>OY728121.1:1066110410-1076110410 GCA_963277665.1 Viscum album | reverse complement strand
TACATCTTATGTACCTTGTACACCTAAAATGGATATGCCTCTAAAAAAACATTCCAAAACAAAATAAAAAAACATTACTATGCCCTTGGTGTACCTCTGACCATCTTTGGCTCACCAGCCTTCTCTGATCCTGGAAGCTCCATGACATGCACCTGGCCTAACACTCGACTACCTGAATCCTAGACACCCTGTAGTACTAAACCAGCCACTAGACACTGAACCCACTATTGGGTCCTTTTATCTCTTCCATGACCTCTATGTGCAGCTAAAACTCGGTTGCCATCATCTGGTACCACTCTTTATATAATCTTAGAACCTTGATTCTGCCTTAGTCCTTGACTTCTTGAAATCTAATAAGGCTTCCTACATAACCTCTTGATATATATGACCTATCCACATTCCTAAAAATCCTTTGGGGATACTCACACTAAGTATGGACATGTCATGGATTCCCGCACTGAAATCACATCATCGAAGACCCGCTTCAAGTTGGTCTTCTCGATTCCTTTTCCTAGATGCCCTACTGGACTCATCTCATCCTCGCTTCCTACTATCTGATGTGTCACCACTAAAATCACCTAATTTCATCACCTAGATCTATTATGATTGGTCTATCATGTTTCCCTTGGCTATGATCACCTAATTCACCATCTCTAAGAATGAGGTCAACCTAAAGATGTTTACCATCACCCGAATGGTGTTCCATAAACCATTATCGAAATGCCTCACCCTCTAGGTGTAATCACCCACCATGTTTGGTGTGAAGCAAGACAACTTGGTGAATGTCGCTTCATAGTCCATGATGGACATGTCACCCTATTAAAGGCTCATAAAATCTTGAGATATCTCTTCCCACAGCATCTCTAAAAAAAGTTCTTGAAGAACTTGGCCTCAAAGTCTTTCCAAGACAGTACCTCGTGCCTACCTTCCTGAAGCTACACATCCCACCACTACATTTATAATCCTCTGAGAATATACAAATATAAATTCACTCTCTGCCTTGGAGGCATCTCAAGATTCTCAAACATCATCTTCATTACCTTGATCCAGTTCTCAGTCTCATGTGGTCCTCCCTCACCCTGAAATAGTGGTGGGTGTTGTGACTAGAACTCCCAAGCCAAATACACCAATGAAGGCTATGCTCCCTAAGTTACTCTTTTGATACCCTGGATGAAACATACTAGTCTAGACCTGAGCTTCTCATTAGGTCACGACCCAAAAGGTATCAAATCTAGTGGTTGTACTACCTGAACCTAAGCTAGTACCTACGACTCATGATCTGCCTAACCCTTAAGGGCCTCAACATATGAAGTCTCCTGCAGAACCACATCATTGCCTTCCTGACACTCCATCAGATCTCGTCTAGGTAGAAACTTTTTTTATACCAATACATGGTCAGACAACCCAGGTAACATATATATATATATATATATATATATATATTATAGATAGGGAAAGAAGTAATAGGCAGTTTGATATCGCTACCCTTACCCTTCCCCATCACAACCATGTCTCATGACATCCCAGTCTCATGGCCTCCTTACTAGCCCTTATTAGAGCCAAGTATCAAATATGCCTCGGTCCATGCCCATCATGACGAACCATGTCACCTCGAACTGGTGACCTTGTCACCCAATATAATGATTTAAATCACCCCATATCATCATCCCTACATGATCCTATAAGATCCAGGACCATACATGGATATATATATATATATATATATCACATAACACAATTATATTCTATTGGGTCCACTTGCCTGGGCTGGTTGAGTAAAATTTCACCAAAGAGAATCTAGGGAAAAAAGCACCGCTTAACTTGATTTGTTGACACTTTAGACAACCTCAACCCTCTTAGTGCAATCCAGGTCCCCAATGACAACCTAAAAACATTTTTCATCATATGAACATGAATATATATAATTTAAACATCCTATGTGCCTAATAAAAAGAATAAAAAGCATAATAAACACCCATTTCCATATAAGGTCAAGGGTCTAAATCTCATCTGTTACCTTATCAGGTCAAGGGTCACATGTCATAAAAAGTAATAATCACATTCCAAATGTACCACTTTAGGTGGAAATCATATCATCTATAAATTTAGAAAATCATAATGGAAATTCCCACACATGGAAACTTGGTATTTCCCCCATGCATGGGGCTACAGGCACCCAAACACGAGCTTTAAAGGCATTTATGACAAAATAATAATCTCCAGTCTACCATATTCCAAATAGTAAAAACAAACAAGAAAAGGAAAATCAATTTTTACCATTATTAACCAACCAAATGCCACTACTAATTCCTAGTCAAGAACTGCTATGATGCCACTTATATCTCCCTAACCTGATTATCCACCAGAACAGTGCTTTGGGATGAGTGTCACTAGACTTAGCCATGCCTCCCTGTATTCCAAAGGTTGTCAACTAGAAGAGAGGGTAAGTGTTATTGGGTAGAATATACCCTCTGGTGATGATATAATAATTCTATACATAAATGCAAATCAATGGAAAATAAATACTAACTCAAGACCAGCCATCTCTTTCAATAATGGAAGCATAACTAAATAATAGTAGTGGAATAAAATAAAAATCCAACATGCCATTTGTAGCTACTAAGAAAACATGCATACACAATAGGTTATACAGTACAATAACCAGAAAAGAGGGTATCCCATGGTCAAACTCAATATATACATATACAAGTAGCATACTTTTACAAAAGGAAACAAAAAGGAAAACTCAAAAGTAACTCCAACTGAGGAAAGAACCAATGGTCTGATTACATCCATCCCATGCTAATATCCCAACTGTAAGATCCATCTCTAGAGCCCAAACCCTTACCTGAATGTAAATCCATAAAGTCTCCACATATCCTGAAGGTCCCATGTGGGGTGTGAGAACAATCCCTAGTAGGCCATCACCAACATGTTCATACCTTAAATTTTTTATCTAGAAAGTGTGTACTACAATTAAATTAAATCAGTGCATGCATTTAAATAAATACAAGATTCCCTGGTGCTCAACATCCAGCAGGAAGAAATCACCTAATTCATCCAATGACGGAATACTAAAGAGGATAGGATTCTTATCTCATAACCAAAGTCATACCCTAATACAAATATTCCAGGTGAACCCTCACGTTCCACCTCTTGTAAAGTCACCTGGAACCATGTTCCAACTGACACCTCGTGTCTATGTCAGGTCACTGACATCCCAAAGGCATGCCCAAGTTGTAAGAACCTAATCCATAATAAAACTACTTGAAAGAACCCACTGGCTCGAATCCCAACATCCTAAGGAACAATGATACATATCCTAAAAAATAATATCACCTTCGGCTCAATAGCCAACATCCTAAGGAATGGTGATCTCCATCCTCCCAAAATATTCCAGGCCCAACGACCTCATGCATGAAGAGCCTCAGCCCCCAATTGATAGCCTCAATGATGTCATCTGATGGATCCTCATCATCCTCATGGATTTATATAGTAACCACCTCCAACCATAATTCTTAAGTTGTAACTACCATAGGTCTCTACCTATATGAGTAGTCAATCATACCTCATCAATTGAATCATCCTATGTGCACATGACACCAATTGGTTCATTGGCCGACATGGGTGAGCTGAAATCGCCAAATAGAACCTAAGACACACCAATCTGGAACCTCGTTCCACTGAGACCATGTCACTCAATCTGATGGCCAAGCTATCCCGTATATCGCGATCCATCCCCATAACCTAATATCTTTTCCACCTCAAACCTATGACTGAGTCTCCCAACCGGTGGTCAACATCACCCAAAGTATTTGGGCCAAGCCCAACCTAATGATCAATTTTTCTTCAACAGATAGATAACACTATCTCAATCCTCAATCTCAGCTCGTCACATTCTTATGGAACTCAGAAACAATTCATAAATATATAAAAATTCAATATAATTAAATTGAATAGTTCAATTTAAATAAAATGGCACTATGGCCTAAACTTCCCAAGGTCCAAAGCCCCTCACATGACTTAAAACATTTTTTGAGCTGGGTGAACATTCCGATAGGAAACCCATGTGGGTTAAATTAATTAATTAAAGACAACCAACATTTTAAAATGGATTCACTCAGACAACACAATAGAGGGCTAAAATTCATACCCCAAAACACTCGTGAAAGCACAAATAAAGGTATAAACCACCTATATCGTGTTGTTAGACACCCGTACATCCAGTATTAGCCTCTAACTTGGACTGATTTGGAAGAAATCAGTACTTTAGATGAATGACCTGAAAATAGGGTAAAAACACTCACAAGGATTTAGCACACCGTATAGCGAGGGGAAATGAAAATATAAGAAATAGGTCGGAGTGACTTATAGATATGGATCCAATGAAATATATGGTGATCAAAATGAAGTCTGATTGAAGGATATATCTCACACCCTAGAGGTGGAAGAAAAATGGAGGAACTTCCTACTATGCATGAGCCGTAGAGGAGGAAAGAGGAGGAAAGAAAAGAAATTAAAGAGTGAAAATTTTAATTTCACCCTTCTAATAGTCTTCATGGTTAGGTCACATGGTTTTGTAAAACATGCATCAAATTTTTGACTCCTAATGCTTAATTTTCAGGACCCTCATGGTTATCCTGCACAGTTGGGACAAACCGTGCATCAAACATGCTTGTTACAGTGTATGGGTGCTGCCTATTTGGCACTAAGCGTGCAGCTTGCGCACAGTTTTCCCAAACCATGCGCAAGCCATGCAGATTCCCTCTACTAAAAACTATAGAGGTCTCACACTTTTGTGTGCCTCCTCCTACATGGTTTTCCAAACCATTCTCAATGAAAAAGGAGGGCACACGGTTTCTCCTTGGAGGACACATAGTTTACCCAAACTGTTCACCTCAATATTTTCACTTTGAAAACTTGGGTTTTCAGACTCCAATAGACCCAAAACTCAACCAGAAACCCATGCCACTAGTGAATACTTAAAACATGACTAAAAACAAGGCATTTTATTGAATAAAAAATCAAAATTATGTTTCTATAAATGAGGAAAGAGTTTTTCTACCTACAAAACTCCGAAAATTCAAAACGATCGAGGATTTTGACCCACTCCAAAAACTCGATATGTTACATATAGGACCCAATTCATCTATCTTGTGTCGAGAATCACAATACTTTGGGAATTGTTTAAGTTCTTTTTTATTTTTTTTAAACAACATACATTCATTTGGATATGCATGTATTCTTTCAAAGATCATACACATTGAATGTAGCATTCATTTAGCATCATATGTTTATCAAGAAAGCTCATTACTTTTTGGGAGAATATCATTCAAGAGATAAAGTAGTTCAGTAGAAATGGAATCACTCCATCCATTACTGGATTTTAAATTGTACAGCTTCAGTATGGCTGACAATGTTGTATATTTAGTACAACCATCATTCAATGGCATCTTTGCACAACTATTTAACTTCTCAAACAATTTCGGACAATCAGAAAGTTCATCTTCAACTAACATTTTCATTTCCTTGATATGATCTTCATCATCATTCACACATATAATCACATCCTCAATATGGTATTTATCACTTTCCATAATTGTAATCATATAAAATGATCCATAAAACACAATTGTATCCCAATCATTAGCTATATTCAGTTTTTCCTCATGTTTAGTACAAGATTTATAACTTCGATTTATTCCCTGAAAGATCAAGTGTTCTTCTAAATACTCTAGAATAAATAGTCTTGAATAATAATAGTGTAAACAAAGAAAAATTATTTGATAAGGGTCGTATACATGATCTTTTGTAAACTTGATGAACTCTTTCGCCCCATCCTCATACTCTTAGGTTATACGATTGGAATCCATCCATTTTTAATTCATATCCATCCTATTTGATTCGATAATATTAATATTTAACAAAATAATTAAATCATAAAAACCATTTCATATAAAAATTTCATCATATGATTAAAATATTAGTGTAAGGTAATATTATTAATGGTTATTATTTTAAAGACATAAATTGGCTTATTAATGGTTATGATTTTACTAATGTGGATTATCATTAATCTTTTCTATATTATATGAACCTAATATACCATATCTTTCACTAATTTTGGTCTTAAGATAGATATCTCCCATATCATAACCCAACATAGAGGTGATCAACATATGGCCTTTAATACAAATCTTCAAAACTAGCAATCCATATCAACACAAGATAACTATTTTTAAAAAAATTTAAAATTGGCCTGATTTAAAATTTTCCCTCTCAACATTTGTCACAGTATAATTTCCATATTTTGGGTTTATGAAAAGAAAAACATTATTGAAATATGAAACTCTAATGGTTACTAAAAATAATATAAACAAGGTAATGACATGTTTTAAAAAGACATTGTGGTTTTAATACATGGGAGTATGAGGAATAATTGGAAGAAAATTGGTAGAATTGTTTGATTTAAATCCATGTGATTGGGAGGGATACTTGGAACTTGGAATTTATTACCAGCTACGCATTACAAAAACACTACCTACTTATCATTTACATTCACCACCTTACATGATAAGTGGGTAGTGTTTTGCGATGCACATCTAGGATCTCCATGAAATCAGTATAATAAATAATGATTAATGAGTGAAAATGATCATGAAGAAGAGGGAGGGATGAACCAATAATGTATTGAGGTAGGAGAGATTGGGTGGAGAATCAATGAGATAGATCGAGGACAAATAAGATCTCTTGTACGCTCACTATTCAAACCATTTTGTAAAATTAAAAATAAAAAAAGATGTTTGAGGGGGTAAACAGATCACAACTGATCACATACCTTGATTTTAATATACAATTATAATTTCAAGGCAAAAAAACTAGATACACTTTAAAATAAGACAAATATATTAATAAAAATTTAAAAATTTAAAAAAAAAATGTTTAAATAGATAAATGGTTGTAATTTTAAATTCTCTTCCTTTTGTTTCGATGTGAAATTTAGTGAAAGAAAAAAAATAATTATGAACACATGGGAACATAACCACATGGAAACAAAACTTCATATAATAAATGAATTTATAGAATTGATAAGAGGGGGATAGAACCCTTATCTTGATAGGTCTCTTCTTAATGCATGGTAGAATCACTATAGTACCTTAGAAACTTCTCAGTAGGGATATAGGGAGGGAAATTGAGTTGAATTTGATGTTTCAGGGATTTGGAGTAAAGGGTAAGAGATAACGGGTAGGTATTTATAGAAAAATAGATAGGGTTTTTTATTAATTTTCAAACATATGCCTTGTAAACCTTGTTAATAAAAAATACAAAACCATTGGTCTTCTCATGGTTTTTTCCAATGGTATTTGAAATGGGGGAGTGGGTTTTAAAATTTTATTACATTAACAAACAAACCCCTTAAAATAAAACCTTTAATGATGTGGAAGTGATTCATTTTCATCTCAAAGTGATGATTTAAAAAAAATACATCAATTTAATAGTGAAAATTAACAAAAAATATATTTAATTTTTAAATAAAATGTTTATTTATTTAAAAATAAAATTTTAAATTATAAAATAAAATTTCTAATTCATAGAATAACTACATATGATTGCATAAAATAGTTTTAATATTTATGTGTGAATTATCATTATTGTTTATTAATTTTTTAAGAAAATAAACATTCATGTTTTCTTTAAAACAAATTTTAATAATTACTAGGTATGTATTTGTTTTTTCTAAAAACATTAGGTGATAACAATGGAAACCTTGTGAATTTGAGGAGGGGATATTATTTTCCTAAATGTTTCTCCATGATATGGGATGTGGATTTTTGGTAAGGGGTGAATGTTATCCCAGTGATTTATCATTCCATTCCATATGTTGTTTCGGGAAGGTGAGAATGGATATTGGCTAACAATAACCCCATATTTAGAATTGGTGAACAACATCTTCGATGAATCATAGATGAGGAGGTACGTTTAGGACCCAGCACATATCATCGACTTGGGATATTTGATAGTGAAGATGATTCTACCTTTTCATGGTACTGGGTTTCGATTGAGGACCAATGTGAGATGACTATACAGGTTAGTAATGTGAAAATTATATGCAGACTCACTACCCACACCTATTTGAGTAGGATACAATTTTTGGGTTGAAAATATATATTGGTGGGGAGCATTCAGATACCCAAATATTTTTTTTTAACCATTATAATTTTTAAATTATATTTTAATAGGTGTTCACTAAGTTTTTGTAATATAAATTACATTATGAATGTCCAATTATATTATTTTAATAGTAATGTATTAATTTTAGAACTATATATTAGGGATTAAAGTTACCCAAGGCCTTCCGGGTCATGAATATGTTTTTGATTGGGTGCATGGGTTATCCCTTGGGGGGTACTGGGACCTATCATCTTTATACCGTGTGTATGGACATGTGAGTGTTTCGTTGTGTTTCACCCCCAATAATAAAAATAATGTTAATTTTAGACCATAGATATGTGATCCTAATTAATAAAATATATCTCCAAAATGGAGAACCATTTAAAAAAATTGACACCTTGGTTTTGTCTAAATATAAGGGTTTTAACCTAGTTTTAAAATAACTTTTTGTCAGGGTTTCACACCCTAGGCTGATCCAATTTTAGGATTTTAATTTTAAAACCACAAAACCCAAAAAAAATATTTATGCATTCATGTCCTTTCAAATCAGTGTTACCATTCATGAACTCTAATTAAATAGATGATCCTTTTTTATTGGATGTACATGTAAATTATTCAGTGGAAATCACCAATGGTGTCTGGTGTAATTGAAGTGTTCATTGAATATCGATCCAAACAAAAGGTAGGGATCATTATTTTTGTTCTTACTCTATTAATCTTGGTTTTCATGTATAAATTCTATTAAAAAATTTTTGGATTTAAACTCAATCCCCATTTTATAGAATTTATGGAAAAATATTATCCTTGTATCATTATTCTTAATGTACATGACTATTGAGGGAAAGGTAGAAGTAGAATGGTGATGGGTGGTGTACTAAAGTCTTCAACGCAGACCCCTCCCTATTTTCCTCATGTTGCACAGCCTCCCTTTTCATGGTATGTGTTGCCTACCATGGGTAACATCATATCATGAATGGTGAGAATCCTGAACAGCCATTTCTACTCTCCCTCACTTTCAAACTCTCATGCATACAGGGTGAAGGGGTGGAAGCCAAGCATTTTTTGGGGGTTTGACCAACAGAGGTTCGATCAGTTTTTTTAAGTGTGGTGAGATATGGTGGGATAAAAATCATATCATGTGTGTGGTTTGGATCGTGATTAAAGTGGAGTTGAAATAAGCACATGGCATAGCTTTTGAGAGGATCGATTCATCGAGAAGATCGATGAATAGTGGTGGCAGCGATTCGGTTCTACGAATGCTTGAACACCATGAACGAGGATCGAGGACTCTATTAGAGTTCTATTTAAATATTATGTAAGGCTTTTATCAACGCTTACAAAAAAGCACTAATAAAGAGTAATTTTATCAACATTAAAATTATAGCACTGATAAAGACATAATTTTAATAATATAATAAATATTATCAAAAAAATAAAATGTATATAATTATAAGTAAATATTTAAAGAATTAAAAATATGTATTTATAAATTTAGTTATAAATAAATATATTTTTTATAATTTAATTATTATTTAAATATTTATTTATTTATTTGTAATTATAAATATAATATATATTTTTAAAGATATTTTTATATAATTATAAATATATTTATGTAATTATATTTTTATATAATTATATAATTATATATTTATTTATTAATATATAAATATATATAATTGTGAATATAATAAATATATTTATTATAATTTTATGATTATATATATATATATATATATGTTTATTTATTTATAATTATAATTATAAATAAATATATTTAAAAATATTTCTATATAATTATAAATATATTTATATGTGTCTATATATATATATATATATATATATTAGGTGTTTGGGGGAAAATTACATCAAACACACACGCCTTACATACAGGTTGGAAAGGCATGCCAAAACCCCTACAAGGGGATATCCCACCCATCAAGCCTTATTTATTTTATATGGATGGCCTGAAGGCCTAGTGGGTACGAAGCTCATTACATGGCCCAAAGGACCATTTACTAGCTTAAAGACCCAATGTAGCGTCATGCCTACATCATCCTGTCTGTGTCACCAGTCTTGTGTCATGCCTTTGTCACCGCCTACCCACATCATGTCTGTATTACCATCTGCTTGTGTCACCTCTACGTTATAAATCCCCCAAGGGGCTTGTCAGGATTTGAACCCTAGTCTTTTTGAATGCAGTATTACGAGGTTTACCACTCAAGCACCACCCAAACTGATATGTTTATGTCTGTATGTGTGTGTATTAATATATATATATATATATATATATAATTATAAATACAATAAATATATTTATTATTTAAATATATTTATTATAATTTTAAAATTATTTAAATATATATATCTTTATTTATAATTAGGATTATAAATAAATATATTTAAAAACATTTGTATATAATTATAAATATTTGTATATAATTATATATATTTATATAATTATAAGTACATTTATATATTTATATATAATTATATATAATTATATATTTATATATATTTATATATAATCATATATACAATAAATATATTTATTATCTAAATATCCTTAATTTAATATTAAAATTATTGAAATAGATATTAATTTATTTATATTTATAATTATAAATAAATATATTTAAAAATATTTGTATGTATATATTTTTGGTACTTGGGGGGTACAATTACAATGAAACAGACATATGTAACACACTCACAGGCTAAAAGGGTAGGTCATAGCCCCCCCAACCTCCCAAAGGGATAACCTAGCCATTTAATGACCTGCATGCCCCTTAAAAAATGGCTCATAAAGGCCCATGTATTATTGACCCGTAGGCCCCTATCAGCCATGGATCATAGGCTCAACCTCAATATAGCCGCACGCACCCACCTAGGGTCACCTGCGCAACCCCAGTGGACACTGATGCCACTATCATGCACCCTCCATCATTGTTGTCATCCCCAGCACCGCTTGAGGGGTGTTGTCACTAGCAATGGGCCTCCCCTACAAACAATGATGACAAGCCCCCATCGTGTATGCATCGCGTGATCCTTACTCCAACACTATCGGAACCAACACCTACCATCATCTTGTCGGACGCCATCACAATGATCCTCAGTCACAACCTATGATCTGAGCCCCTCCCTCAAATCTAAGACCATCGTGAAGAGTATCCCACCACAACTTTCAACAGACCACATCCCCCACCATTGAGAGAGATTTTACCAACCTATTTCTGTTGTCAATACCTACTATAGAACTGGTTCCTATCATTGACCTTGGGATCATCAAACCACGACTGTTGTCGGTGAATGTTACCACCCCTACTCCACCAGTCCCAATTATTTTCACCCGTTGAAACCAGCACCGATACAATGTCATCACTCCCTACAGTATAATCACTATTTCCATCATTTGTGCTCCCCTACATCATCATTTATAGACCAAGACTGCCATGGAGGCACAACAAACACTTATCACACCCTTCCTTGGCGGTCAATCACACAGCTCGTGTCGAGCACAGTCCAAATTTATTGTCATTTTTGTTGGCGTTGAATGATTCCATCCAAACAAATAGATTTGGTGTGCTTGAATCTCTCAATGAGTCAAGGCATGACAAAAAGTCTTCTACTGGTATTGTTGAATAGATTGTTAATGTATTGGATAATCTAGAGGTTGAGAAGGAAGAACCTGAAGGAATTTTGCTTAAAAAATCTTGGAGATGGGGTAGGCATCCAAAAGGTTGTGGTCGTGGCTGAGATGATTGGGCAGAAACACAAGGGCATGGTCGAAATGTGTCTACCAGGTCTTCCTCCAAGTATTCTAAATCCATCTCACACCAGATCAAGAAAATATCGAGGATAATTAGTTGGTTCTCTTCAATCAAAAAAAAATTGCAATAGGAGTGGGACTATACTGATGATGATGATGGCTCTGATTATGGTTATGGGAATGACACTAATTTTCTTAATCTATTGTTTTGTTTTTTAATGAGGGCTTGTCTCTTTGTTTGATCTTGTTCATCCTCATTTTTTATTGTTTATTTTTTTTAAACTTTAATAAATTGTCAGGATATTTTCCTTCAGGTTAGTCCTTTTTTGTAATATAAATATTATTTAAAAGTATATAAATATTTATATATAAAATAAATTAATCACTGTGATATTTATTAGTAATAGAAAAAGAAATGATAAAGGGGTGACTTTTATCAGTGCTAGAAAAAAAACTCTGAAAAAGGATTCCCATTTATCAGTTCTGATAAAAGTTAAATTTATCTGTTCTTTTTCGAGCACTGGTAAAAGTTGCTCCTTTATTAGAAATTTTTTATGTCATTGTTAAAGATTAGTATTGTATAAATTGAGATCTGTGGTAGTGGCTTCACGCCCCACCCTATTGGTGGTCCTTATCCAAAACTCTACACGCCTCACCTTGATGGTGGTCGTTATCCTCAGATGATGGCAAGTCCCACCTGACATGTTTGAAGTAGTTGGATAACACATCACCCATGCATGGAATTCTCCCACTTTGGAAAGTAGTTGATGGATTCTCGTCCCATGTGTGGCCTAATCCTGCATCAACAAGCATGTTCATGATCTAACCCACACCATCGAATGATCCATAGTCTGCAGCCATCACCATGTCATCATGTTCCCCTTCCAAGGGGCCATCTAACCAGAATTGAGCAACCTTTTGATCTAGATTCCTAAAGCAAGGTTCCACCGGCTATGCAATATCACACACAAAAATTATTACAGTAAGGAATGTACAACATATCAAGAATAGTTCTCAAGAGGCTACACACAATCACATGATAATACTACAACTATGTCCTTTAACTGTGTGAAAAAGGCCTTTAACAATGCTAAAAAAGCATTGTGGTCCTTAGCGCCGTTAAAGGGGGTCCCCTTTATCGGTGATAGAAATAGCACTGATAAAGGTCCAATCTATTGTAGTATTTTGTTTGTATAACAACACACTACAGTAACCCATAACCTGTATACAAAATATATAATTTAATTGAAATAAATTTTACAACATGAATACAAAACGAATAAAAACACTATTATATACATTTAAAACAATGTTTTGTATAATTAAAATTACAATTACTATACATAAACATTTAAAAACATTAATGTTTCATTGTCTTTGCACCCGTGATCCCCCTCTCAAAAAAATACACCCATGGTATCAATTTTTGAACAAATCACCTAAACCCGAGCAAAAGAAACCACCTATATAAGAAAACAAAATTTATATTAATAATACTATAAATAAATAAAATAAACATTAATATGAAAGAATACATTAATAAAATGTAAATTTTAAATAAAAATACAAACTTATAGTTATACCAGTCACACCATGCATCGTATTGAGGTTCTGTTGATTCCTAGATGTCAAAAATGAGTTATGGATGGTTGTCTTAAAGTATCAAAACAATCCGAATATATTTTATCAATTTTGAGTATGTCACTTATTCTTTTTACTAAAATTAATATCAATTTTAAATAAAGACACATTTTTGGTTATATCAGTCACACTATGCATCAGATTGAGGGGCAGATAATTCCTACACATCATAAATTACTTTTGGATCTTTTTCCTAAATTATCAAAACAATATGAATTCATTTTCTCAATTTTTAGTTTGTCACTTGTGTTTTTTACTAAAATGTAATTTCAAAATGGAAACATGAACTTTGATTCATACCAGTAAAATCTTGTGTCATTTTTTCATGAGACCGCTTCCTACACGTCACAAATGACTTATGAATTGTTTTCCTAAAGTATCAAGACAATTGGATCCTATTTTCTTGGTTTTCATTGAGTGACACACGTTTTGAACTAAAATGGAAATTTTAAAATGATAATGGACACTTTTAGTCATACCAATCATACCATGAACTAGATTGAGGTGTGGTTGACTCTTACACATCACAAATGACTCATGGGTCATTTTCCTAAAGTATAAAAACAATCTGAATGAATTTTATTGGTTTTCAGTATGTCACTTGTTCCTTTTAATAAATTAATATCAATTTTAAATAAAAATACATACTTTGAGTTATATCGGACACATTGTGAATAATTTTGAGGTGTATTTGATTCCTATACATCAAAAATTACTTATGGATCATTTTCCTAAATTATCAAAATCATCTGAATATGTTTGCTCAATTTTCAATATGTCACTTTTTCTTTTTACTAAAATTAATTTCAATTTTAAATAATGACATAATTGGAGTTATATCGGTCATACCGTGTGTTATATTGAGTTTTATTTGATTCCTACACATCATAAATGAATTATGGATCATTTTACTAAACTATAAAAACAATCTGAATGTTTTTTGTTGGTTTTCAGTATGTCACTTGTTCTTTTTACTAAAATTAATTCCAATTTTAAATAAATAGACACACTTGGAATTATACTTGTCACATTGTGAATAGAATTTAAGTGTGATGGATTACTACACATCCAAAATGAATTATGGATCTCTTTACTAAAGAATCAAAATAATAATAATTCATTTACTCAGTTTTGAGTATGTCACTAGTTCTTTTTACAAAAATTAATATCAATTTTAAATAAAAAGGCACACATTGAGTCATATCGGTCACACCGTTCATCGGATTGAGGTTTGGTTGATTCCTACATATCAAAAATTAATTATGGATCATTTTTTATAAAATTTAAATACAATATTAATATATTTTCTTGATTTTCAGTATGTCACTTATTCTTTTTATTAAAATTATTTTCAATTTTAAATAAATAGACACACTTTGAGTCATATCAGCCACACCATGCATTAGATTGAGGTGGGGATAATTTTTAAATGTTATAAATGGATTATAAATCTTTTTCCTAATTTTTCATAATAATATAAATGTATTTTATCTATTTTTAGTATGTCACATATTCTTTTTACTAAAATTAATTATAATTTTAAATAAATAGATACACTTATAATTATAACATACACACCATGCATCGGATTGAGGTGGATTTGATTCCTACACGTTATAAATGTATTATAAATCATTTTACTAAAGTTTAAAAAAAATATGAATGTGTTTGATTGGTTTTCAGTGTGTCGCTTTTTCTTTTCACTAAAATTAATGTCAATTTTAAATAAATAGACACACTTGGAATTATACTAGTCACACCATACATCATATTTCGGTTCAGATGATTCCTACATGTCAAAAATGAATAACGAAACATTTTCTTAAATGATCAAAACAATATAAACTATTTTACTTAGTTTTGGGTATGTCGCTTGTTATTTTTAATAATATTAATTTAAATTTTAAATAAAAAAGACACATGTGGTGTCATATCGTTCACACCATGCATCAGATTGAGGTTTGGTTGATTCCTACTTGTAAAAAATGACTTAGGAATCATTTTAATAAAGTATCAAAACAATCAAAATGTTTTTTATTTGTTTTAAGTATGTCACTGGTTCTTTTTACTAAAATTAATGTCAATCTTAAATAAAAAGACACACTTTGAGTCATATAGATGACATCGTGCATCGTATTGAGGAGTGGTTGATTCCTACATGTCAAAAATTACATATGGGTCATTTTCCTAAAATATAAAAATAATAAAAATGCATTTTCTTGGTTTTAAGTATGTCACTTGTTATTTTTACTAAAATTAATGTCAATTTTAAATAAAAAGAAACATTTTGAGCTATACTGGTCACACCATGAATAATATTGAGGAGATTTGATTTATACATGTTATAAATTACTTAGGAATCATTTTTCTAATGTATAAAAACAATATTAATTTGATTTTGATATATTTTTAGTATGAAACTTTTTCTTTTTACTAAAATTAATGTCAATTTTAAATAAATAGACACACTTGGAATTATACCAATCACACTATGCATCAGATTGAGTAGGGTTTGATTCCTTAATGTTATAAATGACATGTGATTTTTTTATAAAGTATCAAAATAATCCAAATTAATTTTCTTGGTTTTCAGTATGTCACCTGTCATTTTTATTTAAATTAATGTAAATTTTAAATAAATAGACACACATGGAATTATACCAGTCACATAGTGCATAGGATTGAGGTGATACTGATTTATATATGTCAAAAATGAATTATGGATTATTTTCCTAAAGTAAAAAAACAATCTGAATTATTTTGATCACCTTTGAGTATGTCACTTTTTCTTTTTACTATAATTAATGTCAATTTTAAATAAAAAGACAAACATGGAGTCATGTCGGTCATGTTGTGTGTCTGATTGAGGTTAGGTTGATTCATACATATCACAAATGACTTATGTATCATTTTCATAAAGCATCAAAACAATCCAAATATTTTTTCCTATTTTTCATTATATCACTTGTTCTTTTTACTAAAATTAATGTCAATTTTAAATAAAAAGACACAATTTGAGTAATACTGGTCACACCATGCATTGGATTGAGTTGGGGTTGATTATTTTACATTATAAATGACTTATTAATCGTTTTAATAAAGTATCAAAACAATACAAATGTTTTTCTTGGTTTTCAATATGTCACTTGTTCTTTTTACTAAAATTAATGTCAATTTTAAATAAATAAACACACTTGGAATTATATCGGTCAAACCATGCATCAGATTGAGGTGTAGATGATTCCTAGACATCAAAAATGAGTTATGGATAATTTTCCTAAAGTATCAAAACAATCCAAAAAAAAATTCTTGATTTTGATTATGTCACTTTTTCTTTTTACCAAAACTAATGCCAATTTTAAATAAAGACACACGTAGAGTCATATCTGGCACACCATGTGTCAGATTGAGGTTAGGTTGATTCCTACATGTCAAAAATTACTTATGGATAATTTTACTAATGTATTAAAACAATATTAATTTGTTTTATTGGTTTTGAGTATGTCAATTGTCTTTTTTACTAAAATTAATGTCAATTTTAAATAAAAAGATGCACCTGGAGTCATACCGGTCACACCGTCCCATTACCATTCCTTGCCAAAATATTAACACTACATATTGATTCTATGTTCTTATCAGAAAAACCATCCTCTAATCTTCTGGTTTTCAACAATAAGAAAGGTATTTTTGCTAATAACATCAAATCAATATGCAGAGATAGTATTTTGACAAAAAAAGGTAATGGAAATCATGGTAACATAGGAAGAAAGTAACATGATATCTCTTTTGTGTCTTGTTATAAATAGTTGAAAAAAAATATGAAGTCTCAAAATATCTTTGAAAAAAATAAATAGGTATTAGATAAAAATGATAATGAAATTAACTTACAAATAGTAGATAAAATGATGAAAAAAATAATTAAATAATTAGTAGGAATTCACATTTTCATGATGGTTGTATATGTTCTTGACCCATTTTCTTGTTTTCATCATCTCAATTGCACCCTCAAAGTCTAATCTCTCATGAGCATGATCATCTTCAAACAAACCACCCCAACTCAAAAAAAAATAATCCACCTGTATAATAAAACAATTCTTATGTGAGTAACACTAAAAATAAAAAAAATTAAAAATAAATATGAAACAATTTATTACATATATGGATAATGATTTTATTGTGAAAACAACAAGATTACCTCTATGGTTGAGTAGAGTTATCACCATTTCTCTTCTTGCAAAGGCATTAGAGGGAACTTGAAGGAAAGTGATAAATTCTAACACTACAAGAGTGAAAAGGTTTTTAGGGAGAAGAAGTTTCTGGAAGTGTTGGTGTATAAAGGCATGAAATATAGATAGAAATATTATAAAAAAAACTCTGTGAGGAATAATGAAAATTAAATAAATGTTTAATTTTATAATTTTTTGATAAAATAGAGAAATTCTATTGCAACATTACCTTTACATCTTCCCAAATGGTTTCCTTCATTATAGTATATTCTTCTATGGGATTGGTAATATCATCATGTGTAGAAGACATTTTTTGTATGAGTAGTCAAACATTTAATTTAGATTATGTTAATGCAACAAAAATAGTATGATATTGATAATGGGATCATGTATTAGTGATACCATGAGAAGGCTCGGCCTAATGGTCTTACACACACTCATGTCAAAATGGTAGTTACAATTTCAACATTCAAATCAAGACTTCAATTACTCCATGAAAAGGATAAGGCTTTTGGTTTGAGGACTTAATTTTAGTAGCACTTAGCATCCTGTGAGGCCAAGGTTGGGAGATTGGGGTCATGATGGATATCCTATGGATTTGATGAAGTTAGTGATATTCCCTTTCCATGGTTTTATTATCAAAATATATTTTGTAGGATGTGAGATTTTGTGTATCTAGGAGGTATTTGAAAGTTAATGTGATCGTATAAATATATATACCACCCTTTATCATTACATATGTTTTCATTTATAAATATAGATACCAATAATCTTGTTAATAGATAATTCTACATTATAAAAAAACAATGAATCTATTTACTCTAATTTTAAATAAAAAAACTCCATTTTAAAGACAATGTGAAATTTAAAATATCTTTTATTTAAATCATTAAAAAAATCCAAAATATCATCCTCAATCTGAAACATCATAGAAATCCAATTCATTAACATTAAAACCAATCATTTACCCTTAAAATCACATTTACATTATGAAAAACTGATGAAGATTGTCCTAATAAATCCTTTGGACACTTTTTATTAGTTTTTAAAAATGATTTTCACCACTAAAAAACATGTTACCCTTTATTTAAAATCACTTTTTAACAAAATAATTACCCATGGAAAGAACATTTTTTGGAAAATCAAACACTAAATTCATTTTCAAACTGCCTTAGAAACCTCACTCGTTGTTTTTAAAACCAATCCCTTTCCATTTTGAACCAAGGTTTCAAACTTTTAGGAGCAGCAAACCCCCTTTGAGAAGATTATCTAACCTATTATACAGTAAAATATGTATAATAATTTACATTTATATATTTACATGGAAATACAAAAAAATAAAAGATATATTATTTTAAAACCATTTTCATAATATAAAATAATCTTATTGAATATAATAATGGTTTCACATATAAAAAAATTAATTATTATATTTGTTAAACTATTTTCAACACTAAAATCCAATATAAGGAATAAAATTTGAAAAATTGTTCTACTAAACATGAACAATAAAATTATCTCCATGAATGAATCACAAAAAGCAGTGGTAATGTCACCAAGAAAAATTACTATAAATTATTCAAAAGTAGAAAACATAATAATGAAAATTATTCTTTTAAAAACTGATTTATAAATTAAAATATAATCAATTATAATTTTTAATTTGATAAAATTATTCAAAATAAATTTGGATATAGATTATTCAATACTATAACTCAGTTTAAAATATGTTAAGTATAAAAATAGGAAGCTTGGGGGAGTTCGATTCAGCCACATAGAATGTTGGATGATGAAGATGCATGGAATGTAATCAAAAATAGCCATCAAATTTTAAATACATAGCCATCAAAATAAGGAAATAATCTTCAAGCCTTACCAATACCACTCCAAAACCCAACAATCGTCAATATTATTACTAATTCTATTGGTTTCTACCTTTTCCACAACTGAATAACTAACATAGTTTCTCATCCCATATATCCTCGCATTTTGGTTGATATCAACCCCTAGAAAATAACACCAAATCAAAGAGGAGATGTAGTTGTAGAGGACTCTCCTGATTTAAACTATGTAGGTGATGTTAGATGCAATGTAGTTTTAGGAGTTGCAATATGATTAAACATTAATTCGCCTTTTGATGGAGGTATACACTTGTTGGTGAAGACTTAGTGGTTATCTTGGAATAAGGTTGATGTTTTAGTGTCTCAGAGGGCTGTTTAAGATAAATTTATTTGAATAGGTCTATTATATATATTTTCTCTTTAGTTTAAATTTTTTATTTTTTATTTATATTGAGTTTTATATCTCAATATTCATCTCTATAAATAGATTTTAAACATTATTCAAGTTTTAAGACATTTTTTATAATAAATAACATTGAAATATTTTCGTATTTTCTTATATCTAGTTTCAATTATTTGATTTATATATTAAGGTTTCCTAGATAGAAATCAAAGGTGATTAAATATTTAAATAATCAATTGATTTGAAATTATAGGTGGATTTCTATTATTCCTTATCTATTTAAATACATTTATCATTAAATTACAGGTGGATTAATATTATTCCTTCATATAGTCGGATTAATATTATTCCTTCTCCCAAAGATGTCTCTAGATAAGTATTTATTCTAAAAATAATCTTGTATATGATTACCTGTGGAAATGGGAAACAAAATAAGGAGGGATATCAAATTATTTGTAAGGGAGGACATATAAATGGCTTATAAAGTGGTTAGATCAAAATAAAATGATAAAAAAGAGTAGGGAAGAAATATTATATTAAAATTAAAATGGAATCATAATATATTTATATAAATCATTGAATAATGTCATATAATATCATGATATATTATACTTTAAAATATGAAAAAAATGATTTTACCCAAACATAGATCTTAAAAAATATAAATATTGAAAACAATAAAATAAGTATTCCATTTTTTGTTAAACTCTATTAAAAAATTAAATTATTAGGACTAAACAAAAGAAATATATTGATAAAAGTGTATGAAAATAAAGAATTTAAATAATCAGAAAGTGTATCATAATCCTTTAACTAAATATGTCACCATTATTGGTAACGATTTAACCTATGTTATATTCTTTTTAAACAAAATTTAAATTAGTATAGTGTTTTTCAAATACTACTATATCCTAATAACCAAAAAAATCATAGTAAAAAAACACCCATCATAAATAATATATACTTCTAATAAATAAAAACTAAACATAAATGTATCATCCACCCCCAGACATAAATAAAATCATAAAAATACACCTATGGTATTTAAGATCAATTCACTAACACTGAGACATGAAAAAAATGAATATATTCATAATTAATTTATATATAACATAATTAGAGAATATATAAATTTTCCTATGGAAAATACATAACACATTATCACCATTTTAAAACAATCCCCAAAAATTCCATATACTCATTCAAATCAATAAACATTCAACCTTACACCTTTTAAATCCATTTACAGCGTGATAATATTTAATCATTTAATTTAAAATCTTAAAAACTCATTTAATTTACAATTCTTGAGTCTTTTTAAGAGTTAAATCATGAATAGTTTAAAATATAAACATCTAGAAAACTAAAATAAATTCATAACAAATTTAATCATTACATTTGAAAATTCTTATTTAAAACATATTGAAAAAAATCATATCACAACAACCACAATTAAAATAATCCACTATAACATGGATGTATTTATGTCTAACTATAATTTTGAGAAAATATAATCATTAAAAATGAAAACAATAAATCCATAAAAGGGCCTCCATGGCCATAAAATACATGTCAAAAATAATACTAACATTAAAACATATAATTATCACCACTTAACACACAGTGCATATGTTCATCAAACCTATTCCATGGAATATTTGATGAACCTATGTTCAAACCCCTATCAAAATGAAATTCGTCCAATATAAGAAATTTAAATTAATATTAAATCATCATATACACTATTAGTTCACATTTATAGTGTGGGTATATAAATAAGGGTGTGAATCTAGTCCGAACAACATGCATCGAGGTTTTGAGGGAGTAAAGTCCTAGATGGAAGAAGTGATTAAAGTGGAGAAATAATAATCTCATACTTTAGAGTGGGGATGATTCGTTGATGAATATCGGTGGGGTTCGGTAGGGAGCGACGACGGAAGGTTGTGATGGAGAGGTTTTGGTTGGGAGTGACGGTGGTATGGAGTGATGACGATGGTTCGGTTGGGGGTGACGATGGAGGAAAGGAGTGACGGTGATGGAAAGGAGCGACGAAGACAATGACAGTAATGGAAAATGAGAAATCAGGTAGCGATGGTCTTACATGCTCTTATGTTGAGACAGTGGTAGTAGTTTCAACATTCAAATAAATCCTTCAATTACTCCATGAAAAGGAAAATGATTTTGGTTTGAGGAATTAATTTTAGTAACTCTTATCTTTTCATGAGTCCAAGGTTGTGAGAGTGGGGTCATGATGGATATTCTATGGGTTGTATGGAATTAGTGATATGCCATTTCCAAGGTTTTATTATCAGTATATATTATGTAGGATGTGAGATTATTTGTATCTAGGAGGTATCTAAAAGTGAACACGATCATATAAATATATATACCACCCTTTATACTTACACATGTTTTCATTTATAAATATACATTCCACTCATCTCATTGATAGAGCACTCTACATTATAAAAAAACTATGACTCTATTCACTCCAATTTCAAATAAAAAACTCCATTTTAAAATCAATGTGAAATTTAAAATATCTTTTATTTAGATCATCACTGAATTCTAAAATATCATCTTCATTCTGAAACATCATATAAATCCAATTTATTAACTTTAAAACCAATCATTTACCCTTAAAATCACATTTACATTTTATTTCGACCCGTGGTGATTTCTTTTGGGGAAAAATAAAATGGCTCGATGGTTGACAAGGACTTGTATGTTTTTATAGAATTTCACATTAGATACTCTATTTTCTGTTTCAACCCCATTCTCACTATTTATCCTTTATGAGGTGGATTGAATTAATTTGACCTTGCAGGGACTAGGCAGTGTGTCCCTTTTGTATTGAGAAGGAGGTTCCACAATCAAATGGTCTTGGTGGGTGATTGTAGGGGGTTAAGCATTTGTGAAATCGGTCCACTTAAGATAAGATTTCCTCGAATGGTATCCAATGGGTTTATTCATGGATCCAGAAACACCCAATAGCCCTGGTATCCATGATTCATGGACCTTATTTCCAAATTTAGGTGCTCGTTGGATGATGATGTGGCCAATGACACTTAAGGACTCCATTGGTTGATAGGATGGGAGGTTGGGGTCATCACACCATTTTGGGGGTAATTATTGCCTATTTTAGGAATCTATTATATATTTAAGCCATGTTCATATGTTCATTAAACCTCAGTTCATTTTTGAATAGTGTATCCATGGGCTACCCCTCGGTTGCAGGATCATCATGGATATACATGGATTTGATACTACAGAGGCAATACTGACTTAAGTCATTCAATGAGGAACTCTGGAGTCTATCATCATCCAGGAGATACGGAAGGTGGTTTTATGTTGGGGTTGGACCCATAATATGGGATTCCTACCTATCCTTTGGGGAGGAATCAAATCCCACATAGTTTGGTTATCGGTACTTACTCCTAGGAGGAATCCCTTTCAAATTTTGGCGAACATTTTATCGGGACTGACTTCTGAGGAGAACTTCCCTTGAGCTAGAGCCTTGGAAAAGCATCCTAAGTATCCCAATTATGATGGGAATCAGAGTCTTGTATTTCATTTAGCTTAGGGAATACACATGGAAGGAGGCCCATTTTTGGGGGGCATAATTGGGTGAACATTTTGGAAGGGAAACCCTTTGAGATAGAGCCTTCAAGAAGGCGTCCTACATATCCTAGTTGGAATACGAATCAGAGTTCTCATAGTTCATTTATCTTAGGTATTACACCTGGGAGGAGGCCCATTTTTTGGGGGCATAATTGGGTGAACCTTTTGGAAGGTCACCCTATTGAGCTCAGGCCTTCAAGAAGGCATCCTACATATCCTGGTTGGAATAGGAATCCGAGTTCTCATAGTTTGTTTCACTTTTTCCAATGTTGTATCATCACAGAACTCTAAGCCCATGTGATCCATGCTCTGTGTGAGAAATAATATGATGTAAAATATTCAACAAGGGAACATATTCTCCTTTCTACTGATAGCAAATGATAATAACGGCGGTAGAAGATGCCATGGCTACAATCCCTACGGGAGAGGAAAAGGGGAGATTTAAGCATGCATCCCTCACTCGTATTGATATCTAGGATAGTTACATATTGGTTATCTATTTGTACATGTACCAAGCTGAGGCAAAGAGGGTGAAAAGTGATAACTCTTGGAAAAAGT
Organism: Viscum album; assembly: GCA_963277665.1. NCBI lineage: Eukaryota > Viridiplantae > Streptophyta > Magnoliopsida > Santalales > Viscaceae > Viscum > Viscum album. The sequence continues at coordinate 1,076,086,179 of OY728121.1, read as the reverse complement.
CTAGGGGCTTACCTCAAGAGGAGTGCCCTTTTTTCTTATCACTAGCACTCATTAAATGGAAATCCCAGTGGTTACCCCTAAACCTGAGAACAGGTAGGTTCACATTGGCATCCCAAATTTGGTCCTCAGTTCACCATGGGAATTTATACTAAGAGAAATTCCAGAGTTCAAAACCGTTTTGGGGACATACTTTGTCACTCCACTCACCTTAGGTATGTAGATTCAGAAAGGTGCGCTGGTGCGCTCGATGATCTGATCATACAGGTCTGGTGGCTTTGGAGGAGGATTTGGCCTAATGTCGGGGGACTAGTTCATGGAGGATCTATAGAAGGATGGACATTTATGGAGGAGGATGATTGGGTCCAAAGGGAAGGAAACCTGAAGACACCCCAATCCATGTACTGTTTTCTCATGATGGATGGGGGCAGCCCCACATAGAATAATTCTATGTGGGTAGAGGGGTCATCCACGTACCGAAATAGTACATGAAAGTGGGTCTAAACCACCGCATACCAAAGTGGTATGTGGTCTTGGATGTGGTTCTCCATTCTGCTCTGGGTTCCATCTGTGTACTGATACTGTACGCGACATACAGTTCGATCCACATAGTGATGTGCTATGCAGAGCGCCGAATTTAAGAAGGGTCCTAGAGCCTGTGGTTCGTGGGGAATTTATCTTCAAGGGATTTATGGTTCATGATGGAACCAATTTGGTTCTCAATTCACCAATTATTATTAATTTCCTACTTTTTATGGTTCATATCTGGTTATACCTGTGGAAAAGTGATTCACGGTTCTCCCTTCGTCAATGATTTGAAACCAAAGTCAAAATCTTCTCCATATCTAAACTCTTTCTTCCAGCCTCTAGGGTATCCTTTGTGCTCCCTTCCAACCATATTTTTCATGTTCCTTTTATAGAGTTCTGGGTAAATCATGTATGTGGGCATGCAGCACCATTTTTAAAAGCCTGTGAATATCTCAACCCATATAAGACTCAGTCAACCAGGGTTTGAAGAGGTTGTGGTTCACGAGACGTGGTTCCCGGAACCCTACTAGCTTGCTTTGTTCGAGAACTGGTTAATTCATAGGATGGTATGAAATTGGAATTTCTGCACTTGATTTCACCAATGATTCAGTTCATGGCATCATGGGTTTGCTATTCATTTCTCCACAGGCCAGCACCTCATGGGTTCTTCCGTGTACTGATGGTTCTCAGTTCATGCGCCCCATGAATCTTTCCTAGTGATGGTACACGGTACACTAAAAACTCTTGAAAATATTTATTTCTTCAAGTTTCTTCTCAAATTTTTAATCCAATTTGCATCCATTTGTATTTTTGTACCTATAGGAATGTTTTCTTCCTTCGGCAAAGTGCTTGTGGGAGTATTTACTTCCCTTTGTGAAGTTATCCAGACCCTACAAATTCCCCCAATCATAATGGGATCTGATCGGAATGAAGAAGAGGCTATTCCAATTTAGAAGCGGTCTTGAAGAGAAGTGGTTTATGGTAGAATTGGAAGGTCTGGTAAGAAGGGACCACACATATTTATAGGGGACCCGGTCATTTTTCTTTTACCATTTTTCATGGAGAAAAGCACTCTTGGCCTTTCCTCAGATTCCTTTGTATCCAAGTACCAACTCCTTTGTAAAATTCGTATTCACAAACCACTCTGTAGGTTCTGTGAACCGAACTCTTCAATATTACTTCTACCCGAGAAGCAAATTTTGGGTCCACGAACTGCACCGTGGAATTTAGAACTTAAGTCTGAACTTCCACATAGGAGAATGCTATGCGATTTTCAAGTTCTGCGCACCAAAATTTAAACTGGTGAACTGAACTCTAAACTTTATTAAACTAAATTAAAACTTCAGTTGGTGGACTTTGAACATTTTCATAGTGAGGCCTTAGTTCACAGTTTCTTTCTTCTATGAACAACTTAGTTTGTTTTCCAATGCTCTGCGGGCCAGCACCTCACGGGACTTCCGCATACTGAGTCCATATGCAGGATATGGCTTCCGTGTACCGATGTAGTATGCGGTAAATGGCTTCTATGTACTGTTGTAGTATGTGGGGAATGGCTTCTGCATGCTGTTTCTAGGAGCAGTATGCAGAGCCCCATGCAGACCCTTTTTTAAGTCCCTTATACATTTTTATGGTTCTTATCCAACAATTTTCTCATTGGAATGACTTTTTGTGGCCTTTTGGATCTTTCTATGCAGACTGCAATGGTTCTTCCACATATCATTACTGATGTTGTCGCTCCTGCTGAGGCTGCCATTACTGACTCTCTTTCTGCTGCTGATAAAATATTGAAAAAAATGATGGACTCGGTTGATGAAAAAGTCTTAGTTGATCCACAACATCAATCTCTGGAAAATATGCTTACGATGAGACAAAGGGAGTATCCAGCTTCAGACAGGCTTTCAACTTATGGGTTTATTCTACTGTCTGATACGCCAATTCCAGCACCAAATCAATCTGATCATCCTGCTACATGGATAACTAACACCTCCATCCCAAAGTCCTTGATCTCTTCCAGAGGACAACACCTCTAGATAGATATTTTCATTGGGTACCTGCTGATCTACGCACCTCAAACCTTAGGGGAGGTGCAACGAAATCCACACAAGACGGCCCATTATTATCAAATCATTGTATAGAAGGCCACAGAAAATGAACAACATAGCTATTCATCCAAGAGGGACCTTCTCTTTGGGGGCTCATTTATCTTAGGGTGAATTTTTGGTATTTTTTGATAACTTTAAATTTTTGATGAATAGTGAAAAATACTACATAGTACATAAAAACCGACATTTTATTTAAATAATTATTATTTTTATTTAAATTTATTTTAAAGTCAAAATAGATACATAATACTTATATTAGTCCAATTTAATTCATTAGAGTCATTTTATAATAAGATTAGATATATAAAATTTTATTGAATTTTTTAACGTCTTTTACCCACTTTTTAGGCACATTTGCAAATTTTCATAAAACATGGTTTTACTCCTTCTCTAAATTGAATTTAAAAAATCTAAGAGAAATGGTTGACATCATTAAGTAAAATTTGGTTCAATAGGATGAAAATAATTGTTGGTGAATAGTAACTTTTGAATTTTATTTACCACAGTTAAAAGTAAATAGGGTAATTAAAGGTAAAAATGATATTATAATTACCCTAACACATGTCCTAATTCTATTAGATAAGTTTATATAGACCAAAATAAACCTTAGGAATAAAATATTGTCCTCTTTGATCCACTTGGATTAGATTAGGACATTTATTATTATTTTATTTAAAGAAGAGTTAAAAGTGTAAAATTCAAAGTTTAATAACTAAACAATTTTTATTATAGGGTAATAGATAAGATAAATTCTACTATAAATATTAATTAGAAATCTAAAAAAATTTACCACATCATGGTATTTTATTTATAATTTTTATACATTAAATAATTAAATTTATTTATGACGCAATGATGATGGAGTAATTACCATATTAATGAAAGATTAAAATAATTTATATTATAAATATCCAAATAAATGTAAATTGAGACTTTTGATTAATTTCAATAATTTTATAGGTTAATATGACATTTTAGTATTGATTTAATGTATTTTTTCTAAGTAGTCAATTTTTTTTGACTTTCACAAAAACCAAATACTAAATAGTGTCAAAATTGACATAAATGAGTTTTTAAAACAAATACTATATTATTAAATGATATAATATTATTAAAAATCTAAGGTTCAGAAAAAGGACTTATATAATTATAGATATGTCATTAATGAACCACTTGGGGTTCTCTTGATATTTTATAGTAAGTTTATTAACCACGTAATATAAAAATACAAGAATACATGGAAAAAGTTAAACTATTTAACTAAGAGTTAAATCTAAAATATAAGGTTAATATGGTGACCTAAACCTATTGGTTGAGATTATTTCAAACCATACCCACCTTATACTTGAAATAAATCCATTTTGAGCCATTATAAACCGAAAATTATTTTATAATAAAATAATATTTCAAGATTTTCCTAAAGTGCCCCTCACCTCTCATATAAAAGGATACTTCCCTTTCTCAATCACAACTCCAAAGCCATTTGGATCAGCCAACCCCTAATAAAATATATTACCAAATACCCTCAATTAAACCTATAACCTAGAGGCCTTACTTTGATCATAAAGCCAATCTAAGGAGCCCTTTTTCTCAAATTAAAAGGAAGAACCTGAAGAAGAGGTAATAATTTCATCACCTCTTTCAAAGTCCTTTTCTTCTTCCACTTCCTCTTTATTTTTTGTTTCCATAACAAAATAATAACTCCAGTAACTTCTACATACTGTGATTTTATTATAAATATGGTACAACCATATTCATTATTCTATCCATCCTATGAATGAAAAAGTCACCATACATATGTACATACGGCTTACCATCTCCACGTCGTGGTGTAGTTTGTTATTCAACACTTCATTAATTGAATGGGTATAATAATGAGTATAATTGATGTAAATAATAAATATAACATGTTAATTTTTATTTATATGTAATATAACATCCAATTACATACAATTTCTCCATCAATAGAATGATATTGTCGCTCATGCGTACATACGGATTACCATCTCCACGAACGCGATGAGAATCATTCCCCATCGTAACCATTCAAGAATAATTTTTATTTTATGGTTTAAAATAATGTTTAAGAACTTAATATCATTCTAGATATGAATCCAATACATCCTATCCATAACAAATATGACTTACGTAACAAAACATATAAAGGAAAATGAATCAGTTAACACCTAAAACAATGATACTACTGAAATATTATTAATAAAGAAATATTATAAGATCATATATGATATCATATTTATGTATGTGGTTATCTTATAATTTAATAACAATGATTTAACTATTATACAGGAGGTTAAATTACCCTATACTAAGGAAAAGTACAAGGTAAGGTTTGATTTTACAATCTCTTTATTATCCAAGGTTGTTTTTATGAAAGTTTCTACGGGGACTTCTTTATCATCCACATCTGTGTTTATTAAAATTGTATTTCAAAACATTTTTAATATTTCCTAGAACATGTTTTAAAGTCATTTATACCCTTTTCTGAATTTTTATAAATTTTTTTGAATGGAATCTTTCTGTCATATTCAAAACAAGGTACTTTATGACCTTTTAGAAAAATTAAGGAAAGAATGTTTTTCTTAACTTATACGGAAGATGCGGATATTTTATGATGTCATAACTCCTTCGAAGATTCCCTTATAATCTTATAATAATATTTTCAAAATAAATTTTTTCTTTTATAATTATGTGACTTTTAAATGATTTCAAAATAGAAAGATATATTTCCCTCAAATAGTTTTGATTTCATATATGTCAACATCCTTTGATGGATTTTACACTTGTTTGAAGTTAAATTATTATGATATAATCTTCCATATTGTATTTAAGGTTTTTTGATATTTTTGACTAGGGATGTTTTATTTTATACCATTCATGATTTATGGTTAAAATATTAACATTTCATATGCTAGTTTTAATACAAATTTTTATGTTATGTTTCAACATTTTCATATGAGGAATGCATTGGACTTAGTAAGTGATGGTTGGAGCCCGCTATAGCTCCTCAATGCATCAGTAGGTCTCATGAGACAAACTAGTGCCTTGTAAAAAGGCCTTGACAAAATCTTATTTTTAGACTTGGCACAAGCCCTTGACTATGTGGTCATGATGTCCAGTATTATGCATTCCATCATTATGAAATTAGATAATGATATTACATGTGATTATTTGACTAGTAGAATATCCAAGTGAATAAGTAAATTGAATTATTTGATTTATCTTTTTCATATTATGTTTAAGTTTAAGTTTAAAAGTCTTGTGTCTTATTCTTATAAATTTCCTTAAATGTTTATGCTTATTTATGATAGTTTTCGCTATATTGTTATCCTTACGGAGCATCTGAGCTCACCCCTTTCTTATGTTTTCTTTTTTCCAGGATGTGAAGAAGTATATTATGATTGACCTACAGGGATAGGCTAAGGTATATGAGTGTGTTCAAAGAGGACACAATGTTGTTGTTGTTTTTATTTCATGATGTAATGTAAAACTTATGTATGTATCTAGAACTTACAAGTCTACTAAACTGATCAGTATTTAGAGACTTGATCTCTTGTGATCATGACAATGTTATGTAATAATGAACCAACTCTAGGTAACTAGGTTTGGGGTGTTACAATATCCTACTAATTTTAGGAGTCCCTATTGTCGGGGACATGTATGATGAATTCCTACCTCCTTCCTCTGCTTGGAAAACGAGGATATGACTCCTCCTTTAGCCAAGAAACTCATTGTTTAGGAGAAGGCACTTTTGAAGGAATTTGATCCCTGTTTGAAGTAGGATGTCCCTTTTGTTGAGTGGTTTGGAACATTTGTTAAGATAAATGGTTTAGAACCCCACCCATGTAGACCCAGGGACTTCCCTATCATGGAAACCTGGAGACAAGTGGGTACCTATTGGGCCACCTTGGAAGAGGGGAAATTTCATGAATGGGGATAGGGAATTGTTCCTGATATTGACCAATTATTTAGGTCGGTGGCCTTCTTGGACTTGTTTTTTAGTAGATGGATCTTACCAGTATAGGAACGTGGTGGTGTGAGAGTCCCAACTTTCATCATGGCCACTCAAATGGCCATTGGTAGATGCATCGATCTAGATATTCCAGTGTTGGCCAAGATTTATCACTTGTTGGGCCGGTTCAGCAAAGGGGGACCACCTTACCTAATGATTGGTCCATTCCAAATCCTTTTGGGATGGATAGGAGCTCACATATGAGTTTATTACTTTATCAATTCCATGTCAATTCCCCATTCCATCCTTTGACCGTACCTTCAGAGTACCAACGAGGTTATGTTGATGGATTGGGTCTCATAGGATAAACAAGAGGAGAAGCCTAAAAATAATGAGAAAGACTTAATGGATCATCTCAATGTCAATGAATTTTTTTCTTATCATACTTATGATTCCTCTTCCAGTTCTATTGTGAATAATTCATTTGAAGATTTTTTCAAATGAAGCTAATTTTTTTCTTTGAGAGAAGGCGTCTTGGTTGCCCGCATCGAAGGGAAGCTTATCTGAGAGGGGTATGCACCTTGCAGATTCAGTCATCAATTTAATTGTGTTCATAATTTGTGTCCTATCCCTCTCAATAGTACATGTCAGGAGAACCAAATGATGATATCACGTCAATTGTGGCTGATGTTTACCCAGGAGGACACCCATTGCTAGGTCAGACTTCTAAATTTCAGGGATTTTGCACCCTTCCTTACCAGAATATATACTGATGCCTAGGTAAAATCATATCCAGATGGCCAATTAGCTGATGCATTCCCTATCATAGAAACTTCCAAGGAATCCATGTCCAAGGAGAATGAGAAGAAAAATTAATTTTTTAGGAACTCTTGTCTAGGAAAATTTCTTTGAAAGCCTCTCGGTTCTCCCCTAAGGAAGGTTATAAAATATGGGGTTGTGACTTCATTGGTGGATGAACAAGCTATCGAAGCTACTGCTGGGATTCAACCATCCATCCCACCTAAGGATGATTTCCCAGTGGCCTAGAGGTAATGGGACCTTTTGAGAGGCCTCCAATCCACTAGAGACCAGTCTTCTCATGCCTTATGGAAATTACTCTAGACTGGGGAGGTTTCCCTTATCGGAATTATTTATGTGTCAGCACCTACTGACATCACTTTTGATGAGGATCCTGAGAAGGTAGGTCATTACCTTTAGGAAATTGAGACCCTAATCCATTCTCAGAGAAGTCGCCGCAAATAATCGCATCAGGTACTTTCCATGTTGTGACCAGAAACTGATGACGAGGATGATGATGTTGTTGGCCTGCCAATTTTAGTTACAGTAAGAGAAGATTCTTACCTACTCTCAGAGTCCCATAATCATTCATCTCCAGGGGTCCCAAGACAACAGAAGAATCAATTAAACATTTAAAAATGATGATACCTATCCTGATCCCCTGTTCCAATCTTCCAGCATTGGCCATCCTAGTCACAGCTGCATTTCCAGACACTTGGAGGGTCTAGGAGGAACTGAGGGAAAATGATTATGATGAGGATATTTGGAAACTTTTTCAAAGAGAACACTTTGAAATTCTATATTTTGGAGGATTCATTTCCCCCACCTATATTTCTATTGAAGAAAATCCTGATGAGGTGGATGATTATTTGAACAAAATGAACAAGTTCCTTCACACCTCCAAATACAGACATTACTGGTCCAACCGAGTAGCATTGATGGCAGCACCCCTATGGTCTATGATCCTCGAGGGAGAGGTTTTTATATCTACAAACCCTAGCTTTAATTTCATATGTTGATGATATTATAAATCCACCCCCCCCCCCTTATTTTACTTTGCAGGAACCTGTAGGGTCTCAGGAAACAGTTCTTTCCCCATTTTATTCCCCTGAGGGCACTATAGTTGGGGTGTGTTCCCTTCCGATTATGGGGTGTGCTGGGAAAGGATATCCTGAATCCTAGGAACATATGGAATTAATTATCACATACCGTTTGAGGGCATTTACTCCTCCATCTCCCCTAGGTGATCTTATTCTGGAACCATCTCCACGGCAAACCTATAAATTCAAACATGCATCCCCACTATCAAGACGCATTAGTATGGGAATCACAAGTAATTTTATGTTCACCTAGTGGTTGAACCGAGTGCCCTTATCTTTTTGAATCTCTATTATGTGTGTATTTTGATGAAAATCCCATTAGTAACTAGGTGTCAGTTTCTTAAACATCTTCGGATCATGTTCCCTTTATGGCAGAGGAAGAGCCTCCAATAATTGTGATTGATTAAATTAGAGGAATATGATTAACTAAGGAGGTCGGGGGTATTGTCAACCCTTTAGGCATGCTTGTTCCTACTCAAACAATATCTACCTCAGTGATATAATAACATCTAGAAGTTAAGGCCTCGATTGAAAACATTGAGTCTATTCCCATGGAGAGAGACAATACAACCTTTATAGCAGGGGATGAATATAGTGAAGAGCCCCAATCCCTATAGGATGTTGGAGGGTCTTTAAATATTGAGGAACCAATCATTCCTAGTCAAATAGACGTTTCCCCTGTATAGGGATTCCCTTAAGAGATTGATGTTCCACTTACACATGTCGACCCTGCCTCTATAGAGGTCACAACCACAGGGGAGGGTATTGTACCAGCTCTTGAAAACTTGGAGCCGGTTATTGTGATTTTTTCTCCAATTATAAGAGAAGTTGTGGTCTCGACCCCTAGAATCTCAAGACCAGTAACCTTTTCCTAAATTATCATCCCTACAGGACTGATATTGGTGAGCGACCTTCTAGGGGCTACCCTGGAGGTTTTGTTCTAGTTGGGCATGGTTTTGGACCATTGGTTCCCTTGAGAAACCATGACGCACGACTACTGATTGAAGACATGGTTCCACCATTGTCGGGCAGTGATATTTCTGGGGAGGTGGGAGGTATTGAAGCTTCTCTAGATGAATGTTAGTTCTCCAGTCTTTCAATCATACTTTTGTTTGTTTCATGATTCAAGGATATTTACCCTTTTTCATCTACTTTCATAATTGAAACCACAAGAATTAGAAATTGCAGCAGACACTCCCACTCAGTCCTCTATTTCAGTCATCAGGGGCGATGTTGTTGAGGTTTTGAGTAATGTTGTAGCTGTTGAATCGAGTCCCTCTCTCATGAAGTTCATCCCTAACTATCTTTCTTCATCAGGGAATGACTCAGAGATTAACTGAGAAGGCTTGGTTGACCTTCATCTCATCCTCCAAAATGCATGTAGGAATGTTTGGAGATTAGTCTCCCATAATCCATTATCTAAGATGCAGGTGAAGTTTCTAAAATTACACTTCCAGTTTGTGGTTCTTGAATTTGGCGGATTTGACTATCATGCCATCTATGACATAGTGAGACAAGTGGTTGCTTCTAGGTAAGCAACTGGCACACTCGAATTTAAAATTTCTACTACAGTGTTGATGGCTCATCTTACTGCTGTGAAGAAAATCCTTATTGATGAAGTCGTCAATCAAGATGGAGCGTTTTTGAGGTTGAAAAATGATATTAAAAATCAAGATTCCTTAGTGGAACAACTTGATCAGGAAGTAGAGCAGCAGATCCAGAAGGTGGAGAAACTTAAGCAAGAGCGGGCTCATTCCACGGTCGCCATTGAGGAGGGGTGATAATAGATGGAAAAAGGTGAAAGGATTGGATTTGAAGCTATAAGGGATGCATAAGTGTTGTGAGAAAGTGAAAATACTGAGACTGCGAACTTGATAAAACTTCATCAGGCCATTGAGGAGTCATGTCAATTGTTGATACAATTTTGTGAGTCCAACGAATATCTCTTGTAATGATCATGTCCCACTAGCAAGGAGAGGCTCCACGCTGTGGACGCCCTCTATGTCTCTATGGAATATAATGGAACTATTTTTCCCTCCAATGTTTTTCCTTTTTATTTTTTTCCTACGATGTTAATCAATCACAATCAACCATTTAAACATCATTTTGATTAGGTATTAATTTAAAAATGTTATTTGAAACCGATAAATCGAATAAATTGAATCAGGCTCTAATTTTTTCCTGAGCCACAGGACTCAACAAGTGTTGTTAGGCTATTACTAGGGTTACATGGAAAACTTCATGAACTTTTGTGCCTTTTTTATTATTACCCTAATTTTTTCCTAAGCCTATTTGGTACGGGCTTAGCAGGTATAACTAGAATTTTACTTAGGCATCCCTTTGAGGGCTTTCAACCTAACAAGATTTGTGTATTTTTTTTTTTTTGAATGTTTTATAGCTCAACATTTTTTAATATACCATACATAGTATAGGTTTAACAAGCTGGTACTCGACTTTTCTCGATGGGTTCCCTTTGCGGGTTTTCACTCTGGAGAGTATTTCATCCCTTTTTGTTGGTGGTTTATAGTATTTCTAATCAAAATAATTATTGATGTTTTAAGTAAAATAGTTTTGACAAAAATTGATAGGTAAAGGGACCCAATTTGGGATTCAACAGTCGAGAATGTCCTAATAACTCTCAAAAATTAATGAGGGATTTTTCTTGACCCTGACTTCATGAGTTTTGTAGGTATATGGGTCTTGGGGGTCTTTTTAGGTGTAAAAAGGTAGTAAAGGACTCTCCTGAGGATGAATTTTCCTTCTATTGATGAATATTTTGTAGATGACGTATGTAGAGCCACTAGGGCATGATGTGCATAGTCAAACAAAGGTGTCCGCATGACACTGTCCATACATTTCTGATGGCTTGGGAGATTTATAAAAGTTTTGATTTGTTTTGAGATTGGGGACCACATTGGATGGCATGTATAAGGGATGATGTCCGAAATTATTAGGGGAATTTGTATAAGTTTTGAAGGTGAAACCGTTCCCATAAAAATTTCTCTTTTGTAATGGAGATTCGGTGAATGGTATAGTTTAATGTCATACAACCAGGACACATGAAGCTTATTATGGGAGATCATTTTACTCTAACCAATAGGGATTAAATGATTCATCAGTTTAACAAGAAATTCTTTTCATCTTTGAGAATTTGAAAGGGGAAAAACTAAATTTATCTTAATCCAGGGGGTTTCTAAATCTGATGAGTGATATGGGACATAAATTTCATTCGGGCATATGGAAACTGGAAAGGAATCTCCCGAGGATGAATTTTCCTTTGGTTCATGGTTGTTTTGTAAGTGACATGTGTAGAGCCACTAGGGAATTATGTGCATAGTTAAACAAAGGCATCCACGGGACACTAGCCATCCATTCCCAATGTCCTAAAGGATTATGGGGATTGGGACCTTTTTGGACATGGTGTATAGATTATTAAAGGGGGCATTTCTTTGGCTGAACATTACTGGGAAAACCGGAAATAAGTGGGGGAATTTTTTTTCGTACACAGATCAACTTCGCACATATGGATGGGGAATCTTTAATTTGTATAATCCTTGAGAGACCGGAGGTGAACTGGTCTAGGATGTTCTGATATATCCAGGACATGGGTAGGAAAGATAATATAAACCATGACTTTGAGGATTCTTGAATCAAGAGGGATGTCACGGGGCTTGGGAGCCATTAGGCATACTAAGGTAGGATAGGACTCTCCTAAGGATGAATTTTCCTTTTATTGATGGTTTTTTTGTAGGCAACATATATAGAGCCACTGGGGAATGATGTGAATAGTCAAACAAATGTGTCTGTAGGATACTGGCCTTCTATCTTCGATGGCCATGGAGGGTTATGGGGATCCAAGATTACTTAATGTGTGGAGTTTGATGTGTGGCAGTAGTGTATCAGGATATATTAGAAACATCCAGGCTATGATTCGCATATGGGATCAAGTAATCCCCTACATAGATTTGGCTCATATGTGGGGTGAGGCATCTGTTCCATCTTCGGAGTACCCTTTAGTTTAACTTCATATGGCCAAGAACTATGGTTCCTTATGGGGAAGGGAACCATAACATTCCTTTTAGGTTCATGCTGCTAGGACCATCATGACTTGGACTAGTTTTCCATGACACCATGGTGGATCTCATGTTGAGTTCCCTAATCTCACGTGAGCTATACTCAGTGTGAGAAATAAGGGATCATAATTATTTCAGGTCACCGCTTAAGAATGGCATAATCAATGGCAGGGAGAATTTTATGCTTAGACCAATGTTGTGCGGTTTAAAATCGTGCATCAAGGATTAATTCCACACCATTTATTGTCATGTGGGGTGGATTTAGGGTAATTCCGTCATTAAATAAGGGAAATATTATTACCCTTAAGCATCCCTATAAATAGGACTTGTCCAGGGGTTCTCCACTTTGATTCAATTTGTGCACAAAGAAGGGAACATTTCAATAATTTATGTGGATGAGTTCAGATCATAGGATTTGATTCTACCACTCATTTATTAGGGGGAAACTAAGTCACATAGTATTTCCAATTAACATTCCTTACGGAGTTCTAACCCATACATAGGAAGGAAAGGAATTTTTTTAGGAGGTCGAGCCAAGATATGAGATCCGGAAATTTTTATTGTGTGGTGCAGTTTAATATCATGCAGTTGGGACACTTTTGGCCTTTCAGTTTAGCGTCGTATGTTAAGGATGTTAGCAACATAGTTTACCATCATGTTGTGAAGACAACTTGTCACAAAAACCATAAATAGATTTTAGTTAATTGTGGTCATGATATTCTGATATTCCTCAGACATGAGTAATGATAGAAGGTGTAAACCATATTCTAGGGGGGACCTTGGATCAGGAGGAATGGAATCGGTCCTGGAAGCCATTGTTTATATAGAAATAGTAAAATCCTCTCTTGAGGAAAAATTTTCCTTTGATTGACAGCCATTTTATAGGCAACATATGCAGATCCACCAGGGCATGATGTGCATAGTCAAACAAAGGTGTCTGTAGCACACTGGCATTCCATCGTTTATGGCCATAGTGGGTTATGGGGACCCAATATTCCTCAAATTATGGAGTTTGAAAAATGGTAAAGATGTGTCTAGGAATGTAAGAAATATTCAGACTATGATTAACCATGAACTACTGAATCTTATACATAGATATGGAACATATATAGGGAAAGTATGATCTTTTAACTCCTTCTGGGTGTCGTAATTCAGACTTGGAATTTCCATCATCTACTTTATTTTTTTGTATAGGAAATTAGGGTCATGTTCGAGATATCGTAATGTTGAGAATTGGTCTACACATTATTCTTGAGGAACCTTATAGTTTAATGTCGTGTGGTAAATACCTTTTATATATTACCCTATGAAATTATAACCTATACATAGAGGAAGAGGCATTTCTTGTTTGGGTGGATGGACTGGGATAGAGGATCTGGGCATCACTACGTATCCATCAAGGGTAGTAAGAAAGCCTCACGTAGTTCTGGAAAGGAATTCCCTACATAATTTCTGGCTCATACATAGGGAAAAGGTGCATTTTATTTTCCTAGTGGCTGAACTAAGATTTGGGGTCAACGTGTCGCTATGTATCCTGCAAGGGCAGGAATCAAGCCGCACATAGTTCTGGAAATATCCTCCCTTTAAAGTTTGGTCCATGCATAGGGAGGGGAAGTCGTTTTTAATGATGGATGATCCAGGATATGAGATATGGGAATCAATACGTATCCCACTGAGATAGGGATCAATACATACATAGTTCTGCAAATTCCCTCCCTCTATGGTTCTAGTCCATACATAGGGAAGGGGATTTTTATCTGGTGATGATGGCTGGGCCAGGATAGATGATCCCAGCATCACTATGTATCCTGCAAGGGTAGTAATCAATCCATACATAGTTCTAAAAGTTCTCTATAGAGGTTTGGACCATTATAGGGAAATGAGAGGTCATTTTTCTTTGATTGGTGGTTGGTCTAGGATATTAAATCCGAGCGTCACTACATATCTTGTATGGGAAGGAATCAATCCATATGTAGTTCTATAAACAATATGCTCCTTGTACCAATCTAACTCAGGCGTAGGAGTAGGGGAATTTTGGTTTCATCCTCTACGGGTGTCAGGTCTATCATATTCCTCTTTGGTTTGTTTACATAAGGGAATCCTTACCACCAATCCGAAGCTCACATGAGTTATACTCTATGTGAGAAACAAGGAGCGATAAGTATTTCCCTCATGGTATGGGGTAGTAGAGGGTATAATAGGTGAATTCTGTTTCATGTGATGGTTGGTCCAAGATTGAGGGTTGAGGCATCGCTACGTATCCCACAAGGGCAGGAATCAAGCCACACATAGTTCTAGAATTCCCTCCTTGTGTCGGTCTATCCTGTGCATAGAAAGGGGGAGGGTATTACTATATTTTCCTCACATGAATTTTACTTATACACAATGGATTGTTATCTGGAACATAATACCTACCATATAGTTTAATATCATGTGGTAAGGAAGGAGATGCTATGCAGTTTAGTGTCATGCAGCAAGGGCATTTTTGGCCTTGCAGTTTAACATCATGCGGTAAGGATGAAGATGTTTCTATGCAGTTTTATGTCCTATGGCTAGGATGTATGTGTCACTATGAAGTTTAACATCTTGTAGCTAAGACATATGTGTCACTATTTATACAAAGTATTTCTTCAAAAACCTTGAATTTGTGGGGGATATGATGAGTTGTTCATCCATTTATATCAAAGAATATGCTTCATCGGAGTAGACCTTATGTATAAAATATGGTCCCTCCCATTTTGGCTCAATATTTGGGGGTTTATTCCCGAGTATCATCGGGGTTCTGAGGACCAACACCATCTCTCCTTCAAGGAAAGACCGAAGGTGAACCTTTTTGTTGAAGACTCGTGCAATCCAATTTTGGTAGACTTCAAAATGGTGAAAAGTGTGCAAAATTTTCTCATCCAGTCACTCCAACTCATCAAATCATTTTTGGGATTTCTCATATACAGACAATTGATCAAAAACAGCAATGTGGAGTGATGTCACTTGAACTTAGATGGACAGAACCGCATATGTCCTATATACTAGTGAGTACGGGGTTTCCTAGGTGGAAATGTGGGTCATGGTTTGTTAATCCCATAAATCATGGAGGAGCTTGTATGGCCATGATTTCTTGTCCTTGTATACCATATTCTGGAGTATGTTTGACAAAATCCTGTCAAAAGCCTCTATCTGCCCACTAGTCGTTGCATGGTAGCAGGATGAATGGTTGGATTTGATTCCATATTCCTGGTATAACTTGTTAAACTCAGAAAATAAAATTTTTGTGCCATTATCTATCATTATTGTATGAGGGACACCAAATATAGTAATGATGTTGGATTTCACAAAGCTAAAAATGATTCTTGCCCCTACCTCTTTAAGGGGTACATCTTCAGCCCATTTGGAGAAGAAGTCAGTTGCTGTGAGAATTAACTTAAATTGTCTGACTATGGTAGGAGGATATGGTCCCACGACATCCATCCCCCATACAAAAAATGGACTGGAGTACTTAGATATGTGAATTAGTTTCAGGGGTTGGTGAATGAAATTGTCATGAACTTGGCAAGGATGGGACTTCATGGAGAATGTGGCACATCTTGTATCATAGTGGGCCAATAGTATCCAAGACTTTTAGTTTTATGGGAGAGCTTGGATACTAATTGGTGTGCTCCATAAGTTCCAGTGTGCACTTATTTCATGAAGGCATCAGTCTCTTCTCCATTGATGCACCTTATAAGGACTCCGTTAAGGCCTCATTTGTAGAGGACTTTTTCTAGTTTTTCACCATTGTACAAAATGGAATTGACTTCCCAGCTCCAGATTTTTTCTCTTCTAGCCCTATATGGTGGGAGTTCCCCCCTATGGATGTAATTTTCAATGGGATTCACCAAGCTAGTGGTGTGAACGTAAGGCTCAGGGATAGGGCTAATCTCGTCGATTTCTTCTGTATTGTTCTGAATAAATGGAAAGACAATCTGATGGTGGGCAATACTGATGATTGTTTCATCCTGGTTTAGATCATCCAGGGTTGTGGCTATATTTTCCAATGCATCATCTTGAGAATTTTGTGACTGGGGGACATAAGTCAGTGTTTCTTCTGATGGGAATTTTTCCATCATCTCTCGTACATGGTTCATAAAAGGTTCCATATAAGGACCCAGCCTTACACATTACATAATATTGAATTAAGTTAATAATTCACATTGAGGATCTTTCATGTTTATATATTTAGATAATTATGTTATAACTAATATATAACAACTTGAATATCACAAGTATACACTTCTACTCACTATCCATTTTTTTATAAAACAAAAACTCTTAAAAAAAGAAACATGTCTAGTTCCCTGTTTTAGATAGCATGACTTTTCCTTGATCCCATCATTGACCCTATTCATCTTTAAGTCCTTTGAAAAACATTTCAAAACTTAGGATAAGCATAAAAATCTCATTAAAGGATACATAAAGAAGGAAAACAGTTAGTTTTTCAAAACAATGTGTAAACCATGAATACTTTATCATAAGTATTACTTTTCACCTTTATGAAGTAGTAAATACTCTTCACTGAATAAAATCTCATTTATTACCCTTTTGTAACCAAAAGATTACTATAAAACCCATAGAAAGCAACATATATCATATATAGGTAACCTTGGACATAAACATACTTAAATGGAATAACCATACGGTCGACTTCCACACATATTACTAAATGGAATATCCATACAGATGACTTCCATACCCAATGAATTATAGGTTATAATGTAACCACTCATCCTTGGTTTATCATGGAACCACCCATCATTTGGTTTATCATGTAACCACCCGTCAAATGTTCAAGTACCATTATATAATCATCACACATAAAATATTGCAAATATAAACATTTTAATCATAAAAATTTCATTTACAATCACAAGAAATAATTTCAAGATATTGAAATAGTAAATCCACTTTAAAAACCATTTTAAATACCAAAATATGTAAAAAGGTTATATGGTATTTATTTTTCATTTAAAAACATTGCGGCTTGTTAAGGAATCCAAATATCAAATAATGCTCACGACGGTGGAAAGGTCGTTGTCACAACATATGGTAAAAAGAAACATTCCCTTTGTCATTTGGTAAAATTATACATAGAAAAATATTCCATTTAAATGAAATTAAAAGTCAAAGGGGTTTATACACCGTATAAAATCAAGTCATGTATAAATCAAAATATGCCTCAAAGAAAGGAGATTGAGACAAAGTCCCTAACCTCATGTCTGACTTGACTCGTTCATTATTTAATTTCCTAAATAATAAACTTAAGTTAATTTATACTTGCTTAAAAACATTTTTCAAGTTTATTATTCCTTTTATATCATTTATTACCTTGCTATAATAGTTAGTTAATTATTTAAGTTCATATCATACATTTTGTCGATGTTCGGAACTTGAGTCAAAGATGAACTTGTTATAATTATAAATTATCCATGTGGTCAAAAGTACATTATCTCCAGAATGATATTCATGACTTAGATATTATATATATCATATATATCCAGTATATAGTTATTTATAATAGTCTATATCATTTGGATATAATAAATGAAATGCACTATTCATGGAGACGGTAAGTCGTACGTACGCATGAATGCAACTTTCATTTCTTTTTCATATTTAAAGGAATGAAAAATAAACGATAAATAGGTATATTATAATTTCAGTATAATATCTATGTTATATATGTTATATAATTTCATTAATTCCATCCTTTATACTTTTCATGTATCGCATGAATGAGTCATATCACTTAGAGGGGGCGGTAGTCCTCACTTCCTTAAATGAAATTATCGTATTTATAACACATGAAAAGCATAAAGTCATGTTATAAATGAGAATTAAATAATCATAAATATCATATATAATTATAGTTCCATCATAATGGCCACCATAAGATGTGGTAGGGGAAAATTTAACAATCATCGTTTCGTGAGGCAGCAGTTTGTCATACACAGAAATAGTATGTTCGTATCCATTAGATGGAGGTGTGTGTAAGTGTAGTTCGAATACTTATCATAAAAACAACCTAGTATATTTAGGATACTGGTTTTGTTATATAAACAAAGAATAATAAGATCATAGGAAGTGGAGAAGGAAAAATAATGGAAAGAAACTTGAGAGAAGATGTTGCCTCAAATCAGGTAACTTCTTTTGATTTGAGCCAAAGGGCTCTCTTGAATTGCCTTATTCCTAGGGGAAAGCTTCTAGGAGGAATATAGATATGTAGGGAGATTATTTGGGTAGATTTTGGACGATCCAATGGGATTTATATGTGTGAGTAATGGGTTAGAGGTGGTTCCCTTTTATAAGAGGGAGGAGGGCACTTAAGGAATATCTTGAATTATTATTTTATTATAAATTATATTTAGAGTATAAATGAGTCAAAATTAATATAGTTATAATATAATATGATTATAATTCTAAATAAAATGATCCAATAAGAGATATATGGGTTTTGGATATTTTTCAGTCCTTATCTTTTTTATTTAACCCTTTTTTACTCTTATCGTTTTATCAAGCATTTAACACTTTTAGAATCAAAATAGTTACCAAAAAATGAAAAATATCCAATTAAAGAGTCAATAATAAAATTTTATACTTATGATAACTATTTGGCCAAATATTATATCTTTTGGAATTTTATAATATTTTATATAATATTTTATATTTTAAAATATGAATTATGTCAATTCTGACACTATTCATATCATGAATTTTTAAAAAATCCATAACAACTTGATTGATTCGAAAAAACTTCATTAATACAAATACAACTGGTAAATATCATCCAAAAAATCCATTTATGACATCAAAATAACCAAATTACATTTATTTTAACATTTATAATATCATTTATTTGAATCCATTATTAATGAAGAAATCACTGCATCATCATTGCGTCATAATTAAATTTATTTATTTAATCTATAAAAATTATAAATAAAATATCATGATTTAGAAAATATTTTTATCTTTATAATTACTATTTATAGTCAAAAAGATAACTTATATAACCCCATATAAAAATTGTTTTACTAAAAGATAAACGATTAGGTTATATTTTCCTTAACTTTAAATTAAAAGTAATTAAATGTCATTTTCACACACAAGTCGCTCTATGGGGTCCTAAAATTGACCCAAGGATGACCATATTAGGATATATCTCATCCAATAGTATTAGGACACATGTTAGGGTAATTTAATGTTATTATAATATTATATTTTTATCCTTATTTACCATATTTACCCTTTAACCATGGTAAATAAAATATTTACTAAAGTTACTATTAATAATGTATAAAAATAAAAGTTACCTATTTACAAAATTTGGACCTCCAGATTAAAAATATAGAATCCATTTTTTCAAATTCAAAACACAAAATTTGCAAAAATTAATTTAAAATTAATTCTCATTGTCAAAACCAAAAAGTGTGTTTTTACGAAATAATAACTATCAAAATATTGACATGAATTTATGTATAATTAAAAATTGAAATTACTTACAATGACCAAAATTGTACTAAATGGTAAAAACATAATCTAATTACACTTTAAAACCAGTTAAAAAGATAATCCAACCATATAAATAAATCAGATGAAAAGACAGCTTTGACTTAAAATGCAGTATTTTTTACTATTCATTAAAAATGAACTTTATTAGAAAAATACCAAAAATTTACCCAAATTAAATTTTTATGTCCCTATTTTAAATAAGAACTTTTTTTAAAAAAAATAAAACATTTAAAAGTGACAAAAACTTGATTTAAAAAGGGTTCGCCATCAAAACGCAGTAAATCGACCATTTAAAGAATATTAGAGTATTTAATGGTTAAAATAGGATTCATTCTTATTTTAAGCCTCTAAAATTTATTGGATAAAAATAAAAACATTTAAAAAATATGTATAATCATATTGTAGTTAGTTCTGTTCATTCCCTCCAATACAATGTCTAGGCATTAACTACCATTTAAAATAATAATATTATTATATTATTTTTCAGTATAACTCAAAGTTGTGTGCAACGTAAGATTTCAAAGAAACTCATCATTGCGTGTTGAGTACGCTATCATAAATAGAAACCCCTTTAAAGTAAAATTGATATTTAATTCGAAAATATTAATAAATATGAAAATGTCATATTCTTTATTTACCTGGGATGTTACATCCTTCCCCCTTTTGGTAATTGCGTCCTCACAATTTTAAAATTGGGCTCGAAAACTTCATTAAAAGTCTCACATCAGAAAAATAGTCAATAAAAATATCACATTAAAATAAATAAATAGAAGTACAAAGGTCACTTGAGATAACCCATACTAAGATTCCTTGTAGGAAAACATAGATATGGAAGAGAAACTAAACATCAAGTTCTGATAGAGAGTGATAGAAAATGTCATGACCCATCCTCAGGGCCCACGCTATGACTACCCCAAGCCTGCCTTCCATAGTCCAGGGGTTGGTGAATAGAAACGGAAAGGCGTATCCCTAAAACAGGAATGCATTTACTTTAAACCTGTATAAACACACAACCCAAGAACACAACAAGATGCAACCACAAAGTAAATCTAAAGTAGATATAGCTCATCTCCACAGCACTCCACTTAAACTGTCACTGTCGTCCACCGACAGGTCCTAGCTCCCAGAGTCTCAGTCGAGCTGCTTGTTATCTGCACAAGACACAACAAGGTGCGGGTGAAGCTTGTGCAGGGGTGAGTATAAAAATACCCAATAGGGACCCAGAGACCCCCTAAGGTCTCTCAAAATTCCATAAAGGAAAACCAAAAAGCATGCTCTCAATCACAAAGCACAAATAAAAAGACTCATCTCAAACCAGGTATACAACTTAGAGTTCAGTAATAAAGGTGATTAGTCATATGCTATATCATTTTATTCCATTAGGAAGTTTCCACAATTGAACCACGAAGGAGTTGTTCCATTTTTGATCCACACAGGGTCTTGTGTCACTAATCCATGAAAGGTCTCTCTGAGGTTGGTCCATGTCAGTTCTTTCACTACTGATCCACACAAGGTTGCTAGAATAATAATCCACATAGGTTCTCTATGATGCTGATCCATATAGGGTTGCTAGATGATGATCCACACTGGGTCACTATGATGTCGATTCACACAGGGTCGCTAGATGCTGATCCACACAGGGTCCCTATAATGTTAATCCACACAGGGTCACTATGATATTGATCCACATAGGGTCGCTATGATGTTGATCCACACAGGGTCACTATGATTCTAATCCACACAAGGTCGTTATGATGCTCATCCACACATAGTCTCTATGATGTTTATCCACACAGGGTCGCAATAATTTTCATTCACACAGGGTCACTATGATTCTAATCCACATAGGTTTTCTATAATGTTGATCCACACAGGGTATTTATGATGTTGATCCATATAGGGTCTCTAGATTCTGATCCACACAGGGTCTCTACTCATATGACAGCCAGCCATAGGATTCCCCCCACCCGGTGCGCTTGAGCTCTGTAGTGTCTAATCCTATGAATATCATTCATTCCTCAACTACTACAAAGTTCCAAACAGGAGTAACCCAAAGGACCTTCATGTCATAATAGTTCCAATGCAACATATGGTGCATCAACCGAATGTCTGGTCTGTGAGTTATAGGAATTTTAGTGTCGAGGACCCAGTTGGATTCAGGTACGATCCAACCCGGCCAAACTCCAAATTTCTCTAAAACCCAAGTAGAGTATATCAAAAGGACCATCTCATCCCAAGGATTCCAACGCCATAGAAAGTTCATCAAATAGACGTCTGTTTTGTAAGATACGGCCTTTTAAGCGAAATTGGGCTTGAATGGGTCCGGGTCCGGTCCGACCCGGACCAGCCCGAACCGGCCCGGTTGGGCTGGACCACAGTGGGCTCGGCCCGCTAGGCCACAAACTGACCCATCTCGCTTCAGCTGGGCGTGTCCCACCGAGCGGTCTGGCCCGCTAGGTGGCGCGGCACCCAGCTGGTGGGCTGTGCGGGGAGGCGAGCTGCTCCCACTCCTTCTCGAACGGCTCAAAGAGTGTTTCGGCTCTTTAATTGGCGACGTCAGGTGGCACCTCCCTAGATATCTACAAGACCTGTAGGGAGAGGGTCCCCTTCCAACATGACTTCAAAGTTGCGGCATGCTCATCGCGGCGTGCGACAGTGCGCCGTCTCGCCATCACCATGGTCGGCCATTGTCGGCCGCCCCGACCATCCACCGCGGCACTGAGTGGCACCACCTCCTTCCGTGGCCGGTGAGCACCGGTCACTGGTGCCATGGTGGTGGGACTTCCATGGGCCACTTGGTGAGCTCCGGTGGTCCTTTTTCCCTTCCGGTCGCACCTACGGGCCTCCCGGGATGCCGTCATCGTTGCGTGGCTCCTGGATTCAAGGTTCTGTGATGTTGTAAGATCATCCCCCGAATAACACGACAAGAACAAAGTGGTAGAGGGTCTGAGCCTTATTCGTTTGGCCCATTCCCTTTGCATTAACATCATAACAGGCGGGTAATAAATAAAAACATCACATAGATAATGTTTAAACCCCGTTCAAATCCCCAGCAACAACCACCCGAAAAATCAATAATGACGAAAAGAATCATGGGAATTTCTTGAATTAAATAACAACCCCTACCTTGATCATGTTGGGGTCTTCGTGGTGGTAGAAGGATAATCTTTGATTTGATGAAGTCGTCAGTGTTCGTCGTTCCTGGTTCGATCCCTCCAATGACATCCAATCTTCTGTTCCTTGTCAGTGGAAGTCGTCATGTCACTTCATTAGAGGTTCCTCACTTTCCTCTCAAAAACTAAACCTCGAGCCTCACTTAAATAGACCTAAGAGACAGCTAAGTTGCACAACATTAATGTGGTTCATTTATGAACTACATTTAATGTTCTAACGTCAATGTTACAGAAACAAAGATTCAATCCATTAAATGGCTTGACGACACAGTGGTACCACCACCGCCACTCAACCACTGGAGAAAAATAAAATAACAATTACATGTTATTTTATTATTCTTTTAAAAGTATTAAAATTATCTTTTTCTCCCGAACCACTTTGGTAGAAGTGAATCCTCCCTTAAGAGAATCTTAGAACTGCGGATTCAATGGTGTCCTCATATTTCAATTCTGAGCACCGGTTCAAAATTTAGAAAATGTTGCCCGTACTTTTATAGAATGTACCTTAAATAAAGTGTAAAATTTCATTATGGGCACACTGGGCCTTGGAATCAAGCGCCGTCAATTTTCACAGACTTGTAATAATCCCAAATAATTTTAAAAAAAATACATAGAATTTACGAGTCTTTACATTCTCCCCACATTAGGGATTTTTGTCCCTGAAATCTATAAAAAAAACTAGGGAAACAAATGAGGGTACTGAGCACGCATTTGGGCCTCCCGATCCCAGGTGCTCTCCTGTAGTTTCCTGTGCTTCCAAAGAACACATACCAGAGGAATCGACCGCCCATGAAGGAACTACTCCTGTCGATCCTCTATCTCCACCGGGAACTCCGCAAATGTCGCCCCATCATCGATGTCTATCTCTCACCAGTGGATAACATGCGATGGATCATGCACATATCTCCTCAGTTGAGACACGTGGAAAAGATTATGCACCTGGTGAATCTGTGGGGGAAGAGCTAGATGGTACACCACCTCACCTACTTTTCTATGAATCTGGAAGAGTTCAATGAACCTCAAATATAGCTTGCCGCCCCAGCCAAACCTCTGTAATCCTCATCAGGGTGAGACCCATAGAAAGACATGGTATACCTCCTAAAACTCCAAGTGTGTCCATCTCCTATCGTCATATGTCTTCTTCCTGCTATGTGCAGTCTTCATCCACCCCTGGATGATCTGCACCTTCTCTGTGGTATCCTGTAACAACTCTGGACCCATAAGTGCTGACTCCCCTAGGTCTGTCCAGCAAAGAGGTGATCTGCATGGTCTCCCATAAAAGGCATCAAATGTATCCATGAGGATAGTGGAGTGATAACTATTGTTTTATTCAAACTCTCCTAGGGGAATGTGGCCCTCCAAACTACGGCCAAAATCAACAACACAATCATGAAGCATATCCTCGAGTGTCTGTATGGTCCGCTCTGTCTGACCATTTGTCTGAGGATGACAGGCGGTGCTCAAGCGTAGCTGAGTTCTGAACACTTCTTGTAATCCCTTCTAGAAGTTGTATGTAAAACATTTGTTGTGATCTGAGACAATCGTCGATGGCACCCCTTGAATTCACACAATCTCATGTGCATAAAGATACCTTAAGCTCTCTAATGATCCCTACTCTCAGATGGGTAGGAAGTGGGAGAACTTGGTGAGTCGGTTAATGATCACCCAGATGGAATTGTGACCCCTGGTCATATGTGGTAGCCCTGTTATAAAGTCCATGGATATACCACCCCACTTCCTCTCCGGTATCTCAAGTGGTTGAGCTAAGCTTGCTGGTACCTGATGCTCGTCCTTCACTTGCTGACAAGTGAGGCATCATGAAACAAACTTCGCCACTGATTTCATCATTCCTAGACACCAGTACTAACGCCGGAGGTCCTTGTACATATTTTCCACTCTAATATGTACCGATAAAGGGGGTGTTTGGAACTCCCTCAACACCTCCTCTCGGAGCATCACTAGTACATGGTACATCCTCTGAAGAGGATGACGTGCTCCCCACCTTCATAAAATCTATCAGGAGCCTGTCCTAAGGATATCAAAGGAGTCAGGCCTTGAATTCTACGTCCCCAAGCTGAGCCTCCCGAACTCGCTGAAGAAGTGGGGGAGTGACAGTCATAGACTAGAGGTAAGTTGATTCATCTTTATCCACAAAGGATATCTACAACGCGACTATTTGTTTTGTCGCCTCACTCAGCAACTGTAAACCATGCCTCCTACTGAGTGTATCTGCTACTACGTTCCCCTTCCCATGAGTGTATAATATCTCAAAGTCATAGTCCGGGAGGAACTCCAGTAATCATTGTTGTCTCAGGTTTAGGTCATTTTCTGAGAAGATATACCTGAGACTCTTGTGATCAGAGTAAAAAAGTAAATCATTCACCCATCAAGTAGTGTTGTCACATCTTTTGTGCAAAGACCACTACTAATAACTCCAGGTCATGGGTAGAGTATTTTTTCTTCTGTTGTCTCAAATTTTGTGAGTCTTAGGTGATCACTGCTCGCTCCTGCATCAGGACACAACCTAGTCTGGTCCTTGATGCGTCATAGTAGACTACATACCCAACACCTTCTTCTGGTAGCCTCAAGATGGGGGCACTCGCCAGTCTCTGCCTCATCTCCTAAAAACTCTGTTGGAATCTCTCCATCCACACGAAGGGATATCCCTTCTTTTTCAAAGATTAAAAGGGTGTCACAACTCTGGAAAATTCATGTACGAATCTCCGATAGTACTCATCCAATCCTAGGAAACTATGCACCTCGGTCACACTCCTAGGCGTCTCCCAAGCAATCACTGCCACTATCTTTGTCGGATCCGCTAAAACTCCTGCCTCCGAGAGAATGTGCCCCAGTAAGTGGACTTCTCGTATCCATAATTGGAACTTTGAGAGCTTTCCATAAATCTAGTGCTCTCGGAGTGTATCCAAAACTATCTGTAGGTGTGTGGCGTGCTCTACCTCTGATGCTGAGTATATCAAAATTTTGTCAATGAATACCACCATGAAGTGATCAAGGTAAGGTTGGAAGATCTTGTTCCTGATCCCCATGAACACTGCCAGAGTGTTGGTTACGCCGAAGGGCATCACCAAGAACTCTTAATGATCATACCAACATCTGAAGGTTGTCTTCGGTACGTCCTCATCCCGTACCCTAAGATGGTGATAGTCTAATCTGAGGTCTATCTTTGAAAACCAATGATCTCCCTTCAGCTGGTCGAAGAGATCATCAATCCTCAGGAGTGGATACTTGTTCTTCATGGTCACCTCGTTCAGGCGCCGATAGTCCACACAAATCCTTAGACTCCCATCCGCCTTCTTGGCGAACAAAATTAGGGATGCCCATGGAGAAACACTGGGCCTTATGAAACCCTTCCCCTGCAAGTCCACCAACTGTACCCATAACTCACAAATCTCTGCGGGATCCATATGATATTTTGGTATAGATATAAGTGTTGTCCCGAGGTATATATAAATGTATAAGTCTACATCTCTGTGAGGAGGTAGTCCCAGAACATCATCAAGAAATACATTAGCATACTAGTCCACCACTACAGGATAACTTGGACTCCTCACGTCAATAGCTTTGAGGGTAATGATAGCCAATTGATGAGTTATCAGATACACCCTCCTCCGAGTAAGTCCATCATGTGCTGCAAAGATTCTCTTCTCGCTGATGAAGGACAACCTGGTCCCATCCTCACAAAAACACTGCACTTTGCGCCTAAACTAGTCGATCTAAGCATGGACTGTGGATAGCCAATCCATACCCAAGATGATGTCCTAAGGCCTCGACGCTGCTACTAGGAGATCCTAGCCGAAGCTCTTTCCTCATAGATTGATCCCACATTACCTGAACAAGTGTGTAATTGTCAAATCTTCTCTAATTGGAGTCTCTAATTGTAAGGATCGAGCCAACAGCTCCATCGGAATCTCCGAGCTCCAAATGATTGTTGTGGAAATAAAAGAGTAACTGAAACCTGTGTCTATAAGAACTACATCTAGGATATAATAGACATATATCATACCTCTAATCATCTCTAGAGCATCGTGGTCATAGGCCTCAACTGTGTGAAGTTGAGATCGTTCATGTCCGCCTACTCCCTGAGGTCGGGGTGGACCACCTAGAGATGGTGACAGTAAAACCTCAAATCGCAACCCACTGCCTGTTGTACAGCCTACTCCTCTGCCACGTCTTCTGCCCTATGGACCTCCTTGATCAAACCACGGCCAATGCCTTGGAGTTCCCTCGATTATTTTCTGATCGTCGGTATGGCAGGTCGGGCATTCGCGAGCCATGTTTCCCTTCTCGCCGCACGTGAAGCACAACCTGCTTCCCTGCTGACCCCCTCTTCCTCATGAGCTTTGCACCTCCGACCCTACATCATTTAGTGGACCTCCGGAAGGTCTATCCCACTTGGACCTATATGTCATCTGCCTACTAGATACTACAGATGACTCGACTACCTGTCGTTCGGTGGTGGCTCTCACTGTCGGTGCCTGCTCGGCTAAAAATCTCTCCACCAATAATGCTCTCTTGAGCACTCCAGCCTGCGTCAGGATATTCAACGATATCATTGATTCTCTGATCACCCATCGGAGACCCTTATCAATGGTCTGGTCACTGAATAATGGGTCTCATACCATGTCATTAAAGTAGAGTGAGAGGTCAGTAAATCTCACTGAGTACAGGGCCACTAATAGGTTGCCCTGCTGTAAGTGCAGCAGCTCCTGGATACGCACCGAGCATAAAGTTTCTCGTACAAACTCTGCCCTGAAGAGGGTCTTGAAGTCCAACTAGGAGAGTGTCGCCTCCTCCTTCATCTAGAGTGTCAAACTCCACCATATCCCTGTTGTGCCCTGGAAGAGGCTAACAGCTAGGATCACCATCTGATCTGTTGGTGTCTCAACTAAGCAAAAAACATGTGCCACAGCCTCCATCCAGTCCTCATCTACCTGGGGATCTTTCTCACCTTGAAACCTCGAAAGCCTCTGTCTCTCAAACTTGTGAAACACGCTCAATCGAAGTGCACAATATACTAGTGGGGCTGGTGGAAAAAGTTTCCCAATGGGTAGTGGTGCTGCTGGTGCACCACCCGAAGGTGCTATCGCTGTAAGAGGGCCCTGCACCGAAGCCTCATCGCTCGGCGGGCCGTCATCGCGAACTCTCTCTGGAATCTTGGATGGTTGTCTACATGGAAGAATCCTAAAAATATAAAGGTTATCTATGGTTAATAAGTTATACCTGGTGAGATGAATCAAAAGAGATCAAAAGTAAAACATTTCCAAAACACACGTAATCAGTGTTTTTGTGCACCGAGTCAGAAATCAGAATTTAGGGTCCTAGTGAATGGATATTTTGGCCATCGCACCAACACTGTACTCCCCGAACTGAAAACCACACTCAAAACACTTAACACTATTGCTCCATTAGAAAGATCATATTACTAGTTCTTCAGTATAACCGACTCCTCTGATACCACTTTGTCACGACCCATCCCCCAGGGCCCGCGCCATGACTACCCCAATCCCACCTTCCATTGGCCAGGGATTGGCGACTAGCACCGGAAAGGAGTATACCTAAAACAGGAAGGTATTGCATTTAAAACTGTACAAACACACATCCCAAGAACACAATAAGATGCAACCATGAAGTAAAACTGTAGTAGTAAAAGTGCGTACTAAAAGTAAAGGGGGCATAATACAAGACCAACTGAAAATATACAACTACAACAGAAAAAAAGAAATTAGCTCCTGAGATCGTCCACCAAGGATCCTACCTGAAGGGTAGGTACAACTCGTCTCCACAGCTCTTCATGTCAACCATCACCACCGTACACCGACAGGTCCTAGCTCCTTGAGTCTCAGCTGAGCTGCTCGTCATCTACATAAGAAAAAACAAGGTGCGTGCAAAGCCCGTGTAGGGGTGAGTATAACAATACCCAGTAGGGACCCCGAGACCCCCAAAGGTCTCTCAAAATTCCACAAAGTAAAACCACAAAGCATGATCTCAATCACAAAGAACAAAGAAAAAGACTCATCTCAAACCAGGTATACAACTTAGAGTTTAGGAATAAAGATGATTAGTCTTATGCTATATAATTTTATTCCGTTAGGAAGTTTCCACAACTAAACCATGAAGGAGTTGTTTCATTGTCGATTCACATAGGGTCTTATATCGCTGATCTATGATGGGCCTCTCTAAGGATGGTCCTTGTTGGGTTGTGCACTGCTGATCCACACAGGGTCTCTAGAATGTTGATCCACACAGGGTCGCTATGATGATGATCCGCACAGGGTCCCAAGATGTTGATCCACATAGGGTCGTTATGATGATGATCTATATAGGGTGGCTAGATGTTGATCTACACAGGGTCGCTATAATTTTGATCCACACAGGGTTGTTATGATGTTGATACACATAGGGTTGATTTGATGCTAATACACATAGGGTTGCTATGATGTTGATCCACACAGGGTTGCTATTATGATGATCCACACAGGGTCTCTATGATCCTGATCCATATAGGGTCACTATAATGTTGATCCACATAGGGTCGCTATGATGTTAATACACACAGGGTCTCTATAATTCTGATCCACACAGGGTCAGTATGATGATAATCCACACAGGGGCTCTAGATGTTGATCCACACAGGGTCGCTACTCAGATGACAGCCAGCCACAAGATTCCCCACACCCAGTATGCTTGAGTTCTGTATTATCTGCTTCTATGGATATCAGTCATGCCTCAAATACTACGAAGTTCCAAAAAGGAGTAACCCAAAGGACCTTCATGTTGTAAGGGTTCCAACGCAATAGACGGTGTGTTAATCGGACGCTTGGTTTGCGACTTATAGGAATTTTAGTGCCGAGGGACCGGTTCAATTCGAGTACGATCCAACCCAGACATACTCCAAATTTATCCAAAACCCAATTAGAGTATCTCAAAAGGACCGTATCACCCCAAGGATTCCAATACCATAGATGGTTCATCAAACAGACATCTGGTTTGTAAGATACGACCTTTTAAGAAAAACTGGGCCCGAATGGGTCCGGGTCTGGTCTGACCCAGTCCGGGTCTGACCCGGCCAGGCTCGAACCAGCCTGGACTGGCCTGGTGGGGCTCAGCCCGCTGGGCCACGGACCAGCCCAGCACAGCCCGCTTCAGCTAGGCGCATCCCGTCGGGCGGTCCGGCCCGCTAGGTGGCACGACACCTAGCTGGTGGCCTACACGGGGAGGGGAGTCGCTCCCCCTCCTTCCCGAATGTCTCAAAGAGTCGTTCGACTCTTTAATTTCGGGTGCCAAGTGGCACCACCTTAGCTATCTGTAGGACCCGCAGGGAGCGGGTCCCCTTCTGCCGTAGCTTCAAAGCTGCGACTTGCTCACCTTGGAGCGCGATGGCGCGTCGCCTCTCTATCACCGTGGCCGACCGTTTCTGGCCACCCCGGACATCCACCACAGCGCCACCTCCTTCTGCGGCCGGAGAGCGCCGACTACCGGAGGGACTTCAACGGGCCACAGGGTGATCTCTGGTAGTCCGTTTTCCCTTCCTCTCATGCCTACGGGCCTCCCGGGATTCTTCCGTCATTTTGCGGCTCCCGGATTCAAGGTTATTTCATGTTGTAAGATCATCCCCCGAAGAACGTGACAAGAAGGAAGTGGCAGAGGGTCTGGACCTTGTTTGTTTGGCCACGCCCTCCGTATTAACATCATAATAGGAAGGTAATAAATAAAAACATCACATATATAATTTTTAGACCCCGTTCAAATCCCCAGCAATAACCACCCGCAAAATCAAGAATGAGGAAAAGAATCGTGGGAATTTCTTGAATTAAATAACAACCCCTACCTTCATCGCGTTGGGGTTATCATGGTGGTGGAAGAAGATTCTACGCTTTGATGAATCCATCGACGTTCGTCATTCCCAGTTCGATCCCTCCAATGAAATCCAAGATTTTGTTCCTCGTCGGTGGAAGTCATCCCGTCACTTCTTCATAGGTTCCTCAATTTCCTCTCAAAAACCAAACCCCGAGCCTCACTTAAATAGACCGAAGAGACAACTGAGTTGTACAACATTAATGTGGTTCATTTATAAAATGTATTTAACATTCCAACATCGAGGTTATAGAACCAAAGAGTCAATCCATTAAATGGATTGACAACACAGTGGTCCCGCCACCGCTGCTCAACCACTGGAGAAAAATAAAATAACAATTACATGTTATTTTATTATTCTTTTAAAAGTCTAAAAATTATCTTTTTCTCTCGACCCACTGTGGTTGAAGTGAAGCCTCACTTGAGCAAATCTCGGCGTTGCGGATTCAATGGTGTCCTCAGATTTCAATTCCGAGCACCGGTTCAAAAGTTAGAAAATTTCGCTCATGTGTTTATTAAATGTACCATAAATAAAGTTCAAAATTCCTTTTTGAGCACACCAGGCCTCAGAATCAAGTGGCTTTAATTTTCACAGACTCATAATAATCCTAAATAATTTAAAAAAAATTACATGGAATTTATGGGACTTTATAGAAAACATGACTATGATAAAGTTAACAATAAGAAAAGCACAAACTTGTGATAGCTTAAACGGTCTATGATTCCCCAGTAGGAAAATTAAACAGATAACATTTTTGTTTTAATTTCCTTTTCATAAAATTATAGAATCTATTTTTGAGATTGACTAAGAACATAAGGAAATATACTTACTTTTCAAGTAGTGTTTCATCCTTTAATAATTTTCTACAAAAAACACATCTTTTCTCCAAACGATGAGTATTCAAGATGACTTGGTCACACCTGAAGTGCTAGAATCAACTTCTAAAGAATTAAATAATCCACAAAAGATAAACTATATATTTCCCCTGTCTTTAGATAGTAAACAAAACCAAAATGGTTAGTATAAGATAAAATAATCCCCAAAAAGGATAATCTTTTATAAAAAGAAATACTACTCTTAATCTCTAAAATTGAACAAACAATACCCAAAGTTCATAAAAGATAATTCAATACACGATTGTCCTTAAAATTATTCAATATAATCCAACTAATATTGAAACCCAAAATTTCAGAAGGATTTTATCACATATTCTTCCACAATAAATTTTCAAATTTATCTCCAAATAATATCAACTACTCTTAAAGTATCATAATGAAAATTAATTAACCTAATCATATATTCTATATGATAGGTTAATAATTTCCATAAATAACCCAAATAGCCATATGTCCACAATAAAACATAGATTCTTCCAAAATAATATTTCAACCATTACTCCACTAATTAAATCCCATAGTATTCAATTTTCATTAGGCATATAGTGTTCCCCAAAAGAGAGAACGTCTTCTAAAATAACCTTTATCACTTAATCACCAAATCATTTTCCTATACTAAGGATATACATTTGATAAAACATAAGTTCCCAAAATAAACTTATTATTGATCCATAAAATCATTTAACTAACAATAATTATTCATACTAACCAGGGACTTTACGTAGTCTAGTTGTTGGTGATAAATCTCATCGCACTTTGGTTGTGGGTTCGATTCTCGCAGCTTTGTCTGATGCGATGGGTTGTCACACGGTCTGCGTGTTTTCCTTTTTCAAAAACTATAAAATTTTATAACATTAATAAAAATTAGATAAATTCCTCAAAAATAACCATAACATATTTTAACCAAAATGTTATCTCATACATCGCATTTTCATCCCAAAAATTAATAACCTATAATTGCCTAAAATTCAATGATCATATAAAGCCAAATGGTTCTTTATAACTATATCCACAAAAGAAAATGTAATTATTCCTTGAATAACATTTTCACATATCAAACTTCAGGGTTACACATACTAGAAAAATTCATGTAATCCTATCATTAATAAATTTAAACATATAATCATCCATAGATCCAACATAACTCTTCAATTCCTAGACATCTTAATCATCAAACATTATTCATGATCCTTTATCCATGTTTTTTCATATTATTCTTTTATACTTATTTCCTACAAAAAAATCATGCATAATGCACAGATTTCAGTAATGTCAAAACATGATCTAAGAAATAATCCATACCTTTCATAGTTTATTTTTAGTTTCCTCATCTTCAATTGGAATGGAATTAGGAATTAGTAAACATATATCTGTATGATTCTGGTGATCCCATTATCAAACCTTCTTTATAGGACATCTATTTGAATAATGACCATGCACACCACATTTAAAACATTCAATTGATTATTCAGAAATAACTTCTTTCCCTTTATTGGGGTCAATTGGATGCTTTCTTTTTACATGGAAGGTTATTGCTTTATGACCCTCATTACCACATCTGAAACATCTTCCCATCCCTTTGAAGAATTTTCCTAGTTGTTTGTTTCCATATCCTTGACACATAGGTTTTTTAATATACTTACCTTTATGGTTATTACCTGAACTTCTGTTGGGATTCATTTCTCTCATATACGATGCCTTATAAAAATCACCAAGGTTCAGGTGGTCAATCATGACTCTAGATAGTTGGTTGAGAATAACCACAAGAGTTCTCATTGCAGCTCCCATTTCATTTGGTTTCTTATTCAAAAAAACCGTCACAGTTTTCTTCACATCCATTGTTGCTTTGGTTCCTGCTAGATCTATCCATTTACTAAAACCAAAATGGTTAGAGTGAGTATATCAGTAAAATCATTATATGTTATCTTATGAGGAGGGTAGACACTAAGATATACTTATTCATGTTATCTTAAACTCATTTAATTTATTTAAAATAACTATGACTCTTTATAATATTCCAACCATTATGGTTATGTCACTTCTTCTTAAATAACACCCTAACCTCTATAGTTATCTAAACCTCCCTCTGATACCAACTCTAAGGACCCGGACTTACACAATACATAATCTTGAATTAAGTTAATAATTCACATTGAGGATATTTTCAGGTTTAGAGATTTTTATAATCAGGTCATAACTTATATATAACAACTTGAATATTACAATTATACACTTCTACTCACTATCCATTTTTTTCATAAAACAAAAACTCTTAAAAAAGAAACATGTCTAATTCCATGTTTTAGAGAGCATGACTTTTCCTTGATCCCATCCTTGACCCTATTCATTTTTAAGTCCTATGAAAAATATTTCAAAACATGGAATGAGCATAAAAAGTTCAGTAAGGGATACATAAATAAGGAAAACTATTAGTTTTTTAAAATAACATGTAAACCATGAATACTTTATCATAAGTAATACTTTTCACCTTTATAAAGTGGTAAATTCTCTTCACTGAATAAAATATCATTGCTTACCATTTTTTAACCAAAAGATTACCATAAAACCCATATAAAGCAATATATATCATATAAAGGTAACTTGGGACATAAACACACTTAAATGTAATAACAATATGGTCAACTTCCACACATATCACTAAATGTAATAGCCATATGGATGACTTCCATAACTAATGAATTGGAGTTTATAATGTAACCATTCATCCTTGGTTTATCACGGAACCACCCATCATTTGTTTTATCATGTAACCACTCGTCAAATTTCAAAGTACCAGTATATAATCATCACATATAAAAATTTCAAATATCAATATTTCAATCATAAAAATTTCATTTTCAATCACAAGAAATAATTTCAAGATATTGAAATAGTAAATCCACTTTCAAAACCATTCTCAATACCAAAATATATAAAAAGGGTATATGGTATTTATTTTCCATTTAAAAACATCACGGCTTGTTAAGGAAGCCAAATATCAAATGATTCTCGCTGCTGTGGAAAGGTCGTTGTCACCACGTATGTTAAAAATAAAAATTCCCTTTTTCATTAAGTAAAATGCTGCATATAAAAAGATTCACTTTAAATGAAATTAAAAAGTCAAATTTTTTTATACACCATATAAAATCAAGTCGTGTATAAATCAAAATATGCCTCAATGAAAGGATATTGAGACAAATTCCCTTACCTCATGTCTGAATTGACTTGTTCATTCTTTAATTTTCTAAATAATAAACTTAAGTTCATTTATACTTTATTCAGAACCTTTTTCAAGTTTATCATTCCTTTTATATCACTTATTACCTTGCTATAATAGTTAGATAATTATTTGATTTCATATTAGACATTTTGTCGATGTTCAGAACTTGAGTCAAAAATGAACTTTTTATAATTATAAATTGTCCATGTGGTCAAAATTATATTATCTCCATAATGATATTAATGATTTAGATATTATATACATCCTATATATCCAGAATATGTGTATTTATAATAGTTCATAGCATTTGGATATAAGAAATGAAATGCACCGTTCATGGAGACGGTAAGTCGTACGTACACATGAACACTACTTTCATTTCTTTTTTATATTTAAAGGAATGAAAAATAAATAATACATAAGTTTATTATGATTCCATTATAATATCTATGTTATATATGTTACATAATTTCATTAATTCCTTCCTTTATATGTTTCATGTATTTCATGAATGAGTCATATAGCTTTGAGGGGGCGGTAGTCCGCACTTCCTCAAATGAAATTATTGTATTTATACAACATGAAAAGAATAAATGTATGTTATAAATGATAATTAAAGAATCATAAATATCAAAAATATCATATATAATTACAGTTTCATCATAATGGCCACCATAAGTGGTGGTATGGGAAAATCAAACAATCATCGTTTCGTGAGGCAGTAGTTCACTGTACTAAAAATCAGTATGTTCGTATCCATTAGATGGAGGTTTGTGTAAGTGTAGTTTGAATACTTATTATAAAAACAACCAAGTATATTTAGGATACTGGTGTTTTTATATAAATAAATAATAATAAGATCATAGGGAGTGGAGAAGTAAAAATAATGGAAAGAAACTTGAGAGAATATGTTACCTCAAATCGGGTAACTTCTTTTGATTTGAGCCTAAGGGCTCTCTTGAATTTACTTATTCCTGTGGTAAGGCTTCTATGAGTAATAGAGGGATATTGGGAGCTTATTTTGGCAGAGGTTTTATGAGACAAGGGTCTTGAGAGGTGTGAGTAATGGGTTAGAGGTGGTTCCCTTTTATAAGAGGGAGGAGGGGCAGTTAAGGAATATCTTAAATTATTATTTTATTATAAATTTAATCTCAAGTATAAATGAGTCCAAATTTGGCTATCTCTAAGATAATATGATTATAAGTCGAAATAAAATCATCCAAAAATAATTATACAGGTTTTGGAAATTTTTCAATCCTTATCTTTTTTATTTAACCCTTTTTTACTCTTACTGTTTTATCAAGCATTTAACACTTTGAGAATCAAAATAATTACCAAAACATGAAAAATATCCAATTTAAGAGTCAATAATAAAATTTTATACTTATTATAACTGTTTTTCTGAATCTTATATTTTTTTAAAATTTTATAATATTTAATAAAATATTTTACATTTTAAAATATGAATTACGTCAATTTTGACACTATTCATATCATGACTTTTTTAAAAATACATAAAAACTTGATTGATTCCAAAAAACTTCATTAATACAAACATAACATGTAAATATAATATAAAAAATTCGTTTATGACATCAAAATAACCAAATTACATTTAATTTAACATTTATAATATCATTTATTTGAATCCGTTATTAATGAAGCAATCACTGCATCATCATTGTGTTATAATTAAATTTATTCATTTAATATCTAAAAATTATAAATAAAATAACATGATTTAGGAAATATTTTTATCTTTATAATTACTATTTATAGACAAAAATATAACTTATATAATCCCATATAAAAAAATCTAAAAGTTAAATGTTTAGGTCGTATTTTCCTTAACTTTAAATTAAAAGTGATTAAATGTCATTTTCACACACAAGTGGATCCATGGGGTCCTAAAATCGACCCAAGGATTCCCATAGTCATATATATCTCATCTAATAGGATTAGGACATATGTTAGGATAATTTAATATTATTAAAATATTATTTTTTTACCCTCATTTACCAGATTTACCATTTAACCATGGTAAATAAAATATTTACTGAAGTTACTATTCATAATGTCTAAAAATAAAAGTTAACTATTCAAACAATTTGTACCTACTTATTCCAAATATGGAATCCATTTTTCCAAATTCAAAACATAGAAGTTTCATAAATTGATTTAAAATTAATTCCCATTGTCAAAACCAAAAAATGTGTTTTTAAGAAATAATAATTATCAAAAGATTAACATGTGTTTAGGTCTAATTAAAATGTAAAATTACTTCCAATGAAAAAAATTGGATTAAATTTTAAAAAAATAATCTAATTAAACTTTAAAACTAATGAAAAATATAATCTAACCATATAAATAAATCAGATGAAAAGACAATTTTGACTTAAAATACAGTATTTTTCACTATTCATTAAAAAATGAACTTTATCAGAAAAATACCAAAAATTTACCCAAAGTAAATATTGATGTCCTTATTCTAAATAATAAGTTTATTATGTCAAATGGAACATATAAAAGTGACAAAACTAGATTTAAAAAGGGTTCACCATCAAAAGGCGATAAATCGACCTTTTAAAGAATATTAGAGTATTTAATACTTAAAATCAGATTCATTCTTATTTTAAGACTCTAAAATTTATTGGATAAAATTAAAAACATTTAACAAACATTTGTAATCATATTTTAGTTAGTTCTGTTCATTTCCACCAATACAATGTCTAAGCGTTAACTACCATTTAAAATAATAATATTATTATATTATTTTTCGGTATAACTCAAAGTTGTGTGCAATGTAATATTTCAAAGAAACTCATTGTTGTATGTTGATTATGCTATCAGGTATATAATCTCCTTTAAAGTAAAATTAATATTTAATTCAAAAATATTAATAAATGTGAAAATGTCGTATTCTTTATTTACCTGGGATGTTACATGCCAATACTTCTTTCTTAATAGCATAGTCACCATTGAACTGGTTGATAACCCACTCTGAATCACCTTTTATCTTTAGGCATTCATCTTGTGTATGAAGTGCCAAATCCAGGCCTACAATGATGGCCTGGTATTCTGTTTCATTATTTTTGAACCCCTCTGAAAGCAGGAAGGAGTAAGGAAAGATGACCTTTTCTGGAGATATGATTATAACTCCCAAACCTACTTTGTTGAGCTTGGGATCCTCCATTATTTTCCTTATTGGGATTTTGAAGGCATCGTCAAATTACCTTTCCCATGCCTGGGGGCCTGCTTGGGTGGAGAACACTTCTTCATCAGGAAGTTCAGTATCCAATGGGGTCATTTCTTCTAAGGGGTTCTCTTCCATGAAATCTGAAAACGCATGGCCTTTAATGGATTTATGAGGGATGTACCATATGTAAAACTATTGTAGGATGATAGCCCACCATGATAGGAATCCAGTTATCATAGGATGGTTGAGGATATACTTGAGCGGGTTGTAGCAGGAGACCAGATGGACCTTATGGTGTTGTAGGTAATTCCTGAGTTTTTTAACTTCCAATATCAGGGCTAGTCAATTATTTTCGATTCTTGAATATCGAGTATTAGCATAAATCATTGTTCGGATAAGGTAATAGAGAGTATTCTCGATACTGGCATCATTCTTCTGGGTGAGGAAATTGCCTAACGACCATTCCAAGGTGGTCACATACAAGATTAGTGGTCTTCCCTCAACTGGTGGCATCAGCACCAGTGGGATTAGGAGATACCTTTTAATATTTTCAAATGCTTCTTGATAATCATTATCCCACTAGTATGAGTCACCTTTATTTAACAACTTGGTGAAAGGAAAACACTTACCTATAAGGTTTTCTATGAAGCGCTAAATTTAGGCTAGGTGCCCCTAGAGACCCCTCAACTCGATGAGGTTGTGAGGAGGAGACATTACAAGGATTGATTTTGTCTTCTCATAATCAAATTTTATGCCATGATGGCATATGAAAAAGTTGATTAATTTCCCATAGGTAACGCCAAAAACACACTTCAGGGGATTCATCTTTAGATTGTGCTATCACAGTTTATTGAAGACAGTTTCAAGATCTGTCAGGTGGCTTGAGAATTGTTGTGATTTAACCATCAATTCATTGACGTATCACTCAACAAATTTTACCAAAAAGGTCTTGAATATGTTATTTATGGTACACTGATATGTAGCACCGATATTTTTCAGACTAAAGGGCATCACCTTATAGCAGAATACTCCCTGGGGGCTATGAAAGCAATGAATTATTCATCTTCTCAGGCCATTCGGATATGGTTTTATCTAGAATATCCATCCATGAAGGAGAGGTCCTCATATCTAGTGGTCACATCGATCATCAATTTCGTGATCAGGACCAGGAAATCATCTTTCGGGCAATGATGATTGAGGTCCCTAAAGTCAATGTAGACTATGATAAGTCCATTCTTCTTTTTTACAAGAACTGTGTTTTCCATCCAGATTATATATTGTAATTCCCAAATGAAGTTAGTTTTTATTATTTTTTTAAATTCATCCTCTATTTTGGAAGCATGTGCTGGGTGGGTCCTTCTGGAAGCTTTCTTGTAATCACAATGGTCTTCCGACAGACCCAGGTGATTACTTGCGACCTCAGGATCGAGGCCTGGAATTTCTATGTAGTTCCAGGAAAACACATCTCCGTTATTTTTTAGGAAGGATTTATATGATTATTTATCCTCTAAATGCATATCCACGCTAATTAGAGTGGGTCTTGAGTCATCTATGATGCCCAGGTTTATCTCCCTAAGATCATTGATCATGGTGGAGACGCCTTCTTCGAATGTGGGAGGGGAATCTTTGAGATCTTATACTTCTTATTCTTATTCATCCTGATCCACTTTTTCATCTTCTTCCTTTTTTGATGGGGATAGGATTCTCAATATGAAATTTCCAATGCTGGGAGAGTAATTGTAACTCTGATTTTTTTAAACTAAAATAGCTCTTTTTTTTTCAGACTGACTGTGGGGAACTCTCTAAAGAAAATAGAATTTAATCGCTTTCTTCTAGTAATAGGACATCGTCATCTTCCCTAGTAGGAACTATTTGGGGCCCCGAGGATGGTCTGGGAGCATTTTTGTTTGAGGCCTTAACTCCATCATGGGGGTTAACATGATTTTCAATGTCCTTGGACTTATCGGCCATAACGTAAATCATGAATATGGCTCAATCCATGTCTGATCTTGAACTTATGCACTCAACCTTATTGGTGGGTAATACATACTCTTCCATAATCTGTTTGAGGGGATCAATAGGATCCATTTCCAGTCTATTTGGGATAGTGATCCAATCAATGTCGTCCTCCAAATACTGCTTCTCTTTCATTTCATAAAACCATTCATTGATGTAATGAGACTCACAGGATTCAAATGGAGATTTATCAGTGTGCAATGACCTGTTTTTTTCATTAGCAAAATATTTGACGTACTGATGGTATGATGAGGGAATCACAGCATGATAATGAAGTCAGATCCTCCCCAATAGGACGTTGAATGTCTTACTTTGCTGCACTACCAGAAACTCGGAATTATACATGAGGTCACCAAGCCAAGTTTCAAGTTTGATTCATCCCAGTGGCTTCTACTCGCTTCTGTCATATCCCAACAGAGTTATGGTGCAGGGTGTCAGACTGTCCTCATCATAGCCCAACTATATAAGTGTTCTCAGTGGGAGGAGGTTAACTATAGATCCATTATCGATGAAAATTTTCCAAACATCAATGTCATTTATCTTTCTAGACACATATAATGGTTTTATGTATCCTTGTATGATGGAATATTCATCCTGATCTATGAAGGAGATGATAGTGTGAAATTTTTCAGGATTGGTCTTTGTTTGATAGACTTCAACAGCTACTACTTCGGCCTCGAATTCCTAAGGAATTAGTAATGCTTATATGAGTGCCTCCCCGAGGTCTGCTAATAGACTCAAGGAATCCAGGATCGATATCTTTACTGGTACTGAGGCTAGCTGCATCAGAATATCATATTTATTCTCTAAATTCCAGTGCTTCCCAGCTTGGGGATTCTCTTTCATGGGAGATTTAGAGGCTTGATATTTGGATGTAGATGGTCTGGCCACTGTGACAGGAGCTTATGGTTCTTCTGTGCTTTTCAAGTTTTTTTGAACCGGTTTGTCTATACGACTTGGGTGATTAGAAATCTTGTCTTCCTCTAATGGATACTCCAAGATGATTGGGCTTATATTTCTTTCAACATAGGTAGATAAACACTCTGGTTTCTATTGTGTCTATTGGAGGGTCTTTCTGTGAGTCTTTGCAATATTAACGGCTTGAGTTAAGGTGTGGCCAGGAATTTGACTCATGCCACAATCACGCCTTCTTGGAAACCCTCGACCTCTGGGGCCTCTTTCTCTAGATCTCTAGTTGGACATGAGTAATTCAGGTTCATGGCCATAATCCCCATCAGATAAGGGGTCTATCAAGTGA
Organism: Viscum album; assembly: GCA_963277665.1. Classification (NCBI taxonomy): domain Eukaryota; kingdom Viridiplantae; phylum Streptophyta; class Magnoliopsida; order Santalales; family Viscaceae; genus Viscum; species Viscum album. The sequence continues at coordinate 1,076,044,434 of OY728121.1, read as the reverse complement.
ATGATGGTAATGGAACCGAAGATCAGTTCTTGATCCAAAAATAATTTTATTAGCATGTCTTCTTCTGATGGTTCCGTTTGGTGGAGTGGTGCTCATTGTCCCATTTTTCAAGGCGGTGTCTGTGCTTTTAAGTCTACTGGCATGAAGTCTGAAAGTGTCAATACCAGTTTAGTCTTTGATTCAGGCTCATCTTCTGGCTCCTACTTTCTGCCTTTTCAGTCCTCATAGGATTATGGGACTGAGGATGGTGGTTGTGTTACATCAGGAGCTATTGGGGGCATGATTGGTTGCTTCAACTATTCCAAGAGGATTCCATGAGCTTAGTTGACTATTTTCCAAGTCATCCAACTGTTAAATTTTTACTCCTTTTTTCTTCCCCAGTGGAGGGAAGTCTTGATGTCCTTCCGGGGCTCGATTAAAGTAGAATGATGGTCCCAGTGCTGGATTGGATGGGAATTCGAGCTTAGTTTCATTTACCAGTATGAGTTCTTGTAGAAGAGGAACCTCTTCTGGGAACACCTGTTAACATTCCTCTTGAGGAACACATCCAACAAGATAGATTCCTTGACGTAGCTCGATATTGATTCGCCTGAGCTCTTTCATTTCTTCCTCCTTCTTAGTGAATCTTTTCTCGAGCATGAGGGACACATTCTTAGGGGGGGGTAGGTGGGTCATATACGACCTGGGATTTTTTATTCTCTATGTTGAAGATTCTCAAGGGAGGTAGTAATGGGTTTTCTTAGGGTGTGCCCAAATTTAGGTAAGCTCTCTGATTCTGGGTATGCACACCATCAAGCTCAATGTGGGACACCTCCAGGAAGGAACAATATTCTCTTACATCCTATCCATTTGTATCATTTCCTATGATATCCATGGGACTAAAGTTCACCATGTTCACTGATGCATACCACATTGGGGGTGTTGTACCTAGTGTCAAATGGTAGGAAATATTTTTTCACCCTTTTTTGGACCTTCTCCTTCCATTTTATGGAATTCACTACTACAAAAACTGGTAAGAGAAGCACTACCCTTTTATCAATGCTAAAAAAACACCGATAAAAGGGGGGATTTATCAGTGCTAAAAAAAGTGCTGATAAAGGGGCACTTTTATCAGCGCTAAAAAAATCCTTGTCAAAAGTGACCCTTTATCAACTCTTTTTTAGCGCTGATAAAGGCCCCCTTTTATCAGTGCTTTTTTTAGCGTTTTTAAAGGGGACCCCTTTATCAGTGCTTCTTTTAGTAACACTGATAAAGGGGGGGTTTATCAGCACTTTTTCCTAGTGCTGATAAATTTTATATTTCAAAAAAAATCATGAAAAATAATATATTTTTATATAAGTATATTTATATTGATATAAATATAATATTTATTTTTTAAATATGTTTTAGAAAATTATAAATAGACTATTACATTTAATATAAAATAAATTTAGTGAAAATGGATTTAAAATATTTTAAAAAATATTATTAATTAATAATTTTCTAGTTATCATCAATTAAGAATCATTTAATAACAATTTGAAGACACAAAAAATCAAAAAAATTAATAAAATATCTAAAATAAGTTGAAAATGTAACTCAAACTTCAAACGGCCAATTGATCCGGGTGTCTGTTTGAGCTCTACAACATATAAAATCAAAGCTTGTGATGATCTCTATGCACTAGTGACCCAAGAAAAGATTCTCTCACATTTTTCAAGGCCAAAAAAGGCCCAGAAGGCCTCCAAAACTAGGTTTTTAGTCAGGATACCCTAATTTTTTAACATTCAAACAAGTATAACTTCTGATCCGAATGTCTGTTAGGCCTATACCACATATCATATCGAATATTGTTTCATTTTCTTCGATTTTACTAGTTGTGGAGTTGAAATGGACTTCTATATTAGAATTTATGGTCATTTAAACATTCTATGGCTTTTCAAATACACATATATATATTTATTCGTAAATATATATGTGTTTGTGTGTGTGTGTGTTTTTGTGTGTGTGTGTGTTTTATATGTATGTATGTATTTATTTATTTATTTATTTATTTATTTATAAACACACATAAAAAATATATTTTATAAATGTATTTAAAACTAATATTATAAATATATATTAATATAAAAATAAATATATGGATAAAAAACATATTAATATACATATATATTAATATAAGAATGAATATATATAAATTAATATATGAATAAATATATATGTATTAATATAACTAAATATATTTATATTAATATTAATCTATATTAATATACGAATAAATATAACTATATATATAAATAAATAGATATATCATTAAATAGAGAAAAAACAAAATGGCTTAGTGGTAAAGGTGTAGGCATGTCAGGGGGGTGGTCACGGGTTCGAGTTCGAGTGGAAGCAAGGAGGTGTGCGCGTGTGGGGGATCGGTAGGAAGGGCAGTGCATGGGAGAGATTGAGGGGGTTTCTCCTAGCGCTGATAAAGGGGGGGTCAAGTGCTATTAAAATCCCCCCCCCCCCCCCGCATTATATAAAAAAAATTTATTTTTTTTTTACTTTTATCAGCGCTAAAAAAAGCGCTGCTAAAGGAGTCTTTTATCAGTGATTTTTTTAGCGCTGATAAAAGGTGCCTTTATCAGCAATTTTCTAAGAACTGATAAAAAGGGCCCACTTTATACTCACCTCAATTAACAGTGCTTTTTTAGCACTGTTAATGCACATTTCTAGCACTAATAAAGGCTATTTTTGTAGTAGTGATTCTTTGTATTTCTTGGAGAAGATCATCCCTAAGGGAGACCTAATCTAACCTTGTAATATGAATTAATCCTAGGGGGGTATGAACTAGGAGACGGGACTGAATGGGAGACCTATCTGTTCATCTTTCTTCCCAGATGGGAGAAGACAGATGTCTGTTGTGCGGGAATTTGAGGTAAAAATACCCCCATACCTGTGGGCTGGGGTTGCTCCTGTTTTTCCGTTGATGCACTATGGCTCAGATTTGTTGGTCTTATGAGGGAATTTTGAGTTAAAAATGACCCCAGTCTTATGGTTTGGTGATGTTCCTGTATTGCGGCAGTAGCTTCATCTATTGCCACCTTCTTGATTTCATGAACTCGCATGCCGGTGTGAGATGGGTATGGCGCAGGGTTTGTATGGGATTTATTTACTTTCGAGGACGTGATCACTACTTGTTGGTTGGATTACATTAGGCAAGAATAATGTTGTATGTTCTTGGTCTCTTGGCTTAGAATCTTCTCGATGGCTTGATCTCGTCAGGACTGACTCTTTTGAGACTTACTCATTGCCAGTTCTTGTTGAGCATTCCACCTTTCCTAAGTAGGGATTTCATTTGATTGCTTCCTTTGGGTAATGGCATTTCAAGATTTCATTTATGATGAGGTATTATATATGGGATATGGGTTTAAGTGTAGAGCTTCATGTTCTCCCCATCCCCATATATTAATTCCAGACAGAGCATCACTGATGAGGCAAAGCAACTTGTGCAATACGTGGAGGCAGGTCAATTCAAGGTTTTTCTTTCGCCATTTTTATTGTGGTTTTTGTGTAGAATAGAAGGATTATAGGTCTATTAGATGGATAATCTCTCATATTATGTTGAAGTGGTCTATATACCCTTCATAGGGAAAGAACTTTTATTTTATCTCATTGAGAGTTGTTCATATATTAAGGCAAATGTTATTCATACATTCCTCAGAAAAATCCCTTGGTATGTCGAAGTGAGAAGTGGTCGTGGGTAAATACATCACTGGTATATCATCCTTAGATAGTTTTATACTCACGATAAATATATCCTATTTTTTTCTTCTAGGGAATCCTCTACTTGATATGCCCAGCTTGACTGCTTATTAATGATTTCATTCCAAGCAGCAGGGCTAGTAGGAGCCTCATTGATATGTGAGTGTCGCGGGGTGGCTCGGAAGATGAGCATGGCCCTGGACTGTCCTGTGGTTGAGAAAGGATATCACTTGTCATAGAAAAAGTGTCTGACATGTCTGACTACATTTTTTGAGTGCCTCGACATAGGAGGGATTTCTCACTTTTATCCCGACAAGGGGAGGACCTTCTTGCTAGTGTGAATTTTGACTGTGGGGAGGACCTTCACAATTAGTGATAAAATGTTGAGGGATACCATTGCAACTTGATGCCCGACCACAGGTAATGTACCTATGGAATATACCCTGGGGAGGACCTTTAGGGAAGGCTGTAGTGAGGGGAGGATCTTCTTGCTACTTGATGTCACTGAGAGGAGGTCCTTCTCAATTACTTCTATGATGGAGAGGACAACTGTCACGTCTTGATATCTAGTTGTAGGGATAATTTCTATAGTTTACATTCTAGGGAGTTCCTTTAAGATGTACTACAATGAGGGGAGTACCTTCTCATTGCTCGATGTTACTGAGGGGAGGTCCTTCACAGCGACTACCATTGCGGGGAGGAACTTCTCAATGGATATCATCGTGGTGAGGACTACCATCATGACTTGACGTCCGACTACAAGGATAAGCATATATGCAGCATATACCCTAAGGAAGACCATCAGGGTAGATGACAGCAAGGGGAGGGCCTTCTTTCAATTTGATCTTCTAGTCAAGGGGAGGGTTACCCTAACTCACATCAAGAGATAGGCTCTCATGATTGATCATTCATGTCCCACAGAGTAAGCTCCCATGGGTGCTCTGGGGAGGACCTTCAGAGCTGCTGGTAGCAACATTGCACGGAGGGCCTTTGCAACTGATACTCTCACTTCCATAATTTGGTAATGTACTGATAGGTTCTTGATCCTTTATTGATATATTCTCTAGGGTGTCAAGGAACCCATCTTACAATAGAGTAGAATCATGTATATTCTCTTCATTTTCCAGTTGCATTTGGATCATTTCATTTTTGGGCACTCTCTTTTGGGTAACTGGGGTCGTCTACTATTGGTAACAACCTTCATATATAGGTCTCTATTTTGTTGGTTCCCATGATTCCACTAGGATACACCGACAAACATCTTGAGTTTTGGTAGGGATATATGTCTTCCCTAGAGCAGAAAGCACATTGGACCGACATCCCCCAGCTGGAACGGGTATTTGTTCCTAATTTGGTTGTTCGTGTATCACGGAATATTGTTTTCGACTCTTCTAAACTAGATTAGTGATGCATAACTACACCGGAGTGACCAACCCATTTTGTGGGTAAGTCATTATGTTCAAGGAAACCGGGTTGTGGGCCTAGTTCCTCACCTTTGCTGCCAATGCAATGATATCTTGACATGTCTGGAAGATATAGTCTGGAATCAATGTCTTATCTTCCATCATTGACAGGATGTTCTAAGATACATATTTGTCTGGAACGGGTATGAAGGCCCATTATGATGTTAGATCAGGAGTTTGTGCATCCTTCGGTCCTCCATTGGTTGTTAGTGGATACTAGAAGCTCTCTTGTGCTGATATAGAGGAACGAGTCTACCATCGGTTGTCTTATCTGGTTGCCACTATATTTGAATGGTGGGATTCATATTCATGAGCAGGATTTTGAATCTGCTCGCTTACCACTGTATTTTTCTAATAGGATTTATATTCATATATAGTAATTTGAGTATACTCATATTTTTTTACCGCCATATTTGGATGGTGGGATTGAAGTGCATCAGTAGGTATTTTTGCCTAACTATATCTGGTTTCCATCCTATTTGGATGATGGTTTTCTTGCACATCGGCAGATATTTTCATCTGCCTGTAAATTTACACTCTGTCTATACGGTGGGACCGGCTAGAACTTCCAGGAATGTGCATGTTCTCGTATTGTGATATACTATTTCATTGGTAGGCTTGAGTGGAGGGGGAAGATTTGTATGTCTTCCCATTGAATTTTTTCATGTTTGTACAATGGATTTCCTCTTCAGGAATCAGGGTTATTACCTTCTCCTGGTTACATTTTTCCACCCTCAGCGGGTGGCCCGAGGGTCCCATTTCCTTGGGACTTCAGCAGGTGCCCTCATCATGAGATCCTCTTCAGATCAAGGATACTTGGTCGTCCAACATTGAATACGATGCTCTCCAGTAGGGGCCCATGGGTAAGACCCCTGTGCAGTTGGGATGAAGTCATCAGCATAAACTTCATCTATGCCCTAAGATAAGGGAGGTACTTGTTGTTGCATTCTGAGGATAAAATCCTGAAACAGTTTGAGACAACCACTGGGGCCACCTTGTTTCGGGGAACCGGTCACGGCTGAGGAGGCGGCTGGTGAGATTTTTCATATTGGAGGGTCTTACTTGCAACCTCCATGGTGGGGAGAGTACCATTTTGGTGATACTCTCTAATAATCATGTTGGATACCCAGCATTGAAGACGTTGGGTTGGTGAGTGGGTCCTGGTCTTCATCAAGGCCCTGACTGCCTATGGGATCACTGAGTTGTGTGTCTTCATTGGTTTTCGAGATGCCGTATGGATCGAAGGTTTCTCTAGAAACCTAAAAAATATATATGACATATACAGGGAAAAAATCCGTCAAAGTATCATCTCTTAATCATATGCATATTTGACAATTCGATTTGGCCCTCCTTCCTTTTTATGAGGTGAAGGGGCTTGAGTGGGGTAAAATCACCACCTTGGTTAAGGATTCATGCCGGGTTCACCATTTTTGTTTCGACCTGAGGTGATTTTTTTTGGGGGGAAACAAAATGTTCTGATGGGAATCATCACTCATTTATTATGGTATATAGTTTCACATCAGGTTCACCATTTTTATTTCAACCCGAGGTGATTTTTTTTGGGGGGGGACAAAATGGCCTGAAGATTGACAAACATTTGTTTCTTTTTATAGAATTTCCCATCTGATTTTCCATTTTCTATTTTAACCCAATTCACACCTTTTATCCTTTATGGGGTGGATGGAATTAAGTTGACCCCACATGGACTAGAAAGTGTGTTCCTTTTGTATTGTGAAGGAGGTTCCATAGTCAAATGGTCTCAATAGGCAATTGCAGGGGGTTAAGCATTTGATAAATCGGTCCACTTAGGATAATATTTCCTCAGATGGTCTCCAATGGGTTTATTCATGGATCCAGAAACACCTAACGGTCCTAGTATTCATGATTCATGGACCTACTTTCCAAAGGCAGGTGCTTGTTGGATGAATATTTTTCCAATGACACTTAAGGACTCCATTGTTCGAGAGGATAGGAGGTCGGGCTCATCACACCCTTTTGGGGGGAATTATTTTCTATTTTGGGACTCTCTTATAGATTTAATCCATGTTCATATGTTTGTGAATTCTAGGTTTATTCTTGAAGAGTGTATCCACGGGCTACCCCTAGGTTGCAGTATCATCATGGATAAACACAGATTTGATGCTATGGAGGCAATGCTAACTTAATCCATGTAATGAGGCACTCTAGAGTCTATCGTCATCTAGGAGATATGGAAGGTGGTTTGATGTTAGGTTTGAACCCATAAGATGGGCTTCCTACATATCCTCAGGAGAGGAATCAGAGCCCACGTAGTTTAGTTATCGGGACAAACACCTAGGAGGAAGCCCTTTCGAATTTAGGGTAACATTTTATTGGGACTGACTTCTGAGGAGAACATCCCTTGAGCTCGGGCCTTGGAAAGGCATCCTACATATCCAAATTATGATGGGAATCAGAGTTATCATAGTTCATTTAGCTTGGGGATTACACCTGTTAGGAGACCCATTTTTGGGGGGCATAATTGGGTGAACCTTTTGGAAGGGTACCCCTTTGAGCCTGGGCCTTCAATCAGGTGTCCTACATATCCTGGTTAGAACAGGAATCTGAGTTCTCGTTGTTTATTTAGCTTGGGGATTACACCTGGGAGGAGGCCCATTTTTTTGGGGCATAATTGGGTGAACCTTTTGAAAGGGAGCCCCTTTTAGATCGGGCCTTCAAGCAAGTGTCCTGCGTATCCTAGTTGGAACATGAATCAGAGCTCGTAGATCGTTTTGCTTTTCCAATGTCGTGTCATCACGAACCTCTAATCCCACATGATTCATGCTTGGTGTGAGAAACAATAGGATGTAAAATATTCAACAAGGGAGCATATTCTCTATTCTACTAATGTAAAATGAGGACAAAAATGGCAGAAGAGGCCATGGATACAAGCCCTACAGGAGAGGGAAAGGGGAGCTTTAAGTATGCAACCCTCACCCATATTGATATCTAGGATAGTCACATCTTGGTGATATATCTAGACATGTCCAAACATGAGGTGAAGATGGTGAAAAGTGATACCTCTAACAAAATTCTAGGGTCTTACCTTAGGAGGAGTTCCCTTTTTTCTTGTCACTAGCACTCATTTAAGGGAAAGTCCATTGGTTACCCCTAAACCTGAGAACAGGGAGGTTCACGTTGGCATCACAAATTTGGTCCAAAGGTCACCTTGGTAATGTAGACTTAGAAACATTATAGAGGTCCAAACTGTTGTGGGGACAACCTTTGTCACTTCACTCGCCTTAGGTATGTAGATTCAGAAAGGCGCCCTGGTGTGCCCAATGATCTGATCATACGGGCACGGTGTCTTTGGAGGAGGATTCGGCCAGATGTAGGGGGACTAGTTCATGGAGGAGCTATGGAGGGATGAAAGGTGATGGAGGAGCATGATTTGGGATAGAGGGAAGGACACACAAAGACACCCCATTCTGTGTACTATTTTCTCTTGCAGGGTGGGGTATTTCCATATAGCATAATGTTATGCGGGTAGAGGGATCGTCTGCGTACCAAAATAGTATGCGGATGTGGGTCTAGACCACCACGTACCAAAGTGGAATGTGATATTGGATGTGTTTTTCCACACCACTATGGTTTCCATCCATGTACTGATGTAGTACATGGCGCAGGGTTCGATCTCCATAGTGATGCGCTATGCGGAGCTCCGAATTGAAGAAGGGTCCTGAAGCCTGTGGTTCGCAGGGAATTCATCTGCAATGGATTTATGGTTCATGATGACACCAATTAGGTTCTCAGTTCAACAATTATTATTAAGTTCCTTACTTTTATGGTTTATGGCTGGTTATACCTGTGGAAGAGTGAGTCCTAGTTCTCACTTCATTGATAATTCGAAACTGAAGTCGAAATCTTCTCCATATCCAAATTCTTTCTTCCAGTCTCTAGGGTATTCTCCATGCTCCCTTCCACCCATCTCCTTCATGTTCCTTTTATAGACCGTTGGGGAAATCATATCTTTGGGAATTCAGAACCATTTGTAGAAGCCCATGAAGATACATCTCAACCCATGGAAGACTTGGTCAAACGGGGTTTGTAGAGGCTGTGGTTCGAGAGACATGGTTTTTGGAACCCAGACAGCTTTCTTCATTCGTGGACTGATTAATTCATAGTATAGTATGCGAATGGAATTTATGCACTTTATTTCACCAATGACGTGGTTCATGGAATCTTGGGTTTGTTGGCCATTTCCGTGTGGGCTAGTCCTTCTGCGTAGCGATGGTTCGTGGTTCATGCACCCCGCGAACCATTCCAGGTGATGGTATGAGGTAAACTAAAAAGTCTTTTAAAAATTTTATTTCATCAAGTTTCTTCTAAAATTTTCAGTACAATTTGCATTCGTTTTTCTTACTAGACCTAGGAATGTTTTCTTACTTCTGTAAAGTGATTGTGGGAGTATTTACTTCCCTTTGCAAAGTTTTTAGGACCATACACATTCTAAAAAACTGATGAATCTTGTCCTAATAAATCATTTTGACACTTTTTATTAGTTTTTTAAAATGATTTTCACCACTAAAAACATGTTACCCTTTATTTAAGATCACTTTTTAACAAAAAAAAATTACCCATTGAAAAAATATTTGTTGGAAAATAAAACACTGAATTCATTTTCAAACTACCTTAGAAAACTCACTCACTATTTTTTAAACCAATCCCTTTCCATTTTGAACCAAGGTTTCAAAGTTTTAGGAGCATCAAACCCCCTTTCATAATCTTAGCTAACCTATTATACAGTATAATATGTATAATAGTTTACATGAATATATTTACATGTAAATATGAAAAAAATAAAATCTATATTATTTGGAAATCATTTTCATAATAGAAAATATGCCTATTGAATATAATAATGGTTTCATAGATAAAAATAAATAAATTATTATATTTTTAAAATATTTTCAAAACTAAAAACCAGTATAATGAATAAAATTCGATAAATGGTTCTAGAAAACATGAAAAATAAAATGATCTTCATGAATGAATCAGAGAAATAAGTGGTAATGTCACCAAGAAAAATGATTTTAAATTATTCAAAACTAGAAAACATAATAATTAAAATGATTCTTTTTAAAAAAATGAATTATAAATTAAAATATAATCAATTGTAATTTTTACTAAGACGGTTCTGATCATGGATTTGGTAACTGAAATCCATGTCAATTGTAATTTTTAATTTGATATAATTATTCAAACTAAATTTGGATATAGGTTATTCAATACTAGAACTCAGTTTAAAAGATGTCAAGTATCAAAATAGGAAGCTCGAGGGAGTTCGATTCAGCTAGATAGAAGGTTGGATGATAAAGATGTGTAAAACATCACTAAAAACAACCATAAAATTTTAAATACATAGCCATCAAAATAAGGTAATCATATTCAAAGCTTGACTTTACCATTCCAAAACCCAATAATCATCAATCTTATTAATAATTCTATTGGTTTCTACCTTTTCCACAACTTAAGAACTAGCATTGTTTCTTATCCCATTTGTCCTAATATTTTGGTTGATATCAACCCCTATAATCTAACACTAAATCAGAGAAAAGATGTGGTTGTGGAGGACTCCTATAATTAAAACCATGCAGGTGATGTTGGATATAATGTTGGTTTAGGAGTTTCAATAGGGTTAAACATTAATTCACCTTTTGATGGTGGTATATTCTTGTTTGTAAAGAATTAGTGGTTTTCTTGGAATAAGGTTTATGTTTTAGTGTATGGGAGGGTTGTTTAAGATTGATTGATTTAAATAAGTATATTATATATATTTTATCTAGTTTAAATTTTTTATTTTTTATTTATCCTGATGTTTATATCTCGATATTCATCTCTATAAATAAATTTTTAAAATTATTCAAGTACTAAGAAATTTTTTATAATAAATAACATTGAAATGCACATGAACCTCAGCCCAGTTAGTGAGGTATCCTTAAGTGCATCCACGAGACCCAGGTTCAAAACCAATCGGAGGCATATTTCTGGTACTGTAGCAGTACTATAGTAGGCACTGTAGCAGGGGGGACTGTAGCAGAACTGTACACTGTGCGGTACTGTAGTAGACTGTACATTGTGCGGTACTATAGAAGACTATACATTGTGCGGTACTGTAGCAGAACTATACATTGTGTGGGTACTGTAGCAGGTACTGTTCAGTACTGTAGCAGCTGGAACTATTCACCTTGGGCCACTATATTGGTCTTGGAGTACTTAAGGCCTTCGGGCCACCCAAGCCTTCGGGTCATTAGGGATTTCGGGCCACCTTTAAGGCCTTCGGGCCACCTCAAGGCCTTTGGGCCACATGTAGTTTCCCCATACATACTCTACAAAAAAAAAAGCAGCCCTAGAGGAGGATTCAGAGCAGGTGCACTCACCAGAGCAGAGCCAATGGATTTAGAAGAATGAGAGGGTATGGATATGCCATCGGGACCATCCTGTGCTTGCACGGGAGGCTTATCCAGATGACTATGAAAAAGTGGAGAGCTACCATCACGATGCAGATGCTGAGGAGGGGTAGTTCCTTGTAGTTATAGTCTGGTTGAATTCCCTTAGACCTTCGGGTCATGTAATGTCTCTTAAATCCTATGTTCCATGTAATAACTAAGCCTACGGGCCTTGTAAGGGTTCCCCATCATCCCATGAAAGGGGGGTTGTCAAAAATTAATAAAAATGAAGGCCTTTGGGCCATTTGGGAAAAAACATTGAAATATTTTCTTAATTTCTTTTATCTAGTTTGAATTCCTTGATTCATATATTAGGGTTTCCTGGATCGAAATAGAAGGTCATTAAATATTTAAATAATCAATTGAGTTGAAATTATAGGTGGATTACTATTATTCCTTCTCTATTTAAAGACATTTATCTTTAAATTATAGGTGGATTACTATTATTCCTTCATATAGGTGGATTATTATTATTACTTCTCTTAAAGATGTCTCAAGATAAGTATTACTTCTAAAAATAATCTTGTATATGATTCTCTGTGGAAATGGGAAACAAAAGGAGGAGGGATATCAAATTCTTAGCAACAGGGGACATATAAATATCTCATAAAGTGGTTAGATCAAAATCAAATGAGAAAAAGGGGCAGGGAAGAAATATCATATTAAAATTAAAATGTAATCATAATATATTTCTATAAATCATTAAAGTATGACATTTAATATCATGAGATATTATACATTAAAATATTAAAATAATTATTTTACCTAAAAATAGATCTTAAAAAAAGATAAATATTGAAAAAAATAAAATAAGCATTCCATTTTTTACCAAACACTATTAAAAAAATAAATTCTCATGACTAAATAAAAGAAATATATTGATATATGTATATGCAAATAAAGAATCACAATAATCAAAAAGTGTATCATAATCCTTTAACCAAATATGTCACCATTATAGCTAACCATTTAACATATGTTATATTATTTTTTAAACGACATTTAAATTAGCATATGGTTTGTAAAATATTACTATATCCTCATAACCAAAAAAAGCATAGTAAAAAACACCCATCACAATTATTATATACTTCTAATAAATAAAAACTAAACATAAACATATCAATCATCCCCCAACATAAATAAAATCGTAAAAATACACCTATGGAATTTAAGATTAATTCATGAACACTGAGACGTTAAACAGATGAATGTATTCATAGTTAAGTTATATAAAACATAATTATAGAATATTTAAATTTTCCTATGAAAAATACATAACACATTATCACCATTTTAAAATAATCCCTGAAATTTTCATATACTCATTAAAATCAATAAAAATTAAACCTTAAACCTTTCAAATCCATTTATAGCATGATAATATTTAATAATTTAATTGAAAATCTTAAAAAATCATTTAATTTACAGTTCTTGAGTCTTTGTAAGAGTTAAATAATGGAAAATTTAAAATATAAACATCATGAAAACTAAAATAAATTCATAATAAATTGAATCATTACATTGAAAAAATGATTATTTAAAAAATATTGAAAAAATTCATATCACAATAAACATAATTAAAATAATACACTATAACATGGATGTATTTATGTATAACTATAATTTTGAGAAAATATAATCATTCAAAAAAAATCCATAAAAGGGAATATATGGCCATAAAATACACTTTGAAACTAATACTAAAATTAAAACATATAATTATCACCACTTGAAACATAGTACATATGTGCATGACACCTATTCCATAGAATCCTTGATGAACCTATGTTCAAACCCCTATAAAAATGAAATTCTTCCAATATAGGAAATGTAAATTAATATTAAATTAATCTATACACTATTAGTGAACATGTATGGTGTGGGTATATAACTAAGGGGGTGAATCTGGTTTGAACAACATGCATTGAGGTTTAATAGGAGTAAAGACCTAGATGGAAGAAGCGATTAAAGAGGAGAACCAATAATCTCATACTTTAGAGAGGTGATGATTCGTTAATTAAGAGAAGAGGGGTTAATCTGGGAGTGATGGCAGCTGGGAGTGATGATGAGAGTTTAGTTGGGATTGACAGTGGTAGGGAGTGACATAGAGGGTTCAGTTGGGAGTGACGATGATGGCAGGGAGTGACAGCGATGACAGGGAGAAATGAAGATTGTGAATACAAAGGTAGGGAGAAACATCACACAATCCATATTTTTTATTTTCAAAGGACGCGTTTAAAGGGAAAGTGTGAACCCAAAACACTCTAACCGGGTATCATCCCACCCACAGCACATCAAAAGCTAAAAACCGAACATGATCACAAATTATCAAAATTCAAATTTCAAAAGGATTTCATCACAACTATTCTTGAACCATGAGCTTACCACGTCACATATTCACCATCAGTAGCATCACTACTAACTACTGTCATCTTCATCACCAGATCCGAACAAATCCTCATCAGAGTCGAACTCGCTGTCGTGGATTGAAGGCTCATCATCATCAACCTCGTCATCCTCGTAGTCATCCTTCCATGAACACTCCATCGTCAACCATCATGATCGAAAAGCTGTAAGTCATCATCTGAACCACCATCCTCCATCGTACCAGACATCCAAGCAAAGAACTCATCTCCTGGAAAACTGTTGGCCACCCGAACATCACTTCCCAAAGCCCCAAAGAACCATCGTACCTGGCTGACCTAGGGAGGATAAATGGGACTCGAGGCCAGGGTATATTTGGGTGGCTTAATCACCCATAGTGATTCGATCCCATTTCCTTGAACAAGCACAAAACCATAACAAATTAAAAACATTCCACAGCAATTCAACATCATCTGCGCCACCAAAAACCACCTAGGCACAACCGACACAAAACACCAATGAGACCAACATCACCAGCAACTCAACAGAAAGAGAATCGAAATCCATAGCCACTATGGAACAAGGAAGAAGAAGAAAATCTTTAAACCCTAGAGCAGACATAAAAAGAGATCTAGAGCCAGTAAAAAACCCGAACCAAAAAAAGTGAAAGTGGGAAAAAAACTAAAACGGAGCTTGGGATTGAAACCCTAGGAAGAAGAACCAGCTCTGGTAATGCCTGGAAATATTTCATTCACCAAATCGCTTTCCCAAACCCATAGCATATCCCGTACTCCAAATCCAACCTGGAGAGGAGCTAAGGAGAACAAGAATAGAGTGAAAAGAGATTTATGAGGAGAAAAATAGGGTTCCATCATAGAGCAGGGAGAGTCGAGTGGTAGAGAAAGAAAATCCAAAAGAGAGTGAAACCCAGCGCGAGCAAGAGAGAAGAATAACCCGAAAACTTGAAGGCATGAGGAGATGATGAAACTGTTAGGGTTATTTTTATAAGAATGCATAAGGTTTTTCTTAGCACTTCCAAAAAAATGCTAATAAAAAATAGTTTTATCAGTGCTAATATAGATATCACTGATAAAATTACTCTTTATCAGTGCTTTTTTAGCACTGATAAAACAAGTATTTATCCGCACTAAAATTCTAGCACTGATAAAGATTTAAATAAATATATATATTTATTATTTAAATATATCTATTATAAATTTATAAATATAATTATATAATTATATATATATTATTATATATATTTATAAAATTATAAATATAATAAATATATTTATTATTATTTTATAAATATTTGTATATAATTATAAATATATTTATATAATTTATAATTATTTAAATATACATATTTATTTATAATTATAATTATAAATAAATATTATTAAAAAAAATTGTATGTAAATATAAATATATATAATTATATAATTATATATATATATTAATATATAAATATATTTATTATAATTTTATTATTATTTAAATTAATATACATGAAAATTTGTTATCCAAAAGAAGAAGCTCCTTACCATTAATTAAAAAAAGAACCATGCAAGCACAAGGAAGGATGGGGTCAAACAACAAGACAAGCCCTCATCCAAAATTGAAAAACTACATATCAAAAAGATAAATATCATCACCATGAACATAATCTGAACTATCACAATCATCACTAGAATCCCATTTATATTGTGAATTTTTTTGATTGAGAATCGCAGAGTACTTATCCCTCAGCCTTTCCTGCTTCGGTGTGAGATGAGCCTTAGAAGAAGACCTGGTGGACCCACACCCTCATGCTGCAATCCAGTCATCTCACCCACATCCTCGATCACAACCTTTTGGATGTCTCCCCCATCTCTAGGTTTTTTTTTACCAAGCTCCTTCATACTTCTCAGCATCTAGGCTATCTGAGAGAGATTCCAAAAGGGCAATGTTTCCCTCTATAGGAGAAGTAGATTTAGAAACATCAACCTATAAATATTCCTCAGCCGGAATAGGTGAAGAAACATCCTCCGCTAGCCCAACTTTATGCACTCCAAAAAAATTTGAAGTCACAACATGAAGATGAGACATTTCATCATCTCCCTCACCCTTTTCCCAGCTTTCCAAGCTAGCTTTCCTATTAATAGTCATTTAAAAACCATCATCATTAATGATCACGTTCTTTCCCTTGTTACCTTTATTGGTTACTGCCATTTTAGGACCAGTCACCTTGGATTTAGAAAGCACAACCTCCTTCATGTCAAGAGGCATCTCCTGATATACTTGTCCCTTCAAATCATTCTGACCATCAGAAACATCAACACATTTTGAAGCAGCTATAATATTATTAGTTTCCAAAAGCTTTTCAGCATCTGCATCAGCAGAAATATCAACCCATGTTTTTTGTTTCTTCTCAAAGACACCTAAAGGATGACTATCCTCCTCACCATTCAAGTAATCTCCCCTTTCTAGACATTCAGTGCCAAGATAAACAGAATCCTCCACCTGATTAGTGACACCCTGATCCAAATTCCCTTGTTTTCTCCTATAGTGGAACACACCATGCCCCTTTAAATTATACCTCTTATAAACAATATTCCCCCAATAATTGGATGTTGAATGACCAATGATACATCAAGATTCACAAAACAATGACAATTTTTCATAAAAAATCCTTAGATTAATCTCGTCCTTTGGGGTGGATAGAACAACATTGTCAATCAGAGGAGATTTTAAATCAACCTCAACTAGAATTCTTGAAAAATCACCAAAGTTCACCTTCTCAGTTTCCATATCCATTCGGATTGGTATGTCAATCACATAAGCTATATCAAATAGAATATCAAAATGCTACAAAACCCAATTAAGACCCTAAATCTTGATCCAAACATAAGAAAATGTGTCTTTAAAATCATTAATATTATAGCTTAAGATCCACTCATGAACCCTAAGAGTTCCTGGTCGAAGGTTGACTAAGACAAACCTCCATGCACATCCCTTCAAATCAACAGAAGGAAATAACATATGGAAAAATCCTCATCCCAAAGATACACACTTAAATTTGAAGAAACCCCAAATAGAAGCTAAATGAGACATCAGATCTAAAACTTTCCAGGGCAGCATACCTTTCAGTAATAAGATTTGAGCGATGAAGGAGTTCTTACAAAGCTCCATTCTCTCTAAAATTGCTCCATCTAAAGCTGATACATGTGCTATGTTTCTTTTCTTGATGATACATTGTGAGATCCGTTTTGTAGGGAAGGACCTTCCTGAAGAACCATAGAAAGGGGAGAAATCCCTCAAAGCGTCTACATCGCCACCCTTTTAAAACCTCATGTCAGACGAACCTTATCGAGCAACCTACGGATTTGAAACGAAAAAATAGAGATTAATGCTCCTCAGATGATTTAGGTCACCGCGATCACCAGAGAGCGTCGAGATCCTCCTCTCCCGATCTTCCATCCTAAATAAATATTTATTTATTTATAATTATAATTATAAATTAATATATATTTATTTATAATTATAAAATTAATATATATATATATATCTGTTTATTATATTTATAATTTTATAATTATATATAATAAATATATTTATTATAATTTTATAATTATTTAAATATATTTATTTATTTATAATTATAATTTTAAATATTTGTATATATTTATAAATATACTTATATAATTATATATATTTATCAAATTATAAATACAATAAATATATTTATTATAATTTTATAATTATTAAAATATATTTATTTATTTATAATTATAAAATTATAATAAATATATTTATTATATTTATTATATTTATAATTTTATAATTATAAATATAAATATTTTTATATAATTATAAATATGTTTATATAATTATATATATTTATAAAATTATAAATATAATAAATATATCGATTATAATTTTATAATTATTTAAATATATGTATTTATTTATAATTATAATTATAAATATCTGTATATATTTATAAATATATTTATATTATTATATATATTCATAAAATATAATAAATATATTTATTATAATTTTATAATTGTTTAAATATATATTAATTTATTTATAATTACAATTATAAATAAATATTTTTATAAATATTTTTATATTATTATAAATATATTCTTTTATTCTTTTATTTTTTTTATTTTTTTTATTTATTTATTTATTTATAAATATATTTATTTATAAAATTATAATAAATTTATTTATTTTAATTTTATAATTATTTAAATATATATATATATAGTTTTTATTATAATTATAAATAAACATATTTAAAAAGTATTTATATAAAATTAAAAAATTATAATTATAATGATAATAATTATATTAATTATCTAAATATATTTATTGTAATTTTATAAGTTTTTATTAGAACATAATAAATTCATGGGTATAATATGAATGAATCATACCTAGTAAAGTATAGATTATAAAAAACGAGTCATCACATATATGAAAAGCATGAATAATAAGGGTGTTAATGTATAAATGAACATTCATGAGTCGTGAATACATAATATATGCATGCATCATCATAATATAGGTAATCTTAACATTGGGAACATATCAACCCACAATCATGCCCACAAATAAACTTATGATCATATAGTATCAATTATACTCACGCATCAATATATGGTCATAAATAACATCAATCATGTCCATAAATATCATCATTATCTCATGAGATATATATATATATATATACGAAGTAGGTCTAGCCAGAAGACTAAGCTCATGACCATTTATTAAATGAAAAAGAAAAGGGAAACAAGTATAGGAAAATGAACGGGATCAAACAAGGCATGCCCTCATCCAAAAGAACATCAGGATCATTCTCGTAATTGGTATCAGATCTATCATCCTCATCAGCAGTATCCCGCTTTGAGTTTGAGTTTTCTTGATTTAAGATCACAGTGTACTTCTCCCTAATCTTTAACTGCTCTGAGGTGATCTTAGTCTCCACTTCTTTGCGAAAAGATCTTGTTGACATACCTTGTCCATGCCCCTGATCCGCAGCCCAGTCATCTCAGCCACATCCTCAACCATGACTTTTTGGATGCCTACCTCTTCTCCAAGATTTTTAATGCGACATACTTTTAGGTTTTTCCTTATCAGCACTTTATATTTAGTGTTGATAAAAGTAGGCGCATCTCTTGCGTTGATTTGGGGTAGTGTGGTCACAAATAAATAAATGCATTAAGGTCCACTCACTCACCCACATGTAGAAACATAACAATCATGGGTTATCAAGTATAAAAAAACATGTCACTACTAAAAATATGGCCTTTAACATCATGAAAAATGTCTTTTAACAATGCTAAAAAATTGTTATTAATCGTAGCACTGATAAAGGGGGGGTCCGCTTTATCAGTGCTAAAAAATCATTGATAAAGGGGGTCCTTTATCCACGCTAAAAAAAGTGCTGATAATGAACTCCCTTTATCAGTACTTTTCTAGAACTGATAAAGGTGCACTTTATCATCTCTTTTCTAGCACTGATAAAGGAAAACTTTATCAGCATTATTTTTAGCACTGATAAAGGATAGCTTTATGAGCACTTTTTTAGCGCTAATAAGGGGTCCCTTTATTAGCTCTAAAATAGATGTGATAAAGGTGGACTTTATCAGTTCTAAAAATAGCACTAATAAATGGATACCCACCTACAATGTGATGTTTATATAAAATCACATCCAACCTACAATTTAAGAAAACTATAATTTAAAAATCACACCAGAAGAAAACCTACTATATACATTTAATTGAAATCAGGAATGAAAAATTTTCCACCCATGGTATATACAAAAATAAACACTCTTATTTACATTTCGCACAAAAAATTATATAATTACATTAACAATTGTCCAACAAACATTCTCAAACATTAATATTTCATCTTTTGACGCCTGTGATCCCCTCTCAAAAATATCTTCTCATGGTATTAGTTGTCAAAAAAATCATCTCAATCTGAGAAAAATATTTCACCTATATAAGAAAACACTTATTATGTTAGTAATACTATAAAGAAATAAATTAAACATTAATATGAAAGAAAACATTAATAAAATGTTAATATTTAATAAAAATGACACATTTGGAGTTATACCGATTACACCGTGTGTCCTAATGAGGTGGTGTTGATTCCTACACGTTAGAAATGTGTTATGGGTCATTTTCCAAAAATATCAAAACAATATGAACGTGTTTTATTGGTTTTGAGTATGTCACTTGTTCTTTTACTAAAATTAATGTTAATTTTAAATAATAAAACATTTGGAGTTATACCAGCCACACCGTGCATCGTATTTAGGTTCGTTTGATTCCTACCTATCACAAATTACTGATGGATTGTTTTCCTAAAGTATCAAAAAAATTGAATGTGTTTTCTTGGTTTTCAGTATTTCAGTTGTGTTTTTTTTACTAAAATGTCATTTCAAACTAAAAACACACATTTTGAGTCATATCTATTTCATTTTGCATCGGTTTTACATGATACTACTTCATACACATCACAAATGACTTATGAATTACTATCCTAAATTATAATGACAACTGTAATGCATTTTTTTGGTTTTTAGTGAGCGACATGTTTTGAACTAAAATTTTAATTTTAAACTGATAACAGACACTTTGAGTTATACTAGTCACACCATGAATCATATTGAGGTGTGGGTTACTCTTACACATCCCAAATGACTCATGTATCATTTTACTGAACTATCAAAACAATCCAAATGTGTTCTCTCGGTTTTAAGTACGTCACTTGTTGTTTTTACTTAAATTAATGTCAATTTTAAATAAAATGAGACACTTTGAGTTGTACTGGACACACTGTGCATCATATTGTGGTTCGGATGATCTCTACACATCAAAAATTACTAATATATTATTTTCCTAAAATATAAAAATAATCCAAATGTGTTTGCTCAGTTTTCAATATGTCACTTGTTTTTACTTAAATTAATGTCAAATTTAAATAAAAAGAGACACTTTGAATTGTAACAGACATACCATTCATTGTATTAAGGTGTGGTTGACTCTTATAGGTAAAAAATTACTCATGTATTTTTTTCCCAAAATATCAAAAAAAATTGAATGTTTTTTCTCAGTTTTAAGTTCATCACTTTTTGTTTTTACTTCAATTAAAGTCAATTTTAAATAAAATGAGACACTTTGAGTTGTATTGGCTTCACTATGTGTCTTATTGAGTTTTGTATGATCCCTACATGTCAAAAATGACTAATATATCATTTTTATAAAATATAAAAACAATTAAAATGTGTTTTCTTGGTTTTCAATATGTCACTTGTTGTTTTTACTTAAATTGATGTCAATTTTAAATAAAAAGAGACACTTTGAGTTGTAACGGAAACACTGTGCATTTGATTGAGGTTCATTTGACTCATACATATCTCAAATGCATCTTGGATCATTTTTCTAAAATATAAAAACAATTGAAATGATTTTTCTCAGTTTTCAGTATATCACTTTTTGTTTTTACTTAAATTAATGTCAATTTTTAATAAAAAGAGACACTTTGAGTTTTACTGGACACATCGTTCATATTATTGAGGTTTGTATGATCCCTACACATCAAAAATTACTAATAAATAATTTTCTTAAAATATAAAAACAATTTGAACGTTTTTGCTCAGTTTTCAGTATGTCACTTGTTGTTTTTACTTAAATTAATGACAATTTTAAATAAAAAGAGACACTTTGAGTTGTACCAGAAAAACCATGAATTTTATTGAGGTTTTATTTAATTTTACACGTTACAAATGACTCATGTATTTTTTTCATAAAATATAAAAATAATTTTAATGTTTTTGCTTGGTTTTAAGTACGTCATTTTTTATTTTTACTTAAATTAATGTCAATTTTAAATAAAAGGATACACCTTGAGTTGTACTGGCCACACTGTGCATCATATTGAGGTATAGTTGATCCCTAAAAATCAAAAATTATTAATAGATCATTGTACTAAAATATCTAAATATTATGAATGTGTTTTCTCGGTTTTCAGTATGTCACTTGTTGTTTTACTTAAATTAATGTCAATTTTAAATAAAAAGAGTCACTTTGAGTTGTACCAGCCACATTGTGCATCATATTGAGGTGAGGTTTACTCCCACATGTTGAAAATTACTCATGGATTGTTTCCCTAAAATATTAAAACAATATTAATGTGTTTACTTAGTTTTAAGTATGTCAATTGTTGTTTTTACTTAAATTATTGTCAAATTTAAATAAAAGGAGACACTTTGAATTTTACCGGCCACACTATGTGTTTTATTGAGGTGATAATAATATTTACATTTCAAAAATTACTAATAGATAATTTTCCTAAAATATAAAAACAATCCGAATGTGTTTTCTTAGTTTTCGGTATGTCACTTGTTGTTTTTAATTAAATTAATGTCAAATTTAAATAAAAAAGAGACACTTTGAGTTGTAATGGAAAAATAGTGCATCTGATTGAGGTTCAGTCGACTTCTACACTTCCCAAATGACCCACGGATCATTTTCCAAAAATATCAAAACAATATGAATGAGTCTTCTCAGTTTTAAGTACGTCACTTGTTGTTTTTACTTAAATTAATGTCAATTTTAAATAAAAGGAGACACTTTAAGTGGTATTATCCACACCATGAATCATATTGAGGTGAGTCAGATCCCTAAACATTAAAAATGTCTAATAAATCATTTTCCTAATATATCAAAATAATCCAAATGTGTTTGCTCAGTTTTTAGTATGTCACTTGTTTTATTTACTAAAATTAATGTCAATTTTAAATAAAAAGAGACACTTTGAGTTGTAACAGACACACCATGCATAGGATTGATGTGAGGTTAACTCTTACATGTCAAAAATGACTCATGGATCATTTTCCAAAAATATAAAAATAACCCAAATGTGTCTTCTCAGTTTTAAGTATGTCACTTGTTGTTTTTACTTAAATTAATGTCAATTTTAAATAAAAGGAGACACTTTGAGTTGTACTATCTTCACAATGCATCTTATTGAGTCTTGGATGATCCTACATGTCAAAAATTGCTAATATATCATTTTCCTAAAATATAAAAATAATATGAATGTGTTTGCTCGGTTTTCAGTATGTCACTTGTTGTTTTTACTTAAATTAATGTCAGTTTTAAATAAAAAAGATAAACTTTGAGTTGTATGGTCACACCATGAATCATATTGAGGTGTGTTTGACTCCTACACATCACAAATTTCTCATGGATCATTTTCCTAAAATATAAAAATAATCGAAATGTGTTTTCTCGGATTTCAGTATGCCACTTGTTATTTTTACTTAAATTAATGTCAATTTTAAATAAAAGGAGACACTTTGAGTTGTACTAGCCACACCGTGAATCGTATTGAGGTACATTTGATCCCTACATGTCAAAAATGACTAATATATCATTTTACTAAAATATAAAAAAAATACGAATGTTTTTTCTTGGTTTTCATTATGTCACTTGTTTTTTTACTTAAATTAATGTCAATTTTAAATAAAAAGAGACACTTTGAGTTATACCAGGATTCTTAGACATCATTTCTAAAACAATTCTTAATAACCTAAGGATATGAAACATAATAAAGGGTGATCATATATGTTCATTTAGTGTAAAAAATGGAGATATCAATGATCATATAAGGATAACATGGGCATAAAGATGTTATAAGGTTATATTAACATTAGAAATCCATACCCTACATATGGAAGTCACATCTTCAAGCTATTTGTGTACATTCATTCATTAGGTATGCTTCCATTTTGTTTTTGAGTGTATTTATATCATCTTGTGAATATGAGTCTTTTCGACAGTCATAGTAGTACTGGAAAAATATAAATACATAAGGGATTGATGAATATTTTAAATGAAATAGTAATTATCTTCGAAAATACCTCTTCAGGGATGTTGGTTTGTTCATAGAATACGATCTCTCTCATAAATTTACAACCATAATTATCGCAATATTTTCTATTGGTTTGTTTTGAACACTGTAGAAATGTTGAGGAGAATAAGTAATTTGTTTTGATTTGTGTTTGGATGGTGAAATATTATTATATATACCCTGATACTTATCCAGTCGTAGTACTTGTGTTCTTCCTTGTCCTTGTCCCCTGGTCTCATTCCTTTTTTCAGATGATAGTGATACACCGCCCTATGATAAAAAAAATCCTCATTAAAAGATAATATAAATTATATAAATTAATGTTTAGTTCTAAAACATTGGATGTAGTGTATTAAAAATTGACAAATGCCATCATGTGTGGATGGTTTGTTGGATATCCATGTAATGAATCCTAGAAATAAATATTTTTAGTATCCAAATTTATTGTAATAATCATCCAATGCTACCTAAAAACACAAAAAGGAATAATTAATGAAAGAAGTGAAAATAAATTTGATATGATTAAATTGTAGAGTCTTACCCCTGCATCATTGGTATTAAATAGAGTCTATCATCTGAAATTTTGATTTCAAAGGATTTGATCAGACCTACCACTATTTCATTATTTTTATCGGGTTCTATTTTAGCTTTTCCTGTTGAGGTGACTTGAGGACTAATGAGTCCAAACTTTTTCTCATGGAAAAACCCCTTCAATTGTTTTTCATATATACACCTACCAAAAATATAAAATGTAATTAGTCATAATTAACACAGTATATCTGCTTTTGTAAAATTAAATCATGAGAACATACCTCATATATATATTTACAACTAAGTCACATATCCATTCATAGTCAAGTATTTCAGTTTCACTCTCAAGACCAATTAAGTCTTGATATTTCTCTCTGTACATATTTGCTTCAAATTCAACTATGTGGTTGCCACCATCTTTTAAATTTTTTCCACATGAGCCTTGAATGATAGTAAATGTGGATATAGAACGGGTGGGGTAATTGTTCTTTCAGTATATTTTTTTGATCAGTTTGTCGATCCTTTAGATGGTTTTCAGGTGGTCTTTTATTTCAGCCCCTTCTCTTTGTCTGTCTATAATAACATTCATCGGTTCATACCTTTTTCATTAATTGTTAAAGGTTTAGCTTGAAAAGTAAATTAGAAATGAATACATCCTTGTCGACATGATTTTTTACAAGATGTGATTGACATGTGATGAATGTTCCAATATATTTTTTGACCATATTAATATCATCCTCTGGAATTGCCACACGTATCTCTATGCTTGGCTCACGGGATATGTTGATCAACACTCGCACATGATCTGTTGGAAGTAGTCTGTTGTGTAGTGTGTCCTTTTGAATATTTAACATTGTAGCCCTCGCCACAAGGAGATGGGTGGGTGTTTCTAGATATAAATCATAGTCATTATAACCCTGTATAATAGAAATACAGGAAAGTTATCATTGTCTATTTGATTCACATTTCACAGAAACATTTATTATAACATTAATTACCTCTTCTAAGACATCTCTTTGAGGGGAATTTCTATCTCCATAGCTGGTGGGGGGTGGGGTGGGATCTTCACAAGGTGGATATTCTTGAGTTTCTTCTTCTCTTTGCCTATCCCTTATTAAAATTTCCATCATCTTCTTATGCCATTGGAATTATCCTTCAAGGGTATCTATTTTTTATCTCATCTATTTTATTAATTCACTTTGATCTTCCTCTTGTTCTTTTCTCAAAATATGTTCAGGGTGTGATAAGTGTATTTCATGCATATATTTTTGAGTGTTTTAGTATATTGATTTATGGATTTAATTGAATAATCTTGCCAAGTTGTGAGTGTTTTGACTTGATTTATGTTTTATGGTAGGAAACATAAAGTATGTGAAAAAGGAACAAAAAGAGGCGAAAATGAGCTTAAGGACACTTCACGCAGTGAGCGAAGATCACAATGCGACACCAGAATTTTGAAGTTGAAGCAGAGCTGGAAATTTTGGAGTAGAGAAACTACACGACGTGTACTTCACTTACACGTTGTGACTTCATTAGAGAATCAGGCTACCTCCAGAACAAGCCATGATGAGAAAACACACCATTAATGACAAGTACACGTCGTGTAACCTCAATACACAACATGACTCTTTTCAACACAAATTTTGGAGAATATTTCGGCGAGATCTGTGACAATTAAAGACCAAGAAAGTACACATCGTGAGCCCCCCACACATGAAATTATGAGGGTCAAACTTCGAATTAATGAATGTGATATGCGGAAGACTCACACGGACACGGAGGCAATGCAGACCGAGCATACACGATGTTTACCTTCAGTACGTGTCATGACCAGTGTCGGGCAGACCCCTTTCAGCACCTATAAATAGATTACCTATCCGAACCATTTGGAGCATCTTCTAGATGGATCACCACTACCAGACACCTATGGAGAAGGTGCACCACATGCTTTTCCACTTCTGTAGGATTTTTATTTATTTATTTTTATACACCCGCTCATGGTTGGAATGAGCAGGTGATTTATTTGTGTCGTTGCATGCATGATGAAGGAGAATTTAATGTAAGGTATTTTATAATTAATGAAATTTGTGTTGGGATTTTATGTTTTCTCTTAAATTCTATCAACTTTACTAATTCTTCTTGCATGACCATTATGAGTAGGGTTCAGGATTGGGTTTATTTTCTTTCTTTTCACATGACCATTTCCTAGATTGAATACATTTTTCAATATGTGACCAAGGGACTAGACTTCCACCATGACCATTGGTTTTTTCCATACCTGTGTTTAAATATGATTTTGGTTTACCCATCCTTTGTAATCTGAAGTACCTGACCATGAGAAAAGGAGAACTTTGGATGGAGAGAATTTTTCATTACCATTAAACTTGCTAAGACCTGATTCCAATGACTACATGATTGTTAATTAATTATCTTATACATTGTCATCCCATGAAACTGGAATCATTGATGCCCGACACCCATTTTATATTGTCTTCTCCCCCATTCTATAATAATCCAATGCTCAGTAGTTTTGATTTTTGGAAATTACAATAGGTTTATTTTATTTAATTAATATTTTCTCCAACCCTTACTTTATGGGTTTGACCTCAAACATTCATATCCTATACTACCCTATAGTTTAGAGTTATATTTGATTCATGTTTTTAAATTTCTAAATTCGGTAACCCGGTGGGAATTAATGACGCCCATGGGGCTATCAAGGTGTCACCCCAAAACCCGCACCTCTGACGCGGCTATACTGTTCTGGCCGATTCAAGGCCACTGATAGTTTTTGTTAATCCAGAACAGATGTTGTTGATTCCTATGACTATGTCAGATAGAAAATATAGAAAAATAAGTTATCATTGTTACGTAATAGCGATGTAAACAAAAATAAATTTTTATTATGTAATACTTACACATGATTCCCACACTTTTTGAGAGTTCTCATCTATTAGCATCCCGTCTTCATTTACACATGCCTCCTTCTATAGCACATGGAGTGGGATGGAAATGGCTTTGGATTTCGAGTCATCAATTTACATATAAATAGAGGAACATAATGATGGTTTTTTTCATGTCACATAAAAGTATTACAGGAGATTTAAAGTATGTACTAATTTTTTTCAAGTGAAGCATACCCCATCCTTGCTTTACGGTAGGGATATTCTAGTTTTGTTGCTCGTTCCTTATTTTCATCACTCAGTTGTTGTTTCATACATAAAGAATTTTCAATCAAAGTGATGAATACATGTATTATAAAACAACATATTACTGGCCACAATGTACCTGAAAAGACACATCTGCATGACAGCTAGTAAATGCATACCATGCTTCTGTAAGTTCCGGGTGCAGTAAAAGCGCATTTGTGTGTGTACCAAACTTTAATTTTAGTTTTAAAAACGATCAATACGATATCCGTCATGATAATAAAATGCCGGATCTTCAGAATATAAAGAAGAATGAAAAAGAAAGAGGAGAGTCTCAGAAGAATATATAGGATCATCATATATTGGTTATAATTAATTTAATTAATTGACAAGAATTACCTTGAAGGAATTATCTCTCTGTTGATGTTTCCGGTCATGATCTGATGTGATCCATCATTGTGTCATAGAATCCAAGTGTAGGATTCCTCTAGAGGTGATCCACAAGTGCTCCATGTGTCTCTAGACTTCACTGAAGGGATCTCCGGGTGCTAGCGCAGAAGAGCCTTCGCTTGCGATGTCCGCCTTCGATCTCCTTGATCCAGTGGAGGTGGATCTCTCTCTCGTAGCTTGAGAGAGTTCTTGGTGAAAAAGGAATTCTCTCTTGGATTGAGAGATTTTCCAAATCCATTGTTCACAACCAAAAAAATGTCTAGGCTAATGAGAAATATATAATTGGGATTTTTATTTACATATAATAATAAAATGAATTAATTACCCGAAAGAATTTATTCATTTCATTTAATTCTTGGTAATACCCCATGTCTAATAATAACATATGAATATTATTATTACCTAACATGAGCCCAGAAAATTACACCTAATATTATTTAATTAAATAAATAATATTATTTCTCATAAATTCCCAAAAATATACACAGCGTGTTTATTTAATATACATGGTGTGTACTTTTTTTTCCATTTTTCTTTATTTTCTCCACCACATTTATTAGACCTTGAATAATGGATATTTATTTCTCAAATAAATGTCATTGCATTAATCGCTAATAAATATATTATTTCTCCCATAATATATTCTCTCGAATAACTAGTGTCGAAATAAATGCGATCAGGCATTCTTGAATAATTATTATACCACAGCTGGGAATAATATTTATTCAACTTGTTAAATTAATATTTAACTGAGATACTTGGACACACTTAGTGTGTGACCCTCAAGGCCTCTTTCTCAGTGGCATTAGGTGAATCCATCCTAAATTCCAAGGTTAGCGCCTAGAAACATGCCAAGGCACCCATAGAGAAAGAAGGTAATTCCACAATGACGTGTCACCTCCTACAAACGCTTACTGTGCAATGTAATCCCTTTGTCACGATATCTCAAATCAAGCGGGTTTCATGCTAGTTCCATCAACCCATGTGCTCGATTATTCTTTATTTGACTTTTCAGAATTGAACTTTCCCATTCCTCACCATGGCCATGGATTTATTTAGGCTATATTAATTACATAAAAGGGCCTGAGATATCTACTTCCGTTATAGAACAGAAGGGAAAAATCATTTCTCACATTATCTATTAATGCGGTATCACTTTTAACGCACCCAACATATCCTACCTCGCTGCGAACAGTGTGTCATCATAGTTTTCGTCAATACATCTAAGTGTGCGAGTTGTAATACCCAATAATAATAATCTTAAAGTCTAAGGACCAATACACACGTATGTAGATAGGAACATCCAATGACACTATGAAATGTGGATTTACTACTGGCGGGTCTTGTTCTCATAATATCCTCCTAGATATTACCTAGGGTGCACACCATGAGAAGGTTCCTCAAAGTTTTATGAGTCCTCATCCCTAATGGACTTTATTATTTCTGTCCCTCAAATAATATCATCCATCCATAGAACATATATTCAAGAACAGTGTTTTGGCACTTCTGGGTTCTCATCATATCAGGGATCCGCTATGACCCTTTAATGCAACAGTTGTCCTTAAGACATTATCACATGAATTGTCATGCAGAAGAACAATCAAGATATAATAAGATATTTATTAATGAATAAAGTACAATGTAGTTGGTTCTAGGACACCAACTCCAACAGAATCCCACTTGGACTAGATCCAACTGCTAACAACCTTTAACCCACTAGCTCTCACATGATATTCATGATTCTGCTGAGATAGGCCTTTAGTCATGGGGTCTTCCATGTTCTCTTCTGTGGAAACTCTACTCATTTCAAATTCACCCCTTTCATATAAATTCCTCAAGAGGTGATACTTTTGGAGTATGTGCTTTGTCCGTTGATGTGACCTTGGTTCTTTTGCAAGATCCACTGTTGTAGTATTATCACAATACAACTTTATATGATATTTACTTCTAGGCACCACATCAAGATCTTGGAAAAATTTATGAATCTAGACAGCTTTCTTGGCTGCATCAGAAGCCGCTATATATTAGGACTCAACTGTAGAATCGGCAAAAACTGGATACTTTGAACTCTTCTAGCTCACAACTCCTCCATTGAGATAGAAAACATATCCAGATTGCGACTTCAAATCATTCTTATATGTCTGAAAACCAGCATCAGCATACACTCTGATGAAAATCTCCTCGTCTCCTCCATACACTCAGAACATATCTTTAGTTCTTCTCAGATACTTAAGGATAGTCCTAACAGCAGACCAATTCTATTCTCTTGGATCTGCTTGATATCTTCCTATCATGCTTAGTGCATAGGAAACATCAATCCTGGTACATAACATGTCATGCATGATGGATCCTATAGCTGAAGCATGTGGGATCTTACTCATTCTATATTTCTCTTGTTGTGTCTAAGGACAAATTTTCATAGAAAGATGTAGGCCATGTGACACTAGAACCAATCCCCTCTTGGATTGTTCCATAGTAAATATCTTTAGTATCTGGTCAATGTATGTACCCTGACTTAGTCCAAGAAGCCTCTTGGATCTATCACGAATGATCTTGATCCCTAAAATGTAGGTTTCTTCACCCAAGTCCTTCATGGAGAAACACATGTTCAACTAGTCCTTAACTAACTGTCAGACTGGAACATCATTTCCAATAAGTAATATGCCATCAACATATACTACTAGAATAACGATCGCATTCACATTAAACCACTTATAAACACATGGATCACATTCATTATTAATGAAACCAAATTCATTTATGGATTCATCAAATCGAATGTTCCCTAACTGTTATGCTTGATTTAATCCATAAATGGATTTCTGCAACTTGAAAACCCATTTGGCTTCACCTGGTGTCGCAAACCCTTCTGGTTGTGTCATATAGACATCTTCCTGAAGGTTCCTGTTAAGGAATACTATTTTGACATCCATTTTCCAAATCTCATAGTCATGGTAAGCTGTTATGGAAAGTATGATTCTTATGGATTTAAACATGGAAACTGGTGAGAAAGTTTCATCATAATCAATTCCTTGATTTTGTCTGAATCCTTTAGCCACTAACCTTGCTTTATAGGTTCTAACTTGACCTTCCATGTCCAAATTTCTCTTGATTACCAATTTGTATCCAACAAGCTTTACATCAACTAGATTATCGACCAGAACCCAGACTTGGTTATGATACATGGAATCCATCTCATAATTCATAACTTCTATCCATCTTGTAGCTTATGAGATTTCTACTGCTTCCTTGTAGGATAGAGGTTCATCATTGTCCAACAATAATAATTCACCATCCTCGGTGACTAGGAAACCAAATATATCTAGTTCCCTTACCTCTCTTGAGCTCCTACACAGTACTTATGTTTCTAGAACCTCTTCCATGGGGAAATGTGGAACTTGTTCTTGTACCAACTCCAATGTATCTTGAGCATCAACTTCATCGAAGTCAATCTTTCTCCCACTATCCTTTTTGAGGATGTGCTCCCTCTCAAGAAATATGGATTGTCTTATGACAATCACTTTCTTGTCTAAAGGGTTATAT
Organism: Viscum album; assembly: GCA_963277665.1. Lineage (NCBI taxonomy): Eukaryota > Viridiplantae > Streptophyta > Magnoliopsida > Santalales > Viscaceae > Viscum > Viscum album. The sequence goes on along the minus strand of OY728121.1, from coordinate 1,076,012,807 downwards.
AAGTAATATCCTTTCGTTTCATTGGGATATCCTATAAAGATACACACCATGCCCCAGGGTGCTAGTTTTTTTCTGAGAAGGCCTTAACAAATGCCCTGCATCCCCATACATGTGTGTGAGACAAAATGGGTTTCTTTAAATTCCATAACTCAGAGGGAATTCCATTTTCCGCTCTATTTGGTACTCGGTTTAATGTGTATGTTCCAGTTTATAATGCATATCCCCAAAAGGATAATGGAAGATCCGCACGAATCGTCATCAACCTCACCATGTCCAACAAGGTATGGTTTCTCCTTTCACTAACACCATTACACTTGGTGTATAAGGAGGAGTGATATGTGATAGAATCCCAGACTCCTGTAGAAGATCGATGAACTATTGGTTCAGATATTCTCCACCTCAATCCGATCGAAGATTCTTTATCTTCTTACCAAGCTGATTCTCTACTTCATTCTTGAATTCCTTAAATTTCTCTAAGGATTCTTAATTTTACATCATTAAGTAGATATATTCATATCTACTCAAATCATCAGTAAAAGTAATGAAGTAAGAATATCCACCTCTAGCTTTTACTGGAAATGGTCCACACACATCTATGTACACCAATCTTAGAAGCTCTGTGGCCCTTTCACCCTATCCACCAAAAGGCGGCTTGGTCATTTTACCTTATAAACAAGAATGACATCTGTCAAGTGGTTTTATCTCAGTAGAGTCTCAATATCCATCTTGGCAGTGCTTTGTCAAGCGCTTCTCATTTACATGACCGAGATGGTGATGCCACAACTGGGTGATGTATGAGTCATGTGAGTTTGTTTCATTATCAATTTCCAACACTTGGTTTTTTAAATTTAATACATATAAACCGTTATTTAAATTCTCCATACCATAACATATGTTTTTCTTATAAAAGAAACAAACCTTATTTCCAAATTTGAAAATAAATCCATCCATATCCAAACACGATACATAAATTATGTTTTTGGTAACTCTAGGAACATAATAACAATTATGTAAAACCAAAATCATCCCAGTTAGTAATGAGAGGTGGTAATCTTCAATGTATAATGCAGCCAGCCTCGTGTCATTGGCAGCTCGAAGATCCACCTCTCCTCTAGAAATCTTTCTAAATCTACTTGGTTCCTATATTTGATTACAGATGTGAGCCCCAAAAGCTATATATAAAACCCAATGTGTAGAAATGGAAATATTACACTCGATAAAGAAAGAACCTTTAGCATCCCCATGCTTCTGGGTGCAGTTCCTCTTCTAGTGGCCTTGCTTGCAACATGAAAAACATACCACCTCTCATTCCTTTCCCTACCTCTGGATCTTCCCCTTCTTGGAGGGACGGTGCTTGGGAGATTCAGACTGTTTATAAGTCTTTGGACCATTTGCCTTGTCCTTCCTTTTCTTATTCACCATAAGGACTACGAGTTTGTCATTCCCCATGTCCTTTTCTACCTGGCAAATTAAGATCAGAAGTTCTGATAGACTCTTCTCATTATTTCTCATGTTATAGTTGATAATAAAGCTAGAGAAGGTCTTGGGAAGTAATGATAGGATGATATCTGTACGCAACTCATCTGGGGACTTAATCCCTAAGATTTATAGGCATTCAATGTAGCCAATAAGCTTGACTACATGAGGCCCAGATGGCGCAGACTCTCCAAGATTAGTTGTAAACAAAGCATTGGAGATCTCATATCTCTCCTATCTCACCTTCTCTTGGTAGAGATCCTTAATGTGAGACAGCATGATATACGCATCCATGTTTTCATGTTTCTTCAAAAGCTCATTATACATGGTCAATAGCATGAAACATTGGACATCTATGGTATATCAACCCAAACATTCATTAATGGAAATTCCTCTTGTTTTTTTTAAATGTCTTATTATGTAAAATGGTTATGTAAACATATGCACTTACTTGGTTTTAAGTTTTTGAATTTTGATCGTTTCTAATATAGTAATTGAACAGTGATCACATGATTAGTATAAATATAGGGATTTAACAATCCAATTTACTCAGACAAAGGAAGTGATGTCCTCATCTAGTATAATTGCTCCATACGAAACCCATTTGTCGGAGCTCAGAAAAGAGGTGGTGTCATTAGGCTTCGCTCTTGACCAAGCCCAATCCAAGCATCAACAGTTTAAGCTCGAACAGAACTATCTACGGGATAAGTGTAAGTTGATAGAGAGCACCACGCGTGCAATGTTATCCGAGCCACCCCAAGAGTCTGTCACCATCACGCACCTTACCCTTAGGTCTTATGCAGCTATTTTAAGGGGTTATGTAACAAATCCCTAGAACTATTATTACATACATTATTTTTTTATATAATAAAGAATGTACTTTCATTTTATTATTGTTACCTTATAAATTGTTTTTAAAAGCGCAAATAGTATATTTAGTTAATATTCAATTAAGAAATCTATTTTTATGAATTAATGGAATTTTTGAATTAAATAATATTTTAATATTATTATTATCATTAAATTACTTTTTATTAAATATAAATGATCATATAATTTTATGAACGCAATTTTAATTTTTATTAAGGTTTGAAATTCATTTTTGTCCAAACCCATGAATTTTCAATAAATGTTGGTTTTTATTTTAAAAGTGAAAATTCACATATTTAGAAAATTATTTAGATAAAATGAATATTAATTTTTGAATCAGGACGTCGAAATTATCCAATGGTGAAATTTTCATAATTTTCTGAGACAGACAAATTTTTGGGTAAAAATTAAATACCGTTTAAATATATAATGTGTTTTATGACATCATAATGACCCAATAGTGATGTAATAAAATACTATAAATGATAATTTTGGCTAATATATGTTTTATCCTTAAAATAATGTGATTTTATATTTGTTTGATTAATTTTATGATGCCTTAGTGGACCCTCCATGACTTATAAAAAATATTGTCTTTTTAAATTGTTTTCCTTGAGAGTGTGACAGCCCTCCACATAAGAAACCCTATTATTTTTAGAATTTTGGACTTTGGCCTTATAAAATATTGTTTTCCACTCCCCTTTGGCAAAAACCATGGGCAAAAACCATGGGTTGGTTTGTGGTTTTGTTTAGTTTAATGTGAGGTGTCCCAAACCTAAATAACAAACAATTCCCTCTCCTTTCCTATATAAACCCACCCAAGCTCCCACTTCCTCCTCACTCAATATGGAATCCCACCTTTTTATTTCATAACTTTTCATTACATTTTACAAACAGAGGATCTTTAAAGTCTAGTGTCTCGGAAATCAGGGACATAAAACATGAAAAAAACATAAAAAATTCTTCTAATCCACTTGTAAGGAATCATCATATGTTCATCCTATGTTCAATTAAGGCATCTCATATCCTGGAGACATACATCAAAGTAAAGGGTGAGCATAAGGCCCAGTAAGGGTAAACAAGGAAGCAGTTTACTTGTGATATCAATAAGAACTTAAATAAAAACATAAAGACATGAGCAATGGAAGTATAAGCATATCATAATGAAAAGAACTTGAAACATGATTTAATATGTGGCTAAAACATTTCATTTAGACATTCATGAACATATCACCAAGGTCCATCCTTAAGGTGTCATAAAAATTACCAAGGTTATTCACCAAGGAATCGCGAAACTTGTCATCTCTAGAGATTAATTCTTTGCCCAATGGATTGGAGCGCTATCAGAGCGCACCCTTAATATGTCTTTACATTCATGTGATCCACATATATCATAATCAAACATTTCATAAATAACCCATATAGAATAATAGAAATTGGTTTCATTTCAAAATCACGACGTTTTACAAATTACTTAAAAATAAGATCATTATGTCATTTATAACCCATGGAAAAGGAGTGAGGGTTATATGTATGTCAATTATGGAATCAAATATATCATTTTTTGTGTATTTATGAACACCCATAGAAACTAAATAAATCTAGGTATTAACATAAATAAAACAAAAGGATTCATTGAGAGAAAGAGATAGAAAATTTTGAGACGAAATTTCTCCATCATAACGGCTATATAACATGGTTTTAGAAAATAATAAAATGAGAGGGTACAAGGGTAACCCACTCATAAATAAATCATATTACAATATAAATACAGAATAACATGGAGATAGGAACATGGTATGGATATTTTAACGACATACCACAATAAAAGGAAACTTGAAAGGAAAGAGAAGATGCGATATCTTTTATAACAAATTCGGCAGCCTAACGGCGTCACTTAAAAATTCAGAAAACAAATTGATGAGAGTGGAAAGGGACTCTCAGAAATTATACATTAAATGGATAGTAATGAGAACACATAATAACATACCCTCAACATAAATATATTGAAACTAGAAGACACAACATAAAGGAAGTTGTGACTTAGAAGAGGAGGGTGAAAGGATCCCTTACCTTGAAGAGTAACTTCGAAAGCATGAATTTTGGGACCTTGGGGGGATTGAGGGAACCTTGGGAGGGCTCCTTGGGGGTAAAGAGACCAGAACTTAGTTTAGGAGTATTTTTGAATGAAAAGGATGAGGTAATGGCTTGGTATTTATAGGAGAAGTGAGGGAACAAATCAATAATTGCCAAGGGACACCTCATCGATGGTATTGGAAAAACCATGGGCCTTCCGATTGTATTTGCCTATGGTATTGGCCACTTGGAACACCTCATAGGATATCTCACTATTTATAAGTCGACCAGAATGATTACATAATTATTACATCCTTAATGATGTCATTAAACACCAGCAACTCAAAACTAAAATTTCACTATTCACTGAAAATTCAAATTTTTCAGAAAAATCCCAAAAAATTACCTTAACAAAATATAGATGATCTGAAATCAAAAATGAACTCCATTTTATAAAAATAATTTTTTAAATATTTTTAATTTAATTTTTAAATAAAAAACACTATTCACCTGAAAAAACTAATACTTAACTAATAATTTCTGAAACAGTTATTTACCTATTTTATTGAATCAAATTACTTAATCAAGGTGCCTAAAATATATTACTACTTTCTTAAGTTAGGTTACTTAATCCATTTTGTCACATTACTATTCATAAGCGTAAAATCATTATTCATAATTTACTATTCACCAAAAATTAAGTTGATCTTATTAGACTCTAAATTTCTTACTGAACACAACTGTAGAAGACCATTTTTTTAAAATCATTACACATAATTAATTATTTAAGGTTTACATAATTATTTTAAAATATCCCCTTTTTTCAAAATTCATCAATAATATACATCCTACATTTATCCGGACATTTGAAAATTCACAAACTTCACCATAAGAATAAATCACAATTTTATGTATCTCAAAGGATTACACAAAGCAGTTATGATCTCATTACATATCCCCTTATAACACCAGCATAGGACATAAGTGTAAGGTGTGCTAAGGTGATAGAATCTGGGGGCGGCTCAGACAGCATTGCCCGAGTAGTAATTTCTATAAGCTTGAACTTCTCCCGAAGGCGATTCTGTTCCAGCTTCATACAATGAAGTTCGGCTTGGGTTTGATCCATAGAAAAGCCTAGTGGAGCTACCTCCTTCCCCAGTTCCATCAGATGGGCTTCGATCGGCCCGAGACTACTGGATGAGGCCATCGTATCTAGGGGTGTCTAGACCCGGCCCGACCTGATGGGTTTGGCCCGACCCGACCGGGTTGGGTTGGGTTACAAAAAAATAACCTTGGGTTGGGTTCACATCGGGTCAATTTCTCATGGGTTGGGTCGAGTCTCGGGTTGGGGTCATTTAGACCCAACCCGGCCCGTGACCCAATCTGCCCAGCCAAAAAAAAAATTCTCCATCATTTTGTCTCTCGGCCGCGGCTCCCCCCCCCCCCCGACATTTCCTATCCTCTCCCTCGCACTCTCTCCCTCCTCATCTCCCCCCGAAGAAACCCTACCCCGTCCCCCCATCTTCCTCTTCCCTCGTGATCGACGACGACGACAGTCCTCCCTCACACAAGTCACGCTCTCACCTCGCCTCAGCTAGCCAGCCTACTCCTCCTCTCTCTCCCTCCAACCTACCCCGACCTTCCCTCGCAGTGAAGAAAGAAACCCTACTCTCCCTTCCTTCCCTCACGTGTTGCGGTCGGACGAAACCCTACCCTCCCTCTCCTCCTTCCTCCTCCTTCCTGGAGGTTCCCTAACCCTTGGCTTGCAGTGCGACGCATCCTCCTCCTAACTTTCTAAAAGTAAGCAATTTTTTTTACTCTAACCCCTTATTAGTGGCAGGGCTTTGAATTTAATTTGGTTGTTGATTTTTTAGTATTAAATACTCCATTATCCATTCAAATTCAGGGTGTTCTTGTTCCCCTCCCACTTAAATCTCAGGTGTATTAAAATGAATTTGTTTTTAGTACAGTAAGTGCTAACTTTGATGTGTTGTATGTAGAAAAAAAGAAAACTACTTCAAAAGAAACCGGCATGTCTCGAGTGGATAGTATTTGATAATTATTTGATTGCAATTGTGAGTAAATGTCAATTCAAAATAGTTTAATACATTACATATAAGTTCACTTTCTATATTTTATTAAATTTTTATTTGATTGAAATTGGATATATTGATCCCGGATAGTGGATGGTGACTCTTGTGGATGGTGATTATTTTATCATAGTGACCCCCATCATGTAAAAACCATTATGCTGACTACTATTGAAGTGCAGTAGACATGTGATCGTGGATATGAAAGGTTCTTTTGGCTTAGAGAGAGACTGATACTCTTATGTGGAAAACCAGTTTACTATTAGAGAACTTGCATCTCAAAAGTCCTTAAAGCATGATGGGATTGTTCAAAATGATGTTACTCTTCCTTCGGGTTAGTGTTTTCCAGTTGCATTCTATGTGTTTTCATTTTTCAAAATAAGCTGAAGAAATGTGTTTGGCTTGAAGTTTGTAGAAGGTTTAGTTTTTTTAGATGCAAACTTGCACATCTGATAATACATCATTAACATATCCCAATATTTAGTTACTCATTTATATGTTTCCCCAGGAGTTTTACATGTTGTTTGTGAAATCCTTGAATTTTCAGCTTGTATGAAATGATGTTTTTTCATACCTTAAATATGTTTTTGTTGTATTTTAGGGGATTTCAGGGTCCCTAACTAAGAAATTAATGGGTTGTAGTGATTGCAGGGGTCCCCTCGGGTTGTAGTGAGTGCAGGGATCCAGGTGCGGGTTGTAGTGAGTGTAGGGGTCCAGGTGCAGTACCGGGGTGCAGGGGTGTAGTGTAGGGGTCCAAGTGTAGTTCAGGGGTGTAGGGGTGCAGTGTAGGGGTCCAGGTGCAGTGCAGGGGTGCAGGGGTGCAGTGCAGGGGTCCAGGTGCTGCAGTCTGGTGTGTGTGTGTGTGGGGGGGGGGGGTTGGGGAGGGCGGGTTGGGTTTGGGGGAAGGCAGGTTGGGGTGGGCGGGTTGGGTCTGGCGGGGGTGGGTCTGGGGGGGGCTTGGTCTGGGGGGTTTGGGTTGGGTTGGGTTGGGTCGGGTTGGGGTTGAGTTGGGTTGGGGTCGGGTCGGGTCGTTCAACCATGAGTCGGGTAACCCGACCCCAATGGGTTGGGTTGGGTCGGGTCAGCTTCCCACGAAGCATGTGACCTGACCCGACCCGACCCGGACCTTTCCCCTTGGGTCAAGCCCTAAAATTCCCTTGACCCGACCCGACCCGACCCATGGACACCCCTAATTGTATCTTCTTTCTGTATTAATTAACCATTATCATTTGTTTTTATAGACAAAATGCAACATTAAGAGTTTAGTTTCCAACGGTCATATTGACCAACGATCATATAACAGTCGAAACCCAACGGTCTCATTTTAATTATACTCATTTCATTAAATGAAATAGTTTTGTTGAGTATAAAATAAAATAGCACACAAAATTAGGAAACAAAAATTATTAAAAAGTTTGGGTCGTTACATTCTTCCCCCCTTAAGAAATTTCATCCCCGAAATTTTTAACTCATACCCTCATAAGGGAAAAGGTGTGGGTACTTCTGCCTTATAGACTCCTCTGGTTCCCACGTGGCTTCTTCATATTTTTGTTTCCTCCACAACACCTTAACAAGGTGGGTACTCTTGTTATGTAGAACCTTGTCTCTATGATCCAAGATCTCCACCAGATGCTCCTCATAAGAGAGGTCATGTTCCAGTTGTGCCACATATGGGTTCAGTACATGGAAAGGGTCAGTTATGTACTTACTCAAGAGGGATACGTGGAAGACATCATGAACTTGTGCTAGATTTGGAGGAAGTGCAAGCCGATAGGCCACTACTCCCACGCGATCAAGGATTTCATAGGGGCCAATGTACCTAAGGCTGAGCTTCCCTTTCTTCCCAAACCTCATGACTCTCTTCCAAGGTGATATTCATAGAAAGACCTTGTCACTGACATAAAACTCTAAGTCCCTTTGACAGTTGTCAGCATAGCTCTTTTGCCGACTCTGAGCATCCTTAATGTGTTGTTGGATGGCATGGACTTTTTTTGTCATCTCTTGCACAAGATTAGGCCCAAGAAGCTTTCTCTCACCAGCTTCATCCCAACAAGTAGGAGTTTTACATCGCTTCCCATATAGATCTTCATAGGGTTCCATTTGAATGCTCGAGTGGAAGCTGTTGTTGTAAGAGAACTCAACTAAAGGGAGATGTTTATCCCATCCACCTTTAAATTCCATTGAGCATGTTCTCAGCATGTCCTCAAGTGTTTGAATATTCCTTTTATATTGGCCGTCATTTTGGGGGTGATAGGCCGTACTAAAATTTAGTGCTCAGAGAATGTTGAAGACTTCTCCAGAATTTTGATGTGAACCTTGGATCATGATCAGATACGATTGAAAGTGGAACTCCATGCATCCTTACCACTTCCTTCACATAAATCCGGGAAAGTTGATCAAGAGAGAAATATTCCCGGATAGAGATAAAATGGGCATTCTTGGTGAGATGGTCCACAATAACCCATATTGCATCGTTTCCTTTGGGATTTCTCGGGAGACCAGTGACGAAGTCCATAGTGATATTGTCCCACTTCCATGCTGGTATGGGTAGTGGTTGCAATACCCATTTAGGAATTTGTCGCTCTTCCTTCACTTGCTGACATACTAGGAACCTTGAAGTATATTCAGCAATCTCCCTTTTCATATTATCCCACCAATAATGATCACGAAGGTCCCTATAAATTTTTGTGCTTCCAGGATGTATAGAGAAAGTATAACTTTGAGCTTCATCCATCAGCTCCTTATTTATTTTCGGAATAGATGGAACACATAGTCTTGTATGAAATTTCAGTACACCTTCTTAATCAATATTGAACTCAGGAAACTTTCCATCCTTTACTTCCTCAAACTTCTCTTGTAAAAAAGGATCTTCTTTCTGAGCTTTCTTGATCTTCTCTAGTAATAACTGTTGAGAAATCATTTGGGTTAGGGTTGATGATGTCCCTTTCCTTATAATTCCCATTTCCAGCTTTACTAGGTCATTGATCAAAGGATCTTTTTGAATCCTCATCATGGAAAGAACAACTGGGTCTTTTCTACTTAATGCATCAGAAACTTTGTTTGCTCTTCCAGGTTAATAATGAATTGAACAATCATAGTCTTTAATAAGTTCCAACCATCTCCTTTGTCTCATGTTCAATTCTTTTTTTGTGAAAATATACTTCAAACTTTTATGGTCTGTGTATATATCACATTTCTCCCCATAAAGATAGTGCCTCGATATCTTCAGAGCAAAAACGACCGCAGCCAGCTCCAGATCATGTGTAGGGTATTTCTGCTCATGAGTCTTCAACTGTCGAGATGCATAAGAAATGACCTTGTCATTTTTCATGAGGACTCACCCAAGCCCTTTCAAAGATGCATCGCTAAAAATAACAAATCCTTCTCCACTTGAGGGAAGAGTTAACATGGGTGAACTAACCAATCTCTTCTTAAGCTCTTAGAAACTTTCCTCGCACTCCTTTTTCCAGATGAACTTGACCCCTTTTTGAGTTAACTTGGTTAATGGATTAGAAAGTCGTGGAAAGTTCTTCACGAAACTCCTATTATATCTAGTTAATCCAAGGAAACTTTGAATATCAGTTATTGTTGTAAGCTGAGGCCACTCCTCTACAACTTTTTTCTTTTCAGGGTCAACTGTGATTCCTACATTGGTAACAATGTGCCCCAAGAAAGAAACTTGTTGTAACCATAATTCACATTTACTGAACTTACCAAAAAGCCTCTCCTTCTATAGAGTTTTTAAAATATCACATAGATGATCCTCATGCTCCTCGCAACTTTTGGAATATGTCAGAATATCATCAATAAAAACTACTAAAAAGTTATCAAGGTATTCCTTAAAGACTCTATTCATCAAATACATAAAAATAGCAGGTGAATTAGTCAGTCCGAAGGGCATAAAAACAAACTCATAATGCCCATATCATGATCGGAAGGCAGTCTTTGGAATATCTTCTTTCTTCACCCCCAATTGATGATAACCAAATCGAAGATCAATCTTAGAGAAGAATTGAGCCCCACGAAGTTGGTCAAATAAGTCATCAATTCATGGAAGAGGTTATTTGTTCTTCACTGTGATCCTATTCAGTTCTCTATAATCAATACATAGCCACATTGATCCATCCTTCTTCTTCACAAAGAGAACTGGTGCTCCCCAAGGAGACACACTCGGTCAAATAAACCCCTTCTCCAAAACATCTTGGAGTTGTTTCTTTAATTCATCCAGTTCCACATTTTCCATCCTATACGGGGTATTTTATATCGGATGAGATCTAGGTATGAGTTCAATGGAGAACTCTACCTTTCTTTCTGGGGGAGTTCCGAGTAACTCCTCAGGAAATACATCCCTGTATTCCTAGATGATGGGGACATTTTCTATCCTTAAACTCTCATATCCTTCTTCTTCTTTACCGATCAAATCTATAAAGAAGTATATAGGAGGTTCTTCTAAACAAAGATCAAGTTGAGATATCTCTCCATGGAAGATAACTGTAGGTTTTCCATTCAATACTATTGATATTTCCTTACTTCTCCAATTGATCTTAGCATTATACTTTCAGATCCAGTCCATCCCTAGTGTAATGTCGAATTCCAGTATGGGAATGACTACTAGATTTGTGATAATATTGTGCTCAACAAAGTAAATACTATATTTTCTAAACACTGACGATGCTTGGATAGTCCCACCAGGAGTCTTGACTGATAACTCTACTTTTACCATACCAGGGGTTGAATCTAAATTTTTTGAAAACTTGGAGGAAATAAAGGAATGCGTAGAACTAGAATCAAACAAGGTACTTGCTATATTTGAGAGGACAACAAGAGTACCTACTACCAAATCATTTGGAGCATCGACTTCAGATGTCGTGATAGAAAAATCATGGCCTTGATCCCTTGGACTTTGATGAGACTGATGGTGGTTCCCCTCCACTGCCCTCGGATTTGGACAGTGATTGGAAAAGTTCCCATGTTGTCCACACTTGAAGCACTAGACATCAGGTAGGGCCCTCATCATCTTCCCCTTTTCCTTAGTGTTTGGAAGTTGAGGTTTCACCTCACTATGACAATTCCTCGCAATGCGTCCATCTCTAACACACTTGTAGCAATTCCCACTCTTGAGCAGGCAGTTCCCTGAATGCTTCTTCCCACATTTATTACACGTGGAAAGTTGTACTTGCTTGCCTCCACTTCCTTGATCGAAGATCCTCCCTAAGCTTGGTTCCAACGATCTCTTCTTGTCATTTGATTTATGATACCACTACGTCTAACCAAACTCTAGCTTGACTTTCATCGCACTCCATAGGATCTCCTCATAGCTATCATAGTCTCGGTTGGCAAGATTCTTCCGCAGATGAGGTCTCTGTCCACCGAAAAATCTATCAACCATACCATTTGGATCCATGAAAAATCTAGAGATATATCATGAAAGTCAGGTGAAGTTCATCTCATAGCTTCCGACATATTCTTTCTCCTTCTGCTTCAGCTCGAGAAACTCCTTCTCTATTATTGTTCTCATGGAACGGGGGAAATACTTACTAAAAAAGATCCCTCTAAACTCTTCCCACTCCATATATTAAACTTACACTCTTTGCCTCATGTTTTTTATTAGTTCTGACCACTGATCAACTTCTCCTTCTAAGTGATAGACAGCCAGGGTGACCTTCTCTTGCTCTAAACAGCAGAGCACAAAAAAGATCTTCTCAATGGTATTGATCCACTGCTTAGAAATCAATGGGTCTGTCGATCCACTGAAGGTTGGTGGTCATTGATGCATAAAGGACTCAACGGAATGTTGTTCCCTTCACGGTGAGATTGGTCTCTCAGCTTGATTCAATTTATTTCCCATAACTTGAGTCAGTTTTTTCATCAATCGCATGAATGTTTCCATTCCAGCTTCCATCGGAGGGCTGTCAGCACATGGTGCATTGCGGTCACCATTTTCACAGTTCCTCCTATTGCCCGGAATTTTCTAAAAGAATAAATCCTTAGTGAGAAACTTATTTCATTTAAAAATCTTTTAACTATAAATTATTTTATGTACTAAAACCTCATGCTTAGATAATTACATTTCTCTATAATTCCTTCATAATGATTCATAAAAAGCTTGTGATTAACCATACATATCCCTCAGGAGTGTCATAACCAAGAGTGCATCAAGGCCCGTTGTCGTGCACCAATTCCCATTTTATTCTAGCTCAAATTGGTGTTTTCGGGTTTTACCCCTATGTACATTTGTGCTAGAGTCGCCTCTACCTGCTCGTATCCAGACAGGGATGTATTTGTTTGATAAACCACTAACTCAATACTCACCAAAATACTAGAAAGTTTTCTTATATTAAAAATTTTCTATAGGGTTCTTCCTAAATTTTTTATAGCCTAATTTCCATAAATAACTAAACTATCCTTTTATACCAACTATGGCATCCCGCCTTTTTATTTCATAACTTTTCATTACATTTTACAAACAGGGGATCTTTAAAGTCTAGTGTCTTGGAAATCAGAGACATAAAACATGAAAACAACATAAAAAATTCTTCTAATCCACTTTTAAGGATTCAACATATGTTCATCCTATGTTCAATTACTGCATCTCATATCCTAGAGACATACATCTAAGTAAAGGGTGAGCAGAAGGCCCAGTAAGGGTAAACAAGGAAGCAGTTTACTTGTGATATCAATAAGAACTTGAATAAAAACATAAAGACATGAGCAATAGAAGTATAGGAATATCATAATAAAAAGAACTTGAAACATTCTTGAATATGTGGCTACAACATTTCATTTATACATTCATGAACATATCACCAAGGTCCATCCCCATGGTGTCATAAAAATTACCAAGGTTATTCACCAAGGTATTGTGAAACTTGTCATCTCTAGAGATTAATTCTTTACTCAATGCATTGGAGCGCTATCATGGAGCACCCTTAATATGTATTTAATTTAATGTGATACACATATATCCTAATCAAACATTTCATAAATAACCAATATAGAATAATAAAAATGGGTTTCATTTCCAAATCATGACGTTTTAAAAAGTACTTAAAAATAAGATCATTATGTCATTTATAACCCATATAAAGGGAGTGAGGGTTATATGAATGTCAATTATGAAATAAAATATATCATTTTGTGTATTTATGAACACCCATGGAAACTAAATAGGTATTTGGATTCACATAAATAAAACAAAAAGATTTCTTGTGAGAAAGAGGGAGAAATTTTGAGATGAAATTTCTACAGCATGACGGCTATATAACATGGTTTTAGAAAATAATAAAATGAGAGGGTACAAGGGTAACCCACTCATAAATAACTCATATTAAAATATAAATACAGAATAAAATGGAGATAGGAACATGGTATGGATATTTTAATGACATACCACAAGAAAAGGAAACTTGAAAGAAAGAGAAGATGCGATATCTTTTATAAGAAATTCGGCAGCCTAACGGTGTCACTTAAAAAATCAGAAAACAAATTGATGAGAGTGGAAAGGGTATCTCAGAAATTATACATGAAATGTAAAGTAATGATATCATATAAGAACATACCCTCAACATAAAGAGATGGAAACTAGAAGACACAACATAAAGGAAGTCATGACTTAGAAGATGAGGGTGAAAGGATCCCTTACCTTGAAGAGTAACTTCGAAAGCTTGAAGTTAGGGACCTTGGGAGGCTTGAGTGAACCTTGGGAGGACTCATTGGGATGTAAAGAGAAGACAAATTCTTTGAGGAGGATTTTGGAATGAAAAGGATGAGGGAATGGCTTGGTATTTATAGGAGAAGTGAGGGAACAAATCAATAATTGCCAAGGGACACCTCATCGGTGGTATTGGAAAAACCATGGGCTTGCCAATGGTATTTGCCCATGGTATTGGCCACTTGGGACACCTCATATGATATCTCACTATTAATAAGTCTACCAAAATTATTACATAATTATTACATCCTTAATGATGTCATTAAACACCCAAAACTCAAAACTAAAATTTCACTATTCACCGAAAATTAAACTTTTTCAGAAAAATCCCAAAAAAATTACCTTAACCTAATATCAATGCTCTGAAATAAAAAATGAAATTCATTTTATAAAAATAGTTTTTTAAATATTTTAAATTTAATTTTTAAATAAAAAACACTATTCACCTGAAAAAAGTAATACTTAAGTAATAATTTCTGAAACAGTTATTTACCAATTTTATTGAATCACATTACTTAATCAAGGTGCCTAAAATATATTACTACTTTATTAAGTGAGGTTACTTTATCCATTTGGTCACATTACTATTCATAAGGGTAAAATCACTATTCATAATTTACTATTCACTAAAAATTAAGTTGATCTTATTAGACTCAAAATTTCTTACTGAACACAACTGTAGAAGACCATTTTTTGAAAATCATTACACATCATTAATTATTTAAGGTTTACATGATTATTTTAAAATATCGCCTTTTTTCAAAATTCATCAATAATATACATCCTACATTCATCCGGACATTTGAAAATTCGCAAACTTCACCATAAGAAGAAATCACAATTTTATTTATCTCAAAGGATTACACAGAGTAGTTATGGTCTCGTTACATAGCCCCTTATAAAACTAGCATAGGACCTAAGTGTAAGGTGTGCTAAGGTGATAGAATTTGGGGGCGTCTCGGCCAACATTTCCCGAGTAGTAATTTCTATAAGCTTGAACTTCTCCCAAATGTGATTCCGTTCTAGCTTCACACGATGAAGTTCAACTTGGGTTTGGTCCAGAGCAAAGCCCAATGGTGCTACCTCCTTCCCCAGTTCCGTCATATGGGATTCGATCAGCCCGAGACTACTGGATGAGGCCATCATATCTTCTTTCTATATTAATTAACCAATATCACTTTTTTTATAGACAAAACGCAACATTAAGAGTTTAGTTTCCTACGGTCATATTGACCAATATTCATATAACAGTCGAAACCCAATGGTCTCATTTTAATTATACTCATTTCATTAAATGAAATAGTTTTGTTGAGTATAAAATAAAATAACACACAAAATTAGGAAACAAAAATTATTAAAAAGTTCGGGTCGTTACATTCTTCCCCCCTTAAGAAATTTCATCCCTGAAATTTTTAACTCATACCCTCATAAGGTAAAAGGCGTGGGTACTTCTTCATCATAGACTCCTCCGGTTCCCACGTGGCTTCTTAATATTTTTTCTTCCTCCACAACACCTTAACAAGGTGGGTAGTCTTGTTATGTAGAACCTTGTCTCTATGATCCAAGATCTCCACCGGCTGCTGCTCCTAAGAGAGTTCATGTTCCAATTTTACCACCTCTGGGTTCTGTACATGTGAAGGGTCAGGTATTTACTTCCTCAAGAGGGATACGTGGAAGACATCATGAACTTGTGCTAGATTTGGAGGAAGTGCAAGCTGATAGTCCACTACTCCCACGCAATCAAAGATTTCATAGGGGACAATGTACATAGGGATGAGCTTCCCTTTCTTCCCAAACCTCATTACTCTCTTCCAAGGTGATATTCTAAGAAAGACCTTGTCACCGACATAAAACTCCAAGTCCCTTTGACGGTTGTCGTCACAGATCTTTTTCCGACTCTGAGCATCCTTAATGTGTTGTTGGATGGCATGGACTTTTTCTGTCATCTCTTTCACAATATCAGGCCCAAGAATATTTCCCTCACCAACTTCATCCCAACAAGTATGAGTTCTACATCGCTTACCATATAGAGCTTCATAGGGTGAAATTTGAATGCTCGAGTGGAAGCTGTTGTTGTAAGAGAACTCAACTAAAGGGAGATGTTGATCCCATCCATCTTTAAATTCCATTGAGCATGTTCTCAGCATGTCCTCGAGTGTTTGAATAGTCCTTTCAGATTGGCCATCAGTTTTGGGGTGATAGGCCATACTAAAATTCAATTCAGTGCTCAGAGCATGTTGAAGACTTCTCTAGAATTTTGATGTGAACCTTGGATCACGATCAGATACGATTGAAAGTGGAACTCCATGCAGCCTTACCACTTCCTTCACATAAATCCTGGCAAGTTGATCAAGAGAGAAATCTTCCCAGATAGAGATAAAATGGGAAGTCTTGGTGAGAAGGTCCACAATAACCCATATCGCATTATTTCCTTTGGGAGTTCTCGGGAGACCAGTGATGAAGTCCATAGTGATATTGTCTCACTTCCATGTTGGTATGGGTAGTGGTTGCAATGCCCATTTAAGAATTTTTCTCTCTGCCTTCACTTGCTGACATACTAGGAACCTTGAAGTATAGTCAGCAATCTCCCTTTTCATATTATCCCACCAATAATGATCACGAAGGTCCCTATACCTTTTTGTGCTTCCAGGATGTATAGAGAAAGTAGAACTATGAGCTTCATCCATCAGCTCCTTCTTTATTTTTGAAATAGATGGAACACATAGTCTTGTATGAAATTTCAGTACACCTTCTTGATCAATATTGAACTCAGGAAACTTTCCATCCTTTACAACCTCAAACTTCTCTTCTAACAAAGGATCTTCTTTCTGAGCTTTCTTGATCTTCTTTAGTAATGACGGTTGAAAAATCATTTGGGTTAGGGTTGACGATGTCCCTTTCCTTATAATTCCCATGTCTAGATTTACTAGGTCATTGATCAAAGGATCTTTTTGAATCCTCATCATGGAAAGAACAACTGGGTCTTTCCTACATAATGCATTAGAAACATTGTTTTCTCTTCCGAGGTGATAATGAACTAAACAATCATAGTCTTTAATAAGTTTCAACCATCTCTTTTGTCTCATGTTCAATTATTTTTTGTGAAAATATACTTCAAACTTTGATGGTCTGTGTATATATCACATTTCTCCCCATAAAGATAGTGCCTCAATATCTTCAGATCAAAAATGACCGCAGCCAACTCGAGATCATGCGTAGGGTAGTTCTGCTCATGAGTCTTCAACTGTCGAGATGCATAAGCAATGACCTTGTCATTTTTCATGAGGACGCACCCAAGACCTTTCAGATATGCATCGCTAAAAATAAAGAATCCTTCTCCACTTGAGGGGCAGAGTTAACACGGGCGAATTAACCAATATCTTCTTCATCTCTTGGAAACTTTCCTCACACTCCTTTGTCCAGATGAACTTGACCCATTTTCGAGTTAACTTGGTTAATGGATTAGAAAGTCCTGAAAAGTTCTTTAAAAACATCCTATAATATCCAGCTAATCCAAGGAAATGTCAAATCTCAGTTATTATTGTAGGCTGAGGCCACTCCTCTACAACTTTTGTCTTTGTAGGGTCAATTGTGATTCGTTCATTGGTAACAATGTTCCCCAAGAAAGAAACTTGTTGTAACCGGAATTCACATTTACTAAACTTACCAAAAAGCCTCTCCTTCTGTAGAGTTTGTAAAATAGCCCTTAGATGATCCTTATGTTCCTCAAAAATTTTGGAATATATCATAATATCATCAATAAAAACTACCACAAAGTTATCAAGGTAGTCCTTAAATACTCTATTCATCAAATCCATAAAAATAGAAGGTGCATTAGTCAGTCCGAAGGGCATAAAAACAAACTCATAATGCCCATATCTTTATCAGAAGGTAGTTTTTAGAATATCTTCTTTCTTAACCCTCAATTGATGATAACCAGATCGAAGATCAATCTTAGAGAAGAATTGAGCCCCATGAAGTTGGTCAAATAAGTCATCAATTCATGGAAGAGGGTATTTTTTCTTCATTATGATCCCTTTTAGTTCTCTATAATCAATGCATAGCTGCATTGATCTATCCTTCTTCTTCACAAAGAGAACTGGTGTTCCCCAAGGAGACACACTTGGTAGAATAAACCCCTTCTCCAAAACATCTTGGAGTTGTTTATTTAATTCCTCCAGTTCCACATTTTACATCCTATACAGGGTCTTTGATATCGGATGAGATCCAGGTACGAGTTCAATGGAGAAATCTACCTCTCTTTCTGGGGGAGGTCCGGGTAACTCCTCGGGAAATACTTCTATGTATTCCTGGAAGATGGGGATATTTTCTATCCTTAAACTCTCATCTCCTTCTTCTTCTTCACCGATCAACTCCATAAATAAGGATATAGGAGGTTCTTATAAACAAAGATCAAGTTGAGATATCTCTCCTTGGAAGATAACTATAGGTTTTCCATTCAAGACTATTGATATTTCCTTGCTTTTACAGTTGATATTAGCATTATACTTTGAGAGCCAGTCCATCCCTAGTATAATGTCGAATTCTAGCATGGGAATGACTACTAGATTTGTGATAAGATTGTGCTCACCAAAGTAAATACTAGATTTTCTAAACACTGATGATGCTTGGATAGTCCCACCAGGATTCTTGACTGATAACTCTACTTTTAGCATACCAGGGGTTGAATCTAAATTTTTTGCAAACTTAGAGGAAATAAGGGAATGCATTGAACCAGAATCAAACAAGGTACTTTCTAGCTTTGAGAGGAAAACAAGAGTACCTTATACCACATCATTCGTAGTATCTACTTCATCTCTCGTGATATCAAAATAACAGCCTTGATCCCTTGGCCTTTTCTGTTGCTAATGGTGGTTCTCTTCCACTACCCTCAGATTTGGACAGTGATTGGAAAAGTGCCCACATTGTCCACACTTGAAGCACTGGACATCAGGTAGGGCCTGCACAATCTTCCCCTTTTTTTAGTGTTTGGAAGTTGAGGTTTCACCTCACTATGACAATTCCTCGCAATGTGGCCATCTCTACCACACTTGTAGCACTTCCCACTCCTGAGCAGGCAGTTCCCCGAATGCTTCTTCCCACATTTATTACATGTGGAAAGTTGTACTTGCTTGCCTCCTCTTCCTTGATCGAAGCTCCTCCCTAAGCTTGACTCCAACAATCTCTTCCTATCGTTTTATTTATGAGACCACTACGTCTCACAAAACTCTATCTCGAATTTCATCGCACTCTGCATGATCTCCTCATAGCTATCATAGTATCGGTTGGAAATATTTATCCACAGATGAGGTCTCAGTCCACCGAAGAATCTATCAATCTTACCATTTGGATCCATGAAAAAGATAGAGGTATATCGTGAAAGTCATGTGAAGTTCATCTCATAGATTCTGACAGATTCATTCTCCTTATACTTTAGCTCGAGAAACTCCTTCTGCATTTTTTTCTCATAGAACTAGGGAAATACTTACTAAAAAAAATCCCTCTAAACTTCTTCCACTACATAGATTAAACTTCCACTCTTTTCCTCATGTTATTGATTAGTTCCCACCACTATTTAGCTTCTCCTTCTAAGCGATAGACAGAAAGGGTGACCTTCTCTTGCTCTGAATAGCGGAGCACAGAAAATATCTTCTCGATGGTGCTGATCCACTGCTCAGCAATCAATGGGTCTATCCATACACTGAAGGTTGGTGGTCGTTGATGCATAAAGGACTCAAAGGAATGTTTTTCCCTTTGCAGTGAGATCGGTCTCTCATATTGATTCAAGTTATTTCCCATAACTTGAGTCGGTTGGTTCACCATTTGCATGAATGTTTCCATTTTGGCTTCCATCGGAGGGCCGTCAGCACATGGTGCATTGCGGTAACCATTTGCACGGTTTCTCCAATTGCCCGCCATTTTCTAAAAGAATAAATCCTTAGTGAGAAAATTATTTCATTTACAAATATTTTAACTATAAAGGATTTTATGTACTAAAACCTCATGCTTAGATAATTACATTTCTCTATAATTCCTTCATAATGATTCATAAAAAGCTTGCGATTAACCATACATATCCCCTGGGAGTGTCATAACCAAGAGTGAAGAAAGGACCATTTTCGTGCACCAATTCCCATTCTAGTAAAGATCAAAGTGGTGTTTTCGGGTTTTACCCCTATGTATATCTATGCTAGAGCTGCATCTACCTGCTCGTATCCAGACAGGGATGTATTTGTTTGATAAACCACAAACTCAATACTCACCAAAATACCAGGAAGTTTTCCTATATTTAAACTTTTCTACAGGGTTATTCCTAAAGTTTTCATAGCCTAATTTCACTAAATAACTAAACTATCCTTTGAAACCAATTATGGAATCCCGCCTTTTTATTTCATAACTTTTCATTACATTTTACAAACAGAGGATCTTTAAAGTCTAGTGTCTTGGAAATCAGGGACATAAAACATAAAAAAACATAAAAATTCTTATAATTCACTTTTAAGGCTTCATCATATGTTCATCATATGTTCAATTATTGTGTCTCATATCCTAGAGACATACATCAAAGTAAAGGGTGAGCAGAAGTCCCACTAAGGGTAAATAAGGAAGCAGTTTACTTGTGATATCAATAAGAACTTGAATAAAAACATAAAGACATGAGCAATGGAAGTATAGGAATATCATAATGAAAAGAACTTTAAAAATTATTGAATATGTGGCTAAAAAATTTCATTTATATATTCACGAACATATCACCAAGGTCCATCCCCAAGGTTTCATAAAAATTACCAAGGTTATTCACCAAGGTATTGTAAAACTTGTCATCTCTAGAGGTTAATTATTTACCCAATGCATTGGAGGGATATCAGGGGGCTCCCTTAATATGTCTTTAATTTCATGTGAGTCACATAGATCATAATCAAACATTTCATAAATAACCCATAGAGAATAATAGAAATGGGTTTCATTTCAAAATCATGACGTTTTAAAAATAAGATCATTATGTCATTTATAACCCATGGAAAGTGAGTGAGGGTTATATGTATGTCAATTCCGAAATAAAATATATCATTTTTTGTGTATTTATGAATACCCATAGAAACTAAATAATTTTGGGGATTCACATAAATAAAACAAAAGTATTTCTTGAGAGAAATAGGGAGAAATTTTGAGACGAAATTTCTGCAGCATAACGGCTATATAACATGGTTTTAGAAAATAATAAAATGAGAGGGTACAAGGGTAAACCACTCATAAATAACTCGTATTAAAATATAAATACCTAATAAAATGTAGATAGGAACATGGTATGGATATTTGAATGACATACCACAAGAAAAGGAAACTTGAAAGGAAAGAGAAGATGTGATATCTTTTATAAGAAATTCGGCAGCCTAATGGCATCACTTAAAAATTCAGAAAACAAATTGATGAGAGTGGAAAGGGTATCTCAGAAATTATACATGAAATGGAAAGTAATGAGAACATATAGAAACATACCCTCAACATAAAGAGATGTAAACTAGAATACACAACATAAAGGAAGTCATGACTTAGAAGAGGAGGGTGAAAGGATCTCTTACCTTGAAGAGTAACTTCGAAAGCTTGAAGTTAGGGACCTTGGGAGGCTTGAGGGCACCTTGTGAGGACTACTTGGGAGGTAAATAGACAAGAACTTAATTGAGGAGAATTTTTGAATGAAAAGGATGAGGTAATGGCTTGGTATTTATAGGAGAAGTGATGGAACAAATCAATAATTGCCAAGGGACACCTCATCGGTGGTATTTGAAAAACCATGGGCTTTCCCATGGTATTTGCCTAGGGTATTGGCCACTTGGGACACATAATAGGATATATCACTATTCATAAGTCGACCAGAATGATTACATAATTATTACATCCTTAATGATTTCATTAAACACCCGAAACTCAAAACTCAAATTTCACTATTCACCGAAAGTTCAACTTTTTCAGAAAAATACCAAAAAATTACCTTAACCTAATATCGATTCTCTGAAATCAAAAATGAAATCCATTTTATTAAAATATTTTTTGAAATATTTTTAATTTAATTTTTAAATAAAAAAAATTATTCACCTGAAAAAAATAATACTTAACTAATAATATCTGAAACAGTTATTTACCCATTTTATTGAATTTCATTACTTAATCAAGGTGCCTAAAATATATTACTACTTTCTTAAGTGAGGTTACTTAATCCTTTTGGTCAAATTACTATTTATAAGTGTAAAATCACTATTCGTAATTTATTATTCACCAAAAATTAAGTTGATCTTATTAGACTCTAAATATCTTACTGAACACAACTATGTAAGACCATTTTTTGAAAATCATTACACATAATTAATTATTTAAGTTTTACATAAGTATTTTAAAATATCCCTTTTTTCAAAATTCATCAATAATATACATCCTACATTTATCCGAACATTTGAAAATTCACAAACTTCACCATAAGAAGAAATCACAATTTTATTTATCTCAAAGGATTACACAAAGCAATCACGGTCTTGTTACATAGCCCCTTATGACACCAACATAGGACCTAAGTGTAAGGTGTGATAAGGTGATAGAATCTGGGGCGGCTCGGCCAACATTGTCTGAGTAGTAATTTCTCCTAAAGGCGATTCCATTCCAACTTCACACGATTAAGTTCGGCTTGGTTTTGGTCCAGAGCAAAGCTCAGTGGTGCTACCTCCTTCCCCAGTTTTGTCAGATGAGCTTCGATCGGCCCGAGACTACTGGATGAGGCCATCGTATCTTCTCTTTGTAATAATTAACCAATATCACTTGTTTTTATAGATAAAAAGAAACATTAGGAGTTTAGTTTCCAACAGTCATATAATAGTATAAACCCAACGGTCTCATTTTAATTATACTCATTTCATTAAATGAAATAGTTTTGTTGAGTTTAAAATAAAATAACACACAAAATTAGGAAACAAAAATTATTAAAAAGTTCAGGTTGTTACACTCAAAGACTTTGGAGTTCATCCAACATCTTCCCTCCTCTCTAGAATCCTCCCAAGGCACCCCAAGCTCCCAATAATCCCCTCTAAAGCCTCTCTCAAGCCTTTGGAAGCACACTTCCAAGTAAGGTTTTTTCTTCCTTTCTCATTTTTTTCCAATTTTCTTTAAGTTGTTATGCCCTTTTAATTTCAATTATAAATGTTAGGGTATGGTTTTGCACCTCCCCCATACTTCCCTCTTTATGTTTGAATTATGGAAGACCCCTTTATCTCTCATTAAATGCCTCCCATGTACACTTGTTACTATGTCGAAATTCAAAAAGGAATCTCTCTCTCCTCGTTTACATTCAAGAAATTCTTTTTTATCATGAATATAAATTACATTTCATTTGTTGGAAAATGTATCTAAATTACCCCCTTACTTCCCATGTTATGTAAATATGATGAGACACCCCTTTATCTCTCATTAACCATTTTTATGAGTTATTATGTCACGTCGTTATGCTGCCGAAGTTGCACCGCATTTTTCCAAGCCAAAGTCATTGTGTAGTGAATTCCATGCCCATTTCTCTATCAAGGATATTCACCTTTATGCACATTTACTTATTGTTTAAATAGTTTCAAGTATGTATTCCACATCCGTTTATCTTGGAATAAATTATTATGTTGAATGATTCAATGTTTTATGATCCATGTGAAACACTTATGCATGAAATGAAATGTTTAAGTAGGGTGCGCCCTAATAGCCCTCCAATGCATTGGGTAAAGTATAGTATCATGATACGTCATGTGAAATGGGTGTTTACTCATGCTAATTCAAGTGCAATGAGGGTTTACTCATGATTCATGTTCAATGAGGTATACTCATGATCTATGTGAAATGAGCCTTGGCTCATGCTAATTCCATGTTAAGAGTTGTTGCCACATTTCCATGTTATGATTATCATGATTTATCATGCCTTTATGTTTATGTTTCTCTTGTTATCTATTGATATTCCTATTGTCTAACATGTATTGTATTCTTCATGTTATTCCATTATTATTACCTTACTGGGATTTATAGCTCACCCTTTTCTTATGCATGTCCTCAGGTTATCCCATGTAATGCTAAGTACGAGGGAATGTAATGGTCATGTAAAGGAAGTTTTCAATAAAGATGTTGTATTTCATGTTTTAAGTTTTTTATGTAATGATCCTAAACCCCAAATAAACTAGACCACTCAATCTTTTATGTTGTATCAAGTGAATATTATGTAATAAATTATGTTTAAGTGTGTAATAAAAAGCAGGGTTTTCATGGTTGGTATCAGAGGATAGGTTTAGTTATTTTTGGGATTAGGATTAGGAAACCCTAGTGAAGCCTTAGAGACAAGACTAAGTATAATAAAAACATACCTATGTTTTGGTGAGTATTGAGTAAGTGTTTTATCAAGAAAATACATCCATGTATGGATACGAGCAGGTAAAGGAGGCTCTGGCATAGATGTATCCTAGGGGTAAAACCCGAAAACACCACTTTGAGCTAGACTCGAACGGGAACTGGTGAACGACAATGGGCCTTGCTGCACTCTTGGTTACGACACTCCCGGGGGATATGCTTTGGTAAATTCACAAGATTAGTATGAACCATTATTAAGGGAATTAAAAAAAATCCCAAATAATATATGTTAGAAAGTAGATCATGGATAACATAAATTGAAGTCAATAGATTCATAAGTTAAGGAAATAAAAGTTATTTATAAGTCATCAGTTTTTATCTTTGGATTACCCTTTATGTGTTACCCCTAACATTCTTTTTATTCCAGCCAATGGCCGATAATAGGAGGACTCGGGCTAACAACTGATGTGGAGATCAATGTGATGATTGTACTAATGAGATGCTCAATCCAATGGGAGCGGGAATCGCAAACTTTTTCATGATTCTCTCTCAATTAACTCAAAATTTGAATAGAAAAATGGGTCAAGAGGAATGTTCAACCCCCCCCCCCAAGAAATAAAAAGTCCCTATCGAGAGATTCATGAGACAAAGGCCTCCTGCTTTTAATGGATCATCTGATCCCTCAATTGTCGAATAATGGATCAACTCCATTGAAAAGATCTTCTCCATCCATAAATGTTCCAAACAAGAGAAGGTTCTTCTGGCTGCTTATCTTATAGAGGGTGAAGTCGATCAATGGTGGACATTGATCAAGAATACAAAGCCTAAGGAGGAGATCAAGGTGTTATAATGGAAGGATTTCCGTAAGATATTTTTCGATAAATATTTTCCACGCACCCTCTAGCTTAAGATGGAAAGGGACTTCATTTCCATCAAGAAAAAAGATGACGAATCCGTCAGAGCGTACGAGCCAAAATTCACAAGGCTTGCATGATACGCCTCAAGCTTTGTCATTACCCCCGAATTCAAGGTTGACCGCTTCTTTGGTGGGATGAAGCCTAGCCTGCGGAAATCACTGGTGATCCATGAATTCGACAGATATGAGGAAATTGTCTGATGTGCCCTCAAGGTTGAAATGGAGATCGGAGAATCTTAGGGGTATCACAGGGATAAGAAGCATAAGGTGGAATTCAATGCTAGCGGACCAATGGATAAATCCAACGATGCTAAGAAGATCCAGCACCCTGGAAATTGCCTAAAGGGGATGAGGAAATGCTTTAGGTGTGGAAGAGAAGGGCACCTAGCCATTAATTTTCAGCAAGAAAAACCTGCAGTTGCGACAGAGGATAGGAACGCTCCATTTGACTCTCAACATGTTGTTCATTGCTACAACTGCAAAGAACCAAGGCACCTTGAAAATCAGTTCCCTAAGACGATGGTTTTTAGAGGCAACCAACAACCTCCAAGGAAGCAAGGGAGATCTTTTTCCATCACTACTGTCGAAGTTGTCACGACCCGTCCTTGGGGCCCATGTCATGACTACCCCAAGCCCGCATTCCATAGGCTAGGGGCTGGAAACTAGCACCAAAGGTGTAAATCTCGATGAAAAGGGAATCCATTTCCTTTATAAAGTAAACAAACACCACAGAGTATGAAAGCTGAGTAAACACTAAGTAAACTGAGTACAAAACTAAGTGTTGTAAAGTAAATAGGCCAGAATACAAACCCAACTGAAAGTAAAGTACAACTGAAATGAAAGTACAAAAACTGGAAAGTAAAGCAGCGAGTCCGAGCCATCCTCTAGAAATCCCACCTAAAGGGTGGGTACAGATAGTCTCCTCTGCTCCTCGGCTCCAGCCGTCCGCTCCGAGTACGTCCCGTCCAGTGATCCACCTCCAGGTACCGTCCAACTCCACGAGCTCCCACCTCAATCAGCACTATCCATCGTCTACATCCAACACAGCGTAGTGCGGGCATAGCCCGTACAGGGGTGAGTATACGCTACCCAGTAGGGACCCCGAGACCCCCGAAGGTCTCCCAGAATCCATGAAGGATAAACCACAAAGGAATGATACAATCACGAAGTAACAACCAACTCTACTTAGGTATATGACCATACATATACCTAAGTCATCAATTCCAGTTCAGCTCCAACATCTGAGACCAAGTTTGATCTAGTCCACACAGGAATGTACAACCCTATCTACACAGGAAAGCACAACCCAATCCACACAGGAAAGCAAGTCAATCATATCAAAAATAATGATTGAAAGTCAAGACTCAGCTCACACAGGTATACACTTCGTAAGACAATAGAGATGATCAGATGTAGACACTTATTCATCTAAGCTGTCGGACCCACGTAGGATACAAGACCAGCTAAGCTGTTGGACCCACAAAGGATACAAGACCAGCTACTCTGTCGGACCCACATAGGATAGAAGTACAGAGTCAAATACTACCGGACCCCCATAGGATACAAGAACAGTAGTCAAGTACTGCCGGACCCACATAGGATACAAGAACAGTAATCATCGTCGTCGAATCCACAGAGGATTCCAGGATGGTATTCATCGCTGCCGAACCCACGGATGATCCCAATACAGTCGTCATCGTCGTCGCAGTCGCAGCCAGCTCTAGGGTTCCCGCACACAACATGCTCGATTCTGGGAGGGTTCGCTCAACGAGCCAAAGGGTTTGATACATCAACTGACACGAAGTCCGGAGTTGATGTATCCCAAAGTTCCGTCTTGTCATTAGGAACTCAACGCGATAGACGGCGCATCAATCAGACGCCCGGTCTGAGAGTTATTGGTTTTTTCGTCCCAGTGCCCCGGTTGGTTTTTAAGCTAAAACCAAGCCGAATATTACTCCAACTGTGTCCAAACCTCGAGCGGAGTAAGCTAAAATAACCTTCTCACTAAGAGGAATCCAACAAAGTCGACGGAATGTCAATCGGACGTCCGAAGCTCAAGTTATAAGTGTTTCCGCTCCGAGGGCCCGGTTGGTCCCGTGTTCGAACCAACTTGGCCGTACCCAAAGTTCTCCGAAACCCCGAGTGTAATATACTGAAACGACCGACTCGTTCCAAATATCCCAATGCAACTGACGGTGCATTGATCGTAGTTGTGTAGCTCAATTTATGATCATTTTAACGGAACTATCCGAAAGTAGGGGGTTCGGGCCCGGTCCGACCCGGCCCGATCCCCCCTGGGTCGGCCCGAACCGGGGTCGACCCGACCCGGGTCCGGGTTCGGCCCAGTTGGGCACGGCCCGGTCTGGCTGGTGCGGGTCCGGCTCAGCATGGGAGTCCGGCCCAGCACGGGCGGCCCGGCCCGGCGCGGGCGGTCCGGCCCGGTGCGGGCACCCGCGCGCTAAGCGGACGCGGAAGGGGGGAGGCGCTGCCACCCCTCGATTCGAAACGGTGGCCCCCCATTAATGGTGGGGTCCGCCCTAATTAAACTGGGGGCTTCGCCCCCTGCATTCCCGAAAACGTACGGCCGTTGGCCGGCCGTTTGTGGCTGCCGCAGGACCTGCCGGTCCCGCCCCCTTGCTGAACCGCCACAGCTTTCTTCTGTCCGGTGCGGCGCGGTGGTACCGCGCCCCGACCACAGCCCTCCATGGCGCTTCGGCGCCACTCCCCTCCTTCGTGGCCCTATTCCGGCTGCGGCCTCTTTCGGCTTCACCAGTGCGGCGCGACGGCGCTGCGGCCCGCTCCGTCCGCGGTTCTCTCGACCTCGCGCGGTGCAACGGTTCCGCCTCCGTTTCAAGCCACAAAGAAAAATCAATCAACAAAAAGGGCAAGAGGTTCGGTCGTGTTCGTGCGGTCCGACCTCCTCCCATTATATTGATAACAGGCGGCCAATATTAACAATGATCATCGAAATAATCATGACGGTGAAAACAACCCCTACCTCGATTCACGAAGGTTGATCACTTGACGAAGTAAGGGAAAGCCCCACTATTCCGTAGACGTTGCCGCAGAATGACGGTGTCGCTTCATCAAGCGTCAAGAAGAAGGAAGTCAAGGTTGGAACCAGCGTTCTTCGCATTCTCCAACGTAAAAGATGAAGATCTTCAAGACTTTGAGTATTCTCTCCCAAGTCTCCACACAACGAAACAACCAAAAATAAAATAAGGCTTTTGCCTTATTTTATTACTTTTGCCAACAATTTTAAAATTTCAAAAGTTGAAATCTCTAAATTAATTAATCTTATGTTGTCAAAATTAATGGAGGAATAAGTTGGCATCATTAATGTGGAAGAGGAGTTAAGGGAATTTGAAGGGATGGGGCTCGTGTGGGCCCCACCTCACTAATATCCTATCAAGAGGATTTAGGTTCAAGTGGGTCCCACTCAACTCCCACACATGGAGTTAAACCACTTGGATGTGAAATAAAATTGTAACACAATTTTTATTTCACTTTAAACTTAATCTTTTTTTAACAACTCTTCCCGAGAAAATGCAACTCCAGAAAAGGTCTTCTTAAGCAATTACTGGTGTTTTGGTTTCATTGGTGCCCTCAGATTTTGATTCCGAGCACCGGTACAAAAGTTAGGAAAACCTGCTCATTCGTCACTGAACGTACCCGAGCTAAACTTCGGAAACTGATTCCGGGCACACTGGGCCTCGGAATCAGGTGTCGTCAGAATCTTCATACTTGTAAAATCCCAAAGAATTTAAGAAAAACAATTCCTTGAAATTTACATGTCTTTACAGAAGTGAACCCCGACAACTAAGTGGTGATAGGTACGCTAGTTATTAATTCAATAGCGAATGTACTTTTTGATTCAGGTTCTACACATTCTTTTATATCCCTAAAGTTTAGTAGAACAATACCAAAACCACCACAAATCATAGAAGTAAAGATGTCAGTGAGTACAAAAAATGGGGAAATCATTTCATCCCATGAATATAACTCCTCCCCTGTCATAATCTAAGGATTGAACTTCTCGAAAAACCTCAGCATACTCCCTCTAGTGGAATTTGATGCAATTCTCGGCATAGATTGGATTTCCTCATATAGAGCCAACATAAATTTCTATGAGAGGGAAATCACTCTCCATGTGAAGAATAGACCCCCGATTTTGTACAAGTGAAGGGAGGATGATGAATCTTATTTAGCTCCATCATCTCAAGCGTGGATATTACTACCCTATGAGCACGTGTATCTAGATTAGATGATTGAGTCCAATGAAGCAACCATCCTTGAAGAGATTCCTATTGTGAGGGAATTCGCTGAAGTGTTTCCCAAGGAATTACCTGGTCTTCCTCCTAGAAGAGATGTTGAATTATCAATTGAACTTATACCTGGGGAATTACCAATATCCAAGAATCCATATAGAATGGTTGTTTTGGAGCTTGAAGAGGTGAAGAAAAAACTACAGGAGAATCTAGATAAAGGGTTTATACGCCTAAGTGCTTCACCATGGGGTGCACCAATCCTCTTCGTCAAAAAGAAGGATGGGTCAATGCGCCTTTGCATCGATTATCATGATCTTAGCAAAATCATGATAAATAACAAGTATCCTCTTCCACAAATTTATGACTTGTTCGATCAGCTTCATGGAGCACAATACTTCTCTAAGGTAGATTTGTGGTCGGGATATTATCAAGTAAGTTTGAAGAAGGAATATATCCCCAAAACTGATTTTCGTACAATATATGGGCACTATGAATTCATAGTAATGCCTTTCAGACTCGCTAATTCTCCATCAATCTTCATGGACTTGATGAATAGAGTATTTAGAGATTACCTTGAAAAATTTGTGGTAGTCTTTATAGATGATATTCTAATATACTCTAAAACTAAGGAGGGTCATGAGGAGCATCTAAGAACTATACTAGAGAACTTTTGGAAGGAGAATCTCTATGAAAAGTATAGAAAATGTGAGTTTTGGTTGAAGGGGGTCTCATTCTTGGGCCATATCATCACAAGCAATGGGATATATGTGGATCCCTCCAAGACTGCTTCAATAGAGGGATGGCTGAGGCCAACATCGGTAATGGATATCCATAGCTTCTTGGGGTTAGCTGGATATTATCGTTGATTTGTGAGAAATTTCTCATGATTGTCCGACCCTCTTACCAAGATAACTCAGAAGGGAGTAAAGTTTTCTTGGAGTGATGAATGTGAAGAAAGCTTCAAGGAGTTGAAAAGGGGGATTATCACTTTGCCTGTGCTCACTTTACCCATAAGTGGAGAATTATTTTTCATATTCAGTGATGCTTTGAAGAAGGGCCTGGGATGTGTGTTGATGCAAAATGACAAATTCATTGCCTATGCTTTAAGGAAATTGAAATCTCATGAATATAACTATCCAACACATGACCTTGAGTTGGCGGTAGTGATCTTCTCTTTGAAAATTTGGTCATATTATCTCTTTAGGGAGAAGTGTGAAATATATACGGACCACAAAAGCCTCAAGTATATATTCACACAGAAAGAGTTGAACATGCGCCAACGAAGATGGTTAGAACTGATCAAATACTATGACTGCTCAATCCATTACCACCCTGGGAAAGCGAACAAGGTGGAAGATTCCCTAAGTAGAAAGGACCCAATGATTCTATCATTGATGATAATTGAAAAGGATCCAATATTCTTAGATTTTATGAATATGGACATGGGAATCATAAATAAGGGAACATCATCAATCCTTTTACAAATGATTTCTCAACCGTCACTTTTGGAAAGGTTAAAGGATGCTCAAAAGGATGATGTGGGAATTCAGGAAAAAGTGGAAGCTATTAGAAAATGGAAATCCTTGGAGTTTAATGTTAATGAAGAAGGAATTGTGAGATTTGGGAAAAGACTATGTGTTCCATCATGTCCATAGCTGAAGAAGGAACTTTTGGATGATGAACATAGTTCAAATTTCTCTATTCACCCAGGAAACACAAAGATGTATCGAGATCTCTGAGAGCATTATTGGTGGGATAATATGAAGAAGGAGGTCATTGAATATACATCAAATTTCCTGGTGTTTCAGCAAGTGATGGTAGAGAGGTAGAAGTATAAGGAGATAATGTGACCATTGCCCATACCAGAATGGAAATGGTAGAACATCACCATGGACTGTCATCGGACTTCCAAAGACATCCAAAGGCAACAATGCAATCTGGGTTGTTGTGGATCGTCTTATAAAGGCTGCACACTTCATTTCTATTTGGGAGGATTTCTCATTAGATCAAATGGCGCAGATATATATCAGGGAAGTGGTAAGGATGCATGGAGTACCACTATCTATTGTTTCTGATCGAGATCCAAGATTCACCTCTATGTTTTGGAAGATTCTTCAAAATGCTCTAAATACTGAACTGAACTTCAGTACATCCTATCATCCTCGAAATGATGGAAAATCCAAGCGGACTATCAAAACACTTGAGGACATGTTGAGAGTGTGATCAATGGACTTTAAAGGGGTATGGGATCAACATCTTCCTTTTGTTGAGTTCTCTTATAATAACAGTTTCCACTCGAGCATCCAAATTTCACCATATGAAGCCCTTTATGGGAAAGGTGTAGAACACCAGCATGTTGGGATGAGGTCGGTGAGCGTAAGCTGCTTGGACCAGAAATGGTCGAAGAAATGGTGGAGAAGGTGAAAACCATTCAGCAGCATATCAAGGCAGCCCATAGTCGATAGAATAGTTATGCAGATAACTGTTAACGATACCTTGAGTTTAAAGTTAGAGACATGGTATTTCTACGTATATCTCCATGTAAGAAGGTCATGAGGTTTGGAAAAAATGGAAGTTAAGTATAAGGTACATTGGCCCCTTCGAGATTCTTGATCGTGTCGGGGCCGTGGCCTATTGACTAGCACTTCCACCTACAATGGACAAAGTACATGATGTATTTCATGTATCCCTATTAAGGAAGTACATACCGCACACTTTACATGTACTCTCTTTAGAGGTGGTAGAGTTAGAGGATGATTTTTCTTATGAGGAGCAACCAGTGAAGATCTTAGATCGTAGAGAAAAGGTTATACGAAATAAGAAAATTCCCCTCGTCAAGGTGTTATGGAGAAACCACAAGTTTAAAGAAACGACATGGGAATCAGAGTAAGTGATGAAGTAGAGTTACCCTCATCTTTTTAGTGTGGGAAAAGGAAATTTTGAGGGCGAAATTTCTTAAGGGGGGAGATTGTAACAAACCAAACATTCATTAATGGAAATTCCTCTTGGTTTTTTTGAAATTTATTATTATGTAAAATGGTTATGTAAAACATATTCACTTCCTTGGTTTTATGTTTTTGAATTTTGACCATTTCTAATATAGTCGTTGAACAGTGATCACATGATTAGTATAAATATAGGTCTTTAACAATCCAATTTACTCAGAAAAAGGAAGCGATGGCCTCATCTAGTAGAATTACTCCATACGAAGCCCATTTTTCAGAGCTCGGAAAAGAGGTGGCTTCATTGGGCTTCTCTCTTGACCAAGCCCAAGCCTAGCTTCAACAAGTTAAGCTCGAACAGAACTGTCTACGGTAGAAGTGGAAGTTGATAGAGATCACCATGTGTGCAATGTTATCCGATCCACCCCAAGAGTCTGTCACCATCGCACACCTTACCCTTAGGTCTTATGAGGCTATTTTAAGGGGTTATGTAACAAATCCCTAGCACTATTATTATGTATGTTATTTTTTTATATAATAAATAATTTACTTTCCTTTTATTATTTTTACCTTATAAATTGTTTTTAAAAGCGCAAATAGTATATTTAGTTAATATTCAACTAAGAAATCTATTTTTATGAATTGATGGAATTTTTGAATTAAATAATATTTTAATATTATTATTATTATTAAATTACTTTTTATTAAATATAAATGATCGTATAATTTTATGAATGCAATTTTAATTTTTATTAAGGTTTGAAAGCCATTTTTGTCAAAACCCATGAATTTTCGATAAATGATGGTTTTTATTTTAAAAGTGAAAATTCAAATATTTAGAAAATTATTTAGCTAAAATGAATATTATTTTTGGAATAAGGATGTCGAAATTATCCAATGGTGAAATTTTCATAATTTTATGAGACAGTCAAATTTTTGGGTAAAAATTAAATATCATTTAAATATATAATGTGATTTATGGCAACATAATGACCCAATAGTGATGTAATAAAATACTGTAAATGATATGTTCAGCCAGTATATGTTTTATCCTTAAAATAATTTGATTTTAGATTTTTTTTGATTAATTTTATGATGCCTTAGTGGACCCTCCATGACTTATAAAACATATTATCTTTTTAAATTGTTTTCCTTGAGTGTGTGACTCACCTCCACAAAAGCAACCCTATTATTTTAAGAAGTTTAGACTTTGGCCTTATAAAATATTTCTTTCCACTACCATTTGGAAAAAACCATGGAAAAAAACCATGGTCTGGTTTGTGGTTTTGTTTAGTTTAATGTGAGGTGTCCCAAACCTAAATAATAAACAATTCCCTCTCCTTTCATATATAAACCCACCCAAGCTCCCAGTTCATCCTCACTCAAAGACTTTGTATTTTATCCAACCTTTTACCTCCTCTCTCTATAATCCTCCCAAGGATCCCCAAGATCCCAAGAAGCCTCTCTCAATCCTCTCTCAAGCCTTTGGAAGCACACTTCCAAGTAAGGGTTTTTCTTCCTTTCTCATTTTTGTCCAATTTTATTTAAGTTGTTATACCCTTTTAATTTCAATTATAAATGTTGGGGTATGGTTTATTACCTCCCCCATACTTCCCTATTTATGTTTTAATTATAGTATACCCCTTTCTCTCTCATTAAATTCCTCCCATGTGCACCCGTTACTATGCCGAAATTTCGAAAGGAATTTCTCTATCCCCATTTACATTCAAGTAATTCTTTTGTATCATGAATCTAAATTCCATTAAATTTTTTGGGACATGTATCTAAATTACCCCCTTACTTACCATGTCATATAAATATTATGAGACACCCCTTTCTCTCTCATCAACCATTTTTATGAGTTCTTATGTCACGCTGTTATGCTGCCGAAGTTGCACCGCGTTTTTCCAAGCCAAAGTCATTGTGTAGTGAATACCATGCCCATTTCTTTATCAAGGGTATTCAACTTTATCCACATTTACTTATTGTTTAAAGAGTTTAAAATATTTATTCCACATCCTTTTATCATGGAATAAATTTTTATGTTGAATGATTCAATGTTTTATGATCCATGTGGCACACTTATGCATGAAATGAAATGTTTAAGAAGGGTGCGCCCTAATAGCGCTCCAATGCATTGGGTAAAGTATAGTATCATGATACCTCATGTGCAATGGGTGTTTAATCATTCTAATTCAAGTGCAACTAGGGTTTACTTGTTCTTCATGTGCAATGAGGGTTTACTCATGCTCTATGTGCAATGAGCCTTGGCTCATGATAATTCCATGTTAAGAGTTGTTGCCACATTTCCATGTTATAATTACCATGATTTATCATGCCTTTATGTTTATGTTTCTATTCTGCTCTATTGATATTCCTATTCTCTAACATTTATTGTATTCCTCATGTTATTCCATGATTATTCCCTTACTGGGCTTTATAACTCACCCTTTTCTTATGCATGTCCTCAGGTTATCCCATGAAATGATAAGTATGAGAGAATTTAGTGGTCATGTAAAGGAATTTTTCAATAAAGATGTTGTATTTCATGTTTTAAGTTGTTATGTAATTATCCTAATACCCAACGACACTAGACCTCTCGATCTTATATGTTGTATAAAGTGAATATTATGTAATAAATTATGTTTAAGTGTGTAATAAAAATAAGGGTTGTCATATGTGGAATCATCCATATGTTTCATATAGAGATATAGTTCCTCATAACTAGCCTCTTTCCTAGGAGAAACTAGAAAAGGATATTCCAACAAAGACAATTTCCTCTTGTGGCGAAGGATGACACGTAAACGCCTCTTCCACTCTTGGAAATTGGTGTCGGTGAGAAGTTTTTCCTTCTAGAGTATGGTTCGCAATGATATGTTTGAAGTAGTTTTTATTTATGTTTCTACAAATTAAGATGATCAAAGGTTTAGTACTTTATTATGATAAAATCGAGACAAATAAATAAATTATTACTTATTAGTCTCCCACTATTTTATCAAAATCCAATATCCCTCACCATTGACTTCGGAATATTTTGTTGCCTGAATATTCTAGTGGAAAGGATCCATATTTCCCTTTGAATTACCCCAACTAGGGTTGGTCAAGAAACTTTAAGGGTTTTAGGTAGGCATTCCAAATGTCAACTGCATTAACTCGCAGCTCCTTGATCCGCTGAGTGGACTCCCCAATCCTGAAATCCTTTTATTTTTGGATTTCATCAACCTTTGTCACTTGGTCACACCAAGTCCTGCTGTGGCAGTCAAACCTTGATGAAAAACAAGTCAAGTCAACCCAAAACCTTGAATTATAATTCATCGATAATTGAAATCACCCCAACTAGGTTTGGTCAAGCACTTTTGAACTATGGTTCGATTCTAACCAAGATTATGGAAGGGTATACCAACCTAATATTTTTTTTGAGGGATTTTATCCTTATACGTAAATTTACATTTTATTATATTTTATTACATTCTTGTTAATATTAGGTGGGATATACTTAAGTGATTAACCATGTCTAATATAATATTTACGCATAAGTCGGTCTTATTTTAGTTCCATCTTGCATGCTTGTTTAATTCATTAATTGTGTGATTTTGACAACACACCCACAATAAATAAACCATAAAACTAACCGAAATAAAATAAATGGTATGATCATGAGCTTGTTCTATTGGTTATTTTATCTAGTGGTTGATAAACTGACCCAATACCTAGGGGAGAAACACCTTGAACCTTTTGGGTTCGTGTTTACAGCTTTCCACCTGTTCACCTTTGTATCTCCTTTGGATTGGTTTCACCTTGGCTCCTAACCTGAGCTACCTCCACTAGCTTGGGAGCTCCATCCATTACATATTCTTTTATCTCACATGTAGGTGAGGGGTAAAACGGGGTTTTACATAAAAGAAACCTTGGGCGCGCAGGCCCTACATATTAATGAGGAGAAGGCTCACATGCCAACAAATTTAATTTAAATAAATAAATTAAAAGAAACCATTCACATACAAAGGTATTGGTTTAGCTCATGATCATCCATACATGCAATGATATTTACTCATAAATAAAACTATCATTCAATTCTTTAATCGTTCTTGTTTAAGATAAATCATGCTCGAATCAATTAACTATATTTAATTAATCAATCCTTTTATCTTAAACCCTTTTTCTGAATTTCCTTGAGATTATCATCCATCATAATTTTAAACAAATAAATTCATTTAAAATTATCTTTTTATATAACTTGTACCTTGGAGGAACCTCGGTGAATTCTCATTCATAACTACCAAATGAGTAGAAATGAACATTACGCAGATGTTAAATTAAACACATATATATATAAAACATATCATGTGTTGTGCCTCAGCTTTACGCCTTCACTATGGTACACGTCTCAAGGGTTTGTATAATATAATAATAAATTTTAATAAATCTGCATAATTTGGATGAGTACACGGCATGTAGTTCTGACTACACGGTGTGTACTCTTGTTCACCATCCATCCGAAGTACACGCCCGGGGACATGGCATGTAGATGTACTTCTGAAATCTTTAGAGTACACGGCATGTTTAGTGGGACAAATGCAGTGTAGTATCTGTGTTACACGGTTTCCAGCCGGGCAAGCCATGTACGGGGTACACGGTTTAACCCTAACCCAAAGGGACTACACGTCGTGTTCAGTGGACCACACGGCGTGTAATCCGGAAACTGTGTGCCACCTGTTCCTGGTCAACACACGGTGTCATTTAAGACTTATATAGGATCCATTTACATGGTCTGATTTGGCGGACTAGTCCAATGCATTGAACCTAGACTACAAGGTGTGTACTGTCGAATACACACCGTGTATTCTGGTGTTGTACGGCCAGGAACATTTGGAACCTCCGGATGAGATCCTCTATTTTATTTTAATCAAAATTAAAAGAAAAATTTGTTTCTGTAAGGTGAACGAGAAACGAGAGAGGAGGAACAGATCTCAAGATTCAGATTTAAAGAAATATTAACTTGAATTGAAACAACTAAATTATTAAATACTTAAATCATCAACGAAAAAACTAAATAATTATAATCAACGATATGACCGTTCGGATACCACTTGTAGGTTTCAGGCACAGAGGAAGCACATTGGTGGGTGTACCCAACTTTAATTTTAGCATTAACAATGATCAATATGAGATCGGTCATGATAATAAAACGTTGGATCTTCAGAATAGAACGAAGAACGAAAACTAAAGAGGGGAGTTCTGGAACCATATATAGGATCATCATATGTTTCTTATAATTAATTTAATTAATTGACAATAATTACCTTGAAGGAATTATCGCTTCGTTAATGTTTTCGGTCATGATCCGATGTGATCCGTCGTTGCATCGTAGAATCCAAGTGTAGGATTCCTCTAGTGGTGATCCACACAATACCCACATATCTCTGGATTTCATCGAAGGGATCTCTGGGTGCTAGCGTGGAAGAGCCTTCGCTTGCGATGTCAGTCTTCGATCTCCTTGATCCGGTGGAGGTGGATCTCTCTCTCGTAGCTTGAGAGCATTCTTGGTGGAAAAGGAATTCTCTCTTGGCTTGAGAGCTTTTCCAAATCCGTTGTGCACAACCAAAAAAAATGGCTAGCATAATGAGAAATATATAATTGGGATTTTTAATTACATAGAATAATAAAATGAATTAATTACCTGAAAGCATTTATTCATTTCATTTAATTCTTATTAATACCCCATGTCTAATAATAAAAGTTGACTGTTATTATTACCTGACATGCGCCCAGCGAATTACACATAATATTATTTAATTAAATAAATAATATTATTTCTCATAAATTCCCAGAAAAAATACACGGCATGTACTTTTGTTTTTCTATTTTTATTTATTTCCTCCACCACATTTATTAGACCTTGAATAATGGATGTTTGTTTCTCAAATAAATATCACTGCATTACTCACTAATAAATATATTACTTCTCCCACAATATATTCTATTGAATAACTAGTGTCGAAATAAATGCAATCAAGCATTATTGAATAATTATTAAACCATAGTCAGGAATAATATTTATTTAACTTGTTAAATTAATATTTAACTAAGATACTTGGACACACTTAGTGTGTGACCCTCTAGGCCTCTTTCTCAATGTCATTAGGCGGAGCCTGCCTAAAGTCCAAGGTTAGCATCTAGAAATACGTCAAGGAAACCATAGAGAAAGAAGTTAACGCCGCAATGACGTATCACCTCCTATGAACGCTTATCGTGTAATGTAATCCCTTTGTCACGATATCTCGAATCAAGCGGGTTTCATGCTAGTTCCATGAACCCATGTGCTCGATTATTCTTTCTTTGACTTTTCGAAATTGAACTTTCTCATTCCTCACCATGGCAATGGATTTATTTAGGCTATATCAATTCCATAAAAGGGCCTGAGATATCTACTTCTGTTATGGAATATAAGGGAAAAATCCTTTCTCGAATTATCTATTAATTCAGTATCACTCTTGACGCACCCAACATATCCTACCTCACTGCAAACAGTGTGTCATCACAATTTTCATCAATACATCTAAGTGCGCGAGTTGTAATACCCATTAATAATAATCATAAACTCTAAGGACCAATACACACGTCTGTAGATAGGAACATCCAATGACACTATGAAATGTGGATTTCCTATTGGTTGGTCTCATTCTCATAATATCCTCCTGGATATTACCAAGGGAGCACACCATGAGAAGGTGCCTCAAAGTTTTATGAGTCCCCGCCCCTAGTGGCCTGTATTATTTGTGTCCCTCAAATAACATCATCCGATCATAGAACATATATTCAAGAACAGTGTTATGGAACTTTTGGGTTCTCTTCATAGAAGGTATCCGTTATGACCCTTTAATGCAACAGCTTTCCTTAGGACATTATCACATGAATTTTCATGCAGAAGAACAATCAATATGTGATAAGATATTTATTAATGAATAAAGTACAAAGTAGTTGGTTCTAGGCTACCAACTCCAACAGCTTCTTGGGTTATCAGGTGTGCATAGATAAGCGGTGGGTGTGGGTTTATTTTCCCTTCAACATCTTTAAGATGATGTCTTGTTAGGATTGTGATAAATC
Source organism: Viscum album (assembly GCA_963277665.1). Classification (NCBI taxonomy): domain Eukaryota; kingdom Viridiplantae; phylum Streptophyta; class Magnoliopsida; order Santalales; family Viscaceae; genus Viscum; species Viscum album. Next base: position 1,075,972,983 of record OY728121.1, on the reverse strand, counting down.
CTCTATGAATCCTTCCAGCAAGCAGTAATACATTCTTCTTGTGGAATTCATCTACTATAAATTCACTCTGCAATGGATGATTAAGAGTAAGTTAATGTCTCATTATATTATTTTTTAGTAAAATTAATAAATGATATCATAATGTTATTGTAATGTATTCCCATATCAGTGCCTTAAGCCTAGTCACAACATGGTTCCATGAATCTACTTCAATCGGCATGCGTTGTTGAGTGACGATTCCAATATAACTGCTGAACATGGCCTTGTTGGGGTTAACATGTTGACCACGTTCATTCAATCTGACCTTGTATTTGATGCCTTTTTCTTTTGACTTAAGGATTTTTACTAACACTATCAAAATATGACGCTCCTTTTTTTATGACATTGGTCCTCCATCACCTACCATTTCCCCATAATCAACATCGTCAATATATTCTGCTAGAGCAGTGGAATTAGCACATGAAGATGGTTGTTGTACCTCTGAAATGGGAGAAGAAACAGGTTGAGAGACCTTCTGTTCCTTGGTAATGGGAGAACCAACACGTGAAAAAGGTTGCTCCTCTACACTGCGAGCACTAGGAGGTTGAGAGACCTATTGTTCCTCAGGATTGGGAGCACTAGAACATGCAAAAGTCATTATCTACAGAAGTGGTTTAACATTTAATTTAGAGTACATAAATGCAACAAAAAAATGGATAATAACATGAGATAAAATGATATATATTACGAACAAAATGTAACCTAATTATTGAACTCTCCTTTTATTTTTTAAAGGCTGATGGGATTTGACCCCTCTATCGATGATCCAAATCCCTTCATTGTGGTCTCCTCTGACATAAAAACACCGTCTACATTGGGACCAATGCGAAATGATTGTGAAATCCCTATGAAAGGGTAATCCTTGGTTGAATTTTCATCTAACCCTTTATTTTTTTTAGTCGATAACTGAATAATTGATCACTTTTGGTTTGTAGGATCTGTAACATAAAATACTTGTACTACTTGTGATTCCATTATAAACGGTTCCTCTTTGTACCCTTCCTTACTGAAATAAACTTTCAAGAATCCCAATTCATTTATTTTAATGACACTCCTGTTATCAACCCACTTACATTGAAAAAATTTCACTTGGAACGTTATATAATCCAACTCCCATATTTTTTTAATGATTCCAAAGTATTATATATTTACATAAATTAGGTTTATGTCCTTAGTACCGGAAACATGCATCGCTTCAGCCACGAGTGTAACTCCACTATTTTTCATGGTACTTTCTTCATCTTTCTCATTTTTATAGAACGTATAAACATTAATTACACAAACTTTGTAAGACAATACATACACACTTGATCCTCCGACTAGCCATCGAAGTCGTTCTGAAATTGAATTTGGATTTTCATCTGACTCCTTTAAAATATAGTCCTGAAACTATCCTATAAACTATTTATTATGTGTATTTGATATCCATATTCCATCCCTTGATGGATTCAAATTCCTAGGAATTTATTTGTGGGTTTTTACATATGGGGAAATCTCTAAACTATTATGAAAAACATAAAGGTGGGTTTGCTCCCGATCTGTAATATTGATTGTGACAACCTCTCTTCCAAAAATTTCTTCACCCACTAGCCACCCAGTGTGATGAGATTTTGGTAGACCAATTGATACGCGATGCAAGACCCACTAGGAATTGTCTTAGGAACCTTTTATAATGTTCGCTCGTTGAGCACTCGGATCGCCGCAAGAAAACAAGTGAATTTGGTGTGCGGATAGTGAAATGAGAAGGAAGGGGGAAATACTCAAGGTAGAACCCAAAGAGAACTTGTCTCTAAGAACTCTAGCCACAAGACACCACAAAGGACGACCAATCCTTTGATAAGTCAAGAATTAAGAAAGAACACAAAGGTTTCAAGCAAAACTCACCATAATAACATTACCTTCATTCATGATGCTTCAAGAGTACAAGGGGGTGGCTATTTATAGCCAAAGAAACTTGAAATTCGAATTACACATGGGGTGGCTCTTTACATTGACTAATGGCTAGTTTTCCATAGTCAAAAATCCTATAGGATGCTTTTGAAAACATTGGCACTTGACCATGACTTTAGGAGACAAGTAGCACACCCTTTTGGAAAAGTAAAGACAAGTAGCCCACCACCTTTTGACTTTGAAGATTCCATGGTGGGTGGGCTTGAAATTTCGTAGCACCACTTGGGTTGGGTTTTTAAAAGCATGTTTGGGCCTTAATTAATGTAATTATAGGCACGAATGATTCCCCCAATAAAAGGTGTTGGGCCTCCTCTTGGAATTCCATGATTAATCCATTTAAGGCCTCCTTCATTCTCTTGGTCCGCTCCCTTGTCATTGGGGCTCCAATTCCACGCAAAGGGTCTTGTCCACTTGTGTGCATTCCGCCTTCCTCATCATGTCCGCCTCCAACCCCGTGATTCCCATGTGTTCCATGATCCTCATCATCTCCTCCCTCCTCAAAAGGATCATCCTCTAATCTGAAAATTCGAAGGGAGAAAGATCAGCAACATTAAAGGTACCACTAACATTCCCATACCTGTCGGGTAAATCAATCTTGTAGGCATTATCATTAATCTTATCTAAGACTTGGAAAGGATCATATCCTCGTGGATGAAGTTTTTATTTTCTTTGCTCTAGAAAACTCTCCTTCCTCAAGTGTAGACACACCCAATCTCCAGGTTGAAAATCCATTTTTCGCCGACCTTTGTTGGCGTGCTTCGCTACTTGTTCATTCTTCCGCTCAATGTTGGCCTTTACCTTTGCATGGAATTCCTGCACAAACTTTGCCATCTTTTCACCTTCAAGATTCGAAAATTGATTAGTAGGCAAAGGTAAAATATCAAGTGGAGTTAATGGGTTAAAACCATACACAACTTCAAACGGTGAAGCATTAGTAGCGGAGTGAACCACTCGATTATAAGCAAACTCAATGTGAGGCAGGCATCTTTCCCAATGTTTTAGATTTTTTTCTAAGGATGGCACGCAACAATGTGGAAAGTGTCCTATTGACCACCTTAGTTTTACCATCTGTTTGTGGGTGTGCAGTGGTGGAGAACAAAAGTTTGGTTCCAAGTTTGTTCCACAATATCCTCCAGAAGTGACTAAGGAATTTGACATACCTGTCACTCACAATTCTCTTGGGTAAGCCATGCAACCTAACAATTTCCCTGAAAAACAAATCAGCGATATGAGTTGCATCATTGCTTTTAGAACAAGCAATAAAATGATCCATTTTACTAAACCTTTCCACAACCACAAAGATTCTATCCTTACCGGATTGTGATCTTGGCAAGCCGAGGACAAAATCCATTTAAATGTCAACCCAAGGATGAGAAGCAACAGGAAAAGGGGTGTATAAGCCATGTGGAAGCACTTTCGACTTTTCATGTTTACACACATTACAATTTCCACAAAGACTTACCACATCCCTACGCATGTGAGGCCAATAAAAATGTTCACTCAATAAGGACAATGTTTTCTCAACCCCAAAATGCCCCATTAATCCACCACCATGTGTTTCTCTAACAAGAAATTCACACATGGAACAAGATGGAACACACAATTTATTTTTCCGAAAAAGAAATCCATCATGTTTGTAAAAATCAATTTTTCCATGTTTTTCACATAACTTCCAAATTTCAGAAAAGTCCACATCATTCTCATACATGCTTTTCAACATTTCAAAACCAAGTATTTTAGCATGTATAGAAGTGATAAGACAGTATCTCCTAGACAAAGCATCAGCAACAACATTTTATTTTCCTTTTTTATGCTTAATGATGTTAGGAAATGTTTCAATGAATTCAATCCATCTTTCATGCCGCCTATTCAACTTTCCTTGTGACTTAAGAAATTTTAGGCTTTCATGATCCGAATGAATCACAAATTCCCTTGGCCAGAAGTAATGTTTCCAATTTTCTAAAGTTCTTTTGAGAGCATATAATTCCTTTTCATAGGTAGAGTAGTTCAATGCAGCCCCATTAAGCTTCTCACTAAAGTATGCGATAGGCTTAGAGTCTTGCATTAAAACATCCCCAATTCCTATTCCAGAGGCATCACACTCAACCTCAAAAACTTTAGAAAAGTCGGGCAGAATTAAGAGAGGTGAATTGGTCAACTTACCTTTGAGTGTGGAGAAGGCATCTTCTTGAGTTTTTCCCCACTTGAAGCTCACCCCTTTCTTAACCAACTCATTCAATGGTGCCGCAATGGTCGAAAAGTCCCTCACGAACCTTCGGTAAAAACTTGCAAGTCCATGGAAGCTCCTCACCTCATTGACATTTTTTGGTGTTGGCTAGTCCCGAATCGCCTTCACCTTCTCTTCATCAACCCTCATGCCATCAGATCCTACCAAAAACCCAAGGAAAACAACCGAATTTAAACAAAATGTACACTTTTCTAAGTTTGCAAACAGCCTATTTTTCCTAAGAGTCTCAAAAACATGTTTCAAATGTTCATGATGTTCATCAAGGCTCTTAGAATAAACAAGGATGTCATCAAAATACACAACCACAAATTTCCCTATGAATGGATGGAAAACGTGATTCATTATGTTCATGAATGTACTAGGGGCGTTAGTTAGTCCAAAAGGCATAACTATCCATTCATACAATCCAAACTTAGTTTTAAATGCAGTTTTCCATTCATCTCCCTCTTTCATTCTAATTTGATGGTATCCACTCCTTAGGTCAATTTTAGTTAACAAGCATGCACCATGGAGTTCATCAAGCATATCATCCAAATGAGGTATGGGATAACGATACTTTACCGTGATTTTGTTGATAGCTCAACAATCAACACACATTCTCCACTTACCATCTTTTTTTGGGACAAGGATTACCGGTACCGCACACGGACTCAAGCTCTCTCGAACAAATCCCTTCCTTAGCAATTCTTCCACTTGTCGTTGGATTTCTCGAGTCTCCTCCGGGTTAGCCCGATAATCCAGTCGATTGGGAAGTGTTGCTCCGGGGAGGAAGTCGATATTGTGCTCAATACCCCGCAAGGGTGGTAAGCCATCGGGAATCTCCTCAGGAAAAACATCACCAAAATCCTGCAAAAGAGACATAACACTAGAAGGCATAGAAGGGTTAGGAGATTTAGTGGTAAAAAATTCTCCCTTGCATAAAAGCATGAGAGTTTCATCCCCCTCCAAAGCTCTCTCTATCTCTCTTTTTCCTGAAAATAAGCTCACTTTTCCCTCAACACTCTTGTTTTCACTCTTATTTTCACTCTTATTTTCAAATTTTTTATTTCCCTCATTTTTTTTGCTTTCACTCAAAACTCCTTTTTCACTCTTGATTTTTCCACTCTTCTCATTCTCTCTATTTTTTTCTCTCTTTTCTTTTTCTCTCTTCTCACAATCTCTCTCAATCCTCACTTGGTCTTCATAAGCTTGCAAAGGCCTCAATGGTGTAAGAATAACCATCCTCCCATTATACTCAAAAGAATATCGATTAGTGTATCCATCATGTGTGACCCTCCTATCAAATTGCCACGGTCTTCCCAACAAAATATGACTAGCATGCATTGGAACAACATCACACATCACCTTGTCTACATACTTCCCAATAGAAAATGGAACTTGTGCTTGCTTAGTCACTTTGACATCCCAGCTATTATTTAACCATTGCAATCTATAAGGCCTAGGATGTCTAGTCATAGCCAATCCCAATTTATCAACCATCAAACCACTTCCTACGTTTGTACAACTACCCCCATCAATAATCATACTACATACCTTATCTTTGATGAGGCATCTAGTATGAAAAATGTGCTCCCTTTGCTCTTGATCATGTTCTCCTTCGGGTTGAGCACTCAAAGCTTGCCTTGCAACAAGCATTTCTCCATGTACGGGGCTTTCTACTTCCACCTCCGAATCATCCTCAAGTGATGGCATTTCATCTTCTCTTGAGCTAGCACTAAGAACATCTCCATCATCCAAAATAATCATTGTCCTCTTGTTTGGGCATTGTGAGGCAATATGTCCAAATCCTTGACATTTAAAACATTTGATATCTCATGATTTGGAAACAACCTTACCCTCTATTTTACCTTTGGATTCCGGAAAGAATGGTTTTGGTTTGGGAAACTCCTTCGAATCAGTTTTGTGTTCCCTTACATGCTCTTGTGGTTTGGAATCCTTAAACTTGAATGAAGGTCTAGAATCCTTACCATAATATGTAGGGAGCATCCTTCTTGCCTTTACTTGCATCTCCGCTTTGGTGGCCATGTGAATTAGATCCTCCATGTCCAAGTAGTGGTGCATGTCCACTATGTCCCGAATGTCATGGTTGAGGTCGTTCACAAACCTTGCCATGGTGGCCTCTCGCTCCTCATCAATATTCGCTCGAATCATGATGATCTCCATATCTTTGTGATACTCCTCAACACTCATGGCCCCTTGTTTCAAACCCTGCAACTTGAGGAACAAATCACGATAATAGTGGCTAGAAATGAACCTCTTACGCATTACCACTTTCATCTCCTCCCAAGTGTGGATGGGTCTTTCTCCACTTCGTCGTCGACTCACTTGTAGTTGGTCCCACCAAATACTAGCATAATCGGTGAACTCCACGGCCGCCAACTTCACTTTGTTTTCCTCCGAATAGGTGTGAAAACCAAAAACATGTTCGACCTTTTTTTCCCATTCCAAGTAAGTTTCAGGATCATTCTTACCTTAGAATGAAAGGATCCTTAACTTTACTCCTCCATGATCATTGGCTTGCCTCCATAGTGGTTGATTTCTCTGAATTGGTGACTCGTGAAAATCGGATAACTCCTCCTCTTCTTCAACAACTCGCCTCCTTGGTGGTGCTCTAGAATTGGAAGGGGATTGGAGTTCATCCATCCTCGCATTCAACCTTTGGAATTGTTCTTGTATAGCCCTCGTGAACATCTTAATGTCCGCTTCATTGGTATTACTTGACTCCTCCATTTAGGAATCCTGTAAAAAAAATTGAAGAGAAATGAAAATGGACCTCACACACTCCCTCACGTGTTTACACTCAAAAATAATATGTTCGCTTGTGTGTCACTCAATTTTGGCTTTTATCAAAATGTAACACTCTTGCCTTTTACCACTCAACTTGCTTCCTATAATGTTCTTACCCAATTTCAACAAATCGAAAGGATCTTTGAAATGTGGAAATCCCAAACTATAATTCAAATATAAAATTCAAACTGGATTCAAGATGAAAAATTTTGGAAGAGGAAGAAAAGGGAAGAAGAAGAATAAAAATGGGACGTAGAATTCAAAGTGTTGCAATTTTTTTTTTGAGCCTTTACTTTTTTTTCGATTTTTTTTTTGTTTTTTTTTTGGATCTTTTTTTGTAGATGCAGTAGCAACAAGATGAATTTTTCAATATTTAATTACAGGAGAATCAATAATTTGTAACATCAAATGGAATCAACGTGAGATTTTCATGGTTTTAAAATTGCAGAATTTGTTGCAAAATTTGAACCCGCTGTATCTCGCTATTTGTAGCTCTGATTTTGATGATTCCAAATGGAGAAGAAATATGAGCTTCTCAACTACAAGAATGATATACTGTACATCCAAAAATAAGAATAAATGACATCTGTAGGGGAAGAAGAAAATGGACCAGAATTGATATTGGCCCGATTTGAAGAGAAATGAAAATGGAAGAAAGGATAAGAAAGAAAGAACATGATTTCTTGCAAATGGGCTCTGATACCAAATGATACGCGATGCAAGACCTGCTAGGAATTGTCCTAGGAACCTTGTATAATGTTCGCGCGTTGAGCACTCGGATCGCCGCAAGAAAACAAGTGAATTTGGTGTGCGGATAGTGAAATGAGAAGGAAGGGGGAAATGGTCAAGGTAGAACCCAAAGAGAACTTGTCTCTAAGAACTCTAGCCACAAGACACCACAAAGGATGACCAATCCTTTGATAAGTCAAGAATTAAGCAAGAACACAAAGGTTTCAAGAAAAACTCACCATAATAACATTACCTTCATTCATGATGCTTCAAGAGTACAAGGGGGTGGCTATTTATAGCCAAAGAAACTTGAAATTAGAATTACACATGGGGTGGCTCTTTACATTAGTCTAATGGCTAGTTTTCCATAGTCAAAAAGCCTATAGTATGCTTTTGACAACTTTTTCACTTGACCATGACTTTAGGAGACAAGTAGCACACCCTTTTGGAAAAGTAAAGACAAGTAGCCCACCACCTTTTGACTTTGAAGATTCCATGGTGGGTGGGCTTGAAATTTCATAGCACCACTTGGGTTGGGTTTTTAAAAGCATTTTTGGGCCTTAATTAATGTAATTATAGGCCGGAATTCTTCCCCCAAGAAAAGGTGTTGGGCCTCCTCTTGGAATTCCATGATTAATCCATTTAAGGCCTCCTTCATTCTCTTGGTCCACTCCCTTGTCATTGGGGCTCCAATTCCACGCAAAGGGTCTTGTCCACTTGTGTGCATTCCACCTTCCTCATCATGTCCACCTCCAACCCCGTGATGCCCATGTGTTCCATGATCCTCATCACCAATGCTTTCTACACCGTACATGTATTCGGTATAGAATTAAATGGATTCCTCCAAAATATATCACTCCGCAATACAACCCTCTGGGAAACTTTGATTTTTGACATACCCTTTCAAAATCTTCGTATACCATTCAATAGGGTACATTCATCTATAATGTATATGACCACGTATTTGAATCTAACTCACCAAGTGAACCATCAAATGAACCATCATATCAAATAATGTCAGTGGGAAGAACATTTCCAATTTACATAATATGATGACAATTTCTATTTCCATACTCAATAATTTTGTTGGGTCTATAACTTTGCTGCATATAGATTTGAAGAATAAAAAGATTTTGGTTAATGTATGATGGACATTCTTGGACAAAATTCAATGTAAAGCTATAGGAATTAGATCTTGCATCAAAACATGGCAGTCATGTGATTTCAAACCCTTTAACTTTAAATCATTAATTGATACGATGTTCTTGATATTTGATGAATACCCCTCTGGAACCTTTACGTCATTCAAGAAGTTGAAAAACTGATATCTCTTCTGCCTAGAAAGAGTGTAAGAAGCTGGAGGAAGAAAAGTTCATTTTTCACCCTTCATTGGCACTAACTCTTCTCGTATTCCCATGTCAACCATGTCCAAATTAGCCTTAATTCCATACTTTGTTTTGCTGGGTGAATTTAACAAAGTTCTGATGACACTATCACATACATTTTTTTCAACATTCATAACATCAAGAAAGTGTCTGACGTACAGACAATTCCAGTATATTAATTAAAAAACCGATCACTTCTTCCAACTGGTTTTTGTAAGGTTTTTCAAAATTGGTTTACCAAAATCAGTGTCCACATCTTTTAATTTCTCAAACATTTTATCACCTATTAGTGGAGACATTGTTGTATGTTTTTCTGAACTTCCATCGAATGATGTTGTCCAAGATCGGTACTTATGTCATCATGGTAGAAATCTGTGATGTCCTAGAAACACGGTTTTCGATGAATGTTTCAACCTAATTGATTGTTCACCTTGTTTGTAGACAGGAAACCCATGAGTTCCTTTAATTCTATATCCTAACAAATTTCCATAAGTAGGAAAGTCATTTATCGTCCCGTACAACATGGATCTCAACGTGAAATATTCATTTATGTAAGCATCATACAACATAATACCAGAATCCCACAATAATTTCAAATCCTAGATCAATGGAGCCAAATAAACATCAATATCATTACTCGTTTGTTTTGGTCCTAATATAATCATAGATAGCATGATGTGTTTTTGTTTCACATATAAACACGGTGGAAAGTTATAATTTACCAACATAACAGGTCTTATACTGTGAGTTCTTATTTGAAAACCAAAAGGATTAACTCCATCTATAGATAATGCAATATTAAGGTTTCTCAACTCTTTTCCAAAATCAGGATACTCATGATTGATTCTCTTCCACTTAGGAGATTTTGTCGGGTGATGTAGTTTCCCATATTTATTTATTCTGTCTACGTGCCACATCAATTACACTGCAGTCTCCTCACTTCTATATAGGCACCTAAACCTTGGAATGTTTGGAAAGTACCATACAACTTTTATAGGACCGGATTCATCTTTCATGTATCGAGAATCACCCCACTTTGAGCATTATCTAAGTGATTTTTGTCCTTATCATACCCATTGAGCGTAGCATTCGTTTGGCATCGTATGTTCAGCTCGGGAGCTCATTATATTTTGGGAGCATGTCATTCAAGAAAGAAAGTAATTCTGTAAAACTAGTGTCACTCCATCCATTGACTAATTTCAAATTATACAGTTTCAGTACGACTTACAATGATATATATTTAGTTCAACCACCACACAAAGGTGTCTTTGCACAACTCTTTAACTGCTTAAACAATTTTGGGCAATCACAATGTTCATCTTCAACTGTCCTTATCATTACCTCAATATAATCTTCATCATCATTCAAATATTTAATCACGTCCTCAATACGGTCTTCTTCATTTTCCACACTTGTAATCATATTAGATGATCCATGAAATGCATGGTTATCCCAGCCACTAGATACATTCATCGTTTCCCTGTGTTTATTAAAACATTTATAACTTCGATCTATCTTGTGATAGATCAAGTGTTCTTCCAACTCCTCTGGACTAACTTGTCTTGAATAACAACAATTTAAACATGGACAAAGGATTTGAGAAGTGTCATATGCATGATATTTTACAAACTTGATGAACTCTTTCACTCTATATCCATACTCTTTTGTCAAAGTATTTACATCCATACATTATTTATTTATATCCATCCTATTTTATTTGGTGATATTAGTATTTAACAAAATAAATACACAAAATATTGATATAATGTAATGGTTTTCCTAATACTATAAAAATATAAACTTAAAATATTATGGAAAAACTATAGTTCAAATGTCCTTTGAAAACTATTTAAAAAATCACACTTGAAATCCCATTAAAAAAACCAACCATTTACACAAATTCCTCTTTAAAATAACACACCCTTTTTAAAATAAATCAATCAGTTCTAAACACTATTTCACAAAACCACAATTCCTTTTCTTAAACATTCAAGGAAACTTTATAACCCAAAAATCTTAATCATTTAAAATGAGCGACAACCCTCTAAGAAACATTTAAAAACACTTAAATTATTCTAAAAGATCCACTTAGAAATTTTCACAAAGACATAGATCCTAAGAGAGGAACTTTATAAAAGATACATAGAAAACACCTTGATTCATTGAAAATAAATCTGTGTTATATGATTTCATCACATTATTCCAATAGTTGTTGTGATAATGATAATTTCCATAAGCATTTGATATTGTGCTCCCCACCATTGGATATCCCTTATCCATGATTCCATTATCCAGTTATATCAATTATCCTTCACCACAACACCAGAGTCCCAACGGATATGTTCCATAGTCAGTGACCACACTCACAACCATGAAACACTCATGTTCCAATTTACTAAAAACACTACATTATCCCAATAATCATTGGATCTCACCAAATCAATTGGTTGTACACCCCAAGAACAATGTATATGTCTCTCACATGAAGTATTATTGGTTCCTTACTTTATAAATACACCTAAGAAAATCTATAAGTATGAAACCAACTACTAGATAGAGAGTGCTCCCAACACTCCACTTCTCAAGTCCAATGCATCCACATGCCTACCCACAAAGGTGTATTTTTATATAATTATCTCTTGGTGATATAAGACCCTTATGGGACCAAAGAATTGAAAAGAATCCTTACACATTCCAATTCATTAAAAATTTATGATTTTATATTTATGAAATAATAATTCTAAAGAGAGAGTAGTATTTTCATAATCATATTTATGTTTAAATAATTGATTTTAATGAATATTAAAATCCACATAAGTAAGAATATTAAAATGAAGAATTTAAACACAATTTGTTTTATATAAAAATTCCATACACCATTGACTCTTTAGGAAAACCAATTTGCTTAATATAAATTGTGCCTTAAGATATTTTGTAACAATCACGGTTTTAATTTCATCTTACTCATTCCCACTTAGTCAAACCATCCATTACATCACCACCAAATCATTCTCTTAATTTAAGGTTAAATTGGTTTTGTTGACATATAATTCATTTAGGTTTAAGTGGAATACGATGATTTCCTTTATAGAACAATAATATGACTCAATAATATTTACATTATATATAATATAAAAAAATAGAATTTTTAATCTGAGATACAGTTTCTATCTTAAAAGTATTCATCGAGGTGGGTTGACACAATTGGACAACTTATTGTTTCAATTTAATCCAATGATTAATAAAAAATGAAACTATGTGACATATTTATAATATAAAAGTGTGTAAAACAACTCAAAAATGGTCTCCCCAACTTAGACATATATATAAAAAAATATGACATAGGATTCTGAGGGTTCAATCAAATAAAAAATTATATAAAAAAGACCTCGAAATGAATGATGGAATATGGAGGTCCCTATTTAGTACCATATAAAATGTATGTTGTGAAATAGTTATAGTAATGGAGTGCTTACTTATTATAGTAGAGTCTCGGGTATTGAAATTAACACCTAAATTCCTTATTCCCTAAGTTATACACTTATCAAAAGTGATCAAACACCCATCCAGTTGACCATCCAACCATTTTCTAAATAAAAAACAATGTATCTTTACCAGAAGATCCCAAAAAAAACCTAGTTCATGCCTCAAATGAATCCCAAGGACCCTATGACCACTATTCACATCATACTGATTATTCATAATGAAAATTTAAAAATGAACTAAAGTCCATTGATCATAGAATCGCAACATATAATCCAACTATTTTCAAATCTAATGCCAAAACATTTAAAATAATTTTATGAATATGAATCTTTTCAAAAATCTTTAAGAACTCCTAACCACACTATTATCCCATCAATAACAAAAAAATAGTAATGCAATATTAACATCGAATTCCTTTATATAGACACATTTAACATGAATAAACATTGATTATACCTAAACCATAAATTCCTAATTTCATTTAATCACACCCATCATTACTTAGTAAACATTTTGAGATCCAAAACGGTTCACTACACATGTGAACCAAACTTTCTTAACTCTCATCACTCTCTCAAGAAGATAAGGACACAAACAGAGACATAGTGATAACAATCTAAATACCTTTGAATCAATTACAATACTATATCTATCAAACATTTCATATTTTAAAATCAATAATGCACTATTATGCCTAAGGCCTCCACATAAGCTTCCAAATTATTTGAAAATCCCACTTTCCAAAACTAATTTCATATCTAAAAGTGTATAAAATTCCACATTTTTACAATCCATTACAAAAGATAAAGAACATCAAATTTTTATGTATAGATGAAACAAATCTTGAACTTTATAATTTCAGTGCAACTAATTTATTTCAATTTCTGTGAAACCATTGCATATTTGGGCGACCTATTCCATGGATTTTATTAAAACACCAAGCTTCAAACCAAATTAATAATTTTTCATCAAGAAATTATGAAAAATCCTATTTTGAAAAACTACGAAGAAGAAAAACTAAACCATCACATAGGTTCTATTAGGATTACTAAATATAACACTCCTAGTTGTAAAATATATATAATTCAAAAAAAATGCTAACACCATCGCAAAACATCATTGGATTAGAGTGAAGTAATAGTGGAAACAAGGACAACCAACATGCAATTCATTTAGTGAGCAAACAAGGACCACCAACGGCCATGATTTTCAGTGGGGCATTTAGCCTATACAATTCACAACATCACCATTAATATCAAACTGTAATAACATGTGAAATAGATGAGAAATAGGAGAAAACTCACCATGGAGGTGTGGTTTCGCATGTGGCGGAGGGGCATCCTTTGGCGGAGGAGAGGTGCGCAGCAGAGGAGTACTCCGACAGAGGAGAGGCGAACGGCGGAGGAGAGGCGTGCGGGGAAGCTGGGTTCGCGACAGAGGGAATCACGGAGGTAGAGGAATCGACAGTGGAGGAGAGGTGCGCGGCGGATGAGTCCTCCGGCGAAGGAGAGGAGCACGACAGAGGTGAGTCACATGGTAGAGGAGAGGTGCGCGGGGAAGGTGGGATTGCGGTGGAGGAGTCGGCGATAGAGAAACAGGAGGAGGAGGAGGTGGTGGCGGCGACGGCGATGGCGATGGCGATCGGCTTCCGCGAGAGCTTGAGGGTGCGATGAAGGGGGAGAAAGTTAGAGTTTCTTTATAAAACTCAGTGAACCTTTTATCAGTGTTAAATGAAAAACATCGATAAAGGTATGTTTTATCAGTTCTAAAATAGAAAGTGCTGATAAAACATATCTTTATCAGTGCTTTTTTAGCACTGATAAAGGCTTATATTTATCAGAGTCAAAAAGCGCTAATAAAGGTATAAGGATAATAATTTATTTAAATTATTATATATATTTATAAAATTATATATATGATAAATATATTTATTTATTTTTAATTATAACTATAAATAAATATTTATATTTATATTTATAAAATTATAATTTCAATAATTATAAAATTATAATTTAAATAATTATAAAATTATAAGAAATATACTTATTATATTTATAATCATAGAAATAAATATATTAATTATATTTATTTATAAGATTATAGATGTATATAACTATAGTTCTTCTAATTTTATAATTATTTATATGAATATATATTTATTTATAATTATAATTATAAATGAATATATATTTATTTATTTAAATAATTATAAAATTTTAACAAATTTATATTTCCAATATTTATAATTTTATTAATATATTTATTATAATTTTATAATTATTTAAATATATCTATATTTATTTATAACTATAAATATAAATATTTGTATTTATTAATCAATATTTCTATACATTAATAAATATTTATTTAATTATATATAACATTATATGTGAAAATAATAAATATATTTTTTTATAAATTAATAATTATTTAAATGAATATATATATTTATTTATATTTATAATTAATAATTATTTATTTATTTATTTGTAATTAAAAATTATAATGAATATTTATTTATTTATAGTTGTAATTATATATATTTATTTATTTAAATAATTATAAAATTAAAACAAATATAATTATAATTTTATAAATATATATAATAAATATATTAATTATAATTTTTTAATTATTTAAAAATATCTTAATTTATTTAGAATTATATTTATAACTATTTGTATTTATTTATAAATATTTGTATATAAATATATATATTTACTATATTTATTATAATTTTTTAATTATTTAAATATATTTATATTTATTGTGAATTATAATTACAAATATTTGTATTTATTTATAAATATTTGTATATATTTATAAATATATTTACTTAATTATATATTTATAACTATATAAGTAGAATAATAAATATATTTATTATAATTTTATAATTATTTACATAAATATTTATTTATTTTTATAATTATAACTATAAATAAATATATTTATAAATATTTGTATATAATTATAAATATAATATATGTATTTATTGTAATTCTATAATTGTTCAAATATATATACAGTTATAATTATAATTACAGATAAATATATTTAAAAAGTATTTATATGTAATTAAAATTTAATAATTATAAATATAATAAATATATTTAATGTAATTTTATAATTATTTTTGAGAACATAATAGTATATATGGGTAATGTGAATTAATCATATGCCTAGTAAAATATACATAATAAAAAACAAGTGATTAATGGAAAACATGAATAATAAGAAGGGTGTAATGTATAAATGAACATTCATGATGATACATAACATATATGCATGCATGGTCAATATATTTATTGACCAAATTCATCAGAAACACATATATATTTAATAATTATAATATATATATTTATTTAAAAATTATTTATATATATTAATTATAAATAAAATAAATATAGTAAATATATTAAATATAAGAAATCTAATAAACCTAATAAATATATTTATTATTTAATGAAATTTATTATAATCTTATAATTATTTAAATATATATATATATATATATAATCTTAGAAATACTTTTTTAAAAACATTATATATGTAAAGACCTAGATTTTCCATGTAATTTTTTTTAATTATATGGAATTATTACGAGTCTGCAAAAATTGACAGCGCGTGATTCTGAAGCCCGGTGTGCTTGGAATGAATTTCTGAACTTTTTTTATGGTACGTTCCGTAAACGCGCGGATGGTGTTTTCTATCTTTTGAACCGGTGCTCGGATTAAAAATCTGAGGGCACCGTTGAATCCGCAGTGCCGGGATTCGCTTAACGGAGGTTTCACTTCGTCCGTAGAAGGTCAGAAGAAAAAGATAGTTTTTGGACATTTAAAAGAATAATAAAATAACAATGTTATTTTATTCCTCTTTTTTTTCTTTTCCTCCAACGGACAAGCGGCGGTGGCAGGACCGACAACATGTCAAGCCATTAATTGGCTTGAGTCTTCCTTGTTTGTAACTATACCATTGGAATTTGGGAGGTTCATTAATTAAATGAACCTCATAAATTCCTCGGAACGTTAACCACCTCTCCCCCTCCTATTTATATGGATCTTGGGATAGGTGTTGACACGACTTCACCAAGCGATGAAGCTCTGGAAAAGTACCACAACACCAACCACTTGGAGGACGAGACCGGTTTCAGCGAGCGGTGACGTGTGCCACTGAATCAAGAACTGACGACAACGATGAAGGAGGTTTCGTCGATCATCGTCATCAGCCATCTAATCCAGGAAGGGGAATTGTTGTAAAGTTATTCTTTATGAGATAAATTGTTGACCACTTGATACAATCCTAACGTGGAGGGAACTGGCCAAATGAAGAAGGTATGAACCCTCTCCCGCTTTGGTAATTGTATCGTTTTTTTATAACAGTTTTCCAAACGGAGCGGCAGGATGAAACTGAAGGACACGCAGCGATGACGGTGACCCGAGAGCCTCATAGGCGTTGAAGACACCAAAAAAGGACCATTGAAACATGTTTGATGGCCCGCAGAAGAAACGGTTGGAACACCCTGTTGGTGGCGGCCAGCGGTGGCCGAAGGAGACCTGCGATGTCCGACCGTGGGCGGTGGGAAGTGGTGCGTCGCCATGCACCACGGCGGCCGGCCCGAGCCGGCTGCGCGGGACAAGGGCGGCGCCCGCAGGCGCCGTTGGCGGCAGAAGTCGCGGCCAGCAGACTGTGGCAGGAGGAGGGCGGCGCGGCCTCGCACTGCGCCGTGTTGATGGAATTCGGTCGGCCAAACGGCTGACCGTTGAACCCGGTGAGGCAGTGCCCCACCGGCAGGACAAAACAACTCTACAACCGCGGGGCCAGCAAAGAAGGTGGTCCACCTTCTGGCGGACCGGTCCGGACGCGAGCCGACCGAGCGGACCAGACCCGCCCAGCGGGTTGGGCCGGACCCATCCAGCGGGCTGGACCCACGGGCCAGCACGGGTGGGCCGAGCCCCACCCGGTGAGTCGGGCCCTCGAACCAATGGGCCGACCCCGATGGGCTGGACCCAGTGAATCGGGCCGACCCTTTAAGGGTCAGACCCGGGCGTGGTCTGGTAGACCCCGGGACCCGTTGCGTCAGGCCGGCCTGACCAAGTCGGATCGAGCCTAGACCCAACCGGTCCCCGAATAAAGAAACACCCATAACTGATGAACTGGGAGTCTGTTTCACACATCTTTAGTGGTGTTGGGACCCCTTTTGGGAAGCGGTCCCTTTGGCATATTCTGGCGGGCCCGACTGAGCCAGGACAGACCGAGGTGCGATAACCCCATTTCACGGAAAGTGATGTAACTAACAGACCAGGCGTTCGATCGGTGCACCGTCTATGGAATAAAGATCCTTGTGACAAGGCGGACCTTTGGAGATACTCTAAGTGAGTTTTGACGGAGTTTGACATGCGACTTGGGTTGGATCATACTTGAATCCAACCGGGCTCTTTTTACAAAAGTGCTCATATCTCATAGACCGGGAGTCTGATCGATGCGTTGTCTGTCACGTTGGGACCCCTATGACGGGGCGGTCCCTTGGGTATGATTTTTTCGGAACTTTGTACTTGTTAAAATATGACCAATGGCTTGAGGAGTGGTTCTCCCAGAATAAAATGTGCTATGAGCGGGAATCCTGTGACTGACTGTCTTTGAAGTAGCGACCTTGTGTGGGTCAACATCATAGCGACCCTGCATGGATCAGCATGTAGAGACCCTGTGTGGATCACCATCATAGAGAACCTGTGTGGACCGGCATCATAGAGACCCTATGTGGATCAACATCTAGTGACCCTGTGTGGATCAGCATCATAGTGACCTTGTGTGGATCAGCATTCTAGCGACCATGTGTGGATCAGGAGTGCGCAACCCGACAAGGACCAGCTTTAGAGTGGTCCATCATGGATTAGTGATATAAGACCCTGTGTGGATCTACAATGGAACAACTCCCTCGTGGTTCAGTTGTGGAGACTTCCTAATGGAATAAAATGATATAGCTTTAGGCTAATCATCTTTATTCCTGAACTCTGAGTTGTATACCTGGTGTGAGTTGACTATTGATTTGTGCTTTGTGATTGAGGTCTTTCTTTGTGGTTTTTCTTTTTTGGAACTCTGGGAGACCTTTGGGGGTCTCAAGGTCCCTACTGAGTATTTTTATACTCACCCATGCATGGGCTTCGCCCGCACCTTGTTGTGTCTTGTGCAGACGAAGAACAGCTTTGATCGAGGTTTGGGAGCCAGGACTGGACGGTGCTCAGAGGTGGACCTTTAGACGTGATGTTCCACAGTGAAGAATGACCATGAGCTGTACCTACCCTTCAGGTAGGAACCTTAGCGAATGATATCGGGAGATTTTTTTCTGTTGTAGTTTTACTTTTAAGTTGGGCTTGTATTCTGGCCCCCATTACTTACCGTACTCACCCCTTTTTACTTTCAGTACACATATTTTTACTAATAAAGTTTTACTACATGGGTTGTGATCATTGTATTATTGGACTGTGTGTCTGCAGGTTTAAAGTCAATGTCTTCCCATTTTTTAGGGATATGCCTTTCGGTGCTAGTCGACAACCCCTGGCCTATGGAAGGTGGGCTTGGAGTAGTCACAGCATGGGCCCCGGGGGACGGGTCGTGACAAAGTGGTATCAGAGGAGTCGGTTCTACCACAGAACTAGGACTCTGGTCTTTTAATAATGCAATAGTGCTAAGTGTTTTGAGTGTGGTTTTTAGTTTAGGGAGTCCAGTGTTGGAGCAGCGGCCGACATATCCATACACCAGGACTTTGAATTCTAATTTTCGAATCGGTGCACAAAAACACTGATTGCGTGTGTTTTGAAAGTGTTTTATTTTTAATCTCTTTGAGTAATCTCACTAGGTATAACTTAATGACCGCGGAACACCTTTTTTCTTTCAGTATGCTGCCACGTAGACAGTCATCCAGGATTCTAGTGAGAGTTTTCGATGACGGCCCACCGAGCAATGAGGTTTCGGTGCAAGGCCCTCTTACGGTGATAGTACCATCGGGTTGTGTACCAGCAGCACCACTACTCATTGGGAATCTGTTGCCACCATCCCCACCAGAAGATGGTGCACGCCGACTGAGCACGTTGCACGAGTTTCAGCAGCAGAGTCCTTTGAGGTTCCGAGGCGTGACGGATCCGTAGGCGGCTGAGGACTAGTTGAAAGCTGTGGCTAGAGTTTTTTGCCTAGTTGGGACACCAGCCGGCCAGATGGTGATCCTAGCTGCCTGTCTTTTCCAGGGAGCAGTAGGGAGATGGTGGAGCTTGATTCTCCAGATAAACGACGAGGAAACCCTCACCTATGCAGATTTCGAGGGCCTCTTCAGGGTAGAGTTCATTCTAGTGACTCTACGCTCTGTGCGTATACATGATCTGCTACACTTACAGTAGGATAGCCTGACCGTGGCCTAGTACTCGGTGAGGTTCACCGACCTCTCACATTACTCTACCGACCTGGTGCAAGACCCTTTCTTCAGGGCCCGGACCTTCGAGCAGGGACTCCGACGGGAGATCAGAGCTTTGATGGTATCTCTCAGTATCCCGACGCATACTGGAGTGTTGGAGAGAGCACTCTTGGTGGATATTTTCCTTGCTGATCAAACACCGATAGTGAGACCCACCATCGGGAGACACGTAGCAGAGTCATCTGCGGCTGGTAGTAGGCAGATGACACAAAGGTCCAAGTGGACCAGACCTTTTGTTGGATGACTCTAAGACGTAGGGTCGGAGGTGCGAGGATCACGAGGAAGATCATACTAGCAGAGGAGCAGACTGTGCTTCATGTGTGGAGGGCATGGTCACATGGCTCGCGAATGCTCGACCAGCCGTACTGATGACCAGCATACGATCGAGGGACTACCGAGGTAGAGATTCAAGCAAGGAGGTCTACAGGGCGGCAGACGTGGTATAGTAGAAGGTCGTGTAGTAGGTGGTGGATGACGGTTCGAGTTTCTACCACCACCACCTCCAGGTGGTCCACCCTGACCACAGGGAGTAGGTGGACAGGGACAAGCTCAGCTCTAGGCAGTTGAGGCCTACAACCACGACACTCCAGAGATGATTCGAGGTATGATCTGTGTCTACTTCACCTTAGCTGCAGTACTTATAGACATAGGTTCTAGTCACTCTTTCATTTCCACATCCCTTATTCGAAGCTTGGAGATTCCGATGGAGTCGTTGGATTTATCCTTATGATTAGAGACTCCTACGGGAGAATATTCGGCGATTACACATTGGTTCCAACAGTGTGAGATTACTCTAAGAGGTGAGAGCTTAGGCTGAGATCTTCTAGTAGCGGTGTTGAGGCCTTATGACGTCATCTTGGGTATGGACTGGTTATCCATAGTCCATGCTCATATTGACTGCATTATGCACAAAGTGCGGTGTGTCCGTGAGGATGGGACCAGGTTTTCCTTCATAAGAGAGAAGGGAACCTTTTCAGCATAGGATGGACTTACCTGAAGGAGGGTGCATCCGATCACACATCAGTTGTCTAGCCTTACCCTCAGAGAAGTTGATGTTGAGATTCTGAGTTATCTTGTAGTGGTGGACTAGTATGTCAATGTCTTCCCTGATTATGTTTCAGGACTACCTCCTCGCAGAGAGGTGGACTTCTACATTGACATTTACCCCGGTACGGCACCGATATCTACACCAAAATATCAGATGGATCCCATGGAGCTCCGTGAGTTATGGGTATAGTTGGAGGACTTACAGAGGAAGGTGTTCATAAAGCCCAGTGTTTCTTCATGGGTACCCCCAATTTTGTTCGCAAAAGAAGGCAGATGGGAGTTTGAGGCTCTGTGTGGATTATCGGCGCATGAACCAAGTGACTGTGAAGAACAAGTATCTACTTATGATGATTAATGATCTCTTTGATTAGTTTAAGGGAGCGTGTTGGTTTTTGAAGATAGTCCTCAGATCAGGATATCATCAGCTCCGAGTACGAGATGAGGATGTTCAGAAGACAGCCTTCAGATGTCGGTATGGACACTATGAGTTCTTGGTTATGCCATTAAACATGAACAACACCCATGAAATGTTCATGGGACTCATGAACAGGATCTTTCAGCCATAACTCGATCGCTTTGTGGTGGTCTTCATCGATTACATATTGATATACTCGGTGTCGGAGGAGGAGAATGTCTATCATCTACAGATAGTTCTAGATACACTCTGAGAGCACCAGATTTATAGTAAACTCTTGAAGTTCCAGTTCTGGATACGGGAGGTCCACTTTCTGGGAAACATTATCTCAGAGGTTGAGGTTTCAGTGGATCCGGTGAAGATGGAGGTTTTTCTTGATTGGGAGTCACCTAGGAGTGTGACCGAGGTGCGGAGTTTCCTGAGGTTGGTTGGGTACTATCGTAGATTCATACCTGACTTTTCCAGAGTTGGGGCACCCTTTTTAGAGTTAACGAAGAAGGGAAAGCCCTTCGTGTGGATAAAGAGATGCCAGTAGAGTTTTTAGGAGCTGAGGTAGAGACTGAAAAGTGCCCCCATCTTGAGGCTTCCAGAAGAGGGTGTTGGGTATGTAGTCTACTATGACGCATCAGGGACCGGACTTGGATATGTCCTGATGGAGGAGTGAGCAGTGATTGCTTATGGTTCGCGACAACTGAGACAGAATGATAAAAACTATGCTACCCATTACCTGGATTTAGCAGTAGTGGTCTTCACCTTGAATACGTGGAGACACTACTTGATGGGCGAACGTTTTACAGTTTACTCTGATCACAAGAGTCTCAGGTATATCTTCTCATAGAAGGACCTGAACCTGAGATAGCGAATATGGATAGAGTTCCTCTAGGAATATGACTTTGAGATAGTCTACACTCCAAGGAAAGGGAACGTAGTAGCAGACACACTCAGCAGGAGGTATGGTCTACAGTTGCTGAGTGAGGCGACAGAGTAGCTAGCCATGTTGCAGATATCTTTTGTGGATAGAGATGGAGCAGCTTACCTCCAGTCTATGACTGTCACTCCCCCACTTCTTCAGCGAGTTCGGGAGGCACATCTTGGGGACATTGACTGTGAGGCTCTATGTGCTCAAATATCCTCAGGACAGGCACCTGATGGATTTTATGAAGGTGGGGATCATGTCATCCTCTTTAGAGGATGCACTATGGTACCGGTGGTTCTATGAGAGGGGGTGTTGAGGGAGTTCCATACATCCCCTCTGGCGGTACATCCTGGTGTGGTGAAGATGTATCAGGACCTACGGCGTTAGCACTGGTGTCCAGGGATGAAGAAAGTAGTGGAAGAGTTTGTTTCACAATGCCTCACTTGTCAGCAAGTGAAGGTCGAGCATCAGGTTCCAGCCAGCTTAGCGCAGCCACTAGAGGTACTGGAGTGGAAGTGGGATGGTATCTCCATGGACTTTGTGATAGTCTACCATAAACATCCAGGGGACATGATTCAATCTGGGTGATCATTGACTAACACACCAAGTCGGCCCACTTCCTACCCATCCGAGAGTAGGGATCAGTAGAGGGTTTGGGACGCCTCTACATACAGAAGATTGTATGGCTTCATGTGGTTCCATCGACGATCGTCTTTGATCGTGACGCACGTTTTACATCCCGGTTGTGGAAGGGATTACAGGAGGCATTCAGGACTCATATATGTTTGAGCACCGCCTTTCATCCTCAGACGGATGGTCAAACGGAGCGGATCATACAGACACTCGAGGACATGCTTTGTACTTGCATCCAAGATTTTGGACACAGTTGGGAGAATCACTTTCCCTTGGTGGAGTTCTCATACAAAAACAGCTATCAATCCACCATAGGTATGGCACCGTTTTAGGTCTTGTACGGTCGACCATGCAGATCACCTCTATACTAGACAGACCTAGGGGAGTCAGCACTTATGGGTCCAGAGTTGGAACGGGCTACCACTGAGAAAGTGCAAATCATCCAGGAGTGGATGAAGACTGCACAGAGAAGACATAAGTCTTATGTTGACAGGAGATGAAGACCCTTGGAGTTCGAAAAAGGAGACCATGTCTTCCTATGGGTCTCATCTCGACGAGGTTTGCAGAGATTTGGTTAGGGAGGCAAGCTATCTCTGAGGTTCATCGAACCCTTTCAGGTTCTCAGCAGAGTTGGCGATGTGGCGTATCACCTAGATCTTCCCCCATAGATGCATCGTTTGCATGACGTTTTCCACATGTCGCAGCTGAGGAAGTACGTGCATGATCCATCGCACGTTATTGACTGGGGAGAGTTGGACATTGATGATGGGGCGATGTTTTCGGAGGTTCCAGTTGAGATTGAGGGTCGACAGGAGCGGGTCCTTCGCGGGTGATCGATACCTCTAGTGCATGTTCGCTGAAAGCACGAGAACCTCCAGGAGAGCACATGGGAGCGGGAGGCTCAGATTCGTTCTTAGTACCCCCCCCCCCCCCCATTTATTTCCTTAGTCTATGTTGTGGCTTTTAGGGATGAAAATCCATAAGGTGGGGAGAATATAAAGATCCATATTTTCCATGTAATTTTTTTTAATTATATGGAATTATTACGAGTCTGCAAAAATTGACGGCGTGTGATTCTGAAGCCCAATGTGCCCGAAATGAATTTCTGAACTTTTTTTATGGTACGTTCAGTAAACGCGTGGGCGGTATTTTCTATCTTTTGAACCGGTTCTCGGATTAAAAATCTGAGGGCACCATTGAATCCGCAGCGCCGGGATTCACTTAAGGGAGGTTTCACATTGTCCGTAGAATGTCAGAGGAAAACGATAGTTTTTGGATATTTAAAAGAATAATAAAATAACAACGTTATTTTTTTCCTCTTTTTTTTCTTTTTCTCCAACGGACAAGAGGCGATGGCAAGACCGACGACATGTCAAGCCATTAATTGGCTTGACTCTTCCTTGTTTGTAACTGTACCATTTGAATTTGGGAGATTCATTAATTAAATGAACCTCATAAATTCCTTGGAACGTTAACCACCTCTCCCCCTCCTATTTATATGGAGCTCAGGGAGGGGTGTTGGCACGGATTCACCAAGAGACGAAGCTCTGGAAAAGTACTGCGACGCCAACCACTTGGAGGACGAGACCAGTTTCAGCGAGCAGTGACGAGCGCCACCAAATCATGAACCGATGACAACGATGAAGGAGGTTCCTTCGATCATCGTTAGTGGCCATCTAATCCAGGTAGGGTAATTGTTTTAAAGTTCATCTTTATGAGATAAATTGTTGATCGCTTGATACAATCCTAATGCGGAGGGCGCTGGCCAAACGAAGAAGGCCCGAACCCTCCATCGTTTAGGTAATTATCTAGTTTTTCTGGAATGGTTTTCCAAACGTAGTGGCAGGATGAAACCGAAAGATACGCAGTGGTGATGGTGACCTGAGAGCCTCGTAGGCATTGACGACACCAAAAACGGACCACCGAAACACGTCTGGTGGTCCGTAGAAGAAACCATCATCGTGCCATGTTGGCGGCGACCGGCGGTGGTCGGAGGAGACCCACGGCGTCCGTCCGTGGGGGGTGGTAAGCGGTGCTTCATCACGCGCCGCGGTGGCTGGCCTGAGTCAGGAGTGTGGGACAAGTGCGACGCCCGCATGCACCATCAGCGACAGGAAAGGAGGAGGGCGGTGCTGCCCCCGTGTTGCGCTGTGTTGGCGGAAGTCGATCGGCCAAATGGCCGACCGCTGAACCCGGTGGGGCAATGCCCCACCGGCAGGACAAAATGGCCCTGCAACTGCGGGGCTAGCACAGAAGTTGGTCCACCTTCTAGCGGACCGGTTCAGACACTGGCTCGCCCAGCGGGTCGGACCCGCGGGCCAGCTCGAGAGGGCCAAGCCCCACCCGGCGGTCGGGCCAACCATGGCCCGGGCCCACGAACCAATGGGCCGACCCCGACGGACCGGACCTAGTGAACTGGGCCGACCCTTGACGGTTTGGACCCGGGCGGGGTCTGGTAGACCCCAAGACCCGTTGCGTCGGGTCGGCCTGACCAAGTCGGACCAGGCGCAGACCCAACTAGTCCCCGAATAAAGAAACATTCATAACTGACGAACCGGGAGTCCATTTGACACGCCATTAGTGGAGTTGGGACCCATTTTGGGAAATAGTCCCTTTGGCATATTCCGGCAGGCCCAACCGAGCCAGGCCGGACCGAGGTGCGATCACTCCCGTTTCACGAAAAGGGATGTAACTAACAAACTGGATGTCTGATCGACGCGCTGTCTGTGGCATAAGGACCCTTGTGACAAGGCGGTCCTTTGGAGATACTCTAAGTGAGTTTTGATTGAATTTGATGTGCAACTTGGGTTGGATCAGACTTGAATCTAACCAGAAACGTTTTACAAAAGTGTCCATATCTCACAGATTGGGCGTCCGATCGACGCGTCGTTTGTCACGTTGTGACTCATATAATGGGGCGGTCCCTTGGGTATGTTTTTTACGAAACTTTGTACGGGTTAAAATATGACTGATGGCCTAAGGAGCGGTTCTCCCAGAATCAAGCGTGCTATGAGAATAAATCTTGTGACCAACTGTCTTTGAAGTAGCGACCCTGTGTGGGTCAGCATCATATCAACCTTGTGTGGATCAAAATGTAGCAAACCTGTGTGGATCAGCATCATAGCGAACCTGTGTGGATCAGCATCATAGCAAACCTATGTGGATTGGCATCTAACAACCCTGTGTGGATCGGGATCATAGCGACCTTGTGTGGGTCATCATTCTAGTGACCCTGTGTGGATCAACAGTGCACAACCCGACAAGCACCAGCCTTAGAGCGGCCCATCATGGATCATCGATATACAACCCCGTGTGGATCGACAATGGAACAACTCCCTCGTGGTTCAGTTTTGGAGACTTCCTAATAGAATAAAACGATATAGCTTTAGGCTAATCATCTTTATTGTAACGACCCAAAGTTTCAATAATGGAAAATCCCTCTTGATCTAGTTAAATGTATCTTTATGCAAAATATTTTTATAAGATGTCAACTTCTTTGATTTTATGTTAATAATTTTGACCATTGCTAATATAGTCATTGAACAGTGATCACATGATTAGTATAAATATAGGACTTTAACAAATCCAATTTACTCAGACAAAAGAAGTGACGACCTCATCCAGTAGAATTGCTCCATATGAAGCCCATTTGTCGGAGCTCGGAAAAGAGGTAGCATCCTTGGGTTTCGCTCTTGACCAATCCCAAGCTGAGATTCATCATGTCAAGCTCGAACGGGACCATCTACGTGAAAAGTGGAAGTTGATAGAGATTACCACTCAAGCGATGTTATCCGAGCCACCCTAAGAGTATTTTACCATCGCACACCTTACCCTTAGGTCTTATGCAGTTGTTTTAAGGGGTTATGCAACAAATAGATAGTACTATGTTCAAGTACATTTTTTTGTATATAATAATGTATATACTTTCTTATCATTATGGATACATTGTAAATAGTTTTTAAAGTACAAATAGTCTTTGTAGTTATTATTTAATTAAGAATTCTATTTTATTAAATTAAGGGATTTTTTGAATTAAATAATATTTTAATAAAATATTTTTATTATTAAATTAATTTTTATTAAATATAAATGATCTTATAATTTTATGAATGCAATTATAATTTTTATTAAGGTTTGAAATCCATTCTTGTCAAAACCTGTGAATTTTCGATAAATGTCGGTTTTTATTTTAGAAGTGAAAATTAACATATTTAGACAATTATTTAGATAAAATAAATGTTATTTCTGGAATCATGACGTTGAAATTATCCAATGGTGAATTTTTCATAATTTTCTGAGACAGTCAAATTTTTGGGTAAAAATTAAATATCGTTTAGATATATAATGTGTTTTATGACATCATAATGACCCAATAGTGATGTAATAAAATACTATAAGCTTTATGTTCAAACAATATATGTTTTACCATTAAAATAATGTGATTTTGGGTTTGTTTGACTTACTTTTCAAAGCATTAATGGACCCCTCAAGACTTATTAAACACCTTGTCTTTTTAAATTAATTTCCATGGGAGTGTGACTCACCTCCACATAAGCAACCCTATTATTTTAAGAAGTTAGTACTTTGGACTTATAAAATATTTTTTTCCTCTTCCCTTTTCCAAAAACCATGGGCAAAAACCATGGACTGGTTTGTGGTTTGGATTAATTTAATATAAGGGGTCCCAAACCTAAATAATAAAGAATTCCCTCACCTTTCCTATATAAACCCACCCAAGATCCTGTTGGATTTGGTGGTCTAGAACCAACTACTTTGTACTTTATTCATTAAATAAAAGCCTTATCACATCTTTATTGTTCTTCTGCGTGACATGTCATGTGATAATGTCCTAAGGACAGCTGTTGCATTAAAGGGTCGTAGCGGATCCCTGCTATGATGAGAACCCGGAAGTGCCATAACACTGTTCTTGAATGTATGTTCTATGGCCGGATGATATTATTTGAGGGACACAAATAATACAGGTCATTAGGGGTGAGAACTCATAAAAATTTGAGGCACCTTCTCATGGTGTGCACCCTTGGTAATATCCAGGAGGATATTATGAGAACGAGACCCGCCAGTAGGAAATCCACATTTCATAGTGTCATTGGATGTTCCTATCTGAAGACGTGTGTATTGGTCCTTAGACTTTAAGATTATTATTAATGGGTATTAAAACTCGTGCACTTAGATGTATTGAAGAAAAATGTGACGACACACTGTCCGCAACGAGGTAGGATACGTTGGGTGCGTCACGAGTAATACCACATTAATAGATAATGCGAGAAAGGATTTTTCCTTTTCGTTCCATAATGGAAGTAGATATCTCAGGCCCTTTGATGGAATTGATATAGCCTAAATAAACCCATGTCCATGGTAAGGTATGGGCAAGTTCAATTCCGAGAAGTCAAAGAAAGAATAATCAAGCACATGGGTTGGTGGCACTAGCATGCAACCCACTTGATTGGAGATATCGAGACAAAGGGATTATATTACACGGTAAGCGTTCGTAGGAGGTGACACGTCATTGCGGTGTTAACTTCTTTCTCTATGGGTGCCTTGGCGTGTTGCTAGACGCTAACCTTGGACTTTAGGAAGGCTCAGCCTAATGCCACTGAGAAAGAGGCCTAGAGGGTCACACACTAAGTGTGTCCATGTATCTCAGTTAAATATTAATTTAACAAGTTAAATAAATATTATTCCCGACTGTGGTTTAATAATTATTTAAGGATGCCTGATCGCATTTGTTTCGACACTAGTTATTCGAGAGAATATAGTGTGGGAGAAATAATATATATTTATTAGCGAGTAATGTAGTTACATTTATTTAAGAAATAAATAGTCATTACTCAAGGTCTAATAAATATGGTGGAGGAAATAAATAAAATGAAAAAATAAAAGTACACACCGTGTATATTTATATACATGCCGTGTAGTTTGTTTTTCAGGATTCGTGAGAAAATATTGTTTATTTAATTAAATTATATTAAATGTAATACGTTGGGCGCATGTCAAGTAATAATGATGGTCAACTGTCATTATTAAGACATGTGGTATTACTAAGAATTAAATGAAATGATTAAATGCTTTCGGGCAATTAATTCATTTTATTATTCTAAGTATTATAATTTCAATTACATTATTCTCATAGAATTAGAGCCATTGTTGTGCACAACGGATTTGGAAATACTCTCAAGCCAAAGAGAGAATTCCCTTTCCACCAAGAACGCCCTCAAGTTACGAGAGCAAGATCCTCTACCGGATCAAGGCGGTCAAAGGCGGACATCGCAAGCGAAGGTTCTTCCACGCTAGTACCCGGAGATCCCTTCGGCGACGTCCGGAGATACTTGAAACACGTGTGGATCACCGCTAGAGGAATCCTACACTTGGATTCTACGATGCAACGACGGATCACCGAATCATGACCGGACACATCAACGAAGAAAGAATTCCAACGAGGTAATTCTTATGAATTAATTAAATTAATTATAATCAACATATGATGATCCTCCTCAAGGGTTCCGGGACTCTTCTTTTCTTTTCGTTCTTCGTTCTATTCCGAATATTTAGCGTTTTATATCTTGACGGATCTCAGATTTAATGTTGTTTAACGTTAAAATTAAAGTTGGGAAAACCCACCAACGCGCTTCCGCTACGCCCGAAACCTAAAAGTGGTATCAGAGGGGGTCATATCGTTGATTATAATTATTTATTTTTTCATTGGTAATTTACGCATTTAATAATTTAGTTATTTCAATTCAAGTTTAATCGTTCTGGAAATCTGAATATCGAGATCTATTCCTCCTCCCTCGTTTCTCGTTCACCTCACAGAAATGAATTTTTCTTTTAATTTTGATTAAAATAAAATAGAGGAACTCATCCATAGGAGCCAAACGTTTATGGCCATATAACACCAGAATACACGGTGTGTATTCGGAAGTACACGCCGTGTATTCTAGGTTCAATGCATTGACTGATCCGCCAAATCAGGTCGTGTATTGGATTTTTTCTAAGAATTTAAGACACCGTGTGTTGACCAGAAATAGGTGGAACACAGTTTCCAGAATACATGTCGTGTGGTCCAATGAACACACTGTGTAGTCTCTTCGGGTTAGGGTTGGGTCATGTACTCCGTACACGGCCTGCCCGGCTGGAAACCGTGTAACGCGGAAACTACACAGCGTGTGTCCCACTGTACACGTCGTGTACTCCGAAAATTTCCGAAGTACATTAACACGCCCTATCCCCGGGAGTGTACTTCGGATAAACGGTGAAAAAAAGTACACGCTGTGTAGTCGGAACTACATGTCGTGTACTCCGAAAATTTCCAAAGTACATTAACACGCCCTGTCCCCGGGTGTGTACTTCGGATGGACGGTGAAGAAAAAGTACACGCCGTGTAGTCAGAACTACAGGCCATGTACTCACCCAAATTACGCAGATTTATTAAAATTTATTATTATATTATACAAACCCTTGAGACGTGTACCATGGTGCAGGTGTAAAGCTGAGGCACAACACGTGATAGGTGTTTTATATATATGTGTTTAATTTAACATCTACGTAATAAATGGGAATTCACCGGGTTGCCTCCAAGGTACAAGTTACGTACAAGGATAATTTTAAATGAATTTATTTGTTTAAAATTAGGATGGATGAGAATCTCAAGGAAATTCAGAAAAAGTTATTTAAGATAAAATGATTGATTAATTAAAGATAATTAATTGATTAGAGCATGATTTATCTTAAACAAGAACGATTAAAGAATTGAATTCTAGTTTTATTTATGCGTAAATATCGTTGCATGTATGGATGATCATGAGCTAGACTGAGACCTTTGTATGTGAATGGTTTCTTTTAATTTATTTATTTAAATTAAAATTTTTGGCCTATGAGCCATCCCCTCATTAATATGTAGGGCCTGCGTGCCCAAGGATTCTTTTATGTAAAAACCCCTTTTTACCCCTCACCTGCGTATGAGATAAATGCATATGTAATGGATGGATCTCCCAAGATAGTGGAGGCGACTCAAGTCAAGAGCCATGGTGAAACAAATCCAAGGAGATACAAAGGTGGACAGGTGGAAAGCTGTCAACACGAACCTGAAAGGTTCAATGTGTTTCTCCCCTAGGTCTTGGGTTAGTTTATCAACCGCTAGATAAACTAACCAATAGAAAAGATCATGATCATACCATTTATTTTATTTCTGTCAGTTGCATGGTTTATTTATTGTGGGTGTGTTGTCACGATCACACAATTAATGAATTAAATGAGCATGCAATATGGAACTAAAATAAAACCGGCTTATACGTAAATATTATCTTATACATGGTTAATCACTTAAGTATATCCCACTTAATATTAACAAGCATGTAATCAAAGATAATAAAATGGAAATTTACGTATAAGGATAAAATCCCTCAAAATAAATATTAAGTCGGCATAGCCTTCCATAATCTTGGTTAGAATCGAACCATAGTTCAAAGTGCTTGACCAACCCTAGTTGGGTGCTTTCAATTATCGGGGAATTCCAATTCAAGGTTTTGGATTGACTTGACTTGGTTCGCATCAAGGGTTGACTGCCACAGCAGGACTTGGTGTGACCAAGAGGAAAAGGTTGAGGAAATCCAAAAAAAGGATTTCAGGATTGGGGAGTCCACTCAGCGGATCAAGGAGCTGCGAGTTAATGTAGTTGGAATTTGGAATGCCTACCTAAAACTCTTCAAGTTTATTGACCAACCCTAGTTGGGGTAATGCGAAGGGAAATATAGATCCTTGCCACTAGAATATTCATGCAACATAATATTCCGAAGTCAATGGTGAGGGCTATTGGATTTCGATAAAATAGTGGGAGACTAATAAGTATTAATTTATTTATTTGTCTCAATTTTTCTAATAAAGTACTAAACCTTTGCTCATCTTAAATTGTAGAAACTGAAAGAAAAAGACTTCAAACATATCATTGCGCACCATACTCGAAAAAGAAAACCTTCTCACCGGCACCAATTTCCAAGAGTGGCAGAGGCATTTACGCGTCGTCCTTCACCACGAAAGGAAATTATATGTGCTGGAAGAGCCTATTCCAGTTGCACCTAGGAAAGAGGATAGTGATGAGGAATTATCTCTCTACATGAAACACATGGATGATGCCACAGATGTCCAGTGTTTCATGATATCGGCCATGTCTAATGAGCTATTGAAGAAACATGAAAACATGGACGCGTATAGCATGATGTCTCACCTTAAAGATCTCTACCAAGAGAAGGCGAGATAGGAGAGGTATGAGATCTCCAATGCTTTGTTTACCATGAAGCTTGGAGAGTTTATGCCATCTGGGCCTCATGTAGTCAAGCTTATTGGCTACATTGAATGCCTGGACATCTTAGGGATTAAATTCCTGGATGAGTTGCGTATATATCTCATCCTATCATCACTGCCCAAGACCTTCTCTAGCTTCATTGTCAACTATAACATGAGCGGCAATGAGAAGATTCTATCGAAGATTCTGACCTTGATTCGCAGGGTAGATAAGGACATGGGGCGTGACAAACCCGTGGTCCTTATGGTGAACAAGAAAATGAAGGACAAGGAAAAGGGGCCAAAGACTTATAAATGGTCTGAAGCCCCCGAGCACCGTCCCTCCAAGAAGGGGAAGATCCAGAGGCAGGGCAAGGAACGGGAGGCAGTGTGCTTTGCATGTGGCAAGCAGGGCCACTGGAAGAGGAACTGCACCCAGAAGCGTAGGGACTCTAAAGGTGCGTTTGTTATTGAGTGCAATCTTTCTATTTCTACACATTGGGTATTAGATACAGCTTGTGGGGATCACATCTATATTCAAATGTAGGAACCAAGTAGATTTAGAAATATCGCCAGAGGAGAGGTGGATATTCGAGCTGCCAATGGCGCAAGGCTGGCTGCGTTGGCTATTGGTGACTACCACCTCTCATTACCGACTGGGATGAATTTGGTTTTACATAACTGTTATTATGTTCCTAGTGTTACCAAGAACATAATTTCTGTATCTTGTTTGGATATGGATGGATTTGTTTTCAAATTTGGAAATAAGGATTGTCTCTTTTATAAGAACAACGTATTTTATGGTATGGCACATTTAAATAATGGTTTGTATGTATTGAATTACAAAAACCAAGTGTTGGCAATCGATAACGAAACAAACTCACATGACTCATACATCACCCAGTTATGGCATCATCGCCTTGGTCATGTGAACGAGAAGTATTTGACAAAGCTCTGCCAAGATGGTTATTTAGACTCTACTGAGCTAAAACCACTTGATAGATGTCACGTTTGTTTACAAGGAAAAATGACCAAGCCGCCTTTTGGTGGACAAGGTGAAAGGGCCACAGAGCTTCTAGGATTGGTACACACTGATGTGTGTGGACCATTTCTAGTAGAAGCTAGAGGTGGATATTCTTACTTCATTAATTTTACTGATGATTTGAGTAGATATGGTTATGTCTACTTAATGAGGTATAATTCAAAGTCCTTAGAGAAATTTAAGGAATTCAAGAATGAATTAGAGAATCAGCTTGGTAAGAAGATAAAGAATCTTCTATCGGATCGAGGTGGAGAATATCTGAAACAATAGTTCATTGATCTTCTACGGGAGTCTGGGATTCTATCTCAGATCACTCCTCCTTATACACCATAGTGGAATGCTGTTAGTGAAAGGAGGAACTGCACCTTGTTAGACATGGTGAGGTCGATGATGAGTCATGCAGATCTTCCATTATCCTTTTGGGGATATGCATTACAAACTGCAGCATACACATTAAACCGAGTACCAACTAAGGCGGAAAATGGAATTCCATCTGAGTTATGGAATGGAAGGAAACCCACTTTGTTGCACACACATGTATGGGGATGCGATGAATTTGTTAAGGCCTTATCAGGAAACAAACTAGCACCCCAGGGCACGAAGTGTATCTTTATAGGATATCCCAAGGAAACGAAAGGATATTACCTATATAACCCTCAAGACAAGAAAGTGATTGTCGCCAGACAAGCCGTCTTTCTTGAGAGGGAGAACATCCTCAAGAAGGATAGTGGGAGAAATATTGACTTTGACAAAGTCGATGCTCAAGATACACAGGATTTGGTATAGGAAAAAGTTACACAGGTCCCCGTGGAAGAGGTTCCAGAAACACAAGTACTACGTAGGAGCTCAAGAGAGGTAAGGGAACCAGAGAGATTTGGTTTCCTAGTCACCGAGGATGGTGAATCATTATTGTTAGACAATGATGAACCTCTCTCCTAAAAGGAAGCAGTAGAAATCTCAGAAGTTGCAAGATGGCTATAAGATATGAATTCTGAGATGGATTCCATGTATCATAACCAAGTTTGGGTTCTGGTCGATGAGCTAGTTGATGTAAAGCCTGTTGGATGCAAATGGGTATTAAAAAGAAAGATGGACATGGAAGGTCAATTTAGCACCTATAAAGCAAGGCTAGTGGCTAAAGGATTCAGACAGCGTCAAGGAATTGAATATGAGGAAACCTTCTCGCTAGTTTCCATGTTTAAATCCATAAGAATCATACTTGTCATAGCAGCTTACCATGCTACGAGATTTGGCAGATGGATGTCAAAACAGCATTCCTTAACGAGAACCTTCAGGAAGATGTCTATATGATACAACCAGAAGGGTTTGTGACACCAGGTGAAGCCAAACGGGTTTTCAAGTTGCAGAAATCCATTTATGGATTGAAGAAAGCATCCAGGTCATGGAATATTCGATTTGATGAATCCATAAAGGAATTTTGTTTCATTAAGAATGAATATGAGCCATGTGTTTATAAGCGGTTTAATGGGAATGTGGTTGTCATCCTAGTGGTATATGTTGATGACATATTACTTATTGGAAACGATGTACCATCCTTACAGTAAGTTAAGGATTGGTTGAACAATTTTTTCTCCATGAAGGACTTAGGAGAAGTAGCCTACATTCTAGGGATCAAGATCATTCGTGACAGATCCAAGAGGATGCTTGGACTAAGTCAGGGTACATACATTGACCAGATACTAAAGATATTTAGTATGGAAAAATCCAATAGGGGATTGGTTCCAGTGTCACATGGCTTACATCTTTCTAATAAAATGTGTCCCCAGACACAATAGGAGAAAGATAGGATGAGAAAGATCCCA
Source organism: Viscum album (assembly GCA_963277665.1). NCBI lineage: Eukaryota > Viridiplantae > Streptophyta > Magnoliopsida > Santalales > Viscaceae > Viscum > Viscum album. Next base: position 1,075,937,718 of record OY728121.1, on the reverse strand, counting down.
TACGCTTCGGCTATAGGATCCATCATGTATGCCATGTTATGTACTAGGATTTATGTTGCCTATGCACTGAGCATGGTAGACAGATATCAAGAAGATCCAGGAGAATAGCATTAGACTGCTGTTAAGACTATCCTTAAGTATCTGAGAAGAACTAAGGATATGTTCCTGGTGTATAGAGGAGATGAGGAGCTTGTCATTAGAGGGTATGCTGATGCTGGTTTTAAAACAGATCAGAATGATCTGAAGTCGCAATATGGATATGTTTTCTATCTCAATGGAGGAGCTGTGAGCTGGAAGAGTTCAAAGCAGCCAGTTTTCGCCGATTCTACAGCGGAGTCCGAGTATATAGCAGCTTCTGATATAGCCAAGGAAGCCGTTTGGATTCAGAACTTTGTCCAGGAGCTTGATGTGGTTCCTAGCAGTAAAGATCCCATTACATTGTATTGTGATAATACTGCAGCGGTGGCTCTTGAAAAAGAACCAAGGTCACATCAACGGACAAAGCACATACTCCGGAAGTATCACCTCTTGAGGGATTTCTATCAAAGGGGTGAAGTTACAGTGAGTAGAGTGTCCATGGAAGAGAACGTGGTAGACCCCATGACTAAAGGCCTATCTCAGTAGAAGCGTGAATATCATGTGAGAGCTAGTGGGTTAAAGGTTGTTAGCAGTTAGCTCTAGTATAAGTGGGAGTCTGTTGGAGTTGGTGGTCTAGAACCAACTACTTTGTACTTTATTCATTAAATAAAAGCCTTATCACATCTTGATTGTTCTTTTGCGTGACATGTCATGTGATAATGTCCTAAGGATAGCTTTTGCATTAAAGGGTCGTAGCGGATCCCTGCTATGATGAGAACCCGGAAGTGCCATAACACTGTTCTTGAATGTTTGTTCTATGGCCGGATGATATTATTTGAGGGACACAAATAATCCAGGTCATTAGGGTTGAGGACTCATAAAACTTTGAGGCAGCTTCTCATGGTGTGCTCCCTTGGTAATATCCAGGAGGATATTATGAGAACGAGACCCACCAGTATTAAATCCACATTTCATAGTGTCATTGGATGTTCCTATCTGCGGACGTGTGTATTGGTCCTTAGACTTTAAGATTATTATTAATGGGTATTGCAACTCGTGCACTTAGATGTATTGACAAAAACTGTGACGACACACTGTTCGCAGCGAGGTAGGATACGTTGGGTGTGTCACGAGTAATACCGCATTAATAGATAATGCGAGAAAGGATTTGTCCCTTTCGTTCCATAACAGAAGTATATTTCTCAGACCCTTTGATGGAATTGATATAGCCTAAATAAATCCATGGCCATAGTAAGGTATGGGCAAGTTCAATTCTGGGAAGTCAAAGAAAGAATAATCAAGCACATGGGTTGATGGCACTAGCATGCAACCCGCTTGATTGGAGATATCAAGACAAAGGGATTATATTACATGGTAAGCGTTCATAGGAGGTGACACTTCATTGTGGTGTTAAATTCTTTCTCTATTGGTGCCTTGGCGTGTTGCTAGATGCTAACCTTGGACTTTAGGCAGGCTCAGCCTAATGCCACTGAGAAAGAGGCCTAGAGGGTCACACACTAAGTGTGTCCATGTATATCAGTTAAATATTAATTTAACAAGTTAAATAAATATTATTCCCAATTGTGGTTTAATAATTATTTAAGGATTTCTGATCGCATTTGTTTCGACACTAGTTATTCAAGAGAATATAGTGTGGGAAAAATAATATATATATTTATTAGCAGGTAATGCAGTTACATTTATTTAAGAAATAAATAGTCATTACTCAAGGTCTAATAAATATGCTGGAGGAAATAAATAAAATGAAAAAATAAAAGTACACACCGTGTATATTTATATACACGCCGTGTAGTTTGTTTTTCAGGATTCGTGAGAAAATATTGTTTATTTAATTAAATGATATTAAATGTAATACATTGGGTGCATGTCAAGTAATAATGATGGTCAACTATCATTATTAAGACACGTGGTATTACTAAGAATTAAATGAAATGATTAAATGCTTTCAGGAAATTAATTCATTTTATTATTCTAAGTATTATAATCCAAATTACATTATTCTCATAGAATTAGAGCCATTTTTGTGAACAACGGATTTGGAAATACTCTCAATCCAAAGAGAGAATTCCCTTTCCACCAAGAACGCCCTCAAGTTACGAGAGCAAGATCCTCCACTGGATCAAGGCGGTCGAAGGCGGACATCGCAAGCGAAGGTTCTTCCACGCTAGCACCCGGAGATCCCTTCGGCAACGTCCGGAGATACATGACACATGTGTGGATCACCACTAGAGGAATCCTACACTTTGATTCTACGACGCAAAAAAGGATCACCGAATCGTGACCGGACACATCAATGAAGAAAGAATTCCAATGAGGTAATTCTTATGCATTAATTAAATTAATTATAATCAACATATGATGAACCTCCTCAAGGGTTCCGGGACTCTTCTTTTCTTTTCATTCTTCATTCTATTCCGAAGATTCGGCGTTTTATATCGTGACGGATCTCGGATTGAACGTTGTTTAACGTTAAAATTAAAGTTGGGCAAACCCACCAACGCGCTTCCACTGCGCCCGGAACCTACATCTCCCACTTCCTCCTCACTCAAATCCCTTGGAGTTTGTCCAACCTCTTCCCTACCCTCTCTAGAATCCTCCCAAGGTTCCCCAAACTCCCAATAATCCTCTCTCAAGCTCTCAAGCCTTTGGAAGCACACTTCCAAGTAAGGGTTTTTTTTCTTCCTTTCTCATTTTTTTAAATTTTCTTTAAGTTGTATTTCCATTTTATTTTCAATTATGAATGTTGGGGTATGGTTTTGCACCTCCCCCATACTTCCCTATTATTTTTTGAATGATGGGAGACCCCTTTCTCTCTCATTAAATGCCTCCCATGTATACCTGTTACTATGCCGATATTCTGAAAGGAACTACTCTCTCCTCATTTACATTCAAGCAATACTTTTCTATCATGAATCTAAATTCCATTAAAATTGTTGGGACATGTATCTATATGACCTAATCACTTTCCATTACATGTAAATATGATGAGTAACCCCTTTCTATCTCATCAACCATTTTTATGAATTCTTATGTCACGTCGTTACGCTGCCGAAATCACACTGATTTTCTAAGACAATGCCATTGTGTAGTGAATACCATGCCCATTTCTCCATCAAGGGTATTAACCTTTATGCAAATTTACTTATTGATTATAAAGTTTCATGTATGAATTCCACATTCCTTCATCGTGGAATATATGATTATGTTTTATGAATCCATGTTTTATGATCCATGTGGCACACTTATGCATGAAATGAAATTTTTAAGAAGGGTGCGCCCTTATAGCACTCCAATGCATTGGGTAAAGTATAGTATCATGATACGTCATGTGAAATGAGTGTTGACTCATGATAATTCAAGTGCAAAGAGGGTTTACTCATGCTTCATGTGCAATGAGGGTTTTCTCATGCTCCATGTGCAATGATCCTTGGCTCATGCTAATTCCATGTTAAGTGTTGTTGCCACATTTCCATGTTATGATTATCATGCTTTATCATGCCTTTATGTTCATGTTTATATTATGCTCTATTGATATTCCTAATTTCTAACATGTATTTTACTCCTCATGTTATTCCATGTGTATTCCCTTACTGGTATTTATAGCTCACCCTTTTGTTATGCATGTCCTCAGGTTATCCCATGCAATGCTAAGTACGAGGGAATGTAGTGGTCATGTAAAGGAAGTTTTCAATAAAGATGTTGTATTTTCATGTTTTAAGTTTTTATGTAATTATCATAAGCCCCAAAGACACTAAACCTCTCGATCTTCTTGTTGTATCAAATTAAGTTTTATGTAATAAATCATGTTTAAGTTTGTAATAAAAGTAGCGTTGTCATAGTTGGTATCAGAGGGAAGTTTAGTTATTTTGGGTATTAGGATTAGAAAACCCTATTAAAGCCTTAGATACAAGACTAAGTACAATAAAAACATCCCTAAGTTTTTGTGAGTATTGAGTAAGTGGTTTATCAAGAAAATACATCCATGTCTAGATATGAGCAGGTAGAGGTGGCTCTGGCACAGATGTATCCTAGGGGTAAAACCTGAAAACACCGCTTTGAGCTAGACTCGAACGGGAACTGGTGCACGACAACGGGCCTTGCTTCACTCTTGGTTATGACACTCCTGGGGGATATGCTTGGGTAAATTCAAAAGCTTATTATGAACCCTTATTAAGGGAATTAAAAAAAAATTCCCCTAAGAATATATATTAGAAAGTAGATCATGAAAATCCTAGATTGAAGCCTATAGACTCATGATTTAAGGAAATAAAAGTTTATTTATAATTCATCAAATTTTATCTTTGGATTACCCTTTATGTAATGTCCTGGACCTCTCCGGCCCATTCCTTTTTCAAAAAGAAGGCCACGAAGTGTTCTGGAGGGTAAGATGGACTTTTCCCACACTTTCTAGAATTTTGAAACTACACGCCGTGTAGTTTGAGTACACACCGTGTACCCCCTTTCTGTGTATACCCCGTGTTGAAGGTCACGTCCTTGCCGTGTGCAATAAATGGGTACACGCCGTGTAGTCCTTCCCCGCGTACGTGTAACCATGTGTTGACCAGTCAACGGTCGTGTGTCGTGTTGGAGATGTGTCCTTGCCGTGTGAAATAAATGGGTACACGTCGTGTGTCCAAACTACATGTCGTGTAGTCCTTCCCCGCGTATGCGTTACCCTCAAACCGTGTGTTGACCAATCAATGGTCACGGAGCCGTGTTGGAAGCCGCGTGGAGACCGTGTGAAATAACTGAGTACACGTCGTGTACCATAAAGTACACGTTGTGTACTTTTTCTTTTCTCTCCTATAAAAGGAGGGGTCCCCTCCTCCTTTTCAACTCACCCCTCTCCTCCCCTTTCCTCTGAGCAAAGTTCTCCCAAGAGAATTGAAGGCTCTTTTTTCCATAACTTCTTCGTCTGAGCTCCGATTTTCGATCCGTCAGCATCCATGGGATCGTAACGACGAGGCGGAACTTCTAAGCTTGGATCCATTATCTTTCCTTCAGCCTTTCCTTTCCAACTTCCACCCGAGGAGGTTTTTCTGGGACTCGACGGAAGTGACGGACGCCGACGGACATCTTCTAAAGTTGATCAGGGGGAGCGTTGTGATCAGAACCTATTGAGGTAGGGATCTTACCTTCGTCTCTCTAATTTGTGCATCATGCGGGGTGGGTATCCTCTTATTTCCATGAGAAATGGTTGAAACAATAAATGAAGATAATAACTGGCTTATATAACGGGGTTGTGAAGTTTGTGTTTGTTGTTGCTTTATATCATGTGATATTATGTTGTGAATTGAATAGGATCATGCCTACTGAAAATCATGGTCATTGGGGGCCTTTGATTGCGCAATTAAATGTCTCCCTATCTTTATAAACCGTTTTTGTGGATGGAAACTTTGTTAAATGTGGAAATTGGTTAATCACGTAAATATGGCTGTTTAAATGAAAATTTGGAACCCTTGTGTGATCACCCTGGTTGAACAAAAATGGAATAATGAATATGTGGGTGTTGGCTCGGATATGTGGCATGCGATGGGGGTGTTTTTTGGGTTGTTGTGGATCAGGTGAGCAGCGGGGCTGCGGTTGACTTGGTTGTGGGTTGGTGTGAATGCTATGTTGGTGATGGGCAGCAGGGTTGTGATAAATGGTATTAAATGGATAATGATGTACGGGTTTCAGTATGTTTGTGGTTATAGTGGTTGGTAGCGGGGCTGCAGGGTTGGGTTTTAATGTTAACGGACTATGGGTTGTGAATAATAAATAAAAAGTGGAAGAGTTAATGAATGGTGGGTCATGGTAATGGAACGGGATTAATAATCAATGGGTTAGTTGATTGATAAGAAGGGACTTGGTTGTGTTGCTTGTGTTTTCCTAACTTGATTTGTGGATGGCAGGGATATGATTTACGAACGATTGATGTGGTTGGTTTTGGATAGTTTCCCAATAGTTAAGGAACTAAATAAACTAATTCTTCTGAAATGTGAAAACCTAAATGGGGTTGGGGTTGGTTGTTGTATGCATGCTTCGTGGTAGCAGTGCCGAGGCACGTGCTCAGTTTCTCTGTTTAGAAGCCATAGGTTGTGCTGAGTGGTTGCTATATATATATATATATATATATATATATCTGTATCTTTTGTGTTTTATCGCACCCCACCCATGTTGAGCACTTAGTGCTGAACACTCCCATTTCATGGGAGAGGGTGTTTTCCCCTTAGTTACTAACTCCTTCCTGCTCCTTCTTCCCTAGGTTGTGATGGCTTGAGGCGACCTTACACCTAAGACTCTTCGGGTAGGTTTCGATTGGGGTGGATTGGCCCAAGACTCTTCGGGCAAGCTTAATTTTTCCCAAGAATCTTCGGGATGAGGCCTAAGTGTGTGCGGGTGGGATATGTGGTGGTGAGGCCCAGGTGTGTGCGGGCGGGATGTGTGGTTGTGAGGCCCAGGTGTGTGCGGGCGGGAAGAGTGTGGCAGTTTCAGGACATTCTCCGTTAGGAAGAGAAGCTAACTAAAGGTAAATGGTGCGGGGTACCCAATACTCTTGTTCTTATATACTACTACTACCTCTTGTGATTGTGTTTTGGTGAGTGTGGCTGGTGAGGTTGGGTGGATAGAATTCCTTACTAGGTTTCTTCTTTTGTTCTCACGGGACATTAGGATGTCTCCCCACTTGTGCACGAGAGCTTTATGTTTCCCTACTGAGTATACTTGTATGCTCACCCTACGTTTACTTTTAGGTTTCTAGGAGGACTACCAGGGTCATGCGGGACCCTACTAGTCGGACAGTTGGAGTTATTGTAGTTTTTGTACACTTGTTTCTTTTGGTATTGTACTTTGAGCTTTCTTGTACTTGCACCTTGTTATAAAATTGTTTAAACACGCATGTGGGCTTGGTTTGGGTCTATTTCTATACACTTGTTCATTTCCTTTTTGGTGGTTGACTTGTCCTATTTCTCGATCTTAAAATAATAAAAGGGTAATACCTCCCATATTTGTAAAAACTCATACCCTTGGTGCTAGTCACCAACCCGGGGCCTACTGGAGGCAGGACTCGGGGGTCATTATCTCCCTTTCACCATTGCCAGCTCAGGAGGGGCATCTTTGGTGGGAGGGGGTCGTTACAGAATGGTATCAGAGGTGGTGGTTGAGAGATAGGATGGAGTCTGGAGTTAGGCACAGTGAGGATTTCATGGGATGGTAGGGAGACAATGTTAGTTAATCTTGGTGCGTGACATATGCCAGGGAAGACCGGCTAGGACACGGGATTTTAGGGCCCCCTGTGATCCGATGCAAGGACTCTGAGCCTACCGAACGACCAAGTGATACTACATTAATTACAGGGTAGAGAGCCTAGGGAAGGTACATGCATCATCATGATTGTGTTTTACTTGATTTGGGTGTTCTGGGAAAGAAATTTAAATAAAATGATAAAATAAAACATTGAGTTTTTTTCCCCTTACTACTTGGGCTTAGGCGGTCCTTGTTTACCGTACAGCTATGGAACCTGGACGTCGTCCCCGGGTGGCTCAAGCAGCCGAGGCCTAGCAGATTCAGGCGGTCTATCAGTTGAGGATTGACCGAGAGGAGGAAGATAGCCAGTGGCAGAAGACTCTCCGTTCTTTCCAGCGGCAGTCCCTCAAGAAGTATGAGGGTAGTACTTCGGATACGGAGAAGGAGGGGGGGATTGAGGAGATAGAGATCACTTTTACCTTGATCCGTGATCCAAGGGAGTATTGGGTTCCCCTAGCAGTCAGTCAGCTGAGAGGTGCGGTGCGACAGTGGTGGACGCTCAACCTCGAAGAGAGGATAGAGGCAGAGGTTCCATGGGCTGACTTTGAGAAGGAATTACGAGAGAAATTCCTTTCTTCCATGATCAAGGCAGAGAAGCAGCAGGTGTTACTCTCCCTTTAGCAGGGGAGTATGTCAGTACGAGAGTTGGGGATCAAGTTCAAGGATCTCATGTGCTTTTCTCTGGATCTCTTTCCGGATGAGGAGTCTCGGGCGAGACGTTTGGAGGAGGCGCTTTGTCCTTCGCTCCAGTATGTTGTCACCCCCTTCACCCTTCCGACGTACTTGGCGGTACAGAAGAAGGCATAGGTTGTAGAGAGGATTCACTCACTGGGAGGTGCACCACGAGAGGGGATTCAGCCGGGCTCGTCGAAGGGGAAGGCAGTCAGCAGCAGGTCTCCTGCGACAGGACCTTCCAGGTTCAGGCCAGTGGGGAGCAGGCCCCAGCAGTTCCAATTCAGATCTTCAGGTCCTCATCCCTTTTTCACGAGCCCAGGACCGAAGTGTTTTTCTTGTGGAGGTTTCAGGAACATTCAGAGTCGGTGCCCGACCCGAGCTCAGTACGGTGGAGGTGGGCAGGTTCAGCGCCCACCTCAGTAGCACCAGTTGCCGGCGAGGCCCTTCCAGCAGCAGCAGGACCATGCTCCTCCGTGGGCAGACTTTGCAGGAGGAGGCCGACCTCAGGGTGCTTCTCAGGGACCTCAACCAGGGCGTGGTCGGGGAGGTGGACGACATCAGAGAGGCAGAGGAGATGGGCGTGGATATTTGCATGCAGCAGAGTTGATAGCTCCAGCAGGACCAGAGGTGGTACGAGGTACGATTTGTTTGTTCATCACTCTTGTTTCTGCTTTGTTTGATTCGGGAGCTTCGCACTCCTTTGTTGCACCTGGTCTAGCCCATGCTTTGGGACTAGACGTAGAGAGACTTTTCGTACCACTGGTGCTAAGTACACCAGTTGGAGGCCAGACCAGCGTATCTTGTGTTTGTCGAGGATGTGGGTTAACGTTGGGACCACATCGATCTAGTGGGGACCTTCTTCTGTTACAGATGCAGCCATATGATGTCATCCTAGGCATCGACTGGTTTTTTTCTGTTAGTGTCGTTATCGACTACTTCCGGATAAGAGTTGTGTTCTCCGACGTGGATGGGTAGCGCGTATCTTTTGTTGGCGAGAGGAGCTATCAGGTGGGAAGCCGGCATGTGAAGCCTCTCCTTTCCTTGTTAGGAAGGTTATCAGTGGTTCTAGCTGATACAGAGATGATGGATGTTACAGAGGTTGTTGGGGAGTTCCTCGATGCTTTTCTGAGGAGGTTGTGAATCTACCCCCCGATGTGACGTTGAGTTCGGGATAGACTTACAGCCTGGTGCCCGTCCGATTTCGATGGCCCCTTATCGGATGGCACCTTCGGAGTTGTGGGAGTTGCGGATTCAGATTGATGATCTGATGGAGAAAGGTTTTATTCGACCCAGCGTATTTCCATGGGGTGCTCCAGTCTTGTTCGTGAAGAAGGCAGATGGTGGTCTCAGGCTATGCATAGACTACTGAATGTTGAACCAAGTAACGATCAAGAACCGCTACCCCCTTCCAAGGATAGATGATCTCTTCGACCAACTGAGGGGAGCAGGTTGGTTTTCCAAGATTGATCTACGATCTGGATATCATCAGCTGAGGGTAAAGGACAGTGACATCTTGAAGATGGATTTTAGGTGCAGGTATGGGCACTTAGAGTTTGTAGTGATGTCGTTCGGAGTTACAAATGCACCGGCTGTGTTCATGGGACTTATGAACTTTGTATTCCGAGATTTTCTGGACCGGTTCATCGTTGTGTTTATCGATGACATCCTGATCTACTCAATATCATAGGAGGAGCACGTTGAGCATCTTAGGGCAGTCTTAGAAGTTCTTTGACACCACCAGCTTTACGGGAAATTGTCGAAGTGTAAGTTCTTAACACAAGAAGTACACTTCCTTGGGCACGTAGTGTCTCAGCATGGAGTGTCGGTGGACCCGTCGAAGGTGGAGGCAGTTGTTTCTTGGGAAGCACCCAAGAGCGTGGCAGAAGTTCGTAGTTTCCTGGGGTTAGCAGGTTACTATCGGAGGTTCGTTTTGGACATCTCTCGAGTTGTTTCTCCATTGACAACTTTGACTAGGAAGAACCAGGTCTTCCTATGGAGCGAGCAATGTCATAAGGCTTTCGACTACCTAAAGGAGAAGTTGGTCAGTGCTTCCGTACTCAGGTTTCCAGAGGAAGGGTTGTTGTATGAAGTGTTTTTTGATGCTTCTGGCCTTGGTCTGGGGTGCGTGCTGATGCAGAAGAAGGGATTGATCTATTATGGGTCTAGGTAGTTACGCCCTCACGAGCGTAAATATGCCACCCATGACCTAGAGCTTGCAGCAGTAGTGTTCGCACTGAAGTTGTGGAGAAATTACCTCTTTGGGGAGCGCTTTGTGGTCTTCTCAGATCACAAGAGCCTGTGTTATATCTTCTCCTAGCGTGACCTGAACCTGCAGCAGCGGAGATGGGTCGAGTTTCTCCAAGACTATGACTTTGAGATCTCTTACACTGAAGGTAAGGGCAACATTGTGGCTGATGCCCTGAGCAGGAAGTCGCATAAGGAAGTGGTTCGGGAGTCCACTGATTCTTGGAAAGCGATGGGAGAGTTTTCCGCCTTGCACTTGGATGCCAGGGTAGAAGGTGTTAGAGGCTGTTTGTTTCAGATGACGGTGCAGTCCTCCTTGTTGCAGCAGGTGGAAGAGTCTCAGTGGGGGGACTCCGAGGCGGAAGTGATGTGGGATCGTGTCGATCAGGGAAACGCTCCAGAAGGATGGTCAGAGGACTGCCGACATCAGATGCTTTTCCATGGAAGGTTGTTTGTTCCAGAAGTGATGTGTGAGGAATTTCTCTATGAGTTCCATAGATCAGCCTTGGTGGTACATCCAGGAGTTTCAAAAATGTACCAAGGCCTGAGGGAACCGTTTTGGTGGCTCGGGGTGAAATGGGCAGTGGTGGAGTTTGTGGCTAAATGCCTAGTGTGTCAGCAAGTAAAGGCTGAACACCGTGTTCCTAGTGGTTTTTTGAATCCTTTATATGTCCCCGAGTGGAAGTGGGATGACATCTCAATGGACTTCATCACAGGAATACCTAGAGATCAGGGTGGTTATGATGTTATCTGGGTAGTGTTGGATCGACTGACGAAATCAGCTCACTTCTTAGCAATTAAGGAGTCAGACCCGGTGAGTACCTTAGCACAGAGGTACGTAGACAAGGTTGTGTGGTTGCATGGAGTCCTAAAGACTATCATCTCAGATTGGGATACTCAGTTTACCTCACGAGTCTGGAGGGGGTTACAGCATGCTTTTGGCACCCAGCTACGCCTTAGCACTACTTTCCACCCCCAGACCGATGGGCAGACAGAGCGGACTATCCAGACGCTGGAGGACATGCTGCGAGCATGCGTTCTGGATTTCGGAGGATCATGGGTGTGACACTTGCCTTTAGTAGAGTTCTCATACAACAATAGCTTCCACTCTACTATTGGCATGGCACCGTTTGAGGCTTTGTGTGGAAGACCATGTCATTCACCCATTTTCTGGGCAGAGGTTAGTGAGACAGGTGCTCTTGGGCCAGAGGTAGTGCAGAGCACCATAGAGAAAGTCCATCTTGTACGTGAGAGGATGAAAGCGGCTCAGGACCGCCAGAAGTCTTATGCTAGTCGTCGGAGGAGGCCCTTGGAGTTCGAGGTGGGGGATCATGTGTTCTTGAAGGTTTCCCCTCGATGGGGGTAGCGGAGGTTTGGGAAAGGGAGCAAGGTCTCACCTAGGTTCATCGGACCTTTTGAGGTACTGAGGCGAGTCAGCGAGGTGCCATATCAACTGGCCCTACCACCTCAGTTGGAGAAGGTTCATGACGCCTTCCACGTCTCCCAGCTTCATCGATACTTACACGACGACTCCCACGTTATCGACTGGGGAGATTTAGATATGGGAGACGACGCGTCCTTCGAGGAACCACTAGTCAGAATCGAGGATCGTAAAGAGAAGGTGCTCCATGGAAAAACCATTCCGTTGGTTCGTGTGTTGTGGAGGCATGGCGGCCTCGAGGAGAGCACTTGGGAGCAGGAGAACCAGATGTACGCTCATTACCCGGAGTTGTTTTTACTTGTGTTTTTTTTTCTTCTGAGCTTTGTGTTGATGTTACACTCTGTACCTTTGATATATTGAATGTTTGGCTTGTCGGTTGTGAGAAATTTTGATTCCTTGTTCTCTGGAAGTATGTAGCATGTCCGAATGTGTGGGGAAAAGGAAAAACCGGACTCTTAATCAAGACACATTAATGAGGATGCGATTAAACCTGTGCGGGCGAGTCAGTGCTGCCTAAAGCGGATAATATCTCGACATAGAAGAAGGAATTTTCCCCAAACCAAGTGTTCGGGCAATGTGTGGGTTGTACGGTGTTGGGGGTAGTGCAAGTTGAAAAATCCTAATGTATGAAAGTGGGAAGACCCAATTATTAATCGAGACGCATTAATGAGGATGTGATTAAACCCGTGCAGGCGAGTCAGTGCCACCTAAAGCGGATAATATCTCGACATAGGAGAAGGAATTCCTAACACATATGATTAGGGTTGTTGGTTGGGTTCCTGTTATAACGAGAACCCTAAGAGGTATCTTCTTGGGTTCCTCTGGGTTGGTTTTTGAATTCTCGGGCACGAGAATGTTTTAAGAGGTATCTGATGTAATGGCTCGGACCTCTCCGTCCCATTCATTTGTCAAAAAGAAGGCCACGAAGTGTTCTGGAGGGTAAAATGGACTTTTCCCACACTTTCCAGAATTTTGAAACTACACGCCGTGTAGTTTGAGTACACACCGTGTACCCCCTTGCCGGGTATACCCCGTGTTGAAGGTCGTGTCCTTGCCGTTTGCAATAAATGGGTACACACCATGTAGTCCTTCCTCGCGTACGCGTAACCGTGTGTTGACCAGTCAACGGCAGTGTGCCGTGTTGGAGTCGTGTCCTTTCCGTGTGAAATAAATGGGTATACGTCGTGCGTCCAAACTACACGCCATGTAGTCCTTCCCAGCGTATGTGTTACCCTCAAACTGTGTGTTGACCAGTCAACGGACGCGGAGCCATGTTAGAAGCCGCATGGAGACCGTGTGAAATAACCGAGTACACGCCGTGTACCATAAAGTACACGCTGGGTACTTTTTCTTTTATCTCCTGTAAAAGGAGGGGTCCCCTCCTCCTTTTCAACTCACCCCTCTCCTCCCCTTTCCTCTGATCAGAGTTCTCCCAAGAGACTCGAAGGATCTTTCTTCCATAACTTCTTCGTCCAAGCTCCGATTTTCGATCCGTCAGCGGCCACGGGATCATAACAACGAGGCGGAACTTCTAAGCTTGGATCAATTGTCTTTTCTTCGGCCTTTCCTTTCTAACTTCCACCCGAGGAGGTTTTTCTGGGACTCGATGGAAGTGACGGACGCCGACGGACGTCTTCTAAAGTTGATCCAGGGGAGCGTTGTGATTAGAACCTGTTGAGGTAGGGATCTAACCTTCGTCTCTCTAATTTGGGCATCATGTAGGGTGGGTATCCTCTTATTTCCATGAGAAATGGTTGAACCAATAAATGAAGATAATAACTAGCTTATATAACGGGGTTGGGAAGTTTGTGTTTGTTATTACTTTATATCCTGTGATATTATGTTGTGAATTGAATAGGCTCATGCCTACTGAAAATCACGGTCGTTGGGGACCTTTGCTTGCGCAATTAAATGTCGCCCTATCTTTCTAGACCGTTTTTGTGGATGGAAACTTTTTTAAATGTGGAAATTGGTTAATCATGTAAAGATGGTTGTTTAAATGAATATCTGGAACCCTTGTGTGATCACCCCAGTTGAACAAAAATGGAATAATGAACATGTGGGTGTTAGCTCGGATACGTGGCATGCGATGGGGGTGTTTTGTGGGTTGTTGTGGATCGGGTGAGCAGCGGGGTTGTGGTTGACTTGGTTGTGGGTTGGTGTGAATGCTATGTTGGTGATGGGCAGCGGGGCTGCGATAAATGGTATTAAAGGGATAGTGATGTATGGGTTTCGGTGTGTTTGTGGTTATGGTGGTTGGCAGTGGGGCTGCAGGGTTGGGTTTTAATGTGAACGGACTATGGGTTGTGAATAATAAATAAAAAGTGGAAGAGTTAATGAATGGTGGGTCATGGTAATGGAACGGGATTAATAATCAATGGGTTGGTTGGTTGATAAGAAGGCACTTGGTTGTGTTTCTTGTGTTTTTCTAACTTGATTTGTGGATGGTAGGGATATTCTTTGCGAACGATTGATGTGTTTGGTTGTAGATAGTTGCCCAATAGTTAAGGAACTAAATAAACTAATTCTGCTGAAACATGAAAACCTAAATGGGGTTGGGGTTGGTTGTTGTATGCATGCTTCGTGGTAGCAGTGCCGAGGCACGTGCTCAGTTTCTTTGTTTAGAAGCCATAGGTTGGGCTAAGTGGTTGCTATATATATATATATATATGTGTGTGTGTGTGTATCTTTTGTGTTTTATCGCACCCCACCCATGTTGAGCACTTAGTGTTGAACACTCCCATTTCATGGGAGAGGGTGTTTTCCCCTTAGTTACTAGCTCCTTCCTGCTCCTTCTTCCCTAGGCTGTGATGGCTTAAGGCAACCTTACACCTAAGACTCTTTGGGTAGGTTTCGATTGGGGTGTATTGGCCCAAGACTCTTCGGGCAGGCTTACTTTTTCCCAAGAATCTTCGGGATGAGTCTCAGGTGTGTGCGGGCGGGATACGTGGTGGTAAGGACCAGGTGTGTGCGGGCGGGATATGTGGTGGTGAGGCCCAAGTGTGTGCGGGCGGGATACGTGGTGGTGGGGCCCAGGTGTGTGCGGGCGACATGTGTGGTTGTGAGGCCCAGGTGTGTGCGGGCGGGAAGAGTGTGGCAGCGTCAGGACGTTCTCCGTTAGGAAGAGCAGCTAACTAAAGGGAAATGGTGCGGGGTACCCAATACTCGTGTTCTTATATACTACTACTACCTTTTGTGATTGTGTTTTGGTGAGTGTGGCTGGAGAGGTTGGGTGGATAGAATTCCTTTCTAGGTTTCTTCTGTTGTTCTCACGAGACATTAGGATGTCTCCCCACTTGTGCACGAGAGCTTTAGGTTTCCCTAATAAGTATACTTGTATGCTTACCCTACGTTTACTTTCAGGTTTCCAGGAGGACTACCAGGGTCGTGCGGGACCCTACTAGTCGGACAGTTGGATTTTTTGCAGTTTTTGTACACTTGTTTCTTTTGGTATTATACTTTGAGCTTTCTTGTACTTGCACCTTGTTATAAAATTGTTTAAACATGCATGTGGGCTTGGTTTGGGTCTATTTCTATACACTTGTTCATTTCCTTTTTGGTGGTTGACTTTTCCTATTTCCCGATCTTAAAATAATAAAAGGGTAATTCCTCCCATATTTGTGAAAACACATACCCTTGGTGCTAGTCACCAACCCGGGGCCTACTGGAGGCGGGACTCGGGGGTCATTATCTCCCTTTCACCATTTCCAGCTCAAGAGGGGCATATTTGGTGGGAGGGTGTCGTGACACTTTATGTGTTACCCCTAACTTTCCTTTTATTCCAGCCAATGGCCGGTAATATGAGGACTCGGGCTAACAACCGTTGTGAAGATCAGTGTGATGACTGTACTAATGAGATGCCCAATCCAATGGGAGCGGGAATCGCGAACTTTGTCACGCTTCTCTCTCAGCTAACTCAAGTTTTGAATAGAAACACGGGTCAAGAGGAACGTTCAACCCCCCTAAGAAAGAACAAGTCGCTATCGATAGCTTCATACGACAAAGGCCTCCTACTTTTAGTGGATCATCTGATCCCACAATCGCTGAACAATGGATCAAATCCATTGAAAAGATCTTCTCTGTCTTTCAATGTTCTGAACAAGAGAAGGTTCTCCTGGCGGTTTATCGTATGGAGGGTGAAGCTGATCAATGGTGGACGTTGATCAAAAATACGAAGCCTGAGGAGGAGATCGAAGCGTTGGAATTGAAGGATTTCTAGAAGATGTTTTTTGATAAATATTTTCCGCACACCCTCCGGCTTAAGATGGAAAGGTACTTCCTTTCCCTCAAGCAAAAAGGCGAAGAATATGTTGGAGCAAACAAGGAAAACTTCACAAGGCTTGCACTATACGCTTCCGGCTTTGTCGTTACCCCCTAATGCAAAGTTGGCCGCTTCTTTGGTGGGCTGAAGCCTAGCCTGTGGAAATCATTAGCGATTCGTGACTTTGACAGCTATGAGGAAATTGTCCGATGTGCCCTCAAGGTTGAAATGGAGATCGGGGGATCACAGGGGTATCAAGGGGATAAGAAGCGTAAGGTGGACTTCAATGTTGGTGGTCCGATGGATAAATCCAATGGTGCTAAGAAGATCCAGCACCCCTCTTTCCAAAAGTGCGGAAAGAAGCACCCTAGAAATTTCCTTAAGGGGATGAGGAAATGATTTAGGTGTGGAAGAGAAGGGCACCTAGCTGTTAATTGTCGGCAAGAAAGACCCGCGGCTGCGACAGAGGAGAGGAATGCTCCATTCGAACCTCAACGCGTTTTTCAATGCTACAAATGCAAAGAACCGGGGCATTTTTCAAATCAGTGCCCTAATCCAATGGTTTTCGGAGGCAACCAACAACCTCCAAGGCAGCAAGGAAGAGCTTTTTCCATCACTTCTGCCGAAGTGAACCCCAACAATGAAGTGGTGACAGGTACGCTAGTTATTCATTCAAGAATAGAGAACATGCTTTTTTATTCAGGTTCTACGCATTCTTTTATATCTCGAAAGTTTAGTATAACAATCCCAGCACCACCACAAATCATGTAGGTGAAGATGTCGGTGAGTACAGGAAATGGGGAAATCATTGCATCCCATGAATATAAGTCATCCCCTGTTTTAATCTGTGGATTGAATTTCCCAGCGAACCTCGTCATACTCCCTCTGGTGGAATTTGACGCAATTCTTGGCATGGATTGGCTTTTCTTATATAAAGTCAACATAAATTTTCGGGAGAGGGAAATCACACTACATATGGAGAATCGACCCCCGATTCTTTACAAGTGTCAGGAGGAAGATGAATCTCCTTTAGATCCATCATCTCAAGCATGGATATTACTGCCCTATGATCACGCGTATCTGGCTCAGATGATTGAGTCCAATGAAGAAATCATCCTTGAAGAAATGCCTATTATGAGGGAATTCACAGAAGTGTTTCCCGAGGAAATGTCTTGTCTTCCTCCTAGAAGAGATGTTGAATTCTCAATTGAACTTATACTCGGGGCTTTACCAATATCCAATACTCCATATAGAATATATGTTGTAGAGCTTGAAGAGTTGAAGAAACAACTACAGTAGAATCTAGATAAAGGGTTTATACGCCCAAGTGCTTCACCATGGGGTGCACCAGTCTTCTTCGCCAAGAAGAAAGATGGGTCAATGCGGCTTTGCATCGATTATCGTGAACTTAACAAAATCACGATAAAGAACAAGTATCCTCTCTCACGAATTTATGAATTTTTTGATCAGCTGCGTGGAGCACAATACTTCTCAAAGGTGGACTTGTGGTCGGGATATTATAAAGTAAGGGTGAAGAAGGAAGATATCCCCAAGACTTTTTTTCGCACAATATACGGGCACTATGAATTCATAGTATTGCCTTTTGGACTCACCAATGCTCCAGAAATATTCATGGACTTGATGAATAGAGTCTTTAGAGATTACCTCGACAAATTTGTGGTAGTCTTTATAGATGATATTCTAATATACTCCAAAACCAAGGAGTATCATGAGGAGCATTTAAGAACTGTACTAGAGACCTTGCGCAAGGAGAAGCTCTATGCAAAGTACAGCAAGTGTGAGTTCTGGTTGAAGGATGTCTCATTCTTGGGTCATATCATCACAAGCAATGGGATATCTATGGACCCCTCCAAAATAGATGCAATTGAGGGATGGTCGAGGCTAACATCGGTAACGGATATCCGTAGCTTCTTGGGGTTAGCTGGATATTATCGACGATTTGTGAGAAATTTATCACGATTGTCCAACCCTATTACCAAGCTAACTCGAAAGGGAGTAAAGTTTGCTTAGAATGATGAATGCGAAGAAAGCTTCAAGGAGTTGAAAAGTAGGCTTATCACTGCGCTCGTGCTCACTTTACCCACAAGTGGGGAACTTTTTGTGGTATTTAGTGATTCTTCAAAGAAGGGCTTAGGCTGTGTACTGATGCAGAATGATAAAGTAATATCCTATGCCTCAAGGTAGTTGAAAATCCATGAGCGAAACTATCCAACGCATGATCTGGAGTTAGCGGCTGTGATCTTTGCCTTGAAAATCTGGCGACATTATCTCTATGGAGAGAAATGTGAGATATATACTGACCACAAGAGTCTTAAATATATATTCACACAGAAAGAGCTTAATATGTGCCAGAGAAGATGGATAGAGCTCATCAAGGATTATGACTATTCAATCCATTACCACCCTGGGAAAGCGAACAAGGTGGCAGATGCCCTAAGTAGAAAGGACCCAGCAATTCTATCAATGATGAGAATTGAGAAGGATCCAATCTTCTTAGACTTGATGAAGATGGACATGGGAATCATAAAGAAGGGAACATAATCAATCCTTTCACAAATGATTTCTCAACCATCTCTTTTGGAAAGGTTAAAGGATGCTCAAAAGGATGATGGGGGAATTCAAGAAAAGGTGGAAGCTATTGAAAAAGGGAAATCCTCATAGTTTAATGTTAATGAAGAAGGAATTGTGCGGTTTGGGAAAAGACTATGTGTTCCATCAAGTTCGGAGCTGAAGAAGGAACTTTTGGATGACGCACATAGTTCAAATTTCTCTATTCACCCAGGGAGCACAAAGATGTATCGAGATCTCCGAGAAAACTTTTGGTGGGATAATATGAAGAAGGAGATCGCTGAATATACATCAAAGTGTCTGGTGTGTCAGCAAGTGAAGGCAGAGAGGCAGAAGTCTAATGGGATGATGCAACCATTGCCCATACCAGAATAGAAATGGGAGAACATCACCATGGACTTTATCACCGGACCTCCAAGGACATCCAAAGGCAAAAATGCAATCTGGGTTGTTGTGGATCGTCCTACAAAGACTGCACACTTCATTGCTATTCGGGAGGATTTCTCATTGGATCAACTAGCACAGATATATATCAGGGAAGTGGTAAGGTTACATGGAGTACCACTATCTATTGTGTCTGACCGAGATCCAAGATTCACCTCTAAGTTTTGGAAGAGTCTTCAACATGCTCTGAATACTAAACTGAACTTCAGTATGGCTTATCATCCTCAAACTGATGGCCAATTTGAGCGGACTATCCAAACACTTGAAGAAATTTTGAGAGCGTGCTCAGTGGACTTTAAAGGAGGATGGTATCAACATCTTCCTCTGGTTGAGTTCTCTTATAACAATAGTTTCTATTCAAGCATCCAAATGGCACCATATGAAGCCCTATATGGGAAAAGGTGCAGAACACTGGTATGTTGGGATGAGGTCGGTTAACGTAAGCTTCTTGGACAAGAAATGGTTGAGGAAATGGTGGAGAATGTGAAAACCATTCAGTAGCATATCAAGGCATCCCAGAGTCGACAGAAGAGTTATGCAGATAATCATCGACGAGACCTTGAGTTTAAAGTTGGAGACATGGTGTTTCTACGCATATCTCCGTGGAAAAAGGTCATGAGGTTTAGAAAGAAAGGGAAGTTAAGTCCAAGGTACATCGGCCCCTTCGAGATTCTTGATCGTGTTGGGGTTGTGGCCTATCGACTAGCACTTACACCTACCATGGCCAAAGTGCATGATGTCTTTCATGTATCCCTCTTAAGGACCCTTCACATGTACTCTCTTCTCAGGTGGTACAATTTGAAGATGATATTTCTTATGAGAAGCAACCAGTGAAGATCTTAGATCGTAGAGAAAAAGTTCTACGAAATAAGACAATGCCCCTCGTCAAGGTGTTGTGGAGAAACCACAAGTTTGAAGAAGCGACTTGGGAATCGGAGGAAATGATGAAGCTGAGTTACCCACATTTGTTTTAGTGTGGGAAAAGGAAAATTTCGAGGGCGAAATTTCTTAAGGGGTGAATATTGTAACGACCCAAAGTTTCATTAATGGAAAATACATCTTGATCTAGTTAAATGTCTCTTTATGCAAAATATTTTTATAATATGTCAACTTATTTGGTTTTATGTTAAGAATTTTGACCGTTGCTAATATAGTCGTTGAACAGTGATCACATGATTAGTATAAATATAGGACTTTAACAAACCTAATTTACTCAGACAAAAAAAGCGATGGCCTCATCCAGTAGAATTGCTCCATACGAAGCCCATTTTTCAGAGCTCAGAAAAGCGGTAGAATCCTTGGGCTTCGCTCTTGACCAAGCCCAAGCTGAGCTTCATCATGTCAAGCTCGAACGAGACCGTCTATGTGAAAAGTGGAAGTTGATAGAGATTACCACTCGAGCGATGTTATCCGAGCCACCCCAAGAGTCTGTTACCATCGCACACCTTACCCTTAGGTCTTATGCGGCTGTTTTAAGGGGTTATGTAACAAATAGATAGTACTATGTTCAAGTATATTTTTTTGTATATAATAATGTATATACTTTCTTGTCATTATGGATACATTGTAAATAGTTAAGTACAAATAGTCTTTGTAGTTATTATTTAATTAAGAATTCTATTTTATTAAATTAAGGGATTTTTTGAATTAAATAATATTTTAATAAAATATTTTTATTATTAAATTAATTTTTATTAAATATAAATGATCTTATAATTTTATGAATGCAATTATAATTTTTATTAAGGTTTGAAAGTCATTTTTATCAAAACCCGTGAATTTTCGATAAATGTCAGTTTTTATTTTAAAAGTGAAAATTAACATATTTAGAAAATTATTTAGATAAAATAAATGTTATTTCTGGAATCAGGACGTCAAAATTATTCAACGGTTAATTTTTCATAATTTTCTGAGACAGTCAAATTTTTGGGTAAAAATTAAATACCGTTTAGATATATAATGTGTTTTATGACATCATAATGACCCAATAGTGATGTAATAAAATACTATAAGCTTTATGTTCGACCAATATATGTTTTACCATTAAAATAATGTGATTTTGGGTTTGTTTGACTTACTTTTCAAAGCATTAATGGACCCCTCAAGACTTATTAAACACCTTGTCTTTTTAAATTAATTTCCATGGGAGTGTGACTCACCTCCACATAAGAAACCCTATTATTTTAAGAATTTCGTACTTTAGCCTTATAAAATATTGTTTTCATCTTCCCTTTTCCAAAAACCATGGACAAAAACCATGGGCTGGTTTGTGGTTTGGATTAATTTAATATAAGGGGTCCCAAACCTAAATAATAAAGAATTCTCTCACATTTCCTATATAAACTCACCCAACCTCTCACTTCATCCTCACTCAAAGCCCTTGGAGTTCGTCCAACCTCTACCCTACCCTCTCTAGAATCCTCCCAAGGTGCCCCAAGCTCCCAAGAAGCCTCTCTCAAGCCTTTGGAAGCACACTTCTAAGTAAGGGGTTTTTTTCTTCCTTTCTCATTTTTTTCAATTTTCTTTAAGTTGTATTGCCCTTTTAATTTCAATTATGAATGTTGGGGTATGGTTTCGCACCTCCCCCATACTGCCCTCTTATTGTTTGAATGATGGGAGACCCCTTTATCTCTCATTAAATGCCTCTCATGTACACCTGTTACTATGCCGAAATTCCGAAAGGAACTTCCCTCTCCTCATTTACATTCAATCAATACTTTTGTATCATAAATCTAAATTCCATTAAAATTATTGGGACATGTATCTATATGACCTACTTACTGTCCATTACATGTAAATATGATGAGTAACCCCTTTCTCTCTCATCAACCATTTTTATGAATTCTTATGTCACGCCGTTACGCTGCCGAAATCGCACCGATTTTCTAAACCAATGTCATTGTGTAGTGAATACCATGCGTATTTCTCCATCAAGGGTATTCACCTTTATGCACATTTACTTATTGATTATAAAGTTTCATGTATGAATTCCACATTCCTTCATCGTGGAATATATGATTATGTTTTATGAATTCATGTTTTATGATCCATGTGACACACTTATGCATGAAATGAAATGTTTAAGAAGGGTGTGCCCTTATAGCGCTCCAATGCATTGGGTAAAGTATAGTATCATGATACGTCATGTGCAATGAGTGTTGACTCATGCTAATTCAAGTGCAACGAGGGTTTACTCGTGCTTCATGTGCAATGAGGGTTTGTTCATGCTCCAATGTGCAATGAGTCTTGGCTCATGCTAATTCCATGTTAAGTGTTGTTGTCACATTTCCATGTTATGATTATCATGCTTTATCATGCCTTTATGTTCATGTTTCTCTTGTACTCTATTGATATGTCTAATGTCTAACATGTATTGTACTCCTCATGTTATTTCATGTGTATTCATTTACTGGGCTTTATAGCTCACTCTTTTCTTATGCATGTCCTCAGGTTATCTCATGCAATGCTAAGTACGAGAGAATGTAGTGGTCATGTAAAGGAAGTTTTCAATAAAGATGTTGTATTTTCATGTTTTAAGTTTTTATGTAATGATCCTAAGCCCCAAAGATACTAAACCTCTCGATCTTCTTGTTGTATCAAGTGAAGTTTTATGTAATAAATCATGTTTAAGTTTGTAATAAAAGCAGGGTTGTCATATTTATTCATGAACTATGAGTTGTATAACTCGTGTGAGCTGACTATTGCTTCGTCCTTTGTGATTGAGATCTTGTTTTGTGGTTTTTCCTTTGTGAAACTCTGGGAGACCTTTGGGGGTCTCGTCCCTACTGAGTATTGTTATACTCACCCCTGCACGGGGTTCGTTCGCACATTTTTGTGTCTTGTGCAGACAACAGACAGCTTTGACCGAGGTTTGGGAGTCAGGTCTGGACAGTGCTCGAAGGTGGACCTTTAGACGTGACGTGCCGTAGTGACGACTGATTGTGAGCTGTATCTACCCTTCAGATAGGAACCATGGCGGACAATACCGGGAGCTGTTTTTCCGTTGTAGTTGTACTTTTCAGCTGAGCTTGTATTCCGGCCCCCATTACTTACCGTAGTCACCCCTTTTTACTTTCAGTACACATCTTTTTACTACTACAGTTTATTATGTGGGTTGTGCTTGTTGTATTCTTGGACTGTGTGTTTGGAAGTTTTAAGGTAATGTATTTCCGCCTTTTAGGGATATGCCTTTCTGTGCTAGTCGCGAACCCCTAAAAAAATATATTTTTGAATTCTTAAAAAATATATATTAATTATAAACATGCATTTTTTATTTAATGTATACAAATAAACATTATTTTTTAATATAAATATAATAATTTAATATAAATTATTATTAGAAACCTTTATCAGTGCTATTTTTAGCACTGATAAAAGGTACAACTGTATCAGTGCTTTTTTTAGTGTTGATAAAGGGGACATTTATCAGCGCTTTTAGCTAGCGTTGATAAAAGTCCCCCCTTTATCAGCGTTTTTTGTTGAGCGCTGATAAAACGAAGCGCTTCCCTTGCTTCTTTTTGTGTTAGTGTGTCATGATAATGCCATATACAAAGCCCTTCATTGTAAGGAACTTCCTACGTCAAGGTTATTGATGGAGGACTCCAAGGTTCGTCAAGAAATCGTCACTTAAATCATGTTTGTGTAGTAGTCTGTTCAAATCGTTCTTCACGAATTCTTAGAATTGATTCTAATTGTTTTATTTCCAATGAAATAGAAACATTATATGTGATGATTGTTTCTCTCTCCTGCATAATTTCAAATTTCCATTTAAGCCACAAAGGTGTTAAGTAATTTCATAAAGAATAATTGTAAAACTAAATGTGATTATATTTTCTCTCACTAGAATTATTTGAGATAATCATGCAGCAATTCTTTATTATTATTTGACAAATCCATCCTTACCATTTAGGAAGAGTTTATCAATTTTCCAGAAGGCTTAGAAAAGCTTATTATGCAAATTGAACAAGAAATAAATACATGAAATTTATCCCTTGAAAAACACTGGCTATGAATAGAGGAGAGAAAGAGGGTTTGCCACCCCACATATCTTGGGTTTAGGAATTCTAGACTGCCTGAACTCAAAAGAAGATAAAAAATGAAGGGCATCAATGTTCTCATATTTTAGAAGAAAACGTTTCATGCTATGGTTCGCAACATGGAAAACCTCAAATTAAACCCATCATTTAATTCATCCTTTAACCGTTTCTTAATTATGAAGTGTTTAAATTCTTCCCTAATATGAATCAGAAACTTCAATGGAGTCCAATAATTGATTTCTAGGACTTTAGTCTTTTAAAATCATCAAAACACGTTTCAGGTTTGTTTTGTAAGAAGAAAACAAAAGGGCAGAGATAAAACCCACTTTAAATGGTAAAATCACGGATACACCTAAAATGGTTTGTTATTTTTTAAGATGAAGCAAATAATTGAGTTTGTAATAATAATTTGGTTTTGATAAAATAATAATTAAGATAATAAACCTGGGTTTAAACTCAGAACACCTTTGTGCAGTCGTCCTCTTTTGGTGTTCTCTAAAATTCATATATTATTGTTAATTGTTATCGGCGTTGATTGCTGTCCGGTTTCGTGTTGGGTGGGAAGTTGAACCAACTCCATTAAATGAATCAACTCGGGGGGCAAAACATGGAAGGTTGGGCGGCGAGTCGAAGAGGCGTGGGCGGGCCGCAGCGCAGCCTACAAAAGGCGCCACTGAGGCTTGGATCGATTATAGGGGGAAACAAAATCCGGATCTGAGGAGAGATGGGGGAGATCACGGATGCGGTGCGAGCGAAGGCGGAGATTTACCGCGGACATGAGGTGTGCCGGGAGAAATCGCAGGTGCTGCTGAGGGAGGTCCACCTCCCCGCCGGCCTCCTCCCCCTTGACGACATCGAGGAGTGCGGGTACGTGGCGGAGACGGGGTTCGTGTGGCTGCTCCAGCGCCGGAAGACCACCCACCGCTTCCCCGTCATCAACCGCGTTACAGCCTACGACTCGCTGGTCACCGCCTACGCGGAGCCCAACCGTATCAGGGGGTTGACGGGGGTGAAGGCCAGGGAGCTCCTCATCTGGATCACCCTCACCGAAATCCACGTCGATGACCCACCCTCCGGAAAAATCCACTTCAAGTCCGCCCTCGGCGTTTCAAAATCTTTTCCCGCCTCCGCCTTCGAGCTGGAGGCGGCCGGAGGTGCAGCCGCGGTGGGGGCGAAGGAGGCTGCGACCGCGGACGGGGAGGGGGCTGCGGATGCGGATGGAGCGGCGAAGGCGGCCGACGGTGGAGGCCTCGGGGAAGCAGTTCGGGAGGTTTAACGTCAGTGAACCACGATGGGGAGATCTGCCCATCCATACGGATGGTTTTAATATATTGTTCGCATTACCTTTTACTTCAATTCTAATTTTCCCAACAACACAGTTATCAAAATGCACATTCAGTGTTATGTTACGCCCTAGCTTACCTGACAATGGAGAGTGGTGTTACCCCAACTCGAGGTGGAGTGTCACTTTTTAAATTATTGAATTATACATGAATTCTGTAATTTTTTCATTCATGTGTCAAAATAATGTCTAAGCTGAGTTCAAAATAAAATCTCTAGATTTTGAAACCCCCGCCCTTGATGTTGAGTGTTAAGTGATGTAAAAGTAAAATTTCCAAATTGGAAAATCTCATCTTTGACATCCTTTAAAGAATTGATGGGCATTTGGGTAATTTAGAAAGGCGGTTACTTTTTCAATTATTGAAATGCCTTTAAATTATGTAATATTTTCACTACTCCTGCCAAAAATAGGCTTTTGTTTACCACTTATGCTAAAAATAAAAAGTTTCATTATCATATTTTTTGTTTTAGTGGTGATAAAAGTTAAGCACCACCACCCCAACCACACCAAACCAAATCAACATACATATATAAATATAAATATACAAAAAATACAAATATAACATTGCACTGTCATTTAATTCAAAATTTTCAAGCAAAATATTTACATTGTGATATTTACAATTAATCAAAAAAATATTGCAAATCAATATACAAAATCGTAACTATCCTCTAAATAGAATTCCATAATATATATCAGGACATGCGAAAAGAAGGGGACACAATGGGGATCTGGGATCTGACTGGAGATCACGATAGCTTCTACCGAGATCAGAAGGAGGAAACCGGGGAACCGAAGAGGACTCGGGATAAATAAATACATTATAGTAGAGGAACACTAACAACGAGATCTCTACGAACAATAGGGATGCGATGTTGCTACTCGGTCTGAAAGACTACACTCTTGGACCGGAGGAGCAACAGGAAACCCGAAGTAGCAACAGAAAACAACTTATTAGTCTATTGTACCGCTTTAAGCGAGGGCCGAAGGTCTGCTTCGGTCCACCACCGGTATGGGTATGGATTACCACTTTTTCTCTAAAGACCAACGTCTATACAAAAGATTTGTCTCTGCAATAAAACCAATATTGAGGGGTAGGTAACCCTTATCCCCAAAATACCGTAAACCATCTACCACAAAAAACCCTAACCTCTCAACCCAAAAAACCCCAAACCCTTCTCCCCTAAAAACCCTAAACCCTCCAAGACAAAAAAAACCACACTCATTCAGCTTCAAAAACCTCAAACCCTCGTCTCAAAAAACCCTAAACATTCGGCCTTAAGAAACCATAAACCATTGTGGGCCTGCATGTTCACTACAATTTTCTTCCTTGCGTTGTGTTCCGCGGTGACAAATGTATTCAACCTATTATAATCCACATATGATAAATATATTATTAATTAATGTACATATTGATGATATTACCGATTATACTATTAGTTATATTGTTAATGATTATATTTTAAATTTTATATTAATTATTAATTGTTTTTTAAGTTGAAACTAAAGCCTCTTTATTATGAAATAAAAGACCTCTTTTCTTCTAGGTAGAAAGAAACTCATTACATAGCCCGTAGACCCAAGACCAAGTGGCCCAAGAATATGGCATGATATCCCAATGCAACATCATGTCTGCATCATCCTACCTGCATCACCAAACATAGCCTGCGTCACCGTTTGTATCATAAATCCCCAAAGGGCTTGTCAGGATTCGAACTATGATCTTTTGGATGCAGGATTACGATGTTTACCACTCAAACGCAACCCAAACTGCATATTAATTATTAATTGTTAATTATATTATTAATCAATAATTATATTATGAATTATATTATTATTTAATAATCTACATAAATTATATTGTTAATTACTAAATATATTAATGATATTATCATTTATTAATTATCTTAATTACTTCAATAGTTGTTAATAATTATATCATTAAACTAAATGATATTTTTATATCGAAAACACGCATTTCGAGTCATACCAGCCACATTATCTGTTGAATTGATGTGCGGTCGATTCCTATATGCCACAAATGAATTACTGATCGTCGTCATAATATTTGAAAACATTTCGGGCTCATTTGCTTGATTTTGGCTACATGACATGCGTTTTAAATTTAAATGACACTTTTATATTGAAAACTCACACTTCAAGTCATGCTGACCACATCGTGTGTTGAATTGATATGTTGTTGATTTCTACACAATAAAAATGAGTTATAAATCATTATCCTAAAGTTTAAAAACAATATGAACTTGTTTGCTTGATTTTGACAGTGTGACACGCGTTTTAAACTAAAATGACACTTTTCTATTGTAAACAAGCACTTCAAGTCATACTAATCACATCGTATGTCAGGTTGATGTGTGGTCAATTCCTACATATCGCAAATGAATTATGGATCATTGTTCTGCATTTGGAAAACAATCCGAGTTTGTTTGCTCAATTTTAGCTATGTAACACGAGTTTTAAACTAAAATAACACTTCTATATTGAAAGCACACACTTTAAGTCATATCTGCTACATTGTGTGTCAGACTGATGTGCGGTCGATTCCTTCACGTTACAAATGACTCATGGATCACTGTTCTAATGTTTGAAAATAATCCAAACCCATTTGCTCAGTTTTGGCTATGTGACGTGCTTTTTAAACTTAAATGGCAGTTCTATATTGAAAACATGCTCTTCCAGTCATACCAACCACACCGTGTGTTATATTGACGTGCAATCAATTCCAATACATCATAAATGAATTATGGATCATTTTTCTAAAGTTGGAAAATAAGATGAGCTCATTTGCTCAGTTTTTGCTAGTGACATGCGTTTTAAACTAGAATAACACTTTTATATTAAAAACATGAACTTCAAGTCATATCGGTCACATCTTGTGTGAGATTGAAGCGTGATTAATTCTTACATTTCACAAATGAATTGTGGATCATTTTTATAAAGTTTGAAAACAATATAAGTTTGTTTGTTAGGTTTTGGCTAGTGATACGCGTTTTAAGTGTAAGAGTTGGTGTCCTAGAACCAACTGGTTGTGCTTTGATTACATGGACATTTAATGTATTTAAATATTAAACATATTATTACATATTGTTCATTGTTCTGCATGATTATGATGTAATAATGTCCTAGAATATTTGTTCATTGATAAGGTCATGGCAGTTCTCCGCTACAATGAGAACCTTGAAATGCTATAACAATATTCTTAAATATTGTTCTACAGTTGGATGACATACTATGATAGGACACATAACATACAGACCGTCAGGTGTGAGTACTCATAATCAGATGAGACTTCGTCTCATGAAGTTTGCACTTGGTAATCTCCAAGATAGGAGATTATGAGAACAAACCCGCCCGTAGGAATTCCGCATGTTTTGGTGTCATAGGATATTTCCATCTGCGAGTGTGTGCAAAGATCCTTAGACTTTAAGATTATTATTAATATGTTTCATGACTCACGTACTTTGATTTACTGACGAAAACCGTCACACAGACAGTTGACGGGAAGTAGGGTACATTGGGTGCGTCACGAGTGACATGTTATTAATGGATAAGTCAAGGAAGGATTTGTCCCTTCCATTTATGGAAGTTGATATCTCGGTCCTTTGATTGAAATAGAACCGTCGTGCGAAATTCCATGGCCATGGTGTAACGATGAGTTTATTTTTGGTAGTCAAATAACGACATATCAAGCATAAAAGTTGATGGCACTATCATGAAACCTGCTTGATGAGATATTACGACAAAGGAATTATATTACATAGTGAACATTCATACGTGGATGTCGTTGTTGCGACTTTAAGTTATTTCTCTTGGGTGCCTTGACCCGTTGCTAGACAGTACTTTTGGAATTTAGGCAAGCCCGTCTAATGCCAACGAGAAAGAATCCTAGAGGGTCACACACTAAGTATTTCTGGTGGCCTCGGTTAAATTATATTTGAATTTAATTAATAAATATTATTCTCAAGACAATGAAATAATTTTATTCAAGTTAAAATGATTGTATAAATTAAATAAATATTTATTTACTGGATTGTGGGTAAAATATATTTATTTATTTTATTAAACATTTAATAAATATTTATTTACTAGTTTGTAAATAAAATATTTATTTATTTATTCAGGTGTTCAATAAATGGAAGTGGAGTTCGAGAGGACCATGGCCGGTCCGGTAGTAAAATAATTATTTGCAAGACGATAAATAATTATTTAACTAGTTGGCACAAATTAAAATAACGCTGCTATTATTTTGTGATGCAAAATTTTATTTATAATTTCATTTTGCGCAAGTTGGCGCACCATAAATAATGACGCAATATTATCATTAATAGCATGAGTTTTCTCTAAGGTTATGAATATATTTAATTGTTGTTATGAAATTAAATATTGTAACTGAAGCCCCATTTCAATAAATAGACACATACATCTATTGTGTCATGTACCGAACCGCACACCCGATGAATTGAGAATTGTTGAGCTAAACAATTTCTCTCTCAAATTCTCTTCCCGCCCCTCTCAAGAACGAGATACATTCTTCAAGGCTGGAGAACAAGTGATCAAGAACGACCAACACAAGACACTCGCTTCATCGCGCTAGCACCCGGAGAATGAGCGGTGTCGATCGGAGGCCATCAGAGCATGTGTGGATCATCGCTAGAGGGATTCTAGTTTGGATCCTTGCAAGCACAAAAAGATAATCTGGAAGGGTCATTCCGGACGATCAACATCATCAACAAAGAAAATACCGAAGATCCAGGAATTATTTTCTTTATGAAATTAATTAAATTAATTATAAATATGATGTTCAAGATCCTCTCTAAAGGTTTCAGGCCTCTTCCTTCTTTATCTAAATCTTTGATTATATTCTGTGGCGACTGACATTCATCGTCATATTGATCCAGGAATAATCATTGATCATGGAAAAAATCAAAGTTGAGTTCCGTCCCAACCACGCTTCCACTGCGCCCGAAACATTCATTAAGCTCAAATCCCACCTTTATCTTGAAAACATGCACTTCGAGTCATACTAACCACATCGTGCGTCAAATTGACGTGCAGTCAATTACTACACGTTAAACATGAATTATGGATTGTTAACCTAAATTTTGAAAACAACCCAAGTTCGTTTGCTCGATTTTGGCTATGTGACACACATTTTAAACTAAAATGATATTTTTATATTGAAAACACGCACTTCAAGTCATACCGGCCGCATCATGTGACATATTGACGCACGATCAATTCTTATATGTCACAAATGAATTATGGATCATTTTCCTAAAGTTTGAAAATAATTTGATCTTGTTTTCTCGATTTTGGCTATGCGATGCCTATTTTAAAATAAAATTACACTTTTATATTGAAAATTAGCACTTCGAGTCACATCGACCACATCGTGTGTCAGATTGATGTGTGGTCAATTCCTACACATCACAGATGAATTATGGACTATTTTACTAAAATTTGAAAACAATTTGAGCTTTATTTCTCAGTTTTGGCTATGAAACACGTGTTTTAAACTAAAATGACACTATTATATTAAAGACACAAAAAGAAAATGCAGAGGCTATGAGCATGGAAGTACCTTCCCCAATAATTGGTAACACATATTCAGATTTTTGGGTAGAAGGATCTTTGACCCATTTCCCTATCGCAATAATCTCATTTGCAGTCTCGAAGTCCAATCTCTTATGGGCACGAGAAGCTTTGAATATGTTACCAGCTCTGCCAGAATCCGTAGAGCATAACCCCCCATTATACTTCTCCTTGAGAAAGAGGTCAAAAATAATATATAAGCATTACAATAATAATACTTCACATCCCAAATGTATCTCTAAGGTCATAACTTATACTAGATCACAAACATAATAGGCAATCACCTTAACTTGAAATTGACAACATTCTAACACCATGTACTCTTCCCACTCATCTCTAAACAAATTCACTTCTTTTGAGTATGTTGATAGTTGGAAATACTGGTAGTACTGAGAAAATATAGACAAAAAATGATTAACAAATATATTAAATGAAATTGTAATTAACTTTAGAAATTACCTATTCGAGGATGCTAGACTTTTGATGTTATATGATATCTTCCATAAATTTAAAAAGGTAATATCCACAATCATTGTCGTTATTTTTCTTTAAACTCTGCAAAAAAAATTACCAAAATAAGTAAATTGTTTTGAAATATGTTTTGATAGTTAAATATTACTATATATACCTTAATCTTGTTTCTATTTGAAAAAATCCATAGCCTTCACATGTCTAGTCACCGAACTTATTCCATGATTTAGCCAATATTTATAGATCATCATATCATAAAAAAATTCTCATTAAAACAAAAACTGAAATATATAATTCTAATTTTATCTATAAAATATTGATTATATTCCATTAAAAATTCACAATAGACATCATGTGTGGTTGGTTTGATGGAAATTCATGCATTGGATCCAAAATATAATCATTTGAGGTATCCAAATTGATTGCGATGAGCATCCAATGCTTCTTAAAAAACATAAAAAAATAATTAATGAAAAAAGAAAAATATATTTTATTTGATTATATTGTAGACTTTTATTCCTAAATTATAGGCATCCAGAGGAGTTTATCGTCTGATATTTTATTTTCAAATTCCCCCCTTAGCGCATCTTTTCTCTTTTCAATTTCTATCAATTCCAAAGAAAGGTTTTCCATAGAAATGAGAGAGGGATTAATGAGTCCAAATATTGCTTCACAGGGTTTTCCCTTTATATAGTAGTAATATATATGGCTGGAGAAAATATGAATAACTATTAACTATAATGAACACAATAGATCATTTTTTGGATAGATGGATTATGAAAATGTACCTCATATATGTATTCACAACTGATACTCACAACTAATAAAACTTGATAATATCATTTATACTCTCCAGACCAACCACATTTGTAATGAAATATCCAAATATTTATTCTTTATTTTCTATATAGGATATATTTCAATCTTTGAATGTTTTATCTACATGAACTTATAATGTTGATATATGCGGTAGTGGAACTAGAAGGGTGAAGGTACCCTCGAAAGATCCTTTTGATTTCTTGGTGGATTCACTAGATTGTATTGATCTGACCTTCCATTTCCCCTTCATTTTATTCATCTGTAATACTATACCTCATTTCAAACCTTCATCAACTATTAAAGGTTTTTTATTTGTACAAAAATTATTAATTACAAACCTTATGTATCTTTATAAGATTTTATGAACATGCTATGAAAGGTCCAATAGCATTATTGATCATGATAACATCTAGATCATAAAGAGTAAAAGGAAAATCAGTGCTTGACAAGTGAGAAACTTCAACCCCCACTCTCATGTGAAATTTTGAGAACTATTTATTGCGTACCATGTCTCCCAATACATTGTAAACCACACCCCTCACAACAAGGAGATACATGAGTATTGATAGATATAAATCACATACAACTTCACCCTACAGAATTTTAGTAATATAAAGTTATCAAAAGTCTTTTGATTCATATTTAGGATAAAGAGTAATGAAAAAATTGATTACCTTGGGTAAGACAGGAAGTTGAGGGGAATGGATAGCCTCAAAGCTAGTGGGTTAATTTGACTCATCATGTACTGATCATTGTTCCACTATTGGTTGAATTTGATCATTTCACTTATATTGGTCAGCCAAACCAGACTATACAATAATATCTTTAAAATCATATACATGCATTGTATGCTTTTAATCATCTCATAAGTATCTCATTGCGACTTTGTCTTCTCGAAATATGTTCAAGGAGACACTCCAAAACATGCACCTCTAACACGTCCGTATTGTTCTGGTTGCTTCAAAGCTACTCAAAGTAGTTTTTCTTCAGGTATAGTCGATACTGATTCTTATGTATAAGACATATAGAAAAAATATGAACATAAATAGATATTTTTATTTGATACTATAATAAATCATAACAAATTACTATCATGTCATACTTATAAATGATTCCCACACTACTTTTATATTTTAATCATCTAGTTTACCCTATTTATTCACACAAGCCTCATTCCATAACACATGATTTTGGTTGGAAGTGGCATCATATTTTGATTCATAAATATGAATATAAACAAAGGGACATATATTGTTTCATATAACATAAAAATTTTATTGTAGTTTTAAAATACTCACCATTTTCTTCTCAAGTGAGGAATACCCCATCCTTGTTTTATGGTAGGGGTATATGGGTTTTGATGCATGTTTATTATTTTCATCACTCATTCACTATTTCATAAATTATTATTTTTGAATCAATGAGGATAAAATAAATATTTTCAAATAAAATATTATTGATTACAATGCACCTAAAATGATTCTTCATCATTGAGACTAATGAAATATTTCCATGTTTCCTGGTTTATAATGCATGCATATATAACTAGTGGGTGGAGGTTTTCTTCCCCTTCAACATCTCTGAGATGATACTTTATAATAAGTATTCGTAAGCCTCTATAATAATTTCTAAAGACCATTAAGACATATTTATTATAAAAATAATCTAAAACAAACGAACTATGAAAGGGATAATGAAATGTAAAACAATGTTTCATTATATATTTTTTTGGTAAAATATAAAATTATATCATAACATTACCTTAATATCTTCACAAATGGTTGTATTCAATGCAATAATGACATTGTTCCATGTATCTATATCAATTGGAACATGCATTCTCATTGTGAGCACAATTTAATTAATGAACATTTCTTTGTTGGGTTCAACAGGTTGGCTGTGTTGATTCCATCCAACCACAAATTTTATACCATTGATTCTTGCCTTGATAATTTTAGTTAACATGATGATTCTATGCCATTCTTGTTTTTTTCATAAATATGTTTTTGTTCCCCTAATAGTTTTTTAGTTTTAGTATCAACAATCAGTTCTTCTTCAAGATTTTTAAAATCATATTGCGAAGAAGTCATTATCTACATTTTTAGTTAAACATTTAATTTAGATTACAAAAATACAGTATAAAACACATAATATTATGAAGAAAATAAGAGTATATTAAAAAACACTTTAACCTTATCATTGAACTCTCTCTGTTTTTTTCTTTAAAGGATGAATGGATTTGGATCCCCTATAGATTGTCCAAATCCCCTCTTTGTGGTACCCTATAATGTATAATATATTGTCTATATTGGGACCACCATGAAATGATTATGATCTGCCAATGAAAAGGATACCCTCAGTTGAATTTTCATATGACCATACAATTGTTTTAGTCACCAACAAGACAATTAAACAATTCTTGTTTGTTGGATCTGAGACATAAAATACCTTCACTGCTTGTGATTCCATTATGAATTTCTCATACTTATACGCTTCCACACTAAAATTATCCTTCATGAAGGACAATTCATTAAAATTCACTACACTCCTGTTATAAATCCATTTGATATGGAAAATCAACACTTGGAATGTTGTATAATCCAACTCATATATCTATTCGATGATGCCGAAATATGACATATTTTTATAAATTTTATTTCTATCATTGGAACCAGGTATATGCATCTTCTGCCACAACCAGAACTCCATTATTTTGAAACATACTGCATTTATCTTGTTCCTTTGCATAAAATATATAAGCATTAATAACAAAACCAGTGTAAGATATAACATTTACATTTGGTCTTCTAGCTATCCATCGAATTCATTCAGTAACTAAATTCATATTTTTAGATAAATCTTTATAAACATGATCTCAAAACCATCCTATAAACTATTGATTATGTGTATTTGATATCCATCATTCATCCCTTGATGAATTCAAATGTCTAAGAATTACTTTGTGGGATTAAGTGTATGGAGAAACCTCTGCACTATTTTGTAAAATATAAAGGTGATCTTACTTTGGCTTTGTGATGGAAATTGTAAAAATATATCTTCTAGAAATTCCTTTTCCCATAAGGTGTCTGCTGTGATGAGATTTTGGAAGAATGATGCTATCAACATCTAATAGGTAATCAGTATAGAATTCAATATCTTCTTCAACAATATATCATTCGACAATACAACCTTTTGGATTAATTTGATTCTTGACGTACCCTTTCAAAATATTCATACACCATTCAATAGGGTACATCCAACTATAATAGATAGGACCACATAGTTTAATCTATCTAACCAAGTGAACCATTAGGAGGACTAATATATCAAATAATGATGGCGGGGAGAACATCTATAATTCACATAATATAACTAAAGTAACCTTATTCATGATTGGAAACTTTTTTGGGAATATAAATTTACAACATATAGCTTTGAAAAAGAAGAAAAATATGGTTAATTTATGTCATACATTTTTAGGAATAATGAAACACAAAAAGACATGCATCAAATCTTGCATCAAAACATGTCAGTCATATGATTTTAGACCCTGTAACTTTAAATTAGCCATTGACATGAAATTCTTGATATTTGATGAATACCCCTCTAGAAATTTTACACCATTAAGAAATTAAAAAAATGAAAAATTTCTTTTTTGTATAGAGTGTAAGCTGGTGGAGGAAGAAAAGTTCATCTTTTACCCTTTATCGGTTCCAAATATTCCATTATCCCCATATCAATAATGTCCTATCAATACTTTATTACATCTTTTGTTTTGTCATGAATAATTAGTAACATGCCAACAACACTATCAAATAATTTTTTTTATACAATAAAGACATCAAGAAAATGTATGACATATAAAAATTTTTAGTATGACAATTAAAATAAAATTTATATCCTTTTCCAACCTAGTTTCATATGGTTTTTTGAATTTTTTTACCAAAAACAATGTCAATATCTTTTACTTTATCGAATAGTTGATCACCCGTTAGTGGAGACGGTGCTATACCTTGTTCTATATTCCCATCGAATAATGTCGTATATGATAAGTATTTGTGCTGTTGGGGTCAAAATTTATGATTTTATAAAACCATTTTCTTCGAGGAATGTTTGAACCTAATTGAGTGTGTGCAGTCTTTGCAAATTGGACACCTAAAATTTACTTTAATGCTACAACCTTACAATTTTCCATTAGTAGGTAATTCATTTATCGTACCGTAAAATATGGATATCAATGTGAATTATTCACTTCTATGAGAATCATACAATGTAACACCTGTATCCCACATTAATTTCAGATCTTAGATCAATGAATCCAAATAGACATCAATATCATTACCGAGTTATTTTGATCCAAATATAAGTAGAGACAACATAATGTGTTTGCGCATCATGCATAACCATGATGAAAAGTTATAATTTACCAACATAACTGGCCATGTATTGTGAGTACTACTCTACACACCAAAATTATTTATTCCATCTGTAGACAACATAAGACAAATGATTCTTGGCTCATTTCCAAATTTAGGATACTCATAATCAATTTTATTTTATTGAGGAGAGTGCACTGGGTGACGTAGTTTCCCATATTAAATTATTATATTTTCATACAATGTCAATTGTCTAGTGGTTTCTTATCATCCATATAGTCCTCCAAGACTTGGAATGATAGGAAAGTACCACACAAAATTTGAAGGATCTGATTCATCTTTCTTATATCGTTTTTCACCACACATAGGGTATTTTCTGAGTGATTCATGGTCTTTTAAAAAAAATATGCAATCATTTGGACATGCATGTATTTTTTTAGAGATCATGTCTATTTAACATAGCATTCGTTCAACATTATATATTTGGAAATTAAGATCATTTTATTCTTGTATCATGTCATTCAGGAGAACAAACAGTCCTATAAAGCTGGTGTTTCTCTATCCGTTGCTAGCTTTCAAATTATATAACTTCAATAAAACTGAAAATATTGTATATTTAGTATAATTGGTATACAATTGTCTCTCGGAATATTTATTTAACTTCTCAATCAACTTTGTAAAATCACAAAGGTCATTTTCAATTACCATTTTCATTTATTCCATACAATATCCATCATCATTTATATTGGTATTCATATAAAATGATCAATAAATAACACTAAAATCCCAATCAGTATTTAAATCTAGTTTATTTTAGTGTTTAATCCAACATTTATAGCTCTGATCTATTCCGTAAAAAATAAAATTTCTTCTAACTCTTATAGATGAATTTTTATTGAATAACAACAACATAAACACATAAAAAATATATGATAAGGGTATTATGAATGTTTTATTGCAAACTTGATGAATTCTTTAACTCTATCCTCATAATGTTTTGTAATATTATTAGTATCCATCCATTTTTGATTCATATTCATACTATAAGGTTTAATAATATTCATTGTGTAAAAAAAATACACTTAAGGTATGCATATAATGTATATATACATTTATATGTAAACAAAGTATCAAAATTTGAGTGTATGCATGCTCTTTTTTAGGAATGTTTACATAGATTGATTTTTTTTTTGATAAAGATATAAGAGTAATTTAAATAAATTTTAAACTAGTTGGTAAAATAGGTTTAAATTTGATTACTTAAAAAGTTAATAGTGTCAAGAAAAATTAACTTCAGTCGAGGTTTCATGGATAATTCAAGTACAGTATATTAGAAACTTTGATATGAGTTCAATCATTCTTTAAAGATAAAGATTTCTCTCTAGAATAAATTCTAATGGTTTCAATTGGAAATTAATTTTTTGATAGTTCTCAAATGTTTCTATTGAGGGAACAAAATCATTAATATTTATGATATTATTAAAACAACAACCCTAAAAAGGAATAATTAATTTATTCTATTACATAAATGATACAAAACCTCTAAAACTAGTTATCTAAACCATAAAACCATTAATTATCGAAATAAGTTTAATCAGTCACAAGACAATTAAAACATCAAATTATATGACACTAGTTTCAAAAAATATCATGCCTTGGATCAAATAATAGCTTTACTTTTTTTTCCAAGCAATCCATTTTGAAACATTATCACACAAATAATATGAAAATTTCATAGTATTAATTTCATCTAGGATTATGACCATGTGGTATAAATTGAATTTAAGAAAATGATCAATGAAATAAAAAATACATAAGATCTTGTTTTCATAAAGAAAAACATAAAACCTGTTTATTTTTAAGATATAACTATGGAATACAATATGTATAGTAAAAAATGAATAATTTTGAAATATAATTCATAACACATGATTTCAAATGAAGGCATCAAAATTAAGATATTTAACCATCCAAATATCATACAACGACAATATGAATTTTTGTTTAGAATTTATAAAGAAAACAATAGAAAAATCAACTCTCTAACCAATATAACCCATTTCATCGAGAATTGATCTTAAAAATATATATATATATATACATAATCAATATATAAATCAATATATATATATATATATATTATAAAAAATAAAAAAAATAAGAAAGGGAACACACAATATATTCAAATTTAAGAAAATAGAAAACTATGACATATCAAATGCTGAATAATCAACAATAGATTATAAAAAATATTCAAATTTAAAATATATTATATCTCAATTGGAATTAAAAAAATAAATTAAAATAAAATGTTATATATATATAGAGTAAAAATAAACAAATAATAGAGGGAAAATGAGATATATTTATAAATCATTATAATGAGTTCAAGACTACAACATTTTCCATTGAAAACAATCAAAACAAAATCAATTCCTTAATAAATGATACCACTTCAATATAATAAAATAATAAACTAATTATTTATAATTTTTTGAAATTAATTAAAATTTAATTGGATATGATGTAGCCTAAAAATATTTCTAAGATTGAAAGAGGGTCTTTCCCATCATGATGAATGTGTATGTGCCACACATAATAAGAAAAACTAATTCTAAGTTGTTATTGTTGTTATTATTATGGAATTGGATAAATTTTCTAGTAATGAATAGATTAAAAAGAATGATATATTATTATTATTATCTATAAGCACTAAATTTTTAATGAAAATTTAATAAAATAGAAAATAAAATTCAAACTTTAGATTTCTCCATGAAAGCATTACATGTCACGATCCACACTTGAAGTCTACCCAACAATGTAAAGCATTAAAATTCGGGGTTTACTTCTAAAAAAATGACA
Organism: Viscum album; assembly: GCA_963277665.1. NCBI lineage: Eukaryota > Viridiplantae > Streptophyta > Magnoliopsida > Santalales > Viscaceae > Viscum > Viscum album. Next base: position 1,075,898,159 of record OY728121.1, on the reverse strand, counting down.
CTTGGAAAGAAGACGAACTATGGCTATATGGGCCCTAGTTTATGGAAGTTTTATATATATACTACTTCAAATATTGGTCAATCTAGTTGAAAGAAAACTAAAATGATTCCATAAGGAGAACATTGTATAATAGATGGTATGCTTGGAATGAGGGTGGATAGCATGAGGAGCTGCAGATCAATGGTTCACAAGCCTCTTTGAGTTCCACAAATCACACAACAAACCCAAACACTTTGGAAAAAGTAAAAACACACAAACAATGCAAGATTAACTAAAAAGAATAAAAAAGAATCACATACCTTGTGTTTTAAGAGTGTTGATTTATCTGAGAAGTTCAAGGGGGAGTGGAGGCGAAAGTTCAGTTTCGTGAGAGCTTGAATGACACGAGTGATGAGGTTCTCTGTTAGGGTTCTATTTAAAATAACGAAAGGGTTTTATCAGTGCTTTCCAAAAAAGTGCTAATAAAGATAGGTCTTATTAGTGCTAAAATAAAAAACGCAAATAAAATATATATTTATTAGCACTTAGAGATAACGCTGATAATGATAAGTTTTAACAATGCCTTCAATTTATCAATGACAAAACCTATCTTTATCAACGCCTTTTGGAAGGTGATAAAAAAATATATAAAATCAATTAAAAATATTAAACAAGTATATATTAGAAACCAATAAATTATAAAAAAAGTAAAATATAATTACATTATTAATGAATAAATAATCTTAAATATATGAATGTTATAAATGGGTGGAATTTAATAATTTAAAATGAATAGACTTAAAAAATATTAAAAAAATTGAATTAGTTTCATTAATTATATAAATTATTAAAAAATTAAAAATGATGATGAATTCAAATTAAACATATACATTGCAACCATATTAAAAACATTAAATTTTAATAAATAAATATGTATAAAAAATATTAATAATGAATAAATTGTAAAAATATTAAACAAATAAATATTAAAAATGAATAAATTAAAAAAGAAAGTAAAAAATAATTAACATTATCAATGAATAAATAATACTAAATAATATTAAACGAATGAATGTTAAAAAAGGGTGAAATTTGATAATTATAAAAATCAATAGATTGTAAAAATATTAAAAAAATGAATAAGTATTATCAATTATATAGATTATTAGAAAAATTAAAAATGAATATGTATTAAAATGAAAATGGTTACATATTAATTATATAAATTATGACCATATTAAAAATATTAAATAATAATGAATTAACATGCATAAATAAATATTAAAAATGGATAAAATTACAAAAATATTAAAAAAAGAAAAATTGAAAATGACTAAATTACAAAAATATTAAATAATAATTAATATTATCAATGAATAAATAATATTAAAAATGAAAAAATTTGAAAAAAATATTAAAAAGTAATAAGTAGTATATATTGAATAAAAATATAAAAAATTAATAAAATTTACCTATTAAAAAAATAATGTATATTAAATATATTATATTAATAAATAAAATTCTATAATGAATATAAAAAATTGAATAAAGTACAAAAATATTATGTGTGTGTGCGTGTGTTTTTATATAAAATTACATTAAGTAGGTATTTGTGTGTGTGAAATGAATGTAACACAAGTTTGATATATATTAAATTAAAAAAACAAATCACATTTTATTAAATGTTCATTACTCAATACTAATTAGTCAATATTTCTAATTAATATCAATTTTTAATTATAAACATTTTTCACTAAATACATGGATTATTTAATGTAAATACATATTTTGTATTATTTAAGTCATATTTAAGGAAATATTATACATATATAAATATATTTATATATTAAAAATATTAAATATATTAATGAATAATAATGTATTTAAAACACTAAAAATGAATAAATTATAAAAATATTAATCAAATAAATATTTAAAAATAATATATTATAAAAAAGTAAAAAACCCTTTACATTATTAATGAATAAATAATATTAAATGAATGCATGTTAAAAATGAGTGAAATTTAATTAAAATATGAATAGATTGAAAAAATATTAAAAAATGATTTAGATTTATTAATTATATAAATTTTTAAAAAATAAAAATGAATATATGGTTAAATGAAAATGAATACACACATTAATTATATAAATTACCACTGTATTAAAAACATATTAAATTTCAATAAGTAAATATAAATAAATATTAAAATGAATAAAATGAATAAAATACTAAATAAATAAAAATTAAAAATAAATAAAATAAATAAATATAAATATAAATATATATTAATTTAAAAGTAATAAATAACATATATTAAATATAAATATAAAAAATGAATAAAACTTAATAAATAAAAAAATAATATACTAAATATTAAATATTAATAAATAAAAATATAAAATGATAATATCAACAATATATTATTTGTTTATATGTTTCTCTATAAAATTTAATTAATTTTGTATATGTATGTGTCAAATTATTGCATGACATATTAAGTGTAACATATTTAGTCATTTTTTAATTAATAATTAAATATTTATTATTTGATATATATGTAAAATTGAAAAATAAAATGACATTGATAAAACAAAATATTATTAAATGTCTATTAATATTAATTTTTCGACATTTTTAATTAATATTAATTTTTAATTAATATTAATTTTTAGTTAAATTATAAACCATTTTTCACTAAATATATGATATATAAATATGATTTATTATACATTAATTAGTATTATAGAAATTATATTTAATAAAATTATATATATATATATATATATTTCTATATTAAATAAATTGTTTAATAATATATATTTTTTATTTAATATGGAATTTTTAATTAAATATCCTATATATCAAGTGTAAATGTTTATTTAGTCATATATAAATCATATTTAATAAAATATATTATATTTTTATCAATATAAATATATTTATATATTAATATATGATTTTAATGATTTTTTTTATAAATTTACCTTTTGTTAGCATTTTCAGCACTGATAAATGTCACCCTTTATCATTATTTTTTAGTCAGTGATGATAAAGGCTAGTGTTGTTTATCACAGGTTTTTTAGTAGCGTTTCATAAAGATAAGGTTGTTTGAATAAAAAATGAGTAAAGTGATTTTAATTCATGAAAGTGAATCAAAGGTTTTATTTACTTTCCACCATGTAAACGTAATAAATTTTTTATAATGTTTCATTTTTTTGATGTTTTAAGAGTGATAAAAGGATATTTGGTGGATTCAAGTGGAAATGATGAATTGGATAATATTTTTGAGGTGTTGAATGATGAATAAAATTTTTATTTAATAAAAGATGATTTTTTAAGTGGTGAAAAATATATTGAACTTTTTTGGTATCTATGATTCATATACATTTTCCCACTGTATAGGACAAAATGTTTTTCTAATTGAAATATGTTTTATGACTATAGATTAAAAAAAAATTAATTGTGAGTTATGTTACTTCATGATTAAAAATAAGTATATTAAAAAAGTTGTTAAGGAAAGGTTTTTTGAGGAAATAATAATATCAATATTAGAAAAAAATAACTATTCAAATAAATGATGATACAACCATTCATTTAAGAAAGACACCCATTTATTTAAAAAATTCATATGAATAAATTATTATAAAAATAGAATGATATAAAAAGATCACATCTATATAAAGATGTTATAAATTTTCTTCATAAGAAGGATCCTTTCCTAGGAGCACACGACCCCTTATCACAAGCTGAAACCACATCAAAAGGATTCTTTACATTAGTTGGAATCTCCAATGATCAACAAGAAAGATCCTCACTAGGAAAGCATTAGACAAGCAATGGTGAAGTGTCTGACTATCTTTAATGGTTATTTTAGAGGGCATTGGAATTTCTAGTGAAGTGGGGGGCGATGATGGGATGGGTTATAGGGTGGATCTTGGTGGATTATGAGATTTATAGGGAAGCAAGGGTGTTTATTTGGATTTCTAGAGAAGTGTGGTTGGGTAGTGATGAGATTTATGTGAAGTTGGGGAGAATATGGGATGGAGCAACAAAAAAATATTACTTTCAGTTGAAATTTTATACACACAAAAAAATAATTAATATATATTTTGTACATCTGTTGACTGGATCATGACTGTTTTGGCAAGTCACTCAGGTATAAGTTCATTTTAATTTTCCAATTTAGACCCGTTTTAAAAAAAAATCAGATATAGACCACACCATATCCCCGGTATTATTCGCAAATCTCACGGGCCTTGATCCAATTTTTCAACCCTAATTAATATAATCAATTTTATATGGAGAATGTGAGAGGGGGATGTTTTTTCCTGAGCCATTCCTTTGTTTTTTTAAGTTATTAGATGTGTTTAAGAGTGGGTGGAGGGGGTGATGGTGTCATTTGAGATGAATTTTTTGATAGAGACCCATTCTACAGCATGAAACCTTAGGTTGCACTATTGGGATTGGGTTTTTGGACTGAATATCATCATTGTGGTGAGAATTCTAGAGATGGGAGATTTTGTGTTTTTTTTGTTTTGGAGATCCTTATGACATAGGGAATATGCTATTCCATGGAGTCAGGGTTTGGTTTCCATGTCTTTATTTTCCTTAGGACCACTACAACGTAGTGTTTTGGATTATGTCATAATGACCTAGAGGTTGGGTTCTTGCCTCCATTCATTTTGAGGTAGTTGTGGCATGGGTGTATTGAATTGTATCATATACCTATCTCAAGTTTATAGAATTAGAGGGATATATGGTGAGGTTTGAACTGTGGATTTCTGAGGGGGGTTAGACTAGGACCCCTTACAACATAGCCTTCATATGCGACACTATGGTCTTAGTGAAAACCCTAACCACTACGACATGGAAAGGGATGCTACACTGTGGTATTCTATTTTTATAACTTGTATATATTTGATTCCTCCTTTAAAATTTCCATATTTCCTTACTTCTCCTTTGAACCCTAGGAAACCTGAGGACCTATTTCAGAGACTTTCAATCACTTTTTCAAGTCTTTCACAACCGACTTCTAATGATCTTGGGAAATCTGAGGGGAGTTTTCTTCTTCTCATATGGTTCCACTCTCTCACATTTTCTCTTTCCATGCTATAGAAGTTTCACTACTGGAAAATAGGTCTATACCCACGGTTTTGCAAAAAACTGGGGGTATAGGTTACCCCTATACCCACGATTTTCCAAAACCGTGGGTATATGGATAGTATGTGAACCTATACCCACGGTTGTGCCAAAAACCGTGGGTATAGTTTTCTTTTAAGACCTATACCCACGGTTTTGGAGATAACCATGGGTATAGGGTATTTTCCGAAGATCTATACCGACGGTTCTTCATAACCGTGGGTATTGCATTTTTTTTGAAGACCTATACCCACGGTTCTCCAGAACCATGGGTATAGCTTTCCCGCATTATAGCAGGCAAATAAAATTAGGCGGGACACGGGAAAAATTTGGCGGGGATACATTTTTTCACGGTTTAGAATAATATATTTATATACATATAAATATAAACTAATAAAATTTGTATAGCTGAGTTGGTCCGTTTGTGTGGCGTGGTAGTGAGTCTCAGCGCGTAGCCTGGGTTCGAAACCCCCTGGGTGCATTTTTTTGAATTTTAATTCAATATATTAATATATATACGCAAATATATGTATACATGTCAAATGAAAATTCCAGCTGGGTTTGTCCGTTGGGGTTGCACGACTGCGAGGCACAGCGCGCGACGCGGTTTCGAAAATCCCTTGGATGAGTTTTTTTTGAAATTAAATTCCCCACAGTTTGAAAACCATGGAGTCTGCTATGTGCCACGCTGGAACAACATTATGCCTCCCCTATACCCACAGTTCTCCAAACCGTGGGTATAGGCTGAGACCCCTATATGGACGCCATTCCAGCCCATGGTTCCCAAAACCATGGGTATAGGCTATACTTACAGTTTTGGGGGCTATACCCACAGTTTTGAACTGTGGGTATAGGTCTTTTTTCCAGTAGTGTTTGTTTCCTTAAATTTCACTGAGTTTCTATTGACGATTAATGGAAGAATCATAGTGTATGATGTCCATACATATAGTGGATTCTTCATAGGAGGAGTGATCAAATATTTGTTATTTTTCTTTTGTTATTTCTTGGAGAATGTTTAAAGTTCCATATAGAGGTAGTTTATTCACAACTTCTCCTAATTTTATGTGAAAGTGTGGTATAAAATTCTTTAACTCCTTTGGGTAATGGTGAAACCAACATAATGAAGATAATAATACATAAAATAAGGAATAAATAAATATGGAATAGGTTGTAGTGATCATATGTGGTTTATGATATGTTGGACGCCTCTTTATATTTTCTAGATAGAGTGAAATTGATTTATATGATTATTTTTGTTCCTTTACATGGATGATATACATGAAAATTGTCTAAAAAACATAAATATGGTAAGTTAATCATAATGATGAATAAGGAATGTTAAATTAATTACCATTATTACTTGGAAATAATTGAACATGAAAGTTATAGTGACCCAAACCATTTACACATATTATTACATGTTTTAAGCTAATTATCCATTAGATACAAATCGAGGATTGAAAATTCTAGTGTCTTTGGAATATTAGGTATATAATTAGAAAACATGAAACTAGAATAAAACATATTCTTATTAGTCTCCATAATGAGCTTAAAACTCACTTTTAACTCTAATAACTTCATAGGATAACCTAGGGAATTCATAGACAAAATGGATAAGATAAAGAGCCCAGTAAGGGAATGAACATGGGAATGAATCATAACACATGAGTTAGAAGTCATAACATGATAACATAAAAAGGAATGTCTCATGAATAAAAATATGGAGGAATAACATATAGAACATTTAATAATATGATCATGGAAATATAGTAACGTGGAAACAAAACATATCATGTCATAAAAATGAGTTAAGGCTAACTTCCAAGATGATATTACATGGTGGAAAGAGTCCCATAATACATTATATTTACTTCCTAATCCCATACATAACATCTCTTGAGACTGAAAATTACCCAATGAATTGGAGAGCTATCTGGGTGCACCCACAATAACATGTATATGAATATGTGTTCCACATAAAGAAATCAAACATAAGGAATGGACTTGATGGTTACCCATAGAAAGAAATGAGTTTTGTAATCATGTCACAAGGCATAACCAAAGGTCGTATCATAACAGTTTACATTAAAGAAGGGATTAAATCATTCTTGGACGTTCATAAAGGAAAAATAGGCACATTTTATTATAAATGACTTCCATATTAAGTGTAAACTTTATAAAATAGTGGTTAGGTAACTTTGGAAGTGTGCCACTTAAACAAGGATTTAAGGAAAAAGGTAAAGAGTGTTTAAAAGGGGGTAGGAGCATAATAATTTCCATAAAACCATAAGTGAACTAAAATGTAATATGAATGATTTTTAATAAATAATATATGTTTTAAAATATTCCATTGAGTGGTACTTTAAAATAATACAATAAGTCATAGAAGTTTCCTTTAATTGGCTTTTTGAAGGGAATAGAGAAGGGAACCTTTAATACATGTATAAACCCATTAAAGAAAGGTTAAATAAAATTGGTATGTATGTGTGATACATATATATATATTATAAAATAATTATATGATAATAATTATGGGATAAATTGAGGAAAATAGAGAGAAAATGTAACTAAAAGGAAATATGGATGTTTGAAGAGATCCCTTACCTTATGTCCGAATGTGTTCTGCACTTGTACTGAATATCCTGGATAATAAAATTAGATTAATTAATTAAGAAAAAATTACACATATATTTTATTCATTATAATTTTATTAAGTTAATTTATGACCATTTTGATTAGTTATAAAGTTCAATTTCATCGTTTCAAGAGTGTTCGTTTCATGGTTTCATGGTCAGTTAGCTTGTGTATATTCATGGATGTTCTTTTCAAATGATAATAGTACTATAGAAGTGAAATTAAATGGTATTAATGTACTAACATAAGTTTCAATTTTACTATATATCATTTTTTTTGACATGATGATGATTATTTGAGTAAAATGTTATTGTTATGTGGTTAGATCATTTAGGCGGTTTTACCAACAATCATGAACTAGTTTTGTTTTATTTAATACTATGCCTATATATTAGTTACAGAACATGAAACAAGTTATAATATACTTATTAATATCTTATTTAACCATAATAATAGTTTTTGTAACCATACTTGAAGGCAATAATGGAAAATGAAAACTCATTATCCACAGAGACAATTAATCGCCATAATTTGAATAATGGTTTCGTTTCTTTGAATAAGAGGAGATGAGAAAAGGTCTGAATAGAACATATTCCATTATAAATATTTCATTCTAGTATATAAATGATACTATAATTATTATTATTTTATGGATTAATGAGGTGAGGAGAATGTAGAAGAATAAAATAAATTAAAAGAGTTTGTTTGAGAATGTTACCACTTGAATATCACCTCCTTGAAGGGACCCTTAAGGAACTTGAAATTGGTATTTTGGTGAGACTAGTAGAACTTTTATGTGTATATAGTAGGGAGAATAGGGTTTTTTAGAGATTTGGAAAGCTTCATGTCTTATAAGGTGTGAGTATAAGTGGTGGTATTTATAAGGGGATGAGAGGAGTGTTTTTTATTATTATATTCACTTGTTTATTATTTTGGCTCAAGACTATAAATATTATTGATTATTATGACTATATATAGTAAATTGTTCATGTGAGTTTTAAATAATGGGTTCTTACATCATTCATGACTCAAAAATTCATGTATTTTTCATATAATGTTAAATACCATAAATTACCGTATTTCACTATTCACAAAAATTTAACTATTTTGGAAAAATCCCAAAAATTCAACCTAACCATTTTTCAACATGTAGATTTGAAAAATGTAATCCATTTTATGAAAATAATTTTATAAATATTATAAATTTAATATTTAAATAAAACCATCATTTATTCAAAAAAAATCTGATTTTAATATTATAATCGATTTTATGGCCCATTGAAAAATTACTTATGATCTCATAAAATTATCTTATAATTAAAATACAACTTAATATTAATTTATCAATCCATTTTATTAAAATTATTTTTCTTTTAAATCATTTTATTCATTATAAAATTGAAAATCAAACATTTACCTTTCAAAAATACTAACACTTAATTTATCATTTTTAAAGAATTTTTTTAGTTGTACCATGATATAAATATATCATATTTTCATTTTAAAAGATACCTAAATATTATTTTACATTTCCATAGGTGGTGTTACAATTCTAATGGTCAGATTACTATTCCTAATGGCCAAATTACTATTCCAACAGTCAAATTACTATTCCAACAGTAAGATTTATAATGGTTATATGGGTTCCATACTTCCTTTAAATACCTCTTATTCTATTCATTATTAATTCAATTATATTTTCTATCAAGTTTATATATACTTTCATCTTCAAAATGAATATTGTATTATTAACATTATGTTTTATTTCTACAAATTTGTTCATGAGTGCGGTCATTCTGGTAGATAAAAAAAATCCAAATTATCCTATTCTTATTCTTATATTTTCTATTTATTTCCCCACTATAATATTGAAATTATTATAGGTTTATTTTCTGACTAATGTATCATTCTAAATTTATGAGAATAACGTTTTGTTTGTTTCTCTATGTGATGTTTGTTCTTTATACTACATTACATAATTATAAGAAGGGAGATTCCATTGATAAAATTATGGATCGTTACATTCTTCCCCATTATAAAATTTAACCCTCAAATTTTTTTTATATAATAAGGTGAAAATAGGTGAGGGTACATCTCTTTCACCACTTCCTCTAGTTCTCATGTCACATCTTAGTATTTATGGTTTCTCCATAGTACTTTGACCAGGTGAGTGGTATTATTACATAAAAATTTATCTCTATGGTCCAAGGTCTTTATATGGATACATGGAATACATCATGTACTTGAGAGATGGTTGGTGGAAGTGCTAGTCGATAGACCATAGATCTGACATGATCAAGAATCCCAAAGGGGATGATGTACCCAGGACTTAGTTTTACCCTCTTCCCAAATATCATGACTCTCTTCCATGGATATATGTATAGGAATACCTTATCTATAACTTTAAACTCCAGGACCCATTAATGATTTTATGCATAGCTCTTTTGCCGACTTTGGGAATCCCTAATGTGATGTTTAATGGTCTTCACCTTTTCTACCATTTCCTTGACCATTTTAGGTCCCAACACATTGAGTTCACCAACTTTATCCCAAAATTTAGTGGTTATACATATTTTCCCATAAATGGATTCATATGGATCCATTTGGATTCTTGAGTGGAAACTATTATTGTAAGAGAATTCGACCAGAGGAAGATGTTAGTCCCATACTTATTTGAAGTCCATCAAGAACTCTCTCAACACATCTTCCAATGTATAAATATTCTACTCATATTGAACATTATTCTAGGGATGATTATCCATACTAATGTTTATCTCAGTGTTTAGGGCATGTTGAATAATTTTCCATAACTTGGTGATAAATCTCAGATCTCGATCGAATACAATCGATGATGGTACTCCATACAGCCTCGCCACTTATCTAATTTATATCCGTGAAAGTTGATTATGTGAGAAATATTATCTAATTATAATAAAGCGAGAAATATTTATAAGATGATCCATGAATACCCATATTGCAGTATTTCTTCTTGGTGTCTTTAGAAGACCAGTGACAAATTCTATAGTGATGTTTCACCATTTCCATGTAGGTATGGGTAATGGTTTCAACATCCCCTTATAATTTTTCCTTTAAATCATTACTTTTTGACATACTAGACACTTTTAGGTATATTTAATAATCTCATTCTTCATACTGTCCCACCAATAGTGATCTCAAAGATCTCAATACATCTTTGTACTCTTTGGGTGGATAGAGAAGGTCGACCCATGTGCATCATTCAAAATCACCCTCTTTATCACAAGATTTTATGGTACACATAGTCGTGACCCAAATATTATGACTTCTTCCACATCAATTTTGAACTCTAACGATTTCCCATTTTTGATAGCTTTCACCTACTTCTGAATTTCCACATTATCTCTTTGTGCATACTTTATATTCTCTAAAAGTTATAGATTAGAAATCATTTGAGAAAGGAATTATGATGTTCCTTCCTTTATGATTCCCATTTCCATCATTTTAAAGTCTAAGAATATTGGATCCTTATTAATTCTTATCACCGATAATGTTGACGGATCTTTTCAACTTAGAGAATTTGCCACTTTATTTTCTTTACTAGGATGGTAGTGGATTGAAAAGTCATAATCCTGGATGATATCTAACCATATTCACTATAGAATATTATTCTCCTTCTATTTGAATATATATTTGAGGCTCTTGTGATCAGTATATATCTCACAGTTATCCCCATATATATAATGACTTCATATTTTCAATGTGAAGATCACAACTGCCAACTTTAGATCATGCATGGGATAGTTTTGAACATGAAATTTCATCTTCATTGAGATTTATTCTATCAATTTATCATTTTACATCACTAAAAAACCTAATACCATCTTTTATGTATCGCTGTATACCATAAAGAGTTCCCCACTTATGGGTAGTGTAAGTAATGGTGCAGTGATAAGCCTCCTTTTTAATTCTTTAAAGTAGTCTTCATGTTCATTGGTCTAGAAAAACTTTACCCCCTTCTGAGTCATCTCAGTTAGTGGGTATTAAAATCATGATAAGTTCCTCACAAATCATCGGTAATACCCAACTAGACCAAGGAAACTACAGATCTCCATTACAATTACTAGTCTGGGCCACTCCTCAATTACCTTTGTCTTATAAGGGTCCATAGATATCCATTTTTCAGTGATAACATTCCCCAATAATGATAATTACTCCATCTAGAACTCACATTTACTCTACTTTTCATATAGTTTATCTCATCACAAAGTCTTCAGAACAATATTAAAATGACCCCCGTGCTTCTCCTTGTTCTTGGAGTATATTAGAATATTATCTATAAAGACTACCAATTTTTTTTCAAGGTAATCTCTAAAGACTCTATTCATTAAGTCCATGAAAATTTATAGAGCATTAGTGAGTCTAAATGGAACCACTATTAAATCACAGTATCCATACCTCGTTTGAAAGGTAGTCTTGGGAATATCTCCCTTCTTCACCATTAATTGGTGATATCTTGATTGAAGGTCCACCTTAGAGAAATAATTGGATCCACATAGTTTATCGAACAAGTTATCTATACATGGAAGGGGATTCTTTTTATTTATTTTGATTTTATTAAAATGATGATAATCAATGCAGAGGCACATTAATCCATCCTTATTATTCATAAATAGGACAGGTTCACCCCATAGTGAAGCACTCGGGTGTATAAAACCCTTGTCCAAATTCTCTTATATCCACTTCTTCAATTCTTATATCTCAATGGTAGCTATCCTGTAAGGAGTATTTGATATGGTTAGAGATATTGGTATAAGTTCAATTGAGAACTCAACCTATTAGTCAAGAGGAAGACTGGGAAATTCTTTAGGGAATACATCGGCGTAGTCCCTCACAATGGGAATGTCTTCAAGAATGATCCTATCCTTTGTCTATATCATTTGAGCTAGATATTATTTCTCATAAGGAAATAGTATCCATGATTGAGAAGTAAATTCAAAAGGAAATTCATCCCCCTCCTTACATTTGTATAGAATTCGATGATACCTCAGGATGTGAAGAGTGATCTCCCTCTCCCAACCGTTGATTTTGTCTTTATATAAAGATATCCAATCCATGTAAAATATAGAATTAAACTCCACTAAAGGAAGTAAGATGATATTTTCTTGGAGGTTCAATCAAAACATTGTCTGGGGAGGAGTTATATATTTTAGATGAAATAATTTCCCTATTCTCTGTTCTTATAGATACCAAAACCTCCTTATTTTGAGGTGATGTTTGAATAGTTCTTGTAATATATGAAGGAATTTGTAGAGCTAGAGTAAAAAATTACATTTTCTATTCTTGAATGAATAACCAATGTACCTATAACCACATCATTTTCATGATCCACCTCAGTAGTAGTGATAACATATTCCCTTCCTTGCTTCCTTTTAGTCTGTTTTCATTGATTGTCTTCGACAACCCTTGGATTAGAGAATTAGATCACATAATGACCATGTTACTTATAGTTGAAACATTATACTACTAGATGAGTTTTTATCAGAACATTACTTTATTATTCCTCTTTAGTGGGACTCTTCATATCCATTTTTTAATGATTATCTCGATTCCCCTATTTTCCAAATTTGAAGCATCTCCAAGTTCCCTTTAGACAGTTCTTAGGATGCTTATTCACACACTTTTTACCCTTGGGATTTTGGGTTTTCTTTTATTCATGGGATTTATCTGTAGATCCTTCCATATTAAACTCCATTTTCCTATTTTTATCTCCAATCTCACGGTACCAATGAGAGTCTACAATATCCATCTCAACCATAAGGTCACAACATACAATATCCTCATAGCTTTCAAAGTCTATAATCGCCAAGTATTTTCATAGACCCATCTTTAATCCACTAAATAAGTGATCCAACTTTCTTTCAGTGTTGATGAAAAAGACAGAGGCATATCATTCAAGCCTTGTGAAGTTTTTCTTGTATTCCCTAATCAAATCATCTTACTTTTTCATTATTCTGAGGAACACCCTCTCTATCTTAAGACAAATATTTTGGGGAAAATATTTTTTGAAAAATATTTTCTCAAATCCTTCCCATTCCATGGAATAAATTTCCTCTTTAAACTTCACAATATTTATCAGTGTCCACCATTGATCAAATTCCCCATCAAAATGGAATACTGCTAGCATAATTTTCTCTTCTTCTAAGAATCTAAGGATAAATAATATCTTCTCAATAGAGTTAATACATTATTCCATGATAAGGGGATTAAAATATTTACTAAATATAGGAGGAATTTTGTCATATAAAGGATTCAAATGCAACTTTCTATTTATTAAGAGAAGGAGGGAATTACACATGATTCAATTTATTATTCATAACTTAATCTAGTTGAGCCAATACTCTCATGAAGTTCTGAGCTCTCATTCCCATTAGGTTTGGCATATCATTAGGGAAATCATCACATTTCCTATCACATTGGTTTTTGGTATGGGGTCTCTTATTTCTCGCTATTAACAAAAAAATAAAAAATAAAATTATGGGGGCTTGGATATTTAGTTAATGATCATATAAAAAAGGAAACTATGAACAAAGAAGTAATAAATTATAAATGAAAATTATATCCTAACTTATGATTCCCTATGTTTCAATATAGGTTATACATGGTGATAGAATTATCCCTAGGGTTATTACTAAATTTTTCTAGTCCCAATCCCCCAAAATAACTAGTCTATTCCTTGATACCAACTATAGAAACCCAAGTCATTTACATATATTATTACATGATTTTAATCATAATTATCCATTAAATACAAACCAGGGATCGAAAAGTCTAGTGTCTTTGAAGAATAGGTACATAATTAGAAAAAATGAAACTAGAATAAAAAATATTTTTATTAGACTCCCTAATGAGCTCTTAAATCCATTTTAGATTCTATAACTACATAAGATAACCTGAGGAATACATAGACAAAAGGAATTATCTAAAAATAATAGTAAGTGAATAAACATGGGAATTAAGCATAACACATGATTTAGAAGGCACACCATGATAACATAAAAAAACATGGCTCATGAATAAATATATGGAGGAATAAAATATATACCATGGAATAATATGATCATGGAAATATAGGAATGTGTCAAAAACACATATCATGACATAAACATGAGTTAAGGCTAACTACCAAGATGATATCACATGGTGGGCAAAGTCCCATAATGGATTAGGTTTACTCCCTAATCCCATACATAACATCTCATGAGACTAAAAATTACCCAATGCATTGGATCACTATCTAGGAACACCCATAATAAAATTTACATTTATATGTGTTCCACATAAATAAATCAAACATAAGGAATGAATATAATGGTTACCCATGGAAAGAAATGGGTTTTGTAATCATGTCACAAGGCATAAACAATGGGAGTATCATAATTGTTTACATGAGATAAGGTATTAAATCATTCTAAGACATTAATAAAGGAACATTAGGCATATATTATGATAAATGGTGTCCAACTAAAGTGTAAACATGAGAAAATAGTGGTTAGGTAACTTTTTAAGTGTTCCACTTAAGAGAGGATTTAAGAAAAAAGGTAAAGAGTCTTTAAAAAGGGGCAATAACATAATAATTTCTATATAAATAGAAGTGAAATAAAATAGTTTTTCATATATGAATTATTTTTTTTATAAATCATATAAGTTTTAAAACATTCCATTGATTGGTACTTTAAAATAATAAAATAAAACATATAAGTTTCCTTTAATCGGCTTTTTGAAAGGAATAAAGAAGGGAACCTTTAATACATGTATATCCCCTAAAAAAAGGTTAAATAAAATTGTTATGTATGTGTGAGACATATATATAGATTATAAAATAATTATATGAGAATAACGAGGGGATAAACCGAGTAAAAGAGAGATAAATCATAACTCAAAGGAAATATGGAGGTTCAGAGAGATCACTTACCTTATGTCCGAATATGTTCCGCACTTGCACTCAGTGTTCTGGACAATAAAATTAGATTAATTAACTACTTAATTAAAAAAATATTCCAAAAATATTTTATTCATTATAATTTTATTAAATTCATTTATGTCCATTTTGATGAGTTATAAAGATCAATTTCGTCGTTTTGGGAGCATTTGTTTAATGGTTTCATGGTCGATTAACTTGTGTATATTTATGGATGCTATTTTAAAATGGGAATAATAATAAAAAAGTGAAATTAAATGGTATTCATGAAATTTTATAAGTCTAAATTGTCCCACATATAATTTTTTTCCAATATGGGGATGATTATTTGAGTAAAATGTTATAGATATGTGGTTAGTTCATTTAGACAGTTTTACCCACCATCACGAAATAGTTTTGTTTTATTTAATATTATGTCTATATATTATTTATAGAATATAAAATAAGTTATAATATACTTATTAAAAAATGATTTAACCATAATAATATTTTTTATGACTATCCTTGAAGGTGGTAATGGAAAATGAAAACCCATTATCCACGAAGACGGTTAACCGCCATAATTTGGATAATGGTTTCGTTTCTTTGAATAAGAGGAGATGAGAAAAGGGATGAATAAAAGATATTACATAAAAGTATAAAATTAAAATATATAAATGATACTAGAGTTATTATGATTTTATGGATGAATGATGTGAGGAGATGGTAGAAGAAGAAAAGAAATTAAAAGAGGAAGTTTGAGAATATTACCTCTTGAATATCACCTCCTTGAAGGAACCCTTAAGGAACTTGGAATTGGTATTTTTGTGATATAAATAGTAATTGGACATAGAGAGTGTGGGTATGGGAGGGTTTGGCTGATATTTTGTAAGCTTAAAGGATTATAAGGTGTAAATATAAGGGGTGGTATTTATAAGGGGAGGGGAGGGTTTTTTATTATATTTACTTGTTTATTATTTTGGTTCAAGACTATAAATAGTACTGATTAATGTGACTATATATAGTAAGTGGTACATGTGAGTTTTAAATAATGGGTTCTTATATCATTAATAGCTCAAAAATTCATGTATTTGGCTTATAATGTTAAATGCCATAAATTACTATATTTCACTATTCACAAAAAATCAACTATTTTGAAAAAATACAAAAAATTCACTCTAACCATTTTTCAAAATTTATATTTAAAGAATGGAATCTATTTTCTGAAAATAATTTTCTAAATATGAGAAATTTAATTTTTAATTGAACTCATCATTTATTCAAAAAAATACCGATTTTAATATTATAATCAATTTTATGGCCCTCAAAAAAATTACTTATGGTCTCATAAAATTATATTATAATTATAATAGAACTTAATATTTATTTATGAAACCATTTTATGAAAATAATTTTTATTTTAAATCATTTTATTCATTATAAAATTGAAAATAAAACATTTACGTTTCAAAAATACTAACACTTAATTTATCATTTTTAAAACATTTATTTACTTGTACCACGATATAAATATATCATATTTTAATTTTAAAATATAGATAAATATTATTTTAAATTTCCCTAGGTGATTTTACAATTCTACAGTCATATTACTATTCCAATGATCAGATTTATAATGGTCATATGGGTTCCTTACTTTCTATAAATACCTCTTATTCCATTCATTATTCATTAAATTCTATTTTCTATCAAGTTATTATATAATTTCATATTAAAAATTAATATTTTATTATTAAAATTATGTTTTATTTCTACAGCATTGTTTGCGAGTACTGTCACTCTGGTGGATCGAACAGATCCAAATTATCTTATTCATAATTTCTTATTTTATATTTATTGCCCCGCTGTAATATTTTTCATTCTTATAGGTTTATTTTTTGACTAATGCATCATTCTACATTTATGATAATAATAATTTATTCATTTATCTATGTGATGTTTGTGGTTTATACTACATTACATAATTATAAGAATGGAAATTCCATTGATAAAATTTTGGGTCATTACAAAAGTATTGCGTGAAGGATGTTTATTGTTTATTCTTATCTATTTTTAGTCATTAATGTTAGGTTTCTTATTTTTGAAACCAATGAATAATGAATCGATTTATCCAAGACTGTAATTAAAAAGGTTTTCTACTAGAAATAAATGTTTGGGGGGTATATTATAGACTTTTCTTATTTGGTAAAGATTTCATGATTGATGTGATGACCTTAGTTTACTCTAATTTTGTTGTTCTAAAAATATGGTTGCATCTATTATATGTATGCCTTGAGATATTATAGAAACCTCTTTATAAATTGTTGTGGAAATGGTATGATTGGGATATTAGGCGAGGGATGGATGAAACAAGTTGAGAGATGAGTTTTCTTATTTCTTAATTTTTGAGATGAGGCTAATTTTAAGATATATGGAAAGGGATTAGAAATAGGATTTCTTTTTCTCTTTATGGATGGTTTTACTTATAGTCATTTTTTGTGATTTCCAAATACCTGATGTAGTTTTCCTATGCACCATGGGTTCATCTTCCTTGTGGTATTTCAGGTCAAGTCCTAGAGTATCCATATCATGGAATGGTAAATGAATTATAATGAACTCATTAGATGGGTGTTTATGTTGGAAATGATTAAATGAATGGAAACCATGGGATGGTTGGAATGAATGCTCGAAGAGCATGGGATAGAAACCTAGAAATTGTAATGTGAACCCAAAATCACTTTGCTTTTAATGATATGAAAATGATTATTATATAATTAATGATAGGGATAATAAATTATGGGTAACTTGCTAAACTAATAAATGGAATTTTTTTATGATGGATATTGGTTCTTGTGTACTTGTATGAAATCTAGTTCACTAGAACTTAGCAATGGAAGCCGAGTGTCATGTATAATGACAGTTACAATTTGAGTATAATCCTAGGTTATTTCCATTATTTGGTCATGTGATAAAATATTAATTATATTTTATAATTTTATACACTCCACCACCTAAGTTAGGATGGTAGATGAAAAAAAAATGTTTTGGGTTCTAGGTGTTTTCCCCAATATCCAAATAGTGAGGAAATAAATAATTGACATCACCCACTTCCACTATCTCTCTTTGTTAGTGGTATAATATGTAGGTACATCCTGAGATATGATGGAATATGGTATATGGTGTGTTCCTACATGGGATATGATGGATCACAGACTTACTCTACATGTATGTATGGGTTGTAGCAGTTTAAGGTTATAACACATACTTTTTTCTGGTTATATTGAATGTGGTCTCCTATAGGAGTATGCGTGCGGGCTATAGTGGCTTAAGGAATAATACATGATACATGGGTTATAGTGGATTTATAACTTACTAATTATTATGTATGTGATGAGATTTGTGTACATGGTGTGCATGATGAGATGGTGTTATATTTGTGGTATGGTTATCTGAGGGGAAAGATGACTTATGGAATTGATTATAGTAAAAAATATTTGGTTTTGGGATGTGAGAGAGTCAAAGAAATGGGGAAGTGTATATAGGGTACCTTTAATACATATATGATGTTGATATTATGTAACATATTTTTGTTCATTGGTTAGTGAGTGATATTTAGTGAGGATGGGATATAGTTCGCATGATTTAGGTAACGAGTTGGTTTCTTTTGTTTATTTACTTATCTTTAATATTCTTATTTCACATTTTTCATGAGAGGTTTTGGGGAGGATCTCATTGAGTATACCTGTATTATCACCCCCAACAAAAACATATATATAAACTATTTTTTAGGTCTATAGGAGTTGGTTGGTGATCTAGATGGGTGTTACTAGCTTGTGGAGTTGTTCAGGTGTTGTTTGAGTTTCATAGTCACATACTAGACTTTTTTTGGTATTTTTAATTGTTTCCACTAGTATGAAATATGTATTTTTATTGCTTATTTATTTATGTTTGAGAGTTGATTAATGGGTTTCATCTTATCTCTTATCCCAAAATTTATATATTGAGGGTAATGTGACACTTATTTTATAGGTATGTCTCTTTCAAGTTTTACATATCCTTTTGAGAATTTTTTAAAGTTAACTAAGGAAGGTTAGAGGTGTTTAGGAGGTTAGAACAAGGAAAATTCTAGGCTGATGGACACACTATAGCTTTTACAGCTACAATATTCCCACTAGCCAGCCGGTGGGAAGCCACCAATCATCCAGTGAGGTTCCTGGGTAAAGGCAGTTCAAACCAGAAACCACCAGCTAGTTGGTGGGGCTCCTGTGTAGAAGTAAATTTTCCTAGTGTTCATCGACCCACTGATGAAGGGAACCAGATTGTCAGTAGAATCTTTTGGATCCCAACAAGGTCACCAAGATTATATGTTTTTTTAAAAACCCAACCTCATCTCATTCTCAAAATACCTCTTTAACTTACAACACTCTAGGATCTATCCCTAGTGATTTTGGAGAACCTATCCTCTCTTCTATATCCTTCATTCGATGCTCGAACAACTTTTTGATCCTATTCTTGCAATCTAGTGAGTTATTATTTTTTCTAGATCACTCTCCTTCTCTTATCCTTGATTAAAACCAATTATATCTTATATATATTGATCGTATCTTGATATTTTTTCATGTCCAAACAAGGTATTTACTGATAATTGATAGAATCATCACCAAGATTTAGGGATTTGGTGTCTACACATCAATAAAACCTAGATCATTAATGATAATAGATCTTATCAGGTTTGTTTAATCTTGAAATACCTTATGGGTGTGGTTTCTCCTAAAAAATGATCCTAGAATTCTAAATTGTGCTTTATTAGGAATGGTTCTAGGATTTGGTGGTACAATTAGACTTAGAAGAACAACCCTTGAAATTGGTTGTCATTATACCTAATGTAGGAAGCCCTTGACTTCAATACACATTATATGAGTTATTAGCATGATTTTTTTTTCATGTGTGTATATCCCCATGGGATCAATTTTTGATTCTTGATCACATGAGGTGTTTATGTGTATCCACTTGGAACCTTTTCTTGTCATTTATTTCATATGGATTATGATTATTGTGATTATTTATTGATATGATGTGATTTTAGGTTTTTCATTTTTATATTGTATCATATGCTCTATTCTTATATCCTTATAGTTGAGTATGTAGGTTTAACCATATAGACTATCCCATGAGGGGATGTGTCAGACTATTGGTCAATATGATTTTGGGATATCTCTTGAAGGGGGATGTGGCAGACATGATTTTTGGACTATCCCATCGAGGAGGACGTTTCATGTGGCTAACTTATGTTCCTTCCATCATGAATCCGAAACAGGTAGAGCTGATATCTGGGGATCTTATATACATATTATGCTAGTGTGATATACTTCTTATATCTATTATGTTTACTTTCATGGAATGAAACAATGTAACTTATGAACTTATGTTAAGTGATGTTGGTGGTGTCCTACTAATTCATGTACTCACACCTTACTTGAACATTTTGGTACACTTTTAGATTTCATGATCAAAGATTTGGTGAAGGGAAAGGGCTCTATGGTGGATGGTTGAACATGTTTAGCAATGGGATGTAGCCATTGTAGGATGGCATTTTGATGGATGTTTTTTGTTATTCTTTTTTACCTACTTTACTTTTTTACATCGATACACTACCTATTAGGATCCCTTTTCTTAGTTTTGGTTTATGGATTTGGCATTCCATACTGATACTTCTTGGGGTGGTACTTATTATGTTACACTACTACTCATATGGTTATTGATTTATTCATTATTTATTGATTTAATTTTTATCAATTATATTATTGTACTTTGATGTTTACCTGGTACTGAGGGTATAATATCATAACATTTTTCCTTTGGGAATCACTGTTATTTATCAACCACTTGCATACGGGGAGGTGTGCATGAGGTCATGTGGAATTTTGGCTTGGAATCGATGGTCCGATTTGGGTTGTTACAAAATGGTATCAGAGAACCATGTTCAGTAAATTGTTATTTTATTTCCCTTGTTTTTAGATAGGGTAGATAAGAGTTAAGATGGTTGGGACTCAGGTAGGTGAACTATGTCAGTGGTTGTCCATAAATACATATTGGACCTCCAAGTTTCCATGGAAATGAGAATTTATGTTCTTATTTTGCAATGTTACATTTAATTTAATTCATCTTGAGTGATGAACTTGATGATGGTATAATGATTTTTGGGATTTGGTGTGTGTTCATTCATTATGGTTAGGAATGTAGGATCAATTTACATATGCTTGTTGATTTCATCATATAGAGCCCAAATAATTAAATACCTATTGAAATTGTGATATGTGCTTTGGATCATTATTTATTTAATTTCTTATTTGAGCTTGAGTATTATATTATTGAGTATATATATATGTATGTGATTTACTTTCAGGTAATAGAGGCCTGGATTGGGTTATGGGTAGTGATTAGGGGGTTATCCTTTATTCTTATGGGTATCCTCTTAGGTCAAACCTTATTGTAAACCCTTTTGCGTGCCTGTGATCTATTAAAAATATACTTGTTTGAGTTTTTGTCTTTATCTAAGGTTTGATATGTAATTTTAGAAAATTTAACCTCGTAGACATCTTACGAAACCATTTTCACCACCTTTTTTGCAGGAGAATGCAATTGAGTATTCTTCCTTTGTTGTTCTAGTGGGTCAAGCTATAGAACCAGTCCATCTAGAACTCTTTTGACTAGTGCATATTCAGGGAAGAGGATCCCATAGGGGTGGGCCGATGATGGTCAACTACAATCATGAATTTTAGCTCTATAATCCCCCATCCTTTCATAGAATCAGAGGTCCCCAGGATACGGAGGACTAGATATGGGCCATTAATAAAATTTTTGACTTGGAGGAGACCCCAGAGGATCAAAAAGTTAATCTTGTGACCTTTATGCTTCAAGTCATAGTCAAATGATGGTGGGATGTCATGTTGTAGGTTGGTAGATGTGAAGGGATGATGTGGATGGCCTTTAAGGATCTCTTCTTCCAGGAGTTCTTTCTAGATTCATTAAAGCAAGACCATACTCAAGAGTTCATGGAGTTCCAGCAGGGGACAAAGACCATGTCTACCTATTCAGTATGTTTCACCGAGCTAGTTCTCTTTTATCTTTTTCTAGTGGGGAACGAGGCCTAGAACGAAAGAAAGTTTGAAATAATTCTTCATCCATAGATGAAGTTATATGTCAAGAACTTCAATCAAATGACCTATGATGTAGTTCTTCATAAGCTACTGACTACAAAGAAAGGAATCATAGAATATAGAGCAGCATGTATTTTTCTGGATATTAGAATATCAATAGGTACTTTCTCTAGTGAATTCCCAGTTGATTATTCTAGGATAAAGAAAAGGATGCCATAGGATAAATTTTGGGGTGGTGGTTGATAGTCAGAGTAGATTAGAAGTTCCTCAACTCATTCTATGGGTAATGACTCTACTAGGTGTTATAATTGTATGAGAAAAAGGGCATTATCTCAAGGAATATCCTATCTATCTCAAGGCTTGTCACTAGTGTGGAAATACTGGTAATCTAAAGTGGTTCTTATACAAGGATTAAAGTATCCACATAGTAAATTTGGGTTGTGGTACGAGTACACGACCTCAGTAGAAAGTGCAGACCCCGGAAGGGCCATTCAATCAGGTTACCCATGTGCCTCTAGGACATCATGGAGTAGTTTGTGGTAGGGATTTTGCAGTTTATTAGGCTTTATTTGATGGTATAGAGGGAACCTAAATAGTTTGAGGTATGGGATTGATCTCTTATACTTTCTCTATTTATTTGTTTTATATAGGAATACACCATTAATTCATGTATACTCAAGTGTTTGTTTTGTTGTATTTACGAGTGAAATACTTTTCTGAGTTATTATCCATTGATACACCCCTGGGAAATAAAGTGGATCATCTTTATATCTTTCTAGAATGTTCAATGGTGGTTTCTAGATTTGTGCATGTGTGGATTTTCACAATTATTGAGATTCTAGGATTCAGTGTAATCCTTGCATGGACTAGTTGACCAACTACTATGCACACAATGACCATTATCAGAGACAAGTGAATTTTCAATCACATAAATGGGAGAAATTTATATTTACTGGGGAATAGGATATTGAGGTAGGTAGAGTTGGACCAAATCCTCATTAGAGAGAAGTATTTTTATCACACGTGGCTTTTATAATCCCTATAGTGGATTAGATGATGAATCCCACCTCTTTTCCTCCATTGGTAGACCTGTACTGAGATTTATTTTCAGAGGATTTCCTATGGTTACCTTCACATAGGGGAGTTAAGTTTGATATCAAGCTTCTTCCTAGTGCATGAACTATATTTATTCCACCATATCTCATGATACCAACTAAGTTGAAATATCTCAATGTTCAACTAGATTATTTTGAGGCTAAAGGCTTCATCATACCGAGTACCCCCCCTTGGGGTGCTCCAAAGTTTTTCACCAAGAAGGCAGATAATAGTCTTAAGATTTGTGTGGACTATCAGAAGTTGAATCAGGTCACTATGAAAAATAGGTACCCATTTCCCATAATTTATTACATGTTTGATCAATCAATGTGATCCCAATGGTTTTTAAATACTGATCTGTGTTCTAGATATCATTAGTTTTGGTTCAAAGAGGAATAAAAACATGAGGAAACATTTAGAAGGTGGTATGAGTTTTATGAGTATCTCATTATCCCCTTTGGACTAATGAATGATCCAAAAATTTTCATGGATCCCATTAATAAGGTCTTCCACCCATACTTGGAATCCATCATTGTGTTCATTAATGATATCTTTATATATTCTAAGGCATAAAAATTGCATGATAGGAACCTGAATATCATATTGATTATGCTTTAAGCACATTGAATTTATGCCAAGTATTTGAAGTTTCACTTTTGGATACAGGAGGTTCACTTTCTTAGGCATGTGGTTTCTCAAGAAGGTATATCAGTTGGTCTAAAGAAGGTGGATGTGGTTATTTATTAGGCATGACTAAGGAATGTGTTTGAGATTAAGAGTTTCCTTGGGTTAGTTAGGTAATAAAAGATATTCATTTAGGGTATTTCACACCTGATAGTTCCTATGACCACAATAAATAAAATCAGGGTCAAGTATGAATGGATAAATCAGTGATAATATTCCTTTATAGAGTTTAAAAAGTGGTTGAAACCAACTACGATCCTGATTCTCCCTAAGCCTGGAGTTGGGTATACAATGTATTAAAACACATCTAGAATTTTTATAGGAGTATTTATGATATAGGGTGATAAGGAAATTTCTTATGGTTCTATTCAGCTACGACCCCATGAGTGGAATTACCCTACCCATGACTTAGATTTAAAAAACATGGTTCACACATTTAAATGTTGGCGACACTACCTATTCAATGAGGTATTTTTCATATATATGGACCCCCAGAGTTTACAGTATATTTTCTAAAAATGTGACCTAAATATCTATTAGAGGCATTGGGTAGAATATCTATAAATTCTTGACTTTAAGATGGATTATTCTCTAGGGAAAGGAAATATCGTTATATATGCACTAAGTAAGAAGATACATGAGGTTGGGGAGTGAACATCAGAAGATTGTTGGAAGGTCCTGTCTTTGTTGGTAGACCAACATGTGGGAATATCTAAGAATCTAGGGGCAGTGTTGTGTGCACCCTTAGTGATCACATCCTCATTAGTGGAATGAGTGAATTACAGTCAAGAGATTGATCCACAGTGTGTCACAATACACAATAGGTTGGAAGTGAATGGATCAATTCCATGTTGGATCTTAGAAATATGTGGTGTGCTTCAGTTTTATTACAGAGTGGTGGTTTATTCTTCCATGAGGGAATATATGATGAAATAATCCCATTATTTTTAGTGGGAAGTTCACCTAGGATTGACCAAGATGTATCTTGATGTTAGACAATAGTTCTGTTGGCCCAAAATTAAGAGATACATTGTAGACTTTGTCTCCCATTATTAGATTTTTCTTAGAATCAAGACCGAGCACCAAAGACCTGGAGGGTTTCTCCAACCACTTCTATTGAATTTGTGTAAGTGGGACAAGGTGACTACAAACTTTGTGACAAGGTTTCCTAGGACCCAAGAGATCAAGATACTATTTGGGTTGTAATAAATCAATTGACCAAGGTGGATCACTTAATACTCATCCAATATCCTAACTATATAGATGATCTAGGAAATTTCTATGTTCAAGAGATCGTACGACAACATGGAGTACCTTCAAGCATGGTATCTAACAGAGATTCCTAGTTTACATTGAGGCTTTGGAAATGAATATAGATGATAAAGGGGACTTAGTTGAAGCTGGGTATTACCTTTCATTCTTAGAACAACAGGAAATAAGAGAGAATATTCTAGAATTTAGAGGATATACTTTGAGAATGTGTTCTATACTTCATATGATCTTGGGATGATCACTTGTATCTAGTAGAGTTTTCCAATAATAACAACTTCCAGTCCTTGATCTATATGGATCTATTTGAGGATCTGTATGGGTGGCCATGTCATTCACCACTATCCTGGCATGAGGAAGGTGAGTCTTTAGATATTGGGCCAAGTATGGTATAAGAGACCTCAATGATGGTACAATTTATTTGGAAAAAGTTAGTTATGTCTCAGAAAATATAGTGATATTATGTCGAACAAAGGAGACAATCCTTGGATTTCTCTATGAGATAAGGTTTTCTTACGAGTGTTCCATTAGTTAGGGTATAAGTATTTGAGGAAGGAAAGTTGGAACCATGGTATATTGGACCTTTAAAGACCATAAAAGGCATTGATACACTGGAATATTAGTTGGATATTCCTCCATTGTATCAAGGTATGTATAATGTGTTTCATGTGTCCCATGTTTAAAGGTATGAGCCTAATCCTATGCATGTTCTTGACCGTGATTATACTAATATGAAGTAAGATGAATCTTCTGTGGAATGATTCATTTGGATTATGGACCGAAATGAGAATATTTTGTGAGGAAAGAACAATATCCTTTTCTAGTTTCAATAGTATCATGATCATATTCTAGAAGATATATGGGAGTGGGAGATTGACGTTTGGGTGCAGTGGCATGAGTTATTTGAGTAAACCTCTCAGGGTACTTATTATGGATGAGAAATCACAAGAGGGGGAGAATTTGGATAGTTATTTTTTATGTATGTATCTTTTCAACTTTTACATTGTTTTTTTGAGCATTTTTTAAAGTGATTTGAAGTGGGTTAGAGGAATTTGGTAGGATGGAACCAAGAAAAGGCTAGAATGGTGGACATGTTGTAGATTTTAAAGATACAACAGTCCCACCAGATAGTCAGTGGGAATCCACATATTGACTATTGAGGTTCCTGAGTAAAGGTTGTTTTTACTAAAAACCACTGACTAGCTGTTGGGGATCCTAGGTAGAATTGAATCTATCAAGCAGCCACTAGCCAGCTAATGGAGGTGATCGACTCATTGATGGCATATTACATAGCTCAGTGAGGTGGATGAGATTATAGGATTTTTTTTAAAACCCAACCTCCCATAATTTTCTTTAATTATCACAAGACCTATTTGACTCCCAACACCCTGATCCCTCTTTGGTAATTTTGGGGCCCTCTCCTCCCTTAAACCTCCTTCATTTGACACCTGAATAAGGGTTCAGTCCTATGTTTCCAATTTGATGAGTTCTTTTTTGTTCTAGATAACCCCTTATCTTCTCCTTGATAAAAACCAATTATACATTAGACATATTGATTGGATATAGAGGTTTTGACATGGTATAATAACGGATTTTTTGTTTTTTGATAGAATCGACACTCCGATTTAGGGATTTGGCATCTGCACATCAATCATACCAAGATTGTTAATGATAGTGGATCTTATTAGATATGTTTTATCTTGAAATACATTTTTAGTGTAGTTTATCTTCAACCTTGATACTACAATTATAAATAATATTGGATCAGTAATGGTTCTAGGATTCAGTGGTACAATTAGACTCAGATAGTGACCCCTTTCCATCGGTCGTCACTGTACTTAAGGTAGGAAGTTATTGAATTTAGTGCATGTCATATGGGTTCTTTTTATGATTGTTGGAATGTGTGTTTAACCCTATGAGACCTATGTTTGATGCTTGATCACATGATGTGTGAATGTATAGCCCTATGGAACCTGTGCTTGTTATTTCATACATGTAATGAATATGATTATTACTTTATATGATGTGATGTTTGATCTATCATTTCTATCTTGTATCATATATGATGTTCTTATATCCTTACATTTGAGAATGTAGGTTAATCCATATGGACTATCCTACAAGGGGGATGTTTTAGACTATTGGTCGACCTACATTTGGGTTATCCCCTCAAGGGGGATGTGTCCGATATGTTTTTGGACTCTCCCATTAACATGGATGTGTCAGGAGGTCAATAAATGTTCCTTAAAACATGGATCCAAAGTTGGTAGATCTAGTATTTGAGGACCCAACATAAATATTGTGTAGGTGTGATATAAATGTTGATTATATCTATATAGTTTACTTTCATGGAATGAACCTATATATCTTATGCACTTATGTTAATGGTCATTAGTGGAATCCTACTGATTCTTGTACTCACAACCTACTTGGGTATTTCATTGCGCTTGTAGATTTCTTAACTGAGAATTTGGGGAAGGAAAAGGGCCCTATGGTTGATGGTTGAGAAGGTTCATCAGAAGGATATGGGTATTTCATAATGGACTTGGGTTAGACGTTTTTTTGATATTCTTGTTTAGATTACTTACATTGTACATTGATCCACCACCTATGGGGATCCCTTTTCTTAGTTTTGTTTTATAAGTTTGACATTCCATACTGATATTTCATGGGTTGGTACTTATTGTATTACACTGATACTCTAATGGTTATTGATTTATTCATTATTTATTGATTTATTTATCATTTCTTCCATTATTATACTCCAATTTTTACCTGGTACTGAGGGCATAGTCTCCCCATGCTGTCCCTCACTTCTAGTCGGAAATCTCTTGCATACGGGGAGGCATGCAAGTGTTCATGTGGAAATTTGGACCAATTCTAGTGGTTCATGTTGGGGTGTTATAGGTAATTCCCCTCATTTGTATACATTTAATACCATCAGTGATAGTCACCAAACCATGAATGATTAGATGTGGTCTTTAGGGTTCATCCCTATATTCACTTCCATCCTAGGATGGGTATAAGTGTGTGTGTGGGGGGGGGGGGGGGTCATGAAAAAGTGGTATCAGAGTTGATGGTTTATAAATAGGATGGAGTTTGGAGAAAGGAACTGGTGAGGGTTTCATGGGTTGGTAGGGAAATAGTATCAGCTACACTTAGTGTGTAATGTAAGTATGGGATATTGGATATGACTTTATATTTTAGGCCCCCTGTGATCTGACTTAAGGATTTTATGTTTATTTGATGTGATAAGTGAATTGATGCTACTTATGGGGTGTAGAATTAGGTAATTTTCAAGCATCATGATTTTCTGCACCTGTGTTTGATTTGGGTAGACAATGGGAATTAAGAAAAATCTTAATCAATTAATCTTAAATATTCCAAATTTTAAAATTAGGTGTCCCTAACTATTTATTATTTTTCAAATATAACCCCAGGTCAACTTCCTCACCAATTTTGTGATGAATATGTTCAACAAGATGTCCCAAAGAATCACTGTTGAGTTGAAACAATCAAGGATTACTCTTAGAGGAATATTCTCTAAGAGTTTTAGCACCGAGGCATCCAAAAGTATGTTGGATCCATTTTTGGTCAAGATACCAAGGGTTGGTTGGAGGAGATAGAGTTTTATTTTAGTTCAACCCATTCCCATAGAGATAATTGTGTTCTATTGGTTGTTACTATACTATATGGTGCAACTCAAAGGTGGTGGTTCTTATTTCTTGGAGATTTTGAGGATTTGAATCTTTCATGATCAGTTCTAGGTTTAGTTTATTTCATCAATCATGAAGGTGTCTTGTTTCCAGGAGATTCTTGCCTCTTCCAGGGAAGTTAAATCATTTGGGAGTTTATAGTTTGGTATATGAACCTATTTAATTATGATTAAAACCTTATTTAATAAGTGGAGTATATGGACATAAATTTTGAGGAGGATTTTTATCCAGAGATCCATCACCATGTCACCCCATTCGTATTATTGATATATCCTCAGGTGATGGTGAAGATAAAAAATTATTGAGAGGGTTATAGCTAAAATTTGATCATAATATGGGGGAGGGGTTCTCTAGAACTCTCTATGGATTAGAGATACGACCAGAGGTTCTCAATTGCATGAACAACAAAGTTTCAGGCAATTGGGAGCTGATTTCAGCCTTATCCATCCTATTTTACAAGGGATGGTAGTTTTTGGGCCCATGATAGTGGACTAAGAATTATTTTTTATTATTCTATAGATGTTTTCCATCAGAATATCGAATTAATGACCTTCCTTGGTAGTCAACATAGAATTGGTTTCTCACTTTTTGTACAATCATTACAATAATATCCTTTAAGGCAGTAGTAGTAGCAACGGGGTGATCCAATTCTTAATAAGTATAGAGGGGATGCAGTAGGTAGGGGAAAACCCCATGATGTTTATCATCCCCAAGGAAAAAAGAAGAGTGAGACCATGAATGTGGTCTCCATCAAGGATAGAGAGTTCATGGAGATAGATGTGGTCAGATCCATGCCTCAGAATTTTCAGTGCTAGGTAAGCCAGAAATCATGCTAGGTATTATCTATATATACTCTTCTTAGGTGTATGATTTGTTTGATTCAAGCTCTACACACTCCTTTATTGTAACCACCCTAGTATATACACTAGGAATCAAATTGTAGATACTTACAGTTCCTTTTTAATTTACTACATTAATTGGGTTCCAAGATAACTTATGTGATGTTTATAGAAATTGTGAACTAGTTCTTGGGTAGAATTGCTCTTGGGTAGATTTACTATATTAATAGATACAAACATATGAAATTATTATTAAAATGGAAAATATATATTTAGTGTAGACTATTTTGTATTTATTTAGGATTCGAGTTATATTTTATGATATTGATGGGGATTGTTCCATGTTTTTTTGTGAGTGAGACCCTCAGATGGGTTGAAGGCATGTTGAGTCCCTATTTTCCTTGACATTTGAGCTGATGTTGAATTTAATATAGAATAATCTATAGGTTCTTCCTAGGGATATTTAAGAGTAATTTGATGTATTTCCAAAAGATACTATGATTTTACCTCCTTGATGAGAGATCGATTTTGGGACGGACTTGCAGCTGAGTGACACTTTGGTATCGATGTGTCTATATAGAATGTCAGTATCTAAGTTGTGGGAGATATAGATCCAGATCTATGACCTTCTATAGTGAGTTTTCATTTGACATAGTGTGTTACCTTGGGGTTCTCCAATTCAAGTTGTGTTAGTGTCTATAATTCTCATGGTAATCTAGTGCTATTTTTGGTTTTTTATCTTCCTTAGTGAATTGATTATGTGTAGGGATGAGGCACTCTATAGAGGAAGGAGGTGTCATTAGTGGTGATTGGTGGTGCTCTAGTAGCCTAGTGGTCTTATGAGGCCTTGAGGTAGTGATGCAGGGCTCCATGAGACTCCTTGTTCTCTATTCTTCATATCTTCCTCAATCATCCTATCTTTCTATCTAAATTTATAAATTTAAAATCTAAAATTTGAATATGTTTTATTTTATTTGTGGTTTTAGTGGTGATATAGTGTTTTTATCTTGTTTAACCTGTATGATTCCCACTTAACCCTACCCAAAGATAGATTTTTATTAAAATATAAAAATATTGATTTGGATGGGTGCTTCTGTTTTTTTTTTCAAAAAAGGTGGATAACAGTCTATGTTGGTGTATCTATTATGATCACTTGAATCAGGTGATAGTTAAGAACCAATATCCTCATCTATAGATTGATGATTTGTTTGATCAGATAAAGGGAGTTAGTTTGTTCTTGAAGATTGATTTTTGGTTAGGATATCATCAGATGTGATTAAATGATGAGGATATTTAAAAGGATATTTCATATGTCGTTATGGGAATTATGAGTTCATTGTAATGTTGTTCAGTGTCATAAAAACTCCAACCATGTTCATGGGATATGTTAATTCTGTGTTCCATGAATTTTTGTATCATTTTTTGTTGGTGCTCATCAATGAAATCCTTGTGTATTTGGTGTATGATGAGGATTGTGAAGAGAATATTTGAGATTTTTGGGGTGTTATTTAGCATCATATACTATTTGGGAGGCTTTTAAAGTGCCATTTTTAGGTTAATGAGGTCCATTTATTGGGGAATATTCTGTCTATGTGTGGAGTATCCATGTATCCTTTGAAGATTGAGGTGGTTATTTCATGGGTGTCCAATGTTGCAAAGGTGTAGAGTTTTCTTGGTCATTTATAATATTACAATAATTTCTTACCTAAATTCTCTCAGATAGCGACTCCTATGGCAGCTTTGACCCGAATGGATTAGGATTTTGTATGGAATGACTAGTACTAGACCTCTTTTGATTATTTTAAGGAGAATATTTTCAATTCTCATGTTCTTTATTTTCTAGAGGAAGGTGTTTTTTTGAGGCTTAGTGAAAAACTTTATGTCTTAAATTGGGTTGAGTTATAAAATATCAAAGTGTTTTTTTATTGTATGGGTTTCAATATTTATGACCTCGTGGACATATTTACACCACCCATTATCTTAAGTTGGTTATAGTTGTTTTTATATGATTTTGTTGTAGAATTACATCATTAGTGAATAATTTGTGGTTTTCACTTATCAAAAAATTTTGTGGTATATATTCTCTCATAATGATATGAATTTATGGTAGTTATGGTAAATGAGATTATTATATGATCATGACTTCAATATTTACTATACTCCTTGTAAAGGGAATATTGTAGCCGATGCGTTGAGTAGGAAATCGTGTGGTGGTACTGTGTGAGATTCCAAAGACTCTTGGAGGGTGATGGAGGATCTTGTTGCATTGCACTTTGATGTGGGAGTAGTTGAAAGTAGTGGGCATCTCTATCGGATTAGAGTGTAGTCATATTTAGTGCAGTAGGTGGAGGAATCCTATCTAGAGGATTCTAAGGCAGAGGTCCGGTGAGATCGTTTTGTTTATAGTGATTCCCTAAGGGATGTTCTGTGGATAATCAACACTGGGTGTTTTTAGGGGGATCTTCATTACTTTTGTTATAAATTAGGTAGTTCTCTATGAATTACACAATTCACCTTTAGTATTACATCATGGTGTATAAAATAAGTATCATAGATCAAGTGTCTAGTTTTTGTGGTCTGGGATGAAGAGTTCAATTGCAGGTTTTGTGTATCATTGTATGGTTTTACAGAAGATGAAGGATAGACATCATGTTACTTGTAGTTTTCTTCAATAACTTAATATTCCCTAGTGTAAGTGAGAAGAAATATTGATTGAAATAATCACCATTTTTACTTGAGCTTAGTGTAATATACTGCTAACCCAGACCACTTGACTGGTGATCAGACTGGCAGTCACCAATTGACCTTAGGTATACCTTTACATATGATAATGTCCACTGAATAGTAGAGAGGGCCTAAGGTATTACCATGGATAGAGTATACCCTCATATTATAGTAATAAATAGTGTAAATAAACAAGCATCATAAAAAAAAATAATCATACTACATAGAAGAATGTAAATATAACATGCTATAACAAATGTAAGTATAAAAGAAAGTATTCATACAAGAAAACAAACATAATAGTATATATAAATTGACCACCCATCAGACTAATCACATATATAATATAAATAAAAAAATAAAATTTATAGGAGGCTCTACTTCTATCCCTAAGCCTCAGATCATCTTAGTCTCCAAGTCCCATTCAAGATATCTCTCTTGATCATGCAACATTGGGCCTCTACCCTATATGAACCTATGATCAGTGAAGTATGATCAATTACCCAAGTGTCATGGATTCCGAAGTAGGGTGTGAGTGAAACTCAGTATGGAACCACTAATGGGGACTCATACATATTATATAAATATAGTGTATGCACATGTGATACACAAGGAATAAAAATTCAGCATGAAAGCTTAAATAAACGACGAATGTAAATCCTTGGGTTCTAATGTGACACCTTATATTGACTATACCTGCTTCAAATAGTTCTAGATAATCTTTGATAATATCATAACCATCAGGGGGATACATGTATTACCCCATTTATCAAGGATATTCCAACTATAGGTATAAGAACCAGGTACTAGGAGTCTCCCTACATATCTCATGAATAGTATTAGGCATGGACATCAAATATTAGGTAGCATCCTAGTCATACCAAAAGTAGTAGGCTCAACAATTTAATCCTCAGATAAAATACATGGAATTATAGATATAAGTGGAAACTAAATATTCCTAGGTGATATCCTAGGAAATACTATGCAGACATACTCACTAAATCTCAATAATGTCCTCGGTATCCCATAGTTATCAGGATCAACAACCAAATCCCAGGTAGTGTCCTAGGAATTCCAAGTATAAGGTGGATCCTCAAGATACTAGGAATCAGATCAAGGGAAATAAAAGCTACATCATGATGTATTACACATCATTTCTCATTGGAAAAAATGTCCACCTGAATACAACTCATATAACATCAGGCATAAGATGAATCCTATGAGGTAATACTAGGAATTCCATAATCATCACACAGAAGATGAATCCTATGAGGTAATCCTTGAAATACATATAGTATTAGTATCAAAGGCCTGATCCTGAGGAGTGTATCAAGCATCCAAATAGTACCAGGTTCATCGATAACTCGAGTTATAAGGTGAAACCCACAATCATAACTACCCATTCTCCCACACACACTCTCAAGGGTTGTTATATCATTAGGGAACCAACAAGGGTCCCCTAGGTCACACTAAACATGGAAATGATTCCTAGGATCCTTGAAATCTATTTCATATCTTAGTTCAAAACCCATCTCTCAAAGGGAATAAATCCCCGCATTCTCATCATAATCATATCATGACCACAATTTCCTCATAACCAAGACCCACCAATATCACTCTAAAGAAATGAAATAATTCCCATATCACATCCTAAGTCATTTTAGGTTGGTCCACTCACCCAACCTATCATCAATCTACCCAGGGTCTACCCACCCGGGTCCTCATATGCTAGTGGGGGAGGAACACTCGCCCTACTCTATAAATGTTTAAAACAAGGATATAAAGCATATCAAGGTCCCTTAATAGACAACTCATGCCACTCAGTCCAATTCATCACTAATCACTACTCAAGGAGTCTAAGGGAACCTATCTAGGCCCTTTACGATCACTTAATCCATTTAAGTCTCACTACTCAGGTTTTTTATACCTCAAGCCTTACATTTATAATTGATTCATAGACCATTGGAGATCAAGTCATCAAGCTAATGTCAAGGGTATATTGTGGCCCTTGATACATTTTCCATTCCATTCACATGACCATTACTTAAATAAAAAATTCATTTAAATAAATGTCCAATCACCCTTAGTGGTGAGAAAAAATATCACATGCATATAAATAAAATGAATTTACCAAAGGGGTATACTCAAGGGACCACCTACCTCAAATAGAGTTATTCCCTTTTGATCACAGCAGACAAATCTCACCTGAGCATGTCCAAGAATCACATCAACTCTTGAGAACATATCTAAAGAAAAGACAACTAATAATTATTTATAAATAATTTATAATTAAGTATTTAATTCAATTATAAAAATTTATATTTAATTTAAAAATGATATTAGTTAGCCATAATTCTTAAAACTCACTTGGCCAACTTTTCACACTGAAAATGCAATCAACGACCCATAAAAGGTAAATGACATACTCCCAAAACCATCCTAGAAAAAATCCATAACTCATGACCTCGATTTAATATCCCAATACATTTAATTTAGGAAAAAACCCAATAAAATTCACTAGCCTATGTACCTTCATCGAAACAATGTATGAATATATAAAAAAATAATCTCGGGACATACTATAGAAAATCCACATGAAATCCCCATCATATTAGGATGATTCCATAACACTCATATAGAATTTTCACTCAAATCCCTAACAAATAACACAAAAATAAGTGGATACAAGTAGGAACTAATAATGGAGAACAATAAAATAAATAGTATACCTTAAATCACCACAAAAACACACAAAAACACAACAAATCAAGGGGAAATGAGAGGAAGGAGAGGGGGAGAGAGGTTGGCTATTGCGCAAGAGGGAGGATGAAAAGAGGGGATACCCACTTAAAAATTCTTGGGTTAGAATCATCATTTACCTTTTTAAAGGGCCATATAGTCACCACATAGTTTGTAAAACCATGTTCTAACTATGCAGTTGACACTGTATCAAGCCAACCACCTTTCTTGGTTTGGTCTCCCGATTTACAAAAACATGAAAAAAACATGAAAATCACTACAAAAATTGGAATTTATATTTTTTTATGGTTCCCATAAAACTACACACTAACCATGTTTCATACACCTTAATAAACCCACCCACATGGTTTACCTGCATAGTTTTCCTTAATAAAATGACAATTATGCATAGGTAGAAACATTTTGAAAATATCCAAAATTCATCCTAAAGATCTTGAGGCATGCTTGAGAATCCAAGATAGCTCTTGAGCCTTGATCTATATCCAAAAAAACTCTCCTTGAAATGCTCCATCACTCAGTATTAAAATATGATACTCAATTATCAAAATGAATCCCACTTGGAAAGTCAAAAATTCAAATTCCCTCTAGAATTTACAACCTGAAAGGATAACTATGTTTTTTAACCTCCCCACCATAGAAATTCTCATCCATAAGAAGGCTTGATGGTCCTTAATCAGTAACTCAACCATTCTCAGTCATCAATTCATAATTATATCATTGTGTTCAACTCTAAAATGAAAACCACCTTACGTTGTGCAACTCCAAACATGGGTACATTATTCATCAAAAACTTGATCCACTGCTTTCCATCATTACTAAAACACAAAGAAAACACTCCATAGAACCTGTCTATCCTAAGATACCACATTTTCATTGATAAATTCATAACCCAACTTATGGTGCTCCCCACAACATGACTCAAATCATAAGGGATGATTCTGAACCATGATGCTCCCCACCATTGAAATCACCTATTGAAACGCATTCTCCATTGTCCAAAAACCTACTAGGTGTGGTTTTAATATCACCACATACAAAAACACATGAAAAAACCAATTATACCTCCTCTAGCTGACCACTCATGAAAATTCTTGACCACACCAGCTAACGTTCTATATCATCATCGCTTGACCATGATGACTTAACACTCGAAGGTATCCTATGATTCATCTAACACACACACAATTTTTGAAACCTACCTCCCAATGTAATTACACTACCGGACCACCAAACACTCACAATAGTCATCATTCACTCACTCTAAGTACTATGGAATCTCTAATATAACCCACCATTAGATCACATCAAAAACCATCATAATCCCAATTCCAATGAATAGAATCCATATAACATAGAATTCAAGACTCAAATATGGTGTCTACTATAGAACCAGATAAATTTGGATACACTTACTCACTAACATCTAAAAGTTATCTTGACTATCCAATGATTAGTCCCATCACACCCATGAACCAACCCAGATGATGATCATTCCTCCACTACCCATTCTCCTTCAATTACCACAAATAATGACTAGATGTATCCATTCCACTCATACCTGAGTGTCAACACAAAACACCAAATTATTCTCATTCTCGACTCACCATAAAGTTCATCCTAAACACCTACCAAAATTCATCCATAATGAGGATCTTACCCTCCATAGCCAAAGGTGTTCTCCCCACTATATGGATTCCCCTATATTTCTCCTTAAGCACAACCTAAACATTTATTAACAACATGAATTCTTGATAATACATGTCAAGGCACAACCTTGGTTCAACCGTATCATGACACCTCAATCTATCTCTAATGTCAACACTCACCATAAAGGGACACCTATCATTCTCATCAAATATTTGGGCAACCAACACCATAATAATTTCATCAAAACCATTGATCCTCAACTCATACATTACTACTCATCAATCCAAAATTATATATAACTATTCATAATAAGTGTATATTACCTTGATCTTATCTAAATCCAATGGGTGTATGCTACCATGCCACCTGGTAACATGACCTGACTGACACCCCCATGAATCATACACCATTGAACTTAGGCCCACACACATAAACCACCAACTATGCTCCTCACGCATTATAGTATCATCTAATAAAAATAAAACTCAATTATTTTCCAATAATACTAAGGAATATCTTCTATGCCAGGACCAATCACATGACCACTTTCCAACTTGGGTGTCATCACTTAACCAGAAGTGTGCACCCACACTCTACCTATCCTATATCTGACCATCCAGGATCACGATACACTATATAATCAGTAACCACACCCAAAATCAATAGTTATATTCATCCTATCAATCATTCCCATCAAAACTAGCCTTGATACCAAATCACCTCAAGTGTTTTTCATTACAAAATCACAAGACACCTCCTTTTCTATACCATATATACCCGATATAACCTCTCATGCACCGATATCAAAACATAAATAAATTATCCATGCTTCACATATCTAAGGATACCACAATCTTGGGATAACCTATATATCAGGTCACCCTCACACATAACAACTGATTGATCGTACCACGATTCACTGTTCCATTTCTACCCTTATACCACTATTTTAAAATAATTTTGTATTGTAAATTAAAAATATATTAAAAAATTTAACATTATATTTGGATCAATTATTTTTTTTATCACTATTAAAAATGAATTTTTTATGATTACATTGTAGGAGGAGGTGATTTGGAGAGGCTACAATTAAATTCAAGAAAAATAGGGAAAATCACACAAGAGACCAAGCACATATTTGGAATAAAATGAATATTGAAGCTAATTTGTACATACAATTGGGCTAAAAATGGGTGTAATAATGAAAACCCATGTATGATACATTTCTCTATAATACCAGTAATCCCAATTCATCCATTTTGAGGAAAATATTTGGAGAGAATATTCACTATTCATAGTCTCAAGGTCACTTATTTAATTTGAACATATCTCAGTTTTTATACCTCAAAATGATACCAAATATTCAATAAAGATATAAAAGATGTGGGGAAACAATTTTTTAGTTTTTTCAAAAGCAAGATAAGACCGTGTGGTCACCCAAAACCATGGTCCAAGTGGTATTTCTAAAATAGGGTAACCAAAACCACATTCTATTTTGGATATAAATTGGCACCATGGGAACCCCATTTGTAATTTATACTAGGGGAAATGTGATACTATTTTTTAGTACAAAATGATTCCTCTAATTAATTTTGTGGTTCTATATCCCCCTATCCTAAAGGAGAGATCAAGGATGAAGTCTAAGTTCCACACGATCTTCCTCATCTCGATGACAGGATAAACAATGGGTGATCATTGCGAGGGATATAAAAACTTGAAGAGGGAGTTCTAACACATAATTATATACTTTTATAGTGTATATTATGCTTTAGAATTGTTATTTTAGATGTATCATATCTTTTTTTGATGTATTTAATTGAAACACTTTGTATTTCATAACCGATCGATGTGTAATTTTTAGTGTGTGACTTGTGTTATTCCAATTGGAAAACATAATAATCCACTTTCTTCCCAAACATTTGAGATTTAGGTGTTCGTTGACAGACTTTAAAGAATGATAATATGTTTGAACTTGGATACATGATTGTTATGTCAATTTTTAGTCCTATGTGCATCATTTTAGAGTCTTTATAGGTAACCAAGATCTTGGTTAACCCTCAAATAAAGGATTTTACCAAAACCTAATAATCAATTAATAATAAGGAAATTTTCAAGTGGTTTAAAAAATTTTCAATGATCATATAATTATTATATATTATTCAAAATCCACTTGCATTTTCAACGATTAAACTATTTAAATTAAGTCATTTTATTTTTAAAACTATTTTCAAAACCACCCCTCTTTTAGTCCTTTTTATTAAAGATATGTAATTTAAACTCCAATAATCCTTGATAGATGAACTAGGGTCTTCCCTATGATATAAATAAAATTTAAAAACTTAATCAATTTTACATTCTATGAAAATGTGGTAAAATTTTGGCGCCATTTCTGAGGATCACTTTAGTTTTTAGTGTGTATTTTTGATAAAATAGTTATGAATTTTGTGAATATTTGTTTTTATTTATATTATAAATTTACATATATTTTTGTGTTATAATTTATTTATTATGTAGGTTATGTGTATGAAATATTCTAACCCAAGAGATATACCTCCTTTTTAACTCAAACTAGAGAGGATTATACATCAGTGACACTGAGACACACATGGCGATCCTTTGAAGGAGTACACACCACACCTTGAGACTCTTATAAACCCCTATTCTTATAGAACTAAAATATAAACTGAAATTAATTTATATAAAATGGGAAAAAATAACTAAACACTAAAATAACTCACCTCACCTGATGTTGATATCTAAGCTACATATATTCAAGCACAAGGTGAAGCACCAAACTTTGAACTAAAATCTGGTCTAATTTACTTATTACCAAAATTTCATAGATTTTCTTGAGAAGAACCACATAATCACTTAAATTAATTTCATATTTTGTGTTTGACATTAAAACCTGAAAATTTGTATGAATAATTAGTTAAGATTAGGGAATTCCAACTCTCTTTAGAAGACACCAAAAAAGATTGATTATACTATGTTAGCTCCCCAATTAGTATTTGGGTGGACATGAAATGCCTTTTTCATGAAAAATACTTCCTAACCTCTAAAATTTTAATAATAAGGAAATAAATTTGTGAAATAAGAAAATATAATGGGGAAAAACTTCATGAATATTGGAAATTTTTTAAAATTATTTGTTCAAGTTTTCCACACCATCAAATAAGCTCGAAACTTTTAATACAATAATTTTATGAAGGTTTTATTACAATTGATCATAACATTATTGATGATACTATATATGGAACTCTAGTGTAAAATAACGAAATTTCTATAAGTAATCTCATCGAAAACATGAAAAAAAAAACTCAAAAATTTGGTACAAGGTCTAATGTACCCATCAGATTTATCTATGAAGTGCAAAGTTCTAAATTCAAGAAGAATGTGGACACGAAGTTTGAAGAGGTAAGTACCCTACTCAGATATATTTCTCTTTTACAAGGGAAATCACAACCCCCCATCTAATTTATTGTAGTATCTATACTTTCGACACCCACTATTCCAACCAGTGACCTCAATTGAGATATCCTTATAAGAGTTTTGTGGAAATATTTCCAAGATTCCCCTATATCCATCCTGTTAGGAAATAAACATAATATTTTTCCAAATCTTGGTGGAATGAAAACCAAGACTATAGTTAAGTGGAGTTTTCAACCTAACCTCAAAAATCATAGAACCATCCATGGTAGAGTAGTCATCCTCTACCACCATAAAAAAAATCCTCAACTACCACAATGGACTTTCCAATAACCATCTCTAAAACCCAAGTCTAGACTTGAGGACATGATGGAACAAATAGCTGAAAATAAAATCCAATTCCAAAAAATGACCCAAACATCCATACAATACCTAGAAACTAAATTATAACAATTAAAATACTCGGTGGGTGAAATCCAATGGTAAGGGTTTGGATGAATACCATCCCAACCTATTTACAATCCCAAGGAAAAAGGTAATTTATGTGTTATCATAATTAATAGTGGTAAATAACTTTATCCTTATAGTGATTCTACACAACATGTATGTTATCCTCCTGAAAACTCTCTTTATATTCCCTCAAAGGATTCAAGTGAAGGAAAAACAAATAAAAAAGGGTAAAAAAGTTATCATTTAGGATCAACTTGAACAATCCATTCCTCTTCCCTTCCCTAAAAAACTCTCTTAGTAGAAGAAAAATTTTGATAATGAAATTGATAAAGAGATCATGGATACATTTTTAAAGGTACAAGTTAACAATCCTCTCTAGGATGTATTTAAAAAAATCCTTGTTATGTAAAATTTCTTAAAGAACATTTCACCCATAGATGGTGACTGAAGGGTAGTGAGAGAGTCAACCTTGTAAGGAATTTATTAGGCTTGATACAACTAGCTATTCCAACCAAATTCAAGGATCCAGAAAATTTTACAATACCTCTCACCATAGGGGAGACTTTATTTAACAATTTAATACATGATTTAGGTTATTTAATTAATGTGATTACTCACTTTATGTATACTTCTCTATAGGTTGGAGAGCTTCAACCAATGGAAATCATCTTACAACTTTCCAATCATAACACCACACACCCAATAGGAGTGATCAAGGAAATCTTTATATGAGTAAATAATCTCATTTTTCCCATAGAATCCTAATTTATTGAGATGGAAGATACCCATTCCAAAGAAAATGCTCCTATCATACTTGAATAAAATTTCCTTAAAGTAGAAAATACAATCATCAATGATCACAAAGGTATTATTTCAATGGATTTTGGGGGAGAAAAAGTAAGTTTCAATATCCTTGAAGCTATAAAACACCTTTTCAAAGAGAACTCCACTCTTCCTGTCTATTTGAGGGAATTTTTATTTGATGACATACATGAAAAAAATTCTCTCTTTGACCCATACTCCGATTCATTTTCTTCTTCTTCACTCTTTGATTATTTGGGTTGTAATTCATATTTTGAGTGTTGTGTGGGTTTAGAAAAGTGAAAACTTTGTGTTTTAATTTATGAGTCTATTTATTATGAGTTACACACGACTGTCGATGATTATGAAAATCTCATTTCCATTGATTCTATTTCCATAGAGAATAAACATGATCAGGAAAACAATTTCATTGACCTCACTCCCCCTAAATCCCTTACCTCAATACAAAAATCACTATTATTGGAATTAAAATAAATTATATCTAATTTTAAATATGCCTTTCTTGAGGGTATTGACCAATTTCTCATCATTTTTTCCAAAAAACCTCTCTCTAGTGCTTGAATTAGAACTTATAGAACTTTTGAGAGAGTATAAAAAGATGATAGGATGGAAATGAGTTCATATTCCTAAGATTATACCATATAATTTAATGAACCATATACTTTTAGATGATTAGGATAAGCTTGTAAGGAAGTCTCAATGCTGGTTAAATCCCACCCTACTTAAAGTGGTAAAATTGGAAGTTAGTAAATTACTTTCTTATGGGATCATTTATCCGATATCTAATAGTAAATGGGAAAACCCAGTGAAAATTGAACCAAAAAAACTTGAATAAAATTAGTGTCAAATGAAATGAATTAATTGGTTCAAACACATGTGCCAAAAAGTTAGTGATTCTATATTGACTACCATCAAATAAATCAATCCATGAAAAATAACCAATTTCCACTATCTTACATTGACCAAATGTTAGAAATATTTCCTGGTAAGTCCCATTATTATTTCCTTGATGGATATTGAGGTTATTTTCAAATATATATATCCCCTAAGTATCAAGAAAATATAACTTTTACCTATCCATTTGACACATTTTCATATAGGAGGATGTCATTTGTTCTTTGTAATTCTCCTTCCACTTTTCAACATTGTATGTTGTGTATATTTTCTGAGTACCTTGATAATTATATGGAAGTTTTTATGTAAGATCTAAAAGTTTATGAATCTTCCTTTGATGATTTTTTATGTAACATACTAACCTGAGATCCACTAAAATGGTACCCTGAGCCAGTGGGACACATGGCCTCAAGCGTGACTCCCCGTATACTAGAGGTTGCTGACTAAAAGTGAGGGTCCAAGGTGGTACAGTGGGGGGGAATCATATTAGAGTGGAATAGCAGTAATAATAAATAAAAATACAATAGTATAAGCATAATATAATCAGTGGGATAATGGAAGAAAATATGATAATCAACTATAGAAGCATAAAAAATCAAGCAACTATAATAGTAATCAAAATCCCATAGGATGAGTCATATAAAAAATGATTTCATGACATAATGATATAAAAAAAGGAAATAGGGGATACAGGGAACATGCATATAAAATATTCTATGAAAAAATTCAAAATTCCAAAATAAATCTCCACTAGAATCTTGAGAATATGCTCGGTCCTCTTCTCCCATGCTTCAAGTGATAAGAGAAACAAATCAAGCATCTGAGACAAGGTACTTTCCCTTGTCCACATCAGTATTCATGAAGTCTACTCAATTATCAAATGTGGACCAATTAGGGTGTGAGATAAACTCATTAGTCCACCTCCAACGATTTTTGGAAATAATCCAGCCAGTGTACATGGAATAGTAGTGTGAAAGTCTAATAGATGATAAAAAATACTGAAAATAAATGCCAGTTGTATCAGGTTCCTATGGGACACCTGGTTGACTCTACCTACTTCAACATAGGATGGAATGAGTCTGATTAGTAACCATTTGTATCCATACACACACACACACATATAAATATAAGTAATCATATATAATATGTACAAATGTATATGCACTAGATACGTGAGGACATATGTAGGGATATATGCGGATACTAGGTGCTAGCTGGACCCGTGGCATAACTCAGGCATCCATAACTATTCTAATTAGCTAATGGATCCAGTAAATGGTACAATCCCTGAATATCATATGAATGTGGCACATCATGCTCGTCACTCAAGATAGTGGGGTGAGTCATCATGCCCAACACTCGAAGAAAAGGAACTTGGAA
Source organism: Viscum album (assembly GCA_963277665.1). Taxonomy (NCBI): domain Eukaryota; kingdom Viridiplantae; phylum Streptophyta; class Magnoliopsida; order Santalales; family Viscaceae; genus Viscum; species Viscum album. The sequence goes on along the minus strand of OY728121.1, from coordinate 1,075,853,596 downwards.
TGTCATTCCCATCATCTGAACAAAAGTATAATGGTGTGAGAATTCATTCCTATCACCCAATGTAAGAAATATTGAATTTCCATGCTCAAAATAATCCTTAACCATTGTTTAATAAACAATAACCATGGAATAATAATAATAATAACAATGAGGGTTTACCTCCAAAACATTTATCATCACTTAGAACAATTTACCAAGGGTGCACAATTCATAATTTACATTTATAAATATATAAAATGTGGTGTGGACTTTACACACACTTCCATTCAATTTAATTAATCCATTAAATTTACAAGGCAAGTCAATTTAAATTCCAAGTCACGATGAACACTTAAGGTGGTGTTTGGTTATCTAAAAATTTATATAAAAGGAGGGAAATTCATTTGGCACACCCAAAGGGGTGGAAATCAATGAGGCCAACATCCTCTAATAATTGAACATGGGTCTATGAGAGTGTCTAAGCATGGTTCAATTTTATTAAAGAAGGAAGAACACATTTTATGTAATTGCATTATTTATTTTGGCATCCATCACATCAGTAGAAACTATGAACACACCTAAAACTTGAGGAAAAATTACTATACAACCTACCTTAGGACCATGGATGACCGATCATCCAGTTTCAGCCTTAAATTCAAAGAATAATGGAAGAAATCAGAAGAACGGTCCAATTCTATGAAAATAGGGCATATGAGCTCACAAAAAAAATAGTGAAAGAGACAGGAAGATAAACTATGATAGGAAACAACAAGACTAGGGAGCTTATCATTGTGGATCCAACATAACTGATGATGATGAAATCATAGTCAGTATATAGGAGTTACCAAAATCCCTAGGTGCGGAGAAGGGAGAGCTCATAGGAGAGGATAAAATGAGGTCCTTTCCACTAGATAAATGAAAGAAAAGATTAGAAGGGGTTAAAAACATTTCAGGGAAAAAATGCACCCCTCAAAATAGGGTTGTAGGGTTTGGCCACATGTTTTTCCAAACCGTGCACTATCCACTACCCAAGAACCTCACTTGCATCATTTAGTTTCACATTTTGAATAACCATGTGTAAGACATGCGAAAATCCTCTTTCAAAAAAGTCTACAACTCTGCATGGGCATGGGACCTAGATCAAACTGTTGCAGAGAAATTGTGAAACCTCTCTTGTTCACTAGGTACCTCACACGATTGAGTCACATAGTTTGCACTAACCGTGTGCTAATTGTGAATCCCATGCTTTTTTCTCTAATTTCAAGAACTCTGAGCTTTAAAAATCTCTAAACTCTCATGAAACCTTCCTTAGGTCATAGGGAATGTTTACCAATAGAAAAAAAAGAATTAAAACCAAAAAAAAATTAGACATACCTTTGTAAAAATCGGAGTCGTTACAACCTCCCCTCCTTAAATAAACCCATCCCTAAGTTGGACTTGAGAGGGTAAAGAGGGATCATCTAAGAAAATATCTTGATACTAGTATCAAATGTTAGTTTCCCACTCCCAAGTCTCATCCTATACTCATCCATGCTTCCATATCACCCGTACCAAAAGAACCGACCTACCTTAGAGTGTTTTCACACTCTGATTCACAATACTTACCAGGTACTCCTCAACAGAAGAATCCACATCTAACTCAACCTCACTAAGTTATAGAAAATGTGATGGGTCTAGATATTACCGGTAATGACAAGACGCATAAAAAATGTCTTGCATAGACTAGTATATTTGAGGAAGTTCTATCCGGTAAGCCAATGATTTGATTCACTTCAAAACCTTAAAGTATCCAATAAATCAAGGAGAAAGATTTCCTTACCTCCGAATCCATTGATGGACCAACTTGGGAGAAACATGCAAGAAGACCTGATCTCGAACCTCAAACTCAAGAGGTCCTTGGTGTTAATTAACATAAGAATACTGTAAATACTAAGCTATCAACATGTGATTTCTAATCAACTTGACCTAATCTAAAGTCACCTAAATGAGATGTGATCCAAGAAAAATTCCTCCCCTTCCTCTAACCTTGTAATGGCCTATCATATAAGGCTTTATAAGGATCCATCTAGATGTTATCCTGAAAACTGTTATTATAAGAGAACACAACTAGGGGTATGTGTTTATCCCAAGAACCCCCAAAGTCAAGGAAACATGCACAAATAATATTATACAACACCTGAATCATAGGATCTATCATCCTATTGGTCTTAGGGTGATAGGCCATGTTCAGGAGAACCTATGTACCCAAGGCCTTCTACAACCCCTTCCAGAACCAAGACATGAAGTGAGAATCCCTTTAAAATATGATAGATCATGGAGTTACATGAATATGTACAACCTCCATGATGTATAGAATCCATATCTCACCTACTGAGAATGTCTCCTAGATAGTTAAGAAATGTGAGACCTTCATCAACTGATCAATGAATACTCAAACTATGTAATTTCCTTGAGGTGATCTAGGAAAACTTGTTATGAAGTCCATAGAAACAACATCCCATTTCCACTCAGGAATAGATAATGGCTGTAAGAGTCCTTCCAGTTGCTAATGTTCCACCTTCACCTACTAATAGGTGGAACACCAAGTGATAAAGCTGGATATCTCCCATTTCATAGAAAGACACTAATACTGGATATGTAAATCTTGATACATCTTCATGACACCAGGATACACTTCCCAAATCGAGTCATGAGATTCCTACATCAACTCTTCTCGGATATCTACGGGGACCCAGGCATATCCATGATAGAGTAAGGTCTCATCCTCATCCACAGTCCAACTAGAAGATGAATCTTCATCTAAGACACTCTCCCTCAGGACTAATCCCTCAGGATACGAGAGTTGACTCATTCTAACCCATTCTAAAAGGGTAGAGGTCACTACTAAATATGTGAGGAAAATCATACCATGATCCTTCTGAACCTCAACATGCATCTCTGAAAACAAGTCCATGAGATACCACTCACCACTGGCCTCTTGAACTGCCTATGTCTGATTCTTCTGGATCAGATCATCGACTACTATATTGCCTTTTCCTGGCATATAGGAAAGCTAAAAATAAAAGGGCTTTAAATACTCAACCCACTTTCACTTCTTAAGATTTATATCACATTTTGTAAATATATACTTTAGGATTTTTTGATAATCTAATACCAAAAAATTCTCCCCAAGTAAATAATTCCCCCAACAGAGTAACAAATACACAACAACAACTAGGTAAATATTGTGCATCAAGTAATTCCACTCATGAGGTCACAACTGATGATAACCATACACTACGACTCACTCATCCTGCATCACAACTTCCACCAACCTAATACTCAATGAGTCATAATAAACTATATAACTTCTACCTAGATTTGACAGAATCTGAATCGGTGCTGAAGTCAATCTTTCCTTCAACTCCTAAAAGTCTGATTCAAAAGATTCTTACCATAAAAATTTTATACCTTCTTATTCAATCTCATAGGAGGTGCTTCTCAGTGTGAGAAATCCTAGATGAAGCATTTGTAATATCGAGCTGGCCCAAATAAAATTTGTATCACAAAGTTGTCTTTGGAATTCTCCCAAGAAAATATAACTCTCTCATTCTCTGAGTCTACTGATACTCCTAAATTCAAGATTATATGACCTAGTAAGTGAATCTTATTGATCCAAAAATGGAATTTTTTGAGATTAACATATAGCTGGAACTCTCTCATTGTATTCAGAAATATCTCAAGATGTTGGGCATGGTCATGTCGAGAATGTGAATAAACTAAGATGTCATCAACAAAGACTACAATAAAATATTCTAGATACGAGTGGGAAACCCGATTCATCAGAGCCCTAAAAATAGTATGAGCATTCATGAGACCAAAAAAAATTACCAGGTACTCATAAAGACCATATGTAACACCCCAAGCTTCCACGATACGATAACGTGCGATGTACGCAACACCGAGTTCAAGCACACCATGACCTATCAAACTAGCCGTTTTAAAAGTGGTTATGAATAGTAATAACCACATTTTGAATTTTATATATATATCCCATATAATTTTAGCATTAATTATTTTTGTTTCAAAGACATAATATGAAGACAAATTCAATTTTTCAATAAAATAATTGTTTTCAGAAAAATACAGTTTTTCCGCCTTTTAATGGAGAAACCTTTTTAAAACCAATATTTGACACTTTTATATATTCAATTTAATTAAAATAAACCCTTCTTTAGTGTCGGGACATAAAAATTTAGTTTCAATAAAATTTTGGTGTTTTTCTGATAACTTTCATATTTGGGTGAATAGTGAAAAATACTATATTTTAACTGAAAACAACTTTTTTAATCAATTTAATTTATAGTGTTAAAATATACATTTTAATGGTTTTGAAGTATAATTAGATTATATTTTTACCATTTAATCTAATTTTGGCCATTGGAAGTAATTTCACATTGAAATTGGGCATAAACAAGTGTCAATCTTTTGATAGTTATTATTTCTTAAAAAAAACGCTTTTTTGTTTTAACAACGAGAATTAATTTTAAATTAATTTATGCCACTTATGTGTTTTGAATTTATAAAAATGGATTCCATATTTAGAATCAGGAGGTCCAAATTGAGTAAATAGGTAAATTTTATTTTTAGACATTATGAATAATTACTTTGGTAAATATTTTATTTACCATGGTTAAAGGGTAAATCTAGTAAATGTGGATAAATAAATAATATAAAAATAATATTTAATTACCCTAAAACGTGTCCTAACCCTATTTGATGATAAATTTCCTACCATGGGAATCTTTGGGTCGATTTTGGGACCACTTGGAGCCACTTAAGAGTGATAATGACACTTTATATTAATTAATTTAAAGTAAAGGCAAAAATGACATAAACATATATCTTTTAGTAAATTTTTTTTTACATGGTGCTATATAAGTTATATTTTAGACTATAAATATTAATTATAAATATAAAAAAAATTCCTACATAATGGTATTTTATTTATAATTTTTATACATTTAATAATTAAATTTATTTATGACACAATGATGATGTAGTATTTTCCTTATTAATGAAATAATCAAATAAATGGTATTATAAATGTTAAATTAAATAAAATTTGAAATTTTTTATTCCATAAACTAATTTTATAGGTTAATATGACATGTTAGTATTTATTCAATGAATTTATTTCGAAGTAATCATGCTGTTATGACTTTAACAAAAACAAAATACCAAATAGTGTCAAAATTGACATAAAAGAGTTTTTAAAACAATTATTATATTATTAATTGATATTCTATTCCTAAAAATATAAGGTTCATCCAAGAGACTTATATAATGATATTTGTATCATTAATGAACCACTTTGGGTTCTATTGGAAGTTTATAGTAAGTTTATTAACCATATAATATAAAAATACAAAGAGACATGGTAAATATCAAACTAATTAACTAAGAGTTAAATCTAAGAGATAAGGTTAATATAATGGCCCAAAACTGTCTAAAACCTATTTTTTGTGTGTATTTTGACCCATCCCCACCTTATCATAGAAATAATCCACTTTGGATCCATTATAAATGGAAAATTATTTTATTATAAAATAATATTTAACTCTTTTCCTAAGGTGCCCCTCACCCCTCTTATAAAAGGGCACTCCCACTTCTCTCTAATTAACACCTTAAAAGCCATTTTTATCGGCCAAACCCTTCCAAACTAATCTCTAAAATATCCTCCCTTCATCCTAGATTCCATAATTTAGTCATAAATCCAACCTAAGGATCCCTTTTGATCAAATCAAAAGTAAGAACCCGAAGAAGAGGTAATGATTTCACCACCCTCTTTCAAGTTCCTTTCTTCTTCCACTTCTTCTTTATTTGTTATTTCCATTATAAAATAATAAATCAAGTATATTATATATAATTTTATGTTATTATAAATATGGCACAACCATATTAATTATTCTATCTATCCTATGAATGATAATGTCACCATGCGTGCGTACGTACGACTTACTGTCTCCACGCTGTGGTGTAATTTGTTATTCAACACTATATTATTTGGATGGATATAATGATGAGTAATATGTATATAAATAATTAAAATAACATGATAATGTCTCTATAAAATTTATTTACCATCCAATTTCACACCTTTAAGGGAATTATATTGTCGCTCGTGTGTACGTACGGATTACCGTCTCCATGACGCGATGAGATTCTTTTCCACGTTCACCATTCATCGACGATTATAAAAATATATATTACTAATAAGTATGTAATATATGAAATAATAATTCTACTGGAGATTTATATATATATTTATCTTATTCACTTACTTCCGTTCAATACGATATGAAAACAGAAACAACGTTTATGCATACGTACGGTCTACCGTCTCCATAAACGGTGTTTTCCATTTCATATATCTATCTATTATAAATATTTATATTCTAAATACATATGATATATAAATCAAGGTTTATATTATGGAAGTATTTAAATCAGTACCTAAATTATACGGTCAATAATAACAAGTTAAAATATGTACGATAAAGAAAGCGATTATTACCCGAAATGTTAATTTGACATAAAAATAATTATTAAATGGGTAGTATAAAGTCATAAATGAATAATGTATGATATAATAAATATTAATATGGTCCTTGTATAATATAATAACATAAAATGGTCATTATACAGGAGGTTAAATGTACCCTCAACCAAAGTAAAGTGCAAGGTAAGGGGTTTCTTATCTCACTTTTAATTCCGTGAGATTTACATTGTTCACCACTTATTTGTTGCATGTGGTGTATTGTGTACTGCCATTTGATATATATTATCATGATTCTATTTATATTCATGATATTATATGATTCATTTTGTGGGGATCTACTATTGTTCATATGACTCGATTGATTACAACGAGGTAAGGGTTATTTCCTCAATCTCATTATTTATCCGAGATTGTTCATGTGTAAGTACTTGCTGGGACATACTTATCATCGATACCCATATTTCATAAAGATGTTTTCAAAAGGTATATTTTAAGGTTTTATCGGAGGGTCTATTTATCAAGATCAGGATTTTAAATGTTTTAAATATTTATCTCTCTAAACCCTTTTAAATTAATGTCCATGTTTTAAAAATGGATTTAAGTATTTATTTATATGGACTTGAATGTTTTGGAATAATAATTATTTTCAAAAGTTTCAAAGTGGTATGGGACACTTTGATTCAAAAATATATTTTAAATGACTTCCTTTATAAATGTGTTACATTTAAATGATTTCACAAAAAAGGATATTTTTCTCAAATGTTTTCAATGATTATTTTCAACTATGTCAACATACTTTTTGGATATTATTCTTGATTGAAGTTGATTCATTATAAATAAAATATTCAATATTATATTGAATGAGCTATGATATGTTTGACTGTGAATGTGCTATTTTTATACCATTCATGGTTTATGTTTATTGTATTGACATTTCGTATGCTAGTTTTAATACGAATGTTTATGTTATGTTTCAACATTTTCATATGAGGAATGTAGTGGAATTAGTAAGTGATAGGTGGAGCCCGCTATAGCTCCTCGATGCATAGGTAGGTTTCATGAGACAAAATAGTGTCTTGGCACAAGGCCTTGACAAAAATTTTATTTGTAGTCTTGGCACGAGGCCTTGACTATGTGGTAATGATGTCCAGCGTTAGGAATTCCCTCATTATGAAATTAGTTATTACACGTGATTATTCGACTAGTATAATATCCATGTGCATGTTAATATGGAAATGTTTGAATTATTTTTTCCATATTATGTTCAAGTTTATGTTTAAAAGGCTTTTTTTATTACACACCTTGCCTTAAAAGTTTATAGCTTCCGCTAATTTATTTACCCTTACTGAGAATCTGAGCTCACCCCTTTCTTATGTTTTATTTTCCCAGGATTTCCAAGAAGTTTATTATGATTGATATGCAGGGTTAAGATAAATGGAATAATGGAGATATCAAAGAACCATTTATGTTTTGTTTTATTTTATAATGTGTAATGGAACATTCATGTATGTAATCTATTTTCCAAGACTGCTAAATTGATCGGTCTTTTGGGACTTGATTACTTGTAATCAAGCCAATGTATTAAAATAATGCACCAACTCTGGGTAACTGGGTTCGGGGAATTATAGTTGGTATTAGAGTAAGTTTAGTAATAAACTTTGGAAACTGGATTTAGATAAAGTCTGATTAGAGCACATTACCCTAAGATAGACTTTGAGGATTAGTATCGAAGAACTTACTAGAATCTTGGTATTATAGAGATTTTGTGAGTTTTCTGAGCAATACATCCCTGTCTGGATACGAGAAGTTAGAGGCGGCTCTAGCATAGATGTACCTAGGGTAAAACCCGAAAACACAGCTTTGAGCTAGACTCGAACGGGAACTGGTGCACAAAAATGGGCCTTGCTGTACTCTTGGTTATGACACTCCCGGGAGATATGCTTAGGATAATTCTCATTTTATTTACAAACAATTATGAAGGGTTTATGAGTATATATTTTTTAAAAGAAAAAACTTTTATTATTATGGATTATATACATAAAATTTTCAATTTACGTTAGGTATTTTACGAGTTTGGAATTCTGAATTACGATTCATAAACTGACCTAATGTATGCCATTGTTCAAAAATGGCACCCAGTAGAAAGAATGATAACTCCAGCAATATGCATGATCCAAATAATAAGAAGGATTGTATCTTTCATATTATTAAGCCAACCTTTAGATGGGAAATAGTCTCCCTCATATTCTCATCATATGAAGAAATAGTGTCATGTGTTAATAAGATAAGTAAATAATTCTCTGAGTCCTATAGATTTGAAGGGAAGCTAGAGAATAAAATGATGGAAGAGAGAAAGATGGATAAAGGGAAGAAGGGAAAGAAGGATTTTCCCATATGTGATAAATATGGAAAGAATAACCTTGTTAAATGCTTGAAGGGAATGAGAGTTTGTTATAAGTGAGGAGAAAAATGACACCAAGTACATGATTGCAAGGGTAAGAAACAGGTTTCAAATATACAATGCTTCATCTGCAAGGAGTTGGGACACTACGCGAATCAATGTCCCAGTCATTAGAGTATGCCAAAAATGATGCTATTGGATAATAATCAAGTTATGATACTACCAAATATGAAGAGGAATGGCTAGTGTTCTTATGTTTTTATTAAAGAATTATGTCATTTCAATGTTGTATAGATGATGTACCGGTTATATGAATTATGGAATAAATAAGGATTGTACTACAGTACTATATCATTGAGGATTTGAGATTATATGGTACTATGAAAAGTGACTCAAAAACAAGATAAATGTTTTTCTTAAAAATACATTGTTGAAGGAAAGGTAATCCTTAATATGGTCCTGATACTGAGGTAGTAATTTTGGAATAAGATATGGTTGATTTGGATAAATTATATTGGATATTCTTGATTACATTGGCACATATTAATGTTTTTTTATTTCATCATTGTTGGAGTATTCAACATTTTTGGATATAAGAAGTATATCTAGTATTCTATAAGGAATAAGGGATCATGAATGTAATCAATAAGGTTTTATGGTAATTCATGATGTTTCTGTGTTTTAAAAGAATACATGATGAAGGTGTTCACATGTTTTTATGTGGAAAAAAGGATCTTCATTGTGTTTACCTTCCTTATAAATTTTGGACTGTGAGTTTGGACAGAAGTATTTTGGATAAGTCTAAAGGTTGGAATCGATTAATTTTGACATTTGATACTATTTTCAAGGTTAAATAATTTCTAGATATTATTTTTGGATTGTTATAAAAAGGAAAACCCGGAGGTCGGGTGACAATCCGTCGCGTCTGGAAAGACCGTGAGACTTGAACCCACAACCGAAGGGCGACAATGGTGCATCACATACCACTGGCATACTTGATGTCCTGGTTTGTATAATGTAGTTTTATTCTAAATGTTCTGATATATGAATTACAAATTAATTTTTTTGGAACCCTATATGGTTAGGATAAATAGAATATTTTTGATTTTTATTACCTTTTGGAGTGAACGATGAGTTTGTGGTAAACATTTAGTAAATAATGAAAGTTTACATGACAAGTAAGTATATTTCCTTACGTTCTTAGTAAATCTCCTAAATAAATTCCTCAACTTTATGAAAATTAACTTAAAACAAAAACCTTGTTGGTTAAATTTTCCTACTGGGGAATCAAAGACCGTTTAATCAATCACAATTTTGTGATTTTCTGGTAGTTAACTTTCTCCTAATCCTATTTTCTACAACTCTCCATCAGACCTTGATGGTTTTTTTCTCCTCCATATCCATGTTTTCAAAGAATCCTAGTATGGGTTATCTTGGGTGACCTTTGTACTTCTCTTTCTTTCTTTTAAAGTAATATTTTTATTAACCATATTTCCGATGTGGGTTTTCCAAAATGGTATTTACTATTTTCAACCTTTTATTTTCAAATAAAATTTTTAAATTTCAAGGACGCAATTTATTGAAGGAGGGGAGAATGTAACACCCCAAGCTTCTACGGTACGATAACATGCGATGTACGGAACATTGAGTTCAAGCACACCGTGACCTATCAAACTAGCCGTTTTAAAAGTGGTTATAAATAGTAATAACCACATTTTGAATTTTATATATATATCCCATATAATTTTAAAATTCATTATTTTTGTTTCAAATACATAATATGAAGACAAATTCAATTTTTCAATAAAAGAATTGTTTTTCAGAAAAATACAGTTTTTCTATCTTTTAATGGAGAAACCTTTTTAAAACCAATATTTGACACTTTTATATATTCAATTTAATTAAATTAAATCCTTCTTTATAATCGGGAGATAAAAATTTAGTTTCAATAAATTTTTGGTGTTTTTCTGATAACTTTCATATTTGGGTGAATAGTGAAAAATACTATATTTTAACAGAAAACGACTTTTTTAATCAATTTAATTTATAGTGTTAAAATATAAATTTTAATGGTTTGGAAGTATAATTAGATTATATTTTTACCATTTAATCTAATTTTAGTCATTTGAATTAATTTCACATTGAAATTGGGCATAAACAAGTGTCAATCTTTTGATAGTTATTATTTCTTAAAAAACACGTTTTTTGTTTTGACAACGGGAATTAATTTTAAATTAATTTCTCAAACTTCTGTGTTTTGAATTTATAAAAATGGATTCCATATTTAGAATCAGGAGGTCCAAATTGAGTAAATAAGTAAATTTTATTTTTAGACATTATGAATAATTACTTCAGTAAATATTTTATTTACCATGGTTAAAGGGTAAATCCAGTAAATGTGGGTAAATAAATAATATTAAAATAATATTTAATTACCCTAACACGTATCCTAACCCTATTTTATGATAAATTTCCGGCCATGGGCATACTTGGGTCGATTTTGGGACCACATGGAGCCACTTAAGAGTGATAATGACACTTTATATTAATTAATTTAAAGTAAAGGCAGAAATGACATAAACATATATCTTTTAGTAAAACAATTTTTACAAGGTGTTATATAAGTTATCTTTTCGACTATAAATATTCATTATAAATATAAAAATATTTCCTACATAATGGTATTTTATTTATAATTTTTATACATTTAATAATTAAATTTATTTATGACACAATGATGATGCAGTATTTTACTTATTAATGAAAGTATCAAATAAAGTGTATTATAAATGTTAAAATAATTATAATTTGGAAGTTTTGATGCCATAAAATAATTTTATAGGTTAATATGACATGTTAGTATTGATTAAATGAATTTAGTTCGAAGTAATAATGCTGTTATGACTTAAAAAAAACAAAATACCAAATAGTGTCAAAATTGACATAAAAGAGTTTGTAAAACAAATATTATATTATTAATTGATATTATATTCTTAAAAATATAAGGTTCACCCAAGAGACTTATATAATTATATGTGTATCATTAATGAACCAATTGGGGTTCTCTTGGAAGTTTATTGTAATTATTAACCATATAATATAAAAATACAAAGAGACATGGTAAATGTCAAACTAATTAACTAAGAGTTAAATCTAAGAGATAAGGTTAATATAGTGACCCAAACCTCTATAAAACCTATTGGTTGTGTGTATTTATACCCATAACCACCTTATAATTGAAATAATCCACTTTTTAGCCATTATAAACCGAAAATTATTTTATTATAAAATAATATTTCACTCTTTTCCTAAGGTGCCCCTCACCCCTCTTATAAAAGTCACTCCCCTTTGTCTCTAATTAACACCTTAAAAGCTATTTGGATTAGCCAAAACATGCAAAAATACTCTCTAAACTATCCTCCATTAATTCTAGATGCCCTCCTTTATTCAGAAATCCAACCAAAAGAGCCCTTTTGATCAAATCAAAAGGAAGAACCCGAAGAAGAGGTAATGATTTCACCACCCTCTTTCAAGTTCCTTTTTTCTTCCACTTATTCTTTCTTTGTTATTTACATTATAAAATAATAACTACAGTATATTATATATACTGTGATGTTATTATAAATATGGCACAACCATATTCATTATTCTATCCATCCTATGAATGATAATGTCACCATGCGTGCATACGTACGACTTACCGTCTCCACGCCGTGGTGTAATTTGTTATTCAACACTATGTTATTTGGATGGATATAATGATGAGTAATATGTATATAAATAATAAAAATAACATGATAATGTCTCTATAAAATTAATTTACCATCCAATTCCACACCTTTAATGGAATGATATTGTCACTCGTGCGTACGTTCTGATTACCGTCTCCACGACGCGATGAGATTATTTTCCACGTTCACCATTCATCGACGATTATAAAAATATATATTACTAATAGGTATTTAATATATGAAATAATAATTCTATTGGAGATATATATATATATATATATATATATATATATTTATCTTATTCACTTACTTCTGTTCAATACGATATGAAAACAGAAACATCGTTTATACGTACGTACGACCTACCGTCTCCATAAATGGTGTTTTCCATTTAATATATATATATATATATATATTATAAATATTTATATTATAAATATATATGATATATGAATCAAGGTTTATATTCTGGAAGTATTTAAATCAGTAACTAAATGATACGATCAAGAATAACAAGTTAAAATATGTACGATAAAGAAAACGATTATTACCCGAAATGTTAATTTGACATAAAAATCATTATTAAATGGGTAGTATAAAGTCATAAATTAATCATGTATGATATAAAAAATATTAATATGGTCCTGGTATAATATAATAACACACAATGGTCATTATACAGGAGGTTAAACGTACCCTCGACCAAAGGAAAGTTCAAGGTATGGGGTTTCTTATCTCACTTTTAATTCCGTGAGATTTCCATTGTTCACCACTTATTTGTTGCATGTGGTGTATTTTGTACTACCATTTGATATATATTATCATGATTCTATTTATATTCATGATATTTTATGATTCATTTTGTGGTTATCGACTATTTTTCATATGACTCGATTGATTACAACGAGGTAAGAGTTATTTCCTCAATCTCATTATTTATCCGAGATTGTTCATGTGTAAGTACTTTCTGGGACATACTTATCATCAATACCCATATTTAATAAAGGCATTTTCAAAAGGTATCTCTTAAGGTTTTATGGGAGGGTCTATTTATCAAGATCAAGATTTTAAATGTTTTAAAGATTTATCTTTCTAAACCCTTTTAAATTAATGTTCATGTTTTAAAAATGGTTTTAAGTATTTATTTATATGGACATGAATGTTTTGAAATAATAATTATTTTCAAACTTTCAAAGTGGTATGGGACACTTTGACTCAAAAATATATTTTAAATGGATTCATTTATAAATGTGTTACATTTAAATGATTTCACAAAAAAGGATATTTTTCTCAAAGGTTTTCAATGATTATTTTCAACTATGTCAACATCCTTTTTGGATATTACTCTTGATTGAAGTTGATTTATTATAAATAAAATCTTCAATATTGTATTTAATGAGATATGATATGTTTGACTATGAATGTGCTATTTTTATACCATTCATAGTTTATGGTTAATGTATTGACATTTCGTATGCTAGTTTTAATACGAATGTTTATGTTATGTTTCAACATTTTCATATGAGGAATGCAGTGGACTTAGTAAGTGATGGGTGGAGCCCGCTATAGCTTCTCGATGCATTGGTAGGTGTCCTGAAAAAAACTAGTGTCTTGGCACAAGGCCTTGACAAAAATTTTATTTGTAGTCTTGGCACGAGGCCTTGGCTATGTGGTAATGATGTCCGGTGTTAGGCATTCCCTCATTATGAAATTAGTTATTACATGTAATTATTCGACTAGTAAAATATCCATGTGCATGTTAATATGGTAATGTTTGATTTATTTTTTCCATATTATGTTCAAGTTTATGTTTAAAAAGCTTTTGTTTTTATTAAACATCTTTCCTTAAATGTTTATAGCTTCCGCTAATCTATTTACCCTTTCTGAGCATCTGAGCTCACCCCTTTCTTATGTTTTATTTTTCCAGGATTTCCAAGAAGTGTATTATGATTGATATGCAGGGTTAAGCTAAATGGAATAATAGAGATATCAAAGAACCATTTATGTTGTGTTTTATTTTCTAATGTGTAATGTAACGTTCATGTATGTAATCTATTTTCCAAGAATTCTAAACTGATCGGTCTTTCAGAACTTCATTCCTTGTAATCATGCCAATGTATTAAAATAATGCACCGACTCTGGGTAACTGGGGTCGGGGTGTTACACTATACCTGATCCAGAAAGATATGTGAGGTATGTTTGAATATCTGGAACATACCTGATGATATATTAAGCTCAAATCAATATTTGAAAACAACCTTCCTCCTTAGATATGATCAGATAAGTTTTCTATTAGAGGAAGTAGATATTGATTCATTACTATAAGCTAGTTCAACCATCGGTAATCCATACAAAGCCTAAGGGTACCGTATACCTTATTGGAAAAGGGACCAGTGAACCCTAAGGAGAAGTTCTAGGGAATATAAAACCCTTATCCTCTAGACCATCCAACCATTTCTTGAGATCGATAATCATTATAGGTGCCACCCTGTAAGGAGGAATGGACACTGGTTCCACTCCTTGCACTATCTCAATGGTGAATTCTACCTCTATCATTAGAGGTAGCCCAAAAAAGTCATCAGGGAAGACTTACCTAAAAAAATATATCATAGGAGGGAAAATAGTAGGCCGTATCTCCTGATTATCCAAAAAATACTAGAAATATGAGCTATCACTCTGCCTAGCTCCTGATGCTCAAGTCCCGCTCAAGTTGCATGGACATCCCATTCTCCCCTGTGAATATGTCTATCGCCCTCTGGTGATGTAAACATCACCCTCTAGCAATAAAAATCAATATGTTCTTGATAGGGAACTAACCAGTCCATCCCAATAATTACATCAAAACCTATCATGTCAAGGATGAAAAGTCCCTATACAAATAGATATTCACCTATCTTAAGGGGAGAAACCTTACTCTAGTGAATGCACTATGATTAGATACCCAACGGGGTATCGAGTGTCATAATGCCACAAAAGTACTCTATCTCAAGGCCCAAAATCTATGGGATTACTATAGAGATAAAATAGTGTGATTAACCCATGTAAAATAAAGAAGACACTAATTTAGTGTCTAAGATAAGAGTACCTTGAACTGTAGAAGGCCTGACACTCTACTCCTCCAGCATAGGTTGCATTGCATGTAATTGGCCCGCAATGCACCCCTAAGTCACAACCTAACTACCATGAGCTAGACCACTTTGCTGGCGCTGTATGTCCTAAGTTTGATTCACTCTACCTAAACCCCCACCTTAGCCTGAGTGGTCGGTGCTATTCTAGCTTCCTTCCTAGTGAGATACCACCGGTCCTGCTTTAGAACATGGGCTAGGTGTATACCCTCTCTCGATATGTAATGGTGGAAAAGTCCTACATAAATTTAGGATATGCTCCATCCTTCTACGACCTCTACACTCAACTGGTTCTCACATACAATGGGGTTTCAGGTGTCCTAGTTTCTTATACTGGTGACGTATAAGGAAGCATTCAATATGTGTTTACTAATTGCTACTTCCCCCACAAGTAACCTTGAAATGCCTCTTCCTTCCATAAGAATAACCACTTGCAGGTTTGGGTGTTGAACAACCTTGGATCACACTATCATCTTACCTCAAGCTCAATTCAGTAATGAGGGCCTCACTACAAGAAAACTGTCGTTTAGCGGCGGTTTTTTCGCAGTGGTTTTAAAAACCGCCACTAAACGTGTTTCGGGCCGCCATTTCGCGACGGTTTTTAAACCGCCGCAAAGAAACCGCCACGAAATGCCATAATTTTATTTTTATTTTTTTTAAATTTTTTTCAAGGATTAGCGGCGGTTTTTTAAAAAACCACCGTGAAATAGCGGCGGTTTAGGTAAAACTGCCGCGAAATGAAAGGAAAAAATAAAAAAACATGAGAAACCCCGAAATCACTAAAACGACCATAACTTTTGATCCGGGAGTCCATTAGAGCACCACGACCAGTCAAATAGAAGCTCATGAAGATATCTAGAGGAACATATAATCAAAACTGTGAGACAGTATAAGGTGTTGAATATATTAGAGTTATAAGAAAGTTGAAAAAAGTTCTCCAACTTCAAACGACCATAACTTTCGCTCCGGGTGTCCGTTTGGGCTCTACCACATATCAAATCAAAGCCAGTGAAGAGAGATACACACCAATTTGATAGAATAAAACTTATGTCAGGTTTTTCGACCCCAAAAACCCCTATGAAAGCCTCCGAAACCCCGTTTCTGTCACTGGTGTCCCGTTGAACTTGTCTTCAAACGGATCTAACTTTCGATCCGCATGCCAGTTCGGACTCCTCCACCTGCCAGATCATAGCTCGTTCCATGAGCTTCAGTTTGACTGGTTGCAGTGCCCACATGCACTCCTGGATCATATGTTATGGCCTTTTTAGTGGGTATCGGGTTTGTTATGTTTTTCGATGCCTCGTTTCTAGCACCCGTTCCCCGTCAGCTTTTTTTTAAATGGTCGTAACTTCCGATCCGCCTGTCCATTAGGACACTTTCACCTTTCAGGTCGAAGATCGTTTCAGGATCTTTGATTTGACAGGTCGCGAATCTAAAACGGACTCTCGGATCATAAGTTATCTCTGTTAATGCGAGTTCAATGTTTTTATCTCTTTATGACCGTTTTGACGGGTTTTAACGGTTGCTCCATTTATTACTGTTTATTTGGGTTTCCATGACTTGTTATCTTTATCAATGGTTTTTTGTGGGTTATTATGATGATTATGTTGAATTATTAAGGGGTTTTCCAGAGTTGTCATGAGTTTTCATACGTTCTCATTCTTTCTAATGTCTCATTCTTCATATGCTTCTTCATCCGTTTTCATGCGTTTTCATGATTTTTCATCCCTTATCACGTCTTTTCATACTTTTTCACGTGTTTCCTTTATTATTTATTATTTATTATTTATTATTTATAATATACTTTAATTTATTTATTATCTATTATTTGTAACTGGTTATTTATTATTTATTATTTATTATTTACTATTTATTATTTTTATTTATTTATTATTTATTATTTATATTTATTATTTATATTTATTTATTATTTATATTCACTTATTAATTATTATTTATTATTTATTATTTATTATTTATTATTACTAATAATAAAATATTATTATTAATAACAATATTTGTTACTGGTTATTTATTATTTATTATTTATTATTTATATTTATTATTTATATTATTTATTTATTTATTATTTATTATTTATTATTTATATTTATTTATTATTTATATTTATATTTATTATTTATTATTTATATTTATTTATTATTTATTATTTATTATTTATTATTTATTATTATTTATATTTATTTATTATTTATTATTTATATTTATTATTTATATTTATTATTTATTATTTATTTATTATTTATTATTTATATTTATTTATTATTTATATTTATTTATTATTTATTATTATTTATTAATTATATTTATTTATATTTATTATTTATATTTATTTATTATTTAATATTTATATTTATTATTTATATTTATTATTTATATGTATTATTTATTATTTATTATTTATTATTTATTATTTATTATTTACTATTTATTATTTATATTTATTTGTTATTTATATTTATTTATTATTTATTATTTATTATTTATTATTTATTATTATTTATTATTATTTATTATTTATTATGTAAATTTATTTATTATTTATTATTTATATTTATTATTTATTATTTATTATTTATTATTTATTATTTATTATTTATTATTTATATTTATTTATTATTTATATTTATTTATTATTTATTATTTATTATTTATATTTACTTATTATTTATTATTTATATATATTTATTACTTATTATTTATATTTATTTATTATTTATTATTTATTATTTGTATTTATTTATTATTTATTATTTATTTTTTATATTTATTTATTATTTATATTTATTTATTATTTTTTATTTTTTATTTATATTTATTTATTATTTATTATTTATATTTATTTATTATTTCGTACTCTTTTATATAAATATAAATAGATATATATCCGGGTCCCGTTATATGCGTCACCATTTCCACTTTAAAAATAGTCATCCTCCTTACAAATTGCATTTGGCCCATAATTTAACTACAACCCGACCTTTACATCTAGTATCAGGATGTAACAGGTCATAAGTAATGATTTTATTACATGAATCACCATTTAGGATTTATATAAGTACTTACTTAAATATCCATTGGCATTGTATCAATCCAATCAACTATCATTATTGTGGTCCATGGAACCAGTAGGTCAAGAACCCACAACATCGTATAATTGTCCAATTAAGGTGTCACCACAAATTTATGTGGGAAAAAATCATTTAGATTGATGTAGGCACATTAATCAACCCAATTATATTATACGTACAAGAAATGTTAGCGCATTTCATTATATAAAAATAAAGGCACTAAACTATATACAGCAGGAAAATGCATACAACAATAAGACGTGACATGGAAAAATGCATGACATATTAGTCCTAATGTGCCTATAATGATGCATGCGATGCTAACTCCTTGTCGTACCTGGACAAGGTACAAATTCTGTATCAATAACAACAATAATAATAATATCAAAAATCATGTGCATCACCCAACAGTTAAATCATATCAACTGTAATTGGAACAATCCAACAATGGTAATAACACATCCCAGGTAATTTGGGTTTCCCCTGTATGTGTTTTATCTACTCCCAGACATAGGCTCATTACCAAATTTCATTATATCCTAGTCTCATATCTATTACCCAAATAGTACGATAAAAGGAAAAAGAGGCTTTGATACCACTTTATAATGTCTTGACCCGGGATCCACTAAAACGGTGCCCCGAGCTAGTGGGTCACATGGCCTCAAGCATGCCTCCCTATATGCCAAAGGATGACAAATAGTAGTGAGGGTCCAAGGTGGTATGGTGGGTGGACTATACCTTCATATCATAGTGTCACAATGATAATAATAATTAAAAAGACTATAGATTAAGCATAATATAAATGATGGCACAATGGAAAAAAGTATGATAATTAACTGTGGAAGAATAAAAAACCAAGAAACCATAATAGTTATCAAAATCCCATAATTTGATTCATATAAAAAATGATGTAATTACATGCTGATATAAAAGAAAAGGATACATGGGATACATGGCATATGCGTATACAAAATGCTATGAAAAAAATATAAAAAGGCAAAAAGATAGCACCACCAGCATCACAAGCATACGCTCAGTCCTCTTATCCCATGTTCCAAGATTATAAGAGAATCAAACCAAGCATCAAAGATAGGGAACTTTCCCTTGTCCACACTTGTAGTCATGAAGTCTACTTGGGTATCAAAGGTGTCCCAAGTAGGGTGTGAGATAAACTCATTAATTCACCACCAATGATGTATAGAAATAATACAGCCAGTGTACATAGAATAATTCTATGAAGGTATAATAGATGATAAAAAATACTAGAAATAAATGCTAGTCGGCTCAGGTTCCTATGGGACACCTGGCTAACTCTACCTACTTTGGCATATGCCAGAATGAGTCTGATCAGTGACCATGTGTATCCATGTATATATATATATATACATATAAGTAATCATATATAATATTTATACATGTATATTCACTAATATACGTGAGGAAAAATGTAGGCATATACGTGGATACTAGGTGATAGCTAGACCTGATGTATAACTTAGGCATCCATAACTAGTCTAATAAGCCAATGGACCCAGTAAAGGGTGGAATCCCTTAATCTCATATGAATGAGAGACATCATTCCTATACTCGAGATAGTTGGGTGAGTCTTCATGACCAACACCCGATGAAAAAGAACATGTAAGGTCATTCCCATTACAAGAAAAGAAGTATAATGGTGTGATACATCATGCACATCACCCAACATAAGGGAGTGTGAACTTCCATGCTCAACAAAACCCTTAACCATTGTTCAATATCCAATAACCATAACATACTAATAATAATAGTAATGAGGGTTTAACTCTAAAAAAATTATCACTACTTAGTATAATTTACCAAGGGTGAATAGTTCATAATTCTCATTTATAAGTATATAACATGTGTTGTGGCCTTTCCAACCACTTCCATTCCATTTAATTAATCCATTAAATTTACAAGGAAAGGAAATTAAACTTCCAAGTGAAGCCAAACACTTAGGCAGAGTTTGGTCATCTAAAAATTCATATAAAATGAGGGAAATTCATTTGGAACATCCAAAGGTGTGTAAATCAACAAGTTTAGCATCCTATAATATTTGAAGATGTTTCTACGAGAGTGTCTAAGCATGGTTAAATTTAATTAAAGAAGTAAGAACACATTTTAAGTCATTGTATGGAAATATCTGATATGCAACACATTGGTAGACACTATGAAGAGACCTAAAACTTGAGGGAAAATTGCTAGACCACCTACCTTAGGTCCTTGGATGAACACTCATCTAGTACCTACCTTTGATTTGAAGAATAATGTAAGAAATCAGAAGAACGATCCAATGCCCTGAAAATATGACATATGATATCACACCAAAATAGTGCAAGATATGGGAAGATAAACCATGATAGGAAGTAAGAGGATTAAGGAGCTTACCATTTTGGATCCAACATGACTGAAAACTATGAAATCAGAGTCTGTACATGGGAGTTAAAAAAATCCCTAGGTGAGGAGGAGAGAGAGCTCACTGGAGAGGAGAAAAGAGGTGTTGTACATTGGAGAGAAGAAATTAAAGTGGATAATGGGTTAAAAACTTTTCAGGGAAGAAATGGTAAAATAACCCCTCAAAATGGGATTGAAGGGTTTGGACACATGGTTGGATAAACTATACACCAACCACTACCCAAGAACCCCACTCACATAGGCTAGGTGCATGGTCTGACTAACTGTGCACAAGTCTTGAGAAAAGACTCTTTCTAAATTTTTTTCAACTCCACAAAGATGTGCGTCTTAGCCCACATGGTTACTGAAAAACCATGCATAAAATCCTGTATACTAGCTACCTCACATAGTTGAGTCACACGATTATCACTAACCGTGCGCTAACCATGTGTACGACTCTGTTTTCTCCAATTTACGAAACTCTGGGGTCTAAAAAAGCCTCAGACACTCCCAAAACCTTTTTTAATCCATAGGTTATGTTTACCAAGAGAAAAAAAATATTTCAAACTAAAAAAAATGTGATTTAACTTTATTAAAATTCTGGTTATTACAGTTTAGAATGCCTAGGTTTTTTATTCTATCATTGAATTTAAAAAGATATCATATTAAATAATGAGAAATTCCATTTCATGGTAGTGTAGGAGATATATCTTGGGAATGTTATTTAAATTAAGGTAATTTAAGTTGATAAATAAAAAATTGAAATAATTTCCTTCCTTACATATCCAAAATGTGTTCATTAGGTGTGATATTTCTTAGGTCATGCGAGGTTTTATCAATGATTCATTAAAGACTTAAGTAAGATTGTACTTCCCTTATCTCAACTGTTACAAAAATATTCTGAGTTTTTTTGATAAAAATTGTGAGGATGTATTTAATTTACTAAAAGTGTCTCGAATCATCTCCCATCATCCAACAACCAAGGTGGGATCTCCCCTTAAAACTTATTTGTGGTTCCTATAACTTTATAGTTAATGCAATTTTATCACAAATGTTTGAGAGGGATCCTTATGTCATTGAATATGCCTCATGTACCCTTGACCTTGCCAAGGAAAACTACAAGATCACTAAAAAATAACTTCTTTCTATCATATTTTACTTAGATAAATTATTTTCATATATTTTTGGGTTAAAATTCATTGTGTTTTCTGATCATTCCACCCATCAGTTTCTCCTCAAGAAACCCAAAGCTAAACACCACATCATATGGTGGATGCTCCTCCTCTAGGATTTTTACCTAGATATTCAATATAAGAGATGAGTAAAAATTTGGCACATGACCACATTATTAGGATTTTCCACCATTGGACCACCATATTGACTCCTCCTTCCCCATTGGATAATTATTCCCTGATGATCACCTTTGTGATATAGTGGAACTTACGCATTAGTACATGAACATTGTGAATTTTTTGGCAGTATCTAGGGTCCCCATGTATTTTATCACTTCACAATCCAAAATAATTAAGTATGAGTCATGCATGTACATTTGGGATGACCCATACTTATGTAGAATTTTTATTTACCATGTTGTTCTTCAGTATGACCCTGACCATGAGCTCTCCATTATTTTGAGCTTCTGCAACACTTTGGCATGTGGGGTTCACATTGGAACTCAATGCACAACTCAAAAGGTCCTTGACTCTGGACATTATTAGAAAACAGTTTATAGATAGGCTCATCAATTTTTTATGTCATGAACACAATTTCAATTCATAGGGAATATCTCCAGGAGAAGTGAAATGCCCCAAAAACCCATATTATTTTGTGAGATATTTTATTCACTGGGAATTGAATTCATGGGTAATTTTACAAATTCATTTGGATTTTTATGAATTTTATTGGATACTGACTATGTATCTAAATGGGGGGAAGTAAATTCTACTTGTATGGATGACTCTCGAGTGGTTGTCAATTTTTCGAGATCTCATATTTTCATGAGGTTTGGTTTTACAAGATTTATTATAAGTGATCGGGGTTCACATTTTTGTAATCAAAACATGAAAAAATTGATCTGTAGGTATGGGGTTTTATATAAATTGTCTACTTCATATCACCCCAAAACTAACAGACAAGTATAAATTTAAAATCAAGAAGTTAATCTAATATTAGAAAAAATGGTACAACCCAACCAAATAGATTGGAGTTTACGCTTATATGATTCAATTTGGGCATATCTTACAACTTTTAAAACCCCAATTTGAATTTCACCATATAGGATTGTGTTTGGGAAGAATTTTTACCTCCTTATGGAGGTAGATCACCATTAATATGGGGCTGTTAAAAAAGTGCAATATGAATCTCTTAGATGTAGGTGAGTATAGGATGTTTCAGATTTAGGATCTGAATACTCTCATATGAGAACTCTTGGATCTATAAGAAGATAATCAAGGCTCCCCATGACTACTTAATCTTTTATCATCAATTCTACATTGGATAGAAGGTCCTCCTTTTCAATGCAAGGATAAAGTTACACCCATTTAATCTTCATTCCCATTGTCTTGGCCCATACACTATTACAAATATCTATCGATTTGGTGTTATACATGCTCAAAATGAAAAAAATAAACATTCACTGTCAATGGGAAACAATTTAAGCACTTTCATGAAACCATTCCAGAGTCCCTAGTGGAGGAACCCCACCTTCAAGAAGAAACCTACCGGTGACACCCAGAAGGTTTTATACTTCCTTTCCACATTTTTTTATTATAGTGAGGACACTACATACTTTAGCTGTGTGTGTGAGGGGGGGGGGGGTACAATCTTGGGTTAGTTAGGATTTTCATCATCTGTCTTCTTTTTCTATTTTTTGATTATTTCGTGATATTTTTGACTTTAACTCCCTTTTAACTTTTGTTCCAGAATAATCATTTTTAAAACCCACATAATACTAAAAATTATTGAAAATACATGTTGAAATTCCCAATTTCATGTTGTTTTAACATTTAATGATTTTTTTTCAGTCATGGAATGTGATTTTTTGCATGAATTTAACATTAGGATATGATTTTTTTAGTGAATTGGTTATTTTTTGATATTATAAATGGTTTCATATCTATTAAAGATTTAATATGATTGATACCCTCCATGTGAGTAGTTTGTAGGAAAATTGTGCCACTAAACATCTCCACAAATCTTTATAGCCAACCATGAAGTGTGAATATTTATTACTCAATATAAGGTAAATATAAGTTATGTTAATATTTTAATCTTTATAAAATTATTTTTACATATGTTCATTCCTTATTTTATCTACTTCATCATCATACTAGATTAACCTATGCGTGCGTACTTATTATCTGACTGTTTTATACCCTAAAAAAACAAAAACAACAAAAACAAATAATGAGGGGAGTGGTGAAATGAAAAAAATATGGGGATATTTATGTTAGGATATTAAGGTTTTAATTATAGGAATTATTAAGTGAGTGGGTCTTGAAATTTTATTTCAAATGATGTAGGAAAATTTCGATGGAAAGAATCAGGCAAGTAGATATTTTTCAAAATAACCCATATTTACTGGATAAAAAGGGGAAAAAATAACATGAAATGGTTTTCACACACAGAGAGAGATATATATTTAGTGAAATTTTTTAATTTTGAATTCCTTACTAATAATAGTATCATACATCACCTTGAATTTAATCATTATATAATCTATGATACATATTTTTCTATGGTATCTAAGAATAACTACTTGGTTTTGTTTTTTTCTTTGATCACATTACTATCATGAATTAAATTTTCTTTGAATGTTAAATAATTAATAATTTGGAAATATCACCATGAAATATTATTGAAAATGTGGATTTTCTTGGGATTTAAAATGTTTAGGTGTGGGGGTGTGATCGCACAACAATTCACTATTTCATTTCCACCCTTATACAACTTTTTAAAACTGATTTTGTATTGTAAATTAAAAATATAATAACAAATTTCACTTCATATTTGGTTTAATTAGTTAATTTTTATAACTATTAAAAAGGTAATTTTTTTTATGATTACATTGTAGGAGGAGGTGATTTGGAGAGTCCACAATTACATTAATAAAAAATAGGAAAAACTGCACAAGATCCCAAGCACATATGTAAACTAAAATGTATACTGCATCTAATATGCACATCCAATTGGGATGAAAATTGAAGGAATAATGAAAAAAATATGGGATAAATTTCTCTAGAATACCATGAATCCAAATCCATCCATTTTTAGTCCCAAAACATGCCATCATTGAATATAATATTCACTGTTCATAGTCTTGAGGCCACTTTTGTAATTCAGTTATATCTCAGGTTTTAGGAATCCAAATGATGCTAAATTTTCAATGGAGATAAAAAATAGTTGGGGAAATAAATTTTTTTTTTATTTTAAAAGTGATATAATACTATCTAGTTACCCAAAACCATGAATCAAGTGGTATTTCAAAAACAGAGTGCCTAAAAACACCTTCCCCATTGGCTATAAATTGGCACCACGGGAAGCCCATTTGTAAGTTCTACCAGGGGGAAAGATGCTGCTATTTTGGAGTCCCAAATGCATCCTATAATATATTTGGAGGTTTTTGAGGCCCCTATCCTCAAGTATAGATCAAGGATGAAGGCTAAGTTCCACATGGACTTCCTCCTCTCGATGGCATGATAAATGGCAGGTGATTGTTGTGATGGAGATACACACTTGAAAAGGGAGTTTCAGCACATAATTATCTACTGATTTGGTGTATATTGTGGTTTGTAAATGTTATTTTAGATGTATCTTAAATTTTTTTGATGCATTTAATTTAATATATTTTTATTTTCATAACTGACCAGTATATAATTTTTAGTGTGTGACTTGTGTTGTTCTGATTAGATAACATAAGAATCCATTTACTTCCCAGACATTTAAGATTTTGGAATTCCTTGACATACCTTAAAACATGACAATAGGATGTAACTTGGATACACAATTATTATGTCACGGTTTAGTCCCAAGTTAATTTTTTAGTGGATTTGTGGGTAACCAATATCTTGGTTAACCCTCAACTAAAGGATTACACCAAAACCTAATAATCAATTAAGAATAAAGAACTTTTTAAGTGGTGTAGTAAATTAACAATGATCATATACTTATCATATATTTTTCAAAATCCACTTTAATTATCAATTATTAAAATCTTTAAATTAATTTATTTTATTTTTAAAACAGTTTTCAAAAACCACCCCCTCTTTTAGTTATTTTTATTAAAGATACACACTTTAAACCTCCAACACTCCTTGAGAGACAACCTACTGTCTTACTTATGCTATAAATACACTTTAAAAACCAAATCAATTTGAAATTTCACAACAAAATGGTCACCGACTCACTAATATCCTGTTTCACATATGATGGGAACTAAGCTATCCCAACTAGCCCATAAACCAAACCTCACATAGGATATAACTTATGGGGAAAATATTTGAATTCATCTCAATATCACAAGGAAACTAACATGTGAAAACACCCTGTTAAGGGTTATCATACACACATATCAGGAATTATATACCAAATCATTAACCTAGTTGAACAATAACCCTCACAAGGAATCTGTATACAAGATTACCCCTTACAAAGTGTGATATCATCCACATATATACATATATGGAGACATCACCCTATAATGAATTGTGTCAAGTAATCCATAGATAAATAGTTCGGTTATATAGAATTATTAAAATAATTTATGAGGAAAAACATCATATAGGTTGTTGTTGACACTTTAAATAACCAAACAAGTATAATAATTACCTATAAAGGGTTTATCCTGGAGGCATCCAATTCCTGTATCAACCCAATAGGGGACACTATACATCCCTTACAAGAGGGATTGTATAGTCATCATCAAGGTGCATCACGCCATTAAGAAAATATATTTTGGTTCATTTGAGTATAATTGCACCAACATGCTATTTGTGAAACACCATATAAGTTATTGTTAACACTTTAAATAACCGAATCCTCATCTCCAGTGATATCAACCACACACAAGTAGGATTATGTTATGTGATTCCTATATTCCAAATATTATGTGTGTACATAAACCTATTTCCAATGGTCTAAAATCTAAAAACTCATAAAATAATAAATCCAAAACATAAGTCCATCACACTTGGTGAAATCATAAAATCATAAAAATTAAAACCAAGAATAACAATCCCATATCCTTGGTAACCTGAAATTTCTATTGGAAAATGTGTTTGTGAAGAACTATTCCAAGGTACATTACAAGATTTTATATATTCACAATTCCTATATACTAAATCCACAAATAATAAGAAAAAATAATGGATTTGATACCACTTTTCAATGCCCTGTAGCCATGGAACACTCAACTAATGCTCAGATCAATGGTTTCCACCTTACCTCAAGTGTGATTCCCTATATGCTAGAGGTTACTGAATAAGAGTGAAGGTCTAGGGTGTTACCATTAGGAGACTATAACCTCATATTAGAGTAATAAAAAATAGAAATAAACAAACATACTTAAGAATAAATAACCAAATTATGTGAAAGAAAATAAATATAACATGATATAAAAAATATATGTGTGGAAGAAAACAATCACGCAAACACGCGGTTATACTAGCATACATCAATTGACTGCCCCTAAAACAATTGCATATACAAGATAAAAATAATAATAATATGTGTAAGAGGATCTACTACCATCCCCTCACCTAACATCATTCCAATATCTAATTCCCATTTGATATATCCTGCTCGATCATGAAACACTGTGACTATTCCCTAGCTAAGACTATAATAAGAGAAGTCTGATCGAGTAACCAAGATCCATGATCACCCAAGCAGGGAGTGAGTACAACTCAGTATGGAACCATCAACCCACATAAATAACTAATAAATATAGTTTATACATATTTGATATTCTCAAAATAAAAATATAGTGGGAAGTATAAATAAATAACCACCATCGATCGTTGGGTGCTAACATGACACTCGAGATTAACTATATCTACTTGAACTAGTGTCAAAGTGTATCTGAGAATATTTTAACCACCAGGGGTATGCATTTACTACCCTGTGCCTCATAGATATTCCAAATACAAGTGTAGGAACCGGATCCTAGGAGTCTCCTTAGGCATATCTTGATAGTAGAAAGTGCGACCACTAGATCCTAAGTAGCATCCTTGACATCCCTAAAGCAACTGTCTTAATGACTGAATCCTAAGAGGAAATCCTAGGAATTATTGATATAAGAGGAAAATATTGATTCCTAGGTGACATCTTAGGAAATCATATATAGTTATAACCACCATATCCTAATAATTTTCTTATAATACCATAGTCATTAGGATCTATGGCCAAATCCAAGGTATTATCCAAGGCATTCTAGGTATCAGCTACTGCATTCAGGTTATAGGGAGTATCCTAGGAATTAGATCAAGGGTAATAACACTCGATTCATGATGTTTCAAACACCAGTTCTTGGGGTAAAAGTGACCACCCGACTATATCTCATATAAAATCAAGAATAAGATGAATCCTAATAGGAAATACTAGTAATTCCATAATCATCAGGTATAAGATGAATCCTTGGAGGTAATCCTAAGCACTCCATATAGTATCATGATCAAATGATGGATCTTGAGGAGTATATGAGGCATCCGAATAGTATCAGGATCATCACCAACTTATGTTTTAAGGTAAAACCTATAATTATCACTAATCATTCCCATACACACCCTCTTAGGGGTCATTATATCAATGAGGCACCCAATAAGGCCCCTTAGGTCACATCAAACACTAAAAAGCTTCCTAGTATCCTTGATATATTTTCTATATCTCAATCCAACACCATTCTCTCAAAGGTAATTATTCCCCTTAACCTCATCTTAATTATATCATGACCTCAATGAACTCATAAGAAAATATCCACTTGCATCACTCTCAAGAGATGACATAATGACCATCTCACATCCCAAGTCATCCTAAGTCTGTCCTCTCACCCAACCTATCATTAATCTACCAAGGGTATACCCACACATGTTATAACATGCTATTTGAGGAGGAACACTCATACTACTCTCTAATCATCTAGACCAAGGTTTTACAAAATCTCAAGGTCACTTCATAGCTTACTCATGACAGTCATTCAAATTCATCGCTCATACCTGCTCAAGGAGTTTAAGGGGACATATCTAGTATAAGGAACCGAACGTAAACATTGAATATTCTTGAACTAAGTTAATAATTCACATTGAGGATCTTTTCAGGTTTATAGCTTTAGAGAATTATGTCATAACATACACATAACAACTTGAACATTACATGTAGACACATCTACTCAGTTTAATTAGATTATATTTTCAGCCTAAGCTATATTTCATATTCTGAATTCAAAAATGTTGTCTATTTTACAAAATTAAAAACATAGAAGTTATATTAATTAATTTAAAATTAATTTCTGTTGTCAAAACAAATAGTGTGTTTTTAAGAAACAATATCTATCAGAAGATTGACACTTGTTTATGTCCAATTTTAAAGTAAAATTAATTCGAATGACCACCATTGGATTAAATGGTAAAAATATAATCTAATTAAACTTTAAAACCAATTAAAAAGATAATCTATCCATATAAATAAATTATATTAAAAGGAATATTTGAATTAAAATACAGTATTTTTCACTATTCATTAAAAAATGAATTTTACCAGAAAAGTACCAAAAAATTATCCAAAGTAAATTTTGGTTTCCCGATTCTAAAGAAGAATTTAATTTTGTCAAATAGAACATATAAAAGTGACCAAAACTATATTTAAATAGGTTTCTCCATCAAAAGGCGGTAAATCAATCTTTTAAAGAATATTAGAGTATTTATGCTTAAAATTAGATTCATTCACATTTTAAGCCTCTAACTTTTATTGGGTAAATATAAAAACATTTAAAAAACATATATAATTATATTATATTTAGTTCTATTAATTACCACCAATACAACGACTAGCAGTTAACTACCATTTAAAATAATAATATTATATTGTTAGTGTGCAACGTAAGATT
Organism: Viscum album; assembly: GCA_963277665.1. NCBI lineage: Eukaryota > Viridiplantae > Streptophyta > Magnoliopsida > Santalales > Viscaceae > Viscum > Viscum album. The sequence goes on along the minus strand of OY728121.1, from coordinate 1,075,823,215 downwards.
TCAAAGAAACTCGTTGTTGTATATCAGGTATGCCATCGAACATAAAAACCCCTTTAAAGTAAAATTAATTTTTAATTCACAAATATTAATAAATATGAAAAATGTATTATTCTTTATTTACCTGGGATGTTACATCCTTCCCCCCTTTTGGAAATTGCGTCCTCATAATTTTTATTCACTTATCAAATAATTGAGTGTATTTATCCCTAATATCATTTTTAGATTCCCACGTTGCCTCTTCAACCATATGATTTTTCCACAAAACCTTCACCTGATGAATTACCTTATTCTGCAACAGTTTCTCTCTATGGTCAAGAATCTAGACTTGTTGTTCTTCATAAGAGAGATTCTCTTACAACTGAACTACCTCTGGACTCAAAACATGAGATGGATCTGGCATATACTTTCTCAACGTTGAAACATGAAAAAAATTGTGTACCTGGGACAAACATGGAGGTAAATCCACTCTGTACGCAACTGATCCAACTTTTTCTAGGATTTCATAAGGTCCAATGAACCTCAGACTCAACTTTCCCTTCTAACAAAAACAAATCACACTTTTCCATGGAGAGACTTTGAGAAAAACATGATCACCTACCTCAAAAGAAGGATCCTTCCTCTGATTATCCGCATAAATTTTCTGCTGACTCTGAGCTATTCTCATGTGCTTCTGAATCAAATGAACTTTTGCTGCCATATCTTCCACCAATTCTGGTCCCATCAGCTTCCTTTCCCCTACTTCATCCCAAAAAGCTGGAGTTCGACACCGCTTTCCATATAATGCCTCAAACAGAGCCATATGTATACTGGAATGGAAAATTTTATTATAAGAAAATTCAACCAAAGAAATATGTTGGTCCCAAATTCCCTAATAATCCATTGATAAAGAAAATAACATATCCTCCAATGTCTAAATTGTTCGTTCTAACTTCCCATCTGATTGAGGGTGAAAAGATGTACTAAAATTTAATTTAGTACCCAACAACTTCTGAAGACCTTTCCAAAATTTAGAGGTAAACCCAGGATCGCGATCAGATATGATGGAGAGGGGAACTCTATAAAACCTGACTATATTCTTAACATACAACCAAAAAAGTTGATCTAAAGACAAAGTATCTTGAATCGGAAGGAAATGAGCAGATTTAGTCAACCGATCAACAATAACCCAGATTGAATTATTACCTCAAGATGTCTTTGGTAATCCCACAACAAAGTCCATGGATATATTTTCCCATTTCCACTCTGGCACTGGTAAAGACTGAAGCACCCCTTTAGGTAACTACCAATCTGCTTTAACCTGTTGAAAATTTAAACACTTCACAGTAAATTAAACAATATCTCATTTCATTCCACCCCACCAGTAATACTTTCGAAGATCTATGTACATATTAGTACTACTGGGATGAACTGAAAATGGAGAACTATGATATTCACATAACAACTCATTCTTCAAATGTGAATCACAGGGTACATATAATCTCTTTCCGAACCTCAAAACACAATCATTATCAATGTTAAATTTAGTCAACTTAACCTTATGAACCAACTCTACCTTTTTCTGCAACTCACTGTCTTCCTTCTGTGCTTGCTTAATGTTGTCTGATAGAGATGATCTCACTGACACCTAAAACAAAACAGAAGAACTTCCTATATGAATAACTTCTATGCCAAAGTTCATCAAATCAAAAACCAGAGGATCTCATTTCAAACGTAGCATGGTTAATGAAGCATTACTTTTTCGACTCAAAGCATCAGCCACTTTATTTGATTTTCCTAGATGGTAAAGGACCTTGCAATCATAATCCATGATTAATTCCAACCATCTCCTCTATCTATTGTTCAATTCTTTTTGAGTGAATATATACTTTAAACTTTTGTGATAGGTATATATTTCACACTTTACTCCATACAAATGATGCCTCCAAATTTTTAAATAAAAAACAACAACAGCTAATTCCAAATCATGTGTAGGGTAATTTAACTCATGAGGTTTCAAATGACATGAATCATAAGAAATTACCTGATCATTCTACATAAGGACACAACCAAGCCCTTTTAATAAAGAATCACTACAGATAAAAAATTCACCATCTATGGAAGGTAATGCCAAAACTAGATCATTCACCAATCTTCTTTTCAATTCCTGAAAACAATCATCACATTCTTTTTTCCAAATGAACTTAACACCTTTTCAAGTTAATTTAGTCATTAGACTAGATAACCGTGAAAAATTCTCAACAAAACTCCAGTAATAACTTGAAAAACCAAGAAAACTACGGATCTTGGTTATATTTGTGGGTCTTGGACATTCTTAAACAAATTTTGTTTTAGAAGGATCAATAGTTATGCCATTTTTTTGAAACAATGTGACCAAGGAATGAAATTTGTTGTAACCAAAACTCACACTTGCTGAATTTACCAAATTGTTTCTTTTCTTTTAAGGTTTCCAAGACAACCCTTAAATGACTTTCATGTTCCTCTTTACTTTTGGAAAAAACCAAAATATCATCAATGAACATAACCAAAAAATTATCCAAGAACTCATTGAAAATTATATTCCTAAGATCCATGAATACAACAGGTGCATTGGTTAACCCAAAAGGCATAAATACAAATTCATAATGGCCATATCTAGTACGAAACGTAGTCTTCGGAATGTCTGATTCTTTTACTTTCAACTAATGGTACCCCGACCTCAAGTCAATCTTTGAAAAATATTGAGCTCCCTAGAGCTGATCAAACAAATCACCGATATGAGGCAAAGGATACTTTTTCATAACAGTGATGTTATTCAATGCTCTATAATCAATGAAAAGTCTTATTGAACCATATTTTTTTAACAAACAAGACAGGAGCACCCCATGGTGATGTGCTAGGTTGAATGAAACCTTTATCTAATAACTCCTTCAATTTCTTCTTTAACTCTAAAAGTTCAATTTGATCCATTCGATAAGGGGGTTTTGAAATTGGATTAGCATTAGGAACTAAGTCAACAGTAAATTCAACTTCCCGATCAGGTATAATACTAGGAAACTCATCAGAAAAAACATCAAGGTACTCATTTACTACTGGCACATCATTAATATTAATAGTTCCTTTTTTTTCAAAAATATGTGCAAGGTAACGTTCATTTAAATCTTTTACCAGTTTCTCAGCTTCCTGATATGTTATCAAAATTATGGGTTCATTCTTGTAAAAAAACTGAAAATATTTCTAAAAAGAAACCTCTTTAGCTCTGTAGTCAATCTTAGCATGATAAAAAGAAATCCAATCCATACCCGGAATAACATCAAACTCTACTAGAAAAAAATAATATGGTTTGTAGGTAGATTCTTCCTGCACACAAGGAAAATAAGGTTCTTATAATTTCTTTTTGTCTCAACATTTCCTCCAGGTGTTTTTACCATAAGTTCAGTATTCATATCATGAGATGGAATTCCCAATTTACTAAAAAACTTCTCAGAAATGAACGAATGTGTAGACCCTGAATCAAACAACACATTGGCATAATCTGAATAAACAAACAATGTACCTGATACTACTTCATTCGATGGCCCAACATATTCTAAAGTAGTTGAAAAGGATTTCACCACCCCTTTCTGCTTGTATTCTGGATGATTTCCCTCAGTTGAGTTCTTTTTTGGACACTCATTTTCATAATGACCCATTTTGTTGCACTTAAAACATCTTACCGCTGGCTTTTCATTGCCTTCTTGATCATCTTCCTTACAGTTATGAGAAATATGACCAGACTTGCCACACTGGAAGCACTTTCTAGACTTTGATAAACATTCTCCAGGATGCTTTTTACCACACTTCTCACAATATGGATATTTATTTTTCTTACCTCCAGGCTTCTTTGATGAATTCTTTCCCTTTTCCTACCAACTGGAACTCTTATTCTGTTGTTTTTCAAAGAACACCTGATCATCGGAAAAATCCATTTCCACCTTCTCCACACATCCAAAAAGTTTTTCATAACTTTTGAACTCACGAGAGGCTAATTCTCTTCGATATCATGGCTTCAGTCCTGAGTAAAATTGATTTATCTTAATATCAAGATCTCGGATGAAATTTGGTGAATACCTTGCCAGTAGAGTGAAATTTTCTTCATAAGTAGCCACTGAGTCATCATCTTGCCTCAATTCTTGGAATTTTTTTTCCATCCTAAGATGAACCACCTTAGGAAAATATTTCTCAAGAAACATACCTTTGAATTCATCCCAATCAAGAGCATCAATCTCCTCAATATCCATGATATTTTTCACCATCAACCACCACTGATCAGCTTCACCTTCAAAACGGTAAACAACGAGACTGAACTTTTGATGTCCTGAACACCCCATAACATCAAAAATCTTCTCCAGTACTTTAATCCACCCTTCTGCTATCACATGGCCAGATGATCCTCTTAATGATGGGGGATGCTACCTCATGAAATGATCCACTACTGACATGTTCCTTTGTGGTTGATCTTGTTGATCTCGTGCATGGATACCACCACCATTTATAGCATGAGTCAACTGTTCCATCACTACAAAAAACTGTTCAGTTCTGATTCCGAGCATCTCAGGTTGCTAATTTAGAAGGTTGTATTCCTCCTGATGTCGTCCCAACATAACTGCCCTATTTCCTATGGGGAAAACCATTCTGAACATAAAAATATCTTAGGCAAAGAAACATGATAATCTGTAAATTCTATATCATTTCAATCATACCATAAATTAATTTATGGACATGAATTTAACAATATTCTAACTCCTAAAGTTATATAAACTGACCTTTGACACCAACTAAAAGGACCCGACCTTAAACATTACATATTCTTGAACTAAGTTAATAATTCACATTGAGCATCTTTTCAGGTTTAGAGATTTAGATAATTAGGTCATAACATATACATAACAACTTGAACATTACATGTAGACACATCTACTTAGTTTCCATTTTTTTCACAAAATAAAAACTCTTGAAAAAGAAGAGTCATGTTTAGTTCCATGTTTTAGACAGCATGACTTTTCCTTGATCCCATCCTTTACCCTATTCCACTTTGTGACCTGTGAAAAAACATTTCAAAAACTTGGGATGAGCATAAAAATCTCATTAAGGGATACACAAAGAAGGAAAACTATTAGTTTTTCAAAACAACAAGTAAACCATGAATACTTTATCATAAGTAATACTTTTCACCTTTATGAATTAGTAAATACTCTTCACTGAATAAAAGATCATTACTTACCCATTTTTAACCAAAATATTACCATAAAACCCATATAAAGAACACATAACATATAAAGGTAACTTGGGACATAAACATACTTAAATGGAATAACCATACGGTCGAGTTCCACATATATAATTAAATGGAATAGCCATACGAATGACTTCCATACCCAATGCATTGGAGGTTATAACGTAACCACCCATCCTGATCTATCACGGTACCACCCGTCATTTGGTTTATCACGTAACCACCCGTCAAATGTCCAAGTATCATTATAAAATCATAACACATAAAATATTGAAAATATAAACATTTCAATAATAAAATTTCATTTGAAATCACAAGAAATAATTTCAAGATATTGAAATAATCAATCCATTTCAAAAACCATTTTCAATACCAAAACACCCAAAAATAGAATAAGGGAATTCTTTTCCTTTTAAAAACATTAAGGCTTATAGAGGAAGCCAACCAATGATTAAAACGATAGAGAGGTCATTGTTGCCACAAATGTTAAAAACATTCCTTTTGTCGTTTAGTAAAACGCTTTGTAGAAAAAAGATTCCCTTTGAATGAAATGAAAATTCAATGGTGTTTATACACCGTATAAAAGAAAGTCGTGTATAAAGAAAAATATGCCTCAATGAAAGGATATTGAGACGAAGTCCCTTACAAAGATCATTTTGTAAATAAAATAGATCGATTATGCGTATTCACTATAAGTACACATTAATCAAGTATAAATAAAATATAATATATAAAAATTCATTTCTCACATAATCAAAGAATGACATAAATAAGAAAGATAAGATCAACCCAAAGAATGATAATTGAGTTAAGAAGTTCCCTTACCTCGTGTCCGAATTGACCCGTTCGTTCTTTAATTTCCTGAATAATAAACTAAATTTAATTTATACTTGCTTAAGAACCCTTTTCAAGTTCATTATTCCTTTTATATCACTTATTACCATGTTATAAACATTATGTAATCATTTAAGTTAATAACGGTCATTTTGTCGATATTTGGTACTTGAGTCAAAAATGGACTTCTTATAATTACATGTTGTTCATGTGGTAAAAAATTCATTATATCCAGAATGATATTCATGATTTAGATATCACATATATCATATATATTCCATATATATATGGATTTATAACAGTACATAACATTTGGAGATAAGAAATGAAATGCACCGTTCATGTAGACAGTAAGCCGTACGTACGCATGAACGCTACTTTCATTTATGTTTCGTATTTAATGGAATGAAAACATAATTATACATAGGTATATTATAATTCCAGTATAGTATCATATATAATATCATTAACTACTTCCTTTACACGTACCACGTATGGTATGAACGAGTCATATCATTTTGAGGGGGCGGTAGTCTGCACTTCCTTAAATGAGATTACCACGTTTACCCATAATGGAAACCATAAAGGTATGATATAAATGGAAAATAGAGAAGAATAAAGAAAAAATAAACATAATATATATCATATATAAATAAAATTTCATCTTAATGGCCACCATGAGAGGCAGTAGGAGATAATTGAACAATCATCGTTTCGTGAGGCGTTAGTTTTCCATCCACAGAAACAGTATGTTCTTTACCCATTAGATGGAGGTGTGTGTAAGTGTAGTTAGAATAATTCTCATAAAAACATCCTATTATATTGAGGATACTGGTTTTGTTATAAAAGAAAGGAATAAAAAGAGTGTATGGGGTTGGAAAAGTAAAATTAAACAAAATAACTTAAGTGAAGACGTTACCTTTAAATCGAGTAAATCCCTTTGGTTTGAACCAAAAGGACTTCTAGAAGTGCTTTGTGCCTAAGGTAAGGCTTCTAGGATGAATAGATGGATCTTGGGACATTATATGAGTAGAGGTTTGATGATAAAAAGGGCTTGAGAAGTGTGAGGAATGGGTTAGAAGTGAGGTCTTTTTATAAGGGAGAGGAGGGGCTCTTTTGGAAAGTTTGAAAATATTATTTTATTATATAATGATTTTCGGTTTCTAAAGGTCCAAAAATAATTAAAGTAGAATATAAGGTGTCCCATGTTCGAAATAAAATCATCCAAAAAAGAATTGGACAATTTTTTGGATATTTTTTTAATTTTTATATTCTTATTTATTCAAATCATTCATTAATGACGTAACACCGCATCATCATTGGGTCATAAATAATTTTATTTATTTGGTGTCTAAAAATTATAAAAAAATTACAATGATGTAGGAAATATTTTTAGAATTATAATGAATATTTATAGTCAAATATATCAATTATATAACCCCACATTAAAATTGTTTTAGTAAAACAATACATGTTTATGACATTTTTTATTTTTACTTTAAATAAAAAGTTATTAATGCCATTATCTTACCCAAGTGGCTCCATGGGGTCCCTAAATTGACCCATGTATTTTTTTGGTCGTCCATGACTCATCCAATAAGTTTAGGACAAATGTCAAGGTAATTTTATATTATTATAACATTATTTTTACCTTAAATTACCCTAATTACCATTAATTGCGGTTAATAAAAGTCAAAAATTACTATTCACCAAAAATTATTTTCATCCCTTTGAACCAAATTTTACTTACTAATGACAGCCATGTATGTAGGATTTTTGAAATTCAATTCCTAGAAGCGGTAAAATTTCATTTAAATGAAAAATTCAGTTTTTTAACTACTACTTAGTGGTTTCACTATTCATCAAAAAATTGACGTTTTTCAGAAAAATACCAAAAATTCAGCCTAAGCTATATTTCATATTCTGAATTCAAAAATGATGTATATTTTAAAAAATTCAAAACATATAAGTTGTATTAATTAATTTAAAATTAATTCCTATTTTCAAAACAAATAGTGTGTTTTTAAGAAACAATATCTATCAAAATATTGGCACTTGTTTATGTCCAATTTCAAAGTAAAATTAATTCGAATGACCAACATTGGATTAAATGGTAAAAATATAATATAATTAAACTTTAAAACCAATTAAAAAGATAATCTAACTATATAAATAAATTATATTAAAAGGAATATTTGAATTAAAATACAGTATTTTTCACTATTCATTAAAAAATGAATTTTATCAGAAAAATACCAAAAAATTACCCAAAGTAAATTTTGGTGTCCCAACTCTAAATAAGAATTTTATTTTTTCAAATAGAACATATAAAAGTGACCAAAACTAGATTTAAAGAGGGTTCACCATCAAAAGATGATAAATCGACATTTTAAAGAATATTAGAGTATTTATGATTAAAATTAGATTCATTCACATTTTAAGCCTCTAAATTTTATTGGGTAAATGTAAAAACATTTAAAAAACTTATATAATCATATTTTAGTTAGCTCTATTCATTCCCACAAATATAATGGCTAGGCATTAACTACCATTTAAAATAATAATATTATATTGTTAGTGTGCAACATAAGATTTCAAAGAAACCCGTTGTTACATATCGGGTACGCCATCAAACATAGAAACCCCTTTAAAGTAAAATTAATATTTAATTCACAAATATTAATAAATATGAAAAATGTTTTATTCTTTATTTACCTGGGATGTTACATCTAGGTTCTCTATGATCACTGAATCCTTTTAATTATGACCCCTCAAGGTCCATATACCTCAAGGATTTAATTTATAATGAAGCCTTGACCATCATAGGTTGAGGTATCATGCTAGATCCAAGGGTATGTCATGGACCTTGACACATTATCTATTCCATTCCTAGGAACTTTACTTAAATAAAAAATTCATTTAAATAAAAGGTTGATCACCCTTAGTGGTGAGACCACATATCACATGTATATAAATAAAATACATTTACCATAGGGGTATTCTCAAAGGACCACCTACCTCAAATAGAGTTATTCCCTTTTAATCATAATAAGAAAACTCTTGTCTGATTCCATCCAAGACTCGTATCAACTCTCAAGCACTTATCTTAATCCATTATGTCCAATAATTAATTATAAAAAATTTATTATTAATAATTCAAGTCACTTATAATAATTTATAATCTATTTAAAAATGGGATAAATTATGAATAATTCTTAAACACTCACCTAGTAAACACGTTACACTGAAAATATTACCAACCACCCATGGAATTTCCATCTCATACTCCTGAAACTATCTCGATAATAATATGTAAAACACAAAATTGATTCAATATCCAAATACATTTAATTTAGGAAAAAACCTAAAAAAATAATGGTCAATTTACCTTCATTGAAATATCATGTGAAAACATGCAGGCGTCATATCAGGATGTACTCTAGCCAATCCATGTGAAATCCCCATCACATCTGAAAAATTCAACCAAGCTATGGTGAAATATTCATTCAAATCCCAAACTGGGACCTCCAAAATTAGTGATGACAAGGAGTAACTAAGAACAAAGAATAGTATTGGAAGTAATATACATTAAATAATTGAAAAATGCCCCAAAACACCCCAAATTGACGAGGAAACAAGAGTAAAGAGGGGAAGGGTGACTAGTCATCTCACGAGATGGAGGTGAAAAAGTAGGGTTTCCCTTTTAAAAATTCATGGGGTGAAGAATCATAATTTTTTACCTTTTTATAGGCCACACTATTTCTATATAGTTTGTTAAACCATGCATTAACTGTGTAGTTGGCACTATCTTAAGACATCCACATCACATTTTTTGGAAACATGGTTTACCATACTATGTTCTAACCCTGAAAATCACCTCTAAAACTAGACTATAGTTTTTTCATGGTTTCTTAGAAACTGTTCACCAACCATGTTCTGTACTCCTAAACAAACTCACCCCACACAGTTTTCCTTAACTGTGTGACAACCATGCATAGGGAAAAAACTTTTGAAAAACTCCAAAATTAAACCCAAAGCTCCCAATATTTGTTCAAGAACCCCAAAAACCTCTTGTTCCTTGATCCAAATCCGAAAACATGTCCTTGAAGTACTCCAACTCTCAAAATTATAATCTGGAACTCAATTATCAAAATGAATCTTGTTATGTAAGTCAAAAATTCAAATTCCCTATAGAATTTCCAGCCCAAAAGGATATTAGGTTTTATAAATTATCTACCATATAACTTATCCCTAAGAATCCAATACAGTTATAAATTTTTAACTTGACCTATATCAGTTATCAATTCATAACAAGCTCTCTGTGTTCTACTCCAGAACAAAAACGAATCTTCTACTGCACAACTCCAAACATGTGGTTTACTATTCATCAAAAACCTGAGACATAATTCACCAAAATTACCAAAATATCAAGAAAATGATACATGAAACCCATATATCCCAAGAAACCATGGTGTCATAGATCAATTCATAATAGGGATTATGGATCTCCCCACCATAAGGATCAACTCATAAGGTATGATTCTAGGCTATGATTCTCCCCAACATTAAAATATCTCACCGAAACATATTTACCATGATCTAATGAACCTATAAATGCATTTTACATATCTATAAATCCATACACACATGGAAACACCAGTTATACCTCCTCTGGTTGACCAATCTTGTAAAACACTCAGCCTCACTCACTTATTCATTATCTATTTATCACCAGAACACAATGCCTTAACTCTCAAAGTCATACAATGATTTATATAAAACTTGAACTAGAGTTTGAACCCACCTCATGGTGTAATTATTTTGTCGGAGCACTAACCACCCACACCGACCATCATGCTCTCACCCCAAGCACCGAAACATCTCTTTTTTGAATCACCCTTTGACCACATCCAAAAACCACCCCAAACCCAATGTCAATACATAGTCTCTATCCAACACCACATCCAAGCCTCAAATATGGTTTCTATTGAAAAACTATATAAATTTAGATCAAGTTCTCATATACATATCGAAACCATATTGACCATCCAATGACCAACCCCATCACACCCATGACCCTACCTTCATGGAGTTCATTCATCCATGGACCACACTCTATACATTACTATACATAATAATTGGATGTATCCGTTTTTCTCATTCAATACGAACAAAAAAAACACAAACTGTTACTCATTACCGACTAACTGGAACACCATCCTCAACACTCACTAAAATTCATCCATAATGAGGGTCACATCACCATTTAGAATGGTTCACTCCCCACAATATGTCTTCCCTTATACAGATCCTTTAGTACAACAAAAATAGGTTTTAACAACATTCCTTCTTTGTAATCCATGTCATGGAACAATTCCAGGTTGAATATATCATGTCACCCTGATCCATCTCTGATATCACATCTCACCATAGAGGGAAACCCCTCACTCTCATCAAAGAAATGATAAAATAAGCCCACAAGTATTTCATCGAACCCCTCAATCCTTATCATATACATGACTACTCATTAATCCCTAATTTTATGACACTGTGTGTAACTAGTGTGTACTTCCTTGATATCATATAAAACCAACGAGTGTATGCTCTCATCCACCAATCCAAATAATTTGACTCATGATCCCATGAGTTTTACATCATTGAACTTAGGCTCATACACTTGAACCACCAACCATGATACTTATTCATGTCAATCTCATCTAATCAAAATCACCCTTGATGCTTTTCTAATAAGTCTAAGGCATCTCATCTGTGTTAGGGCCAATCATATAACCACCTACCAATATAGGTGTTCTCACTTAACCAGAATCATCCATCCATGTTATACCCATACCAGATCTAGCCATCCAAGATCACGATCCAAGAACCACACTCGAAATCAATAGAGTCAGACATCATATTGATCCTTCCCATTGAAAACATCCTTAATACCAAAACACCTCAAGTTATTTTCATCACAAAATCCCAAGGAACCTTTTTGCCTATACAACATGTACTAGTAGTATCTCCTGTGTTAAGTCAAAAGTCTTCTTTTGTCTTTTACATCATGTTTTGGAAATCACAAATATATTCTATGTCATGATTTGGAAATCACAAATATATTCTATGGCATGTTTTGGAAATCTCAAATGTATTCTATCATATGTTTGTAAATAACAAATTGTCTTTTATCATGTTTATCGTATCGTACGATGTTGATCGTACTGACCAAAACGTATCGTACTGACTCTGTCAAACGTATCGTACTGACTCTGTCAAACGTATCGTACTGACTCTGTCAAACGTATCGTACTGACTCTGTCAAACGTATCGTACTGACTCTGTCAATCGTATCGTACTGACTTTGCTATTCAGATGATCATTATTTGTTTTGGTACTTTGTCAAAAACTCTCTCTGCATATGAATCGTACTCATGTTTTACATTTCTATATATCTCTTATCCTAACAAAACGATGTCGTTGAGTTAGTTATATACTAATCAAAACGATGTCGTGCTTTCTGTTTCAATATGACCGTTGGAGGCAATATGACCGTTGGAACCCGAGGCCTATAAATAGGAGGTCATTTGAAGCTGAGAGGACAACTGATGAACGAAGAGAATCTGTGAACTACGAAGATTCTAGAGAGAGACACTGTGACTTCTCTCATCATCCTTGTGCGTCCGATCATCGTATCGAGGGATTTCAAGTAATTGAAAGACAGAGGTGTCGATTACCTGCAAAATCGAGGGCTGCCGGGGATAGGCAGACAGACGAGCCGATCATCGTATCGAGGGCTGCTGGGGATAGGCAGACAGACGAGCCGATCATCGTATCGAGGGCTGCCGGGGATAGGCAGACAGACGTGCCGATCATCGTATCGAGGGCTCACCAAGGTGTTGGTGAGACAGACCTTTTATCCTAGGTGAAAGGATAACCCTTCTCTTTGGGTTAAAAGAATTGTATTACTTTTACATTTCCGCTGTTGTATTAGAAAGGGATTTGTATTGTTTCCTTTCTTCTTTACATATTCAATTGTAATTGTTTCAATTACAATCATTCCATTACATATTGTATTGATTGGTTCTATACGCTTTAAGGTAGAATCATTCATCTGTATTACTCTGATTATTGTGTTCATCTTGAATACAATTGTTTTACATAACATTAGTATTACAATACATCATACCTTTTACTTTCAATACTATTGTGGGTGTTTGTATTTGTATTAGTTTAAGATCTTTTAAACTAATCTTCTTGTTACTAAAACTCAAAGGTTTTTAAACCTACAATTCACCCCCCCTCTTGTATTGTTCCATCTAATAGACTTTTATATCGACTATTCGATCCAAAAATTGGTATCAAAGGAGGTTTTCCACTGACTTGTATTAATAGACTTTATTTCTTATTACTTTCTTGAATACTTACTACACTAACGTGTGGAGTGGAAAAGTTTTTTTTATTAGATGGCAGGAATGAATATCGGATCAATAGATAATCTGAATCCTTCTAGACCACCAATCTTTGATGGGAATGATTATGAGTATTGGAGAGATCGTATGAAGACTTTCGTCATCAATACTGGTGTAGACAATTTTATTATGCTTACTGGGGGTTACAAAATTCCTGACAAAGAAGTTAGTACTTTTACCAATCAAGAGAAGCAAGAATATCAACTGAATTACAAGGTACGCAATACTTTATTATGCTCTATGACCAGGAATATATATAGTCAGATATCTTCATGTGAAGCAGCCAACTGTATTTGGAAGAAATTAGAAGTCACTCATTTTGGTACATCCAAGGTTATAGAAACAAGGAGAGCAATGCTTCGAGCAGAATATCATGGGTTTGTTTTTCCTTATGGAGAGCCAGTTTGTAAAGTTCAACAAAGGTTTATGACAATTGTCAACAGCTTACAATCTATGGGAGAAAAAGGTCTTGATGATGAAGCTCTTGTTGATAAGATTATAGATATTATGCCAAATGAATGGGAGTAAAAAAGAACAGCTATTGATGAAAATAGAAAAGTTTCCCAGATTACTCTTGATGAACTCTTTGGAACTCTTCTACAGCATGAGACAAGAATGAAAAGAGATGCTGATTTCAATAAGAAGAAGAATGGGAATGGAAGTGTAGCTTTTGCATCTAAAGCTAAAACACCTGAAAGGGTTACAAGGTCTAAATCCAAGAAAGTTGTTATATCTGATTCAAGTGATTGTAATCTTTCAGACAATGAGTTAGCTAATCTTGCTCGGAGGATGAACAAGATTGTGGGAAAGAAAGATTTTCAATATAGATTCAAAAAGAAAGACAGGAAAGATAGGAAAGATTCAGAGGTAACTTGTTATGAATGTAAGAAAGCAGGACATATAAGGCCTGATTGTCCTTTACTGAAGAGGAAAGATAGAAAAGAGAAACACTCTGAAAGAAACAAGAAAAGGTTTTATAAGACGAAGAAAGTCTTGAAATCAAATGATACATGGAGTGCAAGTGGTAGTGATTCCTCAGATGATTCTTCAGAATATGAGACGTCAGGACAAAGGGATATTGGACTTCTAGCCAGACTACCAATTGAAGATCATTGTCTCATGGCTAAGGTACATAATGCTGAAGCTGTTACAAATGTCTCTTTAAATGCAAATTATGTTGATAATAAATATTATGAATCTTCAAATGATGAACCCTCATCATCAGAAGATGATACTTTACCTTCTTTTGAAGAAGTCTCTAGATTTGCTAAGTTACTTGAAAATGAAAATTCTAAACTCAAAAAGAGATTTGAAAAAGCAAATTCTAGAATTTCTATTTTGACTAAAGAAGTATCAGATCTTTATAAAGATCTTGATGGGAAAACTTCTGATTTTGAAAGTATTTTGAAAACCCTTGAGAAAGTCAAATCTGAAAAAAATAAACTTTCTAAGGATCTTGAAACTGCTATTTCAAAGAAAAACATTTTAGAGTCTAACTCTAGTTCAAATTCAAATGTTTTAGAAAACAAGAATTTGGTTTTAAAACTAAAGTCAGAGATTTTATCCTTGAAAAAGTGTTTGTCAAACTTTACTCATGGAAAAGAAAACTTTGATAGGATGTATTCTCAAATAAGACCTTTGAGAAATCGTTCTGGTCTTGGTTATACTTATTCCAAACCTGTTTTTAGTAATAACTATTTTGTTCCTCAAAAAACCATTTTCTGTTCCAAGTGTCAATGTGGTGGACATTGGAGAAGAGATTGTTCTCTTAACAAAACTCAATCCTTAGGATTTCATAAAGCTCATTTTGCTAAACAAATGTGGATTCCTAAAATTCTTTTATCTAACTCTTCTGGATCCAAACAAGTTTGGATTCCGAAAATCTAATTGTTTCTTTTTCAGGGAAACGAGAAGTGTATCAATAAGAACATTTGGTACATGGATAGTGGTTGTTCTCGACATATGACTGGAAACAAATATTTCTTTGAAAAGGTTATCAAAACAAAAGGTGGAAAAGTTACCTTCGGAGATAATGTTCAAGGAAAGATTGTTGTTATATGTAATATTGTTTCATTGTTTTTACACACAAAAAGGAGATATTGTTTTACAATTCATCGGAACGCAAGAACAACTTGCTGATATTTTTACAAAACCTTTACCTTCCGATAGATTTGAATTTATAAAACAGAAGCTAGGAATGATTACAATAAAATAATCATTCATATCTACTTCCTGTTTTACGTCTCTCCTAATAGTAAGAAACTCCTCGAAGAAAGGGGGAGGACATTTCTTTATGTCTTTAGGTTTCTGATCTTTAAATATTTACTCTTTTTATATATGTTTCTTTCTGTTTATCGTATTGACAGTTTTATCGTTTCATTTTAAGTTTTCCTGATTATCGTATTGACCATTTCAGTTTTTCTGTTTATCGTATTGAAATTCTTTTCCATCGTACCATTCAATAGTTTTTGAATCGACCGATGATGGTATTGAAATTCTTTTCCATCGTACCATTCAATAATTTTTGAATCGACCGATGATGGTATTGAAATTCTTTTCCATCGTACCATTCAATAGTTTTTGAATCGACCGATGATACTATTCAAATTCTTTTCCATCGTACCATTCAATAGTTTTTGAATCGACCGATGATGGTATTGAAATTCTTTTCCATCGTACCATTCAATAATTTTTGAATCAACCGATGATACTATTCAAATTCTTTTCCATCGTATCATTCGTTTTTCTTATCGACCGATGATAGTATTGAGTTTGTTTCCCATCGGCATCATGATTTTTTTTTCTTCTTACGATTGTGTTTACTTTTGATTCATACTAAAACCAGCAATCACCTTTTGTTCTCCGACAGGTATCTTTTTCAATTTTTATTTTATTTTCTTTCGTTGTTTTAATCCTAACCATTGATCTAGTATTATATAATCTCGACCGTAGAAGTTCAACGGTCATCTCTTTTTTGCCTATAAATACCCCCCTCCCCTCCCCAAACCCACATTGATTGTCTAGGAATTGAGGCGAAGCTCTGCTCCCCCAGCTATAAACAATCGTACGATCTTCTCAATCGGCATCATCTTTATGTCTCAATCCTCTGCCAACACTCCCGCTGATATGTCTTCAAAGACTTTTACTGAGAAAGACTTTCACAGAGAAAGGTTAGTATCCCGAGAATTTTTCGATATGTACGATTCTACAATCAAGAAGATTATTTTGTTTCAAGGATGGGAACATCTCTGTGTGGAAAAGCCTGATAGTCAAGATCCAGTTTTTTTTGATGAAGTTTGTCAGTTTTACAAAACTGTTTCTTTCGACAAAGATATGACTATTAACTTCGCTGTGTACGATAGAAAGTTATCCATGTCTGTGAAACAAGCGGCACACTTTCTGAATGTTTCTATAGAAGGGGATTCATTCTGTCCATCTCACAAACTACCAGAGGAAGTTGGTACGTTCAATAGATAAAGTGCTGAAAAATCTTTGTTTGTTGTTAATGAGGGAAAGAGGAAAGTTTATCATCTTTCACCGGACAATCGGTTTGTCACTTTATGGATGAAAGGTTTTCTTGTCCCAAGGAAAGGGGATAGAGAAACTCTTAAAGTTTCTGATGTCTTTATGCTCGATTATCTTGTGAATACGAGGAAAGTGAATCTCATGGGGTATATTTTTGAAACCATCAAGAATGTCAAGAAAGGAGGGATTAAATCTCAGATAATAATGTATCCAGCCATCCTTACGAAATTCATTCTTGAGAGTATGAAGTTTTGTATCATTCCTTTGAAAGGAGAACCTATGGATTTGTGGCCGTCTTTGATTAATAAGAGTACGATGAAAAAGCTGAATGTTTGTTTTGATTCAAATTCAAAACTTTTTGTCAGAGATGTAGAAGCTGAATTGCCTGAAAATCAATCGGCACCTATGCCAGCCAAAGACAATCAATCCGCTGGTGTTACTCGAAAGTCTGATCCGCAGACTAGTTCAAAGCCGAAGAAGAAGCCAAGGTACAGTAAAGAAGTTGTTGCAAAGTGGAGAAAAGACAAGGAACTGAGAAAAGAGGGTGATCCTAAGTTTGGTCTTGATCCTGCTGAGGCATTTGTAGAAAGAATAAGGGTAGAAGAAACCCTTCAAGCTGAAAAGAAAAAGAAGACTCTTTTGAAAAGAAAGGCTCAGGACTTTGATATATCTAAAGTCTTGAAAGCAGTTGAAGAAGCTAGTGCTCAACTAACTGTGGAAGTGCATCAAGAGGCCATCGTACAGAGTTTGCCTAAGAAAGAAAAAGGAAAACAAGTGATAGAAGAAGTGGAAGTAGAAGAAGGAGATTTTCTGTTAGAATTTCTTCAAAGTTCAAAGAAAAGTAGAGAGGAATCTCTTCAAAAGCTGAGCGAAGGTGTTCAACAAACTCCTCGTGCCGATCAGGAAAGAACTCCGGACAGGGTGTCATCTAGAGAAAAGCAAGATGCTCAATCTTCTCAATCTGATAAAGTAGTTGTCATTAGTGACAGAGTGGAAGATGAAAGAAAACAGAAAGAAAAAGCGAAAGGGAAACAACCAGTTGTTGATTCAAGCAGATCGTATGAACTAGCATCGTACGATGAAGATACTGATTCAGAGCATACAATCTCTCTTAAGAAGAGTGATTACATTGTTCAAGTTTTGAGAAGGATGGAGAAAACCATTCCTTATTTCCCGAGGCTGGAAGGGAAGATTGATTTTATTACTGAAAATCAAAGAAAGAAGTTTGGCTCTGTGAAAGAATTGAGGAAGAAAGTTTTGTCTGTTGAAGCCGATCTGAAAGTTCTTTCTGAAAGCTCAGTTGCTCATAAGAAAGCATGTAATAAGATGACTAAGTGGTCGTACAAAACAGAGATCTCAATCAATGATCATGAGGTTGCTATTGAAGATATAAGGAGGTTATCAAATGACCTAGCAATTGCTTTCAACAAGCTTGATAAAGAAACGGTTGAAAGGCTGAACCTTTTATCTTCTCAAAGAGCCGATGTTCCTTCAGTAAAAGACTTGCAAGAAAGAATGAATGTTTTCCAGTCTGAATTCTCGAAGGTTTCATCTTTCAAAGATGAAATGGTTTTACTGAAGAAACAAAATTCTGAGTTGTACAAGGATAACAAGACTCTGCAAAACAGAATTGATACTCTTGAAGAAGTAATCAGAGTACAGGAGGAGACCATCAGAAATCAAGATCAGATTTTTGCGGATCAACAGGAGCTTCTCAAAACTCAGGGTGAATAAATCTCTGAAGACAAGAAGGAGATCAAGAAAATGAAAGTCGTGCTTCATGAGCTTATAAAGAAGGAGAAGGAAAGAGAAAACAAATGATTGTTGTATTTGTTTCTTTTGGAACTTGTTTGTTTTGTAATAACTCTTATTTTTCTTTCTCTTTTATCCATTGTCTTATATTACTTCATTAACTCTTCCAGACAATTCGAGATTACTCCTTTATTTTTGTAAATCACAAAGGGGGAGAATATTTACAAAGCAAAGATTGTTTTACAAAGGGGGAGAATGCATTACAATGCTTTTAAGGAAAATCTATGAATACAATCCTTAGGAAAGTCAATACCTAAGGGGGAGTTAGTTGTATTCAATTTCTTATTTAGAAGAGTTTTCAATAACTCAGGGGGAGATAAGTATTTCTTGTTTCATTTACTTTGTGTGTTTGTGCTTTCCAAAAAGGGGGAGATTGTTAAGTCAAAAGTCTTCTTTTGTCTTTTACATCATGTTTTGGAAATCACAAATATATTCTATGTCATGATTTGGAAATCACAAATATATTCTATGGCATGTTTTGGAAATCTCAAATGTATTCTATCATATGTTTGTAAATAACAAATTGTCTTTTATCATGTTTATCGTATCGTACGATGTTGATCGTACTGACCAAAACGTATCGTACTGACTCTGTCAAACGTATCGTACTGACTCTGTCAAACGTATCGTACTGACTCTGTCAAACGTATCGTACTGACTCTGTCAAACGTATCGTACTGACTCTGTCAATCGTATCGTACTGACTTTGCTATTCAGATGATCATTATTTGTTTTGGTACTTTGTCAAAAACTCTCTCTGCATATGAATCGTACTCATGTTTTACATTTCTATATATCTCTTATCCTAACAAAACGATGTCGTTGAGTTAGTTATATACTAATCAAAACGATGTCGTGCTTTCTGTTTCAATATGACCGTTGGAGGCAATATGACCGTTGGAACCCGAGGCCTATAAATAGGAGGTCATTTGAAGCTGAGAGGACAACTGATGAACGAAGAGACTCTGTGAACTACGAAGATTCTAGAGAGAGACACTGTGACTTCTCTCATCAGCCTTGTGCGTCCGATCATCGTATCGAGGGCTTTCAAGTAATTGAAAGACAGAGGTGCCGATTACCTGCAAAATCGAGGGCTGCCGGGGATAGGCAGACAGACGAGCCGATCATCGTATCGAGGGCTGCTGGGGATAGGCAGACAGACGAGCCGATCATCGTATCGAGGGCTGCCGGGGATAGGCAGACAGACGTGCCGATCATCGTATCGAGGGCTCACCAAGGTGTTGGTGAGACAGACCTTTTATCCTAGGTGAAAGGATAACCCTTCTCTTTGGGTTAAAAGAATTGTATTACTTTTACATTTCCGCTGTTGTATTAGAAAGGGATTTGTATTGTTTCCTTTCTTCTTTACATATTCAATTGTAATTGTTTCAATTACAATCATTCCATTACATATTGTATTGATTGGTTCTATACGCTTTAAGGTAGAATCATTCATCTGTATTACTCTGATTATTGTGTTCATCTTGAATACAATTGTTTTACATAACATTAGTATTACAATACATCATACCTTTTACTTTCAATACTATTGTGGGTGTTTGTATTTGTATTAGTTTAAGATCTTTTAAACTAATCTTCTTGTTACTAAAACTCAAAGGTTTTTAAACCTACAATTCACCCCCCATCTTGTATTGTTCCATCTAATAGACTTTTATATCGACTATTCGATCCAACATCCTGTACACTAAAATCAAAATCTAAATCATTTATCCATACTTTATATCTACAAGGATCACAAAAGTCATGGATAACCCCTCTATCAGGTTACCCTTTCACATGACACTCAAATCCCCAATATCTTGAGCCACATATCAAGGTCACTTGTATCTCCCACCTATTTTATAAACCAAACCACACATAGGCCACAACTCATAGGGAAAATCCTTTTACCCATATTAATATCACATTAAAACTCACATGCTAAAATAGAAATTATATGTTTTTTATAGACACATATCATGTATTACATTATAAGACATCAATCTACTAGGGAACCTATCCTCACTGAGCATCTAGATATGAGACTATCCCCCCAAGAACCATGATTTCATCTATATATATTCATATATAGCAGCAAAATCCTATGCTGATCCATGTTGAGTAAGACATAGATATCTGGTTCAGTTTATTAAATATCCAAAAAGAATATACATGGGTAAAAACCAAAAAATTTGTTTTTGACATGTTAAATAACTAAACAGTTATAATAATTAACCACAATTGGTCCATCATTAAGGAATCCAATTCCAGTATCAACCCACTAGGGGTTACTATATACCCCTTATAAGTGGGACTTTATAGTCATCTTCAAGGAACATCAAGCCATAATATATGCTTAACATTTCATCAGGAAAATATATTTTTATTTATATTATTATAATTCCACTGACAATTTATATAGGAAAACACTATATAAGTTATTGTTGACACTTTAAACAACCTAACCCTCATCGCTTGTGATATCAATCACACATAAGTCGTCTTATGTCATGTGAGTCCTATGTGCCAAATATAATTAATATAAATAGGCCTCTTTATAATGAGACAATATCCAAATCCCATAAATCATAAATCCAAAACATATGTGTGTTACACAAGTTGAAATCATAAATCCATAAAAAAATAAACCAAGAACTGGAATTCCATATCCCCAGAAACCTAGAATTTCAATCAGAAAAGTTGTTCTTCATGAACTAGTCTGAGGTCCATCATAAGATCTAACAGATTTTTAATCCTTCTTTATCATATCCTAAAATATCAAGACAAAATAAAAGGATTTGATACCACATTTTAATGTCCCACTACCCTGAATCACTCAAGTGGTTCCCAGACTAGATGTCACCACTTGACCTCAGGAACACCTCCCCATATGTTAGAGGTTTTTTACTAGCAGTGAGGGTCTAGGGTGTTACCATTGGGAGACTATACCCTCATATCAGAGTTATAAATAATAAAAATAAACAAACATCATAAATAATAAATAATTATAGTATATAGAAGCAATAAAACATAAAATATTATGACAGATGTAAGTGTAGAAGAAAGTAGTCATACATATAAATGGTCATACCAACATATATCGACTTACCACCTAATGGTCCAATCAAATATACATGAAAAACAAAAATTAATAAAAATTACAACAAGATCTACTTCCATCCCCAATAATTACCTAATCCTAGCTCCCAAGGACCATATGAGCTATATCGCTCGATCATGTAACTCTTGGCCTCTTCCCGACTCAAATCTATGATCATTGAAGTCTTCTAATGTAATGAAGTTCCGTGGTCTCCCAAGAAGGGTGTGCGTATAACTTAGTAGGGAACCAACAACATGGTATCGTTTATAACCAATAAATATTGTGTATTCACATATGATATTCTTAGAATATAAGTATAGTGGAAAAGAAAAAAAATAAAAACCACAGTTGTTCCTCAGGTTATAACATGACACCCAAGATATACTATACCAACTTTGACCAGGGATGATGTGTCTTTGAGTGTCACATGACTATCATGGGGATACCTTTCCACCACATGTATCATGGATACACCAACCATAGGTGAAATCACTGGATATTAGGAGTCTCCTTAGAAATATCATGATAGTATTAGGCGTAACTGCTAGATCCTATGTAGAATCCTAGGTATCCAAAAAGTAACTGCCTTAAATTTTAGGTGGAGGTGATTTGGAGAGCCCAATATAAAGTTGAAGAAAAATGGACCAAACTGCATGGAATCCCAAGCACACATGTGCACTGATATTCATGTTTTGAAATATATATCCAACCAATTAGACTATATTTTTTGTAAATATCCATGAAAATGTGGTATAATTTTTTTAGAATATACTTAATCCCAATTAATCCATCTAAATACCCAAATTAATTTATTTTTTAGAAAAAAAAACCATTAAAATTTAAGAGTACATGTCATAATTTAGACAATATCTCACATTATAGAACTCTAATGGATATAAACTTTTATAGGGATATACTTAAGAGGCCTTAAAACAACACTTTAGTTTTGTAAAAGAAATTAAAACCCATTTTAGTTTTCAAAATCCAATACATATGTGGTATTGAAAAATCTCTATAAAAAACCCACTACCTCCCCTTGCTAATAAATTGGAACATTGGGAACCTCATTTATAAGTTTGAACAAGGGGAAAGATTATGTCATTTTAAAGATATTCAAGGTTACTCTCACCACCTTATAGGTTCCATAGATCCCTATCCTAATAGGTAGACCTAAATTGAAGAAGGATATCCACTCAAACCTCCTCCTCCACTTGGTGGTGAGGTAAATGCTAGGAAGTCATTGGGAGGGATCTAAAAATTTTTCATGGGTGTTATAAAACATAAATCATATACTATTTTCTATTTTATTTGGGTTTTAATAATTTTTTTTTGTTTTTCTCTTGAATCATTTTCTAATCAGACTCTTATATATAGTTTCTTTCACAAAATGCATGTGTTATCTTAACCAACTGGCTCTAAGATTACACATTGGGAACTTATGTTGTTTAATTTGAAAAAAGAGGTGACATGAACCGGTCACACAACTCATGCCCTAGGGAAATTTATGAAATAAAAAAGGTTACAATACAAGCATGAGGTGTAAAAAATTTACACCAACAGAGGATTTAAAGGGGATAAAAATTCATAATCTAAGAGAAACAGGCCAAGAATAAAGGTTTGAAACTTATAATACCCAATCAAAAGAAACAAAACCAATGAGAATCTACAGCTGAACAAATATACTCATCCTTGTTGGAAAAAATATCATAGGAAGCAGTCTGGAATGAAGTAACCACAATGATAATCCATGCATTTCAAGAAGGAAGCAGTGGGTCTGAAAAATTGAGGTCTAATGAGCTCCAATCAATGAAGATAAGGATCTGACCAGGAAAAGCCTTCACAAAAATAGAATTGAAATCTCCAGAGAGAGTCCAAACAATGCCATAATGCTGTGAAACCAGAAAACCGTGAGAAAAAAAGTGGGTATGACAGGGGATAAATCATTCCAGGGAGTCAGAACATGGGCTGGGTAGCCAATCCAAGCCCTTACTAATTCAAAACTGAACATTTAGAAGACATCCAACAGAGAGAAATATAGAGAGAAAAACCTGCACCCAATAATCCTAAACAATGTTGAATTAAGAAATCAAATCAACCAGACACTGCTTCAAGCCTGCCTTCTTCATGAGGGTAACATCTCTAGGATAACACAACCAAATAATTAATCCAAATCTAAATGAATATACAAGAGAAATGAACTTGATATATTTTATAGTAAACTTAAATTAATATACTTATAATATATCTCTTAAAACTCACTTTATTTTATAAAATTCATAAGTTATTTTCCTTACTTATTTTACTCTAAACTTTTTTCAAAATTCTTCCTTTTAGTTTTGTTTTATTAAAATTAAATTAACACTCTAAAACCTTTAATTATCCTTAATAAATTACCTAGGGTCTTTAATATATTATAAATAAAATTTATAAACATAATTCATTTTAAATTTCATGACATAATGTTCAAATTTTGGTGTTATTATCAGGGGCACTTCATTTTTAGTATGTGTCTTTGATAAGAACTTTGTGTATTTTATAAATACTTGTTTGTTTATTTTAAATAATTTAACTTTATATATCACTCATTTTTTTTTATTTTTATGGTTTTTATAGAATTTTATTCTTTAGTAGAGTTTCTACCATTCAAACCTGAGAAAGAGAGGATTTTTCACCATCAACATCGAGTCATGAGAATCGAACCCTTGAAGAAGAACACAAAACCCACCAACAACCCACTAAAATGTTATTCTTCTTGAACCACACGTGAACCAAAATTTAATTTTCATAAAATGGATGAAAATAATACATTAAATTAATTAACTTCACCTAACATAGAGTATCAACCCACATACATTCTTCTTCCTAGGGAATCACCAAATTTTAAACTAAAATTTGTATTAATTCAGTTATTACCTAAATTCCATATAATTTTTGGAGAGGACCCACACAAACATTTAAATTAATTTTATACTATATGAACAATATCAAAACCTATGATAGTGGTTGAGAAACTTGTTAAATTAAGATATTTTATATTTTCTTTATAAGATAATGAAAAAATCTTGTATTATGTAAACTCCCTAATGAGAGGATGGGTGGACATGAAACACATTAAAAAAACACTTCCTAGCCTCTCAAAATGTAATAATAATAAAATAAATTTATAGAATAATACAATCATTAGGTGGAATATTACATGAATATTAGGAATTATTTATAAGTTTATATACAAGATTCCCTCAATATATAATAAGTGATCCAATACTAGTAAAATATTTTTAAGAATTTATAATCCCTACAGATCATATTATGACTAATGAATTTTTTGGTGGTGATATTATAGAAAAGATTCCAATTTTGATGAAGACACCCATTTAAAACATGGTTCAACACATGAAAAATCCTATTTCAAGGTCCAGTGTGCTTATTAGAGGAGTCCATGTATTTCAGAGTTCTGATTTCTAGAGGAAGGATGAAATTTAGTTTGAAGAGGTAAGTAACCTACTCTGAAATGTTCTCATTTCCATTGGAAATCCTAACCTCCTTCTACAGTTCATTGCAGTATCTATTCTATTGACACATACTATTTTGAATAATGCTGAAAATGAAAAGAACCTTCTAAGAGTTGTGATACAATCTTCTCTATCTACTCATAAAACAAACCCATTAGACAAGACTATATTATCAATCCATTTCTAGATATAAATTTAACAATGCCTATAGGAAAGGGGGTATTCTATTCAACCTCAACAATCCTAGAACCACCCAAGGTAGGGTAGTTATCCTCTACCACAACCAAAAAATAAAAAACCACTACAAATTACTTTACAACAATTCCATCCAAAACCCAAACCTATCCTAGAATAATTAATGAAACAAATGTAAAAAATAATCTACAATTCCAAAAAACAAACCAAGATATCATATAAGAACTAAAAACTCAATTAGGAAAACTCTCCATCTTATTAGGGAAATACAAAGTCAAAGGTCGGGTAAACTACCTTATCAACCTCTAGTTAACCCAAGGGAAAAGGTAAATGTTAGTTCCATAAACCTTCAAAATGGTTTGAAACTAAAAAACCAAATAAATATTCCATCAGAGTAATCCCTTCCCAAGGAAACCACCATTCCAAAAATCCCTGAAGATACAAATGGGGAAAATATGTGTCATGAAAGAAGTACCTATAAAGAAAATAGACTATATTTTCATGATCCATATATCCCAAAAATTACTCTTCCATTCCCCCAAAGCACCACCCAACCAAGGAAACTAAAATAAACTGAACTTTATAAGTAAATATTAGAGACATTCAAAAAATGGATAGTTAACATTCCCTTTATTGATGTTGTGAATAAAATTCCATAATACACAAAGTTCCTGAGGGATATTTGAACACACAAAAGGTGAATTTGTGGAAAATAAAATGTGTTCTTAAAGAGGAATGTATATATATTTATCTAGCCATCACTTCCCATGAAATTAAGGATTTGATAAAATTATATATTCCATGTACCATAGGGGGGTATTTATTTTCTGATTCTATTCCTTGATTTGGGTGCCTCTATAAATGTGATGCCTCAATCCATTTTTTATTCACTATAGGTTGGGGAGATAAAGTCTACAGAAATAGTTGTTAAACTAGAAAATCGGGGTACTACATACCCCACTAGTGTGATAGATAATTTTATTATGAAGGTTAAAAACTTAATTTTTCCTACCGATTTTTATGTGATTAAAATGGAAGAAGATAGGATGAATAGACATTCCCAAATTATATTAGGGATAACTTTATTGAAAACTAAGAAAACCATAATTAATTTACACAGTGGTATATTATCTATAAATTTTGGTGGGGATGTTGCACACTTTTACACCCTTGATGCAATGATATAGAACATATAAGATCATTTATCTCCCTTAATTAATTTTATTGATGCACTCTCTATCCCCATGGAAACTTCTCTTTTTACCCTAGCCTCCTTTATGGGTTTTCATTATTGATAGACATTCTAGGTAATGATTCATGTTATGAATGTTTTAATGGTCTATATTAATGTCATTCATGCTCATTAATTTATGATTTCTTATGAACTAAGAACACAATGACCATTAAAGATTCTTCTCATCTCGAAAAAGATTAATCCTCATCTAAGGATGTTTCCATTGAGTAGTTATATGAGATCATAGATCTCTAACGTTATTTTTAACTCCCATAAATCCAAAATCCTATAGAATTGGAATTTAAAACACTTCCTAAAAATTTAAAATATTTATATATTGAAAATCTAAATAAGTTTCATATCATAATTTATAGTTCACTTCCTCTAGAGCATGAATTATGATTGATTAAACATTTGAAGGAGTATAAAAAATCATTTTATGGACACTTGTATACATTCCCAATTTTATCCTATTAATATGAATGCATCATATATTATTTAATGATGTGGATAAATTGGTGAGGTAGGAAAAACAAATACTAAACCCAAACAACATTGATGTCGTTAAAAATGAGGTAAGAAAATTATTGATTGCTATAATCATTTACCCTATATATAATAGCGAATTGTTTAGTTCAGTTATGGTATTTCCAAAGAAAACTAGTTTTATATTAATCAAAAATAAAAATAATAAATTGGTACTGACCTATGTTTAGAATAACTAGAATTTCTATATAGAATATCATTGGATAAACAAGTTCAATAGAAAATAAAATTTCCTATTGGTGTTCATTGAATAGATGCTATAGAGGTTATTGGGTAAGTTCCACTATTATTTCCTAAATGGGTACTTTAGATATTTATATATCCATATTTCCCTGGAGTATTTGGAAATTATATCCTTTACTTACCCCTTTGTCACATTTTCATATAGGTGGATGCTATTTCGTCAATGCAATTCACCAAGTACTTTTTAGTAAGTCATGGTTAGTATTTTTTTGGATTATCTATAAAATTAAAAGGAAGTATTCATGGATTATTTCACTGTCTATGGATCCTATTCTGATGAGTGTGTGAGTAGTCTAGGTGTTTACCATCATCATTGTATTAAATATAATTTTTTTTAAATTATGATAAATTCCATTTCATTGTATAAAGAGGGAAAGTACTTTGAAATGTCATTCCTAGGGATGGTATCCAAGTAGATGAATAAAAAGTGGATTTCATTTACTCCATAATATCAACTAGAAACATGTAGTATGTGTGGTATTTCTTAGGTCATGTGGGATTTTATCCTTATTTAATTCACAAGTTTAACAATATTTCACTCCCCCTATCCCAATTACTCCAAAAATAAAATAATTTTTTGTTTGATAAGAACTATTACGAATCTTATAATAAATTTAAATGGAGTCTAACATCACCCATAGTAATACAACCACCTTAGTGGGATTTACCATTTGAGATCATCTGTGATGCTTACAATTATGCAGTTGGGGTAGTCTTATCACAATGTGTCAATCAATCTCCACATGTCATTGTGCATGCATGTCGATCATTGGACCCTTTCCAAAAAAACTACACCACAATTGAAAAATAATTCCTTTCAATTTTGTTTTCCTTGGATAAATTTAGTTCATATATTTTAAGGCCTAAAGTGACTGTGTATTCTAACCATACAACTATCTAGTATGTACTTAAGGAACTAAAATCCAAACCACATCTTATTTATTGGATTCTCATCCTTTAAGAATTTAATTTAGAAATTAGGGACAAAAAAAGAGAAAATAATATGATGGTTTACCATATTATTAAGATCCTTCCATTCTTGTACATTAACTCACCCCCTATATTTCCATAAACAACATGTTTCCTAATGGGAAATTGTATTGAGTGTCAGATGTTATTCTATGTTATTTTGACATTGTAAATTATTTAGTATAATAGTTCATTATAATTGATTTCAATAAAAACCATGATATTCATCTTAAGAATGAGTCTTTGGTATATTTGGGATAAACCCTACCATTGGTTCACATGTAGTGATTAAGTCCTATGGCGTTTTGTTATTGATAGCGAGTTTCAGTCCATTGGGTTTTGACACACTCTTGATTGTGGGTTACATTTCAATCCCAAATGGACTACTGGTAAAGTACTTGATTTTGGGATATTTTGGACAAAATTATTTTGGGATGACCATGATTTTTATAGAGATTTTTATCATTGTTAAAGGATATGGAATGAATCTACAAGAAGTGAAATTCAACAAAAAATATCGTTTTTCCATGACATTTTTTATTATTGGCCATCGATTTTATATAGATTATCACCCACAAAATAATGTGAAATAAAAGGTGTCTAATAGATAGATACAAATAATTCTTGAAAAAAATTCCCAACCCAATAGAAAATATTAGAGTGTTAGACTCGATGATTCATTATGGGCATACCGTACTGCTTTCAATACTCTCATTGGAAATTCATCTTATCAGCTTGTATTTGTAATGATTTTTACCTACAAATTAAGATATAGAATCAAGACTATTATTCCATTAAAATAATTAAATTATAATCTTTATATTAAAGGATCTCAAAGTAAATGATAGATTTGGGAGATGGAGGAAATACAAAGAGTTTTATATGGGAAATTCTGATTCAATAAAGAAAGTAACAAGGCTGACCATGATCACCTGATCCATCATCATTAATTCCACATTAGGTATAAGGTCCCCATTTACAATGAAAGGATGAATTTTCACCCAGGAAGTCTCTTTTCCAGTTAGTTTATCCCATACACTATCACTAAAGTATATCCTTTTGGGTTGTGAAAGTTGAAAATGATGAAACCTAACAAATATTCAACATTAATGGGATGAAGCTAAAGTAGTTACACAAAAATATTCTAAAGTATCTTGTGGAGGAACTACATATTCAAGAATCCATCTATATATAACACCCAGCAAGTTATATATTCCATTCACACCTTCTATTTAATTTCCATGAGGACATTGTTGATTCTAGGTATGGGGGAGTGGCTACTTTCTTGAGTTAGTTAGGACAATTTGTTTTTTCCTACTATTTATATGTTTTTGTGTGTGAAATTTTTATGTTTTTTTATCTTCTTTATATTCTTATTCTTATTATTTCGTGTTATAATACTCATATTAAATTTCCATCTCTTCATTGAATTTATTGAGAATTCCTGATGATTTTTTCTATTTTTTTAACATTTAATGAAAATTTATCTCACTAATGACATGTGAGTTTGATAAATAATTTAACATTAATGGGTTATTTTAGTATAAATTATTATTTTTTAATTACATGATCAGTTTTATCACTATAAAACCATTGATATCTTGATACCCACTATGTAATTAGTTTATAGGTTAATTATGTCATTTTACATCTCTACACATCATTGCACTCAACCATGAAGTGTGAATATTTATTACTTAATTAAAGGAATATATAAGTTAGATTAATGTTATTAGGATATCCAAAATAGTTTTTACATACATTAATTTATTATATAACTGATTTCATTAATATACAGGATTGACATATGGTTGATACTTAATATAGTTTTTGAAAAAAAAAATAAATGAAAATAAAAAAATAGAAAATTATAATACAACAAAACTTGTAGGATGAAAAAAAAGGATTTAATTAGAGGATTTCTTAAGTGAGTTGGTTCTTAAATTTTATATTTAAGGGTATTAGGAAGTTTCAGTGGAAATAATCAAGTAAGATATTTTTTTAAAATGTTCTATATTTTTTGGATAGAAAGTAGAAATATTAGTATGAAATGATTATATCACACACACATAGGGATTTAGTGATATTTTTGACTCATGGATTTACTTTATAATAATAATATCATGAATTTCCTTTACTTTTTTTGTGATATAATTTATGAGACACTCATATACATGCTTACTTAGATTGACTTCTTGGATTGGTTCATGATTTTACCATATTGCTACCCTTAATTTAATTTCCTATAAATATTAAATATTCATAAACTAGGGAATATATTCATGAATCATTTTATAAAATTTAAATTTTCTAATAAGTGAATGTTTTCAAGTGTGGGGGTGTGATCCCATCGTGATTTACTATTTTATTCCACCCTCATGCAATTTTTTAAACTATTTTTATATTGTAAATTAAAAATATAATAATAATTAGAACTTACCATTTAAATATAATAATTAATTTTAAAAACTTTTAAAATGGGAAAATTTACTTGTTTTGATGTTTAAATTTTATGTGGAGGTGAATTAGAGATCCCAAGATGATGTTGAACCAAAATGGGTGAAATTTCATAAAATCCCAAGCACACATGTGCACTAATTTTCATGTTCCAAAATATTTTTCCAGCTGATTGAGATCAAATTTAGTGTAAACGTCCATGAACATGTGGGATACAATGTTTTAGAAGATAATTATGACCAAATTTTCCATCTAGTGACCCACAAAAAGTTATATGTTTAAAAAACCAAAATTACACAAAGTTAGGAGTGTAACTCAGCATTTAGATGATATATAACATTATAGAACTATAATGGATGATAAATTTTATAGATAGATAATAAATAGTCTTTGTAATGCCTATTCAGTTTTTTCAAAGTTGTTTTAAGGCCTTTTAATTTCCTAAATATGATCCACATGTGGTATATAAAAATGTGTGAAAAATCCAATACCTCCCATTTATTATAAATTTGAACCTTGAGTAATTAATTAGTAAGTTTTACTAGGGGATAAGGTTCTACAATTTTTGGAAAGTTTTAAGGTTCTTCTCATCACCTTGGAGGTTCTAAAGCTCCCCATCCTCATAGAGAGAGTTGAAATAAAGAAGGATATTTACTTAGTCCTCTCAATCTTCTCAATGGATAACATAATGGCGGGTGGTCATTACATGGGAGTTTCACACTTATCAAGGGAGGTTTTTCACATAACTTTTTTATTGGTTTGATTTAGTTTTTGGGTTTTAATAATTTAATATGTTTTTCTCTTGATATATTTTGTGATCAGACTTTTATATTGAGTTTCTTTCATAAAATGCATGTGTTCTCTTAATCGAACAACACTAAGATTACACATGGGGAACTTATGTTTTTTCAATTAGATAGTATGATATTATATTCCAATATCATATTAATTGAATTATTATGTTATTTGGTATCCAAAAAACTATACATAAGATGTGAAACTTGGTTAGAAAATGGATACACCAAGATCCATGTGTAAATGAATCAATTTTAGGGGCTAAAGGGTAACTGGAATTTTGGTCATAACCAAAAAAATAATTACTCCAAACCTAAATGAATACCTAAGAGAAATGAACTTGATATGTTTTATAGTAAACTTTCAGTGATCACCTACTCATACAACTCTTGACACTCACATCATTTTACCAAATTCATAATTTTATTTCTTCCTTTATTTTACTTTAAATTGTTTTCAAAATCCCCCCATATTTTATTTTGTTTTATTAAAATAATTTTAAATTCACACTCTAAAACCTTCAACACTCATTAATATAAAACCTAGGGTCTTTATTATGCTATAAATAAACTCTAAAAACAAAATTAATTTAACGTGTTGTGAAATTGTGTTCATTGACCTACAAATAGGATTTACACATATTTATGTTCCATTAGATATTTATATTTTAGATGACATAATAGATCATGTCGAAACATCTAAGAGGGGGTGAATTATATGTGGTCTAATTTTTACCAATTTCCATTTATTTATTAATCCTTTTAACCGCTTTTGGACTTAAACCTCTATTGTTGGTTAATACAGATGGATCTTATGATGTTAAATCTATCATACACTTATATTCAATGAAAATAAGCAGTAAATAGAACATGTTTTATTACAATGTTTGGAACCTCCTAGAAATCCTACACCCTAATTCACTTGGTATGTCCAAGATATTGATTTTTCATTATAAAATTATCATCATTACAAGTAGAGTTGGATATGTATCATCCTGAAACCATATTCACATGATATTTAACATGTGTGGTCACCATATTACATTGGAGACTTCATCTTCTCTCATAATTTCTTTATACTCACTTCCCATAAGTTCCTCTTAAGCTCTTTCTTCTCTTGAAGTAGATCATAATCTATACATGGATGTAGTTACACCCAAAAAGATGTTCCATCTCCTCAAATACATAGATCCTTTGACTAAATTGAGTTTTTCAAAAACATAGCACATATAAATCAATATATGGTATTTTCTATGCTTCCTGATTCTCTAAATGTTATCATCTCAAAATCAAATATTTAATCTTCTTTGAGACCTAATAGGTTGAACAAAATCAATAATCAATTTTCTATAAACTTATTATAATTAAAAAAACATAATATATATAGTTCCATAGTATAAGTTCAGATTCTATTCACTTATTCACCATAGTATGCATCATATTATTCTCCTCTAGCTTCTTCTTTGAGAGCATCAGTTCTCTTAAATTCCCAATTCTCTCACTCATTATGGCCACATGAGCAACTCATTATTTTTTTCTCTTCTCAATCTAATCAATATCATGTGCACATGTGGATAAATTAAATTTATTATGTATTTTTAAAATACCATAAAGGGTATGTTGAGAAGAAAAAAAAGCTTCCAGTAAAAAATCACTATTATAGAATACCCAGTTTAGGTTTCCCATGTATTCTCATGCACTGCTTTTTAAACTCAAATATTATTCCTAGAATACCCTTATTTAATTCTCCCAATTAAAGAAACATGTAAAAATCATGTATAAAAAATATCTAAAGGAGGTGAAGGTTCTTATTCTTCTTCTTCTAAAAGTATCTCTACTGAAATATGTATGTCAATCTTAATATCTATACATAAACTTACAACACGAAATCTTCCACGTGGAACTAATTTTGGGAAAATTCCCATACTTCAATCTTAGTTCCTTTTACACACTCTATTATCCTCACATCAAGATAATATAAGTACTAGAAAATGGATCAAGATTCATTTTTTCATCATCTTCATTATTCTTTAACTCTAAATAAGTTTGTTTTCAGTATCAAGAAAAAAATTTAGTGTAATATCTCTTAAATATTCCTAAAAAATATCTCATATAGTTGGTTAAATAAAATTAATGATGTATCGACCTCAATAACATAGATTTAGCATCATCATATTTGAAATTACATGGAATTAAATAATTTTGGAAACTCATTTTTTAGTTTTATTGATCTTCCCTTTTCATGGATGAAGATCAACTTTACTCTTTCTTCTTAAGCATGGATCACACACCAATTTAGGTGTTTGTGATGTTTATGTCATGATCAAACAGTTATTGAATTATCCTAAATCTTTTTATCATAAATGGATTTAAAATATTAAAAACTATTTTCATCTAGAAGAACATCAAAATTTTTATTAAAGTATTATGTTGGGGACATCAAAGACTCGCACCCACCAAACCTTATTATGAAGCCTTACCTTCTACTCTAGGTAATTAATTTTCATATAGAATATTTCAAAAAAATTATATATGTTTTAAATATTTACACTCAGTTAATTATTTAGACTAGTGACTTTGAAAAATTATCTTCATCAAGTCTTAGTTATAAATACTTACACTCAGTGGTAGAAGACTTATGCTGAAGGAATACACTCAAAATTCTAAATATTGACTCTAGTAAAGTATTATGATCAAGAATTATGATCAGTAGAGTTTTATGATGGAACTCAAATACTTATGGTATCCTCATAGTATTACATTCATCATCTAAAGTCTTACTCTCATAATGAAGTCAAACAATCAGTAGGAAAATCCTTATTCTCAAGAATTAATTTTTTTTCATGAACTCCAAAATCCAAATTTTTTCTGGTAGCTTCAACATGACTTCATATTTCTTCTAGATATTCTCCAAATTTTTCAAATCATCTTGAAACTTATTTTAATGATTATTTTAATTATCATAATAATTCTAAACTCCTTAAAACACACTTCTAATATGTTGAAACATATAGAAAACTCATATAAGAGTATTCTAGTGAATATATCTACCATCTCAGGTGAGACTCTATATAAATAAATCCTGATCCATCTCTATTGTAATACCCTAAGTTTTTATAAATTTTATTTTTGAATTAATTAAATTTATTATATATCTTGTGTTACACACAACACCGAGTTTATCTTTCATTACATGCAACATTGAGTTTTAATAAATCTTGATATATATTCATATTGTTAATTAAATGTGACCATTATAACCTAGTCATTAAAATTAGAGGTATGCATAGTAATAATTTTTTTAAATATTAAGTATAATTACATTGTATAAAGAAAAAATATTTACAAAAAAGTAATTAATTATTAGAAGTATTTATATGTTGTGAAAATACTATTTTCTCAAAATATGTTTTTATTACATTTTGTGAACAAATAAAAAAATTAATTTTTATAATTTTAGAAAATTTATTTTAAAAAATGAACTTAATTTTTGAAATCATCATATAAAAATTATTTTAGGGTGATTTTTTGGGATTTTTCTGAAAAGTTTCATTTTTAATGAATAATGAAAAATATTGATTTTTATTAAAAACTTCCTTTTAGTTTAAAGAATTTACATGCCCCATTTTATTTTAATATGGTTTAAAAATTAATATTAGTTAAATAATATATTAATTATTCCATATTAGTTTATTGGAATAAATTAAATATATAATTTTATTGTTAAATTTTTTTAAACTTATGAAAATTTTACCTTTGGATGCTGTTTTTCATCGCGCTTGTGTGTTTGATCTTAAATTAAAATTTTACACTTATGTGAATGGAATTTGGAAAAATAAATTCCATATTTAAAATCATCATAATTAATATTATCTAATAAGGTCAACTTAAGTTTTTACCATAATGAATAGTAAAAATAATAAAAATTTGTTATCACGATTAAGGTTAAAATAGGTTTATAGAGGGGTTAAAATAAAATGATAAGGGTAATATTACTATTAAATTTTTTTGAACTCATAATTTATATAAATATTTCAATTTTATTTTTCCCAAGTTCTAATATATGGTCATTTGGATGCTTTTTTCTTGGGAATGACAATCATTTTGGATTCTTTTGAGAAATTTCCAAGTTGTTTCCAAGTCCGTTCCTTTCCCCACTTATATAAGGACCTCTTCTATCCTATACTCTCCACACAAAAAAATCCATTTGGTTCAGACAAGACCTAACCAGATATACTCATACCTTCCATCATCACTTACTAGATTCCTTACTTTGATTATGAATCTCTCCTAAGAAGGCTTTAGGTGTAAACCTAAAGAGGATCTCTGAGGAAGAGGTAAATCTCTTAACCATGCATTAACATTTTATTTATTATTACACCTCCTTAAATTATTATTAAAACATGATAATATAATATAATTATTATCCTCCATACACTAATAAGTTTTTATATTTATTTAATGACCTATATATATATAAAATTCTATCAAATGGTAAATGAAACCACTGATCATGTGTATGATGGACTACCGCTTCACAAACAAACATAATTCGTTTTCCATCACCACCTCTCATGATTGAGTATAATTACAGATTAAGTATTTTTATATTATATTTTTAACATAATTTAACTTTTGGAAATATAATATCACATATATTTACTTTCCTTTTCGTATGGTATATGCTAACGTCACTCGTGCGTACGGCGGACTACCGCCTCACAAAGCGATGAGATTCGTTCTCAACAACACTTTATATGGAAGGTAATAAGGATTATAAAAATAAAAATATGTTATATATATGAAATAATAATTTTTCTTTAACATTTAATAATTATTTACTTTTCATTCATTCCATTCATCGAAATATGGAAACTTCATTCATACGTACGTATGGACTACCATCTCCATGAATGATGCATTTCATCTTTTATTCTATAACATTTATGAATGCACATAAATATGTATGCAATTAAGATATATGATATTAATTTCATATTTAAAATTCAGTATATTATTTGACAATGATAAAAGTATAAGGACCAAAATAAAGGAATGATGACATACATGAACAACGAAGCAATTATTACCCAAAACAGTGATTTTAACAAAAAATTATTAATAAATCGGTGATAAAAGTGTATAAATAATCATATATGTTGTGATAAATATGATTATTATCCTATAATAGATTTATAATAAACTTATATTTATTATAAAGGAGTTTTAACATGTATGAGGGATGTCAAGACCTAAGGTGAGATATTTTTTTTGTCTCAAATCGCCTTCTTTGAGACATAAGTTGTGTTGTGCACCAATATTATTTAATGAGGTTTATATATTTCCCCTTTTACATGTTGTATCATGAATCCAATTATTTTAATGATATTTAAAAGCTTCATTTGATGATATTATTTATTTTATGGGACTTATGATTCAAAAGATACCCAAAGTGGAAAGAGTTTTATGTTACAATCTCACCGTTTATCAGGATTATTTATAATTTAGTTTACAATGTCGAAATTTTATTATCTAAATATAAAAAATTCTCATGTTTTTTATTCTTATTTGGTTATGTCTTGAGAATACATGTTTTCCTTACATTTTTCTTCCTTAATATCTCAAGAAACAAAAAGAATGTTTTTAAGGAAAAACTGACTTTATTTCTCTCTTCGGTCGGAAATGCTTTTATCTTACATATCTATGTTTCTAAATATGTTCTCAATTTTTTTAACATTGTCTTAATATTTTATAGAGTCATTTTTATCTGTGATTTTCTTTTTACTAAATAGTTAAAAATGAATATTCTTTTCATTCTATGAATAAGTATCTTTTGATTTTTTTTACCAAAAATGTGAAATAAATATTTCTTTTAACATTTATGGAATGAACCAAATTCTAATATATCATGAAAATTCATTTTTTTTGAATATTAATTTATAATATTCCAAGTTTATTTTTAAATAAAATGATTTTGATAATGTTTTATGTTTTAAAAAGTGTTTTTGAGAGTAGAAAGGACATTTTCCTCAAGATTTGTTTTAAATGATCTTTCGAGATCATTTTACTTATAATATGGAGTCCATTGATGTTACCTATGATTTATTGGAGATATTATCCAAGGATAAAATTATTAATCTTTTTATGAATGATTTATGATTAAGAGGAAAAGATTTTTATGAAACCCATTTATTTTTTTGGGTTATGTTATGATTAATGTTTTATGATCTTGTAGAACACATATGTATGATTTTCATTGTGTGATGGGTGGGACCTATATCCCTAAAATGCATTGGGTAAATATTTATATGTCATGAGATAAATAGGATGAGAATAGGGTGTGAACCCAATTCAGTAGGGTACTTTTTCCACTATGATGGCCATGAGAGTTATCGTTGACTACTACGATGGTTTGTGGAGTAAAACCATTAAATTATGGAAGCCTTGGAAATAATCCTTTATTATTATGTAAATGATTTTATATGCTTATGTGTATGGAAAAATTATATGTATTATGTATATGTTTTGATCTCATGGCTCATTTTCTTTGGTTCCTTTATTATTAATGTGTTAATAACTGCTAATCATTATTCCATGACTAAATATTATGATCTTTAATATATAGGGTGTGGCTTTATAATGTTATGATTATGTTCTAATACACTTATTCCCATGTTATTCTCATGTGACCATTGATATCTCTCCTTTTTACCCTTACTAAGTAATTGAGATCACCCTTTATTGTTTTTCCTTTATCCAGGTTACGAGGAAAGAAATTATGTATGATATGTCTAAGAAGGGTTCTAGTTATGAAGAACTTATTGGGATATGATTTAGTTCACTTATAAAATAGTTGTTTATGTATCCATGTTTTTGAAGACACTAAAATAATAGAATCCTTTTGTGTGTAATTGTGTAATGTATTAAATATTCATCTATTAAGATGTAATTTCTATGTATGAGAAGTCAGACCTCCATAGTTGGTATCAGAGGATAGGTTTAGTTAACCATTGAAAACTAAGATGATAAAAATTTATTGAGAACCCTTAGCATATGTCTAAGTATAGGATAACATCCTAATATTTTATAAAAAAATATATTATGTGATTTTCCTAGAAATAAATCCCTGTATAGATACTAAAAGTGGATGTGGTTCTGACAGATATATACCTAGGGGTAATAACTCTAAAAAAGGCATGTAAGGATTGAATCGAGCATTACCTGGTACATGATAACATGATTTACTATGCACCTAGTTTGACATCGCCATAGAATATGCATTGGTTAATCCCATTTTATTTATAAACCATCATGAAGGATTTGAAAAGATGATAGTCATGGATACCTAGGTTAAAATAAGGTGTTATAGAATTAAAGTAAATAGTCTTAATTTAGATATCCTAAATGATTTTTCACTACTATGTTGTTTTACACTATGATTAGTATTTCTCACACTATGATTTTTGGTTTTCATCAATGGATGGAACCCAAAGAAATCATGTTAATGATGAATGTGATGGATAATGAAATGATTTTCCTCATAATAAACTGAATTTTACGGGAGTTGGAATGAAAAATATTGTTGCTATGATCACAAAACTTTCTCAAGCTATGAGTCATGCTGGAATTCCAAACATTCAAAGGAGGGAAAACATTCTGTTGAGTCATTTATGAGGAAACATCCACCTTCTTTCAATAGTTATTTTGATCCACTAGTTTCTAACCAAGGGATCATCACTATTAAAAATATACTTTCCATTCTACAGTGTTTGGATCATGTTAACATCATTTTGGTTGTCTATAGTTTGGAAGGTGAAGCTGATCAATGGTGAAATCTTATCAAGAATATGAGAAAACATGATGAAATTGACTCCATGGATTAGGAAGAGTTCAATAACTTATTTTTCAATAAGTAATTTCCTTGTATTATTTATATGAAGATGGATAAGGGGTTCCTTGAGCTAAATCAAAACAATGATAAATTTTTTGGTACTTATAAGTAAAATTTTACAATTCTTGTGAGGTACACATCTAGTATTATCATCCAACCTAAAAGTAATGTTGATTTATTATTCAATGGATTAAAAATAAGTCTACTAAGGGTGTTATCCATAAGATACATTAGTATATATGAATATATTATTCGATTTTCTATCAAAGTGGAAATGGAGGTTGGATTTACGTATCAATCTCATGGTTTTGAAAAGAAGAGAAAGATGGAATTCAAAGTAAAATCAGAAAACCATGGAGATAAAAAGAATATATTTACTTTATTCTCAAAGTGTGGGAAGAAAAATGGAGGAAATTTTCTTAAGGGGGATAATAAATGTTCTAAGTGTGGGAAAGAAGGTCATCAAGAAATCTAATGCTGAAGTGATGGAAAAAAGTTAACCAATGATGTGAATAGAGATAAATATCCACATAATACTCCACCCACACTCCAATGTTTCAAGTGTAAGTAGAATGAGAATTATACTAACCATTTCCCAAATCCAAGGTTTATCAATGATAACTGGCATCAATAACCTCTTAAGATAATAGAAAAAGGGAAATCCCATGAGATCATTATTTCTCATGTGGGGTATGATAATGATGTGGTGAAAGGCACACTTACTGTCCAATATAGAACTGATAATGTATTATTTAACTATATATCCACCCATTATTTTATGTATTAAAAATTTTATAAGGGTATAAAAATTACACCCATTGATTATATATTGAATTCGTAGTAAAAACTCCTAATGGTACTATGATCTAATCTCAAGTCTATGATTCTTCTCGGTTGAATTTTATGGGAATGTGATTCCTAAAATTTTTTTTATTCCCCCTATAGTTAAATTTTATGTTATCTTAGGCAGGGATTATATTCTACTACATAAATCCATCATCAATTTCCAAGGAAGTTAATTCATGTTTGATATTCCAAACAAACCTTTGATTATGTACCATAGTAACGATAAATGTGAACTTCCAATGGAAATCACATCCATTTTATGGGTCTTTATTCATATTAAAAATGAGTGTATGTCAATTGGTTGGGGAGAAAATCAATGTCATTGATATTCCTATTGTGCTTGATTTTTTTGATGTCGTTCTGGAATAATTTCATAGTATTCCATAAAATAATGAAGTTGAGTTCTCAGTAGAACTTATACATGAAGCCTTACCTATTTTGAAGACTCCCTATAGAATACCCCTAAATGATTTGAAATAATTAAAGAAGAAACTTCAGTAGAATATTGAAAAAGGATTCATTCATCCAAGTGTGTCACCTTGTAGTGTAGATATCCTTTTTTTAATAAGAAATATGGATTGATGCGACACTTTATTGATTATCAGTAACTGAGAAAGATCACAATCAAGAACACGTATAATATAACCCATATTTATGATTTATTTGAGTAACTGTGCAGAGCTCCATAATTTTCCAAGATTTCACTTAGTTTTGGATATCATCAATTAAGTTTTAAGAAGGAGTATATAATCAATATATAATTTTGAACAAGGTAAGGACACTATGAGTATATAGTGATTCCATTTAATCTTACTAATTCCCCTTCTATCTTCATGGATTTAATGAATAAAGACTTTATATATTACCTTGATCAGTTTGTGGAAGTATTTATAGAATATATTCTTATATATTTAAAGATAAATGAATAACATAAAGATCACTTGAGGATTTTACTAAAGACCCTGATAAAATAGATGTTTTATAAAAAATTTACAAAGTGTGAATTTTGGTTGAAACAAGTTTCATTTTTGGGTAATATAATATCAAGTGAGGGTATATTTTTGGACCTATCAAAGATAAAGGATGTTGAACATTGTCCTAAAACAACCACAATGATTGAGATTTGAATTTTTCGTAGTTTTTCTAGATCTTATTTAAAGTTTGTGGAAATTTCTCATGACTATAAAATCCACTCACTATGTTAACTCATAATGGAGCCAAGTTCCTTTAGAAATATGAATTTGAGGAAAATTTTAAGGAACTAAAGAGAATATTAGTCAATGTACCTATACTTACTTTACCCTATAGAAAAGGAGGGTTTTTAATCTTTAGTGATGAATCCAAGAAGGTATTAGGATGTGTTTTCATGTAGAATAACATGGTCATAGTGTATTCCTGATGATAATTAAAGGTATATGTAAAAAATTACCCAACTCATGATTTGGAGTTAGATGTGGCAATATTTTCATTAAAGATATGGGGGTATAATATTTATGGATAAAAGTGTGATATATATACTGATCTTAAAATTTTAAAGTATATATTCATATAGAATGAGTTAAATATGATCTAGAGAATATGGATAGATATGATTAAATATTACAACTGCTAATTACATTTCCATACCTGTAAAGTGGACAAGGTGATTGATTCTTTGAGTTGAAAAAATCATACTAGATTATCTATGATGAGTGTTAAAAAATATCCAATATTTATGTATTTTCAAAGGATGGATCTTGAAATCTTGAATGATGGGGAGAAATATTATCTTTTTCAAATAAATTTTCAACCATCTATCCATATGAGGATAAAAGAGGTGTAAAAAGATGATATAGAGTTGAAAACTAAGGTAATAAATGTTCCTGAGTTTAACCTTGATCATAATGGAATGATAAGTTTCAGGAACCGTGTATGTGTTTTATTCATACCCAATTTTAAGAAGGATCTATTAGAAAAAGCTCATACATCATCATTCTCTGTTCATCCTATAATTATGAAGATGTATAGATATTTTAAAGAGTATTTATGGTGGGATGGAATAAAGAGAGACATTGCTAATTTTGTATCTCGGTGCTTGGTATGTCAGCAATTTAAGGTTGAGAGACAAAACTCTAAGGGGATGTTATAACTATTACCCATACTGGAATGGAAATGGGGAAAAATCACCATGTATTTTGTAATAGGACTCCCTAAAATGTATAAAGGGATTAATGCTATATGGGTTATAGTTTATCACCTTACAAATTCATCACATTTCATAACTACCAAAGAATACTTATCTCTTGATCAGATTGTAAGAATATACACTGATAAAGTGATAAGATTTTATAGAGTACCAAACTATATTATATCTAATCAGGATCCAAGGTTTACCTCGAAGTTCTGGAAAATTCTTCAACAGGCTCTGGATATAGAATTAATATTTCACAATTCATATCATGCTCAGATAGATGGTCAGTCTGAGATAACAATACAAACCCTATAGGATATGTTGAGATATTGTTCTCTTTATTTTAAAAGTGGTTG
This sequence comes from Viscum album, assembly GCA_963277665.1. NCBI lineage: Eukaryota > Viridiplantae > Streptophyta > Magnoliopsida > Santalales > Viscaceae > Viscum > Viscum album. Next base: position 1,075,780,011 of record OY728121.1, on the reverse strand, counting down.
GGATCAATACAGTCCTCTAGTTGATTTCTCATACAATAATATCTTTCAATAAAGTATTTAGATGGATCCTTATGAATAAATCTATGGAAATAAGTGTATATTTCTAATGTGTTGGAATGAAGTTGTAGAAAGAAATCTATTGGGAATATAATAGGATGAAGAGATGGAAGATAGGGTTAGAAATATTCAGAAACACATAAGGGAAACATAAATTTGGAAAAAAAATTATGCTGATAATTGTCGATGTGATCTGGAATTTGAATTTGGTGAGAAAGTGTTTCTACAAATCTCTCCTTCGAATAAGGTTATGAGATTCAAAAATAAATTGAATTTGTGACCTAGGTATATTATCCCTTTTGAAATTCTTGGTCTCATCAGGATAATAGCTTACCATTGGGAGATTCCACCAAACCTCTCTCAAATATATGATGTATTCCATATATATCTCTTGAGGAAGTACATACCTGATCCATCACATGTACTAAAATCAGTAGTGAGGAAATTCATAATGTCGAGCATCAAAACCATAATGTCAAGGCCTCATACCAAGACTATAAATAACCATACCATCAATACCTTGTTCCAAGACACTAGTTTGTCTCATGAGAACTTCTGATGCATCTAGGGGCTATAGTAGGCCCCACCCTTCACTTACTAAGTCTAATGTATTCCTCTTAATAAAGGGGTAAAACATAACATAAACATTTATATTAAAAATATCATACAAAATATTAATACTTTAAACATAAACCATAAATGGTATCAAAATAGCACATCCATAGTCAAATATATCATAAAACCTTAAATAAAATATGGAAGATTTTATCATAATAAATAAACATCAATTAAGCATAAAATACAACAAAGGATGTTGACATAGATGAAAATAATCTAATAAATTCATAAAAACTCTTTGAGAGAAATATGCCTTTTTACATTGAAATCATTTAGAAGCCACACAATTATAAAATAAAACATTTCTTATGAAAATAAACTTGTAATATTGTAAGGTAAACTTCAAAATATTAAGGCTTCATAATGGTGGAACATATCCTCTCACAACTTATAAGTTAAAAAAACATTCTTTCCTTAATTTGTTGAAAAGGTCAAAAAGTACCTTGTTTGGAAAACGATAGAATGATTCCTTTCAAAAAAAAATTATAAAAATTCGAACATTGGTAAAAATTTACTTAAAAAATTGTCTATAATATTTTGAAATAAATTTTAAGAAACATGGACATGGATGATAAAGATGTCTCAGTAGATACTTATGTATAAACAAGCTTGAATAATAACGAGATTGTGAAATTAACCCTTACCTTGTACTTTACTTTAGTATAGGGTGAGTTGACCTCCTGTATAATGGTTAAAGTATTTTATTAATATATACCAGAACCATATCTATATTTATGATATCATATAAGATGATCTTATATCATCTTTTAAAAAATATTTTAGTATTATCATTTTTTTGGGTGTTAACTACTTTGTTTTCCCATTTTGGTTCTGTCCTGTAAGTCATGTTTGTTATGAATAAGATATATTTTACTCATATATAGAATGATATTAAGTTCATAAAAATTATATTTAATCATCATAATAATTTTATAATCATTCTTGAATGGTTAACGTGGAGAATGAATCTCATCGTGTTGTGGAGACGGTATGCCGTACATACACACAAGTGATGATATCATTCCCTTGATGGTTAAATGGTATGGAATTGGATGGTATATTAATTATACAGAATCATTATCATGTTATATTCATTATTTATATCAGTTATACTAATCATTATACTAATTCAATTAATGTAGTGTTGAATAACAAATTACACCACGACATGGAGATGGTAAGCCGTACGTACGCACGCATGGTGATATTGTTATTCATATGATGGATAAAATGAGTAATATGGTTGTAACCTGATTATAATAACATATAAGTATATGGATGATACTGTAGTTATTATTTTGATATGGAAACAACATAGAAAGAGGAAGTAGAAGAAGAAAAGAACTCTGAAAGAGGTGATAAAATAATTACCTCCTTTTCAGGTATCTTTTTTTGGTATGTACAAAAAAACTCCTTAGAATAGATTTATTCCCAAAGTAGGGCCTCTAGGATGTATTTATGGATGTTTGAAGGAGAAGTGTTCAGGGTTTGTCCAAGCCAAAGGGCTTTAGAAATGTGAATTAAAGAGAAGGAGAAATTCCCTTTTATAAGAGAGGTGAGAGGAAATTTTGGAAGATATCAAAAAATTAATTTATTATAAATTGATTTTCACTTTAAAATTATCATGATCCAACCCATACCAGGGATTGAGCCACAACTACCCCAAGCCCACCTCCATTGGATAGGGGCTAGCGGCTAGCGTCTAAGGCACAACAAACTAGGGGAGGACTTTTCCTAAGAAACTGTACACACACATGCATCCAACTCAATGAAAAAGTGAAGTGGAAAAGAAATAAACATACAACACTGATATAAAAAGTAAACCAAATTTATATTCATTTACCTATAAATACTAAAAGTACAAGAAAAGTAAAGCTGAAAGGGAAAGAGGCAAAATACACACCCAACTGGAAAAGTGCCACAGTCCGACAACTGGTGAAAAAGTAAAATAACTGGGAGAGTCCTACTCTTGAATCCAAAGATACAACCACCGTATGTGGTCCAAACACTCCATATCCCTAATCTCCTATGATATCACGATCAACCTTTTTTTTGTTTTCAAGGGCACACCAAGTGCAGGAAAATCCCAAGCAGGGGTGAGTATAAAAATAAATAGTAGGATGCCCTGAAGGCTCGAGGGAGAAGCAAGAGAGGTACTGAAGAGGGGAGATGTAAGAGATACACTAAAGAGAAGCAGTAGAGAGAAAAAGATAAAAAAAGAGTGAACTTAAAGAGTACATCTCCACCCAATAATAGATATGCTCACTCAAAGAAACCCAAACGAGAGAGTAATGGGATCTCTATCTCACAGCTCAGCCCAAGAAGGTGTGTAACCATTAGTCCCAGGGTAAAAACCATATACGATGTCCCGAATCTTGTTGCAACTACTTAAGAGGCACAAGTCAAAGGGGATTAAGTCACCGTACCTCGATACTATCTACTTTGGGTGGCACTAACTTGCCCACTCGTTTTTGGGTTGCATCACAAGGATGCACCTCAGTGGGAAAATCACCCCTCTTTCTCATGAGTCCTTAGGTAATCCAAAATAATCCTCATCACTGTGCTTCACAGATGAGGATCCTACTCTAATATTCATCGAGGAACACCACTTCCCAGCCCTGCTGGAGGGTAAAATCAGCACGGTCATTGGGGAACGCCACTGCCCAGTCCAGCTAGAGGGTAAACCCAGTACTGTCGTCGGGGAACGCCACTTCCCAAAACAGCTGTAGGGTAAGCCTGGTACTGTCGTCGGGGAATGTCAATACCCAAACCAGCTATAGGGTATGCCCGATACTTTCGTTGGGGAACGCCACTACCCAGTCTAGCTGGAGGGTAAGCCCGATACTATCATCAGGGAATGCCACTTCCTAGCCCAGATAAAGTGTAATCCTGGTACTGTCATCGGGGAATGCTACTGCACAACCCAATTGGAGGGTAAGCCCATATCTGATTTGGACATCCCTTCTAGATGGTGCTTCTCAGAAAGGCATTGAGGAACTCTGATCATCCATGCTAGATGGTACCTCTCAGAAAAGCATCAAGGAACTCCGGCCACCCCTGTTGGATGATACCTTTTAGAAAGAACCTATGAACAACACTGTAGTCATCAAAGGTCTCCTCTGCATGCACCATCCTAAAACATCCACATTTAATGAGATCCTGAATAAGGCTCTACACATCCAAATGGATCACACCATTGCGATCCTTGAGGAAAAACACATGATGTAGACTATTCACTCGCCCCAATCGAACCCCCGATGGAAAAGTTGCACGTCACCGCATTCTTCTTGAAAGACATCCCATGGGACCCACACCTTGGAGCCAAAACAAGTTATATGGATCGCGCTATTGTGATCCTCTCAAAAAAACACATGGGATCAACAACTCATTCGCCCAGAACGGATACCCAGTGAAAAGGTCGCATTCCACCGTAATGTGTGCGAACCGAGTTTTGTGATCTCCACACCTCAACTTTAGTTTAAACACCTACAATTAGTCTTGAAAAGTCCACCTCAATGTCAGGGTAACGATGCCCCTTATGGATCAATAATACAATGTTGTATGGGAGAGTTACGACCGATGGAATATTCCTCAATAATAATAATAATAATAATATTGTTGGGGTGTTTTGTGAGACTGAGCTAGCAATGATAATTTAATATTCAACCTTAGACTTGAATCAACCATCTTAAATACAGGGTCACGTCGCCACTGACGACAAGTCAATCAAAGGCCGCACGTAGGAGTTATGGTAGGTCAAATATTTAATAATAATAATAATAATATATTATTATTTGAGTGTTTCAAGTACCTGATCCACAAACCTAGAAAATAAATCCAATATTGGAATCAGAATGTCCGTCTTAGAGTCAGGGATTCACTGCTGCTAACTGTTCATGAAACTGAGGTTGCATGAAGAAGTTATGGTCAAAACATGGTTTTCCCAATGAAAATAATAATAACATTATTATATTTTTTTTATTTAACTGTTTTTTCTTCAATTAAAAACCCACATTCAAATATTTCTGAATCCTTCATGTTCACCACAAAAGACCCCAATTCACTCCTCCTTTGTCATTTATTTCCCTTTTTTAATATTATAATTATTATCTTATAATTTCTCTCTCTAATCTTCTTGTTCCCCAAATTTCACACCACATATCCCTGTGAACCCTAGTAGTCAGCCTTCCTCCGCACCCGTTGTGTCCCCCAAAATCGCCGACACTACCTTCGGCCTGCCGTGCCGCTGTGCCTCCGGTCTGATCGTCCTTGTTTCCGGCCAAATCCACCTATCCCCCGCTTGCTGTGTGCGCACTGCCTCACCATCGAATCACCGCACCACCACAATCCGCTACCTCCTCCTAGCCACCGCGGCACAGATCACCGACCCTTGATTCACCTGAATCCACCTCTCCATGATCCACCTCGATTGGAACCCTCACCGGAACCCTCATTGGACCTGCGCCGTGGAATCCTTCCATGCTTTATTACGACTTCGATATAACTCGGAATAAAGAGACGAATGTGGATCCGCGATCCTCGGGTAGAGACCTCCGTGTCCATATGTCGCGCTCAATGAAACATTGATTTTTTGACACACTTAATTATTTGGTGATGAAAAATGTGTGAAGAATGTAAATAATAAAATTGAAAAGGTCATGGTCTATGTGCGGATCGATGGTCGTGTTTGTTTGTCCATCGTTGTTGAGAATCAAGTACACGAGGAATTAAAAAATAAATATTTATCATGCTTCAATAATTTCAATTTCAAGATAAACAAGAATAAATTTATTTAACGAGTTATTTTTTGATCTGTGAATTAATTCATTCAAATAATTTTAATTCGCCTTCATCATGAAAATTCAACCGGGGTAAGAAATCCACAAAGATAAGTCCTACATGGATTGGATATATTGTCGTTGGTGAATATCATGATTTCACAATGACTGGAAGAAGTTTTTGTGTTCATCGCACTTCTATTCACTTGGATCCAAGGCTTTTTTGTTCTTCATTCGTTGTTCATCAACGGGGAGGAGAGGAGAGGAGAGGATTTCCATCGTTATCCAAACTGAATTATGAGGCCAACCCCTCTAAAAAAAGAATTTATAACCTCTCATTAGGTTAAAATAATTTAATCAAATAATTAAATAAACCATTGTTTTATTATTTTATTAATCGTCCATGCTGTCACATAATCCAACCTCCTGATGCCAACAAAGGTTATACCCTTCCTATCATAAAACCTATGTTTTGAACTCAAAAGTGGTCTCAAATATCTCATCTGAGTCCCCATCCATGATTTATTATTATTTGAGCCATTAAATGAATAAATTTATAAATTAGTTCATCCATTAACATACCTTCAATGAGTGAGGGATCCGAACGTCCCGAGCTGACTCATTTTATGTCGCGCTAGGGTAAACACCACGTTCCAGAACCAACCATGAACTCAGATTTTTGATCTGATCATCTATTTAAGAGATATCCCATTTTCTTTAGTTAAATTCATGTACACAATATAAAAAAACTTAATATTTTTATAAAATTAATTCTGGGTACACCGGGTCTTGGAATCACACGTCGTCTCAGCACCTGGCTTTGGAATAATATTTAGAAATATTCCAAAGTCTTATTAGAAAAAAACCGGGTCTCTACACAAATAACTCCAAAGTGATTTATTTCAAGGATAAGATGAGTATGGGTTGAAATCCACTTAACCAATGAATTTTATACATGTTTAGGTCATAAAATTAATGTTATCTTTTAGATTTAACCCTTAGTTAAATAGTTTAACTCTTACAATGTCTTCTTATATTTTTACATTATAGGGTTAATATAGTTACTATAAAATACCAAATGAACCACAATTGGATTATTTATGACATATTTGAAATTATAAAAGTTATTTAGACAAGCCTTAGATTTTTATGACTTTTATATCATTTATTAAAATATTATTTATTTTAAAGTATGATTTTTGTCAATTTTGATACTATTCAATATTTTCATTTTTAAAAATATCAAACCGTCCTGATAACTTCAAAACAATACTTTAAATATGTTACTAACATGTCTATTTTATCTATAAAATTCATTAATTTCATTAATTAAGTAAAATTATATTTATTTTAATATTTTTAATATCATTTATTTGATATCTAAATTAATTAAACAATTACTACATCATCATTCTATCACCTTTTAATTTAATTATTTAATGTCTAAAAATTATAAATAAATTATAAATATTCATATAAATTTATTATATTTCTAAAGAGTATTTATAGTAGACCATATAACCTATATAACCTCATATTAAAAATAAAATAGTTATTAAAATTTGAACATGACATTTTTAACTATTCTTTAAATAAAATAAAATAAATGTCTTAATCTAACAAAAGTGGATTAAAAAGGATTATATTTTAGAAATAAGGTTGATTTTGGTTGAAAAAAAATTATCCAATAAAATTATTACAAGTTTTAGGGTAATATTATATTGTTATAATATTATTTTTACCTTTAATTACCCTATTTACCTTTAACTGTGGTAAATAAAATTAAAAAGTTACTATTAACCAAAAATTATTTTGATCTATTAGACCAATTTTTTCATAATTATTACAAAAAATTATTTCCATTTTTTGAAATTAAATTCACAGAAGTGGTAAAATTACGTTTAATTCTAATCCACAAATGTGGTTAGAAGGCTGGTAAAAGAGACGTTCAAAAGTTTAATAAAATTTTCATATCTAATTATATTATAAAAATGATTCTAACGAACTAAATTAGACTAATATATTTATTATTTATCTATTTTGACTTTAAAATAAATTGAAAATAAACTAATTATTTAGATGAACAATTTTATTTTTTAACAATAATGCAGTATTTTTCACTATTCATCAAAAATTTAAACTTTCCATAAAAATACCAAAAATTCACCATAAGCTAATTTTGATAATAATAATTTGAAAATGACATCTAATTTGAAAAATAAAATTTATAAATTTCATAATTTTGGTTAATACTATTCATAACCAATTTTTAAATGGATAGTTTGATAGGTCATGATGCACTCGAACTCGATGTAGCATGCATCATAAGATATTGAATTATTTAAAAGGAAGTGTAATGTGGAAGATCTGGGTGTTACATTCTTTCCTCCTTCAAATAATTTTATCCTCTAAATTTCTAGAATGTCACTTCATAAAAATATTTGGGTGGTTCTTCATCATAATTTCTTCAGGTTCCCACATCGCCTCTTCCATTTTATGGTTTCTCCAAAGAACCTTTACCAAATGAGTCATCCGATTTATCAACACTTGTTCTTTTGTATCAAAAATATTTATAGGATCTTCAAAATAAGACAGATCAGGTTCCAGTTATATTTCTTTATAGGTGAGTACATGCATTGGGTCTGACATGTATTTCCTTAACATTGATATGTGGAATACATCATTAAATTTGGAGAGACTAGGCAGAATTTCCAAATGGTAAGCTACAACTCCAATTCGTTCCAGAATCTCAACAGGTCCAATGTACCTGAGACTTAATTTACCCTTTTTACCAAATCATATAACACCCTTCCATGGAGATACCTTCAAGAAGACACGATCTCCCACTTGAAATTCCAAATACTTCGATTATCATCATATATATTTTTACTACTTTGAACTGTTTTGATATGAGTTTGAATAGTGTTTACCTTTTCTGTTGTTTCCTTAACAAGTTTTGGGGCTACAAGTTTTATTTCATCAACATCATCCCAACAAGTCATTATACGAAATATCTTTCCATATAATGCTTCATATAGTGACATCTGAATACTTGAATGGAATATATTGTTATAGGAAAATTCTACTAGAGGTAAATACTGATCCCACATACCTTGAAAGTCAAGTGATAAAGATCTCAACATGTCTTATAAAGTTTGAATAGTCCACTCCAATTTTCCATCAGTCTGAGGGTGGTAGGCAGTGCTCAAATGAAGCTCAGTATCTAAGGACTTATAAAGACTTTTCCATAATCTTGATGTAAAATGAGGATCACGGTTAGAAACAATCTATATGGGTACACCATGAAGTCTTACAAATTCATTAATATATAGTCTTTCTAAATGTTTAAGTGGTAAATATTCTCTTATAGAAAGAAAATGTGCTGATTTGGTAAGACGATCAACAATAACCCATATCACATCATTTCTTCTAGGAGTATTTGGTAGGCACATGGAAAAGTACATCGCAATATCATCCCATTTCCACATAGGTATAGCAATAGGTTGCATGAAACCTCTTAGATGTTTTCCTCCAGACTTCACCTATTGACCAACTAAACATATTGACACATAATCAGAAATCTCACTCTTCATGTTTTACCACTAAAATTTTTCTTTTAAATCTCTATACATCATAGTGATACCAGGGTGTATAGAGAAATTGGTGCTATACACATTATCCAATAATTCCTTTTTTACCTTAGGTATTTCAAGAACACAAAGCCTCTTCCCAAATTTCAAAATTCCATAATTATATATGAATTCAATCAATCTACCATCATTCACAGCTTTAATTTTCTTTTGAAACTCCTCATCAACATTCTGAGAAATTGTTATCCTTTCCAGTAAAGATTATTTGGAAACAAATTGAAAAATTAGTGATGTTTCACCTTCCCTAATAATCCCCATATCCATCTTTACTTGATCCATGAATATAGGATCCCTTTCAACTATCATATTTTTCATAATTCCACGATCCTTTCTACTCAAAGCATCCACCACCTTATTTTCTTCCATGTATGATAGTGTATTGTGAAATTGTAATCCTTGAGTATCTCAAGCTATCGCCTTTATCTCATGTTGAGTTCTTTTTTTGAGAAAATATATTTCAAACTCTTGGGATCTGTATATATCTCAAATATTTCATCATAGAGAAAATGTATCCATATCTTCAGGGAAAATATTAATATAGCTAAATCAATATCATGAGTTGGATAGTTTTGTTCATTAATATTTAATTTCATTTATGCATAAGGAATAACCCTATCATTCTGCATAAGGATACAATCAAGTACTTTCCTTGATGCATCACTACAAATCACAAACCCATCATTGATAGATGGTGATGTCAAGATAAGAGCATTGACTAATCTTATCTTCAATTATTCAAAACTTTCTTCATAATTTTTTTCCAAATGAATTTAACCCCTTTATGTGTGATCTTGGTTAACGGGTTTTCCAATCGGGAAAAATTTTGGACAAAGCGTCAATAGTAACCTACTAAACCAATAAAACTACACACCTTAGTTATACTCGTCAGTACTAGCCAATCTTGGATTGCCTTTGTCTTTACAGGATCAACAGAGATTCCATCCTTGGAGATAATATGGACAAGAAAATAAATTTCCTGAAGCAATAATTCACACTTTATAAACATCTCATATAGTTAATTTCTTCAAAGAGCCTTAAAAACAATCTATAAGTGGTTATCATGGTCTTCATAGATTTTGGAGTATACCAAGATATCATCAATAAATACTATGAAAAAATCATCAAGATATTCCTTGAACACTCTGTTCATTATATCCATGAAAATAGAGGGTTCATTAGTCAATCCAAATGGCATTACTGTAAATTCATAATGACCATACCTCATTCAGAATACAATTTTTTATAGAATCTTCCTCTTTTACACATAATTGATGATATCCATAACAAATTTCAATCTTTAAAAAATACTAAGCTCAATTAGTTGATTAAGAAAATCATCAATTAAAGGTAGAGAATACTTGTTCTTTATTATAATATAATTGATTTATATATAGTCAATGTAAAACCTCCTTGATCCATCTTTCTTCTTAACAAAAAACTGGGGATCCACATGGAGAAATACTAGGGAGAATAAATCTCTTATTACTCAACCCCTCTAGTTGTTTTTTCAACTCTATTAATTCCACTTTATCCATTCCATAGGGATTATTTGATATTGGTCTTGCATCAGGGATTAAATTAATACATAACTCAACTTCACACTCTAGAGGATGTCCAAGTAAATCCTATGGAAATAAATCAATGTATTCTTGTACAATAGGAACATCATCAATTCAAATATTTCTTTCTTCACCCATGGACGATTTCTTCTATTCCTCCCCAATAATTTCATTTATAAGAGATACTTAGGGTGGATATAGATAAGAATCAGATGATGAAATTTCTGCTCTAACAATAATGGATTCTACATCATCCTCACAAATCATAACTTCATTCTTCTTGTAATAAATTTTCGCATCATATTTTGATATCCAATCCATACCGACGATTATATAAAAGTTGACCATAGTTATGATAATAAAGTCAGCAGATAAAGAACATTTATATGAAATAATGGTAACATCTTGACACATATTTGTTGCAATGAGATTTCCCTTAGGGGTTCTGACTAAAAAATCCCTTGTTAAAGTTAATTGTAAATATATAATTTTTAAAGAAAACTGGGAAGATATAAATGAATGCGAGGATCTGGAATCAAATAAATCTTTGGATAAATTTGAGGAGATGATTACAGTACCTACCAATACATCATTTGGAACTTCAACCTCAGTAGTTGTGATCAGATAATATTGGCCTTTATCCCTTGTCCTCTTTTGGGGAAAATTTCCTTAACAATTAGTACAATCATTTGAATAATGTCCCTTCTCTTTACAATTGTAGAATTTAACATTGGTATATTCTTTCTTCCCCTTTAAATCATGAGCTCTATGGAATTCTCTGAACTTGTAACAAACTCCCATTACTTTTAGGCAAGTATTGGGGTGTTTCTTCCCACAATTACTACAGGGTGTAATGTCAGATTTTCTGTTATTCCCCTTATTTAATTTTCTAGAGTGTTCAGTAGCCCTCTTCTTCTCTTGATTTACTTTAAATTCATAAGACTTATAGAATTACTTTTCCGTCTTGATAGCACATGAGACTATATCCTCGTATGATAAGAAATATTGTGGGAATAGTGCCCGTCAGTGGAATGGTTTTAACCCATAAAATAATAGATCAATATTACTTATTGGGTTACATATGTAGTCTGCAACATGCCTTACTAACCTTGTGAAGTTATCCTCATACGTTGAAACATTCTCATCCTTATTTTTCCTCAGACTTAGAAATTTTCTTTTCTATATCTGCTCACTATTCATGAGGAAAGAATTTTTTTAAGAAAATTTCTTTAAACTCCCTCCATTCCATATTTTCTACTTCTCCATCTTCCTTAATATTTTGAATTAATGACCACCATTGATCCGCATCTCCTGAGAGATGGTAAAATGCCATGACAACCTTTTTCCTTTGATTAATCCCCAAAGAAAGAAATATTTTCTCTAATAAACTTATCCATTTCTCATATAAAAATGGATTTGTAGTATCATTTAATATTGGAGGTTTTTGTCTCATGAAGCAGTCTAACATTGATCCTCCACGTTGCGGATCAGGGTGCTCCATATGGGTAAGGTTATTATTCATAACCTGAGTCAGTTATCCCAGTATGGTTATAAGATGTTCAACCCCAGTTGTATCACCAACTCCACTGTCATTATTTTTTATATGAGGGAAATACCTACATGATTACATGAATTGATACAATTTCCATTTCATCCACTAGACATCATTTCTAAATAATGGAATACACTAGATTATTTTATGAATCATAATGCATAATTCCAAACTAGTAAAATAATTAGCAGAAATTGAAAAATTTATGCATATCTAATCCATAATCATAAACATGGTTTCTTTGAGAACATATTTAATCATAAATACTTCATAATGGTTTGTAAATAAAATATGAATTATCCTAAGCATATCCCCTGGGAGCGTCAAACCTGGTGCGCAGTAAGGCCCATTGTCATGTACCAGGTTACCCCAAGTCAAGCCCGAAACACCTTATCGGAGTTTTCACCCCTAGGTACATCTTTTCCAGAACCAAGTACACTTGTAGTATCCAGATAGGGATGTATTTTCTATAAATACCCACAAAATCTCTACATTACCCAAAATTTTAGGATGTTCCTCTATACTTATCCTCAAATTCTATCTTAGGGTAATGTTCCCTAATCAAAGTTTTTCTAAATATAGTTTCCAAGGTTTGTACTAAACTTCCTCTAATACCAAATATAATGCCCTGACCCTAGTTTCCCATAGTCGGTGCATTATTTGAGTACATTGGCATGATCACAGGAAAATTAAATCTCAAAGGACTGATCAGTTTAGTAGCCTTGGAAAAACTAGATACAAACATAAATTTTACATTACGTATTGAAATGAAAAACAACATAGTGTCTCCTTTGAATACACTCATATCCATTAGAGTATCCCTACAGGTCAATAAAAATATAATTCTTCGCATCTTGGGAAAAAATGGAACATAATAAAGTGGTGAGCTTAGATTCTCAGTAAGGATAAACAATATAGCGAAAGCTATCATAAATAAGCATAAACTTTTAAGGAAAGGTATAAAACTAAAACAGAAGCCTTTTAAACATAATATTAAGCATAATATGGAAATAATAAATCAATTAATTTCATTTAAACATTCACATGGATATTCTACTAGTCTAATAATCACATGAAATATCAATAACTAAACTCATAATGAGAAAATGCATAATACCGAACATCATAACCATAACGTCAAGGCCTCATGCCAAGACTATAAATAACCATACCATTAAGTCCTTATGCCAAGAAATTAGTTTGTCTCATGATAACTTCTGATGCATCGAGGGGATATAGTGGGCTCCACACATCACTTACTAAGTCCAATGTATTCCTCATAAGAAAGGGGTAAAACATAACATAAACATTCGTATTCAAACTAGGAAACAAAATGTTAATACTTTAACTATAAAACATGAATGGTATCAAAATAGAACATCCAAATTCAAATATATCATAAACCCTCCAATACAATATGGAAGATTGTATCATAATAAATCAATCTCAATTAAGAATAAAATCCAACAAATGATGTTGACATAGATGAAAATAATCTAATAAATTCATAAAAACTCTTTGAGAGAAATATACCTTTTTTACTTTGAAATAATTTAGAAGATGCGAAATTATAAAAGAAAAAATTTATTATGAAAATAACCTTGTAATATTGTAGTGGAAAATTCAAAATTTCAAGGCTTTTAATAATGGCATAAAATATCCAATCGCACCATATAAGTTAAAAAAACATTCTTTCCTTAATTTTTCAAAAAGGTCATAAAGTACCTTGTTTGGAAAATGATGGAAAGATCCCTTTCAAAATGTTTTATAAAAAGTAAAACATGGTTAAAAATGTCTTTAAAAAATTGTTGACAATATTTTGAAATACATTTTAAGAAACATGGACATGGATGACAAATCTGTCTCATCATATACTTATGTATAAACAATCTCGAATAATAATGATATTATGAAATTAACCATTACCTTGTACTTTACATTAGTCGAGGGTGATTTGACTTCCTGTATAATGGTTAAAGTATGTTATTAAATTATACCATAACCATATCCATATTTATAATATCATATATGATCCTCTTATATAATCTTGTTAATAATATTTCAGTATTACCATTGTTTTAGGTGTTAACTGCTTCGTTTTCACATTCTGATTTTGTCATGTAAGTCATGTTTGTTATGCATAGGATATATTTTATTCACATATATAATGATATTATGTTCATAAAAATTATATTTATTTATCATAATAATTTTATAATCATTCTTTAATGGTTAACATGGAGAATGAATCTCATTGTGTTGTGGAGACAGTAGGCCACACATATGCACGAGTGATGATATCATTACCTTGATGGTTAAATGGTATGGAATTGGATGATATATTTATTATAAAGAATAATTTTCATGTTATATTCATTATTTATATATATTATACTCATCATTATACCCATACAATTAATGTATCATTGAATAACAAATTACACCATGACGTGGAGACGGTAATCCATACATACACACGCATGGTGATATTGTTATTCATATGATGGAAAAAACGAGAAATATGGTTGTCCCATGGTTGTAATAACATCTATGTATATGTATTATGATGGATTAATTATTTTTATATAGAAAGACATATAAAGTTAAAGTATTATAAGAAAAGAACTTTGAAAGAGGTGATAAAACAATTACCTCTTTTTCTGGTATCTCCTTCTTATTTGTACAAAAGGACTACTTAGAATGAATTTATTTCAAAATTATGGCCTCTAAGATGTAGTGATAGAAGTTGGGAGGAGATGTGGGTAGGGTTTGGATGATAAAAAAGGATTTATAGGTGTTAATTAAAGATAATGAGAAGTTCACTTTTATAAGAGAGGTGAGGGGAACTTTTGGAGGATCTTAAAATATTAATTTATTATAAATTTATTTTCTGTTTCAAATTGCTCAAAAGTGATTTATTTAGAGTATAATATGAGTATGGTTTTAAATCCACTCAAAAAATGAATTTTATAAATGTTTATGTAATAAAATTAGCATTATCTTTTGGATTTAACCCTTAGTTAAATAGTTTAACTCTTACCATCTCTTCTTACATGTTTACATTATAGGGTTAATATAGTAACTATAAAATATAAAAAGAACCAAAATTGGATTATTTATATAATATTTGACATTATAAAAGTTATTTGGATGAAACTTATATTTTTCTGACTTTTATATAATTTATTAAAATATTATTTATTTTAAAGTATCATTTATGTTAATTTTGATACTATTCAATATTTTCATTTGTAAAAATATCAAAAAATCCTGATAACTTAGAACCAATAATTTAAATATGTCACTAACATGTCTATTTTATCTATAAAATTCGTTAATGTCATTAATTAAGTAAAATTATATTTATTTTAATCTTTTTAATATCATTTATTTGTTATCTCAATTAATTAAACAATTAATGCATCATCATTCTATCACCATTTAATTTAATTATTTAATGTCTAAAAATTATAAATAAATTATAATTATGTAGATAAATTTATTATATTTATAAATACTATTTATATCTGACCATATCACCTATATAACTTCTTATTAAAAATAAAATAATTATTAAAATTTGAATATGAAATTTTAAACACTTTTTTAAATAAAATAAAATAAATGTTTTAATCTAAAAAAAGTGGATTAAAAAGGATAATATTTTCTACCAAAAATTCATTTTGGTCTAAAAACACTTATCCAATGAAATTAGGACAGATGTTAGAGTAATATTATATTTTTATAATTTTTTTACCTTTAATTGCCTTATTTACCTTTAACCGTAGTAAATAAAATTAAAAAGTTACAATTAAAAAAAAACATTTTAATCCTATTAGGCCAAATTTTTTATACTTATTACAACCATGTATGATCTTTTTTTGAAATTCAATTCACAGAAGTGGTAAAATTATGTTTAATGATAATATGTATATGTGGTTTGAAGGCGGGTAAAAGAGACGCTTGAAAGTTTAATAAAATTTTTATGTATAATTATATTATAAAAATGATTCCTATGACCTAAATGGGACTAATATATTTATTATGTATCTATTGTGAATTTAAAATAAAATAATTATTTAAATGAAAAAGTCAATTTTTTAACAATAATATAGTATTTTTCACTATTCATCAAAAATTGAAACTTTTCATAAAAATAAAAAATATTCACCATAACCTAATTTTGATATTTAAAATTTTAAAATGAAGTCTATTTTGAAAAATAAAATTTATAAATTTCATAATTTGGTTAATACTATTCATAACTACTTTTTAAACAACTTGTTTTATAGGTCATGGTGCGTTCAAACTCGATGTTGCGTGCATCACAAGCTATTGAATTATTTAAAAAGAAACATATTTTGAAAGATTGTGGTGTTATAGTATTACTGAAAGTTAAAGGAATCAAATCATAAAAATTTATTTGGGGCAAACTATAGAATATCTATAAAGGATAAAATAAAGTGAAGTGGGAAAAGTTATAGCTTTGGAGATTTGAGTATGGAGATCTCTAGATTCATGATAATGGGACTATTGATATCTTCTTCATAAGGGTAAATGAAGTTATGATCATGATCAAAGGCTATGGTGATAAGTTTTAAGTCTATAAAACTATAGAAAATTTATTTTGTATATTACCTGAAAATTTTATGTGATAGTGTAAACTTTGGAAGATAAAGATCTAGGTGACATTAATCTTAATGAATTATGCAGTATTTAGATACCCTATGAGATGATAAAATATAATGTTTTCAAAAATAATGGAAAGGATAAAAATTTGATTGCTTTTAAAGCCTCAAAACCTTAGAAGTACATGAATATTTTTTGTTGAATAAGAAGATACAAGAAGTTAAAATTTTTATGAAGATTTGAATGATAATTTTAATGAAGTTTTATACCTTATATTAATAAAAATGGGAAGTAGGAAATTAAAATACAAGTGAAATATCCCTTTAAAGTGTTTCAGGTGTGGATCTATTGGGTACTTCATAGTAAAATTTTTAAGATCAAAAAATTAAAAGATAGTGATGAGGAAGATGTTATGTCATGACCCGTCCTCGGGGCCCGTGCCATGACTACCCCAAGACCGCCTTCCATAGGCCAGGGGCTGGTGACTAGCACCAAAGGAGAAAATCCCGATAACTGGGAAGGAATTGCCTTTATAAATGTAAACAAAACACCACAGAGTACAAGCAGAAGTAAAACACTAAGTACAAAGAGAAGTGCTGAATGGTAAATGGTCCAGAATACAAACCCAAATTAAAGTACAACTACAACTGAACAAAGTACAACAGAAAAAGACAATAGCTGGAAGAACGGAAGCGGCTCCTGGGTCGTCCTCCTCGGATCCTACCTGAAGGGTAGGTACAGATGGCGTAGCTCCTGGATCGTCCACCACGGATCCTACCTGAAGGGTAGGTACAGATAGCCTCCACAATGCTCTCGCTCGTCAACCTCCTCCGAGTGTCATCTGGCCGTGAAGTCCACCTCCGGATACTGACTCGTCGTGTAGTCCACCTCCGGGTACTGACTCGTCGTGTAGTCCACCTCCGGGTACCGTCCAGTCCTTGAACACTCGGCCTCCGTCAGCACTGCCCGTCGTCTGCAACCAACACAACGAGGTGCGGGCATAGCCCGTGCAGAGGTGAGTATAACGATTTTCAGTAGGGACCCCGAGACCCTCAAGGTCTCACTAAAACCAACATGGATAACCACTAAGAAGATCTCAATAGATAACCTCTACTTAGGTATATGCCCATGCATATACCTAAGTTATCAAGCAACCCATCTCAATCATGAGGAAAACACCAAGATCATGAAATCAACGGATAAACACTACCCAGGTATATGCCCATATATATAACTAAGTTATCAAGTGACCCATCTCAATCATGAGGACAAAGGTCAAAAGTCTCAGCTCAAACTAGGATTTTCATTATCGAAACTGTAACTGCTGAAGAGCTCTGTCTCTGGAGTGTACAGTGGTCCTGTCACGACTTTGAGGTACTGCTCACTAACCTAAGACTGCTGAGGTACTCCTCCTGTCGAGTACCGGGGGTCAGCCACCCAAACACAGTAGTGCTTCCCGCCGAGGTATGTCACCCAAACACAGTAGTGCACACCCCATAGTAGCCTGCTGAGGTACTCTCCGGACGAGTAACACGGGTCTGCACTGTCACACAGGTAGTACTCCGTCCGCCATGGGTCTGCACCTCACAAAGTAGTGCTCCGTCCACTGGGCTAGTCGACTCACTCCAAGTCGAGTCGGTCAAGCAGTCGTCAGGTCTCAGTCGGCTACACGGTCTCCGTACTCTGCACGCTCGTCTCCGGGAGGGTCCGCTCCACGAGCTATAGGTCGATACTCCAAGTATCTCAAAGTCTCACGAAGAAGTATCTCAAAGGACCGCCTCTTCATAGGGGTCTCAACGCAACAGACGACGCGTCAATCGGACGCCCGGTCTGTGAGTTATTAGCCTTTCCGTCCCAGGGGCCCGGTTGGTTTTGTGGGAGAACCAACCCGGCCATATCTCAACTGTACCCCAAACTCTCATAGGGTATACTCATAGAGACCGTTTCTCAACGTGATCACCAACGCCGCTGACGGTTCGTCAAACGAACATCCAGTCTGAAAGATATCAGCTTTTCCGTTCCAAGGGCCCAGTTGGATTTCGGGTACAATCCAACCCGGCCACTATCCAACAGCAACCGAAAATTGGGCGAAGAATACCAATAGTTCCGTCTCATCATGAGGAATTCAACGAGACAGACGGCGCGTCTATCGGACGCCCGGTCTGTGAGTTATTGGATTTTTCGTTCCAGGGGCCTGGTTGGTTTTGTGAGAGAACCAACCCGAATGCACTCCGACATCATCCAAACCTCGAGCGGAGCAAGCCAAAAGATCCATCTCACTTAGAGGAATCCATCAAAGTCGACGGCACATCAATCGGACGTCCGGAGCTCAAGATATAAGCGTTTCTGCTCCGAGGGCCCAGTTGGTTTCGTATCCGAACCAACCCGTCCGAACCCAAAGTATTCCAAAACCTTGAGTGCGATATATCGAAAATATCGTGTCCTTCCAAGGATCGCTACTCAACTGACGGTGCGTCGATCAGAGGTCTGTAGCCCAAGATATGGGCAAAAGACCAAAGAGGGTCCGAAAACGGGGGGTCTGGGCCCAGACCGACCCGGCCCGACCCCCCCTAGGTCGGCCCGAACCGGGCCGACCCGACCCGGGTCCGACCCGTCTGGGCCCGGCCCGGCCCGACCGGCCTGTCGCGGCTCGGCCAGCGCGGCCGGGCGGAAGCCACGGGCGGGGTGCGCGGATTCCCCCCCCCCCCCCGCCGCTGATTGAAGCCGGCGGCGAACCGCCGCCGCCAGCCTTCCGGCGGCGCGCCGCCACCGCCTTCCGCGGACCACCGGACGCGCTCCGGTGGTCCGTTTCTCCTACCAACTTCACCAACAGTCCTCCCGGGACTAGACCTTCACTTCGAAGGGATTCAAACGCCATAGCGGTCTGCTTCGTCGTCGTCCATTGATCCGCACATCGATTAACAAGCTGCGGAGGGTTGTCGGGCCGTGTTTGTTTGGCCCGCGTCCTCCGCGTTAGGTGTTATCAATTGGCAAATAATAAACACATGATTTTAATCATTGATGAGGGTATAATTTATCCAAAATAAATTATATGAACACCTTGCAATCAAATACCCACGCACGAGAGTTTAAAATTTGAATGCGCGGCGTGACGATGTCGCGCATTCTTGTCGCTCGATCCCGCGCGGCGTGACGATGTCGCGCATCCTTGCCGCTCGATCCCGCGCGGTGCGACGACACCGAGTCAATTTAATTAGATCCACAACAACAAGGAAAACAATAAGGGAGGGGGACGGCCGTATTTGTGCGGTCCGGCCTCCTCCCGTTAACTGATATCATGCGGTCCAAATATCGCGGATAAAAGACGGAAGAGAATCACGTAAGGAAAATCACGTAAACCCCCTACATCGAGCGCAGCTTGAACGAGGTTTTCGTCATGGAGAAATTCGTCGCAGAGAAACCATCGCGGAAAGAGGATTTGAAGACGACATCAGGGTGCGTTTGAGGAGGAAGCGACGTCTCCTCATGTGTTGCGCTGAAGAGGAAGGAAGGCACGTCGTCGTTCTTCGTGGAAGGATGGTGTTCTTTGTCGAAGATGAAGAAGATGATCTCTAAGATCCTTTCCTTCTTTTTCCCCCAATTCCTCTCCAGCAACAAAGGAACTAACCCAAAATAAATTAAGCCACACTTAATTTATTAACTCAACATGGATTTTGAAATTCAAGTGTTTGAATTTCAAAAACTCACATTAAACTCACTACATTAATGTCATAAGTTATTAACTTAAGTTAACAATATTAATGGTGAGTTGAGGGGGTTAGAGGATATGAAGGGGTGGGGTTCGTGTGGGCCCCACCACCCTCATAACCTCCCAAGGGAGGTTGGGTAGTTACCCAACTTTCATCCAAAGGATTTAAACACTTAGAGTAAAATAAAAATTGTTGTTAAATTTTTATTTTTAACTTCCACAATTTTTATCAACTTCTCTCGAGTAAACACAACTCCGGAATAGGCGTTCATAAGAAAATACTGGCGCTGTGGTTCCATCGGTTCCCTCAGAATTTTATTCTGAGCATCGGTTCAAAAGATAGAAAAACCCACTCATTCGTTCACTGAACGTACCTGAGCTAAACTTCGGAAATTGATTCCGGGCACACCGGTCCTCGGAATCAGGTGACGTCAGAAACATCGTTCTTGTAAAATTACAAAGAAAATTAAGAAAAAATTTCCCTTGAATTTTACAGGTCTTTACATGTTAATCCTATAAGATTCTCAAAGAAGAAATAAAATAGTTCAAAGGTTTATACCAGTGATAAGGGTAATAATTTATATAAATTTCAAAGGAGAAACTTCATATCTAAATAAAGTGAAGGCATTGGTGATAAAGATAAATTTGGGTCTACTGGTGATGAAGGAAGTGAAAAACATCTTATTGTAAATGTTAATGATAAAATTTTTTAAGTGATGAAATAATTTATAATATCGGGAAAATATATTGAGATAAATTTTATGATAAATATAGAATTAAAATAATGTCTCTTAAAGATCACTATTTTTGAGAAAAATATAATTAGATTAAAAGGATAATCAATCCTCCAATATCAATGAATTTGTATCTATAGATAAAAAATAAAAATTTCTAAAATAGATCAATGATCTGAATAAGATTATTTAACTTGAGAAGACTATTAATATCAATATTTAAGAATAGGTGAAGGAAAAAGATATGTATTTTGACCATATGCAAAAAAATCAGTTAAAGTAGAAGAAAATTAGTGAACATACAGATTCAACTTTCATAATTATATTTTAGATATTAACGGATATTAGATGAAGAAAGAGACTTAGTGAGATCATAAAAAATTATCTTTGAAGGAATTAAAATAAGTATGAAAATGTTTGTAAAGATTAAAATAATAAGAAGCAAGTTATATGGGATAAACTTGTATTAAAATTTGTTGATACAAAAAATATATATAAATTCTAGTAATAAAAACTTGAAATCAAAACCTTCTACAACTGGTTATTCTAGAATGATGGAGAATAGTCCTAATATTAAGAAGAATAATTCATGAGTTCATAATAAATTTGGTTCACAAAAAATATCCAATATTGGTAACCTGAATTTATAAGGAAGACAAGTACCATAACGTGGATAAAAAATTGTATACAAAGTTAAATATGATTTCTATGGTTCCGAAGGGTATTTTAGAGGATTTTAGCCTATGAAAAGTATGTATCAGTTTAACTACCAGCATCATAACATTATGAGGAGGATTGAGAAGAAAGTTTTGAATGGGATTTATCCCTGTAATGGTAAATAAATTCATAAACATGTTAAGAATTTTGAGGATAAATCTAAGAACTGTTTTCAAGTGCTTCAAGAAGTATATATAAGGTATGATTGGGTGGTTCATCATGATCATAATTGTCTCATACTTCTACTAGATAATAAAAATATTAGTTTTAATACTAAAAATACTCAGGATAAGAATATAAAAGTGAAAAAGAAAGATTTAATTTTGTAATTTTCACTCAAAGTATCAAAAGGGGAATGCTTATGGATCTTGAAAAATGGTTGTTACTATCACATGATAGGATATTTAAAACATGTAAAAGTTTTTTAAAAGTTAAATGGAGCCTCAGTGACCTTTGTAAATAATGGGTCACTCAAGGTTAAAGGAGTTGGTTCAATGTTGATTGGGAAAGAAAAGATAAATTTCAAAAAACACTTTTCTTGTTGATGGATTGAAACATAATCAGTTAAGAGTTTTATAGCTTTATAATAAGGGAAATGATTTTTTTAGTAATTATAGTTTCTTGGTCAAGAACCTTGAATATGGAAGAG
Source organism: Viscum album (assembly GCA_963277665.1). Classification (NCBI taxonomy): domain Eukaryota; kingdom Viridiplantae; phylum Streptophyta; class Magnoliopsida; order Santalales; family Viscaceae; genus Viscum; species Viscum album. The sequence goes on along the minus strand of OY728121.1, from coordinate 1,075,757,359 downwards.
TGTTGAAAATAGGATAATAGACTAAAGGTAATTTTTTTACCTGGGTAATACTGAAAACTCATACCATCAAGGTATGAAAGAACAGAATGATTTGTATCATCAAAGACTTGGGAATCTTGGAAAAATAATATGAACAAGATTACATGAGGTAATTTTTTTTTGTGATTTTATTTTTATGAAGAGAGAAATAGACTGGATGTGCTCAATATACTAAAAGAGGAATATTTTTAACTCATCATTTATGATGGTGGAGATTCAATCTACTCATCCTTTTGAGATCATTCATCTAGATGTTTATGGGATGATGAGTAAGAAATCAACCAATTAGGACAAATTATTTATTACATTTATTGATGAATTCAATCATATTTTTTTTGTGTTTATTAAGCACAAATATAAGGCCATGATAATATTTAATTTTTTTGAATAAGTACATAAAAAAGTGTATTTTTGATCTTAAGAAAATTTACATAGAAAATTAAATTGAGTTTAAATATGGACGGTTAGAAACTTATCTAGAGAAACATGGAATATAATATGAACTTGATGCACTATAAATGATACAACAAAATGGAGTGGCTAAATGGATAAATAGATGTTTATTGGAGATAGATTGAATAATATTGGTTAGGAATGCTATTTATCTATACTTTCAGAGTAATTCTATTGGTGAAGTGGTTCACATTCAAAACTATTGTTTACGTAGGTCAAATTATAATATATACTCATACGATATGTACTATAAAAAATATCTAATTTTGAATTATCTTCATGTGTTTACAGGCCTTATAACATCAAGGTAAAAGGTAAAATTCTTTAAATTTTTTAAAATTGAGGTGTTGGTGGAATTTTATTAGGATATATTCCAAATTTAATAGGATAAAACTAATTAAATAAACATACTAGAAATATTATTGAATAATTTAATGTGGAGGTGTTGAAACATTCAAATAAATAAGTTTCTCATAAAGAAGCATGTTCTAACTGTGATGAAGATGATGTTTCTATCAAATATTCTATAGAAGTATTTTATGAAAATGAGGAAAATACCATTGATACTTAGGTTAGAGAAGAAGATTCATCCATTTCAAGATATCAGTAAGAAGATTATTCATCTAATACAAAGATGATAAATCAAGTGTAGGTACAAATCATTATTAGATATTAAGGAAGAAAGTTATAGATTATAAGAACTTTGAGGAATACAAATCTAACCTCACCATTTTCCCAAGTTGAACCTAGAGATGATAAAGAATAATTGAGTCATCAAAAGTGGATTGATGAAGTGAATGAATAATTAAAATAGATAGAGACGAATGACACTTGGGAGTTGTTACACAATCATAAATAGGATAATGTCCCAAATACAAAGTGGGTGTTCTAAAATAAATTGAATAAGAAAGGTGAAGTGGTGAGAATTAATGAAATATTAGTTTGTAAAGTCTATTCATATGTTGAAGGAGTGGAATTTTATGAGATATTTTACCCAGTTTCAAGGATTTATACCATAATAATATTTGTTTACATTTCTACCCAAAAGAAAAATAAGATTATTCAAATTTATTTTAAGTCTTCCTTTATCAATGGATAGTTTTAAGTAGTGGTATTTATTGAGAAACCATGTGTTTTCTTTCTTAGAAAATATAATAATTGTGTTTAAGGGTTAAATACAAATTTATATGGGTAGAAACAAGACCCAAGAGCTTGATATTCTAATCTGGAAATTTTTTTGAGAAGTTAAAGTACAAAAAGGGAAGAGTGGATAGAAATATCTACATCAAAGATTATAAAGAGTTATCTATAATTATTATTTTTTATTTTGATGTTATCATATTTGTTAGAAATGATGAAGAATTTTTTTATAAGTTATCATGGGAAATGAATAAGTTATTTGAAATGTATTTTCTTAGAGTGATGAGATGTTTTCTTAGACTAAAAAGTTCTCAAGATAGATATAATTTTTTTCTTTATAAATAGAAATATGCTAGAGAAATTTTGAAAAGGTTTGTAATAGAGGATCCAAAACCTATTTACACACCAATTTTAATGAGAGAAAATTATTCCAAAGATGAATATAGAAAAGAAGTAGATCCAAGGGAGTTCTGGAAGATTATTGGAAGTTTACTATACTTGAAAAATTCAATATTGGATTTGTAATTTGTTTTTATCCTCTTTGAAAGGTACCAAAGTGCACTAAAATAGTATCATTTTAGTGTTATAAATTGGATTTTGAGGTATATTAAAGGAACAATATGTTTTTGGATAAATTATAATAGAAGGGGTGTGCTTAATTTATCTAGATACACAGATGCTAGTTGAACATATTGTGTTTATGACAGGAGGTCCACATATGGTGGAGTTTTCTTTTTTAAAGAGAGTTGTGTCTTTTGGAACCCCAAAAAGTATAATTATATGAATATAAGAACTACTTAATCTAAGTATGTGGCCACCACTCAAGATACAACTCAATTAATTTGGATGAGAACAAATTTGGTGGATCTTAAAGTTGAAGTAAAATTTCCACTACTCCCTAGGCGTGATAATCAAAGTTACATAAATTTTACAAGGGATCTAGTTCAATATTCAAGATATAAGCACAATTTTTAAAGACCACTTCATCAAGAAGATTGTGCGTAAAACTTAACTGAATTTGAAATTTGTTCTTACAAAGGAGAAAAATACAGAATCTAATATTGATTTTAGGAGTTCAACCTTATAACACCAAGATATTTTGGAATATATATATACATATATACATATTCTAAATTAATATCATGTCCGATATCTTGCTCCACATGAAACACTGAACTAAAATGAGTCATGAAATATTTATTATTAATAAAATTTAAGAATAATTAAACCTATTGTAAAAAATATATTTTCATCAGTTAAAAAATGTATACAAAATATGATTAAGAACACTTAAAGATTTAGAAAGACATTTTTAAATAAAAATATTTTTTCATTACATATATTGAATTTTCAATTAAAAGATAAATTTAAAAATTTTATAATTTAAATTTTACAAAATGAAATTCATTTTTTAATTCCATATATCAATATTTTACCAAGGTGAATTTTTTATATTTTCTAAAATAATTGATTTTAGGTGAATAGTAAAAAAAGTTGATTTTATTAATACCATTAATTTTATAAAATTTTCATAATAAAATATTTAATTAAAATTCATTGAACCCTTTTTATATAATTTATATATTTATAAAGTAAAATAAATAATTTAAAAACACTATGTTGAATTTATAAAACCCATGTTTAACATTCTAAAAACTTAAGTAATATTTTACTATAAAAATTGTTTTTATTCATTTATATTAAAAATTAGTCTTCAACACTTATAAAAACTAAATCTCAAAAAATTTATTTCATATTTTAGATCAAAATGTACATATTGTGTGATAAGGTAAATTTCGTTTTAGATATAAAAGTGTTATTACTAAGATTAAAGTTAATGACCATGATAATGGTAAAAGAGTTATTTTCAAAGAATTGTTTTATTAATGTTGTGTTTTTATCTAGTAAATTTAAATGATCTAGTTTATATACTGAATTTTCTATATTGTTTTCACTTGTATAAACATATTTTATCACTCATTTAATTTCTAATTAATTCTATATTATATTAAGAACACTTAATGGTGAAAACAACATTTTTCTACAAAACCATTTTTATAAATATTAAATGTTTTCATTTTAAAGTTAATTTTATCTTATTTATAAATTGATTTAGATTATATGGGGATTAAATTTAGGTTTATCACACCCTAATTTTACAATAGCGGTTACCTTATATTTTTAATATAATATAAATCACTTAGGTAAAAACTAGTGACTAAGGTAAAACCAAAATGGTTAAATGTAAAAAAAAGTGGTAAAAGGATCAAAACATGTATAAAACTTGTGTGAAATGTACATCCATAGTACTTTATATGTTGGTTATTCCCCCCAACATGGAATATACACAAAAACCTTATCTGGGATTACAAAGGCACATTAAGCAATTGGTTATACACTCTAGTACTTGATATTCTAGTTGACCCTGGTTTTACACCTAAACCACCGACTCCTCTACCATAGTTGGTTGTAAACCCAAAATATCCTTATCTTAATTATATTCCTTGAAAAATTATACACCTCATTCCTCTAGTTTTTATCAACTAGTTAGACGCCCCATTTACAAGATCTTTCTTCTTTGTGTTGATCTAGTAGCAAAAATACCTCATTTTTTCTTTATATGATCCTTCTTCATGATCCTAGAGGGTTTGGCTAGCCCATATACACATTCAAGATCTTCAATAGTTGTCTTAATATATCATATAGTATTGAAACTTCTTATAGATATGGTGCAATCTATATTCTTCTTAGCTTCCCCAAATACTTAAGAATATAGCCTTTAGGAGCTCCTGGATTTGACTCACCTTATTTGTTATATACTTTGGAGTATTGGGTTATCTTATAATAATATCAATGTAGTAATGGATACATACATGAAAAATTATCATCACCTAGAAATTCCATTGATATTCATAATAATAATATTATGAATAGAATCTTCATAATTATCATATTAATTATTACATGAATATTTAAAAACCACGATCATTGATAGCAATTATTTTTCCTCTTTTTAATTTATTCAAGGAATCCTATATTATTTACTCATTTATTCTAGATATTATTTATTTCTTAATATCCCAAAATAATTCCACATTAAATGCTACATTAATCACAATTCATGTAACATTATATCATATCATTGAAGTCTCATCTTAATTACATTATCAAATTTAAATACCCAAAATTCCCAGGTCTTCTTCTCCTTATTGATGAGGTTAATAAATTATGGATATCATGCATGAATTTCATCTACATGTATCCTTATTTAAATACCTAAAAGGGTCAGGTATCTTGTTTCTTTACACGGTTTATTTGTAAACTGTATCCCCTTCATTTTTCTCATGTCCACATGTATACATTACTCAAATGTGGTAACTCGTCCTTGTAATAAATTTACATGAATGCATCATTAAATTTCATAAGTACTCTTTTTCTTTCATCACTATGGAATACATTAATATTCATAAATGCATCACATTTAAATTGTGAATCTAGACCGTAATATGTGGTATGAAGAGAAATACCAACAACATTTTCTCCTCATTCATGGTATTTCATGCATCTAAGGTAGTGAATAGAGTGGTATGAACAATTTAATATGAATCCTTCATTTATTTATCTTATTTATTAAATTTACATGTATATAATGATAATATGCATGAATGTATCATTTTGATTATAATAAACTTAGGATGGATGGAAATCGATACTTCTTAGAAGATCCTTGAACTCATTACTCATATAAGAACTTCATATGCATGAATGATCCATGCCTCATAGAAGCACTTCATATGCACAAAATATTTGTGCCTCGTAGAAGATCATTTCTCTTCATCATGGAGGATATGTACTCACAAAAGATATGTTCCACTCACAAATTGATCTTCTACTAATTATGTAAAACCTCATTTTGTATGCTTTATTTTTTTCATGTTTTTATTCATTTTATAGAACCACCTCTTCATGGTTGATATTTAGATGCATTCACTCATTCAACTTGAGAAATCATGTGGTCTACCATTTCATTTACCCATTCACAATAGGTTCTCGTCTATTCACGAGGTTGATACATTGACCGTGCACATTAGTTTCAATAGTTAACATGTAGGTAGCTCTCATTCAAGAAGAATATGAAGGCATAGGGAAAGATTGAACGATCGGGATGATTAGATTGATTGACCATATTTATTTTCATATCTTCATAAGTGAAGGAAAAATGTAATTATTGAGTCCAAAATTATAATTTCGTGCATTGATGCTACAATTAATAATTTTGGGAGCTTCCTCATCAAACTAGTTGCAAGTATCTGGGTCTGCTATGAGCAACCTCTCTTTTGTTGTTATACTGCCCCAAACATTGGTTCTTCACCACTCCTACGCTCATGGTTTGTTCATGCTTTACCTCCACTATAAACCTCCCTAATACCTCAGTATATTCATATAGGATGGATCCCACATGGTTGAGAACAACTCTCACACGCAAGGTTAAGCTAGACCAACTTGATAGGTGGTGGAAAGTTGTTTACTAAACTCTTACAAAAATAGTTAGTAAATTCTTCCCATAATTCCAATTCCATATCAAATAACTTCATGAAAAAATAAATATTTTTTCCTATCATTCTCAATAAATCTCACCAATAATCTTATTATGAAATAATAAAATATTTCACAGCATTATTCTTCAAATATTATTCATGAAATAACGGCATGGATGTAATGACACAAAGTTTTATCAATGGAAATTCCCTTCTTGTAATTATTTCATATGGTATAAACACTTAAGAGAACATAATACACGCTTTATAAATGATGAATGAATGAAATAAGAAGCACTTATAGATGGTAAGAAACCCATACAAATGAAATAGTAACTTGACCTTTGTAATAGTAATGTGACCCTTATGAATAGTAAACCAGCCAATTGAATATAAAACTCACCAATGAAAGTAAAAATAAAATTTGTCCATCTTATAAGTGACAATATTATGTAATTGTATCATATTATAAGTAAATAAATATTTTAAAAATTATTAATTAAGTGTTGGTATTTTTATAGGCCATAAATATTTAATTACATTTTTTTTGATTAATTTAAGAATTTAAAAGAAAATTTATTTTCATAAAATTTATTAAAAAATTAATATTTTTATGTCTTAATATTATAAGACAATTTTATGAGACCTTAATTAATATTTCAGTGTTATAAAAGTAGTTTTAATTTTAAAATTTGTATTTTTCAAGTAAAGGATGATTTAATTAAAAATTATATTTCTCATATCTAGAAAATTATTTTCATAAAATAGAGTTCATTTTTGAATTGTACATGTAGAGAAATGTTTAGGGTTAATTTTTGGTATTTTTCTGTAATACTTGAATTTTTGGTGAATAGTAAAATATGATAATTTACGATAAATGCTAAATACTTGAATTATGGAGTCATAGGTGATGTATTTTTTATGTAAGAAAATTATCTAGAGCTCACAAGCTCAAGTTAATATATTTATTCTTAATAATCAACAATATTTCTTGTCTTGAGAAAAATAATAAACTAATGAATTAAATAATGAGAAAACATCCCTCTCCTCCACTATAAATACCACCCCTCACCACCTCTTCTACTCACACCTCTCAAGCCTTGAGACTTATCCAAATTTTACCCAATACTCTTCCCAAACCTCTCCCCAACTTCTAGGATATTTGTTTCTTAACAAAATACCAAAACCAATCCCCTAAGGAGGCTCTCAAGGAGAAGGAATCAAGAGGTAAAACCCTCTTCTTTTTCTTTTAATTTCTTTTCAAGTTCCTTTCTTTTATTATATTATCCTCACTTCCCCTTTTCCAAGTGGAATGAAAACACCAATATCTTAAATATACTATAATGTTATCATTTTTTATGGAATAATTATTCATAAAATTTCTTCTCCTCTCTCTTTTACTTTAAGAATGAAAACATCATTCGTAAGGTACTGATTTACCACCTTAGTTCATGACGTGATTTCATCTTTCAATTCCATCTTCAAGTCTGGTCATGAAATCATTTTTATCTTTGAAAAATATTATAATATATATATTATTTCTTATGTAATGTTATGTAATAATTCTTTAGACATGATATTAATTTATAAAATAAAATGAGTTTGTTGAGATCAAACAATGCTAAATTAATATAGACAATTATCATTAATGATATATTTAATGAATCATCATCAGTTATAGAAAAAATGGTATTTTAATATTATATAATTTCATTAATAACACATAATTTTAGTTCTATACAACTATCACCATTCTAAATTATTCTACATAAACTTATACAAGTAAACCGATCATGAAAACCAAGGAAATCAATGCTCCCAAACAATGAAATTGAATCTCTTAACCCATCAAAAAGAACATAAATTAACTTAATAAAGTTATAATAAATCAAATACACATATAAATGTTTATTTAATTATTTATTAATGAATCTAATTTGATTATTCAGGACATTAAGACCAAGTGCAGAATCCTTTCAGACATAAGGTAAGTGATTCTACCCAAACCTCCATTGTTCCTTCAGGTTATACTTTCTCTATTTTTTACAAAATTAAATTCTATTTTATTTTTATTTACATATTATAAATTCTGTTTATATTTTCTAAAATCATTTATTAATATCCATTCAACCTTTTTTTTCCAGGGATATACATGTTTTTAAAAGGTTCTCTACTCAATTCTTCTCGATAAGCAAGCCCAATTTAAGGGAAATTCCTGAATTATTACCCATTTTCAATTGTTCTACATAATATTTTTTAATCCTAAATTATTTTTTATAAAATAAATTATTTTTTTTATGAAAACTTTCTTTGTTCACTTCTAGTTTTACATAAAATATTATACAATTTTCTACTTTGAATGCTCTTTAACATTTTCCTTAAACCACACTAAAATGTTTTATTTCTAATGTTTATTAAATACCATTTTCACATGTATTCACTTTAGTTTGATAAAACATATCATTATCTATGCTTATTTTACCTTATTAATGTCCATGTATTATTTAAATCATTTATTTCATGGACACCATTATGATATCCCCTTATGTTTTTCTTTTTGACATGATTATAATACCCAATTATTACCAGGGGTAAACCTTATGTTTATGTTTGATTTATTATGTATTATTTTTTATGTGGAACACATAGTGATGAAAAAGTTAATATGGGTTTTCCTAGATATTTCTCCAATGCATTGGGTAATGTTTATTCTCATGAGACGTTGTGTATAACGGTCTTGGTGGTCAGCCTTGACTCGTGCTCCTCTATGTGTAATGAGCCCTGACTCATGGTCCTCTATGTGAAATGATACTTGAATCATGATAAATTAATGTTTAATTTTTTTGTTACATTACTATGAATCTAGTATTATATGATCCTATCTTATAATTACTTATGTTTAATCCTGTTCCATTCCTTTTTATATCATTATGTTATGTCTTCTAACCCATGTGCTAAGCTTTATTTTAATGTTTATTATCTTACCGGGATTTTTAGCTCATTCCTTTGTTCATGTTATCCCCATGTTATCCTATGAATATTTAAGGGCTAAAAGGAATTTATTATATCATAATGGATGATATATAAAGAAATTTTTTATTTAGTCCCATGTTTTCAGTTTTATGTACCCAGTCTTCCAATAAACTAGACTTTATGATCCTTGGATTATAATTTGATGTTTAATTATGATTAAAATCATGTAATGATATGTTTAAAATACCAGGGTCACTATTTTTGGTATTAGAGGAAACATTTAGTTATTTTTGGAGACTAGGAATATAGAACTTTACTATGAACCCTAGGTATAAGACTAACTCTAAGAAAACATCCCTAAATTTTTGTTAGTATAGAGTAAGTAGTCTATCAAGAAAATAAATCCCCATCTAGATAATATAAGTGGACGTGGTTCTATAATAGTTGTACCTAGGAGTAACAACTCCAACAAGGTGTTATGGGCCTGACATGGGGTAACCTGTTACACAAAAATGAGCCTTACTACGCACCTGGGTTGACACTCCTGGGGGATATGATTCAGTAAATTCATAAGCTCATTGAAACCATTATTAAGGGAACAAAGAAAATTTCCATAATAATATATGTTAGGAAACAGATCATGGATAACCTATATTTAAACCTAGGTAATTATAAGTTTGGATATACTTTTCCTTTAAGAGTTTATGCTTTTATGTTTAAATTTTCCTTTTTATTCTTATTAGCTAAGTATTCAAGCCCCGTAATTTAACTTTATTTTTCTTAGTTAATGCTGGGAAATAGAAGAACACATTTCAACAATAAATGTGATAGGAAATGTGATGATTGACCTAATGATATCCCAAATATGATGGAAATGGGTGCTCAAAACTTCATGGTAGTAATTTCTCAACTGGATCAAGTTATGAATAATTACTTGAATCGCATGGAACACCCATATTTTTTAATGAAAGAACAAGCTTCCATTGAATCCTTTATATGGAAAAGGCATCCCATGTTTAGTGGATCTTCTAATATCCTCCACATGGAATAGTGGATTAACTCCATTGAAAATATATTCTCTGTCCTCCAGTGCTTAGTAGAAGAGAAAATTGTGTTGGATTTCTATTGTTTTGATAGGGAAGCTGATCAGTGGTGGAAACTGATCAAAAATACGAAGTCCAAGGAGGAAATTGATTCCATGAATTGGGACTAATTCAAGAAAATGTTTTTCAATAAATATTTTACCCAAACCCATCATCTCAAGATGGAAAGAGAGTTCCTCTTACTTAAATAGATGTAAAATGAGTCAATTGAGGAATATGAAGAAAACTTCACCAGGATTTCAAGATACATCTCTATCATTTTCATGAACACATAAAACAAGGTGGATCACTTATTTAGTGCACTAAAGATGAGTCTATGAAAATAATTGGTTATTTGGGACTTCAATAATTATGAAAATATTTTATATTGTTCCATCAAGGTTGAAATGGATATCATAGACTCTCAATGGTCTCATGGGCCTAGTGACAAAAAGAAAAAAAATGGAGTCTAATATAGGTGGATCAGAAAATAAATCCCATGATAGAAAAAAGACCGAATATCCCACGTGTCAAAATTGTGTGAAGAAGCATCCTGGGAACTATCTAAAGGGAACCATGAAATGATTAAAATGTGGAAGAATGAGGCCTATCAATAAGAACTACCAAATGGATATGAAGAATACCATTAACATTAATGAAGAAAGGAAGTTTCATATCAATTATCATCCAATATTGAAATGTGATAACTACAAGGAACATGGGTATTTTTTGAACCAATGCTGTAAGCCTAGGGTTGTTGGAGGCAATAAAAAAACCTCCAAGTAAACAAGGAAAGTATTATACTATAAATAACATTGATGTGGAGCCAGAAAATGATGTGGTGATAGGTTTGATGGTTATTCATTCATAAATAGAAAACATAATATTTTATTTTGTTATATGCATTCTTTATTATCTTGCAATTTTAGCAGAACTATTCAAACACCACCTCAAAATTTTCAGGTTGATTTATCTATGAGAACAGATAATGGTCCAATTATTGCATCCAAAGTACATAAATCCTCCCTAGTTAATGTTTTTGGATTTAACCTCCCCAAAAATATTTTAATACTTTGGTAGAGTCTTATCCTATATTGTAAATGAATTGGATATCTTTATACAAATCCAACATCAACTGTTGGGAAAGGGAGATCACTCTTCACATCCTGAAGAATCCTCCAATTATTTACAAGTGTAAGGAGGAAGATGAATCTACTTCAGAATAATTATCTCAAGTGTGGATATTATTGCCTCATGATCAAGCATATCTTGCTCAAATGGTTGAGACAAAGGATATGATCATGATTGAAGATATACCCATCATGATGGATTAAACTGATGTATTCCCTAAACAATTGTCTGTTATTCCCCCTGATTGAGAAGTTGAGTTCCAAATTAAACTTATTGTTGGACCTATTACTATACCAAAGACACCACTTACCATCGTTAATATGGAATAACTGAAGAATCAGTTACAAGAGAATCTGTATAAGGGTTTTATATGCTCGGGTGCTTCCCCATGGGGTGAACCAGTCCTATTTGTCAAGAAGAAGGATGGATAAATTCACCTTTGTATCAATTATTGTGAGATTAATAAAATCATGATAAATAAAAAGTATCCCCTTCCAAAGATATATTAATTGTTCGATCAGCTATGTGGGGCCAGTTATTTCTCTAAGGTAGACCTTCAATCGGGATATAACCAATTAAAGGTGGGAAAGGAAGATATTACCAAGATTGTGTTTCGAATGAGGTATGGACACTATGAGTTTGTAGTGATGGCCTTTGGACTCACTAACGATCCAAAAAATTTCATGGATTTATTGAATAGTCTTTATATATTACCTCAAAAAATTTGTGGTAGTCTTTATCGATGATATTCTGATATACTCCAAGAGCAAGGAGGAACATGAGGAGCATTTGAATATTGTGTTTAAGACTTTGAGAAGGGAGATAATATATGAAAATTATATTAAATGTGAGTTATGGATGGATTAAGTATCATTCTTAGGGCATGTTATCACCAGTAAAGGAATATATGTGGACCCTTCCAAGACAAAGGTAATCAAAGATTGGCTGAGGCCAATATCTGTAACGGAGATCCACAAATTTATTGGTATAACTAGGTATTATCGACAATTTGTGAAGAGATTATCATGATTATAAAACCTAATAACCAAGATGAAATGGAAGGGAGTAAAGTTTTTATGGACTCAATAATGCGAGGAAATATTTAAGGATCTCAAAAAGAGGCTTATCACTATGCCAATAATCACACTCCTGAAAAGTGGAGAACTCTTTGTGGTATACAATGATTATTAAAAGAAAGTATTAGGCTATGTATTGATGAAAAATTATAAAGTGACATCCTAATCCTCAAGGCAGTTGAAAATTCATGATCAAAACTATCCCATTCATGATCTGGAGTTGGCGAATGTGATCTTTGCATTGAAAATCAAGAGACATTATCTCTATGTGGAGAAGTGTGAGATATATACTAATAACAAGAGTCTCAAATATATATTTACATATAAGGATCTTAATATGTACTAGTTTATATGGTTAGAGATCATTAAGGATTATGACTGTTCAATCCACTACCATATTGGTAAGGAAAATATGGTGGTGGATGCTCTAAGTAGAAAGGATCCCACATCTTTATCAATGATGAGAATTGAGAAGGATACAATTTTATTAGACTTAAAAAGGATGGACATGATAATAATTAAGGGAGGAACATCATAAATCCTTTCTCAAATTATTTCTCAACCGTCCATTGTGGAGAAAATAAAGGATGCTCAAAGAAATGATGTAGAAATTTAGAAAAGGGTAGAAGCTATCCAAAATAGAAAATCCTACGAGTTCAAGATCTATGAGTATGGATTCATAAAATTTGGGTCATAAATTTATGTACCATCAAATAAAGAGATAAATAAAGAGATTCTGAATGACACACATAACTCAACCTTCTCTATTCACCTAGGGATCACAAAGATGTATCGATATCTCAAGGAGAACTTTTTGTGGGACAATATGAAAAATGAGATTTTTGAATATAGATCAAAGTGCCTGATAAGTCAGCAAGTGAAGGATTCAAGGAAAAATTATAAAGGGATGATGAAACCATTACCCATACCAATATAGAAATGGGAAAACATCACCATGGAATTTGTTACTAGAATTCCAAAGACATCCATAGGAAACAACTCTATATTGGTTATTATGGATCATCTTACACTACTGGAATTTGGTCTTTTACCAACGGTAGTATACCAACGGTTTACTTAAACCGTTGGTATAGTGAGCCTTTGCCAACGGTTTAACAAAACCGTTGGCAAAGGGAATTTTGGTGGACCCTTTCCCAACGGTTCACTGGAACCATTGGGGAAGGGGTGCTAAACTCACACATTTCCCAACGGTTCACTGAAACCGTTGGGAAATGTGTGCCTTTGCCAACGGTTTTTATAAACCATTGGAAAAGGTTTCCCACAAATTCCAGATCGCGATCTCCTCTCCCCATTCGGACAGAGCCCTAATCTATTCGCTCCGCTGCTCTAGCGAACCCCATCCGACTCCACTGCTCTCGCGAATCCGAACAGCAGCACCCCCTATCCCAACAGGTACACCCCCATACGAATAGGTAAAATTTGATCTCAACCATATTGTTGTAGTTGTTTTAATGAATAGATTTTTTCCAGGTGTTGGTGGTTTAATTGATTATTGAAATTAATATCTAAATAGGATATTGTTTGTGTTTGTGAATACTTCTTTAATGTTTTTTTATTCTATGTTTGGAAGGAGAGTGTTCAAAACATGTAAATCAGAGTTGGGGGAGGCTATCGTGAATGTTTACATGTTTTGGATAATGGATTGTGGGAATTATGGATTGTGTTCAAACCAATTTGATATGTTTTGGATAATAGATTGTGGGGGTAGGGGGTGTCCACGGGGGTGGGTGGGTTGTCCACGGGGGTGGGCGGGGGTGTCCACGGGGGTGGGAAAGGCTGTCCACGGGGGTGGGCGGGGCTGTCTAGGGGGTGTGGGCTGTCTTAGGGGTCTGGGTGGGGTGTCCTGGTGGGGGAGGGGTGTGTGGGGTGTCCAGGGGGGGTGGTATGTCTAGGTGGTGGTGGTGGGGTTGCAGGGGAGGGGGGTGTGGGCTGTTTGGGAGGGTGGGCGGGGCTATCTAGGGGGTACGGGGTGTCCAGGGGGGTACGGGGGTGGGAGGGTTGTCCACAAGGGTGGACGGGCTGTCCATGGGCGTGGCCGGGCTGTCAAGGAGGGGTGGGCGAGCTGTCCAGGGGGGTGGGTGGGCTGGCCACGGGGGGTAGGGGTGTCCAGGGGGGTGGGCGGGCTATCCAAGGGGGTGGGGGACTGTCCATAGGGAGAAGGGGTCTCGAGGGGGGTGGGTGGGCTGTCCACGGGGGTGGTTGGGCTGTCTAGGGGGTAGGGGGTGTCCACGGGGGTGGGCGGGGCTGTCCAGGGGGTGTGGGCTGTCCTGGGGGTCTGGGTGGGGTGTCCTGGTGGGGGAGGGGTGTGTGGGGTGTCCAGGTGGGGTGGTATGTCTAGGTGGTGGTGGTGGGGTTGCAGGGAAGGGGGGTGTGGGCTATTTGGGAGGGTGGGCGGGGCTATCCAGGGGGGGTACGGGGTGTTCAGGGGGGTACGGGGGTGGGCGGGCTGTCCACAAGGGTGGACGGGCTGTCCACGGGGGTGGCCGGGCTGTCAAGGAGGGGTGGGCGGGCTGTCCAGGGGGGGTGGGTGGGCTGGCCACAGGGGGTAGGGGTGTCCAGGGGGGTGGGCGGGCTATCCAAGGGGGTGGGGGGCTGTCCATAGGGAGAAGGGGTGTTGAGGGGGGTGGGTGGGCTGTCCACGGGGGTGGTTGGGATATCTAGGGGTAGGGGGCGTCCACGGGGGTGGGTGGGTTGTCCACGGGGGTGGGCGGGGCTGTCCACGGGGGTGGGAAAGGCTGTCTACGGGGGTGGGCGGGGCTTTCCAGGGGGTGTGGGCTGTCCTGGGGGTCTGGGTGGGGTGTCCTGGTGGGGGAGGGGTGTGTGGGGTGTCCAGGGGGGTTGGTATGTCTAGGTGGTGGTGGTGGGGTTGCAGGGGAGGGGGGTGTGGGCTGTTTGGGAGGGTGGGCGGGGCTATCCCGGGGGGGGGGGGGGGTACGGGGTGTCCAGGGGGGTACGGGGGTGGGCGGGCTATCCACAAGGGTGGATGGGCTGTCCACGGGGGTGGTCGGGCTGTCAAGGAGTGGTGGGAGGGCTGTCCAGGGGGGGTGGGTGGGCTGGCCACAGGGGGTAGGGGTGTCCAGGGGGGTGGGCGGGCTATCCAAGGGGGTGGGGGGCTGTCCATAGGGAGAAGGGGTGTCGAGGGGGGTGGGTGGGCTGTCCACAGGGGTGGTTGGGCTGTCTAGGGGGTAGGGGGTGTCCACGGGGGTGGGTGGGTTGTCCACGGGGGTGGGAGGGGCTGTCCACGGGGGTGGGAAAGGCTGTCCACAGTGGTGGGTGGGGCTGTCCAGGGGGTGTGGGTTGTCCTGGGGGTCTGGGTGGGGTGTCCTGGTGGGGGAGGGGTGTGTGGGGTGTCCAGGGGGTTGGTATGTCTAGGTGGTGGTGGTGGGGTTGCAGGGGAGGGGGGTGTGGGCTGTTTGGGAGGGTGGGTGGGGCTATCCCGGTGGGGGGGGGGGTACGGGGTGTCTAGGGGGGTACGGGGGTGGGCGGGCTGTCCACAAGGGTGGACGGGCTGTCCACGGGGGTGGTCGGGCTGTCAAGGAGGGGTGGGCGGGCTGTCCAAGGGGGGTGGGTGGGCTGGCCATAGGGGGTAGGGGTGTCCAGGGGGGTGGGCGGGCTATCCAAGGGGGTGGGGGCTGTCCATAGTGAGAAGGGGTGTCGAGGGGGGTGGGTGGGCTGTCCACGGGGGTGGTTGGGCTGTCTAGGGGGTAGGGGGTGTCCACGGGGTTGGGTGGGTTGTCCACGGGGGTGGGCGGGGCTTTCCACGAGGGTACCCTACTAATATGGTTATGGGATGAGGCATGCTTTGATGTGATAACAAATTAAGTTCTTGTTGGTTTTACATTTTTTCAATAACACATTAGTATGTTTTTTTCACATGTGTAGTTGATACCATGATTATTTTCTTCCTTTATCGTTTACTTAAATGTATTTTCTACTAAATTTCAATCCTATTGAATTATTTATGACAAAACGACTTATATGAATTCTTTTTACAGAATGGAAAGAAGTTGGATGTATGAAACTGATCGTATCTCAAGCGATTTTCAAAAAAATTTGGAGAGCTTTATAGATTTTTCATTTCACAATGCTTCAGATAGTGGTCGCATACACTGCCCATGTTCCAATTGTGTTGGTAGACCTTGGTTGAGTCGTGAAGAAGTCAGCTACCACATAACCAAAAATGGTTTTCAAGCAAACTACTTTGTGTGGTATCACAATGGGGAGAAAATGAAATCTCAAATTGGTGATGATCAAAATGAAAGGACTGGAATGGAGAATTTGTTAGATGATCGGTTTCCATTTATTCGTCATCATGAAAAGGAAAGGATTTAGACTCAAGAAGACGTCGATATGAGGACAACTGATGCATCTAGTGAAAATGATGATATTGATAGGGTGAAAAAATTGAATGATGCTGCCACGACTCCAGTATATCGACAATGCGATAAAATGAAAAATCTGGAATTTTTAATCCGATTGTTTCATGGAAAAACTATGTATGGGATTTCTAATACAACAATCGATTACATTCTTACCCTCTTGATGAATTTACTTCCAGATGATGCAGATATTACCTCAAACCACTATATGGCATGGAAGTTAGTTGAAGAACTTGGATTTTCCAGAAACAAAATTCATGCTTGCCCGAAAGATTGCAGTTTATTCTGGGAAGAAACCGCTGAACGAAATGAATGTATAAAATGTGGCACATCCCACTGGAAGTCAAAATCTGATGGAACACCATCCCGCATTCCACAGAAAGTAATGTGGCACTTTCCATTGATCCCCAGACTCCAGAATCTTTTTATGTCTGATGACATATCAATAAAAATGAGATGGAATGATACCGAGAGAAAGAAGACTAATGATGAGTTGGTTCATCCTGCAGATGGATTTGCATGGCAGAGATTTGATGCTCAACATCCTGATTTTGCAGCTGACGTGCGTAATGTGAGGCTGGGTCTTTCATGCGACAGTTTTAATCCGTTTGGGAAGATGCTTACTTCGCACAACACATGGCCAGTTTTTATACACATTTATAATCTTCCCCCATGGTTGTGTATGAAAAAAGCTTTCACTTTCATGAGTATACTCATATCTGGTCCTTCTGATCCCGGCATTGATATTGATGTATACATGAAACCTTTAATAAAAGAGTTGAAACTTCTTTGGGATGTGGGTGTGCGAACATACGATGCATGTTCGAAAGACATATTTCAGATGCGTGCTGCGCTTATGTGGACGATAAATGATTTTCCAGCTTATGCAATGATATCTGGATGGAGCACGAAGGGAAAACTATCATGTCCAGTTTGTATGAAGAATACACGATCCAGAAGACTGAAACATCGTTGTAGTTTCAGTTTTATGGGACATCGACGATTTTTTCCAAAGGATCATCCATATAGAATGAATCGTCGAAGATTTGATAATACTATAGAGACCGATGATCCACCTCAGCATATGTCTAGAACTGATGTTCTTAATGAATTGAAAGATTTCAGTTTTTTGTTCGGGAAGGGTCAAATGAAATCTGGAAAGAGAAAGAATGTTTCCACAGAAACCTGTTACAATTGGAGGAAGAGGAGTATCTTTTTTGATTTGCCTTATTGGTCAACCAATTTGCTACGTCATTTCTTAGACGTAATGCATATTGAAAAGAATATATGTGAAATGTTGCTTTCAGTTCTTCTAAATGTCAAGGGGAAGACAAAAGATGATTTACGATCTCGACGTGACTTGGTGGATTGGGGCATCAGACCAGAATTGCATCCTGTGCGTATCAGTGAAAATAAATGGAAACTTCCATGTTCTTCTTATGTGATGACACCTAATGAAAAAAAAACAATTTTTGTAAGTATTAGAGACTATTAGAGTTCCTGATGGCTATTCAAGCAACATATCTAAACGAGTCAACAGAAGAGAGTTGAAGCTAAAATCTTTGAAGACTCATGATTATCACGTTCTACTACATGAGTTGCTTCCAATAGCAATCCATCATCTTTTGTCCAATAATGTAAGGGTGGGTGTTATTCGGTTGTGCCATTTGTTTAGAGATCTTTGTGCTAAGAATTTGTCCAAGTCTTTCTTGCAAAAAATGTTGACAGATGCCCCATTAATTTTGTGTGAGTTGGAGAAAATATTTCCCCCATCATTTTTCACATGCATGCTGCATCTGACTGTCCATATTCCAATTGAAATACTTCTCGGAGGACCTGTTTCTTTTTGTTGGATGTATCCAACTGAAAGAAATATGTTCACATTAAAGTCTTTTGTTCGAAACAAGAATCATCCCGAAGGTTCTATCGTGAACGGTTACTTAGCTCAAGAATGTATGGATTTCTGTTCGATGTATTTGTCTGATCTTACTACAAGAATGAACAGACCAATGAGAAATGAAGAAGAACAATATGAGAAAATTGAACCCAATTTTCCATCACTTCCTCAAACAGGAGGAATTCCTGGATCATATACATTGAAGACATTAAGCCATGAAGAGCGGGAGATGGCACATCGCACAGTTTTGTTCAACTGTGATTTGTTCGATGACTATATCAGGTAACAAAATTGAATATGCATATCTTACATATATATCTGTTAAACTATTCATATTTTTTTATCTACAAGGAACATAAAACAATGATAAATAGGAAGCATTGTTCTTTATCTTTGAGAAGGAGAGAGACTTTGCATAGCAAAGAGTTTTATGCTTGGTTAAAATTGAAGGTAAAAATATTACTTTTTAAATTAATTATTTCAATATTTACTTAATTTTAACTGTCATTTATATTGCAGGTATTGAGTTTGTCTGCTGACTCTGTCTCTGAGGAAATAAGAGCTTTGGCTTTTGGTCCTAATACCGTGGTTCGTGACTGTAAATCAATTGTTATCAATGGGTACAGATTTATTGTCACTGAACGAGCCAAAAAAATGAGAACACAACATGATGGTATTATGGTTACTACCACAACAGATCGTTATGCCAGTGCATCAGATAGTAGACCGCGACTTGAAAATGTGGGTTATTATGGAGTCGTTGAGAAAATAATAATATTGGATTATTACTCTCATGGACGAGTCACAATGATGAAATGCCATTGGTTTGATTCGATGACGAGACATGACACATTTATTGATGATTGTGGATTTCGAGTAATTAATATGACCCACACTCTTGCTACCGAAGAACCATATGTGTTGGCATCAATGGATAAACAAGTTTTTTATGTCAAAGATCAACTTCAACCTGAATTTGGTGTCATAGTTGAAGTAATTCCAAGACATATTTTTGATGATGCTGATGATGGAATTGACACTGTCCCTATTGCCATTGGAACCAATCCATTTATTTCTTTTGATGACTCCAATATCTCAATTGTCAGAGTTGATTGTGAACCTGAAGTTGTGGTTGGAAATATATAGAATCATTCATCCATGTTCTCAATTCTTTTGGTTTACCTCGAGTTGGGTTGTTAAGGTTGGTAATATTCATATTTATTTAGTATTGATCACAAATATGTTTTAGCTGACTTGACCGTTATGTGAATTTTCAATGTTTATTGGTTACTGTTTTATTTGAATTGCATTTTCTAATTTGGAATTGAACTGTATTCAAACCAAATCAAACAATATTTCTAACTTGGTGAACATTACAACTTGTATGTTTTATTAAATCCATTCAAGCTCTTCTAAAACAATTAATAGTTAAATTACCAATGAATCCCCTCATTCCCTCATATATTTAGTTTTTTGGTTTACACATTAATTTTCTTTTTCTAATTAATTACATATTTGTTTTCAAATGCAGGAAATGCAGCCAATTGAAGAGAGACGAAGAAAAAAAATGGCGGAGAACAATCGTCGGATGGAGGAGATGGGCATTCCACCATTAGTGCCTACAGTGAGTACTTTATTTCAAATATATATATATATATATATATATATATATATTTACAGAATATATAATGTCATGTGATTAATTTTTTTGTAAACATTTTTGTAGGATCCACCGTTACGTCGACAGTTATTCGACGAGGAGCCTAGTACTGGTGCTAGTACTCAGGCCGGTGGTACGAGGAGGGTTCGTACCAGAGGTGGACGTAGAGATGCACGTGCCCGACTAGACCCTGCCCCTCCCACTGACATTTCATCCTTCCCACATTCTGATCCTGGTGTTTCGTTAGGGACACATGGGGTATTTAGGCCTCCCATGTTTTCGCTACATTTTGCATCTTCTGCCCCATCATTTTCACATCCCATGATGATTCCCACTCCCCAGTCAGCATCAGGTCATACAGCTGTTCCATCTTCTTTTCCTTCTACTTCTGTCTCTCCGAGCTTTTATATTCCATCGTCTTCGACTCCTGTTCCACCAGAGGGTGTTCCATCAGGTTCTGTGGATCCGACGCCACTCATTGATCAGACTAGTGCAGGTATATTTATAAAACCCTAACAAATTTTTATAGCAATATTTATTTTCATTATAACATGTTTTGATAAAATATTTGTTTTTCTTTCATGACAGATACATATACTGACAGGAGGTGGGGGAGGGGCCGTACACGCATGCGTTCGGTGTGGAACCGTCGCACACAGGTTATGGTGGAATATAATGAATACAATCAGATGGTTGAGAAAACAGGGAAGCAATGTCGGAGTTTTCTGGTGACGCTTGCCAAATACTCCGACATCATTCCTGTCAGCCCACTGTCGTGGAGACATTTTCCACATGAGGTCAAAGATAGAGCTTGGGCAGAGATATGGGTAAAAAAATCTGTTGTATTTAATTCCATGAATTATTTTTTGTATTTATATGAATTAATATTTTGATTTCAGCTTCGATTTAATTTTCCTGATGGTGAGGGTGCATGACTGGAACGTCTAAAGGATTTAGGTGATCTTTGGAGAGCCTACAAGCATGAGCTGTATATTGGCTGGCGTGCTAGAGTTGGCACTGAGTTAGAGGCGGTACCAGTCGTGGATGATTGTCCTATAGAGCAGTATCGTCAGATGATTACTCATTGGACGAGTACCCAGTTTAAGGTATGAATTACATTTGAGGTATTTAAATAATAACTTTCATGTTTTTCATTAATATTATCCTTTGAATTATCGAATTTTATTTAGGAATCATCTAGAAAAAATAAAAAAAACATTGATGCAAAAAAAATACCTCCATACACTAGGACGCACGACGATGCCGGATCATGAGAGGCAGCAGGTATGACAATTGTTTATAAGTTTTCTTTACGACTTAAATTTTCTTTTGTTTCCTCAATTATTTAATAATTTGCTAAAGTTTTTATATAACTTTTGTTTTCAATGTCATTGTAGAGGCAAGTACAAAATATTGAAGGATGTGTGCCTCGAGAAAAACTGTTTTGCTCGAGTAGACGAAAAAAGGATGGAAGTGTTGTCAACGAAGCGACTCAGCAGCAGATTGTAAGTTTTAATCTGTTGATTTTATATTTTAATATCTATTTTGTAACTTAATAATATATTTATATTTTTAACAAGATGATTTAGAGGCCCTCGATGCCCAAGAAGCAGACAATTTTGGGCCATCTGATCACTTACATCAGGTGTTGGGAGAGGATCATTCTGGCAGAGTACGCTGCCGACCTAGGATAGCCCCGACGAGGTATTGGCCTGCCTCAGGTATGAGTTGTAGTGCCACCGAGCTACAGCAAGTTAGGGCACAGGCAGAACAGGCTGAGAAAAGGGCCACAGAGACGGCAGAACAGTCTTCTAGGGAAAACAGTGCATTTTTGAAATTTATTGAAGTTCTACGTCCAACACTTCCAGCAGAGGACAGCCCAGCGATTGATGAATACATGTCGTCGATACATTCTATATATGGTGCACCAGGTGGCAGTTCCAGTGGTGGTCAGGCCGATTTCTAGCTTGAAGATGATGATGGCGAGAAGTCTGATGTGGAAGAGGAGGGAGATGAGGAGGGCGAGGAGGAGGGCGAAGGCGAGGAGGAGGGCGTTGTGGAGGGTGAGGACGATGAGGAGGACGATGACGAGGGTGATGATGATGATGATGGTGGTGGTGGTGATGCTGATGTGGGACATATTGATCCGTTACATTTTTGACTTATATTACTGAGATTTGATGTTTAATCTATTCTAGTTGTTGGTTTTATCTAGACTCGTAGTATAGTATTGGAGTTGAGTTATTTTTATATATTGTCTGTTTTTATGGATGTTGTTGTCTTTTAGTGGTTGTGTGTTTGAGAACTCCCTGGACAACCCCCCTCATTCTTGGACCCTGGACAACCCCCCCTCCCCCTTGGACCCCGAACACCCCCCAAACACCCCGCGGACAGCCCCCTGGACAGCCCCCCGTACAGCCCCCCACCCTCCACCCTGGACCCTGGATAGCCCCCCGGACAGCCCCCCGGACAACCCCCCCACCCTCCCCCTTGGACCCCGGACAACCCCCCCAAACACCCCCCGGACAGCCCCCTGAACAACCCCGGACAACCCCCTGAACAACCCCTGAACAACCCCTGAACACCCCTGAACAACCCCCTGAACAACCCCCGGACAGCCCCCTGAACAACCCCGGACAACCCCCTGAACAACCCCCAAACACCCCCCGGACAGACCCCGCACAGCCCCCCCACCCTCCTCCTTGGTCCCCGGACAGCCCCCCGGACACCCACCGGACAGCCCCCCCGGACAGCCCCTCCACCTTCCTTAATTTCATTAGCTCTGAAATGTTTCATAGCACGATCAACTAAAATCTAATCCATACTAAATATGATATAAAAATATTCTATATGAATTTCCATAAGATTTTAAGTGAAAAAAAAGCGACATACGAAAAACTGACCAAACGCATTTGAAATGTGTTGATGCTTTAGGACAACGATCCATGGGTCATATGTGACGTGTACGAATCATCCTCGCCTCAATCCGAGGCGTGGTGTGGTCGGAACAACTCAAAGTGTATGTCTTTTGTTTCAAAAGGACATCATTTTAAGTGAAAAACATAAACTAGCATACGGAAAACCGCGGGCACACGGCACGTCCGATTGACGTGTCGTCTGCTCGACCACTTCATAAATCACTCTCCCGTATTTGTTGTCTGATTTCAGGCCATTCCGACTTCGTTCGGCCCGTTTGGACGCCCCTCACGCGCGTTTACGAAGCGCGCGCATCACTTAAAACACGAATATTGAGCCGTACCGCGCAAACCACACGTCCGATTGACGTGACGTCTACGCGTACACGTCACGAATAATAATTAGAATGTTTCACGGTGGTTTCAGCTCAATCCGAGATCTTCCGCTATGAATTTGACCGTTTGACGCCCGTTTTGGCCGTTTATGACACCAGAACTGCGTTGCCGGTCACCACGGGCACACGGCACGTCCGATTGACGTGCCGTCTGCTCGACCACTTTAGAAATCACTCTCCCGTATTTTTCGTCTGATTTCAGGCCATTCCGACTTCGTTCGGCCCGTTTGGACCCCCCTCACGCACGTTTACGAAGCGCGCGCATCACTTAAAACATGAATATTGAGCCGTATCGCGCAAACCGCACATCCGATTGACGTTCCGTATGCGCGTACACGTCAGGAATAATAATTAGAATGTTGCACGGTGGTTTCAGCTCAATCCGAGGTCGTCCGCTATGAATTTGACCGTTTGACGCCCGTTTTGGCCGTTTATGACACCAGAACTGCGTTGTCGGTCACCGCGGGCACACGACACGTCCGATTGACGTGTCGTCTTCTCGACCAATTCATAAATCACTCACCCATATTTGTCGTCTGATTTCAGGCCATTCCGAAATCGTTCGGCCCATTTGGACCACCCTCACGCGCGTTTACGAAGCGCGCGCATCACTTAAAACACGAATATTGAGCCGTACCGCGCAAACCGCACGTCCGATTGACGTTCCGTCTGCGCGTACACGTCACGAATAATAATTATAATGTTTCAAGGTGGTTTCAGCTCAATCCGAGGTTGTCCTCTATGAATTTGACCGTTTGACGCCCGTTTTGGCCGTTTATGACACCAGAACTGCGTTGTCGGTCACCGCGGGCACAGGGCACGTCCCATTGACGTGCCGTCTGCTCGACCACTTCAGAAATCACTCACCCGTATTTGTCTTCTGATTTCAGGCCATTCTGAATTCGTTCGGCCCATTTGGACCCCCCTCACGCGCGTTTACGAAGCGCGTGCATCACTTAAAATACGAATATTGAGTCGTACCGCGCAAACCGCATGTCTGATTGACGTGCCGTCTGCGCGTACATGTCAAGAATAATAATTAGAATGTTGCACGGTGGTTTCAGGTCAATCTGTGGTCATCCGCTATGAATTTGACCGTTGGACGCCCGTTTTGGCCGTTTATGACACCAGAACTGCGTTGTCGGTCACCGCGGGCACACGGCACGTCCGATTGATGTGCCGTCTACTCGAACACTTCAGAAATCACTATCCCATATTTGTTGTCTGATTTCAGGCCATTCTTACTTTTTTCGGCCCATTTGGACCCCCCTCACGCGCGTTTACGAAGCGCGCACATCACTTAAAACACGAATAGTGAGCCGTACCGCGCAAACCGCACGTCCGATTGACGTGCCGTCTACGCGTACACGTCAAGAATAATAATTAGAATGTTTCACGGTGGTTTCAGGTCAATCCGAGGTCGTCCACTATGAATTTGACCGTTTGACGCCCGTTTTGGCCGTTTATGACACCAGAACTGCGTTGTCTATCACCGCGGACACACGGCACGTCCGATTGATGTGTCGTCTGCTCGACCACTTCAGAAATCACTCTCCCGTATTTTTCGTCTGATTTCAGGCCATTCCGACTTCGTTCGGCCCATTTGGACCCCCCTCACGCGCGTTTACGAAGCGCGCGCATCACTTAAAACACGAATATTGAGCCGTACCGCGCAAACCGCACGTCCGATTGATGTTCCGTCTGTGCGTACACGTCACGAATAATAATTAGAATGTTTCACGGTGGTTTCAGGTCAATCCGAGGCCGTCTGCTATGAATTTGACCGTTTGACGCCCGTTTTGGCCGTTTATGACACCAGAACTGCGTTGTCGGTCACCGCGGGCCCACGACACGTCCGATTGACGTGCCGTCTGCTCAACCACTTCATAAATCACTCACCTGTATTTGTCGTCTGATTTCAGGCCATTCCGAAATCATTCGGCCCGTTTGGACCACCCTCACGCGCGTTTACGAAGCACGCGCATCACTTAAAACACAAATATTGAGTCGTACCGTGCAAACCACACGTCCGATTGACGTGCCGTCTACGCGTACACATCACGAATAATAATTATAATGTTTCACGGTGGTTTCAGCTCAATCCGAGGTCGTCCGCTATGAATTTGACCGTTTGACGCCCGTTTTGGCCGTTTATGACACCAGAACAGCGTTGTCGGTCACCGCGGGAACATGGAACGTCCAATTGATGTGCTGTCTGCTCAACCACTTCAGAAATCACTCACCCGTATTTTTCGTCTGATTTCAGGCCATTCCGACTTCGTTTGGCCCGTTTGGACCCCCCTCACGCGCGTTTACGAAGCGCGTGCATCACTTAAAATAAGAATATTGAGCCGTATCGCGCAAACCGCACGTCCGATTGACATTCCGTCTGCGCGTACACGTCAAGAATAATAATTAGAATGTTGCACAGTGGTTTCAGCTCAATCTGAGGTCGTCCGCTATGAATTTGACCGTTGGACGCCCGTTTTGGCCGTTTATGACACCAGAACTGCGTTGTCGGTCACCGCGGGCACAAAGCACGTCCGATTGATGTACCGTCTGCTCGAACACTTCAGAAATCACTCTCCCGTATTTTTCGTCTGATTTCAGGCCATTCTGACTTCGTTCGGCCCATTTGGACCCCCCTCACGCGCGTTTACGAAGCGCGCGCATCACTTAAAACACGAATATTGAGCCGTACCGCGCAAACCGCACGTCCGATTGACGTGCCCTCTGCACGTACACGTCACGAATAATAATTAGAATGTTTCACGGTGGTTTAAGGTCAATCCGAGGTCGTCCGCTATGAATTTGACCGTTTGACGCCCGTTTTGGCCGTTTATGACACCAGAACTGCGTTGTCGGTCACCGCGGGCACACGGAACGTCCGATTGACGTTCTGTTTGCTCGAACACTTCATAAATCACTCACCCATATTTTTCGTCTGATTTCAGGCCATTCCGAAATCATTCGGCCCGTTTGGACCACCCTCACGCGCGTTTACGAATTGCGCGCATCACTTAAAACACGAATATTGAGCCGTACCGCGAAAACCGAATGTCCGATTGACGTTCCGTTTGCGCGTACACATCAAGACTAATAATTAGAATGTTTCACAGTGGTTTCAGCTCAATCCGAGGTTGTCCGCTATGAATTTGACCATTTGACGCCCGTTTTGGCCGTTTATGACACCAGAACTGCGTTGTTGGTCACCGCGGGCACATGGCACGTCCAATTGACGTGCCGTCTGCTCGACCACTTCAGAAATCACTCACCCGTATTTTTCGTCTGATTTCAGGCCATTCTGACTTCGTTCGGCCCGTTTGGAACCCCCTCACGCGCGTTTACGAAGCGCGCGCATCACTTAAAATACGAATATTGAGCCATACCGCGCAAACCGCACGTCCGATTGACGTGCCGTCTGCGCGTACACATCATGAATAATAATTAGAATGTTTCACGGTGGTTTCATCTCAATCTGAGGTCGTCCGCTATAAATTTGACCGTTGGACGCCCGTTTTGGCCATTTATGACACCAAAACTGCGTTGTCGGTCACCGCGGGCACACAGCACGTCTGATTGACGTGCCGTCTGCTCGACCACTTCATAAATTACTCTCTCGTATTTTTCGTCTGATTTCAGGCCATTCCGACTTCGTTCGGCCCGTTTGGACCCCCCTCACGCGCGTTTACGAAGCGCGCGCATCACTTAAAACACGAATATTGAGTCGTACCACGCAAACCGCACGTCCGATTGACGTGCCGTCTACGCATACATGTCACGAATAATAATTAGAATGTTGCACGGTGGTTTCAGCTCAATCTGGAGAAGTGGTGTGGTCGATACCACTCAAAGTGTCCGTCTTTTGTTTCAAAAGGATGTCATTTTAAGTGAAAAGCATCAACTGACATACGGAAAACCGACCAAACGCATTCCGAATCTGTTGATAATTTATCCCAACAATCCATCGGTCATATTTGACGTGTACGAGCCAACCCGGGATGAATCTGAGTCGCGGTGTGGCCGGGATAAGTCTAAGTGGCTCTCTTTTGTTTAAAATGGACACCATTTTAAGTACATACGGAAAAACGACCAAACGGATTCAGTTTCCATTGAAACTTTAGGAGAACGATCCATGGGTCATATGTGACGTGTACGAATAATCCCCACCTAAATCCGGCATGCGGTGCGGCTGACACCACTCAAAGTGTCCGTCTTTTGTTTCAAAAGGACGTCATTTTAAGTGAAAGGCATCAACTGACATACGGAAGAATGACCAAACGCATTCGGATTCTATCGATACTTTAGCACAATGATCCATGAGTCATATGTGACGTGTACAAGTCAACCCCGTCTTAATCCGAGATGCGGTGTGGCCGACACCGCTCTAACTCTGTCTCTTTTGTTTAAAATGGACATGATTATAAATGAAAAGAACAACTGGCATACGCAAAACCGACCAAACGCATTAGGAATCTTTTGATAATTTATCAGAACGATCCATGGGTCATATGTGACATGTACGAGCCAACCCGGGATGAATCTGAGTCGCGGTGTGGTCAGGATTAGTCTAAGTGTCACTTTTTTTGTTTAAAATGGACAACATTTTAAGTACATACGGAAAACCGACCAAACGCATTCGGTTTCCATTTAAACTTTAGGAGAACGATCCAAGGGTCATATGTGACGTGTACGAATCAACCCCGCCTCAATTGGAGATTCAGTGTGGTCGGCACCACTCATAGTGTCCGTCTTTTGTTTCAAAAGGATGTCATTTTAAGTGAAAAACATCAACTGGCATACGAAAAACCGACCAAACGCATTCGGATTGTGTCGATACTTTAGCACAACGATCCATGGGTCAAATGTGACGTGTACGAGTCAACCCCACTTCAATATGAGGTGCGGTGTGGCCGGTATCACTTCAGGTGTATGTATTTTGTTCAAAATGGACATCATTTGAGGTAAACATATATGGTATAGAAAAAACCGATCAAATTATGAATTGAATTTCGGATTCCACATATAATTGTCATCTAAATTTTAAATTGAATTCTATATGAATTATGTACGTTTATAATTACGTTATGAATTCTAATTTAATTATGGATGTGTATAGTTTCAGGATCCATTATATGTTAAATGTGTATGAATTTGTTCGTAATTGTATATGTATGTTTTATTTTATTGCAGGTACAATAATTGGATTGAAAATGAGGTCAAAATGAGGCCTGATGGAGAGGGGCCTGATGGACAGGGGCTGTGCAAATTGCAGGCTGCTGCAATTTGCAGCATAGGATATGCCAACGGTTTAAAACCATTGGCATATAATCCTAAAGAAGTTTTTACCAACGGTTCATTGAACCATTGGTAAATATCTCTTTTCCCAACGGTTCTAAACCGTTGGGAAAGAGTTCATCCATGGGGATATCCCAACGGTTTGGGGAGAACCGTTGGGAAAACTATCCCAAAACTGATATTTCCCAACGGTTCTCCCAAACCGTTGGGATAGGGTGGCTTTTGTGAGCCTATACCAACGGTTTCCAGTAAACCATTGGGAAAACCTTTTCCCAACGGCTTACTTCCCCACGGTTATCAGAACCGTTGGTATATCATATACCAACGGTTAGAGGGGCTTTCCCAACGGTTGTGAACCATTGGGAAATATTATATTTCCAGTAGTGTTATAAAGACAAATCACTTTATCACAATTCGAGAGGACTTATGACTGGATCAATTTGCATAGATATACATCAAAGAAGTGGTAAGGATGTATGGAGTATCACTATCTATTATATCTGACTGAGATCTGAGATTCACCTCCAAGTTCAGGAAAAGTCTCCAACATGCTCTAAGCACTGTGCTGAAGTTCAATACGACCTATCATCCTCAAACTGATGACCAATCTGATCAGACTATTAATACATTGGAATAAATATTGATAGCATGTTACATGGACTTCAAAGGAGGATGGGACCAAAATATTCCACTAGTTGAATCCTCCTACAACAATATTTTTTACTCAAGCATCCAAATGGATCCATATGAATCCTTTTATGGGAAAATGTGTATAACACCAGCATGATGGGATGAAGTCAGTGAACGTAAGATTCTAGGACCTGAAATGGTCGAAGAAATGGCGGAGAAGGTGAAAAAAATTTAGTAGCACATTAAGGTATCCCAAAGTCAACAAAATAGCTATGCATACAATCATTGATGGGACCTGGAGTTTATGTTTGGAGACATGGTATTCTTCCACATATCTCAATGGAAGAGGATCATGATATTTGGGAAGAAAGGGAAGATAATTCCTAGGTACATCAACCCCTTTGAGATCCTTGATAGTGTTAGAGTTGTGGCCTATTGACTATAACTTCCACAAACCATGTCTCAAGTACACAATATGTTTCATGTATCCCTCATAAGGAATCATATACCAGATCCTTTACATGTACTGACTTCATAGGTGGTATATTTGGAGAATGATCTTTCTTTCCAAGACTAGATAGTGATGACGTTGGATCATATAGATAATGTTCTATACATCAAGACTACTCACTTGGTCAAATTACTATTATGGAACCATAATTATAAAGAGGAAACATGTGATTTAGAGTAAGTGATGAAGGAAATTCCCTTCTTATAATCACTTCATATAGTATAAAAAACACAAGGTTTTATCAATGGAAATTCCCTTCTTATAATCACTTCATATAGTATAAAAAACAAGATAACACAATGCAATCTTTATAAGTGATGAATAAATTAAATAATAAGTGTTTCTTGAAGTTAAGGAACCTTTACCAATGAAATAGTAACTTGAACTTTGGAATAGTAATGTGAACCTTATGAATAGAAAACCATACAATTGAATAATAACCTCACCAATTAAATTATAAATAAAATCTATCCATCTTATAAGTGAAAATATGATATAATTATATCATATTATAAGTAAAAAAATATTTCAAAAATTATTATTTAGGTGTTGGTATTTTTATGGGTCTTAAATATTTAATTACATTTTTTGATTAATTTAATAATTTAAAATAAAATTTACTTTCATAAAATTTATTCATAAATTAATATTTTTATGTCTTAATATTATAATATAATTTTAGGAGACCTTAATTAATTTTTCAAAGTGTTAGAAAAACAGTTTTAATTTTAAAATTTGAATTTCCCAAGTAAATGATGATTTCAATTAAAAATTATATTTCTCATACTTATAAAATTATTTTTCATAAAATGGAGTTCATTTTTTAATTCTACATGTCAAAAAATTGTTAGGGTCAATTTTTGGTATTTTTCTGAAATACTTGAATTGTTTTATGAATAATAAAATATGATAATTTACTATAAATGATAAATACTTGAATTATGGAGTCACAGGTTCTATACTGTTGATTTAATACCATTATATCTAAATCACATACTCAATTTAATGTATTTAGTATCAAGAATCAACACTATTTCTTTTCTTGAGTAAAATAATAAACTAAATAATTAAATAATGAGAAAACACCTCTCCCCTCCACTATAAATACCACCCCTCACCACCCCTTCTCCTCACACCTATCAAGCCTTGATCCTTGTCCAAATTATTCCCAATACTCTTACCAAAACTCTCCACCACGTTTTGGAGATTTTTTTCTTAACAAAATACCAAAATAAATCCCCAAAGGAGGCTCTCAAGAAGAAGGAATCAAGAGGTAAAACCCTCTTCCTTTTATTTTAATTTCTTTTCAAGTTCCTTTATTTTATTATATTCTCCTTAAATAACCTCTTATAAGTGGCATGAAAACTATATTATATTACATATAATGTAATTTCATCATGTTTATGGAATTATTCTTCATAAAATCTCTTCTACTATCTCTTTTACTTTAAGAACGAAAACAACATCCGTGAGGTGCCGATTTACCACCTTCATGGATGACGTGCTTTCATATTTCAATTCCGTATTAAATGCTGGTCATGAAACCATTTTTATGGTTGAACCAGATTATAATATATGTATTATATCTTATTTAATATTCTGTAATCATTTTTTTCACATGATATTAATTTATAAAACAAAATGAGTTCGTTGAGATCAAACAATGATAAATTAATATAAATGATTATCATTAATGATTTATCTAATGAATTATACTCACTTGTGAAAAAATGGTATTTTAATATTCTATAAGTTCATTAATAAAATATAAGTTCAGTTATGGAGAACTATATTCATTCTACATGATTTTTCATACACTTATACAAGTAAACCGATCATGCAAACTAAGGAAATCAACGCTCCAAAATGATGAAATTGATTCTTTTGAGCCATCAAAAAATCCATAAATGAACTCAATAAAGTTTTAATAAATCAAATACATGTAAAAATGGTTCTGAAATTATTTATTAATGAATCGAATTTGATTATTCATGACATTAAGACCAAGTGATGAATCATTTCAGAAATATGGTAAGAGATTCTACCTGAACCTCCATTGTTCCGTCGGGTTATTCTTTATCTCTTTTTACCCAAATGAAATTATCTTTTATATTTATTTACTTATTATAAAATTTGTGTATATATTCCAAAATCATTTATTAATATCCATTCATCCTTATTTTTTGGTATATACATGTTTTTAAAAGGTTCCCTACTCGATTCTTCCCGATTAGAATGCCCGATTTAAGGGAACTTCCCGAATTTTTATCTATTTTCAAGTGTGATCCATAATCTATTTTAAGGAACCATTATTTTTTATAAAATGAATTATTTTATTATGAAAACTTTCTTGGTTCACTTATGGTTTTATATAAAATATTATACCCTTTTCTGCTTCAAATGCTCTTTAATATTTTCCTTACACCATGCTAAAATGTTTCATTTCTAATGTTTCTTAAATGCCATTTTCACATGTATTCACTTCAGTTTGACATAAATTATCATGATCAATGAATATTTACCCTTATGATTTTCTATGTACTATTTAAATCCTTTCTTTCATGGACACCATTATGATATCCCCTTATGTTATTCCTTTTGACATGATTATGATACCCAATTCTTACATTGGGTGAACCTTATGTTTATGTTTGATTCCTTATGTATTATTATTAATGTGGAACAAATAGCCATTAACATGTTAATATGGGTACACCCAGATAGTTCTCTAATTCATTGGTTAATTTTTTAGTCTCATGGTACTTTATGTGAAACGATCTTGGTGTTTATCCTTGACTCATGCTCCTCTATGTGAAACAAGCCTTGACTCATGCTCCTCTATGTGAAATGACCCTTGACTCGTGCTAAAGTCATGTTTTATGTTGCTTCCACATTACAATGAATCCATGATTATATTATCCCATGTTATGATTCCTTATGTTTAATCACGTTCCATGCCTTTTTATATCATTATGTTATGACTTCTAACCCATGTGTTAATATTTATTTTAATTTTTATTATCTTATTGGGATATTTAGATCATCCCTTTGTTCATGTTATCCCCAGGTTATCCTATGCAGATGTAAGGGTTAAAAGGAATTTAGGAGATCACAATGGATGATAAATAAAGAAATGTTTTATTTAGTCCTATGTTTTCAATTTTATGTACCTAGTCTTCCAAGACACTAGAATTTAGGATCCTTGGCTTGTAATTGGATGTTTAATTATGCTTAAAATTATGTAATGATATTCATAAAAGAAAAGGGTCACTATAATGGACTTATTAATAAATAATTTTCATTAAGTATGCAATTTAATTTCTTCAAACCCCCTTTTCACATGTCTTTAAGTATTATTAATAGTTTACCATCAATCATCAAATATTATTTTCCATATAACATAGAATAAGCTCAATCATATTATGGATATACATGGATGATTTATCAATAATGACATCCAATTCAATATCATGAATCCATAAAAATCCTCCAACCATCACCATCACCTTCAATATACACATATTGAACTGTTGAAAACAAATGCAATACTTACTTGGTAACTTCAATCCCCCCCATGATTTTTTTGAAAATACCATAATTCATTATTTAAAATATGTGTGGATGGATGGATTCTTTATCCACCTTATTAAAAATAATTTAAAAGGTTAATGAAATGGTTTTCTCATCTTTTCTTCTATCTTCTAAGGTAATCACATTCTCTTCCCATTTTTTTAGGTTTGAATAATTTCATTTACCTTATTGAGATAAGGATGGAATAACATGTTCTTCTTAGTAAATAACCTTTAATTATTCTACTCTAAGTCTACATGGACTAGACTAATATAGAAAATAAGAGAGATATAACCAAGGATACAAATGTTGTATATAAAATCTAGTACATGTGATACCATGATCATAAATTTCTTATTTCTCAAATAAGGATTGTATAAAACAAAGTTATCTATAAATATTTTATATCTTTCACACATCTCAACAAACAGATTAAAAATTTTAATTGAAAATAATTAAACTCCTCATTTATATCATTTTTAATCAACCAACACCCCCCCTTTATAAATATGTAACAAATATGAGGGATGAAAGTGTGATTTGATACCTCATTCATCAAGTTTTTCTAGTTGTTTATAAATTAATCATCCACTAAAAGCTTAAAATACACTATAACAAATCAGGGGTTTAGCAGTTGTTTAAACCGCTGCTATATGATTTGGTGGCGGTTCTAGGAAACCGCCGCTAAATTGCGTGTCAGGAAACTATTAGCAACGGTTATATCCATTTTGCGGAAGTTTAAATTAATCGTCATAGTTTCCTCATTTCGCGGTGGTTGAGGTTTTTTTAGCGGTGGTTTTACGGCCGGTGGATCTCTTTTATTAGCGGCGGTTATAACCGTCGTAGAAAAAAACACCCCCCTCGTCGGAAAAATGCCGCTAAAATAATCAAAACTACTGTGGAATACATGTGGATGGTGGGACATTGTAGCGGTGGTTTTAACTACCACTATGATAAAAATTTCTATATTTAGTGACAGTTAAAACTGCCGCTAAAAGTTTACCAGTTTCATTTAGTAGTGGTTAAAACTGCCGCTAAAAGCTAATCCGGAAAAAAATAGAAGCTCTGCATCCCCTGCACGAGTTCCCTAAAAAACACACCATTCCTAGTTAATAACTATAATCGCAATTGCAATCCATGAGCTATAAATATTCATATTGATCTCCAAATCCATCCTGGAAACCTATAAAATTTATATATATATAGGGGTGATCACACATACACAATTATTGGGATCCTCATTAATACCTCTCAAGAAAATGTTGAAGAAGTATACTAATACTTCAATGAATAAACAAAATAACCAACAAGAACCTACTCGGTAAACTATTACCCAACCTCACCATGTCTCACTCAACCAATATTTCATCTAGTTATAATAACATAAAACAATATAATATATCAAAAGGAACCCCACAACCAATTCTCCACTAGTTTTTCACTCTCGCACCCCAATAAAAAACTTCATGGGGATCTCAATCCCTTATTCGGTCATATCACAACACATCATATCTCATATCACAACTAGGCCACATATAACAACCACATCATCATTATAAAAAACACACCTCCATCTCCATCAATATATCAATATATTCATTATAGTAGGGTATCATGAACATGAAGGACACCAACCGCATACCCTCCTCCTACTATACACTACCCCCACCATACATTATCATCTCAACCACATATTCAAGTAAACCAAAACATCACATACTATACTTAAATCCATTATATACCATATTCTTATAAATACATTGAGT
Organism: Viscum album; assembly: GCA_963277665.1. Lineage (NCBI taxonomy): Eukaryota > Viridiplantae > Streptophyta > Magnoliopsida > Santalales > Viscaceae > Viscum > Viscum album. The sequence goes on along the minus strand of OY728121.1, from coordinate 1,075,721,885 downwards.
CATCATACTAGTGCAACATATAGAAGGGATATTTAGGAAGAGTGAGTAGTCGTCCATCCATTCACTCATCTACCGAGATGTTTCATAAAACACTATGAACCCAAAACATTTGGGTGTTGGTAAGATTATCCCACCAGAGTGGGTTGCCTACTAAATCACAAGAAAATAAAAGTATAATAAATCCACACACAATACCATCCTAAAGGGTCCACAAAAAATAGGACTGCTACACCCATCACAAGTACTAGATCATCACTTACACATGCTACCATTGTTGCCTATTCTTATATTAAAAACCATCACCACTTTCTACAAAAAATATCCACAACAATCATTCACAATTTATCATTTTGCAGAACAATTAACCCTTTCTAGATTTATAATTTACCAGTAATCTTACATTCATAATTCCATGTTATTTCATATTTAATGAAAACCAATTATTTATACATTACCCACTTTTAATCGAGTTGTTACCCTTCTGTTTCATTTAAAAATGTTCCATTCACATTTAATAGTTCATTAAATTATATACTACACCCATTACTGTGTTCTTTATTACCAATCATGTTCTGTTTCTACATAGATACTACAAATAATCCCCACAATAAATAAAGAACAAAAAATAATAAATTTATCAAAATAAAAATAAAAAATAAATAGAATATGGGGGGGAAGAACGAATATAGAACTTAGTTTAACCCCTAAGGGGGTGCTGTATTTTATATTGTCAAAGTTGGATAGTTTTACAATTTTATCCTGAATCTAAAGGTTGGTGTTGTTTCTTATTCATACACTACCAAAACATATTCACTCTAACTCTCTTTAGATCAAACTAGTTATAGAGGAATCCCTAGATAGAGTACTAAAGCTCCATTCATTTAGAAATTATATACATATTTGATGGTGGGAGGGGATAAAGAATGGGTCATCTTCTTTTTCATATACTATTTTTTTAGACTATTCCTTAACTTCATCCAGGGCTAACTCCATTAGTGTTTTTTTCCAAAATTTTAATAATGAAACAATAATGTAAAATATACATTTGAATGGAATTAAAATAATATTTATTGATATAAAAATATTCCCCTTCAAGTGGGTTTTCTTGTAAATTGGATTATCTAGGAAAGACCGCTAGAGATGCATTATTAGTAGGTGAATGTTACTATTCATAAACATCATATAAGGACACCCATGTGTTTCATAAGTCTAAATATTCAATGTGATTGGAGGTAATACTCAATTCATTACAGACACTCATTCACTTTATATTATAGGAAAATATCTACAAAAATCCTGTAGATGGCTCATCCTGCTGTAATCTCAACACTCAACTTGATTACTATCACACAGTCTCCCCATGTATACCTGCCTCCCACACCAATGATAGAAAATATAATTACCAACACCAATTATCTATAAATTATTCCCTTAATGATAGGTCACAAAGTTTCACTTCCTTCCACCAAACACTTTTCCATTAGGTCAACAAACTAAACTACCCTGCTTTATGCCCAAACCTTACCTCGAGTTATGTTATATAATAAGAACCTGTTTTATTTTTTATATGGTGGAAAACCAAAATACATTCACCTATGATCAAAAAATATGATTGTGCACGAACTCAAATTGGAGTAAAACAACAGTAACTTTTTCAGGTAATAATGTACGCAATGCCAATGGTAGTAACTGTTGTAACAAAATATGTGAATCGTGACTTTTCAATCCATGTAACTTATTATTCTTTAAATTAACACACCTCGAGATGTTACTCGAATACCCATCATATACCTTCACATTCTTTAAAATTATAAGGAATGTATCTTTATCCCTAGTTTTCATTAAAAAAATTTCCAGAGCATACTTTTCATTCTCATCTGGCCAGATATCATGTTTTATGTTCATCACTTATAAGTCTTTGTAAGCATTGAGATGATCCTTCGACTTTCCATGCTAATTAAGTAATGTGAAAATAAAATTTTCACAGAAATTCTTCTCAATATGCATGACATCAAGATTATTCCACAACAAATTAAATTCCCAATATAGAAGTTTGAAGAATATACTTTTTTTCTTTCATTGTTGCGTTCTGATTTCACTTGATGATGCACTTCGGACCTGTTTTCCGCTATCATTAAAATGATGAACCATCCCAAATTCTATTTCAACATTTTCAAGTTGTGTAAATATTTCAGAACCAGTTAACAACTTTGGAGGTGGACTACAATCAATGAAACCATTAAATTTTTATTTGTTCATCCAAAATCTATGAGATGCATCAAGAAATATTTGATGGAACCAGAAGAACCATTTTCTACTATGTGGTAGCCGTTTGGGATCAAAATAAAAGTTACAAATGGGAAAATCCAAACCCATGTAAGTGTTCCAACCAAATAAATTCCCAAACCCAGGGAAGTCACTAATGGTCCATATTAAAGTAGTATGCATTTTGAACATTGTTTTAGAAGAAGCATCAAATATGTCAGCACTGTTGCTCCATAAATCCTGCAATTCGTCAATCAAAGGCTGCAAGTATACATCAATATCATTTCTAGGCATTTTTTTCCAAGAATAATCATCGAAATGATAAAATATGTTTTTTTCATACACATCCACGGAGGCAGATTGTTAGGGATCAAAACAACTGGCCAAATGCTATAACTGGTACTGAAAGTCCCAAATGGGTTAAATCCATCAACAACCAATCCCAATCGAACATTCCTAGGATTAGCTGAGAAATCTAGATGTAATGAATCAAATTTATTCCATGATTTTGAATCTTGTGGATGTCTCATTGACCCATAATTTTTATTATCTACTGAATTCCACTTCATGTGTTTGGCAGTTTTCTATGACATGAATAATATTTGTAATCGAGGCTTCAAAGAAAAGTAATGAAAAACCTTTATAGGTGTGTTCCTTTTCTTATTCTCCATTAAATTATGTTGATTCATACTTCCAACATCACCCTTTGAATTCCATATTGAAGAAAAACATTTTTTTGCAATTATTTCTAGTTGAATCCTCTCCCCAATAAAGCATACAATCATTGGGACACGCATGTATTTTTGTATAATTCAGACCAAGCCCGTTAAAAACTTTTTTCATATCATAAAAAGACTCAGGTATTTTTTCTTCAAGAAATGAATCACAAATCAATTCCAATGTCATGAACATTGCTTTATTTTTAATTCCACATAGACATTTGATATGGTACAACTTTAGCAGAAAAGAAAGCTTTGAATATTTTAAACACCCACTATACAACTCTTGATTTCCATCGTCAACTAAATCATGAAACACATTTTCCTCAGTGAAGTTTTCTCTTAAATTTGGCTCCACAAAATCAAGAGGAGGATCCAATGATATGTTACAATCTTGATCTGGTTGTGTTACAATCTCAAAAACATCACTTGTCTCGTTGCTATTTGTAACACCCTCATCTGGTTGTTCTGATATGTTTTTTTGTTGATGGTGGTATCTTCCAGTTCCGAATGCATCATTTATAAGGTTTTTCATTTCATTTTCCATTGTCGACGAAGTTGGTAGGTCATTCTGTGGATTGACATCAGTGCTCAACCTTTCTATAATGTTTGATTCTCTGTGCCAAATCCAACGCAAATATTGACCAAGGAATTGATTCACTATTAAATGTTCATAAACTTAATCTCTCTTCAACTATCTTCTAAATTTACATTTAGTACATGACATCTTATTCTCCCTTCAATGGATCGATTGGAAATTACAAAATCTAAAAACTCATTAAAACCCGTAATATACTGAGGTGCGTTCCTTGGTAATGTGATCCAGCTTTTATCCATGTATATCACAACGTGCCTACACAATATTAAAAAAAATTAAAACACATAACTATTACTAAATAGGGAAAGAGATTCGTATATACTAGTTGAAAAAATATATAAATATGTTACATAAGGTTTTCCTATATCAATATATATGGTAAATCACCCACTAGTGGTGTCATCTAAAGTAGTACCACCACAAAGGATTAGAATTAAATTGGGAGATTAGGGTGAGTGAACAAAGTCCAACCACATTAATCAACTTAATAAAGTTGGAGGTTCCCCTATCCCATTAAATTAAATAATTCTAACCATTTTTTGAAGTGGCCCAATATTTAGGGGGAGATATGATCCATGGGGTGGATGTTCTAATAAATTACATGTTATTAAGTTAAAAAAAGATCTGATTAAATCCAAAAAATGCATTAAATAAGTGATGTAATAATTATTTCAAGTCCCATTTGATATAAAATATGATCAAAATGTGTCATGGCTGATCATGACTCAGCAAGTGGTGTTAAAAAAACACTTTTTTTCTTCAAAACACGATCTAGAAGTTTCATTCTGAAGTAAAGTCACTTGTTGAATCTAGAATTACATAAAAAATGGATTATTATAGAATAATTAGAGGTTTCCAAGCCTTAACTAAGAGAATCAATGATGTTTATAAATCTATTTTTATGAAGGGAGTGGGTAGGAAAAAAATTATGTAAAAGTATGGATTTTGAAATGTTTGATGGAATATTCCACCTTAATTAAGGTGGATAAGAAAATTAAGGAAGTTGTTTTCCCTTAAAAATCTAAAAAAGTTATAAACAAGACCTAATGTCATTATTCAAATGAAATAATATGATCATGGGTTGCGTATCAATGTTGGTGTTATGACAAATTCAATTATTGTGAATTATATTATTGGTATAGACCGTCAAGAAATACATGCATTATGGTTAAATCAATACTAATAGTACCTCACACTATTAAGGGAAACCATTATTAATTTTATATAGATTTATTATCCCTAAATATTTATCATTCAGCCGCTCCTTGATAATTCCTTCCCCCATGATGAGATAGGGCTTGCTGGAAATAAACACCTAGGGCTAAGAATATTACTGGGGGATGATTTACCCTTAAAATACATAACCTTTAGTGGAATAAATCTAATGGTAAAATATAAATATGATGCATGAGAAAGGAAAACCAAACTATAATAATATAAAATAATAATAATAATCGGAGATACAATAAACAAAAATATCATCTAATTATTCTATAAGACAAAAGACTTATAAAGGTAGAATAGGGAGAAAAACATGGCACTATACCAAGATAAAAACCACTACTATATCTAATATCCTACCTCTATCACCAATAACCACAAAATCAAGGTGATCCTCTATAGAATTAAGAGGTCTTCCCTTTACCTATACCATGTCAAACTTCATATGCACCAAGATGCATATGCAGGGTGTGAGTATGTACACCCAGTAGACAGTAAACCAAAGAATTCCTACACATGATACTATAATAAAAACAAGTTATCTCACATTTTATATAAAATAAAAGTGAAGCTAAAAACCAGTGAATCATATACATATAACCAATGAAAAAAACCCACACTATAGCACACATCTAGATCATGAAATCACACACCCATAAAATACACTAAAACTTCCTCTCTGGGAGCTATTTAACTAACCTAGTGTATCCCAAATCTAAGTAGGACCAAATTAATAACCCAAAATCATGATTAGAAACCCATACCCTTGACCCAAGTCATCACTTGGTGGTACAATCTATGTTCCTAATTAAAAATAATTGGTATCCAAATCTAAACCAACAAAGGTGAATATATATGAATCATTAATGAACACTAACCTCTTCCAAGACATGTTTATACACAAAAAAGGGTTGCATATTTCTATAACCCTATGCACTAAAAGATCCAAAAAATATGAAAAACAATACCTACGACTATGAAAACCACCAGTGATAGGGGAGGGGATCCGACCTAGGGTAGGAACTCGACGAGGTCGGAGGAGAAGGCAACATTGCGGGTGTCGGGGGGAGAAGGGGGGTTAGCAGCGACGAGCGATGAGGTCACCGGCGACACGAGAGGGGAGCAGAGCTAGGGTTGGGGCTCATCAGGGGAGAAGGGTCGCAGGTGTCGGGGAAGAGGGACGGCTCAGGTGGGGGGGGGGGGGGGCGTCTCCACTATAAAAAAAATTAAAAAGGTTTCGCGGCAGTTTTTAATAAACTGCCACTAAAACATTTTACGGAAAGGTTTAGCGGCAGTTATGTAAACCGCCGCTAAAGGTGATTTATGTTGTAGTGATATAATATACAATCCTAAATTTATCTCCCCCAAAAGGGATAAACTTATCTAATCCACTTCATGGTAGTTGAGACACTATATAAAGGTATTATCCTTTATTGTGCAGAGATGAAAACCTTAAATATTTTCCTTTAATTTTCTGTATATTAACAAAAATAAACAACAAGAATAAGGTAATGAAGAAGGACCTCTTGTTTCATTAAATGGAACATTATAGCTGATAGTTTTCTCTCATCCTTGAAATATTCATATTTCAAATCTCATTATATGATGTGATTTATTCCTTTTTGACAAGATTTGTAGATTTTTCACATATTATCTACCCATAAATTGACTCTTTATGTGGAGTTTTTTCTACATATCAGTCTTTTAAATTTATGTGTCACTTCTTATGAAGGACTTATGATGAACTTTAGCCACTTATTTTCCTTCATTCTTATCACTCACTTGTTATTTCTTAATTTTTTTAGACTTATCCTATTGGTTAGGCCAAACAAAACACTCTTTTTTTTAGTTTCCTTATATATTTATGCTTCTCATATTCATTTATGACTCATTTAGATTTAAATGAAATTTCCTTGATTTTTTTAAAAATAACTTTCACCACAAGGGACTTCTCATTTTGTACTTCACGTGCAATACTCAAAATTTTTACCTTCTTGACCACATCATTCACATTCTTCACTCAACTTTTCAAATCTGTTTTGAGTGTATATAATTTTAGTACTTATGGTCATAAATTGATACATTTGAATTTTTGTCCTTTTTTTACACCATAAATCCCCCTTGGTTCATGAATATTCCCTATAAATGATATAGTAAACCAAAAAGATTTGTATTTGTGCCCATACCTACCATTACACCAGAAAAACCCTTTGAGTTATGAATTCCCAGGTTGATTATGGATTTATTTAGTTTTATGTTGCTATTGTCCTACTAAAAAATATGACTTCTTTTATATCAATATTTGGGATATATTTTTCTTGTTCTTATATAACTTTTTTGAGTAAGAATTGTGGTCATCTTTATTGGACCATGAATATTCAAATTTGTTTTAAAAAACTACATTGTAAGGAACAAAAGATTTACCTTATTCCTTTAAACCTATCTTCTCAACAGCTTGAGAGGATTCATGTTTTACTTTTGTTAAATTATTAAATTATTATATATATTTATTTTTCTCATATTCAACTAGAATTAAAATTGATATTATCTTAGATGATTAATCTTCCCTTGAAGCCATCTTCTCTTTGAGATCTCTTACTTCCTTCTCAAGGCTGACCACCCTCAATTTATTCTTCTTATTCTCATATAGAATTGTTTATTTATTGTAGAATAATTCTTCTTATTATCTTTCTCAACCTAAGAAATGGGATTAATTTCATCAAAAAATTTACTAAAAGATGATGATAAATCAACTTTCTATTTTATTCTTATCAGGTTATTCATAGAGAAATTTATTGAAAGATGTCTATTTCTATTAAAATTACAGTACCTTTTTAATTGTTTTCCTTGATTTTTCAATTTAATTTTTTTAAAATTTCTTTAAATTGGGAATATGATATTATTTAAATAATTATCATAATCATTAGAACTTGTTTCCTTCCTATAGATACCAGAATTTTTATTTTCCATATTCAATACTTCTTGGACTGTTAGAAGGATCCTCCTCTGATACCACTTATAGATACCCAGACCAATTGATCACTATGTGGGGGTTGAATAAGTGGTAAATTTTTATGAATTCGCTTTATAATTAATTAAAAATATTAAAATAATTATAGTTCTTGATCCACTAAATATATTATCACAACCTCACCTCATGTGACGTGATAATGAATGAGAGAGTAGAACATAATATTTATAAGGTTCGGTATAAAGACCTACTCATTTCCATGTTATTTATTCCCCTAACATAGATTACCAACTAAAACCTTATTATGGATTAAAAATTCATTGGAAAATATGGTTATACACCCCACTACTAAATCCTCTAGTTGACCCTGGTTATACACCACATCTACTAAGTCTTCTATCATAGGTGGTTATACACCCTAATTATCCTTCTCCTCATCCTCTTACTTTATTGGTTATACAACACAGTAATTGATCCTATTTAGTAACTTGTATTCACCCTAGTTATAATATTATTCTTCTTTGTGTTGATCTATAAGCAGAAAGGAATCATCCTTCTTTAGATGATATTTCTCTATAAGCCTGCAGGATCTGTCTTTCTCATATACACCTTCAAGATCTTCAAAAAATATCTCAATATATCTAGTGGTAATAAAACTTATTCTAGATCTAGTATGATCTATATTATAATAATCTTACTCTAATAATTATAAATATCTCCTTTAGGGACTCCTTGATTTGACTCACCTTATTTCTTTGATACTTTGTAGTATCAGATTCTCTCAAAATAATCTCAATGTATGAATAGACTCATACATGTACAATTATAATCACCTATAAATTCCATTTATATTCACAATAATAATATCATGAATATTATCATCATAATCATTATATTAATTATTACATGAATATGGAAACACCATGATCATTGATAGTAGGTATTTTTCCTCTTTGTAAATAATTCAAGGAATATCATACTATCTATTCATTTTTTCTATATATTATTTGTTAATTAATATACAAAAATAATTCCTCATTAAATTCTACATGAATCATGATTCAAGTATTGTGATATTATGTTATCAAAGGCTCAACTTAATTGCAACATAATATTTAAATACTCGAAAGTCTCATGAATTCTTCTCCTTCTTCATAGGGTTTATAAATAACTACAACCATACATGCATTGAATCTATATATATCCTCATTTAAATACCCAAAAGGATTAGTTATCTTGTTTCTTTACATAGTTTACTTGTACACCGTAAGTTACTTCATTTTCTCATATCTATATGTGTACATGAATTGAATGTGGTATCTCATACTTTCATTTATTTACATTCATTCATCAGTTAAAATTCATGAGTCCTATCTTTATTTCATCACTATGGAATACATTAATATTCATGCATGTATAATATTCATATTTTGAATATAGACTGTAACATGTGGTATGAAGAAAAATACCCATAATATTTTCTCCTCATTCTTGTAAATGCATACATCTAAAATTTGAAATAGCTCAGGATGAACCATTGATTTCATGGACTTAATTTATTTTTATTATTAATTTATTTACATAAATGAAATTAAAAGCTTCATGAATGTACCATATCAATTTGCATGAACTTAGGATGGATTCTACTTGATACTTCATAGAATATCTATGAACCCATTACACACGGAATCACTTCATACAAACATAATATCTATTCCTCATAGATTCACTTAATATGAAAGAAATATTCATGCCTAATAGAGATCAATGATCCTCATCATTGAATATATATGCTCATGTATGATTCATTCCACTCACAGATCAAGCTTTGGTAAATTATAAAAAACATCATTTCATATTATATATATTTTTCATTCTTTTCTTTATTTTATATAACCACCTATTCATGGATGATCTTCATACATAATCACTCATTTGATTATGAAAACTCATGTATCCGACCATGTCATTCCCCCATGCATGGTAAGTGCTCTTTAGTTCATGTGGTTGATACATTGACCATGCACGATAGCTTCAATAGTTAACACACAGACAATCTGATTCGAGAGGAAGATTGAATGGCTAGGATGATTATATCAAATGTCCATTGTTATTTATATATCTTCATAATAGGAGGAATAGTAATAATGTAATCATCTAATCCCCCATTAAAATTCCATGCATTGATTTCCTACTTAATAATTTTTAGAACTTACTTGGACATCTAGTTGTGAGTATCCAGGTCCGCTCCAGGAACCCTCTCCTCAGTCATCATGCATCCCCACACAAAGGTTCTCTGCCACTCATGTGTGATCACTCTATGCATGAAGTGGAACCATTTTGAATCTCCATTCCACCATGGTCTATCCATGTACACTGGATCCCACATAGTTGAGCTTAGCTCCCATATGTGTGGTTGAACTATCCTGGATTACTGGGGGCTGGACAATTTTTTATTAAAATCATACAAAAAGAGTAAGTAAATTCTTCACATAATTCCAATTCCATCTCAAATAACATCATTCAATTTTTTTGTATAGTATTCTCAATAAATCTCTCCAATAATCTCCTCATAAAATAATAAAATATTTCATGGCCTTGTTCCTTAAATATTCTTCATGTAATAAATGAATGTACTTCTCAATGGATAATCTTCATGAAGAAGGAAATGTGATTTATTAAAATAACTTTATCACTTTTCTGTAAGCATTATAAACAGTTCACCATCAATCATCAGATATTCTTTTCCATATAACATGGAAGAAACTCAATCATCTTATAGACTTACATGGACTCTTTATCAATAAATACATTTAATTATATATCATGAATCTATAAAAATCCTCTAATAATCACCATCACCTTCACCATACACATATTTATCCATTGACTAAAAAAGAAATAATTACATGGGAACTTTATAAAATTGAGTGTTAGTGGATTTATCAATATTATCTCACCCCACACTCCATTATCTATCACTTTTGGAGCCATTGAACCTTGAATAATGTCATTCCATTATTAAAAAATAATGTTTATTCACAAAAGTGAACATTTTATAGTGACCTAATATTTTCAATGTAATTATTTGAAATATAGTGAAGAATATATTCGAAGCTAGACGCTGAGACGACATGATATTCCAAGGCTTGATGAGCTCAGAATTGATATTATAAAAATATTAAATATATAAATATCACCTTCATGTAGTTTTCCTAAAAAACAAGAATAACTCATAAAAATATCATCGAATTTGAAATATGAGACCATGATTAATTTTGGGATGTGGGTTTTACCCCAGGCATGACCAAAGGTTGGTCAGTGCTAGACGTTCAGTTGAGGAAGTTTTTGGGTGGGTTTGTTTACTTAAAATTAATAAATAATTTTTTTTATTAAATGACCTAATTAAAATCATCTATAAATACCCTCTTATGAATATTTTCTTAGGGTTATCCACATAAACCCTATGAGATATAATAGGAGGTTCAAATCATTCCTCATTGATGAATCCAAATCAGATGATGAACAACGATCAGATTGATGTGGATTGAAAAGAAGTGAATGCAACATATCATCCTCATCATTGGTGAATGTGTTCTTCAACAAATATCTAACTATGATTGAGGTGGGTACCTCCAACTATGGTTTTCACCACTTTGATTAAAATTTTAAGAATAGGGTTATATATTCTATTCTTGATCGACATTTATTCACCCTTCACATGACCCTGTTAAATGATTTTTTTTTGATTTATTCTTGTTATGAAATGGTTTAAAAATTATTACCCTTTTTCATGAGATTTTTGGGCAATAATGTCTAGAAAATGATTTTCACCCTTTTTCTTGTGCCTTTCCCCCATTTTTTCTTCTTTTTCTTCATTATTAACCAACAGGGTCATAGTTCGACATTGTTGGATAAATTATGATCATGATCAGACCCCCATATTCAAAATGGATGAGTGAATTTTGAATTTATTGGTGATTTAAAAATAAATTAGGATGATTTTTGGGTAATGTTTCATGGATCTTGGAATTGGAGAAGTGACAGGCATCGATGAGAGGTCCTACAGGAGATAGGAGGTGATGTGAACTTCGGGTGGATCACCGGATTCCACTTTCTGGTCCTCGGAGGCCAAGAATCAACCATTGGATTTGTTTTACATTTATCTTAGGTGGTCAAATTATGGAAATAATGATGGAGGTTTTGGATCTAGATATGTATGAAAATAGGTAGTTCAGCCTATGAAAAACTCATCTACGTGACATGTAGTCCAGAAGAACACACACCGTGTAGTCCTTTGGTGAAAAAATTAGGGTTTCGAGTGAAGCTAAATATCACATGCAGTGTCGGTGGGATTACATGTCATGCGACCATAACCAGGTGGTCAATCCATGTGCCAAATGCATATGCCCCAGGTCCTATGGGATGGTCATGTCATTAACTGGAGTACATAAGAACAAAAAAGAATACATTCCATGGGCTAAGATGCATAGCTAGGACCCTGGGTGGTCATACAAACTGTGTATCCAATGGGAAAACTATTTATAAAGACATGGATTCTTGATCCATGTCTAGGGAGAACATGGATAAACAGTGGATTAGGACCACACATCGTGTGGACCCTATACACACCATGTACTCCTATGTGAATCTTATACCTCTCATATCTTCATCGCTTAGACTCAGATTTTGGTCTACGAGCAGCCTACACTAGTGTTTTCCATGTAAAATGTGATGGTGGCATTCATTGTGGTATAAAAGATATAATAAAAGATGTATCAAGTGTGAAAATTCTTTAAGAAATTCCCAACAATGGTTGTGATCGAGCAGGATCAACAGAGAGATTCTAAGTAGAGATGACACTCCTCTATTGAGGGAACAAGTCCTCTATCTATGGGGACAGTACCCCCTATCACACTAGTGTGTGGGTACCCCATACTCTTTAGTCATGTATAGATAGTACCCCCTATTCGGGTCATAGGTCCTCTATATATGGGGATAGTACTCCCTTATTTCACTAGGATGCAGGTCCCCCAAACTCTTTAGTCTGGTAGAGATGATACTCCCCTATTTAGGGAACATGTCCTATATCTATGGGGATTGCACTCTAGTGTCGCACCATGGTGTGTGTCACCCATACACATTATTCAAGTAGAGATGGTAATCCCTAATTATGGGTGTGTGTCCTTTATTTATGGGGATGATACTCCCCTATCTCACCAAGGATTGGGTCCCCCATATTCCTTTCACAGATATAAATAGTACTCCCTCACACAGGTATGATTCCTCTATATACATAGTGGTACCCCCCACCTTCGAGCTCCGATGGGGTATATGTCCTCCATGGAGTGTGTCTCCCTTGGCTATGGAGTGTAGTGGTGAGGAGTGGAACTGATGTGAGATGCACGAGGTGGCCTGATCTTCACGACATAGGGAGGTGGATGACAGATGTGGTTCGGGGGCTAAGTGGTGAATTACGTGTATAGATAGTGGATGAAAGTAGTCAATCAATGCTATAAGGAGCGCGACTTACTACTTAGACAACACACTCAAGGGAGGGATATGATATCCAATCCATGCAATAACGCACTTAGGTTGAGGCACAGAATTGGGGGATTTGTGATATTGGATCACCAATCTAACTTGTATATTGACAAGGAAATAATGCACAATAGTTAGGAGAAAAATCAGTAAAATCCTCCCACAATGGAGAGAAACATAGAATAAGCTCTCAATTAAATCTTGAATGCCATAAAAGTTCCCTGGGGGTGGCTATTTATAGCCAAGGGGGTGGTATAATAGTCAAAGGTCTAATACCCTAAAGTCATAAAGTCTAAACTACTTTGTTCCCTTAAATTCAAAAAGATAAATTCTACCAAAGACTTTTGGAAAATTATCACACAACTTTCCAACTGTATCCCACCAGATTTTACTTTGAGTACATAGCCCACCATATTTTACTTTGGTGTCCAAAGATTCCATTTCTAGAATCCTCCATGTGGTAAAGGCATCCAAATTCGTGCAACCATGTGGGATAAGCTTTAAAAATCAAGTTTAGGATTGAATAAGTGATATTATAAGCCCATTTTCTCCATCCATGCAAGGGAATATCCATTGGGCCTTTAATGAAGTAAGATGGGAACCCATTGTAGCATTGAGCCTTTTTTATCTCCCTCACATCATTGGGCCTTACAAATCCAACTCCTCCTCCCACGCAATCGACTTGGTGACTTTAGCATGATTCTCATTATCCTCCCCCTCTTCAAAACGAGTCTTCCTCAACTCTTCATCCTCTACACTAAAAAATGATAAAGATAAGAAACATTAAAAGTGACACTTAAACCATACTCACCTGGAAAAGCTATGTTGTAAGAATTGTTGTTAATCTTCTCAAGCACTCGGGAAGGTCCATCTCCTCATGGCATGAGTTTTGATTTCCGCTTGTCGGGAAATCTTTAATTCTGCATATGAATCCAGGCTAAGTCACTGGGATTGAACAACATTTTATTATGACACTTGTTTTCACAATCAATGTATTTTTGGCTCATCCACTCGATATTTATCCTTGCCTTTTCATGGATTTTCTTGATGAATTATGCACACCCTTTCACATCCATATTAGTTGCTTCCTATAAAGGGAAAGGAACTAGATCAATAGGGGACAAGGGGTTAAAGATGTAAACAATTTCAAATGGTTAAAATTAATTTGTGTAATTCTTGGCCCTGTTATATGCGAATTCCACATGTGGAAAACACTCCTCTCAATTCATGATGTTCTTCTTGAAAATTTTTCGTAGTAGGGATGCTAGTTTTTGATTCACCACCTCTGTTTGTCAATTATTTTATGGATGACAGGAAGTGGAAAATAGTAAATTCGTTCCTAGTTTTCTCTATAATGTCTTCCAAAAGTAACTGAGGAATTTTGTGTCTCAATATGACATAATCATCCTTGTAATTCCATGGAGTTTGACTACTTCTTGAAATAAAAGTGTTGCAATATTAATGGAATCATCTGTTTTGTGAAAAGGAATAAAATGTTCCATTTTTTAAAAAAGAGCCACCAAAAAAATGGAATCTCTCCCCCTCTTGGTCTGTGGTAACCCCCTAATAAATTCTATTCATATGTCCTCCCAATGGGTATTGGGGATTGGGAGAGTAAGATATAATCAATGTGGGTTCAGTTTTGATTTAGTTTTATGGAAAAAATTCACTTTTCCACAAATATCTTAACATCTCTAGATATCCTAGGCCAATAAAAATGCTCATTAATAACACTTAGAGCTTTTGAAACACCAAAATTTCCCATTAACCCACCCAAATGTGACTCCTTTAGTAAAAATAAACAGATAGAGCAATTGTGAATGCAAGTCTTATCTATTCGGAATAAGAATCCATCATGTAAATAGAACTTTTCCCTACTAACTATAGGTTTAGAATGTTAATAAGGTTCTCTAAAATAACTATCAGTGGCATATAAATCCTTAATGTATTCAAAAGAAATGAGTTTTGAATCCAACAAGTATAAAAGAGAATATCTACATGAAAGTGAATTAGCCATAATATTTTCTTTTACCTTTTTATTCTTGATGAATTATGGAAATGAATCAATGAATTAAAACCATCTATAATGTATCCTATTTAGTTTAAGTTGGATCTTAAGGTATTTAAGAGCCTCATGATCAGAATGGATCACAAATTCTTTAGGCCAAAGATAATGTTTCCATGTTTCTAGAACTCTATACAATGCATACAACTCTTTATCATATGCAGCATATTTTATAGTTGGGGCATTTAACCTCTCACTAAAATAAGAAATAGTATTACCTTCCTTCATAATTATTCCACCAATACCAATTCCTCTTACATCAAATTAAATTTAAAATGTCTTACCAAAGTTTGGGAGTGAAAGTAGAGGGGCGTGGGTGAGTCTCTCCTTAAGTTCATGGAAGGACTTCTCTTAAGTTATCCCCCATTTGAGAGGAACACCCTTCTTTCTCAACTCATTCAATAGTGCTTATAATGGCTTAATTCCTTCACAAATCTCCTATAAAAATAGCAATCCCATGAAAACTTCTTACCTATCCAACGGAGGTTGGAGCTTTCCATTCTTGTATTGCTTTGATCTTCTCAGTGTCGACTTCAACTCCATTTACACTCAAAATTAATCCTAGGAAAAAAATCTTATCGAGGAAAAATTTACACTTATTTATGTTTCCAAATAAGTTTTCATTCCTTTACACCTCTAGTAATTTTCTTAAGTGATCTACATGTTCATGAAAATTCCTACTATAAACCAAAATATCATCAAAGTAAACTACCACAAATTTTCTAATATATGCATGTAATACATGATTAATTAACCTAATAAATGTGCTAGGTGCATTGGTGAGACCAAAGGGCATGACTAACCATTCATAAAGTCCATATTTTGTCTTAAATGCAGTTTTCCACTCATATTATTCTTTCATTCTAATTTGATGGTAACCACTTCTTAAATCAATTTTTGAGAAAATAGATGAACCATTTAATTCATCTAGAATATCATCTAAAATAGGGATAAGATGATGATACCTGACCATGATGTTGTTGATGGATCTACAGTTAATGCACATTCTCCATGTTCCATCCTTCTTTGGTACCAGAATCACCGGTACGGCACAAGGACTAAGGATCTCTCTAACATATCCCACATCCAACAGCTCTTGAACTTACCTTTGAATTAATTTTTTCTCTTCCGGGGTTTGTGTGATATTCAGGGATGTTTGGTAGTGATGTTCTAGGTATGAGGTCAATTTACTACTCAATACCTCTAATAGGTGGAAAACCTAGTGCAAAATCTTCAGGAAAGGCATCATCATACTCCTGCAACAAGGACTCAACAATATTTTTAAAAGGGGGTAAGTCGTTAGTATTTAGAAACACCCCTTTGTACATGAGTACTAGGAGGGTTTGCTGTGAAAACAAAGCTTTCTTAACCTCACTCTTTTTTTTCCAGCATCACACTTTTATCTTTTCTCAAATTCTCTTTCCCACTTGATTTTTCTTTTCCCTCCATTTCTTTTCTTCTCTCATTTTCTCTCTTTCCCTCATTATATCCTTTTTCATTTCACCCATTTTTTCCTCATCACTCTTTTTTCTTTTCTCTCAAAATGTGATCTTCTAAATTTTTTTGGGGGACATGCGGTTGAGGGTTATAGATTCCCCTTAGATTAAAAAAGAGTGATGATTCAAGAAATCGTCCTTGGTAACACACCGATCATACTTCCATGGCCATCCTAACAACAAATGGAAAGACTTTATAGGAACAACATCACACAAGAACTCATCTTTTTTACTTCCCAATGGTGAACAATACCTTCACTTGCTTGGTGGCCTTCAGCTCCCTACAATCATTCAACCGCTGATGTCAGTATGGATTTTGAAGTCTCAAAGTCGGGATTCCGATTTTTTCTACCAACTCAATTATCACCACATTTCTATAACTTCCCCCATCAATAATAATGCTACATACCTTCCCATTGATCTTTCATCATGTATGGAAAAGGTTTTCTCACTGCTCCTCTCCAACGGTCATTTGTGAACTTAAAACTCTCATAGTGAAAAGAATATCACCATCTTCTGCAAACTCTCCACTATCAATATCTAGATATTATTCATCCTCCTCTTCCGATCTCTCTCTATCGGTCTCCCATTATCTATACTTTTTTATGGTCATGGTGTACCGGTTTGTGCACTAACTTGCAATGTGACCTCTTCCTTGACATTTATAACAACGAATATCCCGATTCCTGGTTTGGTTAGTCTCAAAATTAGGTTTCTTTGGTGGAAGAATTACCTTGTCACTTTTTCTATCAACCACCTCTTTTTCCTTTGATGGTTCTCCTATCTCCTTCCTCATATTTCTCCATGGCGTGAAAGGGGTAGTGGGTTTCCTCATGTTTCTCCTCCTTTTGATTTGTTTCCAAATCTTGGTGGCTTTATGGATCCTATCTTGTATTTCCACATGGTGGTACATCTCCACTTGATCAGCAATCTCCTGATTGTGCCCATATAAAAACCATGCCATGGTTGCCTCCAGATACTCCTCAATGTTTTCCTGAATCAGGAAAATTTGATTCTCCTTATAGTAATCCTCTACGGTCTTACTCCCTTGGGTGTGCTGCTGAAGTTTGTTGTGGAAATATCTATGGTAGTGTGAGGGAACAAACTGCTTCTTCATGGAAAACTTCATGTCTTACCATGTTTGGATAGGACGTCCTTAATATCAGGCTCTATCCTTTTGAACTTTATCCCACCATATTAATGCATAATCAATGAATTCAAGGGATTCAAGTTTTACCTTTTTCTCCTCACAATAGGTATGACAAGAAAAGACTTACTTGATCCACATCTCCCACTCCAAGTATGATTTCAGATTGATTTTCCCTTGAAATGAAGGGACCTTCACCTTGATCCCACCAAGTAGGTCATCATCATGTTGTCTCCTTCCTCCTCTAGGGTTTTGGTACAACCTCATCCTTTGTGGGACATCATCAAGATCATCATCAAAGTTCACCATCTCCTCCTCCATGATGTGGGGACTACGTGGTGCTGGAGCACATCGTGGGTTATCATGGATCATCCTTGGGATTGGTTTATTCTCCAATTCATCAATCCACTCATGTATAACTTTAACTTTCTATCAAGAAGCTTCTAGAAGTGGATCGCCAAATCTTGCATTTAGATTTGTGTAGCTTCGGGTGAGAGAGATGTACTTAGACTTCCTTCATCGCTAACATGAGCAGTTTTCTTCCCATGATCTTCTGCCATGATAAGTTATGAAAACACAAACACACACCAGGGGGAGGGGGAACACACACAATGATACACACTCAATCAAACACGTGAGATGTACATACACACAGATACAAGATGTACACACTCACACACACAATGATACACACTCACGCACCCAAGATATACACACTCACACACACAAGATATTTTTTTTTCTTATTTCTCTCCACTCTCAACACTCAATTCAAATTCCATGATCTTATGAGATATAATACCTTGTTTGGGATGACCATGTTCCACCAATCCTTCCCTAATCAATATTGTGTCAGGGGATGGTTTAACACAACCCTCTTGAGTGGTAAAGGGTAAAGGCTGAAAAGAGGGTAGAAAATATGGGTAAAATGGTGGAAAAGGATAGAAAGTTGTGGTATGGGTTTTTTTCCCAATTGTGTAAGATAAGAAAAATTTATAAAAATATGATCCAAATATAATATAGGGATGAAGTAAAATGATGGAGAAAGTGATGTACAGAAACGAAAAATGCTAATAATTTAAATCACAAAGAAGTAATTGTATCTGCTTTTGTATCTTTTTTTTGGTCAAATCTCCCCAAAAAGTGTTGTTCTTAGAGTTTTAAAGAACAAGATGATTGAAGTGAGAGTAAGACATTTTTTTTAAGTCTCTCAAATAAAGGATGTGATTAATCTTGAAAAGAATAAAATGATTAGTTGAGAGATTTTTTTTGATTTTTTTACGGATATGAATCACATATAGAGAATCAATCGCACAAAGAAGATGAACGAAAATTTGGCTAAATTTATAACAATCAAAGCTTCCACAAACTAGGCCAATTCGGGAGGCTTTTAACAAAAGGGATTTTTTTGAAAGGGTGAATAATATGGAAGGATAAGGAGGTTAAGGGTTAAAGTAATGTAAATAAGGGATATATGAATACCATGTCTACCAGATCTTTGATACCAAATGATGTGAGATGCACAGAGTCGACCGATCCTCACAACATAGGGAGGCAGATAAAGGATGCGGTTTAGGGATAAGTGGCAGATGATGGGTATAAATAGTGGATGCAAGTAGTCAATTAATGCTATAAGGAGCACAACCTACTACTTTGACAACACAATCAAGGGAGGGATGTGATAGGAAATCCACACAACAATGAAATTGGGTTGTGGCATGAAATTGGGGGCTTTGTGATCTTGGATCACCAATCTAACTTGTATATTGACAAGGAAAGAATGAACAAGATCTAGGAGAAAAACCAAGAAAATCCTCACAAAATGGAGAGAAACAATGCATAAGATCTCAATTAAATGTTGAATTCCATACAGGTTCCATAGGGGTGGCTATTTATAGCCAAGGGGTTGGTACAATAGTCAAGTGTCTAATACCCTAAAGTCCTAAAGAATTTTGGAAAAGTAGAACATAACTTTTCAACTATATCCCACCATATTTGACTTTGAGTGCATAGCCCACCGAATTTGACTTTGGTGTCCAAAGACTCCATTTCTAGAATCCTCCATGTGGGAAAGACATCCAAATTCACGCAACCATGTCGAACAAGATTTAAAAATCAAGTTTGGTCTTAAATAAGTGATATTATAGGCCCATTTTCTCCATCCATGAATGGAAAGATCCATTGGGCCTTTAATGAAGCAAGATGGGCACCCATTGTAGCATTGAGCCTCTCTAATCTCCCTCGCATCATTGGGCCTTGAAAATCCATCTCCTCCTCCCATGAAATCGACTTGGTTCCTTTATCATGGTTCTCATAATCCTACCCCCTACCCCTCTTTAAAAGGATTCATCCTTGACTCTTCATCCTCTACACCCAAAAAAGAAGAAAGATAAAAAACATTGAAAGTGGAACTTACACATACTCACCTAGAAAAGCTATCTTGAAGCATTGTTGTTAATATTCTCAAGAACTCATAAAAGTCCTTCTCCTCATGGAATGAGTTTTTATTTCCTCTTTTCATGAAATCTTTCCTTCCGCATATAAAACCATACTAAGTCACTGGGACCAAACAACATTTTATTGCAACCCTTGTTTGCACAATCAACGTATTTTTGGGTCATATGCTCGATATTTATCCTTTCCTTTTCAAGGATTTTCTTGATGAATTCTGCATTCCCTTTCGCATCCATATTAGTTTCTTCCTGTAAAGGCAAATGAGCTAGATCAATAGGGGAAAGGGGTTAAAGATGTAAATAATTTAAAATGGAGAAAATTGAGTTGTGTAATTATTGGCCCTGCTATATACAAATTCCACTTGTGGAAAACACTCCTCCCAATTATTGATGTTCTTCTTGTAAATTGTTTGAAAAAGGGATGATAGTGTTCAATTCACCACCTCTATTTTTCCACCAGTTTGCGGATGATGGGAAGTGGAAAATAGTAACTTTGTTCCTAGTTTTCTCCAAAATTTCTTCCAAAAGTAACTTAGGAATTTTGTGTCTCGATCCGATACAATAGTCCTGGGCATTCCAAGGAGTTTGACTACTTTCTGAAATAAAAGTGTTAAAATGTTAGTGGCATCATCTATTTTGTGACAAGGAATAAAATGTTCCATTTTTAAAACCGATCCACCACAAAAAAATATAATATCTCCCCCTATTGGACTGTGGTAACCACACAATAAAGTCTATTGATACGTCCTCCCAATGGGTATTGGGGATTGTGAGATGAAGATATAGTCTATGTGGGTTTAGTTTTGATTTGGCTTTATGGAAAATAATGCACTTTCCCATAAATTTATCAACATATCTAGATATCCTCGGTAAAAAAAATGATCATTAAGAACACTTAGAGTTTTTGTGACACCAAAATTTCCCATTAACCCACCTGAATGTGACTCCTTCAGTAAAAGTAAACAAATAGAGCAATTGGGAATGAAAAATTTATCAATCCGGAATAAGAATCCATCATGTAAATAGAACTTTTACCAACTAACTCCTGGTTTACAATGTTCATAAGGTTCTCTAAAATCACTATCAGTGGCATATAAATCCTTAATGCATTAAAAACCAAGGAGTTTTGAATCCAATAAGGATAAAATATAATATCTATGTGAAATTTCATCAGCCACAATATTTTCTTTTCCCTTTTTATGCTTGATTACATATGGAAGTAGTCAATCAAATCTATAAGGAGAAAAACCTACCACTTAGACAACACACTCAAGGTAGGGATATGAAAGAAAATCCACACAACAATGCACTTGGGTTGAGGCACTAAATTGGGGGCTTTGAGATCTTGGATCACTAATCTAACTTATCGATTGACAAGGAAAGAATGCACAAGATCTTGGAGGAAAACTGAGACAATCATCACACAACAGAGAGAAAAAAATTATAATCTCTCAATTAAATATTGAATTCCATACAAGTTCCATGGGGGTGGCTATTTATAGCCAAGGGAGTGGTACAATAGTCAAGGTTCTAATACCCTAAAGTCATAAAGTCTAAACTACTTTGTTCCCTTAAATTAAAAAAGATAAATTTTACCAAATACTTTTGGAAAAGTAGCACACAAATTTCCCACTATAGACAACCTGATTTGACTCTCAGTGCATAGCCCACAAGATTCGACTTTTATGTCCAAAGATGCCATTTTTAGAATCTTCTATGTGGGAAAGGCATCCAAATTCTTGCAACCATGTGGCCCAAGCTTTAGACATCATGTTTTGGATTGAATAAGTGATATTATAGGCCCATTTTCTCCATCCATGAAAGGAAAGATCCATTGGGACTTTAATGAAGAAATATGGGCACCCATTGTAGCATTGAGCCTCTTTAATCTCCCTCGTGTCATTAGGCCTTGAAAATCCAGCTCCTCCTTCCACGCAATCGACTTGGTGCCTTTATTATGGTTCTCATCCAGAACCCTCCAAAAATATTCTGTTGAGGTTACGTTTGATGTTATCCATAGATGTTGTACTACTATAGGTGTTGTATTAATCATCAACTTTGGATGGGATGTGAGATAGAGATCCCATTTCTCCCTTGTTTAAGTTTATTTTATGATCATATATATATTTTCGGTTTCTTTTCCCTCTTGATTTGGGTTGAGATGACTATTTTTGTATCTCTCTATTGCTCCCTTTTGGTTTTTAGGACATCCTACTGGGTATGTATATACTCACCCTTGAATGGGATTTTCCAGCATGTTTCTTGTCTTATATAGACAATAAAAATATTGATGGTGATTATGGTAGAGCTTAGTGATATCAGGGTGTATTGACCACACACGATGTTCGATCTTGAAGATCAGGAGCAACAATCTATTAGCTTTACTTTATTCCAATTTTTTTTAGGTTTGGACATCTTCTCTGGCTGGAAAAATATTTCCCCCCTTTACACTTTCATTTTTTTTCATACTCTGATGCATTCCCTAGAGTTTGTTGCATGCATGGGTTATCTCTAGATGTTAGAATATTTTATTTACATTCCTCTATACTATTTCATGGTGATGGTTGGGTGTGTGAATATAGGTATTCTAGGAAAAGGCCTATCATTTATGTTATTTCCTCTTAGTGCTTTGTGAAAGCCCCTAGCCTATGGAGGCAAGCTTGGGGTTGTGACGAATTGGCCTCCCACCAACCTAGAAGGCCTCAGTGGGTTGGTTCATTATAGAGTGGTATTAGTGTAGTTCATTATTTTTTATGGTGTTCAGAATTATCCCCTTATGAGTATTGGTTGGGACTTAGGGAAACATTTTCAAATTATCTCAAGTGCGGCCTTCAGGCCAAGGAAATCAGTATTGGTGTGGAGACCAACATATCTATACACCAAGACTCTAACTACCTACTTGTTGATTCAGAATACCGAGACATTGGTTATAGGGAACAATGATACATGCATCATATAGGATTGAGTCCTTTTATTGTATTTCTCGAGTCATCTCCCCATATATATATGCTCATATAACTATGGTACATCTTGATTACTTTTAGGATACCTCTGTGAAAACAACTTTATGGTTTTCTGATTAAAGATCATGATGATGATATGATGAATGATGAATTATCAATTTAGGGGACATCTCATGACTTCTTTTCTCTAGGTAGGTAGGCTAAAACACCCCAAACTTTTGCGAAGAAGATTTTACTATACACCTAGAGTAATCCAAGAGTTCTAGCACTAGAGTCCACTAAGGTTCTACGGTAATCCGGATCCCCAAACAGTGGAGGAATGGATTGATTCGGTGATGCAAGTCTTCAGAATCATACAAACCCTAACTGATTATATGGTTTCACATACAACCAGTATTTTCCATAGATTAATAGGGCACTGGTGGAGTCTAGTTAGACAAATGAATGATAAGTTGACACTCTCATGGACCAACTTCCATCAGCTATTTTTGTGATGATTAATACCCCTCATTATTGTATTTAGTTCAAATTCAATTTCTAGAGTTACAGTAGGGTAGTATGTTAGTAGCTAATTATTCCATGAGGTTCACTAACCCTACACAGTATTCCCTAGACATAGTGAAAGATGGATTCTTTCAGATGATTAAGTTTGAGAAGTGTCTCTATAGAGACATCTGGGCCATCATGGTCTCCTTATGTCTCCCAACCTATGTATTATTCTAGTTGAAAGATCAAGTTACAAAGATATTTATAGCGAAGGGACATCAAGAAGATGGTATCGATAGTGGGAATCCTAGGGTTGATTCATATGTAGTGTCTAGTAGGAGACATATGCTGGGGTCTCAACAATGGAGATATACCCATGCTTAGGCTCATGCATGTGGTTAGGTAATGCAGGGAATGAGAATAGGAATAGGATAGCCCAGTGAGGGGAAATGTTATGCATGTGATGGGAATGTTCACATGGAATGTGACTTCCCAACCCATCGAGTAGAGGAGGGTGGGAACATAGTGGATGAACTTCCACTGTAGAGACAATACTATGATCAGGGTTCTCCCAGACATGGATAGAGAGACCCCTAAGGAGGCATAGCTTGAAGAGAAGTTGGTGGGGATTCAGGAGGAGGATCTTATAGTGGAGGGATATGCTATGAAATATGTACACCAATACCACCAAGCAACCAATTCCAGGCTCGAGGAGCTGGCGGACAGAGCCACAAGCAGCTACAGGCCTTGGCGGCTTATGAACCAGCAAATCATGAGATGATATGAGGTACGATATGCTTTTATTATACACTTTATCTAGTAATTTTATACATTGGTAAGAGTCACTCCATTATCTCCATGTCCCTTGTGTTAGAGATAGAGATTCCTGTTGAGACTGTAGCACTGTAACTTTTTATGTAGGTTTCAAATGGGCGTGATTCTTCAATATCACTTATTTTATGGTAGTGAAAACTATCCTTTGATTGAGAGAGTTTCACATGGGACCTATTGGTCATCATAATGAAACATTATGATGTCATCTTGGGTATTTATTGATTATATGTGGTTTGATCCAGGATCGACTATCATTTTAGGTGAGTCAGATGCCATCAGATAGATGAGACGAGATTCTTCTTTATAAGAGATATAGATCTCAGGGTTGAGTGAGTAGTCCTTTCGAGAAGGAGTATATATCCCACATCACCCATCATTTGGTGATTTTATCCCTTAGTTTAGTGGACTCTTCAAGCATCTAGATTCCTTCAGTAGTCAAGTATTTTATGGATGTCTTCGCTGAGGAAGTTCCAGGACTACCTCTGAGGTGAGAGATGTACTTCTGCATCGACTTTTACCGTGGAACCACAATAATATCTTATTAAGAATATAAAATGTCCACTAATAAGCTCTAGTAGATGAGGGTGTAGTTGTAGGACCTTTTAGAGATGTTTTTTTATCAAACCTAGTGTTTCCCCTTAGGCATATCCAGTTTCTTTGTGTGGAAAAAACTA
Organism: Viscum album; assembly: GCA_963277665.1. NCBI lineage: Eukaryota > Viridiplantae > Streptophyta > Magnoliopsida > Santalales > Viscaceae > Viscum > Viscum album. Next base: position 1,075,696,452 of record OY728121.1, on the reverse strand, counting down.
AATGGGTGCTTGTAGTTTTGTATTGATTATTATCGCATGAACAAAGAAATGATAAATAAAAAATACCCCTTACCAAGAATTGATAACCTCTTTGATTAGCTTTAAGGAACAAGTTAGTTCTTGAAGATTGATCTTTGGACTTTCTACCACTAGTTGAGGGTTCACGAGGATGATATTCCAAAGTTGAAATTTTTATGTCGCTACAAACACTATGATTTCCTAGTGATGCATTTTAGTGTGATGAATTCCCCCACTATATTTATTTATTTGATGAACTATATCTTCTAGAAATACTTGGACTGATTTTTTTATCCTTATTAATGAAATACTCATCTACTCTATGTTAGAGGAGGAGCATGCATAGCACTTGAGGATGATCTTAGATTTACTCTTGTATCACCAACTTTATGGTAAGATATCGAAGTGCCAATTATAGATCCATGAGGTTCACTTCTTAGGTAATGTCATTTCTAAGAATGGATTATTTATGTACTTAGTGAATATTTATTTACTAATTTCTTTGGATCCACCAAAGAGCATGTTATAGGTGCATAGTTTTTAGGGCTTGGTGGGGTACTATAGGAGGTATGTGTCTAACTTCTCTAGTATTGAAATTACTTTGATTGACACGACGTGGTAAGACCAAATGTTTACCTAGACCTAGTAGTGTCAAAGAGGATTTGAGGAGTTGAGGTAGAGTTTAATCAGAGATTCTATGTTGATACTACCAGAGGAGGGTGTAGAGTACATAGTGTATTACAATACCTTTGGATTTGGGATCAAATATGTGTTGATGTAGTGGTAGTAAATGATCGCATATGGGTTGAGGAAGTTGAGACCCCACAAGAAAAAAACTACATGACTCCTTAACTATAGTTTTAGGTAGTAGTATTTGGTCTTAGGATGTGGAGGAACTATATTCTAGGAGAGCGATTTGTTGTTTACTCATACCATCAGAGTCTCAGGTATATATTCACATAGAGACATATAAACCTAAGACAAAGGAGCTAGTTTGAGTTCATGAAAAACTAAGAATTCAAGATATTATAAAATATTGGGAAGGGAAATTAGGTAGTAGATTCCCTTAATAGGAAGTCTCATTATTTCTTGGTGGAGGAGTCATCTGAGCAGTTTGATTATTTTCAGCTGACCCTAGTGGAGGAAATGGGTGATACCTGTCTTTATTTGATGGAATTAACTCCTCCAATTCTCTAGTGTGTAAGGGAGGATCGTTTTATAGAGATAAATTGTGAGTTTCTTCATGATTATATATCCTCAAGATATTTACTAGATGTATTTTTTATAGAATGGGAGCACTTCATCCTTTTCTTGGGATGGGCAGTGGTTCTGGCCATGATGCAAGAGGAGGTGATGAGGGAGTTTAAAAATTCTTCATTGGATGTACGTCTCAGTGTATGGAATATGTATAAGGACCTTAATTAGTAGTTTTTGTGGGTTATCATGTGGAGGAGTAAAGTCGAGTTCATATCTAAGTGTCTCATATGTCAGTATGTGAAGGTAAAGAACCAGGTTCTGATAGGTTTGAAATAACCATTTGAGATCCCAGAGTGGAAATGGGATGAAATATCCATAGACTTTGTGATAAGGATTCCAAAGATGATGAGAATCCACAATTCCATCTAGATAATATTTGACCACCTTACAAGGTTAGAAAAATTCCTTACCATAAGGGATTAGAGTTTCATGGGGTGTTTGGGACAGTTTTATGTGCAGGATATCATTTGAATCCATGGGTTACCCTTGAAGATCATCTCCAATCGAGATGTGTGGTTTATGTAAAGGTCAGGGAGAGTCTTATTGGAGGTATTTGGGAAACAGTTGCAGATGAGTATGAAATTTCACCCATTGATGGATGGGAAGACCGAGCACACTATCTAGGTGTTAGAGGATATGATGAGAGCTTGGGTTTTGGACTTTGGTATGAACTTGTAAGATCACTTTCCATTGTTTGAGTTTTCTTATAATAATAGTTATTACTTTACGATAATTATATCACCTTTTGAGGCCTTGTATGGGAGACCCTACAGGCTGCCCTTGTATTAGTTTGAGGCTGGAAAGAACCCTCTTGTTGGATCAAAGATAATGCAGTTGATGATAGAGATGGTTCAGGTGATTCAAAAGTGGATAAGGACAACCCAGAGTTGAATTTTTTTTTTTATGAAAAACACTATCATAGGTCCTTGTATTTCGAGAAGGGAGACCATGTATTTTTGAGATTCTTCCCATTAAGAGGATTATGAAGATTCATACAGGGAGGAAAGCTATCCCAGAGGTTCATTAGGCCATTTGAGATCCTATGGAGGGTTGGTGAGGTTGCTTATCTCTTATCCCTACCACCGTAGTTGGAGTGGGTGCATGACTTCATCCATGCATCAAAGATAAGGAGATACATGCATGATCTTACACATGTGAATGACTGAGGAAAGTTGGAAATCAAGGATGGAACCACCTTCTACGAGTACTTAATGGTGATCCAATATTGTTAGGATATGAACCTAAAAGGACAGACCATTCCCTTGGTTTTTGCACTGTGGTGACATAGGAGCATGCGTGAGAGCTCAGGGGAGAGGGACATCGAGATGCATGTTCAGTATCCCCACCTTTTTAGTTTTTTATTTGTAGGGACTAAAATCATTGAATGAGGGAATAATATAGTGACCAATTTTTTTTACATGTAAGAATTTTAAATATATTAAGGAATATGTTTTGGGCTAGGTGCTGAGACGGAGTGAGATTATAGGGTTCGATGAGCCCAGAATTGATATTATAAAAATATTAAATATATTAATATTGTGAAGGCATATTTTTCATGAAAATTGGAATAAATAATAAACTAATCCTATTATTTTAAATTTGATACCATTTTTTATTCTAGGACACTTGGTTTACCCTAGACACGAGCTAAGGTTGGTTGGCACTAGACGTCTGGTTGAGGTAGTTATCAGTGGGTGCATTTGATTTAAATAAATAAATAATTTGTTTTATTATTTTATTAAATGACCTAATTAAAATCCACTATAAACACCCTCTTATGATTATTTTCCAAGGTTTATCCACATAACCCTTATGATATCTAAGAGGAGGTTTAAAGCGTTCCTCATCGATAAATCATAATTAGACGATGAATGATGATCATATTGAGGTTGATTGATAAACATAAAACATAGAGGATCATCCTCATCATTGTATAACATGTTCTTCACAAAATAGCAACCTTTAATAAAGTTAGGTCTCATTAATTATGCTTTTTTTCCATTTGATTAAATGTTTAAGCATGTATTTGTATCTATTATTCATGATCTACATTTTTTCACCCTTCAGATGATCCTGTTAAACAAATTAAAATTTTTATTCAATTTATTTTTATTATTCAATTATTTTACCCTAATTATACTCAATAAAGTTATTTTTTTCCAATAAAACTTGGAAAATTAGGCTTTCACCCTTGTTTTTGTGCCTTCCCCCCATTTGTTCTTCGCGTTCTTTGTCATTGACTTGCAGTATCATAGTTTGAATTTTTTTGAGGAGGGTCCAAACATGATCAGACCCCTAGATTCATAGTGGATGTGTGAATGGAAACCAGATCAGTGATTTTCATACAGATCACAATGATTTGTGGGTAATGCATCGTGGATATTAAACCCAGAGTGGCGACGAGCAGTGATGTGAGGTGATACAGACCATGTGTGGCGATGCACATTTCAAGTGGATCACCATATTCCGATTTCAAGTCAATGGAGGTCGAGAATCAATTTATAGAGGTGATTTAAATCAATCCCAAGTGGTCAAATGATATAAATCACAGTGATGGAAGTGGATACTGAGACATGTAAAAATTGGTTGTTCGGCCTGTGAAAAACCCAACTACATAGCATGTAGTCTGGAATAACACACACTATATAGTCCCCTAGTTGTGGCAATAGGGTTTTGGGATAAGTTAAATATAACACGCCATGTTGGTGGGAATATATGCCATGTGACCCTACCCTGGTGGGAAAGCCGTGTGCCAACCGCACATGCCTAGTGTCCTGTGAGGACATACATTCCATGTACCAGAGTATATGGGCACTGGAAGGGATAAAAAACACATGTTGAGATGCATGGATTGGACCTCAGGTGGTCATACATGCCATGTATCCCAGAGGGCACACCTTTTACAGAAACATGGCTTCCCGAGCTGTGTCTAGGGATAAAACAGCTAGGTAGCAGAGTGGGGCTACATGTTGTGTGGACCCCATACATGTTGTGTACTCCTATGTGAGTCTTCTACCTCTTGTATTTCCTTTTTTTAGACTCATATTTTGCACCATGAGTATCCTATCCTGAGTGTTATTACACATATAATGTGATAGTTGAATTCATTATGGAATACAAGATATGATGCGAGATGTTCTGAGTGTGATGCTTATTTAGATGATGCTCGACAATGGCAGTGATAAGGTAAGGTCATCAAAGATATTCTAGGTAGAGATGGTACTCCCCTATTTAGGGTCCAGGTCCTATATCTATGGGGAAAATACATCCCTATCGAACTAGGGTATGGGTCCCACATACTCTTTAGTTAGGTAGAGATGGTATTCTTTTATTTAGGATGTAAGTCCTCTATCTATGGGGATGGTACTCCCAAGTTTCACTAAGACGTCATTACTGCATACTCTTTAGTTAGGTACAGACAATACTCACCTATTTAGGGAACGATTCCTATATATATGGGGATGTTACTCCTCTGTTTCACTAGGGAACATTCCCCCATACTTTTTAGTCAGGTAGAGATGTGACTCCCCTATTCAGGTTAAGGGTCCTCTATCCATGGGGATGGTACTACCTTATCACACTAGGGAATGGGTCCCCCATATTCTTTAAATATATAGAGATGGTACTCCCATACATGGGCATGGTTACTCTATCTATATCATGGTACTCCCCCATATTCGTGCTCTGACAGGGTGTGGGTCCTTCACATAGTGTGGCTCCCTTGGTTTTGGAGAACAATGGTGAGGAGTGGGAACCTCCACACATATTCTAGTGAGGTAAAATTTAATGCTAGGAATCAGTGTTGGACTGTTCAAGTTTTCATATTACTCATCATCTTTGGCTTGGTTGTGAGATGAAGATCCCCTTTCTCTCTCATCTGGGTTTATTTTATGATCATATTTATGTTTTGGGTTTCATTTTCTTCTTGATTTGGGTTGAGATGACTTTTTTTGTATCTATCTATCACTCCCTTGAGGTTTTTGAGGCATCCTACTAGGTATGTATATACTCACCCTTTCGTGGGATTTTCCTACATGTGATGTGTATTATGAAAATTATTGATAGATTGGCAGTGATTATGGCAGAGCATAGTGATACCAGGGTGCATTGACCATGTATGGTGGTCAGGCTTGGAGATCAGGAGCTGGGATCTCTCAACTTTACTTTATTTCAGTTTTTGTCATATTGGGGAATATTTTCTTATTAGGTGTGTATTTTAACCCTTTAAAATTTGTTTGTATTATTTAATACTCTGATGTATTCCTTATAGATTTTTTCATCCATGGGTTATCTCTAGATGTTACAGTCATTTCTTTATATTCCTCTGCACTGTTGCATGGATATGGTTGGGTGCATGCATATAGGTACACTATAAAAAGTATTCCCATTTATTTTTTTCCTTCTTGGAGCTTTTCTCTGCCCTCTGGCCTATAGAGGTGGGATTTGGGTTGTGACTTCTTGACCTTTCCCCAACAAAGAGGCACTTTGTGGTTCAGGTTAATATATTTTATTCACTTATAAAAGGGGATCACTATCACCACTTAATGATACACCTATCACTTAAAATTTTATCCTAAAAATAGTATATTTTCATCCTATTATATGTTTCTATCATGTTCATAATCCTATTATCACGATTAGATATACTAAGGCTTCCATTTTCAAGGATATTTCTAAGTGAAATATTAAGTTATCAACATGAGTATTTCTTGATCCTCAGTCTTTTATTCTTAATATTCCTCTTAAAAAATACTTTTTTCCACCCAAATATAATTAAAACAATATTATTAATATATTTTAATTTTATTATATTAATTTATAAACCACTATTCAATCCTTTCCATCCAATAAAAAAAACAACATCGATCGTGCATACATGCAGACTACATCCACCATGAAGTGATGTAGTTTTTTTCTTCACTACCTCTCATGGTTGGTAGAAAAGATAAATATTAGGAATTAATATACTGAATATTTCACAATTTTTATTCTAAAATGTTAATTTATCATATACTTTCATTCTATCCCATTTATTGAGAAATTAAATTGTTAATCATTCGTACATGTAAAGTACCACCTCCATGAGTGTTGAATTTCATTTTTCATCACCACACTACATGAGTGGTTTTATGTAATGGGTTATGACTTATCAATATATTGTTTTTCGTCTTGGGATTCATAGTTCTTCAGAGAAGGCTTGAGGGGGGTTTAGTAGAGTTTTGGGTTTTATTAGAACTGGAGCAAGTGGTTCATGAAGTGAAAGTGGAACTCATGATGTGAGATTGTGATTCATGACTTGTGTGGATCATGGCTCCTGTATTGTGTATGGGTGAGGGTTTATGTGAATAACAGATCCACAATGTGAATGGGGAATTCAAGATTTGAATTTAATCATGCTGAGGCACCATTAATTTCAGTGGAACTTAGAGAATTTGATCATTCATGGATTAAATTGGTTTTGTAACACAAATTTACTAGCCATGTGAAAATTCATGACATGAATCAGGGATTCATGACATGAATGAAGAAATTTATAACCTATTTTTAATTATGGAGGCTTAACTGATCCCTCCCATTCGAAAATTGTTTCCCCTTAGCTTTAGGAAAGCCTAAGGATTTTTTAGAGGATCTTCCAACCCCTTTCCTCCTACTTTGATCCTTGGGTTCTAGAGGTTGATCATTGGTAGTATGAGGTGAGTTCTTCTCTTAATCCCCCTATTTCCGTTAGTTATTTTTTCAAGGATTCTCAATGGTGATATTGTTTTGGTTTAGGATGTGTTTGGGCTACATGTTTTATGACACCTTGGTATGGTTCAGGTTAATACGAGGTAACCTATTTTGGTTGTGGTTTCTATATTATTTCCCCTTAACTCTATAGTAAGAAATGAATCAAAAATATTATTTGAGTTAGGGGATCCTTGTTCTCTTCCAATTTATGTTCATGTGTGAGGATTTCATGTTTTTTCTTTCCATTAGGTGGATAGTAAGGGTCTACTTAATAAATATAATAAATTTGATAAATTTTAAATTGATGGGGATGGGGGAAATCAAATTTTGTTTACTACTTTGATGATATTGTTGATGATATTATATATTATTATTTAAATTTCTAAAAATAATGGTTTTTGTGAGTCTTTTATATGTTTTAGTTAATGTATGTGATACCCTTGGTGTGTTTATTATTGATATTAAATTATAATTAAAAGGATAAAGAAAATATATATTGTTAATGAATTGATTTCCCATGGAAATATAGTTTGTGTGATAATATCCATGCTAAAAATGATGTGATGTAATGTAATCCCTTGAACCAAATTTGGGAAAGCTGGGATGTGATGACTTTTCTGGTTATAATTTTTTTTTCAGGTGCGATGTGGTCTGTTGTATGATGATGTTGGTGATCAGCTTGTTTGTGAAGTGTGTGGGGTAGTTTTATGATGGTGTGATGGTTGGTTGGTTTTGGATGAGATGTGGTCAGTTGTGTGGTGGTTTTGTGGTATAGTGGTTTATGTGAGATGGTTGGTTACTATGGAATAAATTGTAATGAAAAAATAAAATGACATGGGTTGGTAAATGAATATAAATGGGGTGGTTTTTTCATGTGGTAATTGGATTAAATAATCTTAATGATAAATGAATGGGTTTTTTAAATGTGTAATGAAATGTCTTAGTGAATAGGAGTTGGCGGAAACTTGTTAAATCTATAAAATGGTGGAATCTATAGTTGAGTTGGGTTTGAATTTCATTATTCGATGGTTGTGTGTTGTAATACATTTAGTGGTGGAAGGAATTGTGGAAGATGTTTTGTGGTGTAGTGGTGGTGGTTCAGAGTGTTATAGTGAAGTTTTTATCGACCCATAAATTGGGTATTGTGTGATATATATATATATCATGTATTTTATGTTATTTTTATATGTTCAACACTTGATTTGGATAACCGTACCAACACCCAAAGGTTTTGGGTTCTGTGTGCTTCCCCCAACATCCAGGATGGTGGTGATATAGATGGTTGGTTACCCCGTCTTCCATAATCTTCCTTCTGTAGTTATGATACGAATTAGTTTTGGAGATTACCCATCAATGATGAGGATATGATATGTGTTGGGGGTCATGCATTGTAGAAGGAGGGAATTATGTTGATGTCCATCATGTTCATGATAGCCTACTACTCAGGTTATGTGGTGATATGTGATATGATGTGATGACCTAGGTGTCTTCAGAAAATATGGGATGTGATGGCTAGGTGTCTTTGGGAAATATTTGATGTGACGACGAATAATGCTAGAAATGGATGATAGACCTTGAAAGGGTGGGTGGGTAAGGATTCTTCCCAACCCACATCGGAAATGGATGGTTGTGCGATGTGATATGTATAGAATGGTTGGGAGAATAGGACATTTGACTTTGGGGTAAGAGATTGGTAAATCAGTGAGGAAGTAGTAGTGGGGTTCCTTTATAATGTTTTTGATACTATACTATTGTATTGGATGCATTATTTGGTGAATAATCCATGGAGAGGATGGGATTTGTTAGTTATTCTATTTTGGTCCTTGTTAGTTCTGTTTTTTAAGTGTATTGGTATTCTCTTTTAACATGTACACATGGGACCTTGGGTATGATCCTACCGAGTGTACTTGTATGCTCAACCTATGTTTATAAACTATTTTTCAATTTTCCAAGAGGATTTTGGGGACCAATATGGATATTACTAGCTTTTGATTTGGCTCTGTTGTTGAGTCACTACTATAGGACTTTTATTTTTGTATTTACTTTGAGACTTCTATTATATATGTTGACTTTGTTCATGTATTATGGGATAGTTCTCAGATTTGTTTTATATTATGTGTTATAGTTTCTTAGTGGTTTTTTATCCTATCTCCCAACAATATGTTATTATTAAGGGTAATTTCTTCTATTTCTAACATTTTTATACCCTTAATGCTTGTCACAATGACTTTGGGGTCATCATCTCTCTTCCTTCATTGTCAGCCAAGGAGGGGTACATTTGGAGGGTTGAGGTCATGATAGATTGGTATCAGATGTTCTAGCTGAGAGATAGGTTTGAGGTTAGAGTTAGATACTTTGATAATTTCATGTCTTGGTAGGGAAATATTACCAATTGACCTTGGTGTGTGACATGAGCTAGGGAGACTAGCTATGACATGGGATTTTAGGACCCCCATGATCTAGTGCATGGAATCTGAGCGTATAGAATATTTAAGTGAGGTGGACCTGATGTTGTTTATAGACATAGGATAAGTAAATTAATCATTATTGATTATATTCATGAATTAATTAGTTGATTATGGAAGGTTAATTAAATAAAAATTGATAAAATTCCATGTTATTGGGCTTAGGGTTCCTCCTTAATTTTCAGGAATTTCTCCTGGTCTTTGTATATGAGTAGCTTAGGTGGTTGAGGTTTAGTAGACTGGTCTAGATAATCATTATAGGCTTAACCTGATAGAGGAGAATGAGGCATAATAGAGGGATTTCATGCCTTTTAGTAGCAGAGTTTGGGAATGTGTGAGGGGAGCATCTCAGATCTGGAGATGGAACACTGGTTGGTAGAGCTCAAGATCACCTTTGGTTTGATCTGAGCTTGGGATGAGTTTTGGGTGTCATTGGTAGTTACTCATATATAGAAATATATGTGTCTATGGTGGATACTATATCTTAGTCACTGCAAGAAGTAAAATATGTTGTGTCCAAACTTTTATAAGGGGTTCTATTTGGAATTCATGTCATCTATAATAGAGATAATGAAGTAGTAGAAGTTTCTTTCACTTTAGTACAAAATTTTGAGTGTTCAGAAGCTTAGGATCAAGGTCAATGACCTCTTGAACTTCTCTCTAGATGTATTTCTAGATGAGGAGTCAGTATCGTGACATCTGGAGGTGGATTTTCATCCAGTGATCATGTATCTAGTCACCCAGTTTATGCTTCCTATGTACCTAGAGGTGCAAAAGAAGATTGGGGTTATCGAGTAGATGTTTTCTCTAGGAGGAGATACTTGAGAGAACGACCAAAGGGGTGTCACAAGGAGTATATCTTCAGCTATCAGGCCACATACATTCATGAGGTTAGGGTTTCAACTAGTGGGAAACTGACCATAACATGTTTTTTCCCATCCTTATGGGGTAGGTGGATTCTGAAAATATTCTAGGGGATTGTTTTTTGTCCTATGTTTACAGGGGACATGGCCACTTCTAATCTCAATTTCTGACTGATTAAGGAGGCTAGTTTCAAATAACCATTCATGCCCCTTTTTGATAATAGTAGTAGTTGTCTCTGAGGAAATTTTAGCCACAGAGATGGAATATTCTTGTCCAATATCTGAGGGAAGATGGTGTTTTAAGGGGATATCATCATGGAGGTATCTTTCTATAGGTACCAAGGCTAGAAAGTGTCCATGAAGGCCTAACTTAGAGAGACATATGAGATGGGAATGATTAGATTCACACATTAGAGGTGACAACACCAGCGGTACCAGAGGTTTTAAATGTTATGATCGGTTTTCTTCAACTCTTTTTTATGACTTATTTGATTTAGTAACCTTAAAACACTTTTTTATCCTACTTTATTTTGTTTCTTGGGACTATATGTGGAGATAATTATAGTTCTCCTAGTGTTATATATGATATTTGGAGGTCATACTACTTTGTTTGATGTGTGTTAAGGGTGTAGATTGGTGATGGGGAACACCCGTTAGTGGGAGATATCTTCTTGATGCTAATACAATATTAGAATGTTATCCTTAGCATGGATTGGTTATATTCTATTCACATATTCATCAATTGTTTCTGTAGGATAGTTTCATTTTTGATGTGGAGGGATAGCGAGTGGAATTCGTTAGCGAGTGAGGTTATCATATGGGTGGTAGGAAAGTGGAGCCACTTTTCTCTCAATAGGAAGAGTTATCAGTAGAATAATAGGAAAAGGATGTTCACAAGGTTGTGGAAAATTTTATGGATGTTTTTATGAATGCGATTATGACACTACCCCCCCCCCCCCAACGTGATGTTGAGTTTGGGATAGATTTTTATCCGGTAAAATCTTTGATTTTAATGGATCCCTACTAAATAGAACCCACAAAGTTGTGTGAGTTAAGGTTTCAGGTGGATGATTTGATGTGGAGGGGTTTCATATGAACTAGTGTGTCTCCACGAGGTTCTCTAGAATTGTTATCCAAGAAGTCTTATGGTAGTATGAGGTTGGTCATGGACTACCAAAGTTTGAATTAGATAATTATCAAGAACCATTATCCCCTTTCGAGGATCAATGATCTGTTAAACCTGATGAAGGGAGCCAGTTGATTTTTAAATGTAAATATGTTTTTAGGATATCAAAAAATGAGGGTGAAAGATGAGGATATTATAAATAATAGATTTAGGTGTAGATATGGTCACTTGGATTTTGTGTTCATGTCATTTGATGTCATGAATATTCTCTCTGTGTTCATGGGGCTCATGAACTCTAACTTATGTGAGTTCCTAGATTGGTTCTTCATCACGTTGATCAATGATATATTGATCTATTAAAATTTAGGGGAGGATCATGTCGATCATCTTATATCTATATTATAGGTCCTTAGACATCACCAGATTTATGGTAAGTTGTTCAAGTGAAAGTCCTGGGCATAATAGGTTCATTTCCTTATTCATGTATTGTCTCAGCAGGGTGAAAAGATGGAGACAATTTTTTCTTGGTCTTTACTACTATTATTGGTGGTTTATGTTCAATTTCTATTAGGTTTTATCCCTACTAAAATCTTTTAATAAAAATTACTAGGACTTTGTATGGACTGATCGATTCCAAGTAGCATTCGATTACCTAAAGTAGAAGTTGGTTAGTGATCTAGTACTTTAGTTTCCTGACGAGTATGTAATGTTTGAGGTTTTTTGTGATGCTTAACATATTATCTTGGGATTAATCTTGATTTATTAGAGGTTAGTGGTATCTTATGGTCCTATTAAGTTACTTCCCCCTAAGAATAACTATGTAAACCATGATCTAGAGTTAGTGGCAGTTGTGTCTTCACTGAGGTTGTGGAGGCATTACCTTATCAGCGAGAGATTTTTGGTTTTAACCTACCACAATAGCATAAAATATGTATATTATCAGCATTATTTGAATATATTATAGCATAGGTGGATATGTTTTCTTCATGATTATGATTTTGATATATCTTACACCCCAATAAAGGGGAATGTTTTAGACAATGTACTGAGTCAGAAGTCCCAAGGAGATATGGTTCAAGTGTCTACTAATGTTTGGAAAGTAATGGAGGATCATTTAGTGTTGAATCTTGATGTGAGGGAGAGATACAATTGAGGTTGTATTCACTAGATGATTGTGGAGTCATCTTTGATATAGCAGGTAGAGGAGTCTTAGTGGGGATACACAGAAGAAGAGGTGATAAATGATCATGTTGGCCATAGTGATGATCTAGAGGGATGGTCAGAATTAGATTTTGTTTTAGGGGAGGATTTTGGTTCCATTCGTAATGCATTATGAAGTTCTTTATGAGTTACACAACTCACCTTTATTGGTAAATCCTGATGTGACCATGATGTATCATGGATTTGGGAGATATCTTTTAAGGTCGAGGATAAAATGGTTGGTGGTAGAGTTTATAGATAAGTTTCTAGTTTTTCAATAGGTAAAAGAAGAAGACCATATTCCTAGAGGTTTTTTTGCATCACTAGTATGTTCCTGAGTGGAAATTGGAGGAAATGTCAATGGATTTTTTTTGGAAAAAAAATCCCTCAAGGTGTCCTCTCAGTATGTTTTGGGTGTGATTGTGTTTGTTGAAAAATCTAGATGATCGCGAATGATAATGATTGGTGTTTTCCGAAGATAGGTTTTTAAGGTGGCACAGTTTCCTAGTGTTTGCCAAATTTTTTGGCCTCAAAATTGGGAGGTTGAAGTTGGAAAAGGAAGGACTTATTCATAGGAGTGAATGGTATGAAGAACGTTGAAGAAAACTAGAAAAGGATGAGAACTGCATACCATAATTCATGGGCAGCGTACCATGTTTTGGGAATGGTACACGGAGTGCTGAGAATTGTATGACGAAGTGGTTTGCAAAACAAAAAATGGCTCGTAGCTGAGTGGCGGTGTGGTACGTTTATGGATTTATGTCAGTGAAGGAAATCGACTACATAGGAGAAAAGGCAGTACACATATGGCGTGAAAAAACGGTTCGTGGGTGGCTTGCGGTTCGCGGCGGCAGAAGGATCGGTAAGCAGTGAAGGCTAGATTGAAGATTTGGAAAATCTTAGATTAACATATTTTGCAGATATCATTGACTATATAAGAATAGATAATCCCACTAATTACTGTGGATATTTAATATCATTAGAGAATATCTTTTTGATCCAGAATTTTGGCAAAGTATGAAGGTGGTTTGCGGGGAATAATCTCGTGAAGGATAAAGTGCTTCACGTGGAAGAAATTATGCCAAAGGATTTAAGCGGAGAGTTATAACCTGAATAGGACTTGGTACAAAAAAAATAAATATCTAGATCATGAAATAAATAATTCCACAAGTGTTACATGGGGTGGGAGCTCTGATACATAGAAACGAAGACAGTCTATGAACAGAGAATAGTTCACGGACAGGGGGAAGTTCACATAGTTTGAGTGAAGGCAGCGGTATGCGAAGGTAGATGTATGCAAAGGCAAGAAATTAGTGAAGGAAGTCTGTGAACAGAGAACAGTTCACAGACAGAGGGTAGTTCTTTGAATAGTTTCATGGAGTTGGTACACAGAGGTTGTATGCAACAACGAAGGCAGAGACAGTTCATGAATAGAGGAGGTTTACGGAATTGGAAAGAGTACGCAGAGTAGACAGTCCGCGTACCTTTCCCAGTACACAGTATGTGGAAGAGGTAGGTGGTTCACGAAACACACAAGGAATCTTGCGAAAGCTTCAAATAAGTTTGTGAAAGTATTTCCTGGTACTTACCAATACTCGGGAAGGTGGAATTCATCTGCGGGTGAAAAATGAACTTCAACAGAACATCTACATATAGTTGAGGATACTGGAATTCATGAAAATTAAGGGACCTACATGTCTATAAATTTTGTTTGACCTAAAAATCTATAAATTGTGAGTGGATTCCTTTCCAAGAGTAGTGAGTGAAGGAAGAGGAAGACGGTGAACCTTTCCACTAACAGTGAGCCAGAGAAAGAGGCATAGGGAGTGAGCCTTGGGAATGCAGTGAGCAGTCCCTAAACTTTGTAAAGGTAGTGATCATGGTCATAAAATATCTAGACCGAACGTTTTACTCATTATTTTCAGTGATCCTTAGTTAATTTGGTACATCAACACATTGTTGTTGTATGCTCCTTGGACGTAGCCTAGTGAGGGTGAACCAAGTAAAAATCACTATGTCCTATGCATGATTTCATATATTTTCATATATTGTTATGGGAGGAAGAGAGAATTGAGTTTTGTCTAACAACAGAACAAGATCCGAATGGGAGAAATTTTTAATCTTTTATACCCCAATTCACCTCCCTCTCAGGTTATTCGACCTAGTGGTCCTAACAATTTTTTCACGATATTACCCTAGGATTAGGGATGATTTCATGCAGTTTGGGTGATATTGGAATGAATAATGACGTCGACTCATTTTATGGTGCTTTTTGAGTTGAGTGATGTGTATTTATTGGAGATGTGTCATATGGACGACATGGTTAGGATTCATTGGGTATCAAGGACCATAATCTTTAATCGAGACCCTCCTTTTACCTCACTGGTTTGGAGGGGATTGCAATATGCCTTTATCTCCTAGTTGTGCCTTATCACTGATTTTCATCCTCATGCAGATGGGAGAACAAAGTATACTATCCATATACTAGAGTATATGTTGGGATATTTCATCCCAAACTTTGGAAGATCATGGGTAAATCACCATCATTTGGTTTAATTCTCCTACAATGATAGCTATCACTCATCCATTTACATGGATCCATTTGAGGTGTTGTATGGGTGGTCGTTTCATTCTCCCTTATGCTGGATGAAGGATATGGAGTCATTAGTTATTGGTCCTTATGTTGTACAGAGCATGAATGAGAAGATCCAGTTGGTCTGAGATAGGATGATAGTAGGGTAGGATAGTCAGAGGGCCTATACTGATCACAGGTGGATTCCCCTAGAGTTTGAGTTTGGAGACTATATGTTCTTGAGTATTTCACCTTGACATGTGTAGTGGAGGTTTTACAAGGTGATTAAGCTTTATCCACATATCATTGGTCATTTTGAGGTGTTGGGGCATGTTGCCGAGGTGGAATATTGGTCAACACTCCCACCGAAGCGAGATAGGATCTACGTTGTCATCTACATGTCCTAGATTTGTTGGTATATTCATGATGACTCCCACATCATTAACTAGGGTGATTTATATATCGAGGATGATACTACATTCATGGAGTGATCGGTAGAGATATGAGATCATTGAGATAAGGTGTTTCAAGGGAGAACCATCCCCTTAGTTTGTGTTCTGTAGAGGTATAGTGTCTTGAAGGAGAGTACTTGGGAACGTGAGAAGCAGATGTGTTCCCAGTACTCGGAGTTGTTTTTGTTTTTTCCTTTCTCTTTCTTTATTTGATGATGTGATATCTAGACCCTAATTTTTCATGAGATGTGATTTCCTTTCCCTTATTGATGTTGTGCGTTATGGCATCAAGTAAATGAATATGTGAAAACCCCTTCCTAATCAAGATTTGTTATGTTAATGATTTTTTTTAAAACTGTGTGGGCGAGTCAATGACACCCAAAGATAAAAAAATATTGATATGGAAGGATATTTTCCTTGATTATTATGATTGAGAAAATGTAGTGTTCTAGTTGAGGGGGTTGTTGCCTTAGGTTGTGTAGAGGTTGTGATAGTAGTGAAGATGGTTATATATAAAAGAGGTTGATTTTGGATATTTCTAGATGACATGGCGTTGTGACAAGTGGGGGTGGTGATGTGGTTTTATAGGTTATTTTTTAAACATTTTCTTTTGGTATTCTTGGATTGTAGTAGTGTTTGGGGTGTAACAAGATCCCTGGAAGGTATCTCGTGGGATGGTTGTTCGTACCCTCTCATTCTTTTAGTTTTGGTTATGATTCTCAAGGAAGAGAATCATTTAAGAGGCATATAATGTAATAGTTCATGCATTCTTGTCCCATTACTTTTCTAGTTTGTAAGTTAGGGGTGTTTAGAGGAGGCTCAAGGAGGGTTTAGTTGAGGTTAGATCTGAAACAAAACTGAAGCAGGTGGTTCATGATGTGAAAGTGAAATTCAAGACATGATATTATGATTCACGACTTGTGTGGTTTTCAGTTCATGACTTTTTTTGGGTTATGGGTTCCATGATGAAGAGAATAATAAGTTGAAATGGGAATTCATGATGTGAATTTAATTGGGATGAGGCACTATGAATTTTAGCAGAAGTTAGAGAATTTGATAATTCAACGCTTAAATCGGTTTTTTGGATCAAATTACTAGGACATGTGTAAATTCAAAATGTGAATTAGGGATTCATGATGTGAATGATGAAAGTTATAGTATGTTTACAATTATGGAGTCTAATTTGTTCCCTCCCATTTGATAGTAATTTTGCATTGGATTTGGGAAAACCCTAGGTTCCTTTAGGGGATCTTTCTGTTGTAAAAGTGGGTTCCCTAGACCCAAATTTATTAGTACTTATTGATTACAATACCATATACATAGTGATTTATACATTATTTTCTCTTACCATAATAGTGTTGATATTTATGTATCCACTATTTCCATGGAAATTTCAATAGATTATTTTTCATATCAAAAGTTTATAGCAGTTCATAGGCTATAATGAGAACCTCGAGATACTATGAAATTAATATTAAACATATGTCATATGGTCTAGATACATCATATTGACTGGAAATTGTTGATTTATGAATATTAGGTGCTAGGGGATCCTAATCATTGAGAAATCTTCACATGAAGTTCATAGTTCATGATCACTAGTAGGTGATTTTTTTAGGACAGACCCACCAATAGGAACAACACATGTCCCGAGTGTCATTGGTAGTTACTATCTATGAAAATATGTATTGGTCTCTTTAATTGAGATCATTATCGATGTATATAATTTTATCATGTGATTTCATGCAAGGAAAAAACCATGAAATTTATGCCATAGTGAGGTAGCTTGTGTTGGGTGCGTCTTTGGTGGTATGGAATTAGTTGAATGGTCAAGATAGATTTTTTCACTTCTGAGTTGAGAAAATGATATCTTAGGCCTAATTGATCAGGATGGTAGTACCTTCATAAATATTTCTCCAAGGTAGTCGAAGATAAGTATTTCTAGTTAGATCAATAAATAATAAAGCAAGAATTGATGATGACACAAGTTATGAATCTTGTTTTATGAGATATCATGAGATAAAGAGATTATATTACACAATGTGTGTTTATAAGTTGGTTGTTGTGGTTATGATTATTCTTTATCTCTTTATGGTCCTTGATGGGTTTCTAGGCTCTTCTTATGAACTGCGAAAACTATTCACTATTATTGAGATAAGGACTTAGAGGGTTATATACAATAGTGTATTCATGAGTCTTCCTTATTTTGATGAATAGGTGTATAGGACATGGTGGGCCCCCCATGGGATTCAAGAGTTTACCAAGTATTAACGATTACCAATGAAAAAATAAATTCATTTTTATTCAAGTATAGAATAATTGGGTTTAATTTATTTATTATAAGTACTCATAGGGTATTAAGTGACTACATGGAAAAATATTATATGAAAGAATATTATTTTAATATTGAATGTTCATTTAATTTTATTGGAATTACGAGTCGATTTAATGTATATCATGTAATATATTTATAATATATTAAAAGTGTGTGATAAAAATATAAATTACATTATAACGTAGTTATTTCATCATAACGTGTCATTTACTGCTTATTTAGTGAGTGTTTTATGTCCATGGGTTGGGGAACCCTTTTTAGGTATTTGAGCTTCTACTACGTAAGCAGAGGATAAAATATTTTCCAATGACTATTCATTCCAATGGAATGAGAGATCGTATCTCCACTTAACTCATTATAGACAGAGAAAAACACCATCTAAGAAAACGATCCAAGAACCTCTTCATAGATCATTAGAACAAAGTCGAGGTGATCATCGTGATGTCGAAGGAATCATCAGAACTCCACGATAGCACCATAAATTTAATTATTAGAATCTATACATATTATTGAAGCATGTGTCGATGATCTAGACAGGTTCAATCTTGGATCCTTTAAGAAACAATTGTTGATGATAAGATTTGTCAAGCATGCTTTGATTCTTATGAGGTAACCATTCAGTTTAATTTTGTTCATTGATAATTCAGGTGAGATACTTAGATCACTACCATGGATTAGATTGTTAGAGATGATTAAGTTTTGTTGCTCTGGGGATGAATTTTTTTAAATTCCTATCCAACCAGCTTCCACTTCACGACCCGATACCAGCAATTGTTATTAGAGTGATTGCATGAATTTTATAACCTATGAAAAAAATTAATTTTATTTTATTAAGTAGAGGTTTTTTATTTGGTCTTAACTAAAGAGACCGCACATCGACCAGATATCGAATGGCCAAGTTACAGTCATCTAAAAAAGTCAATAGAGTTTGTTTTTGATTGATTTATGGGAGTTAAATTTTGAAACATATAATTTTATATGTGTTAAATCTTAATGACTCTTAGTCTTTGGTGACTATTATGATTAACCTAAATTTCTTGCCAGGTTTCATGTGGAAACCAATCACCAGAACAGTTTTTTCGGGTAGTGGCCAATAATTCCACTGTGTTGTGGAATTTTTTCAAAAAATATATAATATATATATATATATATATATTATAATTTTATTGATTAGATGTGTAAAAAAACACATATGACCATAAAATGGGCTATGTTCTGTGGAGAAATTTTGGGGAAACCGGTGCTGCATTCCATAATTTACAAAAATAAAAGGGGTCTATTTTCTAAGATGTGGATCGAGATTGGAGAAATAGATGAAGAAACGAACACATAAATTAGAAAATAATCCAAAACCTAAAAAAAAAATCAGTCATGTTTACTTTAAAAGGAAAAGTTATATTAAAAAAAATTATTAACTTTTAAAATTGTGGATGGTGACATGACCTGTGATGTCAAAAAAATATGGCTTCTACAGAAAGCCATCATGACCTCGTCGGCCCACCTTCCCTGACTAGCCTCCGCTAAACCTCACTAAATCCATCCAGTCATCTTGGTCACTGTCATAGACTCCTCCTCCAATCACTACTAGAGATCAATTCCTTTATGGTCGACACCGCGGACCCTGCCGCGGCATGCAAGACCTCTGGTTAAGACCCCATGGATGTCTCACCCTATATTCCTTCCTCTCTAGGAAACCTATCTATAGGTTCTGGGCGCAGCGGAAGCGCGTTGGTGGGTTCGCCCAAATTTAATTTTATCATTAAACAACATTCAAACTGAGATCCGTCACGATATAAAATTCCGGATCTTCGTAATAGAACGAAGAAAGAAAAAAAAGAGGGAATCCTGGAACCATAGAGATAGGATCATCATATGTTGGTTGTAATTAATTTAATTAATTCAAAAGAATTACCTTGGTGGAATTATTTCTTTGTTGATGTGTCCGGTCACGATTCAGTGATCCGTCATTGGGTCGTAGAATCCAAGTGTAGGATTCCTCTTGCGGTGATCCACACATGTTCTACGTATCTCCAGATGTCGTCAGAGGGATCTCTGGGTGCTAGCGCGAAAGAACCTTCACTTGCGATGTCCGCCTTCGATCGCCTTGATCTCTCGGTCTTGAGAGTGTTCTTGGAGGAAGGAGTTCTTTCGGGCTTGAAATAATTCTACAGAATTGTTGTGCACAATGATTCTCTTGTAATGAAAAGGTGTTGGGGTTGTGAGGATATTTATAATTGGGTTTGGGGTTATAGAGTTATGACAATAAACAAACGCGTTATGCGTTTTATTTATTTCATTAACTCTTATTGAAAACCCCCATGTAAAATTATTAATTCCTTGACATGCACCCACACTGATTATAATAAATATCATTTAATAAAACAATATTATATCCTGAAAATCCCGACTTGAAAACTACACGGTGTTTAATCATTAATACACGGCGTGTACTCGTTTTCCATAAAACTACACGGTGTGTATATTTAATATACACGACGTGTACTTTTATTTTCCTTTATTTCCTGCACCACATTTATTAGACCTTGAGTAATGGATATTTATTTCTTAAATAAATGTAACTACATTACTCGCTAATAAATATATTATTTCGCCCACAATATATTCTCTCGAATAACTAGTGTCTAAATAAATGCGACCAGGCATCCTTAAATAATTATTAAACCAAAGTCGGGAATAATCTTTATTTAACTTGTTAAATTAATATTTAACTAAGATACATGGACACACTTAGTGTGTGACCCTCTAGGCCTCTTTCTCAGTGGAATTAGGCGGAGCTTGCCTAAAGTCCAAGGTTAGCATCTAGCAACATGCCAAGACACCCATAGAGAAAGAAGTTAACACCGTAATGACATGTCACCTCCTATGAACACTTACCGTGTAATATAATCTCTTTGTCACGATATCTTGAATCAAGCAGGTTGCATGCTAGTTCCATCAACCCATGTGCTTGATTATTCTTTCTTTGACTTTCTGAAATTGAACTCGCCCATTCCTTACCATGGACATGGATTTATTTAGGCTATATCAATTCCATCAAAGGGCTTGAGATATCTACTTCTGTTATGGAACAAAAGGTAAAAATCCTTTCTCGCATTATCTATTAATGTAGTATTACTCGTGACGCACACAACATATCCTACCTCGCTGTGAATAGTGTGTCATCACAGTTTTCATCAATACATCTAAGTGTGTGATTTGTAATACCCATTAATAATAATCTTAAAGTCTAAGGACCAATACACACTTCCACAGATAGGAACATCCAATGACACTATGAAATGTGGATTTCCTACTGGTGGGTCTCGTTCTCATAATATCTTCCTGGAAATTACCAAGGGCGCACACCATGAGAAGGTGCCTCAAAGTTTTATGAGTCCTCACCCCTAATGGACTGCATTATTTGTGTCCCTCAAATAACATCATCTGTCCATATAACATATATTCAAGAATAGTGTTATGGCACTTCCGGGTTCTCATCATAGCAGGGATCCGCTATGACCCTTTAATGCAACAACTGTCCTTAGGACATTATCACATGCACTGTCATGCAGAAGAACAATCAAGATGTGATAAGAATTTTATTAATGAATAAAGTACAAAGTATTTGGTTCTAGGCCACCAACTCCAACAGACTCCCACTTGGACTAGAGCCAACTACTAACAACTTTTAACCCGCTAGCTCTCACATGATATTCATGCTTCTGCTGAGATAGACCTTTAGTCATGGGGTCTACCACGTTCTCTTCTGTGGACACTCTGCTCAGTGCAACTTCACCCCTTTGATAGAAATCCATCAAGAGGTGATACTTCCGGAGTATGTGCTTTGTCCGTTGGTGTGACCATGGTTCTTTTGCAAGAGCCACCGCTGTAGTATTATCACAATACAATGTAATGGGATATTTACTACTAGGAACCACATCAAGCTCCTAGAAAAAGTTCTGAATCTAGACGGCTTCCTTGGATGCATCAAAAGCCGCTATATATTCGGACTCCACTGTAGAATCGGTGAAAACTGGCTGCTTTGAACTCTTCCAGCTCACAACTCCTCCATTGAGATAGAAAACATATCTAGATTCCGACTTCCGATCATTCTGATCTGTCTGAAAACCAGCATCAGCATACCCTCTGATGACAAGTTCCTCATCTCCTCCACACACCAGGAACATATCCTTAGTTCTTCTCAGATACTTATGGATAGTCTTAATAGTAGTACAATGCTGTTCTCTTGGATCTTCTTGATATCTGCCTACCATGCTCAGTGCATAGGCAACATCAAGCCTAATACCTAACATGGCATACATGATGGATCCTATAGCTGAAGCTATGGGATCTTACTTATTCCATATTTCTCTTGTTCTGTCTGAGGACACATTTTCTTATAAAGATGTAGGCCATGTGAAACTGGAACCAATCCCCTCTTGGATTGTTCCATACTAAATCTCTTTAGTATCTGGTCAATGTATATACCCTGACTTAGTCCAAGCAGCCTCTTGGATCTATCACGAATGATCTTGATCCCTAGAATGTAGGCTGCTTCACCCAAGTCCTTCATGGAGAAACACTTGTTCAACCGGTCCTTAACTAACTGTAAGGCTGGTATGTCGTTTCCAATAAGCAATATGTCATCAACATATACTACTAGGATAATCACCGCATTCCCATTAAACCTCTTATAAACACATAGATCACATTTTTTCTTAATGAAACCAAATTCATTTATGGATTCATCAAATCGAATGTTCCATGACTTGGATGCTTTCTTTAATCCATTAATGGATTTCTACAACATACAAACCCGTTTGGCTTCACCTGGTGTCACAAACCCTTCTGTTTGTGTCATATAGACATCTTCCTGAAGGTTCTCGTTTTGGAATGCTGTTTTGACATCCATTTTCCACATCTCATAGTCATGGTAAGCTGCTATGGAAAGTATGATTCTTATGGATTTAAACATGGAAATTGGAGAAAAGGTTTCATCATATTCAATTCCTTGACACTATCTAAATCCTTTAGCCTCTATCCTTGCTTTATAGGTGCTAACATGACCTTCAATGTCCAATTTTTCTCTTGAATACCCATTTGCATCCAATAGGATTTACATCAACTAGCTCATCGACCAGAACCCAGACTTGGTTTTGATACATGGAATCCATCTCAGAATTCATATCTTCTAGACATATTGCAGCTTCTGAGCTTTTTACTGCTTCCTTGTAGGAGAGAGGTTCATCATTGTCTAACAATAACGATTCACCATCCTCGGTGACCAGGAAACCAAATCTCTATGGTTCCCTAACCTCTCTTGAGCTCCTACGCAGTACTTGTGTTTCTGGAACCTCTTCCATAGGGACCTGTGGAACTTGTTCCTGTACCAACTCCTGTGTATCTTGAGAATCAACTTCGTCGAAGTCAATCTTTCACCCACTATCCTTTTTGAGGATGTGCTCCCTCTCAAGAAAGATGGCTTGTCTGGCGACAATCACTTTCTTGTCTTGAGGGTTATATAGGTAATATCCTTTCGTTTCCTTGGGATATCCTATAAAGATACACCTCATTCCCTGGGGTGCTAGTTTGTTGCCTGAGAAGGCCTTAACAAACGCCTCCCATCCCCATACACATGTATGTGACAAAATGGGTTTCTTTACATTCCATAACTCAGAGGGAATTCCATTTTCCACTTTAGTTGGTACTCGGTTTAATGTGTATGCTACAGTTTGTAAGGAATATCCCCAAAAGGATAATGGAAGATCTAAATGACTCATCATCGACCTCACCATGTCCAAAAAGGTTCAGTTCCTCCTTTCACTAACACAATTCCACTGTGGTGTATAAGGAGGGGTGAGCTGAGATAGAATCCCAGACTCCCGTAGAAGATCGATGAACTCTTGGTTTAGATATTCTCCACCTCGATCCGATCTAAGTTTATTTATCTTCTTACCAAGTTGATTCTATAATTAATTCTTGAATTCCTTAAATTTCTCTAAGGCTTTCGACTTATACCTCATTAAGTAGACAAATCCGTATCTACTCAAATAATCAGTAAAAGTAATGAAGTAAGAATATCCACCTCTAGCTTCTACTAGAAATGGTCCACATACATTCGTGTGTACCAATCCTAGAAGCTTTATGGACCTTTCACCATATCCACTGAAAGGCGGCTTGGTCATTTTACCTTGTAAACAAGCGTGACATCTATCAAGTGGTTTTAGCTCTGTAGAGTCTAAATAGCCATCTTGGCAGAGATTTGTCAGGCGCTTCTCATTTACATGACCAAGACGGTGATGCCACAACTGGGTGATGTATGAGTCATGTGAGTTTGTTTCGTTATCGATTTAAAACACTTGGTTTTTGTAATTTAATACATAAAAACCATTATTTAAATGTGTCATACCATAACATAAGTTGTTCTTATAAAAGAGACAACCCTTATTTCCAAATTTGAAGATAAATCCATCCATATACAAACAAGATACAAAAATTATGTTCTTGGTAATACTAGGCACATAATAACAGTTGTGTAAAACCAAAATCATCCCAGTCGGCAATGAGAGGTGGTAATCGCCAATAGCCAACGCAGCCAACCTTACGCCATTGGCAGCTCAAAGATCCACCTATCCTATGGAAATCTTTCTAAATCTACTTGGTTCCTGCATTTGAATACAGATGTGAGCCCCACAAGCTGTATCTAATACCCAATGTGTATAAATGGAAAGATTACACTCGATAACGAATGCACCTTTAGCATCCCCACGCTTCTGGGTGTAGTTCCTCTTCTAGTGGCCTTGCTTGCCACATAAAAAACACACCGCCTCCCATTCCTTTACCTACCTCTCGATCTTCCCCTTCTTGGAGGGACGATGCTCGGGGGCTTCAGACCGTTTATAAGTCTTTGGCCCCTTTTCCTTGTCCTTCCTTTTCTTATTCACCATAAGGACCGCGGGTTTGTCACACCCCATGTCGTTATCTACCTGGCGAATCAAGTTCAAAAGTTCCGATAGACTCTTCTCATTTCTGTTCATATTATAATTGACAATGAAGCTAGAGAAGGTCTTGGGAAGTGATGATCGGATGAGATCTGTATGCATCTCATCTGGGAATTTAATCCCTAAGATGTCCAAGCGTTCAATGTATCCAATAAGCATGACTACATGAGGCCCAGCTAGCGCAGAATCTCCAAGATTTGTTGTAAAAAAAGCATTGGAGATCTCATACCTCTCTTGTCTCGCCTTCCCTTGGTAGAGATCCTTAAGGTGAGACATCATGCTATACGCGTCCACGTTTTCATGTTTCTTCAAGAGCTCATTAGAAATGGCTGATAGCATGAAACACTGAACATCTATGGCATCATCCATGTGTTTCGCGTAGAGAGATATTTCCTCATCACTGTCCTCTTTTCCAGGCACAACTGGAACAGGCTCTTCCAGCACATATAATTTCCTTTCGTGGCGAAGTATGACGCGTAAATGCCTCTGCCACTCTGGGAAATTGGTGCCAATGAGAAGGTTTTTTTTCTAGAGTATAGTTCATAATGATATGTTTGAAGTCATTTTCTTGTCGTTTCTACAAATTAAGATGATAAAAGGTTTAGTACTTTATTACAAAACTGAGACAAATAAATAAATTAATACTTATTAGTCTCCCACTATTTTATAGAAATCCAATAGCCCTCACCATTGACTTCAGAATATTATTTTTCCTGAATATTCTAGTGGCAAGGATCCATATTGCCCTTCGTATTACCCCAACTAGGGTTGGTCAAGCAACTTGAAGGGTTTTAGGTAGGCATTCCAAATGCCAACTGCATTAACTCGCAGCTCCTTGATCCGCTGAGTGGACTCCCCAATCCTAAAATCCTTTTATTTTGGATTTCCTCAACCTTTGCCTCTTGGTCACACCAAGTCCTACTGTGGCAGTCAACCCTTTATGTGAACCAAGTTAATTCAACCCAAAACCTTGAATTAGAATTCCCCGATAATTGAAATCACCCCAACTAGGGTTGGTCAAGCACTTTGAACTATGATTTGATTCTAACCAAGATTATGGAAGGCTATACCGACTTAATATTTCTTTTGAGGGATTTTATCCTTATACATAAATTGCCATTTTATTATCTTTGATTACATTCTTGTTAATATTAAGTGAGATATACATAAGTGATTAACCATGTATAAGATAATATTCAAGCATAAGCTGGTTTTATTTTAGTTCCATCTTGCATGCTTTTTTAATTCATTAATTGTGTGATCGTGACAACACACCCACAATAAATATAAACCATGCAACTGACAGAAATAAAATTAATGGTATGATCATGAGATTTTTCTATTGGTTAGTTTATCTAACGGTTGATAAACTAACCCAAGACCTAGGGGAGAAACACCTTGAACCTTACGGGTTCATGTTTACAGCTTTCCACCTATCCAACTTTGTATATCCTTGGATCGGTTTCACCTTGGCTCCTGACTTGAGCCGCCTCCACTAGCTTGGGAGCTCCATCCATTACGTATGCATTTACCTCACACGCAGGTGAGGGGTAAAAGGGTTTTTTATATAAAAGAATCGTTGGGTGCATAGGCCCTACATATTAATGAGGAGATGGATTGCAGGCCAACAAATTTTAATTTAAATAAATTAATTAAAAGAAAAAATTCACATAAAAAGGTCTCGGACTAGCTCATTATTATCCATACATGCAATGATATTTACGCATTAATAAAACTATAATTCAATTCTTTAATCATTCTTGTTTAAGATAATTCATGCTCGAATTAACTAATTATCTTTAATTAATCAATCCTTTTATCTTAAACCCTTTTTATGAATTTCCTTGAGATTCTAATCCATAATAATTTTAAATAAATTAAAATTATCCTTGTACGTAACTTGTACCTTAGAGGAAACCTGGTGAATTCCCGTTCATTAAGCAGATATTAAATTAAACACAGATATATATATATATATATATAACACCTATCATGTGTTGTGCCTCATCTTTACGCTGACACTATGGTACACGTCTCAAGGGTTTGTATAATATAGTAATAAATTTTAATAAATCTGCGTAATTTGGATGAGTAAACAACGTGTAGTTCCGACTACACGACGTGTACTTTTATTCATCGTCCATCCGAAGTACGTGCTCGGGGACATGGCATGTTAATGTACTTAGGAAATTTTTGGAGTACAGGGCGTGTTCAGTGGGACACACGCCGTGTAGTTTCCACGTTACACGGTTTATAGCTGGGAAATCCGCGTACAGGGTACACGGTCTAACCCTAACCCGAAGGTACTACACGTCGTGTTCATTGGACCACACGGCGTGTAATCCAGAAAATATGTGCCACCTATTCCTGGTCAACACACTATGTCATTAATGACTTAGATAGGATCCAATACATGGCCTGATTTGGCAGATCAGTCCAATGCATGAACCTAGACTACATGGCGTGTACTTCCGAATACATGCCGTGTATTCTCGTGTTGTATGGATAGGAACGTTTGTCTCCTCTAGATGAGATCCTCTATTTTATTTTAATCAAAAATTAAAAGAAAAGGTCGTTTTTGTATGGTGAACGAGAAACGATGGAGGAGGAATAGATTCGATATTTAGATTTAAAGAATGATTAACTTGAAATTGAAACAACTAAATTATTAAATGCGTAAATCACCAACGAAAAACTAAATAATTATAATCAATGATATGACCCCTTTGATACCACT
This sequence comes from Viscum album, assembly GCA_963277665.1. Classification (NCBI taxonomy): domain Eukaryota; kingdom Viridiplantae; phylum Streptophyta; class Magnoliopsida; order Santalales; family Viscaceae; genus Viscum; species Viscum album. Next base: position 1,075,668,699 of record OY728121.1, on the reverse strand, counting down.
TGTAGGTTCCAGGCACAGCAGAAGCGCATTGGTGGGTTCACCCAACTTTAATTTTAGCGTTAAACAATGTTCAAACCGAGATCTGTCATGATATAAAATTCTGAATCTTCAGAACATAACGAAGAACAAAAAACAAAAGAGGGAATCCCATAACCATAGAGATAGGATCATCATATGTTGGTTATAATTAATTTAATTAATTCACAAGAATTACCTTGGTGGAATTATTTCTTTTTTGATGTGTCTGGTCACGATTTGGTGATCCGTCGTTGGGTTGTAGAATAAAAGTGTGGGATTCCTCTAGCGGTGATCCACACGTGTGTCACATATCTCCGGATGTCACCGAAGGGATCTCCGGGTGCTATCGTAGAAGAACCTTCACTTGCAATGTCTGCCTTCGATCGCCTTGATCTCTCGGTCTTGAGAGCGTTCTTGGAGGAAGGAGTTCTTTCGGGCTTGAAATAATTCTACAAAATTATTGTGCACAATGATTCTCTTGTAATGAAAAGGTGTTGGGGTTGTGAGGATATTTATAATTGGGTTTGGAGTTATAGAGTTATGACAATAAATAAACGTGTTACACATTTTATTTATTTCATTAACTCTTATTGAAAACCCCCATGTCGAATTATTAATTCCTTGACATGCGCCCACGCTGATTATAATAAATATCATTTAATAAAACAATATTATATCCTCAAAATCCCAACTGGAAAACTACATGACATGTAATCATTAATACACGGCGTGTACTCATTTTCCGTAAAACTACACGGTGTGTATATTTAATATACACGGCTTGTACTTTTATTTTCCTTTATTTCCTCGACCACATTTATTAGACCTTGTGTAATGGATATTTATTTCTTAAATAAATGTAATTGCATTACTTGATAATAAATATATTATTTCACTCACAATATATTCTCTTGAATAACTAATGTTGAAATAAATGCGATCAGGCATCCTTAAATAATTATTAAAAAGAATTTGGGAATAATCTTTATTTAACTTGTTAAATTAATATTTAACTTAGATACATGGACACACTTAGTGTGTGACCCTCTAGGCCTCTTTCTCAGTGGCATTAGGCGGATCCTACCTAAAGTCCAAGGTTAGCGTCTAGCAACATGCCAAGACAACCTTAGAGAAAGAAGTTAACGCCGCAATGACGTGTCACCTCCTACGAACACTTACCTTGTAATATAATCTCTTTTTCATGATATCTCGAATCAAGCGGATTGCATGCTAGTGCCATCAACCCATATGCTCGATTATTCTTTCTTTGACTTTCTGAAATTGAACTCACCCATTCCTTACTATGGACATGGATTTATTTATGCTATATCAATTCCATCAAAGGGCCTGAGATATCTACTTCCATTATGGAACAGAAGGGAGAAATCCTTTCTCGTATTATCTATTAATGAAGTATTACTTGTGACGCACCCAACATATCCTACCTCGCTGCGAACAGTGTGTCATCACAGTTTTCGTCAATATATCTAAGTTCGTGATTTGTAATACCCATTAATAATAATCTTAATGTCTAAGGACCAATACACACGTCCGAAGATAGTAACATCCAATGACACTATAAAATGTGGATTTCCTACTGGCGGGTCTCGTTCTCATAATATCCTCCTGGATATTACCAAGGGCGCACACTATGAGAAGGTGCCTCAAAGTTTTATGAGTCCTCACCCCTAATGGGCTATATTATTTTTGTCTCTCAAATAACATCATCTAGCCATAGAACATATATTCAAGAACAATGTTATGGAACTTCCGGGTTCTCATCATAGTAGGTATCCGCTATGACCCTTTAATGAAACAACTATCCTTAGGACATTATCACATGCACTGTCACTCAGAAGAACAATCAAGATGTGATAAGACTCTTATTAATGAATAAAGTACAATGTAGTTGGTTCTAGGACACCAAATCCAACACTATCACCGCAGTAGTATGGTCCCATGGTCGAACTCCTACCCCAGCCTCAGTTCTCTATGCCAACTTTGTTGGCCTTTTATGCTACCTCTAGATTCCTAGCCACTTGTGGTTATCACACACACCCAAGGATCACACCGATGTTGTCCCCAATCAGAGACCCTCCATACTGGATGGCATTAGTCCCTCTCGACTGAGGTCCCTACCAGCCTCCAACTGTGTTAGTTCAACTCAAAATGAGCTAGGGCAGGTCTTCCTGACCTAGAATTCCCTGCACTAGGTCTGCCCAACCTGGAATTCCCTATAATGGATCTTCTCGACCTAGAAATACCCTACACAGATTTGGCCTAGCCCGCAATAGGCTTGGGTGGGGTTTTGGCACTCGAAAAAAATTTAATATAACAAAAAATAAATTTTGTAATTTTTGGATTAAAAAATAATAATTAATTTATTACTTGAAAAAATTAATTTAATTTTTTTATAAAAATTAAATTAGTTGATTAATTTATTTTTTGTTTCAAAAATTAAATTAATCATGAGACTGAATAAAAATAGATTATTTGAATTAATATAATTCATTAAATTTATTAATTTTCCTTGATTAAAATTTTTTCATTTTAAATTTTTATCATGCTTTTAATTTACCTATAGACTCATCTTGATCATTGACCGAACTTGCATGTTTGGATTTTTTTTCTTTAATTATTTATTACAACTGTTTGCAATGTTTGTAATATTTAATTATTTTTTCAATAATTTGCACATCATTTTTTTCTTAATATGCATAAGGGAATGCGTGGTCATTAGTTTTACTTCTATATGTACATTGAGATTCCCAACACCCCATATTCTGCATGCGAGTATACTTTTACTATTGAATATGAGGTTGTAAGATATAGACCATGACAAGATGTGGCGTTATAATAGATGAGATGTGAAAACACTATACTAGGGGTGGAATGTGATATGAGTCAAGACCTGACTTAGGTATTGGGCCACTTGGTCATGGTTAATCCATTATGTTTAAATGGATCAATCAATATTAAATTCTAAAGACTAGTCGATTAATTTATTTCATTTCTAAATTGTTTATTATTTTATCCATTAGCATATCCATAGGAAACAAAAAATAATAATAAACCGAAAAAATGCATAAATACATGATGAATTTATTCTATAAATGTATGTTTAGATGTGAGTATGAAAACATAGTATGAACATAATCAATTGAAAAAGTATTACATTCATTGAAAATATTAAAAAACTGTCAAAGAAATATTATCTCGTAACAACCTTTAGTCATTTGAATTTGAAAACAAATGGTTGTACGAGTTCTTTATCAGCCAAAGTTGAGGGCACCTACTATTACCTGGGAGTTCTTATGAGAGTTATGGGTTGACTGAACCAAATTTAGGAGAAAATAAGTATCTAGTGATATCTTATTAAAAGATTAGAGTAAATCATTGAGTAAATCATGTTTATGATTTTACAAGATGGGGCTTCACTCAATAGATCAAGAACCTGTGAGTGAATGTGGTTGGACATCTTAGTGCCTACATTAGAATTCTATGAGTAGTGGCATAGACAAAACTTGTGACTATGAGTAGAGTTTTCAATGATCCTTTACACTATAAATCTCAAGTGAGAGAGTATTCCAAGTCTAGTAGTTAGGGATAATAGAGTTTGATAAAATAATGGAATAAATTTAATGATTTAATTAATCAGTAATGTCTAATCAGTAATCAAGATAATATTACTAATATGAAAGATTTTATTTTTATAGAAAATGGTATGAAAAAAACACAATTAAACCATGATTAATTTTGGACAAAGAACATGTACAAAATGGTATGGGTTTAAAAATAGTAGTACATGCACTTTCACAATGTACTAAAAAAAGGAAATTCAAGGTGTTGGAGTCCCCAATACCTGCTGAGCCACCTCAAGAAGTGAGGGTGTGAAAGATGCTTACATGAAACTTATGTATGATGTATTTGATGTATACATAATAATTTGATCATCGGCATCTTATGTGAATTAAGGATATAACATCAAGACATGAATGATCTTATATGTTGTCTCATCTCCAAGAAGCTTGCGAAGTGAAAGTGAAGCATGATATGAATAAGATAATGTTTACAATAGATATGTATAAATATGAAATATGGACATGATCTTTCCATACATCCCATTATTATATCTTTATCTCCCATTTACTCTAGCTTCTTTTGAGATTATGAAATGAACTGTATGGATAAAAATTATTCACTTCCTTTTGGGTAAGGTTCACCATGATAAATAAGAACTTAATGAAAGTTTTAGTTCTTATAGTGGCCATTTTGAAAGACAATGTGAAAAGGACAATGGGATGTGTGATGCCAAAGGAACATTAGTAACATATTTTAAAGAAAATAAGATATAGCCGGTATGGTTTTATACACTTTAGAGTTAGATATATTAGTTTTTATCAATAAGCTCATGTACTTAGTTTTAGACAAAGAAACATTTATAAATAAAGTTAAGTCACAAAACTTTTAGAATTAGTTCAAATTGAGAGCAAGAATTATTCCAAGGGTAATCTAGTGGTAACCTTACTTCATAATATTCCTTTAAGTGTTTTAAGGAATGTAAAAGTGAGGTGTTTAATATACATGGCTAGAATATATGAGTATCTTCAGGCCCATGTGATGAATAATATCTTGACCAAGCATCATTGATCAATAAAATTTAGTGTGGAGTAATTATTAAATGAACATTACCTTATACAAATCAAAGAAATGATTCTAATAAGGGGGATTGATAATGATACGTACATGTTAAAATTGATTAATAAAATGTATCATAGAGAAATTACTAAATTCACATTTTATTTTACACATTAGAGTCACAATATAAGTAAAAGGAGTTTTAGTGTTGGATCTTGTATGCATTATAGATACTTCCATTATTTTTGGGACATGCTTTGCAAATAATGGCGATATCCTATGACTATATAACAACTAAAATGAAAAATGGATATCATATGAGTAAAAATATGATATAAATCCATTTTTTCATAAGAACATGTGTCTATATACAAAGTGTTTGTTTGTATATAAACACTCTTGTATCAAGAGAAACCCAATGCACATTTAAAATAGTTATCCTAAAGTTTTCAAAGGATATTAATTAAATACCTATGATAGAAAAGATATAGTGAAGTTATAGACTATATTTATATAAAGGGTGCATATATTTATTTAAGATAGTGGGAGAAATATTAACTTAGGTTTATTTATTACCTGAAATGCACAAGTAGTTCAAATAAAAATAAGTTATACTAGATATTGTGGGAAAGAATGTTCTAGAGACACGTACTATGTAGGAACAACAAAACCACTGTAATTTTTTTGTATTCACCGTATTTGGTGATAAATTATTCCTAGGGAATAGAGTACTATAGGTAATTAGTAAATGGAAATAATGTAATATTGGAAAGATCAATTAAAATTCAATAATTGATTCCATGTATTATAGTTCTGGGGGATTATTATTTTGAATACTACGGTCGATATGCAAGTGAGATTATACATGGGTAGTATAAGTGTGGTATAGATAAGTCTCAATTGGTTATACCAATTCATAATTACTAAATATATTAGAATTTTATTTATCATAGCTACTTTATATGATCATAAAATTGGAAATTAGATGTCAAGACCACAAATAATCAAAAGTGTCTATAAAAAGTAACCAGAATGGGTTAGTGAAACCATATAATTCCAATAAAGAGTGTAAGTTACTAAAATACAATTTAGGATTGAAGTAAGAAACAAGATAATTGAATATTAATTAGGAATGAACCTTTACTATGTGTCTATAATAGGTAAGTTAGAGAACTACTATTTTCTAAGTAAAATATGTTTGATAACATATGGAAATAGCTATTGGTCTTACAATTAGTTAAGAACAATATGAAAGTAAATCTCCCAATATTTCTTTAAAGGAGTAACCTAATTTATAGGGAATATGATCTATGAAGGTAGATCTAATGGTTTCTTAGACCTATTAAATGGTACATATACTGACAAGGTATTGAAAAATAAAAGTTGGAATAATTCAAGAGTGAATTGTTACCAGTGTCACATGGTATAAATCTCTATAAGAAGACATTCATAGGTCATTGGTGGAGATTAATGTGGTGAGTTGAATTCCATGTGCTTATGTGATGGATAAATCGCATATTCCATGATATGTTCAACATATGATATTTCAAACATATACTTTATGGTTCGTAAATATTAGTATAATATGGGAGAACAACATGGGTAGTAGGCAGAGCTATCTAATTGTACTTAAGGAAGTATAAGGGATATATATGTGGTACCTAGAGAGGAAGGGATTCTTGTTATAAGGGAACAAAAACTAGTCTTCTTATATATCAACATGATCTAGTATCACATTCAAGCTATGGTAATGAGCAAGATTAGATCATTTAAACCAATGGTATCCATATCTATAAAAATCGAGTGCATTGTGGTTTCTCAAAAAGCTAAATAATCAATGAAAAATACTTAATGATTTGTTCTAGTTCCTAGAATTGCTCCTCATAAGTAAAGTTTTACCCTGATGATAATTATTATATTGGAACTAGCCAAAATTTCAAGTTTAGACAGTGGATAAAAGATTATATAATTGGGGTTTACATCTATTGAGGAGTCTTACTCAAAGGAGGTGAGGCTAGAAATAGTATAATATCTATGCAAAAGAGATGCGAAAGACCCATGACTAAAACTATAACTAAATAGAAATATGATCTTATCATGCGGGAGCTAACAAGGTTGGTTAACAAGTTGGATGCAGTTCAAGGGGAGTGTTGTAAAAGTGGATACACTAGACCCAAATTTATAATTACTTTTAGATTACCATACCATGTATACAGTGAGTTATAAATGTTGTTCACTTACTGTAATAGTGTTGATATTTCTGCATCCACTATTTTCATGGTAATTTCCATATATTATTTGTCATATCAAAAGGTTATAGAATTTCCCATGCTATAATGAGAACCTCAAGATACTATGAAATTAATCTTAAATATATTTCCTATGTTCTAGATACATCCTACTAACTAGACATGGTTTATGTCTGATTATCAGGTTTTGGGGGATTATATGCATTGCGAATTGTTCTCATGAAGTTAAAACTTTGTCATCTATATTAGGTGAGATCACGAGGAAAGACAACCAATAGAAAAACCACTTGTCTTGGGTGTCATTGTTAGTTTCTATCTATGAACATGTGTATTGGTATCCTGACTTGATATAATTATTAGTGTGTACCATTTTATTGTGTACTTTGAAAAAAGAAAAAACTATGACTTTGAAGTTTTGGAAAGTCAACTTGTGTTGGGTGTGTCTTTGGTGGTATGGAATTGTTTGAATGGTAAAGATATAAATTATCACTTCCAGTTTAAGGAAGTGATATCTTGGGATACGTTTATCAGCAAAGTAGTACCTTCATTAATCTTTGTCCAAGATAGTCGAAGGTAAGTCTGTCCAGTTGGATCAAAAAATAATAAAGAAATAATGGATTATGACACAAGTTTTGCATCCTAATCTATGAGATATCATGAGACAAAGATATTATATTACACAAAGTGTGTTTGTAGTATGGTTGTTATTTATTTGACTATTTATTATATATTTAGGGTCCTTGATGGGTTTATAGACTGTACTACTCATCTATGAATACTATTCACTGCTATCGAGATAAGGGCCTAGAGAGTCACACACAATAGTGTATTCAAGAGTCTTCCATATTCAAGTGAATAGGTGTATAGAACATAGTGGGACCCACAATGGGGTTTGAGAGTTTTCCAAGTATTAACGATCACCTATTAATTAATTAATTAATTATTATTCGAGTATAGAATAATTGGGTTGAATTTATTTATTAGAAGTATTTACAAGGTATTAAGTGAATACATAGAAAATATTATATGAATAAATATTATTTTAATATTCAAGGTTTGTTTAATATTGTGAGAATTATGATTCAAGTTAATGAATCATATTTATCACATAATATATTTATTATATATTACAAGTATGTGATAAAAATATAAATGAAATTATGACACATTTAGTTTGTCATAATGTTTCATTTACTAATTATTTAGTGGGTATTTTATTTTCAGAGGCTGGGGAACCCTTTCTAGGAATTTGAGAATCCACTATATAAGTAGAATATACAATCTTTTCCAATGACTATTCATTCCATTAGACTGAGAGATCCTCTCTCCTCTTCCTTGATTTTAGAGAGAGAAAGACATCTTCTGAGGAAATGATCCATGAACATCTTCATGAATCATTGGAATGGAGTTGAGGTGATCACCATAACATCAAAGTAATTTTCATAGATTTTTGGTAGCACCCAAAATTATACGACTACCATCTAAATATATTCTTGAAGCATGTTTGGATGATCTAGAGGGGTTCAATCTTGGATCCTTTGAGCAATGATCACTGGAAAAAATATTTTTTCGAGTGAATTTTGATTAGTATGAGGTAACCATACAATTTAATTTTTTATGATTTGATAATTCACATGAGATCCCAGGACCTCTAACGTGGCTTGGATCTTTGAAGACTGCAAAGTTTCATCACTTCAGTGATGAATTTTTTTAAATCCCCAGTCCATTGTCTTCTGCTAGACACCTTGGTACTAGAATTTCCATCCTCTTTACTTCTAATTTGATCCTTGGGTTCTAGAGGCTGATTATAAACAATCTAATGTGATTTATTCTCTTAATCCCCATATTTTCCTTCATCATTCTTTTAGGGATTCAGAAAGATGATTTTGTTTTGGTTCATGGTGTTTTTGTGATGTTTTTTTGTGATCCCTTAGTGAATTTCTGGTTGATATGAGTTTTCTTATCATGGTTTTGGTTTTTGGTTTGTTTCCCCTTTACCATATGGTGTATAGTGAATCAGAAATCTTCTTTGAGGTATGAGATCCTTGTTCTCTACCTATTTGAGTGCATGTGTGAGGATTTTTTTATTTCGATAATAAAGGTTATCTAAATAAAGATAATTAATTGAATAAATCTAAAATTGATGGGGATGGGGATAAATCACATTTTTTTAATACTTTGATGATATTGTTGATGAGATTATGTATGTTTGTTACCATTGCTAAAAATCATAGTGGTTAGAAGCATTTTTTGTGTTGTATATACTATATGTGAGACCCTTACAATGTTGATTCTTGATATCACCCTATAATTAAAAGGATAATGAAAATATATATGGATAACGAATTAATTTCCTATGGAAATATAATTTTTTTTAATAATAACCATGCTAAACATTGAAGTGTTGTAATGTAATCCCTAAAACTAAATTTTTGGAAGCTAGGATGTGTTTCTATGTGTGGTTGTGTAGTATTTTTTGGTATGGGATATTATTTAGTGATGGTGGTGACCATATGGGTTGTGAAGTGTGCAGGACAATGGTGCGAAGTTTGGTTTTCATAGGATGTTATGTGTGCAGTTGTGTAGTAGTTGTACGGTACAATGGTTGATATGAGATGGGTGGTTGTTGTGGTGAGTTGGTTGTGTGTGGTGTGGTGGATGATGGTTTATGTGAGATGGGTGAGTTTTTATGTGGTGTGGATGTGCTATTTTACTTGTTAGACATGGAATAAATTTTAATACCAAAATTAAATAACATGGGTTGGTAAATGAATAGGAATGGGATAGTTTTTTCATGTTTCAATTGGCTTAAATAATCTGAATGATAAATGAATGGGATGTGTAAATATGAAATGAAAAGACTTAGTAAATGGGAGTTAGTGTAAACTTGTAAAATCTAGAAAATGGTGGAATCTAAAATTGAGGTGGGTTTTCATAGTTTTTTGTGGTGATTTTGTGTTATGATTCAATTAGTGTTGGAAGATTTCGTGTGCTGTAGTGGAGATAGTGTGGAGTGTTCTAGTGAAGTTATTATGGACCAATAGTTTGGGTATTGTATGTAATCTAAATTTCATGTAATTTATGTTATTTATATACTCTACCCACCCAAGTTGGATAACCTTACCAATACCCAAAGGGTTTTTGTTTTGGTTGTTTTCCAAAATATCCATGATGGTGGTGATACATATGGTTGGCTACCCCCTCTTCCTCGCTTATCCTTCGGTGGCGATGATACAAGTTGGTGTTGTAGATTACCCAGCAGTTATTAGGATGCGATATATGGTGGGGGGAATGCGTGGTAGGATGATAGAATTATTATGATGTCCTTTAGGTTCATGATACCTTAGTTCTCTAGTTATATGGTGATATGTGATGTGATTTGATGGACCAAGTGTCTTTTTATGAGATATGAAATGATGTATTGGTGTATTTGGGTGAGATGTGACATGATAATGACTAATGAAATAACCATATGATAGACCATATGAGGGGTGGGGTAGGTAGGGATTCATCTTGGTCCATATCAGAGACGACTAGTTGTGTGATGTGATATGTATGGAATGGATGGGAGCATAGGATGATTAATGTTGGGGAGAGAGAGCAGAAAATTAGGGGGGAAGTAGTAGTGGGGAACCTTTGTTATATTTTTGATATTGTATTACTATATTGGATGTGTGATTTGGGGAGTGATCCCTAGTGATTCCTTGATTTCTAATTTTACCTATTGAGGTACATGTTGATTCTATTGTTTATTTAATAGAGAATTAATATGAACATTTCACATCTATGCTAGATAATTTGGGTATAATCCTATAGAGTATACTTATATACTCACCCTATATTTATAAATTATTTTTATGGTTTATAGGAGAATTTTTTGGATCGATCTGGAAATTACTAGCATGGGATTTGGATCTTATGTTGAGTCGCTATGATAGGACTTGTCTTTTGGTATTTACTCAGATACTTTTATGGTATCTATTGACTTTGTTCATGCATTGTGGGATGGTTTTGGTATATATTTTATATTATGTGTTGGAGTTTCTTGGTTTTTTTTTATCATATATCCCAATACTATTTTATTATAGAGGGTAATTCCTTCCATTTGTAAGATTTTTATACCCTCACTGCTTGTCATCAAATTAGGGACTACTGGAGGTGGGACTCAGGGGTCATCATCTCTCTTTATTCATTATCAGCCCATGAGGGGTACCTTTGGGGGAGGGTCATGAAATTTTAAGAATTAATTTAATGAAGTAAAATTATATTTATGAAAATTTTAATATTTTTAAATGTTATATTAACAATATATAAAAACATTTCCACACTCTTTTAATCATTAAAACATGCTCCCGTTTGGGTTGGTTTGACCATATACTTAAATGATGTTGTAATATTTGTATCATGAATGATTAAGGAATATTATATAATATAATATCATGTAATAATAATTTATTTAATATGTTTTAATGATTCTATAAAGTTTTTATCTATTTTTAATGTATTTATTGATATATCACCTTTTAATCATTAAACACGTTGAAACTAGTTCTTCAGCATTTCCATTTTCATAAACCATAACATTATCATTCACCAATTAAAAATAGGATATGATGAATAATTTAAACACCATGACTCTAGTATCTTGTAAAATTTAGGAATGATTAATTTTTTTAATAAACAATAATCAACAATGTCATTAAAAAACTAGTACGAAACAAGAAATCATAGTTTCTAGCATTTGATGATGAAAATAAACCATAAACGACTAATATAATTTTAATAAATAGGTATAAATGAAGTGTATAAATGTAAATATATATGGAAAATTTTATGGTATAAGTGATTAATATAGTTATTTCTATTATACTAGAGGCTATATTGCATTCGAGTAAGAGAGAATATAAAGTAAATGGTTCTTTGTCTAAATTTAATTTATTGAGACATATTTTATATTATGCACCATAATATCTTTGATATGGTGTGATTACTAACTAATGGATATATTTTACCAAATTATTATAATTAATGGGGTTTTAATATCCATATCATATATTTTATTTAAATGGGTTTTGATTTAAAGAATATTAAGGATGTGAGGGTTTTTGCATCTCAATTTTTCTTCATTTAAATATGATGTGTATTCACCCCTTGTTTCCTTTTTATGGTGTAAATATATTGGATATAAATTTATTTTATCATAATTTTTCCTGAAATATAATGTATTTAAAAAATCATCTTGAGATCCCTTTTAAAGGGTTCTTGATTCAAGTGTTACTAAATCTATATGGTATTTTGATAACTCAAATGTATTTTATTTGACTTATAATGAATCTCCATGAACATACTTCTTATATGATTGGTTTCTTCCACCCTAAGATTTTATTTCATGTTACTTTATATTCCTCTCTAGGAAGAATTAATTTTTAATTAAAGGATTTTATAATGATGAATTTCTTCTGGAAAAAGTATATCATATTTTAGAATAATTCCCACCCTCTTTAACAATGGTTTCCCATCCTTATCTATATTTCCCTTTACCTCCAATAATCTCCATTATATTTTGAAACCTAATTATGTGTTATCTAATATTACCTTAATATTTCACTTATACTCTTTTAAAAAATATGTTTTTTACTCTTTTTAAGATGTGGGTTTTCAACAAAGGTATTTTAAAATATTAAAAAAAAATTCCACCCTTTCAAAATCAAATGTTTTATCTTCCACTCCATATTTATTTTTATAACCGTTTTTTATTTCAAAGATATACTATGGAAGTTTTTTTTTGTAAATATTTTTTTTTCAAATTTTCCACTTCACCTTTTTGAAATATCTATGTCTTTTTTAAGGCTTAATTATTTAATATTCTTTTTTAAAATGTTTTTAAAGTGTTTTCACTTCATATTTTTAAAACCTTTATGAAATTTAAAGGCTTATTTTAAAATATTTATTTTTAAAATTCCGTATTTTCAGTTTCTAAAATTTTAACTTTCTAAAAATTAATTTTCAAAGTGATAACAACTTTAACTTCTACACCAAATATAAAAGTTTTTTCTAAAAAAACTCTTATGATTTCAATAACATTTCCTCTTTATCTCTAAAAGATTTATTTCCTTGGAAGTTATTTTTCATGAATCAAACAATAAATGTTTTTATAAAATACTCATTGGGGTGATTTAATTTTAGGTATCTCCTATTTACATTCTTGAGCCCGATTTGGGTGATGCCATTTGGAAATGATATGATACAAATTTCCATTATATGGGTTCTTTATGATTTTATGGATGATTTTTTCAATTTGAAAACATATTTACGAATGATTAATGGGTGGGATCCTATATTTACCTCTAATTCATTGGTTATGGTTCTAAATATCATGAGATACTTATGGACCATAGTTTTTTAAAGCCTAATTTTATTATGGACTATATTTTTGTGAAACCTAGGTAACTTATAGACCATAGGTTTGTGAAACTTAATTCACTTATGGACCATATGTTTGTAAAACCTAATTTACTTATGGAGCATAGGTTTTAAAACCTAGTTCGCTTATAGAATATGGGTTTGTAAAATCTAACTCACTTATGGGAAATAGGTTTGTGAAGCCTAGGTCACTTATAGACCATAGTTTTGTGAATCCTAAGTAACTTATGAATCTTTGGGGTTGGGAAACCTAAGTCAATTTTGGACTATAGGGATATGAAATCTAATTTTCTTATGCTTTTTAGGTTTTTTAAACCTAATAAACTTATGGATCATATTTTTTGAAACCTAAGTCACTTATAGGCTATAGTTTTTTGAAACCTAAGTCATTAATGGGTTGTAGTCTTGTGATACCTAAGCCACCATGTAATGATTTCTTGTGCTTATAGTTGTGTCATAGTTAATTATTATTATATATTTCCATGAAATGACATATATTTATGACTATGATTATGCTATATGACTCATGTATATTATATCATTATTCTATACTAGTTTTATATGGTTAATGTTCTTTAATTTGAGAATACATTTCCTTTTATCAATACTTATAGAAAATACTTATTTTTTGATATTATTTTTAATAATATACTTCTCCCCCTCTCATGTTTTTAATTTGATGAGTTATTTTCCCTTAGTGGGAGTTTAATCTCACCCATTTATTATGTTTTCATTCCCTAGGTTATGAAGTTAATTTGAACTTATGATAATTCTATAAGGGAGTATAGTGTGGTTTGATTATGGAGAAATGTTCACAAGTTGTGTGAAATAATTTTCTGATGTATCTGGTCCACAAAGACACTAACCCATCCATTCATGGGAATATGTGATTATTTTTTATATGAAAATATTATATTATGTAAATATTGTAAAATAAAAATATGATTATATATCTTTGTATCATAGCTAATGTTTAAAGAAATTATTTTTACACTAAACCAGGGAGTGTGTGTCTTGAGCATCTCAATTAGTATCAATGGGTGGTTTAGTTGTTTTTGAGGATTAGTTTATTTATTTTAGGGGTTATTATTATAAAAATCTGTGAAAACCATAGGTATAAGTATAAGGGATAAGTCCAAGTATATAATAACATCCTGATGTTTTAATAAAGTAGGGATTGTTTTGTTCTCCTGTCAATTATATCCATGTCTGGATACTGGAAAGTGGATGTTGTTTTGAAATAGATGTACCTAGGGGTAATCACATTGAAAAATGTGGATTGAGTATCAACTCAATCATCACTCCAGTTCATGATGAGAGAGATTGATAATGAACACCTAGATAGACACTCCCAAGGTATATTAGTTGGTTAATTCATATTCACTTTATGAACCATTATAAAGGATTTACTTCCTAATCACTTTTGGGGATTAGATTAATAAGTATGAGATAACCCAACTTAAATAAAACTAGGTTGAACTAAGTGTGGTATTGGTTGAACAAAAAGACTTATAGTCTAACATGATGGTTTTATAAAGTGATACATCTTGAGATTAAATTTTCCTAAGGTTATTGATTAGTCACTGAAAGTGGCTAATATTAATTGTTAATATATTTAAATTAATTTTTCCAAAGTCCATAAACATTGTTTTTAGTGCATTACATAAATAGAACTTCATTTCTCATCTAAAATGCAATTCTTGTTTAAAATGCAAATTTGTGCCCAATCATTCATTTGTTTGTGTACAACATTATATTCATTTTCTGAATTTGAAATTTTGGGATATTATTGATCGCTTTGTTTGAAACATTTTATCTTTTAGGTCTGATGGATGAATCTCAAGGAAAGATGGAGAATTTTACGCGTTAATGCATAAATTTGCTGGAGAAATCATAATGGGCCTAAGGCCCATCAAACAAATGTGGGGCCCAAAAACCAATCCCAATGAAGATAAAATTTATAAATTAGAAAGATAAAAATATTAGGATCATTTTATTCAACTGTGGCCAGAGCTACTTCTGAAGTTTTCATGATGATAAAGGGATCTGAAGCTGAGATTTAAATGGTGGACCTGACATTAATGTACATAAAGGCATCCCACCATTACGACCATAACTTCCAAAACGCTCAGATAAATGTCCTGAAATTTTTACATAGGATAGAGGAGACATGGAAGAAGATATGTGTCTTCTACAACCCCTCAATATTCGTCCTCAATCAATTAACTATTCGAACGTCAAAATGGTGGACGAATCTGGACAGTTTTCCGGGTCAACTTCGAAACGTCAATTTCCTTTTGATTATTCACCCTCGTTTTGACTCTATTAATTTTTGTGGGGGTGAATTGATTGTGGGGGGTGGAACTAAGGCTCCTAATATTCCTATATAAGGAGATGGTGGTGAAGGGAATTATCATCTAACATTTTACTTTGAATCCAAGTTTTTCTTTCAATTGTAATTTCCCGCTTTCGTTTTGTAATGGCATCGCCAATTTTTCTAATGTAAGTTTTTCATTCATGTTTAATATTTTAATAAAATTTCTTCCTCTTAACTTTTTAGTTTACTTTTTTTACATGTTGATACCATTGAATCTAAGTGTGAATTTATTCACACCCGCACTTGTGAATTCATCACACAACGGTGGAGTGTTCATTTTGATTAATATTTTTCTTCTTCAATCCCGCTTCTTTAAGTCAACTACCCGCTTCCATTGATAGAATATCATCAATGGAGGGATAAACTTTTATGGGTTGATCCTAGGGAGTTTCATGGGCTGGATTGAATGTTATTTTATGTTCTTAAATTCTTAAATTTTTTCTTTATTTTAAGAGTTCCTTTCTTTGATTTATCTTTTTTTTTGTCTTCACCGACTTTAATGATGACACATTTTGAGTGCTAGTACGATCCAATTCCTTGGAGTGCTCATTTAATTGATCCTCTTAGTGAATTGGTGATTAGCCTTGAAATTGTGTATGTATTAAATCAGAGAATAATATTGAGGAATTATTTCATTTAATGGATACCTTTTGAACCGATGAACAGAAAATCAAATGAAAAACAAATACATCCAATCAAGCCCAAGAGACAACCTAGGATCAACTCACCTTAATTAGTTGTTTTAATTCAAGTAATTTTATTGGTTTTTTTAAATTAAATCAATATTTCTTCAAATCAATCAACACCATAGTTGGCCACTTCATAGCCAATCCCACATCTAATCAAAGTGTCTCAAGGTTTCTTCTTCTGCCCCTGTGGATTCGACCCCTACCTGTACTACCACGACCACATACCTGTAGGGTAAATTTGGGCGCAACCAAATTTTGGTGTCATTTCCAAGGACCCAAGTAAGTTTTCTTAGACACCCACCTTCTATTCTCACCTAACTTATCTTTTCTCACCTATATTTCTCTTTTCTTTTCCCCTTTCTTTTTTTGTGTGTCCAAAAAAAATCCAAATCCAAATTTCATTCAACTCCAATGGAGTATCATCAACAATTTCCTTTCATAAACTCAGGATGGAATCAAATAGAAAATCAACAATGGGAATCCCCTCAGATATAAAATTACTTTGATCAACACTTGAATGATTACCCCACACCCGATAACATGAACAATCAATGGGATGCTAAATGATTAAAAGATAAATTTCCATACCAATCAAGAATGATTGAAAATATAAATAATGAGGAAGTCCATGATGTACAAACATCTATCAACTCTATTCCTGAAAAAAATTCTTGAACGATTGTGTAATCAAATGTAGATAATGAATTCTGAGGTTTCATCTTTGAGGTTTGAACTACAAAACTTTAAAACATGTGAAGAACTCACTTTAGAATTTGGGAATTCAGAGTTAGATAATGAATTGAATTGGTCAGGAAATGTTGAAAGTCAAGCTGAAGAGTGTTTAAATCAGGATGAAATTGATTTTTTGAATTCAAAAGATAATAACTTGACATCGTGGATTGAGTTTCCTAAACATGGCTCCATTAGTGAATTTTTAGGACCACCAATCACTAAAAAATTGGGAGAAATACCAAACATTGATCCCATACACACTTCTGATATTCAACTGGACAATTTTCAGGATGAATCTTATTTTAAAAATGAACCAATTCTTTCTAAATGTTTTGGAGAAGAAACTAGTTTTGATTTAATTTGTCAATATCCTTTAGGAAATTTCAATGAACCTGAGCTCAAAATTATTTTACTTTCTTCCAAACTCAAGAATCCCACTATAAGAGATAAGAAGAACCTTGTATTTGTAGTTCATTCTTCTCAAGAAACCAATAATTTTGAAATGGTCATTGATGTCTTAGGAAAGACTAGAAATTCAACCGAATCAACCATTACCAAGTTTCCTTGGACTTCCACACTCATTATTGACCATGGTATTTCACATGAATCAAATTCTAAAAAAATCAATCTTAATCAAGTTGAAGTGGACAAAAATGGGGTCCTAAAAATGTTTAAAGTTGGAATTGGATAAGTTGAGGGGTACAAGTTGAGCCAACGATGTTAAGCAAAAGCGCTTCATGGGAGGAAACACATGGTTTTCATGTTTCCAATCATTTTGAAGCATTTTATTTTTCATATAATAAATTACCATAAGCTGTTGACCTATTCTTCTTTTATGAGTAAGGATGGGTATGAAAGGGGAGAACCATATTCATCTGTATCACGTGGTGTGATCTCTGAGTAATACCTTACCCAGAAATCTAAAAAGAAGACAATGTATCATCAGTTTATTTTGTCTTGTTTATTTTTATGTTTTTATAGGACATGTCATAAGTCATAAGGAAAATCCATTCACCACCATCCAAGCCACTGAGACTCAAATCCAGGATTGAAGGGAGACTATGGCATGCACTATCATCATCAACCACCAGGTGACTTCATTCCATGATTATCATTTTAAATTTCTTCTTTGAACTCCTCTCCTATCCCCCTTCTAACTTTTCTTTTCTTTAAACACTGGGGACAGTGTTATTCTATGTTGGGGGGAGCTGAAATAAAAAATGATTTTTTTCAATAAGAACATGCATGGAAAGAAAAATTCAATTAACCTTGAACATGATAACACACATTGCAAACTCTAAAATTCGATATCAAATAATTTTATATGCCTTGATTATGATTTTAATGCAAGTTTAAGTTCATGAGCATAGTTTTTGGAAAGTGCGGTTGTCCGATGTGATTTTTCAAAGTTTATATTTTCATCCTCTTAATAAAAATTCCTCAATGCACGTCTACTAGATTGTGGGTGTAAATTTGAGTTCTTGGGTCCCTTTCATTATAGCATAGGGTTCTAGGGTCACTTTTAGTTTAATTTGAGTTTCAAAAAAAATGACCACATAGAGCAATGTTTTTTTCCAAATGCATGGTGTCCGACACTTGGGGATCGTGACTACATAGTTGTATTTCCCAGAGTTAGGCTTTATATCTCTATTGTAGAGCATGAAATTGACAAAATGTGTGGCGTCCGACACTTGGGGATCGCGACTCCATAGTTGTCTTTCCCAGAGTTAGTCTTTTCATATCTATTGTGGTTAATAAAATAAAATCAAAATAAAAAATAAAAAAAATGGATACTCATCTTAAGGTTTAATGTGATTCCCACCTAGCACTTCCGTTTTTTCCCCTTGAACAATAAAATGGGCCCCATATCTTTTATGATGCACAACACTTTATCATGCTTAATTGAAATTGGATGAAATGTGGCGATGAATTTGAACAAAGGAATGGGCTTGGGCTTGGGATATGCTTATGGACCTAGCTTGTTTTTAATTATTTTGATGGGTTTTCATAAATTATTTTTGGTATTAGATATTTGGGTGAGCAATGTGTATTAAAATGTTTTTGGAAAAGGGGATTTGAATTTCATATTTGTATTTTATTTGGCTCGGGACTAGCAAAACTTAAGTTGGGGGGTGTGATTAGTCACTGAAAGTGGCTAATATTCATTGTTAATATCTTTAAATTAATTTTTCCAAAGTCCATAAACATTGTTTTTAGTGCATTACATAAATAGAACTTCATTTCTCATCTAAAATGCAATTCTTGTTTAAAATGCAAATTTGGGCCCAATCATTCATTTGTTTGTGTACAACATTATATTTATTTTCTGAATTTGAAATTTTGGGATATGATTGATCACTTTGTTTGGAACATTTTATATTTTAGGTCCTATGGATTAATCCCAAGGGAAGATGGAGAATTTTGCGTGCTAATGCATAAATTTGCTGGAGAAAGCATAATGGGCCTAAGGCCCATTAAACAAATGTGGGGACCACAAACCAAGCCCAATGAAGCTAAAATTTATAAATTAGAAATATAAAAATATGAGGATCATTTTATTAAACTGTGTCCGGAGCTAATTCTTAAGTTTTCATGACGATAAAGGGATATGAAGCTGAGATTTAAATGGTGGACCCGGCATTAATGCACATAAAGTTGTCCCACCATTTCGACCATAACATCCAAACGGATGAGCCAAATGTCCTGAAATTTTTACATCGTATAGAGGAGACATGGAAGAAGATATGGGTCTTCTACGACCCCTCAAGATTCGTCTTCAATCAATTAAATATTCGAACGTAAAAATGGTGGACGAATCTGGACAGTTTTCCGGGTCAACTTCGAAATGTCAATTTCCTTATGATTATTCACCCTCGTTTTGACTCTATTAATTGTTGGGGGGGTGAATTGATTGTGGGGGGTGGACCTAAGGCTCCTAATATGCCTATATAAGGATATGGTGGTGAAGGGAATTATCATCTAACATTTTAATTTGAATCCAAGTTTTTCTTTCAATTGTAATTTCCCGCTTTCGTTTTGTAATGGCATCGCCAATTTCTCTAATGTAAGTTTTTCATTCATGTTTAATATTTTAATAAAATTTCTTCCTCTTAACTTTTTATTTTCATTTTTTTTACACATTGATACCGTTGAATCGAAGTGTGAATTTATTCACACCTGCACTTGTGAATTCATCACACAACGGTGGAGTGTTCATTTTGATTAATGTTTTTCTTCTTCAATCCCGCTTCTTTAAGTCAACTACCCGCTTCCATTGATATAATAACATCAATGGAGGGCTAAACTTTTATGGGTTGATCCTAGGGAGTTGCATGGGTTGGATTGAATGTTATTTTATGTTCTTAAATTCTTAAATTTGTTCTTTATTTTAGGAGTTCCTTTCTTTGATTTATCATTTTTTTGTCTTCACCGACTTTAACGATGACACATTTTGAGTGCTAGTACGATCCAATTCCTTGGAGTGCTCATTTAATTGATCCTCTAAGTGAATTGGTGATTAGACTTGAAATTGTGTATGGATTAAATCGGAGAATGATATTGAGGAATTATTTCATTTATTGGATACCTTTTGAACCGATGAACAGAAAATCAAATGAAAAACAAATACATCCAATCAAGCCCAAGAGACAACCTAGGATCAACTCACCTTAATTAGTTGTTTTAATTCAAGTAATTTTATTGGTTTTTTTAAATTAAATCAATATTTCTTCAAATCAATCAACACCATAGTTGGCCACTTCATAGCCAATCCCACATCTAATCAAAGTGTCTCAAGGTTTCTTCTTCTGTCCCTGTGGATTCGACCCCTACCTGTACTACCACGACCGCATACCTGTAGGGTAAATTTGGGCGCAACCAGTTATTTATGATAATTCCCTTATTATGTTATTATTGATCACTCATTATTAATCTTTTTTGTTTTATAAATGGTTGGAGTTATAAGGAACCATGTTAATAATGGATGTGATAGATAATAAAATAATTTTCATAATGAGAAACAAAATGGGATATAATATGGTGTTGAAAATATTATGGTTATGCTCACCCAACTATCTAGAGTTATGATTAATAATTTTATTCTTTCAAAATATAAAAACATTCCAAATAAGATAATGATGAAGTTTCATATAAGATTAAGTGATGAATATGATGAATGAAAAAGATACAACTCCCTACATGTAAAAAATTTGGGAATAATCACCCAAGTAAATATCTCAAAGGAATAAGAAAGTGTTTCAAATGTGATAGGATTTTCTGTCAAGCTCATTATTGTCGATATGGGGTGAAGAATAAAATCAATTAAATGGAGGTGAAGAATTTCCAATGCCTAAAATTTTAGGAGTTTGTGTATTAGAAAAAACGATGTCCTATCCCAATAGCTAATGAGGATAATAAACATAAAAAACATCATAAAACTTGGGAACTAGAGAAATCCTATACTATCCCCACTACTAAAAATAGGTCAGGAAAAATAAGGGTAAAAGGTATACTCACCCTCCACTCTATATTTTTTGATATCTAATTGTAATCTAGTTCTAGCCACTCTAGTATACCAATGGAGTTTCCTAATATCATCAAGTCACCACTATAACGATTTGATATTGAGTTTTTAAAGGAAACTTTTAGCCATCATATTATTGTATCCCAAGTTGAAGATTGTGGGAATGCGAATCTTATTATTTTTAGGTGATATTAGGAATGGAATAAATATCTACACATATACTAAATAATAATTACCAAAATAGGGAAATCCCATTTCGAAAAAATATATAATCAAATATTGGTTCTTGGATGACTATAATATATATTGGAAAACTAATTATACTATAAGAGTTAGGATACCTAATCATGAGTGGTGTTTATCTGAAATGATAAGAGAAACCCAATATTAATAATGATTTTTTAGTGAAAATATATATATTTTATGTCTGTAAAGATGATATACCCCTAGAAATTATATCTTGGGTTGTGTCAATATTTTTGATATACTTATCTATTTTCATTAATGGGTGATATTTATAATTTCAAGGAGGAAATTTATTTTAAGGGGGGAGAATGTGACACAATGATATTTCAGAATATATATATATATATATATATATTCTCTAAATTAATACTATGCCTGATATCTTTCTCCACACACAACACTAAACTAAAACAAGTCATGAACATATTTACTAATAAAAAAATTTAAAAATAATAAAACCTTTAGTAAATAAAAAATTATTATAATCAATTAAAAAATTAATACAAAATATGATTAAGTGAATTTAAAGTTTTAAGAAGGAATTTTTCAATAAAAGAAGTTTTTCTTTACATATTTTTAATTTTTATCTAAAATATAAATTTATAAATTTTAGAATTTTAATTTTAAAAAATAAACTTCATTTTTTAATTCCATATATCAATATTTTCGAAATTTTAATTTTTTATATTTTTCTAAAATAATTGGTTTTAAGGTGAATATTAAAAAACACCGTTTTTGTTAATATCATCACTTTAATGACATTATCATAATAAAATAATGGATTAAAATTCATTAAAACATTTTTTATATAAAAATAAATATTTATAAAGTAAAATAAATCCCTCAAAAACACTATGTTGAATTTCTGAAAGTCATGTTTATCATTCTAGAAACTGAAGTAATATTTTACTCTACAAATAATTTTTTTTGCTTATATTAAAAAATAGTTTTCATCATTTATAAAAACTAAATAAAAAAATGAATTTTATATTTTATATAAAAGTGTTTATATTATATAATAATTTAAATTTCATTTTAGGGATAAAATTATGTTTGCTAAGATTAAAGTTAAGGACTATGATAATGGTAAAAGGGATATTTTCGAAGAATTGATTTATTAATGCTGTGTGATTTTTATATAAAAAATTAAAATTATAAATTTTATATAAAGACACATGTATGATGTTTTAAAATGTATAAAAATATATTTTCACTCATTTAATTTTTAATTAATGTTATATAAGATTAATAACAATTAATGGTGAAGAAATCATTTATCTACAAAATATATTTTCTATATATTAAATATTTTAAGTTAAAATTTAAATTTATTATATTTATAAATTAAATTAAATTATATGTGGATTAAATAAAGGTTTATAACACCAAAATTTGGTTATATTTTTACCTTATATTTTTAATAAAATATAAATTACTTGGGTAAAAACTAGTTACCAATTTAAAAACTAAAATGGTAAAATGTAAAAAAAAAGTTATAAATGGATTTAAACATGTCTAAGAATATGTGAAAATGAGTGTTAGAGGATTTATAAACATTATATTACCCCTAAATCCATTTTTTATCACTTTTTAATCCATTTACCATTGAATAGGGTCATTCCATTATTGAAAAATAATGGGTATTCATAAAAGTGTCTTTTATTCACTTATAAAAGGGGATCACTTCCACCCCTCAATACTACCCCTATACCTTAGAATTTAATCCTAAAACTATTAATTATTTATATTAATATAACCCTATATTAATTTAATATATCTATGGTCTAAATTATATATCCTAAGGACTTAATTTCCAATAATATTTCCAAGTGAAATCTAAAGTTCTCAACATGAGTATTTCTTACTCCTTAGAATTTTCTTCTTAATCTTCCTCCTCCAAAATTATTATAGCCTCATTAATATAATTAAATAATTATTATTAATATAATTTAATGTTATTATATTAATTTATCTACCATTACTCAATCCTTTACATCCTCTTAGAAAAACAAAACAATATTGATTGTTTGTACATGCGGTCTACCGCAACCACAAAGTGATGTAGTTCATTTTTTATCACTACATATCATGATTGGTAACATGGATGTATTTGAATAATTAATATGTTTAATATGTAAAAATTATTATTCTTAAATGATAATTTATCAAATAATTTCATTTCATCCCATTCATTGAGAAATGGAATTATTAATTGTGTGTACGTGCAAACTACCACATCCTCGAAGGATAAATTTAATTTATCATCACCACCCTACATGAATGGGTTTAAGAATGAATTTAATGAATATAAATGATATTTATTACATGTTTAATCTTCTTAAAACTTTTATTAACATTATATACAAACATTTATTTACTCGTTAAATCATTATAACACGCTCTTGGTTCGGTCGGTTTTACAACCTATGTGAACAATTTTATAATATTTATATAATGAATGATTAGTGAATATTATATAATTTTAATACCATGAAATAATAATTTATTTAATATTTTTTAATGATCCTATAGATTTATTTTTATATTTAATATATTTATTGATATATCACCTTTCGATTGTTAAACACACCAAAACCAAGTCTTCACAATTTCCATTTTAACAACCCATAAATTTATCATTCACCAAATGAAAATGGGATATGATGTATAATTAAAAAACCATGATTATTGCAACACACTATAATTTTACGATATATTTATATTTAAATAAATCAAATTTCTTTTACATCTTTTTTTACACGCAATATCAAGTTTAAACAAATAGTGACAAACTATGGAAATGTTATTATATGACAGTGATAGCCTAGATGTTGCATTGGTGGGTATGAATAAGATTAACGTAATTATGAAAAATAATTATAAATATTTTATTTAATTTAAATTTATTTGTTTACTCTTGGGAAATAAGTAATCAATTTTGAGTAAAGCTATTTTATGCTTCAATGATATATTTTCTTTAAAAATGATTTTTATTTCATATTGTGTTGATATTATAATTATTCTCTTATACTTTTAGAAAATGAATTTTATAAAAATTATATAATTTTTTTAATCAACATTTAAATATTATATTAGTTTGAATTTGTTGGATTTTTATTAAAATATTTATTTTTCAGTGAATAGTGAAAAAATTGACTTTTGTAAAACTATCATTTCTTTTCATTAAATAAATTATTTTAAACCATACCATTATATTTTTAATTTTTTATTAATGAGATATAATATAAATTTTATTTAAAATAATATAATTATTTCCATTGTGATATAATTTTATATTATTTTGGTATAAGTCATTTTTTAGGCTTAAAAAATAATTTTTTGAGAAAACCATTTTTATCGCATTTTGCAGGTTTTTTTAAATTAATTTGTGAAAATTATTGGATTTTTATTTAATAAAATGTATTCCATAATTTTTATTAGGAGGTTCAAAATTTTAAAAAATTTCCCTTTTATTTTGAGTCATTATGAATATTAATTGTGGTAAAATTTATCACCTCGGTAAATGGTAAATTGGGTAATTAAGGTTAAAAATAATGTGACGAGGAATTAAAAATATCTCAAACACTTGAATTTATTTTATTGTATGGGATAAATTCTAACATATTCATCCTAACTTTTAATATATGAAATTTTCGTTCTATTCCCCCTTAATAATGACATTTATATTATTTTAAGTAAATTAAAATACAAAATGTCACTATGTTGACTTTTAAATTTCTCTAATATATTCAAATAAGGATTAAAATATATTTGGAATATTTCTTAATAGTTATTTATTGCTTAATTAATTTTTTTTATGATAATTTATTTATAAATTTTAGTGACTATATAATTACCTTAAACTCTTATACAGTGCTGCCACAATATTTGTGCAAGTAGTGGGAAAATCAAAGTAAATAATTTAAAAAACATTAAAAATAATATTTTTGGGATTAATTATGGTTCAAAAAGATTTTTATAACTAATTATAATTTATTATTGATTCTTAAATGTATTATATTCTAATTCCATAGATTTATTGATGTCATTAACATTAAATTATTTGAATAGTTCTTAGAATGACATTAATAGTATTTTATGTTAAATAACATTTTATTAAATTATTTAAAAAATATAAAAATATTAAAATGTGGTATGTATGATTATAATTGGTAAAAAAATTAATCAATTTTCCATTTATGGTCAAATTTTTACCCTATAAGTAATATTATAACCCTTTAAGATTGAAAAGTCATTATTGCGGTTAAGATTAAAATTGTTTAACAAATGAGTTAAATCAAAAGATAAGGTTTAAAATACCACATAAACCTGTCCAAAATTTATTGTTTTATGGGATTTTATCCATATTCTACATTATATTCTAAATTATTTCCACATGGTACCACTTTCACATGAAATTTAATTTATTATATTTTAATATTTTAATTAATTCCATGTGTTTCCTTTTATTCACTATAAAAAGGAACCATCTTTCCTATCTTATATATAGTATCAATATAAACTTATCTCAACAAAACAATATAAAAATATATTATAAACATCCTTATACAATTTATATTAGTTTTGGTATTCTAAAAATGCATACCCTAGGTACCTTGAGAGGCGATCTAAAGGACCTCTTTCAAAGATGAGGCAATCATATTCACCGAACACTTTCACTTTATTATTATTTTACAACCTTAAATTATTTCATAAACATTAAAATATAATAAAAAAAATTATATTCCATATATCAATATGTTATTATTTTGATCTCATAATATTTATCCATCCCCTTCTCTATCAAATAATAAACAAAATCATCACTCGTGTGTACGGAGAACAACCACCTCACAAAACGATGTAATTTTTTTTCCATAACCACCTCACATGGATTTTCATAATTATGAAATAATTATAATTATAAAATTATAATATTTCACCTACTTCCTTACCCTTC
The DNA here is from genome assembly GCA_963277665.1 of Viscum album. NCBI lineage: Eukaryota > Viridiplantae > Streptophyta > Magnoliopsida > Santalales > Viscaceae > Viscum > Viscum album. Next base: position 1,075,641,845 of record OY728121.1, on the reverse strand, counting down.
CACTCGTAAAAATGATAATGTCTCTCATTTATATCTACAACCTACCATCTCCACGAAGTGAAGTGATTAATTTTCCATGTTTGTTTCTCAAAAATGATTTTTGATATGTATATAATGAATATTTTTTTTCTGTAATGATTAACATTATAGAGAGGATATAACCATGATAAAGATACAATTATCATAACTACCAAATCAAAACATATATGAAAAATTAAGCGTTTAACACCCGGAACATTGATAATAATAAAAGATTGTTAATATACAGGTGACGATAAGTTATAAATTTATTTTTTATTTGATTTTATAGAAAAATGATTTAAGGGTAACCGGTAACCACATAAATTAGGTTGGATATAAGTCAAAAAACCATAAATGAAATTATAAATTCAAAAAACTAACGCTAAACCTAAGGTGGCCATGAACCACGAGACACCCATGTCAGCCAGTCACGTCGTCATCCAACCACCATTATCATTAGGAAAATAGCTCGTCATCATCATAATCCATCCCCGTAGGATCCACACCATGGGAGATCATCCCAAAATAGTTCTCATCATAGAAAAAAGCATTCCATATTCAGTTCACCATCATTTACCGTCGATGCTAACATTCATCACCACACCCGAAAATCACCGAATCTAGAAACTTAAAATGACAGTTACTATATTCATAAGAAAAAACCACAGTCGACATCCCTATCCAAGAAACGGCATCATCATCAACATATAAAGACCAAACAGACTTTCAAATATCTTCATAGACACTGAGAAAACATAACCACCGCTATAGAAGAAGAAACAGACCTTCAATGATAATATAAAGAAGAGATCTAAATAGCTGAAGCAATAGAGAACAAAACTGATACAAGCTGTGTGAGGAGCAGCATCGGCCACCAAAAAAACCTCCCAAAACCTCCGTGGAACCATATCTTCAGATCCAAATCAAATAGGAGTAGAGGAAATTGAGGTTAGGGTAGGGATAAAATGGTTGATGGCTATGGATGACAATACTACAGAGAGAATGAAACCAAATCTAAAAACCATAGTAGCGATATAGGGGCATCTGAAAAACCATTGACCACCAAAACATATCCCAAAACCACAGTTCTACCATCACTCCAACTCCAACCTAGTGAGGTGTGGTGGAACGCGAGGTCAGAGTAGGTCAGAAGCGGTTGGGGCTTCCACAGCAACACCTTTTTCGGGCCAACAAAACCGCCTGAGATACTTACACCTGAAGAGACTCATCACAACAATGATCGCAAAGAGGACGTAGGCTAGAAGAGGTGAAATGAGGGGGGAAATGGAGGAAAACATTGATCAAATGCACCACTGACCCTACAATAGAGGGTTTCTTGAGGAAACCATAGGTGGAACCAAGAGTGGGAAGGGGAGACCTGGGAGAGAAGGGGGCATCCTTATAAATGTATCACATATGATATTATAGATATATCTATAGTTAATTTATTTAATTATAATAAATCTAAATTTATCATAAAAAGTTAAGTATCACTTATGTAGAAAGTCAAACTTGAGGTAATGGGTTTCATCTCAATTTCCACTCTATTAAGACAAATTTGGTATTATGCATCTATATACCTTTATATAGTGTATATAATGAATATTTTATGTATTTAACATTAATATATATATATATATATATATTCATAATTATTATATTTTTAATTAAAATTTACTCTTTCATGGCGTGATAATTTAAAAGGTACCAAAGAGGTAAGAATTTATTTTGCAATATCATTTTTTGGGATTTCACTTATTTTCATTGTAGAAATATTATAATATATCATTCATAACTCCATAGATTTTCTCATCCTCTTGATATTTAAGAAGTTAAAATGTTTTATTCTAGATTTTACTCTCTTTTTCACTTGAACCAAGGAAATAATTCTTGAAAATAAAAGTTGACCTTGTTTCTCTATTGATCGGGTATATTTTTCTTTTATGTCCATATTTTTATGAATTGTTTCACAAGAGTCCTTTTTTTACTAAAATTATTTATTAAGTAAATTTTATGTTATCCTTGAATTTTAAAAAGTTTTAAAGGAATATTTATAATTTTTTCTAAAAGTGTTATTTTTTAATTTGTTTACAAAAAATCAAAAGGAACGTTTCTTTATAACTTATACAGTGTTAATTAATTTTATCACTACTATAACTATTTTATACTATTTAGCTTCTTATAAAATTTTTCAATAGTTTTATAAAGGAAAATATTTATTTAAATATTATTTTAATGTTTATATTCAATTTTATTTTATTCTCCAAAGGATATTATTTTATTACAAAACCTATATTTTTGATGAATTGTTGGTCATATTTTTTCTCTTTTTAATTTTGTGGTCATTAAATTTCTCTTGAAACATTTACTTTATTATGATAATTCTTCATTGGAAATTACATTTATCTTAAATATCCATATTATTTGTTTTATGCATATGATTATTTCCTTAACCATTTACGATTTCTACATATTTCATTTTATAATGAATATTATTTGATTGAATGGGGAAATCTCAATATTCTCTATTATTTACTCAATATAGATATTTTTTATAAGGAGTATTGTTTATGAATTAAATTGATCATTTAATATATAAGGAATTAAATGGATATGCAGTGATGGGTTGGGCCCTATTTTAGATAACTCTTCGATGCATTGACATGTGTCATGAGACAAACAAGTTAGAAAAACTTATTAAATGGGTTTTGGTTGTATACCAACTCTTCGATTAAACATTATTGGAATAAGGCCTTGATGGAGAGATATCATGATGTCTAAAATCATGACGTATAATATTAATCATTTACTTTATTAAGGATTTAGTTATTATTATCGATGATATTAATACATTTATAGTATCCATGAATGCATTTCATGCTCAATTTATTAATTAAATGGATTGTGTTTTCGGTTATTTACCTTTCCATTTTGGTTATGTCTTATTTATTCATGATAACCTCTACTGTGCGTAACCCTTACTGAGAATATTAGATCACCCATTATTTCTTTTCCATTCCATAAGATATGAAGTAGGATATTATGAATAATATAAAGGATCGGATAGTGATTTTTTTACGTTTTTCTATATTTCCAATGTAATATGGGAATTGTGTATGTAACAAGTTATTCAAGACTACTAAAATAATCTACCATTCAGGATGAGATGCCTTATATCTTATGCCAATGTAATGAAGTACACACCATCTCTAGGTTACTGGAGTTGGGGTTATTATAGTTGGTATTAGAAGATGTTTTTTAGAAACCATGGAAACTATATTCTAAATGAACAAAGGTAACATGAAAATTAATGTAATACCTTGTAGTATTTGAGATATTTAACCATTATAGTTTTTTTATGAATTAATATTTGTGGTTATTATGTTCTAACTCATTTTTTTACCTTATTTGGTGATTATTTGTATAGGTAGAAAGGGAATAAAAACTCATAGTCAGTGTAGGGATTTCCTTGCTAATAAATTTAATACATATGGTGTTGGAAGTGAGTAGATCAGGGATATATGTAAAGACCTGTAAATTTCAAGGATATTTTTTTCTTAATTTTCTTTGGAATTTTACAAGAGCGCAGTTTCTGACGGCACCTGATTCTATGGCCCGGTGTGCCCGGAATCATTTTCCGAAGTTTGGCTCGGGTATGTTCAGTGAACGGACGAGCGGGTTTTTCTAACTTTTGAACTGGTGCCCGGAATCGAATTCTGAGGGCACCGATGGAATCGCAGCACCGGTAATTGCTTAGAAACGTCTCTTCCGGAGTTATGTTTGCTCGGGTGTGGTTTTTAATTTTTGGGTTTAAAGTTATGAAATAAAATAAAGTTGTGCGACAATTTTATTTTAATTTCACTTTAAGCCACTTGAAAGCCACTTAAAGCTGCTTAAGCAGAGTTGTTACGGATAGGGTACTATCCAAAATATCCTACCCACTTGGTAGGATATTTGTGGGGTGGGGCCCGCACGAGCCCCACCGTTTCTTTCCGCTAAGTAACGAACCCGCGAAAACCCGTCATTATGAAAGTCAACTGACGCGTTTTCTTATTTTCTTAACGCACCAATTAATTGGGCGGTTTTATTCGTTAAATTAATTGGACAGTTTATTTCGTTGAATTAATTCTACGAATTAATGGGTCGTTACTTATCTCTTTTTCATTTGTTGGGGTAATAATAAAATAACAACAATGCCGACTTCTTGAGGATTACACGTTGAGAGGCTTTTGACGGAAATTCTTGTGCTTTCACCCTTCTACGCGAAGAACACGAAGAACGCAAAGAACGCCGGCCTCCGACTAAGAACACCGAACCCACAAAAATCGACGACGCGACGCCGTGTGCCGCGACGCCAACGTTTCCTCTCCCGTAACGTTCTTCGGCGACGTTCCTTCCTCCGCGACAAAAATCTTCGATCATCCGTTGTGGAGAGATTTTTCGATTCTTTAAATTCCTTTGTGGTTTTTAACTCAAGATGGATTTAATTATTAAAATTAAATCTGTAGTTCTTGAACCTAGGAGTTCGTCGACGCGCACCGTATTCCGCGACGACGCAACGCCCTTCCGCGACGACGCGACGCCTTCCGCAACGCGACGATCACCTCCTTCCGCGGCGATCATTTCCGCGAAGAACGCGCGTGCGACACCTAACGAGGTAGAAGTTGTTGTGAATAATTTATTCTCCCTTGAACGTTTTCTTTTAAATTAAAGAACCAGTTTCATAAGAACAATTTTAATTTATTAAAATTGTTGTTTGTTTTGTTGAATAATTTCCCCGACTGTTATTATCTAACGCGGAGGGTGCGGGCCAAACGAACACGGCCCGAACACCCTCCGTCGTTCTTCGTTGTTGTGCAGATTTGGCGGCCGACAACAAAACGTGGCGCAAGGGCATTTTGAGGTTTCCGCAGTGGAGAACGGGACCTGGGAGGAGCAGCGGCGCAGACGGGAAGGAAAACGGACCACCGGAGCAACTCCGGTGGCCCGCGGAAGTCTCCGGCGGCGGCGGCCAGCGGACCCGCGGCCGCGCGTGTCCGGCTCGCACGCACGGGACGCGGCTGATGCCGCGTCCGTTGTCTCCAGCGCGGCCCCTCGAGGGCCGCAGCTTCCTCATCCCGCGGGGGTGGCGCCCCGCTACTGCCGCGCTCGGCCGCTCGGCCAAGCCGAGCCAGGCCGGTCCGACCGGCCGGGCCGTGCCCTGGCCGGACCGGACCGGGTCCAGCCGGGTTGGACCAGGTCGGGTCGACCCGGTTCAGCCAACCCAGGGGGGGTCGGGCCGGGTCGGCTCGGGCCCAGACCCCCCGTCTTCGGACCATTTTCTGTCTTTTGCCCGTACCTTGAACTACGGGCCTTCGAACGACGCGCCGTCAGTGGCAATGCGATCCTTGGATCAAGACGGTCGTTTCGGTATATCGCACACAAGGTTTCGGAATACTTTGAGTTCGCCCGGGTTGGTTCGTACACGAAACCAACCGGGCCCTCCGAGCGAAAACACTCATATCTTGAGCTTCGGATGTCCGATCGACGTGCCGTCGACTTCGTTGAATTCCTCTAAGTGAGACGGATCTTTTGGCTCACTCCGCCTGAGGTTTGGACGCAGGTGGAGTACGGTCGGGTTGGTTTTTCCTTAAAAACCAACCGGGCCCCTGGGACGAAAAAGCCAATATCTCTCAGACCAGGCGTCCGATTGACGCGCCGCCTGAGACGTTGAGTTCCTGTTGGCGATACGGAACTTTTGGATACATCAACTCTGGACTATGTGTCAGTTGATGTATCAGCCTCTCGGCTCGTGGAGCGGACCCTCCTGAACGAGCTTGCTGTGTGCGGGAACCTTAGAGCTGGCTGCGACTGCTACTGTGACTGCGATGACGACTGTACAGAGATCCTCAGTGGACTGTGATGATGACTGTGCAGAGATCCTCAGTGGACTGCGATGACTACTGCACTCAGCGATCCTACGTGGATCAGTGCTACATATCCTGTGTGGATCCGATCCTATGTGGGTCAGTGCTCAGCGGTTCTGTGTGAGCCAGTGCCTACAGGTCCTGTGTGGGCCCGATCCTGTGTGGGTCTTTGCAGGGGTTAGTTACCTATCGATCCTGTGTGGGTCATTGCGGGGTTTAGTACCTATCGATCCTTTGTGGGTCTGACGACTTAGATGGATCAGTGATCATCTTTATCGTCATCCGAAGAAGTATACATGTGTGAGTTGAATCTTGTGTTACTCTCCTTTGTGGATTGTGTTGAGCTATCCTATGTGGATTTACTGTTTACTCTCCTTTGTGGATTGTGTTGAGCTATCCTGTGTGGATTTACTATTTACTCTCCTTTGTGGATTGTGTTGAGCTATCCTGTGTGGGTATACGTTTGCTTTCCTGTGTGGACTGGGTTGTCCTTGGGCTCAGATGTTGGAGCCGAACGGGGATTGACGACTTAGGTATATGTATGGGCATATACCTGAGCAGTGTCGGTTGTTACTTCGTGATTGTATCATTCCGTTGTGGTTTATCCTTTGTGGATTTCGGGAGACCTTCAGGGGTCTCGGGGTCCCTACTGAGTAGCTTATACTCACCCCTGAACGGGCTATGCCCGCACTACGTTGTGTTGGTTGCAGACGACGAACAATGCTGATTGTGGTGGGGGCTTGCGGAGCAGGACGGTACCTGGAGGTGGACCACTGGGCGGGACGTACTCAGAGTAGACAGCTGGACCGAGGAGCTGTGGAGGCTATCTATAGCCACCCTTTAGGTGGGACTTCCAGAGGACGTCTCGACGCTGCGGCTTTTCTTTTCAGTTGTTGTTTTTCCCTTTCAGTTGTACTTTACAGTTGGGCTTGTATTTCCGGCCCCTTTTACTTTCAGCACATCTTGTTACAGTTTTTACTTAGTGTTTACTTTTCTGCTTGCTTACTCTGTGGTGCTTGTTTACTTTTCAAAGGAAATTCCTTCCCTTTTTCTGGGATTTACACCTTGGTGCTAGTCGCCAGCCCCTGGCCTATGGAAGGCGGACTTGGGGTAGTCACGGCACGGGCTCCGAGGACGGGTCGTGACAAATTGGTATCAGAGGTGGTCGGTTCTTCCACAGACTCTGATCTTTCTTCTATGTGAAGTAATAGTGTTTAGCGTATTGAGTGTGGTTATCAGTCCAGGGAGTTCAGTTTTGGTGCAACAGCCGACGTATCCGTACACCAGGACCCTGACTTCTGATTTCCGAATTAATGCACGAAAACATTGATTGCATGTGTGTTTCAAGTTTTCTTTGTGATTACTTGTGTCAGCTCACCAGGTATATTGTTCTGACCGTGGCGCACTTGTTTCCTTTTCAGGATGGCCCCACGATGGCAGCCATCTAGGGTTCTGAGAGTAGAGCGCGACGACAGCCCACCGAGCGACGAGGCCTCGGTACAGGGCCCTTTGACGGCGGAGGCACCGGTGGTACCTCTACCCGCCGAGCCCCCGATGCTACCAGCACCGATCGCTGACGATGCACGTCTCCTCGGAGTTCTGCACGAGTTCCAGCACCAGCGACCACCCAGGTTTCGTGGGGAGATGGACCCCCAGGTAGCCAAGGACTGGCTGGAGGCGGTCGTACGAGTTTTCAGGCTAGTGAGGACACCAGCAGACCTAATGGTGATCCTCGCGGTGAGCCTACTGCACGCAGCAGCAGGACGATGGTGGAGCTTGATGCTCCAGGTGCACGATGAGGCATCTCTTCTCTGGATGGACTTCGAGAGCCTCTTCCGCTCAGAGTTCGTCCCGACCACCCTCCGTGCGGTGAGCATCCAAGAGCTTCTTCAGCTGCGGCAGGGCAGCTTGACGGTCGCACAGTACGCGGCGAGGTTCACCGATCTTTCTCGCTACTCGACCAACATGGTACGGGACCTGTTCTTCCGGGCCCGGACCTTTGAGCAGGGTTTGAGACATGAGATCAGGGCATCAATGATCTCCCTCAGCATCCTGAACCAGGCAGGAGTACTGGAGCGATCCCTTCTGATCGAGAGCTTTCTTGCTGAGTCTACTTCAGCAGCGAGATCTACCGCAGGGCGGCAGGTAGCGGAGTCTTCGGCAGCAGGTAGCCGACGAATGACTCAGGGTTCCAGGAAGGCCAGACCCTCTCGTAGACAACCACAAGACACTGGCTCAGCAGTGCGGGGCACACAGCGCGGAGCCAGTCTTCCGAGAGGCAGGCAGTGCTACGCCTGCGGCAGGCAGGGCCACATGGCTCGTGACTGCCCAACCCGCTGTACCGAGGAGCAGCAGACGGTGGAGGGGCCACCCAGGAAGAGGCAGAGGGTCGACCGTGGTGGTCCGCAGGGAGGAGGCGGATGAGGCAGAGGAGCTGGCCGAGCAGCCAGTGGTGGGCGACGCTTTGAGGCTCTGCCACCACCACCACCGGGACGTCCGCCCCGACCACAGGGAGCTGGCGGGCAGAGACAGGCACATCTCCAGGCAGTGGAGGCCTACGACCACGGTGCGCCATAGATTATTTGAGGTACAATATGTGTCTATTCCACCCTTGCTACAGTTCTTATAGACACAGGATCGAGTCACTCTTTCATAGCCGCTGCCCTTGTTCGGAGCTCGGAGATTCCGACAGAGCCGTTGGCTCGATCCTTACGGCTAGAGACCCCTACGAGAGCAGACTCGACGATTACGCACTGGTGCCGGCAGTGTGAGATTACTCTAGGAGGCGAGAGTTTCGGCTGGGATCTTCTTGTAGCGGCATTGAGGCCTTACGACGTCATCTTGGGCATGGATTGATTATCTACAGTCCATGCTCAAATTGACTGTATTAGGCGCAAGGTGCGATGTGTGCGCACCGACGGGAGTAGGTTTACCTTCACCGGCGAGAAGGGAGTCTTCACAGCGCAGTATGGACTTCTGCAGAGGAGAGGACAACCCATCACTCATCAGTTGGCTAGCCTCATCCTTGGAGCAGTTGACGTACGAAGTCCTAGTTTTCCTGCAGTGGTGGATCAGTATGCGGAAGTCTTCCCCGACGACGTTCCAGGACTACCTCCTCATAGAGAGGTAGACTTTTACATTGACCTGTACCCCGGGACAACCCCGATATCCACTCCAGCATATCGGATGGCCCCCGCCAAGCTTCGAGATTTACAGGTACAGTTGGAGGACTTGTAGGGAAAGGGGTTCATCCGACCCAGTGTTTCACCCTGGGCTTCCCCGATATTGTTTGCCAAGAAGGCAGACGGGAGCTTGCGACTGTGTGTCGACTATCGTCGCCTGAGCCAGGTGACAGTGAGGAACAAGTATCCGCTACCGAGGATTGATGACCTCTTCGATCAGCTCAAGGGAGCACGGTGGTTCTCGAAGATAGACCTCAGGTCAGGCTATCATCAGCTCAGAGTTCGAGACGAGGACGTGCAGAAGACGGCCTTCAGGTGTCGGTATGGACACTATGAGTTCTTGGTTATGACTTTCGGTGTAACCAATGCTCCAGCAGTGTTCATGAGCCTCATGAACAGGATCTTCCAGCCATACCTCGATCGATTTGTCGTGGTCTTCATCAACGACATTTTGGTGTACTCGACCACGGAGGAGGAGCACGCCTACCACTTGCGGGTTATACTAGACACACTCCGAGAGCACCATCTTTATGGAAAGCTCTCGAAGTGACAGTTCTGGTTACATGAGGTCCACTTCTTGGGGAACGTCATTTCTGAGGCGGGAGTTACAGTGAATCCCGTGAAGATCGAGGCAGTGCTAGCTTGGGATCCACCTAGGAGCGTGACGGAGGTGCGTAGTTTCTTGGGACTAGATGGATACTATCAGAGGTTTGTGCTAGACTACTCCAGAGTTGGGGAACCACTCTCAGCTTTGACGAAGAAGGGGAAACCCTTTGTGTGGTCAGACAGATGTCAGCAGAGCTTCTAGGAGCTGAGACAGAGATTGACCAGCGCACCTATCTTGAGGTTGCCTGAGGAGGGAGTTGGATAAGTAGTCTACTGCGATGCATCAGCTACCGGACTCGGGTGTGTCCTGATGCAGGAGCGGGCCGTGATTGCCTATGGATCACGTCAGTAGAGGCCTCATGAGCAGAACTATGCTACCCATGACCTGTAGTTAGTAGCAGTGGTCTTTTCTCTGAAGACATGGCGGCACTATCTGATGGGTGAGCGCTTTACAGTATTTTCTGAACACCAGAGTCTTAGGTACATCTTCTCACAGAAGGACCTGAACCTGAGACAGTGGCGATGGCTCAAGTTCCTCCAGGACTATGACTTTGAGATAGTCTATACTCTTGGGAAGGGGAACGTAGTAGTCGATGCCCTCAGCAGGAGGAAGAGCATTCATCTACTTGAGGAGGCGACAAAGCAGCTTGCCGCCTTGCAGATATCCTTCATGGATAGGGACGAAGCAGCCTTCCTTCAGTCTCTCACAGTCTCTCCTCCACTTCTACAGCGGGTCAGAGAGGCACAGCGTGGGGACGCTGACTGTGAGACACGGCGTGCACAGATATCCTCAGGATAGGTACCTTATGGTTTCACCTTTGGAGAAGAGCACGACATCCTTTTCAGAGGACGTACCTTGGTACCAGTCGCTTTATGAGAGGAGGTTCTGAGAGAGTTTAACACTTCTCCTTTAGCGGTACATCCTGGAGTGGCGAAGATGTACCAGGACCTCATACGACAGCACTGGTGGCCGGGCATAAAGAAGGCTGTGACAGAGTTCGTTTCCCGATGCCTCACCTGCCAGTAGGTGAAGGCAGAGCATCAGGTACCAGCAGGCTTGGTACAGCCCTTGGAGGTCCCAGAGTGGAAGTGGGACGGGATATCTATGGACTTCGTGACTGGACTTCCACGCACTTCCAGAGGTCACGACTCCATCTGGGTGATTGTCGACCGACTCACCAAGTCGGCTCACTTCTTACCCATCCGAGAGCAGGGCTCAGTGGAGAGCTTGGGGCGTCTCTACGTTCAGGAGATTGTACGGCTTCACGGTGTGCCATCTTCTATCGTCTTCGATCGGGATGCTCGTTTTACTTCTCGGCTTTGGAAGGGGTTGAAGGAGGCGTTCGGGACACGACTATGTCTGAGCACCACCTTTCACCCTCAGACGGATGGTCATACGGAGAGGACCATTCAGACTCTCGAGGACATGCTCCGCGCATGTGTCCTCGACTTTGGTCGCAGCTGAGAGGACCACCTACCCTTGGTGGAGTTCGCGTACAACAACAGCTACCACTACACTATCGGGATGTCACCATACGAGGCGTTGTACGGAAGACCTTGTAGATCTCCTTTGTGCTAGACAGACCCTGGGGAGTTAGCACTTGTGGGACCAGAGATGGTCCGGGCCACGACAGAGAAGGTCCAGGTCATCCAGGAGTGGATGAGGACAGCTCAGAGCCGGCAGAAGTCTTATGCTGATAGGAGGTGGAGGCCACTAGAGTTCGAGGATGGCGACCACGTCTTCTTTCATGTCTCACCTCGACGTGGTTTGCGGATATTTGGCCGAGGCGGCAAGTTGTCTCCACACTTCATTGGACCATTCCAGGTCCTCAGCAGGATTGGCGAGGTGGCTTATCGCCTGGCTCTACCACCTCAGTTGCACCGGGTGCACGACGTCTTCCACGTATCTCAGCTGAGGAGATACGTGCACAACCCGACGCACATCATTGACCATGGGGAGCTAGATGTGGATGATGGGGCGACTTTTACGGAGGTCTCGGTGGAGATAGAGGATCGACAGGAGCGGGTCCTACGTGGGCGATCGATTCCTCTTGTGCGCATCAGATGGAAGCAAGGGAACCTCCAGGAGAGCACATGGGAGCGGGAGGCTCAGATGCGTGCTCAGTACCCACATTTGTTTCCCTAGTTTATGATGTATCTTTACGGGGACGTAAAGCCCTGAGGTGGGAGTAATGTAAAGACCCGTAAATTTCAAGGAAATTTTTTTCTTAATTTTCTTTGGAATTTTACAAGAGCGCAGTTTCTGACGGCACCTGATTCCAAGGCCCGGTGTGCCTAGAATCATTTTCCGAAGTTTGGATCGGGTACGTTCAGTGAACGGATGAGCGAGTTTTTCTAACTTTTGAACCGGCGCTCGGAATCGAATTTTGAGGGCACTGATGGAATCGCAGTGCTGGTAATTGCTTAGAAACGCCTCTTCCGGAGTTGCGTTTGCTCGGGTTTGGTTTTTAATTTTTGGGTTTAAAGTTATGAAATAAAATAAAGTTGTGCGACAATTTTATTTTAATTTCACTTTAAGCCACTTGAAAGCCACTTAAAGCTGCTTAAGCGGAGTTGTTACGGATAGGGTACTATCCAAAATATCCTACCCACTTGGTAGGATATTTGTGGGGTGGGCCCACACGAGCCCCACCGTTTCTTTCCGCTAAGTAACGCACCCGCGAAAACCCATCATTATGAAAGTCAACTAACGCGTTTTCTTATTTTCTTAACGCACCAATTAATTGGGCGGTTTTATTCGTTAAATTAATTGGGTGGTTTATTTCGTTGAATTAATTCTACGAATTAATGGGTCGTTACTTATCTCTTTTTCGTTTGTTGGCGTAATAATAAAATAATACCAATGCCGACTTCTTGAGGATTACACGTTGAGAGGCTTTTGACAGAAATTCTTGTGCCTTCACCCTTCTACGCGAAGAACGCGAAGAACGCGAAGAACGCGAAGAAAGCCGGCCTCCGACGAAGAACGCCGAACCCGCAGAAATTGACGACGCGACGCCGTGTGCCGCGACGCCAATGTTTCCTCTCCCGCAACGTTCTTCGGCGACGTTCCTTCCTCCGCGACAAAAATATTCGATCATCCGTTGTGGTGAGAGTTTTCGATTCTTTAAATTCCTTTGTGGTTTTTAACCCAAGATGGATTTAATTATTAAAATTAAATCTGTTGTTCTTGAACCTCGGAGTTCGTCGACGCGCACCGTATTCCGCGACGACGCGACGCCCTTCCGCGACGACGCGACGCCTTCCGCGACGCGACGATCGCCTCCTTCCGCGGTGATCATTTCCGCGAAGAACGCGCGTGCGACACCTGACGAGGTAGGGGTTGTTGTGAATAATTTATTCTCCCGTGAACGTTTTCTTTTAAATTAAAGAACCAGTTTCATAAGAACAATTTTAATTTATTAAAATTGTTGTTTGTTGTGTTGAATAATTTTCCCGACTGTTATTATCTAACGCGGAGGGTGCGGGCCAAACGAACACGGCCCGACAACCCTCTGTCGTTCTTCATTGTTGTGCGGATTTGGCGGGCGACGAAAAAACGTGGCACAAGGGCATTTTGAGGTTTCCATAGTGAAGAACGGGACCCGGGAGGAGCAGCAGCGCAGACGGGAAGGAAAACGGACCACCGGAGCAACTCCGGTGGCCCGCGGAAGTCTCCGGCAGCGTGGGCCGCCGGAGGCGGCGGCGCCCCGGCGTGCCGCCGGACAGGGCCGCCACGGCCGCGCGGGTCCGGCTCGCACGCATGGGACGCGACCGATGCCGCGTCTGTTGTCTCCAGCGCGACCCCTCGAGGGCCGCGGCTTCCTCGTCCCGCGGGGGCGGCGCCCCGCGGCTGCCGCGCTCGGCCGCTCGGCCGAGCCGAGACAGGCCGATCCGACCGGCCGGGCCGCGCCCTGGCTGGACCAGACCGGGTTGGTTCGTACACGAAACCAACCAGGCCCTCGGAGCGGAAACGCTCATATCTTGAGCTTCAGACATCCGATCGACGTGTCGTCAACTTCGTTGAATTCCTCTAAGTGAGACGGATCTTTTGGCTCACTCCGCCCGAGGTTTGGACGTAGGTGGAGTACGGTTGGGTTGGTTTTGCCTTAAAAACCAACCGGGCCCTGGGACGAAAAAGCCAATATCTCTCAGACCGGGCGTCCGATTGACGCGCCGCCTGCGACGTTGAGTTCTTGTTGGCGATACGGAACTTTTGGATACATAAACTCTGGACTATGTGTCAGTTGATGTATCAGCCTCTCGACTCGTGGAGTGGACCCTCCCGAACGAGCTTGCTGTGTGTGGGAACCCTAGAGCTGGCTGCGACTGCTACTGTGACTGCGACGACGACTGTGCAGAGATCCTCAATGGACTGTGACGACGACTGTGCAGAGATCCTCAGTGGACTGCGACGACTATTGTACTCAGCGATCCTACGTGGATCAGTGCTACAAATCCTGTGTGGATCCGATCCTGTGTGGGTCAGCGCTCAGCGGTTCTGTGTGAGACAGCGCCTACAGGACTTGTGTGGGTCCGATCCTGTGAGGGTCTTTACGGGGGTTAGTTACCTATCAATCCTGTGTGGTTCATTTCAGGGGTTAGTACCTATCGATCCTTTGTGGGTCCGACGACTTAGATGGATCAGTGATCATCTTTATCGTCATCCGAAGAAGTATACCTGTGTGAGCTGAATCTTGTGTTACTCTCCTTTGTGGATTGTGTTGAGCTATCCTGTGTGGATTTACTGTTTACTCTCTTTTGTGGATTGTGTTGAGCTATCCTGTGTGGATTTACTGTTTACTCTCCTTTGTGGATTGTGTTGAGCTATCCTGTGTGGGTATACGTTTGCTTTCCTGTGTGGACTGGGTTGTTCTTGGGCTCGGACGTTGGATCCGAACGGGGATTGATGACTTAGGTATATGTATGGGAATATACCTGAGCAGTATCGGTTGTTACTTTGTGATTGTATCTTTCCGTTGTGGTTTATCCTTTGTGGATTTCGGGAGACCTTCGGGGGTCTCGGGGTCCCTACTGAGTAGCTTATACTCACCCCTGCACGGGATATGCCCGCACTACGTTGTGTTGGTTGCAGACGACGGACAGCGCTGATTGTGGTGGAGGCTTACGGAGCAGGACGGTACCTGGAGGTGGACCACTGGGCGGGACGTACTCGGAGCAGACGGCTGGACCGAGGAGCTGTGGAGGCTATCTGTACCCACCCTTCAGGTGGGACTTCCAGAGGACGGCTCGACGCTGTGGCTTTTATTTTCAGTTGCTATTTTTCCCTTTCAGTTGTACTTTACAGTTGGGCTTGTATTTCTGGCCCCTTTTACTTTTAGCATAGCTTGTTACAGTTTTTACTTAGTGTTTACTTTTCCGCTTGCTTACTCTGTGGTGCTTGTTTACTTTTCAAAGGCAATGCCTTCCCTTTTTCCGGGATTTACGCCTTGGTGCTAGTCACCAGCCTCTAGCCTATGGAAGGCGGACTTGGGGTAGTCACAGCACGGGCTCCGAGGACGGGTCGTGACAATATATTAGGGCAGCTAACTCAGGTTATGACAAATAACCTTAACTATATGAAGCAACATGTTATTCTACATTGTGATTCACCTATGTTAGATAACTTCATGCGATATAAGACTCCATATTTTAATGTAACTATTAATCTATTGGTACATGAACAATGGATTAAGTCCATTTTAAATAGATTTTTGGATTTGGGAAGTTACATTTGATATTAAAAATAAACATACAAGATTCTATCAGTGCAAGGATGGACCTGAACTCCAAATGGAAATTACTTCCATAATATGGGTTTTACTACCTATTAATGAGGGATATTTATCTTATATGGTTAGGGAGATAATCAATACTAAATATATGCATAATGTATGGGAGTTTTTTGATTTATTTCTATAATAGTTCCATAGTCTTAACCCAAATCATGAAGTTGATTTTTCAATATAACTCATACCTGGTGATACACCTATTTCAAAGACTCCATATAGAATAGACCCAATTAAGTTTTAGAAATTTAATAATGAACTAAAATAAAATATAAATAAGGTATTTATTCATCCCAGTTCTTCACCATGGGATACACATATTATTTTTAAAAAGAAATACGAGTTAATGAAAATTTTCATTGATTATTGGTAGCTTAACAAAATAACCCTTAAGAGAATGTATCCTCTACCCAGTATCTATGGTTTATTTGATCAATTAAGTGGTGATTTATATTTTTAAAATATTGATCTTTGATATGGATATCATTAGATAAGGTTCATGAAGGTGTATATACCCAAGTTATCCTTCCATATGAGGTATGGTCATTATGAATTTATAGTAATTCCATTTTGAATTACCAATACTCTTTTTATATATATGGATTTACTGAATAGAGTCTTTAGAGATTTACTTTATTAGTTTTGGATATTATTTATAGATTATATTCTTATATATTTGAAGATCATGGAAGATTAATAATAATATTATATGATTGTGTTGATTGCCCTGAGGAACGAGATGTTATATGCCGAATTTACCAAGTGTGAATTTTGGAAGAAAAAAGTGTCTTTATTAGGTCATATAATTAAAAGTGAATATATATTGGTGGATCATTCAAGGTAGGAAGTTATTGAATAATGGATTATAACAACCATGGTATCTAAGATCCATAGTTTTCTTGGGTTGGTTGGACACTAACAATACTTTGTAAGATATTTCTCATGACTATTTAATCCACTCACCAAGTTGAAAATAAATGGAGCCATGTTATTATAGAAAAATGAATGTGAAGGGAGTTTTAATGAACTAAAGAGAAGGTTGGTCAGTGGTCATGTTCTTACACTACCCTGTAGTGGATAAGGTTTTGTTATATATAGTGATGTGTCAAATAAGGGACTGTGATGTGTACTCATGAAGAATTATATGGTGATAGGTTATGCCTCACTCCAATGGAAAATTCATGAGAAAAATTACCTGACTCATGATTTGGAGTTAGAAGTAGTAATTTTTTCATTGAATATATAGAGGAATTATCGGTATAGTGAAATGTGGGAAATATATTCTAATCATAAAATATTTAAGTATATATTTACATAAAAATATTTTAATATTAACCAGAGAATATGTTTGGAGTTGATCAAAGATTATGACTGATCAATACACTACCACCCTAGGTAGGAGAACAAGGTGGTTACCAATAAGAACACATAATGCACGCATCTTGATCCAATGCTAAAAAAATAAACTTTACAAATGTGACATAATTTTTTCTATAAAAAACATACAACTTCAAAAGAAAATTTTGGGAAAATTAAATACCCAAGTACGTTTTAGGTTTAGAGTTTTAGAGAATTAGAAAAAATTATTAACAACATGGGTTTATAAAAAATTGGTTTATAAAGATCAACATTATCTCCCACTATACCCATATTTCCTTATTTCAAAATAGTTTATCAAAATCATCCATGTGAAATCCTTCTAGAAAAAATTCATTTAACAACTTTTCTCATAACCTGGGAAAAAGAAACATAAGAAAAGGGTGTGCTCAGATGATCTGTATGAGTAAACATGGGAGATATCAAACCATGATCATATTAAAGTATAATATTATCATAAGGGTATGTGATCTCGAACATAACATTTGAAAATTATACATTCTACATTAAAGATCAAAATATTGATTCATGGAATAAAACAAGGATGTTCATAAGACATGAGTCATAAAATAATCATAGAATATGATCTATGAGAGAATTACATAAGACATAGAATTGTGTAAAATTCATAATCATATAAAAACATTTCCATATTAGTTAAGGATCACTTCCATGGACATATTAGCAGAAAAAGTGATTTACTAAACTAAGTTCACTCCTCTTTCTATCCCTTTATTACTGAACTGGGTTCTCTCCTCATTCTATTTATGTCTATCTCATGAGATATAAACCTCAACCCAATGAATTGGAGGGAGATAATGGTCCCAACCATCACTTAATTAAAACCATACATCTGTGTGCCACAAGAACTTAAATCATTCATCATATCATAACCTGTGAAAATAAAGTGGTTTCATAAACATTTCATCATAACATAATCCATGGAAAAGAAACAAAAATCATAAAAATAATTACATTATAAACTAAAACCATTCATAGAATTAAAAATAATGGTATCCTTGGATAATATCTATAGTAAGGCATGAGTAACACCAATATAATTCATCTTATATGGAAAATAATTTTGAAAGTTCATTTTAAAGAATTTCTTGAGGAAAATATTTTTCCACTTTGAAAAATTATTTTTAAATAATAAAACATTTAGAAAACCTTTTCCATTGAAAATATCCTTGAAAACTTATTAATGAATCTTTTAAAACTATTTTAAACACATATTAAATCATTTTCTTTGAAAATTATGAAAATATCATTTAAAAACATTTTTTTAAACATTTTTAGAAAACCTGGTTTTTGAATAAAATAAATTTATGAACTAAGAGAAAATAACATTACATGAAACTAATAATAACATGAAAATAAATATATTTATTATAATACATGAAAAATGGAAATATATACACCTTGTAAAATAATATAGGTGCATAACATAACATGCGTCTGAGAGAAGGAAAATTGAGATAAAATTACCTTACTGATTTGGTAACTTTTGAACCATGAAACACATGAAAGAGAGATCATAAAATGGATATGTAAATAACCATAAATTTAATTTTAAGGATCATATATTACATTAATTGGTATTATATTCACATCGCAAAATAAATGAGTGGTGAATATGGAATAAGTCTTACAGAAATAAAAGTGAGACTAGAAATCCCCTGACCTTAAGTCTTGACTTCCATTGTACACGTTCAAACCTCCTATATAATAAATATAAATTTATAATACATTTATTATATAAAATTAATTATATAATACCATGTATTATTTATTTATAATATCTTATCGTTTTTTTATTAATAATTTTTTATTAAAATCATCATTCCAGGTGATAACTGCTTCGTTTTCCAAGAATGTTTCAGATCGGAAGTCTCTGTCTTTATACTTTGATCTTGGTATCATAATTTATAGAGTTTTAATAATTTTATAAACATAATATATAATAAATATATACATATTTATAATCATTCATACAAATTAGAGATAGAAAAATGAATTACACTGTTTGTGGAGACAGTAGGTCGTACGTACTCATGAACGTTGTTTTCATTTTTCAAATGATGGAATGAAAGAAAGGTAAATAAAAATTCATATTTCCAGAATTATTTTTAAATCATATATATATAATATATAATCATAAAATTCATCCTTATTATCATCCATTTTAAATACAGATGAAAAACATCACATCACATCATGAAGATGGTAGTCCATACGTACACACGAACGACGTTATAATTTTCTCAAAAGATTAAATGATAAGAAGGTAGATATTATATTATCATTCCAAAAATTTAATTTTATTATAAATATCTTATCCCATCATATATCCATCCATAAAATATGGTGTTGAAAAATGAATTGTACTGCATTATGGATATGGTAAGTCATACATACGCATGAGCGATACTTTCCCTTCTTATTTGATGGGAAATGTGGTGTATATTTGTGTGTTAATAATAATAATAAAATTTAAACATATTTAATATTATTAATTTATTTTTTAATGTACATCATATATTTAGTCGAGTCAATGAAGAGTAGAAAAAGAAAGTGATCGGTAAGAACTATTACATCTTCTTTGAAAAGTATCCTCTCGATCTCCTCTAAAGGGTTCTAGGATTGGTATTTTGAGGAGAAAATCACCTATAGAATGTTTATAGGGAATTTTATAAGAGAAATTGGAAGATTATGGTCGATATAGAAGACTCAAAGTGAGTAAATGAATTGAGATAGGAGGTTCCCTTTTATAATTCAGGTGAGGGGAACTTTTGAAATTTCCCAGAATAATAAATTATTTTATCATTATAAATGCTTAAAAATGTAAATTAATTCAAATATAAAATAGGATATCATTTTAATACCATAAAAAATATAATTTAAACAATTTTTTGTGTCATTTTAAACCTTATCCTTTAGATTTACCCCTTAGTTAGTTATTTATGACCTTAACCGTGGTAACCATTATTTTAATCATAAAAGGGTTAATAATGTTAATATAAATGAAAAAACGACTCATAAATGGAAATTTTATGACGTTTTTAACTATATTACATTCACATGGCCGAATATAATATTTTTTTATGAATTTCATATATTAAAATAATATATTATTTTGATAAATAATCATTAATGTCAATTTTGAAACTATTCATTTAATTAGACTTCAAACGCATGAAAAAAAGTGTGGAATTAGAATATAATGTTTCAAAACATATTTAATATATCATATTGATATATAAATTTCATTTCACACTTTAAATCTTTCAAATTATATCAAAATTATTATTTTTATAATCATTTATTTTATTTTTCTATTAATTACATAAATATTGTATTAGAATTTTTAAAGCATTTATGGTAACTATATAATTTATAAAAATTAAAAATAAATTTATATAATAAAAATAAATAAATAAAGATAAAATTAGACATTTATTTTCATTCATATATTGATTTTATCACTGTGTGAACACATAAAATATATTAAATACAAAGAAAGTGACATTTTGTAACTATCTTTGATTTAAATAATATGTAAGTCATTTTCATGGAAAGTTTTTCATTAAATAACTAAAATTATATAATAATGTGATAAGGGATGAATATTATTAATAAAATTATTTTTTAAACGTTTAGTTCATGATTATGCCCTTATCTATTTTTTAACCCTTATTTAACCACTTTAACTCTTACCATGACAACATGGATTTTTACTCTTTGAGGGTTAATATAATTAATATAAAATGTAAAAAGACCCATAAATGGATCATTTATGACATAATAAAACTAAAATAAATTGTTTTTATTAATTTAATATTTTTATAAATTTTATATCATTTAATAAAATATCATTTACTATTAAATTCTCATAATGTCAATTTTAAAGAATATTTATTACTTTGAATTTAATAATATCAAGATAACAACTATAATTCAAACCAAATATTTTATTATACCTTTAATAGTTCAATTTAATCTATAAAATTCGTTGATGAAATTAATTTTCAAAAAAATATTTATTTTAATATTTTTAATATCATTTATTTCATATTTCTATTAATAAAACAACTATCGAATCAACGTTGTGTGATAATTTAAGGTAATTATTTATCCAATATAAACTAAAATTAAATTACCATGACATATATAAATCTTTTAGAGTTAAAATTAATATTTATAGTCAAATATATATTCTTTATAACCCTATATTAAAAATTTTATAGTTATTAAAAATATGAATATGACATCTTTGACTTTTCTTTGAGTAAAATATTATAAAAGTCATAATCTCATAAAAATGGTTCCCAATGGTTATAATTTATACCCTTGGATTATTCTGGTTGAAAATAAATCATCCAATAAAATTTTATAAGGTGTTAGATTCATTTTCTAGTCCTTATCATTTTATTTTTACCCTTAATTACCTGATTTACCCACTAGTGTGGTGAACAAATTACCAAACTTGCTATGTATATTGATCAAAAATAAAAAATTATTATTTAATAAATTTGGAACTTATAAATAAAAATATGTAATCAATTTATTGAAATTAAAAACATATAATTTCTAGAATTTCAATTAAAATTCAACTGAAAAAATGCAACGTAAAACAATTTTTCAGAAAAACACCCTTTTAAATATAAAATATTTTTATACTATATTCAATTATAAAATATATTTAAAAAACAATAATTGTATTATTTTAAATAAAATTGAAGTAATTAAAATTATAACTAATTTAAAACACAATTTTACCTTGTAAATTCATTAAAATAAAATACAGTTTTTAATAAAAATTGGTATTTTTTCAATATTCATTAAAAATTCTAACTTTTTAGAAAATTATAAAAAAATAACCATAAGAAAATTTTGATATTATAAATTAAAAAATGAATTTAATTTTATCACATATATTTTCTAAAATCTCCAAAAAATATTTATATTATTTGTACATAAAATCAATAAAAATCATTTTTTTGAAGAAAATATGGTTTAGATAAATAAAACGATTTTACTAAAAATATAATTTTTATTTACAAATAATTAATTAAAAAATTATCAACGAGTAAGTGAATTATATGTATTTCATAATACTATTCATTCTCACCTATTTAACAGCTAGGTTATAATGGTCACATTTAAATAATAATATTTAATTGTTTGTTTAATCTTGATGTAACATTTATTGTATGATATTGAACATAATGTTTCATTTTAAAATATTAGGATTTTAAATCCACCCCCCTTAATAAATTGTTCCCTCATAATTTGAACTTGTTCTCAGTAACTAGGGGTTGAATTTTGAAAATACCTTTATTGAAATCCCATGTCAAAAAAAGGGTTAATAAAACTTCCTCTTGAAAAGAGAGAAAAGGAAGTATGAAGGCCATCTAAAATAACACATACTAGGTTTCCATGTAGGAAAAAATGGATATGTAATAGAAAAAAACTATCATGATATGATGGATAGTGATAGAGAACATGATCATTATAAATTTAACCACTACAAGACTATAAATATATGGTGGGTTAAAATTCCCTTGATTTTATAGAAAGAAAAGTAAACAGATAATGTTTTTTTTCTGAGATTATTTTCATAAATTTGAGGAATTTATTTCCTTTATAAACTAATAATATAAGGAAACATTGTTACTTAAAAAGTATAGTTTCATTATTTAATCAATTTACATCACAAAATCATCTTTTTCTCCAAACGATGAGTATTCAAAACGAATTTTTCATGCCTGAAGCACAAAAAGTAACTTATAAAGAATCAAATGATCCATAAAATAGTAACTATATATTTCTATAATATTAAAACATTAACCAAAACCAAAATGGTTAGTAAAATATAAGATAATTCTCCAAAATAATAAACGTTTAAATGATGAAAAACTATTTTAATCTCCAAAATTAAACAGTAACACCCATGGTTTAACTTATACCATTCAAAAAATAACTAACCTTAAAATTTATAAAAAATATTCAAAGCTAAGTTTGAAACCCAAAAATAAAAAGTATTTGATCATATAGTCTTCCAAGATAAATTTTAACTTTTATCTCTAAATAACCTTAGTTTTTTTAATGTCTCATACAAGAATAATTTCTCTAATAATCCTCAAGAAACACTAAACATTTTCATAAATAACATGAATCACCATAAATACACAATAAAAATATAATTAAACATTTATTACTCAAATAAAATCACATAGTGTTATGTTTAACTTAATCAAATAAGGTTCCCAAAATTGTGAACATCTTCTAAAATAACATTAGTCACTTAATCACCAAATAATTTTCCAATCCCATGTAAATATATTATGTGAAACATATTTTACAAAAAACAAATTATTGATCATCCATAAAAAAATTTAATTAAAAAAATAATATATCATACTAACCAAGAATTCATGTAGGCTATTGGTATGTGATTCACCTTTTCAACCTTCAGTTGTGGGTTCAATTCCCATGACCTTAATGGACACGACAGGTTGTCACATGGTCTGAGGGTTGTCCTTTTTCTAAAACTATATTTATAGAATCCTTATAGCATTCAAGAAACATGATAAACATCATTCAAAATTAAATAAATATTTTTACCTTAAATGTTATCTCATACCTTTCATCTTGTATCTCAAAATGTAATAACCCATAATTAACTCAAGAATAAATGTCTAAAAAATATCATTAGTCTCCTTAAAAAATCATAACATAAAACATCCAAAGAGGTGCCTAAGACTCTGAATATATAGTCTTATATAACCATGATGGTATCTATAACTCTTAAGATAACTTCTCATGAAAAAATCATAATGTTAATAGTTATCTAAACCTTGATGTGATAAAAAATGTAACAACACAAAATCTATACTTTTGGATCTGCTATTAAAGACATAAAATTTACAAATGTGACACAATTTTTTCCATAAAAAACTTACAAAATCAAAAGAAAATACTGGATCACTTACATACCCAAGTTCCTTTTATATTTATAGTTTTAGATAATTAGGGAAAACTCGTAACAACTTGGGTTTATAAAAAACTCATTTAGAAAGATCAACATTATCTCCCACCATAACCATCTTTTCTTATTTCTACTACTATAAAAATGGGCTTTATCAATGCTCAAAACGGGATTTAACAGTACTAAAAAAGCACTGTAAATCTCATCACTGATAAGGGGGGGGGTCCCCTTTATGAGTGCTAAAAAAGCGCTGATAAAGGGCTCATTTATCAGCACTTGTTTTAGCACTGATAAATGCCATGCCTACTGTAACATGAAACTATGCAGAAAAACACCAAAATAAGACCTGTAAAAATAAGAATATCAAAGAAGCAGTTCACACATATAAAATATGCAGTGGTAGTCAATTTGGGATCAGACGATTGGAAAAAAATCCATACCTAATGTGATGTACTAATTATTCATTATAATTATAAAAAGGTAGAATTAAATGCTATCTCCTCCAAATGATATATTATATTGCCTCAGATAAAATATATAGAGAGATTTCACTTTCAGAACCTTAAGAAAAATTTGATTAAGGCATGAATGCGAGTTATTCTGTATGTTTTTTGGGGTTAATATTCATGTAAAGCCTAGATATGAAATTTGTTTATAGATTTTGAGTTCCTTTTGGGATATGTTTCCTTAGGACTTAGAGAGTTTCCCTTGTATATTCCTCATGGTAGATGGATTTGGGTGATTCTTGGGACACTTAAGGAAATGTTTTCTTGTGGTTGGTGCCTTTATCTTATGGAGTGTTGTCTTCTTTTCACGCCATTTATAGAATTTATAAATGGTGGGGATATATATGCTGATTATTTTTCTATCATAGACTCTTGATTAGTAGTCATGTATTGATTTTATTGGGGAACATAATTTAGAAGAACCCATGTGGGTACACCTTCATGGGGAAGTTTCCTATTCATTTTGAACTTTTACTATTTTACATACATAGGAAAAGGATGGGTTGTATGAATCTAAGTAAAAACCATGAAACTTACCTTTTTGAGGGAGTTTTTAGGAACACTAGTTGTTTATGGTTAGGAGAAACCATGTGGTATGGATCTATAGTTTAAAAAGTCATTTTGAACGATTGGAACACGGTTAGTTAACTGTTTGTCCAAACTGTGCAAAAGAGGGTTTCTTATCCAATAGCTCCCAAAAAGTTGGTGAATAGTTTAGAAAAATACCCAACCAGACCATGAAAGTTACCAATGATATGGCATAATTTAATGGATTTTAATCTATTTCCTCCCATCCCCTTCCCGAAACATAGTCTAAGAGCCTTTATCTTGGAAATTTATCCAATTTAAATCCTCTATTCTTTTTTCTTTATCTTCTGTTCTTCTCCCTCTCCCTTTCCTCTTTGTTTTCATCTCTCACCATGAACTCTAAGGATGAAGGTTTATATTTAGGATGTGTGATGAATTATTAATGGGGGTTTATTATATAAGGACTACTTAGTACTCTATGAGTATTTTCTAAGCATCTTATGTCATAGGTAATGACTTTTTTATTGTTTTTTGTATGTCAGTTGTTGTTTTCACTTAAAAATTATGTCCATTTTAAACAAAAGAGAGACAATTTGAGTGATACTAGTCACACCATGCATCATATTGAGGCGGTGTTGACTCTTACACGTCACAAATGACCCATGGTTATTTCTCCTAAAGTATCAACACAATCTGAATGCGTTTGGTTGGTTTTTAGTATGTCAGTTGTTGTTTTCACTTAAAATTTTGTCCATTTTAAACAAAAGAGAGACACTTTAAGTGATATAGGACACATCATGCCAAGGATTGAGACAGGTTTGAATCTTACATGTCATGCATGACCCATGAATTGTTTTCCTAAAGTATCAACACAATCCAAATGCGTTTGGTCAGTTTTCCGTTTGTGAGTTGTTGTTTTCACTTAAAATTATGTCCATTTTAAATAAAAGAGAGACACTTTTAGTGATACCAATCACACCATGCCTCAGATTGAGGCGGGGTTGAATCATACATGTCAAAAATGACCCATGGATCATTCTCCTAAAGTATCAACACAATCCGAATGGGTTTGGTCAGTTTTCCGTATGTCAGTTTTTGTTTTCACTTACAATTCTGTCCATTTTAAACAAAAGATAGACACTTTGAGTGATACCAGCCACACCGTGCCATGGATTGAGGCAATATTGACTCTTACACATCACACATGAACCATGGATCATTTTCCTAAAAAATTAACATAATCCAAATGCGTTTGGTCAGTTTTCCGTACATCAGTTGTTGTTTTCACATAAAATTTTGTCCATTTTAAACAAAAGAGAGACACTTTGAGTGATACCGGTCACACCATGCCTCATATTGAGGTTGGGTTTACTATTACATTTAAAAAATAACCCATGTATCTTTATACAAAAGTATGAACACAATAATAATGCGTTTGGTCAGTTTTCCATATGTCAGTTGTTGTTTTCACTTAAAATTCTATCCATTTTAAAAAAAAGAGAGACACTTTGAGTGATACCGGCCACACCGTGCCTCATATTTATGAGGGATTGACTCTTTCACATCCAAAATTACCCATGGATCAATGGAATAAAGTCTCAACACAATCTGAATGCTTTTGTTTGGTTTTCCATAAATTAGTTGTTGTTTTCACTTAAAATTCTATCTATTTTAAACAAAAGAGAGACACTTTGAGTGATAACGGTCACACCGTGACTTGAGTTGAGTCAAGTTTAACACTTACACATAAAAAATGACCCATGGATCTTTATGATAAGGTATCAACACAATACGAATTCGTTTGGTTGGTTTTCCATATGACAGTTATTGTTCTCACTTAAAATTATTTCCATTTTAAACCAAAGAGAGAAACTTTGAGTGATACCGGCCACACCGTGCCTCATATTGAGGCAGAGTTGACTCTTACACATCACACATGACCCATGGATCTTTTTTATAAAGTATCAACACAATCCGAATGTGTTTGGTCAGTTTTCCGTACGTCAGTTGTTGTTTTCACTTAAAATTCTATCTATTTTAAACAAAATAGAGACACTTTGAGTGATACCAGTCACACCGTACCTCATATTGAGGTGGGTTTGACTCTTACACATCACAAATTACCCATGTATCATTCTCCTAAAGTATCAACACAACACAAATTCATTTGGTTAGTTTTCTATACGTTAGTTGTTGTTTTCACTTAAAATTCTGTCCATTTTGAACAAAAGAGAGACACTTTGAGTGATAATGGCCACACCGTGCCTCATATTGAGGCGGGGCTGACTCTTAAACGTCACACATGACCCATGGATCTTTTTAATAAATTATCAACACAAAAAAATATGTTTGGTCAGTTTTTCGTACGTTAGTTGTTGTTTTCACTTAAAATTCTATCCATTTTAAACAAAAGAGAGACACTTTGAGTGATATCAGTCACACCGTGCCTCTGATTGAGGTGGGGTTGACTCATACACATCAAAAATGACCCATTTATCATTCTAATAAAGTATCAACACAATCAGAATGCATTTTTTCAGTTTTTCTATATGTCAGTTGTTGTTTTCACTTAAAATTCTGTCCATTTTAAACAAAAGAGAGACACTTTGAGTGATACCGAACACACCATTACTCGGATTGATATGGGGTTGACTCATACACATAAAAAGGACCCATTTATCATTTTACTAAATTATAAACACAATACGAATGCGTTTGGTCAGTTTTTCATACGTTATTTGTCGTTTTCACTTAAAATCCTGTCCATTTTAAACAAAAGAGAGAAACTTTGAGTGATACCGGTCACACCGTGCCTTGGATTTTGGTGGGGTTGAATCTTACACATAAAAAATGACCCATGTATTGTTATACTAAAGTATCAATATAATCCAAATGCGTTTGGTTGGTTTTTCATATGTCGGTTGTTGTTTTCACTTAAAATTCTCTTCATTTTTAACAAAAGAGACACACTTTGAGTGATATCGGCCACACCATGCCTCAGATTGAGGCAGAGTTGACTCGTACACATCACACATGACCCATGTATCTTTCTCATAAAGTATCAACATAATTAGAATGTGTTTTTTCTGTTTTATATACGTCATTTGTTGTTTTCACATAAAATTCTGTCCATTTTAAACAAAAGAGAGACACTTTGAGTGATATCAGTCACACCATGCCTTAGATTGAGGTGGGGTTGACTCTTACACATCAAAAATGACCCATGTATCATTGTGCTAAATTGATAAAACATGGATGTGTGGGGGGAGACCCTGTGGAGGAAGGAGGTTCCAACAATGTTCAGTTTCTTATTATGGATAATCAGAAAACATACAATTTCTACTAATGAAAATGTTCAATGCATGGGAATAAATTTGGAACCTTGATGAAGATACTGAAATAAATTTAGTTTGGATACATTTAATCATATTTTATTTTAATGTGAGTAGGCATGCATGATATGAATGTATTTTGGAGATTTTACTGGTTTTTCTTATCCAAATCCCAAAGAAAAGTGGTTCGTCATTCTTTCATGTTGTTGGTGCATTTCATCTATTAAAATGGAGAAATGACTCATTGGATAAAGGTTGTTTTATTTAATAACAATTAAAATTTTCCTAAAAATATTTACATACAATAATGTTTCATCTTTTGATCTTTGTGAACCCCTCTCAAAAATGTCTTCCAATTGTACACGTCCCCTAGAAAGATCTTCATGCTATTTGTGCACAATCTTCCATCAGGTATGCAGCCCACTCATTTGTGAACAAATATATATCATCTTGTGAATATGATTCTTTTCGACAGTTAGAGTAGTACTTCAAAATATATAAATAAATAATTAATAAATAATTTAAATGAAATAGTAGTTTTTTTAAAATACCTCTTTAGGGATGCTAGTTTGTTGATGGAAAACGATCTATCTCATAAATTTAAAAACATAATAACCGCAATCTTTATCGTTTGTTTGTTTTGGAAACTACAAAAACTTTTATCATTAGGAGAATAAGTAACTTGTTTTGATATGTGTTTGGATAGTGAAATTTTATTATATATACCCTGATACTTTTCCAAACATAGTACTTGCTCGCCTCATTATGATTAGCCCCTGTCCTCATTCCTTTTTTAGATGATATTGATACACCTCCCTATCATAATAGAATCCTCAGTAAAAGATAATATAAATTATATAACTTGATTTTTATACCTAAAATTTACGATTTAGTGTCTTATAGATTCACAAACTCCATCATGTGTGGTCGGTTTGTTGGATATCCATGCATTGAATCTAGAAAATAAATCTTTGGAGTATCCAAGTTCACCGAAATTAATAGCCAATGTTTCCTAAAAATAAAAAAAGGAATAATTAATTAAAGAAGGGAAAATATAATTGATATGCTTTAATCATAGAGTTTTACCCCTGCATGGTTGGTATTAGGAAGAGTCTATCATTCAAAATCTTGCTTTTAAATGTTTTCAGAAATCCTTTCACTATTTCATCCCTTTTTGATGGCTCTAATTTCGTTAGTTGTGCTGATGTGGTATGAGGACTAACAAGTCTGAATTTTGGCTCATGGGAAAATCCATTCAACTGTTTTTCATATATACACCTACCAAGAATATAAAATAAAATTATTCATAATTAGAACATTATATCAGCTTTTAGAAAATCAACTCATGAAAACATACCTCATATATAAATTTAAAACTGTGACACCTAGCCAATCGTATTTAAGGTTGTCATTTACATTTTCAGCAGCACTGAAATCTTCAATTTCCTCTCCGTATATATTCTTTTCAAAAACAACTATATGAATACTACCACTTTTTATCTTCGTATCCACATGAGTCTTCAATGCTAGTAAATGTGGAAAGAGAAAAGGAGGTGTAATTGTACTTTCAGTAGATCTTTTGGATCGGTTTTTCGATCCTTTAGATGCTTTTGAGACCACGTTTCTTACCACCCCCTTCCCTTTCTCTGTCTATAATAACATTAATTGGTTCATAACTTTTTTTCATTAATTTTTAAAGGTTTATCTTGAAAAAAATGGAAATAAATACCTCTTTGTCCACATGTACTCTTACAAGTTGTGATGGCCATGCAATGAATGTCCCCATAGCCTTTTAGACCGTATGAAAATCATCGTCATAAATTGGAAAAGGTAGCTCTACATTTGGATCATAATCTACAGTAATCATCACTTTTAGATGATCTTTTGGAAGTGGTCTATTATGCAGCTTGTCCTATGGGATGTTGAACACTGTAGCCCTTGATACAAGGTGATAGGTGGGTGTTGATAGATATAAATCACAGTCATTATCACCCTGTAGAAGATCAGTATAGGAAAAGTATTAGTGTTTTTCTGATTCACATTTCATGGGAACAATTATTAGAATATTGATTACCACGGATAAGACAACTCTTTGAGGGGAATGGCTCACCTCAAAGCTGGTGGGGTTGGGGTGGGGGGGGGGGGGGTGGGGGGTGGGATCTTCACGCGCTGGTTGTTCCTGAGTTGTGTCTTCTCCTTGCTTATCACCTATAAAAGTTTCTAGAAACTCTCCCTTCCATTGAAATCGTTCTTTAAGAGTTTCTATTCTTTTAATCATTTGTTTTTTTTCTCAAAATATACTCGGGGTGTCACCCCAAACCCCACATTTCTGACATGACCGTATTGTTCTGGCTGCTTCAAAGCCGTTGATAAAAGGTTTACATCCACTATAGGAGTAGCTAATTCCTGTGACTTTCGGATATTCGAATATAAGTAATTATTATTATGTAATATCAATTTAAAACTAAACTTTTTATCGTGTCATACTTACACATATTTCCCACACTTTGTTTGTGTTTTCATCTACTAGCTTTCCTTCCTTATTCACACATGCCTCCTTCTATAGCACATGATGTGGGATGGAAGTGTATTTGGATTTAGACTCATCAATATACATATAAATATAGAAATATAATTATGATGTTGTTTCTTGGAACATAACAATATTACTGTAAATTTAAAATACGTACCCTTTTATTTTCTAGTGAAGCGTACCCCATCCTTACTTTACGATAGGGGTATGTTGGTTTTGATGCACGTTCCTTATTTTCGTTATTGATTTGTTGTTTCATAAATGAAATATTTAAAATCAAAGTGATGTATACACGCATCCTCAAACAATGTATTATCAGCCAAAATGTACCTGATAATTCTCATCTCCACGATGACCAATAAATGCATCCCATGCTTCTTGGGATATCATGTGAGTGTAGACATGGGGTTTGTGTAGATTTATTTTATCTTTGGAATCATTTAGGTGAAATTTTGTTATAATAGTGTGAAAACCTCCATGAATCATTCCTGCAAGCCTTAGTAAATAATTCTTGTGTGAATCATCTACTACAAATGTACTCTGCAAGGGATTGAGAAGAGTAATACACTGTTTCATTATTTTATTTTCTAGTAAATTAAAGAAATAATATCATAATATTACCATAATTTCTTCCCAGATCACATCCTTTAGCCCAGACACAACATGGTTCCATGAATCTATGTCAATCATCACGCGTTGCTGAGTGACAATTCCAAAGTAAATACTAAACATAGCCTTGTTGGGATTCACATGTTGGCCTCATGCATTCCATCGGACATCAAATTTTATGCCTTTGCTTTTCTCCTTAAGAACTTTGGCTAACACTGTCAAACTACGATGCACCTATGTTTTTTGCGACGTCGGTCCTTCATCCCCGACCATTTTATCGATATCAACATCATCAATATATTCATCTAAAATGGTAGCAACGACATGTGCTGATGGTTGTTGGAACTCAACACTGGGTGCATCAACAGGTTCAGAAACATATTGTTTCTCTACACTGTGAGCAGTAGCAGTAGCAGCAGCTTGAGAGACTTGTTCAAACTTGAGGTTAGCAGCACCAGAACGTGTAGGAGTTATTATCTATAAAAGTGGTTGAACAGTTAATTTAGATTACATAAATTAAATAATGATAAGATAATAACATGAGATAACAAAATCTATATTACAAACAAAATATAACCTGTTTTTTGAACTCTCTTTCTTTTTTTCAAAGGCTGAAGGGATTTGACACCTCTATTGATTATCTAAATCCCTTTATTGTGGTCTCCTATAACATACAAAATGTCATCTACATTGGGACCGTTGTTAAATGATTGTGACATGCCACTAAAAGGATCATCTTCAATTGAATTTTCATCGGACCCTTCAGTAGTTTTGGATGATAACAGAAGAATCGACCACTTTCGGTTTGCGGGATCTGGGACATTAAATACTTGTACCACTTGTGATGCCATTATAAATTGTTCCTCTTTGTACCCTTCTTTAATAAAATAAAATTTCACAAATCCCAATTCATCTATTTCAACACCACTATTGTTATCAAACCATTTTCATTGAAAAATCAGCAATTGGAATTTCTTATAATCCAACTCCCATATTTGTTATATAATGCCAAAGTATGACATATTCGCATAAATTGAATTCTTGTCCTTACTACCTGAAACATGCATCGCTTTAGCCACAAGTGTAACTCCACTATTTTTCATGGTACTATCTTCATTATGTTCATCTGTATTGAATATATAACCATTAATTACATAACCATTGTAAGATAATACATACAAACTTGGTCCGGCGGCTAGTCATCGAAGTCGTTCTGAAATTGAATTCGGATTTTCACCCGACCCCTTAAAAATATGGTCATGAAACCATCCTATACACTGGTGATTATGTGTATTTCATATCCATTTTTAGCCCTTGATAGATTCAACTACCTAAGAATTTCATTGTGGGTTTCAATATATTGAGCAACCTACCAACTGTTATGCAAAACATAAAGGTGGGCCGAATCCCGATCTGTAATATTGATTGTCACAACATTCTTCCAGAAATTCCCTCACCCTCAGTGCATCTAGTATGATGAGATTTCGAGAGACCAATTCTTTCCACATAAGATAGGTATTTGGTACATAATTCAATGGGATCCTCAACAATATATCTCTTCACAATGCAACCCTCTGACCAACTTCTATTTTTGACATACCCTTTCAAAATATTCATATATCGTTCAACTAAATTCATCCATCAATAGTGCACAAGACCACAAAGTCAAATCTCTCTCACCAATTGAACCATCAAATGAACCATCATATCAAATAATTTTGGTGGGAAGAACATTTCTAATTATAATAATATGATGTCAATTTCTCTTTCTATAGATTGAAATTTCACCAGGTCTAAAACTTTGTTGCATATAGCTTTGAAAAAGAAACAAAGTTTGGTTAATGTATGATGAACATTCTTGGAAAAAATGCAATGTAAAGCTATAGTAATTAAATCTTGCATCAAAACATGGAAGTCATGTGATTTAAAACCTTTTAACTTAAAATCATTCATTGACACAATGTTCTTGATATTTGATGAATACCCCTTTAGAACCTTTACATCATTGAAGAAGTTTCAAAACTGATATCTCTCCTCCCTGGAAAGAGTGTTAGCAGTTGGAAAAAAAATTCAATTTTCACCCTTCATGGGAGCCAACTCTTCTCATATTCTCATGTCAACCATGTCCAGCCTTTCCTTAATTCCATCCTTTGTTTTTCAAGGGGAATTTAGAAACGTTCTGATAACACTATCACATACATTTTTTTCCACATGAATGGAATCAAGAAAATGTGTGACGTACAGACAATTCCAGTATGGTAATTCAAAAAAAACTGATAGCTTTTTCCAACTGATTTTCGTAAGGTTTTTCGAAAATGGTTGACCAAAAACAGTGTTTACATATTTTACTTTCTCAAATAGCTGGTCACCTGTCAGTGGAGACAGTTTTGTGAGTTGTTCTGAACTTCCATTGAATGATGTCATCCAAGATCAGTACTTATACAGACAGAGTATAAATCTATGATGTTCTAGAAACACATATTTAGATGAATGTTTCAACCTAATTGATTTCTTGTCTTCTTCTCACACAGGACACCCTTGAGTTCCTTTAATGCTATAGCCTGAAAAATTTCCATAAGTAGGGAAATCATTTATCGTCCCATACAACATCGCTCTCAATGTGAAGTATTCACTTTTATAAGAATCATACAATATAACACCTGAATCCCACAATAACATCAAATCCTCGATCAAAGGAGCCAAATAAAAATCAATATCATTACCTGGTTGTTTTGGTCCTGATATAAGCATAGATAACATGACGAATTTCCATTTCATGCATAAATAGGGTGGCAAGTTATAATTTACCAACATAACTGGCCATGTACTATGAGTGCTGGTTTGAAAACCAAAAGGATTCACTCCATCTGTAGATAATACAAGATTAAGGTTTATCGACTCATTTCCAAATTCAGGATACTCATGATCAATTCTCTTCCATTGAGGAGAGTCGACCGAGGGACATAATTTCCCATCTTTATTTCTTTTATCCACATTCCACGGCAATTGTCTTATAGATTTTTCACTTCCATATAGACACCTAAACCTCGGAAGGATTGGAAAGTACCATAAAACTTTTGTAGGACTGGATTCATCTTTATTGTATCAAGAAGCACCACACTTTGGTCATTCTTTAAGTGATTTTTTCTCCTTGAGAAACAATATACAGTCTTTCAGGCAGACATGTATTCTTTCATAAATCATACCCATTGAGTGTAGCATTCTTTTAGCTTCATATGTCCGGCTTGGGAGCTCATTATCTTCTAGTAGTTTGTCATTCAAGAGAGAAAGTAGTTCTGTAAAACTGACAACACTACATTTTTTGCCTACTTTAAATTTATAATACTTCAGTATAGCTGAAAATGTTGTATATTTAGTGCAACCAACATACAATGGCATCTTTGCATAACTATTTAACTTCTCAAACAATTTTGGGAAATCACATAGTTCATCTTCAATTGTCCTTGTCATTTCCTCAATACGATCTTCATCATCATTGAAATCTGTAATCACAACCTTTATATGGTCTTCTTCATTATCCATATTTGTAATCATATCTAATGATCCATAAAATGAAGTTTTATCCCAGCCAGTAGCTACATTCGCTTTTTCTCCATGTTTATTCTAAATTTATAACTCCGGTCTATTCCATGACATATCAAATGTTCTTCCAACTCCTCTACAGTAATTAGTCTATAATAACAACAATGTAAACATGGAAAAAGGATTTGAGAATGATCCTTTTCAAACTTGATGAACTCTTTCACTCCGTTTTCATACTCTATTTTCAAACGATTAGCATCCATCCAATCTTTATTCATCTCCATCCTATTTGAATCTCAAATATTATTATTTATGATTCAAATACACAAAACAAAACTTCCAAATATAGTAGAAGAGAACCACTTCCTTATAAAAATATAGATTAATTGAGCCTGACCATTTCCAATAATGATTTGGAAATCAACAGAACCAGGATAGACCCCCCCCCCCATCAAAATCAGCACACTTTCCATCCCCCATACCAATAGTTCTATCACCCACCACCCTTGCAGAAAAACATTAAACATCCTTTTAACCACCCCTGCCATACACCTCATCCATAATAAAATAATTACATTAAACAACCCAAAACTATTGACCAAACTCAAATAAAATGAAAACAATGATAAAATTTTGATGATAAAACTAATATAGTAGATACATTTCCAAACACAAAGGGGTTCGTGGGTGAGACAAATAACCTAGGTTTATCCAAAATTACTATGGAATATCATAGGTTTTTTTCCCAAATTAACATAATAAATAGAAAATTGAGGTTAGTGAACATAAATTCTATCATGAATATCTAAAGGATATGCAATAACTCTCCCTCACCTTCCCCAAATTTATAACTAATATCCACAGACACGTCTTACATCCATTCTATAAAAAATAACATTCCCATACAGAGGGATAAACAAAAATACCTTAGTGTTAAAAAAACTCACACATGAGGGGATAAAGGTATCAAATGGTGATAAAACATCCTTCACAAGGGGGGTAAATTGTTCAAGCATAAATCAAGAGGGCCAAACAAGATTTAAAAGATACACTATATAAAGTGTAATCTAGAAATTTACCATCAACAATAGAATATAATTCCAATCTAGTTCACACTTGATAAATCCTTACTTAATATAAATTAAAAATTTATTAGAATCACAATCACACAATAAAAACATTTCCAAGACATCATTTAAATAATTTTCCTTTCTCATTGAAATATGAAATAATTCAAAGAAGGCACCATGAACCCTACTCCTCCATAACTCAATGCCTAGAATTTCAAGGAAATATCCATTTTCCATAAAAAAACCATTTTCTATTTTTACTCACACCAAAACCCCTCTCAAATACATTTTCCATTACCCACACATTTGAAGAATTCCGTTTTTATGAAACACAAGAAGGGCATACAGTTAATAAACCAACTTCATGGGTCGATCCCCCTTGAAAAATAAAACATAAACCAAGAATAATTTCAAAACATGCCTTTCATAATTTGAGCAACTTACAACTCATATTTAAAAATTGACAATAAGAAAAACATGCTAAATTATTATGTTTCCTTTTTAAAACCTACACCCAAACCCATTCGCACCTCTAGTTCCTTGGAAAACATATTTCACACCTTTCAAACAACCTATAATACCCTTTCTAAGAAGTATTAAATTACAACACACATAAAACATAACCATTTCCTCTATTAAAATCCATTTCAAACACACAGGCATGCATAATGCTTGGAAAACACAATTCGCACCACAAAATTAATTTATAGAACAAGAATAAATACACAAAAAAGAATATAAAAAACATCTAGAAATTTTAGGGCATGGAACCACTGATATTGGGTGAAGAAATTGATGAAATCTAATACAGAATACCAATCGCACCTCAACCACACCACAAAGAAAACCTAGCAATGAAAGATATACCCCAAAACAATAAGATTAAACCCTAACTCACAAGATTAAATCCTATCAACGGAACCCTACCCTCTGGAAAATATAAACCTAAAAGGAGAAGTGGGAAACTTACCTAGAGTAGATCACACCCGCGATGGAGGGAGATAGATGAAGTGTCGAGCGACCAGGGAGCCTTATACGCTACGTCGGGAGGGGAAGGTGTGATCGCTGAAGGGGGAGGTTCACAGGAGGATCTTCCAACCATTGATAAATAGAGGAGTAGGGTTCATGGGGAGTAGGGTATAGCAGGGAGGAAGAGGAGTAGGGTTCACGGGGAGGAGGATCCATGGAAGGGGTTTGAGGGGGAGGATAAGGAGTAAGGTTCTCTGTGGAGTAAGGCTAGCGGCAGAGGTCCAGCAAATAGAAGATTGTGGGGAGGGAGTTGTCGCAGGGGTACAGTACCACGAGAGCTTGAGGGTGCGATAAACAGAGGGTGCGATTAACAGAGGGCACTGTGCACCTGATTTTATAAAATGGGACCATGGTTTTATCAGCGCTAGAAAAGAGTTGATAAAGGGATCCTTTATCAGTGCTAAAAAGGCACTGGTAAAGGCACCATTTATTATAGCTAAAATTTTAGTGCTGATAAATGTGCCTTTATCAGCGGGTTTTTAGCACTGATAAAGGGATTATTTATAAACGCTAGAAAAGCACTGATAAAGAATCACCTTTATCAATTCTTTTTTCTTAGTGCTGATAAAAGGTGGCTCTTACCTTTACCTT
The DNA here is from genome assembly GCA_963277665.1 of Viscum album. Taxonomy (NCBI): domain Eukaryota; kingdom Viridiplantae; phylum Streptophyta; class Magnoliopsida; order Santalales; family Viscaceae; genus Viscum; species Viscum album. The sequence continues at coordinate 1,075,604,232 of OY728121.1, read as the reverse complement.
TTTTTAGTAGTGTTCACAATAGGTCATCAACATCATCCATGCGAAATCCTTATATACAAAATTCATTTAACAACTTTCTTCATAACATGGTAAAAAGAAACATATTAAAAGGGTGAGATAAGTTTCTCAGTAAGGGTAAACATAAGAGATATCAAACCATGATCATATGAAAGTATAATATGATCATAAGGGTATGTGATCATCAACATAACATTTAAAAATTATACCTTGTATATCAAATATCAAAATCAAGATTCATGGAATAAAACCTGGATTTTCATAGGACATGTGTCATAAAATAATAAAATAATATGATATATGAGAGCATAACATAAAAATGGAATTTTGGAAAATGAATAAGCATAGAAAATCATTTCTATATTAGTTAAGGCTCACTTCTATGACTATATTTGTAGAAAAATACCTTTACTGAACTAAACTCACTCCTCGTTCTAGTCTTGTATTACTGAATCAGATTCCCTCCTCATTCCAGTCCTGTCTATCTATTAAGATATAAATATTTACCCAATGAATTGGAGGGGGATATAGGTTCTACTTGTCATATAATGAAAAACATACATATGTGTTCCATAATAATATAAATCATTCATTATATCATAATCCATGAAATGAAATGGGTTTCATAAACATTTCATTATAACATAACTCATGAAAAAAAACCAAATTAAAAAAAATCCTACCATCATAAACCTAAAAAATTCATAGAAAGAATAAGAATGTTATCCTTGGATTATATACCCATTAAGGTAGGATTAACTCCAATAGAAGTCATCTTATATGGAAAATAATTTTGAAAGATCCTTTTAAAAAATTTATTAAGGAAAATATCCTTTCCACTTTGAAAAAAACTTTTTATATAATAAAACATTTATAAAATATTTTTCATTGAAAATAACCTTAAAAAACTTATAAATTAAACTTTTAAAACCATTTTAAAAATATTTTAAATCCTTTTCCATGAAAATTATTAAAATTTCATTTTAAAACATTTTTGAAAATATATTTAGAAAACATGGTTTTTGAATAAAACGAATTTTCAACTAAAGAGAAAATAACATTACATAAAACTTATAATACCATGAAAATAAGTATCTTCATGATAAGAAATGTAAAATGTAAGTATATAAACCTTGTAAAAGAATATAGGAGCATAACATAACAGGTTTCTCAATAAATTAAAATTGAGACAAAATTACCTTACTGAATTGGTAACTTTTGAACCATAAACCAAATTAAAGAGAGATCATAAAATGGATATGTAAATATAAATAAATTTAAAGTTAAGTATCATATATTACATTCACGGTCAGTATATATACCACATAAAAGAAATGAGTGGTGAATATGGCATAAGTCTCACAGAAATAAAAGTGAGACTAGTATCCCCTTACCCTAAGTCTTAACTTCCTTCATACATGTTCAAAACTAATGTATAATAAATATAAGTTTATTATAAATTTATTCCATACAATTATTTATTTAACACCATGTATTATTTATTTATAACATCTGTTGACAGTCCTTTTCATCACAGAGTCCAAAGGAATGTAAAGGGAAAATGACTTAGCACAAATTGATTCAGCCTTTGAAGAAAACATCAAAAATCGACAAAGGCATGAATAAGGCTTAAAAAGAACATGCGCCGTGCAAGTTCCATCCCTATCGCTCAAGTCCACTTGCGCGACTCCTAATGGTTGCGCAAGTGACTTGCGCTCCCTAAGTGATAACTGTCCGGGGTCTTCTCCAGCCTATAAATAGACCTGGTGGGCCCCCCATTTTGGGATGGGGAATTTTTCCCAGAATTCAGATTTAGAGCTCTGAATGCCCAAGTCTCTTCTTCAGGTCTTCTGAACACTTCTAAGGTAATTCTTTTCCAATAATGGAAGGTCTAAATAAGAGGATTAAGGTATAAGTTTTAGAATTCACTAACACTTGCACACCTAAGGTATTTTACCCTTAAGGGAAATGAACATACTTGAGTGTTGCCCTACTTCCTCACCAAAACTTCCGCACCTCTCTTCTGGAAGTAACTCAAGATAATTCTAAAGTCATTGGTCAAGGATCACCCAAGTATTATCATGATGGTTTACAAATGAGCAAGTACCCATGTGTCGCGCATGTATACCTGTGCGACCAGGACTTGCGCGCCCACGCAGTACTTGCGCTCCTGCCAGGACTTGCGTGCCCCTGCCTTTTTAGGTGCCTTTCTTGCCCATTTAACCCCTCTTATGTCGTTCCACCTCTCCTATTCAAGATTCAGTCTTCAATACACTCTTCAAATCCATTTATGGCATGATTTCTTGATTTGGATTTCTTATCTAAAAGGAACTCCGTGGAACATTTCTCAAAACCTAGTGATTTTCACATTCTTTTGTCACTAAAGATTGAGATATCATTCATTTAACCTCATCCTTTAAAGATGAGAGATCCCAAATCTGGGCCTCCTTTTCAGGAGTAAGCCCCAGTCTCAAATATGGGCATCCTCCTTTGGAGTAAGCCCCAACCATAATTCTCTTAACCTGTGCCTCCTTTTCAGGAATAATCCCCAATAATAATTCTCAAGACTGGGAATCCTCCTCAGGAATAAGTCCCAAGTCCTCATTATCCTGGGACTCCTTTTCAGGAATAAGTCCCAATCTCAAATATGATCATTCTCCTTTGGAGTAAGCCCCAAGTCCCTTAACCAGTCCTAATTTACTTTTGATCTGGACTTCCTTCTCATGAATAAAACCCAATCATAAGTCCCCTCCTAACTTGGGCATCTTCCTTAGGAGTAAGCCCCAAGATTAGAGTATCCAAATCTCCATGAACCACATATACCTTTATGGACCCTGTTCCTGGATTTCTTCCCTGAAGTAAATCTTAATCCTCATTTCTTATGATTGCATCTTTCATGGCACAATTGTCTGGATTTACCAACACCTCTTGTTTCTCACACCAAGCATGACTCACTTGAGCTTAGAGTGTAAAAGTAATTATGACATCTTTCTTTGAGCCATAAATCATAAACATCATACTCCCTTACTTGAACTACGTGGGTTATAATTCCTTTTCCAAAATAAAGGATACGTAGGTAGCCCATCTGCGGGTACGATCCCAACTTTGAAATAATTCATGTCCTTCTGAATGACAATAAACTTCAAGTGCCCCACTGAGTGGCTTTAAAACCAGTATGGTCATCATAATGACCAAGAGACTTTTATGTATTAAAGGATACCATTGAATAAGAATCTATAACAAATACAGATGATTATCTATCAATGAAGAACCTCAAATACAAATAAAAGATTCTCCAAATTTCCTACATATCAATCATTGATTGTCAGATCTAAAGGAAAACTCATTTTATACTTGGTAATGTAATAAGGATTCACGAACATAACTTAAATCTATAAATAGAGTCCTGAAGTAGACAATAATTCCCCTCAAAAAGGTGTGATGAGTCTGACCTCCCATCCTCTCGACCAATGCAAATTCCTAAGCCTCATCAGTCTACAACTAATGAGAGCCTACCTTTGGAAAGTAGGTTCAAATGGATATGGAATCATTGGATGTTTCCGGTTCTACGAAAAAAACCGTTAGAAACCTCTTGGAATGTTTGAACCTTAAATCGATGAGGTCATCCCCAATTCCAGAGGGAAACAAAAAATGGTGAACCCGACGTGAATCCTTAACCAAGTTAAAATGATGTTTTGATTATTTGTTAGGCCCCTATTTAAAACTCAATGAGAGGGACAACAAAAACAATCATTGACATGTGTGCTCATCCAAAAGATGTAGTGGCTGGATTTATCTTGATTACGTCTGTTATATTAAACAGGCACTCTTTTCCAAGATTTTATGCATTATAAGAAATGGATGCTCTCAAGTTCACACCTATGAATACCGTTGCTACGAATGCCACTACTGCTACTCCTAATGGATCGTCATCTGCTCTGAGGACGATATCACCTACTCAGCATCTTCAATGCTAGGTATCAAATGCGCTGGTTAAGGAGTACCATCAACACGGTACCATTCCAACTCTATAGGTTTCCCGACAAGCCCTCCAAGTGAATAACTCACCCTGGTCATCTAGACAGCGACGACCAGTGATCAAGAAGCAGGAAATAATAACCATCGTCTCCAACTGTTTCGGGTTGTTATCCCCAGAACGCAATCACCATTCGCTCCCTTATTCCGGGGAGGTGAATGAGCAGGACCCTCAGGGCCTTAACTCAATCAGATAGGGGTCCTTCCTGAGGGCTCCCACCAAAAATCACCGCCAGAATCATGCGACAGTGTGCCCTCAACATGATGAGGGTACCGACTCTAGGCGTTCGACTCAGGTTCCTCGAACCCGAGCAGGCAAAACGAATCTCCAGAGGTGAAATTTGGTTAACAGTGAGCAGGTTCTCATCTCTTCCGTCTCTGGAGAAGTCCACCAACCTAACTTGGTGGCAAGCAACGAGCAGGCACACACACCTACCCATTTTAATTCCGCTTTCCACAAGACTCGTCTGGCAGCAGCATGCCAATCCCGCCAAGCAATTCCGGTGGAGTACTATAGGTAGGAACATACACCTGTTTATACATCACCAGCTAGTCAGCAGGCTCGTTTGACTACATATGATGGATCTCGTCAACCACGTTCAGTGAAGTGCAATCAACAGGCACATACACCAGCTAGTATTGATCAAACCTACCAACAGTCTCGCTTGGTAGCATTCGGAGAAATCAGTCGGAAATCTCCAGCGATAAACAGGAGGCAGACTCAACTCTCTTCCCCTACACTTGAGTACTGTCAGGATTCACTGACAAGAAAAGGAGGAAAAGAGCAAGCACATACACCTACTCCAAGAACAGAATGGACGTATATCCCCGTTCCGGCAGCTGAAGTCACCAAGCATATTCTATCAATGGTGAAAGAGCAGAAGAAAATTCCTGCTCATATCCCGGATTCCTGTCAGGATATTATAATAGCTTCAGTGGCATATCAGGGAAAGACACATAAATCTATCTTTACCAGTAGAGTGACACATCAACAGTTCACTCCAGAATAGACACACACATCTGTTCCAGTCCAAGAGGGTTGTGGGGAATACTCCCCCATATCATAAGGACAACCAAGTCAGGCACATACACTTGATTTGAGTGGAGATCGTCAGCCTAACCTGGCCATCTCTCCTGATCAGGCACATACACCTACTCAGAGCATCCACTTTCGTCAACAAGTGGTTTCCAAGGCGAGTAAGAAGTCTTCTAAGAAAAAGACCCGCCCAGCACAGACAAGAGATCAAGAGCCAATCTGTAACAAGGCCTTGCTCGATGCTGGAGTTCTTGAAGCCCTCAGACAGTTATCTGTTGGAATTCAAGATTATAATCCCTCATTTCCCAACAATGGGAACATTAATTCCAAAGGTCTTAAAAAGAAACTTCCTCATGAAGGCTTGCTTCAAGAGAATTCGGTCAATCTCAAAGTTTTATCTTCAGATGCAAGCCACAGGAACCCTCTGTGTGGCCAGAAGACCAAGGAGCAAGAGATCTCATCTTTTGTTATAACCCACCATGGTGGTCTTCTCCATGATGATGAATTTCACTGCGAAATTCCTCTCCTCATTAGTGGTGCACATTTCTTGGAAAATGCTCCAGTGGACAATGTAGTTTCGATAAAGCCCTCTTATCTTGAGGCACTTGCAAATGCGAAACCAGACATGTCTGATGTTTCATCGCTGGCAGGTGAAATACTTTCTCAATCGGAAGATAGCCCAGGGTGTAGGTCATTCTCTGAACCACCCCTAAGTCATACATCTTATAGTTTAATTAGTGATTTCTCTACCAATCCTGTTGAATCCAATGAAGCAACAAGGAAGCACCATCTCTGGTCAAAACAGGTAGAAGAATCTTCATCAAATGATAAAGAGGAAATGATGAACATGAGAAAACAACTGGTGAAAGGTGAAGTGCCAGTCATGTTTTGGCCTCTAGCTGACTCTCAGTATGACATTCCAGAAATGTTGACGAATGACGGAATTCATGATATTCATATCAACATATGGAAAACTCTTTGTCAGTTGAAAAAGAAATTATTATCTTATGATGAATATGAAAATCATGTTAAGATAATATAAGGGTTACAACACCAAATTGACTTGGCATCTCTATCAGTCTCTCGATATCCGAAGGCTGAAAAGTAGCAGAGAGCCCTTCAGCGTTCATGCCTTGGCGCACTAAGAAAGTTGCGCCAATTAATTTCCAATGCCCCATCTAGTATTCATGTCAGAGGACGGGGTGTTCATGGAGCACTGCATTTCGCGGTGCTCTCCAGACATCAAAGCCCGCCGAAAATGGTCTCATACAATGTTATTGTCCATGGCCGGCCACAGATACCTGGCTTTGTTGGTAATCAAAAGCTTGCCCAAGAACAGGCTTCAACTAGTTCCTCTCAAAATCAAGAATACAGAGAACAAGTTGTTGAATTTCTCCTACATCAATCAAACAAGAATATTAAATAGGCCTCTCATTTGGAGCAAGCACATCACCAAGTGACAAAAGTGTCAGAAATCATCCAACGGTCTTTTGAACCGGGTGATAAAAGTGGATGTCGATTGATGTATCCAACTAATTTCCGGACTAAGGTTCGTAAGATTAGGAGAGCTTTTAAGAAAGTCTCAGACATAGCATGTCAAGATCCACCCCAGCTTGCCCGACTGATGACTCTTTTAAACCAACCCTCAGAATCAACAAATAGGATTTGAGGAGTTGAGTGGGAATAGCAGGAACATCCCCAGTCCACCGGGCTGGGAACTTTTTCAAATCATCAACCCCCCTCCTCAAAGAAAGTCGATCTTTTCTTGATTGGGGAAGAAACCACAAGAGGAACGAAGAGCCAAATTATCAGGAGATTCTCTCCAAATTATGGTTCGTTAATAAGTTCCTGAGGGATCGAATCAACAAAAGGCAATGTCTCATGAAAGACATAGAAGGAGACAATATCACAGAAATGCTGATAGAAGGGATGCTATGCATTATGCATCAATCAATGTCATCAATGTCGTTGTTACTGATCCACCAGATGAGGCTCACTCAGAGGGATCAGATGAAGAGGTTCCTGTTCCGGAAGTTGTACGCACATACACAAATGAAGAAGGTGTGCGTACACGAAATCAAAGGTTTACCCAAAATCTGGGTGTTCCTTCAAATAACCCACTTCCCCCTCTCCGAAAGTGATAAAATAACAGAAAGGGGAACAATCATGTTACATATCCTCCCTTTGTAGAGGGCCAATCACTCTCACTAGAGAAAAGATTTGCTCAACAGGAGGAAGAAATGAAGAAATTGAGGAGGATGAATGCATAACTACTTCAGGGTAGTCTTCCTCCTAAGCGTGCTGCAGTCAGTCAGCCAAGGGATTTTGTTGTAGCTACTGAGATGGATCAAGAATATCCTCCTTTATCAGTACACCCTCACAAGTCTAATCCTAGGGGTCAAGTGCAACAATAATTGGCAGTGCTGCCATCAGTTGCAGTACCAGCTGCCATACCTATCCAAGCTCCAGTCAGTGCACCTGTTCAGATTCAATCTCAACCGGATGTTTCTCAAAAGTTAATAACTACTATTGAGTCATTAATAGCTCAGTTGGAAGCTATGGAAGGAAAGAGTGTGCATGTTCAACCAGAAAAGAAAGCTAACCCTGAATGGGTAGATTCAATCTCTCCCCCATCAAATTTTGGGAACCCTGTATTCCCTATTTTCAATGGATCAGGCGATCCTGAACAATATTTGATGCATTACGTGTCTTGTTTCGATCCTATGATGGGAACTCTGGAGCAGCAAGAAGCGGTGAAACTTAGTTGCTTCGTACGAACCTTGCAAGGACCAGATTTTTTCTGGTGTACAAGCTTGAAATCCCGATCAATTACCGGATGGGAAGATCACCGTCAACGATTTATTCTTCAATTTAGCTCAACTTTTCCAAAGACAACAGTTTTCGATCTTAGAAACTGTAAGCAAAGGGAGAATGAAAGAGTCTCTGATTTCATTGCTCGCTGGAAGGGGTTAACATATTCCCTGAGCCTAGAACTCCCTCAAGAGGAACTGTTGTCAATCTGTGTGGCAAATCTGCGTGACGAATTACGCACGTCGTTGATCCCTGTGAAATACATAGGAGGGTTTCGAGACCTTACTTCAATCGCTCAACAAATTGAAGATTCTCTTATACAGACTAAGGCTAAATCTCGTGTAATTCCATCAGCTCTAGGAATGAGAATAGGTAAAGCAGAGAATGCTACAGTTATGCTTAAACAAGCACCTATACCTGCTTCTACTTCAAAACCTTCATCTTCTCGAAGGGATCCACCTCCTGAGCGCCAACAAAAAAGTTTGTTTCATCAAGACGATCAAAGAAATAAAAGACGAAAACAATTTGAGGATCTGAAGAGAAAAACATACTCTTTCTGAAATGAACAAGTTCATAGTTACTTCATTTCGGCTCTGGAGAATAATTTGGTTTAGCTTCCAAGGCCTAAGAGGCCAAACAAGGAAGGAGATGAAGACCATCTCAATTATTTCCCCTTTCATCAAATGTTGGGGAATCCCATCTAGGAGTGTTTTGTCTTCAAAGACCTCCTGCAAAATATGGTCGACTAGGGACAAGTCAAACTAAAAGGCTCTTCATCCCAAGTAGCATGTGTTATTGTTACAGTTCCAGAGGAGGAAGGCGAGTGCCAAGAAGTCAAAAGAAAAAATTCACAGAAATATGATGATTGGATGGTCAAAAAGACGATCAACCGAACTCATGCTATTTTGCGAATGCAATTGAAGAAACCAATTGTACCTTCTGCTATGAATGCCGCAGCAAAACCCTCTTCATTAGAGGGAAAATCCTCAAAGAAATGGCATGATTCAAAGAAAGAAAAAGAATCAGAAGAATATGAGTACGTGTCAAAGCCTAAGTTTTCTTTGACCTTGGAAGACTTCATGCCATATACTTCAAATCAACGGGCACCGTCCCACCAAACGGCACAGCCTAAACAGGCTAATCAGGCAGAATCTTCAGTAGATGAAGAGTCGATTTTCGGTTCTATTAATATGATTCAATTAACAGATCCATATGTCAGTCGCAGTTTCGATTTCGATGAGCCTGAATTCCCTGTATCAGACAGAGGAATCAGAGGAAGTTCCAGAGGCTCAGGATACAGGGGAAGATGTGGATCTTTCAGAAGCCACTATTCCAATTCTACCCCTTCTAGAACTGTGTACGTAGAAGAAACTCATGGTAGAGCCCTTCAGCGAGCTCAGAAAGAACAAGAAAGTTCTTCTACCAATAGAAAATTCAGTCCCGACACAGTTATTTTGAAAGACCGGTTGAAGGTTCCATATTCTTCCTCTCAGAAAGTAAATGGATCTAATCAGTCTAATCATCCAAAACCAGTAATATTGCCAACTCATATCCCAATACAAGATTCATCAACTTCCAAAGCATCTTCTTCCAAGGCACCTGCTAAACCACATATTCCTGTTGGGAAACACAGACCTCTGGATCAAAAGTATGATGTATTGAAACACTTGGCCCAAGTACCATCCAAGTTATCAATTCTGGATGCTTTGAATCTGTCAAAAGATCTTCGGGAAGCACTCATCGAGGCTTTGTCAAGTCCTCAGGAGTTTGAAACTGAAATCGTTGCAGCTGAAGTCTATCACATAGAGAATAATCCTGCAGAATTCCATGCAATAATATCTTTTACTAATGAAGATGAAGATGATTTTGTGCATGGGAATATTAGACCTTTGTACTTATCTGCCAAGGTCAATGGCGTAGACGTCCGAAGAGATTTCATTGAAAATGGTTCAGGAGTCAACCTCATGCCCATTCGTACACTTTGTTGATTGGGCCTCACGGAATCTGATTTATCTCCTTCTACCATGATGTTACAAGGATATGATAAAAATGAACAAGAACCACTGGGCGAAGTTACACTCAGAACTCAGTTTTGAGATCTTGTATCCAATTCGGATTTCATGTTTGTTGATCAAGACTCAGCTTTCAACATCTTGCTTGGAAGACCCTGGCTACATCAACATGTAGCTATCCCTTCATCATACCATCAATGTCTGAAATACTGTTTTGATGGTCAAGTTGGGACACTGTATGGTGATAAGGCCCCATTCAAGACATGTGAGTCTCAATACATTGAGGCGGAATTCTATCACATGAAGGGAAGGGATAAATCCACAAAAAAGGAGATTACCAAGGTTAATGATCCATATGGTTTGGAGAAGATTCCAGTAAATCCATTTACACATGTGAGTACAGATTATGTGTTGCCTATCAGTCAAATTGACAAGATAGACCCAAATCAAAATAATCTTATGGAAAGATCCATAATGTCAATTACAGCAATCGAGCCAGACAACATGGGAGAAATTGGTAACCCACCAAGCAGCGATGAAAGCACAAATGGTGACGTCTTCATTTCATCTGCTGAAATCCAATAAGTCTATACTTAACCAATTAGGCCAGAAGAAGTTATAGCAACATCAGAGGTGAACAATGATGTCGATTCTCAATCCATCATCTCCTCTTTATTACCCAAAGAAGACCCTTCATCATCAATCGGGTCGGAAATGGAAGATTCTTCTTCAAGATGTGAAAATTTTGACATCTCTTTTGATCATGAAAATTCTGATTTATCATCTACTATGAAAGTAGAAATGGAAGAAATAACACATGATGAAGAAGAAGAGGAAGATATCAGAGATGCTCCTCCAGCATTTGAAGAGGGTTTCTCTACCACTGTGGATGAACTCAGAGAAATAAATCTGGGTACAAAAGAAGATCCACGCCCCACTTTAATCAGTGCGACCATGACTCTTGAAGAGCAAGAGATGTATATTTACTTTCTAAAGTGAAATAGAGATATATTTTCTTGGAACTATACAGAAATTCACAGGCTTGATCCTGATGTTGCTACTCATCATTTGGGTTTACCAGAAGAACATCGAGGATTTAAGCAAGCCGCGAGAAGAAAACACCCAAATTATGCTTCCAAAATTGAAGCTGAAGTGGATAAGCTCATAAAAGCTAACTTCATCAGTGAATTTCAATATCCTAAATTGTTGTCTAATATTGTCCCAGTAAAAAATAAGAATGGACAAATTAGAGTTTGCATTGACTTCAGAGATCTTAATCGGCATTGTCCCAAAGATGATTTTCCAGTTCCGATTACAGAACTATTAATTGTTTCAACAGCTGGCTATGAAGCACTTTACTTTATGGATGGATATTATGGATATAATGAAATACGAATGGATCCAGAAGATGAATAATCGACAGCCTTCAGGGCCCCTCAGGGTGTGTTTTTCTACCGGGTAATGCCTTTTGGATTAAAGAATGCATGCACAACATATCAGCGTGCCATGCATCGTATCTTCAAACCCTTTTTAGGAATTTTTTTTGAATGATATGTGGATGATTTGGTGGTCAAATAAAAATTATGTTCTAATCACTTGGCTGATTTAGAAGTCATGTTCTGCAAGCTTCGACAACATAATTTGAAGATGAACCCCTTAAAATGTGCTTTTGGGGTAACCTTAGGAAAATTTCTTGGCTTTGTTGTATACCATCATGGTATTGAAGTAGATCCTGAGAAGACCAAGTAAATCATTGGTATGTCACCTCCTCGAAATTTGAAAGAATTAAGAGTAATTCAAGGACACTTAGCCTATATTCGGCGTTTCATCTCCAATTTGGCAGGCAAAAGTTTACCCTTCACCAAATTTATGAAGAAGGGAGTCTCTTACCAGTGGACTAAAGAATGTCAAGAAGCATTTGATATTATAAATAAATACCTCTTGAGTCCACCGTTACTCATGCCACCTGTTGAAGGAATACCACTTATCCTCTACGTGACAGCCTTAGAGCGATCATTGGGTGACTTTCTTGCTCAGAAGAATGATGCTGGGAATGAAAACAGCCTCTACTACCTTATTCAGACTATGCTTGAAGCAGAAAACCGATATTCAAGTATTGAGAAGTGCTTCCTGGCATTAATCATTGCACTTCAGAAGTTGATACACTACCTGCAACATCACAAGGTCCAATTGGTATCTCGCAATAACCCGCTCAAATTCATCCTTAGTCATCCAATGCTTACAGGACGGCTGGCAAGGTGGGCAGTTATTTTGAAGCAATTTGACCTTCAGTATGTGTCTCAAAAGGCAATAAAGGGACAAGCTCTGGCTGATTTCATGGTTGAACACCCTTCAGTGGAAGACACATCTTCAGATATTGAACTCCCTAATTAGGAAGTCTTCTCTATTCAAGAAAGTCCTCAGGCATGGGAAATGTATTTTGATGGTGTTTCCAGAAGTCCAATAAGGAGGAAAATGGAAAATCCTAAATTTAACAAAGTTGGCTTAGGAATTGTGCTCGTTTCTCCAGAAAAGGTAGTGTTACCTTATTCCTTCTTATTATGGGAAGGTGGTACCAATAATGAAGCAGAATACCAAGCTCTCATCGCAGGCTTGGAATTGGCGCTTCAAGCACAAGTGAATCACTTAAAGGTGAAAGGTGATTCAGACCTGGTAATCAAACAAGTCAATGGGGATTATGCCATCAGAAAAGAAGAATTAATCCCTTTGTATGATTATTTCAGAGAGTTAATGGCGGAATTCCCTTCGGAACCGACATTTTCTTATGTCCTGAGATCACAAAATGCTGAAGCTGATGCACTGGCTAATATAGCCACAGCTCTGGAAGATCCAAATCGAGACGAGACAATCATCAGTATTGCCCACCGTCATGCAATTTCACATTATGTTCGAATCAGAATAGAGGAAATTAATGAAATTAGTCCCATTCCTGAACCGTATGGTCATACTACAGGATGGATGTCACCTATCATGGAATACCTTCAAAATGGAACACTTCCACCTGATAGAGCCGAGAAAGAACAAATCTGGCGACGTGTGGTCAATTTTACTCTTTATGATAGCCCAGTTCACTTAGAGAAAATTCTCTACAAAAATGGTTTTGATGGAGTTGTCTTCAGATGCATTGATGGGGAAGAGACAATGGCTGTCATGAAAGAAGTACATGCAGGAATCTGTGGTTCCCACCAGTCTGGACATAGACTGTCTAATCAGATTCGAAGGCTTGGATACTTTTGGCCTTAAATGATACAGGATTGTGTTGATTTCAAAAAGAAGTGTCATTCATGCCAAGTACATGCCAACTTCATTCATCAACCTCCAGAGTTGCTTCATATAGCCAAATACTCATGGCCATTTGCCACATGGGGAATGGATGTGGTGGGACCTTACTCTTTAGCTACGGCCAAGCAGTTTAAGTATATTCTTACTGCTACTGATTTCTTTTCCAAATGGGAAGAGGCAATACCTCTCAAAGAAGTCCGTTCTAAATTCATTGTTAGCTTTATCAAGTCTAACATCATTACCATATTTGGTGTCCCTCATACCATATTGACGGAAAATGGCATCAACTTCTGTTCATCTGAGGTGAAGAAGTTGTATCAAGAATACAACATCAAATCCAATCATTCATCTCGGCATCATATAGCAGCCAATGGCTAGATAGAATCCTTCAACAAGACTATTTCCAATATACTGCAAAAGATGGTGGATAAAGATAAGAAGTCATGGCCTGATAAAATCTTTCCTGCTTTATGGGTTTATCGGACTACCACCTGCACTGCAACGCGGTAAACTCCATATTCATTGGTATATGGAATGGAAGCAGTCTTGCCCATTGAAGTTCAACTACCCTTGCTCAGAGTAGCCATTTTTGATCAGTCATATACATATGAACAATCTCAAAAGATATTGAATGAATTGGAACGGTTAGATGAGAAAATATTTTTCACTTTGCACCACTTGGAATTCTATCAGAATCGAATAGCACGGGATTTCAACAAAAAAGTTTGTCTTCGTTCATTCACTCAGGGAGAATTGGTATTAGTTCTTATAACTCCAATGATAATAGGAAATAAATCTCCCAATATTGATCCAAAATGGGAAGGACCTTACTCAATACATAGGATCTACTCCAATGGAGCTTATTCATTAATCTCGATGGATGGAGAACTCATCACTACTCCAACCAATGCCAGATTTTTGAAGAAGTATTTTGTATAAACACAAAATGCATCACCACAGTCCAGTATGACCTTAAACTACACCATGATCCAGTATGACCTTAAACTGCACCATGGTCCAGTATGACCTTAAACTGCACCATCATACAGCAAGACATTAAACTGCATCATCAACGGTCCAACATATGACCCTAAATTATTTTCAAGTCCCTTACGTCTAGGAAGACGTTAAACTGCATCATCCATGGTCCATACATATGACCTTAAACTATTTGTACTTTCATCCAACATGATGATAAACTATATCATCCCTTTTTGAAAAAGTCCCTAATACGTCCAACATGACATTAAATGGTGTACTCTTTTTTCCTCACTGCATGACATTAAACTGCACAGTCCCTCTTTCATCCTACATGACATTAAACTGTACTTTGTCCCTGCTACATGACACTAAACTGTGCAGTACTTATAGTCCTAACTGCAAGACTTTAAACTGCATAGTCCCTTTATATGTCCTATATGACATTAAACTGTGCATCGTTAATGTTGTTGTTACCTCTTGTTTCTCACACCGAGTATGACTCACGTGAGCTTAGAGAAAACTTCAACCATAACACCCTCTCTGGGCTACTAACCATGTGTAAGTCCCAACACTATCATTTTTTTAGGTCATTGTCCCCAAGAACAACTTGATCATTAATTCATTCTTTAGTTGAACTACGCGGACTATGATCCTTGCCTTCTAGGATGGGTACGTAGGCAACCTCCCAAGGTTCAATCCCCAAACCAATCTCTTCACATCGGTTCACCTCCATCTCATACGATGTTGATTCATGAAACCGCCCCTAGAATCAATACTTTTACATTGGTTCACTCTCGTCCTTGCTATATGACGTTAAACTATAAAACACTTTTTTCCAGTATGACAATAAAATAGAATACTCTTTGATACCCTCACCTGAGAGGGAACCATTATTTACATTGATTTTTCAATCATGTTTCATTTAAAAGACTACATGCATACATGGCAATTCCCAAACCTTTTATCTTGGGTTAAACCATCATTGCACTAAAGTCCCCTTTCACCCTTCACATGTACGAACCAAATTTGTACATAGGGTATTTCTAGAACTATGTGGGCTTTATTCCCATCCTTATGGGATACGTAGGAATGTTCGAGTGTCCCTCGAATCCAGCCCCAAGTCTTTGGGCCTAACCCCAAATTCCACTTTTAGTCCCTTGGCTGAAAAGTCCCCATGAAAACACACACTGTGTATTTCTTATAATGGTCCGAGCTCTATGACCTTAAACTAAGATCTCTAATCCTTTTGTCCCACACGACATTAAAATTTAGTTCAAGAACTACGTATGTCTTGATTCCCATCCTTATGGGATACGTAGTGAAGTCCAACATTTCCATTCAGGACCCAGCCACAACATGATTATGGTTAGCATTGATCTGTGTATCTCTGTATACATTGGACAATACCCATCTTTATGTGTCATAATCCTAACCTTAAATATTTTTATATCTTCATAACCCTTTTCTTGACTTTTAGTCACAAAAATGTCAAATTTCTGAGAGTTATTTTACCTAACTATGCATTACATTCCCTTAGGCGGCCTTGCATAAACAGTCTCCATAACAGATTTGTCAGCCAAAAGATACTATTATTTGACTATGCAGCCAATGCCCTTAGGTGACCCTGCATAATTCAACCCCCTAATGGGTTTGTTAAATAATGGTAACTTCATTCTTGGGAAGAAAGTATCTTTTGTCCTTATTGGTCTTAAATGACAGTATGTAGGGATCCGAAAAAATAGCCATCCTTAACATATTTGTCCCATATCCTTTTTCATGATATGAAAGTATTCAAGTCTATGGTTTATATTCTGCTTCCCTACATTTGGATCAGACCTTCGTAGGAGTGATATCCATCCAGTTCTTCGATAATCTTGTTTGGAAAATATCTTCTCCATATTCAAGTACCTCTTTCCATACAGGAAACTCTGTACTTTGGAAAATTTTAATCTCCATAAACTTTCACTGGCTTTTTAGCACTAGGAAAGTAAATTTCTAAGAGTTCTTTTGCCTGACTATGCAACACGTTCCCTTAGGCAGCCTTGCATAAACATTCTACATAATAGACTTGTTATCCAAAAGATACAATTTATTTGACTATGCAGCCAATGCCCTTAGGTGGCCGTGCATAATTCAACCCCCTAACAGGTTTGATAAATAATGGTAAATTCATTCTTGGGAACTACTTCTTATAATGCCTTTTAGCTCTTTTTCATATCATTCCTCAGATCCAAATATTCTTAAGTCATAGTTTACATATTTTCCCTCATACTTGAGTATGGTAATATGTTTTCAGATAAATTGTCAAGGAATTGAGTCAATTTTAATCCATTTAGGTCAAAGCTATTTCGACCTTAAACATTAGACTTTTTATGTCCGACATGCATAACTTTAAACTGCCCATAAAAGACAAAGGAACTCTGAATAAAATTCAAGTTCCAGCTCACTAAACATACATTTTGTATGATTTAGGTAATATTGAGAAATTAAAAGGTTCAAAGTTTGTAGGGTTATTTACATTAATCCTAGTAAAAATTAAACTATGCTTACTAGGCCCATTGGCTTAGGTAAAATTTAAAGCAGGTAATAGGAAAATACGTGCACAAGTTATTGAAGGTGAAATTGTTTTTCATTGATGCACAAGAGTTAGAAGGACATCCACAGACTGGAGTCTCTTCTCTTTTTCAGGAATTACAAAAGACTTTCAACATAACTCTTCATTTGATTTATGGCATCTCGATCTTCATCAGCAGCCACATGGAATTCATTCATCCAACAGGATACCATAATAGATGTAGTGATACCAGATCGTTTTGGAACAATTGTAAAATAATGTTCTTGAGTGCAGTTTGAGAAAATTTTCTACGGATCAAACATTGACTCGGTTTCTGTCCAAGAGACTTGGAAGATGGATACATGGATTTGAGAATGAAGCATTGGAAGTAAAGATCCATTTGGAGAGAATACTCTTTTAAGATATTACTCTAATGCCATGTTTGTCTTCTCTCCACCAACCGACAGTGGAAAACATTTCAGCCCCTGGGTTTTCCATTTTCATATCTGCAAGGAAATAGCATGCAGGAAAATTTTGAAAGTTCATGCCAATGTTGTTGCTCTTAATGCACAGCATAACTGAAATAGAGGAGTAGCAGTGTAGCTGCATCTCAGGAATATAATTCTTTGCATCTGGAATATTGACTCCTTGCAGATGACCATGACCATATAGAGGCAGGTAGATGCTCTGTGGGTAATTAAGATGATATTTCTTCACGTACTTAGCCAAATCTGAGAGAGTGATGTCGCAGATATCATAGTAATCATGGAAAACAATGTTCATCATGTCATCAATTCTTTTTCACGCCAGTTCATCAGCCGTTCTGGTTCTAAGATCCATTGATTCTGCACAAAAGTTGAATAAATTAACTTTTAAGTAAGTTGATTTTTCATAAAATTTGTGAAGGAATTTCAAAAAAATGGCAAAGGCATTAAGGCGTGCAAGTCTAAAACTTGGCATGAAAGTATGGATGTATCTCACAAGTGTTAATGTGCAGCACAAGTGTTTGGCACACAAGTATCACCTCACAAGTCCAAATACCTATACAACAGCGCGACAACAAAGAAACATCAGAAAACAGAGCAACTTGCGTAGTGAAGGTGACCTGCGCGGCGAGAGCTTGAAGGTTTGAAATATGGATGCTTTGTACGGAAATGGGTCCACATATTTATAGGCCAGGCAGCCCACCTGTGCGCCTACATCCAGCACGCTCCATCCAGCACGTTCCATCCCTACGCGACTCGAACCTGCGCGACGAGTGTTGCGCCCTGAACACTTGCACGCCGCCTTTCCTTTGGTTTTCTTCATTTACTCAGAGTCACATCCTCATTTATTTCGGATACAAATCTGAGGGGGGACTTTTGTTGAGGCTCCTTTTTGTCACAGAGTCCAAAGAAATATAAAGGGAAAATGAATTAGCATAAATTGATTCAGCCTTCGAAGAAAACATCAAACATCGACAAAGGCATGAATAAGGCTTCAAAAGCACATGTGCCACGCAAGTTCCATCCCTGTCATGAAATTCCACTTGCGCGACTCCTAATGGTCGTGCAAGTGACTTTCACGCCCTAAGTGATAACTGCCCGGGGTGTTCTACAGCCTATAAATAGACCCGGTGGGCCCCCCATTTTGGGAGGGGGAATTTTTTCCAGAATTCAGATTTAGAGCTCTGAACGCCCAAGTCTCTTCTTCTGGTCTTCCGAAAACTTCTAAGGTAATTCTTTACCTATAATGGAAGGTCTAAACAAGATGATTATGGTCTAAGTGTTAGAATTCACTAACACTTGCGCGCCTAAGGTGTTTTACCCTTAAGGGAAATGAACATACTTGAGTGCCGCCCTAATTCCTCACCAAAACTTACGCGTATCTCTTCTGGAAGTACCTCAAGATAATTCTAAATCCATTAGTCAAGGATCGCCCAAGTATTACCATGCTGGTTTACAAACACGCAAGTACCCATGTGTCACGTAGGTATACCTGCGTGACCAGGACTTGCGCGCCCACGCAGTACTTGCGCGCCTGCCAGGACTTGCGCATCCCTGCCTTTTTGGGTGTCTTTCTTTCCCATTTAACCCCTCTTATGCCGTTCCACCTCTTCTATTAAAGATTCAGTCTTCAAGACACTCTTAAAATCCATTTATGGCATGATTTCTTGATTTGTACTCCTTATCTGAAAGGCACTCTGTGGAACATTTCTCAAAACCTAGTGATTTTCACATTCTTTTTTCACTAAAGATTGAGATTTCATTCATTCAACCTCGTCCTTTAAAGATGAGAGATCCCAAATCTGGGCCTCCTTTTCAGGAGTAATCCCCAGTCTCAAATCTGGGCCTCCTTTTCAGGAGTAAGCCCCAGTCTCAAATATGGGAATCCTCCTTAGGAGTAAGCCCCAACCATAATTCTCTCAACCTGGGCCTCCTTTTCAGGAATAATCCCCAGTAATAATTCTCAAGACTGGGCATCCTCCTCAGGAATAAGTCCCAAGTCCTCATTATCCTGGGCCTCCTTTTCAGGAATAAGCCCTAGTCTCAAATATGGGCATTCTCCTTAGGAGTAATCCCCAAGTCCCTTAACCAGTCCTAATTTACTTTTGATCTGGACTTCCTTCTCAGGAATAAAACCCAATCATAAGTCCCCTCCTAACTTGGGCATCTTACTTAGGAGTAAGCCCCAAGATTAGAGTATCAAAATCTCCATGAACCACATATACCTTTATGGACCCTATTCCTGGATTTCTTCCCTGAAGTAAATCTTAATCCTCATTTCTTATGATTGCATCTTTCAGGGCACAACTGTCTGGCTTTACCAATACCTCTTGTTTCTCACACCGAGCATGACTCACGTGATCTTAGAGTGTAAAAGTAATTATGAAATATTTCTTTGAGCCATCAATCATAAACATAATACTCCCTTACTTGAAATACGTGGGTTCTGATTCCTTTTCCAAAATAAAGGATACATAGGCATCCCATCTACGGGTACAATCCCAACTTTGAAATAATTCATGTCCTTCTGAATGACAATAAACTTCAAGTGCCCCACTGAGTGGCTTTAAAACCAGTATGGTCATCATAATGACCAAGATACTTTTATGTATCAAAGGATACCATTTACTAAGAATCTATAACAAATACAGATGATTCTCTATCAATGAAGAACCTCAAATACATATAAAAGATTCTCTAAATTTCCTACATATCAATCATTGATTGTCAGATCTAAAGGAAAACTCATTTTATACTTGGTAATGTAATAAGGATTCATGAACATAACCTAAATCTATAAAGAGAGTCCTAGAGTAGACAATAATTCCCCTAAAAAGGTGTGATGAGTCCGACCTCCCATCCTCTCGACTGATGTAAATTCCTAAGCCTTATCAGTCTACAACTAATGAGCGCCTACCTTTGGAAAGTAGGTTCAAATGGATATGGAATCATTGGATGTTTCCGGTTCTACGAACAAACCCGTTAAAAACCTCTTGGAATGTTTGAACCTTAAATCGATGAGGTAATCCCCAATTCTAGAGGGAAACAACATCTTATCATCTTTTTATTAATAATTTGTTATTAAAATCACTATTCTGGTTGACAACTGCTTCGTTTTCAAAGCATGTTTGGGTTCAGCGGTCTTGATCCTTGTAATTTGATCTTGGTATCATCATTTATAGATTTATAATAATGTTATAAAAATCATATATAATAATTATATACATATTTATTATCATGCATATATATTAGGTATAGAAAAATGAATTTCACTGTTCATGGAGATGATAGGTTGTATGTATGCATGAACATTGTTTTCATTTTTCAGTCAATGCAATGAAAGAAAGGTAAGAAAAAAATTAATATTTACATAATAATTATTATATAATTTATTATCATATATATTCCTAAATTTCATCCTTATTATCATCCACATTAAATATAGATGAAAAATTAATCACAGCACATCATGGAGATGATAGTCCATATGTACGCACGTGCGACATTATCTTTTTATAAAAAGGTTAGATGATAAGAAGGTAGATATGATATTATCATTATAGAAGAATAATTATATTATAAATATTATATATAATCATTAATCTCATTATAATATCCATTCATAAAATATGGTGATGAAAAATGAACTGTATAGCAACATGGAGACTGTAAGTCGTACATATGCACAAACGATACTTTCAATTATTTTTTATGGAAAAGGGGGTGTATATTGGTGTGTTCATAATCCTAATAAAATTTTATAATATTTATTATAATTAAGTTATTATTATTTTTTATTTACATCATATATTTATAGGAGGTAGATAAGATTAGAAAAAGAAAGTGATTGGTAAGAACAATTACCTCTTCTCTGAAACATCTCCTTCGGATCTCCTCTAAAGGGTTATATGATTGATATTTTGAGGATCTCATCACCTATATAAAGTTTCTAGGGAATTTTATAAGAGGAATTGGTAGTGTATGGTCGATATATAAGACTCGGTGTGATGGAATGAAGTGAAGTAGGAGGTTCCCTTTTATAATCGCGGTAAGGGGCACAATTGGAATTTCCCAAAAGAATAAATTAATTTATCATTAAAAATGCCTCCAAACAGAAATTAATTAGAAGATAAGATAGTATAGGGTTGTAATACCAAAAACAAAATAGAACTTATACAATTATTTGAGTCATTTTATAACTTATCATTTTGATTTACCCCTTGGTTAGTTATTTTTGACCTTAATCATGATAACCACTATTTTAATCATAAAGGGTTAATAATGTTACTATAAATGGAAAAATGAATCATAATTGGAAAATTTATTATTTTTTAACTATATTACATTCACATGGTTGAATATAATATATTTATGAATTTTATATAATAAAATAATATATTATTTTGATAAATTGTCAATAATGTCAATTTTGAAACTATTCATTTAATTTGACTTCAAATACATAAAAATGGGGTAAATTAGAATATAATGATTTAAAAACAATTTAATATTTAATATATATCTATTAAATTAATTTCAAACATTCATTATTTAAAATTATTTCAAAATCAATATTTTTAAAATCATTTATTTTATTTTTCTCTTAATTAAATAAACATTGTATTTTCATTTCACAATAATTTAGGGTAAATATATAACTTATAAAAATTAAAAATAAATTTATATAAAAAATTTCATTGAAATCATAATAGATATTTATTTCTGTTCATATCTTGATTTTATTACTATTTGAACTCATAAAATATATTAAATACAAAGAGAGCGACATTTTGTAATTATCTTTGATCTAAATAATATATAATAAATTTTCATGGGAAAGTGTCCATTAAATAACTCAAAGTTGAGAATAAGGTGATAAGGGTTTAATATTATTAATAAAAAAAATTGAACAATTTTAGGTCATAGTTATACCCTTATCTTTTTTAACCCTTATTTAACCACTTTAACTCTTACTGTGACAATATGGGTTTTTACTCTTTGAGGGTTAATATCATTACTATAAAATATAAAAATATCCATAAATGGATAATTTATAAAATTTTTAATCTTATATAAATTATTTGGATGAATTTCATATTTTTATAAATTTTATATCATTTAATAAAATATTATTAAATAATAAAAACTCATAATGTCAATTTTAATGACTATTCATTACTTTGAATTTCATAATATCAAGATAACACTTATAATTTGAACCATATATTTTATTATATCTATAATAGGTCAAGGTAATATATAAAATTTTTGTATGACGTTAATTATCTCAAATAATATTTATTTTAATATTTTTAATATCATTTATTTCATATTTCTATTAATAAAATAGTTACTACATCAACATTGTGTGATCATTTAAGGTAATTATTTCTTCACTAAAATTTAAAATTAAATTATCATTATTTAGATAAATATTTTATATTTCAAATTAATATTTATATTTGAAGATATATTCTGGATAACCCTATATTAAAAATGTTATATTTATTAAAAATATGAATATGACATATTTGAATTTTCTTTAAATAAAATATCATAAATGTCATAATCTCATTAAAATGGCTCCAAATGGTTATAATTTAGACCCTAGTATGATTAAGGTCTAAAATAACTCATTCAATAAAATCATGGTAAGTGTTAGAGTCATTTTCTAGTCCTTACCATTTTATTTTTACCCTTAATTATCTAATTTACCAGTTACTATGGTAACAAAAAATATTAAGGTTACTATTAATATTGACAAAAAATAAAAAGGAATTATTTACTAAATTTTTACATTATGAATAAAAATATGGATTCCAATTTTTTAAAGTGAAAACATAGAATTTTCAAAATTTAATTTAAAATTAAACTAGAAAAAATGCAACATAAAACTATTTTTCAGAAAAATGCATTTTTATATATAAGATGTTTTTATACTATATTCAAGTATAAAATTAATTTAAAAACCCATAATTAGATTATTTAAAATTAAATTTAACTACTTATAATTTAAAACTTATTGAAAACATAATTATACCTTGTAAATATCTTAAAATAAAGTACAGTTTTTAATAAAAATCAGTATTTTTTCAATATTGGTTAAAAATTCAAACTTTGTAGAAAATTTTCACAAATTTACCATAGGAGAATTTTGATATTATAAATTCAAAAATTAATTTCATTTTATCAAATATATTTTCTAAAATCTCCAAAAAATAATTATTTTATTTGTACTTAAAAAGTAATATAAAACATTTTTTTGAAGAAAATATTTTTTTGATGAAAAAAATGATTTTAGATTAAATATTGTACTTATTTAAAAATAATTAATTAAAACATTATAAATTATTATGAAAACTGTATACAATTCATAATATTATTCATTCCTTCCTATTTTACAACTAGGTTAAAATGGTCACATTTAAATAAAATATTTAGTTGTTCATTTAAGCTTGATGTGGCATTTCTTGTATGCTATTGAACATAATGTTTCCTTTTAAAATCTAGGGATATTAAACTAAGGATCTAAGTTAAAAATTACCATGCTAGTTTTTTCATGATGAGGATTTAAATAGATACAATATTACAAGATTTTGAAAAATTTGGATATTAAAATCTTGAGGAAAGGGGGTGGATCTTATCTTTATTAAATAAATGTTCAACCATCCATCCATGAGATGATTTATAAGGAACAAAATAAATATTTGGAATTGATGAATAATGTGGGGAATGTTCCTAATTTTAACCATGATAATAATAGAATGATAAGTTTTATAAACTGAGTATGTGTCCTATCAATACCAAACTTGAATAAGGGACTATTAGATGAAGCTTAGAATTCATATTTCTCTATTCATCCCAAAAGTAAATATATGTATAGAGATCTCAAAGATTATTTTTGGTAGGATAACATGAAAAATGATATTACAGAGTATGTATACTGATTCATAGTGTGCCCAAAATTTAAGTCTTAATGATAGAATTTTAAGTGGATTTTATAATTATTACCCATACTATAATGGAAATGGGAAAACATCACCATCAATTTCATCATTGGACTCCCCAAAACATCTAAATGGAACAATGTTATTTGGGTTGTATTTGATCAACTTACAAAATCATAATGTTTTATCACTACTAGATAAGATTTCTCTCTTGATCAACTTACATAGTTATACCTTAAGTAAGTTGTGAGATTGCATGGATTACCTCTCTCAACCATATCTAATTGGGAACTAAGGTTTAAATCAATAATCTAGATAAGAATTCAACAGGATCTGGATATAGAGTTGAGTTTTAGTACTTATTATAAATCCCTCTATGAATGGAAATGAATAACTATAACATGTTGGGAATAATTTGTAGAAAGAAATATATTGGGACCTAATCTATCTGATGAAATAGAATATAAGGTTAATTCAATTCAACAACACATAGGGGTGGCTCAATGTCGATAAAAAATTTATTCTGATAATTATCGATGAGATCTAGAGTTTAAAGTTTGTGATAAGATAGATCCTTAGAATAATTTTATGATATTTAGAATGAATGGAAATATAATTCATAGATTTATCAGTCCCTATGAAATTCTTGATTATATCAAGATGGTAGCTTTTCACATGGATCTTCCACCAAATCTATCTCAAGTTCACGATGTGTTCCATATATCTATCTTGAGGAAGTAAATACCTGATCCTTCAAATGTATTGAACCCAGAGGTCATACCACTAGATAAATCCATGTCTTATGGGGAATAACCAATGGAGATTTTGGGTCATAGAGAGAAATTTCTACCAAAAAAGGCCACTCATCTAGTCAAATTTTTATGGAGAAACCATATATTTGAGGAAGCTATGTGGGAACCTGAGGATGTGATGTGACAGAAGTATCCTCAGTTGTTTATATTAGATTGATGGAATTGAAAGGGTGAAATTATTATAAGGGGGTATAATGTGAGACCTAAAATTTTATGATATATTTCTATTTAAATAAATCTAATTCCTTTGATATCTTTCTTTATACGCAACATCATGTTTAAAAAAACCATGAAAAACTATTGAAATATAATTATACGAGAGTTATCACCTAATCGTTACATTGGGGGTATGAATAAGATTAAATAAATTATAAAAAATATGTGTAAATATTTTATTTAATTTAAATTTAATGATTAAATCTTAGGATATAAGTACTCAATTTTGAGTAAATCCATTTTATGCTTCAATAATATGTTATCTTAAAAATGTTTCAATTGCATATTGTGTAGAGATATTATAATTATTATATTCCAAGTTTTGAAATTTAATTTTATAAAAAAGATATATTTTTTTGTATAATCATTTCAATATTATCTTAGTTTTAATTTTCTGGATTTTTCGAAAAATATTTATTTTTCAGTAAATAGTGAAAAATACTGATTTTTGTAAAACTTCCATTTATTTTCTTTAAATAAAGTAATTTAAAAAGTATAATTATATTTTTGATTTGGTAATAAAGTTACATAAGATAAATTTGATTTAAAATATTCTAATTAATTCCATTAAGATAATTATTTTATATTCTTTTGATATAATTCAATCTTGAGGCTTTTAAGCACTTTTTTCTGGAAAATAGTTTTTAATCACATTTATGGGTTTATTACTGAATTAATTTATAAAAATTATAGGATTTTAATTTGATAAAATATATTCTATATTTGGAATCAGGATATAAAAATATGGTAAATATTTCCATTTTATTTTTAGGCATTATGAATAATAATCATTTTAAAAAATTTTATAATGGTAAAGTGTAAATAAAGTAATTAAGGTTAAAATTAATGTGATAAAATACTAAAAAACTAGACAACAATTTATTATATTAAATTTATGTTATATATTTGAAAATATCCATCATATATTCAAATAATTTTTATTTTAGTTCTATTATTCTTTGATAATGGCATTGATATTATTTTAAGTAAAGAAAAATATAAAATTTCACTCTCTTTCCTTTAAATTTCTCTTATATGTTCACATAAGGATAAAAATAATTAATGAATGAATATAAAATTTCATTTTGAGATAAATAAAGTTATTCTCATGATGGTACTTTATTTATAATTTATAGTGATTATATAACTACATTAAAGGCTTATAAAACCCTAACACAATGTTTGTTCAAGGAGTGAAAAATCAAAGTAAATAATTTTAAAACCACTAAAACTATTGTTTTTTAATATAATTATGGTTTAAAAATAATTTATAGTTAATAATAATTTATTATTGGTAGTGAAAATTATTATATTTTAATTTCATCATTTTCTTTATGTCTTTAAAGTTAAATTATGTTAATAGTTCTTAAAATGAATTTAATAATATTTTATGTTAAATAATATTTTATTAATTTATTTAAAAATCATAAAAATAATGAAATAGAACAAGTAGGATAATAATTGGTTGAAAATTAAATAACATTCCATTTATGATAAAATTACGACCTTATAAGTAAAATTATAACCCATTAAGATTGAGAAAGTAATTACTATGATTAAGGTTAAAATTATTTAATTAAGGGGTGTAACCAAAATATAAGGTTTAAAATACCAATAAAACCTATCCAAATTTTATTTATTAAATTTATTTAAACCATATAAAATATTATATTCTAAATTATGTCCATTTTGTACCACTTTCACATGAAAATAAATTTATTATATTTAAATATTTTTATTAATTCCATGTGTGTCCTTTTTTCACTATAAAAAGGCACCACCAATCATCTCTTCTATAAAGGACCTAGAGCCACTTATCTCAACAAAACCCTACAAAAACATATTATAAATATATATATATATATATAGGTTTTTTATTCCAAAAATACCCACCTTAGGTCCCTTGAGAGGAGATCTAAATGAGCTCATTCAAAGAAGAGGTAATCATATTCACGAAACACTTTCATTTTTATTATTCTTTTACCACCTGGAATTATATAATAAACATTAAAATATAATAATTCCAATATATTATATATACTAAGATTTTATTATATTTATCTCATAATACTTATCTATCACATTTTACATTAAATTGGAAAAACCATCGCTCGTGGGTACAGTGGACTACCGCCTCACGAACTAATTTAATTTTTTTTCCATCACCACCTCACATAATTTGTAATAATGATAAAAATAATGAATATATATGATAAAGGTGACATAATTTTAATTTAGTAAGTATAATATATCATCTACCACCTTACCCATCTGCTTGTTAAAAAAAATGATAGCATCGCTCGTGCGTACGTACGACCTATCGTATCCACAAAGTGATATGATTCATTTTTCATGCATATTTCCCACATATGTTTTTAAATATGTATATACTGAATATGTATAATTTTTTATAATGATTTAAATTCTCTATATTATATAACCATGATAAAGATATGAGGATCATAACTACCAAATCAAAACATACATGAAAAACAAAGCATTTAACACCCAAAAAATGATAATAATAAAATATTATTAACAAATAAGTGACAATATGTTATAATTGTATCATATATGATATTATAGATATTCACATGGTAGAGGATTTCGTCTCAATTTCCACTCCATTGAGACATATTTGGTATTATACATCTATTTACTATTATGTGGTGTATATAATGACCCTTTAATTTATTTAACATGAATATATATTTATTAATAATGATTTAATTTTTAATTCAAGATTAATCATTAGAGGGGTTATAATTTAAAATTTACCAAATAGGTAAGAATTTATTTTACAATATCATTTTTTATTTCTCTTATTTTCATTGAAGAAATATTATAATATATCCTTCCTAAAATCCATATATTTTATTATCCTATAGATATTTAACTATTTCTTGTGTTTTGTTCGAAATTTTCATATATTTTTATTATGAATCAAGAAAATAAATGTTTAAAAGAAAATATGATCTTATTTCTATTTCTACCAGGTATATTTTTCTTTTATACCCATATTTTGCTAAATTATTTTACAAAAGTACTTTTTATTTACTAAAATGATTTATTAAGGGAATTTTATATTATACTTTAATTTTTAAAATGTTTTAAAGGAATATTTATAATTATTTATAAAAGGTTCATTTTTTAATTTCTTTATAAAAAATTCAAAATGAATGCTTCTTTTTAAAGTATATAGTACTAATGGATTTTCTTGCTATCGAAACTGTTTTATTCTATTTAGATTCTTATAAAAGTTTTCAATGGTCTTAAAAACAAAACTCGTTAATGAAATCTTATTTTAATTTTTATCTTACATTTTCTTTTATTCTCCAAAGGACATGATATTATTACAAAACCTATATTTATGATAAATTGATGGTTATCTTTTATTTCTTATTAATTTTGTGGAAATAAACTTTCTCTTGAGGCATTCACTTTTTTAAGATCATTTTTCATTGTACATTACATTTCTCTTAAATATCCATATTCATTATATCATGGATATTATTATTTCCTAAACCATATACTATTTCTACATATGGTGTTTTACTATGAATGTTATTTGATTGACTAGGGAGATCTCAATATTCTATATTCTTTACTCAATATGAAAACTTTTTAATAAGTTATACTGCTTATGAATTAAATTAATCATTAAATATATGAGGAATGCATTGGACATGTAGTAACTGGTGGATCCCAATTATATATATCCCCTCAACACATCAATAGGTTTTATGAGATAAACCAATTGGGAAAACTTATTAAATGGATTTTTGGTGTATACCTACCAATAGATTAAACTCTCTTGGTATAAGGCTTTGATGGTAAGATATCATGATATATGAAATCATGACATCCAACATTAAGAAATTACTTTATTGAGAATTTATTTATTATTATACATGATATTACTATAATTATATTATCTATGGATGCATTTCATACTAAATTTATTTATTAAATGGAATGTGCTTTTAGTTATTTACCTTATCAGGCTGATTATGTCTTATTTACTCATGAAAAATTCTATTGTATGTAACCTTTATTGATCTTGTGAGATCACAATTTATTTATTTTCCTTTCCTCAGGATATGAATTAGGATATTATGAATATTACCTAGGATTCATGAATGTTTCTTATTCTTTTCTCTTTATATTTCCAATGTAATATGGGAATTATGTATGTATTTGGTTCTTCGAGACTATTAAACTAGTTAGTCATTTGGGATAAGATCCCTTTTATCTTATGTCAATGTAATAAATTAAACACTAGATATGGGTTACTAGAGTTGGGGTTTTTAAAATTTTAAAATATTGTATAATATGAGAATGTTGAAATTTTTATTAATAAATAAGAATTAACAATTACATTATAAAACTCATACCAAACAAAAAAATTGAGTTTCTAGAATCAGATGATGAAAACAAACCATAAAAGACTAATATATTTTTAATAAATGGTTATAAATTAACTGCATAAATGGAAATATATATATGAATAAGGTTCTGGAATTATTAATTAAGATAGTTATGTTTATTATATATGAGGTTAGAGCATGTTTAAGTAAGCAGGAATATAGGGTAAGGGGTTATTTGTCTCAAATTTAATTTCTTGATACATTTTTCATATTATTCACCATAATATAATTGATATGGTGTGATTACTTCATAATGGATCTATTTTACCATGTTCATGTAATTAATGGGGATTTAAGATCCATATAATGTTCTTTATTTTAATGGGTTTTGATTCAAAGGATATCAAGGTTGTCAGGGCTTTTTGTAACTCAATTTTTCATTATTGAGATATGATGTGTATTCACCACTTGTTTCCTTTTTGAGGTATATATATTGGACAAATATTTATTTTATCATAATTTTTCATGAAATATAAGGGATTTACAAATTCATCTAGAGATCACTTTTTAAAAAAAATATTGAAGTGTTACTAAATCTATAAGGTATTTTGAAAACTCAAATATTCATTCATTGAGTTATAACACATCTTAGTGAACTTATTTATTCTTTTATTGGTTTATTACACACTAAGATTTTATTTTCTTATAATATCCCTTTGTTGTAACCAAACTTATATTTAGTGTTAGATTTATTGTCAATCACATATTCATACAATATGAATACAATATTAGAATGGTAATGATTGTTGCCAGTACATGGAAGATATTGAATACATAGATATACTTCCTTTTCTAAGATAATTAAGTGAAGATAAATTTTGTGAATATATCAATTGCATATCTAGAAGTTATGATCAGGAGTTATGCATGAAAAACAAGTAAGAAATGGTTGAATATATGAATTTTTTTAACAGGCTGATTTTAGGGAAGTAAGTTGTAAATTTCGTCACCCAATCTATAGTGAGTGATTATTTATAGATCATGTGAAGATAGGAAAACAAAAAATGTGATATATAGATGTTGAAGGATGAATGCAACAGAATGAATCCAGTGTAGAATTATTCTAACCCAAATAAATTTTTTCATGTTGTTGTGTTTTTTGCAAGACATGTAATTAAACATAATTTTGATAAATTGGTCATATCTAGATTTGTTAAAGAAAGAAGATCATATCCAAGTATAGAAGTAAAGATCATGAATTCAACATCCTATTAGTGGAACTTTATGTTGCATCATTTCCCATTGTTTTCCAAAATTTTGGGTGAAAATTTATATTAGGAGGTCAAAGTTTAGTGAATGTCAAGGTCTGGAAGATAGAGAAGCATTTTAGAGTAAATTCATGAGTTTTTTGAAAGATGTATGTTTATGTGAACTTGTGGTAGTGTCATGAAATAATTTTACGTGAAGATGACTGAAGAAATTTTTAAAAAGTATGAAGACTCAAGAAAGATCAAGTTTCATCAATAAGTATACATTCGAAAATTGAAGATGTAATGTTTTGCAGAAATGGTAGAGTTCCATGAATGGATTTACATTGAAAAATTGATGGCACAGTGAAATAGGGATGTTTAGTGTGGAAAAGTTACTCAAATAAAGAATGAAGGAGAAAGTTTCACAAACTGAATTTACGTGAAGGAAAAGTTTAAAAGTTGCATGAATGGTAAGTAATTTCTTATAAATAACCAATCCATGAAGGAGAAGGGTATAAGAGAGAGAGATACTCGATTGAGAAGATTCCTGAGATAAAAATACTATGAATTCTCCAAGGTATGAAGTTACAAGAAGGAGTTCCATAAACCACCGAGTTCCATGAATAAGTTCTATGAATCACTGAGTTTCATGAACATACTATTTGTGTGAACATTTTTTTGGTGTGAAGTTTTAACTTTCTTGAAAGAATATTATTTAGAAAGGTTTATGTAGTAGAGGTTAAAAGAGTATAGTTTCATGGAAAAAGGAATTTCATAAAAATGGGAATTTTTTTAAAGTAGAAGTTATACTAACAAGATATATTGATAATACATTTTAATTGAACAATGAAGTCAATGACTATAAAATAAATATTATTAAACAAGTAGAGCCTCGGGATAATTATGGAAAAGTATTTATGTTTCCAATATATTAAAGAATTCCTGTAGTTCTATAAATTGGAGAATTAACTTCATCAATGTAGAATACAGAGGCTAGGAAGAGGAAGTGTTCCTTGGATGAGGGGAGTAAAAAACCTAAATTTTGTAAAGATAGTATGATTGGATCAGATTAACCATTTTAAAACATTCATAACCCACCAAAATAGTGAATCTTAGTGGATTATATTATGACTACACAAAGTTAGTGTATACTCATGAGACTATAAATCTATTGTGAACCTAGTAAAAGTCCACATGTCATGTGGATTTTTTACTTTCCTACATATCTTTGATTGTTTTAGTAAGAATTTCATCGAGTGTGAGAGGTTAAACATGTTCCTTCTAATTATGGAATAAGATCCTAGAAGAAAAAGGAGAGGAATCAAATACAAACTTTAAATTGACCAACACCATGATTTTCCACCCTATTGAGGTGTCTCTAGTTCCTATAAGTGGTATAAAAAGGAAAAGTTTTAGACTCAGTGTTCAACCTCAAAAGTAATGCTTAGATTTTTATAAATGGATTATATGATGAATCCTACATTTTTTAAGGAATTCGATTTGATGAATGGAATAAATAATTGCTTATGTTCCTATGGGCTTGTGGTATAGAGTTCATGGAATTTATCTTGATAGATACTGACTTGAGAAAGAATAGTGAGAAAGTGGTTAATTCCTAAATATAGAATTTTATAAATAGATCCTTTTCTGGTGATGTTTATAAGAAAACTACTCATTATGATATTGCCTATTAATTTTGGAAGACTATGGAATCTATTTATGGAAACACTATAGAGATAAATCATGTATTTCTTTCAACCTCAAGAGAAGGTTTACAAACTAGTAATGATGAAAAACCAGTGAACAAGGTTATTGAATAGGGTCTTATGATAAAAGGAAAGAAGAATAAAAAGAACAAGAAGAATATCATGAGGATATCATACACCATCAAGGTGAATGATTCTAAATCCATGATTTCATCTTAATCTAACCATTTTGTGGAAGTTTCTTATAAATCAATAAATCCATATTTATTCCTAGATAAGAACCAACCATAGGGTTTTTTTGGCCTTTAAGTAGAGATTTAATGTTCTCATTGTAACATCCCAAACCAGATTCCACTAAAAGGTGCCCCGAGCTGGTGGGTCACATGGCCTCATGTGCACCTCCCCATATTCCAGAATCTACTGACTAACCGTGAGATCCTAGGGAGTTTTTTGGGGAGGCTATACCCTCATTTTAGAGTATAACACAATGTTTTAAACATATTTATCAATAGAAAAAGAATAATATAAATCAAGATAGAATATAAACATCCAGAAGTCTATAATAATGATAAATCCAAAATCATTTTCATGTAAAATGTGATTATCATTTCATGTATCTATAAAAAATGGAAGTAAATACATGTCAATAGGAATCCAGTATAGTTCATTTATCAAAATTAAAAAAATTACCAAAAAAGGAACTATCTATAGATAGCATCACGAGATTAGCTTGGTCATGTGCACCCCTTATCCTATGAAATGATCAATCAAGAATCCTAAAGTGGGTGTTTTCCTAGGTCTCTACCTACATCCATAAAGTCTATCTAGGTACTCAATGGCATCCCAAATGGGGTTTGAGATAACACTTAGTAGTCCACCACCAAAGGTGTCAATAAAAACTTTAGTTTGTGTAATATAAACAGAAGTTTTGTGCAGTATGTCAAAGGTTAGAAGTAATAAAAATAATGTTTAATGTAACACCCCGAGCTTCCACGATACGCTTCTCATTCAATAATGCAATAGCTTGCATTGTACGCAACTTTGAGTTCTAACACACCGCAACTAATCAAAGTAGCCGTTATGAATAGTAATAACCACTTTTTAAATTTATAGAAATTTTATATTTCAAAATGGACTTCATTTTTGTATTCCTAATATTGAAATTAGCCTATGTCGAATTTTTTGTAATTTTATGAGAACTTCCAAATTTTTATGAATAGTGAAAAATACTTAAAACAACTTTTTTAATCAAAATAATTTATTGTGATAAATTATACTATTTAGTGGTTTTAAAGTATAATTAGAATATATTTTTACCATTTTATCCAATGGTGGTCATTAGAATTAATTTAACATTGAAATTGGACATAAACAATTGCCAATCTTTTGATATAAATTGTTTCTTAAAAACACGCTATTTGTTGTGACGGCGGGAATTAATTATAAAATTAATTAATGCAACTTATATGTTTGGAATTTTGTAAAATAGAAATCATTTTTTAATTCGGAATATCAATTATAGCTTAGGGTGAAATTTTGGCCTTATTCTGAAAAACTTCAATTTTTGATGAATAGTGAAACCACTAAGTGGTAGTTAAATAACTGATTTTTCGTTTAAATGAAATATTACCACTTCTGTGATTTGATTTTCAAAAATCCGACATACATGGTTTTCATTAATAAGTAAAATGTGGTTCAATGAGATTAAAATAATTTTTGGTGAATAGTAACTTTTAAGTTCTTAATCGCGATTAGAGGTAATTAGTGTAGTTTAAGGTAAAAACAATGTTTTAATAATATGATATGAGCTTGACACTTGTCCTACTCCT
Organism: Viscum album; assembly: GCA_963277665.1. Lineage (NCBI taxonomy): Eukaryota > Viridiplantae > Streptophyta > Magnoliopsida > Santalales > Viscaceae > Viscum > Viscum album. Next base: position 1,075,569,870 of record OY728121.1, on the reverse strand, counting down.
ATTGGATGAGTCATGGCCGACCAAGACAACCCATGGGTCAACTTGGGGACCCCATGGAGCCACTTTGGTTGGAAAATGACATTAATATATATTTATTTAATGTTAAAATTAAATTGACACAAACATGAGTTGTTTTACTAAAACAGTTTTTAAGTGGGGTTACACAAGTCCATATTTTGATTATAAATATTCATTAGAAATATAAAAAGATTTCCTACATCATAGTATTTTTTTTACAATTTGTAGACATTAAATAAATTAAATTATTTATGACATCATTATGATGCGGCGATGACCTCATTGTTTAACGATTTAAATAAAATGAGAAGTTAATGCAAAATCCAAGGCTTACACTTGTCCAAAGCCTATTGGATGAAGATATTTCGAAACCTTATCACCTTAGCCTCGAATTATATAAGTTTGGGACCTTTAGAATCCGAAAAGCATTGTGAAATAATGTAACATTTCAATCTTTCCAAAAGTGCCCCTCCTCTCCACTTATAAAAGGCCCCCACCTCTCCCACCTCATTTACACTTTCAAGCCATTTGGCTCGTCCAACCTCTGCCCAAATACTCTCACAACATCCCCCTCTTACTCCTAGAAGCCTCACTTTGGGCATAACTCTTCCCAAGGAAGCCTTTGGCTCAAATCAAAAAGAGTTACCCGATTTTGAGGTAATGTCTTCTCTAATGTGGTTTTGTTTTATTTTTCTTCTCCAACCCCCTAAACTCTTTTTATTCATTTCTTTTGTAACAACACCAGTATCCTCAATATACTAGTATGTTGTTATAAGAAGTATTAGAGCTACACTTACACACACCTACATCTAATGGTTAAAGAACATACGGTTTCTGTGGATGGCGAATTTCTGCCTCACGAAATGATGATTGTTCAACACTCATATAACACCTTCAAAGGTGGCCATTAAGATGTCACTATTTTTATATATGATATATAATATGTTTATGTTTTACTTATTCTTCTGTATTTATCATTTATGGCATAATTTATGATTTCCATTATGGGTAAAACGCGATAATTTCATTTTAGGAAGTGCGGACTACCGCCCCCTCAAAGTGATTTGAATCGTTAATGCCATATGTGGGATGTATAAAGGATGGAGTAAATGGTACTATAAACTATATTATACTGGAATTATATTATACATTTATATCATTATGATTTTGTTCCATTAAATATTAAATTGAAATGAAAGTAGCGTTCATGCGTACGTACGGCTTACCGTCTCCATGAACGGTGCATTTCATTTCTTACCTCTAAATGTTACGTAATATTATAAATGAATGTATATACTGGATATATAAGATATATATGACATCTAAATCATGAATATAATTCTGGAGATAATGGATATTCTACCACATAAACAACTTGTAATTATAAGAAGTTTATTGTTGACTCAAGTACCAAAGATCGACAAAACAACCGTTATTAACTTAAATAATTACATAATGTTCATATCATTGTAATAAGTGATATAATAAGGATAATGAAATTGAAAATGGTTCTTAATAAGGTATATATTAACTCTAGTTTATTATTCAGGAGGTTAAAGAACGGTTGAGTCAAGTCAGACACGAGGTAAGGGAATTTCATAACCCAACTTCCATTCTTTGGGTTAATCTCCTACTTTCAAATTATGTCATGATATTATTATGTTGTATATTGTATTTATACTTTATTTATGTGTACATATAGTGAATACACATAATAGATATATTTTATTTAAAAATGATCTTTTTAAGGGACTTTGTCTCAATCTCCATTCATTGAGGCATATTTTGTTTTATACACAAATTTCTTTTATACAGTGTATAAACCCCTTTGACTTTTACGTTTATTCAAAAGGAATCTTTTTTTATACGAAGCGTTTTACTAAACGACAAAAAGGGAATGTTTTTATTTCCGTACTTATGCGGCGACAACGACTTCTCCGCCGCCGTGACCATTATTTGAGTTTCGGCTTCCTCTACAAGCCATCACTTTTTTTTAATGAAAAATAAATACAAAGTTTTAACTTTATTTTATTTTGGTTTTGAAAATGGTTTTGAAAACGTTTTTATTATATCAATGTGTTGTATTGATATCTTGTGATTGAAATGTGGAAATGTTATGTTTCCTTTATGCATGTTTTATGTGATACGATTATGTTATGGTTTATGATATGTTTAAACCTATTCATAGGAGGAATGCATTGGACTTAATAAGTGACGGGTGGAGCCCGCTATAGCTCCTCGATGCATCGGCAGGTCTCATGAGACAAACTAGTGTCTTGGCACAAGGACTTGACAAAATCTTATTTGTGGTCTTGGCACGAGGCCTTGACTACGTGGTTACGATAGTCTGGCATTATGCATTCCATTATTATGAAAGTGGTTATTGATATTGCATGTGATTATTCGACCAGTAGAATATCCATGTGAAGAAGTAAATGGAATTATCTCATTTTACTTTTGCCATATTATGTTGAAGTTCAAGTTTAAAAGGCTTTTGTTTTAGTTATACATTGCCTTAAATGTTAATGTTTATTTATGAAAGCTTCCGCAATATTGTTATCCTTACTGAGCATCTGAGCTCACCCCTTTCAATGTTTTAATATTTTCTAGGATGTGAAGAAGTATTTTATGAATGACCTGCAGGGATAGTCAGAAGAGGATATGAGTGTGGACTATGAAGACTTTTTTATTAGTTTTTCACTTTATGATGTAATGTAAGACTTGTGAATGTATCTAGTGTTTCCAAGGCTACTAAACTAATCGGTCTTTCGAGACTTGATCTTATGTGATCATTCCTATGTTACGAAGTAATGCACCGACTCTGGGTAGCTGGGGTCGGGGCGTTACATTTAAAACATAGATGTGATCTTATCCAGTCATCCATAGCTCCCTATGAACAATTATAAAACACCCATAAACAAGGGGATAATTGTAAATCATAAATAAGAAGATGTGATACTGTCAAATATAACAACTGTAATCAAATTCCCATACTAGGGATATCTATAAATCATGATAAATATCCACTAAAGCCTATGCCAAGTAATCAAGTGCTAGGCCTGAAAGGGACATATCCAAGGTATAAATGGCCAAGTCATCCTCTTCAAGTCCATGGAGGATCTTAATGGAAACTTGGTAAATACTTGGGAGGAATCTAAGGACATTGTCCAGGGAATTCCAAGAAAGGATCTAAGGAGTATTAAGGTTTTTAGAATCCTATTGAATTAGTATACAAGGAGTAGAAATGTATGAGGCATCCACTACCATAATCAATGTGGATCCATGGAGTATAAATATCTATAGAATCCAATGGAATCAGGATCCAAGGAGTAGAAATGTCCATGTTATCCATTACCATAAAAAATATCGATAGGGTATAAATTTCCATGGCATATTATGGAATCAAGATCCAAGGATTATAAATTTCCATGACATACACTACTATAATCAATTCATTCATCAATTTATTCTCATTTAATAATCACAAATAATCCATGAGTTCATCCAACTCATTACTCATTTTCCATTTAAAACCATTTACCAATTCATTACATATTTTCCATTCATGTAATCACATTTCAAGGAGGCATACACCATATCTTATTCATTATTTAAATTCTCATTCAATTAATCTAGGCTCCCCATAATCTTGGTGAGCTCACACACACCCAATGGGGTAGTCTATCAAGGGGAATATACATAAATACACCTCAAAGGTGGAACAGGTTGAGTTGAACAACCTCTAACCGTATAATGGTTCTAGCGGGAAACCTAAACATGTCCCAAACATTTTAAATAATATATCCATTTAATTTTAGGGGAAACTATGTAAGTCCTAGTGTGTGGAACAATGACAACAATATATAAGACAATCAAACTCTAAGGTAAAGGGTATATACCACTTACCATTTGTTCGTGGTAAAAAACTCATCCATTATCGATCTCTTATTAAGTCAAAATCATGAGATAAAGGAAGAATGGTTTAAAACCCTGTAAATGTGGAAAATTATCTTACACCAAAATAACTATGTTGATATGATGACAAATGAAGAAATGCACAAGATTAATAGAGAACTCACCTATGTAGATCCAATGAGATGATAATCTCTCAAAACAGAGTTGAGATGGTGAAATGGAACAAAATCATAGCATTAGGATTAAAGGGGGACTCCTTAACATGAGATAAGGGAGGGGTGAGCCCCTTTTGAAATAAGGAGGACCTACTTATTATTTTAAAAATTGAAACCGAGAATTTACATGCCATGTAAATGCATTACTCATCATGAACCTAGCCTTCCTAGGCCCATACATGTCATTTATTTAATACACATCATGTATTTAGCCTATAGGAAGCCTTTATTCCCCCCACTTCCTTCATTTTCCAAAACAACCCAACCAACCCACATGCCTAACTTTAGGGTCAAATCCAAAGTGAGAACCTAAAAAAAGTTTAAAAAAATATTCATACCTCATCAATACCCAGGATTTTACAATACCCCCCCCCCCCCATTAAAGAAATTCATCCTTGAATTTCCCTTCCAAGGGTGGTTAAGAACCATATGAGAATAATTACAGAAACTAAGAACACACATCAACCTCTTATTCCCAAGTATCATACTTTACATGGTTGTGCTTCTATAACACTCTTACTAGAGGAAATGGCTAGTCTTAGAGATCCTTCATGCTCCTGTCAATGATATAAATAGGATTCTCCTTGAAGGATGCATATAAATATAACTCAACCTCATCCAGTTAAAGATTATGAGATGGGTCTAAGTGATAACAGTGCAACTGAGATACATATAAGATGTCATTCATGGCTTGGTACCTATGAGGTTACTATAATCGATAGGCTATCGGCCCAACTCTCTCCAAAATCTCGAATAGCCTAACATATCACAGTGAAAGATTACCTAGCCTCATAATCCATCTCTACCCTATCCTCAATGATATACATAAAAGGAAATGATCCCTGACCTTGAACACCAAAGTTCATCGATGGAGATCGGTGTAAGATTTCTATCTAGACTATGCAGTATCCACGCACTTCGGAATAAGATGGACCTTCTCCAATGCCTCATACATGAGACACAGTACGAGTAGCACTACCTATCCTACCTCTACCTAGCACAAATGTCATCAGTGTGGACTACCACCCAAATCCTTTTAAGGTTCCATCTTTATAGTCTCATGATACCTGTTGTTGTAATAAAATTCAACTATGGGTATATGCCGCCCTTAAGATCCCCTAAAATTAAGGACACATTCTCTAAGCATGTACTCTAAAACCTGTATAGTGTTCTATGAATGGCCATCAATATAAGGCTGGTATGTCATGCTCAAAAGCTTCTATGTACCCAATGCCCTCTAAAAAATCTTCCAAAACCAAGGTGTAAACCAGGAATCCCTATCTGACACAACAGTATAAAGAACCTCATAATGGTGAACAATATCATGAATATATAGCCTCTCAATCTCATCCATTGAGAAGGTCTCCCTGATAGTAAGTAAATGGGTGGCCTTTGTGAAATTTTCCACAATAAACAATACAACATCACTACCTCAAGGATAAATCATAAACCCGTTCATGTAATCCATCAAAAAATCATCCCATTTCCACTCAATAATGGATAACTACTATAAAATCCAAGTTGTTTTTTATGCCCCACATTCACCTGCTGACAGGTGGAACACCTTGTGAAAAAACTAACTACCACTCATTTCATTCTCATCCACAAAAAATAGCGGTGAAAGCCATGATACATCTTGGAAATTTCAAGATGTACTGCCTAAAATGAGGTATGAAACTATTATATAATCTCCTCTTGTATGTCTGTTGGAAAAAAATGTGACTATGTATGTGTAGAATTTCATCATCACCAACAATCCAACCAGGAGGTGTGTCCTCAATTTCCACACTCTCTCATAAAACTAGGCCCTCAGCATCAAATAACTATCTCATCCTCAACCTATCCAGAATATTGAAAGTAACTAACAAAGATAATATACAATTCTTCCCATGACTATCTTTCACCTAAAAGTGCATCTAAAAAATTAGGCCATAATTTGTCACTCACTAATAGCCTCATGAATAGCCAGTATCTGAGTCCTCCTTATTAGTGCATCGGTAACTGAATTTGCCTTTTCGAGCATGTAGACAAGCTCAAACTCAAAAGTCTTTAGGTATTCAACCCACCTTCATTTCATAAGGTTCAACTCACACTGTGTAAATATGTACTTGAGGATTTTGTAGTCTATGTACACCAAAAAACACTCCCCTGGTAAATAATTCCTCCAATATCACAAGGCATGAAAAATGGTGGAAAACTAGAGATCATGTGTTGGGTGGTTCCTATCAAGTGATCTTAACTAATGAGACCTGTACACCATGACTCACTCCTCTAGTATGATAATTCATCCTAGTTTGATACTGAATTCATCACAATATATAGTATATCTTCTGCATGGATCTAGAAGAATCTGGAAAAACGCTAAAGTCTATCTTTTTTTCAACTTCTGAAATACTTTCTCACAGGTATCTAATCATTAAAACTTCACACCCTTGTTATTTAATCTCATAAGAGGTGTTTCTAAGCATGATAAGTCCTTTATAAAATACCTGCAGTATCCAACAATCCCTAAGAAACTCCATAATTCAAAGACATTATTTGTATTCTCCTAAAAAACTATAGCTCTCACCTTCTCTAGGTCAACTGATACTCTTGTCTCTAAGATAATATGACCCAATAAGTGAATATTATCCATCTAGAAGTTTCACTTTTTGAGATTATCATATAACTGATGCTCTATTAGTGTATCAAAAATGATATCAAGATGTTTGTCTTGGTTGTGTCGATTGTGAGAATACACCAAGACATCAACCATGAATACCCCCACAAATGAATCCAGATAAGGATAGAAAACTTGGTTCATTAGTGCTATAAAACTGATGGCATTTCCATGAGACTGAACAACATAACAAAATACTCATATATACCATACCTTCTATTAAAAGTTGTACATGGTATGTCTTTAGGTCGAACACGCACCTAATGATAACCTAACCTCAAGTAAATTTTTAATAAAACCATTATTCCTCAAAGTTGGTTCAAGATATCATCTATCCATGGAAAAGGATACCAGTTCTTAACGATCAATTGGTTCAATTTTTAAAAATTTGTACATAGATTGAGGGTTTTTTATGCCATTTTTTCAAAAAGAACCAGTGAACCCCACATAGAAGTATTGGTTTGTATAAAACACTTTGATTCCAAGTACTATGATTTCCTATTAATCCTCTAAAAATCTATAGTATCCATATTATAAGTAGGAATTGATACAAGTACGTATCTAAGCATTAGCTTAACATAAAACTACGCCTCTCTCTTAGGATTTAAACTAAAAAATTCATTCAGGGAAACATCCCTGAAATGATCAACCACTAGAGGGAAATCTTCCTGACATGATCCAGGATCATCCAGTTATAATCTAGTAATCTTGGTTGTCAACCTACCCATCCCATGATTATATGGTTCATCTTAGCTCACTTGGACATCCCATTCATCCTTGTGAATACCCTCACCCCTCTAGTGATGTGAAGGTCACCTTTAAGTGATAGAATTCAATGAATTCATGAAAGTAAACTAGTCAATCCATCCCGAGTATGATTTCAAACCCTATCATCTCAAGGATAAAAAGATATCATATAAATTAACACCCACCTATATCAAGGGGAACTCTTTGCACTAGTGTAATACCTCCGTTCTAATTCATAATGGAGTATGTAAATTCATACGCCATCAGAAAAAATAACATCAATTACAAGACTCTCTATAACAGGAAAAACTATGAAATAATTAGAATCACCCATATTGAAAAGATATGATACTAGATTAGAGGCTACTAAGATGTAACTCTCACCATAGATGGTCTAGCACTATGATCCTTTGGTTTATCCTATACGAAATATATTTGGCCTTAACCATGACCCTTTGAAACTGCCTCACTACTCGGAGCAGGCCCACTCTATTGTCCCAATACAATTGGTTTCTAGATTCCTCGGCCACAACCACCACCTTAGATGGAATGAACGGAACTACTCCATATCCTAGCTTTATTTGGAGTTTTTTATCCCACTCCTAAACCTGGAGTCATATTTGATCCCCTTTCACTAACTGCTAGAGGGAAGGTTGAAAAAATGATGTACGTAGCCCATCCCACTGCATGCTCATCACTTGAATGGGTCTCTATCACACTAACTCCTCATATGTCCTCATCTCCCACACTGATGAAATAATATTGAATGATCATCATTCACACTCTATATGGTATTTAACTCATGAGAATCCACAAAACTGTGATTTATTCCCATTGAAACTAAACCAATGGGTGTATAGGCTGAACAGACCTCCTCTGTGCCCCATCTTCCCTCAAGTTATGTTTTGTAATAAGAAATAATTCACTATATTTATAAAATTATTCAATAAAAACATGTTTATCTATGATATAAAGAAATGATTGATACCTTCCTCGAAGAATCTCTCCCTTAATGGATCATCAGAAAGATAAATCATCTTAAAGAGATGATGCTCTGTAAAGCTCACTGAATACTCCATAACGGTCACAGATACTTTCTCCATATGCATAAAATGAGTGGCCCTTTTAACTCTATGGGTCTCAAGAAATAATTAATAATAAAACCTGGATTGTAAATCCCTCTAAACCATATCTTGACCTCAATTATCCTGGTTTGAAACATACCACTAGCGCTTATATGTTCCAGGAATCATATATGTAGAGAGTTTCACTCTCCTCTTTGGTGGTGTCTCGAGATGCTTGAATATTGATAAATTAGTCTCAATATATAGATTATTAGCATGTAGACCTACATCCCCTGAAAACATGGTAGTATTCTACTACCTGAACATTCTTTTCAGATCTTCCATAGATGAGGTAGGTTATGAGGCTCCCTAAACGGTCAATATAAAATATAAAAAACCCTCATGGAACTGGGAATCAAAAACAATGTCTAGTACAACTTCTGGTGTTGAAAATGGAACTATAGGAGGTTCTACTAGTAGCCCATGGTCCACCACCTCTGGATCATGGTTTTCTCCACCCTCCTATAACATGAATGGAGTTCATATGGGTGGCATGTCTTTACATTTTCAAGTACACACCTCAGAAAAAACAAATTATTAGTGACCGAGTTACAAATAAAAATATAATACATGTTGAAGCCTTTCTATAAATAAGAGACAACCCTCTTCCTAATACTAAAGTTAGGGTTGGGTAAAAGGGAAATTCATAAAAATCTCCAGAGACACTGCCTATGTCCCACTCTAATGTTGAGTCAAGGTCAATCTCTTTGTTTCACAGTACTAGTCCCGATAAATCTAATAGTGACCTTTCTATTTCTTAAGTTAAATATCATTTATATTAAAATTTATATTAAAATTATCTTTAAATGTTTAAACCAAATGGATCACCACTTCCAATATATAATAAACCATACACCATATAAACTAAAATGTGGTGATCATTTAATCCTAACCATAACACGTTCAAGTCCATGCAACCAATGTTCCATGACTCAATGTTACATAATTGACTGGCTGGGGTGTCTGTTGTAGACTATACTAGAAAAAAATGTTTAGTTTATGGAATAAATTATAAGTACCAATTATTTCTCTCAATATATTATAAGAAACGTCATTCGAATAACAATTATATCACACAAGGAACACATAATAAATTTCACGCAGTCAAGAAATGCATCCTAGATGACATGGTATATGCATAGAATTTTAATCCTATAAGGTGCCTAAAATGACGCATGAGATTGATTTACCTCATCTCATTAAGAAATGGTAAAATCCATAATCATAAGAAACATCAAGTGTTTCACCCAATGGTGGATTCAAATCAACTGTAATAGGAAAAATATCAAAAAATAATTTCTCAGTCCATGAAATTTGGATTTTTCTTATATATGGATTAGCTACTTCCATGCATCGATCATTAAAAAATTCCAATTCATTCTTAATCTCATATTTATTGCCTAAAAATATTAAATCCATAAAATAAAATGATCTAAAACCACTTTGTAATTTCCCAACATGGATGTCTTAAACGGAACCCTGAGTCATGGGTCACAAGGCCTCAATCACACCTCCCTATACACCAGAGGATAATGAGGAGTAGCGAGGCCTAGGGTGCATATGTGGGAAGACTATTCCCTCATGTCAAAGTATAACATAGAGGTCTAAACATATCAATAAATATAATAAACATAATATAAATGAAGACAGAAGATAAACATCTTGAAGACAGTAATGATGATAAATCCAAAATAAGTTTCTTGTAGAATATAATGATCATGTCATGTATCCAAAAAAAAATGGTTGTCAATATTTATCAATAAGAATATGGTATAGTACATGTATCAAAATTACAAGAAGACCAAAAAAGTAACTATCTTCTGAGAGAATTATGATCCTAGCTCAGTCTTGTGCTCATCTACTCCTAAGTAATGATCAAGTCAAACATCATAAAGTGTGTGCTTTCCTAGGTCCCTAGCTACATCCATGAAGTCTATTTGGATAACCAATGGTGGATTGAACAGGGTGTGAGATAACACTCAGTAGGCTACCACCAATGGTGTCTATAACAAGTCTGTTATGTGTAATATAAGAAAAATAAGTGTGTAGTATATCACAGGTCAACAGTAATAAAAGTAAGGTGTCGAATATAATTGTGATCCTATACAAACATCCATGTATCCTAAACAAGGGGTGAAATATAAATCATAATTAATCAGATGTGATACTATATATTCTGACAACTGTAATCAAATACTCATACTAGGGATATTTGTAAAGCATGATGAACATCCACTGTAGTCTACGATGAGTAATCTAGTGTCAATACTAAAAGGTTCAGATCCAAGGTATAAATGACCAAGGCATCCTCATCAAGTCCATAGATAATCTCAATAGAAACTCGATAAATACTTGGGTGGAATCCATGGAGCACATCTAATACATTCCAAGAAAGACAGTTCCAAGGAGTAGAAAGGTCCTTACGATCCTATGGAATTAAGATATAATGATTAGAAATTTCTGAGGCATCCACTACCATAATAAATATGGATCCATGAAGTATAAATTCCCAAGGCATCCAATGAAATCAAGATCCAAGGAGTAGAAATTTCCATGGAATCCACTACCATTATCATGATCCTTGGAGTAGAAATCTCCATGGAATCTAATGGAATCATGATATGAGGAGTAGAAATTTCCATGACATCCACTACCATAATCAAGTCATTCATTAATTTATATCTCATTTAATAATCACAAATAATCCATGAGTTTATCCAACTCATTAATACTTTTCCATTTAAACCCATTAACCAATTTATTCCACTTTTACCATTCATGTAATAACATTTCAAGGAGTAATAAACCTTCTCATATTCATTATTTCAATTCATATTCAATTAATCAAGGCTCCTAATAAATTTAGAGAGTTCAAACACACCAAATAGGGTGGTATATCAAGGGGAAGATACATATATACACCTAAAAAGTGTCACGGGTTTAGGGGAACAACCTCCAACCATATAATGGTTCTATTGGGAAACCTAAATAGGTCTAAAACAATTTAAATAAGAAATCCATTTAATTTTACTGGTAACATCGGAAGGCATGGTGTGAGGAACAATGGATACAAGGTATAAAACAACCAAACCATAAGGGAAAATGTATAGACCACCAACTACATATCCATGATAGAACACTTGTCCAGTACCAAATTATGATTTAGTAAAAATCATGAGAAAAATGAATAATGTACAGAAACTATGAAAATAGGGGAAATTATCTTGTACAAAAATAGATTCACTGATATGAAGAAAAATGATGAAAAGTGCAAGATGAATAGAGAACTAATTAGTGAAGATACAACAAGATAAATAGATCTCGAAACAAAGGTCGAATAGTGAAACGACACCAAATCCTAGCATTAGGGTTTAAAGGGGGCTCCTGCGCATGAGAGAAGGGAGGGGGTGAGCCGCTATTTAAATAAGGAGGCACTAACTATTATTTTAAAACTAACCCTGGGAATTTATAGGGCATGTAAATACATTACATGTCATGTAAAGACCAGGATTTCCATTCCGGGGAAAGATCATTTCACATTGTGAACCTATCCTACCCAAGTCAATACAAGTCAAGTATTTGGCATGTAGGCGGCCTTTAAGATTCCTTATTTTTCTAAAAAAATCCAACTAGCCTATGGGTCTGGATTTAGGTTCTAATACAAAGAGAGAACCTAAACAAGAGTTTAATTGGAAACAAAAGGTTGCTTACCTCATTGAAAACCTGAGATCTTACACTCTTACAGAATTATATATCCAAAGAGTGATAAATTGAAAAATTGGTGGTATGTTAAAAGAATCAACTAAAATGTTGGATGAGTTTAAATTTAATATTGATTGACTAGATAAATGACTTATAGATCCATTACCTAGTTAGGTGAAATTGAAATAAGTAATAGAGATCAAACAAAAAACTAAATGACATGCTAATGATATTGTAAATTTGAAGGTTTCAATTGAAGAAATAAATAAAATAATTGAGTCTATTGAGGATGAAATTCGTGAAAGGATAAATTTTAAGGATTTATTTTAATATGATTGTATTGTGAATATAATATTTTTGGGCGTTATTGGTGAATATAAACCACTGATGTATAATGAAAACTCTAAAAATGAATAATATGATTTATGTATGGTCTTCTTTTTAGAGTGATTTTTCCCATGATCAAGAAGATATCTAATAATTATAAGAAAATTTGGATTAGTTGGAGATCATATGGAAAGTGTACTATTAAATCATTGAATATTTTTTTCATAGAGAAAAATAGGCTGAAAAGAATAGAGGTGGCCCTAAATGTTGACATAAATAATATGGGTACCAAGATAAAAGAACAAAGTGATATAATTAAATAAATGTCTCAAAATATAAGAAAGTATGTGGTTGAAGATAAGGAGATAAAATAAAACTTCCTCCATATCAAGACACATCTAGAGGATAGAAGAAAACATGATAATGAAGCAATCTCTAGATTAAAGAATATTGAAACTCATCTAAAGGAGAAAGATCATAAGATCAGGGAGCATGGTGAAAATATATATATATCTAAGGGAAAGGATAAGTTGGAGTTTCCCTCTAAATAATCTTCTATTAGTGGAGTATTCAAGTATCCAAATCTGAAAATTACAAATAAAAGGAATAATATTAATGAATTGTAGAAGATGGTATTCATGAGATGCTACTACTATGGAATAATGGGACACATTATAAGTGTGTGTCAAAAATACTATATCCGTAATTATGTAATAAGAATGCCTACATAAACATATAAATGGAGACACTATGATACAAGTTATGTTTTCAATGGAATTTTTTTTATTTTTTCCCACCCCGGTCACATGGAAATGCAATGGAGCTGGAAGAATTCATAGAAGAAAAAAGATGTCACAAGGACTTCCTCTACTCTAGTAGATTATAATTAAAGATCCTATAATGTAAAATTGCCAATTAATATGGAAAAAAGGAACACTATACCGAAGTAAAAATATTAAATTCAATGCCCTATGTACAAATCACCTATCATTATAAACTGACAACAGCCCTCTTGGAGAGAAAGGGAAAAATATGGAATAAGAAGGGGGTCTCTTCTAGTTGTGAGTATAAAGGTTATGTACCTAAATAAATAATCACCTAAAATAAAAAATGGGGAGGTTTATTACATGTATGTTGAAAATAATAAAAAATATAGACCCACAGTAAACTTTTAAGCAATATATCAAAAATAGAAATGAAGGATGGTATAAGAGATCTCTAATGGAGGAAGAAGTAAGAGCATAAGACCAATGATAAGATTCATGATCTCATGAAGAATCATAGAAAATGATTCATACGTGTTGTTTCAGATAAAGAAATCTATAAAGATAGGTTTTATTCCAAAACTATGAAAAGGGTCAAGCCATCAATATCTACACATCGAAATAATACTAATCATATAGGTGAAGAATGCCTAATTATATGACTAGAATAGTTGGATTTGGATAGGAAGTTAGAAAAAATAGAGAATTGGTACAATATTTTCAAGAAAATATTAAAGGGTTAGTCCATCGGGATCAACCAAAATTCTTTTCTTGAGCATTCTAGAGGTTCCCCTCTCTCCAAGAATTTAACTATTTTTAATATATGTTTGAACTGTTATAGGTTTAAGGAGTAGATATGATATGTGGGGTGTTTTTGAAATGAAAGGGCATAGGTTCATAATCTAAATGGAGATACAAGTCATAATAAGAATCATAATACTTAAAATTCTTATATGGTATAATATTAAACAAGTGGTGTTAACTAACCATTTTTTTATAATATGTATCTGAAAGTAGTGTGTTGTGGAAATGTAAAATCATACGATGAAGAACCTGGTGTGAAAATTAAGAGCTATAAAAGCTATATTTGAATGTTACATTGGTTATAAGTCATATTTAATATTCAACCATTTGTATAAGGCCTCATTTCAAGTGGTATTTGACCACTAATAAAATATATATTTGTGGAGAATCAACAACATTCATGCATTTCATGTTTATCTATTTTTTTGAAAATGTTGTGTCATTTGACTATTTTATGGATACCAAGAAGCTATTATAAAATCATTATCATTCCCATAAATTGGTCTCCATATTATAAATAGGAATTAAACATTTTATAGTATCTAAATGATTTTTATTAATAAGTTGTATCAGTTCCATGATGGATATATTCAAGGAGAGTTGGTGGCAAGCACTCTAGTCTTTTTAGCCTTATCCAAAAAGGAGTCTTGTGATGAATTGAAGACCATGAATACCAAATGTTAGTTTGAGGTTATCTTTAACAAGTGTTTTCAATTTTATTAACATTTAGTATAACTCACACACTTGTTCTTAACTATTTATCCATCGATTGTTTGGAGCTAGTGTGATTAATATAATGAGATGTTATAAAAAAAGTACACTACTAGAATCTATAGAAGTAAGTGAGTGACATGGAAAACATTGGTGTTTGTTTCCTTAGAATATTGTTTCCTACAATTATTTCCAACCCAATAGGCTTATAGGATTTATCAATGACTGAGTTCCAAGTGGCAATTTCACTCGCAAAAAATCTATCAAATGTGTGAAGCTATAAAAAAAAGTTTCTCAGATCTTAAAAGGTGGTAAGAAGAGAAAATTATTAAAGAACAAATTTATATATGGTTTCAAAATTGAAATATGTAGCTCAAAGGGGGATAAAAAACTCTATATATCTATTTTACTATAGATGTAAGAGAAGGGTTTTCCCCCACCAGTTTCTAAAGAACATTGTAAATCTATTGAATGGAGATATTGATTAAGGGTGAGTAGTGTTTTTTATGGAGAAATACCATATATAATTCATAGTGAAATGGGGAGTATACTTAAAGGAAATTTCATTTTAATGACCCCCTATTATCCAGGATGTCAAATGGGGAGATGACATAAAAGTAATCTCTGACAAACCTAAGTGGAAGCAAACTTGAATAATGAATCTGGTTTTAGATGGACCATTTCATTTTGATTTCAAAATGGGATATAAAACTTATTTTATAGGAAAAGTATAAATCATAAATCCATATCCATGAAATACATAATGTATTAAACATATAATGGATTTATGATAGAGTTGAGAACAAAATCAAAAGGCGGAGAATGTTGAAAACAAACCTATGTTTGGTGTTGTATTTTTTGTCAATCACAATGTCATAAAGTATTAATAGAGTATTGTAATAGTAATTATCATTTCTATAATAGGGAATATATTTAAGAAATTAAGATAATTCATAGTCTAGGAGATTTAATTGAAGAGAAATTTCTAGAAGGTATCAATCTCATATTTGGAAGTTATGATCAGAAGTTATGATTCAACAGGTAGAAATAGATGGTTAAATATTTTTAATGTTTTTGAAAAGAATGAGTTAATGGAATTGGGTTGTGAATTTCATCACTCAATCCATATTAAGTGATCATTTATGGATTAGTTGAATATATATAGATCACCAATGTGATATCTAGATATTGAAGAATGAATTTACCATAGTGATTATAGTGTGGAATTATTCTCACAAAAATGATATTTCACACGTTTTATGTTTTTTGAATGACATGGATTTAACAATAATCTTGTGAAGTTGTTTTTATTTTTATTTTTTAAATAAATAAGATCACATCTAATAATATAGTCATAGAGCATGAATTTAGAAGCCTATAAGTGGAACTTAATGTTGCATCATTTCCCAAAGTTTTCTAAAGGTTTGGGTGAAAAATTATGGAGGGAGAGGATTTTTTTGTAAAATTCATGTTTTAGAAGACATATAAGTATTTTAGAGAAAATTCATTAGTTTTTTGAAATATGTATGTTTGTGTAAAAGTGTGGTAGTGTCATGAAATAATGTAGTGAAAAGATGACATAATAAATTTTGGTAAAATCTAAAGACTCATGAATGATTGTGTTTCAAAAATAGGTATATGTTGTATAATTGAATTAAATATTTTTTGGGTGTTTTAGAGTTTTTTGAAGGTATTTTAATTGTATAATATAAGTTTTCATGAAATAGGGAAGTTTGGTGAAGCAAAGTTTCACAAATGAATAATAATAGAGAAAGTTTGTAGAATTGAAGTTACATGAAGGAAAATTTTCTAAGTAACACAAAGGGTTGGTATTTCCCCATAAATACATAATATAGGAAGGATAAAGTAGAGAATATAGAGTTAATTTATTATGTTTTATTCTTAAGATAAAAATTCTCTTAATTTTAAAAGGTTTGAATTTATTTGAAGGTGTTTTGTGAACCACCAAGTTCCACAGGTGAACTTCTACGAATCACTAAGTTACATTAACACACTATTTTTTTGAACCTTTGTAATAAAGTTTTAAATTTAATTAAAGAATAGTATTGATAAATTTTAATATGGTATAACTTATAGGATAATAGTTTTATAAATAAATGAGTTTTGGGACAATAGGAGTTTCACGAAAGCAGAAGTTACATGAACAGGATATACTGATCATCAATTTAAGTAAATAGTTCATTGAAAGAGCATAAAATCGGGAGTATGATTCAAGAAAAGTATTTTTATAATCCGGGAAAAAACATTATGTTTCCAATATATTTAAAAATACTTAATTTTCTATAAACTTTGGAAGTACCTTCATCAACATAGTACGCATAGGTGAGGAAGAAGTAGTGTACTTTGAGTGAGGAGTGTCCAAAACCTACATCTTTTAAAGGCAGTATGCGTGGATTAGAGTGACCATTTTTGGAAAAAAAATTAATCAAACAAACTATTGAAGATTAGTGGATTATGGTATGACGAAAACATTTTCATTGTATTCTCCTTAGACTAGCCCTCTGTGGTGAAGTAAAAATCCCCTTATCTCATGAATGTCTTAGTTTCTTGTACATATTTGATTATTTTAGTAAGGAATTCATCATGTGTGAGAGTTTTAATGTGTTTATTTGAATGATGGAACAATGTAATAAAATAAAAAATAAAAGGAAGTAAATAAAATGTTTAAATTGGCCGACAACCTCATTCACCCCCCCCCCCACCACTCAGGGTTTCCTTGGTTCCAACACTCTTCCTTTCTAGGGAGAATGAATTTTAAATTCAAATATTTTTTATATAATTAATTTCATCCTCGGAAAGTATATCATTATTGAGAATAATTATCATCCTCTTTAATGAAGTTTTCCCCTACTTGTCTATATTTCCCTTTTCTCCTAATGTTATACTTTATATTTAGAATCCTAATTATGTGCAATCTCATTTGACCTTCATATTTCACTTCACCTCTTTTATAAAGGTCATTTTTTACTTTTTTATGATGTGGGATTTAAAAAAGTTATTTCAAAATATTAAATAAAATCTATCTTTTAAAATTCAAATGTGTTATCTTCCACTCCACAATTCTTTTTATAACCATTATGCCATTTCAAGAATCTATTATTGAAGTTTATTTTTCAAAAGTAAATGTTTTTCAAAGTTTTCACTTCTCATTTTTGAAACTTTTATGTCCTTTTCAAGGTTCCATTATTGAATATTATATTCAAGAGTAAAAGTATTAAAAGTTTTTTAACTTTGAATTTTTGAAACTTTTATGTTTTTTTTAGGATTATTTTCAAATATTTATTTTTGAAAATGTCTTATTTTAAATTTCTAAAAGACGTACTTTATAAATATGAATTTTCAAAGTGATTCTATCTTCATATTTTATGTAAAAGGTAAAATATTTTTCTTAAAGTAATTCTCTTATGATTTCAGAAAAAAATTATATTTATCTCTAAAGGTCTTATTTCCTTGTAAATTATTATTTAGGAATAAACTTCTAAATGTTTTAATAAAATATTCTTTTGGGGTGATTGAATTTTAGGAATCAACTATTTAAATTATGGATATCAATTTGGGTGATAACATTTTGAAATGATATGAAACCCATCTTTTTTATGGTTTCTTTATGATGTGATGAATGATTATTTTCTATTGCCACACATATGTATAGATGATTGAAGGGTGGGGTCCTATATTTCCCTCTAATACATTGGTTAAGGTTCTATATATCATGAGATACTTATGGATGGTAGGTTTTTGAAACCCAGGTTACTTAAAGACCATATTTTTGTGAAACCTAAGTCACTTAAGGACCATAAGTTTAAAAATCTAAGTCATTTATAGATCGTAGGTCTGTGAAACCTAAGTCACTTTTGGAATATAGGTTTGTGAAACCCAAGTAACTTATGGACCATAGGTTTTTGAAACCTAAGTCTCTTATGGAACATAGGAATTTGAAACCAAAGTCACTTATCTATTAGAAGTTTTTGAAGTATAACTCACTTATAGACTGTAGGTTTCTGAATCCAAAGCCACTATTGGACTATAGTTTTGTGAAACTTAAGAAACTTATGGGCTATAGGTTTTTGAAACCAATATCACTTATAGACTATAGGTTTTTAAAACCAAAATTGCATATGGAACATAGGTTCATAAATCCCAATTCACTAATGGGATATAGGTTTTTTATTCTTAATACACCATGTAATGAATCCTTATACTTATAGTGATGTTATAGTTTATTTTTATGATATATTTCCATACCATGCTATATCTTTATTCCTATAATTATACTACATGGACCATGTTTATTATCTCCTGATTTTTCACCCATTTTCCATGGTTTATGTCTATTCATTAGAAATTACATGTCATTTTATCATGACGTATGGACAACCCTTATTATTCCATGTTATTTTTAATCATATATTTCTCCACTTCTCATGTTTTACCATATTATTTTGATCTAACACTTGATTACATGGTGATGAGTTATTTTTCCTTACTGATCATTTGAGCTCACTAGTTACTTATGTTTCCATTCCCCATGTTATGAATATAAGTGTAACTTATGAGAAGTATATAAGGGATTCTAGTGTGGTTCGATTATTGAGAAATGGTTCCTATGTTACTAGTCCCCAAAGAAAAAACATTATATTCATAAGAATGTTTTATTATATAGGAGATTTAATGTTTGTACTATGGAAATGTTGTAAAATAATGATAGATTCATCTGACTTTGTATCAAAGAATTTTTTTAAAGAAATTGTTTTTTCACCAGAACCAGGAGTACAGGTCTGGGGAAACTTAAACCTCACCCTTATCAGGGATAAGGTGTGGTGTATTAGTCCCCTATGTCATCTTGTCTTTTGATATTGTTATAAAGGGGGAGAAAAGAAAAGACAACATAAATCTTCCTTTTATCTTCCTATGTTTTTTCAAAGGGGTAGAATATAATATAGGGGGTTTCATTTATATGTGTTACCTTTATCAAGAGTAATCTCTTAGGTATAGATATGTATTTAGAGAGAGTTTTTAAAAGGGGTAAGGTATAAATTCATAATGGTGCATGTGTGAAATATTTTAATAGTTTTCTTGATGTGCATGAAGGAATTTGTTCTTAAACAGGTTCCTTGGATAAATATATCATATTAAGGATACATTTGATGATAAACATAGAGATGATGAATTATTTATTCTCAAATTTATTTTCAAAGTGGTGTCACTTCATCAATAAATAATTAAGGAGATTAGGGTTTACAATTTTGAATATAAATCCCTATTTTTTGGATAACATGGTATTATTTATTCAGCGTTCTTGTTTACTACACTGAGTTTTCTCAAGTAGTATTAGAATTACTAAATGGTGATCCATTTCAAAAAATTTAGAGTTTGATAGATATTTATGTTACTTGGTTGAAAAAAATACAAATAAAGAGATTATTGAGACTAAGATGTTTGAGATGATGTTTGGGGAGATTCTTTATAAATTTTGACATGAAGATAGGTATAAAGTAGATATGATTAGTGTTTTGCATTTTTTTTCGACACATAAATAATATTCAATCTCAAGTGTTTTATGATGATGCATTTGAGTTGAAGTATTTTAAAATTTCATAAATAGTTTTAAGCTCATAGAAGAGACTTGAATGTTCAATAAAGGATATTGAAGTTGTAGGTGACATCACCAAATCATATAAATTTATCAGAATAGGTGTGTTGGCTATCTAAGAAGTAGAAAATGGTGATCTACACTGAACACGAGTGTTTTTTAAGAAGTTATTTTCAAGTAGTTTCACATGTTGGAAATGAAAATGTTTTTTATATTATAGAGGGAACGTTTGGTGGCCTTATGTTCTTAGAATCACAAAAAAATTGGGTGAGCATCCTCAAAATGGTTATTTTCACATGAAATTTTTGGTTTAGAGATTCTACAAATGAAAATGATGATATAAATTTTTCCATGGAGGTTGTTTTGGTCACTTATGGAATATTTTTTCTATGAGTTTCAAAACAGTAAGTTCTACACTATAGTTCAATGTTGTTGATCATTTTTTTAAGGATTCAAAATTTTGAGGGTTTTTTAGGAAAAAGGAAATTGATGGGTAGGTAGAAATGTGAAGCTACACATCATGGAGCATCTCATAGTTAATGAAATATTCTACATATCAGAAATGAATAGGAGAGAATTTTCCATTATTCTAGGAATGTTTATAAAGTTTTCCAAACATTTTACTTTAACTGGAATAAAATGGGATCTGAAAATTTGTGGTTATAGTCATGTTTAGAATAAATTTCTTGTTTCAAGTGGATTTGATGATTTGGGTCATTGAATAACTCAAGAGCCTCATAAAATTGATATTTGAAGTAATTTTATTTAATCAACAGTGACTAGGATATTCAAGGTGATCCAATGGTTCAAAAATAAGTGAGATAAGTTGAGATTTAGTTGAAGGAAGTTTAATGTAACATCCTGACCTACCAGGTCCCCAACTGGAAAAGTGGCATTCCGAAAGTGACACCCCTTTCCCACCTCCAATAAGATAGGGGCTGGTGGCTAGCACTGAGTAGGAATAACACACATATGTGACTCCTTATCCTACTATACTTTCACACACACACACACACACACACACATATCTACATATATACCATAGTAATTTGTAATGTAAAAAATTGAAATAGTAAATGTATTTAAAACCTATAGAATCCCACAATAAGTATGAAAATACATAATCCATGTAAAGGGGGGAATACATTCCCAATAACCAAAGTAGATCTTAACTAATAAGAATAGGTAGAAACAGTCACAACACATAACACTAGTCTATCTATGAGTCATGATACCATATCCTCCAAGCACCACTAAAAACATCCCACACCCAGTCCTCTAATATCTTTGTCATATATTCTCTAATCTTTATAAGACATGACATGCGTAAGAAGATCCCATACATGGGTAAGTATATACATACCTAGTAGGGTACCCAAAAATCACCGAGAAGTGAATAATCAAAGATAAATTCATCTCACACCCATAACCAATAAGGAAAAGGAAATATAAAATTCCTAAATATACTCATAGAGGTATATATTTCCTAGAGTATTGTCTCAGAATCACAGTCCTCCAAACAACTCAGTACCCGTATATTCTGATCTAAAAATCACTAAAACTACATTTTAAATGCATCAGATGAGGCTACAGGATCCCTACCCCATGGATATGGGTGAAATAACAACTCCATTGGATGTTCCATGTCCCATATAATCTCTTTGGGTAGGTGAAATACCAACTCTATAGATAGAGGATCCCCACTTTGTATATGAGGGTGAAATAACTGGCCCTATATGACTTTGCAGGTAGAGGATCTCGTCCCCATGCTCACATGGGTGAAATGTCACTCCCAAGTAGGATACTAGTCCTAAAGGGTGAGATAACAAATCCACATAGAAATAAAGAGGGGGGAATCCACATCTAATCAAACTATCTTAGGTAAATATAAAGTACATGGAATTCCCTAGTGGTACATGGTGTGTAACTAACACCGATCACATGGAGATGGTCTTTCATTCTACATGGTGCATATCAAGATCACTAAACATATTATAGAAGGGTTACATAGTGTGTCATGTCTACCAATGTGCTTAGAATGTACTCTGTCTACTTGAGTTGTGTCCCTCTGATAGTACACTAGGTGTGGCCCAACACCCAAGGTGTGTGGGGACATAAGAATACCTAGGTGTGTACTCCCAGTAAACAATGTCCTGCCCTGGTAGGGGTTTTACGGTGTGTGACTTAGTCAAATGGTCATGTAAAAACTAACTCCCCATGTAAACCTTAGTTGCTGCATCGGCAAGATATATGGTGTGTGTTCTTCCAAACTACATGCCTTATAGTCATGAAATTTAGAGAAAGTCATGTACATGATGAAACTTCTAATTTTAAATCCTCATCAACCATTTTCTATAATAAATATATCTAAAAATCCCAAAAACAAGTTAATCATAATCAATGGCTATCTGAATGTTGGGTTCCAACTGTTCTTCATTAGAAAATGGATCATCGTCTCTTCTCGATCCATCCAAACAACATATCTTTAAAATGCCATCATTCGATTATCCTTTTTTACATCATCATCACCACATCTTCATCATGCCAGAATCCACCATGAAAATCCTATAATCTCAATATTTGGAACCCATGATCGGTCTCACAATAATTTTTTTTAGGGATGGTCGAACCACCGGCCAATCTATACGGTCAATGATCATACATAGAAAAAAGGGGGAAAACCACAAAATATAAATGTGAATAAAGATTTATTTTCTTGATTGGTTTTTCCAATATTAATTATTAGAGAATGAATGATAATAATCAAATAAAAAATTCTAAATAAAATTAATAATTAATTAACATGGTGAATATGTAATCCCACCTTTTATTACAAAACTTTTCATTACATTTTACAAACAGATGATCTTTAAAGTCTAGTGTCTTGGAAATCTGGAACAATATACATGAAAACATTAAAAATTATTATAATAAACTTGTAAGTATTCATCAAAGGTTCATACTAAGTACAATTACTGCATCTCATAACATGGATACATACATCAAAGGAAAGGGTGAGTAGACGGACCAGTAAGGAAAATAAGGGAATCGGTTTACTTGTGATGTCAATAAGAACTTGTTAAAAAACATAAAGACGTGAGAAATAGAACAATAGGAATATAAAAATAAAAATAACATGAATCATAACTTGAATATGTGGATACAACATTTAATCTATACATTCATGAACATATCACAAAGTTTTATCCCCAGGGTGTAATAAAAATTACCAAAGTTATTCACCATGGTATCGTGAAACTTGTCATCTCTAGAGATTAAATTATTTACCCAATGCATTAGAGCACTATCATGGTGAACCCTTAATATGTATTCATTTTCATGTGATCCATATATATCATAATCATACATTTCATAAATAACCCAAAGAGAATAAAAGAAATGGGTTTCATATCAAAATTATGACGTTTTAAAAAGTGTTTAAAAACAAGATCATTATGTCATTTATAACCCATAGAAAGGGAATAAGGGTTTTATGTGTGTTAATTAAATAATCAAGAATATAATTTTTATGCCTTTATGAACTACCCTAGAAACTAAATAGTTCTGGGTATTCACATAAATAAGATAAGATAATTTCATGAGAGAAAGAGAGAGAAATTTTGAGACAAAATTTCTGCAGCATAACGACTATATAACATGGCTTTAGAAAACAATAAAAATAGAGGGGAAAAGGGTCACCCACTCATAAATAACTCATAACATAGTATAGGGATAGAATAAAATTTAAATAATATCATGGTATGGATGTTTGAATTACATACCACATAAAAAGGAAACATGAAAGAAAGGAGAATATGCGATTTCTTTTACGAAAATTCAGCAGTGTATCGGCGTCACTTAAAAATTCCAAAAATCAGTTAATGATAGTAGAAAGGGTCTATAATAATTTGGACATGAAATTAACATAAATAAGGGAATATAAGAACATACACCCACATAATAATATGGAAACTAGAATACACAACATAAAGGAAGTCATGACTTAAAAGAGGAGGGTGAAAGGTTCCCTTACTATGAGAAGTAACTTCGAAAGCTTGAAGGTTGGGAACATGGGGAGATTGAGGGAACCTTGGGAGGAATCCTTGGGATTTAAAAATACCAGAGCTTCTTTGATGATGAATTTTTAATGAAAGGAATGAAGTAATGGGTTGGTATTTATAGAAAAAGTGAGGGAATATTTAATTAATTTCCAAGGGACAGTTCATTGGTGGTATTTGCAAAACCATGGGCTTTCCCATGGTATTTACCCATTGTATTGGCCACTTGGGACACCTCATAACATATATTACTATTCAAAAGTCAACCATAATTATTACATCATTATTACGTCATTAATGATGTCATTAAACACATCAAAACTCAAAACTGTATTTTCACTATTCACTAAAAACAAAACATTTTATAAAAATCTCATAAATTCAGCCTAACCTAATATAGTTGCTCTGAATTAAAAAATGAACTCCATTTTATGAAAATAATTTTCTATTTATGATATTTCTAATTTTTAAGTAAAAACATGATTTACCCGAAAATTTTTTACTAATACTTAACCAATAATTTTTGAAATAGTTATTTATTTATGCTAAAATATCACATTCCCTAATCAAGATTCCTAAATTATATTTATACTTTCTTAAGTGATTTTACTATTCCATTGGTCACATTACTATTCATAAGGGTAAAATTAATATTTCAAAGAGTAAAGTTATTATTCAGAAAAAAAATATTCTGATCTTATTGAGCCACATTTTTCACTCAGATTACAACCATGTATGTCTAATTTTTGAAAATCATTTCATAGAAAAATTTATTTAATAATACAAAGTTTTTATACTATTCATAAAAAACACTATTCATCAAATACTATTCATAAAATTGAAACTTTTTAGAAAAAATCTAAAAAATCATCCTAGGTTAATTTTGACATTTGAAATTCAAAAATGATGTTTCTTTTACCATAATAATTCTCTACGTATGAGAAATATTTGAAAAGTACAATTTTTACTTCTAAATTAAATTTATCAAATTTGTCTTAATTAAACATATACTTTATTAAGAAAATCTATTCCAAATTCAGGAATGATGAAATAACAATTTTATTTACACAAAGTATCTAAGGACTCGTTACATATCCCCTTATAACACTTGCATAGGACCTAAGAGTAAGGTGCATTATGGTGATAGAATCTTGGGGAAGCTCAAACAACATTGCCCAAGTGGTGATTTATATCACCTTGAACTTCTCCCATAGGAGATTCCGTTCAATCTTCACATGTTGTAGTTTGTCTTGGGCTTGGTCCAGAGCAAAGCCCAATGATGCAACCTCCTTCCCAAGCTCTGACAAATGGGCTTCGTATATCCAGAGTCTATCAAATGAGGCCATCAACTACTCTTTCTGTATTAATTAACCATGATCACTTGTATTTATAAACAATAATCATAACATTAAGAGTTTAGTTTCTAACCATCATATTGACCAATGATCTTATAACAGTCAAATTTTAATTATACTCACTTAATTAATTAAAGCATGTAGTTTTGTTGAGTACAAAATAAAATAGAACACAATTTTAGGAAACAAAAATTATTCAAAAGTTTAGGTGGTTATAGTGAATGTCTATTTTAAATTAGTTTATCCATGATTAATTTGAAATCATGTAATTAATAAAAATGGGGATAAAATCATTAAAAAAATCCTAACCTCAAAGGGGACAGATCATTGATGAAAAAAAATGTTCACTAGATATTTCATTGAAGAATATGATGTGTTCTTCATTTTCTCTATAAATTTCCATGATTAATTGATGAAGAAGAGTAAATAAAATTTTCATCATAAACAATTCCATGATCCAAAGTCATCCACTAACATCAACTCATCCAAGATCTCTCCCTCCCTCTCTCACAATATCTAGGGTTTAGTGGATCCCCCAAGGGATTTTTCATAGTGAGGGTTAAATACGCAACACCTAGGTCTATGAACATAAAAAAATAAATTAGTGATTTATTTTATTAATTTTAATCCATCCACAACTTTTTATCATTCTGAAACCCAATTAAAACAAAACTTAGGTTTCAACTAGGGTAAATCTTATGTCCTAGAATCCGTGGTAGTCCTGGTTTTCCTATCTGATACCATATTCCTAAGATATATAATAACACATGCCTGAGTATAATAAATATTTAAACAAATCAAAATACTACACACTGAGGTTCAAATTTACCTTAACAATCATTCCATTACTAGAACAAAATTCAAGGAAATCCATAAAAAATTTACAAATTTTCCAAACCCTAAAACTAGGGTTATTACATTCTACCCACTTTTAGATATTTATCCCCTAAAATCACGACTCACACAAAATGGTGAGGGTACTAAGATTTCATCTAGTTCTCACAAACCCATGATCTCTCCTAGAGAATTTCATGCTACTATAGGACATGTTCTAGTGGAATTTCTCACTCTCAAAGGATCTTCTCCATTCGATCCTCAATCACCACTGGGTAATTGATAAAGGTTCCTCTATATTCAATTTTTATCATACCCCAATCAATAACATGTGTCAAATCGTTCCCATATATCCTAAACTATGAAACATGGAAGACATCATGGACTTGATCTAGCTGCGAGGGTAAAGTGAGGAAGTATAAAACCTTTCCAACCTTTTGGATAATCTATAATGGACCACTATACCTTGGATATATCTTGTCACCTCAACCAAATATAAATAAATTTCACTAAGGTGATACCTTTATAAACACATAATCACCCTCCTCAAACTCCAAGGGGCTCATTATAACATTTTTATAAGACTTATAATGTATCTTTATTGCCCTCACATATTCCTAAATGATCTAAAACTTCTCAGTCATTTCCTACACCAAATTTGGACCCATGTGTGTTTTCTCTCTCAAATATAGCATAAAGCTGACCTAAAGAGTCTTCCATAAAGTTCCTAAAACCAATCATGGATTAATAGTTGTTTTTATATGAATAATACATCAGTGTAAAAATATCCTCCCATCTTCAGTCAAATTCCAAAACACAAGCCCTCAACATATCCTCCAGAACCAAAATGGTTTTCTTATTCTAGACATCATTACATGTCTAAAAATCCTTGATCATACAAAACTGATTCCTAAAAACCTTTTACAAACCTATCCATAATTGGGATTTAAACTAATCATCAAAGTCATAGAAAATCATAAAGTTCACTCTATGAAGTCATCAAATCACCTGTATGTACAAGTGTCCTTGGATTTCCATAGAACTCTTCTCCTTGATGGTGAGAAAGTGAGTCAGCTTAGTGAGTTGGTCAAAAATCATCCATATTTCATCATGACCACTCACTAACCATGGAATTACTATCACAAAATCTATATATATTCTATCCCATTTCCACTCTATAATATTGATAGACTACATCAAACTTTTCAGAACCTGATGCTCATTTTTCACCCACTGATAGGTAAGGCATGAAGAGACAAACGTCATAACACTCCTCTTTATTAGTGTACACTAAAAATAATGTTTAATATTTTGGTACATCTTTACCACACTAGGATTCACCTCTAATGGGTAAGTATGGAATTCTATTAGCACTTCCTCCCGAAGTGTGACCATCATCATAGTCTACACTCAAAAGAGAATAATATTCTCCCCACCTTTAGAGAATACATAAGGAGTATGTATTGTGGATATATGATCACATAATACCTTAAGGTCACCATCTCCAAGTTGTGCTTCCATCATTTGATGGAAAATAAGAGGTGCCACAAACATCAATCAGAGGTACACTGCTCCATCCCCACCCACTAAGGATAATTGAAATGAGGATAAATTCTTTAACACCTCACCTATAAATTAAGAAAGGGATAAAAAAATAAGAGTATCTTCAACCATGTTTCTCTTCCCAAGAGTATATACTAACTTGAATTCATAGTCTTACAGAAACTCAAGACATCACCTCTTATTCAGATTAACATCTCTTTGTGTGATGATATACCTGAGACTCTTGTGGTCGAATTAAAAAACAATCCTCTCTCCAAGAAGGTAGTGTCACTGGGTCTTCACGGTGGACACCATAGTTTTCATCTCTAATTCATGGGTTTTTTATTTCTTCTCATGGGGTCTCAGCTACTTAGAACCATACACTATCACTTCCTACCTCTCCATCAACAAACACAAGAGCCTATCCCCAAAGGCATTGCAGAACACTACATACTCAACCCCTTCTTTGTGAAACTTCAAAATAAGGAACTCATTGACCTCTATCGGAACTCTTCAAATGTAACACCCCAAGATTTCATAGTGTGTTATTTCTTCAAAATAATTCAATAACTTGCACTACACACAACACCGAGTTCAAGCGCACCATGACATACCAAACAAGCCATTCAAAAGAGGTTATGAATAGTATTAACTAAATTTTAAACTTTATATAATCCTTATAATTTTAGAATCCATATTATGAGTTTCTTAGACATAATTGTAGTTTTACCAACTTTTAATAGTGAACACTTTTTAAATAAAATATTTTAAACTTTTGACTAAATGGGGACATCAAAAAAATTTAAAATAAAACATCTCAAGCTTCTACGGTACGCTTCTCTTTGAATAATGTGATAGCGTGTGTTGTACGCAACCTCGAGTTCTAACACACACCACAACTAATTAAACTAGCCGTTGTGAATAGTAATACCTAATTTTTGAAATCATATATATTTTATATTTCAAAATGGACTTCATTTTTGGAATCGGAATATCGAAATTAGCCTAGGGTGAAATTTTGGTACATTTCGGATAACTTTCATATTTTGATGAATAGTGAAAATTTCTAAATTTTAATTAAAAACAACTTTTTTAATCAAAATAATTAATAGTGATAAATTGTGAATTTGAGTGGTTTTAAAGTATATTTAGAATATATTTTTACCATTTAATATAATGTTGGTCATTGGACATAATTTTACAATTAAACCGAACATAAACAAGTGTCAATCTTTTGATAGTTATTATCTCTTAAAAAACACGCTTTTTGTTTTGACAGCGGGAATTAATTTTAAATTAATTTCTGCCACTTATGTGTTTTGAATTTAGGAAAATGTATTCCATATTTGGAATCAGGATGTTCAAATTGTGTAAATAGGTAACTTTTATTTTTGGACATTTTGAATAGTTACTATGGTAAATATTTTATTTACCATGGTTAAAAGTTAAATCCGGTAAATAAGGGTTAAAAAAATAATATTATAATAATACTAAATTACCCTAAAACGTGTCTTAACCCTATTGGTTGATACATGGTCGACCATGGGCATCTTTTTGTCAATTTTGGGACCCCATGGATCCACTTGTAAGTGATAATGACACATTATATTAATAAAGCTAAAATAAAAATAAAAATGGCATAAGCTTACATCTTTTAGAAGAACAATTTTTACATAGGGTTATACATGTTGGATTTTCGATTATAAATATTCATTAGAAAGCTAAAAAGATTTCCTACATGATGATATTTTATTTATAATTTTTAGACATCAAATAAGTTAAATTATTAATGACACAATAATGATGCAATGTTTACCTCATTAATAAATCATTTAAATAAATAAGATTATAATGATTAAAATATTATCTAAAACCTGTCCAATTATTATTGGTTGATGTTATTTAGAATATGAGTCATCGTATCTTCGACCTCAATGATTTTTGGACCATTATAAACCGAATACAAATATATTATAAAGTAATACTTTCACACTTTCCTAAAGAGCCCCTCCTCTCCTTTATAAAAGGAGACCACTTCTACTCATTCCTCACACCTCTCAAGACACTTGGCTCGTCCAAACTCTGCCCAACTAAGCTCCCCACATCCCTCTCCTCCTCCTTGAAGCTTCCCCTTAGGCAGAAAGCATTTCAAGAAGTCCTTTGGTTCCAACCAAAGTGAGTTACCTAAATTAAAGGTAACGTTTTCTCTTAAATTATTTTCATTTATTTTGCTTCTCCAACCCCCAAACTCTTTTTATTTCCCTTCTTTTGTAACAAAACCAGTATCCTCAATATACTAGGATGTTGTTATAAACACACAACTCCATCTAATGTATGATGAACATAATGTTTCTGTGGATGGCAAATTAACGCCTCACGAAACGATGATTGTTCAAATACATCTTACCGCCTCTCATGGTGGCCATTATGATGGCACTGTAATTAAATATGATATTAATGATATATATTTTATATATAAGCTTCTGTAATTCCATTTTATTTCATACCATTATTCGTTTCATGTTGTATATACATACGATAATTTCATTTGAGGAAGTGCGGACTACCGCCCCCTTAAAATGATATGACTCGTTCATACTACACATGGAACGTATAAAGGATGGTGTTAATGAAATTAAGTAACATATATAAAATATTATATTATACTGGAATAGTAATATACCTATGTATCATTTGGATTCGATTCTTTTAAAATAAAAATTAAATGGAAGTAGCGTTCGTGCGTACGTACGGACTACCGTCTCCACGAACGCGATGAGATTCATTCTCCATCGTATCCATTAAAGTCTTATTCTCATTTTGGGGTTAAAAATAATGTTAATATAATTCTGATTATGAATAAGATATAATCTATCCATTACAAACATGTCTTACGTAACCAAACATTTAAGAAGAACGAATCGATTATCACCCGAAACGGCGATAATACTAAGATATTATTATCAAATCAATATTAAAAGATCATATATGATATCATATTAATGTATATGATTCTTTTATAATTTAATAACAATTATTTCACCATTATACAGGAGGTTAACCTACCCCAACCAAGGAAAAGTACAAGGTAAGGGTTATTTCACAATCTCTTCATTATCCGAGGTTGTTTATATGTAATAATCTACTGGGATCTCTTTATCATCCACATCCATGTTTCTTAAAAATGTATTTCAAAACATTTTTACTATTTACAAGAATATGGGTTAAAGTCATTTATACCTTTTTTTGACTTTTTATAAGAGGTTTATAAAGGAATCTTTCTGTCGTTTTCAAAACAAGGTCCTTTTTAACCTTTTCGACAGAATTGAGGTAAGAATGTTTTTTTTAACTTATACGGCGGGTGCGGTTATTTTACGCCGTTATAAAATCTTCAAAGCTTTCCTTACAAGATTATAAGAATATTTTCAAATAAAATGTTTTATTTTATATGGATCTTAAATGAATTCAAAATAAAAGGAGATATTTCTTTAAAAAGAATTTTGATTTCATCTATGTCAACATCCTTTGACGGATTTTAAGATTATTTGAAGTTGATTTATTATGATACAAAACTTCTATATTGTATTGAAGGTTTTGTGACATGTTTGACTATGGATGTGCTATTTTTATACCATTCATAGTTTATGGTGAAATTATTGACATTTCGTATGCTAGTTTTAATACGAATGTTTATGTTATGTTTAAACCTTTTCATATGGGAATGCATTGGACTTAATAAGTGACGGGTGGAGCCCGCTATAGCTCCTCGATGCATCGGTAGGTCTCATGAGACAAACTAGTGTCTTGGCACAAGGCCTTGACAAAATCTTATTTGTAGTCTTGGCACGAGGCCTTGGCTATGTGGTTATGATAGTCTGGCATTATGCATTCCAACATTATGAAAGTGGTTATTGATTTTTGCATGTGATTATTCGATTAGTAGAATATCCATGTGAATAAGTAAATGGCATTATTTCATTTTATTTATGCCATACCATGTTGAATGTTCATGTATAAAAGGCTTTTGTTTTAGTTATACATTGCCTTAATTGTTTATTCTTATTTATGAAAGTTTCCGCTATATTGTTATCCTTACTGGGCATTTGAGCTCACCCCTTTTCTATGTTTTATTTTTCCCAGGTAGTGAAGAAGTAAATTATGAATGACTTGTAGGGATATTATGAGGGGTTAATAGTGTGGACGTCGGAAACATTATGTTGTTGTAGTAGTTTTTCACTTTGAAATGTAATGTAAAACTTATGAATATATCTAGTGTTTCCAAGGCTACTAAACTAATCGGTCTTTCGGGATTTGATCTTTCTTGTGATCATGCCAATGTTACGAAGTAATGCACCGACTCTGGGTAGCTGGGGTCGGGGCGTTACAGTTGGTATCAGAGGAAGTTTAGTACAAACCTTGGAAGCTAGATTTAGATAAACTCTGATTAGAGCACGTAGACCTAAGATGAACTTTGAGGATTAGTATAGAAGAACTTCCTAGAATTTTGGTATTGTAGAGATTTTGTGAGTTTTCCGAGCAATACATACCTGTCTGGATACGAGCAGGTAGAGGCGGCTCTGGCACAGATGTACCTAGGGGTAAAACCCTAAAACACCGCTTTGAGCTAGACTCGAACGGGAACTGGTGCACGACAACGGGCCTTGCTGCACTCTTGGTTACGACACTCCCGGGGGATATGCTTAGGATAACTCTCATTTTCATTACAAATCATTTTGAAGGGATTATGAGTATATACTTCCTCAAAGAAAACATTCTTATGATTATGGATTATATCCATAAATAGTTCAATTTATGTTAAGTGTTTTATAAGTATGGGATTATGTATTTTGATTCATAAACTGATCTAGTGTATGCCATTGTTTAGAAATGGCGCCCAGTAGAAGGAATGAGAACTCCAGAAATGCACATGATCCAAGGAGAAGGAAGGATCATATCTTTCATGGTCTTAAGAAAGAATTTATAAGAGAAATAGTCTCCCATGTATTATCGTCATATGAAGAAATAATATCATGTGTTGATAAGATAAGTAAAGAGTTTACTGAGTCCTATGGATTTGATGGGAAGCAAGAGAAGAAAAGGATGGAAGAGAGAAATATGGATAAAGGGAAGAGGGAAAAGAAGAATTTTCCCATATGTGGTAACTGTGGAAAGAAACACCCTGGAACTTGCCTGAAAGGAATGGGAGTTTGTTATAAGTGTGGAGGAAAAGGGCACAAAGTACGTGACTGCAAGGGTAAGAAAATGGTCTCAAATGTACAATGCTTCATTTGCAAAGAGTTTGGACACTACGCGAACCTATGTCCCAGTCATCAGACTATGCCGCAAATGATGCTATTGGATAATAATCAAGTTATGATACTACCACAGAAGAAGAGGAATGATTAGAGTTCTTATGTTGATTATGTCAATTGAGTGTTGTATCAACAATGTACTTGTTATAATAATTATGGAGTATATAAGGATTGTACTGCAGTACTATTTCATTAAGGACTTGAGATTGTGTGGAACAAAGAAAAGTGAATCAATAGCAGGATAAATTTTTGGAAAATATATGGTTGAATGATAAACCATAATATAGTTCTGATACCGAGGTAGTGATTTTGGAATAATACATGATTTTTCTGGATAAATTATATTGGATATTCTTGACTACATTGGAACTGATTAATGATTTGTATATTCCATCATTGTTGGGGTTTAAAACATTTTTGGATTAATGAAGTATATCCAGCATTCTATATGGAATAAGGGAGCATGAATGTAATCAATAAGGAATACGGTAATTCGGGATGTTTCAGTGTATTAAAGGAATACATGATGAAGGTATTCATATGCTATTACGGGGTAAAAAGGATCTACATTATGTTTACCTTCCTTATAAATGTTGGACTGTGAGTTTGGACAGAAGTATTTTGGATAGTTCTAGTTTGGATTATTTTGGATTGCCATAAAAAAAACAACCCGGAGGTCGGGCGGCAACCCATCGCGTCCGGCAAAGGCTGCGAGACTTGATCTCGAAACCAAAGGGCGAAAAGGGTGTATCACCTACCACTGGCCCATGAGATGTCCTGGATTAAATAATGTAGTTTTTTTTATAGATCTGGTAGATGAATTATAAATTCATTTATTTTGGAACCCTGTATGAATAGTATAAATAAAAAAAATTACGAGTGAAAGATGAGTTTGTGGTAGAAATTTATTAATGGATAAAACTCTAATTATAAAGTAAGTATATCTCCTTATAATCTTATCCAATCTCATAAATAAATTCCTCAACATTAATAAAAGGAACTTAGAACAAAAATGTTGTCCTAGATGGTACCTTAAATCATCACTAATTTATGGCTTTGGGATTTTTGGCCTTTTCATAGCCATGTTCTCTACCACTCTCCATCAGATAATTGATGGTTAGATTTCTCCTCCATATCCATATTTTCCTACATGGAACCCTAGTATGTGTTATTTTCGGTAATCTTCATACTTTCCACTCTTTATTTTAAATAGAGGCCTCATTAATTCATTTTTCGATGTGGGATTTCAACTAAGATATTTTGAAATGTCAAAAATGTGTTATCCCAATACCCTATGTTTTGTTGAACCGATGGTATTTCAAATCATCATAGATTGATGAGTTTAAGGACCTCAATTTTATACTTGTTTGTGATTTATGACCTCAATCACTACCTATAAATATTTACGTTTTTCCTCCAATTATATGTCTCTAATTGCCACCAATGTTCTCCTAATCGAGATCATTATTTGGTGGTGACACTTTCATTTCTCTTTTCCTCATATTAAGACTAAATCTTAGTAACCCAATTTCCGATGTGGGTTTTCCCACAAATATATTTTCTATTTTCAACCTTTTATTTTCGAAGAACAATTTCAAATTGCGAGGATGCAATTTATTGAAGGAGGGGAGAATGTAACACCCCAAGATTTCATAGTGTGTTATTTCTTCAAAATAATTCAATAACTTGCACTACACACAACACCGAGTTCAAGCACACCATGACATACCAAACAAGCCATTCAAAAGAGGTTATGAATAGTATTAACTAAATTTTAAACTTTATATAATCCTTATAATTTAAGAATCCATATTATGAGTTTCTTAGACATAATTGTAGTTTTACCAACTTTTAATAGTGAACCCTTTTTAAATAAAATATTTTAAACTTTTGACTAAATGGGGACATCAAAAAAATTTAAAATAAAACATCTCAAGCTTCTACGGTACGCTTCTCTTTGAATAATGTGATAGCGTGTGTTGTACGCAACCTCGAGTTCTAACACACACCACAACTAATTAAACTAGCCGTTGTGAAAAGTAATACCTACTTTTTGAAATCATATATATTTTATATTTCAAAATGGACTTCATTTTTGGAATCGGAATATCGAAATTAGCCTAGGGTGAAATTTTGGTACATTTCGGATAACTTTCATATTTTGATGAATAGTGAAAATTTCTAAATTTTAATTAAAAACAACTTTTTTAATCAAAATAATTAATAGTGATAAATTGTGAATTTGAGTGGTTTTAAAGTATATTTAGAATATATTTTTACCATTTAATATAATGTTGGTCATTGGACATAATTTTACAATTAAACCGAACATAAACAAGTGTCAATCTTTTGATAGTTATTATCTCTTAAAAAACACGCTTTTTGTTTTGACAGCGGGAATTAATTTTAAATTAATTTATGCCACTTCTGTGTTTTGAATTTAGGAAAATGGATTCCATATTTGGAATCAGGATGTTCAAATTGTGTAAATAGGTAACTTTTATTTTTGGACATTTTGAATAGTTACTATGGTAAATATTTTATTTACCATGGTTAAAAGTTAAATCCGGTAAATAAGGGTTAAAAAAAATAATATTATAATAATACTAAATTACCCTAAAACGTGTCTTAACCCTATTGGTTGATACATGGTCGACCATGGGCATCTTTGTGTCAATTTTGGGACCCCATGGATCCACTTGTAAGTGATAATGACACATTATATTAATAAAGCTAAAATAAAAATAAAAATGGCATAAGCTTACATATTTTAGAAGAACACTTTTTACATAGGGTTATACATGTTGGATTTTCGATTATAAATATTCATTAGAAAGCTAAAAAGATTTACTACATGATGATATTTTATTTATAATTTTTAGACATCAAATAAGTTAAATTATTAATGACACAATAATGATGCAATGTTTACCTCATTAATAAATCATTTAAATAAATAAGATTATAATGATTAAAATATTATCTAAAACCTGTCCAATTCTTATTGGTTGATGTTATTTAGAATATGAGTCATCTTATCTTCGACCTCAATGATTTTTGGACCATTATAAACCGAATACAAATATATTATAAAGTAATACTTTCACACTTTCCTAAAGAGCCCCTCCTCTCCCTTATAAAAGGAGACCACTTCTACTCATTCCTCACACCTCTCAAGACACTTGGCTCGTCCAAACTCTGCCCAACTAAGCTCCCCACATCCCTCTCCTCCTCCTTGAAGCTTCCCCTTAGGCAGAAAGCATTTCAAGAAGTCCTTTGGTTCCAACCAAAGTGAGTTACCTAAATTAAAGGTAACGTTTTCTCTTAAATTATTTTCATTTATTTTGCTTCTCCAACCCCCAAACTCTTTTTATTTCCCTTCTTTTGTAACAACACCAGTATCCTCAATATACTAGGATGTTGTTATAAGAAGTATTCAAACTACACATACACACAACTCCATCTAATGTATGATGAACATAATGTTTCTGTGGATGGCAAATTAACGCCTCACGAAACGATGATTGTTCAAATACATCTTACCGCCTCTCATGGTGGCCATTATGATGGCACTGTAATTAAATATGATATTAATGATATATATTTTATATATAATCTTCTGTAATTCCATTTTATTTCATACCATTATTCGTTTCATGTTGTATATACATACGATAATTTCATTTGAGGAAGTGCGGACTACCGCCCCCTTAAAATGATATGACTCGTTCATACTACACATGGAACGTATAAAAGATGGTGTTAATGAAATTAAGTAACATATATAAAATATTATATTATACTGGAATAGTAATATACCTATGTATCATTTGGATTCGATTCTTTTAAAATAAAAATTAAATGGAAGTAGCGTTCGTGCGTACGTACGGACTACCGTCTCCACGAACGCGATGAGATTCATTCTCCATCGTATCCATTAAAGTCTTATTCTCATTTTGGGGTTAAAAATAATGTTAATATAATTCTGATTATGAATAAGATATAATCTATCCATTACAAACATGTCTTACGTAACCAAACATTTAAGAAGAACGAATCGATTATCACCCGAAACGGCGATAATACTAAGATATTATTATCAAATCAATATTAAAAGATCATATATGATATCATATTAATGTATATGATTCTTTTATAATTTAATAACAATTATTTCACCATTATACAGGAGGTTAACCTACCCCAACCAAGGAAAAGTACAAGGTAAGGGTTATTTCACAATCTCTTCATTATCCGAGGTTGTTTATATGTAATAATCTACTGGGATCTCTTTATCATCCACATCCATGTTTCTTAAAAATGTATTTCAAAACATTTTTACTATTTACAAGAATATGGGTTAAAGTCATTTATACCTTTTTTTGACTTTTTATAAGAGGTTTATAAAGGAATCTTT
Source organism: Viscum album (assembly GCA_963277665.1). Classification (NCBI taxonomy): domain Eukaryota; kingdom Viridiplantae; phylum Streptophyta; class Magnoliopsida; order Santalales; family Viscaceae; genus Viscum; species Viscum album. The sequence goes on along the minus strand of OY728121.1, from coordinate 1,075,531,752 downwards.
CCGTCGTTTTCAAAACAAGGTCCTTTTTAACCTTTTCGACAGAATTGAGGTAAGAATGTTTTTTTTTAACTTATACGGCGGGTGCGGTTATTTTACGCCGTTATAAAATCTTCAAAGCTTTCCTTACAAGATTATAAGAATATTTTCAAATAAAATGTTTTATTTTATATGGATCTTAAATGAATTCAAAATAAAAGGATATATTTCTTTAAAAAGAATTTTGATTTCATCTATGTCAACATCCTTTGACGGATTTTAAGATTATTTGAAGTTGATTTATTATGATACAAAACTTCTATATTGTATTGAAGGTTTTGTGACATGTTTGACTATGGATGTGCTATTTTTATACCATTCATAGTTTATGGTGAAATTATTGACATTTCGTATGCTAGTTTTAATACGAATGTTTATGTTATGTTTAAACCTTTTCATATGGGAATGCATTGGACTTAATAAGTGACGGGTGGAGCCCGCTATAGCTCCTCGATGCATCGGTAGGTCTCATGAGACAAACTAGTGTCTTGGCACAAGGCCTTGACAAAATCTTATTTGTAGTCTTGGCACGAGGCCTTGGCTATGTGGTTATGATAGTCTGGCATTATGCATTCCAACATTATGAAAGTGGTTATTGATTTTTGCATGTGATTATTCGATTAGTAGAATATCCATGTGAATAAGTAAATGGCATTATTTCATTTTATTTATGCCATACCATGTTGAATGTTCATGTATAAAAGGCTTTTGTTTTAGTTATACATTGCCTTAATTGTTTATTCTTATTTATGAAAGTTTCCGCTATATTGTTATCCTTACTGGGCATTTGAGCTCACCCCTTTTCTATGTTTTATTTTTCCCAGGTAGTGAAGAAGTAAATTATGAATGACTTGCAGGGATATTATGAGGGGTTAATAGTGTGGACGTCGGAAACATTATGTTGTTGTAGTAGTTTTTCATTTTATGATGTAATGTAAAACTTATGAATATATCTAGTGTTTCCAAGGCTACTAAACTAATCGGTCTTTCGGGATTTGATCTTTCTTGTGATCATGATAATGTTACGAAGTAATGCACCGACTCTGGGTAGCTGGGGTCGGGGCGTTACATCAAAGGCCTTTTGAAACTCCTCCGACCAGAAATTTGTTTCCCCTTCTGATTTAAGGAAATCAAAGGTGCGACAATACTTGAGTACTCCATGATTAATTTATGGTAATAGACAACCAATTTAAAGAATCTCTACATATATTTAATGTTCTTGGGTTTTTACCAATAAATTACTGACACAATATTTTTGGGACCATAGAAACATCCTCCTCTAAGATTATGTATCCCAAAAAGTGGAACTCTCTAATCCAAAACTGACACTTTGAGATTTTCTCATGCAGCTGATGCTCTCAAAACATGCTCAAGTCCACTCTAAAATTCTTTGTATACTCAGACTCTAATGCTGATTAAATGAGAATGTCATGGATAAAAACTATATTTAAATAGTCTAGGAAAGGATAAAATATCTAATTCATGATTCCAATAAACTTAATTAGGGATTAATCACACTAAAGGGAATCATCAGGTACTCATAATGACTATAGTGACATCAGAATTTCATGTTCAGTATATCCTCCTTGCATACCCATAGTTGATGATATCTTGACCTAAGTTAAAAATTTTAGAACCACCTCACCCCTTTCAGCTGATAAAAGAGGTCATAAATTCTTGGTAGTGTATATTTATTATTAATGGTCACCTAATTTAGAAAATGATAATTTTCACATAACCTCAGGCTCTCATATTCCTTCTTGGTAAATAATACTGGAGATTCCCATAGGGAAACATTGGCTCTGATAAGGAATTTCCTATGAAGGTCTTCCAACTGTACTCACATCTCTTGAATGTCAATATAATCCATTTGATATGATACTAGATTCATCAGATCTTCCCATGGGTGCAGTTAATATAGAAATTGAATTCTCAATGAGGAGGTAAACCATGCACCTTTTCAGGTAATACATATGGGTACTCCTCTACTATATTGGGGAACTAAACATCCACCAAGTCTACTACACCAATATTTTAGCTATCCAACTAGTGGGAGATCAATTTTCATCTCCCACACATGATCTCGACCTAATCTTCTTGTAATTCCTTCTCGCTGGTAAAGGAAAATCTAAACCCATCTACCTAGGTCCAATGCATCCTCCAATAAAAACAATCAATCGAGACATGGATGAGAGAAAAAAAATCCATACCAAGAATGACATAAGGTCTCATCACTACTATAAAAAATTTCCCATGAGAAAATTTCCCCACCAAGCACTAAGTAAAACTTCTGACTAAACAATGTGATCATATAATCCCCTCCAGTAAGAGTCTCTAGCCATAAGAGAAGGGTTAGAGGATCTGTTGGTATTTCTATTTCTCATACAAGGGATAAGGACAAGAAATAATGGCTTGTTATTATGTCTACTAGAGTTGATACTTAGGTAGATGAGACGTATATTGTACCTTGGATCATGTTAGTAGCCTCTTAGTCATAATTATCTACTACCTACAACATCCCATGTTTATGTCTTCTAGCTCCTTGAGCCTAATTGGGAGCTACTAGAGGTGGTGGTGGTAATATTGGACCATGGAATAAATCACCTCCTACATATCTCTTGTATCCTCTATCATGACTACATCCCCAGGCTTCTTCCCAATCATGCCACTACATTTTTCTTGAGGTTCCATACATAACCTACCTATAAAATACCGTATAGTGGTTTGGAAAATCTCAAGTGATGTGACCTCTCCCATCATAGGAATGGAATCATCTCTTCCTCAGCGGAATTGAATCTCTTTGCAAACCATAGCCTAGGGACCCTTTGGTCTAAGAGTAGATATGCCAACATAATGAGTGTTATGGTACCAAAGCCTTAAGTCATCCACCAACTACTAAACTCTCTATTTCGGTGTGAATATTACTCGTACCAACCAACTATGAAGGCTCTTCCAAAAATATATCGATTATCAAGGCACACTCTAGAACCCTAGAATTAGTGAGGATTAAAAGAGGCACATATTTGTCTTGAATATATCAACGTAGACCCTGCTCAAATTTCCTATCTTGTAAGTATGCATCACATACCTTCTCTTGAGAATATTGTGTGAGGTCAGTAAAACTTGATTCATACTCATCCACTAGCATGGTACCCTGGTGAATATAGAGAATCTCTAAGATACATACTAAACTTAGAGTTATTAGGGTGTGATTATCTTATAAGTGACACTCAAAATCAGTCTAGGGGATGTTCACCTCATCATGGGTCTATGTCATCAAGATATGCCACTATCATATTGATACATGGAAGAGAATTATTGAAATCACTACCATCAAATCTATAGGGGTTTGGATGAGTTGAAAATCTCATACCATGGACTCCAACCATACCTCTATCACCTTCAGTTCTGGGTCACCCTAGAACCTAGGCAGTCTCTACCTCTAAAACTCACAAAGAATGTTCAACCTCTATGCATCATCATCCTGAACTACTAGTATGCTATGTTATCTAGCATGAGGTAACACATTGTACTACACGATCAAGGGTAGGTCTGACTAATTCTCAATGAGTGAAATTTCCACTGTATTTCCACCTAGATTGAATACCTATTGAATTAGGCCCGAGGTCGAGGCCTCATTGCAAAGCTTGCCCTCATCACAATCCTGTTGTAGGATCATGGCTAGCAGTCTACATAGAGGATTCTGAAAATATTCAAGATGCACCATGGTCAAGAGAATATATGAGGATCTAACTCAATAAGGACATTGAAACCACAACTCATTCCTATACAATACATATACCTTTATTTTAAATGTAACCAGTGTATCAGTGTATTTATTTGACAAGTGGGTTATCAGAATCTTAGTGAATGGATAAATTGGACACCACACCGTCACTGGGTCCCTAGATTGATATTTTAACTCAAAACACTTAAATATCATTTCCCAATATCCCAAAACAATCCTCACATGACTAATAACTCCAAAAAATTTCCCTAGGACAGGCTCACTCTGATACCACTTTGTTATATCCTGACCTACCAAGGCCCCACCTAGGCCAGCATCATGTTGAAAGTGACACCCCAATCCCACCTCCAATAGGATATGGGTAGGTTACTAACACCAAGTAGGAATAACACACATATGGGAGGCCTTAGAAAAATGCACTTATAAACACACACACACATATATATCTCCATACATACTATAGTAATATGGAAAGTAAACAATTGTAATATTAAATGCATACATAAACTATATAATTCCACAAAAATTATGACAACACATAATCAAAGAGGAAAATACAATCCCAATAACCGACATGCATGTCCATCCTAAAAAAGAGTGGGAGATATAGTCATAGCATACAACACCAATCTGACCATGAGTCCCTTTACCACTACCTCCAAGAACCACTAAGTACTACCCACACTAGGTCTTCCAATATCTCTATTGTATAGTCTATCTCTACATAAGACATGACATATGTAGGCAGAAAACATATAGGGGTGAGTATATATATATACCCATTAGGACACCCCAAAATAACCAATAAGTAAATAATAAAAGATAAAGTCTTCTTGAACCCATAACCAAAAAGGTAAAGGAAATGAGAAATGCTCGGATATGCTCATAGATGAATACACATTCTTGAGTACAATATCAACAAATATCCATCCAAAAAACTTATCATACACATATTTTGATTCATAAATCACTACAATTATATGTTCAATTCCTCATATGAGGTTGGAGTATTCCTTCTCCATGGATATGGGTTAAATAGAAACTCCATTGGAGGATCCCTATAATGTTTGAGCCCTATGAATAGTATAAATACCAAATCTATATATATAAGATCAATGAATCATATATATGGGTAAAACACTTGATCCTATCTGATTTTCCAAGTAGAGGATCCCGACCTTGTGCTCACATGGGTGAAATGACACTCCCAAGGAGGATACCATTCCCAATGGGTGTGATACCATCTCCATCTAAGAATAAAGAGGGTAAAATCCATGTCTGAATAAAGTATCCAAGGTAAAGGGGAAGTGTACAATAATCCTAGTGGTACACGGTGTTTCCCTACACACCGGCCACCTAGTCATGTTATGACGCTCTACATGGAATGACTTAACCTCACTACATAGAGTGTAGAAAGGTCCCACAATATTTTATGTCTACTAGTGTACTCGACATGTACACCATATTCTCAAGCCATGTCCCTCTATGAGTACATGGGGTGTGGCCCATCACACATAGCATGTGGGGGGAACATGGGACCCTAGGTGTATACTCCCAGTATATGTCGACCTGGCTAGGTAGGGTTCACATGGTCATGTGATAATTAACTCCCTTTGGAAACCCTAGTCATTGTATCGGTGAGACATGTGGTTTGTGTTCTTATGAACTACACACCCTCTAGTCATAAAATTTCCAAAAAAGTTTTGCACACAGCATGAATTTCTATTTTTTAACCTTGTATACCATTTTCACCATGAAACTATTCTAAAAATACTAAAATAGAGTTAAATATCATTAATGTCCATCCAAAAATCCTATTTTGGCCATTATTCACCAGAAAATGGATCATTTTCACCTCCCAAACCATATGCGCACCATGCCTTGAAAATACCATCATTTGATTCTTTTTTGGATCTTTGTTATCATCATCGCATCTTCATCATGTTGTAGTCCACCATGAAAATCCCCAAATCTCAATCTATAGAACTCGTGATTGATCATGCTATGAAATGGGTCTACGAGGATGGTTGAACCATTGGCCAATCGAATACTGTCAATGATCACACATAGAATGAAGGTGGAAAATCAAAAAAACATCAAAGTGAGGAATGATCAATGGTAGTGTTCGGTTTAGCCATTGTTAATTAATGAAGGATGAACAATAATAATCAAATACAAAAATTCCAAATAAAATCAGCATAGAGAACTTTGATTCTAGATTAGTTTGTTTGGGACTAATTCGTAATCATGTCATTATTAAGAATGTGGATAAAATTATAAAACAATTTCCCTTCCTCAAAGGTGATAAATCATTGATTAAGAACACATTCTCTAGCAATATTTTCAAAAAATATGTTGTGTTATTATTTTTATTCATTAAGTTTCATGATATATTGATGAACAAGATAAGATCATGTTGTCATTGTTAATGATTCCTTGATCCCAAATTGTCCACCAATTTCAACATCAAGAATATCTCTCCATACCTCTCTCATAATCTCTAGGGTTTGATGGATCTCCCTAGGGATTTGTTATAGTGAAGGTTAAATAGGTAACGCCTAGTTTAATGTCCATAATAAAAAAATTAAATTAATAATTTATTTTATTCATTTTAATTCATCTGTGATTGCGTGTCATTTTGAAACCCGATGTGAACATAACTTATGTCATGCCTAGGGTAAATCATATTTTCTAAACTCAACAACAGTATTGTTATCCCTATCCAAGATGATGGTTATAAGATATTTCATAATGAATGTGTGAGTATAATAAATATTTAAAAAAATTAAACTACTCAACATCAAGGTTTAAATGTCCTCCGATAATTACATCATTACCATAAAAAAACCAGGATATTCGTAAAAATTTTACATAGGATCCAAACCCTAAAACCAAGGTAGTTATATTTAATATTCGAATTAAAATTTGATATTAAAATTTAAACTTTTTTTTACAATTGTTATACAATATATAAATACACAGTAGAGAGAAGGGAATATATAAACTGGATATGAACTAAATATAAAATACTTAGAGATTATCTAGGGGAGAGAAAAGGGAATAAGAATAAGTATATAAGATAAAAATTTATTATGTACATGTTTTTTCATAAAAATTGAAGAATTTATTTTCTAATGTATAAAAATAAAAGAATAAAAATAAGAAGAAGATCTCAGAAAACTCAATGACTTGATAGACATATATTAGTGGAAGACATGTCATTTGTTACCAACATATACTATCATTGTAAAGTGTGGGATGAACTTGTGTGTGGGATGCACTAAAACATTATTGGGAGACATGTAATGTGAGTTTGAGGATAAACCCTACTCGATTTTACCTATAAGATGATTCTAGTGGGTAATGTGATCTTCAAGGAATCTATATCACAACAAGGACTATAATTATCACACTATGAGGTGAACCTTGTAAATCATTGTGCTCCTTATGTTGGTGTGCATTTCTTAACTGGTGAAAAATGTTGTTTTGAAAGAAACATAAAATTAATTAAGATCACTAATTCACCCCCCCCCCAGTGATCTCTCATAGATCCTTTAGATGATTTCACATTAATACTAGAAAACTTATCTTAATTATAATGAATTTAAATGAATACTAGATAGAAGAGGTGATTCAGGACCTAAGATGAGGAGAATCCAACCAAGGAGATATATATATTAGTGATGAAATACTATAAATCAAGCTAAGTGTAGGCTCAATGAGTTCTTTCCCCAACGATCAAGGTTGGTTTGTCACCACTCGATAAACCAACAAACAGATAAAATATTAATATCATATCACATATTTATTTTATTCCGTCTATGAATGGTTATTTATATATTTATTTTATGCATGGTGTATTTATTTGTTTGATTAATTAATATCACATAAATCAAATAAATAAACATGCATACTATAATAAAATAAAATAGAATAATTATTTGTGAATTATTTTATTTGACATGATTAAATAATTATGTAAATTCCCCCTAATATTTACAAGTATGTGAGGAATAAAATAAAGAATATTTATACATAAGTAAAACCAAATACCTCAATCAAAATTCTAACTCAAAAAAATTGTCTTTCATCACTGGAATTAGAATGAAACCATTATTCAGAGTATTTTTATGACCCTTTATTTTATACTTAAAATTATCTAGAATGTATAATGAAAGTATTATGTTAACTTAAACAAGTTAAAATCAAGAGGATTTCCCCCCACAAGACTTGGTGTAACTTGGAGATAATAATTTAGGAAATCCAAGTTTAGGATTTCAGGATTTGGGTTCTTTCTAAAAAAATCAAGGTATTGTGAGTTAATGTAGTTGGAAAGTATGTCTTACCAAAATACCTTTGGATGATTTAACAAGGCATTATTATAGGTTATTTTAAGAGAAATATGGACCCTTTCCACTATAATATTTAACTAAATGGATATTCTAAATCCAACGGTGAGGGATATTAGGATTTGATAAAAATAGTTGGAGACTAATTAATAATTAATTGTGTTATATTAAGTAATAAAGATGTTATACAAAAATATTCTTTTAATTTTCATAGAAAATATAAATTCATTTGACCACATAAATATCCTAGTGATTCATTTAAGATAAAGATAATCTCCTAACTAGTATGAACTTTTAGAAGTTGCATGAGTGCTTGTGCATTGTACTATGACATGACAGTAAGTTTTATGTACTAGAATCCAATGTTCTTGTTGATTCCTATTAGGTGGAAAGTGAAGAGGAGAAAATTTTATTCAAGAAACATGGGTATGATTTGTTGGATTTATAATTCCTTACTTCAAAGTCTAAGACTAGTTATTTCCAGAAGCTTCACAAAGACATGGATTCTTACTCCATGTTTTATGATCCTCGTGATTTCTATCGGGAGAAATAATTAATGGAGTGGTGTGAAATCTCCAATGCACCCTTTACATGAAACCTGGGATAAGGATTTCCATCTATGTCTCATTTAGTCAAAATTATCGGTTACATTGAGAATTTATAGATTCTGGTATTCAAGCTTCCCAAGGAATTATGTATAGACCCCATTCTTTCATCACTGCCCTCAATCTTCTCAAGTTTCTATTGGAATTGATACCCTAGAACCAACTAAATTTATAATTTTTATTAAAAAAATATTAATATTAATTAATATATTATCACATGATGATTTCCCTTCTATGTATCATTAATGTGATGATGTCCTTGGAGTATCTTTCACATCGAAAAGTTATATGAGTTCCCCACTATAATGAGAACCAAGAAGTAAAATAAAAATATTCTTAAACATGTATTGTAAAAACCTAGATGTAAAAATTACATATTCTAGTGCCTTTAGACTATAATTCACTTAATTCCATTCATGAATATCTTTTAACTTTATAGTTTTAGAGAATTAGGTTATAACTCATACACATAAAATATATATTTTATAAGGTGGACACTTCTCTTCAGTATCCATTTTCCCAAAACATAAAACCTTTAAAATAAAACATGATTTATTTTCATGAAAAATCTTCACAAACATCAAATTGACTTTATCCTTTCCCTTACCTAACTTTAAAACATGTGAAAAGCTTTTTAAAATATGGGATGGTCACAAAAAAACTCTATAGGGGACATAAAAAATAAGAAACAAGTTATTCCAATGAAAAATATAAGAACCCATGAAAAACTTTTTCTTAAAAAATATAACTTTTTACCCAAAATGGAATCATTTTTCCTTTAAAAATAATATTATCATGCCTTTTAAAATCAAATTTTTTCCATGAATACTCATTAGCAAGTATAAAAAAATTCATATAGGTTCCTTGGGGAATCATCATCATAAAACCATTATAGAACCCTTACAAAAACCCTTACTACTGGAATAATCATACGACCAAATTCCAATATAATTATCCATAGAATATAATCATTACCCAATGAATTAGAGTGATATCTAGGCATACTGATTGTATAAGATATATTGGGCTCACCCATGAGCTATAATGGGGCTCAACCCATTGTATAAGATGTATCAGTCTCACCCATGTGCTATAATAGGGATCACCCTTTTGTAAACAATTTACAAGAACTGTATTATGAATAAAACCCTTGAAAAAATCTTTTATATCTATGTGATAAACACATTCAGATATCAAAATACGTTTTTCTCTTAAAAATCCATTTTCAATATTAGAATGTCCAAAAAAAGGGAAAGATGTATTTTCTTTGAATAAAACATAAAATATTTTTAAGGAAGAAAAACATCAAATAATGGTTATAGTGGTATAAAAATTCATTGTCACCATATATGTTAAAATAGAACATTTATTTTTTATTATTCAAATAAAGTCAAACATTTCATAAAAAAGATTCATTTTTGAAAACCTTTGAATTAAAGTAGCATAAAATTACCTTAATAGTTCTTTTATGACCATAGAAATACATTTCTAAAATAATTTTAAAAAAATGGACATATAAGATAAATATTTTGAAAATAAATCATTATAAAATTTAACATGAGGTTTTAAATTAAATTTTCAATTACCTTAAGCCTCATCCATATTTTTCATTATTTATGTTTTTCATCTTTGGATAACCTCTTAAGGAATACACAAAAATATTCCTATATTAGTTTTCTGATCAAACCAACTCCTCTAGGATATGAAAATGAATTTAAGAAATGGATTTGGGTAGAGATTTTCTAAACCAAAATGACTTTCAAGTGTAAAGAAAAGAGAATAATGAGTGCCCTTTTATAAGAGATAGAAGAGGCTCTCTTAGAATTTCTTAAAATGTTAAATTAATATAAATTAATTTTGATGTAAAAATGGATCCAAATTGACAATATTCAAATATAAGATAATTATAATTTGAAATATTCCCATAAAATAAAATTTGGAAAATTTTAGATCAAATTTTTACCATTATATTTTGTTTTTAACCCCCACCCCACCTGTGTTAACCATTTTCACACTTTCCGTAATAACAATGTTTTTTACTCTTCGAGGGTTAATATAAACCCTATAAAATGAAAAAATTATCATAAATGGACCATTTAATATTTCATAAACCATATCCCATTAACTTGGTTTAATATATGTTTTTTAGTAATTTTAAATTATTTAATGAAATATTATTTATTATAAAATAACGTTAATGACAATTTTTGAACTATTCATTTAATTTGACTTTTAAAACTACAAGATAATAATGGAATTAGAATATAATGAATTAATACCTCTTTAATATTTAATTTTTATATTAAAAATCATGTAACACAAAAAATCACTCAAATAATATTATTTTTAGAGTTTTCAAAATCATTTTATTGATTTTTTTACTGCTTACACAAACATTGTGTCATTGTTACTGTAACACCCCAGGTAAATAAAGAATATGAAATTTTCATATTTATCCATATTTGTGAATAAAAAATATTAATATGACTTTAAATGGGACATTATGCTCGATGATGTACCCAACACGCAACAACGAGTTTCTTGGGAATCTTACGTTGCACTCTAATAATAAAATAATATTATTTTAAATGGTAGTTAACATGTAGCCGTTGTATTGGAGGGAATGGATAGAAATAACTAAAATATGATTATATATGTTTTTAAATGTTTTTACATTTATCCAATAAAAGATAAAGGCTTAAAATACGGAAAGAATTCAATTTTAGGCGTATATGCCCTAGTTTTCACTAAAGGTTCACTTATCGCCTTTTAATGGCGAACCGTCATTAAATATAGTTTTGTTCACTCTTATAAATTGTATTGGACCAAATAAAACTCTTCTTAAGAATTGGGACATCAAAATTTACTTTGTGTAAATTTTTGGTATCTTTCCGATAAAGTTCATTTTTTAATGAATAGTGTAAAATGTTGTATTTTAATTCAAAACCTCTTTTTAATCTAATTTATTTATATGATTAGATTATCTTTTTAATTTGTTTTAAAGTGAAATTAGAATATATTTTTACCATTAAATCCAATAGTGGTCGTTGGAATTAATTTCACTTTGAAATCAGACTTAAACTAGTGTCAATCTTTTGATACTTATTGTTTCATAAAAACACGCTATTTTCTCTGACAGCGGAAATTAATTATTAAATTAATTAATGTGACGTATATGTTTTTAATTTTTTAAAATAGACTTCATTTTTGAATTCGTAATATCAAATATAGCTTAGGGTGAATTTTTGGGATTTTTCTGAAAAACTTCAATTTTTGATGAATAGTGAAACCACTAAGTGGTACTTATAAAAACTGATTTTTCAGTTTAAATGAAATTTTGCCATCTTTGTGTTTTGAATTTCAAAAATCCAACATACATGGTTGTAATTAAGAATTAAAATGTGGTTCAATGGGATAAAAATAATTTTTTGGTGAATAGTAACTTATTAAGTTTTTAATCGTGATTAGAGATAATTAGTGTAGTTTATGGTAAGAATAATGTTTTAATAAAATTAAATGACCTAGACACATATCCTACCCTTATTGGATGTGTCATGGCCGACCAATAAAATCCATGGGTCAACTTGGGGACCCCATGGAGCCACTTTGGTTGGAAAATGACATAAATATCTTTTTATTTAATGTTAAAGTAAAAATGACACAAACATGAGATGTTTTACTAAAACAATTTTTACATGGGGTTATACAAGTCATATTTTGGACTATAAATAGTCATTATAAAGATAAAAAGATTTCATACATCATTGTATTTTTTTTATAATTTTTAGACATTAAATAAATAAAATTATTTATGACATCATGATGATGCAGTGATGACCTCATTATTTAACGATTTAAATAAAATGGAAAGATAATGTAATATCTAAGACCTAAACATGTCAAAAACCTATTGGATGAGTTGATTTCGAACCATTATCACCTTATCCTAGAAATACATCAATGTGGGACCTTTAAAATCCGAAACTCTTTTGAAAATAAAGTAACATTTTGTAACTTTACAAGAGTACCCCTCCTCTCCCCTTATAAAAGGCCCCCAACTCTACCTCCTTACCCACACTCCCAAATCCTTTGTCTCGGCCAACCCCTACCCCTTTTGTCTCTCCACTTCCCTCTCTTACTCCTTGAAGACTCACTTTGGGCAGAAGTCTTCCCAAGGAATCCTTTGAGCTCAAACCAATGGGAGTTACCCGATTTTAAGGTAATGTCTTCACTTGTGTCCTTTTGTTTGATTTTGCTTCTCCAACCCCCTAAAATCTTTTTATTCATTTATTTTGTAACAAATCCAGTATCTTCAATATACTAGGATGTTGTTATAATAAGGATTCGAGCTACGCTTACACACACCTACATCTAATGGTTAAAGAACATATTGTTTCCGTGGATGGCGAATTTCTGCCTCCCGAAACGATGATTGTTCAACATTCTTCTAACACCTTCAAAGGTGGCCATTAAGATGACACTATATTTATATATGATATATAATATGTTTATTTTTTACTTAAGCTTCTTTATTTTTCATTTATGGCATACCTTTATGGTTTCCATTATGGGTAAACGCGATATCTTCATTTAAGGAAGTGCGGACTACCACCCCCTTAAAGTGATTTGATTCGTTAATATCATATGTGGTACGTATAAAGGATATATTTAAAGATATTATATATGATACCATACTGGAATTAAAATACTATTATGTATCATTATGTTTTAATTCCATTAAATATGAAATAGAAATGGAAGTAGCGTTAATGCGTACGTACGGCTTACCGTCTCCATGAACGGTTCATTTCATTTCTTATCTCAAAATGTAATGTAATATTATAAGTACATATATATAATGGATATATATGTAATATATTAAATCTAAATTATGTATATAATTCTGGAATTATAACATATATATATATATCTCTCATTTTGTTTTAATTCCATTAATATGACAAAAATGAAAGTAGCGTTCATGCGTACGTACGACCTACCATCTCCATGAATGATGATTTTCGTTTTTTATCTCCAAATGATATGGAATAGTATAAAATGAATATTTACTGGATATATATGATATTTTAATCATTAATACTATTCTTGAAATTATTTACTTATAACTACATGGGCACTTTTTTTTCAAACAAGTTCATTTATGACTCAGGTACCAAACATCGGCAAAAACGTCTGATATGAACTAACATTATTAAACAATTATTATCACATTATAATATGTGATATTAAATGAATAATAATATCTAAAGGAGGTACTTAGGCAATTATTAATTGACCAAAGTTTATTATTCAGTAATATAATGAAACGAACAAGACAAGTTGGACTTGAGGTAAGGGATCCTACGCCTCTCTTTCTTTTTAAGTACACTCTTTTATGTCATTCCTTTTAAGTTCGTCTTTCTTATGATTGGGATGTTCTTTTATATTACTCCTACTGTACTTATTATGTTCATATGATGAGAGACCATATTTCCTCTCATCAATCCATTTTGGAAGTTTTGAGTGGCGCCGTTAGACTGCCGAATTTTTGTAAGAGATCTAACCTCTCTCTTTCTTTTTAAGTCCTTTCCATTATGTCACTTCTTTTAAGCCCCTGTCTGTTATGTTGGGGGATGTTCTTTTATATTACTCTTTCTATAAACTTTATTTTAATACAATGAGAGACCCTATTTGATCTCATCAATCCATTTTTGGAAGTTTTTAGTGGCGTCGTTAGGCTGTCGAGTTTTCGTAAGGGATTTTTCATCTCACTTTTATTCCCGTGTGATTTATGATACATTTGCCACAATTTCCTTTGAGTGGTGTATGTACTGCCCATTATTTTACTCATTGTGTAATATACTTTCTTTTATGAGTATTTACATCAATGTTTTATTCTCCTTCTTTCACGAGGTGTATGTTTCGAAAGATACCCATGTCGGTAAGGGAACCTTTCACCCTCCTATTTTTAAAAGACTTCTTTTGTTGGGTATTTTAATTTACATGTTTTTATGTTGGGATATGTTCTCATATATCCTTATTGATTTAAATTTTATGTCCAAGTGATGAGATACCCTTTTTTTATCTTTCATCAACTCATTTTGATGTGACGTCGTTAGGCTGTCAAGGGAACTTCTTAACCCAATTTCGATTTCTTTGGGTTCAACATGTAGTTATTGAATATGTCATCCTTTGAATATGTGTGAATGACCTTTGATTATTTTACACTTAATATCCACTTATATTTGGTGTATTCTTTTGTCACACATAATTATGTAATTGATTTATCCTTAAACCAAGGATACCGTCTTTGTATGGGACTTCGTCTCAATCTCCTTTCATTGAGGCATATTTTGTTTTATACACAACCTTCTTTTATACGGTGTATAAACCCCTTTGAATTTTATGTTTATTCAAAAGGAATCTTTTTTATACGAATCATTTACTAAATGACAAAAGAGAATGTTTTTGTCGTACGTATGCGGCGACAACGACTTCTCCGCCGCCGTGACCGTTATTTGAGTTTCGGCTTCCTCTACAAGTCATACCTTTTTTTTAAAAGAAAAATAAATACCATGTTTTACTTTTCTTTTATTTTGGTACTGAAAATTGTTTTCATAATGTTTTTATATCAATGTGATGTATTGATATCTTGTGATTGAAAGGTGGAAATGTTATGTTTCCTTTATGCATGTTTTATGTGATACGATTATGTTGAGGTTCTTGGGAATTATTATGAAGACGGGTGGTTCCGTGATAAACTAAGGGTGAGTGAGCCCGATATAGCTCTCCAATGCATTGGGTAACGCGAAGGAGTGAAACGTTAAGGTTTCTCCGAAGAGATTTATGGAATATACTGTGATGGGTATTCCAAACGTAACCAAGAGGGTTACTCCCTGCGTAAGAATGTTATGAATGCCTCAAGTTACCTTTATGTCTTATGATTTCTATGATTTATTCATGATTTATGAGGTATGTTAAAGTGCCTATGTTTTATGGGTAAAGTATGATTTCATTCTTATGTATATATGAACTCATGTTTCCTTTCCATATTTTTATAACCCTTACTGAGCTTTTTATGCTCATCCCAAGTTTTTTTGAAATGTTTTTCACAGGTCAAGGGAAAGGTACATGATGTGATTATAGTGTCAAGGATGAGTCAAGAAATAATCCATGTTTTATTTTAAATATGTTTCCGTTGATGGGAAGAATGAATACTGTCTTTTATGTAACCACTTTGTTTAAATGTGGAATGTAATGCAAGTTTCATGATCTAATTCTCTAAAACTCTAAACCTGAAAAGATCCTCAATGTGTAATCTTGTAATAACTCAAGATTAAGTAAGGTTTAAGGCTGGGGCCTTATAGTTGGTATCAAAGGTCGGTTTAGATAACTTTAGAGGTTAGGGTATTCTTTAAGCATAAGTGGCATTACCATAATGGTTAGGATTTCAAAAAGAGTCCTAGTTTTAGATAAAGTGAATGAGTAAGTATATCTTAGTGTTTATCTTCCTCATTAGTACATGATCGTTTTTTTGATATACTCACACTGACCTTTTTGGTTTTAGTAAATGGCCGGATCTAGCAGGCACCAAAGTAACAGTGAATGTGAAGGAAACTGTGACAGTTTTTTGAGCAAGCAATTGAATGATATGGGAGTTGCAATGAGAACTCTTGTGATTATCCTCAACCAACTATCTGGATTCATGATTGACCACCTAAACCTTGGTTATTTCTCTAAGGCATCATATATGCGAGAAACAAATCCCTATGGAAGTACAGGTAATAATCATAAAGGTAAGTGTGTTCAAAAACCTATGTGTCAAAGATGTGGAAATAAACACCTAGGAAAATGTTTCAAAGGGACAGAAATCTGCTATAGATGTGGAAATGAAGGTCATAAAGAAAGAACCTGCCATGGAAAAAGGAAGCATCCAGTTGACTCGAGGAAAGGGAAAGAAGTTCTTTCTGAGGGATCAATTGAATGTTTTAAATGTGGTGTGCATGGTCATTATGCAAACACATGTCCTATGAAGAATTTTCGTGAATGGGATCACCAAGAGCGTACAAATGTTCGTTTACCAATACCTAATGCCATTCTGATTGAGGATGAAGAAACTGACAATGAACAATCAAAGGTATGTATTATTTCATGACTATTGTTTTCCTATTTTGGAATCTTAGGATATGATTCATGATTTTTTTTGTAGGAAAGAGGTATTTCGGAATAAGTTGTAAAGGAATGGTTAATGGATCATGAAGAATTTTGAATGAGTAAGATGTCAACATATAAGGGCTTCAAAAGTTATGGTGAAATTCTTAAGAGTATTAAGTCTCTTTTGATGATGGGGTTACATTAGAATACTTTTTATATTATGTGTAACCCTGATGTTTAATATATGAAAATTTTATTCAAGTAATAGTTTTATTTTCTTTTGAGGACATAGTTATAAAGAACCATTTGGGTTTATATGATCCTTACTTTTGAGGTAATTATGGGTTACTATATGTTATGATTGAAGTGAAAGTCATGAGATAAAATTGAGGTTAAGTTATGTTATGGTTATTTTTGATGATTTTATCCCTTTTTGGGGAATTATTTGAGAATTATATAGTTTTGGAAAAAGGACAACACGCAGACCGTGTGACTACCTGTCGCGTCGGACAAAACTGCGGGAATCGAACCCACAACCAAAGTGCGACTGGTATTTATCGCCTACCACTGGACTACGTGAAGTCCCTAGTTAGTTTGACTGATTCGTTTTAGTTATATGATTTTATGAATTAAGAGTAAGTTGATTTTGGGTTATTTATGAAAATTATTAACCTATCATGGAGGATATGTGATTAGGTTAATTACTTTTTAATACGAGACTTTAGGAGCAACTGATGTTGTTTGGAGATAAATGTTACGATTTAACTTGGAAGACTATGTGAATAAATCCTTAAAATATTTAGGTTTCAATCTTAGATTGGTTTACTTTGAATAATTTTATGGACAAATTGTTTATCGGATGGTCCTCGTGGAACTTTGGGTTTTGTTGGACAAATTTTGGAGATTAAGCATAGATTTTCTTTTTAAAGGGTTATCCTTTCCTGGATTATCTGACCTTGTACTAACCATTTTGGTTTTGGTTTTGGTTAAAGCCTAAAGACATGGGAAGTATATAGTTCTCTTTGGTGGATTAGGTGATTCTCAAGAAGATGATTATAGTACTCTTAATGCGAACAAGTCTCCCTAAATACTCGTCTTTTGGAGAAAAATATGAGTTTGATTAAGGAATCTAGTAAAAGTTGAAAGTCAACATGATAAGTGATTATGTTTCCTTATGAATAAATTCCTCAATAAAAAGTAACTTAAAACAAAAATGTTGTCTATTAACTTTTTCCTACTGGGGAATCGAATACCGTTTAACCCATCACAAGTTTGTGATTTTCTTATGGTTAACTTTCTCCTAGACATGTTTACTAGCACTCTCCCTCAAGAACATGACCCTTTGATTTTTCTTCCATGTCCACATGGAATCCTAGTATGGGTTAACTCGGGTGACCTCTGTACTTATCTTCCTCTATTTTAAAGTGATTTTTTTACCGACTCTTGTTCTGATGTGGGACTTTCAAGGATGTTTCCAAGCTCAATTTTAAAAAAATTGCGAGGACGCAATTCCCAAAAGGGGGGAAGGATGTAACACCCCAGGTAAATAAAGAATATGAAATTTTCATATTTATCCATATTTGTGAATAAAAAATATTAATATGACTTTAAAGGGGACGCTATGCTCGATGGCGTACCCAACACGCAACAATGAGTTTCTTGGGAATCTTACGTTGCACTCTAATAATAAAATAATATTATTTTAAATGGTAGTTAACATGTAGCCATTGTATTGGCGGGAATGGATAGAAATAACTAAAATAAGATTATATATGTTTTTAAATGTTTTTACATTTATCCAATAAAAGATAAAGGCTTAAAATACGGAAAGAATTCAATTTTAGGCGTATATGCCCTGGTTTTCACTAAAGGTTCACTTATCGCCTTTTGAGGGAGAACCGTCATTAAATATAGTTTTTTTCACTCTTATACATTCTATTGGACCAAATAAAACTCTTCTTAAGAATTGGGACATCAAAATTTACTTTGTGTAAATTTTTGGTATCTTTCCGATAAAGTTCATTTTTTAATGAATAGTGTAAAATGTTGTATTTTAATTCAAAACCTCTTTTTAATCTAATTTATTTATATGATGAGATTATATTTTGAATTGGTTTTAAAGTGAAATTAGAATATATTTTTACCATTAAATCCAATATTGGTCGTTGGAATTAATTTCACTTTGAAATCAGACTTAAACTAGTGTCAATATTTTGATACTTATTGTTTCATAAAAACACGCTATTTGCTCTGACAGCGGGAATTAATTATTAAATTAATTAATGTGACTTATATGTTTTGAATTTTGTAAAATAGTCTTCATTTTTGAATTCTGAATATCAAATATAGCTTAGGATGAATTTTTGGGATTTTTCTGAAAAACTTCAATTTTTGATGAATAGTGAAACCACTAAGTGGTACTTATAAAAACTGATTTTTCCGTTTAAATGAAATTTTTCCATCTTTGTGTATTGAATTTAAAAAATACAACATACATTTTTGTCATTAAGAAGTAAAATGTGGTTCAATGGAATAAAAATAATTTTTTGGGGAATAGTAACTTATTAAGTTTTTAATCGCGATTAGAGGTAATTGGTGTAGTTTATGGTAAGAATAATGTTTTAATAAACTTAAATGACCTATACACATGTACTACCCTCATGCGATGTGTCATGGCCTACCAAGACAATCCATGGGTCAACTTGGGGACCCCATGGAGCTACTTTGGTTGGAAAATGACATAAATATCTTTTTATTTAATGTTAAAGTAAAAATGACACAAACATGAGATGTTTTACTAAAACAATTTTTACATGGGGTTAAACAAGTAATATGTTTGACTATAAATATTCATTTTAAAGATAAAAATATTTCCTAAATCATAGTATTTTTTTATAATTTTTAGACATTAAATAAATTATATTATTTATGACATCATGATGATGCAGCGATGACCTCATTATTTAACGATTTAAATAAAATGGAAAGATAATGTAATATCTAAGACCTAAACATGTCCAAAACCTATTGGATGAGTGGATTTCAAACCCTTATCACCTTATCCTCGAAATACATCAATGTGGGACCTTTAAAATCCGAAACTCTTTTGAAAATAAAGTAACATTTTGTAACTTTACAAGAGTGCCCCTCCTCTCCTCTTATAAAAGGCCCCCACCTCTACCTCCTTACCCACACTCCCAAAGACTTTTTCTCGGCCAAACCCTGCCCATTTTGTCTCTCCACTTCCCTCTCTTACTCCTTGAAGCCTCACTTTGGGCAGAAGTCTTCCCAAGAAAGCCTTTGAGCTCAAACCAAAGGGAGTTACCCGATTTTAAGGTAATGTCTTCACTTGTGTCCTTTTGTTTTATTTTGCTTCTCCAACCCCCTAAAATCTTTTTATTAATTTATTTTGTAAAAAATAAAATATCTTAAATATACTAGGATATTTTTATAATAATTATTAGAGCTATTCTTACACACACCTACATCTAATGGTTAAAGAACATATTGTTTTTGTGGATGGCGAATTTCTGCCTCCCGAAACGATGATTGTTCAACATTCTTCTAACACCTTCAAAGGTGGCCATTAATATGACACTATATTTATATATGATATCTAATATGTTTATGTTTTACTTAAGCTTCTGTATTTTTCATTTATGGCGTACCTTTATGGTTTCCATTATGGGTAAACACGATATCTTCATTTAAGGAAGTGCGGACTACCGCCCCCTCAAAGTGATTTGATTCGTTAATACCATATGTGGTACGTATAAAGGATATATTTAAAGATATTATATATGATACCATACTGGAATTAAAATACTATTATGTATAATTATGTTTTAATTCCATTAAATATGAAATAGAAATGGAAGTAGCGTTCATGCGTACGTACGGCTTACCGTCTCCATGAACGGTACATTTCATTTCTTATCTCAAAATGTTATGTAATATTATAAGTACATATATATAATGGATATATATGTAATATATTAAATCTAAATTATGGATATAATTCTGGAATTATAACATATATATATATCTCTCTCATGTTGTTTTAATTCCATTAATATGACAAAAAATGAAAGTAGCGTTCATGCGTACGTACGGCCTACCATCTCCATGAACGATGATTTTTGTTTTTTATCTCCAAATGATATGGAATAGTATAAAATGAATATTTACTGGATATATATGATATTTTAATCATTAATACTATTCTTGAAATTATTTACTTATAACTGTATGGGCAATTTTTTTTCAAACAAGTTCATTTATGACTCATGTACCAAACATCGGCAAAAACGTCTGATATGAACTAACATTATTAAACAATTATTATAACATTATAATATGTGATATTAACTGAATAATAATATCTAAAGGAGGTACTTATCCAATTATTAATTGACCAAAGTTTATTATTCAGGAATATAAAGAAACGAACAAGACAAGTTGGACTTGAGGTAAGGGATCCTACGCCTCTCTTTCTTTTTAAGTACACTCTTTTATGTCATTCCTTTTAAGCTAGTCTTTCTTATGATTGGGATGTTCTTTTATATTACTCCTAATGTACTTATTTTGTTTATATGATGATAGACCCTATTTCATCTCATCAATCCATTTTGGAAGTTTTGAGTGGCGCCGTTAGGCTGCCGAATTTTTATAAGAGATCTAACCTCTCTCTTTCTTTTTAAGTCCTCTCCTTTATGTCACTTCTTTTAAGCCCCTCTTTGTTATGTTGGGGGATGTTATTTTATATTACTCTTTCTGTAAACTTTATGTTAATACAATGAGAGACCCTATTTGATCTCATCAATCCATTTTTGGAAGTTTTAAGTGGCGTTGTTAGGCTGCCGAGTTTTCGTAAGGGATTTTTCATCTCACTTTTATTCCCGTGAGATTTATGCTACATTTGCCACTATTTCCTTTGAGTGGTGTATGTACTGCCCATTATTTTACTCATTGTGTAATATAATTTCTTTTATGAGTATTTACATCAATGTTGTATTGTCCTTCTTTCACGAGGTGTATGTTTCGAAAGATACCCATGTCGGTAAGGGAACCTTTCACCCTCCTCTTTTTAAAAGACTTCTTTTGTTGGGTCTTTTAATTTACATATTGTTATGTTGGGATATGTTCTCATATATCCTTATTGATGTAAATTTTATGTCCAAGTGATGAGATACCCTTTTTTTTATCTCTCATCAACTCATTTTGATGTGACGCCGTTAGGCTATCAAGGGAACTTCTTAACCCAATTTCGATTTCTTTGGGTTCAACATGTAGTTATTGAATATGTCATCCTTTGAATATGTGTGAATGACCTTTGATTATTTTACACTTAATATCCACTTATATTTGGTGTATTCGTTTGTCACACATAATTATGTAATTGATTTATCCTTAAACCAAGGATACCGTCTTTGTATGGGACTTCGTATCAATCTCCTTTCATTGAGGCATGTTTTGTTTTATACACAACCTTATTTTATAAGGTGTATAAACCCCTTTTACTTTTACGTTTATTCAAAAGGAATCTTTTTTATACGAAGCGTTTACTAAATGACAAAAGAGAATGTTTTTGTCGTACGTATGCGGTGACAACGACTTCTCCGCCGCCGTGACCGTTATTTGAGTTTCGGCTTCCTCTACAAGCCATACCTTTTTTTAAAAGAAAAATAAATACCATGTTTTACTTTTCTTTTATTTTGGTACTGAAAATGTTTTTCATAATGTTTTTATATCAATGTGATGTATTGATATCTTGTGATTGAAAGGTGGAAATGTTACGTTTCCTTTATGCATGTTTTATGTGATACGATTATGTTGAGGTTCTTGGGAATTATTATGAAGACGGGTGGTTCTGTGATAAACTAAGGGCGGGTGAGCCCAATATAGCTCTCCAATGCATTGGGTAACGTGAAGGAGTGAAATGATAAGGTTTATCAGAAGAGATTTAGGGAATATATTGTGATGGGTATTCCAAACATAACCAAGAGGGTTACTCCCTACGTAAGAATGTTATGAATGCCTCAAGTTACCTTTATGTCTTATGATTTCTATGATTTATTCATGATTGATGAGGTATGTTAAAGTGCCTATATTTTATGGGTAAAGTATGATTTCATTCTTATGTATATATGAACTCATGTTTCCTTTCCATATTTTTATAACCCTTACTGAGCTTTTTATGCTCATCCCAAGTTTTTTTGAAATGTTTTTCACAGGTCAAGGGAAAGGTACATGATGTGATGATAATGTCAAGGATGAGTCAAGAAATAATCCATGTTTTATTTTAAATATGTTTTCGTTGATGGGAAGAATGAATACTGTCTTTTATGTAACCACTTTGTTTAAATGTGGAATGTAATGCAAGTTTCATGATCTAATTCTCTAAAACTCTAAACCTGAAAAGATCCTCAATGTGTAATCCTGTAATAACTCAAGATTAAGTAAGGTTTAAGGCTGGGGCCTTATAGTTACATAAGCATTTATGGTAATTATTTATTCACTAAAAATTAAAAATAAATTACCATGATGAAAAAAATTATTTTTCAAATGAATATTTATAACTGAACATATCACCAGTTTATCCCTATGCAAAATATTTTTAAAAAACTAAAACAAAGACAATGGTATTTTGAATTTTCTTTATATAAAATAATATAAAGGGTCCAAATCATGAAAAAATAGAAAAAAGGCCATATAATCATCTTTTTAATGATTATGGAAGATATATATTCATACAATAAAAATTAGGCAAGTGTTAGTGTCATTTTTTGAGTCCTTATCATATTATTTTTAACTTAAATTATCTGATTTACCCTTTACCATTGTATAAAAATTACTAAAGTTACAATTCATAATGTCAAATAATAAAAGATAAATATTTAAAAATTTTGGAACCCATTATATATAATATGTAATAAAATTTAAATATTCAATTTCTATATATTGAAAAATTACATTTAATATAAATATGTAAAATGTATTGAAAAATAGTTTTTAGAAAAATACGTTTTTAATCCTAAAAATGTACTTATACCAAAATCAAGTAAAATAATGATTCAAATGAATTTAATAATATTATATATAATTAAACAATACTTATGTTACTTTTAGATCAAATTAAAAGTATAAATATATTTTTTAATGAAAATAAATTTATAGTTTTACAAAAAAACAGTATTTTCACTATTCACTAAAAAATCAATCCTTTTAGAAAAATACCAAAATTTCACCCAAATATAATTTTGATATTATAATTTCAAAAATTATATCATTTTTATCAAACAAAATTTCTATAATTTCAATAAATTTATTATAATTTATTTCATACGAAAATAAATAAAACCCATTTTTGAAGAAAATATGTTTTTGGAGAATAAAATGACTAATAAAAATTGACTGATTATTTTATAATAATATATCAATAAATTTGTATTGATTAAAACATTTATATATATTTCATAAAGTATTTAACCATATTCATACTCCCTAATTTAACAGCTTGGTTATAATTTTCATATTTAAATAATAATATATCATGATTCACTTAGGATCGATGTTACGTATCTTGTACAATATAAAAAATAATATTTCTTTTAAAATATCTAAATGTTAAATCACCACATTAATAAATTGTGTCCTCTCAATTTGAACTTGATCTCGGTAATCAGATTTTTTCCATATGAAATTTCTTTTGTTGAAATCTCACATCATAAAAAGGGTTAATAAAACTTCCTATTGAAAAGAGGGAAAAGGAAATATGAAGGTTATTTGGAATAACACACAACTGGGTTTCTAAATTTTAAAAAATTAGTGGGAAGTGAAAATATGGACATGGAATAAAATCATAATGTCTAAATAATGTTGTATAGTGACATTGATCATTGATCATAAGGAATTTAATGATCATGAGAAATTCAATGACCACAAAACCATAAATCAAAGAGGTGTGAAAGAGACCATAAATTCAATGGAAGAGAAATTAATAGGATAAATTTTTTGTTTTGAGATATTTTTCCTAGAGTTGAGAAATTACATTACCATATAGACTAAGAACATGAGGAAATATACTTAATTGATATATATAACTTCATACTTTAATCAATTTACACCACAATCTCATATTTTTCTTCAAATGATGAGTATTCAAGATAAAAAACAATTATGCCTAAAGCACTAAAATTTACTTCCATATGATCATATACTTCCACAAATGGATAACAAGTTGTGCATCATTTCTTTAAACATTAACCAAAACCATAATGGTAATAAAAACGTAATATAATTTCCAAAATGAATAAACCTTCATATAAAGAATTAATATATTTATCTCTAAAATTCAATAGTAATACCCAAAGTTCAACTAAATCATTTTATAAATAACTATCCTTAAAAAAATTCAAAATATTCCTGAATGATATTGAATCCCAAATATTAAAAATATTTGATCACATATTCTTCCAAGATAAATTTAACATTTATATCAAAATAACATCAATCACTCTTAATGTATCATACCAAAAATGTATATGACATAGTCATATAATCTCCAAGATATGATAATAATTTAAAAAAATCACCGGAATCAACATAAAGCCACATTAAAATCATATATTCTTAAAAAAAATAATCCAACCTTTAATCCTTAAATAAAATCCCAAAATATTTTGTTTACCTTAACCATATAATGTTCCCAAAAAATATAGTGTTCTTTTTTAAAAATAACATTAATCACTTAACCACAAAATAACTTTTTAATTCCATATTTATCTATATGATAAAATATATATTCCTACATCAACATAGTATTTATTTTAAATTTAATACTAACTAGGACATACCATAGGACAGTGGTAAGCGATGCACCCTTGTCACCCATCAGTTCTGTTCAAGCCCTATGGCCTTTCTAGATGTGATAGGTTTCCACCCAATCTACATGTTATCCTTTTATTAAAAATATATTAATATAATTACTATAATGTTTCAAAAAATATGATGAAAATCCTCAAAATATCATTTATCATCAAAACACTTACTAACCTATAAGGTTTTATATATAGCTCTTTTTTTCACAAAAATAAAATAATCTTAATTAACTGTCATCAAGAACATATTAACTTAGAGGTTTATTTTATCCCTTTATCATATTTCCTTAAATGAGTATATCTAAAAATTATCACCTTCACTAAACCACTTTTTAAAGGTATTGTTTTTGTCTAACTTATGTTTCCAAATTTTAAAAACAAAATAAAAAATATATTAATCCTTAAGTGTTTCATGATTCTTATATATTTAGAATTTATTAAAATATCATTTATAAACACATCCTTTATTCAACTTATTTATTAAACTGTTACCCATGATTTTTCATCTTATTTAATGATATAAAATATTTTATTATGATTTATAAATATAAAATAAATCATTATTCATAATTATATCATAATAAAATAATTCATACCTTAAATACAGACACCAAGGTATTCTTTTATGTTGTTTAATTTCTATTTATCTTCGAGCATAATGCCTATATCTCCATAAAATAAACACTCATGTACTTGGTGGTATTTATTTTAATGAATGAGATGGATGATTTGGGATTTTGAAATAAAATAAAAGATATACCATGATCTATATAAATTTTATAGAAATAAAAAGGTATGGGTTAGATCAAATAGTTTCTTACAGGTGATTTGGATGTTAAAAATTCTTTCAAAATCATTTGAGCAAAAAATTTTCATGATAGTGATTATTAAATCATCTAGAAGAGATAATAAGGTTGTGTAAGTTACTTTTCCTTTAATATTGATAAAATGTATTTAATATGTATATAAGAACATAATTAAAACATGAAATGAATTATTGAATGTTAAAATGAAAATGTCCCTTGTAAAGATAATACCTATAGAAATTCTATAATACTTTAACCTTAAAATCCAAAAAAAATTACCTTAATAACTTCAACATTAAAGAATGTTTTTACCAAAAAGGTTATCTTATAAATTTGTGATTACATCCCTAAAAGTGTAAAAAAAAAAATTTGAATAATCCTTCATATTAAACCTAAGGGTAACATATACCTCAACTCAATAAAATGTCTCCCAAGATCAATCACTGTAAAATACATCACTTAAAACCTCAAAATGGGTGTCTATGCCTTTTAACCTTTGATAAAACTTAAAATTATAAACCCATGAGGGTATACATAACTCTTAATTAAACCTCACATAAAAACATCCTAATATCCAAAGTTTTCTAAACCCTACTCTGACACAAACTATAATGTCCTGGCATTAATCATTACATATTCTAGTGTATTTAGACTATAATTCACTTAATTTAATTCTTGATTATATTTTTGGTTTGGAGTTTTATAGAATTAGGAAATAAATCCTATGTATAAAATAAAAAATTTACAAAGTGGGTGCTTATATTTAGTATCCAATTTCTGAAAATATAAATTTCTTAAAATAAAACCTCATTTATTTTCATGAAAAAACTTTATAGCTTTCAACTTTACTTCTTTCTTTCCCTTAACCATCCTTAAACCCTATGAAAAAGAAAATAAAAACATGGGATGAGCACAAAAACCTCAGTAAGGGACATAAAAAAATAAAAAAATATGTTATTCTAGTGAAAAAAATGAAAACCCATGAAAAAACATTTTCCTAAAAAACGTACCTTTTACCCCAAAAGAGAAACATTTTCCCTTTAAAAATATTATTATCTTACCATTTGAAATCAATTTGTTTCCATGAAAACTCATTAACAATCATAGAAAATTCTTGTAGGTGCCTTCAGACATCATCATCATAGAACCATTAAAGAAACAATACAAGAACTCTTACTATTGGAAAAACTATATTTCCAACTTCCAATATAATTCTCTACGGAATATAATCATTACCCAATTAATTGGAGTGATATTAGGGTGCACCCATTATATAATTTATATCAGTATCACCCATGATCTATAATGGGGATTTTCCCTTTATATAAGTTGCATCGGGTTCACTCGTGAGCTATAATGGGGCTCAACCCTTTATAAATAATTTCTAAGGACCATATTATGAATAAAACCCCTTAAAAATATTTAAAATCCATATGAAAAACACTTTTGGATATCAAAATACCTTTTTCTCTTAAAAACCATTTTTAATACCAAAATACATAGAAGAAAAAAGGAAATAGGGTTTTTCTTTAAAGAAAACATGAAATATCGTAAAGGAATCCAAAATTCAAATAACAGATATGGTGGGGGGAGAAATTATATGTCACCATATATATTAAAATAGAACATTCCTTTTCTCTTTTTTAAATAAATTAAAACATTCTATAAAAATATTCATTTTTTAAAATCATTGATAGAATTCATCATAAAATTTACTTTATAATTATTTTATGTTCATTGAAATACATTCAAAAAATAATTTTAAAAACATAGACATAGAAGATAAATATTTTCAAAATAAATCATTATAACATTTAAAATGAAGTTTTTGGTTAAAGTGTCACTTACCTTGTGTATGAATTTTCATATAGATTCTTTATCTTCCTCTTCTTCAGATAGCCTCTTAAGGATTACACCAGAATATTTCCTAGATTGGTTTTCTGATCAAACCAAGGCCTCTAAGATGTAAGTAGGAATTTAAGGAAGGTATTTTTTTAGATATTAGCCTAACCAAAAGTTCTTTTAAGTGTGAAAAAAATATAATAAGAGGTTCCCTTTTATAATAGAGGGGAGGGGCACTCTTGAAATTTCTTAAAATATTAAATTAATATAAATTAAATTTGATGTCAAAATGGCTCAAATTGATAAGATTCAAATCTGAAATATTGATGAGTCAAAATTATCTCATACAATAAAATTTAGACAAGTTTAGATCATATTTTTACCCTTATATTTTTTTAACCCCCCATTAACCCTTTTTACACTTACCATGATAATAAGGTTTGTTAGTCTTTGAGGGTCAAGATAATTACTATAAAAGGAAAAATGGACTATAAATGGAAAATTATTTATTTAATAAACCATGCAGTATTCACATGGTTGAAGATAATATTTTTAGTAACTTTAAATCATTTAATATAGTATTATTTATTATAAAAAAACATAAATTTCAATTTTGGAAATATTCGTTTAATTTGACTTTTAAAATTATAGGAAAATAATGGAATTATAATATAGTGAATTTGAACATATTTAATATTTCATGTTTATCTTAAAAATTCATGGAACAAAAAATATGGTTCAAATAATATATTTTTTTAGTTTTCAAAATCATTTTAATTATTTTTCTATATCTTGCACAAGTTCTGTGTCAGTGCTGTAAAATCATTTAAGGAAATTATTACTTCACTAAAAATTAAAAATAAATTAAAATTATGAAAAAATAATTTATATTTCATATAAATATTTAAAACTAAATGTATCCTCTATTTCAAAAATTTAAATATAATAAAATAATGAGAATGACATTTTTGAATTTTCTTTATATAAAATTATATAAAAGGTCAAAATCCAAGAAAAATGGAAACAAAAGGTCATATATTTGACTTTTAGATGCTTATATATGATATATATACATAAAATAAAAACTTTTAAAGTGTTAGGGTCATTTATGAGTCCTTATCATAATATTTTTATCCTAAATTAACCAATTTACCATTTACCGTTGTAACAAAATTACTCAAATTACTATTAATAATGTATAAAAAATAAAGAGACCTATTTAACAAATTTGGACCCCATGATTTAAAATATGGAATTATTTTTTCAATATTAAATTTATAATAGTTTAATAAATTACTTTGAATATATATGCATAAAATATGATGAAAACCTGTTTTTGGAAAATGTGTTTTTAATCTCAAAATGTACTTATACCCAAATCATGTGTAGTTATGTTTCAAATGAATTTAATTAAAAAATATATAATTAAAAAATATTTATGTTACTTTGAGATAAAATTCAAAACATAAAGGTACTTTTTAATGAAAATGATATGATTGTTTTAAAAAATCAATATTTTTCTCTATTTACTGAAAAATCAATCTTTTTAGAAAATTTCCAAAAGTTAATATAAGTATAATTATAATATTATGATTTAAAAAATTATATTTTTTTATCAAATAAAATTTCTAAAAATTCAATAGAATTAATTATAATTATTTTCTCATAAAA
The DNA here is from genome assembly GCA_963277665.1 of Viscum album. Classification (NCBI taxonomy): domain Eukaryota; kingdom Viridiplantae; phylum Streptophyta; class Magnoliopsida; order Santalales; family Viscaceae; genus Viscum; species Viscum album. Next base: position 1,075,501,662 of record OY728121.1, on the reverse strand, counting down.
AGAAATAAATCCCATTGAAGAAAATGTATTTTTGTAGAATAAAATAAATTTACTAAAAATTGAGAGGTTATTTTATAAAAATTTATCAATAAATTTGTATTAATTATAACCTTTATATATATATTTCATAAATTATTTAACCCTATACATACCCACCAATTTAACGGCTAGGTTATAACAGCCATGTTTGAATAATAATATTTCATTGTTCATTTAGGCTCGATGTTGTGTATCTTGTACACTATCGAACATGGTATTTATTTTAAGATATTGGGATATTACATATTTCCTATGGTATAGATAACATATATTTGATAAGATAGAGAAAAAAAATTACTACCAAGTGTTGGATGCTCGTAAGTGGATAAATCTTTATCTCATGACGTTTTTCACTTGGTAATCTATAAGAAGGGAGGCTATGATGATAGACCCTCCAATAAAAATTTAATATTTAATATTTGTTATTGGATATTTCTATCTTTTGATGTTTTTATTGGTCTTTATACTTGATATTATTATTAATTTATATCATAAATCACATACTTTGATGTATTAACAAAATCCATGAAAACATGTGCTCGTAGTGAGGTAAGATACATTGTGTGTGTCATAAGTTATATGGAATTGATTGAATAAGTCAAGAAAATATTTATCCCTTCTAAGTTAATGGAAAATATATCTTAGTCCCTTTGATTGAAATATAAATTTTTTATTAAGTCCATAGTCACAGTGGTTTATTGATGAGTTTATTTCAAAGATTAAAAGAAATATAAATCATGTATATAGGTTGGTAACACTTGTATACAATCTGCATGATGATCTATTGAGACAAATGGATTATATTACATATTAAAAATTCATATGAGTTCATTTTCATTATATAATTAACTTCTTTCTTTATGGGTTCCTTGACATGTTTTTATATGCTAATCTTGGACTTTAGGTAAGTTTTCCTAACACCACTAAGAAAGAAGCCTAAAGGGTCACACATAAGTGTGTCCATAATCTCAAATTAAATATTATTTAAATTTTATATTAAGAATAAATATTATTCTTAACTTGTGAAATAATAATCCTTCTAATGATCATATAAATTCAATCATTATTTATTTGAGTTTAGAATATATGTGAGTTGAATATTAAATAAATATTTATTTTCTAGTTATTTAATATAATATTTATTTATTTATTGAATGAATAATATTTATTTAAATAAATATCTTATTATTTAAGGTTTGAAAAATTCAAATGAGGATTTAGGGGTTGTGTTAAGGGCCCGATGGAAATGATCTATTTTATTTAATATAATTTAAATATATATTTATTTATTTATTTAACAAATGAAATTTAAATATTTTTGTGAGTTAGTGTATGTCATGAAATATAATAATAATATTGTTGTTGTTGTTATTCAACATGGGGTTTACTTAGAAAGTAAAATTAGTTAAGGACCTTTTGTAGTTACTATTTAACGTTTATATCATTTTTAGTGAGTGTGAGAGTTATGAACAATAGATTATCCAAATATATTTCTCATGAATCCCTTGAGATAACTTCTCAATAACCCTCTCAATAATGAGAAATAATTCTCCTCCTCTATCTCAAAAATGAGATAACAAGAGAAGAATTCTATCAAGGCCAAAAAACTTCTTGTTGTGATCAACAACGAATGACCTAAGGTAATTGGTTCCTCCACAATATCATCTGGAATACCAATTGAAATGTTCTTTTTTGGGGGGTTTAACACCACTAATCCATCATAAGATAAATCATATGAGTGTTACAAGGTTGAAAAAATCATTGAAAAATCATTGACCAGAAGTGTCATGAACCAGTCTGGGTCGACCTGTAACTGCTCACCTGGGCCGCTCCTCGACAAGTCCCAAGAGGAATTCCCGATCCTCCCGGGATGGAAAAAAGCACTGAGGTTATTAGTTAGAGTGAAAAGGGAACAATTTTTCCCAAATATAATCAATAACCAAGCATCGGAAAGAAACGTACAACCCAACATACATTTATATAAAATTGAACTGAAAATTATTTATACAAGAAACCAAAAGTACAACAAAAAAATACAACCAACTGACCAAAACAGATGACCAAACTAAAAGCATGTGACCCCACTTTTTACTCTCCAACATAATGAATACTCATCTCCCAAAGCGACTGAACTCAAGCTGAATCCTTCACAAGGGAAAAATAGAAGAAAACTATAGGCATGAGTATTAAAACTCAGTAGGTTAGCCTGATATTCTATTCCCAATGAACATCCTTTAAAATAAAAGAAACATAAATTTCAAGTTTGAGATATAATATTTAAAAATATTTTTTCTAAATGAGGTTTCATGCTATAAAAATTACCGAAAAAAAACTTGCAAGTTTTATAAACAATAATTATAGTAACAATTTTTCCAAGAGGTGCAACTTCATAATGAAAATAATTTTTAAGATGGATGCTTTAAAGAATATAAAATTTTAAATAGAAAGAAATATACTACTGAATTTAATAACTAAACACATTATATGCTGATAGTGAGTACAAAATAGCCAATGAGTACAAATCACAAGAAAACCCTTAGGCACTAGTTCGTTGTGGGCCTCAAGTACCTCCTATCTCAGTGTAAAAGTGACAATAGCAAATATATGTTCTCGTGAAAATGAGACGCTAGTATGAGAAAAATAAATAATCTAGTGGTTCCAAACATCATCATCATCATAGTTTAGTCAGTGTTTTCATCATCAAACTTCTAATGTGAAACCGGTATAAAACCCCTCTAGATCACTAGCATACTACTACACGTCCGCCCACCTAGATACCTGGGTTTTACCTTTTTGTGCTAAAAAAAGTTATACATATATAAAATACCATTTTATCATGAATATTACATTTAAAAATAATACACACATCAAAAAAACAACACACATGTCTCACATTTCCTTCACAAATCAATAAACAACCTAATTTTTTATAAAATAATTTCAAGAAGTATAATGAGGCCTTGCACATAAAATCCATTAAAAATTGCTCTTTTAAGTCCAAAAACCAACCAATACCATATCAAAACAGATTTGGAATCCCCAAACACCATTTAATAAATCAATTTCATGGACCATAAAATGGCCCCAAATAATACAACATGAAATACACATGGAAACCATTTTTACATGAAAAATGTAAAATGAGCCTTTAATAATTTCTCAAAACTAACATTTTCCAAAGGTAAAATTTTCACATTTAATAAATATGTGTATAAAAACAATTTAAATAAGAAAACCACTTTCATAAATCCCTTAAAACATTTAGGTTACACATCCAAAGTAGACTATTTTTATAAGGATGCCAAACATGCCATTTTTCGGCAACTCAGGCCAAAACATGTTAACCACCAAAAACCAATTTTTTTATAAAACCAAAAATTAATTTTAAATCCATAAAAGGACCCAAAATACCATTTTTAATTCTAAAAATGTATTTATAAATCAAAACAAATCATTTTAAATCACACTAAGCACATAAAATCCAACCATGCAATTTACCGAACACATGGCATGCACTTTTAAACAAACAACTTATTTTAAGAACTTGAAAAGAGATAAAATACCATTTTCACGCCATAAATTTATTAAATCTAATGAACCATGTTCAAAATACCATAAACCAGGTGCATAAGCTAATAGATCATTTATGTAAGTAATCAGCGTACACGTTTATAACAAAACAACACTACTTTTCACAAAACAAGGTTTAAACAACCATTTTTTCACACCAAGAAAATTATAAAAAGGATTAAAAACAATAATAAACATATATATCATGTTATAAAATAAATAAAATGATGAAACATAAATGATAAAGGCATGTTCAATGGATATCCTACCTCAAAACCATGGCGGAAAGGAACCGCACACCCGATATTGCCAGTTGTGGTTCCCAACACTCTAGATATTTGAATAACAGCCTTAAATGAACCAGAAACCAATAAAAAATAATGTTATAACATAACCATTGCTATTTCATGACCATGGGAGAAGATGAAACCAAAATAAAGTGGAAGGATAAGGAAGATGGAGGAGAAAGGAGAAGGAATATCACCTTGGAAACTAGAGAACTCTTCATCTTCGCTTATATGTACACCATTAGAGAAAAGAGAATGGCTTAGAAATTATTTGAGAGACTAATTAGGTCTAGAATAAATAGTTAAGTAATATTTTTTGGTAAAATAGAAAAAAAAATTAATGATTCATGAAAGAAACAAATTACCTTACCAAATCTGGACGATTTGAGAATCCTTGAGAAATTTCATCATAATCTGTGACTAAGATGAGCTCTAAAGAGGGAAAATGGAAATTGGGGGTGATAATAGGGTTATTGGTATCAAGTGAGATGTGGAATAACCTAAAAATATAAATATATATATATAAAATAAACAATTTTTTTAAAACTGGAAATGGGCTCATGAGCTGGCCCAATACCTGAATAAATAACCCAAATCCACCATGATTATGAATTATTTAGGGGGTAAAAATGATATGGTGGTTTTAATAGTTTAGGGGAGTCCAAGTGGTAAGTTTAATGAGTGAAAAATGTTTAAAAACAAAGTACTTATAAAAGAAACAAATTTTGTTTTTAAATATGGAAATGGGCCCACTGTTGGCCCAAATCATGAAGTAACCACCCTTTTCTCCAAAAACTCCCAAACAAGCTATGGGGAACCCATGGTAGGATGATTATACATATATGGAATTTAAACATTCATCTCACCCAAAACCCAAGAAAATTATTGGGATTTACAACGAACATGATCAAAACCAAGACATGAAAAAAAAAATAGGTGTGACAATTCTATCCACCATTAAAGCTTTCCACCCTCGGAAAGCCACAACACATTACAGATGATTGATCAACACCTAAGGATTCCTTATGAATATGGTCCAGAATATTAATCCTATGACACATCATCCAATATTAATGGAACTTAAGCCTCTTACCTCAACCAAAACACCATCTCCCAACCACTTCTTGAGAATCAACTGAAATATCGAGTCACTACCTCCTCATCTAAACCAAGAACCAGATTGTTGGGCCTTCTACTAGTGAACCCAAAAATCACCCACACCAAAGAGAACTCAAGAAAAAAAATATTCCAAGGGATTATATAATGAAATCCCCTCTATTAGGAAACAACTATTACTCAACAAATTCTTAGGAGGAAACTCTACGAGACTCGTGGTGGTTCTCCCCACCATTAAGAACCAATGATCAATGACCAAACGAGAATTAAACATGAACTAGGAATGGGTCTCTCCCACATAGTCCCATCAAAACTCTCCCACAACAACCTACCAACCTATGTTGAGAGGAACACAACATGAACATTTAAACCCCTACTTCCGAACAGAGGGGACAAGAACTAGATCAATACTTTCTGTACAGATCCAAACCCCCGCCACTTGGGGTGGGGAGGGAAGGATACCCAATAATTGGGCCAATGAAACCAAAAAATAAGTAAATGAAATACCTCATTTTAATGGTAGAGGCACGAGCTTAGCAATACTACATGTAGTCATGGGACTCCTGACTACGTACCAGCTTCACTCTGAGACCTATGGATATAGATCTGATAGATGAATAATTTTATGCCTCACAGTTAGGATTTGATCATCCATAACTTGAACTCTTACCCCTTAGTTCCACATGATGACACATAACACTCCTAGACTGAAACAATAGATCAAGGGACACCATGAAATTCTATTCCTCAAACAATACACTTTTACCCAAACAAGAACTTAGAGATACACAGCATTATTTTATCTCACTCTGAATGAGGTGAAGAATGGAAAAGGTACATGGAGAAACACATCAACCTCACCAAGCACAACTACCCCAACCGAGAGGGACACCATAATGGAAAGGCTCTTTAAATTGGGCTCGAAAAGCTCTAAATTCCAAAAAATGGGATGATCCATCATTAAAAGAGGTGGATTTAACATTTTAAATGAATCCTTAGGTTGATCACCTATAAATATTGAAAATGGAGAACCATACATGGCCACATAACAACATACAAAACATATTTAGAAACCTACTGAACATTTCTCCAAAACCAAGCCACCAATAAGATCCCAAATCAAGACACAACAAGAGTATGACTTCTATATCGCAAGAAATCATACTGAATAAAAAAACTTATAAGATATAGGAAAAACTAGACACATAGACATCGGTTTATAACAAATTCCATAATTTTTCAGCTTAAAACACTTTTTAAAAACAAACCAACTTGGTGGATTTTCACATTCACCAATGGTGTTTCATCAATTCTCACTCATATGCATGTTTCTGTGCCACCCCGGGCACCCAACCACCATGCCTACCAGCCATTCATCCACATATCCATAAAACCATGCATGTGATCACCCATGAAAACACCAATGATAAAATAAAACAATCATCACTCCAAAAAGAATCATGAACCTTATAAAGGCACATTAACCACTAAATCAAAAACAATTTTCATATTTCACAAAACAGACCACGTTTCATCAAGAACCATTTTATTAAAAACCCAATCCATTTAATTTAATAAAAATTTCAAAACCAAACATTATATTCCAAATATCCCTTTCTCATTTTTAAAAATTCAGCAAGGTCGCTTTTCATAATCTGACAACCACAAAGTCCAAAACCCCTTTCCAGAAAAACATCAACCGCTCAAAACCAAATTTCGAAAACCAATTAATCAGATTCAAACACTTTTCAACAGCCCAAAACACCCCATTTAAAAAAAAGTTCATAATCATTTTAAAATAATAAAAGATTTCCAAACATTTCATTTCAAGAAACCATAAGTTTAGATTAAGGAAATTCAATCCCATTAAATCATTTCCTCTTTATCCCCAAGATTTGTTGCACAAAACCCAACATTCCAAAACCTTTATCATATTAAATTTTTAAAACCCATTTTAAACTTTTCAACAACCAAACATTCCTTTAAAATCCATTTTCAAAATTATCATACAAGGATTTTCAAAACAGAATTCTGAATTCAAGAAAAGTCTAAGAGACCCACAAAAGGGAACTAGTGTTGGTGGGTGACTTGACCATATGATTGGCGGCCATATGTCAAACACATCACCAACACAAAGAGCCTTCTTATGACCATTACCTGGATCCACATGGCTGACCAGGACTTTTGAGATTAGGGAGACCCTTAGTCCAACTCCCCTTATCATATCCCAACACCAAATAATTAATAAGAACCAAAGACACTAATAAAACCGAACTTCCCATGGAAACCTGAGGGTCGGAATGATCAAGAGTTCGTGAAGCTCTTCCTGAACCTACCCCTCTAGTCCCGAAAATACTAATCCATATACCTTGACATCCCCAAATAACAAAGTTAGTTCAAAAAAGAAAGATCTGTTAGGAGCCAACCTTCCTCTGATACCATTTTGTCACGAACTAGTCTAAGTCGACCCTGAACCGATCACCCAGGTCATTCTGTGACAAGTCCCGAGATGAGTTATTGATCCTCCCAGGATGGTGACAAGTTCCTAGGGAATCATTTAGAGTGAAAATGGAATTATTTCACCCAAATATAATCAAGAACTAAGCAGCTTAAAGAAATAGATAGCCCAACATACACTTATATAAAATTGAACTGAACATTATTTATACAAGAAACCAAAACTATAAATAAAAAATACAACCAACTAACCAAACCTGATGACCAAAATAACAACATGTGACCCCACTAGTAACTCTCCAACACAATGAATACTCATCCCCCAAAGAGATCGAACTCAATCCGAAACCTTCACAAGGGCTAAAAATATAAGAAAACAATAGGCGTGAGTATTAAAACTCAGTAGCTTATCCCAATATTCTATTCCCAATTCACATAATTTAAAAAAATAAACATAAATTTCAAATTTGAGATACAATATATAAACATATGTTTTCCAAATTAGGTTCCATGCTATAAAAATCACCCGACAGACACTTTCAAGTTTTATAAACAAGAATGCTAGTAACAATTTTTCAAAGAGTTGAAACTTAAAAATTAAAATAGTTTTCAAGAGGTATGATTTAAAAAAATGTAAACTTTTAAATAAAACACACATGCTGCTGAATTTACCAAGTAAACACACTATATGCAAACGGTGAGTACAAAATAGCCAATGAGCACAAGTCACGGGAACACCCTTAGGCACTAGTTTGTTGTGGGCCCTAGGTACCTTGTATCTTGGTGTAAAAGTAACCATAACAAATATTCATTCTCATGCACATGGGACAATAGTAATAGAATAATCTATGACCTAGTGGTCTCCAACATTATTATAATCATATTTTAGTTAGTGTTGCCATCATCAAAATTGCTATGTGAAATAGGGATAAAACCCCTCCAGATCACAAGCATACTAGTACACGTTCACCCACCTAGATACCTGTGTTTTCCCTTTTTATGCTCAAAAAAGTTACAAATCTATAAAATACAATTTTATCATTAAGATTAAATTTAAAAATCATACACACATTGTAACGACCCAAAGTTTTATTAATGGAAATCCCTCTTGATCTAGTTAAATGTCTCTTTATGTAAAACGTTTATATAAAATGTCAACTTCTTTGGTTTTTGTTTAAGAATTTTGACCGTTGCTAATATAGTCGTTGAACAGCGATCACATGATTAGTATAAATATAGGGCTTTAACAAATCCAATTTACTCAGAAAAAAGAAGTGATGGCCTCATCCAGTAGAATTGCTCCATACGAAGCCCATTTATCGAAGCTCGAAAAAGAGGTGGCGTCCTTGGGATTTTCTCTTGACCAATCCCAAGCTGATCTTCATCATGTCAAGATCGAACGGGACCGTCTATAGTAAAAGTGGAAGTTGATAGAGATTACCACTCGAGCGATGTTATCTGAGCCACCCCAAGAGTCTGTCACCATCGCACACTTTACCCTTAGGTCTTATGCGGCTATTTTAATGGTTTATGTAAGAAATCTCTAGTACTATGTTCATGTACATTATTTTTGTATATAATAATGAATATACTTTCTTGTCATCATTTATACTTTGTAAATAGTTTTTAAAGTACAAATAGTGTTTTTAGTTATTATTTAATTAAGAATTCTATTTTATTAAATTAAGGGATTTTTGAATTAAATAATATTTTAATAAAATGTTATTATTATTATTATTAAATTAATTTCTATTATATATAAATTATCATATAATTTTATGAATGAAATTATAATTTTTATTAAGATTTGAAATCCATTTTTGTCAAAACCCGTGAATTTTTTATAAATGATGGTTTTTATTTTAAAAGTGAAAATTAACATATTTAGAAAATTATTTAGTTAAAATAAATGTTATTTCTAGAATTAGGATGTCTAAATTATCCAACGGTGAATTTTTCATAATTTTCTGAGACAGTCAAATTTTTGGGTAAAAATTAAATACCGTTTAAATATATAATGTGTTTTATGACATCATAATGACCCAATAGTGATTCAATAAAATACTATAAGCTTTATTTTCGCCCAATATATGTTTTACCAGTAAAATAATGTGATTTTGGGTTTTTTTGACTTATTTTAAAAAGCATTAATGGACCCCTCAAGACTTATTAAACACCTTGTCTTTTTAAATTGATTTCCATGGGAGAGTGACTCACCACCACATAAGAAACCCTATTATTTTAAGAAGTTAGGACTATAGAATTATAAAATATTGTTTTCATCTTCCCTTTTCCAAAAACCATGGGCAAAAATCATGGTATGGTTTGTGGTTTGGATTAATTTAATGTAAGGGATCCCAAACCTAAATAATAAAGAATTCCCTCACCTTTCCTATATAAACTCACCCAAGCTCCCACTTCCTCCTCACTCAAAGCCTTTTTAGTTTATACAACCTCTTCCCTAATCTCTCTATAATCCTCCCAAGGTTCCCCAATCTCCCAAGAAGCCTCTCTCAAGCCTCTCTCAAGCCTTTGGAAGCACACTTCCAAGTAAGGTTTTTTTCTTCCTTTCTCATTTTTGTCCAATTTTCTTTAAGTTGTTTTTCCCATTCAATTTCAATTATGAATGTTGGGGTATGGTTTCTCACCTCCCTCATACTTCCCTCTTTATGTTTGAATGATGGGATACCCCTTTCTCTCTCATTAAATGCCTCCCATGTACACCTGTTACTATGCTGAAATTCCGAAAGGAACTTCTCTCTCCTCGTTTACATTAAAGCAATACTTTTGTATCATGAATCTAAATTACATTACAATTGTTGGGACATGTATCTATATGAACTCATTATTGTCCATTACATGTAAATATTATTAGGAACCCCTTTATCTCTCATCAACCATTTTTATGAATTCTTATGTCACGCCGTTACGCTGCCGAAATCGCACTGATTTTCTAAGCCAATGTCATTGTGTTGTGAATACCATGCCCATTTCTCCATCAAGGGTATTCAACTTTATTCACATTTACTTATTGACTATAAACTTTCATGTATGAATTCCACTTTACTTTATCTTGAAATAAATGATTATGTTTTATGAATCCATGTTTTATGATCCATGTGGAAAACTTATGCATGAAATGAAATGTTTAAGAAGGGTGTTCCCTTATAGCGCTCCAATGCATTGGGTAAAGTATAGTATCATGATACGTCATGTGAAATGAGTTTTAACTCATGCTAATTCGAGTGAAATGAGGTTTTACTCATGCTTTATGTGCAATGAGGATTTACTCATGCTCCATGTGCAATGAGCTTTGGCTCATGCTAATTCTATGTTAATTGTTTTTGCCACATTTCCATGTTATGATTATCATGATTTATCACGCATTTATGTTCTTGTTTATCTTATTCTCTATTGATATGCCTATTGTCTAAAATTTATTGTACTCCTCATTTTATTCTATGTGTACTCCCTTACTGGGCTTTAGAGCTCACCCTTTTCTTATTTATGTCCTCAGGTTATCCCATGTAATGCTAAGTACGAGGGAATGTAGTGGTCATGTAAAGGAATTTTTCAATAAAGATGTTGTATTTCATGTTTTAAGTTTTTATGTAATGATCATAATCCCCAAAGACACTAAACCTCTCAATATTCTTTGTTGTATCAAGTTAAGTTTTATGTAATAAATCATGTTTAAGTTTTTAATAAAAGCAGGGTTGTCATAGTTGGTATCAGAGGATAGGTTTAGTTATTTTTGTGATTAGGATTAGAAAACCCTAGTAAAGAATTAGAGACAAGACTAAGTATGATAAAAACATCCCTAAGTTTTGGTAAGTACTCAGTAAGTGGTTTATCAAACAAATACATCCCTGTCTGGATACGAGCAGGTAGAGGCAGCTCTGGCACAGATGTATCATAGGGGTAAAACCCAAAAACACCACTTTGAGCTAGACTTGAATGATAACTGGTGCACGAAAATGGGCATTGTTGCACTCTTGGTTACGAAACTCCTGGGGGATATTTTTTGATAAATTCACAAGCTTAGTATGAACCCTTATTAAGGGAATTAAAAAAAATTCCCCTAAGAATATATGTTAGAAAGTAGATCATGAAAATCCTAGATCGAAGCCTATAGACTTACGAGTTAAGGAAATAAAAGTTTATTTATAAGTCATCAACTTTTGTCTTTGGATTACCCTTTATGTGTTACCCCCTAACATTCTTTGATTCCATCCAATGGCCGGTAATATGAGGACTCGAGCTAACCACCAGTGTGAAGATCAGTGTGATGATTGTACTAATGAGATGCCCAATACAATGGGAACGGGAATCATGAACTTTGTCATGCTTCTCTCTTAGCTAACTCAAGATTTGAATAGAAACACAGGTCAAGAGGAATGTTCAACCCCCCTAAGAAAGAACAAGTCGCTATCGAGAGCTTCATGAGACAAAGACCTCCTACTTTTAGTGGATCATTCGATCCCACGATTGCTGAACAATGGATCAACTCCATTGAAAAGATCTTCTTCATCCTTCAATGTTCTGAATAAGAGAAGGTTCTCCTGGCTGCTTATCGTATAGAGGTTGAAGCTGATCAATGGTGGACGTTGATCAAAAATATGAAGCCTGAGGAGGAGATCGAGGTGTTGGAATGGAAGGATTTCCGGAAGATGTTTTTTGCTAAATATTTTTCGTGCACCCTCCAGCTTAAGATGGAAAGCGACTTCCTTTCCATCAAGAAAAAACATGAAGAATATGTTGGAGCACATGAGGAAAACTTCACAAGGCTTTCACGATACGCTTTCGGCTTTGTCGTTACCCCCGAATGCAAGGTTGACCACTTCTTTGGTGGGCTGAAGCCTAGCATGTGGAAAGCATTAGTGATCCGTGACTTTGACAGCTATGAGGAAATTGTTCGATGTGCCCTCAAGGTCGAAATGGAGATCGGAGAATCACAGGGGTATCATGGGGACAAGAAGCGTAAGGTGGAATTCAATGCTGGAAGTCCGATGGATAAATCCAATGGTGCTAAGAAGATCCAGCACCCCACTTTCCAAAAGTGTGTAAAGAAGCACCCTGGAAATTGCCTCAAGGGGATAAGGAAATGCTTTAGGTGTGGAAGAGAAGGGCACCTAGCTGTTAACTGTTAGTAAGAAAGACTTGCAACTGTGAAAGAGGAGAGGAACGCTCCGTTCAAACCTCAACACGTTGTTCATTGCTACAAATTCAAAGAACCGGGGCATCTTGAAAATCAGTGCCCTAATCCAAGGGTTTTCGGAGGCAACCAACAACCTCCAAGGCAGCAAGGAAGAGATTTTTCCATCACTTCTACCGAAGTGAACCCCGACAACGAAGTGGTGATAGGTACGCTAGTTATTCATTCAAGAATAGTGAATGTACTTTTTGATTCAGGTTCTACGCATTATTTTATATCTCAAAAGTTTAGTAGAACAATCTCATCACCACCAAAAATCATGGAAGTGAAGATGTCGGTGAGTACAGAAAATGGGGAAATCATTGCATCCCATGAATATAAGTCCTCCCTTGTTATAATCCGTGGATTGAATTTCCCTTCAAACCTCGTCATACTCCCACTGGTGGAATTTGATGCAATTCTTAGCATGGATTGGCTTTCCTTATATAGTGCCAACATAAATTTTCGGGAGAGGGAAATCACACTCCATATGGAGAATAGACCCCCGATTATTTACAAGTGTAAGGAGGAAAATGAATCTCCTTTAGCTCCATCATCTCAAGCATGGATATTACTGCCCTATGAGCACCCTTATCTGGCTCAGATGATTGAGTCCAAGGAAGAAACCATCCTTGAATAAATGCCTATTGTGAGGGAATTCGCTGAAGTGTTTCCTGAGGAACTGCCTGGTCTTCCTCCTAGAAGAGATGTTGAATTCTCAATTGAACTTATACTAGGGGTGCTACCAATATCCAAGACTCCATATAGAATGGATGTCGTGGAACTTGAAGAGCTGAAGAAACAACTATAGGGTAATTTCGATAAAGGGTTTATATGCCCAAGTGCTTCACCATGGGGTGCACCAGTTCTCTTCGTCAAGAAGAAGGATGGGTCAATACGGGTTTGCATCAATTATCGTGAACTTAACAAAATCACGATAAAGAACAAGTATCCTATTCCACGGATCGATGACTTGTTTGATCAGCTGTGTGGAGCACAATACTTCTCCAAGGTAGATTTGCAGTCGGGATATTATCAAGTAAGGGTGAAGAAGGAAGATGTCCCCAAGACTGATTTTCATACAAGATATGGGCACTATGAAATCATAGTAATGCCTTTAAGAATCACTAATGCTCCAGAAATCTTCATGGACTTGATGTATAGAGTCTTTAGAGATTACCTAGATAAATTTTTGGTTGTCTTTATAGATGATATTCTAATATAATCCAAAACCAAGGAGGATCATGAGGAGAATTTAAGAACTGTACTGGAGACTTTGCACAAGGAGAAGATCTATGCAAAGTACAGCAAGTGTGAGTTCTGGTTGAAGTAAGTCTCATTATTGGGTCATATCATCACAAGGAATGGGATATATGTGGATCCCTCCAAAATAGATGCAATTAAGGGATGGTCGAGGCCAACATCGGTAACGGATATCCGTAGCTTCTTGAGGTTAGCTGGATATTATCAACGATTTGTGAGAAATTTCTAACGATTTTCCAACCCTCTTACCAAGCTAACTTGAAAGGGAGTAAAGTTTTCTTGGAGTGATGAATGTGAAGAAAGCTTCAAGGAGGTGAAAAGGAGGCTTATCACTGCGCACGTGCTCACTTTACCCACAAGTGGGGAAATTTTTGTGGTATTCAGTGATGCTTCAAAGAAGGGATTAGGCTGTGTGATGATGCAGAATGATAAAGTGATATCCTATTCCTCAAGGCTGTTGAAAATCCATGAGCGAAACTATCCAACGCATGATTTAGAGTTGGTGGCAGTGATCTTTGCCTTGAAAATCTGGCGGCATTATCTCTATGGAGAGAAATTTGAGATATATACTGACCACAAGAGTATTAAATATATATTCACACAGAAAGATCTTAATATGCGCCAGAGAAGATGGATAGAGATCATCAAGGATTATGACTTTTCAATCCATTACCACCCTGGAAAAGCGAACAAGGTGGAAGATTCCCTAGGTAGAAAGGATCCAGCGATTCTATCAATGATGAGAATTGAGAAGGATCCAATCTTCTTAGAATTGATGAAGATGGACATGGGAATCATAAATAAGGGAAAATAATCAATCCTTTCACAAATTATTGCCCAACCGTCTCTTTTGGAAAGGTTAAAGGATGCTCAAAAGGATGATGTGGGAATTCAGGAAAAAGCGGAAGCTATCGAAAAAGGGAAATCCCCGGTGTTTAATGTTAATGAAGAAGGAATTGTGCGGTTTGGGAAAAGACTATGTGTTCCATCAAGTCCATAGTTAAAGAAGGAACTTTTGGATGATGCACATAGTTCAAATTTCTCTATTCACCTAGGGAACACAAAGATGTATCGAGATATCTGAGAAAACTTTTGGTGGAATAATATGAAGAAGGAGATCGCTGAATATACATCAAAGTGTCTGGTGTGTCAACAAGTGAAGGAAGAGAGGCAGAAGTCGAAGGGGATGATGCAACCATTTCCCATACCAGAATGGAAATGGGAGAACATCACCATGGATTTTGTCACCAAACTTCCAAGGACATCTAAAGGCAACAATGCAATCTGGGTTGTTGTGGATCGTCTTACAAAGACTGCACATTTCATTGCTATTTGGGAGGATTTATCATTGGATCAACTGGTACAGATATATATCAGGGAATTGGTAAGGTTTCATGTAGTACCACTATCTATTATGTCTGACCGAGATCCAAGATTCACCTCTAAGTTTTGGAAGAGTCTTCAAAAATCTCTGAATACTGAACTGAACTTCAGTATGGCCTATCATCCTCAAACTGATGGCCAATCTGAGCGGACTATCCAAACACTTGAGGATATGTTGAGAGCATTCTCAATGGACTTTAAAGAAGGATGGGATAAACATCTTCCTCTGGTTGAGTTCTCTTATAATAACAGTTTCCACTCAAGCATCAAAATGGAACCATATGAAGCTCTGTATGGGAAAAGGTGCAGAACACCGGCATGTTGGGATGAGGTCGGTGAACATAAGATTCTTGGACCATAAATGGTTGAGGAAATGGTGGAGAAGGTGAAAACCATTCAGCAGCATATCAAGGCAGCCCAGAGTCGATAGAAGAGTTATGCAGATAATCTTCGACGAGACCTTGAGTTTAAAGTTGGAGAAATGGTTTTTCTACGCATATCTCTGTGGAATAAGGTCATTAGGTTTGGAAAGAAAGGGAAGTTAAGTCCAAGGTACATGGCCCATTCGAGATTCTTGATCGTGTCGGGGCTGAGGCCTATCAACTAGCACTTCCACCTACCATGGCCAAAGTACATGATGTCTTTCATGTATCCCTCTTAATGAAGTACATACCGGACCCTTCACATGTACTCTCTTCTGAGGTGGTACAGTTGGAGGATGATCTTTCTTTTGAGGAGCAACTAGTGAATATCTTAGATCGTAGAGAAAAAGTTCTATGAAATAAGACAATGCCCCTCGTCAAGGTATTATGGAAAAACCACGAGTTTGAAGAAGCGACTTGGGAATCAGAGGAAATGATGAAGCTGAGTTACCCACATCTGTTTTAGTGTGGGAAAAGGAACTTTCGAGGGTGAAATTTCTTAAGGGGGAATATTGTAATGACCCAAAGTTTCATTAATGGAAATCCCTCTTGATCTAGTTAAATGTCTCTTTATGTAAAACGTTTATATAAAATGTCAAATTCTTTGGTTTTATGTTAAGAATTTTGACCATTGCTAATATATCCATTGAACAGTGATCATGTGATTAGTATAAATATAGGGATTTAACAAATCCAATTTACTCAGAAAAAAGAAGCGATGACCTCATCCAGTAGAATTGCTCCCTACAAATCCCATTTGTCAGAGCTCAGAAAACAGGTGGCGGCCTTGGGCTTCTCTCTTGACCAAGCCGAAGCTGAGCTTCATCATGTCAAGCTCGAATGGGACCGTCTATGGGAAAATTGGAAGTTGATAGAGATTACCACTAGAGCGATGTTATCTTAGCCACCCCAAGAGTCTGTCACCATCGTACACCTTATCCTTAGGTCTTATGCGGTTGTTTTAAGGGGTTATGTAACAAATCTCTAGTACTATGTTCATGTACATTATTTTTTTATATAATAATGAATATACTTTCTTGTCATCATTGATACATTGTAAATAGTTTTTAAAGTACAAATAGTGTTTTTAGTTATTATTTAATTAAGAATTCTATTTTATTAAATTAAGGGATTTTTGAATTAAATATTATTTTAATAAAATATTATTATTATTATTATTAAATTAATTTTTATTATTAATAAATTATCATATAATTTTTTGAATGCAATTATAATTTTTATTAAGATTTGAAAGCCATTTTTGTCAAAACCCGTGAATTTTTTATAAATGATGGTTTTTATTTTAAAAGTAAAAATTAACATATTTAGAAAATTATTTAGATAAAATAAATGTTATTTCTGGAATCAGGACATCGAAATTATCCAACGGTTAATTTTTCATAATTTTCTGAGACAGTCAAATTTTTGAGTAAAAATTAAATATCATTTAAATATATAATGTGTTTTATGACATTATAATGACCCAATAGTGATGTAATAAAATACTATAAGCTTTATGTTCGTCCAATATATGTTTTACCATTAAAATAATGTGATTTTGGGTTTGTTTGACTTATTTTACAAAGCATTAATGGACCCCTCAAGACTTATTAAACACCTTGTCTTTTTAAATTGATTTCCATGGGAGTGTGACTCACCTCCATATAAGCAACCCTATTATTTTAAGAAGTTAGGAATATAGACTTATAAAGTATTGTTTTCCTCTTCCTTTTTCCAAAAACCATGGGCAAAAACCATGGGTTGGTTTGTGGTTTGGATTAATTTAATGTAAGGGGTCCCAAACCTAAATAATAAAGAATTCCCTCACCTTTCCTATATAAACTCACCCAAACTCCCACTTCCTTCTCACTCAAAGAATTTGGAGTTCTTCCAACCTCTTCCCTACTCTCTCTATAATCCTCCCAAGGTTCCCCAAGCTCCCAAGAAGCCTCTCTCAAGCCTTTGGAAGCACACTTCCAGGTAAGGTTTTTTTATTCCTTTCTCATTTTTGTCCAATTTTCTTTAAGCTGTTTTGCCCATTTAATTTCAATTATGAATGTTGGGGTATGGTTTCTCGTCTTCCTCATACTTCCCTCTTTATGTTTTAATGATTGGAGACCCCTTTATCTCTCATTAAATTCCTCTCATGTACACCCATTATTATGTCGAAATTCTGAAAGGAACTTCTCTCTCCTCATTTACATTCAAGAAATACTTTTGTATCATGAATCTAAATTCCATTACAATTTTTGGGACATGTATTTATATAACCTCCTTACTTTTCATTACATTTATATATTATCAGTAACCCCTTTCTATCTCATCAACTATTTTTATGAATTCTTATGTCACGTCGTTATGCTGCCGAAATCGCACCGATTTTCTAAGCCAATGTCATTGTGTTGTGAATACCATGCTCATTTCTCCATCAAGGGTATTCACATTTATGAACATTTACTTATTGATTATAAAATTTCATGTATTAATTCCACTTTCCTTTATCGTGAAATAAATTATTATGTTTTATGAATCCATGTTTTATGATCCATGTGGCACACTTATGCATGAAATGAAATTTTTAAGAAGGGTGTGCCCTTATAGCGCTCCAATGCATTGGGTAAAGTATAGTATCATGATACGTCATGTTCAATGAGTGTTGCATCATGCTAATTCAAGTGCAACGAGGGTTTACTTGTGATTTATGTGCAATGAGGATTTACTCATGCTCCATGTGCAATGAGCCTTGGCTCATGCTAATTCCATGTTAAGTGTTGTTTCCACATTTCCATGTTATGATTAACATGCTTTATCACGCCTTTATGTTCATGTTTCTCTTATTCTCTATTGATATTTCTATTGTCTAACATGTATTGTACTCCTCATGTTATTCCATGTGTACTCCCTTACTGGGCTTTATAGCTCAGCCTTTTCTTATGCATGTCCTCAGGTTATCCCATGCAATGCTAAGTACGAGGGAATTTAGTGGTCATGTAAAGGAATTTTTCAATAAAGATGTTGTATTTCATGTTTTAAGTTTTTGTGTAATGATCCTAATCCCCAAAGAAACTAAACCTCTCGATCTTCTTTGTTGTATCAAGTGATGTTTTATGTAATAAATCATGTTTAAGTTTTTCATAAAAGCAGGGTTGTCATACACATCAAACATCCCACACACATGTCTCAAATTTCTTTCTCAGACCAATAAACAACCTAAATTTTTATAAAACAATTTCAAGAAGTATAATGAGAACTTTCACATAAAATCTATTAAAAATTATCTTTCAAGGAAAAAAACCCACCAATACCATATATGTAAAGACCCGGAAATTTCAAAGAAATTTTTTTCCTTAATTTCTATGGAATTTTACAAGACTGCGGCTTCTAACGGAACCTGATTCCGAGGCCTGGTGTGCCCGGAATCAATTTCCGAAGTTTAGCTCGGGTACGTTCACTGAACGAACGACCGGGTTTTTCTAACTTTTGAACCGGTGCTCAGAATCAAAATCTGAGGGCACCGATGAAACCATGGCGCCGGTAATTGCTTAGGAACACCTTTTCTGGAGTTGCGTTTGCTCGGGTGTAGTTGTTAAAAAAAATGCACTAAGTTTAAAGTGAAATAAAAATCATGTTACAATTTTTATTCCACTTTCATAAGAGGTTTAGTCCATGTGAGGGAGTTGGGGTGGGACCCGCCGATGTTCTAACTCCCCTTGAGAGGATTTAAGATGATGTGGGGCCCACATGATCCCCCACCTTTTCACTTTCCTTAACTCCATAACTTCCCCTTTATTTTTGTTAACTCCCCTTTAATGCGAGACCACTCACCTCCCCCTCTCTCCTCTTTAATCATGCCAACACACATAATTAATTAAGTGAGTTATGTGTTTGATTTTTTAAAATTGAAATTCTTGCCTTGATGTAATAAAATAAGATAAGTCTTATTTTAATTTGGAGGGTTAGTTGTTGTGTGAGAATATTGGGGAGATAGAACTCTTTTCTCTTAGGAAGAACTTCATCCTCCCGCGAAGAGCTTAAATCCTTCCGCGAAGAACGTCATCTCTTCAACGAAGAACGACTCAACGACTCTGGAATCTCCATTCCCTTTCTCCTCTGCGACAAGGGAAAAGAAACCGATGCGGGAGTTCTCCAATGACGCGCAATCATCTTCTTCTCTCCGTGATAAAAGATAAGATGACGTCTCCTCAGACGCTCTCCGACGACGTCTACGGAACCACGCCCCGCGATGCCATATTTTGCGGTGCTTGACAACCGCGAATTACTTTGAGAGGAAGGGGTTATTTATGTTCATGAATATTTTAACGATCTTTGTTTTTAGTGATTATCCGCTTGCTATCGAACTAACGGGAGGGGGGGCGGACCGCACAAACCCGGCCGAATCTCCTCCCCCACCCCCCTTTGTTAATGTGCGGATCGACGGGTGATGATGAAGCGGGCCGCAAAGGCGATTTGGACCTTTCCCAGTAATCTATGGGTCCTGGGAGGTCCTTAGGCACAGACGGCGGGCAAATCGGACCATCGGAGCGCGTCTGGTGATCCGCGGAAGGCACTATCGGCGCGCCGCCGGCAGGAGCCGCCGCGGCTTCAGCCGCGGCGAAGGCGGGATGACCGGATCCCACGGCCGTGCGGGATCTAGGGGAGACGCAGCCCCCAGCGCCGCGTCCGCTGGCAAAGGAGTGTCCCCCACGTGGGGTCCTCGGTTTCCAAACAGGGGAACAGCGTGCCCCCCCCCCCCCCCGTTCCGTTTCCCGCTCGGCCATGATGGCCGAGCTGACTGGTCGCGCCCGTACCAGGCCAACCGGCCGCCCAGGCCAGACCGGCCGCACCGGGCCGGGCTGGGCCGCTCCAGGCAGGCCAGGCCACATCGAGCCCTATTGGGCTGGACCCTGACCCGGGTCGGGCCGACCCAGGGGGGGTTGGGCCGGGCTGGGTCGGGCCCAGACCCCCCATTTCGGGCTGTCTTCAGTCATTTGCCCATATCATGGGCTACGGACCTCCAATCGACGCACCATTAGTGGAGATGCGATCCTTGGATCGAGTCGGTCGTTTCAGTATATTATACTCAAGGTTTCAGAGAACTTTGGGTATGTCCGGGTTGGTTCGAATACGAAACCAATCGGGCCCTCGGAGCGGAAACGCTTATAACTTGAGCTTCGGACGTCCGATTGACGTGTCGTCAACTTTGTTGGATTCCTATTAGTGAGATGGACCTTTTTTATTACTATTTTTGAAGTTTGGACGTAGTTGGATTGTGGTCAGGTTGGTTTGACTTAAAAACCAACCGGGCCCCTGGAACGAAAAAGCCAATAACTCTCAGACTGGGCGTCCGATTGATGCGCCATCTGTCACGTTGAGTTCCTCTTGTCGAGATGGAACTTTGAGATACATCAACTCCGGACTATGTGTCAGTTGATGTATCAACCCCTTGGCTCGTGGAGCGGACCCTCCCGAAATCGAGCATGCTGTGTGCGGGAACCCTAGAGATGGTTGCGACTGCGATGAAGACTGCACTGAAATCCTCCGTGGGTTCGGCACTAATGAAGACCGTACTGAAATCCTCTATGGGTTCGACGGCGATGAAGACTGCACTGAATTCCTCCGTGGGTTCGGCAGCGGTTAAGACTGTACTGAAAACCTCCGTGGGTTCGACGACGATGAAGACTGCACTGAAATCCTATGTGGGTTCGGCAGTGATGAAGACCGTACTGAAATCCTCCGTGGGTTCAACGGCGATGAAGACTGCCCTGAAATCCTATGTGGGTTCGGCATTTATGAAGACCGTACTGAAATCCTCCATGGGTTCGATGGTGATGACTACTATTCTTGTATCCTACATGGGTCTGGAAGTGTTTGACTCTGTTCTTGCTATCCTACGTGGGTCTAGCAGAGTAGCTGGTCTGTATCCTATGTGGGTCCGACAGCTTAGCTGGTTTAGTATCCTACGTGGGTGGCTTCTTAGATGAATCAGTGGCTATATCTGATCATCTCTATCACCTTACGAAGTATACCTGTGTGAGCTGAGTCTTTACTTTCAATCATTATCTTTTATGTGATTGACTTGATATCCTGTGTGGATTGGATTATGCTTTCCTGTGTGGATCGGGTCGTACTTTACTGTGTGGATTACATTTTACTCTCCTGTGTGGACTTTTAGTGTTCTCCTGTGTGGACTGTTTTGTACTCTCCTATGTGGACCTGTAGTGTTCTCCTGTGTGGACTGTGTTTTACTCTCCTGTGTGGACTTGTAGTGTTCTCCTGTGTGGACTGTGTTTTAGTCTCCTGTGTGGACGTGTAGTGTTCTCCTGTGTGGATTGTGTTGTAATCTCCTGTGTGGACCTATAGTGTTCTCTTGTGTGGACTGTGTTATAATCTCCTATGTGGACCTGTAGTGTTCTCCTATGTGGACTGTGTTCTACTCTCCTATGTGGACTTGTAGTGTTCTCCTGTGTGGACTGTGTTGTGCTCTCCTATATGGATTTTTTGTGTTCTCTTGTGTGGACTGAGTTGTGTTCTCTTGTCTGGATCGGGTTGTACTTGGGATCTGGAGCTAGAGCCGAACTAGATTTTATGACTTAGGTATATGTATGGGCATATACCTAAGTAAAGTTGGTTGTTACTTTGTGATTGTATCATTTCTTGTGGTTTATCCTTTGTGGATTCAGGGAGACCTTTGGGGGTCTCGGGGTCCCTACTGAGTATCGTATACTCACCCCTGCATGGGCTTCACCTGCACTACGTTGTGTTGGTTGCAGACAACAGACATCACTAATCGTGGTTGAGGCTTGTAGAGCTGGACAGTACCTGGAGGAGGATCTCACGTCGAGTCGGTGCCCGGAGGTGGATTCACGACGAGTCAGTACCCGGAGGAGACGGACGGGCGTGGAATGCTGAGGAGGAGATCTGTACCTACCCTTCAGGTAGGAAACCAGAGGATGATCTAGGAGCGGCTTGTCACCTTCAGCTATTTTTCTTGAGTTGTACTTTACTTTCAGTTGTAGTGGTACCTTTCTGTTGGGCTTGTATTTCCAGCCCCTTGTATTTCCAGCACACTTGTTTACTGCTTTACTTAGTGTTAGCTTCCGCTTGTACTCTGTTGTGTTGTTTACTTTTATAAAGTCAATGCCTTACTTTTTTTATTGGGATTTACGCTTTTGGTGCTAGTCGCCAGCCCTTTTCCTTTGGAAGGCGGTCTTGGGGTATTCACGGCATGGGCCCCGAGGATGGGTCGTGACAAATTGGTATCAAAGGAGTTCGGTTCTACCGCAGAACTCAGGACTCTGATCTTTCTTCTGTGTGAAGCAATATTGTTAGGGTATTGAGTGTGGTTATCAGTCTAGGGAGTCCAGTGTTGGTGCGGCGACCGACGTATCCATACACCAGGACCCTGACTTCTGATTTCCGACTCAGTGCATGAAAACATTTATTGCATGTGTGTTTCAAAAGTTTTCTTTGTGATTACTTTGTATCAGCTCACCAGGTATATTTTTTGACTGTAGAGCACCTATTCCTTATCAGGATGCCGCTACGAAGACAACCAGCTAGGGTTCCCAAAAAATGTACACGATGACGGCCCACCAAGAGATGAGGTTCCGGTGCGGGGCCCTCTTACTATGTTGAAACCTTCGGGTGGTGTACCAGCAGCTCCACCACCCGTTGGGTAGCATAGGCCTATGAGATTTTGAGGCGAGACAGTTCCCAGGCAGTAGAGGACTGGATGGAGGCGATTGTTAGAGTTTCCACCCAGTGTAGACACTAGTAGAGTAGATGGTGATCTTAGCTACTAGTGTTTTCCAGTGAGTGACCATGAGGTTGGTTTGTTTAGTGAAGAGGCTTCGGTATGTGGACCGATGCCTGAGATAGTAACTTCGGGTTGTGTTTCAGCTACATCACTACCTGTTGGACAGCAGACACTACCGGTGGTACCGGTAGAGGACACTTGTAGGCTTAGTGCCTTACATGTTACAGCACCAGATATCCCTCAAGTTCCGAGGCAAGCCCGACTCATAGGCGGCTGAGGACTGGCTTGAGGAGGTGGCTGAGAGTTTCCTAGAGCTTATACAGCTTCGGCAGGACGACGTGTCGGTAGCTGAGGATTCTTCGGGGCATACCTAGTACTCGATGACTACGATGTGATCAGTGCTTCAGGGCTCGGACTTCTGAGTAAGGTGTGTCTAAAGTACATCCAAGCCAGCACCTTTTCTCTATAAATTCCTACATATTCAAGGGTTCTGGAAAGAACCTTTGTGGTTGAGAATTCTTTTGCTGAATGGATGCAGTCAGTGAAGGTTAGCAGTGAAAAAGCAGGAAACTGGTGCCAGTCTCGAAGACTTGGGCGTGTAAAATGTTTCAAGTAGAGGAAGTGAAAAGGATAGATGAATCTGAAGGGTAGAAGACGTGTAAGTGAGCTAGGAGAGTAGAATGGGGTGGTGAACATTTTGACCTATTGCACCCACCCGCCTTTGTAATCCCCACTAGGTTTAGGGAGATGGAGGGTAGGGGAAGGAGTAGTTGCATGCGGTCAAGGAGTGTGACCAAAAGGGCTCTAAGGATGATTTGAAGTGAGGACTTTGTCTTCTATTAGCTGTTGTAGCCACAGACATCGATACGAATCATCCCTTCCTTCCATGAATCTAGTCCCAGACCTAGAGTTTCTGGTTAAGCTGTTGACTTGACCCTCACGTCTAGAGATACCTTTGGGAGGAGACTCAATAGTCACACTTATGTCGATGGTGTGATCTAACCCTTGAGGCGAGAGTCTCGGTTGGGACCTCTTGGTGGTAGCGTCGAGGCCTTACGACGTTAGTTTGAGTATGGATTGGGCAATCACTGTTCATACTCAAATTGACGGTATTAGGAAAACGCCGGGATGGGTTTTCCTTGGTTGGAAAAAAGGAAAACCCAGGAAGCATAGGATAAACACGTGCATAGGAGGGTGTAGCCGATTATTCTTGGGTCGGACAACCTTACCCTCATGGCTGTAAGAGTTTTGAGTTTCAGTTCTAATCAGGAAATGGAGGCCTCTAGAGTTCGAGGATAGCGACAACGTTCTTATACGGGTCTCACCTCGATGAGGTTTACGGAGATGTAGCCGAGGCAGTGAGATATCTCCGAGGTTCAACAGACCTTTCTAGGTCCCCAGCAAGGTAAGCGAGGTGGTTTACCGCTTGACTTTTCCACCTCATTTTCACCGGGTGAACGATGTTATCCACGTATCTCAGCTAAGGAAATACGTGCATGACCCTTCACACATCATCGAACGCAGGGAGTAGGATGTCGATGACGGGGCGACATTCACAGAGGTTCTAGTGGAGAATGAGGATCGATAAGATCAAGTCCTATGTGGACGGTCGATTCCTCAGGTGCGCTTTCACTGGCAGCACGGGAACCTCCAGGAGAGCACATGGGAGTAGAAGGCTCAGTTGTGTGCTCAGTACCACTTTTGTTTCCCTAGTTTGTGTTATAGCTTTACGGGGATGTAAAGCCCTGAGGTGGGAGTAATGTAAAGACCCGGAAATTTCAAGGAAATTTTTTTCCTTAATTTCTTTAGAATTCTACGAGACTACGGCTTCTGAAGGCACCTGATTTCGAGGCCCGATGTGCCCGGAATCAATTTCTGCAGTTTAGCTCGGGTACATGCAGTGAACGAATGAACGGGTTTTTCTAACTTTTGAATCGGTGCTCGGAATCGAAATATGAGGGCACCGATGAAACCGCAGCACCGGTAATTACTTAGGAATACCTTTTCTGGAGTTGCGTTTGCTCGGGTGTAGTTGTTAAAAAAAATGCACTAAGTTTAAAGTGAAATAAAAATCATGTTACAATTTTTATTCCACTTTCATAAGAGGTTTAGTCCATGTAAGGGAGTTGGGGAGGGACCCGCCGATGTTCTAACTCCCCTTGAGATGATTTAAGATGAGGTGGGGCCCACACGATCCCCCACCTTTTCACTTTCCTTAACTCCATAACTTCCCCTTTATTTTTGTTAACTCCCCTTTAATGCGAGACCACTCACCTCCCCCTCTCTCCTCTTTAATCATGCCAACACACATAATTAATTAAGTGAGTTATGTGTTTGAATTTTTAAAATTGAAATTCTTGGCTTGATGTAATAAAATAAGATAAGTCTTATTTTAATTTGGAGGGTTAGTTGTTGTGTGAGAATATTGGGGAGATAGAACTCTTTCCTCTTGGGAATAACTTCATCCTCCCGTGAAGAGCTTCAATCCTTCCGCGAAGAACGTCATCTCTTCAACGAAGAACAGATCAACGACTCCGGAATCTCCATTCCCTTTCTCCTCCGCGACAAGGGAAAAGACACCGACGCGGGATTTCTCCAACGACGCGCAATCATCTTCTTCTCTCTGTGATAAAAGAGAAGATGACGTATCCTCAGACGCTCTTCGACGACGTCTACGGAACCACGCCCCGCGACGCCATATTTTGCGGCACTTGAAAACCGTGAATTACTTTGCGAGGTAGGGGTTATTTAAGTTCGTGATTATTTTAACGATCTTCGTTGTTAGTGATTAGCTGCTTTCTATCGAACTAACGGGAGGGGGCTCGGACCGCACGAACACAGCCAACTCTCCTCCCCCCCCCCCCTTTGTTGATGTGCGGATCGACAGGTGATGATGAAGCGGGCCGCAAAGGCGATTTGGACCCTTCGCAGAGGTTTTAGTGGAGAATGAGGATCGATAGGAGAAAGTCCTATGTGGACGGTCAATTCCTCAGGTGCGCTTTCACTGGCAGCACGGGAACCTCCAGGAGAGCACATGGGAGTGGAAGGCTCAGTTGCGTGCTCAGTACCACTTTTGTTTCCCTAGTTTGTGTTATAGCTTTATGGGGACGTAAATCCCTGAGGTGGGAGTAATGTAAAGACCCAGAAATTTCAAGGAAATTTTTTTCCTTAATTTCTTTAGAATTCTATGAGACTACGGCTTCTGACGGCACCTGATTCCGAGGCCCGATGTGCCCAGAATCAATTTCTGAAGTTTAGCTCGGGTACGTTCAGTGAACGAACGAGCGGGTTTTTCTAACTTTTGAATCGGTGCTCGGAATCGAAATCTGAGGGCACCGATGAAACCGCAGCACCGGTGATTTCTTAGGAATACCTTTTCTGGAGTTGCGTTTGCTCGGGTGTAGTTGTTAAAAAAAATGCACTAATTTTAAAGTGAAATAAAAATCATGTTACAATTTTTATTCCACTTTGATAAGAGGTTTAGTCCATGTGAGGGAGTTGGGGAGGGACCCGCCGATGTTCTAACTCCCCTTGAGATGATTTAAGATGAGGTGGGGCCCACACGATCCCCCACCTTTTCACTTTCCTTAACTCCATAACTTCCCCTTTATTTTTGTTAACTCCCCTTTAATGCGAGACCACTCACCTCCCCCTCTCTCCTCTTTAATCATGCCAACACACATAATTAATTAAGTGAGTTATGTGTTTGAATTTTTAAAATTGAAATTCTTGGCTTGATGTAATAAAATAAGATAAGTCTTATTTTAATTTGGAGGGTTAGTTGTTGTGTGAGAATATTGGGGAGATAGAACTCTTTTCTCTTGGGAAGAACTTCATCCTCCCATGAAGAGCTTCAATCCTTCTGCGAAGAACGTCATCTCTTCAACGAAGAACGGCTCAACGACTCCGGAATCTCCATTCCCTTTCTCCTCCGCGACAAGGGAAAAGACACCGACGCAGAATTTCTCCAACGACGCGCAATCATCTTCTTCTCTCCGTGATAAAAGAGAAGATGATGTCTCCTCAGACGCTCTTCGACGACGTCTACGGAACCATGCCCCGCGACGCTATATTTTGCGGCGCTTGAAAACCGCGAATTACTTTGCGAGGTAGGGGTTATTTAAGTTCGTGATTATTTTAACGATCTTCGTTGTTAGTGATTAGATGCTTTCTATCGAACTAACGGGAGGGGGATCGGACCGCACGAACATAGCCAACTCTCCCCCCCCCCTTTGTTGATGTGCGGATTGACGGGCGATGATGAAGCAGTCCGCAAAGGCGATTTGGACCCTTCTCAGTAATCTACGGGTCCCGGGAGGGCCTTAGGCGCAGACAGCAGGCCAATCGGACCACCGGAGCGCGTCCGGTCGTCCGCGGAAGGCTCCGCCGGCGCGCCGCGCCGGCGCGGCGGCACCGACGGCCGAAGGCGGTGGCCAGCACTGGCCGGCCCGGAGGCGGCAGCGCCCCGGAGCGCCGCCGGCAGGAGTCGTCGCGGCTGAAGTCACCGCGGAGGCGGGATGACCGGATCCCGCGGCCGCGCAGGATCCGGGGGAGACGCGGCGCCCAGCGCCGCCTCCTCTGGAAAAGGAGCGGCCCCCACGTGGGGGCCGCAGTTTCCAAATAGGGGGGCAGCGTGCCCCCCCCCCCTCCATTTCCCACTCGGCAATGATGGCCGAGCTGACTGGCCACGCGGGCCGCGCCCGCGCCAGGCCAACCGGCCGCCCCGGGCCAGGCCGGGCCAGGCCACGCCCACCGTTTCGGGTCGTACCCTATTGGGCCAAACCCGGAACCGGGTCGGGTCAACCCGGTTCAGGCCGACCCAGGGGGTTGGGTCGGGTCGGGCCGGGCCCAGACCCCCCCATTTCGGACTGTCTTCAGTCATTTGCCCATATCTTGAGATAAGGGCCTCTGATCAATGCACCGTCAGTGGAGATGCGGTCCTTGGATCTAGATGGTCGTTTTGGTATATTAAACTAAAGTTTTTGGAGAACTTTGGGTACTTTCGGGTTGGTTCGAACACGAAACCAACCGGGCCCTCGGAGCGGAAACGCTTATAACTTGAGCTCTGGACGTTCGGTTGACGTGTCATCGACTTTGTTGGATTCCTCTTAGTGAGACGGACATTTTGGATTACTCTACTTGAGGTTTGGACATAGTTGGAGTGCGGTCGGGTTGGTTTGACTTAAAAACCAATCGGGTCCCTGAAACGAAAAGGCCAATAACTCTCAGACCGGGCGTCCGATTGACGCGCCGTCTGTCGCGTTGAGTTCCTCTTGTCGAGACAAAACTTTGAGATACATCAACTCTGGACTACGTGTCAGTTGATGTATTGAACCCTTGGCTCGTGGAGCGGACCCTCCCGGAACCGAGCATGCTGTGTGCGGGAACCCTAGAGCTGGCTGCAACTGCGATGAAGACTGCACTGAAATCCTCCGTGGGTTCGGCAGCGATGAAGACTATACTGAAATCCTCCATGGGTTCGACGGTGATGAAGACTGCACTGAAATCCTCTGTGGGTTCGGCAGCGATGAAGACCATACTGAAAACCTCCGTGGGTTCGACTATGATGAAGACTGCACTGAAATCATGTGTGGGTTCGACAGCGATGAAGACCGTACTGAATTCCTCCATGGGTTCGACGATGATGATGACTGCACTGAAATCCTATGTGGGTTCGGGAGCGATGAAGACCGTACTTAAATCCTCCATGGGTTTGACATTGATGACTACTGTTCTTGTATCCTATGTGGGTCTGGCAGTGTTTGACTTTGTTCTTGTTATCCTACGTGGGTCTGGCAGAGTAGCTGGTCTGTATCCTATGTGGGTCTGACAGCTTGGCTGGTTTAGTATCCTACGTGGGTCCTAGGTTAGATGAATCAGTGGCTATATTTGATCATCTCTATCACCTAACGAAGAAGTATACCTGTATGAGATGAGTCTTGACTTTCAATCATTATCTTTGATGTGATTGACTTGATATCCTGTGTGGATTGGATTATGCTTTCCTGTGTGAATTGGGTCGTACTTTCCTGTGTGGATTAAGTTTTACTCTCCTGTGTGGACCTGTAGTGTTCTCCTATGTGGACTGTGTTGTACTCTCCTGTGTGGACCTGTAGTGTTCTCCTGTGTGGACTGTGTTTTACTCTCCTGTGTGGACTTGTAGTGTTCTCCTGTGTGGACTGTGTTTTACTCTCCTGTTTGGACGTGTAGTGTTCTCCTGTGTGGACTGTGTTATACTCTCCTATGTAGACCTGTAGTGTTCTCCTGTGTGGACTGTGTTATACTCTCCTGTGTGGACCTGTAGTGTTCTCTTGTGTGTACTGTGTTATACTCTTCTATGTGCACTTGTAGTGTTCTCCTGTGTGTACTGTGTTGTGCTCTCCTATGTGGATTTTTTGTGTTCTCTTATGTGGACTGAGTTGTGTTCTCCTGTGTGGACCGGGTTTTACTTGGGCTCTAGAGCTAGATCCGAACTGGATTTGATGACTTAGGTATATGTATGGGAATATACCTAAGTAGAGTTGGTTGTTACTTCGTGATTGTATCATTTCTTGTGGTTTATCCTTTGTTGATTCAGGGAGACCTTTGGGGGTCTCGGGGTCCCTACTGAGTATCGTATACTCACCCCTGCACAGGCTTCGCCCGCACTACGTTGTGTTGGTTGCAGACGACAGACATCACTAATCGTGGTTGAGGCTTGTAGATCTGGACAGTACTCGGAGGAAGATCTCACGTCGAGTCGGTGCCCGGAGGTGGATTCACGACGAGTCAGTACCCGGAGGAGACGGACGGGCGTGGAGTGCTGAGGAGGAGATCTGTACCTACCCTTCAGGTAGGAAACTAGAGGATGATCCAGGAGCGGCTTTTCACCTTCAGTTGTTGTTCTTGAGTTGTACTTTACTTTCAGTTGTAGTTATACCTTTCTGTTGGGATTGTATTTCCGGCCCCTTGTAATTCCAGCACACTTGTTTACTGCTTTACATAGTGTTAGCTTCCACTTGTACTCTGTTGTGTTGTTTACTTTTATAAAGGCAATGCCTTCCTTTTTTTTATTGGGATTTACGTCTTTGGTGCTAGTCGCCAGCCCCTGGCCTTTGGAAGGCGGGCTTGGGGTAGTCACGGCACGGGCCCCGAGGACAGGTCGTGACAATATAAAAATATACTTTCAGCACCAACACCATTTAATAAATAAATTTCATGGACCATAAAATGGCCCCAAATTATACAACATGAAATACACATGGAAATCATTTTTACAAGAAAAATACCAAATGTGGCTTTAAGTATTTCTCAAAACTATCATTTTTCAAAGGTAAAATTTTAAATTTAAATAAAGAGGTGTGTACACACAATATATAATAGAAAACCACTTTCATAAATCCCTTGAAAATTTCAGGTTACACATCCAAAGCATGAACATTTTTATAAGGATGGAAAACGGGCCATTTTCCGGCAACTCGGGCCAAAACATTTTTATCACCAAAAACGCATTTGTTTATAAAACCAAAACTACTTTGGAAAACCATAAAATGACCCCCAAAATATAATTTTTCATGATGAAAATGTATTTATAAATCCAAATAAATCAATTTAAATTTCACTAATCACATAAAAGCCAACCAGGCAATTTACTGAACACATGGCATGCACTTTTAAACAAAGAAATTATTTTAAGAACTTGAAAAGAAATAAAATACCATTTTCATGAAATAAATTTATTCAAGATACTGAACCATGTTCAAAATACCATAAAACAAGTGCGTAAGCTAACATAACATTTAATTAAGCAAGCGGTGTACACGTTTATAACAAAACAACACTACTTTTCACAAAACAAGGCTTAAACAACCATTTTGCACACCAATAAAATTATTCAATGGCTTAAAAATAATGATAAACATATATATAAGGTTATAATAGTAATAAAATTATAAAACTTAAATGATAAAGGCATGTGTAATTGATATCCTACCTCAAAACCATGGCAGAAAGGAACCGATATCACCCACCGTGATTCCCAACACTCTAGATCTATTAAGACCAGACCTAAATGAACCAAAACCCCATAAAAATTCATGTTATAAAATTAAAACTAGGTATTTCATGACTATTTTATAAGATGAAACCAAAATAAAGTGGAAGGAGAAGGAAGAGGGAGGAGAAAGGAGAAGGAATATCACCTTGGAAACTAGAGAACTCTTCATCTTCCCTTAGATCTACACCCTTTGAGGAAAGGTAATTTATTTTAACTTCTTGGAGAGTCTACTTAGGTTTGGAAGAACTAGGGAAATAATATTTGATGTGAAAATAGAAAAAATTAATGATTCATGAAAGAAAAAAAATTATCGTACCAAATATAGATGATTTAAGAATCCTTGAGAAATATCACCCTAATCTGCGACTAAGATGAGATCCAAAGAGGGAAAATGTAACTTGGGGTGAGAAAGAGATTATTGAGCTCAATTTAGAGGTTTAATAACTAAAAAATATAAAAGAAATGAATAATATATAAAATAAACAAAATATTTTTTTTAAACTGTAAATGGGCTCATGGGCCAGCCCAATACCTGAATAAATAACCCAAATCCACCCTGATTATGAATTCCTAATGGGGTCCAAAAGGATATGGTGGTTTTAATAGGTTAGGGGAGGCCAAGTTTTAAGCGGAATGATTGAAAAATGTTCAAAAAAAAAGGATTTACAAAAGAAAAAAATTTGTTTTTAAATCTAGAAATGGGCTCACGGCTGGCCCAAATCTGGAAGTAACCACCTTTTTCTCAAAAACATCTCAAAAAAGATATGGGGAACCCATGGTAGGATGATTATACATATATGGAAGTTCAAAAATAAACATTAATATCACCCAAAACCCAATAAAATTATCTGAATTTCCAACGAACGGGATCAAAACCCTAACATAAAAAAACCGGGTGTGACAAGAAGATACCCTCTAACCTCAACATAACATAAGATAAGAAGAAAATTATCAACCTAACTCACTATAATGAGTCAAACCTTTATAATAATAAATAAAACATTCAAATTAAAAATAAATAAAATTAAAGGACACAACAGATTACATGGTTTGGATTTTGAGTCATACAACCACTGGGGAACACTGTTTCATTTTAATTCCTTTATAAGTTATAATAATTGTAATTACCTAGGACAGGTCTTCCAATTAGATAAAAAATTAAATTTAATTGTAAAATTGAATCATTAAACATGTAAAAGTGGTTCTACCCACTTATAGTAGGCCCCTTTCAGTCATTTAGGTTGCAGAGACTTATGATATTCATAGAATTACCTTCTTTGATCCCGATCTACCTATTATTTCATATAGAAATTGTACCCAACTATTTACTTTTGTTGAATGGTGAAGGTTAGTCTTACATATCTCTAAGTGAGTCCCATATTCTAACCCATTTTCCATAAAAACATAAGGATATGACTCTTTTGTATCATCATAATAATACTCTTGTTTAATAAATCATAAATTCTATTCCACATATTCCATACCAATGTCTAATACACACCCATCGAAAGATGGAATCTTCTGACCAACCTTCCTCTACTGAAGTCATACACTTCCACTAACTTCAAAAAATGGGAGATATCTTCTGAAGATTCTCCTTATAGTCAAACTGAATTGGAACTTAAATTAGGATGTGTATTCCTAAAAATATCCCACTTGAATATTGCTTCAAGGAATCCATGGAAACCTCTAACACTTAGGAAAAGAATAATTCTTCCACCAAAATAGTAAATGGTGTCTTCTCCACTTTATTATTATCCTGGATTCATTGATGCACAATTTTTCCTTGTAATTTCCTAGACTAAATTCATGGTTAACATGTCAACTATATTTTATCATTCATTTATCTTCCCCAACTCTAGCTCCCTTTCCTCCAAAATCATTTGAATGAAATTATATTTTAGGTTTGTGTGTTTTTTTTATCATAAAACACCAAATTATTCACCTATTGTATTTAACTCTAACTATTATAGTATAATAATCAACCTTATTGGATTATTAAAATATCATTGAAAATAACTTTAACCATATCAATTATTTTCCAACTTATTTTGTGGCTACATATTTTACTAACATTGTGGATGAATATACCATCAGTTGCAGTCTTAACATCCAAATAATTATAGTTCCTCTAAATGTGAACACATAGCCTATTATTCTCTTAGAAGTATCTAAATCTCCTATAAATGATTCATCTACATACCCCTTAATGGATCTTCTATTATAAAACATAAGATTGTATCTTCTAATAATTTCATATTTTGGATGATCCACTTCATGGACTCGTGGGGCTCTTTCCCTAGATTCAACATTAAGCGATTGATGAAACTCACTACCTATACAATGTATTAGTGAGTACATACCATGTAATATATCATGCTACCCACCATTGATGCAAAAAAAACTTTCTCCATGCACTTCACTTTATCTTGTGTTTTCATTGTTTTCACCTTGGACAATTTGAAGTGTTTGGATAATGGAGTTGAGACTAGATTATATTTGAACATTGAAAAACTTTTTAATATCTTCCAAATGTACTCTATCTGAGAAAAACAAAACTACCAGCTTCCCTATATCTCTAAATAATCATCCATAAGATTTTATTGTCCTATTAGATATATTTTAACTCAAATATACTGGAAAAATCATTATTTAGCTTCAAAATCTAACTAATTTCAAGTCCTGCCTATAGAATGACATCCACACACAAGAGTAGGATGGTAAATTTATTATCCTCATATAACTTTTGGTCTAAATAGTGTTATATGTCACTCTATATAAAACCTTTCTCTACCATGAATGTGTGGAACTTCTAGTTTCATTGTCGCAGTTCTTGTTTCAATCCATAGAGACTTCACTTCAACTTACACACTAATTCATCATTCTTATTATCCTATAAAATTACAAGTTAGTTCATATAAATTTCCTCCTCTAAGTCACTATGAAGGAACAAGGATTTTACAACCATTTTCTATAATTTTAGATTATCTAAGGAAAATATTCTCATCATTTTCCATGTAATGACCCAAGATATCACTATCCATTTTCCTTAAATAAACAATTGGTTTGATACCATTCTCCACATGAAACACTAAACCAATAAAAAATAGTGATATGTTTAGACTATTAAAATATGTTCATTGAATTAACAGGAGTGAATAGGAGAAATTTTATTATGAAATATATGTATAATGAATATAAATACCACTTTTAAAACTAATGAAATTCAAATGATATTTATAAAATAAATAATAAGGTCATTTTATGCTTAAAATGTATTTTTATAAAAATATATTTTTTATGCAATATTAATTTATATTTCAAAAAACTTATGATTAATTGATGATAAAATGAATAAATTTTTAATTCTAATTTAATTATTAAATGATAATAAATAATAATAAGTATAGCTAGTATTCTAAAAAGTCGTTTTCCCTATAAAAATAGTTTTTCATTATATTTTATGGTTTTATTAAAAAAATCATCAACAAATTTTAGAATTTTAATTTCATAAAATGGAAATAATTTTTGTATTCATTATAACAATATAATCTTAGGATAATTTTTTGGTATTTTTCTAGAAATATTGATTTTAAGGTGAATAGCGAAATATACCATTTTTTCAAATACCATGCCTTTTATGAAATTATTAGCATATAAGAATTATTTGGAAATTTATGAATCCATTTTATTGAAATAATATTTATTTTATAAGTGAATTTATAATTTAAAAAATATTGGTTTTAATTTAGAAACCTATATTTGACATTTTAAAATTAAAGTTATATTTTCATAAAAATGTTTTACTACATTATACAGTTATTATTTTAAAATTAATTTTTATCACTTTTAGAAATTGAATAAAATAAAATATATTTAAAATTTTAAATCAATTTCTCCAAATTATGTAAAAAGTTCCATCTTATTTTTAGGTATAAAGGATAATCAACCTTAGGTTAAAACTAGTTAAGATAGTAAAAGCAAATATGGTAAAAGTGAAAAAACTAATGGTAAAGAGTTTAAAAAATGTTTCTAAATTGGTGGTTGAGGTCTTTCTAAAACTTATCTTTTACCTTATTTATTACTTCTCAATTCTATAGGAACTTTCCTTGATAGTGGCTTCCCATTATTGATTTTTTTTATATTTACACAAATGTCATCTCTTTTAACTTATAAAAGGGGATCTACTCTCCTCACTTCCCATCACACCATAACCACCTTAGTTTGGCCCGAATTCTAACTTAACCTCTCATGAACACTATTATACACCTTAAATATGTTTTTTTATTCTCAAAATATCATCCCCCAAAGGTTTAACCCCCTTCACAAAGGAGATGATTCGAGAATTGAGGTATAAAATTATAACCATATATTTATCATTTATATTTATTTGTGTTCACTTATTATTAATAAAAATATATTACACCATATTAAAATTTTAACATTTTTATCACAATTATACTGATATTTTATTATAATTATGGTAAAATCAGTAACCACCTTTCCCTTTTCCATTAAGAAAAATGAAAACATGAATCATGCGTACATGCGGACTATAGCCTCCATGAAGTAATGTGATAGTTTTACTTCATCACTTAATATGAAAATTTAAAAAGGGAATTAAAATTATTATTATTATATTTATGACTTATTTAATATTTTTAAATGATAAACCATATTACTCCCCTCTCTTGTTCTATGAAAACAAAATCATCATCCATGGGTACATGCGGACTAATGCCTCCATGGAACGGTGTGTTTCATTTTTCATTACCGCCTTCCATGGTCAGTTATAAGAATGGTTTTAAAGGATAAATATGATTTTTAATGAAATATTTAAGTTTTTGGTAATAAAAATTGGATATCAAATTAATGATATCATAAATAAATAATCATCTTAAATTCAACGGTTCAAAACAAGCATACTGAGAGGAAAATGATCTCTTCATTCTATGTAATAGATTATATTAATTATAATATTCTTATAATTATTTACAATTATAATATATAACATTAATTAAAACTAAATAATATCATTATTATTTTTTTATAATGATATGAAAACTAAACCACATCATAATCATCCATTAATCATGGTATGTTCATGTTTGGGTTGATGTAACAACCTACTTGAACAATGCTATGAAATTATGACATGGATGACTATGGTAACTAAATTAATAGTATAATGTGATATAAATATTTAAATTATTATGGAAAGTGTATGTAAATATTCAACTTATCAATTACAAAAACGACCTATGTTCATTAAGAAACATTGAAACATGCTCATTATTCATTTCATTTTCAAGGATAAAAAACGAATCCCTCATGAAATAAATTTGAAAATTACTAAATAATTATAAAATATAAAATTCAGTACCTTTAATATTCTATTAATTATTAACTTTTAATGAAGAATTAATACTAACATTGTTCTTGCAAAACTAGTACAAAGGATCAGAATTATAAACATTTGATGTGGGAAAGTAGGTAAAAACTAACCAATAAAATGTATAGATTAATTATAGAATAACTTTATAAATATTTATACATATGAATATAGTTTTTAAATAATTTATTATTATATTTATTTTTTTATACATGAGGTTATAGCGCATTCGTGGAAGTGTGAATATAAGGTAAGGGTTTTGGTCTCAAATTACTCTCTTTGAGACATGTTTTGTATTATGAACCCAATTACATTTATGTGGTGTATATAACACATATTTGATAAATTATATCATGAATTTTATTTTATTCATGTTAATTTAAGTTTAATTTAAATTCTTCTCTTTCATGATGATTTTATGTAAATTCTCCTCAATTTGTAAGGGTTTTTGTTTACTCAATTCTCATTCATTAAGTTATGATTGTTCTTATTAGAATTATTTACTATAAGATACATAAATTATACCATATGAACTAATTATGAATTATTTTATATTTAATTCTAGTGATTTAAATTTTTACCACATCAACCCCTCTTTAAATGTTTCTAACTTTATGAACTGTGTTGTCTGTAAGGGATTTGTGGTAACTGAAACTTCTTTCTTTGAGTTATAAGGTTTCTTCTTAAAATTAGTTATTATAAGTTATAAATGTTCTTAAATTTACCAATTCATATGATATTATCTCTTTTATCTCGTTATGGAAAATTAGTTTTGATGAAAATCTCACTCCATGAATAAATTCCTTTTTCATAAAATTATAATATGTTTTTAATTATTCTCATCCTCTTTAAGTAATTATTTCTTATCCATGTCCATGTTTAACCATCCAAAAAATATTATATTAAAATATTTTGAAACTATATTATATATTAAAAAAAATTACTTTCATATTTACCTTTACCATTTTTGAAAATGAAGTTTTATCACTCTTTTTATGATGTGGGTTTTTAACAAAGGTACTTTCGATATTTCAAAATATTTTTACCTTCCATGATCAAATTTTTTATCTTCAAAAATAAATTTCCTTGGATAAATTTATTTATTTTTAAAGGATAAATTTTTGGAAAATATTTTTAAAGTAATTGTTTCCAAATTTTTAAATTCTCCCTTTTGAAAATGTCTTCTTAAAATGACCCACAACTTCTTCTCCTTACGAGAGGCTAAAAAATATTTTATTAAAGAAACTTTTATTTTTTTCTCCCATTTTAGTCTTTAAAATGAAAATATATTTATTAAATTAGTTCATTTTTGATGAATCTCCCTATAAATTACTTCATGAAATAAT
The DNA here is from genome assembly GCA_963277665.1 of Viscum album. Lineage (NCBI taxonomy): Eukaryota > Viridiplantae > Streptophyta > Magnoliopsida > Santalales > Viscaceae > Viscum > Viscum album. Next base: position 1,075,463,402 of record OY728121.1, on the reverse strand, counting down.
TCCTTTTAGTGGTTGAGTTTTTTGAATCAACGTAACCAATTATTAAAGTCATTTTATGTTATACTGTTTGGAAATGTTATGAAACCCATTTTCTTTTCATGATTTCATTTTGATATTATGAATGATTTATACCTTCTTGAACACATATTTAAGTATAATTATGTGTGGGTCCATGTATCACCCTCTAATGAATTTTTTAATTTGTAATATTTCAAGAGATCAAGAAGGTATATGGGTTCTATCATGAGTCTAAATAAGCACACGAGTTGTAGCCAAAGGCTAAAGAGGTACATGGGTTATTTCCAAAGACTAAATAGGTACATGGATTTTTTCCCAAGCCTAAATAAGTATATAGGTTGTATCCCAAGCCTAAAGAGAGTACATAGGTTGTTATCCCAATCCCACTATAATATGGGAATCAAGTTGTGATTCCTACTCCACTAAGTGATTTTATTTTCATATTCTTATGTTGGTTCCATTTTTAACAGTTATTCAAAATGATTTTCATGATTACATGATTCTATATTATTGTTATATGCTTTAAATATATGATATGATTATTATTCTTCTTTTATGACCTCATCGTGGTATTATGATCCTATGTTTTTTTATCAAATATTTCTCTCCTAATCCATATTATATAACATGCTTATGATCTAAACCTTATTATTCATTGAAATTTTTATCTTACATAGTGTTTGAGATCATCTCTTTTTTATGTTTCCATTCCAAAAGTTATGATGATGATCTTAGCTAATGAGAATTTTAGAATAAGGTCTAGTATGGTGTGATTATGAAGTAATGTTCACAAGTATTGTATACTAATATGTTTATGTATATAAACTATAAATACACTAAACTTATTGGTTCTCAATATGTTTTGATTATTATTAGATATAATTTTTTAGATATATAAATGGTATAAAATATAGAAATTATTATATTGAGTTGATATAATTTGGATGGTAATATTCTTAACGAATGGATAAAATGTTTCAAAGTATTCAATTCCCTCTTTTTTAAATCCTTTGACAACCAGATTAGACTTGAACCTTATTCTACCACCAGTATCTTATTTCAAATAGAAGACATATTTTTTCTCAAGTTCTTTCTTTCCTTGTGGTGCTTTTGTAAGCTCTGAGTTTTAATTTAAATGTAATGAATCCATTTCATCTTTAATAGCTAACTCCCACTTTTTGGAATCACCAAGACTTGTCACTTCTTTTAGGTTCTTGAGATCTCCAATATCCATTAAAAGTCATAAGTTCATATCAATGTTGAACCTTTTAAATAGTTGTATAACCTTATTAGATCTTTACACTTAATCTTACAGCTCTAACCTTTTAGGTACTATAACTTCTGGAGCTTCAAATTTCATAGATCATATTTGAATATTATTAGTCCTAGAAAACTCCACTACATCATCTTATGGACTAATTTATGGAATTTCTATGCCCCTATAACTCTCTAGAACTTACGTCTTTCCAAAAATCCCATTAAAATTAACTTGGAGATGGTTAATCAATTATTTTCTCTCAAATTACTTTTAAACCAAGTTTTTTTCTTTTTTTAATACCTTCTCATTAAAGAGAACGTTATTCATTTTTAATATATTATTATTTTCATCATCTTACATCTAAAAATAAAAGTTTTCATCATCGTATCCCACAAATAAATATACATGATATTTAACTTTAATTTTATCCTTTTCCTTTAAATCCACATGGACATAGTAGAGGTTGGCCAAAACTTTAAGATAGATAAATTCCATTAGTTTTCTAGACTATAGTTTCTCTAGAATCTCCTACCCCATCAATGTTTATAGACTTAAATTAACTAAGTATGTCACAAAGTTTACCACTTACACCCAAATTTCCTTGGACATACCAAAATATAGACTCATTCTCTATACCTTTTCCATTAATGTATAATTATTACATTCATCTATACCATTCGGATCTTCTTTACTTGGTATTATCTTTTCCATCATAACTCCTTTCTTATGGTAATAGTTCTTGAGGTCCCTCCTTTTTTACTCACCACCATTATTATACCTTATTTACTTTATATTTATACTAGTATCCCTTTCTATTATTGCCTTCCATTAAACAAACACTCTTAATACCTCATAATTATATCTCAAAAAGTAAACTCACAATTTCCTATTTTAGACATCAACTAATGTGAAAATGTATAAGGATACTTTATGAGAATGAGTTGGGGTAGGTCCTTAACAATCTCTGTGAACAAGTTTTAAATTCTAAGATTTTGGCTTACTTCAATTAAAATTCAATGATGCCTTTATCTACTTCCCAAGTATATAAATTTCACAACTTATGATTTCACTATAATGAAGATTCAGTATACCCTTTACCACTAAAATGTTCATCTTATTCTCCCAGAAATGGATAAGACAATAATTCCACATCTTTAGGGTATCAAAATTTGTAACATAAGTAATTATTTCCCCATCAGATCGACTAGTTAGATATAGGGTTCCATCCTTTACTCCTATTTCCATGGACGTGGATCCCTAAGTAAATTACCATACTTTATTATTAAATCTTTTTTTATACCATTCTTCATCTAGATGACTAAGGGAAATAATATTTTTATATAGTTCTGGTATGTTCCAAAAACAATTAAACTTCAAGAATCTCTCATTCGACATCCATATGTTGAAATTTCCCTTCTTTATGACTTCATGAGCCCTATCTTCAGCATAGTGAACCTTATTGAACCTTACAGATATATAATTAAACATTCATCCTTTATCTATCATAAAATATAATGATTCCCTAAAATCGTTCACTCATTATTCTTCTAGAATATTGATGCTCAATAGTAAACAGTTACTACCTTTAGCTGAATTAACATAACTTGAACTTCCAGAAACTTCCCTCTCAAAGTTCAGCCTGTGATCTCTAAAGTCTTTCTTGAGATACCCTTTTTCATGATATTCTGGTATATGAGTCTAGGTCTGGTCAATTTAACTTGAATTGTATAATTTTACTTATCATTTAATTTTTTCTAACTTGTATTATGATGAGATTACCATCATCTACCTTAAACATTTAGAGTATTTCTAGTAGGTTCTTGGAAGTCCCTCCGTCTGAACTCTATATTCAAAATCAAATTTTTGACACCCTCATACACCAAGTTGGACTTCCCATAAGAGTTTATTATAGAAATTACCATCATATCCCAAGGATTAAAGATAGAATATAACAATAACAACACCCACACATCATCCATAAACTTGATATTGACTGATTTGATCCTCCCTCGAATCATATTAAATTTAGTTACATGAATAGTCACGGTTATACTCTTTAATAATATCAAACAAAATAACCTAATCATCATGAATACTTTATTCAAAACTATCAACGTTTCATATATTTAATCCAAATATTTTATCATCACTACCATGGTCTTCACCTCCTGGATATTAATGGATAAATTATGATCCAATGATATCCTGATCAATCCCAGTGCCTTTCTATACATCCTTTCTCATTATTCTTTATCCATTTTCTTCATTTTAAATCAAATCAATGGAAATTCTAGGTATGTGTGAATGAGATAGTCTTTCTTCTGTATTATCAAGAAACCAAATTTTATCCAATAGAATTTATTAATCTAGACCTTTCCTTATTTTGATTCCATAACATCAGATAATAGTAAAATCTCATTTAATTGAAATAACATCAAGAAAAGGGATAAGATACCTGATATACTAAATGTGTTTTTTTATACTTGAACTAATATATGGTACCACTTTTTTAGGATATAACATCATCATTAGACTACAAGATACAGCATTCGAGTTCTATGAGGTGGAAATAAGCACCGAAAATTCCTTGAGTAAGAGATACCCAATGACCTCAATATATCAAAATATGGAAATAAAATACTTACACTAACTCACTATATTGAATAAAACCTTAAAAAAACTCAAGAAAACATTCAAATGGAAAATAAAGAAAAGTAAATAATGGATTACATGGCCTAGTCCTTGAGTCCTATATCCATGTTAGAACACTTTTTCATTTCAATTCCTTCCAAAATTACAATAATTACAATCACTTTGGTCATGTCAGCTAATTATATCACTAATTACATATAATTTCATAATCACATAATCACATATATAAAAGTGGTCCCACCCACTTATAGTAGGTCCCATAAAGTCATCTAGGTTTCACCAACTTATAATATTCATGGAATTCCTTCCATTTAGTCCCATCTACCTCTGATTTCCTATAGAAATTTCACTCAACTGCTAACATCAGTTGAATAGAGTAAGTTACTATTATGTATCAATAAATGGTTCTTATATTCTAACCTTTTTTTTGAGAAACCATGAGAAGAATATTATTCTTTATCATAATTATGAAACTCTTTTTTAATAAACCATAGCTTTCATTCTACATCTTTCTCACCACCGACCAATACACACCCATCAAAAGATAACATCTTCCAACTAACCTGCCTCTTATAAAGTCATATGTTTTTTCTAAATTCATCAAACCAGAGCTATATTCTAGAGATTCTCCTTATGATCAAACTAAATTGGAACTTGAATCAAGATTCATATTCCAAGCAGTTCTGAGATTCATGGAGAATCCATGGATACTACTAAAGAAATTATTATTTGGACTCTTCATTGAGATGATGATACTATGAGAGAGGCTACATAAATCTTCAAGAAATAAATACTTATCAAGACAAGGTAATTCTGGTTTTAAATTAATTATAAATTAATTGTGAAAATATCTTATCGATGAATATTCAAGGGTTTCATTCATCATTTTCTTTGAATTTATCTATTGAAATTGATGAAAATATTATTAGGTATGAGCTCAACTACTTACATTACACCTCAAAACCATCAAGTTGTATCCTAGAAATAATATACTAATTTATAATTATTTATTATTTTTTGATCGATTTCCAGATTTTTTTGTTAATATTCATTTCTTATTTTTTGTTCTTTAATCTGAAAGTTGAGCTAATAAGATCATTCAGTTTCATATACCTAAAACATATAGAGAATAAATAAATAAGACTCTATGATCCCATTAGAAGGTGCTGAATATGTTAGATATAGGACATGGTTACATGGTCTATAACCAAAATTTCATGTCGAGTACCACTGGTCAGCCAAACAAGTGCACGATGAAGCAATCACGAAATATTGTATAGGGGTCAGTATACACATTCACCAAATCCCTAGAAACCTCTGGTGAGTTCATTATATGATTCTTATATCCCATTTTATCCGTTTTCGCAATATAGGAACCCTTACCTAGCTGGGAAACATCTGTATAGGAAGAAAGCTTTTCATTATTGATATCTAGTTGCATATGATCTATTGCAACAATTTCCCATGACCCTGTATTTTCCTTTAGAGTTGGATTACAATCCTCCAAATCCATTCTCATCCTGTCAAAGACGTCCACCACCTTTGGATTTAAAGTTTTTGAGCTTGCCTCCTTCTGAATTGGAGCTACCTCCATGGCTAAAGCACCCATGGATTTCGGTCCAAGTGACTACCTTGATAATAGATCCAGCACCCTGTGCTGAAACCCGTGACCCCATCAAAATGATAGGGAAGAGTTCCCTAGTTGTTTACAAGATGAGAAAAAATCATCCCATGATTCGAAGAACAACTCTTGTTTACATCGAAATTCTTCCCCAATAGAGATCAAAATCCACTCTACTGGTGGTCTTGAAACGTCAACTTTAACACAAATTCGTGGTGAAATTGGGTGAAAAACAGACTCATCCCTACTATCGGAGCACAAAAAACACCCGACCATATTCCCAATCATCTACAAAATTTAAGGGTTTTGAAAGGGGAGTGGAAGTTATGGAAGCCTTACCCACAGCGCAGTCATAGGAGAGTCTTGATTAATATATAAATCATACAACCAATTAAAAAAGTAGAAGGGGAACCCCTTGAAGATTATCAAAGCTCTGGACCAATAGAGGATCAAATATTCTTCCAAAGCAAATTGGATAATCATATGTCATTTTTCAAGAAGTCCCACCACTCCACGTTCCTAAAGACCCCAAGAATAGAAGACGTACCAATCAAAGTAATCAATTGAGGGACGGTGCTTTATGAATTGAGTCACCGAAGTGAGATTAAGAAGACTCGAAGCATCCATAAACTCTGATGCTAAGAGCACAAGGTGAGGCGAGCCATCATAAATATTTGGAACCATTAGGGAAATCGGTATAGCCAGGAATGATGGAAGAAAGTACGGGTTGGATAATGGATGAAATGAACACGGCTGAGTAGAAGAAGAGGGTGGATGGAGATCTTCCCCCCACTCCATTTAAGGGGGGAGGTTGGCACCATGACCATCCCCACCTAGGGAATCCCGAGGAAGAGCGTTGTAATTTCTCACCATTCAATAGTATATACAACACACCACACTGAGATTAAACAAACTATGACATATTATTAAAATATTATTATTTAAATATGACTATTATAACCTATCCATTTCATTGGAATGTGTGAATAAAATTATCTAATTTATGAAATATATATAAATTTTCTAATTAATATAAACTTATTTATAAATTCTTTGGAAGTAAGCACTCAATTTTTAATAAAAACATTTATTTCAAAAATGATTTCTATTGATTTTTGTCATAAAATATTACAATTAAATTTTATATATTTTAGAAACTTTATTTTATAAAATTATCATATTTTTTGAAATCATAATATCTATATTAAATTAGGGTGAAATTTTGGAATTTTTTGGAAAATATCAATTTTTAGTGAATAGTGAAAATACCAATTTTTGTAAAACTGTCATTTCATTTAATAAATTAAGTAATTTAAAAGTAAAATTATTCTTTTAATTTTAATTCAAAGTAAAAAAATTATTTATTTAGATATAATCCAATTAATTAGATTTAAATCACCATTATACTGGATTGTAGTATAAGTTCATTTTTAGTCTTAAAAATGCATTTTTCTAAAAAAAATTAAGTGCATAATGTACTTCAATTTTAATTAATTAAAATAAACCCTAATTAATAATTATTTAAATTAAATTTAAGGATTATATATCTATAAATATGAATTAAAACTAATATAATATAAGATCATTTATTTCCTGACAAATTCATTTCTTGAAAAACCATTTTTCGACACGTTTTATGGGTTTAATTTTAAATTGAATTCTTCTACATCTATGTTTTGAATTTGATAAAATAAATTTAATATTTTTAATCAAAATAATTAATATTAGGTAATATTTTAAACTTAATTTTTTGTTCATAATGAATAGTAAAAATAGTAAAAAACTAGTTACCATGGTGAAAAATAAAAATGGTAAAAAATGTGTAACCTTAGAGGTAAATAGAATAATATATTTAAAACATACTTATTTTTGAATGTTTGAGGTTTTTATCGGCCATATAACCCCTTCACTACATTATTTATAAATTTTTGAGGCACTTGGATTGAGAGTGACTTCCCATTATTGAATTGTTTTGGGAATTTACAAAAAGGTCACTCCTCAATTATAAAAGGACACACTCTCACCTCACTAATTCACACCTATAAAGCCATTTAGATCAAAAAACCCTAAAAAAATATCCCCAACATAATTATACACATTCTATATCTTATTTTCATCCCAAAATACCAACCTTAGGGTCCTTAATAAGAGATCCAAAGGAGGTTCCTCTAAGCGAATGTAACCCTCTTCACTAAGATCCTTCTTACTTATTATTTTTTCACCTTCAATTATGTATTAAAATTTACAATATAATAAAACCAGTATATAATATATACTTATATGTTAATATTTTAATTTCATAACCTAAATCCATCTCCACTTCCATCAAATGGGAAAAGAAACAATCGTTCGTGTGTACAGCGGACTACCACCTCACGGAAAAATGTAATTAATTTTCCATCATCACCTCACATGGATTTTCATAATGATGGATTTAATGTTTAAATATTATAGTCATCAAATATTAATTATTTTGGAAAATTAATATATCATATACTTTCTTACCTCACCATTTATTGAAAATGATAATGTTGTTCGTGTGTACAGCGAACTCTCGTCTCATGAAGTGATGTGATTAATTTTTTATTACCACATCACATGGATGGTATATGTAAGTTTATTTAAAGAAATAATATGATATTTATGATATTATTACTTTTATTTAAAGATAAAGTAACTCTTACCTTATTTCGATCATGATCATTGAAAAATGGAAACATTACACATGCGTACGTATAGTCTATCGTCTTCGTGATTTTAACGTATTCATTTTTCATAACTATAATTCATGGTTATTTTTAAGAGTATAATTTATAAAAATGATAATTATATAATTATTTTTATTCGATATATAATGTAACAATGAACCATTTCATCATCATCAACACACCGATTCCATTTTGAAATGATGAACTAAGCATCCTCAAAACACCTGACATGGACATAACTAAATTAGTTATTAAATATATCATTAAAATAAATGAAGTAAATGGTTTAAGTTTAAGGGATTAAAACTAGAAAATTATCTTAATAAAAAAATAATTGATATAATTTTATTATATAGGGTATAAAATACATCCACGACAAAGTCTGGAATTGAGGTAAGGGTTTCATCACAAAAATTCTTTCATTGAGACACATGTTCTTTTATGCACCTAATTTATTTTAAATGGTGTATATACTTACCATTTACATATTATATCATGAATCCTACATAATTCATGATATTTTAAGTTACAATTAATCTAATTAATTCATTGTAGTTATGATTCAAAAGTTACCAAACCGATAAGGGTTTATATTTTAATCTAATTTTAATCGAGATTATTTATGCTTGAATTTTTGTTATAGGAAATTACTTGGTAATTTTATAATAAAACCATTTAATTTTATTATCATATAGTTATTAATGAAATTTTTAAGTAATAGTTACATTTTAATCTCTTTGGTACTTAAAATTATTGAGAAAAATGTTTTTAAGAAAAGTTGACTTCATTTCTCTCTTTAGTCAAAAATCTTTTTTCTTCCATATCCATGTTTTATAAAAATATTTTCAATAATATTTTTAACAATACCCAAGAGATTTATAAATTAAATTTTTAACCATGTTTTAATTTTTAAAAAATATTTTGAAAGTAATCTTCTTTTCATTTTCCGAATGAGGCACTTTTTAACATTTTTACAACAATGTGAAAGGAATATTTCTTTTAACTTATACCACATGTATGGAATTACCCACTTTCATGACCACCCAAATATTTGAAGATTAATTTATAATTTTAAATGTTAATTTTTAAAAATAATATTTTCTATAATATTTTGGAAGTTTTTATATTTTTAATAAGTGATTTCAAAGTAAAAAAGGGTATTTTTCTCAATATATATTCAATGTAATATTTTAAAGACATTTTCATCAATGATTACAACCTTTGATGTCATGGATTGCTTATATAATATATATATATATATATATGTCTCTAAAATATATACCTATCTTATTCTCCCTTACATTGATGGGACAATACATGCATTATGTCCATATCTCAAATGCCTTCATTATGAAATTTCTTTTGATTATGATATGAGACAAGATTATGAAACCCATTTATTTCCATAGGTAATTCTTATATTTATGCCTTATTATTGATTTCCTTTTCTGGAAAAAATAATCATGAACATGTTATTATGGGTTAACTCATATAGTGATCAAATTCCTTGGGTAATGTTTTTAGTCTCATGAGATATCATGTATGGTATTTTGGAGTAAACCTAATCCATTATGGGACTTTGTTAACCATGTGATATTGTATAGGTAGTTAGCCTTGACTCATGTTTATGTAATGTTATATGTTTCTTCTACATTTCCTATGATTTCAAGATCTTATGATACTATTTTTTTTTTATTATGATTTCATGTGATTACTCTTCATCCTTCTATTTTGTGATATCATGTTATACCTTTGAATCACTATTATGTTTCCATGTCATGTTTATTCCCTTACTAGGACTTTTATCCCACCCATTTTTTCTATATATTCCCTAGGTTATCCCATGTAGTTTTATATCTTGATAGGATTTAAGGTCTCATTATGGAGAATAAAATAAATATGTTTTACTCTAGTCTCACTTTAATGTATTATGAACCTAGTCTTCCAAATACACTAGGGATCAGGATATTTGGGTTGTAATTAATATATTTTTATGTTAAAAATCATGTAATAATATGTGAAAAGGTATCGAGTCGCTATATAAGTGCATCACATTCCCCCGTCTAAGAAATTTAATAAATCATATGCGACTCAACTAATCAGGGGTGTGAATTTCCTTAATCTTATTAAATCAAGGGATATATGGATTTAATTTTTGTTCAAGTGGAAAAATGATATATTAGTTTCACTCAAACTGATGACATGAGGAGCAACATACCCAACCAACCCCATATTAGATAAGTTTATATTTTGAATTTTTTTATTAGGGTATCAAAGTATGAAGTTTCTCATGATCAGTATCTCACCAAACTTAGGTAAAAAAGGATTGATAATAAGCATACACCTCTAAGTATATCAATGACCATATGAAATTACACAATATATACTTTAGTTATTCAATCCAATTAATAAGTCTCTAATTATTACCTCATGAATATATTATTCATATCTCATATAAAAATATTTTTAATGATTACAATAATCTATTCAAGTTTATCTTAACATAACATCACAACCTATAATACTTCATGATTATAATCCATTAGTGACAACTCAAAGTTTTATAATTTTAGAGGATATTATCATTCAATCATTTATGTTGAATATATTACAACACACATTAATGAATGATAAACTGGTTTTTTATTTATTATAATATCATGATACATTTTACAGTTGTTGAATAAATATCTCAATTATTGTATACCTAGAGACTTAACATGGCCCTCATGATTTTTTTACATTAACATTTTTGTCGATAGATATATTAAATTGTCCTAAGTAGCCACCATAAAAATATTTACATCAACCCTCTCAATTATCTCTCATATTAGATAGTGTTTTTGATGGATGTATTTTTTCCTTTGGGGGGATAGGGGTTCCTTGTCTTGGGCGATGGTTACATTATTGTTACAGTAAAGCTAGATCACTCCCTCAATGCTAGGAACCACCCCAAGTTTAGTGATGAGCTTCTTAATAAAAATAGCTTCCTTTAAAGCATTTTATGTATTGATGTACTCTTTCTCTATTATTAAGGGTGTAATGGTGGCTTGTTTGTAACTCTTCTAACTAACTGCTCCACCATTCAAGAAAAATATAAAATTGAGACTTTGTATAATCTATTTTAGTTTTGAATATTGTATCTATGTAACCTCTTACATAGATTTCATCCTCTCCTATAAAGATCTATAACATGTCATTTTTTCTTCTTAAGTACTTAAGGATATTCATAACAATAATCTATTTACTTTAATTTGGATTGGATTGGTATCTTAATGTTATACTATGAGTATAGGTGAATTCATTTTGAGTACACAATGTATCATACATGATAGATCCTATTGAAAATTCATAAGTAATTCTATACATCCTTGATAACACTATAGAAGGATATTAAATATTCCTAAGATATATGCCATGAACCACAAGTAAAGACCCCTTTTGGAGTTATCTATTCCAAACCGCTTAATCACTTTACCAATGTATGTGTCTTGACTATGTCCAAGAAGAATCTTAGATCTATCTCTATTGATATTAATATCGAGTATGTAGGTAGATTCACCCATGTATTTCAATGAGAAGTATTTACCCAACCACATATTCACTGATTTAAGAGTCAAGATAACATTTATGATAAGAAGAATGTCATCTACATAGAATATTAGAAACACCATGACTCACCAATTAATATTCTTGTATACATAAGAATCATCCACATTCTTGATTAAAACAAACACTTTTATCACATCATCAAACCAAATATTCCAACATTTAAAAGCCTGCTTTAATCCATAAATATACTATTGCATCTTTCAAACCTTAGCAGTCTCACTTGGAATTTCAAAATCTTTGAGTTGTATTATATACACATCCTTGACTAAATTATCATTAAGGATAGTAGTTTTGAAATCCATATGATATATCTCAAAATCATAATGAGATTATATAACCAAAATAAAATGAATGGAATTGATCATTACTACTAGATAAAAGGTATCTTTATATTCAATACCATGAATTTTTTTGTAACCCTTCACCACCAGGAATTATTTATTGGTAAACACTCTACCATCCATGTCATTTTTCTAATAAAAACCCCACTTTCACCCCATGGGTCTTACACCATCTGGTGTATCCACCAAGTTCTAAAATTGGTTAGTGTATATATAGTACATCTCATATTCTATATCTTTTAACCATTTCTCATAATTATAAATATCAATGACTTCATGGTAGTAATTTGGATCATTACCTATGAATGTATATTCATCATTATTAACCTTGATAAATTTATATATCTCAGGTTATTGATGAAATGTACCTAAACATTGAGGTTTATTTATAAATTAATTCAGTTCTTATTCTATAACTCTTTTAATAATCGGATCAAATTATATCTCAGGAACACTTCCTGTTTTTTGGTTTTAAACTTCACCAAGTTCAATATTTCTCCCACTAACTCTAAGAACAAAAAATTCCTTCTTGATTAATGTGTTAAATTTTTCCACAAACACAATGTTCATAGTATGATTATATAAATAATATCCCTTAGTTTCCTTGGGATAACAAATAAATAGTAATTTTTTATATTTGGAGTCAATATTATCAAAATATAATCGTCATATGAATGCTTCACAACCAAAAATCCTTATATAATACAAAATAAGAAGTTTTACATACCATATATTATATGGTGTCTTTATGAATACTTTATATAGAAAACGATTTAGAAATAATATGACAGTATTTATAGAATAACCCCATAATTTAATAGGAAGTCCACATACACTCATAATATATCAAACCATGCCTAAAAAGTTAAGATTCCTTATTTCAGACACAATATTTCATTGTGGTGTTCTGAGAGGTGTTAGTTATAAAACAATTCCACAATATCTCATATTCTCTATGAATTATTGGTTTAAGTATTCACCACCCTGATTTGATCAGTGAATCTTAATATTATTTCCTATTTGATTAAGCACTTCATTCTAAAACTCTTTGATCTTTAAAAACTTTCAAAATTCTATTTCATAAAAAAACATATCCATAATGACTAAATTCATTGGTAAATTAATTAAGTGCATATAACTACCAATTTATTGTGTACTCATTGATCAAATACATCACAATATTTGAGATCTAATATTCCTCTATCCCTTTCACATTTTCTCCAAAAATGTTTCCATTTCATTTTTTTCAATAAAATATATTCATATATTTCAAATGATTTATAATCAAATGAGTCCAATGATTCATTTATATAGAGTCTTTGAAATCATTTATCATTTATATATCTTAGGTAAAAAATTATAAGGTTGGTGGGATTATAATAAAATCTATCCTTATTATTTTGAATGTTATATACTATATTTTCCATGTATATAATGTATAAACCTTTAATTATATTTTTAAATCCATATAAAATTTCATTATTATATATATAAAAACTCTTGTTCTTAAAAAAATGAAAATTCTTTCGTATCCAAACAAGATATAGAAATAAAATTAATGTTTATGGTAGGAACATAATTATAGTTTTCTTATTATAGAATTAATCCACTTGTAGAAACCAAATCATGAGTGTTAACCTCTAATGTATAAACTCTTTATCTATTTATGTAATGAATATCTACTTCACCCTTCATCAATTCCCTCATATCTCTGAGTCTATTTTTGTCAGCATGGATGTGTAATGGACACCCAATAATTAATATCCTTGAGTCAAAATTGGTGAAATTGACTTCAATAACATTCAAATTTAGGGTATCGAAATTCCTCTCTTTGAGAAAACTTCTCAAACTTATATTACACATTTTGATTGTTTTATATTCCATACCTAATAATGTTCTCAATATTATTTCCAAAAAGAATTTCATAGTTTACAATAAGAAAATATAAATGGGTGAATATCATGTTTTATATATTATCATCATGGACTTTTAATGAAATTTATCCCTCTAAAATTGATGACTATATGCATCATATTCTTTTAGTAAGACAAGATCCATATTTTACTAATTAATGATTCTACTAGGTCCTTCCTCTCATCACTTGAGTATTTAGGTATGGAATAATCCCAATCACAATAATTGTTATTCTTATATATTTTAGTGGATAAGTTTTTATCCAAATCCATCATATATATAAACTCAATATCATTATTTTTTTATCCTTCCTAAGGGTTTCCCAGCTAAGTTTCACCCAAATCAAATATTAAAAATAGGATTAAAAAAGACAACTTAGGGAACCTTATTATAGAAGAATCTACCTAAAGATGATCCAGTATCACTCATTACTTATTTTCCTTACACAAGATTATACAGGGACACCCTTCTATGGTATAACCTAACTGGTTGGATGATCAAGGTCTTGAAAAGTGTCATTTTTTAAGGAAAATCACACTTAATATTTAAAATTGTTTCCTTTTACAGTCTCACTAATTTAATATACATCATATTCATAAAAAATCATAATTATTATATCTCAAGTAATCATTATCTTCTCATGTTTATTACTTTTTTTTGTTAATTATTGTATTGATTTATTTTTAAAATCCCTATTCCAACCACCAAATTAATGGGTTCACAGAAAATTAATGTGTAACTCTTTACACAACACATATTATGTGTTAATCACCTAAAAATAGAAGCAAAAACATATTAATACATATCTAAATTCATCATATTCATAAGGTATATGAAATTTTCATATAAAGGCATATAGTTATATGATATTGATAGTCTATACATGATTAATATAGTAGTGATAGATAAAAACCCCTTTCTACTTTATAGATAATTCATAAGCCTCTCAGCCGATAGGTAGTATGACCCCAAGTCCCACTCCCTAGGAAGACTTTAATTAAGATAGAATTCAATTAATTAAATATTTAATACCTAATATACACAAACTATACCCAATAACTAAATTCAAGATAATAAATTCAATTAAAAATCGATTTCAAGGTAGATAAAAAGTAAAATTTATGGAATTATAACTAGACTTAAATGAAATACTCTATATCCTAAAAGTAATTTATCACATAAATAATTCATTCAAAATATATTCAATATAAACAATTTTATATATGTAGATAATGTAAGGAATATCTTATATATAAATTATTATTTCAAATATTTAAACATGAGAAAAATTTAAGAACCTTTTGATAAATAAATATTATTAAAAACATTTTTTAATTAATCTAATTGTTAGGAATATTCCATATAAACACTTTTATAAATATTGTGAAATATATGTTTCCAATTTATAAACAATGATATAAATAGCCTAATTAAATTCATAATTGATTTTTATTAATAAATAAAACATTTATTTGTTTATTAAAACATGTGAAACAAATATAAACTTCATTATATTTAATTTAGGATTAAAAATACCATTTTAAAAATCCTAATTTATATAATTTATAAATATTTTATAAACCATAATTTAAATTTATCAAAATAAAAAAAAATAAGAAATGGTCTACCAAAACAATAAAACAAGGTAATTTCATCTATCCTCATCTCACACAAGTGAAATATCTAAGTAAAAAAACCTTCCAAAATGGCCAATTAAGTTACTTCACTACCTTTGATATAATAAAGTATCAAGAAATTTCATGTGTAAATCTAAGTGTAATTAATTATACATTATAGAAACTCACATAAAGGAAAATTGTTTTATATTATCTTTACATAGCTTATCTTGCGTAAAGGTTTCTAAAAGTTCACATTTACATAGCTTAGTTGTATAAAGGTATCAAAGATAATCATAGATTCTTCCACGACATGGTCTCTATTTAGTGGCTATTTTGAAAGACCATGGGGACTCCTACATTGTGTATTTGTCCATGATACTTGGAGAATCCCAATGAATAATCACCATAGGTAGTTATGAACTATGGTGATAATGATATTTTTTTGAAAACATTGAATAAACATGTTTAATCCTCAAATTACCTCACTCTAATACCACTAATGGTTTTATTTTTATCATCATGTGATCATTAGTAGTAGAAAAAAACCCCAAACATCAGAAAATATATCTCCAATAATCAAACATGCCAAAATATTTGAATAATAGAGTATAAAATGACTTACCTAAAATTACCAAATATAAACAACTTCCATATTCTTCCTAAATGGATTGTGTTTGATAATGATCATGATTATTAATAGATTTGTGCCTCCTACCCTCAAGGGGAAACACGGTCTAGTTGATCCATTAATGTTCTGTCAGGACTCCCAAATGCTTAAAGGGGTGTTAGCATCTTCTTAGAATTATGAACGATGTTTGGGAGGGAAAATATTTTTTATTGTCTTTAAAATATTATTCAATTATAGAATTAATGAACACACCCTCAAAAATATAATTACCACATCCTTATATAGGCTCCTTGATGTGTCTCCGTTATAGAGTGTCAATATGTAAGACATCGCATGCATTATTGACTATTGGTAAATATACATAGAACACATTAATTATGATTTAAATCCTTATAAATTCTTATATAAATGAGTTATAATTAAATAAAATTTATTATAGAATTATGTATAAACTACATACATATTTTTCATACAAACAGTGATACTAGTTGTAGCCCATGACATCACATGCATCACCATGGTGTGGTGGTGGCCATTTTAGTGCACTTATAACAATAAAACATCACATGTTGACTACTAGTTTCCACATGGATGGAAAAGGAGTACATGGGGTGTTTCTAGTGTACATATTGTTTAACCCCACATGACTTTGACACCATGTAAATCATGAAAATCATGAGGTTAATGTATGCAACATCATTACACATCGTGTATTGTCTGTCATCCAAGAAACAAATCATCATGTGAAGTAAATGACATTTAGTTGTATTGTACACATTTTAATATATCGTTATGTGTTTTTAGGTTTTCCTTGACCCTAGTATTGATCTCTTTTTTACTCAGGTCTTGTTTGGGGTTTGTTCTGGTAGAACATAGAAAATCTTGGAGGCTTTTTTAGTTGTGCACAGTTGGTGCATGATTTGACCAAACCATAAGCCCCTAGTGAAAACCATGCACCCCATTTAAATTTTGGGATACAAGTTTGTAACATGGTTTCCCAAATTATTCACCCACCTAGAGTAAATTGTGTGCCCCAAATAGTAGGGGTGCATGTCTGGTATACAGTTTCCCATAACCATGCGCCCCCTCCAGCTAACCATGAGTACGAGTTTTAGAAGTTCTGAAAATTAATTTAAAAATATTTAACCCCCTTTTTAAGATGCCTAATCCATCCCTTCAACCACAATATATTTTTTTCATCCTTAGAGGCTCCCCAAGAGGTGATTTTGGCCTCTCCAAGCCCTTTCCTTGGAAGATTGAAGTGGTGTTGATCTCATTCAATCTTCTATGGGTAAGTAGATCTCATATCATATAGTTTCTTCAAATATCTCTTTTTATACTTATTATATTTTCATATATCATCATGTAATTGATGTATATAAACTCCATTTTATGGTATCTTGATTCTAGTTTTTATTTCATAATCTCTGACGCCTTTATTCTTTATTGGTGAATCCTATTATGGGTGTTGATTTCTGGATCTTTCATTTAAAGGTAGGTGGTTCCATAATTATTTTCCCTATTATTTAAAACCTAAATTTATTGATTAAAGTTAAATGAGTTTTTAATTGATTTAAAAACATGGATTTATTATGATTCGATCTTTGATTTGAAATGGTCATGATATTTGAGAAAAACCCCAATTTCAAGGGAATGGAAATTTTTGGGAGAATTTATGAAAAATTATGTCTTGATTTAGAAATCATTTTTATGAAATGATTTGATGTTGAATTTGATAAAATTTATTAAATTGAAAATTGATTTGAAATGGAATTAAATACATGAAACCCATGATTTGGTTTTGAAGTGAGAAGGCATTTTGAAGACTAAAATTAGGAAATGATATTTTGAAATGATTTGAAATGAATAATTTCTAATTTGATTGATTGATTTTTTTAAGTACATGTTAGCCTAGGTAGTTACTGGTAACTGGGAAAATCAAGTTAGGACCTTGATCCCTAGTAATTGATTAATGATATTATTATTAAAATGATTATGGTATGATTTCCCATGACCGGTTCCCCTGTTGGGGTGTATTTTTGTGCACACCTAACTAGAGTTGATATCATTATTAAGATGTGTGAGGATCCTATTACCTGAAAAACTGACTTACTGTGGCGATTTTGTATGTGGTACTTTTCAATTATTTATTAACTTTATTATATATTCCAATGATTTTTTAAATATTTTATTCAAGACAACTGATTTATATAAATTTTTTTATATAAAATTTTTATCTAAGACTATTTGAAATTTTTTTTGATATATCTATCATATTTTTGAATGAAATCATATTTTGGTTTAAAATATGAAAATGTGATCTCATGTATTTATTTTTTTAAACTATAGCATAAATGATAAATTTTTATGGTATTGATTATAGAACACCTGGTGACACCCTACTAGGATTTATATCCCACACCCTACCATTTACTTTGGGCATTTGTTGACTTTCTTATTCCAAGTTTAAGAAAAGTTAAAGTTATACTTTGAGGTGGTGTATGTGCTTGATCCTTTGGACTGTGGAATGTTGATGGAGGTGACCAGTGGAGATTTCATGCACTTTTTTCATGGTATGTTTGAGTTTTCATCTTATTAATTTTTGGGTAATTTTATGATGTATTGAAATGGTTTTTTGTCATACCTATTTGTTTCTGGAACTTTATCCTTTTGGAGTATTGAGAATACTGACTCGTAATATTTTATCTTCCACTATTTTGTGAAAAAATTGTCCCCTCCTTAATCTTGAAGGATGTTAGGGGATAGTATCAAGCCTATGGGGATTGGGAACACCCTTTGGTCTAAGTCAGGGTCGGATTAGGTATTAGGGTATGAGCGTATCTGGGATGGTTCATGACAAATTTATATCATAGGTGAAGGTTAATCATCTTTCCTTGATTTCAATATGTAGTTTGGGTTGTCCTTGTATAAAGAAGGTAGGATTTTTAGGACTTAATAGGTATTTATGAGTGAGTTCCTATAAATATCTTATCATAATGAACCTTAATCCACTATGGGTGTTTGGGGAAGGGTGTTTTGAGGAAAATTTTGTTCTAATTATAGTATTTTCTATTATTTTGATTTGGGTATTTTGGAATCCAAATATTGAAATCTTATATGATTGGATTGATATTCCTATTACTCTTATTTGAGTTGTTGATATGAGTAATCTAATAATGTCTTCAATGTTGTCTGTTGATTTTTTGTAGCACCATGACTCCTAAAAGATATTTGAACAGGCCATAAGAGGAAAATATAGGTGAAACACCATGAGGGGATCCTACCATGGACCAGAATCTTATCAATATTGTTGTATGTGATTTTCAATCTCTAGGATAGGCACCTTCATCTATTCCCGTTTAGTCTCCAATTGTGGAACCTCAAAGGTATAAATCTCATTATCATGCTCAAGAGTTTTATCTCTATAATTCGCCTTCTTTACAAGGAACTAATGATCCACAATAGGTTAAGGATTGGTTTAAAAAGATAGGGTGCCTTTTTTATTCCTTGGAAACTCATGAAGCTATTAAGGTGAAATGTGATACCTTCAAGCTAGAAGGACCTAGTAAGAGATGGTGGGATTTGATGGTAATTGTGAAGTAGCATGAGGGTATTGACTGGAAGGACTTTAGAGTTCTTTTAACTGATCAATTCTACTTAGAATATGGTATTATCTAAGGTTATAGAGTTTTTCAACCACGGCCAGGCTGAAAAGACCATGATGCATTATGGAACCACTTTGTCGAGCTTGTGTATTTTTCACCTAAGATTGTATCGAATGATAAAATAAAATCTTGAAAGTTCAAGATGGGTATTCAACCTAATATCCATTCATCAATTTTCTTACTAAATATTACTTCATATGTTTATGTACTGGATAGGTCATTGATGGTTGATCTTGACCTGGTTAGTAATTCAAGGTTTACAGGAGTTACTTTTTCTCTCAGTAGTAGTTTTATGAGTTCCCTTAAATGAAAGATGAATCGTGATGATTCTCATGGTGTTTCTTGATATCAGGCATCCTCTATACCTCCTAAAGTGCCTCTAAGAGGACCTTTAACTTGCTTTTATTATGGAAATTTTGGTCATTCAAGACATGTTTGTACTAAGGATCCAAAGATCTACAGTTAATATGGTCTCTTGGGACACCACAGAAATTATTCTATTTATTTTCTGCTCTGTACAGTGTTATGGGATCAACAACGCCTAAAATTACTATGATATGATCAAATACTTCAAGATATAAGGGGTTCTGTCCACAGGAATCTAGAAAGAATATTCTTTAGTCAATGGGAGATTCTTTAGATGAATATTATATAGTTCTAGTGTCCTTAATAGGTACCATTACTATATATTTATCTTTAGTGTCTTCTTTATTTGATATTGGTGCATCTCACTCATTTTTATTGACTCGTATTTTAAACCTTCTAAGTCTTCCTATATATATTTTCTATTATGTGATGGATATTACTACGAACCTCAAAATAAAGATAAAGTGGGGTCTTCATTGTCCTTCTTATGTCTTCTCTTTATCAGATATTGAACTTGTTTATAATTTTCTTGTTATTTACAAGAAACATCTTGACATCATTCTTATAATGGATTAGATCATCACTAATAAGGTCTAAATTGACTTCTATCTTCAGTGGGTCTCCTTTACTTCACCCAATGGGGTGTGTCGTGTCTTTTAGGGAGAATGGGTCCTGAGGTTGAGTAGAGTATAATCTTTTTATCTGTATTTGGGGAAAGTAATATCAATGTTTTCTTTTGATCTATGGTATTGATATTTTAGTGATGAACTCCCTCCAGTTTTCATTGAGTTTTGAAACATGTTTCCTTCTGATTTCTCTATTTTTTCAATAGTAAGAGAGGAAGAGTTTTCTATTGATTTAGATTATAGTACGCAACCAGTTTATATTCCTTATTACTATATGCCACCATCTGAACTGAAATATTTGAAGACTCATATGGATGATCTTTTAGAGAAAGGATTTATATGCTTGGGTGTGTCACATTGGGAAGTGCCTATTCTCTTTGAAAATAAATCTGATAGAACAATTCACCTCTATATTGACTATCAAAAACTCAATCGTGATATAATAAATAAAAAGTATCTATTACCATTGATTGATGATCTATTTAACCAGTTGAAGGGGGGAAATTGATTCTTAAATATTGACCTTTGATATGGTTATCACCAGTTGAGAATAAAAGAATATGACATTTAGAAGACTACCTTTCAGAGTAGGAACAACTATTATGAGTATCTTTTCATTCCATTTGGTATAACCAATTCTCCTGTAGTATTTATGAAATTTATAAATAGAATATTTTAAGAGTATCTTGATATGTTCATGGTGGTCTTTTTAGATTCATCTTGGTTTACTCTCAGTCCGAGTAGGATCATGTGCATCCTTTGAGAGGGGTTATAGAATTTTTTATAAATCACTGACTCTATTCCAAGCTATAAAAATGTGATTTATGGATTTTTAGGTGAATTTATTAGGACATGTGGTCTCTGAATATGGTATTTTAGTTAATCCTTAGAGGGTGAAAGATATTATGACTTGGGAGAAACCACATAATGTTTTCAGTATTCAGAGCTTATTAGGTTTATTGGGGGTATTATCATCAATTTTTAAAGGTTTTCTCAAATTTATCTTATCTGATGACCTCTCTCACTCATAAATGGGTAAATTTCACTTTGGATGATAAATTTAAGAGTTATTTTGTTGATATAAAAAATATTTTGAATTATGCACCATTTTTCACTCTTCAAAGGATGGGTAAGGATATGTGTTTTTTTGTTTCACATCAGGTTTGGGTTTGGGTTGTTTTCTTATACAGGGTGATCATGTGGTATCCTATGGTTCTTGATATCTTAGTTTATATGAGAATAATTTTCCAAAATATGACCTTGAATACATAGTTTTTATGCATGTTCCTAAAATTTGTTGACATTTCCTTTTTAGATAAATTTTTACTATATTTTATGACCAAAATATCTTGAGCTATATCTTCTCTCAAAAATATTGGAATCTATAATATAGTCATTGGGTGGAGTACCTAAAATATTTTTATTTCGACATTGCCTACAACTCAGGGAAGGTAAATATCATTATTGATGATTTAAGTAGGAAACTTCTGACTAAGGCTGTGAAATAATCATCAAAAGATTGGAACTTGATGTATATTTTTTCACAAATGCATTTAGGAGTTGGGGATGAAGAGAACAAGGTTTTATTGACAAGTGTTTAGTTGACCTCCACTCTTCTTAAGATGACTCTTCTAGAATAGTATATTGATGATGAATTCTATGGAATTAGGGGCTCTATTTATGGTGGGGAGACCATCAGTGAGTGTACGTTCTCTTCAGGTTGAATCCAATGTTTTTGGAATCATTTTGTTGTGCTTTTTTTACAATAAAGTGTGTGATGGGGAATTTCTATAATTCCTAGGGGTAAGTGCACCCTGGAACCACAAATATGTTTTATGATATGGAGAATTTTTTTTGTGTTCAAGTATGTGACGAGACATTTATGACTTTGTTTAATGTTTTTATACGTTCCAACAGGTCAAAGATGAGCA
Source organism: Viscum album (assembly GCA_963277665.1). Taxonomy (NCBI): domain Eukaryota; kingdom Viridiplantae; phylum Streptophyta; class Magnoliopsida; order Santalales; family Viscaceae; genus Viscum; species Viscum album. Next base: position 1,075,440,443 of record OY728121.1, on the reverse strand, counting down.
CCAGAGACCTTCAAGGTTGGATCGTCCACTTCTAGTTCCAACATGGAAGTGGGATGATATTTCTATGGATATTGTGGTTGGGTTTCTGTATACTCATCATATAAAGAATGTGATATAGGTTGTGATTGATCAACTTATGAAATCTGTTCACTTCTTACCCATTCATGATACAACTGTAGTTGATGACTTCGGAAATCTTTATGTGTTGGAGATTGTCAGATTACATGGTATTCCTTATGTTATAGTCTCGAATAAGGATTCTCATTTTACTTCTTAATTTTGGAGAGGCCTCTACAAGGCATTAGGATCTTCAGTAAATTTGTGCATGAAATGTCATCCATGAATGGATGGCCAGATAGAATGAGATATATAGATTCTTTATTACATTTTAGGTGCTTGAATTCTCGATTTTGGTGGATCTTGGGACATCCATTTGGGATTGGTTGAGTTTTCTTACAATAACAGTTACCATTTTCAATTCGGATGCATCCTTTTGAGGCCTTGTATGGTCATCATTGTAAATATATATTATGTTGGTTAGATATTGGTGAAAGTTATTTGATTGGACTGAGTTCTTTCTAAGAAATTATGGAAAATATTAAGTTGATTAATTAGATAATTTTAATGGAACATGGCTGGTAAAAATCTTATGTTGACCGTCATAGGTGGACTTTGGAGTTTTCAGTTGGTATCATGGTGTTTTTTATAGTTTCACCTATATTAGGTCATCAATGTCTTGGAAAATAGGGGAAGCTTGCACCTCAGTTTGTAGAATTTTTTAAGGTTGTTGATCAGGTAGGGAAAGTGTCTTTCCATTTACCACTTCCACCATAGTTGACATCAGTACAAAATGTGTTCTATGTATCAAATCTTTGTAAGTATCTTTCTGACCAATATCATGTCTTGAGTTGGGAGGATCTTGATGTTGAGGTTGATTTTATCTGTCACTGGGAATCCGATTATGATTATTGATTCTAAGAATAAAGATATTCATGGGAGGATTATACCTTTGTACTATGTGTTATGGTAGTATGGTTCTGATTTTCATGATACATGGAAGCATGAGGCACTAATGATAGAGAAGTAGCCTCATATATTTGATAATGGAAACTTATTGATATGCTTTCTAGGGATAAAATGTTTTTATTGTGGGTTGGTTTTAACATCATGTTACTTTTCTTGAGGTATTCCTTGATCATAATATTGATCTCCTTTAAGTTGGATCTTGTTTTGGGGTAGTTTCGGGAGAACTTGGAAAATTTTGGATACTTTTTTGGGTAGTGCATGATTAGTGCATGGTTTGACCAAACCATGCACACCTAGTAAAAATAGTGCATCCCATGGATATTGGAGGATGCATGGTTAGAACAAGGTTTCCCAAAATATGTTCCCACCCAAGGGAAACCATGCTCTCCAAACAGTAGGGGGTGCATGGCTAGCGCACAATTCCCCCTAACTATTCACCCCCTCTAGCTAACCATTCATGTGGTTTTTTAAAGTTCTTAAAATTAGTTTAAAAAAACAACAACCCTTTTTTAAGTTGAATAATCTCCCATTTGAACCTAATATGTTTTTTTCATCATTGGAGTCTCCCAATAGGTTATTTTGTCCCCTCCAAACCCTTTCCTTAGTGGATCAAAGTAGTGTTGATCTCGTTCAATCTCCTCTGGGTAAGTGGATATACTATCATATGATTTCTTCCAATCTCTCTTTCTCGCATCCTTAGATTTTGATATATCATCATCTAATTTATGGATATAAACTCTATTTTATGGTATCTTGATTCTATATTTTATTTCTTGATCTCTGACACCTTTATTATTCATTGAAGAATCTCATTGCGGGTGTTGATTTTTGGATATTTGATTTAAAGGTAGGTGGTTCCCTAATTCTTTACCCTATGATTGAAAACATAAATTTATTGATTTAAGTAAAATAATTTTTTAATTGATTTAAAAACATATATTTGTGATGATTTTATATTTTATTTGAAATGGGAATGAGATTTGAGAAAAAACCCCAATTTCAAGGGAATATAAATTTTTGGGTGAATTTATGAAAAATGATGGCTTAATTTGGAAATAATTGTGATGAAATGATTTTATATTAAATTGATAAAATGTATTAAATTGAAAAGTGATTTTAAGTGGCCTAAAATGATGAAAACACATGATTTGGTTTTGAAGTGAGAAGTCATGTTCAAAACTGAAATTGGGAAATTATATTTTGAAATGATTTGAAATTAATGATTTCTAATTTTATTGATTGATTGATTGATTGTTTAAAGAACATGTTATCCTGGGTAATTAGTAGTAACTAGGAAAATCATTCTTATACCTTGACTCCCTAGTAATGGATTGAAGATGACAATTATCACTAAAACAACTTTTTAATGACTGCCCATGATGGGTTCCCCTATTAGGGTGTATACTTCCTATGATGGGTTCCCCTATTGGGGTATATTTTTGTGTTAACACCTTATTAAAGATGAGATCATTATTGAGATATGTGAGGATCCTATTACCTGAAAAAGTAACTTTTCTTGAGGCTTTTGTACATGGTGATTTTCTATGATTCATTGACTTGATTATGAATTCCAATGATTGTTGAAATTTTTTATTCATTCCAACTAATTTATATAACTATTTTATATAAAATGATCATTTAAGACTATTTGAAAGTTGTTTGGATATATCTACCATCTTTTTTAATTATATCATATTTTGTTTTAAAATATGAAAATATATTTTTATGCCTTTATTTGTTTAAACTAATATCATAAATGGTAAATTGTTATGGTATTGGTTATAGAGCACCTGGTGAGACCCTATTGGGATTTGTAGCTCACACCCTACCTTTACCTTTGGGAGTTTGTAGAAATTATTATACTAGGTATAAGAAAAGGGAAAGTGTCACTTGGATGTGGTGGATGTTCTTTATCCTTTGGACTGTAGATTTTTGATGGAGGTGACTAGTGGATATTCCATCCACTTGTTTCATGGGATGTTTGAGTTTTTATATTTTTATTTTTTGGGTACTTGGGTGATGTACAAATTTGGTTTTTTTATACCTATTTGTTTCTATTACTTTCTACTTTTAGAGTGTTGAGCATACTGAATTGTAATCTTTTATCTTCTTCTTTTTTGTGGAAAATTCATTCCATACTTAATCTTGTATGATGTTGGGTGTTATTCACCAACCCATGGAGACCAAGAACACCCTTTGGGCTATTTCAGGGATAGCTCAAGTATCAAGGTACCAGGGTATCTAAACTGGTCTATGGAACACATTTTAAAGGACATGATAACCCATGAAAGATACAGGTTGAGTCCTTTGTCATGTAGTGTGGGTGACCAATAACGGATTTCATGATGTGTACAAGGTTGTACACACCATGTAACTCAGGAAAAATCACACAAGGAACATGATAATATGGGAATGTCTGTTGGTTATAAAATAAATCTAAGGATATCATATCTTAAGATGTCCCTTGATTTATAAAACATGATATGCATGAGATGAATATCATGGTTTGAAATTATATTATATCATAAAGTCCATGGGATGTTTCTATTATGCTTGTATTATAACTTATGATAAGCCTTATGATATGTTTCAAGAAATGTGAGTGTATTCCTCTACCATGTATTCCCACATAGTTTATTTAGTATTGAATAACTTTATATTGATTCATTATTGTATAACTAATTGTTTTAAATGTTCATATAATCAAGTTCAATCAATGGCCTTGAATTATGAGTAACACACATCGGCTTCCATGAGATGGTAGTTAATGTTTCATCCTCTTTATTCAATGAAGAGACTTAGCAAGGGATTATAAAATAGAATCATTCCCTAAGTTGATTGATACTTGATACATGATATCCATTGCTAAAACTTTGAATCTCTATTCCTATCCAAACTGTCATTCATCTTTAGAAGAAGGCACTAACACCCCTTTGGTAGGTTCTGGATCCTCTCATTGAGAATAAGGATCCAAGGTTAGTATACTAATTGTTTATGTGGGGTTATTTTTTCACTTTAGTGATCTACATAAAGCTTAAAGTATTCATTATTGAAGTAGTGAAGTTATAGGTATGTCATTCGCATTCCCTTTTTTATATTGTTTCATGATGCATTCTTAAAAGATAGATTAGGAATATATGGGTTTTATATTTCTTACAATGATTATAGGATGATCTCCCTAAACCATCAGTGTTATTAGAGACTTATTCTTCAATGGATCAATATTTTGATCTTATTTTTTTATGAACATGTTTTTCAAAAAAAATTTGAGATTGTATAATAAAAAATTATATGAAGAGAACTTCTATTTTGGTTAACTATAGTGTACAAATTACTTATATCATAATGTACAGTATTCCAAAAACCCATGGATTTTAACTATTTTGTAGGATATGATACGATATATCATAAAATATAATAAAATCTTGAGTCACTATAAAACAAAGTATCATAGTTTAAATAAGATATCAGTTATATTATATAATACGATGATATATTTACAATTACACATATCATAACCGATGATTTTAATCATAGAATATTATTGGATTCATATCATTGAATATTATTGATACGTTTATTTCCTTAATTTTATATCAATCATAATTTACAACTTATAATTCTTATTATCAGTCATAAAAAATGATATAAGTAAAAAATAATTAAAAAATTCTATTTTGAAAAATTTATTTATGGTTTATAAAATGTTCATAAATCATAATTTTTAGGCCAATTAACATTCATGATGGAAGGAAATTCCATTCACGATGAGTATATTAAAACAAATATTCCATTAACTTTTTTGGTAAAAAGTTAAAAAGTACCTCCCTCGAAAAATAAAAGGAATATTAATTCTAAAAAAATTTAAAAGTAAATAATGGGTAAAAATTAATTTAAACAATCATATAGGGATATTGAAAACATTTTTATAAAACATAGAAATGGAAGAAAAATATTCTTCACTAAAGAGGAAATAAAGTTTGTTTCTCTTAAAAACACTTTCCCAATACTTTGAGAACTAAAAAGAGTAAAATGAAAGGAAAAAATTATAATTTTAAAAAATAACTATATAAGAATAAATTTTATTGGTTTTAAGATATAAATATCATATAATTCCCTAAATTGATACTTAAACATAAACAAACCCAAATAATGATGATATTTTGAAATAAACCCGTACCTCTTTAGCAACTTTTGAATCATAACCCCATGAAAAAAATAACTTCAAATGAAACTTTAAATAAATTTAATATAAATTAATTAATGATATAATATACCAAAGGTAAGTATATACACCACATGAAGGAAATAAGAGGTTAATATCCCATATCTCTCATGGAAGAAAAAGTGTAACGAGTAAACCCTTACCTCAGGTCTAACTTCTGTCGTATGTGTTAAAACCTCTTGTATAATAAATATATATTTATTATAAATCGATTATAGAAGCATAATAATATATATCATACCATATTTGATTAACTTATAACCTTTTATCACCCATTTATTAACAATTATTTATTAAAATCACGATTTCGGATGATGACTGCTTCATTTTTCTTGTATGTTTTGGTTCAGTAGTTTTGGTCCTTGTGCTTTTATCATGGTTACATTATCTCCAAAATTTTAATAATGATATATATATCATATATATTCATTATATACATAGTTATAAGAATCCATAATAGGTATAGATTGAAAAATGAATTACACCATTTATGGAGACAGTATGTTATATGTATAGATAAACATTGTTTTCACTTTTCGGTGATTGGAATGAAAGAAAGGTAAAAAATGATTCAACTTTAAAGAAACATTATTATATCATATATATCATATGAATTCATTAAATTTATAAGGTCCCAGATTTTCTTAAAGTATTTTTTTATTTAAGTGTTGGTTGGACCTCTCCTTTGTGGCTAGATAAGTTTTTTCCCAAGTCCTTGAGAAGGATTGGGGGTACTCTGGGGGTATAGGACATGAAAAAGGGGGTAAAGGGGTCTCTCTAAGGAATCTGAACTATTTCCACACGGCTTGGAAAACCATGCGAGGGGAGACCATGCGGTTAGTAACAATCTGCATGGTTTTCACATGGTCTTGAAACCCGTGCGAAATTCCAAAGAAACCAAGTGAAGGGGTGATGTTCAGGAAGTGGATTCTGCATGGTTTTCACACGGTTTGGAAAACTATGTGGGTAAACCGTGCGGCCCAGAAAAGTTGGAAAATTTAAAAAATTGTCATCCTAGGATTTTAAACCCCAACTTGGGTTTCTCCTCCATTTCTCCCCTAAAACCCTAGTGACGAACTTGGAAAACCCAAGCTTCTAATAGGTTATTCTCCTTCTATTCTTGTCCATTTGGAGCACCGTTGGATGCGGATCGAAGCCCCAGGTAATTATAATGCTCCTCTTTCTCCTCTTTTTCGTATTAGGGTTTTTGATTTCTTCTATCTTCTTTTGAAACCCTAAAACCCTCTTTTTCCAGTGGGACCTAGGTTGGGACTTCAAGGGGTTCTTGAATAAGGATATAAGGCCATTATTAAGAGTTAATTCATCAACAGACTCTAGGTAGGTGGTCTAAAAATTTTATCCCATAGTTTTATTTTGGATTTGTGCATGGAAGTTAGTGTTCTTATTTTCCCCTTTTTTTGTTCTTGGTTCCGTTGAAGTGTTTGATAAAAATGGTTGTCTAAATGACCAATTGAAACCCTCACAATCCTCATGGGATGCATTGAGGATGACTTGACCATTTTAGGGCCTCCCATGGGGTGTGACGGAATTTCCAGACCTAGAGTGTGGAAGGGTTAAGTGAATGATTGTCGAATAATAATGTGGAACCCATGTAGAACATGTTTTAATGATTGATTGATTTTTAAATATAATGATGATAACTATTCCTTGGGTGATAATGGAATAAGGTGTTGTTGTAATGAAATGAAAATGGGTAATTGGTTTGAAAGAGATTATGTCGATTGTTTAATGAATTTTGGTTAGAAATGCCCAAGGGATTAGTGCATATTAAATGGAGAACTTGTAATTAGATTATGGAATGGAAAATGGGGAGTATTTTAATGGGATGTGTTAAGGGAATGGATGAATATGTTGAATGGGTTAATACATGGAAATTGTGGCACACCTAATGGTTAAATGTAATAAGTGGTTGGGTTATGATATATGAGAAATGTATTTGAAATTATTAAGTGGGTGAATTATTATTAAATGAAAAATGGGATAAATGGGTAAATGTATAGTCATTGATGAATTTCATAAGGAATAGGGGTTGTTGAATACACTTAAAGGGTTAAGGCATGGGAATGGGGATTTGGCTAAATGGATGTGAATTGTAATTGGAAAATGTGTTAATGGGTTATGGCATAACATTAATTCCCATATTGTTTTTATTCATTGTGATTAATTATTTCCAATGGCATTGGTTATGTTATGTTATGTTATGGTATGGTTGCAGTGATTTGATAAATAATCATGTTCAAATGGCTTGGTAGAGTGGGGTATTGACTTGTGGTTTTATTCCCATGGGTCGAGTTTGACTGAGGCTCTAAACTCCACCCCAAAATGCATGGTTTAGGTAAAGGGATGAAGGTTCTATTCCCATAATGGTTTCATTCCACCCAGACTGAGGCTTTGAGGTGATGATAATGTGTGGATGTGATATGTGGGTTCCTAGTGAGATAGGTACTTGTTTGTTTCCCCTATACATTTTGATTGATTTCCATATACCCATGTGTAGATGATAATTATGCCTAACCCATGAAACTTGTGATCAATATGCTTATGTAATGAACATGGTATAAGAAATGGAATTAGGATAAATGCTAGCCATGAATTAAATGAACCTTGTTAACTAATGTCACCCGAACTATCCTTGTTTACTTACCATTTATTTTGTACTTTCATGAACTATCTATTATACTAGATATTTTGTAGACACCATTGGTGGTGCCCTACTGAGTTTTGTACTCACACCCTACTCATGCTTCCATTGGGTACCCGAGAAGATATATTATTTGCAGGTCTGGATAAGGGTAGAGGCCCTACACTAAGAGGTTGTGTTGGGCTTGAGATGTACATGGAGAAGGATCTAGACTTAGAGTCGGGACCCGTATAATTTTTCTCCGTTGTTTAATTTTGGGTTTATTTCACTTTTCACTACTAGTATTACATGACATTATTTTGTTTGATTTGTGGTTTGTACCCCCTTTTTGGTAAATTCTTGGTTATGCATGTTTATTGGTTATCCATATTATTTCAACTATTTATATTGTGTTCTATTGTAGCTTGATCTAATAAAGAGGTTATAGTCTCCCCAAGTGACTTATTAGAACCTCGCCGCTAGTCGGCAACCTCTAGCATACGGGGAGGCGCGCTTGAGGTCATGTGATGATCCGACTCAGAACACCGGGTTTAGTGGATTCCGGGTCAGGGATGTTAAAAAGTGGTATCAGAGCAGTTATTTTCTATTTATTAATATTTGGGGATGGTATATAGAAGATTCGGATTTTTTAGGCCTTAGTAATGATCTCATGCTTGGGAGTAGCTAACCTATGTACGAGGGAAAACCCAAGTCACCCTAGGTGGGAATTGTTATTATTGATGTGTGTTGTTATAGTTGAATGATATTTCACAGTTGGGTGATGCACATGTTGTGTGATTTTACTGATTTATGATATTTTTCTCATTACTGGGATGCCATGAGGTTGTACATTCATGCATCATTTTAGGTACATAAGCATATAGGTGACATCCATCATCATAGGAAAACGCACAGGATGGGTGCGTGGGGCATAGAGAGTAAAATGCATTTACTTGATGAATCTGAATAAAATGATGCCTAATAATGGTAATGTAAGTGGGTGAATGAAAATAATAAAAATTAATAGTTAAATAATATCATTTATAAATAAATTTTGTGATTGGGGTTAACATTTTGGGTTGTGATAAATTGTAAAGGTTGTTTTTGTGTCTAAAAGAAAAGGGGTGAATAACAACGGTAAAATTTTTAATGAATTTTTCCTAATAAAAGGTGTAAATGAATTAAAATGAAGATTTTAACATGTTTTGAAATGGGAAAGGTGACTAAGAGGAAGGGATCGTGTTTTAAAAGAAGGTTTGGTTTAATATGTTTTGGCAAAAGACTTATGATTAAATAAATTGGCTACCCATTGTTGACCATGACCATGGTAGGTATAGTTGATGGTGGTGTTATATAAGCATAATAATGACCATTGGATAGAGTATGAAGAATGGGTAGTTTAAGGCTGATAGCGTGAGCCCTTTTCCATCTATGGATAATTATGTTGGTCATTCTTCAAAGCATTGGGTGAACAATAAGTTTAAAATGAGAATGTTTGAGTTCAAGGTGGGTATCCTTGGTGTTGTCAGTTTGACCCTTTTATGCGTGGGTTGGGCAGTGAGGTTTCCCTAGTTTGAGACCTTGGATTTGGATTGTGATGCCTCTCCGGTTGTGATATGGCCTAGGTGGTGTGTTTAGGGAACCCTTGGTAGGGTTGTGGCCTTTCAGTTGCAAGGCGTTGTTCGGTAGTGTGAGTGAGGAAACTATCGTGGTTCATGACCGTACAGAGTGAATGTTGGACCCTAAGGATGGTTCCTGGGTCTTGGTGACCTTGTGAGTGGAGACCTTATGAGTTTTTTCTTGAATCCTAGAGAGTATGTTTTTCTCGTAGTGCCGATTAATTTGTAAACATTTGGTGGGGAACATATAGTAAATGGTCGTTTGGGGCACTAGGCACAATGTGCATCAGAACTGTGGTGAGAGTACTATGCATGAGAATTTCTTTTATCGTGTCATGATAAGTATGGTTTGGAGGGAGGACCAATGGCTTTCCCTATTTGTGACTCTAGTCTAGTGAGTTTGTTTCATTCAACCTTCAAAGTGACCTATGAGAGAGATCAAACATGGTTTCTGGTTCTTTGTATTTTGTGTCACATGTGTATCTATTTGGACTTCGATAGTGGGACTTAGAGTGTTTTATGGTGAAGCTTTGTGCTTGAGGGCTATGTGGGAAGGTTGATGGTTGGTTGTGCCCCTCTATTTGTGGTTATGTGATGATAGTTTCTGAAAATCAAGGGTGACCTCATGGTAGGTTAGGCCAGTGGTGCAAGTACCTTGGAATATAAAGCATGGGAGATGCTTTAGAGGTGGTTTCAATGGATACTAAATACCCTAAGTTTTATTGAATGGTATCGTTGTGCCTGGTTCCTTTCTAAGGGTACCCTAGTGTTTTTGATAGGAGGTAAGGTTTTTTTCAAAGGGTTGTATCATATGAATTTCTGAATCAGCTATTTGGGTGATGATTAATGGAGGTTTGGAAGTTGATTTTGATCAGAAAATACAAGGGTGGCAGAAGTGTGGTTATATGCTTTAGCTCGATGGTGACACCCATGGTGAGGGTGGTCACGTGGATGAACTTGTTAGTATGAATGTGTAAGTTGTTGGGTGAAATGCAGAGGCATCCTTAGGGATAATGAGGCTGACTAACCAAGAAACATGGTTAGGTAAGTAAGAAGGTGATGGGATATACGCAAGATGAGGTTGTTTTTTGAGAGATTGTTGGGTGATTGGTGTGGTAGACCATTGTGCGATGGTTTTTAGCTGACAGTGATGAAATGAAATAATTCGAGTGGTATTGTGTAAGTAGTGCAACTTGAAACATTGGTTCACAGTTTCTTGGCAATTTGGTCATGGTACGATGGTTAAACTTGGTTGGAAATCTCACCTGAGGGGTGGTGTTTTAGTATTTATGAAATGCGTTCAATAGGGAGGCCTGGAATCCTTGGAAGGTCATAGTGTCCCATAGTTCAACATCAAAATGGATAAGTTGGTGGTGGTGTTTTTCGATGACTTCTTAGCGTACCTCAGCTAGTGACGAGCATTCCCAACATCTTGACATTGTCCCAAGTATGTTGAGAATCTCTATGTCACACCAAGAGACATGAAGGTGTTTGGTTTTATGAGGTACATTATGAATTTTAGACTCAAGGAAATAGTATATTTGGATCTTGATGGTAGGATGTGCACACTCTATGGCTTGGGGTGAGGTCCTCTTGATGGACTGAATTTCGATAAACTTCATGGGTGTCGTTCACAGAAGTCGAGAATGGGAACTGGGTGACGTTATTTTTCTTGTTATGGGAAAAAGTTGGATGGACATGTCTAAGTTTGGGGCTCATCTTTTGTTTGAATTTAATAAGCAGTCATTGGAATCCTTCATGGTGAGAAATGGTAACGGCTATCCTAAGTTGGGGAGTGATGAGTTAGTCTTGGATGTGGGGAAGAGATCATTGAGTCGATGTAGTGGAACTGGGGTGCCAATGAGGAACCTGTGAGGTGCATGTCAGGTTCCTCAAAGAGGCATGTGTGCCTTAGATGTAATGTATGATGATCCAAGTGTTGACTTAATGCTTAGGGTAGTTCCAAGTGAAGCTTATTATGTCTGTGTTGGGGTCGTAGAAGGGTGTGGTTGGATATGACAATAGGTTGTGGTAAGAGAAGTTTGGATCCTATAACTCTAAAAAAGATTGGGGTTATACTCGGGTAATTTTCCCTTGTGTGGTTTTGGAAATTCGTGAAGTTAAATGAACCTTGGTCACATAATTTGGTGTTGTGCCAAGGGTGAAGCCCGATGACAGTCTTGAGGGCGGTAATGTCGTGATGATGGAATTCTACTAGAATTTAGGGAATGACCTCAATGGGTGTGTGGGATGATAATGATAGGCTTCAAGTTAGTAAGCACTTTGGGAAGGTGAAAAAAGTGGTAGTGTACCATTAGTGGAAGGTGTATGCTCTGGGACAAGACAGTCAGGTGTGGTCCGACCTGATATGGTAAACTTGAATGGGTGTGGTGAGAGTGAACCACCTCTGGGTTCATGTTGTAGCGGAAGGTGCCTTTTTAAACGAATATGTACTTGAGTGAGGTCAAGTTGATCTTGGTCCTTGGATGGATAGTGTATGAATGTCCTCCCAAATGGTTTTGACGGTGCGTTTGGATGATAATGTAGGGTAATTCCCTATAGATGATTGGGCACGATGAGTTGGAACATGTTAGGTGATGGGAAAGTTGGGTTAAGTTTTGGTGGTCTTTCTTCGAAAATGGAGGTTCCAAGTAACCAAAAATGGTGGAGAGAACCATACCAGATAAATGGATGGTTGATGATGTGATTAGAGTTTCTAGTTGGAAGAACTCAATTGGTCACCATTTGGGTGAGTTAGCCTTGGTAGAGATCCTTGGAACATGTTTTGTTGGTCGAGTACCTGGGAGTGTTAGGTGGCATTTGGTTGTATAGTGTGGAATGAAATCTTCAGGAAATGTGGTTGGATGTATCATGTGTTTCCCTTCAGGTGATATCGAGTTTAGGCCATGTTAGAGTTTGAAAAAAAAAGAGGAAAATGATGCTAAGTGATTTGGGTCATGAGTTGTGAAGAGGATCGGGCTGATGAGGTTCCAATTGGTCCCTCCAGGATGATGTAATGTTATGTGTTAAGTTTCCATGTGTTTTGAGTTAGGTGTTTTCGCCTAAGTTTTCCCCATGAAGTTCTCATGGAGGGAATGGTTGAAGTGTATGTATCCTTGAGAAGTTTTCAGCTTGTGTTGTGGTTGTAGTGAGGAAGGATTGTGTGGAAAGTATGTGACCTTGTTTGGTGTTCAATGGGCTTTGTGATGTGAAAACAGAAACTTGGAAAGTGGAATGGATAGGTAGGCCTAGTGGAATGACCTCTAGTTTCATAAGCTTAATGATTCTTAGAAGAGAGGCTCGAGGACGATCCATTATAAGGTGGGGAGGTTGTAAGGTCTCGAATTTTATAAACATATGTTTTTGTTTAAGTGTTGGCATGGACTTCTCCTTTGTGGATAGATAAGTGTTTTCCCAAGTCCTTGAGAAGGATAAGGGGTGTTCTGGGGGTATGGGACATGAAAAGGTGGGGAAAGGGGCTTTTTGGGAAATCTGTACGGTTTGCGCACAGCTTGGAAAACCGTGCGAGGGGAGACCATGCGGGTAGTATCTATCTGCATGGTTTGTTCACGATTTGGAAAACCATGTGAAATTCCTAGGAAACCATGCAAAGGGGGTGATTTTTGGGCAGTGGCTTCTACATAGTTTTCACATAGTTTGGAAAATCGTGTGGGTAAACTGTGCAGCCCAAAAATGTTGTAAAATTTACAAAATTTCCATCCTAGTATTTTAAACCCCAACTCAGTTTTCTTCTCTATTTCGCCCCCCTGAAACCCTATTGATGAACTTGGATGACCCAAGCTCCCAATAGGTGATTCTCCTTCAATTATTGGATATTTAGAGTGTCGTTGGTTGCATATCGAAGCCCTGGGTAAGTCTAATTCTCCTCTTTCTCCTCTTTGTCAAATTAGGGTTTATGGTTTCCTACATCTTCTTCTAAAACCCTAAAACCCTCTTTTTCTGGTAGGACCTAGGTTAGAACTTCAAGGGGTGCTTGAATATGGATATAAGACCATGATTAAGAGTGTGTTCATCAATGGATTCGAGGTAGGTGGTCTAAAAGTTTTATCCCATAGTTTTATTTTGGATTTATGCATGGAAGTTAGTGTTCTTCTTTTCCCATTTTTGTTTTCTTGGTTCTGTTGAAGTTTTTGATAAAAATAGGTGTCTAAGTGACCAATTGAAATCCTCACAATCCCCATGGTATGAATTTAGGATTAATTGACCATTTTATGGCCACCCATGGGGTGCTCCAACATTTTTGGACCTAGAGTGTGGAAGGGTTAAGTGAATGATTTCTGAATAATAATGTGGAACCCATGTAGAACATGTTTTAATGATTGATTAAGTTGTAAATGGAATGATGATAACTATGCCTAGGGTGATAAGGTCATAATTTTCTATTATAATGACATGAAAATGGGTAATTGGGTTGAAATATAATATGTCTATTGTTTAATGAATTTTGGTTAGAAATGCCTAAGGGAATTAGTGCATATTAAATGGTGAACTTGTAATTAGATGATGGAATGGGAAATGGGGAGTATGTTAATGGGATGTGTTAAGGGAATGGATGAATATTTTGAATGGGTTAATACATGGGAATTATATCACAACTAATGGTTGAATGTAATAAGTGGTTGGGTTGTGAGATATGAGTAACGTATTTGAAATGAATAAGTGGGTGAATGCTTATGAAATGATAAATGGGATAATTGGGTAAATGTATAGTCATTGATGAATTTGGATAAGTAATAGGGGTTGTTAAATACGCTTAAGGGGTTAAGGCATGGGAATGGGGATTTGACTAATTGGATATGAATTTTAATTGGAAAATGTGTTAATGGGTTATGGCATAACAATAATTCACATGTTGTTATTATGAATTGTGATTGATGATTTCCAATGGCATTGGTTATGTTATATTGTGTTATGGTATGGTTTTGGTGATTTGATATATAAGCATGTGAACATGGCTTGGTAGAGTGGGGTATTGACTTGAGGTTCTACGCCCATGGGTCGAGTTAGACTGAGGCTCTAAACTCCGCCCCAAAATGCACAGGTTGGGGAAGGGGATGGAGGCTCTATTACCCAAACGGTTGCATTCCACCCAGACTAAGGCTTTGATGTGAGGATAATGTGTGGATGTGATATGTGGATCCTTACTGAGATAGGGACTTTTTTGTTTCCCCTATTCATTGTTATTGATCGCCTTATACCCATGTGTATATTATAATTATTCCTAACATATGAAACATGCAATCAATATGCTTATGTAATAAAGATGGTATAAGAAATGGAATTGGGATAAATGATATCCATGAATTAAATGAACCTTATTAACTAATAGAACTTGAACTATCCTTGTTTACTAACCATTTATTTTTTTACTTTTATTCACTATCTATTAGAATGGATATTTTGTATATATCATTGGTGTTGTCCTATTGAGTTTTGTACTCACACCATGCTCGGGCCGCCATTGGGTACCCGAGTAGATATCTTGGTTTCAGGTCAGGATAAGGGCATAGGCCCTATACTAAGAGGTTGATTTGGGCTTGGGATGTACATGGAGAAGGATCCAGACTTAGATTTGGGACCCGTCTAAGTTTTTTTTGTTGTTTTATTTTGGGTTTATTTCACTTTGCACTACTATTATGACATGAAATTATTGTATTTGATTTGTGGTTTGTACCCCCTTTTTGGGAAATGTTTGGTTATAAAGGTTTATTGGTTATTCATATTGTTTCCACTATTTATATTGTGTTCTGTTGTGGCTTTCTATGATAAATAGGATATAGTCTCCCCATGTGACTTATTAGACCCTTGACGCTAGTCAGCAACCTCTGACATATGGGGAGGCGGGCTTGAGGTCATGTGACGACCTGGCTCGGAGCACCGGGTTTAGTGGATTCCAGGTTGGGGAAGTTAAAAAATCTATCAATATTACCATCCATGTAAAGCATAAATGAAAAAATGGATCGCATAGTTTCGTAGAGGTGGAAGTCTATAGGTATGCACAAGTGATGTTATCATTTTCCAATAGATTAGAAGGAAAAAAGGTGGACATGATATTATAATTATAAAAGAATAATTATTTAATAAATATAATATTTATTAATTAGTTACATATTTATAACTATTCAGTAAAGTTTTTATGAAACACTGCTATGTGGAGATGGTAAGCCGTATGTACGCACAAGTGATGTTTTCACTTTTCGTAGGATATAAAAGCAATGGAAAATGGTTATCCTGTAATCAAAATAATATCTAAGTATATTTATGATGAAAGAGTTATTATTTTAGGATATTTACAACAAATTTAAAGGAATTGTGATAATAAATACATTTGAAAGATTCAATAAAGATGATTACTTCTTCTTCAGTATACTTCCTTTATATTCCTTCTTAAGGACCCTTGGAGTGATATTTTAAGAAGACCAATATAACACCCTGAGATTTTGTGAAATATTTTTATCAAATAAATTTAATCTATTTGATATTTTTCATTACATGTAATACATATTTTATCTTACATGACACATAACATTGATTTAAGTTTGTGTTACACAAAACACCGAGTTTAAACAAAATAAGACAAACTATTAAAATATTATAATTTAATATGGTAGTTTTTAACTAGCTATTATAATGGAGGGTATGAATATTATTAAATAGATTATGAAAATATATAGTTTAAACATTTATATATAATTAATTCTTTGGCTACTAAATAATTATAAATTAAAATAAAAAAACTATATTTGAAAATAAAGGAAATATTTTTTTGAAAAAATTATTTTTGTACGCACAAATGTATTTTACCTAAATATATTAAAAAATCACTTTTATTGAATGGTTTTATTGAAATTTATATATTATATATTCAATAAAAATTTTAAAATTCATCTTATTTTCCTTATATATAATATATAAGAATAAAACCAATTTTATGCTTAAAACTGTATTTTTATAAAAAATAATTTTGTTGCCTTATGCACACCTATTTTAAAATTAATTTTTGTAAAATTTATAAAATATATTTTAAAAAATAAAATTAAAATTTTAAATAATAATTTCTAAATTATCTTGGATTTAATTTTTGATAATTTTCTAAAAAGATAAATTTTTTGATAAATAGTGAAAAATGCTAGTTTTTATTAAGAATTATCATTGCTTTTAAAACATTTAAAAAATTAAAAATTATTTTAAAAGGGTTTTAAAAGTAAAATTAGTTATAATATATATATTAATCTAATTTAGTTCAATTTAATCAATTTAATATTTAATTTTGATATAAAAACTTTTTAAACTTTTTAAACTTTTCTCTTTAGAAAAACAACTTTTTCATCACATCTACAGGATTAATTTTAAATTAAATTTTGCCACTTTGTTTAATATAATTTAGAAAATTTTATTCCATATTTTTAACCACCATTTATATTATCTAATAATTTAAAATTAATTTTTTAACATAATTAATGATAAAAATAGTAAAAATTAATTACCATGGTTAAGGTTAAAACAGATTTATTGGGGGTTAAACTAAAAATATAAGGGCTAAAATGACCTATAAACTTGTCCAAAACTAATTTTATGGCCATATGTTTACCTTATAACATCTAAGGTTCGATAATTTCCTATTTTTTATACCTTTTTCATGTAAAAAATGTGGTCACACCATTTATCTTTTCAAAAAATACAAGTGTACCACTCACCTCGCCAATAAAAGGCCACCCCCTCTCCTCTCCAATTCACACTTCAAAAACCATTTGGTTCGGAAAATACCTATCCAAATTTATATATTAATTCCCTCCCCACATCTTATATTCATTTTTTGTGATCATAAATTCAATTTGGGAAGGCTTTATGTCAAACCTAAAGAGGTTGTCTGAAGAATAGGTAAATTTTTTAACTATAAGTTTTTGTTTTACTTCTTCTTATAACTCCTTCAAATATTTTATGAATATGATAACATAATAAAAATGTATCTATTATATACTTATATTTAATTATTTTAATGGAATATTCTATATCCATATCCACTTCCATCAAAATGTGATACAAAATCATCATTCGTGTTTGCGACTGTCTATCGCCTCGTGAACAGATGTTATTCGTTTTCCATCACCACCTCTCATAATTGGACATAATGATGGATTTAATATTTATATATGATATTATTATACCTATATAATTATAATTCCATTTATATCTTCTTACCTCCCAATTCGTTGGAAAATAATAATGTCGCTCGCATGTAAGTGGACTACAGCCTCGTGAATCGATGTGATGTCTTTTTCATTTATATTTTACTTGGATGGTAATAAGTATAGAATAAATTAATATATATTATATTTATGAAATATTTATAATTTTAAAACTATTATATTATATATACCTTATTATTTATATTTTGGAGAGATATGATAACGTTGTTTGTGTGTACGACGGACTACCACCTCGCGAAGCGATGTGATCTATCCTTCACATATGTTTTACATTAAAGGAAATAAGAAAATATTTAAATAAAAATATGTGATATATAAGTCATAAAAATTATTCTTTAATGGTAATATATTATTTACCATTATTTATTTCAATCCATCTAGAAAATGGAAACATCATTCATACGTACGTACGGCTTACCGTCTCTATGAACAGTGTATCTCATTTTTTATCTCTAACTTTTATGGATTAATATAAATAAATATGTAATGAATATATATAATATTTATATCATGGTTAATATTCCATATATTATGGAACCATGATCAAAGTAATAGGACCGAAAATAAAAAATCAAAACTTATATGAAAAACAAAGTAGTTATTACCAATAATGTGATTTTAACAAGGAATTGTTAATAAAATAGTAATAAAATGTCAAAATTAAAACATATATGGTATGATATATATAATTATGGTTTTATAATAGATTTATAATAAACTTATATTTATTATAATGGAGTTTTTAAAGTGTATGAAGGAAATCGAGACTCCAGGTAAGGAATTCTTTTCTCAATTTGCCTTCTTTTAGACATATGTTATGTTATGCATCTATCTTATTTTATGAGGTTTATATACATCCCTATTGAAATTTAATATCATAAATTTATTTATTATCATAATAATTTAAGTTTCATTTAATTTTATTCTTTCCATGGGGATTACGACTCAATGTTACCAAAGTGGTAAGGGTTTTATGATACGATCTCATCGTGTATTGGTATTGTTTATGATTATGTTTATGATGATGAAATATTATGATCCATCTCTCAAAAGCTTCATTAATTTTCTTATCCTTTGGTTATTTCGTGATAATACATGTTTTCCCTTTATTTTCCTCTCTTTATGTACTCAAGAGATCAAAATAATGGTTTAGGAAAATCTTCTTTATTTCTCTATTTGGTTGAATAATTTTTTTCTTCCAAAACCATGTTTTTTAAAAAAAAATTATCCAAGTGATTTATTAAATAAATTTTTATCCATGTTTTAATTTTTATAAAAAAAATAAAGGAAATTCCATTTTGTTTTCCAAACAATTCCATTTTGTATTTTACCTAAAATTTGAAACGAATCATTATTTTAATGTGTATGGCATGTATGAAATTTCCCACTACCATAATCACACAATGTTTAAAGCTTCATTTATTAGTTTTAAATTTTATTTTAAAAGAATGGTATTTCCAAAATATTTTATGAATTTTTAGTTTTAAAAATTTATTTTCAAATAAAATTTATTTTCTACAAGAAATGTTCCAAGTGATATTTGAAAATCATTTTACATATAAAATGACATCATTTGATGTTACTTATGATTTAATAAGGATGTGATCTAAGGATTCCATTCTTACTCTTTCTTTTTATGGTTTATTCTTATAATGAAAAGATATTTATGAATCCCATTTCTCTTTTATGGGTTATACCATGATAAAATGCTTATGAAACCCACTACTTTTTCCATAGGTTATGATTTGATGAAATGATGAAATGATTATGAAACCTATTTCTTTTCCAATGGTTATGTTGTGAGGAAATTTTTATGAAACCAATTTTTTTCATGAGTTTTGATATGATTATTTTTTTATAATCATGTGGCACACATGTGTATGATTTTCATTATGTGAAGAGTGTGGCCTATATGTCCTATAATGAGTTAGGTAAATGTTGATATCTAATGAGATAAACATGACTGGAATTGGGAGTGAACCCAGTTCGGTAAGTTACTATGTCCCCTATGATAGACTTGAGAGTGAACCTTTACTAATACAATGTTTTGGGGAGTGAACCCATCCTACTATGATAGTCTTGGTAATAAGACTTGAACTACTAAGGAAATTATTTTATATGCCTATGTGTATGTCACAAATCTATGTCTTATGATAATGTTATATTCTTAGGGTTTATGTTATTTAATTACATTATGATTCATGTATTATGAAATGACAATATTTATTCCATGAATCAATTTTATGATCCATGATATATAGGGTATGGTTTTCGAATGTTATTATC
Source organism: Viscum album (assembly GCA_963277665.1). Taxonomy (NCBI): domain Eukaryota; kingdom Viridiplantae; phylum Streptophyta; class Magnoliopsida; order Santalales; family Viscaceae; genus Viscum; species Viscum album. The sequence continues at coordinate 1,075,420,415 of OY728121.1, read as the reverse complement.
ATGTTCTCATACCCTTATGATCATGATACATTGATATCTATCTTATTTACCCTTACTAAGAATATGATATCCCACATTCTTATGTTTACTTTCCCCATGTTATTATGAAAGGAATTATGTATGATATGTATAAAAAGGGTACTTGTTATGAAGAAGATAGTGGGAGATGGTGTGGCCCACTTATGGACCAATTGTTTATGTGTCAAAGTTTCCAAAGGCACTAAACCTAAATTATTCTGGTGTGGATCATTATATCATGTAATGAATATTTTTATATTAAGATATAATATTTATATATGAGAATCTTGGGTCCTTAAAATTGGTATCAGATCATGGTTTAGTTAACCTTTATAAATTACTATGAGAAAACATTAATGAGATCCCTAGGTATATTTATAAGGATATTTCTAGGGATATGACTAAGGATGTGTCTAAGGATGAGTCAAAGTATAGGAAAACGTCCTGGAATTTTGGTAAAGGATAGAGAAATTGGTTTTAAATCAATTACATCCCTATCAAGATATTATAAGTGGATGTCACTCTGGTATAGAGGTGACTAGGGGTAAAAAATCTGAAAAGCGTACATTGAGCTGGACTCTATCATCACCCAATGCCCGACAATGGGCCTTGATGCACACCTAGTTTGGAAGTCCCGAGGTATATGTTTTGGAAATTCACAAACTCTTTATGAACCATCATGAATCATCTAAATAATTAACATGAATGATATAGGTCAAGCCTAAGGTTTCATAAATTGAAAATAGGGTTTCGTGATTTACTCATCATATAAATTATTTTTCATGATTATTCAGTTTCATACTATGAATATTGTTTCTCACACTATGATTTTTTGTTTTATTCAACGGGGGGAACCATAAGGAACTAGATTAATGTTGAATGTGATAGAAAATGTATTAATGAGAAACCAAATGGGATGATGACTAGAATGAAGTATATTATGATTATTTTTAATCAGTTATCATGATATATAATTAATAACTTTCACCCTAACCAACTCTCAGACTCACCAAATGAGAGAAGGATATAGATCGTTGAGAGTTAGAGTAGTGGAGAACATAGAGGAAAGAATAATAAATTTCCTACATATCAATAATGTGTTAAGAATCTCTCAATTTAATGTCTTAGAGGAACATGAAGATGTTTTTAGTGTGTAAAGGAAGGACAATGTGATGCCCTGAAAAATCTAAAGTAAGAACCTTGTATTCGATAGCATGTATGACACACAACACCAAGCATGTGAGTTAATATAATATCTAGATAATTTATAATATATTTAATATTTAAAATATATTATATATATTTAAATTTATGAAACACTGATTTAGAACACATTACACACAAGATCGACCTTCCTCGATGGCTTGCATTACACACAAGACCGAGTTTTATCAAATAATAATATATTATTAAAATATAATGAGATATAAACTAGCTGTTAAATTAGTAGTTATGAATATTAATAATTAAATAATAAAAATAATGGTTTATAAAAATATATAATGAACTAATTTGTTACAAATTAATTATAAATTAATATAATAACCAATTGAATATAAAGTGAATATTTTTATAGAAAACTATTTTTATGCTAAAAAAGTTTTTTAACGCTAATAGACTAAATTAATTACAAATAGTGAGTGATATTAATGTAATATATATATTATGTATTCAATTAAATATTTTTTATATTCATCCATTAGGTTTTATAGACATAAGATAAGAACAAACTCTATTTTAAACATAAAACCCTATATTTTTATAAAGGTGATTTTACCGCTTTTAATGGAGAACCCATTATAAATATGAATTTTGAAAATTTAATTTATTTAATATGAAAAAAATAAATTTCATATTTTAAATAAAAATATAATAATTAGTTTATAGTGAATTTTTTATATTTTTCTGAAACATTTCATTTTTTAATGAATAGTTAAAAATACTGAATTTTTGTTCAAAACTGGTTTTTCATATAATTTATCTATAAGGTTAAATTATAATTTTAATTGGTTTTAAATATTAATTATATAATATTTTTATAAATTAATATAATTTAGGTCATTGGAATCAATTTCACTTTGAAATTTACTATAAAAACATAGCAAACTTTTTGACATTTTTACTTTAAAAACCTGCATTGTCGTCCCACTCGTAGAATGAATTTTAAATTAATTTATGCCACTTATGTGATTAAAATTTGAAAATGGATTCAGTATTTTTAATAATCATAATATATAATTTCTAAAAAGATAAAATTAGTTTTTTTACCAAAAATATTAGTGAATTTAATTAAAATTGATTACAACGATTAAGGTTAAATTAAGCTTAATAAAGGACTAAACCTTAATCTTAAGACCCAAAATGACCTATAAACTTATACAAGACCTATTTTATGGCCATATTTATACCCTATAATCAATTGGATCTAAATTTTACCATTATTGGATCCACTATCAATATGAAAAATGTTCATGGAATTCTTTTGTCAAAATATTACAAGAGTGTCACTCCTTCTCTACTATAAAAAGGCCTCCTCAACTCCCACTTATTCACACCTCTCAAGCCACTTTGGATAGACCAAGATATGAAAAAATTGATCCCCAACATCCCTACCCTTATCCTATAAGCCTACAATTGGTAAAAAATCAATCCAAGGCATCCCTTTTGTGAAAATCAAATGGACTTACCCGATTAAGAGTTAACAAACTTTCTTAATCTTTTTAGTTTTATTTTTATTCTGCAACCCTGAAAATCTTCTTATTGTAACTCCTTGACCCAAAAATACTGGAGCCAGTGCATTGATTTATTATATTTGCATGATTACAAGAAATAAATCCCGAAGGATCGATTATTTTAGCAGTTTTGGAAGGCTAGATTACATACATGATACCCAAAGTACATTTGGAAAGTTAGAAAATACAACATGATACATAATAAACTTAAATAAATTTCCTCCTTGAAATATTATTCAAGGTTATATTATTCATAACCTGGGGAATTAAACATAATAATTGTGATCTCAAATTATTAGTAAGGGTTACATATATTGGAATCATGAATCAATAATAAGTGAATCATAATCAATTAGACATGACTAATATGGCATGATGAATAAATGAAAACACTTTCCATCAATAAGATGAGAATAAAAAATGCATCCATATATTTTAATAGTAAAAACCTCGTGGATATTAATAATTGAATAATTAATAAATATAATTCTTATTATTTGGACATCATGTATATTGCACATGAACCATTATACCGTCGAGACAGTTTAAGTCAGTGGGTAGAAACCCGTCTGATTTTTGGAAACAAACTTGAAGGGTTTTCTGCCAACTGATTTGTCTCATGAGACCTGTCGATGCATCGAGGGGCTATAGAAGGCCTCACCCATCACTAACAGTCCAAATCATTCTTTATACATAGACTTAATAAAAGAAAAATATGCCTTTTCGATATTCGTATTGAATAGAAGATACACATTCCTCAATATTTCCCCAGTTAAAATAGCATTCAAAATAAACATCATATGGGAAATGGTATAAAAATTAAGGAAATAATCATATTCATGATACAAGAAAATGTATATTTACCAGAATTATAATTTCAAATGAAAAATGATCTCAAATGGGTAGTAGATACACCACATAATAAATTTTAGGTACACAATACCAAGTAAGTCTCAATGAAATGGAAATTGAGACAAAGTCTCTTACCACGTCGTAATCAATCGAGTCGTATGACCAAAAATTAATAATCACCAAATGAATAAAGTAATACAAATAATATAAATAAAATCATGATATTATATATCAAATGGCAGTACACACACATCACATGTATGAAATAAGTGGCGAACAATAAAAATCTCACGGAATTAAAAGTGAGATGAGAAAACCCTTAACTTATGCCCAAATGTGTTCTTCGGTTGATCTTAATGACCTGAATAATAAAATTTATATTCAAAAATTAATAATTCAATAACCTTATCTACATTTAATTGATTTATTATAACCTTATTAGGTTCATTGATGTCCTTTTTTATGGGTTTAAGAGGTTCAATTTTATTGTTTTAGAAGCATTTTCTTCCTTGGTTTTCATGATCGGTTTTCTAGTATATGAGTATGGAGGTTCATGTAATACAGAATTAAATTTATGGGTTATTAATGATAATATAGAAGTTTAAATTATCATATAAATCCTTCAGTTATTTTGGGGTAAGATTAATCATTATAAAAAAATTTAATGACAAATACTTGGATTATTTTGATGGTTTTTTGATCACCATGAACTCATTTTGTTTTATAATTAAATACCATGTGTAAAAAATGATTCTAGAACATTAAATAGGATATATTACATATATAATGATCTGGTTCAACCATAAAAATGTTTTAATTACCAGAATTTAAGATGGTAATAGAAATTGAAAACCTGTCATCCTTGAATGTGATAAATTAACACATCTCAAACCGTATTTTCATTTTTAGTATAAGAGGAGGGGGAAAAGAGAGATAATGATGAAATATTCCATTAGAATAATAAAATTTAATTTAATTTAAGTTATTGAAATTATCATAGTATTTGGATGAGGGGAGGTGAGGAGAGAGCAATAAAATAATGGAACCTGTAAAAGAAGTAGAAAGAAAAATGAAGAGAGGTTCACCTCTTGAGTACTCCTCCTTGAGAATCTCCTTAAGGCATTTGTTTTTGGACTTTTGGTGAGACCAGAAGTTATTGGAAGTGAGGGGGAGGGATTGGTAAGTGTATTTGGTAGAACTTAGGAATGTCATAAATCTTGAGTGGTGTGAGAAGAAGAGGGGGTGATAGGTGGTTTATATAGTGGAGAGGAGGAGGGTTTTCTTAATATTTTAATCATTAGTTTATTATTTTTCCCTAAGACAAGAAATAGTGATGATTTAATGAAAAAATAGTAATAAGTTCATGTTAGTTTGAACTAATGGTTTCTTACATCATCCATGATGTAGGGAATAGTGTATTTATCTCATAATGTATTTATACCATAATTACCGTATTTTACTATTCACCAAAAATTTAAGTATTTCAGAAAAATCCCAAAAAAAAACCATAACCATTTTTCAACATGTAGAATCCAAAAATGAACTATATTTTTCAAAAATAATTTTATAAATATGAGAAATGTAATTTTTAATTAAAATTATCATTTAATCGAAAAATACCAACACTTAAAATATTCATCTTCATTTTTAAGGTGCCTAAATTTTATTTATACTTTCATGGGTAAGTTTACCATTTATAAGGGTCATATTACTATTCATAAGGGTAGGTTACTATTCATAAGGGTAAGTTAATATTCATAAAGGTAAGTTACTATTCATTGAAAATTAATTTGATTCTATCAGACTCCAAATATAACCCTGATCACAACCGTGTATGTCCGTTTTTTGAAATTCAAAACAGAGAAGTGGAAAATTTAAGTTTAATGGCTAGGTTATGACTATATTCTATAAATAACCAAGTTTTGTTTCATAGAGACAATGTGCTTCATGAAATATAGGTTATCTAATGAATTGAAATTATTTAAGATAAATATACCATAAAATTTTTGGGGTGTTATATTCTTCCCACCTTCAGAAATTTCATCCTTGAAATTTTTCATGTATAAATCCCTTTAAAAATATGTGGGTGGTTCTTCTTCATAGAAACCTCAGGTTCCCACATTGACTCCTATATTTTATGGTTTCTCCAAAGAACCTTTACCAGACGATTCATCCGATTTTTTCAATACTTTCTCTCTAGTGTCAAGAATCTCAATAGGCTCTCCATAGTAAGACAAATCAGGTTATAGATATATTTCTTTATAGGTGAGTACATGTGTTGGGTCTAGAATGTATTTCTTTAACAAGGACACGTGGCACACATTATGAACTTTGGATAGACTTTGTGTCATTACTAAATGGTAAGCTACAACTCCAATTATTTCTAGAATTTTGAACGGTCCGATGTACATGGGGCTCAGTTTCACTTTCTTACCAAACCTTAAGACACCCTTCCATGGAGATACTTTTAGAAAGACATGATCTCCTACTTGAAATTAAAAATTCTTTCTCCGGTTGTCAGCATAACTATTTTTTCTACTTTTGGATGCTTTAATATGGGCCTAAATTTTCTTTACCTTTGTAGTTGTCTCTTCAATAAGTTCTGGGCCTATAAGTTTCCTCTCACCAAATTCATCCCAACAAGTTGGAGTTCGACACCTCTTACCATATAATGCTTCATATGGAACTATTTTAATGATATAATGGAAACTATTATTGTAGGAAAATTACACCAAAGGTAAGTATTGATCCCAAAAAACTTGAAAGTCAATAGATCATGATCTCAACATATCTTCCAGTGTTTGAATAGTCCTTTCAGACTGTCCATCAATTTGGGGGTGATAAGCATTACTCATATGAATCTCAGTATCCAAATCCTTCTAGATACTTTTCTATAATTTTGATGTAAATAGGGGATCTCGATCAGACACAATCAATAGAGTTTCACCATGAAGTCTTAAAACTTCATTAATATTAAGTCTTTCCATGCGCTCAAGTGGTAAATCCTCTCTTATAGTAAAGAAATGTGCCAATTTTGTGAGACGGTCAACAATTACCCATATTGCACCATTCCTTCTAGGTGTCCTCGGTATTTCTGTGAAAAATTCAATTTTCATTTCATCCCACTTCCATATAGTAATAGTTATTGGTTGCATGAACCCTCTAGGATTTCATCTCTCAGCCTTCACTTATTGAAAAACAGACACCTTGACACATTGTCAGCAATTTCTTACTTCATGTAATCCCACCAAAAATGTTACTTTATATCTCTATACATATTGGTGCTACCATGGTGTATAGAGAAATTTGAGCTATGATCATCATCTAATAGTTCCCTTTTTAGCTCAGGTACTGATGGAACAAATAATCTCTTCCCAAATTTCAAAAATCTATCCTCATACATGAAGTCTGCCAATCTTCCATCCTTAACAGCTTTAATTTTCTTTTGTAGATTCTCATCATCAGATTGAGATCTTTTTATCTTCTCTAGTAAAGATGGTTTAGCAATCATTTTAAATAGTAAAGATGTCCCCCCTTCCTTAATAACTTCTATATCCATCTTTAGCAGATCCATGAATATAGGGTATCTCTCAATCCTCATTTGGGTCAGAAGTCCATGATCTTTCCTGCTTAATGCATCTTCCACCTTATTTACCTTTCCTGGGAGGTATTTTATTGAACAATCATAGTCTTTAAGTAACTTGATCCATCTCCTTTTCCTCATCATGAGTTATTTATGTTTAAAAATGTATTTCAAACTCTTTTGATCTGTATATATCTCTCATCTTTCACCATATAGATAGTGTCTCCATATTTTTAGAGCAAATATTACAGCTTCTAACTCAAGATCATGAGTTGGATAATTTTTATCATTAGTCTTAAACTGTATTGATTCATAAACAACAACTTTATCATTTTTTATAAGGACCTAACCCAATTCATTATTTGATGCATCACTATATATCAAAAATCCATTATTTCTAGAGGGAAGAGTCAAAATTAGAACATTGACCAATATTCTTTTCAATTATTCAAATCATTTTGTATATTCTTTTTTCCATACAAACTTAACCCCTTTACATGTGAGATTGGTTAGCGGGTTATCCAGTCGGGTGAAATTATGAATGAAACTCCGATAATAACCTGCTAAAATAACAAAACTATGTACCTCGGTTATGTTTGTTGGTGTGGTTCATTCTTGGATTGCCTTTTTCTTCACAGGATCAACTAATATTCCATCCTTCGAGACAATATGGCCAAGAAAATAAACTGATTGAAGGAAAAATTTACAATTTCTAAATGTCTCATATAATTCGTTTCTTCTAAGAGTTTTTAGAATGACCCTTAAGTGATTATCATGGTATTCTTAGCTTTTGGAGTATACCAGGATATCATCGATAAATAACACAACAAAATTATCAAGATATTCCTTGAAAACCCTATTCATTATATCCATGAAAACTGAGGGTGTATTAGTCAATCCAAAAGGCATTACTATAAACTCATAATTCCCATACCTGGTTCAAAATGCTATCTTAGGAATATCTTCCTTCCTCACACGCAGCTGATGATATCCAAATCGAAGGTCAATCTTCAAAAAATATTGTGCTCCATGAAGTTGATAAAATAAATTATCAATGTGAGGAATATGATACTTTTTATTTATCGTAATATATTGATCTCCCTATAGTCAATGCACATCCTCATATATCCATATTTCTTCTTGACAAAGATAACATGGGCTCCCCCTGGAGAAACACTAGGGCAGATAAATTATTTATCACTCAATTCCTCTAGTTTTTTCTTGAGTTCTACTAATTCCACATTTTCCATTCTATAAGGATTCTTTGATATAGGTTTTTCATTAGGAATTAAATCAATAGAGAACTCAACTTCCTGCTCTAGAGTATGTCTAAGTAAATCCTCTGGAAACACATCAACATATTATTTCACAATAGGTAAATTCTCTATTTGAACATTCATTTCCTCACCCATAGTTATTTTATTCCATTCCTCCTAAATAATTGAATTCATTAGAGATATTGGGGGAGGATCTAAATAAGAATCATCTAGAGATGTTTCTACTCTAAAGATAAGGGATTCAACACTATTCTCAAAAATCATTACTTCCCTCTTCTTATAATAGATATTTGTATTATAACATGAAATCCAAATCATACTAAGGATTATATCAAAGTCAATCTTGGGTATGATTATAAGGTTAGAAACTAAAGTATGTTTATGTATCACGAGGGGGACTGATAAACACATATTTGTTGCAATGATACATCCCCTGGGAGTTTTAACTGACAGCTCCTTTATTAAATCAAAATGGACATGTTTAATTTTCTTAGAAAACTGGGAAGATATAAATGGATGCGATGATCCAGAATCAAATAAAGCATTGTTTAGATTTGAGTAAACAATTAAAGTACCTGCCACCACATCATTAGGAACTTCAACCTTTGTAGTTGTAATTGCATAAGATTTACATTGCTCTCATGGCCTTTTCTGAGGCAATTTTCTTTGGTGCTTAGAACAATAATTTTTATAGTGTCCCATCTCTCTATAATTGTAGCACTGAACATCATTGACTCGTTTCTTCCCCTTGAATTCATTAGATCAATGAACCTTTTATCCACACTTATAGCAGACTCTCATGCCTTTCAATCGTTTCCCAGAATGATTCTTTCCACATTTCTCATATAATGGGAATTGCATCATTCCCTTCTTCTTCTTTGGTGCTTCACCATTTCCATAGTTATCAGATTACCTCTTCTTATATTGGTTTCCCTTGAAAAAATTTGATCTTGAAAATTCCTTCTCTATTTTGATGGCACTTAATAAAATTTCATCATATGATGAAAATGGTTGAGAATCCAAGGCCCTTCTAAGACATGGATTAAGACCTTTAAATAAATTATCAATCTTGTCTACCAAATCACGTATGTAATATATAGCATATCTAGCTAATCTTGTGAAGGTATCCTCATACTCCTCAACACTCTCTTCTTCCCTTTTCTTTAGGCTAAGGAATTTCCTCTTCATTTTAGTTTGTTATTCACAAGGGAAATATTTGTCGAAGAATATTTCCTTAAAAGTCCTCCATTCCATATCTTCTATTTATTCTTCCTCTGTGGTATTCTGGATCAAGGAACACCATTGATCATCATCACCCTTGAGTCAATATACACCCAGTTCTACATTTTCATTTTCATTGCATCTTAATTCCAGAAATATATTTTCAAGGGACTTGATACACTGCTCAACTACCGTTGGATTGGTTGTCCCACTAAAAGATAGGGGATTCTGTTCCATGAAATGATCCAATATAGGTGTAGCATGGTTATTCATCACAGCTTGAGTAAGTTGTACCTATATGGCCATGATTTGATCTTCTCCAACACTGACCACATTGACTTGATTGGTGGCCCAATCCCAACATTTTCCGTAGGTATTGATTCCATTTCTTTCATTAGGTGCCATCACTAAACAATTTCATACACTAAATTAGGTCGTAATGCATAATTTCTAACTATAAAACACTTAACATAATTTGAAAATTTATGCAAAGTTAATCTCATAATCATAAACATGTTTTTTATTTACTTTTAAATCCTTCATAATGGTTTGTAAAGAAAATGTGAATTATCTTAAGCATATACCTCGGGAGTGTCAAAATAGGTGCACAATAAGGTTCGTTGTCATGTACCAGGATACCCCAAGTCAAGACCAAAACTCATTGTCGGAGTTGTTACTCCTAGGTACATCTATTCCAGAACCACGTCCACTTGTAGTATCCAGACTGGGATGTATTTTCTAGGAAGGCCCACATATTCTCTACCTTACCAAAATAATAGGATGTTACTCTATGCTTATCCTCAAAGTTTATCTTAAGGTCCTCTAAACTATGTTTCCTAAATCTAGTTTCAAAGGTTTTTTCTAAACTTCCTTTCATACCAACTATAACGCCCCGACCCTAGAAGCTCAGAGCCAGTGCATTACTTTACTATATTGGCATGATTACAAGAAATCAATCCTAAAGGACTGATTAGTTTTGTAGTTTTGGAAGACCAGATTACATACATGATACCCAAAATACATTTGGAAATATACAAAATACAACATGATACATAATAAATTGAAATAAATTGCCTCCTTGAAAGATTATTCAAGGTTCTCTTCTTCATAACCAAGAGAAATGAAACATAATAAGGGTGTTTTTTTGAAATGAAACATAATAAGGGTGTTATAAAATGATCAGTAAGGGTTACATATAGTGTAATCATGAATCAATAATAAGTGAATAATAATCAGTTAGACGTTACTAATATGGCATGATGAATAAATGAAATACACTTTCTATCAATAAGTTGAGAATAAAAAATGCATCCATAGATTTTTTCATAGTGAAAAACTCATGGATAGTAATAATTGAATAATGAATAAAGATAATGATTATTATTTGGACATCATGTATCTATAATAAGAACCATTACACTGTCGAGATAGTTTAAGTCTTTGAGTAGAAACCTGTCTGATTTTTGGAAACAAACTCAAAGGGTTTGTCGCCAACTGATTTGTATCATGAGACCTGTTGATGCATTGAGGGGATATAGAGGGCCCCAACTATCACTACCAGTCCAAATAATTATTTATACATAGATTTAATATAATAAAAATATTCCTTTTTTATATCCGTATTGAATAGATGATACATATTCATCAATATTTCCCCAGTTAAAATTGTATTCAAAATAAACACCGTATGTGAAATAGTATATGGATTAAGAAAATAATAATATACATGATACAAGAAAATGGATATTTACCATAATTATAATTTAAAATGAAAAATGATCTCAAATGTGTAGTAGATACACCATAAAAGAAATATTAGGTGCACAATACCAAGTAAGTCTCAATGAAATGGAAATTGAAACAAAGCCGCTTACCACATTGTAATCAATTGAGTCGTATGACCAAAAATTAATAATAAAAAATGAATCATAGAATACCATGAATTTAAAGTGAATAATGATATTATATATATAATGTTATAACACATACACCACATGCAAGAAATAAGTGTCGAACAATGGAAATCTCATGGAATTAAAAGTGAGATGAGAAAACCCTTACCTTATCCCCGAATGTGTTCTTTGGTTGATATTAATGACCTGAATAATCAAATGTAGCTTCATTAATTAATAATTCTAGAACCTCATCTACATTTATTTGATTTATTATAATCATATTAGGTTCATTCATTTCATTTTGATGGGTTTAATAGGTTCAATTTTATTGTTTTGGAAGCATTTTCTTTCTTGGTTTTCATGATCGATTTTCTTGTATATGAGCATAGAAGTTCATGTAATCGAGAATTGAAGTTATGATTTATTAATTATAATCCATAAGGTTAAATTATTATATAAATACTTTGGTTATTTTAGGGAAGGATAAATCATTATACAAAATTTTAAAGACAAACGCTTGGATTATTTTGATGGGTTTTTTATCACCACGAATGCATTTTGTTTTATAATTAAATACCATGTGTAAAAAATGATTATAGAACATTAAATAGGATATATTACATATATAATGATATATTTCAACCATAAAAATTTTTTCATGACCAAAATTGAATATGGTAATAGTAATTGAAAACTTTTCATCCTTGAATGTGATAAATTAACACATCTCAGTCGGTGTTTTCATTTTCAGTATCAGAGGAGGGGGAAAAGAGAGATGATAATGAAATATTCCATTGGAATAATAAAATTATAGTTCATATAAGGTACTGAAATTATCATATCATTTTTATGAGGGTAGGTGAGTATATAGAAACAAAATAATGAAACTTGTAAAAGAAGTTGAAAGAAAAAGGAAGAGTGGTTCACCTCTTGAGTACTCCTCCTTGAGAATCTCCTTAAGGCCCTTGTTTTGGCCTTTTGGTGACACCAAGAGGTCTTGGACGTGGGTAGAGGTCTTTTAAAGTTTATTTGGTAGAACTTATACAAGGCACAAATCTTGAGTGGTGTGAGAGGAAGAGGGATGAGGGGTGGTTTATATAGTGGAGGGAGGAGGGTTTTCTTAAGATTTTAATCATTAGTTTATTATTTTTTCTCTAAGAAATATTGATGATTCCATGACCAAAATAGTAATAAGTGCATGTGAGTTCGAACTAATTGTTGCTAACATCATCCATGAAGCAAGGAATAGTGTATTTATCTCATAATGTATTTATACTGTAATTACCATATTTTACTATCCACCAAAAATTCAAGTATTTTAGAAAAATACCAAAAATTCACCCTAACCATTTTTCGATGTGTAGAATCGAAAAATGAACTCAATTTTTCAAAAATAATTTTCTAAATATGAGAAATTTAATTTTTAATTAAAATCATCATTTAATTGAAAAATACCAACACTTAAAATATTCATCTTTATTTTTAAGGTGCCGAAATTTTATTTATAATTTCATGGGTAAGGTTTCCATTTATAAGGGTCATATTACTATTAATAAGGGTAGGTTACTATTCATAAGGGTAAGTTACAATTCACTTAAAATTTAATTGATTCTATCAGACTCCAAATATCACTCCAATCACAACCGTGTATGTCCGTTTTTCAAAATTCAAAACAAGGAAGTGGAAAATTTAAGTTTAATGGCTAGGTTATGAATATCTACTATAAATAACATAGTTTTGTTTCACAGAGACTTTGTGATTCATGCAATATAGGCTATCTAATGAATTGAAAGTATTTAAGAGAAACATACCATAAAATGTTTGGGTGTTATACTTATTATATACATGTATAACGACACCAGTATCCTCAATATACTAGTTTTATTTTTTTCTAAGGGTTATACCTGCACTTACACACATGTCCATCTAATGGGTAGAAAACATACTATTTCTATGTGCGGTGAAATTTTGTCTCACGAAATGATTATTTCTCATTTTTCCTTTACAACCTATCATAGGGTCTATTATGATAGAAAATTTGTTTATATATGATATATATATTATATATATTATATATTTATACTTATTTAATCCTTTTATAACACATACCTTTAATACTTTCCATTTGGCATTAATACGATTACATCGTTTGAGGAATTGTGGACTACCTCCCCCTCAAAGTGATATGATTCGTTCGCACTATACATGGAACGTATAAAGGATAGTTTTAATTAAAAATATGTGACATAAAAAACCTATAAATTATATTAATGACATAACTACCTTTATGAAAATATAATATATGTCATTTTCTTTATTAGCGTTTCACACACTTAAAAAGTGATAACGTCATTCGTGCACATGTGAATTACCAACTCCTCAAAATGATGTGATTCCTTTTACATCACAAGAATTATATATATATAGTATATATGATTAAATAATAAGTTATTTATGATATGATTATAATTTTGGAAATATATGGTGTTACTTACCTTCTTTCCATAATGATCATTGAAAAATTGGAACGTTACTCATGCGTACGTACGGCTTACCGTCTTCATGATTGTAATGTTGATTCATTTTTCATAACCATATTTAATGATTGGTTTTAAAAGTATAATTTATGTATAAATATAGTAATTATGTTAGTATTATTATTTTTTAGGTGTTATATAATGACCCCTTTGACCATAGTTGACCTACCAAAGTTGTTTTTGACATATAAACTGAATTTGGTCAAAACAATTGATGTAAACATAATAGTTTAAGTAGTTGAATACAACATAGTAATAAGTAAAGGTAATGATAAACATGAAAAGGTTTATCAAGAAATTAAATAATTAACATAATTTTATTATATAGGAATTTGAAGGAAGTTCACCTGAAAGGAACGCAAGGTAAGGGATTTTTTATCTCACTTTTTACTTCTATGAGATAAATATCATGTTCACCACTTAATTATTTTGTGTGGTGTTTATACTGACCATTTTTATATATTATATCATTTATTAATTTATCTTCATGGTATTTAAAACTTTCATTTAATATCATTCTTTCAAGAGGTTTATGATTTAAAATGTTTCAAAGTGGTATGGGATACTTTGGAATGTTTAAAGATTATTTTCCTGAACAATAACTTAAATAATCTTTCAATGGTTTTTCCATTCAAGTAAATTATATAAAAATTGTTAAAGAACCCATTTAATTTTCCTATACTCTTTTAATTCATGACATTTTTAAAGTAATAGTACCATTTTTCCACTCTTTGGTAATTGATGTGTTTTAGAAAATGTTTTTATGAAAACCTGACTTTATTTCTCCCTTTAGTCAGAGAACCTGTTTTCTTCTAAAAATAATGTTTTATTAAAAAGAATCAAAAATATTTTTAAAATTCTTTGGTAAATAAAATTTTACCCCTTTTTTTATTTTACCAATGTTTTCAATGGAATACTCTTATCGCTTTCCAAACACGGAATTTTTCTAATGTTTTTACCGTAAAAAATGAAAGTTCTTTTTACTTTATATGGAATATATAGATTTACTCACCGCCATTCATTCAAATATTCCTTTTCTTATATAAAAGGTTAATTTTTAAATAAAGTGTTTTTAAAATTGGTTTTCAAAGAAAAGTTTTTTCAAAATGAAAGGATATTTTCCTCAAGAATGTTTTTAAAAGATATTTTTATAATAGTTACATTCATAAACAACAACAGCCCTTTATTGTACTACACTTAGGGTATGTTATATTGATACCATACTTAATATTTCTCTGTATGGTTTATTATTTATTTATTTAAGGATAGTATTCACATTCACTTCCATGATTTATTTTTTATTCCCCCTTGAAATATTCAATTTTTTATGATTATTGAAAATTAAATTTCCCCTAATTATCCATATCATCTATCATGGATATGTCCATTGACTAAATATTATACCATTTTTTATATGGTGTTTACTTTGAAAGTCATTTGATTATTTGGGGAAATATTGATAAATATGTACTGTCTACTTCATACGGATATTTGATAAGGCATATTGTTAAATCAATTATTCGATATATGAGGAATGTTTTGGACTGGTATGACATTGGTGGGATAGGTTATAGATAGACCCTTGATGTATTGGTACTATCATGGGATTAGTTATTTGGCTAGCCTCCTTAGATGGGTTTTTACATGATATGTTTTAAACTGTCTTGTGAAAGTTCTTTATGGTAAAGGTACCATGTACCTAGGAAACATAGAATCCAATAATCAAGAATTTCCCTCATTTAGTTTCAGTTATTATTCATCCATTAGATTTTTTTCATCAACATATCTATGGACACATTTCATTTTAAGTTCATTAATTAAATGGAATGTATTTTATTTTCATAGCTTTCCATATTTATATTTCCTTATCTAGTAATTTGAATATAATTTGTTTCTAGTTATTACCTTTCTATCTTTATTCACTTACCTCTTAGTTTATTGATTATATGGCATGTGAATTCAGTTATTTACCATGTCATAATTATTATTCTCATTGATTCATTATTTCTTCCAAAATATTTTTCTCTTACTAATAATTTAAGCTCACCCATATTATTTTTATTTCCCTAGGAATCTAAGAAGAATACTATGAAAGATATGCAGAGATTTACTAGATGGATTAGAGTTATCCTCAAACTTATTTATTTTTAAAAAAGAAAAAAAATATGTTGTAATTATTGTACTAATTTTTAATACAATAATCATTTATGTATCTGGTTTACCAAGACTACTAAACTCTTTATGCTTTGGTATGTGATTCCTTTTAATCATGCTAATGAAATTGATAAAAAAACACTGACTTTGGGCTATCTGGGGTCAGGCCACTATAGTTGGTATCAGAGGAATTTTAGTAGAATCCTTGCAGACTAGATTTAGGAAAACATAGGTTAGAGAACACACCCTAAGGTATAATTTCAAGATAAGTATAGAAGAACACCCTAGAATTTTGGTTAGATAGAGATTATGTAGTTTTTCTGAAAACACATCCTTGTTTGGATACTACAAGTGGACGTGGTTTGGGAAAAGATATACCTAGAAGTAACAACTCCAACAAGGTGTTCTGAGCCTGACTCGGGGTAACCTAGTACACAACAATGGGGCTTACTGTGTATCTAGTCTAACACTCCTAGGGGATACACTTAGTAAATTTCACATTTTTTTACAAACCACTATTAAGGATTTTTAAAATTAATAACCTAGGTTAAACCTAAGGTGTTTTATATTAAAGAAAAGGTGTCATGATTTAGAAATATTATAAATGATATTAAAAATAATCTCTAGAACAATGAAGGATCTATGTGAAAATATTTGGATGAAGTATTTATGTATTAAGATTGTATTGAAAACCTTTGTTAAAAGGATATTTCAAGGATGTCCATCATATTTATTTTGGAAATTATACTAATTTGGTTTTAGAAAAGGAAAACCTATAATATAGGTGAAAACCAATCAAATATGTCAAGGTTGTGGTTATTGAACCCATAACCAAAGGAAGATAAGGTTTTTACTCCAACCAATGACCTACACAATTTCTTGGTTAATTTTTCATTGTTTTTAGTTAAAAAATTTGATGAATAAATTTTAATGATGAACCAGTAATATCACTTTTGAGGATTAGAGATTAATATATTAAAAATATTGGTTTTGTAAGATATTTAAAGACAAATAGTTAGACTTGTCCCTATTTTATAGGTCTTATGATCCTTTAAAAGTTTCTTTTAGTGCTTCAGGAAAAAAAGTCATTAATGGTAACTAATTTTTGGGGGTAAAGGAATGAATTATAATTTGATCAAAGAACAACCAAAAGTTAGGATTTTTAATATGAAATTTAATCCTATCAAGTAATAATATTTCCTTATATTATTAGATAGTAAAATAATTACCCAACATTAGGAAAATGACATAAAAATAAAATATTGTCCTAATACCTTAATTTCTATTGAACTGACCGTCTTCTAAATCATAAAAGATTTATGGATTTGAGGACCTAAAATTTCTATTGATCATTCACTTTTCTATTATTGATGACCTAATTTTATCCCTATAAATATTTATTCTTTTCCTCCAAGTATGTATCTCTTCTTTCCACTGATGTTCTCTGACTTAGAGACCTAGTTACATGGTATTCCATGTGACTATTGTAATTTTCATTCTCTCTTTTATAAAGGATGACTTATGAACCCTTCTCACAATGTGGGATTTCAAACATAGTAATTATAAAACAATCTATCACCATGATCGAGTTTAAATTGTGAGGATTCAATTTAAATAAGCTGGGGAGAATGTAACGCCCTGAAAATCTAAAGAACCTTGTATTTGATAGCATGAATGACACGCGACACAAAGCGTGTGAGATAATATAATATCCAGATACTTTATAATATATTTACTATTTAAAATATATTCTATATATTTCAATTCATGAAACACCGAGTTAGTGTGCATTTACACATAAGACAGACCTTCCTCGATGGCTGGAATTACACGCAAGACAGGGTTTTATCAAACAAGAATACATTATTAAAATATAATGAGATATAAACTAGCAATTAAATTAGTAGTTTTTAATAGTAATAAATAAATTATAAAAATTATGGTTTATAAAAATATATAATTAATTAATTTTTTACAAATTAATTATAAATGAATATAAGAAGTAATTGAATTTAAAGTGAATGTTTTTATAGAAAACAATTTCTATGATAAAAAAGTTTTTTTACACTAAAAGATTAAATTAATTACAATTAGTGAGTAATATTAATGTAATATATATATATATATATATATTAAATTAAATATTTTTTATATTCATTCATTAGGTTTGATATTCATAATATAATAAAAAGCTCTATTTTACACATAAAAACCTATATTTTTATAAAGGTAATTTTACCGTCTTTTAATGGTGAAGCCATATTAAGTATGAATTTTAAAACTTTAATTGATTTAATATGTAAAATTAAACTTCATATTTGAAATAAAAACATAATAATTAGGTTAGGGTGAATTTTTGATATTTTTATGAAACATTTCATTTTTTAATGAATAGTTAAAAATACTAAATTTTAGTTCAAAACTGCTTTTTCATCTAATTTATTTATAAGGTTAAAGTATACATTTAATTGGTTTTAAAGAATAATTTGATAATATTTTTTTCAATTATCCAATTTAGTTAATTATACTGAATTTCACTTTTAAATTGAATATAAAAACATAGCAAACTTTTGGATGTTTTTACTTTAAAACCCCACATTATCATCCCACCTACAGGATAAATTTTAAATTAATTTATACCACTCTATTGATTAAAATTTAGAAAAATGGATTCCATATTTGGAATAATCATAATTTATAATGTCTAATAAGACTAAATTAGTTTTTTATCAAAAATATTAGTGAATGTAATTAAAATTAATTACAACGATTAAGGTTAAATTAAGATTAATAGGGGACTAAACCTTAAACTTAAGACCCAAAATGACCTATAAACTTGTCAAAGACCTATTTTTTGGCCATATTTTGACCCTATCCCATATTATCTAGAAATTTTACCATTAATGGATCCACTTTCAACATGAAAAACATGCATGTAATTCCTTTGTCAAAATATTATAAGAGTGTCACTCCTCCTACACTATAAAAAGTACTCCCCTCCTCCCACTTCCTCACACCTATGGTCATAAAGTAATATAAGTAATATCTTTGGTGCAAACCAAAAGGAGTTACCCGATTAAGAGGTAACAGACTTTATTAAGCTTTTTAGTTTTATTTCCATTCTCCAACCCCTCAACTCTTCTTATTTTATTACTATATAAAAAACCAGTATCCTAAATATGCTAGTATGTTTTTAATATTATATTTAGACCTACACTTACACACACTTCTATCTAATGGGTAATGAACATATTATTTCTGTGTACGGCTAACTTCTGCCTCACGAAATGAGGATTGTTCATTTTTCCTTTACCACCTATCATGGTAGCCATTATGATGGAAAATATATTTATATATAATTTATATTATATATATTATGTATTTATACTTCATTAATCCTTTTATAACACATACCTTTATTACTTTTCATTTTTACGTTAATACGATAACATCGTTTGAGGAAGTGTGGACTACCCCCCCCCCCTCAAAGCAATGTGATTCGTTCTCACTATACATGGAACTTGTAAAGGATGTTTTTAATTAAAAATATGTGACATAAAATACCTATATATTATATTAATTACATAATTACCTTTATGTAAATATAATATATATCATTTTCTTTATTATCCTTTCACACACTTAAAAAGTGATAGCGTCGTTCGTGGACGTGTGGACCAATGCCTCCTCGACGCAATTTGATTACTTTTACATCACAATAATTCTATATATAATTATATATGATTAAATAATAAGGTATTTATGATATAATTATCATTATGGAAAGATATGGTGTTAATTACCTTCTTTCCATAATGATCATTGAAAAATGATAAAATAAATCATGCATACGTACGGCCTACTATCTCCATGATTGTAGCATTGATTCATTTTTCATAACCATATTTAATTATTGGTTTTAAAAGTATAATTGATGTATAAATATAGTAATTATGTCATTATTATTATTCTTTATATGTTATATAATGACCCATTTGACCATAGTTGACCTACCAATGTTCTTTTTGACATATAAACCAAATTTGGTCAAAACAACTGACGTAAACATAATAGTTTGAGTAGTTGAATACAACATAGTAATAAGTAAAAGTAATTATAAACATGAAAATGGTTCTCAAGAAAGTAATTAATTAACATAATTTCATTATACATGAATTTTAAGGAAGTTCACCTGAAAGGAAGCGCAATGTAAGGGATTTTTCATCTCACTTTTTACTTCTGTGAGATAAATTTCATGTTCACCACTTATTTATTTTGTATAGTGTGTCTAATAAAAATTTTTATATATTATATCATGAATTTATTTATCTTTATGGTATTTAAAACTTTCATTTAATATTATTCATTTGTGAGGTTTTTGATTTAAAATGTTTCAAAGTGGTATGGGACACTTTTGGAATGTTTAAATATTTTTTCCTCAATAATAACATTAATGATCTTTAAATGGTATTTACATTCGAGAAAATTATATGACTATTATTCAATAAACCATTTAATTTTCCTCTCTTATAGTAATTTTTTAAATTATTAGTACCATTTTCCACTCTTTGATACTCAAGGTGTTTTAGAAAAAAAATTTAAGATAACCCGACATCATTTCTCTCTTTAGTTAGAGAACCTATTTTCTTCTAAAAACCATGTTTTATTAAAATGTTATCAAAAATGTTTTTAAAATGATTTGGTACATAAATTTTTACCCCTTTTTCTTTTACCAATGTTTTCAATGGAATATTCTTATCGCTTTCAGAATAAGGCATTTTTTGACCTTTTTACTGTGCAAAGGGAATGTTCTTTTTACCGTGTACGGCATGTAGGGATTTACCCACTGTTATTCCCTTAAAGCTTCCTTTTCATGTTTAAATGGTTAGTTTCTAAATAAAGTGTTTTTAAATTTTTTTTAAAAGAAAATTTTTTTCAAAACAAAAGGATATTTTCCTCAATAATGTTTTTAAAATATCTTTTTATAATATTTCCATTGATAAATGACAAAAACACTTTATTTTACTCTACTTAGGGTATGTGTTATTGATACCATCCTTAATATTCTTATGGATGGTTTATTATTGATTTTACAAGGATAGTATTCACATTCACTTCCTTGATTTTTTTTGTTTGTCCCCCTTGAAATATTCAATTTCCTATGATTATTGAAAATTGAATTTACCCTAATTATCTATATTATTTATCGTGGATGTGTCTATTTCCAAAACTATATACCATTTTTTATATGTTTTTAAATTTTAAATTCATTTGATTATTTGGGTAAATATTGATAAATCTATAACTTCTACTCCGTACGAATATTTGATAAAGCACATTATTAAATCAGTTATTCAATATATGAGGAATGTTTTGGACTGGTATGACATGGGTGGGGCCTGGCTATAGATATTCCCTCGATGCATGTATAGTCTCATGGGATGAGTCATTTGGTTAGCCTCCTTAGTTGGATTTTTACCCTATATATTGTAAACCATATTATGAAAGGTATTTACGGTAAAGGTACCATGTACCTAGGAAACATGGAATCCAATAATCAAGCATTTACCTCATTTAGTTTCAGTTATTATACATACATGAGATTTTGTGCCAACATATCTTTGGATACATTTAATTTTCAGTTCATTGATTAAATTTCATGTGTTTTAGATTCATACCTTTCCATATTTAGTTTTCCTTATATATTTATTTGAATGGCATGTGTTTCTAGTTATTACCTTTCTATATTGTTTATGCACTTCCCTCTTAGTTTATAGATTAGATATCATGTGAGTTTAGTTATTTACTATATCATAATTATTATTCTCATTGATTCATTATTTCTTATACAATATTTTTACCTTACTGATATTTTGATCCCACCCTTACTATGTTTCTTTCCCTAGTAATCCAAGAAGCATACTATGAAAGATGTGTAGAGATTTACTAAATGGATTAGACTTATCCTCAAAGTTATTTATTTAGAAAGAAGAAGAAAACGTATGTTGTAATTAGTGTACTAATTTTCAATACAAGACTCGTTTATGTATTTGGTTTAACAAGACTACTAAACTCTTGGTCCTTTAGGATTTGATTCTTTATAATCATGTCAATGTAATTGATAGAAAACAATGTCTCTGAGCTATCTGGGGTCGGTTCTCTAAAGAAAAAAAAATCAAGTAATTTCTTAGGAAAAATGAAAAGTTCAGTTAATACAATGGATGATAATAATGGTCTCCCTAATGTATCATTTATGGTTGAATTTTTTAAATGTTTAAAGTATGATAATTATGAAAATAAATATCCTAGGCTAAATCTTATGAAGGAAATAAAAATTTTGTATGAGTGATGGTTATACTACTGATAATGAAGAGACCACGAATGACATAAGAAAAGTATGGGATATTCTAACAGTATTTCTTATGTTAAATTTGAGAAGCGTGATTAAATTGGTGTTGACTAAAGTTAATAAATGATTAATATTTCATATTTTAGGAAATAGGTATTAAGGAATAGGATGATAAATCCTATTTAATTGTTTAAGAATGAAGTGAAATGATTGAAGTGTTTGTGTATGGGAATTCAAGAATTATGTTATATGAATCATTATATATATAATTATTGTTCTATAGAAGTTTCTCATTATGGATTTTCAAGAATATGTTGAATGGTACTTATGAACTAGAAATTTGATTTAATGGAAAGGTGATATTTTATAGAAAACGCATTATTAAAGGAAGATAACCCTTAATATGTTTCTGATGTTGAAAAAAATGGTGTTTAGTTTGTATAAAGAGACAATTGATATGGATAAATTAAATTAAATAGTATTGATGACCTCAAAATTGATTAAGTATTTGTTAAAAAGGTTTTTTATTTTATCATTGATGGAGTTTATATAATTTTTAGATGAATATATTCATTTATATTTGGTTTTATTTAAGGAATAAGGAAGAATTCACGTTTTATTTGAGGTTTTATGGTAATTATAATTATTACCAATATTCAAGAGAATATATGACCAAGGTATTCACATATTTGTCATGTGACCATTAAGATATACTTAATTATATTTTTAGGATTAATTTTTAGTTGATTTTGGAAAATTTAGTGGCATTATTTATAAATTTTGAATTTGGAAGGGTCATAAGGTTAACCATTTATAGAATAGTTTAATTTGAACTTTGGATTAGGTTTTAGAGATTAATTTATTAATTCACCATATGAATATTTATGCATATTGGATAACCTTTTCTAACCATTTTTTTATGATAATAACTAAAGATAAAAGGAATAAATTATCATTTTATTATAGATATTTTGAACTGTTAGTTCTTCCGGCATTAAAAAATCATCTTAATTTCTTAGAGTAATAGATGAAGTATAAATTTATAAAATAATAATCAAATGATGATATTGTAATTACAATATAAAGTAAAGTTAAGCCTTGGGAATATCGGTCCCTTTGAAATTATTATCTGTATTAGGATGGTAGCATATCGATTGGTGCATCAACTGAACCTCTCTCAGGTTCATGATGTGTCTCATGTATCTCTCCTAAGGACTTACATACTTGATCTATCACATGTACTGAAATTAGAGGTGGTACCACTGGAGTATGTTCTTTCTTATGGGGAACAATCAGTTATGATTCTAGATCATACAGAGAAAGTGATATGAAACAAGACAACTCACCTGGTCAAATTTGTGTGTAAAAACAACTAGCATAACAAAGCTATGTGTGAACCTAAGGATGTAATGAGGCAGAATTATCCTTAGTTGTTGATACCAAATTGATGAATTTTGAGGGAGAAATTCATTTTAAGGAGGGTAGAATGTAACATTTCGATATTTTTTGAAATATTTTTTTCAAATAAATTTAATATTTTTGACATTTTTTGTTAAATGAAACACCGAGTTTAGCTTATGTGACACACAACACTGAGTTTATATTGCGTTACACACAACATCGAGTTTAAATGAAACATTTTATACTATTAAAATATTATTATTTAATATGGTAGTTATCACCAAGCCGTTAGAATGGTTGATATGAATAAGATTAAATAAATTATTAAAATATATGTTTTACGCATGTATATATAATGAATTATTTTGTGAAAATTTAATTATAAATGAAAATAAAAAAACCATTTGAAAATGAAGGAAATCTTTTTCTGAAAACTATTTTTATACACACAAAAATTCTTAAAATCAATAAATTAAAAAAATCACTTTTAGTAAATTATTTTAAGGAAATTTATATATTATATATTAAATAAAAATTTGATATTTATATTATGTTACATGAGATAAGAATAAAACTCATTTTATGCTTAAAATTGTATTTTTCTAAAAAATGATTTTGTTTCCCTTTGTGCACTTATTTTAAAATTAATTTTTTATAACTTTAGAAAAATTATTTGAAAAAATAAAATTCATTTTTTAAATAAAAATTTAAAAATTATCTTGTAGTTAATTTTTGAGAATTTTCTAAAAAGATAAATTTATTTTTGAATAGTGAAAAATACCGGTTTTTATTAAGAATTGTCTTTTCTTTTAAAGCCTTTAAAAGCTTAAAAATTATTATAAAATGGTTTTAAAATTAAAATTAGTTAAATTATATATCTATTAATACAATTTATTTCATTTTAATCAATTTAATATTTAATTTTTATGTAAAAACTTTTTGAACTTTTGAAACTTTTCTCTTTGGAAAACCGCTTTTTCATCATGTCTGTGGGATTAATTTTAAATTAAATTTTTTCAATTATGTGAATTTAATTTGGAAAAATGGATTACATAATTATAATAAAAAAATTATATTATATAATAAATTAATCTTAATTTTTTACCATAATTAATAGTAAAAACAATTAAAATTAATTATCACGATTAAGGTTAAAACAGGTTTACCGAGGGTTAAACTAAAAATAAAAGAGTAAAATAACCTAGAAACTTGTAAATAACCCATTTTTTGGAACTATTTCAACCTTATAACCTATAATTTTTTATAATGGACCATTATGGAGC
Organism: Viscum album; assembly: GCA_963277665.1. NCBI lineage: Eukaryota > Viridiplantae > Streptophyta > Magnoliopsida > Santalales > Viscaceae > Viscum > Viscum album. The sequence goes on along the minus strand of OY728121.1, from coordinate 1,075,395,113 downwards.
CTTTTTTCATGTGAAAAACATGGGTACACCTTTTTCTTCTTAAAAATTACAAGTGTGTCACTCACCTCACTTATAAAAGGACACCCCCTATCCTCTCGTATTCACACTTCAAAAACCCTTTAATTAATATAATACATACCCAATTATATTACTTAATTCCAAAAAAACATAATATAGGCCTCAGTGTGATCATAAAGTCCATTTATGAAGGATTTACGTTAAACCCAAAGAGGTTGTCTGAAGAAGAGGTAAAGTTTTTAACTATGTATTTTTATTTTACTTCTTATTATAACTCCTTTAGACATTTTAAAACTATGATAAAATAATAAAACCAGTATATCCTATATAATTTTAGTTCATTTTGTTAATTTAATAACATATATCTATCTCCACTTCCATCAAATGGTATACAAAATCATCATTCATGTGTACAGCGGAATACTGCCTCACGAACCGATGTTATTCATTTTTCATCACCATCTCTCACAAATAGATATAATGATGGATTTAATATTTATATATTATATATATGATATTATTATTCCTATATAATTATAATTTCATGTATACCTTCTTACCTCCCAACCCATTGGAAAACAATAGCATCACTCGTGTGTACGGCAGATTGTCGCCTCATGAACCGATTTGATGTGTTTTTCATTTATATTTTACTGTGATGGTAATAAGGATAGAATAAATTAATATTTATTATTACATAATTATAATTATTTAATTATTATATCTTATATACCTTCTTATTTTTTATTCCATGGTGGATATGATAACATCGTTCGTGTGTGTGGTGGATAACAGCCTCACGGAGCGATGTGATTCATCCTTCATGTATACTTTACATAGAAGGTAATAAGGAAAGGTTTAAATAAAAATATGTGATATAAATGACATATAAATAATTATTTAATTTTAATATATTATTTACCTTTATTTATTTCAATCCATCGATAAAATGGAAACAACGTTCATGCGTATGTACGACCTATCGTCTCCATGAATGGTGTATCTCATTTTTTATCTCTAAATTTTATGAATTACTATAAATACATATATAATGAATATATATGATATTTATATCATGGTTAAAATTTTATATTTGATGAAACCATGATCAAATTAATAAGTCTGAAAATAAAAAATCAAATCTTACACGAAACATAAAGTAGTTATTACCCATAATGTGATTTTAACAAGGAATTGTTAATAAAATGGTAATAAAAGGTCATAAGTAAATAATATATGGTATGATATATATAATTATAGTTATAAAATATATTTATAATAACCTTAAAATTATTATATAGGATGTTTTAAAGTGTATTATGGAAGTCGATACTCGAGGTAAGGTATTTTTGTCTCAATTTTCCTTCTTTGAGGCATATGTTATGTTATGAACCTATATTCTTTTATAAAGTGTATATACATCTCAATTGACATGTAATATCATTAATTTATTTATAATCATGATATTTTAATTTTCATTTAATTTTATTCTTTTATTGGGGCTTACGATTCAATGTTTTTAAAGTGGTAAGGGTTTCATAATACAATCTCGCCGTTTATTAGGATTGTTTATGATTATTGTTATGATGGTGAAATATTATGATCCAACTCTAAAAAAATCATGAATTTTATTATCCTATGGTAATTTCATGAGAATAAATTTTTTCCTTTACTTTTACTCTCTTTATTTACTCAATATTTCAAAATAATTTTTTAAGAATAATTGTTTTTATTTCTCTCTTCAGTCGAAAACCCTTTTTATTCCAAAAACATGTTTTCTAAAAATGATTTCAATTTTTTTTTAACATTATCCAAATGATTTCTTAAATAAATTTTTACCCATGTTTAAATTTTTATGAAATGTTTTGAAATGAATATTCATGTCATTTTCCAAACAAGGCTTGTTTGTATTTATAGAAAATGTGAAAGGAATCATTATTTTAATGTGTATGACATGTACACAAATTTTCATCGTCATGACCATACAATGTTTTAAATATTCCTTTATAATTTTTCAAGTTTATTTTCAAATAAAGGGATTTCCATAATATTTTTTGAATTTTTGGTTTTAAAAATTTATTTTTAAAGAAAATTTATTTTCAACAAGAAATTTCCCAAGTAATATTTAAAACTCATTTTATATCTAAGATAAAATAATTTTATGTTACTTAAACTTTACTGGGGATATGATTCAAGGATAACATTCATATTATTTCTCTGTATGAATTATTTTTATGATGACATGATATTTATGAAACCTTTTTCTCTTCCATAGGTTATATAATGATAAAATTATTACGAAAACCACTTATTTTTCTATGGGTTATGCTTTGATGAAATGATGAAATGATTAGGAAACATGTTTATTTTCCACAGGTTATGTTATAATGAAATGTTTATGAAACCTATTTATTTTGATGGATTTTTATATTATTAATGTTTTATGATCTTATGGAACACATATATATGATTTTCATTATGTTATGGGTGGGACCTATATCTACCTCCAATGTATTGGGTAAATATTGATATCTCATGAGATAAATAGGACTGAAATGGGGAGTGGAACCAATTCAGTGAGGGAATTTTTCCACTATGATATTCTTGGGAGTGAACCTTGACTAAAATGGTGGTTTGGTGAGTGATTCCATTCTACTGTGATAATATTAGTAATGATACTTGAAATACTAAGTAAATGATTTTCTATTCTTATGTTTATGCCACAAATCTATGTATTATGCCAATGTTATATTCTTAGGGTTAATTTTTTTATTCCATTATGATCCATGTCTTATGAACTACCAATATTTATTCCATGGATCAATTTTATTATCCATGATATGCAGGTTATGTTTTTCAAATGTTATTCTCATGTTATCATACCCTTATGATCATAATATGTTGATATCTCCCTTATTGACCCTTAATGAGAATTTGATATCACCCTTTATTATGTTTCCTTTCCCCAAGTTATGATAAAAGGTATTCTATATGATATGTATAAGAAGATATATATTTATTAATATCATGGTGGGAGATGGTGTAGCTCACTTATAGACCAGTTTTTATGTGTCTAAGTTTCCAAAGTCATTAGACCTAAACAATTCTGGTGTGGATTATTATATTATGTAATGAATATTCTTTTATTAAGATGTAATATTTATATATGAGAATATTGGGTCTTTACAGTTGGTATCGGAATCAGGTTTATTTAACTTTTGTAAAATAGAATGATAAAACATTAGTGATAACCCTAGGGATATTTCTAAGGATATTTCTAGGGATATTTCTAATGATAATTATAAGGATGAGTCAAAGTTTAGGAAAATGTACTGGAATTTTGGTAAAGAAAAGAGCAAGTGGTTTTCAAGAAATTATATCCCTGTATAGATACTACAAGTGGATATGTATCTTCCACAGAAGTACCTAGGGGTAATAACTCTGAAAATGGTGCATTGAGATGGACTCGATCATCACCTGGTGCATGACAATGGGACTTTCTACACACCTGGTTTGACACTCCCAGGATAATGTTCTATAAATTTACAAACTCTTTATGAACCATCATGAAATATTTTAATAATGATTATGAATAACCTAGGTTAATCCTAAGGTGTCATAAATTTAAAATATGGTGTCATTATTTAGTCATCCTATAAATGATGTTTCCTGATTATGTGGTTTACAACTATGAATATTTTTTCGCACACTGTGATTTTTTATTTTATCCAATAGTGGGAACCATAAGGAAATGGATTAACGTTGAATGTGATAGAAAATGTGTTTTGAGAAACCAAATTTGATAATGACTGCAGTGAAGTATATTTTGATTATTTCTAATTAGTTATCATGAAGTGTGATTATTAAAATTCACCTTAAAAACTCTCAGACTCACCAAATAAGAGAAGGATATGGTTTATTAAGAGTTTGAGTGATAGAGACCATGGAGGAAATAATATTCAGTTTCCCATATGTTTAGAATTTGGGAAGAAACACTCAAGTGAATGTATTAGAGGAACAGGATGATGTTATGAGTGTGTAAGGGAAGGACACAAATCAAGTAATTTTCAAGGAAAAATGAATGGTTTAATTAATAAAATAGATGAGAATAATTGTCTCCATAAGGTATCATTGATGGATGAATGTTTTAAAATTGTAAATTATGGACATTATGTAAATTGATGTCTTAGGGATAAATCTCATGAAGAAAATTGGAAATTTTGTATGAGTAATGGTTATATAACTAATGATGATGAGACCATGAATGACATGTGAAAGTTATGGGTTTTTCTGAAAATATTTTTATGTTAAACATGATAATCATGATTAAATTGAGGTTTATGAATGCTAATACATGATTCATATTTCATATTATTGGAAATAGGTATTAAAGAATAAGATGATGTTGTTTAGTTAATGGTTTAAGAATGAAGTAGAATTATTTAAGTGTTTGTGTGTGGGAATTCAAGAATTATGTTATATGAATCATGAAATATATAAGTATTGTTTTGTAGAAGTTTTTAAATATGTATTTTCAAGAATATATTGAATGGTATTGATGACCTAGAAAAGTGATTAAATGGAAAGTTGATATTTTACAGAAATCGCATTATTAAGGGAAGATAACCCTTAATATGTTCTGAATGTTGAAAAAAATGGTTTTTAGTTTGGATAAAGAGATGATTGATATGGATAAAGTAGATTGGAAAGTATTTATGACCTCATAACTTATTAAGGGTTCATTAACAAAGTGTTTTATATTATCCTTAATGTAGTTTACAAAATTTTTTGATTTAAGGAATATATTCATTAATTTGTGATTTTATTTAATGAATGAGAAATCATGCATGTTTTCATTGAGGGTTTTTATTAATTTCAGTTATTATTAAGATTTAGAACAATATATGACCAAGGTATTCACATATTTTGAATGTATCTATTAAGATCCACTTAATTATATTTGGAGGATTAATGTGAAGTTGATTTTGGAAAATATAGTAAACTTATTTATAAATTTTGAATTTTGGAAGTTTCATAAGGTTAACCATTTATAAAATGGTTTAAGTTGAACTCTGGATGAGGTTTTAGATATTAATATATTACTTCACCATATTAATATTTATGCATATTAGATAACTTGTGATAACCATTTTGTTATGATGATAACTAGGGATGTAAGGAGTAACTTATTATTATATTATGGATCTTCTGATCCGTTAGTGCTTCAGGCATAAAAATCATCTTCATTTGTTAGAGTAAGATATGAAGTGGAAAATAATTGAATCACGATCAAAGGATGAAATTGTACTTACGATATAAAGTAAAGTTACTCCCTATACATATTGGTCCCTTTGAAGTTATTAATCATATTGGGATAGTATCCTATCAATTAGAATGTCTAATGAACATTTATTACATTCATGATGTGTTCTATGTATATCTCTTAAGTAAGTACATGCCCAATCCATCACATGTACTAAACTCATAGGTCATACCACTGGAGCATGGTCTTCCTTATGGGGAACAATCGGTTGAGATTATAGATCATATAGAGAATGTTCTATGAGAAAAGAAAACTCACCTAGTCAAAGTTTTGTGAAAAAAACACCCTCTTAAGGAAGCTATGTGGGAACCTAAGTATTTAATGAGGAAGAAGTATCCTCATTTTTTAATACAAAAGTGATGAATTTCAAGAGAAAATTTCATTTTAAGAGGTACAGAATGTAACACCCCAATATTTTGTGAAATATTTTCTTTAAATAAATTTAATATTTTTGGTATTTTTCATCACGTGAAACATAGAGTTTAGATATCATGTCACACAATACTAATTTTATCTTGCATTACATGCAACACCGAGTTTAAATGAAAGGTGACATACTATTAAAATATAATTATTTAATACGGTGTTATTGAATAGTCATTGGAATGGAAGGTATGAATAGGATTAACTAAATTATGAAAGTATATGGCATAAATTTTTATACATAATGAATTATTTGGTGACCAATTCATTATAAATGAAAATAAAAAATCGATTTCAAGACAAAGAAAATCTTTTTCTGAAAAACTATTTTTATACGCAAAAACATGTTTTACATAAATAAATTAAAAACAATTGGTGAATGAATTTAATTAAATTTATATATTATACAGTCAATAAAAGTTTTTAAATTTATATTATTTTTTCTATATAAGAGATAATAATAAAACCAACTTTATGCTTAAAAATTGTATTTTTATAAAAATTAGTTTTGTTGCCTTTTGCACACTTATTTTAAAATTAATTTTTGAAACTTTTAGAAAATTTATTTTAAAAAATAAACTTTATTTTTTAAATCTAAATGTAAAAATTATCTTGGATTTAATTTTAAATAATTTTCTAAAAAGATAATTTTTTTATGAATAGTGACAAATACTGTCTTTTATTAAGAATTATCATTTCTTTTAAAGCATTTAAAAACATAAAAATTATTTTAAAATGATTTTAAAAGTAAAATTAGTACAATTGTATATCTATTAATCAAATTTATGTTATTTTAATCAATTTAATATTTAATTTTTATATAAAAACTTTTAAAACTTTTGAAACATTTTGCTTTAGAAAACCGCTTTTTCGTCATGTCGGTGGGATAGTTTTAAATTAAATTTTAAAACTTATGTGAATGAAATTTGGAAAAAATATGTTCAATATTTAGGCCTTATCACCTATAAGGTTCTATAATGGATCATTTTTTATCTTTTTGGAATGTAAAAAATAAGGGTACACCTTTTTCTTTTTAAAAATTAAAAGTGTGCCATTCACCTCACTTATAAAAAACCACCCCCTCTCATATCCTCTTAACACTTCAAAAACCCTTTGGTTCATAAAATACCTTCCCAAATTTACTCCTTAATTCCATACCCACATCATATAGTCATTTTTTATCATAAATCCAATCTATAAAGGATTTGGTTTAAACCTAAAGAGATTCTTCGAAGAAGAGGTAAAGTTTTTAACTATGCATTATTGTTTTACTTCTTCTTCTAACTCCTTAAAATATTTTCTGACTATGCTAAAATAATAACACTAATAGATCCTATATACTTATATGTAATTATTTTAATGGATTTACCTATATCCATCTCGACTTTCATCAAATGGGATACGAAATTAGCATTCATGTGTACAATGGACTACCGCATCGTGAACCAATGTTATTCGTTTTCCATCACTTCCTATCACAGCTAGATATAATTATGGATTTAATGTTTATATGTTATATCTATGATTTTTTTATTCCACTTTAATTATAAACATGTATAACTTCTTACCTCCCAATCCGTTGGAAAATAATAACGTCACTCGTGTGTACAGCGGACTGCCGTCTTGTGAACCAATGTGATGTGTTTTTCATTTCTATTTTACTAGGATGTTAATAAGGATATAATAAATAAATATATGTGGAATTTTTGACTTAATTATACTTATTTAATTATTATATCACATATATCTTCTTATCTTAAATTCAGTGGGGGATACAATAACGTCATTTGTGTGTACGACGGACTACCGCCTCTCAAAGCAATGTGATTCATCCTTCACATACGCTTTAAATAGAAGGTAATAAGGAATGGTTTAAATAAAAATATGTGATATCTATAACGAATAAAATTATTATTTAATGTTAATACATTATTTACCCTTCTTTCATTCAATCCATCATGAAAATGGAAATAGTGTTCATGTGTACCTATGGCTTACCATCTCCAGGAACTGTGTATCTCATTTTCTATCTCTATAATTTATGGATTACTCTAAATATATATATATATATAATGAATACATATTATATTTATATCATGGTTAAAATTATGGATATTATTGAACAATGATCAAATTAATAGAACTAAAAATAAAAAATCAATACTTATATGAAAAACAGAGTAGTTATTAACCGTAACGTGATTTTAATAAAGAATTGTTAATAAACGGGTAATAAAATGTCATAAGTAAATAATATATGGTATTTTATATATAATTATGGTTATTTTATAGATTTATAATAAACTTATATTTATTATAAATGAGTTTTTAAAGTGTAATAAGGAAGTCGAGACTCAAGGTAAGGTATTTTTGTCTCAATTTTCCTCCTTGGAGACATATGTTATGTTATACGCTTATATTTATTTTATGAGGTGTATATACATACCCCATTGAAATTAAATATAATTTATTTATTTATTCTCATGATATTTTAAGTTTAATTTAATTCTTTTCTTTCATTGGTACTTACGATTCAATGTTACCAAAGTGGTAAGGGTTTTATGATACAATCTCATTGTTTATTAGGATTCTTTGTGATTATGTTTCTAATGATCCAATATTATAATCAATATCTCAAAAAATAATTAGCTTTATTCAAATATAGTTATTTCATGAGAATTCATTTTTACCTTCATTTTACTTGATTTATAAACTCAATAGTTCAAAACAATGTTTTAAGAAAAATCATATTTATTTCTCTTTTTGGTTAAAAACCCTTTTTCTTCCAAAACCATTTTTTCTAAAAAAAAAATAAACATTCACAAAATAATTTATTAAACACATTTTCACCCATATTTTACTTTTTATAAAAAAAATTAAAGTAATATTCATGTCATTTCCCAAACAAGGCTCGTTTGGATTTTATTAGAAATGTAAAAGGAATCAGTTTTTTAACATGTACGGCATATATGTAATTTCACATCATCATGACCATGAAATGTTTTAAATATTAATTTTTCAGTTTTTAGTTTTATTTTCAAAGAAAATTATTTCCAAAATATTTTATGAATTTTTAGTTTTAAAAAGTTATTTTCAAAGAAAAGTTGTTTTCCTCAAGAAATGTTCCAAGTGATATTTAAAAATTATTTTTCATCTAAGATGACATCCTTTGATGTTACTTATAATTTACTGGGGATATGATCCAAGGATACCATTATTATTATTTCTATATATGGTTTATTTTTATAATGAAAATATTTTTATGAAACCCATTTCTCTTCCATGGGTTATACCATGATAAAATTCTTATAAAACTTGTTTCTTTTTCCACGAGTTATGCTTTTGATGAAAAGATGAAATGATTATGAAACCTATTTCTTTTTCACGGGTTATATTTTGATGAAATGTTTATGAAATCCATTTATTTTCATGTTTTCTCATGTGATGAATATTTTATGATATTGTGACAAAAATATTTATGATTTTCATTATGTGATGGTTAGGACCTATATCTCCCTCCAATACATTTGGGAATGATTGATATCTATTAAGATAAACAGGACTATATTTTATAGTGATCCTAGTTCAGTAAGGGAATATATCCCCTTTGATAGTTTTGGGAGTGAACCATGACTACTATGATGGTTTGGGGAGTGAACCCATTCCACTATGATAGTCTTGGAAATAAGACTTGAACTACTAAGGAAATTATTTTTCTATTCTTATGTGTATGCTACAAATATATGTCTTATTCCAATGTTATGTTCTTAGTGTTCATGTTTATTTATTCCATTATGATTCATGTCTTATGAATTGATAATATTTATTCCATGAATAAAATTTATGATCCATGATATTTATGGTATGGTTTTCAAATTTTATTCTTATGTTATTATACCCTTATGCTCATTATATGTTGATATCTCCCTTATTTACCCTTACAGTGCATCTGAGGCCATCCTTTCTTATGTTTCCTTTTACCAAGTTATAATTAAAGTTATTATGTATGGTATGTCTAATAAGGGTTCTAGTTATGAAGAATATATTGGGAGATGGTGTATCTCACTTATGGATCAGTTGATTATGTGTCCAAGTTTCCAAAGGCACTAGACCTAAACAATTTTGGTGTGGATAATTATATTATGTAATAAATATTGATCTATTAATATGTAATATTTATGTATGAGAAACTTGGGTCTTTATAACCATTACCTATAAATAGTGGATAAATAATTTTAAAAGAGAAATGGTAAGGGTTCGGTAGATCAAGATGGATCAAATTGGTGCGAAGAATTGAAAGAAATGGGGGTCCTTTTATAAGGGAGGGAAATGTCACACTAGGAATTTATAAAAATATTAAAATATAATTAAATAATTCTAAAAAAATGATTCTAAATGGCCATATATTCAAATAAAGCAAGTATAAGTTCAAAATATACTCATTAAATTAAGTTTATACATGTTCTTGTGTCATTTTAAACCTTATATTTTGGTTTAACCCCTTAGTTAACCAATTTAGTAATGACTTTGTCAATATTAAAGGGTTGTAATTTTACTTATAAAGTAAAAATTGGCTCATAAATAACAAATGGATAACATTGAAGATAGTTTATCATCCTATTTATCCTCTTTAAATATTTTTATGATTTTTAAATAATTTAATAAAATAGTTTTATCATAAAATACTATTAATTTTATTTTAAGAACATTTAACATAATTTGACTTTGAAAACAACATGAAAATGATTTAATTAGAATATAAACCATTTAAAAATCTATAATATGATATTTTTTCTAAGAAATTCATGGAACACAATAATTCACCAAAATTTTAATACTTTTAATATTTTTAAAATCATAAATTTTATTTTCCTATTAATTGAATAAATACTATATCAGCTTTCTGTAATCATTTAAAGTAATTATTTAATAACTAAAAATTATAAATAAATTACCATAATAAAAATTAATTTATTTTTCATATAAACATTTATAACCAAACTTAACCTCTTTTTATCCTTATGTAAAAAATTTAGTGATATTAACTTCATGAGTGACATTTTCTATTTATTATTTCCTTAAATTAAAATAAAGGTAATAATCAAAGAAAAATAGAACCAAGTGGACATATATTCTATAATTTTGTAAAACTTTAATAACTTCACCCATAAAATAGGATAAAGGTAAGTTTTGGGTTGATTTTGAGACCTTATCTCGTGGTTTTAAGCCTATTTTACATGTTTACCCTTACCGAGATAACAAATATTTTCCATAGTGACTATTCATAATGAACAAAAATAAAAGGGAAATATTTGTAAAATTTAAACATTTTTATTCCAAATATTTTATCTATTTCTCAATATTTAATCTCTATATGTGTTATAAATCAATTTTAATATAAATTCATAAAACGCAACGAAAAACAGTTTTTAGAAAAATTTGTTTTTAAGCATAAAAATTAACTTATATAGAAATTATGAATATTGATTATGGAATTAATTATATTATTCAAAATAAAATAGAAAATATGTAACTTAAAGATCAAATAAAAAATATAATGGAACTTTTAAATTACTTGAATTAGGGATATTATTTGAAAAAATATATATTTTTCATTATTCACTAATAAATAAATCAATTCAGAAAAATCCCAAAATTTCACCCGAAGTTAATTTTGATATGATGGTTTAAAAATAAATTTTATTTTTTAAAATAAAATTTCTAACAGTTTCAACATTAATTATATTATTTTCTCATAAAAATCCATAAAAATTATTTTTAATGAAAACGTATTTTTAAGAATAAAATGTCTTTACTAAAAAAATGGGTACTTATTTCCTAAGAATGAATAAATATATTTTTATTGAGTAGGCACTATATAAATTTTTAATAATTTTTTTGATTCTATTCATACCCACCAATTAAATGGCTAGGTTATAATAGTCATATTTAAATAGTAATATTTTCTGGTTTGTTTAAGCTCAATGTTGTGTGTTGTATATGTTAGCAAACATAGTGTTCTTTTAAAATATCATGGTTTCACATCCTCCCCCCCCCCCCTATTATACTTATCCCTTGTAGTTTTAAATTTTTCTCATTAATAAATATTTTGAAATTTTAAAATACCTTTGTTGAAAACCCACATCGTAAAAAGAGTTAATAAAACTTCCTCTTAAAAGAGGGAAAGGGAAATATTAAGGTCCTTAGGAATAACACATAAATACATTTACAAATAGGATATAATTAGAGGGAAGTGAATATATAGACATAGAGGGAAAATAAATATCCTAATAATGATGGAGAGTGATAGAGAACATGGATCGCAAGAAATTTAATGATCATGAGAAAATTAACGACCACAAAACCCTAAATCAATAAGGTGTGAAAAGAACCATAGATTCATTGAGAATGAATGTAATAGGGAAAATTTTTTGTGTCAAGATCATTTTCCTAGATTTGAAGAATTATATTTCCATATAAAATGAAAACATAAGGAAATATACTTACTTGAAAAATATAATTTCATCATGTATTCAATTTCCACTACAATATCATCCTATTCTCCAAAAAATGAATATTCAATATGAATTTATCATGACTGAAGTACTAAAATAAAATTATAATGGATCACATAATCCAAAAAAATAATAGCAATCTATTCCTCCTATATTTATTAAAACCAAAATGGTTAGCATAATTTAATATAATACCCAAAATGAAAAAACCTTTACATAAATAAATAATACATTAATCTCCAAAATTCAATAATAAAACCAAATGCTTAACAAAGATCATCCCATAAATAAATAACCCTATATCCCAAATAACCTCAATATACCCAATAGTAATGAAAATTTTAACCTCAAAGGTTATCTCATAACCTTTAGTTTACATCGCCAAAAATGTAATAGTATTCTTCCCCAAATAATCCTTTACATTAAACCTAAAGTTTATATATACCTCATCCTAATAAAATGTCTCTTTAAATTACATTAATCACCTCAAAATACCAAAAAATCAGAAATATTTGACCCTATAATATGATTCCCAAAATCATAGTAATCTTTATCCATAAAATCATTTAAGTAAAAAAAATTCATACTAACCAGGACATCATGTAGGCTAGTGGTTGGAACTACGCCCTTGTCTCCCTTCAGTTCTGGGTTCAAGCCTAGCGTCCTTTCTAGATATGATAGGTTTTCTCTCGGCCTACAAGTTGACCTTTTTCTAAAAACTGCATTAACATAATTCCTATAACATGCCCAAAAATATGATGAACTCCCTCAAAAATAAAATTAATCATCAAATTACTTTTTAACAACTAAGGTTTTCTATACAACTTATTTTTTTCAAAAAATAAAAAAATCTTAATTGACTATTATCATCTTAAAAACAATGATCATATTAACCTTAAATGTTATCAATAACTTTAAAACTATTTCCAAAAAAATATAAAATAATTATTCCTCAAATAACCTTGTCATTAAAACATATACTAAACCAAAGGGTTGTGTTCCAATAAATGTATCCCAAAATATCATCAATCATGTTAAAATTTCATCACATAAAACCTCAAAATGGGGTTTTATGCCTTTAAATATATGATAAACCTTGAACTTATCAACCCAAGACACTTTAGGTTTATCCAATATCACTATGGAATATCATAAGTTTCTGTAGGTTTTATTATCTCATTCATCATAATGGTTCATAAAGAAAATGTGAATTAACCCTAACATATCCCTCTGGAGTGTCAAACCAAGTGCACAGTAAGGGAACACTCACTATACACCATAAGGATGGTCAATATATATTCTAAAAAATATTTTTAGGGTTATTACCTCTAGATGCATTTATTCCAAATCCAAATCCACTTGTGGTATCTATATAGATATGTATTTCTAGGAAAAAAACTTAATCTATACCTTAAAAAAACTTTTGGATGTTATCCTGTACTTATACTTATCATCAAAGTTTTCCATGTAGTTATGTTCCCTAATATATATTTTCATAAATCTAATTCTGAAATTTTCTAATGAACTTCCTCTCATACCAACTATAAGGACCCTGAACCTGGTAGTCCAGAGCTGATAGTTTCTTTATTACATTGGTATGAGATACAAGTAATCATATCCTAAATAACTTTATGGTTTTTTAGTATTGGTAAATTATATATATACATTATTCCCATATTAAATTGGAAACATAAAAATATGACATAGTTAACATTATTGAATCCTTGATATCTTTCACAATATCTTTTTTCATATTCTGGGGAAAGGAAAACGAATAAAGTGTGAGCTCATATTCTTAGTAAGGGTTACCTACTATAGAATCTATCATGAGTAAATAATATGTGATCAATATGTAAAGTTAAATAAATAAAAATACATGTTATTTAATTAATAACTTGAGCATGGATAATAATATTGAAGAAATAAATGATGATCAAATAATTTCATATAAATAATCACATGAGCTTGAAACTTATTCATGGATATCATAACTATTAAAATATTCACATAGACATAAATAACCGATTTTATAATGACGGAATGCATAATGTCATACATCATAAACTTTTCTTTGAGGCCTTGTGATAAGAAATCTACATTAATGGGTAAGTACATGACCAAATACCCAACATGTTTTGTCTCATGATACCTAACGATGCATTAAGAGACTATGTAATTCTATGACCCACCTATTACTTAATAAGTATACGGATTTCATCATATGAATAAAAAATACAACTTAATTAACATGACTTATAATCAATAACTGTCTGTATTGAACAAAAAAACTAAATATAGAATGTCAATACTTTCCCTATTCAAACTGATCATAAACCATCTATAAAAAATAATGAGAAAAGTATCATTAAAACATATCCCTATTGGATCATAAGTAAAATAAATGGTTATTATTTTTGATGAATTGAAATACCATAAAAGGGTCATTAAAAACATTCTTGATGAAAATATCGTTTTCTCTTTGAAATTCAATTTTAAAAACTAAGAATTTCCAAAATATTAATAAAAACATTTTCTTTTAAAATAATTATGGAAACTTGTAAAGGTTTCTTAAAATAATTTGGTGGTCATAAAAGTGGGAAATTTTGTTCTTGTTGAGTGTGTTAAAACAAATATTCCTTTCATTTTTCAGTAAAAAGTAAAAAATTACTACATTCATAAAATGACAAGAAGATTAATTTTAAAAAAAATTAAAAATTAAATCATGGGTAAAAATGACTTTAAAAAACATATAGGTATATTAAAAAAATTATTGAAAACATTTTTAGAAAACATGGACATGGAAGAAAAAATCCCAACTAAAAAGGAAATAAAGTTTGATTTTCTTAAAAAAATATCAATATTTTGAGTACTTAAAAGAGGAAAATGAAATTAAACTTATAATTTTTATAAATATCCATATGATAATAAATTATATTTAGTTTAATATAGAAATATAATATAATTCCCAAAAGTGAGGCTTAAATATAAACAATCCTGAATAATGATGATATTTTGAAATAAACCCTTACTGTTTTAGTAAATTTTGAATCATAAACCCTATGAATGAAATAGATTCAAATAAAACTTGAATTTCCATT
The DNA here is from genome assembly GCA_963277665.1 of Viscum album. Taxonomy (NCBI): domain Eukaryota; kingdom Viridiplantae; phylum Streptophyta; class Magnoliopsida; order Santalales; family Viscaceae; genus Viscum; species Viscum album. The sequence goes on along the minus strand of OY728121.1, from coordinate 1,075,379,736 downwards.
AATATAAATAGATTAATGATATAACATATCAAAGTTTTAGTATATATACCACATTAAAGGTGAATATGTCATATGTCTCATGGAATTAAAAGTGAGACAAGAAAACCCTTACCTTGTGTCTAACTTCCTTCATATGTGTTTGAACCTACTATATAATTAAAATATATTTATAAAGAATATATTCCATAAGAATAATATTATAAATCATGCCATATATTATTTACTTATAACCTTGTATCACTTTTTAATTAACAATTACTTATTAATATAACTATTCGAGATAATGGTTGCTTCATTTTTCATGTATGTTTTGGCTTGGTAGTTTTGTTACTTTTACTTTGATCAAGGTTACAACATATAAATAATTTTAATCATGATATTAATATCATATTTATTCATTATATACAAATTTTTAATCATCTATAAAAGGTAGAGATAGAAAAATGAATTGCGCTGTTCATATATATGGTAGGTCATACATATGCATAAACGTTGTTTTCAATTTTCAAAGGTAGGAATGAAATAAAGGTAAATAATAATTCACATTTAAAAAATAATTATTATACCATATATATCACATATATTAATTAAATATATTATTATTATGATACATGTAAAGTGAAAATGAAAAAATGAATCACGTCTCTTCGTGAAGGTGGTAGTCTACATGTACGCATGAGCGATGTCATCATCTTCCAACAGATTGGATGGTAATAAAGTAGATATGATATTTTAATTATATAAGAATAATTATTTCAAAAATATCATATATATTAATTAGTTCCATATTTATAATCATCCAAGTAAAATGGTGATGAAAGTAGAATTACACCGCTACGTGGAGATGGTAAGATGTACGTACACATGAGTGATGTTTTCAATTTTCATAGGATGGAAAAGAGATGTAAAATAGTTGTCCCATAATAATAATAAAATATTAATATATTTATGATATTTGGTTTATTATTTTAGTATGGTTACAAAAAAATTATAAGAAGTATAAGAAGAAATAAATTTGAATGAGTCGGTAAAGAAGATTACCTCTTCTTCGGTAGACTTACTTTAAATTTCTTATTAAGAACCCTTGGAATGATAATTTAAGAAGAAAAGAACCTATAATTAGTGGATAAGGAAGTTTATAATACAAATTTAAAAGTTTTTTTCAATATATATGGCTCAAATTTGTGTGAATAATTAAGAGAAATGGGTGTTTCTTTATAAGGGAGGGAATGGACATGCTTAGAATTCCTAAAAATATTAAAATATAATTAAGTAATTCTTAATAAAAATGCTTAAAAACGGATAGGTATTTGAAGAAAAATAGGATAAGGTTGAAATATCCTCATAAAATGAAATTTAGTTAGGTTTTGGTTTCATTTTAAACCTTATCTTTTTATTGAACCCCTTGGTTAACCAATTTTAATCTTAACCGTGGTAACAAATTTTTCAGTCTTAAAGGGTTATAATTTTACTTATAAGGTAAAAATTGGATCATAAATTACCTATGGATGAAATTGAAGATAATTAATCATCTTAATTGTTCTACATTAATATTTTTATGATTTTTAAATAATTTAATAATATATTTTTATCATAAATACTATTAATGTCATTTTAAGAACTATTCACATAATTTGACTTTGAAAACAACATCACAGGAATGGAATTAAAATATAAACATTTCATATGTCTATAATATGTTTTTATATCTATATAATTCATTTAACACAATAATTCACCCAAATTGTATTACTTTTAATATTTTTAAAATCATTTATTTTATTTCTCTATTAATTTAATAAATACTATATCGGCATTGCTAAGAATTTAAGGTAATTATTTAATCACTAAAAATTATAAATAAATTACCATGATCAAAAAAATAATTTATATTTAAAAAAATAGAACCGAACTTATCCTCTTTTTTCCTTATGTAAAAATTTTAGAGATGTTAAATTCAAGAGAGTGACATTTTGTATTTATTCTTTACTTGAATTAATATAAATGTCATAATCAAAGAAAAATAGCAAAAATTAGACATATATTTGATAATTATATGTAAATATATGAACTTAACCCATATAATAGGATAAATAAAAGTGTTGGGTTGATTTTTGCGACCTTGTCTCTTGGTTTTAACCCTATTTTAATCATTTTACCCTTACTGAGGGGACAAATATTTACCATGGGTATTATTCATAATGAAAAAAATAGACCTATTTATAAAATTTGAAACTCATAATTCCAAATTTGGTATCCATTTATCAATATTTAATCAGTATAACTGGTGAAAATAAATTTCAATATAAATGCATAAAATGCAACAAAAAATGTTTTTTTAAATGTGTTTTTAAGCATAAAAATTAACTTATTTAAAAATCATGATGATGTAATTAATTATATTATTATAAATAAAATTTAATATATTTAATATAAATATCTAATCAAAAATATAATGGAACTTTTAAATTAATTGAAGTAATGAAAGTATTTTAAAAATATGTTTTTCTACTATTCACTGATAAATCAATCATTTCAAAAAAATACCAAAATTTCACCCAAAGTTAATTTTGATATGATTATTTAAAAAATTAATATTATTTTTTCAAATAAAATATATAAATTTGAAAAATAATTATATTATTTTATCACAAAAAAATAAATAAAAATCATTTCTGAAGAAAACATATTTTGAAGAATAAAATATCTTTACTAAAAAAATTGAGTGCTTATTTCTTAAATATAAATCAATAAATTTTAATTGATTAGGTCATGTATATATATATATATATATATATATATCATAATTCAGTAAATCATATTCATATATTCCAATTCAACGGTAGGGTTATAATGGTCATATATAAATAATAATATTTCATGGATCATTTAAGCATGGTGTTGCGTGTTGTATACACTAAATAACATAGTTTTATTTTAAAATATCAGGGTTTCATAGTGGTGGTCATAGGTACTTAATTAATTTTACTAATTGATTTATTTAGTATGGTTATTTTTTTAATGATACACGAGTTTGAAACTTTTTAAAAGTTCAAATAGTTTCACAATGGAGTACATAATCAACTAGGAAAAAGTATTAAGATGGTCTAATTGGATCAGGGTGGTGAATACTTTATCTAATAATTCACTAATAATCTAAAAAATTATGAAATTTTTTTATAACTCATCCATCTTATAACATTGTGGTGGAATGGTATGTTTGAGAGGAGTAATCATTCCTTGTTGGATATGGTTTGATTAATGATGTGTTAGTGTGACCTTTCAGTATCATTCTAGGGTTAGGCTCTAGAGTCTGATGTATTCATATAAATGGTGTTCCATCTAAAGCAGTGATAAATAAACCATATTATATATGTTATGGAAAACATCTCAGCCTATCTTAATAGATATTTGAGGTTGTGAAGCACACATACGATGATTGTATTCTGAAAGTCTTAACCCTAAGTCAGACAAGTTCTTATTTTTTGGTTATATAAGGAAACTAAGGGATATTATTTCTATAATCCTACTCAAATCAAAGTGTTTATTGTTTAAATTGGTGTTTTCCTTAAGAAGTAATATATAACTCAAGGATTCGGTGGGAGGAAAGTTAAATTTGATGAATTTCAAGACCAATAAAAAGGAAGTGTTCCTGAGGTAGACATTGATCCAATTCCATAAATAGTTATGGAATAATAACCAAATAAAGATATATAAGAACCTTAAAGTTCTAATAATATTCATTAAGAAATCAATAGGTATGGATTTCTCATAGAAAATTATGATGAAGTAATGTTCATAAGAGATGAACCTACTACTTACTAGGAGGCCATTGAGAGTTATGATTCTAATAAATGGTTAAAATCGATGGAATTTGAAATGAACTCTATGTATACTGACCAAGTTTGGAACTTGGTGGATGTTGGAGTTGGCTCCCTAGAACCAACTTCTATAAACTTTATGGTTACTTTTATTTATGTATTTTAATATTTATAAAATATATTAGCACATCATGATTGTTCTTTTATGTGACATAGTATGTGATAATGTCCTAAGTTTACTTATCACACTAAAAGGACATAATAGTTCCCCGATATGATGAGAACCTAGAAGTGTCACAACAATTGAAACAGCCTAGAATCCACACTTTTGGATATAGTGAAAAAGACATAAAATCTATAAATGTTTCCCAATTTTTTTCCGTCAAAACCTAAAATATCAAAAGGAAATATTGTATCACTTATATACCCAAGTACCTTTTAGGTTTGGAGTTTTATAGAATTAGTAAAAACTCTAATTTTCACTCATAAACAATTAGTTCATAAAAATTGACATTATATCTCACTATACCTAGCTTTTCTTATTTCACAATAGGTCATCAACATCATCCATATTAAATCCTTATAGACAAAACTCATTTAACATATTTCCTCATAACCTGTGAAAAATAAAAATAAGGAATGGGTGAGCTCAGATGCTCAGTAAGTGTAAACAATAATATATCAAATCATATCCTAATCATAAGACATAAGAACATAAAAAACATTTGAAATTTATATCATGCATACAAATAATCATGATATCATGACATGGGATAAATCATAGAATTTCATAAAGAATCAAATAATATATTCCATAAGATCATAACATAAGACATGAAAATGTGGAACACACATAAGCATAGAAAATCATTTTCATATTAGTTAAGGATCACTTCCAAGACTATCATAGAGAAAAAGTCCCTTACCTAACTTAGTTCACTCCTCATTTCATCCTGGTATTATTGAATTGAGTTTACTCCTTGATCCAGCCCTATATTAATAAACCGAGTTTACTCTAATTCAAGTCCTATATTACTAAACTGATTTTACTCTCATTCCAGTCTTTTATTACTGAACCGAGTTTACTCCCGTTCCAATCTTGTATTACTGAACCGAGTTCACTTACCGTTTCAATCTTGTCTATATCATGAGATATAAATATTTAACCAATTAATTTAAGGGAGATATAGGTCCCATCTGTCACATAATAAAAATCATACATATGTGTTCCAAAAGAACATAAATCATTCATCATATCAAAACCCATGGAATGAAATGGGTTTCATAAACAACATTCAATCATAACATAACCCATGGAAAAGAAATGGGTTTCATAAATATCATTCCATCATAACCATAAATAAACCATAGGAAGGATATGGATAGTATTATTAAAAAATATCCCTATTAAATCAAAATTAACATAAATTAATTTTATCATATATGTAAAAATAATTCTTGAGTAAAATATCCTTTCTAATTTGAAAATGTTTTCTTTTCTTAAAATGCCATGAAATTTTAAAAAAACATTTTATTTGAAAATAACCTTGTAAGATTATAATTTAATATTAAATTAATTAAGATTTAATGAAAGTGGATAAATCCATTTATTTCATATATTTTTAAAAAACATTCCTTACATACTTTTTCTAGAAAATTCACAATGCACCTCATTTGGAAAACAAAAAAAAAATATTTCTTTCAAACCGTTTAGTAAAAATTCACACATGCGTAAAAATAAATTTAAATATTAATAGGATAATATTAAAAACATTTTTGAAAAAAAATTAAAAAACATTGATTTGGGAGATAAATATTCCACAATGGTAATTTAAAACAAAACAATCCTGATTATTGATGAGATTGTGAAATAATCACATATCACTTTATAATCAGTAGAATCATATGCCACATGAATGAAAGAAAATTATATGGATATGAAGATATCATAATATTAATAATAATACTCATAAAATACATTCATGGGTAGTATATACACCACAAAAAAGAAAAAATTATTGTATAATGCAGGTGTCACACAGAAATAAAAAGTGAGACAAAAATCTCTTACCTTAAGTCATGACTTCCTTCGTATATGTTCAAAACTCATGTATAATAAATATAATTTTATCATAAATCTACCAAATAACCATATTCATATATATATATATATATATATATATATATAATACCATATATTATTTACTTATGACTTTATATTACTCACTTATTAACAATTCCATGTTAAAGTTATGTTTTGGTAATAACCGCTTTGTTTTTCCTTCATGTTTTGACTTGTTATCCTTGGTCCTATTACATAGATCATGATTTAATCATATAAATAATTATAACCATGATATATATAATATATATTCATTATATATGTATTCATGGTGGTTCAAGAAAAATATAGAGAGAAAATAAAATACGTTGTTCATGGAGACGGTAGGTCATACATACACATGAATGTTGTTTTCATTTTCCTATCATATTAAGAGAAAAAAATTATATGATATATTATCATTAAATAATTATTTTTATGTTATATATATCATATATATTCATTAAATTCATCCTTTTTACCATCTGGGTGAAATATATATGAGAAATAAATCGCATTGCATCGTCGAGATGGTAAACTATAGGTACGCACGAGCAACGTTATCATTTCCGAAATGATTAGGTGTTAAAAATTTAGATATGATATTACCATTATAGAAGTATAATTATGTCACAAATATCATATATAAACATTAATCACATCATAATTACCACTCATAAAATATGGTGATAGAAAATTAATGGTATCGCTGCGTGGAGATGTTTAAGTCGTACGTACGCACGAACGATACTTTCTTTTCTTATTCGATGGGAAAGGGGATGTATAGTGGTGTGATAATAATCATAGTAAAATTTAAGAATATTTAGTATGATTAATTTATTATTTTATTACATATATCATAGATTTATAGTAGGTATAGAATATTAGATAAATAGAGGATCGGTTAGAGCGATTACCTCTTCTTCGAAATGGATCCTTTAGATCTCCTGTACAGGACTTTAGAATTGATATTTTGGGAAGATAAAAACCAATAGAATTTGGATAATGAAGTTTAGAAGATAATTTTCTAGAGTTTGGTTGAGTTGTAATCCTCAAAGTGGTGTGAATAAGAGAGGGAGGTGGTACCATTTTATAATTGTGGTGAGGGGCACTTTTGCAATTTCAAAAAATATTAAATTATAATTAATTCAATATCAATCCAAATACCTCCAAAATTAAAAGTAATAAAATATTATATTATATAAGTATGTAATATCATCAACCAATATATTTTATAAAATTTTTGATATTATTTTAAATTATATCATTTTAGTTAACCCTTTGTTAATCTATTTTAATTTTAACTAAGGTAAAAATGTTTTCAATATTAAAATGTAAAAATTATTACTTATGTGATGTAAATTAGAACATATATAAACAATTTATATAATTTTAGACCATAATATAATTTTTTTTTATTTTTAAATATGTTATATGGTTTTTAAATAATTTAATAAAATATTACTTTTATAAAATATCATTAGTATCAATTTTGACACCATTCATTATGTGGACTTTTACAAATATAAATATATTAAGTTAACTTCAAAAAAAATATTTTATTATATCTCTAATGGGTCAATTTAATTCATAAAATTATTTTATAACCTTAATTAATTCAAATTATATTTCTTTTAAAATTTTGAATATCATTTATTTTATTTTTCCATTAGTTGAATAATTACTACATCATAATTGTGTAATTATTTAAGCTAATTATTTATTAAAAAAATTATAAATAAATTACTATGATGAATATAAATTATTTATATTTCTAAGGAATATTTATAGTAGAATATATCTTATGTAAAACCCTATATTAAAAATGTTATAGTTATTAAAAACATGAATGTGAAAACTTTGACTTTACATTTAATAAAATATTATAAATGTCATAATCATTTCCATGTGTATATAAATGGTCATTAATTATGCCCTTAGATGATATTGGTTGAGATATACTCAAAAAATAATATTTATTCAATTATTTTTATCATTTAACTATTCTTATCAATTTAATTAAAATCACTTTATTGATTTTTTGTCTGCTTGTACTAGCAATGCATCAGTGTTTCATAAGCATTAAAGGTAATTATTTCACATATAAAAATTAAAAATAAATTATTATCATAAAAAAATACATTAATCTCAATTTAATCCTTTATATCCATTGATAACCAAATTTGTTCCCTATGTGGACACATAATAGATATTTAAGACAAAGAAAGTGACATTTTTTGTGATTTTCTTTGATTTAAATATTATATAAATCATTTTCATGGGAAAGTGTCCATTAAAAAACTAAATTTAGATCCTTAGGTGTTAAGGGTCGAATAATATTCATCCTATAAAAATTTTTCATGTGTTAGAGACATCTTATAATCTTTGTAATTTTATTTTTTACCTAAATTACCCAATTTACCCTTTACCGTGGTAACAAAATTTAACATTGTTATTATTCACATTATACAAAAACAAAAGGGAACTATTCACTAAATTTGGACCTTATGAATCCAAATTTGGAATCTATTTTTCAGAATTCAAAACATATAAGTTTCATAATTTAATTTAAAATAAAACCGATAATACACCATAAAAACAGTTTTTCACAAAAATTCCCTTTTAAAACATAAAATATTTTTATAATGAATTAATGTGTAAAATTATTTTAAAAACACATAAATATTTTATTTAAAATTAAAATTAACTAATTAAAATTTTAAACTATTCCAAAATATAATTTTACCTTGTAAATACTTTAAATGAAAATATAGTTTTCAATAAAAATTAGTATTTTCACTATTCATCAAAACATGAAACTTCTCAAAAAAATACTAAAATTTCACCCAAATTAAATTTAAATATCAAAAATTAAAGTAAGAAGTTTATTTTTTCAAATAGAATTTATAAAAGTGTCAAAACTAGATTTGAAACAAGTACTCCATCAAAATGAGGAAAAAATATTTTTTTAGAAAAATACTTCTTTTATACATAAAATTGGATTTGTTCTTATATCATGTCTAGAAAACACCTAAAATGAATGTTAAAATTTATATTTAATATATTATAAATATATTTCATTGATATAATCCAAATTTTTTTTGGTATAACACACTTGTGCATATTTAAATAGTTTTTCGAAAAAACGTGTCCTTTTAAAAAGAGTTTTATATTAATTTATAATTAATTGGTCAAATAATTATGTATACATGTGTAAACCATTTTTCATAATTCAATTAATCATGTTCATATCTGCCCTTTTAAAAACTAGGTTATAATTGTCTTATTTAAATAACTATAATAATAATATGATGTTTTGTAGAACTCGGTGTTGCATGTAACGCAATCTTAGCCAGTATTGTGTGTAGCTCAGGATTAACATGCGATAGTCTGAAATTCAAGCTATTAAAGAAATCATATTATTTAAAAATATTTTTTCATAAACATCTCGGGCTGTTACATTCTACCCCCCTTAAAATTAATTTCACCATCGAAATTCATCTGGGTTATCAAAGGTTTAATACTTGAAAATTCCTTTCATAGAAACTCACATCGTAAAAATGAATATTAAAACTCCATTTAAAAGGGGAAAGTTGGAAATACAATGGTTACATAAAGTAACTCATAACTATTTTTCCACATTAGACAACATATGTGGCAAGTGAAAACATAGACGTAGAAGAGAAATCTAACTATCATGTTCTGATGGAGAGTGATAGAGAACATAGTCCTTATACTGAAAATTAATTTTTTATTATTATCAACACTTTTGAGGAAAAAGTGATAAACCACAACATCCATCCTTACACCAAAAAACCATTAAAAAGATAATTTAGATCAAGACAACAAAATCTGACCCTCCTGAACGAATACACCAAGATGTCAAGCCTTCACCATCGCATGACCACTCAGCTAGCAGTCCCGTGAGTTGCACAGGCACGGAACCAATGGCAGAGCCATACCCTCTCGAACTTCCAAATCCAAATGACATGAGCAGGTGAAAGCTTCTTGCTCTTATCCTCATCTGGCGCAGATTCTGTTTGCAAGATTATCCAAAATCCACCTTCGAACCGCAACACCATTAGGAACTTCAGCTTCATCATAACATCACCACTACTTCAAAAAATTCACCCCTGATTCCTCAAAAAATCACCACTGCTCATAAAAATCACCACTACATCCTCAAAAAATCACCACTACAACACCACCAGGAGTGTCTGCTTCAGCAGAACATCAGCACTGCAAACCATCGCGCGTCCTTCACAATTAAAAATCCCAGGAAACCAGAAAACCATGTAGGATTATGCTTCAACAATACATCACCACTGAAAACCGTCGTGAGAAAAACCCAGAAAACCATATTCGACCCGAGCAGGAAACCAAAGCCGAAAAATCCGACAATATTCGAATCGCCGACTCCCGGAGTAGCATTACCAACCGTCGCTCAACACAGAACCATGAATCAAACCGAACCGATACTCCGAAACGAAGTCAAGAAAACAACAAACAGCCAAGCTTCACAGATTTTCGGAGGGGTTCAATGCGAACCGTCATGCAAAACGAAGAAAAGAATCCAAAACCAAAATGATTGCAAGAAAACGAAAACAGAACATCACTGATACGCCTAAAGGAGGTACCATTGTGGACAGATCCCATCGCCACCAACCAGAACCCTCAAAGAGACGCGACGAACCACCCTGCGCACCCACCAGAGATGAGGCGACATCCTTCAGCAGTTGAAGCTCGGTCGTGGGTCACCACGCCACCAAATAAACCCTATCCAGCTATGAGGATTTAGGTGAGGAACCGACCAGCAACTGGAATAAGTGTCCGATCCTGAGAAGAACACTACAAAGTAGATCTGCCGCCGCATCTCACTGAGCGTGAGGAGGAGCGCTGCGCCATCTCGAGACAAAAGGAGGTGGTGGCGATGAGGGGGAAAAACCTAGCGCTTAAGGCCCCTTACGGGCTCATCGGAAAGATCAAACATAGTCCTTATAAATTTAACCATATCAAAACCATAAATCTATGATGGGTTAAAAGTCCATTGATTTCTCAATAAAAAAGTAAATGGATAACTTTTTTATTTAGATTTTTTATTTAAATATTCTTTTCCTAGATTTGAGGAATTCATTTACCATATATACTAAGAACATAAGGAAACACACTTACTTGAAAATTAGAGTTTCATTATTTAATCAATTTCCACCACAAACTCGTCTTTTTCTCCAGATGATGATTATTCAAGATGAATTTTTTAGAGATCAAAAAATACAAAAAAGAATATAACAATCTATTATCCCTATCTTTATGAATTTATCACAACTAAATATAGTTAATACAAGATAAGATAATTATAAAAAAAGAATAATCCATTATATCAGTAATACCCAAATTTTAACATTGATTATTCAAACAATAACTAACATTAAAATTATTTAAAAATATTCTAAACCAATATTGAAACCCAAAAATTAGAATTATTTTATCAAATAGTCTTATAAGATAAATTTTAACATTTATCTCCAAATAATATCAGTAGCTCTTAACGTCTCATACCAAAAATTAATTTCCTTAATAATCCTAAAGGAATGTTAACCATTTTCATAAATAATAAAAATCAAAATAAATCCAAAATAAAACCATATATAATTCTACCTTTACTCATCAAATAAAATTCCATAGTGTTCTATTTACCTCAACCATATATGTTTTCCAAAATACTGAATGTATTCCGAAATAACATTAATCACTTAACTCCAAATAAATTTCTAATCCCATGGTTATCTATATGATAAGAATTAGGTTCCCAAAATGAACATAAACTGTTTACATCTAATATTTTAACTAAAAATGGAAATAAAATAATAAATGGAACTTTATGTAGGCCAGTGGTAGGTAATACACCATTTTTTCCCTTCCATTATGGGTTCAATATCTATAACCTTTCCGAACGTGATGGGTTTTCAACCATCATGTGGGTAGTCCTTTTTATAAAACTATATTAATATAATCTTTATAAAAATTCAAAAACATGCTAAATATCCTCAAAAATAATCATACCAGATTAAACATTAAATTAATGTTTTATCCTCAAAGGTTATTTCATACCTTCTATTTTTCACCCCAAAATGAAATAACCCTTAATTACCTCAAAAAAATGTCTCCAAGAATATCATTAGTCACCTTAAAATTTCATATCTTAAAACCTAAAAAGGTGTTTATAAGAATCTGAACTTTTGGTCATATATACCAATGATGGTGTCTATAACTCTTAAGATAACTTATCTTGAAAACATCCTAATCTCCAAAGTTATCTAAACCCTACTCTGACACCAAATGAAATATCCTATAATCTGTACTTCTGGATCCGATGAAAAATACTTAAATATTACAAATGTTAACCAATTTTTTCCATAAAAACCTACAACATAATAATAAAATACTCGATCAATTACATACCCAAGGACCTTTTAGGTTTATAATTTTATAGAAATAGGAAAAACTCTAACTTGGATTCATAAACAACTAGTTCATAAAAATCAACACTATCTCCCACTATATAGAATTTTTCTTATATCAAAATAGATTATCAACATCATCTAAGTGAAATCTTTATAGAAAAAACACATTTAACATCTTTCCTCATAACCTGGGAAAAATAAACATAAGAAAAGGGTGATATCATATACTCATTAAAGGTAAACATAGAAGATATCAAATTATATCATAATCATAAGACATAAGATCATAAAAAACATTTGAAAATTATATCTTGTATATCAAAGAATCGTGATATCATTTCATGGGATGAATCATAGAAGTTCATAAATAATCAAAGAACATATTACAAAAGAGCATAACATGAGACATGAAAATGTTGAAAACACATAATCATAGAAAATCATTTTCATATTAGTCAAGGCTCACTGCCAATACCATCATAGCGAATAAAGTTCCTTATTGAACAAAGTTCACTCCTCATTCCAACCTTGTATTACTAAACTGATTTTACCCCTAATTCTAGCCCTTTATTATTGAACCGAGTTTACTCTTATTCTAGTCTTGTATTACTGAACTGAGTTTACTCCCGTTCTAGTCCTGTATCACTGAACCGAGTTTAATTCCTTTTTCAGTCTTATCTATCTTATGAGATATAAATATTTTCCTAATTAATTATAGGGATATATAGGTATCAACCTTCACATAATTAAAACCATAAATATGTGTTCCATAAGAAAATAAATCATTCATTATATCAGAACCCATAGAATTAAATGGGTTTCATAAACATCATTCAATCATAACATAACCCATGGAAAAGAAATTGGTTGCATAAATATCATTTTATCATAACCATAAATCAACTATTGGATGAATAGGGATAGTATTCTTGAAAAATACCCCCAATAAATCATAAGTAACATAAATTAATGTTATCATGGATGTAAAAATAATTCTTTAGGAAAATATCCTTTCTTCTTTGAAAATTTTTTCTTTTCTTAAAATGTCATGCAATTTTAAAAGAAAAAAAAATTCTTTCAAAATAACCTTGTAAGTTTATAAGGTAATATTCAAGGTATTAATATTTCATGAAATTGGATAAATGTTTTTATTCTTCATAATTTAAAAAAACATTCCTTTCATACTTTTTCTAGAAAAGTCACAGAGTACCTCATTTGGAAAATGACAAAAAGATTTATTTCAAACCGTTTAGTAAAAATTCACACATGGGTAAAAATAAATTTAAATTTTCATAAAATAATAGTAAAAACCCTTTTGAAAACATTTTTAGAAAACATGTGTGTGGAGGATAAATATTTCACAATGGTGATTTAAAACTAAATAATCCCAATTATTGGTGATATTGTGAAATAATCACTTATCACTTAATAATCGGTAAGATCATATACCCCATGAAAGAAATAAAATTATATGGATATTAAGATACCATAATATTCATAATATTAATAATAAAATTCATTCATGAGTAGTATATACACCACAAAAAAACAAGTAGCATATAAGGCATGTGTCCCACAGAAATAAAAGTGAGATAAAAATATCTTACCTTAAGTCTTGGCTTTCTTCGTGTACATTGAAAACTACTGTATAATAAATATAATTTTATCACACATATAACATATAAATATATTCATATATATATATAATTCTATATATTATTTACTTATGACTTTATATTACTCTCTTATTAACAATTCCATGTTAAATTTATGTTTTGGGTAATAATTGCTTTGTTTTTCATTCATGTTTTGACTTGTTATCCTTGGTCCTCTTACATAGATCATGATTTTATCATAACAGAAATTATAACCATGATATATATGTCATATATATTCATTATATATGTATTCATGGTGAGTTATAAAAGTTATAGATATAAAATAAAATACACCATTCATGGAGATGGTAGGTTGTATGTAAACATGAACGTTGTTTTCATTTTCTTTTCATATTAAAAGAAAGAAAATTATATGATATATTATCATTACATGATAATTTTTATGTTATATATATCATATATATTCATTAAATTCATAATTATTACCATCAATGTTAAATATAGATGAGAAATTAATCACATCGCATTGTGGGGATGGTGAGTCATACGTACGCATAAGCGACGTTATAATTTCCCAAAAGATTAGGTGGTAAAAATTTAGATATGATATTATCATTACATAAGTATAATTATGTCATAAAAATAATATATAAACATTAAACCCATTATAATTCCCACTCATAAAATATGTTTATGGAAAATTAATTGCATTGCTGCGTGGAGACGGTAAGTTGTATGTATGCACGAGCAGTACTTTGTTTTCTTGTTCGATGGGAAAGGGGGTTTATAGTGGTGTGTTCATAATAATAATAAAATTTAATCATATTTATGATTCTTAATTTATTATTTTATGAAATATATCATATATTTATAGTAGGTATAGAAGAGTAGAAAAGGAGAGTGATTGGTTAGAGCAATTACCTCTTTTTCGAAACAGCTCCTTTAGATCTCCTCTAAAGGACTCTATAGTTGGTCTTTTAGGAAGAAAAGAACCTGTAAATGTGTCTAGGGAAGTGGAGAATATAATTTTTCATAGTTTTGTCAAGATATAAGGCTAAAATTGGTGTAAATAAGTAAGGGAGGTGGTTCCCTTTTATAATTGAGTTGAGGGGAACTTTTGGAATTTCAAAAAATATTAATTTATAATAAATTCAATCTCAATAAAAATACCTCCAAAATTTCATATATTATAATATAATATTATATAATTATTTAATATTATCAACCAATATATTTTATACAATTTTTATATTATTTTAAATATTATCATTTTGTTTAACCCTTAGTTAACCTATTTTAATTTTAACTAAGATAACAATTTTTTCAATATTAAAATATAGTAATTTTTACTTATATGATATCAATTAGAGAATAAATAAACAATTTATAACATTTTAGACCATAATTTATTTTTTTTAAATATTTTTTATGATTTTTAAATAATTTAAAAAAATATTATTTTTATAAAATATCATTAGTGTCAATTTTAACACATTTAATTACTTGGACTTTTAAAAATATCAATATAACAGGTTGACTTAGAACCAAATATTATATTATATCCCTAAGGGGTCAATTTAATATATAAAATTCTTGTATCATCTTAATTAATTCAAAATATATTTATTTTAATATTTTTAAAATCATTTATTTTATTTTTTTCATTAGTTGAATAATTGCTACATCATAATTATGTAATTATTTAAACTAATTATTTATTTACTAAAAATTATAAATAAATTAATATTATGAATATAAATTTTTTATATTTCCAAGGAATATTTATAGTCAAATTTATCTTATGGAAAAACCTATATTCAAAATGTTAATGTTATTAAAAAACATGAATGTGACAAATTTGACTTTACATTAAATAAAATGTCATAAATGTCATAATCATTTCCATGTGGCTCAAAATGGTTATTAATTATGCCCTTAGATAATATTTGTCATTATATACTCAAAAATTAATATTTATTCAATGATTTTGATAATTTAATGGTCCTTATCATTTTAATTAAAATCATTTTATTTATTTTTCATCTACTTGCACAAACACTGCATCAGTGTTTCATAAGCATTAAAGGTCATTATTTCAAATATAAAAAATAAAAATAAATTAATATCATGAAAATAAATAAATAAAGATAAATATAATCCTTTATATTCATTCATAACATAATGTTTTCCCTATGTGGACACATAAGAGATATTTAAGATAAAGAAAGTGACATTTCATGATTTTATTTGATTTAAATATTATATAAGTTATTTTCATGGTAAATTGTCCATTAAACAACTAAATTTTGATCCTTTGGTGTTAAAAGTCGAATTATATTCATCCAATAAAATTTTGTCATGTGTTAGAGTCATTTTATAGTCTTTATTATTTTATTTTTTAACTAAATTACCCAATTTACCCTTTACCGTGATAATAAAGTTTATCTTGGTTACTATTCATATTAGCTAAAAACAAAAGGAATCTATTCAATAAATTTTTAACTTCTAAATCCAAATTTTTACCCATTTTTAATAATTCAAAACATATAATTTTCATAATTAAATTTAAAATAAAACTGGTAAAATACCCTGAAAACAGTTTTTCAGAAAAAAAAATATCTTTTAAAACATAAAATGTTTGTATAATAAATTTGTGTATAAAATACTTTTAAAAACCCTAATTGGGTTATTTTAAATTAAAATAAACTAATTAAAATTTTAAAATAATCCAAAACATAATTTTACCTTGTAAATACTTTAAATGAAAATACAGTTTTCAATAAAAATTAGTATTTTCACTATTCATAAATACATGAAACTTCTCAGAAAAATACTAAAAGTTCACCCAATGTTAATTTTGGTATCCATATTTAAAATAATATCTTTATTTTTTCAAATATAATTTATAAAAGTTCCATAAACTATATTTGAAATAATTGTTTCATCTAAAGGAGGCAAAACTGTATTTTTAGAAAAAAAAATATTTCTTCTATGCATAAAATTGGATTTGTTCTTATATCATGTTTAGAAAAAACATAAATTAAATGTTAAATATTATATTTAATATATTATAAATATATTTCATTAATATAATCCAATGAGAGTTTTTATTATTTATCTATTCGTATAACACACTTGTGCGTATTTATATAGTTTTTTAGAAAAACATTTCCTTTTAAAAAGGGTTTTACATTAATTTTATAATTAATTGCTAAAATAATTATATATACATGTGTAAAAAAATCGTAATTTATTTAATCCTATTCATACCCTTCATTATAACAACTAGGTTATAATTATCTTATTTGAATAATTATAATAATAAAATGATGTTTTGTAGAACTCAGTGTTGTGTGTAATGAAATCTAAGCTGGTTTTGCGTGTAGTGAAATATTAACATGGTGTAGTGTGCAATTAAAGCTATTAAATAAATCAAATTATTTAAAAATATTTTTCATAAAAATCTCGGGATGTTACATTCTACCCCCCTTAAAATGAATTTCTCCCTCAAAATTCATCTAGGTTATCAAAGGTATAATACTTGAAAGTTCCTTTCTTAAAACCCCACATTATAAAAATTAATACTAAAACTCCCTTTAAAAAAGGAAACTTGGAAACATAATGGTTACCTAAAGTAACTCATAACTAGGTTTCTAAATTGGATAATATAGGTGGAAAGTGAAAACATGTACATGGAAGAGAAATATAGCTATCATGTTCTGATAGAGAGTGATAGAGAACATGGTCCTTATAAAGTTAACCATATCAAAACCATAAATATGTGATGGGTTAAAATACCATTTATTTATCATTAATAAAAGTAAACATATAAAATTTTTATTTAATGTTTTTATTTAAATATTCTTTTCCTAGAGTTGAGTAATTTATTTACCATCTATACTAAGAACATAAGGAAACGTACTTGCTTGAAAATTAGAGTTTCATACTCTAATAAATTCCCACCACAAACTCATCTTTTTCTCCAGAAGATGAGTATTAAAGATTAATTTTTTTATACCTAAATCTTCAAAATCATCTTATATGGATCACAATATCCACAAAATAATATAACAATCTATTCTCCATGTCTTTAGTCATTTATCGCAACCAAACAAATTTAGTACAAGATAAGATAATTCTCCAAAAAGAATAATTCATTATATCAATAATACCCAAAGTTCAACATTGATTATTCAACCAATAAATAACATTAAAATTCCTTAAAAATATTCTAAACCAATATTGAAACCCAAAAGTGATAATTATTTGATCACATAGTCTTCCAAGATAAATTTTAACATTTACCTCCAAATAATATCAGTCGCTCTTAATGTATAATACCAAAAGTAATTTCCTTAATAATCCTCAAGGTACATTAACCATTTTCATAAATTATCAAAATCACCATAAATCCAAAATAAAATCATATATAATTCAAAATTTTCTCCTCAAATAAAATTCCACAATGTTTTGTTTACCATAATCATATAGGGTTTCCAAAATAGTGAATGTCTTCCAAAATAACATTAATCACTTAACTCCAAATAAATTTCTAATCCCATGTTTATCTATATGATAAAAATTATGTTCACAAAATGAACATAACATTTTTTCATCATATCATTTAACTAAAAAGGAAAATGAAATACTAATTGAGACTTCACACAGGCTAGTGGTAGGCGATACAATATTGTCGCCCTTTGGTTGTGGGTTCAATCCTCGTGGCCTTTCCAAACATGACGGGTTTTCACTCATCATCTAGGTTTTCCTTTTTATAAAACTATATTGATATGATCTTTATAAAAATATAGAAACATAATAAACATCCTAAAAATAACCATAACATATTAAACATTAAAGAAATGTTTTAACCTCAAAATTTATCTCATACCATCCATTGCATCCCAAAAAGAAATAACCCTTAATTACCTCAAAAAATGTCTCTAAGAATATCATTAGTCACTTTAAAATCTCCTACCTTAAAACCTAAAAAGGAGTTTCTAAGACTCTAAACTTATGGTCTTATATACCCATGATGGTTTCTATAAATCTTAAGATAATTTCTTTTGAAAACATCTTAATCTATAATGTTATCTAAACCCTACTCTGATACCAAATGAAATAGCCCAAAATCCGAATTTTTAAAACCAGTGAAAAATATATAAACTTCAAAAATTTTGACCAATTTTTTTATATCAAAACTTAAAACAAAAAAAGGAAATAATGGATCACTTACATACCCAAGTACCTTTTAGGTTTAGAGTTTTAGATAATTTGTAAAAACTCTAACTTGGATTCATAAACATCTAGTTTATAAAACTCAATACTATCTACCACTATACCCATCTTTTATTATTTCAAAATAGGTCATAAACATAATCCATGTTAAATACTTATAGAAAAAATTCATTTAATATCTTTCCTCATAAACTGGGAAAAAGAAACATAAGAAAAGGGTGAGATCAGATGCTCGGTAAAGGTAAACATAGAAGATATCAAATCATATCATAATCATAAGACATAATAACATAAACAAAACATTTGAAAATTATATCCTGTATATCAAAGAATCATGATATCATGTCACGGGATAAATCATAGAAGTGAAAAAATAATCAAAGAACATATTCCATAAGATCATAACATAAGACAAGAAAATGTGGAAAACACATAAGTATAAAAAATCATTTTCTTATTAGTCAAGGATCACTTCCAAGACCATCATAGAGGATAAAGTCCCTTACTTAACTAAGTTCACTCCTTTTTCCAACCATGTATTACTAAATTGATTTTACTCCTCGTTCTAGCCCTATATTAATGAACTGAGTTTACCCTCATTCCAATCCTATATTACTGAACCGAGTTTACTCCTGTTCTAGTTGTTTATTACTGAACTAATTTCACTTCCCATTTCAGTCCTATCTATCTCATGAGATATAAATCTTTACCCAATTAATTGGAAGTAGATATAGGTCCCACCCATCACATAATGAAAACCATACATATGTGTTCCACAAGAATATAAATCATTCATCATATCAAAACCCATGGAATGAGATGG
The DNA here is from genome assembly GCA_963277665.1 of Viscum album. NCBI lineage: Eukaryota > Viridiplantae > Streptophyta > Magnoliopsida > Santalales > Viscaceae > Viscum > Viscum album. Next base: position 1,075,359,670 of record OY728121.1, on the reverse strand, counting down.
GTTTCATAAACATCATTCAATAATAACATAATCGATGGAAAAGAAATGGGTTTTATAAGTATCATTACATCATAAAAATAAATCAACCATAATAAGTATAGGGATATTATTCTTTAAAAATACCCCCATTAAATCATAAGTAACCAAAATGAATGTAAACATAGATGTAAAAATAATTATTGAAGAATATACCCATTCTTATATAAAAATGTTTTCTTTTCTTAAAATGTTTAGCAATTTTAAAAGAAAAAATTTTCTTTGAAAATAACCTTATAATATTATAAGGTAATATTCATGGAATTAAGATTCCATGAAATTAGATAAATCTATTAATTTAGTATAAGTTAAAAAACATTTATTTCATACTTTTTCTAGAAAAGTCACAAATTAACTCATTTAGAAAATGAAAAAAAGATTCCTTTCAAACCATTTAGTAAAAATTAAAACATGGGTAAAAATAACTTTAAATATTAATATGATAATAATAAAAATATTTTTGAAAACATTTTTCGAAAACATGGATGTGGAAGATAAATATTCTACAATGATGATTTAAAATGAAACAATTCTGATTGTTAAAGAGATTGTGAAATAATCACCTATCACTTTATAATTAGTAAAATCATATACCCCATGAAAGAAATAAAATTATATGGATATAAAGATACAAAAATATTCATAATATTAATCATAAAATATATTCATGGTTATTATATACACTACACACAATAACAAGTAGTGTATAAGGCTTGTCTCCCACATAAATAAAAATGAGACAAAAATCTCTTACCTTAAGTCTTGAATTCCTTCGTATACATTCAAACCTCGTGTATAATAAATATAAGTTTATAATAAATATAACACATAACCATATTCATATATATATAATACCATATATGATTTACTTATTACATTATATTAATTTCTTATTAATAATTCCATGTTAAAGTTATGTTTCAGGTAACAACTGCCTTATTTTTTGTTCATGTTTTGACTTTTTATCCTTGGTCCTCTTACATATATCATGATTTTATTATATCTAGAATGATAACCATGATATATATATCATATATATTCATTATATATGTATTCATGGTGATTCATAAAAGTTATAGATAGAAAATAAAATACATTGTTCATGGAGAACCTTTACCTCTATCTCAGTGGTCCCTCGACCATCTGTTGATCATTCGTATGGCGGGTTGGGAAGTCACGATTCATGTGTTCCTGCCCATCGCATGAGTAGCATACCCTTATCCTCTGCTATCTCTCATTGTCTTGGTGGTCTCTCACCACCAATCTTGAGTCCTAGGGCCATTTACTAGATGGTATGGCCCGTTTGGACCACTACACCATCTGTCGACTGCCTACCACGGATGACTCAGCTACCTGTCTCTTGGTGGTGGGACCCACTGTTGGTGCCTTCTCTGTGAGAAATATCTCTACTAGTAGAGCTCACTCCAGCACTCCAACCTACATGGGGATGTAGAGAGACACCACCAATGCCCTGATATCCCACCTGAGTCCCTACTCAAAGGATTGAGACCTAAAGAAAGGGTCTTGAACTATGTCTATAGAGTAGCAGGAAAGCTTGGTGAACCTCATTGGGTACTCATCTACCGTCATACTTCCCTGTTGAAGGTGAAGAAACTCCTGAATGTGCACCGAGCACAAAGTCGTGGGGAATAACTTCTCTCAAAAAATCTGCTCAAAGTCCATCCAGGTGAGGGTCTCCTCATCATGCGTCTGGATCGTCAGACTCCACCATCTCCCTACCGAGCCCTGAAGAAGGCTCACAGCTAAGATCACCATCTGTTCAAGTGGTTTCCTCGCTAGGCGGAAGACTAGTGTCACTACCTCCAGCCAATCCTCAGTGACCTGGGGATCCATCTCTCCCCTGAACCTCGGAGGTCTCTATCTCTGAAACTCGTTCAAGGCACTGAGTCTGTGCACATCCCCTTCCGGTACTTTTGGCAGTAGATGCTGACCAATGGGTGGTGGTAGCACTGGTGCACCACCTGGTGGGTCGATCTTAAGAACTGGACCCTAAACGGATGCCTCCTCATTAGGCAGGTTGTCCTCCCGACCACGTATCAGAATCCTGGTCGGTTGTCCTCAGGGAGACATACTAAAACAGATTAATATGGGCCACGGTCAATAGATTATACCTAGTGAGCTGACTCTTATACAAAAGAACATAAGGAGAAACTTTTTCAACCAGTGTTTTTATGCATTAATCCAAAAAGTAGATTTCAAGGTCCTGGTGTGTGGATATGTTAGCTGTCGCACCAACACTGGACTCCCTGAATCTAAAATTATAAATTGCAACATTTAACACTATTTCCCCAAAACAAAAATAATAGACTCTCAGTTTCTAAGGTATAACTGACCACCTTTGATACCACTTTGTTATGACCCGTCCCTCGAGGCCCGTTCTGTGACTACCTCAAGCCCGCCTCTCGAAGGTCAGGGGCTGGTGACTAGCGCCGAAGGCATCAACCTGCAAGTGGGAGGAATTTTCCTGAGTACATGTATGCACACACACGCCTAATCATGTCCCACAAACTAAAAGGGGAAAAATTATACTGAAACAAGTGTGGAGTACAAGTACAACTGAAAACAAGTGGGCCAAAATAAAAACCTAACAAAAGAACTGAAAACAAGAAAGTACAAAGGGACTCAAGTAGCCATCCCCTGAAAACCCACTTGGTGGTAAGAGTAGTGTAGCTACTGGAATCTGAATTAGTACATCTTGTCCACCTGATCCTACTAAGCCCTACCTAGTCCTACACCACCAAGTCCTCTATTGAAGTGTAGATCATCTTCACTAGACACAACACGTGCGGGCGAAGCCCGTGCATGGGTGAATAACAAAATACTTAGTAGGGGATCCCAAAACACAAAGTAAATACCACAAATAAATCCTCAAAGCAAAGCATGAATCATAAGCATGAAGTACAAGCACGAAGCATAAGACAACTCACACCAGGTGTATTCTAGAGTAGGAAAAGTTCATCAGTTATAGTGAATAACATTTCATACTGTTGAGGGACTCATCCTTGATGAGTCGCTGAAGTATTTCATGTCACTAAGGTCCACATGGTTGTTGCTCGTCCATCAGGCCACTGAGGTCCACATGGCTCTATCAGGCCACTGAGGTCCAGACGGCTGTTTCTCGTCTACATAATTGATCCCGAGAGAACTGCTCCCCCAAGCCATATGTTGAAAATAAAATTCCATGTAAGTTTCCTTAGATCATAACAAAAGATCCTCCTCATAGAGAGGGTTACAAATCTTCAAATTTATTATTAATCGGATGCCCAGTTTGCAAGTTATTAGTGTTTTAGTAAACAGGGGTTGGTTGCATCTGGGCCCAGTTTGACCCAGTTGAACAGACCCGACCAACCCAGCACGGGTGTCCCACATAACCTAATTTAATTTGACTGACTCAACCTAGCCCGGTTTGGGTATGGGTTGGTCCGGTCTGGCCTGGTCAGTGGGCCAGGCCCAATGGGCCTCACTGGATTTATCCCGGTTTGGCCGAGGGTCCAGCCTGCCGGATCGCCTGGCGACCCAGTCTCATCGGGCTCAACCCAAAGGGCACAGGTCCAGTATACCGCCACAATTCTAGCCCGCTGGGTGTGGGTCCAGACCACTGACGTGGGACTGGACTACTGGCTAGGGACGCGGCCTGCCAGTTGAAGCTCAGCCGCATGTGCGGCCATTGGTGTGCACCCAGGACGCGGAAGCCGCCGTCGCATCCCCTTCTTTGTCTAAAGCCAGCCCGAAAGGAGTGGGATTATCCTCCTATATGGCACCCACCTGTCACCGCATCCATCACCTATTGTATCCTATGGTCTATGACCTCCCCTCCACCGCGGTCGAGGGGCCCGGGCGGCCTGGACGCAGGCCGCCGCCTCTACGTGGTGCCGGTTGGCGTCGCTCCTTCGTATCGTCGTGGACACCTACCATTGTGGCATGTCGACGGGCGCACTGCCTCCCTCCACCCACGGCCACCACCGCGGGCCACCAAAGTTGCTCTGGTGGTCTGTTTCTCAATCCACCTATGCCTTTGGGCTTTGTAGGGTGTCACTGCCACCACGATGGTCTCGGATCTGCCTTGTCACCATTTTGGAAAATCTTTTCACAATGAGAGCACATGAGGAGGGGCTTGATCCTTTTTCATATTTTCTCGTTCCCTTCGTGTTAGATGTTTTAAAATTGGGGGGAGGTTCAGGGAAGATGTTTAATCCATGATAATTCAGTCTCGATGTTGAACCCCAAAAAGAGTACCCTCCTACAAGAACGAGCGACCCAAGGATCAACCTGTTCATGGGTTGATCTGCGTTCATAGTTTAGAAAAATAAAGGATGGAGAATACTTCAAAATAAAACCCCTACATCATTTATATTCCCTCCTGTAGCGCTTTTTTCTTGAGGGTCCAAGATATCGATGGCGTTCATCGTTCTTTGAGGTACTTCAAAGTCAATAACGTCCTGCCATCATTTGTCATTCTTCATTGGGGATGAAATCCATAGGAGGTTCATCAGATAATCCTCACAGTTTAATCCTCATTCCACCAATGCATCAAACTATTAAAAAGAAAACACATCACAACTTTTCTGTTACACTGTTTCATTTATGAAACTGCGTCGCTGTTATGTGTCGTTATGCTATGGGTTTTCGAGCCATTAATGAGTTTCATTAATGCATCTCATCATCACCTCATCACTGCATTGCAGCATTGTCATGTCACCACTTTTCGATTGATTAAAGGAAATAGAATATCTTTTTAAAGTTATTTTATTTTTTCTGAAAGGTCTGAAAATTAACTTTTTTGTTCGGCCCTTACCGGCTGAAGTTAAGTCATTTATAGGTGAATCCTGATATTCTGAGATCAACGATGCCCTCGGATTTTTGATCCGAGCACTAGTTAAAAGGTTAGAAAACCCCACTTTAATATTTACTGAACATACCTTAAAAAGGTTCAAAATTATGTTTCGGGCTCACCGGGCCTTGGAATCACGTGTCGTCAGAGCGTGTAGTCTCGAAATAATTCCATATAATTAAAAAAATACAAGTAAATTCCAAGATGTTACACCTTAATGGTAATTTAGTCAAGTATAAGTATATGATAGATCCTAGAGGTTGTGAAGTGTTAACTGAGTCTGCTGAGGCATGCAAGTTTCATCGATCCATTTATTAGTTGAAACCTTCTTCTCAAATATGAAATACTCAGTTTAGTGGTGCAATAAAAGAGTTTAGTTTCATCAAGAAAATATATTATTCTTTTGTATATAATTGTTTTAGTGTAATTGTTGTAGTGTTTATGATATTGTATGTGTATTGTGTATTTCTTATTGGAAATGAAATCCCTACGTTACATTATATAAAGATATGTTTAGAAAAATGATTCTCTATAAAATACATGGGTGAAGAATCCTACATAATGGGTATAAAGATCTATAGAGATATATAGAAAAGGTTTATTAGACTAATTCAAGACATCTACATTGGTAAATTGCTATAGGTTTACCATAGATAACTCCAAAATGCAGTATTTACCTATGTTACATGGTATTAATTTTAGAAAGATTCAAGATCTTTCTAAGGAGTTAGAAAGGATGGATAAAATTACCTATGTCTCTACCATTGGCTTTATCATGTATTCCATATTTTATACTTGATTTTATGTTTCTTATGCTCTTAGTATAATGAGTAGATACCAATACAATTTTGTTGATTCACTGTATTTCTATTAAAAACATCCTTAAGTACTTAATAAGGACTAAGGATATGCTCTTGGTATTTAGAAGAGAGGATGATCTTTTTGTAAGGGGTTACACATATGCTAGTTTCCAATCTAATAGGGATGATATAATATTTTAATCTAGTTTCTTATTTTCCTTAATAGTGTAGATATCAGTTAGAATATTTCCAAACAAGCTATCATGGAATACTCAACAACATATGAAGAGTATATCACTGCATCAAATGATGTGAAGGAATATGTTTGGATCGAGAATTTCATTTTTGAAATAAATGTGGTTCTTAGCATCGAGAGAGAAATTGTGATTTAATATGTCAATAATGGAATAATTGATCAAGCCAAGGAACCATGGTCTTACCAAAGTACTAAAAAAATTCTTCATAAATACCATCTTTTATGAGAGATCATTGAGAAGGGTGATGTTAGGATCTATTGGGTGGTTATTAATGATAATGTAGAGAATATGCTGATGAAACCATTATCATAATAGAATCATGGGGGCCATGTTGAGTCTATTGGTATATAATACATAAGATATTGACTTAATGGTTGTATAATGTATCATGATTTTATAATAAAGACAATCTCCATTTATCATTCATTCATGTGTGCAGTGATTTACTTTACATGAATAATGGAATGATAATATCCCCTCAAAATAAAACTTTGAGTCATCCCAAATTGATGATCATCATGGAGTATCATATATTGTTATTATATGTTAATATTGGAATTACTAGTTAACTCAGGATATAATAAGTGGATACTTATTATTTTGAATGGCCCACTAAAATATATCCCATGGAATTTCATATAGTGGTTGATATACTTATGGGTCTATAATTATTATCCATCATTTTTACTTGGGGTAGGTGAGAAACATAGCATGAGAACCACCACACTTTGATAAATTTCTTATGAAATCCTTGATACTTATTTAATCTAGGTGTAGTGGGGTATTTTTTGATCATTTCGTCAGTTGGATCACAACCAAAATGAGATTTTTCAACTCATATGAAGAGAAAAGACATATGGACCTTAATTTAATTAGACTTAGGAAATGAATGGAAATTCCTAGTTGAGTTATATATAATGTTTTCATATACATGAATGAGGAACATGTGATATTTTCATCAAAAATATGAATGGTATGTGAGGTATTCATCAATTAAGTCACCCTTTTTCAGAGAATCAAAAAAATTTAAGATAGCCTATACTATATTGAAATTGTTCCATGACTAGTGGTAACTCTATGAAAAGGAAGAATGGATTATATAAGGATACATATGATATATATGATACATTTTTTGTGTACATGTTCATATGATAATTGAGTATGTTTTATAGAGATCACACCAAACCTATTAGTAGCTTGAGTGGCATTGATGTTTTACTAGAGGCCACTTTTTCTTATATATATATTTGATATAGTGATTTAATTTTTGATTTCACTCTAATAAGGATCATAGAGTCACATAGTTTGTCCTTTCTATGAGTATTATCTTTTGGAAAAAATGTTTATACTAAAATGAAGAAAGTATTATAAACCTTATCCAAAAGATTTTTAGATGGATTCACATAGAGTTCTGAAGTTTTGTGTAAATATTTTATGGGTTTGGGTGTAAGTGGTAGATTAGTTGTAATTCACTAAATCTAGTGATGTCATGTATTATGATATCCCCAAAGTTATAAAACATGATATTCATGAGATTCATATCATAGTTTATTATTATAATATATCATAAAGAGGATGGGATGTTTATTTTTTGATTTTATCATAGATTATGATAATACATATTATATATATTTCATAGGATATGAGTGAATGAATCTTTTATGCCCTCCCACATGGTTTATTAAATTTTGAATCAATGAATATTGATTCATTAATGGCTACCTTATTTTTTGAAGTATGTAAACAATCAAGTTCAATCAATGGAAACGTATTATCAGTAACACACATGGACTGCCATGAGATGGCATCCGACACTTCATCCTCTTCATTCAATGTAGATAATCAGGGAGGGACTATAAAAGGTAATAATTCCCTTCATTTATTGATACTCAATACTTTATAGCCATATCAAAAAATCTAAATCTCTCTTCATACTATAATTTTTATTCATCTGTCAGAATAAGTTTCTAGTAACCCTTTGGTAGGTTTTAGATCCTCTCATTATGAATGTGAATCCAAGGATGGTGTAATACTTGTAGTGGTGAGATCCGTTTGCTGCTCCAACGACCTCCATAAAGCATCTAGGTGTAGAGATAGAAGTAATCATGTTATAAGTATGTCATTCTCATTTTTTTCATCATTTTTTTCATGTTGCATTTGTTGAAGATAGATCATGAATTTATGGGTTTTTTCCACTAGCAAGGATCATAGGATGATATCACTAAAATCATTAATTTCAAGTGAATCAAACACATGGAAGTAAAAATTAATTAAATAAAAATTACACTACATGGAGTGAAGCTAGTTGTACACACTATGTGATAGGTTTTTCACCACTGGTTACACGCCGTGTGATTTTAAATGGGTCATTTTTAATTAAATTATTTAAATATATGTGGTTATCATACATGTCGTCTGCTTCATGGTAATCACCAATTGTATAATCCAAGTATATTCAAGGCATATTGTGTGGTCATGCATGTTTTGAAAACTAAATGGATTGAAATATATAACTAAACATAGTGTATATCATGACATGTCATGTAGAAATACATGTCATGTAAGTACATAATACATGATAAGGATATTTCACAATGTTAACCACATGTTTGTCGCATGATGGTATGTGTCGTGTAACTATTAAATTACATAAATGGGTATAATCTAACATAGAAGGACACACATCATATTTTATCTAGTACAATTCATGTACTTAATTAATTTTAAATTAAAAATAATTTATTTATTTTAATTAAAATTATAGAGGATGGGAATGTTGGGGGCTATTTGGATTAATAATTAAGTTAAAGAATTAATTGATTAATAATATGATTAATTTATTAATTTGATAAATTTATCATGATAAATAATTAATTGAAATGAATTATAGTGAGTTCAATTCATAGTCATTACATGTGTGGTGGTCATGAGCATGACCAAACAATTCATATGTTGGGTTTCCATTTAATTTAATTATTTATTTATTATATTTTTTTGAGAAATTACTAAATATGATGATCTAAGTATTATCCATTCCTATTATTATTCATGGGTATACATGTCAAAATTATTATTTATATAACCCAAAACCCATGGTTCTCATCACATGTGAGTGAGTAAGCATATGTGAAGGAAATAGATCCCAATAAGAGTAGAAATTTAAATATTGAGATGAGGTGAAACCAACCAAATAGATACATAGGTTAAAGGAGAATTGTTTCAAGTCTTGGGTTCAAGGAGTTACTTTACCTATGGTAATTATTGGTTTATCATCTTCTCAATAAACTAACCAATAGTTAAAATCTCATGATTGTATCACTTGTTTATTTTATTTTTCAATTGCATGGTTATTTATTTAGGTGATGTGTGTTTATTTCATGACTAAACATGATTACATAAAGTAAATAAATAAAAAACATGCAAGATGAAATAAAATAAATAATTTATGCATAAATTATTTTATCATAAATGGTTGATTAATTATGTAAAATACATATAATATTAACAATCATGTAAAGGATAAAATAAATAATATTTTATGTATAAAGAAAAAATCCCTCAAGGAAAATATTAAGTCATATATCACCTTTAATTACTTCAGTTTGAATTAAACCATAGATTTAAGTATTATTCCGACCCTCATCAATATGCTTTCATTTATTAGGGAATTTTAATGAAATTTTAAGGTTTAATTAATCAAGTTGGTATCAATAGTAGTTGCCTTCACAAGACTTGGTGTATCTTGGAGGGAGGTGTTGAGGAAATATGAGTTTAGGATTTTAGGATTGGAGATCCTACTCAAAATATTAATGAATTTTGAGTTAATGTAATTATAAATACTTCCTACATAAATACATTTGAGTAATTTGATCAAACCCTCTTCTGGGTTATGAGAAGGGGAATAAGGATCCTTGCCACTAGAATATCCATGTGATGGGATATTCTAAAACTAATGATGAGGTAATTGAGGTTTTATAAAATAGTGTGAAACTAATAAAATTAATTTATTACATCACACTTGGAAATATAGATAAAATACTAAAATATACTTTTATTTTTTATAGAAAATAGAAAATCATCTGTCCATGACATTATCCCTGAGATATATATTAGATAAATAAAATTTTCTGACCAATGAAAACTATCAGGATTTGTACAAGATATTTCACATCTTACTATGAAAAGATTGAAACTTTTATGTACTAAAGTACCCATAACCTACTGATCCCTCTAAATAGGCTAGTGAGGAGGATCATTCTATCTTTTAGAAAAACATGGATGATGCATTGGATGTCCAATGAATCATGTTATCATTCATGACTAATGAGTTTTGGTAGCTTCAAAAATACATGGATGCATGCACTATGTTATCTTATATCCATGATATTTATTAGGAGAAATCAAGACAATGGAGGTATAAGATCTCTAAGGAACTATTTACATTAAATATTGTATGATAAGTGCTAGATAAACCATATTTAGTTAATATTATTGTCTACTTTGAGCATTTAAAAATTCTAGTTTTCAAGATACCCAAAGAATTATGCATAAACCCCATGGTCGGCTCTCTTCCTCATTGATTATCCAGTTTTTTATGAATTTAAATATGATTAACATAGAGAAGACAATCTTAGGTATCCTGAATTTGATTCACCACATTAATACGGATATGAACCATGAAAACCTTTTGTCCTTATAGTGAACAAGAGGAAAGTAAAGGTGATAAGTTCTAAGAATAATTCCATGTATAAGGCACCATTGTGTCACCCTACCAAGGAGAGTATAATCAAAGGTCAAGATAAGGAGTGGTATGGTCTATATTTTTCATGAGGAAAGAAAGGATTCTATAAAAAGAAATGTTCATCAATGAAAAATCAAGGGAAATATTCAGGTTCATTCATTGTCGAATGTAATATCTCTATTATAAAAAAAAGGTATTATATATATCTTGTGGTAATCACATTTGTATCCAAACATAAGAACCAGGTAGATATAAAAAGGTTCACAAAGGTCATTTGGATCATTGAGCTTACAATGGAGCAAGACTGATTGTGTTTTCTATTGGATACTAACATCTCACATTACTAACTAGTTTAATTATATTATTAAATAATTTATATTATGTTCCTAGAATAATCAAAAACATAATATTTCTTTCCATTTTAAAAATGCATGGATTTATTTTCAAGTTTATAAATAAGAGTTTCAAATTTTATAACTATATCATATGTTATTGAATAGAAAATTTGAATAACAGTCTTTACACACTAGAATATGAAAATAAAGAGTTGGAAATATATAGTTAATAATGTTCACATGAATCATGTCACACCCTATTATGGAATCTTAGGATCGTTCATATAAATGAGAAGCATTTAAAAAAGATCTAGCAAGAAGGGTATTTAGATTCCTTGAACTAAATATCTAGATATATGCCATGATTTTTTGTATGATAGAATGATCAAAGATCCATTTAGTGAAAAGGGTGAAAGAGCTGTAAAGATACTAGAATTAGTTCATACAGAAATGTGTAGACATTTTCTAGTAAAATCTAGAGGTGGATACTCTTACTTAATAACTTTTACTAATGACTTTAGTATATATAGATATGTTTATTTAATGAGGTATAAGTTTTATTCCTTTAATATATTTAAGGTATATAATAATGAAGTAGAGAATCAGCTTTATAATAAGATAAAGAAAGTCCACTAATACCATAATGGGGAGTATCTTAACCAAGATTTTATCAATTGTCTAAGAGAGTTTGGGATACTATCTCAACTCACTCCTCCTTATACACCATCGAGGAATGGTGTCAGTGAAAGGAGGAACTATACCTTATTAGACATGGTGATATCGATATGGGTCCAAAAAGTATTCCATTATATTTTTTTATGTGTGTATTAAGGGATACACCATACACACTAAAACAAGTGTTAACTAAAGAAACAAGTGGAATCATGTATGATTTATGGTGTGGGAGGAAGTATGTGTTTTCAAATTTACATGTGTGAGGATGTGAGGCATTTATTAAGTATTTTTATAGAAAAAAACTTATACCCTAAGGCATAAAGTCCATATTTATAGGATATACTAAGTAAAAAAGGGGATATTATCTATACAACCCATCAAAAAAAGGTTATAGTGGCAATAAATTCCATATTTCTTGAGAGGGATCACATATCCAAAGGTTATAGTGGGAGAAAGATAAACTTAGATGAAATAAAGGATCAAGATACACAAGATTATGAATAAAAAAAATCCACAAATCCCAATGGAATAAGTTTTTATGGAGACACAATTATTTCCTAGGTGAATCAAAGAGGTTATAAAACTATTTAGATGTGGTTTTTTATTCATTGAGGATAGTGACACATTATTAGTTGATAATAATGAAGCATTTTCCTACAAGGAAATAGTAAATATCTTATAAGTTATGAAGTGGAAAGAAACCATGAATTTTGAAATGGATTCCAGGTATTGAAACCAAGTCTAGGTTTTGGTAGATCCTCCAGTTGATGTAAATCCTATTGGGTGAAAATGGGTATTCAAAAATAAGTTAAACATGGATGGTAAAGTCAGTAACTATAAAGCATGACTAGTGTCTAAAGTTTTTAAGAAACTTCAATTTATAAATTATGATGATACCTTTTCACCAGTTTCTATGCTAAAATCCATTAGAATTCTATATTTCATAGTAGCTTACCATAATAAATAAATTTAGAAAATGGATTTAAATATAGATTTCCTTAATGGATGCCTTCTAGAATATATCTATATAACATAACCAAAAGGTTTTTTGATACCAAAGGATGCCAATAACGTATGAAAAATGTAGAGATATATTTATGTGTTGAATAAAGAATCAAGATCATGGAAAATTAATTTTGATGAATCCATAAGAAAAATTAGTTTCATAAAGAATGAAAGTTATTTCTGTGTATACAATAGGTTTAGTGGAAGTGAAATTTTTTTCCTAGGAGTATATGTTGAGATTATATTATTGATGTAAAATGAGAAAATAGCCTTATAGTCAGTTAAGATGTGGTTGAAAGAATGCTTCTCTATGAAAGACTTAGGTGAAGAAGCATACATTATAGATATCAAGATCTACCATGATAGATATAAGAAGCTTCCTAGACTAAGTCAAGGTACATATATTGAAAAGATATTAAATATATTAAATATAGAACAATCCAAGAGGGGTTTTTTTTCCAATGTCACATGGTATACATCTCTCTAAGATAATTTTTCCTTATACACAATAAGAGTGAGAGAATAAGCTGGATTCCTTATGAATCTATGATAGGATATATCATATATGTTATTTTATGTACCAGGCATGATATTTCCTATACCTTGAGCATGTTAGGTAGATATTAATCTAACCTAGGTGATCTGCATTGGAAAAATTTAAATAATATCCAGAAGTACCTAATAATTATAAAGGATATGTCCCTGGTTTATGGAGGAGGTGATGAACTAGTTATCAGGGGATACACATATTCAAGTTTACAGATAGATTATAATGATATTAAATCATAGTCAAGATATGTGTTTTAACTTATTGAATTATTTTTGAGTTTAAAGAGTTAAAATTATCCAATGGTCATCCATTTTATAATGGATTTTGAGTATATTGAGGATTATGTTGTAGAAAAAGAAGAAGTGTGGATACAAAACTTCATCCAGGACCTTGATGTGATTATTAGTATTAATTATGTTATCACACTATATTGTGGTAATACTATAGTGATGGTCCTGGATAAGGAAACAAGGCCACATTAATGGAAAAATCATATGCTTTGGAAGTATCACCTCTTAAGGAATTTTTATAAAATGGGTGAGGTTGTAGTAAGAAGAGTTTCCATAAAAGATCATGTAGAAAACCCATTGACTAAAGCCTTATCTCAGTAAACATATGAATATAATGTGATAGATAATGGATTAAAAGTTTTTATTAGTTATCTCTAGTGAAAGTGGTATTATATAAGAGTTGGTTCCCTAAAACCAATAGAATTTTTATTTTTGATTGAAAAAATATTATTATTAATTAAAATCTTATCACATGATGTTTTTTATTCAATATAAAATTAATTTGATAATTTCTGTAGAGTCTTTTTTGCATAGAAAGGCTATAGTAGTTCTCTGTTATAATGAGAACATTGAATTTCTATAAAAATATTCTTAAACATATTTCTTATGGTCTGGAAAACATCTGTCTGATTAGACATGGTTGATTTTTTACTATCAGGTGTTAGATTCTCACACTAGTATAAAAATATATTTTAACATTAGTTTTTTTACTTTAAACGTCATTTTTTGTATCCGATTTAAATACAAGTGATGTTGTAAGTGCTTTTTAAATATTGGTTACATAAACCAACATCAAAATCATTTTTTCAAGAAAAAATCAAGACTTTTGATGTCTGTTATAAAAATAATTGATGTCAAAAGTAACTTTTAACATAAATTAATTTCACAGATGACATTTAAAGTGAATTTTTACATTAGCTATGAAAATAACTGATGTGCAAAGTCTAAAAAATTTAATCTTTTTACGTTGTTTATTTTGATAACTAATATAAAAATATTTATTTTCAATACATTAGGCATCGATTATTTTGACAACCGATGTCGAATGTGTTTTATATTTTTAAAACAAAAATATTTCAATACACATAACTCCATTAGAAAAAAAAAGACAAGATAAAATAACTAAAAAATTAAAGAAACCAAATGAAAATTACAAAAAGAGACTTAATGATTTGGTTTATTTTACTTTATTCTAGAGGTTTCCACGAAATTTAAATATATTTTATTGACATTAATTTTTATTTGAAGAAATAACTCATACATAATTTTAATCTATGGTTGAAAAGAAATTTTAAACTATGACTCATAAATCTCATGTGGAAGATTTATCTTTTCTACTCGAACAGAATAATTCATCTTCATCATAAAAAAAATGTATCTCTAAAAAATGTAACTATGAAGAAAAAAAATCATAAAAAACTAAATACACTACTGGAAATGCAGCCTTTCCCAATGGTTCCGAACAGTTGGGAAAGGCTGCAGAACCGTTGGTATATGTTATACCAACGGTTCTTCAAACCGTAGGGAAGTAAGCCATTGGGAAAGATTTTCCCAATAGTTTACACTGAACCGTTGGGATAGGTTGGAAAAAATGAACCTATCCCAATGGTTGCGCCAAACCGTTGGGATAGTTTTTCCCAATGGTTTGGCTTGAACCGTTGGCAAAACCAAGAAGACGAATTCTTTCCCAATGGTTTCTAAACCGTTGGGAAAGGATTTTTACCAACGTTTATATGAATCGTTGGTAAAAAAATCCTCAGAATTCTATGACAACAGTTTCAAACTGTTGGCATAGCCTATGTTGTGAAAATTGCACAGCAGCCTGCAATTTGCACAGCAGCCAGTCCATTCCCTCTCATTTTCAATCATTTCTAATTATTGTACCTACAATAAACTAACACATACATATACAATTATTATACCTACAATAACCAACTAACACATACATATAGAGAACAAATTTATACACATTTAACATATAATGCATCCTGGAACTATACACATCCAGAATTAAATCAGAATTCATAATGTAATTATAAACATACATAATTCATTTAGAATTCAATTTAAAATTTAGATGACAATTATATGTGGAATCCGGAATTCAATTCATAATTTGATCGGTTTTTCTTATACCATATGTTTTTACTAGAAATGATGTCCATTTTAAACAAAATACATACACCTGGAGTGATACTGGCCACACTGTGCCTCAGATTGAGGTGAGGTTAACTCGTACACATCACAAATGACCCATGGATCGTTTTCCTAAAGTATAAACATATTCCAAAAGTGTTTGGTCAGTTTTTCGTATGTCAGTTGTTGTTTTCACTTAAAATGAAGTGCTTTTTAAATAAAATAGAGACACTTTTAGTAGTGTCGGCCACACCAAGCCTTGGATTGATATGGGGTTGACTTGTACACGTCACAAATGATCCATTGATCATTGTTCTAAAATATCAACACAATCAGAATCCGTTTGGTCAGTTTTCTATATGTACTTAAAATGTTGTCCATTTTAAACATAAGAGAGACACTTTGGGTGGTTTCGGCCACACCGTGACTTGTATTGAGGTGAATTTGACTTTTACACGTAACATATGACCCATGGATCGTTGTCCTAAAGTTTCAATAGATTCTGAATGTGTTTGGTCAGTTTTTCATATGCCAGTTGTTCTTTTCACTTATAATCTTGTCCATTTTAAACAAAAGAGACACAGTTAGAGTGGTACCGGCCACACCACATCTCGGATTTAGAAGGTTTTGACTCGTACATGTCTCAAATGACCCATGGATCATTGTCCTAAAGTATCAACACAATCCAAATGCGTTTGGTCAATTTCCCGTATGTCAGTTGATGTTTTCACTTAAAATGATGTCCTTTTGAAACCAAAGAGAGACACTTTGAGTGGTTCCGGCCACACCGCACCTTGTATTGAGGTGGGATTGATTCTTACACGTCACATATGACCCATGGATCGTTGTGCTAAAGTATCAACACAATCAGAATCCTTTTGGTCAGTTTTCTGTATGTACTTAAAATGTTGTCCATTTTAAACAAAAGAGAGACACTTAGAGTGATCCCAGCCACACCGTGCCTCTTATTGAGGTGGATTTGACTCTTACACGTCATATATGACCCATGGATCGTTTTCATAAATCATCAACAAATTTTGAATGCGTTTGGTCAGTTTTTCGTATGTCAGCTGTTGTTTTCACTTAAAATGATGTCCATTTTAAACAAAAAAGAGACACTATGAATGGTGTCGGCCACACCACACCTCGGATTGAGGCACGGTTGACTCATACACATCACATATGACCCATGGATAGTTCTGCTAAAGTATTGACACAATCAGAATCTTTTTGATTGGTTTTCCGTATGCTAGTTGTTGTTTTCACTTAAAATGAAGTCCATTTTAAACAAAAGAGAGACACTTTGAGTGGTGTCGGCCACACCGCACCTTGGATTGAGGCGAGGTTGACTCGTACATGTCACATATAACTCATGTATCGTTCTCCTAAAGTTTAAATGGAAACCAAATGCGTTTGGTCAGTTTTCCATATGTACTTAAAATGTTGTCCATTTTAAACAAAAGAGAGACACTTAGAGTGATCACAACCACACCGCGACTCAGATTGAGCCCAGGTTGGCTCATACACATCACATATGACCCATGGATCATTGTGATAAATTATCAATAGAATCTGAATGCATTTGGTCGGTTTTCCGTATGCCAGTTGTTCTTTTCACTTATAATCATGTCCATTTTAAACAAAAGAGACATAGTTAGAGTGGTACCGGCCACACCGCACCTCGGATTTATACAGGGTTGACTCTTACATGTCTCAAATGACCCATGGATCATTTTCCTAAAGTATCAACACAATCTGAATGTGTTTGGTCAGTTTTCCATATGCCAGTTGATGTTTTCACTTAAAATGATATCCTTTTGAAACAAAAGAGAGACACTTAGAGTGGTTTCGGCCACACCGCACCTTGGATTGAGGCGAGGTTGACTCGTACATGTCACATATGACCCATGGATCGTTTTCCTAAATAATAAACACATTTTGAATGCGTTTGGTCAGTTTTTCCTATGTCAGTTGTTGTTTTCACTTGAAATGAAGTGCTTTTTAAATAAAAGAGAGACACTTTGGGTGGTGATGGCCACACCATGCCTTAGATTGAGGCGGGGTTGACTTTTAAATGTCACAAATGACACATAGATCATTTTTCTAAAATATCAACTCAATCAGAATCCATTTGGTCAGTTTTCCGTATGCTAGTTGTTGTTTTCACTTAAAATGAAGTCCATTTTAAACAAAAGAGAGACACTTTGAGTGGTGATGGACACACTACGCCTCGGATTGAGGCGAAGTTGACTCGTACACGTCACATATGACTCATGTATCATTCTCCTAAAGTTTCAACAGAAACCTAATGCATTTGGTCAGTTTTCTGTATGTACTTAAAATGTTGTCCATTTTAAATAAAAGAGAGACACTTAGAGTGATCTTGGCCACACTGCAACTTGTATTGAGCCTGGATTGTCTCTTACACGTCACATATGACCCATGGATCATTGTGATAAATTATCAACAAAATCAGAATGCGTTTGGTCAGTTTTCTGTATGCCAGTTGTTCTTTTCACATATAATCTTGTCCATTTTAAACAAAAGAGACACAATTAGAGTGGTACCGGCCATACCGTGCCTCGGATTTAGATGAGGTTGACTCGTACACGTATCAAATTACCCATGTATCATTGTCCTAAAGTATCAACACAGTCCGAATGCGTTTGGTCAGTTTTCCGTATGCCAGTTGATGTTTTCACTTAAAATGATATCCTTTTGAAACAAAAGAGAGACACTTAGAGTGGTGTCGGCCACACCACGCATCGGATTGAGGAAGGGTTGACTCTTACACATCACATATGACCCATGGATCATTTTCCTAAAGCATCAACACATTTAGAATGCTTTTGGTCAGTTTTCCGTATGTCAGTTGTTGTTTTCACTTAAAATGATGTCCATTTTAAACAAAAGAGAGACATTGTGAATGGTGTCGGCCACACCTCGCCTTGGATTGAGGCGCGGTTGACTCTTACACATTACATATGACCCATGGATCGTTTTTTTAAAGTATCAACACAATCAAAATCCTTTTGGTCAGTTTTCCGTATGCTAGTTGTTGTTTTCACTTAAAATGAAGCCCATTTTAAACAAAAGAGAGACACTTTGAGTGGTTTCAGCCACACCATGCCTCGGATTGAGGCAAGGTTTATTCATACACATCACATATGACCCATGGATCGTTCTCCTAAAGTTTCAATGTAAACCTAATGCGTTTGGTCATTTTTCCGTATGTACTTAAAATGTTGTCCATTTTAAACAAAAGAGAGACACTTAGAGTGATCTTGGCCACACTGCGACTCGGATTGAGCCCAAATTGGCTCTTACATGCCACATATGACCCGTGGATCGTTGTGATAAATTATCAACAGAATCCAAATGTGTTTAGTTATTTTTTCGTATGCCAGTTGTTCTTTTCACTTATAATCCTGTCCATTTTAAACAAAAGAGACACAGTTAGAGTGGTACCAGCCACACCACGCCTCAGATTTAGATGGGGTTGACTCGTACATGTCTCAAATGACCCATGGATTATTTTCCTAAAGTATCAACACAATCCGAATGCGTTTGGTCAGTTTTCTATATGCCAGTTGATGTTTTCACTTAAAATGATATCCTTTTGAAACAAAAGAGAGACACTTAGAGTGGTTCCAGCCACACTGCGCCTTGTATTGAAGTGGGTTGACTCTTACACATCACATATGACCCATGGATTTTTTTCCTAAAGCATAAACACATTTCTAATGCATTTGGTCAGTTTTTCATATGTCAGTTGTTGTTTTCACTTAAAATGATGTCCATTTTAAACAAAAGAGAGACACTATGAATGGTGTCGGCCACACCACACCTCGGATTGAGGCAGGGTTGACTCATACATGTCACATATGACCCATGGATCATTTTTCTAAATTATCAACACAATCATAATCCATTTGGTCGGTTTTCCATATGCTAGTTTTTGTTTTCACTTAAAATGAAGTCCATTTTAAACAAAAGACAGACACTTTGAGTGGTGTCGGCCACACCATGCCTCGGATTGAGGCAAGGTTGACTTGTACACATCACATATGACCCATGGATCGTTCTCCTAAAGTTTAAATGGAAACTGAATGTATTTGGTTAGTTTTCCGTATATACTTAAAATGTTTTACATTTTAAACAAAATAAATACACTTAGAGTGATCCCAGCCACACCGTGACTCAGATTAAGCCTGGGTTGGCTTATACATGTCACATATGACCCATGGATTGTTGTGATAAATTATCAATAGAATCTGAATTAGTTTGTTTGGTTTTCCGTATTCCAGTTGTTCTTTTCACTTATAATCTTGTCCATTTTAAACAAAAGAGTCATAGTTAGAGTGGTACCGGCCACACCGTGCCTCTGATTTAGACGGGGTTGACCCGTAAACGTCACATATGACCCATGGATAATTGTCCTAAAGTATCAACATAGTCCATTTTAAACAAAAGAGACACAGTCTTCAAAGATTTTAGATTCAACTCTCTTCTGTTGACCTGTTTAGATATGTTGCTTGAATACCCATCAGGAACTCTAATAGTCTCTAATACTTCTAGAAATTGTTTTTTTTCGTAGGTGTCATCACATAAGAAGCACATGGAAGTTTCCATTTATTTTCACTGATACGCACAGGATGCAATTCTAGTCTGATGCCCCAATCCACCAAGTCACGCCGAGATAGTAAATCATCTTTTGTCTTCCCCTTGACATTTAGAAGAACCGAAAGCAACATTTCACATATATTATTTTCAATATGCATTACGTCTAAGAAATGATGTAAAAAATTGGTTGACCAATAAGGAAAATCAAAAAATATACTCCTATTCCTCCAATTGTAATAGGTTTCAGTGGAAACATTCTTTCTATTTCCAGATTTCTTTTGAACCTTCCCGAATGAAAAACTGAAATATTTCAATTCATTAAGCACATCAGTTCTAGACATACGCTGAGGTGGATCATCGGTCTCTATGGTATTATCAAATCTTCGACGATTCATTCTATATGGATGATCATTTGGAAAGAATCACCAATGTCCCATAAAACTGAAACTACGGTGATGTTTCAGTCTTCTGAATCATGTATTCTTCATACAAACTAGGCATGACATTTTTCCCTTCGTGCTCCATCCAGATGTCATTTCATAATCCGTAAAATAATTGATCATCCACATAAGTGTAGCATGCATCTAAAATATATCTTTCGAACATGCATCGTATGTGTGCACACCCACATCCCAAATAAGTTTCAACTCTTTTATTAAAGGTTGCATGTATACATCAATATCAATGTCAGGATCAGAAGGACCAGATATGAGTATACTCATGAAATTGAAAGGTTTTTTCATAAACAACCATGAGGGAAGATTATAAATGTGTATAAAAATCATCCAAGTGTTGTGCGAAGTAAGCATCTGCCCAAATGGATTAAAATTGTCGCGTGAAAGACCTAGCCTCACATTACGCACATCAGCTGCAAAATCGGGATGTCAAGCATCAAATATCTTCCATGAAAATCCATCTCCAGGATGAACCAAATCATCATTAGTCTTCTTTCTCTCGGTATCATTCCATCTCATTTTTATTGATATGTCATAAGACATAAAAAGATTCTGGAGTCTGAGGATCAATGGAAAGTTCCACATTACTTTCTGTGGAATGCGGGATGGTGTTCCATCATATTTTGACTTCCAGCGGGATGTGTCACATTTTATACAATCATTTCGTTCAGCGGTTTCCTCCCAGAATAAACTACAATCTTTTGGGAAAGAATGAATTTTGTTTCTTGAAAATCCAAGTTCCTCAACTAACTTCCATGTCATATAGTGTTTTGAGGGAATATCTGCATCATCTGGAAGTAAATCCTTCAAGAGGGTAAGAATGTAATCGATTTCTATATTAGAAATCCCATACATAGTTTTCCCATGAAACAATCGGATTAAAAATTCTAACTTTTTCATTTTATCGCATTGTTGATATACTGGAGTCGTGGCAGCATCATTTAATTTTTTTACCCTATCAATATCATCATTTTCACTAGATGCATCATATTTCCTCATATCGAAGTCTTCTTGAGTCGAAATCCTTTATTTTTCATGATAACGAATAAACGGAAACCGATCATCTAACAAATTCTCCATTCCAGTCCTTTCATTTCGATCATCACCAATTTGAGATTTCATTTTCTCCCCATTGTGATACCACACAAATTAGTTTGCTTGAAAACCATTTTTGGTTATGTGGTAGCTGACTTATTCACGGCTCAACCAAGGTCTACCAACACAATTGGAACATGGGCAGTGTATGAGACCACTATCTAAAGCATTGTGAAATGAAAAATCTATAAAGCTTTCCAAATTGTTTTGAAAATCGCTTGAGATCCGATCGGTTTCATACATCCAACTTCTATCCATTCTGTAAAAAGAATTTATATAAGTAATTTTTTCATAAAAAATTCAATAGGATTGAACTTTAATAGAAAATAAATTTAAGTAAACGATAAAGGAAGAAGTTTTTATTCGATGTAGTGAACTATTAAAATAATGTAAAGAACAAGTACTCATAAATTAAATTAAAATTTATTTATATACATTTTCATTAGGTTTATAAGAGTCACATGCCTCAGGTCCCATTATGTGTTATAGGCATCCCAAATCATTCACCCATGTTCAATAACTCATTATTGGCACCTCTATGGCCATACCTTTCATTACCCAATTACTTCCCCAAGTCAAGCGCACCCCATGCATGAATAAATTTTAGGCTTCTACACTAATAGGTTGTTCATGGCTTGTAAAAAGATTTAATTTCATTAAGTATATACAAAAACATTTATTTTTAAATTTGAGATTAATAATAAAGTATGTCAATGATAACAACATTACTGAATTAAACTTGTGACTTATCTAACATTTTTATGGATGTCTACACATGCCAGCATAGGTAGTTAAAGGAACCCCACCCACATAAAAGTGAGTATTGGACAAGAATTACACATAATATACAACGTACAATGAGAACCATATTTAATTGACCATAAATTTATATTAGTACAGTCATCTTGGGGGAAATGGAATATATGATCCTGGTTAACTAATGAATTCAAAAGCTCGTATTCCATATGTTGGACACTATCTAAGGTAAGAAATCATGTGAGGATGGGTTTACATCATTCAATTTCTTATATGCTAGTGAGAATGAAGGCTTGAATTAATGACTTGAGTTCACTGATTACATGAGGGTAGAGGTTGCATAGGTTGTGTAAACAGAATGATTAAATAAGGGTAGAGGTTGCATACACTATGCATGGTGGGGGAGTCTCAGCCGATTTAGAAACTAAAATAAATTCCCATCATAGGTATCAATAAGAAACATCATCATCAAAAGAAACTCCAAATAAAAAAATACTAAAAACATCAAAAATTTCAAGAATTTACTACTATTCATGGTTTATCCACATGTTTAGCAGTAATTATATGTCTTAATCATGAACCACCACTATAGATCCCAGTTTTCACCAATAAACATAAGGTAAATATCTCAAAATATATTTAAAAAAACTCATTAATATGCTCAAAACGTAAATATAATCTTGAACCAACCATGGAATCTCTTTCACAACACATTCTCACACACCAGTTATCTCATGTGTTACTAAATACCAAACATAGTCACATAGTGTACTATAAAAAATTATATTACACAAGCCTTATTAAAAAATTCATTTTAATAAAACACTTTCCTAAAGGAATTTTAAGGAAAACATTCATAAAAACTTTTCTAAAAATTAATAAACACAAATAAATAAATTTACAAGTAACAATTAATTGAAAGATTAAGAAAAAGCATAAAAACACATACTTAGAAAATATAGAATCCAACCGCAATGAATTTGAGATGTTTCTTCTTCGATGGAGGGTTAAAGATTTAATTAATTAAATGGATTGGAATGGATAAAGTCTAGAATAAATCAAAACACAAAAAAAATTATATACACATAAAAATCAAAACTTAAAACTAAAATATGAGATGAATAACAATAAAAACAAGGTAGCACTTAAATATTTTATGTGTATAAAGAATAAAATACCTGATTTGAGATGATTCGGATGGAGTTTGAGTAGTTCGGATGGGGGAAGTCGCGAGAGGAGCCGAGCCCTTGAGAGATTTAGGGTTTTGTCGCGAATGGGGGAGAGGAGCGGCGGCCGACTGTATTTGGGGTAAAAATTTACCAACGGTTTTTAAAAACCATTATTAAAGGGGTGTCCAAGGAACCCCTGAACCGTTGGTAAAGGGGCATCCTTTCCCAACGGTTTACTAGAACCGTTGGGAAAGGGTGCCTTGGACACCCTTTTACCAACAGTTTTAGGAAACTGTTGGGAAAGGGTTTCCTGGCCCTTCTTTACCAATGGTTTAAGAAAACTATTGGTAAAGAAGCGTTGGGAAAACCTGCATTCCTAGTAGTGATAATGATAAAATAATTTAAAATTAAAAGAAAAGAATAATAGAATGAAGAAGTAGTATAATAATTAATCTTTGGATTTATGGAGGAGTAAATTAGAGATTTATAAATAATGAGACTGAAAATTTATAGATGGTAAATGAAAAAGTGTGTCTATAGTATAATAAATTTTAGGTGGGGAGTTTAAAATAGAAAGGGTGCACCGTGAAAAAATTGAAACATCATTGGTGCTTGATGTGAAATTTTACTTTTAACATTAGTTTATATATAACCAATGTTAAAACCCACCATGATCGGGTTTTAACATCAATTATTCATATAACCATTATTAAAACATTTGTTTTGATGGGTTTTAATGTTGGTTATATAATGACCAACATTAAAACCCATGTCATGGTTGGTTTTAACATTAGTTATATAATAAATTATGTTAAAAATGGTTTTCATATCGGTTAATATATTAAATAATATTAAAATCCTTTGTAATAAAGGTTTTAACATTAGTTATATAAATAATTGAATTTAAAACCTTTTTAATTCCAATTATTATATAACCGGCATTAAAACCTCAACGTGGATGATATTTTTTCAAGTAGTGTCATAAGAGGACATGGATTCTTCTTCTAAAGTTTCTCACTTGGTAATCTCTAAGAAGTTATATTATGAGGAAAACCCACCAATAGGGATTCCATATGTTATATGTTTCATTGTATATTCCTATTTATGGACATGTGTATTGGTCCTTATATTTGAGATTATTATTAATGTATATCATGAATAATGTACTTTGATTCACTAATGAAAATCATGACTATATATTATCATGAAAAGTTAGGATATGTTGGGAAAATTATAAGTGATATTCATTGATTGAATAAGTTGATAAAGGATTTTTCCATTCTAAGTTAATGAAATAATATATCTTATACCATTTGATTTAAATAGAATTATCTTATTAATTCCATGACCATGAAAGTTTATCGATGAGTTTATTTTAGAGATTGAAAGAAATATAATTCAAGTATAGAGATTGAAGACAAAATTGTTCAACCTAGTTAATGATATATATAGACAAATATATTATATTACACAGTAAGTGTTCATATGAGGTTTTTGTTGTTGTAACATTAAATTTTTTCTCTACGAGTGTCGTAAAGTGTTTCTAGACACTAATCTTAGACTTTAGGAAAGTTTTCCTAATTTAAATGAGTCATAGAGGATCACACACTAATTTTATTCATAATATTATATTAAATTCTATTTGAATTAAATATTAAGAATAAATACTATTCTCAGTTTTTGGAATAATAACTACTCTAGTTAAGTTTATTTTATAAATTCAATCACCAACTATTTGAGTTTATAATGCATGTGAGTTGAATATTAAATAAATATTTATTTTCCAATTAGTGAATATAATTTTTTTTATTGAATAAATAATATTTATTTAAATAAATATTTTATTATTCAATGTTCGATAAATGTCAAGGAGGATTGACGGGACGAGTTAAGGGCCTAATGGAAATGATATATTTTATTTAATATAATTTAAATACATATTAATTTATTTATTTAATAAATGATTTTAAAAAACCCATGATTTATTAAATGTCATATAATATATTATTATTATTATTATTATTATTATTATTGTTATTATTATTATTCTTGGATTATACTTAGAATAAAAATTAGTTAAGGGACTCTGTGAAATTAATAATTGTCTAACTCTAAGTATACAACTTGGTTTATATCATTATTGGAGAGTGTGAGATTTTTGGACAAAAGATTCTCCCAAGATAATTATCTCAAATATTGAGAGAGAAATTCTTAATAACTCTTTCAAGAATGAGCGATAATCCACTTCCTCCCTCTCAAGAATGAGAGAAAAGTAGAAAAAATATTTCAATCCTGAATTGTTTTTTATTGATATCAATGAAGAATGACTCGAGGTGCTTGGTTCCTCCATTCTAGAATTCATAATACCAAAAATGGTGTCCCAATATTCATGGAGTACATTTGGATACCGCTAGAGGAATTTGAGTTTGTGTTTTTACCACAATAATGAGACTATTAGAGTGTATGACAAAATAAATAAAATAATTAATTAATTATCAAACCAAGGTAATTATTATTTTAAATTAATTATAAATTAAAAAATTATATGATTCTATATATGAATATTATGGGGTTTTATTCATTATGTTATTCATATTTATCCATTTAAATCAATGAAAAACATTAATGGTAATGAGCTCAACTGATTACATAGTGTTATAGAAACTTCAATTTTATTGTGAATTTAAATATGAACAATATAGAGAAGATGCACCTGGATATATTAACTTTTGTTATCCAAGAATAAAAATACATGAAGCATGAAAACCCTTCTATCCTTATGGTGAAAAAGAGTAAAGTAAAGGTGAAAAGTTCTAAGGTGAATTCTAAGCCTAAGGCACCTTCACAATTCCCTTTCAAGAAGATAAAGATCCAAATAGAAGCTAAAAGGCATGATGTTGTATGTTTTACTTATAGAAATAAGGGACAATAGAATAATAACCATGCCTCAGTGAAGAATTAAAGGGAATATTTATTTATGTTCATTATCAAGTGAAATATTTCCATGTTTATGAATTGGGTATTAGATATAGTATGTGGTCATCATGTTTGTTTCTAAATACATGAACCAAGTAGATTCAAAATGATTGATAAAGGTGAGGTGGATTTATGAGATTCCAATATATAAATACTATTTTTTAAGGCTATAGGAGACTACCATATCACATTACTAACTATAATGATTTTAGTTTTAAATAACGGTTATTATGTTCCCATTATAACCAAGAACATAATTTTTGTGTCTGACTTAGACATAGATGGTTTTATTTTCAAATTCAGAAATAAATAATATTATTATTATAGAGATAACATATTTTATGTGAAGATGAATCTAAATAAGGTTTTTATATACTATAATATCAAAATAAAGTCTTGGAAATTGATAAAAAATAAATTTCACACGACTCACATCATAACTAGTTGTCTCATAATTGACTTGGTCATTTAAACTAAAATCATTTGAAAAATCATATCAATAAGGGTATTTGGATTTTTTTTAAGCTAAAAACTTTTGATATATTTCATACTTGTATTAAGGTAAAATCATCAATCCACTATAAATACCACAAATCTAGTATCCCAAGTCCAATGGTTACTTTACTACATTGGTACTAGATACAAGAAATCATATACCAAAAAACCAAATAGTTTATTAGTATTAGTAAACTATATACATGCATGATTCCTATATTACATTGGAAATATAAAAACATAACATAAGTAACATTCTTTAATCCTTGAAATCTTTCATCATATCCTTCTTCATATCATGGGGAAAGAAAAACAAATAAAGGGTGACCTCATATGCTCAGTAAAGGTTATGTATAGTGGAAGCTAGTATGAGTAAATAAGGAATAATAAATATGTAAATTTCAAAAAATTAAAACACATTCCACTTAATCAATAACTTGATCACAAATAATAATATGGAAGTAATAAATAATGATCAAATAATTTAATATAAATAGTCACATCATCTTGAAACTTATCCATGAATATCATAACTATTCAAATAATCACATGTACATCAATAACTAATTTCAAATTATGGGATTAAATTTTGAAACATCTTAAACTTACCATTGAGTCCTCATGATAATACATTATAAACATATCATCTAGGCCTCATGCTTGGACATCTTACATAAATGGGTAAGGCCTCATCCAAATACCTAACTTATTATGTCTCATGAGACCTAATTATGCATCGAGGGTCTATGTAATTATATACCCCAACCATAAATTAATAAGTAAAATGAATTCATCATATGAATAAATAATAAAAATTAATCAATATTCCTTATAATCAATAATTTTTCGTATTAAAAAAACTAAATACAAAATTTCAATACTTTCCCCATTAAAACTAATCACAAGCCATCTAGAGAAAGAATGTGGATGGTATCATTACAATATATATCTAGTGGATAATAATTAAAATAAAGGTTTTTTTGTTTTTTATGAATATAAATATTGTAAAAGGGTCATTAAAAACATCCTCGAGGAAAATGAACTTTTTTCTTTGAAAATAACTTTTAAAAACAAAAAAAATTATAGAATATTAAGTAAGAAATTTTATTTGAAAATAATTATGGAAACTTAAATATTTTTCTTTAAGTCATTGGGTGGTCATTATAGTGATAAATTTCATTCATTTTGAATACATTAAAAAAAATATTCCTTTCACTTTTTCAATAAAAAGTCAAAAAGTGCCTCATTTGGAAAATGAAAATAAGATTAATTTTAAAAAAATTATAAAAAGTTAATCATGGGTAAAATGAATTTAAAAAATAACATACTAATATTAAAAACATTCTTGAAAACATTTTTATAAAAAATAGACATGGAAGAAAAATATTCCTCACTAAAGAAGAAATAAAGTCTGTTTTTCTTAAAAACATTTTCTAAATATTTTGAGTACTTAAAATAGGAAAATGAAAGGAAAACATATAATTTTTATAAATAAACATAGGATAATAAATTATATTTATTTTAATATATAAATTTCATATAATTCCCCAAATTGAGACTTAAACATAAACAATCTGGAATGATGATGAGATTTTGAAATAAACTCTTACTACTTTGGGAACTTTTGAATCATAACGCCCATGAAAGAAATAATTTTAAATGAAACTTTAAATACTATGAATATTAATATATTTAGGATATAACATATAATATGTTCAGTATATACAACACATTAAATAAACAAGAGTTGAATATTTCATATGTCTCGCATAATAAAAAGTGGGATGAGAAAACTCATACCTCATGTATGACTTCATTGGTATGTGTTCAAAACTAATATATAATAAATATATATTTAGTTTAAATATATTAAATAATCATAATCATATATATAATACCATATATTATTTACTTATAACATTTTCTCATCTATTTATTAACAATTTCTTACTAAAATCATTGTTCTGTATGATGACTGCTTCATTTTTCATGTATGTTTTGGTTTGATTATTTTGGTCCTTGTACTTTGAACATGGTTACAAAATATATAGAATGTTAATAATGATTTAAATATAATATATATTAATTATAGACATATTTATAATCATCCATAAAAAATATATATAAAAAACTGAATTACATCATTCATGGAGAGAGTAGGTTGTACGTACACGTGAACACTGTTTTCAGTTTTCAACGGTTGGAAAAAAAGAAAGGTAAATAATAATTCACCATTATAGAATAATTATTATATCATATATATCATATATATTCATTAAATATATCCTAATTTTTATCCATGTAAATTGTAAATGAAAAAAAAATGATCACATCACTTCGTGGAGGTAGTGGTCCACACATGCACACGAGCGACGTTATCATTTTCTGATGAGTTGGAAGGTAAGAAGGAATATATGATATTATAATTATAGAATAATAATTATTTTTTAAATAACACATATATTCATTAGTTTTTTATTTACAACCATGCAAGTAAAGTGGTGATTAAATATGAATTACACCACTATGTGGGGATAGTAATCCATACATATGCATGAGCGATGTTTTCGCTTTTTATAGGATATAAAAGAGATTCAAAAACAATTTTCCCATAATCATAATAACATATAATTATATTTATTATAATATAGCTACTATTTTATTATGGTTATAATGAATTTAAAGGGGGTATAAGAAGAAATAAATTTTAAAGATCCACTAAAGACGTTCACCTCTTCTTCAGTAAACTTCCTTTAGATTCATTGCCCTTGGAATGATCTTTTAAGAAGAATGGAACCATTACATAGTGTATAGGGAAGTTTAGAAGATAAATTATCATGGTTTGGTAATGATATATCACACAAAGTGATGTAAATAATTGAGATAAAGGGTTGTCCTTTTATAAGGGAGGGAAAGGACACAATTGGAATTTATAAAAATATTAAAATATAATTAATTCATTCTCAAGAAAAATGATTCCAAATGGCCTGATATTAAAATAAAAATAGTATAAGCTATAAATTTTCTCATTCAATGAAATTTATATATATTTTTGTTTCATTTCAAACCTTATCTTTTGGTTTAACCCCTTGGTTAATCAATTTTAATCTTATTCACGATAATGACTTTTTCAATCTTAAAGGGTTATAATTTTACTTATAAATAAACAATATGATTATAAATGTCTAAGGTATGAAATTTAATATCATTTATCATCCTAATTTTACTATTTAAATATTTTTATAATTTTAAAATTAATTAATAAAATATTTTTAACATAAAATACTATTAATGTCATTTTATGAACAATTCACATAATTAGACTTTGAAAACAACATGAAAACAATGGAATTTGAATATAAACCTTTAACACATATCTTATATATTATTTTTATATATATAATTTTTTTAACAAAATAATTCACCCAAATTATATTACTTTTAGTACTTTTAAAATAATTTATTTTATTTTTAAATTAATTGAATAAATATTGTATCGATGTTATGTGAGCATTCAAGGTGATTATTTAATCACAAAAAAATTAAAAATAAATTAACATGATAAAAAATTAATATATATTTCAAATAAATATTTATAACCTTACTTATCCTCTTTTTATCCTTATGTAAAAAAATATATATATATTAAATTCAAGAGAGTGACATTTTGTATTCATTATTTCCTTAAATTAATATAAAGGTTGTGATTAAAAAAAATAGAAACAATTGGTTATATATTTGAGACCTGGATAGAAATGGATAAACTCAACCCATCCTGTAGGATTAAGGCAAGTTTTGGCTTGATTTTTAGACCTTATCTCATGGTTTTAACCCTATTTAACCATTATACCCTTATAGAGATGAAAAATATTTACCATGGTTACTATTAATAATGATCAAAAATAAAAAGGAACTATTTACCAAATTTGAATTTCCTGATTCCAAATATGGTATCCATTTTTCAATATTGAATCTATAAAAGTTTCATAAATCAATTTTAATATAAATGTGGAAAATGGAACGAAAAACAGTTTTTATAAAAATGCGTTTTTGAGAATAAAAATTATCTTATATAAAAATCATGAATATCACTAATGGAATTAATTATATTATTATAAATTAAATGTATCATATTTCAATTCAATATCAAATCCAAAATATAATGTAACTTTTAAATTACTTGAACTAATGACAGTATTTGAAAAATATGTATTTTTTACTATTCACTAATAAATCAATCATTTCAAATAAATACCAAAATTTCACACTAAGTTAATTTTAATATGATAATTTCAAAAATGAGGTTTATTTTTTAGAATATAATTTCTTAAAGTGGAAAAAAATAAATTATATTATTTTCTCACACAAAGAAATAAAAATCATTTGTTAAGAAAACATATTTTAAAGAATAAAATTTATTTACTACAAAAAATGTGTGTTTATTTCCCAATCATAAATAAATACATGTTTATTTATTAGGTACTAAATATATATATATATATATATATTTCATAATTTGGCTAATTCTATTAATACCTGCTAATTCAATGGATAGTTTATAATGTTGATATTTAAATAATATTATTTCATGTTTCATTTAAGACCAGTGTTGTGTGTTGTATACGCTATCGAACATAGTGTTATTTTAAATTCATAGGGCTTCATATCCACCTTTTAGTGTAAAGGGTGAGAGTACCACAGAGATTTAAGAATTATTTCACATTGATATTTTTGGACCTTTTCCAATAAAGGATATAGGTGGATACTCTTACAAAAAAGGTTGGGGACAAGCCCCTTTATTAAAAAAGAAAAAGGGAAAATTAAGAAATATAAAAATGAAGAGGAGAATTGGTTTGGTAAGAATATAAAGAAAATATTCTTAGATAGTGGTAGATAGTATCTCAACCAATATTTTCTTTATTATATAAAAGAGTTTGGGATATTATCCTAACTCACTGCTATTTATACACCATAATGGAATGGTTTCAGTTGAATGGAGAATTGCACCTTGTTGGACATGGTGAGATTTATGATGATTCATACTGATATTCTATTATCCTTTTAGGGATATTCATTATAATCGATAGTATACATGCTAAACCTAATGTTAATTAAAGTGGAAATTGAAATTCCATATGATATATGGTATGGGAAGAAATGTGTTATGGTTCATATATGTGTAGGGGGTGTGAAGCATTTTTTAAGTTTAATTCTAGAAATAAACTTTCATCTCGAGGCATAGGATATACCAATAAAATAAGGAGATATTACTTATAATATTACTCATATAAAAGGGTAATTATGGAAATAAAAATTGTGTTAATAGAGAGGGAACACATATCCGAAGGAAATAGTGGGAGAAATATTGACTTAGATGAATTTGAGACTCAATATACACAATATTCAGAAAATGAAAAAATTCCACAAGACCTAGTGGTAGAATTTAATCTAGAGAAAAAAGTGTTTCATGGGATTACTAAAGAGATTATAGAATCAAATAGGTATAGTTTTCTTATCACTAACATGAGCATATCATTAGGTGTAGAAAAGGTAGTTATTTCTCCTAGGTTAAATGTATTTATAGTGGTAACTCTAGGTTGTTTATAAAGAAGAGTGCATAAAATCAGTGATCACTTTTCTTTTGAGTTGGATAAAGGGGGTGTTTTTTAAATTGTTTGATTCTAAAAATATAATAAATTAATGAATCAATAGATTGAAAACAATGAGATGAGAAGGATAATCAGGTTAGGTTTAGTATTCTAATTGCAATGATATTCTAGTATCTAATTTATTTAACAATTTATTTTATTAATTGATAAGTGAGACGATCCATGGTTTCTTCCCATCTCACCCTTGGTTTAATGGTGTGTGTGAGGATAATCCTTAATAAAATATCAGCTTGGTATACTCTACTTATTATGTGAGAGATATTTTCAGAAAAAAACTCCTCTAAATGACTTGGAAATACATAATTGGGTCTTGTTCTTCCTAAATAATCAATAATGTTCACTACCCCTTCCACACATACTGAAAACTATTTAGTACTTCACCACTTATACCAAGTCTATTAAATTGTATATATACCTGAAATAATTGTAGGGAGATTATGGATTATTAACCAAACAAATAAACAATAGAAAAAATTTAAAAAAACACACAATCTAATCTAATAATAAGAACTACTACTGGGTATTGAACCCAGTTAACAAAAGAGATAGAATTTTATTCATTTTTGTGTGAAGACACAAGAATTAAAAAATGAAAACCTCAACTTCCCTAATCAATCATAAGTTTACCCCTCAATTAAAGGGTAACAAAGAAAAGTGGGGAAGAAAAGGGAATTACATAATCAATAAAATAGAAAATAAAAAACAGTATAACTTCAGCATGTGAACTCTCTAACATATCCCAATCCCAATACCTCTCTAACATTTGAATATATTTGGAGACACATTTTAAAAATAAAAGTTGAAGTATAATTTCCCTCTATTTTTATCCATTTATTTTGAATGAATTTTCATCCCACTAGGATAACTAATCTTGAAATGTTATCTTCTAGAAAGTTAATTAAAAAAGTTTTTATTGTCCACTAAAAAAATTTAGATCCATGTGACATGTGTATAAAAATTTATCTATGAATTATTATAGAACACTTTATTTTAAGGAAGATAATGTTCAATTTCCTCCCCTTCCACGCATCCATCAGCTACCTTAATGATTGAATTTTTCCATGATATTTTATGGAAATGTGAATTGTTGAGTCCTATTTCAATTTAAATTAGAATCATATCATTTGGAGTTATAACTAAAAAAAATCACTTTTTAGTGGTGGTTTATTAGAATCGGTACTAGTAACTAGCATGAAATAAATTTAGTTAAATGTTTTAAAAAAAACCCTAATTTCCTCCCCCTCCCCTGCTCCCTCTACACAAGCCCTACCCCAATCCCCCCCTTCCCTGACCTCCTCCTCTCCCCTCCCCAGCTTGATCCCAACCTCACCACCTCATCGTTGACCCCCATGCTCCCCACCCCTCTATCCTTGTCACCAACCCCAACCCCCGAAACCCCCACCCGATCTCCCTCTCCCCATCAGCAATGCCCCCCCAAACTCCCTCTCCCCAAAAATTCCTCTCCTCAGTGGAAATCCGGACCCCCCCCCCTGACCTCCCTCTCCCATGATCGGTTCCCCTCCTTAGTATCTCGGATCCTCTCTTCAGCGACAAGGCAAACCCCCACTAATGGTTGTATAATTTTTTTAATCACCCTAAATATACTATTGAATAGCATTATATGGACAATCATGGGTGATAAAAATAGTATATAATTTTTTTTATTCATTCAACATTAACGTATATATGTAATTTTTATTTATAATGTGTTATTTGGTTTTTTCATTTATTTTTTTAGAGTTATAATAAACATTAATTTTGGTTATATTGTATTAAATTAAAAAATAAATTCATTTATGATATAAGTTGATTATAGAATCTAGATCATTCATAATTTCATGGTTTGTTTTTTATATCAATGAATTACAGTGTGTTTTATATATGTTAATGCCTCTAATTTTTGAAATATACATAATTGAGACTATTTTCCAACTCATGAACAATTGGTGGTAGATTTTGGGGTCACACATGGTTTCATCACCAACCCCGGAAATGTATCTAAGGATAAAGGCCTTGAAAATTATATTTTAGACACTTTTTAAATTTATTATAATGCTTCATGTTTTATGAGTATGTGAGGAATCATTTAGTTTAATAAAATCTATTGAAAAATGATAGAGTATTTAGGGTTAAGTTTTACATGTATGATAATCAATTATTGTTTATGGTAACTATAACATCCAACATAGTTTCATTGATTTTATTTTAAATGACAATATTTTTAATATAACTAAATATAGTGTATAGTTTGTTTTTTGTTGAGTCAAATGACTAATTTTTCATCATTTGATATGAATGAGAAACTCTCAAATGTTTTTCCAAATATGTGATAATTTTTTCCCTCACTATAAAACCTTTGATTTTTTGGATCCCCTCAAAGTAAAAAAATGATTCAACTTATTAAAGGGTGGACCTTAAGACTATCTCCAACCTGCATTAATTTAGTGTGAAAATGATAAAATAGTGGAGAATTTTTTCTCCAACCTGGCGCCATATGATATGTTATTTTCCCATGAATCTACAGTGTAACATCAAATATGGTGTTGCAATATACATGTACTAAATACCTTTTTGGTTTTTTTATCCCTTTTAATTTAATATATTGGTTTAAAATGTCATTATTTGAAATAAATAATTATTTTTAAATTATAATATATGGTTTGACATAAAAAATAGAGTGTGAGTTGGAGATAAATTCACTATGGGTACTTCATTTTGAATTAGACTTACTTAAATTTGAAGTGTTGGGTTGGATATGGTCTAAATGGTAGAATGAAGTATAAGCACATATAACAGCCTAAAACTTCTGTGTTTATTGGTTTTAGCCATCCAATAGTGTGTGATATCCAAATAAAGTATACTTTTCATTCATATTTTTAAAGGGGTTCTCCTAGTCTTAGTTATACCTTGGAAAATGGTTTGGACATTGATCAATGTAGCTAATTTTTCAATGGAATGAACCCTACTTGGCTACAAAACTAGGGTAGATTACACTATTAATTTTTTCTCCCATAAAAATAATATCATCTACATATAAAATATAAAAAATTGACACATCTTTATCATCTTTAATGTAGAGGTTGTTTTCCACACTTCCATCATTAAATATTAATTTTTTTCATGCATGTATCTACCTTAAAATACCATGCTCTTGAGTCCTATTATAACCTGTATGGATCCTTCTTTAATTTTGGTTTTACCTATTTAATTAAACATTTATATATTTATATTTTAATGTATAGGGAGAATACAATCCAATACCTATGGATAAAATTTGGATTAATTTACCTCAAAACACACCTTGGTATGCCAAGGGATTGGAATAATTTTTAGATTCTGCAATTGAAAATTGATCAGAGGATGGTAGAATAAAATTTCCATGTCTTGATTATAAATTAAATAGATGGTTGAATAGAAATGAATTATATGAGCATTTGATATTGAAATAATTTCCTGATCAATATGTATGTTGGATTTGGAATGGTG
This sequence comes from Viscum album, assembly GCA_963277665.1. Lineage (NCBI taxonomy): Eukaryota > Viridiplantae > Streptophyta > Magnoliopsida > Santalales > Viscaceae > Viscum > Viscum album. The sequence continues at coordinate 1,075,323,269 of OY728121.1, read as the reverse complement.
AATCAAATGTTACGGAAATTAAAAACAATGAAAATATTATTAAGGAAATAAAAAGTGACCCGGAAGAGGATAATTCAGTTCAAAAATTGTTAAATGATGCATTTGGATTTCCAAAATACAATGTATAATATCTTAATAGATTAATAGAACCTTTAGTTGATCCTGAGAAGGTTAATACTTTTTTTGACAAATGAAGGATGATATATTAATCACGTAGATTACGAGTAACACGATCTAAAAACCATGAGGGTAAAAATAAATCCATAGTTGATTCTCTCCAGACATACAATGAGTAGCTAGGTGATGCATTGCTTCATTTCCCTCCCTTTTGATGAAGGAGAAAGAACAAGTTGTGAAGTTGTGACTGGGAGACTAGATTTTTCTGATGAGGATGTCATAAAACTGGAGACCGAATTCATTTTTTGTTGATGGAGATGATGATGTTGATACAATTAGATTCAATGTGTATATTATTCCATTCAAAATATTTTTCAAAGGTCATACCGGTAAGGAAAACATGGGTTTCAGCAACAGCGGGTTCCCAAAAAGCATGGTTCTATTCCTGTCTGGCAGTGATGATCTTATCACAATGGTCCCAAACCATCAATCATATTCTAACAATACCATCCTTGTATATATAAGAATTTAAATTGATCCTAAAGACCCCATGTGGGGGGACACCATCTAGTTTCAACTAATCGAGATCCAGAGAACCAATTCTGGTCTGGGTCTCGATTCCACCCATCAATCCAGGAAGATGCCCATTCAATTCAGAAACCATAGGGTTTTAAAGTGTGATTAAAAATTAAATCATTCCATATAACCGAGATAATTCAATCCACTATGTAAAATTAGGCTACCTTATCAACAGTGAATGTGGAAGATTGAATCATCAACTGTGATGGGAGATTTTGCGCCGTATCCAGTATAAGCTCCGTAAGAGATCCCCAAGAAATCCATACCTCTATGGACCTTGGGCAGTGAATGATAGAATACATAGGGGATTCCATTTCATCTAAGAAAAATGGACATTTTTGGTTGTTCATAACATGGAGGTAGGAGAGTAAATTCAAGGTGGGAAGAATACTAGTACAAATATGCCACCAAAAGTAGTGGATCTTTGGGGGGATGTCCATTTACCAAAGAATTTTCCAGATCCCCTCCATGTCTTCAATGTGGGTGTCAAGAGAAATTCGGTAAACTGATTTCACTAAATAGGATCTTGATATATCATTGCTCTAAAAGAGGCAGTCCTGTCTCACATCCACAAATAGGGAATTCTAAGAATAATCCTTTTATCCCTTTCATTGAACCAAGAGTTAATTTTATCCAAACACCAACCATTACCAGAATCATCAAAAAGGCAGCAAAAAATGGAATCCTCAGATCCAAGAAATATTGGGGAAGTATTTAGCATGCTATATTTATTAATAAACCATGTATCATTCCAAATTTTGACTTTCATTCCATCACTGATCCTCCATCCAATTCCTTTATCAAGTAATTTTTGTGATCTCCAAATACTTCTCCATAGGAAGATGGGGTGGGGACCAAGAGATGAGTTATGGATGTCTGAGTGGGGAAAATATTTTTCTCGTAGAATCCTTATGTATAGAGATGAAGGTTGAGTCATAAGGCACCAAACCTATTTATCTAGAAGGGAATTATTAAACAGTAGAAGGTCCCAAAAGCCCATTCTGCCACCCTCTTTAGGGGTGTAGAGTGACTTCCAAATGATCTAATGAATTTTTTTCTACCATTATTGTATCCCCACTAGAATTTGGAAATATGGGAGTAAATATGATCAACAATCATGCTAAGAATCTTGAACAGTAACATGATGTACCTAGGGATAGATTGAAGAACATCCTTGATGAGAGTTTTTTTCCTGCTTTAGAAATTATTTTCAGATACCAACCTTGTATTTTTTTATCAATTCTACCAATAGTGGATGAGAAAATTTATCTTTTTAATCATTTTACCATCATGGGGAGACCAAGGTATTTTTTATTCTTTTCGACTATTTGAATACCTACTGTGAGACAAAGCTTCGCTCTCTTGTTTGGTGGAACACCGATACTGAAGAAAATTTCTAATTTGGACCGATTAATCTCCTGTCCAGAATCCCTCTCATAAATTCAGATCACATGGAAAATATAAAGTCATTCATAATTTGTGTCTCTTGATAAGAGAAGCTAGTCATCCAAAAAAAGATGAGAAATATGATAGCTAATCTGGCACACCTTTACTTCATGAATTGAGTTAAAGGAAGATGTTATAAAAATAAGGTTAGAAAAAACATCAGTCACTAAGATGAAGATAAAAGGGGAGAGGGGTCTCCCTAGAGAAGGCCTCGGGTGGGGGATAATCCTTGGTAAATTTCACCATTAACATTGATCCTTAAATAAATAGATGAAACATAGTGCATGATCGTGTCTATCCATTTTGAGCATAAACCCGTTTTGGACATGATAAACTGAAGAAAATTCTATTCCACTCTATCAAGAACCTTAGTCATATCCAGTTTCCAAGTCATGGTACCTATTTTCATAGTCGAGCATGTTTTCATAGAATAGAACACCTCAGGGGCCACAATGGAATTGCCTGTGATGGGTCTTTTTTCAATAAAGGTAATTTGATTTTCAGAGATGATGGTGGGTATCCATACACGCAGTCTATTGACTAAAATCTTTGAGAAAATTTTATAAGATATGTTTCATAATATGATTAGCCTAAAGTTCGAATCCAATAGGGGTTTCTTAATCTTTGGGATGTTGGTTATAATGTTCTCATTAAGATAGAAAATATTGATTTTCCCTGCCGAAATATCTTTTATAAGAGAAGAAATGTCAGGGAAAATAATGTACCAATATTTCTTGAAAAAGAGAGCATGGAAGACATCAGGACCTGGTGATTTTGTGGAATGGATATGTTTTAGAGCATGTCGGATCTCATCATCCAAAAAATCCTTTTTGAGTTGTCAATTCATTTCATTGGTGGTCATGGTTTTGATGCATGAACGGTGTTCCAAGTATTTGAAGTTGTCTTTTTTACTGAAGTTGTATCATATCAAGTATCTTTGTGGAAATACTAACAAAGTAATGTCTATGATTTTAGAGTTGATTCATGATGCATTTAGTGATGCTAATATCCCTGCATTATTCTATGATATAAATAAATTCATCAAACTTGTACTTGATTATACAAATATACATGTATCCCCTAATGATTACAAGCTTTACTGGGGAGAAGTGTCTAATAATGAAGAATATAGAAGATTTCATACAAGAAGATATAAGTAAATTAACAAAAATGAGAGTATAAATAAACACAACCCCAGTAAGAAACAGAAGAAGAAAACTCTTTCAAAGGTATTGCATTGCTTTCCTCTGAGACCATGCTTGGAAAGATCATTCATGTCATCTAAGACTGCATACAACATGAAGTGGCATGCTTAGGATAGTAATGATGCCTTGATGATAAATACAAAAGATTAAACATCATGGAAGATGCTTGATTTTATATATATATATTTTTATTTGGATCCTAGGAATGTACGTTTGGGATTGGCTTCTGATGGTTTTAACCCTTTTGGTACTTTAAGTACTAATTATATCATTTGGTCAGTTGTTTTGATCCCCTGTAATCTACCTCCATGGATGTGTTTGAAGAAGACTTATTTCATTATTTCAATGATTATTCCTAGAAAGAAAATTCTTGTGAATGACATTGATGTATAACTTCAACCTCTAATCAAAGAATTGCAAGAATTATGGGATGATGGTGTGGAAACATATGATGCTTCAACGAGACAACTATTAAAAATGCATGCTTCTTTAATGTGGAAAATTAGGGGCATTACTAGACTAGTAAATTTATCTTATTGGAACACACATACTAGTTTGGTTTATCAAGTTTTTAATTTTGATTTTGAACCTCAATGATTACCTCATAGCATAAAATGGTGATTTATGTGTCATCGTTGATTTATTAATGCTTCTGATAAATTCAGGTTTAACAAGACATGATTCAATAGAGATATTGAAATGAGAAATTCACTGAAGGTGTTATCTAGTTCATAAATATTGGGATAATTAATTAATTTCATTGAAGAATTTGTAAAATTTCATTAGTTTAAAAATGGGGGGAAAGGGGTATGAGGTATAGTATACGAAGAAGCTGGAACACAACAATGAAAGAAAAATAGTATATATTTTCAAAATTCCTTATTAGAAGTTTAATTTGATATGTCATAATATTGATGTAATTCATATTGAGAAAAATTTATGTGACAATGTAATTTTTACAGTGCTTAATGAGAAGGGTAAACTAAAGGATCACCTTAATGCTTGTAAGGATTTGGATTTAATGAATACAAAGCATAGTTTATAGGAAAATGAGAATGAAAAGTATCCTTCGGATATTTTTACAATGAAAACTCGTGATAAATGCATATTCCATCGAACTTTAAAGAATATAAAAGTGTCAGATGGATATTAAAGTAACATATCAAGGTGTATTGACATAAATCATTAAAAGTTTCATAGATTGAAAATTCATGATTTTCATATTTTGATGAAGTAGTTGTTGTCGTTGGATTTTCGTAATACTTTACCTCAAAAATTAACTATGGTTCTAGTTGAGTTTTGTACCTTTTTCAGAGATCTTTTTGTAAAAACTCTAAATTCAACTGAGCTTGATAAACTTTAAGAAATAATTGTTTTAACACTATGTCATTTGGAGATGTTATTTCCCCCTTTATTCTTCATAGTCATGATTCATTTGGTTGAAGAAGTTAAACTTGGTGGACTGGTACACTATCGATGGATGTATCCAATTGAGAGGTAGGTATGTTAATATTTTATTTTATTTTCATTGGTGAATTTTATTTTATCAAATCATTGTGTAAATTTTTTTATTATTTTTATTATTTTTTCCCCTCAGGTATTTAGGTCATTTGAAATCATATGTGAGGAATAAAGCTCAACCAAAAGGATCTATTGCTGAAGGTTACATAGTTGAAGAGTGATTGACCTTCGGTTCTAGGTATTTGGATAGGATTGAGATTAGATTCAATCATGTTGGATTTTCTGAAAATATCTCCACTAATTCTCATTCTGAAAATCAATCATCGATATTTCCAACTATTGGACGACCAATTAGAAATGGGTCAAATTTTACACTAACTGAATTGGAGTTGTTACAAGCACATAGATATGTGCTACTCAATAGTGTTATTGCAAATTGTATAATTTTGAAATAAAAAAAAAAGCAGAAACTAAGGGTTCAATCTCTAAATGAGTTTGAATTAACAAAAATTGTTAATAAGGATATTGTTGAATGTTTCTCCCATTGTTTAAGTATATACTCATATTAATATTATTGATGTGTAGTTATTTTTTCTATGTTAAAATTAACAGCTTATATTTTTTCTAGATAATGAATTTTGATAATTGAGTTGAAATATCGAATGATTTGAAGTTTTTGGATCGAGGTCCTATAATTCAGTCTAAGAGATTTGATGTCTATAATATTCATGGATTCAGTTTTTGTTCAATTTATCATGAATAAGACTTAAAAACTCATAATAGTGGTGTATTTACATTTTCAGAGGTGGGATACTTTGGGAAACTGGATGATATAATTGAATTGAACTATCATATCTAGTTTTTAGTTGTCTTATTCAAATGTAAGTGGGTCAACATTGATAGGGGTATAATGAAAGATTAATTACATTTTACTTCTATAAACTTTTCTTGTTTGATGGATACCGGTGAGCATACAGAACATGATCCATTTATCTTGGATTCACAATAAAAGATGGTTTATTATTTGGATGATGAAATACATGAAGGTTGGAGTGTTGTTGTACAATTAAGGCAGAGAGACTTATATGATATGGGCAAGAAAGATCAATTGGTTCTTTGTGATAGTGAATCTTATCAACCAAAAAACATTGAATAGTTTTTTTCCTGAAAATATCAAAATAGTAGAACTTGCAAGAGAGGGTGAAAATGAAGGAATCGTCGCAATGTAGGTTGATAACCATGAATATAATGAAGAATTAGATAATTGAATGTATAAATTTGTAATGAAAATAGATTACAATTTCTCATTGATAAGTGTTTATTACATATATACATTTTTCTAGTTTTTCTTTTTCTTTTTTTTAAATAGTTTTTCATTTTTTATAAATTTAATATAACTTAACCATTTTAAATGTAGGAATACCAAGAAAAAAAAATAATGATCCTGGATGATTAGCATCCCAAAGCATGCCACCACTATCGTCATCATCTATGGATCCTAGTGATTCTATTATACCCAAGAATGCTAGAGAGCTAGTCGTTTCCCCAGATGTCGTTGGTATCCCACTGCCTGATTCACCTCTAGTGATGGAATAGTTGGTCACCACTTCATATAGGGGATATTGGTGAGTTAGCATTACTGGTATGTATGTCATTTTTTAATATATATATATATATATATATATATATATATATATATTATTAATTATTTAATGAATTTTTCAAACAGATAAAGACAACCATAAAAGGGATATAAATATGAATACGAAAGATGAATGGTACTTTAAGGAATTAAAGATTATCATTCCATTTTATGAGTTTGGGGTGCCTACTGGTGATGCTGTCGGAATCTATGAGCAGATTCTTGGGCAGTTTTATTGTGAGATTGTGAACTTTCCCATTAATTATAAAGATTGGAGGCATATTCCTACAACTTAGAAAAATGATTTATTTAATACTCAAGTAAATTTTATATTAATTTAATATTCATTGATAACTAATTTAAAATACATGAGTAAAATTTTGTAATATACTTATAAAGTTTTATTGTTTTTTATTTCTAGATATTTTTTCAGTTTGATGTCCCTAGCTCCATTTCATACCCTTAGAATTTGAAAATTTTGGGAAAGAAATTGTAAGATTTTAAATGGATATTATGGCATGATTTTAGTTACACTTCTTTGATCTCGTGACATATGTATGAGAAATTGCTTGAAGGAATTTCTCAGGAGAAATGAAAGATCATTATCAATATCAACAGAGATGCATCTCATGAGGTAATTGCATATTTTATAGTATCTTAATAACATAAACTTAATAAAATTATAATTTTTATTAATGTTTCTATTTTTTGTAAGAATTTTATTAAAAAATATTTTGAATTGTGAGAAGCAGGTCATCCTCACATTGCTAGGTCTCAAAGTTTTTCAAGAAAAAGAACAATTTTGGTTTATATTTTATTTATTACTATTTATATCATTTTATTATAACTTAATGTTTTTTTAACTTCTTTATATTTTTTATAATGGCTAATGAATTAGGTCACTCTATTGGTTGAACAGATATATGGTTTAAAGTGCATAGGAAACCCAATGGTAGTTTTGTAAATAACCCTACCAAAGACATTGGAATAAGTAATTTTCATTATCATTTCATATTATTTATTAATTAGATAATATTATGAAGTTCGCATATTTTAAAAAATCATTGTTAATATTTTTTTATTAATAGGTTAAAATTCAAGAATTCTCGGATGCGAACCCTTTATAATCATCATCGGTTTCCTAAAACAATGCAGTTGGAATCGTTTTAGGGAAGGAGAATCTCAAACATGTACGGGGTATGGATTTCGGGCCTACTCCATTAGCTATATTTTTTAAGGTGGTGTCATTTTTTACTATTACACCCTATGGGGGTTTGATTAGTCTCTTTGATCAGGAATCAAAAAGATAAATTGCAATATTGAAATAAAACATGTAAGAAAAAAACTCCAATAGGAAAACACAGGATCAGTGGTGGTAGAAAATGGAGAATGATTTAATTTATATATTTTAGCAGATGACCAGAATGATCCTTGAGGAAATTTGTATCCATACATCTCATTCAGATGAGGTAAATTATAAATTCCATAGATCATTCACACATTTTCAAATAACACATAAAATATCCATAAATAAAACTAAAATGACACTTTTATATGGAAAACATGAATTTCAAGTCATACTAACCACATATTGTTCCAGATTTATGTTTGGTTGATTCTTACATGTCAAAAATAAATTATAGATCGTTATCCATAAGTTTGAAAACAATCTGAACTTATTTGCTCAGTTTTGACTCGATAAACAACTTCTTAAAGGTACAAAAGCCTTTAAAAAAGTGTCGGGGGTTAAAATTAGAAAAATGATGTCAGATTTCCCTGAAATTAGGGGGAAAAGACCATAGATTTAATTTTGAAATGTAGGAACTAACAGCACTTCATTCTGAATGATGGTTTTCCCGTTATGTCCATAAATTCGTTTTTAGTGTTTTAAAACAATAAAAGGTGCATCGAATAGTCAAAATCATAGAAAACAACCTTATATTGATGTGAAATCGTTGGAAAACCACTACTAAGTTATTTTTGACATGTACACGTAGACAGCATGTCATTTTGACATGCGGCGTGGTCGAAATGACTCTCTAATCACTTCTTAAAGATACAAAATCCTTTAAAATCAAGTGTTGGGGGGTCAAACCAGGAAAAAACATAATATTACCCTGAAATCAAGGTAAAATGACTATAGATTTAATTTTGAAATGTAGGTACTAATAGAACATCATTCCTAATGATGGTTTTCTTGTTATGTCCATAAACATATTTTTAGTGTTTTAAAACACTAAAACATGCATGAAATGGTCAAAACTGTAGAAAATGGCCCCAGATTGATAAGAAATAGTTTCAAAAATACTTCTGAGTTATTTTTTATGTGTACACGTAGAAAAAATATCATTCTAACATGCGGTGTGGTCATAATGACTCGATAAACACTTCTTAAAGGTATAAAATCCTTTAAAAATAAGTTTGAGGGGGTCAAAACTAGGAAAATGGCATCGGATTGCCCGGAAATCAGGTGAAAAGAACCATAGATCATTCACACCGTATACGTGGAATGATGATTTTAGTGTTTTAAAATAGTAAAACATACGTGGAATGATCAAAATCATATAAAATGACCTTATATTGACATGAAATCATTGGAAACCCACCTATGAGTTATTTTTTATGTGTATGTATAGACAAAACATCATTCTGATGTGCGGTGTGGTTGGAATGACTCGGTAAACACTTCTTAAAGGTATAAAATCCTTTAAAAACAAGTGTCATGGGGTAAAAACTAGGAAAACGACATAGGATTTCCCTAAAATCATAGGTAAAAACTATAGATTTAATTTTGAAATATAGGAACCAACAGCATGTCATTTCGAATGATGATTTTCTTATTTTGGTCGTAAAGGAATTTTTAGTGTTTTAAAACACTAAAACATGTGTTTAATGGTAAAACCCATATAAAACTTTCTCATATTGACATGAAATCATTAAAAACCCATTGGTGAGTTATTTTTTATGTCTATTCACAAACAAAATGTCATTCTGACATGCAGTGTGGTTGGAATGAATTAGTAAACACTTCTTAAAGGTATAAAATTCTTTAAAAAAAGTGTTAGGGGTCAAAAATAGACAAACAACGTCAAATTACCTTGAAATCAATGGAAAACAACCATATATTTAATTATGAAATCTAGGAACTGACAGCACGTTATTTTGAATGAAGGTTTTCCCATTATGGTTATAAACACATTTTTTGTGTTTTAAAACACTAAAATGTGTGTGGAATGATATAAACCATAGTAAATGGCCTCATATTGATGTGAAATCATTAGACAACAACTATTGAGTTATTTTTTAAATATCAGACATGTTGTGATATCAAATTATTCAAGATTTTTTTAGTAAGTAAATTTCAAGCACACCACACATAACTTTAAAAATAAATTAGAATATTTACTTAACCCATTTCAGTTTCAAGTGTTGAATATTATCTTAAATAGGTAAGTTTATGTTTTAAAAGTTATTTTCATTATATATTATTTTTTCTCTGTTAAAATTTCTTCTGTTTGATTAAAAAAATAACAAATTTTATGTGTAGAATTATGAATATATTTTGTGTCTTTTCTTTTTCACATTTCTTTTCTTAAATATTATAGTTTTTATTTTACATGGTAGATGTCAGTAGTGGGCAGGATTTTAACCATTCTGATCCATGAAATTCTTCAGAAGGTAGTCATGATGGTTCTTAGTTTCCATGGTATGTTAAAATTTTATCAATTATTATACTTTAATTATGATTCATTATGTTTAGTTTTAAATTTTTTTATTTTTTTTACATTTAATGAGATGACGTGGTTGGTTTTAATTGATGAGATGCAGTGAAGGCAGATAGATGTATTGGAGGTTGTGACATGGATTTATATTAGTCATGGGTTGTTGTTGGACATATCTTATATGTATGTATTTATGATCAAGGTATTGGTTGAGAGATGTTTGGTTTGACTGAGACTGAGGTTATAATTATTGTGGATATTTTTATATTTGTTTTGGATGTATGAATTATTTATTATGGGTTTATCATATATCCATTTTTTAGTTTATTTCATGTCATTTTTTTATATTTACAATTTTTTATTAAATATTTTTTTTTTAAAAAACTAACTTAGCAGCAGTTTTTAGAAATTATAGTTAAATAAATTGTATAAAATACGTTTAGCGATGGTTAGGATTAATCGCCACTAAAACAAACTACTATTAATATATTCAATGGTGGTTTTATTCATTTTTTTAATATTTACCCTGGATATATGCATTTATAAAATAACTACCTCTAAATTCTCCAAAAATGAAACATAGTAAAACCACTACTAAATTAATGAAACTGTCGCTAAATTACTAGCAACCGTGCAATACGTGGTGGTTTAAACCGCCGCTAGTCCATAAATAAACCACCTATACTACCCTTTTATAGTGTTTTTATCCCTCATTATGCCTTAATCAATTGTTTTTGGTCAATTCTATTAGCCAAAATATTTTTAAATTTTCATGATTTATTTTGGCCCAATATGGATTAATTCGGCTCTCAGTCCAGTTGAGTGAAATGAATCTAACTAACCATGGTACCCTAAAAAATAATTTCATAATTTATATTATTATATAGAAATTTATGGAAAAAATATTAAATTGATAAAAAAAAGTTAAAAATCTAGAATTAAGAAATTTTCATAATAATTCCCAAAACATCACTAAAAACCAAAACTGATGTAATTTCAGTTAATATGAAAAAAATGGTGGGGGTATAATCACTGAAATTCAATGAAAACGTGATTAAAATAATATTACTTTAAATTCTCCCATGCTTAAGACTTGTAATCCTATATAATAAATCATAAAAAATCATACTGAAACAGATTCAAAACACATGCCCATGAGATCCACCAATTTAACAACAAGAAACTCAGAATTATAATTCTTCCTTAACAACAATTATTAAAAATTATCCATTAAGTTTATTCATTCCATTTCCACTTCATTTATCCCCTCATGCACATAAAAAACTTATCCTGTGTGAATTTTTCCCTCGTCACACAAGTGTAGATTCTTCAACAAGGCTTATATCCTCCAAATACATGAAATGGTCACAATAGTTTTGATAAATTCCTAAATCTCCACTTGATATGATTTGTGAACTTTTTTTTATCATGATTAATTTTCCGGTATGTTCAGTGGATTAGGGATGGTAGGTTTTAGATTTCAAAAATTATGAGATGGGATAAGGAGGTTTGACTCTTTTTAAATGAAAAATATATAATTCTAATTTTCACTCAAGTATGGTCCTCTTTACTCCCATTGTAAATATAAAACTCCAAAACATATTGAATATTTTAAGAACAACGATCACCTTCGATATTTCAGTAGAAGAAAATGATTCCCTCAACTGCTCTCATATATTGAACATCAATTATATTTTCAACATATATCCATATTTAATTTTTAATGGAAGAGAGGAGTCTTTCAGGTTCCAAAGAGTGGTGTTAATTTTATCCCTTATTTAGGATGATAATAATTATTTTTCATTTCCTTAAAATTGATTTATTTTTTACTTTTTTTTCCGCAGCTTCTGCTTTAGTAGATTCCAAACAAATTTATTTTTTCATAAATTCTACTCATAAAACAGAGTAGAATAATCATTTTTTTAGCTCTAAAACATATTATCATCCTTTTATGTTCCTTCTAAATAATCTTAGAAAATATTCATCACAACATAATTCAGCTTCCCCAACACTTAAGTTCTACCATATCATGAAATTTTTACTTCCAAAGTAGTTTGGATAGGGAAAAGTGTCTTTTAATGTGGATAAATAAGAGGTAATTCATGGATACTAAGGGATAAAAAGATTAAATTTTTAAGTTAGTCTTGAATAAAAAGTTTCTTTTGAAAATTATCATTAATATCTAAGAAAGTGCCTCAATCGTTTTAAAAAAAAGTGCCTCAAACACTCAAATTTTGATAGAAACAAATCAAATTTTGGTTATATGAATCATTATTTGGTTCACTCAAGAAATGGTATTATAGTGAAGAATATTCCAATAAAATAGAAACCTCATGGGAAGGTGATTTTAAAATTTATATATTGAGTTATGGAATGGGATTCAAAATTCAAAAGTCTTTTCATAAAATACCCATAATAGTAAATCTAGAGTAAGGTAATTTCATCATTCATTTAAATTTAGTTTCATGGGTTAAATAAATTCACCCATTTTAAAGGGTTTCAAAATTTTAAAAGTTATGAATATTAAGCACAAAAAGTTTAAAAAAATACTAAAATTAAAAAAACACACACACAAAAACTGAAAAAGATGGAAAAAAACTAAAAAATGTAAATTTGAAAATCCTCAACAAAAAAGGTTCTCTCCCACATACTTAAATGATTTAGTGACCTCAATTAATTAAATTAGACTTAACATGTAATTATATTTTTAATTTAATCATATAAAGAAAGTAGGTTATAATTTGAGGTACAACCTGATGGCTTTTATAGGTTGGAGGTGTGTGATCTCCTCCACTAGTTCATGGGAAAATTTTCCATGTAATTCCTTTAGCCCATACTTATTAACAGTGAATGGGTTTTCTTATACTTATTACACACTTTAAATAACATAAAAATGATATGAATGAGTGACTATAAATGGTACCTCCCATCTAAAATGAAGTTTACATGGAATTATCTTGAGTCTTTAATTGTATAATATCACTTGGTCTCCTAGATGGAAGCCTTTGTGTTGGGTGATCTTTTCATGATCCAGTCTTGTTCTATCTTTATAGATTCTATAATTTTAAAATATTCTATTCTAATTTCCTCCAATTCTTATAGGTTTAATATTCTTTCTTTTCTATCTCTATCTAAGTCCAAATTCACTTCTCTCATATCCCAGTATACTTTGTGTTCCAACTCCATAAGTAGGTGACAACTTTTTCAAAAGCTTAGTCTATAAGGGATCATTCCAATGGATGTCTTATAATCTTTATTATAATATCAATAAGTTTCTTCTAACATTTTTACCCAATCATTTTGGTTTGTATTAATAATTTTTTTCTAAAATTACTTTAATTTCCTTAGTGTACACTTCATATTGTCCATTTGTTTATAGGTGATATAGTGTTGATGTTTTATAATGTACTCTATATTTTCTCATTAAATACTTTATTACCCTATTTAAAAATGAGTCCCTTGATCATTTATTATGGATATTGAAACTTAAAAACCTACAAAATATGTTATCTTTGACAAAATCACACACAGAATTAATATTATAAGTTTTAATGGTTTTAGATTCCACCCAATTTGAGACATAATGCACTACAAATAGGATATAAGAATTTCCAAATGATATAAGAAAATGGACCATAAAATCTATTCCCCATACTTCAAAAAATTCAAAAAAAACTAATTTTCCTTTAGGGAATTTCTTATCTCTTTGAAATATTTTTAGTGAATTAACATTTCTCACATTTCTTACAAAATTCATGTGTATCTTTAAACAATTAAAGACAATAAATTCCAGACTCTAAAACTTTTATTACTATCCATTGAGGTATAAAATGTACTCTACTAGATATTGTGTGAAATACGTCAAAATCATATTCAATCTCACTTATAGGAAAACAACTTCTTATCATTTGGTCACTACAAATTTTCCAGATATATAGATCTTCCCAAATGTAAAATTAGAATTAAAATTAAATTATTTTAATTTGGTGGGGATTTAATTGAGATGGTACCTGAGAAGTTACCAGATAAGTGACCATGTCAGTATACCAGGACATGTCTCCTTTAATCAAGTATAAATTCTCTTTAGGAATGTGTCCATTCAATCTTTCTTGGTCTGGAATTTCAAATTAAACATTTTTGGTCATCCTGATAAGGTTATATTCCACTTGGTTATCAATTACTTTCTTGTATTTTATTTTTGGATTAAATTTATGAAGCAAAAAATCCATCTGACTAGCCTTAGTTTAATTTTAGGCTTCTTCAACAAGCACCTAAGAGTTTCATGATAAAACAAATTTTGAATTTAATTCCAAGAAGTTAGGGTTTGAATTTTTATAGAGAAAATAAAACTTCTAGAAATTCCTTTTTAGTGGTTGTGTATTTTAGTTAGGTAGTATCTAAGGTTATGGAATCATAAGATATGTCTTGATTTTTTCCTTCAATTATTTGGGATAAAGAATCTCTCACTGGTTGGTTAGAACCATTACAATGTAGCTTAAAATGGTTCTCCTAGTTTAGTGGCTACATCACTTGTTGTGGGATTAAGCTACTCTTCAGGTTATCAAATACTTACATGCACTCCACATTGAAATCAAAATAATATTCTTTCAAAAGTAATCTATAAAGGGGAATATAAATTTTACTAAAATCATTGATAAACCTTCTATAGAAATATTCATGTCCTAAGAAAGATCTAACGTGTTTCATACATATTGGGTAAGTCAAAGAATTTATCACTTCAATTTTATATTTATCAACCTCAATTAATTTTGTGAAATAACATTTCCAAGGAAAATTACTCTTTCTACCATAAAATGACACTTTTAAAATCCAATACAAGATTCTTTGTATTAAAATTTTCAAATATTTTTCCATATTTTTAAATAAATTATCAAAAAATATATCCAAAAGCAGTGAAATCATCCAAAAATGTCTCCAGGAAGTCTTTATTATAGTTATAAAAAAATACTTACCATGAACTATAAAATATAACTAGGGAATTACATAATATAAATGGAATAATTTTTTAATAAAAATTGTTGAAGGTATTGGTAAAGGTTCTCTTATCCTAATACTAAATAGAACTGGGTACCTAAAAATATCATAAAAACTATCTAGAAAAAAACAGTGAGTTCAAGATGATAATCTCTCTAACATATGATCAATGAATGGTATGAAGAAGATGTCCTTCCTAATTATCTAATTAAGTTTTCTATATTCCATATAGACTCTAACTATTTTGAATTATTAAAGGTGTCAGTTCATTTTTTCATTCTTTATAACAGTTAGGCCAATTTTCTTAAGAAATTCACGGATGGGGTTGATTTATTGTGAGTTAAGGATGGAGTAAATGATGTCGTATACCAACAAATTGTAGATATATTTTTTTACTACCTCTATTATGGTGGAATTTATCCTCCTTTGGGGATTCTTAATAGGTTTATAATCTCCCTTAAATAAAATTTTATATGATAATATTTTTGGATTAATACTTGAAATATCACCTAAACTCTATTTTATTTCTTGAAAATTCACTCTCAAAATCTCAATAAATTTATATTATTAATTTTTTAACATATTATTCACAATTATCACTGATAACTTTTCTTATACCATTAGGTATGCATATTTCAAATCAGTGGGTAGTGGTTTCAATTCTAGATTTGGGGTTTATTCTAAATATGAAAGTAAATTGGGGTTACTCGCTTATAAAGCTTTAATTTACTATATAAAAGATGAAATATTGGATTATTATTTATGTAATAAACAATCTAATCTATAAAAAACTTAGAATTTACCTTTTACTCCAAACTATAAGTTTATTTTCCATCATTCTAAATAGAATTGTTATTCATGGTATTTTCATTCATTAAGTGGTTCCCTAAAGATGTGGTTTCATAAAAAATACTTGTATATTCAATAAGTTTATCCTATTAAATATGGTAAAGGATAATAATTTAATGGCCATATGAAGAGTGCCACATGGAATCAAAAAAATTGAAGTGGACTATGTTTTATCCAAACTCCATGGTGAGTGATCCTTCATGTACATTAATGGGTATCTTGGATGTCTTTAAGAAAGGTCTCCCCATAATGATGTGTGAGTGGCTCAGTGATATTTATTCCTCAATGTTGATTATATAAAATTTATCTTGAAAAATTATGTATTGAACTCCAACTAACACATCTTCTAAAACTACTACTGGAAAAGCAGTGGATGTGTTTACAAGTTATACCACCAATATGGTGGGCTTAAATTATCCCACATTAAAGGAAGTAAAAACTAAGTTATGTAATTATATTTATAGAAGCATATAAATCACATAAACTATTATAATAGGTCATTTAACTAATAGTTAAAGGGATATAAAATTTCCCTAGATCCTAAAATTTTGTTGGAAGTTGTGGTGTAAACAAAGCTGATACACTTCTTCCCAGGTTGAATAATTCATTCCCTTGAAGCCTCCTTTTTTTTTTGAAAAGTTAATTGAGAAATTTTTCATACTTTTGGATTTTTTTTATATTTTCAATAATAGGTATGTTGATCTCCAATTTTTGTAAAGTTTCTAAAATTTATTTTTGAAGTGACTCATCTTGAATCTTTTTGGATTAGATCATCCTTGATGTGAATGTAAGTGCTGGGTATTTCTTCTCCCTATTCTACTTCCATAATTGTGCCTATGGTATTTTATTTTTATTTTCAGACTTTTCCTCCCCCTCTTTATTTTCTTCTTCTTTGTTATTTTATTTTAGGGGATAATTTTTAGGAATCTATATAGAACTGAAAAAAAAAATCTTCTGCACTGTGAGGTGAATTTTATTATATATTTGGAATAGATGGTACTTAAATTTCCATTAAAAATTTTTTTATCATCATTCTAATATTTCCCTTGGGGTTAGGGACTGATTTGGATGGATTCTTTCCTGTATTTTTTGGATATAATTTCCACAATTATACTGATTTGGTTTCTCAACTCTACTACTTAATTCTCCAACTTCTCAACTTCAAGCTCTTGTTGCTGTTATTAAAAGAGTAGTTCACTGGTTGAAGGTTGTTCATAGGTATTATTTTATTGGAATGGAAGGGGTTTTGGTAAGTAGGTTGATTATAAGTATGTTTGTAAGGCTATTGAAATGGTGGTGGTTTTTTGAATTGTTGTTGGTAAGGTGGTTGTTATTGGTATGGATTTTGAAAAGGTGGTTTACTATGGTTTTGTTGATTCCTAAATCCATATTAGAATTTGGGAGTTATATATTCATCCTTTATTATGTTATTGGTACCACCTTGGTTTAAATGTTGTTACACAACTCTCCATACCAATTATTTCAGCACACTGGTCAGTGAAATGGGTAAGAGATGAACATAACCCACATACCACAATTAGTGATTTTTTTTCACTAGTTTGTTTCAATGTCATCTGTCTCACGAGTTGGTGGTATATTCATGTCTAGATTCTAACAAATCTAATGAATCAGAATATCTCACCTCATGAATTCCTCTAAAACTAGTATCTCTTGTTCCAAATTTTTGTGAATTTTGGGAAATATTTTCAATGAGACCCTTGGATTTTTTTTTTTTTGCTAATTTTTCTATGATAGATCCTCCAAATGATGCATCTATAAATTTCCTATAATTGTTAAGAATAATGTTTGATTTCATAAAAATTCTTCCTTATGGTTGTGCTCCTGAAGGTAGAGAAGAAACTTTATAAGAATTTTTTTTGTAAATCATCCCAAACATGAATCTATCCTAGTTGTAAGATGTATAGTTACTCCTTGGTTGCTCCTTATAGTGAAAAGTGGAATGATATCCACTTGAATTTATCCTCAACTACTCCTCTAGGATTAAAAGTGGAACAAACCAAGGTAAATTCATTTATATGTTTATTTGGGTATTCACCTACCAAGCCATAAATTTAGGTAACAATTGAATTAATACAATTTTTAACTCTTTCATTCTATAAAACAGGCATAGAAATTTGATTTTTATGGTTATAAAATTGAGGTGTGAATAGGTCTCTAAAGGTCCGGTTGGGATTGTATTCTATAGTGGCAGGATCCATGTGAATACTAGTTGTTTCACTTGATTATTCAAGAGAAATATCCTCAAAATATGATTGCATATTTAGATCTCTCAGCTTAGTTAGTAAGGTCCCTTCTATTTCTAAGTAAAAATAAAATAGTTGTTTATTAGTGGTTCTTATCATGAAATACCAAAGTCATATTTTTTTATCACTTTAACCCCATAAAATGTGACAAGTTTTGACATGATCCTATCACAGGGTGTGGAAAAGGTTTTTATTTATCCTAGGTTAATTTTAGTTATAGTAGTGACCCTAGGTGTTCTATAAATAGGAGTTCACAAAACTAGTTGTCACTTTTATTTTGAGTTAGAGAAATGGGGTGTTTTTGAAGATGTTTGATTTTGAAAACAAAATAAAATAATGAAACAATATATTGAAAATAGTGAGATGAGAAGTGTGATCATTTCATGGTTGGTTTTCCAATTTCAATTCTATCCTTGTCTCTAATTTATTCAACTCCTTATTTTATCAACTGATAGGTTATAGGATCCATGATTTATTCCTCTATCACCATTATTTAAATGGTTTAGGTGATGATATTACTTACTAAATTATCATATTAATCTACCCACCTTATTATGTGTGAGGGATTTATAGTGAATCGCCCCTAATTGTATTAATAAATACCTGATTGGGTCTTGTTCTTGTAAAATAATCAAGAGTATCCACTACCCCTTCCAAACATACTGACAATTGTTGAGTACTTCACTACTTAGATCTGATATATTCCATCATGTATAGACTTGAAATAAGTGGAGGGAGATGATGGATCATTAACCAATTTAATAAATGATAGATATAATTAAAACCAAACACTATCACATGTGATAATAATAAATACTACTGAGTATTGAAACCAGTTAAAAAGAGAGTGAAATTTATTCATTAAGGTGTGAATAATCAAACATTAAAAAAGAAAACCTCCCCTTCCTTAATGGATCTGAAGTTTACCCCTTCATACAAAGGGTAACAATGAAGAATGAGGAAGAAAAGGTAATTACAAAACTGAGAAAATAAAAAACAACGTAATTTCAACATGTGAACTCTCCATCATAGTCTTCCCTCTCTCCCTGTCTAACCTTTGAATAGAGGTGGATATACATAATTATAAAAAAAAAGGTGAGACGGATTTGGTTCCAGTTGAGTGAAATACATCTCACTGCTCATGGAACCCTATAAAAGATTACTTTTGAAATTTTTATCAGTATAGAAAATAATATGGCCAAAATATCAAAGAGATAAAAATAGTTAAAAATCTAGAATTAAGAAATTTTCAAAATAATTCCCATAACATCCCTAAAAATAAAAAATGATCTAATTTCACATGATATGAAAAATAAGTGGGGATTAAATCATTGAAATTTAAGGAAAAAGGGATTAAAATATTATATTTATCAGTCACTGAGGAAGGTGACCCGTTATTAGTTGAAAATAATGAACCTTTATCATAAATAAATCAATAAGCATCTCATAAGTTGAAAAGTGGAAAGAATCCATAAATTGTTAAATGGATTCCATGTACCAAAACAAATTTTGGGTTTTAGTAGATTCTCTATCTGATGTAATGCTTGTTGGGTGAAAATGGATATTTCAGAAGAATCTAGACATGGATGGTAATGTTAGTACCTATAAGTCTCAATTGTCTACTAAGGGTTTCAATAAATTACATGGCATAGACTATGAAGAAACCTTTTCACCAATTTCTATACTAAAGTCCATCAGAATTATAATTGACATAGAATCTTCCCATGATTATGAGAATTGGAAAATGGATGTCAAGAGTACCTTCCTTAATGGAACCCTTTTATAATATGTCTAAATGGAAAAACCAAAAGGTTTTGTGACACCAAAGGATTCCAATAAGGCATGAAAGTTTCATAGATCCATTTATGGGTTAAAGAAATCATCAATATCATAGAAAATTCATTTTGATGAATCCATAATATAATTTGGTTTTATTAAGAATGAATGTGAGCCCTGCATCTACAAGTGGTTTAGTGGGAGTTCATTAGTTTTCTTATTAGTATATATTGAGGATATATTACTAATAATAAATGAGATATCATCCTTATAGTTAATTAAGATATGATTTAATAAATTCTTATCCATAAAGGCCTTAGGTGAAGCAGTCTACAATTTAGGGATCAAGATCCATAAAGATAGATATAAAATGTTTCTTGGGTTATGTAAAGGTATATATATTGACAAGTTATTGAAAAGATATAAGATTAAACAATCCAAGAGAGTATTTCTTCTTATGTCACATGATATACATATTTATAAGAAGTAGTGTCCTTGAACACAATAATAGAGAGAAATAATGAGTAGAATCCCTTATGCATCAATGATCGGTTCAATCATGCATGTCATGCTATGTACCAGGATTGGTTTTTCCTATGCCTTAAGCATGGTAGGTAGATATCAAGAAGAATCGGGATAGCTACATTGGTTGTTTTTAAAGACTATCCTGAAGTACTTGAGGTATAAAAAAGATATTTTCATGGTTTATGGATAAGATGAAGAGCTAGTTATGAGGGGATACATGGATTCCAGTTTCAAAACAGATCAAAATGATCTAAAATCATAGTTGTGATATGTTTATTTTCTTAATGGATGAATTATGAGTTTAAAGGGTTCTAAGAAAATAGTGGTCACCGATTCTACAACAGAGTTCGTGTATATTACGAATTCTAATGCAGCTAAAGAAATAGTGTAGATACAAAACTTCTTTCAGGATCTTGGTGGTATGCCTATCCATATAAATCCTATCACTCTGTATTGTGATAATACTATAGTGGTGGTTTTGATCAATGAGCCCAGGTCACATCAAAAAATGAAGCATATACTTCAGAATTATCAACTCTTGAGGGATTTTTTTCAAAGGGATAAAGTCACAATATGTAGATTATCTACAAAGGATAATGTGGTAGGCCCATTGATTAAAACCTTATCCTAGAAAAATCATGAATATCATGTGATTTCTAATGGGATAAAAGTTATTAGTAGTTGTCTCTAGTTCAAGTGGGAGTTTCTTGGATTTAGTACCCTAGAACCAAATGAATTTATACTTTAGATTACCAATATATTAATAAAAATATTATCACGTGATGATTATTCTCATACATAACATTAATGAGATAATATCCTTAGAGTATTTATCACATCGAAAGGTTATAGAAGGTCCCCTCTATAAAGAGAAACTAGAGATTTTGTAAAAATGTTCTTAAATATATATACTATGGTATAAATATATCCATATGACATGAAATAGATGGTGTTTTACTATTAACTATTTGAGGGTCATAAGACATTTATTCCTTATATAATGAAGTTCTCACTTAGTGATCTCCAATAAGGGAGGCCATGAGGATAAACTCGCTAATAGGAATTCTCCATGTTTATATGTCATTGGATATTCCAAACTATGAATGTGTGTATTGGTCCTTAGGCTTGAGATTATTATTAATGTATATCATGAATCATGTACTTTTATATATGGATGAAAACTGTGAAAACATATAATCATGACAAGGTATCATAAATTATGTGCATCATAAGTGATATGAAATTAAATAAATATATTAATAAAGGATTTATCCCTTAAATATTAATAAAAGAAGATATATTTTTCCCTTTTATAGAAATAGAACTATGTGGTTAAATACATGGTCATGTTAGTTTATAAATGAGTTTATTTCAGAAAATAAATGAAAGATAAATTAAGCATACAAGGTAGTGACACAAGTATGCATCATGCTTGATGAGATATCGATAGACAAATGGATTATATTACACTATATAATTTATAAAAAGGATTTTATTGTGATATTAATTTATTTATATATGGGTGATTTGATTTGTTTCTAAACACTAATCTTGGACTTTAGTTAAGATCTCCCAATTCCAATAAGAAAGAGGCTTAGAGGGTCATAGACTAAGTGTATCTAGAATCTCATTAAATTCTATTGAATTTAATATTAAGAATAAATATTATTATTGATTTTTGGGATAATAATTATTCAATTATTGTTGGTTGAATAAATTAAATCATGAGATTTATGAGTTTATAATATGTTAGTTGAATTTTATATATTCTTTATTTATTCACCGGTTTAGTGAATATTCTTCCATCCTAAAGGCCTCCATTTCTATTTATTTATCATAATTAATTTATTAACTGGTTTGAGAGGGATATTTTACATGGATCGAAGGTCTATAGGAACAAAGGCCTTAAATTATACATGTAAAGAAGTCCCAGATATCCTAAAGGCCTTATATAAAAGTCTAAAGACCCATACTACAACAAACCCTTTTCGTCTTCCTACAAATTTTCTACACCATTCATGTTACTCTTATTATCAAATCTGCAGTTAAGAATCATCACCCCATATAGAAGCCTTGTCTGGATACACTTTAATACTGATCATTGGAGACTAAATTTTACCAAGAATAACCTAACTAGTTCAATTTAACTCTGCTAGTAACCGTCATTGCCTCCATTTTTCTTTACACTAGTGAGAGAAGTTTCTCCAATGCGATCCTGGAGGTCAAGGATATCCCTAAGGTCTAGTGGACAAAAGGCCTAGGAAGGCCCATAGGGCCTAGTAGCCTGAAGTCCCAATACATAGCTCAAAATATCAAATCAAGTGAATAATACCGCTACTAAAATACCTATATAGTACCTTCTACAATAATACATAAATCCATACCCCTACCATATTTTAACTCGAGTTTAATGCAACATTACAGGGATACCTTACCACTTAGAAAGTCCCCCAACTGTAAGGACTTTAATTCAAGTTAATATCTGATGGAGGATTAAAGGTTCAATTCATGGAAATATTATCAATTATTTTAACTCTAATCATAAATTCCTAGTTATATCATTTTAGAGAGCTTGATACTTTTCATGAACAATGAAATTATCTCTAGAATTCTCTCAAACCCTAGAGAGATTCTTCCTCTATCCTCCCTCTCAAGAATAAGGAGAGAAGGTGATGACCCCTTGTTATGGTCAATAGTGAATGGTGTGAAGTGATAGGTTTTTCTTCACTATTACTCGGAATACTAAGAATTATACTTGAAGATTCGTGGATCATGTGTGGATACACTTGGAAGAATCAATGCTTGGATTCTCCACCATAATGAAAATACATCAAAAGAATCGGCAGAAATTTGATCATTATGATTATCATGTTGAGGATAATTATATATTTAAATTAATTATAAATTAAATATTAAATATCCTATCTATAAGATTATGTGGTTACATTTATCAAGTTCTTGGATTTTATGCATTGAAACCAATGAAAAATAAAAATTGGGCATCCACCTAATGCTTTTGTTGTGCCCCAAAATCTTCACTCTTTTGGTGAAAACATTCTTTATCATCTCCTATCTTGATTTGTCGATGGTCCTTTTTAGTGTTCTCATGTATCCTAGTTATGGTTTTGTTCATCGGTGCTCCACCTATTCCCTTCTCGCCTGACCCACCGTATCTTTGGTTAGGAAAATGGTGTTTTAGGGAAATTTAGGATGGTGATGAATGATGGGTTGATGGAAAATAAAACTTGTGAATTTTTTATCATCATATTCTTCCTATTTAGTGTTTGGTGGCCTTTATGGATTTGGTTTCAGTATAGTTTTTATGTTTTTGTTTTTGTTTTGGTTTCTTTATTTTGAAATGGTTTCATGATGGTGGATTTTTTTTCTCCTACTCCTTGGTTCGTTTCATTTGATTCTATAGTCTTTCCTCCCTAGTCTACTTTTAGGGTAGTTTTTTAGTAATGAAGTCATTATGATCTACTTAGACTGAGGTGGTGCACTTATGAGGTGGTGGAAACCTCTATTGTATATGATTTTTTGTAATGGAATGTGGGAAAAGAGAAGCATGGGTATCTCTTTGAATATTAATGTGATATACGGGTTTTAAGGTTCGTCTTTGGCATTGGTTGCACTATTTTATATTTTTTGGAAGTTTTTCCATAGGATTGTTCCATGGTGATGGTTATAATGACCATAAATAGTGATATTTACAACAACTTTACACCCTAATACTTTATGATATCTTCCTTTTTAAATAAATTTAATCTCTTTGATAGCATGCAACACATGCAACCTCGAGTCTAAATGAACCATAATACAGTATATCGTTATAACCTAGCTACTAAATTGATATTTATGAATTGGAATAAATAAATTATTAAAATTATATGGTATAAAAATTTATAAATAAATTCATTGGTTATTAATTTATTAATAATAAAAAAATAAAAAAATCATTTGAATGTGAAAGAAATGTTTTTCTGAAGAAAAAAAAATTATGCGTGCAATGTATTTATATCATAATAAATTAAATTAAGAACTATTAGTGAATTATTTTAATTAAATTCATATATTATATATTCAATAAAAATTTAATCATTCATATAATATTTTTTCTAAGCATGGGATAAGAATAAATCCATTTTTATGCTTAAAACTATATTTTTCTAGAAAAACGATTTGTCGCGTTTTGCGCACTTATTTTAAAATTAATTTCTACTAATTTTAGAATATTAATTTTAAAAATTTAACTTAATTTTTTAAATAAAAATTTAAAAATTATCTTAGATTTAATTTTTTATAATTTTCTGAAAATATTATTTTTTCGATGAATAGTAAAAAATAATGAATTTTATTGAAAATTTTCTTTTCGTTTAAAGTATTTACAAAGTTAAACATTGTTTTAAAATTATTTTAAAAGTAAAATTAGTTTAATTATATTATTATTAATTCAATTTATATCATTGGAATCAATTTTTTGTTCAAATCTGATATAAAAACCTTGTATACTTAAGAAAACTTTTTATTGGAAAATCGCATTTTCGTCGTGCTTACGGGTTTAATTTTAAATTAAATTTTTACACTTATTGAATTTATTTTAATAAAATAGATTCCATATTTTGAATAATAATAATTAATATTATTTAATAAGTTCTATTTAATGTTTTCCGTAATGGATAGTGAAAATAGTAAAAAATTAATTATCATGGTTAAGGTTAAAACAGGGTTTTACACGTTACATGCGCCTATGTTAAAATTAATTTTCCACATATAGGATTTTTATTTGATAAATTTTATTTCTTATTTAGAATCATTGGGTATAAATTATATAATAAGGCTCGTTTTATTTTTAGCCTTAAAGGATAAATTAACTCAGTAAATAAAAAACTATTTGTCGTAGTGAAAACTAAAATGGTAAAAGTGAGTAACCATAGAGATAAAGGGAATAAAATGTTTAAATATGTTTTTTTTGTGGAGTTTTTTATCGACCATATATTCCCTCAACTCCATTATTTATCAATTTTGTAGGCACTTGGGTAGAGAGTGACTTCCCATTATTGAATAGTTTTCAGTATTTAAAAAATGACACTCCTCCTCATTTAAGATCGACCACCCTCTACCCCCTACTCCCTATAGTCCTCACAAGGTACCCCAAGCTCCCAAGAAGCCTCCCACAATCCTTTTGGAGAACACTTCCAATTAAGGTATCTTTGACCCTCCTCCTTTATCAATCATTCCTTTCATGTTATGTCTTTTAATTTCATTTGTTCCTATGTTTGTATATGTTATTAAATTTATCAATTACTTTACATTTAATGTATAATGATTAGATCCCATTCCACTCTCAATTATCCCTCCTATGATCCTTTAAACCCACCTATTACTATGCTGAAATTCCATAAGGTATTTTTATCTTCTCATTTCCATTTAAGCATTTATTTTATATTATGCATCTAAATTCAATTTTACATATTGGTATATTATGTTCTATGATCCACTTACTCTATATCCCATGTATAAATTATGAGATACCACTTTCTCTCTCATCAACCCAATTTATGAATTTTCATCTGACGTTGTTATGCTACCAAAATTGCACCTCAATTTTCCATGCCAAAGTCATCATGTAGTGAATATCATGCTCATTTCTCTATCAAGGGTATTCAAATTTATGAACATATACTTATAAAATGGTGACTTACATGTATGTATTCCATATTCCTTGATCGTGGAATAAATAATGATGTTGAATGAATCCATGTTATATGATCTATGTGGCACACTTAAGCATGAGATTGAAATGATTGTGAAGTGTGTACCCTGATAGTGCTCCAATGCATTGGGTAATGTTTAGTATCATGATAAGTCATGTTGGGATAGGGTTTTACCTGATTCATTTATAATACTTTTTTCCACCATGTTGTGAAAAGGGTTTACCTGATTCCTTTATGTTTATGATGTAGTGTTTAAAGTTGTTTCCACATTTCCATGTTATGATAATCATACTATATCATGCATTTATGTTCATGTTTCTCTTATGATACATTGATATTCATATTTCCTAACATGTATTGTACTCTTCAATTTATGCCTTGTTTACTTCCTTATTGGGCTTTATAGCTCACCCTTTTTTTATGTATGTCCTCAAGATATCCCATGCAATGCTAAGTACGAAGGAATATTGTGGTCATGTAAAATAATTTTTCAATAAATATGTGTATTTCATGTTTTAATTTATTATGTAATGTTCTTAATCCCCAAATACACTAGACCTATTGATCTTATAAGTTGTATTAAGTGCAAGTTTATGTAATAAATCATGTTTAAATATGAAATAAAGAGTAGGGTTGTTATAGTTGGTATCAGAGGATAGGTTTAGTTAATTTTAAAATTAGGATTAGAAAATTCTAGTGAAATCCTTAAGGATAATACTAATTATAAGAAAATAATCCCTTAATTTTGGTGAGTATAGATTAAGTATTTTATCAATAAAATGCACCCCTTTCTGGATATGAACAAGTAGAGGTGGCTCTGGTACAGATGTATCTAGGGGTAAAACTCAAAAATGTTGCTTTGAGTTAGACTTGAATGGGAACTGGTGCATGAAAATGGGCCTTGTTTTACTCTTGGTTCGACACTCCCAGGGGATATTCTTTGGTAAATTTATAATCTTAGTACGAACCATTATTGAGGGGGGGAAGCCCATAAGAATATACGTTAGGAAGTAGATCATGGATAACTTATATAGAAGCCTAGAAACTCATAAGTTAAGAAGATAAATGTAATTTATAATTTGTCCCTTTTATGTTTAATGATTTAAAATACTTACCCCTAATTTTCCTTTTATTCTAGACAATGGTCGGTAATAGGAGGAATCGGGCTAACAACCGATGTGAAGATCAATGTGATGACTGCTCGAATGAGATGCCCAATCCGATGGGAGTGGGAATTGAAAACTTTGTCATGATACTCTATTAGTTAACTCAAGTTTTGAATAGAAACTTGGATCAAGAAGAATGTCCAAACCCCCCTAGAAAGAATAAGTCTCAATCAAGATATTCATGAGACAAAGGCCTTCTACTTTCAATAGATCATATGATCCCTCAATCACCGAAAAATGGATCAAATCCATTGAGAAGATATTATCAATCCTTAAATGTTATGAACAAGATAATTTCTTCTTAATAATTATCATATGGAGGGTGAATCTGATCAATGGTGGACATTGATCAAAAATATAAAGCTTGAGGAAGAGATCGAGGTGATGGTATGGAAGGATTTCCAGAAAATTTTCTTCAATAAATATTTTCCCCGCACACTCAGTCTTAAGATGGAAAGATATTTCCTTACACTGAAGAAAAAGGATGAAGAATCTGTTGGGGAGTATGAGGAAAATTTCACCAGACTTACACGATATGCTTCTGATTTTGTCATTACCCCTGAATTCAAGGTTGACCACTTCTTTGGTGGGCTAAAACCTATCCTACGGAAAGCCCCGGTGATCTGTGACCGCTATGAGGAGATTGTACTATGTGATCTCAAAGTAGAAATGGATATTGGAGAATCTAGGGGGTATCATGGGGATAAGAAGAGTAAAGTAAACTTTAATCCTAGTGGTCTGATGGATAAATCCAATGGTGTTAAAAAAAATTCAGCACCCTGCTTTCCAAAGGTGTGGAAAGATGCACCCTAGAAATTACCTGAAGGGGATGAGGAAATGATTTAGGTGTGAGAAGGAAGGGAACCTAGACAGAGATTTCCAGTAATAAAAACCCGCTACTACGATAGAGGAAAGGAATGCTCTATTCAATCCTCAATGGATTTTTCATTACTACAATTGTAAGGAATCGTGGAACTTTGTTAACCAGTTCCCTAAGACAAGGTTTTTCAGAGGAATCCAACAACCTCCAAGGCAGAAAGGGAGATCTTTTTCCATCACTATTGTTGAAGTGAATCCCGACAACAAAGTGGTGACAGGTATATTGGTTATTCATTCAAGAATAGCGAACGTACTTTTTTATTCTAGTTCTACGCATTATTTTATATCTCAAAATTTTAGTTGAACAATCCAAATACCACCACAAATAATGGAATTAGAGATGTAGGTTAAGAGAGAAAATGGTAAAATTATTGCATCCCATGAATATAACTCCTCCTCTATCACCATTTGTGGATTGAACTTCCCAGTGAACCTTGTTATACTTCCCTTGGTGTAATTTGATGCAATTCTTGGCATGAATTGGCTTTCCCTATATAGTTCCAACATTAATTATAAATAGAGAGAAATCGCTCTCTATATGGAGAATCAACCCCTGATTCTATACAAGTGCAAGGAGGAGGAAAAATATTCTTTAGCACCATCATCCCAAGCATAGATATTACTACCATATAATCATACGTATATTTCTCAGATGATTGAGTCTAAGTAAGGAACCATCCTTGAAGACATGCTTATTGTAATGGAATTCCTTGATATGTTTACCGAGGAATTTCCCAGTCTTCCTCCTATAAGATATGTTTAATTCTCGATTGATCTTATACTTGGGGCATTTCCAATATCCAAGACTCTATATAGAATGGATGTTGTGGAGCTTGAGGAGCTAAAGAAACAACTACATGAGAATCTGGATAAAGGGTTTATACACCCAAGTGCTTCACCATGGGGATCACCATTCTTCTTTATCAATAAGAAGGATGGCTCAATGCACCTTTTCGTTGATTATCATGGGCTCAAAAAAATCATGATAAATAAAAAGTATCCTTTTACACAAATTGATGAGTTGTTTGATCAACTACATGGAGCACAATACTTCTCTAATGTGGATTTTCAGTCAGGATATTACCAAGTAAGGGTGAAGAAGGAGGATATCCCCAATATTGCTTTTCGTACAAGGTGTGGGAACTATAAATTCATAGTAATGCCTTTCGGACTAACTAATGCTCCAGAAATCTGTATGGACTTAATGAATAGAGTCTTTAGAGATTACCTCGACAAATTTTTGGTAGTATTTATAGGTGATATTCTAATATAATCCAAAACCAAGGTGGAGTATGAAGAGAATCTAAGCACTGTACTAGAGACCTTTTGAAAGGAGAAGCTCTATGAAAAGTATAGAAAGTGTGATTTCTGGTTGAAGGAAGTCTCATTCTTGTGAAATATCATCAAAATAAATGAGATATCTATGGATCCTTCCAAAAAAATCAATTAAGGGATGGTCGAGTCCAAAATCTATGATGGATATTTGTAGATTTCTAGGGTTATCTGGATATTATTGTCAATTTGTGAGAAATTTCTCACAATTTTCAAATCCTACTACCAAGCTAACTCAAAAGGGATTCAAGTTTTCTTAGAATGATGAATGTGAAGAAAGATTCATAGAGTTAAAGAAGAGGATTATCACTGCCCCTATGCTCACACTACCCACAAGTGGGGATATTTTTTGTAATATTCAGCAATACTTTGAAGAAGGGCATGGGATGTGTGTTGATGAAAAATGAAAAATTCACTGCCTATTCCTCAAGGCAGTTGAAAAATCATGAGAAAAACTATCCCATGCATGATCTGGAGTTGGCAGCTATGATCTTTGCATTGAAAATCTAGCGGCATTATCTCTTTGGGGAGAAGTGTGAAATATATACAGATTAAAAAAGTCTCAAATATATATTCACAAAGAAAGAGATGAATATGAACCAATGAAGATGGTTAGAACTCATCAAGGATCATGACTGATTAATCCATTACCACCTTAGAAAAGCGAACAAGGTGGAATATTCTCTAAGTAGAAAGGACCCAAAAATTCTATCATTGATGGGAATTTAAAAGGATCCAATCTTCTTAGATTTGATGAAAATGGACATGGGAATTATAAAGAAGGGAACATAATCAATCCTTTCACAAATGATTGTTCAAACATCTCTTTTGGAAAGGTTAAGGGATACTCAAAAGGATGATGTGGGAATTCAGAATAAAGTGTAATCTATCATAAAAGGTAAATCCTCAAAGTTAAATGTTAACGAAGAAGGAATTTTGAGATTTGGGTAAAGACTATTTGTTCCATCAAATCTATAGTTAAAGATAGAACTTTTGTATTATGCACATAGTTTGAATTTATCTATTCACCCATGAAACACAAAGATGTATCGAGATCTTTGGGAGCACTATTGGTGGGATAATATAAAGAAGGAGATCGTTGAATATACATAAAAGTGCCTAGTATGTAAGCAAGTGAAGGCTGAGAGGCAGAAGTATAAGGGGATGATGCAACCATTACCCATACCAACATGGAAATGGGAAAACATCTTCATGGACTTTGTCACCAAACTTCCAAAGACATACAAGGGAAACAATGATATCTGGGTTTTTGTGGATCATCTCACAAAGACTATACACTTTATTATGATTCAAGAGTATTTCTCATTAGATAAACCTGCATAGATATACATCAGAGAAGTGGTAAGGATGTATGGAGTACCACTATCGATTGTGTCCGATTGAGATCCAAGATTCACCTCTATGTTCTGGAAGAGTCTCCAATACACTCTGAATACTAAGTTGAACCTCAGCACAGCCTATCACCCTCAAACTGATCGTCAATCTGAGCAGACTATCTAGACACTTGAGGACATATTGAGATCTTGATTAGTGGACTTCAAAGGAAGATGGGACCAACATATTCCTTTGGTGGAGTTCTCTTATAACAATAGTTTCCACTCAAGCATCCAAATGGATTCTTATGAATCCCTTTATGGGAAGAGGTACAGAACACCGACATGTTGGGATGAAGTTGGGTAATGAAAACTTCTAGGTCCAGAAATGGTCAAAGAAATGGTAGAGAAGGTTAAGACCATCCAGTAGCACATCAAAGCTGCCCAAAGTTGATAAAAGAGCTATGCTGACGATCATAAATGAGACCTAGAGTTTGATGTTGGAGACATGGTATTCCTCCGCATATCTCTATGGAAGAGTGTTATGAGATTTGGGAAGAATGGAAAGCGTATCCCAAGGTACATCAGCCCTTTTGAGATCCTTGATCACATCGGAGCAGTGGCCTGTCGACTAGAACTCCCACTGAACTTGTCTCAAGTACATGATGTATTTCATGTATCACTATTGAGGAAGTACATACCTGACCCATCACATGTACTCAATCTAGAGGTGGTACCATTGGAGAATTTCCTTTCCTATGAGGAGAATCTGGTGAATATATTAGATCATAGGAAAAAAAGTTCTACGAAATAAGACAATTCCCCTCATCAAAGTGTTGTGGAGAAACAAAAATTTTGTAGAAGAAATGTGGGATCCAGAGGAAGAGATGAGGTCATGTTACCCTCATCTATTTTAGTGTGGGAAAAGAAAATTTTGAGTGTGAAATTTCTTAAGGGGGGGAGGTTGTAACGACCCAAACATTTATGAATAAAATTAACTTTATTTTAATTAAATGTATTTTAGATATAGAAAACAAATGCATTTTTTCATTATATCCAATTGGATTTAATTGACCATTAATTATCCTTACCATTGATAATATATTCATTATATGGTGATAACATGACTAGCATAAATATAGGATTTTAACAAATCCTTTTGGCACAGACAAAGTAAGTGATGGCCTCAACCAGTAGGATCGTACCCTATGAATCCCATTTATCAGAGCTTCTGAGGGAGATAGAGTTTTTGGGATTTTCCCTAGACCAATTCCAAGCTGATATCCAACAACTTAACCATGAGTGAAACCGTTTATGATAGAAGTTCAATCTCATTGAGATAATGGCCCAAACCATGTTCACCAAATGGCCCCATGAAATCCCCACCATCGCACACCTTACTCTTAGGGTGTATGCTAGTGTAATAAAGTTATTTATAACAATACCCTATCATTATGAGTATGTACATTATTTTTTTATATAATAATTAATATACTTTTATTCTATTATTTTTACTTTGTAAATGATTTTCTAAAGCACAAATAGTATTTTTAATTAATATTCGAATTCAATTAAGGAATATATTTTGACGAATTAATGAATTTTTTAAATAAATAATATTTCAATAAAATATTATTATTAAATTAAATTTATAAAATATTAATTATCATATAATTTTTATGAAGTCAAAAGTAATTTTTATTAAGATTTGAAAACTATTTTTTCCAAAACCTGTTAATTTTCAATAAATGTTGGTTTTATTTTAAAAGTGAAAATTAAAATATTTAGAAAAATATTTAGATAAAATTGATATTATTTTTGGAATTAGGAAATTGAAATTATCCAGTAGTTAATTTTTTATAATTTTCTAAAACAGATGAATTTTTGAGTAAAAATTAAATACCGTATAAATATAAAATGTGTTTTATAACATCATAATGACCCAATACTGATATAATAAAATACTATAAAAGGTATATTTGGAAAAATATATTTTTTACCTTTAAAATAATGTAATTTTAAGTTTATTTTATTTATTTTATAAAGCCTTAACGAATCCTACAAGATATATAAAATATTTTAAAATTTTAAAATCATTTCCTTGAAAGTGTGACTCAACTCCACATAAGAAAGGGAAATATTTTAATATATTCGGCCAATAATTTATACCACTCCCCTTTTCCAGAAACCATAGGCAAAAACTATGGGATGATTTTTGGTTTTGAATATTTTATTGTGTAGTGTCCAAAACCAAAATAATAAAGAATTCTACCTCATTTCCTATATAAAAACACCCAAACTCCCATTTCTATTCAATTAATCTATTTGAATCTCCACCAACCTCTTCCCCATACACGATATAGTCCTCCCAAGTTGACTCCAAGCTCCTAAGAAGCCTTTCCCAAGTCATTGGGATCACACTTCCAAGTAAGGGATCTTTCACCCTCCTCCTTTATCAACATTCCTTTCATGTTATGTATTTTAATTTCCTGTTTTCCTATGTTGGGATATGTTATTAAATGTATCCATTGATTTAAATTTGATTTATAAATGATGATATCTCCTTCAACTCTCATTTATCCCACCTATGATCCTTTAAACCCACTCGTTACTATGCCGAAATTCTGTAAGGGATTTCTCTCTTCTCATTTCCATTCAAGCATTTCTTTTATATTATGTATCTAAATTCCATTTCACATGTTGGTATATTATTTTACATGATCCACTTACTGTACATCCCAATTATAAATGATGATATAGCCTTTTCTCTCTCATCAACCCAATTTATGAATTTCCATATGACGTCGTTATGATGCCAAAATTATGTCGTGATTTTTCGTGCCAAAATCATCGTGTAGTGAATACCATACCCATTTATCTATAAATAGTATTCAAATTTATGTAGATATACTTATCTAATGGTTACTTACATTTATTTATTCTACATTCCTTGATCTTGGAATAAATGATGATGTTGAATGAATCCATGTTATATGATCTATGTGGCACACTTAAGCATGAGATTGAAATGATTATGAAGGGTGTTCCCTAATAGCGCTTTAATTCATTGGGAAATGTTTAGTATCATGATATTTCATGTTGGTATAGGGGTTTTCCTGATTCCTTTATAGGAATTTTTTCCACCATGTTGGGATAGGGGTTTACCTGATTCCTTTATGTTTATGATGTAGTGTTTTAAGTTTTTGCCGCATTTTTATGTTATGATAATCATGTTATATCATGCCTTTATGTTTATGTTTCTATTATGCTCCATTTATATGACTATTACCTAACATGTATTGTACTCTTAATGTTATGCCTTGTTTACTCCCTTATTGGGATTTATAGCTCACCCTTTTCTTATGTATGTCCTCGGGATATCCCATGCAATGCTAAGTACGAAGGAATGTTGTGGTCATGTAAAATAATTTTTCAATAAATATGTGTATTTCACGTTTTAAGTTTTTATGTAATGTTTCTAAGCCCCAAATACACTAGACCTCTTGATCTTCTAAGTTGTATTAAGTGAAATTTTATGTAATAAATCATGTTTAAATATGAAATAAAGAGTAGGGTTTTTATACCTCTTGAGACATTTATTTCAAAAAAAACCTATCAAAATATCTCACCAAAATCCTTATTCATGTTCTATAGTAGCTGGTATTCCCAAAATACTAACCCTAGGGTCCTTAATAAGAGATCCAAATGAGGTTTTTCTAAGAGAAGGTAATTGTATTCACTAATCTCTTTATTTTTACCTCTTCTCTTACTACCTTCATTCATGTATTAATAATTCCAATATAATAAAAACATATATACCATATACTGAGATTTTATTATTTTTATGGCATAACCTATATCCATCTCTTCTTCCATAAAATGGGAGATGAAACTATCAATCATGTGTATGGTGGAATATCACCTCACAAACTGATATAATTCGTTTTCCATCACCATAACTCATGAATGAATATAATTATGGAAAAGGATAACATCGCTCGTGTGTACGTGTGGACTACCACCTCCATGAACCGATGTGATTCGTTTTTCATTTTATTTTGAAATGGATGGTAAAAATTATGGTTTTGATGAAAATATATAATAATTATTATATAATAATTATTCTATAAAGTTTAATTATCATTTACCTTTATTTCATTCTATCCATCAAAAAATGAAAATAGTGTTCATGTGTACGTACGGCCTACCGTCTCCATGAACAATCTAATTCATTTTTTATCTCTCATTTTATTAATTAATATAAACATGTATATAATTAATATATATTAAATTTATATCATGGTAAACTTTTTGGGGATTATGGAACCAATATCAAAGTATAATTATTGAAACTACCAAACCAAAACATACATGAAAAATGAATCATTTATTACCCAAAAACTGATTTTAACAAAGAATTGTTAATAAACGGGTGATAAAATATTATAAGTAAATCATATATGATATGATATATATGATTATAGTTCTGGAATATATTTATAATAAATTAATATATATTATAAAGGAGTTGTATACACATACGAAGGAATTCAAACTGAAGGTAAGATATTTTCATCTCACTTTTATTTCTGTGGGACACATACCATATTCACCACTTGTTATTTTTTGTGGTGTATATACTACCCATGAATGTATTTTATGGAAATTATAATGAAAATTATTTTTATATACATATTCATATAATCTACTTTATTTCATGGGGATTTTGATTCAAAAGTTACCAAAGTGGTAAGGGTTTATTTCACAATCTCATCATTATTTGGGATTGTTTATGTTTAAGTCTCCATTGGGGGAATTATTTGATATTTCTATGTTAAACCCAATATATTTTATTATACTATAGTTATTTTTTAAAATTATAAGTTTTCCTTTAATTTTCCTCTTTTAAGTACTCAAAATATCAAAAAAAATTAAGAAAAACTAATTTTATTCCCTCTTTAGTCGGGAATCTTTTTATTCTATGTCCATGTTTTCTAAAAAAGTTTTCAAGAATTTTTTTAATATTACTCTAATATTGTTTAAATTATTTTTTACCTATGATATAATTTTTAAAAAAATTAAAAGGAATCTTCTTTTCTTTTTTTGAATGAGGTACTTTTGACCTTTTTACAATAGTGTGAAAGGTATGCTTTTTATACAACATGTATGGAATTACCTATAGTCATGAACACCTATTGACTTGAATATTAATTTACAATTTTACAAGTTTCTTTTAAAATAAAGTTCTTTCCTTAATATTTGGGAATTATTTATACTTTAAATAATTTATTTCAAATTGAAAAGGGTATTTTCCTCAAGAAATTTTATAGTGATATTTTTAAAATATATTCATCTATGTCAACATTATTTGGTGAATATTATGATTTACTAGGGTGTACTATTCTATTACCATTATCCATATTACTCATGATGTTTTATGATTATGTTTATTTATTGGGGAAATTATTAACATTTCATATTCTAGTTTTTCAATACGAATGTTTATATTGATTATGTTTCACCCTTTCATATAAGGAATGCATTGGACTTAGTAAGTGATGGGAAGAGCCCGCTATAGCCCCTTGATGCATTAATATGTATCATGAGACCAAATAGTTTGGTTATTTGTTCAATACCTTACCTATTTATGTAATATTTCTTGGCACGAGGCCTCGACCGTATGTTTATTATCTCTGGAATTATTAATTCTTTCATTATGATATTTTTCATTGATATTCATGTGATTATTTTATTAGTTGTGATATCTATGGATAAGTTTCAAGATTATGTAATTATTTATATGTCATTATTTGATCATTATTCACTCCTTCTATATTACTATTTGTGCTCAATTTATTGATTAAATGGTATGTGTTTTCAGATATTTGTCTTTTCGTATTGATTATGCCTTATTTATTTATGATATCTTCTATTGTATGCATACCCTTAATGAGCATCTAATATCATCCCTTTATTATGTTTCCTTTTTCATGGATGCTAGGATAAGTATTATGATTGATATATGGGGATATTATAAAGGTAATAGTTGTTTTCTCAAAGAAAATATTATGTTGTATTTTAAGTTTTCATGTTTAATGTGAAATTCAAGCATGTATCTAGTTTTCCAATACTACTAAACTATTCAGTCCTTTGGGATATGGTTGTTTTTTAGCACCAATATAATAAATTAAACACTAACTCTGGTCTATAATGGTCAGGGTATTTACAGTTTGTATCAAAGTAATTTTAGTAGAAATCTTAGGAACTAGATTTAGGAAAACATGGATTAGGGAATATAACCCTATGACTAAATTTGAGGATAAGTCTAAGTATAAGATATATTCCTGAAGTTTTTTGTAAGGAATATATTATATGTATTTCCTAGAAATAAATCCATGTCTGTATATTAAAAGTGGATGTGTTTTTGGAACAGTTTTACCTAGGGGTAATAACTCTGAAAAGGGTGTATTGGGATCTAACTCAATTATCACCTGGTGCATGACAATGGGCCTTACTGCACACCTAATTTGACACTCCTAGGGAATATTCTTGGGTTAATTAAAATTTTCTTTACAAACCAATATAAAGTATTTGAAAATATTTTTATGACTTGAGAATATCCCCAAAGAAACCAAGTTTATGATTCTGATATTAGCTATGCATAAATTTTTCAATTTATGTTAAGCGTTTCACTAGTTTTGAAATTATACATTATGGTTCAAAATGTTATGATATAATATAGTGTATTACATTTTTTAGAAATGGAACCTAGTATAAGGAATAGAAACCATACTAATACACATATTCCATATAGGGGTTTCCCTTTTAGGAAAGATGATGAAACTGGAGATAGAGTTACTACTGGATCTGAACAACTTATAACTATATTGGGGCATCTAAATCAGGTTATGACCAATAACCTTTCTCATATGGGGTATCCTACTGATTCAAAATGTGGTGTAATAATGTTTGATTGTTTCATGAATTATCAACCTCCATCATTCAATGGGACTACAATCCATTTGTAGCTAAGTAATAGATAAGTTCCTTAAAGAAGATATTTCTCGATTTGGGAAGTAATGAAAGAGAGAAGGTTTTCATGGTAGTTAATTTTCTCTTCGGGAATGCAAATCAATGGTGGTAATTGATTCAAAACACCAAGGATGAAGAGTAAATAGTGATCATATAATGGAAGGATTTTAAGGAAATTTTCTTGGAAAAATATTTCCCTTGAGAATAATAATCATATATGGAGATCCAATTCTTAATTTTGAGACAAAATGAAGAGGAAAATTTTGCTCGGTATGAAGCTAAATTTACAAGGTTATCATGGCATGTTGTAGACTACGTACATAATCCAAAGAGTAATATTGACTATTTCTCTGATGGGATAAAGATAATCCTTTTAAGGGAACTAGTCTCACAAACCTTATCATTATAGTAGGACATAGTATCATATAGAGAAATAATTATCCAATTATTATGAATTATAATGAAATAAAGATAAGAAAAGTGTGGTCAAACACTCTGGAAAAAGAAATATGGAAAAGGGGAAGATGGTAAGGGTGGAATCTCTAACTTCTAATAAATATGTAAATAAAATTCATGGAATGTGCTTGTTGTGAATGGGAATTTAATACAATTGTTTAGAGAAAGTCTATAAGGATCATGATTTAAAGGGAAAGAAATAAGCTACCAATGTTCAATACTTCAACTGTAAGGATATGGGGCACTATGAAAATGATTGTCCCAATCATTATGGGAATTTTCCCCAGAAAAGGCAAGGGAACAAGACCAAGATTATACAATCGCAATAATAAGGTTGAATTTACTAAATATGTGTTGGTAGGTACTTTAATCATATACTAAAATTTATCTAATGATTTATTTGATTTTGGATCTTTTCACTCTTTTATATCATATAATTTTTTCAAGAAATTTATATATTTCCCTAGCACATTAATAATGGAGTTATCGGTCAAGAATCCTAGTGGATGTCACACCGCAACAAGGATGTGTTAGTCAGTTCCCATTATGACACATAAATGTGCCCTATTCATTAACTTAATTATTATAACTATGGTTTATTATGATATAATCCTTGTTATGTAATGTATTTAAATATATGTTGAAAAAAAATATTAAAATTAGAAGGAAATTATTATTTGTGATGAAGATGTGGAATTTCTTTTCTTTATAGGGAAGACTTCATCATCTAAGTCATTTCTAGATCCACCCCCAATAGATCTTATGAATGATATCTTTGGGGAAGAAGAGTAAACACAAGCTACAAAAGGAAAAGGTAATCTTTAAATTACGGGTGTACCTATTGTATAGGAATACATTGATGTATTCCCTGAGAAATTACCTAAACATCCACCAAAGAATGAAGTTTAGTTTTTCATTGATTTAATCCCTTATACAAGATCAATATCAAATCCTCCTTATAAAATAGACACTATGGAATTAGTGTAGTTAAAGAAATAACTAGAGAAGTTATGTGATAAGGGATTTATATACCCTATTTTTTCTCCTTGGGGAGCCCCTATTTTTTCATTAAGAATAAATATGGATCTATGAGTTTGTGTATTGATTATAGGGAAATCAATGATATTACAATAAATAACAAGTATCCTATACCTCTCATTGATGACTTATTTAATCAACTTCACAAAGCTCAATATTTTTCAAAAATTGACCTTCATTTTGGGTATTATAAATTTCATGTAAAAAAAGGAATATATCTCAAAGACATCATTTCATACAAGGTATGGAATTATGGGTTTACAGTAATTCCATTTGGATTGACTAATTCACCCTCTATGTTTATAGATATAATGAACAAATTATTCAAGGAATATCTTGATGCTTTTCTTTGGTATTTATTAATGATATCTTGGTGTATTATAAGATCTATGAGGATTATTATAATCAATTATGAATCATTATTGAGACTCTTATAAGGAAATTTTTATAAGGAAAATTTAGCAAGTGTGAATTCTGGATTCATAAAGTTTTTTTCTTAGCCATATTGTCTCTAAGGATGGGATCCCAATTGATCCTGTGAAGAAAAAGTCAATCCAAGAATGGCCTACACTAAATAACATAATTGATGTACATAGTTTCATTGGTTTGTCAAGTTACTATCGATGATTTGATCAAAAATTCCCATGATTGGATAACCTATTAACTAAACTTACTTGTAAAGGAGTTAAGTTCATATGGACAAAGGAATGTGAAGAATGTTTTGAAGAATTGAATAAGATATTGGTGAATTCTCTAATTTTGACTCTAACATCTGGAAATTATGGATTTGTGATATATAGTGATGTATCGAAGAATGTACTTAGCTGTGTACTTATGTATAATGATAAATTTGTTGTGTATGCATCAAAGCAATTAAATACTCGTGAACAAAACTATCCAACCCATTATATTGAGTTGGAATACGTAATATTTGTTTTGAATATATGAATACATTATATCTATGGTGAAATATGTGAGATATACATGAATCATTAGAGTATAAAATACATTATTTCATAAAAATATCTCAATATGAGGAAAACATGATGGCTTGAGATACTCAAGGATTATGATTTCTCACTAAACTGCTACCCAAGGAAAATAAGGTAGTAGATGCATTTAGAAGGAAAGATCATAGAGTTCTAACCAAAATGAGGATTGATGAGTATATTATGTTCATAGATATAATAAAATGGATATGGGAATAATAAAGGAAGGAGAAACAACACTCCTTTTTCAAATGATTTCCAAACCATCTTTTTTTTTAATATAAAAATTTCTTAACCTGATGGTGAGAATTTTCAAAATAAATTTAAATTTTTGAATGATGGAAAATTGTAATACTTCATTTGTGAATATGGAATTCTAAAATTTAGAAAGAGTCTATGTGTTCTATCTATACCTGAGTTAAATATGGGATTTTTGGATAATTCTCATTGCTCAAATTTCTCTATACACCCTAGTAGCACCAAGATGGATATAAATTTGAAGGAATATTTTTGGTGGGACAAAAATGAAGTGGGAAATTATTGATTATGTATTAATATGTTTGGTTTTGAAATAGGTGAAGTCTGAGAGACATCATCATAGAGGAGTCATGAAACCTCTACCTAATCCTACATTGAAATGGGAAGCCATTACTATGGAATTTTTCACTGAATTACCAAATAATCCTGGTAAGAATGATTCAATATGGGTTATTACTGATCAACTTAAAAAAAATTAACATTTACTTTCTATAAGAGAATATTTATATATGGATCACCTTGCATGAATCTATATTAATAAAATTTTAAGAATTCATTAAACACCACTTTTAGTTGTGTATGATTGTGACCCATAATTTACATCAAAATTTTGGAAAATTATTTAGAATTATTTTGATACTAAGATTCATTTGAGCATCACTTATCACCCTAGAACTGATGGATAGTCTGAAAGGAATATTCAAACATTAGAATACATGTTGATTTCGTGATCTATTGACTTTCAAGTTATATGGGATCAATATTTACCTTTGGAATATTTCTTCTATAACAATAGCTTTCATTCATGTATTCAAATGGTGTCGTATGAAACATTATATGGAAAGATATGTTGTACTCAAAAAAAATTGAATGATGTTAGTGAAAGGAATATTATAATACCATAACTTGTATAGAATATAATAGAAAATATTAAAACTATTAAAACCCATATCAAAGCAGGAAAAAGTGCTATAGTGATAACTGGAGGAAAGATTTGGAATTTCAAGTTAGAGATCACGTTTTCTTAAAAGTATCTCCATGGAAGGGTGTTATAAGGTTCAGTAAGAAATGGAATGTGAGACCTAGATACATTTGAGTTTTTTAAATCCTAGAAATAATTGGAACTATTTCTTACCATTTGCAAATTCCACCAAGTCTCTCTAAAGTACATGATATGTTCCATATATCATTGTTAAGGAAGCGCATTCTAGACCCAACATGTGTGATCACCTCTGAAGAAATAGAATTGGAACCTAATATATCTTAATATGATGAGCCTGTCTAGATTTTGGAAACTATAGAACAAGTTTTGAGGAATATGATGACTCAGCTGGTAAAGGTACTTTGGAGAAATCATAATATAGAAGAGGTGATGTGAGAACCTGAAGAAATTATGATGAAGGACTACCCAAATCTTTTCATGATGTGAAATTATTGAAATTTTCAGGATGATAATGTTTGAAGTAGGTAATGGTGTAACACCCTAAGACTTTATGATATATTTCTTTTAAAATAAATTTAACCTCTTCGATAGCTTGTGACACATGCAACTCCGAGTCTAAATGAATCGTAATATAGAATACTGTTATAACCTCGAAATTAAATTGGAGGGTATGAATAGGACTAAATAAATTATAAAAAGTATATGGTTTACACATATATAAATAAATTAATCGGTTATCAATTTATTAGGAATAAAAAAATAAAAAATAAAAAATCATTAGAAATTAAAAGAAAAGTTTTTTTGAAAAACCGTTCTTATGCTCGCAATGTGTTTATATCTTAATAAATTAAATTAAGAATTATTTATGAATGATTTTAATGAAATTAATATATTATATATTCCATAAAATTTTTATATTTCATCCAATATTTTTTCTAAGCATGTGACAACAATAAATCTAGTTTTATGCTTAAGAACTATATTTTTCTAAAAAGTGGTTTTCCTCATGTTTTGTGCACTTATTTTAAAATTAATTTTTACCAATTTTATAAAATTTATTTGAAAAAGTTAGATTCATTTTTTAAATCATCATGTTAAAATTTTCTTGGGTATAATTTTTGATAATTTTCTAAAAATGTTATTTTTTCGATGAATAGTGAAAAATACTAATTTTTATTGAAAATTGTCTTTTCGTTTAAAGCATTTATAAAGTTAAATTTTGTTTTAAAAATATTTTAAAAGTAAAATTAGTTAAATTATATTATTATTAGTCCAATTTATATCATTGGAATCAATTTTATGTAAAAATTTTGTATAAAAACGTTTTGTACTTAAGAAAAAAATTCTTTGGAAAATCGCATTTTTGTCGCATTTGTGGGTTTAATTTTAAATTAAATTATTCCACTTATGTGAATTTATTTTTAATAAATGTATTAAATATTTTTTTAAAACATAATTAATATTTTGTAATAAATTTAACTTAATTTTTTTCATAATGAATAGTGAAAATATTAAAAAATTAATTATTACGATTAAGGTTAAAACATGGTTTTGCGCATTACATTCACCTATATTAAAATTAATTTT
Source organism: Viscum album (assembly GCA_963277665.1). NCBI lineage: Eukaryota > Viridiplantae > Streptophyta > Magnoliopsida > Santalales > Viscaceae > Viscum > Viscum album. Next base: position 1,075,279,960 of record OY728121.1, on the reverse strand, counting down.
CCACACACATAGGATTTTTATTTTATAAATTTTATTTAATATTTATAATCATTGGGTATAAATTATCTAATAATTCCAATTTTATTTTTATTATTAAAGAATAAATTACCTTGGTAAATAAAAAAACTAGTTGTCGTACTGAAAACTAAAATGGTAAAAGTGAGTAACCTTAGAGGTTAAGGGAATAAAATGTTTAAAACATGTTTTTTTTTGGAGGTTTTTATCAACCTTATATCCTCTCCAATACATTATTTATCAATTTTGGAGGCAATTTGGTTGAGAGTGACTTCCCATTATTGAATAGTTTTGGGTATCTACAAAAATGTCAATCCTCCTCAATTATAAAGGGGAACCTCCTCCCATCACTTATTGATACCTATTAATCTATTTATCTTGAACAAACCCTACCAAAATATCTCCCCAAAATCCTTATCCAAATTCTATAGATGATTTTCTTCCCAAAATACCAACCCTAGGGTCCTTAATAAGATATCCAAAGAAGGTTTTTCTAATCACGGGTAATTGTATTCACTAAACTATTTCTTTTTACTTCTTATATTTCCACATTAATTCATGTATTAATAATTAAAATATAATAAAACAATTATGTTAAATATAATGAGATTTTATTATGTTGATGATATAACCTATATCCATCTTCTCTTACATAAAATGTGAAATGAAACCATCGATCGTATGTACGATGGACTACCACCTCATGAACCGATGTAATTCGTTTTCAATCACCACCTCTCATGAATGGATTTAATGATTGATTTAATGTATATATATGATATTTATGAAATAATTATAATTATAAAATTTTAATATCATATCTACCTTGTTACCTTCCAATCTGTTGGAAAACAATAATGTCACTTGTGCGTATGTGTGGATTATCGCCTCCACGAAGCAATATGATTCGTTTTTTATTTTATTTTGAGATAGATGGTAATAAGGATGTATTTTATGAAAATATATGATTTATATGATATATTAGTTATTATTTAAAGTTTTATTATTATTTACCTTTCTTTCATTCCATCCGTCGAAAAATGAAAATAGCATTGATGCATACTTACAGCCTACCGTCTCCATGAACAGTGTAATTCATTTTTTAATCCCTACTTTTATGGATGAATATATATGATATTTATAATGAATATATATGATATTTATATCATGTTTAACATTATTCTTGTGATGGAACCATGATTAAATTACAATTATCGAAACTACCAAACCAAAACATACATGAAAAACAAAGCAGTTATTACCCGAAATAGTGATTTTAACAAAGAATTATTAATAAATGGGTGATAAAAGATTATAAGTAAATAATATATGGTATTATATATATGATTATTTTTATGGAATATATTTATAATAAATTTATATTTATTATATAGGAGGTACACATACGAAGTAATTCAAATCGGAGGTAAGGGGTTTTTATCTCACTTTTATTTATGTGGGGCACATTCCATATTCACCTCTTGTTCTTTTGTGTAGTGTATATACTAACCATGAATGTTTTTTATGATTATTATCATGAAAATTTTGGTATATACATATCCATTTGAGTTTATTTCTTTCATGGATCTTACGATTCAAAAGTTACCAAAGTGTTAAGGGTTTATTTCACAATCTCATCATTATTCGGGAATGTTTATGTCTAAGTCTCCATTGGGATAATTATTTAATATTTCTATGTTAAACCCAATTTATTTTTTTCTAATATTGTTATTTTTTAAAATTATAAGTTTTTCTTTATTATTCCTCTTTTAAGTACACAAAATATCAAAAAAATGTTTTTAAGAAAAATCGGTTTTATTCCCTCTTTAGTTGGGAATCTTTTTATTCCATGTCCATGTTTTTTAAAAAAAAAATTCAAGAATGTTTTTAATATACCAATATTTTCTTAAAAAAAATTACCCAATATATAATTTTTACAAAATGTTTTAAAATGAATTTTCTTGTTTTTTTCTAAACATGGTACTTTTGACCTTTTACAATAGTGTGAAAGGAATGATTTTTTTTTAGATAGTGTATACGGAATTACCCACTATCATAAACACTCATTGACTTGAAGCTTATTTTACAAGTTTATAAGGTTTGTTTCAAAGAAAATTTTTTCCTTGCTATTTGAGAAGCATTTTAGACTTTAAATAAGTGATTTCAAAGTGAAAAGGATATTTCCTCAAGAAATTTTTTGGTTATATTTTTAAAGTATATTCATTGATGTCAACATTATTTGGTGAATATTATGATTTAATGGATATATAATTTTATAATACCATTCACCATATTACTTAGGATGGTTTATGATTATGTTTATTGGTTAGGGAAATTATTAAAAAAATTATACTAGTTTTTCAATATGAATGTTTGCATTGATTATGTTTCACCCCTTTCATATATGGAATGCATTGGACTTAGTAAGGGATGGGCAGGGCCTATTATAGCATCTCGATGTATCAGTAGGTCTCATGAAACAAATTAATTTGGGTATTTGGTTGAGGCCTTACCCATTTATGTTAGATGTCTTGGCACAATGCCTTGATGGTATGTTTATGATGTCTGGCATTATGCGCTTCCTCATTATGAGATTAGTTATTGATGTCCATGTGATTATTTGATTAGTTATGATATCCCTGGATAAGTTTCAAGCTTATGTAATTATTTTTATGGAATTATTTGATCATTATTTACTCATGTAATATTACTCTTCATGCTCAAGTTATTTATTAAATGGAATGTGTTTTCAGATATTCATCTTGTCATATTGATTATGCCTTATTTATTCACGATAGATTCTGTTATTCGCATACCCTTACTGAACATCTGAGTTTAACCCTTTATTATGTTTCCTTTCCCCAAGATTCCAAGAAATGTATTATAATTGATATATAGGGATATGATAAAGGGAATAGTGGTGTTATCAAATAAAGTATTGTGTTGTATTTTCAGTTTTTAAATGTAATGTGAAATTCAAGTATGCATCTAGTTTTACCATACTAATAAACTATTTGGCCTTTTGGGATATGGTCACCTGTATCTAGCACTAGTGTAATAAAGTAAACACTATATATGGGCAACTTGGGTCGGGGTATTTAAAACAATGGTGTGCAATGGTGGGCATTGTGTTGTTGAGATGGTGTGTGGTTTGAGGGTTTTTTTTTGTTTTTAAAGGTGTGGCAAAGCTCTATTGTGGCTGAGGTTGGTTGGTTTCAAGGAAATGATGGAGGATTTGGTTTTTTATGGTTTGTGGTTTTGTATTCATGTGGTCTATTTTGGTGGTCAAGTGGTTGAAAAAAATGGATTTCTATCGGGGCGGGAATTCTTACCAGTGATGGAAATTTGGTGTGATGTTGATAGAGAGTAGGCGTGTTAGGGGTGTGAGGCTTGAGGTGGCTTTCATATCAAGATGCACATGGATTGAGGCTTTGACACCTATCCACCTAGGGAACCATGCCTTATGTGTTGGTTGGGCCTGGGTAGGCTGTTATCCCCCTGTAACATCCCAATATTTTAAAAGGAAAGACTATGTTCAATAGCGTACAAGATACGTAACACTGAGCTTAAGTGAATAATGGGGTCTTATTATTTAAATGTGATCGTTATAACCTAGACATTAAATTGGTGGGAATGAAAAATATTAATGAAATTTTGAAATATATAATACTCATTTATAATGTATTTATTAATTATTTGTGAATAAGTATTAGATTTTTTTTAAAGTCATTTTATTCATCAAAAACATATTTTCCTAAAAAATGATTTTTATTGATTTTGATGTACAAATAATATAATTAATTTCTGGAACTTTTAGAATATGAATTTTATAAAATTAACTCAATTTTTTAAATCATCATATCTAAATTATCTTATAGTAAAATTTTGATAATTTTTTGAAAAGATTAATTTTTCAGTAAATAGTGAAAAATGCCGATTTTTTGTAAAAATGTCATTTATTTTCAATAAATTAATAAATTTAAAAGTACCATTATATTTTGAATATGTTTTAAAGTAACATAATTATTATTTATTTATATTTCATAAAATTAAATGACTTTGAATCAACTTTATATTTTATTTTAGAATAAGTTTATTTTTGGTTTTAAAAACGGGATTTTTCTGAAAACTGTTTTAAAGTACATGATGTTTCTCCATTTTAATTAATTAAGATAATAACTAATTGGGAAATTTATAAATGAAATTTATATATTATATATCATTAAATATTAATTTATTTTAATGTAATAATTATTATTGGTCATCGATTTAATATAAAATCATCTTTTTCTTGAAAAATACACTTCTTGAAAACCTGCTTTTTCACCGTGTTTGTGTGTTTTGTTTAAAATTTAATTTTGAAAAATATTTGAATTTAATTTGGTAAAATTTATTCCATATTTTTAATCAGAATTTAAAAGTTATGTAATAATTTAATTTTCATTTGTAGGCATAAAAAAGTTGTCGTGATAAAAAAAAGAATCATCGCAGTATAAGTAAAATAATGAAGGCTTAAAATACCTAAAAAATAAAAAATTAAATGGTTTGTTGATGTTTTTATTGACTTTAACCAGCCTTTAAAACATTATTTATAAATCTAATTCTTTATAATTAATTTCATCTCAATGTAGTTGGCTTTAAATATAAAATAATCAGTATTTAATCACTTAAAACTGCCCCTCAAGTATAAATATCACTCCTCACCACCCTATTTCTCCTCACAAGACTTGATGATCTTAAAATATATATATAACCCTCTCCTATACACTCTCCCCACATCCAAGTATTTTTTGTCTCACCAAAATTCTAATTCCATGATCCTTCAAGGGGGTGATATTCAAGAGGTAACTTTATCAAACCACCTCTCTTAATTTCTTTTCTTCTTCTACCTTCTCCTCACCTCCTTCATCCATCAAGGAATAATAACTCCAATATAATTTATATACTTTAATTTTATATTTCTAATGGAATATATTATATCCATCCATTTTATTATCTCCTCTTATTCAAAGAAATGAAACCATTGTTCAAATTATAGTGATTAATCATCTTTATGGATAATGAGTTTTCGTTTTCCATTACCTCCATCAAGGCTAGAAATAAAAATATTATTATAGTTAAATAATATTTGAGTAGGTATATTATAACTTATTTAATGTTCTATAACTAATATATATACATAATATTAAATAAAACAAAACTAGTTTGTGATGGTCGGGAAAACCACCAAAATAAACTAACCATTTGTCATTAACATTTTATCAAATGAATTATCCTCATACAAGAAAGAAAAATTATATATGGGTAAATTTATACTTTTTAAATTTCATTAATACCATTTCATTACAATTCTGTAGTATTATTTTAATTTGATAAGAAAATTCATAATTATATGCAAATGAACAGACCATGAAACCATGAAATGAACGCACCCATAACAATGAAAATAATGAAATATCATTAATGAATAGGTGGTAAGCTGATATAAAAGGATAATATAAGGTATTATAAATATTAATATAGTTTCTTAATAAATTAATAACATTCTTTAAACCATTATATAGGAGGTTTGAACATGTACTAGTGCAGAAAACGTTATTTACGTCACTATTTTTGACGTCGGTTATATATAACCGACGTGATAATCTGTGAAACGTGGTTTTTTACGTCAGTTATTTTATAACCGACGTAAAAAATGCGGTGAGTAAATTTTTAACGTCGGTTATTTTAATAACCGGCGTTAAAAATCACGCGTGTTCATTTTTTACGTCGGTTATAAATTAACCGACGTAAAAAACCAAAGTGCGGTGTTTTTACGTCGGTTATTTGATAACCGACGTAAAAAATGAGCTATCTACGAATTTTTTACGTCGGTTATTTTATAACCGACGTAAAAAAGAGGCTTTTGAGGCCTTTTTGACGTCGGTTATTTGATAACCGAAGTAACAAAAAAACCCGCAGAATTTTTTACGTCGGTTATTCTATAACCGACGTAAAAAACCAACACGTGGATTTTTTTATGTCGGTTATAAAATAACTGACGTAAAAAAAGCCGTATATGGTACATTTATAACGTTGGTTATTATAATAATTGATGTTATAAATGTAAAAAAACAGTTTATAACGTCGGTTATTAAATAACCGACGTTATAAAACATTTAAAAAATTAACAAGACCCGTGGATTGTCATTTGCGATTTTTCGATCGACATTTCGGCAACTCGTCTCTCTCGGGCGGTAAACCCTAATCGAATCATCGATCTCATTACGTTAAACTCATTTTTCCATCATCGTTTATCATCTTTACTCTCCTCAGATCTATCATCTCAACTCACAACACTCAGGTAATCCTCCCACGTATTTATTTCGTTCATTTTTTTCCAGATAGTCTATATTTACGTTTTGTGATTTTTTTGTTTAAACTAGGTAAGATTCTTCTATTTCGAACCCTCTTACCTCATTTTTTCATCATCGTCTTATTTATTATCCCCAAATATATTAGATCGACTTTCAATATTCACGTAAGCCTCACCTACTTCTATTTAGTTTGTTTTTGTTTCGCGAATGCCTGACATTGATGGTAATTTTTGTTGTCATTGACAATTAATGATCTCATTCACCTATATTACTGCATAGAATGGTTATTGATTAAATGTACGAATTGGTAAATTATATTTCATGTGTTGTTGTTGCTTATGTTTATCCTCTTTTATATGAGAATCTATTAGACATATAATGTAATGGTTGTTGATCTCTATGGACCTTCGATGCATCGCTATGTCTCATGATTCCAAATATAATTGGATTCTGCTGAGCGCTTACCCTAGTATTTTTTGAGGCCTTGGCCAAGGCCTTGATAATATGTTTAAGATTTCTAGAATTATCCATTACCTCATTATGATATTAGTTATCAAGAAAACTTGTGATCATTTGACTAGTTGAATATCAATGGTTATTTTTTATTATCATATGATCATTTAAGTAGCCATATTTAATAATATTTAATTACATCTATTTCATGTTGAATTATATATTAAATGCATGTGTTTTTAGTTGTTCACCATGCCTAGTTTTTATATGTAAACCATTGTTTGGGGTGTTTTCCGGGGGTGGGGGTTGTCCAGAGGGTTGGGGGTGTCTAGGGGGGTGTCCAAGGGGGTGGGTGGGTGTGGGGGTTGTCTAAGGGGTGGGGGAATGTCCAGAGGGTGTTGGGGGTTGTCCGGGGGGTGGGGAGCTGTCTAGAGGGTTGGGGGTGTCCAGGGGGGTGTCCAAGGGGGTAGGGGGTGGGGGTGGTGTCCAGGAGGGGTCGGGGTGCTGTCTAGAGGGGTGGGGGGCTGTCCAGGGGGTGGGGGTGCTGTCTAGAGGATTGGAGGGTGTCCGGGGGGTGTCCAAGGGGGTAGGGGTGGGGGTGGTGTCCAGGAGGGGTGGGGGTGCTGTCTAGAGGGGTGGGGTGCTGTCCAGGGGGTGTCCAAGGGGGTAGGGGGTGGGAATGGTGTCCAGGAGGGGTGGGGATGTTGTCTAGAGGGGTGGGGGCTGTCCAGGGGGTGGGGGTGTCCAGGAGGGGTTGGGGGTTGTCCAAGGGTGTGGTGGTGTCCATGGGGTGTCCAAGGGGGTGGGGGTGGTGTCCAGGGGGTGGGGGTTGTACAAGGGGGTGGTGGTGTCCAGGGGGTGTCCAAGGGGGTGAGGGATAAGTGTCATTTGGGATTGACTACTGCATCGTGTTTTCTGAGATTATGACATGATGATTGTGTCGTGATGATTGGATTTACATTGTGATTTTCTCCATCTGAATTTTTATTTTAAATATGATTTGATTCTCATGTTTACTCCATTTTCTCCAATTTTCTATCAACCGTTGTAGGCCCCATGGTTTTCTTTGATTCAATGGGATTTAAAACTGTTATATCTAACTATATTTTGTTTTTAAAATAATATTCAAGAATATTTTTTCAAATACGCATATATTTGTTTTATATTTCAAAATTGTTTTACATTAAAATTGTGATTTTTTTCATATAAACATATATTTGTCTTATCTTAAAAATATATATATTTTTGATATTTTTTATAGGTAATAATGAGTCGAAGTTGGATTACGACACATCGAATGAGCAATGAATATGAGGAAGGTGTTGATGCCTTTTTGGAATTTGTTAAACGAAATGTTCCAAGTAGTGAAATTTTTTTCTGTCCATGCCTGAAATGTTTGAATATGAAGAAGTTGAAAAGTAGAGAGATAAGAGATCATCTGATTTGTCGTGGTTTTAATCTGAGTTACATCCCTTGGATTTGGCATGGTGAAACTGGACGGAATGTCACTGATGATGATGATTCACAAGATGGTAACTCCGATGGAATTGAAGAAATGATTCGCGATATTGTAGCAGAAAAAATTGAGATAGAACCGACAGTTGTGCGTCTATATGGTGATGCTAAAAAACCATTATATCCTGGTTGTACAGATTTTATGGTTTTTTCGGCGGTGTTAAGATTGATTAACCTGAAGGCGAAACATGGATGGAGTGACAGAAGTTTTACAGAGCTACTACAATTGATGAAATACATTATTTTAAAAGATAACGATCTTCCAAATTCACATTATAAGGCCAAGAAAATATTATGCCTGACGGGATTGGGATACAAGAAAATACATTCCTTTCCGAATGACCGCATTATATATAGGAAGGAATATAAATTTCTGTTAGAGTTTCTTAAATGTGGGAAATCACAGTATAAGGTGAAAGAAAAATCACAGGCTGATGTAGAGATTACAAAGATCCCTTCAAAGTTATTTTGGTATCTTCCTATAATTCATCGTTTCAAACGTTTATTTGCTAATTCAAATGATGAAAAAAGGTTAAGATGGCTTGCTGATGAGCGGGTATGTGATGGAAAAATACGTCATCCAGCTAATTGTCCACAATGGAAGAAAATTGATGTGCAGTATTCTATATTTGGAAATGAAATTAGAAATCTCAGACTAGGGTTGTGCATAGATGGAATGAATCCATACCAAACCCTCAGTAGCACACATAGTTCATGGCTTATTTTATTGGTAATTTGCAACCTCACTCCTAAAGTTTGTATGAAGCGCAAATATGTCATGTTGAGTATAATGATCTCTGGTCCAAAGCAACCTGGCAATGATTTTGATGTTTACTTGTCGCCGTTGATTGATGATTTGAAACTGTTATGGGCTGATGGTATTAGGGTGTATGATTCTTATAAAATGGAATATTTTCAACTGCATGCAGTGCTTCTATTCACTATAAATGACTTCCCAACGTATGGAATTTTTTCTGGATACAGTGTTAAAGGGCATAAAGCATGTCCAATATGCGAACAACAGACGTCATATTGTCAATTTCATCATGGGAGGAAAACAGTATACATGGGTCATCAAAAGTTTTTGCCTATGGATCACCCTTATAGAAGACTAAAAAAGGCATTCAATGGCTCACAAGAATTTGATACTGCTCCAAAACCTTTATCCCCTGATCTGTATTTTGAGAGGGTGAAAAACCTTGATGTGACATTGGGAAAGACACAGAAATCTGGTAATGATAGACATATTTGGAAGAAAAGGTCAATATTTTTTGAGCTACCATATTGGAGGTATCATGAAGTTAAAAATAATATTGATGTCATGCATGTGGAGAAGAATATCTATGATTGTTTGATTGGAACATTTTTAAATATTAAAGGAAAGATAAAGATGGGTTGAATGCAAGATTAGACTTACTATCAATGGGAATACATTTGGAGTTAGCTCCCACTCCTAAAGGAAGACGAATATTTCTTCCCCCGTCTTGTCATACATTATCGAAGAGGGATAAAATTATCTTTTGTTAGTGTCTTCATGATATCAAAGTGCCTCAAGGTTATTCTTCAAATGTAAAAAATTTTGTCTCATTGAAGGACTTGAAGTTGATAGGTATGAAATCACATGATTGTCACGTCATGATGCAACAAATTCTACCAGTTTCATTGCGTGGAATATTTCCTATCCGTGTTAGAAAGACTATAATGAAGTTGTGTTATTTTTTCAATTCAATTTGTAACAAGGTGATTGATGTGAATGCTTTGAACATTTTGGAAAAGGATGCAATTTTTATACTTCGTCAATTGGAAATGTATTTTCCTCTAACTTTTTTTGATATAATGGTGCATTTAATGATTCATCTGGTTCGAGAAATAAAGCTTTTTGGACCTATATATCTTTGTTGGATGTATCCTTTTGAAAGGTATATGAAAATATTAAAGGGGTATGTTAAAAATCCATATCGACCTGAAGCCTCCATTATTGAAAAGTATATTTCTAAAGAGGTAGCAGAGTTTTGTACAAGCTACTTGGTTGTGGCACAACACATAGGTTTGCCTCCATCTCGCCATGAACGAGTTAATAATGAGGGAAAGGGGATTCATGGATTGAAATTCAAATCATTTTTAGCTGAACAGATGAAGAAGTTAGAATCATACATCTTGAATAACATAGATGATGCTCAACCGTATATCACATTGCATATTAATGAGTTGAAACAATTTCATCCAAATAAGAAAGAAATGTGGATTTTTAATGAGCACAACAAAACTTTTTTGTCATGGTTTAAAAAGACCTTTCTTGGTAGATCAGATGTATCAGAGACATTAAAATGGATAGTGGGTGGTCCATGTTTAAATGTGATAACATGGTCCGGTTATGACATTAATGGTTATACATTTCATACAAAAGCTCATGAAAACAGAAGTGCAGTTCAGAATAGTGGTGTATTGGTGTTTGCAGAAGCAATGAATTTTTTGAGTGCTAAGGAAAAAACTCAATTTCTGCATCAAGTGCATATTATGGAGTGATTGAAGACATATGGGAGGTTGATTACTTTAAAATTAAAGTTCTTATTTTTAACTGTAAATGGTTTATCGGTAACAACAGTGTCAGACACGATGAATTTGGAATGACACTTGTTAATCTGAATAGATTGGAAGACACAGCTGATTCTTTTATAATGGAAACACATGAAAAACAAATTTTCTATGTAGTAGATCAATCAGATATGCAGTGGGCTGTTGTTTTACAAGGGAAAAAACAATATGTTGGTGAGGATGAACTTGATGAAGATGCCGATTTATGTGAGATCCCTACTTCCATGGAAAGATTAACAGAACATAATGATGAGCATGTTGAAGACATGGTTTGTTCCATAAGGAATGATCACGACGAAGGAATTTGGGAAAACAATCCATTTGTACATTCCTAAAATTACAGGTAACATATGTTTATTTCTTGTTTACATTTATTTTTTTCATAAAATTTTAGATATTGTAAGTTTTTTATTTATTAAAACATGTATTAAAACAAAATAAGTATAAGTTTTTGTTTGTTTTAAGTTTGTTTTAAGTTTGTTTAGTTTACTTTATCATGTTTACCATTACATGAATTATATATCTATTATTTTTGTTCAGTGATAATTACTTTATCAGGTTTACCATGTTTACCATGTTTACCATGTTTACCATGTTTACCATGTTTACCATGTTTACCATGTTTACCATGTTTACCATGTTTACCATCTTGACCATATTTACCATTGTTTAACATGCTTACCATATTACCAATGTTTACTATTACGTAACTTAGTACACTTCTATTTTATGATTATAGTAGTATTAAAATATTTAAATTTGTATATTTGTGAACTAATGTTTGTTTTTTTGAATTTAAGGATAATGACAGATCATTCAGTTGATCAACCACATGATTCTGGAGATGAGCATATTGGTCATACCTCTAGGGAGGAACATTCACATGCTCCTCTTGATATTCCCCAATCTTCCTCATGTGCTCCTATTACGACAAAGAGTTCAAAGGTTGGTAAACGTGGGTGCACATGTTTACCAAAATTAGCACTTTCCCGTACGCAGGATCAGAGGATACTCGTTGAGTTTGATGATGATGATGTTCCTAGAGGTCCAAATGCAAAAGATTTTAAGAGTTTTGTAGCAACTCAGGCTAAGAGAAAAGTAAGCATTCTATATGATGACTGGAGAAGTGTGGATAAAGAGATAATATCTCAGTTGTGGGAGATGATTTTGGTAAGATCTTTTGCTATTTTTTACTATTATTTAAATGTTTCTAGTATATATAATATGTTTAACCTCTTCTTTATCAGATGACATTTGATATTCCTGTCACTGGAGGAGTTAGGAAGAAATGCTTATCGTTGGCTGCCAGGAGATGGAGGGATTTCAAATCAACCCTCTCATCTGATTTCATTTATGGTCATAGGAGTCATGACAATCCATGTTGTATATATCCTTTTATAGATGAAGACACATAGAGACAGTTTTTTGAAAGTTGAAGAAAAGAGTCATTTTTTGTAAGGGCAATGTAAAATTTTATAATCTTTCTCATATAAATGATCTTATTAATGTTTTGTTAATTATTTCTTATTCTTAATTTACAGAAAACAAGGAAATATCATCAAGAGATCCAATCTAAAAATGTATACCCTCGTAGTTTATCTCGGGGAGGGTATGCATTTTTGGAAGAACAAATTATGGCGGAAAAATTTCAACAACTAAGAGTTGAGTCTTCAAGCTCTGGAGAGGTGGCCCCTCCATCCCCTCCATCTAGACATGAAAAATGGAAGAGAGCTCGGAAGGGAAAAAAAGGGCAATATCTTTCAGAAGAATCGAGAATCGTAGCTGAGTGGATTGTAAGATATCTATTTTATTTATTTAAGTTAACTATTTTCTTCATATAATTTCAATCATTATAGAAATGTTCAATTAATTAATACAGGACTCTCTTGAGGAGCAGAGTTCACAGGGGACATTTACAGCTACTGGGAGACAAGATATTTTATCTGTAGCATTGGGAAAGCCCGAACATCCTGGTCATGTAAGAGGATATCCGTCAGGTGTATCGGTAAGAAAAGTGTTTCCACGTTCTTAAACTTCTAACGTTGAGGGGGTTTATAAAAAAATAGAATCCTTGGAGGCTGAAGTTCATAATATTAATGCTACGATGGAGGAAAATATTAGAGCGTCGGTACAGTCTATGTTTGCATACATGCAAAGACAGTTTCAGACTGCAGCTCCCACTCCTCCACCTCCCCCTACAGACCCCATTATTTATCCTCCACCTCCGCCAATAGCTCCCACTCCCCAACCTCAGCCTGCGGACCCCATTTTTTATCCTACTCCTCCACCGCAGCTTCCTACTTATTGCGAGTTGTATGTTGATGATCCTCAACATCATATAGTTTCATATGGGTTGGTATATTGTATAGGAGATATAGTTCATCATCAACAATTAGAGGTAGAGAATTAGAGGGTTACTGTATAGGATATTATAGATAGATCAGCTTGGGTACCATTACCTAAAGATGAGGTGACGATAGTTGGACATAGTATCGGCCATTTTTTAATTTGGCCATTCAGAATTCTTCGACTCATTACCATAGAGGTATGAATGTTATATCTTTTATTTTATTTTTTTATTAAAATTTTTTTATCATTTGAAAACTAATATATTTTTCAATTTATTTTTACAGGAATAATTCAAAGGTAAATAAATATTGTATAGACAACAACAAATACAAATGGCTATGACATCAGATACAGATTCTAGTAGTCTTGACAGATTGTCAAGATATTCAAATTTTTTGGCGGGTCATCATGAGTTTCCAATGGAAGCTCATGTTTGTGTACGTGCAATAAGTGTGGGGATTATGAAAACTGATATCATGGAGCTTGTTACTGGAGATAAGTTGGGCATCAACATGGTGCAAATTTTTTCCATGTAAGTTTTAACACCTTTTCCCTGCATTATATTTATTAAAAATGTATACTTATGTCTGTTTTGTATTAGGTATCTTTATAAAATTTGTGAGAGGAATGAGCTGACAGATGTATATGGATTCATGGACCAGCAATTGATTTCCCCTGAATCATGTGCATTGGATGAGGAACAAATAATGCTTTATATTGCTGAAAGACTTGAAAAGAATATAGTCACACAATGTTGTATGATTCCTTTTTTTGAGAGGTATGAAACACATCTCTCTCAAAGAGTTAATTATCTTTTAACATAAAAAACCACTAACGTTAAATTTCCTTTTATCAGTGATCATTGGATGTTAGGGGTTTTTTTCCCAAGGGAGAAAGCACTTTATTGGATATGCTCTGTCCATGATGATGTGGGGGGAAGTTTTAAGAATATATTGGAAAAGTGAGTTTAAATTTCTCAATAGTTTTATATATTATAATGAATTTTAAATTTACCTCATTCGTATTATTTTCTAACAGGGCATGGGACTACTTTCAAAAAAACACAAAGAAAAGGAGTGCAAAGATCAAATATGTAAATGCGAAGGTAAATATCCATTTATAATTTTTACTTTTTGATTTATTACATAAAAATAATATATTTAATTTACACTCATTCAAAAATAATTGTCATGAACAACAAGGCATCATCGAATGTGGATATTATATGTTAAGATTTATGTATGAAATAATAACAACTGGGACAGTTGTGAATTTTTACCTGGTAAGATTTCCTCTTAAACTTTACCATAATATTTCAATTTGATTTATTCATTATACACGTTAACTACTATCCTTTTCATTTGTATCTTTTTGATGACCCTCAACCCTATACTGCTGAAGAGATCAAACACTTACAAGTGGAGTGGTCAAATTATTTTACAGGTTTGATTGAATTTTAGTTGTTTGTAATGTAAAATGTAATTTTGAATATTGTCGTTGTAATTGTGTATTTGGTAGTCGTTTAGGTTGGATTTAGTTTTTTTGAAGTTGACAGTGTAAGTTTTGAATGTTATATATGTGAATGTTTAATTTTTCTCTACTTCTTGTTTTGGTCTACTTATGATGGTTTTTATGGTATGGATTCTGGTATGGGGGGGAGGGGTTCCAAGGGTGTGGGGGGTGTTCAGTGGGTTTGGGGGTGTCCAGGGGTTTGGGAGGGTTGTCTGGTGGGGTGGGGGTAGTCCATGGGGGGTGGGAGCATTTCTAGGAGGGTGGAAGGGCTGTCCAGGGGAGTGGGAGGCTGTCCAGGGGGTGTCCAGGGGTGTGGGGGTGTTTTGTGGGGTGAGGGGGGTTTCCAAGGGTGGGGGGGCTATCCAGTGGGGGGGTCCAAGGTGTCCATGGGGATGGGGGGGCAGTCCAGGGGTGTGGTGGGGGATGTCTAGTGGGTTGAGGGGGTTATGGTCTATTTTTGGTAACTTTTTGGTCTATTTCAAGGGTGTGGGAGGTATTTCCAGGGATGTGGGAGTGATGTCCAGGGGTTGGGGGAGTCTACAGGAGGGTGAGGTATGTCCAGGGGGTGTTGGTGATGTCCAGGGGTGTGGGGGGAGTGTCCAGGGGTGTGGTGGGGGCAGTCTAGTGGGGTGAGGGGGTTATGGTTTGTTTTTGGTAACTTTTTGGTCTGTTTCAGGGGTGTGGGAGGGTTTTACAGGGATATGGAAGTGATGTCCAGGGGGTGGGGGTATAAATGAGGGTGGGGGGGTTGTCCAGGGGTGTTTGGGGCTGTCCAGGGGGTCAGGGGAAGTCCAGGGGTGTGGTGGGGGCTCCAATGGGGTGGGGGAGGGCTGTCTAGGGTGTGGGGGGTATACATGAGGGTGGGGGGTTGTCCCGGGGTGTTTGGGGTTGTCCAGGGGGTTGGGGCAGTTCAGGGGTGTGGTGGGGGCTCTCAAGTGGGGTGAGGGGGTGAGGGGTGCTATTCAGGAGGGTGGGGGGTTGTCCCGGGGTGTTTGGGGATGTCCAGGGGTTGGGGGCAGTCCAGGAGTGTGGTGGGGGCTCCAATGGGGTGGGGGGGGGGGGGGTTTCCAGGGTGTGGGGGGGTATACATGAGGGTGGGGGTTGTCCTGGGGTGTTTGGGGATGTCCCGGGGGTCGGGGGGCAGTCCAAGGGTGTGGTGGGGGCTGTCAAGTGGGGTAGGGGGTGAGGGGGTGCTGTTCAGGAGGGTGGGGGGTTGTCCCGGGGTGTTTGGGGATGTCCAGGGGGTCGGGGGGTAGTTCAGGGGTGTAGTGGGGGCTCCAATGGGGTGGGGGTGGGCTGTCCAGGGTGTGGGGGGGTATACATGAGGGTGGGGGGTTGTCCCAGGGTGTTTGGGGCTGTCCCGGGGTGTTTGGGGTTGTATAGGGGGTCGGGGTGTAGTCCAGGGGTGTGATGGGGGCTGTCAAGTGGGGTAATTTTTATATTTTATCAATGTAAATGCTTAAATTTGATTTAGTTCTTGTTTTGATCTCCTTATGTTTTTGTGGTATGAATTCTTGATTTGGTTTCTGGTTGTTTCTGGGGGAGAGCAGAGGACTGTATTCGATTTAAAAAAAATTGTCTTCCACATCGGTTATTTTATAACCGACGTGATAAAGAAATCGGGAAGGGTTTATCACGTCGTTTTTTTTAATAACCGACGTGATAAACATCTGTGGCATGGTTTATCACATCAGTTATTTAATAACCGACGTGATAAAAGGCATGTGAAATGGTTTATCACGTCGGTTATTAAATAACGGACGTGATAACCCCCCCCCCCCCCCCGGACTGGTTTAGCACGTCGGTTATTATATAACTGACATGATAAACCATTTCCCAGGGGTTTATCACGTCGTTTATTTAATAACCGACATGATAAACTCCCCCGCACGTGTTTATAACGTCGGTTATTATATAACCGACGTGATAACCCCCCCCCCCCCCCCCAGTTTTTGCACGTTGGTTATTAATTAACCGACGTGATAAACATCGTGATGTTATGTTTTTTACGTCAGTTTTTAAATAACCGACGTAAAAAACATTATTTATAACGTCGTCCATATTAACATCGGCTAAAAACCGACGTAAAAAATGAAAAATAACTGACGTAAATAACGTTTTATGTACTAGTGATGTTTGAAGGAAGTCGGACCTAAGTTAAGGGAATTCTTAACCCAAATTTCATTCTTTGGGTTAACCTTCTACTTCATTGATTATGCCATGCTAAGATTATGTGTGAAATGAATTTTATTATGTTATGTTTTATTTCCAATTGTTTTATTTGTATTTACAGTGGATACACATAATCAATTCATTGATTAATGCTCACTTCAGTGATATGATATTTGTAAGGGACTTTTCTTTGAAAAAACTTATTTTAAAGTTTCTTTTTATAAAAGTCAAAAGGAATTTTTTTTACATATATGGAATGAATGGAATTTTCAGTCTTCATATTGCCTTAATATTTTGAAGCTTACTTTACAATTTTATATGGTTACCTTCAAAGAAAATTATTTCCATTGTATGTGTGTAGTTTTTTAAAATGAGTGATTTCAAAATAGAAATTTTATTTTCCTAAAAAATGTTTTTAATTATATTTTCTTCAAATAAAAATCCTATTTACCTTTTTTGGGTATTTTTGTATTGAAAATGATTTTTCAAAAGAAAGGAGTATTTTTCATTAAAGATTTATTTTTAAAAGAAATGGGTATTTTGATATCCAAAAGTAATTTGTTTACAAGATTAAAAGAGTTTTTCAAAAGTGTAATAATAAAAATGTTTTATTCATATTACTTGAGAATTATACATGAGAAATGGATACACCCATATAGCATCAGTTGATCCTGTTACATATTATATAATGGGGTGGGCTAGATAGCGTTGGGTGAGTTTGTTACATCTTATACAATGGGGTGTCCCAAATAGTGTCGGGTGACCCCGTTATAGATTATATGATGGGGAAACCCAGATAGTGTTCGGTGAGCTGTAATAGATATGGGTGCTCCCAGATAGCGCTCCAATGCATTAGGTGATGATTATATTGGAATTCAGTGATATTTTTTCCAATTAAAAGGTTTTTAAAAATATTTTATGAATGTGATGCTCTAAGTTTCCAAAAAAGGTTTTCTTTTGCTTGCTATGAGTTTTAATGATTTTCTTTGAGCTCAAAGTGTGTGTGTTTTCATGTAAAAATGAATTATTTCATTTTCTAAAAGAAAATTGAGATAAAGGTAAATATTTCATGGGCTTTCATGTTTTTCACTAGAATAACAGATTTCTTCTTTTTATATCCCTTAATGAGCTTTTTGTGCTCATCCCATGTTTTTAAAATGTTTTTCATAGGGTTTAAGGAAGAGTAGATATAAGGATTGTATCAAGATGAAAATTATGAAGATTTATCATGAAAATAATTCTTGTTTTATTTTAAATACTTTTGTTTTGTGGAAAAAATAGATACTATGTAGTAGTGCCCACTTGTAATGTATGGGTTTACTTTGTAAGAGTTTGTCCTAATTCTATAAAACTATAAACCTAAAAGATCTTGGGGAATAAAAGAAATGGAATTATAGTTTAAAATCACTATAATATTAAATTTTTAAGGACATATCCTTACAGTTGGTATCAGAGTAGGGTTTAGACAACTTTGTAGATTGTGATGTTTTCTTATGAGGTTCTTAAGAGTTATAGATATCATCATGGGTTTACAAGTTTAAGTATGATTATAAGTTCAAAGTATTAGACACCCCTTTTTTTGTTTAAAGTGATGGAATTAATGATATTTATGGATATTGGATTTATAAAGGTAATCGATTTAGGTATAAAGGATTTGAAGGTTAAAGTATTACAGATTTTCTATGGGAATTATCTTTAAAAAGGACTATTTTCATTTTAACATATAATAATTCATTTCATGTTTTAATGATGTTATTTTATATATATTAAGGATCATTTATAAATATGTAAGGAAAGTGATATTTCACAATCTTTTTATCCCTTATGGAAGATTTGATTATCACTATTATTACAAAAGCTTATTCAAATGATTTTGACAGCTTTTTGAGTATTCAAATAACCTACAAGAAATTTTTTGACTTATCTAACACTTTTTCATTTCTCCAAAAAAATTATGGTTCATGGTATCTATTTAATTTGATTTCAAAATATCAACTTTACCAACTCTCTTGAAAAGGTAACTTCCACAAAGAACATGACCATTTACTTTCTGGATGTTTAAGATAAAGGGATATTAAATAAATCTTTATATCCAAATTTAAGTTTTGAATTGTTTTCTTATTCTCTAAGTATGCAACATTTTTGGGTTGATATTGATGAATCATAATGATATAATTCATATTTTGATTGTAGCAATGAAGTATAAAGTACTAAGATGATGAAGCATGGTTAATGGTTTAAGAAGGAAGTTGAATGAGGGATTTTTTATTGAGTTTTCAAATCTATGATATAGTGGTATTTTATAAATATTATGTGAATCATGGAACACCAAATGATTTTTCTATAGTAGGTTTTGTTTTCAATAATTTGGAAACACATGTTAGATGGAATCGATACCTTTGAAAAGTTATATAGTGAAAAGGTGATAATTTTTTAGAGACATTTATTGAGTTTTGATAAATTTTTAAGGTACATGTAACCCTTAAGTTTATGATATGAAAAAGGTTATTTGAGGAACAATGACTTTATTTTTGGTGGACATAAATTTTTAAGGTATTGGTAGTCTTTTTGGTTTATATGATCTCTAAATTTGAAGTAATTATGGTTTCTTGATTTTTTGGGATGAAAAATGAAAGGTATGAGATAACCTTTGAGGTTAAATATTTTAATGTTGTTTTTTAGGATATTTCTCACTTTTTTCAATTTTATAAGGATTGTATTAATATATTTTTAGAAAAAGGACAACCAGTGGTATGGGTGACAACTCGTCACGTCCGGAAAAGCTGTGAGGATTGAACCCACAACCGAAGGGTGATAAGGGTGTATCACCTACCACTAGCTGGCGTGATGTCTTGGTTAGTAAGAAATTTATTTTATTTATTTAAACTATTTTATGGATAAATGTTGAGTTCATTTTGGGATCATATGTTTTATCATATTGATAACCATGGGAATGGAAATTGATTTGGGGATTAAGTGATCAAAGTTATTTCAGAAGACGTTCACTATTTAGGGAACCCTATATAATTAAGATAAAAAGAATATTATGGAATTTTATTTTAGAAATTAAGTTTGTATTATCTTTGGAATCATATATGATCATAATGTATATTTATGTTGATTCATGTGATTTATGGAAATCTTGAATATTATGTGATTAGGAAATTACATTTTGGTATGAGACTTTAAGAGTGATTGATATTATTTAGAGATAAATATTAAATTTATCTTGAAAGACTATGTGATCGAATCCTTATAATTTTTGGGTTTCAATTTTAGTCTGGAATATTTTGAGGAATTTTAAGGATGGTTATTTTTTTCAATAATTTATGTTGAACTTTGGGTATTATTATTGAATTTTGGAGATTAAAGTAGTTTTTCTTCATATAAAGGTTTATTATTTTTGGAGAATTATATTATCCTGTACTAACCATTTTGGTTTTCGTTAATTCCTAAAGACATGGGGAATAGATAGTTATACTTTTGTGGATTTTTTTATTCATATAAGTTGATTCTAATGCTTTAGGTATGAAAAATTCATCTTGAATACTCATCATTTGTAGAAAAGATGAGGATAAAATTCTACTTATCAAGTAAGTATATTTCCTTATGTTCATAATCTAGATAGTAAAAGAATTATTTAACTCTAGGAAAAAAAATTAACAAAAAAAATATTCATTTACTTTTCGTACCGAGAAATTGATGGCCTTTTAACCTATCATAGACTTGCGATTTTTTTATGGTTAACTTTTTCATGACCATGTTATCTATCACTCTCTATCAGTCCTAGAGAATTATTTTTTCTCTTCCATTTTCATGGTTTCCTACATGAAAAAACTATTATGTACTATTCTAGATAACCTTTGTACTTTTCTCTTTTCAAGTGGAAGCTTTGTTGACTCTTTTTACGATGTGGAATTTCAACAAAGGTATTTTGAAAAGTCAAACCCTTGGTTTTTGAGCCGAGTTCAAATTGATAGGACTTAATTTATTAAAGTGGTGGAGAATGAAATATTCCATGATTTTAAAAGGAAATACTATGTTCAATAGCGTAGAATATGCATAACACCAAGCTTAAGCGAACAACGAAATATTATTATTTAAATGTGACCATTATAACCTAGCCATTAAATTGGCGTGAATGAACAATGTTAACAACATTATGGAATATATAATACTCATTTCTAATGTATTAATTAATTATTTATGAATAAATACTAATTTTTTAGTAAATTCATTTTATTCATTAAAAACATATTTTCTTAAAAAAAAAATTTATTGCTTTTTATGTACAAATAATATAATTAATTTCTGAAACTTCTATAAAATGTATTTGATAAAATTAAATTAATTTTTTAAATTATAATAATGAAATTATCCTATAGTGAAATTTTGATACTTTTTTGAAAAGATTAATTTTTCATTGAATAGTGGAAAATACTGATTTTTTTTTAAATGTCATTTCTTTTTAATAAATTAAGAAATTTAAAAGTCCTATTATGTTTTAAATATGGTTTCAAGTAACATGAGTATTATTTATTCATATTTAATCCACTTAAATTCTTTTGAATCGAATTTATATTGTATTTTAGAATAAGTTTATTTTTGGGTTTAAAAGTGGGGTTTTTCTAAAAACTATTTTAAAGTACATAATATTTCTCCTTTTTAATTAATTAAAATAATACCTAATGGGGAATGTTTTAGATGAAATTTATAGATTATATATCATTAAATATTAATTTAGTTTCATACAATGATTATTATTGGTCATGGATTTAATATAAAATCATCTTTTGCTTAAAGAATACACTTCTTGAAAACTAGCTATTTCATCGTGTCTGCATGTTTTGTTTTAAATTTAATTTTTACAATTCAGTAAATTGAAGTTGGTAAAATGGATTCCATATTTGGAATCATAAGTTCCAAATTACTTAATAATGTTATTTTTGTTTTTAGGCATAAAAAAGTTACTGTGGTAAAAAAAATTATTGTTGTATAGATAAAATAATGTAACGGGATAAAGATAAAAGGTAAAGGCTTAAAGTACCTAAAAACTACAAAATTAAATGGGTGTTTGATGTGTTTCTCAACCTTAACCATTCTTTTTAACATTAATTATCAATCTATTTTGTTGGAATTAAGGTCACCCAAAATAATCATTATTTAATCACTTAAAACCACCCCTCCTCAAGTATAAATATCACTCCTCACCACCCCCTTTCTCCTCAAAAGCCTTGAATCTATTCAAATTTATTCCAAACCCTCTCTGATCCACTCTCCCTATAAACAGCTATTGTTGTTCTCACCAAAAGACCAATTCCAAGATCCTTGAGGGAACCTTCGAGGGGGTGATATTCAAGAGGTAACTTTTTCAAACCACCTCTCTTAATTTCTTTTATTCTTCTACCTTATCCTCACCTCCTTCATCCATCAAGGAATAATAACTCCACTATCATGTATATACTTGAATTTTATATTTCTATTGGAATATCTTATATTCATCCCTTTTATTATCTCCTCTTATTCAAAGAAACGAAACCATTGTTCAAATTATGGCGGTTAACCGTCTCCGTGGATAATGAGATTTTGTTTTCCATTACCGCCTTCAAGGCTAGTCATAAAAATATTATTCTGGTAAAATTATATTGTAATAGGTATATTATAACTTATTTCATTTTTTGGAACTAATATATAGACATAATATTGAATAGAATGAAACTAGTTCGTGATGGTTGGAAAAACCACCAAAATAAACTAACCATTTGTCATTAACATTTTTATCAAATGAACCATCCTTGTACAAGAAAGAAAAATTATATATGGGAACATTTATACTTCTAGAAGTGCATTAATACCATTTCATTCCACTTCTGGAGTATTATTTCCATTTGATAAGAAAATCTATAATTATACACAAATGAACTGACCATGAAACCATGAAACGAACACACCCGAAACAATAAAAATAATGAAATATTATTAATAAATGGGTGGTAAGATGTTATAAAATGATCATATAAGGTATTATAAATAAGAATATATTTTTGGAATAAAATAATAACATTATTTAAACCATTATACAGAAGGTTTGAACACGTTTGAAGGAAGTTGAACCTGAGGTAAGGGAATTTTTAACCCAGTTCTCATTCTTTGGGTTAACCTTCTACTTCATTGATTATGTCGTGCTAAGATTATGTGTGAAATGACTTTTGATTATCATATGTTGTATTTCCACTTGTTTTATGTGGATTTACAGTGGATACACGTAATCGATTCATTGATTAACGCTCACTTCAATAATATGATATTTGTAAGGGGCTTTCCTTTAAAAAAATTATTTTAAAGTATCTTTTTCAAGTCAAAATGAATGTTTTTTACATATATGGCATAAACAGAATTTTCCACCTTTGTGTCACCTTAATATTTTGAAGCTTACTCTATAAGTTTATATGGTTACTTTCAAAGAAAATGATTTCCATTGTATCTGCGTGGTTTTTTAAAATGAGTGATTTCAAAATGGAAAATTTATTTTCCTCAAAAATGTTTTTAATGATATTTTCTTCAAAAAAAAAAATTCTTTACCTTGTTTGGGTATTTTGGTATTGAAAATGGTTTTTCAAAAGAAAATGGTATTTTGGCATTGAATATGGGTTTTTAAAAGAAAATATTATGTCGATATCCAAAAGTAATTTCTGTATAAGATTGAAAGATTTTTTCAAAAGTGCAAGCATAAAAATGTTTTATTCATGTTACTTGAGCATTATACATGAGAAATGGGTGCGCCCAGATAGCGTCGGGTGAGCTTGTTACAGCTTATACGATGGGATGGTCCATATAGCGCCGGGTGATCCCATTGCAGCTTATATGATGGGGTGATCCAGATAACGTCAGGTGATCCCGTTATAGCTTATACGATGGGGCGGTTCGGATAGTATCGGGTGAGCCCGAGTGCACCCAGATAGCGTTCCAATGCATTGGATAATGATTATATTAGAAGTCTATCGTATGATTATTTCAATTAAAAAGGTTTTGAAAGGGTTTTATGAATATGATGCTCTAATTTTCCAAAAATGGTTTTCTTTTGCTTGTTATGGTTTTTAATGATTTTCTTTAAGCTAAAAGTGTGTGTGTTTTCATGTAAAAATGATTTATTTCATTTTCTCAAAAAATATTGAGATAAAGGTAAATATTTCATGGGCTTTCATGTTTTTCATTAGACTAATGAATTTCTTCTTTTTATGTTCCTTAATTTTTTGTACGCATCCCACATTTTTAAAATATTTTTCACAGGATTTAAGAAAGAGTAGGGACACGGATGAGATCAAAATGAAAATTGTGAAGATTTATCATAAAAAGAATTCTTCTTTAATTTTAAAGACTATTGTTTTATGGAAAAAATGGATATTGTTTAGTGATGCCCACTTGTAATGTATGGGTTTACTTTGTAAAAGTTTGTCGTAATTATCTAAAACTCTAAACCTAAAAGATCTTTGAGAACGAAAAAAATAGAATTCTAGTTTAAAATCACTAGAATATATAATGTTTAAGCATGAGTCCTTACACACACACATCACCACAATTTGGCATCCAAATGGCCCTTTGTGGGTTGGATTTGTGTATGGAGGCTTGAACATGGATGTTGGTGTGTATTTGGTTCTTACGCAACCATAAAATGTTTATTTGAAAAATAAAAAACAAGGGGGATTAGTATCACATAAACACATCTTGATTACTTCCCACGATTCATGTTTGGCCTCACTAACATTTTGTACCTATCCTTGGACAATTTGCTCAAATTATAACATTTTAAGTTAATTATTAACATCTTTGAATATAAAAAATATGAAAGGAATCAAGACAACCTACCTCAACATTGAACAAATTGCATGTAGTTAGTCAAGAATGATCCCATGACTCGTTGCAAGTTTCTTAAATAATGTAACACAAAAAACCTCCAAATTTCATCTTACAAAACCTACCTTAACGTGGAAGATGGGTGAAGAAATCGAATGAAAACAAAGAATCGAATTTTTCTACCACTACCCACGACTGAGATTTTGGTGATCAAAGGAGGGATGGAATAAGGCCACAAACACTTAATTGTGAGGAAAGGGAAAATGAGATAGAGGGAAGAAACCTACAATCAATGTTATAAATCATAGAGTTTCATTAAAAGATGAAAGAATTGTAAAAGGGAAAAAAAACCTTTTTTCCTTTAATTCCTTTATTTTTTTTTCTTTTTCAACCCTTCAAAATAATCATCTTTTGGCAAATTAATTACTTAATTCCATAAATAATTATTTTCTAATAATTAAATAACAAGCTTTCCAATTTACTGTTTAATTCATAATTAAAAAATTAACCAACTATAATTAAATAATCCAAAAAAGTAACAGTATTTTAATAATTAACCAAAGTAATTTTCCAAATATTTAATTCATTTGAAATTTTGATTTGTTTTTCAAAGTGACCTCTTCAAGAGAAGAAATTTCATGGAGGGCGACATGTTCCTTAACCAGGAGACATTGATCACATGCTAATACTGCCGTTCTTGTAACGTAAATGCCCAGCTCGGGAATGCATGCAGACGTATAAGCCCTCATGAGGCACATCATTCTTGGACTGGAGTGTTGATTTTTAGGAACAACTCGCACCTTTTAAAAAGGACTAGTGCCGTTGGGATCACAGTAATATATCGTGAGCCGTAACAGAGTACGAACTATTTGGCCTCCCTGATCGCGTCCTTGATAGAACCTTAGAAAAGGTAGATTCAGAGCATCCAAACCATCATCCATTGCTGTACAACACCATTTTTTAAGAAAAGTGGAGAGTATTCAAAACATTCAAGTGGAACTCCCCACCACTAAAAACATTTCTGCATCCAAACAGCACACATCATAGCGAAGCCACACCATCTTACCCCACTGACTCCAACACATCCTTCAAGAACCAATCATGCAGCTTGTGCGGAACTGGCTGACTAAGCAGCCTCGGCAAAACCAACCTGAAGATTGCCAGAGTCGAACACAGTGTGATAGGCCCCCATAAACACATCACCCAGCACCCTGCATCTCACCATCAGAAAAAACACACATAAAACATGTTACCAAAGGAGTATTTAACTTGAATCATCCATAAGCAACATTCATTTTGTTCATTACCACAGAGGACACCGTGGCCACCGCACATCCAGCCCCATGAACCCGCTCACGCACACTGCTGTTAAACCCTCACCGGTCTTCAAGATATACTGCAATCCACAAAGGCATTTGCATGTAAAAAAAAACAAAAACAAAAAACATGCTGAGCTGGTTTGGGGACTGCTGGGTCAATTCCTGATGTGGATTCATTCTCCGTTGCCACTGGCCTCCTCTCCTACATACATTAGCCAACTGATTTTTCTAGACCAGGCTTCGCTTTTGGAAGTTAAAAGAGCCCTGTTTTTTTTACATCAAAATAAGCACACGCTTTTCACATCTCTAAAGAATTTACGCAGATTTCTGTCACACTCAAGTCGCAATCAATCAATTCCTGTAATATTTTGTGAGTGGGGGGTCGACTGTAGGGTGTGAAAACAACATTTTTGGACGCTACTGGCTCCACCCTGCCATTAACCAGCTAATTAATTAGAGGATTGCTAGGCCACTACTCAATGAGGGTTCACATTTGAAAGATCAATAAATCACAGCCTCGTTCTAAGCATAAAGCAGCCTTTAAGTTGCGTTTGGTAAAAAGAAATTACGGTCTGGGAAAATGAATAGGTGAAGGAACAGATAGAAATCCATGTTTGACACGAGGTACAAAGAGAAACAGAGTGAGCATCGGTCCAATCGTTTAAGGTTATGGAAGACGGAATTCCTTTCAACTTGTCCCTAATTTTATATTTTATGGACAGAAATACCCCTTAAACAATTGAGAAAAATTATATTATAGATTTTTTTGCAATTTTATATTCATGCCATTTAACATTTTTCATCACATGTTTCATTTATATCAAACCAAATTATCGATTCACCAATACCTTTCTCATTCCCTTTGTTTCCATCTCGAAGGCTTCCCCATTCCAAACGTAACCTAAAATACTTATGAGGAAGAACCCTGTCACCCAAAAGAAACCTACCCAGTTCAAATTTGGAATAGTGAGAATGGAAACCAGGATACCAGATGATTTGATATTACAAAAAAAAATAGCATGCATTGGCTCCCCTTTTGTCAATAGCCAGCTAATTTGAGGGTTACTTATGCTACTTCTTGACAAGGATACTCCGTTGGAAGATAAAAAAAAAACACAGCAAACAGAGAAGCAATCGGCTTCCACATGTCATTGGGGACTAAATTTGGCACTGCTTCACTTCTTGATGAGGGTTTTCCATTGGGGAAAAAAAACACAACATGCAGGCATGCTGCTGGCTTCCTCGAGCCATTAGCCAGTTAATTTGAAGATTCCAGGCCACTTTTTGATGAGTCTTTCAAAAATCAAATAAACACAAGCGGCAGAGATGCTATAGGCTTCCTAATGTCATATAAAAAAGCTAATTGGAGAGCTGTTAGATCAACTGATGATGTGGACTCTCCCTTCAGAAGGCTAAATCAAGTAAGGCTCAATTTGACAGCACTTGTTGATAACTGTTAATATCACATCACATACAATAAACAGTTATAAAAAACAAGGAATGTTTGTTATGCTTCTGAAAAAACATCTGTCGTGTAAACGCTTTCACTTAGATTCCCGAAGTAAACCACAGAATAGCACTTTTTCAATAAGTAATCTGAAAAAATTTGTACAGAAGCCAAGATACCATGAAATTGAGAGCTAAATCAATACATGAAATCACACCTGCTCTGGCGTGAGGCTGAACAGTACATCTCCGATGGAGAATGCAACATTCGGCATGCTTGATATGGAGCCACAGTCGATCGCTGACTCTCCCATCGGGACTGGGCAGACTCTCACACAACTGCAAAACAATAAAAGACCGCTTTTGAATCAAAGCAAGCAGAGAAGCCCATTCATCCACATGTCTTCTCTCTAGAAAAGAACCCATCACCTCATTTACATAACCAAGCACTTTCTCCTTGGTTTGCTTGCGTTTTAGTTGGTTCTGGATCCATATGACAGTCATTTCACAAGCGGCACACGGAGCGCTGTCCCCAGCTGACCGGGCCTCCCCACCTTCCATGTTAACCACTGAATCAATTCCAGCACTGTATGAAGCCATCCTTGATGTTAGCCAACAAAACCAAGCAAAGATTCAAAATCCAGAATATAGCAACAAACTGTTGTCCGACCATTATTAAGCTCCAATTGGTTTTGGAAAAATATTTTATGTTTTCAGTTTTCAGTTTTCAAATATGTAGAGTACGTTTTAAAATATTCAGAAAAGTGGAGGGAAAACAACAAAGCAGGCTACATTTGGTAAAAAGGAACAATGATCTGAGAAAAGGAATGGGCGTGAAAATAGTTAGAAATTATGTTTGGTTCAACCAGGAGGAGAGATGGAACAAGATTCCTTTCAATTTGGATGAAATGCTCGTATCATTCTCAGGAAAATAAATTTCATGGACAATTGTTATTAATTTTATGTATTTAGGACAAGGATAAACCTTAAACAATGAATAAAAATTATATTATATTTTTTTGAGACTGTTTATATTATTTAACATATTCCAACACACCTTTTTCATACATACCGAACTATTGACTTGTCAATCCAGTTTCTCTTCCTTTACCTGCATTCTCCGTTTCCATGACACTCCCTCGCACCAAACATTTTTAATATATTTTTAGCAAATGAAAACAGAAAATTGTCCAAAAACCAAACACAATCTGAATGTTTCAGAACCATCTTTTTATTCACACCTACATTTGCAACACTAATGGCAAACCCCACCTTCATCACTGCTTACTATGGATGCATGGTAAAATGAATAAAACCTCCCGGAACTGACAAAATTTTTATAGCAAGAAAAAGGTAGAGTAATTTCAGCAGAGCAGGCTTTGTGGGTGGTCATAAAATATGATTTCAGTTTATTATGGACAGTATGGACACGCAGAATCTGACCTCATGTATTCAGCCTCATTGAAGATACATAAGCCAATCTCCGCGCATACCTTGTTGGGCAAGACCTAATGGCCATGGCAGTAAAAAAAAAATCAATAAAATGCTCCCAGAAAGCTGATAATCTGAGACCCAGAGATTCAGTGATGGTGAAAATTAAACAAAAGCACATTAATTATATGCTCACCCCTGCCACTAAAAGTTGCCAAATCAAGTCACCATATTGTGACACAACGGCCTAGCATTCCATGCTCACGATACCTTCTGCCCCAATAGCATGGTTGATTTGTGCTACAACCAGCTGAAACAGAATATTAGAAAAAAGAACTAGTTGACCACTGGGGAATACACACGGAAAAATGCTCAAGATTGAATAGGTTGCAAGATTAGGACTCCATTCGACTGCACTTGGAGAAAACTGCTTATAACACTTAATACCAATGATAAGAAGTTTGAAGTGCTTGTTCTATTTCTGAAAAAACACTTCATTTTCCAGAAGGCAATTATTTAAGTGGCATGAAATCACTTATTCAATAAGTAATCAGGAAAAACTTGTACAGAAGCACCAGTGATGCATGCTATAAACAGTTTTCATTAAGTGCTGACAAATGGAGCCTAAATATGGTAAGCATACAGTTGGACCAGCAAGTAAGGATGTTCCTGAATCTATGATTGCAGCACAGCCATCTTCACAGAGACCTGGTGCCAGAGCAGATACAGGATATTAGAAAACAGGAAAAAATATGGTAGACCAGTAGAAGCCTTAATTTTTTATTTGTAAAATTAGAAAAATAACAAATCGTCTGTTTTTGCACAGAATTAGCAGCCAACCACCTAAGCAGGAATTTCCAAGAATGGTATTTTAAATTATCAATTTCCTGCATTTTCTGAGAAAAGTATATGTGCACTGAAGATTTGCTGATGATCAGACAAATGATGAGATGATTTACAATCACCTGTTGAATTGCCACCAAGCAGGAAATCACCCATTTCAATCTGAAAATGAAATAAGGAAAATTGAAACACCCCTAGTAATTGTTGCCTTGCATGAAAGGATTTTAAAAGGGAAGCAAAAACCCACTTTGGAATTTCAATCTTAAAATTTCACACACCTGCCAATAGCCTTTTTGTGTTACTGGAACATAAGTGTGCTTCCCCTTGTAGTGTCTTGGATCGACACCGCCAAAAAATATATCACCACCTCCTTCTGACTGAGGATCTCTGTTGAGCCAGAAAGAAAATACTTCCTCGCCCACGAGACCTTGTTCGAGCATATTGTACCTTATATTGCCAAGATGGCCAGCAACAGAAAACTCTGTTAACAAAAAGATATGAATACTGCTGGAGAGATTGAGGCTACGTATGACAACGCTATTTGAAAAGTGCTTAGAGCGCTTATCACTTATGAAAAATGGGCCTGTTCTGTTTCTGAACACTTGCAGTTAAATTCCAGAAAGAAAGATAGTCAATTAAGTGACATAGAAACACTTTTTCAATAAGCAATCCAAAAATACTCAGGCTCTGCTTGGTAACACTTGTTGAAAACAGCTTATAGCACTCATCGCTTATGATAAGTGCTTTTGTATAAGCATTTCCAGATTGCTTATTGAAAAGGTAAATTTCAACCGTTTATTTAAATGATTTGCTTCTGGAATTCAAGTATATCTGGTTTTTTCAGAAATACAACGAACACCACTAGCCACTTATTTTTTCAAAGAGGTTATCGTAAGTGTTGTGTGCTTTGCCGTTTTCAATAAGCGTTGTAAGCATTTTTAAGTATGTGTCGTCAAACTCAGTGACATCATCTTGACTGAGGAAACCAGAAACTGTACCAGACCCATAATGTTACTGTCACGACCCGTCCTCGGGGCCCGTGCCGTGACTACCCCAAGCTCGCCTTCCATAGGCCAGAGGCTAGCGACTAGCACCAAAGGCGTAAATCCCGACAAAAAGGGGAAGGCATTGCCTTTATAAAGTAAACAAACACCACAGAGTAAGCCAGCAGAAGTAAACACTAAGTAAACTGAGTACAATAGTAAGTGCGGAAAAGTAAGTGGGTCAGAATACAAACTCAAACTGAAAGTAAAGTACAACTGGAAAGGAAGTACAGCAACTGAAAAGTAAAGCAGCAACGCCGAGCCGTCCACTGGAAATCCCACCTGAAAGGTGGGTACAGACAGCCTCCTCAGCTCCTCGGGTCCTGCCGTCCGCCCCGTGTACGTCCCGCCCAGTGGTCCACCTCCAGGTACCGACTCGTCGTAAAATCTACCTCCGGGCACCGACTCGTCGTGAGTTCCTCCTCCGGGAACCGTACAGCTCTACAAGCCTCAACATCGATCAGTGATGTCCGTCGTCTGCAACCAACACAACGTAGTGCGGGCGAAACCCGTGCAGGGGTGAGTATACGATACTCAGTAGGGACCCCGATACCCCCGAAGGTCTCCCAGAATTCACAAAGGATATTCCACAAAGGAAAGATACAATCACGAAGTAACATTCAACACTACTTAGGTATATGCCCATACATATACCTAAGTCATCAATTCCAGTTCGGCTCCAATATCCGAGCCCAAGTTCGATCACGTCCACACAGAAAAGCACAACTCAATCCACACAGAAAAGCACAACTCAATCCACATAGAAAAGCAAGTCAATCATATCGAAGATAATGATTGAAAGTAAAGACTTAGCTCACACAGGTATACTTCTTCGTAAGGTGATAGAGATGATCAGATGTAGTCACTGATTCATCTAAGCTGGAACCCACGTAGAATACTAGACCAGCTAAGCTGTCGGACCGACGTAGGATACTACAACAGAGGTCAATACTGTCGGACCCACGTAGGATACAAGTATAGTAGTCGTCACCGCCAAACCCATGGAGGATTCTCGTACGGTTGTCGTCGTCGAACCCACGGAGGATTCCAGTACGATAGTCTTCACCGTCGAACCCACGTAGGATTCCAATACGGTTGTCATCGTCGTCGAACCCACGGAGGATTCCAGTACGAAAGTCTTCACCGTCGAACCCACGTAGGATTCCAATATGGTTGTCATCGTCGTCGAACCCACGGAGGATTCCAGTACGATAGTCTTCACCGTCGAACCCACGTAGGATTCCAATACGGTTGTCATCGTCGTCGAACCCACAGAGGATTCCAGTACGATAGTCTTCACCGTCGAACCCATAGCTGCTGGGGAACTCCTCCTCTATCGAGTACAGTGGGTCTGCCGCTACAACCAAGCGTTTCCCACTAACCTTGGACTGTTGTAGTACTCTACCTGTCGAATACTGTGGGTCTGCTGCTACAACCAAGCGCTTCCCACCATGAGTCTGCCGCTAAAACCAAGCGTTTCCCCTCATAGCCTACAGAGGTACTCCTTCTGTTGAGTACCGCGGGTCTGCCGCTACAACCAAGCGTTCCTCCGCCGTGGGTCTGCCGCTACAACCAAACGCTCCCCACTGGATTATCGAAACACTCTGAGTCGATCGATCAGCAGTCGTCAAGTCTCAGCCAGCTCTAGGGTTTCCACACACAGCACGCTCGTTCCGGGAGGGTCCGCTCCACGAGCCAAGAGGTCGATACATCAACTGTCACGTAGACCAGAGTTGATGTATCGCAAAGTTCCGTCATGTCAATAGGAACACAACGCGACAGACGGCGCGTCAATCGGACGTCCGGTCTGAGAGTTATTGGTTTTTTCGCCCCAGAGGCCCGGTTGGTTTTTAAGTCAAAACCAACCCGACCGTACTCCAACTGCGTCCAAACCTCGAGCGGAGTAAGCCAAAAAATCCGTCTCACTAAGAGGAATCCAACAAAGTCGACGGCACGTCAATCGAACGTCCGAAGTTCAAGTTATAAGTGTTTCCGCTCCGAGGGCCCGGTTGGTTTCGTGTTCGAACCAACCCGGCCGTACCCAAAGTTCTCCGAAACCTTGAGTGTAATATACCGAAACGACCGTCTCGATCCAAGGATCGCATCGCAACTGACGGTGCGTCAATCGGAGGTCCGTAGCCCAAGATATGGGCAAATGACTGAAAACAGTCCGAATGGGGGGTCCGGGCCCGGCCCGGCCCCACCCCCTGGGTCGGCCCGAACCGGGTCGACCCGAACCAGGTCCGGATTCGGCCCAGCCCGGCTGGGCGCGACCCGCCCCGGCCCGACCGAGGGGGGTGCGCTGGCTCGGCCAGCGGCCGAGCAGGGGGGGGACCGTTTCCCTCCTTTTTGCGCCCCACGGACGCGGCAGGCACCGCGTCCTCCTCCGGATCTCGCGCGGCCGCGGGATCCGGCCGCCTGCCGCCGCGTCTGAAGCCGCGGCGGTTCCTCCTGGCGGCGCGCCGGCAGCGTCTTCCGCGGACCACCGGACGCGCTCCGGTGGTCCGTTTTGCTCGTCGTCTGCGCCTGCGACTCTCCCGGGACCCGTAGATTACTGCGAAGGGTTCAAAACGCCTTTGCGGCCCGCTTCGTCGTCGCCCATCGATCCGCACACCAATAAAAAAAACTGCGGAGGGTTGTTGGGCCGTGTTTGTTCGGCCCGCACCCTCCGCATTAGGTGTTTTTCACATGGCAATCATTAAAAGACATGTTTTAGACGAGGCTATAATTTATTCAAGGTAAATTATTCAAACACCCTGAAATTAAAATACGCATGCACGA
This sequence comes from Viscum album, assembly GCA_963277665.1. NCBI lineage: Eukaryota > Viridiplantae > Streptophyta > Magnoliopsida > Santalales > Viscaceae > Viscum > Viscum album. Next base: position 1,075,246,276 of record OY728121.1, on the reverse strand, counting down.
GGGGATAATTCACATATACACTTTATACGAAAACCCCCTACCTGGAAGAAGTCGTCGAACGAGGATCGTCGCGGAGAAACGGCGTCGCGGAAGACGGCGTCGCGGAAAGAGGCTTCGTACGTCGTCGGTGCACGCCCGATGAAAGATGCGACGTCTCGCTTTCTTCGACGCGGGAAGAAGGTGCAAAGATGGTACGACGTTCTTCGTCGAAGCTTCGGCGTTCTTTGCGTGGAAGACGAAGTTTTTCAAGACCGCGAGAGTTCTCTCCTTGATTCCGCACAACGAATCCACCACAACAAAATAAGACCTTGTCTTATTTTTATTCACACACATACGTGCCAACATTAATTTTAAATTCAAAAAGAATTCACCAAATTAATTAACGCGCGTTGTCCAATTAATGAGGCGTTTACTTGGCATGTAATTAAATGTGGAGGAGTTGCAAATTAATTGCTAGAGGGGGGTTCAAAAGGGTGTTGAGGAAATTGAAGGAGGTGGGGGCTCGAGCGGGCCCCACCCCAACTTCCTTGCACCTTCCTTTTCCACACACTTAACCCACCGGTAAAGAAATAAAAATAAATTGTAAAACAATTTTATTTTTATTCCTCGCATTTTTTTAACATCTTCTCCCGAGCAAACGCAACTCCAGGAAAAGTCTTCCAAAGCAATTACCGGCGCTGCGGTTTCATCGGTGCCCTCGGATTTCGATTCCGAGCACCGGTTCAAAAGTTAGGAAAACCCGCTCGTTCGTTCACTGAACGTACCCGAGAAAAACTTCAGAAATTGATTCCGGACACACCGGGCCTCGGAATCAGGTGCCGTCAGAAACTGCGTAACCGTAAAATCCCAAAGAAAATTAACAAAAAAAATTCCCTTGAAATTTACGGGTCTTTACATTACTCTCACCTCAGGGTTTTACGTCCCCGTAAAGCTATAACACAAACTATGGAAACAAATGAGGGTACTGAGCACGCATCTGAGTCTCCCGCTCCCAAGTGCTCTCCTGAAGGTTCCCGTGCTGCCATCTGATGCGCACTAGAGGAATCGATCGCTCACGTAGGACCCGCTCATGTCGATCCTCAATCTCCACCGGGACCTCCGCAAAAGTCACCCCATCGCCAATGACCAGCTCCCCATGGTCGATGATATGCGTCGGGTCAAGCACGTATTTCCTCAGTTGAGATACGTGGAAGTCGTCGTGCACCTGGTGCAACTGATGTGGATGGGTCAAGCAGTAAACCACCTCGCATACCTTGCTGAGGACCTAGAAGGGTCCGATGAAGCGCGGAGATAACTTGTCGCCCCGGCCAAATCTCCGTAAACCACGTTGAGGTGAGACCCGTAAGAAAACGAGGTCACTTTCCTCGAACTCTAGTGGTCTCCGCCTCCTGTCAGCATAAGACTTATGTCGGCTCTGAGCTGTCCTCATCCGCTCCTGGATGACCTGGACCTTCTCTGATCCTACAAGAGCTGCTAAGATTTCTTCTTTGCCGATAAGAGAAATTTGGTCTCATCCCCTGGATGAACCGTGTTCTTTGCCTAATACAGTCAATCCCGACATGGATGATATTAATCCATACAAAGGATGACGTCGTAAGGCCTCGACGCTACTACCAAGAGATCCAACCGTTACTCTCGCCTCCAAGGGTTGAGTCACACTGTCGGCATCAGTGTGTGGTCACTGGGTCTCCTCCAGTAGGTATCTCAAAAGTGAGGGTCAAGTCAACAGTTTTTAAACCGGAACCTCTTAGTAACAACATAAAGAGAGGACAGGAAAGTAAACGCCACAAGAAAGGTGTCTTTTATTACTGCAGCTCAAAGTACAAAGACACACACAACCACAACAAAGCTAGAAGCAACATGAACAAAAGTCCCCATGTCTTAAGCTAGTCCCGCTCCTGTCCACTAACTTCCGGAGCTCCATAGTCAAATGCCCCAGCTGCCTGAAGCTGAGCTCTCACATGTCCACATGTTCCCTGCGGTCGGGGTGGACCTCCTGGTGGTGGTGGTGGTGGTGGTAAAGCCTCAAAGCGTCGCCCACCACCTGCTGTTCGGCCAGCTCCTCTGCCTCGTCCGCCTGCTCCCTGCGGACCGCCACGGTCAACCCTCTGCCTCTGCCTGGGTGGTCCTTCGTTTATCTGTTGGTCATCTATATGGCGGGTCGGACAGTCACGAGCCATGTGACCAACCCCGCCGCAGGAGTAACACTGTCCGCTCCTGGTAAGTCGTTCTCCACCCCGGGTGCCTCGCACACACGATCTTGTGTCATGCGGTCGATCACCTGTGGGTCTGGTCCTTTTGGACCTCTGCGTCATCTGTCTACTACCCGCTGCAGAAGACTCGGCCGCATGCCGACTAGTGGTGGGTCCTGCTGCTGGAGACTGCTCAGCAAGGAAATTCTCCACTAAGAGGGCCCGCTCCAATACCTCTGATACCAAATGTGACAATTGGGCCCCGCCCACCAGTTGCACCGCAGACACGTGGTCCCCACCCTGGGGCCCACCCACATGCCCGGACAGGTCATCTGACTAAATGACTGCCCCACATGCCAACACATGTCTTTTTCTGTGTGTTTTGTCCTCACTCACACACATCCTGAAAAAACTTCTCAGGAGGTCACCCATCCTGATCACTACTTCAGGTCAAGCACGTTTAACTGTGGAGTTCTAATCAGGTAGGCTCCCGAAAAAAAAGGTGCACCTTGTTGACATGAGTCATATCATTTAGTCATTTGACCATGTATCATTTGGGGATGTTACAATCACTCCACCTTTAGAGCACAACGCCCTCGTTGTGGGCCCTACATCTCAACCCAGGCAGTGCATCGCACTTAATCAGTGTTTTCGTGCAATGAGTCGGAAATCAGTAGTCAGGGTCCTGGTGTACGGATACGTCGGCCGCCGCACCAACACTGGACTCTCTGGACTGATAACCACACTCAATACCCTTAACACTATTGCTTCACATAGAAAAAAGATCAGAGTCCTGAGTTCTGCGGTAGAACCGAACTCCTCTGATACCAATTTGTCACGACCCGTCCTTGGGGCCCGTGTCGTGACTACACCAAGCCCGCCTTCCATAGGCCAGGGGCTGGCGACTAGCACCAAAGACGTAAATCCCGACAAAAAAGGGGAAGGCATTGCCTTTATAAAGTAAACAAACACTACAGGGTAAGCCAGCAGAAGTAAACACTAAGTAAACTGAGTACAATAGTAAGTGCGGAAAAGTAAATGAGCCGAATACAAATCCAAACTGAAAGTAAAGTACAACTGGAAAAAAAGTACAGCAACTGAAAAGTAAAGCAGCAACGCCGAGCCGTCCACTGGAAATCTCACCTGAAGGGTGGGTACAGATAGCCTCCTCAGCTCCTCGGGTCCTGCCGTTCGCCCCGTGTACGTCCCGCCCAGTGGTCCACCTCCAGGTACCGACTCGTCGTAAAATCTACCTCCGGGCACCGACTCGTCATGAGTTCCTCCTCCGGGAACCGTCCAGCTCTACAAGTCTCAACCTCGATCAGTGATGTCCGTCGTCTGCAACCAACACAACGTAGTGCGGGCGAAGCCCGTGCAGGGGTGAGTATACGATACTCAGTAGGGACCCCGAGACCCCTGAAGGTCTCCCAGAATCCACAAAGGATATTCCACAAAGAAAAGATACAATCACGAAGTAATCCCGACAAAAAGGGGAAGACATTGCCTTTATAAAGTAAACAAACACCACAGAATAAGCCAGCAGAAGTAAACACTAAGTAAATTGAGTACAATAGTAAGTACGGAAAAGTAAGTGGGCCAGAATACAAACTCAAACTCAAAGTAAAGTACAACTGGAAAGGAAGTACAGCAACTGAAAAGTAAAGCAGCAACGCCGAGCCGTCCACTGGAAATCCCACCTGATGGGTGGGTACAGATAGCCTCCTCAGCTCCTCGGGTCCTGCCGTTTGCCCCGTGTACGTCCCGCCCAGTGGTCCACCTTCAGGTACCGACTCGTCGTAAAATCTACCTCCGGGCACCGACTCGTCGTGAGTTCCTCCTCCGGGAACCGTCCAGCTCTACAAGCTTCAACCTCGATCAGTGATGTCCGTCGTCTGCAACCAACACAATGTAGTGCGGGCGAAGCCCGTGCAGGGGTGAGTATACGATACTCAGTAGGGACCCCGAGACCCCCGAAGGTCTCCCAGAATCCACAAACGATATTCCACAAAGGAAAGATACAATCACGAAGTAACATCCAGCACTACTTAAGTATATGCCCATACATATACCTAAGTCGTCAATTCCAGTTCGGCTCCAATATCCAAGCCCAAGTTCGATCACGTCCACACAGGATAGTACAACCCAATCCACATAGGAAAGCAAGTCAATCATATCGAAGATAATGATTGAAAGTCAAGACTCAGCTCACACAGGTATACTTCTTCGTAAGGTGATAGAGATGATCAGATCTAGCCACTGATTCATCTAAGCTGGGACCCACGTAGGATACTAGACCAGATAAGCTGTCAGACCCACGTAGGATACTACAACAGAGGTCAATACTGTCGGACCCACGTAGGATACAAGTATAGTAGTCGTCACCGCCGAACCCACGGAGGATTCTCATACGGTTGTCGTCGTCGTCGAACCCACGGAGGATTCCAGTACGAAAATCTTCACCGTCGAACCCACGTAGGATTCCACTACGGTTGTCATCGTCGTCGAACCCACGGAGGATTCCAGTACGATAGTCTTCACCGTCGAACCCACGTAGGATTCCAATACGGTTGTCATCATCGTCGAACCCACGAAGGATTCCAGTACGAAAGTCTTCACCGTCGAACCCACGTAGGATTCCAATACGGTTGTCATCGTTGTCGAACCCACGGAGGATTCCACGTAGGATTCCAATACGGTTGTCATCGTCGTCGAACCCACGGAGGATTCCAGTACGATAGTCTTCACCGTCGAACCCATAGCTGCTGGGGAACTCCTCCTCTATCGAGTATAGTGGGTCCGTCGCTACAACCAAGCGCTTCCCAACCTTGAACAGCTGTAGTACTCCACCTGCCGAGTACTGTGGATCTGCTGCTACAACCAAGCGCTTCCCACCATGGGTCTGCCGCTACAACCAAGCGCTCCCCCTCATAGCCTACAGAGGTACTCCTTCTGTTGAGTACCGTGAGTCTGCCGCTACAACCAAGCGCTCCTCCGTCGTGGGTCTGCCGCTAGAACCAAGCGCTCCTCCGCCGTGGGTCTGCCGCTAGAACCAAGCGCTCCCCACCGGGCTATCAAAACACTCTGAGTCGATCGATCAGCAGTCGTCAAGTCTCAGCCAGCTCTAGGGTTTCCGCACACAGCACGCTCGTTCCGGGAGGGTCCGCTCCACGAGCCAAGAGGTCGATACATCAACTGTCACGTAGACCAGAGTTGATATATCGCAAAGTTTCGTCATGTCAATAGGAACACAACGCGACAGACGACGCGTCAATCGAACGCCCGGTCTGAGAGTTATTGGATTTTTCGACCCAGGGGCCCGGTTGGTTTTTAAGTCAAAACCAACCCGACCGTACTCCAATTGCGTCCAAACCTCGAGCGGAGTAAGCCAAAAGATCCGTCTCACTAAGAGGAATCCAACAAAGTCGACGGCACGTTAATCGGACGTCCGAAGTTCAAGTTATAAGTGTTTCCGCTCCGAGGGCCTGGTTGTTTTTGTGTTCGAACCAACCCAGTCGTACCCAAAGTTCTCCGAAACCTTGAGTGTAATATACCGAAACGACCGTCTCGATCCAAGGATCGCATCGCAACTGACGGTGCGTCAATCGGAGGTCCGTAGCCCAAGATATGGGCAAATGACTGAAAACAGTCTGAAATGGAGGGTCGGGGCCCGGCCCGGCCCAACCCCCCCTGGGTCGACCCGACCCGGGTCCGGGTCCGGCCCGGCTGGGCGCGGCCCGGCCCGATCCGCGCGACCCGCCCCGTCTAAAACATTTCTTTTAATGATTGTCATTTGAAAAACACCTAACGCGAAAGGTGCGGGCCAAACAAACACGGCGCGACAACCCTCCGCAGTTTTTTTTATTGGTGTGCGGATCGACGGGCGACGACGAAGCAAGCCGCAAAGGCGTTTTGAACCCTTCGCGGTAATCTACGGGTCCCGAGAGAGCCGCAGGCGCAGACGGAGGGCAAAACGGACCACCGGAGCGCGTCCGGTGGTCCGCGGAAGACGTTGTCGGCGCGCCGCGCCGGCACGGCGGCAGGCGGCCGGATCCCGCGGCCGCGCGGGATCCAGCGGAGGAAGCGGCGTCTGCCGCGTCCGTGGGGCGCAAAAAGGGGGGAAACGGTCCCCCCCTGCTCGGCCGCTGGCCGAGCCAGCGCACCCCCCCGGCCGGGCCGGACCCGGACCCGGGTCGGGTCGACCCTGATGTGAACCATGCGGAAGGCACAGAGTCGATTGCTCGGGTGGAGGAATTGGATTTGCAAGGCCCAATGACACGAGGAAGATTAAAGAGGTTGAATGCTTCAATGGGCGCTCATCTTGCTTCATTAAAGGCCCAATGGGTATTACCTTGCATGGATGGAGCAAATGGGCCTATAATATCACTTATTCAAGCCCAAAATTGATGATTAAAGCTTGGCCCACATGGTTGCACGAATTTGGAGGCCTTACCCACATGGAGGATTCTAGAAATGGCATCTTTGGACACCAAAGTCAAATCCGGTGGGCTATGTTGGAAAGTTGTGTGCTTCTTTTCCAAAAGTCTTTGTTGGCTTTTATCTTTTTGACTTTTAAGGGGACAAGGTAGGCTTAGACTTTATGACTTTAGGGTATTAGACCCTTGACCATTGTATCACCCCCTTGGCTATAAATAGTCACCCCATGGCATTGTATTGGCATTCAAGATTCTAATTGAGAGCTTATGTTTTGTTTCTCTCCGTTGTGTGAGAACTGTTCCAAATTTCCCTTGCTCTTGTACATTCTTGTCTTGTCAAGCTACAAGTTAGATTGGTGATCCAAGATCACAAAGCCCCCAATTCCGTGCCTCAACCCAAGTGCGTTGTTGTGTGGATTGGCCATCACACCCCTCCCTTGAGTGCGTTGTCTAAGTAGTAGGTCACGCTCCATATAGTGTTGGTTGACTACTTGCTTCCACTATCCATACCCTTCACCCGTCACTTAGCCTCAAACCGCATCCATCATCCGCCGCCCTACGCCGTGAAGATCGGGCCACCCCGTGCGTCTCGCATCAGTTGGTATCAGAGCTCCGGTTGACACGGTAGGCGTCTATCCCTTCATTTACTTTAATTTTATCCATTACCCTCCTTATCTTTCCATATTATTCACCCATTCAACAAAAAAAATCTATTTTTCTTGAAAGCCTCCTGAATTGTCCTAGTTTGTGCAAGCTTGGATTATTATAAATTGAGCCAAATTTTCATTCATCTTCTTTCCGCGTTTAATTCTCTATATGTGATTTGTATCCGGCAAAAAAAAATTCTCTCAACTCATCATTTTGTGCTTTTCAAAATTAAGCACATCCTTTATTTGAGAGATTTCGAAAAAAAAAAAAAAAAATTGTCTTACTCTCCGTTCAATCATCTTGTGCTTTACCTTATTAGCACTTTCTATTTCCATATATAACTTTTTCCATCATTTTACTTCATCTCCATTTTGTATTTGGCTCATATTGTTATTCATTTATCTTATCTTGCACAATCGGGCAAAACCCACAATCCACCTATCTACCCCTTCTTTTCACCCTCTTTTTGACCTTTTACCATTGTTAAACCCCTTACCACTCAAGCGGGTTGTGTTAAACCATCCCCCGACACAATCTTGATTGGGGAGGAATTGGTGGCACTTGATCGCCCTAAACAAGGTATTATATTTCATAAGAGCTTGGGATTCAAATTGAGTTTTGAGAGTAGAGAGAAATAAGCAAAAAAAAATATATATCTTGTGTGTGTGAGTGTGTGCATCTTGTTGTGTGCGTGTGTGTACATCTTGTGCGTGTGAGTGTGTATATTGCGTGCGTGAGTGTGTATCTTTGTGTGTGTGAGTGTGTACATCTTGTGTGAGTGTGTACATCTCGCGTGTGTGAGTGTGTATCATTGTGTGTGTCCCCCCCTGGTGTGTGTTTGTGTTTGTGTAACTTATCATGGCAGAAGATCGTGGGAAGAAAATTGCTCATGTTAGCGATGAAGGAAGTCGAAGTAGATCTCCCGCACCTGAAGCTACGCAATTCCAAATGCAAGCTTTGGTGAGCCACTTCGAGAAGCTTCTTGATCGGAAGTTGGAGGTGTTACATGAGAGGATTGATGAATTGGAGAATAAACCAAGCCCAAGGATGTTCCATGATAACCCACGACGCGCTCCCGCACCACGTCGTCCCCACATCATGGAGGAGGAGATGGTGAACTTTGATGATGATCTTGATGAAGTCCCACAAAGGAGGAGGTTGTACCAACAACCGAGAGGAGGCCAAAGGAGACAACATGATGATGACCTACTTGGCGGGATCAAGGTGAAGGTCCCTTCTTTTCTTGGGAAAAGCGATCCGGAAGCATACTTGGAGTGGGAGATGCGGATCGAGCAGGTCTTTTCATGCCATGCATATTCCGAGGAGAAAAAGGTCAAACTTGCTTCCCTTGAATTTTCTGATTATGCTTTAATTTGGTGGGATCAAGTTCAAAAGGAGAGGGGGCTAGATATGGTGGACGTCTCATCAACACTTGGGAAGACATGAAGTTCACCATGCGGAAGCGGTTTGTTCCCACACATTACCATAGAGATCTCCACAACAAACTTCAACGCCTCATCCAAGGGAGTAAGAGTGTAGAAGACTACTACAAGGAGATGCAAATTGCCATGATTCGGGCAAACGTTGAGGAGGATCCGAAGGCAACCATTGCACGGTTTTTACATGGGCTCAATCGGGAGATTGCGGATCAAGTGGAGATGTACCACCATGTAGAGATACAAGATATGATCCACCAAGCCACCAAGATCGAGCAACAAATCAAAAGGAGGAGCAACATGAGGAAACCCACTACCCCTTTCACACCATGGAGAAATCCAAGGAAGGAGATTGGAGAACCATTAAAGGCAAAAGAGGTGGTTGATCGCAAAAGTGACAAGGTAATTCTTCCACCTAAGAAACCTACTTTTGAGGCTAACCAAACCAGGAATAGGGATATTCGGTGTTTTAAATGTCAAGGAAGGGGTCACATTGCTAGTGAATGCCCAAACCGTCGCACCATGATTATCAACAAGTATGGAGAATGGGAGACCGATGGAGAGAGCTCCGAAGAGGAGGAAGATGAATCTCCAGAAATTGAAAATGGAGAATTTGCGGAAGATGGCGAGATTCTTGTCACTAGAAGAGTTTTAAGTGCACAAATGACCATTGGAGAAAAGGAGCAGCGGGAGAAACTTTTCCATACACGATGCAAGATCAATGGGAAGGTATGTAGTGTTATTGTTGATGGTGGAAGTTGTAGCAATGTGGCGAGCACCGAGTTGGTGGAGAAGTTGGGACTCCCGACTTTAAGGCATCCAAATCCATACCGACTTCAGTGGTTGAATGATTGTGGGGAGCTGAAGGTCACCAAGCAAGTGAAGGTATTGTTCACCATCGGTAAGTACAAAGATGAGGTATTGTGCGACATTGTTCCTATGAAGGTGTGCCACTTGTTGTTGGGTCGACCATGGCAGTACGATCGGCGTGTTACTCATGATGGTTTCTTGAACCGTCACTCTTTTGTACTCCGAGTGGAACCTATAACCCTCAACCCCATGTCCCCCAAGCAAATTCTGGAAGATCACATTTTGAGAGAAAAGAAAAAAAAGAGTGATGAGGAAAAAAAGAGAGAAAATGAAAAAGGAGAGAATGAGGGAAAAATAGAAAATGAGAGAAGCAAAGAAATGGAGAACAAAGAAAAATCAAGAGGGGAAAAAGATTTGAGAGGAAAGAAAAGTGTGATGTTGGCAAAAAAGAGTGAGGTTAAAGAATCTTTGATTTCTCGACAAAATCTCTTAGTACTTATGTACAAAGAGGTGGTGTTGAACACTAACGACTTAACATCTTCTTTGCCACATGTTGTTGAGTCTTCGTTGCAGGAATTTGAAGATGTGTTTCCCGAAGAGGTGCCACCGGGTTTGCCACCCATTAGAGGTATTGAGCATCAAATTGACCTCATACCTGGAGCATCACTACCGAACCGCCCAGCATATCGCACCAACCCAGAGGAGACAAAAGAAATTCAAAGGCAAGTTCAAGAGTTGTTGAATGTGGGGTATGTGAGAGAGAGTCTTAGTCCTTGTGCGGTACCGGTGCTTCTAGTACCAAAGAAGGATGGAACATGGAGAATGTGCATTGACTTTAGAGCCATCAACAACATCACGGTCAAGTATCGTCATCCTATCCCTAGGTTAGATGATATGCTAGATGAATTAAATGGTTCAACTATTTTCTCAAAAATTGATTTAAGAAGTGGCTACCATCAAATTAGGATGAAAGAAGGAGATGAGTGGAAAACTGCATTTAAGACAAAACATGGACTTTATGAATGGTTAGTCATGCCCTTTGGTCTCACCAATGCACCTAGCACATTTATGAGGTTAATAAATCATGTCTTACGTGCATATATTGGAAAATTTGTGGTAGTTTACTTTGATGATATTCTGGTGTATAGTAGGACTTTGCATGAGCATGTAGATCACTTGAGAAAAGTCCTAGAGGTGTTAAGGAAAGAAAACCTGTTTGGAAACATAAAAAAGTGTGAATTTTGTCTCGATAAGATTGTTTTCCTTGGATTTGTTGTGAGTGGCAATGGAGTTGAAGTGGACACTGAGAAGATCAAAGCAATACAAGAATGGCCAACTCCAACCTCCGTTGGACAGGTAAGAAGTTTTCATGGGCTTGCTAGTTTTTACAGGAGATTTGTGAAAGACTTCAGCACACTAGCAGCACCATTGAATGAATTGACAAAGAAGAATGTTCCTTTCAAATGGGGGACAACTCAAGAAAAAACCTTCCATGCGCTAAAGGAGAGACTCACCCATGCCCCTTTACTTGCACTTCCAGACTTCGGTAAGACCTTTGAAATTGAATGTGATGCAAGCGAAATTGGCATAGGAGGAGTACTCATGCAAGAAGGTAAGCCTATTGCTTATTTTAGTGAGAAGTTAAATGGCCCAACTCTAAACTATGCTACATATGATAAAGAGTTGTATGCATTGTTTAGAGTACTCGAAACATGGCAACACTATCTTTGGCCTAAAGAATTTGTGATCCATTCTGATCACGAGGCTCTTAAATACCTTAGGAGCCAACATAAACTAAATAGGAGACATGCTAGATGGCTGGAATTCATTGAATCATTTCCATATGTCATCAAGCATAAAAAGGGTAAAAAAAATACTGTGGCCGATGCACTTTCACGTAGATATTCTCTTTTATCCTTGTTGGATTCAAAACTTCTTGGTTTTGAATACATTAAGGATTTATATGTCACTGATAGTGATTTTAGAGAACCTTATGAACATTGTAAACCTGGAGTTAGTTGGGAAAAGTTCTATTTACATGATGGATTCTTATTTCGGATTGATAAGCTTTGCATTCCTAATTGCTCTATCCGTTTACTTTTACTAAAGGAGTCACATTCGGGTGGGTTAATGGGGCATTTTGGTGTTTCAAAAACTCTAAGTGTTCTTAGTGAGCATTTTTATTGGCCTAGGATATCTAGAGATGTTGAGAAATTTGTGCGAAAGTGCATTGTTTGCCATAAAGCCAAATCAAAGCTGAACCCACATGGACTATATCTTCCTCTCCCAATTCCCAACACCCCTTGGGATGACATATCAATGGACTTTATTGTGGGGTTACCACGGACCAAGAGGGGGAGAGATTCCATTTTTGTTGTGGTGGATCGGTTTTCAAAAATGGCACATTTTATTCCCTGTCACAAAACAGATGATGCCACTAACATTGCAACACTTTTCTTTCAGGAAGTAGTCAAACATCATGGAATGCCAAGGACCATTGTGTCGGATCGAGACACAAAATTTCTTAGTTACTTTTTGAAGACCTTGTGGAGCAAACTCGGTACAAAGTTATTATTTTCCACTACTTGTCATCCACAAACCGATGGGCAAACGGAGGTGGTGAATCGCACATTATCATCCCTTCTGCGAACAATTGTCAAAAAGAATATCAAGAATTTGGAGGAGTGTCTGCCACATGTGGAATTCGCATATAACAGGGCCAAGCATTCCACTATTCAATATTCTCCATTTGAAATAGTTTACGGCTTTAACCCCCTTGCGCCTATTGATCTAGTTCCTTTGCCTTTACAGGAAGCAGTTAATATGGATGCAAAAGGGCGTGCAGAATTCATTAAGAAAATCCATGAAAAGGCAAGGTTAAATATCGAGCGGATGAGCCAAAAATATATGGATCGTGCAAACAAGGGTCGCAAGCAAAGGTTGTTCGAGCCCGGTGACTTGGTTTGGATTCATATGCGGAAGGAAAGATTCCCTGAAAAGCGGAAATCAAAACTCATGCCACGAGGCGATGGACCATTCCGAGTGCTTGAGAAGATTAACAACAATGCTTACAAGATAGCTTTGCCAGGTGAGTATGGTGTAAGTGTCACTTTCAATGTTTCTGATCTTTCTCCTTTTTTGGGTGTAGAGGATGAAGAGTCGAGGACGACTCCTTTTCAAGAGGGGGAGGATGATGCGAACCATGCGGAAGGCACAGAGTCGATTGCTCGGGTGGAGGAATTGGATTTGCAAAGCCCAATGACACGAGGAAGATTAAAGAGGTTGAATGCTTCAATGGGCGCTCATCTTGATTCATTAAAGGCCCAATGGGTATTACCTTGCATGGATGGAGCAAATGGGCCTATAATATCACTTATTCAAGCCCAAAATTGATGATTAAAGCTTGGCCCACATGGTTGCACGAATTTGGAGGTCTTGCCCACATGGAGGATTCTAGAAATGGCATCTTTGGACACCAAAGTCAAATCCGGTGGGCTATGCACTCAAAGTCAAATCCGGTGGGCTATGTTGGAAAGTTGTGTGCTTCTTTTCCAAAAGTCTTTGTTGGCTTTTATCTTTTTGACTTTTAAGGGGACAAGGTAGGCTTAGACTTTATGACTTTAGGGTATTAGACCCTTGACCATTATATCACCCCCTTGGCTATAAATAGCCACCCCATGGCATTGTATTGGCATTCAAGATTCTAATTGAGAGCTTATGCTTTGTTTCTCTCCGTTGTGTGAGAATTGTTCCAAATTTCCCTTGCTCTTGTGCATTCTTGCCTTGTCAAGCTACAAGTTAGATTGGTGATCCAAGATCACAAAGCCCCCAATTTCGTGCCTCAACCCAAGTGCGTTGTTGTGTGGATTGGCCATCACACCCCTCCCTTGAGTGCGTTGTCTAAGTAGTAAGTCACGCTCCATATAGTGTTGGTTGACTACTTGCTTCCACTATCCATACCCTTCACCCGTCACTTAGCCTCAAACCGCATCCATCATCCGTCGCCCTACGCCGTGAAGATCGGGTCACCCCGTGCGTCTCCCATCAGACCCGGTTTGGGCTGACCTAGGGGAGGTGATTGTAACATCCCCAAATGATACATGGTTAAATGACTAAATGATATGACTCATGTCAACAAGGTGCACCTTCCTTTTCGGGAGCCTACCTGATTAGAACTCCACAGTTAAACGTGTTTGGCCTGGAGTAGTGATCAGGATGGGTGACCTCCTGGGAAGTTTCTCAGGATGTGTGTGAGTGAGGACAAAACACACAGAAAAGGACATGTGTTGGCATGTGGGGCAATCATTTAGTCAGATGACCCGTCCGGGCACGTGGGTGGGCCCCAGGGTGGGGACCACGTGTCTGCAGTGCAACTGGTGGGCGGGGCCCAATTGTCACTGTAGATTGAGAAAATGAGAGGAACCCAAACCCCCAAGGTCCTCTCTAAAGAAGCCCTTGGGGTGTATTTATAATGAATATTAAAAACCACACCGGACCTCAAGTCCGATGTGGGATGCAGACTCCAACACTCCCCCTCAAGCTAGGTGTACCTAGCTTGGACACATAATGAAAAGAAAGCAACAAAACAGAGACTAACACTCCACCTCAAGCTGGACATGCCCAGCTTGATTACAAAACAGACGAAATAAAAAAAAAAAGCTGCAAAGGGCTGATGCTCCCCCTCACGATCAAAGCTCCTCTGCAGGATGATGGATGGATGATGTTGCGGGCGCAGCAGAAGAAACCACTCAGATCGGCTGGTTGACGGAGCGCCAGGAATGCCGCACTAGTGGGGTCGGTCGATGAAACGCCGGGAAATCCAAACTAGCACCGGGAAAACCGCACTTGCGGGGTCGGCGACGGGAGGCGGGGATTCCGCAGAATTGTTGCGGGACTGGCGGCGCCAACGGGCCCAAATCCTAGGTGGTCGAGGTGCTGCGCTAGCGAATGGACGTGCCGGCGGACAGAGATGCGGCTGCCGGGAGTCGTCGGGAGATGCCGGCGAGGCGGGGATGCCGCAAGAGGTGCCGAAAGGGAGCGGATGAATCCAGTCGAAGGGAGGGCCGCCTTGCAGGAGGAAGCCGACAAGGAGGGAGAGCAGCGGACGGAGCAAGCGCAGCTGGCCGTCGGGAGCAGATGAGCAGCAGATTGGGGAGGCGACATTGCAGCGGGATTGCAGCGGAGATGCGTGGGGACGGATCTGGGATCTGCCCGGATCTGCCCAGAACAGTCCGGATATCGTTGGATCTGGCCGGATCTGGCCGAAAATCGCCGGATCTGGCCGGAGTAGCCTGGATCAGGCCGGAGCCGGCCGGAGCTGTCCGGATCTGGCCGGAAATCTCCGGATCTGGCCGGATTCGGCCGGAGCTGTCCGGATCTGGCCGGAAATCACCGGATCTGGCCGGAAAATCCAGGAAGGGCCGGGAGGGCGCGCGGAGGGCCGAGGGCGCTGCGGCGCGAAGGGAGGGCCGCCGTGAGGGAGTGCCGCCGGGAGCCGGGGCGAGGCGCGCCGAGGGCAAGGCGTCGGGGCGAGGGCGCTGCAGCGCGAAGGGAGGGCCGTCGTGAGGGAGTGCCGCCGGGAGGGAGGGCTGCCGGGAGGGAGTGCGGCCGAGATGGAGGGAGGGGGCGACGCGGGGAGCCTGGACGCCGGGGAGCCGGGAGCCGCGCCAGGCAGGAGGGCCGCCGGGGAGCCGGGAGCCGAAAGCCGCGCCAGGCAGAAGGGCCGTCGGGGAGCCGCGCCAGGCAGGAGAGCTGCCGGGAGGGAGGACCGGCAGGAGCAACGGAGGGAGGGGGGGCGGCGGCTATTTGGATTGGAGCCGCCGCCCCCCGGACGGGGAAACCCTAAAAGGAAAAAAAATTCAGGAGGGAGGGTCGGGAGTAAATCCCTCTGATACCATGTAGATTGAGAAAATGAGAGGAACCCAAAACCCCAAGGTCCTCTCTAAAGGAGCCCTTGGGGTGTATTTATAATGAATATTAAAAACCACACCGGACCTCAAGTCAAATGTGGGATGCAGACTCCAACAGTCACATTTGGTATCAGAGGAGGAACCCAGCCTTAAGTGCGGTGCACTGCCTGGGTTAAGATGTAGGGCCCACAACGAGGGTGTTGTGCTCTAAAGGGGGGTGATTGTAACATTCTCAAATGATACATGGTTAAATGACTAAATGATATGACTCATGTCAACAAGGTGCACCTTCCTTTTCGGGAGCCTGCCTGATTAGAACTCCACAGTTAAATGTGTTTGGCCTGGAGTAGTGATCGGGATGGGTGACCTTCTGGGAAGTTTCTCAGGATGTGTGGGCCCCAGGGTGTGGACCACGTGTCTGCGGTGCAACTGGTGGGCGGGGTCCAATAGTCACAGTTACACTAGAATTTCCTGCATAATAATTGAATAAAAACTTGGTAAGAACACATACCATATGCTTTTCTTAACAAATTTCATTGGGCTGCAGCCCAAGAAATTTAAAAACATGAAACACCAATCTTGGTATATGTATGGGAACGGCATCCTTTGTACTGAGAGTGGAAATAGTATGCAATCTATACACACAACAGATATCAGTTAATTATCGCATTAAGAAAATAAGAACAGTGAAGCAACTCAAGCAAAGCAGAACTCACTGAAAAATAACATTTGGATTATGGGATCCAGAGATTGGAACTTCCAGTATCAAATATGACCGTAAAATTCTGAGGGGGGGAGCCGATGCCTATCTTTCCCTAGTATTGGGAATCCAAGTTGTTCTTCAGATATATTATATCCTCATCTGAATCGCCCAGACCATGAAGGATCCCCCTTGGACTCTCTCCATTAAATCTATCTATCCTTGCAACTCTGGAAGCTCGGCTACTTTGGAGATCCAGTTTCTGTTTCTTCAAAGAAAGCCTCACGAGGCCATCGGATGAAACGGGAAGAAAGGAACATGTGAAAGCCCGTAAACAAAATGATGTCCAGAGAAATTTGCACCCCATCCTAAGAAAATCCTGTTATGAAGGGAAATAATAGGAAAAAAAACAATTAAGGAAACTCCTGGAAAACACAGTGGTAACAAATCTTTCATACCGACGATGATACTGCAATTGAAATTCGGTTGAAATGTTTCGGAAACAACAAAAAAAACTAGAGAAATACAGACTATGAATCACAGTGGGCGGTCGACTGCTTTAGAGCTACCCTTTTTAGAAGAAACAACAAACATCAAGGTGGGGTAATTTTTTTGGAAGATAACATGAATATAATTTGGCAGACCAAAAAGCAGCAACTCAAAGGAGTCCCAACCTAATATATTTTGAATCAGTTTTATGCTTAAAAAAATATCAATACAACAATAAAACATGGGGAAAATATGCAAAATAACCGAATCAAAAGTGACCAGTTCGCCAATTCCATCGACTTTCCTCGACCCAAAAGAAATAAATACCGGGAAGTGAACGATAATCATGCTAAGCGCATGGAAGGAAAATCAAAATTATTCCACAGTATTTCGAGGAATAAATTAAAGAAACGATAACTGATAGGCTTGTGGGTCGTAAAAGAAACCCAAAACGGAACACGTAGTACGACGTTTAAGAACATGAAGAGCAGACGCCGAACCTTGCAAGATAAGCTCGGAGACGGTCAGTTGGGTTATCCCTTCTGCTACCGAGGCAGACAGACTGAAGAGCATGTGGTGGGGCCGGACACACGAAATAAATATTCGAAAAGCGAGGAGGGCGCAGAGGAGGGACGATTAATGGGAGCAGACCTGACGCTGGTATTTTTTGATTTAAAATTTAAATATTGGGGAGGTATAGATTTGTTTCAATATTAATAGATAATTTTATTCCAACACTAATGGAGAATTATTTTCAATATTAATTGATGAAATAATAAATGTTGACATCATTAATGGAGATATGGACATGATGTCTATATAATAAGATGGGGTATCATGTTTTGGAATGTGAGGTGACAAAGATGTAACCGCTAAGAGAGAACCTAAAAGGGGTTGACCATTTGCAGTAAATCATGCGAAGAGATGATGAAGACGAATGAAGTAGAGGTGATGATGACGGCGAATGAAAGCGTGTGCGCGTAGATGATGACGATGTCATGTATCGAAAGTCCTTTTGGTTGCGGAGATCAAACGGCGTGTCCCGGTTATAATGATCGGCGGTACAACAAAAATGATACGTTCATGAGTGTCAATGTGTCAAGAGAGATACATCCTTCGAGTGTGTTGTTAAAAATGTCTTCGGGTGTGGTGTGATAAAATATATTCGGGTGATAAAATGTCTTCGGGTGTGGTGTGATAAAATGTCTTCGGGTGATAAAATGTCTTCAGGTGAATCTTCTTCTCTTGTGTTTTCTCCAACGGCTTCCGCTGCGGTGCAAGGCTCCGCCCCAACAGTGGTATTAAAGGGATTGGTTGAAGTGTGCAGTTGCAGAACATGGTGACAGACATATGGTGGAGCAGTTTATCAAGGACTCAGATGTTACCGGAAGACAGTGGCGGTACCAGAGGTGTTTCTGAGATATCAAAAGTCCGATTGATCAGCTGGAGTCATGAGGCGTGTTCCGTTGTTGGTGACAGTCAGAGTTTGGTGGAAGACTACTGAAGTTCCTCGGGTTAGGTGGTTTATCAGGCATCCAGAAGAATGTCATCAGAAAATGACGGTTGTATCATCGGTGTTGCTGGAATATCGAAAGTCTTATTGGCTGTAGGTGTCATGCGGCGTGTTCCGTTCATTGGGTGACATTTGGATCTTGGTGGAGCCGACGATCACAGAGTCCCCGATGGTGGAGATGACTATGAAGTATTTGAATTTTAAATCAAGGTGGAGATTGTTGAGATTTTTTGATTTAAAATTTAAATACTGAGGAGAGAGAAAATTATTAATGGAGAGATTTATTTCAACATTAATGGAGGATTTTCTCCCAACATTAATGGAGAATTATTCTCAATATTAATTGATGAAATAATGAATGTTGACCGCATTAATGGAGATATGGATATGATGTCTATATGAAAGGATGCGGTAGCATGTTTTGAAATGTGGGCTGACAAGGATGTAGCCGCCAAGAGAGAATCGAGAAGGGGTTGCCGCATTTGCAGTAAATCATGCGAAGAGATGATGAAGACGAATGAAGCAGAGGTGATGACGACGATGATGATGGCGTGTCAAAGATGGCGAATGAAAGCGTGTGCGCGTAGATGATGACGGTGCCATGTATCGAAAGTCTTCTTGGTTGCGGAAATCAAGCAGTGTGTCCTGATTACGATGATCAACGGTACAACAAAAATGGTACGTTCATGGGTATCAATGTGTCAAGAGAGAGAAATCCTTTGGGTGTGTTGTTAAAAATGCCTTCGGGTGTGGTGTGATAAAATGTCTTTGGGTGATAAATTGTTTTCAGGTGTGGTGTGATAAAATGTCTTCGGATGATAAAAGGTCTTCGGGTGAATCTTCTTTTCTTGTGTTTTCTCCAACGACTTCTGTTGCGGCGTAGGGCACCACCCCAACAACGTGCCGAGGGAGGGCGTCTGAGCTAGAAATGGATGCTTGGCGGCGTGTGTGCCGCAGTCGTGGAACTACAAGGGTTCGACCTATGCCAAGAAATTGCCCAGAAGCTTCGGTTCCACTGTGATATTTGGGCGCACCTTTTCCATCGGAAATCGACAATTTGGAATGAAGAGGGTGTTCCTCCCAAAAGTATTTTCAAATAAAATTTATGATTCTCTTACATGTAGTTTTTTAGAAAAAAATTAATTTTAATTTTTTATAATATTGTATGGCGGTTAGGAACGCAATGCATGTTCGCCTACCAGGATTTTGTTTGGGTCACACTGGACAGACCCGATGTATTTTTAATGTTATTTTTAATTTAAATAAGTTTTTTAAAAAACTACACAGGAACCCGGGTCCTCGGACCAGGTCCATCCCATATAAAATCGTGTTTCAAAAAATAAAAAATTAAAGGTGGTAATCAACCCCATAAGGTTAAATTTAAATTTAAAAATGATAATAAAGTGTAATTTTTATAATAAAGAATGCATTGCACTATAATAAAATATTTCTATAGATATTTTTATATGTACTTTGGACCCGTTTACATTCCAAATTGTTAAGATTTATAATTAATTTTACAATCATTTGATATTGAAAGTGTATTTAGGATAATAATATTTTTATTCATTAATAAATATAAAACATTTAAATAAAATTAATTTTAGTAACAAGACATTTATTAATATTTTTAATTTTTAAATTTATAAATCGTTATTAATTTAATTTCTTTTCAAAAAATTATCATCACTTTGATCCTCTAGTGGGGGAATTAACAACTTAGAGTAAGGGTGTAAAACCTGTTGTACATCTCGTTCCCCTCGTTGTTTGATTTTCATGATCACAATCACCTTTCTTATTTGTCTAACATTGTTTTTAAGTGTTGTGGATGATAGGCAAAAGATTGCCAAAGGATTGGCCCAAAAAAGCTGGCAAAGTGGACTGAAATTCAGTCCACCGGCCAACCGGTGTGATCGCACCGGCCAGCCGGTGGACCTGGCAGAGGCATTGCCCACTGCCAGGCTCCACCGGTCAGCCGGTGGCTTGACCACCGGCCAGCCGGTGGCATCCAGCCCCAACAGTGATGGCTACTGCCTCACCACCGGCCAGCCGGTGGCTCCTCCACCGGTCAGCCGGTAGAGCCTGGATCAATTTGCTTCTCCTCTGCCAAGGCACCGGCCAGCCGGTGGCCCTGCACCGGCCAGCCGGTAGCCCTGGTCAAACTAGCCGTTGGCTTTGACCAGTCAACTCCAAAAGCCTCCAACGGCTCCGAGGACTTCTCCAACGGCTCCGAAGGCCCCCAATGGGTTCCATGCCTATAAATAAAGGCCAAGGAAGCCCCGGACACCACCCGGATCATATACCAAGCGCCCGGACATATTGTTGCACATTTGGCGAACCTCCGGCGCTCCACCTTCAAGGATCCTCAAGTGCTCCAACCAATTTCCAATCCAAGGAGCACCTCAAGAAGCTTGGGAGAGCACGCTACATCAACTCCATCTATCCAATTGGCGCCCAAGGCTTCTCCTCAATTACGGTTTTTATTGCATTATTTATTTTGAGCTTAAAATTGGGTTTGTGCCTACAAACCCCAAACCTTTTCTCATCCCCCTTTCTTTTGGGTTTCACATCACCATTAAGGTGTGAAAAGGTTGCCAAGCTTTCCTTTAAATAGCTTGAGACATAGGTGAGCTATCCTTCACCTGTAAGAAGGATAGTGGGTTCTTGCTAAACCATCAAAAGCAAGTGGGTTCTTGCTTAACCACCAAAAGCAAGCTGTAATAGGTTCTAGTGCTACCTCAAAGCCTAGTGGGTTTCTTGCTAAAACCATTGAAAAGCAAGCGGTAGGAATCTCTCAACGGTTGAGTTGGGAGCGGAGACGTAGGCCGGGTTTTGGCCGAACTCCGTTATCAATTTCTTGTGTCTTGCCTCTTTACTTTCCGCTGCATCTTTCACTTTGATTTTAATTTGTTAATCTTTTTTTTAAAAGGCAATTCACCCCCCCTCTTGCCATCCTTCCCGTTTGTTCCGACCCAACAATTGGTATCAGAGGACGTATTTGAATAATTCCCTAACCGGTTTCAAATTAAAGATCCTATTTTTTTGATGGCTTCTACCGCTTCTTCCTCTCAATCCCCCGAAGGACATTCTTTGGATCGTGCTCCATTCTTTGATGGAGCCGATTATTCTTTTTGGAAAACCCGCATGTCAACTTTTCTTAAAAGCATTAGCTATCCAATTTTTAGAATTGTTATGCATGGTTTTACGCTCTCTTCTCCCGATGAGTCTAAATGGACCGCCGCCGACATTGCAAATTTCGAGCTTGATGGCAAAGCCATGAATGCTCTTCATTGTGGCTTAGACCGAAATGTTTTTGATCATATTTCTTCTTGCTCATCTTCTTACGATATTTGGAAATTGTTAGAACTAACCTATGAAGGTACTAGCGAGGCTCCAAAGCGAGAACCCGTCAAAAAGCAAGAACCCGACGAAAAACTCAAGCCCGTTTTCCCACCTCACAAGAAAAGGGCCAAGAAAAAGAAGGGAAAGAAGAAGGCTTCAAAGGCATCTTGGAGTGACACCTCATCATCCTCCTCCTCCTCCTCCTCAAGCGACCAAGGTACAAAATGCCTAATGGCATTCCATGAGGTAACTTCTTCCGACTCCTCTTCCTCTTGTTCTTCAAATTCCAATTCTTTAAATCATTTATCCTATGAGGATCTCCAATACGCTAGAGACCAACTTGAAAATGGTTTTCATGAACTTTCTTCAAAATTCGTTGCTTTAAAAAAGAATTTCAAAAAACTTTCCTCCGAAAAAGAGCAACTTCTCAAAGAGAAGGAGGAACTCTCCCTAAAAATCCAAAATTTCCCCAATGTTGATTCTTTGGAATCAACCATCAAGGACCTTAGAGAATCCCTAGCTAAGTTCACCCAAGGGGAACAAAATTTGAACAATCTCTTAGGTTCTCAACGAGTATCTAGAACCACCAAAGGGCTTGGCTATTCCAAGCAAGCTTCTTCCTCCCATGCACCCACTGTTTTTGTAAGGGGGAGCTCTAGTTTTAAATTTTGCAACTATTGTAAAAAACCCGGGCACCTTATTTATGAATGTAATTGTAAAAACGCCCGGTATGGTCAACCCAAAAATATTTTCTTTTCGGACGAATTTTATAGGAGAAGACCCGCCATGAGACAAGTTTGGATTGAAAAATCCCTTCTTGCGAATCTCTCCGGGCCAAAATTTACTTCCTTTCCCCGGTGATTCATTGTTTTTATTTAGGGGGAGTATTTTCAAAATTTTCAATTCAAACCTTCAATTTCAACTCTTGGTATCAAATTTTCGATTCATTTTTCAATTTAAATTTTCAATTCATTTTTGATTCAAAACTCTCAATTTCAAAAATTTCATTTGGTTTCAAATTTCAAATCTCAATTGGTTTTTGATTCAAAACTTTCAATTCAATTTGTATTTACAATTTTCATTTCAATTGATTTTCAAATCTCAACTTGTTTTTCAAATCTCTTTTTCCCTCAATCAAGTTTTATGCCCCATTCTATTTTGATAATCACAAAGGGGGAGAATTTCTTGATTGATTGGGGGAGAATCCTTTTGATCGTTCTTAGCATTTACTTTCTTTAAGCATGTCTCTCATTTATGTTTTTAAATTAATTGTTTTGGTGATTGTGATCATCAAAATAGGGGGAGATTGTTGTACATCTCGTTCCCCTCGTTGTTTGATTTTCATGATCACAATTACCTTTCTTATTTGTCTAACATTGTTTTTAAGTGTTGTGGATGATAGGCAAAAGATTGCCAAAGGATTGGCCCAAGAAAGCTGGCAAAGTGGACTGAAATTCAGTCCACCGGCCAACCGGTGTGATAGCACCGGCCAGCCGGTGGACCTGGCAGAGGCATTGCCCACTGCCAGGCTCCACCGGTCAGCCGGTGGCTTGACCACCGGCCAGCCGGTGGCATCCAGCCCCAACAGTGATGGCTACTGCCTCACCACCGGCCAGCCGGTGGCTCCTCCACCGGTCAGCCGGTAGAGCCTGGATCAATTTGCTTCTCCTCTGCCAAGGCACCGGCCAGCCGGTGGCCCTGCACCGGCCAGCCGGTAGCCCTGGTCAAACTAGCCGTTGGCTTTGACCAATCAACTCCAAAAGCCTCCAACGGCTCCGAGGACTTCTCCAACGGCTCCGAAGGCCCCCAATGAGTTCCATGCCTATAAATAAAGGCCAAGGAAGCCCCGGACACCACCCGGATCATATACCAAGCGCCCGGACATATTGTTGCACATTTGGCGAACCTCCAACGCTCCACCTTCAAGGATCCTCAAGTGCTCCAACCAATTTCCAATCCAAGGAGCACCTCAAGAAGCTTGGGAGAGCACGCTACATCAACTCCATCTATCCAATTGGCGCCCAAGGCTTCTCCTCAATTACGGTTTTTATTGCATTATTTATTTTGAGCTTAAAATTGGGTTTGTGCCTACAAACCCCAAACCTTTTCTCATCCCCCTTTCTTTTGGGTTTCACATCACCATTAAGGTGTGAAAAGGTTGCCAAGCTTTCCTTTAAATAGCTTGAGACATAGGTGAGCTATCCTTCACCTGTAAGAAAGATAGTGGGTTCTTGCTAAACCATCAAAAGCAAGTGGGTTCTTGCTTAACCACCAAAAGCAAGCTGTAATAGGTTCTAGTGCTACCTCAAAGCCTAGTGGGTTTCTTGCTAAAACCATTGAAAATCAAGCGGTAGAAATCTCTCAACGGTTGAGTTGGGAGCGGAGACGTAGGCCGGGTTTTGGCCGAACTCCGTTATCAATTTCTTGTGTCTTGCCTCTTTACTTTCCGCTGCATCTTTCACTTTGATTTTAATTTGTTAATCTTTTTTTTAAAAGGCAATTCACCCCCCCTCTTGCCATCCTTCCCGTTTGTTCCGACCCAACAATTGGTATCAGAGGACGTATTTGAATAATTCCCTAACCGGTTTCAAATTAAAGATCCTATTTTTTTGATGGCTTCTACCGCTTCTTCCTCTCAATCCCCCGAAGGACATTCTTTGGATCGTGCTCCATTCTTTGATGGAGCCGATTATTCTTTTTGGAAAACCTGCATGTCAACTTTTCTTAAAAGCATTAGCTATCCAATTTTTAGAATTGTTATGCATGGTTTTACGCTCTCTTCTCCCGATGAGTCTAAATGGACCGCCGCCGACATTGCAAATTTCGAGCTTGATGGCAAAGCCATGAATGCTCTTCATTGTGGCTTAGACCGAAATGTTTTTGATCATATTTCTTCTTGCTCATCTTCTTCCGATATTTGGAAATTGTTAGAACTAACCTATGAAGGTACTAGCGAGGCTCCAAAGCGAGAACCCGTCAAAAAGCAAGAACCCGACGAAAAACTCAAGCCCGTTTGCCCACCTCACAAGAAAAGGGCCAAGAAAAAGAAGGGAAAGAAGAAGGCTTCAAAGGCATCTTGGAGTGACACCTCATCCTCCTCCTCCTCCTCCTCCTCAAGCGACCAAGGTACAAAATGCCTAATGGCATTCCATGAGGTAACTTCTTCCGACTCCTCTTCCTCTTGTTCTTCAAATTCCAATTCTTTAAATCATTTATCCTATGAGGATCTCCAATACGCTAGAGACCAACTTGAAAATGGTTTTCATGAACTTTCTTCAAAATTCGTTGCTTTAAAAAAGAATTTCAAAAAACTTTCCTCCGAAAAAGAGCAACTTCTCAAAGAGGAGGAACTCTCCCTAAAAATCCAAAATTTCCCCAATGTTGATTCTTTGGAATCAACCATCAAGGACCTTAGAGAATCCCTAGCTAAGTTCACCCAAGGGGAACAAAATTTGAACAATCTCTTAGGTTCTCAACGAGTATCTAGAACCACCAAAGGGCTTGGCTATTCCAAGCAAGCTTCTTCCTCCCATGCACCCACTGTTTTTGTAAGGGGGAGCTCTAGTTTTAAATTTTGCAACTATTGTAAAAAACCCGGGCACCTTATTTATGAATGTAATTGTAAAAACGCCCGGTATGGTCAACCCAAAAATATTTTCTTTTCGGACGAATTTTATAGGAGAAGACCCGCCATGAGACAAGTTTGGATTGAAAAATCCCTTCTTGCGAATCTCTCCGGGCCAAAATTTACTTCCTTTCCCCGGTGATTCATTGTTTTTATTTAGGGGGAGTATTTTCAAAATTTTCAATTCAAACCTTCAATTTCAACTCTTGGTATCAAATTTTCGATTCATTTTTCAATTTAAATTTTCAATTCATTTTTGATTCAAAACTCTCAATTTCAAAAATTTCATTTGGTTTCAAATTTCAAATCTCAATTGGTTTTTGATTCAAAACTTTCAATTCAATTTGTATTTACAATTTTCATTTCAATTGATTTTCAAATCTCAACTTGTTTTTCAAATCTCTTTTTCCCTCAATCAAGTTTTATGCCCCATTCTATTTTGATAATCACAAAGGGGGAGAATTTCTTGATTGATTGGGGGAGAATCCTTTTGATCGTTCTTAGCATTTACTTTCTTTAAGCATGTCTCTCATTTATGTTTTTACATTAATTGTTTTGGTGATTGTGATCATCAAAATAGGGGGAGATTGTTGTACATCTCGTTCCCCTCGTTGTTTGATTTTCATGATCACAATCACCTTTCTTATTTGTCTAACATTGTTTTTAAGTGTTGTGGATGATAGGCAAAAGATTGCCAAAGGATTGGCCCAAGAAAGCTGGCAAAGTGGACTGAAATTCAGTCCACCGGCCAACCAGTGTGATAGCACCGGCCAGCCGGTGGACCTGGCAGAGGCATTGCCCACTGCCAGGCTCCACCGGTCAGCCGGTGGCTTGACCACCGGCCAGCCGGTGGCATCCAGCCCCAACAGTGATGGCTACTGCCTCACCACCGGCCAGCCGGTGGCTCCTCCACCGGTCAGCCGGTAGAGCCTGGATCAATTTGCTTCTCCTCTGCCAAGGCACCGGCCAGCCGGTGGCCCTGCACCGGCCAGCCGGTAGCCCTGGTCAAACTAGCCGTTGGCTTTGACCAGTCAACTCCAAAAGCCTCCAACGGCTCCGAGGACTTCTCCAACGGCTCCGAAGGCCCCCAATGAGTTCCATGCCTATAAATAAAGGCCAAGGAAGCCCCGGACACCACCCGGATCATATACCAAGCGCCCGGACATATTGTTGCACATTTGGCGAACCTCCGACGCTCCACCTTCAAGGATCCTCAAGTGCTCCAACCAATTTCCAATCCAAGGAGCACCTCAAGAAGCTTGGGAGAGCACGCTACATCAACTCCATCTATCCAATTGGCGCCCAAGGCTTCTCCTCAATTACGATTTTTATTGCATTATTTATTTTGAGCTTAAAATTGGGTTTGTGCCTACAAACCCCAAACCTTTTCTCATCCCCCTTTCTTTTGGGTTTCACATCACCATTAAGGTGTGAAAAGGTTGCCAAGCTTTCCTTTAAATAGCTTGAGACATAGGTGAGCTATCCTTCACCTGTAAGAAGGATAGTGGGTTCTTGCTAAACCATCAAAAGCAAGTGGGTTCTTGCTTAACCACCAAAAGCAAGCTGTAATAGGTTCTAGTGCTACCTAAAAGCCTAGTGGGTTTCTTGCTAAAACCATTGAAAATCAAGCGGTAGGAATCTCTCAACGGTTGAGTTGGGAGCGGAGACGTAGGCCGGGTTTTGGCCGAACTCCGTTATCAATTTCTTGTGTCTTGCCTCTTTACTTTCCGCTGCATCTTTCACTTTGATTTTAATTTGTTAATCTTTTTTTTTAAAGGCAATTCACCCCCCCTCTTGCCATCCTTCCCGTTTGTTCCGACCCAACAAAACCAACTTGTTATTATGAATTCTACCCAACAGTGCATATATGTCATGTCACACCTTGTTCAATACATATTTTTATCCAAGTTGAGCATAATAAAACAAACCTAAGTTTTGAGATTCGACTGTGGCTTAGACAAGCTCGTAAGATCATCATCCCATGGTGGGTTCCTCTTTATAAAGCCCTCGATAACGCTCCTCGAGTAAACATCCACTTACTAATGTGTCACAATGCATGAGTAAATGCCATTCAGCCATCCATGCATTCATCGTGTGAATGCATCAACCTTAATACATGGGCTTTATGACACATCTCTTTCAATCCCCCATTGACACTAAAGTCTCGTAGACCTAGTGTCATTTGAGCTTTATATTGCATCACATATAATAACCCCTGAAATCATATCCAAAACTCAGATATCTTTCAAATAACTTTTTGGAAAGTTGTCATTAACTTCATCGTGTATCACATCATATGCAATACCTCTGCTAGCAATGCGAAATGGGTAGGGCAGGGCAAGGTGGGCCAAGCCCGCGTGGGCTTAAGCCCATGCGAGCTAGACCCGCAAAAGCCCGAATAAAAAACGAGTGAATTTATCAAACCCGCCCTGCCCCACACTGAATGCAGGAAAGCTCGCAAGCAACCCGCATTCATTAAAATTTTATGAGATACAGAATAAAAATATGAAAAATATTAAAAATTTAAACTAAAAATTAAAATATTTTTATGAAATAACATGAATCAAAAAAATCAAAAAATAAAAATAGCATGACTTTGTCGTTGCAGTACCAGAGGAGGAGGCGGGTGGGGACACTAGGGGGTGGTGGAGGAGGCGGGGGAGGCGGAGGAGGTGGGGGTAGCGGGAGAGGGCTGGGGGCGGGCGGGCGAGGGTGGCGGTGGAGGCGGGGGTGGTGGAGGAGGCGGGGGGTTGCGGAGGAGGCGGCAAAGGCGGGTGTCGCGGAGGAGGCGACGGAGGTGGGGGTCGCGGTCGGGCAAGGGTCGCTGAGGCGGGGGGGGGGGCTCGGGGTCGAGCGAGGGTGGCAGAGTAGGCGGGGGTGGTGGAGGAGGTGGGGACCGGGCGGGGGTAGCGGAGGTGGTAGAGGAGGTGAGAGTGGTTTGGGGGCCGAGCGGGGGTAGTGGGGGTCGCGGAGGAGGCAATGAAGGTGAGGGTCGCAGAGGAGGTCAGGTGGGGGTTGTGTAGGAGGCGGGGCGGTGGAGGAGGCCGTCACGAACCAACCTGAGTCGACCCTGAACCAGTCACCTGAGCCGGTCCGCAGCATGGCCCGGGGGGCATTCTCGATCCCCCCAGGATGACAACCAGTGTCGAGCATCAAAACCTAACCGTTGTGAACGATTTGGCCCATGAACAAAAGGTAACCAAATAAATAAAGACTGGCGATAAAAAATAAAACTAGTAGCAAAAAGAAAAAAAAACAAACTGTACATACCTCCTTGTGACATTCTAGGTTACCACCCAACTCAGAATCAAGTCTGCTCCAACATTGAGTAGCTGAACCAGGAACCTGAACAAGAAACCAAACCTGTAGCTGGAAAGATATAATAGGTGTGAGCATTGAGATGCTCAGTAGGGATATCAAGAATAAACCACTGAATCCAAAATTTCTCTTTTTCGAAGTAGTCCATAAACACAAGTTTGAAAAAAAAGTATGAAAGTAGGTTTTTCACATTTTAAAATAAGCAACATGTTTTTTTTTCATTTAAAGAAACCCCAACACATGCTACATACCATTTTCCAAAACCATTTTCCATTTTATGAACAAAACCAAGACAAAAAGACCAAGGATGTGCTAAAATAAAATAGGTAAACAGTGCAAGCTGAAAAGAAAAAATAACATGTGTAGCTGAAAGTAGACAAGTATTGTAAATAATTAAGTAACCATGGGTGATCCTAAACATCCCTAGAAGACCCCTAGACGTACTCGGTTCGAAAACACCTGTCGGCGTATGGTGAAGCTCCTAAGTCTATAACCAACTGACCACCCAAAACTGACCAAATCCAGTGGCAAAGTCCGCCTGACCTAACCGCAAATCCAGGGGGTACCAAACCGTCTAATCAGGGTTGATCAGTAACCGTCACTCGACCCTCTAAAAGACGCTCAGGAACCCATGGTGGTAATAGTAATACTATGTAAGTAGGAGGCCCTCGCACGTGTGACTCAACTCACAAGTCGTCACCGTACTTGCATACCCCAAACACGAACGCTTCCTATGCATTCACCCATAAAGGGTTACCCTAGATAGTAGCGCCCCATATACTTATATATATATGCATACATGTCAAACATACAAAGTGCCAACTGGGCTGTCACATCATTTGATTATCAAAACCACTTCATAAAACACTTGGAGTTGTCAACCAGGCCTTTAGTTTTACATAGTCAAATGCCTTCACGAAAATATTGCACAAACTCTTTTAAAACAACTCTAAAAACCACTTTTGTATTTAAAAATCCAAACGGGCCTCTAGGTTCAAAGTTTCAAATCATTACCATAAAAGTCTTTAGTAATAACATATACAATTTCATAAAAACAAACCAAACAACCCCTTACACCACACACTCAACAAAACATACACCAAAATTCAAACGGGCATATACTTATGGATTTCATTTCAAACTAATTTAAAGTGCCGCACGAAGAGACCAACAACATTTAGAAAATAAGAATCGCTTAGAAAACTGAGGTTTTGAGAAAAATACCAATTCAAAGCACCATCTTCATTTGAGGGCACGTCCATGTGTGCACCTAGTACACCCATGGATATGCCAACATCTAATGGCACATCAAAACTACAAAGAGGTACGTGAAATCATTTCCACAAAAACATTAAGTTCCATAAAACCAACCAACACAAGACAAGCAAGGTCCATAAAATGTTTCTACAAGAAAACACCACTTAAGACATCCAACAATACCATTTTTAATCAAATATTTCAATAATAAAACACTACTATAAGTTAACTGTAAACATAATAGAGGTGCAAAACATAATCTAAGATTTAATTAAGAAAACACAAGCATTAACTGGATTAAAAATGGGAGCAAGGGCATGGAAACACCTATACATAATCAAGAAACTATTTCAAAACTGTTTTTAACAATTCTAACCATCATAAAAACATTGCAATGAATTAACTATCATGCTTATAAAGTTGAGAGTAACATTTATAAATTAAATGAAATCATTCAAGTGCCTATGGAAAGCTTCAGAAAGAGGTAAAGGATGGAAATGCCTACCTCAAAAGAAGAACCAATTTAACATTCAACAGTTGACCGATTTATCAATGACCGCTCGGAACTGCTCCACACACATGCACATACCTTCACA
This sequence comes from Viscum album, assembly GCA_963277665.1. Lineage (NCBI taxonomy): Eukaryota > Viridiplantae > Streptophyta > Magnoliopsida > Santalales > Viscaceae > Viscum > Viscum album. The sequence continues at coordinate 1,075,216,008 of OY728121.1, read as the reverse complement.
TATATATATCCCTTAACACAATGCACGTATTCCCCGTGCCATGAGGGAATACATACATGGAATATATATATATATATATATATTATATTCATACCTTAGTATATGTGTGCACACACCTTCAAAGTTGTCCAAAACTCACTACAACAATTACAAGGACCAAAAAAACTCAGCGTCAAGGATCAACGCACACCAAACTAAATTATTAAGAAACCATAAACACTTTAATACCCTTAAATAAAGGTGTGACGCCAAATAGTGGGTTTAGAACCTTACCCAAAACATCGACGACATAGAGAAACGATTCCATCCGCCTCGCCCTTGGCGGCGGATGCCGAAACATGGACCAACGAGTCCCAATACATCAATTGCACACCCTATTGAAGGAAGAACACAACAAACACATATCAGCCCAACCTTAGGGTTCTGGTTGAATCCAAATCAGACATCGAAAGAGAAACAAAACACCAACGCAATAAAGGAGGACATCAGAGAAGGTATTACCTTAAAGAATCAGACCTCACTCATGGAGGATCCGAGAGGGATCGACTGCGGAAGGGTCGCACGCTAAAAAGGGGCATTGTAAGGGAGGTCCGACCAATGGAAGAGGGGTCCAGAGTGAGTTCGTCGCGCATAGGCTAGAGTGGAGGGGGTCGCCGAAGTTGATGGTCGGAGCAAATGAGGAGGGGAGCTGCGCCGCGCCGGAATGAGGGAAACAGGGTCACGCCGTGGGGGGTCCAGGCCGCTTGAGCAAGGTGAGGTCACCGCCGGGAGGTGCAGCCAGGAAAGGAGGCGCGACCGGGAGGGAGCACGACTAGCAGGGAGCACTAGCGAGGGAAGACTGGGTTGGTGCGCTGCAAGCTGAGCAGGAAAGGGGGTAGGGCTGCACAAATCGGGGGGGGGGGGGGTGCATCGCGGGTAGGGGAAGAGGGAGGGGGGAAGGGTAGTATTAGGGTCAAAAAAACATAATAATAATAATATAATAATAATAATAATTATTACTATGTTAATAATAATAACCCAATCATAATAATGATAATAATAATAACAACAATAAAATAATAATAATAATAATAATAATAATAATAATAATAATAATAAAATATCACAATAGTAATAATAATAATATCTGTAAGAACTCAGACCTTCCTTTCAGGTATGTTTTTTATTTTTTCTGGAGTTTTTGAGAAAAGAGGAGTTCCTAGAAATTTTTGAAGTACACGCCGTGTACTTCCTTGCCACTGAAGGCCATGTAGGGGACACACACACGGCCGTGTAAGGGTGTTTGGAGGCTGCTTAAAGTGGAGTAAGAAAAAGGTGAGTACATGTTGTGTACTCCAAAATTACACACCGTGTAATTTGTTTTTTTTTTCATTAAACGCACCGGGGTCGCGTCTGATGCCCAGAACTGTCCTCTTTTAGGTCCCATTCGGCCGAGAGAGACCATACAACGCCAAAAATTCTCCGATCCCCTAAGCCTCCGTCCGTTCTCTGAATCGACCGCCATCGATTGCATTGAGACCGCAATGGTAAGCTCTTCCTTCTTCTAGAGAATCGTTTTCCAATTCCTCATATTTTCCAAGTTATCGTGAGTTGAAAATTTTATACGTTTTTATAGATCTTCAACGTTTCGCGGTGATTCAAGCCTCGAGGTTCATGTATAGCGATCTCCTAACATCGAGGTAGGTGGTTTGTGCCTTTCCATTGAAAGTCGTTGAATATTATGTGCAATTGTGCCAATACCCTTGAACAGGGTATTGTGCGTTTACCTTTTTACCCCTGTTGGTTGTCTACTATGCTTGTATGCCCGTGTAGAGGAGAATTGGATAAGAATAGGGATGTTTTTCCATGCATTATATGTTTTTCCCTTGCATGTTCTATTTAGCCTGTTTAGCCTGTTTGGCCGCCTTACCTGTTTCCATGCCAAGTGATTGTAGGATGGTGTGCTGTGTTCTGACCTGCTTGTTTTGTTGTAAACTGACTAGCCAAGTAGCTCTGTAGGTTTACTTTGGCTATATAGCATTATTATGCATTTACTTACATGAGACCATGAGAACCTAGTGTAGTAGACTATATGGGGATAGACCGAGTGAGCTTCCTAAAAGAGTCTTGAGTATTATAGACTATAATGGGATAGACTGAGTGAGCTTCCTCAGAGAGTCTTTGGGAATTATAGACTATAAGGAGATAGACCGAGTGATCTTCCTCAGAGAGTCTTGAGTATTATAGACTATACGAGGATAGACCGAGTGAGATTCCTCAGAGATTCTTTATTTTACTTTGAATTATCCTGAACCACTCCAGGCTATAAGGGGAATTGACTGGGTGAGCTTCCTCAGAAAGTCTATGAACGAACTGGATTGACCGAGTGTGCTTCCTCAGAGAGTTCCTAGACCTTGGGTCTATAAGTGGAATTGACTTTTTGTGCTTCCTCAGAGAGTCCTTGACCATCCTAGACTATAAGGGTAATTGACTGAGCATGCTTCCTCAAAGAGTTTTTATGAATTCGTAAGAACCATAGGGGTTAGGCTGAGTGTACTACCCAGAGGGTTGCTTTTACTTGTTAGGTAGGACCAGAGGGGATGACTGTGAGTACTTCCCAGAGGGTTACCAGTATGTGTTTTGTTGTTGCTTGATAGTGGATTGTGGATTGTTTACTGCTAAGTACTTTCCTGCTTACTACTTTCTGTACTTTTACCCACCTTATATTCACTGACTGTTAGACACAAATCTTTGGGTGGTTGCCTACTGAGATTAGTCTCACACCCTTTTTGGGTCATGCTTTTGGGCCCAAATAGATTATATTGCTGCAGGTATAGATAAGGGCAAGTGACCTTCCACTTCAGGTACTTGACATGCTGTGGAGTTGGAGAGCATGGGACCAAGCTGAGGCTTGCGATGCTGAGAAGATGTTTACCTTATTTTTCTTTTGTACTTTGGTTTAGTACTGTTGTATTCCAGCATTGTGGTTTGTTTTGCTGTTTTCCTAGACATATATGTACCATGCATCATCTACATATATGTATGCTCCAACTGTTTATTCTTTTAGTCTTCTACTGTTTACTTTGTATGGATTGTTACTGTTTCTGCTATTGAATTTTGTTTACTTCCGCTGTGTACTCTTCCAATGAGGGCATAGTTTCCCCACTATCACACCCAAGACCATCACTTCTAGTCAGCAGCCTCTGGCATTTGGGGAAATGCGCTTGAGGCCATGTGACCAACCGGGTACGGGGTGCCTCTGGGTGGCTTCCAGAACCGGGATGTTACAAAGTGGTATCAAAGGGATTCTTTTCTCTTGACTTACTATTTGGAGCCTTTATCCAGAGATAGGATGGAATCGGTAATTAGTAATAAGTTGTGCCCGGGCATAGCTAACCCATGTACATGGAAAATCTAGTCTACCTCAATTATTTCAATTTTTATGATTTTGAAATTTTACAGTTGATTTGATTTCACTGTTGGGTGAATCACATGTTTTGTGCTGTTACTGTTGATATTATTGAGGTTCTATTTCTATCGCAACGCGATTAGATGAGGGTATTCCATCTCATGCATCATATAGGCACTTGCTAGAAATCACATGTCATGCATTCTTGCCATGCCATTTAGGGTGTATTAGCAATTGCATGTTGTTGTGATAAATGTTGTGTAAAATATTCATGCTGTTGTGATAAATTCCTTGATAGAATACCTGCTTTTGATAGGTAATGCTTTGTGTAAGGTCTTGTTTGAATGAACACCAAATTTTGGTTCTTGAGGTGTTATGGGCCTTCATGAATCGGAACTTGGTGGATCATTGACTTGTTTTCCTTGTATATGACATGTATAAGATGCCAAGATTTGATTCGCGTGGAGTATGGGCCCTCACAGATTGGAATTTGGCACCTCAATGCTTGTTTTCTGTGTTTTCTGGGATCTGGAGCACTTTTTGAGGCTATTGTCCGGAAAAACCCAAAATATATGGTGTGTACTTTATGAATACACGCCGTGTAGTCTATAATCGTGTCACTGACTGTGTGGGAAGGGACACAGGGTTGTGAAAATCTTGCAGGACCATGCCGTGTACATTACATACACACCGTGTTGTAGTAACCGTGTGTCTACCCGTGTGACTAACGACACTGAGGGATGAAACTTGAGAGATACATGTTGTGTCGGCATCGAACATGCCGTGTTGTGTAACCTAAGTACCCAGCCGTGTCATGAACAACACGGGTCGGGGAAATCCTTCAAGTACACGCCGTGTGGGTAATGAACAAGCCATATAGTCTTGTTCTGAGTGAGATGTGTAGCCGACCGTGTAACTAATAATACGGGTCATAGAGACTTGTCTAGTACATGTCGTGTTTTCCAAATACACGCCGTGTAGTCTAGGTTTAAGAGGACCGTGTGGGTTAGCTGTGTAAGGAGACTCGGGCAGGGGAATGGAGTTCAAGTACACGTCGTGTGTTTGGGGTGTTACACGACCAGTTGTGGCAGGAATACACGCCCATATGAATGGATTTATAGAACACGTCGTGTAGTGTTTATATATGCCGTGTAGTCATGTTTTGTAAAACTTGAATGTTTTCTTTCTCCTGTTCCTTTCTTGCACTTATTTGTTTTCAGTCCTTGATAATCTTGATCTAAGGTGTGTGTTCGACCTTGTATAGTCATGCCACTGAGACGTCCTCCGGTTGTATGTCAGTTGTCAGGCGGTGATCAGACACCGGATATGGCCGATCAGGGACTTCCTGTCGATCCTCCAGTTGTGCCAGTCTTGGCACCAACCATTATACATGACACAGAAGCTGATGCTCAGTTTAGAGAGAGATTTATGATGATGATGCAGACTTTTAAGGGAGTGTCGTCTCCTGCCCCGTCGATGACAGTTTTGACGTAGGTCTTTTAACAGCAACATCCTTCTACTTTCTTAGGGGATGGAGGACCCCAGGCTGCTGAGTCATGGATAGAAGCCACACTGATTATTTTTGAGCATTTGGAGATACCTCCAGAGAAAATGGTGAAGCTTGCTACCTAAATGCTCCTAGACTCCACCAAGAGGTGGTGGGAGGTGATCTCACAGGCAGGGCGCCAACAGACTATGGCTTGGGATGAGTTTTGGTGCATCTTCTACGACTACTTCTACCCCAAGACCTTGAGGGCTGATTGAGCCTGGGAGTTTATGAGTCTGGAGTAGGGTGCTCTTTCTGTCATGGATTATTCCTCTCGCTTCACAGAGCTGCAACGTTTCACACCTATTCCAGGAGGTGATGGGTTGTTCCTTGCGAGGAAGTTTGAGGATGGTCTGAGGCATGGCATCTGATCGTAGGTGAAAATCTTTAGGTTGACTTCGATATCTTCTATCATCAACCAGACACTGATCACATAGCACAATCTGAGAGATTCTGGAGTAGTGAGTCAGGGCGTTTCGACATCCAGAGTTAGTATTACTCCTTTTGATAGCAGGAAGCGCCGCAGGGAGACTGCACGAGGAGATCAGAGTAGGCGCGATGCATCTTCAGGTCACCCAGTAGTTTGCTACCAGTGCAGGAGGATCGGGCATACTAGGCTGGAGTGCCAGAGAGACCCGATGGAGTTCCGATATTGCAGTAGAATGGTCCATCTTCAGGGTTTCTATTAGGCCTTTTCACTAGCAGTTGGTGACAGGGGTTCGTCTATGACCCCACGTCCAGGAGCAGTATCGCCAGTTTCTCACCAGTCTGGGAACTGGAGTTCTTACGGCTATTCAGGCCGAGGTGGAGGTCACGATCATGGTAGTCAGTAGCCAGGCTATCAGCGACAACAGGTCGGATCAGCTCAGACCAGTCAGTTAGGGCCACAGGGCTGTGGAGCAGGCCAGGCTTTTGCAGTAGAGTAGACCCAGTAAGAGCAGGATCCCGAACCCTCTACAGTTTGAGGTACAATTTTAGTTGCCTCAGTTTTATCTTCTTCTCTTTTCGACACAAGGGCTTCCCATAGCTTTATATTAGTAGCTATTGTGAAAATACTTGGGCTCTGCATCTTTTCTTCTGGAGACACTCTAACACTGGACACTCTATTGGGGACAAGGACATCTAGTGTACGTCAGTGAAAGGAGTTCCCTCTTGAGGTGGCTAGGTGTCACTTCCTTTGGGATCTCTATGTCCTAGAGATGATAGGCTATGATGTCATTCTCGGGATGGACTGGTTAGTTCCCTTCCAGGCAGTTGTTGATTTCTATTGTCATAGGGTGAGTTTCATATCACCAGAGGGAATATCATTTCTTCATAAGGGAGAATAAGATTTCCAGGCGAGCAGAGCGAGTCCAAATCATCATGGGTTAAGAGGAGTTACAACCCAGATTGCTAGTCTATATCTGGATGATTAGGGGACTTCACAATTAGATTTTACTTCAGTGGTGGATCGTTTCAGGGATGTCTTTCCAGAGGACTTTTCAGGTTTTCCTCCAGAGCGTGAGGTAGACTTTTCTATTGAGCTTGTTCTAGGGGCATCACCGGTGTCCATTCCTCCTATAGGATGGCTACACCTGAGTTGTAGAAGATTAAGAATCAGCTGGAGGAGTTGTAGGCAAAGGGTTTCATCCAACCCAGTACTTCTCCTTGGGGTTCGCTTGTCCTTTTTGCGAAGAAGGCAGACAATACTCTCAGAATTTGCATGGATTATCGGAAGCTGAACCAGTTGACGGTCAAGAACTCATATCCTTTACCGAGGATTGATGATCTTTTTGATCAGCTTCGAGGATCCTGAGTGTTCTCGAAGATTGACTTGAGGTCCGATTACCATCAGTTGCACATTAGACCATCAGATATACCTCTTACAGCTTTCTGGAGCAGGTATGGTCTATACAAGTATTTAGTTATGTCGTTCGGTCTCACGAACGTGCCTGCAGTTTTCATGGAACTGATGAACTGAGTGTTCCATCCATATCTGGATTCTTTTGTGGTTGTTTTCATGGACGATATCTTGGTGTACTCTCACACTCGACACGACCATGCCACACATCTTGAGATCGTTCTGAGTATACTGAGAGAGCATCAGTTATATGCTAAGCTCTCAAAATGCCACTTTTGGATGGATCAGATTCACTTCCTGGGTCATGTTATCTCAGAGATAGGAGTATCAGTAGACCCAGAGAAAGTGAGGGTAGTAGTTTCCTAGGAGCAGCCGAAGAACGTCTTTGAGGTGCGGAGTTTTCTAGGGCTGGCTGGATACTACAAACACTTTATACAAGACTTTTCACGCTTAGCAGCACCGATGAAGGGTCTGACTAAGAAGGGTGCGAAGTTCTTATGGTCATATTCTTGTGAGTCAGCCTTTTAGGAGCTGAAGGGGAGGTTGACTTCAGCACCGATAATGATCTTGACAGAGCCGGGCAAGAGCTACACCGTGTACTGTGATGCTTCAGGTATCGGGCTGGGAGCTGTGCTTATGCAAGGAGATGGAGTCGTTGCGTACAGGTCTTGACAGTTGATGCCACATGAGAGAAACTACCCGATGCATGACCTCGAGTTGGCAGCAGTTGTTCATGCCTTACGTTGTTGGATACATTACCTTCTGGGAGATCATTTTGTGGTTTTCAACGACCACAAAAGTCTCAAGTACATTTTCACTCAGCGTGACTTGAATTTGAGGCAGTGAAGGTGGGTTGAGTATCTTTAGTCCTTCGACTTCAAGCTTGCCTACAGGCCTGGGAAAGGTAATGCAGTGGCCGATGCACTGAGCAGGAGGACTCAGATACAGGCAGTTCAAGAGGCCAGCAGTGAGTGACATCTTATGTCTCTATTCTTCGAGATTCATTTGGAGGTGCACGACAGAAATGGGCAGACTTTTCTTTCTTTAGTAGTTGTTACCTCTACACTTCTTGATCAGGTACGTATGAGGAAACTATCAGATGTGGAAGGCCTAGTACTACGGGAAGGCATGTTAGGGGAGAACCCTATTCCCGGTTGGACCATAGGTAAGGATGATGTCTTTCTTTTCCAGGGGCGCATATGGGTACCAACAGATATACGCGAGGAATTGATGTGGGACTTTCATTCCTCAGCTTGGGCAGTTCATCCTGGCATCACCAAGATGTATCATGATCTATACTACCAGTATTGGTGGCCAGGTATGAAGATAGATGTTGCTAGTTTCGTCATGAGGTGTTCCACCTGTCAGCAGGTGAAGGTGAAACATCAGTGACCAGCGGAGCTTTTACAACAGTTACCCATTCTCGAGTGGAAGTGGAATGATGTCGTGATGGATTTCATGACCAGTTTTCCAAGGTCGCCTTGAGGGAATGATGCAGTATGGGTTTTCATTGATAGACTTATGAAGGTTTCTCACTTCTTGCCGATCAAGGAGACCTTTAGTGTTGATTAGCTGGGACAATTGTACATCCAAGATATTGTACATCTACATGGAGTTCCGAACTCTATTGTGTCAGATAGGGATGCATGTTTTACTTCTCGGGTCAGGTAGGGGCTTCAGAAGGCTTTGGGTACGCAGGTTATTTTGAGTACAACTTACCATCCCCAGAAAGATGGCCAGTCTAAGCGTACGATTCAGGTGGTTGAGGACATGCTCTAAGCATGTATTCTGGATTTTGGAGGTTCTTGGGAGAGACACATACCTCTAGTGGAGTTCTCCTACAACAATAGTTTTCAAGCAAATATTTATATGGAACCTTATGAGGCTTTGTACGGTAGGCCATGCCGATCACCCTTGTGTTGGCTGGAGGCAGGAGAGGCAGCTATGCTGGAACCTTGTCTTGTCTAGGAGACCTCAGAGTAGATTGAGTTGATTCGGAAGAGGATGGCTACTGCACAATCTCATCAGAAATCTTATGCTAATCAACGGAGATGAACTCTGGAGTTCGAATTTGGGGATCAGGTTTTCTTGCATGTCACACTGAGGTTGGGGCACAAAAGGATTAGGAGATAGGGTAAGAGCTGGTCTAGTTGCCTATTGGTTGTAGTTAACTTAGAGGTACTGGGCTATACACGACGTCTTCCACGTTTCTCAGCTCCGACGTAACTTTTCAAACCCATATCATGTTTTTCAACCTGAGGAGGTTGAGTTAGAGGTGGATGCCTCATTTGAGGAGCATCATATCCGTATTATTGATCGCAGTACAAAGCTTCTCCGCGGCCAGTCTATTACTCTGGTACAGGTGTTATGGCGGCATGGGTGAGTACAGGATGAGACTTGGGAGAGGGAGGCCGATGTACGTTTGTAGTGGCCAAAGCTGTTCGGGGTTTCTTCTTTTACGTCTTGCTAGGGAAATTCAGGGACGAATTTCCATAAGGGGGGAAGTTTGTAAGAACCAAGACCTTCCTTTCAGGTATGTTTTTCTTTTTTCTAGAGTTTTTGAGAAAATAAGAGTTCCTATAAATTTTTTAAGTACACGTCGTGTACTTCATGAGTACACGCTGTGTACTTCCTTTCTACTGAAGGCCGTGTGATGACCGTGTAGGGGACACACACACGGTCGTGTAAGGGTGTTTGGAGTCCGTTTAAAGCAGAGTACAAAAAAGCCGAGTACACGTCATGTACTCCAAAAGTATATGCCGTGTAATTTGTTTTTTTTCATTAAACGCACCGGGGTCACGTCTGATGCCCAGAACTGTCTTATTTTAAGTCTCGTTCGGCCGAGAGAGACCGTACGACGCTAAAACTTCTCCGAGCCCCCGAGCCTCCATCCGTTATCCGAATCGACCACTGTCGATTGCGTTGAGGCCGCAGCGGTAAGCTCTTCCTTCTTCTAGAGCATCGTTTTCCAATTCCACCTCTTTTCCAAGTTATCATGGGTCGAACGTTTTATATGTTTTCGTAGATCTTTGACGTTTCGTGGTGATTCAAGCCTCGAGGTTCACATATAGCGATATCCTAACGTCGAGGTAGGTGGTTTGTTCCTTTCCGTTGAAAGTTGTTGAATATTATGTGCAATTGTGCCAATACCCTTAAACGGGGTATTGTGCGTTTACCGTTTTACCCCTATTGGTTTTCTGCCATGCTTGTATGCCTGTGTAGAGGAGAATTGGATAAGAATAGGGATGTTTTTCCATGCATTGTATGTTTTTCCCTTGCATGTTCTGTTTAGCCTATTTAGCCTGTTTGGCCGCCTTACCTGTTTCCATGCCAAGTGATTGTAGGATGGTGTGTTGTGTTCTGACCTGCTTGTTTTGTTGTAGACTGACTAGCCAAGTATTTCTGTAGGTTTACTTTGTCTATATAACATTATTATGTATTGACTTACACAGGACCGTGAGAACCTGGTGTCGTAGACTATATGGGGATAGATCGAGTGAGTTTCCTCAGAGAGTCTTGAGTATTATATGTAGGTTCCGGGCACAGCAGAAGAACGTTGGTGGGTTTTCCCAACTTTAATTTTAGCATTAAAAAATGTTTAAACTGAGACCCGTCACGATATAAAATGCTAGATCTTCAGAATAGAATGAAGAACAAAAAACGAAATAGGGAATCCCGGAACCATAGAGATAGGATCATCATATGTTGATTATAATTAATTTAATTAATTCACAAGAATTACCTTGGTGGAATTATTTATTTTTTGATGTGTCTGGTCATGATTTGGTGATCTGTCATTGTGTCATAGAATCCAAGTGTAGGATTACTCTAGAAGTGATCCACACGTGTGCCACGTATCTCCGGACGTCGCCGAAGGGATCTCCGGGTGCTAGCACGGAAGAACCTTCGCTTGCGATGTCTGCCTTCGATCGCCTTGATCTCTCGGTCTTGAGAGCGTTCTTGGAGGAAGGAGTTCTTTCAGTCTTAAAATAATTATTTAGAATTGTTGTGCACAATGATTCTCTTGTAATGAAAAAGTGTTGGGGTTGTGAGGATATTTATAATTGGGTTTGAGGTTATAGAGTTATGACAATAAATAAACGCGTTACGCATTTTATTTATTTCATTAACTCTTATTGGAAACCCCCATTTCGAATCATTAATTACATGACATGTGCCCACACTGATTATATAATTTAATAAAACAATATTACATCCTTAAAATCCCAACTGGAAAAACTACACGACGTGTAATCATTAATACACGACATGTACTCGTTTTCCATAAAACTACATGGCATGCATATTTAATATACACGGTGTGTACTTTTATTTTATTTTATTTCCTCCACCACATTTATTAGACCTTGAGTAATGGCTATTTATTTCTTAAATAAATGTAACTGCATTACTCGCTAATAAATATATTATTTCACCCACAATATATTCTCTCGAATAACTAGTGTTGAAATAAATGCGATCAGACATCCTTAAATAATTATTAAACCACATTCGGAAATAATCTTTATTTAACTTGTTAAATTAATATTTAACTGAGACACATGGACACACTTAGTGTGTGACCCTCTAGGCCTCTTTCTCAGTGGCATTAGGCGGAGCCTGCCTAAAGTCCAAGGTTAGCTTCTAGCAACACGCCAAGGCACCCATAGAGAAAGAAGTTAACACCACAATGACGTGTCACCTCCTACGAACGCTTTCCATGTAATATAATCCCTTTGTCTCGATATCACTAATCAAGCGGGTTGCATGCTAGTACCATAAACCCATGTGCTCGATTATTCTTTCTTTGACTTCCTAGAATTGAACTCGCCCATATCTTACCATATGGCTATGGATTTATGTAGGCTATATCAATTCCATCAAAGGGCCTGAGATATCTACTTCTGTTATGGAACAAAAGGGACAAATCCTTTCTCGCATTATCTATTAATGCAGTATTACTCATGACGCACCCAACGTATTCTACCTCGCCGCGAACAGTGTGTCATCACAGTTTTCGTCAATACATTTAAGTGCGCGAGTTGTAATACCCATTAATAACAATCTTAAAGTCTAAGGACCAATACACACGTCCTCAGATAGGAACATCCAATGACACTATGAAATGTGGATTTCCTACTGGCAGGTCTCGTTCTCATAATATCCTCTTGGATATTACCAAGGGCGCACACCATGAGAAGCCGCCTCAAAGTTTTATGAGTCCTCACCCTTAATGACCTGTATTATTTGTGTCCCTCAAATAATATCATCCATCCATAGAATATATATTCAATAATAGTGTTATGGCACTTTCAGGTTCTCATCATAGCAGGGATTTGCTATGACCCTTTAATGAAATAACTATCCTTAGGACATTATCACATGCATCGTTATGCAGAAGAACAATCAAGATGTGATAAGGCTTTTATTAATGAATAAAGTAAAAAGTAATTTCTTCTAGGACACCAACTCCAACAGACTCCCACTTGGACTAGAGCCAACTACTAACAACCTTTAACCCGCTAGCTCTCACATGATATTCATGCTTCTGCTGAGATAAGCCTTTAGTCATGGGGTTCGCCACGTTCTCTTCCTTGGACACTCTGCTCACTGCAACTTCTCCCCTTTGATAGAAATCCCTCAAGAGGTGATACTTCCAGAGTATGTGCTTTGTCCGTTGGTGTGACCTTGGTTCTTTTACAAGAGCCACCGCTGCAGTATTATCACAATACAATGTAATGAGATCTTTACTGCTAGGCACCACATCAAGCTCCTGGATTTTTTTTTGAATCCAGACGGCTTACTTGGCTGCATCAGAAGCCGCTATATATTCAGAATCCATTATAGAATCAGCAACAACTGGCTGCTTTGAACTCTTCTAGCTCATAGCTCCTCCATTGAGACAAAAAACATATCCAGATTGCGACTTCAGATCGTTTTGATCTATCTGAAAACCAGCATCAACATAACCTCTGATGATAAGCTCCTCGGCACCAGGAACATATCCTTAGTTCTTCTCAGATACTTAAGGATAGTCTTAACAGCAGTCCAATGCTGTTCTCCTGGATCTGCTTGATATCTGCCTACCATGCTCAGTGCATAGGCAACATCAAGCCTGGTACATATCATGACATACATGATAGATCCTATAGCCGAAGCGTATGAGATCTTACTCATTCTATCTTTCTCTTTTTGTGTCTAAGGACACATTTTCTTAGAAAGATGTAGGCCATGTGACACTGGAACCAATACCCTCTTGGATTGTTCCATACTAAATCTCTTTAGTATCTGGTCAATGTATGTACCCTAAATTAGTCCAAGAAGCCTCTTGGATCTATCACGAATGATCTTGATCCCTAGAATGTAGGCTGCTTCTCTTAAGTCCTTCATGGAGAAACACTCGTTCAACCAGTCCTTAACTGACTGTAAGACTGATACATCGTTTCCAATAAGTAATATGTCGCCAACATATACTACTAGGATAACGATCACATTCCCATTAAATTTCTTATAAACACATGGCTCACATTCGTTCTTAATGAAACCAAATTCCATCATGGATTCATCAAATCAAATGTTCCATGACCTGGATGATTGCTTCAATCCATAAATGGATTTATGCAACTTGTAAACCCGTTTGGCTTCACCTGGTGTCACAAACCCTTCTGGTTGTGTCATATAGACATCTTCCTGAAGTTTCCCATTAAGGAATTCTATTTTGACATCCATTTGCCAAATCTCATAGTCATGGTAAGCTGTTATGGCAAGTATGATTCTTATGGATTTAAACATGGAAACTGGTGATAAGGGTTCATCATAGTCAATTACTTAATGCTGTTTGAATCCTTTAGCCACTAGACTTTCTTTATAGGTATCAACTTGACCTTCCATGTCCAGTTTTCTCTTGAATACCCATTTTCATCCAACAGGCTTTACATCAACTGGCTCATCGACCAGAACCCAGACTTGGTTCTGATACATGGAATCCATCTCAGAATTCATAGCTTCTAGCCATCTCGCAGCTTCTGAGCTTTATAATGCTTCCTTGTATGAGAGAGGTTCATCATTGTCCAACAATAATGATTCACCATCCTCGGTGACTAGGAAACCAAATCTCTCTGGTTCCCTTACCTCTCTTGAGCTCTTACGCAGTAATTGTGTTTCTGGAACCTCTTCCATGGGGACCTATTGAACTTGTTCCTGTACCAACTCTTGTGTATCTTGAGCATTAACTTCGTCGAAGTCAATCTTGCTCCCACTATCCTTTTTGAGGATGTTCTCCCTCTCAAGAAATACGGCTTGTCTAGCGACAATCACTTTCTTGTCTTGAGGGTTATATAGGTAATATCCTTTTGTTTCCTCAGGATATCCTATAAAGATATACTTTTTGCCCCGGGGTGCTAGTTTGTTGCCTGAGAAGGCCTTAACAAATGCCTCTCATCCCCATACACATGTATGCGACAAAATGGGTTTCTTTCCATTCCATAACTTGGAGGGAATTCCATTTTCTGCCTTAGTTGGTACTCGGTTTAATGTGTATGCTGCAATTTGTAATGCATATCTCTAAAAGGATAATGGAAGATACACATGACTCATCATCGACCTCACCATTTCCAACAAGGTGCGGTTCCTCCTTTCACTAACACCATTCCACTGTGGTGTATAAGGAGGAGTGAGCTGAGATAGAATCCCAGACTCCCGTAGAAGATCGATGAACTCTTGGTTTAGATATTCTCCACCTCGATCCGATCAAAGCTTCTTTATCTTCTTACCAAGCTGATTCTATACTTCATTCTTAAATTCCTTAAATTTTTCTAAGGACTCTGACTTATACCTCATTAAGTAGACATAGCCATATCTACTCAAATCATCAGTAAAAGTAATGAAGTAAGAATATCCACCTCTAGCTTCTACTGGAAATGGTCCACACACATCCGTGTGTACCAATCCTAGAAGCTCTGTGGCCCTTTCACCTTGTCCACCAAAAGGTGGATTGGTCATTTTTCCTTGTAAACAAGCGTGACATCTATCAAGTGGTTTTAGCTCAGTAGAGTCTAAATAGACATCTTGGCAGAGCTTTGTCAAGCTCTTCTTGTTTACATGACCGAGACGGTGATGCCACAACTGGGTGATGTACGAGTCATGTGAGTTTGTTTCGTTATCGATTTCAAACACTTGATTTTCATAATTTAATACATACAAACCATTATTTAAATATGCCATACCATAACATACATTGTTTTTATAAAAGAGACAACCCTTATTTCCAAACTTGAAAATAAATCCATCCATATCCAAACAATATATAGAAATTATGTTCTTGGTAACACTAGGCACATAATAATAGTTATGTAAGACCAAAATCATCCCAGTCGGCAATGAGAGGTGGTAATCGCCAATAGCCAACACAACCAGCCTTACGCCATTGGCAACTCGAAGATCCACCTCTCCTCTGACAATATTTCTAAATCTACTTGGTTCCTGCATTTGAATACAGATGTGAGCCCCACAAGCTGTATCTAGTACCCAATGTGTAGAAATGGGAAGATTACACTCGATAACGAACACACCTTTAGCGTCCCCATGCTTCTAGGTGCAGTTCCTCTTCCAGTGGCCCTGCTTTCCACATGAAAAACACACCGCCTCCTGTTCCTTGCCCTGCCTCTCGATATTCCCCTTCTTGGAGGGACGGTTCTCGGGGGCTTCAGACCGTTTATAAGTCTTTGACCCCTTTGCCTTGTCCTTCCTTTTCTTGTTCACCATAAGGACTGCGGGTTTGTCACGCCCCATGTCCTTATCTACCTGGAGAATCAAGGTCAGAAGCTTCGATAGACTCTTCTCATTTCCACTCATGTTATAATTGACAATGAAGCTAGATAAGGTCTTGGGCAGTGATGATTGGATGAGATCTGTATGCAACTCATCTGAGAATTTAATCCCTAAGATGTCCAGGCATTCAATGTAGCCAATAAGCTTGACTACATGAGGCCCAACTGGCGCATACTCTCCAAGCTTAGTTGTAAACAAAACATTAGAGATCTCATATCTCTCTTGTCTTGCCTTCTCTTGGTAGAGATCCTTAATGTGAGACATCATACTATACACGTCCATGTTTTCATGTTGTTTCAAGAGCTCATTAGACATGACCAATAGCATGAAACACTGTACATCTATGCCATCATCCATGTGTTTTACGTAGAGAGATATTTCCTCATCACTGTCCTCTTTCCCAGGCGCAATTGGAATAGGCTCTTCCAACACATAAAATTTCCTTTCATGGCAAAGGATGACGCGTAAACGCCTCTGCCACTCTTGGAAATTGGTGCCAGTGAGAAGGTTTTCCTTATCGAGTATGGTACGCAATGATATGTTTAAAGTAATTTTCCTGCCATTTCTACAAATTAAGATTAGAAAAGGTTTAGTACTTTATTACAAAAAATGATACAAATAAATAAATTAATACTTATTAGTCTCCCACTATTTTATCGAAATCCAATAGCTCTCACCATTGAATTTGGAATATTCTATTGCCTAAATATTCTAGTGGCAAAGATCCATATTGCCCTTCGCATTACCCCAACTAGGGTTGGTCAAGCAACTTGAAGGGTTCTTAGGCAGGCATTCCAAATTCCAACTACATTTAACTCGCAGCTCCTTGATCCGCTGAGTGGACTCCCCAATCCTGAAATCCTTTTATTTTGAATTTCCTCAACCTTTGCCTCTTTCCCACACCAAGTCCTGCTATGGAAGTCAACCCTTGATGGGAACCAAGTTAAGTCAACCCAAAACCTTGAATTAGAATTCCCTGATAATTGAAAGCACCCCAACTAGGGTTGGTCAAACACTTCGAACTATGGTTCGATTCTAACCAAAATTATGGAAGGTTATACCGACTTAATATTTCTTTGAGGGATTTTATCCTTATACGTAAATTTCCAAGTTATTATCTTTGATTACATGCTTGTTAATATTAAGTGGGATATACTTAAGTGATTAACCATGTCTAAGATAATATTTACGCATAAGCCGGTTTTATTTTAGTTCCATCTTGCATGCTTGTTTAATTCATTAATTGTGTGATCGTGAAAACACACCCACAATAAATAAACCATGAAACTAAAAGAAAAAAAATAAATGGTATGATCATGAGCTTGTTCTATTGGTTATTTTATATAGCGGTTGATAAACTAACCCAAGAACTAGGGGAGAAACACCTTGAACCTTGTGTGTTCGTGTTTACACCTTTCCACCTGTCCACCTTTGTATCTCCTTGGATTGGTCTCACCTTGGATCCTGACTTGAGCCGCCTACACTATCTTGGGAGCTCCATCCATTACATATGAATTTATCTCACACGTAGGTGAGGGGTAAAAAGGGGTTTTTACATAAAAGAATCCTTGGGCGTGCAGGCCCTACATATTAATGAGGAGATGGCTCGCAGGCCAACAAATTTAATTTAAATAAATAAATTAAAAGAAACCATTCACATACAAAGGTCTCGGTCTATCTCATGATCATCCATACATGCAACGATATTTACGCATAAATAAAACTAGCATTCAATTCTTTAATTGTTCTTGTTTAAGATAAATCATGCTTGAATTAATTAATTATCTTTAATTAATCAATCCTTCTATCTTAAACCTTTTTTCTGAATTTCCTTGAGATTCTCATCCATCATAATTTTAAATAAATAAATTAATTTAAAATTATCCTTGTACGTAACTTGTACCTTGGAGGCAACCCGGTGAATTCTCGTTCATTGTGTAATTTGAATGAGTACACGACGTGTAGTTCCGACTACATGACGTGTACTTTTGTCCACTATCCATCCGAAGTACACGCCCGGGGACATGGCGTGTTAATGTAATTTAGAAATTTTCGGAGTACGCGGCATGTTCAGTGGGACACACACCGTGTAGTTTCCGCGTTACACGGTTTCCAGCCGAGCAAGCCGTGTACGGGGTACACGGTCCAACCCTAACCCGAAGGGACTATACATCATGTTCATTGGACCACATAGCGTGTAATCCAGAAACCGTGTGCCACCTGTTCCTGGTCAACACACAGTGTCATTAATGACTTAGATAGGGTCCAATACACGTCCAGATTTGGAGGATCAGTCTGATGCATGAATCTAGACTACACGACGTGTACTTCCAAATACACACCGTGTATTCTGGTGTTGTATGGCCAGAAACATTTGGCTCCTCCGGATGTGTTCCTCTATTTTATTTTAATCAAAATTAAAAGAAAAATTCATTTCTGTGAGGTGAACGAGAAACAATGGAGGAGGAACAGATCTAGAGATTCATATTTCCAGAACTATTAAACTTGAATTGAAACAAATAAATTATTAAATGCGTAAAACATCAACGAAAAACTAAATAATTATAATCAACGATATGACCCATCTGATACCACTTGTAGGTTCTGGGCACAGCGGAAGCGCGTTGGTGGGTTTGCCCAACTTTAATTTTAGCGTTAAACAACGTTCAAACCAAGATCCGTCACGATATAAAACACCAGATCTTCAGAATAGAACGAAGAATGAAAAAAAGAGGGAATCCCAGAACCATAGAGATAAGATCATCATATGTTGATTATAATTAATTTAATTAATTCACAAGAATTACCTTGGTGTAATTCTTTATTTGTTGATGTGTCCGGTCACGATTCGGTGATCCGTCATTGCGTCATAGAATCCAAGTGTAGGATTCCTCTAGTGGTGATCCAAACGTGTGCCACATATCTCCGGACGTCGCCGAAGGGATCTCCGAGTGCTAGCGCAGAAGAACCTTCGCTTGCGATGTCTGCCTTCGATCTCCTTGATCTCTCGGTCTTGAGAGCATTCTTGAAGGAAGGAGTTCTTTTGGGCTTGAAAGAATTATTTAGAATTGTTGTGCACAATGATTCTCTTGTAATGAAAAGGTGTTGGGGTTGTGAGGATATTTATAATTGGGTTTGGGGTTATAGAGTTATGACAATAAATAAACGCGTTACGCGTTTTATTTATTTCATTAACTCTTATTGGAAACCCCCATGTCGAATCATTAATTCCTTGACATGCGCCCACGCTGATTATATCATTTAATAAAACATTATTATATCCTCAAAATACCAACTGGAAAAACTACACGGCGTGTAATCATTAATACACGACATGTACTCATTTTCCATAAAACAACACGGCGTGTATATTTAATATACACGATGTGTACTTTTATTTTCCTTTATTTCCTCCACCATATTTATTAGACCTTGAGTAAGGGCTATTTATTTCATAAATAAATGTAACTGCATTACTCGCTAATAAATATATTATTTCGCCCACAATATATTCTCTCGAATAACTAGTGTCGAAATAAATGCGATCAGACATCCTTAAATAATTATTAAACCACAGTCAGGAATAATCTTTATTTAACTTGTTAAATTAATATTTAACTGAGACACATGTACACACTTAGTGTGTGACCCTCTAGGCCTCTTTCTTAGTGGCATTAGGCAGAGCCTGCCTAAAGTCCAAGGTTAGTGTCTAGCAACACGCCAAGGCACCCGTAGAGAAAGGAGTTAACGCCGCAATGACGTGTCACCTCCTACGAACGCTTTCCGTGTAATATAATCCCTTTGTCTCTATATCTCTAATCAAGTGGGTTTCATGCTAGTGCCATCAACCCATGTGCTCGATTATTCTTTCTTTGACTTCTCGGAATTGAACTCGCCCCTATCTTACCATGGCCATGGATTTATGTAGGCTATATCAATTCCATAAGAGGTCCTGAGATATCTACTTCTGTTATGGAACAGAAGGGAAAAATCCTTTCTCGCATTATCTATTAAGGCAGTATTACTCGTGACGCACCCAACGTATCCTACCTCGCTACGAACAGTGTGTCGTAACAATTTTCGTCAATACATCTAAGTGTGCGAGTTGTAATACCCATTAATAATAATATTAAAGTCTAAGGACCAATACACACGTCCGCAGATAGGAACATCCAATGACACTCTGAAATGTGGATTTCCTACTGGTGGGTCTCGTTCTCATAATATCCTCCTGTATATTACCAAGGGCGCACACCACGAGAAGGTGCCTCAAAGTTTTATGAGTCCTCACCCCTAATGACCTGTATTATTTATATCCCTCAAATAATATCATCCGGCCATAGAACATATATTCAAGAATAGTGTTATAGCACTTTCGGGTTCTCATCATAGCAGGGATCCTCTATGAACCTTTAATGCAGCAATTATCCTTAGGACATTATCACATGCATCGTTACGCAGAAGAACAATCAAGATGTGATAATGCTTTTATTAATGAATAAAGTAAAAAGTAGTTGGTTCTAGGCCACCAACTCCAACATTATAGACTATAAGGGGATAGACCGAGTGAGCATCCTCAGAGAGTCTTTGGGAATTATAGACTATAAGGGGATAGAATGAGTGAGCTTCCTCAGATAGTCTTGAGTATTATAGACTATACGGGGATAGACCGAGTGAGCTTCCTCAGAGAGTCTTTATTTTACTTTGAATTATCCTGAACCACTCCAGGCTATAAGGGGAATTGACTAGGTGAGCTTCCTCAGAGAGTCTGTGAACGACCTAGGGCTATAAGAGGGATTGAACGAGTGTGATTCCTCATAGAGTTTCTAAACCTTGGGGATATAAGGGGAATTGACCTTGTGTGCTTCCTCAGAGAGTCCTTGACTACCCTAGACTATAAGGGGAAATGAATGAGCATGCTTCCTTAGAGAGTCTTTATGAATTCGTAAGAACCATAGGGGTTAGGATGAGTGTACTACACAGAGGGTTGGTTGTACTTGTTAGGCAGGACCATAGGGGATGGCTGTGAGTACTTCCCAGAGGGTTACCGATATGTGTTTTGTTGTTGCTTGATAGTGGATTGTGGATTGTTTACTGCTGAGTACTTTCCTGCTTACTGCTTTTTGTACTTTTACTTGCCTTATATTCACTGACTGTTAGGCACATATCTTTGGGTGGTTGCCTACTGGGATTAGTCTCACACCCTATTTGGGTCATGCTTTTGGGTCCAAACAGATTATATTACTGCAGGTATAGATAAGGGCAAGCGCCCTTCGACTTCAGGTACTTGATATGCCATGGAGCTGGAGAGCATGGGACCAAGCTAAGGCTTGCGATGCTGAGGAGTTGTTTACCTTGTTTTTCTTTTGTAATTTGGTTTAGTACTGTTATATTCCAGCATTGTGATTTGTTTGGCTATTTTCCTAGACATATATGCACCATGCATCATCTACATATATGTATGCTCCTACTGTTTATTCTTTTAGTCTTCCGCTATTTAGTTTGTATGGATTGTTACTGCTTCCGCTATTGCATGTTGTTTACTTATGCTGTGTACTATGCCAATGAGGGCATAGTTTCCCTACTATCACACCCAAGGCCCTCACTGCTAGTCGGCAGCCTCTGGCATTTGGAGAAATGCGCTTGAGGCCATGTGACCAACCAGGTACGGGGCGCCTCTAGGTGGCTTCCGGAACCAGGACGTTACAATATCTTTATTATTATTATCAAAACATCCACTTTATTTTTTATTTTCCTTTATCATTTCATTTTAAATAATAACAATAATATTTTTTTTATATAAATTTAATAATAATAGTATTATTAACAAATTAAATAATAATAATATTATGATCTACGCATTATTATTATTATTATTATGGTTTAAACATTAACCTTGTTTTATCATTATAAAATTTCATTTAGCTTTACTTTTTTTGAGAAAATTTAATTTATTCATCTTATTTTATTATTTATTTGAAGGATCGGCAACTTCTCATTCTCCAGGACCGAACACACGATCACCGCTAATTGTGCGGTGACCGCACACCGGCCTGAGACCCACCAAAAATATCCAAGTTTCAAAAATTTCAAACCCGGACCCAACCCAACTCTGTCCAAAAGACACGGGACCGAGAAAATAATAAAATAATTGGCACCTACGGTCGGGGTGTGACAATTCTTCCCACCACAGACACTTTCTGCCCCTAGAAATTCACCATGCCCAAAGATAGTCAGGAATTGATTCCATGCTCGAACGTAGCCAGAAGAAACAACGAGTTTCAGGGTGACTATCTATTCCCTAATTCACACCCAACCAACCCAGACAAAACCACACTCAAAACAAGGGGAGAACAGGAGGGGTTCTCCCCACCACAAGGATTCCACTAGCATGAAAAGAAAAAACCAAAAATACCATCTCGGAGAGGGGGGGGGGTCACACGAGAACTCTTAACTAATCCAATCCAACTTCTATAGCACAAAAAACAATTCTACCATCAGAACTAAGATCTAAACCCATTATAAGTCCATCCAGTATACTGAGACACTGAGATGGAGGAATCCCCCACAAAATCAAAACACACTAGAGGAAAACCCATAGAGAGGTGCCCTAACTAAGAAAGGGCTAAAAAATAGCACCCATTAATTTCAAAAAAACAAACATCTCCCTAATGAACACAACTAAGACCAATAATCAAAATCAGAACAAGTCCGTTTATCCCTGGTCCCAACACCCTTCAAGGAATCAAAATGATTTAGAAACCACACTAAGAGTAGATAAGGCTGCTTGTATTGCGGTAGAACGATCTCATCACACCACTATAACAAGGATGATCTTATGATAGTGATAAGAATAGAACAAAGAAACTTTGTATATTTTCATCCCAAAGCTGAAAATATGGTCCGAACCAAGGTTCCACACACCCTCGATAACTCCTGACTGTGCATGAGCTTCACCCCAAGACTTTTGGCTGGGTCCCTAACGGCTGAACCATCTCCTGCCTCACAGTCAGACATTTTCATCCTCCGGTACCTAACTCCTTCTCCCCCCCTGATGATTTAAATGACTATAATGGTGGTACGTTTTCAAAGGGTTATAAGATGGTGGTTTAGAATGCTTGAACTGGCCATACTGGTGGCACACAAGGGAATGGTCCGACAAACTAGGAGTCGACACCGAAAAAGAAGATTCTTTAGAAATAGGTTTCTCAGTCACACCCTGCTCTCCAGATGGGGAATCCTTATGAAAACCAACTACCCCTTTAACTACACCCCAAATCCTAACGATGATGAGGCACCAAACCTCCACTAGTCCAAAGTCGGACCCTCCATTAAACCCAGGACAATATAGACTAACAAACTCGGGAGTTCCCAACCACATGAAAACATTCTATTCTCCTATAAAACCACTCCGCTACTTATAACAGACCTCAAATGCCTTGAAGGAAAAGCATCACCCGAGAAGAACTAGAAACTAGGCATGACTCATTGACAACATTAACGACCTTTCTGGGCAGCATACTCTGAACAACATGAAAAATACAACTGAAATCGGCATCAAGCCAAAACTCAATCAAAGTAATAGCCCAATCCAAGGGCAAAAGGCTCATAATACAAACACATACAAACATAAGAAAAATTTACTTTTCCAAAAACTATCATTTATTTTAAAATTTTAAAACTCACCTATGGCACCTTATGAACCATTACATGTGATTTCATTCAATCTTGCTTACATCATCTGCGAAAAAGCGCCCCCCACACACTCTTCACACACACACACACACACATGTGACCCTCCATAAAGAATACCAAGGTTCGAACACTTCTTTACCTTATCAAATCCAAACACACACCAAAATTTTCCAAATCAAAACACTCACTCTTCAAAAACTCACTTCACCAGTTTCAAAACAATTTAAAAGAAACACTTTTCCATTTAAAAATCAATTTAATGTTTAACACACACTCACATAAAATTAGATCAAAACAAAACACAACCAACAACAACCCACTGGAATGAGGAACTAGTGAATATGCCTGACCCAGTGACATGGTGGTGAGCCATGCCCCAAGTAAGGCATAACACTAAGAGGACCTTGAACCAGGAACTTGGAATTCACATGGGTCACCACCCCATGTAAATCCACAATGTGAACCGATTCTCCTCCATTGTCATCCCTCAATCCAAAAAAACCAAAGACAAAAGACTCAAAAACTTGGACTACCCCTGGTAACTCAGGTCTCGTCACGAGCAATGGTGATCAGGCACCGACCCGTAACCTACCTCCTAAGCCCTGAAAATCCTAATCTCTATCTACTGGACATCCCAAATATCAAGGGCCTCCTCTGATACCATTTTTTCATGAACCAACCTGGGTCGACCCTGAACCAGTCACCTGAGCCGATCCGCGACAAGGCCCGAGGGGCGTTCCCGATCCCCTCGGGATGGCAACTAGTGTCGAGCATCAAAACCTAACCGTTGGGAATGATTTGGACCATGAACAAAAAGTAACCAAATAAATAAACACTGACGATAAAAAATAAAACTAGCAGTACAAAGAAAAAAACAAACTGTACATACCTCCATGTGACATTCTAGGTTACCACCCAAATCAGAACCAAGCCTTCTCTAACATTGAGTAGCTGAACCAGAAACCTGAACAAGAAACTAAACCTATAGCTGGAAAGATATAATAGGCATGAGCACCGATATGCTCAGTAGGGATTCCAAGAATAAACCACTAAATCCAAAAGTTCTCTTTTTCGAAGCAGTCTATAAACACAAGTTTTAAATAAAAGTATGAAAGTAGGGTTTTCACTTTTTAAAATAAGAAAAATGTTTTTTTTTTTCATTTAAAGAAAACCCAACACATGCTACATACCATTTTCTGAAACCATTTTCCATTTTATGAACAAAACCATGACATAAAGACCAAGGTTGTGCTAAAATAAAACATGTAAACGGTGCAAGATGAAAAAAACTAACATGTGTAGCTGAAAGTAGACAAGAATTGTGAGTAATAAAGTAACCATGGGTGATACTAAACATCCCTAGAAGACCCATGGATGTACTCGGTTCGGAACCACCTATCGGTGTATGGTGAAGCTCTTGAGTCTATAACCAACTGACCGCCCAAAACTAACCAAATCCAGTGGAAAAGCTTGCCCGACCTAACAAAAAATCCAGGGGGTACCAACCCGTCTAATCGAGGTTGATCAAAAACTATCACTAGACCCTCTAAAAGACTCCCAAGAACCCATGATGGTAATAGTAATACTATGTAATTAGGAGGACCTAGCACGTGTGACTCAACTCATAAGTCGTCACCACACTTGCTTACCCCAAACACAGACGCTTCCTATGCATTCACCCATAAAGGGTTACCCTAGATAGTAGTGCCCCATATACTTATATATATGAATAAATTTCAAACATACAAAGTTCCAAGTGGGCTTTCACATCATTTTATTATCAAAACCACTTAATAAAACACTTGGAGTTGTCAATTGGGCCTTTAGTTTTACATAATCAAATGCCTTCACAAAAATATTGCACAAGCTCTTTTAAAACAACTCTAAACACCACTTTTGTACTTAAAAATCCAAATGGGCCTCTAAGTTCCAAGTTTCAAAGCATTACCATAAAATTCTTTAGTAATATCATGTACAATTTTGTAAAACAAAACAAACAACCCCTTACACCACACACTCAACAAAACAGACACCAAAATCCAAAGAGGCATATACTCATGGATTTCATTTAAAACTAATTTAAAGAGTCACATGAAGAGACCAACAACATTTAGAGAATAAGAACCTCTTAGAAAACTGAGGTTTTGAGAAAAATACCAATTCAAATCACCGTCTTCATTTGAGGGCATGTCCATGTGTGCACTTAGTGCATCCATGGATGTGCCAACATCTAATGGCGCATCAAACATCCAAAGAGGCACACAAAATCATTTCTAACAAAAAACACCAAGTTACATAAAACTAACCAACATAGGGCAAAAAAGTTCCATAAAATGTTTCTATAAGTAAACACCACTTAAGACATCCAGCAATACCATTTTTAATCAAGTCTTTCAATAAGAAAACACTACCATAAGTTAAGTGTAAACATAATAGAGGTGTGAAACATAATATAAGATTTAATTAATAAAAAAAAATCATTAAATGGATTAAAAATGGGAGCAAGGGCATGGAAACACCTACACATAATCAAGAAACTATTTCAAAGTTGTTTTTAACAATT
Source organism: Viscum album (assembly GCA_963277665.1). Classification (NCBI taxonomy): domain Eukaryota; kingdom Viridiplantae; phylum Streptophyta; class Magnoliopsida; order Santalales; family Viscaceae; genus Viscum; species Viscum album. The sequence continues at coordinate 1,075,190,147 of OY728121.1, read as the reverse complement.
TTAACCATCATAAAAACACTGCAATGAATTAACTATCATGCTTATAAAGGTTCGAGTAACATTTATAAATTAAATGAAATCATGAAAGTGCCTATGGAAAGCTTTGAAAATAGGGAAAATATGGAAACACCTACCTCAAAAGAAGGACCAATTTAACATTCAGTAGTTGACCAATTTATCAGCGACCGCTCGGAATTGCTCCACACACATGCACATACCTTCATATAAATATATATATCCCTTAACCCAATGCACATATTCCCCATTCCATGAGGGAATACGTACATGGAAGATACATATATTATATATATATATATTCATACCTTAGTATATGCCTGCACACACCTTCAAAGTTGGCCAAAACTCACTACAACAATTACAAGGACCATAAAAACTCAACGACAAGGATCAACGCACACCTAACTAAATTATTAAGAAACCATAAACACTTTAATACCCTTAAATAAAGGTGAGATGCTAAATAGTGGGTTTAAAACCTTACCAGAAACATCAGTGGCATAGAAAAACGAGTCCATCCACCTCACCCTTGGCGGCAGATGCCGAAACATGGACCAATGGGTCTCGATACATCAATTGCATACACTATTAAAGGAATAACATGACAAACACATATCAGCCCAAACTTAGGGTTCTGGTTGAATCCAAACTGGGCATCGAAAGAGAAACAAAACACCAACGTGATAAAGGAGGACATCAGAGAAGGTATTACCTAAACAAATTGGACCTCAATCAGACCACACTCATGGAGGATCTGAGAGGGATTGACCGTGGAAGGGTTGTGCACTAAAAGGCGGCACTGTAGGGGAGGTATGACCAAGGGAAGAGGGATCCAAAGTGAGTTCTTCGTGCACAGGCCAGAGTGGTGGGGGTTGACGGAGTTGCTGGTTGGAGAAAATGCGAAGGGGAGCTGCACCACGCTAGAACGATGGAAATAGGGTCACGTCGGGGGGGGGGGGGGGGGTCCGGGCTGCCTGAACAGGGTGGGGTTTCTGCTAGGAGGTGCGGCCAGGAAGGGAGGCACAGTTGGGAGAGAGCACGGTTGGTAGGGAGCTCCGACGCGGTTGGGCTGGGTTGGTGCGCTGCAAGCCGAGCAGGACAGGGGGTAGGGTTGCACAAATCAGGGGGGGTGCGTCGCAGGTAGGGGAAGAGGGAGGGGGAAGGGTAGTATTAGGGTTAAAAAACATAATAATAATATAATAATAATTACTATGTTAATAATAATAATAACCCACTCATAATAATGATAATAATAATAACAATAATATAATAATAATAATAATAATAATAATAATAATAATAAAATATCACAATAATAATAATAATATATTTATTATTATTATCAAAACATCCTCTTTATTTTTATTTGTCTTTCTCATTTCATTTTAAATAATAAAAATAATAACTTTTTTATATAAATTTAATAATAATAGTATTATTATTATGGTTTAAACATTAACCTTGTTTTATTGTTATAAAATTTCATTTAGCTTTATTTATTTTTCAGACAATTTAATTTATTCATCTAATTTTATTATTTATTTGAACGATAAACAACTGATCATTCTACAGGACCGAACGCACGATCACCACTAATGGTGCGGTGACCACGCACCGGCCCGAGACCCACAAAAAATATCCAAGTTTCAAAAATTTCAAACCCAGACCCAACCCAACTCTGTCCAAAAGACACAGGACCGAGAAAATAATAAAATAATAGGTGCCCACAGTTGGGGTGTGATAGAGGCGGTAGAATGGTAGGGTGGGGGACAAGCGATGGGGAAGTTGGCTGGGGGCGGGGGATGACAACCACAACATTGGCGGGGGGGTGAGGGACGTGGCCATGACCTAAAGTAGCAAGGGGATGCCGATAAGCCTGTGTATACAAGTGCATGCGTGAGTCGAGGAGGAGGGTAGTAAATAAAATAAAAAGGATGAGACGTTGGGAATAGGAGGAGGAAAGCTTGGTTATAGGTGTTCTTGGATTAGGAGATGTTGAGAAAGGGAGGAGGCAATCTGTTGGTTTGAGGCGTTCTTGTCTTGAATTGAATGAGTTCTGCATACGGGCCTCTTTCCCGGTAACATGATGAAATGAAATTTGAAAATTTAATGGTATGATAATTATTATACAAAAATTTATAAGAACATGCAGGTTAGCCCGTATCCATCCGAGTAAACCCGCACGGGTTGGTTGCTCATACGGGTTGTCCATATAGGCCTACTTAAAATTTGGGTTATTTTTAATAAACTTTCCCTGCCCCAAACCCGACCCAAGCCCGTTTAGCCCGCAAACCATTTTTCACTTCTAACCTCTATGAATACTCATCCAAAACTCCTTTTGGACAAAGACTAAAATAATTTTATAGCAGTTATCTGAGTCAAACTCAATCACAATTTAGTCAACCATAAAGTGATACCCTATGAGATTTTGTTGCGTTGACAAAAAATTTGAATTATTAGATTCATAAATATAAGTAAAGTGAAACCTTCTGAACCCGCACTCTCGGATCTGGTGCAAAAAACACGGTGTATATCTTTTTTATAAAAAATTAATTGAAAAATATACAGACTGGGGACCCTTTAGGTCTAGAGATTTAGAGGATGAAGAAAACCTTATTACATATCAAAGTTTTATAAAATTACACAAACAACTATCCGTCTCTACTCGAGCTAGATCTTTAATTGAAACAAAACACCATGATCTTTTACTCATCACTAAACCTATGAAACTCATTTTAAAACGTAGGGTGAGAACAAAATTGCTCAGTAATGAGGTTTAAAAACAAGATATGAAATCCTTATCTTTTAAAAATACTATAAAATACTTTGAGAACATTTCATAAAACATTTTAGAAATAACTCTTCCCTAAATAATAATTTAGAGTTTTCATCAAAATCCATAATAAGAAATATACTTTTCAAATATTTTAAAGGATATATTATTTTGAACACAAAATACTTTGAATCAAATTCAAGTTTCTCCTTAAAATATTCAAAGCTTTATATTTTGAAAATAATATCTAATTTTGGAATATAACGATACTTGACAAAATTTTAAAACTACTACAAAATAGGCATTAAACAACACTAAAAATGACATTTATCAGTGCTAGAGAAACACAAACTACCAAAGTGAGATTAAAAGCCCTAGGATTTTATCAATGCTAAAAAACATTGATAAAGGGGTCCTTTATCAATGCTTTTAAAAGCACTAATAATGGGGCACACTACTGTGTGTAGTAACAACACACAATAACACCAGTTTAGTGTGCTGTAACAACACACCATAACACCAAAAAACACCATCGAATATCAATAAAATCAAATACCAATAAAGAATTTAAATGAAATGAAATTTACAACACAAATATAAGAAAAAACACTATATTATATACATTTCAAGCTTAGTTTATACAATTTCATAAGTATAAATTATTACATGTTGGAGTTAGTGCCCTAGAACCAAATTCTATGTACTTTATGATAAAAATGTATTCATTGTTTTGAAATTAATGAACTAATTATCACATCATGATTATTATTCTATGTGACATAGTATGTGATGATGTCCTAAGAGTAGCTGTCACACTGAAAGGTCATAGCAGTTTACCGCTATGATGAGAACTAGGAAAGGTCATGACACTATTCTTGAATATATGTTCTATAGTCGGATGATATAATTTTAGGGATACAAATAATACAGTCTTATCAGGGGTGGAGACTCATAAGACTTTGAGGCACCTTATTATGGTGTACGCCCTTGGTAATATCTAGCAGGATATTATGAGAACGAGGCCCACCAGTAATAAATCCCCATTTATTTGTGTCATTGGATATTCCTATATGCAGATGTGTGTATTGGTACTTAGACTTTAAGATTATTATTAATGAATATTATGAGACACATAATTTGATGTATTGATGAAAACTGTGATGACAGATGTTCGCAGTGAGGTAGGATACATTGGGTGCATCACAAGTAATATTGAATTAATGAATAATGAGAGAAAGGATTTATCCCTTTTGTTCTTTAATGGAAGTTAATATCTCAGGCCCTTTGATGGAAATGATATAGCCTAAATAAATCCATGACCATGGTGTTCTATAGGCAAGTTATATTTCCAGAAATTCAAAGAAAGATACATCGAGCAAATAGGTTGATGGCACCAGCATGCAACTTGCTTGATTTGAGATATCGTGATAAATGGATTATATTACACAGTAAGCATTCGTATGAAGTATAATATTGTTGTGGCATTAACTTCTTTCTCTATGGGTGAATTGAAGTGTTTCTAGACGGTAACCTTGGACTTTAGGTCGTTCCACCTAATACCACTAAAAAAGAGGACAAGAGGGTCACACACTAAGTGTATCCAGAATCTCAGTTAAATAATATATTATTATTTATTATTTAACAGATTGAATAAATATTATTCATGTATGTGGTTTAATAATTATTCTTGTATGCTTGGTCGTATATAAATATTTATTTTCTTTTTAGTAAATATAATATTTATTTATTTATTAGCGAATAATGTAGTGATATTTATTTAATAAATAAATAGACATTATTTAAGGTCTAATAAATATTATGGAGGAATGAAGGACTGAGATTTTAAGTCCGGTGAGAAATAATAAATATTGAATATCATTTGATTAAATAATATTTAATTATAATTCACAAGTTAAGTGCATGTTAATAAATAATTATATTATTATCATTATTTGACATAGGGTTTTGCTAGGTTTAAATAAATAATTAAGGGAACTGGTATAATTATTTTATTTTAACCCTAGTGATATATAAACCCAGTTATGTTATTTTTTCAATAGACAATTCATTTGTTTGGGTTTTCCATAATAGAATTGGAGAATTCTCTCAAGCCAAGAGAGCTCCCTTCTCCAATAATGCTCCTAAGAACAGAGAGCAATCCTCATCCACCAGATCAAGGAGAAAACTTTGAAAGTGGTTCTTGAAGAGATCAATGGTGGATGACGCAAGTACAAGGATCTATCATGCTAGCACTCAAAGATACTTTCAGCGACGTTTGGAGATTCTTAGAACACGTGTGGATCAATTCTAGAGAGAATCTACACTTGATTCCAACAAATCAACGACGCAACAACACATATCTGTTGCCTAATTCATCAACGAAGAAATAATTCCAATAAAGGTAATTTTTAATTAATTAAATTAATTATAAATATTTTGTGATGATCCTCCCTTTGGATTTGGTGTAATTTCTATTTCCTGATCCTTTGATTTAATTTTGTTGATCACGATGTTCAATGTTGTGTTAAATCTCGAATTAATCATCAATCACCACAAAAATTAGAGTTGGGCATCGCCCATCACACGCTTCCGCTGTGCCCAGAACCTATAAGTGATATTAGAGTGGTCGGATAATTATTTTTAATTATTTAAAGATCATTAGTGATTTATGCATTTTAATTTAGTTTTTCAATTCAAGTTTAATCATTCTTTTAATCCGAATTGTGATATATACTTCTTCCTCATTCATTTATCATAGATCTAATCGAAATGATTAATTTTGTGATTAAAATAAAATAGAGGAACTCATTCAGAGGTGCCAAAGTTTCTGGATGGAAAACACAGAAGTACATGCCATGTAATTGGAATTACACATTGTGTACTTGTGGTCAATGCACCAAGATTTAATTAGACAATTACTTAAACTGTGTGCATTGATGACACATAGTGTATTTAATTCTTACACCACATGTTAACCGGGACAGACTGGTGCATGGTTAACCAGAGTACACGCCGTGTTACCCATGTACATAGAATGTAGCCTTTTGAGTCAAATATGGGCCATGTATTTCAATACACGACCTACCTGACTGGTGACCATATAATTTGGAGATCACATGACATGTATCCCATTGGACATGCTGTGTACTCCAATTTCTAAGGTATGATTCACACGCCGAGTACCTAGGTGTGTACCTCAGATAGATGATGAGAGACGTACACGTCGTGTACTTATACCAAGTTACATAGATTTAAAATTTATTTATTTTACTATGTAAACCTTTAGACATTTACTTGTGTCTGGTTGTAAAGATAGGACACACCATGTGATATGTTTTAATATACATAAATATTTAAATGTTTAATTAATATATGCGTATTGCTCATATATGAAGATCATGTATGAGTCATATTACAAGTTGTTACTCTACGTGCATTTAAGCATAACACATGGCCGAAAAATCATGTAATTCGTGTAATCATCCATGAAGTACATGTCATGAAAGTAAGTGATAAGTTGTGTATGCTACATGTTAAAATGAATAAACAAGTATATAAGTATAATACATGTTGAGTATATTAGGACAGGTATTCATTGTATTGCCTCCAAGGTACATTTATGTACACAGTTAATTTTAAATGAATTTATTTAATTTGTTTAAAATTATAATGGATGAGAATATCAAGGAAATTCAGATGAGAATTAAGATAAAAGAATTGATTAATTAAAGATGATAATTAATTGATTCGAGTGAGATTTATCTTAAATAATAATAATTAAGAATTTAATGTTAGTTTTATTAAATACATAATTCGTTGCATGCAAGTGGATGATCATGATCTAGACCATACCTTTTGTATCTGATTGGTTTCATTTAATTTATTATTAAATTAAATTGTTGGCCTGCGTGCCTTCTCTCTCTTTATTATGTAGGGCCTGCATGCCCATGATTTATTTTATGTAAACCCCTTTTTCACCTCACCTACATGTGAGTAAAAGGCACATGTAATGGATGAAGCTCCCAAGATAGTGGAGGCGGTTCAATTTTAGAGTCAAGACAAAACCAATCCAAGGAGATACATAGGTGTACAAGTGTAAAGATGCAACACGAACCTTAATTAGTTCAAGGTGTTTTTCCCCTAGGTCAATGGTTAGTTTATCAACCACTAAATAAACTAACCACTAGTAAGAGCTCATGATCATACTTTATTATTTTATTTCTTTCAGTTGCATGGTTATTTCATTATGTGTTTCTTATCACAATCACATAATGAATTAATGAGCTTGCAAGATAGAACTAAAATAAACCAGCTTATGCGTAAATATTATCTAAGACGTGGTTAATCACTTAATTAATCCCACTTAATATTAACCAACATGTGATAAAGATAATAATTGAAAATTTACTCATAAAAGGATAAAATCTCTCAATAAAATATTAATTTGTTATATTCTTCTATTAGTTTGGTTAAAATCGAACCATAGTTTAAATTGTTTGACCAACCAAAGTTGGGTGCTTTCAATTATCGGGGAATTCTAACATGAGATTTTGGGTCGACTTAACTTGGTTCACATCAAGGGTTGACTGCCAAATAAGGACTTGGTGTGACTAAGAGACAATGGTCAAGGAAGTCTAAAATTAATTATTTCAGGATTGGGGAGTCCACTCAGCTAAATCAAGGAACCATGAGTTAATGTAGTTGACATTTGGAATGTCTACCTAAAACCATTTGAGTTGCTTGAACAAACAAAGTTGGGGTAATGAGAAGGGTAATATGGATACTATCCACTAGAATATCCAAGCAACATGCTATTCCAAAACCAATGGTGAGGGATATTGGGTTTCAATAAAATAGTGGGTGACTAATAAATATAATATTTATTTATTTGTCTAAATTTTATCAGAAAAAGTACTAAAATTCTGTTTTATTATTTTGTAGAAACAACATTAAAACGACTTCAAACATATCATTGCTGTAACATCCCAAGGTTTTCTAAAAATAAATTGAAAATGCTTGAAATTTTGTTTAAGGTATATATTTATAAGTATCCTTTAAACATAATTTTATTTCTTCTATGTTTTGAATTTCAAGAAACTGTCATCTACAATTGTGTTCAGTATGTTATTTAGAGACTGATGAAACAAACTTGTTTTTTTTTTGGTGAATAGTAACATGCCCTTATGAATAGTAATATGAATAGTAATATGACCTCATGAATAGTAAATAATATTATTATTTTATTTTCCCATGGAAATAGGATAATGGGATCTTAATTAATTTTCCAATGTCACATGAAACTAATTGCACTTCAATATTGTTATTTTTCGAATTAACCGTGACCTTATTTAAAAATTAAATTAATAATATTTAGAAAATTATTTTTGAAAAATGTAGTTCATTTTTGAATTCTACACATCGAAAAATGGTTGGGGTAAATTTTTGGTATTTTTCTGAAACTCTTGAATTTTCGGTGAATAGTGAAATACGGTAAAATACCGTATAATCAATTTATCAGTAAAAATGCACTATTTATGACATCATAAGTGATGAAAGGCCACTTGCCTCGAACTCACTTGATATTTTCACTAATTAAGGCCACTTGTTTTGAGATTATTCATAGTCTTGATAAAAATATTATAATAATAATTAAAATAATCTAAAATACCTCCCCTCCTCCACTATAAATACCACCCTCACTCCCCTCTTCCTCCCACACCTCTCAAGCCTTGAGCATTGTCTAATTTCTGCCAAATTCCCTCCCCAATCTTCTTCCCCACGTCCTAGAGCTGCTGGTCTCACCAAAAGACCAAAATCAAATCCCTTAAGAAGGATCTCAAGGAGAAGAGATCAAGAGGTAAACATCCTCTTTCATTTTCATTCTTTCCTTCCATTTTATGTTATTCTCTTCCTTTCCCTTTGTATTTTGTTGGGATATTTCATTAAATATTTCCCCTTACTGTCCAAAGTTTGTATGATGATGAGATATTCCATTCCTCTCATCAATCTTGTTTTTATGAAATTTTAAGAGACGCCGTTAGGCTGCCGAATTTTTGTAAGAAATTTCTCATGTTTTCTTCATTTCAAGATTCCCTTCTCTTCGTTCTTCACCCCCTCTTATCCAAGAGGCATGAAATCTCCAGAATCATGTATATTCTAGATTTTGTCATGTTTATGGAAAATTACAAATCATTATTCCTCTCCTCTCTCACTTATTTAAAGAATCAAAAAACATTGTCCATTTGTGTCGAATTACCGATATCGTGGACGATGTATTTTCAATCTCCATTAATTCTTTCAAGTCTGGTCATGAAACCATTTATATGGTTGAACCAGGTTATAATATATGTTTTATGAATCATATAAGGTTTTGTAATTCTTTTGTACTCATGATTCAAATTTACAAGACTAAATGAAGTTGTAATTATCAAAGAACCACTTAAATTATCTAAACGAACATAATTAATGTTTAACTTATAAATCATCATCATATAAAGAACCAAAGTGATAAATGGTATAATTTATGGTACTGGAATTATGTAAATACTACTCCATTCCAATTATGTAGTTTCACTTCCAATCAACAAGAACGATTCATCATGAACCGATTGTGAAAATCACAAAAGAACTCACCCAAAATAATGCAAGGAACAAAATACTAACAATTAAGGGGTGAAATGAGGTTATGAAATGACCATATAAGATGTTATAAACATGAAAATGTTTCTGTAAAGTACTAATAACACTATTTTAACCACTATACAGGAGGTTTGAACAATTTTGAAGTAATACAAGCCCAAGGTAAGGGAATTCTTAACCCGATTTCCATTCTTTGGGTTAACCTTCTACTTTATAATTTATGTGCTATTTAAATTGTTTGTGTGATGGGTTATGTTTATATTATGTTTAATTATGTGTATTTACAGAGTATATACATATTCCATCCACTCAATTAAGTCTCACTTCAAGTATATGATGTTTATAAGGGACTTTTCTTCTAAAATCCTCTTTTAAAATTCTGTTATATAAGATTCAAAGGCAATGTTTTTATGCTATTGTTTATGTTGTATGATTATGTTTTTGTTATTGGGAATTGTTTATGATGAAGGGTGGGACCTATATTTCCCTCCAATGCATTGGGTATGAGTAAGTTGGAGGTCGGCCGTATGGTTACTCCAAGTGTAACTGTGATGGTTACACAAAGTAAGGTAGCCGTGAGGGTTACAAATTTTAAGGTAGCCAAGATGGTTACGAGATTATGTAAGTAATGCCCCAATATACCTCTATGATTATAATTATGTTTGTGTGGATCTTGTGTAAATCTCATGTTACGCTAAATAAGATTTTATGGGTGGAAAGCATGTCTTTTGAAAATGTTTTCATACGTCATGTGTATTCATGGACTAATGTGATTTTTCCTTCTTTTTCATACCTTACTGAGCTTTTGTGCTCATCCCAAGTTTTTAAATGATTTTTCACAGGTTAATGATGAGTAATAAAAGGAAGTAAGACATGTTAAATGTTGAAGAATTGTCAAGGAGTCTTGTTTTGTGTTTTAATGTTTTATATTCTGAGGAAAATGGAAACTGATTTTATGGTATCCACTATGTAACAATGTGTAATGTTATGAATGTTTTGTCTTAATTCTCTAAAGCTCTAAACTTGAAAAGATCCTCAATGTATAATGAAGTGTTTTCTTAAATAAATTCAAGATTATGTATGAAATAAGTGCGGGTTCTTATAGTTGGTATCAAAGGATGGTTTAGATAACTTTAGGGGTTAAGGTGATGCTGATAGAATACCATAAATAATTATCACCCTATGTTTAATTTGTTATAGCATTTAAAGATTACCATATTGCTTCATCTAAGAAATGTTTTTTTAGAATGGTTGTCCGTAGAAGGAACATGGATGCTGAAGAGGATAGGCACCAACATAATGACATCCTTCCTGATCAACAGCCTGGAATGGTAGGGATTGGAACCGAGCAGTTTGTGACAGTAATGGCTCAGCTAACGCAGGCAATAAATGGTGGTGGCATCCATGCAAGCGGACAAATAGAGGTACCCCAACGGAACATGACAGTGGTGGAACATTTTATGAGAGAACATCCTCCTGCATTCAATGGATCTTCTGACCCAGTGGCAGCAGAAGGATGGATTAAAGCTCTTGAAAAGATATTTGATGTTATGGGATGTTCGGACAATCAAAAGGTAAGTCTTGTCATTTATCGTTTTGAAGGGGAAGCTGATCAGTGGTGGTCAATGGTAAGGAATATCAGGGGTAGAGAGGATTTTGATGCCTTAGTGTGGGATGAATTTAAAAGTCTTTTTCTTGAAAAATATTTTCCTAAGGTGGTGCGACTTAGAATGGAGAAACAATTCCTTGAATTGAAACAAAAGGAGGAAGATTCAGTGGCTATGTATGAGGCGAACTTCACCCGACTGGCGAGGTATGCTCCAAATCTTATTCTGGATCTCGATAGCAAAATCAACCGCTTTTACTCAGGATTGAAGCCAAGGTATCGAAGGGCGTTGGCCTCCCGTTAATTCAAAAGTTACGAGAAACTTGTCCGATGTGCTGAGAGGGTAGAGATGGAGTTTGCTGACGATCACATGCAATTTGGAAACAAAGAGAAGAAGAGGTCAAATTGAAAAGCAATGGGTAAGAATCAACCAATGAAATCTGATGGTAAGAAAATACAGTTTCCAGTTTGTGAAAAGTGTGGCAAGAAGCACCCTGGGGAATGTCTTATCAAAACTGGGAAGTGTTTTAAATGTGGTAAGTTTGGACACATGGCCCGAGATTGCAATGAAAATGATCCAAAGACTAATCCTGATAAGAAAACTGTAAAGTGTTTTAAATGTGGTGAGATGAGTCACTATGCAAATACCTGTCCAAAGAGGGATCCAAATGATGCAAAGAAGCCAGACTACAAGCAGAAAGGTGTGGTGAGATCCTTTGCGACTACGTCAGCAGATGTTGGGCCATCCAATGAAGTTGTATCAGGTACTTTGTTTGTTCACTCAGATTTTGCTAAAGTTTTGTTTGATACGGGGTCTACACATTCCTTCATCTCTGAGGAATTTTCTAGTAAATTGGAAAAATCACCTCAACAAATGATACCCGAACTTGTTGTTAAAACACCAGGGGGAAATGTTATAGCAAAGAGGATTTATAAGAATATTTCTTTTGTGGTATGTGGAAAGACTTTACCTGCAAACCTTGTTGTTTTACCCTTAGTCGAGTTTGAAGTTATTCTGGGGATGGACTGGCTTTCTGATTATCATGCTAAGATTGACTGTAGAGCTAAAGAAGTTGTTTTTCAGAAAGAGTTTCAGTTTTTATACAAGAATGAACCCATACAATTGATAACATATCAAGAAGCTGAGAAACTACTGAAAGATGGAAATGAAAGTTATCTGGCTCATATTATTGAAAACAAGGGAACTATTCAAATTAATGATGTGCCAGTGGTAAATGAATACCTTGATGTTTTTCCTGAGGAGTTACCCAGTGTCATACCTAAACGAGAAGTCGAATTCACAATTGACTTAGTTCCTGATGCTAAGCCAATTTCAAAACCCCCATATCATATGGCTCTAATAGAACTTATTGAATTGAAAAATCAGTTGCAGGATTTGCTTGTCAAAGGCTTCATTCGTCCCAGTACTTCACCATGGGGAGCCCCTGTTTTGTTTGTTAAAAAGAAAGATGGTTCCATGAGACTTTGCATTGATTATAGAGCTTTGAATAACATCACTGTTAAAAACAAGTATCCTTTGCCTCATATTGATGACTTGTTTGATCAGCTCCAAGGAGCTCAGTACTTTTCCAAGATTGACTTGAGATCCGGATACCATCAGCTGAAGGTGAAGGAGGATGACATCCCGAAAACAGCCTTTCGTACTAGATATGGGCATTATGAATTTGTTGTTATGCCATTTGGGTTAACTAATGCACCTGCTGTATTCATGAATCTTATGAATAGAGTATTTCATGAGTTCTTGGATAAGTTTGTGGTTGTATTTATTGATGACATTCTGGTTTTTTCTAAAAATAAAGAGGAGCATGAAAAACATCTAAGGTTTGTTTTACAAACTTTAAAAGAAAAGAAACTATATGGAAAATTCAGCAAGTGTGATTTTTGGTTGCAACAGATTTCTTTTCTTGGGCACATTGTAAATAAGGATGGAATAACAGTTGATCCTGCCAAAACAAAAGCAGTTGATGAATGGCCAAGACCCACAAATGTTACAGAGATTCGTACACTACTAGAAAAGGGGGCATTGAATCCCCCCAGACTCGGGCGACCGCCATTGGCGGTCGCTATAGCTAACCAATAGCGACCGCCAATGGCGGTCGCTAACCTACATAAAAAAAACGGGGGGATTCTGCGCCCCCCCCCCCCCCGCGCCCCCTCGACCCCGATCCCCCGATCCCCCGATCGCCACCCTAACCCCCTCCCTCCCTCGCCGCCCTCCCTCGCCGCCCTCCCCGCCCCCGCCGCCCGCCCTCCCCCGCCGCCCGCCCTCCCCCGCCGCCCGCCCTCCCCCGCCGCCTGCCCTCCCCCGCCGCCTACCCTCCCTCGCCGCCTGCCCTCCGGCCGCCGCCCTCCGCCCTCGGGCCTCCGGCCGCTGCCCTCGGGCCTCCGGCCGCCACCCTCCGGCCTCTCGGCCCTCCCCCCCCACCCCGGACGGCACCCGCACCTCGGACAGCCCCCGCCGCGCACTCCGGACCGCCCCCCGCACCCCGAACGCCTCCCCGCACACCGGACAGCCCCCCCCCCCCCCCCGCGCACTCCGGACCGCCCCCCGCACCCCGGACGCCTCCCCACACCCCGGACAGCCCCCCCCCCCCCCCGCACCCCGGACACCCCCGCACCCCGAACACCCCTGCCCGCACCCCTGACAGGCCCCCGACACCCCGGACACCCCTCCCCTCACCTCGGACAGCCCCCCCCCCCCCCCCCCGACCCCGGACACCCCCCCCTCGCTGCCCGTCCCCCGTCCCCTCACCGCCTCCTCTCCTCCAGCTCCCCGCCGCCGCCGCCGCCCGTCCCCTCCCTTGCCGCACCGCCTTTAGCTCCGGCTCCCCTTCGCTGCCTCCTCTCCCTCGCAGCACCGCCTTCGGCTCCCCTCCCTTTCAGGTTTGTAGCTCAATCAGGTAACATGAGATTTCAGTTACATTATTATTTTATCAATGGTTCATAAACAAATGGTTAATATTTATTTTGAATATAGTTGATTTGAAAAATGTAAATGTAATAAGTATTGTGTAAATGTTTGTTATACATATATTATTATGGATAAGAGTTGGATTGATCTTCCAAATCGAACGTCTAGAGAATATTTCAATGGCATTATGCAGTTTATTGACTTCACGAGAGGATTTGAAAGTGACTATATTAGTTTTCCATGTAGAAAATGTGCTAACAGATATCAATTCACACGAGATACTGTGAGGGAGCACCTTTTCTTTAATGGATTTCTGAAAAATTATAAGAGTTGGACTCGTCATGGAGAAGAATATGTTCGTTGTCAAAATACAGATGCAGCTCAGATGGATGTTGATGCAAGGATGACTGATCCAATGCATGAAATGCTTACTGAAATGGTACGTGGGTTTGATCCTGAAGGCATTGACATCCAGAATCTTGAGACCGGTGAAATAAATCTTCGCTCTGGTGCAGATCGTGATTCGAGGAGGTTTATGAAGTACTTGATGATGCGAAAACAGAATTATATCCTGGATGTACTTCTTACAATAAACTTTCGTTTATCGTGGAGTTGTTGCATTTGAAGACTTTGAATAATTGGTTAGACACATCATTCGACATGCTTTTGGTTTTATTGAAAAAAGTTCTTCCTGTCGACGCTAAGATTCCTGAGTCGTATTACTATGCTCGTAAGTTGACAGAGAACTTAGGTTTTACATATGAGACTATAGATGCATGTGCAAACAACTGTATGTTGTTTAGAAATGAAACTGCTCATTTGGATATTTGTACGGTTTGTGGCGCTTCCAGGTGGAAAGAGAACAGGGGAAATAAGACTCATCAAAGTCAGATTGCGATACAGGGGAAACCGATTTCCGTAAAGCAAATGCGTTACTTTCCCCTTAAACCGAGGTTGAAAAGATTTTTTATGTCATCTAAAGTTTCTAATTTAATGAGATGGCATGCAAAAAGAGTTCATGAAAGTGACATGTTAACCCACCCGGCAGACTCTCATGCATGGAAGGATTTTGATAAGAGACATCCCGACTTTTCTAAAGATGTTCGTAATGTCCGATTGGGATTGGCAGCAGATGGTTTCAATCCATTCAAGTCTATGGTTGGTGCAACTCATAGCACATGGCCCGTGGTGTTGGTTCCATATAATCTTCCTCCGTGGCTTTGTATGAAGCAACAATTTATATTACTTTCCACTCTTATTGATGGACCTAAAAGTCCCGGGGATAAGATTGATGTTTACCTTCAGCCATTGATTGATGAGTTGAATGAATTTTGGGGCGATGGTGTGATGAATTATGACTGCGAAACGAATGAAATGTTCAAAATGCATGCTGCTTTATTGTGGACAATCAATGACTTCCCAGCTTATGCAAATTTATCAGGCTGGAGTACGAAAGGGGAATTTGCTTGCCCTTGTTGCAATAAAAGTAAAAAATCTGTATGGCTTAAACATTCCAAAAAATGGGCATACATGGGTCACAGGCGTTTTCTCCCTCCCCAGCACAGGTTCAGAAAGGACAGAGTGGCATTTGATGGTTCTAGAGAGTTCAGCCCAGCACTAAAGATCATGACAGGAGTCGAAATGTTATCGCAGATTGAGGAAGAAAACATCCGCACGGTATATGAAATTCAGGATTTGGTGGCTCCTCCAGTACGTAATATTCGTGCTGCGGGTAGGCAGCGCAGTCACAATTGGAAAAAGAAAAGTATTTTTTATAGTCTTCCGTATTGGAAAACTAACATGTTGAGGCATAATTTGGATGTCATGCACATTGAAAAAAATGTTTGTGATAACATATTGTGGACCATTTTAGGTGTCAGTGGAAAGTCAAAGGACCATGTTAATGCATGCCGTGATTTGGAAGAAATGGGTTTAAGGAAATAGTTGCATTTACAATTAGCTGAGGGAAACAAGGCATATATGCCTGCTGCACAGTATTCGATGACTACAGAGGAGAAAGAGACATTTCTTTCCATTTTGAAGATGGTCAAGGTGCCTGATGGTTACTCTTCTAATATTTCAAAGTGTGTGAATCTGACGAGCAAGACATTGCAAGGGTTGAAAAGTCATGACAATCACATATTACTTCAGTAGTTGATTCCAATCGCAATTTGTGATTGTTTATCCCCCAATGTTGTTCAGCCCTTGATTGAGATGAGTAATTTTTTTAGACAGCTTTGTTTAAGAAATCAACGAATGAGTGATTTAAAAAGTTTGCAGGACCGAATTGTACTTACGCTTTGTCACTTTGAGAAACTTTTCCCCCCCTCATTTTTTGATGTTATGGTCCACTTGACAGTGCACCTAACTGATGAAGTAATGGCTGCTGGTCCAGTGTAATTCAGGTGGATGTATCCTATTGAATGATATTTGAGTACATTGAAAAGATTTGTACGCAACAGAGATCATCCAGAGGCATCAATAGCCAATGGTTATTTGATGGATGAGTGTACTACATTTTGTGCAGAATATCTTACGGATGTTGAAACAAAATTAGATAAGCCCTCTCGGATTCATGATAGTCCAGTTGGAGAAGGAACCACATTTGATATGGACAACATCGAGTGGATACAAGCACATCGATATATCTTGTTCAATACTCCATCAGTTGCACCATTAATGCAGTAAGTATCTTATCAATGTGCTTGTATAACTTTTACATGTTTTGTTTTCATAAGTTGATCTTTTAAACATCGCGTAATCATTTGCAGGAAACAAATTAATGAGATAAAAGAAGAGATGCATCGTGCGACTGAGTTGCAAATTCAACAATCTCATTATGCGGCATTTCATGATTGGTTCAAGGATTATGTATGTATAAATTGATTTTCATTATGAGTGAATTATTAAACTAATTCTTTCTGCATATATCAGTATTGATTTTTATAAATTATGTAGGTTCGTAAGCTGAGGGAGTTAGGGGACCCCACGCTACCTGAAGTATTTATCCAACTGGCTGAGGGTCCATCTATAACGACTCGTCGTTATAAAGCTATTGATGCTAATGGTTTTTGATTTCGCATTAAAGATGTTGACGACAAACGAGCAACACAAAACAGTGGCATCGATTGTCCCTTTGTCGATTCTGGTTATTACTATGGTCAATTGATAGACATCATTGAAGTTGTATACACACACGGTTTGAAGTACATATTGTTAAAGTGTAATTGGGTTGATCCAGTGCGTGGATGTAAAGTCGATCAATATCAGTTTTCATTGGTGAATTTTAACTATATGTTATACAGAAATAATGAACGAGTTGAGAATGAACCTTTCATTTTGACATCACAAGCGGAACAAGTATTCTTCGTTACTTTGCCTTCAGATCCAAGTTGGCAAGTTGTTGTCAAAATGTCTCGGCGAGGAGTGTTTTTATTTGAAGAAGATGAACCCGAGACTGTTCCGTTTGTTTACCAACAACTTGATCAACATACCGTAGTTCAACATGAAGAAGATATTTATTGGGTCAGAGCGGCTGTTGAAGGAGAAACGGTCGATTTGCATGCTTAATGAAAGGTATAATTGTTTTCCCTCTATTCAGTAGAATGTCCTAGGATATCATAAATTATCTAATCATTTTATAAATCCTTATAAGTTTTAATCCTCACTTTTGTAAGTTAATTTAGTCATAAGTATTTAGGTTGATTAACTTTCTGATTTTTTAAAATTCATTCACAACTAATTATTCAATCCATTTTTTGTTTGATTAACAGTTGTACAAGTTTGATTTATTAAGAACAATCCAATTTATCTTTTAAACACTTTGGACTCATTACTGATATTTTCTATGACTGCAGACATGTCAGGGGAAGAGGCAGAAGATCCACATCATCCATCTGAGGCATCTACGTCTCAAGGTCGAGGTATGTTTGAATGTCATTATCTATATTTTTTATGTAATTGAAATATATATATATATATATATATATATATAACATTTGTCAATTTATATATAAAATTATTTTCAACAGGATCAGACTCGGCTGCTTCTTCCTCTCGCAGGAGAGGCCCTGGTCGTGGTATATTATCATGGAATTCTGACACGACGATAGATGTTTCATTTGATGAGGTATTTCATCCCGTGGGACCGAATGCCCCGGAATTTATTCGTCAGCTGGGTCATATCATACGTGACCCACATCGATTTCCATTGACCACGCGTGATTGGGCTTCTATCCCTCAGGACACATTAGATCGTCTATGGAGGGAGGTTCAGGTAAGAAAATAATTTTACTTTATTTTCTATTTATAAAGAATACTAATATGTTTGATTATTTTCTTTATAGAAAAATTTGAAAGTATGCCCTGAAGAGTTTCGGCCCGTGTGTATGAGAAAATGCCGTAAGATGTGGAAAGATTATAAAGGCAAAGTGAAGAGGGACCACTGGGTACCAAATGTGGGTGCCCTTGACATTTTGGAAAAAGTCCCGAGAGGTGTCCTCCCGGCTCAGTGGCGTGACTTGGTTGCATATTGGTCTACTGAGGGTGTTGCGGTTTGTATATTAATTATTTTTCTGTATATATATTTTCAAGAATATGTGATTTGTTTGAAATTTGAATGAATTGAATGTAGGATGTGTCAACACGCCATTCGGAGAATCGAGCGTTGCAGGGACCAGCTCACAGGCTCGGGACTCGTCACGTGTCTCAGATCCGACATGAGGTATATATTATTCATTTTTTAATTTATTAATTAATATGGTTTTGTGTTTATATTCTTTTAATATACAGTTGTGAGGGCAAGGTGCAGCAACTGATAAAATGTCGGTGTGGATAAGGACTCGTGATCGCAATGATCCAGAGGTTGCAGCATTGATAGTAAGTGTCTGTACTTACCAATAATTACATAAATCTATATATTAACATATATATATATTTATATATATTTAAATATTTCACAGGCTCAATTTGAAGCTGAGTTAGAACATCTGCCAGAGGACCAGCGACAGCTTCCCATGCGACGGGATGAGATCTTTCATCGCATTATTGGTCGGGATGGGCATGGCTATAGTTTGACCTATGGAGCAGGGATTCCTCGTTCTGTAGTGTCACGCGCTGCGGTTGTCGGTCCTGCTGTTGCTCATATGACACAGCAGATGTCAGATTTTGAGGCACGGTTGCGCGCTTCCGAGAAGACAAATGCGCAATTGATAGCTGAGGTTAAAGCACTGCGGGAATATGTGCGTCGAGCTGATGGTACAGGGGATCATACGACGCAGGTATATACTGTATTTATTTATTTAATTTAAATTATTTTTGTTATTAAAATATTTATAATGTTTATTTGTTGTAGGCACCTGGCCCACCAGAAGGAGGTAGCAGTGATGACAACGCGTGACGCACCATATATTCACGAGATATGTTTTTTGTTTTTACTGGTAGGGTTGACATTGATGTACTGTATTTATTCATTTAAGTAATGCATTATTACCATCCATGGTGGTCTTTTAAATATTTTATACACATATTGAGTTTTTGATCAGATAATCTTGAATGATTCTACATTTGAAAAAGTCGAACTAATTACAACAGATCAATAAATCTGATATTATAGATTATGTATTATCCAATATATTTTTTATAAATTTCTGTATGGTATCGATAAAAGAAATATGTATTAATTAGATGTTATCACTTTTATTTTTCACTTTTGTAATCAATGGGATGGCCTTTGCACCCCCGGAGAGCCCCCCGCACCCCCGTACAGCCCCCCGCACCCCCGTACAGCCCCCCCGCACCCCCGTACAACCCCCCGTACCCCCGTACAGCCCCCCGCACCCCCGTACAGCCCCCCCGAACCCCCGTACAGCCCCCCGCACCCCCGTACAGCCCCCCACACCCCCGTACAGCCCCCCCGTACCCCCGTACAGCCCCCCGCACCCCCGTACAGCCCCCCCGCACCCCCCGTACAGCCCCCCCGCACCCCCGTACATCCCCCCGCACCCCCGTACAGCCCCCCCCCCCCCCCCCGCACCCCCGTACAGCCCCCCGCACCCCCGTACAGCCCCCCCGCACCCCCGTACAGCCCCCCCGCACCCCCGTACAGCCCCCCCCCCCCCCCCCCCCCCGCACCCCCGTCCAGCCCCCCGCACCCCCGTACAGCCCCCCGCACCCCCGTACAGCCCCCCCGCACCCCCGTACAGCCCCCCCGCAACCTCGTACTGCCCCCCGCCACCCCCGTACAGCCCCCCACACCCCCGTACAGCCCCCCGACACCACCGTACAGCCCCCCCCCCCCCCCCCCCGCACCCCCGTACAGCCCCCCGCACCCCCGTACAACCCCCCCGTACCCCCCGTACAGCCCCCCCGCACCCCCGTACAACCCCCCGCACCCCCGTACAGCCCCCCCGCACCCCCCGTACAGCCCCCCCGCACCCCCGTACAACCCCCCGCACCCCCGTACAGCCCCCCGCACCCCCGCACCCCCATACAACCCCCCACACCCCCGTACAGCCCCCCCGCACCCCCGTACAGCCCCCCCGCACCCCCGTACAGCCCCCCGACACCCCCGTACAGCCCCCCCGCACCCCCGTACAACCCCCCGCACCCCCGTACAGCCCCCGCACCCCCGTACAGCCACCCGCACCCACGTACAGCCCCCCCGCACCCCCGTACAGCCCCCCGCACCCCCGTACAGCCCCCCCGCACCCCCGTACAACCCCCCGCACCCCCGTACAGCCCCCCCCCCCCCCCCCCCCCCGCACCCCCGTATAGCCCCCCTCACCCCCGTACAGCCCCCCCGCACCCCCGTACAGCCCCCCCCGCACCCCCGTACAGCCCCCCCGCACCCCCGTACAGCCCCCCGCACCCCCGTACAGCCCCCCCCCCCCCCCCCGCACCCCCGTACAGCCCCCCGCACCCCCGTACAGCCCCCCCGCACCCCCGTACAGCCCCCCCGCAACCCCGTACTGCCCCCCGCCACCCCCGTACAACCCCCCGCACCCCCGTACAGCCCCCCGACACCACCGTACAGCCCCCCCGCACCCCCGAACGACCTCCGAATGCCACGAAACCGGGCGATAACATCCGGGGCGTGAATTGTGAAATGGTCGGCCAGACGACACCTCATTCGGAGGTGCCGTGTGACCGCGGCGGCCGGAAACGCGTTTCCAGCGCCATAAAACACCAAAACGGCGTGCGGCGGTCCAATTCGGAGCAAACGTGCTCCGAACGACCTGAAACCGCACGGGAACGATAGAAATATTATTCCTGAGATGCAGGAGGCCGCACGTCCATCGGACGTGCGGTGCGCGCGACACGTCCGATTATGTCCTTTTCAGCAGCGCGGCGCACGCTGAAATGGCGCGTTGGGGGGTCAAAACCACCCGAACGACCTCCGAATACCACGAAACTGGGCGACAACATCCGGGGCGTGAATTGTGAAATGGTCGGCCAGACGGCACCTCATTCGGAGGTGCCGTGTGACCGCGGCGGCCGGAAACGCGTTTCCGGCGCCATAAAACACCAAAACGGCGTGCGGCGGTCCAATTCGGAGCAAACGTGCTCCGAACGACCTGAAACCGCACGAGAACGATTGTGTCCTTTTCAGTAGCGCGGCGCGCGCTGAAATGGCGCGTTGGGGGGGGGGGGGTCAAAACCACCCGAATGCCACGAAACCGTACGACAACATCCGGGGCGTGAATTGTGAAATGGTCGGCCGGACGGCACCTCATTCAGAGGTGCCGTGTGACCGCGGCGGCCGGAAACGCGTTTCCGGCGCCATAAAACACCAAAACGGCGTGCGGCGGTCCCATTCGGAGCAAACGTGCTCCGAACGACCTGAAACCGCACGAGAACGATAGAAATATTATTCCTGAGATGCAGGAGGAGGCCGCATGTCCATCGGACGTGCGGTGCGCGCGGCACGTCCGATTGTGTCCTTTTCAGCAGCGCGGCGCGCGCTGAAATGGCGCGTTGGGGGGTCAAAACCACCCGAACGACCTCCGAATGCCACGAAACCGTACAGAAACATCCGGGACGTGAATTTTGAAATGGTCGGCCAGACGGCACCTCATTCGGAGGTGCAGTTTGACCGCGGCGGCTGTAAACGCGTTTCCGGCGCCCTAAAACACCAAAACGGCGTGCGACGGTCCAATTCGGAGCAAACGTGCTCCGAACGACCTGAAACCGCACGGGAACGATAGAAATAGTATTCCTGAGATGCAGGAGGAGGCCGCACGTCCATCGGACGTGCGGTGCGCGCGGCACGTCCGATTGTGTCCTTTTCAGCAGCGCGGCGCGCGCTGAAATGGCGCGTTGGGGGGTCAAAATCACCCGAACGACCTCCGAATGCCACGAAACCGGGCGACAACATCCGGGGCGTGAATTGTGAAATGGTCGGCTAGACGGAACCTCATTCGGAGGTGCCGTGTGACCGCGGCGGCCGGAAACGCGTTTCCGGCGCCATAAAACACCAAAACGGCGTGCGGCGGTCCAATTCGGAGCAAACGTGCTCCGAACGACCTGAAACCGCACGGGAACGATAGAAATATTATTCCTGAGATGCATGAGGACGCCTCACGTCCATCGGACGTGCGGTGCGCGCGGCACGTCCGATTGTGTCCTTTTCAGCAGCGCGGCGTGCACTGAAATGGCGCGTTGGGGGGTCAAAACCACCCGAACGACCTCCGAATGCCACGAAACCGTACGGAAACATCCGGGGTGTGAATTGTGAAATGGTCGGCCAGACGGAACCTCATTCGGAGGTGCCGTTTGACCGCGGCGGCCGTAAACGCGTTTCCGGCGCCCTAAAACACCAAAACGGCGTGCGGCGGTCCAATTCGGAGCAAACGTGCTCCGAACGACCTGAAACCGCACAGGAACGATAGAAATATTATTCCTGAGATGCAGGAGGAGGCCGCACGTCCATCGGACGTGCGGTGCGCGCGGCACGTCCGATTGTGTCCTTTTCAGCAGCGCGGCGCGCGCTGAAATGACGCGTTGGGGGGTCAAAACCACCCGAACGACCTCCGAATACCACGAAACCGGGCGACAACATCCGGGGCGTGAATTGTGAAATGGTCGGCGAGACAGAACCTCATTCGGAGGTGCCGTGGGACCGCGGCGGCGGGAAACGCGTTTTCGGCACCATAAAACACCAAAACGGCGTGCGACGGTCCAATTCGGAGCAAACTTGCTCCAAACGACCTGAAACCGCACGGGAACGATAGAAATATTATTCCTGAGATGCAGGAGGAGGCCGCACATCAATCGGACGTGCGGTGCGCGCGGCACGTCCGATTGTGTCCTTTTCAGCAGCGCGACGCGCGCTGAAATGACGCGTTGGGGGGTCAAAACCACTCGAACGACCTCCGAATGCCACGAAACTGGGCGACAACATTTGGGGCGTGAATTGTGAAATGGTCGGCCAGACGGCACCTCATTCGGAGGTGCCGTGTGACCGCGGCGTCCGGAAATGCGTTTCCGGTGCCCTAAAACACCAAAACGGCGTGCGGCGGTCCAATTCGGAGCAAACGTGTTCCGAACGACCTGAAACCGCACGGGAACGATAGAAATATTATTCCTGAGATGCAGGAGGAGGCCGCACGTCCATCGGACGTGCGGTGCGCGCGACACGTCCGATTGTGTCCTTTTCAGCAGCGCGGCGCGCGCTGAAATGGCGCGTTGGGGGGTCAAAACCACCCGAACGACCTCCGAATGCCACGAAACCGTACGACAATATCCGGGGCGTGAATTGTGAAATAGTCGGCCAGACGAAACCTCATTTTGAGGTGCCGTGTGACAGCGGCGGCCGGAAATGCGTTTCCGGCGCCATAAAACATCAAAACGGCGTGCGGCGGTCCAATTCGGAGCAAACGTGCTTCGAACGACCTGAAACCGCACGGGAACGATAGAAATATTATTCCTGAGATGCAGGAGGAGGCCGCACATCCATCGGACATGCGGTGCGCGCGACACGTCCGATTGTGTCCTTTTCAGCAGCGCGGCGCGCGCTGAAATGGCGCGTTGGGGGGTCAAAACCACCCGAACGACCTCTGAATGCCACGAAACCGGGCGACAACATTTGGGGCGTGAATTGTGAAATGGTCGGCTAGACGGCACCTCATTCAGAGGTGCCGTGTGACCGCGGCGGCCGGAAACGTGTTTCCGGCGCCATAAAACACCAAAACGGCGTGCGGCAGTCCAATTCGGAGCAAACGTGCTCCGAACGACCTGAAACCGCACGGGAACGATAGAAATATTATTCCTGAGATGCAGGAGGAGGCCGCACGTCCATCGGACGTGCGGTGCGCGCGGCACGTCCGATTGTGTCCTTTTCAGCAGCGCGGCGCGCGCTGAAATGACGTGTTGGGGGGTCAAAACCACCAGAACGACCTCCGAATTCCACGAAACCGGGCGACAACATCCGGGGCGTGAATTGTGAAATGGTCGGCTAGACGGCACCTCATTCGGAGGTTCCGTTTGACCGCGGCGGCCGTAAACGCGTTTCCGGCGCCCTAAAACACCAAAACGGCGTGCGGCGGTCCAATTCGGAGCAAACGTGCTCCGAATGACCTGAAACTGCACGGGAACGATAGAAATATTATTCTTGAGATGCAGGAGGAGGCCGCACATCCATCGGACGTGCGGTGCGCGCGGCACGTCCGATTGTGTCCTTTTCAGCAGCGCGACGCGCGCTGAAATGGCGCGTTGGGGGGTCAAAACCGCCCGAACGACCTCCGAATTCCACAAAACCGTACGACAACATCCGGGGCGTGAATTGTGAAATGGTCGGCCAGAAATCACCTCATTCGGAGGTGCCGTGTGACCGCGGCGGCCGGAAACGCGTTTCCGGTGCCATAAAACACCAAAACGGCGTGCGACGGTCCAATTCGGAGCAAACGTGCTCCGAACGACCTGAAACCGCACGGGAACGATATAAATATTATTCCTGAGATGCAGGAGGAGGCCGCACGTCCATCGGACGTGCAGTGCGCGTGGCACGTCCGATTGTGTTCTTTTCAGCAGCGCGGCGCGCGCTGAAATGGCGCGTTGGGGGGTCAAAACCACCCGAACGACCTCCGAATGCCACGAAACTGGGCGAAAACATCCGGGGCGTGAATTGTGAAATGGTCGGCCAGACGACACCTCATTCGGAGGTGCCGTGTGACCGCGGCGGTCGGAAACCCGTTTCCGGCGCCATAAAACACCAAAACGGCGTGCGGTGGTCCAATTCGGAGCAAACATGCTCCGAACGACCTGAAACCGCACGGGAACGATAGAAATATTATTCCTGAGATGTAGGAGGAGGCCGCACGTCTATCAGACGTGCGGTGCGCGCGGCACGTCCGATTGTATCCTTTTCAGCAGCGCGGCGCGCGCTGAAATGGCGCGTTGGGGGGTCAAAACCACCCGAACGACCTCCGAATGCCACGAAACCGTACGGAAATATCCGGGGCGTGAATTGTGAAATGGTCGGCCAGACGGAACCTCATTCGGAGGTTCCGTTTGACCGCGGCGGCCGTAAATGCGTTTCCGGCGCCCTAAAACACCAAAACGGCGTGCGGCGGTCCAATTCGGAGCAAACGTGCTCCGAACGACCTGAAACCGCACGGGAACGATAGAAATATTATTCCTGAGATGCCGGAGGAGGCCGCACGTCCATCGGACGTGCAGTGCGCGCGGCACGTCCGATTATGTCCTTTTCAGCAGCGCGACGCTCGCTGAAATGGCGCGTTGGGGGGTCAAAACCACGCGAACGACCTCCGAATGCCACGAAACCGTACGAAAACATCCGGGGCATGAATTGTGAAATGGTCGGCCAGACGGAACCTCATTCAGAGGTGCCGTGTGACCGCGGCGGCCGGAAACGCGTTTCCGGCGCCATAAAACACCAAAACGGCGTGCGGCGGTCCCATTCGGAGCAAACGTGCTCCA
This sequence comes from Viscum album, assembly GCA_963277665.1. Classification (NCBI taxonomy): domain Eukaryota; kingdom Viridiplantae; phylum Streptophyta; class Magnoliopsida; order Santalales; family Viscaceae; genus Viscum; species Viscum album. The sequence continues at coordinate 1,075,164,242 of OY728121.1, read as the reverse complement.
AAAGACCTGAAATGAGATTATTTCTTGAATGGAAGTTTTTAAATTATTATAGCACAATGATTTGATATTATATATATATTATATATATATTAAAACATTTAAAATATATTATATATATATATATATATATATTTAAAATATTGTATTTAATAGTATATATATGAATATATATATATATATATATATATTTATATTTTCAATTCAATAAAAAAAATTTAATTTTTTTTTATACTAGCGACCGCCATTGGCGGTCGCTGAAAGCCTCTAGCGACGAGGCAACAGCGACCGCTAAAGGCCTTTAGCGACCGCCAATGGCGGTCGCTAAAGGCCTGATTTTCAGTAGTGGTAGTTTTCTGGGCTTAGCAAGTTATTACCGACGCTTTGTTAAGAACTTTGCACGGTTATCTAGCCCAATATCTAAGTTAACATGGAAAGGGGTTAAATTTGTTTGGACAGAGGAATGTGATGTTTGTTTTCAGGAACTAAAGAAGAGATTGGTGAATGCTCCAATTTTGGCCTTACCTTCCCGGAATGGTGAGTTTGTCATCTACAGTGATGCTTCTTTGAAGGGACTTGGTTGTGTTTTGATGCAGAATGATCAGGTAATTGCCTATGCTTCAAGACAACTTAAACCTCATGAGCTGAATTACCCCACACATGATTTGGAATTGGCAGCTGTGGTTTTTGCTTTGAAAATATGGAGGCATCATCTATATGGAACCAAATGCCAAATATATACTGACCATAAAAGTCTTAAGTATATATTCACTCAGAAGGAATTAAACATGAGGCAGAGAAGATGGATAGAACTGATAAAAGATTATGACTGCACGATTAATTACCATCCTGGAAAAGCAAACAAAGTAGCGGATGCCTTAAGTCGGAAAAATCATGCATCATTAACCATGCTACGTTTGGAACGTGATCCCTTGATTAATGATTTGATAAATTTTGGCTTAGAAGTTGTTGGTGCAGGGAATATATCTGTTTTGTTTCAGGTTTCAGTGCATTCTTCGTTGTCAGACAGAATTATGAAAGCGCAGAGGGAAGACCGTGAGCTACAGAAAAAGGTAGAATTGGTTAAAATGGGTAAGTTTCCAGAATTTAATCTTGATAAAGATTGTGTTTTAAGGTTTGGAAAAAGGTTGTGTGTGCCTTGTGATTCCCAGCTGAAGAAAGAATTGTTGTGTGAAGCTCATAGTTCTCCATTTTCTGTTCATCCTGGAAGTACTAAGATGTACAGAGACCTTCGGGAGTATTACTGGTGGAATGGGATGAAAAGAGATATTGCTGATTTTACAATGAAATGTTTGACATGTCAGCAGGTTAAAGCAGAGCGGCAGTTACCGAAGGGGATGCTTCAGCCTTTACCAGTGCCAGAATGGAAATGGGAAAATATATCCATGGATTTTGTGGTGGGACTACCAAAGACTTCTCGAGGTAACAATGCGATATGGGTTATTGTTGATCGGCTAACAAAGTCTGCTCATTTTCTTTCTATTCGAGATACAATGACATTAGATCAGCTTTCTCGATTGTACCTCAAAGAGATTGTCAGGTTACATGGAGTTCCTCTTTCCATTGTGTCTGACCGAGATCCCAGGTTCACTTCTAAATTTTGGAAGGGACTTCAGAAGTCTTTGGGCACAGAGTTGAATTTCAGTACAGCTTTTCATCCTCAATCAGATGGGCAGTCAGAACGCACAATTCAAACTTTGGAGGATATGCTTCGAGCTTGTTCAATGGACTATCAGAGAAGTTGGGATCAACATCTTTCATTAGTTGAGTTTTCTTATAATAACAGTTTCTATTCCAGTATTCAGATGACACCTTTTGAGGCCTTGTATGGAAAGCGGTGTCGGACTCCTGCGTTTTGGGATGAAGTCGGTGAAAGGAAGTTTATGGGGCCAGAATTAGTAGAAGAAGTGGCTGAGAAAGTGAGGATGATCCAGCAACACATGAGGACAGCTCAGAGCAGGCAGAAAAGTTATGCAGATAACAGAAGGAAAGACTTCTCTTTCAAGGTAGGTGACCATGTTTTCCTTAAAATATCTCCTTGGAAAAGTGTGATGCGTTTCGGTAAGAAAGGGAAACTAAGTCCACGGTTCATCGGTCCTTTTGAAATATTGGATAAAGTTGGAACAGTTGCGTACCGCGTAGCTTTGCCTCCAAGCTTGTTTCAGGTACACAATGTTTTTCATGTTTCGATGTTGAGAAAGTATGTTCCAGATTCTTCACATGTCTTGAGACCGGAAGAAGTTCAGCTAGCAGAGAACCTTTCTTATGAAGAAAAACCGGTTCAGATTCTTGATCGAAGAGAACAGGTATTGCGGAATAAGGTAATCCACCAGGTAAAGGTTTTGTGGAGAAACCACATGGTTGAAGAAGCAACATGGGAGTCTGAAAATGCTATGAGGGAAAAATACCCTCAGTTGTTTAATAAGTAAATAAAATTGCGAGGACGCAATTTCAAGAAGGTGGGGATAATGTAACATCCCAAGGTTTTCTAAAAATAAATTGAAAATGCTTGAAATTTTGTTTAAGGTATATATTTATAAGTATCCTTTAAACATAATTTTATTTCTTCTATGTTTTGAATTTCAAGAAACTGTCATCTACAATTGTGTTCAGTATGTTATTTAGAGACTGATGAAACAAACTTGTTTTTTTGGTGAATAGTAACATGCCCTTATGAATAGTAATATGAATAGTAATATGACCTCATGAATAGTAAATAATAATAATATTTTATTTTCCCATGGCAATAGGATAATGAGATCTTAATTAATTTTCCAATGTCACATGAAACTAATTGCACTTCAATATTGTTATTTTTTGAATTAACTATGACCTTATTTAAAAATTAAATTAATAATATTTAGAAAATTATTTTTGAAAAATGGAGTTCATTTTTTAATTCTACACATCGAAAAATGGTTGGGGTAAATTTTTGGTATTTGTCTGAAACTCTTGAATTTTCGGTGAATAGTGAAATACGGTAAAATACCGTATAATCAATTTATCAGTAAAAACGCACTATTTATGACATCATAAGTGATGAAAGGCCACTTGCCTCGAACTCACTTGATATTTTCACTAATTAAGGCCACTTGTTTTGAGATTATTCATAGTCTTGATAAAAATATTATAATAATAATTAAAATAATCTAAAATACCTCCCCTCCTCCACTATAAATACCACCCTCACTCCCCTCTTCCTCCCACACCTCTCAAGCCTTGATCATTGTCTAATTTCTGCCAAATTCCCTCCCCAATCTTCTTCCCCACGTCCTAGAGCTGCTGGTCTCACCAAAAGACCAAAATCAAAGCCCTTAAGAAGGATCTCAAGGAGAAGAGATCAAGAGGTAAACATCCTCTTTCATTTTCATTCTTTCCTTCCATTTTATGTTATTCTCTTCCTTTCCCTTTGTATTTTGTTGGGACATTTCATTAAATATTTCCCATTACTGTCCAAAGTTTGTATGATGATGAGATATTCCATTACTCTCATCAATCTTGTTTTTATGAAATTTTAAGAGACGCCGTTAGGCTGCCGAATTTTTGTAAGAAATTTCTCATGTTTTCTTCATTTCAAGATTCCCTTCTCTTCGTTCTTCACCCCCTCTTATCCAAGAGGCATGAAATCTCCAGAATCATGTATATTCTGGATGTTGTCATGTTTATGGAAAATTACAAATCATTATTCCTCTCCTCTCTCACTTATTTAAAGAATCAAAAAACATTGTCCATTTGTGTCGAATTACCGATATCGTGGACGATGTATTTTCAATCTCCATTAATTATTTCAAGTCTGGTCATGAAACCATTTATATGGTTGAACCAGGTTATAATATATGTTTTATGAATCATATAAGGTTCTGGAATTCTTTTGTACTCATGATTCAAATTTACAAGACTAAATGAAGTTGTAATTATCAAAGAACCACTTAAATTATCTAAACGAACATAATTAATGTTTAACTTATAAATCATCATCATATAAAGCACCAAAGTGATAAATGGTATAATTTATGGTACTGGAATTATGTAAATACTACTCCATTCCAATTCTGGAGTTTCACTTCCAATCAACAAGAACGATTCATCATGAACCGATTGTGAAAATCACAAAAGAACTCACCCAAAATAATGCAAGGAACAAAATACTAACAATTAAGGGGTGAAATGAGGTTATGAAATGACCATATAAGATGTTATAAACATGAAAATGTTTCTGTAAAGTACTAATAACACTCTTTTAACCATTATACAGTAGGTTTGAACAATTTTGAAGTAATACAAGCCCAAGGTAAGGGAATTCTTAACCCGATTTCCATTCTTTGGGTTAACCTTCTACTTTATAATTTATGTGCTATTTAAATTGTTTGTGTGATGGGTTATGTTTATATTATGTTTAATTATGTGTATTTACAGAGTATATACATATTCCATCCACTCAATTAAGTCTCACTTCAAGTATATGATGTTTATAAGAGACTTTTCTTCTAAAATCCTCTTTTAAAATTCTGTTATATAAGATTCAAAGGCAATGTTTTTATGCTATTGTTTATGTTGTATGATTATGTTTTTGTTATTGGGCATTGTTTATGATGAAGGGTGGGACCTATATTTCCCTCCAATGCATTGGGTATGAGTAAGTTGGAGGTCGGCCGTATGGTTACTCCAAGTGTAACTGTGATGGTTACACAAAGTAAGGTAGCCGTGAGGGTTACAAATTTTAAGGTAGCCAAGATGGTTACGAGATTATGTAAGTAATGCCCCAATATACCTCTATGATTATAATTATGTTTGTGTGGATCTTGTGTAAATCTCATGTTACGCTAAGTAAGATTTTATGGGTGGAAAGCATGTCTTTTGAAAATGTTTTCATACGTCATGCGTATTCATGGACTAATGTGATTTTTCCTTCTTTTTCATACCTTACTGAGATTTTGTGCTCATCCCAAGTTTTTAAATGATTTTTCACAGGTTAATGATGAGTAATACAAGGAAGGAAGACATGTTAAATGTTGAAGAATTGTTAAGGAGTCTTGTTTTGTGTTTTAATGTTTTATATTCTAAGGAAAATGGAAACTGATTTTATGGTATCCACTATGTAACAATGTGTAATGTTATGAATGTTTTGTCTTAATTCTCTAAAGCTCTAAACTTGAAAAGATCCTCAATGTATAATGAAGTGTTTTCTTAAATAAATTCAAGATTATGTATGAAATAAGTGCGGGTTCTTATAATTGCAATCCATAATTTATAAGGATAACCTTCTCATCAGAAAAAATTTCCTAGATTGGAAAAAGAACCTACGTGTCATCGTTCACTGCAAAAGAAAATTGTATGTACTAGAAGAACCTTTACCAGTTGCGCTTAGCAATGAGACAAGTTATGAAGAGTTATCTCTTTATGAGAAACATCTGAATGATGCTACATATGTTTAGTGCTTCATACTATCATCCATGTCCAATTATCTTTTGAAGAAACATGAGGATATGGATTCCTATAGCATGATATCTCACCTTCAGGATCCCTAGAAAGAGAAGGTGAGACAAAAGAGGTATGATATCTCTAGTGCTTTGTTCACAAGTAAGTTTGGAGAGTCTGCGCCAGCTGGGCCTCATGTAGTCAAGCTTATCAACTACATTGAATTCCTAGACATCTTAGGGATTAAATTTCCAGATGAGTTTTATACAGATCTAATACTTTCATCACTACCTAAGACCTTCTCCAGTTTTATTGTCAATTATAATATGAGAAATAATGAGAAGAGTCTTTCGGAACATCTTAATTTAATTCTCCATGTATATAAGGACATGGGGAGTGATAAACCCATGGTTCTTATGATTAATAAGAAAAGGAAGGATAAGTAAAAGTGACCCAAGACTTATAAATAGTCTAAATTTCCCAAGCACCATCCTATCAAGAAGAATAAGATCCAGAGGTAGGGCAAGGAAAAAGAGGCAATATGTTTTTCATGTGGAAAGCCAAACCACTCGAAGAGAAATTGTACCCAAAATAAAGGGTAAGCTAATGGTGCGTTCGTTATCAATTGCAATCTTTCCATTTATACACATTGGGTATTAGATATAGTTTGTGGTGCTCACATCTGTATCCAAATATAGGAACTAGGTATATTTTGGAAGATTTCTAGAGGAGAGGTGGATCTACGAGCTACCAATGGTGAAAGGTTGGATGCTCTGTCCATTGGTGACTACCACCTTTCATTGCCAATTGGAATGATTTTGGTTTTAATATATTGTTACTATGTACCTACAGTTACCAAGAACATAATTTATATGTCATGTTTAAATACATATTGGTTTATTTTCAAATTTGGAAATAAAAGTTGTTTCTTTTATAATGACAATACATATTATGGTATAGCATATTTAAATAACGGTCTTTATGTATTAAATTATAAAAACCAAGTATTGTAAATTGATAACGAATCATGTCCACATGACTCATATAACACCCAACTATGGCATCACCATATTGGTCATGTAAACAAGAAGCGTTTGACAAAGTTATGCAAGATTTTTATTTAGACTCTTCTGAGATAAAACCACTTGATAGATTTCATGCTTGTTTACAAGTAGAAATGAACAAACCACCATTCGATGGACAGGGTTAAAGGGACACAAAACTTCTAGGATTGGTACACACTGATGTGTGTGGAGAATTTCCAGTAGAATCTAGTGGTGGATATTCTTAATTCATAATTTTTACTGATGAGGTATAAGTTCAAGTCCTTTGAGAAATTCAAGGAATTCAAGAATGAAGTAGAGAATCAGCTTGGTAAGAAGATAAAGAAGCTTCGATCAGATCAAGGTGGTGAATATCTTAACCAAGAGTTCATCGACTTTCTATGAGAGTTTGAGATTCTATATCAAATCACTATAACTTATACACCACAATGGAATGGTTTTAGTGAAAGGAGGAGCCGTACCTTATTGGACATGGTAAGGTCAATGATGAGTCATGCAGATCTTCCATTATCCTTTTGGGGATATGCATTACAAACTACGACATACACATTAAATCGAGTACCAACTAAAGTGAAAAATGGAATTCCCTTCAAGCTATGGAGTGGAAAGAAACCCATTTTATCACATAAATGTGTGTGGGGTTTTGAGGAATTTGTTAAGGACTTATTAGTAAAAAAACTAGCACCCCAAGGAATGAGGTGTATCTTTATAGGGTATCCCAAGGAAACAATGGGATACTACTTATACAACCCATAAGACAATAAAGTGACTGTCTCCAGAAAATTATTCATTATTGAGAGGGTGCACATCCTCAAAAAGGATAGTGGGAGAAAGATTGACTTTGATGGAGTTGATTCTCAAGATACACAAGAGTTGGTACAAGAAAAAAATTCCTTAGGTCCCTATGGAATAAGTAGTTCCTGAAACACAAGTATTGCATATGAGCGTAAGAGAGGTAAGAGAACCAAAGAGATATGGTTTTCTGGTTACTGAGGATGGTAACCCATTATTGGTTGAAAATAATGAACCTATCTCATACAAGGAGGAAATAGAGAGTTCATAAGCTATAAGATGGTAATAATCCATGAATTCTGAAATGGATTCCATGTATCAGAACCAAGTTTGGGTTCTGGTCGATGCACCAGTTGATGTAAATCTTGTTGAATGAAAATTGATATTCAAGCAGAAACTGGACATGGAAGGTAAAGTAAATACTTATAAATCATGGCTAGTGGAAAAAGGATTTAAACAATGTTAAGGAATTGACTATGATGAAACCTTTTCACCAGTTTCCATGTTTAAATCCATCAGAATTTTACTTTCCAGAGTAGCTTACCATGACTATGAGATTTGGGAGATGGATGTCAAAACTGCATTCCTCAATGGGAACCTTCAAGAAGCTGTCTATATGAAATAACCAGAAGGGTTTGTGACTCCAGGTGATGCCAAAAATATTTTCAAGTTACAGAGATCCATTTATGGATTGAAGTAATCATCCATGTAATGGAACATTCAATTAAATGAATTTGTAAAATAATTTTCTTTTATTAAGAATGAATGTTACTCGTGTGTTTACAAGAGGTTTATTGGGAATGCGGTCGTTATCCTAGTAGTATATGTTGATGACATATTACTTATTAGAAATGACATACCAATATTACAGTTAGTTAAGGACTGGTTAAGCAAGTGTTTCCACATAAAAGAATTAGGTGAAGCAACTTATATTATAGGGATGAGGATCATTAGTGATAGATCCGAGAGTTTTATTGGACTAATTCAAAGTTAATATGTTGACGAGATAATAAATAGATTTAGTATAGAACAATCTAAGAGGGGATTGGTTTCAATGTCACATAGTTTACATCTTTCTATGAAAATGTGTCCTCAAACACAACATGAGAAAGAGATAATGAGTAAGATACCATACGCTTTAGTGATATGGTCAATCATGTATTCTATTTTATGCACTAAACTTGATTTTTCCTATGTATTGAGCATGGTAGGAAGATATAAAGAAGATCTAGGAGAACAGATTTGGACTGCTATTAAGGTTATCCTTAAGTATCTGAGAAGAACTAATGATATGTTCCTGGTGTATGGAGGAGATGAGGAGTTGGTCATTAGAGGTGATACTGATGCTAGTTTTTAGACAGATCAAAATGATCTGAAGTCATAATCAAGATATGTTTTCTATCTCAAAGGAGGAGCTATGAGCTGGAAGATTTTAAAGTAGCCAATTGTCACTGATTCTACATCGGAGTCTGAGTATATAACAACTTCTGATGTAGCCAATGAAGTCATTTGGATTCAGAACTTTTTCTAGGATCTTGATGTGGTACCTAGAAGTAAATACCCTATCACATTGTATTGTGATAATATTTCAGTGGCTGCTCTTGAAAAAGTTCCAAGGTCACACTAATAGAAAAATAATATACTCTGAAAGTATCACCTATTGATGGATTTCTATTAGAGGGGTGAAGTTGCAGTGATAAGATTACCCACAGAAGAGAACGTGGCATACCCCTTGAATAAAATCCTATCTCAACAGAAGCATGAGTATCATATGAGAGCTAGCGAACTGAAGGTTGTTAGCAGTTGTCTCTAGTGCAAGTGGGAGTCTGTTGGAGTTGGTCCATAGAACCAACTTATATGTACTTTATTATAAAAATGTATTCATTGTTTTGAATATTAATAAACTACTTATCACATCATGATTGTTCTTATAAGTGACATAGTATGTGATAATGTTCTAAGAGTAGCTGTCGCACTAAAAGGTCATAGCAGTTCCCCACTATAATGAGAACCCAAAAGTGATACGACACTATTATTGAACATATGTTCTATAGCCAAATGATATCATTTTAGAGACACAAATGATACAGACTATCAGGGGTGGAGACTCATTGGACTTCGATACACCTTCTCATGGTGTACACCCTTAGTAATATCCAGTAGGATATTATAGGAATGAGACCCACCAATAGGAAATCCACATTTATATGTGTTATTGGATTTTCCTATCTATGGACACGTGTATTGGTCCTTAGACTTTAAGATTATTATTAATGAATATTATGAGTCACGTACTTTGATGTATTTATGAAAACTGTGATGACATATGTTCGTGGTGAGGTAGGATATGTTGGGTGCGTCACGAATAATATTGAATTAATGAATAATGTGAGAAAGGATTTATCCCTTATATTATTTAATGGAAGTTAATATCTTGGTAACTTTTATGTAAATGATATAGACTAAATAAATACATGTACATGGTGTTTTATATGCAAGTTATATTTCGAGAAATTCAAATAAAGAGACATCGAGCACATTGGTTGATGGAACCAACATGCAACCTGCTTGATTTGAGATACCATGATAAAAGGATTATATTACACAGTAAGTGTTCATATGAGGTATTATGGAATTGAGACATTAAATTCTTTCTCTATGGGTTCCTTGGCGTGTTTCTAGATGTTAACCTTGGATTTTAGGCCGTTCTGCCTGATGCCACTAAGAAAGAGGCCTAGAGGGCCACACACTAAGTGTATCCAGAATCTCAGTTAAATATTATATCATTATTTATTATTTAATAGGTTAAATGAATATTATTCTCGTATGTGGTTTAATAATTATTCATGTATGCTTGGTCGCATATAAATATTTATTTTCTATTTTAGTAAATATAATATTTATTTATTTATTGGTGAATAATGTAGTGATATTTATTTAATAAATAAATAGACATTATTCAAGGTCTAATAAATATTATGGAGGAATGGAAGACCGATATCTTAGTTCAAGTGAGAAATAATAAATATTGAATATTATTTGATTAAATAATAGTTAATTATAATTCGCAAGTTAAGCACATGCCGAGAAATAATGATATTATTATTATTATTATTTGACATGGGATTTCTCTAGGATTAAATAAATAATTAAGGATACTTGTGAAATTATTTTATTTTAGACTTAGTGATATATAAACCCAATTATGTTATTTTATCAATAAAAAATTCATTTGTTTGGGTTGTGCACAACAGAATTGGAGAATTCTCTCAAGCCTAGAGAGATCCCTTCTCCAAGAATACTCCCAAGAATAGAGAGAAATCCCCCCCACCAGATCAAGGAGAACACTTTGGAAATAGTTCTCAAAGTGATCAAAGTAGGATGATGAAAGCACAAGGATATACTGTGCTAGCACTCAGATATTCCTTTGGTGACGTTTGGAGATTCTCAATTTTAAGTGAGTGTCACTTTTTGAACTAAAATATTGATTTTAAACTGATAATGAATACTTTGAGTCATATCAGACACATCGTGTATAAAATTAAGGTGCATCTGATTCCAACATGTCAAAAATGAATTATGGATCATTTACCTAAAGTATTAAAACAATCCAAATGCATTTACTTGGTTTTGAGTAGGTTAGTTGCCATTTTTACTAAAATTGATGTTAATTTTAAATAAAAAGACGCACTTGGAGTCATACTGGTCACACTATATGTCAGATTGAGGTGAGTCTAATTTCTATATGTATGAAATGAATTATTTATCATTTTACTAAAATTTAAAAATAATATGAATGTGTTTTATCATTTTTGTGTACGTCACTTATATTTTTTACAAAAATGTCATTTTAAACTAAAAACACACACTTTGACTCATACCGGTCACATCGTGTATTATTTTGATGTGAGAAAAATTCATAAACATCACACATGATTTATGAATCATTTTTCTAAATTATAAAGACAATATGATTATATTTACTAAGTTTTCAGTGAGTGACACTTTTTGAACTAAAATATCGATTTTAAACTGATTAACATACACTTTGAGTCATACTGGGCACATAATGTATCAGATTGAGGTGTATCTAATTCCTAAATGTCACAAATTAATTATGGATAATTTTACTAAATTATCAAAATAATATGAATGCGCTTGATTAGTTTTGAGTAGGTCATATGTTTTTTACTAAAATTGATGTCAATTTTAAATAAAAAGACGTACTTAGAGTCATACCGGTCACATCGTACGTCAAATTGAGGTGAGACTAATTTATAAACATCTCAAATTACATATGGATAATTGTCTTAAATTATAAAAACAATATGAATTCATTTTCTTGGTTTTGAGTATGTCACTTGTCTTTTTTACTAAAATGTCATTTTAAACTAGAAACACACACTTTGAATCATACCAGTCACATCATGTATCAGTTTGATGTGAGAAAAATTCCAACATGCCAAAAATTATTTATAAATAATTTTACTAAATTATCAAGACAATCCAAGCATATTTTCTCAATTTTTAGTGAGTGACACTTTTTGAACTAAAATGTCGATTTTAAACTAATAACGAACACTTTGAGTCATACTGAACACATTGTGTATCATATTGAGGTGTGTCTGATTCCTACATATTAAAAATGACTTATGTATAATTTTAATAAAGTATCAAAATAATACAAATGCATTTTATCAGTTTTGAGTAGGTCAGTTGTCTTTTTTACTAAAATTGATGTTAATTTTAAATAAAAAGACGCACTTGGAGTCATACCGGTCACACCGTGCATCGAATTGAGGTGAAACTAATTCCTAACCATGTTAAATGAATTATGGGTCATTTTAATAAAGTATAAAAACAATTCTAATATCTTTTCTCAGTTTTTAGTACACCACTTATCTTGTTTACTAAAATGTCATTTTAAATTGGAAATACACACTTTGACTCATACCGGTCACATCATGTATCAGTTTTATGTGAGATAGATTCATATACATCAAAAATTATTTATGAATCATTTTAATATATTATAAAGACAATTCGAGCATGTTTTATTAGTTTTTAGTGAGTGACATTTTTTGAACTAAAATATCGATTTTAAACTGATAACAGAAACTTTGAATCATACCTGGCACATCACATATCAGATTGATATGCAGCTGATTCATACATATCAAAAATGAATTATGGATTTCTATCCTAAATAATCTAAAAGTGCTTGATCAATTTTGAGTTGTTCAATTGTCTTTTTTACTAAAATTGATGTCAATTTTAAATAAAAAGATGCATCTAGAGTCGTACCGGTCACACCATGCATCCGATTGAGGTGAGGATGATTCAAAAATGTCTTAAATGACTTATGGATAATTTTACTAAAGTATCAAAACAATATAAATGTTCTTTCTTAGTTTTGAGTATATCACATGTCTTTTTTACTAAAATGTCATTTTAAACTGGAAACACACACTTTGACTCATACTAGTCACACCGTGTATCGGCTTGATGTGAGACAAATTCCTACACATAAAAAATTATATACGAATCATTTTTCTAAATTATTAAGACAATCAGAGCATGTTTGGTCAGTTTTCAGTGAGTGTAACTTTTTAAACTAAAATATCGATTTTAAACTAATAACAGACACTTTGAGTCATGCCAGACACATTGTGTATCAGATTGAGGTGAAGATAATTCCTAAAAATTAAAAATGACTTATGGATCTTTTTACTAAAGTATAAAAACAATCTGAATGTGTTTTCTCAGTTTTGAGAAGGTCGATTGTCTTTTTTACTAAAATTGATGTCAATTTTAAATAAAAAGATGCACTTTGAGTCATAACGGTCACACTATGCGTAAGATTGTGGTGAAGATGATTCCTACATATCCCAAAGTCTAAAAAAAAATCCCAAATTCCAATGTTCATGATTTCATTTGAAGAAATTTTTATTTTTATTTTTGGGGATTTATTCATAAGGCAGTTTCTTTTCATTTGATGTCATGTTTACTTTGACACCAACCCTCCTCAATGACCACGATCTCTCAATGCTGGCTGTCTTACTATAGTTCTATCATACACCTTTTAGATTTAGTGGTTGATTACACACATATTTATTCAAACATTTAAGTTGGATTATATACTTGTTTGATGATTGGATTGGTGTTGTATGACTCTCAAGTGACTATTGGATCCACTACTAAGACCCATTATTTGAAGTGTAGAGAAGTCATGGGAAAGAAACTGCATCTGTTTTTATTGTTTTTGTTTAGTTTTTTATTAGTGAGGGATTTATCTCACACTTAAGTAATATTTTATAGTACTTGGAATGTGCTAATATAAATTGTAGCCTATGATATCCAATTTGAAAAACTAAATGGTGTTTTTTTCATTTCTGAAAATAATTCCTCCACTTAAATTCCTATATAAAATCACTTAAACAAGTGGTGAAAAACATTTTTTTAAATAATACATCTAAAACAATTACACAATGGCTCTTATCTTAAGTGAAAAGTGTTGTTCGCACTTTTCAACAATTGTTCTCAAACACAATCTTGGTATGATCCTCATTCTACTCCATCGCCCAATGATTTTATTGTTTGCAATACAATGATTCATCTCCTCCTCTTCCTGAATCGCCGCCTCGTTCTCTGCCTCACTCTCCGCCTCTGCCTCCTCCTCCACCTCAATTTCCAACTCCAACTCTGCCTCTACCTCCGTCTCTACCATTTCCCAATAATTTTATTGTTTGCAGGTTAGTGCTTATAAACAAATTGATTTTCTAAATTATACTTCTCCTTGAGAAACATATCAAAAATAATATATAAGATTTATGACACTAATTTTTCACACCAAAAATATATTTCTAAGGTCATAGCTCATACTATATCACAAAAATAGTAGGTAATCACCTAAATTTGTTTTTGACATACATTCTAACAATATGTACACTTCCCACTCATCTTTAAGCAAATTTATTTCTTCTTCTGAGTATGAAGGTTGTCAGAAATATTGATATTACTAAGAAAATATAGACAAGCAAATGATTATGAAATATATTTAATGAAATTTTAATTACCTTTGTAAATTACATGTTGAGGGATGCTATGAAGGACCCTAAACCACCCTGAGAGGGGGGGGGGGGGTGAATCAGGGTGTCAACTTTTTCTCTTAAACTGATGGATCTTGTTTCCAAATTGGTAGGAACCTATTTAACAGTGTATGATGGATATGTGCAGTAATTAAAATGTTCACATGTATAATGACAACACCGTAATTTTACTGGGTTCACCACTAAGGGCTACGTCTAAGGAGCATACGCCGACAGGTTGCCGGTTGTATCAAATTAAAATAATCTTCACTAGATGTGGATTACAAAGGTTCAGACACAGTCACTCTATCCTAGACATACTACCTTTAAAAATGTTGAGGGATAGCTCACTACTTCTCTCAGATCACTTCTTTAAACTCCCCATGACTCACTGCCTTGGAGATTTCTTCACTCAGTTTATCAACTTGAAGATAGCTTCAATAGTTTGTCATGAAAAGTCTTTGTCTCTATTCAGTATGAGGCACTGCTTGCATCGAATTCCCAAATTGATACTCTTTTATATTTAGTTTTCTCCTTTAGTGAATTTACTGAATGCATTATAAATTCTTCCCTTTTTATTCGCTAGAATCACAAACTCCCTTTATGATGTTTTCGTTTCCGCAAACTATCCATGATTCTGCAGACTGTATCTGATCTGCGCACCACACCTGCTCTGTGTACCACGCCTGCTTTGCATATTGCGCCTGCTCCACGTACCGCGCCTACTCTGCATACTGCGCCTACTCCGCGTACTGCTGCTGCTCCGCATACCGCGTCTACTCCGCGTACTGCGTCTACTCCGCGTACCGCGTCTTCTCTGCGTACCGCGTCTACTCTATGTACCGCGCCTGATCCACACACCGCGCCTGCTCCACGCACCATGTTCACATACCGCTTCCATGTACATCCTATACGTACCACCTCTGCGTACCGCCTTCACATACTGCCTTCGCGTACCACCTCTGTGTACCGCCTTGGCGTACCGTTTCTTCCTTCTTCAGACTTATTCTTCAAATTCTGTGAATTATTTCATCTCCCACATACTGTTTTTTCTTACGCAAAATCTCTTCCGCATACTACTCCTTCTAATTTCGCGAACCATTTCATCTTTCTCATACCGCTTCATCCTACGCAGAATCTCTCCTGTGTTCCACTTTCATACTTAGTCGAGTTTTTCCACAATGATGATATTTTCTTATCGAATTCACTCTCTCTTAATGATGGGATTAACACTCCTTATATAGAAAAATAACTTCAAAAATTTTGCTAATCCATTTTACCCAAATTTTCAATGTGGGACAATCTTCACCACAGACTATGATCCTTCTGCGTGTTGTGAGCCTCCACTGCGTACTGCGACCCTCCTGAGAACTGCGAACCTTCACCGCGTACTATGTGTTTGCCGGTCCACGTATTGCGTCTCATCTGCCAACGATGAGCCATTCCGCGTACTGCAAATCCTTCCATGACGAACCATTTTCGGTACCGCAACCCGTTCCACAAACCGTTCTGCATACCTTTCCCGCTACATGGTACGCGGCCGCGAACCGTTCCCGGACATGGTACGCGGTCCATGCTCTAAGGTACGTGGGTTGCTTCCTTTGTTGTTTTCCTTCGCCTTTCCACATCTCGTTCACTCCTATGCATAAATCCTTAAATATATGCTTAAGAAAGAACACCCATTATAATTTATTGTCATCTTTATTCTTAAACAATCATCTTCTTTCATCACGAACCTTATCTGTCATGATATATAGTCTTTGATCAATCACCTTTAGCATCGTCAGATGTGTCCAGGGAAAGTACTACAACTTCTCTATCTTCCAGCAACATCAGTCTTTCCAGTCAACACTGAATATGATTTTCATTATCTTCTCAACTTTTTATGATAATTATTAAATCTTCAAATCTCCACATGATCCCTCATGCAATGATGCATGTCACTTAAGGTAGGCTCTTGCATGGTCTCTTTGAACAGTGAGATGTTGCATGATCACTTCATTTTGATCTTTATTGACAACTGTTGACAAAAAATATAACCTTATACACAAAGTGGTCCTAACAATCTCCCCCTTTGTATTTTTTTGTCAATACCTTAAATTTCACCTCAAATGAATGTGTCAATATCAAAATGAGAATCTTCTCACTCCCCTTACTTTCATTTCACTTCTCTCCCCCTTATTGACAAGAAATACAAAGTTCATGGGAAAAGGGTATCAATCCATACTTAAGAAATGTGCCATCAATCATTTTACTCTAAGTCTACTTGATCAATGATTGGTGTAGAAAACAAGAGGATTTG
This sequence comes from Viscum album, assembly GCA_963277665.1. Lineage (NCBI taxonomy): Eukaryota > Viridiplantae > Streptophyta > Magnoliopsida > Santalales > Viscaceae > Viscum > Viscum album. The sequence goes on along the minus strand of OY728121.1, from coordinate 1,075,147,560 downwards.
ATTTAGACAACAAGGTTTTCCATTATTCACTGATCATGATACCAAATGAGATGATAACTCATGTACTTTATCTTCAAGGGTTTTCCACTTTCATTCCAGGCTGAAGAAATTGAATGTGATAGGGAATAATCAACCTGAAACTCCTGCACTCACTTCAACGAATAGATCAAAAACATTAAAGTGCAATTGGAAAGATAAGTGGCCTTGGGGCACTTCCATTCTTCTTATGTCACTGATTAATTCGGTTACTACCCCTTTGTAAAATGATCTTCATTCTGAGTAACTAAGGATGAGATATTGAGAAATGACATACCATTTCCAATGAAATGGTCTTCAAGACATTTCCAGAGTAATTGAATTTAATACCAACTAAAGTTGATACTGATTGAAATAATAATTATGTAATATTCTTCATTTCCCCCCCCTCAAGGGAAACACTCCTCATGTCATGACCCGTCCTAGTGGGGCCTACGCTGCGACTCCCCAAGCCCACCTCTAATAGGCCAGGGGCTAGTGACTAGCATTGAGCAGACATATTAATAACATGGGAGGCATTGCCTAAGTACCAGTACACACACACACATATCCAAGCCCACAAATGCTGAAATGAAAAAAACCACTAAGGAACGGAATGCATGCATACAACTAAACCCAACCAACAAAGTACAACATAAGTAAAGTACATAAAATAAAATGGGCCAGAATACAAGCCCACCAAAAACAAGAGACTGCAAACCACAAAAGTACAACCTGTAAGCACAGAGAGGTACTGGGACTACTGATCGCAGCCGTAGGAACACCTCGGCCTGTAGGGAACTCAGAAATCCTGGTCCTACCCTGGTCCACCCTAGACTCCATCAAAAGGCCGCTCACCTTCACAAGAAACGACACGTGCGGTCAAAGACCATGTAGGGGTGAGTGTAACAATACTTAGTAGAGGACCCTGAAAACCACAAAGCAATACACAAAGGAAAGGTACATAAAGCTCTATACAGTATATATCTACATAACATATAATAAGAAAACACAATCCAGATATACTCAAAACGCAGACCCATAGCCTAGAGATAAGTCACACAATAACATACCCATGTTAAGAATTTAGTTCGAAGATTCCACGAAGCACTCATCTAGGAGAACTCACTCCCCAAGTCTGATAGCTCTGATAACGTCCATATGAAAAGTGTCATTTATCATGAAAATTCACTAGGGATAGATACACTCATTCCAGGAGAACACACTCCTGAGTGGGGAAAGATCACGATACACAAATGAGGATCACTTCCAGGGCCTTGGCGGATACCACGACTCATCCATATTCACTTGATAAGTAGAGGATCGGTGCCCTGTGGGAATAGTCACATCGATACCTGACTCTACCTAGGGTCAAGAATGGATAGAGGATCTCGCTCTAGGCCTCTCTGAGGGATACCTGACTCTATCTCGGGACGTCCTGCTAAAGGGATTATACTACTGTAAATGGAAATGATACCTGACCTTTAGAGGAATGAGAAAAAGGTGTACTAACCCAAATGAAATATGTCTAGGATATGGTGGAAAATAAGATAAATCCATGTACTGAGAAGTACACAGTGTGTATAAGTGTCACACGTTGAGTCTTTTGACCCCGAGTACTGCCCGTGTACAACAACCCGTGTTGTAAGGCTTGTTGTGTAGAAGAAGGTATACACAATGTGTAAGAGAGTGACATGCCGCGTTCCTCTATCCGGGGAGGACTCCATGTACGCTGGCCATGTACCCGTACACGGCTTCAACCCATGTGTTACAACCTGTGTATATGGTACATAGGGTAACCCATCCAGTCGGCCAGGTATGGCCGTGTGGTGGAGTACATGGTCGTGTACTCTACCCCGTGTCTATGTTTTCCCAGAATACATGCCGAGATTCAGGGAAGGTCCAACACGCCGTGTGATAGGGGTCACATGCCGTGTGATACATGTCTGACACCCGAAACCCTAGCCTCCACTGTCGGTACCACACGACGTGTTCTTCGGGATTCACGCCACGTGTTATGGAAAATTCTAGAAACGCTGCTCTCTACCAGTGCGCCTCCCGTGATGCTCTGTTCTTCGATCTAACTGTCTGATCACCATGAAACTCAAGGTTTTAGGTCTCCATGACACCACGAAGCTGATTCCATTGGTTTTAGGCCTCCGATTGTCCCAGAAAACACGTTCCAATCCACCCACATGAAGAACAATTGAAGAATAAGAACTCCCTAACTATGTCGATTTGTCTTCCACTATCACCGTCACACCTCCGTTGATTCGTCATGATGTTAGATCTCTAATTTGGGATCTTTGTGTTGCGAAACGGTCGCGCAATGACCCGTCGTTCATCTCTCCACAAAGAATGCGAAGAACGCAGGGTGGAGGAGGAAGAAATTCAAAAGAAATTTGAGGAACGAACCTCCATCTTCGTTCGTCACGATGTTGATCTAATCCTATTAGTAGGATCAAATGGAGAAAAATCAAAACAACAAAATAATCTAGCATGGATTAATTCCCCGAATCAAAAACCCCGAAGAAAAATATAAAATAATAACCCCCCCGGAAGAACGCACGATCCGCGGATCACCCTGTTTGTGGGTTGATCTGCGTTCTTCGTTTAATCCAAGAACAGGGAAAAGAAGAATCAAAATAACAACCCATACCTCGATTCGGTTGAAGAACGGTCATCGCGTCGTCATCGTCTGCCAACAGGTTCTCCTCCAAAGCTCCAATGGAAAATCCTCGATTCGCATCGTTATGCAGCTAACCCTATGAACTTTCCATAAGCATGTACTTATAGGGGAGGATTAGGTCTCCGCGCAAAAAGGAAACATTTTAAATAAAATAAATTATTAATTTATTTTATTTCCATTAAAACATACAAAAGAACTAACTCTTGCAGCTGACCCACACTGATTGATGTTAGGCCTCACCTAAGGTAAAGTCGATACTATGAATGCAACGGTGCCCTCAGATTTCTAATCTGGGCACCTATTTAAAAGTTATTCCACTTTTATAGGAAAACCTCTCACGTGAACTGTTTAAAATTTTAATTTATTTCAAACATTTATTCCGGGCACTCCGGGCCTCAGAATCACACGCCGTCAAAAGGGATGGTCTCAAAATAATTCAATATAATATTTAAAAATAAAACAATGAAAATTAAGAGACATTACATTCTCCCCACCTTGGGGCTTTGTGTCCCCGAAAATCCAAAACAAATGGATACTCAAAAAGATGTGGGTACTGGGAACGGATCTGATCCTCTCACTCCCACATGCCCTTTTAAAGATTCCCAGGCTGCCACCAGACGTGCACCAAGGGGATTGATTGCCCACGAAGGATCCTCTCCTGCTGATCCTCGATCTCCACCAGGTACTCAGCAAAGGTCTCCCCATCCTCGATATCCAGCTCGCCCCAATCAATGACGTGCGATGGGTCATGCACGTACCTCCTCAGCTGTGACACATGGAAGACATCATGTACCCGGTGAAACTTCAGTGGTAGGGATAGGTGGTATGCCACCTCACCAACTCTACATAGTAACTGAAAAAGGCCGATGAACCTCAGAGAAAATTTTCCACCCCGACCAAATCTCCGCAACCCTTGTTGAGGTGAGACCATAAGGAAGTCATGGTCCCCCTCCTCAAACTCCAGAGGTCTCTGTCATCTGTCAGCATAAGACTTATGCCGGATCTGTGCAGTCTGAATTTTCTCTCAGATGATCTACACCTTCTCGGTGGTGGATCGAACCAACTCTGGACCCATAAGTGCTGACTCTCTGGGGTCGGTCTAGAAAAGCGATGACTGACAGAGTCTCCCATATAAATCCTTGAACGGTGTCATGCCAATTATGGAGTGATAGCTATTGTTATACGCAAACTCCACCAGTGGTAGGTGGTCCTCCCAAATGCAACCAAAGTCCAAGATACAGGCCCACAACATATCCTCCAGAACCTGAATGATCCTCTCCATCTGACCATCTGTCTTGGGATGAAACGCTATGCTCAAGTGTAGTTGAGTCCCAAAAGCCTCCTGCAATTACTTCCACAACCGGGATGTGAAGCAAGCATCTCAATCCGAGACTATTGTCGAAGGGACGCCATGAATCCGAACTATCTCCTGTACGTAGAGGCGTCCAAATCTCTCTACGGAACTCTACTCCCTGATAGTTAGGAATTGGGCTGACTTGGTGAGTCAACCAACGATCACCTAGATAGAATCATGACCTTTGGACATTCTTGGTAAGACCATTATGAAGTCCATTGATATTCAATCTAACTTCCATTCTGGAACTTCCAGGGGATGAGCTAACCCACCTGTAACCTGGTGCTCAGACTTCACCTACTGGCATGTAAGGCATCGAGAAACGAACTCTACTACTGCCTTATTCATGCCTAACCACCAGAACTGTCGTCGAATATCCTGGTATATCTTCTCCACGCCAGGGTGTACTGCCAAGGGGGATGTATGAAACTCCCTCAAGACCTCCTCCTGCAACTTCAATGGTACAACAATTCGTCCTCTAAAAAGAAATACGTGCTCCCCACCTTGTGAATATCCATCAGGGGAATGATATGAGGATAACTGATCATGTAAAGCCTCACAATAGACATCCCCAAGCTGTGCCTCCCTAACTCGCTATAAGAGTGGAGGGGTGACAACCATCGACTGAAGGTAAGATGTATCCTCTCTGTCTACAAAGGATAACTGTAATGAGGACAACTGTCCTGTCTCATCACTCAGCAGTTGTAGGCTCTATTTCCTACTAAGAGCATTTTCCACCTTGTTCCCCTTCCCAGGAGTATAGATGATCTCGAAATTTTAGTCCTGGAGGAACTCTAGCCAACGCCTCCATCTCAGATTTAGATCCTTCTATGAGAAGATGTACTTTAGGCTCTTGTGGTCAGAGTAGATGATAAACCGCTCGACCATAAGGTAGTGTCACCACATCTTTAATGTGAAGACTACTATTTCCAACTTGATATCATGGGTTTCATAGTTCTACTCATGTGGACTAAGATGGCGCAAACCATAAGCAATCATTTCCTATCTCTACATCAGGACACAACCAAGCCCTGTCCCTGATGCATCACAAAAAATTACGTACCCGATGCCCTCCTCTGGAAATCTCAAGATCGGGGTGCTCTTTAAACTCTACCTCAACTTCTCGAAATCCTGGTAGCACTTCTCTATCCACATGAAGGGTTTCCCCTTCCTGGTCAAGGTTGTCATCAGTGCTGATATTCGGGAGAAATCGGGAATGAATCTCCGGTAATATCCTGCCAACCCAAGGAAGCTCCGCACCTCCATCACGCTCCGAGGTGGATCCCATGATAACACTGCCTCCAATTTGGATGGGTCCACAACTAATCCATCCGCTGAGATGAAATGTCCCAAAAAGTGGACCTCCTGAATCCAGAACTGGCACTTTGAGAGATTCCCATAAAGTTGGTGCTCTCGGAGTACGTCTAGAACCATCCGCAGGTGTCTCACGTGCTCCTCCTCTGACTCCGAGTACACAATGATGTCGTTGATGAATACCACTACAAACTGGTCTAAATATAGCTGGAAGATCCAATTCATAATTCCCATGAACACTGCGGGGGTGTTTGTCACGCTGAAAGGCATAACCAAGTACTCATAGTGACCGTAGTGGCATCTGAAAGCCGTCTTCAGTATATCCTCATCCTGTACTCGTAACTGGTGGTAACCTGACCAAAGGTCAACCTTCGAGAACCACTTTACTCCTCTCAACTGATCAAAGAGGTTTTCGATCCACTACCGAGGCTCGCTCGATCACTCCAGCATAAGTCAAAATGCATAGAGGCATGACACTAGGTTGAATGTCCCATTATATACCTCGTTCGAAGGTCTATGCTCTGAAGTACTGATCCCTTACCATATCCATCGAGTACCTGGAAAGGTTGGTGAACCTCAATGAATAGTTATCCACCGTCAAACTGCCCTGATGGAGCTGAAGAAGTTCCTGGATATGCACTGATCTCAATGTAACTGGAGAGAACTTTTCCCTAAAGAGTCGCTCAAACTCCATCCACGAAAGGGTCTCCTCTTTGCGAGTCTGTGTGGTCAGAATCCACCATCGCCCCGCCGAACCTTGAAGAAGGCTCTCTCCTAGGATCACCATCTGGTCCGCTGGTTTCCTCACTAGATGGAAAACTATGGTCACCACCTCAAGACAGTCCTCAGCTTCCTGAGGGTTGAGTTCGCCTTGGAACCTGAGGGGTCTCTGTCTTTGGAACTCATGGAGTGCGCTCAGCCTGTGCTCCTCGTCTGTCGGTACTGTAGGTACCAAAAGCTTCTCCACTGGTGGTGGTATAGTAGGTGCACCACCTGGAGGTAACGTATGGGGATCTGGTCCCTATATCAAAGCCTCGTCACTGAGGGGGTCATCCTTGTGATCACGCTGCTGAATCCTAGTGGGTATGCATCACGGAGGCATCCTGTAAGGAAACAAGATGTACCATGGTTAATGAGTATATCTAGACAGATGACACAAAGGACATGGAAAACACAAACCATTCCTATATGATGAATGTACCATTATTTTACTCCCCCGCAACTGGTGTTTTCATGTACCGAGTCGAAAAGCAGGTTATCAGAGTCCTGGTGTATGGATACGTCGGCTGCCCGCACTAACATTGGAGTCTCTAGCCTGAAAGCCGAGCTCAAAACACTTAACACCATTTTCGCAAACCAATCTCATAGACTCTTAGCTCTAAGGTAGAACCGACCACCCCTGATATCACTCTTTCATGACCTGTCCTAGTGGGGACCGCACCGCGACTCCCCAAGCTCGCCTCCAATAGGCCAGAGGCTAGTGACTAGCACTGAGTAGGCATATTACTAACATGGGAGGCATTGCCTATGTACCCATATATACACACACACACATCTCCAAGCCCACAAATGCTGAAATACAAAAAACCACTAAGGAACAAAATGCATGCATACAACTAAACCCAACCAATAGAGTACAACATAAGTAAAGTATGGAAAATAAACTAGGCCAGAATACAAGACCACCAAAAAAAAAGAGACTGCAAACCACAAAAGTCCAACCTGTAAGCACAAAGAGGTACCGGGACTACTGATCATAGCCATAGGAACACCTCAGCCTATAGGGAACTCAGAAATCCCGGTCCTGCCCTGGTCCACCCTGAACACCGTCAAAAGGCTACTCGTCTGCACAAGACATGATACGTGAGGGAAAAGACCGTGCAGGGGTGAGTATAACAATACTCAGTAGAGGACCCCAAAAACCACAAAGAAATACACAAAGGAAAGGTATAGACGACTCTGCACAGTATATGTCTACAGAACATATAATAGGATAACACAATCCAGATATACTCAAAACCCAGACCCATATCCTAGAGACAAGTCACACAAAATCATACCCATGATAAGGATTTAGTTTGAAGATTACACAAAGCACTTGTCTAGGATAACTCACTCCCCAAGTTTGATAGCTCTGATAACGTCTGTCCGAGAAGTTCCATTCATCGAGAAAAGTCATGAGAGATAGATACACTCATTCTGGGAGAACACACTCCTGAGTGGGGAAAGATTACGATACACATATGAGGATCACTACCAGGGCCTTGGCGGATACCGAGACTCATCTGGATTCACCTTATATGTAGAGGATCGACACCCTATGGTAATAGTCATGTCGATACCTAACTCTACCTAGGGTCAAGAATGGATAAAGGATCTCGCTCTGGGACTCTCAGAGGGATACTTGACTCTATCTCAGGAATTCCTGCTGAAGGGATCATACTCCTGTAAATGGAAATGATACCTAACCTTTGGAGGAATGAGAAAAAGGGGCACTAACCCAAATGAAACATGTCCAAGATATGGTGGACAAGAAGACCAAGCCATGTACTGAGAAGTACACGATGTGTAGAAGTGTCACACGTCGTGTCTTCTGACCCCGGGTACTGCCTGTGTACAATAGCCCGTGTCGTAAGGCTTATTGTGTAGAAGAAGGTATAAACAATGTGTAAGAGAGTGACACACCATGTTCCTATATCTGAGGAGGACTCCGTGTACACTGGCCATGTGCTCGTACATGGATTCAACCCGTGTGTTACAACTCGTGTATCTGGTACACGGGGTAACCCATGAAACTGTCTAAGTTTGGCCGTGTGGTGGAGTACACTGTCGTATACTCCACCCTGTATCCGTGTACTTCCTAGAATACACACCAAGCTTCAGGGAAGGTCTAACACACCGTGTGATAGGGGTCAAACACCGTGTGATACCTATTTGACACCCAAAACCCTAGCCGCTGCCGCCGCTGGTACCACACGACGTGTTCTTAGAGATACACGCTGTGTGTTCTAAAAAATTCTAGAAACACTGCTCTCCACTAGTGCACCTCCTATGATGCTCCATTCTTTGATCTGGCTGTCTGATCACCATGAAACTCAAGGGTTTAGGTTGCCCTAACACCATGAAGCAAATTCCATCAGATTCGGGCCTCCAATCGGCCCTGAAAACACATTCCAATCCACATGCATGAAGAGCGCTTGAAGAAAAAGAACTCATGAACTATGTCAATTCATCCGCTGCTATCACCATCGCACCTCCGTTGAGTCGTCATGATGTCGGATCTCCAATTTGGGATCGTTGCGTTGTAAAACGGTCGTGCAACGATCCGTCGTTCATCGCTCTATGAAGAACGTGAAGAACGCAAGGTGGAGGAGGAAGAAATTAAAAAGAAATTTGAGGAATGAACCTCTGCCATTATTTGTCATGGAGTTTATCCACTCCCGTTAGTATGATCAAATAGAGAAAAATCAGAACAATAGAATAATCTAGTATGGATTAATTCCCTGAATCAGAAACCCCGAAGAAAAATAGAAAGTAATAACCCTCCTATAAGAATGCATGATCCTTGAATCACACTGTTTGTGTGTTGATCCATGTTCATCATTTAATCCAAGAACAGGGAAAAGAAGAATTGAAATAAAAACCCCTACCTCGATCCGGTTGAAGAACGATCATCGCGTCATCATCATTTGCCAACGGGTTCTCCTCCAAAGCTCCAATGGAAAATCCTCAATTTGCAGGGTTATTCGGCTAACCCTGCGGAATTTCCATAAGAATGTACTTATAGGGGAGGATTAGGTCGCTGCATAAAAAGGAAACATTTTAAATAAAATAAATTATTAATTTATTCTATTTCCATTAAAACGTCCAAAAAAAATAACTCTTGCAGCTGACCCGTGCTGGTTGATGTTAGACCCCGCTTAAGGTAAAGTCGCTGATCTGAATGCAACGGTGCCCTCAGATTTCTAATTCGGGCACCTGTTTAAAAGTTATTCCACTTTTATAGGAAAATCGCTCATGGGTGCTATTTAAAATTTTAATTTATTTCAAACATTTATTCTGGGCACTCCGGGCCTCAGAATCGCACGACGTCGAAAGGTATGGTCTCAAAAATAATTCCATATAATATTTAAAAATAAAACACATAAAATTACAAGACATTAAACCTCATCATATTCATCAAGGGTGATCATTCATCATTTTAACATTTGAATATCAATTTAAGAATCTTCCAAAGAATGAAAACTTCTTCATATTAGCTATCAAGAGTTGAAAACATTCACTACTTCTCAGGTTCTCCCCCTGAGAGCTTACTTCACATTCAATTCCCTGTATTATAAGAACAAATACAATAAAAAAATTATTAAGGTAATAAGGTGGTTCCTCCTTTATTCTTCAATATGAGCAAAAAGGCTGATATGGTTTTCTCAACCAAGATGCTCTATTTTCTACAATATTCATGCTCACACATCTGAACATCTTTTCTGATCCCTTTTGATGTGTAATGGATCTCTTAAAATTCTCCTTTAATTTGTGTGGAGAGTTTTTCTTCTTAACATCCATCATGAATGATACATTCTTACTCCTTTTAAGGACTAATTCTTGCTCTGGTATTAAGGTTAGACAACCTTTTGCAATGTGACTAGATTTCATACATATCTCACACAAAACTTCTTTAACACGTGTGTTTCCTTTGGCTTTCACTCTCTCATTCACTTTATATTCATCACATGAAAGTTTTTATTTTCCTTTAGCACCAGACTTGGCCATTTTATCTTCAAGTTTCCTCATTCTTTCCAAATATTCTATCCAGATGACCAACATGTCATTTGGAACTATTGCAGTAGGTTTGGATCTTCCATATGGGTTCATCTGAGTTTCATTCCTATTAGTTTCTCTTTTTGATGAATTACCATTCAATTTCATGGATCTAAAATCTAGGGTCTTCTCAACTTCCCTACTTGAGATCTTCTTAGGGAAATGTGTGTTCACAATATTCTTCTGATTTCTTCCCAAGGTAGTTGCTTCACACATAGCCGACATCATAGGTCTTCTTTTATAATACAAAATGAATATATGTTGATATGGGTATGTATGCACCTTGTGACCACTACCATTGTATACATCACATATGTTATCAAGCATTCCAAATCTGTTTGTGGTAAACAGATGCTTCTGGACCTGCGGATGTTGCTTCTTCTTCTCTGGATTTCTTCCCTTTGATATAGGCTTTCTCTGTACTTTTTCATTTAAGGTATTGTACCAAAAATCCAATGCACAATTCCCAAATCTATTACAACACCAACATTGACCCACAAATCTTGTCTTCTCAATATCATCTGTATAAGGTTGTTGGGCCTTATTCTTAATGTGTTTTTCTATATCTGGGAACCATCTTCCAGCTTCTTCTTCCTATCCACCCTATCCATGGTGGTAGGTTTCTTCTCCTCACGTTTACTCATCCATACTTGTTTATAATTTTTCTTCTAACCTGCAATTTTTGTATAAACATATTTAGAAACAATAGTACAAGTTGGTATGGATGGTACCTTCACTTTCTCAGCTTCTTGTGATAGATAAATGAGTGAAGTCATGATCTTCTTATCACATGTTGGAGGTATTTTGATAGTAGAATATTCCTGTGAGAATTGAGTAGCAATAGACACTGTTTCTTGAGATAGATAATCAAGAGTTTTCATAATCTTCTTGTCACATGTTAGAGGTATTTCAGCTTTAAAATCCTCCAGTGAGCATTGAGTACCAGTAGAAACCATTTCATTCTTTTTTGAAGTATGAATATGTGTCTTCTCAAAATTGGTCAACTGAGCATCCAATTATAGACATTTACTATTGAGAATGACCTTTTGATCTTCAATCATAGTCATCTTCTCTTCACAAACCTTCTTCATTCTAATAACTTCTTCCTCATGCAACATAATTTTATTCTAAATCAAAGAGTCATGTTCCTTAATCTTCTTGGATATACCTTCCAATTGTAGATCCTTAACATCAGTGTAATTTTTTAGTTTCCCATCAAGCACATGGATCTTTTCTTCAAGAGCCTTTTTTACTCTCTCTTCCTCTTCAACTTCTTTAAGCCATTTTGATGTATTTATTTCATGTTTCCTCCTTGTTTCTTCAAAGGATTCAATCTGTTTTGAGAGATTATAACATTATGATATTTTATTTACTAAGCCTTCCTCTATAGAATCTACTTCTTTTCTTATCTGGGTGATTTCCTCCTGCATAATTTGAAATATTCTACAAATACCGATGACTCTATCTTCAGAGATATCATAAAGGTATTTTCGTAGTCTATCAATTTCATCTGAGGCTAAATATTGATCAAGGGTGCAAACACATACCACCCAATCTCTTTGATATTTTCTTTCCAGGCCTAAAACATCATCATTCTCCAAATGGCATGGAGAACCAGATACTACCTATTCTTTAGATAAGAGAGACTTATTCAACTGTCTCTTCTATTTCTTTTTCCTATTCATCATGGTCTTGCTGGGTATAAACTTATGCTCGGAGATAACTGAACTTTCATCAAGACTGTTCTTCATTGTTGACTTAGGAAAGAAAAATAAAATCCTATTATGAATAGAATTACTTAAGAGTATCCAACATACATAAACCTTTTCCCTATGATTTCAATTGAAGGACCCTAAACCACCCTGAGAGGGGGGGGGGGTGAATCAGGGTGTCAACTTTTTCTCTTAAACTGATGGATCTTATTCCCATGTTGGTAGGAACCTATTTAACCCTATATGATAGATATGTGTAGTAATTAAAACATTCACATGTAGAAGGAAAACACCGCGATTTTACTTGGTTCACCACTAAGGGCTACGTTTAAGGAGCATACACCGAGAGGTTTCCAGTCGTACCAAATTCCACTAATCTTCACTAGCTATGGATTACAAAGGTTCAGGCACAATAACTATATCCTAGGTACACTGCTTTTACAAAGGTTTAGGGATAGCTCACTGCTTCCCTTGAATAACTTCCATAAACTCCCCCTGGCTCACTGCCTTTGAGAGGTCTTCACTTAGTTTATCGACTTGAAGGTCACTTCAACAGATTATCATGAAAAGTCTTTGTCTCTATTCAGCATGAGACACTGCTTGCATCGAAGTATCGAATTGATTCTCTTTTATATTCAGTTTTCTTTTTTAGTGAAATTAATGAATGCACTAGAACTTCTTCCCTTTTCATTTACAAGAATCACAAACTCCCTTTATGATGTTTTCATTTTCGCAAACTGTACCTGATTCTGCATACTGTCTCTGATCTGCGTACTGCATCTGCTCTGTGTATCGTGCCTTCTCCACGTACCGCACCTGCTCTGCATACCGCGCCTGCTCCACATACCGCCGCTGCTCCACGTACTGCGTCTACTCTACGGACCACACCTGATCCACGCACCATGCCTGCTTCGCGCACTACGTTCACGTACCTCTTCCGTATACAACCTCTGTGTACCGCCTCTGCATACCACCTTCACGTACCGCCTTCATGTACCGCCTTTACATACCGCCTTGGCATACTGTTTCTTCCTTCCGCAGACTTATTCTTCAAATTATGTGAATTATTTCATCTTCTGCATACCAATTTTTCTTACGCGAAATCTCTTCCACGGACTACTAATTCCAATTTTGCAAACCATTTTGTCTTTCATGTACAACTTCATCCTACATAGAATCTCTCCTGTGTACCACTTTAGGACTTAGCCGAGTTCTTCCACAACGATGATATTTTCTTATCGAATTCTCTCTCTCTTAATTATGGGATCAACACTCCTTATATAGGCAAATAACTCCGCAAATTTTTCTAATCCGTTTTACCCAAATTTTCAATGTGGGACAATCTTCACCACAGACTATGTTCCTTCAGCGTACTGTGATCCTCCATTGTGTACTGTGACCCTCCTGCGAACTACGAACCTTCACTGCATAATGCGTGTCTGCCGGTCCGCGTACTGTGTCTCATCTGCCAATGACGATCCATTCCACGTACCACAAATCCTTCCGTGGTGAACCATTTTTGGTACTGCAACCTGTTCTGCAAACTGTTCCGCGTACCTTTCCCGCTACATGGTACGAAGCCGCAAACCGTTCCCAGACATGGTACACGGTCCATGCTCCGAGGTATGTTCTTTGCTTCCTTTGTCGATATCCTTCTCCGTTACGCATCTCATTCAATTCTATGCAGAAATCCTTAAATATATTCTTTGGAAAGAACACCCATTCTAATTTATTGTAATCTTTCTTCTTCAAAAATCATATGCTTTCATCACGAACCTTATTCGTTGTGATATATAGTCTTTGATTGATCACCTTTATCATCGTCATATTTGTCCAGGGAAAGCACTGCAACTTCTCTATCTTCCAACAACATCAGTCTTTCCAGTCAACACTGAATATGACTGGAATCATCTTCTCAGCTTTGTATGATAATTCTCAAATCTTCAAATCTCCACATGATCCCTCATACAATGATTCATTTCACTTCAGTTAGGCTCTTGTATGGTCTTTTTGAATAGTGATATGTTTCATGATCACTTCATTTTGATCTTTATTGAAAAATGTTGACAAAAAATACAACCTTGTACACAAAGTGATCCTAACATACTAGTATTTTCATGCTTTATAATTTCTATCATAAATTTTCAAACATAATATCCGCAATCAATGTCATTATCTTGCTTCAAACACTACAAAATTAGTGACCAAAATAATTAAATTGTTTTGAAATGTTTTGATAGTCAAATATTTATATATATACCCTAATGTGTTTCCATTTTTAGTAATCCATAGGTTTTATCTCTTCATACACCGAATTCATTACATGATTTAGCCTATATTTAGTGACCACCCTATCATAACAAAATTGTTGTTAAAACACAGAATGAAACACATAATTTAAATTATATCTATAAAATGTCGATTTCAATATATTAAAAATTCACAATACACATTATGTGTGGTCATTTGGTTGGATATCCATGCATTGGTTCCACAAAATAAATATTTAAGGTATCCAGATTGACTGAGATCAGCATCTAGTGCTACCTAAAAAAACAAAAACAAATAATTAATGAAAAAATTAAAAATATATTTTATGTGATTAGAGTGCAGAGTTTTACTTATGAATTTTAGGCATCAAAAAGAGTTTTTCATCTAATGTTTTTTTCTCAAATGATTATAGTAACTCATCTATTTATTCTCAATTTCTTTATTATCCAAAGTATGTTTTGTCGTAGAAATGATACAGGGATTAATCCAAATCATGATTGCCACAATTTTACCTTTATATCGTAGTAATATAAAAACCTTTAGAAAATATGAATAATTATTAACTTTACTAAACACATTATCTCACTATTTGGATAGACATATTATGAAAATGTACCTTATGTATGTATTCATAACTAAGGCACCCAACCATTCATCCTTGAGAATCTCATTTATAGTATCAAGACCAATTACGCCTATCATGAAATCTCCATATATTTATTTTTCATATGGAATGTAAGACATATTTTTATATTTAAATGTGTTCTCTGCATGAAGTTGTAATGATAATAAATGTTGTTCTGGAATTGGTAGGGAGAAGGTACTCTCAGAATGTCATTTTGATTTCTTGGTCGATTAACTATATTTTATTGATCCGACCTTCTGTTTCCCCACTAATTTATCCATATGTAATATCATACCTCACTTCAGACCTTTTATCATCAACTATTATAGGTTTTTCATATGATTTTTTACCTCATGTATCTTTATAAGATTAGATGGTCTTACTATGAAAGATCCAATAACATCATTGGCCCGTTGTAATATTCAGATAATCAAGTGGAACAGGAAACTCAGTAGTCATCTCATGAGATACCTCAATCCCTACTCCCATGTTATATTTTGGTAGGTCATTATGGTTTAGCTTGTCTCTCGGGATACTATACACTATACACATCACTATAAGGCGGTGCACGGGTGTTGACAGTTACAAATCACATACAAGTGTACCCTGCAAAATTTTAGTAAAATAAAGTTGTCGGAAGTTATTTGATTCACATTTAGGAGAAATAATAATAAAAAAATTAATTACTTTAGGTAAGGCATGAAGTTTGGGGAATGACTAGCCTCAAATATAGTGGTATCATTTGGTTTATGTGCGGATATCTGTTCCACCGTTGGTTCTCTTTGATCCTTTCTCATACATTGGTCTACTAAACCAGACTGAATAGTAATATCTTTCAATGAGTCTATTTGTGTCTGCAATTGTCTCACCATATTATATGTATCTTCAAGTGGTTTTATCTTCTTAAAATATTTTCAAGGAGATACACCAAAACCTAATCCTCTAATGCGATCATGTTATTCTGAACACTTCAAATTTACTAAAAGTAGATTTTCTTCCAGTATGGTCACTGTCGATTCTTGTGTCTAAACCATATAAAAAAATATGAACATAAATAGATATTTTTATGTAATACTATTATAAATCATAAAAAATTACAATTATGTTATACTTATACATGTTTCCCATACCATTTTTGTGTTTTTATCAACTAGTTTACCCTCATTATTTACACGAGCCTCCTTCTATAGAACATGACATTGGATAAAAGTGGATTCAAATTTTATTTCATAAATATACATATAAACAAAGGAATATATGCTATTTCATGTCACATAATTAAACTTTTATTTTTGATTTAAAATACATTCCAATTTCTTCTCTAATGAACTGTACCCCATCCTTACTTTGTGATAGGGATACATTGGTTTTGATGCACGTTCTTTATTTTCAGCACTCTTTTTATGTTTCATAAATTAATAGTTTAAATAATATATTATCTATTTTAATGCACCTGAAATGATTTCTCATTACGAAAATTGATGCAAGAATTCCATGTTTCCTACTTTATAATGTGTGCATAACTAACTAGTGGGTGGTGCTTTACTTTTCCCTCAGTATCCCTAAGATGTAACTTCATAAGAAGAGTTTGGAAGCCTCTATGAGCTTTTCTAGTGGCCATTAAGATAAATTTCTTACATAAATATTCTAAAATAAACAAACTCTATAAGTAATAATGAAAATTAAATACATGTTTCATTACATATTTTTTTGGAAAAATAAAGGAAGTATATCATAAAATTACTGTTATATATTTCCAAAGGATTTCCTTCATTACAGGTTGGACGTGGCGCCATGAATCAATATCAATTGGAAAATCAATCCTCACTATGACCCCAATATTACTAATTAACATTGACTTTTGGGGTCAATAGGTTGGTCGTGTTGATTCCAACCAACCTCAAATTTTATACCCTGAATTATTTCCTTGGTAATTTTATTCAACACTATGATTCTACATTGTTGTTGTTTTTTTCATTAACATGTTGTTGATACCCTAATAATTCTTCAGTTTCATCATCAATAGTCTGTTCTTCCTCAGGGTTGGTAACATAATCATGTAAAGAATACATTTTCTATATGAGTAGTCAAAAATTCAATTTTTCTTGAATAAAAACAATGTAAACACGGATAAAGGATTTGAGAAGGGATGCATACATGATCTATTATAAACTTTCTGAACTATTTAACTCCATCTTCATACTATTTTGTTAAATGAGAAGTGTGCATCCATTTTGAAGGAAATAGTTAATTGAATTTAAGAAAAGAATTAACCCACTATGGAATGTGTTATCCTTTGAAATCATCCAAAGGTGAAAGTTATAGACAATTTCTATCCTCATAAGCTTCATCTACAAAACATTTATTATTGAATTTTGATGCTTGATACTCATACCTCATCTCTTGTATACATCCACCTATGTTTCTTGAACTACTATAACAAAAATTCATCCCATACTAGGTACTAGTGATCATTTTGGATGACTACTACTTAGATTAGTTAAAGAAACATAGAAGAGACGGGGGACGAGTTTCATGCAACAAAATGCAATAATAACTATTCGGGAGATGAAGATAGTGAGGATGAAAGTTGTCTCCTTAAAACTTTTTAAATTACCAAATCTTAATTTAAAATTTTAAACCTCATCTCAAAATTCTAAAAGGTCCCTGACACTACAATGAGAACATCAACTCATCCCCACCTAGATGCACCAGCTCTAATATATGTTACTAGTCCTTTTCCCTCACCTATATCTCAAATATAATATCTCTATATCCATTGAGGTTCATATGTAGGGTGTGTGTATAAAAATAAAAAATTAAATACTAATAGGGCCCCTAAAATATACAACACATATATTTGAGTATATGTTCAAAGTAGTAACACTCAAAATACAAATGTAAGTCATTGTGTACTAACCAGGACACCATGATAATAAAATGTACTGACTTCATTTCATACCAGTGAATTATACTAATAATACCATTAGTTTATACAATAGTTTTCCCTAACATTAAAATTATTTCACTAACAAGTGGACAACATTTGAATCATAAGAGGAGAAAAAATTATTTATCTCCCTCTGGAAATAACCACATCACATGTACCATGAGATTTGACCTCAAACCCCTAGTATCTAAGACTATCCCTCAGGGATAACCATCACATGTATTTATTGCATCCAAATCATGAAATGAGTATAACATATCCATTTTTCTTAGGAATTTCATTTGAAATATGGGTAAGTATTAACACAATTGGTTCATTTAGGAAAGAATAACACAATGGGTTCCATAATACATTAGTTAAACCTAACTTCTTAAAACCCATAAAGAAGAAAAAACAACAATAAAAATGTCACATCACCCTCACCCTATCCCTTGATGAATCACTAACATGTCTATAGTAAATCACATTCTAACATACCATACCTATCCATCACATAAAACCTTGAACTTATTTTTTTTTTTAAAATATGTTTATCCCATGTATACTCTAAACCCACACATATTAAAAAATAACCTAAATGTAATTTGAATTATGGTTTCTAACATAGTACATTTCAAAAATGAAGGAATGAATATTCAAACCCAAATTGAAATAAACTATGATTACCTTAATCTATAAAATTTATCTATTCTCTAATACATTAATTTTTCTAAATCCAAGTTTTTCTCCCAAAACATAGCCTAAATTATAACTTCTATTAGCCTTTCTAAAAACCCTGATCACTACAATTGGCATCTTTGTAGCAAAATAAATCTAATGAAAATTTATTCAACTTTATTTTTCTCCAAAGATGCCAATTTCAATGAAAAATTTATTAAAATATTCTAAAAAGTAACTAAGTGAGTCGAATAAGAAAATGAATACCAAGAAACCAAACAAATTCATTCATTATGTTTTGATTAATTTTTAGATTTCATTTATGGTGTTCTCATGAAGTAGTAAATGAGGATAATGAAAGGCTGAAAGAGTTAAAGAATGAGAGGAAGGATAGTTTGAAAGAGGGAGTCCAATCCATCATCAAGAGATGGAAATAAATCAAGCATATGAGGATGAGTTAAATAAAGGCAGTGAAGGTTAGTTGTACTGGAGTATTGAAGTATCATATCTCTGTTCAAGATAGTAACAATTTTCATTCAAGATGCATGAAAATGTGGACTTTTATGCATGAAGTGTATTGTATTGTATATTTATCTTACCCAAATGAATCCTTATTTACAAAACCTTATTTTTGAAACCTATGGTCCTTTGTAGCATTAACAATGATTATGAATTCTTAATCCATAATCATAATCAAAGAACAATATCAAAAAACACATCATTGTTACTCAAATTGCAAAGGTTGTATGACCTCCATAAAAAATATAATTCACTTTCCATCACAACATACCACCAACCACAATGTAATCCCAACAAACACTTTTCCATTTAATAGGATTGAATTTATCAATTCATTTATGGTAAACATCATTGCAATCATAAATATAATATAATAGTACTAAGTAACACTAAATTTTCTAATATTTTGTACAAGTTTAACTTAACACCTTTAATAATTATTGCATGTGGTATATCATCATCTCGTTATTCAATAATATATTCAACATGTAAAATTATATTCAGATTTATATTCAAATTCTGTATAAACAACAAACAATAATCAAATGAAAGAAAATATACAGGAACCACCATAAAATTCTATCATTTTATGACATAGGAACAAACTCCATTTATTCATTCTAATACATCACATATGTGACACTAATCATCTAATATTAATTAAGAAAAAATATGTACCTATCATTCTATGAAATTTTATGAAGATGATTTTCTCAATAAATACACATATATTCACGATTCTTCTTATTATATTAAACATTTTTTCATCTTCATGTGCATGTCATACTGTAGAAACAAGATTCAAATAATGATAATCCACACTATCTAAAAGGTAACACGAAATAATATAATGGAAACATTAAGAAAACCACTATCACTTGCAACAGCGAATGGAGATGTAGTTCGCAGTGATCTCATATGAAGCTGGAATGAGTTTACAGAGTAGGGGTGGCATTGTGTAGGTATAGGTAAGTGAGAGAGAGAGAGATGAGATGCAGGGTTCTTCATGGTTAAGAACAACACAAAAACTCAAACCACAAAACCCAAAAAATCAAACAACGATAGAAGAAAAGGAGAAAATCACATACCTTGGATTCTAGCCTTGATTCGTCTAAGAGAACATAGAGGAGTAGCGCTGACAGTAGGGGAGTTCTGCGAGAGCTTGAAAATCGCGATTGAATGAGTCATGATTAGAGTTCTTTTAAATAGATCGGGGACACTTTTATTAGCGCTTTCAAAAAAGTGCTGATAAAGAACCCTTTTATCAACGCTAAATTGATAAATGCTGATAAAAGACATCTTTATTAGTGCTTTTTTAGCATTGATAAAATGAACCTTTATCAACGCTAAAACTTTAGCGCTGATAAAAGATTTATAATTATAATTATAAATAAAAAAATTTGTAAAAAAAATTATATTATCATATATTTGTTTATTATAATTTTATAATTATTTAAATATATAATTATTTATTTATAATTACATTAATACTTTTTTTAAAAAATATATTTTTATTTATAATTATAAATATATAATTTTATAAATATAGTAAATATACATTTATAAATATATTTATAGTTATTTATTTATAATTATTTATTTATAATTATCAATATATTTATATCATTATACATATTTATATAATTATATATATATATATATATAATAAATAAATATAAATATAAATATAGTAAATATATTCATATTTAAATATATTTATTATAATTTTGTAATTATAAATATATTTATAACATTATATATATTTATATAATTATATATATTTATATAATTATATATATATATTTAATAAATATATATAAATATAAATATATTCATCATTCAAATATATTTATTATAATTTAATAATTATTTAAATGTTTAATTATTTATTTATAAATATATTAATAATACATTTAAAAAAAATATTATTTATATATTTATATAATTATATATATATAGCCCCCAAGGTGCAGCTCAGTGGTAGCTACCCCTGTGAGTCTCGATGAGGTCTCAAGTTCAAGTCTTGCCGAGTACATCCCTGTATTGTATGTTGCATTCTTTTCTTTGCAAAGTAGCCCCTTTCCCCGAATAAACTGAGGCTTCACCTCAACTTATATATATATATATATTAAATATAAATATAGTATATTCATTATTTAAATAAATTTATTATAATTTTATAATTATTTTAATACATATAATTATTTATTTATAATTACATAAATACTTTTTTAAAAAATAATATTTTTTTAATTATAATAAATATAAATATATAATTTTTTAAATATAGTAAATATACATTTATAAATATATATATTTATAAATATTTATTTATAAATATATATTTTTACATTATTAATGAATATATAATCTAAAATACATGCATTTTAAAAATGAGTGAAATTGAATAATTAAAAATGACTACACTTTAAAAATATTGAAAAAAGGATAAATTTTATTCAATAAATATAAATTATTAAAAAAATATGGATATATATATATATTGAAGTAAAGATGAATACATATTGAAATTACCAAAACATAGTAAATAAATATAAATAAATAAATAATAGAGAATGATTAAATTCAAAAATAAAATAAAAAATAAAAAATAAAAAATAAAAAATAAAAAATAAAAAATATTAAAAATGAAAAAATAATACATAAATGCAATAATATTAAAACTAAATAAATAAAATTGACTGATTAAAAACATAATATATTAAATATATCATGTTATAATGAAATTCTAAAATATATTAAAATTTGAATAAATCACATAAATATTAGGTGTATGTGTTTCTATAAAAGATTTAATTAATTATGTAAATATTTTCATGTGTACGTTGTATATAAAAATGCATTAATTATGTATATGTATATGAAATGAATGTAACACATGTTTGATATATGTTAAATTGAAAAACCAAACAACATTAAAAACGAATAAGACATTAATATGTTTTTAATTATTACATTTTATTCATTTTATATGCATTTATATTTAATATATATTATTTATTATTATTTATAATTAATAAATAAATAAATAAATAAATAAATATATATATATATATATATATTATACTCATTCATTTTTATTAATAATTGTTTCATTAATAAATTTGTAAATAATTTTTCAATTTATTCATTTTTAATTTTTTTGTTTAATTATTATAATTTATTCATTTTATATATCTATATTTAATATATACTATTTATTAATATTTATAATCTATATATATGTATATTAAATTTATTCATTTTTATCAATAACTATTTAATTAATAAAATGTTTAATATTTTTCTTAATTTACTCTTTTAATTTTTATTTGTTTATTTCATTTTATTCATTTTAAATATCTACATATTTAATATATATTATTTATTAATTTTTATAATTTATATATATGTATATTCAATTTATTCTTTTTTATCAATGATTATTTAATTAATAAAATTGTTAATATATATATATATATATTTAATTATTTCATTTTATTATGGACCTTAATTAGTGCTAAAAAAGCACTGATAAAGTTTAACCTTTATCAACACTTTTTTCTAGAACTGATAAAGGTTAGTACTATTAAAGGTCTATTTTGTAGTAGTGTAAGAAAACAATGAGGTCACTAAGGATATTAAAGATCACTCTTTAGGATAAACTCTCATTGAGATTGTGGATTTACTCCCCATTCCTCATCATCATAACCAATATCCAAATGCCAAATTTCTAAATAAAGCATTTTTCAAAGTTTGTCTTTCTCATTATAAATCCATTAAAACAATATTTCAAAAACATCACTTATATGTAATTTAATTTCATAGAGGAAAATAAATAAACTTTAACATAAATCACCTTAAAGGAGAATCCATACTTTTAGAAATAATCTATACATTCACATACAACATTTATAAACACTTCTTGTAAATGAGGTTTAAAAAAATGCATGAAATGTCAAGGATAACTATAGTACATGCCCATACCTATATTTATGAATTAAATTTATAAAAATAAAATATTATTTTATACATAAAATGAAAAAAATTATCACTTTAAAATCAACCTTCAATTTGGAAAACAAAATTCCCTTTTTTAATAATTTTTTAAATATGGGAATTGAATTAAAATCTTTAAAAAACATAATCCTCTGCAAATAGGGTTTAATAAAAATAAATCCTCCTTTGGGTTTTGTAAACCATAAACAAGGATAAATATCCCTGGCAATAAGGATTTTATAAACATGAAATATGAGTTTTAAAAACAAAAACAAGTTTCCATTATATAAGGTTTTTAAAAAACATGGAATATGAGTTTTAAAATAAATTTCTCTTACCTTAATATTAGTATAAATTCTTCTTTTCCAAGGTAGAATTATACTTACAGACTCTCTCCCCCTCTTTCAAAACTGGAAGGTAACCAGGGAACTTATGCGGCACTTAGATTGTAGGTAATCCGAAGGAAAATGATTCTTATATAGCCTTGAATTCACTATTCATTCATATTTAAATAATAAGAATGTAAATAACTGAATACTCATCCAAATAAAACCAAATATTTAAATAAATCCCATTTAAAATAACATTTACATAAAATATAATCCCAATATTTGCGTTAGGATTTCATATATTTAATATTCTACAAAATTCCAAACTTGAAGCATCGAGGAGTTTGAGTTTCTGCTGGCTTGTAGAGAAAGCTGAGAATATAGATAAACAAGCTTTAATATTTATGGAGAATACATATATATATACATACATACATCATCCTTGTGACTGGTGTAACCTGAGGAGAAGACGATGATCACATAAATCCAATCGAGGTGCAATCGATCTATGGTTTTAAATACGATTGTTACAATTATATATATATATATATATATATTTAATTTTTTCTGTCAAGTGTTATAATGATGAACATGACAATTATCACAAATCACAACTGTCAAATCCAAACCGATTGCAGCTGTTTGATGAAATCATGCATTGCATGTTATGATGTCGATGTGAACGGAGAACTGCTATAGGCCAAGGTGAAAATGGTAAAAGAGGAATCAATGATTACTATAGGCTGATAGATCTTTATAGGTTCTAGTATCTTTATTTGTTATCTTGAGGGTTACAAGATTCTCTTTGAAGGAAAACAATAGTGGAGGTAGAGGGTATATCAAGCCGGTCCATCTACGGGTTATGAAAGTAGGGAGAGGACAAGGTCTGCATCAGAGGGAGGAGAAAAAGGAAACAATGAGGGTTTAAGTTTAGCAAGAGGTAGGAGAAGACACTAGGTTTTATTGGATGGTTTAGATACAATTTATTAGATGACCTATGTTATAAGTGTATGTTTTTTAAGCGGAGCTACAGTTCCCACACTCTGCGATCCCACATCGAAGTTCTGCTCATTTTCGCACCTGCATATATTCTTTATTGCTTTATCAATGATTTGGTGAGTAGCCTGAGGTCTGATCCTAGAACCAAAAAGCACCCAGGCTTTAGACCATTGTGTCGACCCACATAGTGGCATTGAAATACCCATGTGCATGCCTATTTGTTACCATGCTTGTTGATTGTGTAGCAATTCACTGTTCATTTTCACCCTTATACCACTGTGTTAAAATGATTTTCACTATAAATTCCAAATATAATCACAAATTTCACTTCATATTTGGTTCAATTAGATAATTTTTATCACTTTTGAGAAGGTAAATTTCACTTGATTTTATGTTTACATTGTAGGTGGAGCTGATTTGGAGAGCCAGTGATGGAATTCAAGCAAAACGGGCCAAACTGTGCAAGTGACCAAGAATATATGTGGACTAAAATGCACACCGTAAATAATACATCAATAAAATTGGAAGAAAATTTAGTTTATGGATGTATAATCATGTGGGATACATTTATATAGAATACCAGGGATCCCAATTCATCCATTTAGAGGCCCAAAATATGCCATCATTGGAGGGGATCTTCACTATTTACAATTGCAAGTTCAATTCTATAATTTGACCATATATTGAGTTATAGGCCTCCAAATGATTCCAAATTTTCGGCAGAGATAAAACATAGGTGGGGAAACAATTTTTTTTTTAAAGTTAGATAAGATTGTATGGTCACTAAAAACTATAACCCCATTGGTATTTTGGAAACAAGGTTCCCAAAACACCTCCCCCTTTGGCTATAAATTGGCACCATGGGCACCCATTTTTAAGTTCAAATAGGGGAAATATGTTGATATTTTTGAGTCCCTAAAGAGTCCTTTAATACATTTATAGGTTTTATAGGGACCTATCATCAAGGGGAGATCAAGAATGAAGGTGAAGTTCCGCCTGATCCCCCTCCTCCTCTCAATGGAGAACTAAATAGTGGAAAATCATTTCGAGGGAGCTACACATAATTATAGAGGGAGTTTAAACACTTTTTATTCTACTGGTTTGGTGTAATTTGTGTGTGGAATATTTAATTTAGGTTTTTATTAACATTATTACCCTTTGAATTCATTGCTTTGGTATAATTAAGGGAAACACTTTTCATTTCAATACTGATTTGGTTGAGATTTCAAGTGGGAATCTTGGGCTATTCTGATTGGACAACATAAGCATCCTTTTTCATTTTCACATATATGAGATTTTAGTATGATTTGGTAACCCTAACTCCATTCTTGAGGTCGAAACCTTGACAACACAATTCTTATTTCAAGAGTTGGTTCTTTGTGAATCATTTTAAATATGCAAGTGGGGAATCAAGATCTTGATTACCCTCAACCAAAGGATTCCATTGAACCATGTGTGATTTTCAGAACAACGAATTAACCAAGATGTGTAGTGAACTTTAAATGAACTCCTTATCTCATAATTCTAAAAACTCTACCTTTGTTTTTCAACTATTAAACTATTTAATTAAGATATTTAATTTTTAAACCTATTTTAAAAACCACCCCATCTTTTAGCCCTTTTTATTAAATATATATACTTTAAACTTCTGGTACTCCTTAAGAGACGACCTAGGGTCCACCCTATACTATAAAGAAACTTTAAAAACTTAATCAATTTTACTTTTCATGTCAATGTGGTCAAATTTTGGAACTGTTTTTAGGGAGTGTTTCAGTATTTAGTGTGTGTTTTTTATAATATATTCATGAATTTTTTGAATATTTGTTTTGTTTTATCTTTTAACTTTACATATCTTTTTATGTTATAATTTATTTCTTATGTAAGTTCTGTGAATGACATGCTCTAATTTTAGTGAACTACCCTTTTCAAAACTGAACTGGAGAGGATCCTACGTCAGTGATACCAATACACACAGGATGATCCTTTCAAGGAGGACACACCCCACCTTGAGACTCTTCTAGACCCCTCTTTTTTCTAGAACTAAAATAGAAACTAAAATTAACATGTATAACATGAAATAAAATAATTGAACACTAAAATAAATCACTTTTCCTGATGTTGATATCCATCTCAAATTTATTCAAGAAAAAGGAAAAGTACCAAACTTTGAAATGAAATTCAGTCAAATTCATTTTTTACCAAAATTTCATGGAAATGTTGTAGAAGACCCACATAAGCATTTAAAGTAACTTCACACTATGTGTTATACATTAAAACCTGCAAATGTGGATGAAGAAAAAGTAAAACTTAGATCATTCCCATTCTCATTAGGATACACTATAAGGGATTGGTTGTATTATGTTAACACCCTAATTAAAGAATGGGTAGACATAAAATGCATTTTTCTTGAAGAATACTTCCCAGCCTCTCGAACCAAAATAATAAGGATTGAAATTTTTCTAATAAGAAAATCTCATAGGGAAATAATTCATGAATATTGGGAATTATTTAAAAGGTTATGATCAAGTTTTCCACACCAACAAATAAGTGATCAACTGCTAATATAATACTTTTATGAAGGTTTAATTCCAATTGATCATAACATGATTGATGTTGTTGCAAGCAGTTCACTAGTTGATAAGACCCCAATTTCCACAAGGACTCTCATCAATAACATGGTAAAAAACATGAATTAATTTGGTTCAAGGTCCAGTATACCCATCAGAGGTGTCCATGAGGTGTAAAGATACAAATTTGAGAAGAAGGTGGACACGAAGTTTGAAGAGGTAAATACCCTACTTTGATAACTTGCTCTTTCCCAAGGGAAATTCCAACCACCTCCTCTAATTAATTTCGATAACTGTGCCTCTAACACCCACTATTTTGACCAATTTACTTAAATAAGAGAACCTTTTGAGAGTTATGAGGCAATCTTTCCAGGTCACCCCTATAACCAACCCATTAGGCAAGAACCATACTATCTATCTAACTTTGGGTGGAAAGATAACCAATACTATAAATAAGAGGGTATTATAACCAACCTCAATAGTCTTGGAACCACCAAGGGTAGGGTATTCAACCCTAACCACCACACAAGAATCCTCAATTACCACAAATTCCTTTCTTACAACCCCCTCTAAAACCCGAGTTTATCCTTGAGGACATGATGAAAAAAATGACTACAAATAATCTCTAATTCTATCAAACCACCCAAGTAGCCACACATGACCTAAAAACTCAATTAGGATAACTCAATAACTTGGTGGGTGAAATAAAAAGTCAAGGGTCTGGATGACTACCATCTAAATTTGTTTTTAATCCCAAGGAAAATGGTAATGTATGTGCTATCACACTCTGTAGTGGTAAAGAAATTTATCCTTCCAATTATTCTGCACATCAGGTATGTACTCATCCTAAAAACTCTTTTTCTCTACCCTCAAGATTAAAGTAAATAAAAACATAGAAAAAAGGGTAAAAAAGTTATCATTGAGTATTCCCCTTAAAAATTCATTCCTCTTCACTTTCCCAAAGATCCTTTCAATCCAAGAAATTTTTTGATAATGAAATTGATAAAGAGATCATGGATACATTTAAAAGGTACAAGCTAACATTCCTCTCTTAGATGTAGTTAAAAAAATTCCTCATGATGAAAAATTTCTTAAAGAAATTTGTACCCATAGACGGTGACTAAAGGAGAATAAGAGAGTCACCTTTGGAAGGAATGTCTCATCCTTGATACAACCAATGATTCCAACCAAATTCAAGGATCCAAGAACTTATGATACCTTGAACCATAAGGGATACTTTATTTTGTGATGAAATACTTGATTTAATTGCTTTGATTAATGTGATTCCTTACTATGTGTATAATTATCTAGAGGTTGTAGAGCTTCATCCAATGGGAATCTTCGTGAAACTTTCCAACCAGAGCACAAAAAACCCAACATGAGTGATCGAGGGTGACCTCATGCGAGTAAAAAATCTAATCTTCCCTGCAAACTTCTACATTATTGAGATGAAAGATACTCAGACTCAATTAAATTCCCCTCTCATAATTTGAATGATTTTCCTTAAAACATAAAATAAAATCATAAACATACACAATGATATTTTGTCCATGGATTTTGAGGGAGAAAATGTAAGTTTTAATATCTTTGATGCTATGAAACACCCCTTCAAAGAGCGCTCCACTCTTCCTGTCTTCTCAATGGAAGTGATCTCCAATGACACACATAAACAACATTTTATCCTTGAACCATACTCTAATTTGTTTTCCTCTTCTTCACTCATTGATGATTTGGGTTTTAATTCATCTTTTGATTGTTTTGTGGGTTTGGAAAAGCATGATTTTTTGTTTGTTTTAATTGAAGAGTGTATTCATTACAAGGTTCCCATGATCATCAATGATTCAAAAAATCTCATTTACATTAATTCCCTTTTCATAGATAATAAACATGAGTAGATAGAAAATTTCATGGACCTTACTACCCCTAAATCCCTTCCCTCAATCCAAAAACCATTGGTATTGGAATTAAAACCATTCCATCTAATTTAAAATATTAATATATTAAGAGTATTGACCAATTGCCCATATTTATTCCCAAAAAACTCTCTCTATAGAATGAATCAAAATGGATAGACCTTTTAAGAGAGTGAAAAAAGGAGATAGGATGGATACTGGATGATATTCCATAGATTAACCAATCTATTTGCATGCACCATATACTTTTAGATGACAAGGCTAAGCCTATAATTAAATATCAATTATAGTTAAATCCCACCCTCCTAGAAGTGGTAAAATTGGAATTTAGTAAATTATTGGATACTAGGATCATCTATCCCATATCTGATAGCAAATGGGTTATCCCAGTACATGGTTTTCCTATGAAAACTATAATAAAAATAGTGTCAAATTAAGGGAATGAATTAGTTCCAACACTTGTGAAAAATAGTTGTAAAGTCTATATTGAATACCATCAACTAAATCATGCCACATGAAAGGATTACTTTCCTCTACCATTAATTGAAAACATGTTAAAAATATTGAAAGGTAAGTCCCATTATTGTTTCCTTAATTGTTATTTGAGTTATATTCAAATATATATAACACTTGAGGATTTATAAAAAACAATATTTACCTATATATTAGACACATTTTCGTACAAGAGGATGCTATTTGGTCTCTATAATGATCCTGGTACTTTTCACCATTATATGTTGAGTATATTTTATGAGCACCTTGAGAATTGTATGAAAGTTTTTATGGATGATTTCACAGTTTATGACTCTTCCTTTGACGATTTTTTGACACACCTAGGATCTTTCCTTAGCCATTTAATTGAAAATAATATCATATTAAATTATAAGAAATTTAATTTCATGGTATAGTGGGGGAAATTTCTTGGTAATGTTATTTTGAGTAAGGGAATTCAAGTTGATAAATAAAAAATTGAAATAATTCTCTACATTCTATTTAAAAAATGTGTTCATGAGGTGTGATATTTCTTGGTTCATGATATTTTTTTACCATCAATTCATTAAATAATTTATTAAGATCACACTTACCTTGTCTTGATTGTAACAAAAATATTTTGAGATTCTTTTTGATTAAAAATGTGAGGATTCATTTAATTCACTAAAAAGGATCCTCACATCACCTCCCATCATCCAACCACCAAGGTGGGATATCCACTTTGAAATTATGTGTGATTACTCTAACTTTTTAGTTGGGGAAGTTTTATTATAAATGGTTGAGATGACTCATCATGTCATTGCATATACCCCATGTACCCTTGACCTTGCCTAAAAAAAATACAAGACCACTAAAAAAGAACTTCTTTCTATTGTGTTTTCATTGGATAATTTTTTTTCATATATTATTGGGTCAAAAGTCATTATTTTTTCTGATCACACTTCCCTTTGGTTTATCCTTAAGAAACTCAAGGCTAAGAACCACCTCATACAGTGGATTTTCCTCCTTCAGAAATTTAATATAGGAATTAGGGATAAAAAGGAGCATAGAATATGGTGGATGACCATATTAGTAGGATCCTTCCATCCTTGTACATTGAATCATCCCCCTGTATTCCCATAAATGACATGTTTCCTGATGATAAATTTTATCTAGTTTAATATGATATTCCTTGGTATGAATAAATTGTAAATTATTTGGTATCATCTTGAATTCCTGCTGATTTTAATAAAAACCAAGTCGATCATATGAAATATGATTCCCATTGGTACATTTGGGATAACCCCTACCTTTGGAACACATGTAGTGATCAATTACTTGTGTTTTGTGTCCCTGGTAATGAGTTCCAGTCCATCCTTAGGTTCTATGACACTCTTGTATATGGGGGCCACTTCAGTCCCCATTGGGCTACTCACAAGGTTCTTAATTCTGGTATATTTTGGACAACATTATTTCAGGATGCCTATAGTTTTCATAGATATTTTTCTTGCTATAAAATAATAAGTAATGTCTATAAAATAAATGAAATTATAAAAAAACCCTTTCTCTTTTATTACATTTCTGATGTTAGGGGCTTTGACTTTATATGGACATTTTCTAATTCATTCAAAAACTTGCACATTCTTCTAGTAGTATATTATGTTTCAAAAAGGGTAGAGGAATGAGAAACAAGGATTTATGATTCAAAGATAGTTTTAGAATTTTTTATAACCTTTATTTTTTTATAGGTTTGGATTTCCTAGGTTCATTATTAGTGGCCAGAGTTCCAATTTCTAAAACTAAGAAATGCAATCACTTTTTCAATGGTATGGGGTTGGACATCGAGTTTCTACTGCATATAAACCCTAAACAATGGTAAAGTCAAAATGTAAAATAAATAGGTTAAAAAAATTCTTTAAAAAATGGTTTTAACCAACATAAAATATTGGAGTCTTAAACTTAATGATTCATTATGGGTTTACCACAATTCCTTCAAAACTCCCATTGGCATGTCACCTCATCAACTAGTTTTTAGAAAAAATTGTCACCTAACTATTGAGACAGAGCACCAGGCCTACCAAGCAATTAAACAATGAAATTATGATCTTTCTAGTGTAGGTTCTCAATGAAAGTTACAGATTGAGGAGTTGGAGGAAATGTGGAGAGACTCATATAGGAACTCTTGGATTTATAAGGAGAGAACCAAGGCTTCCCATGACCACCTCATACCTCATTTTCAATTCCACATTAGGTAGAAGGTCCTCCTTTTCAATGAAAGACCGAAACTACACCCAGGTAAGATTTTTCCTACCAATTTGGCCCATACACTGTTATTAATGTCTAATGTCTATTTTGGTGTTGTGAGACATCAAAATGAAGAAACAAAACAAACATTCACTATCAATGGTAGGGGTGTCCAAACCTGACCCACCCAATAGAATAGACCCACCCTGAGCGGGTTGGGTTGGGTTACACATGTAATTTGGATGGGTTAGGTTTTTTTGGGTTGAGTTATTATGGGTCGGGTTGGGTATTGAGTTGGAAAAATAATGACCCAACTTGACCTGTCAACCTAAGGATAGTCTATAATTTAAAAAAATTCCATCAGGCTCATCTTCTCTACCTTCACCACCTATTCTCCATTCCATTGATCCCTATCCCTAATCTACCTCCCTCCCTCTCACTTTCTCCCTATCTATCCCACCCATGGAGATAGTACAACCCTAATAATATCCCTTCCGAACCTCTATCTCTCTCTCCATAATTCCTTCCCCCACTACTCACTCTCTCTCCCTCCATACATCCCTCTACCTTTTTCACTCTCTTCCACCTGTCAATCGGATTGAACCCTAAAATGACATCTAAATCTCTCTCCCTTAAATACCATAGTGTTGCACGTGAACTACTGAGATACAATCATTCACCCCCTTCCACCTCCCTCCCTTCCCTTTCAATTCCCAAACATTGACCACCACCCCTCCTCCTCTTTCAGTCATAGCCGGAGCCTGATGACTCTCAGTGAGTGGGAGTATCTCACAAAATCTACCTTATTATCAATCCTTAGAAGATTTTATAAGTAATAGGGATTATCTTATATTATAACAATATTTAAAAAATATATTACTTGTGAATTTTTATTGTTTAAGTATTTCCTATCTTTTAGGAATTTTTATCTTCTTTATGAAGTATTAAATTTGGTATATTTATTTTGTATAAGTTGATTGTAGAAATTAGTTTTACTCATTGGTATCCATTTCTTGAAGTTGTTAACACATTTTCTAAAATTGATACAGGTCATAAAATATTTAATTGAAAATATATAATGTAATAGAGAATAATGATAACAAGGAAAATAAAAACTGCAAGAAGGATTATAAGAGAAGATGGTATGGATCTGTAAACCATAAAACATGATAAGTAATGGCCTAATCTATAATTTTTTGTATAATTTGAAATGTATATACAAAACAATTGATTCACATATTTACTAATACAAAAGTAAAATATTATTTTGAAAATTTAATTAGTTTATGTAATTTATATTTTATTTGATGTTTGGTATTTTTTTAAACATGTTTGATGAGATACAATCTATAGTATTATTTTGTTTCTATATAGAAAAATAAATACATATGCAATTTTATTGGAAGTAATGCAAGTAAAAATTCATAATATATCAATATGATTTTTTATGCAATCTTAGACCATGAAATGTGTTCTCACTCAAAGTTTTTTGTTATTCTATAATAAAGTTGTGTATATTAAAGAAAATGTATATGCATTTGTTTTCCAATCTGAATTTTTCAGTATGTATTGAAGAAAATGCATATGAATATTCATATTCCAAACTATATTCACTAAATTGTATTTTTTTCCATTTTTTTTATCATTATTTGTTTTATAAACTATATTTTTCAGCTTTATTCAATACATAGTTTGTGAATAGTCTATAATATAGTTTGTGTATATTAAAAATAATGCATATGCATTTTTTTTCAAAAATATATCTTTTAGTTTGTAATAATGATTTATATAAAAAACGAAAAATGCATATTCAAATTTCAATTTTTAGTAATAATATTCAGTATACAGTCTGTAGTATTAAACTATATGAATTTTACACACCATATCTGCAAATGTGTGTAGGGAAAAAACTATATACACAGTATTAAACAAAATATATTCTAAAAATATGTGCATAGACTGTATAAATAAAATCTTCAAAAAAATTTATTTTAAAATGTGTCTAAACTATATTTATTATATAAAATACTAGAATCTAAAATACAGTCTTTTTTTTGTTATATTAGGCAACCTGATCGAACCGACCCAATCCGACAAAACCCATTATAGGTCGGGTTAGGTCAAGTCTCTAGGGAAGAATGGTTGTAACCCGACCCAACCCGACCCATCCAATTTTTATTGGGTTGGGTTCAAAATCCTCCCAATCCTAACCCAACCAAACCAATGTACACCCCTAATCAATGGTAAGTGGTAGAAGTACTTTCACGAAACTATTTCAGAGTTCCCAATGGAGGAAATCCACCTTTAAGAATCCATATACCAATGAAACCCACTAGGTTTTATCCTTACTTCCCACATTATCTTTTATTATAGTGAGGATATTTCACACTCTAGGTGTGTTTGTGTGTGTGTGGGTGGGTGGGTAAATTCCTGGTTTAGTTAGGATTTTCACCATCTTTCTTTCTTTTCTCTTTTTCTCTTGTTACATGGTATTGTAACCACCCCTTTCAATTTTGTACTGGAATAATCATTTTTAAATCCCACATGATCATGGATTTATTAAAATTTCATGTCAAAATTCCTGATTTCACATTTTTTTAACATTCAATGAAAATTTATTTCACCAATGACATGTGATTTTTATCATGAATTTACCATCGAAGTGCATTTTTTTAGTAAATTGGTTGTTTGTTGATGATATAAATGGTTGTATCTCTATAAAATCTTTTATATGATTGATGTCCTCTATACGAGTAGTTTATGGGAAAATTGTGTCACTTAACTTCCCCACACATCATTGCACTCAACCTTGAAGTGTGAGTATTTCTTACTTAATTGAAGGTATATATAAGTTAGTTTAATATTTATGAGATTTTTAAAATGTCTTTTACATACATTGATTCCTTATATGATATCTTTCATTATTATACCATATTGACCTACATGTGTGTACCTGTTATCTGACTATTGTACGCCCTCAAACTAAAAAACAAAAACAGAAAACAAAAATCAAATAAAAACAACACAAATAAATATAGAGGGGAGTTATGAAATGTAAAACATGTAGAGATATATTTCACATGAGATTAAGGTTTGAATTTTGGGAATGATTAAGTGGGTGGGTCTTTAAATTTGATTTCAAAGGATGCAGAGAAGGTTCGGTGGAAAGAATAAGATAAGATTTTTTTTTAAAATAACTTATATCTACTGGATAGAAAGTGGAAAGAACAACATGGAATGGTTATCAAACACATGTGGGGATTTAGTGTCATTTTTTACTCATGGGTTTCCTTTCTAGTAAAAATATCATATATCTCCTTGAATTTCATTCTGATACAATTTATGAGACATCTTTTTCCATGATCATTGAGAATAACTCCTTGGTATGTTTTTTTCTTAGATCACATTACTATCAGGAATTATTATTTTTTGAATGTTAAATATTCATTAAGTTTGAAATATCACCATTAATCTTTTTTAGAAATGCTAATTTTCCCAGTAGTGAAAATGTTTAGGTGTGGGGGTGTGATCATGTAGCGATTCACTGTTCATTTCCACCCTTATACTACTTTGTCAAATTGATTTTTTATTGTAAATTTAAAATATAATTAAAAATTTGACTTCATATTTTGTTTAATTAGATAATTTTTATCAGTATTAAAAAGTTAAATTTCAATTTTTTATGATTTCATTATAGTTTTAGGTGATTTGGAGAGCCCTGGATATAATTCAAGCAAAACAGGCCAAACTGTGCAAGAGACCAAGCACATATGTAGACTAAAATGCATACTATAGATAATAAATGAATCTAATTGGGTTAAAATTTGGTGGGTGTATGTAAAATCAAGTGGGATAAATTTATCTTTAATATTAAGGATCCTAATTCATCCATTTTAAGGATCAAAATATGCTATCATTGGATAGAATCTTCACTAAGTCTCGAGGTCGCTTATGTAATTTGACCATATATTGGGATGTAGGTCCCCAAATTATTCCAAAATTTTGGTTGATATATAAAACAGGTGTTAAAAAAACTTTTTAGGTTTTTCAAAAGTAACAAAAACATGATCCAAGTGGTATTTTAAAAACATGGATCCTAAAACCACCTCCTCCTAGGCTATAAATTTGCACTATGGGCCTCATTTGTAAGTTCAACTAGGGGGAAAGGTGCTACTATTTTGGATTCCCTAATGAGTCATCTAATCCATTTAGAGGTTATTTAGGCCCCTATCCTCAAGGGTAGATAAATTATGAAGGAGAATTTCCACCCGAATCTCCTCCTCCTCTCAATGGAGAGCTAAACGGTGGACGATCATTTCGAGGGAGATACAAACACTTGTATAGGGAGTTCTGACATTTTTTTATTCTATTTATCTAGTGTAATTTGTGTGTGGAACATTTCATTTATGTTTTATCTTAACATGATTGTCCGTTGAATTCATTATTTTGGTATAATTAGGTGAAACACTTTTCATTTCAGTACCGATTTGGTTGATATTTCAAGTGGGAATCTTAAGCTATTCCGATTAGACAACACAAGAATCCTTTTTCACTTTCACATACATGAGATTTAGGTATGATTTGGTATCCCTAATTCTATTCTTGCGGTTCAAACCTCAACAACCTGATTATTTTTTCAAGGGTTGGTTCTTTGTGCATCATTTTAAATACGCAAGAGGGGATTTGAGATCTTGATTACCCTCAAACAAAGGATTTCATTAAACCATGTGTGATTTTTAGAACAATGAACTAAACAAGATGTAAAGTGAACTTGAAATGACCCCCTTCTATCATAATTATAAAACTCCACTTTTTTATCAACTATTAAACTCTTTAATTAAGTCATTTTATTTTTTTTAAAAATATTTTCAAAACCACCCCTATTTTATCCCTTTTTATTAAAGATACAAACTTTATACCTCCAATTATCATTGAGAGATGACCGAGGTCCCACCCTATACTATAAATAAACTTTAAAAACATAATCAAATTGACTTGTCACAACAACGTGGTCACCTGTCCTAGCAGGCGCTCTCACCCATGCCATCATGGGTCTACTTAGTCGACCTATCTCTCACATGATTGACCCCTGGTCCCACATGTAGTTGAGGTGGGTCCTCTGTGGGATTATAATTGGCCAATTTTTTTACACCAAGTAAATCTTAAATATCTAAAAATTACACTAAACTAAAATATATGGTTATTTCATACATTATAATTTTACATTTATTTCAATCTTCTCATAGGTATATTATTCTCAACCTTACAAAATTATTGAAATTTTACATTCATTGCATGATACTATTTATCACCAAAAGTTATA
Organism: Viscum album; assembly: GCA_963277665.1. Taxonomy (NCBI): domain Eukaryota; kingdom Viridiplantae; phylum Streptophyta; class Magnoliopsida; order Santalales; family Viscaceae; genus Viscum; species Viscum album. The sequence continues at coordinate 1,075,110,791 of OY728121.1, read as the reverse complement.
AAATAAATATTATACTTATTACATTACTTGGGTGATAACTAAAATTACTTTTTAACTAAGAATTTTATAAAAATTTGAATTTATTCATAGATTATTTCTTATTTAATGGATATTTCCTATCAATGGTCATATTATCTATTCTATAAATACCCCCTTAACATATATTTTTTATAATAAAAACTCTACGTATTCTAGCTTTCTCACTCATAAGGATAGTTCATATTTTCCCACTACTCTGCATTATTACCATCGTGTTCTTTGGAGGATTTCTAATCTTAGATGATCCTAATGATATAGGTTATGATTTTGGGGTTATCATATTTATTTTCTATTATCCTCTTTTATTTTTGATGATCATTGAAAATTTAATATTCATAGATCTATAGTTTGTATCAAACTTTTGAAGAGGAGTTCTTGTATTGAAATTAACATATTTTCTTTAATAAAATGTACTACATATTGTTTTAAATTTATAAGAGTTGTTTATTTATAAAATTTATTTAAAAGATATTAATGCACTAAAATCCTGGTATGTTACATTCTACCCCTTGTAAAGGAATTGAACCCTTGAAATTCATTTATATATAAGTAAACCCTACATCTCGCTTACCAAGCTTTAGTCTTGAAGTTTGTTGTCCCTATAAAATAACTTCATTACTTTCACTAACCATTAAAATTATATTTAACAATTTTTTTTGAAATAACTCACACCTTTATTAAATTCTCCAATTTCCTTGTTGGAGTCTCTCATGAAAAGTAAGGGTCCATGTGTCACAACGGTACCTTAGAGTGTTTTAAAAATCTTGTATCTCTCTTTCTAAAATACAACTTGTGAAATTTGAATTAAATTGATGTAAACATTGGTAAAAATTTGAAAAAGTGATATTATAAATATATAATTTCAAAACATATATTTGAACTTGATTTATATAAAATAGTATTATCGAGTCATCTTCAAAAGTTTCAAAATTATCTTTGATATTCCCAAAAGGAATAAATTTTATAATTTGATACATATAGGCTATGCAGTGGTCTCCCTCTTCAATAGATTCTATAAAACCAACAAGTGTTTCATATGTTTTAGATAAAGTGAAGAATTTAAAAATACTTGGTTAGTAATTTCTACACCTAATATGGTGGGAAAGTTAAGAGTGCAATATTTTCTAAGAGACAATCCATGAACCTTGGAAATATCAACATATGGTTGAGGTATTAGATAACTTATAGATTTTCTTACAATTGATTTAGATACTATAAAAATTTTCAAAGTTATATGAGCATGACTTTAGAATAATTTTTTCTAGTATATCATCTGTAAGGGATAAAATAGTTGTTTGTGATCTTAATCCCTCCATCTTGAAACTAATCCTCAAACTTAAAAAGTTACATGAAAAGTATTTTACTAAAAATAAATATACTTAGAAATTTAAACTATACTTAATACAAACATCATAATCTCCAAAGTTACCTAAACCTTTCCTTAGACACCAACTCCAACAGACCAAACACACACTCCCAGATCCAGTGACAAAAACTACTGCATATTTTTTTATAAAAATTTTATTGAAAAATATATATAATGAGGACCATTTAGGTCTAGAGATTTAAAGGATCAGAAAAATATTATTACATATCAAAGTTTTATAAAATTATTAAAAAAACTATTCAGATTTACTTAAATAATATCCTTTATCAAAACCAAACACCATGATCTATTATTCATAACTAAACCTATGAAAATAATTTTAAAATGTAGGGTGAGAACATAATTTCTCAGTAGAGGGTTTAAAAACCAGAGGTGAAATCCTTTGTCTTTTAAAAATACTATAGAATAATTTCAAAAAAAATTCATAAAACATTTGAGAAATAACTCTACCCTAAATAATAATTTATATTTTTCATAAAAATCCATAATAATAAATATAATTTTCAAAAATTTTAAAGGATATATTATTTTGAACAAAAAAACATTTGAATCAAATTCAAGTTTCTCCTTGAAATCTTAAAAGCTTTAATTTTTGAAAAAAAATTCTCTTTTTGGAATATAATGATACTCAAAAAACTTTTAAGAAAATCATGGTTCCATTAAGGATATTAAATATCACTCTTTAGGATAAATCCTATTTGAGATCACGGGTTCACTCCCCATTTCTCATCATCATAACCAATATCCAAGTTCCAAATTTTTAAATAAATCACTTTGAAAAGCCCATATTTCTCATTATAAATACATTAAAACAATATTTTAGAAACATCTCTTATATGTAATTTAATTTCAAAGAGTAAAATAAATGAACTTTAACATAAATTTCATTAAAGGAGAATCCATACTTTTAGAAATAATCCATCCATCCATAGGTAACATTTATAAACACTTATTTAAAATTAAGCTTAAAAAATGCATGAAACTTAAAAGATAACTGTAGTGTATGTTCATACCGATATTCATGAATGACATTTATATAAATAAAATATTATTTTATACATAAAATGGTAAATTTATCACTTTAAATTAAACCTTGAATTTAGAAAAAAAAATTAATTTTTTTAATATATATTTTTTTTAAAATGGGAATTGAATTAAAATATGTTAAAAAAACACTCCTTTTCAATGAGGGTTTAATAAAAATAAATATCCCTTAGGGTTTTATAAACCATAAAACAAGAATAAAAATCCCTTGAAATAAGGGTTTTAGAAACATGAAATATGAGTTTTAAAAGAAAAATCAAGTATCCCTTAAAGAAGGTTTTTAAAAAACATGGAATATGAGTTTTAAAATAAATTTCCCTTACCTTAATATTTATAAAAATTATTATTTTACAAGGAATAATTCTACTTACAGGCTATCTCCCTCTCTTTTTAAATTGGATGGTAACTGAGGAACTTATCCAACACTTATATTGTAGGTAATCCAATGGAAAATGCTTCTTATATAGCCCTACCTTCACTATTAATTTTTGTTTAAATAATAAAAATGTTAATTGATAACTACTAATCCAATTAAACCTTAATATTTTAAGAAATACCATTTAAAATGATTTTTACATAAAATATAATTCCCAATATCTACATTAGAATTTCATCCATTTAATATTCTATAAAATTCCAAACTTGAAGCTTGAAGGAGTCCAAATTTCTACTGGATTTTAGATAAAGCTGGGAATGAAGATAAAAAATCTTTAATATTTATGGAGAGTACACACATACACCCACCACACACACACATATCATCATTGTGATTGGTTTAACCTGAGGAGAAGATGATGATATCAGAAATACAACTAAGCCACAATCGATCTATGGTTTTAAATACAATTGTTACAGTTATATATATATATATATATATATCTTTCTTTCTTATTGGTTTCATCGAGCGTTCTCAAGAAGAACACAAAAACTATCACCGATCATAATTTTCAAAGCCAAACCATTTGTAGTGTCTTGATGGAATCATGCATTTATTGTTACGATGTTGACATGAATGGTGAACCACTATAGGATGAGGAGAAAACTGTGAAAGAGATATTAATGATTAATATAGGTTGAGAGATCTTCGTAGGGTATACTCTCTTTATTTGATAGTTTTATGGTTATGAGATTTTCACTGAAGGAAAACGATAGTGGAGGTAGAGAGTATATCGACCTGGGCCATCTACAAGTTATGTAGGAAAGGAGAGGATAAGATTTAAATCATAGGGAGGAGAAAAAGGAAATAGTGAGGGTTTAGGTTTGGCGTGAGGTAGGAGATGAATTTGGGTTTGATTGGATGGTTCAAATGCAATTGGTTGGATGACCCGTGTTATAAGAAAATGTTTTTTAATCGGAGCTATAGTGACCGCACTCTGTGATCCCACATAGATGTTCTCCTCATTTTCACACCTAGATATATAATTACTCATTTCATCAGTGGATTAGTGAGTATCCTGGGGTTTTCTCCCAGAACCACACAACACCCACACCTCAAGCCACCACGCCGAACCGCAAAGTGGCACTGACACCCCCATGAACATTCTTATGCATGCTCCACGGGTGCTATGCATACCCACCATGCATGTCCTAGCATGAGCACTCAACCATGCCACTATGGGCCTACTTAGTTGACCTAGATCCCACATGGTTGAATGCTGGTCCCACTTGTGGTTGAGTTAGGGTTTTTGTGAGCTTATGGTTAACCATTTTTACACTAAGTAAATCTTAAATATCTAAAAATAACACTAAACCAAAATTCATGATTATTTCATACATTATACATTTACATTTATTTCAATATTCTCATAGGTATATTCTTTATAACCTATTACAAAATTAATAAAATTTTACCTTTATTGCATGATATTATTTATCAACAAAAGTTCTAAAATTAATATTATACTTATTAAATTACTTGGGTGATAAATAAAATTACTTTTTAACAAAGGATTTTATAAAAAATTTAAATTTATTCATATATTATTTCTTATTTAACAGTTATTTCCTATCAATGGTCATATTTCCCATTCTATAAATTCCCCCTTAATAAACATTTTTTTACAATACAAACTTTATATCCCATGGGGCATCATTAATTCCTACAAGGTTACCAAATTTAGGAATTCAAAACATGAAAAAACCCACTAAACTACATGATAGTATAGGATATGATATTCTAAGGTCAAAACCATAGAGACAGGGATGGAGAAAATTTTAATAAAATAAAATAAACTGTAATTTTTTTTGATTTATAGTAATTGAATCTAGAATATTGAACATGTTATTGGTGGAGAAAGTGAGAGAAGAAAATATAAAAAGGGTGTTAGGTAGCAATGAATCCTAGTTCATGGGATAACAAGGTATGAAAAAATTAATTATCAATCATAAAGTCATCAGAATTAGTTCCCAGAAAGTTGAATGGTCATGGTAAATGATCCCCATCCAAAACTCTCATTTTCTCATGATCAGGTACTTTGGATTGTAAATAATGGGTAACCAAAAACCTTATTTAAACATAGTGAAGAAATAAACCCAATGGTCATGGATAAAGTATAAAACCTATACATCACATAAAAAAAATTCATTCAATCAAATTAAGAAATGTTCATGCTAAAATAAATAAATAAATTAAACCAGTTTCCCAACCCTGCTCACAATAGTCATGCAAAAAGGAATCTAGGAAGGAATAAAATTGAATAAAAAATATGAAATACCAACATAAATTTCAATAAAAAATAGAATACCTTATACAATCAATTCCAGTTCATCACACATGACACAACACAAAGCAATAACCTCCTCATGCTAGCCATGATATGGTGCAGAAAAAGAATATAGAAAAGTCTAAATAATGGTAGCAACAGGGCTCCGTAGCAGGTGCATTTTAGTCAGGCGTCTGTGCATCAATACTCCTCCTCCCAGAACTCCCCTACTGTGCGACCGAGGGGTTTTTTTATAAGGTTTTTCCTCAACCCACTTCCATGCAATAAATCTCATGTATCTTTATTTTTTTATGTTCTATGATATGTTCACAACATTTAAATTTACACAGTGTGTAATCCACATCAGTGGTAAATTATTCATATCCTCTTTGTCTCAAAACTGTCATATCATGTATAGCATACATGATGTTTAATGTATTTTCACAGCGTGTAATGACTTCATGACTTGTCCCAAGTGGCGATGGATTCTCTAGAATCTCACATCATGTAATCAAATACATGACATGTAAATTTTCATTTTCCAGTTCTTTAGATCCCTTTTTCTTCATGTTTTTTTTCTTTTGGCCTCAAAAATCTGGTGTCATGCCATGAGCTTCACTTATGGTACGAAGTTTCTTTTAGCTCTAGAATTCATCTTGTTTTTATCATTTTTCAAATATCTAATGTATACTACCATAAAACACAAAACAATTCAAACTATCCAACATTTGGAAAGAATAATCATTTAAATACATAAATAAATGTATTAAAATAATAAAAAAAATACATGCATGAAATATAGATATAAAAATTCTACGTATTATAGATTTCTCACTCACAAGGATGATTCCTAGTTTCCTACTACTTTGATTTCTTACCATCATTGATTTTGGAGGGTTTATACTCATGGAAGATTCTAATGAAGTGGGATATGATTTTGGGCTCATCATATTCATTTTATGTTGTCTTAATTTATTTTTTATGATCATTGTAAATTTAATATTCCTGATTACTTAGTTTATATTAGACTTTAGAAGAGATGTTCTTGTACTGAAATTAGCATATTGTATTTAATAAAATGCACTTAATCTTGTTTTAAATTTATAAGACTTGTTTATTTATATAATTTTTTAAAAGGAATAAATGCACTAAAATCCTAGGATGATACATAAAGAACAACCTTTAGAAAAGCATCAATGATACTAAAGTTATAAAGGGACCTAACATGATACCCATCAAACACATGTATCTCTATACCTGTGTCCCTTAGCTGCATCATATGCAAGCATTAATTTTTATATGATCCATTTATCCTAGTCATAGAGTGAGCATGTGACACAAAGTATTTCAATCCCATATATCCAAATCACACATTCTTGATTCTTTGATTATAAACTGACCAAGTCAATGAATACATCACATTTCATTCACCTTTATGGATGTGCACATCACGTGCCCCTCACCCAATAGATAAAAACGTCATATGTTCTATCTAGATATGACCATAAACTTCCTTAGTTTATCTCTATCAAGGGTATATATTTAATACTCATTATACATAAGGAAAAATCTTATCTTGGTTAAGATTAAACCGATAAAATGATCAGCAACATATCCAACCAACCCTTGATTAGCTAAGCCTCAAGGATTATGTAAGAAAGATATAAAATTAAAAAGGTTTTCATTATAGGTACTTCATGGGTCATCCAGTGCACAAAACCCATTTCGTGCCTCATGATAATATTACATATCCTGATACAATAATACCACTCATGATAACCTTAACATTTTATTATAACCTATAATAATTCATGATGAAAATCAGTTAAGGATAACTCAAAGTTATACTTTGAGAGGTCAATTATCATTTCACTTAATGAAATATATATCAATATATACACATATACAACCAATTTGAAACAATAATAAAGTGGATATTGCCTTTTTTATAACATGATGAATTTTATATTCTTAATCTATCTTAAGGTCACTTAAAAAAACTTACATAAGTTCTTGTATAAAATATCATATATCATAGACTACCAGATCAACCTTATGTTTTCTGCACTTTCAAGGGTTTTATTAAACTCATTACATCTCTATGTAATTCCCACCACATCTCTATGTGACCATATGATAAAACTCTCTCAATAAACTATTTAGTGAGTAAAATCCATGAAGTAAGATAATTTGAATAATGGAGAGACTTATGAATCTTATTCCTAATGTTAAACTCTTTGAATATATTATTAAAACTTCTTAACTTAACAATATCAAATGTTAATATTTTAATAACTTTTGTTATCTACTTAGAACTCATTATATTTTCATCATCATCATTATACTTTGGAACCAATTCTATCAAATTTTTCCTTGAAATAATTTTGGTAACTAGTGAAAATATTTACAATAATATTTCAATAACATATATCCTAAAATTATTTAGGATATAAAGTGATAAGTGCTTTGTATTTTGACTAAAATGATCATTTTTTTTAAAATTTGAACTTATCTAAGATAAAATATTCTCCCACTTTCTTCTTAAAAACTATATTCTCTTAAAAATATCTTACTAAGATATACAAACTATTTTTTTAAGAAATAACACTTATTTACTTAGTGAGAATATTTAACAAAAAAACTATTGTACCCATATCATATATGGAATTATATGTGCTTGGAGAATTTTCATAGAAGAATAATATTATTTAAAACATGAAACTAATGGTGGTGAGATAAAATGCCTCATATTTTAAAAAATTTCTTAGATAAAATCCTTATCATGGATAAAACATTTTTATCATTATGACCATCTCAAGTCTATTCTATAATCTAATGAATCATACACTATGTGTAACATTTCATATTATTCATTAAAACTCATTGTAAATAAAATATTTATCTCATCATATGAGATAAATAATATTACTATGAATATCCTTTAATTAGATTCATTTGAGCTTGATAATATTCCTTTGAATTCAATTCCATGATTCAAAAACCCTTTGCTTCATCATTTGAATACAAATTAAAATCTCTATTAATTCTACATAGATTTTGAACTCCTATATATTTAAAATATTTGAAAAGTATACATTTGGTATCAAATTCCCTTAAAAATTAAAAATTAATTTCTATAATATTGATACCTAGAATGGAGTCTCCACAGAGTTTCTTAAACTCCTTTAGATATCTTAGACAATTTTATCTTATGGAAACATCACTCCTCCTTCATGATAACTCTAGTTTTCAATGAACTTTAATGGATACTAGAAGAAACATTGTTGGAATATCCAAATAGATTTTTTTATTTTGGTTTTAAATTTCACCCACTTGTACTATCTATAAAGCACCAAAACCTATACATCACATGTCGAGCTCAACTTTCTTCAACACTTTGAGAAAATAGGATAAACATTTATTGAACTCATTCATCTTTCGGGAACATTCCAAAAAATAATTATATAATAAATTCCACACCCAGAAAAATAATTAAGGGAAACTTGAGTAAATTATTCTATGATTATCATAAACATATAGATACACCTTTTAAAAAAACTTCAATAGTTTTTTTTATTTAGGAAGGTGTTACTTAAACACATAGAATTTCTTGTCATTTCTTAAGAATATTTCTTAATTTTTTCCCCAGTCTAATAAATTTCTTACATTAAGCTTATACTTCTATTATAATTTACCTCAAAGTTAAATTTTATGATGATCATACTATTCATATACAACAAAATATTTTATCAGATGAGTATCATGTTTTACAAACATTTAATAAGGACTTTTATTAAATGTAATATCACTAAAATGATGGCCCCTTTTAAACTCATCATATCCATTAGTGGGCCTAGATCCATATTTCACTAGGAAATGAGTCTAATTTGGTGTTACTTTCACCACTTAATTATTTGGGTATAAAATCATCCCAATAATATCATATATGAAACTTGGATGGTTGAATAAACAACACTTTGTCCAATCCATCATATGGATAAACCTAACACTATTCCTATGTAATCCTAACTCTTAGGGTTTCACACATAATGTGATTTGGTTACCTAACTCTTAGGGTAAATCATTTACACCATTCCTCACACAAGATAATCCATGGATACCTTGCTTTGGTAGAACCCACCCAATTGAATGACTGAGGTCTTGATATGTGATTGTTTTGGAAGGAATCTAACACTTAGTATTTTTAAATGGGATTTAATCTCACAATTTTTCTCATGTTATTCCCTTTATATATATGCATGCTTATAATGATTTAGTTTGTAATCTTATTACATACCCCAAATCAATATGTTCAACCAATTTTGATGTGTAATCATTTACACAAATCATCAACAAGTCAAAGTTAAGGTAGAATAAAACTAAATCCATTATCATATCTAGTATGTAACTTCTTAGATTCATGTGTGATAATTTATAGAAGATGTTTAAATCTCTAAAATAAATCATACATCTATTCATAATATAACCAATTTTATATCTATGAATAATAAAAAAGGGAATAAATTAAATAAATAAATATTTAAAATATTTAAACATGATACAAACAAATTATGAAAAATTCATAAATTAAAACTAATTATATACACTTTATAATTTATCCATATATTATGGAAATTATATAATTTAAATAAATATAAAATTTTTATATTTATTCCCAATATGAACTCTTTCATATTATTTATTATATGAAATTTAATTTAAATTTATGATATTGAGTTAAATATAAACATTTTTTATTTCAAGTATTTTATGTAACAATTTACATAATCTAAATATCACATATTTATTATTGTAAGTTCCATTGGACCGAATAACTACATTTAGGGGGGGGGGGGTGGTGAAATAGTGTATCCCAACTTTTACAATTTCTTTTTTATTTAGAAATTAACCTTTACAACTGGTTAAAATATGATTCTCTTACTCGAATAATTTTACTCATCTTTGGATAATATATTCATAAATTAAAGAAGTGTAATACACATAACAATTTTTACAAGAATTAACGTCAATGTGAGAGCCTACCCTTTGCTGTGGCTGATTGTTACCTCATTCCACAAATTTTACACTATAATATTTTTATTAATTACAAGTGGTTGGGTCATGTAAAATCTTATGACACATGATTCCCAAAACATGCACTATATCCTGTAGATACTACCGTCTCCCGATAGTTACAATAAAAATGAACACTAACACCTGATAATTACCTTCAATAGATTCAAGTTTCTTCAATAACTGATGAGTGATATCCCTCCTTGATTCAGTAGATAAAATTCACAATAAATCCTACTCACTTCTTCTAGAACCACCACCCAAAAATTCTGTTTGGTGAGTAGAAAAATAAGGCCTATGGATTACTCTTTCTCATTGCATGCAGATCCACTAAGGATCTGCTTTTTCTTATTCCCTTCTCCATAAGCTTGGGAAAACATATTTTTAGATGGTTATCACCTCAACTTTAGGCTCTCATACTTCTTCCTATCTTTCTAAAAACTCAATTAACTTTTTTTTCACTATGTACAATGAAAAAATATCACCCTTCCTACACTACCAATTTACAACAACCTCGATAAAATTAAGGGATATCCAACTTAGAGAATTAAATTACACACAATAAAATCAATATAAAAAAATGTAATAATATAATAATATTAAGTCACCATCCAAAAGTTTGATCATACAATAACCACATTTGGGCTCCCTACTATTATGTGTTCACTTATTGAAGGTTTTTAGCATAAAAAAATCTGATAGGTCTTGTGCCCAATGATGGTTTTTTGTTAGAATCATATGGATAAACCATAAGAGCATGATGGAGAATGACATGTATCATGATTATATCTGAAAAAACTAGAATAAATAATCTTGAAACTAGGAGATAGTATCTTTCAAATTAATTATATAATCCATTTAAAAGAAATAATTACCTCGATCTTGAGAAATTTCTTTAAATAATATGTTGATTATCCAAATTTCATTCAGGTTGTACTATCGTAGCACTATGAAGATCTAAGGATATAATCCCTCTAATGGAAATATATACATTCTCCTTGATCTCAGAGCATCTCTAATGGATCTTCAAGTACTATCATAGAGGTATCAATTTTATTTTGTCATTTGTGTTGATCATACACAATCCCTCATGTTAGAGGATTTTCGTACTATTGATCTCTTAGACTTTAGAGGGATTAGGAGGCTGATAAGTCTCTCAGTCTTATGATACACCCTAGATATATTCTTCATAAAAAGAAATATCTAGGGAGAAAATCATTGTTCATATGGAATGATTCTCACCTTTTGGTTGGTTAACACTAAAAAATTACATAAGAGAAGAATATATAGAGTTAGGATTTTAATATTGATAATTTAACATAAATACCTCATCAAATATTAAACTTTATACATTACCCATGTGAATAATATTAATATTAATATTATTACATGGCATTCACTAACTCAAAAATCATTAAATATAATTTTTTTAAATAAATAAATTAATATTTATTTAATGATATATAATTATTATATCATTCTCACTACTGAAACCTTCTTTTCTCGACAATCCTCCCCAACATTTATTGAAACTAGAATAATACATATTATTCATTCGATAAATAAATAAATAATATATTTATGGTGAGGTAAATAAATATTTATTTAATATTCAACTCACATACAAAGAGTGACCAAATAAATAAAATTAGTAAATATTTAATAAATATTACTTCTCGTTCTTAAGAATAATATTTATTCTAACCATTAAATATGAATAGTATTTAATTGAGATCATAGGATACACTAAATGTGTAGACCTTTAGGCCTCTTCCTCAGTGCTATTAGGTGGTCTTGCTTAAAGTCCAATATTGGTGTCTAAAAAGACATAAAGGAAGAAATAAATGTTGAAATGATGACAAACACATATAAACATTCATTGTGTAATATAATCCCCTTGCATCGATATCTCATTAAGCAGGTTTCATACTCATATCATCAACCCATATACTCAATACATCTTTTTTTGACTATCTAAAATGAACTTTTCAATACACCATGGATATAGATTTTTTTCAAAAGTTCCATTACAATAAAAGGAATGAGATATAAAATTTTATAAATATGTATGAGAAAAATCCTTTATCAACTTATAAATTAATAATATATCATTTATGATGCACCTAGAGCACCCTACTTCCTGTGAAAATATGGTGTCACCATTTTCTTCAGTACACTAAAGTGAGCAAGTTATGCCATGTATTAATAATAATCTTAAAGACTAAGGATCATTAGACATTATTTCAGACAATAATATCCAATGGCACATAAAAATGTGGAATTATTACTTGCAGTTTAGTTCTCATAACCTCCTATCTTGGAGATTACCAAGGGTGAGCTTCATGAGAATAAGACTCAATATATTATTAGTCTCCTACCCCTGATGAACTACATATTTTGTGTCCATTTATATTATTTAATCTATCCAAAGATAATTTATATAAATAATATTTTCATATAATTTCAAATAGATCATCATAATAGGGATCTTTTATGCCTTATCAAAGTGATAAATACTCTTAGAAAATTATCATATTGACATTATATAGAATAAAAATAATCATGTGATAATATATTCAATTAATAGTCACATATTTGAATATATATAGGTAATATAAAGTAAAAAATATTTGGTTCTAGGGAACTAACTCCAACACTTCACAAAATATTTCCAATGTGGACAATATCTTCACATTGAGTTACAAAAATTACCTTGGCATCCAAACTCCTTGTAAAAATAACTTTGAATCCATAAAAAAACTCAATAAGATGAAACTCATTTGATCTTTACAAACAATCAACAAAAAATAATTTAAACCTCTGTAAGCAAACATTCCCAGTAAAACTATAGTCAAATAATAATAACCCTTGTGAACTCATCTTAAAAATATTTCACACTTTTGAAATCTTAGTTTAAATCACTATAACACCATTTGCATGTGATTATGAAAAATAAATAACAAAAAAGAATCAATAAATTTATATTTTCATTATTATTGAAAACATATAAAAACATTTGAGTTATTTCTCAATAAGTTATTATCAATTATATTCTTGTTCTTCATGATGTGAGGATCAAAGATTATTCAAAATACTTGAATAACAATCTGTTTGTGATGTTTTAATAGCTAAGTATCAGATATAGCATTATCTGGTTTGATTTCATTAGAATTTATAATTCTAGAAATTCCATCCATAATGTAAGGATAAGTTTATCCAAATGTGGATAGGACTCATACATCGAGCTCCCAATTTTATGTTTTCCTACTTTTACATGGATCTTAGGAAGGTAGGTGATTATTCATCATTCCCATGATCCATATTTCAATCTCTACACATCATTCACTCTCATGTGGACACCCTTATGATGAACTCCATCTATATAAGGATCCTCGTATACCAACCATCACTTTTACATAAAAATCCTCACACATGGTTTGGATATCCTTTCGTGATGTCTCAATTGTGAATCCCATTACATGGTTCTGCATATGTCAAATCCCCTTACATGTGGGATTGATCATTTTTCCAAAATCCCCATATAATTGTATATCCACTTAAAAACACCTCAATCACTCCATAATCATTGATAATAAACTCAAAAAAACTTCAAACACTTGGTTGAAAACAAATACAACAATAAAAAAGTCTTTAACAATTACTCAAATCCATGGAGTTATTCAAAATTACTGTGGATACTTTAGTCCCCCATTTTGATTTTTGTCAACCCATTTTAAAATCTTCCTCAAAATACTCAAAATCATCACTTATTTTAGTAAACTCACTCAAGAATCATTAAATCATATCCTATCTTAGATGAGATGCATTTTAACACCACACCATAAGATAATGTAGTGTTTTTGAGAGAATTCCATCCCATAGTGACAAAAAACTTTTTTCCTAGTGAATCAAATTATTTTTTCTTATAATCACCTTCAAATCATCAAAGATTATTCCTCTTTATGTAATAATCATATTTCTAGATAAAAAAAATAAGTGAACACTTCTACTTTATAAATATTCCCCCCCTTTGATAGAAAAGTAAGTAAAGTGTTGTGTCAATTTTATATCCCCCTTTGAAAACATAATCCAAATACTTATGGGAGATTCCTTACACACATTTTTTAGTGATAGGGGAATGCTAAAAATAACGTTTCAGCCTTAATTTAGAGAACCTATCCTTTGAAAATACTTCAGTAAAAATATCGACAACTTGTTATTTAGTTCCAATAAACTCAAGATTCACATCACCAATGAACGCCTTTTCTTTGATAAAATGATATATGAGATTATTATTCTTTGATCATGAGTGTTAAACTGTATTCTTGAAAAGATATATATAAATTTGATTGTCACAAGTAATGCATAGTGTCTTCTCAACTTCAATTATTAAGTTAGCTAGCTGTATTTTCATCCATATCATCTGAGTACAATCATGTGAGGCTACTATGTACTCAGTTTCAACCATGATCAATGCCACTAGAAATTTATTATTGCTATTCCATGACATAAACTATCACCAATAATTAATAATCCATCATAAATGGACATCCTATGAACACAATATCATGCCTAATCAGCATCAATAAATCCCTATAAATATAAATATGCATTGGTACTATATAATAGACCAAAATTTAGAGTACTATTGATATATATTAGGATTATATTGGTTTATATCATGTGATATTCCTTTGTATTACTTTTAAATCTAAATAATAGTGTCACTAAAAATACTATATCAGGTCTGGAAGCTATAAAGTAGAAAAGTTTTCCAATAAATTTTCTATATTCCTTTTGATTCACACAATTTCTAGCCTCTTATTTGGTTAGTTTAGTGCCAACAACTATAGGAGTGTAATTACCCTTTCATTACTCCATTCCAAACCTCTTCAATAATTCCTAAGGGTATTTTTCTCGAGATAAGAAAATATTATTATCTCTTTGTTTGATTTTTAACCCCAGAAATTATGAAATTTCATCCTATATGGAGATCTCAAAATGACTCTTCATTTCCTCAGTAAATTCTCCATAGAGATTCGCTTTGTCACATGTGAAAATAATTTCATCCACATATACTATGAAAATAAGAGTACTTATATACAATGCCTTCACATAGATATTAATATCATCATTTCATTCATATAAATACCTGATTCTCAGGCATCCATCCATATTGAAATACCAGGAATTAGGGGCATAATTTAAGCCATATAATGTTTTTTAATCCTACACACCATGTCCATATTTATAAATAAGAAAACCCTCAGGTTGTTTAATGAAAACTTCTTCTCTAATATCACAATTTAGGAAGGTGTATTTTACATCTATTTGATAAATTCTATAATTTATGTGAGAAATTACCACAAAGAACATCCTTATAGTCTCAATTATTTCCACTAATGCAAATTTTTCCTCAAATTAAACTCCTCATATAAGAATACCCCTTGAAAAAAATCCTTGATCTATTCCTTATTACTTCACCTTTATCATTTAATTTATTTTTTAAATTCCACTTAGTAACCATTGTGTTTTTGTTTTCATGTCTTGGAACAAAATTTCAAGTGGAATTATTATAAATTTTATCAAGTTACTTATTCATAGTATCAATACATTATTGTGATTAACTACCTTAGAAATAGTTTTAGTTATAACTTAAAAGATACGAGTAGTTTAGTTATCAAGTATTAACCTACGCCTAGTTTGAACAAGTGTATCTTGTTAGAAAATAATAATATTTGAATCAATATGATTCTTTAATATTAGATTCCTATACCTACTATATTTAGTAATTTATTCATAATTGGTTTCATTTGAATAAACATCAACCACAACTTGATCATTTCTAACTTTCTCACTAATCAATTTTTTTTAAAATCTTCATGTTTCTAGCTCCAATAGTTTCATATTCATGCTTAATAAAAACATATGTTTTTATGATAGTTTTCAATGATTTTGAAATATAAGCATTATACCATCTTGTATTGATTTTTTATACATCATTTTTATCCACAACCATTAGAAACATAGCCCATGAACATCATTTATTATTATTTTTCTTCAAACTTGACCATATTTCTATTCTTTATTTTCATGAAACAAGATCTTCTAAATACTATTAAGTATTTGACAATTGATATCTTGTTATACCAAATATCATATGGAATATTTTGAGTTTCAATTATTAATAATAACCTGTTTTGAATGTGTAGAGTAGTGAAAATAACTTCTCTCCAAAAGAACTTTGGCAATTTGTTTTCATCTAGCATGGTTTTTATCATATCCACAATTCTTCTATTTTTCCTTTTATACACACCATTTTATCGAAAGGTGTATGGAATTATATATTGATGTTTTATCCCATGATTTTCTAGATAAATCTAAAAATCATTAGATGTGTACCCCTTTCCATTATTAGACCTCACCTTCTTTATATAGACATTGAGATCCTTATAAACTTTTATTATAAAGATTTTAAATATCTGAATAAACTTTGATTTATGACTCATAATGATAACATTGATTATCTTGAAATATTAATCCATTAATTTAATGAAATAAATATCAAACTTGTTTTAATTATATCTCATAGGACCACACACATATGAATATATGAGTTCTAATAGTCTAATGGGATGGATATCCACCTTTTTAGGTGTCACTTACACCATATTCCCCTTTTGACATGTTTCAAAAAAATATTTTATTTCCCTTTTTTAGTTTGGGGAGGTCTCTCACCAATTCATGTTTAGAAATATTACTTAGGTTCCTTTGGAATAGATGGAAAAGTATTCTATTACATAGGTTTCTTTCATCCTTGGCACTCAAGTGATATGAGTTGGATGAATCACCAACTTGAAATAAGTTCCCACTTATTCTTTCACCTCTTGTAATAACTCAACATACTTTGGATCTTTTGATGATTCATGAGTTATTTTAAAAACAAAATCCTTTCTTTCATCACATAATTGGCTGATGCTAATAAAATTATGTTTCAACCCTTTCACAAATGACACATTTTTGGATTTGACTCATTTTGACTCAATATTAACAGTTCCAATATCTTTGAATCTTTGGGAGCTATCATTGTCAAATTTAAATTATCTTACTTTATGATCTTATATATTTCTAAAGATTTTAGTGTCTCCAGTCATGTGTGAAGAGTACCCACTATCAAGGATCCATAATCTTCATCTCTTTCTTTCCTTCAATTCCACTTCCACTATTAATGACTTATCTTAATGATTATTATTTTGGAATTTGTTCCCCTTTTCTCTATAGGATAAAAATTTAGGGATATTTTCACACACTTATCAGCATAATTACTTGGCTTATAATATTTTTTATAAAATTCTTTTAAATATTCAAACTTTTTTTGGGTATATAGACTTGAGATACTTTTATTCACAACCTTCTTCATCTATGGATATTTATTCTTTTTTACTTTAGATCCACCCACTCAATTAATGCATTCTTATAGGTAGAGACATGTTTTTCCAAAAGTGTAGGATTTGTGACCGAATACTCCACAACACTAATAATATCCATAGAATTTGAATCTTCTGTTATAGCTATAGCTTTGTCAGAAAATATGCATTCCAAATTCTTGCCTTTGCTATCCAAATCCACCTTGATCTAACTTTTAATTTGACGAGGTTGATTTTTATTGATTTTATCTCTCTTTATTAGATGTAAGAGATTTGTTATCACCATATTTTATGCCCCAATATTGTCAAGATTTTGATTTATGTTTTACACTTTTAGTTAAACTAGATTCATTTTTTTTGAAAAATTTCAGGTATTGTCTAAACATGATTTGATGTGCTAGAAATATCATCCAATTTAGATGATACAAACTTGAATTAAATGGTTTTCTTAAATTCACATTTAACTCTTTTTAAATCTTATTAAACTATAATAATTTTCTATTCCACCTTGATTATTTCTTAATCTTTCAACATAAACTTTCTTCAAGATATTTATTGATATTTTAATGTTAAGTATCCTTCTACTTGAATTCTTAATTTATTCAATGAGTTTAGCCTCTATGTTTAGAAATTATTTATTTGTTTCAACTTTATTCCAATTAGATTTTCTTATAACTTTAATCACATTATTAATCTTTTTGTTTTTTCTCAAGACATGTTTCTAAAATAGATATTATCATGTGCTTAATTTATGTTTCTCCTCCACTTTCCTCTTCACATCTTGAGGTGGTTTCTTGCTTCTACACATGTGCCATAATGTTGGTAGTTTTTTTAGATATTTCATCCTCATATTTTATATAAGATGAAGTATCTTAATATTTTTATTTACTCATCATAATACTTCTATTACTTATTGGAAACATATTTTTTTTAAAATCACTCATTTTTATCACTAATTTAGAGCCTTTTCCATACTTCTTTTTTTTAATATTTTTTCATTGGGTTTTTCAGATTCATAATAAAGAGTCTTCTTCTTAGTAAATTTTATAGAAAAGTGGTATATGCCTCTATACTTGAAACATTTTAGGGGAATATTAACTTTATATTTACCTTTTCCATTCCTGACATTTTTAGAGATAAGGGAAATTACCCACTTGTAATCTTTATCCTTCTCATCACCATCATCATCAAAATCACTAGATGATTCAGGTTCTTCTTCCTTCAACTTCAGCTTGTTCATAGATTCAAAATCCATACAATCTTTCACCTTTTTTTTTTAAATCCACATGTTTTTATCATTTCATAATAAATTATGATATTGTTTATCTCATCAAGAAAAAATCTTCCTATATTCTAGAGAGAAATATTTTGGATCAAATTAGTCAGAAAAGTTCCTCATGATTTTCTTCATAATAATAAAATCATCCAGTTTTTCCCCAAAGCCTATTATATTTGTCACAATATAATTGAATTTAGTGAATTAAACATAAATGTATTCTTATTCAGTAATATTTATACATTAAAACCCAATTCTATAAATTTTTATCTTTTCCTCTTTGACTTTAACATTTCCTTCATTACTAATTTCAAGTTTATCCCTTACCTCTTTAGCAGTTTGAAATCCCATCACTTTTGTAAACAATTTTTTAGAAAGGGAAATTAGAATGGAATTTTTAGCCTCACTATCAATTTAAATATTTATTTTATCTATGAAATAAAATTTTTCTCCTCTTTTAATGGGTGTAAATACCACAGTATCTGCATCAAGTACTTCAATACCTAAAGATAACAAGTATGGAAACATTATATTTTTTCTATATAAGAAAATTATTTCCATAAAATGTGAGCAATCATATACTATTAAAAGAGTTCATATTATCCACAATTAAACCCCAAGAGATAATATAAAATAGGTAACCTTATTCTCTATTACCAATTATAAGTGGCAGTGGACTGAATGGATATACTGAGAGGGGGTGAATCAATGCATCATAACTTTTACAATTTATTTTTTTGTTTAGAAACTAACCTGTGCGAATAGTTAAGATTTGATTCTCTTACACTAATAACCACACAAATCCTTGGATAATATATGCATAAATTAAATAAGATCAAGAAATAAAACATTTTTTACTAGGTTCAGCCTCAATGTGAGAGACTACTCTTTACTGTAGCTAGTTGCTATCCCATTCCATAGATTTTTCACTAGAATTTTTTAATCAATTACAAGTGTTTTAGTCAAGTATCATACTGTAACATGTGATTCCCACCACATGTAATACCTTCTATAGGTACTACTGTCTTCCAATATTTTCAATTAAAATAAACATCACCACATGAGAAAGACCTTCAAGAGATGTAGGTTTCTTCAACAACTAATGAAAAATCTTCCTCTTCAAGCTAGTAAATAAAATGTACAAGAAATCATACTCACTTATTAAAGAACCACCACCCATAAATTATATCAGTAGAGTAAAAAAATAATACCTATATACTAATATTTCTTACCACATGAAGATCCTCTAAGGATATACTTATTATTCTCAGTACTATAAGCATATGAAAACAGATTTTCAGATGGTTATCACCTAGGATTTAGGATCTCCTACTTCTTCTTATCATTAAAAAATACCAATCACTCTCCAACTATTCACTATGTACAAAGAAAAAATATCATCCCTTCCACACTTCCAATTTTCAACATCTTTGATAAACTCAAGGGATCTCTAGCAGAGAACATTAAGTTACACCCATTGAGATAAATATACAAAAATGAAATACATAGAAGTCTTTTAAACCACTATCCAAAAGAATGGTAATAAAATAAACACATATGGGTTCTTCACTATTATACGTGTAATTCTCAAAATATTTCCAATGTGTGCAGGATCTCCATGAAGAGTTAAAAAAATTCCATTGGCTTTAAAACTATTCACAACAAAAATATAAAATCACCAAAAAAAACTCAATAAGATAAAACTCATTCCATATTTATAAAAACTAAAAAAAATCATTTTAAATTCTAAAATCACAATTTATTAGAAAAACTAGAGTCGTGATGAAAAATATATTGCGAACTTAGCTTCAAAACATTCCATACTCTTGAAATATCAGCTTAAATAACTGTAACACCATTTGCATGTTATTCCAGAAAATAAGGAACATCAAAGAATCAACACATTTATATATTCATTATTCTTGAAAAGAGATGAAAACATTTTATTTCTTTAATAACTAGTTGTTCTCAACCATGTTCTTATTCTTCATGATGTAAGGATCATAGATTCTTTAAACTGCTTAAATCAATGAGGAATGACTTTAGCATCATCTGGTTTTATTTCATTAAAACGAATTATTCTAGAAATTAAATCTATAATGTAAGGATAATTTTATACTTACATGGATAGGACTCATACGTCAAGATCCCACTCTTATGTCGATGTACACTTATGTGGATCCTGGGAAGTTTGATGACTATTACATCATTCCCATGACCCATACATCGATCTTCATATATCGACCAATCTCACATGGATCCCATTATATTGAGCTCTATCTATAAATGGATCCTCATACATCATCCATAACTCTTATATAGATTCAAATACATGGTTTGGATCCCTTTATGTGATGGCTCAGTTGTGAATCCCTTTTTGTGGTTTTTTATAAGTTGAATCCCCTTATGTGAGGACTTGACCATTTTTCTAGATTTCCCACAGAATTGCGGATCCACTTTAAAACTCATTATGTATTTCAGAATCATTGAGAATCAACTCAAAAACAATTCAAACACTTGGTTGAAAATAAATACAATTATCAATAATTATTCAATAATTCCTCAAATCCATAGATTTTTAAAACTTCCCTTGGGTTCTTCAATTATTTAAACCTTGATCATATAATTTTTTTTGAACTCATTTTAACATGTTTTAAACAATTTACTAAATAAGATCCTTAATTTAAACAATTAAAAATAAATATTATGACAAATTTATAATATTAATATAAACACTTTTATATTATTTAACCTTATTTTGTGTAATTTATAACCATTTTATAAATCAAACTTATAATTTTCATATAAAATTTATATATATAAATTATAAGTCATGTCATATAATTTGAAAAATGTATTTTTATATTAACAATTATTATTATGGAATATTTATTTAATAAATATTTCAAAAACACTTAATTAATTAATTATAAACATTTTATGATTAATTAATTTATAAACACATTTATAAATTAAATAAATATTCTAAAATATGTTTTCACATAATTTATAAACAATTTATAAATTATATTATTTAATACAAAATATAAATATAGATAAATCATATTTTTCTATACATATCATATTTTATGATATTATAAAATCACAAGGTATGGTTGATAGGCAGGGACAGACAAAACTCCTCTTGCACTATCAATCATATTTTATGATTGATATTTCATATTGTAAAGACCCGTAAAATTCAAGGGAAATTTTTTCTTAATTTTCTTTAGAATTTTACAAGAGCGCGGTTTCAGACGGCACCTAATTCCGAGGGCCGGAGTGCCCGGAATTAATTTCTGAAGTTGGCTCGGGTACGTTCAGTGAACGAACGAGCGGGAATTCCTAACTTTTGATCCAGTGCTCGGAATTGAAATCCGAGGGCACCGATGAACTCGTAGTGCCGATATTCTCTTAAAGAGACCCTTTTGGGAGTTGCGTTTGATGCGGGTTGAAAGTTAGTTTTTGGGAGATTTATAAAAAGTTGAATAAAAAAATGTGGATTCTTTTTATTTCACTTTGTAGGTTAACTCCTCTCAAAAGGAGTTAGGGGTGGGACCCACACCCACTTAGCCTCCCTTGAGAGGACTAAGTGTGGTGGGACCCACACGAACCTAAACCTCTCAACTTCCCCCTTAAACTCCCCTCTCTCCCTCTTAAATGTTTGTAAACTTAACATCTAATTAATTACACATGACATGTTAATTAATTAAGTGTTATGTTTTTGAATTTGAAGTTTTGAATTCCTTGGCTTGGTAAATAAAATAAGGAGGGACCTTATTTTATTTTGTTAGCCAACTTGTGTGGATTTCATTTTGAGAGCTCCTCCTCCATCTTCTTCATCTTGACGAAGAATGCTCATCTTAACGAAGAACGCTCAAGCTCCGACGAAGAACGCCGCTCCGCTCTTCTTCGTCTTCCGTGTCAACGAGAGGGAACGCCGCTTCCTCCTCGGATTCCCTTCGTCGACATAAGAGGTTTCGCCAACGACGTATCACATCGGACGCATCTCTTCGTCAACGGAATTGACGAACGACGACCGCGACGCCCGCTCTCCGCGACGTTGACTTCCGTGGACGTTGGAAAATCCTCGAACTTATACCCAAGGTAGGGGTTGTTATTTATTGTTAAATTATTTTATTCTTGATCGTGGATCTCGCATGTCTACGTGAGGCTTTTGAATATATTATATAAGTGTTATTGTTTAACGTGAGGGGGGCCGGACCGCACGAACACGGCCTAACCCCCCCTCCATCGTTCTTGTTGTTTATTCTTGCGGGTGGAAGCAAAGTGGCGTGGTGCCGTCGCACCACGCGGATAATCGTGCAATTATTTTGCGCGGCGCCGTCGCGCCACGCCGAGGAAGAATCTTCAAGAACGCGACGCCGTCGCGCCGCGTTGAAAGGAATCAAGGCACGGCGGAGGGGCGCGGTGCCGTCGCACCGCGCCGGACGACGAACACCGCGGCCGGTTCCGGGCCGCGGCGGAATGAGGAGACCGGCGGCCGGGCCGCCGGCGTCGGAAGCCGAAGAGGGGACCGGAATTTCCGGTCCCGTTGGAGAAAAACCGGCCGGCCAGCTGGCCGGCCGAATGACGTTAAACCGGGGGAATTAATCCCCCGGCCAGCGCATAAAACCCCCCTCTTTAAGAGGGGGGCGGTTTCCATGTAAAGGGGGGGGGGGGGGCAGCAGCCCCCCGGTTTTCCTCCAAACCGGCCCCCACGTGGGGGCCGTTTTCTTGCAAAGGGCGCGGCACAAAGGCCGCGCCGCCATCCCAATCAGCGGGGGGCTTCGCCCCCCCGCGTGCGGCCCCCGTGCGGCGCCAGGCCGCCGCGGCCCCCGCGCCGCCGCCGGCCGCCAGCCCGCCGGCCGGCCGGGCCGTCCCAGGGGGGGGTCGGGCCGGGTCGGCCCGGACCCGGACCCCCCCGTTTCGAACCAGTTCCGGTCTTTTGACCATAACTTGAGCCTCGGACCTCCGATTGACGAACCGTCTGCGGCAACGCGATCCTTGGATCGAGACGGTCGTTTCGGTATATCGCACTCAAGGTTTCGGATTACTTTGAGTTCGTCCGGGTTGGTTCGTTCACGAAACCAACCGGGCCTTCGGAGCGGAAACACTCATATCTTGAGCTACGGACGTCCGATTGACGTGCCGTCAGCCGTGTTGTGTTCCTCTTAGTGAGACGGATCTTTTGGCATACTACGCCCGAGGTTTGGACGCAGGTGGAGTACGGACGGGTTGGTTTTTCCTTAAAAACCAACCGGGCCCCGGGGACGAAAATGCCAATAACTCTCAGACCGGGCGTCCGATCGACGCGCCGTCGGTTGCGTTGAGTTCCTGTTGACGATACGGAACTTTTGGATACATCAACTCTGGTCTTCGTGACAGTTGATGTATCAGCCTCTCGGCTCGTGGAGCGGACCCTCCGAACGAGCTTGCTGTGTGCGGGAACCCTAGTGCTGGCTGCGACTGTTACTGTGACTACTACTGCTACGACAACTACTGTGACTGCGACGACGACAGTACAGAGATCCTGTGTGGATTCGACGATGACGACTACAGCACTCAGCGATCCTACATGGGTCAGTGCTACAGGTCCTGTGTGGGCCCGATCCTGTGTGGGTCCGATCCTGTGTGGGTCTCTGCGCTCAGCGGTCCTGTGTGAACCAGCGCCTACAGGTCCTGTGTGGGCCCGATCCTGTGTGGGTCTTTGCGGGGGTTAGTTACCTATCGATCCTTCGTGGGTCCGACGACTTAGATGGATCAGTGATCATCTTTATCGTCCTTTGAAGAAGTATACCTGTGTGAGTTGAACCCTGTTGCTTTCCTGTGTGGATTGTGTTGTGCAATCCTGTGTGGATTACGTTTTGCTTTCCTGTGTGGAATACGTTTACTTTCCTGTGTGGACTGAGTTGTACTTGGGCTCGGAGGTTGGAGCGTATTTGAATTGATGACTTAGGTATATGTATGGGCATATACCTAAGCAGTGTCGGTTGTTACTTCGTGATTATACCTTTCTTCGTGGTTTATCCTTTGTGGATTTGAGAGACCTTCAGGGGTCTCGGGGTCCCTACTGAGTAGCTTATACTCACCCCTGCACGGGCTTTGCCCGCACTACGTTGTGTTGGTTGCAGACAACGGACAGCGTTGACCTTAGCTGAGGCTTGCAGAGCGGGACGGTACCCGGAGGTGGACCACTGGGCGGGACGTGCACGGAGCAGACGGTGGGACCTGTGGAGCAGAGGAGCTATCTGTAACCACCCTTCAGGTGGGATTTCCAGTGGACAGCTTGGTGTAGCGGTATTTACTTTTCAGTTGTTGTTTTCCCTTTCGAGTTGTACTTTACTTTCAGTTTTGGGTTTGTATTCTGGCCCATTTACTTTTCCGCACTTTCAGTTGTACTCTGCTTTAGTTTAGTGTTTACTTTCCGCTTGCTTACTCTGTGGTGTTTGTTTACCTTACAAAGGCAATGCCTTCCCTTTTTATCGGGATTTACGCCTTGGTGCTAGTCGCCAGCCCCTGGCCTATGGAAGGCGGGCTTGGGGTAGTCACGGCACAGACCCCGAGGGCGGGTCGTGACAAATTGGTATCAAAGGAGTTCGGTTCTACCGCGAACTCTGATCTTTCTATGTGAAGCAATAATGTTTAGCGTATTGAGTGTGGTTATCAGTCCAGGGAGTCCAGTGTTGGTGCTGCGGCCGACGTATCCGTACACCAGGACCCTGACTTCTGATTTCCGACTTAATGCACGAAAACATTGATTGCGTGTGTGTTTCAAAGTTTTCTTTGTGATTACTTATATCAGCTCACCAGGTATACTGTTCTGACCGTGGCACACCTGTTTCCTTTTCAGGATGGCCCCACGACGGCAGCCAGCTAGGGTTCCGAGAGTCGAGCATGACGACAGCCCACCGAGCGACGAGGCCTCGGTGTAGGGCCCTTTGCCAGCAGTGGCACCGGCGGTAGCTCTACCCGCCGAGCCCCCGATGCTTCCAGCAGCAGCCGCTGACGATGCACGTCGCCTCAGCACACTGCATGAGTTTCAGCGCCAGCGACCGCCCAGGTTTCGCGGGGAGACGGATCCCCAGGCAGCAGAGGACTGGCTGGAGGCAGTAGTACGAGTGTTTAGGCTAGTGAGGACACCAGCAGACCTCATGGTGATCCTCGCTGCGAGCCTACTACACGCAGCAGCAGGACGATGGTGGAGCCTGATGCTCCAGGTGCACGATGAGGCATCTCTACTTTGGACGGACTTTGAGAGCCTCTTCCGCTCGGAGTTCGTCCCAGCCACCCTTCGTGCGGTGCGTATCCAGGAGCTTCTACAGCTGCGGCAGGGCAGCATGACGGTCGCTCAGTACTCGGCGAGATTTACCGATCTCTCGCGCTACTCGACCGACATGGTACGGGACCCATTCTTCCGGGCCCGGACCTTCGAGCAGGGTTTGAGACACGAGATCAGGGCATCGCTGATCTCCCTCAGCATACCGACTCAGACAGGAGTACTGGAGCGGGCCCTTCTGATCGAGAGCTTTCTTGCTGAGTCTACACCAGCATAGAGACCCACCGCAGGGCGGCACGTAGCAGAGTCATCTGCAGCAGGCAGTCGACGGATGACTCAGGGGTCCAGACAGACCAGACCTTCGGGCAGACGATCTCAGGGCACTGGCTCAGCAGTGCGGGGCACACAGCGCGGAGCCAGTCTTACGAGAGGCAGACAGTGCTACTCGTGCGGCGGGCAGGGCCACATGGCTCGTGACTGCCCGACCCGCCGTGCCGAGGAGCAGCAGTCAGTTGATGGACCACCGAGGCAGAGGTAGAGGGTCGACCGTGGCGGTCCGCAGGGAGGAGGCGGACGAGGCAGAGGAGCTGGACGAGCAGCCGGTGGTGGGCGACGCTTTGAGGCTCTGCCACCACCACCACCAGGAGGTCCACCCCGACCACAGGGAGCTGGCGGGCAGCGACAGGCACAACTCCAGGCAGCAGAGGCCTATGACCACGGCGCACCCGAGATGATTCGAGGTACTATCTGTGTCTACTCCACCCTTGCTGCAGTTCTTATAGACACAAGAGCGAGTCACTCTTTCATAGCCGCTGCCCTTGTTCGGAGCTCTGAGATTCCGACAGAGCCGTTGGCTCGATCCTTATGGCTAGAGACTCCTACGAGAGCAGACTCGACGATTACGCACTGGTGCCGGCAGTGTGAGCTTACTCTAGGAGGCGAGAGATTCGGCTGGGATCTTTTAGTAGCAGCGTCGAGGCCTTACGATGTCATCTTGGGCATGGATTGGCTATCTACGGTCCATGCACAGATTGACTGTTTTAGGCGCAAGGTGCGATGTGTACGCACCGACGGGAGCAGGTTCACCTTCACCGGCGAGAAGGGAGCCTTTGCAGCACAGGATGGACTTCCGCGGAGGAGAGGACAGCCCATTACTGATCAGTTGGCTAGCCTTATCCTTGGAGCAGTTGACGTGCGGAGTCCTGGTTTTCCTGCAGTGGTGGATCAGTTTGCGGACGTTTTTCCCGACGATGTTCCAGGGATACCTCCTCGCAGAGAGGTATAATTTTATATTGACTTGTACCCCGGGACAACCCCGATATCCACTCCAGCATATCGGATGGCCCCCGCCGAGCTTCGAGAGCTACGGGTACAGTTGGAGGACTTGCAGGGCAAGGGGTTTATCCGACCCAGTGTTTCACCCTGGGCTTCCCCGATATTGTTCGCCAAGAAGGCGGACGGGAGCTTGCGACTTTGTGTTGACTATCGTCGCCTGAACCAGGTGACAGTGAGGAACAAGTATCCGCTACCGAGTATTGATGACCTCTTTGATCAGCTCAAGGGAGCACGGTGGTTCTCGAAGATAGACCTTAGGTCAGGCTATCATCAGCTCAGAGTCAGAGACGAGGATGTGCAGAAGACGGCCTTCAGATGTCGGTATGGCCACTATGAGTTCTTGGTTATGCCTTTCGGTGTAACCAATGCTCCAGCAGTGTTCATGGATCTCATGAACAGGATCTTTCAGCCATACCTCGATCGGTTTGTCGTGGTCTTCATTGACGACATTCTGATTTATTCTACGACAGAGGAGGAGCACGCCTATCACTTGCTAGTTGTACTAGACACACTCCGAGAGCACCAGCTTTATGGTAAGCTCTCGAAGTGCCAGTTCTGGATACGTGAGGTCCACTTCTTGGGACACGTTATCTCTGAGGCGGGAGTTGCAGTGGATCCCGCGAAGATTGAGGCTGTGTTAGCATGGGAGCCACCCAGAAGCGTGACTGAGGTTCGGAGTTTCTTGGGACTAGCTGGATACTATCGGAGATTCGTGCCAGACTTCTCTAGAGTTGCGGCACCACTCACAGCTTTGACGAAGAAGGGGAAACCCTTCGTGTGGTCAGACAGATGTCAACAGAGCTTCCAGAAGCTGAGACAGAGATTGACTAGCGCACCTATCCTGAGGTTGCCTGAGGAGGGAGTAGGGTACGTAGTCTACTGCGATGCATCAGGGACCAGACTTGGATGTGTTCTGATACAGGAGTGGGCCGTGATCGCCTATGGATCACGTCAGTTGAGGCCGCATGAGCAGAACTACGCTACCCATGACCTGGAGCTAGCAGCAGTGGTCTTTGCTCTGAAGACATGGCGACACTACCTGATGGGCGAGCGCTTTACAGTCTTTTCCGATCATCAGAGTCTCAGGTATATCTTCTCACAGAAGGACCTGAACCTGAGACAGCGGCGATGGCTCGAGTTCCTCCAGGACTATGACTTTGAGATAGTCTATACTCCTGGGAATGGGAACGTAGTAGCCGATGCCCTCAGCAGGAGGACGGGCATTCAGCTACTTGAGGAGGCGACAGAGCAGCTAGCCTCTTTGTAGATATCCTTCGTGGATAGAGATGGAGCAGCCTTTCTTCAGTCTCTCACAGTCACTCCTCCACTACTACAGCGAGTCAGGAAGGCACAGCGTGGGGACACTGACTGTGAGACACGGCGTGCACAGATATCCTCGGGACAGGCACCTGATGGTTTCTCCCTTGGAGCAGAGCACGACATCCTTTTCAGAGGACGTACCATGGTACCAGTGGATTTGCGAGAGGAAGTGTTGAGAGAGTTTCACACTTCTCATTTGGCGGTACATCCTGGAGTGGCGAAGATGTACCAGGACCTCAGACGACAGCACTGGTGGCCGGGCATGAAGAAGGCTGTAGCAGAGTTCGTTTCTCGATGCCTTACCTGCCAGCAGGTGAAGGCAGAGCATCAGGTACCAGCAGGCTTGGTACAGCCCTTGGAGGTTCCGGAGTGGAAGTGGGATGGCATATCTATAGACTTCGTGACTGGACTTCCACGCACTTCCAGAGGTCACGACTCCATCTGGGTGATTGTTGACCGACTCACCAAGTCGGCACACTTCTTACCCATCAGAGAGCAGGGCTCAGTAGAGAGCTTGGGACGTCTCTACGTTCAGGAGATTGTGCGGCTCCACGGTGTGCCATCATCTATCGTCTCCGATCGAGATGCCCTCTTTACTTCCCGGCTTTGGAAGGGGTTACAGGAGGCGTTCGGGACGCAGCTACATCTGAGCTCAGCCTTTCACCCTCAGACGGATGGTCAGACGGAGAGGACCATTCAGACTCTCGAGGACATGCTCCGCGCATGTGTCCTCGACTTTGGTCGTAGCTGGGAGGACCACCTACCCTTGGTGGAGTTTGCGTACAACAACAGCTACCACTCCACCATCGGGATGGCACCGTACGAGGCGTTGTACGACCGACCTTGTAGATCTCCTTTGTGCTGGACAGACCCCGGAGAGTCAGCACTGGTGGGACCGGAGATGGTCCAGGCCACGACAGAGAAGGTCCAGGTCATCCAGGAACGGATGAGGACAGCTCAGAGCCGGCAGAAGTCATATGCTGACAGGAGGCGGAGGCCACTAGAGTTCGAGGATGGCGACCACGTCTTCTTGCGGGTCTCACCTCGACGTGGTATTCAGAGATTTGGCCGAGGCGGCAAGTTATCTCCGCGCTTCATCGGACCCTTCCAGATTCTCAGCAGGATTGGTGAGGTGGCTTATCGCCTGGCTCTACCACCTCAGTTGTACCGGGTGCACGACGTCTTCCACGTATCCCAGCTGAGGAGATACGTGCACGACCCGACACACATCATTGACCATGGGGAGCTTGATGTTGACGATGGGGCGACTTTTACGGAGGTCCCGGTGGAGATAGAGGATCGAAAGGAGCGGGTCCTACGTGGGCGATCGATTTCTCTTGTGCGCATCAGATGGCAGCACGGGAATCTCCAGGAGAGCACATGGGAGCGGGAGGCTCAGATGCGTGCTCAGTACCCTCATTTGTTTCCCTAGTTTTTGATGTATCTTTACGGGGACGTAAAGCCCTGAGGTGGGAGTAATTTAAAGACCCGTAAAATTCAAGGGAAATTTTTTCTTAATTTTCTTTAGAATTTTACAAGAGCGCGGTTTCAGACGGCACCTAATTCCGAGGCCCGGAGTGCCCGGAATTAATTTCTGAAGTTGGCTCGGGTACGTTCAGTGAACGAACGAGCGGGAATTCCTAACTTTTGATCCAGTGCTCGGAATTGAAATCCGAGGGCACCGATGAACTCGTAGTGCCGATATTCTCTTAAAGAGACCCTTTCGGGAGTTGCGTTTGATGCAGGTTGAAAGTTAGTTTTTGGGAGATTTATAAAAAGTTGAATAAAAAAATGTGGATTCTTTTTATTTCACTTTGTAGGTTAACTCCTCTCAAAAGGAGTTAGGGGTGGGACCCACACCCACTTAGCCTCCCTTGATAGGACTAAGTGTGGTGGGACCCACACGAACCTAAACCTCTCAACTTCCCCCTTAAACTCCCCTCTCTCCCTCTTAAATGTTTGTAAACTTAACATCTAATTAATTACACATGACATGTTAATTAATTAAGTGTTATGTTTTTGAATTTGAAGTTTTGAATTCCTTGGCTTGGTAAATAAAATAAGGAGGGACCTTATTTTATTTTGTTAGCCAACTTGTGTGGATTTCATTTTGAGAGCTCCTCCTCCATCTTCTTCATCTTGACGAAGAATGCTCATCTTAACGAAGAACGCTCAAGCTCCGACGAAGAACGCCGCTCCGCTCTTCTTCGTCTTCCGTGTCAACGAGAGGGAACGCCGCTTCCTCCTCGGATTCCCTTCGTCGACATAAGAGGTTTCGCCAACGACGTATCACATCGGACGCATCTCTTCGTCAACGGAATTGACGAACGACGACCGCGACGCCCGCTCTCCGCGACGTTGATTTCCGCGGACGTTGGAAAATCCTCGAACTTATACCCAAGGTAGGGGTTGTTATTTATTGTTAAATTATTTTATTCTTGATCGTGGATCTCGCATGTCTACGTGAGGCTTTTGAATATATTATATAAGTGTTATTGTTTAACGTGAGGGGGGCCGGACCGCACGAACACGGCCGAACCCCCCCCTCCATCGTTCTTGTTGTTTATTCTTGCGGGTGGAAGCAAAGTGGCGTGGTGCCGTCGCACCACGCGGATAATCGTGCAATTATTTTGCGCGGCGCCGTCGCGCCACGCCGAGGAAGAATCTTCAAGAACGCGACGCCGTCGCGCCGCGTTGAAAGGAATCAAGGCACGGAGGAGGGGCGCGGTGCCGTCGCACCGCGCCGGACGACGAACACCACGGCCGGTTCCGGGCCGCCGGCGTCGGAAGCCGAAGAGGGGACCGGAATTTCCGGTCCCATTGGAGAAAAACCGGCCGGCCAGCTGGCCGGCCGGATGACGTTAAACCGGGGGAATTAATCCCCCGGCCAGCGCATAAAACCCCCCCTCTTTAAGAGGGGGGCGGTTTCCATGTAAAGGGGTGGGGGGGCAGCAGCCCCCCGGTTTTCCTCCAAACCGGCCCCCACGTGGGGGCCGTTTTCTTGCAAAGGGCGCGGCACAAAGGCCGCGCCGCCATCCCAATCAGCGGGGGGCTTCGCCCCCCCGCGCCGCCGCGCCGGCCGGGCCGTCCCAGGGGGGGGGTCGGGCCGGGTCGGCCCGGACTCGGACTCCCCCGTTTCGAACCAGTTCCGGTCTTTTGACCATAACTTGAGCCTCGGACCTCCGATTGATGAACCGTCTGCGGCAACGCGATCCTTGGATCGAGACGGTCGTTTCGGTATATCGCACTCAAGGTTTCGGATTACTTTGAGTTCGGCCGGGTTGGTTCGTTCCCGAAACCAACCGGGCCTTCGGAGCGGAAACACTCATATCTTGAGCTACGGACGTCCGATTGACGTGCCGTCAGCCGTGTTGTGTTCCTCTTAGTGAGACAGATCTTTTGGCATACTCCGCCCGAGGTTTGGACGCAGGTGGAGTACGGACAGGTTGGTTTTGCCTTAAAAACCAACCGGGCCCCGGGGACGAAAATGCCAATAACTCTCAGACCGGGCGTCCGATCGACGCGCCGTCGGTTGCGTTGAGTTCCTGTTGACGATACGGAACTTTTGGATACATCAACTCTGGTCTTCGTGACAGTTGATGTATCAGCCTCTCGGCTCGTGGAGCGGACCCTCCGAACGAGCTTGCTGTGTGCGGGAACCCTAGTGCTGGCTGCGACTGTTACTGTGACTACTACTGCTACGACAACTACTGTGACTGCGACGACGACAGTACAGAGATCCTGTGTGGATTCGACGATGACGACTACAGCACTCAGCGATCCTACGTGGGTCAGTGCTACAGGTCCTGTGTGGGCCCGATCCTGTGTGGGTCCGATCCTGTGTGGGTCTCTGCGCTCAGCGGTCCTGTGTGAACCAGCGCCTACAGGTCCTGTGTGGGCCCGATCCTGTGTGGGTATTTGCGGGGGTTAGTTACCTATCGATCCTTCGTGGGTCCGACGACTTAGATGGATCAGTGATCATCTTTATCGTCCTTTGAAGAAGTATACCTGTGTGAGTTGAACCCTGTTTCTTTCCTGTGTGGATTGTGTTGTACAATCCTGTGTGGATTACGTTTTGCTTTCCTGTGTGGAATACGTTTACTTTCCTATGTGGACTGAGTTGTACTTGGGCTCGGAGGTTGGAGCGTATTTGAATTGATGACTTAGGTATATGTATGGGCATATACCTAAGCAGTGTCGGTTGCTACTTCGTGATTATACCTTTCTTCATGGTTTATCCTTTGTGGATTTGAGAGACCTTCAGGGGTCTCGGGGTCCCTACTGAGTAGCTTATACTCACCCCTGCACGGGCTTTGCCCGCACTACGTTGTGTTGGTTGCAGACGACGGACAGCGTTGACCTTAGCTGAGGCTTGCAGAGCGGGACGGTACCCGGAGGTGGACCACTGGGCGGGACGTGCACGGAGCAGACGGTGGGACCTGTGGAGCAGATGAGCTATCTGTAACCACCCTTCAGGTGGGATTTCCAGTGGACAGCTTGGTGTAGCGGCATTTACTTTTCAGTTGCTGTTTTCCCTTTCGAGTTGTACTTTACTTTCAGTTTTGGGTTTGTATTCTGGACCATTTACTTTTCCGCACTTTCAGTTGTACTCTGCTTTAGTTTAGTGTTTACTTTCCGCTTGCTTACTCTGTGGTGTTTGTTTACCTTACAAAGGCAATGCCTTCCCTTTTTATCGGGATTTACGCCTTGGTGCTAGTCACCAGCCCCTGGCCTATGGAAGGCGGGCTTGGGGTAGTCACGACACAGACCCCGAGGGCGGGTCGTGACACATATGATGCGATAGCATGAATATGATTAAACTCAGGGAACAATCATATCACACCATATGATATGCTTCCGTGTAGGATTAACCTACCTCATGTAAGAATAAATGAGTGGTGGCGGTCTGCATCATATTAATACC
This sequence comes from Viscum album, assembly GCA_963277665.1. NCBI lineage: Eukaryota > Viridiplantae > Streptophyta > Magnoliopsida > Santalales > Viscaceae > Viscum > Viscum album. The sequence continues at coordinate 1,075,076,985 of OY728121.1, read as the reverse complement.
ACAATGTCTGGCTATCACTGCCTATGATATGAGGTACATATGATTAATCCAACACTTACAGTTCCTGTATGACATTAATATGGAACTGAATAATAATAATACATTAGTTGTTGTCCATTTCATGTTATGATAGGCTTCACATCATATTAACCAAGTTCTATGTAGGAATAACTCATAACCCAAAACTATTTTGGATTATGATAAACCTTACATGAGTGTAACCCCTCGATGCCTATCATTTATTACAATATACATTATATCATATTAATGATATGACACTCTGTTTTTGAAACACAAATCAACTCTAACATACCATACAATATCCAAAATCATATCTTATGATGTATTGAAAAAAGTATTTCTATGGATCGTTTCTTATGATATCACATGTAGTAATAAACTACCATATCACTATTTATGATATCTTATATAAAACACCATGCCGAAATGAAAATTCTCAATTGTATTTTATGATAGAGAATACTAAAACCATGTATTATCACTTTATTTATTTTAAAATATTATTCTTATAATCAAAGATAATGGTAAATATTTATACCACTTAAGGGTTTCTTAGGATAGTTTAACACTTAAACCAAGTATCAAAAATGAATAGAAAACCAAATTTACAAGATCACCATGCTTAAAAACTCAAACCATGCATAATAAAATGAATAAAAATTTGTACCTTTCACTATAGAGATACCACTACAACCTTCATTATAGTGGTCAGTGAAGTTCTCTTAGAGGTATCTAAAGGAATCCCTCATCTATAGTGTATCTATAGGTTGTACTAAATCACCCATAAAATGGGAAAGACCCTTATCAATATTATGATATTCTAGTATCTCATGACATAAATATAGTATAAGGTAGAGCTTTGAGAAGGATAGATTTGGCTATGTCTTGGGATGGCTCACATGATCCCCATCACATGGAAATCACCTCTTTATAAATCCATAAAGAACTGTCCTCAAGTGAACATGAATTTACTCATGTATTACAATGAATGAGTAAATTTCATTTATCCATTCATGCATTCATCACATGAATTAATCAACCTTTCCAACATTCCATCTTATGAAATGTTTATTAATGACAATCTATATGGAATAATCTAACGTATTCCACTATCATGCCAAGGTATTGGCCTATTATTGCATAACATTCCTTGTGATATCCCTAAAAAAATCATATGATATGACTTAGTTTTATGCATTTTATACTATATAACTTTCACCTATCATACAATATGATATAGACCAATTCATGGGTTTTATGTAATGTCTCTTTCATGTACAATTCTTAGGAGTTTTATAATTTGTTCCATAGTTGAAGTTTTGGTGGTTTTCTTCTTGATCAGAGGTTTTAGACCCAATAAGTGGTATTAGAGAATTTGGTTTTGTAATGATCATTTTACTCAACATCAAAATTATTTGATATATTCTTATATTTATTCTTTTCCATTTAAATGAGAGTTATCTATTTCATAAGGAATGGAATCTAAATAAGGAAAAATATAGATTAAAAAATCCAATAAGATTAAATTTGGATTTTGGAGGATGTATATGGAGTATTACTAATTATATAAGTACCTTGAGATTACATTAAAAATTATTAAATTGAAAGCAACGGATAAATAGGAATGGGAAATTATTTATTGAAAGGAACTTTGTGTGATACATATGTTGTTAGCATAAAATATTTCCTATAACATCCAAGAGGTTAAGACTGAAATACCCAGACTCCATTAACCTAGAGCTGGTGGTTATTTAACTACATTGGTGCAAAATACAAGGGATCATATCTAGATGATTGAATAGTTTAGTAGTCTTGGGAGACTAGATACATATATTATTCTCATATTATATATGAAAACATGAAATAAAAATTAAAAATTATAGTGATAACTCTATTATTTCTTCTAGTAAATCCCTAAAATCATTTATATACCCCTTAATGATATCCTAGGTAAATGAAAACATAAAAATAGGGTGAGCTCAGGTGATCATTAAGGGAAAGCATACAACATAAGCTATCATATAATAAATAAAGAATTAATAATATGATGGAGATAAATAATAATCAAATATTCCATATAAATAATATCATAAAAGGGGAATATATCCTTGGATGAAATAACAACATAAATAATCAATGGATAAAAATAATTAGTTTTATAATGATAGAATTAATAATTCCGGACATCATAATCCTACCATCAAGGCCTTATGGAAATATAACATACATAAATAGGTAATTCATATTGTTGAATATAGGGTCTATAATAGGCATCTCTCATTACTTATTGAGTATAATACATTCATTATATAAAATAAATGAATAAAAATTTAATACTTAATCAACACAAACTTTCGTATTAAAAAACTAATGCATGAAATGTTAATATATTCTTTAGTTAATAAATAAAAAATATGATCATAAGACATCCAAATTAATATGGAGGATGGTATTAATATATTATATCCCCATTAAATCATAATATTCATCAATTTATGTTGACATATATGAATATACTTCAAAAATATCACTGGAAGATTTCTTGAGGAAAGTACACTTTTCATTTTGAAATCACATATACTAAAATCTAAAAATTTATAGAATATTAGGAAACACATTTTCTTTTAAAATAAATATTTAAAATTTTAAAGGAATATTAAATGTAGATAATATTCATGATGGTGGTAAAATCCATTCATGATTTTAGCATTAAAACAAACATTCCATTCACACATTCTGTAAAAAAGTACCTTATTCAGAAAATGATAAGAATATTACTTTTAAATATTATATAGAAATTAAAAAATGGGTAAAAATGAATTTAATAAATAATTTTATAATAGTAAAAATATTCATGATAACATTTTAAATAAAATATATACATGTAAGAATAATATTTCCATCTGAATAGAAAAATAAAGTCAATTTTCCTTAAAAAAATTCATTTGGTAACTTTGAGTACCAAAGAAGGTAAAAGTGGAAAAAATAATTTAAAAAATAAAAAATAACTAGATTAAAATAAAATTTATGGGTTTTAAGATATAATATATCATAAATTTCCTCCAATATAAACTTAAACATAAACAATCCTGAATAAGGATGAGATTGTGAAATAAACTCTTACCTCAGGCCCAACTTGTTTCGTAAGTTCTTTTAATATCCTATATAATAAATTTAAATTTATTATAATTCTATAAAAGTTCCATATAAATTCTTATAATATCACATATTATCCACTTATATAATTTCAATATCCTTTTATTAACAATTCCTTATTAAAATCATTGTTTTCAAGTGTTAATTGTTTTGTTTTTCAGATAAGTTTCAGTTTGGTAGTTTCGTTCCTTGCATATTTATATTATTTAAATCATATATATAATGTTAATAATGATATAAATATCATATATATTCATTATATACATATTTATAATCATTATTTAAAGGTGTATAAGAAAAATGATTCACTTCACTTCATGGAGGTGGTAATCCACATATATGCATGAGTGACAATATCATTTTTTTAACAAGTGAAAGGGAAAGAAGATAAATGATATATTATATTTCAATAATAATAATTATGTCATAAATATCATATATATTAATTATTTATATCTTTATAACCTTCAAAGTAAAGTGGTGATGAAAAAATGAATTACATTACTATGTGGAGAAGGTATGCCATACGTACGCATGAGTGATGTTTTAGATTTCCATAGGATGGAAAGGAGATGAATAAGGGTTGTGATACCATAATAATAAAAATTTATTATATGGAATATACTGATTTTATTATATTATCATGATTATAGAATATTTTAAGGTGTTATAAGAGGAAATAAAATGAAAATACTCAGTTAAGAACTACACCTCTTCTTCAGAAAACCTCCATAGGTTTATAACTAAACCCTTAATAGGATGGTATTATGATAAAAATAATACCTCTATAATGTGGGTAGGTATGTGAGTAAATTATTTGGGTAGTATTTGGATGTAATAAGAGTCTATTAAAGTGTGAGGAATAGAGGAAAGGTTGTGTCCTTTTATAAGTGTAGGAGAGGAAAGACTTGGAATTTTTCAAAAGATTAAAATATATTAATGTATTAATCAATCCAAATGAATCCAAAATGACATATATTTAAATATTATAAGGTTAAGGTAAAAATAAAACCAATAAATGAGGTTTATGTAAGTTTTTTGTGTTATCTTGAAGCCTTATCCATTTATTTTTAATCCTTTTAACCCATTTTACCCTCAACTGAGGTGATAAATATTTATCATATTTACTATTCATTATGACAAAAAATTAAGTTGAAATTATTAGCTAATATCAATTATTATTATTACAAATATGGAAACCATTTTACATGATTCAAATCATAGAATTTATAGAAATTAATTTTAATATAAGTTCAAAAAACATGATGAAAAATGATTTTCTAGAAAAATATATTTTTAAGTATAAAAATGTGTTTATAAAAAAATTAAGAATAATTTCAATTTCAATGAAATTAATGGGATAATTTTTAATAAAAAATAACTAATTACATTTTAAAATCAATTAAAAATAGAATTGTATTTTGTAAATATTTTAACGGAAAAGAAAGTTTTCTATAAAATTGGTATTTTTTCACTATTCAATGAAAAATTAATCTTTTTAGAAAAATTACAAAAATTTATCTTAAGATAATTTTGATATAGGGATTTCAAAAATGATATCCTTTTTATCAAATTAAATTTATAAAATTTTGCAATTCATGTTTTAATCACATTCTTGAATCAAGATATATGCATTATACTATTGTTTCTTTAGAAAGAAAAGCTTACTTACTATAATTGAATCTCAGGTGTTATAAAGACAAAAATAGAGTTTATGAAAGTTCTTAATGATATGTATGAGAATACAAAAAAATGAATAAATTATTCATGATGAAAATTTTATTTGGTACGAGAATGTTAGTTGGAAGACCAATAATTGATTATGCCAAAAACTTCAATATGATCTAGATTCAATTGGAAATAGTATGAGTAAAGTTTGTGATTATATTGTGGGATTTGTTCCTCCTATCATTAATTCTAGAATCACGGAACATGATAGTGACCATCAAAGGAAATTATTGTGTTAATACTTATGTTTTGTTTTAAGATGTTTGTGATCTTATTCCGAATGAATATATCAGGTGGATTGAAGTACAAAAACCTTTTATAACTGTACAAAATGTTAAAGAGAGAGGATTTTCCATTTCAAAAAAGTTTAGAAGGAGTATAAGGAAAATAGAGAAATAAGTAAAAGTAATTTAGTTGTGCCTAAACCTGTATATTGTCATTGAGGGAATAAAGTACATATGAATAAGAAATATAGGTATTGTAGAGTTAATTCCAGAAGGAAAGATTCCAAAAGTTCAATAACCATTGAATCTAAGGATTGATGTAGTTTATTGCTAAGTGTTAATATTATATTGTAATGATGGATCATTGATTTTATGGATTTTTTTCATTCTAATATTGAGAGGGGATTCATAGTGAATTATGTGTCTGGAAGTTTTGAAAGGATCCATTTTCCTAATAATGAAGCTCTCAAGTTAATGGGGAAGGGTGACATTAAAGTTTGAATATAAAATAGAAGCTTCATAGAGTTCTAGGGAGTTTTACACATACAAGGGTTATAGAAGAATCTAATTTCCATAGGTCAGTTGGATAAATCATGTCTCAAAAAAATCTTTGTGAATGGAGTGTAGAATATCACATGAAGATCTATGGTAGTGGATAAAGGTGTTAAATATGGAATGTTTTATATAATGGGAAGATCATAGGAATCACTAGAATAATAACTTTGAAAATTATAGAGTTGTGACACTATCGTTTTGGGAACTTGAGTGAGAAGAACATGCGATTATTAGTGTCTAAGGGTATACTAACGCTCAGTAACATGGAATTTTTAACTTGTGATACTTGTATACTTGGAATGAAGAGGAAGGTGTCATTTATCAAAAATTGAAGGAAACCTATGTATTATAAGTTAAATCTCATGCATATGGATTTTTGGGCCCCTTCCCCAACATGTTCTAATGGTGGGTTGTTATTCTTTTTACATTCATCCATGATTCAACAAGGAGAGTACGAGTTTACTTCCTTAAGCACAAATCCTATGTTTTTAGAGTGTTTTTTTGATGGAGATTCATGATGGAGAAATAGGATAAAAATAAGAATAAGTACTTAAGGTTCGATAATGGTTGAGAATATGGTATTAAGGAATTATGAATGTTTTTCTTAAAAAAAGGAATCAATTTGAGAATACCATTTTATGATCACTAGAACAAAATGGTGTAGTAGAGAAGATAAATTATATGTATACTGAGAAGGATCAAATCATGAGGTTTTACATAGGTTTCCCAAAGGTTTTTTGGGTATAAGATATCAATTTTTCCTCTTATCTCATGAACACAAGTCCTACCACACCATTGAATCCATATATTTTAGAATATTCATGGTCCAAAAAACTACTAGAACTTTTCCACCTAAATTCTTTCAAAATTCTCGTCAGATTCCATTTTTTTATAAGGATAAGAATGAAATTGTAGAAAAGTATAAATCATGTTTCTTTGTTGGGTATAAAGATGAAAATTTTGGGTTTAATATTTAGAAAAATGAAAATAGGAGGATTATTAAAAGTCAAAATGTTCTCTTCAATGATAAGATATTGTGGAAATATTAGAATTTGGTGAAAAATGGAGTTGAGAATGATGAACTAACTGAAAATATCCAAGTTGATTTGAATAGAAGTTCTAGAAGTTTTAGAATTATAAAAAGTTCAGGAATCATGTAAAGCTTGGAAGATCCAGTAAGGCTGGAAGAAGTACCAGAATGCTTAAGGACTATAAAAGCTTAGGAAATAGTTCTATAAGCTGAAGATCTAGAATATATAGCTTCAGAAAGGGAAAAATCATAGAATTAATTTTAGAGGTATATTGACACTAGATGAATGCTTCAAATTTTTGGAACTGATCTTCACTTAGTTCTTATGAATGGAGGAGATCTTGAGATCCTAAAAGAAACAAGGATTCTTAGTGATTTCAGAAAGCAGGTGTTAGCTATAAAAGATGGAATTGATTAATTACATGAAAATGAAACATGGGACATAATAAATCCACCACAAGGGAATAAAGTGATATAGAACAAATGGGTTTTTAGTTAAATGAGTAAGATAATGGTAGAAAAAGGTACAAGTCCCAATTATTTGAGAAAGGGTTTTAATAGAAGTGAGAGATATATTTATCCATAATATTTTATCCTATTTTCAACCATAAAACCATCCAAATAGTGTTTGGTTTGGTTGTTTTTAATAATTTACATCTATAATATATAGATTTAGATATATAATTCCTTTATGGTGATTTTGAGGAAGAATTATATATGAAGCATCCAGAGGGTTTTATGGACAAATGAAATGAGGTCCTGGTGTGCAAGTTGAAGCAGAGCCTTTATGGTTTGAAGCAAGAACCAGGTAAGTGGAACCAGAAGTTTAATGAATTTATGCATGATAAGGGGTTAATACATAGTAACTTAGACTATTGTTTATATTAGAAGGTGTTTAAAGATAGGGGTTACATCTCTCTTGTATGTGGTTGATATACTCCTGATTGGTCTAAACATGAAACATATTTTGAAGGTGAAAACTAAATTTTATCAAAGGTTTAAGATAAAGGATATTGGGGAATAAAATAGGATTTTGGGTATGTTAATTGAAAGATATATGAAGACAAAAACATTGGTTTTTTCTCAAAGGGAGAATATCCAGAAGATACTAGAGTGGTTTGAAATGAGCATATGTAAGACCCTAATTTCACTATTGGCCAGACACTTCAAGTTATCCAAAGAGAAAGTACTGAAAATGTAATATGAGTTCAATTACATGTAGTAATTTCCATTTACATCATCATTTGAAAGTTTGGTTTATTCCATGGTATGTATAAGACCATACAATTCTCAAGTAGTGTGAGTTGTGGGTACATTCATGTTGAATATGAGAAAAGATCAATGGGAAGTGGTGAAGTAGATATTCTAATATCTAAAAGGTTTATAAGTAATAACCTTATGTTTCTTAGTTAATGATTTATTTCATGGGTATGTAGATTCAAACTTTGTTGGAGATACTAATTCACAAAATAGTACCACATGATTTGTGTTTACCTTCGGAGGAATGAACATAGCTTGCATATCAAGATTTAAATCAATAGTTTCACTATCCAAAATATAAGTGGAATATCATAAAATTATGGAATTAGGGAAATAAATTAACTAGTTAAAGAGATTATTAGAGAAAATCACAAGGAGTCATGAAAATGGTGTGTTATTCATGATAGTCAAAGTGCAATCCACTTGATTGAAAATATGGTGTTTCAATCATAGAAAAATAACATCAAGACAATGTATCATTTTATCTAGAAGTTGCTGGAGAAAAAGGTGTTGTAGATTTTGAAGATAAATGTAAAATAAAATTCATATGACATACTTAACAAGGTCTTAGTCTGGAAAACTATGAGGCAAAATTGAACCTCATTGGGACTTGGGGTGAATAGAAAGGGTGATAGAGACACTGCTGGTTACTGTAGAAAAGAATTGAAGTAAAATTTTCCTAAGTGTTTTAGGAGGAATTAATCCTTGAATATAGTCTACAAGTGAGATATTTTTAGGAATGTAAAGAATCATTTCATGATTTTGGTTCATGGAGTCCATAATGAAGGACTTTGGAACATGGGTTCTGGATCATGGTGGAAGCTTGCAGTTGTAGAGACTGATGAAGATAGGATTTATAGAATCAAAACTGACAGGTAGTGGAATATGGACTTATAGAATCATGAATCAATTGGAATTCAAAAATAACTTAGTGTTGGAAAAGGCTATATAAGATTCATTGAGGGTCATATCAAGTGAAAAATTCCAGATAATAGAATTGTGGAAGTAGACTTTTCATAAAGAGAGTTTGGAGGTTTCCAAAGGCTATATAAGGATATATTACACTATCTACCATAAGAAAATGGTCAGGTGATGCATTCTATATGAAATCAGAGGTGGAAAAGACCAATGGTGGGATCCCAATGAACTTTAGGAGGCAGGTGAACCAATTTCACTAGTTGGGACCCAATATAAATAGGTGGAGTGGGGTCACTTGTGTCATGGGATTGTAATCACTCTTTATTATTCTGTTAATATAAATAAATTAGTGGTGTTCTCCGATAGAGTAAGACTAAAGTATAAACCATATAATCTCTTATTTTCATTCTGAAAGTGTGTGTGTGTTTTGGTTGGGTTTTTTATCTTGAATGTTTATTCAATTGAGTGTGTGAGGAATAGAAATTTTTTGTGGTGACTGGGGTTTAATTTTTATTATTAGTTCAGATACATTAAGTTCATGGTATTGTTTGATTCTTGATAGTTCCAATTTTTTTTTCCACAATTGATTTTCTGATGATTTTCTTCCAGAGAGGTGGTTACATACCCAAAAAAATCAATTTTTATGCTGAGATATTGGATAGAGGGGTCCTTATCTAAAAAAAATAAGTAAAAAATTGTTGGATTTGGTGGCCCAAAACCAACTACTTTGTACTTTATTAATTAATAAATATATTATCACACCTTGATTTTTCTTCTGTGTGACAATGCATGTGATAATGTCCTAAGGATAGCTGTTGCACTAAAGGGTCATAGTGGATCCATGCTATGATGAGAACCCAGAAGTGCCATAACACTATTCTTGAATATATGTTCTATGTTCGGATGATGTTATTTTAGGGACATAAATAATATAGGCCATTAGGGGTGAGGACTCATAAAACATTGAGGTACCTTATCATGGTGTGTGCCCTTGGTAATATCCAGGAGGATATTATGAGAACGAGACCCACCATAGGAAATCCACATTTCATAGTGTCATTGGATGTTTCTATCTATGGATGTGTGTATTGGTCCTTAGACTTTAATATTATTATTAATGGGTATTACAACTTGCACACTTATATGTATTGACAAAAACTATGACAACACACTGTTCGCAGTGAGGTAGGATATATTGGGCGTGTCATGAGTAATATTGCATTAATAGATAATGTGAGAAAGGATTTGTCCCTTCTTTTCCATAACGGAAGTAGATATCTCAGGCCCTTTGATGGAATTTATATAGCCTAAATAAATCCATTTCCATGGTGAGGAATGGGAAAGTTCCATTCTAGGAAGTCAAAGAAAGAATAATCGAGCATAAGGGATGATGACACTAGCATGAAACCCACTTGATTCGAGATATCGAGACAAAGGGATTACATTACACAGTAAACATTCTCATGAAGTGAAACATCATTGCGGTGTTAACTTATTTATCTATGGGTGCCTTGGAATGTTGCTATACGCTAACCTTGGACTTTAGGTAGCCTCTACCTAATGCCACTAAGAAAGAGTCCCAGAGGGCCACACACTAAGTGTGTCCAAGTATCTCAATTAAATATTAATTTAACAAGTTGAATAAAGATTATTCCCGATTGTGGTTTAATAATTATTCAAGGATGCCTGATGGCATTTATTTTGACACTAGTTATTCGAGGGAATATATTGTGTTCAAAATAATATATTTATTAGTGAGTAATGCAATAATATTTATTTAAGAAATAAATAGTCATTATTCAAGGTCTAATAAATGTGGTGGAGGAAATAAAGAGAATGGAAAAACAAAAGTACACGCCGTGTATATTAATATACATGATGTGTAGTTTTTCTAGGGATTTGTGAGAAATAATATTATTTAATTAAATAATATTAGGTGTAATTCGTTGGGCGCATGTCAAGTAATAATAATAGTCAACTGTTATTATTAGACATGAGGTCTTACTAAGAATTAAATGAAATGAATAAATTCCTTCAGGTAATTAATTCATTTTATTATTCTAAGTAATTAAAATCAAAATTATATTATTCTCATTATCCTATCCATTCATTGTGGTTGTACACAACGGATCTAGAGAAAGCTCTCAATCCAAGAGATATTTTTTTTCTTCCTAGAATGCTCTCAAGCTATGAGAGAGATCCTCCTTCGCCGGATCAAGGAGAGATCTTTGCAAGCGACTCTCAAGGCGACCGAAGGCGGGAATCACAAGATAAGGCTCTTCCGCGCTAGCACCCGAAGATCCCTTCGGCGACGTCCAGAGATATGTGGAGCACATGTGGATCGCCGCTAGAGGAATCCTACACTTGTATTCTATGACGCAATTACACATCACATCGTATCATGACCGGAAACATCAATGGAGAGAGAATTCCATCAAGGTAATTCTTGTCTTTTAATTAAATTAATTATAACCAACATATGATAATCCTATCTATGGTTTTGATACTCCCCTATTTCTTTTTTTCTTCATTATATTTCAAAGATCCGGTGTTTTATTATCATGAGGGATCTCAGATTGATCATCATTAATGGAAAAAATTAAAGTTTGGAACACCCAACAACGTGCTTCCACTATGCCCAGAACCTACAAGTGGTATCAGATGGGTCATATCGTTGATTATAATTATTTAGTTTTTCATTAGTGATTTATGCATTTAATAATTTAGTTGTTTCAATTCAAGTTAATCATTATATAAATCTGAATCTCGAGATATATTCCTCCTCTTTCATTTCTCGTTCCCCTTACAAAAATGATTTTTTCTTTTAATTTTGATTAAAATAAAATAGAGGATCTCATCCAAAGGTGACAAAGATTCCTGGCCATACAAAACCAGAACACACAGCGTGTATTCGGTAGTACACACCGTGTAGTATAGGTTCCATTCACTGGGACGGTCCACTAAACCAGGCCGTGTCATTGGATTCTATCTAAGTCTTTAAGACTCAGTGTGTTGAGTAGGAATAGGTGGCACATAGTTTTTGGATTACATGCCATGTGGCCCACTGAACATGATGCATAGTCCTTCGGGTTAGGGTTGGACCGTGTACCCCATACACAACTTTCCCAGCTAGAAATCGTGTAACGCGGATACTACACGGAGTGTGCCCCACTGAACACACTACGTAATCTGAATATTTATGAAGTAAATCTACACACCATGTCCCCAGGCGTGTACTTCAAATGGATGGTGAACTAAAGTACACGCCGTGTAGTCAGAACTACACACAATGTACTCATCCAAATTACGCAGATTTATTAAAATTTATTATTATATTACACAAAACCTTGAGACGTGTACCATAGTGCGAGCGTAAAGCTAAGGCACAACACATAACATGTGTTTTATATATATGTGTTTAATTTAACATCTGTGTAATGTTCATTTCTACTCATTGGGTAGTTACGAACATGAATTCACCGAGTTTCCTACAAGGTAAAAGTTGCGTAAAAAGATAATTTAAAATGAATTTATTTGTTTAAAATTATGATGTATGAGAATCTCAAGGAAATTTAGAAAAGGGTTTAAGATAACAGGATTGATTAAGTAAAGTTAATTAATTGATTCGAGCATGATTTATCTTAAACAAGAACGATTAAAGAATTGAATGCTAGTTTTATTTATGCGTAAATATCGTTGCATGTATGGATGGTCATGAGCTAGACCAAAACCTTTTTATGTGAATGGTTTCCTTTTAATTTATTTATTTAAATAAAATTTGTTGTCCTGTGAGCCTTCTCCTCATTAATATGTAGGTCCTGTGTGCCCAAGGTTTCTTTTATGTAAAGACCTATTTTACCCCTCACATGCGAGTGAGATAAAAAGAATATGTAATGGATGGATCTCCCAAGATAGTGGAGATGTCTCAATTTAGAAGCCAAGGTGAAACCAATAAAAGGAGATACAAATGTGGACAAGTGGAAAGCTATAAACATGAACCCAAAAGGTTCAAGGTGTTTCTCCCTTATGTCTTGGATTAGTTTATCAACCAATAGATAAACTAACCAGTAGAATAATCTCATGATAATACCATTTATTTTATTTCTATCAGTTGCATGGTTTATTTATTGTGGGTTTGTTTTCACGATCACATAATTAATGAATTAAACAAGCATGAAAGATGTAACTAAAATAAGATCGGCTTATGTGTAAATATTATCTTAGACATGGTTAATCACTTAATTATATCCTAATTAACATTAATTAACATGTAAGAAAGATCATAAAATAAAAATTTACGTATAAGGATAAAATCACTCAAAGAAATTTAAGTCATTATAGCCTTCAATAATCTTGGTTAGAATCAAACCATAGTTCAAAGTGCTTGACCAACTCTATTTGGGGTGCTTTCAATTATCAGAGAATTATAATTCAAGGTTTTGGGTTGAATTAACTTGGTTCAAATCAATAGTTGACTGCCACAATAGGACTTGGTGTGACCAAGAGGCAAAGGTTGAGGAAATCCAAAATAAAAGGATTTCAGGATTGGGGAGTCCACTCAACAGATCAAGGAATTGACAGTTAATGAAGTTGGAATTTGGAATGCCTACCTAAAACCCTTGAAGTTACTTGACCAACCCTAGTTAGGGTAATGTGAAGGTTAATATGGATCCTTTCCACTAGAATATTCAGGTAACATAATATTCCAAAGTGAATGGTGAGGGCTATTGGATTTTGATAAAATAGTGGGAGACTAATAAATATTAATTAATTTATTTGTCTTAGTTTTATCATGATAAAGTACTAAAACTTTTATCATCTTAATTTTTAGAAATTATAAGAAAAATGACTTCAAACATATCATTTCAAACCATACTAGAGAAGTAAAACCTTCTCACTGGCACCAATTTTTAGGAGTGTCAGGGGCGTTTACACGTCATCCTTCGCCATGATAGGAAATTGTATGTGATGGAGGATCCAATTCCAATTACGCCTGGAAAAGAGGCCAGTGATGAGGAACTATCTCTCCACATAAAACATTTGGATGATTCCATATATTTCCAATGTTTCATGCTATCAACCATGTCTAATGATCTCTTGAAGAAACATGAAAACATGGACGCATATATCATGATGTCTCACCTTAAGGATCTCTATCAAGATAAGGTGAGACAAGAGAGATATGAGATCTCCAATGCTTTTTTTACAACTAATTTTGGAGAGTCTATGATAGATATGCCTCATGTAGTCAAGCTTATTGGCTACATTGTATGCCTGGACGTCTTAGGGATCAAGTTCCCGGATGAGTTGCGTACAGATCTCATCCTATCATCACTACCCAAGACATTCTATAGATTTATTGTCAACTATAACATGAACAACAATGAGAAGAGTCTATCAGAACTTATGACCTTAATTATCTAGGTAGATAAGAACATGGGTCATGAAAAACCCGCAGTCCTTATGGTGAATAAGAAAAGGAAAAGGCAAAGGGGCTAAGGACTTATAAACGGTCTAAATCCCACGAGCACTGTCCCTCCAAGAAGGGGAAGATCCAGATGTAGGGTAAGGAACAGTAGGTGGTGCGTTTTTCATGTGGAAAGCTAGGCCACTGAAAGAGTAATTTCCCCCAAATGTGTGAGAATGCTAAAGGTATGTTCGTTCTTGAGTGTAATCTTTCTATTTCTACACATCGAGTATTAGATATAGCTTGTGGGGATCACATATATATTCAAATGTAGGAACAAAGTAGATTTATAAATATTTACAGAGGAGAGGTGGATCTTTGAGCGGCCAATGGAGCAAGGATGGCTTTGTTAGCCATTGGCGATTACCACCTCTCATTGCCAACTGGGATGATTTTGGTTTTACAAAACTGTTATTATGTTCTTAGTGTTACCAAAAACATAATTTTTGTATCATGTTTGGATATGGATGGATTTATTTTCAAGTTTGGAAATAAGGGTTTATTCTTTTATAAGAACAACGTATGTTATTGTATGGAACATTTAAATAATGGTTTGTATGCATTAAATTACGGAAACCATGTTTTGACAATCGATAACAAAAAAAACTCAAATGACTCATACAACACCCAGTTGTGGCATCACCGTCTTGGTCATGTAAAAAAGAAGTGCTTGATAAAGCTCTACCAAGATGGTTATTTAGACTCTACTGAGATAAAAACACTTGATAGATGTCATGCTTGTTTACAAGGTAAAATGACCAAGCCACCTTTTAGTGGACAGGGTGAAAGGGCCACAAAGATTCTAGGATTGGTGCACATGGATGTGTTTGGACCATTTACAGTAGAAGATAGAGGTGGATATTCTTACTTCATTAATTTTAATAATGATTAAAGTAGATATGGATATATCTACTTAATGAGGTATAAGTAAGAGGCCTTAAATAAATTTAAGGAATTCAAGAATTAAGTATAGAATCATCTTGGTAAGAAGATAAGAATCTTCGATCGGATCGAGGTGGAGAATATCTGAACCAAGAATTCATCGACCTTTTTCAGGAGTCTGAGAATCTGTCTCAACTCACTCCTCCTTATACACCATAATGGAATTGTGTTAGTGAAAAGAGGAACCACACCTTGTTGGACATGGTGAGGTCAATGATGAGTCATGCAGATCTTCCATTATCCTTTTGGGGATATGCATTAAAAACTATAACATACACATTAAACTAAGTACCAACTAAGGCAAAAAATGGAATTCCCTCCGAGATATAGAATGGAAATAAACCCATTTTGTCGCAAACACATGTATGGGGATACGAGGCGTTTGTTAAGGCCTTATTAGGAAACAAACTAGCACCCCGGGGCATGAAGTGTATCTTTATAGGATATCCCAAGGAAACGAAAGGATATTACCTATATAACCCTTCAGAAAAGAAAGTCACTGTCGCCAGACAAGCCATATTTCTTGAGAGGGAGAAAATACTCAAAAAGGATAGTGGGAACAATATTAACTTCAAAGAAGTTGATGCTCAAGTTACACATGAGTTGGTATAGGAACAAGTTCCACAGGTCCCCGTGGAAGAGGTTCCAGAAACACAAGTACTGCGTAGGAGCTCAAGAGAGGTAAGAGAACCAGAGAGATTTGGTTTCCTAGTAACTGAGGATGGCGAATCATTATTTTTGGACAATGATAAACCTCTATCCAATAAAGAAGAAGTAGAGAGCTCAGAAGATACAAGATGGCTAAAAAATAAGAAATCTGAGATATATTCTATGTATCAGAACCAAGTCTGGGTTATGTTCGATGAGCTAGTTGATGTAAAGCCCATTGGATGCAAATGGGTATTCAAGAGAAATATGGATATAGAAGGTTAAGTTGGAACCTATAAAGTAAGGATAGTGGCTAAAGGATTCAGAAAACATTAAGGAATTGACTATGATGAAACCTTCTCGATAGTTTCAATGTTTAAATCCATAAGAATCATACTTGACATATCAGCTTACCATGACTATGAGATCTGGAAAATGGATGTCAAAACAGCATTACTTAATAGGAACCTTCAGGAAGATGTGTATATGACACAACCAGAAGGGTTTGTGACACCAGGTGAAGCCAAACAGGTTTTCAAGTTTTATAAATCCATTTATGGATTAAATCAAGCATCCAGGTCATGGAACATTTGATTTTATGAATCCATAAAGAAATTTGGTTTCATTAAGAAATAATGTGAGCCATGTGTTTATAAGCGGTTTAATGGGAATGTGATCATTATCCTAGTAGTATATGTTGACAACATATTTCTTATTGGAAATGATGTACTGGTCTTACAGTCAGTTAAGGACTGGTTGAACAAGTGTTTCTCCATTAAGGACTTAGGTGAATCAGCCTACATTCTAGGGATCAAGATCATTCGTGATGGATCCAAGAGGATGCTTGGAATAAGTCAGGGTACATACATTGACCATATACTAAAGATATTTAGTATGGAACAATACAAGAGCAAATTGGTGTTGAGAAAGTGTTGTTTTCAACAATACATAATTTTATAAGGGGGATATTTTTGAGAACAATACTCTCTCTTTATGATGATTTTGATGCTTACAAATATCCTTATTTGTTATTCTAATGATTTTACTTGAAGTATATTTCAGGAAAATTATATTCCTTATATTCTTATATTTGGAGAAATATTAAATAACTTAATCCACGAGGTATATTTGACGAAGTATTTGGAAATCATTTTTAGCATGTTCTGGAAACACTATTCATGCTTTACATATTCGGGAATTACTTGAGTGTGTTCTGGAAACAATGTTCATACCCTACATTGAGAAGCATAGCGTAAGGATGGAATGCGGTGTTTAATTTATGAGATATCAGAAAAGTATGGTTAAACAACCATACGTTATCGACAAAGTATGGAAGAAGGAACCCTACGTTTGGAAGAAACCTTACGTTTGGAAGGAACCTTATGTTTGGAAGGAACCTTAAGTTTTGAAGGAACCTTATGTTTGGAAGAAGGAACCTTACGTTTGGGTTATCGGTAAAGTATGTAAGAAGGAACCCTACGTTTGGAAGAAACCTTACGTTTGGAAGGAACCTTACGTTTGGAAGGAACCTTACTTTTGGGTTATCAACAAAGTATGAAAGAAGATCATTATATAAGTATGGAATGATATGCTTGTATCTTAAAATTAGGGTTCATCAACCTTACTTTTTCAAACAACCATACGTTTGAGTGCTAAAGATAAAAGTATGGTTCATCAACCTTACTTTTATGAACAACTGTTCATTTGATTGAAAAGTATGGATCATGAATGTTACATTATGAAGCTGATAAAAGTATGGATTATATACCGTATGATTAGATTTGAAGATCAACCTTACGTTTAAAGATCAACCTTATCTTTTGAATCTTACGTTCAAAGAATGTATGCTATACAGTTCAACCCTATGTTTGACGTAAGATGTTTAAATTTCAACTTTATTAAAGAAACGGTATTTATGCGGATTATCAGGCTGATTTCAAGCCAGATTAAAAGCCCGAATTTAAAGCGAGTATTTGACTGATTCAAATCCGTTTATCTATGATTCAGAGGATCAATTTAAGAGGATATTTTCATGCCGAATTTTTAGGGGAGTTACGACTGCTCTGCTATTAAAACTTTTGAATATTGCGATTCTAAAGGTGACTTTTGTAGATATAAATTTAAAAGGAGAACACTCATATTTATTCTATATATACCTATATTATTTCATATACAGAGGCGAATCATCGAAAAGAATATTTTATATGTCAAGATCTTGAAGTTTTTCACTGCTACAATTTACAGAGACAATCGAGGCTTACAGATCTACTGTTACGAAGAGTGACAAAGCTCTGTTTTCTGAAGAAGAAGAAACATGATTAAATATTCACCGAATCTACATCGAATATCTTTTTGTGAATTGACTGTTGTTAGAGTTGCAAATTATATTTCAAGATCTACTGCAACTAGATCGACTTAGATCTACTTATACCTGATGATTATTCTTTCTGAAGACTACGATTCATCGACTGTCAATTGCGTGCTACTACAATTGTGAAGAACAACTAGAAAGTATTTTGAAGAACAAATACTCTTTTATTTTGAGTAACCGACTTCTCATACTAAGATGTGTATTCAATTATATGTTTGAATAAGAAGGCTCTGTTTACCCTTAAACTTTTAAAGGTGTCAACTACCTATACTCAATTGTGGAATGGTCTGTTGATAAGAGGACTAGATAGTGAAAATCACCAAGACCGTGGAGTAGAGTGTTGGTGGAGTGGACTAGGGGCCTTCTGTTCCCCAAATCACTATATATCATGCGTCCTGTGCTATTTATTTTCCACTGCTAAATTTTTGATATAAAGATAAAAGAACAGATCACGATTATGTGAAGAAATTGTAAAATACACAATTCACCACCTCTTGTGTATATTTGGTATAATCCGATCCAACAATTGGTATCAGAGGAGGATATTTTGTCAAAGATATAACAAGCTGAAAGTATTTGGATTATACATAGTGCAATGTATGATACACGAGAGGGTATGTCTATGGTTCGAGCTCCTTACTTCAATGGTGAAAATTATGGATGTTGGAAATCAAGAATGACCATTTATTTAAAAAACATTGGATACAAAGTCCACTCGAAAATTCTAAGTCCCTATGTGATTCCAGAGAAACCTGAAACATGGAGTGATAATACAGAAGAATAGTACGACATAAACTCAAAAGCTATGAATGCTATCATGTGTGGTCTTGGACCAAATGAATTCAACAAAGTATCTCAATGCCTAACGACTTATGAAATGTGGAAAACAATTGCAGTTTCTTATGAAGGAACTGACAATGTCAGACAGATGGGGTATGCTACTACTAAACTCAAATTCTATACATTCAAGATGTTTGAAGGAGAAAGAATCACCCAAATGAATGGAAGGTTGACAGAGATCATCAACAACATCACTGCTTTAGGAGATCCGATCAAACAAGATGATCAGGCCTTAAAAGTTTTAAGAGTTCTACCACCTAGATGGAATGGAATTTCTACCACTATCATACAATAATCTCATGTAAAATATTTAACAATGAGAGAGTTAATTGGAACCCTAATGATGTATGAGGCCGAGATGCAGGATGGAGCGAATGATCATAAGGTTCTAATCAAGAGAGATGACACTGCCTTAAAGGTGTCATCTCAAAGAAAAAGTAGAAAGCTGAAGAAAAAATAAATAAAGGTGAAATTAGAAAGCTCTGATTCATCCAATTCAGATGTGGAACTGGCTCAACTAGCCATAAAATTCAGTAAGTTTTATCGAAAGAAGAAAGGTTTTATAAAGTCTTTTAAAAAGGATGAGAAGTAAGTCATATGTTATGAGTGCAAGAAACTTGGACATATTAGACCTAAATGTCCTCAATTAATGGAATACAAGAAAAACAAATTTTTCAAAAGAAATGACTATGATCAGAAAGAGAAGAAGGAAATGAAAGCTACTTGGAGTGTATTTGAAGACTCCAAAAACTCATCAAAGTCTGATTTAGAAAAGGAGGAATCAAATTTGAAAGCTAATATGTGCTTTATGGTAGAAACTAATGAGGTAAAATCCTATTATTCTTCTGACTCTAATTCTAAATCAAGCTATACAAATGATAAAATTGCAGATTACTACAATATGCTTGAAAAGAAATATGATTATTTATTTAAGAAGAACAAATATTTAAATAATATTCATAATGATGTTTTAGGATAGAGAGATACTCTGCTAAAGCAACATCAGGAATTACTGAAAAAATATAACTCATCAAACACAAACTATATAGATAATGAAACCAAAATAAAAACACTGCAAACTGAAATAGAAACATATAAAAGTGAAGATTTTATTTTCACAAAAGGAGAAAATTATTTAAATGAAATTCTTGGAAAGAATGTGGTTAAGAAAGAAAGATTTAGAATATGCAGTAAAGGTGAGAAACCTAAACTGTACAAGAATTACTTTGTGCCAAGTACTAGAAAAGTAATATGTAACTATTGTGGTGAAAAAGGACATCTATCTAAGAATTGTTACTTAAGGAAACTCCAAATAAGTGGAATAAAAAAAATCCTTTTCTCAAACAATTTATATGATTCTGTTGATTTAAAAAAAACAAAGCAAGTCTGGATTCCCAGATCTTTACTAACTAACACAACTAGACCCAATAGAATATGGGAACCAAAAAAAATACTTGTTTAAATGACTTTGTAGGAAGCAGGTGACAAAAGCCGAACTACCATATGGTATATGGATAGTGGATGATCTAGTAATATGAGTGGAAACTCATCAAATTTAAAAACACTAACACAAAAAGTTGGTGGACTAGTCACATTTGGTGACAATGCCAAAGGTAAAATAATTGGAATTGGAATAGTTGGAGATCCACAAGCTGTCTCAATCAATAAAGTACTCTATGTAAAAGGATTGAAACACAACCTGATAAGTATCTCTCAACTCTATGATTATGGTTATGTTGTTGATTTTTCTAACAATTACTGTTCTGTTTTCAAAAATAAATTGCTTAAATTTAGAGCACCCAGAAATGATAATGTTTATACCTTAGAATTTCCTTGTGTAAAAAAAAGTAAACTACTTAACTTCTAAGATAAATGAATCTTGGATCTGGCATAGAATATTTGGACATTGCAATATATATGTTTTAAATAAGTTCTCTAAGAAACAACTAGTTTCTGATTTGCCAAGTCTCAAATTTGAAAGTGATAGATTCTGTGATGCATGTCAACTAGGAAAGCAGCACAAATCATCCTTCAAATCTGTTAACAAAGTTTCTACATCTAAACCTCTAGAACTTATCCATATGGATCTGTTTGGACCTTCAAGGGTAGCAAGCTTGGCTGGTAAATTATATGTATATGTTTTAGTTGATTACTATTCTATATTTACTTGGATTTATTTTCTAAAATATAAAAATGAAACTTTTACTATATTTGAATGTTTTTGAAAATATTTTAAAAATGAAAAAGGTTTTAATATAATTTCATTAAGAAGTGATCATGGTGGAAAATTTTTGAATCTGGAATTTAATTCCTTTTGCTCAAATATGGGTATTAAACACACCTTCTATGCACCAAGAACACCTCAACAAAATGGAATTGTTGAAAGAAGAAATAGGAATATTCAAGAAATTGATAGGACTATGCTAAATGAATACAGTCTTCCTACCTATTTCTGGACAGAAGCTATAAGCACAACTTTCTATATAATGAATAGTGTTTTAATTAGACCAATTTTCCAAAAGACATCCTATGAACTCTGGAATAATAGAAAACCTAAAGTAAATTACATTAAAGTTTTTGAATGCAAGGTTTACACCTTAAACACCAAGGAAAAACTTGGTAAGTTTGATCCAAAATCTGATGAAGGAATTTTCTTAGGATATTTTTCTATTTCCAAAGCTTATAGAGTTTTTAATAAAAATTCAAGGATTGTTGAAGAATCAGTTCATGTGAAATTTGATGAATCTGATCCCTTTGAGAAAAGGAAAGACCAAATTTATGAATCTGGCTCTAATGATAGTATGATACTTGAAAAATTGAAAGATGATTTTGAAAAAGATATAAGTGAAATTTAGTCCAGTTCAGAAGAACATGAAATTGAAGAACCTAATAGTGTACTACCTAGATATTCTAGAACCCTAAAGAATCACCCTTTAGAAACTGTTATAGGAGACCTAGACACTGGAATAAAAACTAGAAGAAATGTAGTAAATCTTGTTGAATACTCTGCCTTTCTATCCCAATTAGAACCTAAGACATTAGAAGAAGTCTTAGTCGATGAAAGTTGGATGATAGCAATGCAAGATGAACTAAACCAATTAAAGAGAAATGAAGTTTGGAATTTAGTTGAAAGGCCTCATAACTATCCAGTTATAAGAACCAAATGGATCTTTATAAATAAATAAGATGATCAAGGAATAATAACTAGTAATAAAGAAAGACTAGTAGCTAAAAGATATAACCAGGAAGAAGGTATATATTTTGATGAGACCTTTTCATCTGTAGCCAGATTAGAATCCATTAGAATCCTTTTATCCTATGCATCTCATATAAACTTTAAATTATTTAAAATGGATGTTAAGTCTACCTTTTTAAATGGTTATTTATTAGAGGAAGTTTATATTGAGAAACCTTCTGGTTTTTAAAATTCACAAAAACTAGATTATGTTTTTAAACTTACTAAAGCTCTTTATGACCTTAAACAAGCACCTAGAGTTGGTATGAAAGATTAAGTTCTTTTCTTTTGAAAAATGATTTTACTATTGGAATGGAATATTCAATAATATTTAAGAAAACTGTCAATTATAATATTTTATTGGTTCAAATTTATGTTGATGATGTAATTTTTGGTTCAACAAACAAAAAACTCTATCATGATTTTTCAAATTTAATAAAGAAATAATTTGAAATGAGTATGATGGGAGAATTAAATTTCCTTTTAGGACTTCAAATTTATTAAAAATATTTTGGAAATGTTTTGAATCAAATCAAATACATTAATAATTTACTAAAGAAATTTGTACTTGAAAACTTCAAGACATATACAACTTCTATGTGTACTAATATAAAACTTGATTTGGATGAAACTAAGAAATCAGTTGACAACAAGTTATATAGAGGTATGATTGGTAGTTTATTGTATCTTACTACTAGAAGACCATATATAATATACTTAATATGTCTTTGTGAAAGATTTCAATCAAATCCTAAAGAATACCATTTAACTGCTGTTAAAAGAATTTTTAGATATTTAAAAGGAGTTGTTTTTCAATCTCTTCTCTATCCAAAAACGTCTGATTTTAATTTAATTTCATATTCAGATGCAGAATTTGGGAGTTGTAGATTAGATAGAAAAATCACCTTAGGGACTTCTCACTTTTTAGTAAAATCCTTAGTATAATGGTCTATTAAGAAACAAAACTCAGTTGCCCTATCAACAGCCGAGGCAGAATATGTATCTACTGCCAGTTGTTGTGCACAAGTTTTGTGGATGAAAAACACTCTTATGGATTTTGGACTAAATTTTAATAATACACCTATTTTATGTGATAATACAAGTGCTATTAATATTTCAAAAAATCCTATTAATCATTCTAGGACTAAGAATATTGATATCAGACATCATTTTCTAAGAGACCATGTTCTTAAAAAGGATATATTCTTAGAATTTGTAAGTAATGAAATTCAATTAGCTAATATTTTTACTAAAAAACTTCCCACTGCAAGGTTAGATTTTATTAAGGGGGAGCTAGGTTTATTTATATTTAAAGTTTTTTTGGGTTTAATTATTATTTTTAGAATAATTTAAAAATTTTGTTTGTACTGATTTATTTATTTTTGTTTATTTATTCTACATTTAAATAATGTAATAATTACTTTGTGCGTAATGACACAGGATCAAGGATGTCAGAAACCGTTTCGAATTCCAAACCCATTCATTTTCTTAAAACCTTTCGAAACCTCGAAAAGCTTTTAACTCTCTTCTATTCCACACCTGAACCTTTGAAACCCTAGTCCTTTTCAAACCTTTAGAGATTTATGACAGAAATGGTCAAGAACAAGAGAACCGATGAGCCAGAGACCAGCACTATGAAGAGGCAGTGCTCGACCAGGAGAAAGATTTTGCAAGGAAAAGTCATAGATCTAGAATAGCTCTATCAGACAAACTTGATGCTACAACAAGGCCTAGATTTTCAAAACTTATAACATATGTTTAATGGAGATTATACAGAGTTTCTATATGAGGTATAACTTTGTCATTTCTTTAAGTCGGTATAGTTTAGTTTGGGAACTGATGAGGATTCTATTGTTGCTAAGATTAAGGATTGGGATTTTTCAATCTCATTTGTGGAAATCAAAAAAATTCTAAACCAACCTCATGAGTGAGTTTATCATTTTGATTTAAAGAATATTAGTGATTATGTGAATAAGTCAGAATATATTATGTCCTTTTTGTTTGTAACTACCTCTATAAAGAAGATGTTTGTGAAAGATTTAGAACCTGATCAGAAGATATTGGTTAATTTTGTGAAAACTGGTATTGCACCTAGAATGTCTGAAATGGAAAATATTATTTACCCAGATATGTATATAATGTTTTTAGTGATGAGTGATATAAAATTGAACTTTATGAGATATATGGTGAGGTATCTCAGTTACTGTTTCCAACCAGAGGCAAGAATGAATTTTTATCCTTTTGGAAGGTTTATCTCAAAAATTTTGTTTAAGACAGATATGATAAGATTGGTGGATGCTCAGATGAGATGCCACCATAGTAATATCTTCAATGCTAGTACATTAAGAAAAATTGGATATTTCTGGAGCACTATCAAAGGCAAGCTGCTGCGTATTAGAGCTGAAGAGGATGAAGAAAGTGCTCAGACCCAACCAGCAAAATCAAAAGGAGTAGCTAAATCTAGAACTAGTGTAGTATTAAGGAGGATATGGTTTGAAGCAGTTGATCCATCAAATGATGAGGGAAGTCAAGAGGGACTTAAGAAGACAATACATCGAGTGAATCAAGATAGTGAAAAGCCTACTCAAGAAACAGTAGATGAAACTGAACCTATTCTGAGCTACAGATTTATTAGAGAATTTGTAGTACAGGACACTGATCAACCAATAGTTTCTCATATTGAGGTGACTCCTCAAGTGGAACAAGAAAGTGTGCCTCAAATTGTTGAAAATCCTGGATAAGTTGAAGTGGATCAATTGGAATCTTCTCAAACTGAATAGACTACTGAGAATATTCAAGAGGAATTAGCTGAAGATGACCCTGTTTTAGAGAATCCAGTGATAGAAGAAGAACATGCAGATGATGCTCATGAGGAGCAACCTCCAACACCTGAAAACTAGGAAGATAATGCTTCTGAGATTCATAATGAGGTATCGAATGAGGATTTTTCTGTGGATGAGTCTGGGAAAGGCTCAGAAGAAAAATCTGTGGAGAAACCAGTATAGGGAGGGGATGAATAGAAATCAGATGCTGAATCCTTGCCAATAGTGTTGTTGCATCAGAATGAAGATGAAACAGAGAATCAAGAATAAGGTGCCTCTGATTATGATAATGATCATGTGTAATAATTAATCAGAAAGTTTAATAAAGTTTAAGCTGAAAATGTATATTTGTGAAGTGCATTAGAAAGGGAGAGGCAAAAGTTTCATAACCTGAGAGCAATTACTGTTTCTAAACAAGAAGTTTAAAGTTTTAAGAAGGAAATGTTAAATGAAGTTTCAAATTTTAAATAAGAGATGGTTATGAAGACATATTTAATGGAATTTAGATCTTTCATGGAGAAATAGTTTGCGGCTATCAAATCCAGTGAAGCAAGTACTTCAGGTACTTCACCTGATCTTATCAGAAGATTTCAGGCCATTATAGCAGCTATGATCAATATGAATGATAGATTGCAGGACCTTCAATGCAATAGTGCTCCTTTTTCAGTGATGTTAGATAATCATAAGTTTCTAGTTTAACAGTTGACTTCCACTACTAAAAATTTGGGCTATAGCCATGGACCTATAGCCATGGTTTTATAGGTCTATAACTATAGCTTTTATATTGCCACGTTTAAATTCTATCTCTATGGATAAATCAATAATACACCGCGAGTGTCATTTTTTTCCCCAATCTGTATCGGGCTCCTCCTCCTCCCCCGATCCGCAGCCCTCCTCCTCCTCCCCGAATTCGCACACCGCGCAACCCTCCTCCCCGATGAAGTCTCCTCCTCCCCGTAGCCCTCCTCTCCTCCCCTGATTCGCATCCCTATCACCACACAACCGTCCTCCCCGATGACGTCTCCTCCTCCCCGCAGCCCTCCTCCTCCTCCCCCGGTTTGCAGCCACATCACCGTGTAACCCTCCTCCCCGACGATGTATCCTCCTCCCAATGATCTCCCCGACGATCTCACCGTGTAGCCCTCTCTCACAGCGGCACCCTCCTCCCTGATGAACTCTCCCACAGCGGCGCCCTCCTCACCGACGACCTCTGCTCAACAGTCTCACCATTTGCAGGTAGAATCTTATCGCTCTTCATGCAATTGAGTTCGGGTGTTAGGGTGGCATTTGGAGTATGATGGATATGTATTGGGTATGGTTTGGATTTGTCTTTGGGGGTTTGGGTTGGTGGTAATCCCTCAAGTTGGTGGTTCTTGTTGGGGGTTTTCTTGATGTTTTGATGTAAAACTCTGTATATAGGGAATTTTGGTGATTTCTGAGTGATTTGATTGTGTATTTTTATTAGGAAGTTTCTTGTTAGATCAGTTAAGGGGGTGGAGGGTTTCTTATTATCAAGGGTGAATGTGTGGGGTTTGGTTGTTATGCTTGGTGTGTAGGAGAGTAACCCTTAGATTATTATGATAAACCTTAGGGTTTGGTGTTTTGGAAATGATATTTTGTTATGAAGTAAGGATTAAAGGTAGTTTCATGATTTTGTGGTAATAATGCATGATTAGGATTGTGGCGCGATGGGTTTCTAATTAGTAATTTTGTTATTAGGAGATGATGTTGAGTCAAAATTCATCAACAAAGCCTCTAATTAGGATGACATTGTGTTCTCATGGGAAATATGCTCAAGTGGTTGTTTCACTCATATTATGTTACAACTACTTTGATCCATTGACCAAGGACTTAGAAAAGGAAAAGCAATGGTTTTCTAAGTTATCCATGAGTTATAGGAGTAACAACATCTAATTTTCCGTAGTGACATGGGATCGTAGGATGTTTAGAATATGTTGAAGAAAGTTTAGTTCCTATTTGAAAGGATTGAAACTCTAGAGGATATATGGGTGAAACTATAAGTTTCTAAATTCAAAGGAGATGAATCAGAATGGATAAATACATTTGATCATAAAATAAGGAATAAGGAGGTTTTATGGATTGAGTTTCATTCCCTCTTCTATGAGAGGCTATAGTAGATTTATAGAATAAGAGCATGTTTTGGGGATTCATGGAGCTATATCATTATGGGAATCAGTAATGGAGTATGCCACTAAATTTGAAAGGTTTATTCATTTCATGCCATCCTTCAAATGAAATTTATTCATAAAGGAATTCTAGTTTTTAAATGGTCTTATATACTCATTATGGGCATGAGTAGCTTCCTTTTATCTGAACACCTACTAGGAGATATTCAAGAAAGACTGAGCTATCTATGTAGATACATCCATTACATAGGAAGGTGCATGGAGAAGGATGGAAACCAGGTAGGAATAAATTTTGGTTGGTGAGCCTCAGTATGAGTGTGATAGATTAAATTGAATGAGTAATATCTCAACTCAATATTAGAAAAATAAATGAACAGTGGTCTATTTCTCATGTATCAAGAATGTGCGTGCATTCCCTTAGTATTGGGATGGGAAAAATAGGTTTCATGTATGTGTCAAGATGTGGGTTTCTATATTATTTTATTGGGATAAGCCATCCTAGGTGAAGTGAGTTTTAGTACCATACTTAATGAGGTATTCCTAAAGTTATTATTTTTTTCTATAATTTGGATTTCTCTATCTAATATCTTTTAATGTATTATTTTTTTTGGATATAATGTGTGTTTGAAAGATGATAGTTTTTAAATGAAGAAATTTTGTTGATATTATTGGGCTAGGATCTTCTATAGTGATCATAATTTGATATGAGGCACTGGACATGTGTATGTAGGATTGATGATGGTATCAATAATACTATAGTGGGGAGATTCATACTTGTCCTTTTTGAGTGAAATCCATATCAAGGGATGGTGATCATTATCAAGGTTGTGAAATGTATGAACTTAGACAGTAAATGGATGAATTTAGTGTCTGGAGATAGATGTTGGATGAACCATATTTGGTTCCAAGACCACACCAAAATTAATGATTTACCTATAGTGGTTGGTATAGTCAGTGTGTTCAGTTAATTATGAGGAGTTTATATTGGTAAATATGCTATTTAGATCTTATGTATTTCTAAGACGTCATTCAGATCAATTTGTTGGGTTAAGTATCAATATTTGATATTGTAGTGGGCTAGTGCTTGACAATTCTAGTGTGGAGTTTGAAAGAGATCCTAAAAAGGGTACTCTAAAGGCTGTTGAAAGTGTGTGTGGAAGGGAAACCAAGTAGTCCAAATTGTTAAGAATTTATGACATAGATTCCATAACAATAATAATTGTTGAAAGATAAAATGAAAGAACCAATTATCGCATGTTCTTACATAGTTTCTACAAAGAAGGAATATACAATCAAGAAGAAGGAAGATCATGCACCAAAAGATTGTCTAATAATATTAGTAAACTGGTTTGAAAAATCCAAGTGGATTGAGTAAGAATAAAAGAAGGAAAATTCTCTACTTTATAAAATTGATAAACCTATATAAACTAAGAATAAAGGTGAATTATAGAAGAAGAACATGCTACAAAATGATGTTTCAATCTAGAAAATTAAGAAGGATATAGACATGAAGAGTTTTAGGTATTTTGTACATTCAAGGAATGGATTTTCTAGGTTAAGAACAATGTCTAATCCCTATTTCTCACTTTTAAGTGATGATGGAGGTTTACTTTATTCTCATATTTTGGTGTTTTTTGATTTTTGAATAGGCAATTGAAGGTGATGTTTAAAAAATAAAGAGCTTTATTAATGATCGTGTTATTTAGTATTGGTATTTATATATAAATTTGAATATTATTTGTTCATTGTTGGTTATGGATTCATGTATCATTTATCATGTACATTTGACACACTGATCACATATATATAAGAAGTTATTATATCTCATTTCTTTTCCCACTATTTTCTTATAGGTGGTTTCTTATGATAAGACTGGTTCTATCCACCACCATCGAAGACAATGAGTTCAAGATTTGGGTAAGGTTTATTCCATTTTTATTCTTTGGACCAATTTTAATTAGGTCTTTTTTTGATTTTTGGGTTCCTTATATTTTTGTTGTGTGTTTTGGATTTCATTGAGGTGGATTCAAGTCGTCGTTGACGAAGGCTTACATGTGTATGCATAGGTAGGAATATGCATATATAAGTTCCCCCTTTATATATATTCACTCATGGCAGTATGAATATATATATTGGGGATAGGTGTGCTTATATATAGGTATGAAAAATGCATACGCGTGTAAGTGTAAAGGGGTATATGAAAGTATAAACATATATATAAGGACCCCCTTGTGCATATTTGGCCATGAAAATATGTACATAGGGGATAGGTGTCCTTATATATATGTTAAGTTTCATATGCCTGCAAGTGGAAAAAAGGAAGATTCGAGTTCTCGTCGTCAAAAGCAAACACGTCATGAGGTTGAGGTAGGGTCCTTCTCCTAGCCTATTTAATTCAAGAATGTTTTAAATTGCATTTAGTTGCCTTCTTAATTTTGTATGTTTATATTAAATTGAAATTCTTGAATAATTGTTAGTTAAGATAATTGTTTCGTTTGATAAATAAGTCATGGTTTTGTAATAAAACCCCTCCAACGGAGGTGCGCTATCTGCAAAAACTCACAGTGGTATACCTTGCTTAACATTATTGCATTAATGTTTTCCTTATACTTGATGTAGTTGTTATTCATAAAGCACACATTGTACTTGACCCTTTTTATATCCCTGTAGGGGGTTTCCCTCTTTTTATTAAAACTGTTGTTTGAACCAAGACACTCTTTAAGTGCTGTTAGACTTTTAAGATGGGTCCCATGTTGTGTGACCATGTCACATGGCATGTGATATTTAAATCCAACCAAAAGCCCAGTTCCATAGCCTAGGGGTCCCACAGTACCAGTAATGTCAGATTACATGTTATGTAACCTATGATTTTCCTAATCCCATGGGATATTCCTCTAGGCATTCCTACACATTGCTAGATCTCCAAACCTCACCGAATTAGGTATATCAGGGGTCATCCAATACTCTAGTCATCACAGATTAGCATTAATTTCTTTAAATCTTCTGAGAAAACATCCTCTCATGCCATCCATATCATCCTATTTGAAACTAAGTGGAAGATATTGCCCCGCAGATGTCGCTGGACCGGGCCAACACGCTACGGTCATGCCGTGGTCACGCCACGGTCACACCGCGGTAATGCCATGATTTGGACCTGCTCCAGCCACATCCAACCCACACCAGCCCCCTTCCACCTTCATTTCAGCCCGCTGCCACCAACATTCCAGCCGCAACAGCCCCCCTGCCACCTTCGAATCAGCCCGCACCATCCCCCCAGCACCTGCAACCAGCCCCCTTCCACCAGCATTCCAGCCCCCTTCCACCTACATTCAAGCCCTCACCGAATTAGGTATATCAGGGGTCATAAAATCCTCTAGTCATAAAATATTAGCATTCATTTCTTTAAATATTATGAGAAAACATCCTCTCATGCCATCTATATCATCCTATTTGAAACTTAGTGGAAGATGCTGCCCTGCGGATGTCGCTGGACCGGGCCAACACGCTGCAGTCATGCCGCGGTCACGCCGTGGTCACGCCGCGGTCACGCCGCGGTCACGCCGCGGTCACACCGCGGTCACGCCGTGATTTGGCCCTACTCCAGAACGATACCCTACGACGGTTCGCAGTGATAGTATTCCATGAGTCTTGTGATCAATGTTGAGACTGACTAATCACAATTTTTTCCGGTGGGGCGATGACCGGAATGTTGCCCCGACTCCTCTCGTTCCATTCGCTCATGGCTGGAAGATGCTGCCTCGTGAATATCGCTGGACTAGGCCAACACGCCGCGGTCATGCCGCGGTCACGCCGCGGTCACGCCGCGGTCACGCCGCGGTCACGCTGCGGTCACGCCGCGGTCACGCCGCGGTCACGCCGCGGTCACGCCGCGGTAATTCCGTGATTTGGCCCTGCTCCAGCCACATCCATCCCACACCAGCCCCCTTCCACCTTCATTTCATCCCGCTGCCACCATCATTCCAGCCCGCAATAGCCCCCTTCCACCTTCGAATCAGACCACACCATCCCCCCGCACCTGCAACCAGCCCCCTTCCACCAGCATTCCCGCCCCCTTCCACCTGCATTCGAGCCCGCACTAGCCCCCAGTAACCTGCAATCTAGCCCGCACCATTTAGGTCATGCCCTTTGGATTAAATAATGATGACACTACATACCAACACTACACACCTTATATCATTAATACCTTCTTAGAAAGAATAGATGAATGATTTTGTTAATGACATGGTTATCAAATCTAAATAGATATGTGATTATTTCAAAGATCTTTAAACAATATTTAACAAGTTGCAGTAGAACAACCTAAACATGAATCTGGTAAAATGAGTTTTCAGGGTAAAGCTAGGGAAATTCGATAGATTTGTGGTGTGATACCATGAAATTGAATTTGAATCTAAAAAACAAGTTCAGTTTTATCAATTTCACTCCCTCAGATTTTTAAAGAATTGAGGGGGCTCTAGGGGAACCTTTCTTACATTTATAACTTCATAGCTAACCTAGATGACCTGTCTCTACGCTGCTGTGAGATGTTGTTTGGAAGGGGGAATAATAAAGGGGGGATATTGTTTTTTAGAAAACGGATCTGCTTTTCAGATACAGGGGCAACGACCATCGGCCTCGATGTGCGGCCACAGGGAGTCCTTTCTGGTAATCGGTGGTATCCATCTGATATACTTAAGCATCCGAGGTCTGTGTGGTCAGTCCGAAACTCCAAGAAACCTAAGATTTTACAGCTCAAAAATGGTGTTAGACGTCTCACCATCCTGGACCACTGACACAACGTACACATCCCTATGGATGGAGATCATTCCCTTCCGGACAGCATCATGCGCGCCATCAAATAGATCCATGATCCTCGAATCCCACAAGGACACAATGACCGCCACAATATAAGCAGTGAGGAGGTTTCCCAACTGATCACTGCAGCGCATATGCAGCAAACCGGGCATCAGATCTGTAAGCAGAATGCCAGAGTCCATCGCAAGCCCAAACATCATTCCGAGATAACTCCAGAGTTACCGGGCCTGGCCGCACTCCATAAATACATGTTGTGTGGTGTCTTCTGCAGCCCTACATAAGGCACCCCTGGAGGCCATCTGAAATCCAACTCACTTCAAATTTTCAGAGGTAGGAAGTCTATTTTTCCAGATTATTCAAAGAAGGAGAAACTAGGATGGCCGAATTAATGGAGCCCTGAACTTCATAAGCCAGGTTGGGGCGTGGTCAGTACCGCCACATGCAATCATGTAAAACTCTTTGGGGTCAAAAATCCCAATCATGCTATAAATCCAGATCAGTTTTTCACAATCCATAAATACATAATTATTAACTTGAGACAACACATAGTCAGAAATATTCAAATCATGTGAAATCTGATATGAGAGAAAACCCAAGATGGACAATGAAGCAACTTCAGATGGGACATTCATAGAATGCAAGGGCTGATCCTGCCAGAAGGTGTTCTAGAAACTATGAGTGGATTCTCTATTAACCAACCATTTAGTATCCTGCATTATCATTGCATAGGCCTGCTTAAGGGAAGCCCATACCGAGGATTCAAGGTAGTATTTATATCCATTATATATCTGTTTTGTGAACCTTCTTGACAGAAACTCATCATCAACATCATTTGAGATCAGCCTCCAAGTGAATTTTCCAATCATACCATCATTAATGGTACGAAGATCCTTGACCCCTAATCCTCCCATTTCCACAGGTTTTATGCATTCTTTCCACTTCATTGTGACCAACTTCCTTTCAAATATTGATCCTGTCCATATAAAGTTTATCACCAGGCTTTGATGTTCCTTAATAATCCCTCATGAACATTTGTATCAAGTGAAAGGGAAAGGATACCCTCTTCACCCCAAGATATTGAAAGGGAAAGGATCCCCTCTTCACCCCAAGGTATCGAGTGATCCTGTTCTTTTTTCCAACAGAAATTCCATTGCCAAAAACAATTGAAGATTTGTCCCAGCTTATGGCCTGTCCAACCACATCCTCATAGTGAGTGAAAAGAGCCTTTATATAGGATATGGTTCTCTTTGAAGCCTGCCCCAACAATACAATGTCATCAGCATAGAGAAGATGGGGTGAGGCATGATCATTAAAACTAGCTCTAATCCTCTTATAAATACCCAGATGAGCAAGCTCATTGATGCATCGGCTTATGTAATCCTATGCAATTACAAGCAGTATACCCGATAAGGGGTCACCTTTTTGTACACCCCATGAGCAAGAGAAGAACCCTCTCGGTGCACCGTTCACAAGAATTAACATCCGTGAGGATCCAAGAATACTGTTAACCAGGTTCAGAAATCTATTCAAGAACCCATGCCTGCGAAGTATTTCAATGAGAAAACTCCATTTATGGGTATCAAAAGCCTTAGAGATGTCAATCTTAAGAGCAAAGTTCCCTTCCTTTGACTTCCTTCGCATGAGGTTAACACTCTCAGAGGCCATGAAAAGGCATTGCTATATGTTCCTTCTCAGATTTAGTAGGAATATTAATGTTATCTGAAGTCTGAGAAATACTAATAGTATTATTGACAAAAAGGGGAGGAGATGTACCTGAAATATTTGTAGCAAGGTTGTCATGTGAAGCACCTGAATGTTTTTACAGCTTTTTTCTAGAACCTGGGGGAATCTATGGTGTGTCCACCAGGTTCGGTTGCTCTTGATAAGATGAAAATATAAACCTCTAATTCTTGACCAATTCAACAGGCAGATTTGGGTTGGCATCTTTCTAATCTTGAAAACCCGAGGAAACCAAATTTTGATTTGGGTAACTGTCCAGAGCAGTCTTTGAAACACCCAGAACTTCAGGTGCCATGGCTATCTCCTTGGGAGATGCACTGTCCTAACCAAGTGGGGGTTAAGGGGTCTGTTCAAAGCTAAAGTTATTCTCCACATAAGTGTCACTGCTCAAGTGTAAAACCTCAAGAGGGTTGCATTTGTTCTACTTAGAGTCATTATTCAAAATCGGCTTGGTCTGGTCATCTTGTCTGTCAAGTAGTGTGCCAACCTGTTTTGATTCACAGCCCAAAGAAGAAGAAGGGTATGAATATTGACCATTGTTAATCTTCATACCATTAAAAATATCATTATAAATGTGATGTGATTTATTACCTTTAGAGGGGTCTAAAAGAGTATCCCCTGCAGCTAAAACTACCAAGGTAGGGTTTGTCGTAATATGCAGGTCTCCATGCAGTGATGAACCTGTATCATCACATGCATTCAAAGATGATTTAATATCCCTATCCAGACCCAAAGGTGGGTTTGAGTGGCCTTGCATGCTGGGTGAATTGGTAAACATGATCTAAGAAAAGAGTAAGCATAAAGAAATCCAAGAGAACAACCTAAAGCCACTGAGAAAACCAGTAAACCCATCATCTCCATCACCACTAAACCCCAACCTCCCAGCTTTCAATCAACAGCCAACCCCTAGTGGAACTGGAAATAGTAGTAGCCTGCTTGACACCAAAATCACTCCCCACTAAGAAGCAACCTAATATAATCCAATAAAACTAGCCAATAGCACATGTACTAGAGAAAAACCCAATAACAATTAGAGTTTTAGCAGTAGCCCACTCAACAATAATAGCACCAACACCTATAAGCCAACAGCAATGTCCACCCACTAGGAATGTACTCAAATTTACATCCCAAGCCACCAGAACCAACCCATGCCACTCCTGCAACACACCCCATCAAAGAGGCATCCTGCACCACACAAAAAAACCAGCCAACAACCCATTTACGAACTCACAGTCAACAATAGCACCCAATTTCTGTTAACAAACCAGTCCACAGAAACAGAATCTCCAGTACCTCTAAGCCAACACTAGCCATAACTTTAGCCTCTACACCCATCCATCACCAAACATCCATATTGATGTTCCTATCTAGAAGCTAACAGAACTACTCAACAACATCTCCCAGTATCTGTAGCACCAAAAATAATCACCCAATATTTTTGAAATCTCCCAGCAGCCACACCACCTCCTTTGATTATGTATTCAATGAATCAAAATACTGCTCATCTTTTTCTTTAGATGATTGGCCTCTATCAACAGTGGGATATGATTGATCTCTAATTTTCTAAATAGAGGCAAATAATGCAGTCTCAAAAACCACTTTAATATCAGTATGAATAAACAGTTCCGTGTCTATGTAATCATTTATGATAGAAATTGATTGGATTTGGACTATCATTTTAGTGTCAAAGACTACTAGTTGATCTTGATGATTTATTTTATCATTGTCTTTAACTTGTTCTTCAGTAAAAGACCTTTGATTCTTATTTTCATCATGATTGATAATAAAAGCCTCTTTCTATTCTCTGTTCTATGGTTGAGTAATTTCATTAGATACTGAAACCACTATGTTTTGTGCAAGAACTGTAGTACCCTAAAATGTAGGTTTGTTCCTATGACTATGCCATATTACAAGGGCCTCAAACTATGTTTACCCCAAATTTTATTCTATAGATTGAGGTAATATATTTCAGGTTCTATATTAGAGATGTTGTATCTAATTATTTTTCTCTTTTCTTGAACTTGGCAATCTATTATGGACATTGAATTATCTTCTTCTTGAATATGCACTGAAGGTGCAGATCCTAAAATCCCTCACCCCTCCTATGAAATATGACCCAATCTTTGTTGGTATTGTTCACCAAAAGTTAATAGTTTCAGAATCACATAATCCCTACAACAGACCACTCAAATCACCTACAATAATCACCATAAATCAAACCCACCTTCCTGTACCCTTACAAAACCACAAACCATCCACCTACCACCCAACCACAACACCGCTCCCCTAAACACCAATAATTACAGTCATCCCACCCAACACCAAACAAAACCCAACCCTCCTATCCACTCACACCATAATAGCTACTGCAACCCAAAAGGCTACTGGAGAGAACCCATCCAATAAAGAAAACCTTCCTCTAGGAACAACATCACTAGTCCATACGCAACTCGAACCACCTACTACTTCATGAACCTTGAAGCCAAGGAAACATTCTACAATATCATGGTACCAGACCACCACATTCAACCACTCAAAGAATCAAGAAAACAATATCCTAACATCACCATATGAAAAAGGCCAGCCACCAAATGAACGCCCAACCAGTCAACCACAAACTCAACCAAAACCATCCACAACAAATCCCCTACATGTAGCCAAGTAGCAGGAAAACCACAACCTAAAAAGAAAACAATCAACCAAAAACTAGAAATCCCCGCTTGAATCACCCACACCATGATCCCTATCCTCTACAACTACACCTAGAATAATAACATGTGACTCTATCTGCACCACACTAGAAGCCCCTCTAGAATCATCCCCACACACTAAAATCAGGCATCCTCTGCACAAAATCCTTGCACTATAAACATCCCACACCCACCCAACACCATAATAGCAACAAGAACCCCCAAAAGAACATCGCCTGCATGACCCACACAAGATGAGAACCAGCCAAAAAATCCACTCTACATTCCTATCCCTTTCCAACGGATAAATCCAGCACCAAAAACCCACAATGGACCCAAAGGCAGCACAACAGTATAGGGTTTCCCGGAGGGAGGGGCTGCTATCCCGGTGGGGTGGTCCAAGGGGGTTTCCAGGAGGGAGGGGGGGTTTCTAGGAGGGAGGGGGTGTCCAGGAGGGGGGGGGGTGTCCAGCAGGGGTGGTGAAAGAGGGCTGTTTGAAGGAGGGCTGGTGTAGGAGGGCTGGTGCAGGAGGGTTGTGGGTATTTTATACCAGCTAAACGTACGGGGGGCTGGTGCAGGAGGGATGTGTGCAAAGGGGATGATATGTTATGTCATCCTCCAAGTGTGGCTTGGATCCTTTGAGGTAGGGTCCCTCTCTCAGGCAGGGGGGCTGTCCAGGCAGGGGGGTGTCCAGCAGGGGTGGTGCTGTCCAAGCAGGGGGGAGGGGTGTCCAGTAGGGGTGGTGCTATCCAGGCAGGGGGGGGGGGGGTGTCTAGGAGGGAGGGGGGGGGGGGAGGTGCTGCTGTCCAGGTAGGGGGAGAGGTGTCCAGGAGGGAGGAGGGAGGGGGGTGTTGTCTAGGCAGGGTGGGAGAGGTGTCCAGGAGGGAGGGGGGGGGGCTGTCCAGGCAGGGGGGGCTATCCAGGCAGAGGGGAGGGGTGTCCAGCAGGGGTGGTGTTGTCCAGGTAGGGGGAGAGGTGTCCAGGAGGGAGGGAGGGGGGGTGCTGTCCAGGCGGGGGGGGGGGGGGAGGGGTGTCCAGCAGGGGTGGTGTTGTCCAGGCAGGGGGGAGGGGTGTCCAGGAGGGGGGGGGGTGCTGTCCAGGCAGGGGGAGAGGTGTCCAGGAGGGAGGGAGGGGGGGGGGGGTGCTGTCCAGGCAGGGGGGAGAGGTGTCTAGGAGGGAGGGGGGGGGGGGGCTGTCTAGGTAGGGGGGTGCTATCCAGGAAGGAGGGAGGGGTGTCCAACAGGGGTGGTGCTGTCCAGGCAGGGGGGAGAGGTGTCTAGGAGGGAGGGAGGGGGGGTGCTGTCCAGGCAGGGGGGAGGGGGGGGGGTGCTGTCCAGGTAGGGAGAGAGGTGTCTAGGAGGGGGGGGGGGGGTTCTGTCCAGGTAGGGTGGAGGGGTGTCCAGCAGGGGGGGGGTGCTGTCCAGGCAGGGGGGAGAGGTGTCCAGTAGGGAGGGAGGGGGGTGCTGTCCAGGAAGTGGGGGTGTCGAGGGGGGAGAGGTTTTTAGGAGGGGGGGGGGGGTGTTGTCCAGGCAGGGGGGAGAGGTGTCTAGGAGGGAGGAGGGGATGTCCAGGTAGGGGGGGAGGTGTCCAGGATGGGGGGGGGGTGCTGTAGGGGGGGTGGGCTACCACATTAGATGATTTCTTCATTACATTCAGAATAACTTCTTAACTACACATATTGATTGTTGTAATGACATCATATATCTATTCATTCAACATCAATCAGTACATAACAATTTTTGGGAACCATAGTTCTATTCATCTCCACTGTAACTTAAATATCATTATGACTTGAAATTTTTAAAACCACTCATCAATATCCCATGTTGGCATAAGATGATTAAACTATTATTAAATTGGGGGGGGGGGGCTGTCCAGAGGGGGCTTTGTAGGGGGAGGAGGGGGGGCTGTCCAGGGGAGGCCTTACAGGGGGGAGGGCTGTCCAGGGGAGGCTTTGCAGGGGGGAGGGGTGCTGTCCAGGGGAGGCTTTGCAGGGGGAGGTGGATGCAGGGGGGGTGGGCTGTGCAGGGGAGAGGGTGGGGGCTATTTTTTTTGGGGGGAGGGGGGGCTGTCCAGGAAGGGGGGGGGATATCTAGGAAGGGATTTACAGGGGGTAGGGGGCTGTCCAGGGGGGGCTTTGCAGGGGGGAGGAGGGATGTAGGGGGGGTTGTCTACTGTAAGGGGAGTGGGGGTGGGGGGCTGTCCAGGGGGGATTTACAGGGGGTGGGGGGCTGCAGGGGGAGGGGGACTGCAAGGGGAGTGGGGGTTGGGGGGGGGTGTGTAGTGGGGTTGGGGGGGGGTGGGTATTTTTTTTATGGATTTTCAGATCCTATATCCATGGTTTTAAACCGTGGTATTGGTTAATTGCTATGGTTTTTAACCGTGGCTATAGGTCTAATGTCATGGTTTAAAACCGTGGCAATAAAGTGTGTCTGTCCTCTTGTATAGCCACAGCTCTAAACCGTGGCTATAGTGATATTACCACGGTTTGAACCGTGGCTGTATACCTATAGCCACAGTTCAAACCGTGGATATAGATCTAGAGCCACGGTTTGGAACCGTGGCTATAGGTCTAGGACTATAGCCACACCAAACTTAGCCACAGTTCTTAAAAACATAGATATTACCTATAGCCAAGGTTTGAGGACCTATATCCATGATTTAAAACCGTGGCTATAGCCCAAATTTCCAGTAGTGTTCGCATGAGCCAGGAATTAGAACTGTGCTGAATCAGTTCACTGATAAGTTAACTCTTTTTATAGAGAAGGAAGAGAGGCTACATGAGTTCTTCAGAGTAAATTTAATTGAAGACATTCATCTGACTTAGTAAGGCCAAGATCTAATAGTCCAGTTAGGTGATATATTGATGAAAAGGTTGAGACTATAGTTGTCAGAGATCAAGGAAGTTATTCAGCACCACTAAAACCTATTTCCCAAAACCTTTTTAGCCCAACCTTGATTCTTTTTGTCTTTACTGTACTTGTAATTATATTTTCAATAAAATATATTTTCATCTCATGTGTTTCAATTATTAATTCGTTTTACTGTCTTGTCTTTGCTATAATTCTAGTAATCTGGATTCAAATATTGATAAACAGTTTTTTGTAGCACTTACTTAAGTACAGTGCTACATTAAAATGTGTTATATTCCTTATTCTATCATTCTTTTTGATATCAAAAAGGGGGAGAAATTAATATAAACACAACATTTTAATTTAGTATTTTGAATCTTTTATAGGGGAGAAATTAAGATAAACACAACATTTTATTTTAAGGGAAAATAAAAAATTTCTTTTAAGACTTTTACTCAGGGGATATTTTTTTAAAAAAGGGGAGAAAATTTTAAATTGTTGAATGTTTTATTTTTATTAATTTGGATAACACAATGTTTATTTTTGTTAAAATAATTTTTTTTATCTTTGAAAAATTCTAAACTATATGTAATTAATTTTGTAAATTAATTTCATTGGTTATTTCATGGGTTTTGTGATCATCAAAAAGGGAGAGATTGTTGACAAAGTGTTGTTTTCAACAATACATAATTTTATAAGGGGGATATTGTTGAAAACAATACTCTATCTCTTTATAATGATTTTGATGCTCACAAATATCCTTATTTGTTATTCTAATGATTTTACTTGAAGTATATTTCAGGAAAATTATATTCCTTATATTCTTATCTTTAGAGAAATATTAAAGCACTTAATCTGCGAGGTATATTTGACAAAGTATTCAGAAATAATTTTTAGCATGTTCTGGAAACACTGTTGATGCTCTACATATTCGGGAATTACTTGAGCGTGTTCTGAAAACACTGTTCATACCCTACATTGAGAAGCGTAGCGTAAGGATGGAGTGCGGTGTTTAATTTATGAGATATTAGAAAAGTATGGTTAAACAACCATACATTATCGGCAAAGTATGGAAGAAGGAACCCTACGTTTGGAAGGAACCTTACATTTGGAAGGAACCTTATGTTTGGAAGGAACCTTATGTTTGGAAGAAGGAACATTACGTTTGGGTTATCGGCAAAGTATGGAAGAAGGAACCCTACATTTGGAAGGAACCTTACTTTTGGGTTATTGAAAAAGTATGGAATAAAATAATTATGTAAGTATGGAATGATAATCTTGTATCTTAAAAGTATGGTTCATCAACCTTAATTTTGTAAACAACCATACGTTTGAGTGCTAAA
This sequence comes from Viscum album, assembly GCA_963277665.1. Taxonomy (NCBI): domain Eukaryota; kingdom Viridiplantae; phylum Streptophyta; class Magnoliopsida; order Santalales; family Viscaceae; genus Viscum; species Viscum album. Next base: position 1,075,036,181 of record OY728121.1, on the reverse strand, counting down.
GATAAAAGTATGGTTCATCAACCTTACTTTTATGAACAACTGTTAGTTTGATTGAGAAGTATAGATAATTAATGTTATGTTCTGAAGCTGAGAAAAGTGTGGATTATATACCATAAAATTATATTTGAATATCAACCTTACATTTGAAGATCAACCATATATTTTTAACCTTACATTGAGAGAATGTATGCTATACAGTTCAACCCTACGTTTGACGTCAGATGTTTAAATTTCAAATTTATTAAAGAAATGGTATTTATGTAGATTATCAAGATTATTTCAAGCAAGATTAAAAGCCTGAATTTAAAGCAAGACTTTGACTGATTCAAAGCCGTTTATCTGTGATTCATAGGATTAATTTAAGAGGATATTTTCATGCCAAATTTTCAGGGGAGTTACGACTACTCTGCTATTCAAACTTTTGAATATTGCGATTCTAAAGGCAACTTTTATGGATCTAAATTTAAAAGGAGAACACTCATATTTATTCTATATATACCTGTATTATTTCATATACAGAGGAAAATCATTGAAAAGAAGATTTTATATGTCAATCTCTTGAATTTTTTCACTGCTAAAATTTAAAAAGATAATTGAGGCTTACAGATCTGCTGTTATGAAGAGTGACAAAGATCTGTTTTCTGAAGAAGAAGAAACATGATTAAAGATTCACCGAATCTACATCGAATATATTTTTGTGAATCGACTGTTTTTAGATTTGTAAATTATATTTCAAGATCTACTACAACTGGATCAACTCAGATCTACTTCTACCTGAAGATTATTCTTTCTGAAGACTACGATTCATCGGCTGTCAATTGCGTGCTGTTGTAATTGTGAAGAATGCATACTCTTTTATTTTGATTAACCTACTTCTCGTACTAATATGTGTATTCTATTCTGTTTTTGAACCAGAATGATTTGTTTATCCTCAAACTTGTAAAGGTGTCAACTGCCTGCACTCAGTTGTGGAATTTTCTATTGATAAGAGGACCAGATAGTGAAAATCACCAAGCTCGTGGAGTAGAGTGTTGGTGGAGTGGACTAGAGGCCTTCTTTCCCCCAAACCACTATATATCATGCGTCCTGTGCCATTTATTTTCCGTTGCTAAATCTTTGATATAAATATAAAAGGATAGATCATGATTATGCGAAGAAATTGTAAAATACACAATTCACACCCCTCTTGTGTATATTTGGTATAATCCGATCCAACAATTGGTTCCAATGTCACATAGAATACATATTTATAAGAGAATGTGTCCTCAAACACAACAGGATAATGATAGGATGAGTAAGATCCCATATGATTTAGCTATATGATCCATCACATATTCCATGTTATATACCAGGCTTGATGTTGCCTATGCACTGAGCATGGTAGGTAGATATCAAGAAGATCCATGAGAATAGCATTGGACTACTGTTAAGACTATCCTTAAGTATCTGAGAATAATTAAATATATGTTCTTGGTGTATGGAAGAGACGAGGAGATCGTCATCAAAGGGTATGATGATGATGGTTTTTAGACAGATCAGAATGATCTGAAGTAGCAATCAAGATATGTTTTCTGTCTCAATAGAGGAGATGTGAGCTGGAAGAGTTCAAAGCAGCCAATTTTCACCGATTCTATAGCATAGTCAGAATATATAGCAACTTATGATGCATCCAAGGAAGGGTTATGGATTCAGAACTTTGTCCAGGAGCATGATGTGGTGCCTAGCATTAAAGATCTTATCACATTGTATTATGATAATACTGCAGCAGTGGATCTTGAAAAATAACCAAGGTCACATCAATGGAAAAAGCACATACTCCATAAGTATCACCTCTTGAGGGAGTTCTATCAAAGGGGTGAATTTTTAGTGAGTAGAGTGTCCACGGAAGAGAATGTGGAAGAACCCATGACTAAAGGCCTATCTCAGCAGAATAATTAATATCATGTAAGAGCTAGCGGGTTAAAGGTTGTTAGAAGTTGGATCTAGTCCAAGTGGGAGTCTGTTGGAGTTGGTGGCCTATAACCAACTACTTTTTACTTTATTCATTAATAAATACCTTATCACATCTTGATTTTTCTTCTGCATGACAATGCATGTGATAATGTACTAAGGATAGCTGTTGAACTAAAGGGTTATAGCGGATCCCTACTATGATGAGAACCCTGAAGTGCCATAACACCATTCTAGAATATATGTTCTATGGCCGAATGATGTTATTTGAGAGAAACAAATAATAAATTCCATTAGGGGTGAGGAATCATAAAAATTTGAGGCACCATCTCATGGTGTGAACCCTTGGTAATATCCGGGAGGATATTATTAGAACAAGACCCTCCAATAGGAAATCCACATTTCATAGTGTCATTGGATTTTACTATCTGCAGACTTGTGTATTGGTCCTTAGACTTTAAGATTATTATTAATGGGTATTACAACTCACACACTTAGATGTATTGACAAAAACTATGATGACACACTGTTCACAGTGAGGTAGGATATGTTGGGTGCGTCACGAGTAATACTGCATTAATAGATAATGCAAGAATGGATTTGTCCCTTCTATTCCATAATAGAAGTAGATATCTCAGGCCCTTTGATGGAATTGATATATCCTAAATAAATCCATTCCCATGGTGAAGAATTGGAAAGTTCAATTTTGGGAAGTCAAATAAAGAATAATTGAGCACATGGGATGATGGCACTAGTATGAAACCCTCTTGATTAGAGATATCGAGACAAAGAGATTACATTACACAGTAAGCGTTCGGAGGAGGTGACATGTCATTGCGACATTAACTTATTTCTCTATGGGTGCCTTGTCATGTTGCTAGATGCTAACCTTTGAATTTTGGAAGGCTCCGCTTAATGCCACTGAGAAAGAGGCCTAGAGGGTCACACACTAAGTGTATCCAAGTATATCAGTTAAATATTAATTTAAAAAGTTGAATAAAGATTATTCCTGATTGTGCTTTAATAATTATTCAAGGATGCCTGATCGAATTTATTTCAACACTAGATATTCGAGAGAATATATTGTGGGAAAAATAATATATTTATTAGTGAGTAATGCAGTAATATTTATTTAAGAAATAAATATTTATTATTCAAGGTCTAATAAATGTGGTGAAGGAAATAAATAGAATGGAAAAACAAAAGTACACACCGTGTATATTAATATACACGCCGTGTAATTTTTATGGGGATTTGTGGGAAATAATATTATTTAATTAAATAATATTAGGTGTAATTCGCTGGGTGCATGTCAAGTAATAATAATAGTCAACTGTTATTATTAGATATGGGGTCTTACTAAGAATTAAATGAAATGAATAAATGCCTTCAGGTAATTAATTCATTTTAATATTCTAAGTAATTAAAATCCTGATTATATTATTCTCATTAGCTTATCCATTCATTGTGGTTGTGCAAAACGGATCTTGAGAAATATCTCAAGACAAGAGAGAATTTTTTCTTCTAAGAATGCTCTCAATCTATGAGAGATATCCTCCTCCACTATATTAAGGAGAGCGCTTTGCAAGTGGCTCTCAAGGCGATCGAAGGAAAACATCGCAAGCGAAGGCTATTCCACGTTAGCACCCAGAGATCCCTTTAGTGACGTCCAAAGATATATGGAGCATGCATGGATTACCTCTAGAGGAATCCTACACTTGGATTATACAACACAACGAAGGATCACATCGGATCGTGACTAGAAACATCAACAGAGAGAGAATTCCAGCAATTTAATTCTTATCTTTTAATTAAATTAATTATAACCAACATATGATGATCCTCTATATAGTTCCAGGACTCCCCTATTTTCTTTCATTCTTCATTCTATTCCGAAGATCCATCTTTTTATTATCATGACAGATCTCAGATTGATCACCATTAATGTAAAAAATTAAAGTTGGTAACACCCACCAACGTGCTTTCGCTGCACCCGAAACCTACAAAAATAACATCAATATAATTATTATTTTTAAAAATTGTGTTATAAAGATGATGATTTGAGAAAATAATTGTATCATGAACTTCTTTTTTAATAATAAACAATGATTTATTCTATTATCACTATATAATGTTCTTTCAACTTCTAACATAATGTATTGTGATAAAAATTCTCCTAATGAAAATGTATTTAGGGTTACATTCCTAACCAAAAATCATTATGGAGGTTAATATTGTGATGCAAGGTTACCCTAAATAATATCTATATAAAATATTTGTTATTTAATGTGCTTCAATAGGTTAGATGTCTTGTTTAACTAGATGCAATCCGACTTGAAAATCATTATATATGTAGTCTCATTTTTTTTGTCGGTGTATCTCATGTGGAATTATGATATTGCACCATTTCATCAAAATATTTATTGAGTTTTGTGATCATCTTATATAGATCAAATAAAATAGAACTAAACATAAAAACTCAACTAGAATCGTATAGAAGAAAATATGGATAGTTAAATTAAGTGAAATAAAATCTATGAAACTTACAGATGATATTTTCTTCATATTGGTGAACACCACCAACACCAATCAAGTTATTTTTACATTCTCTAGTTATCTATGATCTGTGTGAATTGTAAATAAAAATTTAAGAACATATCTTTACTAACGATTTTATAAAACCTCAAAAATTAAGGGAGAATATAGAGATGAATAGAGATCAAACAAGTGAAATTATAAAATAATTCATACATCACATTGAATGATGTTTGGTAATTTTATATGGAATTTTCTTAATAAATGTGATTAAATCTAAGGGATTAAGCACTTATCAAACATTATAATATCTGGGAGTTAAACATTGGATTTTGTAAAAAATTTACACTAACCATAAATTTTTTATATTAATGCGGAACCATTCGATGATCAATCCCATGTGTTAATAACCCATTTACCACATCATCTATTAGTGGGTAAACTTAAAAAAAAATTGGTTAAAAATGATAGAAAGATATGGGAAAATTATCCATTTAAAAATTAAATAAAAAAAAAAAAAAAAAAAAATTATTCAAATAATATAAATTGGATTTAAATACAGTGAAAAAGAAAAAAGGATGTAGAGAACCCAACCCCAGCAGGCTAGATCTAGTGCCTTCTTTAATACATTGACATAAGATATAATAAATCACATCCAAAAGGACCAAATAGTTTAGTGGTCCTCGTAAATTGGATACATACATGATTCCCATATTACATTTGAATACACAAATTACAACATATTTTTTTTAAATAATTATCAATATTCCCTCTAGAATATTCTTCATATCTTTCTTAGTACACTTCATGGATTCCTAGGAAAGGAAACAAATAAGGGTGAGCTCAAATTCTCAATAAGAGTTAAGTATATTAGAAGTTATCATGAATAAATGAAGCATAATCAATAAGGAATGAATAATATTAAAAGGTAAATATCTGAACACACATGTCATTTAAATAATAGACTAGTATAATAAATGGTAAGGTAAATAACTAAAAACAGATTCCATTTAATCAAAAACATGACTATCATAACTGGACAAGGTATAATAAATATGGAAAGGTAAATAAATGGACACACATGCTATGTAATCATTAACCAAGAATGAAATTCTTCCATAAATAATATGATTATGAAAATTTCATGGATAATAATTAAGAAATTCTAAATGAAAAAATAATTAATTATTTGATGTCATTTTTTCCAAGCACATGATACCTCTATCATCAATATCTATCCTCAATACAATTTAAAACTGATGGGTAGAAACCCATTTAACTAAGGCTAGACAAATAAATCATCTCACGAGACTAATGATGCATCAGGGGGATATCTATAACTATGTCCCACCCATGTATTTCAATCCAAATAATTTCTCATATATAAAATAATTGATTTAATTCATAAACAGTGTACCTTGTCATCAAATATCCATATTGAGTAAAGAATATAGATTTATCAATATTTCCCTAGATAAACAAATTAATTTCAATGCAGAACACAATATGTAGAAATGATATACATTTTAAGAAATAAACATATCCATGATAAATAATATGGATATTTAGTGTAAATTTAATGTCTAATGATAAAAGGAAAGTGAAAATTTCAAGAGAAAGTTATTTACTACAAAAATGAATCAAGTAAGTAAATGTCAATATTATCCCTGGTCAAAATAATCATAAACCATACATAGGAAAAAAAGGACGGTATCAATATAACATATCCTCAGTTTATTATATTTAAAGTAAATGGGTTGTTGTAACATCCCAAGTAATTAATGAATAATAGATATTTTTTTCTATGTATATTAATGAATTAGATAGTGTTTTAGAGGCTTAAAATGAGAATAAATCCAATCTTAAGCATGGCATACACTAATATTTTTAAAAGATTGTTTTACTGCCTTTTGATGGTAAAACATTTTTAAATCAAACTTTTGACAATTTTATAAGCTCTATTTGTCAAAATAAACTTGTTCTTTATTATTGGGACATTGAAATTTACTTTGGTTAAATTTTTGGTATTTTTCTGATAAAGTTCATTTTTTAATGAATATTGAAAAATGTTGTATTTTAATTCAAAACCTCTTTTTAATATAATTTATTTATATGATTAGATTATCTTTTGAATTGGTTTTAAAGTTAAATTAGAATATATTTTTACCGTTTAATCCAATAGTGGTCGTTGGAATTAATTTCACTTTGAAATTGGACTTAAACTAGTGCCAATCTTTTGATACTTATTGTTTCATAAAAACACGCTATTTGCTCTGACAGCGGGAATTAATTATTAAACCAATTAATGTAACTTATATGTTTTTAATTTTTTAAAATAGAAATATTTTTTGAATTTGGAATATCAAATATATCTTAGGGTGAATTTTTGGTATTTTTCTGAAAAACTTCAATTTTTGATGAATAGTGAAATCACTAAGTGGTACTTAAAAAACTGATTTTTCGTTTAAATAAAATTTAACCACCTCTATGTTTTTAATTTCAAAAATATGACATACATGGTTGTCATTAAGAATTAAAATGTGGTTCAATGGGATTAAAATAATTTTTTGGTGAATAGTAACTTTTAAGTTTTTAATCACGATTAGAGGTAATTAGTGTAATTTAAGGTAAGAATAATATTTTAATAATATGAAATGAACTTGACACATGTCCTACCCTTATTGGATGTGTCATGGACCAAGACAATCCATGGGTCAACTTGGGGACCCCATGGAGCCACTTTGGAAGGAAAATGACATTAATATCTTTTTATTTAATGTTAAAGTAAAAATGTCACAAACATGAGTTGTTTTACTAAAACAATTTTTAAATGGGGTTATACAAGTCATATTTTTGAATATAAATATTCATTATAAATCTAAAACGATTTAATACATCATGATATTTTTTTTATAATTTTTAGATATTAAATAAATTTAATTATTTATGACACCATGATGATGCAGCGATTACCTCATTATTTAACGATTTAAATAAAATGAAAATATAATGTAAAATATAAGACCTACACTTGTCAAAAACCTATTGTATGTGTGGATTTAGAACCCTTATCACATTATCCTCTAAATTTATAATTGTGGGACCTTTTTTATCTGAAAATCATTTTATAACAAAGTATATTTTCTTAACTTTTCAAGAGTGTCCCTCCTCTCCTCTTATAAAAGGCCCCCACCTTTACCACCTTACCCACAATTCCAAAGCCTTTGGCTCGGCCAACCCCTGCCCATTTTGTCTCTCCACATCCATCTATAACTCTTAGAAGCCTCACTTTGGGCATAAGTCTTCCCAAGGAAGCCTTTGAGCTCAAATCAAAAAGAGTTACCCGATTTAAAGGTAGTGTCTTCTATTGTGTTCTTATGTTTTATTTTGCTTCTCCAACCCCCTAAACTCTTTTTATTCATTTCTTTTGTAACAACACCAGTATATTACATATAATAGGATGTTGTTATAAGAAGTATTCTAGCTACACTTACACACACCTACATATAATGGTTAAAGAACATACTGTTTCCGTGGATGGCTAATTTCTGCCTCACGAAACGATGATTGTTCAATATTCTTTTAACACCTTCAAAGGTGGCCCTTAATATGAAACTATATTTATATATGATATATAATATGTTTATGTTTTACTTAAGCTTCTGTATTTTTAATTTATGGCTTACCTTTATGGTTTCCATTATGGGTAAACGCGATATCTTCATTTTAGGAAGTGCGGATTACCGCCCCCTCAAAGTGATTTGATTCGTTAATGCCATATGTGGGACGTATAAAGGATTTAATTAATGGTATTATATATGATATTATACTAGAATTATAATATACCTTTATATCATTATGATTCCATTCCATAAAATACGAAATAGAAATGAAAGTAGCGTTCATGCATACGTACGACTTACCGTCTCCCTGAACGGTGCATTTCATTTCTTACCTCTAAACGTTATGTAATATTATAAATGCATATATATACTGGATATATATGATATATATGATATCTACATCATGATTATAACTCTGGATATAATGGATACATGAACAACTTGTAATTATAAAGAGTTTATTTCTGACTCAAGTACCAATGATCGTTAAAAAGACCGTTATTAACTTAAATAATTACATAGTGTTCATGACATGGAAATAAGTGATATAAAAGTAATAATAAACTTGAAAAAGGTTCTTAAACAAGTAGAAATTAACTCAAGTTTATTATTCAGGAGGTTAAAGAATGATCGAGTCAAGTCGGACCCGAGGTATGGGACTTCGTCTCAATCTCCTTTCATTGAGGCATATTTTGTTTTATACACAACCTTATTTTATATGGTGTATAAACCCCTTTGAATTTTACATTTATCCAAATGGAATATTTTTTATACAAAGCGTTTTACTAAATGATAAAAGGGAATGTTTTTGTCGTACGTATGCGGCGACAACGACTTCTCCGCCGCCGTGACTATTATTTGAGTTTCGGATTTCTCTACAAGCCATACATTTTTTAAAAGAAAAATAAATACCATGTTTTACTTTTATTTTATTTTGGTGTTGGAAATGGTTTTCATAATGTTTTTATATCAACGTGTTGTATTGAAATCTTGTGATTGAAAAGTGGAAATGTTATGTTTCCTTTATGCATGTTTTATGTGATACGATTATGTTATGGTTCTTGGGAATTATTATGAAGATGGGTGGTTTCGTGATAAACTAAGGGCGGGTGAGCCCGATATTGCTCTCCAATGCATTGGGTAACATGAAGGAGTTAAACATTAAGGTTTCTCTGAAGAGATTTAGTGAATATACTGTGATGGGTATTCCAAACGTAACCAAGAGGGTTACTCCCTACATAAGAATGTTATGAATGCCTCAAGTTACCTTTATGTCTTATGATTTCTATGATTTATTCATGATTTGATGAGGTATGTTAAAGTGATTATGTTTTATGAGTAGAGTATGATTTCATTGATTCTTATGTATACATGTACTCATGTTTCCTTTCCATATTTTTATATCCCTTACTGAGCTTTTTATGCTCATCCCAAGTTTTTGAAATGTTTTCACTGGTCAAGGGAAGGGTATATGATATGATGATAGTGTCAAGAAGTGTCAAGAAAGAATCCATGTTTTATTTTAAATATGTTTATGTTGATGGGAAAAAATGAATACTATCTTTTATTGTAACCACTTTGTTTAAATGTGGGATGTAATGCAAGTTTTATGATCTAATTATATAAAACTATAAACCTAAAAATATCCTCAATGTGTAATCTTGTAATAACTCAAGATTAAGTAAGGTTTAAGGATGGGGCCTTATAATTGGTATCAGAGGTCGGTTTATATAACTTTAGGAGTTAGAATTCTATTAAATTATTATCCAAAAATATATTTTTTATGGACAAATTGAAATGATATAGCATTTAAAGATTACCATGTTGCTTCGCCTAAGATATTTCTGTGTTAAGAATGGTTTTTCGTAGAGGAAATAGAACAACTTTTCTGGGAAGGCATACAGAGGGAAATGAACTTTCAAATCAGTATCCTGAGATGGTCAGAATCAAAACTAAACAGTTTGTTGCAGTGATGGCTCAGTTGACTCAGGAGTTGAAAAGAAAATTGGTGAATGCTCCAGTTTTGGAACTTCCTTCCAGGAATGGTGAGTTTGTTATCTTTAGTGATGCTTCATTGAAAGGACATGGTTGAGTCCTAATGTAGAATGATCAGGTAATTGCTTATGCTTCACTATAGTTGAAAACTCATGAGGTAAATTACCCTACACATGATTTGGAATTAGCTTCTGTTGTTTTCGCTTTAAAAATTTGGAGGCATCATTTGTATGGAGTAAAGTGTGAAATATATACCGATCAAAAAAATTTAAAGTATATATTCACTCAGAAATAATTGAACATGAGACAGAGGAGATGGATATAATTAATCAAGGATTATGATTGTACAATTCATTACCATCCGGAAAAAGCAAATAAAGTGGCTGATGCTTTGAGTCGAAAAAGTAATGCTTCATTAACAATGTTGCGTTTGGAACGTGATCCTTTGGTTAAGGATTTGATGAACTTTGGCATAGAAGTTTTTGGTGCAGGATGTTCTTCTGTTTTGTTTCAGGTATCAGTGAAATCTTCTCTATCTGATAGAATCAAGCAAGCACAGAAGCAAGACAGTGAGTTACAGAAAAAGGTAGATCTGGTTCAGAAGGGTAAGTTTCCTGAATTCAACATTAATAATGATTGTGTTTTGAGATTTGGGAAGAGATTGTGTGTGCCTTGTGATTCATAGTTGAAGAGAGAGTTGTTATGTGAAGCTCATAGTTCTCCATTTTCAGTTCATCCTGGCAGTACTAAGATGTACAGAGATCTGTGAGAGTATTACTGGTGGGATGGAATGGAAAGAGATATTGCTGATTTTACAGTGAAGTGTTTGACTTGTCAACAGGTTAAAGTAGAGCGGTAGTTACCGAAAGGGATGCTTCATCCTTTACCAGTGCCAGAGTGGAAATGAGAAAATATATCCATGGACTTCGTTGTGGGATTGCCAAGGACACCTTGAGGTAATAATGCAATCTTGGTTATTGTTGATCACTTGACTAAATCTGCTCATTTCCTTGCTATACGAGATACTTTTTCCCTAGATCAACTTTCCTGTTTGTATCTTAAAGAGATAGTCAGGTTACATGGAGTTCCTCTCTCCATTTTATCTAATCGTGATCCCAGGTTTACTTCTAACTTTTGGAAAGGCCTTCAGAAGTCGTTGGGTACTGAATTAAATTTTAGTACAAATTTTCATCCTCAATCAGATGGGCAGTCAGAACGAACAATTCATACTTTGGAAGATATGCTACGTGCTTGTTCGATGGATTATCAGGAAAGTTGGGACCAACATCTTTCTTTGGTTTAATTTTCATATAATAACAGTTTTCATTCTAGTATACAGATGACACCATTTGAGGCATTATATGAGAAGTGGTGTCGAACTATAGCTTTCTGGGATGAAGTGGGTGAAAGGAAGCTGATGAGACCAGAATTGGTAGAAGAGTTAGCAGAAAAAGTTCAGCTGATACAGAAACACATGATAACAGCTCAGAGCAGGAAGAAGAGTTATGCGGACAACAGGAGGAAGGATCTCTCTTTTGAGGTAGGTGATCATGTTTTTCTCAAAGTCTCACCATGGAAAAGTGTGATGCGTTTTGGTAAGAAAGGAAAGTAGAGTCCAAGGTTCATTGGACCATATGAAATTCTGGAGAGAGTTGTATTAGTTGCTTACCGAGTGTCTTTACCTCCGAGTTTATCTCAGGTACACAATGTTTTCATGTTTCAATGTTAAGGAAGTACATGCCAGATCCATATCATGTTTTGAGTCCAGATGTAGTTCAGCTGGAAGAGAACCTATCTTATGAGGAACAACCGGTCCAGATTCTTGACCATAGGGAGCAAGTGTTACAGAATAAGGTGATTCATCAGGTAAAGGTTTTGTGGAAAAACCACATGATTGAAGAGGCAACATGGGAATCTGAAAATGCAATGAGGGCTAAATACCCCCACTTATTCGATAAGTAAATAAATTGTGGGGACACAATTTTCAAAAGGGGGGAAGGATGTAACATCAAAAGTAAGTAATTAATAATAGATATTTTTGTCTATGTCTATTAATGAATTAGATAGTGTTTTAGAGGCTTAAAATGAGAATAAATCCAATCTTAAGCCTGGAATACACTAATATTTTTAAAAGATTGTTTTACTGCCTTTTGATGGAAAACCATTTTTAAATCAAACTTTTGACAATTTTATAATCTCTATTTCTCAAAATAAACTTATTCTTTATGACTGAGACATTGAAATTTACTTTGGGTAAATTTTTGGTATTTTTCCGATAAAGTTCATTTTTTAATGAATAGTGAAAAATGTTGTATTTTAATTCAAAACCACTTTTTAATATAATTTATTTATATGATTAGATTATATTTTGAATTGGTTTTAAAGTTCAATTAGAATATATTTTTACCATTTAATCCAATAGTGGTCTTTGGAATTAATTTCACTTTGAAATTGGACTTAAACTAGTGCCAATCTTTTGATACTTATTGTTTCATAAAAACACGCTATTTGCTCTGATAGCGGGAATTAATTATTAAACTAATTAATGTAACTTATATGTTTTGAATTTTTTAAAATACACATCTTTTTTGAATTTGGAATATCAAATATAGCTTAGGGTGAATTTTTAGTATTTTTCTGAAAAACTTCAATTTTTGATTAATAGTGAAACCACTAAGTGGTACTTAAAAAAATGATTTTTCGTTTAAGTAAAATTTTACCACCTCTGTGTTTTGAATTTCAAAAATCCGACATACATGGTTGTCATTAATAAGTAAAATGTGGTTCAATGAGATTAAAACAATTTTTTGGTGAATAGTAACTTTTAAGTTTTTAACCGCGATTAGAGGTAATTAGTGTAATTTAAGGTAAGAATAATGTTTTAATAATATGAAATGAACTTGAAACATGCCCTACTCTTATTGGATGTGTCATGGCCGACCAAGACAATCCATGGGTCAACTTGGGGACCCCATGGAGCCACTTTGGAAGGAAAATGAAATTAATATCTTTTTATTTAATGTTAGAGTAAAAATGTCACAAACATGAGTTGTTTTACTAAAACAATTTTTAAATGGGGTTATACAAGTCATATTTTTGACTATAAATATTAATTTGAAAGATAAAAAGATTTCCTACATCATGATATTTTTTTTATAATTTTTAGACATTAAATAAATTAAATTATTTATGACACCATGATGATGCAGCGATTACCTCATTATTTAACGATTTAAATAAAATGAAAATATAATGTAAAATATAAGACCTACACTTGTAAAAAACCTATTTTATGGGTGGATTTAGAACCCTTATCACCTTATCCCCTAAATTTATAATTGTGGGACCTTTTTTATCCGAAAATCATTTTATAACAAAGTATCTTTTCTTAACTTTCCAAGAGTGCCCCTCCTCTCCTCTTATAAAAGGCCCCCACCTCTACCACCTTACCCACACTTCCAAAGCCTTTGGCTCGGACAACCCCTGCCCATTTTGTCTCTCCACATACCTCTATAACTCCTAGAATCCTCACTTTGGGCAGAAGTCTTCCCAAGTAAGCCTTTGAGCTCAAATCAAAAAGAGTTATCCGATTTAAAGGTAGTGTCTTCTATTGTGTTCTTATGTTTTATTTTGCTTCTCCAACCCCCTAAACTCTTTTTATTCATTTATTTTGTAACAAAACCAGTATATTACATATACTAGGATGTTTTTATAAGAATTATTAGATCTAAAATTACACACACCTACATATAATGGTTAAAGAACATATTGTTTCCGTGGATGGAAAATTTCTGCCTCACGAAACGATGATTGTTTAATATTCTTTTAACACCTTAAAAGGTGGACATTAAGATGAAACTATATTTATATGTGATATATAATATGTTTATGTTTTAATTAAGCTTCTGTATTTTTCATTTATGTCTTACCTTTATGGTTTCCATTATGGGTAAACGCGATATCTTCATTTTAGGAAGTGCGGACTACCGCCCCCTCAAAGTGATTTGATTCGTTAATGCCATATGTGGGATGTATAAAGGATGTAATTAATGGTATTATATATGATATTATACTGGAATTATAATATACCTTTATATAATTATGATTCCATTCCATAAAATATGAAATATAAATGAAAGTAGCGTTCATGCGTACGTACGGCTTACCGTCTCCATGAACGGTGCATTTCATTTCTTACCTCTAAACGTTATGTAATATTATAAATTCATGTATATAATGGATATATATGATATATATGATATCTAAATCATGATTATAACTCTGGATATAATGGATACATGAACAACTTGTAATTATAAAGAGTTTATTTCTGACTCAAGTACCAATGATCGTTAAAACGACCGTTATTAACTTAAATAATTACATAGTGTTCATGACATGGAAATAAGTGATATAAAAGGAATAATGAACTTGAAAAAGGTTCTTAAACAAGTATAAATTAACTCAAGTTTATTATTCAGGAGGTTAAAAAACGATCGAGTCAAGTCGGACCCGAGGTATGGGACTTCGTCTCAATCTCCTTTCATTGAGGCATATTTTGTTTTATACACAACCTTCTTTTATACGGTGTATAAACCCCTTTGAATTTTACATTTATCCAAATGGAATCTTTTTTATACGAAGCGTTTTACTAAATAAAAAAAGGGAATGTTTTTGTCGTACGTATGCGGCGACAATGACTTCTCCGCCGCCGTGACTATTATTTGAGTTTCGGATTTCTCTACAAGCCATACATTTTTTAAAAGAAAAATAAATACCATGTTTTACTTTTATTTTATTTCGGTATTGGAAATGGTTTTCATAATGTTTTTATATCAACGTGTTGTATTGAAATCTTGTGATTGAAAAGTGGAAATGTTATGTTTCCTTTATGCATGTTTTATGTGATACGATTATGTTATGGTTCTTGGGAATTATTATGAAGACGGGTGGTTCCGTGATAAACTAAGGGCGGGTGAGCCCGATATTTCTCTCCAATGCATTGGGTAACGTGAAGGAGTTAAACGTTAAGGTTTCTCCGAAGAGATTTAGTGAATATACTGTGATGGGTATTCCAAACGTAACCAAGAGGGTTACTCCCTACATAAGAATGTTATGAATGCCTCAAGTTACCTTTATGTCTTATGATTTCTATGATTTATTCATGATTTGATGAGGTATGTTAAAGTGCTTATGTTTTATGAGTAGAGTATGATTTCATTGATTCTTATGTATACATGTACTCATGTTTCCTTTCTATATTTTTATATCCCTTACTGAGATTTTTATGCTCATCCCAAGTTTTTGAAATGTTTTCACAGGTCAAGGGAAGGGTACATGATATGATGATAGTGTCAAGAAGTGTCAAGAAAGAATCCATGTTTTATTTTAAATATGTTTCCTTTGATGGGAAAAAATGAATACTATCTTTTATTGTAACCACTTTGTTTAAATGTGGGATGTAATGCAAGTTTTATGATCTAATTCTCTAAAACTCTAAACCTAAAAATATCCTCAATGTGTAATCTTGTAATAACTCAAGATTAAGTAAGGTTTAAGGCTGGGGCCTTATAGTTGTTGTTGTTTATGAATAAAAATTCCATAAAATATCTTTATACATATTCTTGAGGAAAATATCCTTTTCATTTTGAAAATAACTTATTAAAACTAAAAGTTAAAAAAAATTAAAAAAAAAATTATTTTAAAATAAAATTTGGATCTTATAAAGGAAACTTTAAACATTTTATTGGTTATTTTGGATAGAAATTTTTTTCATGCCATATATATTAAAACAAATATTCCTTTCACTTTTTTGGTAAAATCCAAATGGGAATTGTTTTGAAAACGACATGAAGATTCCTTTCATTTTTTAAAAAAATTAAAAATTGTTAAAATCGAATTTTATAAATAATTTGGAAAAGGTTAGAAACATTTTTTAATTTTTTTTGAAAATTGGGTTTTGGTAGAAAATAGATTTTTTGACCGAAGAGAAAAATGAAGTAGAATTTTCTTAAAAATATTTTCTAAATTATTTTAAGTACCAAAGAGTGAAATAATGGTAATTTTACTTGAAAATATAATGAATAACTAGAGGATAATAAAATTAAATTAGTTTATTAGGAAATTTTAAAATAATTTCCATCAATTGAAATTCAAGAATAGATAGTCTCAATTAGAATGAGATTGTTAAATAAACCCTTACAATGATCATAACATTGAAGTGAGAATTAATCAATGAATTGATTATTTGTATCAATTGTAAATCCACATAAAATAATTTTAAATACAATATAAGATAATAAAAAGTAATTATACATATAATCTTATAATATTAATAATAATTAATATGTAATATAACCCAATGAAAAGAAATTGAGTTATGAAATTCTTTATTACTTGGTAATTTTGAAGTCAAATCCCCTTGGATGAAATAATTAAAATTGAAAATTAAAATACCTAAAATTATTAATTAATAATTATATAACATGAAAAATGGGAATTATATACACCATATTAAAGAAATTATGTGAATAACATTACAATATGCCTCAATGAAATGAAATTGAGACGAAATCCCTCACCTCCTAACTACTTTTGTTTGAATGTGATTTAAACTACTTTATAATGGTTTTAAACATGTTATTAACTTATAAAAAAACCATATTAATATTTATAATATCATATATGATCCTTTTATAACATATTATATTGTTTTGTATATTAATTTCCATGTTTTCTCATGCATGTTTTTTCATGAAAGATCCAGTTCTTCTGCATATTATATAACTTTATAATCTCTAGAATATAAATCCTGAAATAATTATCATATTAATACATAAATTATAATTTTAATAAAAATCACTAAAATTGTTTGAGAAATTAAGTATGTTACTATCATGGAGATGGTAGGCTGTATGTACACATGAGTAACATTTTCATTTTTCAGCGATCATTATGGAAAGAAGGTAAGTAATATTTTATCTTTTAAGAATGATCATAATATCATAAATAACATAATTTTATTTAAATACACTTATATATATATTTATATATCATACATGTGGTGTGATGATGAAAAGAGATTCACATCATTTCGTGAAGGTGGTAGTCCACACGTACATGAACGACGTTATCATCTTTTATTGAGTAAAAAGGTAAGATTTAAAATGATATATATTGTATTTTAAGAATGATTAATATTTCATGAATATAATAAATATTTCATGTATATAACATAAAATAACTAACTTTATTCTTATTACATTCCATGTGAAGCATTAGTGAAAGATGAATCACATCGCTTTGTGAGGCGACAATCCGCCGTACACACGAGCGACATCATCATATTCCATAAAAAATGGAAAGTAAAAAGGAATATATGATATAATGAATAAATAGGTACAATTATTTTATAAATATAATATATATACATTATAACCATCATCATACACAACTGTGATAGGTGGTAATGGAAAAATGAATGACATTGGTTTGTGAGGTGGTAGTCCTCCATACACATGAATAATAATTTCATGACACATTTGATGGAAGTTGGAGATGGTTTTGGGTCATGAAATTCTTATAAAAAAATATAATTATATTTAATATAACATTTTTATTATATCATCATGGTTTAATAATAATTTTGGGATGTGGATAAAGAAATAAAATAAAAACACTCGTTGAAGAACGTTACCCCTTCTTTGGGTATCCTACTTAGGTTTGCTCCAAACCCTTCCATGGTTGGATTTATACCCAAAATAAGGATTATATTATTATTTTATTGAATTTTGGAAGTTATTTGGATAGGTATTTTCCAAAACAAGAGGTTTTGAAGGTGTGAATAAGAGAGGAGAGGGGGTGTCCTTTTATAAGTAAGGTGAGTGGAACACTTGTGATTTTTGGAAAGAAAAAAGTGTACCCACATTTTTCACATTCAAAAAGGGTTGAAAATGAATTATTTTCAAGTCTTGTACATTATAAGGATGAAATATGTACATAAAATATATTTTATATAAGTTTTTAGTTCATTTTAACCCTTATTTTTTTAGTTTAACCCCCTGTAAATCTGTTTTTTACTTAACTACGGTAATTAATTTTTATTGTTTTCACTATTCATTTTGGTCAAATATTAACTTGAACTTATTGTAAAATATAAATTATTATTATTTAAAATATGTAATATATTTTTTTTCAAATTCCATTCATATAAGTTTCAATATTTAATTTAAAATTAATCCCGTAGACATGATAAGAAAGTGAGTTTTCAAAGAGAAAATGTTCAAAAGTTTACAAAGTTTTTATATCAAAATTCAATATGAAAATTATTCCAATGACCCAAATTGGATTTATTGATATGAAATTTAACTAATTTTACTTTAAAACCAATTCAAAATATAATTTAACATTATAAATTATTTAAACGAAACGAAAATCTTCTATTAAAATTCAATATTTTTCACTATTCATCAAAAAATAAAACATTTTAGAAAAATAAAAGAAATTAACACTGAGATAATTTTAATATTATGATTTCATAAATTAATTTTATTTTTTCAAATATTTTTCTAAAATTGGTAAAAATAAATTTTAAATTATGTGTGCAATGTGTGACTAATCCATTTTTTAGAAAAATACTTTTTTTAGAAAAAATTTCATTTTATTTTAAATTATTATAATTATATTTATAATCAATATATAATAATAATTTTCATATTTTAGTTAGTAATATTAATAATCTCCAATTTAATGGCTAGTTTATACCGATATACTATATTACGGTTCATTTAGACTCAGGGTTTCATGTTCCGCATGCTATCGAAGAGGTTAAATTTAAAGAAATATATGCCATGGTTTATTTAAGTTCAATGTTGTGTGTCACATAAGATATTGAATAAAGTGTTCCTATTTTATAATTTTAGGGTTTTACATTATCCCCAATTTAAATAAATTTCATCCTCATAATTTAAACTTGATATTGGTAATCAAGGGTTTGATATTTGAAAATTATTTTGTTGAAAACCCATATCATAAGAGGGTTAAAAAAATATAATCTTAATAAGAGAGAAAGGGATGTAAAAAGGTCATATTAAATAATAAATAAATATGTTTTTATGTAGGATAACATTGGTGGTAAGTGAAGATATAGACATGGAAGAAAATTGTATATAATTATAGAGAGTGATTGAGGTCCTTGATCATAAGTAAGTGAATGATCAATGAAAAATTAAGGGCTGTAAAAGAATAAATCTATGATGATTTAAAATACCATTTTATTCATTAGATATGAATGTAATAGGATAACATTTTTTTTCAAGATCCTTTTCTTAAAGTTTGGGAATTATTTTACTATATAAGAATATAAGGAAATATACTTACTTGATATGTTTCTTTTTCATAAGAACAATTTCATCCTTTGGATGTGCTTCAATAAATTTACAATTAATCTTTTTTTATAATAAATTAATATCCAAATATGATTTTTTATGCCTTGAGAACTAAAATTCACTTTCAATGGATTGTAATATCCATAGAAGAGTGACAAGTCTTTCCATCTGTATCTAACTATTTTTGAAAACCAATATGGTTAACACAAGTTATCCAATATAATAAATTAATATCTAAACCTAAAAAGTAACACAATTGGTTCATTATTAATATTTATTTTTCAAATAATTTAACTAAAAAATGACATACTAACCAGGAAATTATGTTGGTCAGTGGTAGGCTCTAAACCCTTATAATCCTTCAGTCACGGGTTCATGCCCAACGACCTTTCCAGACATGATGGTTTGTCACTCAAAATGTGGGTTATTCCATATAGAACTTCCTTACATATATTTCTTAGCATAATTCATGGATTTCTAGGAAAGGAAACAAAATAAGGGTGAGCTCAAATGCTCAGTAAGGTTTAAGTACAATGAAATATATCATGAATAAATGAAGCATAATCAATAAGGAATTAACAATATGGAAAGGTAAATATTTGAACACACATTCCATTTAAATAATTGACTATTATAATCAATGTAAAGGTAAATAAATTAAAACAAATTCCATTTAATCAATAACATGAATATTGTAACTAGATAAGGCCTAATCAATATGGAAAGGTAAATAAATGAACATACATACCATATAATAAATAACTAAGAATGAAATAAATCTATAGATAATATCATTATGAAAATATCATGTATAATAATAACTGAATTATGAATGAAGGAAATGCTTAATTATTATATATCATGTTTCCTAGGAACATGTTACCTCTACCATCAAGATCTATCCTTAAGACAATTTTAAAATTATGGGTAGAAACCCATTTAACTAAGTCTATCCAACTGATTCGTCCTATAATACTACTTATGCATTAGGGGGATATCTATAACTAGTACCCACCCATGTATTTAATTTCCAAATCATTCCTCATATATCAAACAATCAATTTAATTCATAAACAATGCGCCTTATCATCAAATATCAAGCAATGTGATTCATTCACACTTTACATGGAATGTATTAAGGATATATTTAATAAAAATATGTGATATATATAAAATAAATTTTATAATGGAATTATAATATAAATATATATCATTTACTTTTTTTTCTTTAATATGACAAGAAAATGGAAGCAACGTTCATGTGTACATACAACCTACCGTCTCCATGAACGGTGCATTTCATTTCCTATCATCAAATTTTACAGATCACTATAAATAATTATGTAATGAATATATATGATATTTAAATCATGGTTTAAATTCTGGATATTATGAAATCATGATATAAGTAAGAGGAACAAAAAAATAACAATTCAAAAGATACTCGAAAAATAGGTTTTTACCCAAAACAACACAAATAATGACATATTATTAAATAATGCATAATAATATGTTATAAAAGGATAATATAAGATATTATAAATATTAATTTTATTATATAATAAGTTAATAAAATTTTTAAAACCATTATACTGGAGGTTAAAGAGTGATCAACCCAAAAGGAAGTGTAAGGTAAGGGATTTCGTCTCAATTTCATTTCATTAAAGAATATTGTAATGTTATGCACCTAGTTTCTTTTATATGGTGAATATAATAAAAATTTAAATTTGATATCATTAATAATTAATTATTCATGTTTTTTTTATTTTAAATTTTAATTATTTCATTTAATGGGATTTGAACTTAAAATTTACCAAGTGATCAAGAAATTCCATAACTCAATTCCTTTTCTTTGGGTCATATTACTTCCTCATTATCGTTAATATTATATTATTATGTGTATAATTAATTTAAATATATATTTATGTATTTACACTTTTTATGTGGATTTACATTTGATATATTTAATTGATTCATTTATTAATTTTTACTTCAATGTTATGATCATTTGAAGGGTTTATTTCACAATCTCATTCTAAGTGATATTTTTTATTCATAAAATTGAATTGAATTAAATTATATGATAATGTTTTGATAAAACTATTAATTTTATTCTACTCTGTCTATTGATTTTATTTTTCAAGTTATAGTACCATTTCCCACTCTTTGGTGCTTTATTGAGAAAATGTTTTAATAAAATATGACTTCATTTCTCTCTTCAGTCAGAAATTCATTTTATGACAAAACTATGTTTTCTAAAAAAAATTTCAAAAACATTTTCTTTAATTTTTTTGAAATTATTTATTAAAATAAAGTTTTACCCATTTTTTATTTTTAAAAAATATTTTCAAAGGAATCTTCTTATCACTTTACGAACAAGGAACTTTTCTAATATTTTTACCATACAAAAGGAATGTTCTTTATAGAGTTTATGGAATTACCCAAAAAAATTAACATCATTTATTTGAAGATTTATTTTAAATTTTATAAAGATATATTTTAAGAAAATGTTTTTAAAAGTTATTTTCAATGAAATGGATTTTCAAAATGTTTTTTAAAATGAAAAGGATATATTTTCCTTAAGAATGTTTTTAAAGAAATTTTTTTATTTCATCATCAACAACAAACCATATTCTTACTCAAATTGGTATAAATAATATTTATACCATCATTATTCTTCCCCTAGATAAATTATGTTTATTTTAATGAAGGATATTATTGATATTAACTTCCTTGAATATCTTTTTAGTCATTAACTTCCCCTTGAGTTATTCACTTTCTAGTGACCATTGAACATTAAATTTACC
This sequence comes from Viscum album, assembly GCA_963277665.1. Classification (NCBI taxonomy): domain Eukaryota; kingdom Viridiplantae; phylum Streptophyta; class Magnoliopsida; order Santalales; family Viscaceae; genus Viscum; species Viscum album. The sequence goes on along the minus strand of OY728121.1, from coordinate 1,075,013,885 downwards.
CCAAATATCCACATTATTTATTATGGATATGATTATTTACAAAATACTATAACATTTTTACATATATTTTACAATTTTATTGTTATTTGATTATTTTGGGAAATATTGATAAATCAGTATTATTTACTTAATAATGATATTTGATAAGGAAAAGTTTTTTATGAATTAGATTAATTTTTTGATATATGAGGAGTGCTTTGGACTGGTATAACATGGGATGGGGACCATTTAAAGTATACCCCTCAATGCAACATTAGTCTCATTGGACCGATCAGTTGGATAGCCTCAGCTGAATGGGTTTCTACCCATTAGTTTTAAACCATCTTTTGAAAGGCCTTGACGGTAAAGGTTCTATGTACCTGGGAAACATGGCATCCAATAATTAAGAATTGTCTTTATTCATATTCAGTTATTACTATCTATGATATTTTCACTATGAAAAAATATATGTATACATTTAATTATCAGTTTATTGATTAAATATAATGATTTTCAGTTATTTACCTTTCCATATTGATTAATACTTATCAAGTCATTTAAATGGTATGTGTGATCAGTTATTTACCTTCCCCTATTGATTATTCTTATTGATTCATTATTTCTTCCATTTTACTTAACATTTAATGAGAATTTGTTCTCACCTTTATTTTTTTCTTTTCCAAGTATTCCATGAAGTGTACTAAAAAATATATAAAAGGATATTCTAGATGTAATAATGTTATTCTTGAAAAATAAAAATAAAAATATTATAATTTGTGTATTCATTTTTAATAAAAGAATCATGTGTGTATATAGTTTACCAAGACTACTAAACTGATTGATCCTTTGAGATCTAAATATTGTATCTATTCCAATATAGTGTTAGTAGGAATAGGATCCAGGGTTCTGGGGTTGGGTTTGCTACACTGATCACAGTTGTTACGAAAGGCATAAAAGTATTTGGCTTCATTGAGGTTGTCCCTTATGGATGAGGGAGGATGAGCTTATCTCCAATCGATAGTGTTCACCACTCTACTTCTTTAGCAAGTGAGGGTGACTCAACTTGGGGAAATCTATTGTATAGTTTTTCATGGTTGGTTTTTTTAGAATATTATCTTAAGGTATTTTCTAAAGGTGGTGAGCATGTCATATTTTTATAAGGATGGAAAGTGGTATATTTAATTTTTTGTGGGGAAGTGTTGAGGGATTTCTAAAAATCTCCCATGTAATTGAATCCAGGAGTGGAAAAGATGAACCATGAAATTTTTCAATAGTTTTGGTTGTTAAGGATAAAGAAAAGTGTGTTTGGATTTGTTTATCGATGCCTTACCTATCAATAGGTAAATAAAAAGAACCAGGTACTAGCAGGTTTTACTAAACCATTATAGGTTCCAGAGTAGTTGTGAGATAGTATATTGATGGATTTTTCAATGGGGATTCTATGGTTAGTGAGAATCCATGATTCTATCTGGGTTATTATCAAATTATTGACTAGTTCAACCTATTTTTATTCCATTTAGGTGTAGTGTTTTTTGGAGATAATGAGGTGATTTTACATGTAGGAGACTACCCAAATACATGTAGTTCCATCATTTATTTTCCATGGTCATTTTACCTTAGTGGAGTTCTTGAAAATAATAATTATCACTACACTATTAGCATGAAACCTTTTGAGTTCATGTACAAGAGAACTTATAGGTCAATCTTGTGCTGGTCAAAGATGGGTGATTCATCACTCATGAGGATGAAGCTAGTGAAGATACTGATAGAGGAGGTCTAAATAACCATATCGTGGATACGGATTGGTCAGATCCATCAAATTCATATGAGGAATGATGAAATAAGCCTCTATAGTTTTAGGTTTGAGATAAATTGTTTCAAAATGTCACTCCTTGGAATGGATTATGGATATTTGATCAGGGTGAAAGATTTCTATTGGATTTACTGGTCTATTCCAAGTCTTATGAAGGGTGGCTGAAGTTTCTTACTACTTAGAATTTCCCACACATTTACACCAAGTTCATGATGTCTTCTATGTATCACCACTGACGAGGTATGTGCACAATATGTTAAATGATATTGATTGGGTTGAGTTTTAAATCAAGGAAAAATAAACCATTTGGAGTACCTGATAGTGATTGAGGATTAGAAAGAGAGGGAACTTTATGGACAAGAAATTCAATTAGTTCCCATCTGTTGGTAACATGGGAGCACGCTAAATAGCTCGTGGGAGTGTGAGATCTAGATGTAATATCACCAACCTCACCTCTTTGAGTAGTATTTACTTTATAAGGTTAGAATATTTAATGGTGGTGAGAGTTTTAACAACTCTATTCTTTGTGTTTAGACCCATTTGATATTTTTGAGAATTCCCTTGGTTTTATTTGTTGTGTTGATGTGTATATTTGGTGTTACAGATACCTTAATATTAAAAACATGAAATAATATGAATTTCTTTAATTATACACATGATTTTTTTGAAATTATGTTTTATCTTAAAAAAATATATCATATGATAAATCTAAGATTGTGGTTTAGTTTGGAGCATAAGTTTTATCCTGCGCGTAATATAAGTTCTATTTGAATTAGGTTTTGCAATGGATTTCAGTCATGGGAGGATATTGAACATATTAAATAATTAATTTAATATCTAATTATTACACTAGAACCTAGATAATTCATTTATAAACACAGCTTAAAGAAATACCTAGGGCTAGATTCATAGCCCTGGGATTTGATAGGGGGATCTCATGGTGGTGATCTTGATGAGTGGTCAAGGATAATTCACGGAATCAATGAATAGTGCATCATAAATTTCAAATTAAATACTAATATATTACTTATTAATCTATTAATGAACCTTTTATGAGTTAGGTATTGTTATTTTGTTGGATTTGATCAGTTTTCTCTTTATTCTCTAAGAACATATTTTTGATTTCTTTCGATTAATCCTTACTTGGACTTATCAAATTGTAGATATTTTTTATTCTATTTTAGTCCACTTTATCTTGATCATGTGTTTTTTATTTAAATTCATTAATTTCTAGACCAAAACTTTGACTGAATTCACACGATCGTCGAAGATATTAACTTTTATTTTCTATTTAATTTCTTCCCCCCATTGTTTGTGGATTTTCCACTAGCCTTTGATTTGGATATCAATTTGACTTTTTATGAACCAATTAATCATGTTATTAATTATAGGTTATAAGATATTTTATATAGGTATTATATTAAGATCATGTTACAAAGGAGGATTATTTATGACAATATAAATATGGGAGGCTAATTTCTTAGGTTACTTCCTAAGTAGTGACATGCATGGTTGATGGATTTTCAATGTGGTAGTCCATTTCCAATGACACGTGGATCAAAATGAATCTTTTCAATGGTATCACCTTATATTATGTGGTCAATAAATATCCAATAAAGTTTTATTGTGAAATCAATGGCTGTGGTGTAGATTTTTGGACTTGAATTGAATCTAGTTCGAGAAACTTGAATACACAACATGTAGTTTGGAAGAACACATTTTGTATATCTTAGGCTATTATGGATAGGGTTTTGGTCCAATTTAAACATCATAGACCATGTGAACCTAGTTGATTTATCTTTTTTCATAGGGGGATCACACTTGAGATGTAATTACCCCAACTTGGGAGCCATTAAACTGGTGCCCCGAGCCGGGTTTCCACATGATCTCAAGAGTTCATCCCCGCATGCCAGAGGTTTCTGACTAGCAGTGAGGGTCTAAAAGTCACATGGATATACTATACCCTCTTTACCAGAGTAATCCAAAATAGAAAATATATAGAATAGTGGAAACAACATAGAATAAAAAATGAACATGCATAAATAACCATTTCCCAAAACTGGGTACAAACCACAACCAACAATAAATATTTCATGTCATTCTATAGTACCAAGTGAACAAAACACAAAATTAAGACAACCATGGAATCCAAAAAATAGTCCTAAATCTAAGTCTGTAACCTCAACCTTGCATGTCCATGCCCAAATAAACTCCCTATAATAGTTCCTTTTCCCTTTTACTGACCTGCAAGAAAGAAATATTCTCGGGTACCCAACGGTGACTAGAGTAGGGTGTGAGTGAAACTCAGTAGGCCACCACCAATGGTGTCTAAACATCATCTAGTCTAAACAAATAGTTCATGAAAGTATTACTTAAAGTAAAAGTAAATAAAATTTAGTTCAAGTAGCCATTAGTAATGAAGTTTCCCCTATGTTTTTCGATCATTAAATCTACATTCAATACTAATAATATCTTAGTGATTAATTAACTTTTTTCATGTGTTTAATTGATTAGGAATATTCATCAATCTCAATGAATTTGGGAATAATTCAAGAACCTATCTCACTAGGAAACACATCACAAAAACCACATTATCCTCACCTCATAGCCACTATCTAGGTGGGATGAAACCATTAGGGGAATAAAACTTTGTCCCCTTCCCTAACCCATGCATTGTGGGGTGGAGTTTAGAGGCTCGGTCCAACTTGACCCATGGGTGTAGAACCTCATGTCAATACCCCACTCTATAAATCCATGTGAACATGATTATTTATCCATTCTCCACATATAAATACCTCACAACCAACCATATCCAATATCCTTAGCAATATCTCAATCAATAGTAACTAATATGGGAATCAATATTATTCCACAATCCATTAAGAAATTTATCATTTATATCCCATAACCATTTACCCTAATTCCAATTTCCTATGCCCAACTTACTAATCATATTCAATAATTAAATTATGTCACCCCCTTCACTTATTCATCAATTCCATTAAGAAACCTCATTTAACATATTTTCATTCGCATACCATTACCAATTTAACATATTCACCATTTTATATTCACTAACTCTCTTAGGAATTTATAATATAATTCATAATCCACATGTCACAATCCTTATTAACCCAATTAACCCATTTATATACCATTCAAAACAACACTTTAAGTCATTACCAAATCTAGAAACATTACCCATATTCCATTTTCACTTCCATTAAACACATCAATATATTCAACATGGTCTCTATATTATCACACAATGAACTTTCACTTAATTAATTCCTTGGTCTATGAATATTGGTGCACCCCATGGGTGGCTCTAAATATGTAAAATAATCCTCGATGCATCCCATGGAGACCATGAAGGTTTATATTCATCATTCCAACACCCATTTTACTAAACCTCACCAAATCGATTAAGATCACAACAAGAGATAACCAAGAAAAAACGAACATGGAAAAATCTATAATGAAACTATAGGATATATATTGTAGACCACCTACCTCGAATAAATTGATGAACACACTATTAATCATTGACATAGATCCTTATTAAACTACCCTTTGAATCTTCAACATCGATCCCACTAGAAATTCATGTCTTTAGTTCTTCGGATGGACATAAGAGAAAGATGAAAAACCTAAACCAAAAAGAGAATAAAGATAGGGATTAAACTCACCTAGAGATTTAATCCGTAACCAAAAGTGCTCCAAATGAATTAGTATTGAAGGAGAATCACCTCTTAAAAACTTGGGTCCCTAGGGTTCATCCCTAGGATTTAAGGTGGTGAAATTTAAGAGAATCCCCATTTAAAACATAAAAACCCAAGGTGGAAATTTTATAAATTTTCCCAAATTTATGGGGTCACACAGTTTACCCACATGGTTTACCAAATCGTGTGAAAACTATGTGAGAGCCACTATCCGAGGGAAGATAGGCTGCATGGTTATCTGGGTAGGTTTTATTGTTTGAAAAACCATGCACCAAATGTGTGATATGCCACTACCTAAGGTTTCACGGTTTTCCTGGGAAGGCCGCACGATTTACTTAACTATACCCCAACCATGCGCCTTGCACAGTTTGGCCCGGTTTTCCTTCCCTTCATGTCTTGAACCCCCAAAACATCCCAAGTCCCATCATTCAACCAAGAAACATTTCGATTTCCTAAAAAAAAGGATAAAAACAAAATTTAAACACGGAAATACCTCTATGAATTCCTAGATCTTATAACCTATCCACCTTATGATGGATCATCCTTGGTCCTCTCTTCCCAAGAATTATTGAGTTTTCAAATAAAATAGATCAGGAAAATGGTCCAAAATATCTAATTATTTCTCCCAAGTTTCTTCATGAACTTTACCATGCTACCACATAACTCGCATCAGGGGTACAACCTTGCCTCGCAATAATTTCTCACTACGATCCATAATATAAACATGATTCTCCTCAAAGGAACCATTAACCTCTAGCTCAATTTATTTAACGTTAACCACATGTGATGGATCAGGGTGATACCACCAAAACTATGAAATAGGGAAAACATTGTGCATTACACTATACCATTGTAGAAGATCAAATCAGTAAGACACTGATCTGATCCTCTCCACAACCTCAAATGGCCCCACATACCTAGGTTCCAACTTGCCTTGTTTTCAAATTTGATGGTGACCCAACCTTGGGGATACCGTAAGAAACACACTATCACCCACAAAACACTCAAGAGGCCTACGAAGCTGATCTTCATATGACTTCTGCCTACTTTGAGCCATTTACATGTGATTCTAAATCAATCAAACATTTTTAGATGTCTCCTGCATGAGACTCAGTCCTAACAGCTCTAACTCCCCAACTTCTAACCAACACAACATAGATCTACACAGTCTCCCATAGAGTTATTCAAAAGGTTCCATTTGAATTGTAGATTAAAAACTATTATTGTAGGAAAACTCAACAAGTGATAGATGTTTTTACAGGAACCACTGAAATACAGGACACAATCTCTCAATGTGTCCTCCAACACTTGAATTGTTTTCTCTAACTGACTTTCCATCTGCGGATGATCAACCATACTAAAAGGAACCTGGGTACTAAGTGCATTTTGTAACCCCTTCCATAAGCATGATGTGAAATGCAGGTCATGATCCAAAACTATGGTTCTTGGCACACCATGAAACCATACCATTTCTCAAACATATAACTCGCCTAACTGATCAACTATGTAAGTCTCTTAGATCAATAATAAATGATCCACTTTAGTCAGTCAATCCACAACCACCTAGATTGCGTCATTTTTCTGAGGTGTCCTTAGAAGACCCAATAAAAAATACATAATTACATCATCCCATTTCCATTATATAATAGAAAAAGGTTTTAAAAAACCATATGGGCACTAGTGATCGAACATCACCTCCTGATAGGTGGGGCATCAATCCAAAAACCCCGCTACCTCTTCCTTCATTCCCAACCACCAATACTTCTTACAAAGATCACAATACATCTTGGTCAAACTAGTATGCACTAACCACTTTTATTTATGTAACTTTCACATCAAATCTTCCTACATACACACCGATATGACCACATGGATGAAAAGTCTGAAAATACCATCATCCCCAATAGCCCAATTGGAAGGTGACTCCCCAAATTTATGACTTTACTTAATTTCCAAAAACTTTGAATCCTCTCACCGACTCTCTTTGACCTGGATCGAAAGTGTGGACTCAACTATCATAGGTGAAAGGGTCATTTTCCCATTCCCATCCTGTACCATCAGGTGAATCTCAGTGAAGAAGGCCATAATTCTCTACTCAGAGATGGATTCATGAACCACTTGATTCTGAGTCTTCCAGCTCAGGGCATCCATAATTCTATCCCATTTTCCTAGTGTGTAAAACAACTCAAAGTCTAAGGATTTTAGGTACTCAACCCATCTTTGCTACTAAAGATTTAAATCACACTGAGAGAGAATGTACTTAATAATTTTATGGTCAGTAAAAAATATAAACCGCTCTCCCAACAAGTAATGACTCCTACAATTTAAGGCATAAAACACACTAGATAACTCAAGATCATGAGTAGGAAAACTTATTTCATGAGGCCTCAATTGTCTTGATCCATAAGCTACAACCCGGTCATCCTACATCAACACCAACCTAAGTGAAACACCAGAAACATCAAAAAACAAAGTGTACCTCTTACCTGGTTTGTGTACGATTAGAATTGGTGTGGTCATCAACCACTTATTCAACTCTTGGAAATAATTCTCACATGACTCTGAATAGTCAAACTTAACTCTCTTATTGGTTAAGATTTAGAGTGGTGATGCTAAATCGGATAAATCTTTAATGAACATTCAGTAATAACCAGCCAATCACAAAAAACTCTGAACATCGAAAACATTCTTAGATTTCTCCCAAGACACCACATCCTTCACCTTCTCTGGATCAATCAAAACGCCTAACTCAGAAATGATGTGACCAAAGAAATTCAATTTATCAGTCCATAAATAACATTTTGATAGATTATCATAAATCATATTCCCTATTAGTGTACTTTGGATGATGTCAAGATGTTTGACATGATCATCAACATTTCTAGAGTACACCAAGATGTCATCAATGAAGTAGTATCCTAACTAATCCAATTATGGGTGAAATATCTAATATCAAAAACTCATACAACCCATACCTTCTCCTGAAGGCATTCTATGGTATATCAGAAGGCCTCACCCCAAGATGGTGATATCCTGATCTCAAATAAATATTGGAAAACACCTAAGCACCTCTTAGCTGGTCAAACATGTCATCAATTATAGGAAGAGGTTATTGGTTCTTAACCATAATTTGATTCAACTTCCTACAATCAACATATAACCTCAATGATCCATCAGCCTTCTTAGAAAATAGTACGGGATATCCCCAAGGTGAAATAATAGGATGGATGAACCCTTTTCTCTCATACTCCTCTAGCTGAACTTTAAGTTCCTAGAGTTCTTATGACACCATTGATATAGAGGAATTGAAACTGGATCCTCCCCCAGCAATAATTAAATCATAAAATCAACATCTATCTCAGGTGGTAGACCTGAGAAGTCCTCAAGAAACACATCCTAAAATTGATCCATAATAGAATAAAATATTGGATTCTCTATTCCCCTATCATCTAGAACAAGACATACCACTTGGTCTATGAGTTCTCACAATTATTGATAAATAGGTCCTGCATGGCCCGCTCGAACATCCCATTCACCAAGATGGATGTAAGTGTTTCCCTAAAGAGATGTAATAATTAACCAGCGACGATAATAATCGATATAGGCATGATATAACACAAACCTATCCATACCCAATATCAGGTAAAAACCTAACATCTCAGGGATGAAAAAGTCCCATAGAAAATAGTACCTTCTAACCACTAAATCCCAAACCTTACACAGTTTGATATCCTCATCTCTCACCCCTAATTATGTATCAATTGACATAACCCCACACACATGTTCCACTAGTAGGCCCAATATGACTACAAACAGTGATGAGATAAAAGAGTGTGTGGCGCTTGTATCAAATAAAGCACTAGTGAGCATGAAAGTTATAAGAATCATACCTCATATTATAGATACTCTAGCCTTTACACTACTAGGTGTAGACTGAATCACATGAATCTGACCTGCCCCTCTTCCTGGGGCTCCCACCTGAGTAACTTTCACTACGCCACTTGCTGGTATGGATAATCCCACCCTAAAGACCCATGTACACCACCCCTACCAGTATGACCCATGAAGTTCCAACTACCTGCCTGATATGGGGTAATCGACCCCTTATTTCACTTGGAATCTGCCTCTAACCTCCATCATTTCCCAACTACCGAGGGTTCCTACAAAACCTCTGAACATGGACTAGTCTTTCACACACTCGATACTCAACTGGTGGTTGGTGACACTGGCCACCCATGTTCCCGACCTACCAAACTAATAAAAGAACACCTGGTCTCCACCCTAAGAGGATGGTCCCCTCTTCTGTCTACCCTTTCCACTCCCACCCCGATGGAGATTTCAAAAATGGTGATTCCTACTCTCAGAAGACACACCACTTTCCCACCCATATAGCACCACAAGTTTACTACCTAAATCTCCCTTCAGGTTCCCTTCTGAGATAAGGGTCAGATTTACTACCTTGAAAAACCTTTTCAAATGGAAGATGTTCACCTAGGACCTGATCTCGTGTCTCATCCCATCCTAGAAACATTTCGCCGCAACTATCTCGTCTCCTCCCAATACCGGAATGAAGCATTGCAAATCGGTGAAATGACTAGTAGAATAAATCACTAACATTTCCCATTGGGTAAAAATTATAAAATCTACAGCCTTCTCATGCCTCTAGGTTTTTGGATTTAATTTTTTGAGAAACTTCTCCAAGAAATATTTCTACATAATTCCTTTGGCCTTCTCTGTTTGAACCATGATGTCCCACTAGCGCTTTCCCTAACCTCTGAACATATAGGCCACTAACTTGACTCACTTATCAAGAGGAGTCTCTAGATGATCAAGAATAATCTGGATAAACTCTATCTAGAAATCGGATGCCTCTATCCCACCCTCTCCGGTAATAGTTAGAGGGTTCTGTAGCTGATACTCCCTAGTAATCTTCAAAATTATTGGTGAAACCCACCCTGGGTCCCATTCCATAATATGCATAAAATGAGAAAAGTTCTCACAGAACTTCTCTTCCCTATCATCTTGAACCACTAGATCTTATTGCTCCACTAATGGGGGAGCATTCTTAACAACATCATTTTGTTTACCAACTGAAACACATCTTCATAGTGGCATTTCTCTAAAATTCCAAGCATGATCTTTAGAAAAAAAACCATAAGGCTTCCACAAAATATAATGGAAGGTTCACCGCTATCTATAAACAAACCATTTCACATACACTATCCAAACGACATTATCTTAACCAAAAAACTAACCTTGACCATCCCTACTGAGGACCATGATTAATATAGGGTGACTAACTCACACGGTCACAAGCCTTACCTTCTACACCATTTCAAACCTATTCCCATATCACCACTTGAAAAAAAATTTAATTCACTTAAAACCCCATATTGATCACCATTCATTGATCATTATTTAACATTTTACTTCCATTTTTACCCATTTGTGTCATTTCATTAGACACCCTTTTCATCAATCTTAAGTAAATCAAATGCATCCTACCCTTTTAACACACACACCCATCGTGTGTGTATGTATACCTACCATGATGCATGTTACGCATTTACTTGGGTTCCTAGAATGATGCATGAATGCACAAACTCATTCCATTCTGACAATGAGAAAAATATCATTAAAACTATCACATCACACAACAAGTGCATCACCCAATGGTGAAATATCTTCAAATGTAACAACAAACAACAAGAACAACAATTTCCACCCTGGGTAACTTGGGTTTTACCTCATACACAAGTTAGATACTCCTAAGAATGAGATCATTACCAAGGACTGAAACCTTCCTAAACTCATGTATACCATACCCAAATAGAAAGTCAGAGAAAATAACTCCTATGATTCCACTTTGTATAGTCTTTAACCTGGGATCCACTAAACTGGTGCCCCGAGCTGGGTCTCCACATGACCTCAAGTGCACCTCCTCATACGCCAGAGTTTGCTGACTAGTAGTGTGGGTATAAAAGTCACATGGGGAGACTGTACCCTCTTTAATAGAGTAAGGAACGAAATAAAGTAAATAGAATAGCAGAAACAACATAGAATAACCAATGAACATGCATAAATAACCATTTCTCAAAATAGGGTACAAACCATAACCAGTAGTAAATATATAATGTCATGTAATAGTGCCAAGTGAAAAAAAATACATCAATAGAATCCCCAAAATGGTAATGAACCTATGTGAAAATCCTCATCCATTTATGTCCATTCCCAAATCAACTCCCTAGTATAGGTCCTTATCCCTTGTCTTGACCTACAAGCATGAAATATACTCGAGTAACCAATGGTGGCCTGAGCAGAGTGTGAGTACAACTAAGTAGGCCACCACCAAAGGTGCCTACAAAACCTCCATTCTAAACATATAGTACATGAAAGTATTAATTAAATGACAATTAAATAAACAATAGTTCAAGTATCCGTTAGTAACAATGTTTCCCCTAAGTCATTACATCATTAAATCTAGATTCAATACTTATAATATCTTAGTGATTAATTCACTTTTTTCATGTATTTAATGGATTATGAATATTAATAAATCTCAATGCATATGGGAATAAATCAAGTTTTTATATCACTAGGAAACACATCACAACAACCACATTATCCTCACCTCAAAATATGAGTCTGGGTGGAATGAAACCATTAGGGGAATAAAACTCCATTCCATTCCCTAACCCATGTATTAAGGGGTGGAGTTTAGAGCCTTGGTCCAACTCGACCAATGGTCATAGAACCTCATGTTAATACCCCACTCTATCAAGCCATGCGCACATGCTTATTTATCCATTCACCACACATAACCGACTCACAACCAACCATATCCAATATCATTATAAATATATCAATCAATAACAACTAATATGAGAATCAATATTATTCCACAATCCATTAAAAAATTTATCATTATATCCCATAACCATTTAGCCCAATTCCCATTTCCTATGCTGAAATCACTAAGCATATTAAATAATTTCCTTATGTCATCCCCTTCACTTATTTTTCAATTACCTTATGAAATATCATTTAACGTATTTTCATTCACACACCATTACCAATTTAACATATTCACTATTTTATTTTCACTAAATATCATAGGCATTTATAATATAATTCATATTCCACATGTCACAATCCCAACTAACCCAATTAACCCATTTCCATGACTTGAAAAACAACCCTTTAATTTATTACCAAATCTAGAAACATTACTCATATTCTATTTTTTTAATTCCATTAAACACATCAACATACTCAAAAAGGGCTCTACATTATCACACAATGAACTTGTAATTACTTAATTAATTTCTTGGTCGGGAATATTGGCACACCCCATGGGTGGACCTAAATAGGTCAAATCATATTTGATGTGTCCCATTGGGTCCATAAGGGTTTCTATTCATCATTTCAACACCCATTTTACAAAACCTCGCCAAATGGATCAAGATAATAAAAATAGATAACCAATAACAAAACCAAACATGCACAAATCTATAATGAGACTATGGGATATATCTTTTAGACTACCTACCTTGAATATATTGATGAAAAAACTCTTAATCATAGACTTAGATCTAGATTTAACCACCTATTTAAGCTTCAACCTATATCTCACCATAAAAAGATGGTTTCAGTGCTTCAGATGGAGATAAGAGAAGGATGCATACCCTAAACCAAAAAGAGAAGAAATAGAGGGATTAGACTCACAAGGATCTTCGATATGCCATCAACGATGCTCAAAATAGCTTAGGATCTAAGGAGAATAACCTCTTGAAGGCTTGGGTCACTAGAGTTCGTCCCTAGGGTTGAAGGAGGTGAAATGGAGGAGAATCATGAGTTAGAACATAAAAACTAAAGGTGTAAATTTTGTAATTTTCAACAACTTTATAGCTCTACATAGTTTACCCGCATGGTTTTCCAAACCAAAAACAAACCATGCATGAGTCACTATTGAAGGGAAGTTGGGTTGCAAGATTACCTGGGCAGGTCATACGGTTTGACAAACCGTGCGCCAACCATGCGATATTCCACTACCTAAGGTTGAACAATTTTTCTGGGAAGGCCACATGGTTTACTTAATCATGTTCCAACTGTACACCTTACAAAGTTTGGCCTTATTTTATATACCTTCCTGTAGCATACCACATGAACACCCTAGAAAAATTTTATTGGCCTAAAACAAAATTTTAAAACCAAAATTTAAATAAGGACATACCTCCATGATGTCTGGGATCTTACATGAGAGGTTTCATATCCCTACATACTGTGTGGGCTATGACTATATGATGTTTACATTGAATACACACGACATAAGATATTGTGGTACATTATGGGTACCAAACTATCCCCACATTCCATGTATATGAACCTACACACTGTGTATGTGGATAATGTCATGATTGTGGGGAATTGGTGTATGACCAGGCTATTTCTTAGGGATATATGTAGTGTAATATAAGGATAACACTGTGTAATTCTTCCAAACTAACTTCTTAGTCATATCTCTTTATAAAGTATCATATTTGGACATTCAAGTAGTCTGTATTGAGTGTTTTTTCAAATAAGATGAGTTATAGGCCTTATTTTATATATTTGAGATGCATCGTCAGGTAGTGCAGGTATTTTATTCTCTATCTAGTTTTAGATAGTGGATGACTAGATTCATGCATAGATATTGGAGTGTTCTCAGGGATAAAAACCCCTAGAAGTGATGTTTCATCAGGGCACAAGTCTCCCAATATCCTAAGGTAGGGATGTAAATTCTCCTCAATTAAATTGGGGTATATAATCCTCTACCTATGGATAAGATAGGGTTGGTATCCCCCCACACCTACATAGGTTCTGTGATACATTATCTATAGAGTTGATATTCCACTCATTTACGATCTAATTTTCAAAATAGGATCCTCCATTGGGGTTGGAATTACCCCATCTCTATGGGGAGTGAGATCCTTCATTATATATCTGAAGGAATAATATTTTTCTTTAGGTTATGGATGGTTGATCTGTGGAGCAGTGATATTTTTTTCACCTATAACTCTCTATGAATATTGAAACATCCTCTTTTGTCTTGGGTACTTCTCCTTTGAGCATATTTGGTTTTATCATTATATTCTCCCTCCTAGTTTATGAAATTATTTGACTAATCCTTGATGTTTCTTTTTGGTTTTTGAGGTTTCATACTAATTATGTTTATACTCACCCCAGTATGGGAATATTTCTCACACATGTCATATCTTATAAATACAATAGGTAGTTTGGTGTAGATCTAGGTGGACTAGGATTTTATGAAGCTTAGTAGTGATTGGGTTGGAGTTCGATGACAGTGTTTGAAGCTTGGTAGTGTGAATAGGGATCATTCTCCTCATGGTTATTAGGTTATATTTCCATTATTTTGGTTGATTATTTTCCCCTTATACTTTTATCTCTATATATTATTGTTCACCAACAGATCCTAGAGGTTGTTTCATGAATTTATCACTTGTTTTAGGGAATTTTGTTTATAATTTTTATTATTATTTTGGGTTGTATAGATGTATGAATAATGTACAAGTACTTTAGGACAAGTCCTACCATTTGAGTTTTATGCCTACACGATTCTAATCACTTACCCTTGGCATATTAGAGGTATAATTGTGATGGCACACTCAACCTATCACCGCCAAGGAGGAGATTAGTGGGTTAGGTCATGTAAGTACTATTAACAAGGTATGTGAATTATATAGTGGTTAAGACATGATATACACACTTATTTTTAGGCATGAATCTGGTCACTAGGACTTCCACATATGACCTTGTGACTTCTTCCCATTGAAAAAGATGATATTTCAAAGTATATACTTTTTACACTCCAATAGATTGGGGTCCTTAATTCCAGCACCATTGTTGTAATATTTTCATGATAATGAATATTGTTCGAATACAACAATTTGATGGTACAAATTCAATATCTAAAACAAAGTTTCATTTTATACTACTTTTTTAGCTGCATCAAAGTCCACAACATGCCCATATTTTACTGAATTGGATACCACTAGGTATAATGAGTTTCTATTTCACATTTACTTATACTAACTATGATACTTGATCAATTTGATTTAGTTGAAGACATTATTTTATATTTACTTTTATTACTATGTTTACTTCCTCTATATATACCAAGATTATTTCCATTATACTTCTCAAGTACTATTGGATAGTTTTAACAAAAATCTTATGTAGTTCTACTAAATTTATTTTATATTTTATTACTGTCCATTATACATAAGTAATATAAAATCTAGTATATATCATGGAATATATAATAGATCCCATAACTGATGCATATGTGTTTCTACTCTTCATCTTAATCTCCTTCTATAACTTAAACTCATCATCTTGGATAGATTTATACCATGTGAAATAGGAAAGAATTCCCTCTTGAATTGTTCTTTCTTATAATTTTTAATACCAAGTCAATTTATGAACTTTTAATTGGTTCAAGAAACCTCATAGATAAATATCATAAGATATTTGTCTATATAACTTGGGTTTCTAATTGAAATCAATCTTGTTGGAATATATTCAACTAATTATTATCTAACTATATAGATAATATTTTTACCACATGTTATCAACATGTATTACTTGGAAATCCATGGAGCTCCCACTAACCTCTTACAGAAACACAAAAAAAAATCACTCCATGATTTAATTCCTTTTATAATTCATAAATAAATCCGTGAATAATTTATATAATAAACTTTTTAGGCTTATATAGAAATTCAAATTCAAATATATTCCAACATCTATATTAGTTAAAAGGCTTTTTTATAGTCAATGTTTTAAATTATATTAAACACTCATAAACTAATATTGATTTGTTTCTACTAACTTTACAATCCATGTCCATGTATATTTTGAAATACCCATTTATACCTTGTAACGTCCCTAACCCGGAAGCCACTAAACCGGTGCTCCAAGCCGGGTGGTTACATGACCTTAAGCGCGCCTCCCCATACACCAAAGGCTGCCGACTAGCAGCGGGGGTCTATGGAGTCAAGTGGGGAGACTATACCCCCTTTTTATCAGAGTAAGCCACAACATAAATAAACCAAATAGCGAAAACAATAACCAATAAACAATGAACATGTATAACAATCATTTCCAACAATAAATATGCCATGTCATACTACAAGTGCAAGAGTGAACAAAAACCCCAAAATAAAGGCAATGACCAAGATCCCCAAAATGGTCCTGACTCCAAGTCCGGATCCTCCACCAAGTGCTACCCATGAACACTCAACTATCTAGAAAGGACCTTTACCCTTCTCCTGACCTACAAACATGAAGTCTGCTCGGGTACCCAATGGCGGCCCGGGCAGGGTGTGAGTACAACTCAGTAGGCCACCACCAACGGTGTTTAAAAAAATATCCAGTATGAATAGGCAGTGCATGCAAAAGGAATATGAATGATAATTTCCAAGTAATAATTTAAGGTGCCATTAACCAGTTCAGAGTCAAATCCACTTCCACTTCCATTACCATCCATTTATTACCAATTATCATCACTTACCATTTCATCACATTTCCATGGGTTAATCACATACATTATGTTACATGGGTCTAAGGACAACAATCAAATGCAAGAGGGTAAACACATGGTTATCCTATCTCACTAGGACTAACCCCCTCATAGCAACCATAACCTCACCTCGAAGCATCAGTCCGGGTGGATGCAACCATTAGGAGAATAGACCCTCAATCCCCTTTCCTAACCCGTGCATTTAGGGTGGAGTTTAGAACCTCAGTCTTCACTCGACCCATGGGCGTAGATCCTCAAGTCACACTCCACACTACTAAGCCATGTGCACATACTTATATATATAAGTAACCATCAACCATCCAAACCATTTCCCGTCGGCAAACACCATTCACAACAACCCACATGGGGATCCACATCATGCCTTAACCCATTAACACATTATCATTTCACATCATTTAACCACTCACCCAATTCTTATGTGTTATGCCTATATCACTAAGCATTCAACACTAAACCCATAACCTATTACGTTATGGTCTTTAATCATTTTACACATTAACCCATTTAACCCATTCATCATTCCCATGAATCAACCATTCATGCCAACATGTTTATCAAGGGCTCTACAATTTATTACAACAAGGTAACTTGTTTAATATCAATCCCTAAGTCCAGGGAAAGCTGGAACATCCCATTGATGGCCCTAAATTAGGTCAAGTCAATCCCAACACATCCCATGGGGATTGTGAGGGTTCCCATTTGACATTTTAAACATTATTATTACCGAACATGCCAAGGTTATTCAAAACATAACCAAGGAGAAACAAGAACATAGCTAAACATGCACAAATACCCAAATAACTATAGGATATCACTTGTAGACCACCTACCTTGAAACTGCGATTGAACACACTCTCAATCGAGACCTTAGACCTCGATCTGACCAACCTTTGGAACTTCAACCTAAAACTCACCCAAAAGATAGGGTTTTAGAGATTCGGAACAAGAGGGAGAGAAGATACAAACCCTAAACCAAAAAGATAACCAAGGATGAGATTAGCCTTACCCAGAGCTTAGATCCGCAACCAACGGCACTAAAAACTCCTTAGAAATGAGGGAGAACAATCTCTTGGAGCTCTTGGGTGATTTGGTTCGTTCCTAGGGTGAAGAGGGAGGAATGGAGGGGAAATCCCAAGTGGGTTCTTAAAATCCTGGAGGGGCAATTTTGAAAATTTTCCAAACTTTAAGAGGCCTCACGGTTTGTCCGCCCGGTTTGGAAAACCATGCGCAAAATGTGTGCATGCTACTGTCCGGAGGAGGAGGGGTCACACGGTTTGCCTGGGCAGGCCGCACGGTTTGCCCTGGCCGTGCGCAAGCCATGCACCCTGGATTCTCCTTCCCAGATTTCCTTTCTTTCATGCCCCAAGCCCCCAAAACACCCCCAAGACCTCACATACCTTTAGAAGACATCCCTTGAAGCCCGAAACAATGGATTCAACCAAAACATAATGAAAACATACCTTCCCAAAAACTGGGATCTTACAACCTCCCCACTTTATAACGGCTCGTCCTCAAGCCGTGCTTCCAAGCCGCATTGATCCACCAAAGAGAAGAGTTCAGGCCACTGAGCCCGCATATCCGATTCCCGCTCCCAAGTTTCTTCCTGATCTTTCCCATGCTACCATATTACTCACACTAATGGAACAACCTTGCCTCGAAATACCTTTTCACTACTATCCACCACACAAACCAGATGCTCCTCAAAGGACGCATCTGCCTCAAGCTCCACATCCTCAACATCAACCACGTGAGATGGGTCAGGGTGATACCGTCGAAGCTGCGACACATGAAACACATCATTCATCCCACCATACCACTGTGGAAGAGTCAATCGGTAAGACACTAGTTCGATCCTCTCCACAATCTCAAAAGGTCCCACATACCTGGGCACCAACTTACCCTTCTTTCGATCCCGACGGTGACCCAACCTTGGAGACACCCGAAGGAACACTTTATCACCCACCCCAAACTCAAGGGGTCTACGCCTCTGATCTGTATACAACTTCTACCTACTCTGTGCCATAGCCATCCACTTCCTGATCAACATAAATCTCTCTGAGGTCTCCTGCATGAGACTTGTCACCAAAAACTCAGAGTCACCAGCCTCTAGCCAACACAACAGAGATCGACATGGTCTCCCATAAAGTGCCTCAAACAGTGTCATCTGAATCATAGCCTGAAAACTGTTGTTGTAGGAAAAATCAACTAACTATAGGTGCCTCTCCCAAGATCCATCAAAGTCCAAGACACAAGATCTCAACATGTCTTCCAACACTTGGATTGTACGCTCCGACTTCCCGTCCGTCTATGGGTGGAAAGCCATACTCAAAAACACCTGTGTACCAAGTGCCTTACGCAACCCTTTCCAGAAACGCGATGTGAAACATGGATCTCGGTCCGAAACTATGGTCCGCGACACCCCATGCAACCGCACTATTTCCCGAACATACAGCTCACCCAACTAGTCGATTGTAAAGGTCTCCTGAATCGGTAAGAAATGAGCCACTTTCGTTAACCGATCCACAACTACCCAGATTGCATCATTCTTATGCGGCGTCCTTGGAAGACCCACGACAAAATTCATTGTTACATTATCCCACTTCCATTCCAGAATGGGCAATGGGTGCAACAAACCACCTGGGCGTTGATGCTCAACCTTCACCTGCTGACAGGTAAGACACCGTGCCACAAAGCCCGCACCATCCTTCTTCATTCCAGGACACCAAAACTACCTTCGAAGATCACGGTACATCTTGGTCAAACCAGGATGCACTGCCCACTTTGATGCATGAAACTCACGCATCAACCCTTCCTACATACACTTTGTCACAACCGCACGATCATGAACACGAACAACACCATCCACACTGACGAACCATCTAGAAGGTAGGTCCCCACCTTTAAGCTTTTCCTTCATGATAAAACACTAAAGATCATCAAGATGACCTTCCTTAACTCGACTAAAAAGTGTCAACTCCATCATTAAGGAAGCAAGAGTGACCTGACCATTCTCCTCCTGCACCTCCAGGTGCATCTCTGCAAACAAACCCATCACCTTCCACTCGGTGTTGGACTCCTAAACCACCTGATTCTGAACCTTCCTTCTTAGAGCATCAACAACAATGTTTCCCTTTCTTGGCATGTACACCAACTCAAAGTCAAAATACTGGAGATATTCAACCCATATTCGCTGCCGAAACTTCAAATCCCACTGTGAGAAGATTTACTTCAAACTCTTATCGTCGGTAAACACGGTAAACCGTTCTCCCAACAGATAGTGCCTCCAGCACTTCAAGGCGTACACCACTGCATCCAACTCAATATCATGAGTGGGATAGTTCCACTCATGGGGTCTGAACTGCCTCGACCCATATGCCACAACCCGCTCATCCTGTATCAATACATCCCCAAGTATGATTCCGGATGCATCACAAAACACGATGTACTTTTTACCCGGATCAGGTAAGATCAAGATAGGTGCTGTCATCAACCGCTTATTCAACACTTATAAGGCATTCTCACAAGCCTCAGACCACTCGAACCTGGTTCCTTTCTTGGTCAAGCCTAAGAGTGGTGCTGCCAAGTGAGAGAAATCCTGTATGAACCTTCGGTAATACCCATCCAAACCCAGAAAACTCCAAACATCTGAAACACTCCTGGGATGCTCCCAAGATAAAACTGCTTGTAATTTATCTGGATCCACTGACACACCTACCTCCGAGATGATGTGACCCAGAAAATGCACCTCACCTATCCAAAATTGAAACTTTGATAGCTTGGCATATAGCCGGTACTCTCTTAGAGTACCTAAGACGATGTCAAGATGTTGGGCATGATCATCGTGAGTTTTTGAGTACACTAAGATATCATCAACAAAGACCACCACAAACTGATATTGATAGGGTTGAAAGATTCAGTTCATCAAATCCATAAACACCGCCAGTGCATTGGTCAAGCCGGAATGCATTACCACGAACTCAAACAACCCGTACCAACTCCGGAAAACTGTCCACGATATGTCGGAAGACCTCACCCTCAACTGGTGATAACCTGACCTTAGATCAATCTTAGAAAACACTGATGCACCCCTAAAATGATCAAACAAGTCATCAATTCTAGGAAGAGGGTACCGATTCTTCACCATCATCTGATTTAACTTTCGATAGTCAACACACAGCCTCAACGACCCATCGACCTTCTTTGAAAAAAGCATGGGAGATACCCAAGGAGATGTACTAGGACAGATAAACCCATTACGCTCAAACTCCTCAATCTGAACCTTTAGTTCCTATAGTTCTGTCGGTGCCATTCAGTATGGTGGAATGGAAACTGGCTCCGCTCCCGACAACAACTCGATTGTGAACTCAACATCCCTATTGGGGGGTAACCCTGAGAAATCCTCAGGAAACACATCCTGAAACCGATCCACCACAGGAGGGAAAACAGACTGTTCCCCTCTTTCATTATCATCAAGCATGAGACATGCCACTTGAGCCGTGATTCCACTCATCTGTTGACAAAACGGACCCACACACCCTACTCGAACATCCCATTCACCATGGTGGAAATAAGTGTCACCCTCAAGCGACCTGAACAATAATCTGCGATGATAAAAGTCTATGTGTGCCCGATAAAACACCAACCAATCCATTCCCAAGATTAGGTCAAACCCTGAAATCTCCAGAACGAAAAAATCCCATAGAAAATGATACCCACTAACTTCCAAGGCACATCCCTTGCACTGTTTGATATCCTCAACCCGCACCCCCAACAGAGTGTCAATTGACATAACTCCACACTCCCCTTCCACAGGTAGACCCAGCGCTACCACAATTTGAATAGAGACAAAAGAGTGTGTGGTACCTATGTCAAAAAATGCACTATAAAAAGTAGAAGCTACAAGGATCGTACCTCGAACATTCGACGGTCCAGCCTCACCATCACTAGGCACAAAATGAACTGCCTGAAGCTGATCTGCCCCTCTACCCTAGGCTCCTGCCTAAGTACTCTGCGCTACACTACCCTTCTAGTGTGAGCGATCTTGCCCTAGAGTTCCACGTACACCACCCCTACCAGTACGGCCTGTGGAGCTCCAACTGCCTGCTTGATATGGGGCAACTGAGCCTCTTCCTGTACCCGAAACCTGCTTTTCACCATCATACTCACCCATATGCTGAGGTTTCCTGTAGAACCTATACACATGTCACATCCTGTCGCACAAACATCAGTCAACTCGAGGTCGAGGACACTGACCACGTGTATACCCCGACCTACTGCACTGATATCAGAACACTTGATTCCCACTCTGAGAGGCTGACCCTCTCTTCCATCCACTTTGCACACTTACTCTATGTTGTGAACTCTCATGGCATCACTTTCGACCTTCGGTAGCCGCACCGCTCGTCTGTCCCACTGACACCACAAGACCACTACCCGAAGCTCCCTTCAGGTTTCCTTAAGAGATCAGTGCCTAATCTACTACCTCTACGAACCTCTTCAAGTGGAATATATTTACTTGAGACCTGATATCATTTCTCTTCCCATCCTGGAAACGCTTTGCTACTACTGCCTCATCCCCTGCTAACACTGGGACAAAGCGTCACAAATCAGTGAAGCCACTAGCATAGTCCATCACCGATAGTGATCCCTGAGTCAGGATCATAAACTCTACAACCCACTCCTTCCTCAAAGTCTCTTGGTAGAAATGCTCCAGAAACTTTTCCTGAAAAAACCTTTCACGACATTTCCTCAGCCTGCTCGATTTGAGCCTGAATGTCCCACCAACACCTAGCCTGGCCCCGCAACATATAAATGGCCAGCTTTACATTCTTTTCAACAAGGGTATCTAGATGATCCAATATCATCTGGATAGACTCTAACCAGAACTCCGCTACCTCTGGCCCACCCTCTCCGATGAAGGTCGGAGGGTGCTGCAACTGGAACTCCCTAGTCATCTCAAACATACTCGGTGCAACCTGCCCTTGGTCCTGATCCATAATCTGCATAAGGTGAGCCAAGTTCTCTCGGAACTGGTCCTCTCTACCTTCATTGATCTCCACATTTTCTTGCTCTTATACTGGAGGAGTGTTCTCAGCAACAACCTCCCATTTCCCAACTGGTAACCGACGTCGTGGTGGCATCTCTCTATATTTCCAAGCACGAGATTTAGCACACATACCAAAAAACTTTCACGACTTTATAAAAAGCTCTTTACTAGCTACAACAACCCATTTTCATAAACTAATTCCACTACATTAACACCTCAAATTCACCACCCAGACCATCCCTACCGTGGGCCATGGTCCACATGGGGTAAGCAACCATGCACTATCACCAAACTCACACAATACTTTACAAAAACATTTTCCACTCCACTTAAAACCCTTATATTTCATTAAACATCATTTACCCACTTGTTTTATTTCATTCTTATCATTATTTCTTGGTTTCATGAAATGCATGATGCACCCTACTTTCTTGCCTCCACACACACCCCGTGCGTGTACCTAATACAATGCATGTCACCTATCTCCCTAGGTGTCTACAATGATGCATGAATGAAAATCCTCATGGCGTTAAGTCCATGAGCCAAATATCATAAAACAGTCACATCAAACCACATGTGCATCACCCAACGGTGAAATATCATCAACTGTAACATCACACAACCAAGGACAACATTTCTCACCTAGGGTGACTTGGGTTTTCCCTCGTACATGGGTTAGATACTCCCAAGAATGAGCTCATTACCAAGGCCCGACACGTCTTAACCCTTGGCTACCAATCCCAAATAACAAGACCTCAGAGAAGGAGAAGAAAGACCTCCTCTGATACCACTTTGTAACATCCCCGACCCGGAATCCACTAAACTGGTGCTCTGAGCCAGGTGGTTATATGAACTTAAGCATGCCTCCCCATACGCCAAAGGCTGCCGACTAGCAGCGGGGGTCTATGGAGTCAAGTGGGGAGACTATACCCCCTTTTTATTAGAGTAATCCACAATAGAAATAAACCAAATAGCAGAAACAATAACCAATAAACAAGGAACAAGTATAACAATCATTTCCAACAATAAATATGCCATGTCATACTACAAGTGCAAGAGTGAACAAAAACCCAAAAATAAAGACAGCGACCAAGATCCCCAAAATCGTCCTGACTCCAAGTCCAGATCCTCCACCAAGTGCTACCCATGTCCACTCAACTATCTATAAAGGACCTTTTCCCTTCTCCCGACCTGCAAACATGAAGTCTGCTCTGGTACCCAACGGCCGCCCGAGCAGGGTGTGAGTACAACTCAGTAGGCCACCACCAATGGTGTCTACAAAAATATCCAGTATGAACAGGCAGTGCATGAAAAAGGAATATGAATGATAATTTCCAAGTAATAATTTAAGGTGCCATTAACTAGTTCAGTGTCAAATCCATTACCACTTCCATTACCATCCATTTATTACCAATTATCATCACTTACCATTTCATCACATTTCCATGGGTTAATAACATACATTATGTTACATGGGTCTAAGGCCAACAATAAAATGCAAGAGGGTAAACACATCGTTATCCTATCTCACTAGGATTAAACCCCTCATAGCAACCATAACCTCACCTCGAAGCATCAGTCCGGCTAGATGAAACCATTAGAAGAATAGACCCTCAGTCCCCTTTCCTAACCCATGCATTTAGGGTGGAGTTTAGAACCACATTCTTCACTCGACCCATGGGCGTAGATCCTCAAGTCAAACCCCACACTACCAAGCCATGTGCACATGATTATATATATAAGTAACCATCAACCATCAAAACCATTGTCGTTCGACAAACACCATTCAAAACAACCCACATGGAGATCCACATCATGCCTTAACACATTAACACATTATCATTTCACATCATTTAACCATTCACCCAATTCCCATGTGTTATGCCTATCTCACTAAGCATTCAACACTAAACCCATAACCTATTCCGTTATGGTCTTTAATCATTTTACACATTAACCCATTTAACCCGTTCATCATTCCCATGAATCAACCATTCATGCCAACATGTTTATCAAGGGCTCTACAATTTATTACAATAAGGTCACTTGTTTAATATCAATCCCTAAGTCCGGGGAAAGCTGGAACATCCAATGGATGGCCCTATATTATGTCAAGTCAATCCCAACACATCCCATGAGGATCTTGAGGGTTCCCATTTGACATTTTAAACATCATTATTACCGAACATGCTAAGGTTATTCAAAACATAACCACAGAGAAACAAGAACATAACTAAACATGCACAAATACCCAAATAACTATGGGATATCACTTTTAGACCACCAACCTCAAAACCGCAGTTGAACGCACTCCCAATAGAGTCCTTATACCTCAATCCGACCAACCTTTGGAACTTCAACCTAAAACTCACCCAAAAGATAGGGTTTTAGAGCTTCGGAAAAAAGAGGGAGAGAAGATACAAACCCTAAACCAAAAATAGAACCAAGGATGATATTAGCCTTAACCGGAGCTTCAATCTGAAACCAATGACACCAAAAACTCCTTAGAAATGAGGGAGATCGATCTCTTGGAGCTCTTGGTCGATTTGGTTCATTCCTAGGGTGAAGAGGGAAGAATGGAGAGGAAATCCCGAGTGGGTTCTTAAAATCCTGAAGGGGAAATTTTTTAAATTTTCCAAAATTTAAGAGGCCGCACGGTTTTTCCGCACAGTTTTTCAAACCATGCACAAACCGTGCGTATAACATCCAGCCTTTTTATAACATAAATTTTCATTACATTTTACAAAACCGAGGATCTTTAAGGTTTAGTGTCTTGGAAACCAGGAACTTAAAACATGAAAACATAAAACATTTTTCTTAAACACTTGAAATGATTATTCTTATGTTCATCCTAGGTTCATTACTGCATCTCATAACCTGGGGACATACATCAAAAGAAAATGGTGAGCAGAAGGCCCAGTAAGGGAAACAAGGGGAAACATTTAACATGTGAACTTGAGATACATCAACAATGTCATGAAAAATAACTTTAAGGCATGAGAAAGAAATCACGAGGCATATCATAATAAAAATAACGTATTTCATAACTTGAAGATGTGGCTAAAACATTTTATATTGACAATCATTTCTGTTTCACCAAGGTCCATCCCCAAGGTGTCATTAAAAATTACCAAGGTTATTCACCAAGGCATCGTTAAAAATGGTCATCTCTAGAGATTAAGTCTTTACCCAATGCATTGGAGCGCTATCAGGGCGTACCCTTAAATTTGTCTTTATTATCACGTGAGACACATATATAATCATCAATAATTTCATAAACAACCCATATATCATAAAATAAATGGGTTTCATTTCATAATCATAACGTTTTAAAAACTGCTTGAAAGACATGATCTTTATGTCACTTTAAACCCACGGAAAGGGAATGCGGGTCTCATGTATGTAAATCCCAGACTTTAAAATAGAAAATTTTGGTATATATGTGAATACCACTTTATAATAAAGATCATTGAGTATTCACTTAATAAAATAAATGAATTTGATAATAAGAGAGAGACATTTTAAGACAGAAATTCTGCAGCATAACGACTATGTTACGAGGTTTTAGAAAACATTGAAAAGAGAGGGGATATGGGTCACCCACTCATAAATGATCCATAAAACAGTAGGGGGACAGAATATAAAGTATTTAATAACATGGTAATGAAATTTGAAAGATATACCATATGAAATGAAAAACATGAAAGAAAGACAAAAATAAGACTTCTCTTATGAAAATTCAGCAGCCTAACAGCGTCACTTAAACTTCAAAAAAATGAATTGACGAGATCAAATAGGGTATCTCATCATATGAACATAAAAGATAATTATTATAGATATATATATCATACCCCAACATAATAAAAAGGAACTTGAAAGACTTTAAATGAAATTAGAACTTTGAAAAATGAGAATGGTGAACGAATCCCTTAAAAATTCGGCAGCCTAACGGCGTCACCCAAACTTCAAAAAAAATGAATTGACGAGATCAAATAGGGTCTCTAGTCATATGAAAATAAAATATAAGTATGATAGATATATATATAATACCCCAACATAATAAAAAGGAACTTTAAAGACTTGACATGAAAGTAGAACTTTGAAAAATGAGAAAGGCGAACGAATCCCTTAAAAATTCGGCAGCTTTACGGCGCCATTTATTCTTCAACAAAAATGAATTGATAAGATCAAATAGGGTCTCTCATAATATGAACATAAAATATCAGTATGATAGGTATAGAGATCATACCCCATCATAATAATAAGGAACTTGAAAGACTTGACATGAAAGTAGAACTTTGAAAAATGAGAAAGGTGAATGAATCCCTTAAAAATTCGACAGCCTAACGACACCACTTAAACATTCTTAAAATGAATTGATGAGAGAAAGAGGGGATCTCTAATCATATGAACATGAAAAAGGTAGTAATAGGAATATAAAAGAACATCCTCCAACATAAGAACATGGAGCATAAAAGAAATGACTTAAAAGAGAGTATTTGAAAAGAAAGAGAGAGTTTGGATCCCTTACCTTAAAACGTAACTCTTAAAACTCAAAGGTTGGGACCTTGAGGGCTTGGGGGAACCTTGGGAGGACTCCTTGGGAGGTAATGAGACCAGAGATTCGTTGGGGAAGAGTTGGGAGTCGAATGGATGAGAGGATGACTTGGTATTTATAGGGAAAGTGAGGGGACAAGGCATTACTGGCCAAGGGACACCTCATTGGTGGTTTTGGAAAAACTATGGGCTTTCCCTTGGTATTTGCCCATGGTATTGGCCACTTGGGACACCTCATACCTTATCGTACTATTCATAAGTCGACCATATTGATTACATACTTAATACATCATTTAATGATGTCATTAAACACCCGTAACTTAAAAATTGTATTTTCACTATTCATCGAAAATTCAACTTTCTCAGAAAATTCCCAAAATTTCAACTTAACCAAATATCGATGCTCTGATTTCAAAAATGAACTCCATTTTATAAAAATAATTTTCTAAATATTTTTAATTTAATTTTTAAATAAATACACTATTCACCGAAAATTCATTTTTTTCAGAAAAATCCCCAAAAATTACCTTAACATAATATTGATTCTCTGAGTTCAAAAATGAAATCCATTTTATAAAAATAAATTTCTTAATATTTTTAATTTAATTTTTAATTAAAAAACACTATTCACCCGAAAAAACTAATACTTGAATAATAATTTATGAAACCGTTATTTAACCATTTTATTGAATCACATTACTTAATCAAGGTGCCTAGATTATATTAATACTTTCTTTAAGTGAGATTACTAATCAATTTGGTCACCTTACTAATCCTAAGCATAAAATCACTATTCATAATTTACTATTCATCAAAAATTAAGTTGATCTTATTAGACTCTAAATTTCTTACTGAACATAATTGTAGAAGACCATTTTTTGAAAATCATTACACATTTTTAATTATTTAAGGTTTACATAAACATTTTTTTTAAATATCCTTTCTCTAAAATTCACCAAAAATATGCATACTATATTTATCCAGACATTTAAAAATTCATAAACTTCATCATAAGAAGAAATCAAAATTTTTATTTAAAACAAAGGATTACACAAGGTAGTTACAGTCTCCTTACATATCCCCTTATCACACCAGCATAGGACCTAAGTGTAAGGTGTGATAAGGTGAGAGAATCCGAGGGAGGCTCAGCCAACATCGCAAGAGTAGTAATTTCTATCAATTTGAACTTCTCGCGAAGGCGATTCCGTTCTAGCTTCACACGATGAAGTTCGGCTTGGGTTTGGTCCAGAGCAAAGCCCGGTGGTGCTACCTCCTTCCCAAGTTCTGTTAGATGGGCTTCGATCAGTCCAAGACTACTGGGTGAGGCCATAAAATCTTCTTTCTATATTAATTAACCAAGATTACTTGTATTTAGAGACAATAATTGAAACGTTTAGTTTCCTGCGGTCATATTGACCAATTGTCATATAACAGTCAAAACCCAATAGTATCATTTTAATTATACTCATGTTATCAAATTAAATAGTTTTGTTGAGTATAAAAAAAATAACACACAAAATTAGGAAAAAAGATTTATTTAATATTTCAGGTCATTACAATCTTCCCCCCTTAAGAAATTGCATCCTCGCAATTTTTAAAATTGGGTTTTGAAATTTCATTGAAAGTCCTATACCGGAAAAGGAGTTAGTAAAACTATTACTTCAAAAGAAAGAAAGGGAAGTACAAAGGTCACCCAAGTTAACCCACACTAGGATTCCATGTAGGAAAACATGGACATGGAGGAGAAAACAAAGGGTCAAGTTCTGAGGGAGAGTGATAGAAAACATGATTAGGAGAAAGTTAACCATGATAAAATCCCAAAGTTATGATGTGTGTAAACAGTATTTGATTACCTAGTAGGAAACATAAACCAAAAACATTTTTGTTTTACATTCCTTTTCATAATTTTGAGGAATTCATTTACTACATAGAACAAAAACATAAGGAAATATACCTACCTTCAAGTAGAGTTTCATCCTTTAATAAGTTTCTACCAAAACCAATCTTTTCTCCAAACGATGAGCATTCAAAACACTTGGTCTCATCAAAACACAAGAATTATCTTCTTGAGAGTCACGTAATCCACAAAAGATTAACTATCAATTTCTTCTATCTTTAAACATTATCCCAAAAGTAGAAAGGGTAAAATAAAACAACTCTTCAAAAAGAAAGAATCCCATAGGAAGGGAAACTACTTATAAATCGTCAAAGTTCCATGGTACTACCCAAAGTTCATCATAGACCATTCCATAAATAACTGTCCTTAAAATTCCTCAAAATAAACCAAACTAAGATTAAAACCCAATTATAAGAATGATCTCATAACATAGTCTTCCAAGATAGACTATCATTCATCTTCAAACAACATCAACCACTCTTATTATCTTATAACAAAAGTAACTAACCTAATCACATTTTCCCCAAGATATGTTAATCATTTACATATGTAACCTAAATTACTATAAGTCCACCTTAAATTCATCGATTCTTCAAAATATAAGTCAACCTTTACTCCTCAAAGAAAATACCGTAGTAATCTATTTACCTCGATCAAATAGGGTTCCCAAAATAGTGAACATCTTCCAAAATAATAATCATCTTTTAATCCCCTAATCATCTCTGTCATATTAATACGGAAATCATCACATTTACTATCACATTGGTTTTTGGGACATGTTCTTCCATTTCCCTCCATTAAGTAAGAAAAAAAAGTACAATTAGGGGCTTAAATACTTAGCCAATAATCATGAAAAGGAAATTAAATCATAGAAGGATAACTTGTAGAAGAAAAGTATACCCTAACTTGTGATCCCCTAGGTTCCAAAATAGGTTATCCATGATCATATATTCTTATGTGAATCGTTATTTCATTTTATCTTTGTTCCTTTAATAATGGTTCATACTAAGCTTATGAATTTACCAAAGCATATCCCCCGGGAGTGTCGTAACCAAGAGTGCAGCAAGGCCCATTTTCGTGTACCAGTTCCCATTCGAGTCTAGCTCAAAGTAGTATTTTTGGGTTTTACCCCTATGTACATCTGTTCCAGAGCCACCTCTACCTGCTCGTATCCATACAGGGATGTATTTTCTTGGAAACCACTTACTCAATACTCACCAAAATACCAGGAAGATTTCATATATTTAAAATTTTCTATAGGTTTATTCCTAGAGTTTTCATATCCTAATTTCCAAAAATAACAAAACCATCCTTTGATACCAACTATGGAATCCCGCCTTTTTATAACATAACTTTTCATTACATTTTACAAAACCGAGGATCTTTAAGGTTTAGTGTCTTGGAAACCAGGAACTTAAAACATGAAAACATAAAACATTATTCTTAAACACTTGAAATGCTTCTCCTTATGTTCATCCTAGGTTCATTACTAAATCTCATAACCTGGGGACATACATCAAAAGAAAAGGGTGAGCAGAAGGCCCAGTATGGGAAACAAGGGGAAACATTTAACATGTGAACTTGAGATACATCAATAATGTCATGAAAAAGAACTTTAAGGCATGAGAAAGAAATCATGAGGCATATCATAATAAAAATAACGTATTTCATAACTTGAAGATGTGGCTACAACATTTAATATTGACAATCATTTATGTTTCACCAAGGTCAATCCCCAAGGTGTCATTAAAAATTACCAAGGATATTCACCAAGGTGTCATTAAAAATGGTCATCTCTAGAGATTAAGTATTTACCCAATGCATTGGAGTGCTATCAGGGTGCACCCTTAAATTTGTATTTATTAACATGTGATCCACATATATCATCGTCAATCATTTCATAAACAACTCATATATCATAAAAGAAGTGGGTTTCATTTCATAATCATAATGTTTTAAAAACTGCTTTAAAGACATGATCTTTATGTCACTTTAAACCCACAGAAAGGGAAAGCGGGTATCATGTATGTAAATCCCAGACTTTAAAATAGAAAATTTTGGTATATATGTGAATACCCATTTAGAAGAAAGATCTTTGAGTATTCACTTAATAAAATAAATTAATTTGATAATAAGAGAGAGACATTTTGAGACGGAAATTCTGCAGCATAACGGCTAGGTTACGAGGTTTTAGAAAACATTGAAAAGAGAGGGGAAATGGGTCACCCAATCATAAATGATACATAAAATAGTAGGGGGACATAATATAAAATATTTAAGAACATGGTAATAAAATTTGAAAGATATACTATATGAAATGAAAAACATGAAAAAAAGACAAAAATAAGACTTCTCTTATGAAAATTCGGCAGCCTAACGGTGTCACTTAAACATCAAAAAAATGAATTGACGAGATCAAATAGGGTCTCTAATAATATAAACATAAAATATCAGTATGATAGATATAGAGATAATACCCCAACATAATAAAAAGGAACTTTAAAGACTTGACATGAAAGTAGAACTTTGAAAAATGAGAAAGGTGAACGAATCCCTTAAAAATTCGGCAGCCTAACGGCATCACCCAAACTTCAACAAAAATGAATTGAAGAGATCAAATAGGGTCTCTCATAATATGAACATAAAATATCAGTATGATAGATATAGATATCATACCACAAAATAATAAAAAGTAACTTGAAAGACTTGACATGAAAGTAGAACTTTGAAAAATGAGAAAGGTGAACGAATCCCTTAAAAATTCGACAGCCTAACAGCGCCACTTAATCTTCAACAAAAATGAATTGACAAGATCAAATAGGGTCTCTCATCATATGAACATAAAATATCAGTATGATAGGTATAGAGATCATACCCCAACATAATAATAAGGAACTTAAAAGACTTGACATGAAAGTAGAACTTTGAAAAATGAGAAAGGTGAACGAATCCCTTAAAAATTCGGCCACCTAACGGCGCCACTTAAACATTCTTAAAATTAATTGATGAGAGAAAGAGGGGGTATCTCATCATATGAACACGAAAAAGGCATTAAGAGGAATATAAAAGAATATCCTACAACATAAGAACATGGAGCATAAAAGAAATGACTTAAAAGAGAGTATTTGAAAAGAAAGAGAGAGTTTGGATCCCTTACCTTAAAATGTAACTCTTAAAACTCAAAGGTTGAGACCTTGAGGGCTTGGGGAAACCTTGGGAGGACTCCTTGGGAAGTAATGAGATCAGATCTTCGTTGGGGAAGAGTTGGGAGTCGAATGGATGAGAGGATGACTTGGTATTTATAGGGAAAGTGAGGGGACAAGGCATTAATGGCCAAGAGACACCTCATTGGTGGTTTTGAAAAAACTATGGGTTTTCCCATGGTATTTGCCCATGTTATTGGCCACTTGGGACACATCATACCTTATCTTACTATTCATAAGTCGACCATATTTATTACATACTTAATACATCATTTAATGATGTCATTAAACACCCGTAACTTAAAAATTGTATTTTCACTATTCATCGAAAATTCAACTTTCTCAGAAAAATCCCAAAATTTCACCTTAACCAAATATCGATGCTCTGATTTCAAAAATGAACTCCATTTTATAAAAATAATTTTCTAAATATTTTTAATTTAATTTTTAAATAAATACACTATTCACCGAAAATTCATTTTTTTCAGAAAGATCCCCAAAAATTACCTTAACATAATATCGATGATCTGAGTTCAAAAATGAAATCCATTTTATAAAAAAAAAATTTCTAAATATTTTTAATTTAATTTTTAATTAAAAAACACTATTCACCCGAAAAAACTAATGCTTGACTAATAATTTATGAAACCGTTATTTAACCATTTTATTGAATCACATTACTTAATAAAAGTGCCTAGATTATATTAATACTTTCTTTAAGTGAGATTACTAATCTATTTGGTCACCTTAATAATCCTAAGCATAAAATCACTATTCATAATTTACTATTCATAAAAAATTAAGTTAATCTTATTAGACTATAAATTTCGTACTGAACATAATTTTAGAAGACCATTTTTTGAAAATCATTACACATTTTTAATTATTTAAGGTTTAAATAAACATTTTTTTCAAATATCTTTTCTCTAAAATTCACCAAAAATATGCATACTATATTTATCCGGACATTTGAAAATTCATAAACTTCATCATAAGAAGAAATCAAATTTTTTATTTAAAACAAAGGATTACACAAGGCAGTTACGGTCTCCTTACATAGCCCCTTATCACACCAGCATATGACCTAAGTGTAAGGTGTGCTGATGTGAGAGAATCCGAGGGAGGCTCAGCCAACATCGCATGAGTAGTAATTTCTATCAGTTTGAACTTCTCAAGAAGGCGATTCCGTTCTAGCTTCACACGATGAAGTTCGGCTTGGGTTTGGTCCAGAGCAAAGCCCAGTGGTGCTACCTCCTTCCCAAGTTCTATTAGATGGGCTTCGATCGGTCCAAGACTACTGGGTGAGGCCATCGAATCTTCTTTCTATATTAATTAACCAAGATTACTTGTATTTAGAGACAATAATCGAAACGTTTAGTTTCAAGCGGTCATATTGACCAATTGTCATATAACAGTCAAAACCCAATAGTCTCATTTTAATTATACTCATGTTATCAAATGAAACAGTTTTGTTGAGTATAAAAAAAATAACACACAAAATTAGGAAACAAGATTTATTCAAAATTTCGGGTTGTTACAGTGCGCATGCTACTGTACGGAGGAGGAGTGGTCGCACGGTTTGCCTGGGCAGGCTGTACAGTTTTCCCTGTTCGTGCGCATGCCGTGCACCCTGGTTTCTCTTGCCTGGATTTCCTTTCTTTCGTTCCCCAATCCCCCAAAACACCCCCAAGACCTCACATACCTTCAGAAGACATCACTTGAATCCCGAAACAAGGGATTCAACCAAAACATAACGAAAACATACCTTCCCAATAATCAGGATCTTACATACCTAGTGGTTTTTTCATCAACTATAAGTTTTATCAACATACAAACATGATTTTGAAACCATTTTATGAAATCACATCCACTTGATATTTTTTTCATCTTATTTTACAATTAATGGTTTTTTATAAATTAAATATTTATTATTCTCAATGAATAATATATCACCAAACTTGGCGATAATAAAAACTATCTATCTTTGGTTTTATATTTACAAATTTGTACATGTGTCTCT
Organism: Viscum album; assembly: GCA_963277665.1. Classification (NCBI taxonomy): domain Eukaryota; kingdom Viridiplantae; phylum Streptophyta; class Magnoliopsida; order Santalales; family Viscaceae; genus Viscum; species Viscum album. The sequence continues at coordinate 1,074,979,046 of OY728121.1, read as the reverse complement.
GGAACATTCCTTTCCATAAAATCTTGTGTAACTTGTTCTTATTCTAATGACCTATGCATCTCAGGGTTTAAATTTATCAAATTATATATTAGTCCCATTATATCTAATAGATATATGATCCCTCAAATAAAAATAGTCTTTCCTGAATAATTTTTTTTTATCTTAGACATAATTTATATAATATCATATATAACTTTTGGATAATTTTATAATACCGTTTTTCTTCTAGACTTGGACTTAACAAACACATAACATAATAAGACAAGAATTTATGACATAATGGATTTTTATTCATATTATATCTCATATAAAATCTCATTTCTCATTTTAAATGTCATATATTTAAGGGTTAAGGCCTCTATTTGTGAATTATGACAAAAAAGGAATAATATAAGTCTTTAAGGACTTAAAATACTCATAATTGATCTCACTATGACCAGATGGGTGTAATTCCTACTTTTACTAATACTATGACTAAGATGAATATAAGGAAACATTAATTTAAGAATAACTCTACTCTATATTTAATGATCAATGAATTCTTAGTTAAGATATTCTTCAAATTATCCACCAAAATCATATTTTATTTTATTTTTAATATCATTCTGTTCTTCTTATTACATTCCATTAATATCTTAAATGAATTGTACAATGTATGATAATTTACCTTTGGATTCAAATTAAAATATCTCATAATTATCTTTCTAAACTAATTCCACAATCTCTGTCACTCTATCACCATTAATACCAAAAGGTTTCTTGGGTATTAAACTTTATAATAAATCATGTAAAATACCTAGTATTTTTAGCTCAAAGATTCAAAATACCCTTCTTGATATATCATTAACATTCAACTCTATTTTTACTTGACCAAGTATTATCTCATAACAACTAGATATTATTTAATTCCTATGTTTTCTGTTCATAATTAATTTTTAAAATATGATATACATGATTCAATTACAATTAAATCACTATTGAAGTAGGTATACCATAGAGACTTTTATTTACAAACACGAAATAAAATATCATTTTTTCAAAACTCGACATTGAGATAATTGTTTAGGTAACACAAAATACATAACAATAATTTTTTAGATATATGAATCTCTCAACTTAGTAATATGAATTTATAAACTTATCTAGAAGATGAAGGAGTTAAGATCCATCAACAAAATTGAAGATCCACTTCAATTATTATAATATTTCTGAACGTTATTGGTTCTTGTATTTGGATACAATCATATGTCTCGCAAATTTTATTCAATTACAAATAAGTGAAAATATAAATAACTTATGTAATGATGGATATAACTGAAGTAGAAGATTCTTCTTGATTCTTCTTCGATTCATTACAATTTCTATTCTAGTTACTATTATTACCACATGAGAAGAAAATAACATTATGTTTAAGTATCTCCCTCTTAATATTTGGTTTCTTCAAGGATGTTGTGAATTTGACATTAACATTACAATTTCATTAAACTTTCTCTTTTTTATTATTCTTATTTTTCTATAAGAACCAAATATTTATCGTTCTTTAAGTTCTTATCAATTTGTAAAACCATATACAAAATATATTTAAACAATTTATCTATATAATTCATTTTATAGTTCTCAACAAAACTGGAGTAACTGGGTGATAAGGATGAGAGAATGAGATATAATGATGGATCATGATTCAACTTAAACCTAAAATTTTATAATAAATCAATGTAATAGATCATCTTAAACATTTTAGGATCATTATGGATCCATGTTCCAACTTAAATTTTTTTAGTGTAATGAAAATATCATTTGAATCTTTCTTCACTTTCCCCTAAATAACTTCTTGGAGATTAGGTGACATGGTATAAAAATCCATGTTCTCATTCTTTATTTTCCAAATCACTAGACCTTGATGATAATATTACGATTTAAACATAAAATATACCATCCATGAGTTTCCATTAAGCTTCATTTTCACCCTCAATTTCTTCTAGAGGTGGTTCATTAGGTAATGGGGACTTGAGTTTATAAAATTTCCTTTCATGTTACAGTGTTATACACAGGAACTTGTAACACTTGAAATTTGTGTTAGTGAGGATATGTTCATTTACCAATATTGATTATAGTGATTCAATGTTATTAATTACCATTTTTTTATAAACTAAACTTAATGTATTAGTACATTTATTTTGATTACTAATTGTTTATAAATTAATGATTTATTAATATTAAATGTTACCCCACTATTTTAATAAATCCTAATTTTTATCAACTATTTGACTTAGAATATTATTTCACTTAAATATTATAGTGTAAAAGATCATTAAAACTTCTCCTCATAGTCTAAGTTATGGATATACCAGTTCTCAAATAATTTTAAGGTAGGTTTTTAGCTATCCAACTATATTAACTCACAACTCCTTAATTTTTTAAGTAAATTCTCATCTCCTATAAATCATTAACTTGGATTTTCTTAATAATTTTCCACTAAAATTATGAAAATGTATCTATGGAAACTTCTTTGTTGATAATTTTAGTTAATTCAACCTATCAACTCTTGTTATAACTTTCTAACAATTTGAGGCACACTTAGATATAGAAGAAAAGCACCAAAAACTATGGTTTCATTCTCACTTAAATGATTGAAGGAGTTTAATACTTAATATTTTCTTTGATTTATTTAAATATTTAATTTACACAGAGAATGAAAATGGTTTTATTTATCATTCTTGTTACTATATGATCTCTTTGAAAATTTTATACATGTATAAATATCTATCATCCATCAGGTATTTATTAATTTTATCTATGAATTCTTGTTAAATATCCAATTTGATCACGTATCATTCAAACATTCACAAAATATTTTACCATTAATAGAAAAATAAATAAAAAAACATGATCGTGAGTTGTATACTACTGGTTGATCCATAAATAGGATGGTGGATAGATCATGTAGAGACCCAAAGCTTGACGTACATGGACATTACATTAATTTTATGGAATACTTAATACATAACAAAAACCAAAACTCAAGGATCATAATAGTTTAGTGTCTTTGGAAACTCGGGACATAATATTCTAATCATGGTGAAAGATCTTCAACATCTCCCATAAAGATCTTCCCCTTTTGTTTTCTTACCTAAAACCTTTCTTTATATCCTGGGGAAAAGAAAACATATAAAGGGTGAGCTCAAATTCTTAGTAAGGGTAAGCATGTAAAAAATAAAACAAACCATATACATTTGAACTGAAAAACATGAACATAATGTTTAAACATCAAAATCTTGAGCAATGACATAAAACATGGAAGTACATGAGGCATAGATCATAATAGAACATCAATCATGATAAAATAGCATGGGAATAAAAAATTTAATTATGGAAACCATTAAGCACATGATATGATTTCCATAGTAGCCATGTCATGAACCAGCCCGGGTCGACCCTGAACCGGTCACCCGAGCCGGTCCGCGGCAAGTCCCGAGGGGCGTTCCCGATCCCCCCAGGATGGCAACAAGTGCCGGGCATTAAAATTTTGATCGTTGGGAACGATTTCAGCCCAAACTAAAAAAAAACAGGACCGAAAGAAAGAATATAAACTAGACAAACTGACAAACACTAAAGACATAAACAACTATACCACGACATACCTCCATGTGACCTCGCGGGTCACCACCCAACTACAACCAACGTCACTCCCTCACTGAGCGACTCAAGCCAGGAAAACCTGAACACAAAGAACCTACAACTGAAAAGGTAAAAGATAGGCGTGAGCACAAAAGTACTCAGTAGGTGAGCCCCACAATAAATCCCAATGCACTGCCAGTAAATAAAGAATCTACATAATCCAGGTTTGAACTATAATGTCAAAAAGTAAGTTTTCATAATGCTTTACTTAAAAATCAAACACGACACATTTCCCTTATTCTTTTTTAAAGTTAGTTCCCTTTCATCAGTTTTAACCTCATTCTAAAAGGCAAAGTGTTACATTTTCAAATCTTACCCAAAGAGAATAAAGCATTTTCATTTGAAAACCCATTTTTCCAAAGTCTAACAGTATAGGCTGTGAAGGATGACTGAAAGTAAACAAGCAGGGAAAACAAGTGCAAGTAAAAGTAAACAAGCAAGGAAAAACCAAGTGCAAGCAGAAATAAACCAGAAGTTATCAGCAATAACCATGGGTGATCCTGAACATCCCTAGAAAACCCCTGGACGTACTCGGGTTCAGACTACCTGCCAGCGTGGTACTCCATAGTCAATAACCAACTAGCCGACCTAATAGCCAACCAGTGGCACATCCCTCCTGGCCTGTCCACAACTCCAGGGGTACTAACCCGTCTAATCAGGGTTAGCAAGAAACCGTCACTCGATAATCTACAAGACGCCCAGGAACCCATGGTGGTTTTAGTAATACTGTGTAAGTGGGAGACCCTCGCATGCGTGACTCATCTCACCGCACTTGCCAACCCCTTACACAGACATCGCTACACGACAACCCTCGAAGGGAAGCCCCCCTGTAGAAATGCCCTCACAAGTACGTATATATATATATAATCACTTCACATTTAATAAAGTGCCAACCGGGCCGTCATGTCACTTACATTTTGATCATTTAAGACTAAAGCATTTTTAAAGAGAGATGACACACGCCATTTCATTGAAAACCAGAAACGCACTAAGAAATTTATTTAAAAAAACTCAAATCAGCATCTTAAACCTGGAACACATTTGTTTCACAAGTAGAGTCACTTTCCAACAACCAAACGCACCCCACTTTTATCAAGAGCCAAACGGGCCTCTAATCAGTTTTTTGAAGGAACACCATTTCCCAAATGAAATCCAAACTTTTGTTCACGCAACAAAGGAAAACATCTTTCATCAACCAAGAGCCACACATAAAGGTTCCAGAAACAAGTGTAGAGGTCACACGGCGTTTTCTCTAATCAAGGTTCTAAGAAAAACACCATTTTCCATAAACAATACATCTACTAATTTACACACGTCAAAAACATTTCAAAACCCAATTCAACATGTCTTTCATTATTCAGGAAGAACCATCTAGCAACACTACCATGGAATCACACAATTAAATCCAAGAAAACGCTTTTAATGAAACGCTAGAATTAAAACAACTTTTATCATCAGCAGATCACCAAACTATAGATAACTACTTAATAATACTTTAAAATTTACTAAAACTTAATAAAAAGTCAAGGAATAAATAAATTCTAAATTTAAAGGCGAGTGCAAAGGGAGACCTACCTCAAGATCCAAGCGCGACGGTAAAACGACCTTGGAACCAAGGCGCGATGACACGACGTGTGTCTGAAGCCACGTGATAAGGTCCATCACTCTGCATAATAGATATGAAGGACTCAGACACATACAAAAACTCACTAGAGCATGTGGAACCAAGCGTTGGGGAGAAACGCTCACCTCGAAACTGAGGCACGGAGAAGGCGGAACCTCGGAAACAAGGCGCAGCAATGGCGCTCTCTCGGAAACGCCCTGCGCGGGTCCTAAAATCCTAAACCTACCAAAAACAAATATAAGTTGATGAAAAACCCCTAACAAAGCAAAAGTGAAAGCCTGAGTAATAATAATGATATAATAATAATAACAATCATAATATGGCATAATTATAATAATGACAATAACATAACAAAATAATAACTTAATAATATTAACTTGAAAATAATAATAATAATAATAATAATAATAATAATCTTAATAATATATTAATAATAATACTATGATAATAATAATAACATACTTAAATAACAAGAATAACATAACAATAATAATTTAATAATAATAGTAACGATAATAATATAATAATAATATAATAATAATATTAACATAATAATAATAATAATAATAATAATAATATAATAATAATAATAATGATAACAATAATAGAAAAAAAAATTAACATAATAATAATAATAATAATAATAATAATAATAATAATAATATAATAATGACATAATAATAATATAATAATAATAATAATATTATTATTATTATTAATATAACAAAAATATTAAAACGTTACATAAAAGAAAAAAAAATAATAAAGAAAAAAAAACAAAAACTTACCATGGAGCGGGAGGGGGAGGGAGCGCGCAACGGGGTGAGGGAGGAGGCGACAGGCGGGGTCGCCGGACGGCGGCGGCTGGAGGCGGCACAACGACAGGAGGGTGCGGGCCGGCAGCCGGGGTGTCCGGTGCGGCGAGGCGGCGGGGCAGGGGGAGAGGGAGCCGGGACGGTGGCTGGGCGAGGAGGCCGACGACTTGGCGCGACGGGACGACGATCGGTGGAGAGGGCCGGGGAAGGATGGCTGGGCGCGGCGGGGTCGCGCGAGGGAGACGGCAGCGGCACTGCTGAGTGCGGGGCGCGGCGGGAGGCCGGCGGGAAGGAGCAGGGAGGGCGGCGCAGGGTCGGCGCAAGGCGGAGGAGCAGGGGGGAAACGGGGTTGGTGACGGGAACAGGAGGGGAGCGGGGCGGAGCGCCGGAGCGGAGCGGAGGCCGGTGGTTGGCTGGCAAAGGCGGCATGGGCACAGTGACAGGAGGAGGAGGGTGCGCCGGCCGAACCAGGAGGGTGGGGGGAAGGAGAAAGACGGGGGAGAAGAAGAGGGATAGAGGGAGAGAAAAGGGGAATGGGGTTGGAGGCTGGGTAGGGGGTAGGATTAGGGTTAAATTAATATATATATATATATGATAAAAATAATAATAATAATAATTATAATAATGATAATAACATTATAATAAAAATGTTATTAAGTATAATAATGATAATAGTAAAACATTATAATAATAACAATAAAATGTATAATAATAATAATAATAATAATAATAGAATAATGATAATAAATAAAAGTTAGTTAATTTTAATAATAATTATTATAATCAAAATACCCGTGTAGATATACGCATACCTAAACACACATATATATATACCTATATATAAACATATACACATAGATACATTGTATATATATGTATACATATATAAACATAACGTATTAAAGTGTATACATATGTATATATATATACACACATATATGGACATATATATATATATATATACTTATACACAGAAAATAACTACAATAATAATAACGCAACTCAAAAAGTAATAATAATAAAAAGTCAATGTAAAAACTTTAATATTTAAAACGCCGAGTGAACACATAGTCACCCGGGCCAAACGCACGATCACCGCTAGCGATGCGATGACCGCGCACAGGCGCGAGACTGCCGACACAACTAAACCTCAAAAATTTTTAAATCGGGACCAAGAAAGAAGTAAAATAAAGATATCTGCGGTTGGGGTGTGACAATTCTCCCCACCACAGACACTTTCTGCCCCCAGAAAGTCACCAAGCCACAAGTCAGCCAAAATCCAAGTCTATGCCCAAACAGAACTAAAAGAACTGAAGAGAACTGAGATTTTCAGGATAACCTTACCCCACACAGGTCACACCCGACCCATCCAAGAGAAAACTGGAGTCTGAGGTTGAGGGGAGAACACGAAGGGGTTCTCCCCACCACAAGAACTCAACTAGTGCAGAAAAATTTACCATCTAAATAGACAAACCTAGGAAAAGGGGGGTCGACGTGGGAACTCCCAACCAATTCAAACCAACTCTTATAGCATGATTAAAACAACACCTCCGTCAAGACATTGAATCCTCGACTAGAGTCAACAACCTTCAACACCAGGGAAAACCCATAGAAAAACATATAACCAATATCAAATTGGAGACATGATCCACCGAAGTCCACGAATCATAACCACATCGACAACATAACTACAATGAGGTCAACCCACACGAGGGTCAAACACACTTTTAAGAAGGACACACGATTCAAAATATTACGTCCACACGACAAGTCCGCTTAGATTATCATAGAGCAAGTCCATCGTCACTTTATAGAATAACAAAACATTTACAATGCTGTTGAAACTTTAGTAGCAGGAAAACAAGCATGAAAAGGTTTTTAATTGCTCCACCGTCAACACGGAAGGCGGAACTTGGACCAAGGCTTCACAACCCTGGGAACTCCTGACTGTGCGCGAGCTTCACCTCGAGACCTGTGGCTGGAGCTCTGATGGATGAAGCATCTCCTGCCCCACAGTCAGGTACTGACACTCTACAACTTCCTCTTCAAGCGACGCTTCCGGAAAAACTTCTCCAGATGACCCAGACAGCCGCAACGATGACACGTCCTCGGAGGGTTGCGACAAGACAGATTTAAATGCCCAAAACAACCACACTGATAGCATACCACTGAACAATCTGATGAATTGGAGGCTGGGACCAAGGGGGATAACTCCTGAGGAACATGTATCTATGGCGCCTTTTCCTCACCAGAGGGAGAACTCTTACGAACAACCGGGGATGCTGAAGTATTAACCACCCGCACACCGGAAACCAACTCAGCCAAGAATGCTTCCTCTACGAGCTTCTCGAAACAAAGGTCTTTAGAAGGGAGGACTCGCTCCTTGATCTCTGGACGAAGACCCCCAGTGAAAAGAGAGGCCTTCATGAGCTCATGTGACGCTACATCTGAAGAAAAGGGAATCAGTTCCTTGAAATGGTCAACATATGCCTTCACTGTCCGTTGGCCTTGTTGAATATGCACAAGTTCCCTCTTTTTCTCCAGCTTCACTTTGTCAGGTACAAACCATTGGATGAAAACTATCTTAAAGACATCCCATGTCATTTCAACTTGCGTTGATGATGGGGTAACCCTCTTCCACTGGTCCAGAGCTGGACCCTCAAACAACTCCATAATTGCACGAACCTTAACATTATCGGGAGTTCCCAACATTCTAAAGACACGCTCCCCTTCCTCGAGCCATTTCACTGCCTCTAATGGTCCCTGATCACCATGGAGAATAGGAAAAGTCTGAAGAGGACCAAAAACTGAGCATGACCTATCAAAATCCTTAGATACCTTTCTGGGCGGCATTTCCTGAGCGACATATAAAACACAAAGCTCAAACCAACATCAACCCGAAGCAACCTCAATAAAAGCGCTTCATCAAAAAACAGTCAGCACAAAGACCAAACAAATACGAACACAATCCAAAATAAGATCTCCTTCTTAAAATTCCCCTTTTATTTTAGATTATAAAACCACCCTTTTTCTCAAGACAACTTTCCAAAACCAACCCACTTTCAAACCAAAATTTTCCAAAACTGTTTCCCCTTTAAAACCAATTTAGAAAACAAAGTCAAGCGTTAAATTTCAAACACACACCCAAGTAATCTCATGACCCGTTGCACATGTCTTTATCCACTGTCAAATAATACTCGCACCAACACGCATTTTTTTCCCATGCATTCTCACACATGTGAAAACGTTCATAAAAAGGACCTGAGGTTTCACCCCAAATCATTATTAACCAATTCCAAGCAAACAACGGATTTTCCAAATCAAGAGATTTCATTTTTAAAACCCATTTCATATATTTAAAGCCCTTTAAAAGAAACCAGTCCAATTTTCAAAAACCCTTTTTCATTTCCAACTACGCACTCACACAGACCAAAACGAAAACAACATCCAAAATTGCCTTAACCACTGAAGTGAGGGACTAGTAGTCACGCTCAACCTGGATACATGGTAGTGGGCCATGTCCCAATTCAACGTCGACCAATAGGAGGAATTCAAACCGTGTACTCCAACTCCACATGGGTCACTACACCATGTGAAATCATGACGTAACGTCGGCTTGCCTCCATTATCATCTCTCAATCCAAGACAAACCAGAAAAGACAAGGACACAATTCCCGAACTACCCCTGGTAACTCGAGGATTAGTGCGATCAAGAGTTCGCGACACTCTTCCCGTACCTACCCCTCGAGTTCTGACAGTCCTAATCTCCTTCTACTGGACAACCCAAATAACAAGAACCTGCTCTGATACCATTTTGTCACGAACCAGCCCGGGTCGACCCTGAACCGGTCACCCGAGCCAGTCCGCGGCAAGTCCCGAGGGGCGTTCCTGATCCCCTCGGGATGGCAACAAGTGCCGAGCATTAAAATTTTGATCGTTGGGAACGATTTCAGCCCAAAATAAAAAAAAACAGGATCAAAAGAAAGAATATAAACTAGACAAACTGACAAACACTAAAGACATAAACAACTATACCACGACATACCTCCATGTGACCTCGCGGGTCACCACCCAACTACAACCAATGTCACTCCCTCACTGAGCGACTCAAGCCAGGAAAACCTGAACACAAGGAACCTGCAACTGAAAAGGTAAAAGATAGGCGTGAGCACAAAAGTACTCAGTAGGTGAGCCCCACAATAAATCCCAATGCACTGCCAGTAAATAAAGAATCTACATAATCCAGGTTTGAACTATAATGTATAAAAGTAAGTTTTCATAATGCTTTACTTAAAAATCAAACACGACACATTTCCCTTATTATTTTTGAAAGTTAGTTCCCTTTCATCAGTTTTAACCTCATTATAAAAGGCAAAGTGTTACATTTTCAAATCTTACCCAAATAGAATAAAGCATTTTCATTTGAGAACCCATTTTTCCAAAGTCTAACAGTATAGGCTGTGAAGGATGACTGAAAGTAAACAAGTAGGGAAAACAAGTGCAAGTAAAAGTAAACAAGCAAGGAAAAACCAAGTGCAAGCAGAAATAAACCAGAAGTTGTCAGAAATAACCATGGGTGATCCTGAACATCCCTAGAAAACCCCTGGACGTACTCGGGTTCAGACTACCTGCCGGCGTGGTACTCCATAGTCAATAACCAACTGGCCGCCCTAATAGCCAACCAGTGGCACATCCCTCCTGGCCTGTCCACAACTCCAGGGGGTACTAACCCGTATAATCAGGGTTAGCAAGCAACCGTCACTTGATAATCTACAAGACGCCCAGGAACCCATGGTGGTTTTAGTAATACTGTGTAAGTGGGAGACCCTCACACGCGTGACTCATCTCACCGCACTTGCCAACCCCTTACACGGACATCGCTACATGACAACCCTCGAAGGGAAGTCCCCCTATAGAAATGCCCTCACAAGTATGTATATATATATATAATCACTTCACATTTAATAAAGTGCCACCCGGGCCGTCACGTCACTTACATTTGGATTATTTAAGACTAAATCATTTTTAAAGAGAGATGACACACGCCATTTCATTGAAAACCAGAAACGCACTTAGAAATTTATTTTAAAAAAACTCAAATCAGCATCTTAAACCTGGAACACATTTGTTTCACAAGTAGAGTCACTTTCCAACAACCAAATGCACCCCACTTTTATCAAGAGCCAAACGAGCCTCTAATCATTTTTTTGAAGGAACACCATTTCCCAAATGAAATCCAAACTTTTGTTCACGCAACAAAGGAAAACATCTTTCATCAACCAAGAGCCACACATAAAGGTTCCAGAAATAAGTTCAGAGGTCACACGACGTTTTCTCTAATCAAGGTTCTAAGAAAAACACCATTTTCCATAAACAATACATCTACTAATTTACACACGTCAAAAACATTTCAAAACCCAATTCAACATGTCTTTCATTATTCAGGAAGAACCATCTAGCAACACTACCATAGAAGCACACAATTAAATCCAAGAAAACGCTTTTAATGAAACACTAGAAGGATGGCTGGGCGCGGCGGGGTCGCGCGAGGGAGACGGTGCAGCGCTGCTGAGTGTGGGGCGCGGCGGGAGGCCGGCGGGAAGGAGCAGGGAGGGCGGCGCGGGGTCGGCGCAAGGCGGAGAAGCAGGGGGGAAACGGGGTCGGCGACGGGAACAGGAGGGGAGCGGGGCGGAGCGCCGGAGCGGAGCGGAGGCCGGCGGTTGGCTGGCAAAGGCGGCAGGGGCACAACGACGGGAGGAGGAGGGTGCGCCGACCGAACCAGGAGGGTGGGGGGAAGGAGAAAGACGGGGGAGAAGGAGAGGGATAGAGGGAGAGAAAAGGGGAATGGGGTTGGCGGCTGGGTAGGGGGTAGGATTAGGGTTAAATTAATATATATATATATATATATGATAAAAATAATAATAATAATTATTATAATAATGATAATAACATTATAATAAAAATGTTAATAAGTATAATAATGATAATAGTAAAACATTATAATAATAACAATAAAATGTATAATAATAATAATAATAATAATAGAATAATGATAATAAATAAAAGTTAGTTAATTTTAATAATAATTATTATAATCAAAATACCCGTGTAGATATACGCATACCTAAACACATATATATATATACCTATATATAAACATATACACATAGATACATTATATATATATGTATACATATATAAACATAACGTATTAAAGTGTATACATATGTATATATATATATACACATATATGGACATATATATATATATATATACTTATACACGGAAAATAACTACAATAATAATAACGCAACGCAAAAAGTAATAATAATAAAAAGTCATCATAAAAACTTTAATATTTAAAACGCCGAGTGAACACATAGTCACCCAGGCCGAACGCACGATCACCGCTAGCGATGCGATGACCGCGCACCGGCGCGAGACTGCCGACACAACTAAACCTCAAAAAATTTTAAATCGGGACCAAGAAAGAAGTAAAATAAAGATATCTGCGGTCGGGGTGTGACAAGCCAAGGCATTGCTGCCAAGACCATCTTAGTGGACAAAGTCCCTTACTAAATAGAGTTCACTCCTCATTCCAGTCCTGTATCACTGAACCAGATTAACTTGTCATTCCAGCCATGTCTATCTCATGAGATATAAATTTTTACCCAATGAATTGGAGGTAGATATAGGTCCCACCCATCTCATAATGAAACCATTCTTATGTGTGCCACAAAATCATAAACCATACATCATAGCATAACCCATGTAATAAAAATGGGATTCATAAACCTCATGCCATCATAACATAATCCATAATAGGACTTCATAAGAATAATTCCATCATAACATAATCAAATCAATGTAATAATAGGGATAGAAACATACCCCTATATTATCTTAGATGGAAAATAATTTTGATAAAACACTTGAATTCCATTCCTGAGGAAAATATCATTTCTTCTTCAAAAACATTTTTCATTTCTCAACATGTCATATAATTTTAAACTAAAAGAAGTTAATTGAAAATAAACTTGAAAACTTGTACAGAAAGCTTCATGGACATAATGTTCTATGAAATAATAATAAAAATCCATTCATGTCGTATAAGTTAAAAATAAACATTCTTCTTGTACTTTTGTCAGAAAAGTCAAAAAGTAAATCGTACGGTAAACAAATGAAAGATTCCTTACATACCATGTGGTAAAAGTCCAAAAAGGGTAAAAAGGACTTTAAAAATACATGAAAACATTTTTAGAAAACATGTACATGGATGATAACAATAACCCCAGTAAATACTTACGAATAAACAATCTCAGATAAGAACGAGATTGGAATAATTATCCCTTACCTTATGTCCGATATGCTTCGTATGTATCCGAAACTCCTATATAATGATTTAAATAATTTCATTGACTTATTAAAGAATCATATTCATTGTTATGATATCATATATGGTTCACTTATGACTTTATATTACCCGTTTTTTTGTAAATTCCATGTTAAAGCAACATTTTGGGTAAAATCATTTCATTTATCGTACGTGTTTCGATTTGTTGTTATTGATATTATTACTCATATCCTGATTTACTTAATTCCAGAATTTAAAACATGATTTAAATATAATATATATTCATAATATAAATAGATATGATAGATCGATAAATGGAATGAAATACACCGTTCATGGAGACGGTAGGCCGTACGTACGCATGAACGCTGTTTTCGTTTCCTTATTAAATTGAATGGAATTAAGTAGATGACATATATATATATATAAATAAATAAATACAGTAGCATTATTATGTCATATATTTCATTATTACTAATTTTATATACTTTATAATCATTCTTTAATGGTTAACATGGAGAATGAATCTCATCGCGTCGTGGAGACGGTAATCCGTACGTACGCACGAGCGATGATATCATTACCATAATTATTGAATGGAATTGGAGTGGATGATATAATATATCATAATCAGTATGATTTTATAATAACCATATATAGTTATTCTTTACACCATTATACCCATCCAAGTAAGGTGGTGGTGGAAAAACAGATTACACCACGGCGTGGAGACGGTATTCCGTACGTACGCACGTGCTGTGATTTCATTTTCCGTAGGATGGATAGAAGGTGAAATGGGGTTGTTTCATATTTATAATAAAATATCAGTATATTATTGACACTTATGTTATTAATTTATAATGAAACAACTAAAGAAGAAGAAGTTGAATAAGAAAGAAACTTGAAAGAATCGGTAGAAGAGATTACATCTTCTTCGATGCACCTCTTTTAAGCTTCCTCTTAAGGGACTAGAGTTGGTCTTTTGAGAAGACCATAACCTCCAAAATGTTTCTAGGTAAGTGGAGAAGATAAATGAGCAGAGTTTGGCCGATCTTGGAGGCTCAAAGTGTTGTGAAGAGGATAGGGAAGGAGGTTCCCTTATATAGGAGAGGAGAGTGGCACTTTTGGAAACCTTAAAAATATTAATTAATAATAAAATGAAACCCCACTTATAAACCTCAAAAAATGACCCAATTAAAATATTAGATGATATATAGTTTTAATCCCATCAACCAATAAAATTTATACATGTTTTAAGTTTATTTTAAACCTTATCAACTTGATTTATCATTATTTAATCTATTTAAATTTATTTCTTTTAATAAAATTCTAAATATTAAATTGTTATAAATACATAATTAAATGTTATAAATTCACCATAATTGGATACTTTATAACCTTTTAGACCATATAATTTTCAATTTGTAGTTTTTAAATATTTTTGTGGTTTTTAAACAATTTAATAATATGTTATTTTTATAAAATATCAATAGTGTCAATTTTGACACTATTAATTATTTGAATTTAAATAAAAACCCCACAGAAGATATGTTCAAACCAAAATATATAATAGATCCCTAACATGTCATATTCATAAAATAAATTCATGGGTCACATTAATTTGTTCATATATTATTTATTTTAATATTTTTAAAACCATTGATTTGGTATATCTCTTAATAAAATAATTACTACAACATTTTTGTATAATTATTTAATATACATATTTGTTGAATAAAAATTAAAAATAAAATCATATGATGAAGATAAATATAATACCTTTAATAATAATATTTTTACTCGAATTTATCTTCTTAAAATCACAACATTTAAATTGTTATATTTATTAAATTATGAAGGTGACGTCTTTGACATCTTTTAAAATATAATAATATAAATGTCCTAATTGTTTTCTAAGGCTCAAAATGGTCCAAAAATCTACCCTTGGATTATTAGGGTATAAATATACTCTACCAATAATGTTTGTTCAAGTTTATGGTCCTTTTGATAGGTATTGTTATTTTAATAAAAACTATATTATTTATTTTTCACTAAATAAATAATTTCTACATCATTAATGTATAAGCTATTAAGGTAATTAAAAATTAAAAATAAATTACCATAACAAAGAAAAAAAATTTAGATTTAAAATGAGTATTTATAATCAAATTTATATTCTGTATAAACTTATATTAAAAATACTTTAATTATTAAAGTTTGAGTGAGACATATTTCACTTTCCTTTAAATAAAATAAATAAAAGGTCTTAATAAAATACAAGTGGGTTCCATTTGATTCCATTTCAACACAAGTATGATTTAGGAAAAAATATAATCATCCAATTATATTAAGACAAGTGTTAGGGTAATTTTATAATATTATATTTACCCTTAATTACCCGATTTACCTTTAACTATGGTAAATAAAATTTACCGTAGTTACTATTCATAGTGCCCAAAAATAAAAAGTATCCTATTTACATAATTTGGACCTACTGATTCCAAATATGGAATCCATTTTTTAAAATTCAAATCACTAAATCTGCAGAATTTAATTTAAAATTAATCCCGTCGTTAAGAAAACGAGTTTTAAAAGTTAAAATATTGCAAAAGATTGAAATGATTTTACCTATGAATTCAATGTAAAATCAATGATAATGACATAAATTATATTAAATGGTAAAAATATATTCTATTTATACTTTAAAACCATTAAATATTATAATTTAACCATATAAATTATCACGATGAAAAAAGTTGTTTATAATTAAAATATAGCGTGTTTTTACTATTCATTAAAATATGAAAGTTATCAGAATAATATGAAAAATTTATCCAAAGAAAATTTTTATATCCCGATTCCAAATAAGAATTTTATTTTGTCAAATTGAACTTATAAACATGTCAAAAACTAGATTTAATGTGGGTGCGCCATAAAAGGCAGCAAAACTGCATTTTTTGAAAAATACTTATTTTACCCGAAAAAATTATTTTGTTCTCATACCATGTTCTATAAAATGTGTAAGATGAATTATAATGTCCTAAAATTCAAAATGTAGTTACTAATATTCATAACGGCTAGTTCATAATAATATTATAACAATATATTGTTGTTTAGTGAAACTCAGTATTGCGTACAACACACGCTATTGAGGAAGGTTGCTCTTGCGTGCAACACAAGCCAAGAATAGTGTTTGTGTATAATATAAGCTAATATGGTGTTGCGTATAGTACAAGATAATTTTGGTGTAGCATACAACATAAGACATCATTGAAATTAAAAGAATATTTTTCATAAAATCTCGGGGTGTTACATTCTACCCCCCTTAAAATGAATTTCACCCTCGAAATTCGTCGGGGTTATAAATGGTTTACTACTAGAAATTTTCTTTAATAGAAACCCACATAATAAAAAGGAATAACAAAACTTAACTTTAAAAACTAAATTATGAAACGTAATGGTTACCCAAATTAACTAATCATTGGGTTTCCACATAGGAGAACATAGGTGAAAATATGTATATAGAAGAGAAATCTAACCATCAAGTTCTGATGGAGAGTGGTAGAGAACATGGATATGAAAAAGACAACAATAACAAAGCCATAAATTTGTTATGATCTAAGGTACCATCTGATTCATCGGATATGATGACACTAGGAAATTTTTTTTGGTTTTCAAGATCATTTCCCTAAAGTTGAAGAATTAAAAGAAATACTTACTTGATTTTGGTACAATATCACTGTTGTTTGTGCCTTGAACAATTTCCACATCATCTCTTAAAGAAATGAAGTTGAATTTGTCTTTCATGAAGTGTTAACAGATCATGCGATAGAATGATAGGTCATTCCATCTGTCTCAAACATAAGGTTAGCAAAAGTTATATACATAAGTCCATCTATGGCGAGATTAATCATATATGATTCCTAAAATTGACTTATAATTCATCTATCATACCTCTTAATAAAATAAAACTAGTTTCTAATAACCAGGGACATCATGTAGGCCCGTGGTAGGCAATAAAGGCCTGTCGCACTTTGGTTGTGGGTTCGATTCCCACAACCTTGTCTAACGCGACAGGTTGTCGCCCATCCTGCAGGTTGTCCTTTTTCTAAAACTACATCATTATAACATTCCATCAATAATATTGAAATAAGTTATATCCTTAAACAATACTGTCTAATTTACAACATAATCCATTCCAATCTTTAGGCTTATCCAAAATACTTATGTCCAAGCTCATAGTATAAAGAAAACGATTACTAGAAAGTTTATCTACCAAGAATGTGAATACAAGCATTTATCCCACATATATCATAAGATATAACTTGTTGGTAACATTTCAAAAACATGAATACCTTAATCATGTATTCTCTTGAAACATAAATTACCATAGAACCTTAGTGAAAAAATTAATTCTATTAAAAGGTAACTCTTTCCACATACCAAAACCCCAAAAATTCTATATACTCAAACCATGATATCACTTTGTCCTTATATCAGTCATGAGCTCATGAATACTATCATACATATTATTTTCTCCTTATCCCTTCATTATGTTCATTTCATACGCTTTCCAAAAATATTTCAATCACTTTTCATGGTTACCGGTACCATTCAACATATACTTTCAGATACTTTAGAAAAAACAATAGTGTAACAATCCTTAGATGTTTCTTTATTCCATATTACCATAAATTATTCTTGATAAACATGAAATCATTCCACTACCTTCTTAAACCATTGACCGAGCTTCATCATTTTATTCCTCAACAATTCTTTCATCTCATATATCATTTGTAGTCTCTTCATCATCATCAACATAAATACTACCCATACGACCATGCTGACTCTTTTCATGAGATTTTACCTTAGGGAATTGGTTTCCATAATGCCCATACATTCCACATTTAAAACATTTAACCATTTTTTATGTCTTAGCAATACCATCGTCCTTGTCCATTGTGTAAACTGAACCTTTTCCTTTGCAATTACTAGATTTGTGTCCTTCTTTTCCACACCCAAAGTATCTTCAAGTTCCTTTTAAACATTCTCCTTGATGCCTCTTCCCACATGATTTACATGAGGGAAATTGAAATTTCTTTCCTCTATGATCATCATGAAACTCCATCTTTCTCTTATTAGCTGAGTCAGGAAACTTACCAAAGTTGAGATTATTGATCATATTATGGGATTGCTGATTAGGAATAAAAACAATATGTGGACTTCCAGATCCAATTTCATTTGGTTTCTCATGAAGAATATCATTCCATTGTCCATCATATCCTCCATTATCGTGAATCTTCCTGTTTCCAGCCATTTTCTAAAACCCAAAAAGAATAGCGTGAGAGGAAAAAATCATAATCAAGGGGGTGTACCTTCAATATCTAACATATTAGGTTAAATTCTAAGATCATTACCGTAATTCTAGGACTATAACCTATACTTATACATAACCTTAGGGACATCCCTAGAAATACCTTAGAAATATCTTCTAGGGATCTCACTAAAGTTTTCATATCCTAGTTTACAAAGGTTAACTAAACCTTTCCTCTGATACCAACTGTAGAGACTCAAAGCTTGACGTACATGGACATTACATTAATTTTTTCGGAATAATTAATACATAACAAAAACCAACACTCAAGGATCATAATAGTTTAGTGTGTTTGGAAACTTGGGACATAATCTTCTAATCATGGTGAAAGATCTTCAAAATATCCTATAAAGATCTTCCCCTTTTGTTTTCTTACCTAAAACCTTTCTTTATATCCTGGGGAAAAGAAAACATATAAATGGTGAGCTCAAATGCTCAGTAAGGGTAATCATGGAGAAAATAAAACAAACCATATACATTTGAACTTAAAAATACAAACATAATGTTTAAACATCAAAATCTTGAGCAATGACATAAAACATGGAAGTACATGAGGCATAGATCATAATGGAACATCAATCATGATGAAATAGCATGGGAATAAAACATGTAATTGTGGAAACCATTAAGCACATGATATGATTTCCATAGTAGCCAAGGCATTGCTGCCAAGACCATCTTAGTGGACAAAGTCCCTTACTGAATCAAGTTCACTCCTCATTCCAGTCCTGTATCACTGAACCAGATTAACTTGTCATTCTATCCATGTCGATCTCATGAGATATAAATCTTTACCCAATTCATTGTAGGGAGATATAGGTCCCACCCATCTCATAATGAAACCATTCTTATGTGTGCCACAAAATCATAAACCATACATCATAGCATAACCCATGTAAAAAAATGGGATTCATAAACATCATGCCATCATAACATAATCCATAAAAGGACTTCATAAGAATAATTCCATCATAAAATAATCAAATCAATGAAATAATAGGGATAGAAACAGACCCCTATATTATCTTAGATGGAAAATAATTTTGATAAAACACTTGAACTCCATTCCTGAGGAAAATATCCTTTCTTCTTCAAAAACATTTTTACTTTCTCAACATGAAATATAATTTTAAACTAAAATAAGTTAATTGAAAATAAACTTGAAAACTTGTATAGAAAGCTTCATGGAAATAATGTTATATGAAATCATAAAAAATCTATTCATTCCGTATAAGTTAAAAATAAACATTCTTCTCGTACTTTTGTCAGAAAAGTCAAAAAGTACATCGTACGGTAAATAAAGGAAAGATTCCTTACATACCATGTGATAAAAGTCAAAAAAGGGTAAAAAGGAATTTAAACATTCTTGAAAATAGTTTTAGAAAACATGTACATGTATGATAACAATAACCCCAGTAAATACTTATGAATAAACAATCTTGGATAAGAACGAGATTGGAATAATTATCCCTTACCTTATGTCTGATATTCTTCGTATGTATCCGAAACTCCTGTATAAAGATTTAAATAATGTCATTGACTTATTACAGAATCATATTAATTTTTATTATATCATATATGTTTCACTTATGACTTTATATTACCCGTTCTTTTGTAAATTCCATGTTAAAGCAGCGTTTTGGGTAAAATCATTTCATTTATCGTACGTGTTTCGATTTGTTGTTCATGATATTATTACTCATATCCTGATTTACTTAATTCTAGAATGTAAAACATGATTTATATATAATATATATTCATCATATAAATATATATGATAGATCAATAAATGGAATGAAATACACCGTTCATGGAGACGGTAGGCCATACGCACGCATGAACGCTGTTTTCGTTTCCTTATTGAATTGAATGGAATTAAGTAGATGAAATATATATATATAAATAAATCCAGTAGAAATATTACGTCATATATTTTATTATTATTCATTTTATATACTTTATAATCATTTTTTAATGGTTAACATGGAGAATGAATTTCATAGCGTCGTGGAGACGGTAATCCGTACGTACGAACGAGTGATGATATCGTTACCATAATTATTGAATGGAATGGGAGTGGATGATATAATATCTCAGAATTAGTATGACGTTATAATAACCGTATATATTTATTTTTACACCATTATACCCATCTAAGTAAGGTGGTGGTGGAAAAACAGATTACACCACGGCGTGGAGACGGTATTCCGTACGTACGCACGTGCTGTGATTTCATTTTCCGTAGGATGGATAGAAGGTGAAATGGGGTTGTTTCATATTTATAATAAAATATCAGTATATTATTTATACAGATGTTATTAATTTATAATGAAACAACTAAAGAAGAAGAAGTTGAAGAAGAAAGAAACTTGAAAGAATCGGTAGAAGATATTACATCTTCTTCGACGCACGTCTTTTAAGCTTCCTCTTAAGGGACTAGAGTTGGTCTTTTGAGAAGACCATAACCTCAAAAATTTTTCTAGGTAAGTGGAGAAGATAAATTAGCCGGGGTTGGCCGATCTTGGAGGCTCAAAGTGTTGTGAAGAGGAGAGGGAAGGAGGTTACCTTATATAGGAGAGGAGAGTGGCACTTTTGGAAACCTTAAAAATATTAATTAATAATAAAATGAAACCCCACTTAAAAACCTCAAAAAATGACCCAATTAAAAGATTAGATGATATATGGTTTTAATCCCATCAACCAATAAAATTTATACATGTTTTAAGTTTATTTTAAACCTTATCAACTTGATTTATCATTATTTAATCTATTTAATTTTATTTGTGGTAATAAAATTATAAATATTAAATTGTTATAAATACATAATTAAATGTTATAAATTCACCATAATTGGATAATTTATAACCTTTTAGACCATATAATTTTCAATTTGTAGTTTTTAAATATTTTTGTGATTTTTAAACAATTTAATAATATGTTATTTTTATAAAATATCAATAGTGTCAATTTTGACACTATTCATTATTTGAATTTAAATAAAAACCCCACAGAAGATATGTTCAAACCAAAATATATAATAGATCCCTAACATGTAATATTCATAAAATAAATTCATGGGTCACATTAATTTGTTCATATATTGTTTATTTTAATATTTTTAAAACCATTTATTAGGTATATATCTTAATAAAATAATTACTACAACATTTTTGTATAATTATTTAATATACATATTTGTTGCATAAAAATTAAAAATAAAATCCTATTATGAAGATAAATATAATACCTTTCATAATAATATTTTTACTCGAATTTATCATCTTAAAATAACAACACTTAAATTGTTATATTTATTAAATTATGAAGGTGACATCATTGACATCTTTTAAAATATAATAATATAAATGTCCAAATCAGTTTTATGAGGCTCCAAATGGTCCAAAAATCGACCCTTTCATTATTAGGGTAAATATTTACTTGACAAATAATGTTTTATCAAGTTTCTGGTCCTTTTGATAGGTATTTGTATTTTAATAAAAACAATATTATTGATTTTTCACTAAATAAATAATTTCTACATCATTAATGTATAAGCTATTAAGGTAATTAAAAATTACAAATAAATTACCATAACAAATAAAAACATTTTTGATTTCAAATTATTATTTATAATCGAATTTATATTCTGTATAACCTTATATTAAAAATACTTTAATTATTAAAGTTTGAGTGAGACATATTTCACTTTCCTTTAAATAAAATAAATAAAAGGTATTAATCAAACACAAGTGGGTTCCATTTGATTCCATTTCAAAACAAGTATGATTTATGGAAAAATATAATCATCCAATTATATTAAGACAAGTGTTAGGGTAATTTTATAATATTATATTTACCCTTAATTACCCGATTTACCTTTTACTATGGTAAATAAAATTTACCATAGTTTCTATTCATATTGCCCAAAAATAAAAAGTAGCCTATTAACATAATTTGGACCTAAGGATTCCAAATATGGAATCCCTTTTTCCAAATTCAAATCACTGAAGTTGCAGAAATTAATTTAAAATTAATCCCGTCGTTAAGAAAACGAATTTTAAAAGTTAAAACGGTGCAAAAGATTGAAATAATTTTACCTATGAATTCAATGTAAAATCAATGCTAATGACATAAATTATATTAAATGGTAAACATTTATTCTATTTATAATTTAAAACCATTAAATATTATAATTTAACCATATAAATTATCACGATGAAAAAAGTTGTTTTTAATTAAAATATAGCGTGTTTTTACTATTTATTAAAATATGAAAGTTATCCGAATAATATGAAAAATTTATCCAATGTAAATTTTTATATCCCGATTCCAAATAAGAATTTTATTTTATCAAATTGAACTTATAAAAATGTCAAAATATATATTTAATGTGGGTGCGCCATCAAAAGGCGGCAAAACTGTTTTTTTTGAAAAATACTTATTTTAGCCGAAAAATATATTTTTTTCTCATACCATGTTCTATAAAATGTGTAAGATGAATTATAATGTTATAAAACTAAAAATATAGTTACTAATATTCATAACGTCTAGTTAATAATAATATTATAACAATATATCGTTGTTTATTGAAACTCAGTATTGCATACAACACATGCTATTGAGGAAGATTGCTCTTGCGTGCAAAACAAGACAAGAATAGTGTTTGTATATAATATAATCTAATACGGTGCTGCGTATAGCACAAGATAATTTTGGTGTAGCGTACAACACAAGACATCAATGAAATTAAAAGAATATTTTTCATAAAATCTCAGGGTGTTACAGATCATTACCCGATTGGAATTATTTTATTCATATAATCACTCAAATTATAATGTGTGTCATCTCTTGTGTATCACCTATTGTTTGGGTCCATCCTAGTTTTCATCTTGAACTGGAAAAAAGTGAATACCTTAAATATTTACATCGTATTCTTGAAAGAGATATACCTTAAAGACTTAAACATAATGATGTGTTTTTTACATATCATATAGTATGGTATAAGTATTTATTTGGTTATAATATGTTATATTACAACTCTATTTCCTTTTCCATTTTATGTATTATGATATTTTGATATCATAATGCTTAAATATTCCTGAATGATAAAAGTAAGTACATTTTAATTATCACTCTACATTATCTACATTAATAAAAAATGTTTAATTAAATGAAATTCATGAGAGAATCATATTAGGTGATGGTTGAAAAAGGTAATGTTAACCACATTCATAACTCATATGTTTGATAACATATGAGTTAATGCATGGATAACTCAATAGTGTCATGAGAGGATACAAAAGGTGGAAAACACCATTGTAATGGCGTGTTTTCATATCATATAAGTTTCTTATACTCATGGATCCCTCTTATCATCCAATTTTCATCTCAAGATACCAGAATATCATGGGTGGAAGAGACTCCCACTTGAGTGTTAAGTGATTTGGTATGGCCTCTTGACACACCATGGAGGATGTATGTCCTTTGGTTGCATTTTTGTGATGTTTATCAAGTATTTGGGATGAAGATAACAAAAAAAAGAATCAATGGTAAAAAGTAAATTGTTTTTAATCCTATTATGGATGGTTTCAGTTTCAAAGTAAGGTGATTTTGGGATTTAATATTTAATGTTTCTTCCATTGTGGTAAACAAACGTCATTTGATCCCAAGAAACCTAGCAGTGGTATCAGAGATTTATTATGTCCTTTGATTATCAAAATCCTATTGAAAATAGAGGATTGAAGCATATAATATGTATTCCATATTCCATATCATTAAAAATTACTGTAGGTCGGTTTTGAAACAAATTTTACAGTATGTTATGTTGTTAGCTATGATTGATTCGTAACATACAATATGAGATATCATAGCCTGCAACGCAATTCATTTCCTTTGGTTTTTGGTGTATCATAGTGTATGATATGATAGGTTCTATATCCAATAATAGACATTATATATGTTTTTGAAACATATCATTGTATAATAAATATGATATAGTGAATATCAAAAGTGGTTACATCCCACTAACCAAAGGATTTAATGTTATGAAACAACTTATTATATGTCATGGTACTTAGGTGTGGGTTAATCTCATGTTTTTTTCCCATGCACTATGTATACCTTATGAAAAGAAATATCATAGGCATTTATGGACTAACATTGTATTATTCTAAATAAGATCCTTTTTAATATCACACAACCCTCCACACACCAGGTTTATCTTATGCCAGGCCAAATGTCATAGCTTGTGATAACCATGATGCAGTGAAAATCTTAAACAAGGGATTATTCTAAGTTATTATTACAAAAGTACCAATTATGGGTTTAATAGTATGCAAGGAATGTTATTAATGGTGACATGCATCATCAAGCATAAAGTGAAATTGATATTGATAAAGGGTTCTAAACATTGTGGCCTTGTCAATTTCCACTTACGATATTGCCTATATCATTAAATGTGATTCACATATAATTTTTTCCTATTTTTCAATTAATAATCAAATAAAATGATTTCTAAATTCTTTATAAATAATTTTAAAAGGAATTTCATTATACTTATTAATTTATAAAGGAGTTTATAAATTAATTATTTATAAAATGTTTATAATTAATTAAATTAAATATTTAAGAATAATTTAATAAATAAATATCGATAATATTAATTGTTAATATTAAAATAAATTTTATAATTTATATGGAATGTTTTATAATTTAAATATAAATAATTTATATGGGAATTATAAGGGTAATTAATAATGTTTTTATAAATTATAAAATAGAGAAAAAATATAATTATTTTTATATTATATTATGAATTTTTCATAATTATTTAATTTGAATTGTTCAAATTAAAGACATTATTTGAGAATTAATTTAAACCATATTAAAATGAGTTTTGGTAATTTATTTGATCAAGGTTTAAATTATATTAAATATGTGATATTTAGATTATTTAAAAAATTTCCATAATATATTTGGAATATAAAATGTTTATATTTCATGAAATTCCATATATTTATTTTAAATTCCATATTATAAAAAATATGTGTGATTTCATATTATAAAAATAAGTATAATTTTTTTATATTTACTTTATTATGGAATTTATATAAATCATGGATAAATTATTTAATGTTTGAAAGTATATTTCTTTATGAATTGTTCATAAATATTATATCTCTTGTTTAAATGTATGAATTTATTTTATTTATTTAATTTATTCCCATATTTATTATTTATAGATATAAATTATTTATATTATTAATATTTTATGTATGAATTAGTTTAAAGTCTTAAATTTATTCTATAAATTTGCTTACATAAATCTAAGGAGTTACATGCTATGCAAGATAACTGATTTATTTTTCTTCTACCTTAACTATGGCTTGTCCATGAGTTGTGTAATGATTTAAAGATTGATTTGGTGAAAGGAATAATATTCCAAAATAAATTACTAGAATATTGAATACATGTTAAGGGAATATATGAGATAATATGGTGGTATTAAATCCACCTTAAAAAAATACTTAGTGTTAGATTCCTTCTAAAGTGAACACTTACCACGACCTTGATCATCCATCCAAGTAGGCCATGCAAGAGATAGGTTCCACTGGATTATCTCATATAAGGAGAGAAAGTAACGAGTGAACCAAATAGTATTAGGTTCCAGTTATTTGAATTTTCATTATGCCACACTTAGCTAGGAGTCCCTAATAGGATTAGGTTACCAAAGAAATAGAATTGAGTTTATCCATATAATGGATTGGGTAAGGAATTTTCCAATCAATTATCTAAGATTCATAAATGTTATGATTGAGATGACTCCCTACCTTAATATATTAGTAATGAGAGAAGAAATAAAGCTACCCAAATCTTAGTGAAATATAGATCTTGGTCCACTAATGGATATGGTGGATTTTAAAGGATCATAATTTAATTGGGAGAAACATTAAATAAAATTCCTTATTAAATAATTAGAAAACATGATATCCATCTAATAAAATATTTTATTTTAGATAATAACATCATAATCATCCATCTTGTCTTTGAGATCATTCTTTCAAAGGATAATTTTAATTTAAGAAAGGTTAGAAACTAAAGAAAATATCTTAAGTGTGAAAAATTATAATGTTAGAGAAATACCATCCTAAATAAATAAACTATTGAAGTTTTTCACAAGTGAATAATGATATTTTTGAGAATCATTAAATGATTCAATCAAGGTTTCCTTAATAATTTTTCTAGTGATGAAATTAAATCTTTTATTATCATTGTAAATATTTCATCAATGTGATTGATTACTAGAATGGTTTACCTTATTTTCTCAAATTTATCAAAATAGATGAACTAGGGTATGTGATTTATAGGTTCCAATGTTGTATCAATATTACAGGTGGATAAAAGTCCAAATTTGAAGAAGAAAAATTAGTTTGAAAGTCTAATAATGTTTCTAATAATATTCAGTAAAGCTCATTAAAACTCATAGTTACCATAAATGATCGATATTATTTCCATTTTATGGGATTTTATAGGACTATTAAAGGAGTATAAAAACTATTTGGAACATCTGTGTTAGGTATTAGTGTTATATGAATTAATTTATTAGTTTTAAAGAGTATGTGATACCTAATTTATGATTTACAAATGTTTTGAGTATACAAGAGTTCAAAATCATGTTATTAATTAATTAATCTAGTAGTTTGTATTCAAATGATGAAGCAAAGGATTACTAAACGATGGAATTGAATTCATAGGAATTTATCAAGATCATATAGATCTTATTAAAGGATGTGTTTTTTTATCTTATTTATCTTATATGAAATGAGTAGTTTTTTTTATCAATGTGTTTTTATGAACAATATGAGATGATTAATTAAATAAAAATGATTTATGATTTATCGCATTCTAAATTATTTTTTAAAAGGATAAAAAGGAATAAAAATTTATCTAGTATAAAATTTTTAATCCAAATGTTTGTTAAAATATGAGGAATTAGGATTTCTCCACCATCAATGGTATATTTTAAAGAATATATTTTTTTCAATAAAATACTCTAAATAAAAATAACACCATATATGATACAGAAACATTGGTTTTTTTATTATATATTTATAATAATAGAAAATAAGTGTTATTTCTTAACAAAAATGGTGTTTTTACCATAGAATTATTTTCTACATAATATATTGTGCATAATAAGCTAGTAGGAGAATGTTTGGACTTTGGGAAATCCAGAGTTAACAAATAAAATATTATTCTAGTATTTAAAGTGAATGTAACTTTATATCATAAAGGAGTTTAGGATATGTTGGTAACATGTTATGTAAATATTTATATAAGTTACCAAAATATTTCAAGTAAATCATTGATTAATGGGGTTCCCAATGATAATGATGATGATAAACTTGGAATCAGTTATAAGTAGAAAATATAAGTTTTTAACATCATAACACTGGATGTTATAGAGTTAATTATTTTGAATATGTTCAAGGATTTGAATATTGGGAATATGATTCCTATGTCACACCATTATCAAAACTATATTTTTTATGTATGTTACTCACTAAAAGATTTTAGTATGAGGGATTTATTAGATAGACATATAGTGATGTGGTAGGAATTACATTGAGGGGTAATGAGTTTTACAAAACCCCTGAAGGTGCAGCAAACATAAGGTTGATCTAGTAGTCTATCATATATTATATGTTAAACATATGATTTTATATGGTTTTGTTTAAATTTATTAATGAAGTTTCATGATATAAAATGTATCATGTTATAAAGAAGGAAATATTCACTTTATTATTTGTTCACATTGGTCACACACACACACACACACACGCACACACATATATATATTATGAAGTGAAATGATAATTGACCTCTCAAAGTATGAATTTGAGTTATCCCTAACTGATTTTTTTCATATAGTATTAATGATTATGAAGAAATATTAATGTTAGTATGGGTAGGATTATTATATCATGATATAGAATATTCTCATGAGGTAGAAAATGAGTTTTAAGAGATGGATAACCCACCAAGTATATACCACATAGAGTGTCATACACTAAGTATTTTGTATAAAAGGGGTGCATGGTTCATATTTGGAGTCACCACCACCTTATTTTTGTGAGATACCTATCATGATAACCTTCATAATTTGATACCTTTATTATACAAGCCTTAAGGGTTAATTAATCAGAGGGCGGATTGGTATGTTTCTGATCATGTCATCAGTTGGAACTTAACCAATATGATATTTTCCTCTCTTATCAAGAGTATGATATATGGTCCCTTGATTAAGATAGTATGAGTATGTGTATGATTGTACCTAGATAGTACATATGATGTGCTTATCTATCGGGTGAAGAGCATGTGATGTATTCATCCATAAGGGTAAATGACACGTGTCACCGTCATCAACCTAGTCAGTCTATATTCAGATAATTGAGAATATGGATTCAGATATTTGGGATTGAAATAATCCATGTCCCATGGTCACTTAATTTTTTATATAAATGTATCATATTAAAATTCACACTTACATATGATGAAACTGCTATACAAAGGTATAAAGATACATCTGTTTGGGGGAGATAATATCAGATCCATTCATAGTTTTATTAATATTAATTATTTTAAAGATTCCACTATTTACTAATATTTATGAATTCTAGACTTCATATTTGCGGTCAATTCTATAAAGGCCCATGAGATCACACTTTGTGGTTGATTGAATGGAGATTGAGTTTGACTGAAATATCTTATCTAAAAGTGTTTTAGAGTTGATCCAAAAGGAGTTTTGGATAAGGATTCATAAATTATTTTATATTATGTGATACATGGTAAATTTAAAGATAGATTTACAAGAGTTTTTTGTAAGCATCCAAACTGGGTTTTGGATATGATTTTAAGTTATTTTTATGATTCAATTTAAGGTCATATGATATAATTTCTATGAGGATTTTGTGTAAGTGAGAGATTGAAGGAGAGATTCCAGAAATACTTAAACTAATATGATTATTTATAGACATGTTTTATTGTATGATATAGGTATATAATTTGTTAAGATGTATGATACTATAAATATACTGACTTTGTTATTTTTTCCCTTATGATATTTTGATATAATAATAAATTAATATGCATGAATTATCAAAGTTAGTGCATTCAAGTTGTCACCCTACATTATCTATCATTAATAACAAGTGTTTTATTAAATAAAATTCATGGTAGAATCATAATAGCAAATGATTTCAAAATAGTTTGTAAACTGCATGCATAACTCATACTTTCATAATATATGATTTAATGAATGGATAACTCAGTAGTGTCCCTAAAGGCTATAAAAGGAGGAAAACACCATCAATATGGTTTTCTTTGATCCCCTATAAGATTATCATACCTATATACCAGTCTTATCCTCCCTTTTCCATCCTAAGATGTAAGCGTAACATGGGTGGAGGAGACCCTGCTTGAGTGTCAAGTAATTCAGTATGACCCATGGATACACCTTAGAGGGAGGATATCATTTGGATTCCTCTTTGTGATATTAATAAATCATGTGGGAATAAGATGGTAGGTACAATGGATCAATGGTGAAAAACACACTATTTTTCATTTTATTATGCATAGTTTCTATTTTAAATTATGATTATATTTGTACTTAAGGTTTCTTATTACCTATACTATGATAAATGAATGTATTTTGATCCTAAGAAACCTAGAAATACCTATAAGTAGGTGAGGGGAACTTGGGATTCCAAATTAAATTTTGTAACACAAATGTAGACACACATTCCTTATATAATTAAATAAGGGTTGATTTGTAGACAATCAAATAATAAATTTATATAAATAATTATTAAATTTTAAAACATAAATGAAATAATTTAATTAAATAATAAAACACCCAAAAAATATGGGTTTTTATCACCTCATGATCAATCAAAATGAATTAAAATTTTATAATGACAATAATTAAATAATTTATAATTCCTTTTTAGGGAATTTTCAATGAGTTAAAATTTTATTAAAATATTTTTAAATAATTAATGATACATCATCTGGAACCCAAAATAATTTTAATAAATAATATAAAATTAGAAATATTTTAAATATTTTTTACAAACTTTTCTTTTTCTGTTAAGAATTAAAATGAGCTTCCAAAAGGCAATTGATCCTAATTTTTTTAAGTGGTAAGGGTGAGAAGCAACACCCTATTTAGGGAAACTTTAATATCACAGAAGTCACCCAAAATTATTGGGTGATGGGTAAAAAAAGAATTTAGAAAAAAATTAAACCACCCTTGGGGGGGGGGGTGGATTGATGGAATGACATGGGTGACAACACTGCTCACATAGATTTTTTTTTTATATTTTTTAATATTGACTAGTAACATGGTTTACTACTTATAACACCCCAGTATTTTAAGGTATGTATCTCATTAAATAAATTAAATTCATTTGATAGATTACATTGCACACATAATTATTTCATATAGTATAAATAATATAAAATCACATAAAAAACACAAAAAAAACTTTATAAATGAAGAATTAATGAAATAAAATGATTTTTTTAGAAATTAAGGAATAAATATCAATGAAATAGTAACTTGTCCTTTAGAATAGTAATGTGACCCTTAAGAATAGTAATTAGGACAATAGAATAGTAACCTCTCCGATGAAAGTATAAATAAAATTTATTTATCTTATAAATTGTAATATTATATAATTATATCATATTAAAAGTAAATAAATGTTTTTGAAATTATTAATTAAGTGTTGATATTTTTTATAATCATAAATGTTTACTTCCAATTTTATAATTAATATAATGATTTAAAATAAAATTTATTTTCATAAAATGTATTAATATATTAATATTTTGTTTTCTTATGATTATAATATAATTTTATGAGACCTTAATTAATTTTTCAAAGTGTTATAAAATGAGTTATAATTTTAATATTGCTATTTTCCAAGTAAGTGATGATTTTAATTATAAATTAAATTTCTCATATTTAGAAAATTATTTTCATAAAATGGAGTTCATTTTTATAATTATACACATTGAAAAATGGTTAGGGTTAATTTTTTAGATTTTTCTAAAATTGTTTAATTTTTGGTGAATAGTGAAATATAGTAATTTACGTTATAAGTAAATAAAGGAATTATTAAGTCATGGATGATGTATGGATGAGGTAAGAACCCATTGGTTCTAAATAAAATGTATTATTTACTTTATTGAGTCATTTAATCATCATTATTACTTTTCATAAGCCAAAATAACAAACTAATGAATAAAATAATAAAAAAATACCCCTCTTCTCCACAAAAAATACCACCCCTCGCCACCTCTTCTCCTCACACTTCTTAAGACTTGATGCTTGTCCAATTACTACCCATTAATATTACCTATTCTCTAACCAAAATCTAGGATCCATTTCTATCACCATAAGATCAATCCCAATCCACTTAAGGAGGTTCACAAGAAGAAGAATTCAATTGGTAAAATCCTTAATCATTATCTTTCAATTTATTTCTATTTTATTTCATTTATTTTCCTTCCATATCATTATCTATCTAAACATGCATGATAACTAAATTATCTTATATATAATATAATTTTATTATTTTTATGTGAAATATATCATCAAATCCCTTCTCTTCTTTCTTTTATTATAAAAATGAAAACATCATCCATGAGGTGCTGATTTACCACCTTCATGGATAACCTATTTTTGTTTTTCAATTCCATCTTCAAGGCCAGTAATAAAACCATTTTTATGGTTAAAAAATATTATAATATACGTATTAAAACTTTTTTAAAGTTTCGGAACTAGTATAAATACATAATATTAATTAATAAAACAAAACTTGTTTGTGATGATAAAAAATGAAAAAAAATCTAAACGATTACCACTAATGTTTTATCTAATGATTCATCCTCATACCATATAATTGAATGAAATATATAACCATTTAATATTATTTAAGTTCATTAATAACATATAATTTCAATTCTAGAGAACTATTCTCATTTTACAAGATTTTCCATACGTGTATACAAGTAAATCGATCATGAAAACCAAGGAAACAAATGCTCTCAAATGATAAAATTATATCTTATAACTCATCAAAAAGGCCATAAATGAACTTAATAAAATTAAAATAAATAAAATAAAAGTATAAAAGGTTATGAATTAATTAATTAATGGATTTAATCTTATTATCTAGAATTTTAAGATGAAGTGCAGAACACATTCGAACATGAGGTAAGGGATTCTCCCAAAATCTCCATTTTTCATTCGGGTTACTCTTTGTCTCTCTTTAACCCAACATAATTACTAATTATTCTTAGGAAATAATCATAAATTATATTTTTATGTTCCAAAAATATTTAACAAGATCAATTCTACTGTATTTTTTGGGGATATACATGTTTTATAATGTTCTCTTTTCAATTCCTCTTGATAAGAAAGCCCGATTTAAGGGAACATTCCAATTTATTACCCATTTTTAAGTACCACATATAATATATTTTAAGATACCTATATTTTTATAAAATAAGAAATTTTATAAAGAAAAAATTTTCTTTGTTAATTTTTGGTTTTATACTAACAATTATTCCCTTTTCCATTTTAATGAATCTTTAATATTTTCCTCAAACCTCACTTAGGAGGCTCTTTTATAAAGTTACTTAAATTTTTTTTACATGTTTTAATTTTAGTAGGACATAATTTATCACAATTTTTGACTTATTAATAACTTATTACTTGTTTTTGGTGTGTTTATAATTTCATTTTATTTGTGATCACCATTCATTGAAATTTCATTAAATATCGTTATTTTTTGTGTCATGGATATGATTAATGTCTTAGTAGTATACAATTTTTACATATAGAGTTTTCTTTGAATGTTGTTGAATTGAAACTATGTAGGAATACTGATTTTGAATTAAAGTTATGGTTGGGTCCTTGTTATATATAGTCCCTCGATGAATCGATAGGTCTCATGCGACAAAATAGTTGGCAACAAACCCTTCATGTTTGTTTCAAAACAGAATCAGATGGGTTTTTACCCACAAAATTAAATCGTATTGATGGTATAATGGTTCACGTGAAAGACATGTAACATCGAAATAATCATTTTATTCATTTAGTATTTATTTATTACTTTCTATGATATTTTCACTTTGAAAAAATTGGTGGATTCATATTCATTCATAGTGATGGAATGTGTTTTTCATATTATTTATCTTTACATAATGCCTATGCCTTATTGAATTTACTTCACTTATTATTGTTTCATAAAACCCTTATTGATCATTTGAGCTCACCCTTTTATTTTTTTCCTTCCCCAGACTATGAAGATGAAATATTTGAATAAGTGACAATAAGTAGTTTATTTTCTTTTGTTATGTACTATATTTAATTACCAATGTGACAAGGGAACCATGTATGTATATAGATTCTTCAAGAATACTAAATTGATCAATCCTTAGCGA
Organism: Viscum album; assembly: GCA_963277665.1. Taxonomy (NCBI): domain Eukaryota; kingdom Viridiplantae; phylum Streptophyta; class Magnoliopsida; order Santalales; family Viscaceae; genus Viscum; species Viscum album. The sequence goes on along the minus strand of OY728121.1, from coordinate 1,074,944,688 downwards.
TGTGATCTCTTGTATATATACCATTGTAATAAAATGACCATCGACTCTGGGATACTAGGATCGAGGTTATTACAGATGGTATCAAAGGAAGTTTAACAGAAACCTTGGGAACTAGATTTAGAAAACATAGTTTTTTAAAAATAACCCTAAGATATAATTTGAGGATTATAATTGAAGAACATTATAGAATTTTATTAAGTTAATATTATATGTGTCTTCCTTTCTATACATCCATGTCTGGATACTACAAGTGTATGTGGTTCTAGAATAGATATACCTAGGGGTAACAAATCTAACAAGGTGTGTCGGGACTCTTTCGACGTAACATGATACATGACAATGAGCCTTATTACACACATGGTTTGACACCCTTTAGGTATATTCTTAGGATAATTCACATTCTCTTTACAAACCATTATGAAGGATTTAAAAGTAAATATGTCCCCAAATAATCCATGGTTATGACTATGAGATTAGCTATGCATAAATTTTCGATGTTTATCTATTTGAAATTATGAATTATGATTCATAACCTAATTTAGTGTATTCCATTGTTTAAAAATTGCACCTAATGGAAGTAAAGGAATCCATACCCATGAATAGTGTAGGGATTTTCACACTAATAAAGTCAACATAGTTAGTGTTAGAGATGAGATGATCATGTCCATATTAGGATAACTTACATATGTTATGAAGAATAACCATACTACACCTATTTTGGATCATTTCATGTGGTATAACCCCCTATATTTTAGTGGGACAACTAATCCAGTGGTAGATGAGTAGTGGATCAAGTCCCTTGAAAAGATATTTCTAGCATTGGGATGAAATGAAAATTAAAAGGTAGTATTGGAATTATATTTACTCAAGGATGATGTTGATCAATGGTGGTCATTGATCTAGAATACTAAAGAGGAAGAAAAAATAGAAGACATAGAATGGAGAAATTTTAAGGAAACATTCTTCGACAAATACTTCTCCCATGAGCAACAAACTAAAATGAAGAGAAAATTACTTAGTTTAAAGAAAAGGGAAGAAGAGAGTGTTGTAGAGTTTGAGGCTACCTTCACAATACTAGAAAGTTATTTTATATATTACATGAATGATTCATAAGACATGATTGATAATTTATTTTAAAGTATTAAGCCAAGTCTCTAAAGGGAACTAGCTTCTCAAACATTTTCATCATATGATGAAAAAGTATTAAGTTCCATCAAAATAGAGAATGAATTTTATATATCTTATATATTCAAGGGAAATCAAGATAATAAGAGGTATTCTGATAACCATGGAAAAGTTAAATAATCAAAGAATAATAATGGAATGGATAAATTTACCATATGTTAAAATTATAGAAAGAATCATCCTTTTAAATGCCGGAAAATCATGAGAGTTTTCTATAAGTGTGGAGAAAAGGGTCATCGAGAAAATCATTACAAGGGGAAGAAAAAAAATCATTGATGTTTAATGATTAAAATTTATTGAAATATGGAATTATTCAAATCAATATCCCAAGTTTTAGTTGAATATACTATAAAATAGGCCAAGGGGTGATGGCCAAGCTTATGAGATCACTATGACTGAAGTGGAAGTACCCTATGATGTTTTGGTAGGTAAAATAATCCTATCCTAAAGTCCAGCCAATGATTTATTTAATTTTTTATCATCATAATATTTTATATCGAACTAATTTTCCAAGAAGAGAAGACATTTCCCTTCTAATTTAATAAGGGAGTTGTCAGTCAAAACTCCTTAGGGAAGTATCATTGAAAAAAAATGTGTCATTTAGTATCCTTTATGTGACATAAACATACTTTAGTTGCTGGCCTTATCATCATACCTATGGTTGACTTTGATATAATCCTCAATATAAATTGGATTTCAAAATATGATATGAAAATTTATTACAGGAAAAAGGAAATTGCAATTTATGAGGAAGGTGAAGAATCCCCTATAATTATAGTAGAAACCCGGATCATCTGATTCTTATCTAGATCCACCCCCAGTATCTCTACTAAATTCAATTCTTTAGGAGTAAGAGAAAACAACATATAGGGATGAGGAAATTAATCTTCAAATTGAGTATGTACCAGCTGTACATGAATGCATTGACGTATTTCCTGAGGAATTATCTGGCCACCCCAAGAGTGTGAAGTTACATTTACCATTGATCTAATCCATGATGCAATAATGATATCAAATAATCCTTATTGAATGAAAACTATGGAATTAGTGGATCCTAAGAAATAACTAAAGGATTTGAGTAATAATAGATTTATTAGCCCTAGTGTTTCTATATGGGAATCTCATGTTCTATTTTTTAAGAAAAAAGATGAATCATTGAGGTTATAAATTGACTATAGAGAAATTAATGCTATTACAATAAAGAAAAAGTATCTTATGACTCATATTGATGATTTATTTGATCAAATTCAACGAAATAAATATTTTTTAAAGATTAACATTCCATTTAGATATCATCAATTTTGTGCAAAGGAGGAAGACATGACAAAGACAGAATTTTGAACCGGGTATGGAAATTACAAGTTTACAGAAATGCCATTTGGATAGACTAATGCACCCTATGTTTCCATGGATCTAATGAATTAATTATTCAAGGAATATCTTGATATTTTTTTGGTATTTATTGATGATATATTGGTGTACTACAAAATATATGGGGACCATGAGAACTACTGGTAGATTATTCTGAAAACTCTTAGACAAAAAGAGTTAAATGGGAAGTTTAGAGTGGGAATTATGGATTCAAAGAATTTATTTTCTTATCCATATTGTCTATAAGGATGCAATACGAGTTGATCATGAAAAAGAATAGGTGATCCAATAATGGTCTATTCCAACACACATAACTAAGGTATGTAGTTTTATTAGTTTAACAGGTTACTATCAGATTTTTGTTCAGAATTTTGCTTGTTTGGATAACCTATTAACCAAAATCACATATAAAGGGGCTAAGTTTGTATAGAAAAAAGAATGTACAGAATATTTTGAGTAATTTAAGATAATATTAGTCAATTCTCCAATTTTGAATATTATATTAGTAAATAATGGGTTTGTGATATATAGTGATGAATAAAAGAATGTACTCGGTTGCGTCCTTATGAAAAATGGTAAAATTATTTCATATGAATCAAGGAAATTGAGGACTCATGAAAAAAATTATTCAACTCATGATCTTGAGTTAGGAGGTGTAATATTTTCTCTGAGGATATGGAGAAACTATCTCTATGGTGAAAGATGTGTGATATATACGGATCACAAGAGTTTGAAATAAATATTTACACAAAAATAACTAAACATGAGGAAAAGTCAATGTCTTGAGTTAATCAAAGATTATTATTTCTCAATACACTACCACTTATTAAAATTAAATAAGGTGGAAGATGCATTAAGCAGTAACAATCAAGGAATAATAACCTAAATGAGTATTGATAAAGATCCAATATTCATGGATTTAGTAAATATGGCTATGGGAATTGTTAAGAAGAGAGAAACATCACTCCTTTTTCAAATAATAGGTAAACCATATTTGCTGGAGAAGATAAAAAGATCTCAATCTAATGATGGTTATTTTCAAAAGAAAATTAAATTCGTAAAGGATGGAAGATTGGAAGAATTTTTGTATGAGGATGGAGTTCTAAAATTTGGAAAGAGGTTATATGCTCCATCAATACTGAAGATAAAAATGGAACTATTAGATGATGCTCATAGCTCAAATTTCACTATACACCCTGGTAGTACCAAGATGAATAGAAATCTAAAAGAACATTTTTGATGGGATAATATGAAGTGGGAAATTGCTGACTATGTGTCAAGGTGTCTAGTCTGTTAATAAGTGAAGGATAAGAGACAAAATCCTAGAGGATTCATGCAACATCTACCTATTCCTATGTGGGAGTGGGATGAAATTACAATAGACATTTGCCACAGGACTACCAAGTAAACATAGAAGGAATGATTCAATATGGGTTATTATTAACCACCTTACAAAATTAGAATATTTTATTACTATAATAGAATATTTATCTCTTGAGAACCTAGAAAGAATATATATCAATGGAGTTGTAAGACTTAATGGTTCACCTCTATAGATTCTGTCTGATTGAGATCCCAGTTTTTCATCAAGATTCTGGAAGATTCTTCATAAGACTATAGAAACTGAGCATCATATGAGTACTTATTATCACCACCAAATCAACAGATAGTCTGAAAGGAATATTCAAACATTGAAAGAAATTTTGAGATCATTATCACTTGAATTTCAATGTATGTGGTATCAGTATTTACCTTTGGTGGAATTTTCCTACAATAATAGTTTCCATTCTAGTATTCTAATGTCACCATATGAATCATTATATGGAAAGAGATGTCAAACTTCAACTTGTTGGGAGGAAGTTGGTGACATTAAAATTATAGGACTGAAACTTATGAAAGATAAAATGACAAAGGTAAATACTATTTCAGATCATATTAAAGTATCTCAATGTAGGAAAAAGAGTTATGCTAACAATCAGAGAAAGGATTTTGAATTTCAAGTGGGAGATATTTTCTTTCCAATAATATCTCCATGGAAGGGTGTATTTAGGTTTGGTAAGAAAACGATATTGATCCCCAGATACATTGGACCATTTTTAAATTATGGAATGAATTGAAGCTATAACTTAATAATTATAAATTCCTCCAAGTATCTTCAAATTTTATGATGTGTTCCACATATCATTGTTAAAGAAGTACATGCCAGACCGAACACATGTACTAAAATTTTAATAAATAGAACTAGAACCTCATTTTTCTTACTGTGAAGAGCCTATTGTGATTCTTGACACAAAAGAGAAAGTATTGAGAAATCAGATGACCAGAATGGTAAAGGTTATTTGAATAAAACATAAAATGTAAGAAGCAACATGGGAACCTAAAGATGTTATAAATAAAAACCACCCGCATTTTTTATAGGTAAATGTTTGTGAAAATTTTGAAGGATGAAATTTCTGGAGGAGGTAAGAATATAACACCCCAATATTTTATAGTATGTATCATATTAAATAAATTCAATTCATTCGATAGCTTAGATTGCAAACAAAATTATTTCATATAATATAAATCATATAAAATCACATAGAGAACAAAAAAAAATTTATAAATGAAGAATGAATGAAAGAAGTGTCTTTTTCTAGAAATTAAGGATAAAATATCAATGAAATAATAACGTGACCTTTGGAATAATAATGTGACCCTTAACAATAGTAATTAATCCAATAGAATAGTAACCTACCCTATGAAAGTATAAATAAAATTTATGAATCTTATAAATTGTAATATTAAATAAATATATCATAGTACAATTAAATAATTTTTTAGAAATTATTAATGAGGTGTTGATATTTTTTTATAAACATAAATTTTTAATTACATTTTTATAATTAACACAATTGTTTAAAAGTTTTTTTTTTCATAAAATTTATTCATAAATTAATATTTTGTTGTATTATAATTATAATATAATTTTATGATACATTAATTAATTTTTTAAAGTGTTATAAAATCAGTTATAATTTTAAAAATAGCATTTTCCAAGTAAATGATAATTTTAATTAAAAATTAAATTTATCATATTTAGAAAATTATTTTCATAAAATTGAGTTTATTTTTTAATTTTACACTTCAAAAAATCATTAGGTTAATTTTTTGGGATTTTTCTAAAATTGTTGAATTTTTGGTAAATAGTGAAAGATGACAATTTGCAATATATATAAATAAATGAATTGATGAGTCATGGATGATGTATGGATGAGTTAATAGCCCATTGGTTTGACCTAATATGAATTTTTTACTATATTTAGTCATGGAATCATCACTATTACTTTTCTTGATCCAAAATAATAAACTAATGAATAAAAAAATAAAAAACACCCCTCTCCTCCACTATATATACCACCCTCACCACCTCTTATCCTCACACATATTAAGAAATGAATATTTTAAAATTCCTACCCAATACCATTACCAAGTATCTCCCCTATATCTAGGGGCCTTTGTTCTCACCAAAAGACTAATCCCAATCCCCTTAAGGAGGTTCTCAAGAAGAAGAATTCAAAAGGTAAAACCCTTAATCATTCCTTTTCAAATTCTTTTAATTTCATTTAATTTATTATCCTTCCCTAAAATACTCTATAAAAAATGAATTATAGCTTAATTATCTTATATATACTAAAATTTTATTATGTTGATGGAAAATATATCATCAAACCCCTTCTCCTCTTCCTTTTATTCTAAAAATTATAACATCATCCGTGTGATGCCGATTTACCACCTTCGTAGACGATGCATTTTCGTTTTTCAATTCCACCTTCAAGGAAGGAAATAAAACAATTTTATGGTTAAAAAAGATTATAATATATTTATTATAGATTATTTATAGTTATTTAACTTGTATATACAAATAATATTAATTAATAAAACAAAACTAGTTTGTAATGATAAAAAAGAAAGCCAAAATAATCTAAATGATTACCACTAATGTTTTATGTAATGATTCACATTCATTACGTATAACAAAATGAAATATATAACTATTTAATATTCTTTAAATTAATTAATAACATATAATTTTAATTTTGGAAAACTATTATCATTTTACATGATTTTCCATACATGTATACAAGTAAACCGATCATGAAAACCAAGTAAACATACTCTTATAAATGATAAAATTGTATCTTATAACTCATCAAAAATTCCATAAATGCACTTAATAAAATCATAATAAATAAAATAAATGTATAAAATTTTATTTATTGTTTAATTAATTTATTTAATCTGATTATCAAGGACATTGAGGTCAAGTTCATAACACATTCAGACATAAGGTAAGGGATTATCCCCAAATCTCTATTTTTCATTCAAGTTAATATTTATCTCTCTTTACCCCAATGTAATTCTTAATTATTCTTATTCACTCCTCGTAAATTCTACGTTTATGCTCTAAAAATATTTACCAATCTCAATTATAATTTATTTAATGGGGATATGAATGTTTATAAGGTTCTATTTTTAATTCCTCCTAATAAGCAAGCCTTATTTAAGGGAACTTTCCAATTTATTTCCCATTTTCAAGTACCATACACAATATATTTTAAGATAGAAATATTTTTATAAAATAAATCATCTTACCATGAATAAATATCTTTTTTCATTTCTGGTTTTATATAAAAAATTATTCTATTTTTTATTTTAAAGACTCTTTAATATTTTCCTTAAACCAAACTTAAGAGGCTCATTTCTAAAGTTTCTTAAACACTCTTTTTACATGTCTTCATTTTAGTAGTACATCATTTACAATGATTAATTCCTTATTAACAAATTATTACTTGTGTGTGGCGTGTGTATAATTTCCTTTTATTTAGGATCATTATTCTTTGAGGATTTCATTAAATATCCATATTTATTGTGTCATGGATATAATTAATATCTTAGCCGTATACCATTTTTACATACGTAATTTTCTTTTAATGTGTTGAATTGAAACTATGTATAAATAATGCATTGGAATTGCAGTGACGGGTGGGACCCAGTTATATATTTTCCCTCGATGCATCAACATGTCTCGTGAGACAAAACAGTTGGCGAAAAACCCTTGGTATTTGTTTCCAAACAGAATCAGACGAGTTTTTACCCACTTACTTAAACCATATTGACAGAATAATGGTTCATGAGCTTGATACATGACATCCAAATAATCATTTTATTTATTTATTATTTTTTTATTACTTTCCATGATATTTTCACTATGACAAAATCTATGGATGTATCTTCATTTTCAGTGATGGAATGTGTTTTTCAGTTTATTTACCTTCTGATAATGTCTATGACTTATTAAATTTACTTTACTTATTATTTTTTAATATGACCCTTACTGATCATTTGAGATCACCCTTTTATTTATTTTCCTTCCCCATGCCGAGAAGATGAAATCTTTGAATAAGTTTTAAGAAACAATTTTTTTCTTTTGTTATGTACTATGTTTAATTACCAATATAATATGGGAACCATGTATGTATCTAGTTTATTCAAGAATACTAAACTAATCAATCCTTAGTGATTTGATCTCTTGTATCTATTCAATTTTAATAAAATGACCACCAACTATGGACTACTAGGTCCAGGGTTGTTTCACTACTCCCACCTTTCCCACGCTCCTACCCATGCATGATACCCCATGATTTTTTTATTTCTTTTGATACCCAAAAATAATTGATCTTCAAATAGACATTTCATATTTATATTCCCTCCAATAGATGAGTGGTTTGTGGAATTTGGACCGTATTGAAACCCTCTACTTAAATTTTAGTGATTTTATTAAACCTTCTACTTAAAATTTTACATTCCATCTCTGATATCAATTGAAGGAACCTGAACATAGAATAAGCATTTATAACTATTATTTTTGAAAAAATGTGGCCTGATCTTATATAGAAACACTAAATATAATATACCAATATTCAATTTCAAGCATATATCATTTTAAAATAATATTAAGTATTATGAAAAAGTGAAACATTATTTCATTTATGAATGAAATCTTGATGTAGTCCGCTCAAATTCGAATCATCATAGCTTAAAGGATCCATTTTTTGTGCCCTCTATATCATCTACATGTGTTATGTATACTCCTAGTTCATTGTTTTATGATATTTTTATGTTATCATAAAAAATCCTAGTGCTTTATTTCACAACTTGGATTATGTGAAGAATGTGTGATTGATTTATGATAGAAAACTGATTGAAAATTTTTCTTACATCACTTTCTCACTCTAAAACAAGAGAGAAAGTTATAAATAAAATCCATAAAAAATGTTTTTTATTACTCTTTATTACTCTAAAATGGGTTTAAATACTTCAGTTATACTTTCCTTCATTTAACATTAGTACTTAATGAATTTTAACCATTAAAACAAACCATTTATTTCATGAAAATATTAGTTCATGTGACATTTGTGTCATAAATATTTCATCATTCACATGTAAAACTCTAAAATGTATTCTAATAAAATACATTCCATAAAATTAACTTGATCCTCATTAATTTTTTTAATGAAACGTGAATAAATAATATTCATTTGAGAACTTATTTCTCTCATATTCACTTTTTATACATAAATAACTTGTGGATACCTTGAGAAATAAATTAAATTATCATTATTCTAAACATGAATAATATATAATTTAATTTATTAATTCATTTACTTATGGTGGTTTATAGTTGATCATTCATCAACCCATAATCATGGTCCCCACGTTGTCCTAGACTCTGACTCGTTTGAATTTGTGGAAATTCCGGACACACTTTGGGTGTAACCTTCTACAATGTTATCTCGATAGTAGTGAATCATACTCATAATCCAAGAGTGGTATCTAGAAATGAATCTTGGTACCTAAAGTGATAAGGATAAGTTATTTATAATATTTATAATGGTTTAATAACTCTTATTAGATGTAATGGAAGAAACTAAAATTCAAAACACCAACATCACCATGAAAAGATATATATAACACGTAAGGAACCAGAAATAATGAACATTGTAAAACTGGTGTGTGTACCTTACAAAAGAGTCACAAAAGCATCAATATTTATGATATATAGTTTATGAATGTCACAAGAGTGGAATTTGAAGGACTCTCACCTCAGAAGGTATCCATGGTCCAACTAGATATTTTGATGCTCGAACATGATCCATCATCCTTCATAGAATGTTAGCAAAATATGATTCATAGACGGTAGGAGAATGAGAGATTTATAATGAGGATGTGTCATCCAAACATTGAGTGAGAATCCACACCAAATATATCCCATGGAAATAGAAACTTATAAAAACCTTGATTATTCTCCTCAAGCATTTGAGTATTAAATATTGTGTTAGAATGTGTGAGTTAGTGCTTTAGTTATCACATGAAACACAAGAATGAGTAATCAACCTTGTGTTACAAATCTTGTAACAGTCCTTTGAATGATAGCTTGTGTGGGATAAATCATTCAATTCTTATCTCTTAATGTTCAATCTCCCCTGAAATTGAAAGTGACATCATACTATAGCCATATGATATAGTTATTTCTCCTAAAAATGCATGGAATAAGATCCTTAGGACTTAGCTCAATCGTACTCTATGATTGAAATGTTTGTCTAAATAAGTTGCTTGGTTTCTCTAAACCTTGAAATATGATACCCCTAAGTTTTATAGAATGATATAGATGCGGTACATGCATGAAATCACATTCGATTACCCTTTTTTGGTATACCCCAAATCATTGGCTATGATATAGTCATGCAATATAATGGAATCATATTACATACTTTATGATTGTTATCCAATATTTTAATATGATAATCCATTTTTATTATATATAAAAATGGGATTTATGTCATATATCTCCTTCAATACCCCACTTTCACTAAATCCTAAACAACTTTATGTCATTTTTCATATTATATCATATCATTCATGATTTGTTATAAAATAATATCCAATCCCCATTTAAATATCTTCCAAAGAACTTTTGGAAAGCTACCATCAAACTTCACCATGTATCACATCATATGATATACCTTGTAAAATACCATCTAAAAAACTTTTTAATTAATCCCTAAAACATTTTTAGAGTATACCTATGATCCAAAATTAGTCCATGTTAAATCAACCACAATGTGTGACACCATAAGATTTATTAGTATTGAAAAAAATATGAATAATCATATCCATAAATGTAATCAAAGAGCTATCTATGACATATAATTAATACTACTCAAGCTACAAATGGATCTAGTGTGATCTTAATCAAACACAAGTCTCTCAATACCCATGTCCACCCATTGTATCTCATGTTAGAATATATTCTCATATGTTCTCTCTGCCCATTACATTGAGTGACCCTCGAGCATGAAGTATGCAATTCCCATATACCAAAATCTTTTATTGTCAATCCTCTATGTATAGACTGACCTGGTCAATGAATACATCACATGCCATTAATTGTTATAGATAATCACATCACTTTACACTAATCTAAATAGATAAGAACATAAAATGTACTATCTAGGTGTGGTCATACACTCCTTAGTCTATCACTATTGAGGGACCATATGTTAATCTCTTCATACAAGGTGTCAAATCCCATATTAGTTGAGCTCTAACTAGAAAAATTATTAGTAACATATCCAAAAACCCCTGATTAGCTAATACTTAGGGATTTCATTAGAAATGTATCAAAGTTTTATATTTCTCATGATATTTTTTTCACCAACCTCAGCTAATGGGGACTCTTATATGATTCATCCTCCCCTAGTATACAAAATACATAGTATATGAAATTCCATTTGGTACACATGGTTGGTCATCCAACACACAAAAACTCTTTTTATGCCTCATAAGAATATTTTATACCTCATTCAAGAAGCCTAATCATGATAACCTCAATGTTTAATCATAAAATATAACACTTCATGATGAATATCTATTAGGGATAACTCAAAGTTATACTCTGACAGGTCAATTAGCATTACACATCATAAAATTTATATCAATATATACATATATACAAATAATGTGAAATAATGATAAAGTGGAGATTTACTTTTATGGGATACTATTTTCATTAAAAAACTCTTTTAATAATGTTTAAAAACCCTATATAAGCACCAATCTTTCATATCATATATGAAAAATTATTAGTCCAGCCTTATATCTGATATACTTTCTATGGGTTTTTAACTCATTACACATATATATAATTATTGTCACATATCTATGTTACCCTCTCATAAAACCCTCCCAATAAACTCTTTAGTGAGTAATATCTCTAAAGGAAGCAAGTTTAAATAATGGTGAGATTTAGGAATCATATTCCAAATGTTCAACTTCTTAAACACATACAAACTTCTTTACATTAGAACCTAAAATGTTACAACGTAAAATTATATTTTCTATATATAATTTTCCTAAGTAAAATATCTTCCTTCTTGGAACAAATTACATCAAACTTTTGCCTTGAAATTTTATGGTAATCAATATAACTATTTATATTATTACTTACCAGCACATACTAAACTACTTCAGTATAAAGTGACATTCACTGTATTATGGTAACTGTATATAACACTATAAATTTCTATTTAAAGCCATACCCTAAATTTATTTTTGGATATAAAGTGAAATTCATTCTATATTATTGGCTAGAATAATACTTTAGTAAATAGAGATATACATTTTTCATGGTTACTAAATGAAAATCTTTACATTTTTCCTTACCATAACAAATAATAAACACTTAAGGATATTAATTGAAAATAACTTTATCTTTAGACTAGTATAAGATTTTATTTTTTATGTTTTAACTTCTCTAATTTCAAACATTCTTCCACTATCCTCTTATAAAATATATTCAATTAGAAATATCATTCTAAATTATACAAAATCTTTTGTGTTTAATTGATAACTCTTATTTCTTTTTAGTTATAATATTTAAAAAAATAGACTTTTATTTCCATATAATACATGGTATTCTATGTACTTGGATAATTTATCCCTAAGAATAAGAATATTAATCAATATATGCCACTGATGGGTGGTGGGAACATCTTCCCTCATATTTTAACAAAATGTTTCATAAGCACTTTATTATGGATATTTTTTTTTTCATTCTATCCATTTTAAAACATGTTATAGAAATCATTGAATCATAAACCATTCATATACAATTAATCATTTTATTTTGTTCATAAAAAATCTATTAATGAAGAAATTATCTTATAATATAAGATAAATGAGGTAAATATGAACATCCTTTATTGAGATCCATATTATATTCATTTACATTCAAACCACTAATGCAAATACTTTTTACTTCATCACATTGAATTTAAACTAAAAAATACTCCAATTATTCCTTTTTATTTTTAGCACCTGTATATTTAGAACACTTTTAAAGTATACTGTAAGTAACAAATACCCTTCAAAATCAAAGAATTGATTTTTATAATACTAATAACTACCATGGATATTTCATGGTCTTTCAAAACCAATTTGTGTATCCTAAGGATTTCATATTTTAGAATCATCACTCCTCCTTCCCAATAACACCTTTGGGTTTTAATGACTATCACTGGCTACTTGAAGAAACATTTTTTAGACTCCAAATAAATTTTATTATTTTGGTTTTAACTTTTTCCCACTTGTACTAATGACATAACACTAGAACCTGGAAATAATACGCTCCATTAATATATTCTCAACTCTTAAAAATATAAGTTAAAATTTTTCGTAAAACTATTGATATTGTCGTAAAATTTATACAAATGACAACAAAATGAATTCCAAAATGAGAATAAGACTTAAAGAACCCAATAGTCTCACTAGGTCATTAACATATCCAATCATATTGAATATATGAGATGAGAATAAAAAATAATTAATTATTTTTGAATCTAAGGCCTTTTATATCCTAATTTCATAATTTTATGCATGTCATAGTCATTTAGATTCACTTATTGAGAAATTTCAACACTCGATTACTCAAGAAGGTGTTACTCTAACACATAGTCGAGAACTTTTTTTATGTTACTAGTCTTTAGTGTTTTTTAAAATAATATTCTACTTCTCAAAGATTAATCTCAAAGTTAACTTTTTTTATGATAATTTTATTATATAAAATTGATGTTTTTGTCAAATGAGTATCGTGTTTTATTAATATTTAATAAAGAATTTTATTAAATGGGATACCACTAAAATAATAACCCCCTTTTGAAAACATTATATCCATTATTAGACCAAGATACATTTTAAATCAATAATTATAATGGTTTGTGCACATAAATAAGCTATTATTATATCCGGTAAACCAAAATCATCAATAGTATCATATAAAATTTTTGGATAACTGAGTAGATAACTATTTATCTAAATCCATTATATGGATATACTCAACTTGATTCCCCTGGTATCTTAATTATTAGGGATCACTATAGTGTGACCCAAATCTAATTCCAAGAACAAGGCACCTAACCATTAAGGTTACCCATAACTTTATTTCCCTACACAAGATAATCCATTGGAACCAAACCATTAGTGTCACCCATACTAACTGATCAAAATTTTGACAAGTTATTCTTTGGAAGGAATGTGATACTTAGTATTTAGAAGGTGGTTTAATCTCCACATCATATCTCATGTTATTTCCTTTATATATTCTTGATTTTAGTGATTTAGTTTTGGAATCTTATTCCATCCACCAAATCAATATATTTAAACCATATTAATATGTAACCCTTTACACAACCCATAGTTTGTGTTGGTCACCCAATATAAAAAATTTATATGCATGAATACTATACAAGGGAATAACATTTAAATAAATAAAAACGTCATAAATTTAATAATGAGATAACCCCCAATGATTAATTGATAAAATATAGGTAATTATAAACAGTTTATAATTTTATATTTATTTATTATAGAAATTCAATAATTTTCAAGATAAACACTTTATATTAATTTCATAATATTAACTCTTTCATATTATTTATTATATGGAATTTTACTTTAAATTTATATAATATTTTATGAATTAGAAATATTTTATAATCCTGTTTATATTTGGTAAAAATATTTACATAATCAAAATATCACATACATAATATTATTTAAACCCTTAACATATCAATAACCAAAAATCCTATTGATGTGGTTAAATAATATCCCAAATAACACCCCCTAATTTGAACTATTCGAACCATGGTTTATGCAAGCTTCATAATATTTAAATATAAAATTTTTATATTTTAACCTTATTTTTTAATTTATAAACACTATAAAATACCCCTTATGATTTTAAAATAGACACATTATTTAATTCATAAGGCATGAAACACAAGTTGGTAAAAGGTATCATTTTAAAAATAACAATTAATATTAAGTAATTTTATTAATGAATTTTTCATAAAAATTTAATTAATTAATTATAACCTCTTTATATTTAATGAATTTACAAACTCATTATGAATTTATAAATATCCCATAAATACATTTTTATCATTATTTATAAATGATTTAAAAATAATAAATTCAATTAATATTTGAATATATATAAAAATATTCAATAATATTTAATGATTCATACCTAATCATAGAATAAGATATAATTATATACTATAATCCACAATGTGACATGGGCTATGATTGGTCGTGGATTCACCTATTTTCAGTTATACTTTATGACTAATAGCCCAATAATTGAATATAATAGGCAATCATATTTTATGATTTATATTTCTATCATTTCTTTCAATGTACTATATTTTATTTTATAATAGATATTGATATTTCTTTAGTGATTCAATACTCTGTTTACCCAAAAACATTTCATAGAAATAATAGTTTATGAGATGTGGAATCATGCATTATGACTAATGTAAAATTGTGTATTCAAGTCATATCATGGATTATAATATCTTATATTATATGCCATGATAAAAAATCCATAGAATATTGAAACATGTAGTAGCTTACAACCGTTGGGTAATATGAAATACGATTGTTATGTTCTTTATTTCACACATGATTTTGTAAATCTAATTGAATGGGAAGCTCTGATACCACTTCTTGGATATTTTAGAGTCTAATAACTCTTACTAGATGAAATTAAGGAAATTAAAATCCCAAATACTAAGATCTTCATCCATAGATATTGAAATCCATGAAGAATTTGGAAATGAAGAACATTATAAAATTGTCCTATGATCCATACACCAATGTCATAAAAACATCCAACTGCATCATATTTAGTTGATGAATATAATAAGAGTGGTTGTCTAAGGACTCCTAATTTTGAAGGTATCCATGGGCTAACAAGATCATCCATACTGAAAAGGGGTCCTTCAGCCTCTATAGGGTGATGTAACTTCATAATGAAAAACATACATGAGGAGAATATCTTTAGAATAAAGAAGTATTGGATGAAATGTTTGATCAAATATCACTTTTGTATCATTGTTCTGAAAATCACAATACACTTAATGATAATTTTATATAACCAAAAAAAATTAGTTATTTTTTATGTTCAAGATGAAAATCTGATAAAATTAATTCTGAAGGATTTAAGTTTAACTTTAACTGAATGAAAATATAGAGAACTAGAATTTTATAATAGATTACATTAATTTATTGTTCAATCATTATAGAAACACATGATGACATCATCTAAATATGGGAAGCTATATTGAGTTCTTAGGAAGATGATGAAGAAAATTTTGATGTTTTTTCAACGGATCATGAAGAATGTAGATTCCAACCATTTAAGAATCATATATAAAACAGATTACTATCTTGTGTATGGAAGCGCATTATGATAAGATTTATCTAAGATCTTTTAATCTCTTTAAGTCTAGAACAACGTTTTTACTTGATAGTGCTTCTGGTTTTTGATGTTGTTTGTGTTTTTTTTAAATTTCATCTTGAGAGGATTTAATTGTAAAGATATTATAATTTTTTGTTATAATAATTTTTTTATGATACTTTGTGTTTGAAGGCTTACATGAGGAAGATAAATCTTGTTATGATTATTGAGATCAGGAAATTTCAATTTATTGAAGCAGGTTGTTACTGATCAACATGATTGTGGCCTTCCATCAGGAAGATATAGTTGTTTTTGATCTTTCTAGATCGATGGATTATGGGTATGAAATATAATGATACCATACAACAGGTTAAATTCATTGGTTTTTTGGGATATGAATACAAAGATACCAACAAATGGGTTTATAGTTGAGGATATTCTTTTGTTTGGAATATGGATAAATTAGATTAGGTTTATCGATCATCTATTCACTTTGGTTTAAAAGTGAGGTTTTAGTAATAATATCCTTTTGGTTTTTAAGGATTTTTATCCTTAATCCATTTATTGTTTTTAAACATTTTTTTGTTTAGTTTTATTCATGTTGTGATATTATATTTTTTTTGAAGTTATTGAAATTATGACATTTTAGTTTTCACTATTTTTATACATTTTTATGTTTAAAAAAAGATATTTTATGGGTTAATTAGAATATCATATCTTTTGGTGTTTTTAAATATGAGATGAATAAAATTTATAGTTAGTTTTTAAACTACAATTCACTCCCTCTTATAGTTTTCCTTACCCTTATTTATTTAAGACAAAAATCAGTTTCAATGATGTATCTACATTTGATACTGTTCTAAGTTTCATTACTTAAATTTTCATTAGTTAATAATATTTTTTTAATTACATTATACTAAAAATGTTTTATATAAAATATCTACTTTGTTTTGAATATTAAAGGTGTTATTAATGATGGTAGCGTGGATAATCTTAATCCGAACAAACCTCATATTTTTATCAAAATGATCGAGTATTGAAGATTCCATATAGAGAAATTCATTATCAATAGTGGTGTATAAAATTTTAATATATTTATTTTAATCCATAATATTCCATAGAATGAAGTTATTTCTTTTTCAAGAGATGATATGAATTAGTTATAGTAGAATTTTTTTCATCCAAAATAATTTTCTATGTTCAATTTAAAGGAATATTTATAGCCAATTTTCTTGTTTTAGAACAGTGTGTGTTATCTAGAAAAAACTTGAAGTCACGCCTTTCATAACTTAAATATTTTTTCAAACTAAGTGAACTATTATAATACCTTACTAATATAGTTTTTATTTCATTCTTGGAAAATATGTGACTCAAATGCATCAAATATTTATAACAATCTTCAATAGTTTATAATCCCTTAGAGTGAAGGAATTATCAGTTGATCGGTTATATGATAAAATTATTGGTATAATTTTGAAGGATTGGGAGTCTAAACATAAAACTATAGATTATCCAAATAATATTAATAAGATAAGTATTGATGAATTTATTTGAATGCTTATGAAATATGATATTGGACTTAAAAGAGATGCTATAAAGTAAAGAAGAAAGAGTGGTGTTACCTTTGCATCAATATTTGGAGCTCTTAATTATAGAGGAAATACATCAAGGACTAATGTAAAAATATATGAAGTGTTTAGTGGTTCCTTTCCATTCCCATATTGGTTTTGATAATTTATTCAACCCATCATTTTTTACTAATAAGTTTGTTTTTGTGATTTTATATTTACTTTGTCTATATGTTTATTTTATATCTAACATGATATTGATCATATTTATACAACATTTTTATTATTCAAAATATAAGAAGATTATCTTAATTTTAACATTCTATGTTGAAATCTATGGTGTAAAATTATACAAAACTATTACAATTTTTTCCATGACAGTGAAATTTATTAGTTTAAAGTCACCTCTATATTTTGATGATATCTTAAGATACAATGCTAAGATTAACTAGAAAATTATCACTTTTAAAGTCCAATATAGTTATCTAAATTGAAATATTTTATTAGGAAGTATAAAAATATAAATTTGGTGCTCTAGAATTGCATCAAAGTTTCTAAAATAGTTTATGTATTCTATAGTGTACAAATTTGGATGGATATTGTTTTTTAATGATTTATTGATATAAAAACATCTAAATCATGTGTAACATGGTGATTTAAAAATAAAATAAAATTATATTTATTTTTTTAGTTTACATGGAAGGATTAAAAGGTTGTTTTTATGATCAATAAAATATCTAAAGTTGGGTTATATTTATGTTGGTATTCAATTTTTCTAGATTTTGTTAATTCTGTTTTTCAATGATATCGGTAGATGTGTAAGTTAGATTGAGGTGTTTATTGATCCATTATAAAGGTCTATAATTTACCTAAATATAATTCATCTATACTAAATGGTTAATAATTTGTTAAAATTCCTTATAAAATCAGTGAAATTTGAAGGTAAGTTGTTCGGTTTTTAGAAGTTTCTTTTACCTCTACATTCATTTTGGGAACCCTAAATTTGATTAAAAGTATGGTTTATATACCCAAATTTTAAGTTAAAATTATGGATCATGATTCCTAATTTTTCTGTATTGATCCTTACATTGGAAAATTCTACCTACATTTTCGTAATTGAGGATAATCAACTCATCACTGCTACTACCAAAGTGGAACTTAAAGAAGTTGTACAATTCCTTAAGACCTGGAAAATTTTATTTTCAGTATGTTATATCAACTTAAAATGATACAAAATTCATGAGACACTGTATAATGTCAAAACATGACATAGGTGAGGAATATGAGCTCGCTCAAGCTAGAGAAATCCCTTTTCATGCATGGATATATGGAAGATAAATTTAACTACATGTTAGAAATCGATATACTGCATGATAAATATGATGCTCACCTCTCATATTATTTTTCTCTCCTACTACTGGCTGAAAGATCAATGATAAAATCATACATTATGGATGTGATAATCATGTATATATGATCTTAGATCTACTAGAGCCTCGCGACATGTGTTATCCTGATGTATATTTCCACTACATTATTTTTTGTTCCAAACTGAAAACTTAATCTATATAATACCCTTTCTAGAAATGGAGAAAGTAAGAGATATCAACGTATTCAATATTTTAGTGCCTAGATATAATAGTGGAAGGATATAATATTTACCTCACCCCTTTATCAAAACTCAAGCCTTTCCACATGTATTATCATGAACAATGGAATCATGACCTATATTTTTCATCTTGTTATGAATAGTTTATAGTTTCTATGTATGACTCAATCATGGAGGAACATGAAATGGATACAAAATTTCCATGAAAAATAAAATTCTTCAGTATTTATATATTATAAAATCAATATTAAGTTGATGTCTCTATATTATTTAAGCTTGAAGAAATCTTCTGGGGTGGCTATAGGGTAATGAGATATCTTGTTCACTATGTGATGAATGCGTGATTGCTACATGCATATGATGAGTTTTCTTGATACTATAGAGGTTTACATGAATGAACCTGATATCTACATCTCTCTTAAACATTATATTTTTTGTTAATTATTTTCTGGAGATGGTGGGATTATCATTTTATTTGAAATATGAGAATGCAAAATATTTGAATATTTCCAATGGCATTAGATTTTAGTATCTGAATCTGTATTTATGAAAAAATGGAAGAAAAACTTCTATAGATTTTATAAGTAGGTTATCATTCCATGTTTTCCATATTCTTGGTATTTTTAACTACTGCATTTTTACCAAGATTACTATTCTTGGTTTATTATCTAGATAAATTCTCATTAAATCAAACAATTTTGATCAAACTATTTATAAAGTTTTTGGTGTTGTTTTTAAAGATAAATATGATTGCTTTATTTTAATGTATATTTCTTAAGAAGTCAGACGATAAAAGGGTGTTTAAATTCAAATATTTGAATTTTCATGCATATTATGTTGCAAGATTTAAAGGATTATTTCATCTATTTTAAAGGGATATTTTACTGGGTATTGTAATCTATTTTATAGGATCTTTCAATTTTTTTGAAATATTAAATGAATTTTAAATCATTTTATGGGTTTTATTTCAAAAATTTTTTTCATAAAAAAATAGTGAAACATTTTTGGGATTTTCATCGATAAATTCTTGGAAACTCATGACTAGATTTGTTTTGAATATACAAAGGGGGAGGAGCCACTACAACTGCTGAATATTTTATTCTCTTTAAAAAATTATAGAAATAAAAAGAAGAAGAAGAGAAGTCTGTAAAAAATCTTTTGAAAATAAAGTGCTGAAAATTTTTATTCTATTATTTTAAATTTTAATAAGAGATAAGTTTACTCTGTATATCCATTATTCTCTCACTGTACTAAGAATGATAAGAAGAAGGCAGCCTGAACCAAAGAATAAAAATATTATATTATTTCATTAAAATAAGAAGAATCCTACACAACATTGAAGATTTAATTTGTTTTTGTACTTTATTGAAGATCATATACTTCTATCAGTTGTTGCTATGAGTGTGTGCTGAAGTTTTTACAACAAGATACATATCGTTTATTTCTACCGAAGTGTCAATTTCTTGTACTTAGTCATGGTGGATTTTCATATTCTTATACTAAGATGTTGATATTAATTTTCCCTATAAAATAACCTAAGGGACCTATAAAAACATTTTTATATTGTATCAACTACCTACACTCAGTATCGAGGTCCTCAAGAAAATGACTTAGTATAAAACCCAAAGATTATAGTGAGAGAATTAGTGTAGTGGACTAGGAGATTTATATTCCGTGAACCACTATACATTTTCATGTCCCATTCTTTCCATTATTTATTTTCCATTTCTTAAACTTCTTTAAGAGAGAAAGAATGAATCTATTTAATTTGAGGGAGTCATTTATAATTTTTCAATATTTTTAAAAGGAAACAATTTTACCCCCTCTTATTTCTTAGTCATCATCATTTTGACATAAAAATTGGTATTAAAGTTTGGGATCTATTGGGTATATTGATCTTTCTATACATATTTGATTATATACCACATTTCTACCTAATACCAAAATGTGGTTCTAAAAGGTTGTTCTATTGAAAAATACTAAAGATTTTTTTGGGCTCTAACATGCTAGAGTTAAAGATCTGGATGAATTCAAATTTCCATAGCTAATATTAGAGAAGGAATTTCAATGATCTATGATCCTTATTTTATTGGTAATAATTATGGACACCATAAATATTTCATTCTTATTTATTGGACGAATCTTGGAATAAAAATTTACTTGAATTTTATAAAGCCTAATGATATTCTTGATGAAGAACCAGAGAAGTGGAATTATTCTCAAGAGGTTGATTATATCTAAATTCAAAATTTGAGAATCATTTTTTTAATTATGAACTAATGAATTTAATCGATTTTTTCAGTGTGTTATAGCTTATGAAATATGGGTAACCATTTTAGTATTATATGAATGAAATGATAATGTTCAAAAACTAAGGTACAATACTACTAAATTGAAATTTGATACATTCAATATATAAGAAGATAAAATAATTACTCAAATGAATGAGATATTGACAAAATTTTTCAATGATGTTGTTTTCTTAGAAACTCCAATTCCAGAACCAAATCAAGTGTTAAAGGTACTTAGAGTTTAACTTTCTAGGTGGGATGGAATATCTACTACTATTCAAAAATCAATTAAAATTAAAAATTTAAAATGAACTAATTAATCAGAACCATGATGATGTATGAAGTTGAGATGAAAGAAGAAGCTCAAAATCATATTTTTATTGAAAAGGAAAATATTGCCCTCAAAGTTTTGATGATTGAGTTTTCTAATACATATTCTTGTCATTTAGGCTTAAGTGTCGAGCTATAAAATCTTTCTAAAAATTCATCATGAAATATAAAAGGAGAAAGTATAAATTAATGAATAATAAATAGAATGAAGTCAAATGATATGAATATAAGAAGAAAGGTAATGTTTTACTTGAATTATATTTTCATAAATCTCAATTTTAATATGATTATACAAGAAAAGGTAATAAATCCATTAAATATATGTTGAGTGCTTCTAAATATTCAAGCAGTGAATCTACTAAAAACTCTAAAACTGAGCATAAGAATAAAAAGGTAAATCTATTCCTTATGGATCAAACTGATGAGGTGAAATCTTCTTACTCTCAATATTCTAATTCTAAATGTATTTCTTCTAGTGAACTTAATGAATATTGTTTTATTCTTCAAGTTAAATTTAAATACCTCAATAAAGAGAATAGAAAATTGATAAAATCTTATGATGCTATTTCTATTGATAAAGAGATTTTGGCTTATAAAATTTTAGATTTAAGATCTAATTATTTAAAAAATTTATGTTTGTTGAATGAAATTAAATATAATGAATTATTGGATGAAGTTAACCATTTAAAATAAGCCTATAGTATACTTATTAAGGGAGAAAATTATCTAAATAAAATTCTTGGTAAGTATAAAATTAATAAAGGAAATATTGGTATTGGTTGTAATGGAGAAATGCCTAAATTATATTGGAATTATTTTGTTCTAGGTTTTAAGAGAAAAGTAATGCCTACTGTTAAGTTCATTCATTGTAGTGTTAAGGGACATTATTCTAATGAAATATTTTTTATAAATTCTTAATTTGGTCATATAAATCATGTTCATTATTCAAAAATCTTTATCTGAATCTAAATTTTAAATTTCAGTTCAAAGTAAATATATTTGGTTACCTAAGTCCTTAGTTTCTAACACTACCAAACCCAAAAGAAAATGAGTACCAAAATGAAATTTTATTTTATATTCTTTAGTTTTTCACATTTATAATTCATTTTTATATTATTAAGTGTACACTTAAAAGTATATGGATATTTCATTCATTTTAAAAATATTAACCTGATATAAAGTAGCTCATTATTTTGAAGGAATGATCCTTTGAGCTAGAACTGTTAAAATCCAAGAGGTAATTTATTTTCATTTTAAAATTTGATTTAAATAAACTAATAATTTTTTATAGGGGATAATATATTTTCAATGGTTTAACTTTTATTCAACTACATTTGATTATTCTTATATTTAAACTGTTAAATCATTTTCTCACTCTATTATTTTATGTGATGAATTAATTAATTGAATTATTTTTCTAACATCATGCATTCTATTTAAAATTTTATTTTTGCATGTGTTAATTTATTAAAAGTTATTTTTTATTTTAATCATGTGTTTAATATATTAATATTTAATTACTTTCATATGCTAAATTTATCTATTATTTTATGTGATAAAATATTTTATTATTAGATTGTAATGTTTTTTCATTTATTTCATGTGCAAAAACATCTATCTTAAAATTATTGGAAAAATATTTTATTTAGAATTAATTGAATATATTATATATTTAGGGTTAGTCTATGGGAGTGTTATTTCAAAATTTTATCATATGTTTAAATATTTTATTGATTGAAATAAATTTCATAAATAATATTTTAATTCATTGAACAAATTTGTTCTTAATTGAATTATATTTTAAAAGTTTTTGTGCCTCCATAAGTATTATTTGTTATCCTTTTGATGGAAGCATTAATTAATGAGGATTTTATAATGCTACATGTATTGAGAATGTATTTTTCATGAATTTAAAATTTTAAATCATTTTTATCCTTACAAAAAGGGGGAGAAAATTTTGATATAGAGTTACAGTATTTTAATTATAAAAAGGGAGAGATTTTTTAGTGGATATTTTATATTCTCATATTGGTTTTGATAATTAATTCTACTCATAAGTTTTTTTACTAATAAGTTTGTTTTAGTGATTTCAGATTTACTATGTCTCTGTGTTTATTTTAAATTTTACAAAAAATTGATCAGATTTATATTCCATTTCTTCCATTGGAAATATAAGAAGATCATATTAATTTTAAATTTATATGTCTAAATCTATGGAGGAAAAATTATCTGATGTTGTAATAAGTTTTTCGGTGAAATTGTAGTTTTTAAGATTAAATTTGCATCTATATTTTGATAATATCTCAAGATATAGTTTTGGGATTTTCATGAAACATGTCAAATTTTATATCCAATATATTTATCATAAGTTTATTTTTTATGAGGAAGTCTCAAAATATCTCTTTGGTGCTCTAAAAAACACTAAATTTGTTTCCATTGTTTTTGTATTCTACAATGTACATATTTGGATGGCTATAGTTTTTCAATGATTTCTCGAGCTAAAAATATATAAATCATATGAACATGATGATATGGAAAGACAATACATTAATATTTATTTTTTTATTTTACATTTAAGTCTAAAAATGTTTTTTTGATGGTCAATAAAATATATGAAATTCTTCAATGTTTGTAATGAGCTGTAGTTTTTTCATATTTTATTGCTTATATTTTTCGATGATATCAAGAGCTATGGAATTTTTATTGAGGTGGTTATTAATCCATTGTAAATATTTATAATTTACCTAAATATAATTCTTTTGGGATAAATTTTAAATCAATTGTTAAAAACCTCTAAAAAACTAGTGCAATATAAAGGTAAGTCATTCAGTTTTCAGAATTTTTTATCCCTATATTGGTTTTGGGAACCCTATGTTTGATTAAAATTATGGGCGGGGAACCCTAATTTTAAGTTAAAAGTTTGTATCATGAACCATAATTTTTATGCATTTATCTCTATGTTGTAAAATGATTCCTATGCTACTTCCATTAAAGATAAACCACTCACTAATACTACTACCAAATTGAAACTTGGAGAAGATGTATAGTTCCTTAAGACCAAGAAAATTTAATGTACAATATGTTTCATCAACCTGAAATGATGAAAAATTCATGATAGACTATAGAACTTAGAGACATGAAATAGGTGAGGTATAAGTGCTCTCTTAAGATAGAAAAATCCCTTGTCTGGCAAGGGTATCTGGAAGATAAATGAAACTACATATTAGAACTCAAAATAGTGAATGATGAATGGGAAGATTTCCTCTCATATTTTTTTTTCTCACCTACTATTGGTTGTATGATTGATGTTTCACTCATACAATATTGATGTGATCACCATTTATATGTGATCTTAGATCTACTGGAGCCTCACCGCATGTGTTCTCCTTTTGTACATTTTCATTGCATGAATTTTTATTTCAAACCGGAAACTCAACTTGGATAATACCCTTTCCATGCATGGATGATGTAGAGGATCCTAATGTATTCAAGATTGTAGTGTCTCATGATAATATTTGAAGTACTTAATCCTTTCCTCATGGGTAGGATGAATGTGCGATCACTACATGGGTAGGATGATTTTTAAGAAACCCATAAATTATCCATGCCTGAATACAGTATCTGCATATCTCTTGAATATGATATTTTTTAATGATTTGCTGGAGATGATTGGATTATCAGTTTATCAGAAATATAAGAATATTGAATATTTGAATATTTTTTACAGGCATCATATTTATTATTTCAATCAAATTTTTGGAATAATGTAAGAACATATTTCTACATATTTTGAAAGTAAGTTATGTTGTTCTATTTTTCAATATTGTTGGTATTTTTACCTACTACATTTTTACCTAGATTATTCTCCTTGGTTGCTCAGCTGGATAAATTCTCATAAAATCAAACCATTAAGATCAAACTATTTATGGTGGTTTTGTTGAAATTTTTAAATATAAAAATGATTATTTTATATTAATTTATTTTTCCTAAAAATTCAGAGGATAACAATTTGTTTAAATTAAAATATTTTAATTTACATGAATATTTTGTTACAAGATTTCATTGATTATTTCATCTATTTTAAAGGAATATTTTAATGGGTTTCTAAATATATTTTAAAGTATTATTCAATGAATTTACTGAAATATTATAAGAATTTGAATTTGTTTAAAAGAGTTTATTTTGAAAAATATTTTTAAAATAAACAGTGAAAAAGTGCTGCTATTTTCATGGAGTAATTTTTGAAATCTCTTGACTAGATTTGTTTTGAATATCCAAAGGAGGAGGAGCACTGAATCTGTTGAATATTTAATTCTCTATCAATATTTTTTTAGTAAAAAAAGAAAAAGACAATTATGTAAAAACTCTTTCAGAAATGAAATATTGAAAATTTTCATTCTACTATTTGAAATTTGAAGAAGATAAGTATAGTATATACATCCATTATTATATCACTCTGTGAAGAAAAAGAATAATAATACAACCAACTCAAAAAAATAAAAATATTACCTTTATATTTTTTAAATAATAAGAAGCATGCACAACATTGAAGAATTAATTTTATGTTGTGATTTATTGAAGATCATCTACATATGTTAGTTTCTGCTGCAATTATGTGCCAGATTTCTTTCAAAAATATATATCTCATTTATTTCTAATAATGTATCGACTATTTCTACTCAGTCATTGAGGAATTTCAGATTCTCATACTAAATTGTGGATATTGAGGTTCCTTGTAAAATAACTTGAATGCCTTGTAAAATCCTTATTGCAATATGTTAGTGTCACATTCGTGGTTTTATTTTCAGGTATTTTTTTCCATTTTATTTTCTATATTTATTTTCCCCTAGATTTTATCGAGGGTTTTGGAGAAAAATTGGGAATTTTGGAGGGATAGAGCATAGTGCATGGTTGGTGCATGATTAGAAGTTACTGTGCACCCTACTCAGGTAACCATGCGGCAGCTGCAGGCCAAGGTATAGCTACCGCATGACCAGTGCACAGTTAGTCAGACCGTGTGTGGTAGCTATGCAGTAGGAACCTTCTTGGGAAGAGCATGAAACATGGTTGCTTCACGGTTTATCAAACCATTCGGACTAACTGTGTGCCCTGTCCTGCTCATTAAAAATTTATGTTTTTTTCTCTATCCTCTTTATTTTAACCCCAAAATCCCTCATTTTCTCCCCTACTTTAGGATTCCAGACCCTAGGTGTGCCTCCCCCTCCTTCCACCTCCATTGGGGCCTTGATTTCTTTCCAAATTTTGGAATTTCCTCCTCGGATCTTCAAGTAAGTCTCTTTATTCCTCACATTCTTCCCAAGTTCTAGGGTTTCTTCCCTCTTTTCTTGGGATTCCATTTCTATAGCAGCTAGGGATTCGTTTTTAGGATTCTATCTTGACATTTTGGGTTTGATCTCCATTTTTAGGGTTCGTATTGGATCCCTTGTGGTTCGGTTGAGGTGCAGTTGGAGATTCACACCGGTTTTAAGGGATTTCTACACCCGAGGTAGGTGATTCCATTCTTAACCAGCATTTAATGAATTTATTATGCTTGATTTAATATTTTGGAGTGTTATATGACTATTTTTTGTAGTGTTAAGGTGGTTTTTGAAATAATTTGGTAAATTTTTCTTTTGAAAATGGGGTTTCTATATGGAATTGGGTGTATTTTTGTGTAAAACACATTTTGGATTCTTGGAATTGTTTTTATAAATTGTCTATATGATTTATTAAATTATTTGTGTTGTCTAAAACATGATTGGAAAATGTTTTAGTGCGTGTTTAATTTTAAATGAGTATTTTTGGTATGCAAGTGATGACTTATAATGGGTATTTCATTGTTTCTTTTATGAAGTGAAAAAGTGGTGTGTTACATGAAATATGGAACTTTGATGAGCACAAAGGGAAGCTTTGGTAACTAGGTGGGTAGACTAGGAATAGTGTGCTAGTGATATTGAAGTGGATTCATCCCGGTTTCACTTAGTATGATTGACGATGAAAACTCTAACTAAATATTGATGATGATTGGAGACAATTAGGCCATTGGGGTGTCCCCTCCTAGTGGCTCATGCATGAGAACACTATTAGTTGTGGTTTATAAGACACGTTTCACCGAGACACAAGGTTATAGTGTCCCATTTCTATCTAGTTCCAAGAGGGTCTTTCCTGTGACTAGTGATCTTTGGTCATCTCGCACTTACTATTGGAATACGGTATGACTTATTGGTTAAAAAAACATGTTTTTATTTAAATTTGTTTTCCTTAAAATTGTTTCTAGCATTTAATTTTTAAAAAAATTGAATGATTATTTATCTTTTAATGTTTATTTCATGGAATCCATGTTGTGTGTAATCCTACTGTCCAATAGCTCTCACCATACGTACCCCTTTGTGTGTATGTAAACCTTGTTATGTTAGTTGTAGTTAAATGAAAGGTTTTTGGTGAAGGTGGTTTGGGTTTCTATTAGGCTTCCTTGGTGCAGTGTTGTGGTGGTGGATTGAGGGTGATACTCATCAAACAATGTGGTGGTTTTGGGGTTGGTTTTTGGTTTCTCCTTTGGTTGTAGTCTTTTGGGGTTTTGTGTTAACCTTGTAACTCAACTCTGGAATTTATGAATGACCTATTTTGTTGTGGGTTTTTCATTTGAATTTTTATTATTATTTTGGTTGTTTTATGTTTATAAATTCGGATAAATTGTTCCCATGTTGCATCCTTGATACTGGTGCACTTGTGATAGCCTGTGGGGATTGAGAACTCCCTTCGGGCCTTTCCACGGGCCGAGTTGGGCGCCAGTTCAGATGATGGACCGACTTGGTTTGTGAATAAATGGTATTAGAGACGTTTTCTATTTGGGTCATGTTATTTGGGAGGATTCTGGATATACTAGAGTTATGAATTTTGGGGCTCGGAGTTCTGTTTGTGAGTAGGGTGTTTGGCCAGCACACCTCATGCATACCTCAAGTATCCATGGGATGTTGGGATTTCTATTTGAATTATCCTATAGGTGGGATGTACAGGATGCAGACTGCACGTTGAAACTGGGTGGGGGTGAAGTGGTTTTTTCATTGTGTTGTCGTGATAAGTTTGATTTATTTTTATCTATTGATATTGATGAAATTTTTTAGATTGTTTTTATTAATTATTTCTCTTATGATGATTTATTTTTCCAGAATCATGCCTCCCTAAATAATTCCCTTGCAACTGCGGGAAAGAATCTAGGGAGAGTTCTACCTCATCGCTTGATCAGAGGTTGGTAGAAGCTATGGTCCAGGCTATTCTAGCTCTGGGACAGGGAGTAGGTCCTTCTCCTACTCTAGTTAGGGAAGATGAGCCTTTTCCTAAGAAGGAAAAATCCCAAGAGTTTCTCAAAAAAAACCTCATTCCTTTTGAGGTAGCACAGAGCCTCAGGAAGCGGAGTGGTGGCTTGAGAATATAGAGTGCATATTTGAGTTATTTGACACTCTTAAAGAATTCAGGGTGAAATGCACCTCATTTATGTTAGAAGGTACCAGTCGAAGGTGGTGGGACTCAGTGGTCCAAATGGGGAAGCACGAGCAGACTAGATGGAAATACTTCAAGGTTTTCTTTAATGACCATTATTTCTATGAAGTCTTGACTTATTCCGAATCCCAAGAGTTTATGGATCTTATTTAGGGGGACCATTAGGTGATTAATTACTCTATCTAATTTGCTGAGTTGGTCTAGTGTGCCCCGGAAATAGTTTCCAACAAACAGATGAAGGCTTAGAGGTTTGAGATGGGTATGCAAACATAGATATATTCTGAGGACTTTATATTCAAGAAAAAGACCTATGATAAAGTTTTTTATTTCACTTGCATGGTTGAGATTGATCAAAAAGGAATGTATGGGTTACCTGGATCAATGTCAGCTGTGGGAAGTGGTGGCTCATCGGAGAAGAAGAGGAAGAGAGATGAGAAAGGGGGAAAGGGAGGTGGTAGTTCAGGCCATCCTTCTAGGAAGTCATCATCTCTGTCCTCTGATGCAAGTTCAGTTTTATTTCATCAGTGCAGGAAGGAAGGGCACATTTGACCTATGTGTACATCTCCTACCAAGCCTTTCCCTTGATGCGTGGTTATGGGAAACTTGTAGAATTTTTTCAAGATGATGTGCCCATATCAGGGTGGGGTAGGATCTGTAGCTTCTAGGGGAATTTCAATGCAGTCAGAGGTGTCTAGGATGGTTTGATTTTAATTTGGTGTTCATGATGGCAGGACTAGATCATCTTTTGGGTAGAGTCAGTTCAGGGTAGATCCACAGATCTATGGTAATGTTTAGACTCTGGAAGAGACCATGAATCTTTAGGTTTTGGATCAAGCACCAGCGGGATCAGATGTTGGACCCTCAAAAGTTATAGGTACCATTCTGATTGCATTTTCTATAGCTGTTGATTTTTTGATACTGGTGGATCAATTTATTTTATATCTTCCTGCCTTGTGAATCTGTTGAGTTTTCCAACTGAGATCATGCCTTTTGCGATGGATTTGGTAATGTCATTGGGTAAGAAAGAGAAGGGTCTCAAGTTCTTGTCTTGTGTACTCTCCATATCAAGTGTTGATATAGAATGGGATTTCATGGTATTAGATATGAAAATATTATATGCAATCCTTGGCATGGATTGGTTGGTGTGCTTCCAAGTGCACATTGATTGTTATAGGTGGTGGGTGAGTTTTATGGCACTGAATGGGAGTACTCAAGTTTTTATCAGAGAATGGGATCCTAAATCAGGCCGTGTTGGACCTACACTCCCAGAGTTAAGAAATATTTATTTTTAATTATCATCGCTCCTGTTTGAGGATGATGGTTATTCTCTTGAGGGAGGATTACCTCATGTAGTGGATGAGTTCCCCGTGGTATTTCCAGATGATTTTTCAGGTTTACCTCCAGAGTGGGATGTATAGTTATCAATTGAATTAGCACCCATAACAAAACCAAATCCCTTACCTCATTTAATATGGACCCCATTGAAATGAGGGAATTAAATACACAACTGAAATATTTGGAATCAAAAGGGTTCATTTTCTTGAGCATCTCTCCTTGGGCCACCCCAGTCTTGTTCGCAAAGAAGGATGGAAGATATCTCTAGTTATGTATTGATTACCAGAAGTTGAATAAGGTAACCATTAAGAACAAGAATCCTTTACCAAAAATCGGTGAATTTTTCGATTAGATGAAATGGAAAATGTGGGTTTTCAAGACAGACTTGATTTTGGGTTACCACAAAGTCAGGGTGAAAGTGGTGGATATTTTGAAGACGACTTTCCAAAGCAGGTACGACCACTTGAAGTATTTGGTTATGCCTTTCAGATTGACGAATGCTCCAGTGGTTTTCATGGAGCTCATGAAGATGGTGTTCCACCAGTATCTTGACTCCTTCATTGTGGTATTCTTGGATGAAATCCTGTTCTATTTTGGATCTGAAGAAGAGCATTATCATCATTTTAGGATTCTGTTGGGCACCCTATGGGAACATCGTCTCTATGCAAAGATTTAAAAGTACACTTTCTGGATCAGATAAGTGAATTTTCTAGGCCATTTTATCTTGGAGAAAGGGGTTCCAGTAGTCATTGAGAATATCAGTGGATTTATGTCATGGTATCAAATAAAGAATGTGTTTGAGATCACGAGTTTTCTTGGCCTGGTAGGTTATTACAATGGGGTTTTTAAAGATTTCTCCCAACTTGCTTCTTCCATGACACCGTTCACCCAAAAAGGGAAAAAGTTTTAATGGAGCCCAGAATGTTAGGTTTCCTTTGAAGAGATGAAGTAGTGGTTGACTAACGCACCTGTATTGATCTTTACAGAATTGGAAAAGGGATATGTGGTTTACTACGATGCTTCAAGTATAGGTCTTGGGTGTGTGCTCATGCAAGATGTTAATGTGGTGTCATATAGCTCTTGATAAATCCAACCACCTAAAAATAACTTCCCACACCATGATTTTGAATTAGTAGTGGAAATGTATTCCTTGAAGACGTGGATATATTATCTTTTTGGGGAGAAATTTGTAGCCTAGTCAAATCATAAGGGCTTGTCCAACATTTTCTCCAAAATGGATCTAAAACTAAGGCAATGTTAGTGAATCAAATATCTATAGGGGTCCAACTTTGATATTGTCTATACCCTAGGAAAGGGTAATGTGGTGGTTGATGACTTGAGAAGAAAAGTGCCAGTGCAGGCATTGAGAAAGTCTAGTGATGAGTGGAATTTGATGGGTCTCTTTGCCCGGAGGCACTTGAAAACCAAAAAGCATCGTGGAGGTTCTTTCTTAGCCATTTTTCACATGACCCATTCTCTTATGGATCTGATTCAACAAGAGTATCCTTAAGATGAGCTGTGCCAATATTATATTCAGTTACTTAATGGTGGGGAGACATCTTGTGGTTGGTTGTTTTCTCTTGGGAGAATCTTTTGTTTCAAGGGACATTTCATGGTACTGTTGTCTCTGAGGAAGGTGGTGATGTAGGATAGTCATCAGTATTAGTGGTCCGTTCATCTTGGTGCTACTAATATTTATTATGATGTTCGTAGGCAGTAGTGGGTGCTAGGTATGAGGCATAATGTAGCTGACTTCATACCAAGATGCTATACCTGTCAGCAGGTGAATGCAGAGCATCAAAGATCGTCTAGTTTGCTTCAGCCATTACCCATTCCTACCTGGAAGTGGGAAAAGGTTTACATGGATTTCATTATTGTCTTTCCTCATAAACCTCAGGGAAGGAACACCATTTGGGTGGTAATCAACCATTTGACCAAATCGTCCCATTTCATTCCAACCAATAATTGAGCTAAAGTTGATGAGCTTGGCTGGTTGTATGTCCAGGAAGTGTTAAGTCCTCATGGTCTTCCATCAATGATTGTTTTAGATAGAAACCCCCATTTTACTTCTCGTTTTTGGGCAGGACTTAAAAAGGCATTGGGACATAGATCAAGATGATTATGACATACTATCCTAAAATGGATGGTCAGACAGAGTGCAAAAATTAGATTCTGAAGGACTTTCTTTATGTAGGTGTTTTGGATTTCAAAGGATATTGGGATAACCATTTAGGATTAGTCAAATTTGCATATATTAACAATTAACAATCCTCTATTCGAATGGATACTTTTGAGGCTCTCTATGTTCGGACTTGTTGGTCTCCTTTGTGTTGGGATAAGGTAAGAGATACATCACTATTGGGGCTGAGCCTTGTGCAAGAGATGTTTGAAAAAAGTCAAGTTTATTAGGCAGAAATTATTGATATCTTAGAGTATCCAAAAATCTTATTCCTACCAGATGTTTTGAGATCTTGATTTTTCTATGGGTGACTAGGTGTTCTTTAAAATGGCACCGCATTTAGGTCATCGTCATGTGGGAAAGTAGGGAAAGATAACATCGAGGTTTATCAGACCCTTTGAAATCCCTGAGTAGATTGAAAAGGTGACACATAGGTTAGCTCTGCCTTATAAGGTAGTGTCAATTCACAACGTGTTCCATGTATCCTAGTTGAAGAAGTATAATCCAGAATTTTCTCTTGTGTTGAATTGGGACGAGTTGGAGTTGGATCCTGATTTTTCCGTGTTTGAATGGTCAGTGCAGATAGTGGATTACCAAGAGAATGTGCTTTATGGGAAGTGTATTCTGTTGGTTTTTATCCTTTGGTTGCATGGTCATGATACTCATGAGACCTGGTAGTGGAAATTTTGGGTTGAACAAGAGTATCTGTTCTTGTTTTTCAATCAAACTTTGGATTGACTTTCTAGGGATGGAAAATTTTCAAGGTGGGAAGAATTATCACATCTGTGGTTTTATTTTTAGGTATTTTTTTAAATTTTATTTTTTGTTATCTTTTACCCAAGATTTTATTTGGGGTTTTGGAGAAAAATAGTGAATTTTGGAGGGATAGAGCATAGTGCATGATTGGTGCACAGTTAGAAGTAACAATGCACCTTTCCTAGCTAACTATGAGGCAACTATAGGCCGAGGTAGTAGTTATCTCATGGATAGTTCATTGTCAGTCAGACCATGTGAGGTAGCCATGTGGTATGACCCTTATTGGGTAGAGCGTTCAACATAGTTGCTGTATGGTTTATCGAACTTTGCGAACTAATTGTACGCCCTATCCAGCTCATTAAAAATTTAGGTGTTTTCTCTCTCATCCTAATTTTAACCCACAAATCCCTCATTTTCTCCCCTCCTTCGGGACTCCAGACCCTAGTCTCACCCCCTCCTTCCACCTCCCTTGGGACCTTAATTTCTTTCCGTTTTTGGACATTTCCTCGGATATTCAAGTAAGTCTCCTTAGTCCTCATATTCTTCCCTTATTCTAGGATTTCTTCCCTCTTTTCTTGGGATTCCTTTTCTACAGTGGCTAGGGATTAATTTTTAGGGATCCATCTTGACAATTTGGGTTTTATATCCATGTTTTGGGTTTGTTTTGGCTCTCTTTTGGTATGTTTGTCATGCGGTTGGAGATTCACACCGATTTTAAGGTATTTCTACACCTGAGTTAGGTGATTCTGTGGTTAACCATTATTTGACGAATGTATTTTACTTTTTTGAATATTTTGAAGTGTTATATGATTATTTTGTGTGGTGAAAAGGTGGTTTTGGAAATAATTTTAAAAGTTTTTGGTTTGAAAATGGGTTTTCTATATAGAATTGGTTGTATTTATGGTGTAATTTCTAGTTTTTCTTCTTCGAATTGTTTTTATAAATTGTCTAGATTATTTATTAAATTAATTTTGTGGTGGAAAACATGATTGGAAAAGGTTTGGGCATGCGTATGATTTTAAAAGTGTATTTTGGGTATGTAAGTGATGGATTATAATGTGTATTTCATTGTTTGGTTTATGATGTGAAAAAGTGGTGTGTTATATGAAATTTTGAACTTGGATGAGAACAAAGGGAATCCTGGGTAACTTGGTGGGAAGACTAGAACTTGTTTTCTAGTGATATAGAAGTGGATTCAGCATGGTTTCACTTATCAGGATTAACGATTACAACTCTAACTAAATATTGATGAAAATTGGAGACCACTAGGACATTGGGGTGTCTCCTCCTAGTGTATCGGGCACGAGAATGTTGTTAGTCGTGATTTATAAGACACGTTTCACCAAGATTTGAGGTTATAGTGTCCCATTTCTAGCTAGGGCTTAAAGGGTCTTTCTAATGACTAGTTTTATTTTTTCATCTCACACTTACCATTGGAATACAATATTACTTTTTTGGTTATTTTAAAAAACAACCAAGTTTTTATTTAATGTTTTTTCTCTTAAAATTGATTCTAGCATTTCCTTTTTGTAAAACTTTTAAATTTATTTATATTATAATGTATATTTCATGGAATCCTTATTGGGAGGAATCCTATTGGGTAATATCTCACACCCAACATATAGATTTGGATGTAAGTAGTCTTGGTTATGTTTGACGTAGGTAATGGAATGGTTTTTGGTGAAGTTGGTTTGGGTTTCTAGAAGGATTTTGTGGTGTGGTGTTGTGGTGGTTTCTTGAGGGTGATACTCCTCATACCATGTGGTGGTTTTGGGGTTGGTTTTTGGTTGATACTTTGGTTATAGTCTTTTAGGGTTTTGTATTAACCTTGTAACTCTACTCTAGAATTTATGTATGCCTTGTTTTGTTGTGGGTTTTCAATTTAAGTTTGTTTATTTTGTTTGTTGTTTTATGTTGATAAATTCAGGTAAATCATTCCCATGTTGCATCCTTGGTACCTGGGCACTTGTTCCAACCCACGGGGATTAGGAACACCCTTAGGGCCTTTCCACAGGACAAGTCAGGATCTGTTTTGAATGACAACCCGACTTGGTTCGTGACAGTTAGCTACATTAACTTAGTTTTCAAAAATCCAAAGAAAAGGACCAACTTAGTGAAAATAGAAAAGCTCACAGAGAGAGTATTGGTTGAGTGTACTAGGGGATTTCTGTGCCCTAAGCTAATATACAACACTTTGTCAGATTATTTACTTTATTTATTTTTAAATTCTTAATCATCTTTAAGATAATAGGAAATAATTTCAATAATTCAATAGGGTCTTTTTGATTTTTTCAAGAATTTTAAAAGGAAACAATTCACTACCCTCTAATATCTTCATCATCGTAATTTCAACACAACATGAAAATGATATATTTTTTCTATATATTAAATAAGCTAAATTTTTTATGGTAAGTTAAATGTTTAGAGGTGACAATTTTACAAGATATTTTAGTAAATAAAAAAGATAGAATATAAACAAAAAGTATCATCAGAAAATAATTTTGATAAATATATATAACTTGTACATATAAGATCAGATTGTACAAAATTGAATAAATGATATAGAAAATATTATAAGAAATTTTCTAATATGAAGGATAAGAATTGTAATGACCCTGACTCGAGTAACCCAGAGAAATTTTTTACTGTATTATATTGGTACAAGATACAATATATTATATCCCACATTATCAAACATTTTAACATTATTGGGATACTTGATACATACATGATTCTTATAATATATTGGAAATAGAAACCATATCTTATAGAGTGCATAATAATTTTTTATTTCCTTAGTATATCCTTAATTCATTCAAATATCACTTCTTAATACCCTGGAGAAAGGAAAAAAATAAAATGCGAGCTATGATTCTTATTAAGGGAAAACATACAGTGGAAGCTATCCTAAATACAAAAGTAATAAAAAAATATTTTAGAGGGAATAATAAATACATATTCCATTTAATCAATAATTTTAGAATTAAATTCATCCATGAATAATATCAATGTATAAATCTCATGGAAAAACAAAAATATTTTCTAAATGATGGAATTCTTAATTAAATACATTTAAATATTTCCACTAAGGCCTCGACTAAGACACATGAAACACTTTGTAATGAAATACCCAAATAATACTCAACCCATGCCAAACTGATTATTGCATGAGACCTGCCGATGCATTAAGGGGCTATATAACTCTAAGACCCAAATGCCACCAACACATGTCCTACTCATTCTTTCTATATTGAATGATCAATGCAATATGAAATAAATATGCGTTAACAATAAATAAATAAATAAATATATATATATATATATTTAATCAATAATATGGAATGCCAATATTCCTAAGTTAATAGAATATCTTTTGAAATTTTACTTTAGGTAATATCGTATGTATAAATTGTATAATGTTACAAAAATATTAAAATTATAAATATATTCATGATACAAAATAATATGGATATAATGTCAAAATATTATTAGATGGTGATAAAAAACATAACCTTAAGGAACAAAGAACATTCCTTTTGAAAAAATAGGCATAAAAAATAAATCATTAATGGATGAAATAAGACCATTAATTCCTTAGAAATTAATGTTTTCAAGTAAATACAAGTCTTTTGAGAATTATAGAGGAAATTGGAAGTAATACCTTAAAATAATTTTCTTAAAACTTTTATAATTTTCTCATTAAAATGAATTTATATACCTCTTCCAATACTCTTTTTAAAATGTATTAAAGAGAAATTTAAAACATTTTTTTAAAAATAATTTTCAAAAATGGAATATGGGACATAAAATATACTTAATTTAGAAAATATAGAGTGGAAGATAAAATATACATAAATAAAATGAAACCCCTTTCCTAAATCATCTGAGATGATAATATCAATTTCTTTTTTATAAATTTTAAAAATGAGAAACTCCAAAAATAATAGTATTAAGATTTATTTTGAAAAAAATAGAAACATTTA
The DNA here is from genome assembly GCA_963277665.1 of Viscum album. Lineage (NCBI taxonomy): Eukaryota > Viridiplantae > Streptophyta > Magnoliopsida > Santalales > Viscaceae > Viscum > Viscum album. The sequence continues at coordinate 1,074,906,735 of OY728121.1, read as the reverse complement.
AAGGAATATTTTTAATGGATATCAGATATGATAGTGGGAAATTACAGTCAAGCGGTAAACATTAAAAAAAATCTCCTCACACTTTTGTAAATAGAGTCTAAAAAAACATTTATAGAAAATGATGAAAATATTCATTTTAAATATTTGAATAGAAATTCAAATTTAATATAATTTTCCCATAAGAAATCATTGAAATATAGAAAGGAAATTTATTGAAACAAAATAAATAATATGGATTTGGAAGAGAATGATTCTCGGGAAAAAGGGATAAATAAGGTTGGATTTTCTTATAAACAACCTTTCGATGGATTTGAGTACTAATTATAAGGAACATTGTCAATGGAGGCTTCCCATTGTGAGTTTAGGGTGTCAGAGGCACCTGTAGGAGGTTCCAATATGTTTAGAGGGTGTTTGGAGGAATGTGGGAGTGACAATTCTAAAAATGGAATGGTTGTGGTGTGGAGGGTTTTGCTGATCTGTAATATTGTCTCTAAGACATGGTGTAGACTGGCTATAGCATAGGGGATATTGAGAGGAGAAATGGGGCTACTACCTTTTGAGGGGTGGCCGCAGCATGGTGGGTAGCTGTGACAGAGCAGGCTTTGAGAGTTGCTTCCTTTTTATGGGTGGTTGTTAAATAGTGTTTAGGGATGTTTTTTATCCCCCATATCTACTTTTATAGGATCTTCATATGTTCCTCGGACATTTGATTTTACTGGGTGAGGTAATTGTATGGTCCTTTTTTCTACACTGTGGTACCCCCTATATTAGGAAGTTATACGGTGTTTCCATGGGGGTTGCTATAAAGACCTTGAATTTCCAAGGAATTTTTTTTCTTAAATACTTGGGAATTTTACGAGTCTGCAGTTTCTGACGGCGCACGATTCTGAGGCCCGGAGTACCCGGAATGATCTGTCGAAGTTTTGTTAATCTTAAATTAACGCACGTATGCAGTTTTCATGAAAAAGTGGAATAACTCTAAAACGGTTACTTAGATCAGAAATCGAAGGCCGCCGTTGCACTCAGGATGGTGGGTTTACTCTAGGCTTGACTTAAGTTTTGTCGGCGCGGGCCTCCTGTGAGAAAACCCAAAAATAGAATAACCTTAAATAAAATAATTAAATAAAGATATTTTATTTTTCAAATGATTATAACTCACAAACGGTAACTCGGATTAAAAATCCGAGACCACCGTTGAACTCGTGAGGGTATGATTTCTTTAAGAAGATACTAAATTGGGTCGGCGAGGGCCACCAGAGAATGTTAGTTTTTGGTAGCAAATAAAATAATTAAGTGACAATTATTTTATTTTAAAATGAATAACTTTTAAAAGGTTACTCAGATTGGAAATCCGAGGGTACCGTTGGGTTTGTTGGGGCGTGTTTCACCTAGGCAGAGCCTAACCTCGACCTCAGTGGGTTGAGGGTGGCTGTTAATAATTTTCCGAACTTTTTTTCGGGTACATTCAGTAAACATACGTTCGGAATTTTATATCTTTTGAATCGGTGCTCGAAACTAAAATCTGAGGGCACTGTTGAACTCACAGTGCCGATATTCTCTTAAGGAGATTTTCATCACAGTTTCGTTTTATCGAGGTTGGAAGTTAATTTTTGGGTTTTCTAAATAAATTAAATAAAAATATATCTAACATTTTTTTATTTTGAGTGGTGGTTTAATCCTCCAAGGGGAGGTTGGAGGTGGAGACCACCCGCGCATAACCTCCCATGGGAGGATATTATGTGGTGGGGTCCACACAAACTCAAACCCCCTTAAACCCCTTGAGTTCCCCATTAATGGGGGAAACTCTTGAACTACCTCATAATGGTGCCAACACCACCTTTTAATTAAGTGATGTAACTTAATGAAGTTGAATCATTTTGAATTCATAATGCTAACATTATAATAAGATGTGTTATTATAATATTTTGGGGTTGGCATAAACTCGTGGTGAAGCCTTGGAAGGATTGAGAGAATATCCTCTCACGAAGAACGCCCGTCCCCACCGATGAATGACGAACTTCTCCTTCGATCTTTGTCCAAGCCAAAAGATAAGGAGTTGCCCACAAAATACACCAACGATGTCTCGACTCGTCTTCACCAAGTTCTACCTCCTCCGACATTGACAGAACGATGTCTGTCTCCTGTGACGTCCGTCTTCCGCGACTCTGTCATTGAGCACCGAAATTGAGGTAGGGGGATTTGAATTATTTTTATACCTTTTCTACTTCATTGAATTTATGGTTGGAGAACCATGTGATATCACCATAATGAGGAGGGTTTGGACCGCACAAACACGGCCGACCCTCCCTCTTTCTATTGTTTCCGTTTGATGATCACGGAGGCGGAGCGTGACGGAACTGGCGGCGCAGGGCAGACCGAGTCGCCACAAGGGTGCGACACCACTGTACCGTGCAGAGAACCGGGTCGTGGTGGTGCCGAAAGGGCACGGTGCTATTGCACCATGCCAGATGAAGGAGCCACGGCCAGGAGGACCGCATCGGTCAGATGGTGGCACAGAGCCATCGCATCGTGCGGAAGAGCAGGGAGCCACGGCCAGGGCAGCCCGTGACGGAGGGGCGCAACACCGTCGCGCCACGCCAGTGGAGTAGGATGGTGGCCATAGGCCGTGGCTATAGTGACCCAACATTTTATTACATTACTATTATATCATTTCAAATATAAAAAACATAATAGTATTACATATAGAGGATCCAAAGGTTTAGTGTCTTGGGAAAACTAGGACCATACATAACAAATACAACATCAAACATAAACATTTATTTAATTTCTTCTTCTCTAGATTCTTATCGGCACTTGTCCTCTCCTTAGTATATGTAGCCACCTGGGGATATACATCAAAAGGGGTGATTTAGAAGCCCAATAAGAAGATATATAGGAACAATATATCATGGGGTGAGTATAATCGTAACATAGGCAAAAGATCATGAACATGAGAGGAGCATAAATAAAAGACTTGAAATGTGGCAATGCATAAAAATGCAATACCATGTCTTAGTGGTTAAATATCACACATACTTGTGAACCAATCTAGCATCTTGTTCACACATAATTTAAAATTTAATCATGATATTCATCACTTTACCCAATGCATTGGAGCGCTATATAATTCTAGGCGCACCCGTCACATTTAAACATTCATATTGCGCTATATAATTTCGGGTGCACCCGTCACATCATAACATTATCATTTATCATGTATGCCACAATAAACATATAAAAAATCAAAATAATGAACCAATGAAAAGGAATGGGTTTTATCTCATAATAACAAATTCATAAGCTTTGGGTTCCCAAAAGAAATAGGGAATATCACACATGTTACAAGAACCGTCCACTTTGAGTGAGAAGTAAAAGGGGCATTCTTAAAAGAAGAGTTCTTTTGGAAAACATTTTTTTGGACATAAAAACCAGTGAAAAACATGTATATCCAAGAAAATTAAAGGCAATGATGAACAAATTATCTTTAAGGAGTAACCATATCGAAAATGGAGTGAAAGAGGGAGAACCAGAAGGAAGAAAATTGGGTTCGAGATTTCCCCTTACCTTGTACCCGAATGCTTCCTTCTCTTTAATGTCTTTTATAATGACATTATATTCATTAATTAGAAATCCAGAACCATGTTTACATTAATAGGGTTCATTATGGTTTCATTATGTCTTATTATGTTCCTTTGGATGACTTATAATGTTTAAAAACATTGTTCAGGGATGTTCGTTTTTATGGTTTTTCTTTGGTGGTTCACTTGTATTCTTAAATTGAAGTTTGGGTAGAACATGAGTAAACATCCGGAAATTTTATTACATGTCATTAATGATATTACATAAGTTTTAATGATCTTATAATGAATTATATTATATCCATGTGGATGAATCATTAGATAAGAATTAAATGATGTTTTTTGGGTCAATTTGGGCGGTTTTTGGATCACAACGAACTTGTTTTAACTTATCACTTTTTAATATGGCCATAGGTTATTTCCAGAACTTTAAATAGAACATAATACATATAACATATTCTAGTTCAACCATAAAAATGGTTTCATGACTAGATCTAAAGGTAGAAATGCAATAAGAAATCATGTCGTTCTTGAAGGTGATAAATTAACACCCTATGAACAATGTTCTCTTTAATAAAATAAAAGGAAGAGGGAAAGTGGGTTGGATGATATAATATCCCATTAGAATCATAAAATTACAGTATATGTATAATACTGGAGTTAAAATACAATTTTATTAGGTCCACAAGGCTGAATACCCTGAGAGGGGGGTGAATCAGGGTATAACTAATTTAAAATTAATGCCCGTTCTGATCTTGTTTCGCTGTTGAGAAAAACTCTCTTCTCTCTTTTTCCTGTCGCACAAAGTAAATAGAAAGAGAAGTATGCACAGGACACATCAATTTTACTTGGTTCACCGCAAAGGTCTACGTCCAAGGAGCATACGCCGACAAGTTGTCGGTCGTACCAAATTCCACTAATCTTCACTAGCAGTGGATTACAAGGTTCAGGATAGATCACTTCTAAGCTCAGGCTCACTGTCTTTACAAGTTTAGGGCCAGCTCACTGCTTTCCCAAGGGTCACTCCCTGTTTCTCTCTCTCTCTGGCTCACTGCCAGTGGAGAGGATCACCTTATTCCTCTTCCTAAGCTCACTGCTCTTGGAAGGAATCCACTCACAGTTTATAGACCTGTAGGTATCTTCATTTGCATGAATGAATGAATCTTCCTCTGTGTATAGATGCTCTGTTTAAGTACAAATTTCACCCGTAGATGAATATCTCTTTGCACCGAAGGTATCGAGCAATGTACCAGCTTCCACGCAGTCCGAGAAGCACCTCTGGAACAAAACCTTACTTGGCGTGCAAGTCAATCTCGGCGCGCAAGTCACAACGGGCGCGCAAGTCCTCCTCAGACACTTGCGCGACTCAAGCTTCCTCAACTCCAAACTTGCGCGACTCTCTTCCTTTTACGCCCAAACCAATATTGGCGTGCAACTTCCAACCGGCGCGCAACTTCTAACACCGGCGCACAACTTCAACTACGGGCGCGCAAATTCACCTGCGCGACCCACACTCACCACTTGCGCGACCACCACACCTGCGCGACGGGAGCTCTGATTTCTCAAAGTGTTGAACTCTGTTTAGAATGAGGAGGGGTGGTCCGGTATTTATAGGCAATCTGACCACCCTGCGCGACGACACGCAAGTCACCTGCGCGACCCAGTTTCGGCGCGCAAGTCCCCTGTCATTTTAGACACTTGCGCGACCAACTCCCAAACTTGCGCGAACCTCTTTACTTTTCCATATTTTGATCTTCTGATCTTGAAAAACATATGGCACGCAAGTTTTCTATACTCCAAGTCCTCGGCGCGCAAGTCCTTTTGCCAAAAACACTTTTCTTCATTTGCCGATTTTCAGGCACTAGAATTTGGCAAACACTGGAAAATAGCGCCACCTTGTATCTGTTCTTTTGTACCGCCTCCAGATCATCCATTCCTTTTATCGACATTCTTGAATCAAACATGGATCGTTGACCTCAGTTCTTGAACTCGACATTCCACCATGAAATCCTCTTTGTCAACAAGTTTGTATGTCATTGTTTTGCTTTGTCAACAATCACTACTCAGATGTCCACTTTGTCAACAAACATAATCACCTCAAAAATACTTCAATGATACCTTGAGGGATTTTTGCCCAACAATCTCCCCCTTTGGGTTTGTTGAAAACGCTTCTAAAACAAAGATACGTCGTTGATTCTTCAGCCTCTATTCGCCTCATTGCGATTCTGATAGCAATCAAGGATTTACTCAACACATACTCTAAGCCCACATGAGCAATGATCGGCATGAGAAACAAGAGTAAATGAAAAGTTCATCAATGAATCACTTTATCTCTGACATCCACTGTTGACACCAAACTGATACCAATTGTTGATGGATTTGTTGGAAGACCAATGTTTGGTTTGGAAATAGTCTTACCACTTTTCAACAACACTCTTCTGCTTTTATCACTATCCTCAGCTGTCGTGATATCTATTCTTTGATCGATCACTTCTAGAATCGTCAGATTTAATACACTCCCCCTTTCTCATTGCTCCCCCTTTCTGGCTGCTCCACCTGTCAGCTTCTCCCCGTATCAATTATGATTTATCAAATCTCCGCACTGTCTCCCCCTTGAACAAGCACTATTTTCTCCTCCTGTAACAAACACTTTTCTCCCCCTTTGTCAACGAACCCAAAGGACAGTCCTTTGTAGTCTGTAACATAGTAGAGAACACATATCAACATATTAGGGAAAAACACATCATACCTTGGGGAGAGAGGGGGGTCCCACATCCACACTATTTCAAGTGCGGGGAATCGACTAAACTCCCAGAGCCAGTCGATGCCTCTCAAAAGCTTCCTTGGGTAAGGCCTTTGTCAGAATGTCTGCAACCTGTAGCTCTGTAGGCACATACTCCAACTTCACGATGCCCTGCTCAACCTTCTCCTTGATGGAATGATACTTGATCTCAATGTGCTTTGTCCTGGAATGATGGACAGGATTTTTTCTAAGATTTATAGCACTTGAGTTGTCACACTGGATTCCGATCGGAGACTTCACTTCAACTCCCATATCTTTAAGCTGCTGCTTCATCCACAATAACTGTGTGCATGCTTGAGTGGTTGCAATATACTCAGCCTCTGCGGTGCTTAATGAAATGAAATCTTGCTTCTTTCTCAACCAAGCAATACATAGTCCACCAAGATAAAATGCACCTCCAGATGTTGATTTCCTGTTATCTGCTGAACCGGTCCAGTCTGCATCAGTATATCCCAATAATTCTATCTGAGACTTGTCGTTATATGTCAGCCTGAAGTCCACTGTGACCTTGATATACCGAAGTATTATTTTCACTTCAAGCATGTGACTTTCCTTGGGATTACTTTGATATCTCACTGCTTGGCATGTGGTGAAAACAATATCAGGCCTTGTCGCGGTCAAGTACAAAAGACTTCCGATAATTTGCCTATATTCTGTGATATTAACTGCCTTGCCATCCTCATCTTTTGATAATCTCATCCGGGTATCAACCAGAGTCTTCATCTCCTTGGAATTATCCATTCCAAACCTTCTTAGAACCTCCTTGGCATATTTGGATTGAGAAATAAAAGTTCCATTACTTCCTTGTGTCACCTATAAACCAAGGAAAAATGTTAGCTCTCCAATCATTGACATTTCAAACTCATTTTTCATGAATTCGGAGAACTGTCTGCATTGAGCTTCATCTGATCCGCCGAATATTATGTCATCAACATAAACCAGCACCATCATCCGTTGATTACTTTCATTACTAAAATAGAGATTGTAATCAACTCCTCCACGCTGAAAACCAAGCTTCTTCAAATACTGATCAAGCCTTGAGTACCATGCTCGTGGTGCTTGTTTCAGCCCATACAATGCCTTCTTCAGCCTGCAAACTTTGTTCTCATCCTCATGAATAAGAAAACCATCTAGCTGCTCAATGTACACCTCTTCTTCTAGAACCCCATTCAAGAATGCGGATTTTACATCCATCTGGAACACTTTAAACTTTCTTTGCACTGCTATGGCCAAGAATAGTCTGATTGTCTCCAGCCTTGCAACTGGTGCAAATGTCTCATCAACATCTATTCCTTCGATCTGGGAGTACCCCTTGCACACTAGTCGTGCTTTGTTTCAAATCACAGTTCCATATTCATTCATTTTGTTGCGATAGACCCATTTAGTCCCAATGACATTCTTGTCTGCTGGTCTCAAAACAATCTCCCACGTCTGGTTCTTCTCAATCTGATCAAGCTCTTCATTCATAGCTTGAACCTAGTTTTCATCTTTAGCTGCATCGGAAAAACATTTCGGCTCCACGTGAGATAAAAACGATGTCTCCTGTAATGACTTCATCCTTCGAGTCTGAACTGGTGTTGTCTGGTCACCAATGATATTCTGCCTATCAATTTCAGCTCGACTCTTTGGCTTCCTTGTAGATATAGACTTGACACTTTCTTGTTCATCATCAGTATCTTCTTCTGAGTCATCCTCTGCAACTTCTGCCCCCCCTGTGTTGCTTTCCTCATCATCACTTTCATCCATGAACTGTTCACTGGATCGTTGAGTATTCTGTTCATTTTCAACTATAGTGACATCATTGCTCTCAATGATTTTCCCAACCTCTTGTTGAAGCATTTATATGCTTTACTTTTCCCTGAGTAGCCAAGGAATATCCCTTCATATCCTCGTGCCTCAAACTTCCTATGATTTTCTTTGTTGAGAATGAAACACTTACTTCCAAAGATTCGAAAGTATTTCAACGTTGTCTTCTTTCCGTACCATAGTTCATACGGAGTCTTCCCTTGCTTCAGACACAATAGAGACCTGTTTGAAACATAGACCGATGTTAAAACAGCTTCCTTCCAAAATTTCTCTGGTAGGTCCTTATCAATAAGCATTGTTCTAGACATGTTGTTGATGATCCGATTTCTTCTTTCAACCACTCCATTCTGTTGGGGAGTTCTTACTGATGATACTTGATGCCTTATCCCATGTTTCTCGAGATAGTTTTCAACCTAACTGTTTGTAAATTCTATACCGTTATCAGTACGAAATTTCAGGATTTTCTGCCCAAGCATCTTTTCTGATTCCCTTGGCCTGTATGTCTTTCTGATGATCTTCCCTTGTTGGCAAGAATCACACGTATGAGTGCGATCACGTGATAGTTTGGGAAGGTCTCTAGCAGCATCAAATTTTATGAGATCCTACATAGATGGTTGGCATAGATGACCAAGTCGCTTATGCCACAGCCGGTTTTCTTCCTCTCTGGATAAAAGACAAGTACCTTCTTCCCCACCTACAAGGTAGAGATTTCCCTTTGACCTTTTTCCCTGCAGAACAGCTGCTCCATCTTTTCCTTTCACAACACACATCTTCTTGGTAAATTGGATAGAGTTCCCATAGTCACATAGTTGACTGACACTGAGTAAGTTATGACTGAGACCCTCTACTACCAAGACATCACCACGTCTCATCTCTTTGCCCCCAAACTTGGCTTTCCCTGAGCCAACAATCTTCAGGCCTTTATCATTTCCAAATTTGACAACTCCTTCTTTGTCATATTTGATGCCTGTAACAAGATCCTTATTACCCGTCATGTGGGATGTGCAACCACTATCAAGGATCCAAACACCAGACCGATCTGATGCTTTAAGGGCAATCTCCTCCACCACAACCTTCTCATTTTTCTTCTTCTTGGTCCATACTTTTTCTTTCACACTCGGCATGGATTGAGACTTCTGTTCATTCTCAGAGTATGATGGACCACCCTCATCTTGCAGAGCTGCAAATCTGTTCTGAACTTTTAACTCACTTGTTGGTTTATTGATCTGCTGCTTGCGAACATTTTGATTCTGATTTGACACATTTCTCTGAATGGTTGAAGTGCAATAACTATCCATGTGTCCAAATCCTCCGCACCAAAAACAGTGTCCTTCAAAATGTGTTCTGGAAAACCGTTCTCTGTTTGACTGCCATCTCTGTTCATGTTCCCTTCTGTATCTCTTGGCTATGGAACACACATACTGTGAATGTCCCATTTTACCACAGCAATAACACCTGATATAGGATGCATTCCCTCGTGATATTTCAGCACTACAATTTTCCCTTTGAGATCTCTGAATATTCTGATTCGGTTTTGTGCCCAAATAAACCTTCACTTTCGGGATGAGTGCTTGCGGTCTAACTGCAATTGTCACAAATTTTTGTTCTTGACTAAGCCCAGAAACGACCTTAACATCTGAGCTCAATTTCTTCTTCTTCCCTACTGAACTTCTAGGCTCTGCTTTCATCTTCTCTATCTTCTGAATGGCCTGCTTTTCGGATATCACATTGGGGGTCAAGAGTTTATCTTGATCCTTAAGTTTTTGTCGCAGACTGAACACTTCTTCTTCAATCTCTTTGATACGTCTAACCTGATCTTTTCCTGTGTTGGTCAAACAATCAATTTCCTTTTTTTGTTCCTCAACTTTAAGCTTATACTCAACAATATTTTCTGAGTTCTCTGGTGTTGAGTATTTTAGTCTTTCAATTTCTTCTAACAGCTCAGACTTTTTTCTTCATCCTTTTGTTGCATATAGAGTTTGGCATCATGAACCACTTTATTGGATTTCTTATTTTTGGCTCTCCAAACATCTATCTCCTCAAGATCTGCTTCCAATTCGGCTTCCATATCAACTCTCCCTTCAATTTCTTCTTCTTCTTTAGCATCAGCTTCTTCTTCCTTTTGAGAACTACCAACAATCGCCACCAAGGCATTTACCCCACGATCTCTGCAATTTTCAATTTCCTCAACCTCTTCATCCTCAGTCTCATCTGAACTTTCAAGTTGTTTTGAGAGAAGATTCTTTTTCTTGAAGAAATTTCTCTTGAATTGCTTCTTCCCTTTCACAAAAGCTAAAGTTTTCTTCTTGGGAATTTCAACTTCATCATCATCATCAACATCTTGAAACTTCTTTGGGCATCTTTCCACAAGATGACCAACCTTTCCACATCGAAAACATGCTAGTGGAAGTTTACCTTTAAATTTTCCTCTTTCTCTTTGTAGATTTGAAGAAAGAAATGACATCACCTCATCTGTCTCTTCTTCATCATTAGAATCTTCAATGGTGAGCTTCTTCATGGCCTTAAATGCCACCTATTTAGACTTCCCCTTTTCCAAAACCTCATTATCATCGTTTCTCATTTCATATGCAACCAAGGTACTGTGAAAATTGTCCAATGTCATCTCCTTTGGATCTTTATCTTCTAGTACTGAAACTTTCGGATTGAACCGAGGTGGAAGTTTCCTCAAGATGTGCTTTACAATCTTTATGTCTTCAATGACTTCTCCAAGACCTCACATATCTTCCACAACAATGTTTACCCTGTCAAATAATGCATCAACAAACTCATTCGGGTTCATTTTCAGATCTTCATATTTGTTCAACAACACCTGCATCTTTGCCTCTCTGACTTTTGTGTCCCCTTCATATATATTCAAAAGCTTTTCCCACATGGCATGTGACGTTTTTCATGACATCACCTTCATGTAGATGGGATTGGAGAGGGCTCCCCCTAAGGCATTGATTGCTTTGGAATCAACATCCAACTCTCTATGCTCAGCTTCTGATAAATCACCACTATTAATATCAGTTGTGATACCATGCATAGCTGCTGAAAACACATCCATTCCCAAGGATCGGAAATAGTGTTGCATCCGATTCTTCCATATCTGAAAATTATATCCGTCGAAGATCGGAATCCCTTTATGATCGGTGACCTCCATTCAGAGAAGAAAAACTTTCAACCTTTTGCTCTGATACCAATTGTTAGGTCCACAAGGCTGAATACCCTAAGAGGGGGGGTGAATCAGAGTATGACTAATTTAAAATTAATGCCCGTTCTGATCTTGTTTCACTGTTGAGAAAAACTCTCTTCTCTCTTTTTCCTGTCGCACAAAGTAAATAGAAAGCAAAGTATGCACAAGACACAACAATTTTACTTGGTTCACTGCAAAGGGCTATGTCGAAGGAGCATACGCCGACAAGTTTCCGGTCGTACCAAATTCCACTAATCTTCACTAGCTGTGGATTACAAGGTTCAGGCTAGATCACTTCTAAGCCCAGGCCCACTGCCTTTACAAGTTTAGGGTCAGCTCACTGCTTTCCCAAGGGTCACTCCCTGTTTCTCTCTCTCTCTGGCTCACTGCCGGTGGAGAGGATCACCTTCTTCCTCTTCCTAAGCTCACTGCTCTTGGAAGGAATCCACTCACAGTTTATAGACCTGTAGGTCTCTTCATTTGCATGAATGAATGCATCTTCCTCTGTGTATAGATGCTCTGTTGAAGTAAAACTTTCACCCGTAGATGAATATCTCTTTGCACCAAAGGTATCAGGCAACGTACCAGCTTCCACGCAGTCCGAGAAGCACCTCTGGAACAAAACCTTACTTGGCGCGCAAGTCAATCTCGGCGCGCAAGTCACAACGGGCGCGCAAGTCCTCCTCAGTCACTTGCGCAACTCAAGCTTCCTCAACTCCAAACTTGCACGAATCTCTTCCTTTTATTCCCAAACCAATATTGGTGCGCAACTACCAACCGGCGCGCAACTTCTAACACCGGCGCACAACTTCAACTACTGGCGCGCAAATTCACCTGCGCGACCCACACTCACCACTTGCGCGACCACCACACCTGCGCGACGGGGGCTCTGATTTCTCAAAGTGTTGAACTCCGTTTAGAATGAGGAGGGGTGGTCCGGTATTTATAGGCAATTTGACCACCCTGCGCGACGGCGTGCAAGTCACCTGCGCGACCCAGTTTCGGCGCGCAAGTCCCCTGTCATTTTAGACACTTGCGCGACCAACTCCCAAACTTGCGCGAACCTCTTTACTTTGCCATATTTGATCTTCTAATCTTGAAAAACATATGGCGCGCAAGTTTTATATACTCCAAGTCCTCGGCGCGCAAGTCCTTTTGCCAAAAACACTTTTCTTCATTTGCCGATTTTCAGGCCCTAAAATTTGGCAAACACTGGAAAACGGTGCCACCTTGTATCTGTTCTTTTGTACCGCCTCCATATCATCCATTCCTTTTATCGACGTTCTTGAGTCAAACATGGATCGTTGACCTCAGTTATTGAACTCGACATTCCACCATGAAATCCTCTTTGTCAACAAGTTTTTATGTCATTGTTTTGCTTTGTCAACAATCACTACTCAGATGTCCACTTTGTCAACAAACACAATCACCTCAAAAATAATTCAATGATACCTTGAGGGATTTTTTCCCAACAAATTTTTATTAATATAGGTGGGGAGAGATCAAGAAATGAACTTGAACTTGAAATGAAATTAAAGAAGAAGAGGGAGGGAAATTACCTCTTGAATCCTTCTCTTGAGAACCTCCTTAAGGGACTAATATTGGTCTTTTTATGAGACCAGAAGCTCTTGGACGTGGGGGAGGGGCTGGGGAAGGTTTTTGGGCAGATATTAGACAATTCTTGAAGCTTGATAGGTGTGGTTTGGTAAGAGGAGGGGGAGGGATTATTTATACATGAGGAGGGAGGTGTTTTTAGTATAAAATATTAAATAAAATAATATATCAAAAGTTAGACTTGTAATAGTAGTTTTTTGACATCCTAAATCTTATATTAATTTAATATAATTCGTTTTAGGCTTTAATTCTTCTTTATAATTCGAATTCATTAATTTATTAAAAGGAAAGTGAAAGAAATAGAAAAAGACACTTTAAGAAATCACCTTTTGACTTTAGGCTTTGGAAAGTTCCTTTTAGGTTTGAGAATTGGATTTATTGTATATTAAGGCACCATTTATGAAATTTAATATAATTTGGCCGAAACTAAAGTTCTAGAACATATATGTCATCATTACATCATTAATGATGCAATTTAGTATACACCGATTATGCAAAAAACTGTATTTTTTTACTATTCACCCAAAAATTGAAGTATTTCAGAAAAAACCCAAACATTTTACCCTAGCATTTTTTGACGTGTAGAATCCAAAAATGAAGTCCATTTTTTGAAAAATAATTTTCTAAAAATTATTAATTTAATATTTAATAAAAATCATAATTTACTTAAAAAAACAGTTTTTTAGATTAAAATTGATTTATTGTGCTTTCAAAAATTATGTAGGGTCTTATAAAATTATCTAAAAATTATAATACATTGATTCAATAATTTATGAATACATTTTAGGGGAAAAATATTATTTTAAATTAATTAATTAATTATAATTAATTATTCATGACTTACAAAATACCAAAACGTTTACTAAGGTCAAATTTTCACTTTCAAAGATGTCTAAATTTTATTTAATTAATAATAGGTAATGTTACTCTTATGTTGGATGATTTACTATTCATAAAGGTCATATTACTATTCATAAGGGTAGGTCACTATTCCCCAAAAATTATTTTTGTTTCATTAGACTTCAAAAATCATCTTGAACACAACCGTGTATGTAGGATTTTTGAAATTCCTAACACGGAAGTGACAAACTTATGTTTAAAGGTCACTTATCACTTATTAGTTCATTATGTTGTGACGTCATGTTATTTTAAGACATAAATATAAGAAGGGAATTTCCATTGAAAAACTTTGGGTCGTTACATTCTTCCCCCCTTAAGAAATTTCGCCCCCGAAATTTCACTGTACACAAATAGGTGAGGGTAATTCTCCTTCATTGCCTCTTCTAGTTCCCAAGTTGCTTCATCAAACTTATGTTTCCTCCACAACACTTTGACAATATGGGTTGTCTTGTTGCATAGAACCTTATCTCTCCGATCTAGAATCTTTACTGGCTGCTCCTCATAGGAGAGATTATCTTCCAGATGCACCACCTCTGAGTTTAGTACATGTGAGGGGTCTGGTATGTACTTCCTCAGTAGTGATACATGAAACACATCATGAACTTGAACCATATTCGGTGGAAGTGCTTGACGATAGGCCACGCCTCCTATGCAGTCAAGGATCTCAAAGGACCCAATATACCTTGGGCTTAGCTTCCCTTTCTTCCCGAATCGCATGACTCTCTTCCATGGAGATATATGAAGGAAGACTTTATCTCCAACGTCGAACTCCAAGTCCCTTCGATGGTTGTCAGCATAGCTCTTTTGCCGACTTTGAGCATCTTTGATGTGTTTCTGGATTACTTGAACCTTCTCTGTCATCTCTTGAACAAGATCAGGACCATGTATCTTTATTTCTCCAACTTCATCCCAACAGGTTGGAGTTCTACATTGCTTCCCATAAAGAGCTTCATACAGAGCCATCTGAATACTCGAGTGGAAGATATTGTTGTATGAGAACTCAACCAATGGGAGATGTTGATCCCAACCACCTTTGAATTCAAGAGAGTAGGCTCTTAGCATATCTTCAAGCGTCTGAATAGTCCTTTCAGACTGGCCATCGGTTTGGGGGTGATAGGCCGTGCTGAAATTTAATTCAGTACTCAAAGCATGTTGAAGGCTTCTCCAGAACATAGATTTGAACCTTGGATCATGGTCAGAGACAATTGAGAGTGGAACACCATTTATTCTCACCACTTCCTTCACATATATCCTTGCAAGTTGTTCAAGCGAGAGGTCTTCCCGAATATCGATAAAATGGGCAGTCTTGGTGAGTCGGTCAACCACAACCCATATCGCATTACTTCCCTTTGATGTATTTGGGAGACCTGTGACAAAGTCTATAGTAACATTTTCCCATTTCCACTTGGGTATAGACATTGTTTGCATCATACCTTTGGACTTTTGTCACTCAGCTTTACCTTGCTGACATACGAAGCACCTTGATATATATTCCGCAATCTCCTTCTTTATGTTATCCCACCAGAAGTGTTCTTGGAAATCACAGTACATCTTGGTAATCCTAGTATGGATAGAGAAAGTTGAGATATGTTCATTATCCAATAGCTCCTTCTTTATCCAGGGTGATGAAGGTACACAAAGACATGTTCCAAACCGAATCACACCATCATAGCCGATATGGAACTCTTGTAGCTTCCATTCCTTTACTGCATTCACCCTTTTTTATATCTCCACATCATCCCTTTTTTGCTTCCTTAATATTCTCTTGGATGGATGGTTGCACAATCATTTGGGCAAGGTAGGATGTATCCCCTACCCTTATGATTTCCAAATACATTCTTTTCATATCCAAGAAGATAGGGTCTTTCTCAATCCGCAACATGGATATAGTAGCAGGTTCTTTTCTGCTTAGAGCATCAGCTAACTTGTCCACCTTTCCAGGATGATAGTGAATAGAGCAATCATAATCCTTTATTAGCTCTAACCATCTCCTTTGACACATGTTGAGCTCCATTTGTGTGAATATATACTTTAGGATCTTATGGTCAGTGTATATGTCACACTTCTCTCCATAAAGGTAGTGCTGCCAGATTTTCAAGGAAAAAATTACAGTTACCAGCTCTAGATCATGCGTCGGGTAGTTCTGCTCATGGATCTTGAACTGTCGTGAGGCGTAGGCTTTCACATTATCATTTTTCATGAGTACACAACCCAAGCCTTTCTTTGAAGCATCACTGTATATCACAAAACTTTCTCCACTTTTCGGTAGTGTGAGTACAGGTGCAGTGATCAGCCTTCTCTTTAGATCCTTGAAGCTTCCATCACATTCTTCCATCCAGACATACTTTACCCCTTTCCTTGTTAAATTAGTTAGCGGGCTTGATAATCATGAGATGTTTCTCACAAAACGTTGGTAGTACCCAGCTAATCCAAGAAAACTACGGATTTCTGTGACACTAGAGGGCCTGGGACATTCCTCAATCGCCTTTGTCTTTGAAGGATATAAAAAAATTCCCTCACTTGTGATCACATGTCCCAAGAACGTGACTTGATTCATCTAAAAGTCACACTTGCTGAAATTGGCATACAACTTATCCTTCCTCAATGTCACCAACACAAGTATTAGATGTTCTTCATGTTCCTCCTTGATCTTAGAGTATATGAGAATAGCATCGATAAACACTACCAAAAATTTGTCAAGGTAATGTCTAAAGACTCTATTCATCAAATCCATGAAGATTGCAGGGGCATTAGTAAGTCCGAAGGGCATCACCAAAAACTCATAGTGCCCATACCTTGTATGGAAGGCAGTCTTATGAATATCTTCCTTCTTCACCTTTACCTAATGATATCCAGAATGAAGATCCACCTTTGAGAAGTATTGAGCTCCTCTTAACTGGTCGAACAAGTCATCAATACTTGGGAGAGGATACTTGTTCTTTATGGTGTACTTGTTGATTTCCCTATAATCGATACACAACTACATTGTTCCATCCTTCTTCTTCACAAAGAGCACTGGCACACCCCAAGGCGATGCACTAGGGCGTATGAAACCTTTGTCCAGATTCTCTTGCAGCTGCTTCTTTAACTCCTCCAGTTCGATAGGAGCCATTCTATAGGGGCACTTCGAGATAGGAGTAGCTCCGGGTATGAGTTCAATTGAGAACTCTACCTCACGATTCGGGGGAATTCCGGGTAACTCTTCAGGAAATACATCGTCATATTCCCCCATGATGGGCATTTCCTCAAGGTTGTAACTTTCCTTCAACTCAACCATTTGGGCGAGGTATGATTCTTCATAGGGAATCAACACCCACACCATTGAAGGATTTTTCAAAGGAGATTCATGATCTTCCTTGCATTTTTAGAGGATCATGGGATGGTTTAGAATATGAAAAGATATTTCCTTTTCTTGACAGTTGATATGTGCTCTATATAACGAGATCCAGTCCATTCCCATTATAGCGTCGAATTCCACCAAGGTAAGTATTACAAGATTTTCCAAAATAATCTTCCCACATACGTCAATAGGAGAAGAGTCAAACACTCGGATTGCAATGATTTCACCACTTGGTGTTTTTACAGACATCTCTACTTCAAGGTTTCAGGGCTTCGATTCTATAGTTCTAGCAAACTTTCAAGATATAAAGGAATGCGTAGAACCAGAATCAAATAAGACTTTTTCCATTCTTGAGTGAATAGGAAATGTACCTTGTACGAATTCATTATCATGCTACACCTCCGCAGTAGTGATGACATAAGCCTTCCCTTATTCCTTTGGCTTTGGTGGCTGCTGACGCTGATTACCCTCGAGAGCTCGAGGTTTAGTGCACTAGCTTGCATAATACCCTAGATCCTTACAGTTGTAGCATTGAACCATGGGTGGTTCTCTCCTTTAATTGGCTACATTCTCCTTCCTTTTCATGTCTTTTCGACACTCTTGATCATGGTGTCCTTCTTTCCCACACTTGAAGCATTTCCCCGTCCCTTTGAGGCAGTTCCCATGGTGCAACTTCCCACATTTTTGGCATGTGGGTCATTGAGTTTTCTTCCCACCTTTATCATTAGATCCCCCAGCTTGAAACTCCATATTTCTTTTCTTATCACCATAGCCATGGGACCATTCTCCAAACTCCATCTCCACTTTGAGAGCACACCGAACAACTTCTTCATAACTCACAAAATCTCGAATTGCAAGAGCCTTTCGAAGGAATGGTTTTAATCCACTAAAGAATCTATCAATTTTTATATCATTATTGTTAAAAAAACCCGAAGCATACCTTTCAAGCCTTGTGATGTTCGCTTCATAGGTTGTGACAGATTCTCCTTCTATTTTCTTGAGCTCTATGAATTCTCTCTCCATCTTTGTGTGAAGAGTTTGTGGGAAATACTTATTAAGAAACATTATCTTAAAGTCTTCCCATTCCATCTCTTCAATTTCCTCCCTTGGATTTGTGTTCTTAATCAAAGCCCACCATTGAACGACTTATCCATCTAGAAGATAAACAAATAGAGTCACCTTCTCCATCTCAGAATAGTGAAGCACATAAATGATCTTTTTGATGGAGTTGACCCACTGTTCCGCAACTAGTGGATCGGAAGATCCACAAAACGTCGGTGGTCGTTGCCGCATAAAACATTCGATAGCTAGTTTCTCCCTCTTTGGTGAAGGAGGATGTTCCCCATTATTATGGTTATTATTCATAACCTAAGATAATTGGGTAAGAATCTCCATGAAGTTTTGAACTCCACCTCCCAAATAATTGGGGATGTCATTCGGGAAATCGTTGCATTGGCCCTCGCATGAGTTGTTGGCCTGATTTCTCCTGGTTCCCACCATTTTCTAAAATAGAAAAGGTTAGGACAAAACATAAGGAAACAAGTCATGAATAAATTATTTATCTAAAAAATTTATACAAAAAACATAACATATGGTATACCTAGGTAAATATGCTTGTGTGCATATTTTTACTTAATCTCATACTAGAGGTTTTCTCTAGGGTTCACTAATCCTAATTCCCAAATTAACTAAACCTTTCCTCTGATACCAACTATAGCGACCCAACCTTTTATTAAATTACTATTACATCATTTCAAAGATAAAAACCATAATAGTATTACACATAGAGGATCCAAAGGTTTAGTGTCTTGGGAAAACTAGGACCATACATAACAAATACAACATCAAGCATAAACATTTATTTAATTTCTTCTTCTCTAGCTTCTTATCGGCACTTGCCCTCTCCTTAGTATATATAGCCACCTGAGGATATACATCAAAAGGGGTTAGCTAGAATCCCATTAAGAGGATATATAGTAACAATATATCATGGGGTGAGCATAATCATAACATAGGCAAAAGATCATGAACATGAGAGGAGCATAAATAAAAGACTTGAAATGTGGCAATGCATAAAAATGCAACACCATGTCTTAGTGGTTAACTACCACACATAATTGTGAACCAATCTAGAATCTTTTTCAAAAATAATTTCACATTTACTCATGAGATTCATAACTTTACCCAATCCATTGTAGCGCTATATAATTCCGGGCAAACCCGTCACATTTAAACATTCATATCGCGCTCTATAATTCCAGGTGCACCCGTCACATCATAACATTATCATTTATCATGCATGCCACAATGAACATATAACATAAATCAACATAATTAAGCCATAAAAACGAATGGGTTTCATCTCATAATAACACATTAATAAGCTTTGGGTTCCCAAAAGAAAGAGGTAATAACACACATGTTACAAGAACCGTCCACTTTGAGTGAGAAGTAAAAGGGGCGTTCTTAAAAGAAGAGTTCTTTTGGAAAAATTTTTGCTGGACATGAAAACCAGTGAAAAACATGTATATCGCAGAAAAGTAAAGGAAATGATGAACAAATTATCTTTAAGGATTAACCATATCAAAAATGGAGTGAACGAGGGAGAACCTGAAGGAAGAAAATTGGGTTCGAGATTTCCCCTTACCTTGTACCTGAATGCTTCCTTCTCTTTAATGTCCTGTATAATGACATTATATTCATTAATTAGAAATACAGAACCATGTTTACATTAATAGGGTTTATTATGGTTTTATTATGTCATATTATGTTCCTTTGGATGACTTATAGTGTTTAAAAACATTGTTCGAGGATGTTCGTTTTTATGGTTTTTCTTGGGTGGTTCACTTGTATTCTTAAATTGAAGTTTGGGTAGAACATGAGTAAACATACAGAAATTTTATTAAATATAATTAATGATATTAAATAAGTTGAAATGATCTTATAATTAATTATATTATATCCATGTGGATGAATCATTAGATAATAATTAAATGATGTTTTTGGGTCAATTTGGGCGGTTTTTGGATCACAACGAACTTGTTTTAACTTATCACTTTTTAATATGGCCATAGGTTATTTCCAGAACTTTAAATAGAACATAATACATATAACATATTCTTGTTCAACTATAAAAATGGTTTCATGACCAGATATGAAGGTATAAATGGAAGAATAAATCATGTCGTTCTTGAAGGTGATAAATTAACACCCTACGAACAACGTTCCCTTTAATAAAATAAAAGGAAGAGGGAATGGGGGTTGAATGATATAATATCCCATTAGAATCAAAAAAGTACAGTATATGTATAATAATGGAGTTAAAATACAATTTTTATGAAGATAGGTTGGGAGAGATCAATAAATGAACTTGAACTTGAAAGGAAATTAAAGGAGAAGAGGGAGGGAAATTACCTCTTGAATCCTTCTCTTGAGAACCTCCTTAAGGGCCTAATCTTGGTCTTTTGATGAGACCATAAAATCTTGGATGTGGTGGAGGGGCTATGGAAGGTGTTTGGGCAGAGATTAGACAATTCTTGAAGCTTGAGAGGTGTGGTTTGGCAAGAGGAGGGGGAGGGCTTATTTATACATGAGGAGGGAGGTGTTTTTAGTATAAAATATTAAATAAAATAATATATCAAAAGTTAGACTTGTAATAGTAGTTTTTTGACATCCTAAATAATATATTAATATAATATAATTCTTTTTAGGCTTTAATTCGTATTTATAATTCGAATTCATTAATTTATTAAAAGGAAAGTGAAAGAAAGAGAAAATGACACTTTAAGAAATCACCTTTTTGACTTTAGGCTTTCGAAAGTTCTTTTTTGGTTTGAGAATTGGATTTATTGTATATTAAGGAACCATTTATGAAATTTAATATAATTTGTCCGAAACTAAATTTCAAGAATGTATATGTCATCATTACATCATTAATGATGCAACTTAGTATACACCGATTATGCGAAAAACTGTATTTTTTTACTATTCACCCGAAAATTGAAGTATTTCAGAAAAAACACAAAAAATTACCCATACCATTTTTTGACATGTAGAATCCAAAAATGAATTCCATTTTTCAAAAATAATTTTCTAAATATTTTTAATTTAATATTTAATTAAAATCATAATTTGCTTAAAAAACAGTTTTTAAGATTAAAACTGATTTATAGTGCTTTCAAAAATTACGAAGGGTCTTATAAAATTATCTAAAAATTAAAATAAATTGATTAAATAATTTATGAATACATTTTAGGGAAAAAAATATTCTTTTAAATTAATTAATTAATTATAATTAATTATTTATGACTTACATAATACAAAAACGTTTACTAAGGTCAAATTGTCACTTTCAAAGATGTCTAAATTTTATTTAATTAATCATAGGTAATGTTACTCTTATGTTTGATGATTTACTATTCATAAAGGTCATATTACTATTCATAAGGGTATGTTACTATTCATAAGGGTAGGTCACTATTCACCAAAAATTATTTTTGTTTAATTAGACTTCAAAAATCATCTTGAACACAACCGTGTATGTCAGATTTTCGAAATTCCTAACATAGAAGTGACAAAATTATGTTTAAAGGTCACTTATCACTTAGTAGTTCATTATGTTGTGACTTCATGTTATTTTATGACATAGATATAAGAAGGTAATTTCCATTGAAAAACTTTGGGTCGTTACAGCGGCGGACTGGAGAGGGCGGCCAAATGAGCCGGCCACTGGTGCGATCCAAGGCAGGACCCTTCGGGTCCCGTTGTTACCTGGCCGGCGCACCATGTGTTGGCCATTTCAGAAGGCAGGGGGGTGTAACCCCCCATGCATGGCCACGCGGGCCAGCCGCCAGCCACACGGGCCAGCCAGCCGGCCGGGCCGCCCTCAGCCGGGCTGCCTTTGGTCGGGCCTCCCCTAGCCTGAGCTGCCTTCGGCCGAGCCACCACGGGCCGGGCCGCCCTCAGGCCGGGCCGCGCCTTCGGGCATGGCCGCGTCTTCGGACCGGGCCGCCCGTCGGGTTGGGCCATCTCTTCGGGTCGGGCCATCATCTCGGCTCAGGTCGTTTCCTCAGGCTGGGTCGGACACGCGGACTGGGTCAGACCCATGTTCAGACTAGGTCAGGCCGGGTCAGTCCGACTGGGTCGGACCGGACTCGGACCCACTATGGTCGTTTACACCTTTTAGCCTGCATCTAGGGCTACGAGTGTCTGATTGATGTACCGCCTGCGGCAATGGAATTCTTGGAGCGAGAAGATTCTTTTGGAATACTCCACTTGAGGTTCAGACGATGTTGGAGTACGGTTGGGTTGGTTTGAGCCTAAAAACCAACCGGGCCCCTAGGACAGAAATGCCAATAACTCATAGACCGGGCATCCGATTGACATGCCGTATGTCACGTTGGGTTCCTTATGATGAGACAGAACTACGGGATACATCAACTCAGGACTTCATGCTAGTTGATGTATCGAATCTTGGCTCGAGGAGTGGACCCTCCCAGAATCGAGCGTGCTATGTGCGTGAACCCTAGGACTGGATGCGACTGAGATGATAGGATCCTCCGTGGGTTCGACAACGACGATACTGTACCAGGATCCTCCGTGGGTTCGACAGCGATGACTACTGTACCGAAATCCTCCGTGGGTTCGACAACGATGACTACTCTACTGGAATCCTCCGTGGGTTCGACAGTGATGACTACTATTCCTGTATCCTATGTGGTTCCGACAGTTCTAACTTCTGTTCCAGTATCCTCTGTGGGTCCAACAGAATAGATGGTCTTATATCCTGTGTGGGTCCAACAGCTTAGCTGGTCTTGTATCCTATGTGGGTCCGATAGCTTAGATGAATCAGTGACTACATCTGATCATATATATCACTCTATGAAAGATGTATACCTGTGTGAGATGAGTTATGCCTTTCAACCATTATCATCGTGGTGATTGAATTTACTTCCTTTGTGGAATGGTTTATGCTTGGGCTCAAGAGTTGGAGCCGAACTGTGATTGATGACTTAGGTATATGTATAGGAATATACCTAAATAGGGTTGGTTGATACTTCGTGATTGTATTTTTCTTCTTTTTGATTTATCCCTGTTGGATTTTGTGATACCTTGAGGGTCTCTGGGTCTCTACTAATGTCATTATACTCACCCATGCATGGGCTATGCCTGCACCTCTTTGTGTTGGATGCAGACGACGAACAACACTGACGGAGGCCAAGAGCACCAGGACTAGATGGTACCCCGGAGCAGGACCTTATGACGTATCAGTTCACGGTGGAGTCTGACAGACGTGGAGTGCTAGGAGGCCATCTGTACCTACCCATCAGGTAGGAGCCCTGGAGGAGTCTGACAATCTGATGTATGTTATTATCTCTTTTCTTGCGGTTTCTTCTTGTATTGAACTCGTTTCCTCCCATTTATTCTTTCCATGTTTTTGTTTTTGATATAAATCACTCTAATAGGGTATTATTTTTCCTTTTATGGGGTTTTCATGCCATGAAATCTTTGGGATATCATATTTCCCTCACATGAGAGGTGATCGGGGATCTCTGACATTGGTCTGTTCTCATGTAAAGAATATTGATTCCTTTGAGATCGGGGATTCATTGATTATCTTTTATTTAAAAGTAATCATAAATTAAAATTTTTTATCCCTTTGTATGGTAGTAAAATTAACTTAATAATTATTTAAGTTAATTAAATAATTAAATTAGTTTATAGTTTTAGTGATCACATGTTGCTGCGTTCCACTATGATAGCGATTTGCCTCATGATTTTATAGATTGTGTACTATCTATACTATTCATTATTTTTCATGATGTTATTATTGGTTTATCATGTTTAAAATTATGAAATAGGTTAAAGGATAAAAAATCCAGTGATAAATTTTTGGTTGGATAAGAAATAATTAAAGGTTCATGTTTAATGAATCTGGTGTATCTTGTAATTTTATGGCAATAAAAAAGATTCAAGTGTGAATGTTTAATTTATTGTGTTACTCCATGTGTTAATTGAATTGGTTAAATAATGTGGAGCATGTTAATTATTTTTGATGATAATAATAAAAGTCATGTTAATCGAGATGTGTTATTATCACATTTTAATGAAATTAGTTTTATTCTAGAGAGCTTGTTTAAATAAATGTATTAGCTTGTTATAGTTGATGCCTTAGGTTTCTTGTATATGGAACCTATGAATGATGAATTAGTTAATTCAAGATAGAATAAAAATATATTGTTTTGATAATGATAATTTCTTGGGTACAAGAGTATCCATTTTTAATAAAGGTTGGACGCCTTGTGTTTGGGGCTGAGTGATCCAGTTTGGATGTGAAGTTTGAATGCCTTGTTTTAGGGCCTATATTTAGCTATTTACAATTATTGTTTTTTCTACATTATGAGTGCTCTAGATAAAATCCTTATGATTTAATATGATCCTAGGAAGGATAATGAGATATGGGTGGGGAGGCCCATGGTTCTAGTAGAAAATGATTCCTGTGATGGTGAGATGTATGAGGATATTCATGTGGATGTTAGGGGTGGAATTGGGATGATGGAATGGGTTGAATTCTGGATTACCCATTGTTTTGATGGAAGATGGATTATTTCGTGATAATGAATCTATTTATGGTTGATGGTAGGGTTTCATGCTTTATATGCATTCATTTCCCCACTGTTTGAGATAGCTTTATGTGCTTTGTTGTATCTCTATTTTTTGTAGCTTAGAATGGTTTCCTAGAGTACTTGTAATTGTAGAAAGTTAATAATGATTAATTAATTTTAAATCCAAGGGGTTGGTTTTTTTGGAATGAAAATGATAAAAAGATGTTGATCTTGAGAAACCATGGAATCAGTTTAGATTATGCCTGGAGGGAATGGACTTGGATTGATGATTAAAGTAATGTATATGTAATAATGTTGATGGTTAATTGTTGGATAATGAATTAATTAACATAAATTTAATATTTCAAAGGAAAGAAAGTAATTTAATATGGATCTTTAAAATTCTTTTGTTTTTATAGGATAGCTAGTTCTTAACAATGGAAGTTGAGAGTCTGAGAGATATTAGCTATAGTTAAGTATAAGAATAAGTTATTCCCATATTGTGTTTGTGATCTATATCATATCCTGCATGTTTTTTTTTATTTCATACACTACCCCAAACATGTCATTTAGAGGGACTAAAACCCATTGGACTATGGTAGGGTGTTTTCCCCAATATCCCAATTGGAGGATGGATGGATGACTACCCTATCTGGCCCCACTCTCTTCACTTGGTAGTATTATCTACTGGTATGGATGATGGTTAGTTTTACCATATATGTGTGTAGAGGAATGTGGTGGATTTTGGTTATTTCACACACATGCATCTTTGGATATAGTATCCACTAGATTAATATAGGCATGACATGTATAGGTTGTGATATATTGATGTATCTTACTTGGTGTATGGGTTCTAATGGATTGAAGTATAACACATGATATATGATACACATCATAGAGGATGTGGTGGATCCCATAAACTACTTGGTCACTATATATGGAGATGTAGATGAGATGATGTGATGATGTGATTCTCGAGGTGTATGTTGTGATACTTATCCTAGGTGTTTTTAGGTTGGATTACTTTTTGATAGAGATGGATCAAGATGTACGATGTTGGGGAAGAGTAGTAAACTAGTGGGGAAGTGGTGGTAGGGTACCCTTATTGATTTATTATTATAATATATGATCTATTGTATGTGATAATTAGGGAGAGTTATCTTTGGAAAGGCTAGAGGATTACTGTACATGTTTAGGTGAGGAGACAACTTCACTATTATTCATTGTGATTTAGCATGCTTTCTTTGTGTTTTCCATGAGAGGTTATGGGGAGGATCCTACTGAGTATACTGTTATGCTCACCCCAAGTATATATAATTTTTTTTAGGTCAATAATGGCATGTTGGAGATCAAATTGGATACTATTATCTTATGGTTTTGTAGGATGTATTTGGGCTTTGTGGTCACTATTAAGTTTACCTTTCTAGTACTTATAGTTTCCATTATATTGTTTTAGTCCTGTATGACATTACATGTCTGCACTTTTATTTTCTTTTATCTTTATGAAAAAGTGTTGATTGATGTATCAATTTTATCTGTCTATTTTTCATGTTTCTCTTAGAGGGTAATGCCTCCCATTATTATATATGATATACCTTCAGTTATAGACACTAAATCAAGGCCTACTAGAGGAAGGAATCAAGTGGTTACCATATCCCATCTCTCATTGCTGACCTAGGAGGGGTACTCTTTGGGGGGGGAGGGGGTTATGAAAGAGTGGTATCAAAGGTTCAGGTAGAAGGATAGTATGGAGTTTAGAGTTGGTCATATGTGATATTTCACGAGTTTCTAGGGAAACAATGTTTGATAATTTTAGTATGTGTTGTAAAAATATGACACCTATTGAAACATGGTTATTTAGAGACCCATGTGCTATGATGCACATACCTTTAAGTTTACCAAGACTACTAAATTAAGTGATACTGGTTTTAGGGTAGATACTTATGAAATAATCATGAATCATTCTTCTTTGTGTGTGTGTGTTTGAAATGGGTATTCTTTGGGAAAGGTTATACCTTCAATGAATAAGATGAATTAATTAATTTATCTTGAGTATGTAATATTCTAGTTTTAGGAGTCTAACTATTTTTTTCTTGTAGTTATGGATCCACGTCGATGTCCTCATCATGTTTACACTGAATATGTTTAGGAGGATGTAAAGGCAGATCACCATAGAGTAGAGGTCAAGGATGATGAACTTGGAGGAGGAAAATTTAAGTGTCTTATCTCCAATGTATGTATAAGAATAAGGAATTCATTTTATACTTAGTAACATAATATCGGTTGGGAGAGGTTAAGATAACTTTCAGATCGATTCATTCTTTGAAGGAGCACTATGTTTCGTTGGTCATGAAAATGCTACAAGGGTAATCAAAGAATTTGTGGATATTTTTCCTTAGGGATATAAAGTAGTTAGTGGTCTATTAGGGGTAGATCAGAGACTAGTTTTTTGTATATTTTCTTTCTTTGGCCACGAAGTCAGCCATTCACTAGGAGCTTATTAATTTTTGATAGGGGAGTTCCAATATGTGGGAGTTCAAAAACCTTATCTAATATTCTTCATACCTATTTTCGAATTAGGAGGCTAGAGTAAGGAATTTTTAGGAGGATTTTCACCCAGAGATCCAGTACTAGGTCACCCCTTTTTTGTTGTCAACATATCTGAAGGTTCTAGTAAGAGAAGAAGTTGTTGAGAGAATGGTGGACCAAAGTTCACCATCATGATAGGGGTATCATCAGGATTCCTTAATAAGTATATCTATGGTATGGGTTACTCATTTTCCTAGACAGAAGAGTTTTTGAGTCAATCTGGGGTAGGTCCTAGCCCTCATAATCTTGTTTCATCAAGGGTAGTGGCTCTCAATTATTTAATAAGGAACCAGACACATTTTTTCCTTGTGGAGGCCGAGGTCATCAGTGATGAGAGTGACCAACCTTTATAAAAAGTAAATTTACACCAGGTGTTCCACTTCATGTTCCTCTATTGAGGCAATTTCAGATGATGAAGTAGTAGAAGGATGCTCTATCTTGGGATCTATGTAAAGGTGGTGAAGCAGGTAAAGGACATCACCTAGATGTTCATTATCCTCAGAGATAAGAGTGAATATATAGATGTGTTCATCATTAGGTTCAGAGAGGTCATGGATTAAGTTGTGCTTAGATTCAAACTTTAGTATTACCTGCACCATGAGAGATAGATGTTGTTCAATGTACTCTTTTCTTATTTTCTACATGGTCACATGATTTTTTAATTTGGAGTTATGAACTCCTTAATATCACTTTCCCCCATCCATGATTTTAGACTTGATGTGGAGAGGCTTCCAATGCCCTTGGAATTGACTATGCTAGTTGGAGGTTGATCTTATATGTATAAAATATGTAGAGACTATGAGATAGTGTTGGGGTATCATCACTCTTGGGGAGACTTCCTATGTTTATGGATACATCCATAAAAAATCATCCTCAGCATGGATTGGTTGTATTCAGGGTAGTGTTTCATTGATTTATTTAGGAGATAAGTTGTGTTATATGATGAATATGGAGATCCAGTAGTGTCCATTTGTGAGTGAGACCCTCAAATGGGTCAAAGGAATGTTCCATCCTTATTATACTTCATGGTCGAGTTGATGATGATTTCATCAAAGGTTCATTCGATGGTGTTTCCTAGGGTTGTGAAAGAGCATCCCGATATCTCTCTCGAAGAGGTGTAGTGTTACCCCCTTAATTGGAGATCGATTTTGGTATAAATCAATAGATATGTGATTCTCTTATATTGATGTGTCTGTATAGGATAAAACCTTCATAGTTGCGAGTACATCTTGATGATCTGTTATAGTGAGGTTTTTTCAGCTGAGTGTGTCACCATGGGGTGCATCAACTTTTTTCATGAAGAAGGTTGATGGTAGATTACATATTTGTATTGATTATCATCACACAAATGAGGTGATTGTGATGAACCACTATACACTTCCACATATTTATGATTTATTTGATCAACTGAAAGGATAAAGTTGGTTCTTGAAGACCGATATATGGTCATGATATCATCATATATGGGTAAAGGATGAGGATATTTCAAAAACATATTTCTAGTGTCATCAAGGGAATTATATGTTTTTTGTGATGTTGTTCTATGTGAATAATTCTCCATATATTTTCATGGGTTTAATGAATGTGGTTTTCAGGTAGTTCATGGATCATCTCTTTTTGGTTTTCATCAACAACATCCTTATGTACTCTGTGTCTGAGTAAGATCATACATAGCATCTTTGTGTTGTTTTGGGAGTTCATCATCGTTGGTTATTTGACAAGTTTTCAAAGTGTGAGTTTTGGGTTTATGAAGTTCATTTATTAGTTCATGTCACATATCATTAGTTAGTTATTTTGGATCATTCAAAGATCGAGGAAATCATTTCTTGGGAAACCCCCAAGACTGTTGCAAAGGTGAGATGTTTCCTTACTCTTATAGGTCATTATAGGAGGTTCATAGCTGATTTACCTTATATTGTGGCTCCTATAACATGTTTGACCAGAAAATATCATGTTTTATTTTTAACTGACTAGTATCAGGGAGCCTTGAAGTTCCTAAAGGAGATGTTGGCTAGTGGTCTAGTTCTTCATCTACTTGAAGAAGAAGATTAGTTTGAGGTTTTCTCATGATGTTTCATGTCACGGGTTGGGTTGTGTCTTGATGCAGTAGAGATTGGCTGTTTATTAGGGGTCTAATTATTTATTTACCCATTATCATAACTATACCCCCTTGATCTTGAGTTAGTGGTGGTTGTGTTTTCCTTGAATTTTTGGTGACATTACCTCATCAGTAGTCATTTCATGGTTTTTAGTGATCATAAGAGCCTATGTTTTTTATTCTCCCTACATGAATTGAAATTTAAATAGAGAATATGGATGGAATTGTTATAGGATTGTGGATTGAAGATTTCATGTACACTAGTAAAGGTAAATTTTGTGGTTGATGCGTTGAGTAAGAAGTCACATAATGATACCGTGCATGAATCTAGGGATTCCTAGAGAGTGGTGGAAGAAATCCTAGTGAAACATCTTGATATGGGAGAGGTTGGAGGTATATGTTATCTTTTTAATATGACAGTGAAGTTATATTTGGTGTAATAGGTGGAGGAGTCCTAGATTTAGTATTCTGAGGCAGAGGTCTAGAGTGACCGAGTTTTTTTGGTTATTCCCATAATTGTTGGTTTGAGAATGAACAACACTGACTATTTGTTCTAGGTAATTATTTTAATCCATTTGGAAATACATGGGGTGGTTCTTTTTGAATTTCATGTCTCACCATTATAGGTACACCCTAGTGTGAAAAAGATGTACCAAGCATGGAGAGGTAATATTTGGTGTCCAGGGCTGAATCATGTTGTTTCAGATTTTGTGCCACGATGTTTAGTCTATCATATGATGAAATCTGAGAACTGTGTTCCTAGTGGTTTTTTCTAGCTGTTAGGTATTCCCTATGGAAATTGGGAGGACATCTTGATGGAATTATTTACTACTTTACCTTGATATTAGGAAGGATACGACTCTATATGCCTGAGAGTGGATTGTTTGACAAAATCATCCCAATTTATAGCGATCAAGGAGTTGAGATCAATTGAACTTTTATTAAGGAAATACTTAGAGGTGGTGGTGTGGATTTATAGACCCACAAGGATGATCATTATTTATCATGATCCCTTTTTTACCTCCAACGTTTGGATAAGTATCCATCAAGATTTTGGATCTATTTTATTTCTTATCACCTATTTTCATACATAGACGAATATTCAAACAGAGAAGACTATCAATTTTTTTGAATACATACAATGTTATTATGTCATGGATTTTATGGGTTTATGGATGAGGTACCTATAATTGGTCAAGTTTTATTATAATAGTAGTTTCCCTATACCGTTGGTATGGAACTATTTGAATCTTTGTACATCCAACCTTGTTGTTCTTCATTGCGTTGGACTGGGGTTGGGGAGGAAGAAATTTTCATGATAGAACTGGTAAAGAATACAACAGAGATGATCCAAGTAATTCATGAGAGGATGAAATCGATAAAATATCATTATAAATATTATTCCAATCATAGGAGGAGACCTCTAGAGTTTGATTTTGGAGATCATGTGTTCCTAAAGGTGACTCCTCATCATGGGAAGTGAAGGTTTAGTCATGGGAGTAAGATTTCTCCATACTTTGTTGGGCCTTTTCAGGTGTTGGATCATGTTATAGTCTTGGTGCATCAGACAACACTTCCCACACAGGTGATCCATATACATGATGTTTTTTCATGTCACATCTCCACCATTACCTTCCTGACAACTCTCATGTCATAGATCGAGGTGAGATAGATGTTAATGATGATGTGAATGTTGAGGAGTGGCCAATGAAGATCCTAAACCTCTAGGAGAATGTGTTACATGGGAATTATATTACCTTGTTTCATGTCTTTTGGTGGAATGGAGGTGTGGAGGAGAGTACCTTGGAATGTGAGTTGCAGAAATTCACTCAGTATCCTAAGTTTTTTTATGTTTATCACAAATCTTATTGTTATGTTAGTTGTGTTTGTTGAACCAATTATGGTTTATGAAATTGTTTCCTCTTGTTACCTTGTTTGTTGATAACCTTTCCCTTATTTTACAAGTATCTTAATTAGAGAGTTATTTATGATATATTTCTTTATTCTACATGGTTTTTCACTTTTTCCCTGGAGTGAGGTGGTTGAGATCCTGTGATGGTGAGATCCTTGAGAGGTATCTCAAGAGGTGGCTATTCAGATAACCCCTTTCATTTCTCTCACTTTAGTTTGGTTTTTGAATTCTAAAGAATAATAATGTTTTGAGAGGTATCTTATGTAATGAATTGGATCATGTAAGGCTTTACTTTGTGATTTTTGGGTGTTATAGGTACCCAGAGGATGTTTCAAGAGGTTTGTAGAGTGTTTGGATGAAAAGAGGAGTGCCGCTACCAAAAATAGCATGGATGAGTCCTAGATTTTTTCAATACACCATAATCTTATCACTATGGTTTTTTCTAGACTATTTATATTATAGGAGAACTTGAGATGATAAATGGGGTTACTAACTTTGGATGGGTGGTTACGGCATGGAGGATGGATGTGGCGTAATGGGTTTTGAGGTATATTTCCTTTTTAGGGGTGGTTGTGGCATGGTGTTTAAGGCTGTTCCATAGCCCCCATATCCACTTTTATTGGATCTTCTCATGTTCCTCAGAAATTTGGTTTGACCGAGTGGGATGAAGAGTGGTCCTATATACTACTCCATGGAAACCCCCTATGTGAGGAAGTTCTATAGCATGTCCATGGGGGCTGCACCATGGTTTTAAAGAAAAATCTATTTTTCCTATAAAAACCCCTAGCCAATTTGAAATTAGAATACTTACACTTACTCCAATAAAACCCTAGGTTCCAAAAGTTTGTTTTGGGGATCTTTTAATCCCATTTCAATAGGGATTGTTCCTAGATTTTTATGCTCTATCCACAATAATCTGAGGTAGGTTCTTTTGTATTTTCTCATTGTTTATTCTTGGATTGATCTCATTTCCTCCCATTTTTTCTTACCATGTTGTGACGTTTGATCCACATTACTCTAATAGAATTTTTTTCAATTTTTGGTGTGTTCATGGAATGAGGACTTCGATAGATTATAGTTTCCTCATGAGAGAGGTGATCAAAGATCATGATGTTGGTCAATTCTTGTGTGAAGAACGTTGATGCATTTAACGTAGGAAATTCATTTATTCTCTTTTATTTACATGAAATTTTAAATTGAACATGGTTTATACCTTTATATGTTAGTCAATTTAACCAAATAAATATTTATACGATTTAAATAATGGAATTTTTTTATGGTTTTAGTGGTCACATGTGTTTCTTTCAACTGTGAAAACGGTTTCCAACATGATTTTCTATATTATTTGATATATATACTATACTTTATTTAGCATGATTTTATTCTTATTTTAGTATTTTTAAATTGATTAAATCATTTAAATAATTTAAATATGATAATAAATTATTGGTTGGATATGGGATAATAAAATAGGAACGTTTAATGAATATGGTGTATATAGTAATTTGATGGCAATCAAATTGATGCAAGTGTGTATGTTTAATTGAATGTGTTATTCAATGTGTTCATGGGATTGGTTAAATAAATAAATCCTTGTTAATTCTTATTGATGATAATAATAAAATTCATGTTAATGGAGAGTTGTTCTTCTCACAGTTCTATGAAACCGGTTTTATGAAAGAGAGCATATTTAAATAATTGTATTAAATTGTTATAATTGATGCCTTAGGTTTAATATAGTTATAACCTATGAATAATGAATCGGTTAATTCAAGATGGAATATAAAATATCTTTTTTGATAAAGATAAATTCTTGGGGATGAGAGTTTCCATTGTCAATAAAGGTTGTACACCTTATGTTTGGGGTCGAGTGAGCCCTTTTGAATGTGAAGGTTTAATGCCTTATTTTATTGCATAGATTGACCTATTGACTATTCTTGTTTTTTTATTCCTTCTGTGTGCTCTGTATATGATCCTTATTATGTGATATGATCCCAGGATGAATGATGAGGTATAGGTGGGGAGGTCCAGGGTTATGACAGAAGTTAACACCTTTGATGGCTAGATGTGTGGGGATATGCGTGTGGGTGTTGGTGATGACACCAAGGATGATAGAACATGTTTAAGATTTTATTTTCCATTATTATTATAGCCTTTGTGTGATTTCTTGATAATGAATCTATTTAATGGTCAATTTACAAGTTTCTTGCTTTATATGTATTCCTTTCTAAACTACTTGAGGCAGCTAGATGTTCTTGGTTACATATCACATTATGGTATCATAGGATGTTTTCATAGAGTACCTATAATTAAAGAAAGTTGATAATGATCAATAAATGTTTAACCACTGGGGATAGTTTTTTTGAAATGTAGATGATAAAAATATATTGATCTTGAGTAACTATGGACTCTATTTGGATTATTCTTGGAGGGAATGTACTTAGATTGATAGTTAAAGTAATGTATATTGAATAATGTTG
Source organism: Viscum album (assembly GCA_963277665.1). Classification (NCBI taxonomy): domain Eukaryota; kingdom Viridiplantae; phylum Streptophyta; class Magnoliopsida; order Santalales; family Viscaceae; genus Viscum; species Viscum album. The sequence continues at coordinate 1,074,872,815 of OY728121.1, read as the reverse complement.
ATGGTTAATTAATGGTTAACGTATTAATTAACATATAGTTAATTTTTTAATGAAAAAAATGTAATTTAATATGGATCTTTAAATTTTTTTGTGCATATAGGATATCTAGTTCTTATAAGTGATAGTCAGGAATATGAGAGATGTTAGATGTAGTTAATTTTAAGACTATGTAATTCCCATAGTGTATTTGTGAGCTATGTCATATACTGTAAGTTTTGTGATTCCGCACACTACCCCACCCTTTTTGATTAGGGAAGCTGACTCCCAATGGACTTTAGGAGGGAATTTTCCCCAATATCCTGATGGGAGGATGGATAAATGACTACCCCCTCCAACCTTTCTCTCTTATTTTGGTAGTTTATCTGTCGGTATACATGGTGGTTAGTTTCACAATATATGTGTGTATATAGATGTGATGGCTTGTAGTTATTTCACACACATGTATCTACTTATATAGTATCAAAAGGATTATTATTGGTATGACATGTATAGGGTATGAAGTCTTGAGGTATCTTACTTAGTGTATGGGATAAGATGACTTGAGGTATAATACCTGATGTATGATACATGTCACATAGGATGCAGTGGATCCTAAAAAATACTTGGTGACTATATATGGAGAAATGAGTGAGATGATGTGATGCTTAAGGTGAATTTTTTGATACTTTTACCAAGTGTTTTTGGGATGAATTACTTTTGAAGAGAGATGTCTTAGGACATGTGACATTGGGGAGAAACAACAAACCAACGGGGAAGCGGTAGAGGGGTACCCTTGTTGATTTATTATTATAATATATGATCTCTTGTATGTGATACATGATGAGATCTATCCATAAACAGGTTGGGAACTTAGTATACCTGTTTAGGTGAGAGTTAGCTTCACTGTTGTTCACTATGATTTAGTGTGATTTCATTAAGTTTTGCATAAGAGGCTCCAGGGATGATCCTACTATGTATATTGTTATGCTCACCTATTGTAAATATAAAGTATTTTGAGGTTTTCCAGAGAAATTTAGAGATCGGGATAGGTACTACTAGATTGTAATTTTGCTGGAGCTGTTTGGGCATCATGGTTGTTGCTGAGTTTTCCTTTTTGATACTTGTAGTTCCCATTCTAGTAATTTTGGTCCTATATGAAATTGTATGTATGAACTTGAGATTTATTTTATCTTTATGAGCATGTGTTGATTGTTTTATCTATCTTATCTCTCTCTTAAGAATGGTTCTCATAGAGGGTAATTCCTCCCATTGGTATGTATGATATACCCTTAGTAATAATCGCCAACCCGAAGCCAATAGGAGGTGGGACTCGGGTGGTCACCATCTCCCTTCTCTAATTACTATCCCAGGAGGGGTACCCTTTTGGGGGAGGGGTCATGACACTAATGATGTCTTTATTTCATGCATACAATTTATGTTATTTAGTTGAATTAATTTTTGAATTTAATATTTAATTTCTCCCAATTATTAATTATTTTAATTATTTGCAGGTAAATAATATTTTAATTTTTTTTTGGAAAAATGAATAAAAAATCATAAATTATTTATCATTTTTAGTTGAATATTACCTAGGAAAAAATGTGTTTTTTAACTACTTGTATTGAAATTTTAACAAATAAATATTTTTATTTTAGGATTAAAAACAACTAATGCTCATGAAATTCATATGATGGTTGACTTCCAAAATCCAACATAAACTCATGTAGAGTGGAATGTGATAAAAGAATACATGACATGGGTAGGGATTATGTTTGGAAAATTGGATGAAGAATGATGGAATATCACTTATTAAGTGTTACCTTCCCAAAATGCACATCAAAGTGGGATGCTGAAATATTGAGGTACTATGCACTTAATATATGTGATTTCATTTTACTCCTGCTTCATATAACATGACCCAGACTTTTTGATGCTATGACCTATTCCACTCAAGCTCATATGACTACCGCTGCAAGTCACTGGAGAAAACCATTGTCTCCACCTGTTGAAGATCTATCTCAAGGAAGGAAGCCACTGTGAAGGCTGGAACTACCATAGCATGACCTGTGAAGCTCATACAACCACTATGAGTCCAGTTTGAAGAATATGTGACTCATTCATGAAATAATGAATGAAATAGAATAAGCTATGATATCGATAGGGAGGGTCTAGAAATAAAACATCAATTAAAATTTCTTAGAGATCATGGTGGATGTTGTGAAGAGTATGAAACTACCTCAAGAATATCACCGCATCATGGAAGAATGTTTTGGTTGATAGTTAAAATCAGGGCTCAAAGCACCCACACTTTTATCATAGATATGCCCCTGGTATGCATATGTGTATGAGAAGTGAAGATAGCTACATGAAACCATGAAGATAACACCCACAACTGCATTTCCATGCCGTGTTGACCAAGATTTTTGGGGAAAATGGTTCTTCTACATCATAGTGGTCTTATATTTTTCATGGTGGTAGGATAAAAATTAAAAATTATTTCAATCCATGCTGATTTTTAGGAGAATTTAAGATAGGGGTTTGAATGTGAGTCTTTTATAGATTCCAAGGAAAAAATCATAGCGTTAGGTATTTAAAGATTATAAATAGAAGGGTTTTATCCACTATAAATGGGGTGGGGGAATCGAATACACTTTTACTTTTAGAAGTAGGAGTTTGCTTCTTCTCAGCCTAGAATCAACTATTGTGTTGCTTTTAGTTTTTATTTTATTTTTCCAATCACGATTAACATGATGTTCTAGTATTTATTTGTTCCTGGATATGTAATTCAAGGGGGCTTGTGTTAGTGGAATTATATTTTTATTATTTTGGTCCATGATGGGTCTTGTAATCATTTTATTTTTTTCTTAATTCCTTTCCTCTCTTGTCTATTGACCATTAAACATGAAATTAGAAATTGATTTTAGTTTCATGAAGAATAACCTTGAATTATTCATGAAAATTTCATTGATTAGGTTGATTATGTTTAAGTAAGGTATTGGGACACCCAACCCACTAATGAAATGAATTAATTGACCATTTGAAATAGAGAATTTATGAGTTAGAGGGAATGTTCCAAGACCAAGGGATTTCCTAGTTCTGACTCTAACAAAAACAAGGAAAAATAATTATCATTTTATTCCACTACCACATGAATATAGAATTAAAAATCTTTTAACAACATCTCATTTTGATTTTTATCACCATTAAAAACTTCTACTTTTTTTATTCTCTTAAAACATCTTAAAGTCTACTAGCATCATCTTAAGGGTTCAGCCTCAAAATTTCCATTTACTGCATTCATTAAGTTAGTAGTTTTTTTCATTAATTTTTTTTAAATTTGGTTATTCTCATTGGAATTAATTACATCTATAGGTGCCAGAAAATTTCTTGCATTGTTGTCAGGACGATGAATAAGTAGAATTAAAATTTTTAGGTGTCTTTATTTTAATTTTTAATTTTTATTTTCCATTTTACACTAGGTGTACTCGTGTTGTGATTTTATGTTTACTCATTTATGAACAATCACTCCACTATATCCAAAGGCAAAGATATCCTTGATTTTGACCCTGATTTAGAGAGAAGTAATGAGAAGAAAAGGAAAGATGCAGTTACAACCAAGGATGGTGTTGAACAAAACCAATTTGTTGGAGTTGTACATCTAAGATATTTGGGTCTACGGGCACTCATATATTATAGAAGACCTTACAATGTGGGGCCATAATTGATAATTCTTTTATTGCCTATAGAAGTCAACCATTTTGAGATAAAACTAGTGATCATCTAGATGATCTCCAATTCTATCTATTTTTCGAAGATACCACATAAGGATCCAAACACATATCTAGTGATTTTTATATAATTATGTGATACCTTACAATATTAAAATGTCTCTAATGATGCGATGAGGATACAAATATGTAGTGTTTCCTTAAAATACATTGTGTGAGAGTTCATACAAGGATTTACACCTTATTAAATCACAACATGTAATGAGTTGGCTAAAACTACTTAACTCATTTCTTACCTCCCTAAAAATATAGGGATATTCATGTCAATATTTGAAAATTCATTCAATTCGATGAAGAGTTAAATTACAATGAATGAGAGTGTTTTAAATACTTAATTATATAATTCGATCATAATGGAATAAAAATTTGGTATGTATTCAAACATTTTATAAGGGTTTTTTGAAGTGAAACTAGTATATTATTGATGTTTCAGTTGGTGGTTCATTGATAAAAAGATTTATTGGAAGAGAGATACAAATTTCTCAATAGAATAAAGGGAAATTAAATCAAATGAAAATTTTGGGGACGAAAAAAATAGTAGTACACATAGTTGATAAAAATGGGTGGATGTAATCCTAAATGAAACCTATAACCAAGAAAATGGACACTATGATAGATCAACACCAAACCCAATGTATGCACATTAAAGAAGTAAATTATATTGATTAAAATCATAAAAATTAATTCCAGTGTTGGTAGAAATGACAAAAACAATGTAACACTCCAAGAAAAGTGATATTTAGTAGACTAAATGTTACATACCCATGTCAATAAGGTGCACCTTTCTTTTCAGGAGCATACCTAATTTGAACTTCAAAGTTAAGAGAGGCTTGTACTGGATTAGCGTTAGGATGGGTGACCTCCTAGGAAGTTTTCTAAGTAGTATGTAACTGAGGAAAAAGAACATTGAATGAATATGTGTTTTATATGGGGTCAGTCATTAGTCGGATAAGGGTCTATGACGGGTAATAGCTTGTGGTGTTCTAGGAATGACACAAAGGTATTATAGGATACAATATGTGGTCATATGACCTGGTTCATGCCCTAAAGAGGTTAGGTCATAAAACATGGTATCAAATTAAATACCCATACTATAGTGTAGAGGAACTTCCTTTGTTTGAGATGTGTGAATCATAATAAGGGTGTTCTGGTTTAAAAATTAGAAGAGTGTGAAACCCCTAGAAAAGTGATACTTAATAAACTAAATGTTACTACCCATGTCAATAAGGTGCGCCATTATTTTTAGGATCCTAACTGATTAGAACTCCATAGTCAATCGAGGCTTGACCTGGAGTAAGGTCAGAATGGGTGACCTCATAGTAAGTTTCCCAGGCTGTGTGTGAGTGAGGACAAAGTACATTGAAAGAACATGTGTTGGAATATAGGTGTAGTCATTAGTATAATAAGGGAAACTAATGGATAATAGTTTGTGGTATTATAATAAAGAAACCAAGGTATTAAAAGAGATCCATTGGGGTCAGATGATCAGGTTTATGGCCCAAGGAGGTTAGGGTATGGTACACAATGTCAAGGATTTCAACAGAGATCTTTAGGATAACAAAAACAAGAAGGACCATCCATTTAAAGCCAAATTATCACATTATAGAAAATTTTGGATATATTAATGACCAACACTTGGGATACCATCAAGGAATTGACAACTTATTGAATAAATAAAGGGGTTATCATCAAATATTTAATGGATTACTCAAGGGATCAAAAGGATACATTATGAAATATGGAGTTTCAAGTTATCCAAATTGCATGTCAACTTAGAGAGATGACAATAGAAGTACTTCCAAGACACCCAGAAGTTAAACCATATATATAAGTGAAGTCCATCACCCTAAAGAGTGTAAAAAAGTGGAAGAAAGTTATACATAAAGTAGTAAAAATAAAAAAAAAATCAAATAAATATAATAAGAAATCAAGAAAATTGAAAGTAAAACAAAAAAACATAGATAAAGAAGAAATAAGAGAAGATTCATCACTACCATACAAGCTATTAATAGAATCTCTAGAGAGTTTAATGTAAAGAAAAATGAGGTAAATTTATTAAAAATTTGTAAAAGTTTCATATTAACATCCAATTTTCATAATCCCTTTCTAACATGTTAACATATAAAGAATCCAAAAAAATGTTGATGTCTAAAAAGAATAAGAATGAAGAGATTGAAACTGTCCCACTTATAAGGTAATATTTTATAGTGGCATCTATAGATTTACTGAAAATATAAGACCCATGTAGTTATTTAATTCTTATAAATATCTGGTCTAATTTTTTTTGGAAAATATCTATTTAATTTAGAAGAAAGCATGAACATTATGCCATTCGATAAATTTATGATATTTAGATTAGAAAATATAAATAATACCAGAGTTTTACTTCAACCGGTAGATTCAATAGTAATATACCCTTGAGGTATGCATCAATATATTCTCGTCAATGTGTTTAAATTAATCTTACCGTTTGATTTCCTAGTGCGGGACATGGAATAAAAAAGGACTCAACTCATATTAGGGAGACATTCCTAGCCAATGAATGAGGAATTATTAATGTAAAAAATAATGATCTATGTTTGAGAGTTGGTGGGGAGAAAGTGAGCTTCCCTGAAAGTGGCACAAAAAATTCTATAATATCCAAATACATCGTTACACTATTAAAAATCTGTGTTTAACAGTGCTGACATTTATCAGCCCTAAAAAATGCACTGAGAAAGTCCATATTTATCAGTGCTAAAATAAACACTGATAAAGTGGGACCTTTATCAATTCTAAATAAAAGCGTTGATAAAGGAAACCCTTTATTAGAACTTTATTTTAGCACTGATAAAGGTTATGCTTTAACAATGCTTTATTTTTAGCACTGATAAAAAGTACCAATTATCTACACTAAAAATAAAGTGCTAATAAATGGTAACCTTTATCGGTGCTTTATTAGCACTGATAAAGGCCCAAAATAAAATGAAATAATTTGAAAAATAGAATTAATTTTTTGACAATTCTCATTAACTAAATAATTATTGTTAAAAATGAATAAATTGAATATAAATATATAAATTTTAAAAATTAATAAATAGGTTATAATAAACATATATATATATGTAAAATGAATAAAATATAATAATTAAAAAATAAAATTAAAAATGAGTAAACTAAGAAAATTATTAATCATTTAATTAATTAATTAATTATTGATAAAAATTAATAAAATTAATATACATATATATAGATTATAAATATTGATAAATAATATATATTGAATGTAGATATATAAATGAATATATAATTAAACAAAAAATTTAAAAATGAATAAATGACAAAATTATTTAAAAATTTATTAATGAAATAATTATTTATAAAAATGAATAAGTACAATATATATATATATATTAATTATAAATAGTAATAAATAATATATATTAAATATAAATATATATAAAATGAATAAAATGTTTATTAAAATCATATTAATGTCATATTCATTTTTAATGTTGTTTGATTTTCCAATTTAACATATATGAAATTTCGTGTGTTACAATGATTTCACGTAACTATATATATGTGTAATTAATCCAGTTCTATATACAAACACACCTAAAAATATATTTACTTAAAATATATAAACACATACACCTAATATTTATATAATTTATTCAAATTTTAGTATATTTTAGAATTTTATTATAACATGATACTTTTAATATATTATGTTTTTAATCAGTCAATTTTATTTATTTATTTTTAATACTATTATAGTCAGGGCATTCATTTTTAATATTTTTTTATTTTTTATTTTATTTTGGAATTTGATCATTTTATATTATTTATCTATATTTATTTATTTTCTATGTTTTAGTATTTTCAATATGTATTCATCTTTACTTCAATATATATATATTAATTTTTTTAATAACATATATTTAATTAATAAAACTTATCCATTTTTTCAATATTTTTAAAGTGTACTCATTTTGAATTATTCAATTTCACTCATTTTTAAAATGCATGTATTTAAGATTATATATCAACTAATAATGTTAAAAATATATTTTTAAATAAATATTTATAAATAAATATATTTATAAATGTTTATTTACTATATTTATAAATTCATATATTTATAATTATTATAAATAAATAATAATATTTTTTAAAATAACTATTTATAAAATTATAAATAAATAATTATATATATTTAATAATTATAAAATTATAATAAATTTATTTAAATAAATCCTTTATCAGCACAAAAAAATTAACAGTGTTAAAGATCGATCTTTATCAGTGCTATAACATTAGCACTGATAAATATGTTTTTTATTAGTGCTTTTTTAGCACAGATAAATCTCGAGATTTATCAACATTTTTGTAGCATTGATAAATATCCCCTTTATCAGTGGTTATAAATTTAATGATGATAAAAGGGATATTTATCAGTGCTTTTCTGAAAGTGCTGTTAAATGTGTTCTCGATCTATTTAAAAGAACCCTAAATGGTACTCAGTTAGTCACGATTCTCAAGCTCTCGAAAAACTCCCGTACTGCTGGTGTGACTCCTCTAAATCCCCCTAGATGAATCAATGCTAGAATACATTGTATGTTATTTTACACTTTTCCTCTATCATTGATTTATCTTATGGGTTCCTCATTTTTTGTTTTTATGCTGTTATTAACCATGACAAACCCTACACCTCATCTCCCCGCCATTATCGGCGCGACTCATTTAGGTTCATGTAAGGACCATAATGATGTACCATGATAATATTCACCAGTTTTTGTGGCCTGTAATGATGAAATGAATCATAGTATTCCTCTATAAATGGTTTACCTATAACCTGGTGATGAAAAATACAAAAAACCAATAAGTACTATCAATAAATTCTTTTTCTTATTAGAAAATGGGATGAAATAATGATGGGTTTCTTGACCAATTTTTCAAGGTCAACTAAATAGAAATATGTTATGGGGGTTATAGTGGATCAAATAACTAATATGAAAAACCTATTACATATTGAATAGGCTTCTACAGTTGATAAACTCGATTAATTGTATGTTAAAGTGATAATAACGCTTCTAGGTGTCCCATCTAGTTATGTATCTGATAAGGATATGATGTTTTTATCTTGGTTATAGAAAGGAAATTAATTTTCATTGAGGTTATGGGTGAAATTTTATACTTACATTATTCCACATACTAACGACCATTCTAATCAGACTATCTTGATATTATAGGATATTCTTCAAGCCCTAATTATTGAAGTTATTGGATCTTGGAAGGATTAACTTTCCTTGGTGTAATTCCATTTTAAAAATAGTTATGAATAACTTATCTAGATATAATTGTATGAGGAATTATATTAAATACATTTTGAATATTTTTTATGTTGGATAATGAAAGAATAATCTCCTATAAATATCCCTAGTCTTGTCTAATAAATAATAGACCAAGTAATTTTAATTCAATAACATTTTTAAATCACTCAAAGTCAACCAATATCCTACAGTAACAATTAGAGGTGACCCTTGAAATTTAATGTTAATGATCATTTGTTTTTTTATGTTTCCTTGAGATTAGTTCACTAATAGATTATAAAGAAGATTAAATTAACCCCAAAATACATCAAACCTTTTAAAATTCTTGGAAAAGTCTAAGAAATTTCATAATAGCTAGCCTTACACATATGAAAACCCAATGGTTGAATCTATTCCATCAAGAATCTGGTTGAATGTTATTGATCATGAAATTCTTGAGGCTATAGAGGTTTTAAATTCCCCATATAATCTAACCATGTAATCCCCTTTAATGTTAGTATCTTATTCTCATTTGGGTGTATTTTGTCTTAAATGCGAGTTAAAATAGGGGATAAAGGATTTGTCAGGAGAGAGTGGTGAAGAGATAAATGTACACTTGTGAAGTAGGCATCAAGTACCTGATGGAATAGAACCAGGTACCCGTTTATAGGCTAGTGTAAATAGGTACACTATTAACACAACCAAGAAACTGGTGGAATAATATTATGTATATGGTGGTAATTTTTATATTTGATTAGTGTTGGGGGTTATTGATGTTTTTAATCACAGTAAAATCATATACTAAGTAAACTATGTAACACTACCATGTCGCCGAGTTAAGCATGACTACTAGTTCCTCATTTTGGTGGTTTAATATGAATTATGTCATGTTTTGATCTTAGTTGATGTGAGTAAGCTTTTAAAATGTTTTTTTAATTTAAAATGATTTCTTTCAAATGGTATTAGATTGGAAAAAATAGGTTTTAAAGGAAAATGTTTTGGATTGAAAATTTGGTAAATTATTGGGTTTGATGATAAAGTGGTAAGTGTGATCCTAGGTATTCCTTATGAGGATATTAATATATGTGGATATGTGAGTAATTGATTCTGAACATGATTTTATGATTTTTGTGTTATTCAGAACATGTTGCCCAGAAAGGTCCCTAAATTTTCTAGTGGGTCTCGCCCGATTTATTGTTCTCCTCAGTTTCTGCCTATATTCTATGGGAATAGAGGTTCGTTAGAGGTAGTGAAGTGGCTTGAAGAAGTTGATAATGTCTTCATAGTGTTGGTAACTCCCAAATCTATTAGATTTTGTGATGTTCTAGGTCTACTTGTGGGTCCACCTTTGGAAGAATGATAGTTTTTCCCCACAAATGATGAAATTTGGGATGAAGTGGGAAGTTTTTACATCCGTCTTTGTCTAATGGTTTATACTTTAGGAGGTTAAGACAAAGAAAATGGAAGAGCTCTTGAGTTTCTAGAAAGGTTAGCAAATGATGAAGGATTATGTTAAACACTTCAAAGAGCTGGTTTCCTTTTCTCCAGAGGCGGGGTTGCAAGATCTATTGAAAGATTATATTTTCATTAGGGGTATTTATCCAAGGATTAAGGAGCGTGTACTCTTATCCAAGGATCTACATTTTGAGAATTTAGTGGAGGAAGCTTTTTGGGATGATTTGTTGTGAATGAACTATACAACACATTGGATTAGTTTTTTTCTCCCGTGTTGGGGTGAATACGTTTGGAGTTTCCTCATTTTTGTTTTTTTTGGGTATTATAAGTTCATCTTTCATTATAAAAATCTGATGAAATCATCCTTTCGTAGTTTAAATGGTTTTGTTTTTCTAAATGTGAATTGTTAAATGGTTATCCTTTTATGAATTAGTTCCCCTCATTCTATTATTCATGTCTGGAGATGTCTTTTTTGTGGAAATCACTCTTTGTGCCTTGTGTGTGGGTTCATTGTTCGGTTCAATATATTTTGTGGGTTTATCCCCTTTTAGTATTCCACATAAATAAAATTTCATCAAAAAGGATCATGGGTTTCAGATTCAGATTGTTTTGGTACTTTAGGTCTAATATCTATAAGTCATTTGTGACGTTTAGGAATCAGCCGCACCTCAATCCGACACACGGTGTGAACGGTATGACTCTAAGTGAGTATTTTTATTCAAAAATAACATACTAAAAACAGATAAAAAACATTTATATTGTTTTGGTACTTTATGAAAATGATCCATAAGTCATTTATGACGTGTAGGAATTAGTCACACCTCAATTCGACTCACGGTGTGACTGGTATGACTCAATGTAAACCTTCTTATTCAAAATTTACATTAATTTTAGTAAAAGAAAAATTGACTTACTCTATAATATCATTTTTTCTTTTATTTTTGTTAGATTTTTTTTCATTTATATTTAGTATTTTAGTAATTTCTATTGCTTTTTATAGTGATGTAGTGTGCTGTTACACCACACTACACTTGTTTTTGGTGTTGTAGTGTGCTGTAGCAGCACACTAAAGTGTTAAACTTTATCAACACTACTAAATGTGATGATAAAGATATAATTTATTAGTACTAATAAATGCGCTGATAAATAGATTATTTATCAATGATTTTATGAGTGATGATAAAGGATATATTTATCAGTGCTAAATAAAAGCACCGATAAATGGTGTCTTCTATCAATGATTTTAAAGTAATGTATAAAAATATGATTTATTTGAGATTTTATTTGTGATGATAAATATAACCTTTATCAGTGATTTTTTAGCACCGATAAAAGGGTTGACGTTTAACTGCACTAAAGTAGTCAATGCTTTTCTAGCGCTAATAAAGTCCTATTCTAGTCCTATTAAAGGATTATTTTGTAGTAGTGTTAATTTCAATAGAGATTTCAAATGTATAAATTTATAAAACATGAAAAACTAAATACTAACCCACGAAGTATTATAGATTTGGTGAGTCTGAGGTTGACCATTTCGGAAAAGGTGGATAATTAATTTAATAAAATATAAAATACATAAACTACAATGAAAAGAATATAAAAAAATGGAAAATAAAATATATAATGATGATGAGTGATAAAGTTCAAGAAATGGAGAAAATTCTAGGAAATAAAAAATTATGTTCAGGAAGTATTAAGGGATTAAATTATGTAGTTGTAATCATGAATTGTAGGAATTGAGTATAAGTGAATTCTATGGTCACGGTAAACACTATCCAATGACATAATTCACCCTTTCTCAATGATCATGGCACTTTAGTTCGTTTCATTACTAGGTGACTCAAAACCATATTTAAACATATAATAAACCCCACCAAATTCTCAAGGTGAGATTCGTTCACTAGTTGTCGATTTAATTATATCCCTCCATCACCCATCACATAATGAACTTTAATGAATAAAGAGAAAAATATTTATTAATAATTGAAATTGAAAATAAAATACCCAACTTTAATTTTATGTAAACATAAAAAACATTAATATATTCAATTCCCCTTCTTTGAAATCACCTCACACAAAGTCCACCCCACCATGCTATCCATGAGGGGGTAGGAAAATAAAAGACATATTATACTCATCCCAAAGTAGTAGCTAAATTATAGCACCCCAAAAATTTATTTTAAAATAATACCATAACCGATAGCTTGATAAACATGCAACACCAAACTTTAAGAAAATTGTCATATATAATAAAAAATATTATTATTTAAATGTGATAATTATAACCTAATTGTTAAATTGACAGTATGAATATGGATAACCACATTATGAAAAATATATATAAGGGTTTTATATAAATCAAATTTATTTATTAATTCATAGTAAATATGCACTCAATTTTTAGTAAAGTCATCTTATGCTTTAAAATTTTGTTTTCTTCAAAAATGTTTTTTATTTTATTTTATGCACAAAAATTATGATTAATTTATAACATTTTTTAGAATTTTTATTTTAGGTAATGAATATAATTTATGAAATAAGTATGTTACTATTATCATGGGGAGATGTTTTTTTATTTTTTCTAAAAATATTTATTTTTCAATGAATAGTTAAAATACTGATTTTTAAAAAATTGTTATTTATTTTATTTAAATAAAGTAATTTTGAAGTTCCATTATATTTTTTATTTGGTTTTAAATTAAAATAATATATATTTTATTAATCAAAATATAAATAAATCCATATGAATTAACATTATGTTTTATTTTGGTATAAGTTCATTTTTATGCTTAAAAAAGAAATTTTCTAAAAACTATTTTTCATATAGTTTCACACGTTTATATTAAAATTAATTTCTACAACATATATAAATTGAATCATAAAAATGGATTCCATATTTGTAATTAGGAGGTTCAAAATTGGAAAATAAGATCCTTTTATTTTAAGTTATTATGAATCAAAACCATGGTAAATATTTGTCACCTTAATAAGGGTAAAATGGGTAAAATAGGGTTAAAACTATGAGATAAGGCCTAAAAATATCCATAACACTTTACTTTATCCTATTTCATGAGTTATTTTTGACCAAATTCATCCAGGATATTAACATATGGAAATTATTTTCCACTTTTCTTTGATTATAACATTTATATTATTTTTAGAAAATAATAAATACGTAATGTCGCTTTCTTGATTTTAATTTCTATTATAAGTTATCATATAGATAAAAAGAAGTTAAAAATTAATAAACAAATTTGAACATGAATAAATTATTTTTATGATGGTATTTTTAAAAAAATAATAGTGATGATATAATTACATTAAACGCTTTTGTAATGATGATATAGTGTTTGTGAAAGATAAAAAAAATCAAGGTAAATGATTTTAAAAATATTAAAATTAATATATTTTGGATGAATTTTGGTTTGACACAAATTTAATACATATTTATAAATTATAAATATTGATAAATATTTTTATATTTGAATTCTATTTCTATCTTAATGTCTTTGAAGTCAAATTAAATGAATATTACCAAAAGTGACTAATGATATTTTATGATATAAAATATTTTATTAAAATATTTTAAAAAAATATTGAGATGGGACAATTGGGATGGGAAATGGTTTAAAATTTCATCCATGGACCATTTTTGTGCCACTTATAAAGAGATACAAGCTAAACATAACTTAAATAATTCATTAATTTTATGATTTATATAGTACATCTCAAAAATAGTCTCACAAACCAAGGACCTAAAGGTTTAGTGTCTTGAATATTAGCTACATGAATAAATTATTTTATAACACTTTCAAAAATTTATTCATAATCATGCTCCTCTAGACACTTTTCTAAACTTTTCACATTATATAATCATCTTCATGACCTGGGGAATGGAAACATAAGAAAGGGGTGAGATCAAGTGCTCAATAAGAGAAAAAACATATCATAAATTGAAGGAGAACATGAGGGGGACATAAATATCATAATAAAATATAAAAAACCTTATATTATAATCATAAAACTTTATAGAGAAACATAAAATGATAAAAATATCGTTAAGGAAGTATAAAAGATATGGCATGGATCAAAACACATCTCAATAATCATATAACATGTGAGAATTACATAAAGGTGTGGAAATCTTTAGAAGTAATTTTTAATCATGAAAACATGGAATTTCATGGAAATGAAATTCATTTTGAAAATTTGGCATTAATTGATAAATAACTTGGGAATGTGGCATAACCGTAAGCATAAGAAACACTATGTGAGAAATCCCATTATTCACATGCCTATGTTAACAAACAAATTATGTCCATGACTTAAAATATGAGAAACCCTGTCATGCCCGAACATGTGTGAACATGCTAATTACGTCCATTCATGACTGTCTGATGATATATAAACTTAATCCATTGAATTTGAGGCTGATATAGAACCCCACTCGTCATCATCCGTACATATGTTTTCCACTTAAAAATCATCATCATCATATCTTAAAGAAACCATTGAAAAATAATGGGTTTATCAAACATGAAAATGTAAATTATTTACTTTTTATAAAGAACCCATGGAAGTAAAATGGGTTTCATAGATCTTCCAAATTTTATAAAACAATATCTTAAATCAAATCATTTGATACTAAAAAATTGATCACTAAAAATAAATACCAAATAAAATAAAATATAGAGTGAAACATGAAACACCACTCAATGGGAAAAATATCATTTAATGATAATTAAACCCAAATCATAGAAATATCCTTTTGAAAACATTTTGTATACATCATTCTAAAAGTAATAATTACGAGCCTCTTTTTAAAAAGTCCCCTTTAATTAAAAAAGTTAAAAGAAAACCATTCAGATAAATGGATTTGAAAACAAAACTATTTTTTCATCATAAATAAATATATAACTTCATAAAAAATGGAAAGTCTTGGAAAAAAGAATTTCAACAAGAAACTATATAACTCAAAGAAAGGATATTGAGTTACCAAGTCCGTTACCTTTACCCTTGATTTCGATAGAATTGATTTAACCTATTGTATCATAAAGATAAAAATAATTATTACCTATTTCAGAATATTATTCATATACATTTACATTTATATTCATCACTACTAAAAATTCAATTCATGTATTTTATTATTGTAATCGCTTTTTAACTTTGGGTGTTAGTAATCTTGACTGTTTTGAATTTAGTTCGTAAAAGTGGCGTCAATATTACTTATCTACAAAATATAATCATTTAAAATCTATTAAAGATTATGGAATTGATGTTTGATAAGGTATTATAAAGTTATAATTCCATTACATGGGAGTTTTAGTCTTGTTTTTTAAAAATAAAAAAGGTGATGAACTAGTTTTCGGTTATTTACTAATATCGATGGATTACCTTATAAATATCGTTACTTTTTGTGTAATAAAAAAAATATTAATGATGTATGTTAATTATATATATTTTATATAATCATTAAATATAAAGTAAAACCATCCATGTTTTTAAGTGAAGGAAATGAAACATGTTTATTCATGGAGGTGTTAGTCTATACAATGCACAATTGACATTTTTGTTTTTATTAAAGGAAAATGGAAGGGTGGTTAATGCTTTTACCATAATTATAATAACACTCTAGTATAATAATTATTCTGATGTTATTATTTTAATATGGTGAAAATAATTTTTTGGAAGAATAAAAGTACATAAAGAAATAAAAAAGAGAGGTTAGGAACTTATACATCAATTCTTGGATTATCTCCTTTGTGAAGGGGATGAAACCTTTAAGGGATGGTATTTTCACAAGACTAGAAACTTCTTAATGTTAATTTTATTGACTATGAGAGGGTTATACTTTTTTTGAAGTTATGGGTTTTTTTATGAGTGGAAGTGAGGGGAGAAGTGCCCCATTTATAAGTGAAAAGGTGTGGATTTTTTGTAAATACAATTTTTTTTCAATAATCACTACCACAAAACAGGGCAAGGGAAGTGCTTCCTTTTATCAGCGCTAATCAGAAATCACTAATAAGATTTTTTAATAAAAAACATTATGATTATATTTATATTCAAAAATAATGTTTATTTGTTTACATTAAATAAAAAAGAATGTTTTATAATTAATATATATTTTTCAATAATTCAAAAACATATATATATATATATAATGTTTTAATTAGAAAAAGTATTTATAAGATTATAATTAAATATATATATATATATATAATTAAATAATTATAAGATTATAATAAATTACATTAAATAATAAACATATTTATTAGATTTATTAGATTTATTAGAGATTTATTAGATTAATTTATTAGATTTATTGGATTAATTCATTATATTTATTATAGTTTTAATATTTAATATATTTAATATATTTATTTTATTTATAAGTATATAATAAATTTTAATATATATATTTATAATTAAAATTATTTAATATATATGTGTTTTCAAATGAATTTGGTCAATGAATATATTGATCATGCGTATATATATGTTATGTATCATGCATGAATGACCATTTATACATTATATCACGTTGTCCATTGATGTGGTATATTGATTAATTCATAATGTTACCCATATGAACTATATATGTTCAAAAAAATATACTTAAAAAATTACATTAAATATATTTAAATAATAAATATATTTTATTATATTTTTAACGATATATATTAATACTTTTCAAAAAAAAATTTAATTATAAATATAACTATATATATATATAATTATAAAATAATACATATAATTTTATAATTTTATTAATATATATATATATTAAAAATTATATACAAATATTTATAAATATATACTATTTATAGTTATAATTATAACTATAAATAAATATATATATATATTTAAATAATTATAAAATTATAATAAATATATTTATTATACTACTTATAAATTTATAAATATATAATTAAATAGATATATTTATAAATATATACAAATATTTATAAATAAATACAAATAAATTTATATTTATTTAAATAAGTATTTATTTGGTTGTGAAATTGTTCTAATAATGATGCCCTTTATCAGCAATAATAAAGTGCTGATAAAATACATATTTATCAGTGCTAAAATTTTAGCACTGATAAAAGATTTATTTATCAACGCTATAATTTTAGCGCTGATAAATAGGTCTTTTATCAGCACTGATAAAGGCCTATCTTTATCAGCGCTAACAAAGCACTGATAAAGTTATGTTTTATTAGTGCCTTTTATTTTTGTGCTAATAAAACATACATTTATCAGCGCTTATAACTAGCACTGATAAAGGTTCCAACGGGTTTTATAAAACAACCCTAAGAGGCTCCTCCTCCCTCGCAACCTTTCAATATTTCGCGGAAGCTGACCCCAGCGCCATCGAGCCCTCCTCCACTGTGACCCCTCCCCCTCCTCCTCCACCGACGCTGCCTCCTCCTCCTCCTCCACCACGACCCTTCCGCTGCCGCATCCCCTCCCCCCTCCCCCTCCTCTTCCACCACTGCCTCCTCCTCCGCCGCCGCCACCACTGCCTCCTCCTCCTCCTCCCCGGCCGGTGACTCATCCTCCTCCACCACCACTGCCTCCTCCTCATCCTCCTCCTCCTCCTCCTCCTCTGCCTCCTTCTCCTCTTCCTCCTTACGTGAACCCCTTATCCACCCAACCTGCTCCGGAGCGCCCTCCTCATCCGACGACTATCCCAACATCCTCCTCTACAGTGCACGAATTCCCCCCGGTGAGTCTCTATTGCGCTTTCACTGGTTTCCATTGGGTGCGTAGGGTTTGGGAGAGTTTTTAATCTAATTGTTGGTATATCATTGAGTTATGGAGGAGTTTTTCATCTAATTATTGGTATATCATTGAGTTTTGGGGGAGTTTTTCATCTAATTTTTGGTTTTACTATTGACTATTCTTGTTCACTCTTTGATGTTTTTTGTTTACAGTTCTTTATTATTTAACTTAGGTGGATATTATTATTAGATATATTCCATTCCATTTATTTTTTATTTCCTCAATTTATTTTTATTTTTATGTATTGCTCTTAATTTTGTTATCTTTTTTATCATACAAAAAGGGGGATAGATATTCAAATTTTGGGAGAGTTTATTGGATTTGGTAATTATAAAATTGGTTGAATGGTTCCTTAACACTCTTTCAATGGTTTGATAAATTCATATCCCCTACTAATTTGATTATTTTTATTTTGATAATTACTTATTCCTATCTTAGTTTATAGTTTATTATTCTTTATTATGGTGTAGATTATTTTTAGATAAATTCATATCCCCTCTAAATTCATATGGTTGTTCTATCACTTATGCTTCCACATTCTCTTTCTACATACATAGACCTATTATAACTATTTATACCCTCATACATGCTACTTTTGGATAGATTTCACCTTTATGCTTGGTTGGAAGCCTCTATGATGGATAGATTCTCTAATAGTGTCTATCATTTAAGAGTTGGACAATATTTTAGCTTTATCTTCTTTTCTTAATTTTTAGAATCCTGAGTAATATAATAATATCATTCTTTAAAGAGAAACATATAGTATTCATATCTTAACTTTTTAAAATTCCCTTAGTAATATCCAAATATATTATATACTCCTCAAGGAATTTATTTTTCCTTTCCATCTAAATTGAATTAAAAATAATCATCATTGATTCATTGGAAAAAGGTATATCTTCAATACTCTTTTAATATTCACGATTCATCACACATAATAATGAATTTCTTAGTAACTCATATATTTGTGTCTACAAGATTGTGCTCTCCAACCTAATTACAAATTGTCCTTCTCTGTTATATATTGACATCAAGATTATTGACACTTCATGTTAATTGACAAAAAAATACAAAAAAAGAAATTTTGTCTCAATGACCACCTATTAGGATTATCACATATATAAACTAAACAGAATAATAAAATACATAAGGGCTCTATTCCATCCCCAAACCTCACTAAGGTTATACCAGCACCCATCAATCTGCCCAACCTGATTCTCACACAAGTCAAAAATTAGAAAATAGTCATGGGTTATGACAGTGGTTATATAACAATTGAAAATGGATATAGTTTATATCCACTATCAAGACACCCATGGGTGATATCCCGGTTTCCATAGACCACCGACAATAGCCATAGTCGGATGGTCTAATACCATAGACAATGTTTGTGGATGTAGTCCCTATTATGGGGAACCTATAGCCATGGTTTGTAACCTTTTCTATAGGGCATCAACATCCATGGGTGGACCATAGACATAGGTACCTACAACTATTTTTTATGAATGTGGTCATATAATTCGAAATATTAAACAAAATGAGGATATTTGATCCTAGGACCACTTTTATAATTTTTATAAGTCTTTAACAATAAGCTACAACGAACTATCTTTATAAATATATACATATAAATATATGTTTGTGTGTGTGTATACTTTTTTATAACTTTAATAATTATACTTTTAGAAAAGAAAAATGGTCATGGATTTCGAAACCTTTGTCCATAGTCCATATCAACTATGGTCATAGGTGTTATAGGAAAGTCCTACCACCAATATATATATGGATCATGGCCTTAGGAATTTCTCATTCCCTTCCCATGAAAAAATTACTTTGGCTATAGTCCATATCAACTCACACACTGGTTATACCTCCATTAAAAGGTATGTGACTTGGTTATGCTAACCAAACAAAAAATCAGATCAAAGGTTGTGCCTTTTCATTGGAAAAAGGCATATGTCTGAGTTATGCCTCTAGGTGTGTAAAAGGAAAGGGATTTTTATTCATGCCTTGGTATGGTGGATGATAGATATTAAATAGCTACACTCTCCTTCAAAAGTGAGGTCTATCTAGTTCATATCCATGTGACACCCTTGTATTTTAAAGAATAACCCAGGGTTGGTTTCAAAGGTGAAAGAGGGAAGTTGAACTAATTTTTCAAATGGAACCATATTCCATGAAATGGTTAATATTCTACATCGTTGAGTTTGTGCTTGTGGCATGGTTGGGGATCTATGGCGTGGAAGATAGTTTTTATGGTTCTAGTTTTTTTAATAGTTGTGTCATGGAGTGTTGGTTGTGGTGTGGAGTCTTATAATGTGGAGTTCACACAATTTTTCCAATTTTTGTATGATTTCACTATGGAGGGTGTGAGGGCTTAGAGGTTATGGTGTAGTGATGACCAATTCATCATAGTCCCTTTCCTCTAGATTATATGATCTCATTGTTGACCGTGCATGTGGATTATAGATGTTTTTTTACCAGGAACCATTGTGATGTGGCCATCTTCTTCGTGTCGTAGTTCTTTCTCATTTGGGACCCATTGTGGAAAGGACCTATGAGTTATGTTGGGATGCATGTTTTCCAAGATGGACTATGTTTTGTGTTGTGATTCATGTCTTATTATCCCTTATATTTAGGTCCTTTCCGATTAAGTCCATTTGATGCTTGGATGCTTGATGCACCTCTTCTTATTGAATCTCGTGATGGAATAACACAACCGAACTAAATATAATTACTTAAACCAACCTCATTATAATGAAAAATATACAATTAATATTTAAACACACTGCCAAATCATCATTTCTATCAACATATTCACATCATTCACCCCCAAGCTTATTATTTACACATTACACATCACTTGTAACTATGTGTTGAATGAAACTAAAACAATTAAGATTCAATGAGATTTGTAAGATATTTCCTATTTGTTTCTGATATCTAATTCACACACTAGGTTCAAAAAACATTACTACCATACAAATGAGTAAATACTTAGTCATGACTACTCTAATGTCCACTCTATAAAATATTTATCAGATATGATACTATTAGGACCCACCCCCTTAGGAACTCTAGTGGAGTTGGGAATATATTAGTGTCTGACCCCCAATCCTAAATTTAAATGGACATGAGTTAGTTACAATTAGAAATGTAATTATACGGACTAGGCTAGTCTCATAACCAAAAATTGACCTGACTTTCCACTAACCTAAGAGGTGTTCATGATCCCTACGGGATAGCAACGATCCCATGGTAAAAAGAT
The DNA here is from genome assembly GCA_963277665.1 of Viscum album. Lineage (NCBI taxonomy): Eukaryota > Viridiplantae > Streptophyta > Magnoliopsida > Santalales > Viscaceae > Viscum > Viscum album. Next base: position 1,074,851,243 of record OY728121.1, on the reverse strand, counting down.
AAAAATAATGTGGAATATTTTACCCCTAAATTAGAGTAAATTAAAAATGAAATTTCTTCAGAAAACCAGTCATGTCCCATTCGTAAGTTGAACATCTAGGAAAATAGTAGATATGAAAAAAATAAATAAACATGAAGAAGATATAATATATGGAAAATAAAATCCCACTATTGACCAATAAAACTATCTAACCAAACATGTACCATTCCTAAATCTCATTGGACCCATTTTGGATAGATATAACATATGAGTTCTCATTTTATGTTTTATTTTAAGATAGAAATCTCCTTTTCCACGTGCCTCTCCTTCACCACGAACGCACATTCACCACGCGTTGAACGACACCTTCATAGTGAGTTTTCTCCTCTTACTCATTAATTTCCTCTTGTTCACATGTTATTACTGTTTGATATTGATGGTTTTGTTGTGAATTGTACAGGCTAAATGATCTACTGAAAATTTTGTCCGTTGGTGGTCCTTATTTGTGCACTAAATAAATTTCATATTGGTTGGTTCATGTTGAAGATTTGAAGAATGGTTTTATATCCTTAGGTTATGAAGAATGGTTTTTGAAATGAGTTTTCTTTCTAGTAAATTATAACTTAATGAGAGACTCTTATGAACCAGTTATTTATGTTTACATGTTTCTAAAAGCACTAGACCTAAAGTATTATGGAATGGATCATTTATATTCTGTATTTTGGTCATTTATTCTACTGGTTCCACTGATGTAGCGTGTTGGAAGAATATTGGATGTGAATCACTCACAAATTTAATAACAAAACTAAGGATTCTTAACTACTGTTGTTCAACTACCGCTTAACATAGCATATGATCTGAACATCCGATACAACGTGCTTGTAACTACTTCTTAGAAAAGCATTGTATGAGAGCATCATGGGGACGCCAGATCAAAAGTTTAGACTAGATTCTATGCTAAGTGGTAGTTAACCAATAGTAGTGAAGTTAAAAAAGAATCATTAGTTTTGTTATTATATTATATCTGGACCAAATAAACCCTTTGGAAAGATGTAAAGGTAATTTTATGATATAATATCTCTATTTTAATGAAAAATTATATAATTAAACGTTGATTTGATTTTCATTATTCTTTGTATGGTTCATTTATTTTAGAAGATTTCAGTCCATGTGACATGCCTTTGCAGTAAGAGCAACGATGACGTGTCTGCTCAATCATAGAGGTAATTTTGATGTTTTCATAGTAAAATCATTTTCCATATAATTAATGAATTTCTTCATATTTATTTTTAATTTATTTATATTATGTAAGGAATATTAATATAATCATATGTGATATCAATATATGAAATGTTTAGGTCATTATAGTTGGTATCAGAGTAACTGACCTATTCAAAATTGATAAAACGCATTAATTTGTTTTGATACTTTAGGGAGATAATCAATAAGTCATTTTAAATGTGTAGGAATTAACCCCACCTCAATAAGACACACGATTTGATAGGTATGACTCAAAGCATCTCTTTTTATTTAAAATTAACATTATTTTCAGTAAAAAGAACAACTCACATACTAAAAATTGAGAAAATACATTCAGATTGTTTTGATACTTTAGGAAAATGATCCACAAGTCATTTGTGACATTTAGTAATTGACTATACGTCAATTTATCACACAATGTGACTAGTATGACTCAACGTGTCTCTTTTTATTTAAAATTGACATTAATTTTAGAAAAAACACAAGAGACATACTGAAAAATGAGAAAATGCATTCAGATTATTTTGATACTTTAGAAAAATGACCCATGAGTCATTTTTGATATGTACAAATCAACCACACCTCAATCCAACTCACGATGTGACTATTCTGGCTAAAAGTGCCTATTATCAGTTTAAAATTTACATTTTAGCTAAAAAATTATCGCTCAATGAGAACAAAGAAAACCCACCCCAATTGTCTTCATAATTTAGGATAATGATTCATAAGTAATTTTTGTCATGTATGAAGCTGTATCGTATCAAAAAAATGCACAATGCGGCCAGTATGACTCAAAATGCGTGTTTCCATTTTGAAATGACATTTTAGTAAAAAAATACAACTGACATACTACAAACTGAGAAAACACATTCATATTGATTTGATACTTTATAAAAATGATCCATAAGTCATTTTTGACATCTAGGAATCGACCTAACCTCAATTAAATGCACAATGAGACTTTTATGACTCAAAGTGTCTCTTTTTATTTAAAATTTACATTAATTTTTGAAAAAAATGCAAGCGACATACTGAAAACTGAGAAAATACATTCAGATTATTTTGATACTTTATAATAATGATCCATGAGTAATTTGTGACATGTACGAATCAACCACTCCTCAATTAGATTCACTATGTGACCAATATAAATCCAAATGTTTCATTTAAATTTGATATTAATTTCAATAAAAGAACAAGTGACATACTCAAAAATGATAAAACCCATTCATATTGTTTTAATATTTTAAAACAACGATCTATGAATCATTTGGGACGTGTAGGAATTAACCCCACCTCAATATGACGCACGATGTGACTGGTATAACTCCAAATGTGTCTTTTTTATTAAAAATTGACATTTTATTATTATTTTTTTGAAGGAGGAGGGAGACCACTTAAATTAAGAAATATGGAAAATTAAAAAAAGTAGAAAAGTAAAAAAATGAGGAGGATAAAAATAGACTAACAAAAAAACAAATCCAAATTCATCTAATCAAACTCGAGAGCGAGTGCTCATACCATGACAAGAGGATCTTCCGCCCCAGCCACAAGGGTAGAGACCCCTTTTCCAAGTTTTTACAAGCACCCATGGTCCATCACAATCATCAGAGTGTAAAATGTCAACATCTTCCTTCGTTTCATTCATAGTAGGTGCACCAAAACCTTCCACACTATTTTTAGAAGCCATTAAATCAATGGGATTATGAGTGCATGCCTTTTCTTTAACCTTTTCTTTAAAATTATGAGTAGGAGGAGATTTTACATTCCCTTTACTGTCCAAGCCCTGCACTAGTGCCAAGGGTAGATTAGAGTTTCTATGAAATCCCCCTTCATATGGGGAGGATGAAAAAGGGATGGATCTGATCCTTTCCCTTGAGGGATACAGGCTTCGAGAACACTTCAAAAAACAAGGGAAGTAGGAGTATCAGCAATCAATTTACCTGTAAAAAATTTTAAGTTAGCATCAGGTGTAATAAAACCCCTCCCATGATTAGGGGTTTCTTAGTATGGTAGAGCTCCTCTAGATCTAGTCTTTGAAAAATAGACTACATCTAGCTTAGCCTTCCCCTTTCGGTTCTTATCATATATCATCTTTTGTTCTTTCCATATGTTGAGGTCCACTGCCTCCTGGGTGAAACATTCTATGGCCGTTTGAATATACTATGAGTCTTCAGCAACCTGGTGGTCATATGGACATCTGGATAGAATTTTTTTTAAAGAAACAATGTCCTCATGTTCACTTGCTCCCAAATTAGTCCAAGATATTGCGGGTTTTTCTAGAATTGACAAGACAGTAGTACACAATGTACTATCATGATTTAAAGCAACATTCCTGGACTGGGTACCTTCTAAGTTTTATTTTTCTAGCCTAGTGCAATCTAAAATGGGGAAACCCTTATCAGGTAATGAGATAGAAACATTATTAACATAACTTATAGATGGAGTTATGATAGGAGGTGGAACTAATCCAACATCCACATTACCCTCATCCTCATTAATAAGTGTAGCACTCTTGTCTCTTCTTCTATAATGATCTAAGTCATGTACCTTCAGATGAAATTAAGGACAAATCATTTTTCTTCTACAGTCCGAGGTTTTATGACCAATAACAGTAAATTCTTCACAAAATAGAGGCACTTTTTCATATTCCACTCTAAGATTAATATCATCCTATGGAGTAGAAAGAACAATATTATCAATCCTTATAATACTCAGATCAACCTCTAATAGAATACGATAAAAATTTCCAAAAGACACCATTTATGTGCACTGTCCGTCCTTACGATGACTCTTAATGCATATGCGATATCAAATAATTTTTTTTGATTCTATAGGATCCAGTTTAAACCATGTATTTTTACGTAAACCTAGGAATAAGTATCCTTGAAATTTGGCAGGTTGAAATTTATATTCCAATCGTGTAATATCAAAGTTCCTGACCTTAAATTGATTAACCTAGTGCTCCAAGATTTCCCTTTCAAGTCCGCAGAAGGGAAAAAAATGTGGAAAAAACCATGGCCTAAAGAAACACATTTAAATTTAGCAAACCCCCAAATGGTTGTAAGATGGTCAACAATATTTACAAGTTTCCATGGCTTTATCCATTTTGATAGGTTTATTTGAGCCATGATAGAGAACTTTCAGAGATCTAACCTTTCTGAAATAGCTTTTTTGGATGACGGGTCATGGGATGTTATGCCTTTTCAGATAATATGATATGTTGTATGGTCACTAAAAGATGCAAAATAACTGACATTGGAAACTACGAAGGCCATAAAGTTCCCTCTGTCTTTCACATTAGTGATCCTAGAATGGTTTCCTTGATGCACGACCACTCGAAGGGAATTATTGGTATACAGATTCAGACTTCTAGGGTTTTCTCTTATAGTGTGTCTGCCGGAAAAAACCATAGAGAGGGAGTCCCGATCCTCCATCCTTCAATATTTGATATCATTTTATTAATGTACTATTTTATATTAATGTTTAATTTATTTCATTATTTTATTACTAACATAATATTTTTTTCTTATATAGGTGGAATTTTTTTCTTGAGATTGGATGATTTTTTCAGAAACTGATACCACAGACGAGAATTTTTGAGATGGGATTACAGATGCCAAAGGATGAAACATTAATGTTTTTAAATGTTTGTTGGATAATTGTAATTATAACCGTATTAAACATTGTTTGAAATGTATATATCACTATGTTTTTTTGTATTCATGATGTCAAGTGAATGTATATATCATTGTTTTCTTAACTCTTGTGTATTCTATTTCATTCTTTTGTGCTTCATTAATGTGTAGGTGATGTTTTGTGCAGGTGTGCAGGTGCTGGATGTGCTATTTATGGAGATGTGAAGGTTCTGAGTGTGCTGTTAAATAAACAAAACATCCCATGAAACTAGGCCTTTATCAGCGCTAATTAAGTGCTGATAAATTGGGCCTTTATCAGTGCTCAAAATAACGCTGATAAAGGTGGACCTTTATCCGCGCTAAAAAAGTATTGATAAAGGTGGGGACATTTATCAGCGCTTTTTTAGCCTGGATAAATGTCCCCCTTTATCAGCTCTTTTTAGTACTATTAAAGGGGACCCCTTTATCTTCACCATGATTAACATCACTTTTCTAGAACGGTTAAAAGTGGTTTCTAGCACTTTTAAAATATTTATTTGTTGTAATGAATATAAAGTCACTCTCAAGGAAAGTGGTACCAATATTGATAAATAATGGATTGGATAAGAGATAATGTCAATAAACACCTCCACCACTAAATTAAAACAATTTTTTAAACATGTTAGTCCCTTTATCTCAAAGACTACTCATTTTTACAATTTTAGGTTTCACCATGGTAACTAGTTTTTACCAAGATAATTTATAATTTACTCCCAATACTAAAACTATCATTTTTGTAAAATTTGAATATAATGATTCTAAATTTGAAATAAATTTTTTTTGATAACTTTTTTAAAAGAAATAAAATATAATTTTAAAATAAAAAATATATAATGTATTAATAACATTTTTTTGAAATATAAATTAAGGACTAAAATGTAAAATATGGATTTATAAAAATAACCCGACATTTTAAAATTTATAAATTCAGTTATAAAATACATATTTGGTCTTATAAAATTCTTTCATAAATTTATAATTTACAATTATATACTAATAATTTTATAAAATTCATATTATTTGTAAAAACGGTATTTTTTCACTATTCTCCTAAAAAACATTTTTCTAAGAAAATTCCAAAAATTAATCTTAAGAATATATATCCATGATAAATTTAAAAAGTATGCTACTTTTTTCAAAGTCATATCCTAAATTTTTTAAAATAAAATTTAAAATAAAATCATAAAATATCTTAATTTTTTTTATAGGAAATCAACTTTTTATATATTAACTATTATTCTAAAAGAACCGCTTTTCATAAATATATAAAACATAAAAGATCCATTTTATAGAATAAATTTTAAACATAAAAAGAGAATTCATTAGTTTCTTAGCTATACTAATTGAGTATATATTTAATGTGTATTTTTTTGTTCTTATGTATATATATATTTCATAATTTTGTCACGTCTTTTTGTAGTTGATAATTCAATAGATGCCTTAAAATGGTATATATTTGTTTTTTTAGTATCACATGTTGAGAAAGACATTGAGTATAATATTTATTTAAGGAGTAAAAAATTGGGTCATTACATTCTACGCCCCTTAAAAATAATTTTATCTTTCAAATGTCATTACATGGAAGATAAAAAGTGAGTTTAATTATCTCTCATCACATCATAATGTTCCCATGTTGTATATCAAAAATGTTTATTTAATTATAATCAAAAAAATGATTGGACTTGTTCTGAAATACCTTATCTCTTTAATCCAAATTTTCCACTGATTGTTCCTCATATGAGAGATCATGTTCTAGTTGCATGGCTTCCAAGATAACCCATGTGGAGGTTTTGGTATTTAATTTCTCAAAATAAATACATAGAACACGCTGTGTAGTTCATAGAGGTATAGAAGGAGTTCTAGATGAAAGGTCACAATCCTGACAAGATCAAGGATCTTAAAGGGACCGATGTATCTAGGTATTAACGTAGCTTTATTCCCAAATCTCATAACTTTATTCCACAAAGATATTCGAAGGAACACCTTATAACCAACATCAAACTATAGATCTCATCAAATATTATCTACATAACTCTGTTTTTGAATTTTTTCCACTTTTATATGTCACTGAATGGTTTGACCATTCTCCATCATTACTTTGACAAGGTTGAGACTTATCATCTTCCTCTCTAAAAATTCATCCCATCATGTTGGAGTCCTATATCTCTTCCCATACAGAGCCCCATATGGTGTTATCTGAATGCTATAATGTAAAATCTTGTCATATGAGAACACTACCAGAGTGAGGTGTTGGTCCCAACATACTTAGAAATCCATCGATCATGATCTCATCATATCATCCAGAGTTAAAATTTTCCTCTTAGATTGACCATCTATCTAAGGATGACATGTAGTGTCAATGATTTTCTCTATCTCCAATTCTTTCCAAATACTTCTCTAGAACCTTGAGTTAAACCTTAGATAGAAATAACATACAATGTATAGTGGAACTCCATGCATCTTTAACACTTCCATTATGTATATCATGGATATTTGGTCAATAGATAAATATTATTTGATTTAAGTAAAATGTGTTGACTTTATAAGGTGATCAACTATAGCCCAAATACCATCAATAACTTTAGAAGTTTTGGGAAGTCCTATGATCAAGCCCATGGTTAGGTTTTATCATTTTCATATTAGCATGGGTAATGGTTTCAACATACCCATATAATTTTTTTTTTCAATACTAGCATGTTGGCATACCAAGTATCAAGATAGGTATTATGCTGAATCTCACTTTATATAATCCCACCAGAAGTTTTTTTAGATCTCTATACATATTTTTACTTCCTATATTTATAGATAAGGATGAGATATGTGTATAATCCAAAATATCCCTCTTCGATTCCAGATTTTATGGGACACATATCCAGATTCCAAACCCTATAATTCTATCTTTATAAATGTTTAACTCAAGAATATTTTCTACCTTTTTTAGAGCTCTACATCATATTTTTGGGCTTCTTTTGTCTATATATAAAAGGAAGGTTGGTTAATTAGTTATAAAATATTGGATTTATCTCCTCCCATTAAGAATTCAAGATTCATCCTCCACAAATCCATGAGTATTGGGTATTTTTCAATACTCATCATGGATATTGTAGTATATTATTTCCTTCTTAGAGTATTAACCACCTTATTTTCCTTCCCTGGGTGTTAATGTATTGATCAGTCATAATATTTTATCAATTTCAACCATATAATTTGGTGTATATTCAATCCCTTCTGTGTAAATATATATTTCAATCAATTTTGATTAGTATATAAACCACAATTTTCTCCATTGAGATAATGTCACCAAATCTTCAAAGAAAATATCGCTACTTCCAGCTCTAAATTGTGTGTTGGGTAATTTTTCTCATGAGTATTTAATTATTATGAATCATAAGAAATTACCTTATCATTATACATGATGATGAAACCCAAACCTTTTTTTAGGTATCCTCTACCCAAAGGAACATTACTCCCTTCCATGTTAATTTTTTAGTGTATTTTATATCTAGGAGATATTTCTCATAAATATTTGGTAATAACTTGCTAACCCAAGAAATATAAGAATCTAGGTTATAGTGTTTGGTTCGGGTCATTACTCAATAACTTATATCTTTTATGAATATCCTGATATGTTCTTGGTCTTGATTACATGACCCAATATGATGTGAGATGCATGGGGTGGACCGATCTTCACGGCATAGGGCGGCAGATGAAGGATTCGGTTCAGGGCTAAGTGGTAGATGTTGGGTATGGATAGAAGATGCAATTAGTCAATCAATTCTAAGGAGCGTGACCTATTACTTATACAACACACTCATGGGAAGGATGTGATAGCCAATCCACACAACAACGCACTTGGGTTGAGGCACAGAATTGGGGGCTTTGTGATACTGGATCACCAATCTAACTTGTAGATTGACAAGGCAAGAATGCACAAGATCAAGGGGAAAAACTGAAACAATCCTCACACAATAGAGAGAAATAAAGCATAAGCTCTCAATTAATTCTTGAATGAAAATAAAATTCCCTGGGGTGGCTATTTATAGACAAGGGGTGATACAATAGTCAAGGGTCTAATACCCTAAAATCATAAAGGCTAATTCTACCTTGTCCCATTAAAGTAAAAAAAGATAAATTCTAACAAATACTTTTTGGAAAATTAGCACATTCCTTTCCACCCATATCCCACTGGATTTGACTTTGAGTACCTAGCCCACCATATTTGAATTTGGTTTCCAAAGATGTCATTCGAGAATTCTCCATATGAGTAAGGCTTCTAAAATTCGTGAAACCATGTGGGACAAACCTTAAAAATCCTATTTGGGATTGAATAAGTGAGATAATAGGCCCATTTTCTCCATCTATTCAAGTAAAGATCCATTGGGAATTTAATGAAGTGATATGGGTGCCCATTGTTGCATTCAACCTCTTTAATCTCCCACGCATCATCAGGTCTGGAAAATCCAACTTCTCCACTTGGGTAATCAAATCGGTGCCTTCAAAATTGTTCACATAATCGTCCCCTTCATGAAAAGGAGTCTTCCTCGACTCTTCATCCTCTACACCAAAAAAATGAGAAAGATCAAAAACATTGAAAGTGGAACTTACAACATACTCACCTAGAAAATATATCTTGTAAGAATTTTTGTATATATTATCAAGCACTTAGAAAAGTCCATCCCATCATGGAATGAGTTTTGATTTCCACTTGTCAGGAAATATTTCCTTCTGTATATGATCCTAGACTTGGTCATTGGGCTCGAACAACATTTGTTTGCGACCCCTATTTGCGCGATCAATGTATTTCTGGGTCATCCGCTAGATATTTATCCTTTCCCTTTCATATATTTTCTTGATGAATTCTATACGCCCTTTTGCATCCATATTAGTTCCTTCCTGTAAAGGCAAAGGAACTGTATCAATAGAGGAAAGAGGTTTAAATCCATAAACAATTTCAAATGGAGAATATTGAGTAGTGGAATTCTTATACCTGTTATATGTGAATTTCACATGTGGCAGACACTCCTCCCAATTCTTGATGTTCTTCTTCATAATGGTTGGTAGAATGGACGATACTATCCGATTCACCACCTCGGTTTTTCCATCGGTTTGAGGATGAAAAGTAGTGGAAAATAGTAACTTTGTTCCTAGTTTTATCAATAATTTCTTCCAAAAGTAGTTGAGGAATTTGGTGTCTCGATCCAACACGATCGTTCTTGGAATTCCATGAAGTTTGACTACTTCCTGAAAAAAAAAGTTTTGCAATGTTAGTGGAATCATCAGTTTTGTGACAAGGAATAAAATGTGCAATTTTTGAAAACTGATCCACCACAACAAAAAATGTAATCTCTCTTCCTCTTGGTCTTTGATAACCCCACAATAAAGTCCATTGATATGTCCTCCCAAGGTGTGTTGGGGATTAGTAGAGGAAGATATAGTCCGTGTGGGTTCAGTTTGGATTTGGATTTATGGCTAACAAAGAACTTTCCCACAAATTTGTCAACATCTCTAGATATCCTAGGCTAATAAAAATTATCACTAAGAACACTTATAGTTTTTGAAACTCCAAAATGCCTCATTAACCTACCCGAATGTGACTCCTTCAGTAAAAGTAAACGGATAGAGAAATTGAGAATGCAAAGCTTATCAATCCGTAATAAGAATCCATCATGTAAATAGAACATTTCCCAACTAAGTATTGGTTTAAAATATTCATAAGGTTCTATAAAATCACTATTAGTGGCATATAAATCCTTAATGTAATCAAAACCAATGAGTTTTGAATCCAACAAAGATAAAAGAGAATATCTACATGAAATTTCATTAGCTATAATATTTTCTTTACCCTTTTTATGCTTAATGAAATATGAGGAAATGATTCAATGAATTCTAGCCATCTAGCATGTCTCCTATTTAGTTTATATTGTCTCCTAAGGTATTTAAGATCCTTGTGATTAGAATGGATCACAAATTCTTTAGGCCAAAGATAGTGCTGACATGTCTCTAGTACTATAAACAATGCATAAAACTCTTTATCATATATAGCATAGTTTAGAGTTGGGCCATTTAACTTCTCACTAAAGAAAGAAATAGGCTTACCTTATTTTATGAGTACTCCTCTTATTCCAATTCTTCTTGCATCACATTCAATTTCAAAGGTCTTATTGAAGTCTGGAAGTGAAAGTAGAGGGGTGTGAGTGAGTCTCTCCTTATGTTCATGGAAGGCCTTCTCTTGAGTTATCCCCCTTTTAAAAGAAACATTATTCTTTGTAAACTCGTTCAACAGTGATACTAGTGTGCTGAAGTCCTTAAAAAATATTCTATAAAAACTAGCAAGCCCATGAAAACATCTTACCTATCCAACGGAGGTTGGAGTTGGCCATTCTTGTATTTCTTTGATCTTCTCAGTGTCCACTTCAACTCCATTTACGCTCACAACAAATCCAATGAAAAAAATCTTATCGAGATAAAATTCACACTTATTTATGTTTCCAAACATTTTTTTCCTTAACACCTCTATGAATTTTATTAAGTGATCTACATGTTCAAGCAAGGACCTACTATAAAACAAAATGTCATCAAAGTAAACTACCAAAAATTATCCAATATATGCATGTAAGACATGATTCATTAACCTCCTAAATGTGCTAGGTGAATTGGTGAGACCAAAGGGCATGAATAACCATTCATAAAGTCCATGTTTGGTCTTAAATGAAGTTTTTCACTCATCTCCTTCTTTGATCCTAATTTTATGGTATCCAATTCTTAAATCAATTTTTGAGAAAATAGTTGAACCGTTTAATTCATCTAGCATATCATCTAACCTAGGTAGAGGATGGAGATACCTGGCTGTGATGTTGTTTATGGATATACATTCAATTCACATTCTCCATGTTCCATCCTTCTTTGGTACTATAATCACCGGTATGACATAAGGACTAAGGCTCTCTCTGACATATCCCACATCCAACAGCTCTTGAACGTGCCTTTTAATTTATTTTGTCTCTTCCGGGTTGGTGTGATATGCAGGGTGGTTCAGTAGTGATTCTCTAGGTATGAGGTCAATTTGATGCAAAATACCTATAATGGGTGGCAAACCTGGTGGCACCTCTTCAAGAAATACATCATCATACTCCTGCAAAAAGGACTGAACAACATTTGGAAAAGGGGGTAATTCGTGAGTATTTAGCAAAACCTCTTTGTACATGAGTACTAGGAGGGTTTTCTGTGAAAACAAAGCTTCCTTAACCTCACTCTTTTTTTCCAACATCACATTTTTCTCTTCTCTCAAATTCTTTTTCCCACTCAATTTTTCTTTGCTCTCCATTTCTTTTCTTCTCTTATTTTCTCTCTTTCCCTCGTTCTCTCCTTTTTCATTTTCACTATTTTTTTCCTCATCGCTCTTTTTTTATTTTCTATCAAAATGTGATCTTCCAAAATTTTATTGGGAGACATGGGGTTGAGGGTTATAGGTTACCCTTGAAGTAAAAAAGAGTGATGATTCAAGAAACCGTCATGAGTAACCCACCGATCATACTGCCATGGTCATCCCAACAACAAATGGCAAGCCTTCATAGGAACAACATCGCACAAAACCTCATCTGTGTACTTACCAATGGCGGACAATACCTTCAATTTCTTGGGGACCTTTATCTCCTTGCAATCATTCAACCACTAAAGTTGGTATGGATTTTGATGTCTCAAAGTAGGGAGTCCCAACTTCTCCACCAACTTAGTGTTTTCCACATTGCTACAACTTCCCCAATAAATTATAACACTACATACCTTCCCATTGATCTTGCATCATTTTTAGAAAAGGTTCTCTCGCTACTAATTTTCTCCAACAGTCATTTGTGCACTTAAAACTCTCATAGTGACAAGAATCTCACTGTCTTCCACAAATTCCCCATTATCAGTTTCTGGAGATTCTTCCTCCTCCTCTTTTGAGCTCTCTCCATCGGTCTCCCATTCTCCATACTTGTTGATGGTCATGGTGCACAGGTTTGGGAACTCACTTGCAATGTGATACCTTACTTGACATTTGTAACAATGAATATCTTGATTCATGATTTGGTTAGCCTCAAAATTAGGTTTCTTAGGTGGAAGAATTTCCTTGTCACTTTTGTGGTCAACCACCTCTTTTTCCTTTGATGGTTCTCCAATCTCCTTCCTTGAATTTATCCATGGTGTGAAAGGGGTAGTGGGGTTCCTCATGTTTCTACACCTTTTGATTTATTTCTCGATCTTGGTGTCTTAGTGGATCATATCTTTTATCTCTACATGGTGGTACATCTCTACTTGATCGGAAATCTCCCGATTGAGCCCATGTAAGAAGCATGTCATAGTTGCCTCCGAATCTTCTTCAACGTTTGCTAGAATCATGGAAATTTTCATCTATTTATATTAATCTTCAACACCCTTATTCCCTTGCATGAGGCATTGGAGCTTGTTGTGGAGATCTCTATGGTAGTGTGAGGGAACAAACCACTTCCTCATGGAAAACTTCATGTATTCCAAAGTTTGGATAGGACATCCTCCATATCGGGCTCTCTCCTTTTGAACTTGATCCCACCATATTAGTGGGATGAAATTTTTACCTTTTTCTCCTCGGAATAGGTATGTCATGAAAACAGCTGCTCGATCCGCATATCCCACTCCAAGTATGCTTCTAAATCACTTTTCCATTGAAACGAAGGGACTTTCACCTTGACCCCGTCAATTAGGTCGTCATCATGTGATCTCCTTTGTCCTAATATAGGTTGTTGGTACAACATACTCCTTTGTGGGATATCATCATGATCATCATCAAAGTTCACCATCTCCTCCTCCATGATGTGGGGATGACGTGGTGTCAGAGCGCGTCGTGGGTTATCATGGAACATCCTTGGGCTTGGTTTATTCTCCAATTCATAGATATTATCATCTATAACTTCCAACTTCCTATCAAGAATCTTCTCTAAGTGGCTCACTAAAGCTTTCATTTTAAGTTGTGTAGCTTTGGGTGTGAGAGATCTATTCGACTTCCTTCATCGCTAACATGAGCAATTTTCTTCCCACAATAGTATGCCATGATAAGTTACGCTAACACAAACACACACCGGGGGGGGGGGGACACACACAATGATACACACTAAATCACACACACGAGATGTAAAAACACATAGAAGATGTACACACTCATGCACACAAAGATACACACTCATGCACACACGATATACACACTCACACACACAAGATGTACACACACACATGCGTGCACACACAACAAGATGCACACACTCACACACACAATATTTTTTTTTTGCTTATTTCTCACCACTCTAAACACTCAATTTAAATCCCAAGCTCTTATGAAATATAATACCTTGTTTAGGGTGATCAATTTCTACAAATCCTTCCCCAATCAAGATTGTGTCGGGGGCTGGTTTAACAGAACACGCTTGAGTGGTAAAGGTTAAAGGGTGAAAAGAGGGTAGAGAATGGATAAAGGGTGGGTGGAAAAGGGGGTAGAAAGGTGGTATTTGGGTTTTTCCTCATTGTGAAGGATAAGAAAAATTAATTACAATATGATCCAAATATAACATTGGGATGAAATAAAATGATGGAGAAAGTGATGTACGGAAATGGAAAGTGCTAACAAAGTAAAGCACAAAGAAGTAATTATATCCTAATTTTTTTACTTTTTTTGGGTAATACTTGATGTTTTAAAGAACAAAATGATTGAATGGAGAGTAATATTTTTTTAAATCTCTTGAATAAAGGATGTGATTAATTTTGAAAATCACAAAATGATGAGTTGAGAGAATTTGATTTTTTTGTTTTTTTTCTGGATACAAATCACAAATAGAGAATCAAACACACAAATAAGATGAATGATAATTTGGATCAATTTATAATAATCCAAGCACGAAAAAACTAGGCCAATTCGAGAGGATTTCAAGAAAATGGATTTTTTGTTGAAAGGGTGAATAATATGGAAGGTTAAGGAGGGTAAGTGGTAAAAGTAATATAAATGAAGGGATAAATGACTACCGTGTCAACCAAAGCTCAGATACCCAATGATGTGAGATGCACGAGGTGGACCGATCTCCACAGCTTAGGGCGTCAGATAAAGGATGCGGTTTGGGGCTAAGTGGAAGATGTTGGGTATGGATAGTAGATGCAAGTAGTCAATCAATGCTAAGGAGCGAAACCTACTACTTAGAAAACACACTGAAGGGAGGGATGTGATATCCAATCTGCACAACAACACACTTGGGTTGAGGCACTAAATTGGGGGCTTTTTGATCTTGGATCATGAATCTAACTTGTATATTGACAAGGAAAGAATGCACAAGAGCAAGGGGAAAAACCAGAACAATCCTCACACAATGGAGAGAGACAAAGCATAAGCTCTAAATTAATTCTTGAATGAAAATACAATGCCATGGGGTGGATATTTATATCCAAGGGGTGATACAATAGTCAAGGGTCTAATACCCTAAAGTTATAAAGGCTAATTCTACCTTTTCCCCTTAAATTCAAAAAAAAGATAACTTCTAAAAAAGTCTTTTGGGAAAAAGTAGAACATGCCTTTACACCCATATCCCACTAGATTTAACTTTGAGTACCTAGCCCACCATATTTTACTTTGGTGTCCAAAGATGCCATTCTAAAATTCTCTATATGGGTAAGGCTTCTAAAATTCGTGCAACCATGTGGGCCAAACTTTAAACATCATATTTGAGCTTGATTAAATGAGATAATATGCCCATTTTCTCCATCCATGCAAGGAAAGATCCATTGGGCCTTTAATGAAGTGAGATGAGTGCCCACTGTTGCATTCAACCTCTTTAATCTCCCACGCATCATCGGGCCTTGAAAATCCAACTCCTCCACTTGGGTAATTGACTCAGTGCCTTCAACATGGTTCACATCACAATAATGTAACTTTCTATATCGAGAATTCACAATTGCTAAATTTGGAATAAAAATACTCATTTCTTAAGGCCATCAACATAATTTGAAAATGATATTAGTCATCTTCATTTTTATTTTAGAAAATAAGAATATATTCTTTAAAAATAACCAAAAAATGATCAAGTTAATCTCTAAATAACCTATTCATTAGATCCATAAAGATAGAAGAATGATTTGTAATTACAATGGGAAATCACTATAATTTATAGGGTCCATACCTCATATGGAAAGCTATCTTGAAAATATCCTCCCATTTAACCCTTAATTGAAGGCAACCAAGCTGAAGATCAATCTTTGAGAAGTGTCGATATCCTTTAATTTAATTGAATAGATTATCAATACATTAGAGAGGTTATGTATTCTTGATCATAATTTTATTAATATCATGTTAAACAATACAATCATGCATGGATCCATCCTTATTTTTGACAAAGAGGACTGGTGCACCACACAGTGAATCACTATGTCATATAAAAACACTTTCCAAATTGTATTACAATTGATTATTTAACTCCTTTAATTCAATAGGATATATTCTATATAAACTCTTTAAGATAGGAAAGAATCTACGAATGAGTTCAATTTAAAACTCAACCTCAAACTCTGGGGAAAGACTTGAATGCTCATTAGAAAGTACAACCGTATATATCCATATAATAGGCATGTAAAAAATGTTGAATTAGTCACCAATTATTTGAGTAAAAAATACCTCATTTTTTGGTATCAAACCCAGGTTATAGAATTTTATTTCACGGGGATTTCATAAATTAAAAGTATAAATTAACCTATAGATCTCTAGGTTTCAATCTAGCTTATCCATGGTCATTTTATTATTTTGTTCTCTAACATAATTAGTTAAAATCATGACCAAATCATTCATTATGGCTTGTAAAGATAATGTGGTTAACCAAAGAATCTCCCATGAGAGTTTCAAACCAGGTTTTTAGTTAGGAAACATTATCATGTACCAGGTCTTGATTGAGTTAATACCCAACACACTCTCTTTGGATTTATTACCACAAGTAAAACTATTCAAGAGCCTACATCCACTTATAGTATTCAGCTAGGGATTTAATTTCTAGGAGAACCATATAATATATACTTTACCAAAATATTAAGATGTTATTATATATGTGTAGATTCATCTCTTAGGATCTTCCCTAGGGTTTTCACTAAATTTCACAAAACTAATATCCAAAAATAATTAAACCCTTATCTAATACCAACTAAAGTAATCCAAGATAAACAAAACATAAATAATACATTAGTAATATGATTTAAATAAAACATCTCACATATATTCTCACAAAACAAGGACCTAAAGGTTTAGTGTTTTGAATATTATATACATAAATAACATATTTAACAACACTTTCAAGTAATTATTCATAATGATACTCCTCTAGACCCTTTTCTATACATCTCACATAATATAATCATATTCATAACCTAGGGAATGTAAACAAAAGAAAGCGGTGACCTCAAAAACTCATTAAGGAAAAACATATCATAACATGATAAAGAACATTATAGAGACATTAATATCATAATAAAAGATCAAGCGACCGTATATGATAATCATGAAACATGTTAGAGAAATATAATATCATAAAAATATCATTAAGGAATCATAGTGGATATGGAATGACTCAAAAAACATCTCAATAATCATATAAAATGTGATCTTGACATAAAGGTGAAAAACACATAAAAATAAGGAATAATAATGAAAACATAGTATTTCATGGAAATGAGATGCATTTAATTTTTTTCCATAACTTGATAAAAAGCTTTGAAATGTGGAACAACAATAAGCATTGGAAAAAATTTGTGATCAAACCCATTATTACCATGCATATGTAAGAAAACTCATTATTTACACACTTTAAATTGTGAGCAGAACCATCATACCCACTCCTTTGTGAACAAACTCATTACTTCCAGACCTGACTATCTCATGATATGTAAACATTAACCAATGAATTTGAGGGAGATATAGGACCCCAACCATCATCATCCATACATATGTGTGCCAATTAAAAACAATCATCATTGTATCTTAAATAAATCATGAAAAAATAATGGGTTTATTAAACATAAAATTGGAAATCATTCACTTTTCATAAATAACCCATAGATTTAAAATGGGTTTCATAAATCTTCCTAATGGTATAAAATAAAATCTTAAATCAAAATTTTTGATACTAAAAAATTGTTCTCCCAAAATAACCACATAATAAAATAATGTATAGGGTGAAACAAGAATCATAACTACATTATAGATAGATCATCTAACTATAATGAAAACCAAATCATGGAAAGATATTTTTGGATACATTTTGTATTCATCATGGTAAAAGTCACAATTACAAGTATCTTTTCAAAAAGAATCCTTAAAAAAAGTGAAAAGAAAACATTTCATGGAAATGGATTTGGATCAAAAACTATTTCCCCAAAAAGTAAATAGATAACATCATTCAAAATGAAAATTATTGGGAAAAAATGTTCAATAAGAAATTGTACAACTCTAAGAAAGTATTTTTGAGTTACCAATCCTGTTACATTTAACCATGATTTATACCTAAGTGATTTAACCTCATGTATCGTAAACATAAAAATATTAATTACCTATTTCATGACCTTATTCATATACATTTACTTTCATAATATTCATTAATAACAATTCTATTTATGTATTAGATTGTTGTAATCACTTTCTAACATCGAGTGTTAATAATCTTGAGCATTTTGAACTAGGTTCATAAAAGTGGTTCCCATATTCATAGTCTCCTAAATACCATCATTTAAAAGAAATTATAGGTTATAAAATTTATTTTTTATAAGGTCTTATAATGTTATAATTAAATTACATGGTAATTTTAGCTGTGTTTATTAAAAATGACAATAGTGGTGAACTAGTTTTGGGTTATTTACCAATATCAATGTATTACCTTATAACAATTGCTATATTTTTAATCCAAAAAGAATCATATAAATGATATATGTTACCTATATATATTATATATAATCATAAAATATAAAATAAAACTAGAAATTTTTTGATGTGAAGGAAAACAAAACACATTTATTCGTGGAGGCAGTAGTCCACACAATGCACAATTCATATTTTTTTAATGGATAAGGGAAGGGTGGTTAATTATTGTAAAATAATTATAATAATTTAAATTTATAATAATTATAATGATACAATCATTTTAATATGGTGAAAATAATTTTGAGGAAATATAAAAGTATATACATAAATAGAAAAAACAAACAGAGGTTATGAACTTAAGAATCACTTCTTTGATTATCACCTTTGAAAAAGAAATTAAACCTTTGAGGGATGGTCTATTTAGAAAACTATAACCTCATCATGGTGTATAAAAAATTTTAGAATATGGTTGGGTAGATTTTGGGATGAAGTTATGGGGGTTTTGTTGTGAGTGGTTTTGAGGAGAGGAGTTCCCCTTTTATAAGTGAAAAGTAGTGAAATTTTTGTAAATACCCAAAACTTTTCAACAATGGGAAGCCACTCACTTCAAAAGTGGCTCTAAAATTCAGAAATAATGGAGTTAAGTAGATATAAGTTATATCCACACCATATATATTCAATTAGAAATATTATTTAAACATGTCACACCCTTTACCTCTAAGGTTACTCATTTTTACCATTTTAGTCTTCACCATTGTAACTAGTTTTTATCTGATTAATTTATCATAGAATCCCAAAAATAAAATTTTATTTAATATATAATTTGAACATAATGATAAAAAAATTTAAATAAATTTCTGCATTCATTTTTTTAAAGTGATAAATTTTAATTTTAAGATATTATATGTAAAATGCATTAAAATTATTTTTTTTTCTAAAATATAACTTACACTTTAAAATTTAAAATATGGGTTTATATATTAAAAAAACATTTTTAAATTTATAAAATTACCTTTAATATACATATTTGGTATTATAAAATGGTTCCATAAATTTCCAATTCTTAATAATTTACAAATAATGTCATAAATGACATTTTATTTATAAAAATGGTATTTTCACTATTCACTTAAAAATCAATCTTTTTAGAAATTTTTTAAAAATTAATCTTAATAAAATATGTCTCTGATAATTACAAAGATGATGCTAATTTTTTCAAATTCACATCCTAAATTTTATAAATTTAAATTTAAAATAAATCCTAAAATATCATAAAAAATATATACGAAATCATTTTTTGGTATATTAACTATTCTTATTAAATTAGTTCTAATCATAACTATATAAAACATGAAACACATCCATTTATATAATAATTTTAATGTTTGAAAATATATTCTATTAGTTTTTTAGTTGTACTAATTGAGTCAATATTTAGAGTGAATTTTATTTTATAGAATTCTTTTATATATATATATATATTTATATACATTTAATAATTCTTTTACCACTATTTATATATATTAATTTTTTATTATATTACCAACAATATAATAAAATTAGTTTTTTTTAAATGGTTTATTTGCGATGGACTAAAATTCTATAGAAAATAGTATAAGGATGAAGCCTTAAAAATTACATAATCGAGTGCCTTTAGACTAAAATTAAATTTCTTTAATTACCAAATATATTTTAGGCTTATAATTTTGGAGAATTAGGTCATAAATATTACATAAAAAACCCATATATTACAAATATGGAACTTATAGACAATATCAATTTTTTCCCAAAATATAAAACATTTAAAACAAAACATTTTTTTCTTTTCATGAATACTCTTCTTAAATTTCAACTTGACTTATTATTTATTCTTACCCATCCTTAAACCATGTGAAAAAAATTTAAAAACCTGGTATGGACACAAAAATCTCAGTAATGTGTATAAAAGAAAGAAATCCATTAGTTTAGTAAAAAACATTAAAACCCAAACTATTTTTACTTTTATAAAAATATTCATTGAGTTTATGAAATAAATCGTATCCCCATGAAACACACACATGAATTTTTCATATAAAACCTTTAAAAACCATAATAAGAAAATAAAAACCATTTTTGGAAACATATAGAATCATATTCATAACCTGTCTTAAACTCATGTTAGAAATAACTAGATTCCAATTAAATACATAGGATAAACCTCCTTAGTAAACTCCCTTATTCTTTTCTATGAAGACAAAGAACATTACCCAATGCATTAGAGAGATATAATGGGTCTCACCAGTCATATAAGATATATAGATCTTTCTCATTCATAATCTATAATTCTACGAACCATATAATGTATAAAAAATTTTATTCTTTCATTGTTTTCATTATAATACCCTTGAAAAACTCTTTTGAACCCATATGCAAAACATTTTCAGATATCAAAATATTGTTTCCTTTTAAAAACCCATTTCCAAAACTAAAATACCAATAAAAAAATAAAAGAGGTATTTTATTTGAATAAAACATGAAATATTGTAAAGTAAACCAAATATCAAATAATTATTATGGTGGTGGGAGACTGTTGGCATCGTATATGTTAAAATATAACATTTCATCTACCTTAAAGATATTCAAAATCATTTCATATAAAAGATATAAAAAGATTGCTTTTAAAAAACATTGAAAGAAGGTAAACGAGATATAACATTTCATTTATAATTTTTCAATGTCCATATAAATACATGCATAAAATATTTGTAAGAATATGGATGTCGAAGAAAAATATTTTGAAAATAAATCATTAAAACATTTTTCAATGAGGTTTTTAAAGTAAAATGTTCCTTACCTTGAGTCTGAATCGTCATGAAAATTCATTGTATTACTTAATAATAATATTATATTAATTATTTAATTTCTTAATAAAATTTTTCAAGTTTATTATTCATTTTATTTTATTTATTATCATGTTATATGTAATTATTTAATCAATTAATATCATATTGGATGTTTTGGGGATATTCAGCACATAAGTCCAAAATGATTTTGGTAGATTGACTATGTTCAAGGATGTAATTATTAAATCATATATATATAATAATAATAACATAATTATAATTTTATACATCATTAATACTTTTAAAACCAACCATGTAATATGGATATGATAAATGAACTACGTTATTATCTTAGAGATGATAGGTCATACGTACACATGAGTAACATTTCAATTTATTGATGATCATGTTGTAAAGAAGGTAAGTACTATTTTATATTTCCAAAATTATTATTATATCATAAATATAATAATACATCTTTAAATAAACTTATATATATCATTTATGTTATGTGGTTATGAAAAATGAATCACATCAATTCGTGGAGGTTGCGTTCCACATGTATGCACGAATAATGTTATCATTTTTCAATGGATGGAAAGGTAAGAAAATAGATGATATATTTTCTTTATATAATGATAAATATGTCATGAATATCATATATATACATTAAATCCACCATTATAACCATCCATGATAGGTGGATATGGAAAATTAATTACATCGTTTTGCGAGGAGGCTGTCCTCTGTACGCACGAATGACGGTTTAGTTTCCCATTTTATAGAATGGGAGATGGATATATGTTATAACATTAACATTAAAAAAATAAAATTATATTGGATATAATAGTTTTATTATTAAATCATTATTGATGATTATTTGTAGGAGGTATAAGATGAAATAAAACAAAAACACTCAGTTATGAATGACACCTCTTCTTCAGAGGACACCTTTAGGTTTATACCTAAAGCCATAATAGCATGGTTTTATGATTAAAATATGAATTCTAGATCATGTTTAGGAATTTATAGAATGCATTTAGGTAGGAATTGGAAAAATAAAAAGACTCTTGAATTGTGGATAGGAGAGGAGAGGCAGTGTCTTTGTATAAGTGGGGGAGAGGAAACACTTGGGATTTATAAAAAGAATAAAATATATTAATGTATTAATCACCAAAAATGTTTTTAAAATGGAACATGTATGAATATTAGATGATATATGTTCGAAATATGTCCATAAAATATAATTTATACATGTTTATTGGACATTTTAATCCTTATCTCTTCAGTTTAACCCCTCAATAAACTTGTTTAAACATTAATTGTGGTAATAAATTTTCACTATTTTTACTTTTAATTATGAAAAAAATTTATGTTGACAATATTAAATATTATTTATTATTTTGAAAAAAAATATGGAAACCATTTTATCGAACTTAATTAACATAATTATCTGAATTTAATTTAAAATTAAACCTGCAAAACATGATGAAAAACATTTTTTTATAAAATTGTTCTTTAAACTATAATTTATTTAAGAAAAATTAATGCATAATGTTGGTTAAAATTAAATTAATTTTATTATTAATAATATATATTATCTAATTTTACTTGGAAACAATTTTAAAATAAAATTTAACTTTGTTAATTCTTGAAACAAGAAGATGGTTTTTAATAAAAATTTGTATTTTTAACTATCCAATGAAAAATAAAACTCTTCAGAAAACTATAAAAAATTAATCCTATGATAATTTTGACATGATAAGTTCAAAAATGATGTTAATTTTTTCAAATTAAAATTCTATAATTTGGGAACAAATCTTTTAATTTAAAACTTATAATGCATGAGAACCTAAATTGTTTTGAAATAATGATTTTTTTTTATTTTGATTGAAAAATTACCTAGTATTATTAAAATGAATATAAATATATAAAATATAATTAATTAATATTAATAATACCTAAAAATTATTTATTTTAACATTACCTAGGGTTTTAAATTCGTCCCCACTTTAGGAAATTTCATCCTCACAATTTTATTCGTTACTTAACCAAGTGAGGTTATTTTTCCTTCATAGCATTTTATGATTCCCATATTGCTTCATTAACCATATGGTTTTTCCAAAAAACCATAACATGGTGAATTAACTTATTCTATAATACTTTCTCTATATATTTAATAATTTTAATAGGTTGTTCCTCATAAGAGATATTTGCTTCCAACTAAACTACTTCAGGGATCAAAACATGAGATGCATATGATATATATTTCCATAACAATGAAACATGAAATATGTTATGTACCAGAGATAAAATTAGAGGTAAGGATACTCAATAGGAAACAAATACAAATTTCTCTATGATTTCATATAGTCTAATGAACCAAGGATATAATTTTTTTTTACCAAAATTCATAACAATTTTCCATGGAGACACTTTATGAAAAACATGATCACGTACTTCAAAAGAAAGATATTTCCTCAGTTATCTACATAAAATTTCCTCCTAATATAATCCATATGAATATGTTTCTAAATAATCTCCACATTCTAAACCATTTATTCTACAAACTCTAGTCCCAATAACTTTCTTTCATCCACATCATCCCAACAAGCCGATGCCCGACATCACTTTCCATACGATGCCTAAAAAGGTTTCATTTGTATATTGAAATGAACATTATTATTATATGAAAACTGAATAATAAAATATATTCATCCCAAACTCACTATTAGTTCATTGAATAAGCACAAATCATGTCTTACAAGCTTTGAATCATTCAATAAGATTGTCCACCAGATTAGGGATGAAAAGCTGAACCGGATTTTATATAGTACCCAACGACTTCTGAAGTCATTTCTAGAAATTAAATGAGAATATAAGATCATTATTAGGTATAATTGAAATAGGGAATCCATATAATATGACTATCTTCTTTAAATACATTTGAGAAATATTATCTAAATACATTGTATCTCTAATGGGAAGGAAATGTGCAGATTTAGTTAAATGATCAATAATTACCCAAATCAAATTATTACCTCAAGATGAATTTGGAAATCCCACCACATAATCCATGGATATATATTATCATTTCTACTTAGAAAATAGAAAAATTTGAAGAATCTCATTCAGTAATTTTCATTCTACTTTAACCTAATAACTAGTCAAAAATTTCATGGAAAATTCATTAATATATATTATCATTCCATCCCACCATTAATACTCCTAAAGGTATATGTACATCTTATTTCTTCCATTATGAACAAAAAACAGAGAACTATGAGAATTACTAAAAAATTATCTCTTCAATAGGGATTCACAAGGAAAACATAATATATTTCCAAATCCTATAACATCTTTTTCATCAACATTAAACACTAGAAACTTAATCTTATTAACATGTTATACCTTGTCTTATAAATCATAATCCTCCTTCTAAGATTTATTAATTCTTTCTGATAGATACTATTATTCTAACACCAAAAACAAAATATATTGGGTTCGCTCATGCATAGTTTCAAGGCCAAAATTCTTCAAATCATTAACCAAATGGTTATGTTTCAAACATGACATGGTTAATGTACCATTATCTTTTCAAATTAAAGAATAAACTACTTTTTTTTTCTTTTCTAGGATGGTAATTAATCATGCAATCATAATACTTAATCAGTTTCATCCATCTTATTTTTATCATGTTCAACTCCTTCTAAGTGAATATATAATTCAAACTTTTATGATAAAAATATATTTCACACTTCACTCCATATAATTGATGCCTCTGAATTTTTAAAGGAAAAACCATAGTAGCTATTTACAGATCATGTATATGATAATATAATTATTGGGGTTTTAGTTTACACGAATCATATGAAATTACATGATTATTATGAATCATAAAAAACATGTCCCTTCAATGAATATTTAATTTAGATAACAAATTCACCATTTCTAGAGGGCATGGAAAAAACTAGAGCATTGACCAATCTTCTTTTTAGTTCTTTGAAAAAATTGTCACACTTTTTTCTATTTAAATTTAACTCATTTTAGAGTTAACTTAGCCAGTGGGCTAGACATACAAGTAAAGTTTTCAAAAAACCTCATGTAGTAAACCATTAATCCAAGAAAACTATGAATCTTTGTGAAATTTTTAGGACTTGTACATTCTTCAAAAACTTCATTTTTATCATGGTCAACCATTATTCTATCTTTAGAAATACCATTCTTTATGAATGAAATTTTTTGAAAACAAAATTCATACTTAATAAATTTTCCATATAGATTATTTTAATTTATTTTTTAAAAAATAACCCTTAGATTTCTTTCATGATCCACATGACTTTTGGAGTATACCATTATATCATCAATAAACACAACTATAAAATTATCTAAATAATCATGGAAAACTCTATTGATATGATCCATAAATACAATAGGTTCATTAGAAAACCCAAATGGAATAATCATAAACTCATAATTCTCATATCTATTACAAAAAATTTATTTAGAATATCTTCCTCATTCACCTTCAACTAATGGTATCCTAATCTAAGATCAATCTTTTAAAAATATTTTGTTCTCTGGTGTTGATAAAAAATCATCAATGTTGAAGAAAATGATACTTGTTCTTAAAAAATATGGCATTAAAGTTCTATAATCAATTAAAAGTCTCATTGAACCATCATTATTTTTTAAAAATAAAAAGGTGAAACCCTAATGTGAAGTAATTGGATGTATGAAACCTTTATCTAGAAACTATTTCAAATCATTTTTAAATTGAAAAAGTTCTACTTGATCCATTTGATAGGGGTTTTTTTGAATTATCTTAGCATTAGGCACCAAGTCAATAGTAAACACAACCTCCAAATTTGGAATAACATCAGGAAACACATTAGGAAAACATATATATATTCACTCACTATGGGAGCATCACTAATTTGAATAGTGTCTTTCTTTTCTACAATATGATTTAGATAACTTTCACCACCATCTCTAATCAATTAATCAGATTCTTGATATTTTATCAAAGGTATGAAATCATTTAATATATATTTATTATCTCTCTAATCTATCTTTGTATGATAAACATAAATACAATCAATACTAAGAATAACATCAAACATTACTATGGGTAGTTCAACTATATTTTTAGGAAAGATCATCCCACTAATAATAATTGGAAGATTCTATAAATCTTGGTTTCATAATATTTCAACATGGAGTTTCCACCAAAAGTTATATCTTATTTTTACGTGGCGGGATTCCCATTTTACATAGAAATTTATCAGAAATGAAGGAATGTGAATATCTAGAGTCAGACATGGAATCATCATAATTCAAATAAACAAGTAACACACACACACACAGATGCACACATATCACCACTTCGTTTTATGGACCAACATCAACCATAGTAGTGGAAAATGATTTTTCAACACCTTTTTTATTTCGGTATTTATGACTTACTCCCAATGTAAATAATTTTAGACACACATTAACATAATTTACTAACTCATTTGAATTAAAACATCTATCAATTTTCTGGGCATCTAGTACCCCATTCTTGTATTGTTCAGTGCTCTTTTGTTTACAATAATGATCCCTTTTACTAAACTTAATACATCGATAATGCTTTCCATATCATATCAACCATTCCCTAAAACGTTTTTTACTGCACTTGGAACATGTTGGGGGATTACATCTAAACTTTTTAGGTTAATATTTCTCTATTTCTTTCCACCATGACCACTTCTTACTCTTATTATCTTAAGGAAAATAAGTGTTAAAAAACTCTATCTCAACATTTTCAGAAAAAAAACAACTTTCTCATAACTTTTAAATTATCATGAGGCCAAATCAATTAATAATTTTGGTTTCAATCCTGAGTAAAATCTATTAATTTTACAATAATGTTACCAAATAAAATTTACTATTTTCCTTGACAATACTGTAATAATTTCTTCATATGTGGCTAGTAAATCTTCAAATTTTAATTTAATTACATTAATTGTTTCTCTATCCTATGTTAAACAACCTTAGGGAAATATTTTTCTAGAAAAATATATATAAATGTGACTCATTCAATGGAATCAAGCACATCTATCTCTCTATGAGTCTTAACCAAATACCATTATCAATTAGATTCACATTTGAACCATTAAATGGAAAGAGTTTCCTTTTTTATGTTCTAAACATCCCATGACTTCAAATAATATTTACAGAGAATTGATCCATCCTTCAGATACCACTGGATATGAAGTTCCACCAAAATCCAGAGGCTTTTGTTTCATAAGATTCTCAACTATTGATATGTTCCTTTATTGTAAATCAGGTTTCTATCTAACATGGATTCCACCACAATTTATATCCTTTTTAGACTATTAAATCACTTCAAAAATTGTACGATTATAATTCCAACCATTTCAGGTTGCTGATTTTGGAGGATACTATCCTCTTGGTTACTTCCTACTTCAGCTTCCCTATTTTCTCTATGGATAACCTTTATGAATAGAAATATTATAGATTAATAAACAATATAATATTCAAAATATATATTATGATAACCATAAATTATAATTTATTAAGAGTATTTACTTCCATTATGACAACCTATAAAATTATCTGAACCTTTTCACTGAAACCAACTCTTAGGAACCAACCTTAAGCATTACATAATCTAGTTCCTTTAGACTAGAATTTACTTTATTTCATTCTTAAATATCTTTTAGGTTTATAGTTTTAGATAATTAAGTCATAAATATTATATAAAATTAATATATTACAAAGAGGAAACTTCTACTTAGTATCCATTTTTAACACAATATAAATATTTTAAAATGAATTATATTTTCTTTTCATGAATAATCTTCATGAATGTCAAATTGGTTTCTTATTTGTTCTTACCCATCCTTAAAACCTATGAAAAATCATTTAAAAACATGGGATAAGAACAAAAGGCTTATTAAGGGGCTTAAAATAAATAAATCCATTAATCTAGTGAAGAACCTAAAAACCCATAATATTTTTACCTTTATCATAATATTATTTGATTGTATGAAATAAATCATAATTACAAGAAACACACATAATTTTTTTTCTAAAAAAACCTGTAAAACACATGAAAAGAAAATAGAAACCCTTTTTTGGAAACAAATATTATCATATTCATATCCTATGTTAAGATCATGTTATAAATATCTAGAACCCAATTAAATCCATAGGAGAAATATCCCTGATTAACTCCCTCTTTCTTTCCTATAAAGACAAGGAACATTACCTGACGCATTGGAGAGCTATAATGGGGATCACCAATCATATAAGCTATTTTATGATCACCAATTCATAAAATTTTTATTAGTATATCCCATCAATTAGATATAATTTTCAAGTATTATATCATGAATAAAACATTTCATGATTTCATATTTTTCATCATAAACCCTTGAAAAACTCTTTTGAACCCAAATGAAAAACATATTTAGATATTGAAATATCCTCTAATTTAAAAAACATATTTTCAAAACTAAAATAACCAAAATAAATGAAAATAATATATTTTTTGAATAAATCATGAAATCCTGTAAAGTAATACTAATATAAAATAACGGTTATTGAAGTAGGAAAAACCATTGGCACCATATATATTAAAATAGAGCATTCCTTTTTTCCTTTTGTAAATAAAGTCAAAATCGATTGTATATAATATGTCAAAAGATTACTTTTTAAAATCATTGAATGAAATTCAAAAGTGACCCAAATTTCAATTTTAATTAATTTATGTATATATAAATACATCCATAAAATATTTTTATAAATATGTACATGGAATAAAAATACTTAAAAAGTAATTCTTTAAAATATTTAAAACTGAGTTTTTAATGTAAAGTGTCTCTTATTTTGAGTCCAACTCATCACATATGTACTTTATCTTCATGAATAATAAAATTATGTAATTTATTTACTTTCTTAAGAAATTTTTTCACGTTTATTATTCCTTTTATTCTAATTATTACCAGGTAATATTTAATTATTTAATCAATTAAGTTAACGATAGATGTTTTGATTATATTTGACTCATAAGCTCAAAATGAATTCGGTATGTTGAATATGGTAAAAGTGATCATTATAAAATAATCTATAGAATAATAATTATAACATAATTATGATTTTTATACATAAATTATATTTTTAAAACCTACCATGAAAGATGGTTTTGAAAAATGAACCATGTTACAACCATGGAGGCAGTAGGTCATATGTACACATGAGTAACATTTCCATTTTCAATGATCATAAAGGAAATAATGTAAGTATTATTTTATCTTTATGGAATAATTATTATAACATAAATATCATATTATATCTTTAAATAAACTTATATATACCATTCATTTTATTTGGGGATGAAAAACGAATCACATCACTTCATGGAGGTGGTAGTCCACATATATGCATGAATGACATTATCATTTTTCAATTAAATAAAAGGTCAGAAAATTATAAAATATGGTTAAAATAGTTAGGTACTCATTATCCCTATTTTTAAACATGCCTTGGTTGGGTCTCATTTATGGGTTCTTCAAGAGAAAGTTTTGAAATATTTGGGAGATCATGGCCAATGCGCGGTTGGCACACAGTTTTCCCAAACCATACGCCCTGCTAGTGAAAACCATTAAAACCCAAGTAGTGAGGGTTTTCATAGTCGGAACATAGTTTGAAAAGCCGTTATACCACCTATAAGAAACCATGAACCCCCATAGTAGGGGTGCATGGTTAGGGCATATGGTTTGGAAAACTATATAGCCTGACCCAACTAACCATGCATGTATGATTTAATTATTCCTAAAATTGTTTAAAAATTCCTAAACCCCCCATTTAGACCCCTTACCATCCCTATATATAACTTTAATTTAATTATTAGGTCTTTGAAGCTCTCAAGGACCCATTTTTTATCCTCTATACCCCTTATAAGGTGGATCAATGTTTGGTGAATGTCATTTGATCTCTTCTGGGTATGTGAATCTTCTATTCTTGGTCTCTCTAGATATCTTCCTCTATCCTTTTTAGGATTTTTTAGACCTCTGTTTTTGTTTATGATCTAATATATATTGGTTTAGATTGTGAATATAAGTTTTATTCATGGTTCTTTATTGTATATGTTATTCATTGGAGTTTCCCATTATAGGCATTTTGTTTCTTGATCCCATGATCCCAAGGTAGGTGGTTCCATATAAGTTTGGGAAATTGATTTATCCCTAAATATCATAATTTAAATTAAATTTCATTCAATTATATTATGAAAAATAAAATTCATAATGAATTGGGATTTTAATTTTCATTGGAATGTAAATTTGGGAAGCCCCCCAATTCTAGTAAATTGAGGTGTGATTTAGATTTGATGGATATTGTGGAATTAAATTTATGGAAATGGAATTGTGAAATTGTTTTTTAGAAAAATGGATTAAATTTTTTTGATAGGAACCCATTGGTTTTGTCCTACAAAAAGGATTGAAATGTTTAAAAACCCATGTATTGGTTTTTAAAGAGAAATTGGCATGTTGAAATTGAAAATGAGGTATATTTATTTTAAACAATTTTGAAATTATTTTCCCATTTATTGATTATTGTTTGAAAAAATGAAATCCTAGGCAGTTACTGAGTTATTAGAGATATACACTCTAGGATGGGAATTACCTAGTAACGGATTAAAGTTTTACAACTCTAACATAAACTTATTAGCATATTTTATCCTCATTAGGATGTTTATTAGTCCTCTCTGAACAATTTATAAGGGACGTGTGTGTGCATTTCATTGTCACTATAGAACTGTGTGAGGACCTTGTTTCTCATTTGTAATTATTTTTATATATATGCTATTGTATTTAATACTTATTTACATATTCCCTATGAATTTATATAAACTATTTTATATGAAAAGTTTATTATGAAATTATTTTTAAATAATTCCACAGATTGAAATGAAAATCATGTTTTATTTTAGATATGATCTTGTACTTCCATTCCTATTATAATTAAAATTTAAAGCCTTATTTTGTTAATTATTGTGGCATATTATTATGGAATCCTTGGTGAGACCCTACTGAGATTTTATATCACACCCTACCTATGCCTTAAATTGTTTGTAGATTTCATTCTTCCAAATTCAAGAATGGGAAAACACCACTTAAGGGTGATGGTTGTTGATTTTGGGCTTGGAGTGTTGTGTCTATTGGGACATGGGTTATTTACCTTTTATTTTCTGGTACTCTTTGGTTGTACTTTGGGTTTATACCTGTTTCACTTCTGGTACTATTCTACTTATGGAGTTTTCTTTTAAGTAAACTGACTTGTATCTATTTCCTACACTATTTAATATGGAAAAACCATTCCCACTTTATCTTGTATGACGCTAGGTGCTGGTCACCAACTCGTGGGGATCAAGAATTCCCTTCAGGCCATGTCAGTGTAGGCTTGTTTATCAGAGTACCTGGGTATCCAGTCAGGTTTATGAAAAGTGGTATCAAATGTGATAGTTAATCATATTCCCTTGATGTTAGTATGAAATTATTTAATCTTATTAGGACTTAACAGGTAGTTAAGAATGAGTGATTGACCATCTCACACTCTAATGATCCTTAAGTCACCAAGGGTGGTTTGATAAAGAAATATTGAGGATTAGTTCTATTATTTTCCCTACTTTTGATTTGGGTAGATTGAAATAAAAAAAATTATCTATATGATGGGATTAATTTTCCCTATTTTCTTATTTGAGTATTGATCTATGTAATGTTTTGACATCTTCAATGATGTTTACTAATGTTTTAGCATCATTAATATGAGAATATGTATGAATCCGATCTAGGATGAAGTTTCTGATGAACCAATGTATGAAAATCCTCTCATAGACTAGAATCTGTTGAAGATTTTGTACATATTGTCCAAACTATGGGATAGGAACTTGCACCAGTTCCCATTCAGGATCCAGTTGTGGAACCTCAGAGGGGTGAATTTAGGATTCATGCTCAAGGATTCCATCCACAGAATCCACTAGAGTTTCAAGGTTCAAATGATCCTCAAGAGGATGAGTATTATTTAGGAAAGTTGAAATTTTATTTTAGTTCTTGGAGACACCTAATTCTATCAAGGTGAAATGTGACAACTTCAAGCCAGATGGAACTATCATGAGATAGTGGGACACCATGGTGATGGAAAAGAAGCATGAGTGATTATAGTGGAAGGACTTTAAATAAAATTTCATTGACCAGTTCTATGCATATTATATAGTGTATGATAAGTTTGTATATTTTTTTAAACTTGAGTTGGATGATTGGACCATGATATAATATCCAATTTTCATTACTGAGCTTGTGCAGTTAGCACCTGAGATTGTATCGAATGAGAAGATGAATACTCGATGATTAAATATGGGACCTTTATCTAATATTAATTCTGAGTTTTTCTTGTTAAAGATCCATTATTATATTGATGTGATAGATAGAGCGTTAATAGTTGAGATGGACATAGTTGGTAAGGCACTATTGATGAGATTTCCTTTTTCTCCAAGTAGAAGATCTATGAGTTCCTTTAAAGGAAAGAGTAACTGTGATGATTCTTGTGATGGTTTTTGATAGTAGGGTTCTTCTAGACCTCTTGTAGTTCTTGGAAGAGACCCATTGATTTGTACTAGTGTGTCAATACTATGTACTCCAAATGGGTTTAAAATGAGGCATCCAAGGTGTGCCGTAACATTCAAGGAGAATGAGACCTAAGTTCGAGTATAACCAGACCTTCTAATATAGATTTAGGTAAAGTGATATCATTTATTTATTTTGATTCAGATTAAGAATCTTTGAGTGATGATCTCCCTCAAGTTTCACCAATTATACCTATGTTTTTTCTTCTGACTTATCTGGGTTTCCCTCGGTAAAAAGGTATAGTTTTCTATTGATTCAGTACCTAGTACTCAGTTGGTGTATATTCCTTCTTACTGTATGTAACCATATAAAATGAAAGAGTTGAAGTCTCAGTTGTATGATCTTTTTGTGAAAGGATTTATATGCATTAGTGTGGCACCTTGTGCAGTTCCAGTTCTATTTTTTAAGAAATTCGATGGGTCACTTCGCCTTTTGTTGATTATCGAAAACTCAATCGGGTTATGGTAAAGAACAAGTGTCTGTTGCAATAGATTAGTGATCTTTTGGACCACTTAAAAGGGGAAAAGTGGTTCTCAAAGATTGATCTTCAATCTGGTTGTCATCATTTTATAATAAAAGAATCTTACATTCATAAAACCACCTTTCGAAGTAGGTATGACTATTATGAGTATCGTCTCATTCCTTTTGGTCTAACTAATGATCCTATAATATTTAGGGCTTTAATGGATTGGATTTTCCATGAGTATCTTTCAAATTTTGTGGTAGTCTTAGTGGATGACATCCTTGTTTACTCTATGTTTGAGGAGGATCATGTTTGTCATCTGAGAGCAGTTCTGGAATTTTTGAAAAATTACCAACTTTATGACAAGCTATAGAAATGTATTTTTTTTGTATTCAAGAAGTGATGTTCTTGGGACACATTGTGTTAGAACATGGTATCTCAGTTGATCACGAAATAATGAAAGCTATTATGACATGGGGGTAACTACGAAATGTTTTCTAGATTTGAAGCTTCCTGGGTTTAGTTGGGTTTTATCACTGGTTTGTAAAGGATTTCTCAAAGTGGATTCTCCAATGACTACTCTAACTTAGAAGGGAGTAATGTTTTATTGGGATGATAAATGTCATAGTTATTTTGTTTATTTGAACCATATTTTGACTACAGGGTCATTGTTGACTCTTCCAGAGGTCAGGTAGGGATATTTAGTCTTTTGTAATGAATCATGTTCATGTTTTGGATTCGTTCTTATGTAGTTTGATCATTTTTTACCTTTGGATCTTAGAATATTAGGTCACATGAGAAGAATTATCTGACCCATGACCTTGAACTCATAGTTGTGATGCATGAAGTTAAGAGTGCGACAATATTACATTTTTAGAGAAAATTTTTCTATATATTCTGACCACAATATCTTGAGTTATATATTCTCTACAAAATATTTGAATATATTCCTGAGGTATTGGGTGAAATACCTGAAGTAATTTTATTTATACATGTTCTAAACCCCAGGGAAGGGGAATGTCATCACAGATGCTTTGACCAGGAAACTTACAACCCAAGATGTGAAGGAATCATCGAAAGATTATAACTTGGTGGATCTTTTATTAAATTTTATATAGGATTTTGGGAATCAGGGGATAAGGTTTTTTTTCTAGTGTTTATTTGACCTACAATATTCATGAGATGATTCTTTAGTAACAATATCTTGATAATGTATTCCATAGCATTGGAGACTCTCGTTATGGTGGGGATACCATTATTGAGTGGTCATTCTATCTAGAGTGTATTATATGTTTCTGGAACTAGTACATAGTATCATTTTCTGTGACAAAATATGTTATTGGGTATTTTTAAAATTACCAGTGGGAAGTGAACTAAAGAACCAAAAACATGTTCTATGACATGCCATGATAATTCCAGTGGTTAGGTATGAGAAGGGGCATTACTAATTTTTTCTCTCATTGTTATACATTCTAATAGGTTAAGATTAAGTAGTAGATACCTTCGCGTTTCTTTAGCCACTTCCAGTGCATAATTGGAAGTGGGATGAGATCTCAATGGATTTTGTGGTTGGGTTTTTTCATACCAAGAGAAAGAAGATTGTGAGAGGTATTTTGATTATTAGGCTGTCTAAATTGGTTCACTTTGTACCCATTAATGATATAACCAAATTTAAAGATATAGGAAATCTCTATGTGAGAGATATTGCTCATTTTCATAGAGTTACATCTCCTATACTCTCTGACATAGATCCTCGTTTTTCTTCTTGCTTTTGGGGAGGCCTTCAGGGGGCACTAGGATATCAAGTCTTTTTTAGTACATCATACAATCTATATTCGGATGGAAGATATAAATATATATATAGATTCTTGAGGATATTATTCATTCTTACATTCTTGACTTTGGTGGGGCTTGGGATGATGAGTTGGGTTGGGTTGATTTTTCTTATAATAATAGTTACTAGTTTGCGATCAAGATGAATCCTTTTGAGGCCTTGTATGGAAAACCTTAAAAATATCTATTATGTTGGTTAAAGATTAGTGAAAGTTACTTGGTTGGACCGATCTTTCTTCAAGATATGATATCAAAGATTAAGTTGATTTATCATAAAATGTTGATGGAATAGATCCTGTATAAGTATTACGATGATCATCGTCGTAGACTGTTGGAACTTTCAGTTGGTGATCAAGAGTTCTTAAAAGTTTCACCTCGTTCGGATCAGCAATGGCTTGGGAGGAAAGAGAATATTTCTTCTTGATTTGTGGGACCTTTTGAGTTTTTTGAGAAGGTAGGGAAAATTTCATATCATTTGGAAATGTCACTGCAAATAACATTGATACATAACATGTTCTATGAATCTCAGCTACAGAATCATCTTTCCGATCCATCTCATGTTTTGAGCTGGAGCGATCTGGACATTGAGCCTAATTTATCTATGATTGAGAATATAGTATAGATAATTGATTCTGAAACCAAGGTACTTCGTGGGAGGATGATACCTTTGGTTTAAGTGTTATGGCAGCATGGTTTTGATACTCATGAGACTTGGGAGAGAGAGGTATCTATGAGAGAACAATGGACACATTTTTTGGGAATGGATACTTACTTATAGATTTATAGGGATATAAAGTTTCTATGGTGGGGAGGTTTTAACATCCTATTATATATTTTTAGGTACTCCTTGACCCAATTTTTAATCATTCTTTTGTTGGTTCTCATTTCGGGGTGCTTTATGTGAAATTTTAGAAATTTTTCGAAGTTCTTGGGCTGTGCACGGTTGCTGAACAGTTTTCCCAAATCATGCACCCTACTAGTGAAAACCGTGAAAACCTAGGCTATGAGGATTTTCATGGTTGGAACATGGTTTTAAAAACCATGAACCCTCCTAGGAGAAACTATGAAACCCCGAAACAATGATGCACACTTTAGGCATGTGGTTTGGAAAACCGTGCGACCCTGCCAAACGAACCATGTGCACATGATTTAATTATTCCAAAAATTGCATAAAAATTTCTAACCCCCCCCCCCATTTAGACCCCAAATCAACACTAACTTGACCTATAATGATTTCCTAGGTCTTAGAAGCTCTCAAGGACCCATTTTGGATCCTCTAAAACCTTTCCAAGGTGGATGAAATCTTGTCGAATATTGTTCGATATCTTCTAGGATTGTGAATCTTCTCTTCTTGGTCTCTCTAGATCTCTTCCTCTATACTCATTAGGGTTTGTTAGATATACATATTTTTGGATGTTCTAACATATTTTTTTATATCTTGAATCTAGAGTTGACTCTCAGATCTTTATTGTTGACGTTCTTCATTGGAGTTCCCCATTGCGGGCATTGTGTTTCGTGATCCTATGATCCCAATGTAGGTGGTTCTGTATAAATTTGGCCAATTAATTTAACCCAAAATTTATTTATTTAAATTAAATTTATTTCAATTGGGTTATGAAAAACCCAATTTTCAATGAATTTGGATTTGAATTTTCTTTATCATGGAAATTAGGGAAAACCCCCAATTGGAGTGAATTTTGGTGTGATTTAGATTTGATGAAACTTGTGGAAGTTGATTTGTGGAAATTGAATTATGAAATTGATTTTTAGAAAAATTTCTTAATTGTTTTTTGATAATAACCCATGAGTTTTATCCTAGAAATATTCATGAATTGATTAAAACCCCATGAATTAGGTTTTAAAGATAAATTAGAATATTGAAATGGAAAATAGGGCAATTATATTTTGAACAGTTTTGACATAATTTTCCCATTTACTGATTATTGATTAAGAACATAAAATCCTTGGTAGTTAGCGAGTTATTGTAAAGACCCAGAAATTTCAAGGAAATTTTTTTCTTAAATAATTTGGAATTTTACGAGTTTGTGGCTTCTGACGGCACTTTATTCTGAGGCCCAGTGTTCTCAAAATCAATTTATGAAGTTTATATCGGGTATGTTTAGTGAATGAACGAGCAGATTTTTCTATCTTTTGAACCGGTGCTCGGAATTGAAATCCGAGGGCACCAATGAACATGCAGCGCCGATATTCGCTTAAGGGGACTTTTACCACAGTTGCATTTTAAGCGGGTTGAGAATTATTAATTGGGGAATTAGTTTAAAATAAATAAAATTGTTAGAACAATTTTATTTTATAACTTTGAAGTTAATACCTCCCATGGGAAGTTTTTTGTGGGGCCCACAACCACCCAACTTCCCATGTGTGGATATATGAGAGGTGGGGCCCACACGAGCCCCAACCTTTTCATCCCCCTTGAAACCCCCCTTAAACTCCCCTTACATTTATTTCTTTTCCAACTCTTCCATTAATTATGTGAACCCTTCCACCTTCCTCTCTCTCATTTAATATGCCAACACTATAAGCTAATTAATTACTCCACAATTAATTAATTACTTGTGTGTCATGAATTCATTTGAAATATTTTGAAAATTCATGGCAATATTATATTATGTGAGCGCCTTTTATTTCCTTTAGATGGAAAATATTTTTATTTTGGAGAGTTCTTGAGAAAGGTATTCCTCTATTCAACGAATAACGATGTTCTTCTCCAATGAAGAACACCCACCTTCAACGGAGAACGACTCGGCGAAGAACGCTCCATGCTTCTCCAATCCTTTTCTTACTCCGCGTCAAGGGAGGAGACTCTACTGCGGGGAACTCGCCAACGATGACGGTTCTTTACCGGTGTTAACGGAGCGACATCAATTTTCGTGTCTATGATGAACGAACCATTTTCGAGGTAGGGGTTGTTTTTGTATAATTCTATTTATGTAAATTATACCCACAAAGTTGGGCGATTAATTGTTGCGTTATTATTTGAACCACTAACACGGTGGGTACGGACTAACGAACAAGTCCGTACCCATCGCCATATTGTTCTTGATGCGCGGATTGACGGGTGATGAAGAAACAAGACTGAAATGGCATTTTGAAGTTGTCGCAGTGAAGAGCATGTCCCAGGAGAGTCGTAGGTGCAGATGGTGGGCGAATCGGACGACCAGAGCGCGTCTGGTGGTCCGCGGAAGGCGCTGCCGGCGCGCCACACCGGCACAGCCTTGCCGGCATCCGGTGGCTCTGGTGTGCCACCGGAGAAGACCACCGTGGCTGAGCCACGACAGTGGTTTGGACCGGAATGGCCCGACCATTCTGGAAAATCGAAGAGGCGCGGCTTGATGCCGCGCCAGCCAGGGAGGTCGTGCCTCCGCTCGACCAGCTGGCCGAGCTAGCCTCCCCCGGCCGGGCTGGGGTGGGCCGAACCGGCCGGGCAGGTCCATGTCCTACTGGGCCGGATCTAGACCTGAGTCTGGTCGACCTGGTTCGGGCCGACCCAGGCTGGGTTGGGCCGGGTCGGACCGGGCCCAGACCCCCCTTTTTCGGACCGTTTTCGGTTAAACGGCCATAACTTGAGCTACGGATCTCCGATCAATGCACTGTTAGTTGCGTATGATTACTTAGATCGATTTGGTCATTTCGGTATATTACACTTAAGGTTTTGGCAATGTTTGGGTACAGCCGGGTTGGTTCGGACCCGAAACCAACCGGGTCCTCGGAGCGAAAATGCTTATAACTTAAGGACAGGACGTCCGATTGACGTGTCGTCAACTATGTTGGATTTATCTTGATGAGAAGGTTCTTTTGGCATACATCACCTGAGGTTTGGACGAAGTTGAAGTATGTCCAGGTTGGATTGTACCTGAAATCCAACCGGGCCCCTGGAACAGAAATGCTAATAACTCACAGACCGGGCGTCCGATTGACGCGCCGTCTGTTGTGTTGAGACCCCTATGATGAGGCGGTCCTTTGAGATACTTCCACATGAGATTATGTGACACTTGGAAGTATCGACCAGTATCTTGTGGAGCAGAGCCTCCCTGAGACTAGCGTACGGAGTTTAGAGACCTAGTGGCTTGGTGAGACTTGACGACTGCTGATCGATCGACTCTGAGTGATTCAGATGGCCCAGTGGGGTGCGCTTGGTTGTAACAGAAGACCCACGTCGGAGGAGGGCTTGTTTGTATCGGCAGACCCATGGTGGGACGTGCTTGGTTGTAGTAGCAGACCCACGATACTCGACATGTGGAGTACTTCAGCAGTCCAATGTTAGTGGGACGCGCTTGGTTGTAGCGGCAGGCCCACTTTACTCGACAGAGGAGGAGTTCTCCAGCGTCCGTGGTTACGACATCATGAATAATAATCCTGGATTGAGTTGAGTCAATGACCTTTGTGTTTTTCTCATGATTGAGATGGGTTACTTGATAACTTAGGTATATGTATGGGTATATACCTAAGTAAAGGTTATCTGTTGAGATCTTTATTTATGGTTTATCATTGTTGGATTTTCGTGAGACCTTGAGGGTCTTGGGGTCCCTACTGAGTATCGTTATACTCATCCCTTCATGGGGTACGCACGCACCTCGTTGTGTTGGTTGCAGATGATAGAAATCACTGATTGTGGTTGAGGCTTGTAGAGTTGGACGGTACCCGGAGGTTGACACTCGGCATGACGGCACACGGAGCGGACCGATAGACGCGGAGTGCTGAGGAGGACATATGTACCTACCCTTCAGCTAGGAACCTAGAGGATGATCTAGGAGAAGCTTGAATCCTTCCTACTGTTTTGTCCTTTTCTGGTACTTTACTGTTGGGATTGTATTTCCGACCCCTTTTACTTTCCAGCACATCTTTTTTTATATAGTGTTTACTTAGAGTTTGCTTCCTCTTGTACTCTGTCGTGTGTTTTATGTTTTGTAAAGGCAATTCCTTCCCAGTTTTTTGGGAAATTCGCCTTTGGTGTTAGTCGCCAGCCCCTGGCCTATGGAAGACAGGCTTGGGGCAGTCACGATACAGGTCCTAGGGGGATGGGTCGTGAAAAATTGGTATCAGAGGAGTCAGTTCTACCACAGAACATAGAACTATGATATTTCTTTTTTGTGAAGCAATAGTGTTAAGGGTACTGAGTGTGGTTTTCAGTTCAGGGAGTCCAGTGTTGGTGCGGCGGCCGACGTACCATACACCAAGACCCTGACTTCTGATTTCCAACTTAGTGCACGAAAACACTAATTGCATGTGTGTTTTCTAAAGTTTTATTTAAGTCCGCTCAAACCAGGTTAGCTCACCAGGTATAGTCTCTTGACCATGTCACATTTGCTCAGAATGCCTCCACGCAGACAGTCAGTTGGAGTTCCAATAGAGTACACGATGATGACACACCGAGCGACGAGGCTCTAGTGCATGGCCCTCTTACTATGTTGGCACCTTCAGGTGGTGTACCAGCAGCACCACCACTAGTTAGGTAGCATATGCCACCAGCCATACTAGCATACGGTGCATGCTGACAGAGCACGTTGCACGAGTTCTAGCAGCAGAGGCCTCCAAGGATACGAGGCGAGACAGATTCCCATGCAATAGTGGACTAGATGGAGGCAATTTCAAGAGTTCTACGCCTAGTTTAGACACTAGTGGAGCAGATGGTGATCTTAGCTACTAATGATTCCCAGTGAGTGACCATGAGGTTGGTCCGCATAGTGATGAGGCTTCGGAATGTGGACCAATGCCTGAGATAGTACCTTCGGGTAGTGTGCCAGATATATCACTACCTGTTGGTTAGCAGTTCCAACCGGTGGTATCGGTAGATGACACATGTAGGCTTAGTTCCTTACACGTGTTTCAGCATTAGATACCCCTCAGGTTCCGAGGTGAGACCGACTCACAGGCAACTGAGGACTAGCTTGAGGTGGTGGCTGAGAGTTTTCTAGAGCTTATACAACTTCGACAGGACGACATGTCAGTAGCTGAGTATTCATCGAGGCGTACCGATCGTTCTTGGTACTTGATGACTACGATACGATCATTTCTTAGAGCTCGGACCTCAGAGTGAGGTGTGTTTAAGGATATCTGAGCCATCACTTTTTCCTCTATGCATTCCTACTTATGCTAGGGTGCTAGAGAGAACCTTTGTGGTTGAATGTTCTTTGGCTGAATGGATACAGCTAGATAATGTTAGCAATGGGAAAGTAGGGAACTGGCAATAGTCTCAGAGACTTGGGCATGTAAAATGTTTCCAGAAGAGGAAGTGTCAAGGAAAGATGAATCTGCAGAGCAGCAGACGTGGGAAGCAGAGCTAGGAGAGCAGCCTAAGGTGGTGTACACTTCAACATGTTACAACCACCTGCCTTTGTATTCCCCTCCATGCTCAGAGAGTTGGAGGGAAGGGTAAGAGAATAGCTTCATGCGGTCAAGGTGTGCGACCTAAAGGCTCTAGGGATGATTCGAGATACGGTCTGTGTCTACTACTATCTTCCATATCAACAGACATTGATACGAATCATTCCTTCATTCCACGAATCTTTTCCTAGACCTAGATTTTCAGTCAAAACCATTGAATTGACCCTAACATCTGGAGATACCTTTGGGAGGATACTCGATAATCACACTTATGCCGACGGTGTGAACTGACCCTTGAGGCGAGAGTTTCGGTTGGAACCTCTTAGTGGTAGGGTCGATGCCTTATGACGTTGGTCTGGGTATGGATTGGATTCATAGTTCATACTCAGATTGACTGTATTAGAAAAAAAGGTTGTGATTTATCTACAACGTTGGGATGGGTTTTCCCTTGGTCGGCGAAAAAGGAAACCCAGGAAGTAGGATAAAATCATGCTTAGGAGGGTGCAGCTGATCACTCTTGAGTTGGCTTGCCTTACCCTTGTGGCAGCAAGAGTTTTGAGTATTCAGTTCCTCCAGGACTATGACTTCGGGATAGTCTATACTCCTGGGAAGGGGAACGTTGTAGGGGATGCGCTCAGTATGAGGACTAGAATTCAGCTGCTAGGAGAGGCGACATAGCAGTTGGTCACATTGCTGACATCCTTTGTGGACAGGAGCAAAACTAGTTCCATACATAGAGGCCTTTTTTCTTGATGCTTCTAGTTTCCATGTTGTTGTTGTTTGTGGTTATTAAGTTTCTTTGTACTACGAGATGCAATAATAAAAGACACTTATCTTTGTGATGTTTACTTCCCTGTCCTTTTTGTATGGTTGATACTGAGAGGTTCCAGTTAAAACTATTAACTTGACCCTCACTTTTGATATTCCTACTGGAGGAGACCAAGTGACCACACACTGATGCCGACAGTGTGACTCAACCCTTGGAGGAGAGAGTGACAGTTACATATCTTGTTAGTAGCGTCGAGGCCTTACGATGTCATCCAAGACATGAATTGTACTGTTCATGTCAGGATTGACTGTATTAGGAAAAGAATGTGGTTCATCCAGGGGATGAGACCAAATTTCTCTTTTCGAAAAAGGAGAAATTTTAGCAGATCTTGTGGGACTGGAGATGGTACGAGCTACGACGGAGAAGGTGAAGATCATGCAGGAGCGGATGGCGACTGCACAGAGCAGGCATAAATCCTATGTCGATAAGAGATGGGACCACTGGAGTCTGAGGATGTCGACACGTTTTCATACGGGTCTCACCTCGATGAGGTTTACAGAGATATGGATGAGGCAGAAATTTATCTCCGAGGTTCAGCAGACCCATCTAGGTCCTCATCAGGGAAGGCGAGGTGGCTTACCGCCTAACCTTTCCTCCATAGTTGCACCAGGTGCACGACATCTTCCACATATCTCAGATGAGAAGATACGTGCACGAACTGTCCCACATCATCGATCACGGGGAGCTGGACATCGATGAAGGGGAGACTTTCACGGAGGTTCCAGTAGAGTTTGAGGATCGACAGGAGAGGGTCCTATGAGGATGGTCTATTCCTCTGTATCATTTTCTCTCGTGGCACGGGAACCTCCAGGAGAGCACATGGGAGCGGGATCCTCAGATGCGTGCTCAGTACCTATTTTGTTTTCCCTAGTGTGTGTTGAATCTTTATGAGGATGTAAAGCCCTGAGGTGGGAGTAGTTTAAAGACCCGGAAATTTAATGAATTTTTTTTTCTTAAATTCTTTGGAATTTTACGAGTCTGTGGTTTCTGACGGCACTTGATTCCGAGGCCTGGTGTGCCCAGAATCAAATTCCGAAGTTTATCTCGGGTACGTTCAGTGAAGGAACGAGCAGGTTTTTCTATCTTTTGAACTGCTGCTCGGAATTGAAATCCGAGGGCACCGATGAACCCGCAGCGCCGGTATTCACTTAAGGGGACCTTTACCATAGTTGCGTTTTAAACGGGTTGAGAATTATTATTTGGGGAATTAGTTTAAAATAAATAAAATTGTTTGAACAATTTTATTTTATTACTTGGAAGTTAATCCCTCCCATGGGAAGTTGTTGGTGGGGACCACAACCACCCAACTTATCATGTGTGGATATATGAGAGGTGGGGCCCACACGATCCCCAACCTTTTAATCTCCCTTGAAACCCCCC
Organism: Viscum album; assembly: GCA_963277665.1. Taxonomy (NCBI): domain Eukaryota; kingdom Viridiplantae; phylum Streptophyta; class Magnoliopsida; order Santalales; family Viscaceae; genus Viscum; species Viscum album. Next base: position 1,074,807,071 of record OY728121.1, on the reverse strand, counting down.
TTAAAATCCCCTTACATTTATTTCATTTCCAACTCTTCCATTAATTATGTGAACCCTTCCACCTTCCTATCTCTCATTTAATATGCCAACACTACAAGTTAATTAATTACTCCACAATTAATTAATTACTTGTGTGTCATGAATTCATTTGAAATATTTTGAAAATGCATGACAGTATTACATTATGGGAGAGCCTTTTATTTCCTTTGGTTGGAAAATATTTTTATTTGGGAGAGTTATTGAGAAATGTATTCCTCTCCTCAATGAAGAACGATGTTCTTCTCTGACGAAGAACACCCACCTTCAACAGAGAACGACTTGGCGAAGAATGCTCCACGCTTCTCCAATCCTTTTCTTCCTTCGTGTCAAGGGAGGAGACTCTACCGCAGGGAACTATCCAATGACGTTGGTTCTTTCCCGGCGTTGACGGAGCGACAACGCTTTCCGCGTCTACGACGAATGAACCATTTTTGAGGTAGGGGTTTTTTTTGTGTAATTCTATTTATGTGAATTATACCCTCAAAGTTGGGTGATTAATTGTTGCGTTATTATTTGAACCACTAACGCGGTGGATATAGACTAAAGAACAGGTTCGGACCCATCACCGTATTGTTCTTGATGCGCGGATTGACGGACGACAAAGAAACAGGACGACAACGGAATTTTGAAGTCGTCGTAGTGAAGAGCAGGTCCCGGGAGAGCTGCAGGCGCCGATGGTGGGCGAATCGGACCACCGGAGCACGTCCGGTGGTCCGCAGAAGGTGCTGCCTGCGCGGCTGAGCTGCGGCAGTGGTTTGGACTGGAACGGCCTGACCATTCCGAAAAATCGAAGAGGTGCGGCTTGATGCCGCACCAGCCAGGGAGGTCATGCCTCCGATCGACCAGCTGGCCGAGCCAGCCTCCCCCGGCCGAGCCGGGGCCGGCCACACGGACTGGGCCGCGCCGACCGAGCTGGGCCACACAAGCCAGGCCGGGTTGCGCCCTACCAGGCCGGACCCAGACCCGAGTCGGGTCGACCCGATTCGGGCTGACCCAGGGTGGGTTGGGTCGGGTCGGACTGGGCCCAGACCCCCCTTTTCGGACCATTTTCAGTTAAACGACCATAACTGGATCTACGTACCTCCGATCGATGCACCGTAAGTTTAATATGATTCCTTGGATTGAGATGGTTGGTTCGGAATATTACACTCAAGGTTTTGGTGAAGTTTTTGTATGGACATGTTGGTTCGGACCTGAGACCAACCGGGCCCTCGGAGTAGAAACACTTATAACTTAAGGACCTGACGCCCGATTGATGTGTCGTCGACTATGTTGGATTACTCTTTATGAGATGGTTCTTTTGGAATACTTAACCTGAGGTTTGGACGCAGTTGGAGTATGGCCGGGTTAGATTGTACCTGAAATCAAACCGGGCCCCTAGAACAAAAATGCTAATAACTCACAGACTGGGCGTCCGATTGACGCGCCGTCTGTTGCGTTGAGACCCCTATGACGAGGCGGTCCTTTGAGATACTTCCACGTGAGATTACGTGACAATTGGAAGTATCGACCAGTATCTTGTGGAGTGGACCCTCTCAGAGATGAGCGTACGGAGTACAGATACCTAGTGGATGGCTGAGACTTGAGGACTGCTGATCGATCGACTCGGAGTGATTCGGATGGCCCAGTGGGGTGCGCTTGGTTTTAGCAGCAGACCCACGGAGGAGGAGCGCTTGGTTGTAGCGGCAGACCCGCGATACTCGATAGAAGGAGTACCTCTATAGGCTATGATGAGGTGCACTTGGTTGTAGCGGCAGACCCATGGTGGGACGCGCTTGGTTGTAGCAGTAGGACCACAGTACTCGACAGGTGGAGTACTTCAGCAGTCCAAGGTTAGTGGGATGCGCTTGGTTGTAGCGGCAGACCCACTATACTCGACAGAGGAGGAGTTCTCTAGCAGCCGTGGTTACGACATCATGAATAAAAATCCTGGATTGAGATGAGTCAATGACCTTTGTGTTTTCCTCATGATTGAGATGGGTTTCTTGATAAATTAGGTATATGTATGTGTATATACCTAAGTAAAGGTTATCTGTTGAGATCTTTCTTTGTGGTTTATCTTTGTTAGATTTTCTTGTGACCTTAAGGGTCTCGGGGTCCCTACTGAGTATCGTTATACTCACCCCTGCACGGGCTATGCCTGCACCTCATTGTGTTGGTTGTAGACGATGGAAATCACTGATCGTGGTTGAGGATTATAGAGCTGGACGGTACCCGGAGGTGGACACTCGACGTGATGGCACACGGAGCGGACTGATAGACGCGGAGTGCTGAGGAGGACATCTGTACCTACCCTTCAGGTAGGAACCCAGAGGACGATCCAGGAGCAGCTTAACACCTTCCTGTTGTTTTGTCTTTTTCTTGTACTTTACTGTTGGGATTGTATTTCTGGCCCCGTTTACTTTCCAGCACATCTTTTGTAATATAGTGTTTACTTAGAGTTTGCTTCCTCTTGTACTCTATTTTGTTTGTTATGTTTTATAAAGGTAGTGCCTTCCCAGTTTTTAGGGAAATATTCCTTTGGTGCTAGTCTCCAACCCCTAGCCTATGGAAGGCGGGCTTGGGATAATCACGATACGTGCCCTAGGGGATGGGTTGTGATAGTTATTAGAAAAAAACACACTATGATGGGATTTACCTAACAACATCTGGACGGTTTACAACTATAACATTAACTTATTGGTAGATCATATCCTTAGTAGGATGCTGATTAGTCCTCTCTGACTAGTGTATGAGATATGTGTGGGCACATTATCATTATCACTATATAAGTGCATGAGAATCCCATAACCTAGAGCTATGATACATCTTGGAAGATGAAAATGTTTCTCATTTGTGATTAGTTTTATATATATGACATTTTTTGTAAAACTTATTTACATATGCCTTGTGAATTTATATAAAATGTTTTATATAAAATGTTTATTAATCCATTATTTTTAAATGTTTCCATAAATTGAAATGAAAATAATGTTTTTTTTAAATATTATCTTATACTACCATGCCGATTATATTTAAAATTGAAATCATTATTTGGTTAATTATTGTGGCATCTTGTTATGGAATACATGGTGAGACACTACTAGTCTTTTATCTCACACCCTACCCATTCCTTAGGGTGTTTGTAGATTTCCTTATTCCAGGTTTGAGCAAGGGAAAAAACCAATTGGAGGTGGTGTTTTTGGATATTTAGAATTGTAGTGTTGTGTCATTTGGGGCTTGGATTGTTTACCTTTCAGTTTCCAATACTTTATTGTACTTTGGGTTTATACTTATTTGACTTCTAGTAATATTACCCTGTGGAGTTTTATTTTGATCATACTGACTTGTATCTATTTCTTCCATTGTTTATTGTGTGAATAATATTCCCACATTTATCTTGTATGATTCAAGGTGCTAGTCTCAAACCCATGGGGACCAAGAATGCCCTTTGGACCATGTTAGTGATGGCTCAGGTATCAGAGTACCAGGGTATTTGGGCTAGTCCATGACAAAATAGATGATATCTTATCTTTCTAAAATGATAAATATTTCATTCATATCAAATATTTAGATTAAATCCATCATTATAATAATCCATGAGAGATGGTCATTGAAGATGAATTACAATGGTTCACGAGGCGGTAGTCCACCGTACATATGAATAATGGTTATGTATCCCATTTTATTGAATAAGAGGAAGATATTGGTTATGAAATTAATATAAAAACATCACATTATATTTAATATACTGGTGTTATTATTTAATAATGATTTAATGATATATTAATGAAGTAGAATAAGTTTTAAACAAATTCTCACTTAATAACGATACCTCTTCTTTAGAAAACGTCTTTAGTTTTACACCTAAATTCTTCCTAGTATCGATTTATAATAAAATGAGGGAATCTAGGTCATGATGTGGGATGTACGGAATGGATTTGGGTAGGACTTGGTGGAACCAAAAGTTTGATTAATTGTGGAGAGTAGAGGAGAGAGGGTTTCTTTTATAAGTTAGGTAGAGGTCACACTTGTAATTTTTAAAAAGAATAAAATATATTGATCTCTTACTTAAAAAAATTGGATCTAAAATGGACCATTTACAAATATTAAATGAGATATGATCAAAATATGTCTAGAAAATAGAATTTAGACATGTTTTTAATCCATTTTAATACTTATCTCATCAATTTGACTCCTAATAAACCTATTTTAACCGTAACTATAGTAATATAAGTGATAGAAATTAATTTAATATTAAACCCAAAAAATGTGATAAAAATAGTTCTTTAGAAAATTCCTTTAATGATATTTTTTTTATTATGACCAAACCCACAAATACATTCCAAGCTAGTAATATGTCAAGTGTGACACCACAATACTGCCTTCACCTGGCTAGGGTCTAGTGACCAACACCGAGTAGGAATATCATACCCATGGGAGGCCTTAGCCTAAGGTACTTGTACACACACACACACATCTGCAAACACCCACATAATACAGAAAGATAAAATTAAAATGATACTTAATATGCATGAATACAACTATATCCCACATCAAAGTATGAAACAAGTACTATAAAGAGAAATTTCTAAATATAATCCCATTATAGTAGTAAAAAGAGTCCATCCTAACAGGGAGGAGGGGATGATATCAAATTCAACACCAGGTACAAACCATAGTATATCTAGATCACATATTCTCCTCCTTCACTTGGTCCACCTAAGACTCCATTGAAATTCCTATCATCTGTATAAGACATGAAATGTGCTGGTAGATCCTATGCAGGGGTCAGTATAACAATACACAATAGGATACCCCAAAATTACCAAACAGAAAGAATCAATTGAGTAGTCAACTCATCATCCCCGTGACATGCCAATGAAAATATGTGACATAATAAGAATAATCCAGATATAATCAAGGTAGAAAATAAGTATCAATGTAAATCCACAGCCATAATTCTAGCCTAGTATTTTTATCTAGTCTTCAAGGTAATGTTCATGTTGGATAACTCAGTAAATGGATATGATAGCACCGAAGGAACTCATCTGATAAGTCATGCTCATTATGCCTCTACGAAAAATAATTACATGTGACAACTCAGAAGATATCGATACAAAGATAGGGGATGTCTCCCAGGGCTTGTGGGATATACCAGACCCTATTTAGAATAGCTCTATAAGTATAGGATTGAACTCTTGGGTATGTTGTTCATTATGATTCCTAACAAACCACATAGGGAAGAAGAGAATGATAGAGGATCGCACTCATATCCAAATAGAGGGATTTCATAACTCTATTACATCCCATTCTTAGGACATGATGCCACATTTTAGGTTAATAGAGATAGACCATTGAAATTTACCCTAAGGAAACTATTCTAAATTAAAGATAAAAGGGACTCAAACTTCCATTGAAAATTACACGGTGTGTATAAGGTATACATGGCATGTATTCACTACCTCATATCTTACCATGTAATCCAGTTCGTGCATGTGTACTTCATTCCATTCCCATGTACTCTGGTCTTGTCTGGGTGCCTGGTCGTGTTTGAGCATTTGGTCATGCCCCTGTACTCTGGTCGTGCCCATCTACCTGACCATGTTTGAGTATCGGGTCATGCTCGAGTACTCTGGTCATGCTCATGTACCCAACCATGTCTGTTCCCCTGTACCCTAGGGTTATATTCTGAGTTTCCATCCATATTTCATATGGCATGTTTTAGGTCCCACATGAAGTGTGATATTTAATTTTCCCAAACCCTATCCACTATATCTAGGGGACTACACAACATGTGTTCTTCTAACAACATGTCATGCATGTTGTGGTCTTCCAAAACTCGATGGTTCATCATGAATCTTCACCCCACAACTTTGTAGCCTCTACGGAAACCATGATTCTTACCATAGAACCTATATCTATCATTTATTGAAATCTTCCATCATTGGTGGCCAAATTCAGAATATCCATTTGACATGAAAATTGATTCCCATCGCACCCCATTTCAAAAATGCCAAACTGTAAATGATGATCTCCCAATCCAACACCTGATCGATCCACCATCTTGATCAATCACCTTAATCAAATCATTTATCTTGAACCTAATCTTGTGGTAATCATCTATTGTTCCAAAGAACGATTGTGAAATGATCGATCACTAGGTATTTTTTGAGCTCTTAGTCAAAGAAAATACTAGCGATGAATGTTCAAAGAATGGGAGAATAAATGAAAAAGATAGAAACATGAGGGATGATAATTGAACACTATTCTAGATGTACATATTCTATTTACATTATAATAATGTTTGAATAAAAAATAATTAGGATTAATCAAAAAAAATATATACTCTGAATTTTAGGATGAAAAATAAGTACTTGTAAATTAACAGTCGACTTGAGAACAAATTGTTTAGAAGGATTGATTCATGTTAAATCAAGTGATAAATAATATGGGTATTAAATAAAAAAATAACCTAAATTGGGTTTGGATTAATAAAAAATGAAATAAGATCAGACATTTATATCATTGGTGAGATCCAAGAACTCCTTTGACACACCGATCACCAAAGCATGATCCGTTGTTGATCATCCAAGAATTCTCCCCCAATATATCCTCTATCAATCCCTAAGATAATAAGGCTAACCATTGGGATTTTTTATATTTGGTTTTAAATATAGGATATTATGTCGAATGATATAATAAATAATTTATTTATTTTTTAAATTACTAAATCACCCAAAACTGCACTTAATCCAAAAACTTGACACACACATATATTATATCGTGCCTAGATAAAAACCTGCATTCTAAATTTAACAATTCTCTCAGATTTCCTATATGAGACTCCATTTGGGACCCATACCATTATTTCATAAAAAAATGAATGTGGGATATAAATATTTAATATTTTTATTATATAAAAATCTAGCCTCCACAGGCCCTGCAATCACATGATGACTCAACTCATAGCTTTAAAAATATTCCTTTAAATATTCCAAATATTTACAATGAAAAAATGGAGTTGTTTCATTATACCCACCTTAGGGATTATCATCCTAAAAAGAAAAAACCTACTAAATAAGATGAGTATACTGGGCCTGCATATTTTTCTCGTTCTCCCAGGTTCTATCCTAAAGATTCTCATGCTGCCACTGGATAGGAACTAAAGGAATTTATCTCCCATAGAATATCTTATCCTTCTAATCATAGATCTCTACAAGGTACTATACTAAGGTAGTTCTACCCTTGATTTCCATCTCTCCCCAATCAAAAAAATGTGATGGGTTTTGCACACACATCCTTAGTTGTGGAATGTGAAAGATGTCATTTACCCAATCTAACTATTGTGGTAGGGTCAAGTGGTATGCCACCTCTCTATCCCTACATAGTATCTAAAAAGGCATGATGAACATCAGAGATAAAATTCCACCCTAACAAAATCTATGTAATCCTTGATTAGGTGAGACCTTTAGGAATACATGGTCTCCCACATAAAACTCCAAAGTACTTTTTATCTATCCAAATAATACTTATAAAATCTTTTATTATTCTTCATCCACTCCTCGATGATCTACACCTTCTCAATTTCAAAATTCACCAAATCTGGGCCCATGAGTTTTAACTCCCCTGGATCAATCCATCACAGTGGTGACCTGTAGGGTCTCCTATACAAGGCCTTAAATGGTTTCATAATGATGGTTGAATGGTAGATGTTTTTTATAAAAACTCCACCAAGTATAGGTAGTCCTCCCAATAATGACCAAACTCCAACATGAAATCTTGAATCATGTCTTCCATAACATGAATAGTCCGATCAGTTTGGCCATCAGTCTAGGGATGAGAAGTTGTTATCATACGCAACTGACTATAAAAGGCCATGTAAAATCCTCTCCATGATTGTGATGTGAATAGAGAATCACAGTATAAAACAATCATCAGGGGAACTACATGAAGCCATACTATCTCTTTCACAAAAAGATAGATCAAGATCTCTACTAAACTATAATATTTTATGGATAGGAAATAATTTGAACTGGTGAGTCAGTCTACAATCACCAGATAGAATTGTGACCTCTATATGTTTATGGAAGTACTATCATGAAGTCCATATATATACCATCCCACTTCTACTCTAGCATATCCAGGGGTTGAGCCAATCCTGTTAGAACTTGGTGCTCAACCTTCACCAACTAACAAGTGAATCATCAGGAGAGAAACTCAACTAAAAACTTGTTTATTCATAGACACCAGAACTGGTGTTGAAGGTCTGGGTATAACTTCTCCACTCCTATATGTACTGCCAATGGTGATATAAAAAAATCCCTCAAAAATTACTCCCTCAAAATTTCTAGTACCATGGACCATCCTCAGAAAAGGATAGTGTTCCCACCACCTTCATAAAATCCATAAGGGGAATGCTGAGTGGATATCCGAGTACACATGGTCTCATAGTAGATAGATCCATTCTCAGACTCCCTATAATTTTGTATAAGTTGTGGGGTAACAACAATAAACTAGAGGTATGTTGCATCACCCTTTTCTAATAGGTAAAATGCAATGAGTCCAACTGCTTTGACTCATTTCTCAACAAATGTGAACAAGATCTTTTGCTAAAATAATCTACCACCATGTTCCCAATCTCGATAATATTGACTATCTTGAATTCAAAATCCTAGAGAAACTCTTGCATCACCTCTATCTAAAGTTAACATACTTATTTTAAAAGATATATTTGAAGATCTTATGGTGTTAATAGATGATAAACCGCTCACTCATATGATTTTTTTCCACATCTTTAGGGTGAAGACAACCACTACCAAATCTAGATCATGGGTTTCAATGTTACGCTCATGAGGTCTCAGAGGCTGGGAACCATAAGAAATCACTCTTTTCCTCAACATTAGAACACATCCAATCCTAGTTTTAAAGGCATCATAGAACAATAAGTAATCAAAACCATCTACTAGAAGTATCAAGTTTGGGGAACTCATTTACCTCTTCCATAACTCCTAAAAAGCGTGATGGAGCTTATCCATCCATATACGTTTTCCACTTTTGGTTCCAAGTATTCAAGGGTGTCTTAACACTGGAGAAATTTTCTACAAATATTTGATAATATCCTACCCTCCCAAGGAATCTCCAAACCTCAGTCACACTCTTGAGTGGCTTCCAATCTAACACTACCTCAACCTTCATTGGGTTCACTTCTACTCCATCTTTTGAGATAACATGTCCTAGAAAGTGGAACTCTCGAATACATAATTGACACTTTGAGATATTACCATAATTATAGTGATCTCATGGTATTTATAGGACCATCATCATGTGTCTCTCATACTCCTCCTCTTGCGGTGATTACACCAAATGTCATAAATGAAGAATACCACAAACTGCTCTAAGAAGGGATGAAATATTTGGTTCATGAGTACAATTGAAAATTATAGTATTTTCATCATGTAGAAATGAATCACTAAATACTCATTATGACCATATCAACATTGTAATTTCAACTTTGATATATCCTCATATTGAACTTGGAGCTGGTGATAACCTAACTTGAGGTCAATCTTCGAGAACCACCTCACCCATTTCAACTGGTGTAATAGGTCATTGTTTCTCAGTAGTGGATATTTATTCTTTATAGTCACATGGTTCAGGTGATGAAATTCTACACATTACCTCAATCTATCTTCTTCCTTAATGGTGAACAAAAATAGGGATTCTTAGGATGACAAATGGGTTCTAACAAAACCCTTCATTTTTAACTCCTATAACTACACCTTTAACTCAAAAAGATCTATGGGAGACATATGATATGTTGGAGTAGATATCCAAGTAATTCATGGGTGTAAGTCTAGGAAGAATTCTATCTCTCGATAGAGAGGAAATCTTGGTATGTCTTCAGGGAATACATCCTCATACATCTCCATCACTACAGGAAGCTGAATGCCCACCGAATTTGTTGATCAAAGGGTTATACTATCCAAATGGTGAGTAATTGGATATATCCTCCTAAATATGACCTCATCCTAATCTTTCTATGTATATTTTTTACCAAATAAGGAAAACCTCATCTGATCTATGTATACACACTGTATGCTTCATGTAAAATAATCAATTTGTGCAAAAACTGTGGATAGTCAGTCCATACCTAAGATTAGATCATAAATCCTCATAGTTGATACAAAGGTATCCCATAGGAATATCTCTCCTCTTTGATTTAGGTCACGTCATCAACAGAAGTGTGCGATCATTGAATCCCCCCCAGAAGAAGTCTCCAACTATAATGTTTAATTCAAAGGCTCCACGGGAATATCTAGATCTTGAACAAGGGAAGTGGTAATAAAAGAGTGAATCATGGATGTGTCTATTAGAACCAAAGGTAAAGTAGATAATGAAAAGTTAATACCTCTAATAATCCTTGGATCCTCTGGGTTATAGGACTCCACTTATTGTATATGTCCTCTTCCCTAAAAACCATCCACTTGAGCTTGGAGGGGACCACCTGGGGGTGTTGGTGGCAACAAATCAAACCGTCGACCACCTCATATTTCTCTCCCTGCTCTTATATTACCTCCACCACCCTGATGAACTCCCAGCTCTAGCATATGCCTCTACCTGGGAATTGCATTTACCATCACTCTTTTAGTTGTACTAGGGGTCAGAAAATCGCACACAGGATTTTCCCAACCATTGTAAGAGCATCACCATCACTCTCTCAGATGAATAGAATGGTCATGAGATCCTTGAAATGTAGACACTCTATCCTATGACAATCTCAAAAAATTCCTATCACTCATAGATCCCTCTGTCTGACATAGGTTACACCTAAGTCTCAGCTTCAAGGTTCCCACTATGATCACATACTCTCAGTGGATGCTCCTCTAAGAAGCTCTCTACCCCCAAAGATATCTTGAGAACTATGACATAAGTGGGAATGCAAGGATATATTACACTATCCCAGATATCTCTATGGAGACTTCATTTGAAAGCACATGATCATAAAAAAAATCTCAAATAATATACATGGAGTATCATGATAGGTTAGTGAACCTCTATGAAAACTCTTCTACAATCATGATGCCCTGCTGAAGCTGCAAAAGCTCCTGGATACACACCACTCATAATATACCTGAATAGTGATCCTCTCTAAATAGTTGATAAAAATTTTTCCCTGAAAGAGAAATATCATCATACATCAGAGTCACTGAACTCCACCACCACCCTACAGATCCATAAATAAGGCTTTATTCTAGAGACACTATATGATTTGGAGGTGTCTGAACAAGGAGGAAAAATCATATGAAATCCTTAAGCTAGTCCTCAGTTGTTTGGGGATCTAGATCACACTGATACCTAAGGGGTCATTGTCTATGAAACTCATGATGTGCGCTCAACCTTTGCACATCATCCACTGATATTATTGATGTGACATGTTCCTTGACAGGTGGTGGAAATAAATTCAAACCACCAAGAGGTACCACCTACTGAAAAGGTCCCTGTATAGAAACCTCATCACTATGTGGTTCATCATCATGATCCTGCTATAGAATCCTAGTTTTAATTTTTCTTGCGGGCATCCTGAAATGGACAAGGTGCACCACGATCAAGAGTATATTTTGGGTGATGACTCAAGAAGGACATGGAATCCACAACTCATTCCTATATGATGCATGTACCAATGTTTTCCCTGTAACTATTTCTTACATGTACTATGTTAACAAGATGTTTCTAAGAGTTCTAGAGAACGGATGCATTGGCCATCACCCCAACACTGGCTTCCATATCATGAGAGATGAAATTAAAAAACTTTAACATTGTTTCCCTAATTCCCAAACCGAAATTCATAGTTAGATGATCTCCAAACTTTGGCCCTAAGATGAAATTCTCTAATACCACTCTGTCATGAACTGACCGACCAAGACTGTCTTGGCTAGCAGTAAGCTGAGTGTGACACCCCGAGACCACCTCCCATAGTATTGAGGATTTTGACCAATGCTGAGTAGGAATATTAGACACATGGGTGGCCTTAGCCTAATGTACATGTACACAAAAATCTTCAAATACCCACATAATGCTAAGAGGTAAATTAAATATGATTCCAAAATGCATGCATAAATCTATATCCCATATCAGATTATGAAATAAGTACCATAAAGTTAGAAATGGAAAAATACAAGCCCATTAAAGATGTAAAAAGAGTCCAACCTGCTATGGAGGAGGAGACTATTGTCAAATGAAACACCTAGTATGAACCATGGTCTATCTAGGTCAGCTATGCTCTTTCTACTCCTAGACCACATAAGATTCCATTGAAAGGTTTATCATATTCATAAAACACAACATGTTTGCACATATCCCATGCTGGGTTGAGTATAACATTAGCCAACCTGACACTTTGTAATCACTAAACACAAAGCATCAAGAGAGTAGTAAGCTCATCCTTCCCAAGAAATTTTAATCAGAATATGAGGAAAAATAAGAATAATCCATATATACACAAGGCATACACTATGTCTCAAAGTAAATACACATCCACACTACCATCCTAGGATTTTGCTAAAGGATTCAAGGTAACGTTCGTCTGGGAGAACTCACTCCACAATTCTGATAACATGATGTAACTCATTTGAGAGGTTGTTCTCATTGGGCCTTTCTAGAAAAGAAGTAAACATTGGAACTCAGAATATATTGATACATAAATAGGGGATATCTACTAGGGATTGTGGGGTTTACTAGACCCTATATAGAATAACCCTCTATGTAAGGGATTGAATTCTCGGGTATGTTGGTCATGATGATTCCTAAAACCTCGAATAGGGAAGAAGAGAATGATATATGATCACACTTCTAGAAACATAGAGGGATTTTGTAACTCTATCTAAGACTAATCCCATAGAGGGAATCATATCCTATAAATAGGTTCTGATACCTCACTGTACCCTCATGGAGATGGACTAAAGAAGCATACCCTAAGGAAACTAGTCAAAATTGAAGAGAGTAAGGGACTCAAACTATCCTAGAAAAAGTATACGACATGTATAGGTTATACATGTCTGTCTTCATTTCACAAGGTCTACCCATGTACTCCATACCATGCCCATGTACTACAAGTTATGCCCATGTACTCTAGTCATGATTGGGTACCTATCCATTTCTGAGCATTGGATCGTGCCCGTGTACTCGGTTCATGCCTGTATACTTGGCTATGTTCGAGTACTGAGCAATGATCATGTACTCTGGTCATGCCCATATACCTGGTCGTGTATGTTCCCATATACCCCAGGGGTATACGTAGAGTCACCAGTCACAGTTCACATAGTGTGTGGTAGGTCCCACATAGTGTTTGATATTTAATTTTTCTAAAACCCTAACCCTCACAACAATGGGACTACAAGGTGTGTATTCTTCGAACTGCACGCCGTGTATGTTGGTTTGTTCTAGAACCTGCTGGTTCTTCACGTGTCTTCACCCCGCTCTTCCGTAGCCTCTATTCCAACCATGATTCTCACCATAGAACCTGGTTTTTGAATTAACCAAGCGTTTACATTTCTGGTGGCCAAATTCCGTTCATCCAATCTGCTTTGAAATCAATCCCCATCACACCCCATTGCCAAAATGCCTAACTGTGAATAGTGATCACCAAATCCAACACCCGATCAATCCACCATTATCTTCATGCACCTCAATCTCATCATAAATTTCAAAACCAACCCCATGGTAAAGATATGTTGTAAAATGATCAATCTCCTCATATTTTACAAACCGTCGTCCAAAGAAAATATCAGCAATGAACATGCAAAGAATTGAGGAATAAATGCACAAAACATAAACACGAGGGATGAACCTTGACTATTGTTTGGGGTGTACTAAATTTGTTTTCATTAGAACGAATAATGGAGAAAAAATAATCAGGTTTAATCAAAAGAATATCCATTCATAATTCTAGGAAGACAAAGAAATACTTATAAATTAACGGTCGACCCACAAATCATTTTGTTAGAAAGATGGATTCACGTTTGATCAAGAGATAAACAATATAGGGATTAAATCAAACAAAAAAAATCCATATATTGGGTTTGGATCAATCACTAATAAAGAACAGTCACACGTCGATGTCGTTGGAAAGATTCACGAACTCCTTTGGCACACTGATCACCAAATCATGATCTGTTGTTGATCGTTCAAGAATTCTCCCCCAATGGCTCCTCTCTCAATCGCTAGGGTTCTGTGGCTAAGACCTGATGATTTTCCATAAGTGGGTTCAAATAGAGGATATTTGGTATGGTGATATATATATATATATTAAATTACTACTCCTCCCATGACTGCACTTAATCCAAACCCCCAATTCACACCAAGATTATGTTGCGCTCAGGGAAAAAATCGTATTCTGGATATAACGGTGGTCTCAGATTTCTCTTTCAAGACTCCATTTTATATACATTATATTATTTTAGAAAATCTGTGAAAGAATGATATAATATATTTCAAAAATTTTTATATCAAAAACCGAGCCTCCCCAGGCCCTGAAATCTCACGCTGACTCAACGCTTGGTTTTGAAAATGTTCCTTTAAATATTCCAATGTTTTACATGGAAAAAAATAGAGGCGTTGTTTTTATACCAAATTTAAATATAATGTTGATTCCAATGAACTTAATTGAATTATTCACAATATAAATGAACTAATGTTACTTTGAATCCATTTTAAGACAAAATGAATCTTTTTAAATGATTGAAACAAAAAGAATTTTTTTCTACAAAATTCCCTATTTTTCACTATTCATTGAAAAATCAATCTTTTCTAAAAATTCCCAAAAAAGCATCCTAAACTCATTTTGACACGATGAATTCAAAAAAGAAATTCATTTTTTTAAAATTAAAATTCCATAATTTGGAAGTAAATATTTTAAATAAAACCATATAATGGATGGAAACCAATTTTTTTTAGAAACAAAATTGTTTTCATTCTAACTGAAAAATTTCCTATTATTCTTATAATAAATATAACACTATAAAGTCTAATTTATGAATATTAATAAGTCAAGAATATGATTTATTTTAACATTAATTTGGATTTTACAAATATTACCGTGAAATTAATTTTTTGTGACAGATAATAAATTTTATAGAAAAAAATTGAAGACGTATTACGATGGACTACCTAGTCAGTCAAAAAATGTTTTTAGTGTTGTTACCCACGCTATAATGAGAAAAAACTATTTCCAATGAATTTCCAAACCCATTGAAAATAGTTTTCATGGAAATTATTTTTATGATGGGTCTATCATAAAAAAACTTATCGCTAAGTGTTTTTGTGATGGACCTGTCGTAGAAATATTTTTTGTGATAAATCAATCCCAAAAAACATAGCTGTAGATTTTTTTTCAACGGACGATCAGTTGCAAAAAGCTTTTGGATGGAAGAGAAAGATTATTTTTGATGGTAGACTTCTACAGTGAAACTTTTCTTCATTGCAAATACATTGTTAGTGGAAAATATTTGTCGCTAAAAGTTCAACAAAAAAAATCTTGCTATAAATACATCCACGTCCTCTGATTCTCACAATCTCTCCCCCAATCTTCTTTTCTAATTTTCTTGAGGTGTCATTCTGTGATCAGATTTTCTACCTAATAATTAAACGTTTTTTTAAATTTTATTTATTCTTATTATTTTTTTGCATTTAATTATCCAATTATTATTAGTTTTTTATATTTATTTTATTTATATATTTATGTAGATTGTTAATTAGTTTAATATGTCAAAATATAATATAAATTAATATATATTAGTATAAATAACTAAAGATTATTATAAATTATTATCTTTATGTTACTCATTTAATATAATTTATAAGAAATTAATAAAAATTAATATAAATTAATAAAAAAATTAAATTAAAATTAAAATTATTATAAATTAGTTAAAATTATTATAAATTATTATAAATTAATAAAAATTATTATAAATTAATAAAAAATTATTTAAATTATTATAAATTAGTATAAATTTATAAATATTATTATAAATTATTTAAAATATCTTCAAATTAATAATACTTTGTATAAATAAGTAAAAAATATTTTAAATTAATAAAAACTTTAGTGAATAAATAAATAAAATTTAAAAATTTTATATATTATGATTAATTAATACAAATTACTATAATTTAATTAAAACGTATTTGAAATTGTTATAAAATAAGATAAATTAATAAAAAATACTTTAAATTAGTATGAATTAAAAAAATTAGTATGAATTAATAAAATAACACTAAATTAATAAAAATAAGATAAAATAAAATAAAATAAAATAAAATAAATTTAAATTAATATAAATTAATAAAAAATAGTAAAAATTAATTCAAATTATTAAAAATTAGTATAAATTATTCAAAATTATTTTAAATCAAGAAAAAATTATTTAAATGGTTATAATTTAAAATAAATTAATATAAATTGCGGCTCACACCTCAGCCGAGTGTTGCTGGGTTGCAGATTACACCCATGTATTAGGCGATCGAATCCTAGCTATAACCCATTCATGCACCCCATTTTGGGGGACAATAAATTTTATCCTACACGCATGAGGTCAGCAGCATGGGGCACGCAGACAGTTGAAGAACGTGGGGCCATAGACAACATTTGACTTTGGGACATCCATGTTGGCATGTGAGCGAGCACCTACAACATTCTCCTTCGAAAAGATAGTGTGGGCGAGCAAACATGTGGCCAATAGTGGCTTTCGATAGTGGGATGTCGTGCAATTGAGCACCTACAGTGGCCTCCTTCAGTGGGATGGTGGTCGAGCGTGAGGCTAGGGGGATCACAGGGAAGGGAGAGGCACAAGATGCAAGTAGTGTGCAGGCCAGGGGAAGTATGGACCTCATTAGGCTGGGTACGATAATGGGCCCATTTGGGCAGGTTTATTGAGCCTAAGGGCCATGGCCTTAAGGCCAACCTCAAGGATTACGGGACATGGGTCCTTTGGACCATGTAATGTGTCTCTTCGAACCTAGAAAAGAAAGACATATTCCCTTTGTTTCTTAATTAAAAATTTTCTTTGGCCCCATTTTTTTAAATAAATTGAGTTAAATTTCGAAAAATTTATATAAATCAATAAAAATTAGTATAAATCTCACAAAAATTGGTATAATTAAGAAAAATAGTATAAAAGAGTCTGAAAAAATTAAAAATATTATATATTAATAAAAATTAGTATAAATTAATAAAAATTAGTATAAATTAATAAAAATTATGATAAATTTAATAATGTTTGTTTAAATTAATAAAACTATGTATAAATTTTTATAAATTAATAAAATTTCCTAAAATTAATAAAAAATTTAAAATTCAAAAAATGATAAATAATTAAATAATTGTTTAAATTGTCATAAAATATGATAAATTAATAAATATGAGAATAAATTATTAAATTTATAATAAATTAATAAAACAACTCTAAATTAATAAAAAAGAGTAAAAATTTTATAAAAGTATTTTAAATTAATATAAATTTACAAAAATAAATAAAAAAATAATTTAAATTATTATAATTTCTGATTAATTAATAAAAAATTGAATAAAATAATAAAACATAGTATAAATTAGTAAAAATTAGTAAAAAATAGTATAAATTAAATTAAAATACTTTAAATTTATAATTCATTCTATAAATAAATAGAAAATATTTTAAATTATTATAAAATTTAATAAATTAAGAAAAATTAGTAAAAATTAAATAAAAATAGTTTAAATTAAAAATTACTATAAATTAATAAAAATAGTTTCAATTTTTATGAAATATGATTAATTAATAAATATTAGTATAAATTAGTAAAAATTAATAAAACATACTATAAAATAACAACAAATTAACAACAAATATTATAAATTTAATAAAATTTTAAAAAATTAATATTAATTTATAAAAAGTAACAAAAAATAGTTTAAATTATTATAACCTATGATAAACAAATAAAAAATAGTATAAATTAATAAATTTTAGTATAAATGATTAAACATTGGTATAAATTAGTATAAATTATTAAAAATCCATTCAAAATTAATAAAACTAATTTAAATTAATAAAAATTTCAATAAACAAATAAAAAATTGTCTAAATTATTATAAATTTTCATAAATTAATAAAAATTAGTATAAATCAAATAAAATAAGTTTATATTTTAAAAATTACTATATATTAATAAAAAAAATAATGTTTTATAAAATATGATAAATTAATAAATATCAATATATATTAGTATAATTTAGTAAAAATAAGTATGAATTAAAAATTGCTAAAAATTAATAAAAATTGGTAAAATTTAATAAAATTAATTTCAACTATTGAAAAAATTAAAAAGTAATAAGAAATAGATTACTTTTTTTATAAAATATGTAAAATTAATAAATATTAGTATAAATTAATAAAAATTATCATAAATTAATAAAAAATAGTATAAATTACAATTAAATTTATAAAATTAAAATAAATTGATAAAAAAATATTTTTTTTATAAAATAAGATAAATTTAAAAAATTAGTTTAAATTAAAAAAAATTGTTTAAATTAGTAAAAAAAAATATTAATTATTATAAAATAGGATAAAAAATAAATATTAGATTAGATTATTATAAATTGGCTAAAATTATTATAAATTAATAAAATAACTATAATTTATGAAAAATTTAATAAAATAAATTTAAATAAATTTAAATTTATGAAATTTTTTAAAAACAGTTTAAATTAATATAAAGTAGTATAAATTAATTTTTTTTTGTTCAAACTAATAGAAATAGTATAAATTAATAAACATTAGAATAAATTATTATAATTTAGAAAAAATAGTATAAATATTATAATATTAATTTAAATTAATATAAATTTCTATAAATTAATAAGAAATAGTTTAAATTGTTTTAAGTTTTTATAAATTTATAAAAATTACTATTAGTCTAATAAAATTGGTTTTTATTTTTTGGAAAACATTATAAATTAAGAATTTTATTTTTTATTTTTTTAAAAATATAATAAATTAATAAATAATACTATAAAATTAATATAAATTAAAAAAGATTAGTATAAAGTATAAAATTACTATAAATTTATAGAAAATTATAGGACCCCCACCCATTATGCCACCCAAACAGTGCTCATGACTGGTGTTCCACTTGGCCTTACGCGCACTTCCTCATACGTTAAAGGTTGCGAACTAGTAGAGATGGTGAAAGGAGGTGATGATAGGGAGACTATACCCTCTGTTGGTGATAATAGAAATGGTATATATGTATATAACACAGTGGAAAATAGATTATAAAATAATAGGATGAGTAACTCTCCATAGCGGAAGTAATAACATGTAGTTATAAAATCAAAAAAGAAAAAAGAAAAAATGGAATAATAAATACCAAACAAACCATTAAAAAACATGCCATATCATATCAGTTCATACATGACAATAAGTAGAAAGGGTCACCCCTGGATGACCACCAGTACATACATATAAAGCATACTGATACAAAAAGAAGACTCAAAAGATGAACTCCAGCTAATGTAGGAACCTCTAAGTTCCCTTTCTATCCATCCCTTAAAAAAGGTCTAACATGATCACTAATGTATAGATCTTGAGCTCAGAACCTTACAAGATCTCAAGAGCATAAAGTCTACATGCTCCCCAAAGGGCCTGTGCAGGGTGTGAGAAAAATTTCTGTAGGCCACCACCAATGTGTTCTTATCTAACATCTGTGATAATGATCGTGTTTTAAAAATAAATAAAACATTAAATTAACATCGTATAAACAACCTTCTTCACTTATTCTCAACATACATATGGAAGTAATCACCTGCTTTGGACAATACTGGTATTCCATGTTCCCTCAGTTATATATATAGCATACGATAACACATCTTCTTATATATAACTACAGTGGTAAGGATCCTTTGTATAAATACCAAGGAATCCCCGGATTAGAGTCATCCCTAGTGAACACTCGGGTTCCACCTCCAAATGTATCACCCGAAACCGCATTCCATCAATCATGCATCAACTCCCAAAATGGCCCTCCCAAATAGTAAGTACTTGGTCCCTCAGACCCCAGATCAAAGTATCCATTCAGATCAATTCCCGACTTCCCGTGGTATAATGATGTCTATCCTAAAAATAATAAACATCGTCATCTTAGTAGCTAATGTCCCAGGGAACGATGATATTCATCCTCCCAAATAATCATGACACAACAACCTCAATATACAGTGATCCTTAGCCCCCAACTGATGGTCTCAACACCATCAATCATGGATCCTCACCATCCCCATATATTTCTATTGAAAGAACCCCAACCTCACTGATGGTCAAAACCATCCTAGGATGAAAATAATATGGACCTGTACCCACATGAGTGGTAAAACCACCTCATCATCTGAGCCCCATCTGTGTGAACACGACTCCACCGGTGCATCAACAAATCACAGTGAGTGGAAATTACCAACATAATACCTAAGAAAAATAATTCCAACACCTCATTCCCCTGTGACCATGTCACTCAACCTGATTTACAACACTATCTCAAATCACTCAGTCCATGTTCGCTACCTGATGTCCTCATCACCTCAATTCGTTGACCAAGTCACCCAGCCCAGTGATCAACATCACCTCATATATCTCATCTGTCACCCAACCTAATGCATTACATCACCTCAGTCCACATGTTCTTCAATACCTCTGTCCCCGATCCAAGACTGTCACATTCCCTTGGAACCATTTCAATCAATATAAAAGTATTATTTATATAAATAAAACACACCCATCTGAATCTTCCCATGTCTTCCACAACCTCTAACTCAACCTCACATATATGATCATGGCTAGGGCATGACCAATGAAATCCTATAATATCTGATAATCAATTTAAATACAAGGCATTAAATAATTAGGGTCTCACTTGGACTACCCAATGAAGCGCTCAGGAACTCACCCCAAAACATGAGTGAAATCCAAGAGAAATATTGGAAACACCTACCTTGTATAGGAAAATTCCTTCTCATCTTATATTGGCCTCAAAATAAATCTGATTTGGAAGAAATGAACATTTTATATGAACACTTTTAAAATAGGATAAATAAGATTACAAAGAATTTGAACACCATATGGTGAGAGAAAAGGAGAAAAGTGGTTAGAGTATTAAAGGTATTATCAATTCGGTTCCAACGAGACTGATGATGATCAAATCAGATCTTAGACAGAGGATTTGGCTCAAATCCTAGGAGAGAGGAAGATTGGGAGGGATCCCCATAGTTTGGAGGTGTTGAATGTGTGAATGGGAGGAGAAATGGGAGAAAGAAAAAAAATAAGGGGAAAGGGAAGAAATGAAATTTCTCATTTTTAAAAGAGGTTCATAGTTGGATCACATGGTTTGGATAACCATGCACCAACCATGCACATTCCTTGTCCAAATGGATCTCTCCATCACATGGATAGGTGCAAGGTTTACCAAACTATGTGTAGCCCATGCTGAAGCCACTCTCCAAGGAACCACCTACCATGACCATGGCACACAATTTTCTAAACCATTCCCCGACCATGTGAATCCCCTATGCTAAAAATTACACAGGCATCACTTGGTTGTGTTCCCCCACCTATATAGTTTGGAGGACTATTCATAGTGAAGATGAACGGTTTTGTAGTTACACCTGAGAGGCTACATGTTTTTTCCAAATTGTGCACCTTTGTCTGAGCACCCTGAAATGCTAGGTTTTCAACATCCAATACACCGTAAACCCAATAAAAACCCCGATTCAATTGTCAAGATTTAAAACCTATATAAAAAAAATTATTCCAGTAAAAATAATTCCCCAAATTAAGTTACATAGATAAACAAAATTTTTGTCCTGCTTAACTATCTCAAAAATTCAAATGGGTTGAGGAATTTGACCTGCTACAAAAACCCGAGACATTACAGCCTATAAACCATAAAATATCTCATCATAGAGCTATTTATAATTAGTTAAAGATGGTACCAAACATACCCATAAATTTAAAAACAACCCAGTCTAACCCGATTAATAAGTCATATGTCAACTATCTCAAGGCACTCCCCACCTTAGGAGTTACCTACCTCAGTCTATTCCGAACCAAACAATCAAATAAACCGATGGTCCAATGACCATCCCTAGACTCAAAATTCCTCCCATGATGCATCTTTACTCATGCATCTCATCAGGTGCTCAAATCGTCTCTGTTCCATACCTGGAACCTATCATGTCCTACATCTCATCAGATTCCCACCACATTCCCATGTCGCACCTCACACCTATGGGGTCCCCCATCTCATCATATAACCAAAAGTAAATATTCCATATCGGGCACCCACAAATGTTTCAACTCATCAGATTCCCACAATAAGTCCCAATGACTCACACCTCACATAACACTTGCATAATATTGATTCCCATAATAAATCTTGGTGCCACACACCTCACACACACACACACACAAATATATATATATATATATCATGCATCAGAGGTGATGTCAACCTACCAACTAGTTCCTAGTTAGTCCAAAATTACATCCCGTGCACCTCATGCACCAAAAATGGAAATGATTACAAAAATGTACATTATAGGATAAAATCACCTTGGTCACACCCACAATGTGCATCTAACTGTAGTCAGATCCCCAAACTGATATACACCTATAAGCTCCACTGCAGGAACTAGGTCTGAGGCCCAAAAATCTGAGGCTTGAAATCCCAGTGGAGCTACACTAGATACCGACCACTTATCCCACTTCTAGGTCCCACTACCTTTCCCTGATCACCATGTGAAGATGAATCCCGAATACCATCTTCTAATATAGCTCCCTATCCAACCTTAAAGCACTATGTCTACCCTGGTCCTTGACTACTTGATGTTTGAGAAGGCTTCCTACAGAACCCCTTGAGATGCCCAACCTAGAGACATGATCTGTACACTTTCAATGCTCGATCAAACTGTATGATCACATTCCCCTATTAGCCTCACTATAATCACATTGTTGAAGATCCAATTATCTATGGTTTTCATGAGTCTCTGGACTGAACGCACTATTGAGACTCCTCTTGCCCTCAATTCCTACTATCTAAATAATCACTACTAACATCACATGAAATAATCACCCATCTTGAAAATGACCAGTCCATAAAATTGTTCTTTTCCATAAATTCCAAGTTCACAGCCTCTGAGAATAAGACCAACCTGAATATGTTTACCTCCACCTTGATTTCCTACTGTAAACCATCCCCGAAATGCCTCACCTTCGAGGTGTCTTTAACCACCATACCAGGTGAAAAATGGGACAAATCTATGAAAGTTGTTGTATAGTCCATGACATACATGTATCCTTACTATAGGCTTAAGAATTATCAATATATTTCCACCATCAACATCTCCAGAAAGAATTTCTCAAAGAACCTAGACTTGAAGTTCTTCCACGCCAGTCCCTCGTGTCTGCCTACCTGTACCTGTACATCCCACTATTTCTTTTCCGGTCCTCAGAGTATGTTGTAAGAGTTGGTGTCCTATAACCAACTTGTTGTACTTTAATTACATGGTTATTAAATTTATTTAAATATTAAACATCTTATTACATATTGTTCATTGTTCTGTATGAATATGATGTAATAATGTCCTAGAGTATTTGTTGCATTGATAGGGTCATGGTAGTTACCTGCTATGATGAGAACCTTGAAATGCTATAAAAATATTCTTAAATATAGTTCTACGGTTGAATGAAAAACTATGATGGGACACATAGCATGCAGACCGTCAGGTGTGAGTACATGTAAGCAGACGAGACTTCCTCTCATGAAATTCTCACTTGGTAATCTCCAAGACAGGAGATTATGAGAACATACCCACCACTAGGAATTCCGCATGTTTTAGTTTCATCAAATATTTCTATCTATGAGCGTGTGTAATGATCCTTATACTTTAATATTATCATTAATATGTGTCATGACTCGCACACTTTGATTTATTGATGAAAACCGTCATATAGACAGTTGGTGGTAATTAGGGTACATTGGGTGCCTCACAAGTGGCATGTTATTAATGGATAAGTCGAGGAAGTATTTTTCCCTTCCATTTATGTAATTTGATATCTCGGCCCTTTGATTTAAATATAACCGTCCCATGAAATTCCATGGCCATGGTGTAATGATGAGTTTATTTCAGGTAGTCAAATAACGACATATCAAACAAAAAGGTTGATGACACTATCATGAAACCTTTTTGATGAGATATTGAGACATAGGTATTATATTACACAGTGAGCATTTCTTAATGGATGTCGTTTTTGTGACTTTAATTTCTTTCTCTTGGGTGCCTTGACTCGTTGCTAGATATTACTCTTGGAATTTAGGAATTCCCACCTAATGCCAATGAGAAAGAATCCTAGAGGGTTAAACACTAAGTGTTTCTGGTGGTCTTGGTTGAATTCTATTTGAATTTAATTAATAAATATAATTCTCAAGACAAAAGAATAATTTTATTCAAGTTAAAATTATTTCATAAATTAAATAAATATTTATTCACCAGATTATGGGTAAAATATATTTATTTTATTTATTGATAATTTAATAAATATTTATTTACTAGTTTGTAAATAAAATATTTATTTAAGAGAATAAATTTTTTATTTATTTATTTGGTTTTTCAATAAACATAAGTGGAGTTCGAGTAGACCAAGTCTGATCTGATAGAAAAATAATTATTTGAAAGATGATAAATAATAATTTAACTAGTTGGCACAAATTAGAATAACGCTGCTATTATTTTGTGACATGGAATTTTATTTATAATTCCATTTTATGCAAGTTAGTGCACCATAAATAATGACATGATATTATTATTAATAGAATGGATTTTCTCTATGGTTTCGAATGTATTTAATTGATGTTATGAAATTCAATATTGTAACTGAATCCCCATGTCAATAAATAGACACATACTTCTATTGTTCAATGTACTGAACTCAACGACTGGTGAATTGATAATTTTTGAGCAAAACAATTTCTCTCTCGAATCCTCTTCCCACCCCTCTAAAGAATGAGAGATTTTCTTCAAGGCCTAAGAACAAGTGATCATGAGCGACCGACACAAGACACTCGATTAACTGTGGTAGCACATGGAGAATGAGTGGTGTAGATCAGAGGCCATCAGAGCACGTGTGGATCAATGTTAGAGGGATTCTAGTTTGGATCCTTGAAAGTGCAATGAGATAATCATGATGGGTCATTCAGGATGGTCAACATAATCAATGAAAAAAATACCGAAGATGCATATATTATTTCCTTTATGAAAATTAATTAAATTAATTATAAACATGATGTGCATGATCCTCTGTAAAGGTTTCAAGCCTCTTCCTTATTTATCTAAATCTTTCATTTTATTCCATGGAGACTAGCGTTCATCGTCGTATTGATCCCAGAATAATCATTGGTCATGGTAAAAATTAAAGGTGGGTTTCATCCCAACCGCGCTTCTGCTGCGCCCGAAACCTAAAAGTGGTATCAGAGGGGTTACATTATAGTTTATAATTATTTAAATATTTTGTTTATGATTAACGCATTTAATAATTTAGTTGTTTCAATTCAAGTTAATCATTCTGAAAATCTGAAACTCGAGATCTGTTCCTCATATTTTGTTTCTTGTTCACCTTACATAAATGATCTTTTATTTTAATTTTGATTAAAATATAACAGATGATCTCATTTGGAGGTTCCAATGTTTTATGGCCATACAACACAAGAACACACAACGTGTATTCAACAGTACACACTATGTAGTCAAGGTTCAATGCACCGGGTCTGGTCTACCAAACCAAGTCGTGTCATTGGAGTTTGTCTAAGTCTTAATGACTCCATGTGTTGACCAGGAATAGGTGGGATGTGGTTTATAGATTACATGCAGTGTGGCCCACTGGTCACAGCGTGTAGTCCATTCGGGTTAGGGTTGGACCGTGTACCCCATACACGGTTTTCCCAACTGGAGACCGTGTAACAAGGAACTACATAGCGTGTGGCCCACTGGACACGCTGTGTACTCTGGATATTTCTAAAGTACACTCACAACCCATTTCCCGGGGTGTGTACTTCAGATAGATGGTGAACGATAGTACATTCCATTTAGTTGGAACTACACGCCGTGTACTCATCCAAATTACACAAATTTATTAAAATATATTATTATATTATACAAACCCTTGAGACGTGTACCATCATACGAGGGTATAGCCGAGGCACAACATGCGATATGTGTTATATATATATATGTGTTTAATTTAAAATCTTCATAATTTTCATTTCTACTCATTGGGTAGTTATGAATAGGAATTCACCAGGTTGCCTCCATGGTAAAAGTTACGTACAAAGATAATTTTAAATGAAATTATTTTTTAAAAATTACGATTGATGAGAATCTCAAGTAAATTCATAAAAGGGGTTAAGATAAAAGTATTGATTAATTAAAGATGATAATTAATTGATTCGAGTGTGATTTATCTTAAAAAATAATGATCAATGAATTGAATTCTAGTTTTATTTATGCATAAATATCGTTTCATGTATGGATGATCATGAGCTAGACCAAGAACTTTTCATGTGGATGGTTTCTTTTAATTTATTTATTTAAATTAATTTTTTTGGCCTACAACCCTTCTCCTCATTAATATGTAGGGCCTATATGCCCATGGTTTATTTTATGTAAAACCCCTTTTTACCCCTCACCTGCGTGTGAGTTAAAAAAAGGAATATGTAATGGATGGAACTCCCAACCTAGTGGAGGCAGTTCAAGTTGTACCAAGACAAAATCAATCCCATGAGATACATAGGTGGATAGGTGGAAAGCTGTAAACATGAACCCAAAAGGTTAAAGGTGTTTCTCTCTTAGGTCGGGGTTAGTTTATCAACCACTAGATAAACTAACCATTAGAAAATATCATGATCATGCACTTTGCTTTATTTTATTTCTTTCAGATGCATGATTTTTCATTATGGATTTGTTATCACGATGACATAATTAATGAATTAAACAAGCATGCAATATGGAACTAAAATAAACCAGAATTATGCATAAATTTTATCAAGATATGGTTAATCGCTTAAGTAAGTTCCACTTAATATTAACAAGCATGTGATAATGATAATAATAAATTCATGCATAATAGATAAAAATCCCACAAATAAAATATTAAGTCAGACTAAGCCTTACGTTACTTGATTAAGGGAAAAAATCAATAAAACTATATGTTTTAACAACCCTTTTTGGGATACTTACTTTTATAAAGGAAGCCCTTATGAAAGTTTTCAGGTTGAATTAACCATATTAAATCAAGAGGAGTAGCCCTTGATAGAATTGGTGTAATATTGGAGGCAATAGTTAAGGAAATCCAATGTTAGGATTTCAAGATTGGGGAGTCCACTCAAAAGATCAAAAATCTTAAATCGCACAATTGGAAAAGACCTTCCTACCTAAATACCTTCAAATACCTTGACCAACCTTTTTTGGGGGTATGTGAAGGGGGATATGGATCCTTGAAATTGGAATGTCATGGAAACTAGACATTCTGAGATCAATTGTGAGGGCCATTGGGATTTAATAAAATAGTGGGAGACTTAATTTATTATTTCTCTTCAAAATGTAGTCAAGAAAGTACTAATGATATTCTCTTTTAATTGTAGAATAAAAATGAAAAACTCATCAAACACACTATCCCCACGATCAATTCTGGATAAAGATAACATCCTCACTAGTAGTAACTTTCAGGAACGGTTTAGACACCTTAGGGTTATCCTATTCCATGAACAAAAGTCTTACGTGTTGGAGTCAGCATTACCTGATCTGCCTGCCAAAGAGGTGAGTGATGAGGATTTCCTGGTCTATGAGAAACATATGAATGATGCAGTCAATGCTCAATGTTTGATGCCATAATAATTTTCTAGTGATCTCATGAAGTCTCATGAAAAAATGGATTCTTATATAATTATTGAGCACCTCCTTGGTATTTACCAGGATAGAGTAAGACAGGAAATGTTTGAGATATCCATGTCACTCTTTTAGAGTAATATTGGAGAGGGTGCCCCAACTGGGACACATGTAGTCAATCTAACTGGATACATTGAGTGCTGGGAGGTTCTAGGGTTTAAACTCCCTAAAGAAATGGGATTCTATCTCATTCTTGCATCACTCACTCAGAGCTTCTATAGAATTGTTGTTAATTTTAACTTGAAAAACATTGAGAAGTCTCTATATGATGTTCTTATCCTCATTCACCAAGTGGAAAAAGACATGAAGTGTGAAAATCCTTATATCCTTATGGTGAATAAGAGGAAAGGGAAGGCCAAGATATTTAAGACCAAAGCTTCTTCATAGACCTACAAGAAAAGTAGGATCAAAGGGGAGGAAAGGGAACATGAGGCTATTTGTTTCTCATGTGGCAAGAAAAGCCACTAAATGAAGAACTGAAACCATCCTAAGAAGAAAGGGGAAGCTTCAGGTGCATTTTTATCAAATGAAATATATTTGTTTATAAAAATTGGGTATTAGATATAGCTTTTGGTGCTCATATATGTATCCAAATACAGGAACCAAGTAGATTTAGGAAGATTGACTGAGGAGAGGTAGATGTACGAGCAGCCAACAGATCTAGACTTGCTGTTGTAGCTGTCGGGGACTACCACCTCACATTTCCAATTGGGATGATATTGGTGTTAAAGGGTTTTTATTATGCGTTTTCTGTTACTAAAAACATTATTTATGTATCTGGATTTGATACAGATGGATTTTTTTTTTCAAGTTTAGAAATGAATGTTTCTTCTTTAAAAAAGATATCATTTGGTTTGGTAGGGAATATTTATACGACGGTCTTTACGTGTTGGATTATATAAACCAAGTAATGGAAATCGATAACAAGGATACTTCACATGACTCATACCACACCCAACATTGGCATCGCCAACTAGGTCATATAAATGAGGCACGCCTAACAAAGTTACATCAAGATGGATATTTAGATTCTGTCAAACTAAAACCACTTGGAGTATGTCATGTATTTTTACAAGGTAAAATTACCAAAGCCCCATTTAGTGGGAAAAGTTAAAGAGATAAAGAACTTATTGGATTGTTTCATACCGATGTGTGTGGATGATTTCCAGTTGAAGCAAGGGGAGGGTACTCATTCTTTATAAATTTTACTGATGATTTTAGTAGATATTGATATATCTACTTAATGAGGTATAAGCCAGATTCTTTTGATAAGTTCAAAGAATGCAAGAATTAAGTTGAGAACTAGCTTGGTAAGAAGATTAAGAAACTCCACTCAGAATAAGCTGTAGAATATCTTAATCAAGAATTCATTTATTACTTACGGGAGTTTAGGATTCTATCCCAACTCACTTCTCCTTACACACCCTAATTGGATGGTGTGAGTGAAAGGAGTAACTGAACCCTGTTGGACATAGTGATATCAATGATGAGTCATTCAAGTCTTCCATTATCCTTTTGAGGATATGTGTTACAAACAACGGCACACATACTAAACAAAATACCAAATAAATCAATATATGTTATTTCATATGAGTTATGGAGTGGAAAGAAAGACATGTTATAAAATTTACATGTGTGGGGAAGCGATGCATTTGTTAAGGCCTCTTCAGGTAACAAACTTGCACCCCAAGGAAAAAAGTGTACCTTCATAGGATACCCCAAGGAAACATGGGGATATTACCTATAAAAATCATCAGAAAAAAGGTTATTTTAGAAAGACATTCCATATTCTTTGAGAGGGATCACATATCCAAAAGAGATAGTGGGAGAGAGATAGAATTCGATGAAGTTGAGGATCAAGATACACAAGAGTTGGTACATGAGTAGATTCCAAAAACCCATGTGGAAGAATGAACTATTTGAGAGTCACAAAAATAGTGTAGGAGTACAAGAGAGGTTAGAGAATATAAATAGTAGGATTTTCTAGTTACTGAGGGTGGGGAATCATTATTAGTTGATAATAATAATCCACTAATAAAAAAATAAGCAGTAAGTGGCATAGATGTTTCCAAGTGTCAAGAATCCATGAATTCTGAAATGGGTTTCATGTACCAAAACCAAGTCTGGATTTTGGTAGATCCTCCAGTTGATGTAAATCCTATTGGTTGAAAATGGGTATTCAAGAAGAAACTGGACATGGAAGGAAAAGTTAGTACCTATAAGGCATGAATGGTTGCAAAAGGCTTCAAACAACATCAAGTCATTGACTACGACAAAACCTTTTCACCAGTTTCAATGCTGAAATCTATCAGAATTATATTGGCCATTTCCTCTTACCATGACTATGAGATTTGGAAAATGGATTTGAAAACATCCTTCCTTACGGGGAACCTTCAGAAGTATGTCAAAATGACACAACATGAAGAATTTATGACTACAAATATGCCAATAAGGTATGCAAGTTGCAGAAATCCATTTATGAATTAAAGCAAGGATCTAGGTTATGGAACATTAATTTTGATGAAGCCATAAAGAAATTCATTTTTATTAAGAATTAATGTGAGCCTTGTGTCTAAAAACAGTTTAGTGAGAGTGAAGTCATTTTCCTAATAGTATATGTTTATGACATATTACTTATTAGAAACGAGATGTGATTCTTACAGTCTGTTAAGTCATGGTTGAATCAATTCTTCTCCATGAAGGACTTGGGTGAGGCAACATATATTCTTGGGATCAAGATACATCATGATAGATCTAAGAGATTACTAGGCCTAAGTCATAGTATATATATTTATAAGATACTAAAGAGATGTAGAATGGAAAAATCCAAGAGGGGATTGTTTCCAATGACACATGGAATCTATCTTTCCAAGAAAATGTGTCCTTAGACACATGGAGAAAGAAAGATAATGGTAAAGACTCCATATGCATCAGTGATTGGGTCAGTCATGTATTCCATGCTATATAGTAGACAAGATGTCGCCTCTGCATTGAGTGCGGTAGGAAGATATCAAGCTGACCCAGGTGACTGCAATTGGATGAATGTCGAGACTATCCTAAAATATCTGATCCATAATAAGGATATGTTCCTTGTTTATTAAGTAGATGAGGAACTAATCAACAGAGTATATGCAGATGCTAGTTTCTAGACTGATCAAGATGACATGAAGTTGCAAATAGGATACATCTTCACTTTGAATGGAGGTGCAGTGAGTTGGAAGAGCTCAAAGAAGAGTGTGGTCACATATTCTACAACAGAGTATGAGTATATCACAGATTATGAGGTAGATAAAGAATAAGTTTGGATGTAAAGCTTCATCCTGGAGTTGGATCTGTTACCTAGCAGTAAAGATCCCATCATAATTTATTGTGATAATACTACAGTGGTGGATCTCACAAAAGAGACAAGGTCACATTAGTGGACGAAGCACATACTTCAGAAGTATCATCTCTTGGGGGTTTTTTCTTAGAGAGGTGAAGTTGCAGTGATTGGTATTTCCATGAATGAAAACATGGCAGACCCCTTGACTAAATCCTTAACTCAGCAGAAACATGATCACCATGTGAGGTTTAGTAGACTAAAAATCGTAGGCAGTTGGCTCTAGTCCAAGTGGGAGTTTGTGAGAGTTGGTCTCCTAGAACCAAATGGCTGTACTTTTATTACATGGATAATTAATGTATTTAAATATTAAACATCTTATTACATTTTTTTCATTATTTTACATGACTATGATGTAATAATTTCCTAGTGGCATGTTATTAATTGATAATTCGAGGAAGTATTTTTCCCTTACATTTATGGAAGTTGATATCTCATCCATTTTTTACAATAGAATAGTCACACTAAATTCCATGTCCATGGTATAACAATGAGTTTATTTCAAGTAGTCAAAGAATGACATATCCAACACAAAGGTTGATGACATAATAATGAAACCTACTTGATGAAATATTGATACATAGGGATTATATTGAATAATGAGCATTTGTATATGGATGTCGTTGTTGTGACTTTAATTTATTTCTCTTTGGTGCCTTGAACCAATGTTATATAGTACACCTGGACTTTAGGCAAGCCCACCTAATGCCAACAAGAATGAATCCTAGAGGGTCACACACTAAGTGTTTTTGGTTGTCTCGGTTTAATTCTATTTGAATTTAATTAATAAATATTATTCTCAAGACAATGAAATAATTTTATTTAAGTTAAAATGATTGAATAAATTAAATAAATGTTTATTCACCTAGTTATGGGTAAAATATATTTATTTATTTTATTGAACATTTAGTAAATATTTATTTACTAGTTTCTAAATAAAATATTTATTTAAGAGAATAAATTATTTATTTATTTATTCGGGTGTTCAATAAATGGAAGTGGAGTTTGAGAGGACCAAGACCGATCTAATAGTAAAATAATTATTTGTAAGATGATAAATAATTATTTAACTAGTTGGATGAAATTAAAATAACGCTGTTATTATTTTGTGACACGAAATTTTATTTATAATTCCGTTTTTCACAAGTTGGCACACCATAAATAATGATGTCGTATTATTATTAATAGAATGGGTTTTCTCTAAGGTTAGAAATATATTTAATTGCTTCTAGGAAATTAAATATTGTAACTGAATCCCCATATCAATAAATAGACACATTCATCTATTGTGTCATGTACCAAACTGCATGACTGGTTAATTTAAAATTGTTGAGCTAAAAAATTTCTCTCTTGAATCCTCTTCCCGCCCCTCTCAAGAACGAGAGACATTTTTCAAGGTCGAATAACAAGCAATCAAGAATTAGTGAGAAAATACACTTGCTTTACCTTGCTAGCACCCAGAGAATGAGTGGTGTAGATCGGAGGCCATTAGAGTACGTGTGGATCACCGCTATAGGGATTCAAGCTTGGGTCCCTGTAAGTGCAATGAGATAATCTGGAAGGGTCATTCCAAAAAATAAACATCATCAAAGAAGAAAATACTGAAGATCCAGGTATGATTTTGTTTATTATATTAATTAAATTAATTATAAACATGATGTGCAAGATCCTATCTAAAGGTTTCGGGCCTCTTCCGTCTTTATCTAAATCCTAGATTCTATTCCTTGGAGACTGGCGTTCATCGTCGTATTGATCCTGGAAAAATCATTGATCATGGTAAAAACTAAATTTGGGTGTCATCCCAACCACGCTTCTACTGCACCTGGAACCTACAAGTGATATCAAAGGGGTTACATCATATTTATAATTATTTAAATATTTTTTTGATGATTTACATATTTAATAATTTAGTTGTTTCAATTCAAGTTAATCGTTTTTCATATCTGAATCTTGATAACTATTCATCCTCTTTCGTTTCTCATTCACCTTACAGAAATGATGCTTTATTTTAATTTTGATTAAAATAAAACAGAGGATCTAATCTAGAAGTTCCAATGGTTCCTGGCTATACAACACCAGAACACATGACATTTATTCTACAGTATATACTGTGTAGTCAAGGATCAATACACTAGGACTGGTTCGCCAAACCAATCTATGTCATTGGAGTTTTACTAAGTCTTAATGACTCCATGTGTTGACCGGGAATAAGTGGCATGAAGTTTCCGGATTACACGCTATGTGAACCACTTGATACGGCGTGTAGTCCCTTCTGGTTAGGGTTAGACTGTGTACCCCATAAAAGGATTGCCTGAATGGAGACCATGTAACGAGGAACTACACAGTGTGTGGCCCACTGGACATGTCATGTACTTTGAAGATATCAGAAGTACACTCACAAACCGTTTTACCAGGCATGTACTTCAGATGGATGGTGAAAAATAGTACACGCCGTGTAGTTAGAACTATACGTCATGTACTCATCCAAATTACGCATATTTATTAATATTTATTATTATATTATACAAACCCTTGAGATGTGCACCATCGTGCAGGCGTAAAGCTGAGTCACAACACCTAATAGGTGTTTTAAATATATGTGTTTAATTTAACATCTGCATAATGTTAATTTTTACTCATTGGGTAGTTATGAATAGGAATTCATTGGGATGCCTCCAAGGTACAGGTTATGTAGAAAGATAATTTTATATAATTTGATTTGTTTAAAATTATGATGGATGAGAATATCTAGGAAATTAATAAAGGGTTTATGATAAAAGTATTGATTAATTAAAGATGATAATTAATTGATTCGAGTGTGATTTATCTTAAACAAGAACAATTAAATAATTGAATTCTAGTTTTATTTATATGTAAATATCGTTGCATGTATGGATGACCAGGAGCTAGACCAAGACCTTTTTATGTGAATGGTTTCTTTTAATTAATTTATTTAAATTAAAATTTTTAGCCCGTGACCCTTCTCCTCATTAATATATAGGGCCTGCGGGCCTAAGTTTTCTTTTATGTAAAACCCATTTTTACCCCTCACCTACATGTGGGTTAAAAAAGGAATATGTAATGGATGGAACTCCCAAGCTAGTGGAGGTTTTTCAAGTTGGACCCGAGACAAAATCAATCCCAAGATATACAGAGGTGGACAAGTGGAAAGATGTAAATAGAAACCAAAAGGTTCAAGGTATTTTACCCCTAGGTCAAGGTATGTTTATCAATCGTTAGATAAAAAAATCATTAGATAATCTTATGATCATGCCCTTTTCTTTATTTTGTTTCTGTCATATGCATGGCTTATCATTATGGATGTGTTGTGACTATCACATAATTAATTAATTAAACAAGCATGCAAGATGGAACTAAAATAAACTAGGCTTATGTGTAAATATTATCAAGATATGGTTAATCACTTAATTAAGTTCCACTTAATATTAACAATCATGTGATAATGATAATAATAAATTCACACATAAGATATAAATATCCCTCAAATAAAATATTAAGTCAGAACGAGCCTTCCGTTACTTTATTAAGGAAAAAACTCAATAAAACTATATGTATGACCAAACCTTGTTGGGACACTTACTTTTATACAGGTATCCCTTATAAAAGGTTTTAGGTTGACTTAAACATATTACATCAAGTGAAGTTTCCCTTGATAGAATTGGTTTAATATTGTAGGAAAGAGTTGAGGAAATCCAATGTCAGGATTTCAGGATTGGGGAGTCATCTCAATAGATCAAGGAGTTTCAAGCCCACAGTTGGCAAAGACCTACCTGCCTAAATACCATAAAATAGCTTGACCAACCCTTGTTGGGGTTATGAAAAAGGGGAATATGGATAATTTCCATTGGAATTTCATTGAAACTGGACATTTTGAGGTCAATGGTGAGGGCCATTGGGATTTGATAAAATAATGGGAGACTTAATTTATTTTTTCTCATAAAAATGTAATCAGGAAAGTACTAATGATTTTCTATTTTAATTTTAGAATAAAATTGACAATATTTTCATCCACACTATCCCTACGATCACTTATTGATAGATAACATACTCATCGGAAGTATCTTCCAGGAATATTTTAGATGCATTCGGGTTATCCTACGCCATGAATGGAAGTCTTATGTGTTGGAGTTAGCATTACCTGATCCACCTTCCAAAGAGTCGAGTGATTAGTATTTCCTGGTTATGAGAAACATATGAATGACACAAACAATGTTCAATGTTTGATGCTATCATTAATGTCTAGTGATCTCAATAATTTTCACGAAAACATGGATGCTTATAGAATGTTCGAGCACCTCTGTGGTCTTTACCAGGAGAGATAAAGACATGAAATGTTTGAGATCTCTAAGCCACTATTTTAGAGAAATCTTGGAGAGGGTGCCCCAGCTGGGCCTCATGTAGTCAAGCTCATTGGCTACATTGAGTGCCTGAAGGTTCTAGGGTTTAAAATCCCTGAAGAACTGGGCACCGATCTCATTCTCACATCACTCCCTCAGAGCTTCTCCAGCTTTCTTAGTAATTTCAACATGAAAAGCATTGAGAAGTCTCTATATGATCTTATTATCCTCATTATCAAAGTGAAAAAATATATGTTGCGTGAAAATCCTTATGTCCTTATGGTGAATAAGAGGAAAGAGAAGGTGAAGAGATTTAATGCCAAAGCTTCTTCACAGCCTTACAAGAAAAGGAAGATCAAAGGGGAGGACAGAGAACTTGAGGCTGTTTGTTTCACCTGTGCTAAGAAAGGACACTGAAAGAATAACTGCACCTAGCCTAAGAAGCAAGGGGAAGCTTCAGGTGAATTTGTTATCGAATTCAATCTATCTGTTTCTACAAATTTGGTATTAGATATAGCTTGTGTTTCTCACATATGTATCCAAATACAGGAACCAAGTAGATTCCAGAAGATTGACTAAGGGGAGGTAGATCTGTGAGCATCCAATGGAGCCAGAGTTGTTGCGGTAGCTGTTGGGGACTACCACCTCACGTTGCCAACTTGGATGATCTTGGTGTTAATGGGTTGTTATTATGTGATGTCAATTACTAAAAAAATTATTTATGTATCCAGATTAGATACAAATGGATTTGTTTTCATGTTTTTAAATGAATGTTACTTATTTTACAAAGATATCATTTGTTTTGGTAGGGAACATTTATACAATAGTCTTTACGTGTTTCATTACACAAACCAAGTAATTTAAATTGATAAAAAAGTTACTTCACATTACTCATACCACACCCAACTTTGGCATCAATGACTAGGTCATGTAAATGAGAAACGCTTGACAAAGTTACCTCAAGATGGATATTTATATTCTTCCTAACTAAAAACACTTGGCGTATGTCATGCATGTTTACAAGGAAAAATGACCAAAGACCCATTTAGTGGGAAGGCTGAAAGGGATAAATAACTTCTTGAATTGGTTCATACCGATGTGTGTGAACCATTTCTAGTTGAAGCAAGGGGAGGGTACTCATACTTAATAACTTTTACTATTAATTTTAGTAGATATGGATATATCTAAATAATGAGGTATAAGTCAGATTCTTTTGATAAGTTCAAAGAATACAAGAATGAAGTTGAGAACCAGATTGGTAATAAAATTAAGAAAATCCGCTCAGGCCAGGGTGGAGAATATCTTAATCAAGAATTCATTGATTACTTAGAGTAGTTTGAGATCCTATCCCAAATCACTCCTCCTTACACACCCCAATGTAATGGTGTGAGAAAAAGGAGGAACCACACTCTGTGGGACATAGTGAGATCAATGATGAGTCATGCGAGTCTTCCATTATCCTTTTGGGGATATGCGTTACAAACAGTGGTGCAAATACTAAACCAAGAATCAACTAAATCTATAAATGGTATTCCATACGAGTTATGGAGTAGAAAGAAATACATGTTATCGAATTTACATGTGTGGAGAAGTGATGCGGTTATTAAGGCCTCTTCAGGTAACAAACATTCACCCCAAGGAAGAAAGTTTACCTTTATAGGATACCACAAGAAAATACGGGGATATTACCTTTACAACCCCTCAGAAAAAAATGTTATAGTGGAAATACATGCCATATTCTTTGAGAGGGATAATGTATCCAAAAGAAATAGTGGGGGAGAGATAGAATTTGATGAAGTTGAGTCTCAAGGTATATAAGAGTTGTTAAATTTGTAGATTCCACAAATCCCCATGGAAGAAAGAACTATTCCAAAGATATAAGAACTGCGTAGGAGTACAAGAGAGGTTATAGAACCAGAACAGTTTGGTTTTATAGTTAATGAGGATAGTGACTCATTATTAGTTCATGAAAATGATCCTCTAAACTACAAGGAATAAGTATGTGGCACATATGTTTCCAAGTGGCAAGAATCTATGAATTCTGAAATGGATTCCATGTACCAAAACTAAGTCTGGATTTTGGTAGATCCTATAGTTGATGTAAATCATGTTGGTTGAAAATGGGTATTCAAGAAGAAACTACACATGGAAGGACAAGTCAATACCTATAAGGCATGACTTGTTGCAAAAGTGTTCAAACAACATCAATGTATTGACTACGACGAATCCTTTTCAAAAGTTTCAATTCTGAAGTACATCATAATTCTGTTGGCCATTACCTCTTACCATGACTATGAGATTTTGAAAATGGATTTCAAAACATCCTTCCTTAACAGGAACCTTTAAGAAGATGTCTACATGACACAACCTGAAGGATTTATGACTCCAAAGGATGCCAATAAGGTATGAAAGTTGCAGAAATCCATTTATGGATTAAAGAAAGCATCCAGGTCATGGAACATTCATTTTGATGAAGCCATAAAGAAATTTGGTTTTATCAAGAATGAATGTGAGCCTTGTGTCTACAAACAGTTTAGTGAGATTGAAGTTATTTTCCAAACAATAAATGTTGATAAAATATTACTTATTGGAAACAAGATACCAGTCTTATAGTCTATTAATGCATAATTGAATCAATGCTTCTCCATGAAGGATTTGGGCGAGGTGGAATATATTCTTGGGATCAAGATCCATCGTGATAGATACAAGATATTGCTGGGCCTAAGTAAAAGTACATACATTGATAAGATACTGAATATATTCAGTATGGTACAATCCAAGAGGGGATTTTTTCCAGCAACCCATGGCATTGAACTTTATAAGAAAAATGTATCCTCAAACACATGAGGAAAGAAATATAATGGAAAGGAATCTGTAGAAATCATAGATTGGGTCATTCATGTATTCCATGCTATATACTAGGATGGATGTCTCCTATGCATTGAGTGAGGTAAGAAGAAATAAAGATGACCCAGGTGACCTCCATTGGATGGTAGTCAATACCATCCTAAAGTATCTAAGGAGTACTAAGGATATGTTCTTGGTTTATGGAGGAGATGAGGAACTTTTCATCAGGGGATATGAAGATCAAGATGACATGAAGTCGCAAATGGGATACATCTTCGCTTTGAATGGAGGTGAAGTGAGCTGGAAGAGCTCAAATAAGAGTGTGGTTGAAGATTCTACAATAGAGTCCAAGTATATCGCAGCTTCTAAGGTAGATAAAGAAGATGTTTGGATGCAAAGGTTTTTACAGGATTTGGTTGTGAAATCTAGAAGTAAAGATCCCATCACACTATACTGTGATAATACTATAGTGTTGGCTCTCTCAAAAGATCAAAGATCACATAAGCAGACAAATAACATACTTTGGATGTATCATCTCTTGGGGGATTTTTCTCATAGAGGTGAATTTACACTGAGAAGTATTTCCAAGGAAGAAAAAATGGCAGACCCCTTGACTAAATCCTTGACTCAGCAGAATCATGATCACTATGTGAGGTCTAGAAGACTGAAATTCGTAGGAAATTGACTCTATTCCAAGTGGGAGTTTGTAAGAGTTGGTGTCCTAGAACCAAGTGGTTGTACTTTGATTACATGGATATTTAATTTCTTTAAATATTAAATATCTTTTTACATATTATTCATTGTTCTGCATGAATATGATGTAATAATATCCTAGTGTATTTTTTGCATTGATTAGGTCATGACAGTTCCCTACTATAATGAGAACCATGAAATTCTATAACAATATTCTAAAATATATTTCTATGGTTGGATGACATACTATGATGGGACACATAGCATGAATACCGTCAGGTGCGAGTACTCATAAGCATATGAGACTTTCTCTCATGAAATTCTCACTTGGTAATCTTCAATATGAGATATTATGAGAACTGACCAACCAATAGGAATTATGCATGTTTTTGTGTCATCAGATATTTCTATCTGCGAGTTTGTGTAATGATCCTTAGACTTTAATATTATCATTAATACGTGTCATGACTCGTGCACTTTGATTTACTGAAAAAACCTTCATGCAGACTGTTGGAAGGAAGTAGGGTGCATTGGTTGCATCACAAGTGGCATGTTATTAATGTATAAGTCAAGGAAGGAGTTTTACTTCCATTTATGTAAAGTTTATATCTCGGCCCTTTGATTGAAATAGATTCGTCACGTGAAATTCCTTGGACATGGTGTAACGACTAGTTTATTTCAGGTAGTCAAAGAATGACGTATCAAGCACAAAAGTTGATGAAACTATCATGAAATATTCTTGATGAGATATTGAGACACAAGGATTATATTACACAACGATCATTCGTATGTGGATGTCATTGTTTCGACTTTAAGTTCCTACTCTTGGGTGCCTTGACCCATTTCTAAACAGTACTCTTGGACTTCAGGCAAGATTGCCTAATGTTAATGAGAAAGAATCTAAGAGGGTCACACACTGTGTGTTTCTGGTGGTCTCAGTTAAATTATATTTGAATTTAATTAATAAATATTATTCTTAAGAGAACGAAATAATTTTATTCAAGTTAAAATTATTGAATAAATTAAATAAATACATATTCACCGAATTGTGGGTAAAATATATTAATTTATTTTATTGAACATTTATTAAATATTTATCTACTAGTTATTAAAGAAAATATTTATTTAAGAGATTAAATTATTTATTTATTTATTGAGGTGTTCAATAAATGGAATTGGATTTCTAGTGGACCAAGGTTGGTCTGATAGTAAAATAATTATTTTCATAATGATAAATGAATATTTAACTAGTTGGAACAAATTAAAATAACGCTAAAATTATTTTTTGATGCATAATTTTATTTATAATTACATTTTACGCAGGTTGGTGCACCATAAATAATGAAGAGGTATTATTATTAATAGCATGGATTTTCTCTAAGGTTACGAATGTATTTAATTGTTGTTATGCAATTAAATATTAAAAATGAATCCCCATGTCAATTAATAGACACATACATTTGTTGTACCATGTACCGAACTACATAGCTTGCGAATTGAGAGTTGTTGAGATAAAAAATTTCTCTCTCAAATCCTCTTCCCACCCCTCTCATGAATGAGAGATTTTCTTCAAGGACAAAGAACAAGCGATCAAGAACGACTGACACAAGACACTTGCTTCGCCGCGCTAGCACCCGAAGAATGATTGGTGTCGATTAGAGGCCATCAGAGCACGTGTGGATAACCGCTATAGTGATTCTAGTATTGATCCATGTAAGCACAACAAGATAATCCATAAGGGTCATTCCGCATGATCAACATCATCAAAAAAGAGAATACCAAATATCTAGATATTATTTTCTTTATGAAATTAATTAAATTAATTATAAACATGATGTGCAAGATCCTCTATATAGGTTCCAGGTTTCTTCATTCTTTATCTAAATCTTTGATTCTATTCCATGGAGACTGGTGTTCATCATCGTAGTGATCTCGGAATAATCACTGATCATGGTAAAAATTAAAGTTGAGTGTCATACCAACCGTGATTCTACTGCACCCAAAACCTACACATGTACATCTTCAGCTTCACCCTCCTACCTCATGGTGTCTCAAGCTGGTTGATGATGGTTTTAAATAACTTGATATAGTTCTATCCTTCCTATGGTCCACCCTCACCCTGAAATAATGGTGGGTGATGCGACTGGAATTCCCGAGTCAAGTATTCCATTATAGACTCTACTCCCTGAACTCCCATGTTAATGCCTTGAATGACACATACCAAGATCACCCTGAGTTTCTCTTCAAGACACGAAGCAAAAGATACCATATCATGTGGTTGAACTTCCTACACTAGATCCTATACATGTGGCTCATGATTTTTACGACACTCTGGTACCTCATCTCAACCCTTAGGGGTATCATCACGTGCATGCTCAAGAAACACCAAATCACTACCCTCATAACGCTACACTAGATCTTGTCTTGGTGGAATCCCACTGAATGCCAATACAATGGTAAGAAAAAAATAATATATATATATATATATACCATAGATTAAGAAAACTATAAAATAATCACAATCTCACTGCCCTTACACTCCCTCGTCGTAACCATGTCACACGACATCCATCCTCATGGCCCTTTACCCACCCATACTGGAGCCGGTTATCACATATAATTCTATCCACATAGACCCTCGCCTACCCATAATAGA
Organism: Viscum album; assembly: GCA_963277665.1. Taxonomy (NCBI): domain Eukaryota; kingdom Viridiplantae; phylum Streptophyta; class Magnoliopsida; order Santalales; family Viscaceae; genus Viscum; species Viscum album. Next base: position 1,074,765,093 of record OY728121.1, on the reverse strand, counting down.
GTTAGGAATCACATATATCCTGACCTCATGGCCCTTCAACTACCTAAATCGGATTCAGGTGTCATATATCATCCGAGGTAGCTGAGTAGAATGTGTGAAAATAGGATATATTGGAGAACACCAGTTATCTTATTTATTGAATCCTTAAACATCCCACCCCTATCATCTTCCTTGAGAGATCATATTAGATCTAGGACCATATATATATATATATTAAATATCACATAGCATCACACACATATTTAATTGGAACCACATGGTTAGGATACATGAGTAGAATACCACTAAAGATAGACTAAGTAGGAAAACACCGTTTAGCTTCCTTTTTTAACACTTTAAGAAAATAAACCCCTCTTAGATCAATCAAGTTTCCCAATGAAGATCACAAGAAATTTAATCATAGTCATAAATATATATATATATATATATATATCAAATCCTATGTTCCTATCAAGAAATCATAAATAATCTTCTCTTTCCATTCCAGACTAAGGTTCCATATCATAATAGATAATAATCACACCAAAGTGTACCAATCAAGGTGGAAATCATATCAACTATAAAAAGGGAAAAGCATAAAAATAAAATTATACCCTTTGAAACTTGGTCTATCCCCCATGCATGGGGCTACAGACACCCAAACAAGAGATCTATTCCTAGTTTTGAAAGCATCCCAGTCTTCAGTATATGATACCCAAATAGTAAGACCAGATAAAATAAAGAACAATTGATACCATTAGTATCCAGATGAACAATACTACTAGTTCCCAGTCATGAACAACTATAATACCATTTGTAGTGCCTTGAACCATCTTTCCACCCCATCAATGATCAAGGTTGGTGTGTCACCATGCTTTATGAGCACCTCCTCGTACACCAACGGTTTCTAACTAGCAGTGAGGGTGTAAAGAGGTGACAGTGGGGAGAATATTCCCTCTATTGGTGATAATATTAATGGTCTATATGTATATAATAAAGTGGAAGAAAGACCATAAAACAAAATGACCAGTAACCCACCATAGTGGAAACAATAACAAGAAATAATAGAAGCATAAACAATAAAAACAATAGAATGATAAACACCAAATGTACCATTTATAAAATAAAACAAAACATGGCATATCATATAAGGTTATACATGAAAATAAAGAGAAATGGTTTCCCATGGATGACCACCAGTACATACATATAAAGCACACTAATACAAAATTAAGACTCAAAAATAAACTCCATCTGATGTAGGAACCTCCAAGGTACCTTTCCATCAATTCCATGAAATAGTTTAGAAATAATCACTAAAGTCTAACTCTTGAGATTGATCCCTTACCAATCTCAAAAGAAAGTCTATACGCACCCAAAAGGGCCTATGTAGGGTGTGAGAATAATTTCAGTAGGCCACCACTAATGTGTATCTATCTTAAATATGTGATAATTCAGGTGTTCTAAAAATAAATAAAATAGTACATGCACATCATATAAATAACATTCTTCCCTTGTTCTCAATATCCACATAGAAGAAATCACTCTCTTTGGCCAAAAACGGTATTCGACATGCCCCAATTTATATATATGGAATATAGAGACACTTCTATATATATATATATATAAATGTAGTGATCAGGATCCTTAGCATAAATCCCAATGAATACCCTGATGAGAGTCTTCCCAAGTGAACCCTTGTATTCCACCTCCAAATTTTTCACCTAGAACCTCATGCCATCAACCATTCACCGGTTCCCAAAAATGGAATTCCCAAATAGTATGTACATAGTCATTCAGACCCCTTCTCAAAATATCTTGTTTTTTAGAAGCCTGATATCCTGAGGTACAATGATGTTTTTCCTCGAAATAATAAACACTGTCGTCTCAGCAACCGATGTCTCAAGAAATGATAATATCAATCCTCCCAAATAATCCTAGCCCAACAACTTCAAAATGCAGTGAGCCTAATCCCCCAACCGATGGTGTCAACATGATAAACCAATGGCTTCTAACCATCCCCATGGATTTCTAGGGAAATCACCTCTGAACACACTGATGGTCAACACCATCCTAAGTTTCAACTAACAGCGGATTCAACCCACATGAGTGTTTAACACCACCTCATCATCCGAGTCCTATCTATGTGAGCATGACTCCAAAGGTGAATAAACCAATAAAAGTGATTTAAAATCACCAACATATAACCTAAGACACATCATCCTGAAACATCACACCCCAACGACCATGTCACTCAACCTGATGGTTAACACTATCTCAAGTCACTCAAGCCATGCCCACAACTTGATGACCTTGTTGCCTTAATCAGACGACCAAGTAACCCAACCCAGTGATGAAACATAACCTCATATGTCTTGTTCCTCTCCCAACCTAATTAATTACATCACCTCAGTCCAGGTGGTCATTAAAACCTCAATTCTTAGTCCATGTCTATCACGTTCCTTTGAAACCATTACAATCAATATAAAAAATTTAATTTAAATAAACAAAACACACTTGGTATAATATTCTTATGTGGTATATGAACTCTAACCCGAACAAACAAGTATTATAATGGAAAGGGAATGACCAAATACATCCCATAATATCTTATAACTAATTTAAATACAAGGAGTTAATTAATTCGGGTCTCTCTCGGACCACCCAACGACGCACTCAAGAACACTCCCCCCAAAACATGAGTTTAATCAAAGGTAATTCTAGGGACTAAATAACTCATACAGGTAGATACTCGCTCATCTAATATTAACCTCTAACTCAATAAAATTTGGAAGAAACTGACATTTTAGATGAATTCCATGATAATAGGGTAAATCAGCTTGAACAGATTTAGCGCCCAATATGGAAAGAGAAAAAGAGAAAAGAGGTTTGCAGATTAAAGTTCTTACCGATGCGGTTACAATGAGACAAAAAATGATCAAATTAGAGATCATATGGAGAAAATATACCTACGAGGTTGGAAAAGGCAGGTTGGTGAATTTTTTCACTAGTTTCTATTTTTCATTTCTATATGGTGAATGTGGAGCAGCGTCGTTCGGCTCTTGTAGACGGAGGAACTGGCATACTGGTGTGGTGACGGAAGAAGATGACATTAGAGGTTTTAGGTCGGTGTTGTCATTTGGTGTGACTCACAATAATGATGATGGTAGTAATCACCTCTTTAGAAGATGCAGGTTTGCACGAATCAAGGCGTCATTTTTTTGTGCCTTGGATGTTTTTTTAATTTTCAGTCTGCACAGTGTGGTTTGAATCCAATGTGTGTATTTTGGTTACAACCCATCCTAAAGCAACCTTATGAAAATCCAAAAAAATTGAATTTTCAGTCAGTCAGAAATCATTCTCTAATGAGTATGATTAATAAAAAATCAGTACAAATGATTATAAATTAGAAACAATTAATATAAATTATCAAAAATTCATTTTAAACTTGTATAAATTATCAAAATTTGTAAAAAAAATTATAAATTGATATAATTTACAATAACTTGATATAAATAAATTATATTTTTTAGAAATTCATATAAATGAATAAAATTTAATTAAAATTTGTATAAATTATCATAAATATATCATTAATTAGTAAAATTAATAAAAAATTAGTATAAATGAGTAAAATTTAATTTAAATTGATTTATATTAAATAAATTTTGTATAAATTAATAAAAATTAGTAAAATAATTTATAATTAAAAGCCTAATTATTTATATTTTTTATATATTTATGGACCCAAGATATAAGGTTATACCCTTAAACAATATGTAAAAAAATTATTCTTTAAACAATAATAAATTTTATTTCATTACAAGAGATATTTTAGGTTTATTGTTTTATAAAATTAGGTCATAACCCTTACATTAATAAATATTACATTAAAAAGTGGACACTTCCACTATGTATCCATTTTTACCATAATAAAAAAAATTTAAGATATAATTTTTTTTCCATTCATGAAATATCTTTACAATTTTCATTGTAATCCTAGACTTGTCCCTAATAATCCATAAAACCCTATGAAAAATAGTTTAAAATGTTGGATGAGCACAAACTTTTTAGTAAGAGACAAATAAAAAAGAAACATTAAAACTCATTTGTCTATGAATACTTATAATATTTTGCATTTTTACAAATAAACTTTGAACTCAAAATAAACATTTTCTTACCTAAGAAATCAACATATCTTAGAAAATATATTTATAAAACAATTAATACAAAATCTTAAAATAAAATAAAAAAACTCATAATTTATCCTTTGCAATCATGAAAAACTCCTGAAAACATTTTCACAAAGTTATACATTCTACCCTTAAGAAGTAGAATATAATTTCCTTTAAACATAAACTCATTAGATTATCTTGTGAAATCGTAAGATTTATTTGAAAACCCATATAAATAATAGATACATCACATAGGTTACATTATACACAATTTCTATACCACTCTTATAACCACTTTTACAAATGGAATAACCTACCATGAAAATTCCAATAATCTATTAGAAAAAACATAACCAGTTAACTTTTTCCTTTTATCTAATTCATTGGAGAGCTATATGGGGAGAACCCCTCATCATAAGATATATCAGACTCACCCATCATCATAAAAAATTCCCAATAACTATAACATAATCATAATATATGAATACTTTTATTTTAGTCATTTCACCCATAAAAATATTCTTTACATTCATAAAGAAAATATTTCCAGATATCAAAATATCCATTCTATTTAAAATTCATTGTGAAAATACCCATAATAATAGTAAGGAGGGGTTTCATTTGAAGAAATAATAAAATCTTGTAATTTAATACAAACGTAAAATAATGTTTATGGAAGTGGGAAAAACCATTAATGTTATATACAAAAAAAATCAAATATTCATTTTTTCATTTTTATCAAAAAATCCGTATAAAATACGTAAAAAGATTAATTTTTAAAAACATTGAAAGAATGTAAAAAGTGATATAAAATTTTCTCTATATTTCATTTATTTAATTATAAATACACCAATAAAATAATTCTAATAATATATACATTTAATAAAAATATTTTGAAAGTAAATATTGAAAACATTTAAAATGAGGGTTTTAGGTAAAGTATCCCATACCTCAAGTATGAATCATCTCATATGTTCATTATGTTCTTGAATAATAAACTTATGATAATTATATATTTTCTTAAGAACATTTTTCAAGTTTATTATTACTTTTATTTTATATAATACCTTGTCATATAAAATTACTTAATCAATTAAATTCACATCATATGTTTTGATGATATTAGGCTCAAATGTTCCAAAAGGACTTTGGTAAGTTGACTGTGGTCAGAGTTAATTATTACATAATATCCAAAATAATAACCATGAAAAAATTATAATTTTAGACATCAATTATACTTTCAAAACTAACCCTAAAATATGGTTATGAAAAATTAATTACATTATAATCATGGAGAGAGTAGGTCGTACATACACATGAGTTACATTTCCATTTTTAAACAAACATGATGGAAAGAAGTTAAGAATTATTTTATATTTAAAAAATTATGATTATATAATATATATGATATTATATTATTAAATAAACTTATATATAGAAACTATGTTATGTGGTCATGAGAAACGAATCACATCTCTTCATGGAGGTGATAATCCCCACGTATGTATGAACAACATTATTATTTTTCACTGGATAGAAATTTAAGAAATTAGATAATATATTCTCTTTATATAATGGTAAATATTTCATTAATATCATATATATTAATTAAATCCATCATTATAACCATTTGTGAGAGGCAGTTATGGAAAATGAATTAAATCAGTTTGTTATGTGGTAGTTCTCCATACATATGAATATTGGATTCATTTCCCATTTTATGGAAGAATCATATGGGTATATGTTACGATATTAACATAAAAACATATTATTATATGGAAGAAATGGGTTTTATTATTCAATCATGGTTCAATAATATTTTAATGAGGAAGAAAAAGAAATAAAATAAAAATGCTTGATTAATAATTATACATCTTCTTCAAACAATATCTTTAGGTTTATACCTAAAGTATTATTAGGATGATTTTTTTGATCGAAATATAAACTATAAGGCATGGGGAATTATTTAAGGAAAGTATTTGGTCAGGTCATGGAAAAAATGTCTCTTAATGTTTGGATAGGAGATGAGAGGGGGTGTCCTCTTATAAGTGGGGGAGAGGACACACATGGAATGATTAAAAAGATTAAAATATATTAATGTATTAATCAACTCAAATAGATAAAAAAATGGACCATTTAAAAATATTATATGATATAGGATTGAAATATGGCCCAAAAATAGAATTTAGACAAGTTTTTAGGTTATTTTCACCCTTTTTAATTTAGTTTAACACTCAGTAAATCTATTTTAACATTAAACATGATTGTTTTTACAATTTCTATTATTTATTATAAATAAAAATTAATTTTAAAATATTATACAATATTAATTTTTATAATATTAAATTTGGAATCCATTTTATTAAATTCAATTCAAAAAAGTGGTAGAATTTAATTTAAAATTGATCCCACAAAACAAAATGAAAAACAATTTTTCAGAAATATGATTTTTAAGTATACAAATGTTTTAATACCAAATTAAAGTGTAAAATTAATTCCAAATACCATAATTGGATTATTAATAATATAATTAAAATAATTTTACTTTTAAACTATTTTAAAAGAAAATTTAATTTTGTAAATTCTTGAAACAAAAAGATAGTTTTCAATAAAAATCATTATTTTTCACTATTCATTGAAAAATAGAACTTTTCAGAACATACTAAAAAGTCATCCTAATATGTTTTTTAAATTTTGAATTAAAAAATGAAATTTATTTTTTAAAACTGAAATTGTATAATTTGAAAATGAATATTTTAAATAAAACCAAAAAATTCATGAAAATATAATTTAGTTAGAAATAAATCTTTTTTACCTTTTGACTAAAAAATTACCGAATATTCCTATAGTAAATACAAATCTATAAAATATAATTAATGAATACTAATAATAATTAAAATTATTTATATTAACATTGCCTTTGTTTTTATATATGAAATAAGCTAAATTTTATTTTATGAGATCATGAGTGGATAAATCATTTAAAAAAATCCAAATGGTTCTTGTATAAATCTTATGTACATCAAGGGTGTCGATGAATTTATATCACATGAATTTTAAAATTATTATTTTTTTGTAAGTAATAATTAGTTCCTTTGTAATAAGTGTGATATTAAAAGATATGAAACATTTAATAATGCTGTGGTTCATTTATTTTGGTTTGGTTTTAAGAATGATTATGTCTTTTGGTATCAACATTGTGGAAAAAATTCAGAAGGAAATAAAAAAAATTAGTTACAAAATTTCAAAATCTTAAAATATAATACATGATGTTGTTGAAACATCCTTCCAAATAGAAAATCAAAATGAAAATTAAAATCCCAAATCAAAAAATATGTATTTTTTGATTTGTTGAAATCTCCATAGGAGTATTTATATCCAAGATGAAAGGTAAGAAAATTTAAGGGTGTTATAAAATTTATGTCTCTTAAATCTGATTTTAGAATGTAAAATCATTATTTTGATCAAATATTTTTTTTAAAATCATTTTTTCCTAAAGGGAATACATTACATATAAATTTCTATGAGAGAAAAACGTTGGTTCTAAATTTAGGACTTAGTTATCATAAGATTCATTTATGTTCAAATGATTTCATATTATATTATGGTGAATGCGAATCATTGATTAATTTTCTAACATGTAGAAAATCAAGGTATAAAGTGGTATAATAAGGAAACTCTAGATTTATTTCTATTATAAAATTGATGTATTTTCTAATTTCATCTTGACTAAAATGTCAATTTATGTCTCCCAGAACATATTTGTTAGTGAAATGATTTAAATCCAATATTCCTATTGATAAAAGCTTAAATCTTACTTGTGATGGAGATTCTTGGAAAATATTTAATCAAGTGAATCCGTATTTTTCTTTTTAACCTTAAAAAATATGGTTGGGACTTTTTACTTATGGGTTCGACCCATTTGGAACTTAATACAATCATCATTCTTATTGGTTCGTTTTCATAACACAATAAAACTCAACTCCATGGTTGTTGATGAATGAAAATATATATTTTATGAAGTTAATTCCAAGAAATATAAATAATAATTTTGATGTTTATTTAAATCCAATGACTTATGAGTTAATTTTATTATGGAATTACAGTGTATCTATATATGATGTAGTTTCATAAATTAATATTACACTTAAAGATGCATTAATGAGGACAATCAATGAATTTCCTACATATCATATGTTATCTAGATGGTTTTTACTTCATATAAAATATTTTATATTATACATGGCTAATAGTAAACCATTTATGCATGTTAATGAAATAAATCCTTATTTTTTGAATATCATCGGAGATTTATTCATGAAGAATGCCCATTTTGATGAAATAGAAATAAATTTAAAAAAAATATAAAATTGAAAGAGACAACCTCCAGAAGGTCCCTTAGGTAGTCATGTATAATATATTGACACATTTTTACCAACCATTACTTTTTGATCTACTATAAACCAATAAAAAATGTTTTTCTTGGGAGTGATAACAATTGGATAAAATGATGTATTTTTTGAAGCTTTCATATTGGTATGTTTATTTGATTTTTCATGAATTAAATGAAATGAATTTTGAAAATAATAGTTTTGATAACATATTTTATACTATGTTGGACACACCAAGAAAATCCAAATATACTATAAAGGCATGGTTGGATCTTGAACAAATTTTTAAGCATCCCGAAATTGAGTTATTTGAAAATGAAAGTTCATAAAATTTAATGAATCCAAAATAAACTTATATAATTTATATAGAAATTCATTAATTATTTTATTAGTATATTAGATATTTGAGGTTAATAGATGTTTAAGCCTCTAATATTTCTCATCGCATCAGAATTTGACATATTACTGGGTTAAAAAGTCATGATGGTCACATCATAATAGAAATATTACTTCATATTGGCCTCTTAGGGAAATTGAATTCTTTGATATTGGATGTGTTTATAGAAATATTATATTTATTATAAGATATTTTTATAGAAAAAAATTATGATCCAATGGTCACATTGAAAAAAATATTATACTAATTTATGTAAATTGAAAAAAATATTTCCACCGACCTTCATTGAATCAATGAAACCTTTAATTTTGTATTTACTATATGAAGATAAATTTGGAGGGCTATTAAAATTTTAGTGGATTTAACCATTCGAGATTATTATGAAAAAATTGAAGAAAAATGTATGTAATAAATCATCTATTGAAGGGTGAATTGATGAAGCCTACTTATAGAAGGAAATTTCATGTTTCTGCTCTTATTTTACTCAATCAAAATATCCTTAAAAATATAATAGCATGCATCGTAATGAGGGAAATATTGATGATTCCATAGACCATAAATTATTAGTATTTAATTACCATGAACTTGGTTATGGTGGTCATGATGAATTATGGTTTTCATATGAAGTAATGCACAAAACTCATACATATACTCTACTCAATAGAAAAAAGATGACATAATTTTTGTATTAAGAAAAGTTTTTGTTATTATAAATTTTTAATATTAGTTAAAAGTAAATCTATATGATTTTTTTTATTATATTATGATCATATCAAAAACTAGTTCAAACATATTACCTTTGATGATATTGACGAACGTTGGTAGTGTAATTTTACCTATTGGTTTCAAATACTTGTAAGTTAAATTTTTATGATCAATCATAAAAACATAATTTTTTATTTTATATATAATTAGTAATTTTATTTATTTATTCTGTTATCACATAATGAAGATACATTTTATAGTTGATTATGTTCACTAAGTAACCCACCATCCAAATTAGTCAAATATTATCATTCTTATGTGGTTAATGGATTCATATTTCATACATGAGAATATGGAGAGTCAGAAAAAAATCATTGAACAATGGTGTTTGTTTAAAAGAAAATCATTATAAAGAAAGTGAAGTTGACTTTTATCGAATGCTTGATGAAATAATAGAATTTTTTTTAATAATCTAAAAATATTAAATTATAATAAATTAATTCTCTATACAAATAAAACCAAATGTCCATGGATTATATTATTACATTAGATAGGTTTTTAAAAAATAATCAAATATAATTTGTACTTGTTTTGGATTTATTTTAACTATTTTCATTTTTATTAAACCTTAGTTAAACTATTTTAATTTTAACTAAAGTAATAAGTTTTTAAATATTAAATTGTTATATTTTTTACACATATGGTATCAAATTGACCATAAAAGGAATATTTTTTAAATTTAATATCAAATAATAATCAATTTGTATTTTTTAAAATGTTTTTTATGATTATTAAATAATTTAATAAAATATTTATCCTATAAAATATCATTATTGTCTGTTTTGATACTGTTCATTAATTTAATATCTAAAAACATGAAGAAAAAAATTAATATTTAAAATTAATATCTTATTATATCATAAATATGTCATGGTAGTCTAGATAATCCATTTATTACCTTAAACAACTAAAATTGTGTTTCTTTTAATGTTTTTATTATAATTTATATTATTTTCCACTAATTTACTTTAAATATAATTTCTCTTATAGAAAATAATCCATTTCAATTGTAAAATCAATAAAAACAAGTTCATTGTAAAAATTACTATGTCACATTAAGATATTTAAATTATTGGTGGATTGTAATACGAATTAAATCCCAGGAAAATTAGTTTATGGAACATGAAAGTGGTCCCCTTGAAGTGAAAGATCTGTAATTTTTTTATGAATATTTATGAATATATCTCTTAATCTAAGAGATACCAATATCGATGATGAGATTCCATTGTTAAGGGGTGATAGATTTGATAAATTTGGCGATCTAACAAATGAATTTGATATTTAATGTGATGTTGAAATTAACAATAATATTGAAGTTGTTGATGATGATGAAGTTAATGATATTAAAATTGGTGAAACTAAAAAAAAATTTGATGATGAAGAATTTCAATTATGTATTATATTTTTTTAATCAATATTTTTTTTTATATTTTTTATTTTTATTAAAAAAAATTAGGCAACACATTTTCATCTAGTTGATTTAAAAAAAATTAAAATTTTTAAATTGCTTATATTTTTTAGAATTCAAAATTGGTTTAAATTTTATTTACATATATCAAATGGCTCAAAATTATTATGAATTGATCCATTATTTGTTTGATGATCTATAACTGATTATGATGATCCTAAATTGACATTTGTGGGTGTTGATGAGAAGACACTTACTTGGAGGGGTAGGGGCCTTGAACGATTGATGGTACCAAATCCCATTCGAGAGAAATTCCCATGTAATTAATTTGATAATCATCATAGGAAGTGCGTTCAAATAATAATTTTATTTAGTTTATATTTTATTTATTTATTTATTATTTTTGTTACAAATTATTCTTATTTTTTAGTTTTTAACATATAGTTGTTTGTCATGCTAGTTTTATTTTGAGAAACTATTTTTTAGCTCCATGGGTGTTGTGGGACAAGGTTCCTATGGAGTTAAGTCACCATATGTTTGATAAATGTATGGTAGGTAAAAAAATTTATTTTAATTTTAATTTATATGTTTTATTTTTAGAAATATTCTTTAACATTTGCAAGGTTTCTGGTCTACAATTGATGATAGATTGAGATTTTCTATTAGGTAGGCATGAGAATCATGCATTCATGATAATTTCCATCATTTTTTACATAGTATTTGGAGGTGAGATATGTAGAGAGCAAATGTGACAGTATTTAATGAGTCTTATTGTACTCATTGAATGAATTATGTCTCCACTAATTCCTAGGAGGAACTATGAACATCCTAGATTAGAGATATATTTCAGAGGAGATCTAGTTCTAGTCACGAGAATCAGGGGAGGTAGGATGTTACACATTGAGACAAGAATCATATATTTAGTATACATCATCATCATATTATAAGTAAAATTGTAACATTATAGATAAAAAGGTATGATCTTTTTAAATTTTAACAACTTGTTTTTCAGGTTCATAGGTTGTGGGATTCATTTTGGGAGTTTCTATAGAACATGGTCTAGAAACAACTAGTAGGACAAGTTTACATCATATATGTTTAATTTATGGCATAAATGTCCCTGGGAATATGTTTTAGAAATAGTTCAAGACATGGAAATATTTTATGTGCTAAATATGTTTTACACTGTAAATTTGATGGTTGAGATAAATTAACTCGAGGTAATGTGTTTTTTTATAGAACATGTAAAATGGGGAATTTACACTATAAATATATGATTTATGATGTAAACCCATTATGAAGAGTGATTTTTAATTCCCTACATGCATAATTCCATCTCCTCTATCATTATGCATCTGTGTATCTTGAACCATAGGTTATTTATATTAATTTTTTTGGTGATCCTCTCTTCCAAGTTCCTCCATTTAGAACTTGATCTCAAACATGGTTTATTTCCCCTCTTCAGGTAAGTGATACCTTTCTACTTCTTCACGGATCTTGGTTATGGTAGAGGAATTGATCTATGTTTATGATATCTTTTGATCGTATATAGATAATTTTTTAATCCCTTGTAGATTTGTTATGTGATTGTCTTCTAGTGGATAACCCTTGTTTTAGTTGTCGTGTGGCTTGAGACTTACTTGAGGTATGTTTTTATCTTTACTATTGGCTAACTGTTTTTATTATGGAATAGATTCTGAGATGTAGTAATCGATTCTAGGGAAACTGCTTCTTGTTTTTCATTCTTCATGGTGTGTAGATACTATTGTGGGTAGTGTGTGTCCCAATTTTAAGGCTGGTGGTTTCATCTCTAAGGTTACGTTGGGTGAAAATTGAATGATATTAATTTATTAAATGGTTTTATAAATATATTGTCCTGATTGATTGATTTGTTTGTGTCAACATGGTTTTGAGAAAATATTTCTTTCCCCTTGTTTTGGAAAATGAATTTTTATTTTTAAATCATTAGGAAATAGATTGAAAAATTGGCTTTCAAATAAGTTTTTATGCAAAAAAAGGTTTTTAAAATTATATTGTGATATGTGTAAGAACTTTTGAAACTATTTTATAAAATGCAACACATGAGATCCTTGTATAATTAGGTGGAAGGGGTAATATTAGGTCTCATATTTTGATATTATAAGGGAGTTCACTTTCCAATGTGTTCTTATGTTCCTATATTGAGATTAATTTGGCTATAGGACTTGATTGACATGGTAGGAGGGTTTACATTATGGGGATGTTCCTCCATTCCCTAAACCTTGATGAATGGGTTCTAATGACTTCTAATGTGCACTATTCATATTGATATATGAGTGTCCAAGATAGCCTCTCTATGAGTTATCATTGTAATATGTTACCTATTCTTGTATTGAACTGACTTGGCTTTGATATACCTATTTTTGAAAAATGTGAAATTACTATAGAAAATATTACTTGAAATTTTGTTACCTAGAATGTTTTGGAATTTTAAAAAATGAGGAACTATTTACCATTCTTTTGATATAAAACTATTTAACTGCTTATGATTCCCTATATTGTTCTAAATTGAGCATAAGTGGATTATTATACATACATTATATGGAACACCTAGGTGGGATCCTACAAATCTTGTTTATCTCACACCCATCACACCCTATCAGTGGTGTGTAGATATTGTATTGTATTTTGATCTATGAAAAAGAAAGGCACTGTAGTGAGGTGGTGAGGTTCATGTCTTCTAGGTATGGGTAGCTGGTGGTGAGATGATGAGACATTTCCCAAATGTCACATGGAGTTTTGGTTTCTTGTTTTGGTTTTCCTTCGGTTTTTGTAAAAGTACTTGGAAGATTGTTTTAGCTACTTTTGAGTTGTATCAATTCCTTTTTCACTTCTTTAGTTATGGAATATATTTAATTTAGTCCTCTTAGACTATTTATTTACAGTGTACACACACACACAAATATATATATATATATATATATATATATATATATATTCGACTTATCTTCTTTCATTATTGGTAAAAATCGTTCCATATGGGTTGTGTTTAATTCTTGGGTGCTAGTCATCACCCAATGGGGATTAGGGAATGCCCTTTGGGTAAAAATGAACTAGTTAGGGTACTTGTAATTAGAGTTCATCCCATGTCAGTTAATTACAAATTAGTATCAGAGCATGGTTATGCTCAGTCTTGAGAACATAGTATACAAGAGATAAGGTTGAAATATTTGAGTGGTAAGATGCGGTGAGTTCCTGTCCAACTTTTATAGTGACAATCCTAAAGTTACAATGGGATGTTGGGATGCGTGTCTCATATATTGAGTTTGTATATTCATCTTAGTTTTTGTTTATTATTTTATGGTTTGAACTAATATTATCCTATTTTCTGATGCTTTTCTTCTATTTCTAGTGTATAATAACATGTCTTTGAGATGTCTTCCAAGAGTTACAAAGGAGGTTGTAAGAGATTTTACTCAAGATAATGTTCATATAGATCAGAATCATATTTAGGATATCATTTGGGTATTTCATGTCCTGGACCATAATATACCATGCGTTCAAAACCTAAATATTGATCCACATCTAGGAGATAGAGGAGAAAAAGATTGAGCTCGAGAGTTCCTATCTGAGAAGTCGCCTTCCTGTAGGGGTAAGAATAAACCTCAAGAGGTAGAGGAATGGCTAAAAAATATTGATCAGGTATTATGATTAATTCATATACTTGATGATATTAAGGTGAAGTTTAGGATTTATAGACTTGATGGTCCCAACAAGCGATGGTGGGATTCCATGGCACATGTGGATCAACTTGTAGGCTTCGATTGGAAGGGTTTCAAAAATCTATTCTTTCAGTAGTTTTTTCCAAAGTCATCAATGATGTAAAAATCTATAAAGTTCATCACATTATAGTTGGGAGAGTGTCTGGTGTTATAATACACTAATAATTTTGTGGATATGGTTAATTTTTCTCCATAGGTAGTGATGAATGATCAGGTTAGAGCTTAGAAATTCCCGTAGGGTTTGTAACCAGATACATGATTGTAAGTTTATATGCTGAAGTTTACCACTAAAGATGAAACAATAGAAAAGGAAACAATGGAAGAGATGAAAATTTTATGAAATATTGGATCTTATGGTTCTTCTCTTTCTTTCATAGGCAGTTTTTACAACACATAGGGGAATAAGAGGAAGTTCCATGATAACCATATGGGTGGTGGAAGTAGTTCTCAATAGTTGGCCTCCTATACTTTATCAAAAATATCTAGTAGTGATCCTCTGACACTCTATAATTATGTTATGAAAGGGTACACTAAGATTACTTTTCCCACACCTATAAAGATATGTAGTTCTTGTGTCCGTTGAGGCTATCTTCAGAGGTTATTCCAACATATTTCTATGACATATTATAGTCATAGATCTTTAGATCCAAGGGTTAGTATGGTGTATTCATATTCTTAAAATTATATAGGGATATACACATAGACATCAAGACTGATGCACCTTCACATAATGGATGAGTTTCTAGCAGAGGATGAAACATTCCCAATGAAAGTGAGAGGTACTATTTTTGTTTCACCTTATATATCAACATCCTTATTTTATATTGGTTCCTACCACTCATTTATATTTTTCCATTTTTATGTGCTAAAACATCTAATGGAGATCATTTAATTTTATATAAAGTTGGAGACACCTCTTGTAATGATAAAATAATAGGGTTTTAGATGTCTTTCTTGTACTCTATCAATAGACAATGTGGAGTGGGTCTGGGGTTTCTTGGTTCTTGATTTTTATCCATTAAGAATCATCATCAGGATGGATTGGCTTGTTTATCATTGTCTTGAGATTTATTATTACCATTGGAATGTTTTGTTATTCATCACTT
This sequence comes from Viscum album, assembly GCA_963277665.1. Lineage (NCBI taxonomy): Eukaryota > Viridiplantae > Streptophyta > Magnoliopsida > Santalales > Viscaceae > Viscum > Viscum album. The sequence continues at coordinate 1,074,749,111 of OY728121.1, read as the reverse complement.
ATGGGATCTATCAGGTGTTTCATGGAGAGTGAGATCTAAGGTCTAGTCATACAAGACTTCCCTTACCGTAGATCATGAGTTTTTTTGTCTATCATTGTAGTTGAGCCCAATGATGTTTCTTCTTATGATGATACTCCCGGGGTTGTTAGGGACTCCACTAATTTATTCCCAGATTAATTCTCAGGTCTACCTTTAGATATGGAGGTATATTTTGTGATTGATTTGGTGAAAAATACACATCCAATTTCAATAACTTCATACTATATGGAACCTACTCAGATAAAAGAGGCCAAGATCCAGTTTGATGATTAGATAGAGAAAGTTTTTTCTCACCCTAGTGTTTCTTCATGGACTCCCCCTGTGGTATTTAAAAATATGTTTTTTATTTCACTTAATTTGTTCATGGTCTATTGGAAGTTGAACTTGGTGATGATTATGAATAATTACCATTTTTCTCATGTGAATGATATGTTTGATCAGTTAAGAGGGGTGAAGTGGTTTTTAGAAATCAATCTTTGGTCGAGTTATTATTAGATCTTGGTTCATGATTCTAATATTCATAAGACTAATTTTAAGAGAATGTATGGACATCATGAACATATTTTTATGCCTCTTGGTCTCATAAAAAATCCTAAAATTTTTATGGATTTGATGGAATAGATATTCCACAAATATCTCTACACCTTTTTTGTTGTATTTTTGGTGATATCCTGGTTTATTCAAGATCTGAGTGTGGTCCAGTGCACTATCTGAATCACATTTTAGAAATATTGAGAAGTCACTGAATTTATGGGAAGATTTAAAAATGTAGTTTCTATATTTAATATGTTTATGTTCTTGGGGGGACTTGATTTATGAGTGTTTACTTTTAGTTGATCCTGAGAAGGCGAAGGATATATTTTCATGGGAAGAACCATGAAACATCTTTGAGATATGAAAATCCTAGGAATAACTAGATACTATTAGTGTTTCTTCAAGGATTTCTCAAATTTAGAGTCATATTTGACTATTATTACCAAGAAATAAGTGATTTCTATATGGTTTGTAAAATGTCAGTATTCTTTTGATGAGTTGAAATGACCTCTGCATAGCTCCTATTTTGATCTTACCTGAGCCTGGTAAGGGCTATGTGGTATACTGTGATACTTTTGGTGCTAGTATTGTTTTCATTCTTATATAAGATGATCATATTTTGACCTATGAATCTTGTCAATTTCAACCACAAGAGAATAATTATCAAACTCATGATTTGAAGCTTGCTATAGTTATATATGTGCTTAAATTTTAGCAACACTATCTCTTTGGGGAGAGATTCATAGTCTTTTCTAATCATAATATTATGAGATATATATTTCCTCATAAGGAATTGAATCTTAGACATATGTGGTGGTTTGAATACATCCATATGTTTGACTTTTACATCACCTACAACCAGGGGAAGGGGAATTTCATTGAGGAAAATCTTATTTAGAAAGTTACATCGCATACCATTTTGGAATCAAAATAGGAGTGGAACCTAATGGGTCTTTTCAATCAGTTTCATATGAACATACGGGATGATGGTTCGAGTATGGTTTTGATTTGTGTTTAGTTTTTCAACATCTATCCTTGATAATATTCTATAGGATAAGTAATAGGATGAAAAGTTTAGAGGAATCGAGGAAACATTAAATAGTAGGGAGACCATTTTTAGATGGTCACTATCTTCTGATGGTATTTACCAATTCAGGGATAAATTTATTATCCCAGAATATGTGAGGAATTTAGTTTTTATTTATTTCCATTATTCTTCATGGGTTTTTCACCCTGGAATGAAAAATATGTATTTCTTACTTGAGACAATATTTCGAGTGGTCGAGTATGAAGCATGACATTGTTAATTATGTGCGTCGATGTTACACCTACCAGTAGATAAATTCATAGCACCTAAAACCTTATATTCTTCTCCAGCCTATCCTAATGTCATCTTGGAAATTATATGGTGTATCCACTAACTTTATTGTTATAATTCCTCAAACTCTTAGAGGGATGAATGATATCCTGGTGGTGATTGACCAATTGAAAAAATCTTCAAATTTTATTTTGATCAAGGACACCACTATGATTGAATATCTAGGTAAGACGTACATGTTGTAGATCATGAGGTTACATGTGGTTATTTCTACCATTTTCTGAGACCGAGATACCAAGTTTAATTTAATATTTTGGAAGAGTCTCCAGGAGGTGATGGGGGATTAGGTTATGTTAAGTATAATTTATCATCGATAGAACAATGGCCAGATGGATCATGCTATTAAAATCTTGGAGGATGTGATCAGTGACTAAATCATAGATTTTGGCTAATAGAAGTAAAAAATTGGGGTCTGGTTAAGTATTATTATAATAAAAGCTTTTAGTCTTCAATCAAAATGACTCCCTTTGAGGATTTTTATAGTCACCCATGCATGTCACCTCTTTGTTGGGCATAGTTGGGTGAATCCTCTCTTATGGAACAGAATATCATTAAGGATATGTCGATGGGGATTTAGGATATAAATCAGTGTATGATTAGAGTTTATAGTCAAAATAAATCATATGAGGACCCTCGTCATCATCCATTGGAGTTTTACAATGGTGACTAAGTTTTCTTGATGGTTTATCCTTGGTTGGGTCACCATTGGATTAGGAAATATGGAAATATGGCTTTGAGATATGTTAGATCATTCGAGTTCACTAAGAATCTTGGGTTGGTTGCTTATAGATTGGAATTTTCATCTCAGTTGATAAGTATCATTAATGGTTTTTATATAACTCAGCTCAGGAGATACCATCATGGCCCCCTCACATGGTAAGTTGAGAGGATATTGAGTTACAGAAATATGTTTTTTGTGTGTCGAGAAACTAGTGGAGATAATAGATTCTTAGATGAAGTCCTTGTGTGGGAAGTCTATTCTATTGGTTAGCATGTTATGGAGAGATTGTAACATCCCATAAAAAAGGTATTCTCTTTTTAATGTTCAAGGGATTTTTTCTTGAGTTCATAGGGTTTGGGAGTTTCTATATAACTCGGGTTGGACACAGCCAACAAGATAGGTTTACATCACAAATGTAAAATTTATGAAATAAATATGTCACCAGGAACAAGATGTAGAAATGGTTTACAACGTAAAACTCTTTTACATTATAAATATGTTTTATACTATAAATGTGCCGCTCAAGATAGATTACCCTGAGGCGATTTGTTTTTTGGAGGAACATAAAACATGGGAAATTTATTCTGTAAATCTATGATTCAAAAAATAAATCCCTCATGACTAGAAGGTTTTTATTTAAATCTCGCATAACTCCCTCCCATTTCATTGTGAAGAAGTGTCTCTCAAACTCCAGGTTCCTTCTAGGAAATTTTGGGTGACCTCCTCTCTTCTAATTTCCTCTATTTGGTGCTCGATCTCCAACATTATCGGATATATCCCTTTAGGCAAGTTACACCTTTACAGTTATTTTTTATTTTGGTTTTAGAAATGAAATTAGGATATATTTATGGGATCTGTTCATCATATTTTTGACAATTTTATAATTCCTTATAGATCTATTGTGTGATCGTCTTTTGAGGGATGCCCCTTAGGTTGGTTGGGGTGAAATTTGTGATTTCCTTGATGTATGTTTTAATCTATCCTCTATATAGACCATTTTTAATATATAATTTAATATGATATGTTGGAATCAATGACAGGGCCTATACTTGTTGTTCTTAATTCCTCCATGTGTGTAAATCCCATTTCAGGTAGAGTGCGACCCGAGTTCAAGGTTGGTGGTTTCATCTCTAAGCCTATGTAGGGTGAAACATGAATGCTATTGATTTATTAAATGGGGTTTTTAAAATAAATTGGCATGGTTTATTAATTTGTGTGTATAAATGGGTTTTTTAGAAAATATGGTTATCCCCTTGTTTTGGTGAATGAATTTTTAATTTTTAAATCATTGAGAAATTAATTAAAAAATGGAATTTAAAAGAAAATTTAATGGGAAGGGGTTCTTAAAATTGTATTTCCATTGGTGTAATCCCTATTGAAATTATTTGATAAAAAATAACACATGGGAGCCTTGGGTACTTATGTGGACGGTTTATTATTAGGGAACATATTTTAATATTGTAAGGGAGTTCACTTTTTGGGGTGTTCTTATATTCCTAGATCAAGATGCATTTGGCTCTAGGACTTGATTGACATGGTCGGAGGGTTAATTTTTCAGGGTGTTCCTATATTACTTAGACCTTGATGCATGAGTTCCTAGGTCTTGTAGTGCACACTCATCATATTTATGTTTGAGTGACTTAGACATCCTAAACATGAGTTGTCCTTGGATTGTGTTAGCTATTCTTGGATTGTACTTATTTGTCGTTGATAAACTTTTTTTTTGATAAATGTTAAATGATTACGGAAAATATGCATAAAAACTATTTTACCTAGATTATTTTAGACTAGTATAAAAAGGGGAAATGTTTACCATGATTTTAATATAAATATGTTTAACTACTTATCTTTCCCTTCCTTGTTTTAGGTTGATCATACATGGATTTTTTTACAAAGAATTGATATTCAATAGTTGGGTGGGATTTCACTGAGCCTGTTTGGCTCACACCCTGCACACCCCTTCGGCGATGTATAGACATTATATTTTATTTTGATATAGGAAAAGGAAAGGTTACATAGTGATAAAATGAGGTTCATGTCAGTTGGGTATGCGTATCTGGTGGTGAGATGGTGGGATGTTTCCCACATGTCCCATGGAGTAGTGGTTTCTTGTCTTTGTTTTTATTTGGTTATTGAGCTTATACCTTGTAGATTTTTTTATCTTATTTTGATTTTCTTTTCAACCATTATCACTTATTTTGAAATGAAATATATATTTCTAGTCATCTTCTAACATTTTTTTCCATTGTGTGTGTGTATATATCCCATGTATCTTATTTCTTTATTGGGAAAAATAATTCCTTCTGGTTTGTGTTTGATGCTTGGGTGCTAGTTACCAGTCCATAGGGATCAGGGAATGCCCTTAAGATAAATAGAAAATAAATTTAGGTACAAGTTACTAGAGGGTATCCAATTTCATTTCATTACAAATATTATGTAATAATTTTATATATTTATAATTATATTCACATTTATTTTTAATACTAAATTTATTTGATAAATTTATGAATTATACATCTAATATAAACATCACTAAGATTGATGTGTATAAGAAGTTGAATAGTGATAATACTAGACATATAATTGGTGAGAGACAATGACATATTTTGGTCTATATTTTTCTAGTTTTGTTCAATTCACATAATATATTTTTTATCTTCTTAATTTATATTCATATGGTTTTTTGGAGACATATGAGCCAGAGGTTTCTCACAAGCTTGTGAGTTAGGCAGAGAAAGATGGTATAAACGAGGGATTGTGTGAGTTGAATTTTTATGAGGCGACTTAGATTCATGTGGCATCAAGTTTACTCAAGAAAGGTTGGGTGATTGATATTGGTTCATGATAAAACCTAAATACTTTTTATGGGTTTTAAGTGATTTAATCATATAGATCAATAGGTAAATTACCATCATTGTCATTTTTTGCTGTAGAGTGTGAGGAGAGGGTGCGAGCTCAGGATGAGGTCATACAAAGATTCAACAGAGAGTAGGAATAGAAGTGATATAAATAGTATCATTAGCATGAGGATATGATGAATTATATGAAACAACTCACATATGGTTTAGGTATGGAGTTCCATCCACCATATGGACCTGATTTACAAGCACATACCAAACTTTATATCCCACTTCTTCGGTGACATTTTATGATGTATTTTATATGACATTGTTTTTATGTTATATTTCAGTTTTAGGTTTATAATAAATTATTTTTTTAATTCACTAATTTTTTTCATACTATTTTTGTGGAATAAAATTTTAATTGAAAATATTATATGTCAGAAATTATATGTGACAAAAATTTTATTCTATCACAAATATTTATTTATGACATAATAAAAATTCCCTCAAAAATAATTTTTTACATATAATATTTTTACCTATCTTTCATAAATAGTAATATTTGGAATATAATTAACTACAATAGACTATTTAATATGGATTTACACCGTAAAAATATTTTTGGGATGAAAATCTATCATAAATAGTATATCAAAAGAAGTTGAAATTTTATAGTGAATGATATATATTTTTTTGGTTTTAGTGTTGGGTATAGAGAAATCCATAGAACACCATATTTAGTTAAGTATGAAAAACATATGTAATTAAAAAATTTCACCTCAAAAGTAAATTTTCGACTCTTAAAGGATGTAAAATGTGTTACTTAAGTTTATATTAAAGAGGTTCAATGAGGGGGTTAAACCAAAATATATGGTATAAAATATACTATAAAAATGTCTAAATTTTATTAGTTGATGGGATTTTTACCATAACATGTATTAAAATTTAAATCATGGACATTTGGTAACACTTTAAATTATTATGACATATATTATATTAGAACCATTTAAGGAATTGTAAGTGTGTCCTTTCCATTACTTATAAATGGGAACCACCTCTTCTCATTTATTCAAAAAATTTGGGAACTCTATATCAACTAAACCACAACCTAATAAATTCTTATATTCCTTTCCTTAATCATAGATAATTTTTTCATCCCCTATGACCTTCCTAGGATGGATTAAGGTGTAAGACAAAGAAGATCTCTCAAATAAGAGTTAATCATCTTACCCTCTCTTTCAATGTTTATTTATTCTTATAATTACAATAAATATATTATATACATCCTAAAATGATGAATATAATATCATAAATATACTAATATGTTATTATGATTATAAGATAACAATTTTGAACTCCTTTCCATCAAATGGTAAATGAAATTATCGCTTGTGAGTACACATGGACTACCACCTCTGCGCGATGATATGATTAATTATACATAACTATCTTACATGGATGGTTATTATGAATGATTTAATGTTTATATATGATATTTATTACATAATTAGGGGTTTTAATTATAATACCTCATCTAACATCATAAATTCCCATTAATTATAAAAAATTAATGTCGCTCGTGCATATATGTGTACTACCACCTCTATGAAGATATGTGATTCATTTTTCGTTTCTGATTTACATTGCTATAAATAATGATAAATTTAATGAATATATATGATATTAATTTTATATTAATTATTTTGTAAATTTTAATTATCATTTACCTTTTTCTCATTCTATCATTGTAAAATTGGAAACATCAATTGTGTGTATGAATGGATTATTTTCTCCCCAAATTGATGTAATTAATTTTTCATCACCTATTTATATGAATAGTTATAAAATTTTATATAATGGTTAAATATGAAAATTATTACATGAATAATATTACAGATATCATGGAACCATGATCAATGTAGAAAATATAGAAATATTGAGCCGAAACATGTATAAAAAAGAAATGGTTGTTACCCAGAATAGTAATTTCAATAAATAATTGTTAATAAATGTCTGATAAGATGTTATAAGTAATTTATATATGATATGGTATATATTAATATGGTTCTATAATATATTTATAATAAATATATATTTATTTTATAGTATTTTTGAACCCATATGAAGTAATATAAGATGGAAAAGGTTTCTCATCTCACTTTTATTTTTACGAGGCACATGTCATATTCCCCACCTATTTATTTTTGTGGTTTATATAATTACCATGAATGTATTACATGATTAATTTTAAGAAAATTATGGTTATTTAAAAATCCATTTATGTTTCTCTATTTCATGGTATTTTTATTCTAATATTATTGAAGATGTAATCATTTATCTTACAATATAATTTCTTTTCAGGGTTGTCTATGCTAAATTTCTGTTGTGGGGTTTTATATGGAATTTATCCTTTAATCCCTACCTATATTATTATAATCTATTTATTCCTACAATTTTTATGTATTAGTACCATTTTACACTAATTTTTAATTAAAATAATCAAGATTTTTGTTTTAAAAGAAATCCAACCTTATTTCCTATTTGGTCGATGAGCTTTTTCTTCCTTGTCCATGGTCATCAAAATTGTTTTTTGGATTTTTTTAGTATAATTTATTTTTTTAAAAAAATATCATTTTATTTACATTATAATTTATATTCAAAGGTTTAAAAAGAATATTTTTAGAGATATTTTTTTTCAAATAAGTCTTTTTGAATTTTTATTGAATAAAAAAAAGAACATTCTCTTTTAATATGTACGGTATGAATTGATTTTCCCATATTATTGTCTGTTATTTTCTTTGAATCCTAATTTACAAGTTTCCCCAGTTAATTTGAAAGAAAAAAATTTACCTAATATTTTATAATTTTTTTAATTTTAAATATGTGACATGAAATTAAAAATGATATCTTCCTCAAGAAATATTCCAATGATCTTATAAAGGCAGTTTCACATATGATAACATCCTTTGAAATTTCTTATACTTTAATAGGGATAGTATCCAAGAAGTCAGATTTATTCCTCCTCTATATGGTTTATGATAATTATGATGAGATATTTATGAAACCCATTTATTTTCCAGGGGTTATTATATAATGATATGATGAATGTTTCATGATCTTGTGACACACATATGTATAGTTTTAATTATGTGATGAGTGGTTATGTTATAAACCAAGTATGGTTGGTTAAATTATAAATCAATAACTTTTTGTTCTATTATAAGCCAAGTATGGGTGGTTACATAATAAATTAAAGATGATGGGTATGTTATATCACTTTAATGAATTTGGTAAATAATGATATATCATGAGATAATAAATACTAGAATGGGGAGTGAAACTAGTTCAGTAAGGGACTACGTCCACTGTGACAGTCTTGAGAGTGAACCATGACTAAGGAAATAATGGAATGTGGGAGTGAAATCAATCCATTATGATAATTTTTTTCAGTGATCCATAACTAAGGAAATTATTTTATATGTTTATGTGTAATAAAAAAACTTATGTATTATGATTATGATATGTTATCACGGATAATGATTGATTATTAATGATGTACACTCTTATGTATTATGAATTTTATAAAAAACCTTACGGGATGATTCATGATTAATGATCTATGACTGATTGGGTATGACTTTATCATGATGTGACCATGTTATCATGCCCTTATTATTATTCTCACTTATGATCATTGATTGATACTAACTATGTATACCCTTAATGAGAATTTATTCTCATCATTTATTATGTTTTCCTTTCCCCAGGATACCAAGAATGGATCTGTGAATGATTCTAGGGGTATATTAGAATAAATAATAAATTTATAACTATATGTTTTAGTAGTATTTCATGTTTTCAAATTTAGTGTGATAATATTTTATCTATCTAGTATCCCAAGATTTTTAAACAATTCAATACTTCAGGATGTGAGCTCTTATATCTTATTCCAATATAGTAGGATAATGACCTACTCCGGGTTTTTAGATTTGGGATGTTTTGTTTGGTATCAAATTAAGTGTAGTAGGTTCCATAAGAATTAGATTTAAGAAATCATATATTAGAGAACATAACCTTATAATAGATTCTATAGTTAATCTTATATATATGTTAATATTATGAATCTTGGGTAAAGTATATATTTATTTGGTTTTCATAGAAAATATATATCAATCTGGATACTAGAATGTGGATACGGCTTAGGAAAAAATGCACCTAGGAGTGAAAACTCTAAAAGGGGAATATTGAGGGTTAACTTGATCATCCCTGGTGCACGATGAGTGGGAATAAGACTTTAAACCTGACTAGACACTCCAAAGGGATATTATTAGTTTAATTCACATTTTCATCATGAACCATTATGATAAATGAGAGGAAAATTCCTATCGAAACCAATGACATGATATAGTGATATGGGATAAACATAAACTGTCATGGATCGATATATATAATGTATTTCATATGTTTAAAGGTATAGATACCCCTTAAGAGATTTCATGTTATGGGAGTTTAAGATGATTAATGATATTTTTGGAGACCTTTATAGGAATACAACCCTTTAGTTTAGTTTGTTTTTTTAGTGAGAGAGTTATTTGAGGAAGAATAATTTTATATTTTTTAGAAATAAGTTGAAAATTATTTTTAAATTTTAGGTTTAATTTGATATTTTATGTTAATATGGTTAATTGGGATAAAAGAGTTATTAAATTTTGGGAATATATGTTATATCATATATATAACCAAGAGATTAAAAATTTATTTTTGTGACTAAGTGATTAATGTTATTTTTTAATAACTACACTATAATGGTAACATTATATGATTTAGGTCAACAAAATTTAAGGAATGGATATTAAGTTAATTTATGGAAGCATATATTGTTTTGTTGTGATTTTAGGGTGATTGGGGTAATTTTTTGAAAGTATTATCATGTTTTAAGAGAATATATAATCATGGTATTCACATATTTAGTATTTGAAATTATGATTTACTTTATGTTGTTTTGGGATAAATGTTAAATTTGATCGTATAAAAAATATATAATAATTTTTTTTTAGATTTTGGGGTTTTCAATTCGGTCAAGAATATTTTAGAGGATCCTTAAGGTTTATTATTTATGAAATGGTTTAATCTAAACATTGGGTTTTATTATTAAGATTTTAGAGATTAATATATTATTTCATCATCTGAATATTTATCCATATTAGATAACTTGTGCTAACGATTTTGGTATTAGTAAATATCTTGAGATAAAAGGAATTAATTGCCATTATTTTATGGATCTTATAATCTATTAAAAGTTAATTTAAGCGATTCATGTATGAAATATTCATCTTGAATATTGATTCAGTGGAGTAATGGAAGAGATATAAGTATATAGTGATCAAAGAAAAACCAAAGGATGAAATTATACTTATGAAATGGAAATAAATAAAGTAAGTATATTTTATCATGTTCTCTATCTTGATAGTGAAATAAAATCTCAAATCTAGGAAAATAATATTTAAATTAAAATGTTATACTTTTATCTTCATTTATGATGAATTGATAGTCTTCTTTATCCTTTTCTAAATTATGGTTTTTTGGTTATTAACATTATCATTATCATATTCTCTATCAATCATTATTGTTACTAGAACATTAATTTTATCCTCCATATCCATATTATCACTTCCCAATATTTTAATACTTATATGATAAATCTATTATGTTTTATTTCTGGTAACATTTTTATTTCCCACTTTCCATTTTGAAAGGTTTATTATCCCTTTGTAAAATGTGGGTTTTCAATAAAGGTATTTCAAAATATTGAACCTTTTATTACTAAGAAAAAATGTTAAGGATCAAATTTATTTAAGGGGAGGGAGTGGAGAATATAGAACCCCAAAAATTTAGTTTCAAAAAAATATTTTTCTTGATATCTATCTCATCATAAAAAACCTATCTTTAAGAAAACCATGATATACTATAAAATATTATTATTTAAAAGTGCCCATTATAAACTACTCATAAAATTGGTTGTATGGATAGGAATAACTAAATTATGAAAATCATTTATCACAAATTTATATAATGAAAATGTATTTACTAATATATAATAAATATATACTCAATTTTCCGGAAATTCATTTTATTCTCCAAAAATATGTTTTCTTTAAAAATGTTTTTATTGCATTTTATACAAAAATATTATAATTAATTTATTCCATTTTTAGAAATTTTATTTTAATAAATTACTATTTTATAAGTTATCATGAAAATATATTATTAGGGAGAATTTTTTGAATTTTTTCTAAGAACATTTATTTTTTAGGGAATTGTGAAAAACCCTAATTTTTTTATAAAACTGTTATTTAATTTAGTTAGATTAAGTAATTTAAAAGTAACATTATGTTTTAGATTTTATTTCTATGTAAGATAATATCCCTTTTATTAAACCTAATATAAATAATTCTGTAGGAATCATTATCATATTTGATTTCAGTATATAATCATTTTTATGCTTGAAAGAACAATATTCTAAAAACTATTTTTCATTTTGTTTTACGCATTTCTATAAAACTTTATTTTCTTCACTTATAGAAATTGTATCTTAAAAAATTTATAGCATATATTTATTTATAATGTTAAAATTTGGTAAATTTTTCCCTATTATTTTTAGTCATTAAGAATAATAACTGTGGTAAATTTTTGTCACCTCTGTAAGGGTAAAACGGGTAAAATGAGGTTAAACTTTGAGATAAAAACAAAACAGTTGCCTAAAACTTTCATTTATCATATTTTATGAGTGTATTTCAACCAAATACATTATAAATATGGAAATATATTAATTTTTTACAAATTTTGTTTATTATAATATTTATATTATTTTAATAAAATGATATATACAAAATATCAGTTTCTTAATTTTAATTTATATTATATATTTTTATAGAGATAAAAGTAGGTTATGAATGAATATAAAAATGTTATTTAAAATTTAAATAAATTATTTTTGTGATATTAATTTATTTTTAATTTTACTTAATGATATAATTTTTTTAAACGCTCATGCAACGTCGATAAAATGCTTCTGCAAGTAGTAGAAAAAGCAAGGTAAATGTTTTTAAATCAATTAAATTAATATGGTTTAGAGGAATTATGGAATTTAAAGAATTTAATAGGTACCCACAAGAGTAGATATAACCATATTGGAAGAATGAGAGGGTATAACAACTGTCAATGGTACCAGGCACCGTGGAGCCCTACACGGGGAAATGCTAGCTGATCAGCCATGCGAGGTGGGGAGCTAGGAACCTTTAAGACACAGATGATGGGGAGGGGTTCTTTCAACTGTTTCATGTCTTGGTAATTCAATTTTATGTATTGGTCCTTGTACCTCTAGGAGTTTGAGTCTTGTATGAGCCTTATGCTTTAGGCATGTGGGTCATATTAGGGTTCCCCATCACCCCTTAAAAGGGGGATTATCCAAAAATCAATAAATGGTACTATATATATGAATATGTTTATAAAATGTATTCATAATTAATATATATTTATTATATTTTATATTTTAACCTATATGAATAAATATGAGACTTATGGTAAGAGTTTCTCATCTCACTTTTATTTCTGTGAGATATATTCCATATTAACCAACAATTCCTTTTTTTGTGTGGTTTATATATCCAATATGAACATATTTTATGATTACTTTCATGAAATTTATGGGTATTTAAAAATCCATATATTGTTATATGTTTCATTATATTATTATTCAAAGATTATTGAAGCTGTAAACATTTATGTAACAATATCATTTATTTTTGAGATTGCCTATGCTAAATTTTAATTAAAGGAAATTATATGGATCTTATCATTTAAACACTATATATTTTATTCTCCTCTGGGTATTCATTGAATTTTTATTTATTATTACCATTTTAATCTATTTTTTAATTAAAATTGTTAAGAATTTTTTTTTTGAAAATCTGACCTTATTTCATTTTTTTCTCAACGAAACATGATAATAATTTTTTTATGTAATTATTTAAATATTAATGATTTTTTTAAAAAGATCATTTTAATTACCTTTTAATTTGTTTATATAGGTTTAAAATAAATATTATTGATGTTTTTTTTCTAAATATACCAGTTTTTACTATTTACAAAACTATGAAAATAATGTTCTCTTTTAACATATTTGGTATGAATGGATTTTACCACAATCATTTACATTATTTTCTTTGATGATTCATTCAAAGGTTCCCATATTTGATTTAAAATAATTTTTTTCCTAATATTTTGGAAATTTTTTATATTTTAAATGAGTGGTTTGAGAATAAAAAGGTTATATTTTTCTTAAAAAATATTATAGTGATCTTCTAAAAGGAATTTTTCTTATATGATAACACCAATTGATGTTAATTATTTTTTACTTGGGATATGATCTAATGAAACAATATTTATTCTTTCTCTATATGGTTTATGATTATGATTATGAGATTTTTATGAAACTGATTTATTTTCCAATGAGTAATTCTATAATGAGATGATTAATGTTTCATGTTCTTATGACACACATACGTATGGTTTTAATTATGTGATTGGTGGTTATCTTATAAACCAAGGATGGGTGGATAAGTTATAAATCTAGGATGGCTGGTTCCATTATAAACCACGAACTGGTGGTTACATTATAAACCAGAGATGGGTGGGTGCATTATATCATTCTAATATATTGGGTAAAGAATGATATCTCATTTGATAATAAGGACTGAAATAGGGAGTGAAACCAATTTAGTAAGGGACTGAATCCATAATGATTTTCATGCGAGTGAACCATGACTACGGAAATTATAGAATTTGGAGTGAAAAAAATCCACTATTATAGTTTTGGAAGTGATCCTTGACTAAGAAATTTTTTTTTTATTCTTATGTGTATGCCAAAAACTTAAGTCTTGTACTAATTCTCACTATTGATCATAGATTTATATACCCAATTTTACCCTTACTAAGTATATAAGACCACCCTTTATTTTATTTTCTTTCACCATGATACTAATAAGGGATATGTGAATTATTCAATGGTCATAATAGAAAAAATTGTAAATGTATCACTATAATTTTAATTTGTATTTCATGTTTTCAAATGTATGGTGAGAATCGTGTTTGTATTTAGTCTTTCAAGACTAATAAACTATTAAAACCTTCATTATGAGATCTCATTTATCCTGTGCCAATGTAGTATGATAACAATCATCTCTAGGTTATTGGATTTGGGGTGTTACAAGAATGATAGTCCTCCAACGAGTATGGTTGATCCCCCTATGTATATGGTCGATCCCTTTTATTAATAGGCATCAAAACATGTAAGGATCATCCTTTCTTTATTTTCCTTCAAATGTCTCCAAATACCATCCTAAAATCTCATGTGTATCATCATATTTAATTCTTCCTCATATCTTATCACATATATCATCATAATCTTACAATTATTTTAATCGATCAAATCATCTTCCAAAAATACACTTCAATTTTTCATGAGTGAAAAAGGAATATCTCTTTTATTCACCTTTCAATTAAACTCTAATTTCATTCCTATAAATTGGGTGTATTGATCTTAATATTAGTTCACCGAAATCTCCACAAGTAAGAGTATAAGTGTGGGTAATTTTATGTCTTTATTTCATACATACATTTTTGGTTATTTAATTTAATTAATTTGTGAATATAATTGTCAATTTTACCAAATTATTAATTATTTTGATTTTTTTGGGTAAATAATATTTTGAATTATTTTTTTAAAAAAGTAAAATAATATTTTTAACAATTTATATTATTGAAATGAATTTTAATAGAGAACAAATGTCTACTATTTGAAGGGAAAAGGTCCCTTGAACTGGACATGGAAGAACCAAGGAGGCCAGCATGATCAAACTAATGTGCCAAGTGGAACTTTAATGGGAAATATATAGTGTCAAGAGAGTAGTGGGGGAAAAAGCCCACCATAGAGGCATTGAGAATGTGTGGGGTGGAATATTCTAAAGGAATAATAATCATGGGGATATAGCTAAATTGGTTATTTATAGAGATGATAGTGCGTAATATTTTAAAAATGAAGGTGCTTCCTTATCTGAAAACTAATACAGAACAGTGATAAAATGTCACAAAGTGCACATAAGTAGAAAAATGTTTTCCCATGCAAAATTAATATGCACCAGTTTGATTGAAGTCATTGTATCCCATTCTCACCAGCTATTGTTTTCCACCGGCCATCATAAACCACCATCATCACTTCCATGAATGAATAAGGTAATCTATTTCACCACTGTGGTGCCTGAAACCTTTATTGATTTCTTCTATTATATCATAAAATAATTTATTATTCCCTTTATAAAGATCAATGTGGATGAAGAGGAACTACATGTTATGAATACCAAAAACTTCTAGCGCAACACTGTAGAGGGCCTATTCATGGTCGAGAGGGAGGTCCCAACATCAAAATACCTACTAAAATATGAAGTTAAACATGGCAAATGATTTGGTGATGAGAAAAACTAAAAATATTTCAAAATGAATTATTAAGAGTTGTGGTTGATGTAAATGAATGAAAGTTTGTTAAAGGATGATGAAACCCACATAATTACATGGACGGGAATATTGTTCGATGGGTGAACTCTGAGATCAAAACTGCCATCCTTTTGACATGGCTATTCTTGTGGTGGGCATGTGTAAAGGATAATTGAAGATAACTACATGAAACTATGAACACCACACCCAAAGAATAATTTACATGTTATTTTTATGAAAATTTTGCAGAGATTAGTGTTCATCTACTCAATAATTGTATTTCCTACACCATGGTGGAATGATTTAAATTCAAGATTAATTTATTCCATGTGGATTTTTAGGATAATTAAAGAGGTTGGTTTAAATGCAAGTCTTCTATGAATCCCATGGATTAACTAAAGAGAGTATTTTTTAGAAGGGTAAATCTGATCCTAAGGGATTCAAATATAAGAAATAATATGCTTTTAGACACTATAAAAGGTATTTGGGAATCAAATGGACTTTCACTGATGGAATAAAGAGTTTTTTTCTGCCCATCCTCGAATCAACTGATGTTCAACTGCTATTTTTTATTTTATTTACCCCTCTTTAATATCACGATGGGATATTTTTTCTTTTTTTCAGATAAATAACTGAATAAGGATTGTGTTATTGTAATTTTTTTATTATTTTAGTGCATTCTGGTTAATGAATTAATTTTTTTCTTAATATCTTTCCTATTTCTTAACTTATGAACATTGAACTTGAATTTGGAATGTTTTTATTTGAATTAATAATTAAATTAGATTATACATTAAAATTAAATAGTTTAGTATGATTATGTTTAAATAAAGTATCGATAAACCTAACATAATAAATAATACAATTAATTGACCATATGAAAGGTATAATTTGTGCGTTATAGAGAATGTTCAAAGACTAAGGGTTTTCCTTGTTCCTAATTTGATAATAATATAGCCAAATAATTATCACTACATTTCACTAGAACATGGATTTAGAATTAAAAATATTTTCATAAATACCAATATTTATTTTCGTCACCATTATAATATTCGGCTTTTGATTTCAATTTTCATAAAATCTCCTAATGTCTATTAGAATCATCTCATGGGTTCATCCTCAAACATTACATTTACAACATTCATTGATGTTGTAGTTTTTTAGTCTTTTTAAATTTGTAAATTTTATTAACCCCATTGAAATTAATGATTCTTATAGGTGGTTATAAATTTATTACTCCATTTTTAGGGAGAGTGATAAAATATATTAATGTTTTTTAGGTGCCTTTATTTTAAATTTTTCTTTTTATTTTTTTTACACTAGGTGTACTCATGCAATGATTTTAGGTTTACTATTTTATCCAAAATGAATTCACTAGATCTAAAGGTAAAGCGATCGTCAAGATTAAACCTAAGTTGGAGATAATTCTGAGGAAGATAAGTAAATATGTAGCTGCAACCATGTCTGGAGTTGAAGAAAACTAGGATACAAGAGGAGTACAACTAAGAGATATAGGGTTGCACATGATCATGGATTATAAAATACCTTCTAATATGGGGGTTCAACTGAGAATTTTGGTAGCACTTTAAGTTTCCAACCATTTTGAGATAAAAACTACAATCATCAAGATGATCTCCAATTCTATCTAGTTTTTTGAGCTACCATATGTGGTTCCAAATTCAAATCTAGTGAACTTTCTTGAGATTTGTGATACCTTATAGTTTCAAAAAATATCTAATGATTTTGTGAGGAAATTTATATTTATATTTTCCTTAAAATATATATTTAAATAGTGGATACAAGACTTTCCACCTCATTCTATCACAACATGGGATGAGTTGGAAGGAATTTTCTTAACTCATTTCTTCCCTCCCTCAAAATCTATGGGAATTTACATAAATATTTTAAATTTAAATAAATTAGATGAAGGGACAATTTACAATTGATGTTATCATTTTAAAGACTTAATTAGAAATTTTATTCATTACAAAGTAACAATATGTATTTTAACTCAAACATTATATAAGGGTGTGTCAAAGGGAAATAAGTATATTGCTGAAGTTAAAGATCAGGTTTTGTTGGAGAAAAATTCACCAAAATAGAGAGACAACTTACTCAATGAAATAGTGATAAAAAAATATAATGAAAATTGTAATTAGGAAAAAGAAAGGGAGTACACATGGTTGATAATAACAAGTGGATGAAATCTCAAATGGAAGTTCTGATCAAGAAGATGGAAACCATGATTGTACAACAACAACACCAAGGTATATATATTAAATAAGTATATTATGCTGATTAAAATCATCAAAATCAATTCCATGGTAGGAATAAACTACTAAATAAAGTTTAAGGATTTCAATAGAGAGATCAGTGATATCAATAACAATAAGGATAATCACTTCCAAGAAAAATCAACACATTGGAGGAGAAGTTGGATATATTCATGAAAAACACCAGGGATAAAATAAATTAATCAAAATCTTATTCAAAATATAAAGGGTATGTCGTAAAATTGTTAAAGGATGACTCAAGGGATAAAAATGATGCACTATGAAATCTAGAGTTTCAAGTTTTCCAAATTAAAAATTAACTTAGAGAAAGGAAAAGAGGAGTACTACCAGGGCTGAAGTCAACCAACATGGATAAGTGAAGGATATCACCCTATGTAGTGGGAAATAAGTGGATTAAAGTGTTTAACAAATAAGATAACAATAAGAATAAAAAACATAGAAAGAGAAAACAAATAAATAAAAAAGAAAGGAAAAGGAAGAATTATATGAAAAAGAAATAATTGAAGATCCCCACAACCTTATAAGCTAATAATTATCTTTTTTGAGAGGTTAAACTAAGGTAAAATTGATGCACAATGAGGTAAATTTCTTAAAAAAATTAAAAATTTACATATTAATATCATTTTTTTGTATAATCCCTTGGAAACATTCCAATATATGAAAAATTTATAAAAGAGTTTGTGTATAATAATAATTATATTCAAGAGATTAGAACTATAACACTCACAATAGAATGATTTATGGTGGTATCAAAATATTTATCAGACAAAAAATATCAAGGTAGTTTTTCAATTCCCATAAATATCAAGTCTAAAAAATTTAGAAATTCTCTTTGTGATTTAGGTGAATTCATGAAATTATATCATTCATCACATATGTGAGCCTTGGACTAGAAATGATAAATAGAACCAAATTTTCACTCCAACTATAATATTTGATAATAAATTACCCTTGAGTTATGATTTAAGATATTCCGGTTAAAATAGATAAATTCATCTTCCTAGTGGACTTCTTATTACAAGTCATGGAAGTATATAGTACTCCACTCATATTGGGGAGATCATTCTTGGAAACTGTAATAGTAATTATATATGTAAAAAATGGTGACCTATGTTTGAGAGTTTTTAGGGGGCAAGTGATCTTCCTCGTCAACATCACCAATAATTTGATACCACTTATAGTCAACATTAATTCCAATGTTGATTTCAAAATTTTAAAATTAATAAACCATGAACCTGAAAATAAAAAACTACTAAGTAGTATACGTATACTAATTATGAAGTTGATCCCATGAGGAAAAGGTGGGTAATATCATTAATAAAAATTTAAATCCATAAACTAAATTATTAAAGAAATAAAAACTACTTGAAAATAAAAGAGATAAGGATTATGACTGTCGAAGTTCAATAAAATAGAAATAGATATAATAAATGTTAAATCAAGGTTCATTAAGTATTAGGAAATTAAATGATGAAGTGGGAATAATTATTTTTCATAATAAAGTCTATGTGAAACCAATGTTCATAGTATACACTCACTAACCAATAAATTCCCCTTTTCTCAATTGTCAAGGTACTTTGGTTCTTTTGAAGATTGGGTGAATTGAAACCATATTTAAACATAGTGAACAACCCACCCAATGTTCATGGTGAGATTAATTAAGTATCTAATACTTTAATTATATCCCTCCCTCACCCATCACACAATGGTTATGAATTAATAAAGAAAATAAGATAATTAATAATTTAATGTGTAGATAAAATAACTAATATTAATTGAATTTAAACATATAATACATCAATAGCACCCGAATAGAAATGCTTCGGCATGTTTGGTCAATCCCTCTATTTACATGGTCAACCCTTTGTATTTATTAACAAAAAACTCCCAAGGTTTGGCCTTTATTTATTTTTCTTTGAATTTATCTAAATCTCATCCAAAAATCTCATGATCATCCTTATCTTGAATTCTTCCATATATCTCATTAGATATTTCATCTTAATATTCCAATTATTTTATTCATTGAAATATTCTTCTGTAAATCCTCTTCAATTCTGCATAATTCCACATTACATATTCATTTTACTACCATTTTAATTAAACTTGAATCACATGCACAAAGAGTGGGAATCCAAATATTTATCTTAGTTTTTAGAAATATCCACAAGTACGAGTATATGTATGGGGTAATTTGATGTATTTATTTCATGAATACACTTTTTATTTAATTTATTGAATTTTTTGATTTATTTTTTATTTTTTCCCAATTATTAATAGTTTTAATTATTTGAAAAAAAGTATTTAATTGTTTATATTTTTGAAATGATTTTTTTCAAAGGAAGAAATGTTTATTTTTTGAAGGCAAAAGGCACCTTGAACTGGATTAGGGTGAACCAAGGAGGCCTACATGATAAAAATAATTAGTACAGTGGAGGTATAATGGGAAATCTAAAGTTTCAAAAGTATAGTGGGGCCAAATCCTGGTTCATGGTGGCATTGAGCGTGTGTAGGATGACACATGATGGAGGAAGTTGAAGCATGGGGAGGTGCCTCTGATGGTCATTTGAGGAGATTATATTTCTAAATAGTTTATAAACACAGGTTCTTAAATAATTCAATAATAATGTGGGACAATGATGAAACACAAAATTGCACAATTAATATGATTTAAATCCTCTCTCTTTAAAGTCACACTCCCACTCTAGGATTAAAGTCATCATAAATCGCACTCACCGACTACCATATTCCACCAACCACTGAAAACCACCATTTTCACTACCAATAATTCTTGGGGTAAAACCCTTTCACGATTGCAATTATTGTAATGACAATAGATATCATCTACGCGCTTGGGAGATCATTTTTTTGATTATAAGTTTACTTTACAATATTTAAAAGTTATTTTGAACGAAAATTATTTTTCAAATTTTTTATGTTTCGAAAAGTGTTTTTCAAAGTGGAAAGGATTATTTCCTAAATAAATTTTTTCATGATTTTTAAATCTTCCTCCATAAGTTTCAAAGATTATATTCAAATAAAAATAATTTTAAAAATGTTTTATGCTTTAAATAATTTTTTCAAAGTGTAAAGGTTACTCAAGAAAAGTATTATTTAATATTCTGTTATAAGTTTAAAATTTAATTTTCAAAGAAAAGTGTTTCAAAAATGTTTTATGATTTTTAGTTTTTTTAAAAATGATTTTCAAATAAAATTTATATTCCTCAAGATATGTTCCAAGTGTTTTTTCAAAATCACATTCCATCTAAGATGAAATCCTTTGAGGTTACTTTTTATTTACTGGTGATATGATTCTAGGATACCATTATTATTTTTTATTTGAATGGTTTATGTATATTATGATATGAAGTTTATGAAACTTGTTTCTTTTACATGTGTTATACCACGATAAAATTATTATGAAACTCACTTCTTTTAAATGGGATATGTTATGATGAAATGATTACGAAACCTATCTCTTTTTCATAGGTTATGATATGATGAAATTTTTATGCAACACAATTCAATTCATGGGTTATGATATAATGAATATTTTATGATCTTGTGGAATACACACATATGATTTTCATTATGTGATGGGTGGGACCTATATCTACCTCTAATTAATTGGGTAATGATTTATATCTCATGAGATATACTAGACTGGAATGGAGAGTGAACCCAGTTCTATAAGGGACACTCTTCTATGATGCTCTTAGGAACACAACTTGACTACTATGATGGTTTAGGGAGTGAACCCATTCTAATAGGGTAGCCCGGACAGTGAGCCTTTACTACTATGGAAATTGTCACGACCTGAACCTAACGGTCCTGAGCCGCAACTACCTCAAGCCTACCTCCATAGGCTAGAGGCTGGCGACTAGCACCGAAGGCGTAACAATCTCGGGGAGGCCTTCACCTATGTACCTGTACACACACACACACAACCCACTCGATGCAGAAGTGCAGAGTGAAAAGAAAACCACAGGAAAAACAACTATAACCCAACCACAGTCATGCATCAACCACTAAATAGAGCAAGTAAAGTGCTGGAAGTACTAAAAAGTAAACTGAAAAGTAAAAAGGGCAAAAAACGTGCCCAACCAGAAAGGTGCCCCAACCTAGAAAAAGGTAAACAAAAGAAAAAAACTGGATATACTCCCACCTAAATACTCTAGCACAATCGCGGTACGCTGCTCCAACTGTTGTGACCTCTATGCTCCTCCGTAGTCACGATCGACCTGTCTGTCGTCTACAAGGGCACACCAGGTGCGAGCAAAGCCAAAGTAGGGGTGAGTATAAAGATACACAGTAGGATGGCCCAAAATCTCTAGGGAGAAAAAAAGGAGGCACTAAAGAGGTGAGCAGTAGAATGAACAAGGATAGTGGAAAAGTACATTAAAGAGAGTGCAGATCGACCCAATAAGTGGACAGAAGTAGACTCGTCCAAATGCAAGGAGCTAGGAATGGTGAGAAGATGAATTTCTCGTCGAGTCTTCACTACCTATAGCCAGAGAGTAGGCTCGTCCAACCAAGGGGAGCTAGACACAGAAAGCACAAGGCATACCCCACACGTCTTCGCCCAACCTAGAAAAAGAGTAACTGATCCCAAGGAGTGGGAACAAAAGTAAAGTTTGTATATATATATGATCAATAAGAAACCAGAACGAGTGTGTAAGGGGATCTCCATCTCCAAGCTCAGCCCAGGAAAAGTCACCAACAGTTCTAGGGATATCCAACACTGAACCCAAATGTCCCGCATGTCAACCTAGGAGGTACAAGTTAAAGGGATCAATAACCACACCTCGATACTATCCACTTTGGGGGGAACTGACTCACCCCCACGACTTTTAGGTCACATCGCAAGGATGCGTCTCAGTGGGAAATGCACCCCTCGTCCCCGTATGTCCTGAGGTCGCGTCAAAACTGTCACATCGCTGATCCATACAACCAAGGATCCCGCTCCGGTATTCATGGAGAAAAGTCACCGACTAGCCTTATAGAAAGGTCTGAGTCCGAAAGAATTCTTCAGGTAACCCACTACCCAACCCCGCTGGAGAGTAAACCCTAAGGGGTCAAGGGGTAACCCACTGTCCAGCCCCGCTGGAGGGTAAACCCTGATAAAAGGTCAACATGTAACCCACTGCCCAGCCCCGCTGGAGGGTAAACCCTGATAATTCGTCGGGTAACCCACTACCTAACCCCGCTGGAGGGTAAAACCTACTAAGTGAATGGGTAACCCACTGCCCAGTCTCTGCGGGAGGGTAAACCCTAATAAGTCCATGGGTAACCCACTGCCCAGCTCTACTGGAAGGTAAACCCTAATAAGTTGACGGGTAACCCACTGGCTAGCCCCTCTAGAGGGTAAACCCTAAGGGGTGAATGGGTAACCCAATACCTAGCCCGACTGGAGGGTAAACCTGGAACTGGTCCGATAGCTCTGTACTGCCCGTGCCATCGTTGGGGGTCACCAACATTGCTACTGCGCGTTGGTTCGGAGTGCGTTGAAGAATCCTCCCCCGAACGACCTCTCATGCTTCCACATTTAATAAGATCTCGAATGAGGCTCCGCACACCCAAACAGATCACGTCTTTGCAACACTCGCGAAAAAACACGTGAGATAGACTATTCACTCTCCTGAAACAGATCCCTGGCTGAAAAGATGTTCGCCAAAACTTTAGGCTCGCACGGTGTCTCATGGGGCCCAATCTTGGTCCTGAAAGAGGTCGGGCGGACTCAGCCATTGCGATGGCCTCCGAAAAACACGTCAAATCGACTATTTATTCTCCCCGAATGGACTCCTGATGAAAACATCACAAAATACAGCATGTCGCTTAAAAGACAGCCCGTGGGGACCACGTCTCAACTCCAGTTTCAATGCCCGAAACCACACTGAAAATATCCGCCTCATCGCCAGGGTCTCAACGCCACTGATGACGCCTAAAACGGACATCGGATGTGTCTGCGCTATCCAAAACAAGAACCCCCGGAAAAATGCCAATCCACTTAAAGGCATGTCGCGCCACCGAGGCCCCATGTTTCGGGAAATAAAAACCCCCAAAACCCTATCAAAATGTTCTCTCGATTTAAGGGATGTATCGACATAGATGGAACATGAATCCGACACCTCGTATGAGTTCTACGAGCGTTTTAATTTTTATTAGACGAAAACAGGTGGGCCGGGCCGGTTCGGCCGGCCGCCCATGCACCTGGGCCGGCCCACCTGTGGGCTGGCTCGCCTCGCCCGGACCGGCTTATGTCAGTCTGGTTCTATCTCCATGGGACCCGCATATCACAGGTCCCTTGTCTCACCAGCTGGGGTCCGAAGACCCTGGTCTCCCACAAGCGCACCAACCAGCAAAAGCATGTCGGCCCGAGTCTCCGCTCGTTGGCGCCCCCCTCCGCTGGCGCCCCCTCCTCTGTTCGACCGGCCGGATCCCGCTCCCGCTCGCGAACCGCGCTGACGCCGCCTCACCCGGTCGCCCTGCTGCTGAGCCGCCAAAGACCGCCCGGCCGACCGCTGCGCCCGATCACCGTGCCGCCACAGACCGCCCGCCGGACCGCCGCGCGAACCCACCGGAGAACCCAGATCCACCAGAAAACACCCAAAAACTCCTCGAACTTCATCGTATCACTACAGTTGCCACGAGACTCAGATTTTCGAACTTAAATAGGTGTTGGAAAGCTTAGAACGATCCCTACTGTTATATGGGATTCTCTTGACAATTTAACATAGGCTTCAAGCTGTAATATAAGATTGAAGTAGATGCGGTAATTGAAAACAAATAACGCACGATCCTACCTCGGGGGCTTAGCCCGTCGCTTCGCAATGATCCACCGACCACCACACCTTGGAGAGGAGGAGGAGATGGAGGAGATCCCTTGATTGAGTCTCCTTCTGCCAGAGTATGAGAAATGAAGAAGGGGAGAGGTAAGTGTAGACTTAATAAAGAATTAAATGAAATCATTAATTAATTCTTTTTAATCCTCCAACGGTAGGCTCGTTCCCGAACCCTCAGTGGGGTCGAGATTAAGCCTCTCCTATGGTAATAGTCATGCCCTGAGTGCAATGGTGGTCTCAGAATTATAATCCAAGGCTCCGTTCAAAATTTACTAATTCAACACCCAAGGCCACTAAATTACGAAAACTCCCCTGGGGGCATTTTTCACAGTTGACCCGCGCCCGCAAAAATTTCACCTCTCCTAGGGTAAACGGAACGCTCCAGACTCAACAGTGCCCTTATTTTTCCCGTACGAGCTACCATTTAGGAGTTATTCTATTTATTTAACGTGTCCAGTGTGAACACATGTCAAATTTAATTCCGGCCACACTGGGGCTCGGAATCTCACGCCATTTGAACGTCCTTCTTTGGAATAACATCAAGAAAATTTCAAAGTCTTACAGGCTCAAAACTGGGGTTCTTACATCATTCCCTCCTAAAAGTTTTTCATCCCCAAAAAATAAAACTAAAAAAACAACTCAGGATACAAAGCCCGCATCTAGCTCTCCCGCTCACAGGTGCTCTCCTGCACCCTTTCGTGCTACCACAACACACAGACCAAAGGAATGACTTATCCACGCAGAGTCTGCTCCTGTCAGTCCTCAATCTCCACCGTGTGATTCTCAAAGGTGGATCCATCCTCAATGTATATCTCTCCCCAATCAATAACGTGTGTGGGGTCATGCACGTATTTCCTCAGCTATGATATGTGGAAGACGTCGTGCACTCTCTCCAACTGCGGGGGTAGAGCAAGATGGTAGGCAACCTCACCAACCCAACGCATGATCTCAAAGGGCCTGATAAACCTCGGGGATAACTTTCCTCCCCGTCCAAACATCCGCGTTCCACGAAACGGGGTGACTCTCAAGAAAACATGGTCTCCCTGCTCAAACTCCAAAGGCCTGCAATGTCGGTCTGTATAGGAATTCTGTCTGCTCTGAGCCATCCTCATCCGCTCATGAATGACCTACACCTTCTCTGTCATCACATGTACCAACTCTGGGCCCATTAGGGAGGTCTCCCCAACCTCTGTCCAACACAACGGTGACCTTCAGGGTCTTCCGTAGAGGGACTCAAAAGGTTCCATTCCAATAGTAGAGTGGTAACTATTGTTATAAACAAACTCTACCAAGCGTAGGTGATCCTCCTAGATCTGGCCAAAGTCTAACACGCACGACCTGAGCATATCCACCAACACCTAGATAGTGCGCATGGTCTGCCCGTCAGTCTGGGAGTGAAAAGCTGTACGAATCAGCAACTGAGTCCTGAATGCCTCCTGCAGGCCTCGCCATAATCACGACGTAAACCGCGTGTCACGGTCGGAGATGATCGTCGAGGGTACTCCATGAAGGTGGACGATCTCTCAAACATACCTCTTCCCCAGACTCTCCACCAAACCCTACTCCCTGATGGAAAGGAAGTGTGCCGACTTCGTGAGTCGGTCCACTATCACCCAAATGGAGTTGTGGCCCTTCGCTGTACGCGGAAGACCCATGACGAATTCCATATTTATTTCGTCCCACATCCACTCCGGGATATCAAGGGGCTGAAATAACCCTGCCAGAACTTGATGCTCTGCCTTCACCTACTGATAGGTAAGGCACCGAGAAACGAACTCTGATACACTCCGCTTCATACCGGACCACCAAATTTGCTGCTGAAGATCTCTATACATCTTCCCCACACCGGGATGTACAACCAAGGAAGAAGTGTGGAACTCCCACATCACCTCCTCCCGCATCTCCACTGGTACTACAACTCATCCCTCGAACAAGATATCATGATTCCCTCCTTCAGAATACTCATCGGGTGCATCGCCCATGGATATCTGATCACGCAGTACCTCACTGTCGACATCCCCCAACTGCGACTCTCTCACACGCTCAAGGAGAAAAGGGGTCAACACCATCGACTGTAGAAAAGTCGTTCCCTCCTGCTCCACCAAGGTTAGTTGTAGGGAAGCCAACTGATCTGAAGCTTCCCACACTAACCGAGCCTGGGACTTCCTGCTAAGAGCATCTGCTACTACATTTCTCTTCCCTAGAGTGTAGACTATCTCGAAATCATAGTCCTGTAGAAACTCCAGCCAGCGCCTCTACCTCAGATTCAAATCCCTCTGATTGAAGATATACTTGAGGCTCTGGTGGTCTGAGTATACCACAAAATGCTCACCTAGAAGGTAGTGTCTCCATAACCTCAAGGTGAAGACCACTGCTTCCAGCTTCAAATCATGAGTTGTATAATTCTGCTCGTGGGGCCTCAACTTCCTTGACCCATACGCAGTCACTGTGCATTGCTTCATCATCACTCACCCGAGCCTATCCCCTGAAGCATCGTAATATACGATGAAATCAATGCCCTCCTCTGGCAGCCTCAAAACTGGAGCACTAGTCAGCCTCTACCTCAACTCCTCGAAGGCCTTCAAGCACTAATCTGTCCAGGTAAACGGTCATCCCTTCCGCATCAATGCGGTCAAAGGGGAAACAATCTTGGAGAAGTCCTCCACGAACCTGCTATAGTACCCTGTCAAACCAAGGAAAATCCGCAACTCAGATGCATTATTTGGTGGATCCCAAGCAAGCATTGCCTCTATCTTTGCGGGATGCACAACCAAACCCTGTTCCATAACGACATGCCCCAAAAAAGTGAACCTCGTGAATCGAGAACTAGCACTTCGAGAGATTCCCGTATAGCTGGTGATCTCGAAGTAAGTCTAGGACCATCCTCAAATGCTACACATGTTCCTCCTATGTCTCCGAGTAAAGGAGTATGTTGTCAATAAATACAACCACAAAACGGTCCATGTATGGCTGGAAAATATGGTTCATCAAATCCATGAAGACGGAAGGGGAATTCGTCACACCAAAGGGCATCACCAGAAACTCGTAATACCCATATCGACAACAGAAGGCCAGCTTCAGGATATCAGCCTCACGAACTCGCAACTGGTGGTAGCCAAATAAAAGATCTATCTTCGAGAACCACTTCTCAAAACTGGTCAAAGAGGTTGTCGATCGTCGAAAAGGGTAATTGTTCTTTATCGTGGCCTGATCCAGGCGACGATAATCTATGCAAAGTCATAGGCTCTAATCTTCCTTCTTCACAAACAAGACCAGAGATGCCCAGGGGGACACACTAGTCCGGATGAATCCCTTCTCATGAAGGTCATCCAAATGAAGTCATAGCTCTCAAAGCTCTGTGGGAGCCATTCGATATGCTGCACAATATATCGAAGCAGTCCCCGACTACAAGTCGATACAGAACTCCATCTCTCACCTTAGAGGTAGTCCCGAAAATTCCTAGGGAAAAACGTCCATGTAGTCCTCTACAATGGTAGGGATCCAGGTGCCTGTAACATCTGAATCCCCAAGAGCCATGCTCACCATCTGGTGCAAAAAAGTTCGGGGTCTCTTGCTCAGAGTACCCATCTACTCTGCCATGAGGTCTCGTTCACCAAGGATGGTGAACCTCGTCCCATCAGAAAACATGCCTCTGCTCTTTTGTGATGACAGTCGATCTGGGCGTGAACCATAGAAAGAAAATCCATGCCCAGGATGATGTCGTAAGGTTCCATCGTGATGGTGAGGAGGTCCCACCTGAAACTCCCTCCTCCAAACGACAGTTCACACAGTCTGCAGATAAAGTTCACTAATGAGAAACTTCCTGTAGGAAACTCGAGGCTAAGTGTAGGTGTCAGCGCCTCTACTGGAAGCTCCAACTCCCGTACCAATAGCAGTGATACAAAGGGGTGGCTGGAGCCTATGTATACTAGTACTGAAGCAAGTGTGGAGTAAACACAAAGCGTAACTCGGACCATCTCGTGCGCTGGGGGGTCTCGAACACCCATGGCCTGAAGCTGCCCGCGACCCCTACCACCAGCTCCCTGAGCCTGGCGTGGGCTGCCTGGTGGTGGAGGTGGAGGGATCTCAAAACATCGTCCTCCACCTCCTGGTCCTTCCGCTATGCCTGTGCCACCTCCCTGAGGACTTCCTGGTCCCCACCAAGGTGACCCCTGGTCACGGCGCTGCCTATGCCTCTATGGTGCGCCTGCTGCCGGCCACGACTGATCTGTACACCTGGTCAGGAAATCCCGTGCTAGATGGCCCCAACTGTCACAAGTGTAACACAGGATCTCTCATGTCTCCCTTGGTTCCCTACGACGCCACTAAGGTGTACGACCCTGGCCCTGGGTCTGCTCACGGAAGGGCCTCCTCGGATGAGGCCCATCTCTCTGTCATCTTCCTGCTGAAGACTCAGCTCTAAATCATCCACTGCTAGGTCCTTCCATCTAGCTCCCCTCATCCAGGAAGCTCTCGGTCACAAGTGCCCTATCTAGATCCCCGGTTTAAGTGGGGATGCACAAGGTTACCACGCTAGCATAGATCTCTCTGCGAAGACCCTGCTCGAACTTCCACGCTCGGAAGTAGATGTCACAGATAATGTCCTGCGAGTAGCGTATAAGATCAGTGAATCGGGACCAATACTAGGACACAAACATCTTCCCCTGCTTCTGCTCTAGAAGCTCCTAGATTTGAACGGAGCGTAAACACGAGGGGGAGTAATCCTCCCAGAAAAGCTGCTGGAAGCCATCCCATGTGAGGGACGACTCATTATGGGTCTGCGTCACCAAAACCCACCATCACCCGACTGTCCCGAGGAAAAGACTGGCGGCTAGGGCCACCATCAGGTCTGCTGGGGTCTATACTAGCCGGAAGAGCTGTGCCACTGACTCAAGCCAGTCCTCCGCCACCTGGGGATTCGGGTCCCCGCGGAACCTCAATGGCCTCTAATGCTGGAAGTCTCGTAGCGTGCTCATTCTGCGCGCAACCTTGGCCTGAGCTGCCGGTACTAACTGCCGCTCCTTAGGTGGAGGGGCTACTACTGAAGAAGTGGGCGGAAGGGGATCATGTGAGGGTCCCTGAACTGACGTCTCGTTGCTCTCCAGGTCATCATCACGAACTGGAGAGGGTAACCTGGATGGCTGCTGTCATGGGGGCATCCTAAAAATTATCAAGGATTACCACGATCAGATGAGCATATATATATATATATATAACAGTAATAACAAAGTGAGCTGAATTAAACAAAGACAGTCAAAGACTTAGTCCTACAAGATGAATGTTCCCAAGTTCTATGCAACAAGTGTCTCAGTATGTATACTCGACAAATGGTTATTAGGGTCCTGATGAATGGATACATCGGCCACCAGTACCATCACTGGACTCCCTGGCCTGAGAGCCACTCTCGAGACACGTCGAAACTATTTCCCTAAATCCTCAACCATTTCCTTTTTAGGGAAGTCCGAACAATTCCCCAAGGAACGAAACAACTCTGATACCACTTTGTCACGACCCTACCCTATCGGTCCTGAGCCACAAATATCTCAAGCCTGCCTCCATAGGCCAGAGGCTGGTGACTAGTGCCGAAGGAATAACAATCTCAGGGAGGCCTTCGCCTAAGTACCTGTACACATGCACACAAAACTCACTCGATGCAGAAGTTTAGAGTGAAAAGAAAACCCCAGGAAAAATAGCTATAACCCAACCACAGTCATGCATCAACCACTAAATAGAGCAAGTAAAGTGATGGAAGTACTGACAAGTAAACTGAAAAGTAAAAAGGAAAAAACACACGCCCAACCACAAAGGTGCCACAACCCGGAAACAGGTAAACAAAAGAAAACAAATGGATAGACTCCCACCTGAATACTCTAGCACGATCGCAGTACACTGCTCCAACTGTTGTGACCTCTACGATCCTCCGTAGTCACGATCGACCTATCTGTCATCTACAAGGGAACACCAGGTGCGGGAAAATCCCAAGAAGGGGTGAGTATAAAGATACTCAGTAGGTTGCCCCAAAATCTCGAGGGAGAAACAAAGGAGGCACTAAAGAGGTGAGAAGTAGACCGAACAAGGACAGTGGAAAAGTATAGTAAAGAGAGTGAAGCTCGACCCAACAAGAGGAAGGAATTAGACTCATCCAAATGCAAGGAGTTAAGAATTGTGAGAAGACTAACTTCTCATTGAGTCTTCGCTTCCTATAGCTGGATAGTAGGCCCGTCCAACCAAGAGGAGCTAGACACGGAAAGCACGTGGCATACCCCGTGTGTCTTCGCCCCACCTAGAAGAAGAGTAACTGATCCCAAGGACTGGGAACAAAAGGAAGGTGTGTATATATATATTCTCAACAAGAAACCTGAATGAGTGTGTATGGGGATCTCCACCTCCAAGATTAGCCCAGGAAAAGTCACCAATAGTTCTAGGGATATCCAACACTGAACCAAAACGACCCGCACATCAACCTTGTAGGTACAAGTCAAAGGGGTCAACCACCGTACCTCGATACTATCCACTTTGGGTGGCACTGACTCACCCACACGGCATTTAGGTCACGTCGCAAGGACACGTCTCAGTGGGAAATGCGCCCCTCGTCCTTTTATGTCCTAAGGTCACGTCAAAACTTTCACATCGTTGATCCGTACAACCAACGATCCTGCTCCGGTAGTTACAGAGAAAAGTAATTGACAAGCCTTATAGAAAGGTTTGAGTCCGAAAGAAGTCATCGGGTAACCCACTACCCAGCCCCGCTGGAGGGTAAACTCTAAGGGGTCAACGGGTAACCCACTGCCCAACCCCACTAGAGGGTAAACCCTGATAAGAGGTCAATGAGTAACCCACTGCCCAGACCTGCTGGAGGGTAAACCCTGATAAGTCATCAGGTAACCCACTGCCCGGCCCCGCTGGAGGGTAAACCCTACTAAGTGAACGGGTAACCCACTGCCCAGTCTCTGCTAGAGGGTAAACCCTAATAAGTCCACGGGTAACTCACTTCCCAGCTCTGATAGAGGGTAAACCCTAATAAGTCGACGGGTAACCCACTGCCCAGCCCCGCTGGAGGGTAAACCCTAAGGGGTTGATGGGTAACCCACTGCCCAGCCCCGCTAGAGGGTAAACCCAGAACTGGTCCGATAGCTCTACACTGCCTGTGTCATCACTGGGGGTCACCAACTTTGCTACGGCGCGTTGGTTCGGAGTGTGTCGAAGAATCCTCCACCCAACGACCTCTCATGCTTCCACATTTAATAATATCTTGAATGAGGCTCTATACGGCCAAACAGATCATGTCGTTGCAATCCTCTCGAAAAAACACGCTAGATAGACTATTCACTCACCTGAAACGGATCCCTGACAGAAACGTTGCTCGCCACTACTTTAGGCCCACACGATGTCCTGTGGGGCCCAATCTCGGTCCCAAAAGCGGTCGGGAAAACTGTTCCATTGTGATGGACTCATAAAAATACTTCAAATCGACTATCCATTCGCCCCGAACAGACGCCTGACGAAAACGTCGCAAAACGAAGCATGTCTCTTAGAAGATGGCCTGTGGGGCCCACATCTCAACTCTGGTTTCAATGCCCAAATCTGCACTGTAAATATCGCCTCGTCTCTAGGGTCGCAACGCCACTGACAGCCCTAAAAATGGACATCGGATGTGTCTGCGCCATCCAAAACAAGAACCCCCGAAAAAACGCCAATCCACTTAAAGACGTGTCGCGCCACTGAGGCCCTCGTTTCGGGAATTAAAGACCCCCCAAACCATCTAAAAATGTTCTTCTAGATTTAAGGGATGCGTCGCCATAGACGACATGCGAATCCGACACATGGTTTGAGTTCTACGAGCGTTTTTATTTTTATTAGATGAAAACAGGTGGGCCGGGCCGGGTCGACCGGCCCACCATGTGCCTGGACCGGCCCGCCCGGACCGGCTTAAGCCGGTCCGGTTCTATCTCCACGGGACCTGGATATCATGGGTACCTTGTCTCACCAGCCGGGGTCTAAAGAACCCAATCTCCCGCAAGCGCACCGACCGACAAAAATCCGGTCAGCCTGGGTCTCTGCCTCACTGGCACCCCCCTCCATTGGCGCGCCCCCTCCCCTGTTCGACCGGCCGGCTCCCGCTCCTGCTTGCCCGCCGCACCGACGCCGCCTCACCCGACCACCCTGCTACCGGGCCACCGAAGACCGCCTGGCCGACCACCATGCCCAATCTCCGTGCCACCACAGATCACCCACCGGACCGCCGCGCGAACACCCCGGAGAACCCAGATCCGCCAAAAAAACACCCAAAAACTCCTCGGACTTCGTCGGATCACTGCGGTCACCTCGGGACTCAGATTTTTGAACCGAAATAGGAGTTGTAAATCTTAGAACGATCCCTACTCATATATGGGCTTCACTCGACAATTTAATAGAGGTTTCATGCTGTAATTTAAGCTCGAAGTAGATGCAGTAATTGAAAACAAATAACGCACGATCCTACCTCAGGGGCTTAGCCTGTCGCTTTGCAACGATCCGCCGACCACCACAACTTGGAGAGGTGGAGGAGATGGAGGAGAGCTTGTTGGAGGATCTCCCTTTATTGAGTCTCCTTCCTCCATAGGATGAGAAATGAAGAAGGGGAGAGGTAGGTTTGGACTTAAATAAAGAATTAAATGAAATCTTTAATTAATTATTTTTAATCCTCCAACGGTAGGCCCGTTCCCGAACCCTCAACGAGGTCAAGATTAAGCCTCTCCTAGGGTAAAAGTCATGCCCTGAGTGCAATGGAGGTCTCAGAATTTTAATCTAGGCCTCCGTTCAAAAGTTATTAATTCAACGCCCAAGGTTGCTAAATTACGAAAATGCCCCTAGGGGCGTTTTTCACAGTTGGTCGGCGCCTGTGAAAATTTCACCTCTCCTAGGGTAAAAGACATGCTCCGGACTCAACGGTGCCCTCAGTTTTCCTGTCCGAGCTACCATTTAGAAGTTATTATATTTATTTAGCGCATCCAGTGTGAACACATGTCAAATTTAATTCTGGCCACACCGAGGCTCAGAATCACACGCCGTTTGAACGTCCTGCTTTGGAATAACATCAAGATAATTTCAAAGTCTTACAGGCTCAAAACCGGGGTTCTTATAGAAATGGTTTTCTATGATTATGTTTATGACACAATTATAGGTCTTAGGTCAATTTTATGCTCTTATGGATCATGTTACTTGATTCCTTTATGATTCATGTCTTATAAACTTCCATGATTTATCCCATGTCTCAATATTATGATCTTTGATATGTAGGGAATGGTTTTAAAATGGTAATATCTAGTTCTCATACCATTATTCTCATGTCATGCCTATTTTTTATTGATATCTCACTTTGTTACTCTTATTGAGTATCTGATCTCACCCTTTCCTATGTTTCGTTTCCCTAGGTTATCGAGAAATGTTTTATGTAGGGCATGTTTGTGAAGAGTACTAAAGGGGATGATCTTGATTGGATATCACTTCTAGAAATAGGACCTATACCAATGGTTTTGGCCAAACCGTTGGTATAGGTCACTAATTTGGACCTATACAAATGGTTTCTCCAAAACCATTGGTATAGGATCTATACAAATGGTTTAAAAAAAACATTGGTATATGTCATTATATTGACCCCATACCAAAGGTTTTGGACAAACCGTTGGTATTGGTCCAAATCAAAGAACCTATACCAACGGTTCTCAAAACCGTTGGTATACGTATATACCAATAGTTTTGAGAACCATTGGTATATGTACACCTATTTTTTATGGAATGTTTTTTCACGTAACATTAAATAAACAAAAAGTTAAAATAATTATGATTATACATATATATTTATGAAATTATGTTCACAAATGTAATGTTAGGTTTGTGGTTAGGTCATTGGATGATAAATGAGAGGTGTTGAGATCAAAACCAAGCCATGTTTTTTTTGAATTACCTATACCAATGGTTTTGTGAAACCATTGGTATAAGTCTATACCTACGATTTTCCCAGAACCATTGGTATAGACCTATCCAAATGCCAAACCATCAAACGGTTCTCCAAAACATTGGTATAGGCTATAAAAATGTTTTGGAGACCTATACCAATGTTTCCTAGTGGTTGGTATAGGGTATTCTTCTATTAGTTTATGTTGAATATCTTTCACTAAATAATAAAAATTTCTACCTATTATGAAAAATAATTAAAACTTTATGATACTCAAGAGTGTTTTTGTCTAATGTAATGAATATTCATATAAAAATATGTAATATATTAGTATAAAAATCCTAGGTCTCTATAGTTGGTATCATATGATAAGTTTAGTTAACCATTGGAAACCAGGATTAGAAAAGTTTAATGAGATCCCTAAGGACATGTCCAAGGTTAAGTCTAAGTATGAGTAAATGTATAGGAAAATGTCTTGGAATTTTGGTAAAGGATATAGTGAGTGGTTTCCAAGTAATTACATCCCTGTCTGGATACTACAAGTGGATCTGGCTTGGGCACAGAGGTACCTAGGGGTTAGAATCTAAAAAGGTCACATTGATATGGACTTGATCATCACCTGGTTCATGAAAAAATTCCTTTCCTCACACCTGGTTTGACACTACGGAGGGATATGCTCTGTAAATTAACAAACTATTTACAAACTATAATAAAAAATTTAAATAGATTATGAATATGAATGTACGAGGATAAACATAAGGTGCCATAGACTAAAAATAAGGTGTTATGATTTAGACATACTATAAGTGATTTTTATGATTTTGTGGTTCCCCACTATGATCAATGTTTCTCACACTATGATTTCGGTTTTAGTTAATGAATGGAACCTAAAGAAATCTTGTTAATGCAGAATGTGATGGGAAATGCATTGATTTTTATCCTATGAAATTGAATTTTATTGGGGCTAAAATACAAAATATCAATACTATGATCACAAAATGTTCTGAAGATATGAATCATTCTAGAATCCCAACTAAGAAAAGGAGGGAACAATATTCTATTGAGTCCTTTATAAGGCAACAACCATCTTCTTTCAGCGGGTCTTTAATCCACTTGTTTCTAAGAAATGGATCAGCACCCATAGAAATATATTTCCTTCCTCTAGTGTTCAGAGCATGAGAAAGTTATTTTTGGATGTATACTGTTTGGAAGGTGAAGTAGATAAATGGTGAAATATTATCAAGAATATGAGGAAATAAGATGAAAGTGACTCCATGGATTATGATGAGTTTAATATATTATTTTTCAATAAGTAATTTACACATTTTATTTATACAATGATAGAAAATGAGTTCCTTGAGGTAATGAAAAATTATGATGAATCCATTGGTACCTATAGGGAAACATTTACAAGACTAGTGAGGTACGCTTCTTGTATTTTCATCCAACCTGAATGTAAGGTTGATTGAATTTTTTATAGATTAAAACCAAGTCCCCAAAGGAAATTACCCATAAGAGACTTCATTGGCTATTAAGATAATTGTTCAATGTTTGATCAAGGCTGAAATAGAGGTTAGTGTTCTGTATTAATCTAATTGTTTTGATTAGAAGAAAAAAATTGAATTCAAATGAAAATATAAAAACCATGGATGGAAGAAGACGAGATTTCCTTTATTCTCAATGATTGAGAAGAAACATGGAAGAAATTTTCTTAAGGGTACTAGTAAATGTTTTAAGTGTGGAAGGGAAGTTCATAGGAAAATCTAATGTCAAATTTATGGGAATAAGTTATATAATGATGAAAATATAGAGAAAGATACATACATTGCGCCACCCACACTCTAGTGTTTCAAATGAAATGAGTATGAGCATTATGAGAATCAATACCCAATCCAATGGCTAATGAAGATGATAATCCACAAAAAAATATAATGATAAAGGATAGTGGAAAATATTATTAAATCATAATGGTTGAAGTGAATCATGATAGTTAGGGTGCACTTGTACCCACTCCCAAGTAGGTAATATCATGTCTAATTTTATATTAATTCACCCTATGAATATCTTATTTTATATCCATTAGTGAAATATCGTGTAATTTTGAGAATTTATTACCTCCATCTGCATGTATTATGGAATAATGGAATCAAATTTGATATTCTATCAGTATAAGGTTTAACCCAATATTCCAATGAAAATGTTTTTGTATAAGACACGATATTATATAAGGAATAAATAGTGAATTAACTTTTGTAAGTTCATATGTCTCCATGTAATATTAACTTAATATTTTTGTATACCATCTATAGATTAATAGTGTAAGGTTTATCATAATTTCAAATTCATTGATACCCATTTTGAGGTTTAATTTTATGGGAGTTTGTCAATATTAAGGATATTTTAAGAGACATTAATGGTAATACTACCATTTTGTTTTGTATATATTTTAGTGAAAAAGTTATTCTAGGATAAATTCATTCACACTTTGTGGACATATGATTAATGGTATTGGTAATATTTTGGGTTTATATTATCTTTGATGTTGAGGTAATTATTGGCTGATGTCTACCACCTTATGAAGTCATCACACTACATTTATATCATAGAAGATTTATCTTGGGATCAACTTACAAGAATATACATCAAGGAATTCGTAAGGTTCATGGAGTACCACAGTCAATTGTATCTAACCAGTATGTAAATTTTAACTAAATGTTTTAGTGACGTTTTCAATAATATCTTGATACAGATTTGAGTTTCAAAACTATGTATCATCATTAGACATATGTTTAGTCTGATATAAAAATTCAAACACTATAGGATATTCTAAGATCTAGTTCAATGGGTTTCTAAGGTGGTTGGGATCATTAAATTCTTCTATTTGAGTCTTCTTGCAGCAATAGATTTCATTAAAGTATTTAGATGTATCCTTATGAATCCATTTATAGAATGGATTGTATAACTACAACACACTAGAATGATGTTGTATAAAAAAATCTATTAGGTCCTGAGCTAGATGATGAAACTGTAGATGATGTTCGAGCCATTCAAAAACACAAAATCTAAACATGATGTTTAGAGAAACATGATGTTGATAATCATAGACACGATCTAGAATTTTAAATTTCAGAGAAGGTGTTTCTATGAATTTTTTCATGGAAGAAAGAATGGAAAGCTAAGACCTAGGTATATCAGTACCTTTGAAATTATTGATCATATCTGGACCATAGATTATCGCTTAGAGCTTACACTAAACATCTCTTAGGTTCATGATTTGTTCCATGTACCTCTACCAAGGAAGTTCATACCAGATATATGACATGTACTAAACAAAGAGGTTGTACAGAGAAAGTTCTATGAAACAATTCCACTCTTCTTGTAAAGGTTATGTGAAATAACCATGAGCTTGGGGAAGCTATATGGGAACCTAATATGTAATGAGGAAGATGTATCCTTAATTATTGGTTCCAAAGAGATGAATCTAGAGGATGAAATTAAATTTAAGGGTGGTAGAATGTAACACTAGGAGATTTTGGAAATTGTTTTTCCAAAAAATTTAATCTTTTAAATATTTTGAGTTACACGCAACACTAAGATAATATTTAATTATACTCAACACTGAGTTTTTCTTGCATTACACATGAAATTATGTTTTAACAAACCCAGATATATTACTAATATTATTATTTAAACGTGACCATTATAACCTATCTATTAAAATTAGTGATATGAATATTAATAAATAATTTTAAAATACTAATTATTATGGTTTAATATAAATAAAAAATATTGATAAACAAGTACTTAATTTTTTTAAAGTCTTTATATGTTTTCGAAAATACTATATTTTCAAAAAAAAATATTTTTATTGAATTTTGTGAAAAAATAATAAAAGTACTTTTTAAAACATTATCATTTTTTCTGAAAAAATAAAATTCATTTTTTAAATATAATTGTAAAAATTATATTGTAGTGAATTTTTGATAATTTTCTAAAAAGTTTATTTTTTCAGTAAATAATGTGAAATACTGGTTTTTATTAAGAATTATCATTTATTTTAAAGATTTTAAAAACATAAAAATTATTGTAAGATAGTTTTAAAAGTCAAACTAGTATAATTATATATCTATAAATATAATTTAGTTCATTATAATCAACTTAATATTGATTTTTTATATAAAAGTTTGTAAACTTGTGAACATTTTCTCTTTGAAAACATGTTTTCTCATTGTGTATTCAGAATTAATTTTGAATTATATTTTTACCCTTACAGGAATGGTATTTGAAAAAATAGATCCCCTATTTTGAATTATAATAAATTATATTATCTAATATGGTAAAGTTAATTTTTTACCATAATGAATATTAAAAATATTTAAAATTATTTAACGTGGTTAATGGGAAAATGATATTACTAGTGATTAAACTAAAAAGATAAGGGTTAAAATGTGAAAAAAAATTACAAAACACATAGGATGGACATATTTTGACCTTATAGCTTATATTATCTATGATGGTCCATTTTGGAGCTGTGTGGAATGTGGAAATTGCATGTAAACCAATTTCTTTTCAAAAATTACAAGTGTTCCAGTCACCTCACTTATAAAAGGTAACCCCTTTTAATATTCTATTAATACATCAAAAAAACATTTGTTTCTGCCAATAACTACCCAAATAACATCCTTAAATATATCCTTCCATACTATAAGTCTTATTTTAGAAGTAAATCAAACATAATAAGTCTCTTGGTGCAATCCGAAAGATGTTGTCCAAAGAAGAGGTAAGACCTAAAACTGAGCATTTTATATTATTTCTTCCTCCACCACATTTGATTATTATTAAACAATAATGATATAATAATCTCATTATATTCCATATAATTAGATTTTTTTATGTTAATTTAATGACCTAAAACCATCTATTATTCCATCAAATGGGATACAAAATCATCATTCATGTGTACGACATACTACTGCCTTACAAACCAATGGTATTCATTTTCAATCACCACATCTCACTACTAGATATAATGATGTATTAAATGATTATATATTATATTTATTATTTTTTTATACTTGTTAAATTATTATATCCCATAAAATTTCATACATTCCATTCTTTTGGAATACGATAACATTGCTCATCGGTACAACATGCTACCTCCTCATGAAGAGATGTGATTCATTAACGCTTTACATAAAAGGTAATGATGATGGTTTTAATGAAAATATGTGATATATATGAAATAAAATAGATTATATAATGTTAATATATTAGTTACCTATTTTTATTTATTTCAATTTTATGGGAAAATGGAAACAATGTTCATGCGTACATACAACCTACTGTCTCCATGAATGGTGTATTTCATTTTCTATATCTAAATATTATGGATTAATCTAAAAATAGATATAATAAAATTATATGATATTTATTTCATGATTAATTTTTTTATATTATTTATCCATGATCAAAGTAATAGGACAAAAAATAAAAAATAAAAACACACATGAAAAACGAAGGATTCATTGCTCGAAACGTGGCTTTAACATGGAATTATTAATAAATGGGTAATAAAAGGTAATAAGGAAAAAATATATGGTATGATATATATATTTATGGTTATAAAATATATGTTTAAAAAAAATATATTTATTATACATGAGTTTGAAATGTGTATGAAGGAAGTTGATACTTATGGTAAGGGATTTATAGTATCTCTTTTAATTCTGGGAGACATATGAAAATTCACCACTCGTTTCTTTTTTGTGTTGTATATACTACCCCTTTCACATGTTATATAATAAATATACATATTTCCATGATATTTAATGTTTTATTTTATGTTATTAATTATTTATTATTATGATTAAAAATAGTACTAAAGCAGTAAATGATTTTTCAGCTCAATTTTATATCTATGAGATACATTCCATATTCACCACTTGTTTCTCAATTATGGTGTATATAATATATATGATTTTTTTTATATTTATTGTCATGAAAATTATAGGTATTTACATATCCATTTTAGGATATATATTTCATCGGGTTTACGGTTCAAAAGATATTCAAGGGGTAATGGATTTTTGTCTCAATTTTCCTTCTTCGAGACATGTCATGTTATGAACCTATGTTATTTTATGATGTGTATATACATGCACTTTAATATGTTCTACCATTAATGTATTTATTATCATGAAATTTTAATATTAAATTAATATTGTTATTTTATGGGGATTATGATTCATTATTACCCAAGTGGTAAGAGTTCTGTGATACAATCTCATCATCTATCCGGTTTGTTTATGATTATGTTTACGATGATGAAATATTATGATCCATATCTCAAGAAAGTCATGAATTTTTTATTCTCTAGTTATGTCATGAGAATATATTTTTTCCATTAATGTTCTTTTCTTTATGCACTCAAGAGTTAAAAATAATGTTTTTAAGAAAAATAATATTTATTTATCTCTTCGGTCGAAAACCATTTTCTGTCATGAACCATCCCCCGGTGCCCGTGACGTGACTAACCCAAGCCTTACTTCCATAGGTTAGGAGCTATCAACTAGCACCAAAGGTGTATTCCCTAAAACTGGGAAGTCATTGCCTTTATAACCTGTAATCACATGCAACCAAGCACACAACAAGATACGAACTCAAGTAAACTGGATAGTAAAAGAGTGAGTAAAGTAAGTATAATGGGCCAGAATACAAGATCAACAGAAAAGTAAAAGAAACTGAAAGTACAAGTAAACTGGAACAACTCCTTTGATCACCTGCCAAGGATCCTACCTTAAGGGTAGGTGCAGCTCTCAAACTGTTGTCTCTGCGTTATGCCTCGTCTAGGCTCCACCTCCAAGCTACCTCCAGTCCTGGTACTCTCATCCTCAGTCAGCGATGTCTGTCATCTGCACTAAACACGATGAGGTGCGAGCATAACCTATGCAGGGGTGAGTATAATGATTCTCAGTAGGGACCCCGAGACCCTCAAGGTCTCACAAAATCTACAAAGGATAAACCACAAAGCATGTAAACAATTGACAACCCTATTTAAGTATATGACCATACATATACCTAATTTATAAAGTAAACCCATCCCAAACATGAGGAAACACAAGGCCCAACTCATTATCCCAAAGCTCAACTGTTCTAAAAAGGAAGGAATGACACAAAGGTAAGTACCACACATGTACGCCACACTAAAAAATACCACCAAGGTATTACCATGAAGGAAAGTAGCACACAGGTACATACTCATATCACAACAGGTATAACTTAGGTACAGTAGTAGAGATGATTAGATATAACTAATAATTCATCTTACTATGTTAAGAGGCAGACCCACGATGGATCGTAAATCATCATCAGATCCACAGAGGATCATAGTACATCTTCAGCATGTTGTCAGACCCACACATGATCCTAGTACATTGTCATACCCACACAAGATCCTTATACCTCATCAGTAAGTTTTCAGACCCACACAGGATCCTAGTACATCATCAGTACGTTGTCAGACCCACACAAGATCCTAATACAACATCAGACCCACACAGGATCCTAGAACATCGTCAGTACGTCGTCATACCCACACAGGATCCTAGTATAGCATCAGACCCACACATGATCCTAGAGTAGTTATGTATGGAATCCTAGAGCGGTTCCATGTGGGACCCTCAATCACAGACCCACAAAGGATCCCTTTCTCAAGTCACAGCCAGCAACAGGGTTCCTGTACTAAGCTTTCTCATCTCCAGGAGGATCCTATCCTCAAACCACTGGTCGATATTTCAACTGCAATGAAGTCCCACTAAGAAGTATCCTAAAG
Organism: Viscum album; assembly: GCA_963277665.1. Classification (NCBI taxonomy): domain Eukaryota; kingdom Viridiplantae; phylum Streptophyta; class Magnoliopsida; order Santalales; family Viscaceae; genus Viscum; species Viscum album. Next base: position 1,074,706,141 of record OY728121.1, on the reverse strand, counting down.
AACTGCTACATCATAGGAGTCTCAACGCAACAAACGGTGCATCAATCGGACGCCCGGTCTGTGAATTATTAGCCTCTTTGTCTTGAGGGCCCAGTTGGATTCGTGCTCGATCCAACCCGACCGTACCCTAACATTATCCAAATCTCTAGTGGGGTATACTAAAGGTTTTGTCTCTCTCCAAGGTTTCTATCCCCATAGACGGTTCGTCAAATGGACCCTCAGTGCCAAAGTTATGGCCAAAAGATAGAAATTGGTCGAAGCTAGCCTGGGTCTGGTCCGAACCGGCCCGACCCGGCATTGGTGGACCCAAACCTGTTCGGGTCGACCTGGACCGATGGGTCTGGTCTGGCCCGTGGTGCTGCACGGGGGCCGCGGGGTGGCGCGGGGGCTGTGAGGCAACACATAGTCCGTGGGGTGGCGCGAGAGGTCGCAGAGGCCGTAGGGGCCGCGAGGCCGCGGGGCGGCACAGAGGCCACATGGGGCCGCAGAGGTTGTGGGGGCCGTGAGGTCGTGGGGCTGCATGGAGGTCGTGGGGTCTGCGAGGTGGCGCAGAGGCCGCGGGGGGCCGCGAAGGCTGCGGGGTGGCGGTCTGCCGCATCTGGATGGATGGCTAGCCGTCCTCTCTGTGCGGCACGGTCGCGTGTCGTGCCTTCGTCGGCGGCCAATTCAGCCGAACGCTCTTCGTTCGCCATTATGGCACAACGCCTCCTTCTTCCATCATGAAGAAAACATGGTTCATGAAGAACAATGGAGGGGTCATGCCATGTTTTTTTGTCCATCACCCTCTCGTTAGGGCGGTAGCAAGCGGCTCAAAAAAATATTGAATCACAAAGAATATCAAGAATAGGTAAGGGGAAAAATTCAAACATCCACCCTACCTTGATTTCTAATTGACGTCAAATAGGAAGGAAGAATAGACGTCGGTTCATCATAGTTGAAGATGTCCCACATTGGAGGATGTCTCGAGGAAGGATTCAAAGTCATTGGAGAATGTTGGCGTTCTTCATTGGAGAAGCGATCTTTGTTGGAGAAGAAGAATTCCTCCAAAAACTCTCTTATTCCAATCCTTTCTCCCAATTCCACCCAAAAGGAAAAGTAGCCAATATGATGTGTTTCATCAATTTAATTGTTGGCACAAAAATTAAATTAGAATCATTAATTATGATGAGGTTGGCATAATTAATTGACAAAATTAATTAATGAGAGGTGACACTATTAAAGTGGGAGGATACCAAAGGTTATCTCCCATTAAAGGGGAGTTCAAGAGTTATCTCCATATTAAAGAGGGAGTTTAGGGGGTTCGGGTGGTCCCCACCATTAAATTCAAATTGGGGGCTTTAGTTCGGGTGGTCCCCACCTTCATAACCCATGTTGAGAGGTTTCAAAAAAAATAAAATAAAAGTTTATTTTATTTTATTTTTATTTCTACGAAAAACCCAAATTATATCTTTAAACCTTAACCCACTACGGTCGAGGTGAAAGTCTCCTTAAGAGAATACCAGCACTACGAGTTCAACGGTGCCCTCAGATATCAATTCTGAGCACCAGTCCAAAAGATACAAAAACCCGCTCTCACGTTTACTGAATGTACCTGAAAAAAGTTCAGAAATTCATTCTAGGCACTCCAGGCAATGGAATTACGTGCCGTCAATTTTTGAAGACTCGTAATATTCCTATATATTTTAAAAAATTAACATGTAATTTTTTGGTCATTACATTTTCTTCCAAAACCATGTTTTCTAAAATCATTTTCAAAAATGTTTTTAACATTCTTAAAATGATTTATTAAATAAAATTTTACCCCTATTTTAATTTTTACAACATGTTTCGAATGAAATATTACTATATTTTTCCAAATAATTCCAATTGGTATTTTACTGAAAATGTGGAAGGAATCTTCATTTTAATGTGAATGACATGAATGAAATTCTCCACTATCATGACCGGTCATTTAATTGATGCTTTATTTATAATCCTACATGTTTATTTTGAAAGAAAATGATTTTTTTATGTTTGATTTTTTTTCAAAGAGGAAAGGGTATTTTCCTCAAGAAATGTTTTAAATGATTTTTAAATCTTCCTTCACAAGTTTCAAAGCTTATTTTCAAAGAAAAAGGATTTTAAAAATGTCTTATGTTTTAAAAAGTGTTTTCAATGTGGAAAGTATATTTTTATCAAGAAAATTATTTTTAACAATTATATTATAAGTTTCATATTTTATTTTCAAATAAAAGGATTTACATATTTATTTATGAATGTTTACTTTTAAAAAAATTATTTACAAAGAAAATTTATTTTCCCTAAGAAATTTTCCAAGTGTATTTTAAAAAAAATTTCCATCTAAGATGAAATCCTTCAATGTTACCTTTTCTTTATTATGGATATAATCTAAGGATACCATTATTATTATTTCACTAAATGTTTTTTTATGATTATATGAAGTATATGAAAACTGTTTCATTTCAACGAGTCATACCATGATAAAATTATTATGAAACCCATTTATTTTAATAGGTTATGTTATAACGAAATTATGAACTAATTATGAAACATTTTTCTATTTTAAAATGTTTTTGATATGATGAAATGTTTATGGAACCCATTTCATTTCATGGGGTGTGATATGATTAATGTTTTATGATCTTATGGAACACATATGTATGAATTTTATAATTTAATAGGTGGGATCTATATCTCCCTACAATGAATTGGGTAAATATTTTTATCTAATGAGATAGAAAGGAATGTAATGGGGAGTGAACCAAGTTTAATAAGGTACTTTGTCTTATATTATGGTCTTGGGAGTGAACCTTTACTACTATGATGGTTTAGGGAGTGTACCCATTCTATTATGATAGCCTTGGAAGTGAGAATTGACTACTATAAAAATTATTTTCTATGCTTATGTGTATTCCAGAATTCCACGTCTTATGTCAATGTTAATACTCTTTGATTTCTTGATGATTCATGTGTTATGAAATTCAAAGATTTATTCCATGTCTAATGATTATGATATTTTATATTCAAGGTATGGTTTTCAAATGTTAATATCTTGTTCTCATACCATTATTATCATTTCATGATTATGTGATCATTAATATCTCAATATCATACCCTTATTCTGCTTTTGTACTAACCCTTTCTTATGTTTCCTTTACAAAAGTTATGATGAAAGTTTTTTAGTAGGTTATGTTTGTGAATATTACTAAAGGGGAACATTTTGATGAGATATTTTGATGATATTTCATTTAAGAAGAAGATTGTGTAACTAATCTCCAAATGCACTATAACTTTATGATCCTCATACATGTGTTTGTGTAATGTAATTAATATTAATATAGAAATATGTAATATCTATGTATGAAAATCATGGGTCTATATAATATATATTCAGTATATATGTATTTAGAGTGATCCATAAAATCCATAGATAGAAAATGAAATACACCATTCATAGAGATGGTAGGTTGTACATAAGCGTGAATGTTGTTTCCATTTTCTCGATGGAAATAACAAAAGAAAGGTAAATAGTATATCACTATTACATAGTTATTATGTGTTCATATATATCACATATATTCATTAAATTTAACCTTATTACCTTGCATGTAAATCATTAGTGAAAAATAATCACATTGCTTTGTGAGGTGGTGGTCCGCTATACACATGATCGAAGTTATTGTATTCCCATATAATGAAAATAAAGAAGTTATATATGATATTATAATTATAGAAATATAATTATTTTATAAATATTATATAAATATGTTAAATATATCATTATATCTATCCATGATAGGCGGTGATAGAAAAAAAATCACATCAGTTCGTGAGGCGGTAGTATGTCACACACACAATCAATGGTTTTGTTTCCCCTTTCATGGAACATGAGATGAATATATGTCATTACATAAACAAAACAAAATATATGTATATTCTAGATACTGGTGTTATTAAATTTTAATTATCAATACATGAATGAATGTGGTAACAGAAGAAGTAAAAGAAAGAGTTTAGTGAAGAAAATTACCTTCGCATAAAAGAACCCCTATTAGATATCTTATCAAGGACCGCATGATTGGTATTTTGGGTTGACCAAAAGCTATAGAACATGTATAATGATGTTGGTTAGGGTGTTTTTCATGGTTCTTTATTAAATTTCTTAGAAGGTTTGAATAATTTTTTATAAGAGATTTCCATTTATAATGGAGGAGTGAATTTTTTGTAAATACCAAAAACTATTCAATAATGGGGATTCAAACTCAACCCAAATGCCTTAAAAATTGATAAATAATGGATTTTAGTGATTATATGGTTGATATAAACCAACATCACATAAAAAAAACACATGTTTTAAGAAGTTTTATCATTAAATTCAATGTTTTCTTACTTTTACCATTTTATTTTTCACTATAGTAACTAACATTTTTTAGGTAATTTATCATTTAAGACTAGAAGTAAAATGTTCCTTATTGTATAATTTATACACAGTGTTTATAAATATGAAATAATTTTTATAAAATAAAAATTCTTTGTGTTTGTCGAGTTAATTTTATCACAAGCTCATAAAACACACAAAACTCTATTTTTCCCTTTACAGTGGTAACCAATTTTTTACTATTTTGTGGCCAATATAATTTTTTAAAAAAGGACTTTGGTCCATTAATGGAATATGGTTGATATTTCTAAATATATACCAATTAATTTTCGTTGTATATATATATTTATTAATATGAAATATTTTAGTAAAATATTATTGATTATAAAATAACATTAGTGTCAATTTGACACTATTAATTTATTTTGACATTAATAAGATCAAGAAAAATACGGAATTCAAATATATTAATTTTAATTTTTTATATCATGTTATATTTATCTAAAATTTTAATGAGATACAATAATTCATTCAATTTATATAACTTTTAATATTTTTAGTATCATTTATTTTATTTTTCTATTAATTAAATAATCACAATGTTGGTGTTCCTTAAGGATTTAAAGTAATTATATAGTTAACAAAAATTAAAAATCACTTAATCTCATAAAAAATATCATTATTATAAAAATGAAATTCAAAATTCGTTTACATATTTCTTTTGTCCCGGTGTGAACAGAAAATTGAAATTTAAAAGTGGGCGGCCTTTTGTCTTTTTCTTTACTTAAATTATTGTATTGGTAAATTTCATGGAAAAGTTTCCCAAAAGAAGATAAAAATTGATCCTAAGAGATTAAGGGTATAAATATGGATATGAAATAGTATTTTGAAAATTTTTTATATTATTTTAACACTTATCTTTTTAGTTTATCCATCAGAGAACTCATTTTAATCTTAACTACGGTAATTAATTATTACTATTTTTACTGTTAATTTTGACCAAAAACTTATTTGAAAATATTATATAATATTAATTATTCTGATTCCAAATATGGAATGATTTTTTATAAATCCCATTCACATAAGTGGAAAATTTTAATCAAAAATTAAACCCGTAAAAAAGACTGAAAAACAGTTTTCCAAAGTGATTTTTTTATAAATATAGAATGTTTTAATATAAAAATTCAATTTAAAATTTATCCAAATTGTATAAATTGGATTTATAATTTTATAATTGAAATAATATTAATTTTAAATATTTTTTAAATATGTTGTAACTTTTTAAATTCTATAATCTCAAAGGAAATATTTAATTTAATTAATATTTTTCACTATTTATCGAAAAAATTATTCTTTTTAGAAAATTATCATAAAATAACCCTAACATAATTTTTTCATGCGGATTTAAAAAATGATTTTATTTTTATGAACTAAATTTTACAAAAGTATAAAATATTAATTTTAATATTTTTTAACCAAAACTAATAAATTTTTTTTTAAGAAAGTAGTATTTTCGAAAACTTTACTAAAAAATTAAATACTTTTTTACCATATATTTTATTTATATAAAATAATTATAATTAGTTTTAAAAAAAAACTTATTAATATTCATACTACAATATTTAACTATTAGGTTATAATTGTCATATTTAAATAATAATACTAATAGTATATCACAGATTGTTAATACTCAGTGTTGTGTGTAATATAAGCTATAAAAGAAATTAAATTCATTCAAAAAAATATTTCATTAAAAAGTGGGATGTTATATTCTACCTCCATTAAAATTAATTTTACCATCAAAATTTATCACTCTACTATAAGAAAACAAGGATACTTATGCCTCATCAAAACCTCAGGTTACCACAAAGCTTCCTTAAGCCGGTGGTTTCACCACAAAACATTGACCAATTGAGTGGTCTTGTTTCGTATAACATTCTCTATTTGATTCAAGATTTCCACTAGTTATTCCATCTAAGAAATATCTTTCTATAGCGATATGACATATGAGTTCATTACATGTGATGGATCATGTATGTACAAGAGATATACATGGAACACACCATGAATATGAGAGAGATTCACTAGAAGTGCCAAAAAATATGATACTATCCCAATACGATCAAGAATTTAAATGGGATCCAAATATGTAGGGATTAGATTTACTTTATATCTTAAGCACAATTTCATCCTTTGGTTTTGTTTCAATAAATTCCCACTACATCCCTTAAATGAATATTACTGATTAATTTTTCATTCGTAAAGCACTGAGATCATCATAAGATCCATAAGGAATTCCTTTAGCATCTAAATATTTACCAAAACCAAAATTATTAGAACAATTTTTACAATAACATCCCAAGTTAAACATAATCCATTCCATGAATAGTTAACCTTAAGTCTCCTCTAGGTCTATCTAAAATTTAAATCCAAAAAAATTATAAATAAGGTCACTAAATTTCTAAAATGATCTTATCATTAATCCCTTAAATATATTAAAGTATATCTTAATAATGACATACCAAATATGTGGATAATTTGGTCATGTATTCTATTAAAACATGATAATAACCATAATTACAATAAAATCTCCATGAAAACATACATGCTTCCTCATTCCTTAAATAAAACCACATATTATTGAATATATTATATAATTCCAAAAATGTTATAAAATAAATTAATGATAACATAAAACACTTTTTTATCAAATTATTATTTAGTTCTAATGTTTATCAATACTATCCAATTTAATTTATCCACATAATTTATCTCTTTATCCCAAAATTGTTATCTCCACATTCAGAACATATTAATTGTTATCATTCTATTAAAAATGTTTTTTCAATAAAGTATCACTTTTCAATTAAATCACTTTTCTAGGTCATCGGTACCATTCACTATATTCGTGAAAATCCATAATGAAAAAATTATATATAAAAATCATTATATTTCATAATTATTTAATCACAATACTTAAACTATTAAAACATTCAACTTTATTCTAAAACCATCAACTAGGCTTCTATCATCTTATTCATTAATAAATCTTTCCTTATATATTTTATTTATAGTATCTCTATAATCAACTAAAAAACCTTTACTTATACTACATTGTTGGTCCTCGTTTTGAGATTTCATCCTAGGAAATAAATTTTCATAATTCCCATATTTAAAAATTTAAAACATTCAACCATTTATGATGACTTAGGGAAACCATTGTTCTCATCCATTACATTAACTAAAAATTTCATTTTTCTCAAAAATTATTTACTCTATGCCCTTCTTCTCCACATAAAAAACGTGTTATCATTTCTTTGAGACCCTCCCTTAAGTTCTTATTCCCACATTCTTGACATATAGGAAAATGAATCTTCTTTTCTCTATGGTCTCAACAAACTGATCTCTTAGTGAAATCCATCCTTCACTTATTTGGTGAGTCTAAGAGTTTGTTAAGATGAAGGTTGTTAATATTATAACATGTAATAGATGAAAAAGAATCACAATAAACTTCACTCGAATAATCATAAAATTTGGTTGCTCATCATCACATTTTCTGTCACATTCAACATTAATCCAGTTCTTTCTCATTCCCTCTACTGACTAAAACAAAAAAACACAGTGTGAAAAACAATATTCATCATGGGAAACCACATAACCATGAAAAAAATTTATAATACAACAAAATAATGACACATTATTTTCAATCTATGAAAACTTAGGTTTAACGTTGACTATTTGTGATCATCATAAATTGAAATCCTTTATTATAGTTTGCAAAGAATGTTTGAATTAACCGAGGAAAATTTTAACGTCCCGGACCGGCTCACCATCGAACCGGTGGCTGGACTGGTGGGTCACATGGCCTCAAGCGCGTCTCCCCATACGCCAGAGGCTACCGACTAGTAGCGAGAGTCTCGAGAGATGATAGTGGGGAGACTATACCCTTATATCAGAGTAACACAGTGGTATTATCAGAGTAAATATCATTCAGTAGCGGAAGCAGTAAGCAATTGAAAGACAGCAAAGAAAGACAGAAAAATATCCATTTTATAAAAAGTGGTAGAACACCAGTTTACAATGCATGCATGTATAGAGGATGATACATTTCCGAAAGCAGTAAAAAATACAACATGCTTTACAATCAATACAAAAAGAGAAGATAACAGATCCCAATGAAGAATCTCCTGAGCATCCAAAGCTCCCGCTTGGTCCTTCGCTCCTAACTCCTCAGGTTCAAACGACACAACATACAACCTAGGTCCTGCAAGCAAGAAGGTCTACTCGGGTACCCCAGTGCAATGGCGGCCCGAGTAGGGTGTGAGATATAAATCTCAGTAGGCCGGCACCACCAGTGTATAACCCAATCCAGATAGTGTGTATTCAATTAAACAGTAAGTAGGTATAACAGAAATAAGTGAGCAGAGCAACATAGAATAACAACACCCGTCCATGTTCCCAAAGGAAGCCTGACGGCTATACCAGCTTCAGCTCCTTGCCGGGATATCAGTCTGATCATGCCACTATTGTTACATATATGAATATTTATATAAGATGGCATGAGGTAAGCATTCTTCCCACCCATCAGCTGAAGATAGAGGGCACGAGGTAAGAATGCCTCTCGTCCCTGGTATACTGGAAAGGGGTAAGAATGCCTCCCTTCCATCATTTGTGATTAGTGGGCATGAGGTAAGAATGCCTCTCGTCCCTATCGGTCAACTGGAAAGGGTTATGAATACCTCCCTTCCATAAACGTAATGATAATAGCGGGTATGAGGTAAGAATGCCTCTCGTCCCTATAAGTCAACTGGAAAGGGGTATAAATACCTCCCTTCCATACACGTTCGTTCAATTGGCATGGGGTATAACTGCCTCCCATCCGTCACATTCATAATACTGGAATGGGGTATAACTGCTTTCCGTCCAAACAAGTTCATTCATACCGCACGGGGTAAGAATGCTTCCCGCCCACACATGAAGATTCATAAGCATGTCAACACAGCATGGTAGAACCATTCACATCACAGTATAAGGCAATCCATCTTATATCATATAAACATAATATAAGGCAATCTATCCTATATCATATCACATACACAATCAATCATATGCCCCACATCCATGTAAAAGGTTATAATCACATTCATACAACTATACTTAAGGAAGACCATCTCAAGTATCATTATCGCATCATTTAACATATTCATCACGTTTATAATCAAGGCAACTCCTCTTAAGTATCCATATCAAGACATTAACATATCCAGTTTATTAACATAACCTGTGCTGAAAACTTTATCCCGAGGCGTGGTCATACCACCCTAACCCATTCATTTCTACTTTATCCATTTCATCTTAATGGATATGTTTATCGTGATTTAACCCTTTGATACCTTCTATAGGGAACATGTCATGTAGTCTTAAGTCATTCCACTATGGTTATCATCTCACTAAATTTACCTAAACATGACAAATTGACCCAAACCCAAGTATCACAACCATTCATTTCTTTTGTCTCAACAAAGAAATTTCACATACAACACATCAAAGAGACACTACAACAATCTAGAAAGCAAGCATAAAAAGTATATCACTAATTTTTATCTTGAATACATCGCACCTATGATCGAGGGGTTTTATTTTTAAATCATGAGTTTAGTGACCAAGCAACCTCTTTTATATCATTCCTGCAATTCACATGATTTTCCCAGAAGCATTCAATCAAAACTAAACTTGCATAATTAGAATGCTAAGGTAGTGTAATATTAAAATATTTTCTACTTTAATTTAAATTAAATGGAAAGGAGAGGGATCCTACCTCCAGGTGGATCCATCCATCCACTCCAGCTCTTGGCGCTTTCTAACTAAGAGTCGCAGGCGAGTCACCTAGTCTTTGGCCACTCGAAACCATGCCAAAACCTCGAACGCACTATAAAAAACATGATAGGAACTCATAAACATCAAAAGTCCCAAAATCAACAAGTGCGAAACAAAGCAAGAGGTGAAAACTTACCCCGAAACCAACCCGACGATCCGAAACCACCCGAACTGCTTCGCCTTCGACAACGGTTGCCAGAACGCGCACCAAGGAGTCCCCAACGGACCTTCCCCATAACTTAGAACCAAAAGAAAACCGAAAAACGCATCACCCTAAACCCTATGGCATTCGGCCGATTCTCACTGGGTGACGAATAGGTCGAAACAAATCCAAGAAGAGAGAAGAGGAGATAGAGGGGAGCTTACCGTGGAGATTCAACCAAGAAACAACCAGAAATCGGAGGGAGGAGATCGATCGAGAGGAGGCCGAGAGAGGGGTGTCGCACGACTCACGGGAGAAGAGGAGGTCTGCGTGCGGGTCTAGTGAGGGTGAAGGAGAGTGTTTAGATATTAGGTTTTTATTTTATTTTCTTTTTATTTTAATTTTAAACGAAATCCTAAAATCACCCACGTGCACGGTTTGACCCGCACGGTTTTCTACACCGTGCGCAAACCGTGCGGAATCCTCTACCTCCAAGACATCCACTGCACATGCTAGGCACACGGTCTGGAAAACCATGCGTAGCCCATGCGCAATCCACTGCCTCCTTTAATAAGGCCGCACAGTTTGGGCCGCATGATTAGCAAAACCATGTGCCAACCATGAGCCCTCTGCTGCTCTTTAAGAACAAGGGTCCAACGCTTCTGAAACCTCTCAGGACAACTAAGAAACTTAACGGGCCTTCTCCCATGCCCAAAAACATTAAATGGAAGGGTTACAACCTTTAGAACCTTGTTCTGAATCCTGGTATTCATAACGACCGGTTCAGTAAACGAAAACGTTCAAATTCCTTCGCGTTTTAGCCCAGTTTAAAACGCGGGTCATTAAAACCTTCCCACCTTAGAACTTCTTGTCCCCGAGAAGCCTTCGGGAACATCATACACATCACCCAGCCTACAAGGGTCGTGAAGCTTCATTCAAATGATCATGTTGTGTTCACAAACGTCCAACACACCCTTAAGCATCCATTAAACTCTATAGCGCTTAAGTCCCCAAAACACGAACCAACGCTCATTTTCCAAATGAAACACCAAGAAGACTCTTCCCAAGCCCATCTACCCAGAGACACGAACTCGTCATCGTCTCACCAAGAATCCAACCACAGGTACTTACCACGTTATATTTTTAACGTTAAATGACCAACTCCAAACTATGGTTCGGACCACCGTTGGAGTTTACTTTTATAGCACGTCCCAAGCGTTCCCACTACGCTCCTAGCATGATTTGAAACAGATCACGCGGTCAGTTCCCCATCGACCTCAAGGCCCAAGTCGAGCCAGTTGTTCATATAAGGCACCGACCACCACAAACAGCAGTCATACTTACCTGACAATGTGCCTTAAAATGGTTCTCCACCAACTGTATTCATTTAAACCAAGGAGGAAAGGAGTCAAGCCTCAACCACTGACCATTAAAAAGATGCCCGGCTTAGACGACCGGCGTATTTCGAGCAAAACCACAATTCCTCCCTCTAAGGAACCTTACGTTTACAAACGCATTCACTGAAGCCTACACCCGACTTCCAATGATGCTTGCAAGATCAAACCACATAAAAAACCACGCATCCCACATGCAATGCCGAAAGAGAACCATCCGGTCAAGCTCAACGGCTTCAAAGTATTAGCACAGATAAGACTGACACTCTCTTAGTGCATCTTGGACGAGGACAAGATAGGGGACATGTTCGTCTCTAAACAGAATACACTAAGAGGTTTTAACGGATTCCATTTAATCATACCAGACTACTGGAAGGAAGAATAGTTGAACCACAACCTGTCAACTTCAAGGAAAGAACTCGACTTTGCATGCCGACACATTCTCACATTTTAAACTCGCATGCCTCAAGACATTAAAACACGATAAAACCTTTCCAGAAAAAATTCCAAGTGTTGTCTCTTCTACTTGGAAGGACACATTTACCATATTCGACGCAACACCCTCCCAACCTTAGGAGTGTCCTAGTCGTCGAAGGGAAAGCAGATAAACTAGCTGATCACAAGCACGTTGGATAAAAACATCCTTAACCTTATATGTGTCACTCGCATATATCAAGGCGTACAAGAAAGGAAACCAATGAGAACGGCGTGTCAAAACACCCATGTCTTTAGAAAACCCCATCCCGAGCATCAGGACGAAACTGATCTTTAACGTCGAGCCAATCTACTGAGGAGATGACCCAAAGCCGCAACAAAATTCATAACCCAACGAACACTCGTCCGAACAAGGGCGTCATTAGAAGAACAAGAGTCCAACAAGGAAAAATGGCACCCAAACGACACTTCACGTCAGAAAAACCCACAGTACAAGCAAGGCATTAAAACACTAAGGGTTCTAACAACCACAGGCTAGCCACTTACGAAGATCAAACATCGACCCTAACGCCGGGGAACGCGAAAAAAAAGTCGCTAGGCTCAAAATCCAATCATTGAAACACCGCTAAAGAAGCAACACCCACGGGAAACACCTACGATCCCTTTCCGAGGCAACTCAAAGATAAACTCAAAACTACCCCTTAAACTAGGGTCTCAACACACCACCACAGGTTCAATTACCAAGCCTTTAACATTTTATCTTGTTTAAACATGAACCATAAAATGTTTTAACTTCACAACAAATTAAACAATCATGTTTCACAAAAAACTTCCTTTTAAAAACATTCACAAACATCCCGTCTTTATCAACCAACTAAGCAAAAAATACCATTTAACCAAAAAGGAGACCTACGAGGGTCCCATTTTTAACCATCTCGGGTTCTCAAAAAGAAACCCCAAAGAAATTATTCAAATCCTTTTAAGATTTCAAACACCCCAAACCGGGTTATCTCATACAACACTCTCCAACTGACCTACTCGGGTCCAATTGCACTTACACATTCACCAATTCATTTCAAATTAAAGCCACACAATTCTTACATTTAAAACCATTTCAAAACACCTCATGGTCATTTCATTTAACATGGGTTGTCATTTCCCAATTCATGAAGCGCCCATACACTTCATGGATTGAAAATTGACTCCCCCTTTTTTTTTTATCAAAACTAGATTGTAATTCAAAAGTTAACATGCTCACATACAACGACCCATGTATATGGGTGGCCATCTACCAACCTATAAAGCGCCCATACACATTATAAATTGGCATTTGGCTCCCCTTTTTAATCAAAACTAACTCTCTTAGCATTTTACAATTTTAACATCCCTTTTCAAAAGTCCGATTACATGGGTTACCTTTCCCCAGCTATAAGGCGCCCATACACCTTACAATTGAAAACTGGCTCCCGTCGTAATTGCAACCAATATATTTTAGCCCATGAAAATATTTACATATTAAAACAAAACTAGCATGTTCTCGTAAGCAGTAAACAAAGCAGCATGGTATATCATAGAAACATGTTATAACATATAAGCCTGGCGTATAATCACTTAAGCATATTATATTGGAAAGCTAAGATGAAACTATATGGCATGACACATGCATGACATGTTAATTCCTATGTGCCTAATATGATGCATGGAATGCAGCTTTCTTTCCATATCAGGCCAAGAGTAAAATTCCTGGAATTTCATAAACCATAAGCTGCAGGAAATAAAACAGTCACTCAGGGTGAACTCATATCAACTATAATAGAAAACAATGTGAACAACAATTCCCAGCCCTGGCCACTTTGCCATTTCTCGTACATGGGGTGATCACTCACAAGCACGGCTATTATCCAAGCGCCGAAACTTTCATAATCTCATGTCTACCAACCCAAAACAATAAGACAAAAAGAAAAGAAACACCCATGATACCACTTTGTAACATCCCGACCCGGTTCACCATCGAACTGGTGGCCGAACCGGTGTGTCACATGGCCTCAAGCGCGTCTCCCCGTATGCCAGAGGCTGCCGACTAGCAGCGAGGGTCTCGGGAGATGATAGTGGGGAGACTATACCCTCATATCAGAGTAACACAACGGTATTATCAGCGTAAATATCATTCAGTAGTAGAAGTAGTAAGCAATTGAAAGACAGCATGGAAAGACAGAAGAATATCCATTTTATAAAAGGTGCCAGAATGCTAGTTTACAATGCATGCATGTATAGATGATGATACATTTCCAAAAGCAGTAAACAATACAAAATTCTTTACAAACAATACAAAAAGAGAAGAAAACAGATCCCAATGAAGAATGTTCTGAGCAACCCAAGCTGCCACTTGGTCCTTTTCTCTTAACTCCTCAGGTACGAACGACACAACATACAACCTAGGTCTTGAAAGCAAGAAGGTCTACTCAGGTACCCCAGTGAAATGGAATCCCGAGTAGGGTGTGAGATATAAATTTCATTAGGCCGGCACCACCGGTGTCTAACCCAATCTAGACAGTGTGTATTCAATTAAACAATAAGAAGGTATCACAGAAATAAGTAAGCAGAGCAACATAGAATAACAACACCCGTCCAGGGTCCCAAAGGAAGCCTGACGGCTATACCAGCTTCGGCTCGTTGCCGGGATATCAGTTTGATCATTCCACTACAATTACATATATGAATATTTATATAAGATGGCATGGGGTAAGCATTCATCCCACCCATCAGCTGAAGATAACGGGCACGAGGTAAGAATTCCTCTCGTCCCTGGTATACTGGAAAGGGGTAAGAATGCCTCCCTTCCATCATTTGTGATTAGTGGGCACGAGGTAAGAATTTATCTCATCCCTATCTGTCAACTAGCAAGGGCTATGAATGCCTCCCTTCCATAAACGTATAGAGAATAGCGGGCACGATGTAAGAATGCATCTCTTCCCTATAAGTCAACTGTCAAGGGGAATAAATGCCTCCCTTCCATACACGTTCGTTCAATCGGCCTGGGGTAAAACTGCCTCCCATCCATCACATTCATAATATTGGAATGGGGTATAACTGCTTCCCATCCAAACACGTTCATTCATACCACACAGGGTAACAATGCTTCCCGCCCACACACGAAGATTCATAAGCATGTCAACACAGCATGACATAACCATTCACATCCCAATATAATGCAATCCATCTTATATCATATAAACATAATATAAGTCAATCCATCTTATATCATATCACATACAAAATCAATCATATGGCCCACATCCACGTAAAATGTTATAATCACATTCATACAACTATACTTAAGGAAAACCATCTCAAGTATCATTATCACATCATTTAACATATTCATCATGTTTATACTCAAGGAAACTCCTCTTAAGTATCCATATCAATACATTAACATATCCAGTTTATTGACATAACCCGTTCTCAAAACGTTATCCCAAGGCGTGGTCATACCACCCAAACCCATTCATTTCTAGTTTAACCATTCCATCTTAATGGATATGTTTATCATGATTTAACCCTTTGATACCTTCTAGAGGGAACATGTCATGTAGTATTAAGTCATTCCACTATGCTAATCATCTCACTCAATTTTCATAAACCTGGAAAATTGACCCAAACCCAAGTATCATAACCATTCATTTCCTTTGTCTCAACAAAGAAAGTTCACATACAATGCATCAAAGAGACACCACAACAATCCAGCAAGCAAGCATAAAAAGTCGGTCACTACTTTTTATCTTGAAGACAGCGCACCTCTGATCGAGGGGTTTTATTATTAAATCATGAGTTTAGTGACCAAGAAACCTCTTTTATCTAATTCCTACAATTCACACGATTTTCACAGAAGCATTCAATCAGAAATAAACTTGCATAATTAGAATGCTAAGGCAGTGTAATATTAAACTCTTTACTACTTTACTTTAAATTAAAGGGCAAGGAGAGGGAACCTACCTTCAGGTGGATCCATCCATCCACTCCGGCTCTTTACGATTTCTAACTAAGAGTCTCAGGAGAGTCGCCTAGTCTTTGGCGACTCGAAACCACGCCAAAACCTTGAACGCACTATAAACAACATGCTAGGAACTCATAAACATCAAAAGCCCAAAAATCAACAAATGAGAAACAAAGAAAGAGGTGAAAACCTTACCCTGAAACCAACCCGACGATCCGAAACGACCCGAACTACTTCGACTTCGGTGGCGGTTTCCGGAACGTGCACCAAGGAGTCCCCACAGACCTTATGCATAACCTAGAACCAAAAGAAAACCGCAAAACGCATCACCCTAAACCCTAGGACATTCGTCCAATTCTCACTGGGTGACGAATAGGATGAAACAAAGCCAAGAAGAGAGAGGGAGAGATAGAGGGGAGCTTACCGTGGAGATTCGATGAAGAAACGGCCGAAAATCAGAGGGAGGAGCCGATCGAGAAGAGGCCGATAGAGGGGCGTCGCGCGGCTCACAGGAGAAGCGGAGGGCTGCGTGCGGGCCGAGTGAGGGTGAGGGAGAGTGTTTAGATGTTAGGTTTTTATTTTATTTTCTTTTTATTTTATTTTTAAACAAAAAAACCTAAACTCCCCCACGCGCACGGTTTGACCCGCACGGTTTTCCAAACCGTGAGTAAACCGTGCAGAGTCCTTTACCTCCAAGACATCCGCTTCACGGGCTAGGTGCACGGTTTGGAAAACCGTGTGCAGCCCATGCGCAAGCCACTGCCTCCTTTAATAAGGCCGCACGGTTTGGGCCGCATGATTATCCAAACCATGTTCTAACCGTGTACCCTATGCTGCTCTTTAAGAACAAGGGTTCGACACTTCCGAAACCTCTCAGGCGACACGAGAAACTTAACGGGCCTTCGCCCATGCCCAAAAACATTAAAAGGAAGGGTTCCAACCTCCATAACCTTGTTTCGAAGCCCGGTCTTCATAACGACCGGTTCAGTAAACGAAAACGTTCAAATTCCTTCAATTTTTAACCCGGTTCAAAACACGGGTCATTACAACCTTCCCACCTTAGAACTTCTCATCCCCAAGAAGCCTTCGAGAACATCATACACTTCACCCAGCCTACAAGGGTCATGAAGCTTCGTTCAAACGAACACGTTGTGTTCAAAAAATTCCTACACACCCTTAAGCATCCATTAAACGCTACGACGCTTAAGTCACCAAAACACGAGCCAACGCTCGTTTTCCAAACGAAACACCAAGATAGCTCTTCCCGAGCCCATCTACCCAAAGACACGAACTCGTCATCATCTCTCCAAGCATCCAACCACAGGTACTTCCCACCTTTTATTTTTAATGTTAAACAACCAACTCCAAACTATGGTTCGTACCACCATTGGAGTTTACTTTCAAAGCACTCCCCAAGAATTCCCACTATGCTCCTAGCGTGATTTGAAACAGATCACACGGTCAGTTCCCCATCGACCTCAAGGCCCAAGTCGAACCAGTTGTTCATATAAGGCACTGGCCGACACAAACCGCAGTCATACTTACCTGAAGATGTGCCTTAAAATGGTTCTCCACCAACCGTATTCATTTAAACCAAGGAGGAAAGGAGTCAAGCCTTAAAAACTGACCATTAAAAAGATGCCCGGCTTAGACGATTGGCGTATTTTGAGCAAAACCACAATGCCTCCCTCCAAGGAACCTTATGTTTACAAACACGTTCACCAAAGCCTACACCCGACTTCCGATGAAGTTTCCAAGATCAATCCACACAAGAAACCACGCATCCCGCGTGCAATGCCGAAAGAGAACCATCCGGTGAAGCCCAACGGCTTCAAAGAATTAGCGTGGATAAGACCGACACTCTCTTCGTGCATCTTGGACGAGGACAAGATAGGGGACATGTTCGTCTCTAAACAGAATACACTAAGAGGTTTGAACAGATTCCAGTTAATCATACCAGACTACTAGAAGGAAGAACAGTCGAACCTCAACTGGTCAACTTCAAGGAAGGAACTCAGCTTTGCCTGCCGACACATTCACACGTTTTAAACTCACATGCCTCAAGACATTCAAAAACGACAAAAAATTTCCAGAAAAAAATCCAACTGTTGTCTCTTCTACTTGGAAGGAAACATTTACCAGATTCGACGCAACACGCTCCCAACCTTAGGAGTGTCCTAGTCATTAAAGGGAAAGAAGATAAACCAACTGATCACAAGCACGCTGGATCAAAACATCCTTAACCTTATGTGTGTCACTTGCATATATCAAGGTGTACAAGAAAGGAAACCAATGAGACCGTTGTGTCAAAACACCCAAGTCTTTAGAAAACCCTATCCCGAGCATCAGGACGACACTGATATTTAACGTCAAGCCAATCTACTGAGGAGATGACCCAAAGCCGCAACGAAAGTCATAACCCAACGACCACCCGTCCGAACAAGGGTTTCATTAGAAGAACAAGAGTCCAACAAGGGACGAAGACACCCAAAAGACACCTCACGTCAGAAAAACCCACGGTACAAGCAAGGCATTAAAATGCTAAGGGTGCTACCAACCACAGGCTAACCTCTTATGAAGATCAAACATCGACCCTAACGTTGGGGCACGCGAAACAAAGTCGCTAGGCTCAAAATAAAATCATTGAAACACCGCTAAGGAATCAACGCCCACGGGAAACACCTACGGTCCCGTTCCAAGGAAACTCAAAGAGGAACTCAAAACAACCCCTTACACTAGGGTCTCAACACACCACCACGGGTTCAATTACCAAGCCTTTAACATTTTATCTCATTTAAACATGAACAATAAAAAGTTTCAACTGCATAACAAATTAAACAAGCATGTTTCACAAAAAAATTCCTTTTAAAAACATTGACAGACATCTCATCTTTATCAACCAACTGAGCAAAACAAAACCATTTAACCCAAAAGGACACCTATGAGGGTCCCATTTTTAACCATCTCGGGTTCTCAAAAAGAAACCCCAAATAAATTATTCAAATCCTTTTAAGATTTCTAACACCCCAAACCACGTTATCTCATACAACACTCTCCAACTGACCTACTCAGGTCCAGTTGCACTTACACATTCACCAATTCATTTCAAATTAAAGCAACACAATTCTTACATTTAAAACCATTTGAAGACACCTCATGGTCATTTCATTTAACATGGGTTGTCATTTCCCAATGCATGAAGTGCCCATACACTTCATGGATTGAAAATTGACTACCCTTTTTTATCAAAACTAAATTCTAATTCAAAAGTTAACATGCTCACATACAATAGCCAAAGTATATGGGTGTCCATCTACCAACCTATAAAGCACCCATACACTTTAAAAATTGGAATTTGGCTCCCCTTTTTAATCAAAACTAACTCACTTAGCATTTTAAAATTTTAACAGCCCTTTTCAAAAGTCAAATTACATGGGTTACCTTTTCCCAACTATGAGGTGACCATACACCTTACAACTGAAAACTGTCTCCCATCATAATCGCAACCAATATATTTTAGCCCATGCAAATATTTACATATTAAAACATAACTAGCATGTTCTCGTAAGCAGTAAACACAGTAGCATGCTATATCACAGAAACATGTTATAACACATAAGCATGGCATATAATCACTTAAGCATATTATATAGGCAAGCTAAGATGCAACTACATGGCATGGCACATGCATGACATTTTAATTCCTATGTGCCTAATATGATGCATGGAATGCAGCTTCTTTACCATATCAGGCCAAGAGTAAAATTCCAGGAATTTCATAAACCATAAGCAGCATAAAATACAACAGTCACTCAGGGTGAACTCATATAACCTATAATAGCAAACAACGCGAACAACAATTCTTAGCACTGGCCACTTGGTCATTTTCGGTACATGGGGTGATCAGTCCCAAGCACGACTATTAGCCAAGCGCCAACACTTTACTAATATCCTGTTTACCAACCCAAAACAATAAGACAAAAATAAAAGAAACACCTCTGATACCACTTTGTAACGTCCCGGCCTAGCTCTCCATCGAACCGATGTCCGGACTGGTGGGTCACATGGCCTCAAGCGCGTCTCCCCGAATGCCAGAGGCTGCCAAATCGCAGCAAGGGTCTCGGAAGATGATAGTGGGGAGACTATACCCTCATATCAGAGTAACACAGCAGTATTATCAGAGTAAATATCATTTAGTAGCGGAAGTGGTAAGCAATTGAAAGACAATAAGGAAAGACAGAAGAATATCCATTTTATAAAAGGTGGTAGAACACCAGTTTACAATTCATGCATGTATAGACGACGATACATTTACAAAAGTACTAAACAATACAGCATGCTTTACAGAAAATACAAAAAGAGATGACAACAGAGCCCAATGAAGAATCTCCTGAGCATCCCAAGCTCCCACTTGGTCCTTTTCTCATAACTCCTCAAGTAAAAATGGAATAGCATACAACCTAGGTCCTACAAGCAATAAGGCCTACTCAGGTACCCCAGTGAAATGGCGGCCCGAGCAGGGTGTGCGATATAAATCTCAGTAGGCTAGCACCATCGGTGTCTAACCCAATCTAGACAGTGTTTATTCAATTAAACAGTAAGCAGGTATAGCAGAAATAAGTAAGCATAGCAGCATAGAATAACAACACCCGTCCAGGTTCCCAAAGGAAGCCTGACAGCAATACCAGCTTCAGCTCGTTGCCGGGATATCAGTTTGATCATGCCACTATGGTTACATATATGAATATTTATATAAGATGGCATGGGGTAAGCATGCCTCCCAACCATCATCTTAAGATAGTGGGCATGAGGTAAGAATTCCTCTCATCCCTGGTATACTCACAAGGGGTAAGAATGCCTCCCTTCAATCATTTGTGATTAGTGGGAACGAGGTAAGAATGCTTCTCGTCCCTATCGGTCAACTGGAAAGGGGTATGAATGCCTCCCTTCTATAAATGTATAGAGAATAGTGGGCACGAGGTAAGAATGCCTCTCATCCCTATAAGTCAACTGGCAAGGGGTATAAATGCCTCCCTTCCATACACTTTCGTTCAATCGGCATGGGGTATAACTGCCTCCCATCCGTCACATTCATAATACTAGAATGAGGTATAACTTCTTCCCATCCAAACACGTTCATTCATACAGCACGTGGTAAGACTGCTTCCCTCCCACACACAAAGATTCATATGCATGTCAACACAGCATGACATAACCATTCACATCACAATATAAGGCAATCCATCTTATATCATATAAACATAATATAAGGCAATCCATCTTATATCATATCACATACACAATCAATCATATGGACCACATCCACGTAAAAGGTTATAATCACATTCATACAACTATACTTAAGGAAAACCATCTCAAGTATCATTATCACATCATTTAACATATTCGTCATGTTTATACTCAAGGAAACTCCTCTTAAGTATCCATATCAAGACATTAACATATCCAATTTATTGACATTACCTGTCCTCAAAAAGTTATCCTGAGGCATGTTTATACCACCCTAACCCATTCATTTCTAGTTTAACCATTTAATCTTAACATATATGTTTATCAGGCTTTAACCCTTTGATACCTTCTAGAGGGAACATGTCATGTAGTCTTAATTCATTACACTATGGTTATCATCTCACTCAATTTTCCTAAACATGGCAAATTGACCCAAACCCAAGTATCAAAACCATTCATTTCCTTTTTCTCAACAAATAAAGTTCACATACAACGCATCAAAGAGACACCAAAACAATCCAGCAAGCAAGCATAAAAAGTCTATCACTACTTTTTATCTTGAAGACATCGCACCTCTGATCGAGGGGTTTTATTATTAAATCATGAGTTTAGTGACCAAACAACCTCTTTTATCTCATTCCTGCAATTCAAACGATTTTCATAGAAGCATTCAATCAGAACTAAAATTGCATAATTAGAATGCTAAGCTAGTGAAATATTAAACTCTTTACTACTTTACTTTAAATTAAAGGGCAAGGAGAGGGACCCTACCTCTAGGTGGATCCATCCGTCCACTCTGGCTCTTGGCGCTTCCTAACTAAGAGTCGCAAGTGAGTCTCTTAGTCTTTGGTGACTCGAAGCCATGCTAAAACCTCGAATACACTATAAACAATGCGCTAGGAACTCATAAAAATCAAAACCCCCAAAATCAACAAGTGCAAAACAAATAAAGAGGTGAAAACCTTACCCCGAAACCTACCCGATGATCTGAAACCACCCGAACTGCTTCACCTACGGCGGCGGTTGCCGGAACACGCACCAAGGAGTCCCCACAGACCTTCTGCATAACCTAGAACCAAAAGAAAACCAAAAAATGCATCACTCTAAACCCTAGGGCATTCGGTCGATTCTCACAGGGTGACGAATAGGTCGAAACAAAGCCAAGAAGAGAGAGGAGGAGATAGAGGGGAGATGACCATGGAGATTCGACGAAGAAACGACCAAAAATCAGAGGGAGGAGCTCGATCGAGAGGAGGCCGAGAGAGGGGTGTCGCACGGCTCACGGGGGGAAGAGGAGGGCTGTGTGCGGGTTGAGTGAGGGTGAGGAAGAGTGTTTAGATATTAGGTTTTTATTTTTATTTATTTTTATTTTAATTTTAAAAAATAACCTAAACTCACCCATGCACACGGTTTGACCCACACGGTTTTCCAAACCGTGCACAAACCAAGCGGAGTCCTCTACCTCCAAGACATCCGCTGCACGGGCTAGGCACACGGTTTGGAAAACCGTGGGCAACCCGTGCATGAGCCACTGCCTCCTTTAATAAGGCCGCATGGTTTGGGCCACACAGTTAGCCAAACCATGCGCCAACCATGCGCCCTCTGCAGCTCTTTAAGAACAAGGGTTCGGCGCTTCCAAAATCTCTCAGGCACCCAAGAAACTTAACGGGCCTTCGACCACACCCAAAATCATTAAAAGGAAGGGTTCCAACCTTTAGAACCTTATTCTGAAGCCTGTTCTTCAAAACAACCAGTTCAGTAAATTAAAAAGTTCAAATACCTTCGCTTTTTAACCCGGTTCAAAACGCAGGTCATTACACACATCCCCCAGGAGTTTTAAATCAGGTGTG
This sequence comes from Viscum album, assembly GCA_963277665.1. NCBI lineage: Eukaryota > Viridiplantae > Streptophyta > Magnoliopsida > Santalales > Viscaceae > Viscum > Viscum album. The sequence goes on along the minus strand of OY728121.1, from coordinate 1,074,682,818 downwards.
CAGTAAAGGAAGACTCACCATGCACCAGAATTATGACTCTCAAATACTCAACTTACTCTTTTTGGGGTTGTAGCCTCTATATGTATCTACACCAAATTTTTTTTCCACTTATACTTTCCAACCACGAATGTATTTCTAGGAAAACCACATAATCACTTCCTTACCAAAACATTAGGATATTATCCTATACTTAGACTCATCCTATGGATTCTTAACTGAAATTTTCCCAATCAAGTTTCAAAAGGTTAACGAAAACTTTTTCTATTACCAACTATAGATACCCAAAAATTCCATACATAAATATTAAATCTGAATAGATGAATATTAATTACATAACATATCGATCCATGCCAAAATTATTTAGGTGAACTAAATATTCTGCCAATAATTTCTTCATATCTAGAACCCTTCGTAGACTTATCATGCATAAAACTGTTCTTCAAAAACCAGGAAAGAATATAAAAGGATTGATTAGAAACTCATTAATGGTAAAAAGGTAGATATCAATAATCACATAATAATATCATGAGAATAAGGGTTTGAGAACATGAGATTAACATTTGAAAACCAATCCTTGTATATCATAGATCATAAACTTGAGTCATGGAATAAATTGTGGTAGTTTATAAGACATGAATAATAAATTAATCAAAGTACATAATCTATGAGAGCATATTATTGGAATGCGACATATATTTTCAGAATAGATATAAGATTAGAACATTTTGAACTTGTATAAATAGAAACATGTTTACTGATTAAGTTAAGTAAAAGAAACTAATCCCTCACATAAACTTATGGACATGTAACCAGACCCATGCTTTATCATATGGACATGAAAACCATGCATGAAATTAATCATATAGACGTGAAAACTAGGCCAACACTTAATTTTATGGACATGAAAACTAGGTCCATGCATAATATTATGGACATGAAAGAGGGTCCATGCATAACATTGTGAACATGAAAATATGTTAATGTATAACATAATTAATTAATGATTTATCCATTTTTACTAAATTAATTGGAGGGATATATAGGTCCCAACCATCACATAACCCATAAATTTTTGTTTCATTAGATCATAAAAAATTCATCATATCATAACTCATGAAAATGAAATGGGTTTAATAAACATTTCATCGTACTATAAACCATAAAAAAGAACCGGGCTTCATAAAACTATTTTCATCGTATACATAAAAAATCAGGGGAAATAATAAATATGGTATCATTGTATTGTATCCCTAATAAATATTAATTAACATAAAAGTTTTTTATCTCAGATGTAGAATTATTTTGAAATTAAAATCACATGGAACATTTCTTGAGGGAAATAACCTTTCTTTGAAAATCATTTTTTAAACAAAAAATTAAAAAAAAATCTCATATTTTTAAAATAAAATTTTAAACATATAAATTAAACTTTGAAACATTTATTGATCATGAATGTAGTAAATTCTGTTCATGTTTTACAGATTAAAAAAATAATTTCTTTCACATTTTTGATAAAATCCAAATAGTCCTTGTTTGGAAATTGAAAAGATGATTCCTTTCAAAATGACTTTTTAAAATAAAAAAAAGGTTTAAAATGGATTTAAACAATTATATAGAAACATTAAAAATTCTTGAAAACATTTTTAGGAAACATGGATATGGAACAAAAAGGTTTTTTCATAGAAGAGAAAATTAAGTCAGTTTTATTTTAAAACAATAATTTAGAATATTGAGTACATTAAGAGAGGAAATATAAAGGAAAAAATTTCTTCTCAATAAATAACCAGATGGGAAGAAATTCCATGCGTTTCTTGAGAGTTATATCATAAAATCTCGACATTGTAATCATAATCATAAATAATCCTGATAAACAATGAGATTGTAACATCAAACCCTTACCAGTTTGGTAACCTTTGAATCTTAAGCCCTATAAAAGAAATACATCAATAAAAACATTAGGTATCAATAAAATAAGTATATTAATTAAGAAATATATAAAATGGTAAGTATATATCCTTCATATAAGAATATAGGTTCATAATATAATATATTTCTCAAAGAAGGTAATTTGGGACAAAAATCCTTTACCTTATACATATAATATAGATCTATAACTATATATATCATAACATATATGATTTAATTATGAAATTTTATTACCTGTTTATTATGAATTCCTCGTTAAAATCATGTTTTGCGTAATAATTTCTTTGTTCTTCATGTATATTTCAAATTGGTATTTTTGGTCCATTAAATATTATCACAGTTAAATTATCTAAAGAGCTATAATAATTATTTAAATAAAATATATATTCATTATATATTTATTTAGAGTAATCCATAAAAGTTAGAGATAGAAAGCGAAATACACAGTTCATAGAAATGATAGGTTGTATTTACGCATGAATGTTGTTTCCATTTTTTGGATGGATGAGACATATGGGAGATAAATAAAATATCACATTTATAAATTTATTATAATTTCATATATATCACATAATTTCATTAAATTTATCCTTATTATCTTCCATTCAATGTTTTAGTGAAAAAATCATATCGCTTCGTGAGGGGGCAGTCTACCAAACACACGAGCAACACTATCATATTCCCAAAAATGGAAATTGTGAAGTTTTATGTTATATTATAATTAATAAATTATAATAATGTAATAAATATCATATAAATATGTTAAATCAATCATTATATATAGTCATGAGAGGTGGTGATGGAAAACGAATTACCACAGTTCGAGAGGCGGTAGTCTGCCATACACATGATCGACGGTTTCATTTCCCATTTTATAGAAGAGGAGAAAAATATAGCTTACTACAAAGACATAATAAAATATCAGTATATTTAAGATAATTATATTACTATATTCTATATTTTAATACATTAATGAAATTGGTAATAGAATTAGTAAAAAAGAAAGAGTTTAGTGAAGTCAATTATCTTCACTTAGAACAATCCCCTTTGGATCTCTTATTAAGGACCCTAGGGATGGTATTTTGGAATGATCGGAAGATATAGAAAATGAATAAGTATATCGGGGGGAGGTTTTTTGTAGGGTTTTGTTGAGAAAAATATCATATTATGTGTGAATAAGTGAGGGTAGGAGATGACATTTTATAATGGAGGCAGAGTGACATATTTGTAAATACGCAACAAAATTCACTAGTGGTGGGTCAATATCAACCCAAATGCCTCAAAAATAGATAAATAATGGATTTTAGGGATTATTTGGTTGATTAAAACCTACATAAAATACAAAAAAAAAACATGTTTTAAACATGTTGTTCCTTAACTTATAAGTTTCATTACTTTTACTATTTTAGTTTCCACTACAGTAGCTATCATTTTTTATCTAGGTAATTTATCATTTAAGACTAGAAATAAAAAAATCATTAGATAATTTTTACCCACTGGTTATATATATTAAATCAATTTTATAAATTATAAATTCATTATGTGTGGAAGGTTGACTTTAACAAAAGCGAATGGAATGCAAAAAACCCCGTTTAACCCTTTTCCATGTTAACAAAGTTTTTATTATTTAGCTGTCAATATAATTATTAAAAAAGGACATTTAATACATTAATGGACTATGTTTGATATATATAATCATATAAAAATAAATTATTAGATGATATATTTTTTTTAGTAATTTTAAATCATTTAATAAAATATTATTTATTATAAAATAACATTAATGTCAATTTTGACACTATTAATTTAATTTTACTTTAAAAATATAGTGAAAAAAGTGGAATTATAATATATTATTTTAAAAAATTTATATTATGGTATATTTATCAAAAAAAATAATTGAATACAATAATTAATTTAATTTATATAACTTTTAATATTTCTAGTATCGTTTATTTTAATTTTTTAGTTAAACAATTTGTACATTGACATTTTTAAGCATTTAAAGTAAATATATTTTTACTAAAAATTAAAAATAAATTACTCACATGAAATTAATTTCATTATTCTCAAAATTTACATCAATATTATTTGACATCATTATTTTTCCCCTATGTGAACACATAATTTAAATTTAAAAGCTAGAGGGTGACCTTTTGTCTTTTTCTTTTCCTAAATTATTATATTGGTCAATTACATAGAAAATTCTACCAAATGATCTTATAAATAGTTCCCAAGGTAATAAGTTTCAAAATATTTCTATCCAATAAAAATTGAACATCTTTTATATCATTTTAACCCTCATCTTTTTAGTTCAACTTATGTTAAACCCATTTTATCATTAACCACGATAATTAATTTGTACTATTTTTTCTATTAATTTTGACCTTATTATATAATATTGATTGTTCTGATTAAAAATATGGAATCCATTTTTCCAAATCCCATTCACATTAGTGAAAAAATTTAATTAAAAATTAAAACCTCATACATGATGAAAAAATGGTTTTCCAATGAGAAATGTTTCATAAGTATAGAATGTTTTAAGATCAAAATTCTGTATAAAATTGATAATAATTATATAAATTGGATTAATAAATATATAATTGAACTAATTTAAATTTTAAACATTTTTAAACAAGATGTATCTTTGTAAATTATTTAAAAAAATGATTTTTTTTATAAAATAATTATTTTTCACTATTCACTGAAAAAATAATCTGTTTAGAAAATTCTCAAAAATTCACCCTAATATAATTTTTACATGTTGAATTAAAGAAATAATTTATTTTGATAAAAAAAATAAAAAACGTTTTATAAATTAAATTTTTTATTTTTTCACTAAAAGCAATAAAAATATTTGTTTGACAAAATAGTATTTTTGAGACATATAAATATTTCAGTAAACAATTAAGTGCCTTTTTACTAATATTATTTTTTATATAAAAAAATTTAAATTAATTTATAAAATTTGGTTATTACTATTCATACCACCAGGTTTAACAGCTAGATTATAACAATCATCTATAAATAATAATATTAATAGTATATCATGGTTCATTAAAACTCAGTTTTGCATGCAACGCAAGCTATCGAAGAAATTAAATTTATTTGAAAAAAAATATTCCATAAAAATTTAAGGTGTCACCTAAATGGACTACATTACATTTTATAGGACCTGACCGTGGTTTAATGGGAGGTTCCCAGACTGTAATTCCCATTGATATTGGATGTTGATCATGGTAAATATCATGGAGAAGATAAAACAACTATTTTTTTTTAAATTCCATTTTAAGATCCTTGCTTTATATACATGAATGGAAGTATGTTGAAGAATTAAATGACCAGCACGACTCTGTTTAGGAGAGTCATGGTCGATAAGTGAACTTAGGGAAAATAACGTCCATTTTTTTGGTGTGGAAATGTTTGTGACGTGCATGTGTGAAGTATAAGTGAATACAACCACATGAGATAGTCAAGACCATACTAGTAGGTACATATTAATACCATTTGGATAAATATTTTTTCATAGTAGGTTTCATCAAATTTTTAGGGGTCTTATCTACATCTTGGTAGAGATATTTAAATTCAAAATTAATTTAATCCATAAAAAATTTTAGGATAATTGAAGAGGGGGTTTTGATGGTGAGTTTTACATGGATCCAATAGATGGATTAAAGAGGAAACTATAAAGACTAAAAAATCTAAGCCTGAGGGATTTGTATCCTTTAAATAAGTGGGTTTTATCCACTGCAAAATGGGTGGGGTAATCGACTGGACCTGCAATACTGAAAGAATGAGTTTTCTACTACTAGACATGAACTCTTCTAATGTGTTATTATGAGTTTTTATTTTACCCACCCCATGAATATCATGAGGGGATAATATTTATATGTGCTGAGATATGTAATCAAAGGAGTATTATTCTAGTGTAATTACTTTTATTATTTTATTCTATGTTGGGTTGCGAAATCATTTTCATTATCTTAATCTATTTCCTCATTCTTTTCTCATGACCATTGAACTTGAATTTGGAAAGTGATTTTAGTTTCATGAACACACACCCTATATTATTCATGAAAATTACATAGTTTATGATGATTATGTTTGAATAAGGTATTGGGAAACCTAACCAACTAATGAAACTAAGTAACTGACCATATGAAAAGGTGAATTTTTCAATTAATGGAAAAGTTACAAGACCATGGGATTTATTATTCATGGCTCTAAAAATAATATGGGTAAGCAATTATCACTTTATTCTACTAGAAAATTAAACTATAATTATAAATATTATAATAAATTTTCATTTTATTTTTTAAACACCATCTGAAACTTCTACTTTTGATTTTCATTCACTTAAAATATCTTAAATTATACTATCTTCAATTTATAGGTCCACCTAAAACATTCCATTTAATGCATCTATTTAGTTAGTATTAGTTTTTTGTGTCTTTATAAATTTATAAATTCTATTAACTCCATTTTAATTAATGACACCTATAGAGGACATCAAATTTCTAGCACTATTACTGGGGACAATGACCAAGTAGATTTACTATTTTTTAGGTTTCTTTCTTTTATTTTTTTTATTTTATTTTATGTGTTACAAAAGGTGTACTTATTCTATGATATTAGGTTTAATATTTTATTCAAAATCACTCCACCCAAGCCAAATGCAAAGATATCCCCCAGTATGAACCTGAGTTAGAGAGAAGTCTCATAGAGAGAATGAATGATATAGTTTGGACCAAGGTTTGTGTTGAACAAAACCAGGTCGTAGGAGGTGTAAAACTAAAATACCTAGGGCTGTAAGCACTCATGGAATACAGAATACCTCATAATGTGGATTTTCAGTTGATAATTCTAGCACTACCTATAGTTTCCATCAATTTTGAGATAAAACCAACAATCACTCAAGTGATCTCCAGTTCTATCCAATTTTCTCAGATACCGGATGAGGATCCCAACCCAAATAAAGGGATTTTTCTAGAACTTTATGATACCTTCATGTTTTAAAACTGTCACAAATGATGCATTGAGGCAACAATTATTAATATTATCTTTAAAATAAAAAAATGAGAGAGTAGTTACAAGGTGTGGAACCTCATTCAATTATAACATGGTATTAGTTGGATAGAAACATATCACCTCATCTATTCCCTCCCTCAAAAAATATCGGCATTCATGTCAATATTATAAATTTAATTCAATTTGATGAATATTGAATTTAAATTTTATGTGGTAAGTTTAAATACTTAATTATAATATTCTATCAATATGGGATTGATGTTTGGATTTTAATTCAAACACTCTATAAGGGGGTTTCATATGTAAATAGGTCCATTATTGTGCTCTTAGATGGGGTTACTTGATGAAAAAGTCATTAGAAGTGAGATATAACTTAATCTATGACATAGAAAGAAACAAATTCGAATGGAAATTGGATGTAAAAAAAATAATGGGAGTACACATAGTTGATGAAACTACGTGGTTGCAAGATCAAATGAAATATCTAATCAAGAAGATAGAAACCATGATGGATCAACACCAACCCCAAGGTATATATATTGATAAAAATAATCAATATCAATACTATATTTTTTGGCCCCAAAAATATCAGGGTGAAATATTATAATAGAGAGCTTTAGGTTATCAATGACAATGAGACCCATTACTTCAATTCCAAATCATCACATTAGAGGAGAATTTTTCCACATTCATGACCACTATCAGGCCTTACATAAAAGAATATATAGAATGATAAAAATACCGAGGGTTTTTAATCAATGTTTTAAATCATGAATTAAGGGTTAAAAAAGATTCTCTATATAATATGGAGTTTGAATTTGTCCAAATTTCAAATCAACTTAGAGACGGGCCAAGAGGAGTACTGCAATGATACCTAATATTTAACCCATATAAGTGAAGTGAAGGACATTAACCTATAGAGTGAAAAATAAGTGTAGGATATTGTTGAACTAAGTAGATAATAATGATAAGAAAAATATAAGAAATATAATAAAAGAAAAGAAAAAATAATAGAAAAAAATATTAAGTAGATTTTAAGATCCTACATTCTACCTAGGTGTGTTCTTCTTAATTTTTTTTGAACCTATTGAGTTTTGTTAAACAATTTAAACATCAGAAAACAAGACTCTTTATTAGATTAATGTGTGTATTTAGTGTTTTTTTGTGTCTTGGGAAGACAATTTATTATAAGTATAAAGGTGGAAGGAAGTATCAAAAATATTTTAGTGCCATGGGGTGGCTGGTGGTTCCCACTAGTCTACTAGTGGCATTGCGATGAGCTAATATTATGAGGGGATGAGATGTAATTCCCCCCTAAAACCTCTTTTAAAAACCTATTAACCACTAATTCAACCCTAATTTTGGTTTTAAAAATTTTTATGGATCTTCAAGGATTCAAGGATTTAATAACACCTCTCTTTAGTTTATGGATCCATTCTTCGATCTGGTGATCCAAAATTGGAAAGTCACACTTGAGGTATCATAATGTCCTGACACAATCGGGTGATGGATTAAAAAACTATGGAAGATAAATATATGAAGAAGAAGTAATATGATATCCTCTATCATTATATAATCCATGATCACAAAACCCTTTCAAAATATGCTAAAGTAAGGGAAAATTGATTCAGAATGAGTTAAATTTCTTTAACAATTTAAAAAGATACATATTAATATTCCTTTTTCATAAGTCATTTCCAAGATGAGAGAATATCAAAAGTTCATGAGAGAGTTGGTGTCTAACAAGAATAATCATGCTGATATTGGAACTATCCCACTCACAGGGGAATGCTTCATAGTGGCATCCAAAGATTTACTGAAAAAGAAACAAGACTTGAGTATTTTTCCAATTACTATAAATTTTGGTTAACAAAAAATCAGCAAAGATCTATTTGATTTAGGTTAAAGCATGAAATTTATTTAATTCACCATATTTAAGAGCCTTGGATTGGAAAATATGATGAACACAAGAGTTTCACTCTAGCTAGAAGATATGATAGTAAAGTACCCTTGAAGTATAATTGAATATATTATTATCAAAGTGGATAAATTTATCTTCCCTTTGGATTTCTTAGTGCTAGAAATAGAATAATAGAGGACTTAACGCATCCTGGGGAGACCATTATTGGCCACCAGAAGTGAAATAATATATTTTCAAAATGAAAACCTATGTTTGAAAATTGGAGGGGGGAGGGTATTTGATGCCTTTATTTCATATATGAATTTTCTATTATTTAATTTAATTATTAATTTTTCTTAATTATTAATGATTTTAATTATTTTTGGGTAAATAAAATTGGAATTATTTTTTTAAAAGAAATAAATTTCATTAATTGTAAATGATTTTAACTTGTCATTTTTATATGGAAAAAATGTTTATTTTAGGTGATTGTCTTGAAATTTTAACAATGTAATTATTATTTTTTAGGTTAAAAAATGCAGGATAACTCTACCTAAAGAATTTGAAGCATGGATATTACAAGAGAAATAAATCACACAGGGTCTAGTCAAGACTAGGGAGTTTAGTGGGGGCCCAATCATAGTGTGGGGAGGTAGTAAATGCATACGGGTGCCATACTCCAAAGGAATACAGAATATAATGGGGGGGGGGGTTGCCACAAGTAATTCTGAAAATTCATGGAACAAGATCACTTATTAAGAACTATCAACTTGAGATATGATTTTATGTGGTATAATGAAAGATTATGGTACTATACACTTAACAGATGTGATGTTGTCTCACTCCCACTTCGCATCACACAACCTAAACATTTTGATGTTTCTACCCACATCAATTAATATCATTGAACCACTAATGAAAGTCACTAGAGAAAACTATTTTTTCTTCCTATTAAAGTTCAAGATCGAGTTTGGAAGACACTATAGAGGATAAATCCACTATAGTGGAACCTATAAAGCTTGGGAGACCACTATGATTCCATTTTAAAGAATATGAGACTGCTACATGAAATAATGAATGAAACAGAATGTGCTACACTGAATGAGAAGAAACCATAGTTTGTAGAGAATATAATACAATAAAACACCCACTAAAACTTCTTGGAGAGTGTGGTGGGTGATATAGAGAGTATGAAATGGAATCTATAATTTCATAATTTCATGGAGTAGAACTGTGGTTGATTAGTGAACTCAGGGATAAAAGTGCCCATAATTTCCTTGTGCTTATGCACATAGAATTCATGTGTAAAGGATAAGTGAATAAAATTTCATGAAATAGTGAGTACCCTAATTTTAGATGCATTTACATACCATTATAATATATAATTTTAGAAACTAGTGTTTGTTTTTTCCACAGTGGTCCTATATATTCCATGTTGGTGGGATTTAAATTCAAAATTATTTTAGTCCAAATGAATTTTTAAGAGAATTGAAGGGGGGGGGGTTTAATATGATTTTTCTTTGAATCCATTATATAAATTAAATAGGATATTGTGAAGGATCATGTCAAGTCATTTTAGTTTAAATCATAAAAATAAGAGTATTTTTTCGATAAAAAAGGTATGAGGTAATCCATTGGACCTAAAATGCTAGAAGAACAAGTTTTCTTCTACCTTTTTTTGTAATCTAATAATATGGTTATATTAGTATTTATTTTATTTTCCCTATCATTAATAGCATGTGGAGTTATCCTTTCTTTGTTTCGGGCTTTGTAATTAAAGGAGATTGCATTAATAGAATTATTTTTATTATTTTGGTTCATATTGGGTCATACATTTATTTAATTTTTCTTAATATATTTCCTCTTTCATATCTTATGAAAGTTGAAGTTTAATTTTTAAAATTTAATTTATTTTCATAATTAATCAGCTTGGATTACACATAACCATTTCATAGTTTAAGATGATTATGTCTAAATAAAGTATCAAGAAACCTAACCCATTAATGAACCCAAGTAATTGAACATATTAAAGGATGAATTTTTGAGTTCTAGGGAAAGTTAAAAGACCAAGGGATTTACTAGTTTTGACTTAGACAATAATATGGCCAAATAATTATCACTTAATTCCACTAGAACATGAATCTTGAATTAAAATGATTGGAAATAATTCTAATTTTAATTTTCATAACCATTCCAAACATTTAATTTTGATTTTCATTCAGTTAAAATATCATAAATTCTATTAGCATCATCTCATGGGTTCAACCTCAAACTTTTCATTTACTTTACTCATTCATTTTGCAGTTTTTTTCCAAGTCTTTATAAATTTCTAAATTTGATTAACCCCATTAGAATTAAAAATATCTATGGGTGGAATCAATAAATGAGGGGGGAGGAAAGGAAAAATACTTTTAAACCTAAAAAATAACTATAGGATAAGAAAATAGATGAATTTTAATAGTTAAATATCATATAATTTCCCCAAGGTAGACTCAAACAATCCCAATTAAAAGTGAGATTGAAACATAAACTCTTACCTTGGATTCCTGTTTTGCCTCACACATCCCAACCTCTAGTATATAAACTTATATTTATTATTAATATATATCAAATACATACATACATATATATATTTCTTGATATATATCATTACTTTATAACTTCTTTTTTCTATTTTCTCATCATTTTTTGTAAAAATCAATTATTTATTTGTTAATTATTATGTATGTTTTAATTTGGTGTTTCCAATCGTTTCACCTTGTTCATGGTTTAATCACCTACATATTTTTAATCCTGAAATATATATCATATTTATAAATTAAATAATATTTTATAACCATTCATGTAATGTAGTAATGAAAAATGAATTACATTTCTTCATTGAGGTGGTAGTTCACACATACGCACGAGTGACATTTTCCATTTTCATACAGATGAAAAGGTAAGAAGGTAGATAATATTTTACCTTTAAAGAATTATAATTATTCTAAAAAACAATATACAAACCTCAAAACCATATTTATAACTAGTCATGTGTGGTGCTGATTAAAAAAACACATCGCTTTGTGGAGGAATTATTTTGCATATACGCACGAGTCATGTTTTCAATTCTTATAGGATTAAAAGGGGGTATAAAATAGTTTTTCCATAAACACATTAAAATTTTATTATATTAGAGATAATGTTTTTATTATATTTGGATGGTTATAATATATTTTAATAAGGCATAAGAACAAATAAATTGGAAGGGATTTGGTTACGACTTATATCTCCTCCTTGGATATATTACTTTGGCATACTCCCCAAGCCTTCTAGGATTGCTCTTTTGGTGAGACCAGGAACTATATAACATTGGTAAAATGTTTTTTAAGGATTTTTTTGTGGTTATTTGGGAATATATAATTCTCAAAGTGTATAGATAAGTGAGTAGATAAGGTTCCCTTTTATAAGCGAGAGGAGTGGAACACTTATAAATATTTAGAACTTTAAATTATTTTAAATGTATTTCTCATAGAAAGTAGCTCCAATTTAGTAAAATTTAAAATATAGGATAATTTAACATTTATATAAACTTAAAAAATTATATTATAAATTTTTTAGAAATATTCGAATCCATACCTTTTAGTTTAACCCCCTCTTTGATCTTTTTAACTTTTAGAGTGGTGAAAACTTTTACCATGGTAACTATTAATTAGGGATAAAAATGAAATTGAACCCAATAAAAAATTTAAAAATTATTACCCAAATTATTTAATACATTTTATAATATTAAATTTCAATATTTTTAAACAATTACTTTTTATTTAAGTTCACGAAACACAATAAAAACAATTTTTATAAAAATTCATCTTTTAAGAATAAAAATGATTCTATACCAAAATAATGTATAATTTTGATTCAAAAAGAAGTAATTGGATTATTTTTAATAAAATGAGACTTATTTTACTTTGAAACAAGACCAAATCTGACATGAATATTTTCAAAACTTGATTAAAAGAGAAGAACAAAAAGTAGTATGTATTCAAATAAAAACATTACTTAGATTTCCAAAATGTAAAACAAAGATTTATAAGTATAAAAATATATTTTTAAGTTCATTATATTAATTATTAAATATATATTTGTTCTTAAGTTTTTATAAACTTTTAAGTCATTCTTGTATCATGATAATGTCATAATAGTAGCAGTATTTGTAAAATTGGTATTTTTTAATATTCACCCAAAAATAAATATTTTCAAGAAAATATAAAATGGTCATAACAATATAATATTTATATTATGAATTATAAAATAATGTTTATTTTATCTACAAAAAATTATAAAATTATAAAATTTATCTTTTAAATGAGAAAAACATAATAAAATATGCTTTTATGGAGAAATAAACCATTTTAAATTCAAAGTGTTCTTAATATTATTTCATATCAATTTTATTGGTAATATATTAATTCGTAAATTTAAATATTAGATACTATAATATTTTAAAATTAAATAATTAAAATACACAAAATTTTAAAAATATTTATTTGAAAAATATTCCTTTTAACATTGAATGATTTTAATAAAATAATACTATATGAGTGTCACAATTGATTTAAATATTCTTATTTATTAATGGATTATTATTTTATATCATAGATCATTTTATTTTTGTGTTTTGTGTGTTAAAATATTTTAAACATTATATTTATTTAGAGTAAATAACACACTAAAATCATGGGAAGTTATATTCTACCCTGTTACATAAATTGTTCCATTGCAATTCAATTATTACTTACTAATGAAATTAGCTAAGGTAATCCATAATAAGGATATAATTTATATTAAGATATATAATCTCAATATCTTAGGTAATATAAATAAATTTATCATATATATTTCTTTAAACATATATTTATCTTTATAATACTTAAAATTGTGAACGAGCTTCCAAATACGCACAATTGAGTTATGTTTTTGACAAAATAAATTTATGTTCCTCTTGATTTTAAGAAATATGAGAAAAATAAATACTTTATTCCTTTTCATGTTCTAAGAATAAATTTTACCTTTTATTTATTTTTTTAATTATCTTCCATTTTTTATTCTAATGCTGAATAACTAAGAGGAATTTTTCACACTTAAAGTACAAAAAACAAAATTTTAATTTATTATAAGATCCAAAAAAGAATGATTAGTTATTTTTCTTGACTAAAACCCAAATTATTAACACAAGATAATAAACAACATTAATTAAAATTGAATAAATAATAAATTAATTGCTAAAACATAAATAATAAAAACAAAAGAAATTTTATAACACTTTACCTTTAAATTATTTGTTATAAATAATACTGCTATTTAAACATAGATTATTTTATGATTCATACACTAATTACTTAATCCTAAATATTAATTAAAATCTAAAATTTAGGATTATGTCAAATCCATTCATATTATAAAAACCATTTTCAACCAATGAATAGTTATTTATCTAATCAGAATCCACTCGATATATTCTTATTATAACCAAATTTCTATTAGGTTTATTAGTTGAAAACTCCTTCCTTATAGTTTTAAGGGATGATGTAATTTTCTCAAAAAATATGCAATATATAATAGTTTTCATAGATCTGAAATCAAATATATCAATAGATAACTTTGAGTTTATGATCAATGTACCAATTATCGTGTCATTTGGGACTTCAACCTCAGTTGTAGTGATTTCATAAGCTTGGAATTATTCTGTTTGATTTTTCTAAGGTAAACTCCCTTGATTCTTGGGGTATTATTATAAGTAGTGACCCATATCATTATAGTTAAATAATTTTACCATTATTTTTTATTTATGAACTTGATGGACTTTATCTTCACACTTGAAAAAACTCACATTCCATTCAAGAAAAACCCAAGGTCTTTTATTCCGTAATTATTACATGTTAGAATCCCACTCTTCAATTTTTTCCATTTTCCAAATTTTCCTTTACATAGTGATTGTTTGTTCTATTTTTATATGTATTTTCTTTTAAAATATAATACTTTTAGAATTAATTATCCCCCCTGATAGAACTTAATACCATATCATTATATGTTGAAAATGTTTTAGGGAGTAACAACCTTTGAAATCTTGGATTTATCCCATAAAATAAATTATAAATATCAATTTAAAGATAACATAAATAGTCCAAAACATACATTTCTAGTCTTATTAAATTATATTCACATTCAACAACATTTTCTTCACCCCTTTGTCTCAAATTTTATAATTTCAATTCTAAATCAACTCATTTATCACGAGGAATGTATTTATAGAAGAATATCTCCTTAAAAGTATCTCATTATATAGCCTCTATTTCCTAAATCTACTTAGTATTTTGAAACCATGAACACCATTGATTAAAATATCTCTTTAAACAATGAACATACAAAATAAAATTTTCATGTTCATTACATTCAAAATATAGAAATATATTTTTGAAGGACTTGATACATTGTTCAGTTAATAATAGATTTGTAGTTCCATTAAAGGATGGAGGTTCCTATTTCATGAATCAGTCCAAAATCTTAGTGTCATATTGTAATTCAAAAAGTTTCTTTGTATAGTAAAGATTATTAGTCATAAATTACCTTGATATATTTATGATATGATTAACTCCAACTCTAGTCTTATAGGCTTTCTTAGGAGGGAAATCCCTGTTTAGAATATGAGGTTTGACATGGATTCAATTTATTCCAATGTGAACCATTTATGAATAATTATATATACTTAATAAACCAGTAAAATTATAAATATTTATCCATAACATAAAAAAATTCCTTTGTAGATAAAAGTTAATGATAATTATGAGGGTTTATATTAATTATTGTGCTAGTTATATACTTCTAAAATTCAATTAACTTATATCCTACTAAAATTGATATGATAAAAACTGTTACAAGACTAAATCTAGTAACCTAGAGTTAGTGTTTTGTACATTAAATTGTTACAAGATACAATATATCACATCCTACAAAATCTAATAGTTTAGTAGTCTTGGGTGAGTAGTTACCAACATGATTTCCAGAATACATTGGAATCCAAAAATAGAGCATGTAAATTTAATAAGACATTCTTATTTAATTAGTAAATCCTTAAATTAACTCAAATATCCCTTCTTGATATGTAGGGTAAAGGAAGAAAATAAAGTGTCAGCTCAGATGCTCGATAAGGGAAAACATACAACGAAAGCTAGCATGGATGCCTAAGGTATAAACAATATCACCGAGTTCATAATCAATACATATTCAATTAAATTAATAAAATGAACATGTTATTCATCCATGGATAATATAAATATATTAATCTCATGGATAATATTAATTATTTTATCAATGATATAATGTATAATTATTTACATTTAAATGTTTGTTTCAAGGTCTCGGCTAAGGCACTTTCAATAATTTGGTAGTAAATTCCTAAATAATACCCAAGGCATACCAAACTGATTGTCAAATTATACCTACTAATACATAATGGGGATAAATAATTTTAGGCATCACCTATCACTAACACATTTCCAATGAATTCATCATATATTAAATTATTAATACAATACCAAATAAATAATCCTTAACAATAATTAATTATCCGTATGGAATCAAGAATACCAAATATCATTATTTACCTATCAAAATAATAAATTTTTCGTGTTTACTTCATATAATACCATATGTAGAAATTATATATATTTAATAAAATATTTAAATGATAAATATATACATGATAAAAAATAATATGGATATAATAGTAAAGGAATAATGGAGGGTCATAGAGAACATAAACCATAAATTCGTAATGGAACTGAGAATATTCCCTGTGAAAAAATAATGTATAAACCATAAATTACTAATGGATAAAGAAAGACCATAAATTAATTATAAAATATGGTTTTAAAATAAATTATTTAATTAAGAATTATAATGGAAAATGGAGGTGATACTTTAAAATAAATTTTCTTAAAATTTTTATAATTTTGTCATAAAAACAATGCAATAAACAACTTCAAAAAATCATTAGAAAATGAATCAAATTGAAATTTAAAATATTATACGTAAAATACTTTAAAAAATGGAATATTGAAAATAAAATATTCTATACTAAGAAAATGTATAGTGGGAGATAATATATACATAAATAAAATGAAACTACTTTTTTAAATATTTTGATAAAATAATAACCCTACATTTTCTATATCTTTTTAAAAATTAATAATTAAAAAAATAAAGGGATTATTATTTATTTTATAAAAAATGAAAATTTTAAGAAATATTGATAAAAAATAATAGCTATGATGGTTGGAAATTGTTGTGAAGTGGAAAACGTTAAAAATTTTTTTTTTCACACTTTTGTAAATAAAGTAAAAAATGACCCACTTAGAAAATAATGAAAATATTCCATTAAAAATTGTTAATAAGAAGTGAAAGTTAACGTATTTCTGCCTTAAAAAATTATTTAATTACAGAAAACAACTTTCCTGAAACAGTGTAAGTAATACGGATATAGAAGGAAAATATTCCTGATAAAAAAAAGAAATAAGGTCAGATTTTATTATAAACAACATTTCAGTGGATTTGAGTACCAAAGAGTGGGTAAATGGAAATAATAATTTTAAATGTAATAAATAGCTATATTAAAAGAAAATAAATTGGGTTTTAGATATAAATATCATATAATTACCTCAAATAATATTCAACCATAAACAATCCCGATTAGAAGTGAGATTGAAACATAAACCATTACCAAGGATTACCTCTTGGTCGGATGCATTCTAACATCCTAAATAATAAATTTATTATTATTGTTAATATATATTAGATAAATATTTATATATTTAATTATATATATAATTCATTAATGACATCTTTTTATGCATTTAATCATAAATCTCTGTTAAAATTATTTAGGAGTTAAATGTTATGTATGCTTGATTCGACGTTCCTAGTACTTTCACCATGGTCATGGTTTCATCACAAAGATATGTTAATAATTACATATATATCATATTTATACATTAAATACTATTTTTTAACCAATAATATAAGGAATTAATTAAAAATAAATTTCATAACTTCGTGGAGTCGGTAGTCCATACAAAAGCACGAGCGATATTTTCCAATTTCCAATGGGTGGGTGGGTAAGAAGGTAGATAATATTTTATATTTAAATAATCATAATTGTTTCATAAAAATAAAATTAATTCATTATATCCATATTTATGACCTTTCATTTGTGGTGCTGATGAAAACGATACACATCTCTTTGTAGAGACTGTATTCTGACCGTAGGTGAATGTCTTTCGGTTGACTAATGTTTCTAGAATAGTGCATCAGGTTATTATCACAGAGCATAACCTAAGTGAGTCTAGAGGTGTGATCAATGGTGGTTCTACATTTAGATTTGGTGCTACATATACCGGTAGTAGGAAGTGTCCTTTGAAGCTTCCTCTTAGTGACATCAGTACCAAGAACACATACATATTTAGCTATATGAGGTGCCACAAGTGTGGTTGACTGGGACATAAGAGACCTTAGTGAACAAGATACCCAATCAAGTTTAGATCCTATGGAAATATGGGTCATCTACATCATATTTATATAACCTTTACTCTAAAAGCCAGTGATAGAGGGTTTGCATCGACTGCACGTGAAGGAGTGGGGTCAGAAGCTTCTCATCAGGAAGGGAGCTAAAGTACAACTGGCCGATAAAGTTGAGGTGCTGGTTGTGGCCGTTTTAGATAGACCCCATATTTTTAGTGATAGTAAAGTAGATATACTCAGGGTAGCTAGGCTGCATCATAGGTCCATAGATCGGGCCAAATATATGCAGTGCAACCTACACTTGAGGAGTATAATCCTGGGCATTATATTATGATATGTACTATTCTAGTAGCCTCTACTTTAGGGATTTATCTTTTTGATATAGGGTCTTCGCATAGCTTTATATCTATGCTTGTTTTGGAGAGCCTTTGGATCATATTTTACTATTTTTATGGATTTATGATTCTAGATACTCCATTTGGGATTCGAACAATGGATATATATCAATGTAGGGAGTACCACCTTGAGATTGGAGGGTTTCACTTCATATGAGGCCTCTTTTCCCTCAAGATGATAGGTTTTGAAATCATTCTTAAGATGGAATGGTCAGTTCCATTTAATGGTTTCATTGATTTCTATCATTATAGGATGACCTTCACATCACTATAGGGAATAGAGTTTATTCCCAAGGGTGAATAAGATGTACAGGTGATCCAAGATGGACCAATGCATCGTGGGATGAATGAAATAACAACCCAAAATGGGATTTTGTATCTAGATGATTAGGGAACACATCAGAAAAATTTCCCTCCAATAGTTTATCATTTTAGGGGTGTTTTTCTAGATTAAGTTTTAAGATTGGATCTATTGGAAGAGGTAGTGTCCTCTATCGAGCTGGTTCTCGAAGATCAACCGAAATAAATTATTCTATAAAAGATTTATAACTATTAGATATAGGGGATTAAGATGTATCTAGAGGATTTAGATTAAAATGGGTATATTTGACACATTACTTCTCTATGGGGTTCACCTGCCCTTTTTGTAAAAAATGAGGATGGTACCCTTATGCTATGTGTGGATTACTAGAAGTTTTACCAGCAGTAGGTTAAGAACCGATATCCTCTACCATGGATATATGACCATTTTTATCAACTTTGAGGAGATTTTTTATTCAAAAAAATTGATTTGAGATCTGGTTAGGATCAGGTGTGTGTTAGAATATCTGACATACCTCAAATAGCCTCTCGTATCAGGTATAATTTATATGAGTATTTGGTTATGTGATTCGTTGTCACGAACATGCTAGTAGTCTTCATGACACCGATGAACCAAGTTTACCATCCTTATTTGGATTTGTTTTTCATGGTATTGATGATTGATATCTTGGTGTATTCTCACAATCAACAAGAACATGTGAAACATCTTGAGATTTTATTGAACACACTAATAGATCATCAATTATATTCTAAGCTCACAAATTTCAACTTCTAGATGGATCAAATTCACTTATTGGGTAACATTATCTTGGAGAAAGGAGTATCATTTGACAAAGAGAATGTGGGAGCTATTAGTTCTTGGTATAAGTCCAATAAAATCGTTGATATATAGAGTTACTTATGCATGGATAGATATTATAGGATTTTCATTTAGGAATTAGCATACCTTACAACACCAATCACGGGAATGACTAAGAAGGGTGTGAAGTCTGTATGGTCAGATGCATGATATTAAGCCTTTCATGAGATCAAAGGGAGGTTTATTTCAGCATCGATACCAATTATTCCAGAGCTAGGAAGGAGTTACAATTTGTACTATGATGAATCAGGTATTAGGATATGAGTAGTTCATATACAAGGTGATAGAGTATTGGAGTATGGGTCTCGGTAGTCAAGGCCACATGAGAGGAATTACCTGATGCCTGATATTGAGCTGGATGTAGTTATCAATGCATTGTGATGTTGGAGACATTACTTACTAGGAGAGTGTTTTCTAGTGTACACAGACCAGAAAATCCTTAAGTACATATTTACATAGTGTGATCTGAATCTGGGGCAGTTAAGATGGGTTGAATACCTAAATTATTTTGACGTAGAGATTTCCTACGCACCTTGGAAGGGAAATGAAATGGTCAATTCATTGAGAATAATGTTTGATATATAGGTAGTTCAATAGGCCAGTAGTGAGTGGAAAATCATGTCTTTGTTCTCTAATATTAACTTTGGGGTGAAGGAAAATTAGGGGAATATTTTTATATCATTTTTATCTATTACGTCTACACTTATGAATATATTTATAATTAGGAAGTTATTGGATTCTGAAGGCCTAGTCCTATGGGAGAGTGTGTAAGGTGAGGACCCTCTCCCTGGTTGGACCATGGGTGATGATGGGATTTTGAATATCTATGGTCACATATGGGTTTCAGCATACATGCATGAGGTGCTGATGCAAAAATTTCATGCTTAATCTTGGATAGTGAATTCCTTCTTCACCATGATATATTGAGATCTGTATCCGAAATACGGGTGTCTGAGTATGAAAGGATATGTAGTTGTTTTTTTCAGGAGTTGTTCCACCTTCCAATAGGTAAAGGAGGAACACCAGTAACCAACAATACTTTTACTACAACTGCCCATTCCTTAGTGGATGTGTGATGATGTCATGATGGACTTTGTGATAGGTTTACTGAGGTTAACTTAATGTAATGATGTTGTATGGGTTGTTTTTAATAGGCTAAAAAGTTTTCTCATTTCATACCTATCAAGTTAGACTTTTCATTTGATGATATTGGAAGATTGTAGATCTGTGAGATAGTACGACTTTATGGGGTCCCACATACTATCATTTCAGATATGGACACCCAATTTAGTTCATGGTTCTAGCAAGGGATATAGAGGGAGTTAGGTATATAGGTGATTATGAGCACAACATACCAACCTCAGACTGTTGGCCAATCTAAGATCAAGATACAGGTTCTTGGGGACATGCTATGAGTGTGAATCCTAGATTTCTGGGGCTCTTGGGATATGCACATTCCCATTGATGAATTTTCATATAACAATGGCTTTAGGATACTATTCAGATGGAACCTTGTGAGGATTTGTATTTTAGGCCATTCTGATCAACCCTGTACTGGTTAAAGGTAGGAGAGAGAGCTATTCTTGGGCCTCATCTGGTCTAAAGGATCGCAGAGTAGGTACAATTGATTGAGAAGTGGATGGATACTGCACAGTCATGACAGAATTAATATTCCAATTTCCACTGATGACCTCTAGAGTTCAAGGTCAGGGATTGGGTTTTCATATATGTTTCAACGAGGATGAGAAACATGAGAATCATAAGACATGGTAATATTTTACCACTTTATATCAGGCCATTTCATATTTTGGAGATATTCAGACTGGTAGTCTATCTATTGTAGTTACCTCATAGGTAACGAACCATGTATGATGTCTTCCATGTATCTCAATTACGCCTCTATCATTCAGAACCATTTCATAACTTTCACCCTTAAGATGTTGATTTATAGGTAGATTCTTCCTTCATGGAGTACTTGATACATTGTGTATTGTTGCATGGATGCTCTCCAGGGCAGGTTAGTTCCTTTAATACAAGTTATGTGGTAGCAAGACCATATATAAGATGATACATGAGAGTAGGAGGCTGATGTATGAGCACAATGGTAGGAGCTATTCTCTTGCGATTCATGATCAACCTTGAGAGGGGAATCTGGGGGGAAAATATATTTAAGGGGGAGGTTGTTAAGAAAATAGTTCTTTTTGAGGTACAAAATATTTTACTTTTGTCAATTATTAGTTTAAATGCTTATTTATGGCTTAATATAAATGCCTTTGGAGATCATAGAGATAACATGGGGTGTTAAGTGAATTTTTGGAACCCGTAACCCAGCTTTTGGGTTGAAAAGGCCTGGCGCACAGTTAGTAAAAACCATATGGGGCTGGTCAAATGGTTAATTATAACCATGTGAGGTGGGAAAGTGGGAATCTATAGGCTACATGGTTAGATAAACCATTCAATTTGAGTTGGATGCCCATGTGGTAGGTGTAACACCCAAATGTTTTTATGAAATATTTCTTCAAAATAAATTTAATTATTCAATAACATCCATTGCAAGAAATTACGAGTTTAAATGAATTGAAAGATTCCAATAGTATAAAATGAACATTTTAACCTATCCATTAGTTTTTCGGGAATAAATATGACTAACTTATTAAAATGTATGGTGAAGTCATTCACTACTAATTATTTATGAAAACTATATATCAATTATATATTTTTATTTTTGAATTAATAAATTGAGTTATTTACTATTAGTAAATAAAATTAAAGAAATATATATGTTATATAGTTAATAAATTATTTTTATATTCATCCAATGGATATATTTTTCATAGGGTATGAATAAACCCTATTTCATTTATAAAAACCTATATTTTTCAAAATGGAAATTTTCCAACTTTTAATGGATAACCCCTTTTAAATTAAGATATTGACAAATTAATAATTTTTATATGACAACATAACAATTTTCTTTTGAAGAAAGATATAAAAATTTACATTGGATGATTTTCTAATATTTTTCTAATAACTTTCAATTTTTGATGAATATTAAAAATACACTATATTTTAATTGAGAACAAAATTTTTCATCAAAGTAATAAATATGGTGAAATTATAATATTAAATGGTTTTAAATTATAATTATAATATATTTTTTCATTTAATATTAATTATGACATTAACATTAATTTTATATTGAATTAATATGTAAAAACATTTCATTCTTTTTTAATGTTTTAACTTTTAAAAATAGTTCTCTATTTCCGATAACATGATTAATTTGATGTCAAATAATGAAACTTCTGTGTTTTGAATTTTTAAAAATGGATTCTATATTTGGAATTTATTGGTACAAATTATGTAAGTATATTTATTTAATATTGGGCATTATGAATAATAATTTCAGTAATTTTTATTAATATAGTAAAAGGATAAATAGGGTAATTAAGGGTAAGAATACTATAATGAAATTACCCTAACACTTGTCTTAATATAATTGGATGAGTTTTTTTACCTAAATATTGCTTGGATCTAAATGGGATCTTTTGGAAGCCACTTTGATGTGATGAGGACATTTAATTTATTTTATTCAATATGTCTTACTCACATTTTAATAACTATATCATTTTTTATATATGGATATACCAAATATAAACTCTATCATAAATATTAATTTGAAATCTAATTTTTTTCCTTTATCATGGTAATTTATTTGAAATTTTTAAAAAATAATTCATTACCATAAAGACTTATACTTCGATGACGAAAAAATTAATTAATTTACGAGAAATCAATAAAACAATTTTTATTAACATACTTATAACCATAAATAAACAAAAACTTGAATAAATATTATTTTTCATGTATATCTAGACCACAACCATCCATGGGTGGATTTAGGGACCATTTGAACTCTTATAGAAGATATTGTGATAGATATTTTATTTTATTTAATGTGATGTTAATGTTTTCACATTCATAATTTAATAAGTATAACATTTTAAATGTTGGATTTTATAGAATCTAAATTCTAATAAAAATATTTTAATTAAATATAGTAGATTTATCATCATTTTATTATTTTATTTTTATTCTTTATTCAAGACTAAGTATATTAAATAATTACACAACATTGATGTAGTAATTATTTTATTAATAGAGAAAACAAATAAATTTTATTTAAAATATTAAAATAAATATAATTTTGGAAAATTAATATGTCGAATTAATTTTTTAGATGATCTTGAAATCATAGGAATATAATTAAATAGTTGGTTCTATGTTAAATTGTTATCTTAATATTTTAAAAAATCAATGAATTGAATAGTGTCAAAATGGACACCATTCATTGTTTATCAAAATAATGTTTTATTAAATTATTAAAAATCATAAACCAATTTTTAAAAATATATTATAATTATCATATGGTCTAAAATGTTCTAATTTATTTATTTATTTCCTAATTTACATCAATTAAGCAAATATTTCACCCTTTTAATATTGAAATATTTGTTACCCTAGTTAAAAATTAAATAAAATAACTATGTGTTAATTAAAACAATAAGGCTTAAATTGATAGAAAAAACGTGTGTAAAATATATTTTCTGATTATATTACAACCCTAAACAATCTAATATTATAAATGGAGTGATTTTTGAGGTTTTTAGATCATGTTTTTATTTTATAATAAATTAATATTTTTGGATATCCCAAAAATGTCCCTCACCTCAATATAATTTGGCACCACCACCCTCACCTATTCACTTCACCTTGATACTTAAGGATCTACCAAAATCGGAAATTTTACCTTCTCAAATTACATAGTAACATTATATAGGTTTTTTTCTTCTTCAAATACCAACTCTTGTGCTCTAAGAGAATATTTAGAGGAATCACGTCAAAGAAGAGGTAATCTCCTCTTCTGATTCTTTCAAACTACATTCTTCTTATACTTCCCCTTTATGAGTAATTTTATTATAAAGTAATAAATCTAGTATAAATTATAAACTGAGATGTTATTATGATTATGGAACAATAATATTCTACTTTCTATCAAACCTAATAAAATAAAAATCACCACACGTGCGCATGTATGACTTGTCGTCTCCACGCCATGGTGTAATCTGTTTTTCATCACCACCTTACTTTTATAGGTAAACTGATTCAAATAATAAATTCATATTATTATTATAGCATTATATTTATTTTTAAATATTATACACCATTCACTTCAATACCATTCAATAATTATGGGAATGATATCATCGCTCGTGCGTATGTATGACCTACCTTCTCCACGATGCGATGTGATTCATTATACATGATATTAATTTAAGAATGATTATGTAAATGTATAGAATGAATAAATATGATATATATATTGTTAATATCATTTTTTAATGATATAACTATGAACTATAAAGGATAAATGAAACTTATTCAACAAAACATGCATAGAAAAATGAAGCAGTTACACTCGAATAACAAGTAATAATGAAATGTTATTAACAAAAGGATGATAATATGATAATATATATGATATCATAAAAATTACTATGATTTTTAAATAAGTCAATGAAATTATTTATATCACTATACAGGAGGATCAGATACCTGAAAATGAAATCAAACCTAAATGTAAGGGATAATTTTATAATCTCATCATTTTCCGAGATTGTTGATACGTAAGTATTTACTAGGGTATATTTATAATCCACATACATGTATCATAAATATGTAATATTATTTATGTTCTTATAAAAATTTTAAAGTCAATTTTACCCTTTTGTGATTTTTTATTAAATGGTACAAAAGTAATGTTTTATCGTTATTCGATACGAGTTACTTTTTGGCTTTTCCAGTAAAGGTTGATGAAAATGTTTTTTTAAATTATATGACATGAAAAGATTTTTTTGTCTACATAATTCCATATTTCTATGAATATTAATCTACATGATTTCATATTTATTTTCAAATAAATTATTTTCTTTTAAAATTACTCGGCATTTTGAGAAAAGAAATGTTTTTGAAGAAGAAAGGATATTTGCCTCAATAATTAATTTCAAGTGTTATACCAAAATTATTTTCCATCTAATATGGAATTATTTTATTGGGTTATGTTTCATTTATAATATCCTTATTGTTCCTATGATTTTATTTTGTTAATAATGAAATTATACTTATGAAATCCAT
The DNA here is from genome assembly GCA_963277665.1 of Viscum album. Taxonomy (NCBI): domain Eukaryota; kingdom Viridiplantae; phylum Streptophyta; class Magnoliopsida; order Santalales; family Viscaceae; genus Viscum; species Viscum album. The sequence goes on along the minus strand of OY728121.1, from coordinate 1,074,656,636 downwards.
TTGTTTAAAATGGATTATGTAATGGTGGAATGATGTTTAAAGAAACCAATTTTATTCCTCGTGTTATGATGAATGATTTATGTTATTGTGGAACACATAATAATGATTTCATTTTGAGATGGGTGAGACCTATATCTAAATCCAATTCATTGTTTAAAGATTTAAATGTCATGAGATTGGCATGTCTTGAACAAGAAATGATCTCAGTTCTGTAATACAAGGCTAGAATAAGAAGTGAACCCAGTTCAGTAATGGGATTTGTCCGCTATGATTTTATTGGAAATGAGACTTAAATAATATTAAATAATTTTCTATTCTTATCTGTATGCCAAAAAACATCATTTATTATGTTATCACTTTTGGGATTACGTTCATCTATTCTTATTAATGTTTATGATTTATCCCATGGCATGATATCACGATCTTTTATATGTGGAATAAGATTTTAGAATGTTATGTTCTTATGTCTTATGATTATGATATGATTGATATCTACATTTTTTAACCTTATTGGGAATTTGAGATCACCCTTTCATGTGTTTCTTCTCCCCAGGTCATGAAGAAGGGTATTAAGTAAGATATGAAAAAAGGGGTCTAGTTATGATGAAATAAGTACGAGACAATGAAAATGTCTTATGTACCAGTTTTTTATGTTTCCCAGTTTATAAAGAAACTATAACTATATAGTCATATCATGGAATTGTTATATTTTTAAATTAGTATTCTTCAACTTTGAATTAATATCATTGTATGCAAAGTACGAGTCATTATTGTTGGTATCAGAGGAAAGGTGTAGTTTACCTTTGGAATCTAGGTGAGAAAACCTTTGTAAGAACCCAAAGGATAAGTCAATGTATAATTTACAATCCTAGTGTTTTATAAATGATCATGAATTACCTAGGATAAAACCTAAAATTTCCTAAATTGAAATTTTATACTTGATTATGTGGTTTACCGATTACAATTAGTGATTCTCACACTATGTTTCTAGGATTTAATAAATGGTTAAAACTTAAAGGAACCATGTAAATGATGAATGAGATGGGAAATGTAATGATTGTAATCATGAGAAACCAACTATTATGGGAGATGAAATGAATAATATTATAGCTATGCTCACACAAGTTTCCCAATTTATGAATCATGCAGGACTTAAAAAAAAGAATTGGAGGGAAAAAATTTCGGTTTATTCCTTCATGAGGCAGCGTCCACCTTCTTTCAGTGGGTCTTCTAATCCACTAGTGGATGAATGTTGGATTAGCACCACTGAAAATATATTTTTAGTTCTCCATTTTTCAAAACATGATAAATTCATCTTAGCAATCTATCTTTTGGAAGGTGAAATTGATCAATGGTGTAACCTTATCAATATTATTAGGAAAAGAGATGAAATTGAATCCATGGAATGGGATGAGTTCAAGAACTTATTTTTCAATAAGTACATTCCTCTTATTCTTCGAACAAATATGGAGAATGTCTTTCTTAAACTTTATAAAAAGGAAGATGAATCTATTGGTACCTATAAAGAAAACTATACAAGACTCTCAACGTATGCTTCTAGAATTATTATCCAACCTGAGAGTAAAATTGATCAATTATTTAGTGTCTTAAAACAAATTATATGAAGGGAATTATCCATAAGGGACTACAATAGTTATGAATAAATCATTTGATGTTCTCTCAAGGTTGGGATGGAGATTGGTGTAACCCATCAGTCCTATGGGTTTGATAAGAAAATAAAATTGGAATTCAAGGGAAAATATAAAGAACACACTAAAAAAAAGATTAGTTTTCCCTTATGCTCAAAGTACAGAATGAAACATGGAGAAAATTTTCTTAAATGAAGTTGTAAATGTTTTACGTGTGGAAAAGAAGGTCATCAGGTATTTGATTGCTGAAGTGATGGGAAAAATATTTCTAATGATGCGAATAGAGAAAAGGCTACACAGAATACACCTCATACACTTCAATGTTACAAGTTCAAGGAAATGAGGAATTATGAAAATAAATTCCATAATCCAATGTTTATTCATGATGATTGACATCAGCAAACTCTTAAGGCCAAAGACAATGGAAAGTCACATGCGATCATTATTAGAGATGTGGAGTACAGTAATAAAGTGGTGGAAGGTACACTTACCATCCAATCTAAAGTATAAAATCTTTTATTTGATTATGGATCCACCCACTTTTTATTTCTAAGGAATTTTATATGGGTATCACTGTGTTACCTCAAAAATTAGATGTTAAGTTAGCTCTAAAAACTCTTAATGTCACAATGGTCATATCAAAAGTTTATAATTATTATAATAATCATGTTTGTTGGAATGTGATTCCTATAAATCTTGTGATCCTTATTATAGTGTAATTTTATGTGATTATTGGCATTTATTGGATTTCTCTATATGGAGTTCATATCAATTGCTAAGGAAGGGAAGCCACATTTTATATTCCAGATCATTCTATGATCATCTATCTATGCAAGGATTATTATGACCATACAGTGAACATTTCTTCCATATTATAATTCTTGATTCCTATAAATGAAGGTTATATATCTCAAATGGTTGGGGAGAAACTCAAAATTAAAAATACACCCATTTTATGGGAGTTTGATTATGTCTTTCCAAAATAATTTCCAGGTCTTCCACTGAATCATGAGGTTTAGTTTTCAATAGAACTCATACCGGGTACTATAACTATTTCAAAGACACCTTAGAGAATGAACCTAATTCAGTTACAGTAATTTCATAAGAAACTCCAAGATAATCTTGACAAGGATTCATACACCCTAGTGCATTACCTTGGGGTGCACATGTTATATTTTTTAAGAAGAAAGATGGATCAATTAGGATCTGCATTGATTATCGAGAACTTAAGAAGATCATTATCAAGAATAAATATCCTCTTCCCCACATTGATGACTTATTAGACCAAATATGGGGAGATCAGTACTTTTCCAAGATTAATATTAATTACGGATATCAATTATTAAGGGACAAGAATGAGGATATATCAAAGATGAATTTCTGTACAAGGAAGCACAAAGATGTACCGGCACCTGAAAGAGTATTTCTGGTGTGTCAACTTGGGGTGCACCTGTTCTATTTGTGATCTATAATGATTCATCCAAAAAGGGAATGAGATGTGTTATCATGTAAAATGATATGGTGATATCTTATTCCTCACGACAATTCAAAATCAATGAAAAAAATTACCTAACTCATGATTTGGAGTAAGCTGTGGTAATCTTTACGTTAAAGATATGGAGGAATTATATTTATGGTGAAAGGTCGATATTTAAACTGAAAATAAAATGTTAAAGTATATTCTCACAAAAAATGATTTGAATATGTGCTGAATAATATGGTTGGAGTTGATTAATGATTACGACTACTCAATACATTACCACCCTGGGAAAGCAAACAAGATGGGTGATGCTTTGAGTCGAAAGAACCATTCCTGCCTATCCATGATGAGGATAAGAAAATATCAAATATTTAAGGATTTGAAAAGGATTGATCCTAAAATTTTAAGGGAAGGGGAGAAATATTATCTTCATCAAATGAATGTTCAACCATCTATACAAATAAATATTAAGGAGTTGTAAAATTATGATGTATATCTACAAAAGAAGGTGAGAAATGTTCCTAAGTTCAACTTTTATTGTGATGGAATAATACGGTTTAGAAACCATGTTTTTATTCTTCCCATAACAGAATTAAAGAAGGATCAGTTGGAGGTGGTTTATACATCTTAATTATCTATTCATCATGGAAGAAAAAATTCATATGAGGATCTAAAAAAGTGTATATAGTGGGATGGAATGAAAAGAGATGTTGTGAAATATGTCTCTCAGTGCTTGGTTTTTCAGCCAGTTAAGGCTGAGAGATAGAATTCTAAGGTGATGGTACAACCATTACCCATAACATAATGGAAATGAGAAAATATCACTATGGACTTTGTCATTAGACTTCCAAAACATCTAAATGTCCTAATAATATATGTAAAGGAAGTAATATAATTGCAAGGAGTACTAGTTTCCATTATATCTGATCAGGATCCAAGGTTTACCTCGATGTTCTGGTGAATTATTTAGCAAGCTATGGATACAAAGTTACGTTTCATCACTACTTATCATCCTCAAACATACGCTCAGTCTCAGTGGACAATTAAAACTCTAGAATATATGTCGATAGCTTTCTCTATGGATTTCAAATGATGTTGGGATCAACACCTACCTTTGGTGGAATTTTATTACAACAATAGTTTTCACTCTAGTATTCACATGTATCTTTACGAATAACTCTATATAATGAAGTGTATAACTCTATATTATTAGGATGAATCTTGGGAAATAAAGATATTTGGACATGATCATGTTAATAAAATGGAAGAAAGAGTAAAATCTATTCAACAACACATAATGGAAGCTCAGAATTGACAAAAAAATTTATGATGATAGCTGAAGAAAAGACATAGATTTTGAAGTGGGTGACGAGGTGTTTCTATAAATATCACCCAAGAAGAGAGTAATTAGATTTGGAAATAAGGGAAAGGTGAACCCTAGGTATATCAGTCCTTTTGAAATTCTAGATCGTGTCATGAAGGTATATTACTGATTGGCACTGCCACTGAATCTCTCTTAAGTTCACGATGTGTTACACATATCTCTCCTGAGAAATTAAATACCTAATCCTTTACATGAACTAACTAAAAAGTCATACCAGTGGAGAAATATCTTTCTTATGAAGAACAACCTATAGAGATTCTGGATTATAGAAAAAAGTTCTACGAAATAAGACCACTCGCTTGGTTATAATTTTGATGCAGAACCACCAATTTGAGGAAACTACATGAGATTTTGGGGATATGATGAGAGAGAGATATTATCATATGTTTGTATCCAATTGATGAATTTTAAGGGTGAAATTCTATTTAAGGGGGTAAAATTTAACATGCAGATGTTTTTTATGAAATATTTTCTCAAAATAATTTTAATTCTTCAATAGCTTTCATTTCATGAATCATGAGTTTAAACAAACCATGAGATTTCCTTAGTATAAAAATACCATTTTAGCCTAGAATTTAGGTTATTGGGAATAAATATAACTTATGAAAATATATGGTGAATTCATTCACTACCAATTATTTATGAAAAATATAAATCAATTATATATTTGTATTTCTCTATTAATAAATTGAGTGAATTACTAATATTAAATGAAATTAATGAAATATATATGTTATATACTTATTAATTTCTTTTATATTCATCCAATAGATATTTTTTTCATAGGGTATGAATAAACCCTATTTTATTTATAAAAACCTCAAATTTTCAAAAGGCTAATTTTTGTCCTTTTAATGTAGAGCCTCATATAAATTAATGTTTTCCCACATTAATAATTTTTATATGATAACATAAATTTTTTATTTTTATGTGGGATATAAAAATTTACTTTTGATTAATTTTTAATATTTGTATGATAACTTTCAAATTTCAATGAATAGTAAAAATACACTAAATTTTAATTGAAAACAATTTTTTTCTCAAAATAATTTATATGGTTAAAATATAATATTTAATTTTTTTTAAATTAAAAATAGAATATATTTTTATTATTAAATATAATGTATGACATTAGCATTGATTTTACATTGAATTTAGATGTAAAAACATTTCAATCTTTTGCAATGTTTTAACTTTTAAAACTCATTCTCGGTTTTCGACAACGAGATTAATTTTAAATTAATTACTGAAACTTATGTATTCTGAATTTGGAAAATTGGATTCTATATATGGAATCAGATGGTCAAAATTATGTAAATATATTTTTTGGGGATTATAAATTGTAACTTCAGTAATTTTTATTAATACTACAAAAGGGTAAATGAGGTAATTAGGTGAAATAATACTATTATAAAATTACCTTGAAACTTGTATTAATATAATTGGATGAGTATGTTTCGACATAAATCATCCTTGGGTCTAAATGGTTTTCTTTAGAAGCCACTTGGTTGAGATCATGACTTTTAATTTATTTTATTCAATATGTATTACTCAAATTTTAATAAATATATCATTTTGTATATAATTTCATATAGAAGATAAATTAAATTATAAACACTCATTTGAAAGATAAGTTTTTATATTTACCATGGTAGTTTAGTTTTTATTTTTAGGAAATAAATAATTACATTAAACACTTATACTTTGATGATGTAAAAGTTAATTAATTGATGAGAAATCAATAAAACAATTTTTATTAAAATACTAATAACCATCAAATACCCAAAAGCAGGAAAAAATATTATTTTTAGAGTATTTATAGAACATAAACATCCAATGTTAGAGTTAGTGGCCATTTGGAGCCTTATAGAAGATAGTGTGATATTTATTTTATTTTATTTAATGTGATGTTAATGTTTTCACATTCATAATTTAATAAGTATAACATTTTAAATGTTGGATTTTTAAGAGGATAAATTCATCTAAAAATATTATTCTAAAATCAAGTAGATTTATATTAATAATATTATTTTATGTTTAATTTTTATTTACAAATAAGTATATTAAATAATTACAAAAAATTGATGCAGTAATTATTTTATTTACACAGATAACAAATAAATGTTATTAAAAATATTAAAATAAATATAAGTTGGGATAATTAATATGTATAATGACTTTTATAGACAAAACTGACATTATAGGAATGTGATAAAATAGTTGGTTCGAAGTTAAGTTGTTATCTTAATATTTTTAAAAATAAATGAATTGATTAGGGTCAAAATTGATACCATTGATTTTTTATCATAATAATATTTTATTAAATTATTTAAAAATCCTATGTTTTTTTAAAATATATAATGATTATTTTTTGGTCAAAAATTTTATAGGTTATTTATTTATGGTATAATTGACATCAAATAATTAAATACCGAGTCCTTTTTTATACTAAAATATTTGTTAACCTTGTTAAAAATTAAGTAGAATAACTAAGTGTTAATTAAAATGATAAGTTTTAAATTGACAGAAAAAACTTATATAAAATCTATTGGTTGATGATATTAAAACCATATATCATCACATATTTTAAATTGGTACATTTTGGAGGTTTTCAGATGTGGTTTGATTTTATTATAAAATAATATTTATGGAGATCTCGAAAGTTCCCCTCACCTCAATTACAAAAATGGAACCCCCTCAATCACCCATTTAATTCAATTTGAGCCTTAAATCTTGAAACACCCGTGAAATTTTCCCTTCAAAACACCTCTAGTTAAATTCTATATGTTTTGGTCTTATTCAAAGACCAACTCTAGTTCTCTAAGAGAAAATTTAGAGGAAGCACATCGAAGAAGAGGTAATCTCCTCTACCGATTCTTTCAAATTTGTTTATTATTATACTTCATCTTCATGAGTTTTTTCATCATAAATTATCAAATAAAGTATCAATTTTATACTGAGATGTTATTATTATTATCAAATAAAAATATTCCACTTTATATCTATCATACAAAAAATGAAATCACCACGCGTACGTACATATGACTTACTGTCTCGATGCTATGCTGTAATCTATTTTTCACCATTAAATTATTGGGATGGGTATAATGATGGAAATAATAATTGTATATGACTATTATAATATGATATTGATTATGAAATATTAAACACCATTCACTTCAATACCATTCAACAATTACAGGAATGATATTGTTGCTCATGCGTACGTACGACCTACCGTATCCACAATGCGATGCGATTCATTCCACACGATCTTCATTAAATCATGATTATGTAAATGTATAAAATTAATAAAAATTATATATATAATTTTAATATAATTTTTTAATGATATAACTATAACCTATGAGGGGAAACTGGAACTTATTCGGAAAGAACATGCATAAGAAAACGAAGCAGTTAATACCCAAATAACAAGTAATAATGAAATGTTATTAACAAAATGATGATAATATGATAAAATATGATATAATAAAAATGAATATGATTTTTAAATAAGTCAATGAAATTATATAAATCATTATATATGAGGATTAGATAAATACACCGAAAATTAGACCTAAAAGGTGTGGGATAATTATTCAATATCATTGATATTCGAGATTATTTATACGTAAGTATTTACTAGTGTATATTTATCATCAAAGTGATTTTTTCCTAAATATGTAATATTATTTCTATTATTCTATTTTTTTAAAATCTAATTTACCTATTAGTGAATTTTTATGAAACCACATGAAAGGAATCTTTTTTCGTTATTCGATACGAGGTACTTTTTGTATTTTTCTGGTAAAAGTATGAGGAGAATGTTATTTTAACTTATAAAAAATGAATTTATTTTTTACATATTCACAAGGAATTATTCACATGAATATTACTCTTCATAATTTCAATTTTATTTTAAAATAAATTCATTTATTTTAAAATTTCATGGTATTTTGAGAAAAGAAAACATTTTTGAAATGAAAAGATATTTTCTTCAAGAATTAATTTCAAGTGTTATATAAAAATTATTTTCCATCTAAGATGGAATTATTTAATAGGGATTTGTTTCAATTATATTATCCTTATTGTTCCTTTTATTTTATTGTGTTTATGATGGAATGATATTTATGAAATCTATTTGTTTTACATGGATTATGTATTTGTGGAATGATGTTTAAAGGAACCCATTTTATTCCTTTGGTTATAATGAATGATTTATATTATTGTGGCACATGTAAGAATTATTTCATTATGATATGGGTGGGACATATATCTTCCTCCAATGCAGTGGGTTAAGATTTATATATCATTAGATAGAACCAGATGGAACATGAAATGATATCGGTTTAGTAAAATACGGCAGGAAATAATAGTAAAATTGGTTTAGTAATGGAATTTATACACTATGATGGTATTGGTAATGATCCTTGAATAATATGAAATGATTTTCTATGATTATGTGTCTTCCAAAAAACTTAATGTCATATGTTATGACTTTTGGGATTAGGTTCAATGATTCCTATGAACTTTCATGATTTATCCCATGGCATGATGTCACAATAATTCATATGCAAGATAATATTTTCAAATTTTATATTCTTATGTATTATGATTATGATATGATTGATATATACCCTGTTTACCCTTACTAAGAATCTAAGCTCACCCTTTTATATGTTTCCATTCCCTTGGTAATGATGATGGGTACTATGTAAGACATGAAAAAGGGGTCAACTTATGATGAAGTAAGTGAGAGTCAATGAAGATTCCTTATGAACCAGTTGTTTATGTTTCCTAGTTTCTAAAGACACTATACTATACAATCCCATAATTTCTTTGTTATATTTTCAAATTAATATTCTTTTACTTTTTAGTAATATTAATGTATGTAAAGTGTGGGTCTTTATAGCAAACCTGTAATTTTGATAGTGGGATGAGACATGGTTTGTGAATGGTTAGTCAAAAATTTCATGAAACCCATGTGATGTGCTCATTTCCTACAAAAAGGGCACTCAGTTGGCACATGGTTTGGCCAATTGTGCAGTCAAACTATGTGCCTAGTGAATTGGGTAAAATTACCAAATTTCTCTTAATTAATCTATTAAATCAAACCTATTTTATATATCTTCTCCTGTGAACAGACTTTTGACTTTGAGGGCACCTCTTGGATCCTATTTTAGGATTCTATCAACAATATTTATCTGATAATGGAATTAATTTTCATCAGTATCATTGGATCTTTATCGGTGAGTACTCAATTCCTTTTGTTCCTTTTGTCATTTGACTCTGGATCGATAGAGTTATTTAGGTGAAATATAATTTTCACCAAGATAATAAGAGAATGTAAGACCCCTATAATTTATAATATTTTTTTTAAAAAAAATCAATCTCTTTGATAGATTTAATTTCACACAAGATTGATTTTAAATGAAACATGATAATCTATTAAAATATTATTATAACCATTATAAACTAGCCGCTAAGATGGAAGGTATGAGTAGTAATAACTAAAATATAAAACTTGTATGATTTAAATATGTGTAAAATAAATTAAATGGTTATATATTGATTTGAAATAAAAAATAATAATTTTAAAAGAAAAATAAATACTTTCTGAAAACTATATTTTGCTGAAAGGATGATTAGTCGCGGTTTGAAAATATATTTTAAATAAATTTTTACCAATTTTAGACTGTTTATTTGATAAAATAAACTTCAACTTTAAATATAAAGGTCAAAAAGTTTCATTTCTATTTTTTGTGATTTTTTTAAAAAATATATATTTTTTGAATAGTGAAAATAATGATTTTTATTGAAAACTGTCTTTTCATTTAAATTATTTAAAAATTTAAATTATATAATAAATTATTTTTAGAGTAAAATTAGTTCAAATATATTAATTTTAATCTAATTTATATCTTTTAAATCTATTTAATATCAATTTTTTTATACTAAAACATTCTATACTTATGATAATTTTCTCTTTGGAAAATCACCCATTCATTGTGTATGTAATTTAATTTTAAATTGAATTATTCCAATTTTATGTATTTAATCTGAAAAAATGATTTATATATTTGGAATTAGAAAATTTTATACTATTTAATAAGTTCAAATCAATTTTTTACCATAATGGAAAGTGAAAAAAAGAAGAATTAATTTCCGTGGTTAAGGTACAAAATTGGTTTATCAAGGGGTTAAACTAAGAAGATAAGGGTTAAAATGAAATTAAAACTTGTACAAAACCCATTTTATGGAAATATTTTGGAACTATAATATATAAGGTTCTATAATGAACCATTTTTTGGGATTTTATCATGTGAAAAATATGGGTATCACTTTATCTTTTCAAAACTCCCCTGTTTTTCCTCTCCCCAACTTATAAAAGTCCACCCCTCTCCTACCCTCTTAATACTTCTAAAACCCTTGGGTTTGGAAATTAATTACCCAAATACCTTCCTCAATTACATCCCCATATCATAGATTCATTATTTTTATTATGAATCTCTCCTAATAAGGATTTAGGTATAAACCTAAAGAGTCTCTCTGAAGAAGAGGTAAATTTATTAAACGTGTCTATTTGTTTTATTTATTCTTCCACCTACTTCAAAACATAATAAAATATGATAATATAACAAAAAAATGATCTAATATATACTAGTATATTATTATGTTATTGGAATAACTTTAATCTTTCTCCACTTCCATTAAATGTGAAACAAAACTACCGATCATGTTTACGGTGGACAACCACCTCACAAACCGATGTAAATCGTTTTCCACAACTACCATTAAAGGATGGATATAATCATATAATTAACCTATTTATATTATAATTTTGATATTATTATAATTATATAATAATTTTATCACATATACCTTATTAATTTCAATTCTTTGGTGGGTACGATAACATTTCTCGTGTGTTTGGTGGACTACCACCTCGCAAAACGATGTGATTAATTTCTTGCTTATGATTTACATGAAGGGTAGTAAGGTTAAATTTAATGAATATATGATATAATTATGATATAAGGATACTTTTTTAAATATAATATAACTTATAAATTCTTACCTTCATATCCCTTGATAATCAATAATGCCACTCATGTGTATGTACAAACTACCTCCTCTACATAACAATGTAAAATGTTCTCATATTATTTTTACATGGATGGTAACAGGGATATATTCAATTAATTTAAATTTTATATATTAAATAATAACTATTCTTTAAATATGGATTAATATATATTTTCCCTTTATTCCATCATTCGAGAAAAATGGATACAACGTTCATGCATGTGTATGACCTACTGTCTCCATGAACGGTGTAATCCATTTTCTATCTCAAGCATTTATATATTAATATAAATAATTATATAATTAATTTATATGATATTTATGTAATTTTTATCATTTTTAAGATGATTTAACCATGATCGCATTAAAAGGACCAAAATTACCCAAATAAAACGTACATGAAAAATGAAGAAATTATAACCTTAAATAATGATTTTAACAAAGAATTGTTAATAAAAAAGTGATAAAAGATTATAATTATATAATATATGGTATTATATAAATGATTATGGTTATTTAAAATATTTATAATAAATCTATATTTATTATATAGGAGCTTCATACACATATGAAGGAAGTCGAACCAGAGGTATGGGTTTCCCATCTCACTTTCACTTCTGTGAGACATATGCCATATTCACTACTTATTTATTTATTTTTGGTTTATATAATAACCATTTGACATTTATATCATGAATCTATTTTTCTTAAAGGTATTTTAGTTTCATTTTAGGTTAATTCTTTTATGGGTCTTATGATTCATAAGTTACCAAAGTGGTGAGAGTTTATTTCACAATCTCATCATTATTATGGATTGCTTTTGTATAAGTATACTACGGGAGAATTATTTGATATTTATATAATTAAATCAATGTAATTTATCCTCCTATGGTTATTAATGAAATTTTTCAACTAATATTATCATTTTTTCACTTTTTTGTACTAAAAAATACAGAGAAAATGTTTTTAAGAAAATATGACTTTATTTTTATCATCGGTGAAAAATAATTTTTTCTCAAAATCCATTTTTTCTAAAAAAAATTCAAAAATATTTTTAAACATTCCCAAATTATTTTTTTAAATAATTTTTTACATATTTTTATTTTTTAATTTTTTAAAATGAATCTTCATGTAATTTTCAAAACACGACCAATTTGTATTTTACTGAAAATGTGACAGGAATATTTGTTTTAACATGAATGACATTAACACAATTTTCTGCTATCATGAACACTAAATGTTTTAAAGATTATTTTACATGTTTTAAAAGGTTATATTCGAATAAAAGTTTTTAAAAAATGTTTTTTGAACTTTTTTTAAGGTGACTTTTAATGTGAAAAGGAATAATTTCTGAAGACTGGTTTTGATGAAATGTTATTGTATTTCTATTCATAAATGACATTAACCCTTTAATTTACTAATGAACACTAGGGGTATTTTTTATTAATATCATAATTAATATTTAATTGGATGTTTTATGATTTTTTTTGAGGATGTTCAATTTTATTACCATTCACTATATTAATATGGATGGTTTATGATTATGTTTATTTAATTTAGGTAAGTAATAACATTTCATATGTTAGTTTTTCAATAAAATTTTTTATTTTTATTATTTTTCAACCATTTCATAATATAAATGCATGGTACTTAGTATATGATGGGTGGGGACCGACTATAGATTGACCCTTGATGCATCAACATGTCTCATGAGACAAATGAGTTGGCTAAATTAGATAGGTTTCTAAATATAAATTTAAACTACATTGTGAAAGGTCTTTATTGGTTTAGATGTCCTACATTATTCATTCTCTAATTATTATATCAATCATTTTGATGTGATTATTCTGTTAGTTATAACATCCATGGATATGTTTCAATATTATGTGGCTATTTATATGGACTTATTTGATCATCATTTATTTCTACCATATTATGATCAATTTATTGTTTATATTGAATGTGTTTCAGTTATTTTCCTTTCAATATGGATTTTTAGTTTTTATACATCATGATTCGATTGTATACATACCCTTACAGAGCATCTGAGCTCACCCTTTTCTTATGTTTTATTTTCCGCATAGTACTAGGAAGTGTTTTGTGATTGATATGAAGGGATGTGATAAGGGAAATAATGCTATTCACAATGATTTTTTTTATGTTTAAACTATATTGTAAATTTCAAGTATATATCCTGTTTAGAAATACTGCTAGACTATTTGATCCTTCAGGATGTGATAACTTGTAAATAGTGACAATGCAATAAAGTATAAATAGACTCCTAGATATTGGATTTAGTTTCATTATATTTGGTATTAGAGGAATTTTATTAGAAACCATGGGAAAAAGATTTTGGAAAATATAGATTATGTAAGATGTCCCTATGATATACATTTAAGATAATTATAGATGAAAATTTTAAACTTTTTTTGAGATAGAGATCATGTCGTTTTATCCAAAAATGCATACATTTTTAGATATTACAAGTGGGTGTGGTTTTGGAACAGATATACCTAATGGTAATAACTTTGAAAAAGGTGTGTCGGGTTTGACTCAAGAATTACCTGGTACACAAAAATGGGCCATACTGCAAATTGTTTTTGACACTTCTGGGGGATATGCATAGGATAATTTAAATTTTCTTTAAAAACCATTATCAATTATTTTAAAATATATTTTTTGATTTAGAAAATTTCCCAATGAAACCACGTTTATGATTATGAGATTATCCATGCATACATTTGTTGATTTAGGTTTTGTGTTTCACTAGTTTAGAGACCATACATTATGATATATATTGTTATGATATAATTTTGTGTACATTATTGGTTAGAAATGGAACCTAGCAAATGAAATGGGAACTGTATCAATTCATGTAATCAAAAGAGTAAGAATGGTTGTTTCTTTAATGGGATTAAGATAATATTTCAAATGGAACTAGTCTCCAAAAAATTCTCCTTGTCAAGGACATAATATCATGTGATATCAAAATAGATAAATAATTATCAAGTATTATGGCTTCAAGGGGATGCAAGAGAAGAAGATTAATACATATCAGATAATGGATAAGGAGAAGAAAGGAAATAAGGGTTTTACCACATGTGATAATTGTGGAAAGAAACACCCTGGTACTTGCTTTAAGGTAATGGGAGTTTGATACAAGTTTGAATAGAAATACAACTACGCTTTTAATTTAAAGGGTAAGAAAGCAAATTTCAATGTTCAATGCTTAAATTGTAAGGATATGTGGAACTATGAAAATGAGTGTCCCATGTGTCAATGGAATAACACTCAAAATAAGCTAAGGGATCTTGGTCAAGAATATTATATTACCACAGAAAAAGTGTAATGATTAATTTTCTTGTATTTGGATTGAATAATTATGTAATAGGCGCATTTTATCAATGATATTTTGGTTATAAGAATCATTAAATGTATAAGGATTTTAATAAAATACCATTTCTTAAAGTATTTGAGAGCACAAGTTGAATGGTAATGATGACCATGAAAAGTGAATCATTAACATGTTTAACCTATTAGAAAACACATTATTAAAGGAGGATAACCCCTAATATGTGATTTATGTTGATATAATAACGAGAAGTTTATGGGATAGTTTTGGTGACCCTGAAATTATATAGTGGTTGGATTATTCAGGTCATCCTTTCTAGAGTTTACTATATGTATGTATTTATAGAATATATTCGACAAGTTGAGATTTTTTTGAAAGAATTTGTATTTTTATTATGGTTTCATGGTTATTAAGGTACTAACAAATTTAGAATCTGACATTAGGAGACACTTTATATTTTCTGAGAAATATAATGATGATTTATTGACCTTGATTAAAAATAATTTGGAATATGAATTTGGATAGAGACAATTTAAATGATACTTATGGTTAACTATATATGGAATGGATTAAGTTGACATTTGGGTGTTATTAGATAACTTGTTCTAACAATTTAGGTTTTGTAAAGTATATAGGACTTGTCATTCTAATGATCTATTAAATGTTCTTCAAGCATAAATATTCATTTTGATTATTCATTTCTTGGATCAAGAAATGAAGTGTGAATTTATCTAAGCACAACTGCATGATGAAATTGTTCCTTTGAAATACACATATATCAATTAAGTATATTTTCATATGTTCTCAGTCATGATGGTAATGTAATTCCTCAAATCTAAGAAAAGAATCTTGAAACAAAAATGTTATCATAGTACCTTCATTTCTAATGAATCAAATAACCCCTTAGCTCATCAAATATTTATGGTTTTATGGTTGTTAAATTTATCTGGACCATGAATTTTCTTCTGATTGAAGACCTCTATCACCCTCCATCATTATTTTCACATTAAATTTTTCTTTCATGTCTGTATCTTCAGTTCCCACATATGTACTCTTATTTAGAAACCTAGTTACATGATTATAAGATGACCTTTGTACTTCCATTTACCTCTTATAAATAGGATTTTTTATTAACCCTTATCATAAGGTGTGATTTTAGGATGGGTATTTTCAAATGTAGAACCCCTGATTATTTAGATCAATATTAAATTGCGAGGACACAATTTATTTAAGAGGGTAGAATGTGACACCCTGATAATTTAAAAGACTAAAAAAATATTTGATATAATGTATGGCATGAAAAACCAAGATTATAAAATAATCTAACACCCTAGTATTTTAAAATATATTTCTTTTCAAATAAAATCAATCTCTTGGACAGTTTTCAATGAACACAACATTGGGTTTTAACGAAATGCAATAATCTAATAAAATATTATTATGACCATTATAACCCAGTTATTAAGATGGTGAGAATTAATAGTAATAAATAAATTATCAAAAATTATATGGTTTAATCATTTATAAAATAAATTAAATTTTTATATATTTATTATCAATAAAATAAAAATCATTTCAAAGAAAAACATTTTTTTTTCAAAAATTTGTTTTGAACAGACGAATTAGTCCCACTTTGCAGACATACATTAATATTATATTTTAACACTTTTAGAAAATTTAATTGAAAAAATAGACTTCATTTTTGAAATTTACATGTCAAAATTATCTTTGTGTGAATTTTTGGGATTTTTTATGAAAATGATAATTTTTTTATGAATAGTGAACAAGATTGTTTTTTTAGAAACATCATTTTTTGTTTAAATTATTTACAAAAATAAATTATATTTTAAATTGGTTATATAGTAAAATTAGTTTAATTATTTTACAATTTAAATAATTTATGTAATTGGAATAAATTTCATATCAAATTTTGATCTTAAAACTTTCAATACTTATGATAAATTTCTATTTAGAAACCCTCTTTTTTGTCACGTATGTTGTTTAATTTTAAAATGAATTATACCACTTATGTGTATTGAATTTAGAATAATGAATTACATATTTCTAATTATAATTATTTATATTATCAAATAATTTCAACATAAAATTTTACCATAATAACTAGTTAAAAAAGAAAAAAATATCACGGTTAAGGTAAAAATGAGTTCACCTGGGGTTAATATAAGAATATAAGAGTTAAAATGACCTAAAAACATTCCCAAAACCCATTGGTAGGTCATATGTATACCATATAATATATAAGTCGTGATAATGACTCATTTTTTAGACTTTATTAATGAACAAATGTTGGTATAACTTTATATTTTCAAAAATTACATGTGTATCCTCTCCTCCACTTATAAATGGAAACCCATATCCTCTCATATTTACACTTAAAAAACTAGTTTTTTCAATCAAATACCTACAAAAATATCTTCATTTATTCCCTAACAACATCATAGTTTCCTTATTTTTTAGGAATACCCCTTATGAATGCTTTAGGTATTAACCTAAAGAGGCTCTCTAAAGAAGAGGTAAAATTCATAACCACATATATTTTTTTATTTATTCTTCCACCCACATAGAACCTTATTAAACTATTATAATTTAATAAAAAAATAATATAATATTTACTTATATGTTATTATGTTAATTTAATAACCCATATCTTTCTCTACTTCCCTTAAATGCGAAACAAAACTATGGATCGTGTATATGGTGGACTAATTCCTTGCAAACCGATGCATTTTTTTTGATCACCACCTTTAAAGGAAATATATAATGATTTATTTAACATATTTATATTATAATTATGACATTATTTAAATTATTGAATTATTATATCATATATAACTTTTTTACTTTAATGGGGGATATGATAATGTTGCTAATGTGTACGGTGGACTACCGCCATGCGAAGCGATGGGATTCATTTTTTGCTTACACGTTACATGAAAGGTAGTGAGGTTAAAGTTAATGAATATATGTGATCTTTATGATATAAATATGCTTTTATAAACATAATATCATATCTAAATTCTTACCTTACAATCCATTTTAAATCAATAATGTCACTCATGTGTATATGTGGAGTACCGCCTCTATGTAGAAAAGTAAAATGTCTTTCATTTTATTTTTAAATAGATGGTAATAAGGATATATTTGATTAATATACATGTTATATATGAAATAATAATTATTATATAAATATTAATTAGTATTTATTTTCCTTTCATTCCATCTTTCAATAAAAATGAATACAACATTCATGCGTATGTACGTCATACAATCTCCACAAACCATGTAGTCTATTTTCTATCTCATACATTAATTGATTACTATAAATAAATATATAATGAATATAAATATAATATTTATATAATTTTTAAATTTATTTATATTATTTAACCATGGTAAAATTAAAAGTACCAAAATTAGTGAACTAAAACATACATGAAAAATAAAGTATTTATCACTCAAAATAGTGATTTTAACAAAGGTATTTTTATAAACTGGGGATAAAAGAGATTAATTAAATCATATATGGTATTATATATATGAATATGTTTACTAAAATTATATAAAATAATCATATAATTATTATATAGGTGGTTCGGACACATACAATGGATTTCGAACATGAGGTAATGTTTCTCATCTCACTTTTACTTCCTTGAGACATATTACATATTCACCATTTATTTATTTTTTTGATGTACATAATACCCTTTGATATGTTATATAATTAATAAATTTATCTTCATGGTATTTAATGTCTTATTTGATGTTATTTCTTTTATGGGGCTTATGATTCAGAAGTTACCAAAGTAGTAAATGTTTATTTCACAATCTCATAATTTTTCAGGATTGTTTTTGTGTGCATCTAAATTGGAAGAGGTTTTTGATATTTATATATTAAATTCAATAAATTTTACTATTATATGGTTATTAATGATATATATTATGTAATATTACTATTTTCCCACTCTTTGGTACTTAAACTAATTAAGAAAATGTTTCTAAGAAAATATGTCTTTATTTCTCTTTTCGGTCAAAAATAATTTTTAGAAAGAATCCATATTTTCTAAAAATGTTTTCAAAAATGTTCTAAATATTCTCCAAATTATTTATTAAATAATTTTTTATGGTTTTTTACTTTTTAATTTTATTAATGAAATCTTTAGGAAATTTTCAAAAGAAGGACCATTGGAATTTAACTGAAACTGTGAAAGGAATATTTTTATAATGTGTATGACATGAATAGTGTGTTATTCAATCATAACCACTTAATTTTATAAATATTATGTTATAATTTTTAAAAGAATATTTTAAAATAAAATTATTTTGAAATTGTTTTGTGATTTCTTTTCTTTAAAAGGTCATTTTTAATGTTCAAAGGATATTTTCCTCAATAATGTTTTACTGAAATTTTTATGGTGTTTATATTCATCAATTAAATAAAACCTTTATCGAACATAATATCAAATAGATATATCTTCTATTTAAATCATCATTATTTTTAATCTGTATGGTTAATTATTAGTTTGACATAGGATGTACAATTTTATTACAATTCACCATATTATTTTGGACAATTTATGATTGTGTTTATTTGATTGGGGTAAGTATAAACATTTTTATGTTAGTTTTTAAATAATAATGTATATATTGATAATGTTTAATCCATTTAATGTAAGGAATTCATCAGACACAGTAAGTGACAAGTGGGGAATGATTATAGAGTTCCCCTCGATGAATCGATAGGTCTTATGAGATAAATCTATTATCCTAATTAGATGGGTTTCTACCAACCTATTTGAACTATCTTGTGAAAGGTCTTAATTTTTTTATATGTTTGGAATTTTGAATTCCCATATTATTAGATTCGTAATTTACATGTTATTACTAAAATAGTTAAAATATATATGGATAATGTTCATGTTTATGTGATTATTTATATGGATTTATTTTATCATCATTAATTTCTTACATATTATGCTCAGTTCAATGATTAAATTACAAGTATTTCTGTTATTTACCTTAACATATTGATTATGTTTAATTATTCATGATAGATTCAACTATATTCATACCCTTACTAAGCATATGATCTTACCCCTTTATTATGTTTCATTTTCCCAAGGATACTAGGAAGTGTTTTGTAAATGATATAAAGTAATATGAAAAGTGGAATAATAGAGTTCACAAAAAAACACTTTTTTTATTTTATTTTAAATATATAATATGAATTTTAAATATGTATATAGTTTACCAATACTATTAAACTATTCAGTACTTCAGGATGTGATGCCTTATCTCAAGTGAAAATTTAATAAAGTAGACATTGGTTATAGGTTAAGGGAGTGAGGTTCAATACAAATTACATTCATTGAATTAAAAAACATATGGCACATAAGATGATAAATTGTATTATTAAAAGAAAACATTATTGATTTTAGAAAAAAATAACTCTTTAAATGAACTTGATTAATTTGAGATAGATAATTAAAATTATGTTCTTAAAATTAAACTCGTTTTTTACAAGGATTTTTCAAAACTAGGGAAACAAAAAATTATTAAATAAAAACTAGATTTTCCATTTAAAATAGTTTTTATAAAATATAATATGATAATTTAAAAACCTATTTTACCTTTCTAAATAAAAAAATTATTTTAAAATATGGGATAATTGAAAATAATAAGTTACCTTGCATAGAATTTTGAAAAAAAATTATAATATACATAAAAGTATAATTTTGAAGACTAATTTCTTTCAATATGAAGATAAATTTTCATTCTAGAAAAGAAAAGTGTAAAATAAACTAACCTTACATATTTATAAATTTTAAAAATATAATTACATTACTTGTTTCAATTTATGAACTTAGGCACTGATATTTCAAGGTCTGGAAACACATATATGAAATGCGATATGAACAAGAAAAGAGGGACAGAGATAACTTCTGGATTAGGGCTGGGTTTCTAAGTGTATGGAGGCCTTTATATACACATAATTCCCACTATTAGTTATATTTATATAAATAGAAGGATTTTCTCATGTTTATATATATATATACATATAAACACACACACACACACACACACATATATATATATATCCAATTATTTGGTCAATCATTTGTTGAGTAATATGTTTTACTTGTTACTTTTCCATTCCATTAGTTTGGGAAGTAAAAAAACAACTTCTTAAAACCACGTTCAATATATTTTATATTTTGAAAGTGTTTTTTTATGTTTTCTTAGAAAAAATTAATTTATTAAATACATATAAATTATTATAATGTATTAAAAATATAAACATTATTTACATGATCTGGTCAATCAGACTGAAAGTGAGTTCAATCAAAAGGACTGACCTATTGTATGACTAGTGGTTAGACTTATGTATTGTCTACCATACCGATTAAAGTATTAACCATCAGAATAACCTTAGAAATAAAACATTAGACTAACACTCAGTACATTTATCAGATTAAAAAATAAAAAAAAGTCTATTAGAATATCCAAAAGTTTACATTTGAAATAAATAGATTTTTTTCTATCATAAGGAATACAAAATAGAATTTTCATGGTTCTAAACAAAAAAATGTCAGACATTCAGTTATTATTAGGTTGTCATGTGAAATCTATCTAAGGCTACTGCAACTAAATCCTAAATATAACTGATGGGAGATCACCTACAAATACATGGTTAATTGAAGAGTTAGGATCTAATACATTTTTAACTCAAGTATTCTAACAAATTCTTAGTGTAAAATTCTCATTCTTAGTCTTTGTAATACTTTATAGAGTTTTCATTCTAAGGAATCCTTATCAGGATTATTTACTTTAGTGAAATTTGATTTTGTATTATGTTTTTGATCATTGAACCAATCGCGGTATTTTGGATATAAGAAGATATAGGTGAATCAAATCCATCAAATAGAGGGATTCCAGGGCTTAAAAGAAAAACACATATCATTATATCGAGGTATTCTATGAATATGAAGACATAGTTTATTCCGATCATCATATCAATGGATTCAAGTAATCAGAATACATAGTTTCCTCTAGTATGATCTTTTTACTTAAAGAGTATTTTTTTAAGATTAATGTTTAAACTACAATTCACCCCCTCTTGTAATCCATTATAAACACTTTTGATCCAATAATTGGTATTAGAGAAGTTTCTACTTACTATACATGATGATATTTTACTTAGTCTATTTACTACATGATTTACTTATTTTTGATATAATCTTATTATTTATAAGTTATTTAAATAATAAACTTGGTAGAAAAATAGTTTCTTTTTATTTTTATGGTGGCAGGTCTTAATGTTGGTACTTTAGAAAATTTCAATCCCATTAAACCTAGGATTATTAATGTTAATGATTATGAGTACTGGAGAGATATGATAAAAACATTTGTTAGCAAAACTGAAATTGATAATTTTGGTATGTTTAATGGATATTACAAGATACATGAAAAAGAAGTTACTATTTTCACTCATTAGTAAAAGTAAGAGTTTTAATTGAATTATAGAGTAAGAAATACACTATTATGTTCCATGACTATGAATATATATATATATATAGATATCTTCATGTGAATATACTTATATTAGTTGTAAAATGTTATAAGTCACTCACTTTGGTAATTCTATAGTTTTTGATACTATAAGTGAAATTATGAGACTATACTATTAAGATTGTAATTTTATACCTGGAGAATCAGTAGAAAATATGCATGAATGATTTATGTCTGTTTTCAATAGTCTAAATTATCTTGGAGAAAATGATCTTATAGATAGTATCTTGTTTGAAAAGATTATAGAGATCATACCAAATGAATGGGAATAAAAAAGGACATCTTTAGATGATACAAGAGAGATTAAAAATCTAACACTTAATGATATAATTGGAAATATTATGCAATATGAAGGCATGCATAAGAGATATGTTAAGAAGCTGGAAAAGAAGAATGGTGGTGTATAATTTACAACTACTTCTATTATTCCAACTAAAGTTTATTTAGTTTTAAATGTTTTAAAGTTTTCAAATAAAAATAAATTAATTATTGAGTTAGATAATAGTTATTTAGAAATGACATTAAATGAATTGAAAATATTTCTAAATGGAGAATAAGATAGTGGAAAAGAAATATATTTGTATAAACCCAAGAAAATTAATAAAGAGAAGAATGATAAGAAAAAATTTTTAAGTCATTTTCTATAAATTTAAGAATACATGACACATCAGATGTGATTGGCCTAAGGTGAAAAGTAAAGATATGAAGGAAAGAAATTTAGATAGAAATTCCAAGAAGTATTATAATTCAAAGAGTAATAAAATTATTAAAGAATCTGAAACATAGAGTGCTAGTGGGGGAGATAATTATTTAGAGAATTATTTAGAAAATAATAATTCTTGATAGAGGAATATTAGAATTTATTTTGAAATACCTTTGGTATTTAAATGTTTTATGGAGAAGGTACACACTGTTGAATTCTTAATCAATATGTCTTTAAATGAAAATTTTCCTGATAGTAATGAAAATAAAAATTATTTATCTTCATATAAATAATGTTCCTCATATAAATAGTATAACACTCTACATAGTTATGAATAGGTATTTAGGTTTTCATAACATTTGTAAAATTAAAATTGTAATTTGTTTTAAAAACATGATAATTATAAAACAAAACATGTTAAGTATGATTCAAGAATAACTATTTTGACTAATCAATTATCATATATTTTTAAGGATCTTGATAAATTTAGTTCTAAAAAGGAAAATATTTAAAAATATCTTGAGAAAATTATTTTTGATAAAATCACTTTGAAAAATGATTTTTAAAAACATAGTTCTAATACTATTTCTCATGAGGAAAAACATTATAGTGAAACTAATTTTTGAAATATATAGTTTGAAGAAACTTATATCCATGTTTACATATGGTAAGTAAAACATTAATAAGATGTATTAAAAAATTTGAACTCAATCTAATATTTCTTGAATGAGTTATACAAATAAAAAATATATTTTTAGCAACAATTACTCTGTTCATAAAAGTGATCCCTTATTTAATAAGTTTCAGAGTGGTGGACATTGTAAGAAAAAATGTTCTTAAAATAGAGTTAAGTCTTTAAGACATCATAAATCTTATTTTCTATGGAAATTACATTTTTTCAACATAGTAATGTTGGGAAAATGTAATTACATAAAATATTATTTTATAATAAAATTGGACCCAATAATGTTTGAGTTCTGTGAATCTAATTTCCTTGTTTTTAGGAAAATAATGATAGTACCCAAAAACATTTCACATGGATAGTGGTTTCTCAAGAAATATGATAGTAAATAAATATTTCTTCAATAATATTATGAAGATGAAATGAAACCAAGTTACTTTTAGTGATAATTCTTAGGGAAAAATCATTGGTATAAGAAATGTTGTTATTCTTGGAAAATAATTAATTTTAAATGATTTATTTGTTTTAGGAATTATTTACAACCTTACAAGAATAATTCAATTAAGTGATGATTTTTATCTTTTAAACTTTATTAATGATAAATTCATTATACATAGTTCAAAACATGAGTTTTTTCTTCCCTCCAATCGACATGAGAATATTTACACTATTATCTTAGAAAACCTTAGGATCTAAGACATACCTTTCCATAGTGAAATTGAAGACCACTCTTGGTTATAGAATGGAAGGTAAGGACACTGTAACCTTAAAATTTTATCAAAGTTGACTAAAAAAGGAGCTTTTAAGGATCTACAATAATTTAGGTTTTATTCTTCAAGCGTTTGTGATCCTTATCAATATGGTAAGAAATATAAGTCATGTTTTAAATCAATTAGTGAAGTCTCAACATCGGATGATTTACAATTAGTGAACATGGACATATTTGGTCCTATAAAACTAGAAGTGTTGGTGGAAAATACATTGTATATGTTTTAATTGATGATTATAATAGATACACATGGGTCTATTTCCTTATGTAGAAATTTGAAGCCTTTAGTTATTTTAAAACTTTTGTAGCCATAACTAAAAATGAGAAAAACCTCTTCGTGATAATTATTGGTAGTGATCATGATGGAAAATTTTGAAATTATGAGTTTGAAAGTTTTTTTATTAATAAAAGGTATTTTACATAACTTTTTAGCACCTATAACTCCACAGAAAACTAGTGTAGTTGATAAATGAAATAGAGTTATTCATGAGATTACTAGAACCATGATGAGTGATTAATCAGTTTCTAATGTTTTTGAGATGAAGTGGTTAGTACTATTTGTTATACTATAATTTGAGTAATCATAGGACCTTTTATTAATAAAACTCATTTTAATTTTTGGAAAGGAATAAAATTAAATGTTTCTTACTTAAAACTATTTGGATACAAAGTATTCATCTTGAATACTAAAGTAAACTTATATAAAATTTCTCTAAAATACAATGAAGGAATATTTTTAGGTTATTCCTAACTACTAAAGATTTTAGAGTCTTTAATAAAAATTATCATACTATTAAGGAAATAGTTCATGTTAGATTTGATGATAATGACCCATTTATTTTCAATCAACCCCAACCTACATCCTAGGATGTTATTTTTAAAACTGATTTTCAACCAATAGTAGAAAGATATTCTCATAAGGAAATAACTCAAGAATATGTTTATGAGTTTATTCCTCAAGATTTTTTACAACCTGTTGTTGAATAACAAAATTTTTAAAATTCAAGAAATTAGTTGTTTCTTAGGAATAATTACAGTGATAATATCATTGGTGATGTAGATCAAATAGTTATGAATATAATTTCTTTGTTAAATGAAATTAAACATCTCTAATTTTTATATTAATTTGAAACTAAAAAACCTAATGTAGATTTTTGTGATGATGATTGGATAAATTCAATTCAAGATAAAATCTATGAGTTTGAAAGGAAAAAAGTACAGACATCTTAGAATAACCTAAAGAAACTTTTATAATTATTGTAAAATGTGGGTTTTTTAATAAATGTGCTAAAAATGGAATAATATTTAGAAATAAAGATATACTTGATACAAAGGGTTATATTCAACAATAAATAATAGACTATGAAGAAACCTATGCTCCGATAGAAAGACTTGATGCTATTTGAAAACATTAAGCATTTTCTATATTCATAATGTTTAGATTATATTTAATGGATGTGGAGTTTGCATCCTTAATGGATATGTTTAAGAGAAAGTTTATGTTGAACAACCATCATGTTTGGAAAATAAAAAACTTCCAAAACATGTTTATAAACATACTAATTCAGTTCGTGGCATTAAACAAACCCATATATATTGGTATGATAGGTTAAATAGATTTTTATTAAAGAAAATTTTTTCTAAGGGATATGTGGATCCAAATATTTTTATAAAATAATTTAATAAAACATTATTATTTTACAAATATATATTGATGACATAATATTTGGATCAAATAAAAATTATTTAATATATTCCTTTCCAAATATTATGAAGAATGAGTTTGTGATGAGTATGATGGGCGAGTTAACATACATTCTAGGTTTTCAAATTTCAAAAAAACCATAAGGAACATTTATAAATAAATATAATTATATCAAAGATATTCTTAGTAAATTCGGGTATGAAAACCCTAAAATTATTATTACTCCAATTTGTTCAAACAATACTTTAGATCTTTATGAAGCTGGGAAACTTTTAGATCAAAAGACTTTTAATGGTATGCCTGGATGCTTACTATACTTAAAAGATAATCATCAGGATTTAATTTTTTTGGTATTATTATGTGCTAGATATCAATCCAATCCAAAATAAACTCATATTGAAGCTGTAGAATGAATTTTTCATTATCATAAGGGAACAATGGATTTAGGATTACTCTATTATTCTAAAAATGATACAAAACTAATTTTGTTTGGATGCTGACTTTGGTGGATGTAGAATGGACAGAAAAAGTACATTTGGAACATTTCATTTCTTAGGATGAGATTTATTTTCTTGGTCATGTAATAAATAACATTTACTAGAACTTTTTACTACTGAATTTGAATATATGGTATCCATATGTTGTTTTGATCAAGTGTTGTGGATGAAATACATAGTCAATGACTATGGTATGAGACTTAAAAATACTCAAATAATGTGTGACAACATAAGTGACATTTTATTAATTAAAATCATATAACATCACTCATGTGATAAAAAAATAGACATTATACATCACTTCCTTTAGGATCACACACATAAAAGATATATAATTTTATAATTCATCAGAACACAAGAACAATTTACTGATATTTCTAAAAAACCCCTAAGTTCCAATAGATTTGAATACATTAAATAGAATCTAATAATGATCAATATCAATAGATTATTTATATATACTTATACTTTACCAATCTCATCACATTAAAACAATACTTTTAAAAGATAGAGTAAATATATATTTTTTGTTTTCTAAAAACTTTTTCTTCTAAAAATTATATGTTAAAAAAAATCTTACTAACTTTTTCAGATATAATTTTTTTTTAAAATACAGAGTTATATTTTCTTAAAAAAACTCCATACTCAAATTTTTTTTAAAATTTTCTAGAAAATATATTTTTTATAAAACTATCATAATATATTTTTATTATAAAACCATTATAATATTTTATGTTACAAAAACCAAGAAGGACATGTCTGTCATACAGATTAAACATTCTACTTAAAAATTTATTTATTTTAGTTTTATCACATTTCCTTTACATTAGTTTATATTTTTTGTTGATTAAGTATTATTTTATTTTCAAAAATTGTTATGTTTTCAAACTAAAAATATTTATAATTATTCTGTTATATATTTTGATGAATTTTTTTTCTAAAACACCGAGAGTTCAATATTACTCTGAAAAATCACATTAATTAAATCTTATTCGTCATATTTGATAAGGAATAAATCTCAACCATTAAAAGTGTTTAGAATATGAACCTTATATTATCCATGCCTATATAAATGTGGGACACTTCTTATCCAGCATCAGTTCTTAGTTATTTTATTCCTGAACTCTTAATCTACTCAAAGAATTCCATCCAATTTTTTTTCCATTTGTATGATATCTACTGTCAGTCTCATTACGATGGAAACCGAGGAAGATTACACAAATAGATAGGTTTTCAAAGAATTACTTTTGTAGAGATATTGGTTTTATAAGAATAATAATACTCTAAAAAGAATTATTTATTTAGAAGGATGGGAAAAAATATGTGTAGTGAAACCAGTTAAGGATTTTGATTTGTGTTATCCAAAACATTTTAGAGAGTTTTATTCATCATCTCAGTTTATAAAAGAAGATGAAAAGGAACTAGTTTCTTCTACTTTTTTTTTGGAAAGAAATATAATCTTTCTTATAAAAGAGTTATAGATTTAGTTGTAATTCCTTCATGTGGTTAATCTTTTCTACATTCCCAAAAATTATAGGTCAAACTTTGTTATTTTGAAAATAGTAAGGAAGAATATTCCTTATTCCCATATTATGAAAAGTTTTGAAAGGTTTCACATTTATCACTAAATTATAGGGTGGTATCCTTGAGTATGACAGGGTATTTAATACCTTCGAAGGGGTATAGGGACACCCTTAAGGTATCCGAATTTTTTGTCTTGGATTACGTGGTTAACATACAGAAAATTAACTTTGTTAAGTGTTATTCATTATGGTAGAATATATAAAGATTAATTTGATAAATTGAAAGATTATTATTCTTCATTCTTTCATCAACAAGTTACTTTTTAATGTTACGAATCTTTTCAATATTTATAATACAACGTATTCAATGCGAGAAAAGATTACTTTTATTGGTGAAGATACAATTTCTATAATTAAGCTTGTCTTTGAAACTGACATAAAGATGTTTCTTAATAAGGTTGATGGATCTAGGAATTATGTTCAACCATCTAATATGGTTGATGATATAAAGTAAAAAATTAATATTGGTTCATCCCCATTAAAAAAAGGAAAAAAAATTACAGATGAATTTTTCAAAAAACTCATAGAACATAAGGTGAAAAAAATCCAGGGGATCCAGAGTTTGGAATTGATCTAGATGAAGAAATGGAAATGAGAATATAGAAACTAAATCAATTAAAATAAGAGGAGAAAAGAAAGAAAAAACAAGATATTTAGAATGGTTGGAAAGGAATTTCTCCAAACCGTGAGACAATTAGAAATAGATCACGAGGATGGAGGAGAAGAATAAGAAGACAAAAAAGAAGAATGAGAAGAAGAAGAAGAAGAAGAAGAAGAATAAACAGAAAACTAAGAATAATAAAAAGAGGAAAAATATAAAGAATATAACAAGGAATAAAAATAATATGAAGAAATAATAGAGGCAAATAAAGGGTTGAATTAAAATAAATAACTAGAATCATCTTTATCATCATCATAATCAGTTTCACCCACTTATATTGATAAAGATATAGACTATGAAGGAAAATAAGAATAAAAATCACCATCAGTAGAGGAACACACCTTTTTTAAAAAAAGAATAAAAATAATTATAAAAATAAACTGAAGATAAAGAACAACAATCTCAGGTGAAGTTTTATGAAAATATTGAGTTAGATAAGAAAGTGGGCATTTTATTAGTTTCAGATGATAAGAATGTTTCAATAATGGGAAAAGAAAAAGCTAAATATGTATCAAAACCTAATGCTGAATCTATAAGAAATAAACCTCCTAAAGAATCATCAGGATCTTCGAACTTAGAGGAAACTATTTCTATGAAAGGTTTTGATTTAATTTTTTAATCACTGAGAATTTTAAATGATCCAATTCCTTGTTTTTTAAAACATGAGGAAAGGTTTCAACTCATTCATAATAGCATTAGTGAGAAATCAAATTCATTTAAAATTTTATCATAATATGTTATATGGATTGAGGTAGAGTTGAAAACATTTCAAGAAAAGATTCGGACTAGAAAAAGATCATATAATCTGATGGTAAAGTGGTCCAATAATGAGGATAGTGATATCAAGGACCATTATGATCAGTGTATTGAAGTTAATAAACATTTATTAGAAATTAAATATTACTTTTAAAATATATCTACTAATAAATCTGATCGAGTGAAGTTTGGGGAAGAATTTAGAGATAAAATTGATGATTGGATTGAAGAAGTGAAATTACTAAAAGAAAAGGTTCATTGTTTAGAATTGGAGAATTGAAATCTCAGGTCATGTGATGTGGAATTAATTCTTATAAGGGAAGAAAAAAAATATTACTGTATAGGTTGAAGATCAAAATCAAGAAGTAAAGGAATAAAAAATCATGAATCTTGAGAAGGATCGATTTGAGTTAAAAAATTTGAATACCTTTGTCACGAATTTTATGAAGAAAGAATGAATACTTTAATTTTGAACTCTCAATATATTTTTTATCAATCATTTGAATGGTTCATGAATGTGATTATATTTTCATCCAATAATTTTTGTTTGAATGTCTTCCAATACTTTGGGATATATGTTCTTTTTATTTTTCTTAGATGATTATTTATATTAAAAATATTTATTTCATATATTTTTATTCTTCTAACATTTTTGGAAACTATGGTTTCATTCCAATTGTTTTTGAAAATCACAAAAGGGGAGAAACCTTTGGGAGAAACTTTAAAAAAATAATATGAGTTTTGATTAAGATGGAGTATTCTAAAAATGGGTGATACTATATTAAGGGGGGAAGTATTAATAATTTCAAACGTATTATAAAAGAGTTATAAAATTAGATGGATTTATAAAATATATCTTCAATGTTATTAAAATAATAAATTCATTTATGTTTTTCAAGTCATATTTTTTATTTTTGTATTATGTTTTTTTCATTCAAAAAAGGGAGATATTGTTGAGTCAGAAGTTTTTCTTCATAATTTCCATTCCTCTAGTCATGAAAATCACAAAAAACTTCTTAATACAATGTTACTGACTTTTATATTTCAAATGTGTTTTAGTATATTTTTTAGAAAACATTACTTTATACCATACATAGAAGTTTTTCTAATGTATTAATAATATAAAGTTTATTTACTAAATCTAGTCGAATAGAATGAAAGTGGGTCCAATCAATCTGACCGACCTATCGTCTGACCAGTAGTTAGACTTATGTGTTGCCTATCATACTAAAAAAATTATTAATTATCATACTAACCTTGGTATTGAAACATTGGACTGATACTCATTATGTTTATCATATTGACAATTAATATGGAATTCTATCAGACATTCAAAATTTTAAAATCAAAATAATTGTATTTTCTTCTACCATAAGGAATATAAAATATCATATTCACAGTGCCAAACAAAAAAATGTTAAAAATTCAGTTATTCCAATGATATTATGTGTAAGCTATAAGAGGATGTTTCAACTAACATTAAAATATGACTATTGGGAGATCACCTATAAATAGTTGGTTATTTTAAGAGTTGGGAGATAATAAATTTTGAAACTCAAGTCTCTTAAATGTTTTTTTGTACCATGGACTTATCATTCATAGTCTTTATAATATTTTAGAGAGTTATCATTCTAAGGAATTCTTTGTAAAGACCCAGAAATTTCAAGGATTGTTTTTAATTTATTTGGAATTTTATGAGTCTGTGTCTTATGACGACACCTGATTCTGAGGCCTGGTGTGCCAGGAATCAATTTACGAAGATTAGCTCGGGTACGTTCAGTGAACGAATGAGTGAGTTTTTCTATCTTTTGAACCGGTGCTCGGAATTGAAATCTGAGGGCACCGATGAAATCGCAACGCCGATAATTGCTTAGGAGGACCTTTTCTGTAGTTGAGTTTTGTGCGGGTTGAGGTTTAATAAATGGGGATTTAGAATAAAATAGATAAAATTTTTTGTGTACAAATTTTATTTATGGAATGTGGTTTTTAATCCTACAAAGGGGGAGTTACATGTGGAGCCCACGCCCACCTAACCTTTAATGGGAGGGTTAGTGTAGTGGGACCCACACGAACCCTTAACTCCTCACCTCCCCATAACTCCCCTTAACCTCTTAAATCCTCCCTTGTTAATTTCTTGGAAAATTACCTTCTTAAAGAGGAGCCTCTCCACCTCCCAACATAATGAGCCAACTAAGGGGATTTAATAACCTTATTAATTAACCTTGTCACACCTTTTGACTTTTTGAATTGCATGGTGATCTTTTAATTAAAGGGGGTTTAATGAAATATTGGCTTGGAAAATATTTTGGGAGGATTTGAGGAGAGAATTTGTGTGAAGAAAGACGGAAGTTCCTCCTTTGTGAAGAACTTCATCCTCCCGTGAAGAACGACTCCCTCCCTCGATGAAGACCGATTCACCATCCATCGGATCTCCAATGAACGATGCTTGAGCTAGATCGAAGGCCTTTGAGGAAATGATGAACGCCAATGACTATCGTCATCTTTATCTCCTCCCTTGCGACAACGTCGACGAGCCGACGAACACCCTCTCGCGATATCGTCAACAAATGATGAACGACACGAGGTAGGGTTTTTTTATTTAAGTATGATTTAATTCCCTTGTATCTTCCATTCTAAAGAAAACAAAGAACGCGGATCAAATCATTTTGAAGTTGATCCGTGAATGTTTTAATTGCGAGTTGGGAATTTTGGTATGATTCAAATTTATTTAAGAGATCGTGAAATGATCTGATTCAATTTTAATTAAATAAAATTAATTTTTTGTTCTTTATAGACCCTGTTTAATCTTGGTTAATTGATAACGCCTAACGCGGAGGGCGCGAGCCGAACAAACACGGCCCGACCACCCTTCGCAGATTGTTTTCGATGTGTGGATTGAAGATGACAAAGAAATGAGACCACAAAGGCAATTTGAAGCATCCGCAGTGAAGATCGAGTCCCAGGAGGACCGCTGGCGAAGATGGCGGGCAAAACGGACCACCGGAGCGCGTCCGGTGGTCCGCAGAAAGTGGCGGCGGCGCACCGCGCCGGCGCAGCGGCCCCGGCGATCGGTGGTGGCAGCGCGCCGCCGGAACAGAACCACCGCAGCTGAGCCATGACAGAGGACCAAACCAGAAAGGCTTAGCCGTTCCGGAAGCAGAGGGGCGCAGCTTAAATGCCACGCCAGCTGGCGGCCAACGCACCCCATGCCGGACCGGGGCGGGCCGAGCGGACCGGACCGCCAGCACCGGCTGGGCCAGGCCGTGCCATTCGGGCCGGGCCGGGCCGTGCCCTAATGGGCCAGACCCGGACTCTGGTCGGGTCGACCCGGTTCGGGCCGACCCAGGGGGTATCGGGCCGGGTCGGACCGGGCCCGAACCCCCTATTCTCAGGCAGTTTCGTTCAAACACCCATAACTTGAGCTACGAACCTCCGATCGACGCACCGTCAGTTGCGATGGGATCCTTGTATAGAGACGGTCGTTTTGGTATATTACACTCACGGTTTCATAGAACTTTGTGTATGTACAGGTTGGTTCGAACATGAAACCAACAGGGCCCTCAGAACGGAAATGCCTATAACTTGAGCTCCGGACGTCCGATTGACGTGTCATAGACTTTGTTGGATTCCTCATAGTGAGACGGACGTTTTGGCTTACCCCACTTGAGTTTTGGACACAGTTGGAGTATGTACGGGTTGGATTGTACCCGAAATCCAACAGGGCCCCTGGAACGGAAAAGGTGATAACTTTCAGACCAGACGTCCGTTTGACGAACCATCAGCAGCATTGGTGATCATGTTGAGAAAAGGTCCCTATGAGTATAACCTATGTGAATTCGGGATACAGTTGAGATACGGTCGGGTTGGTTCGTACACGAAACCAACCGGGCCCCTGGGACGAAAAGGCTAATAACTCACAGACCGGGCGTCCGATTGACGCGCCGTCTGTTTTGTTGAGACCCCTATGACAAGGCGGTCCTTTGAGATACTTCTTCGTGGGAATTTGTGATACTTGGAGTATCGACCTATAACTTGTGGAGCGGACCCTCCCAGAGACGAGCGTACGGAGTACGGAGACCGTGTAGCTGGATGAGACCTCATGACTGCTTGTCCGATTTGATTCAGAGTGACTTGCATGGCCTAGTGGGGAGCACTACTTTGTGAGGTGGCAGACCCATGGAGGAGGAGCACTACTTTGTGAGGTGGCAGACCCGCGGTACTCGACAGGAGGAGTACCTCTGTAGGCTTTTAGGGGGAGAACTACTGTGTGAGGTGGCAGACCCATGGCGGAGGAGCACTACTTTGTGAGGTGGTTGACCCGTGGTACTCTACAGGAGGAGTACCTCAACAGTCTTAGGTTAGTGACCAGTACCTCGGAGTCGTGACATGATCACTGTACTCGTCAGAGACGAAGCTCTTCAGCAGTTACGATTTCGATAATGAAAATCCTTGCTTGAGCTGAGTCAATGACCTTTGTGTTTTCCTCATGATTGAGATGGGTTACTAGATAACTTAAGTATATGTATGGGCATATACCTAAGTAGTGGTTATCTGTCGACTTTATATCTGTGTGATACCTTGTGGATGAGATGGGTTACTTGGTAACTTAGGTATAAGTATGGGCTTATACCTAAGTAAGGGTTATCTGTTGAGAAATTTCATTGTGATTATCCTTGTTGGATTTTAGTTAGAACTTGAGGTTCTCGGGGTCCCTACTGAGTATCGTATACTCACCCCTACACGGGCTTTGTCCGCACTTCGTTGTGTTGGTTGCAGACGACGGACATCACTGATCATGGTTGAGGATTGTAGAGCTGGACGGTACCCGGAGGTGGATCTCACGACGATTCGGTACCTGGAGGTGGATCTCACGATGAGTCTGTACTCGGAGGTGGATCTCAGGATGAGTCGGTGCCCGGAGGTGGATCTCACGACGAGTCGGTACCCGGAGGAGACGGACAGACGTGGAGTGTTGAGGAGGACATTTGTACCTACCCTTCAGGTAGGAAACCAGAGGATGATCCATGAGCTGCTTGTCACCTTTCAGCTGTTGTCCTTTGAGTTGTACTTTACTTTCAGTTGTAGTTGTACCTTTCTTTGGGCTTATATTTCTGGCCCCTTCTACTTTCAGCACGTTTGTTATACTGCTTTACTTAGTGTAGCTTCTGCTTGTACTCTGTTAGTGTGCTTTCGTTTCGTAAAGGCAATGCCTTCCCTTTTTATTGGGATTTACCCCTTTGGTGCTAGTCACCAGCCCCAGGCCTATGGAAGGCGGGCTTGGGGTAGTCACGACACAGGCCCCGAGGACAGGTCGTGAAAAATTGGTATCAGAGGAGTCGGTTCTACCGCAGAACTTATAACTCTAATTTTTCTTTTCGGTGAAGCAATAATGTTAAGAGTACCGAGTGTGGTTTTTAGTTCAGGGAGTCCAGTGTTGGTATGGGTGGCCGACATATCCATACACCAGGACCCTGACTTCTGATTTCCGACTCAGTGCACGAAAACACTGATTGTGTGTGTGTTTTCAAAAGTTTCCCCATTAAAACAGCTCAAACCAGGTCATCTCACCAGGTATAATCATTTGACCGTGTCACGTATGTTTCTTTCAGGATGTCCTTCCACGAACGACTAGCTAGAGCTCAGAGGGATGTACGTACTGACAGCCTGCCAAGCGACGAGGCTCCGGTACATGACCCTCTTACAGTTGAGGCACCAGCGGAGGCACCAGCGGTACTACCATACGTTGGGCCACCGATGCCACCAGCCCTAGCAGCAGGCGATGCACGCCGCTTGAGCGTGCTGCATGAGTTCCAGCGCCAGAGGCCACCCAGGTTTCGGGGAGAGAAGGACCCACAGGCGGCTGAGGATTGGCTGGAGGCTGTGGTGAGAGTTTTCAGGATAGTGGGTACACCAGCGGACTTCATAGTGATCTTTGTTGCCAGCCTCCTTTAGGCAGCAGCAGGCAGGTGGTGGAGCCGGGTGCTCCAGTTTTGCGATGAGATGACCTTCACTTGGGGAGACTTCGAAACCTTCTTTAGGGTGGAGTTCATACCAGTGACTCTACACCCCGAGCATGTTCAGGAGCTACTGCCTTTGCCGCATGATTTTCGATCAGTATCCGAGTCATCTGTAGGCAGTAGACAGATGATGCAGGGGTCCAAGAGGACCAGACCAGCAGATGGGTGATCTCGGGTTATAGGATCAGTAGTGTGCGACACCCGGGGTGGAGTCAGAGCCAGGCGTGCCAGAAACGGACAGTGTTTCTCCTACGGCAGGAAGGGTCACATGGCACATGACTGTCCGACTCCCCGCACAGTTGATCCGCAGGCATTGGAGGAGCCACCAAGACAGAAGCAGCGGTGGGTGCTTGAGCAACAACCGAGCAGTGGACAAGGAAGTATAGCTCCGAAAGCCGGTGGACAGGAGCGGAACTAGTGGATTCTTTTTTGTCCCTTGTACTTATAGTTCCATGTTGTTGTTGTATTTGTGTCTTTGTACTTTGAGCTGCAGTAATAAAAGACACTTATCTTTGTGATGTTTTCTTTCTTTTACATTTTTTTGGTTGATACTGAGAGGTCCTGGTTAAAACTGTCGAATTGACCCTCACTTTCGAGATTTTTACTGGAGGAGACCCAGTGACCTCACACTGATGCCGACAGTGTGACTCGACCCTTGGAGGTGAGAGTGACTGTTGGATCTCTTGGTAGTAACGTCGAGGCCTTACGACGTCGTCCATGGAATGAATGCATCATTCATGTCAGGATTGACTGTATTAGTAAATTGGCGTGGTTCATCTAGGGGATGAGACCGAGTTTCTCTTTTCGGCAAAGGAGAAATCTTAGTAGCTCTTACAGATCATAGTCAAAGAAGATGCAGATCATCCAGGATTGGATGAAGACTGCACAGTGCAGTAAGAAATAGGAAACTGGCGCCAATCTCAGAGACTCGGGCGTGTAAAATGTTTCAAGAAGAGGATGCATTAAGGAGAGATGAGTCTACGAATCAGCAGACATGGAGGCAGATCTAGGACACCAGCATGAGGTGGTGTACATTTCAACATGTTACAACCACCCGCCTTAGTTGTCCCCACCAGGCTCAGGGAGCTGGAGGGCAGGGGAAGAGTGCGGCTGCATGCGGTCAAGGAGTGTGACTCAATGTCTCTAAAAAAAATGATTCGAGGGACAGTCTATGTCCACTACTAGCTTCCGTAGTAACAGACGTTGATAGGAATCATTCCTTCCTTCCACAAATCTTGTCCCAGACCTAGAGTTTCCGGTATGCTGTAGACTTGAACCTCATGTCTGGAGATACCTTGGGAGGAGACTCAATAATCACACTTATGCCGACAGTTTGGTATGACCCTCGATGCGAGAGTTTTGGTTGGAATCTCTTGGGGGCAGCGTCGAGGCCTTACAACGTTGGTCTCGGTATGGATTGGATTCAAAGTTCATGCTCAGATTGACTGTATTAGGTAAAAAGTTTGTGGTTTATCTACAACGTTGGGTGGGTTTTCCTTGGTCGGAGAAAAGGAAACCCCAGGCAGCATAGGATAAACTCATGCACAGGAAGGTGCAGTCAATCACTCTTGATTCAGTCAACCATACCCTCATGGCAGCAGGAGTTTTGAGTTTCAGTTCTAATCAGGAAATGGAGGCCTCTAGATTTTGAGGATGACGACCACATCCTTATACGGGTCTCACCTCAACAAGGTTTACAGAGATGTGGCCAAGGCGACAAGTTATCTCCTAGGTTCAACAGACCTTTCTAGGTCCTCAGTAAGGTAGGCAAGGTGGTTTACCACTTAACCTTTCCACCTCAGTTGCACCGGGTGCATGATATCATCCACGTACCTTAGCAGAGGAGATACGTGCATGATCCTTCACACGTCATTGACCATAGGGAGTTGGGCGTCGATGACAGGGCGACATGCACGGAGGTTCCAGTGGAGATCGAGGATTGACAAGAGCGGGTCTGACGTGGACGGTTGATTCCTCGGGTGCGCTTTCACTGGTAGCTCAAGAACCTCCAGGAGGGCACATGGGAGAAAAGGACTCAGATACGTGCTCCACATCACTTTTTTCCCTTAGTGTGTGTTATAGCTTTACGGGGACGTAAATCCCTGAGGTGGGAGTAATGTAAAGACCCAGATATTTCAAGGAATTTTTTTTTAAATTTATTTGGAATTTTACAAGTCTGTGGCTTCTGACGGCACCTGATTCCGAGGCCCGGTGTGCCAGGAATCAATTTCTGAAGATTAGCTCGGGTACGTTCAGTGAACGAACGAGTGAGTTTTTCTATCTTTTGAACCGGTTCTCAGAATTGAAATCTGAGGGCACCGATGAACTCGAAACGCCGATAATTGCTTAGGAGGACCTTTTCTGTAGTTGAGTTTTGTGCGGGTTGAGGTTTAATAAATGGGGATTTAGAATAAAATAGATAAAATTTGTTGTGTACAAATTTTATTTATGGAATGTGGTTTTTAATCCTATAAAGGGGGAGTTATAGATGGAGCCCACGCCCACCTAACCTTTCATGGGAGGGTTACTGTAGTGGGACACACACGAACCCTTAACTCCTCACCTCCCCATAACTCCCCTTAACCTCTTAAATCCTCCCTTGTTAATTTCTTGGAAACTTCCCTTCTTAAAGAGGAGCCTCTCCACCTCCCAACTTAATGAGCCAACTAAGGGGATTTAATAACCTTATTAATTAACCTTGTCACACCTTTTGACTTTTTAAATTTCATGGTGATCTTTTAATTAAAGGGGGCTTAATGAAATATTGGCTTGGAAAATATTTTGGGAGGATTTGAGGAGAGCCTTTGTGTGAAGAAAGACAGAAGTTCCTTCTTCGTGAAGAACTTCATCCTCCCGTGAAGAACGACTCCCTCCCTCGACGAAGAACAGTTCTCCATCCGGCGGATCTCCAACGAACGACGCTCGAGCCGGATCGAAGGCCTTTGAGGAAATTATGAACGCCAACGACCAACGACCATCATCATCTTCATCTCCTCCATTGCGACAACATCAATGAGCCGACGACCACCCTATCGCGATATCGTCAACAAAGGACGAACGACACGAGGTAGGGTTTTTTTTATTTAAGTATGATTTAACTCCCTTGTTTCTTCCATTCTAAAGAAAACAAAGAATGCGGATCAACTCATTTTCAAGTTGATCCACGAAAGTTTTAATTGCGGGTTGGGAATTTTGGTATGCTTCAAATTTATTTAAGAGATCATGGAATGATCTGATTCAATTTTAATTAAATAAAATTGATTATATTTTCTTTATAAACTTTGTTTAATCTTGGTTAATTGATAACGCCTAACGCGGAGGGTGTGGGATGAACAAACATGGCCTGACCACCCTCCGCAGATTTTTCTCGATGTGTGGATTGACGATGAAAAATAAACGAGACCGCAAAGGAAATTTTAAGCCTCCGTAGTGAAGATCGGGTCCCGGGATGACCGCTGGCGAAGACAACAGGCAAAACGGACCACCAGAGCGCGTCCGGTGGTCTGCCGAAAGTGGCAAGGGCGCGCCTCACCGGCGCCGGCGACCGGTTGTGGCGGCACGCCATCGGAACAGAACCGCCGTGGCTGAGCCACGACAGCGGACAAAACCGGAACGGCTTAGCCGTTCCGGAAGCAGAGGGGCGCGACTTAAATGCCGCGCCAGCTGGCCGCCAACGCCCCCCCTGCCGGACCAGGGAGGGCCAAGCGGACTGGACCACCAGCGCCAGCTAGGCCGGGCCGGGACGCGCCCTAATGGGCCAGACCCGGACCCAGGTCGGGTCAACCCGGTTCGTGCCGCCTAGGGGGTATCGGGCCGGGTCGGACCGTGCCCGATCCCCCTATTCTCGGGAATTTTCGTTCAAATGCCCATAACATGGGCTACGCACCTCCGATCAATGCACCGTCAGTTGATATGGGATCCTTGGATCGATATGTTCATTTCGGTATATTACACTCACAATTTTGGAGAACTTTGGGTGTGGCTGGGTTTGTTCGAACACGAAATCAATCGGGCCCTCAGAGCGGAAACGCCTATAACTTGAGCTCCGGAGGTCCGATTGACATGCCGTCAACTTTTTTGGATTCCTCATAGTGAGAAAATTTTTTTGGCTTACTGCGCTCGAGGTTTGGACGCAGTTGCATTATGGCCGGGTTGGATTGTACCTGAAATCCAACCGGGCCCCTGGAATGGAAAAGTTGATAACTTTCAGACCGGATGTCCGTTTGACGAACCGTTAGTGGCGTTGGTGATCATGTTGAGAAACAGTACCTATGAGTATAACCTATGTGAGTTCGGGGTATAGTTGAGATACGGTCGAGCTGGTTCGTACACGAAACCAACGTGGCCCCTGGGAAGAAAAGCTAATAACTCACAGACCGGGCGTCCGATTGACGCGCCGTCTGTTGCGTTGAGACCCCTATGACAAGGCGGTGCTTTGAGATACTTCTTCGTGAGACTTTTTGATACTTGGAGTATCGACCTGTAGCTCGTGGAGCGGACCCTCCCGGAGACGAGCATACAGAGTACGGAGACCGTGTAGCTGGATGAGACCTGATGACTGCTTTTCCGATTTGATTCGGAGTGACTTGCATAGCCCAGTGGGGAGAACTACTTTGTGAGGTGGCAGACCCATGGCGAAGGAGCACTACTTTGTGAGGTGGCAGACCCACGGTACTCAACAGGAGGAGTACCTATGTAGGCTATGACGGGGAGCACTACTATGTGAGGTGGTAGACCCATGGCGGAGGAGCACTACTTTGTGAGGTGGATGACCCGCGGTACTTGACAGGAGGATTACCTCAGCAGTCTTAGGTTAGTGAGCAGTACCTCGGAGTCGTGACAGGATCACTGTACTCATCAGAGATGGAGCTCTTCAGCAGTTACAATTTCGATAATGAAAATCCAGGCTTGATCTGAGTCAATGACCTTTGTGTTTTCTTCATTATTGAGATGGGTTATTAGATAACTTACGTATATGTATGGGCATATACTTAAGTAGTGGTTATCTGTTGACTTCATATCTGTGTGATACCTTGTGGCTGAGATGGGTTACTTGGTAACTTATGTATAAGTATGGGCTTATACCTAAGTAAGGGTTATCTGTTGAGAACTTTCTTTGTGATTATCCTTGTTCGATTTTAGTGAGACCTTGAGGGTCTCGGGGTCCCTACTGAGTATCGTATACTCACCCCTACATGGGATTTTCCCGCACTTTATTGTGTTGGTTGCAGACGACGGACATCACTGATCATGGTTAAGGCTTGTAGAGCTGGACGGTACCCGTAGGTGGATCTCACGATGAGTCGGTACCCAGAGGTGGATCTCATGACGAGTCGGTACCCGGAGGTGGATCTCACGACGATTCGGTAGCCGGAGGAGACAGACAGACGTGGAGTGCTGAGGAGGACATCTGTACCTACCCTTCAGGTAGGAACCCGGAGGACGATCCAGGAGCTGCTTGTCACCTTTCAGCTGTTGTCCTTTGAGTTGTACATTACTTTCAGTTTTAGTTGTACCTTTCTTTGGGCTTGTATTTCCGGCCCGTTGTACTTTCAGCACGTTTGTTATACTGCTTTACTTAGTGTAGCTTCTGCTTGTACTCTGTTAGTGTGCTTTCGTTTCGTAAAGGCAATGAATTCCCTTTTTATTGGGATTTACGCATTTGGTGCTAGTTTCCAGCCCCTGGCCTATGGAAGGCGGGCTTGGGGTAGTCACAGAACGGGCCCCGAGGACGGGTCGTGACATTTTTGTCAGAATTGTTTCCTTTAGAAAAATTTTCTTTTTTTTCTCTATCCCACCATTGTATCGATTGTGGGATTCCAGGGATAGGAAGATAGAGGTGAATCTAATCCATTAGATCAAGTGA
Organism: Viscum album; assembly: GCA_963277665.1. Taxonomy (NCBI): domain Eukaryota; kingdom Viridiplantae; phylum Streptophyta; class Magnoliopsida; order Santalales; family Viscaceae; genus Viscum; species Viscum album. The sequence goes on along the minus strand of OY728121.1, from coordinate 1,074,614,853 downwards.
TTACCATGTTAAGAATACTAATTCCAGTCATCATATTGAGGGATTTTAGGAATAAGAATATAAAGTTTGTTATGATCATCGTATCTAGGGATTCCATGAATTGGACGATAGAGTCTGTTCCGATCATCTTATCGAGGTATTTTCTGATATGGAAAGAAAAACCTTATAGTAGGTATAGAACTGTGGATACCTTTATTCATGGTTTCTGACTACCTTAACTCTTATGTTTAATGCATAATTTCTTTTATTAAGTTTGTAATTCATTATTATTGTTATAAGATTTTGTATTTCTTATTTTTTCGAGTCTTTATTTGGATGTGAATATAATGATATAATGTTTTTTATATTTCTTATCAATTGTTTTCTCGGTATAAATATAATACTGATACGCTGATATAATTGGATTCTTTAGGGTTTTGATTCTAACACTCTGATCATGAAACAATGATGAGTCTGATCCTTTTAATTAATGAGGATTTGTGTTTTTATATAGATTAATTTTTAAAATAGAATTCACCCCCTCTTGTAATCCATTATAAACTCTTTTGATCCAACATACTAATCCATATCCACTATATATTTTAATAAATATCCTTACAATAGAATTTATAAAAAAATAATAAGTTTATGTTTAAAGGAATTTAAGTTGGTTCTTAGATTGCAGATCAAGGAAAAACATAGAATATATATATATATATATATATATATTGTTCCTCCATTGAAGTAGATTTGATAAAGAATAAGGAAAAATTAAGGAATATTAAGTAATATATTGTAAAAAATATATCATTTTATAATATTTTGATGATGATTTGGAAAGCTTACCACCATGAATAACTAATGAGTTTTGTTTCACAAGATTTTAAATTGGATTTTTATATATTGTATAGTGTATTACTCATTTATTTCATCTAAAATAATATTTTCATGTATATAATGATGCATACCATCGAATTTAGCATCTTGTTGGGTCATAGGATTTGCATCATCAAGGATGGAGAATATCATTGGGAGGAAAAAAAGAACTAGAATAAAGGATTTGGATGGTCCGAGTTCACGAGGAAGAAGATGATACAATGGTTGATCAGATCAATATAACCAATCATATTGAACAATTGTGATATAAACGATCATTTTTAATATGGGTGAACAATAGCCACACCTATGCACCCCACATCGAAAAAGTGAACAGTTTTACACCTGAATATTAGTTAATGTGTCCCATTGAATTTTATATATATGAGTAACAAGGTCCACTCCCAGCATCACTATGATTCTAACCCACAAAACACACTACTTGACCCACATGCTTGCAAGGGCGCACTCTGCAGTCACTATTCTTGGCCAACCATATAGGCTCTCTACAAATCTAGCCCACAGTTTTCACCATACTCACATATGGGCTAGATGGGTTGACTTGACTTCCCACCTAAGAAGTATTGCACAAGTCCTTCACTAGCCCATGAATACCTAAATTTTTATAAAATGTGAGTTTAAAAATATTTAATAGGAATTATAAAATATATGATAATACATATTTATTTATTTAATCCTTCTTATAATTAAATACACTTAACAATTAAATGATTAATTATAAGACACATTACCATTAATAAAGTAATAGTATACTAACCATATTATATTTATATTTCTTGAAAAATAATAGTATATTAAAAACTAATAGTATTTAAAACATAAGTTTTGAAAATTGTAATTTTTTATAAAATTACTCTTATATATTTAACTGTCATTTAAAATACACTTTTATTAATAAAATTATATAGTTTTATAATGGAATTATAATTATTATAAATTGAAAATAATATTTTAAAAACTATGAATTTCCTTATTAAGATTAAATTTTACTTTAAATAAATAATAAAAAATTTCATTTTTTATTCAAAAGTAAGTTTTAAAAACAATATTAAGTATATATGGCCATAAATTTATAGATTTAAAATTTTTATTTTAACCATACATGTATTAATAAAAGATCATAATTTATCAAACAAATAGATATTCAACATCACATCTTTCGAAATATTAATTGAAAACATAATTGAGATTGTTTAATTCTAACATTATCTAATAATCTATTATATTTACATTTGAGAATATAAAATAGTATTTATTTAAAAATAAATATTTTATAATTTCAATATTTTACCTTAAACAAAACTTATTTTTATTAAATAAAATCATTTAGTTTCACAGAAAACATTTATTAGTTGTTTTGAAATTATAAAAAAATTATTTATTATACTTTAACTAATATAAGAATATGTTTAAATTCTTGGGATGTTAAAATAACTATGTTTCAAAATAAATTGTATGGAAATACTTAACTTTATTCCTCCTATATCGTAACAATTAGGATTTCACACGTATGTGTAATCTAGAGTAAACATCAAGAATAAAGAAAATAACCATTATAATTATATGATATTTAAAATATCCATAAGAGTAATCCCAAATCCATAGATAGAAGAGCCCCACCTTTTTAGAACAAGGTATAAGACACCAACCTAATGGAAAGTACAACCCAAAGTCCCCCTTCCCTGGGATACATTACTCAAGATAAAATCTAATTCATCATAACTCTAACACCTAATATGTATAAACTATTTTTAATAACAAAATTTAAGCTTATAACATGATGTAAAACTAAGGTCAAGTTAAATAAAATCCAAATATTTTGTAATAATACATAGCATGTAATGTAAGGATTTAAAATTTATAAAAATTAGTTGAAAAAAGTAAACTACAACATATACATATTAATAATAAAATAAAATTTATATCCATGAAAAATAAACATGGTAATAACATATAAATAAATGAACACTTCATAAATTAAAACATGATATAATCACTTATCAACAATTCATAAAATATATATAATAATAAACATTTTATAATTTTATATTTATTTATTATGGATATTCCATAATTATTAATATAAACACTTTATATTTATTTTATAATATGAATATAAACTCATTACATAATCTACTTATCATAAACGTAATATTATTTAATCTTTTTCATATAAATCATCAAAATGCCTTTTGTTGTGGTTTAAATAATATCTCAAATAAGTACCCTTAATTTGAATTATTCAAATCAAGTGTTATGAATAATTCATGATTGTAAAATAAAATCATTTTATATTTTTACTTTATTTTTTAATTTATAAAGAGTTTATATATTACCAATTATTATTTATAAATAATGATTTAATTTAATTACTAAGGCATGCCACATAATTTTGGAAAATGGGGTTTTTAATATTAACATTTAATATTTGGGGATTTTTCTATAATTTTTTCATAAAAGTTTATTTAATTAAGTATAAAATCTATAAAATTAATTAATTTTAAAACTAAATGTAAATTAATAGACATCCCATAAATTAATTTTATAATAATTTATAAATAATTAATTGAATTAATAATTGAATGTAAAGTAAAATTGAATTTTTATCCTTCAATCTTATTTAAAAATTCATACCTAATCCTAGAATATGATAAAAGGCATATAATATGATCCATGTTGCATCATAGGATATGATAGATAAGTTATGGATTCATCCTATATCAGAAAAACATTATAACTGATAACCAAATCATTGTATATGATAGGTAATGGTCTTTTAAGATGATATTTTTATTTTCACATGTGATAAACCATATTGTATTTTAAGATAGAGGTCAATATCACTTTATAGATTTGATACTTTATTTTTTTTGAAAATATTTTTTGATAGTCATAGTTTATAATATGCCAGTTTTAGATGTTATGACCAATGAAAAACCATGTATTCGAGTCATGTCACAAATTACAATATATTATATCATATGTCATGATACAAAACCCAAAAAATATTACAACATGTCATATTTTATGATTTCTATGTGATATGAAATATGATTGTGATGTTATTCATTTCATACATGATTTCCTAAATCCAATTTTTTGGGATGCTATGATGGAATTTAAAATAAGTTCAAGGGTCTAATAACTCTTATTTAATGCAATAGAAGCAATTAAAATCCTATATACAAAGATTAACATGCATATATAATGAAAATGTGAATGAAGCTGGAAATGAAGAAACCTATAAAACTAGTGTGGGTACCTTACATTAATGTTGCAGTAGAACCCATCTTCATCATATAAAGTTGATGTATATCAACAAGAGTATAAGTAAGAGTAATCCCACCTTCGAAGGTATCCACGAGACGAATGGATCGTTTGATGCATGAATGGGATCCTTCATCCCAAAAATCATTATAGTACCTCATGATGCAAAGGATATAGGAGAAAGAGTGATTTTTTAGTGTGGATGTATCATCCGAACATCAAGAGAGAATCACACTACTGGCATTTCATTTATATTTACTCTTATAGAACCCTTGAGGATACTACTCAAGCGTTCAATCCTTAACTCATGGATTATAACACATGAGCTAATGATTTTGAAAACAGATTTATCACATGGATGAATAATACCCCTTGTATTAAAACTCTTTTAATATCCTTTAAATGATAGTTCATGTGGGATAATTCATTCAAAAATTAACTATTAATATTTAGACATCCATATAATTGAAATAATTACCATGAAGTAGCCATATGATATGTCTTTCATTCCCTAAGAATGCAAGGAATACGATCATTATGACATAGTCGAATCATACTATATTATTTCATAGGTTATTACAGAAGGAAGCATGCTTCTAAATCATAATCTATGACACCCCTCAGTCATATAATATGATATAGATTATGTAATTTTTTGAAGTCACATTTGATTCACCTTTACGATATGCCCCCAATTGTTGGCTATGATGTAGCCATGCAGTAGCATAGAATCATATTACATGCCTTAACATTATGATTAAATTTTAAAATAAAGTTAGACCATATATATTTTATACAAAAATGGGCATTCTGGTATATATCTCCTTCAATTATAGCCACAACAATCTTATATAAGAACTTACTATGTAATATAATCTCTTTATCTTGTGATATATTATAATATAGGATGAGTACTTTGTGTCATAATTTTTTAATGTTCTATTTAACATTATTTCACTATATTGGATGGATTTTCCTTTATTTACCGTGGATATGGATTTAGTTTGTGAACTACCATCCCATTCAAATGTTCAAGGATATCTTATTCCTATATTCATAAGTAATAAATCTCATCTTGATCATTAAATCAAAGTCATGTCGTCAATGATTCACCTGATGTGCGATACATCAAAACACACATAAAATATTATGATTTTAATTACTAATAAAATAATATGATTGAAATATTTATATTGATAATGATATCAAATTTAGTGATCAATAAACATTCTCATAGAAAATAATTTCCAATGACACCCAAAACATGTGGAATTCTTATTGGCGAGTCAATCCTCATGATCTCTTATACATGAGAACACAAAATTAAAACATCAGAAGAAGAAGTATCATTGTATACAAGGATTAAATACTTGATAGTTATACATAATATGTCTCTCATCAGTATGATGTATATATACCACATAATACATGTTTAAGATTGCTATCATATCATCCTAAGGTTCACAATATATCTAAAAATTTCTATAACCTTTTGATTTAAAAAATAATATAAGGAAATTACCATGTAAATATTGTGTGTAAAAGTAATAACATTATCATGGAAAGAAAAATTCATTCATAAATGAAACTATATACACGATATGGTAATAAAAAAGTATGAGTCAAGTTGGGTCTAGGGAACCAAATATCATAACAGCCTTAACTTTTAAATTTAGTGAAGAGTTAAATACAACTAATATACATCAAATTTACCCATCAATGGAAAATAAATATTCCAAAATTATTTCATTTTCACTTCAAAATTGGATATATATCAAAATAATTACAAATATATTTTATAGAACAAAGTAAACACAACTTAGTTACATATAAATATTAAAATAAAAATTTACATCTATAAAGAATTCCATTTTGTAATTGATTTATATTGAGAAAGGTATAATTACACAATTCCACCTAAATATGATTTCCAAATGAGTAAAAAACGTGTTTAATATAATTCAATCCTTTTCAAAAATATTATATTTAAATATTTTATACTATCAAATAATAAAATTACATTTTTATAAAAAATTAACCCATTACTTTTTTTCAAATTCACTAAACAAAATTTATCCTTTATTAAAAAAATAATATATATTAATGAATCTAAAATTTATTTATTTAATTAAATAAATTTTATTATATCAAAAACATAGATCAATTTTGTAATAACACTAATTTTCTATTTCTAAAAACAATAAATGTTTTCTTAAAAAAACCCATTTTATTTTAATCAAATAATGGGAAAATACATTTCTTGATTATCATCTCTGTTCCAAAAACCACTTTTTAGGAAAAATAATTTTCTCAATCCTAGACATTCATTTATATGTTATTCATGTATCACAGCATGATACAATAAGATTTATAAGGTTTAATTCTTATCTTTGTCCTTCATTTCTAAGAAAACTCACTAGGGAAAGGGAAAAAAGAAAATAACCCAGATTCGAGGTTAATTGACCCTTATTCTAACTCTAACTTCTATGATAAATCTAGTCATAGTATAAAGATATTTATTAGTATTTTTTATGAGAGCCTCTCAAATTTTGATCACCTTATCTCTATTACTACCACTAAATTTCATCTCAAACTTTTTTTCAACCATCATAGAATAAAATAACTCTAATTCATACTTCCAGTGACCTTAAATGATTTCCTTAATCATTTGAGGTTTCTAATGAGTGATGATGGAAGATTAGATTTCATAAGAAATAACTTCTCTAAACAACTCATTTTAAAATTATTTAAATAAAATAGTATAAATTTAATGAAATAGAACATCAAAATGACAATTATATCATACATGAATAAAATTAAAATATCACATTCATCTCATTATAATATGACCATTATAATAATTTATTAAATACAAATTACTAAAAGGAAGAAAATAAAATCCTAAATGGAACCCCATGTATGTGGTTCACCACCACTTCCCACCAAATGGTATATCCTTTATAGAAATGGTTTAATTGATCCTTTAACCAATGATATTATAAATTACACATGATAAATTACAACTCAAAAATAAGAACTAAATTGTATGTACAAAAAATAATGTGTGTAGTATGTGAGTATGTCAAGATAACTTGTAATATTTAACAAAATAAATTCCTAAAATCTCCATATTGAAGGATTCCAAGTTTCTCATAGGTATTCTTGTATATAAATAAAAAATAGAATGATTTTTTAGTAAAATAGTGTTTTATAACATCAATATTACTCAAACCCATACAAAAATATTTGGAAAATAATCAATTAAAATTATTTTATAGATATTAAAACAACTCGCCCACTGAAATTATATTACAAAAAAATATAACCAAGGGGATAATTTACTTATCCAAGAAAAGGATGGTAAAAATCATGAATAATAATCATTAAGGATAAAAATGGGTTAGGACCCTCATGGGGACATACTGCTCCTACCATGGAATATGTCTCCACTATATGTCACTTGGTTTGGACCGTTAGATAAAAAAACTAAACCTAGACCATATAAACCCCATACTAATCAAATATAGAGTTAAATTCCATCAATGTGGGAAGACTATTACTTATATTTCATTGATCCCAAACAAAATAAATCATGATCCAACAATCAACACAACCAAATGTATTTAAAATATATCATAATAAATACATATACCAATCCACTAATAAATTGTAATTTTATTTTAAAGAAAATTAAATAACACACACAAAAAAACACCTAATAAAAAATAAGTTTCAAAAACACCAATAATAGGTTTTATAAATAATTTTCTTTTTAAAACAACTTAATTAAGCTAAACACAAACCAAATGAAGTGGTTAAATTCAATTTAAGAAAAAATGTAAAACAATAACTCAATTTTCTTATTCTAATATGTATTAAATTTCACAAAATAAAACTATATAAATAAAATAAACAATTTAACCCTTTTATCCCAAAAATACACTCTGGAAATATAAGGTTTACGAAGAGAAATGAGAAGAGTAAGGATCTTCATTACCTTTAAGTGTAAATATAAAATTAATCATGAAGCATGTTGACCATAGGTTCATTAATAAAGACATAAAAATTCATGAAAGGTCAATTTAATTGATTAAAAAATACATACATAAGATATATATTGGTAATGAGTCGAATAACACTTATTGGAATGTAATAGGATGATGACGATCCATTTAATTATTTTTATTTGCATTATATTAACACCAAAAAAGTAATCCAATAAAAATAATTATCATTAATAGGTGTTTATTCATATTTTTTGGAACAAAAAAATACTTAAAAATAAAAACAAAACTCACATGACAAATAAGGGGGAGGAAAATATTGAGACAATGAATGCGGAGGAGGAACTTACCACCACTTAGATATCCCTTTATATTAGAGGAGAAATAAAAGAGGAATATGAAAGAAGCCTCACTTGGAGAGGGATGATCACACACACCCATGCAGAGTGAGTATGTATTTCCCTATTATCACATTTAACCAATTTTTTAAAATATAAAAAAACAACAACAACAACAAAACAATTACAATTAAAATACAAATAACTCTTTTTCATGAAACAATCACTAAAACTCCATAATAAAATCTTTAATTTCCAAATAAAAATAATAAATGTTAATAAATATTTCATTAAATTAATTTAATAATTTAAAATTAATCTAATAAATATCATAGTTGAAAAATTGAACATTTTAGAATTTTTTACACACACTTATAGTGAAAAAATTTGTGAACTATGAACTTAACCATGTGAGACTTACTATCCCATTTCAGTGGATTTTCATGGTTATTATACATGTTTTCTCAAACATGAACCAAGCCTTGAATTAGCTAATTTCCATCCATAAAAAAATTCACCTAATAAAATAATTTAATATATATATTTACATATTAAAAATTAAGATTCTATAAAAAACCGACAAGAAAATTATCCAGTTTAATTATGCCAAATCGTAGAATTATTTAATAACGGGTTGAATCAATTTTATAGTTTTTTAATACCATAATCTAAAATATATGACAAAAAAAAATATTTTTTAAATGCATGGAGATATTTAAAGAAGTTGGAAGAAGATATCCCATTCATGGTAATTAAAGTAGGGATTTATACCAAAATTAAGAAGGGATTTTGTCTCAAAAATATTAATTATCAATAGAGTAAAATATTGGTAGAAAATATCCTCATTTTATGGGATATATAAATGAAACTAAAAAATAGATATAACATGATTATTTTTCTAAAAGTGTCAAGGTAAACATTTTCTATATAGTGATATTATTGAAAATCATACTATAATTAAAATGTAAAATATGTGAATCTTATTATTTGATGATGGAATTAATATGTATGATTCTTTTATATAATTTTGAAGTTATGTTTGGGGACCATAAATTATGTATTTTAAATGAGTTAGTTATATAAATTTAAAGAAAGGTATTAATCTCTCATTTAAGGAAATTGATGGGGATATTTCTAAAGGATTCATGAGGAATATTTGGAGAGATTAACATGGGATGAAATTTGATATTAAAGGATTGAACATCCACATGTAATGGATCAGAAATTGAAATATTTCATAAATTTTTATACATAATTTTAAGGATTTAATAGATGAATGTCTTATATATATTGAATAATAATTAAATATAAATTAAAAGAAATAATAAAGGAGTTAACATGAGTTATGGATCTATATGTAATATATAATAATTATAAAGATTTTGAAATAAGTTATATAACTATATTAAAGTTTTCAATGATATGTTTATGGAATATTTATGAAAATATTTTAATGATTGTTTTCCAAGATATTAAAAATTACATTTTTAAAAGTCAAATAAGAGATACGATCCACATTTATTGGATATTAATTATATAGATATGATAAGTTATCACTTGAATTTTCTATTAATTTTTTTTGATATAATACTTTATTAATGGATTTATTGAATATTTTTGATAATGTTCTGAGAATGAAAATTATTTCCTATATAATATAAGAAGACATGGATATGTTTATACTAAATCACAAAAAATGGAAAGAGAAGAACTGAGAGAATCATTATTCAAAATTTTTATCACAAACTAGTTACAATAAAAACTAAAATGGAGAATACTAAATATATATTTGTTTAGTTTCAATTGAATTTTTTATTTTATTAGATACTATAATTTATATGTTAAGGATTTCATATGATCAACTTGAGGAGTTTCATTATTTTTTGAAAAAATTAATTTTTCTATAAGAGTGTCTTAAATTGTCCCAAAATCTGCCTTCAAGGGGATAATAATAGTATAATACCTAAATAAAAAGGGGATAATATATAATTTATACCCTTGTAAAATCATTTGATAAAAAGATTGAGTGAAATTATGTGAATTGTATAATACTAATAAAGCTTAGAATTTTTCAATTGTATTGGGAGGTGACCTTGGAAAAATATTTTGTGTCTATTGTATGATTTATTATTCATGTACATGTGGGAGTAATATATAGAGTAAAAAAATAAGGGATAATATTTTAATGATTTTTTTCCAAGATATTAAAAACTACATTTTTAAAAGTCAAATAAGAGATACGATCCACATTTATAGGATATTAATTATATAGATATGGTAAGTTATGACTTGAATTTTCTATTAAATAATTTTTTTTGATATAATAATAATTTATTAATGGATTTATTGAATATTGTTGATAAATTTATGAGAATGAAAATTGTTTCCTATATAATATAGGAAGACAGAGATATGTTTGCACTAAATCACAAAAAATTGAATGAGAAGAAGTGGGATAATCATTATTCAAATTTTTTGTCACAAACTAGTTACAAGAAAAAATAAAAGGGAGAATAGTAAATATATATTTGTTTAGTTTCAATTGAATTTTTTATTTTATTAGATACTATAATTTATATGTTAAGGATTTCATATGATCAACTTGAGGAGTTTCATTATTTTTTGAAAAAATTAATTTTTCTATAAGACTGTCTTAAATTGTCCCTAAATCTTCTTTCAAGGGGATAATAATAGTATAATACGTAAATAAAAAGGGGATAATATATAATTTAAACCATTGTAAAATCATTTGATAAAAAGAGTGAGTGAAGTTATGTTAATTGGATAGTACTAATAAAGCATAGGATTTTCCACTTGTATTGGGAGGTGACCTTGGAAAAACATTTTGTGTCCATTGTATGATTTATTATTCATGTACATGTGGGAGTAATATATAAAGTAAAAAATAAGGGATAATTAATTTATTTGTTTGTGTAGGTTAAAATTAGGTCTTATTTGGTATGCTAGAAGCAGATAAAATGGAACGGAAACCTCAAAAACATGTGTTTGGTATGCTCAAATTGGAAACAATGGAACCTCTAAGTCTATCAAAAAAGTGAATATTAGTTTCCCTAAAAATCATATGGAAACCCTAATTCCATTATCCATGGTAAATATTGGACACCTCCCCTAAATGTTACACCATTCCACTTCGATTACAATTGTGTACAACATTAGAAAGGACCGCACTTGATCACCCCTAAAACACACATAATTTACCAATTCACTAGAATAACTGATTTTACACCACCTTACAATACATAATTACATCACATTAACCACATTAACACTCTCATTCTATCTCCCTTCATACACCTCTTCTCCCACACTTTCCTTCACCAATACCCCCTGCTCCCACTCCTTCCACCATTATTTGTTGCACTCATTCCTTCTTCATTGAATCTCTGATTCAACTCCTACCATGTATAATGAAATGGAACTAAGTTAATGGTCGATAAATATTGGGGTGGAAGCAACAAAGCTTCACAGATAGAGTAGTACAATGGGATTTTGCAGTGTAGGAGTGGATCTATGGGTAGTGTATAGTAAAGGGTAGGATCATGGGGTGCATACTTATTGTGGGATGGTAAAAATGATATTTTAATCCTTCTAATTTTAAAATCACACTATATTCATTTCTTACCAAGCATAATTTTAATGAAATTAATTCTCTATTTCCCCTTTTACTTCCCTTTCCATTTATCATTACCTTTGTATCAAAAACATTTCTTTTGTACTAAATTATGCCTTTGAGGATTCTTATAAAAATTAACAGTGAGGAATATGACAGGATACAAAGGATTATAACAACACTTTTTAGTTTCAAGAGAAGAAATCAAAAGAATCCATACCCATGATATACATGCATAGAAATGTTAAATAAATATAATCTATAAATGAATAATTTTTATAAAATCATACCTTTCATTGTAGATCCATTACATAATCTATATATTTGTATGGGTTTTAGGTAGATCATAAGAGTGTAAATAATTGGATTCTGATCTTCATTAGTATCCATGGGATGATGAATCAATCATCATAAAAGTAGGAATACATTTTTCTCCATGTTTTTCTAGTATCTCACTATGCTAAGAAGATTGTGGTTATAGATTTGTGTTATAGGGAATCCCTACAAAGAAGGAGGCACAAAAAGGCATACCATCACATAGTAGTGGGGTTTATAGATCCTCCTAAGGATGCTCCCTAGAAATGTATGCATTAACTCTTATGTTAAATCACATGAGTTAGCGTCATAACAAGGAATCACATGTTTATATTTATGATGATGTATAGCCTTATAGTAGGAATTCATGGGATAAGTAGAGATATAGAATTTCATTCCATGCATCCATGAATTATGACTCCCTTAATCGTACTATATGAGAGGGATGGGTAGTAGAAGGTATTGTAATTTTTTACATGCCATACGATATGACATGTCCCTAAATAAAATTTAAATCCATTTACATGAAATAATATTTCATGTATCTCATACTTACATGATTCATTATAATTTATATAATAAAGGTGATGTAGTCAATTAAATATCATGCAAAATGATTTAGGGAATATTTTCTCCTCCAATATCCCACATTCCCTAAATCCTAATGTCTTTGTCAAATTTCACACTATATATTTTCATATACGATAAATTTTTAAATCATATCCATAACAGTTTTTAATATCTTCCAAAACAATTTTGAAAATCCATCATCAAACCTCAGTTGTATCACATCATATACAATAAATTATGAATAACTATCAAAAACTCTTTTTAATTAACTCTAAAATAAATTTATAGAATTTATATGACTCAAAATCAATCATCATTCAGTATAACACAATGTGCGACCCAACATGATTTTATAACATTGATAGAAAATATTAATCATAAGAACCATAAATGTAAGAATTTGATCGACCATTGGTAAAGTATCGATGCTACTAAATATATGAAGGGATCTTAAGTGATCTTCACCAAACAGATGTTTCTCTATACTTATATCCACCATCCAATTCTCAATCTATCAAGAATTATTATATGCTCCCATTTTCTAAGAAATTGAGTGATCACATGACATGGATTATAACAATTTTATATTGGGAACACATACATTCTAAACTATCTATGTATTTATTGACATGGTTAATGAATACATCACATATAATTCATATTTATATATTATCACATAAGATTCCCCTCATATTACTAGATATTCACTTTATTTTTATTTTATATGTGTTGTTGTACACTTCCTTTTCTATCTCAATTGAGGGACTATATGTAATAATCATTATATGAGATGAAAAATATCATATTGGTTAAACTCCAACTAACAATATGATCAACTAAAAACTCAACCACCCCTAATTATCCAAGTATTAATGGATTACATAATAAAGGTATCAAAGTATGGATGTTCTCATGATATATATATCACCAACATTAGGTAATGGGGACTCCTATATTGTCCATTCACCCCTTTTATACCAAATACATGGTGTATGACTCTACATGTGGTATATGTAGTGGTTCATATAGGGAAAAAATTATGTGGCTAATGTGCGTATTTTCATTTCATTAAATAATCCTACTCATGCTAACCTTAACATCTATCCATAACAAATATTACTCCATGATGAACATCAATAAGAGATAACTCGAATTCATACTTTGAGAGTTCAATTTTCATTACATTCCATGAAATATATATCAATATATACATTTATCAAACAAATATTAAATAAAGATAAAGTGAAGACTGAATTTTATGTGATAAATTTAATATTCTTAAATTTTTTTTATGAATACTTATAAATACCCAACATAAAAACTTTTCTACCACATCATATCTGATAGATCATCAGACCGGCCTTTTTTATTTTATAGTTTCTAGGGTTCTGATAACTTATTACATCTATATATCAACCCTACCACATAACTATATAGCCATTTGATAAAAGAAATCCTACTAAACTCCTTAGTGAGTACTATCAATGAAGAAAGAATGTTTTAATAATGATGAGATTTTGAAATCATATTTATAATGATCAACTCCTTGAACCTATTAATAATCCTTAACTCTATAACATTTAATGTTATGATGATAAATTACATTTTCTATTTAGATATTTTTTATGTTTAACATCATCATCCTTGTAGCTTTTCCCTCAAACATTTCCTTTAAAATTAATGTAACTATTTACATCATTATTTACCAGTAGATCCTAAAATCCTTAAGGATAAAGTTATATTTATATTATTAGAGATTATTTTAGGATATATAAATTGAAATTAACTTTTTATTTTAACTTGAAAAACCCTTTAGAAATTTTTTATTATTATATTTATTAGCATATATTTATATAACTCTTTACATTTTCTCTTACTGCTATATATCCTAATATCTATAGGATATTAAGTGAAAAATAATTTAACTTTAGAACGGTAAAATATTTTATTTGTTAACATTGATCTTCTCTAAGTTCAAAAAATACTAAGATTATCCTCTTAGACACTATATTATTTTTATAATATCCTGTAAAGATACGTAAACAATTTTTTGATTAGGAAATAAATCTTATTTTCATTTTGTAGGAATCATAAAAAAATAAACCATTGTTTACATTTAATATGTGGTATTCTATGTGCCCAGATCACATTCCTCTAAAAAGAATACTATTTATCAAAACATGAAACCAATGGGTTATAGTTACATATTCAATCATATTTTAACAATCTTATGGATAAACACTTTATCAATGATAAAACATTTTTATCCTTGTATGCATTTAAAAACATATTATAGAATCTGTTGAATCATAAACCATTTTTATCCAATTAATCATATCATTTTATTCACAACAACTATTGTTAATGAATACATTTACTTATCATTTAAGATAAATTTGATATATATGCACATACTTTTAAGATCTATATGAACATGATACATTCCTTTAAATTCAAATATTTGACATAGTGAATCTTTTTGCATCATTTGAATGCAAAAAATAATCTCATAAAATTATTCCCTTAGTTTTGAACTATTGTATATTCACAACAATTGTAAAGTCTACATTTGGTATCACATACCATTCAAAATAAATGAATCAATTACAACCAGATTCACTGCCTCTATGGGAAGGGACCCAATGATTGAGAAGCATGATATTTGTTCACTTGTGGTTTTATAAGAATCCAAGAAGTCAGAAACAACATTACCTTTTCACCATTTATGAGAAATATCCATGTGGTTGTTCATCAACTATTTTCATCTCAGAATGGTATAATCAATGGACCATGGGGTGGAACCAAAAGCACATAGTGCATTAAAAATAGAGATAAAATTGTTTTCAACCAGCACAAGAAGAATATTATTCTAAGAAAATAGAAGAAAACCTATGAGAATGTTATGGGAATCTTCCTAAAGAGAATTTCTATAGCCAAAGTAAGCACAAAAATCCATACCCACATATCATCTTCCATCTCGAATAACTACTCCACCCCTCTTCTGGCCTGAGTTGCATGATCCATCTATGTTCATTTTAATACCTTGTTGATGAGGATATCACTGCACTCACCTATTGAGTTTATTGTCAGAAACATTAGGCACTGAAGTTCCTGTGAAAAGGTGACTGATGGATGGGGTTGTCTCACATTCCATACGGAGTCAGGATAAATCATTAAGAGTGCTTCTAGGATTGATAAAAATATCCTTTATAGTACTTAAATAACCCTGATAATAAACCCCATTGCATTCTATGCAAATCCACAGACATGCAGCCACAAAGATGAGAGAACACTCCATTCTCTCTGGGCCACTATTTCAATCTCTCTAAAACCATCAACTGAAGAATTAAACACATGATTCCCCCTGTGGAGACCAACCCATGAAACTACCAATCTCATAACACCCCATTTTTTCGAAGTTAGTGTCTAAGAAGAGGTTTTTGGTATATTAAGTTCAGGGATCCCTGCAACAAGTACACTTTGAGAAAATATTCCCTCTCAGATGCATAAGGTTCTCTTTAGTTGGAAACACATTATTCCACACACTCCAAACAATGAAATTAATCTTTGACATGATTTATTTAATCCATATAACATCAATCCTTTCCACACTATTGTGTTCTATCATTTTTATATCATGGTATTCCTTGGTTTACAAGATTCCTGATGGTGATCCCATGATTACACATTGGTCTAGATCTATATTCATGACTATGGTTTCAAAAACTGTCTGCGGATCCTTTTCCAGAATGGAATGCATGAAGTTGCAGTGAGTCATCACCTATCTAAAAGTGATGTATGGTACGTGACATCTAGGGAACCTATTATTCATACCAAACTAGTTTCACTAACATAGTTTGATGTATCCTTTACCCAAAATCCAATGTGAGTGATGTTGGAGTTCTAAAAAATGATGCCGAAAAATGTTCTAGGTGGATAAAGGTCTTCCCATTTGGTTCCCCATCTCACCCTCATATATTACCTTCATAGTTTTCCACCAGAGTGTCTTCCCTTCCACCACCTACCAAGAAAGATTTTCATGGATACCCTCCATTGTCCCTGCAACACTCTTGATATTCATCCCACCCTCAACAAAGGGTTTTCCCATCCATTCCCATGCTACCCAATGATATTTTCTATCCATCTTCACATCCCATAAGAAATATGACATTAAATTATCTATTTATGAAGTAACACATTTTGGGACCTTGAGTGTGGAAATGGTATGCATTAGTATAGAAGGAAACACACTATTGATCAGGATAATTCTTCATCTAAATGACCTAAAATGGGTTTTCCAGTTAAGAATTATACTTTTAATTTTCTTCAGCACCATATAAAAATGTTGAATACATGGATTGTAGTGCCCCACCCCAGTTTCCCAGAGTCGATGAATTATTTTAATACATAGGTATGATTACAAGGAATCACATACTAAAGGACCAATCAGTTTAGCAGTCTTGGAAAATAGATTACATATATGAACGTTACATTACACTTTTTAACATACAATAGAGTATACATAATCCTTTGAGAATTCCATTGTTCCTTTTAGCTTAACCCTGTATAACAATCGTAATACACTTCTTGGAAATCTTGGTAAAATAAAACATAAGAAATGGGTGAGCTCAGAATCTCAGTAAGGGTAAATAATTTAGTAGAAGCTATAAACTTTTAAGGCAAGATGTGTAATAAAACAACAATCTTTTAAACATAAACTTGAACATAATATGGGAAAAATAAATCAAACATTACCATATAAACATGAAAATGAATACCCTACTAATAGAATAATCACATGTAATAACTAATTTCCAAATGAAGGAATTTATAGTACCAGACATTAATTTTTGTTTCAAGGCCCCGTGCCAGGACCTAGGGGATAAATGTAACCAGACCCCAACCCGGAGAGCCTATGTAACCAGACTCCATCCTAGAGAGACTTTGTAACTAGACTCCAACCCGGAGAGCCTATATAACTAGACTCCAACCCAGAGGGTCTACTGTAATTGGACCCCATCCCAGATGGCTTACTTTTACGAGTCCCCAACCCGAAACATACTAGTCCAATACTTTCACCATAAGAAATGGTTAAAATATAACATGAACATTCATATTAAAACTATCAAAAGAAATGTCAACACTTTAACCATAAACAATGAATAAAATAAAAATAACTCATCCACCGTCAAAAATATCACAAAAACTTAAATACAATATGGAAGATTTGTGTCATAATAAATCAACTTCAAACAAGTGTAAAATTTATCAAAGGATGTTGACATAGATGAAATCAAAACTATTTGAGAGAAATATCTCATTCTATTTTGAAATAATTTAAGAGTCACATAATTATAAAGAAAACATTTATTTTGAAAATATTATTATAATATTGTAAGTTAAGCTTCTACAATGTTATAACGGAAGAGAATAACCGCACCCATTGTATAAGTTAAAAAACATTCTTACCTTGATTTTGTCGAAAAGGTCGTAAAGTACCTTGTTTGGAAAACGACGGAAAGATTCCTTTCAAAACTTATAAGGTCAAATAAGGGTATAAATGAATTTAACCCATAGTCTAGTAAAATAGTAAAAACGTATTAAAATACATTTTTAAGAAAATACGGATGTGGATGATAAAGAGGTTCCAGTAGATACTTACATAAAAACAACCTCAGGTAAGTAAAGATATTGTGAAATTAATCATTACCTTGTACTTTCCTTTAGTCGAGGGTATGTTTAAACTCATGTATAATGACCATTGTAGAGACCCAAAGCTTGACGAACATGGAAATTGAATTAATTTTTCGGAATACTTAATACATAACAAAAAGCAACACTCAAGGATTGTAATAGTTTAGTGTCTTTGGAAACTCGAGACATAATCTTCTAATGATGTTGAAAGATCTTCAACATCTCTCATAAAGATCTTCCCCTTTTGTTTTCTTACATAAAACCTTTCTTTATATCCTGGGGAAAATAAAACATATAAAGGGTGAGCTCAAATGCTCAGTAAGGGTAAGCATGTAGAAAATAAAACAAACCATATACATTTAAACTTAAAAACATGAACATAATGTTTATACATCAAAATCGTGAGCAATGACATAAAACATGGAAGTACATGAGGAATAAATCATAATGTAACATCAATCATGATAAAATATCATGGGATTAAAACATGTAATTGTGGAAACCATTAAGCACATTATATGATTTCCATATTAGCCAAGGCATTGCTGCCAAGACCATCTTAGAGGACAAAGTCCCTTACTGAATTGAGTTCACTCCTCCTTCCAGTCCTGTATCACTGAACCAGATTAACTTGCCATTCCATCCATGTCTATCTCATGAGATATAAATCTTTACCCAATGCATTGGAGGGAGATATAGGTCCCAAGCATCTCATAATGAAACCATTCTTATGTGTGCCATAAAATCATAAACCAACCATACATCATAGCATAACCCATGTAATAAAAATGGGATTCATAAACATCATGCCATCATTACATAATCCATAAAAGTACTTTATTAGAATAATTCCACCATAAAATAATCAAATCAATGTAATAATAGGGATATAAACAGACCCCTATATGATCTTAGATGGAAAATAATTTTGATAAAACACTTGAACTCCATTCCTGAGGAAAATATCCGTTCTTCTTCAAAAACCTTTTTCATTTCTCAACATGTCATATAATTTTAAACTAAAAGAATTTAATTGAAAATAAACTTGAAAACATGTATATAAATATTCCTGGAAATAATGTTCTATAAAATCATAAAAAAATACATTCATGCCGTATAGGTTAAAAATAAACATTCTTCTCAAACTTTTGTCAGAATAGTCAAAAAGTACATCATACGGTAAAAAAATGAAAGATTCCTTACATACCATGTGGTAAAAGTAAAAAAATGGTAAAAAGGACTTTAAACATACATGAAAACATTTTTATAAAACATGGACATGGATGATAACAATAATCCCAACAAATACTTACGAATAAACAGTCTAGGATAAGAACGAGATTGGAATAATTATCCCTTACCTTATGTATGATATGCTTCGTATGTATCTGAACCTCCTGTATAATTATTTAAATAATTTCATTCACTTATTACAGAATCATATTCATTTTTATGATATCATATATGGTTCACTTATGACTTTATATTACCCATTATTTTGTAAATTCAATGTTAAAGCAGCGTTTTGGGTAAAATCATTTCATTTATTGTATGTGTTTAAATTTGTTGTTATTGATATTATTACTCATATCATGATTTACTTAATTACAGAATGTAAAAAATGATTTATATATAATATATATTCATCATATAAATATATATATGATAGATCGATAAATGGAATGAAATACACCGTTCATGGAGACGGTAGGTCGTACGTATGCATGAACGCTATTTTTGGTTCCTTATTGAATTGAATGGAATTAAGTAGATGACATACATTCATATATATATATATATAAACATAAATACATTAGAATTATTATTTCATATATTTCATTATTATTCATTTTATATACTTTATAATCATTCTTGAATGGTTAACATGGAGAATGAATCTCATCGCGTCGTGGAGACGGTAATCCGTACGTACGCACGAGTGATGATATCATTCCCATAATTATTGAATGGAATTGGAGTGGATGATATAATATCTCAGAATCCGTATGATGTTATAATAACCATATATATTAATTATTTACACCATTATACCCATCCAAGTATGGTGGTGGTGGAAAAACAGATTACACCACGACGTGGAGACGGTATTCCGTACGTATGCATGCGTAGTGATTTCATTTTCCGTAGGATGGATAGAAGGTAAAATGGGGGATTTCATATTTATAATAAAATATCAATATATTAGTGATACTAATTTTATTAATTTATAATGAAAAAACAAATGAAGAATAAGTTGAAGAAGAAAGAAACTTCAAAGAATCGATAAAAGAGATTACCTCTTCTTCAACACACCTCTTTCAAGCTTCCTCTTGAGGGACTAGAGTTGGAATTTTGAGAAGACTAGAACCTCCAAAATGTTTCTTGGTAAGTGGGTAAGATAAATGGGTATGGTTTGGCCGATCTTGGAGGCTCAATGTGTTGTGAAGAGGATAGGGAAGGAGGTTCCCTTATATAGGAGAGGAGAGGGGCACTTTTGGAAACGTTAAAAATATTAATTAATAATAAAATGAAACCCCACTTAAATACACCTCAAAAAATGACTCAATTCGAATATGATATGAGATAGGGTTGTAATATCATCAACCAATAAAATTTAGACATGTTTTAATTTTATTTTAAACCTTATCAACTTGGTTTATCATTATTTTATCTATTTAACTTTATTTGTGGTAATAAAATTCAAAATTTTAAATTTTTATAAATATATACTTAAAAGTTTTAAATTTCCCATAATTGGATAATTTATAACCTTTTCGACCATATAATTTTCAATTTGTAATTTTTAAATATTTTTGTGATTTTTAAACAATTTAATAATATGTTATTTTTAAAAAATATCAATAGTGTCAATTTTGACACTATTCATTATTTGAATTTAAATAAAAACCACACAGAAGATATGTTCAAACCAAAATATTTAATAGATCCCTAAAATGTAATATTAATCAAAAAAATTCATGGGGTACATTAATTTTTTCATATAGTAATTATTTTAATATTTTTAAAACCATTTATTTGGTATATCTCTTAATAAAATAATTACTACAACATTTTTGTATAATTATTTAATATACATATTTTTTGCATCAAAAATTAAAAATAAAATTCTATTATGAATAGAAATATAATAAATATAATAATAATATTTTTACTCGAATTTATCATCTTAAAATCATAACATTTAAATTGTTATATTTATTAAATTATGTAGGTTACATCTTTTACATCTTTTAAAATATAATAATATAAAAGTCCTAATCGGTTTTATAAGGCTTAAAATGGTCCAAAAATCGACCCTTAGATGCTTAGGGTATATATATACTCAACCAATAATTTTTGGTCAAGTTTATTGTCCTTTTTATAGGTATTGTTATTTTAATAAAAACTATATTATTGATTTTTCACTAAATAAATAATTTCTACATCATTAATGTATAAGCTAATAAGGTAATTAAAAATTTCAAATAAATTACCATAAGAAAGAAAAATATTTTATATTTCAAATGAGTATTTATAATCTAATTTATATTCTTTATAACCTTATATTAAAAATACTTTAATTATTAATGTTTGTGTGAGACATATTTCACATTCCATTAAATAAAATAAATAAAAGGTCTTAATCAAATACAAGTGGGTTCCATTTGATTCCATTTCGACCGAATTATGATTAATGGCAAAATATAATCATCCAATTATATTAAGACAAGTGTTAGAGTAATTTTATAATATTATATTTACCCTTAATTACCCGATTTACCTATAACTATGTTAAATAAAATTTACCGTAGTGACTATTTATAGAGCCCAAAAAAAAAGTAGCCTATTAACATAATTTGGACCTACATATTCCAAATAAGGAATCTATTTTTACAAATTCAAATCACTGAAGTTTCATAAATTAATTTATAATTAATCCAGTCATTAAGAAAATATGTTTTAAAAGTTAAAATATTGCAAAAGATTGAAATAATTTTACCTATGAATTCAATGTAAAATTAATGATAATGACATAAATTATATTAAATGGTAAAAATATATTTTATTTATACTTTAAAACCATTCAATATTAAAATTTAAACATATAAATTATCAAGATGAATAAATTTGTTTTTAATTAAAATATAGCGTGTTTTTACAATTCATTATAATATGAAAGTTATCAAAATAATATGAAAAATTTATCCAAAGTAAATTTTTATTTCCCAATTCCAAATAATAATTTTATTTTGTCAAATTGAACTTATAAAAATTTCAAAAAATAGATTTAATGAGGGTGCGCCATCAAAAGGCGGCAAAACATCATTTTTTGAAAAATACTTATTTTACCCGAAAAATTTATTTTGTTCTCATACCATGTTCTATAAAATGTGTAAGACGAATTATAATGTCATAAAACTAAAAATGTAGATACTAATATCCATAATGGTTATTTCATAATAATATTATAACAATATATCATTGTTTAGTGAAACTCAGTATTGCGTACAACACACGCTATTGAGTAAGGTTTCTCTTGTGTGAAACATAAGCTAAGAATAGTGTTTGTGTATAATATAAGCGAATACGGTGTTGCGTATAGTACAAGCTAATTTTGGTGTAGCGTACAACACAAGACATCAATGAAATTAAAAGAATATTTTTCATAAAATCTTGGGGTGTTACAACCATAGTATGTTATTAAATTATACTAGAATAATATTCATATTTATTACTTCATAAATGATTCAATTATGACTTTATACTACTCATTAATAATAATTTCTATGTTAAAGTAACATTTCAGGTAATAATCACTTTCTTTATCGTACGTGTTTTAACTTGTTATTCTTGATCGTATCATTTAGATCATGATTTAAATACTTCAAGAATATAAAACTTGATTTATATATCATATATATTTATAATATAAATATTTATAATATATAGATATATGAAACGGAAACACCATTCATGGAGATGGTAGTCCGCACGTATGCATGGACGTTGTTCCCGTTTTCTTATCTCATTGAATGTAAGAAAGTGATTGAGATATATGTAAATATATATACATATACACACACACACACACACACACATATATATATACAGTAGCATTATTATTTCATATATTACATACTTATTAATAATATATATTTTTATAATAATTGTTTAATGTTGAACGTGGAAACGAATCTCATCGCGTCATGGATACGGTAAGCCGTACGTACACACGAGCGACGATATCATTTAATTAATGAATAAAAGGTGTAGAATTAGATGGTATATTAATTATACATAAACATTATAATGTTACTTTAATTATTTATATACATATTACTTATCATTATATCCACCCAACTAACACAGTGTCGAATAACAAATTACATCACAACGTGGAGAGGGTAAGCCGTACGTACGCACGCATGGTGAAATTATAATTAATAGGATGGATAAAATAATGAATATGGTTGTTACATATTTATAATAACATAAAAATATATAAAATATAGTATAGTTATTATTTTAGAATATAAATAAAAAAGAAAGAGGAATTGGAAGAAGAAAAGAACTTGAAATAGGTGATGAAATATTTACCTCTTCTTCAGGTTCTTCCTTTTGATTTGAACAAGAGGGATATTTAGGTTATCTATATTCTCAAGGGAAGACATATAGGTTGAATTTAGAGATGTTTGGGGGATATTGGGGTAGGTTTTGGGTGTCCCAAATGGCTTTGGAGGTGTGATATTAAGAGAAGGGGAAGTACCCTTTTATAAGAGATGTGAGAGACACCTTAGGAAAAGATTGAAATATTATTTTATAATAAAATAATTTTCGGTTTATAAGGGCTAAAAATTGATTTATTTCTAAGATAAGGTTGGTATGGGTTGAAATCCTCTAAACCAATAGGTTTTAGACAAGTTTAGGTTACCATTTTAACCTTATATTTTAGATTTAACTCTCAGTTAAATAATTTAACTTTTACCATGTCTTCTTGTATTATTACACTATATTGTTAATAAACATACTATAAACTTCCAATAGAACCCCAAGTGGTTCTGTAATGATATATATAATATTATTTAATCCCTTTGGCTGAACCTTAGATTTTTAGGAATATTATATCAACCAATAATATAGTATTTGTTTTAAAATCCATTTTATGTCAATTTTGACACTATTTGGTATTTGTTTTTGTTAAAATCATAAATACATGATTAATTCTAAAAATATTGATTGAATAAAACCTAAAATGTCATAATAATCTATAAAATTAGTGTAATTCATCAAAATTCTAAAATTAAATTTATTTGGGTATTTATAATATCAATTATTTTAATCTTTCATTAATAAGGTAATTACTGCATCCACATTGTGTCATAAATAAATTTAACTATTTAATTTATAAAAATTATAAATAAAATACGATTATGTAGGAAATCTGTTTAGCTTTATAATTAATATTTATAGTCTAATTTATCTTATGTATAAACCTATATTAAAAATGTGTTAGTTATGAAAGCATGAATTTAACACTTTTAACATTTCTTTAAATTGAATAATAATAAATGTCTTAATCTAATCCAAGTGGACCTAAAGGATCATATTTTATTCCTAATGTTGTTTTTGGTAGAATTAAACTTATCCAATAGAATTAGTACATGTGTTAGGGTGATTATAATATCATTTTTACCCTTAATTACCCTATTTACTTTTAACTGTGGTAAATAAAAGTCAAAAGTTACTATTCAAGAAAAATTATTTTCATCTTATTGAACCAAATTTTATGTACTGAGGTTAACCATGTCTCGCGGATTTTTTAAATTCAACTCAAAAAAGTGGTAAAATTAAGTTTTATGCAAATTTTCAAAGGTTCCTAGAAGGTGGGTAAAAGACGGTAAAAAGTTCAATAAAATTTTATATATCTAAATTTTTTATAGAATGAATCCAATGAATTATATTGAGCATATATAGGTATTATGATTTTTTTTGACCTAAAAAAACTAAAATAAAATAATTAATTATTTAAATAAAAAGTCAATTTTAAACAATAACGCAGTGTTTTCACTATTCATCAAAAATTGAATATTTTCAGAAAAATACCAAAAATTAAACCTAAGATAATTTTGATATTCAGAATTCAAAAATGAAATCTATTTTACCAAATTACAAACATATAAGCTACATTAATTAATTTAAAATTAATTCTCGTTGTTAAAACTAAAAAGCGGGTTTTTAATAAAGTAAAAACTATCAAATGATTAACATGTGTTTATGTCAAATTTAAAAGTAAAATTACTTATAATGACCTAAATTGTATTAAATTATTAAAATATAATATAATTATACTTCCACACAATTAAAATATATAATTGAACACTAAAAATTATATTTATTAAAAAGTTGTTTTCAGTTAAAATTTAGTATTTTTCACTATTCACCCAAATATGAATGTTATCGAAAAAACACCAAAACTTTATCGAAACTAAATTTTTATGTACCAATTATAAAGAAGAATTTTATTTTATCAAATTTTATATATAAAAGTGTCAAATATTATATTTAAAAAGGCTTCTCCATTAAAAGGCGGTAAAATTGCATTTTTTGAAAAATACGTCTTTTATCTGAAAAAATGAATTTGTTCTTACATTATGTATAAGAAACACATAATATGGATTCTCAAATTTTATATAGTATATAATATTAGAAATTCACTTAACACTATTCATAACTGCTTTTGAACGGCTAGTTTGGGATGTTGTGGTGCGCTTGAACTCGGTGTTGCGTGTAACGCATGTTATTGAATTACTTTGAAGATATAACGTACTATAAAATATTGGGGAGTTACATTCTCCCCTACTTCAATAAATTAAATCCTCGCAATTTGAAATTATTATTCGAAAATAAAAGGTAAAAAATAGAGAAATACCTTTGTGGAAAAATCACATCGGAAAATGGGTTAATAAATTTTAGTCTTAATAAGAGGGAAAGGAAAATGAAAAAGACACCACCAAATAAGGGTTTTGAATACGAGAAAATTAGTGAAAATTATAGACACCTAATTAGATGAAAAAAATAAATATTTATAGGGAGTGATTGAGGTCATCAATCACAAACAAGTGTAAAATTGAGGGCCTCAAAGCCACTAATCTATGATGATTTAAAATATTATCAGTTCAACAAAACATAAGGTATTAGGATATTTTTTTTTGGTTTTAAAATCCCTTAACTAAAGTTTAAGGATAAATTTCTTCATAGAATAAGAGAAAAAAATATACTTGACAAGTAGAGTTACAACCTTTAACTAATTTGTACTACAAACTCATCTTTCACTCTAAAAGATAATAAAACATAAAATATTATATTTATCCTAACTGTATAGGGTTCCAAAAAAATGAATTTATAATTCATATATCAGACCTTTAAAAAAACTAAATTATACAATCCATTACATCACGTAGGCCAGTGGTAGGTGATACACCCTTGTCTCCCTTCGGTTGCGGGTTAAAGTCTCGCGGCCTTGCCGGACGCGATGAGTTATCGCCCAACCTACAGGTTTTCCTTTTCTTAACAATCCAAAAATAATCTTAATAAATGATTTAACCTTAACAATAGTATTAAATTTCAAACTAAATCCATTCCAAACTTTAGACTTATTAAAAATAATTCTTTCCAAACTCACAGTCCAAAATTTATAAAGAAGGTAAATAAATGAATAACATGTGAATACCTTCATCATGTATTATTTCAAAACATGGTAACACCCTAAATTACCATAAAAAATTATTGATTACATTAATGCTCCCTTATTCTTTATAGAATACTAGATATATTCCTTATATCCAAAAATTTTCAATACTCCAACAATGATGAAATAAACAAACCATTAATCAGATCCAAGTTAGTCAATAATATCCAATATAATTTATCCAAATCAACCATCTCTAATTCCAAAATCAATAACTCAGTATCAGAACCATATTATGGTTTATATTTATCTAAACAATATATTTTCCAAAAAACTTAACCTGCTATTGAGTCACTCTTCTTGGTTCCACACAATCTTAAGTCCTTAATGAAATAGTACTATAGTACAATCCTTATATACTCTATAATTCTTTTAACGTGTACATAATTAATACAATACTCAAATGACACAATACTTTAATAAAAAAAATCTAATCATTCCTCTTCATCTTCGGTAGTATCGTAACATTATTATTATCCAATAGCATCATTTGGGGTATACTCTGAGGATTTGGACATTGATTCGCGTAGTGTCCCAACTCATTACAGACGAAGCATTGTACATTTGAAACCTTTTTATTACGCTTGAAATCATGTACTTGGTGTCCTTTTTCTCCACACATATAACAAACTCTCATTCCCTTCAATCATTTTCCAGGGTGATTCTTTCCACAGTTATCACATACGAGAAAATTCTTCTTTCCTCTCTTCCCTTTATCCATCTTTATCTCTTCCATCCTTTTCTTTTCTTGCTTCCCTTCAAAGCCATATGACTCAGAGAATTATTTACTTATATTATTAACACATGATACTATGTCTTTATATGATGAGAATGTGGGAGACTATTTCTCTTTTAAATGCTAGCTTAATACCATGAAATATTTGATCCTTCTTAATCTTTTGATCATGCGTATTACTGGAATTCCCATTCTTTCTACTAGGCACCTTTTCTAAACAGTGGCATACACTAGGTTAGTTTATCAATCGCAATAAATAATTCCAAACTTGTAAAACACTTAACTTAAATTTAACACTTTATGGATATAATCCATAATAATAAAAATGTATTCTTTGAAGAATTATATACTCATAAATCCTTCATAATGGTTTGTAAAGAAAGTGAAAATTATCCTATGCATATCCCCTAGGAGTGTTGTAACCAAGAGTGAAGCAAGACCTATTGTCGTGCATCAGTTCCCGTTCGAGTCTAGCTCAAAGTGGTGTTTTTGGGTTTTACCCCTAGGTACATCTATGCCAGAGCCACCTCTACCTGATCATATCCATACATGGATATATTTTTTGGAAAAATCACAAAATATATACATTACCAAAATACTAGGAAGTTCTTATATACTAATCCTCAAAGTCTATCTTAGAGTAATGTGATCTAATCAGAGTTAATGTAAATCTAGTTTCCATGGTTTGAACTAAACTTCCTCTGATAACAACTGTAACGCCCCAACCCCAGTTACCCAAAGTCAGTACATTATTTTAATACATTGGTATGATTACAAGGAATCAAGTCCTAAAGGACCGATCAGTTTAGAAGTCTTGAAAAATAGATTACATACATGAACGTTGCATTACACTTTATAACATACACCGGATCATAAATAATCCTTTGAGAACGTCATTGTTCCCTTTAGCTTAACCCTGTATAACAACAATAATACACTTCTTGGAAATCCTGGGAAAATAAAAAATAAGAAAGGGGTGAGATCAGATGCTCAGTAAGGGTAAATAATTTAGCGGAAGCTATAAACATTTAAGGCAATATATGTAATAAAACAGCAACCCTTTAAACATAAACTTGAACATAATATGGTAAAAATCAATCAAACATTACCACATAAACATGCACATGGATATTATAATAGTATAATAATCACATGTAATAACTAATTTCAAAATTAAGGAATGTATAGTACTGGACATTAATTTCTGTGTCAAGGCCCCGTGCCAGGACCTAGGGGCTAACTATAACTGGACCCCAACCTGGAGAGCCCCTATAACCGGACTTCATCCTGGAGAGCCTATGTAATTAGACTCCAACCCGGAGAGCCTCTGTAACTAGACTCCAACCCATAGGGTCTGCTGTAATCGGACCCCAACCCAAAGGGCTTACTTTTACCAATCCCCAACCTGGAACATACTAGTCCAATACATTCATCATAAGAAAAGTTTGAAATATAACACAAACATTCGTATTAAAACTAGCATACAAAATGTCAATACATTAACTATAAACCATGAATGACATAAAAATAACTCATACAAGTAAAACATATCACAAAACCTTAAATACAATATGGAAGATTTGTGTCATTATAAATCAACTTCAAACAAGTTTAAAATTTATCAAAGGATGTTGACATAGATGAAATCAAAACTATTTGAGAGAAATATCTCTTTCTATTTTGAAGTAATTTAAGAGTCACATAATTATAAAAAAAAATTATTTTGAAAATATTCTTATAATATTTTAAGGGAATCTCCGATGATGTTATAATGGTGTAGAATAACCACACCCACCGTATAAGTTAAAAAAACATTCTTACCTTAATTTTGTCGAAATGGTCGTAAAGTACCTTGTTTGGAAAATGACAGAGAGATTCCTATCAAAACATATAAGGTCAAATAAGGGTATAAATGACTTTAACCCATAGTATAGTAAATAGTAATTTTTTTTAAAATACATTTTTAAGAAATCGTGGACGTGGATGATAAAGAGGTCACAGTAGATACTTACGTAAAAACAACCACCGATAAGTAATGATATTTTGAAATTAACCCTTACCTTGTACTTTACTTTAGTCAAGGTTACGTTTAACCTCCTGCATAATGAACATAGTATGTTATTAAATTATACAAGAACAATATTCATATTTATTATATCATACATGATTAATTTATGACTTTATACTGCCCATTAATAATAATTTCCGTGTTAAAGTAACATTTTGGGTAATAATCACTTTCTTTATCGTACGTGTTTTAACGTGTTATTCTTGATCGTATCATTTAGATCATGATTTAAATACTTAAAAAATATCAACCTTGATTTATATATCATATATATTTAGAATATAAATATTTATAATATATAGATATATGAAATTGAAACACCATTCATGGAGATGGTAGTCCGTACGTACGCATGGACGTTGTTTCCGTTTTCATATCGTATTGAATGGAAGAAAGTGATTGATATATATGTAAATAAATATACATATATATAAAAAAACACACACATATATATCCAGTAGAATTATTATTTCATATATTACATATTTATTAATAATACATATTTTTATAATCATCGTTTAATGGTGAACGTGGAAACGAATCTTATCGCATCATGGGGATGGTAAGCCGTACGTACACATGAGCGATGATATCATTTAGTTAATGATTAAAAGGTGTATAATTGGATAGTATATTAATTTTAAAGAAACATTATCATGTCATTTTCATTATTTATATACATATTACTCATCATTATATCCATCCAAATAACATAGTGTTGAATAACAAATTACACCACGGCGTGGAGACGGTAAGCCGTACGTACACACGCATGGTGACATTATAATTCATAGGATGGATAGAATAATGAATATAGTTGTGCCATATTTATAATAACATCACAGTATATATAAGATACTGGAGTTATTATTTTATAAATGAAACAAAAAAGAAAGAGGAATTGGAAGAAGAAAAGAACTTGAAAGAGGTGATGAAATATTTACCTCTTCTTCGGGTTCTTCCATTTGATTTGAAAAAATGGGATCCTTAGGTTGGATTTCTAATCAAGGGAAAGACTATAGGTTTAAGTGAGAGATTTTGGTACTATATTTGGTCGGGGTTTGGCTGAGCCAAATGGCTTTGTAGGTGTGATATTAAGAGAAGGGGAAGTACCCTTTTATAAGAGATGTGAGGGGCACCTTAGGAAAAGATTGAAATATTATTTTATAATAAAATTATTTTCAGTTTATAATGGATCTGAATTGATTTATTTCAAAGATAATGTGGTTATGGGTAGAAATCATCCAAAAAAAATATGATTTAGACAAGTTTAGGTTACCATTTTAACCTTATCTTATACATTTAATTCTCAGTTAAATAATTTATCTTTTACTGTGTCTTCTTGTATTATTACTCTATATGGTTAATAAACTTACTATAAACTTCCAAGATAACCCCAAGTGGTTCATTAATGACATATATAATATTATTTAATCCCTTTGAAAAATCCTTATATTTTTATGAATATTATATCAACCAATAATATAGTATTTGTTTTAAAAACTATTTTAGGTCAATTTTGACACTATTTGGTATTTTTTTGTTAAAATCATAAGAGAATGATTACTTTGAAAAAAATTGATTGAATCAACCCTAAAATTTCATATTAACGTATAAAATTATTTTAATTCATCAAAAGTCTAAAATTACATTTATTTGGGTATTTATAATATCAATTATTTTAATCTTTCATTAATAAGGCAATTACTGCATCCTCATTGTGTCATAAATAAATTTAATTATTTAATGTCTAAAAATTATAAATAAAATAATATTAGGTAGTAAATATTTTTATATTTCTAATGAATATTTATAGTGTAATTTATCCTATGTGTAACCCTATATTAAAAATGTTTTAGTTATGAAAACTTGAATTTAACACTTTTAACTCTTCTTTAAATTAAAGGATAATAAAAGTACTAATCTAATTCAAGTGTACCTAATGGATAATATTTTATTCCTAAGGTCTTTTTTGGTCGAATTAAACTAATCCAATAGAATTAGGACATGTGTTAGGGTAACTATAATATCATTTTTACCCTTAACTACCCTATTTACTTTTAACCGTTGTAAATAAAAGTCAAAAGTTACGATTCACCGAATATTATTTTCATCTTATTGAACCAAATTCTATGTACTGAGGTTAAAAGTGTCTCTCGTATTTGTTAAATTAAACTCACATAAGCGTTAAAATTATGTTTTATGCAAATTCTCAAAGGTTCCTAGAAGGTGGGTAAAAGACGGTAAAAAGATCAATAAAATTTTATATATCTAAAATTATTATAGAATGACTCCAATGAATTAAATTGAATATATATAGGTATTATGTATCTATTTTTACCTAAAGTAAATTTAAATAAAATAATTAATTATTTAAATAAAAATTCGGTTTTAAAAAATAACGTAGTGTTTTCATTATTCATCAAAAATTGAATGTTTTCAGAAAAATACCAAAAATTCACCCAAAGATAATTTTGATATTCCAAATTAAAAAATGGAGTCTATTTTACCAAATTAAAAAAATATAATTTACATTAATTAATTTAAAATTAATTCTTGTTGTTAAAACTAAAAAGCGGGTTTTTAAGAAAGTAAAAACTATCAAAAGATTGACATGTGTTTATGTCAAATTTAAATGTAAAATTACTATTAATGACCTAAATTATATTAAATAATAAAAATATAATCTAATTATACTTACAAACAATTAAAATATATAATTTAACACTATAATTTTTTTTTATTAAAAAAGTTTTTTTCATTTAAAATTTAGTATTTTTCACTATTCACCCAAATATGAAAGTTATCAGAAAAACACAAAAAATTTACCGAAGCTAAATTTTTTATGTCCCAATTATAATTAAGAAGTTTATGTTGTAAAATTGAATATATAATAGTTTCAAATATTGGATTTAAAAAGGTTTCTCCATTAAGAGGCAGTAAAATTGCATTTTTTGAAAAATACTCCTTTTATCTGAAAAAAATGAATTTGTTCTTACATAATGTCTAATAAACACATAATATGGATTCTAAAATTTTATAGAGTATAAAAAATTGAAAATTCAGTTAACACTATTCATAACCGCTTTTGAACGTCTAGTTTGGTAAGTTGTGGTGCGCTTGAACTCAGTGTTGCGTGTACCGCATGTTATTGAATTACATTGAAGAGATAACGTACTATGAAATCATTGGGTGTTACATGGATTTATATGTGGGTTTAGGGAACCCAAATAATCCATGGGAAATGATCCTTTCCTTATACCCAATTTTCTTTTAAAAACACCCACCATTCTTTTTGATCATCTTCTTGACATGAAATGGTTACTTTTATCCTTGTTAATCACTTGACTACTCCATTTATGGTTATCTTCAAGGATGGTATTAATTACCTTGATGGATCAGTTAATACCATTCAAAAACACAATTTATCATATGAAAACATAAGGTGAGATATACCATAAGATTTATATATGGAATTGTATGGAAGAATGCATCCCACCATAATGCTTTTATTGGAATATCAACTTAGTGAATCTTGTGCCATTATAAAAAGGGTTGGGGAGATTAGACTACCTTGTCTTAATACTTGATCCATCTTAAAAAATCCATATTATTTCCCCATGAAGGATGTAAAAATACTGGTGGAGATGAAGCATCAGATAAAAAGGTCAATCACCCAAGTGGAAAATCCCATTCTGGATAGAATCCTAAGAATAAAGTTCCACTCAAACCTATAATATGCATGGGTAAAGTGTAATTTGATAGTAATATTGGATCCAATAGATTTAATTTTGATATCTCCAATTTTCTAGTTATCCATCCCAAATGTTACCCAAGATATATTTCACTTTGATAAACCTGTGTTTCTATTCTGAGATCTAGCTCGGTGGATATACAACGAATCTTCTATTGAGAATTCAATCCAAAACCATGTATGTAAAATTTCACATACATATTGGTCTATAGTATTTAAGAGTGTGTGGGTTCTTAATTTGGGGAAGCATCACCATTTTACAGGAACAAGCAACACGAGGTAGATTCATCCCTTTAAATAAGTCATGTACCGCTTGCACCAACTCTTTCTTAACAAAAACCCAAGAGGCCTTATATAAAGAGCCAGATAATCCACCCGGTCCTGGAGCATTATCTGGGTTAAGAGACCATACTATTTCTCAAACCTATATCTCCCTAAGAATTTATTCCAAGAGCTCATTGACAGTACTATTAACCATGTTAGTAATTACCTCAAAGATCTCTTCATTCTCACCCAGGTAGACATCTTGAATATTTGGGTTGGGATCAGCTACTAGTTTTCTGAATAATTTGTTATACATCCTTCCAACACTATCCATATCATTAGAGTATGAACCATATTCAATAATAATTTTCAGCCTACTGATTCACCTCTTCTCCTTACTACAGGCATGAAAAAATGCCATGTTATGATCCCCATTGTGAAATCATTTGATCCTCAATATTTCCCTATCATGTCATTGCTGATAAAGCAGTAGGTCTGCAAAGGAGATATTCTAACAGGTGTGTTCAGAAAAGATAAAATCACCCCAATTATTCTCAAGGATTGATTCAAGCTTCTAAACATCTACAATACTCATCTCAAAGTCTTGGCTCTGACGAGTCTTGTTCCATACCCATGCTTAGAGGTTCTCCATGATCCTCCTCTGTGTATTGTGAAGCTTCATCCATGGTTTTCTCTGCAATGGTTTGTACCATGATTCTTAGACCATAAGTTGGAAGTCTGGGTCCTCTGCACATAGATGGGAAAAGAAGAATTTATCCCCACAGTCACTCTTAGGTTCCATAGTACAACACAACAGAGAGTGATCAGACAGATTATGAGGTAGATGTGATACCTTTACATCATGATAGGAAGAAATGGATGCAATGTTTTCAAATCAGTAGTGGATTATACACCAGGTATGTTTCCAACTTCTCTAGTTATTGCACTAGGCAAAGCGTTATCCTTTATAAAACAAATCCATATTTCAATAATTAATGATTCCACTTTATTGTTCATATTCCACTTTATTGTTCATATTGGGTATGGATTGGTTGTCCATGGTCCAAAACTAGATTGAATGTCACCATAGTTGAATCAAATTCCTTTGCACTGATGGGATGATATTATCCTTTAAGGGTGAGAGAGATCTCATGGTGAGATGAGTGGGTTTTTCAAATAGGAGGCTACATCCCATCACCAATCATTTGAAGAGTGTATCCCTTAGTGATGTAGGTACTTTAATCATCTGTATTCTTTAATTTGTGGATAATTTTATGGAAATATTCCCCGAGGATTTTCTGGGACAATCTTTGAGGTGGGAGATAGATTTTTGTATCAACATTAATTATGGTACCTCTTTGATATCTTTTGTGGAATATCAAATGGAACCAACTAAGCTCTAAGAGTTGTGGTTGTAGTCTAAGGACCTTTTATAAAAAGGTTTTATCTGGCCTAGTGTGTCCCCTG
Source organism: Viscum album (assembly GCA_963277665.1). Classification (NCBI taxonomy): domain Eukaryota; kingdom Viridiplantae; phylum Streptophyta; class Magnoliopsida; order Santalales; family Viscaceae; genus Viscum; species Viscum album. The sequence continues at coordinate 1,074,579,120 of OY728121.1, read as the reverse complement.
GGTATCTCCTATGTCCATGAAAACTGATGATGATGGCATTTTTATTTTCATGGATTATCATCACCTGAACTAGGACATGAGAAAGAAAAAGTACCACTTTATGAGGATTAATGACCTCTTTAACCATTGTTAAGGCACAAGATGATTCTTGAAGATCTATCATCGGTCTGACTTCCACCAGTTAAGAGTTTTCAAGTATGATATTCTAAATCTAGCATTCCAATTTCACTATAGATAGTATGAGTTATTGGTAAATCCATTTGGTGTGATGAATGACCCCACCATGTTTATGGATTTGATGAACCAGATTTTGTAGCCATGGTTGAATTAGTTTGTGGGTTTCTTCAATGAATACATACTCATATACTTTGAATCAAAGGAGGAGCATGCATATCACTTGAGGAAGGTCCTATATTTTCTCCGAGAGAACCAGATTTATGGTAAGCTCTAAATGTTCCATTTCTAGATTCATGAGGTTCACATCATGTAGAATTTAATTTATGATCTTTGTTAACTATGGAACCAGTGGAGATCGATGTAGTGATTTTTTGGGAGCTACCCAAGATCATGTCAAAAGTGTGGAGTTTTCTTGGATTGGTTGGGTACTACGAGAGGTTTGTGGTTGAATTCTATTGGATAATAGCCACTTTGACCACCCAGTCATGGAAATGGAATCCTTTTACAGAGACTGGGTAGTGTCATGGGGCCTTCAAAGAGTTGAGGAGGAGGATAACGAGTGATCCTGTGTTGAGAAACTATATATGGAACTACAAAAAAGTGACCTTTACCAACATAAAATTACCGAAAGATTGTATATTTGTTTGTTAAAATGATAAATTCCAAAAGATATTATATTTTCTGACATTAACTATAGGTAGAAATGGTTTTTACCAGTAGATTCATCTATTAATATTTTTAGTTCAATACCAACAAATATTTTACTAACATTTATATCTGTTATCCAATCATATTAATATAAAAAATTGATTTACTGATAAATTTATCTATTGTTATTAATTATTATTATCAAAAAATATTTTACCAATATAAAATTTTTTTGCATTGAATTATTCAATAATATTAAATATTTTACCAAAAATGAATATATATAAATATCTATCAATTAAAAACATATCATTTTGATAATAAAAATATATGATTAATTAAAATATCCATAATTTAGTAATATTTATTGATAATATATATATATATATATAATGAAGAAAGTTATGAATTTATTCATATATAATATTTTCATTTACACACACACACACCAAACCATATATGAAAAAAAGTTATGCATTTATATATATATATATATACACCCATAAATGAAGAAAAAACAAAAAAACCCCCTAAAGTGAGAGTCCACCCCCACCCGACCCATACCCCACGACCCGCCTCCCCTAACCCTACAAAACTATTCTCTATTGGAATTCATCGCAAAAATATTCGCTTGAACCCCCTCCATTTTCTCGGCCGGTGACACACTCCGACATCATCGTACGAACCACCATCTAGTGTCCCCCAATGATATCTCGCAGGAACCCCTCCCTGTTCTCATCCAACATCCACGCGCGAAACCCCTCATTGGATTTTTCCATCCCTAGTGTTCCAAGCCATCATCCTCGTTATCAAATGGCGCCATCCACAACATTTTAGACTTATCAAACGCGCTGGAGTTTTTAGTGATTTGGTATTGAAAGATGTAGGTGTTCATAGGATGTTGGTTTTCATCTATAATATCCTCTTCCCAGTTTCTTACTGGTTCTTGGCCATGCTATGGATGTTGTGTATATTATTAATTCAATAACATATTTCTATCACATAATTGGTTATGATTTTTCAAACTACTTATAGGGTAGTTTTCTACCAAGTTTAATCAAAGGTTTTACTCAAGGTAGGTAACACATCCATCTTGGTGGAACCCTCTTATAGAGTAAATTCTGAACATGGTGGATATTGGAGGAAAATAGAATGTGAGTTGTGCTTCTGGTTTTGGTTGGTTTGGTATAAGGTGTTGATATTTTTATGTTTCTTTTACATATCTTGGTTTTTTATGGGTGTTCCTTCCACATCAATGTCTTGTTTTGTGGTTGATGTACTATATTGGTGGTTTTCTATGTGTTTTAAAGATGATGGTGATATTCTATTACTTAGGTAGTTAATGTGTTCATGGTGTTGTTCTAGTTTTTTCGGAATTTCATATATATCTTATTGGTGTGCTCTATTCTCTAGTGATAATGGTGTCAATGATGATGATTATGACAAGACTTTGGGCAATAAAACTAGTAAATTGATTTTTTGTTTTCTCAATTTACTTATTTAAGGAATATGAAATTTGATATTTCATGTTTATATTATTTTAATTCATTTATTTGAGGACACTTTTTTATCATTAAATAATAATAATTTTAAATGTCAGTTCGAGACATAAGACCCATCAACGACCTGAGTTTACAGGGGATCGAGTAAATGTTTTAGTTTAGACTTGTTCAATGATGTCAAATATATATTATTTTAGTTTATTTTTATTTTAATTTGATTCTAGGATAGTTATTAATCCTACATAAAAGTCTACAAATACCAAGAAATACCAATGTTTGAAATTTTTATTAATTTTGATTGGAAATTCATGGAGGGAAAAAATACTCTAATTTTTTGTTTTATATTTTTAGTTTTTCTTTCACATGCCTTATTAAAATGATATTATTTTATCGTGTTTTTGATTTATGAATGATTATTAATATTATCTTTGGTTTTTTGTTTCAGGGACATTGATATGACATATGGAGGTTCCTCATGTTATTATTTCACTTCAACATTTAGCGTACTGCCTAGAGACCTAACATATTTATAATGCATTTTTATTTTCTATATTAATTTTTAAAATTCATTTTCTTTTTTTAAAGTAGTTGTGTTTTAAGTAAATTTTTAAGTAATTGTGTATAAGTGATTAAACTTATTATAAGGTGCTACAAGATATGGTGTGAAGGTGGGTGTCCATCTTATGTGGGGTTTTTTTCTTATTATTTTTGGACATATACATGTAATATATGTTTAAAAAATGTCCCAAGATAAACTCTAATATTATATGGGTATTTTTTATGGTTTTTTGAAATGTCCATGTTATATATTATTCTTAAATAGACCTTTAGAAAATGGTTTTATGTGATGGAGAAAATATTTTTTCATTAAGGGGGTCATTAAATATACAGATCAACAATTCACTAACAATCACATGAAAAAGTCAATTGGTTATTTAATATATTTTCACTCTAGTGGTTTGATCATTAAATAGCCACACCACCAATTCAAAAAATGAATCATTATTTACTACACAAGGTCACATTTCTTATTGGTCTAGTCTTTTCATATATATCAGTTTAGTTTTTTATTCTCATGAGACCCTAAGGAATTGTTAAATTATGATTTTCCATGGGATGAAGGTTCATTACTTTAAAATTTACTTGGCATTGGAATTACCATGGTGATTTCATGACCTAACTGGTATATTTTCAGTCACTTAGAAAAAACTATAGATTTTCTGAAATTAGGGATTATATTTATATGAAATATAGTTGGTAAATTACAGGTTCTTTTTGAGTTCTTTTGGTTTGTCATCTTGACACTAACCAGTTGACTAACACTTAAAGGGTTACTTTTCTTCTTCAAATCATAATGTTTCAATCCTGGATGACTCGACCTTGAAATTTTCATCTTTGATGATCACCTTGATGTTTGGTTATTTTTATTTTGGTCCCAATGGATTACATTGGTCTTTGGATGGGAAATCAGGGCTTGGATCCTCAATTATGGAATAATGGACTCCTATGAAGGATTTTTGTGTTTGAGACTTTATAGAGAGGCCTTGATATTATCATGATATTGATATGGGACTTAAATTTAAGGATGTTTTTTCCTTGAAGTTGTGATGCATAGTTGTCATGGTTTCTATTTCAGGTATGATGGGATCTATTTACTATCCAAGGGAGCTGATGTTACAATCCATTTTTAGTGAAGAATATATTTTTTTCTGTTTGATTTAGGCTGAAATCACTTTTTTTTACTAGGTATCCTCTTTTGATTTGGGTATGATGCCCACATTTTTCCTGAATAATTGACTAAAATATGTTGCTCAACTCTGGTTATAGATACTTCATTGAAAATTGGGGGTTTAAAGTTCTTTATTTTTGTTTAATGTGTGCTACTTGTTAACTTCATTTAATGTACTTTAATGGTTTTCTATTTTTATTTTTTCTGGAGACTCTGATATTAATTCTAAAAATTTTATGCTTCTAAAGGTTTTTCTGTTGCCAAAAAAATTTGATTTGAGGAGCTGGATTTCTTAGTTTCAGGTAATACAACAACAACTATTTACAATACTTGTAGTCAATTGAACAGTTTCGATGTGATGATGCCATTTCTATTGTAATGTTATATGATCACTCTTATTTTTTGTTCAGTTTTTACATGTTTTGAGGGAACTCTAATGATTTAACTAGACTAATATAGTTCATTGCATGGAGCTGATGAAGTATGTTCTAACATGAACTTCCTTTGCTTATTTGTTTTCACTTTAAAATGATTCTTGACTCTCAATACATTGTAATATTATACTTTGTCACAACATTTTTCTCCTGGATTTTATTTATATTATGGTGCATGCATTTCATCTTAACAGGTTACATGAATATGGGTGGCAGAAGGTCCATTCTTAGGAGGGGTTTTATTCCACATGGGGACACTATCATTTTTAATTATGGTGAATATAATGCACGTCGTTTCGGATAGTTCTATTGCAATGTGTGTTTTTGATGTGTTTTTATGCCTCTCAAATAAAATATTTCATCACACATTTTCCATGTATACCAAATAAACTATTTAAAATAATTTATTGTTTTTCTTTTCTATTTTTATTTCAAGGGACTTCTTATTCAAAACATAGCCTAATAATTTTTAGGTTTGTTAACTTTGGAAAAATCGTGGTTCATGTAGATATTTTCAATAATTTGTGTTGGAGCTAGCTCACTGGTCTCAAAGAATGGATGAGTTGTTGGTGCTCGCTAGTCCCTAGGTTGGCATGGATCAGATGGAGATAGCTTGCTGGTCCTGGGGAATGGATAGGGTGCTACTGGCTCGCTGGTCCCTGGTGTGTCATGGATGGGTCATTGGAATGGATGGGTTGTTGCTGGCTCGCTGGCCCTGGGGTGATCGTTGGTCCTTGGTGTGACATGGATGGGATTTTTTTGGCTCACTGGCATGGGGGGGGGAGCCAATTTGGGTTGGTGGGGGGTTTGTGATGGATCCTTTTGGGTGGATTGTTTTTTGATTTGTTTATTGTTTCATTTTGTATTAAATTTAATTATTAATATAATTAATTTTTTCCAAATTTTGAGCATGTGTGAAGATATTATATATAATAAATTAATAAATATAATATGAGATTTTATGAGAAATAAAAATTTATAATTTTTATTCTAATTTAATTTATAAATAGATATTATATGTTGGTAATATTATTACCAACACAAAAAAAATTCATTAGAACCTGATGCTAAACATTTTAAGCAACACATATATTATATGTTGGTAATATTATTATTGTAACAGAATGATTTTATCTATCGCAAAAACATTTATCGATAGAGTTTTTAACGATAGTTTAGTGACAAGGAAATATATGTTGGTAAAATATTTTACCAACAAAAAATGTACTTTTACCAACAGATATAAACCTTTTAGAAAAATTTAAATATTTTTTAGTGTGGGAATGGAGTTCATAGGGTATTGCAATGTATCAAGGGCTTGGATAAACTACATGTTAATGTATAAGTAGCTAGTTATCTCATACTGGTTGAGGTAGTTGATATCCCATGAGAAGAACTTTGTGACTGATAACCTATATATGGATGCAATAGTCTTCACCATAAAGATGTAGAGGCACTATCTTATAGGAGTGAACTTTGTGGTTTACCCAAACAATCAGAGGCTTGGGTATGTATTCACATAGAGAGACTTGAACTTGAGATAGAGGTGCTGATTTGAGTTCCAACGAGACAATGAATTCCATATAGTAATTATTCCGAGGAAGGTAAATGTTGTGGAAGGTTCCCTTAGTAGGATTCCCCAATTTTTTTTATTGTAGGAGGATTCTATGTAGATGGATTCCTTATAGCTGACCTTGTTTAAGAATCAGGGTTGAAATTTTCTTTAGTTTATAGTGTTGACTCCTCCAATACTTCAGCATGTGAGAGAGTTCAAGTTGGGAGACATTGACTGTGAGGTCATATGTGACTAGATATATTCAAAATATTCACCTGATTAATTCTATAAATTAGGGGATCATGTCATTATTTTCTAGGGATGGATGGTGGTCCCAGTTATGATGTGGGAGTAGGTGATGTGAGAGTTTCACACTAGTCCTTTAGTTATACATATCGATGTGGGGAAGATGTATAAAGACCTTTAGTCATAGTTTTCTTTGGAAACCATGAGATGGAGTGTAGCTTAGGTTATCTCATGGTGCCTCAACTGTTAGTAGGTGAAAGATGAGAACATGGTTTTGGAAGGTTTGTTATTCCCCCTTAAGATCCCAAAGTGAAAATGGGATGACATATCCATGGAATTCATGATAGTTATTCCATGGATAATGAAGGCCCAAAACTCCATTTCTGTGATAGTTAAACAACTCGTGAAGTTGGAACACTTCCTTGCTATTAGGGAGTAGAGTCTTATTAAGTGTTTAGGATAGATGTATGTATGAAATATTACTCAACTTAATGGGATTCCCTTGGATATTTTCTTTGGTCTTGATGTGTGGTTCACATCATGATTGTGGAGAGGCCTGAAAGAGGCATTCACAACCCAGATGAGGATGAGTATAGCCTTTCACCCCTAGATACAAAGGAATACCAAGCACACTATATAGGTGTTAGTGGATATGCTAAGGGATTGCCTGTTAGACTTTAGTTGATGTTGGGAGGATCAATTGACATTGGTAGAGTCTTCATACAAAAAAGATACCACTATACTATTATCATGAATCCTTTTGAGGCTCTGTATGGGGGAACTTGTAGGAAAACCTTATGATAGATAGATATTAGTGAGACATATCTTATGGGTCCATAGTTGGTGCATGAAAGGATAGAGAATGTCGAGGTCATTCGGAAGTTGATGGGGACTAACTATAAGAGATAGGAATATTATTCATATAAACATCATAATCCCTTGGAGTTAAAAAAGGGAGAAAAACGTTTCTCGAGAGTCTCCCCATGATGAGTATTTTGGAGATTCGACTGAGGACGCAAGCCACACCCAAGGTTCATCGGGCAATTAAAAATATTTAAAAGGGTTTAAAAGGTTGCTTAATACCTCCCTCTAACACCACAGTTGGAGTCTGTGAATGATTTATTCAATTTGTTGCAGTTGATGAGATACCTTCATGACCCCACACAAGTTATTATCTCGGGTGATATAGACCTCAAGGATGTTTCTAATTTTTTGGATCAACTGATGGCCAATGAGGATCAGTATGAGAGGAACCTATCTAGATGGATCCTCCCCTTGGTTCAAGCGATGTGGCAGCATGTGAGCATGCATGAGATCCAGATGTGAGCTTAGTATCCCAATATGTTTTATAGTTTTCCTTTTCAAGGATGAAAATATTAAAAGATATAATGATGTAGAGACCCTTTTTTAATTTTAAGAATTCTAAATATTTCTACAGTTATTTTCGGAGCCATGCACTGATATGACGTTGGATTCTGAGGATCGGTATGCTCAAAATTAATTTTATGAAAATTCTAAATATATTAGATATTACATGAAAGTGTAATATTAAAGAGAATGTTATTAAAATTAAATAAAAATTTGGATCATAATTTAGATACCATAATTGAGTTTGGAACCTGAACTTTACCCGAGGCACGACCTAAAATAGGTCGGTGTGGGGAATTCATATAAAACAGTCATTGATGTTATTTTTAGTGGATAAATTAATTGATGAAATTAATTGATTAATTTAACTAACCTAAAATAATTTTTCTATAAATAAACAATTATATTATTTTCTCTAGGTTTAGTTTCTTGCTCCTAGGAGAATTGATAGTGTCTTCTTCCTCATTCTATTGGATAATCGAGATCCAATGATGAAGAGACTCCATGTCAATGTAGATTGACATATAGTGAATAGAAAAACCCCTATCAACCATTATTGAGCATGTAATTCAATGAAGAATGGTCTAAATCCATGTTTGACTCATAAATTCATGGTTTACTCCCTTATTGATTAAATTTATTGAGCATGATCGATTATTTTACTTTAATATGTGAAAATTGACCCCTGACATGTACATATGTACAGGTTAAATTTGATTATTCACTTTTATCACACTTGATATCCACAATTTTGTTTTTGTACAAGAAATTTTAGAAAATTTTTTTTAAACCTTTTTTGGGTTCCTTTATCCCTTTGATTCTTCGTGTTCTTCACTGACTGGCCTACGGGGTCTCGATTCGACGATTTTCAGGTGGTAATGAGCCCGATACGACCCCAAGATTCGCAAAAGATTCACATTCAAGGGATGGATTGATTAATTAGTGAATGATTTGGATGGATATTAGGATATGGGTGATTCTTCTAAGGATTTTACTACCAGTGAGGTGACATGAGATGATCGGAGACACGACGGTGCGGGGTGGATCATGTGGAATTTTTACGAATCAATAGAGTTGATTTTTCGACCACTGGATGATCAGATATATTCAGAGAGAATGATATCCACTAATTTTAGGAGGTAAAAAATGGATCTAAAGGTAGATATTCTTGATCTTTAGTGTGGAGACAAGATCTAACTTTTTAGAGATATACCAACTAGATTCATTGTAGCTCAAAGGACACAAAGCATGTAGGGACATAGCTATGTGGGATAAGGTTCTATAGAATTATAATTATTCCTCTCCATGTGGGACTTGATACACCATGTGACCTTTTTTTGGAAACCAGATGTGTACTCTGGGAGTACACAGGAAAGGGAACGGCTAGGCACCCATTGTGTTCTGAAGTACATGGACACATGTTGAGTACATGGACACAACTTGGGGGTGTGGGCCATACCCCAAGTGGATCAGATACACCATGTAGATTCTATAAATGTTATTTATCCCTAAATGGGTAGTGAGGTATGTACTGATAGATACATGAATAGGTGATGGTGTGGGACCACACGCTATGTACCCATTCTTTCCTTTTGAGGAAACTTCAACCTCTCATATCTCCTCCATTTGGACTTAGATTTTGTATTGTGGGTATCCTATCAGAATTTTTTTCATATAGAATTTTATTGAGGCCTCCATAGTGTATTTTGAGACATGATTCTAGATGTTCCGAGTGGGATGTTTTTTAGGTGATTCTCGACGATGGAAATAATCAGGAAAGATCACTTGGGGATTTAGAGTGGAACCCTCTAACTGGACTGGGCATGGGTCCTCTACCAATAGATATAGTGGAACCCTAATACATGATATGTCATGGGTTCCCAATCTAATTTTAGAGTGGAACCCTCCTACCGGGATAAGGAATGGGTCATCTGCCTTTTCAACAAGTTTCACCCTCCTGCAGATCTAGGGCATGGGTTCTCGACTACTAGAGTTGAACCCTCCAACTAGGCAGGGCATGGGTCCTCTATCTAAATTTTTATTGGAACCCTATTGTTGGGTAGAGAATGTGTTCTTAACTACTAGAGTGGAACTAACATGATAGGCTGATAATGGTTCCTCTATCAACTATTGAGTGGAACCCCCCTACAGAGTTAGGGTATGGGTCCTCAACCATCATAGTGTCAGCCTCCTTCGGGGTATGGGTCCAATAGATATCTACTGAGTGGAACAATACTGTTATACTAGGGCATGGTTACTATAACTAGAGACTATTCCCCTAGACTGTGAGGTAAAATGGTGTTGTGTGTCTTGAATTGGATTTTTTTGTTGGGAAGACACGTGAGATGTAGGGAGTCATTGGTGGTCTTCTAGAACCGATTAAACTCTTTTCTTGATCTAGGTTGGGAGATGGATATCCCATTCTCTTTCATTTTGGTTTATTTGGTTTGAGAACACACACATATATATACATATATATATATATTGTGTGTGTGTGTATCCATGTTTCTTGATTTTTACTCTCCTGTTTTGGGTTGATCTGTGTACTATCTATTCGTATTGTTTCTCTTACTAATCCCCCTTCATCTTTCAAGGAATCCTACTGGGTATGTGTATACTCACCCCTACATAGGATTTCCCCACACATGTCATGTCTTATGTAGATGATGGATAGGTCTACTATGACTACATTGGAGATTAGGGATACTTTGTGCATTGGACCGTGTATGGTAATCGAATCTTGGAGATCAGGAGATGGTCTCTCTCAATACTTTTACCTTATAGTGTTTTTAGGTTGGTACATATTTCTGGTTGGGCACATATCCTACCCCTTTACTTTATGTATTTGACTATCCTACACTTATACACCTTAGTGGGTTTTAATAATCATTGTCATATTCTAGATAATGCATCTTTTCCTTTTAGTCATCTTCACTTATACGTTGAGATGGTTGGGTGAGTGCATACAGGTACATTAATCAAAGTAACCCCATTTAGGATATTTCTTTTGGAACTTTTGGCCACCCCTGTCCTATAGATGCAGGCTTCGGGTAGTTGTGGCTCGAGCCCCTATCAGGTTAGGCCGTGACAAAATTAATCATTATGAAAATTTCATAAGTTTTATTAAGTATAAATGATTCATAATATGATTTTATTTCTAATTTATAAATTCATTATAAATCTCTCTTATAATTTATCATATAAACACTTTATGTTTATATTATAAGGTACGACATATAAATTTGAACAATATTTTTTTAATATTAATAGTAAATATTATTGGAATATTTAAAATAATGTTTTTAAAAAATATAACTAGTTAATCATAAACACTTTATAATTAATAAAATTTTAAAGTTTTTTATAAATTTATAAATATTACAAAAATATGTTTTAAAATTATTTATAAATAATTAAGTTCATTTCATAATTAAATTTTAAAGAAAAATAAAATTTTCAAACCAATTGTACTCTATGATTGAGGTTATACCATAATTTATGATATACTCTATTATCTATCATATTTTATGATAGAAAATTTTCCAATTATGATATAAACTCTAGATACATTAATATCATGTTTAATAATACACAATATATCGTTTTTTGATGCAATAGTATATTTTCAACATATGAAATAGTGATATCAATTTATACAATGTCACATGTTGTATGAAATGATATATATGAAAATATAATAATGACATTGATCCACTTTCTATGAAATTTCATTTCATAAAGAGTGATTCAGTCATAGATTATTACATCATATATCATAAGACAACCCACAATATAAAAATTGAATCGTTTTTGATGATATACAGTACAATAGGATTAAAGGCATTAGAATATTCATTTTAATAGAAATATTTCACAAATAAAATCATAGAGGGAACTATAATACTTATTCTAGGATTTATAGGAGTATTAAAAACATTATAGATTTAATTTAATCAATCCAAATAATGCCTAATCAAGATCTCCATGCGTAGAAATGTGAAATACATGTAATCTGGAAATTAATAACTTATGTAAAATTTTACCTCTCACTATATATAAAATTCTACATCTTGATATTTTTTTGGGTATGAAAAAGATCATAGGAGTGGCGATCAAAGGAATCCCACCTCAAGAGGTATCCCTAGGCTGATGAATCACTCATCGTATGAGCATGGACACATTTTTCTCTAAAGTTTTCTAGAATATAAATGTGTTAAGGAGAAAGTGGAGAAATATTCATGTTCTAGGTAATCTCAACAAAAAATGAGGCACATATACACCTACAATCGCATGGAAGTGGAGTTTATAATTCCTCTAAATGATTCTCCTTGACAATTCATGCATTAACCTATATGATAGAACACATGAGTTGATGCCTCAGTAGATTCACACATCACATTCCTGAATAAACCCCCAATCTCCCACCCCATGCATTAAATCTCATGTAATAATTCCTTTAATGATAGAATCATGGGATATTTTATCTTCCTAGATCCTTGGAGGAAGTAGTAATTCCTCACACGCCAATATTTATGTTGAGGCATAATCATACAATACAACTACATGGTATATGTAGTGGAATGTTATCATATTCCACACATCCATGAATTAAAGCTCACATAATCATATAATACAATAGGGATAGGTAGTATAAGGAAATTTCATTTTTACATACTATATAATATTCCTAGTCACTAAATACAAATGAAATGATTTCCCATGAAATCATATTTTATGCATCTCATATTTCTATGCCTTGTAGTATGATATGTCATAAAAATTCATATATCCAATTACATCTCATGAAAATGGATTTATAAAATATTTTCTCTTTTAAAATATTTATTGATTATCCCTCTCCCCCTCTCAAAGAATCACTTACATGGTCTCCTAATATTTCTTATTTGGGTGTCAAATCCATATAAATTTCTAGTTTATTCCATGACCATGAAAAAACTAATTCTTAATTAATTTTGGATTAATTTCTATTAATTTAATTCTTATTATGAGATTTATCCTAAAAATAAGTTTTTCATGATATATGTCAACAGTATTTACTGAACCGATCAAAATCTACAAAAATTAACTAAATTAAAATGATAAATTTTAATCTACATATGTTAATCAGTTTATTAATATTGTAAAATATTATTTTTCAGTTTTGTTTATTTTTTATCACCTTAATCATTCTTAAATAAAACTAAACAATTAACTTAATTATAGAAATAATTATAGAAATTGGAAGTGTTAATTATTTTTTTAGGATCAAAGTTAAGTGTATAATTAATATTTATTGGTTTTTTATTATAATAGACCTTGATGAACACATGTGATGTTTAAGTGAATATAAATCATTAAAACACAGTGAAATGTTCCTATACATTAATAAAATACATTTAAACATTATCACGGTGTTGACTTGATTGTTTGTCAAACTATTTCCTTCATTTTAATATTAAATTGATCATTTTTAGATCACTTTTCTTCCCTATTGTTTATTTTTCAATGATCTTCACATTATAATAGAACCCTTGGTAATGAATGATAATAATTTTATCCTTTTCTGATGAGTCATTGTTACATTAGGTAATTTTTTTATTTTTTACTTAATTGAGCTATGTAAATTATAACTGATATAAATCAACTATTTTGGTTTATACTATTTTAAAACTAATGATTGGCCTATTTTATTTTTGTCCTAAGATAATTTTTATTAATGATTAAGTTTAAAATAGTTTATTTAACTATTGAAAATAGTTGATGCACACCCTTCAGTATTTATGATAAATGATTTGTTAGAATTTTTCTCTATATTCACCCTTTTTACTAAAAGATACTTGTAAGTATGTGGGGACATTATTAAAAAAATAATAAAAAATAACTAGGCAGAAACTATAAGAAAATAAAATCTCTCATAATGATTTAACAATCAATATAAACTAAATAGAAATCAAATAATACCTCCAATTTTCATGTTTGAAGGTTCCATGGAATAATGGAAGTGGTCGAGCCCATCCCTAAGAACATTTTTTTCGTCAGTGTCCAAAAATTCCTCCTTATAAATTGATGAATATATTCCCTATAATAAAAAAAATCGGATAATTCACATATAATTTGTAATTAATTTATATCATTAATAATTACCTCAACTAGAAATTCTTGTTTCTTCATCAAATCAGTTAACCTCTTTATATCATATCACCATTACATTGAATTATTCAAGTGTATAATACCTCTAGTGGTATCCACACTTGTTTCAAAAACATTGGAAGAACATCATAGAAAATTCAGGTGCTAGCTTAAATGATTATCACTGCTTTCATAATTCCCCATTTATTTCGACAATATTTCCTTAAAGGATTGAAGTATTTTTTATAGTTATCTACAGAAGTGATATAGAAAGCTCTCTGTTCATGAGGGTTTTTGATGGAAATTTCTCTCCATGTTTTACAAGATTATCTAGAGAGGATTCTTTGTGCACAATAATTTTCTTATCCTAGAAATGATATAACTGAGTTTATATAACTAGGTCGAAGAATTGGTAATTGAACGTAGGGCTTTAATCAATATCTTAATCTCTAGTGAACCTCACATCAAATAATAATAGTAATTATTATAAATATATTATTATTATTATTTCCTTGATGCGTGTATATCATAAATTTAATATAAATATCATTTATTAAATAAATAAATTAATTTATATTTATATGATATTTAATATACCATTCCCACTGGACCCTTAAATCAATTCGTTTTTCCACTTGTAATGTATTAAACCATGAATAATAATTATATATTTAAATAAATAAATATCATTGTATTATTTATTCAATGAATACTAAAGTGATTAATGTTATTTAGAGAATTATTCTTCCTAAAAACATGAAAATAATATTTATTTTCATATTAAGTTAAAATAGAAATTAACTATGTTGTTGGATATTCTAAGTGTGTGACTATATAGGACTTTTTCTCAGTGCAGTTAGGATAACTCACCTAAAGAAATATATTAACATCTAGAAACACATATAGACATCCATAAAGAGAAGTTATATGTCACAATGAATATAATATCAGGAAGATCCATTCCAATCAAAAGGCTAGAGATACATAGTTTTGTTAACTTGGGATGAGAAAAATACTCTCATGACTTATTCATTATAAAGTATATAGAATATTCTTATGGGTCGTAAGGGAATATGTGTATGTTATATGTTTGATAAAATAACTAAAGGGATTTTCATTTGGATTTTTGTTACATAAATATTATTTTTGAATTTTTATGCTTCCATTTTATATTTTAAGGGATTGAGGTTTCATTTGATATGGTTTACTATTTTTGATGATTTTTGATGGGTTTACCTTATTTAATCCATTGATTTGTATGAATGGATGGAAATTTGTTTCTTAATTTGTTTCCATAGTATGTGTTGTAAAGGTTGATATATATGTGCCTATGGAAGCACACATATATATGTTTGTGTATGCATACATATATATTTGTATACGTAGATATACATAGGAACTCATAAGGTGCCTTTATTTTAATTTTGAATCATAAGTTTTCTTTTGGTTTTCAAAGTGAAATAAAAAATTGATTTCCAAATGATACCTTCTTGGGCGAACTCTTTGGCTTGTCTGGCACTTTAAAAGAACTTTCCAACCAAAATTTCTTTCAATATGGGTTTTCAAAGGGATTTTATAAAATAATGATACTTATTTAAAATGTAAGTCCCAGTTTGAACCATTATAACATTTTATCAAACAAGTTGTATCCCAATGGGAGAAACCATTTGTTTGTTTATTATGATGAATGGGGTTTTCCTGGGATTCTCGTTGGTAGGTGTATGGATTTGAGATATATTTATGATATTATGGTATGTGGTTTATGCTGGAAATTTGATTAATATACCTCACCTATTACTTATATTACTTATTGGGATTTTAGTAATCTTAATGAGGGATGAGATAAAATTATTATTTAGTACTCATTAAATTGAATAGATCCACTATGGTATCGAAGTACATAGCAGACTTCCACCAATGAGGCTAGGTTAGAGTAATCAGTTGGTCATTGAATTATGAATGCATCAATCGGCCGATAGATGGTTTCAGCCTGAGGATTTCTATTGTCAGATCACATGATATTTAGGAATTTCCCATTACTACCTAGAATTTTCTATTTCCTATATTTATTTTCTTCTTTATTTCAACTTATTATTATTTTTATCATATGTTATACTCTCTTGACCATGATTTTGAATTTTTTCTATTTATATTTATTTATTTAATTTTTTCAATGGTGTTTTATTTTAGTTTATAAAAAATTTCCTTGGGTTGGGTGTCTATGTTGTTTAAAAGTGGTTACCAAAGAGGTATTTTGAAAAATGATGGTTTAAGAAATATTTATAAATCTTAATTTAAAATACGATTTTGGTTTTACATAATAGTTTCATAATGATCTCATGGTTGGTTTTTATTAAATTAATAAAACATATTATATATGTATATTTAAATATTGAGTTTATATACTATGTTGAAAAAGGGAGTGTATGGATTCTCTGGTGATTGCCTACTAATATCTATTATGATCCTACTCTACTTGTCCCACTCATTTCCAGTAGACCCAAGATATTTTTTAGGTTTAGGTTACTCTTGGATTGCTTGTGGAACAAGTTGGTAATTTGGAAGGATAGTGTCCAAGAGGTCTCATAAAGATATTTATTTTAGTGTTTAGGTCTTTATTTTATATATTGGATGTATCAACTACAATTTACTTTTATATTATAGGGTCATTTTGTTCTTCTATTGTTATTTTTATACTGATTTTGTTATGGATATTTATTCCAATCATGGTTTGTTTCTTCTTTTTTAATTTTTTGTATCTCTTTATTCTTGTTACACATAGATCTCTTAAACATTGAGTGGTCATGTTGGAATTTCAGGTTGAATGTTCATGTTTATTTTACTTTATTCAGGTGAAATCATTGCAAAAAGATCACACTTATTTAATTAAAGATTTTTGTCAGCCCAAGGGGGATTGGGGATGCCCCTCATGTATGTGACATGCTAGATCAGATACCCAATCCAAGCCCTGGGCTAGGTTGGTTCATGATAAAATAGTAACAAATACTAGGATTTGAGAGAAAATTTTTATTACAGAACCCTCTATTATTTGGGAAGTCTATTATATTAGGTATTAGGATTGTCAGATCTCGATAGATAGGATTTAGAAGAGTTTCATGATATCTTACTCATCCCAATACTCTTGTTTTAATGGATTAAGAGGTGGTAAGTTTTAAATTTTTTGATTTATTTATTTATTCTCGTTTTTTATTTATAATGGTGTTTTTTGAGATTATATCAACATTATATGAGTGATTCGAATATTTTCCATCTTTTTTAGGTGAACAAGAAGTGAAAATTAGAGGCAGAACGTTACCCTGCATGGTTTGGAAACCCATATGGTGACCCTGTGAATGGTTTTCTTACCTTCCAATATAATTATTCATAGTTGGTTCATGGTACTCTAAATATTATGGAAAAACATTTCATAACCACTAGCCCCCCTTAAACATTTTTTATTTCGAGAACTTTGACCCAAACCCTTTTATGTTTCATTCTGATGTTATTTGTGATATATGGGAGTGAATTTCAAGGTATATTAGTGGTTTTTGGATTTATTTCAATATGGTTCTATAAATAAAACATAGTCTCAAAGGGTACAAGTTAGTTTTTAAACATTCAAAATAGTGTTTTTATAAATAAAGTAAAGGAAATTCAAGGTTGAGGACCTATGAATTCATTAACTAAAGTATTTATATAGACATATAATTATTTAAAGTGGTAAATTAATGTTTCAAATTTAAGTTTAGTGTTTGAAATGGTTTTGATCCGAGTTATGATATTTTGAAATGGAAAATTCAAATTATCAAATTATTTCGAAAGAAAATTTTAGAATGGTTCTTTGTGATTTCAATTGATTCATTTTGGTTATCATTTCAGTTGATATTTTTTCAGATTGGGTATGATTTATGTTTTATATATCATTGATTGGGTTTTATTTTTTTCTTAATATTTAGTTTATTACTCCAAGAAAAGTTCCAAATAATCACGTCTGTTTGAGTGTGGCCCTATCACTTGGTGACTCTTCCAAGATTCAAGGAGTGTATGATCTGGTTTCCTCTCAAGGTTTCCCCATTTTTTTGGTGATCAAGTTTTAATAGATGTTGTGGAATAATTTCTAAAATTGATTAATTATTTAAGTATTTGACAACTCCTAAATCCTTGATAGTAATATTTGTTCAGGAGATTCTTGAGAACGAGGTTTGTATCAATATAAGATAATAGTCTCAGTTCAATAAAAAAATGGGAATACATTGGAATTATTTAATATGAACATAACTTTTTTGTTCCTTTATAAAGAGTTTTTAGTGATTAAGGTGGCATGAATAATGAGCCTTTCATAGGGTCAATATATGGTGAAAGATTACATTGACTATTTTAATCGGATAACCCCGTTTTATCTTGATATTTTATGTTGTGATACCCTGAAGTATCAATTTTTCAGGAAAGGTATTCACTTGGATCTTAGTTCCTAAGTTCTTTTGTTTGGCTTTACATAGAAAAAAAAATTGGAGGAGGTTTTTTTAATAAAGTTGGATTCTAGAGGGAAAATAATAATGGGTTATAGCCTTTTCTTTTTTGGATAAAATGAATATTACCCTTATAGGGGGTAGAATAGGCTAGAGGATCCTATGTTGGTTGGATCATCTTATTTAGTGTTTTCTTCCTCAAGGTAGAAGACTTCTCTCATGTTCTTATATTATGGTCATTTTGGGAATTCTAATCCATCTTGCTCGGATGTTCTAAAAACATGTTGTCATTATTGTTTGATGTGAACCATACAGATGTTTTGTAAGTCGATGCATCACTCAAGGAATAAATATATATCCACCATGGAATATTGATATTGATTTATCCTATAATTTTGTGGTAATCCTCCACTCCCACTTTCCATTTATTATTTTTCATTCTTCCATGGTGTTCTTAATCTTAATTTTAGGATTGTGATTTTTGATGAATAGTGTCTTATGATCATTTGGAGAGTATGTTCTTGTCCTTGAGGAATTATGGATATTCATTTAATTGTTTTTTTCTTGAGCATCCTTGGATGAGACTTCAAGTGGTTCCCCATTATAATTTTATTGATCCACCATATTAGTGAAATCCAAAATGGTGGGGAGATCCACCATGGATCTTTGTATTAGTGTTTTATCATTGGATATATAGGGTGTGATATATTTATTGGAGATAGAATAATTTATAATGGATTGATTTGATTTTTGTGGGTTTTGGAGATTCAGTTAGAGGTTCCATTTCTCTATTTTATTAGAGTGTTTTCATTTTTATTCCTTTTTTGTAGAACATAGTGACTTTATAAGGGAATAAAGCTATATATTGGGAAGAATTATCACACATCGACCTCCATTTTTTATATTACTTTATTTTTTATTTATATTTGGATTTTCCCATGAATTTTGGGTCAGTCTGGGGAGAAATTTTAAAATTTTCATGTTGAAACATATGCACACAGTTGGCTCATGGTTAGTACTAACCTTACAAGAAACCCTTTAAAGGCCTACAGTTTCTAACATACATATTTTTAACAATTGGATCATGGATTCCTAAGACATTTTGTAAAATTATGTGGGTTTCCTTGTACAATAAGTGAGGACTTCACATCTTGGTAAAATGTATAGCCCAACCATGAGGATTACCTTTTTTCTTAAAAAAATTGAATTCCTAAACTACTACTATGATTTTAAAACCAAAAATCCATCCCCTTTATCATAATTTGACCATGTATCTCAAAGGTGAATCCATGGGAACCCCCAACATCTTTCCCCCTTTATTTTTATGCCTTATTAATTTTATTCTGAAGCTATTATTCCAAGGTTATTAATTCTCTTTATTTCCCAATCCCTTATTTATTGTTTTATATTCCTCTATTTATTGAGTTCCTTATTGGAAAATACTTAAGTTGGTATCTCAAATTAATGTGATTTTATTCAGGTTATGTTTTGGTTCGTGGATTTATTTTCAAGTCTCTTCACATTTTATTTGATGTTTCCTTGAATTTACACTCTGTTTGAGGAAGGTGGTTATATGGATTTGATTTTATTCACACACCATGAATTCTTGAGATTTAAAAATGTGTTTCCCCAAAAATTATCTTTGTTTAGAGGCTTTTTAATCCATTATAAATCAGTTTATAAATTACACAAAATCTCTCTATGTTTTTAAGGGAATATGTGTTTGACATATGTTCGATAAAATTACTATAAGGGTTTTAACATGGATTTATGATTATTAATAATTATCTGGGATTCCTAATGCTTCTATATGATTGTATAAAATGAGTGATGTGTCATTTTACTTGGTTTACTATTTCTGATGTGTTTTAGTGGTTTTACCAGGTTGAATACTTTGATTTTAATGAAAATATTTAAGTGTGTTTCCATTTTTTATTTTTTAGTTTATACGGTGAATGTCAATTTGTATTGTCCTATAGAAATGAACATATATATATATATTTATGTATATTCATTCATAAATACATATATATATAAATATATATGTATATATATATATGTGTGTGTGTGTTTATGTGTATGGGTGGATATACATGGGGATTCATTGGATGTATTTATTTAAATTTGGATTCTTAAATTGTGTTTTTAATCAATACGACTTATAAAATTGATTTCCAAATGAGATATTCATAGGATAACTCTTAATCCCATAGGGTACCTTCAAATGAATTTCCAAACATCATTTATTTAAAAAAATAAAATGAATTTTTTAAAAAACACAAAACTCTCAAATGTAAGTCCTTGCTAGCATCTTTATAATTTTTCTTGAACTAGTTACACCATAATGAGAGTCCACGTGATTTAATATGATTACAATGGATGTTATATAGAGGGGATTCACATTGGTAGTTGAATGGAGGTGGCATAGAGTTGTGATATTATTATATATTATTTATTATTAACATTTTATTGATATGCCACACCTCCTACTACTATTACCGATGGGGATCCTGGGTGTCTTAGTGAGGTATGAGATACAATTACAATTTATTCCTATTTAGATAAACTAGATCGACTATGGTATTATAGGATATAGGGGATTTCCACTATTGTGGCTATACTAGAGAATCTGGTTGGGTATTGGCTTAGGAATGCATTGATATCCCAATATATGGTTCCGACCCAAGCATGTCTAGGGTATCCTCATAAGATGTTTAGGAATTTATCATGACTTCATATCATTCAATATTTCATGAATTTTGTTTTTTATATGTTTTAATTTTTTATTATTGTTCTATTATGTTATATTGTTTTCCCTACTTTTTTATTTATATTTATGATGGTTCAGTTCATTTATGCAATGTTGTTTTCTTTTGGTTTATATCATATTTCTTTGTGTGAGTTTTTTGTTGTTTTAAGTTTTTCTAAAAATTTGTATTTTTGAAGAATATGGTTTAATAAATATTTAAAAAATGTGTTTTTTTTTGAAATACCAGTTTCATAAAATGCTCTAGGATGGTATTTCTTAAAAAATAAAACATATTTTGAATCTCTAATTCAAACTAGAATTCATGGACTATTTTAAAAAAGTAAGTGTGTGGAATATATGGTGATTTTATAATCAGTTATGTTATTAACACTCCCTATACATCAAACTCAGTGGCAGTATAATTGAGCTATTTTTTGGGTTTTGGTTTGTCTTAGATTGCTCATGGAGAAATTTAGTATTTTGGATATATAGTGACCAAGAGTTCACAAAGAGATATTTCCTAGTGTTTTGGAGCGTATTTTTTAGAGTGGATGTATCAACCAACAAATTATCATATAATCTAGGGTCATTAAGTTCCACCAAATTTATTTTTATATTTAGTTTTTATTGATGTTTATTTTTTATCTGATTCATTTCGTATATTTTTTGTATTTATTTATTCTTATTGTACATGGACATCTAATACATGATGTGGTTGTACTAAACCTCTAGGTGGAAGATCTATGTTGATTAATTTATTATTTGGACAAAATAATACCCATGAGTTCACTCTAATTCCCATGATGCTTGTTATCGGACCATAGGGATATGAGATTCCCCTTAGGTATATCATGGGATGGCTCCGGTGCCCGCTCTGGGGTCTAGATTATAGTAATTGCAAGTGTATAAGAAGTTGATGGTCTAATTATTTAAGTTTTTTATCATTAGATAAATATAAATACATATATCTAGTGATATATATCCTGGTATGATAGCTGAGGATAAATCATGAAAGAATTAAGCATGAAATTAGATTATATAGTTACTATGTTTGAATTAATGGTGCATTCGATAACAGCTCTTCCCTAATTATCGTTGCTCTATGAAACTGAGTTTGGATCCCTATATATCTTCCAAAAAAGATTCATATGTTTTCAGGAACAATGATCATCAATATATGGGTGCTAGTAGAGAGGTTCGATGAAGCCTTTGACATCCTGGTGATCATTACAGTGCTGATCCTTCGATCCGTGAAAGAGAACATGAATTAAAGTACTGGAGTAATAGTTTATCACTCTAGGATACATGAGATATGATAAAGAGTCTCTCAAATTCTTGAGATGAATACTATATTAAATTATATACTCCTATCACTTATATAATTAGGTATAAAATACCTAAAATTAGAACCCTGTCGACAAATAGTTACTACCCACTAAATATTTCATAAATGAGATGTTATGACCAACTACCTGTGTCATAAACATCATTAATATGTTTTATCACTTCTAACATAATAAATATAATACATGTTAAAATTGAGATATTAACTTGACTCATTATTCTCAAAAAATATTAAATTAACGTTGAATATTAATTCAATATTCATTCCTTAAATATTTTCCATGTATTTCTTTGAATACCTGTCAATACATTAAATACAAAAAATCAACTATAATTATTCAATACTTGAATAATAATTTATTCATTTATTTATTTTTGATTTTTTATTCACTAACATATCCTGCACACTAGGGTGGGTCCCTCCATGTATGATACTCCTATTCATTAGAATATGTCATACTTTTAAATGTGTGACTTTTTTAACCCTCATGCACCTTATCTACATAGATGTGGGTACTAATCATCGACAAGGAGAATAGTCTAGCCACTAATAAAGTACACCCAAGGAAATAATGTATATTTATAACATCTTCTACCACCTAAAAACACACACCATGTAATATAATCTATTTTTTATTGTGATATCTCATAAATAAGGGCATACACTTGGTATTAAGATTCATTCTTTCATTATTATTTTTTGACCTTACTAGAAATAATTACATTCTTCTACCATTGAAATGGATATAGAAAAGGTACATCGTCCTCATCAACTAGCCTTGAGATATAAATTCCTTTAAGAATAAAAAATTCTTATCTTAATTATTCAATCAATGTCCTAACACCAATTACACACCTAATGCAAGACACCTCACCATGAAATAAATTCCATGTTTATCTTTTTTACATCAAAGTACATAACAAAATGGTATACATTGATAACAATCTCAAGTTTGGACACCAATACATGTGCTCATAAATAGAAACTACTAGTGACACTTTAAAGATGTTGTGTTTTTATTAGAGGGTCAGTCCTCATAATATCATCTACTCAAGATTACTACGTGAGAACTTAATGAGAAGAAGTCTCAATGATTATGAGACCCCAACACCTGACATTCACACATCATCTATGTCATGTTTTAAGGATATTTTTGGACCATATTACATAAGTCTAAGATTAAATTTTGGGTATCTCTAGGTTCTCATTATATCTTGGGAACTGTTAATACATTTTTATATGAAAAATAATCTATAGAAATTACTATTAAAATAGTGGAGATAGAAATATCAACATTATTATGATAATTGTAAAGCATGTATAACTCATTGTATACATAATATAGAAATCGAAATCTACTATTTTAGTTGGGTCTAGGGAACCCAATTTTACAAAACTTCCACATGAACTAGATCTGACATGCTAATTATCCTTGTTATCTCTTACATGATAAGATCATTCTTCTGATAAGTTATGGATTTAGTCATTGGATCTACCACATATCTACTGTGTGGCTATCATGCTATATATGATTTCATCACATTGAATTATATTCCTCAAGAGAAGATATCATTGAGTATATTCCTTTTTCTATCTTTATAAAATTTAAATCATGGAACATACCATTATATTAACCTTATCATATTATATATTATCATAATACCTTACTTACTAGGTGTGATTCCATTAACTGAAAAAAATAATTTAAAATTTGACACTACTTCTTCGGATTCATCATAAGCTTTAGCATACTTGGTATTTGTAGATATGTCTATCACTAACATGAATGAGATTCTATTTCTCATTAACTTATACTAACTATGATATTAGATCATATTGATCCATATTAAGACTAGTATGTGTATCCTTATATCTATTTATCTTTCCTCTCCTAGTACTATAAATACATACATTGTACTTTCTCATGCATAAGTGGATAGTTTTGAATTCTTCCTATGTAGTTATCCAGAATTTAACTGATATCTATCAACCATAATGTATATGTCAGAAATATCATATCTTGTACATAATAGGTCATATGTAAAAGTTACAATGTTGACGCCTAGCTAATTATAATCACCACATTAATACTCTCCCATGTCTAATAAATGACTTATTGGAGATATTTATACCATGTGAAATTGGTAACCATTCTCTCTTGAATTATTCCCACTTTTATTTTTCAATACATTGTCATTATATGCATTTTTTTGGTCTAAGAAACCCATATATCTACCTTAATAGATATTTTTCCTTATAATTAGGGTTTCTACTTTACGTGAATCTTTATAGGGTGACTTTAATTATAGTCTTAACTACCATAAATTCTAAAAAACTATTTTCCATATGTTATGAACACATTTTTCTAAAAATAGTGGTTCTCCCACTAACCCCTTATATACACAAGGGAAAATTTAATTCATAATGAAAATTTTATTATTATAAAAAGAATATATGACAATTAAAATTCCAATGGATTTAGTCATGATGAACTGGTGTAACCAATCGAGCCTTATTGGTACCTTGATCGTACCACACATGTACAATATTTCTTGAATACCCACCAATTTATTTACATTTATTAAAGAAACTACAAAAATAAAAATATTATTTTTGTACATGTTATTATTAATCCAAATAAACATGTCAATTATAGATGATTTTCATTTACTTACTCCTTATAGGATCCATTATAATGAAAGAATTATATATCACCTATCACAGTGAATAAAAAACTGCCACTATAGTTTCATTATTCTATCATAGTATATGTCTCTGAAATATATGTTTTCCATAGGATCTTATAGGAATTATTAATATTCAAACTAGTTGTGCATCTCAAGCCTTAACTTAATCCAACTCAATATTTATCCCACTATAAAAAATAGATATGTCCACCCTTTAATATAAATATAATATATCACTTGTATAAGGAACCATCTATTAAAATTACTTATTCTAGTAATTTTTATCTATAATATATATTATTACATTCCAAATAATATTTTCACTCTATTATTTTAGAGAATTAGGGAAACTCTTACAAAGTAAACTCATAAATTACAAGTGGAATCTTATACTAATTATCACATTTTTTCACCAATGGAAAACCTTTTAAAAATAAAATATGATATCTTTAATTAAAACTCTTCAAAAATTTCAAAATGAATTCTTCAAATCCCTTATATATCCTTAAATCCCATGTAAAACATTTAAAAATGATGGATGATCATAAAAATATTATTAAGGGGCATAAAAATAAAGGAACCCATTATTTTGTGAAAAAACTTGCAATCTCATACAAATTTTACCTTTATCTTCAAATTTCATTGAGAATATGAAATAAAAAATTTTCATGTTAAACCAAAACACACATTGTTCTAAAATAAAATAATTGTTACCCATAGTAAGAAATTAAAACTCGTTTTGGTTACTTAGAGCATTATATAAATAAAAACCTTTCAAAAAACATTGAATTCGAATAAAAATAATGTATAATTCCAACATTATGATTACCCAATTCCTTGGATATCTATAATCGGGATCACTCTTCATATAAGCTATATCAGGATCACCCATTTCTAATGATCTATAATGGGGCTTAACCATTCATATAAAATGTATCAGGCTGAACTGGTTCATATGATTCTTAAGTAAAATATCAATAGTAAAATACTCTCATCATAAAATCCTTTAAAAACTCTTTTTAAACCCATATGAAAACACATTCAGATAAAAATACCCTTTTCTTTTGAGAACCCATTTTCAATACAAAAACAAGATTTTATTTGAAAAACCATTTTCAATAAAAAATACATGAAAAATATAAATATATTTTATTTATTTATAGAAACATGAAATATTTTAAAGGAATAAAAAATGAAATAATGACCATGGTGTTGGAAAATTCATTATTTCCGTCGATGTTAAGAATAGAACATCGCTTTTTGGTTTGTCAAAATGTTTTTAAACAAAGAAATAAAAAAGATTAATTTTTTTGAATTTTTTAAATTAATTTCATAATATGCCTAAAGTTACCTTAATAAATATTTTATACAAATAAACATATAATATAATATCACGAATATTGACATGTATAAAAATATTTAATAATTAAATATTTAAACATTCAAAGTGTCCCATACCACTTTGAACATTAAAATCATAAGTTACATTAAATATTAACATAAAAAATTAAATAACATGATTATATATAAAATATTTACATAGAAAATCAAAGGGTATTTATATACACATTATTGAATAATAATTATGCATATCATCAAGAAATTCCTCAATGAAAGGAGATTGAGACAAAATCCCTTACCTCACATTGGACTTCCTTAAAACATGTTCAAACATTAAATATAATGGTTAAAATAAGGTTATTAACTCATTAAAGAACTATATTAATATTTATAGTTCTTTATATTATGATTTTATAGCATCTTATTAGCCATTCATTAATAATATTTCATTATTTTCATGGTTTTTGGTGTGTTTATTTCATAGTTTCACGATAGATTCATTTGTGTCCAATTGTGGATGTTATTATAAAATGAGATTAAAACCCCAAAAGTAGAATTAAATAGTATTAATTTAATTCCATAAGTTTTAATGTTCACATATATCATTTTTATTTCTTACATGATGATGATTCATTATATAAAACATTAATAAAAAAATGTTTAGTTTATTTTTACAGTTTTTTGAAATACCACGAACAAGTTTCATTTTAATTCCTATTATGAGTATATATAAGTTATATAATAAAAAATAGGTTATAATATAAATTTTATAATCTTATTTAACCATGCAAATAGTTTTTATACCATCCAAGAACCTGGTATTTTAAAAATAAAAAAACATTAATCACAGAGGTGATTAACCAGCATAACATGGACAATAATTTCATTTCATTGAATGAAAGGAGATTAGAAATGAAATGGATATGATATATTCCATTAGAAACATAAAAATAAATAATTTACATTATTATTTACTTTTAATTAATTGATATATGAATTAAGTGAAAATAAAGTAGAAAAAGAAAATAAATTAAGAGAGGTACTTTGGGGAAATTACCTCTTGAATATCACCTCCTTGAGAGAACCTTCAGGACCTTGGATTTGGTATTTTGGTGAGAATTAAAGAACATGGATTAGGGGAGAGTGAGTAGGAGAGGTTTGGGAAGATATTTTAGGATCTAAATTAATTTTTAGTAGAAATTGGGTTGTGAGGGGTGGTATTAATTCTTGAGGAGAGGTGGGTTTGAGTGAATAAAATTATGAATATTTTATATTTAAAGCCAACAACATTGGGGTGGAATTAATTTAAATAAAGTTTTCTAGAAATTAATATCTTTTATGATTTATATGTTATATAAAAACCTCATAAATCTTTTAATTTTTTAAGGTATTCTAATACTTTAACTTTTTAACTTTAACACGATTCATTTTTTACCTATGCTGCCATAAATAATTGTTTTACCGTGGGTAAATTTTCTCTTCCTAAAAATGAAATTTCCGTTAAAACCTAATTTATAAATTATTATTAAAAATATTGAATCAATTTTATCTCATCCAATTAATATAATTTCTTTGAATTAGATTTAAAATCAATCCCATAGAAAAAAGTAAAAAGCGGGGTTTTAAAGTGAAATGTTCAAACATTTAAATTTTTTTGATATCTAATTTAAAAGTGAAATTGATTAAAACAAAAAAATTGGTTTTATTTATGTGTTATTTGACTAATTATACTTTGAAAATAATTTAAAATATAATTTAACTATTAAATAAATTAGATGAAAAAGCAGTGTTCAAATACAGTATTTTTCTTTATTTATAAAAAAATGAAACTTTTCAAAAAAATACCAAAAACTCAACCAAAGATAATTTTTATATCACAATTTAAAAAATAAAGTTTTTATTCATATAAAGTTTTTAAATGTTTCAAAAATTATATTTAAAATAGGTTCTCTATCAAAAGAGGTAAAATTATCTTTCAAAAAAATATAGGTTTTTAGGATTATAAATGTATTTAATCTTATCCTAAGACAATGAAACATATTGGATGAATTTTAAAAAATATTGAATATATAAAATATAAATTTCATTGATATATTTTACTAATATTTATTAATTTAATTTATTAGAATAAAATATCATTATGGGAATAAAATTAGTTTTTTTATAAAAACACATCATTTATATTCAATTGGTATTTATTTTCATTTTTAATTAATTGGTATCCAATGAGATAAATTTATAGAATTTTGTAAAATACAATTTCATAATTTATTTAATATCATTAATTCCTTCCATTCCAACTACTATGTGATAACTATTAAAATAATATTAATAGTATATCTTTGTCCGATAAGAATCAGGCTTGTGTGTAATATAAGTTATCAAAGGCAGTCGATTTTTCATGCAACACAAGATGAACATGGTATTGCATGTGATGATAAATAAACTACGTATATCATATAAAAAATCCACTAAACATTTTAAATTAATTTTAACGAATATATTTCCAATATTTTGGGGATGATACATCCTACCCGTCCCCCCTTAAAATGATTTTCTCCCTTAAAATTCGTCTTGGTTTTCAAATGATTAAAATTTATAGAATTACTTTATTGAAACCCACATCATAAAAAGGATTAATAAAACATTCTATTTAAAAGGGAAACTAGGAAACATTAAGTTTCCTAGAATATATGTATAACTGGGATTCCACATAGGATGAACATTGGTGGGAAATTAATATATGAATTTAGAAGGTAAAACTAATTACCATGGGATAATAGAAAGTTATAGATAACATGGTCAAAAGAAAGTAAATTATAAAAGAAAAACTATAAAAATAGGTGTGGAAAATTTAATTGATATGATCAGAAATGATGGTAATATGATAACATTTATATTTCTAAATACTTTCACTAGATTCAAAGGATTCCTTCGCTATTTATACAAATACCCTAAGGAAATATAATTGATTATTAGAGATTCATCCTTTAATAAAACACAACCAAAAACTCATGTATTATTCCAAAAAATGAGTATCCAAGATTACTATTCATTTCTAAAGAACTATAATCAACCTCAAATGGATCACATAATCCTCAAAAGGGTAACAAGACATTCCTCCCAACATTAGATATTAACAAAAAACAACATGGTTAGAATATAGTAAGATAATTCAAACATTAACATGATGAGACAATACATTAATATCTGAAGTTCAATAGTAATAACCAAAGTTAAAACTAAATAATTCTATATATATAACCCTAATGGTCACCAATTTTATTACACTTATATCCACACAAATTGAGGTATTCTTTGTCTAATAAATTCTTAACATAAACCTTAATCATCTATAGAAACTCAATAAATATCTCCCATGGTATTATCATTATTTTAAACATCAAAATATTAGTTCCTAAGACGTTGGGATTATGATAAACCTTAGAAAAATATATAACTCCCTGGAGCTTTTATCCCTTCACCAGATGGCCGAACACAAACTGTAGAAGTGGAAAATTACTTCCTCATCCCTTTTTCCTTCTGATCAGGATGAGTTCCACCCTGAGTAAGTTTATTCAGACACACCTTAGCATAATTTCCCAACTCATTCTGGCTAAAACATATTACTTTTGACTATCTATCTATATTCTAATTTTTGGATTGTTCAATACTCTTTTCCATGAATTCAGAAACCTTGTGACCAAACTCACCACACCAGTAACACTTTCTAGATCCTAACATACACTCCCCAAAATTTATTTTACCACACTTGGAAATAGTTTTAAGATTACCTCTAGAATTATTAGTTGGTTGATTCTCCATTTCCTTCCACATTGACCATTTCTAACTCTTATCATCTCATGGCATATAAATGTCGATAAACTCCATTTCAACTTTCTCAGCACAAAAAAAAAATTCATAACATTTAAATTATCGAGAGGCCAAATATATTTATTTAATTGGTTTCAATATTGACTAAAATATAATAATTTTACAATAAATATCTCAGATAAATTCTAGAACATACATTTCCAATCATTTTAATTTATATTCTTATGCTTCTAAAAAATATTCAACCTTTTACTTTAATTACAATATTTTTTTCATTCAGATTTGAAAAAACTTGGGGAAATATTTCTCACAAAAATTTACTTGAATGTTTCCCATTGCATGGAATAAATGTCATATTTGTCTCCAATAATATTAACCAAAGAGCACCATCAATAAACTTCAACTTTAAAATGATAAATTTCTAGGGTTACCTTTTGATTCTTCAAACGTCCCATGATATAAAATATATTTTCCAGATCATTGATCCATCCTTTATTTATGACTAGGTCAAATGATCCACTAAATTATAGGGGTTGTTTATTCATGAAATTATCCATAAAATACAAGTTCCTTAAGGGTATATTTTGTTCCTCTATAGCATGGATAACACCACCATTTATTTCTTGAGTTAATTGAGGCAATTCTACAACAAACCATTCTATTCTGACTCCAACCATATCAAGATTATTATTTGGAAGGATATGTTCCTCTCAGTTGTTTTCAAATACCACTTCCCTATTTCCTCTGTGGAAAACCATTCTTAACAGATATATTTCAGATAAATCAACATGGTGATCTTCAAATTCTCTATCATTTCAATTTAATTTTAAATTAAAAATAATTAATGGGTAATCTGTTAACATTATCCTAACCCCTAAATTATCTAAACCATGGTATAACTCCATCTTTAACAACCCCTACATAAAAATTGAAATTCTAGTAAATTTAAACTATATTTTACATTACTTCATTCCCAAGAATATTTTCTATTTAGAGTTTTTTAGAATTAGGAAAACTCCTATAATAAACTCATAATTTAGGAGTGGAATCTTATTCTTAGTATCCACATTTACCACCAATGTAAACCCTTTTAAAAATAAATCATGATCTATTTCATTAAATATATTGAAATATTTCAACATGAATTATTCCAATCCCTTACTTCTTATATCCTATGGAAAACATCTAAATACATGGAATGATCACAAAAAATATTAGTAAGGGATATAAAAATAAAGGAAATTGTTAGTTCTCTAAAATAATGGAAACTCATATAATGTTTACCATTATCCTAAATGTTCTTTGATAATGTGAAATAAAACATTTTCACATGAAAAAAATGCACATTTTGCTCAAAGTAAATCACTAAAACCCATAGTAATAAATTAAAACTCATTTAGGTGACTTAGAGAATCATACACATAAAACCCCTTTCAAAACCCTTTTAATAAGAATAACCATAATGCTGACATCAAACATTATCATTACCCATTTTATTGGATATCTATAATAGGGATCACCCTTCGTATAATCTATATTAGGCTCCATCATTTCTCATGAGCTATAATGGGTTTCAACCCTTCGTATAAACTATATCAGGCTCATCCGTGAGCTATAATGGGTCTCAACCCTTCATATAACCTATATTAAGCTCACATGTTTCATATAATGATCAAGTAAAATATCGAGAGTAAAATACTATAATCATAAAACCCTTTATATCTATTTTTAAAACCAAATGAAAACACATTCTGATAAAAATACAATTTTCTTTTGAGAACCCATTTTCAATACCAAAACATGATTTTCTTTGAAAAAACATTTTAAATAGAAAAATAACCAAAAATATAAATATGGGTTTTCATTTATGGAAACATGAAATCTTAAAAAGGAAACCAAAAATAAAATAACGTCCACTATGGCGGAATAGTCATTATCATCTTGTACATTAATGATAGAACATTATGTTCCTCTTTTGTCCAAAAATTCTGTACCAAACACATAAAATGATTAATTTTTTGAAAATATTTGAAATAATTTAAAAATATAAATAAAATTACATTTATAACCATTTTATAAAAATAAAAATGTAAAATAATATCAAGAATATCGACCTTTAGATAAATGAGTTGATAATTAAATCTTTAAACATTCAAAGTGTCTCATACCACTTTGAACATTTAAATCATATTATCCCAGAAATATTAACATTTAAGAAACAATTAAATAAAATTGTAATAGATAAAATATGGATATATAATGTCAAAGGGGCTTTATATACATGTTATAAAAGAATAAAGGTGCATATCATCAAGAAATGTATCAATGAAAGGAGATTGAGATAAAATCCCTTACCTCACATTTGAATTCCTTAAAAAGTGTTCAGAACTCGTTTATGATGGTTTAAATAAGGTAATTAACACATTAAATAACTATATTAATATTTATAGTTCCTTATATGATTAGTTTATAATAACTTTTTACCCATTCATTAATAATATTTGGTTATTTTTATGGTTAAGGGTTTGTTTGTTTCATAGTTTCATGATTGATTCCTTTGTGTAAAATTATAGACATTATTGTAAAATGAGATTAAAAGTATAAGTGGAATGAAATAGTTTTAATGTAATTAAATATTTATAAATGGTACCATATATCAGTTTTATTTCTTACATGAGGATGATTTATTAGATAAAACATTAATGATAAATGTTTAGTTTATTTTTTGCAGTTTCTCCAAACACCATGAACTAGTTTCATTTTAATTAATATAATATATATATATATATATTAGTTTTAGAATATTAATAGGTTATAATATACATATTAAAAAATTATTTTACTATAAAAATAGTTTTAAGACCATCCATGAAGGCAGTAATGGAAAAAAGAAGAAAACATTATTCACAGAGGTGATTCACCAACATAACTTGGACAATAATTTTATTTATTTGAATAAGATGACAGGATAAATTAATTGGATATGGTTTATTCCATTATTATTATAACACTTTAGTATATATGTGATTATGTAGTTATCATGAACTAATGGATAAAGGAGTCAAGGAAGAAGTTTCAAAAGAAAATAAATTAAGAGTGGTACTTTGGGAAAATTAACTCTTGAATATGACATCCTTAAGGGAACATTGAGGACCTTGGATCTAGTATTTTGGTGAGACCAGAAGAATTTGGATGTGGGTAATGTGTGTATGAGATGTATGGGTATAAAGTTTATTATCTAAAAGGATTTTTGAGTCAACATGAGGTGGTGAGGGGTGGTATTTATATTTGATGATAAAAGGGTTTGAGTTAATAAAATAATGAATATTTTCTATTTTATGCCAACAACTTTCAGGTGATATTAAATAAAAAAAACTTTTTGGGATATTAATTTTGTTTAGGATGGATATTTTCCATACACACCTCATATAACATTTAAATTTTGTACTTTTTTGGTATTTTTATAATTTACCGTTTTAACATTAACATGATAAAGTTTTTACCTATACCGTAGTAAATAATTTTTTTACCATGGTAAATTTTTTATGAAAAAAATGAAATTGAATTTAAAAAATAATTTTGAAATTTTTATTTCAAATATGGAATACATTTTAACTAATTCATTGTTTAGAATTATATTTAAAATTAACCCCGTACAGAAAATGAAAAAGCGGGGTTTTAAAGTGAAACATTCAATTGTTTGAAATGTTTTTATATATGATATCAATGTAAAATTGATTCAAATGACCTAAATTGGTTTTATTGATGTATAATTGAATTAATTATTTTTTAAAACCAATTTAAAATATAATTTAACTATATAAATAATTTATATGAAAAATCATTTTTCGAATGAAATGTTTTTCATTATTCATCAAAAAAATGAAACTTATGAGAAAAATACCAAAATTTCCCCCTAAAGTAATTTTGATATCCTTTTTTTAGAAATTAAGATTATTAATTCATATAAAATTTATAAAAGTGTCAAAAATTATATTTAAAATAGGTGCGACATTAAAAGGAGGAAAAATTGTCTTCTAGAAAAATATAGCTTTTTTGTTTAAAATTGGATTTATTTTATATTAAGACAATCAAAAATTTTAGGTGAATTTAAGAATATTTTATTGAATATATAACATATAATTTTCAATAATATATTTACTGATAGTTTTTAATTTAATTTATTATGATAAAATTTAATTATGGGCATAAAAATAATTTTTTATAAAAACATATCATTTATATTCAATTGATTTTTATTTTCATTTCTAAATAATATACAACAAATGAATTTATTTAATAAAAATGTGTACACTATAATTTCATAATTTAGTTATTATGTTTCATTCCCTCCAACCCAATGGCTTGATGTTAATATTTATAATAATGTTAATAGTATGTTGTTGTTCGATAAGACCCAGGCTTGTGTGTAATATAATTCATAAAAGGAAGTCGATGCTACGTGTAATTCAAGTTTAACATGGTATTATGTGTGATGAAGGATAAATTATGGTTATAATTCAACAAAATATATTAAAGAGTTTAAATTAATTTGAAAGAATATATTTCCTAAAATTTCAATATATTAAAACATGACTATAACTTTTCTATCATAGGAATTTATATAATACCAGATATGAACTTTTGGATAATAATAGTGTAACACTTTGTATTTTTATTTATGCATGTTTGTTTATATCCTTAACAAAATCTTTTCAATAAACACATTTTATTATGAAATTATGGATTTATTTCATATTATAACTCATATTATATACATTTTTTATTATATTTGGAATATGGTTGTAGGATAACACTACTATTTTTGAACCATGTCTCAAAAAGATAATGAATGTTTTTTCATGTTTATGAGTATCATCATTAATAATCCTTTTACTAACATCATGACTCTGATTTGTATATAGAAATTTGAATTTAGGTATTAGTCAATGCTATATTTTAATGATCAATGTTTTCATGTAAGAATCATCATTAATCCTCTTTACTAACATCTTATATTCGATGTGTATAAGGAAATAAGAGTTTTGAAATAAATCCACTATACATTTTCATGATCAATGAATGCCTTGTCAAGATATTGTTTGGAAAACAAACCTAAATAAACTCATATATTACAACCATTCATATTCTGTTCTTCACTATTACATTCCTTATAACTCATAAAGGAATCTTATGAAGTATATTAATTTATATCTTTCTTAACATTGGAATGGTTTAAGCTCTCTAGCCAAACTAATTTCAAAATATTTATGGATTTCCTTTTTTAAGATTATTTATCTAAAACTAAATATTTAAATATTTTTATAATCCCTATCATATTTAAATACAATTTTTATAAAAACTATACAATGTATATCATTAAAAACTACCAAGTATTAATTGACAAAGTATTATCTTTCCATAACTGGGTATAACTAATTATTAAATTTTATACTCCTCAATTATTTCCACTGAATCAAGAATTAATGAACTATTATTTGAGTGTGAGACACTCTAAATAATATCCATTCCCAAAAAAATGTAATAATGAATCCTTATTTACAATGGAAATTTGTGAGAAATATTTTCGGTTATACTTATAAATGTTTAACTAGAACCAATATGCTTGGAAATTAGATTTTCTGTACTTCTCACAGCTGAATTTAGAATTGCCCTATCTCAACCACTTAAGGAATTAAACTTACTTATTGTAACATTTATATAATTACTTGGTTAATATATTTGGATACAAATTTGTGACACACATTCAGTATCCAATACATGTAAAGTAAAAAAGTAATAACACATACAATGATGAATATACTCTAAGTAAAATCCACTACTTTATTATACATTAATTAATTATATTTTTTCTTCCATAGACTTATCTCGTAACGTGTGGGGAAAATATAAACATTTATGATGATTGTAAAATTTTATTTGAAGGAAATTTCAATGGTTCTCTTGGACCCACTCTTTCCATTTTCTTTTTCATCTTATGTGTCTACTTATTTCACCATAAAAACTAATGATTAATATTTATTTAAGTTATTATGTGGTGGAAAACATTACCCAAATTGTAATGAAATTGTTTCTCCATAATATTCATTTTATAATCCTAAAAAATCTAGAGTAATAGGGTGATAAGAATATAAATTGGGATTTGTTGAATGTTCAAGATCCATATTTATATTTACATGTATATAGTTTAATAATGATGTCATTCACAAATCACATCACTCTCTCCTCCTAGGATTTATGGAGATGATAAAAGATGTGAAACCATTTATTTCCTAATATTTGTTGTCACAATAAAATATTAATTTATGATATTACTATGATTTACACATAAAATGATTCATACATGAAACTCTTATAAGCATCTTTCAGAAACTCACTTCTTAAAGTAGGTCAACATGTAGTGAGGGATTCCATAACATAGTATCATAGTACTTTGTGAAAGATAAAATACTAATATCAGAAATTTGTTCTAGTTAGGACATGTTCTTTATCCAAAATTAATCGTAGTGAACTTGTGGTATTTATACCCATTCTTGAACGAAGTGAAACTTATGAAGATTATTGATATATCTTGATAACTAATTAGACATTACAGATTAGTTAAATAATTAAAAGTCACTAAATATTTTATCGAACCCTATATTCCCTCACTAATAGATATAGAATACCTAGTCACTAGATAATTCTATTATAAATGATCTTTTAAGTCACTCCTCACTACCCAATTTATGGAAATTACACCACTCCGAAGGTTTGAAGGTATGGATTTGATTTTATAACCACATTAACTCATGGATAATTTAGTTGTTTAATTACCATATTCTAAAAATAATAACTTTAATTTACTCAACTTGTCACCTATAAAGTGTTTACATGAAATCTATGGCTACTTATTTGTTGTTATCTTTAGTTAAGTTGACACATCTCTAACATAATAATTCCACACTAGTATGAGTCACCCTCAAATAAAACTAACAGTCACCTCATAAACTCGATTCTGTTGATATTTAAATTAAATAAGGCATTACAACTACATATTTATTTGAATAATTTTTTATTATTTCTCAATGAATGAAAACATTTTCTATTTGAAATAATCATACTAATTTATCACACTCACAAAATGAGAAATCATTAAATAAAAAACATTTTTCGAATCTTAATTTGTTTTAATATATGTATTTATTATTACTATTTTTATTTGATTTCACTCACATTCATATTCACAAAACAATAATAAACCATGCCTAAATTAAATGAACAATGTGAATTATCTTGATAATTTACTCTTGTTTGATCCATTTAGCATAAATGGATCAACCATGACCTAAGGGGCTGAATAACTATATTCTGTTAGACTCAGGTTTTAGCACGCACCCCTATCTAATGTAAAAATATATCATTTGGAATACTTCCTCATATCAGCATGGTTCACATCTTATATTAACCATGACATTATTTGTATACACTCTAAAATGAAAAAATAAAAGAAAAAATATTGATGGATGTGAATGCCATTATAAATATAAAAAGGTAAAATATTATGTTCATAACATCCAAAATAAATTAGTTTTTAAATACATCACATGAAATGAAATAATTAAATTTAATAAATTAAATTCAAAAAATACAATGGTTGATGGATGCTCACGATTAGTCAACAAATAATATACATGTTATATAAAATTAATTTTCCATTATATTTTACTCTGGGTCAATTTAAATGAATTAAAATATTGTTATCTAATTTTAAATCATACAATATTAATCGCACAGTCCTAATAAAAATTTAATAGAATTCCAAAATTTTTTAATTTTCAATTTTTATTAAAAATAAATTCAATAAATTGGGTGGCCGAGAAACCCCTTAAAAATTGTTCTAGGCCATTTCTATGCCTAGAAGTGGTCAGGCAGGTTTGTTAGGGCCTATCCCAGGTCAGCTTGTGGCAGTACCCCCACGTGTGGCACAAAGATGGGGGAGTGTAACACTATTTCTCCGCATATTATAATATATATATATATATATATATATTATTTTTATCTATATCATGTTGCTTTTATATGGTGGGTAGTTATGTAAAAGAATCCTCTAATTTTTTTTGGGGGATAAAATCTTCAAGGGGGTGGTGTAGCTGATGTGTGATATTTATTAATGAACATTATGTCTAGATATGGGGGGGGGGTGAATAGGAATTTTAAAAAATAATGAAAAAAATCATAGTTTATAAAATATTAATGTATAGTGAGTGAAATTTTATTTAGTTGAGTTGTAATGGAAATAAATTGAAATAACACAAGGATTTATAGTGGTTTGGATCAAAATGATCCTTGTCTACTCTATAATATTCTCTACTCCTGGAGGTGTTTAGTACCCAATAAGAACGTCACATTTAAAAGTGTAATTACCTTGTTTACAGACACATCATTTTAAAGAACTTGGAGGCACACCATATTATTAATATACAAGACCAACCTAGTCTTCTCACCTGATTTTTTATCAGAAGTCACAACCCTAGATTCATTTTTGTTGGTGGAATAACTTGAGAAATTCAAGACTTACTTTTGAGGGGGGAAATCATAAACCAGACACGAAGAATTAGAAATAGAAGGAAAAAAATATTACATGAATAAAAAATAATACATGGAAAATATAATAGATGATCAAAATGTTGATGTAGTTTATGTTTGATGATCAATGATCACTTGGAAGGAAAAAATGTCAAATTTTAATTCCTTATATGATCACATAAATAGTACATAAGTTATAGAATTTTGTGAAAAAATTGAGTGTAGTAAGAATGTCATAGATGTATAACCAGTAATATATATCAATGAATCTTCACTGAAATATGTTTTTATTTACTGTACAGATCTCCCAAATAATTAAAAAAATATCTTATAGGAGTGGTTTGGTTTCCAATATATTCATGACACTTGTTAGAGAATAACTATGTTATAAAATGACAATTACATTCATTTGTTAAAGGTAAACTTGAATAACATAGTTAAAATTGGGATTTATATTTCTTCATGGAATATTAATATAAAAAAATTCATATGTTATGTAAATCAATTGTAAACATTTATAATTTATAAAAAAATTTAAAAAATATATAAACATTTAGACTATAGAGTTATTAAAATATGTAGTAAAAGAAAGCATGGAATAAATATCAAACTACAAGAATAAATGAACATCAAATATTGTCAAAATTATTTTTACAAAATCTAAAAATTTATTTCAACATAAGATAATATAATATTTAAAAAATTAAATTATTTTAATTAAAATAATTTATATAAGAAATAATATTTTTATAGAAAAAAACTGATAATAGATTATTTTTATACATTTGAAAAAAAAGGGAAGTGGCTCATAACCTATCACTGAAAATAGAGACTGGTGACTCATGACCTACCATTGAAACCGAAGAGTGGTGACTCATGACTCACTACTGAAAATTGAGCATATGAAACTATTTAATTTAAAATCAAAAATTAAATGAGCAAATAAAAATAAGATTTATTCTCTGATACTGTGCAACCAAAGGAATCAAGAGAATCAATACAAAATTACTACAGTTGGATGCCTGACAATAACTCATGAATCACCATTATAGATTTCCAATGGTGACTCATAACCTACCATTTGATGTATCTAATAGCGGATCACTAAAAAAAATACATTTCAATTGAATGAAAAAACATATGAAGACATAAATAGAAAATACACATCCAAGATCATTTTTATGGAGTGACCATTGGATATTTCCAATGGTGGCTTACTGAAAAATAAAACTCTCGTAGAATTTGCTAAAAACAAGATGATAAACTAATGATAAAAATAAATATTCTGATAAAAAAATAAAAAAACTAACTATGAAGGAAAAAAGCTAATGCATCTGACTGATGAAATAATGTCTCCTTTTGGAACATGAATATCTTCTACCAAGACTCTAGAATATAGAGAAGTAATAACTAGTGAGAAAATATGACCCACCATTGATGTCTAACAGTGAGTAATTGAATTTCCATTAAAATCCAATGGTGAATCATCTCACCTGAGTAAATCTCCAATGGGGACTTTACTCACCATTTTCCAACAGTGATAGAGTCGAGAAACAAACAAAGAACATGCCTTCAAACCACTGAAGCATCCCAAAGAAGAAGTATTGTTGAATCTTGAAATATGTTTCCCAAATATAATCTTAAACCAAAATGAGACAAAACTGTAGGCCTGAAAATCATAGATAGAAGAAACAATGTTTTTGTGATGGTCACATGCATACTGGAAAATGAGCAGACACCCGAAGAATATCTCCAGTGAGCTGGAATTCAATCATACTTTTTTAGAGAATGAATGAAAAATGAAGAAATAAATAATTTCTTGGGTGTTAAAATAAAAACTCATGAGAATTAAAATTCTTTTGCGAGAGAAAATAGAGAGATTGGATTGTTTTCCTTTATCAGATCTAATGGATGGTAATCCCACCATTTCTATATGATAATTTAACTATGGATGAACAGGAATAAGACAACTGAGTCCCACATATTTTTAAAGAACCTATGAATGAGTGGTATATCAATCAATCTGTTCTAATCCTCAGTTTGAGCTGGCTACAGGGGATCGACATTGTTTTACACCACACACATGGTCCTAGGGCTCAGTGGGTGACCTATTCTCAAACCATGAACCTATGGGAACTCTCTATAGGCCTCAAACATCGGACTACATGTGTTTAGAATGCATTATGAACGCCGAGATCTCCAAACTTCTTGTGGGGTGTGACTGAAAGGCCTTCCTATGAGGTTGACCCAATGGGTCCCCTATGTGGTTGAGGGATAGAAATGTTCCTCACTGAGGATATCCATAAATTTAAAAAATACACTTAATTAAATAAAAATATTATCACATTAGTATCACTAAAACATTAACTATAGAAAATAAAATTTTTAAAACATGTAATTAAAAAGTATTAATAAATTAAAAAACATGAGAATTTAATAAACTTTAGAATTTAATTAAATGTTAATATAGTGTAATTTATCAAAAAAAAATATTAGAGATAATTTATTAAATCACTTTAAAACACAAACAAACTCCCACTTTTTGTAAATTAAAAAACAAAACATTTATTAAATTATCAACAAAAATCTACCACTTTTGAAATTTATCAAAAAGTATATTAATATTAAAGATAAATAATTTTAATCAAAAATTAACAAATTTAAAAGTAAAAATGTAGAAATTCATCAATATAGTTAAATAGATAGATACATTATTAAAAAAGTCTAATTAAGATAATGTTATAGTTTAACAATGAAATTTTAAACAGTATGATCTAATTATCCTTTAATCAAATCATAAAAACCTATTCAAGTACACAATACATGTAAAATGATATATTTAAGGAAAATTATTATACTAACTCTAATTTTAGACTTATAACATACCCAATTCAAATTTCATTTTCTCAAATTTAATAGAATCTAAGGGTTTTGTAAAAATGTCACTTAACTATTTATCAGTTGGAACAAGTTCTAATAATATATCACCTTTATTTACATGATCCCTAAAAAAATGAAATCTTACATCTATTTGTTTAGTTTTAGTGTGTTGAAGAGGGTTTTTAGAAATTAGAATAGCAGATGAGTTATCACAGTAAATAATAATTTTATCAAAAATGATATTGAAATCATATAAATTTTGTTTTATCCAAATAAAATGTGAATAACAACTAGTTGCAACAACATATTTAGACTCTACTATTGATAGTTCTACTAATAGTTGTTTCATAGATCTCCATGAAATTAAACTTTTTTCGAAAAAAGGGACACATACCTATATTTATTTTACAATCAAGTCTATAACCTCCAAATTCATAATTAGAGTAAGATAGTAAATCAAAATAGTTCTCATTAGAATAGAACAATATAGTACAAATAGTACCCTTGATATATCTAAATACTCTTTTAATTGATTTAAGTTGAATTTCCTTAGGGTTTTACGGAAACCTACCACATATGAAAAAATATAAGATGATGCTTATTCTAAAAGAAATGAGAGATAATATATTTCCTATCATAAATCTATGTAGATTAATATCAATTGACTTACCAGAATCATCCCAGTCCGATTTTGAGTTAGTACTCAGAGGTGTTTTCATACTTTTAATATAATGAAGTCCAAATCATTTTACAGGTTCTTTAGCATACATGGTTTGATTTAAGAAAATTTCATCTATCTTTTGATTAATTTTTAAACCAAGAAAATTTTTTAGTTCTCCCATTGAGTTCATGTGAAATTCAATTATCATTAGCTTATAAAAATCATCGCATAAATAATAATTTGTTGATCATGATATAATATCATCAACATATATTTGTATAACTAGTATATCACTTGAAACACTTTTCATAAACAAGGTTGGATCAAACTTACCTTTACAAAAATTATTTTTAATAATAACTGCGTAAGTCATTCATACAAAGCTCTGGGAGTTGGTTTAAGACCATATAAGGATTTATTATTTTTTAAAAACAAGATCTGGGAAATTATCATGGTCAAATCTAAGGGGTTTTCTATCATA
The DNA here is from genome assembly GCA_963277665.1 of Viscum album. Classification (NCBI taxonomy): domain Eukaryota; kingdom Viridiplantae; phylum Streptophyta; class Magnoliopsida; order Santalales; family Viscaceae; genus Viscum; species Viscum album. The sequence goes on along the minus strand of OY728121.1, from coordinate 1,074,536,296 downwards.
TAATTTATATGAAATAATTACTTTTATAAATGAACTTTTTACATCCATTTGAAATAATTCGATGTTTTTAAAACTAGAAAAGGATAACAGAGTTCTAATGGATTCTATCATAGAAATACTAGAAAAATAATATTCAATGTCAATTACCTCTTCTTGGGAATAACCTTGAGCTAGTAGTCTTACTTTATTTTTAACTATGTTTCCAGCTTCATCACATTTATTAAAAAAAATCCATTTAGTTACTATAACAGGTTTACCTTTTGAAAAAAACTACATCCTTCAATTTATTCCATTCAAATTTATCTAATTCATTATGAATATAATTTATCTTATTTCAATCAATTTTAAAAATTTCAACATTTATGGGAACAAAGTCGGCAACAAAAGAAGAATTTCCATAATAAATTAAAACATATTTTCTATTTTGAATTCCAAATTCTACATTTCCAATTACTTTTTAAATAGGGTGATATTTAAGAGTTTTCCATTCATTTGGACCAGTTTGAGAAGAGATACACTCCCCATCAACTAATACATTATCATTATATTTTTCATTATCTTCAATAAAGATAAATTACCTAAACTCATCATTTTTTTGAAATATTGCGAATCTTGATTATTATAAATGTTTTCATTAAACATAACATAACAAAATTATTCAATAACATAAGTTTTCTTATTGAAAATATATAATATCTACTCGCACTGGAATATCCAAAAAAAGTTCCCCTTTATATGATTTGTTGTCCAATATGTATAAATTATCTTTTTATATTTTAGATAAACATTATTCATCCAAAGACACTGAAATAATCAAAATTGACATTAAAACCTTTGAAAAGTTAAAAAGTGGTCATATTTAGGAAAGGTATAATTGAAATTTTATTTAAAACCTTGAAATATGTATTTAATGGTTCTACCCAAAAATATTTAGGTACATTAAATTCCATTAGCTTAGACCTAGCCATTTTTTAAATTTATCTGTTCTTTCTCTCTACCAAGAAAATCTATTACGATGTCCTAAGGGATAAGAAAAAAAATTAATAAGAATTTTATTCATAGAATTTATTAAATTATAATTTTAAAAATTTTCCATATTTATCGCCATTTATAAAGATGATTGAATCTTGTTTTCAATTTTGAATTATCTTCTAGAAAAAAAACATGGATAAATGTTAATTTTTTTGATATTGGAAATAAATCCACAAAAATATAATATAATCATATAAAATTACAAAAATAAAATTTACCACCAAATTAGTAGTTTTCATAGGTCCTCATAAGTCAAGATTTAGTAATTGTAAAAATATAGTGATAAAAATATCATTTATAGATTTAAATATTTAGTTGTGTTTTTTACCATTTAAATAAGAATCTAATATGAAGTACTTGCCTCTTTGTAACTTAGGTAGTTGCAGAGCATATTAATTCTTTGATATTTTTTAAAAAAATGTGAAATTTTTATTCCCATTCCTCTTATGCCACAAAAAGTCATATTCTTCTACAACATTTTAACTCTTAACCTTTTATTTAGTTAGATAAAAAAATCAATAGTATATACATTTTCTTCTCAGTTTATAGAAAATAAAACTAATTTATTTTTTAGAATATTACACTTATAATTTTCAAATATAACATTTAATACTTCATCACACAACTATGATATAACTATGAGATTATTTTTTAAACCATTCACATGTAATAATTTTAAATTATAACTCTTTTAAAAGAAAAAAGCATCACAAATACCATTAATATGACATTTAGAGTTGTCACCATATGTGATAGGACACCATCACATGAATTAAATTATACGAATTTTGAAATATCACATGTCATGTTCCTTTAGTAGCCACTATCCATGTACCATGATTTATTGATACTTCTAAGGAAGATTTTTTTAAATTCAATAATCAAACAGACTATTTTGGTACTATTCCAACTTAGGTCCAACTATATTAGTAATAGAAAACATAGGCACCAAAATTAATCGAAATAATTTATTGGTGAGATGATTAGAAATTATATCATTAGAAATGAAAGTTCTCTTATTCCAAAAATATTATATATATCTCATTAAACACTCATTGACATAATACCCTTTCAATCTGCACTTAAAACAGGTTACACTTGAAATGTTTCTTTTTGAGATTTTAACAATGTTAATTTTATTTAAACTTTGTGTCATACTACTATATCTAATACAATTTTTTTAAAGGTTGGGACTGAAGCCTCATTATATTATTAAATTAAATACCCCTTTTTTACTGGGTAGAGGGGGACCGAATATATAGCCCGAAGTCCCAAGGCCAAGTGTCTTGAATACTAGGCTTGAAATTCCATTTTTGTCCCAAAGGGACCCCCGATGAATAGTAAACCTACAATACCTGTGCTGCTACAATACCTGCTATAGTACCGCTATCGCTATAGTCCCTGCTATAGTACCTCCACCGTTACAGTGTAGCCACTGCTACAGTCTTCCACTACTACATTACTGCTACAATTTCCTTTTATAGTACCCAGAAATTCGTCCCTATCAGGATTTGATCCTAGGTCTTTTAGATGCTACGCAGGATTTTGTAGCACCTAGGTAAAGGCTCGTTTCCATCTAAAACCATTTTTATTAGTGTTTAATCTCATTAAGTACTTCATCTTACCATATTTTTTTTGTTTTACATTGAAAAAATTATATAAATTACTTTTAATATTAACATATTAATTTTTCAAATCCATATTCTCTTTTTGAATATTTTCTAGATCTATAAAGGCCTTTTCAATAGATCCATAAGATGTGTTTCTTACTTTTATATTTTCATACTTTAATTTCTTATGTCAATTTTCATCTTTAATTATATCATATACAACTAAATTAAATCTTCTATGTTGTTCTTTATCATAAACTTCTAGAAAGTTTTTAATTATTTTATTTTCCTATATTAGTTTTAGAAGATTAGAATTTTATTCATCTTTAGATTTATTATTCGTAGAAATTAATATTTTTATATTATCACATTCCCTTTATATTTTCACATTTTCTTTAATAAAATTATTATTCTTGACAATTGATTTTGTATAATTTTCAATTATTCGGACTCCATCATTGTTAAATTATTTATTTCTAATAAGAAATTTCTTATGTTTGGAATTTATAGAATTAGAATTAGAGAATGAATCAGAAACAATTTCAATTTCATCTATAGATAAAGAATTATGATCAGAATTTGCAGGAGTAATTAATTGAGTAAATATATAATCATTTACCTCAGATGTAATACCCATCAGTGAAAGATTCATTGTCTCTTGTTCACTTCCAGAATCTCCACATGATTCAGAACTATCTGAATAATCCCAACCTCTAAAAAAAATATTTTTCCCTTTCTTATTTTATCATTGTCTTTCTTTGGATGTTTTAGTTTAGGGTAGTTAGTCTTTATGTGCCCTTTATTTCTATACTCATAATATTTTAAGTCTTAAAAATCATTATTGTTAATAGCATTAACTTTTTTGTAGTTTTTTCTAGAATTCATCTTGAATTGCCTATTTCCACCTTTATTTTTCATGAACTTTAAAAAAATAATAATGATGTGTGCTATAAACTAGTCACTTTCCTAGAACTTAGATTTATAGGAATTATAGGTATCAATAAAATTTTATTTAAACTTAATCCCATTTCGTTTAGTATACTCCACATAAGAAATAGTTGTGATCACTAACTCATTATACAACAAAGAGTTTATTAGTTCATCTAAATTTTATTCCATGAAATTCATACTCTCATACAAGGCCACCTTCTTTTAATGTAATATAATTATAATAGATCCTAATAATCTTTCCACTTGAGCTATTTTTTCCAAGACTTCTCCAAGAGAAATCTTACCATTGGTTATATTTGTAAGTCTATAGAACATTTTGTTTACAGATTCTTCATCTTCCATCTTGAAGTCTGGGTATTCTACCTGGAGCATTCCTAACATGGTTCTATTAAACTTCATAGTACCATAATGAGTCACCTGTATTATACTCCATAATTCATGGGTTATCTTACAATTGAAACATGGATATAGATACTTCTACTTATAGCACAATACAAACTATTTTTAACCTTGTAATTAAAAACATATTTTACCATGTCATTACCTAACAGAATATTTAGATCAATATTGGGTGTCTCATATGGATTGTCCATGATGGGCCAGTGGTCCACACTAATTTTTTTAGGTAGTCTTCCATTCTAATTTCTAGAATCCACAATCACTCCCATCAATGAATGTGGGTTTTTGTAGAATCCATCCATCATTAACATTAACACGTACCATCATGAAAGAATACATTTCTTTTTTACTTGTATTGTTAAGTATGGTTACCTAGTTAGAAAAAAGTTTAAAATAGGCATAAAAAAGTCTAACCCATCAAAGTAAAGGTTTCTGATATCAATTTTTTGATATCATAACCCTAGAGCTATTGACCTCTCTCTTATACCAATTGTTTGGTATTAGATTAAAACAAAAATGACTAACCTATTTGAGAATTGGATCTGATAAAAATGGTTGTATCATTATTGATGAAACTTTTAACTATAGTATGGGAGAGGATAATATTTTTTTAAAATATTAATGAAATAAACAAACATATTTTATAAAATATTAATCTATTGTGAGTGTACAGTTCTTGAGTTGAGATTTTGTGGAAATAAATTGAAAGAACACAAGGATCTATAGTGGATCAGATCACAAACATCATAGTCCAATCTTAAATATATTCCACACCTCTAGGATATTGTTACCCACCATGAACCTCAATTTTAAAGGTGTGAGAACCATGTTTACATACACAACCTTTCAAAAAACATGAAGGAACAACATAGTCTTGATATAGGAGATTAACCTAGTATGCTTACCTAAATTTTGATCGGGAGTCAAAACCCTGACTTTTTTTAGTGGTGGAATAACTATAGAAGAAAAAACACATTATTATGAGGGGGAAAATAACAAACCAGACATGAATAATTACAAATAAAATGAAAAATATTACATAAATAAAAAAATTTAAGGAAGATATAGAAGATGATCAAAATGTGGAAGAATTTTAAGACTGATTATCATTGATCAGTTGGATGGAACAAAGGTTGAAGAATTTTAATCTTGATGATCATTGATTAGTTATAAAGAATGGATGTAGTTTTTTAAGTCCATAGGTGATCACAACAAGATTACATAAGTGCAGAAGTTTGTGACCAATTGAGAGAAATATGAACGTCGAAGATGTATCACCAGTAATTTGTATCAATGAGTCAGCACTGTAATATTTTTTTATTCCTTGCAGAGATATCCCATATCTTTAAAACCACAAGCCTATATGGGAGAGACCATTTTCCATATTTTCAAGGAACCTGTTAGAGAATAATAATTAAATAAAAAGACTGTTAGCATAATTTGATAACGACACACTTGGATAACATAGTTACAATTGGGATTTATATATATTCATGAAATATTAATATAAAAAGATTAATTTTTTAATTAAATCAATTTCGAAAATTTCAAAATTATAAAACACTACAAAAAAAATATTATATTAGATAGACAAAAAATAGTAGTAAAAATGAGAATGGCATAAACTTCAAACTACATGAATAATTTTACATAAAATATTGTTATAATTATTTTTACATACTGTAAACATTTATTTCAAAATAAATTAATAAAATATTTAATAAAGGAAATTTTTTTAATAAAAATAGTTGAAATACTAATTTTTTTTTGGAATTTTTTTTAACTAAAAATGGATTCATTTTATACCAATGAAAATAGTGAGCAGTGGCTCATGACCTACCACAGAAAAGAGGGAGTGGTGGATCATGAACAACCACTAAAAATGGAGAGAAAGGAATCATGGATCACCATTGAAAAAAGAGTAGATTAAACTATTTTATTTTAGAGAAAAAATAAAGGGAACTAAAAAAAATATATTCCTTGGTACTGAGCATCCAAAGGATTTAAGAGAAGAAACAAAAAAATTTCTACCGTTGGATGTCAAATGGTGAATCTTGAATCATCTTTGTAGATTTATAATGATGAATCATGACCTATCATTTTATGTATCCAAAGGTGGATCAATTAAAACACATTCAGTTAAAAAATGAAACATCGGATAAAGAAAGCAATAGAATATCCTATTTCCAGATCATGTTGAAGGAGCTACCATTGGAGATGTCCAATGGTGGTCGACTGAAAAATGAAATCTTGATGCAACTACTGAAAAATAGGATGACAAAGAGATGATAAAAATAAATATTTTTACAAAAAAATAAAACAAATTAAATCTGAAGGATAAAAACAACTAAATCTGATCAATAAAGGAAGAAGAGACCAAGTTGGAGCTTGATGATCTTATGGATAGACATTATATAGTATAGTAGAAACAATCGATGGGAAAATTTTACCCAACCATGATTTACAATAGTGATTAAAATGACTCACCATTGATATATGGAGGTGGCTCCTAATCACCATTGAAAATGTCCAACGGCGACTCACTAACACACTATTGGGTTCCAATGATGTCTCAACTCACTGTTGGTGTTCAACAGTTACTTGAATCACCATTGTTTGATGTTTTATCATGTCTCACCATTGGAGATGTCCAATGGTGGTGCTATTGTGAAACAAACCAATAATACAACTTTAAAACAGTGAATAATCCTGAATACGAACTACTATTAAAACGTAAAAGAAGATACATAACTAGTAGTCGAAACCAAAACAGGATAAAACTTCAAGATTTAAGAAACTTATATAGAATAAATTGAGTTTTTGTGATTTTCATGGACATACTAGAAAACGAGTGGACATATGATGAAGATCGACGGTGGAGTGGAAGTTGATGGTCTAGCCACTAAAAAAGATGAATCGGAAATGAGGAAGAAAATAATTTTAAGGGGGATTAAATAAGAATGATCATGAGATCATATTAGATCATGGGAGAAAAGATGGAGATCAGAATGATTTCTTTTATCATATCTAATGGCTGAGCTTCACACCACTTCTATCTGAGCATTTAAAGATGGATCAATAGTAATTTGATAACTAAGTGCTACATCAATTTCGAGAAACAAGAAAATGCGTATTATATAAATCAATCCATAGTAATCCTTGTTTCGAGTCGGATATGGGGGATCAATAGTAGTTTACATTGCACAGACACACTTATAGCCTAGTAGGTGACTTATTCCCAACCCATGCACCTACGAGAATGTTTTGTGAGCCTTCTACACAGGCCCACATGTGTTTGACTTTCACTATGCACACTGAGATATCGAACCTCCTTATGGGCTACCTCTAGAGGTCCTTCCCATGGGGTTGACCTAATGGGTCCCCTATGTGGTTGATGTTTAGGTAGGTGGCTCACTAAGGATGGAAATATTTCTTAAAAAATAAACACATGTAAATAAAAAAAATTATAACATTGGTATCATTAAAAAATTCATAATAAAAAATAAAATTATGAAATCATGTAATTAGAAAGTATGAATTAATTAACACACATGAAAATTTAATAAACTTGATAATTTAATAAAATTTTAATAGATAGTAATTTATCAAAAAAAAGATAAAGTATTAAATCCCAATCAAATAATAACAACTGACCTATTTAATTTTTATTTCCTAGGTCAACTAAACCAGTGTGCCAGCCCCACCCCCTTTGGAAATTTTGTTTTCTATTGGTATGATGACTGGACTAGCACCTCCCCCATTATTGTTTTTGTATTTTCATATCTCTTTTGGATAGTGGAACCCCCTTTTTAATTTTATTTTCCCTCTTTATGTTTTTATAATTCCAATCATTAGGCCGGTGGGAAAAAAAATTAGAATTCCATATACCTATGGGGTTAAGAACCCCTTCTAGAAGACACTATTCTATTAATTGAAATCTTCTTGGAATGTGGCATTTATAAAAAAATATATTAGAAAAATTAAACACCCACACGCACAAATATATATACTTGTTATTAATTTCAATCCTTCAATAAATTAGTTTCAATATAATTTAAAACATCATATGGTCACAACTTATCTATCCATGAATGAATTAAAGCCCGATTTAGTGTGATTAGACTTGGAAAATTTTCTATATATAAATTCATTTCAAATTTATTTAGTTTCTAATTGGAATAAGTGATCAAAACATTCATCCAATACAATTATTATTATTAAAGCATGAAAGCAAAGTATATTGGATGGGGATATAAAATTTATATCACTAAATTGGGTTTTCTATGTTGTCATGGTAATTTATTTCCTAGTATGAAATTTTAGGATCTCACGTGAAATAATTAAACATGAAATTAAATCGAAAAATTACCTCATTCTATTTGAAGGTGCATTCAACAACCACTCATCACCAATGATAGTATCTTGAAGGAACCAAGGCAGGATCCCTTTAGATCATCTACACACATATTTAATGTCTACAGGAATGATGATATTTTATATTCATGTGATAGAATAGATATTTGATCAAACCTTTAATATCCTAATAATCACCACAATTTCAATCCATCTAACCATGAAAAAAGGAATTTAATCCAAATCTTGGATCAACTATTTCTCTTTATAGGATGTGGGATAGATGAGAGAGAGGATCTGAAATTTTTTTAGGGAATATTACACCAAGTGAGATCCTCCTCTCACTTATATAGTGAGGTATAAAATACTTTGAATTGGAACCCTTGACCCCCGAAAATTTATTACCAACTAAATAAGTTGTAAATGAAATGTTATGACACATTAACTATGTCATAAAAATCATTTATATTTTTATAAATACTTGTAATAAAATAAAATAAATTAAATTGTAAAAGTGAGTCATTAAGTCTACTCTTTATTCCTAAAAATATTAAATAATCCTTGAAAATTGGAATTATATCAGTTCATTAAATGTTGTCACATCTATAACTTTAATACTTGTAAATTCATTAAATAAATAAATTCAACTCCAATTGTTCTATACTAGAATAATAATGAATTTAGTTATTCCTTTGAGATATTTTATTCTTGGAAATCTCCCAAACCTTATGGTGGGCCCCACCATGTCCTATAATCCTATTCAATATAAAAGGCCATACTTTCGAAGAAAATAATTGTGTGAATCCTTAGGTATTTATCTTGACATCAGTGAGTACTAATCATAGACAATGAGTAAAGTCTTGAAACCCATCAAGCCCCCGCAAGGAGATAAAGTATAGTCATATAAATGATTACCTACTACAAAAATATGTTGTGTAATGTAGTCTATTTGTATCATGATATCTTAAAATTTAGAATTCACAGTATATTTCACAATCCTTTCTTGTATAATTATTGATTGAACTTAGAAGATAGACTTACTTTCTTCTACCATGTCCATGGATTTAATGAAAGTACAACCATCCTGATCAAATGAACCTGTGATTTCACTTCCTTTATAAAGTGAGAAATTCTATCTTGATTATTCAATCAATTTAATGCCACCAATGACACACCCATCACAAGCTACCTCACTACGGCATAAATTTCATGGTTTTCAACTTACATCAAGTTACATAATCAAATGGAATACCTTGATAATAATCTCAATTCAAGAGACCAATGCCCATGCTCATAAATAAGAACATCCAATTACACCTAAAAAATGTGGTGTTCCTATTGGAAAGTATGTCCTCATGTTCTCATATACTTGATATCACCAAATGCGAACTTCACGATAAGAAGCCACAAATTCTTATAATCCCATAGAGCCTGATATTCACACATCATATGTATCCTTTCATCACGATGTTTCTGGTTCATATGACATAATTTTAATATTATTATCATGGGGTATCTATGTTCTCATTATATCATGATAAGTTCTTTAACCTTTTGACACAATCAAATATTTATGGACGTTTACATGTAAATAGTAGATATAGAAATATCGACACTAGAATGGTAAGTGTAAATCAAGAATAACTCACCTTATACATGACATGGAAATCAAAAAGTATTATTCATGATTGGTGTAGGGAACCCACTTTTACAACACTAGACTAGTAATTTTTGTGACACATAATATCCCCTCTTGGAGATTACTAAGAGTGAACCTCAACGGGAAAATTATCAATGCTTTTTTAGTCACCTACTCCTAATATCATGTATTATCTATGTCCAGTTAGATAATTTCATCCTATCCTAGAACATGTATTTAATAATATCATCCTAGATCTTCAAGTTTCTCATCATAGTGGGAAACTACTATTACCTTTCGACATGACAAATACTCTAAGGATATAATCAAATTAAATTTTATGAATAATAACTATTATCATGTGACAAGATATTTATTAATGTTTAAAACCATAAATATATATGTAATCATAAGTATAAAGTGATTGACTCTAGGAAATAAAATCCAATAGGCTCACATGTGAACTAGAGAGAACTACTAATTAATTTTATTTCGATATCTCTCACATGATATCTATACTCCTCTTGAGATAAGACATTAGTCAATTGGTTCCCCATGTTTTCCACCATGAAAAATATATTTACTGTGACTTCACCCATTTGAGTAAAACCCCTCATGAGGAAGTACATTTAAATTATATTGTTCATCTACTGATATGTTCTTGGATCCTTTATTAGACCCATAAGTATATTATTGTCACAATATAATGTGATTAGGTATTTAATTCATTGAAACAAATCAAGATATTGTAAAATCTTATAAGTACACACTTCTTCTTTGGCTACATTAGAATCCATAATATACTAAAAATCTGTTATAGAATCATCAACCACTACCTATATTGAGCTCTTCCAACTCATGGATCATCCATTGAGGGTGAAGGAATATCTTAACCATAATTATAGATAATTTTTATCTATTTATAACAATAATTTGTATATCCTCGGATGAATAGTTCCTCATCTCCTCTATAAACCATGAATATATCCTTAGTATTCTTTAGATACATGAGTATAGACTTTATTGTATTCAAATTTTGTTATTATAGACCTTCTTGATATCATCCTTCCATGGTTAGGGAATAGGAAACATCAAGATTGGTATATAAATTGATGTACATGATAGATATTATCGCATAAGCAAAAGAGGTTCCACTAATTCTCTCTCTCTCTCTCTCTATGTCGTATTTTATTCTAGGAAACATTTTCTTAGAGTGATATATACTATGTGAACCTAGAAACAATACCCTCTTGGGTTGTTCCATAATAAATATTTTTAGTATATATTCAATGTATACACTCTTATATAGTCCAATAATCCACTTATATCTATCAATAATGATATTGATCCCTCATTATTAGGATACTTCACCTAAGAATTTCAAAAATAAGAACTTGTTTAACCATAACCTATCTTCTTATAAGATTGATATCCCATTTGTAAGAAATTTTTTAACCATACCCTAGATCATCATTCAAGTGTTTCAGGTAAACAGTGAGCTCTACCTCACTAGATTTATTATAAAGAACATTAGGAATAGGGTACTCTAGAAAGTAAGAATTCCACTTTTCTCTTAGTATGGTGTGAAAATGTATATACCACTTCTAGAAATTACTCCCGATGAGGATATTATCTTTTTCAAAATCTAACATAGTGCTAGTTTTGGGTTCGAATGACATATAATTTTCTACAAGAAAAGATAAAATAGGGTTTTAGAATATTATCTTCATTATCAAAATAAGTGATGCATAATAATTTTATTAATTAGCATTCCATTTTTTTATAAAATTTCAATATCTCTCACCATTTTATTTGGAATATCCTTTAGGGATGATATTTTAGTCTTAAGGATCCATATTTCCCTTCTCTAAACCCATGAAATGTCTTGAAAAGTTATTCAAATGTATTTATGTAGGTGGATATTTACAAATGAATTAATTTGAAACTCTTTGATCTGTTAAGTGGACTCCCCAATCTTGAAATACTAGAATTGGATTTACTTAACACTTTTCTACCAATTTTAAAAAGTATATAGGAGGAGATCAACGCTTGATAAGAACTTGGTTAAGTATATGACGCCCATACCCAAATCGCTGAATCCGATTTAGAGTGCCACATGGACTCGTGCGTGTCTACCTATATAGAAGAGGTTACCAACTAGTATCAAGGGACAAGATTCTATATGGGGGATACATTACCCTCAGTATTGTTAAAAGTAATAACTCAATATAACATAGTGGAAAAAATAATCAATTTTATAATAATGACATGGGAAGTAACTTAAGAATACATAAAAATAAATTAAGGACCCCCAAAATTAGATGGTAAAACAAGAATATGTGAATGATGGGAAAATAAATAATATATTGTGTCATCACTGTGACGTTTGTCTTTATGCCATCTCGATCACCATGCCCCATATCCTAGCTCTTACCCACTGGAAAATTCACCTTTCTTGTAACCATGATCATGAAATTTGCATGTACACCAAGATTCCAATTTAAGGTGGGATTATAAACCCAATTGGACACCACCAATGAATAATTTAAATTAGTGAACATCCATAAATTTTATTTCATGATAATAATTAAATGCACAAGAGAAAAACATACAATCATGTATCAAGCAGTCATGTTCTAAACATGCCTCCAAAAACCCCCAATGTACCTACTTTGGCTCCAAAAAATAAATAAAATCATAATTGAAGTTATAAAATAATGTTTACCGGAAGTTAAACACTTTTATTCCATGGAATTCACAATGCTAATATTCACAGGTTAGGCCACAAGGCCATCAGTCCCTATCACTCTCACAGTCAGGCCATAAGACCATTGTATTCCAACACTGCCTCAGGTAATCTTATGTTGGAACCATGTCTCAGACTAGGTCAATGAAGAACATTTTACTTTGATGTCACCTCAGTGGTGATATCACATAAGACCATCAATCCCCCGATCAAGACACAATTCCATGATGCCCTATCTTCTAACTCAAACCTATCATCACATCACATACAACATCTGAACATTCTCCCCCTTTAGGGTTACTAGGCCATAATCGTTCCACATACCACTTTGGTACCATTCATTGGATAGAAAATATATCATATACCATATACATATAATGTTAATTTGGAATATAATATAGAGGGACACCATATAATAGCAAGAAGATGTTATAGTATCCAAACACACACACACACACATGTGATCAAACACAATCATGGGTTTCACAGTATACACAAACTCACACATGAAATTAAACAAAATAATGGTTTAATAACTTAAGCACATAATTCCATACCATGATAAAAATCATATACATGGACTCTACATGGTAAGGATCTTCCTAACTCAATCATTATGATGTAAAATCCAAAGGATCTCCAAGGAATCATCACTCGAAACACATTTTTTATTTATCAGTTTAATCCGATCACAAAGGATCCCTAGAAATGACTCCAATTATTTTATAATAAAAGACATCTCATGTGATTATAATTTCCCTCTACTAGAAAATTTCAGAATTATTGATTTATGTAATAGTATTTTCTAATAATTTCTTTCTCAAAGAATCATTATAAATCCCACATGTGATGATATTTTATCTCTCAAGAACAAACCCAAGATTAGAATGATGATTCATTATTATTATTTCATCATTATTGATAATTATATTTTATGTTTGAATTCAATGATTTATCTGAAAATTTTTATAGGAAAAAATTCCAAAAATGAATTTATTCCATAAAAAATCACTTAGTAATAAAGGATACAGAGAGGTTTATGCCATTTTTAGAAACCAAAATAATAACTTTGATTGTTCGAAGATGACTTTAAAAATCATGGACAAGGAATTTGGGGCTTCCCAGGATTAAGTAAAAATCATAATTTTAAGGTTGTAATGTTCAAGTATTTTAAAAATATAAATAAGGATTTCTGATTTATAGTAGTGAGAACACCAAATAAAAACACCATTTTATCCATCAATCAGGCTAATATTTAATGGATAGCATTTAAAACCTTCAAAATGTGAGTCAAATTCTTAAATGAGTAAAAATAATTAATTCCCATGATTTTAGTCTTTTAACACCATGAAAGAATGTTTGTAGAATGGAGTTGGGTGAGAAAAATGAACAAACAATGTTAAATACTACGCTTACTCCATAAAGGGTACTGTGTGTGGGTAACATGATTTTACCCTTACAAAATATATATATATCACATGAGGGTAAGGATTTTACACTTAAAAAACCTTTTAAAACATTGAATTACCCATACATAACCATTGAATACTAAGGGTTACCTTTTATATAATACTATAGTTACCCTTATGTAGCACTTATAAATTATATATTTCCTTTATGAAAATCAGATCTACCTTTAAGCGGTGAGGGTTTACCCTAATGTATCATTTGTAAATCAGATATAACCTTATATAGTGCAGGAAAACTTAACTTAACTTTATGAATTGGTCGGTTTACCCTTATGTCACCTTTAAAAATAGAATCTTACCCTTATGTAGCTAATTAAATTTCATTATCCACTTACATAACCCTTAATAAACAACGGTAAACTTTACACAGCTCCCAAAAACTAGGCTATGTTATGGTAGAAACCATTTACCCTTACATTGACCTTATTCTCTATATAAGGGTAAAAATAACATAGAAAATTATTAAATTTTTTACTAAAAGGATTTATAAATTATATCCATTTTTTTACATTTAAAAACTGATAATTTTACAATTCTTCCTCTCTAATGAATTTTCATCCCCAATAAGTTTCAAAAGTTGACTTGTTCAAACAACTCAGGCCATAGAGCTCAAACATCAGACTACAAGTCCAATGTTTCCTCATGGCTCTTCCCATGATTCGATAATACTCGAACAAGTGGAACCATAATATCCCACCACACTTTCTCGGTCTATTCTATGATCTATACCTGGAAATACTTAAAATATTCATCTAGTTATAACTCAATATTCCCATGTTCCATCACATGTGAAATATCGGGTATATACATATGAAGTTGAGAAAACTGAAACATATCATGAATACCTTGATAACATGGAGGAAGGTATAGTTGGCATGTCAATTATATGATACTTTTAGTGATATCAAATGGCCGCACAAACCATGGAACCAGCTTCCACAACTTCTAAAAATTATGATGTTCCAACCAAGGTGACAACCATAAGAAAATCCATCTTCCAGCAACAAACTTTAATTATCATCTCCTCTGGTCAGCATATGATTTTTTCATTCTATGATTGGTAACCAAACACTTCATGATCAAAAAAACCCTTTCTGAGGCCTCCTAAACCATACTCATCCCAACAAAAGTAGCCTCACCTACCCCATTCCAACACAATGGTGGCTGGAACGACCGTCTATAAAGTTACATATAAGGTTCCATATATATTTGAAACCTGCATGTTTTTATTCTATGAAAACTCAAACAAGTATAAATGATCATTCCAGGATCCATAAAAATCCAAAACACATGCTCACAATATGTCCTATAAAATATGGATCATCCTCTACGATTTTTCATCAATATATGGATGATATTTTATACTCAGTTTCACCTGGGAGCCCGAATACTTATATAAACCCTACCAAAACTGAAATGTGAAATGTTCATCTCTATAAAATATAAAGATAAATGTATAACAATGTATTCATTAAATATATTAGAAATATATCTCGACTAACTCATCAACAAAGAGAGTCTCTCGTATTGGGAAGAAATGATCCACTTTCATCAACTAATCAACTATCACCCAAATCAAATCTCAAATCCTTAGTGTATTAGGTATCCTCATCATGAATTACATAGTCACATCATCCTACATTCTCAATGGAACCATACGTTGCTGAAGAAACCCACATGGGAACCGATGTTCAGCCTTTACCCAATGCCATGTAAGGAACCATAAAACAAAACCAGTGATTTATATCCTTATACCTAACGAACAAAACTGGCATTAAATGTTATGGAACATGTTAGTTGACCTTGTATGAATTTAAAACTTCTAAGAATGAGAGTTTTTCATCAAATAATCCAGCATGGAAGCTGGGAAAACTCACCTCCCATGGTTGTAGATCATGTTATCATCTTCTAAGGAACATCCTGGAATGGAGTTATCCCATATCAAACATTCTCGCATCATAACGAACATGAGGTATAACTACTGGATAGATTTTACATGGTCCACCAATGAGGTTGTGATCACTAATGATGCACATGTCATCAAACCATGATCCACTAATTCTTCAATTGGACACTCCACCATCAAACTCATCAGACATCTATCCTCCTATGAAGGCCACTCTCCAAGATCTTTGGTCTTCAAATTTTTCCTAAAAAGAGTATCTAAAATTAAATTACCTTTACCTAGAGACCATATTGAAGTAAAATTTCTATATATACTCCAAAAAATTCCTATTATTTAATTTTATATCCCACCGAGAGATGATATATAAGAGGGTCATATATTTTGTGTAAAAAACATACATCTCACTAAGGAGATAATATCGCCAACAATTAAAATTTTGAACCACCACTACTAACTCAAATTCAAGCATTAAGTAGTTCCACTCATTGGATTGTATATGGGGTGACATCTAAGATAGTACCTAGAATCTTTTCCTCAATATAACTCACAACCCAAAACCTTAAGAATCATGATACACTGCATACGAAATCCCACGTTCTGAAAGGTTAAAATCTGGAGTAGTCATCAATCTCTTCTTAAGATCTAGGAAGATCACTTTAACCTGACCAGACCACTCAAACATCACCCTATTCCTATTAGTCCTCATCATAAGTGGTGTTATGTGGGATAAGTCCTTAATAAATCACTGATAGTACCTTTCAATTCCAAAGAATGTCCTAATCTCAAACACATTCCTTAGGTATTCCAAAGACATTATGACCTGTAAAATCTCTAGATCCACTAAAATACCAATCTTAAAATAAAATTCCTAAGGAAATACACTGAATAAATACAGAAGTAGATCTTTGACATCTTTTAAGGTAATTTATTCTCTTGAATTATTCTCAATACAATACCAAGGTTCCTAACATGAATGTACGAAATATTGGAAAATATTAGTATGTTTTCTTAGAATAAAACAACAAAAGAGTCATGATTGGGATAGAAAATCCTATTCATGAGACCCATTAACACTTTTTGATAATTTTTTATCCCAAAAGGAATGAAAATATACTCATAAAACCCATACCTTCTCTTAAATGATGTATTGGTAATATCATCTTCCTTGGCCCAACATAGATGGTATCTTGGATGAAGATCAATTTCAGAGAAACATTGAGATCCCTGTAACTAATCAAATTGATCATAAATCATGGGTTGAGGGAACCTATTATTTAAAATTACCTGATTTATCTTCTTATAGTCCACATACATCCATAGAATATAATATTCCTTCTTGAAAAACAACACTACATCACCTTAAGGAGATGCGCTCAGTCTAATAAATCCATTCACCTCCAAATCCTCTTTTTTCACCTTCAACTATCTCAACATAGTTGGTGTCATGTGATAATAAGGAATCAATTTCCATTGTGCTATATGAAAAATATCAATCTCAAACATAATTCCTATTTTTGGAATAATACCAAAGAATTCATGTATAAAGAATATCCTGACAATGATCCACCATTGGAAGAAAAGTATCAGTTACTGTTGGATTTTCAACAAGAGTCATTCCTATTACATGAGCCATAATAGCTTCGATATAGCTCAGGTTAGATCCCTCTCTACTTTATCAAATACCACACTCATAGGTAGAAAAACTTTATCCTCTTTGGATGTAATAAATGAGGCGTGTCTCATGCAGCAGTTGATATGCACCTGAAAATTAGTCTGTCAGTCCGTGATGAAGATCACATGAATGCTAGTAATCTCAAGGATCGTGAAATATAATAGATTTTCATATCCATCGACTACTATAGGACACCATGTACATCTATGAATATTATCAACTTTTATTCTCAAGGGAATACAAAGTTATTGAATCTATGAGGAAAACCTACATAGTTTGTCAATACCAATGGAAATTTGTATAGATATAAATTAATGTAATGAATAAATATCAAAAAGAGTGGTAGAAAGCGTAGAGGTGATCAAAATCATACATCAAATTATTGATGGTCCCTCTCCAGGGTTAGTTGGAATTGGTTCCACTATATAAACACTTTCTACCTCAACTCCACAACTGTATCATTGATATGCATAACTCACTTGAGAAATTATCATTTTATGGGTATGAATCTTTTGCTAAGGACCCCAACCAATCCCATGGAACCATGACTGGGTCTGACTAGAACCCCACAAAACCTTGTCTACGATGCCTTTGTGAAGGAATATTGTATATTCCCTTTCTTACCACACCGAATGAAGTTGATCTGGGTTTTTGGTAATGTTTTTTGATAATGACCACTCATTCCATAGGTAAAACAATGCGGACCCCCTCCTCCCATAGAAGGTAATGAAGATCCTCCACTCTACTCGGGTTTTCTGCCACCACTCTAGTGTGAATAATTTTCCTTCCACTTCATACTACAAAATGTATCACTAATAAGTCAAATGAAGTCTTAAATAAGTACCACAACTCTATCCTCCACTAGGCCCTTCTTGATCATCATATCCTTGTAAATCACCTCCATATATGACATTTGGTAGAAAAACCTAATTTGAATTTTTATTTCTGAATGTAGGTTAATCTCTAACTTTCTAAACATTTAAACCTCATTCCTTCCAAGAGAGGAGAAAAGTGAAGTAACTCCATGAAAAAATCTATGTATAAAGACACCATCACCACCCCTAATTAAAGCCCTATGAACTCTTCCACTCGGCCTAACATTTTATTAATCTAAAATAAAACCTCAAAGAAATTGTATTTAAAGGTATTCCAAGTCAATAATTCATGTGTCCCATCCCGATTCAGGACACTCCACCATCTCCTAGATGGTCAAAAAATAATGAAAGAATATATTTTCAATAGACATTCATTTGGATCCACCACTTGATCAAGGATCTCATGAATTATGTTAATCAATTCCTTATTATCTTGAGGGTGTCTGGTGCCCTGGAAGTATAGAGGATCCTAGAGTTAAATTTCTAAAGTACCATCAAGCATCATCTTGGAAAATCATCTGCCAAAAATATGAACTATTTGAAAGACTCTTGGTAGAATTGACCCTTCCTCATGAACCACTGGATTGGGTTCAAGGGCATATGCTTGTATGTTTAGTGGTTGAACTGAAACATCCCCCCTTGTATGAGTGTTCTGAACCTCTCCACCAAGAGGTCCAGTCAAGCATCTCCAATTTGGTATTTTTCTAAAATTCCAAATGAACATTTAGAATTCCTAAAACAACATTCTTAAATATTTATAAGGTATTAATAAGGTATTTGTTTATAAACTTATCCAAGGGTGTTATCCAAAAAAACAAGGTTGAACTATCTTAGTACTACACAAGGGTCCTCGTACCTTCATGTTAGTTACATTCATATATATATACACACACACACACACATATATATATAACATAGAAAAATAATATAAAATTGATCCAGTAATTTTTTTCAATATATATATATCATAATAGAAATAACACATATATATCACTCAACAAAGAAACATTTACATCCCAAAAAAGATATCACATTTAAGGCATTAAATTAAATAACTACTATGAAGTACACAACAGGTATATATATATATATATATATATATATATAATGTGATCATACATGCTTACTCATGAAGCACGATTTCACATGAATCCTATAAAATAATGACAAAAAAATGTACTCAGGATCAATATGATATCATAAAAATATAATGGTAATAGTATCCCAAATAATGGTAACTCAGAGGTCTATTACACATGTGATGGCCTTGAACACATGATTCTCCTATACTTGAGTGCCACACATCCTAACCCCTTTTTACTTTTCCCAAAAAAAATTCAAGAAGAATTAAATAGGGATAAACTCCTCAGATACCACTTTGTGATATCCCAACCTAAATCATTGAATCTAAGTCGAAGTGTCACATGGCCTCAGGAATTCCTCTCTATACGCAAGGGGTCGTAGAATAGTAACAAGGGTCTCAATGTCATCAGTGGGGATACTACACCCACATTATCGGAAAATTGAATAACCTAATTTAAATAAAATAAAATATTGCAGCATAACTCTAGATTCAAAGTCAATACCTTCTCAGTCACCATGGCTGTCTTCTAGCTCCCTGTCATTATGGATTTTCCCCTTTCCTAAATCCCTGATTATAAAGTATGCACACACATAGATATTATCGTGAATGGTGTTATTATAAACTCAATAAGAACCACCAAATCATCCTTAACAGAAGTTTACACACATAAGATTATAAGACATGAAAATAATTTAAATTTAATGTAAGACAACATAAAATCATGTACCAAGTAGTCATGTGTTACCCAAACTTCCACAACCCCCAACCATACTTGTTTCATCTCCAAGTATGAAATGTAGTCTTAACTGAAGTTATGAATAAAATTTGAAAACAAGTTCACCAAATTTATTCCACATTTTTTATAATCCTAAGAGTCTCATGCAATGACACAAGGCTATCATGTTCTGTCACTCTCATGGTCAGACCATAAGAACGTTGCATTCCGACACTACCCCAGGTCATCATATCTCTACACCATGTGTTAGGTGAGGTCAGTAAATAGAATCATTCCCCAGTGTCCTATCATAGTTCAAATCACATAATAATATCATCAACCTAATTCAAGATATAATTTCATCTTTTAATGTCATCTAAATAAGTATTATCATCAAATTACCTGTAACATCTGAACACACTCCCCCTCTAGGGATATCAAGCCATGACAGGTCCACTTGTAACTTTAGTAACATCCATAAGACAGAAAAATATAACATATACCAAATATATCTCATGGTAATAGGTAATATCATACATAGGAACAATATAAAACATCATAAAAAGAGATATTAGATAAACACACACACACATGTGATCAAACATAAACAAGCGTCTCATGAGCTATGTGCACACACACATGAAATCAAAATCAATAATGGTTTAAAGAACATAAGAACAAAAAATAATATCTTGCTACAAATAATAGACATGGAATCTACATGGAAAATAACATTCTAGATCAATCTTACAAATTTTAAATCCAAATGTTTTCCAATGAATCATCACACAAAACATGCCTTTGTATTGATCTTTTAAATCTACTCACCAAGAATTCCTAGAAATGATTCCAATTATTTTTTAATTAAAAATTCTCATGTGATAATAATTTCACTCATTCATTGTTTCAAAATTATTGATTTGTGTTATATAATTTGATAACATTTTGTTTCCCAAAGAATAATTATAATTCAAACATGAAATGATATTTTATCTCTTGAGAATAAACTCAAGATAAGAATGATAATTATTTATTATTCATTGATAATTTTGGATCATTATATTTTATGGTTGAATCCATCCATTTATATGATTAATTATAAAAAGAATTAATTCCAAATTTGAATTTATTTTTTGAAAAACATTTCACCCAATAACTTTGGTGAGAGAGAGGCTTTTTATAAAATTCCAAATAATAGGAAGAAATTAGATTATTCAAATAAGACTTTGAAAATATAGAAAAAGGAGTTTTAGAATACCCATACCCACTAGGAAATTAAAATTCAATGGGTATAAAGTTTAGGTATTTTAAAAATATCAACAAGGATTTCTGATTTACAAATTTAAAAAACCCTAATTAAAAACACCATTTAATTTATTATTCAAGATAATATTGAATAATAGGAGTTTAAAAACATCAAAATAGTAATAATATTCATAAATGAGTCAAAAAGATTAATTCTATAGATTTTAGGCTCTTAAAACATGGAAATTTTTTTATAAGATTGATCTGGGAGATAAGAAAATAAATAGGGTTAAAAACTACCCTTAAACCAAAATGTGAGTTATGTAATCATAACATGGTTTTACCCTAACATGGCTCATAGTTTTCACATTATTTTAAGTATTTTACCCTTGTACACCCTTGGAAAAATCAAAATTATCCTTACATAAACCATGAAAACTAATGTTTATATTTACCATGTTCCAGATTTACCATTACATGACCTTTATAAATTATGATTCACGTTTAAAAAACTTAGAGTTACCCTTATTATATGATATTTTACCTTACATATCATCTATAAATCAGGTTTACACTTATGAAGCAGATGAAAACTCATCTTACTTCAAGTAACAGTTGGGTTACCCTTATATGACCCTTAGAAATAACAGCTTCCCCTTATACAGTGGATGTGATTTTTTCTTACCCTTATAAAACCCTTGAAAAAAAGAGTTACATTAAATAAAATTCACAAAAACCAAATTGAGGTTAAAATCATTTACCCATATGTAAACCCTATGATCTACATAAGGGTGAAAATAAAATTTTAATTATTAATTTTATACTTAATGGATTTATAATTTATTTTCAAAAGGGGTTTTAAAAGATATAAAAACTAAAAAAATTAGAATGTTAACCTAAAGATTTTGTAAAAACTCCTTGATAATTGAAACCACCCCGATGGAGGCCAGACAAGATCTCTGAACTCTGATTTCATTTTAACTCGTGTTATAGAAGACTATACTGAGTTAAGATTTTCTTCAAGTTATTTTTATCTTTATTCATAAATATTCTTTATTTTATCTTTTTATATGCCTATTAGTATTATATAAATTTTACATAAGGATTAACCATGTATTGATAAAATTATTTACACATAATAAATTTATTTTATTATATATTACATAATTATTAATTCATTTATTTTTGTTATCATGATAAAGAATCAAATAAACATAAATAATTAAACATGCACCTAAGAAAAATGGAATAAATATATGTGGCATGATCATAATCGTTTATAATGATTAGTTTATCTACTAAATGATAAAATAACTCTTAATCTTAAGGGAATAGATACCTTAACCAAATCATAGTACTTTTTAAAGCATTACACCTATCCTCTTATGTATCTTCTTTGTTGGTTTCATCTTGGTCCCACCTTGAGCTAACTATACTTTTCTAGGATATTCATCCATTACATGTGTTTACTCACGTGAAGGTGAGGAGAATAAGGGTATCTATGGACATGAAAGCATTTACATAATATGAATGTATGATACTCATACCATCATTTTAATTTAATAATAATTATCATAAAACCTATTGAAAAATAATTAAATTAAAATAAATACAACACTTACATAGGTTGGTCTAGATCATGATTATTCATTAATGTAATGAGTACACATTTAAAAAACTAGCTAGAATTCATTTTTATTTGTTCTTTATTAAGATAATCTACTTGAATTAATAAATAACTTCTATTTTTAGTTAATTAATTCATTCATTTGTCTTAATTTTTAATACATACAATCTAGAAGATACCCATCATCAATAATTTTAAATAAATTAAATAAATAAATTAATTTTAGATTTAATTACATACATGACATGTACCCATCAGAACTGGATAGTGTCTTGTGTAGTCCATGTTGTGTACTATATACTTATGTGGAATGTAACATATACAACACATCATGATATTACATGGAATGTAGTATCATGAGTCATGTATCATAATTAGTATAGAAATTATGACACATGGAATTCCTTTAATATGCATGATGTGTACCACTTTTAATTCTCATGAAGTACATAATGTTAATGACGAGTATAAAAAATATGTAGTTCCTAAGTTCACATTTCTAAAAATTAATTTATCCAATTAATATTATAATTACATTCATAATTAACCTTTATTCCGTGTAATTAAATGAAGAATTATACATCATTGCTATTTGTGTGTTCTTTGTGAAATGGGCACTAGTTACACGTCATGTAAAACCTACTACACACTATGTATTTCATTATTTGAGCATTCATGACACACGATTAGGGACTTGATGTGTATACCATATGAAAATTTATAAGTTACATGATGTGTATACTCAATACACATAATGTAATATCATCTGACCCATGTTTCTCTATTGGAGGTCAATGTGTGACAAGTAATTAATATATGCCGCATCTATTGAATACACCACTTCCACATTTCTAGAAAAGTGACACTTTTTTACACAGTGTGCATTCCAACAACATGCCATGTAACCCTCCAAGAAAAATTCCATTCATATTAGTCACTACATGGCATGTAATGATGTTTTGTAAAATTATCCCACAAAAAGATGTAATTTATATGATAGGGGAGGGGGATTGAATCTGTCTGTTTATTTCTAGAAGAACTCCTTAAAGTATTAAGGTATTTCTTCTTGTTTTCTTGGGACTTGAGATGGTGATGATTGAAGCTCTCCATTCTTACGATTGTTTTAGATAAATTTCTCTTTAGGGTTGAGATAATTATTTAGGGAAGATTTGGTGTGCATAATAATTTTCCTACCCTATAAATGATATAAGTGGGTTTATATAGTTTTGTTAATTAATTTTTAATTACACATAGGCCCCTAGTAAATCTTATAAATCTTAAAAAACCCCACATAGAATAATATTATTATTTTTAATATTATTTCATTGATGTTTTCATTACTTTTGGATAATATAAATATCGTTTTTTAAATAAATAAGTTATTATTTATTTAACTAAAATTTAATATACTATTTCCATTGAACCCTTAACTAGGATTATATTTCATCCTTAATATTGGCCAAGCTTTGAATAATAATTATTCATTTAAATATATAAATATCAATAAATCATTCATTCATTAAATAATAATTTTATCAACATAAAATCAATAATTATTATTTCTCAAAACATGAGACTAATATTTATTATAATGTTAAAGTCAAATTTAATTTAACTGGGGTCCTTGATATACTTATTGTGTGACCCAATATACCTTTTCCTTAGTGGAATTATGATAACTCTCCTAAAGTCATAGATTAAAATCTAGAAGCATGTTAAGACATACATAGATAAATATGTTAAATTTCACAATGACAATAACCTCTAATGAATTTTCATCGTGTAATATAATTTTTTATCTCTTTTTCTCATTAATATGGTTGCATCATGTGTGTCATCAAGCATTTTGTTTGAAATATTATATATGAATTTCCTGAAATGAATACGCTGATAAAACCAACATGGTAACAGAATTAATCATATAGTTTAGTTCTAATCCAAGGGTCAGAGATATAGACATAAATTAACTAGGAAGGTAAATATCCTTTCCTGATTTATTCATTAATTTTATATCAATCATTACACACCAAACATATCATAGATCACCGCAACATATGTCACTACAATTTTCAAAAATACAAAAAGTATGAAACAAATGATATTAATTAATAATAATATCAAGTATATGGACTAAAACCCATGTCTGTAGATTGAAATATCCAATGAAACATAAAGAATGAAGAATTCTTATGAGAAGGTGTGTTCTTACAATATCCTCTTAAAATTTTCCAAAAGTGATCTTCATATGAAGAAGTCTCAATTCATTATAAGTATCCTACCCTTGATAACGTGTATCATTTGTGTCCCATCATATGATATCATTGAACCATATAATTTTTTTAATAATATACCCATATCACATCAAGTTTCTTATCGTAAAGAGGAACTATTATGTTTTTTCAATACAAAAGATACTCTAAGGACATTATCAAATTATATTTTATATGGAATGACAATCATCATGTGATAATATATTTATCAATATTAAAAAACAAGAATATATAGGTAACAAAAAATAAATAATAGTTTGAACTAGGGTATGAACTCCAATAATATCAAGGAACATGTTCAATTGAAATCCATAATAGATATAATCATCGTATAAAATTCACACATCCTTTTTATTTTTTATCTTTCTCTAAGACATTAATTTATGGAATGCACCATCAAAAAACCCTTTCCCATCTCCATCATCCAGAATGTAAAACTCATTCTTGAGATCACATAACTTATTTATATTCTCTAGTATAAGATTTGGTTCCAAATTATTGACTTCCTCAGTACTTGATTATGTGTTTTCATTATTAATGAAGTTACTTATCACAACCCAGTTGTTTTTCTACATGAAATGTATATTTGATATTGTCCGCAGTATATATGTCTCACTAAAAGAACAAGGAAGTTCTCCTATGATGAGAACCTAGATGTTACATGTTATTATTCTTGAATATTATTATATTGAAAGATGATCTTATCTGATAAGATATAAACGGTACAATCTATTAGAGGTTGGAGGCTCATAAGTCATTTAGACACTTTCTTATGGTGTTCGTCCTAGGAAATCTTCAAGATAAGAGGTTATGAGAATGGAATCATCAATAGAAAGTCCATATTTTCATATATCATTGGATGTTCCTATTATATAATGTGTGTATTGATCCTTATAATTTAATATTATCATAAATAGATATCATGACTCATGAAAATTTATGTATTGATGAAAACCATGAAAATATATTCTTGCTGAAAGATATGATTTTTTGGGTATGTCACGAGTGGTATTGTATTAACGGATAATTTGAGAAAGGATTTACCCCTTCTATATTTGAGATGGGGATGATTGAAGCTCTCCATTCTTACGATTTTTTTAGATAAATTTCTCTTTGGGGTTGTGATAATTCGTTAGGGAAGATTTGGTGTGTATAATAATTTTCCTACCCTATAAATGATATAAGTGGGTTTATATAGTTTTTTTAATTAATTTTAAATTACACATAGGCCCCTAGTCAATATTTTAATTCTTAAAAAACCCCACATAGAATAATAATATTATTTTTAATATTATTTCATTGATGTTTTCATTTCTTTTGGATAATATAAATATCATTTAAAAAAAATAAGTTATTATTTATTTAACTAAAATTTAATATAATATTTCCATTGAACCCTTAACTAGGATTATATTTCATCCTTAATATTGGCCAAGATTTGAATAATAATTACACATTTAAATATATAAATATCAATAAATCATTCATTCATTAAATAATAGTTTTATCAACATAAAATCAATAATTATTATTTCTCAAAACATGAGACTAATATTTATTATAATGTTAAAGTAAAATCTAATTTAACTGGGGTCCTTGATATACTTATTGTGTGACCCAATATACCTCTTACTTAGTGGATTTATGATAACTATCCTAAAGTCATAGATTACAATCTAGAATCATGTTAAGACATACATAAATAAATATGTTAAATTTCACAATGACAATAAACTCTAATGAATTTTCAATGTGTAATATATTTTTTTATCTCTTTGTCTCATTAATATGGTTGCATCATGTGTGTCATCGACCATTTTGTTTGAAATATTATATATGACTTTCCTGAAATGAATATGCCGATAAAACCAACATGGTAACAGAATTAATCATATAGTTTCATTCTAATACAATGGTCAGAGATACCCACATACATTAAATAGGAAGGTAAATATCATTTCTTGATTTATTAATTAATTTTATATCAATCATTACACACCAAACATATCATAGCTCACCGCAACATATTTCACTAAAATTTTCAAAAATACAATAATTATGCAACAAATGATATTAATTAATAATAATATCAAGTCTATGGACTAATACACATGTCTGTAGATTGAAATATCCAATGAAACATAAATAATGAGGAATTCCAATGAGAAGGTGTGTTCTCACAATATCCTCTTAAAAATTTCCAAAAGTTATCTTCATATGAAGAAGTATCAATTAATTATAAGTATCCTACCCTTGATAACGTGTATCATTTGTGTCCCATCATATGACATCATTGAACCATATAAAATTTATTTAATAATATATCCATATCACATCAAGTTTCTTATCGTAAAGAGGAACTATTATGTTTTTTCAATACAAAAGATAATCTAAGGACATTATCAAATTAAATGTTATATGGAATGGCAATCATCATGTGATAATATATTTATTAATATTAAAAAACATGAATATATAGGTAACAAAAAGTAAATAATAGTTGGAACTAGGGTATGAACTCCAATAATTTCATGGAACATGTTCAATTGAAATCCAAAATAGATATACTCATCGTATAAAATTCACAATCCTTTTTATTTTTCATCTTTCTCTAAGACTTTAATTTATGGAATGCACCATCAAACAACCCTTTACCATCTTCATCATCAAGAATGTAAAACTAATTCTTGATATCAACTAACTTATTTATATACTCTAGTATAAGAGTTGGTTCCAAATTATTGACTTCCTCAGTACTTGATTGTGTGTTTTCATTATTAATGAAGTTACTTATCACAACCTAGTTGTTTCTCTACATGAAATGTGTATTTGATATTGTCTGTAGTATATATGTTGCACTAAAAGAACAAGGAAGTTCTCCTATGATGAGAACCTAGATGTTACATATTAGTATTCTTGAATATTATTATATTGAAAGATGACCTTATCTGATAAGATATAAACGGTACAATCTATTAGAGGTTGGAGGCTCATATGTCATTTAAACACTTTCTCATGGTGTTCGTCCTAGGAAATTTTCAAGATAAGAGGTTATGAGAATGAAATCATCAATAGAAAATCCATATTTTCATGTACCATTGGATGTTCCTATTATATAATGTGTGTATTTATCCTTATAATTTAATATTATCATAAATATATATCATGAATCATGCAAATTTATTTATTGATTAAAACCATGAAAATATATTCTTGTAGAAAGATAGGATTTTTTGGGTATGTCACGAGTGGTATTGTATTAATGGATAATTTGATAAAGGATTTACCCCTTCTATATTTTTATGGACGTTGATATGTCAATCCCTATGATGGTAATGGGATTTCCTTGATAAAACCATGAACATGGTGTTCAACAACCAATATCATTTTTTGGTATTTCAAATAAAGAGTTATCAGGAATATATGTTGATGGAACAAGCATGAAACCTGTTTTATTTGAGATATCATGATAAAGTGATTCTATACCATGTTAATTGTTTTAAAGATGTTTTTGTGAGATTAAATTCTTTTTATATGGTTTCCTTGGAAGGTTTCTGGATGATAACTATATACTTTAGGAAATTTTTCCTAATTCCACATAGAAAGAGGCTTAGAGGGTCACATACAAAGTTTATCCACAATCTTTTTTAAATTAAACAATTGAATTTAACAAGTTAGAATAAATAATATTTACTCAGGTTTGTTTGATTGTCATGATTTAATTACAAGATATTAAAAAGAATTAGTGAGTTAAATAATGATAAATATTTATTTTCAAGCATGGAAAATAAATTTTTTATTATATTTATTGATGAATAATGTAGTGAAATTTATTTTTTAAATAATTATTCATTATTCAAGGATCAATAAATTTCAACAAGGGAAAGTTAACCGAGTTTAATGTTCTGAATAGAATGGGTATAAATAAGGGCTTTAAATATTCCTAAAGTGTTTCACATTCCAAGTGATTAATATTACAATTATTTTTGGACATGGGGTCAACTAATAAATAAAAAAATACAATGGGGGTTTTGTAAAATTTTAAAACCCTAGATGTTCCATAATAAATATCTAATTATATAAATTTTTATTATCACTATAGTAGTGAACTATGGATAGAGAGGGAGACTTCCTCAATCCCTAGAGAGGGATCTAGATATTTAGAGCATGATATATCCTCCTCTTCTCAAGAAATCAAGAGAAAATAAATAGTTCATCATCATTAAATAATAATTATGGTGTGATCAATCATGATAATGCAATAAATTAGGATCAGACAAGCTAGTACCTTATGATTCTAAGGAAACATTTAGAGATTGTAGTTCACAAGTGGATCATTTATAGAGGGATTATAACTTGCAGCCTATAGCACAATGCCGGTGTGAAAATATTTAGGTAACCAGATCATCAATGAATAGTGAATTACAAGTTAAGGTAATTCCATATCTTCTTATAAATTAATTATAAATTACATGTGAAGATCCTCATATTCATATTTCAATGTTTTTTATACTTAATTAATATATGGGTTTTCATTAGACATGATGTTATTTCTAATCTGCAATGAGAGTTATTTATAAATTATGAATAAAAGATGAGTTTTTCATTCTATACAAGTCCTTCCACTGTGCCCAAAACCAATATCTAGTACCTCTTGTGGAATTATTGTTGGGTTGAAAACCCCTCGCATAACTTATTCCACATTTGGATAATAGGCAATCCTTGTATAGCAACACAACCAAAAAATAGAAAATTAGTGGCGGTTTTTAGATGAGGTTATGAACAACCCCCTATAAATTCATTTTAGAGGGGGTTATACACAACCCACTCTAATAATTGAATTTATAGGTATTTTACAACCCCCCCTAAATTTCATAGCATTTTTTATTTAATATTTTTTTTTATTATAGAGGCATTCTGGTAAAAACCACCACTAATTTAATAATTAGTGGCTCTATATGTTCGGTTTTACTTTAGAGGAACTATATATATATATTAATTTGTATATTAGAGGCTATATATAAAATGGAAATTTTTTAAATGAAATCATGGGGGTTCACAACCCCCTCTAATCTCTTAAATTTGTGGGGGTTTTGAACCCCCTACAATGTATGACATTAGAGGGGGTTCACGAACCAATTCAAATCCCTTAGATTAGAGGCGGTTATGAACCCCTTCTAATTTATGAAATTTTATAGGGTTGTGAAATCCCTCTAATTTAAGAAATTTGAGGGGGTTGTGAACCCCGTCAAATTTGTGACATTAGTGGGGGTTGTGAACCCCATCTAATTTGTCATATTAGTGGGGGTTTTGAATCCCCTATAATTTAATAAATTTAAGGGGGTTTTGAACCCCCACTATTTCAAGATATTAGGCGAGGTCCATGAACCTCCATTAATCACTTTGATTAGATGGGGTTTTAACCCACATCTAAATTTTAATTTATTTTTAAAATAAATAACATATAAATTAAAATTTTATAATATATATGTGTTCATTCAAATTTTTGTGTGCATATATATATATATATATTTCATAAAAACATTATAAATATATATATAAATTCATTATAAACACACACACATATATATAAAGACAATATATAAATACTTTAAATAAATACTTATACATATATAAATATTGGAATACATAATATAAATGTAATTATAAATATATTTATTCAAATATATAAAATTTATATATGGTTTTAATAATTGTATACATTTATATTATGATTTATATTATACATATATTATATTATTTCATTTTTATTGTATATTTATGTATAAATACATTTATATTATATTATGTATACAAATATATATATTATAGACAAAATTAGATATAAATATAAATATTATATATATTTTACTACATATACATTTGTATATATTATATAGTTATTGTATATATTTTTGTATATCATATTAATTATAAATTAATTAAGTATATATATATATCATTTAATTGTATTATATATATCCAATTAAATGAATGTATTTAATTTTGTGTGTATTTATATATATATATTTGTGTGTGTGTGTGTGTGTGTGTATACATGATATAATGTAAATATATATAATTACATAAATAACTATATAATATAAACGTATTTAATATAAAATATATCTAATATAAATATCAAAATAAATAAATGTGTAGTATTTATAAAACCAACATATATTTTTTTTGTTCAAACAAATATGTATAATTATAATATTAATTAATAATTTTATTGTAATAAACACAGGCACTCATATATAAATATATAAAAACCATTATATATAGATATATATATTATAATTATATTATATCTATAAATATTATATAAATACAAAAATATATACACACACAAAAATATAAATGTTTTTATAACTATATGTACAAATATATGTTTGTATACGTAATTATAATTATTTATATATATTTTATATACATTGATATAATATATGTATATATATATATTATATATATATATATATATCTATATTATATATATATTGCACACATACATCTTATATATAAATATCATATACAAATATGTAATATATTATACACAAATATATTATATATATACAAATACTTTATATATACACAAATATATTATAATATTTATATTTATATAAAGAAATATATAAATATATAATATTTCTATATGTAAATAAATATAATTTTTTGTATTCATAACACTAATGCTTGTTTTCCATAGAGGTTCAACAACAAACCTGCATCCTTTCGGTGCAGTGTTCGAATCCAAATAGGGGATTATTTTTTCACCTTTAGATGATCGTGGGTAAGAGTGGTGCATTGTCATTCATGTGATGAGGGAGATGGGGGTTGTTTTTCTATGGTGTTGGGTTTTTCTAGTGGGCGGGCGTGGGTGTTTGGTGGGCTGTGGTGGGGTTGTCCTGCGGTCTTCGACGGTTGTCTAGTGGGGCATGGGTGGTTGTCTGGGGGTGTTGGGCGGGTTGTCCGGTTGGTCGTGGGGACTTGGGAGGGTTTTGTGGTGGGGTGTGGGTAATCTTGGGTTGGTTTCTTGTATATGTATAAAAAAGGGTGTAGTTTAGGGGTGGTTATGGTATAACCTCCCCAAAATTTCATCTTAGAAATCCAATTAGGTGTAGTTAAAACTACCCCTAAATGACTAGTTTCTGGTGAATTTGGAGCAAAATTTGAGGGGGTTTAAACCCCCTATGTCACGACCCATCCTCGGGGCCCGTGCCGTGACTACCCCAAGCCCGCCTTCCATAGGCTAGGGGCTGGCGACTAGCACTAAAGGCGTAAATCCCGATAACTGGGAAGGCATTGCCTTTATAAAAGTAAACAAAACACCACAGAGTACAAGAGGAAGTAAAACACTAAGTAAAAAAAGATTGTTCTGAAAAGTAAATGGGCCAGAATACAAACCCAACTAAAAGTACAATTACAACTGAACAAAAGTAAAACAAAAAAAGACAATAGCTGGAAGAATGGAAACAACTCCTGGGTTGTCCTCCTCGAATCCTACCTGAAGGGTAGGTACAGATAGCACAACTCCAAGATCTTCCACCACGGATCCTACCTGAAGGGTAGGTACAGATAGTGCAACTCCTGGATCATCCACCACAGATCCTACCTAAAGGGTAGGTATAGATATCCTCCACAATGCCCTCACCCGTCAACCTCCTCTGAGTGTCGTCTCACCGTGAAGTCCACCTTCGGATACTGACTCGTCGTGTGGTCCACCTCCGGGTACCGTCCAGTCCTCGAACACTCGGCCTCTACCAGCACTGCCCGTCGTCTGCAACCAACACAAAGAGGTGCGGGCATAGACCGTGCAGGGGTGAGTATAACGATACTCAGTAGGGACCCCGAGACCCTCAAGGTCTCACTAAAACTATCAAGGATAACCACAAATAAGATCTCAACAGATAACCTCTACTTAGGTATATGCCCATACATATACCTATGTTATCAAGTAACCCATATCAATCATGAGGAAACACAAAGATTATGAAATCAACGGATAACCACTACCCAGGTATATGCCCATACATATACCTAAGTTATCAAGTGACCCATCTCAATCATGAGGTAAACACAAAGGCCATAGACTCAGCTCAAACCAGGATTTTTATTATCAAAACTGTAACTACTGAAGAGCCCCGTCTCTGAAGTGTACAGTGGTCATGTCACGACTCCGAGGTATTGCTCACAAACCTAAGACTGCTGAGGTACTCCTCCTGTCGAGTACAGCGGGTCAGCCACCCAAACACAGTAGTGATTCCCGCCGGGGTATGCCACCCAAACACAGTAGTGCACACCCCCTAATAGCCTGCAGAGGTACTCTCCGGACGAGTACCATGGGTCTGCACTGTCACACAGTAGTGCTCCATCCTCCATGGGTCTGTACCCAAACAAAGTAGTGCTCCGTCCACTGGGCTAGTCGACTCACTCCAAGTCGAGTCGGTCAAGCAATCGTCAGGTCTCAGCCGGCTACACGGTCTCCGTACTCCGTACACTCGTCTCTGGGAGGGTCCACTCCACGAGCTACAGGTCGATACTCCAAGTATCTCAAAGTCCCACGAAGAAGTATCTCAAAGGACTGCCTCGTCATAGGGGTCTTAACGCAACAGACGGCGTGTCAATCGGACGCACGGTCTGTGAGTTATTAACCTTTTCATCCCAGGGGCCCGGTTGGTTTCGTGTGCGAACCAACCCGGCCATATCTCAACTTTACCTCTAACTCTCATAGGGTATACTCATAGGGACCGTTTCTCAACAAGATCACCAATGCCGTTGACGGTTCGTCAAACGGACGTCCAGTCTGAAAGTTATCAGCTTTTCCGTTCCAGGGGTTGGGTTGGATTTCGGGTACAATCCAACCCGGCCACTATCCAACATCAACAAAAACTCAGGTGAAGTATTCCAAAAGTTCCGTCTCATTAAGAGAAATCCAAAAAAGTCGATGGCACGTCAATCGGACGTCCGGAGCTCAAGTTATAAGTTTTTCCGCTCCGAGGGCCCGGTTGGTCTCGTGTTCGAACCAACTCGGTCGTACCCAAAGGTCTCCAAAACCTTGAGTGTAATATACCGAAACGACCGTCTTGATCGAAGGATCGCATCGCAACTGACGTTGTATCGATCGGAGGTATGTAACCCATGATATGTGTGTTTTAATGGAAACTGACCGAAAATAGGGGGTTCGGGCCCGGTCCGACCCGACCCGAGACCCTCCCTGTGTCAGCCCGAACCGGGTCAACCCGACCCGGGTCTAGGTCCAGCCTAAAAGGGCGCGGCCCGGCCTAGCCCGGCCGGTTGGCCTGCCGCGCTGGCGTGGCCGCATGGCCGCTCGGCTGTCCGGCTGATCAGACAGGGGGTGCGGTCACCCCCTTGAAAGAACCCCCCCCATGTGGGGGCCGCCCTTGCCCATGGACGCGGCCGAGCGCCGCGTCCCGCCTCCCTCGGTCCCGTGTGGTCGCGGGACCAGCGGTCTGCCACCGCGGCGGCCCTTCCCGGCGGCGTGCCGGGCGCCACCGCCTCCTGGCGGCCGGCCAGTGCCGGCCGGCGCCGGCAAGATTTTTCCCGGACCACCGGACGCGCTCCAGCGGTCCGTTTTGCTCGCCGCCTTCGCCAATGGTCCTCCCGGGACACTAACTTCACTGAAGACGCTTCAAAATGACCTTGCGGCCCCGTTGTCGTCACCTGTAAATCCGCGCACAACGATCAACCAGCGGAGTCTTCAATCGCCTCTGCGGCACTGACTCCGGCAACGGTTTCGTTCGGCCTCAATGGTGCGGCGCGGCGACACCGCGTGTCTTCGTCACGTTCTTTCTTGTTTCCGCGCAGTGTCGTTGCACCGCGCCACCTTCGTTCGTGCCGCAACGAACAAACAACAAAGGGGGAGGAGAGTCAGTGGTGTTCGTGCGGTCCGACCTCCTCCCGTTAAGTTGATAAAAAGCGGCCCAAAAGACGAAGAATGACCAAGGATTTTTCACGAACAAAAGAAAACAACCCCAACAATTTTCCCCACAAATAAATATTCCCAACCCACAAAAGAAATCATTCGTGGATCAAATTGAGAATTATTTGATCTGAGTTCTTTGTTTTAGAAAGAAAGAATCACGAGAATATAAACATACACAAATTTAACCCCTACCTCAAGCGTTGTCGTCGAACGAGATTTGTCGTAGAAAGGGACATCGCGGAATAAGGAATGTCACAGAAGAAGCGTCGCAGAATAAGCATCATGGAAGGAGGATCGTCGCGTCGCGGAGAAAGGATTCGTCGGCGTCGTGTCGTCGATCTCTGAGGATCCGGCATTCTTGTCGACCTTCATCGGAGGTCGGCGTTCTTCGCGTTCTTCGCGTTCTTCATCGAGGAAGGAGTGGTTCACAGCTTGAGTGATTTCTCCCAAAACCCTCTCGCACAACCCAACCTCTAATAAAATAAGAGTTGTCTTATTTTATTAACACACAAACCAACGTTTTGAAATCCAAAAAAAAACAAAACAATCAATTAAGTGAATTAATTTCAACGTTTAAACTGCCAATTTATGTGGCGTTTATTAACCAGATTAAACGCAAGGGTTGACTTCGTTTAATAGGGCGTGAGGGTGCATTACTTTAATCAAAAAGGGGTTGAAGAAGTTGAAAGGGTGGGGCTCGTGTGGGCCCTACCCCACTAATATCCTACCTAGAGTATTAGTTAGGATGTGGGTCTCACTCAACCACTTAGCTTAGGTTAACACTTCCTTGAATAAAAATAAAATCTGTTGCACAATATTTTATTTTATTCTTTAGTTAACCCAATTAAGTAAAACTCTACCCGAACAAACAGAACACTGGAAAAGCTGTTCTTAAGAAATTATCGGCGCTGCGATTCCATCAGTGCCCTCAGATTTCAATTCCAAGCACCGGTTCAAAAGTTAAAAAAACTCACTCGTTCGTTCACTGAACGTACCCGAGCTAAACTTCGGAAAAAGATTCCGGGCACACCGGGCCTCGGAATTAGGTGCCGTCAGAAACTGTGTTCTTGTAAAATCGCAAAGAAAATTATGAAAAAAAATTTCTCTTGAATTTTACGGGTATTTACATTACTCCCACCTCAGGTATTTACATCCTCATAAAGCTTTAACACAAACTAGGGTTACAAAAGCGGTACTGAGCACGCATCTGAGCCTTCCACTCCCATGTTCTTACCTGGAGGTTCCCGTACTGCTAGTGAAAGAGAACCCGAGGAATTGACCATCCTCATAGGATCCGCTCTTGTCGATCCTCGATCCCCACTAGGACCTCCGTGAAAGTCACCCCATCTCCAACGTCCAGCTCCTCATGGTCGATGATATGCGAAGGGTCGAGCACGTATCTTCTCAGTTGAGATACGTGGAAGTCGTTGTGCACTCGGTGCAACTGAGGTGGATGGGTCAAGCAGTAAACCACCTCACCTATCCTGCTGAGGACTTAGAAAGGTCCACTGAACCTCGTAGATAACTTTCCACCTTGGCCATATCTCCGTAAACCTCATCGTGGTGAGACTCGTATAAGGACGTGATCGTCATCCTCGAACTCAAGAGGCCTCCAAAGCCCGCGGATCAACTGTGCGGGGGGGGGGGGGGGGGGTCGGACAATCACGTGCTAGGTGATCCTTCCTGCCGCATTCATAACACTTCCTGCTCCTCGTACGGCTGGCTCTGGTCCTCTTGGACCTCTGCATCATCTGTCTACTGCCCACAGAAGACTCGGATACTGATCAAAAATCCTACGGAAAAGGCAGCATCTCCTGTACACGCTCGGGGTGTAGAGCTACTGGCACAAACTCCACCCTGAATAAGGTCTCAAAGTTTTCCCATGTGAAGGTCATCTCGTCGCAAAACTGGAACAAGCGGCTCCACCACCTACCTGTTGCTGCCTAAAGGAGGCTGGAAGCAAAGATCACCATGAAGTCTGCTGGCGTCCCCACTAGCCTGAAGACTCTCACCACAGTCTCCAACAAATCCTCAACCGCCTGCGGGTCCATCTCTCCCCGGAACCTGGGTGGACTATGGCGCTGGAACACGTGCAGCACGCTCAAGCGGCGTGCATCACCTACTGCTGGGGCGGGTGGCATCGGTGGCCCAACATATGGTAGTACCGCTGGTGCATCCACTAGTGCCTCAACTGCAAGAGGGCCCTGTACTGAAGACTCATCGCTTGGCAGGCTGTCAGTACGCACATCCCTCTGGGCTCTAGCTGGTCGTCCGTGGAAAGGAATCCTGAAAGAAACATACGTGACATGGTCAAACGATTTATACCTGGTGAGTTGACCTGGTTTGAGCTGACTTTTAAAAAATTTTGGAAACACACACGCAATCAGTGTTTTCGTGCACAAAGTCAGAAATCAGTTGTCAGGGTCATGGTGTATGGATACGTCGGCCGCCCGCACAAACACTGGACTCCCTGAACTGAAAACCACACTCGGTACCCTTAACACTATTGCTTCACAAAAAGAAAAAATATCCGAGTTATAAGTTCTGCGGTAGAACCGACTCCTCTGATACCAATTTTTCACGACCCGTCATCGGGGCCCGTGCCGTGACTACCCCAAGCCCGCCTTCCATAGGCCAGGGGTAAGACACTAGCACCAAAGGCATAAATCCCGATAAATGGGAAAACAATTCCTTTATAAAAGTAAACAAAACACCACAGAGTACAAGTGGAAGTAAAACACTAAGTACAAAAGAAAGTGCTGAAAAGTAAATGGGCCAGAATACAAACCCAACTGAAAGTACAGCTACAACTGAACAAAAGTAAAAAAAAAAAACAATAGCTGGAAGAATGGAAGCTGCTCCTGGGTTGTCCTCCTCAGATCCTACCTGAAGGGTAGGTACAGATAGCACAGCTCCTGGATTGTCCACCACGGATCCTTCCTGAAGGATAGGTACAGATAGCGCAACTCCTGGATCGTCCACCACGGATCCTACCTGAAGGGTAGGTACAGATAGCCTCCACAATGCTCTCACCCGTCAACCTACTCTGAGTGTCGTCTCACCGTGAAGTCCACCTCCGGATACTGACTCGTCGTGTGGTCCACCTCCGGGTACCGTCCAGTCCTCGAACACTCAGCCTCTGCCAGCGCTGCCCGTCGTCTCAACCAACACAATGAGGTGCAGGCATAGCCCGTGCAGGGGTGAGTATAACGATACTCAGTAGGGACCCCGAGACTCTCAAGGTCTCACTAAAACCAACAAGGATAACCACAAAGAAGATCTCAACGGATAACCTCTACTTAGGTATATGCTCATACATATACCTAAGTTATCAAGTAACCCATCTGAATCATGAGGAAACACAAAGATTATGAAATCAACGGATAACCAATACCCAGGTATATGCCGATACATATACCAAAGTTATCAAGTTACCCATCTCAATCATGAGGTAAACACAAAGGCCATAGACTCAGCTCAAACCATAATTTTTATTATCGAAACCGTAACTGCTGAAGAGCCCCGTCTCTGGAGTGTACAGTGGTCCTGTCATGACTCTGAGGTAAAGTTCACTAACCTAAGACTACTGAGGTACTACTCCTGTCGAGTACCGCGGGTCAGCCACCCAAACAGAGTAGTGATTCCCGCTGGGGTATGCCACCCAAACACAGTAGTGCACACCCCCTAATAGCCTGCAGAGGTACTCTTCGGACAGTACCGTGGGTCTGCACTGTCACATATTAGTGCCCCGTCTGCCATGGGTATGCACCCAAACAAATTAGTGCTCCGTCCACTGGGCTAGTCGACTCACTCCAAGTTGAGTCGATCAAGCAGTCATCAGGTCTCAGCCGGCTACACGGTCTCCGTACTCCGTACGCTCGTCTCCGGGAGGGTCCACTCCACGAGCAACAGTTCTATACTCCAAGTATCTCAAAGTTCCACTAAGAATTATCTCAATGGACCACCTCGTCATAGGGGTCTCAACGAAACAGACGGCGCGTCAATCGGACGCCCGGTCTGTGAGTAATTAACTTTTTCGTCCTAGGGGCCCGGTTGGTTTCATGTGCAAACCAACCCAGACATATCTCAACAGTACCCCGAACTCTCATAGGGTATACTAATAGGGACCGTTTTTCAACAAGATCACCAACGCCACTGACGGTTCCTCAAACGGACGTCCAGTCTGAAAGTTATCAGCTTTTCCGTTCAAGGGGCCCGGTTGGATTTCGGGTACAATCCAACCCAGCCACAATCCAACTGCAACCAAAACTCAGGAACATTATGCCAAAAGTTCCGTCTCATCAAGAGGAATCCCCCAAAGTCGACGGCACGTCAATCGGACATCCGGAGCACAACTTATAAGCGTTTCTGCTCTGAGGGCCCGGTTGGTCTCGTGTTCGAACCAACTCGGCCGTATCCAAAGTTTTTTGAAACCTTGAGTCTAAGATACCTAAACGACGGCCTCGATCCAAGGATCACATCGAAACTGACGGTGCATCGATCGGTGGTCGGTAGCCCAAGATATGGGCGTTTGAACGGAAACTACCCGAAAATAGGTGGTTCGGGCCCGGTCCGACCCGGCCCGAGACCCCCACCCCCCCTGGGTCGACCCGACCCGGGTCCGGGTCGGGCCCAAAAGGGCGTGGCCCGACCGGTTGGCCAGCCACGCTGGTGCGGCCGTGTGGCCGCTCGGCTGTCCGGCAGAGCGGACAGGGGGTGTGGTCGCCCCCTTGAAAGAAACCGCACCCCCACCCCCCGCGTGGGGGCCGCCCCTTTCCAACAGACGCGACCGAGCACCACGTCCCGCCTCCCTTGGTCCCGCGCGGTCGCGGGACTAGCAGCCTACCGCCGCGGTTCCCGGTGGTGAACCGGGCGCTGCCGCCTCCTGGCGGCCGGCCGGTGCCGGCAAGATTTTCCACGGACCACCGGACGTGCTCCGATGGTCTGTTTTGCACGCCGCCTTCGCCAACGGTCCTCCCGGGACCCGACCTTCACTACAAAGGCTTCAAAATGACATTGCGATCCTGTTTTCATCACCCGTAAATCCTCACACAACGATCTACCAGCGGAGTCTTCAATCGTCTCCACGGCCCCGAC
Organism: Viscum album; assembly: GCA_963277665.1. Classification (NCBI taxonomy): domain Eukaryota; kingdom Viridiplantae; phylum Streptophyta; class Magnoliopsida; order Santalales; family Viscaceae; genus Viscum; species Viscum album. The sequence goes on along the minus strand of OY728121.1, from coordinate 1,074,495,660 downwards.
TCCGGCCGCGGTTTTGTTCGGCATCAACGGCGTGGCGCGACGGCGCCGTGCTTCATCGTCGCGTTCTTTCTTGTTTCTGCGCGGTGCCGTTGCACCGCGCCGACTTCGTTCATGCCACAAAAAACAAATAACAAAGGGGGAGGAGAGTCGGCCATGTTCGTGCGGTCCGACCTCCTCCCGTTAAGTTGATAACAAGCGGCCCAAAAGATGAAGAATGACCAAGGATTTTTCACGAACAAAAGAAAACAACCACAACAGTTTTCCCCGCGAATAAATATTCCCAACCCGAAAAAGAAATCATTCACGGATCAACTTGAGAATGAGTTGATACGAGTTCGTTGTTTTAGAAGGAATGAACCACGAGAATATAAAATTACACAAATTTAACCCCTACCTCAAGCGTTGTCATCGAACGAGATTTTTCGTGGAAAGGGACGTCATGGAAGAAGGAACGTCATAGAAGAATCGTCGCGGAAGAAGCGTCGCGGAAGGAGGATCATCGCGTCGCGGAGAAAGGATTTGTCGGCATCGCGTCGTCGATCACCGAGGATTCGGCGTTCTTGTCGACCTTCGTTGGAGGTCGGCTTTCTTCGCGTTCTTCGTGTTCTTCGTCGAGGACGGAGTGTTTCACGGCTTGAGTGATTTCTCCCCAAACCCTCTCGCACAACCCAACCTCTAATAAAATAAGACTTGTCTTATTTTATTACCAGACAAACCAACGTTTTTAAATTCGAAAAAAATGAAACAATCAATTAAGTGAATTAATTCCAACGTTTAAACCGCCAAATTTATGAGGCGTTTATTAACTAGATTAAACGCAAGGGTCAACTTTGTTTAATAGGGGGTGCAGGTGCATTACTTTAATGAAAAAGGGGTTGAGGAAGCTGAAAGGGTGGGGCTCGTGTGGGCCCTACCCCACTAATATCCTACCTGGCGGATTAGTTAGGATGTGGGTCCCACTCAACCACTTAGCTTAGGTTAACACTTCCTTGAATAAAAATAAAATCTGTTGCACAATATTTTATTTTATTCTTTAGTTATCCCAATTAAGTAAAACTCTATCCGAACAAACTCAACACCGGAAAAGGTGTTGTTAAGAAATTACCGGCACTGCGATTCCATCGGTGCCCTCAGAATTCAATTCCGAGCACCGGTTTAAAATTTAGAAAAAGCCCCTCATTCGTTCACTGAACGTACCTGAGCTAAACTTCAGAAAAAGATTCTGGGTACACCAGGCCTCAGAATTAGATGCTGTTAGAAACTGCGTTCTTGTAAAATCGCAAAGAAAATTAAGAAAAAAAAATTCCCTTGAATTTTACGGGTTTTTACACCCTATAATCTAACATCTAAAAAACACAAACCTACTTTACTAGAACTTTCCCATAACCACCCCTAATCTGAGTGGATGAGCACTTTAGTAGTGGTAATGGGTAACCACCACTGATGTGTTTAGAAGGGGTTATAACCCTTTCTAAATGAAAAAATAATCCCTTCTAATCGACCTATTTTTTTATTGTTAGAATCCAATAAGGAACTCCCATTAATATAATTTTAACATATTCCCATAGAATGTTTTTTTTGAATTTTTCTTTCTAAATTGAACATTATCAATAAAGGAGGGTGTACCCACACCCATTTTACCCTCACCAAAACCAACATATGAATGAAAATTTTAAGATTTGATATCTCTAGAATCAATAAATGTATTAGATAAAAAATTATACAAGAAATATGAGTATTAAATATGTGACTTCTAGTTAATTTCCTAGAGGAAACCTTAGGTGTCTAATCCTTAACAGCCAACCTAGAAAAAACATCCTTTATCCTCCAAGAGTTTAGCATTATATTTTTATTTTTGATTCATTTCTTCCATTGGACCATATTTCCACCTGTAATAATGTTTTACCATTTCTAAATTATCAATACAATCCCCCTTCGTAGAATTAGGAATAATGTTATAATCAAAGTATAGAACATATTCAAAACACCTATGTTCTTCCCTCAATTATTCCTTACAGCCATCAAGATAATATTTTATCCCAGTATGGATGTTAGTTATAAGTGGCGTAGGATAATTCAAAAATCAGTCATCCTAAATTTAGTAAGAATGTTCTACTGGTCCTCCATTAATAAACTCCCTCCATGTCGTCATAACGGATTTTCTCTATGTGATTCTGAAGATCCCTCCATATAAATTAAACACCCTTATAATGGATTAATAATATTATTACCAAGACTTTATTCAGTTGTCCTATTATTCCCATTCACTTTTATATAACTTTCCTGCAATGAAACGATCACTCCATCATGAATTTGATGAGAACTTGGGGAGAGAAATATTCAAAATTCTTATTGTTATCTATTATCCATTGAGAGAGACCCCACCCCTATGAATGGATGAGAAAATAATCTTATAGTTATAGAGCATCAATTTCACCATTCAATGAATCCTAAAACTCCATAGTATTGACCTTCTAAGACTGTAAGATTCCCAAATGTGAAGCTCATACTTTCCCCTAATGGAAATTGAACAACTGGTGTTCTTATTTATAATAAAGGAAGAAATAATATGTTCATGATACAATAACAATAGGGGTTTCATATAAATATTCACCCTACACATTGGTCTAACTATATTCTAGGTGATGATTTTAAATTATCAGCTCAATACATAGACTATCCTCGATTGGATGCTTCAGGTTATACATCCTCTGATCCGTACGTAGAAGGTGACCATTGGAATTACCAATATGTATTTGAATGGATGGATTCTGAAAATGGATATTAAAACCAATAAAAAATCCTTATTTTTTTATATGAATATTAAATGACAATTGATTAACATGAATATGAAATTATCCAACATACCTAGATGTTCTAGACCATGCAGTCACCAAATCATCATTGTTAGAGAAGTCAATCAGCACTTGATGAGGATAAATAAATCCAACAAAAGATATTTTCTTCAACCCCTTGGTGTCCTAAAAAATAAAGATAATGAAATACACCAAATACCTTTTATCTAATAATATAACAGCCAGATCCATAGAAAAAAAGGTATATGCATCTAATAATTATGAGGAAGATACATAGATTAATGGTTGACCTTGAAACAATCTATGAACCTTTAGGCACACCTGAATACCGATAGAATCCTAAAGTATTATTAAATTAATAAAAGGGATAGATTCATGAACTATTACTAAAGGATGAGTAAAAGGAATCAAAGAAAATGGTGGACCCTCCTCCAATAATAGATGAGGACCTACCAGAATCTCCCTCTTAAACTAGGTTAACTGAGACATCTGAAGATCATTTTTAAAAAATATACCCTAGAATATTAAGATTTTTTTTACACCTAGTTTCCCAATATATATGTTTTTCCCTTCCCGATAGCCTAAACACATTCCTAAACATATCATCAGAATAACGACTATCCCCACAGGCCAACACATGTTCTTTCAATGTTCTTTTTCCTCACTCACACACACCCTGAGAAACTAATCAGGAGGTCACCCATAATGACCACTACTTCAGGACAAGAACACTTAACTATGGATTTCTAATTAAGTAGGCCCTGAAAAAGAAATTCTGCATTCTTTAAATGGGTATTAAAATTTATCCTTTTAACCCTTTAACATTATCAATTGTTATATTCACCCCCACCCCCTTAGATCACAATGTCCTCATTGTGGACCCTAAATAACAACCCAAGTTTTTCCAACATACATTTGGATTGCTTCCTCATTTGATACTAATTATTTTTATCTGTTTAAATAAAAAAAATTGATAAATTTACTTTCATATATAAAATATTCCTCAGCACTCATTTTCATTATGAGATTTTTTATGAAATTTTTTATGGTTCTTCCATAGTATATATTTCATGAATTTATCACACATTACATTTTATTGATATTATACTCCACAAAAAATGTCATTAATTTATTCCTAAAATCCAATCGAATGATTGTGGATTTGAAAAATATGAATCATTTTTCATACTATTCATTTTATATCATTTCTAATTATCATTTATTAATTTATTCTTTTTCAATGCGTGATGAACATAATCCCCTAGAAAAATATTCCCTTGGTTTATCAGGGTTAATATAAATAACGGAACGTCATGTGTTATGATTCAATGATAAGAAAATATGATTTTAATCATGGTAATATGAGTAAAAACTTCTATATTAATACCCTTCATAATGTAATTGCTTGAGATGAAAGATGTAGTGACCTGTAATTTTCTCAGTTGAAACATTTATCAACTCTGGGTTTATAAATCTCTAGACCACACTAGGGGAAAATGGTAAATTTAACCTAACATACAACCATGTAATTTTTATCATGGTTTCATTGATCTCAAATAGTGGTGTTTACCCACATCCATATTTTTGTTATTTTATGATAATGTTGACTTTTATGGGATTTTTAATACTTATTACCTAAATAAATATTCATCCCAGAGATCAGATGGTGATTTAATATACCTGTTTTTTGGTTTTTGAAATTTGGAATTTTTTAAGGAATTTTTTGAGACGATACATTTATATTACATAGAGTTGAAAGAATTGTATTACCTAGATATTTATATATTAAAAATAATATATTATTTCTATTCCATGCACATGTCTATAAAGAATCAATTATATCTATCAAATAGAGAATCTTATGTGAAAATTGACACCACTATAGCATCTAGAATGAGGGAAGACCCTTGAGAATGTATAATTTGTGTTAATAATTGTTGTACTCATACTTGACCATCACTAATTCCTTTAATTTAATAATATTCAAATCCATGTGATTTTTGTGAACCCTAGAAAATGATGTATAAAACCCTACTATAGATTCTAACAAGGGTTATCTAAATTTTATTTACATTAAACTTAGACATAGAGAGAAAAGTATATCCTAAGTGGATAGAAATGGATCGATATTGTATCCGGACTAGATCTGTGATGACCTCAATGATCGAATTATGTGATGATGACAAAAAAACACTGAAATCAACAACAAATTGAAGCGAAGATGATTCACCAATAATATTGGGATTATTTTATTTTATTTCCTCCATTCTATGTGAAAATTTTATTGAATATATAAACTGAGAACCCACTTTATTCAAGATTTAATCATGATTTGTTACCTATTAATTTTCTATAATCCCTATATTGATTTATTGGATTTCCATTCTTGAAAACATAATCTTTTATCCATGGATTATATATCATTGAATTATTTCCCTACAACTTTTCCACATGTGAATTAATGGTTTTGATGTTAATAGATGAAGAATGAGTAACCCCTCCCCCCATTCTGTACTGATGAAGGGTTTTCAACCCAATAGGTGGTTAGAGGCAGTGGGGGGAAACGATGTTGAAAATAAAATATTGAAAAAATGGTGGGGTGATGACCCGGTGATGTGACAATGAAAATGAACCATTTAAATTTAGTTATAGGGTGCTCCGTGGGGTGATGGTTTGATATGGGGTAAGGGTATGATGTGTGACGACCTAACGCAATGCAAGGAGACCTCCAGGTGATGGTAGGGAGGCACGAGGTGGGAAAGTTACTCAATGAGATGGATGTTTGGTGGTCGACCATGGTGTTATGGTTGAAAGTCCAATAATTATGATGATTGGGGTGAAATGGAGGTGATTTATACACATGTTAGAAATAACATGTGGCAGATAGGGTCCCACCACTATCTATTCATATAGAAACCCAAACTTATCAATCATAAATATTATATATTATTAGATTAATATCTATTATATAACATAATGATCCACACTATAATCATTTAGTCCTAGTTCCTCTAGAAACATGGACACATAAACAAATTTTCCATAAGTAATCTACTCTATATCCCAAAAAATTCTTCACAATTATCACCCTTCTTAGAAATATCATAAATAATACCATTCTTCATATCCCGAGGAAAGGAAAAATAAAAAATAATGATCTCAGATTCTCTGTAAGGGTAAGAAAGGGATATGTCAATATATAATGAGAATATCATTATTATAACATGGTAATAACGTATGAAAACCATACCATACATATAATAGATCATTAAAATTAATCATGGAATAAATCCTAGAAGTTCATAAGACATAAATCATAATATAATCAATGAAAGCAAGCCATGACATCATAATATTGGAATAATTCATAGTTTTTTGGTATAGACATAATTATATAAATTTTATGTCTTGGATACCCACCAATAAATTCATAACATGTTTGGATTGGGATAACCACAAATGTAACATATTTTAGATTGAGATAACCTCCCATGCACCCTATTTTGGGCTTGGGATAACCTCCTCTATACCCTCTATCGACCTTGGGATAACCTCCTGTTTACCCTCTTTCAGACATGGTATAACCTTCCTTTTACCTTATTTTGGGAACGGGAAAACATCCCATATACCCTCTGAGACCATGTGGCATTAATAATTACCCAGTTCATTGGAGGGAGATATAGGTCCCACTAGTAATTGTTATAACTTACCCACCATCATTGGTTATAACAAAACCACTGTCACATAATGAGAAACACACATATGTGTGAAATAAGATCAGAAAAAATCCATCCTACCAGAACATATGAAAATAAATATATTTCATAATCATATCATCATATCATTACTCATGTAAAATAAACATGAATAGTACAAATAGACAAAATTTATTTCCACAGTTAAGGTTACAATGAATTTACAGTGGGGTTAAACTAAAAAGATGAGAATTAAAAGGACCTAAACACTTTCCCAATTCAAATTTTCTAGGAATATTTTCTCATTGTCACATTTGTTTCTATTTCTATGACTTTTTTGGACTCCTTTACATGAATGTGACCTATATAATAATTTATGTAAAGAAAAAACAAAATGTCAACATCTTGCTTTTAAATATCAATTTTGTGATCAAATAGGAAAAAAGAAATATGTGAATGAATATGGATATTAATTTGAAGGATAATGAAATTAATTTTATGGGAATAATTTATTTCCAATTTTTAGTAATCAAATAATTACTTCAAATTCTTAGGCAATGCTAACACTGTAATTATTTAATTAATGGAAAAATATAATAAATGACATTAAAAATATTTAAATTAAAATATTTTGAGTGAATTATTTGGATAAATTAAATTTATAGATAAATATAACATTATATATTAGTTTTAAAATAATATATTCAAATTTAATCATTATCTTGATATTTTTTAAATTCAAACTAAATAAATAATGTGAAAATTGACATTATTGTCATTTTATAATAAATGATATTATTTAAAATGATTTAAAATTATTAGAAATCATATACTATGAAAAATGATTTTTGAAGGTTTAAAAATATAAATTATGATTCATTAATGGACCAATTGTTATTTTATAGTGACTATATCGACCCATAAAGATTAAAAACATTGTTACCTCAATTATGGTTAAAGCGGTGTTTTTGCGCGTTACATGCGTCTATGTGAAAAATAATTTTAAAAAAACATTGGTTTTTTATTTGATATGTTTTATTTAATATTTATAATATTTGTTACAAAATTATACAATAAGGATCATTTTATTTTATTCTTAAATGATAAATTACCTTGGTTATAAAGTCATGTCATTATAGAGAAAAACTAAAATGATAAAAGTATGGAAACAAAAAAGTTAAGGAACAACATGTTTTTCATGTATTGGGGGTTTTTATTGACCATATAACCCCGAAAAACATTTAATTATCAGTTTTTTATAAACATGGGGTTATTGAGACTTCCCATTGTTGAATACTTTTGGGTATTTATAAAAATGTGACTCCTCGAAAATTATAAAAGGCCACACACTCCCCTCACTTACCCACACATCTCAATCCATTTTACCAAACCAAAACCTATAAAAAACATCCCCAAAATCCTTATAAACATTATATAGGTTCTTTAATTCCATAAATTAAAACCCTAGTGTCCATATAAAGAGATCCAAATGTGGTTTCTCTAAGAAAAGTTAATCATCTTAACGAAGTTCTCTATTTTTCTTTCTTCTTTTCCACACACAATTATTTATTAACTCTTACAATATAATAAATCCGATATATCTGATATAATTAGTTTCTATTTTATTTATTTAAAAAATATTTATTAAAATCCACATTACTAAAATGGGAAACAAAATCTTCAATGGTGTGTACGACCGACTACTACCTCCCACAAACTTACATATCACATTTTCCATCAAAACTTCTCACGGTTGGATATAACGATGGATTTATTTTATATGTATTATATTTATGATATAATTATACTTATTGAGTTATAATATCACATATAACTTATTACATTGAATTCCATTTAAAATTCGATAATGTCGCTCATGTGTGTGACAGACTATCGCCTCACGAAGTGATGTGGTGCTGTTTTCACGTACTCTTTACATGGAATGTAATAAGGATAAATTTAAAGAATATTTTTAATAAATATGACATGATATAAATTATTTAATATCATGGTTTCCTAAAATTACCTACCCTTTCACCCATTAAGGTAATGATATCACCATTCATGCATACGTGCGGCCTATCGCCGCATGAAGTGATGCGACTAATTTTTCATGTCCAAACATAAAGAAAGATTCATTAAATTAACATAATGAGTAAATATGAAATTTAAAACATTAGTATAACTCAGTATAATATGTATTTTTATCCTATTTACAACAACTAGTACTTTCATAGTAAAGAATGCATGATAAAACGAGACAATTAATAACTAAAACATTGAAAATAATTGAACATTATTAAACAAACGGGTTGTAAAATGTTATTAGTGGAACATATATTGTATTATAAATATGAATATGTTTATTTAATAAATTATTAACACACTTAAAACCATTATACATGAGGTTCTAACACATATAAAGGAATTGAATCATGAGTAAAGGGTTTCTCATCTCACTTTTACTTCAATGAGACATGCACCATATTCACCATTTATTATTTATAATAGTTTATATATTTACCCTTTGATATGTTATAAAATGAATCTATTTATATTAATTGTATTTAATTTTTCACTTCATGATTATTTATTTTATATGGCTTACGATTCCAAAGTTACCATAGTGGTAATGGTTTAATTCACAATCTAATCATTATTTGTGATTTTTTTATTTAAGTATTCATTGGAAGAATTATTTTATGTTTCTAAATTAATATGAGTATTTTTTCACATCCTCTATTTATTCATGAAATTTTTCATGTAATATTACCATTTCCTGCATCTTTATTTTCTAAAATGATTGAGAAAATATTTTTAGAAAAATCAAACTTTATTTATCTCTTTGGTCGACAATCCATTTTCATCAAAATCTTTGATTTTTAAAAATGATTTGAAAAATATTTGTATCCTTTTAAAAATGATTTATTAATTAAAATTTTATGTATTTTTAATTTTCTATTTTTTTAAAATAATATTCATGTCATTTTAAAAACATGTCTCATCTAGATTTTTCCGAAAATGTGATTGGAATCCTTTTTTAATGTGTATGACAGGAATAGAATTTTACACCATCATGACCACTAAATGTTTTAATTATATTTTTATATTTTTGAAAAGGTTATTTTCAATGAAAAATATTTTCAAAATGTTTTGTGGACATTTAGTTTTTAAAGGTGACTTTCAAAGTGAAAAGGATATTTTCCTCGAGAATGTTTTTAATGAAATTTTTATGGTATTTCTATTCATTGAGAACATTGAATCTTTATTGTAATTATGATCCAATGGGAATATATTGTATTGATATCATCGTTATTAATTACATGGATGGTTAATGATTAGTTTGACAGAAGATTTATTATTTTATTACCATTCACCATATTATAATGGATTTTTTATGAATGTGTTTATTTTATTAGGGCTAAGTGTTAAAATATTTTATGATAGTTTTTCAATATGATTATTTATTTTGATTATTTTTCACCCCATTTATTTGAGGAATTAATTGGACTTCGTATGTTTTGGGTGGGTCCTAGTTATAGGTAGCTCGTTGATTCATTGATAGGTCTAATGAGACATATATTTTTTCCAAATTAAATGGATTTCTACCCACATATTTAATCTTTCTTGTGAAAGGTCCTGATAGTTTCATATGTATTTAATTTTGAGTTCACTCATTATGAGATTATTTATTAATGTCCTTGTGATTATAATATTAGTTATAATATTTGTAGATAAGTTTCAATCTCATGTGATTATTTATATCAATTTATTTGAAAATATTGTATTTATGCCATATTATGATCAGTTTTTTGATTAAATAACATTTATTTCTATTATTGACCTTCAAATATTGATTATTTATATTTATTTATAATAACTTCCACTATAGGATTACCCTTACTGAGCTTTTGATCTCACCCCTTTCATGTGTTTTATTTTCCCTAGGATACCAGGAAGTGATTTATGATTGATATTCATGGAAATTATAAGGGGAATAATGGAATTATAAAAGAAATTTTTTTATATATTTTATGTTTTCAAAGGTATGTGAAATTAAAGTATGTATCTAGTTTACCAAAACTACTAAACTATTCGGTCCTTTGGGATGTGATACCCTATATCTAGTGTAATGACCCAATGTTTTCAATTGAAATTTCTTTATTATTATTATGTTATATATTCACATGATATCACAACAAAATTAACTACTAAGTACTATGTGAAAATTCAATATATTTCTGTCACTTATGTGTTTTGAATTTTGAAAATCTGACGTACATAGTTGCGATTAGTAAGTTATTTGGAGTCTAATATGACCAACATAATTTTTGGTGAATAGTAACATTCCTTTATTGATATTAATATTACCCTTATGAATATTTATATACCATAATTATTAGTAACCTTACCTATGATGTTATATAAATAAGATTCAAGTGGATGTACGATATACCTATATCCGAGAATAAGAAAATAAACGTTTTAAAATCTGTATATTTCAAGTAAATTATTATTTTAATTAAATATTAAATTAATCATATTTAGAAAATTATTTTTGAAAAATGTTATTCATTTTTTGGATTCTAAACATCACAGAATGTTTACGGTGAATTTTAGGGATTTTTCTAAAATACTTGATTTTTGTGAATAGTAAAAAAGCCGATAATTCACAATAAATGCTAAAACCTGATTTTTTTTATCATGCTTGAGTCATGGATGATGTAAATGGAGATTGGTTCGAAATCACATTCAAATATTACTGTTTATTTTCATGTAATAATCACTCCTTATGGTCTTGCGGGAATTTAATAAACTAATGATTAACAAATTATGAAAGCCCTCCTCTCCTCCACAATAAAACCCCACCTCACTTCCTTTTCTATCCACTCCTCTCAAGCCTTGTTCATTGAAAATATTCTGCCAAAATCTCCTACCATGATCCTTCCCCACTTCCAACATCCCCTTGTATCTTAAAATTTCCAAAGCCTCTCATCTTAAGAGGCTCTGAAAGGAGTTAAACTCATGAGGGAAATTCCTCTTTCCAATTCTTTTATTTCTTTTAAGTTTATTTCTTTTCTTGTTTCTTTTCTCACCTCCCTTCATCCAAACAGTATGATAACGCTAGAAACATAAAATTATTGGAATTATTTTATTCTAATGGTATAATTTAGTATCTTCTCTCCTTTACCCATATTTTATTTGTATGAAATGAAAACACCTTTTCAGATGTGTTAATTTAGCACATTCAAGGACAATGATTTATCAATTTATATTATCATCATTAATTATGCTCATGAAAACATTTGTGTTTTTCTTGAACCAGATTATTTAATATTTAATATATCCTAGTTAAGGTTATGTAATCCTTTTTTACAAATGGTATTATGTTATAAATAAAAACATGTTCGTTGTAATCAAAACCAACCGATTAACCAAAACAGTTGTCACTATGGTTTTATATAATAATTCAACTTCACTCCCAATAAAAAAATGAATTATTATAACCATGTAATCTTTTGGAATCTCACTAATTACATACAACTTCAATAATTGAAAACGACTTTCAATATACATGTTTATCCGAACATGAACCGATCATTAAAAACCAAGAAAGAAAACAGACCCGAACAATGAAATTTAACCATATAACCAATCAAAGAGATATTGAATGAACTAAAAAGGTTATAATTAATCAATTAAATATATAATATGTTCTTTAATTATTAATTAATAATCCTATGTTGTTTATTCATGTCATTAAGAACAAGTGGAGAACACCACCAGACTTATTGTAAGGGAACCCCTCCATTTCACTTTTATTTCAACATTGTCCTCCATGTTATGAAATTTTATGTGTAATTACTAGTGATGGGGTTAAATTATGAAACTCCCACATAATTTAATCATGATGTATAAAATATTAGAAATCCCTTTCTCAATCATTAATCCCTCTAAAGTACACATGATATCATGCCGATAATCTGTAAATAATTCTACCAGAATTGCCTTTATTCCGTTATGTTGATCTATATTTATTTTTACCCAAATGAAGTTGTCTTTTATTTTTATGTAAAACTTATAAATTATGTTTATATGATCCAAAATATTTTTTCAAGATCCATCCCTCATTATCTTTTGTGGATATACATACTTTTAAGTGATTCCATTCTCGATACTTCACAGTGAGCAAACTCATTTTAAGGGAACGACCCAAATTTTTACCCAATATCAATTGCACTCTATAATCTATTTTAAGACACCATTGTCTTTATAAAATCATTATTTTTATTATTTAAACATTCTTGGTTCACTTCTAGTTTTATATAAAACATTTTTACCTTTTCTATTTTAAAATCTCTTTAGTGTTTTTTTAAAACTGCACTAAAAAGTTTTATTGCTAAGAATTTCCTAAATACTCTTATTACATGTTGTCACTTTTAATTTTCATAACTTCTCATTATATATTCTAAATTTACCTTATTAATTTCCATGTATGTTTTAATTCCTTTCTCTCATGGACACTTTTATGATACACTCATCCGTTATACTTTATGTCATGAATGTGATACCCATTTCTCTCCATGGGTTCCCTTGCCTTTATGTATGATTGAATTGTTTATGATTATTTATGTGGAAATAATATTCATGAAAATATTAACATGGGTTTTCCTTGATAGCTCTCCAATTTATTGGGTAATGTTAAGTCTCATGAGATGTTATGTGTGACGGTCTTGGTAGTTAGCCTTGGCTTGTGCTACTATGGGAAACGATCTTCCAGTTATCCTTGACTATAATTAAAGTTATATTTTAAGTAGCTTCCCCATCTCTATGATTCCATGTTTATATGAATCCATGTTTATATGTAATGATCCCTTATGTTACGTGCCTTTTTATTTCTTTATTTCATGTTACTTTCCCATGTGCTGTGGATTTATTCTTATTCTTATTCCCTTACTGGGATTTTAGTTCATCCCATTGTTTATGTTATCCCCAAGTTATCCTAGGAATATGTATGAGAAAAATGGAAGTTAGGGCCTCTTTATGAAAACTAAATAAAGAAATGTTTTATTTAATTCCATGTTTTTAGTTTTGTATTCCTAGTCTCCCAAGACACTATACTTCATGATCCTTGGTCTGTACACTGATGTATAATTATGCTTAAAATAATGTAAAGTTATATATAAAAGGCTAGGGTCACTATAGTTGATATCAAAGGATGGTCTAGTTATTTTTGGAGATTAAAATTATATCACTATAGTGAGAACCAATAATATGAGAAATATTATATGAAAACATCCCTATGTTATGGTAAGGATATAGTAAGTGGTTAATCAATCAAATACATCCATGTCTGGATACAAAAAGGTAGAGGTTGATCTAGAACAAATGTAACTAGAAGTGAAAACTCTGACGAGGAGTTTGGGGCTTGACTGAGGTTATCCCGATACACGAAAAAGGTCCTTACTACACTCTTGGTATTGACACTCTCGGGGGATATGCTTTGGTAAATTCACAAGCTTAGTACAAGCCATTTTTAAGGGAATAAAAAATTCCCATAAGTATATAAGATAAGAAATTGATCGAGGATAACCTATATTTAAACATAAGGAATCACAAGTTAGGATATACTTTTCATTTACAAGTTTATCCTTTTATGTTCAGAAGTTTCATTTTTTATGTTCAATAACTAAGTATTCAATCCCACTAATTGTACCTTCTTTATCTTAGTTAATGGAAGGAAATGGAAGAACATGTTATAACAACCAATGTGAGAGGCAATGTGAATATTTACCTAAAGATGTGCCTGATATGATGGGAACAGGTGCTAAAAACTTCATGACAGTACTTGATCAGATGTCTTAAGTTATGAATAATAACTTGAATCATGTGTAACGCCCTCCTCCTCCATGGAAAGAGAAAATTTCCATAGAATGATTCCTACAAAAAAGGCCTCCCATGTTTAGAAAATCATCGGATCCCCTCCCTATGAAATAGTAGATTATGTCCATTGAAAATATATTATTTGTCCTCCAGTGATCGGAAGAAGAGAAAGTCATATTAGCGGTTTATTGTTTTGATGGGGAAACTGATCAGTGGTGGACACCGAACAAGAATAAAAATCCCCAGGAAGAAATTGATTCCATGGATTGGGAGGAATTCAAGAGTATGTTTGTCAATAAATATTTTCCTCTAAACCTCCATCTCAAGATGGAAAGATTTTCCCACTGACTCAAGAATAAGGAAGATAATTCCATTGGGGCATATGAAGCAAACTTCAAAAGGCTTTCAAGGTACAACTTTGGTTTTTTCATGAACACCAAAAGTAAGGTGGATCACTTCTTTAGCAGGATAAAGCCAAGTCTACAGTAGGTGTTAGGGATCTGAGACTTCAACAGTTATTAGGATATTTTCCGTTGTGCCCCCATGGTTGAAATGAAGATTGGAGACACTCATTGGTCTCGTGGGCCCGGTGAAAAGAAGAAAAAAATGGAGAACAACATTGGTGGTTAAACAAAAAAATCCCATGATGGAAAGAAGCCTAAATATCAAACTTGTAAAAGTTTTGGGAGGAATCATCCTAGGAACTGTATGAAGGGAACCAAGAATTGCATCAAATGTGGAATGTTGGGACATTTGGCCATGAAATGCTGAAGGTATATGAAAAATCCTTCTAATGTGGAAGAATAAAGGAAGTTTTCTATAAACTCTCAGCTAGTGGTGTTGTGTTACAACTTCAAGGAGCATGGGAAGAATGAAAACAATTTCCCTTAGAAGAGGGTTGTCAGAGGCAATCGAAAACAACTACCAAGGAAATAAGGAAAAACTTATGCTATCACTACTTCTGAGGTGGAGCTGAAAAACAATATGGTGATAGGTATGCTAGTTATTCATTCAAGAATAGTGAATGTACTATTTGATTCTAGTTCTACGCATTCTTTCAACAATTGAAAGTTTAGTAGAAATATTAAAACACCACCTCAAAATTTAGAGGAAAAGTTATCTGTGAGAACAGAAAATGGGGAAATTATTGCGTCCATGGTTTATAACTCCTCCCCAGTTAACTTTTGAGTACTGAACCTCCCAAAAAATCTCATCATACTTCCTTTAGTTGAGTTTGACGCTATCTTGGTAATGGATTGGATATCATTTTACAAATCCAAAATAAAATTTCAAGAAAGGTATATCACTATTCAATTCCCAAAGCATCCTCTGATTCTTTACATGTGTAACGAGAAAGATGAATATTCTTTAGAATCATTGTCTCAAGTGTGGATATTTCTACCTTGTGAAAAAACATATCTAGATAAAATGATTGAGATAAAGTAGAGAATAATGCTTGAAAACATTCGCATTATGAGTGATTACACTGATGTATTCCCCAAATATTTTTATAGTCTTCATCCTAATCGAGAGGTTGAGTTCTCAATTGATCTTATTCTAGGATCTATTCCTATATCAAATACACCTTACAGAATGGAAACCGTAGATCTGGAAGAGTTGAAGTAGCAGTTACAGGAGAATATGGAGAAGGGTTTTATACACCCAATTGCTTCACCATGGGGTTCACCAGTCCTCTTCGTCAAGAAGCAGGATAGATCAATGCACACCTCTACATTGATTATCGTGATCTAAATAAAATAACGATAAAGAACAAGTATCCCCTTCCATGGATAGATGACTTTTTTGATCAGTTTCATGGGGCCAGTTATTTCTCTACGGTGGACCTTCGGTCAAGATATCACCAATTAAAGATGAGGAAGGAAGAAATTCCCAAGAATGCCTTTCGAATGAGGTATGGACACTATGAGTTCATAGTGATGCCCTTCAGAGTTACTAATTCTCCAAAAATTTACATAGATTTAATTAATAGAGTATTTAGACATTACCTCATTAAATTTGTGGTAGTCTTTATTAACGATATTATGATATACTCTAAGATAAATGAGGAACATGAGGAGCATTTGAATATAGTGTTAATGACTTTGATAAGGGAGAAGTTGTAAGAAAAGTATAGTAAATGTGAGTTCTGTATGAATGAAGTATCATTCTTGGTGAATGTTATCGCCAGCAAAGGGATATTTGTGGACCCTTCAAAGACAAAGGTAATTTAAGAGTTGCCCATGCCAACTTCTATAATGGAGATCCACATCTTTCTGGGTCTATCTGAGTATTATTGATGATTTGTGAAGAACTTTTCATGATTTTAAAACCCAATTTCCAAGATGAAATAGAAGGGAGTAAAGTCTTTCTGGATGTAGGAATGTGAAGACTATTTCAAGGAGTTGAAAAAGAGGCTTATCACTACGCCAGTAGTCACACTCTCAATAAGTGGGGAACTATTTGTGGTGTACAATGATGATTCAAAGAAGGTATTAGGATATGTTCTGAAGCAAAATGATAGAGTGATAGCTTACGCCTCATGGTAGCTGAAAATACATGATAAAAACTATCCCACAAATTATCTAGAGTTGGCGGCTGTAATCTTTGCGTTGAAAATCTGGCGGAATTATCTCTGTGGGGAAAAGTGTGAGATATATACTGACCACAAGAGTCTCAAATATATAATCACAAAAAAAGAGATTAATATGCACCAGTGAAGATGGATATATCTCATTAAGGATTGTGACTACTCAATCCACTACCATCTCGGTAAGGAAAATAAGCTGGCGGATGCTCTAAGTGGAAAGAATCTTGAATCTTCATCAATGATGAGAATTGAAAAGGTTCCAATCTTATTAGATTTAAAGGGGGTGGAAACTGGAATCATTAAGGGAGGAACATCAACAATCCTTTCTCAAATGATTTCTCAACCATACCTCATGGAGAAAATAAAGGGTGCTCATGGTAAAGATGTGGAACTTCAGAAAATAGTGGAAGCTATTAAAAATGGGAAATCCTTAGAGTTCAAGATTGATGAGGAAGGAGTTGTAAAATTTGGGTCATAATTATGTGTATCATGTGATACAGATATAAATAGGGAGCTTCTAAATGATTCACATAGCTCAACCTTCTCTATCCACCTAGGGAGCACAAAGATGTATCGAGATCTCTGATAAAACTTTTGGTGGGACAATATGAAAAGGGATATTACTGAATACACATCAAAGCTCCTAGTTTGTCAGAAAGTGCAGGCTGAGAGGGAAACTTACAAGGGGATGATGCAAACTTTACCCAAAAAACATGGAAGTGGGAGAACATTACCATGGACTTTATCACTGGACTTCTAAGGACATCTAGGGGAAACAATTCTATATGGGTCATTGTGGACTGTCTTACAAAGACAACTCACTTTATCAAAATTCGAGAGGACTATTCATTTAATCAACTTGCATGGATTTACATCAATGAAGTTTTATGGTTTCATGGAGTACCACTATCTATTGCATCTGATCGTGATCCTAGATTCACCTTGAAGTTAGTGAAAAGTCTCCAACATTCTATAAGCACTTAATTGAACTTCAGTACGACCAATCATCATCAAACTGATGGCCAATCTGAGCTGACTATTTAGGCACTGGGAGACATGTTGAGATCATGTTATATGGAATTTAATGGAGGATGGGACAAACATCGTCCACTGGTTGAATTCTATTACAATAACAGTTTCCACTCGAGCATCCAAATGGACCAATATGAAGAACTTTATGGGAAAAAGGTGCAGAACACCGGATTGTTGGGATGAAGTCAATGAGCATAAGATTCTAGGATTTGAAATGGTCGATGAAATGATGGACAAGGTGAAAACCATTCAGTAGCATATCGTGGTAGACCAAATACAATATAAGAGTTATTCAGACAATCGTCGATGATACATTGAGTTCAAAGTTAGGTACATGGTATTTCTAAGCATATTTCTAGGGAAGAAGGTCATCATGTTTGGGAAGAAAGGGAAGCTATGCCCTAGGTACATTGACCCCTTCAAAATTCTTGATCACGTTGGGGCTGTGGACTATTGAACATGAATTCCACCTACCATAGACAATGTACATTATTTCATTAATGTATCCCTCTTAAGGAATTATATACCAGACCAGTCACTTGAACTCTTTTCATAGGTGGTACAGTTGGAGGATGATCTTTCCTATGAAGCGAATTCAGTGAAGATCTTGGATCGTAGAGATAAAGTTATACCTAACAATACTACTCTCCTGGTCAAAGTACTATAGTAGAACCATAAGTACTAAAAAAAACATGGGAACTGGAGGATGTAATGAAGGAAAAGTACCTTCACCTGTTTATGGCCTAGAATGTAAAATGAAGTTTCGATGGCGAAATTTCTTAAGGGGGAATAATGTAACGACACAAAGTTTACAATGGAAATTTCCTTCTTATGATTATGTCATATAATCACATGAAATCACAACATAATGAACTACTAAGTACTATGTTACCTTTAAACATATTTTTTTCACTTATGTGTTTTGAATTTCAAAAATATGACATACATGGTTGTGATTAGTAAGTTATTTGGAATCTAATATGACCAACATAATTTTTTTGGTGAATAGTAACATACCCTTAGGAATAGTAATGTTACCCTTATGAATAGTGTTATACCCTATTGAATAGTGACCTTGCCTATGATAGTATATAAATAAGATTCAAGTGGAAGTACGATATACCTATATATGGGAATAAGAAAATAAATGTTTTAAAATCTATATTTTTCATGTAAATTACGATTTTAATTAAATATTAAATTAATCATATTTATAATTTTTTTTGAAAAATGAACTTAATTTTTTAATTATACATGTTGATAAATATTTAGGGATAATATTTCGGATTTTTCTAAAATACATGAATTTTTATGAATAGTAAAATCCAATAATTCACAATAAATGCTAAAACCTAAATTTATGCATCATGCTTGAGTCGTGGATGATGTAAATGGAAATTGGATTGAACTCACATGCACATATTACTATTCTTGGTCATGGAATCATAACTATTTCTAGTCTTGAGGGAAATTAATAAACTAAGGATTAAAAATTTATGAAAAACCTCCTATCCTCCACTATAAACCTCCTCACTTCCTATTCTCTCTACTCCTCCCAAGCCTTGTTCCTTGAAAATATTATTACCAAATAACTTACCATTATACTTTAACACGTCCAACATCCCCCACTATCTTAAAATTACTAAATCATCTCCTCTTAAGTGGCTCTCAAAGGAGTTAAACTCAAGAGGTAAATTCCTCTTTTTCAATTCTGTTATTACTTTTATGTTCTTTTGTTTTCTTATTTTTCTTCCTACCTTTCTTCACTCAAATGGTATGATAACTCGGGTAACATACATATAATGGAATTAAATTATTCTAATGGGATAATTTATTATCTTCTCTCCTTCCCCATATTTTATTTGAAAGAAAGGAAAACACCGTTTTAGATGTGTTAATTTAGCACTTTCAAGGACAACAGTTTATCAATTTCTATTATCATCTTTAATTCTGGTCATGAAACCATTTGTGTTTTGTTTTAACCCGATTATTATAGATTTAATATATCTTAGTTATGTTTTTGTAATCATTTTTTTCAAATGGTATTAAGTTATAAATAAAAACATTTTCGTTGTAATAAAAACCCACCAATTAACCAAAACGGTTGTAACTATGGTTTTATATAATAATTCATCTTCACTCCCAATAACCAAATGAATTCTTATGACCATGTAATATCCTGGAATTTCACTAATTACATACAACTTCAATAATTTAAAACCACTTTCATTATACGTGTTTATCAGAACATGAACCAATCATTAAAAACCAAGAAAGAAAACAGACATAAACAATGACATTAAACCATATAACCAATCAAAGAGATGTTGAGTGAACTAAAAAGGTTATAATAAAAAAAATTAAATATATAATATGTTCTTTAATTATTAATTAATAAACCTATGTTGTTTATTCATGTCATTAAGAACAAGTGGAGAACACCACCAGACTTAAGGTAAGCGATCCCCTCCATTTCACTTTTATTTCAACATTTTCCTTCATGTTATGCCATTTTATGTGTAATTCACAGTGATGGGGTAAAATTAAGAACCTCCAACATAATTTTATAATGATCTATAAAACATGAGAAATCCCTTTCTCTATCATTAATCCCTCTCAATTACACCTGATATCATGCTGATAATCTGTAAGGAATTCTACCGGAACCGCCTTTATTCCTTTGAGTTGATCTATCTTTATTTTTACCCAAATGAAGTTGTCTTTTATTTTTATATAAATCATATAAATGATATTTATATTCTCCAAACTATTGTTTCAATATCCATCCATCATTATCTTTTGGGGATAACATACTTTTAAGTGATTCCATCCTCGATACTTCATAGTAAGCAAACTCGTTTTAAGGGAACTTCTCAAATTTTTACCCAATATCAAGTACACACTATCCTATATTTTAAGACACTATTGTATTCATAAAATCAGTATTTTCATTATGAAAACATTCTTGGTTCACTTATGGTTTTATATAAAAGATTTTTACATTTTCTATTTTAAAATCTCTTTAGTGTTTTTCTAAAACCGTACTAAAAAGTTTTAATGATAAGAATTTATTAAATACCCTTCTTACATGTTTCCACTTCTGTTTGACATAAATTTGAATTATATATGCCTAATTTACCTTCTAGTTTCCATGTATGTTTTAATTCCTTTCTCTCATGGACACTTTTATGATACACTCATCCGTTATTCTTTATGTCATGAATGTGATACCCATTTCTCTCCATGGGATCCCATACGTTTATGTATGATTGAATTGTGTATGATTATTTATGTGGAAAGAATATTCATGAAAATATTAACATGGGTGCACCTATATAGCTCTCCAATGCATTGGGTAAAGTTAAGTCTCATGAGATGTTATGTGTGATGGTCTTGGCAGTTAGCATTGGCTTGTGCTACTTTGGGAAATGATCTTGCATTTAGCCTTGACTCTAACTAAATTCATGTTTTGAGTATCTTCCACATCTCTATGATTCCATGTTTATATGAATCCATGTTTATATGTTATGATCCCTTGTGTTACGTTCCTTTTTATTTCTTTATTTCATGTTACTATCCCATGTTCTATGGATTTATTCTTATTCTTATTCCCTTACTGGGATTTTAGTTCATCCCATTTATCATGTTATCCCCAGGTTATCCTATGAATATGTATGAGAAAATGTAAGTTAGGGTCTCTTTATGAATACTAAATAGTGAAATGTTTTATTTAATTCCATGTTTTTAGTTTTATATTCCTAGTATTCCAACACACTAGACTTCACGATCCTTGGTCTGTACACTGATCTATAATTATGCTTAAAATCATTTAATGTTATATATAAAAGGGTAGGGTCTCTATAGTTGGTATAAAAGGATGGTCTAGTTATTTTTGGAGATTACCAATAAATAACTTTAGTAATAAACCTTAAGATGAGAAAAATTATATGAAAACATCCACATAAAAAACTCTGACGAGGAGTTTGGGTCTTGACCGAGGGTATCCTGGTACACGACAAAGGGTCTTACTACACTCTTGGTATTTACACTCTCAGGGGATATGCTTTGGTAAATTCCTAAGCTTAGTACAATCCATTTTTAAGGGAATAAAAAAATCCCATAAGAATATCAGATAAGAAATAGATCGAGGATAACCTATATTTAAACCTAAGGAATCACAAGTTAGGATATACTTCTCCTTTACAAGTTTATCCTTTTATGTTGAAAAGTTTCCTCTTTTATGTTAAATAACTAAGTATTCAATCCCACTAATTGTACCTTATTTATCATAGTTAATGGAAGGAAATAGAAGAACATGTTCTAAAAACCAATGTGAGAGGCAATGTGAAGATATCCCTAATGATGTGCCCGATATGATGGGAACGAGTTCTCAAAACCTCATGACAGTACTTGCTCAGATGGATCAAGTTATGAATAATAACATGAATCATGAGGAATTCCCTCCACCTCCATGAAAAAAGAACGTTTCCATATAATCCTTCATGAAGAAAAAGGCATCCCATATTTAGAAAAGCTTCGGATCCCCACCCTATAAAATAGTAGATTAAGTCCATTGAAAAGATATTATTCATCCTCCAGTGATCGGAAGAAGAGACAGATGTATTGGCGGTTTATTGTTTTGATGGGGAAGCTGATCAGTGGTGGACACTGATCAAGAATAAAAATCACCAAGAGGTAATTGATTCCATGGATTGGGAGGAATTCAAGAGTATTTTTTTCAAAAAATATTTTCCTCTAACCCTCCGTCTCAAGATGGAAAGATTGTTCCTATGAATCAAGAAGAATGAAGATGAGTCCATTGAGGCATATGAAGAAAACTTCACAAGGATTTCAAGGTACATCTTTGGGTTTTTCATGAACACCAAAATTAAGGTTGATCTCTTCTTTAGCAGGCTAATGTTGAGTCTAAGGAAGGTGTTGGAGATCTGAGACTTTGACAATTATTAGTAGATTGTCTGTTGTGCCCTCAAGGTTGAAATGAAGATTGGAGACAATCATTGGTCTCGTGGTCCTGGTGACATGAAGAAAAAAATGGAGAACAACATGGGTGGTTAAACAAAAAAATCCCATGATGGAAAAAAGCATGAATATCAAACTTGTAAAAGTTTTGGGAGGAAGCATCCTGGGAACTGTATGAAGGGAACCGAGAATTGCATCAAATATTGAATGTTGGGACATTTGGCCATGAACTGATGAAGGGATATGAAAAATCCCATTAATGCGGAAGAAGAAAGGAAGTTTCATATCAACTGTTAGCTAGTGGTGTAGTGTTACAACTTCAAGGAGCATGGGAATTATGAAAACAATTTCTCTAAGAATTGGGTTGTCAAAGGCAAAAAAACAACCTCAAAGGAAACAAGGAAGGTCTTATGCTATCATTACTTATGAGGTGGAGCTGAACAACGATGTGGTGACAGGTACGCTAGTTATTCATTCAGGAATAGTGAATGTACTATTTGATTCTAGTTCTACACATTCATTCATACATTGAAAGTTTAGTAAGACTATTCAAACACTACCTAAAAATTTGGAGGAAAAGTTATCTGTGAGAACAGAAAATGGAGAAATTATTGCATCCATGGTTTATAACTCCTCCCTGGTTAACTTTTGAGGACTAAACCTCCCATTAAATCTCGTCATACATCCTTTAGTTGAGTTTGATGCTATCTTGGTAATGTATTTGATATCTTTATACAAATCCAAAATCAAATTTCAAGAAAGGTATATCACTCTTCAATTCCCAAAGAATCCTCTGATTCATTACAAGTGTAACGAGGAAGATGAATCTACTTTAGAATAATAATCTCAAGTGTGGATATTACTTCCTTGTGAGAAAAGATATCTAGATAAAATTATTGAGATAAAGAGAGAATAATTCATGAAGACATGCCCATCGTGAGGGATTGCACTCATGTATTCCCTGAAGAGTTTTCTGGTCTTCATCCTGATCGATATGTTGAGTTATCAATTGATCTTATTCCTAGATCTCATCCTATATCAATGAAACCTTACATAATGTCCATCATAGATATGGAAGAGTCAAAGAATCAGTTACATGAGAGTATGGAGAAGGGTTTTATATGCCAAATTGCTTCACCATGTGGTGCACCAGGTGGTAGGAACTGTGCAGTACAGTAGAGAGGACTATAGCAGGCACTGTTTGGCACTGTAGCAGCCGGGAATATTCCCCCGTTTGGGCCTTTGGGCCACTGATTTGGTCCCTGAGTCCTTTAAGGACTTCGGGACACCCCGACCTTCGAGTCAGTAAGGCCTTCGGGCCACCTTAAGGCCTTCGGGCCACCATAAGTGCATATACAAACCAGAGGACCTACAAGGAACAAGATTCAGAAAGAGGATGAGCAAGGAGCTTTCACCAGTGCAGAGCTAAATGGATTGCAAGAATGAGAGGGTATGGAACCTTCCATTGGGACAAGCCTGTGCATGCACGGGAAATCCTAGCCGAACAACCATGCAAAGGTGGAGAGATGATTTCATGATGAAGATGCTCGGGAGGATAAGTTCCAAGTAGTTAGTCTGGGTTGTATGTAATGTTTGAATCATAGAAACAATGAATTCCTCTAAGGCCTACGGGCCATGTAATATTTATGCCTACGGGCCTTGTAAGGGTTCCAACTCACCCCATGAATGCTGGATTATCAAAATCAATAAAAAAAATGAATGCCTTCAGGCCATTGGAGGAGGGAACATACAAATTCAATTATGTACAACCACTTTCATTGTATGTGTTTATCCAATTAAAAACCATGCAAGAAAACGGACCCAAACAATGAAATTGAACCTTATAACCAATCAAAAACACCTTGAATAAACTAAAAAGGTTATACTAAATCAATTAAATAAAGAATAGGTTCTATAATTATTAATTAATAAACCTAATTTTTTTATTCAGGTCATTAATAACAATTGGAGAACACCACTGGACTTAAGGTAAGGGATCCTATCCATTTCACTTTTATTCAAGATTGTACTCTAGGTTATGCCCTTTTATGTATAATTACTAGTGATGGGGTACAATTACAAACCTACCAAATAATTTCTTCATTATTTATAAAATATTATAAATCCATTCCTCTCTCATTAATCCCTCTTAAGTACACCTCATAATAGGCCAATAATCTGTAAGGAATTCTACCCAAACCTCCTTTATTCCTTTGGGTTGACCTATCTTTCTTTTTACCCAAATGAATTTTTCTTTTAATTTTATTTAAAAATTCTAAATACTTTTTATATTCTCCAAACCCATGTTTCATGATCTATCCCTCATTATCTTTTAGGGATATACATACTTTTATGTGATTACCTCCTCGATACTTCCCGGTAAGTAAACTCGTTTTTAGGGAACTTCCCAAAGTTTTACCAAATTTCAAGTTCACTCTATCCTTTGTTTTAAGACACCATTGCCTTTATAAAATCAGTCTTTTTATTATGAAAAAATTCTTGTTTTATATAAAATATTGTCCCCTTTTCTATTTTAAATTCTCTTTAGTGTTTTCCTTAAAACTGTACTAAAAGGTTTTAATTCTAAGAATTACTTAAATAGTCTTATTACATGTTTGTAATTATTTTTTACATTACTTAACATGATATATGTATATTTTACCTTATCAATTTCCATGTATGTTTTAATTAATTTCTCTCATGGACACTTTTATGATACACCCATTCATTATTCTCTATGTCATGAATATGATACCCATTTCTCTCCATGTGTTCCCTTATATTTATGTATGATTGAATTCTGTATGATTATTTATGTGGAAAGAATATTAATTAACATGTTAAGATGGGTTCACCTAGATAGTGCTCTAATTCATTGGGTAAAGTTACATCTCATGAGATGTTATGTGAAACGGTCTTGGCGGTTAGCCTCGACTTGTGCTACTATAGGAAACGATCTTGGCGGTCAGCATTGACTCATACTAAAGTAATGTTTTATGTTGCTGCCAAATATTTATGATTCCTTGTTTATACGACTCTGTGTTTATATATTATGATCTCTTATGTTAAATTCATTTCTATTTCTTTATGTCATGTTCCTAACCCATGTGCTATGGATTTATATTTATTCTTATTCCCTTGGTGGGATTTTAGATCATCCCTTTTTTCATGTTATCCCAAAGTTAACCTAAGATGATTTATGATAAAAATGGAAGTTAGGGTCTCTTTATGAAAACTAAATAAAGAAAAGTTTTTTTTAGTTCCATGTTTTCAGTTTTGTGTGCATATTCTTCCAAAACACTAGACTTCAAGATCCTTGTCTTGTACAGTGATGTATAATTATTCTTAAAATCATTTAATGTTATATATAATAGGATAATGTTTGTATATCTAGTTCCAACAAAATAAATTAATGACCATATTCGGACTACTAGGGTTAGGGTTGTTACAGTTGGTATCAGATGATGGTTAGTAGAAACCATAAAAACTAGATTTATGAAAAAATATATTAGGTAATATAACCCTATGGATTACTATAAGGACATGTATATGTATATAATAAAATCTTATAGTTTTGGTAAGGTATATATTATTTGGATTTCCTAGAAATATATCCATATTTAGATACTATAAGTTGATGTGATTCTTGAACATATGTTCTGGGGGATAATAAATCTTAAAAGGGGCATCGGGTAGGACTCATGCATTACTTGATAAATGAAAATAGTCCATACTTCACACCTAGTTTGACACTTATAGGGTATATTATTTGGTAAATATACATTTCATTTAAAAACCATTATGAAGGATCTAAAAATATTTTTATGATTTGAAATATTTCGTAAAGAAAACTTGTTTATGATTATGAGATTATCTATGCATAATTTTTTAAATTTATGTTATGTATTTAAAATGTACTCAGATTAAATATTATATTTCATAATTTTATGATATAATCTAGTGTATGATATTTTTTTCACATGGATCCTAGCTAAATTTATGGAAACCTTATAAATGCACGTAATCCAAATAGTAAAAATGATCATTTATTTGATGGGATTAAGACAATCCTCTGAAGGGAACTATCTCCCAAAAATTCTCATTATAAAAAGACATAATAGTATGTGATATAAAGATAGAGAAATAATTATCCTATTCTTATGTATTCAAAGGGAAGCTTGATAAGTATAGGATGGTAGAGGAAATGATGGTTAAAGGGATGAAGGGAAAGAATGATTTTCCCCCATGTGATTATTATGGAATGAAACACCATGATAAATATTTGAAGGGAATGAGAGTTTTATATAAGTGTGTAGAAAAAGGAAACCATGTTCATCATCTAAAAATTAAGAAAGAAACCTTTTATGATTATTATTTTAACTAAAATGATATGGGGAACTACGCAAATTAATTCACTATGCATCAAGGGAATATATCTTATAAGAAGATAAGGGATCAAGGTCAAGATTATGTTATTACTACAGTTGGAGTGGAATTATTAAAAATATTATGTATTTGGATTAAATAATTATTATGTAGAATTTTTTTATCAATGATAAGAATCATAAAAAATGGATTTTTCTGTAGTAGGTTTTCTATAAGGATTTGAAGACAGATGTTTAATGGTACCGACAACTAAGAAAATTGATACAGTACCAAGTTGATATTTTTTTAAAACAAATGATTTATGAAGTATAACCCTTAATATTTGGATGATATTGAGCTAATAATGATAAATATATATTAACGTGATGGTATTGGTAACATTGAAATTGGTTTGTAATTTATTTTATCTTTTTTGGAGTTTATGGAATAACTATATTTATGGAATAAATTTGACAACCAGAATTTTTATTTTTTAAATCATGCATGCTTTAATTAAGATTTTATTGTGATAAAGGAATTCATATATTTGTTATGTTACGTTATGAGATACTTTATGGTTTTTGGGGAATATAATGTTATATTGAATTTGGAAATTTAGTGACATCACTTCTATATTTTTGGATGTTGAATTGGGTCAAACATATTTTAGAATGGTTATAATATTAACTATTTGTGTAATGGATCTATTTTGAAATTTGAATGTTTCTATATAAATCGAGATAATAATTTTGGTTTAGGAAAATATCGAGTAAAAAAAATTTCATAGCTA
The DNA here is from genome assembly GCA_963277665.1 of Viscum album. Taxonomy (NCBI): domain Eukaryota; kingdom Viridiplantae; phylum Streptophyta; class Magnoliopsida; order Santalales; family Viscaceae; genus Viscum; species Viscum album. Next base: position 1,074,467,511 of record OY728121.1, on the reverse strand, counting down.
AGTGGATCTTATGACCTTCTAAGAGTTGCTTTTAGTGCTTCAGAAAAGAAAAATTCAACTTGAATACTCATTTTAGTATAAAAATATGAGAATGTAGTGGGAATTGATAAAAGGATGAAATTATACTTTTCAATTAAGTATATATACTTATGTTCATAGTCTATATGGTAAAATCAATCCTCAAATCTTGTAAAAATGATCCTGAAATTAAAACATTTATCCTAGTACCATCATTTCTGATGATCTAATGATATTTTCACTCATCATAGATTTGTGGCTTGGTGGTCATTAAATTTTATATAACATTCACATTATTATGATCAATGATACCATCACTCTACATAATTAGTTACTATTTTCTTCCATGTCAATATCTTTACTACCAACAAATGTTTTCATAGTTGGAAACCAATTATTATGTAATTATAGATAACCTTCATACCTCCCTTCATATATTTTCAAGAGAAATTTTTATTAAAACATTTTATGATGTGGGATTTCAATTAAGGTATTTTAAAATATTAAACCCTTGATTTCAAACATCAAAATTAAATAGCGAGGATGTTATTAATTTAAGGGGTTATAATGTAACACCCCATGATTTCAAAAGAGAAACATTATATTTTATAGTGCATATGACATGAAATAGTAGGATTAGATGAGAATTTAACACCCCAAGACATATTATATATTTATTTCTAAAAATATTAAATTTTTTATAATAATTTTAAATAAAATAAAACCATTTTATAGAAAAATAAATGTCTTATGAAAAATTGTATTTTTTTAAAAAGAAATTTTATCATGCTCTACACAAATATTTTTAATATTTTTCAAAAAAAAATTATTTTATTTTATAAAATTAGTTTAATTTATGAGATCATCATATAAAAATTAACATAATGGTATTTTTTAGGATTTCTATAAAATGTTTTATTTTTTGATGAAAAGGGAAAAATATTGGTTTTTATTGAAAACTATATTTTCCTTTAAATAATTTAAAGGTTCCATTTTGATTTAAAATTTATTTAAAAGTAAAATTATTTCAATTATATAATAATATATAAAATTTAGGTTATTGGAATAAAATTTATATTGAATCATTATTTTAAATAATTTTATAGTTTTGAGAAATTTCCCTTTGGAAAACCGCATTTTCTTCACATTTGTGGGTTTATTTATAAATTAAATATTTACACTTTTGTGAGTTTAATATAATAAAATTGATTCCATATTTGGAATAATAATTTTTATTATTACATAATATAGTCAACTTAATTTTTTTCTCTTAATGAATAATATAAATAATAAAAATTAATTACCATGGCTAAGGTCAAAATGAGTTTATAGTAGTGTCAAACTAAAAAGATACGGGTATAAATTTCCTAAAAACATTTCCAATTACTATTGAATCATGATTTGGCCTAGTTCCCATGGTAACATGATAACCAATCCGACACTGACATAGCCCGAAGGGCATTCCCAATCCCCATTGGTCGGTTACTAGAACATGGAATCATACAAACTGAAAGTGGGAATGGTTTTTCCACAAGCATTGTTGAACTAAAAGAAATAAGGTAGTATAAATATCTAAAAACATTCCATTGGGATTAATTTAAGATAAGTAAAATATGAATTAAATCCCTATTCAATACAACCAAATTACCAAAATAGGGAAAACAACCCAAGTCCTAACTCAGGCGCAACTCACCAAGTCCTAGGTTCAACAGCTAGATCCCCTCCAAGACATCCAAAATAGTATGTCAAAATTAGAAGGAGATAATCTAAAAACACTTGAAGGTATAATTAGGGTGTGAGATAAATCTTATTAGGATTTCACTAAAAGATTCCATATCAAGTTTCTAATAACAAATGAACTAGGAATGTGCATTCGATTCTAAAACAAATCGGTTTGGCATATCAAAATCAAATTTAAATAAATCATTCATTACAATTTGAAAGACAGAAATAAATTAGAAAATCATTCCTAAAAGTTATAATTATGGAAATAGATTTTGAAATATGGAATTTTACTTTAACCAAAGGGTACTTTACACAAAATGAACTTTTCAAAAAATGGATTAAATTAATAGTTTTATTTAAAAAAGTTTATATAAATCAGAAGGCATTGAAATTTTTTTACAACATTCGAAAATATTTATATTAAATGGAAAAAGATAGAAACATAGTAATGCACCTAATAAGGTACAAAAGTACCAGGCTATAAAGATCCCATACTCATAGTGAAAAGAAAATATGTACATACAACCCTTTGAACTCAGGATAAAGAGGACTCATCACCATTTACTAAGGGATGTGATGTGTTGATATGATATTTTAGAAGGTTTTAGGTTTTAATTCCATCAAAATAACTATCTATCTATCTATGTAATTCATGATATCAAGTAAAAAATAACAATGGGAAATTTATTTCAAGACTATTTAAAATATAATTTATCCAATTCTCAGTTTCAAATATCCTAATTTTCTCTTTAAAACCCATAACCAGTTTCTAATAAAAGACATGCCTTTTCACCCAGATAAAACCCTATTGTTTCTATCAAATCATTTAAATCCATTTTTCATAAATAAGGATCTCAAAAAATTTCATGCAATTTCACTATCTAATATCACAATAAAATACATAAATTTATTTTTCAAATAAATCCCATCAATTTCATAACAAACCTCCAAATCAATGGAATTGATGGTTTTCAAAATTTTCCCTCAAATAAGTTTTAAAATTTAAATTTTAAAAAATTAAAATATTACAATTCTCATAAATACACCCCAATTCACTAGAATTCAAGGATTTATAATTTCATGACAAAAATCCATTTCAAAACCCCAATCCAATGGAATTGGGTTTTCTCTAAGAAACCAATTGAAATCCATTTTAATGAAAATATAAAATTTTCATTTATTTAAAATAATTGATATTAAAAATTGTAATTTTATATTAATTTAAATTCATCAGCAAGATATAAACACCTACCTTTTTCTCACAGAAACACAAATCCCACAATGTACCCACCAAAAAAAATTAAGGCGCATAAGATCTAGGGACTCAACCTAGAAATAAGATTTGACAAAAAAAATTATAGATCCGTCAATTAAAATATTATATATCAAACCCTAAGGAGGAAAAGATAATGGGACATAGAGATGAAGAGAACACTTACACAGTAAGTTACACCATAACCACAACAACGACCGAATGTTGGATGAAACCACCCTGAAGGGTTTGAAGGCTCGAAAGATGCCTGGGAAGTACTCTATGGTCAAGAGAAAGAAGTTATGGGGGGGAATAATATTTTCATCTCTCATTCCTATTTAATAACAAGGATCAAGGTTTTACATAGTGTGTAACCCAATTACACATCGTTTAATTGATAATTTTCATCTCTGCCATAAAACCCATCACCACTTGATTAAAATGAATTATTTCATTTTATGATTTACACGACTTGTAACTATATTAAATGTCATGTAAATATTTATCATGATGATGAAATGATTGGTTAAATCTAAGAATCCATCAAATCTGTGACTTCACCATTATATGTATCCTCCCAATTCCTTCTTAGCCCTATACAAACAATGTAAAAGGAAAACCATGATGATTTTAAAGACGTACCTGACAAATCGGTAATGAGATGTCACATATTTGCTGGAAATATTTTATACCTTATCACATTACGGTATATTTTAAATGCTTTGAGAACACATTTCCATGAAAGTGACCTATATAATAATTTATGTAAATAAAAATACCAAATGTCACCCTTATGATTTTAAATTTCAATTATGTGTTAATATAGGGAAAAAAGAAATATGTAAATGAATATGGATTGTAATTTTCATAATAATGATATTAATTTCATGGTATTTTTTTAAAAAATTTCTTAATCATATACCTTCAAATTCATAAGAAACACTAAAGTTGTAATTATTTTATTAATATAAAAATAAAATAAATGTTACTCAAAATATATAAAGTAAAATAAATTGAAAGAATTATTATGTGAAAATAAATTTTTGGATAAATATATCATTTTATAAAGCTTTTAAAATAATATATTCTAATTAAAAAAATTTATTTATATTTTTAAATTCAAATTAAAATAATAATTTAAAAAATGTTATTTTATAATAAATGGCATTTTATTAAATGATTTAAAAGTCATTAAAATCCTATAATGTGAAAAGTGATTAATAAATTTTTAAAAATATAAACTATGGACAATTTTTTGGACTAGTTATTATTTTATAGTGACTATATTGACCCCTAAATCATAAATTTTTTTACCATGATAATGGTTAAAGTGGTGTTTTTTCTTGTTAAATGTGTTTGTATTAAAATTTATTTTCAACTCACATAGGATTTTTATTTCATAAATAATATGTCATATTTATAATAATTGGTTGAAAATTATATAATAATTATCATTTTATGTTAGTCTTAAATGATAAATTACCTAGGTTAAAAAGAGTATTTCTCGTAGTGAAAAACTAGAATGGTAAAAGTAAGGAAACATATAAGTTAAGGAACATCAAGTTTAAAAAATGTGTTTTTTTTGTTTTTTGGAGGTGTTGATCAACCATATCATCCATATACCCCATTAATTATCAATATTGTATCCACTTGGGGTGAGATTCACTTCCGATTATTGAATTGTTTTGGTTATTTACAAAAATGTTACTCCTCCTCAATTATAAAAGGGCCCCCACTACCAACAATTCCTCACACCTATATATCACTTTTTCATAGAAAAACCCAACCAAATTACCTATAAAACATAATTAGACACATTATATATGAGAATTAATTCCTAAAATATCATCCCTAGTATCCTTAATAAGATATCCAAAGGTGGTTTATTTAAGAGAATGTAATTGTCTTAATGAAGATCTCTCTTTTTCTATCTTCTTTTACCCCCATTAATTATGTATTTAAAATTTTAATATAAGAAAAAAAAGTATATAAAATAAACTAATATTTTATTATGTTTATGGAATAATATTTATCCATCTCTACTTTAATCAAATGGGAAAAATGTTGATTGTGTGTGCAACGAACTACCACTTCACAAACTGATTTAACTTGTTTTCGATCAACACTTCTCAAAATTGGATATAATGATAGATTTATTTTATATATATATTATTTATGATATAATTATAATTAATTTGATATATTATCACATATAAATTATTAATTTTCTTTCCGTTTAAAATTTTATAACATCACTCTTGTCTGCAGCTACCGCCTGATGAAGCGATGTGATTCATTTTTCACATACTCTTTATAAGAAAATTAATGTGGGTAAATTTTAAGATTATATATGATATATATGAATTGGTATATATTTTTTAAACATTATATATCATAAAATTTATTACCCTTTCACGCATTGAAGTAATTATATCATCACTCGTGCATACGTTCGACCTACTGTCTAGGCGAAGTGATGTGACTCATTTTCCACATACAATATTGAAAAATGATTCTTTAAAATAATATAATGATTAAATTTTATATTTATAACATAAATATAATTATTCATATGTTGGATATATATCCAATATTGATTAACTGGAACATTCATAACAAACACCCATGATAAAATGGGGAAATTAACACAAGAAACAATGTAAATAATAGAATAATGTTGATTAACAGGTGGAAAAAATGATATAACAGGATCATATACGATATTAGAAATAATATTTTGTTTTTTTTAAATTAATAAAATAAATAAAACCATTATATAGGACGTTCATACACATAATAAGGAAGTCAAACATGATGTATGAGTTTTTCGTCTCACTTTTACTTCTATGAGACATACGCTATATTCACAATATGTTCCTTTGAGTGGTGTATATAATATAAAATTGAAATTTTATAAGATAAATATATTTATATTAATGGTATTTAAATTTTTATTTGATAATAATTTCTTTTATGGGGCTTACAATAAAGAAGTTACCAAAGTGGTAAGGGTTTAGTTCGCAATCTCATCATTATTTGAGATTGTTTTTGTTTTAGTCTCACATTAGAGAATTATTTTATATTTATATATTAAAACCAATATATTTTATCCCAATATAGTTATTAATGAACATTTTCATGTACTTATACCAATTTAACACTCTTTGGTACTTAAAATGGCTGAGAAAATGTTTTTAAGAATGTCTGACTTTATTTCTCTCTTCGGTCAAAAATCATTTTTTGAAAAAATACATGTTTTCTAAAAATGTTTTGAAAAATGTTTTTAAAATTTTTAAAATTATTTATTGAATAAATTTTTATCTATTTTTACTTTTAAATTTCATTTTGAAAGGAATATTCATGTCATTTTTCAAAATAAGGTGCATTTTCCTTTTTCTGAAATGTGAGAGGTATCATTGTTTTAACATGTATGAAATGAATGGATTTTTTTCCATCATGAAAACATGATGTTTTTAAAAAATTTACAATTTTTAAAGGGTTATTTTAAAATAAATGTAATTTAAAAAATTGTGAACTTTTTGTTTTAAAAGGTTATTTTCAATGTGGAATGGATATTTTCCTAAAAAATGTTTTTAACGACCCTTTTATGGTATTTTTATTCAATAATACATCAACCATTTATTATAATTATGATCCAATGTTGATTTGTTGTATTGATATCATCCTTGTTATTTCTTTGTATGGATTATGATCAATTTAACCAAGGATGTACAATTTTTTTACCATTCACCATATTATTCTCGATGGTTTATGAACATGTTTATTTGATTGGGGTATGTATTAAAATTTCATAGGTTATATTTTCAATAATAATGTATATTTTTATTATGTTTCACCCATTTCATATGTGGGATTTATTATAATTTGTAGGTTATGGTTGGGGCCCTGTTACAGATAGCCCCTCGATTCATCAACATGTTTCATGAGACAAATTAGTTATCCAAATTAGCTGGGTTTCTACCCATAGATTTAAACTATCTTGTGAAAGTTCTTCACTATTTCATATGTCTATAATTATGAATTCCCCAGTTATGAGAACAATTATTTATGTCCATGTGATTATTGAATTATTTATAATATCCATAGATAGGTTTTAAGATCATTTCATTATTTATATGGATTTATTTGATGATCATTTATTTCTTCCATATTATGATAATTTTATTCATTATATAGAATGTGTTTCAATTATTTCCCTTGTCATATTTATTATCATTATTTATTAATGATAGATTCTATTGTATACTTACCCTTATTGAGAATCCTAACTTAAACCTTTCCTATGTCTTATTTTCATATGCATATCGGGAAGTCCTTTATGATTGATATATAGATATATTCTAATGGGAATAATTATGTTATCAAATAAAATATCTTGTTTTATTTTATGTTTTCAAATTTAGGTGAAATTAAAGTAATTATCTACTTTACCAGGACTAATAAACTATTCAAACATTTAGGATGTGATACCATGTATTTAGTACTAATGTAATAAAGTATCAACCAGATCTGGAATACTGGGGTTTGGTTCGTTACACAGTTTTTTTCATGAATTCCTCATATGATAATATTTTTTAACATTTCATCGTCCAGGAGATGAATTTCATCCTCTAAATCAACAATCATTCAATCAATAAACTTTTTTGATCAAAAATGTTTTGGATGTTTGGGCTCAATATTCATATTTCTCTTTAAGCACTTTCTCCATGAGTATTAGGAGATCAAGCCAATAAATATATTTGATCCTTTCATAGTTGTAATTGAGTTCATTCCTCATATACATGTTATTTTTGGTACTTAAATAGATTATATTCTTTTAATTACAACAGAATATTTTCAATGTCTACATTTTACTATGGATCCCATGAAATGTGTATGTTTACCAATATTCCATTACCAATAAAAGTTTCCTACTTAATAATCCTTCATTAATATTAATCATCATGAAAATATAATTGAACTAAAGATTTTTAGATGATACTCCATTAGATAATATATCGATTCACACTTCCAATTTCTATTGTAATAAAATTCACCATCCTAATAAACATTCTGACCTAGTACGCCAAGTTCCCTTATACTATAACTATATTAATAATCTCCTTCCATGTTTCATTCAATGAAAATTATTTATCATACAGAAACATCTTCGAATTTATGGAATAATTTATATTGTAATCCAATATAAAAATATTATCTATTTCCAAATATTTAACCTTTATATCTTAACAATTCACTCTTGAAGGGATCAATTCATACTCAATCTTATCCAATAACTTCAAGTTCACATAGAACTCTTTTAATTCTATGTTAAACACCATCTCATGGCTATTGCATCTAAAAATTACATTTGACTTGTGAAAAGATAAATAATCCCAATGATATACTTTTTAACTCTTAATCTATCCCATATCCAAAATTTTATTGATAATGATAATTTCTTTATTCCATATATATTATAAGTAATCTCTAACAGAAGAATCTATTTTGGTGATTTGGAGGATGAATGTTTTTGAGTAGATCATTTTTTCTTGGGAGAATATATAATATCTTGCACTTTTCCTTTCCAAACAGATGTAATCATAAAATATTCCTCAGTATTATCATCATGCTGAAAAATATAAAAATCCTTTCATTTAATTTTTCCTACTGGAAAAAATAAATTAAAATAAAAAGCATAAGTGAAAAATATAATCTAATTCAATGAAAATAACTTTAGATGGATTAAATAAATGGCCACATTGATTTGAAATAAACGCAAATTTTTATAATGAAATAAAATAATATTTTTAATTAAATAATAAATATACCATCAACTTGCTTCTATGACATTTGATATAAGATAAAATAACCCATGTGTTGATGTCACAAACTGATTTGAGACATCCCTAAACCAAACACATGAGTCGGCCTGTGGAAAGGCTGAAAATGCATTCCTGACCACCATGGCCTAGAAATAAGAGAATGGGAATCAAGAAATACCTTATTGAATGGTTTTACCCATATATATAATCCAAGTGAAAAAATGTAATATATATAAAATAATTCTACATGCCAACGTGGAGTCAAAAAATGGAAAGCTAAAATGAGTTCAAGGAAAAACATGTGCCAAAAAAAATAGGTAAAACCTAAGTAAATAGTACAAGAGACCACCCATCAACAAGTGAACCATGTAACTAATAAACACTCACACCCCGCTAACAAGGGTACCAACCACCACAATTAGGCACCTTTATTTTATACATGCTAGATAAAATAAGATCCACACACACCCAAAGGTATTTAAAGAGTATAAAAAACAAGAATAGTAGGATCCCACCATGTATTTCATATGTAGTCATTTTAGGGTAAAAATATTATGATAAATTAATAAAAAATGGAATGAAATTTATATTTTTGAAATTTATATCAATCATGTAAATATACTCTATTGAACAGTTTAAAAAAACATTCCAAGGAAACATATTTTCAATAAAGATTTCAAAAAAACCATATTTACTTTTCAATTTTTTTTAAAATTATAAGGATTTTAAAACATTTAAAACATATATGAATTTATAAAAAATCATCTCACAAGGGAATCAATAAGGAAACTATGCATAAGAATGCAATAGGTTCAGTTTAGAAAATATCCTCACACCTCAATGAATGGTCAAGTATATTGTGCACCACAAGTCCATAGGCCAGAAAACACTAAGGGATATGAAAACACCCTAATAAGTTATCACCTTTGTGGTTTCATAATATATATATTATTTAGATAAATTTTTAATCATATATCCTTTTCATAGAAAAAAATTCCATGTTTGGCATGCTTTTCCTAATTCCACCCCCTCCCAAGTACCCCAAGTTCCCTTATACTATACCTATATTAATGTCAATAATTTAAAATAAATAAATGTTCATCAATCATGAGGTTATTCAACTTCACATAATGTTATTTTAATACCACATTCCACCAAGATACAATAGGTTTGGAAATCAATTTTTAATAAAAAAACATCCTTGGGAATTATGTTCCATCAAAATTCCACATGAATTGAAATCACTTTTTAGATAAACATCTCAAGGGGAAATAAATTTCATTAAATTTTAAAAAAATAACCATATTTCAAAAATAGTGCATTTAAAACAATTTCAAATCCATTTTCAATATAAAACTATAAATAATGTTTTCCACCATATTTGGAACTAATCAAAATGATTGAGAAATAATGGTTTATAGAATAAAATGTTTTATAAAACCACCTACATCAAAACACATGGAATTATACAAAAAATACATGAGATAAAAAACCAATCAGAATGAGAGTTTTAGGAAAAAAATGAGGAACCCTAAACCAAAAAACCCAAATAAGAACATCCAATTCATCATTTTCTTGAACAACAGAAATGAGATAAATCACTTGATGTGCCCAGATCAGTGTGAATCACTGAGAGGGGGAGGGGGTGAATCAGTGATCCTTTAAAACTTTTTACTAATTGATTCTTTATCAATTAAACCTCTATGGATGGTTAAAGCCTCGATCCACTCCTCTTGTATCTCTCACCTTTCGACGAATGATGCAGTAAATGTAAAGGCACTGGACACAAGGATTTACAAGGTACGACACCAAAGGCCTACGTCCTTGCCATGTTGGTTATACACCCCAACATGGTTTCTCTATTATAACTTGTTAGAATTACAATGGTCGATACAGCATCCCACTGTATCTCTCCTGAGTCCCACAGGAGGGTCTTTATACTGCGTCCCACAGTGTTACCAGAGTCCCACTGGCCTGCTCCAGAATCCCACTGAAGACTTCTTCCACCCTGAGTCTCACAGGGGGCTTCTCCTGGCTCCTCGAGTCACACGAGTAGCTCTTCTTCACTTTAAGCTTCTTCAAGTATCTTCAGCAGTCGGGGATAAAGACTACTGGCCTTGCTCTGTACCTCTGATCACTTGAGTTGATCATGTCTTCTCGTCTTGCTCAGGCTTTATCACCTTCTTCTAAGGATGACCTGGCCTCTCTCCAATTACTGAATACTCAGACAATTGAAGTCTTTAACTTCAGTCTAGTCCAGTCTCACATCACATCAACTTCATGCACTGAATGCATGGCATCACAATATCTTCAAGATCTCCATGTCTTGGACAACTCAAATGCACACAATCAGATTTGTCTTTGTTCACGTGTGCATGTGCATGCATGTATGCATGCACTTCCCCTTTCATTCTTCTTGGTGCAATAAACACTCAAAGGGTATAGTCAATTATAGCACACACCTTCTTCACAATCTTCACACACTTAATTCTATTTGTTTACACACTTAAAAGTGTGTTGTACTTTGTGTGGGTCTTCTCCTCTTCTTCTAAGTGAGCACACACTTCTTGTGCACACACATAGCCTTCGGCCACTTCTTTAATTTGCACACAAAATTTGTTCTTTTAATTTGTTCTTCAAAGTGTGCACACACAAGGCACTAAAGGCCTCGGGTTCTCCCTCTTTGCACAAGCCACTGCCCGTAGGTGTTCTTGTCTTCTTGGCACACAAGCACAAAGGCTCGGCCTTCTCAATGTTCACACACGAGGCACTGCCTCGGTCTTCACTTCCTCTTCAAGGCGCGCAGGTGCTTGGTTCGGCCTCTCCTCTACTCCATTGTCGCGCAGGTGCACAAGGCACAAGAGCCGTGCAAGGCCTCGGGTGCAAGGCACCTCAACCATGGGGCGCGCAAGTGCTACTGCCCCGGGTACTTCCTGCCGCGCAAAGGGAAGGCGCGCATGGGTCTTATCCTCTTCTTCTTTCGCGCAAAGAGTGCGCAAAAGGAACCTTACGGAGCAAGGGGTGCTCCGGGCTTCACTGCCGCGTAGGGTGCTGCGCAGGCTGTTCTTCGCTAAGCACCGAGGCTTCGCGGGACTTCAGATTTTCAACAAAGATTCAGCATGCTTTTTGAGAGCCTCGGGTGCTCCTTTAATAGGCAAGGAATTCTTCGGCCCATCCGCGTGAGATAACATCAAAATCCCAAAGATTTCGAATCTTTAAAAATCTTTCAAATCTTGATTTTTCTTTCCTGTTTCACCACGGGTTGCATTTTTATTTTCCTCCTTCACGTGCATGCATTTTCGAACGAATGCATGGCCTCTTTAATACTTGTCTATGCATACCACGAACACACGTGGCCTCGGCACCTTTGGTTTGCCTCGAACGAACTTCGAATTCTTTCTCGATGCATGCATGCAACATTTCAATGCATGCATGGGTTCGTTATGGCCTAACGATCACAAAGGATGCCTCAGTTTCCTCGGAGGTGGCCGGGAACTCCAAAACCGTCGTCGGGATGCCTCTGGTTCGAACGGAGGCTGCGGGAATGCGCGGGTGGCCTTCGGCTGAGCTCGAGTAAGGAGACGGACGTGGAGCCGTCGGATCAGGCGATCAAATAACCTTGGACGGCCTGGATCAGATCATGAATGGCGCGATGCATCGGGTGGCCGAGATCTGCCGCGCGATCACTCGGACGGCCAGGATGCGCTCCCGGTGAATTTTTCCGCGTCCCACATCGAAACGCCTCGTGGAATTTCCGCGGTATAACAACCAAGCACTGCCGGATTCTCGGCAATTGTCTCTCATTCTCCCTCCACGGTGCTGCCCCGCACCGTGTTCGTCCTGCTTGTCGTGCTCTGCACCCTCACGCCTGCGGGCGCGCACCTAGCGCCCATTCTGCACTGCCTGTCACTCGCGGGTGCATGCTCATGCGCCCCTACCGCACTCCTTCGGGCATGCCCCAGACGCCTATGCGGTGTCTTGGGTGCGTCCTGCCGCCCTGGCCTCGCCCCACGGGTTCCCCCATGTGTGTGGTGCCAAGCGCCCATGCCTTGGGGTTGAACCCTCAAGGTGTCCATGGCTGGCCAATTTTTTGGAAAAGGCATGAATAAGGACTTTTTCAAATACAAAGTTCTCCTATGAGTATAAGCCAAATGCCAAGTGCCATTCAAGCCATTTCTTCTCCACTTCTTCTATTCTTCTTCTTAAGAATTCCATTACTTATCCTCATATTATCTTCACTTAAGATATGGAATTCAAAAGGTTCATCATCAACTGAGCTCCTTAATCAAATAGATCTTCAATATTCTTCAATGATCCAATTAGAGATCAATTGGATCAACTTCAAATTCACATGCACTAAGTGATAGTGCATGGACTTCATTAAACCACTTCATCCACTTAGAACTTGTTTGTGGATGGACCCCTTTCATCTCCTCATGCATTGTCAATACAATACACGAACTTCTAACAATGCAAGGACTTAATTAATCCACTTCATCCACTTAGAAGTTGTGGATGGATCCCCTTCATCTCCTCATGCATTGTCTTAACAATGCATGGTCTTCTAATAATGTGGTGACATTGTATCCAGTTGATACAAGTTCTTGGAACTTAAAAATCAGATCAACAACCATCAGATGTTATGATGATGCTCCATCATCATCCATTCTTCAAGTGGTGTAACTTAGTATCATCTTGATACAAGTATTGAAACATTAAGATCAGTTCTACAATCGTCTGATATACATAGAGAATGTTTCAACCACAACATCCTATGTCACTTAGTGAATCTCCTAAGTGACATGCCTCTAAGTACCATGGCCATTCTCCATTCATCACCATCACCATCACAACCTTTTTCATACACATATTGAAACTCCTTGACATCCATCCATTCATTCCTTGACAACAACATACCTCATTGACAACAAATGCAACACAGTGCACTTCAATCTCCCCCTTTGTATTTGTTGGCAATACACTAGAGCACATATGAATGGGTCAATATGTGTGCCAATATTTCTCCCCCTTATTGGCAATCAAATGCAAAGGTGTGGTGTGGTTCTCTTTCAAAAATCTCTTCCTCCCTTATAAAAGAATTTTCTTGAAAAACACTGAGAGAGGGATGATGTCACATGTTCTCTTTAGCAAAGAACCTTTAGTAAATCAGCTCTAAGTCTACTTGGGCTAACCCGGTGTAGAAAACAAGAGTGATATGACCAAGGAATTCAAAGCTGTCCATAATTCTCTACACATGTGAGATCATGCTTAGGGATTTGAAATTTTTCAGATATAACAATGAATTTGCTAAATCCTGCACAACTTCACAAAACTCATTAGAAAGTTCAGGTGCAAAGATAAAGCTCCCCCTTTCATTCATTTGTCTTCAATCAATACTCCCCCTTTATTGTCATGATGAATACAATTAAGAAACAAGGGATGAAAGTATGATTGGAATACCTTCACTTTTCTCAAGATGGAATTAATCTAAGAATCCCATCTTCTTCAGATTGGATCCCCCTCAAAGGGGTGCACTCCATTCTGTCCAAACCACTCTCCAGATGAGAATGATCATCATCTTCAATTCCCTGCAATGTCAGCACATGTAAATATAAGTGATTAGGGAATAAGATGGAACCTCCTTGGTTTATCAATGTGAACAACAAGGTTGAGAAGATTCTCTCAACCGAGATGTCCCATTTTCACCATTCTTCACACTTGCACATTTGATCTTCAATGATGTTTGTGCTGGTGTGGATCTCAATACATCTTCATGTGAAATCTTTTGTTTCCTTTTTGCCTTAGCAATTGCCAGTGCTTCATCTTCAGCTCTTTGCAGTTCTCTGGCAAGTTGCAACTGATTAGGCCATATGACTAACAAGTCTTTTGGAAGTGAGGCCTCAGTTTTGGAAATTCCACATGGTTCTTTTGATGCTGTTAAGCTACCTTTCTTAGGCAACTTATTTTCAACCAATCCCTTCTGCTTCTTCTGGATTGATTGTCTGTTTGAGTCCAGTCTGCTTCTATTCAGTTCCATGGCTTGTTTACAAAGATCCATGGTGTGTCCTTTCTTTCCACAGTAGAAGCATGTTTTCTTGGTGGTCCTTCTGGATGCATCACCCTTCTTGGATTTAGACTCCAAGGACTTCTTTTCCTTTTTCATAATCTTCTTGGGAGCATCTTCCACTTTCTTATGCTTGCTTCCCAAGGATTCCATTTTAGCCAGGTTCAGTGATCTTCTCTTCTTTTTAGCTCTGGATATAGTTGGAGATTGACATGTATCTTTTTGATCACTTTTGCAATCATCCCAGATGTTGTCAAGTAATCCAAACTATTTGCAGTAAACAGATGTCTCTGGACCTGGGGATGCTGCTTCTTTTCCTCTGGCTTGCACCCCCTTGGCATGGGCTTCCTTTGTGCTTTTACATTCAGTGGATTGTACCAACAATCCTTTGCATAGTGCCCATACTTATTACAACACCAACATTGACCCACAAATCTTGACCTCTTCAGTTCTTCTGATTGTAGGGTACTTTTCTTGACTTGTTGTGCTGTTTCAGGAGAGCTTTCTTTCGTCATTGACTTCATCCATACTTTTTCAGAGTTATTCTTCCATCCTGCACTTTTTGTGGAAACACATTTAGAAGCATGAGTACAAGATGGGATGGATGGTACCTTCTTTTTAGAATATGTTTCCCTTTCATTAGAGGATTTATTTCTTTTAGAATCATCCTTCTCAAAGCTCACTTGAGTAGAAACATTTCTTCTTTCAGCTGACTGGGAGGCTTCAGCTTTGGGTGATTGCAGATTTTTCAATATCACCTCCAGTTCAAAGCATTTAATGTTGAGGGAGTTCTTCTCATCCTCAACCAATTTTACCCTACCTTCCCAATTCTATTTCAGCTATTCCATTTGGTCATCATGCACCTTCTTTATTTCATGCAATGAGTTGTCAAGCTCCTTCACCATTTTGACTTTGTCTTCAATTTGAGCATCTCTGACATTCATTGACACTCTGTGAAATTTTTCCAGTGCATGGAAAACTTCTTTGACCATTGTCTTAAAGAATTATTTCTCAGAAAGGCTTCTTTGAAATTCTTCAGCAGTGTCTTCATATCTTTCATTGCAAAGAGAAATGGTTTTATCTTTAGCCTTCGCCAGCTTTCTGAGAGTGTTGGTTATGCCAACCCTTTTTGCCAATTGATCTTCCATTGCATTGGCTTCTTCTTCTAACTATGATTTTTCTTCTTGAAGATCAAGGATGCCTGTAGCTATACACATTTCCACTTCCTTGGGGACTGTCTTCTGAAGATATTCGATTGCACTTTGAAGAACTTTCATTGTTCCAACTTCATCACAGCTAGGATAGGCTTTCTTCATCTTCTTGGCCTGTTTCTTCTTTCTGTTTTTCAGAGTCTTGGCAGATATCTCCATTTGAGGCTGTTCTTTCATTTCCTCAAATCTGCACTCCATATAGACTCTCTTCAATCTTTTAGAGGTAACCTTCGCTCTGATACCAATTGAAGTGCCCATATCAGTGTGAATCACTAAGAGGGGGAGGGCGTGAATCAGTGATCCTTTAAAACTTTTTACTAATTGATTCTTTATCAATTAAACCTCTATGGCTGGTTAAAGCCTCGATCCACTCTTCTTGTATCTCTCACCTTTCCACGAATGATGCAGTAAATGTAAAGGCACTGGACACAAGGATTTACAAGGTTCGGCACCAAAGGCCTACGTCCTTGCCATGTTGGTTATACGCCCCAACATGGTTTCTCTATTATAACTTGTTAGAATTACAATGGTCGATACAGCATCCCACTGTATCTCTCCTGAGTCCCACAGGAGGGTCTTTATACTGTGTCCCACAGTGTTACCAGAGTCCCACTGGCCTGCTCCAGAATCCCACTGAAGACTTCTTCCACCCTGAGTCTCACAGGGGGCTTCTCCTGGCTCCTCGAGTCACACGAGTAGCTCTTCTTCACTTTAAGCTTCTTCAAGTATCTTCAGCAGTCTGGGATAAAGACTGCTGGCCTTGCTCTGTACCACTGATCACTTGAGTTGATCAGGTCTTCTCGTCTTGCTCAGGCTTTATCACCTTCTTCTAAGGATGACCTGACCTCTCTCCAATTACTAAATACTCAGACAATTGATGTCTTTAACTTTAGTCTGGTCCAGTCTCACATCACATCCACTTCATGCACTGAATGCATGGCATCACAATATCTTCAAGATCTCCAAGTCTTGGACAACTCAAATGCACACAATCAGATTTGTCTTTGTTCACGTGTGCATGTGCATGCATGTATGCATGCACTTCCCCTTTCTTTCTTCTCGGTGCAATAAACACTCAAAGGGTATAGTCAATTATAGCACACACCTTCTTCACAATCTTCACACACTTAATTCTATTTGTTTACACACTTAAAAGTGTGTTGTACTTTGTGTGGGTCTTCTCCTCTTCTTCTAAGTGAGCACACACTTCTTGTGCACACACATAGCCTTCAGCCACTTCTTTAATTTGCACACACAATTTGTTCTTTTAATTTGTTCTTCAAAGTGTGCACACACAAGGCACTAAAGGCCTCGGGTTCTCCCTCTTTGCACAAGCCACTGCCCGTAGGTGTTATTGTCTTCTTGGCACACAAGCACAAAGGATCGGCCTTATCAATGTTCACACACCAGGCACTGCCTCGGTCTTCACTTCCTCTTCAAGGCGCGCAGGTGCTTGGTTCGGCCTCTCCTCTACTCCATTGTCGCGCAGGTGCACAAGGCACAAGAGCCGTGCAAGGCCTCGGGTGCAAGGCACCTCAACCACGGGGCGCGCAAGTGCTACTGCCCCGGGTACTTCCTGCCGCGCAAAGGGAAGGCGCGCATGGGTCTTATCCTCTTCTTCTTTCGCGCAAAGAGTGCGCAAAAGGAACCTTACGGAGCAAGGGGTGCTCCGGGCTTCACTGCCGCGCAGGGTGCTGCGCAGGCTGTTCTTCGCTAAGCACCGAGGCTTTGCGGGACTTCAGATTTTCAACAAAGATTCAGCAAGCTTTTTGAGAGCCTCGAGTGCTCCTTTTATAGGCAAGGAATTATTCAGCCCATCCGCGTGAGATAACTTCAAAATCCCAAAGATTTCGGATCTTTAAAAATCTTTCAAATCTTGATTTTTCTTTCCTGTTTCACCGCGGGTTGCATTTTTATTTTCCTCCTTCACGTGCATGCATTTTCGAACGAATGCATGGCCTCTTTAATACTTGTCTATGCCTACCACGAACACACGTGGCCTCGGCACCTTTGGTTTTCCTCGTCCGAACTTCGAATTATTTCTCGATGCATGCATGCAACATTTTAATGCATGCATGGGTTCGTTATGGCCTAACGATCACAAAGGAGGTCTCGGTTTGCTCGGAGGTGGTCGGGAACTCAAAAACCGTCGTCGGGATGCCTCTGGTTCGAACGGAGGCTGTGAGAATGCGCGGGTGGCCTTCGGCTGAGCTCAAGGAAGGAGACGGACGGGGAGCCGTCGGATCAGGCGATCAAATAACCTTGGACGGCCTGGATCAGATCGCGAATGGCACGATGCATCGGGCAGCCGAGATCTGCCGCGCGATCACTCGGACGGCTAGGATGCGCTCCCGGTGAATTTTTCCGCGTCCCACATCGAAACGCCGCGCGGAATTTCCGCGGTATAACAACCAAGCACTGCCGGCTTCTCGGCAATTGTCTCTCCTTCTCCCTCCACGGTGCCGCCCCGCACCGTGTTCGTCCTGCTTGTCGCACTCTGCACCCTCACGCCTGCGGGCGCGCACCTAGCGCCCATTCTGCACTGCCTGTCACTCGCGGGTGCGCGCTCATGCGCCCCTACCGCGCTCCTTCGGGCGTGCCCGAGACGCCTATGCGGTGTCTTGGGTGTGTCCTTCCACCCTGGGCTCTCCCCACGAGTTCCCCCATGTGTGTGGTACCTAGCGCCCATGCCTTGGGGTTGAACCCTCAAGGTGTCCATGGCTGGCCAATTTTTTGGCAAAGGCATGAATAAGGACTTTGTCAAATACAAAGTTCTCCTATGAGTATAAGCCAAATGCCAAGTGCCTTTCAAGCCATTTCTTCTCCACTTCTTCTATTCTTCTTCTTAAGAATTCCATTACTTCTCCTCATATGATCTTCACTTAAGATATGGAATTCAAAAGGTTCATCATCAACTGAGCTCCTTAATCAAATAGATCTTCAATATTCTTCAATGATCAAATTAGAGATCAATTGGATCAACTTCAAATTCACATGCACTAAGTGATAGTGCATGGACTTCATTAAACCACTTCATCCACTTAGAACTTGTTTGTGGATGGATCCCTTTCATCTCCTCATGCATTGTCAATACAATACACGGCCTTCTAACAATGCATGGACTTCATTAATCCACTTCATCCACTTAGAAGTTGTGGATGGATCCCCTTCATCTCCTCATGCATTTTCTTAACAATGCATGGTCTTCTAATAATGTGGTGACATTGTATCCAGTTGATACATGTTCTTGGAACATAAAGATCAGCTCAACAACCGTCAGATGTTATGATGATGCTCCATCATCATCCATTCTTCAAGTGGTGTAACTTAGTATCATCTTGATACAAGTATTGAAACATTAAGATCAGTTCTACAATCGTCTGATATACATAGAGAATGTTTCAACCACAACATCCTATGTCACTTAGTGAATCTCCTAAGTGACATGCCTCTAAGTACCATGGCCATTCTCCATTCATCACCATCACCATCACAACCTTTGTCATACACATATTGAAACTCCTTGACATCCATCCATTCATTCCTTGACAACAACATACCTCATTGACAACAAATGCAACACAATTCACTTCATCACTTACCACCATGATTCAAAAAGAATATACAATGATAATGATGACCCCATAACAAAATTCCAAATTCCATGATGGATAAACAAGAAATACAATTAGAAAATTAAAAAAAACATTAGATATAGCATCAATATCCCCCATAGAAGGTACAGTTCATGGATAAAATATAGTATCTAAAAGAAAAATGAAAAACAAAAAATAATGGGAAAATACCATCAATTTCTTAGATCCGACACTCCTATAATAACATTATTCCAACTTTTGGATACAAGGAATGTATAAAAAATCTAATTGGTTTTTCAATGTTTACACCCTATTTCACTGTAAGAATAATGAGGTAATAAGAGGTGTTTCGTGACTTAATAATAAAAATCAGATTGATTAATTAATGTCAAATAGTTTGGAAACACAGTTTAGAAAACCTTTCACCAACGTTGTGCCCCCCTTATAGGATACTAGAGGAGCCACATGGTTTTGAAAAACTGTGTTCCATAAAAAAAAACTATTTCCCATGTTTCATAGTTCATGGATAAAGCCGTATGTTTTTTCCTAACCATGTGAGAACCATTTTCCCTCCTCAATGAATCTAAACAAGTTACATGGTATCTTTAGACGAGCTACATGAGTTACCCTAATAGTGTTCCACTTGTGAATAGACCCAAAAATCTCTTAATACTTATATAATTCAACCAGAATGACTTGAGAAATGTCCGAAATGAAATATGGTGAAATCCAAAGGATTTAAGTACTTGGAAAAAAAATTCTATGATGTGATAATTCTCCCAACCATATTGATTTCTTCACCAATAATTTTTATTTGAAAATATCTATTCCACAAAGATATGATACCATTTCTCCATCATCAGAGAATCAAACTCCACTTCCCAAGAGTATATGATCCATTTTTCTATAGAACTCAAATCAATAGTTTTGAATTTATATGTAGAACCCTTACAAGAGAGTCAATAATTTAAAATGGTAACTTGGCCTCAAACATATCTGGTTCTAAATCAATGTCTCATCATTTCAGAACATGAGATATGTTAGAGTGTTACTTCATGAGATGATAAAAATATATTAAATTTTGAATTTATGTTAACTGAGATAGAAAATATTAAAAATAATACTACATTATAATATGATCAGTGAACTTAACTGGTACCACAATCCTCAATGAGAACATCCCCTCTTCCCTAGCTGACGTTGACCCAACTGAGGAGAGATGTTCATGAATACCTAGTCACCAATAGATAATTACAAATGTTGAAATAAATTATTTTAATAGGACTAATACTTAATCTAATCTGTAACCAATTATTGATGAATAATCTATCTCTTCCCTGATGTCACCTGAACATGGATTAGTCAAACAAGAGAAGCTCCACCCAGCTCAAACTAATAAAGAGGGTATTTGAAAGGGAGACCATAAATTACCTCAACGAGGGATATTTTAAATGATTAATGATAAATATTATTATAATACAACTCAACCAGTCCCAATTTTCTATCCTATGAACCTACAAATTCTATGAAATAAGAATGGAGGATATCCCAAATCTGAATAGCATGCTTTATTTGTCTATCTATCATAGGATGGTATGTTTTTATTAACTTTACATTAGAACTCATTGCATCTTGGAATAATTTATAGAACCAATAGGTATACTAAGATTCTCTTTCTGAGATGATAAATTTCAATACCCCATGAAACATCATGATCTCTTACATGTCAAAATTTTCCAAATACTCATCCTTAGTGGTTTCACAAATCTGAATTAAATTTGCACACCGGCTCAACTAATCAATCATTATGCAAATGAAATTCTTTCCTCATGGAGGCTATGTTAGTCCAATAATGAAATCCCTAAACACATCATCCCACCATCACATTAGCACAAGAAGTGGCAGAATCTAACAAGAATTCCTTTAGTGCTTAGCCTTTATTTTCTAGAATGTGTAGCAATGAGACAAAAAATAAGTTATATTGCACTTCATACCTAGACACAAGAATAACCATTTCATGCCATGATATATCTTACCAGTTCATGGGTGAATGACCTGTTTATAATAATGAAAATCCTGCATCATGGCCTTCCTCATAGACACAAGGCAACAAACCAAATCTTAAATCCCAGAGCACCATCCAAAGAGAGAGACAATTGGCCAATGTAATCCATACCCTATAAATAATTTCAAATAACACTTAACTTTTCTACCCGTTAATTATTTTGAATAATCAACATAATAAAATATTACATCAACTTCACATTATACAAAATTAAAAATATACCCTTCTCCCTCACATTAAAGTGAATTTAAGAAAATATTCCGTTAATTTCCCCCTTATTCGTCTACTCCACCATAAAATTTAAAGGAAATTTGATGCTAAGAGAATCAGAAATAACATTCTCCTTCCCTAGGGTATAAGATATTTTGGTTTAAAATGTCTTAAGGTACTCTACTCTTCACCTATACTAGAGGTTTAAATATTTATATGAAAAGATATAACTTAAACTCTTATGATCAAAATAGAAAATGATTTTTTCTCCAAAAAGGTAATGTCACTAACACTTTATAGCATGTATATTTTCTCTACGTTAAATATTTTAAGTGGGTTAAATATTACAATGGGATTTAATATGATGAGATATATATCCCACTATATTGTCTCCTTGTATAAACAAACATCCAAATTATCTATCTAAAGAATCAATATAAACTACATATCCATATCCTACACCTTGAAAGGTAAAAATAAGATCATGGGTTAGTATTCATTTAAATTCACTTAATATATTATCACACTTATAATCCCATAATAATTTTACCCTTTTCTAGGTAAGTGCATCCAACAGTGATATATGTTTTGAGAAATCCTATAATCTGCCAATAATATCCTACAAAACCCAAGAATCTTCAATCCTCAATGAAGATTTATGGATCTTCCTAAGATAATAAAACTTTTACTTTATCAGGATAAATTAAGACACCTTATTCTAAGACAACATGTCTAATGAACACAACATCTTGAATCCAAAAAAAGAATTTAGATAATTTAAAAAAACATAGTTTTCCCTCAAAATTCCCAAAATAGATTATGGGTGAATATCATGCTCTTAAATGGATCTTCAATAAACCATAATTTCTTAAACAAATCTATGATAAATTAAGCAAGGTACTGGTGGAATATTTAGTTCATCAAATCTATGAAAATTTTAAGATATTTAGTTATGAAAAATGAAATCCCATGATACTCAATGTGGCTAAACCTGCTCCCAAAAGAAGTATTCAGAATATATAACTCCTTAACTCTTAGATGTTGATATCTAGACCAGAGTTACATTTTATATAATCCACTTTACTACCTTTAATTGGTCAAAAACTTAATCAATATAGGGTAAAGGATACAAAATATGATTTTCCCCATTAAAATTCTAATAATTAACTCAATTATATAGAGTCGCATGAGTATTATTGGAAAAAATAATATGGGTTTCCCAAGGAGATACAACAAGGTGAATGAAACCTTTCTTCTTCAAACCATTCAACTCAATCTTCAACTCTTTTAATATTTTGGGTGTTGTGTGATAATAAGGAATATAAATTGGTTGACATCCATGAATCACATTGATCAAGAGTTCAAACTCTCTTTATGGATGTAGACTCAAAAAGTCATCATGGAACATGTAATGAAATTACCTAACCACAAAATGAATCACATAATTTTAGTGATAATCTATAATTACAACTAATAAGAAGATATAAATCTTCCAAGTTCCACCAGAGGACGTCTAGGAAGACTAGAGCTCATATCCGACTATTCTTGAAATATATTAGATCTCCCATTAGAGGAAATAATTGATAATAATCAATGATAATAATAATAATTTTTTATTTATGGGATATCAAATAATCCATAATGATAATAATATTTAATAGGTATAATTAAATAACTATAAAATCCCAAACTATCTCAACTTTGGACATCGAGAAAGAACATGAGGGCCATTAGAAATCCTACCCCCCATTCTTCCTAAGAGGCATCACCAAATCCATCACATAAGGCATGAGTTCCATTTGATATTTTAAGAGTATCATAATGTTGGTTGATATGAAAGAGTGTGAGGCACCATTATCAAATAAATTAGTTACTAAAAATGAAACAATAAATACAACACCTCTCATTGTTGTTAGACCCACATCAAATTTCACTAGAGGCTCTTCCACTATGTGTAACTACTTTATTAGAGTTCATTGAGTATGGAAACCTATTAACATTCAAGAATCCAAATTCACCATTGATCCTATAGAATATTACATACGATAGGTATAAATAGGATTAAAAATATCTCGAAAAAACTTCTATAGATAACCTCACCATCCATATAACTTGAAAATATTCGTGGATGTATGGGAAAATTTTTTGAATGCCCAATCTTGACACTCTGGTTTCATGTAAAAGGAATACATATAGGAAATTCCACCAAAAGTGTAGAGTAATCATGATACTAAGATCCACACCCACCTCTATTAAGGTATTCATTCCACTTCCTATTCTTTCTATGGGAGATACTGAAACCATCACATAGTGGAAGAGGAAATCCAACAAACCCACACCTTTCTACCTGGTAAATCTTTGACATCATCACTCTATCAACCACCTTAGTATATAAGGTAAGATTAAACATAAAAACTTGATAATGGATATATTCTCACATGTACATCTAGAACCTCTTATACATTAACATATCATTCGATTCCACCTCAAGAGAAAATATAACAACTCAGAAAAACAGTTGGACTTCAAACATATAGTCCAGCCAAACTAAAGAAAAGTGAGGAACTCAATGGGTTTCTCCACCACTATTGATTAAAGATAAAAAACTTGGAATAATATTGTCTTTATGTATTTACACTCCAACCCATCATTCTACTTTTCTTGAACCACTACATCCCACTATCTCCTGCTAGAACCTTTAATCTTAAAGGTAACACACTATACCACAATAGTATCTAGAGCTTCCACAAAGTCAAAAATCCACTCAATCATTCCCAAAATATATTCTTCTTCCTAAGGAATTTTTTTCCTTTAAATTATATTATTTGATGGTGGGTAAAATCTTGGGCTCAATCATTATCTCCACTAGTTATTAGTTTTACCTACCTAGCTTGATTTGTTGTTGGAGTTTTATTTTGGCCCATGGAATGGACTGCCCACATTACCACTTCAATAATACTCTGATTTAATGGTAGGTTTCCTCATGGAACACGATCCACATAACACTCATTAGGACTTAAAGAAGTATTCTAAGAGGAATGGTATTTCATAAAGGAAAGAAAAGACAAAATCATACAAAATAACAATATTGGTTTCTATCAAGATAACACAATAAAGGTATTGAGATTTGATCAAAAGACAACATGATAAACATAGTTCCAAAAATCCATTTTTAACTTAAGGATCATAAGGATGATATTTTCACAAGAACTCACTCGGAAACTACCCCTTATATCCTAAAAATTATATATCCTATCTACCAAAACATCTTGAAACCATAAGATCATGAGTATGAAATAAAACCTTATTTGATACCAATTTTTCATGAACTCATCCAGGACATACCTAAAATAAACACCCAAAACAATTAGTGGCATGGCCTTAAAGACACTCATGATCCCCATCGGCTTGTGACAAGCACCTTTAAATCTAGACATACCTTTGGAAATTGATTCACAAAAAAATATAAATTGAGGAAAAAATAATGAAATATATATAAAATAAAGTATACACACCAATGAAATGTAAAAAAATTAAATTCTAAAATGATAATACAAAAAAATGTGTCAGGCCAAAATAGTTAATCCCCACTGAAATCCCACACCCCTCTAACATATATACTTTCAATCTCTATGGTGTGGCTTTATTTTACCTGTGTTAGCCAAAACAACATCTACTAACACCCAAAGGTATGTGTACGGTGTGAGAAAACAAGACAAATATGATCCCACTAAATTTTTCAAATGAATTATTTATAAGGTAAACCAACTATTCTCATTTAACAAAAAACAATCAAAATGAAATACATTTTCATTGTTATTATCATGGATAGAAATTCACCATTTTTAATAGTTTAAAAAAGCCTTTCTAAAGATTTTTTTTTTCAAATTGTATTTAAAGAAAAAAATTTCATTTTCAAATCATTTATAAATTACATGTAATTTAAAACATTTCAAAAATCCAAGCATAAATAAACAACCATTTCATAATAGTAGAAACATGGAAACTAATCCCTATGATACAATATGTCTGGGATAGCTAGTATCCTCAGACCATAATGATTGGTCATGACCATTGCGTACCACAATTCCCTAAGGAAAAAATGAAATTTGATTAAAGAACACCCTGATATGTGAAATCCAAGAAGGTGTAATGGAATCCATATTTTAGTAAGATTTTTAATCATATATCCTTTCAAATAAAAACATATCCCTCCTAGAATGATGGTCACAATTACATACCCCTCTTATGTACCCCATGTTCCAATGTGCTCTGCTTATGTTGAGGCTAACCATTTCTAATAAATCAACATTCATTGAGTATATACTAATTCCATTAAATGTCACGTATCATGATTTGAAAAAAATCACTAAGATAAAACCTTATTAGAAATCATTTTTCATCAAAACACAACATTCCCTAAAATTATATTCCATCAAAACAACATATTCCTTGAAATCAATTTTCATAAAAAAACTGAAGGTAAAATCAATTTCTTAACCAGTTAAAAAAATAGTTTTATTTCAAAAATAATGACTTTAAACCCATTTTTAAGTCCATATTGAAGATAAATCCATAAATCATATTTTTAACTAATTTAGGAATAAATTGAAATGAGTAACAAAGAAAGGTTTATAGAATAAACACTTTTTATGAATACACCTAATTCAAAACACTTTTAATTATCTAATAATTCAATAAGATCCACAACCAATGATAATGGGGGTTCTAGAAGAAAGTAAGAAATCTAAAACAATAAATTCAAATAATAATCTTCAATTCATCAGTTTATAGAACAACAGAAATGAGAGGAATCACTTATTTATACAATAATCAAAGAACATAAAACTGTCAATGAAGACCCAGATTAGAAATTCCCAATAACATGATGGGTTAATAAGAAAACAAATTAGATAATGTTACTACCCTTAGATTTGGCATCAAAAGCCATGATATAAGGTTCTCTTCATGTTGAAAGGAACAAATCTATAAGAACAATTAATAATGAAAATATGCATGGACATACCTTCAATTTCCTAGATCTAGCAGTCTTAGATTTTATTGATTCACACTCCAAGAAGTAGGGAATCTCCAAAATCTATATGTGGAGTCTCTTAGGTCATGATACTAATTCACTAGAAGAATAATATAGTCAAAAAAGATGTTTTGGAACATAAAAATAAAATTAGGATTTATTAATTATGGTTATAAAAATTGGCCACACTGTTTAAAAAACCATGTGCCAACAGTGACCCCCCTTCTGGGATACTTGAGGAGCCACACTGTTTGGAAAATTATGCACTAACAACAAGAAATCCATTTGTACCATGTTGCACAGTTCGAGGATAAGGCCTCATGGTTTGGCCAAATCATGTGTGAACGATACTAACTCCTAAGGGATTTAAATAAAACTATATGGTTTCATTGAAAGAGCCAAATAGTTTACCCTAATATTATGGAAAACATTTATGACCAAAGAAACCTCTTAAAACATAAAAAAGTCACTCATAATGACCCAAGAACAGTCCAAAATGAAATATGTGGAAAATTATTGAAGTAATTAAAAAAAGATCTCTGATGTAATTTTTTTAATGTAATCTAATGTTGAGATAATGTTACATAAGTTAATTAATATGCATTGATAGCTATGATAACGTCATCATATTGATGTAGTCCCATGTTCCATCATAAATTTCTATTTCCTGCCTATTTTAATTTTTTTTGTTTTTATAAGTAGATATTAGTTAGTGTATCTTCACACTACATATCTCGATAGCATCTAGTTGATAAAATAACATCACATATATTCTAGAAATAGATTCCATGTATAACATAATATCACATTTAAGCTAAATAAATGATAAGGTCCCAATATAATGTCATATAAATTCTTAGCGTTGTGTTCAAATGTGAACCTCATAGTTGATGCAGATACCATTTGTAAAGCTACTGTATGCTCAAGAAATAAAAATTACCATTATTGGGTCCAATTAATTATTAATTTTTAATGCACACAACATTCCCATGAAAACATACTCTTAGAATCCAATGCACGTATCATTGTGAATGTGATATTAGAACAAAAAAAATCATAACATTAAAATTTATGAAATTTTCAACCAGTATCGTAAATTATTAAAAAATTAATCATTAAAAGATCATTTTTAATCTTATAAAACTTTGAATAATCCAATATATTTTTAATTATGTCATCCAATTGTTCTCCTATATGAAAAATGTTCCAAACTAATGTTTCACTTATATACATGGGCTCTAATAAAATGATACTTCACTTATATACCTTTAATCCTTGTATAATAAAGTAGATTATTTAAAATAAAAATGGATGAAGAATTATTGAAAATAATTGGAATTTATAAATAATTTACACTAAAATCTGATAAATTATATCTAATATAGAGTGTTTATACACAATAAATTTTTCTTGCAATATACTCTACCTCAATGGTTATCAAGGCAACCAAATGATTCCCATTAAAACTCCATGATACCAGACATTTTACAAGGTCGTAATGTTTTTTACTAGTACTATTTTAATCAATATTAAACCCTCAATTGTCTAAAATAACTCACCAATTAAAATGAAGTATTACCATGATTGAATAAATCAATATTTTCATTACCTTTTACATACTCTATTATACTTTTTACCAAATTCAAATGAATTTCCTATAGATTATGATGAAACCTTGCACACATGCACACATTTTACATTAAATTAGGTCAGTTGAATATAAAATTTAAAATATTTACAATAACTCATATAAATGTTTTATGATCAACTATTTTACCAGTATGGTTTTTATCCATTATACAATGTGTAATTTTAGGTATACTCGTGCTCTTATAAGAATCTAGTTAGAAACTCTCCACTAACTCCTTGGTATACATAATTTGATTAAAAATATTCATATTTTATATGATATATTTAAAGTCATATAAATAAATTAATCTCTCCCATGAGACCCTTTTCAAATTCATTATTTATCATATATGAAAACACCATATGATAAGATTCAATGGATGACAACATATGATATCATCCACATAAATTTAATGATTAAAAATATTCTTGGAATGAGCTTTATTAAGAAAAGTTGGGTTTAATTTTCTTTTATCACATTAATTCATCAAAATAAATTTTGAAAACATTTCATACCATGATTCTATTGTAGTTTCAATCTAAACAATTATTTAGTAAGCTTAAAAACATGACCCAAATTCTTACCCTACTGAAAACCTGATGGTTATCTTAAAAAAATATTCAATATTTAAGTAATTAAATAATGTTCTTTTCACATCCATATTATATAACATGAAACCTTTATTTTCTTTATAAACTAGTAAAATTTGAAATTATTCTAAACTTGTAATATGTGTGAATGTATTTCTATAATCAATGCCTTCCTCTTGAATATAACCTTGAGAAACCAGTGTGGGATGGTTTCTCATAATCTATATTGATTCATCAAGATTATTTTTTAAAATAAATTTGGTTATAATAACTTATTTATCTTTGGATTAATTAATTAATTCCTATAATTTATTATTTGTAAACCTATTATGTTCTTCATTCATAGCCATAACCCAATTTGGGTCCTTTAAAGATTCTATAATAACATTTGAAATAAATTGTGAGATAAAAGAAAAATGTACTCAAAGATTTATTTCCTCATTCTTAGTTTGTACTCTTGGGTTAACATTTATAATCACTATATCAATGGGTAAAAATATAAGTAACTTCCATATACTTTATTGTTTATGTTAATGTTATCCCTCAGTAGAAGCACTATCTTAAATTTTATTTCCAACAAGTATAGAATCTCTTAACGACATGAACCAGCCTACTGGGGCATCTCCAGGGAAGAGGTAAATTGATTGTGATACCCTTATCCTACCTCCTATATTCTAGGGGCTAGTGACTATTTCAAAGTAGGTAAAACATTCAAATTAGAGGCCTTATCATAATGTACATATACATAATTTACAAATCAATACACACCATACCAATGTTGTATAAAAGTAACTGAATCAAATAAAGAGAAGACCCATGCATGAAATAGAATATAAGGATCCTAAATAGTGTGATAATGTATTCATACACAAAATAAAAATTAAAAAATAAATTCCATATGGTAAAAAGTAAACTCAATTTAACACCTGATGAGTAAATTGTCCCTACTCATTCTCTAAATCTGATCGCCACTACCAAGAACCTTTATACACTACCTGTACCTAATCCCCTCAAATCACCTCCAATATTCCTATCATCTTCATAATATAGGACATGTGGGGTAAATATTCCCATATAGGGGTGAGTATATACATACACATAAGGGAACCCCAAAAACCATATAGAAAAAATAACCATGATCATCCAGCTCAATCATAAATTAGAGGGTTGGAAACAAAGAACCCATATATTTTCATAAGAAGAACAAATGTTATAGATGGTGACCTAATCCTTCATTGATAGTTGTAAATGAAATTTCATTCATAGCCCCACACATCCAGACGTCCCATATCCAACAACCCAATATAACCTAACCAGATTAGTGAGGGACCTCTCCTCACCGACGGGTGCATAACTGGTCAAGGGAGTACTTACATTCAATGGAGGAGCATTCTGTTCCTAATCTATAAGATGGGGGATTACCAAATATAGGTATATAGGACCTCACACCATTTTTAGATGGGTGAATACCTACCATATCTATAAAATAAGAAATGAGGGTCCACTCCTTGACATAAAGTCACCTATCAAGGGAGTAATGTCCCTAGTATCAATCCAATAAACACACTCAGACCTTGTTGGTGGCCAAGAATGTTGAAGGGAGAAATATACTTTAATACCATCTCACTACATCTTGGTTATTAAATATAATGACACCATTGGGTTATACACATAAATTTTTTCTTAATGGAGAAATCACAAGTCCAAATCAAAACTTGAGAAAGAAGATAAAACCAGTAGATAGGTCTAGAAGAAGTACGCGACTTGTTCCTTAGGGTACACAATGTGTATCTCTTGGCCAGTTTTTTTCTATGTACTGTATCTCCACATGGAGTGTAGGGATCACTCTACATGGTGTGTAAAATAGTTTAAATGTGTGTAGGACCTAAATTTTCATATCGAATATATCTTGGATTCCAATATCTATTAACTTCTATACAGAATATTGTTTCTGTTCCCCCACCTAAAGTACATGGCCCCCCACTCTCCGGGTTGGCGCTCTCCTCTCATGCTAGGGTTTTTTCCCAGCACTGCCTCCACTCCCTCCCCCTCATTTATATGAATGCGGTGAAGGTTCTTGTTCTACATTCCTCCACTTATCTCATTCTCATTACCCTACTATCATCTTGGCCTCATTTCTCCATGGGCATTTCTCTCTCTCAGCGATTTGGATTTTCTCTTACCCTCTCCTTCCTCTGCACAGTGACACTCCTCTTAACCCTTGCCTCTTTACCAATACCATTGCATCATCCTTCTCTTATCATGCATCTGGGATACCTTGTTCATCATTCTCCTTTCCTCTTCTTTTTGGTGAGTCGAGGCTCATTACCACTCCTCCACCTCTCTTTCCATCATCCCCATCATGTAAGGCCCTATATTGGCCGAACTCAACAGGTCTTTGGTGGATTGGGTCTGTGAAAGAGGAGGCTTTCTTGGGTTCTTCTTTCTTCGTTGCATATCGCTAGTGTTTCTTCTTCAAGGATGATTTCATCTGGTCTATTTCCTTTCTTGGTGTTTCTTTAATGTGGAAAATTTTTGATGCTTATGATTATGGGGATGAGTCAAAGGTTCCTGCCCAGTGGTAAATCTTCTTGACTTCAAACTCTGCTCTAGCTTCCTAGTCTTTCATCTAAAGACTGGTCGTTCTGGTTCGATGGTTCCTACGGAGGCTTTGGGATGGTTATGTTTGAGTGATAGTTGGCGTTTTAAGAGGTGCAACCTTGAGTTGGTGGTCATGTTTTTTTTGGATTGTTGGATCTGGTGTTTCCCCTCAACATTGCAGTCGATTCCTCTTTTCCCAGTTGATCCTGACGATAGAGATTCTAGTTATAAGGGAGCTTGGAAGATGGTTTTTTTCTCCATGATGGCGACAGTGGTTTCCGATTGAAGTGGTTCATTGCAGATTTCAAATTTTCTGTGGTCTTATGAATATGTACAGTGATTCCGATGATGGGTCTTGCAATACGTGGTATGATGTCTATAGTTTATTTTTGAAATTTTTAATTTGTGGATTGACTATTTCTAGGATGTGGATTGGCTGTATCCAGATTTTTGTGATGTTCCCACTAACCCAAAAAGTGGTTTATTGAAAATGAAAAAATTGATTTGGAGTAAAGTAACTTCCATACATTTAATGTGGACCGACCAACACATCATATCTAGAAAAATGGCTCCACATGGGAATATAATCCCTCCGTACGTCTTGTAGTCAGTTATATGGGTAAATGAAATGTTCCATAAAGTTATAGGTTGTGTGGTATTTAACTCACCTGAAGCCTTATCCACAACATCTTCAAATGTACACAACATGTGTTATTCTAAACCACACACTCTATACTCAATAAATTCATACCATATTTAAAACATTACTAAATATCATCATCACCACTAGATATTCATCCAAGTCATTCACTATTATTATGAATTAGAGAAGTAATGATTCTAAATGTTTTGTTCCGACCACCTGTTGCTAAAAGAATAATCTATCATCGAAGCATATTCACTTCATACACATTATCTCAAGAAATAACCAAAACCATACCACATTTTCAATCCACAATCATTCATTGATGTTCCCATATTCCATATATTCTGATATTTAATTCAACCACAAAATCATAGAACTAGGGTTCTATTATGATTTGATCTAGAATAGGAATAATAAAATCAATGAAATGAGAAATAAAATTAAAAATAAACAATGAACGGTGGGAGAAAATAAAAAAACCATAAAAAATAATTATCGTGAAGGCCATTGTGAACTCAGGTATTGATTGTGGATAAAGAATCCAAATAATTGAGTTAAAAAAATGAAATTTCTAAAATTGGACAATGTAAAACATAATTTAGAAAAATATAAATTTATAATTCCATGAAATAATTGAATATAGATTCATTAAAGGAATAATTAATCCATTCTTTAAAATATCCTAATGATAGGGAAAACCCAACTATATCAATTTCTATACCTCATCAATGATTTAATAATTGGTGAAGAACACATTCACACTATTTCTATTGGTGGCTCCTATCAAATTCATTCATCATTATTAGATTCTATGTGACCTCTACAACCAGAGAATTCTCCCATGGAATCCCTCTCAAATCTCTTTCGATTGGGTGTATAATCAAATATTTTCATAAGATGGGCTTATATAGAGGATTTAATGGGAAAAAATTAATTATACAATTTAATTATTTAATTAATTACTTATTTTTAATCAACTTATTATAGTGAAATCGCTTGGGACCCAATGAGAATAGAACATATATCATACTGAGGGTAAAATTTTCATTTCAGACTTATCCTTGGTACATTGAGAAGGTAGCACCATCTTCAATCTCTAGCTCACCCAAGTTAATGATGTCTGATCGAATGTGTGAATATCCCCTCACCCAAATCACATAAAAAATTAATCTACTCGATCTAACTGTAGGGGAAATTCTGGGTAGTATGCTACATCTCCTTACCTACACCAAATTTGTAATATATTGATGAGTCTTGGAGAAATATTTCCACATATACCAAATCTCTAGAAACCGTGATGAGGATATGTCTTTAGGAACACATAGTATCCCTCCTTTAACTCTGGAGGCCCGGATAGATGGTCTATGTAAGAATTATGATGATCTACATAGTCCTCATATGACCCTAAATAACATACACCTTCTCTATCATTACCTAAACCAATTCTGACCCCATGATTAGTGAACCCCCCATCTCGAACCAACATATGGGTGATTTTCAGGGTCTCCTGTATAAGGCCTCAAAAGGTTCCATGATAATGGTAGAGTGATAGTTTTTTAGAAGTTAGATCCATTAAAGGAATGTGATCCACCTCACTTTTACTAAATTCCAACATACAAGCTCTCAAAAAATCCTTGAGAACCTAAATAGTTTGTTTGTTCTGTCCATCAGTCTGATAGTGGAATTATACTCTCATCCATAACTAGGTCTCGAAAGCCTCCTGAAACCCTCTCCATAGTTAGGATGTGAATAGACATCCATGGTTATAAATAATCAATAATGGTACCCCATGAATTTTAATGATCTTCTATACATACAAGCATATGAATATTTCTACTAAACTCTACTCTTGAATTTTCAATACGTTTATCAACTTAGTTATCTAGTCAACGATCTCCCATATAACATTATAGCTTCCCATAAATTGAAAAATCCCCCTTAAAAAATCCATCTATATACTATCCCACTTCCACTTCAGAACCTTGATGGGTTAGGGAAAGCCAATAAGAATCTGATGCCCTGAATTTACCAATTCATAAGTAATGAATATATAGAAAAACTTGGAAACCTTTTGCTGTATATTTTTCTCCCAAAATAGTTACTGAATATCTTAGTAAATATTCACCACTTTCGGATGTACCACTAAGGGTGATGTCTGAAAATCCACTAGAACATCCTCACGTAGTGCGATTGACAGCACCTCCCACCCCTTTAAGAGGATTATGTGATCCCTACCTTTTTAAAATCTATCATGGGAATCTCTCAAGAATATTTGATTGTGTGAAACCTCACAATTTATGTCCCTAGGCTAAGTCTCCCTCACACATTAAATAAGAATTTGGGTTACCACCATCTATCATTGATAATGTTTTCCTCCATTATCTAGCAAGGATAATTGAAATGAGACAAACTTCTTTGATGCCTTGCCTAGAAACTGATAACATTTTTTCCTACTAAGGAAGTCTTCCACAAAATAACATTTCTATAAATTATAGACAACATTGAAGTCATAATCTATAGAAAACTCTATAAAATGACTATATCCAAATTTAAGATCTTTATGGGTGAATATTTACCCGATACTCTATTTATTAGAGTACATAAAAAACTACTCACCAAGAATATAATGTCTCTATATATTTATGGAAAATAGTACTACTTCTAGCACTAATTCATGGGTTGTATAGTTTTTTATCATGGTGTCTCAATTTTAGGGTTCTATAAGAAATAACCATCGAACTTTTAATCAATATGAATCCATCCCAACTTAAGTGGAATTATAGAACACTATAGAATCGTCCTCATCCCATAGCTGTCTTAAGATATGATATATTTTCATTCTCTTTTGTATCTCCACAACGACCTTCTAAAATTTCTCAAAAAAAAAATAAATGGGCCCAAATATCATGTCACGGAAGTAAAGGGGACATAAATCTTGTAGGATTCTATAAAAAATATAAGGTATTTCCTATAAAACTCAAGGGAACTCCACACCTTATACAATGTCTTGTGCAATTCCCAAGATAAAACAACCTTGATATTTTATAGGTCCCCAGCTACACCAACATATGATACAACATTCCTCTTTAATTTGACCTCTCTAATAGAGAACGAATAATCTTAGATTTTATCATATATATTATTCTCATGAATTGGGTATAATTATATACTTAGATACTCTACATCCTCAGTTTTTGGCGTTGAGTAAATGAGGATGTCATCAATGGAGGCAACCATGAACTAGTCTAAGAAGGGATAGAATATGTAATTCATAAGACCAATAAAAAATTTTATGGAATTATTAATAGAAAATGAAATCACTAAGATCTAATAATGGTTGTATTTATATCATAGTGTCATATTGTTAATATCCTTCACTCATACTTGAAGCCTATGACAACCTGATCTGAGGTCAAACCTTGAGAACCACTTACTCTATTCAATTGGTCAAAGAGGTCATTTATCCTCATTAGGGGAAGATTATTCTTTAATCTCTCCTAATTTAGTTGGTGATATTAAAAACATAACCAAAATATCTCATCTCCTTTATTGGTGTACAAAACTATAGATTCTCAAGGGGATACACTAGTCCTGATAAATACATACTCCATGTGGTCCCCCAACTACACCCTTAGCCCCTGAAGCTCGGGAGGGTCCATCTTATAAGTTGGAGAAAATATCAGAGTATTCCACAGGAAAAAATAGATACATAACATTAATCATAATGAAGGGGTAACCTAAGTAAATCCTTGAGGATGTTTTCCATGTATTCCTCCACCACTATAAAATATTGAATGCCTACAGAGACTTCTACAACAAGGGTTAAACTAGAAAAATTATTTGTATACCTATTTGAATAAAACCTACTCGATTTCATTACTAGTCTACATGAGGATGAACTATAAACATCTAGTTAATATTAATAATGAGATTTTATGGATTTATTATAACCATAAATATAGACCAATAGAACCTCTCTCCATTAAGTAATAGTTAATATTATTGGAAGATGTACATAATCACGTAATCGTTTCTAGTAAGAGCCTCCAACCACTTTGATTGAGCTAGAGGCTCTAAATGAATATTAATATCTCAAAAAAGAGATATAAAAATGAAATAATGGATTATTTGTTTTCAATAATAACTGATTCCAAGGAATAAAATACCTAGATCTGGCCTTGAATCATTTCATGCGTAGCTTGATTATGTGCCTCCATAGCCTATAGCTAACCACACCTCTTACTACCAGCACTCTGTGCTAAGAGTGTATAGCTCAAAGGTGGAAGTTAAGGGAATAGTTATTAACTTCATCCTCATCCTATAAATTCTCCTCCTGAGGTTCCTCCATCTCCTTTATCAAAATCACCTCCAATAGGTCCATCCTTTCAACATATTGAATGTCCTGGTTCAAAACTATATCTCTATTATGGTATTATATAATTTTTTTTATCACCCTCTAAAAAATGAAGGGTTAGAAAGTCACATTCAAGGTGACCCCACAATAATAAGAAATAAAAAATATTTTCCCTCATTTGACTCCGTCTACTATGATATTACTAGACTAATGAAACTTAATACATGGTATGTGATCCTGAATTCTTCTTTAGTCATGTATCCATCACCCAATTCTAGTCATTGGTGGCTAATGAATTGGATCCAATATTCCCATATATAGCACTAGTTTTCTATTTTCCCTCAGTTAAAAATATCTCTACCCCTAAGGCCCACTCCAACACTTTTTCATATGTATAGATATAGAGGGGTATTACTATAAATCAAATATCCCAATGAAAAATACAGTAAAGATTCTATAATTTGAAGAACCCATCACTGATCATATAAAGGCACATATGGTTAGTGAACCTTGATTTGTACATAGAAACCATCATTATTACATAACAAAACTCTTGAATTTCAAAAATATGAATAAATCATAGAGTATCTGGACAATACTTCTCCTAAAATAAGTTCTCAAACTCATCTTAGGAGAGTATCATCTCAACAAGATTTTTAAGGTTTAGGCTCCACCAGTTTATTATTGCACCCAGAAGAATACTGGTTTCAAATAAAACCATCTATTCTAGAGGGATATGAACAAGTAAAAATGCTCAGACCACCGAATGTAGATAATCCTCATTCACCTATGGGTTAAATTTCCCTTATAAAGTTGTATGATTATAATACTAGAACTCATTAAATGTAATTAACCTATACATGTTCTCATCCTTCCCTATTGGAGTCACTGGTTTTTTGATTCATAGGGAAACATCCTTTCATGTGTCTAAAGGTGGGAATTCTCAATTCTCAATGGGAAGAGGTGTTTGTTTCATTTTTCTCAAAGGGAAAATATTGTGAATGATCCCTTTAATAGAAGCCACATCACTCAACACGTCATCATCACAACCTTACCTCGGAATCCAAGCTGGTTATCTTCAAGGTGGCATCCTATAACTTGACAAGATATACCACATTAAAAGGATAATATCTAGGGATATTAATTAAAAAGGAAATGAAAATAAAATACCCATTTCTATATGATGAATAAACCATTGTTAAAATTGTAACAAATTTTAAAGTGTATTAATTCAATAAGTAACTTGCCAATGTCTTGGTGTATAGATATGTCGGTTGCTCCACTGTCACTAGGTTCCCTGGCCCAAGATCCAAACTCGATATGCTTTAACACTATTTCCCAAAATTATCAAAACAATTCCTCATATAAAATCTATCGCTAGGAACTTTTCATATGAAAAATCTCAGCTCTGGTACCACACTCAAAAGACCCATCCCACTAGACCCCACCTTGGACAATGATAAGTTGAGTGTTCCACACTAAGAATGACTCCAACAGGCTGGGGGGATGGTGACTAGAACCAAGTAGGCATAACAATGAAATGGGATTCCATATCTAAGTGTACGTATATACAACAAAAACCTTCATACATTCCATAACAATGTAGTATAAGAGTGACTAAATCAACTACAGGGTAAACACATGCATTGAAAACATGTAAGGATTACCAAGAGTAAAATATTGTATATATATGAAAAATAAAATGGTAAAAATTAAAAACCAATAATAAAAAGTGACACAACCTAGGAGATGATGAGTATATGGTCCCTACATATACTCCAAATATGATCACTGCTACCAAGAACCACTATACACAACCAGTACATAGTCTATCAAAATCACAACCAAACTACCCATGATTTTCATAATACATAACACATTAGGGGAAACCACCCATGTATGGATGATTATATACATACCCCATATGATTCATTAAAAATTACAAAGGAAAAATAATAAAGATCATTCAACTCTATAATAAATCATAAATACAACGAATGAAAGAAACCAAATACGCTTATAAGAAAATCCCAAGTCCTAGAAGGTGATATTTTCCACCATATATATCTATATATAAATGTATAATTATATATCTAGACATATAAACTCCCCATAACTAATAAACCAAAATTTATTCTCCATATCAGTGGGGGACCTTGTCTCACTGGTGGGTGTGTGACTGGTTGACAGTGTACCTACCATGGGTAGAGGATTATGCCCTTCCTGAGATATAAGATGAGGGAATATTTACTCCACATATTAAGGATCAAACCCAAGGTAGATTTGGGGGGGGGGGGTAATAACCCAATCTATAAAATAGAAACTGGGGGATTGTGCCTTGATATAAACACACTCGTCAAGGGAGTACATACCCTAGTATTTCGTCGATGATCATGACCAAACCTCATTGTCGTACAACTAAGTTTGAAGGGAACAACCTAATCACATCCCATCTCACTACATCTTAGTTATAAAATAGAAGGAAACCATTGTGTTCTACATGAAATAATAGTCAAAATGGATCACCTGTAGGTCCAAATTCGAGCTTGATCAAGAAGAGATGACATATAGATGGTTTTGGAAGTAGTAAACAACATGTGCCTTTTGGTACATCGTTTGTATCCTTTAAACATTATCACATATGTGTACTAGTTACCTATAATGTGTATAGTAATGACTCTATATAGTTTTTTGAATAGTTTAAATTATTCATGAGAGCCAAATAGATACTCAATATGTACCTTATCTTCTCATGTAATGTGACTGTCATACATTGATTCTGGTTCAATGAAAATGGCGTGTATAGAAAAATGGCCCACCTGGGCATGTATTCCCTATACACTCCTTGTAGTTGACTATGGTGGTACATTATCTGTTCCATAAAGCTATATACAATGTGGTATTTCACTCTCTCAAAACCCTATCCACCACATCTTTTGAAGTAAAAAGTATGTGTTCTTATTAACTACACATAATTTGGTTAGGAAATTCAAACTAGATTCATGGATTCCATAAAATCTCATTATATCCACTAAATAAACCTCCAATAACTCTAATACCTCCACTATGTGTGTCAATAAAGGATGTAACACCACCATAAATTGCGTTCCAGAGACCGATTATCAAAAGTAAGATCTTCCATTGAATCATTATCGATTCATAAACTGCCTCTCAAGGACTATCCTTTCATTCATAATTCACGATCTACCATCATTAGGTGATGACCCCACATTCCATAGACCCTGATATCAAATGAAACCACGTAATCATAAAATCAAGGTTCACTTGTGATTTTAACCAGACAATAATTAGTTGAATCATAAACCTAATGTAAGATAACGATGAATACATGAATAATGGTGGGAAACCCCCATAAAATCAAAAAAGTGAATAATCATTAAGGCCATTGGGAAATAATAAATAATTTTAAAATATATAAACTAAAGAAATTGGGTAGAGTAATACAAATTCCAATGTTGGATAATCCAAACCATAATTTGAAAAACTAAAAATTGACAGGTCCATGAAATAATTGAATACAGAATATTTAGAGGAATATTTAATCCATGCTCAAAAAAAAATACGGTGTAAATAAAACAATTAAAAAAATACCCTAATTCATAAATAATTTAATTGTTCATGAATAATGTGTTCAAACCATTATTGTTGGTGGATCATGTTATATTTGTTTATTATTATTGGAATCTGTATGATCTATGCACCGAGATAATTATCCCATCATGAACCTCTAGAATAATTCAAGTTTATGTGGCTAACCCAATATATTTTCTTAAGAGTTGTTTATATAAAGGGTTTATTAGGTTATTAATTAATTAAACAATATAATTAATTATTGAATTAATTATTATTAATTCTTCCATT
The DNA here is from genome assembly GCA_963277665.1 of Viscum album. NCBI lineage: Eukaryota > Viridiplantae > Streptophyta > Magnoliopsida > Santalales > Viscaceae > Viscum > Viscum album. The sequence continues at coordinate 1,074,426,807 of OY728121.1, read as the reverse complement.
ACTATAAACTCCCATAAGACCCAATGAAAAATATATATACATAATGCCTAGAGTAAAACCCACATTCCAAACTGATCAGATATCTCAATTTTTCTATCCAAGACTTAATTTATAAGTAATGAAAATATTTCTAAATATACATGTTTATAGTTAAAAATAAAATATATATTATTTTCTAAATTAAATATGATGTTTTTTGTGACACTTGAATTACGCACCAACTCTACAATTAACAACAATTATATTCCTAATAATACTTAAAAGGTATAATAACAAAAACCATAGTAATTAAACTTACTTTTATATCTTCAAGTTATTAATTAGTATTACTCATTATAGTAGATTTCTCCATTAGATACCTCTCATAAAACTTGACATGAATCTATTATTCATCTATTATGTCCTATTATTATATACTATGTAAGCATTACTTTGACTAGAATATCCCAAAAATATTACTCCATTGAATTTTGTCTAAAATATTTCCAAATTATTCTTGATGTTGTGTCCAAAAACATTAAACCCAAATAATATAAAATATCCAACCATTTATTTCCTAACCTTATATAACTTATAGGGGATAATCTTGAGAATTTTAATAGTTGAAATATGTTTTGAAACATAACAAGCTATATGAGCATCCTTTACCTAAAAATAACTTGGAAATCCTTAATCAATTAGCATTTTTCTCCCCATTTTTTTAAGCATCATATTTTTACTTTCATTACACTTTTTTTGTGAGGTCCTTGGTGATGAGAAATTATTAGAATATCTATTTAAAAAAAATCATCCTCTTGATTCTAGAATTCCCTTTCAAAAAAATTTCTGGTTGAGATGATTATGTAGCATTTCTCATTTTGAATAGGTTTTTAGTAGGTGTAAAACTTATATAAAGTTTCAATTTTCGGTGTTATAAAATATATCCATGTGAATTTACCATATTCATCGACAATAAAAAAAGCATACTTCCCTCCTTTTAGTCTAGAAGTAAAAGTTATCCCAAAAAAATCAAGATGAGTCAACTAAAGTGGTATACTAGTGTTCCCTTGATAATCCTAAAAGACTCATTATATTTCATTCTCTTCATACATAGATTACATACATGATTCTTTTATACTTTGATTTCAAGTATTTTTTTACTATTTGATTGTTATACATCATGTGAATCATTCTACAATTTACATGACTAGGCGTCACATTTCATAAACCACTATTTGTGTTGATAGCATTCGAAAAATTTGCATCTTATATAGTTACTTCAGAAAGATTAATTGTATTAATATTATTCATATGGTTAGCATAAAAACCCATCATTATAAAAATGAGTTTATTATCCTTGAATTTAATATTCATTCCAGCATATCGTAATTAAGATAAACTACAAAAGTCATATTGCAATCCTTAAATATTCCAAATTTAATTTATAATAGTATAATATGATATACCAAACTCATCGAATCCCTATACCTTGACTTTTAAATTTTCTATAAATGTGAAAATACCTTCATCACATCCATTATAGGAAATGAATTTTTATTTGTCCCCAATAATATTCCTAGAGCATCAACTATTTATGTACCATACATCCTTCTTGAGACTTCCATGGCTTTTTTCCTAAAAAATTCATCAAATAAAATTTATTTTTTCCCATGATAGTTAGGGCTCAATAGAAATAGTCATTCTTTTATTAGGTACCTACCAAAATTTCAAAAATTATTTTACAAGGGTCTTATTGGAAAATATTTAGAGATATGTGACTCTATATTTATCAGAGACTATGGATGTCTTAGAGAACATTCACTAGCATAATCATCCAATATTTTTATCTAAAAATGCAACAGTAGCAATACTTCATTCCAATATTTTCATAAATAAGTTCTTATAGAACTTTGGAAATTTTCAAATATATCCATCACCATTTTTTTGTAATCATATTACTTAATGAAATTATATTTTCATAACATTATTATCCTTGAACAAAAAAATTTCCAATGATTGTTTAAAAAATTTAATCTCACCTTTATGATTTTAATTTTCCTTTTGAAATAAATTAAAACGATCATAAAAATTTAAATTCATACTTGAAGTAGTATTATTAAAATTCTAATTCTCTTGAGATAAAACCTTCTCTTCCTTTAAAATTTTCTTATTTTTTTCCTTAATAATCTTTCATAACTCATAATTTATGATATAATGTTTTTAATGTTTTTAAAATTTTCATTTGACTCATTAACACTAGGTTTATCATAATAAAAATCATCAATGGAATCATATTTTGAATCAAAAATAGAATCCCCAACCTCATTCATGGTTTCCATTAGATACAGGTTGGTGGATCAGTTATATATTATTCACTTGATTATAATTCTTCAGTAAAACTCTATGCTACATCCATTACTCTTTTTTTTATTCTTAATCATTTTTTTAATTTATTTCTTTATTTAATCTTGAGCATCAATTTTCTATGATACATTTCTTCCCAAACTCATAACATGTATGATATGAGGTATTCAAATTAGAATGTAAACTACCGGTTTTGTTTCCTTTATGATTATATCTTTAGTTATATCTTTTAAATTGTCGTATATATCCTATTTTTTTATTAATATACTTATAAACTCATATAAAAGGTTGAGTTACATCATATTTCCATTTTCCAATATCTTAGAATCAGAATATTCAGATGAAAAAATATTTATATACTGGAAAGATACATCTTTATTTTTTTATCCACTTTAGATATGCTATTCAGATCTAATTCAAGTTGTATTGTGGAAAAAAATAGACCATAAAGTGTATATTCTTCTAATTTATTTATTTCATAAATGGATACCTTCTTGGAATTCCATTTATTTGGGTTTGATCTAAGAACTCAGTCAACTATGATAGTATTGTTAAATTATTCAATAAATGTGATCATCTCATTTACAATTATTATGAATTGATATAACATTTTATTCACAATCACATTTTATCCTATAATGAAGTCTTGTTACATAGGCTAAAATACTCTCATATTAATTTTATTTTCAATTTTTTTGTCTCACAATGCGTAACTTTCCAAATTCTCAAAAAATCATAAGGAATATAATAAGAAGAAATATATCTTAATACATTTTGGATAATAAATTAATAAACAATATTTATGATTTTATATTTTAGAATGTACTTTTCAATTTCATTACCAGTAAATAAAGCATGTTATACATCATTTGATTTGTTTTATGTAACAATAAATGTCAAATTGCCATTTCTTATTTTTTTGATATAGGATTCCATCAATGTTTTCCAATATCCATAGTCATTCCCATAAAAAGGGTGGTTTCTATGGAATACATCAATAAATTACAACTTAATCTGAAATATAATGTACCTTTACCTTATATCTTTTATAGTCTATGATATTGTGAGTAATACAAAAATATTCAAATGAGTCAAAGAACAAATAATAATTGTTTTCATAGAAATTCAGATGGATGAAAGTTAAGAGGGGGTAAATTGACACAATAAAAATAAAATCAAAAATAATTTAAAATAATAACATATTATTTTTGTAGTATTTCTAATATACATATTCTAAATATAACCTTCACACACCTATACTCCTTGAAAGAAATTCGTCTCATTATAAACCTAACTTTTCTAGATAAGTCAAACCCCACTTATAACCTACCTTTTTAATTGAGGCATAACTGATAAACAAAACACCTTTGATTAAGTGGAAGAACAGATTATAAATGCACACCTTTTATATAGGTATAACCAGTACACAATATGATTTTGAAAGGGAAAATAATACACCAAAAACAACTAAATTAATATAGAAATAATAAATAAATCATAGAACAATTCTGGTAAAATCAAATATACTAGAAGAAACTTGAACATATGAAGAAGTAATATCACTTTCAATAATGAGAATTACCATGATTGTAGTATTAAAATAGTTTTAGTAGAGTTTTATTACTGATTTTAAAATAATTCAAAACATTTTAATCTGGTTATCTTAAATATGATTTTATAGTGTGATATGCAATGGTCTTCACACTGAAGAGAGTTTCCATAATCTTGTTTTAATAGTCTTATGACCATGGTTTCCAAAAATAGAATAGATTCATAATATATTATGGCTTCAATGTATTCTCATAGGAGAACATAGAAATTAGTTAGTAATAACTAAGAAATCCTTTAGTACATGAAAATTTCTTAGATTGGTAATGTAATATTTTTAAATATTTATATTAAATTATCCACATGATGTATCCCCAGGGATGGTCTAGAAAAAGTGTTTTCACTTTAGTAATTATTCTATTAATGATATTTATGTTTCATTGGCTTTAAAATGTAGTCTCACATTAGAACTTGACATTCTATTCATGTGGTATCTTAGTTATACATGACTCCTTGATGTTAAATTTTTTATCAAGTTATATTGTGTTATTAACATATTATTAGCATTGACACACTCTTTTAGTTGATATTGAGACTCTTTTCTCATTCTGACATAATATTTGGTTGATTCATGTAACTCCAATGCTACTAGTTTTGGATTAATATAGTCATGGGTTATAACATAACAATGAATTAACATTAAAAATATCCCTTACCATATGAATAATCTAATTCCTTTCTCAATATTTGTTTTATAAAATATAAAAACTAACTAAAATTTTGTATAAATTAAAAAAAACAACCTAGTCTATATGAATAATATGATAAGCATTAGATCCAGATAATTCCATAAATGAAATCTTGATGAACTAAAATTCATATATAGGGGGTCGTGATAAGAATATAGTTTGATTAAATTCATAATTTTAACCTAAAATGAACAATAAATTATGTACAATGTAGTATGTGTTTTCAATGGAATCATATATTCCATACTAAGCACATGGCTAACCTCCGACAGAAGATAAAACAGAATTTTTACAAAACCTAACTAAAGAAAAAAATAACTAATTGAAGAAGAAATATACTAAAGATCATTGTTATTATCAAAAGAACCTATTATTAGATCTTATATCTAATATCAAAGTCATTATTGAAAAAATTATAATTTATTTTTTCATTATTATATACTCTAAATGGTAAAGTAAATATTTCAAATAAAATACCAGGTTAATTGTTAAAAATAAAATTGAACAGAAATTATGATAAAATAATGTATATAAAAAATAATAATTTATAAATTAATAAAACATACAAACACAAAGAGGTATATATATTATTAATAAAATATGAATGTATATGCCACTTAACATTTAGTCTATTTATCGGTCACAATCTACACAAAATAATGTTCCTGAACCATTAAGTCGTAGTTATTTAAAAAATGTCACGCATAATCTCTTATAAAAGGACCCCACCATAACCCTTTGTATACCAATCCGAAAATTCCAAATTTTATAAAACCTCTACCCAAATATACTATTCCAAACATCTTCTATATATTCCAAAAAAATTATCATAAGAATTCTTAAATTTGCAACACAATGAATTCCACTAGTGAATGACTTATTTATTCTATATTGTAACAAATTATTCTCATAATATTATATTATCATTATAACCATTATTAAATCTAATTAATTATCATATTAATGCTAAATTAAATTCATAATGCTTATATAATATATATAATCATTAATTTTGTTTATTCTACTCAAATATCTATTTTATTGATCAGTTTTAAGCACATAAATGGGTGTAATTATTTAATAATTATCACTACCTTCAAGAATGATTAATTAATTGTTAAGCATATAACTAATTATTTATTCATGTTTTATTTAATTTTTTGGAATGGTAAAATTCAAATGAAAATAATAATTGAAAAATTTATCTTGATTAAAAAATTTATCACAATTAAACAAAATGTAAACCATTAGTTTTTTGAACTAGAAATATTATTTTGATGAAAATACATTAGAACTCTATAAATCATGGTATTATTATGATCAAATTACCTAGAATAATAACTCATGTACAATTAATGATGGTAGTAACTGTAATACCAAAACTATCATGCAACACTTGAAATGAATATATTCCAATAAATGATTTAAACATAGAATACCTAATAAATAATTAATAAATTAATATAAATGATTTATAATTAATGAAATAAATATAAATATGGTTCTAAAATAGATAATTAATAAACTTAACTTTTTTATAAAGTTATATTAGAGTACATTGGAGAAAGTTGGGACTTGAGATAAGGGAAATCTTTCTCGATCTTCTCTTGGTCAATTCCAATTTTCTCTTTTTCATATATATATTCTTTTATTCGATATATATTATAAATTTAAATTCATAATATTACAATGTTCTATTATTTAATTGGTATTTATTTACCCTCTCACCATTCTCAATTTGAGTGACTATGGTATTCTAAGAGGATTCTTTATTTTTATCACATTTCTTTTATCTGAGTTTCCTTTTCCATGTCTGACATATTTTATTTTTCCTATATATCATTCAATGAATACAGTTTTTGAAATTTTACCTTTTTAAATATGTATTTAAATTTTAAATTTTATTTAAATTTTATTTATTTTTTTCTACATAAATTATAATCCTTTTAATGGGAACTGTCTCTTTTTTATTTTAAATTATGTCTCCTTTTTTGATTTTATTTTGAAAATTATTATATATTTCTCATTATAAATTCAATATCTCTTATATTTTGGTTTTTTATGTGGGTATAAATTAATATTCACTATAATTACAATCATTAATTATAAATTCATTCTTTATGATGTTTTAAAGGGGATTTTTCTTCATGTCACTTTCTCTTATTTTAATCATATTTTCATGGTTTAGATTTTATATAAAATTTCACATCAATATATAAAATTTCATTATTTTATAATTAAATTTTTTATTAATATATCATTATTATATATTAAACTAATTTATATATACTTATCATGTCATGAAAATGATAAGATAATTTCTTCTGAATTTTATAATTATTTGTCCTTCCTCTTTAAGATTATAATTATTTATTTATAATATCTTTTAGTTCAATATAACTAGTAATTTTTACTTAAATAATGATATTATTATTTTATTTTAGATATTTACATGTAATATACCATATAATCTCTTTTAATTGTATCATATGTCGTAACTCATGAAATTGATATATTACTTATTCTTTTATCATAAGTTATTGATATCATACCTTATGATTAATATATGATAACTTTAATTATTTTATTTTCAGGTGGCACAAATATGTATGGAAATTTTATGACATGAAGTATTTTCATGAAATTATATATCCCTCTAATTCATTAGGAAAATATTATTTCTCATGAGATTTTAAATATTGGATATGGGCAGTGGGGCGAGTGTATTTTGTTATGACGACTTGGAAGAGATACTTGAATTATGTTTATGTTGTCATATTGATATGTATATTCCATGTTCCTATGTCAGGAATCGTGGTTATACATTTCTATTACATGGGTCTCATTGGATCATTCCAATATGATGTACCATATAACCTCACAAAAAAAAATTGTTGTCTTTTATTTTTTTCCCTTAATGAGATATTAACTCACCCTTTCTATTCTTTATTTATTCCATATAGGGGTTTTTATGAATATAGATATCAATTATGGATTCATATGAGTACTCTTATGAATTATTTTTTTAGAATAAATGGACTTTTATTTGGTGTAAATAGTATAGATTTTAATATAGAATTTTTTAGAGAAAGGAAGTATTTAAAAATCATATAAAACTACATTTTTAAATAAAAAAGGATTAATTTATAGTTAATATCTAAATATAATAAACATTTTTGTTTTAGGTGTTACTTTTATACATAACTATTAAGTGTACATATGAGAAAATGATGTAAAAACAATGTGTGTGATTTATCATCCATCATAATTTATCCCAAATGATCACCTACAGATCCCATCATTTGGAAATAATATATATATATATATATATAATTACAAGCATCATGAATGAATGATTGTGGATTTATTATAGTATACATTAATTTCTAGGACAATATATATGTTTTAATAAAATAAAATCTCTATTTAATTATTTTTCATGAAATATGAATTCTGACTTCGTAGAATAAAATATTTTTCAAGGCCTATAACTTTCCCTATCACACATTATGGTATTCCATTTATCTATTCATTTAATTATGTTACATATTTTTTTATCTTTATATTTCCATCTGTGATAAGAAAAGAATCATATGATATCCCCATATTCTTAGTAATGGTACTCCCCTTTATTTAACACAACCCAACATCTTCTTAGTTCTGGTATATGATATCCAAATACATGTTACAATATATTCTTGGTATTGTATAAAACATATTTTATTATTTATCATACTCTATTTTATTTTTTCACCATATATAACATTATCTCACTCAATACATTATCCAATTGTTGTTTGCTGTGGTTTCCACTTTTGGTACACTTTTAACTTTGCTATACCATATCATATAGTACAAGATATAACAATTGAATCCTATTATTTCCAAATCTAATTAATTTTTTTCAATATCATATACTATGATATATAATATGAGGTTTTTTGAAAAAAAATTAAGCATCCAAATAAACTCCAAGGACCCTCTAAATTCTCAAATTTATTAACTATATCATTGCATTATATTCAATGGACTCTAAGAATATTATTTTCCAGAAAAATTAATGTACCTTATTCCATGGTTCAAAAAATTACAACCCTTGTCTTGTGTTATCAATGAATTCCAAAATATGGGTTATGAAATCTTTATAGTTTCATATTACATATTTCTATTAATGATTTCATTTTTCTCATTTACTTTAATTTTTTATTTTTATATAGGAAATCATCTCACTCGATAGGATATCTAATAATCATAGGGTACGATTTTCAACCCCAGTACTCTTTAACACTGCTACACCATATCATATGGAACAACCTACAAAAAAATTATTATGATCTACAGAACAATTTCATTTTTATTCTGTATAATAGATTATAATATACAACATAAGGTTATATTACATAACTAATAATCCTCCAAAGAACCTCTGATAAACCGAAATCTTCTCCAATCTATTTTCTATAACATAAAAATTTATTCAATGCCACACTCTTCCCCCACTAAAACCCCTAATGGGATGATAGTGAAGATGAGAGTGACCCCCAAATCCCATCTTCAAGATACAATATGTTATACATAGTCACCTAGGGGATAAAACACACACATGTGAGAATTACCTTCATGGATCCTGGGAACAGAAGAAAAAATCCAACAATAAACTCTATCATATAAATATAAAGTAACCCATATTCCGATGAAACATGTAAATATAATATATAACAAAAATATCAAAAATTAAAATGCCATGACCAAGCTCCTACTACAACGACTTTAACACCGATCAAAAACTGCATGTGTTAATAATGTCCAGACCGATCACCAAATCCATCATGAATATATGTAAAAAATGATATATATATATATATATATATTGAAATAGAGAGAGAGATATATGATTGTTCATAAAATTATTCGCAGTAGGATCCTCCCCATAACCATTCATACAAATATGGAAAGAGCCTATTATAGCCTTACTGAATAAAAAATAGAACCAACTATTTACCTATATTAATTCAACTACCACCCATACTCACCACAGAACACCCACCCAAGGTCACATTAAAATATATTAACATAATAACAAATGAATATCTATCCAGAAGGTACACAATTACCACTTCCCAACTGAACCAGTCGCCCTCACGCCCCAAAGACACACGTCTGTGTGCTCCTATCCCATCCATATCTATATAGTTGTATATCCGCATTACTATATAAATAAATATATATCCATAACCACATCATTAAAACATCCATATACCACTTCACATACACATATCACATTAGCACACACAAAAATCCAAAAATCACTACCTTTACTACATCTAAAAGAGAGAATTAAGGGAAGGAGGATGAGTTAACCATATATCTTATGTCCATCCAAGATGTTGACGATAAAACAATAAATTCATGGATCCATATGAGTGTTTGTAATGTTAACTAATTGAAATATATATTATATTTATTACTATTCCCTATAAAAATCAATTAATCTCCACTAACATAGACCTATGACCAATATCATAACTGACTACAACACAAAATAACCACATCAACAGTAGATAATATATGAATATCAATTAAAAAATACCATTTTATCACATCATTACCATAAATAATTACTTTAATTATGTAACATTTAATTCCGGCCACATTTTTATTCAAACATATGTTTGATTTATCCATAAAATATCTAAACCAACTAATATTTTCTACATTATATTTTTCCCCATTTTACACATAATTTCAAGCCTATTACCATTTATAATTTCATTAATCATTCCACATTACTAAGATAATATGACACAAACTAACATTATCACCTATTCCAACCACCACAACATCAATTCCACTTATTTTAAAACATAAAACACTTCTTCTCATATCATCCATTCCAAAACATTTCCACATCAACATAATACCTCCAACCCCAAATTCAACCATAACAATAATAACCACACAAATACAATAATCATAAATTTCAATCAATTTAACAATAAATTCAAAATATTCCATTTAATTCATTTTGTTATATTTATTCATCAATGTGTGTACAAAAACCATCATATATACTCTACATTTCTTTATTTCCCATTTTTACTACTTTATGTGATCTAAACAATTACGAAGGTGAAATTCATATCAATGATGTCAAAAAAAGGTTATCACAAAAATGCATATCAATCAAACATTTAGTAATTATTTTTCAATGACATAAATTTTCATAATTAAAATGAAAATCACATCTTTCACATCAATTTCATTAATTTAATTCATTATATTTATTGGGTTAGTTTTAAAAATATACCCATTAAAAGTAAAGGCATGATAATTCAACATTAAAACGTAATAGATAAGTGAGATATAGAATCCCCTACATCAACAAGATAATTAATTATTTCTATATGAGAACATGAAGGAGAATGATGGTCAAACACCACCAAAGTCATAATAACTTCACACAAAACCTTTGATCATGATGGATTGATCACTTGAAACTGAGGACAAAATTCCACCCAGAGTACCTAGAACCAAGTAAAAGGTACATAGGGTTTGAAGGAAGTTATAAGAATTGCATAGAATATTATAGAGTGACTATATTTGTATTAAAACCCATGATAAATAAAACAAAAAAGTGTTGTGAGTCATCATACTTCAATGTGGGTTTCTTCTAAGAATCATAGTGAGATCTCCATAATTCTCAGGGGTAAAAATTGTTTAAAATAAATATAAACAAGGAAACTTTTAGTGTTACATAGATCAAAAGGTTTCACTTTCCAAACCTCTAGGAATCATATTGAAAACATCACCCTCTACCTCAAAATCAATATCCCCAATCCAAAACCCTGAAATAATAGAAACCACTTTGGTGAAACCCTCCAAAATAGAATGACACTAAAAATTAATATACAATGCCTCTATAATGTGATGAAATTATCCATTACATAACTCATAAATTTAGACCAGAACATATTTCCCATCAATAATAAAAGTAACCTAATATAATCACAGTACAATCCCCACATTGTGACACACCACCTCACATTGTAACCACTATAACCAAGGAGAAATGAATGATTTTGGATGAAATATTAGCTATTACACCACCAATTATCCATAGAATTCCTCTGAGAATCCCCCCAACACCCCCAACACCTGAAATTAAAAATGGTCTAGGATAAATTTTGGCCTCAACATGTAATTAACTCTATTAATATTGGTTGAAAATAAACCTAACACATCAAAATCCATGGTTCTCATTATATACCCCTTTGTATTTTTTTTCACACTAAGAATAACTATCTCCCCTGTTGATACCAAGTCCAGAGCATCCATATTTATAAGTTTCAGAATAAATCTCACTAAAATTAGTCTTAAATGATATCCACCATTATATTATATAAGATTATGTGATTAATTATCAATTTTATAAACAAAAGTGATAATTTTTTATTTGACAATTTTCATTAAACCTCATGTTCAGGTTATTGATTAAATTAACTACTATATAACCTAAATAACTTATATTCCATCCCTCTTTGTTGTAGATCCAAACAATATTATTAAACTCTTCTCATCCAGTTTATTTTTTAGAGCTTATTTTCACCCCTTGTGTGTTAATGACAACATATAAGAATCCCTATAAAATTGATAAGAATGAAACAACCAATTTATATGAAAAAATCCACATATATAGCTAAATTTATATTCATATTATACTTTATTTCTAAACTACCCATCTATTAGATAGATCAATAACTCTATGGTGACCCCATTACTATAATTACTTCATTTAGATGTATAATGTTTATATGAGTAGTAGGGGATTCTTAGTTTCCCTCCTCAACTTAACAAGTATTTCATTTTAATCCATGAATTGTAATATAAATTCTCTATGGTAACCCTATAAATGATACCACTAGTATATAAATCATCCTTTCTATTCATCATAGTATTATAATCTTCTTCCATAGGATTCTAATTAGTATTCATGAAACTTAAACACTTCTATTCAATCTTTATTCTATGGGAAACCTTCAGTTTGTACTCTTGGTTTACATTATTCCTTCTAAGTACTTATTATGGATAATTTTTCTCTAAGATCAAGAATCATTATCATCTTTAACTTCCCACCTCAACTTAAATTTTCTTCTATTAGAATAAAATTTATAAAATTTTATAGATAAAAAATAATTTCCCTTTTTATATATATTATAATTTGGTAAAAAAATATAAATTATATCATATTCTATTATCTAATTTTCTTATTTAAATCTTATTACATTAAATTTAAGTAAAAATTTTATTAATTAAATCAATGAAAAAACCTTTCCTTCGATACTGATTATTATTGGCAGTGGTTATGTGTGATACTCTAAAAAGGGGGATGAAGGGATAAAAAAATTAAAAGATTTTAGCATTTTAAAATTAATTATTCTCACTTTTTTTATCTAGAATCAATGTTAATAGTTTTGTTATTTAATATCATTTATATCATGATATTATTTTTAAACCCATACACGCATACACATTTTGAAATCAGCACATGATATGAATTATTTAAATAGTTCACCTTTAATTTTGAGGCAAGTCCAATGCATTGATGAACATATGGTTTCCTCATGTAAATTCATTAATATAGTTATATTTTTTGGTTTTAAATCACTTACAATCTATGTTACACAATAGTTTATACTATCTTATGAGGTGTGATAGAGACCCAAAAATGTTTTTATTTGTTTTCTAAGTTTTATGGGTTTTGAAGATGCAAGGTGAAGATAAAAAAGATAAATTGATATATAAATTTAATATAAAATTAAAAATATGACTTGGTGAGTGGTTAATATATCATGGTTGGTTTTAAATGTGTATACTTATGATAAAGTGTTTTTAGGATAGATGAGTTGGAAACTTAAGATATTTAAAGGTGACATGTCTTTAGAAATACATCATGGTCCATATGGGTTTGATTTTTTTAGTTATAATTTTCAAGGTTATTATTCATTATTTAAAGTGTATCTATAGAAATATTTTGTAGTAAAAACACAAAATGTTTATTTAAAACATTTTAGGAACCCAAAAAATGTATCACATACATTGAAAAAAATACAATGACATGATCCTCACTCAGATTCCATGAGTTAATCTTGTGTTGAATGATTATATCAATCCATGAATAAGATTTAAATATTATGTACATATGTTGCATGATTTATCACACACTTAAAACTATAAACTCATCAAAAATGATTCTCAATCTAGATATGTGATGCTGATAATATCCTATTATTAGTTAGTCATGGATAATATTTAATAACTTTTGATGAATTTTTATTGGAATTATATACCTTTTTTACATAAAAAACAAAATATACATTATAATAAACATCCATAAGGTTAAATCATTATTTTATTTTTTATTTGACTTCTCCTAGAGCTAAAATATACTCTCAGATCAAGGTTTCTAGTTATTTGATGTATGAATATTTTTAAGGGAGATTATCAAATTCTAAAGGTTATCATGCACCAAGGTGATTTCTCAAATTTCACCAAACATATTATTGAATATGATACAAACTCGATCTTAAAAAATAAATCATATTGAGGTCTAAGAATTTGATCTATTCAAGATTGAGTACGTTCTATCCTCCTCTTTGAGTGCACGTTCCCTCATCAAGACTGAGCACTCATGGTGAGATCAAGGTTGGGTGGTTGAGTCCCCTTTGTCTATAAATAGAACCTTCTACTTCCAAATCAATGATAAAAGATATATATAAGATTATTAGAATGAATATTATAGAGTAAAACTCTTGTCTTGACACACCCAATCACTATATACTCCCATATGTGAGTTTTAGATAAAAAAACTATTTGGATATCAGTGAATTTGAGTCATCTAATGATTTCATGGAAAATAAATTCATTAAATAAAAATTAAAAAATATATTATATCAATACCTGGTAAAGTATCTCCTATAGTAATGATTATAAGGCAGTTTGGGTAAAGGGTATTGGAAATATACACGTTCCACCTCATGGATTTCTAGAATAGCCCTCATGTATTACTATGGGATCTTATTTCACCTAGGCCAGTTACCTAGGGAAACCCGTTCATTTTGACCTAAGGGTCCCCTTTGAATTTAGTGTCTCTATTTTATTAAGAACCTACCCCCAAGAATATGCTTTTTTTTTCATATCATCACCTTTAATACACACTTTCATAATTGGTTAATCTTATACATCATGTGGCCTATAGGATTGTGTATTATTTTGATAATAGGTAAATTTATTCCTATAAAAAATAACCCCCACTATATTTCTCTTGAGATAAAATTGTGTATCCTGAAAGGGTGGTATATCGTATATCCCTTTGATAATAAGGAAATATCATCTTGAGTAACTTAAATGTCACCCATTATTAAATACTTGCTTGGTTACTTAGGTAGAAAAAAACATCTTGGGATACCTTTATCCCCACAATTTTATTTAGGCTGCACTCTTACTCATTTAAATGCTTCATGAATATGGTTCTCATCCTTAGGGGGACTTACAATGTCGTGAAACCTAGTAATTTATGAAATTTATTTAATCAATTTTTCCTATATGGAAGAATCCCCACACCACTACCATGTTCATAGACTAGTACCTACTATAAGGGGTTATCATATATATGTATCACACTTAAACCATTACTTGAAATCTTTCACCATGTGGTCCTAATCATATAACCCTAAAATATAGGATAAAATCGATCTTGGTTACATAACAATAAAAATAATATTATTGGTCTACGTTTCACAACCTTAAAAATAATAATATTGATCCTCATAACATAACCTTAAAATGTATAAAATTTTCCCATGTCATGTGGAATTAAATTGTATATTATTCCTTATCACTTGGCCTAAAATTTTAATCACCATTCAACAAGGTGTTACACTATGTCATTTTAATTTCAACTATAAAGTAAAACTATGTGGGTTCTAATTCTCTCATAGGGGACACGTAGAAATCCATATGTAGGACCAAACCCAATATTTTGACAACTTTCACTCCCCTTATCTGATACAATTTTCTTGATATAGTGAACTTATAGAGTGAATTAATTTAAAATTTTAAACTATAGTATAATTAATAACTTAAATAAATTAATGGATAACCTAATTCCCCATGTAGAATTCATTAAAACGAATCAGTGTCAATTAATCACTTTTATTAAAAATAAATCCTGAATTTATATTGGAAAATATTTCCTGAATATTCATTAATCTCTAAATGAGTATAAAACAAGACAAAAATCTCTTTATTATGGTGAGTAAACATCATATCCTATCAATTTTTTCATCCATACCCATAGAAACCACAATCAAAATGGATACACAGAAGAAAACATTAAAATAATAAAAATAGAACAATATCTTATGGTGGGAAGAAAACTATGGTCTATAGTGATATAAGTGGAAACTTATGCGGGAATCACATTAGAATCAACAAATTACGATATTAGGTTACTCCCCAATTATGATAAAGAATATATTTCCTATTATCTAGTGGAAATGTTGAAGGATCCATTACATCAATTTGAAAGCTCTTTAATTATGGAAAAGGGGGAGCCTGTAACCTACACATACCTTTTGGGTTTGGTTTCTTGGGTGTGTGTCAAAACTAAGATGATGGATTTCAAATAAACTCATTAAGGATATTTTTATCTACTATGGAAATATATAATAGATTTAATAAAAAAATTAAAATTCTTATTAATAAAAAAATCTATTACTTTTTATGAAAGTGGATGATTGAAACTGATGCATTTTAATTAATAATTTACAAGGAATTATGTTTTACCATATTTGACATAAGTTATTAATCACACAGTATTTTAAATTTTCATAATAATGAACTATAGAACATAACACCCTCTAGAAATTCATATGGGATAAGGGGAGGTGAAAATCCAGTGTTGAGGTGTTTTGGGAGCTGTCAATGGCTTACTTCAAGAGTTTTCCAAATTTCTAGTTTTCCATCAGCATGTCAGCATGTCGGAATGTTAGTGCATCGACGTGTTAGTGTGCAGGAATGTTAGTGCATCAGTGTGTTAGTGTGTCAGCATGTCAGTACATCGGTGAGTAAAGGGGCGGCGACATCAGTGATTCAAGGGGTGTCAGCATCGGTAGATCAAGGGTGTCAGTTTTGGTAAGCTAAAGGCATCGACTTCAGTATGTCAGGGTGTCAGTAGGTCATTTGTGTTGGTATGATGTGGTGTCGGTAGCTCCGTGTTGGTATGTAAACATCGATAGCTCTACCTTCTGTGGCTCGATGCCGATGACACACCAATCGATGACTCATTTATAGTTTTCCATTTTTACCCCTGTTATGTGTTTTTTACCATTTAAAGTTAATCTATCAACTAAAAGTTTTCTACTGTTATATATCCACTGTTTATGAGGGGAATGATTAAAACCCAATTAATTCAAACACATGAAACTGCCAAACCATGTGGTGAAACCACGATCCGAATTTCAAGTAATTCAAAATGGTATCCCTGATTTTAGGATATGGCCACTTCTTAAGATGACATCCTCTATTTCTTTTTCCTTTTCATTTCTCTTTGTGCGCCTAGATACTTTCTCCCGAGACTAGTCGGACGCCCGTTATGGAGCCCTTTCTGGTCATCCTTTATGGAGTTCGTCCGGCAAGTCGCACCATCCCCTATTCTTGCACAAGAAGGAACTTTGATCCCTTGATCCATAAGTAGGGACTTCTTTTGATTCTATATAATTTTGAATCATGCAGGGTGGGTATATTAATGGTTCCTTATAAGGAACAAATGGATACTCTTCTTGAAATAAGAATTATAAAAAAAATTAATATGATCAAAAGATAACACGCGTAAATAAAATAATGTGTAGGGTGTGTTTTGATGATAGTATTATATTCTTTTTTGTTATCTTTGATTTTTTTATAGATGTTGTGGTGGTATGACTTTGGAAAATCATGATTGTTTGTGGTCTTTTCTTGTGCAATGGTGGTGTTTTGTTTCGTTATGATGTTTTTATGTAGAGATGTAACATGAAATTTGATTAATCACATATACATGGTTAAATAAAGGGATTCCCTTGTATCAAAAATATTTTGTGATCACCCTATTTATATTAAAGTGGAAATTAAATAACCCATGTCGGTTAAATTTGAATACACTTTGTTTGATGGATGTGATTATGGGTTGTGTGTTCTGGTCAGGGATATGTTGGATTTGTATATCAGGTGGTAAAGGGGGTGTTGGTGTCTCAGTATGAGAGATTTATTGATTGTGGAACAGATAAAATTATAGACGTTGGGACTTTACTTTGTGTGTAGGTGTCTCATCTTGAGAGACTGATTGATTGTGGAATGTATGGACTTGTAGGTAGTATAACATCCTTTGTTGTGTTGTGAGCATGGGGAAATGTTGGGCAGTGGGACTATGGGATGGTTTTGAACTTGTTATACAATGGAGATGCATCTGGGATTCATTGGGGAGTAAGGTTGTAGGGTTGGGTTTTTAGAGAAGGAATGGGCAATATCACTTTGAATAATGATAGTTGAAAGTTATTGAACAATGATATGTAGTGGGACTGCAGGTCTAGTTTTGTGCTATTGTGTGGTGGGACTGCATCTTGGTTTTGTTCATTTCTTGGCATTGTTATTGTTTTTAGTTGCTCATTAGTGTTGGAATAATTTAAAGTGATTCCCCATAAATAAATAAATGGAATTTGAACAAAAAGGGGGTTAGGTTTATGCTTGGTTGTGGTTGTTGTATGGTTGTGCATATAGGGGTAGCAGTAAAAGTGGTGATGTTATGGGCTTATTGTTTGTTCATGTGAAACATGTAGGTTGGGTAAGAGTGTTTTATTACCAATATATATATTGTAGTTCCTTGTGATTTCTATACACACCCCACCCTTATTGACCACCATGTGCGGAACATCCCACACTCATGGGGAAGGGTGTCTTTCCCAATATCCTGGTGGGAGGATGGATGTCAGGTTACATTCTTCCTTGCACCCTCTTTTGGGATCCTGAACCTAGGGAATACCCGGGTAAGCTATAATGTCTTGAGGCTTACCATAGTCCCAGATTTTTTGGGAAAAGGTTTGTTTTGGAAGAGGGGCTCAGGTTTTTGTGGAGCATGTATGTTTTCCCAAGAATCTTTTAAAAGAGGCTCACGTGTATTTAGGTGTGGTGTGTGGTTGTTAATGCCTAGGTGTCTTCGGGAATTGTGTGTGGTTGTTGTGGACCAGGTGTCTGCGGGGGTGGTTGTGTGCATTTTGAGGCCCAAGTGTGTGTGGGAATGTTGTAGCACTGGGACTGCGTGTGGGAAGAGTGGCAACATCAAGACATTAGATCATTATGAAGGAGAAGTTGACCAGTGGTAAAGTGGTCTAGGGTACCAAAATGACGATGTTCTTATACGATTAATTTACATTACTTGTGTTGCTTTGATTATTGTTCCTTGGAGAGGTTGGGTTGGTTAGTATTCCTTGGTAAGTGCTTGAGGTTCTACTATTTTCTCACATGGCCATTAGTAGTTCCCTATGTTGTTCACGAGTAGCTTTAGTTTCCCTACTGAGTATACTTGTATGATCACCCTACGTATATAAATCAATTTTTAGGTTTCTAGGAGGACATTGAAAACTGTGATTAACCTTACTAGCTCAGGCATGAAGATTGTTTCTATTGCTACTTAGTTTCTTTTCCTTTGGTGCATTATTTGGGAGTTTTTTAATACTTTGTATTAGCTTTAATTTTGAACATGTATGTGGGAATGGATTCTTGGATATACATTTACATTTAATCTTTGCTGTTGTTGGGATTTACCATCTTATCTACTGATCTTGTTTTATAAGAAGGTTAATACCTTCAAAATTATGTGAGATTCTATACCCTTGGTGTTATTCACCACTCTAGGTCCAACTGAATGCGGTACTCGGCGGTCATTATCTCTCCTTCATCTTGGAGAAGCAAGGGTAGGGAACTTTTTAGTCTCATCCCTCAAGATGAAGAAGGTTGGTTGATGAGTCATTTCACCGAAGGTATGTTATTGGTGTCTCAAGTTATATTTACCCTACCAAGTATAGCACCAGTAGGGGCCGATCCGCATGGAACTTTGAGAGGTTACTTTTATCTTGTTTCAATTTTGGTTGTATATTTTTTAGTGAAGGCTTCTGAATTTAGAGTTGATTTGTGTTTGTTTTTTTGGATATAATAAGAACAATTGGTTTTAAATTTATCTTAATCAATTTCTTAATGAAATGAAATTAAATACAATAAAGTTGGTTTTTGTGCAAATAGAGATAGAAATGCGTTGGGGTTACAGATTTTTGATAAGTTGATTATTAATTCAAATTGCTTATGAGGTTGTGTTGTTCATGATAAGCTAACTCTCTAGGTTTAATTTGTAATAAAGTTTTATAGGTCCAGTAAACTTTATATTTAGAGTTGAAGATAAAAAATCCTTGGTCTAGTAGTTAGTGTTTAACAGATATTTATTTGGATTAGTCCATTTTGAGCTGAAGAATCCTTTCAATGGTCATGAAATTATTCGTCGTTATTCTTCTTTTGAATCCCTAAAAATTATGCCCTTGGTCCGGTACCGAATGTCCAGTGATAATATGAAGTGATTATAGAAGAATAAGAAGATATTATTAAAACAAACACATTCAGAGCAACTTAATTCAGATTAAAACTCATCGGTTTCCACAACCCCAACACACTGGGTGTTAAGTTATACATATTGAAAATGACAAACACAAAACTATTAATACTTGATGAAATCATGCTTGGAATTTTGAGGTAGAAATGATTCTTTGGTAGATGGAAGAATGACGGTAGTACGAAGGTATAGCGTCTCTCCTTCGGAACTTCAACCCTTTTTCTCCATACCACACCTTAACCTCCACTACCCACCTCCTTGGTCCAGAGGACAAGGCCTCTTTTTATAGGAGAAATAAGTACACGACATGTAGAGAAAGTACACACTGTGTACTTTCTTCAACACACTTTTGGATTCCTTTTCTCCGCTAGTAGGTGACCTGACATGCCTTCTTTGACATTGAACACGACGCCTCCTGGTAGGTGAGTGTACACGGCGTATAGCGCCGCCATACATGGCTTGTAGTATCAAAATTTGGCCACCAAACGCTTCTAGAAATGCATACACTGCGTGTAGAACTGGACCACGACGTGTCTTCTTCAGCCGACCACATGGGCGTGTAGACTCTTCTTGGCCACCAACCGCTTCTAGAATGGAACACACAACATGTATAGTATGAACACCGTGTGTACTGGATTCTTGTTACTTGGGCATGTACTTGTCCTGGGCTACCCGTGTCTTAGTCTGGAATGTACACGATGTGTATATATTTACACGCCGTGTAGTTGTAAATTTTTTCTCAGTTCCCCTCCATTTTTTGTATTTGGTTATAAAATTGTTGAAAATGTACAAGGTCACAAAAATCAAAGTATTTGTCCTCTACGAAGTAGGTTTTTGTTGAAAACATGTTTTTATTTTAAATAAAGTGTATGAAAAATGTATACAAAAATCGGGTGCATAAAACTCCCCCATACATAGTCCTTTTCTTTCCATCAAGAAAATATTAACATCTAATTATTAGAGTCTATACTTTAAAAGGAAGGACTTCAGTTAATCACAATTGTAAATAATAAGTTGCAGGAGAAAATTCTAAAAAGAATGCACAACAATTTCAATTCTGAAGATATTATAATCATGCCTCATATATAATTCAATTAACTATTTTCATCTTTTTTTAACACATGTTTCAACATTTCAAAAACAAGAAATCCACTTGATGATCTATCTCACCAATAATGAAATCAACACTTGAGAAATTTTAAATATTTTTTTTTGCTCAATCAAAGAAATATACACTCTGTCCATAGGTTTGAAAGAAATCAATGTCTCCACTTCAGAAAATTGATTTATGAAAATCATGAGGAATTTTCAATAATGGTCAGATGTTTCTATTACTAAAGGTTGGTAGGTAAAGATGTGAAAATAAATCTGAGGCTTGAAAGAGGAGGCTAAATTCTTTAAATAATAATGCATGATATTCAAAATAAGGCTCAATGTAAAAGTATCCTCAACAAGATTTATCATATAATCTCATCACCACCTTCTCCTTTAGTTGGGTAGGTAGGGTTCACAAACAAACGAGTGAGTATAAGGTCCCTTTGTACCATTTTTTTTCAAAGGTAACCTTTCAGAATTTTGACAAATAGAGGTTTGGAACACTTTTTTCCCAAAATGATCAAGAGGCACTCCCCCACATTAAATTTCTTGACAATTCATGATATTATGCCATGTGTCACCAATCCTTTCTTTTATGTGTAAATGAATAATCATGAAAAATCATAAAAGAATCAGGGTAGGAAAGGAAATAATCTTTTAATCTGGATTCCTATTAAGGCTATACATGGTCTCTAGGGGCTTCACGAAGATAATATGTAGGGTAGGTCTCAAGATAAAGGGGTCAAAACAATCTAATGCCTCAATCATTTTAATGTAATTCAAAAAATTCTTCATGTTTTGAAAATAAAACATGCAAATTCTGGTATTTATGTATATTCTAATAATCTCTCAAGAAATAGGGTATTAGAAAGAAGATGACAAAGGGTTTATAATACCTCTGAGGAGTGAGAATAAATAAAGAGACAATCAGGTCATGACGTGAAAATAATTGATTAGTCTAATCAATGTAATTATCCAAGGAGTAAAAGTTTCAATTTAAATTATATCAGCAATCATTTTAAAACACTTAAGAACTAAAATAAGCATGGAACATTGTTAAAAATTTCCTACTTTCAGTTTTATTATTTAAAAATATAATTAACCAAAATATCTCCACATTTTAAAATATATCTTCTAACAATGATGTCTCCTTGATTAATGATAAGGGCAAAGAATAAAGTGGCCGAGAGATGCTCCCCCATATTGAATAGTGCACGTGGTCCACCATGTGCCCAAAAAGAGGAACAAGGTAAGGGAGGGAAATAATAGTGGACCAGACCGAGGGGAAGTAACGAAAGTAGTAATATCATGAAAGAAAAGAAAAAAATGGAAAAATAAAACTCCCCTCATGTCTAGGCGAAGATAAATGGTAGGTGGTGGAAAAGTGCAGCCCAGAACGTGTCAGGGTACCTGTGATGGTGGGATAATGAAAACAAGGAAAGAATAAAAAGAACAAACAAGTATGAGAGATCACAAAAATATATATACAATGAAAAGAATGTGTCCCAAAACCAGTCAGGGGGTCTCCTCATAAGAGGCATCATCCAGTATAGAACCAGCTGGTAGAGACGGCTTAGGAGCCATGGAAGTAGGAGGCTCGGACGCTGCATCGGGAAGGGAAGCTGGAGAAGTAGCATCCTCAGGTGCTAGACTCAGTAGAGGAAGCTCCACAACAATCTATAGACTGGCAGAAGTGGTGGTGGAAGGAGTAGTAGCAGTAGGGACCATAGTAGATAGAAAAACATAATCTGTGGCCAGTGCAGTGAAGGGTGGTGGAGAGGCAGCAGAAGGGCCAGGAATGGAGGTAGAGGCAGGTGGTAGAGGCAGCGAAATACCCAGATTCTGAACAATATGCCCCAACAACTACTCCATGTAGTCTTGGCGGCCATCTATATGAACCAAATTCTACCCAATGATGTCCCGACAGCCGGTGAGACGAACCAACTATTGCTCCATCGCGGCGAGGCGGAGGGAAAGGGTGAGATCAAACGAGGGTGCGATGGTAGGTGGGGCTGGTGGTGGTACATAAGAAGGAAGGATAGAAGAAGTGGGGTCAGTAGGAAGGGGGTGGTGTGAGAAAACTAAAGGGGGTGGGGAAGGAGGAGCAGGGGCATCAGCCGGGGTAGGAGGGTCAGCGGGTGGCTGGGGACGAGCCTGGGCAAGGATGTAGGCACCCCCTGCTTCTGGACCAATCCCATTTGAATAAGCATGAGATAGTCCATATGCTGGGGAGAACCTAACAAGTCATGGGGTAAAGAAGGCTTGAAAACCCCAAGGTGGTGGTCGAGGCAAGTGGCATAAAACTCGCCGTTTAGGTTACCCTAGAGGCCGGAAAACATATCATGGAAATAGGAGGCGGCAAGATAAGGGAGGTCCGAGTAGTCGTGTTTGACGAAATAGGTAAGGAGATCCATGTCACGATTGGTCACGACCCCCAAATCCTCGTGGCGGGGGAAAAGAATGGCGTTGAAGCACCAGTGAGTAAAACGAAGGATGTGGTTAGTGATAAGGGTGCTATTCTGTGAGGTATGGGCATAGCGGTGGTCAGGCCCAGCTATCTCTCGCCATATAGCCACGATCTCAGAGCACTCGGGTCTGGTCAGGGTAGAAATAGGGGGTGGGGTGATGGGATGGGGGTAGAAACCGCACCCTCATCCACACTCTGTCATGGTGTGGGAAAATCACCTTCCGCCCAGCCGGAACCGAACCATGGGTACCGCATCACCAGGTGTCTCCCGGTACTCAGCTCCATCAAACTCGAAAGAGGCCGTGAACTCCAAAAATAAATCGTGGAAGATAGGAGTGCTGACCTGTGAAATAGCGAGTAGTGGAGTGTTCTCAAGAAGCTCCTCCAAGTCCTCTTAAATACCTAGCTACTAAGGAATGGTGTTGTCGAGGTAACGCCCGCTCAACAGAACTGGACGGTGAGAAAACTGCCGAAACCTGTCATATGCTAGATCAGTGACCGGGAACACCATGCAGGGATATAGAGCACCTGCAGGTCCCGAACTAGGTGCAGGTGCAGTAGCAGGATCTGGCTCTATGGGTGGATTGGCTGCAGTAGGTGAAGGCTCAGTGGATGATGCGGTCGATTTGGGGCTAGCTGCTGATGAAGATTGCACAGGGAGAGTGGAAACTGGTGTAGCAGAAATGGAGGTGCTCGGAAGCACTGTGCTGGAAGGTGGAGGTACAACTATGCTAGGACCATCCTCAACTGGGGAAGTGGGTTGTGGAATAATGGCCAACAGAGGGAGCTCGAAGACCAGACCGTCAGGGTCTGGCTGCGTCGGAGGTCGGAGTCAAATCTTCCAAAAAAATGGGCCTCTCGCCCCCAGTGGCGGAGGTCGGCCACTTCCCCCGGGAAGGATCACGATCTTCCATAACCTGATAAAGAAGGAAAAAACAAACAAAAGAAAAAGAAAATAAATGAAAACAAAGAAAATATGAGAAAACATGAAAATAAAAGTACACAATGTGTACATCCATAATACACAGCGTGTAGTGGAAAATGTAGAGCATCTCGTGTTCTCTGGATAAACATGCCGAGAGAGTAGAATAAAGACCATGTAAGGTTACATGGTGTATACCGAACATACACACCGTGTTCATAAAACGTGGTCATGGTCGTGTATCAATAAAAGACACGACCATTTTTGTTACAGGTCTAAAAATAAAGGACACGCCGTGTATGGATAGGACACGGTGTGTTCTTTACTAGAGGAACATGGTCATGTGGAGGGCGAGACACGGCCCAGCCAAAGGAAATGGTATACACGGTGTGTACCGAACACTCATGTTGTGTACATGAACATGGTATGCGAGGTCGTGTTAAGTGATAAACATGGAGGGTCCAAAAGAAATGACAGACACGATGTGCACCAAACAGACACGCCGTGTACGTGAAAATGTTGTGTGAGGTTGTGTGAAAAAAGATACCCGGGTATGACAAGGAAAGGTACACGATGTGTGCCAAACATACACACCATGTATATTCAAATTGTGAAGCATTTCGTGTGTGCCTGTGTACAGAAGTATATGGCGCGTGTTCTTCATGCGTGCCCGTGTACTGTCGGAAGCCGAACAGTCGAGAAATCGAAAAACACCCTAAATGCTACAAAAAGTAAGAAATAAAGAGGGAAGAACGACGTACCTGATGCGACGAGGGAAATGAGGAAGAAATCACACCTTAAAACAAGGTAAAATGGTGGATTTGGGAGAGGTGGGCCATGCAGCTTTTGGAGGAAGAAAACATCGAGGGGGGGGGGCTGCATGACACTGACAGTGGCCGCATAGGGTGTCCTACTTTTATAGTCGGACTACACGGTGAGTACTTTAGCAGACACGTCATGTACCCCTTTTTTCATTAAATCAATATATATAGAGAGATATATAATTATTATAGTAAACTATATAATAATTAATATTAAAATAAAAAGAAATATATATAGATATATACATATTTTATTACAAATAAAACTACACACAACGTATATCTGGAAATACAGGCAGTTTATTCAGAATTTAGAAAAAGAGTAGTACAACCTTTGGTCCGGTGCTTGGGGCGACATTCGAACTGGCGATTGGTCATTCCGAATGGAAGCCCTCAACCATTGGAGAAAAGGTTGTTCTGCTGCTCATATTTATTATTTATATATATTTAATGTATATATCCTAAAATACAGGAGAAAAATGAAATGCACGGCATGTGGTTTTTAATCATATATGGAGGTGATAAAGTGGGGATATTAGCCGAGGTCGAACCTGGGTCTTTGGGATCCAGGGCCGAGACCTTGTCAATCTACCAACTTCACCCACATTCAGTTCTTGAGTTGAAAAATATTTTAATGTAAAATTGGATCACACGACGTATATTTAATTATACGCCATGCAGTTTTATTAAAAAGAACAAATGATGGGAATGGGACGGTTGTCCAGATTCGAACCCAGGTCTTTTGGAACCGGGTTACGATTCTAGCCAATCGGTCCATCCCCATCATGGGTTTTATTATATTTTAACACACACACACACACACACACAAACACACATATATATATATATGAAAAATACCATACACGCTGTGTAAATAAATACGAGTAGAAAAAGGATGAACCCCGTACCGAAGGTAGGTCTGGAGGGATTCGAACCGACAACGACTCAGATAAAGTCCAGTGTCCTTTCCATCGACACTGACATCATCCGTGTTTATTACGTAGTTAATCTATATATTTATACTATTAATTTTAAATACCAAAAAGATAAGTACACATCGTGTAGTATAAGTGGGACACGGCGTGTAACCTCTGGGTTGCCTCCCAGGAAGCCCCTTTGTTTTAGGTAATTGGATCAACCTTATTACCTTAGCTCTATGGGGGATAATGGTTCCAAGATTAGCTTCCCTCGCCTTCTAAAAATTGTAGGTTCTCTAGTTCTTCTTCAATGGGAATGTCTGGAATGATAAAGTTATTAGAAATAAAGGAACATACCAGATCATTCACCAGGAGATCATCCGTGGTATTTATCGTAGAATAATCCTCATGATTGGGCGATGATGCCTGCTTGATGGCCTTGAGGACATTGTAGGAAACTCTCTCGTCTCCTACCCCAAAAATTATCTCCCCTTGGTGCACATCAATGAGTGCCTTCTCAGTTTCTAGGAAAGGTCTTCCAAGTATAAGAGGTGCCTCCTAATCCTCCTCCATGTCTAGGACAATAAAACTTGTAGGGAGGATCAATCATCCCACCTTCTCTAGCACATCCTTCAGTAGTCCCTTTGGATGTTTGATGGATCTATCAGCAAGTTGAAGGGATACTCGGGTAAGTTTCAAATCATGGAGCCAATGCTTCTTGAAAAATATGAGGGGAATGAGGTTCACGCTAGCCCCTAAGTCACAAAAGGATTTTCCAAATTCACAGGGTCCAATTGTACAAGGAAAATTAAAGCTACATAGATCCTGGAGTTTTGGAGGAATGAAATGTTGTACGACTGCAGAGAACTCCTTTTTCAGTGCAATGGTGCCAAAATCCTCCATCTTCCTTTTATTTTGGAGTATTTCCTTTATGAATTTGGCATATGCGGGAATTTGTGTTAGAGCCTCTGCAAATGGGATATTGATGTGTAGCTTTCTGAATACTTCCATGTATTTTCCAAACCGGTGATCCAGCTTCCTTTTCTTCATTCTCTCCAGAAAAGGTAATTCAGGTGCGAGTGGTTTGATGACCTCCTTTCCTTTGCCTGGTGGAGCCTCCTTCTGCGGGATTTTGGATGAGGAGGGGTCTGAAACTGTACCTTTGTTGTTAACAGGGGGTGTGGATGCACCTGGATGTATTGGTTGGTTCTGTTGGAGCACTTTTCCACTCTAGAGAATGACAACATGAGCCTCCTCCCTTGGGTTCTTCTCAGTGTTTCCTGGTAGTGTACTAGGCTGTCTCCCTGAGAGTTGGTTTGCTAACTGACCGATTTTGTTTTCAAGGCCTCGAATAGAAGCCTCCTGGTTCTGAAATCTAGTTTCAGCAGTAGATATGAATTTTGTCATGAGATCCTCTATCCTTGAGGTGTTCTCCTATTGAGGTGGGTGTTGAGCTAGTGGAGGTGGTGGTTGACGCGGCTGATGTGGGTGAGGGTTTTGATACCCTTGCTACTGGTAAGGGCCCTATTGGGGATGTTGCTGCCACTGGTAATGGTTCTAATATTATGGCTGACTATATCCAGGCGGTCGCTGGGGCAAAGGATTCTGCTGCTGTTGGCCCCAGCCTGTGTTCTGACTATCTCGCCTTGCCGGGTTCGGGTACTGTGGATACTAGTTCGAACCTCTGTTTTGAGCTACATAGCTCACCTCACCTGTCTATGGGTCGACTGAAGGTCCCAAGCATTCTCACAGGATGTGGTTGTTACCACAGTCACCGTATGTTGGATGGGTCACCGAATGAACTTGAGATGTTCCCTTGAGATTCAATGCGTCGATCTTTTTGGATACTACATCCAATTGGGCAGCAAGCATGGTAGTAGCATCAATACTATGCATACCTCATTTTTGGGTCCCCCGCTCGGAATGCCACAAGAAGCTATTGGAATACATATCTTCCAGCAGTTCAAAAAGTTCTTCGGGGGACTTTCTCGTTACTGTTCCTCCAGCAGCAGCATCCACCACAGACTTGCTTTTTGTCATCAACCCGCCATATAAGGGTTGGACTTGCATCCAAAGTGGAAGTCTGTGGTGTGGGAATTTACGTAACATCTCCGTGAAGCGCTCCCACGATTCATATAAGGATTCCGAATCATGATGCTGGAAGTTGTGGATCTTGTTCTGCAGCATTATCGTCTTCGAAGGTGGGAAGTATTTGGACAGGAACGCCTGGGCTAGCTCCTCCTAGGTGAGGATAGATCTTTGCGAAAACCCTTTGATCCAGTCTTTCACCTTGTCCTGTAGATTGAAAGGAAACATGCAAAGAAGAATGATGTCCTCTGAAACTCCATGGTACCAGAATGTATCATAGATCTCTAAAAAATTGGAGAGATGGGCATTCAGGTCTTCACTGGACAGGCCGCTGAATTGAACAATGTTCTGGATCAACTGCATGAAAGCATGCTTGATCTCGAAGTGCTGGTCCTGTACAAGAGGATGAACAATGCCCGTATCAGCTCTGTGGATCGATGGTAGGTCGTACTCCATGAGAGTACGATGTGGAGGTGGCTGCTGAAGAGGGGGAATCAGCATGTACTGTTGGTCCCGAGGGGTGTAGTATGGACCCTTACCTTGGTTTAAATATGACATCTTCTCTAGTTGGAATTGTTGGAGTTGCGGTGGGCCATATGGTGGAGCAAGAGGAGCTTGCTGGTTCCGGTTGTCATCTGGACCGAACTGCTGTCCAGTTTCTTGAACAACATCTGGATTTCCTTCCTCGTTCTGTGTGGTGGGGTTGTTTTGATTTTGTCCAGCCATGAGTTTTCGTTGATGCCTCAAGAACGTTCATTCGATCTCTAGGTTAGTTGGTAAAAACCCTGATGACTCAGTCTTCTTGGAACGCGTGAGGTGGCCGCTCATACACTTAAAGACCTGCACGAAACAAAACACAACACCAAGCGTAAATGAGGAAAAAGAAGGATAAAAAGAAATATGATTAGAAAAGATATTTTTGTGACTTTCTGATTTTTAATTTCACTAAAATGTAAAACAAATTGAATTAAAACAAGAATAAAATGAACTTTATGTTCCCCAGCAACGGCTCCAAAATTTGATGAGTTGTTTCACCGAAGGTATGTTATCGGTGTCTCAAATTATATTTACCCTAACAAGTATAGCACCCGTAGGGGTCTATCCAGAGGGAACTTTAAGAGGTTACTTTTATCTTGTTTCAACTTTGTTTGTATATTTGTTTTAGTGAAGGATGCTGAATTTAGAGTCGATTTTTGTTTGTTTGTTTGGATATAATAAGAACAATTTATTTTAAATTTATCTTAATCAATTTCTTAATGAAATGGATGTAAATAAAAGAAAGTTGGCTTTTTTTGAAAATAGAGATAGAAATGCGTTGGGGTTATGTATTTGTGATAAGTTGATTATTAATTCAATTTTCTTTTGAGGTTGTGTTGTTCCTGATAACCCAACTCTTGGGGTTTATTTTTTAATAAATTTTCCTTGGTCTGGTAAACATTATATTTATAGCTGAAGATACTAACTCCTTGGTGCTGTAGTTAGTGTTTAACATATCTTTATTTGGCTTAGTCCATTTTGAGCCGATAGATCCTTTCAATGGTCATGAAATTATTCGTCATTATTCTTGTTTTGAATCCTTGAAAATTCTTCCCTTAGTCCGTTACAGAATGTCCAGTGATAATATGAAGTGATTGAAGAATAATAATAAGATATTATTTAAACAAAAACATTCAAAGAAACAAAAATTCATATTAAAACTCATCGGTTTCCACAACCCCAACACAATGGGTGTTTAGTTATACATATTGAAAATGACAAACACAAAACTATTAATACCTAATGAAATCATGCTTGTAATTTTGAGGTAGAAATGATTTTTGGTAGATGGAAGAATGACGGTAGTGAAATGGTAGAGCGTCTCTCCTTCGGAACTTCGACCCTTTTTCTCCACACCACACCTTAACCTCTACTACTCAACTCCTTAGTCTGGAGGCCAAGGATTTTTTTTATAGGAAAAATAAGTAGTATGTTGGTAGATCATCTCTCCTTCGTAACTTCAACCCTTTTTCTCCACCCCACACCTTAACCTCCACTACTCAACTCCTTGGTCCGGAGGTCAAGGGCTCTTTTTATAGGAAAAATAAGTACACGTCGTGTAGAGAAAGTACATGCCCTGTACTTTCTTCAACGCGCTTTTGGATTTATTTTTCTGCTGGTAGACGGCTTAACACACCGTCTTTGACTTTGAACATGGCACCGCCTGATAGGTGAGTGTACACGGCATGTAGCACCTCCATACGTGGCGTGTAGTATCAAAATTTGGTCACCAACCGCTTCTAGAAATGCATACACGGCGTGTAGAACTGGACCACGACGTGTCTTCTTCAGCCGGCCACATGGGCGTGTAGACTCTTCTTGGCCACCAACCGCTTCTAGAATGGTACACACGACGTGTATAGTATGAACACGACGTGTACTAGCTTCTTGTTACATGGGCATGTACTTGTCCTGGGCTGCCCGTGTCTGGGTATGGAATGTACAATACGTGTATATAAGTACACGCCGTGTAGTGGTAAATTTTTGCTCAGTTCCCCTCTATTTTTTTATTTGGATATAAAACTCTTTAAAATGTAAAAGGTCATCAAAATCAAATTATTTTTCCTCTAATAAGTAGTTATTTGGTGAAAACTTGTTTTTATTTTAAATAAAGTGTATGAAAAATGTATACACAAATCGGGTGCATTATGGGTCTTGACAGAATGCTATCTGAGGGTTTTGAGATATAGGATGGAGTTCGGGAATAGGAACATTGAGAATTGAATGAGATGGTATGGGAACAATGTTAGGAAATCTTGGTGCATGAAATAGGCCATGGAAGACCAACTAGGACATGGGATTTTAGGCCCCCCATGATCTGATGCAATGACTCTGGACCTACTGAATGACCAGGTGAGCCTACACTGAGTTTAGGGTAGAGACCCTAGGAAACGTACATGCATCATAATGACTTGTGTTCAAGTGTGTTTTTGGTGTTTAGGAAATTTAATTTTAATTAAAGAGTTAAAAGGGAATTTGCACACTACCCGGGCTTAGGAGTTCTTGTTTTCATTTTTTAGCTATGGTACTCAGATGTCATCCACGAGTGGTATGAGAAATTGAGGCCAAATAGGTTGATCTGGTTGATCAGTGGAGTGTCGATCGAGTGGAGGAGGATGACCAATGGTAGAAGATGCTTCATCCCTTCTAGGGACAAACTCTGGGAAAGTACGAGGGTTGTGTCTCAGACATGGATACAGAGAGATAACTTGAGGAGATGGTGATCTATTTTAGCTTGATCTGGGCTTTGATAGAGTATTGGATTCTTTTAGCAGTGAGTCAGATGTGAAGATCAGTGTGTAAATGGTGGATACTTTACCTCAAGGAGAGGAAGGAGACTAATGTCTCATGGGCTGACCCTGAGAGGGAGTTACATGATTAATTCCTTTCTTCAACGATGAAGGATGAGAAGTGTCTGGAGATGCTCTCCCTCTAGAAAGGGAGTATGATGGTATGGGAACTTGGGATCAAGTTCAAGGATCTCTTTCATTTTTCTCCGAATATCTTCCCCGATAAGGATTCCAGAGCAAGACTCTTAGAGGAGGCACTCCGACCTTCTCTTTAGTATATTGTTACTCCCTTTACTGTAACAACAGACATAGAGGTCCAGAAGAAGTCCTAAGTAGTAGAGAGGATGAAAACTCTTGGTGGTGTGGTGTGAGAGGGGATCCATTCGAGTTCGTCGAAGGGAATGGCCATCAGAAGAAGGTCTCCAGCATCAAGCCCTTCCAGATTGTAGCTAGTGTGGAGTAGGCCTAAGGATTTCCAGTTACGATCTCCATGTCCCCACCCATTCCCCATGGGTCTAAGACTAAGGTGATTTGTCTCTAGAATCCGTGAGCATCTTCAGGATCAATACCCTATCCGAGTTCAGTACAGTGGGGTGGGTAGGTTCAGTGCCCACTATAGTAGTAGTAGTTTCCAGCTTGGACTTTCTAGCAGTAGGGGCGGCGAGATCCTACTCCATGGAGGTAAGACAATGTCAGAGGAGTCTAAACTTAGGGACCTCCTCATGGACCTCGACCAGGGCATGTTCGGGGAGGCGGTCGACAGCCAAGGGGTAGAGGGTTTGGGCGTGGGTATTTTCATGCCACAGAGGTCGTAGTCCTAGTAGGGCCAGTGGTTGTTCGAGGTACAATCAGCCTGTTTAGTACTCTTCCTTGTGCCTTGTTTGATTCAGGAGCTTTGCAATCCATTTTCACCCATTCAAGACCATTCCTTGGGTCTAGACGAAGAGTGACTTTCAATGCCCCTAGTGTTGAGTACGCCAGTTGGATGTCAGACCAGTCTATCTGATGTTTGTCGAGGATTTAGACTAATAATGGGGCTGCATCGGTCTAGTGGGGATCTTCTTTTGCTACAGATTCAACCATACGATCTCATCATAATCATCGACTCGTTTTTTTGTGCATGTTGTTATCGACTGATTCTAGAGAAGGGTCGTGTTCTCATATATGGGTGGCTAGTGTGTATCTTTCATTAGAGAGTGGAGTTTCCAGGAGGGTAGCTAGAATGTAGAGCCCCATCATTCTTTGTTAGCCAAGATGTCAGTGGGATTATTAGAATCAGAGATGGTGGATGTTTCAGGGATTTTCAGTGAGTTCCTAGACATCCTACCCAAAGAGGATGTGACTCTACCACATCGACGTTATGTTGAGTTCGAGATAGACATAAAACATAGTGTCTATCTGATTTCGATGGATCCCAATCATATGGTGCCTTCCGAGTTGGGAGAGTTGCAGATTCAGGTTGATGTCTCGATGAAGAAGGGGTTAATCCAACCAAGTGTGTCACCAGGTGTGCTTGGGTCTTGTTCATGAAGAATATAAACAGTGGTCTCCAACTGTGCATAGACTACCGGAGACTGAATCAGTTGACTGTCAAGAACTGTTACCCAGTACCAAGGACTGAAGAACCTTTTGACTAGTTAAAGGGATCATGTTGGTTATCTATGATCGAATTTCTGTCTGGATATCACCAGTTGAGGGTGAAGGAGTGTGACATCCCAAAGACTTCTTTCAGGTGCATGTATGGGCACTTTGAGTTCATGTTCATGTTTTCAGAGTTACGAACACACCAGATGTGGTCATAGTACTCATGAAATCTATTTTTCACGAGTATCTGGACTGGTTTGTGGTTGTTTTCATCAAATACATCCGGATCTACTCAAGATCAGAGTAGGATCATGCTCAGAATCTAAGTATAGTTTTTGAGGTCCTCTGACACCACCATCTCTACATGAAGTTGTCCAAGTGCAGGTCCTGGACATAAGAGGTGTACTTCCATAAACATGTGGTTTCCTAATAGGGAATAGAAGTGGACCAATTGAAGTTCAAAGTAGTTTTTCTCTTGGGAATCACCTAAGAATTTGTAAATATTGATAGTTTCCTGGGTCTATAAGGTTACTACCAGAGGTTCGTACCCAACTTCTCTCAAGTTGCAGCTCAGTAGAAGGCTTTGAATAAGAGAACACCACTAGAAAATAGAGCTACTTCCACAGACCTATATCCATGGTTCTTTGTCCTATAGACACAGTTTTCAGAACTATGGCTATAGGCCATGGCCATTGCGACGGTCTTGTGGCATATGGACATGGTTTTCAAAACCGTGGTCATAGGAAATTTTTTTCGAAGCCCTATATCCACGGTTCTCCAAAACGGTGGCTATAGGGTTCCCGTTCTTCTGAGAGAACAAAAATTCCCACAAAAAAATTGGTTGTAAGCCCCACCACCACGGTTTTGATTCTATTCCCATAGTTTTTATTAATATATATATATATATCATAATATATATATATATACCTGAATTGTGGTGCGAGGTAGTGGTAAGTGCGTTGGATTGCAAAGTGGTGTAGGGATTGAAACCCGTTAGTGGCATTTTTGATTTAGGCTATTTCCATAGTTTTCTAAGGCTATAGCCACACTTAAAACCATGCCTATAGGTCTACCACTATAGTGGACAATTTGGAGGCTTATTGCCACAGTTTTCAAAATAGTGGAAATAGGTAGCTATTTCCACGGTTAAAACTGTGGAAATAGGCTAAGACCTACTTCCATGGTGATAGTGGACACAGTTGGCCAAAATCCTGGTTGTATCCTATGGAAACAGTTTTGGGGCATATTCCCATGAATTTGAATCGTGGTAATAGCCTTTTTTTCCTCATTTTAGAGACCAGGCCATCGTGTGGAGTGAGAAGGATTAGGCCACATTCAGCTACCTGAAGGGGAAGTTGGTCATTTCCCTAGTGCTTAGGTTTCAAGAAGAAGGGGTGATGTTCATGGTGTTCTGTGATGATTTTGTTCTAGAACTGGGGTGTGTGCTGATGCAGCAATGGGGAGTGATCTCTTATGTGTCTAGGAAGTTATGTCCTCATGAATGTAACTATTCCACCCATGACTTAGAACTTGTAGCGGTCATGTTCGTAATGAAGTTATTGAGGTATTACCTCCTCAGGTAATTCTTAGTGGTCTTCATGGATCATAGGATCTTGAGTTATATCTTCTCCCAGTGAGACCCGAACTTGCGGCAGTAGAGGTGGATGGAGTTTCTTGAAGACTAGAATGTCAAGATCTCCTACACATCCAAAACGGGGAACATGGTGGTTGATTCCTTGAGTAAGAATTCATATTAGGATATAGTTCGGGAGTCCTTAGATTCTTGGAATTCAATGGAGGAGTTA
Organism: Viscum album; assembly: GCA_963277665.1. Classification (NCBI taxonomy): domain Eukaryota; kingdom Viridiplantae; phylum Streptophyta; class Magnoliopsida; order Santalales; family Viscaceae; genus Viscum; species Viscum album. The sequence goes on along the minus strand of OY728121.1, from coordinate 1,074,391,451 downwards.
GATGCTTTACATCTAGGCAAGAGTGTGGAGGAAGATAGAGGCTATTTGTTTTAGATGATAGTGTAGTCTTCTATGGTACGATAGGTAGAGGAGTCTCAGTGGGGAGACTCAGAGGCTGAAGTGATGTGTGATTGTTTTAACTAGGGTGATTCCCTGGAGGGATGGTCATAGGATAGTCAGAATCAGATGTTGTTCCATGGGATGTTTTTTTTGTCCTGGTGGTGATGTGCGAGGGATTTCTCGGTGAGTTCCATAACTCACCGCTGGAGGTACATCCAAGAGTCTCTAAGATGAACCAGGTCTTGGGAGGCCAGTTTTGGTGGACCGTAGTAAAGCAGGATGTGGAGGAGTTTATGGAAAGGTGGCTCATGTGTCAGCATGCGAAGACTGAGCACAATGTTACTAGAATATTATTTCATCCCTTACACAACCATGTGTGTAAATGGTATGAGGTCTCGATGGATTTCGTCACAGGACTACCCAGGGGTTAGGGAGGATATGATTCCATCTAGGTAGTGGTGTATCAATTGACTAAATTAGCTCACTTAATAGTAGTTAAATAGTTGAGCGTAGTGGATGCCTTAATATAGAGGTATATGGGTGAAGTTGTACGACTTCATGGAGTTCCAAGATCCACCATTTCAGATCAGGTTACATTCTTTAATTCAAGAGTCTGGAAGGGATTAATGCATGTTTTTGGCTCATAGTTATTCCTCAGCACTACATTCCACCCTAATACGGATGGAAATATAGAGATGACCATCCAAACATTAGAGGATATGATGAGAGCGTGTGTTATGGACTTCAGATGATCATGGATATGACACTTTCCCCTGGTATATTTGATTAAAATAATATTTCTCACTCTACCATTGTCATGGAACCATTCGAAGCCATGTATGGAAGACTGTTTCATTCACCTGTTTGTTGGACAGAGGTTGGGGAGGTAGGTGTTCTTAGATCAGAGGTGGTATAGAGCATGATGAAGAAGGTTCAACTTGTGTAGAAAAGGATGAAGGCAACATAGGACCAACAAAATTCGTATACCTATCAAAGGAGTAGACCCTTGGAGTTCAAGGTTTGGGACCATGTGTTCTTTAAGGTCCCCCCTTAACCTGGAAAAAGGAGGTTTAGAAGGGGGATAAATCTTTCTCCTAGGTTCATCAGACCTTTAGAGGTGTTGGGATGAGTCGGTGAGGTGGAATATCAGCTATCATTGCCACTACGGTTGGAGAGGATACCCAACGTCTTTCATGTATCTCAACCTCGTCAGTATCTACACAATGACTCCCACGTCTTATACTGGGGTGTGTTGGATGTCAAGGATGATGCGATGTTCATGAAGTGACCGGTTAGAATCAAAGACTGTGAGAAGAAGGTGCTACATGGACATACCATTCTTTTGGGTCGTGTGTTATGGTGGTATGGTGTCTTCAATGAGAGTAATTGGGAGTGCGAGGCATAGATGTGTGCCCAATACCCAGATTTATTTTGAGTTTTACTCTTTTTTTTCCTTTCATGCTTTTCTTGTGATGAAATTATTGATCTTGTTTACTATGATATGAGTTGTTTTCCTTGAAAATGTGTTTGAAACATCTAGACGTGTGGGAAGGGAGGACCTAATCCAAAATCAATATGCATTATTGTAGATGTGATTAAACCTATGCAAGTGAGTTAGTACTACCCAAAACATATAGTATCTTGATAGAGGGGAATGAGATCCCCAATCCATGTGTCTCGATAGTGTGACCATTAGTGTTTGTGTGATTTCTTGGGGTAGTGGATCCTTATTTTCTCCCCAGTTTGTTAGGAGATATATGTCAAGGAGGTGTCATTGGATGTTCAGGTTTTCAATCCGGCTTTAGAACAACACAAGTTGGTTTAATCCTAAGAGGTATCTTTAGGGATGGTTGTTCATACATCTTTTCTTATGGGATAGTTTTAAATTCTTAAGGAAGATAATAGTTGGAGTGGTATCTGATTTAATACCCCAGTTTTTCCCCATGCCCTTCCATTGTGAAAAATCCAGTGTTGAGGTTTTCTAGGAGATTTCGGTGGCTTACTTCAAGAGTTTTCCAAATTTATAGTTTTTTATTGGAATTTTTGTGCATCATCATGTCAGAACATCAGCATTTCAGTGAATCAGTGATTCAAGGGGCCTTGAAAACAGTGATTCAAGGGGCATCAGAATCGGTAGATCAAGGGCATTAGTGTTGATAATTCAACGACATCAACATTAGTAGGTTAGGGAATCGGTAGGTCAGGGCATCTGTATGTTATTGCATCGGTAGGCTATGTAATCTATAGCTCAAAATCGGTAGCTCAACACAGGTAGATCACCCGTTGGTGGCTTGGAATCGGTGACTCGCCCATCAGTGACTCATTTCCAGTTTTCCAGTTTCACCTATGTTACGTGTTTTTCTCCATTTATAGATAATCTACCGACTCACAATCGTCTGCTCGTCTATCTTCAGCATTTATAAGCGGAATTATTAAATATAAATTAATTCCAAATTGTGAAATTTCCAAGCCACATGGTCACACCAAGATCCGAATTTCAAGTACTTCAAAATGGTGTCCCTAATTTTAGGATTTGGCCACTTCTTAAGTAGATATCCTCTCTTAATTATTCCATTTTGTTTCTCTTGACGTGCCTAGAGGCTTCCTCCCGAGACAATTCATGCGCCCCTGCTAGAGAACTTCCCACTCATCCTTCGTGGAGTTCTTCCTGCAAGTCTCACCATCCCCTCTTCTTGGCATAAGAAGGAACTTAGATCCCTTGATCAAAAAGTAGGGGATTATTTTGCTTCTCTTTAATTGTGCATCATGTGGGGTGGGTATACTGATGGTTCCTTGTAAGGAATGGAAAGATACTCTTCTTGAAATGAGAATTAAACAACAATGTAATATGATCAAAAGATAACACGTGTATATAAAATAACGTGTAGTGTGTGGTTTGATGTTGGTTTCCAGTTCTTTTTTTCTTATCTTTGATTATTTTATGGCTATTGTGGTTGTATGCCTTCTAAAAATCACAGTTGTTGGTGGTCTTTTCTTGTGCACTTGTGGTGTTCTGTTTCATTGTGATATAAATATGTAACATGAAATCTGATTAATCATGTGCACTTAGTTAAATAAAGGGATTACATGGATAAAACCTATTATGTGATCACCCCGATTATATTAAAGTGGAAATTAAAGAACCCATGTTGGTTAAATTTGAATACACATGTTTTTATGGTTGTGGTTATGTGTTTTGTGTTCTGTTCTGGGTTCTGGGGGCTTGGTATCTGGAGTGGTACAAGGGGGTGTGTTGGTGTCTCATTCCGAGAGATTGATTGGTTGAGGAATGGATAAACTTGTAGACTATGGGACTGTACTTTTTGTGTTGGTGTCTCAGTTTGAGAGAATAATTGATTATGGAATGGATGGAATTGTAGGAATTAGAACTTCCTTTTTTGTGTTGTGACCATGGGGTGATGTGGGGTAGTTGGAATGGGGATGGTTTGGAACTTTTTATGATGTGGGGATGCATGTGGGATTTTTGGCGCAGTAGGGCTGAAAGGATGGGTTGTGAGAGAAGGAATGGATGGTATCAATTTGATGAATGATATTTGGAAGTAGTTTCATGGGGATGTGTAGTGAGATTTAAAGTCTAGTTTTGTGTTGTTGTATAGTGGGACTATAGTTTGGTTTTGTTCGTTGCTTGGCATGGTTATGGTTTTTAGTTTCCCAGTAGTTTTGAAATAATTTAAAGTGAATTCTCTTAAATAAATAAATGGAATTTGACAAAAAGGTGGTTTGTTTCATTCTTAGCAGTGATTGTTTTATGGTTGCGCATATAGGGGAAACAACATAAGAGGTGATTGTGTGGGATTGTTGTTACTTCAAGTGAAACTAGTAGGTTGGGTGTGAGTGATTGATTACCTACATTTATATATTATAGTTACCTGTGATTTCTATATGCACCCCACCATTGTTGAGCACCATGTGCAGAATACCCCTATCTCATCGGGGAGGGTGTCTTTCCCAACATCCCAATGGGAGGATGGATGGCTGGTTACTGACTTTATTCCTCACACCCTCTTTTAGGATCTTGCAGCTCATGCAAGCCTGGTTAGACTATAATGTCTTTAGGCTTACCAAAGTCCCAGATTCTTCAGGAAAAGGATTGTTTTGGATGAGGGTATTAGGTTTTTGTGGACCATTTTTGTTTTTCTAAGTATCTTCGGGATGTGGCCCAACTGTCTTCGGGCTTGGTGTGTAGTTGTGGAGGACCAGGTGTCTTCAGGTGTGGTGTGAGGTTGTTGTGACATAGGTTTCTGTGGGCATGGTTGTGTATGGTTTGAGGACCATGTGTGTGCATGTATGCAGTGGCAGTGGGACTATGTGTGAGAAGAGTTGCAGTGTCAAGATGTTATATCGTTAGGAATGAGCAGTTAAGTAGTGGGAAAGTGGTGTGGGGTACAAAAATGTCTATGTGATTATATTACTACATTACTTTACTTGATTTACTTTTCTGAGTGTGCCTTGGTGAGGTTGGGCTAGTTAGTATTCCTTGGTAGGTTCTTGAGCTTCTACTGCTTTCTCACATGTGCATTATTATGTTCCCACAATTGTGCATGAGTAGGTTTAGTTTCCCTACTGAGTATACTTGTATGCTAACCCTACCTATATATAACCATTTTTAGGATTCCAGGAGTTCTTTGAGGACCATTATGGTCCTTACTAGCTTAGAAGTTAGGATAACTATTATCATTGCTTAGTTTCTTTTCCTTTAGTACATTGTTTGGGAGTTTTTTCATAGTTTCTATCGGCTTTACTTTTGACCACGCATGTGGGAATGGATTCTTTCCTTTACTTTTACCTTTTTTATTTGGTGTTGTTGGGATTTAACATCTTATCCCTCTATCTTATTTTATAAAAAGGTTAATTCCTTCCAAATTATGTGAGATTATATCCGCTTGGTTATAATCACCACATAGGGGCTTACTGAAGGCAGAACTTGGGGGTCATTATATCTCATTTATCTTTGGAAAGGAAGGGCATCTAACTTTTTCATCCCTACCCTGAACTTGAAGAAGGTGTGTATTGACAGAGTTATTCCTATACTTCTCTTATGTGGGAATACAAAATGTTATATTTTTATATTAGAGTTTTAATCCATATGATAAATCATGAGAATAAAATGAATGTGAATTATAATTTTAGGCCAAGAATAATCCCCAACATGTGGTTTATCACTATATGAGTAATCAATGTGTCATTATTTTTATGGTTTTGTGATAAGGAATTTTTTTCCTTTTAAGGTCACAAAAATAAGAAAAATGTTGTTCCTTTTAAGGTCATACAACAAGGATCAATAGTTTCTTATAATTTGGGATCATATGACTTGAAATAAGAGGTTAAAAGTGATTATAAATGGATTAATTTTGATAAATATTCATGAGTTAACCTTATAAGTATATAGAATTGGATAAACTTAGTAAAGTTGTGGGGATTCTTCCATGTTGGTATAACGGGTTGATGGAATTTTAATAATGAATGGGACTGACTACAATGGGAGTTATACTTAAGATGGGACCCTTTTGTATACAAAATTAAAAGGAGGTAAATTGTGGGATAAAAAAATTAAATGGTTAATTATAGAAAGGCTTCTTGATATTTTGATTTATACCTAAAAAATAAAAATATACTTATGGTTGGGATTCAGGTCATTGGTTCCTTGAGATGATAGATCCTCATTATTAAAGGGATACACAATTGAAAACCCTATTAGGGTCCTTAAAAGTAATACATGATTGTGTATGCCTCATGAAAATAGAAGATGGAAAAATCATAAAAATATGGGTATAGAGGTGCAGGGATAAATGGATCCATATTCATGGGTGAAGGACCAAAGTGAAATTGAGAAACTAAGGCCATATGGTCCACTTAGGTTATATATAAAGGATTTTCCTAGGTAAGTGGCCCAAGTAAAGGAAGAGACCATGGTAATTCATGAGGGATGGGTGAAACATCCATAAACATGAAAGGGTATGTCACTGATACCCTTCACATGACCTACCTTGGAATCTCCATCATAGGGTGTCCATTAATCAGGTATTGATGTAAGAATCATTCAATGTTTTCTTTCAGAAGGTTATTACTCCAGAAATCGTTGGATGAATCAAATTAACCGATATTTACTAATGTTTTGATCTGGAATTACATGTGGGAGTTTATAGGGATTTGGTATTCTAATATAGATGAGAATCATGGAACACATATTCATCAAGGAGTTGATGTCATACATGACATAAAGGGTGAAGGTGTATAAATACACATGGACCATTGTATGGAATTTGAAGACTAATGACAAGAGAGAGGACTCTAAGAATAAATAAAACGTTATATGGATTAATCATGAATATATAATGGTATTCTTAACACCCTTTCTCCAAGGAAGTATTTAGACCTATAATTACTCTAATGAAGGTTCAAACATGCTTTTAAATATCAAACCCAATCACTGATTTGCGATTCAATCCCAACCCCACTAAATAAACATGAAATTCAACATTGGAGGCATTAAAGTAATTTATGATGGGATAGGTTTCCCCATACTATTTGGCACATGAAATTAAAATGATTTGTGATAAATATCACTTAAAGTCATCACTATGTTCTAAAATTTGAAAAAAAGTATATTTTAGGCACATAAATTATGGGAACTAGGTTTTAGACATCGTTTTTTCATTTTAGGATATAAATATCCAACATTTATGTATAGAAGTAACTAATGAATATTATTATTTATATCGTTAGTTCACCTTTCTAACTTTGTGTTTTTGCTTATTTATTTTACTTATCAAATGATCAATTATACTTTGTGGAGTCTTATGTCTAGAGTTCTTATAGAAAATTTATATTTTTATTTAACAATAACAATATATTTATTATTACTCATTTACACCATCTATAAAACATTCTTTTAAATTTAATAGAATTATATAAAATCTTGAAATTTGATAAATGAGGAATTCTTTTAGGATATTTTATTAGAAAGTATTAGGTTATGTAGAAAATTTTGATGTTTTTCTCCCTCATATTTTCTACACTCATCCAACATATCCATTATTTTAAATATGGATGTTTAATCATTTATTTATATGAAAATGATCTTTGGTTTCCCATACTTGATCTCGACATGAGATCTATCCCTTGAAGAGGGTGTGCATTCTCATCCTAGAGTAGTGTGTGTGCTCAATCTTGAGTAGGGAATGAACTCAGCCTTCATTAAAGAATATACTAATCCTTTAGTAGGAAGTGTACTAATCATTATATTTGGAATTCATCGATCATTCACCTTATAAAAATATGACCATCCAAAATTTGATGATCTCAATTATAAAAATGGTAACATTAAATTTCCATAATTTTTGATCTTATGGTTTTTTAGCTCAATGATATTTCCAATAAAAGATAATAGATTAATTTGTTCTCATAGTTACTAGTTATAATTTTATCCATTGTTTTTCATTGAAAAAATAGTTCTATAATGTCTTTAAAATTCATTTTATGTCAATGAATAAAATCCATAACCTACTCCAAATTTGTTCTTCTTAGCGCCTCATCACTGGATTGATAATTTTTTTGGAATAATCCACATTACATGATGTATAATAAAACCTGTAACACATAGTGATATTATTTATATCTTCATAATTGGGATATATACTCCATGAACTAAAAAAACAAAGTCATATAAGTGAGGATCAGTTCGTGATCTTAGTGGAATTTTATATGAATCGTTTTTTAGTTGCCTATAAATTTCACTCTAAAAATTAGATTATATGGAATAAAAATCATTATTTTAAGGGAATAATAGTCACGTTGATGCATTTTTAGAGCATCAAGAAGTTGATAATGATTTTTTTATTTATCAATAAATAAAAGTGAATGGAGTCATATTCAATGAATCATTCTAAGGATGTGTCTGAATGTAATTTCACCAAGCTCCTAGATCCGACTCTACAAAAGGAGTATTTCCAATAGGAGGATCTCAAATTGAGGCTTTTTCTACATTATTAATCATACCCATATATGAGAGGAAAATAAAGTGAGGATTCATGAGATTGTGTTTAGAATGAAGCATAAATGATTTGAACTCTTCCTAAAAAATAAAGTTTTTTATTATTTTAAATGAAAATTAGATAATTTTGACTTTCCAAAATGAATAAATAGATACATTAAAAGAAATTTATTACACTTGAACATGAATGTTTAAAGAATTTTTTAAATCTTTTTTTATGATACTTGATTCAAGGATAAAATTCCGTTTATTGTTCAATTATTTTCTAACACATGTTCTCTTCAATGGGTATAGGAAGGATGTATATGGGGTACATGTTCCATCATCATGATACGATGATAGTATATTAGGTAAAAATTAAAGGATCTGATTTCCTTCACGACATGTGCTCTTGTATGGGTATAGACTGTCCAAATATGGGGAAGTTGTGTCACCAATGTACCCAAATATTAGTCTATTTAGGTATAATAATATGAGTGAAACAAATTAAAACCTCAAAGTGGATTTTATGAGAGTGAAACAATGTTCAATTAGGTTTTGTGTACCTTTAAATTCAATTATTATGCTTCATGATCAAGTTACTCAATCCAAAATATAAGACGAAGAATAAGTTTCTCATTTTCTTCCCTAGATCCATAGAAATCACAACTATAGTGACCTAGAGTAATTTTTTATTATATTACATTGGTACCAAATATAAGATATAACATTACATAGGATCTAACCGTTTAGTAGTTTTAAAAGACTAGATATATACATGGTCCTTAAATTATATTCCAAAACATAGAATATAAAAAAAATCAGTGAAACTTTTCTATTACATCAAGCATATCCTTAGATTATGCATAATACCCTTCTTGGATTCATGGAGAAAAAGGAAAAAAATGAATGGGTGAGATAATATTCTCATTGAGGGTTAGAATATAGAAAAACTAACATTTAATACTCAAGGCATAAATAGTATGGTTGAAATATATTATCAAATGGATGCAATATGAGAAAAATATATCCATGGATTAAATAATAGAGGGAATAAATAACTATATAGACAGTAATAAATGAATTTATAATGATAGAATATATAATGATAGATATATTAGTCATATCATTAAGGCCCTGTTTCAAGACATCATATACAATAGGTTTGTCATACACCAATTACCCAAAACTACTTTATCTCATGAGACCTACCAATGTATTGTGGGGATATGTAATTATTGTTCCCGTCATCATATAATAAGTTCTAAGTATCCATAATATGAAATAATTGGGATAAAAGTTCATATTATAATGTTCCAAAAGAAACTATTCATGTACACATGTATTATTAATCAATAATTCTCTATAGAAGTAATGGGTATGCAAAATTTCAAGGTTTCCCAAATAAATTAAATTACATAGATATCTAGGTAAATATCCCCCAATCTAGTAAGAATTATATGATATTCACAATGATATGGAAATTATCAATAATAATGATGTAATTGAGTGGGATACTTTCATCTTATAGGGATATTATTATGAATATATCAATTTAATGAAATGGTTAGAGACCAACTAAATGAAATAAAAATACCCTCTTGATTATTTTGATATGAAAATATTTTGAATTATAATTTTTCAAAAAATTAGTATAATAATAGGAAATGATAATTTGTAAATATAATCATGGATTTTCAATAATTAAATGATGCAAAATTATAGAAGGAAATATAAAAGAATCAAATTAATTCTAAAATATAAATGAAAAAACATATAAATACCCTTACATTTCTATGTCCCATAAAAAATTCCTCGTAATGAAATCATCATATTATTATAGTTTGGGTCCTTGAAATAGAAATATATACATGGTTTTTGGGTTCCCTTACCTCACTATGTCTCTTGAGAAAAAATAGGAGGATTGGATTAGAGTGATAAATAGAGATAGAGTTTGAAACACATATCTATCTAAGTCTCATACCAAATCTTATTGTGGTGGAAAATTTGAGAAAAACCACGCTCAATTGTTTTTTAATGTATAGTAATGGGATAATGGGTAGGTATTTATAAGAAATGATGGTAAATTATTTATTAATGTCTAGACATAGTAATTTGACTTTAAGTTTCTTAGAAATAGAAAACCATTGGCCATCCAATGGGTTTAAACAATTGTACATGACATTTAAAACTAGATTTTCGAATTTTATAACCTTAAGAACTGAAATTTCTTAAATTATATTATTTTGAATATGTAAAATAAATTTATTTTCATGTAATTGTTTTTAAGGTCATATAATATATTTTTGGATTTGTAAACTTCTTTATGTAACACCCTGTGATTTTTTGAAATATTTTTTTCTAATTAATTTAATCAATTTTTTATTTTTTATTTCATAAAACATTGAATATAGTCCTTATTATATATTAAATCACTTTTTTTCATGATTACACAAGAAAAAAGACTTATATTTTTTCATTACACACAACACTGACTTGGTTTGTGTTATGCAACAATGAGTTTTTACGAAACATCATTTTATTGTTATAATTATTCAAACAGGGATAGATGTAACATAGATGTTGGACATAGTAATATGAATAGTAATAAATTATTTTTAAATATTATTTATAATAGTTTTATATAGATAAATCATATTGATAATAGACATACAATTGTTTTAGTAATGTATTTATATGTATGAAAATATTATTTTCATAAAGGAACTCCTTTTTATACCCTTTTATGAACAATAATAAAATTAATTTTAGAAATTTATAGAAATTTAATTTGATAAAATAAAATAAATATTTTAATTAAAAATACTAAAATTATTTCTGGATGAATTTTCAGGATTTTTTCGAGAAACTTCATTTTAGGGTGAATAGTAAAAACAAATAATGAATGTTAATTCAAAACTGATTTTTATCTAATTTATTTATATAGTTAAATTATATTTTAAGATAGTTTTTAAGTAAAAATATATCAATTAAAAATCTATTAGCACAATTTAGGTCATTGGAATCATTTTTATGTTGAATTGAGATGTAAAATCTTAACGATATTTTGAACATTCTCACTTTAAAAATCTGCCTTCTCGCAACATCTGCGAGATTACCATTAAAATTAATTTTTCTACATTTGTGAATTGAATTGCGAAAAATCTAAATACATGGTTTTAATAATTATAATATTTATAGTATAACAAAATCTACTTAGCTTTTGAAAAAAAATTAGTGAATGTGATTAAGATTAATTATAGCAATTAAGGTAAAATTAAGATTAACAAGAGATTAAGGCTTAAACATAAGGGACCAAATGACTTATACACTTTTAAAATTACCATTGGATGGAAATATTTATACCATAAAACTTAAATTATTATTTTTTATTGTTTTTATGACTTTTATTTGGTAAAAACGTGGGTACACCTAACTTATTCTCAAAAAATGCCAAGTGTGTCCCCTCCCTCCACTATAAAAGGCCACCACCTCTCCCCATTATTAAAACCACTCAATAAACTTTTTTTAAAGATATAAATAATTAAATTACCAAAATACATCCCTTATTCCAGGAATAACACCTTTGGGTAGAAATATAACCAAGGAATCCCTTTTGTGCAAACCAAAAGTTGTCACCCAATGAAGAGGTAACATCCTTCCTCAAGATCCTTTCCTTTATTTTCTATTTCCACCACCAAAATTAAAATTATTATATTCTGGTATAATATCAAAAGTATCATCAATATAATTAAATATTTTTATTATAAGATTTGGACCTCCACTTACACACACTTCCATCTAATTGGTAGTAGACTTACCATTCTTGTGTGTGGAGAACAACTGACACTCGAAACAATGTTGATTATTTTACATTTACAACCTCTCATGGTTGGGAATTATGATAGACACTTTATTTTTATATTATATATAAGACATTAATTATTTATTTATAATTTTTTATTTATTATGTAAATCCCACCTTCAATATTTTCATTTTTTTAAATATCATAATTTTGTTTGGGGAAGTGTAGACTACCGCCTCCTCAAAGTGATGTGATTCATTCACACACTACATGGAATGAATTAAGGATGGGTTTAGTGAAATTATATGATATATATAAAATATTAATTCTAAAATAAAATATTATATATATATATATGTAATTTACTTTCTCTCTTTCAATATTCCAAAGATAAACAGAAACAATGTTCATGCGTACGTACCACCAACCATCTCCATGAACAGTGTATTCCATTTCATATTTATATATTATATAGATTATTATTAACACATATATAATTAATATAAATGATATTTATATCATGTTTTACATTTTTTAAATCATTATATAAGTATGAGGACAAAAAATATAACAAATTAATACACAAGAAAAAAACAAAGTGGATATTACTCGAGGAGAAACCTTGACATAGTTTAGTTAATGAGAGGGTAATATAAAGTCACAATCAAACCACACATTGTATTATATAGAAAAATATGGTTTTTAAAAGATATATAATAATCATATATTTATTATATAGGAGTTTTTTATGAGTACAAAGAGAGTCAATACATAAAGTAAGGGAATTTCATCTCACTTTTTATTTCTATGAGATACCTGTCATATTCCTAACTCGGTTATTTTGTGTGGTGTATATAAAAAACTATAACATTTTATATAACTAATTTCCATTATTTATGATATTATATGATTTATTTGATGTTATTATTCAACATGCATCATGATTCAAAAGTGACCCACACAGTAAGGGTTTTATCATCTCACTTTCATCTCACTTTTTATTTCCATAAGATATATGCCCCACTCACCAATAATTTATTTTTTGTGGTGTGTATACTTAACATGTATATATTCTATGATTATTATAATTAAATTTTTTAGTATTTGAATATCCATTTTATGATCTTTCATTCATTGGTTTTATGTCTCAAAAGTTATAAAATCTGTAAAGTAATCTTGTCTCAATTTTCCTTCTTTAATACTAATGTCATGTTATGCACCTATATCTTTACATGAAGTGTATATAATGAATTTGAAATATTATATCATGAATATAATTCTTTTCATTATATGTTAATATTCATGTAATTTTATTTTTTTCATTTTATTATGGTTCAACTTTACCAATTTGGTAATGATTTATACATACAATCTTACCATTTATCGAGATTTTTTGTCATTATACTATCATTGATGAAATAATTTGATCCATATCTCAATAAATCTCAAGATATTTCTTACCCTATGGTTATTCATGATATATCCATGTAGTGGTACCATGTTTTCACACTTTGGAACATAATATGATTAGGAATGTTTTTTTAATAAAGTATAACTTCATCTTTCTCTTTGATTAGAAATATTTGTTCCTCAAAAACCTTATTTTCAAAAAAAATCCAAAAATATTTAAATATTTCCCTATGATATTTATAAAAAAATTAACCATGTTCTTCCTTTTAAACATAAGGTTTTTTAAAAAGTAATACTATTTTCATTTTCTAGTCAAGGAACTTTTTTAAACATTTTATGGTGGAAAAGGATTTCTAGGCATCTATGGATTTACCCAAAATCATGATTATCATTCCCTTGAAGCACCCTTTAAAATATTAAAATGTTTTTTCGTAAACAAAATTTTTCCCTAGTATTATATAATTTCAATATTTTAAATTGGTTTTCAATGAAAAAGGTTTTCAAAATTGTTTATGTTTAAAAATAATTTTAAATTATTCTTAATTCTTATTTTATAAGGTTTCAAAGTGTTTTCAAATAAATGGTTTTCAAAATGTTTTCAAGAATTATTTATTAGTTTTCAATTTTTTTCAAAGAAATGGTGTTCAAAACGTTTTCATATTTTCTTTCTAATTTCTCATTACATTATCAAAGGAAGAGGTTTTCAAAATGTTTTCAAAACATCAATTGTAATTTTTCATGTTTTTTTTCTTGAAAAATGTTTTTCAAAAGGTTTTCTGTTTTAAAAATCATTTTACAATATATAGAAGATATTTTCCTCAAGAATGTTTTTTGAAATATATTTCAAAATTATTTTCCATTAAAGATGAAACCCATTGGTGTTACTCTTTCATTTCCAAGAAATGATCTAAAGGTTCCATTCACATTCTTTCTCTGAGTGGTTTATGTTTTGATGGAATAGTGTTTATAAAACCTATTTCTTCTTCATGGGTAATATGTATATGAAACCCACTTTTTTCATGGGTTATTATTTGATGAAATTATTCGGAAATCTATCTATTTTCTATTGGTTATGATGTTACTAAATGTTTATGATACCCATTTAATTTCATGGGTTATTATATTATGTTTATAAAACTCATCTATTTTTATGGGTCATGATATGATAAATGTTTAATTGTCTTGTGGAACATGTATGAATCGGTTTATTATGTTTTGGGTGGGACCTATATCTCTACATAATGAATTTGGTAAAGATTTATATCATATGAGATAATTATGGGAGTCAATTTGACAGGTTTGGTTCACTATGAGATGATGGGGAAACCTGATCCCCTATATGAAAAGGACTGTTACTGTGGATGGTGGTGCATCAAACCCAGTAGGTTTAGTCACCATGATGATGGAAGATGTGGAAACCATATCCGCTATGCGAAGATGGGGAAAGCCGATCGATTATGGGAAGATGGGAAAACCTAATACCTTACAAGGAAAGGATGAATCTGGGGATGGTTGTGGGTTCTTCCCAGTAGGTTTAGTCCCCATGAAGTACCCTAATAAGTTATAGGAATATGTATTTATTATAAGGACTGATGTTACATTTTTATGTGTATTTCATAATTCCATGTCTTATTTCTATGTTATATTTTTATGGATTATGCTTATGTTTCCCGTACAATTCATTCCTTATAAACTGCTAATATTTATTTCATGATTCATGTTTTTGATCTTTGATATGTTGGGTATGATCTTTTAATTTCATTATCACAGTATCATACCCCTATTCCAATGTTTCTGCTTACATATCCCACTTGTTTACCCTTATAGATCATCTGAGCTCATACTTTTTTATGTTTCCTTTCCCAAGATATTAAGATATGTATTAATTATGAAGTGTCTAATAAGGGTGATAGTCATGAAGAACCTAGTAGGAGATAATTTATCTCACTCATGTATCATTTTTTACATTTCTATGTTTCTAAAGGCACTAAAAAAATAAAGTCTTGGGATATCTATTTGGGTAATGTTATAAATATTCTGAACTAATGACATAATGTCCTTGTACATTAAAACTATTTTTTTATAATTGGTATCAAATAAAAGGTTTATTAACCCATTAGAAAATAGAATAAGAACAATTTAGTGAGATCCCAAGGAATATTTCTATGTATATGTATATGGATATCTCTAAGGATATGATTATGGATGATGAAAATTATAGGAAAATGTCCCTGAATTTTGGTAAAGGATAGAGTGAGTGGATTAAAAAAAATACATACATGTCTAGACACTATAAGTGGATTTTGTTCTATAACATATGTACGTAGGAGTAACAACTCTAACAAGGTGTGTCAGGCCTGACTTGAGTGTTACCTAGTACATGACAATGAGCCTTACTCAACACCTGGTTTGACACTGCTAGGGGATATGCTTTGGGAATTCACAAACTCTTCATGAACCGTCATGAAGGAATTAAAAATATGTTGGATATGATTAACCTATTGTAAATATAGGGTGTCATAGATTATAGAAGGTGTCCTAATTTAGATATCATGTAAGTGTTATATCATTATTATGTGGTTCCTTACTATGAAAAATGTTTCTTACTCTATTTTTTGTATTAGTCAATGGTTAGAACTTAATGGAACCATGTTAAAGATAAATGTAATGAAAAATGAAATGTGTTTTCTCCTGATAGTAAGAATTATATGGGATATTGAATAAAGAACCATGTTTCTATGCTCACTCAACTTTCTCATTCTATGAATAATGCTAAGATTCCAAATGAGTAATGCAGGGAATAATGTCTTGTTTATTCCTTCATGATGAAACATCCACATTATTTCTATGGGGTTTCTCATCCACTTATTACTGAACACTAGAGCAGTATCACTAGAAATACATTCTCCATTATCCAATGTTTATAACACGAGAAATTCATTCTGGCATTTTATCGGCTCGAAGGTCAAGAAAACTGGTGGTGGACTCTAATCAAGAATATGAGGAAGAAATATTAATTTGAATCCATGTATTGGGATGAGATAAATAACTTATCATTCAATAATTATTTTCCTAATTTTATTCATATAAATATGGTAAATTATTTCTTTGAGTTTAAGCTAATGGATGATAAATTTATCGATATTGATGAGGCTAATATCATGATACTAAATAGGAACACTTTTAGAATTATCATCCAAATATAACGTAAGATTTATAGGTTCTTTAGTGTCTTAAATCCAAGTCTCATACGGATATTGTACATGAGAGGATTTAGTAGCTACAAAGATATTGTTAATTGTGAAATAAAATTTTAAATGGAGGTTGGAGATACATATCAAGCTCAGGGTTTTAACAATAAGAAGGAGATGTAGTTCAAAGGGAAATGTAAAAACCATAGAGATAAGAAGATGATAATTTCTTTATTCTCTATGTGTAGAAAGAAGCATTGACATAATTTTCTTAATGGGACTAGTAAATTTTTTAATTATGGAATGGAAGATCATCAAGAAAATGAATGACAGAGTGATTGGAAAAAGTTATAGAATGATTCAAATAATGAGAAGACTCCACAGGATGAACCTCCCACACTTCAGTCTTTAAATTTCAGAGAGTTTTGGAATATTTCCAAGAAGATCCCAAATACAAGGGCTAATAATTTTAATTAGTGAAAAAAACCTATGATGAAAAAGGATAATGGGAAAGAATATGCAATGACAATAGATGAAGTGAACCATGATAATTAGGGAACTCCATGGTGGGTAAATTTTTATGTGATTTTTAAAAAATAAGATCTATGAAAATATTTTTGTTCATCATTTAGTGGAAATTAATAAGAGTCTATACATTTATTATCTCTATCAACATGTATTTCAGATTACTGAAATCACATTGATTTTATATATCTACAAGGATAGACCCAAGATTCCAATATAAATTGTTTGTAAGATAAGACCCTATTTAATGAATTAAGGGTGAAAAATATTTTGGAAGAAAGTATGTTTTAAATAAGGATTTATAGAAATTTAGGTTATTACCATGTATTAAGATAATACATGATGAATTTATTCACATGTTTGGCATGTGATAAAATATGGGGGTTGACATTAAGCTGATTTCATGACCCTATTTCTAATGATTGGGATATTCCTCTTTAGGAAGGGTTGTAAGGCTAACCATTTATTGAAAGCTTAAGTCAAGCTTTAGTGGAAGTTTGTGATATTAATGTATAATCTCACCACATGAGGAATTATTCATATTTTATAACCTTTTATAATAACTTTGTATTGATGGAAACAGATGAAATATGGGATGGATTATCATGGATCTCATGATCGTCTAGTTCTTCAAGAATAAACCAAATTCACATTTATTTATTTTTTGGAGAAAGAGGTGAGTTGGAAATTGATCATGGAAAAACAAAAGGTGATACTTTACTAAATTAAGTAAGTATATAATCTCATTAAAATTTTTCAACTTTATGGAAATGATCTTGAAAATTAAAAGCTTATCCTAGTTCCTTTATTTCCAATGAATCAAATGGCCGCTTGGAGCATCACATATTTATTTCTTTGTTATTTTTAACTTTATCCAAACAATGTTCTTTATCACATTCCATCAGAACATGAAAATTATATTTCTCTTCCATGTTCATGTTTTCACTTCCCATATATTTTCTCCTATGTGGGTAACTAGTTATTACTTACTTTGTATGATGGTTATGGTTTTGAAATTCCATTTTTAAATGAAGTTTTAGTAATGGTTTATATAATGTGGGTTTCTATGAAAGTACCATTCAAGTATTAAAACTATGATAACCTAGATTACTTTTGATGGTTAAATTAATTTTAAGGGGGCTATAATGTTACACCACGATATTTTTTGAATTATATTTTCAAATTAATTTAATATTTTTGATATTTAGTATTTCGTGCAACACTGAAAATAGTTTTTAATTATTATTAAAGAAATAGGTTTGGAATTAGTTATATTCCTAAGGAAGTTAATTTTTCACTACATGCAACATAAATTTAATCTTTCAATTCAGGAAACACTAACATTTATTGCATTACATGCAACACTAAATTTCTACGAAACAAAATTTTATTATTATAATTATTTAAATGATATAGTTATAACATAGATGTTAAATATAGTAATATGAATAGAAATAATTACTATTTAAATATTATTTATAATGGTTTTTATACATAAATAATATTTATAATAATACATACAATTATTATTAAAGTATTTATTTGTTTGGAAATACTATTTCCTCAAAAGAACTACTTTTTATGTTATTCTATGAAGAATAATAAAATTAATTTTATAAACTTTTATAAATTTAATTTTAGAAAATAAAAATAATTTTTGAATTCAAAATGTTAAAATTAACTTAGGGTGAATTTTGTAAATTTTTCTGAGAAACATCATTTTTGGATGAATAGTGAAAAATACTGAATTTTAATTCAAAAATGCTTTTTCATCTAATTAATATATATGTATTTGACTTAAATTTTATGTTCGATTTAAAGTAAAAAAAGTTATATATTACATATATTAATCCAATTTAGTTATTTCGAAAAATCTCTATTTTTAATTTAGATATAAAAGCTTAATGAACTTTTGAATATTCTCACTTTAAAAACCCACTTTCTCACCACATTTGTGAGATTATCATTGAACTAAATTTTTATGATTCGGTGAAATGAATATAAAAAAATTGAAATAAATGATTATAATATTTATAATATTTATAGTCTAAAAATATCAACTTAATTTTTGACAAAAAAAATTAATGAAAGTGATCAAAATTAATTATAGCGATTAAGATAAAATTGAGTTCAACAGGGGACTAAACCTAACTCTTAAGGGCCCAAATGAACTAGAAACTTGTCAAAAACCAATTTTCTATTTATATTTAATCCATAAATCTTAAATTATTTTGTTTTATTGTTTTTTATTACTCTCTTTAGTTAGAAATGTGGGTAAACCTAACTTGTTTTCAAAAATGAAAAGTCTGTCTCCTCCCTTCTATAAAAAGGAAACCACATATCCCCCATATTTAAACCTATAAAATACAATATTTTTTTAAAATATCTACCCAATACACTTCCCAAAATCCCTCCTTTACTCCTTTAATCCTTCCTTTTGGAATAAACACATCCAAAGAAGCCCTTTGGTGATAACTAATAAGAGTTTCCCAAAGAAGAGGTAACATCCTTCCACAGGCTCCATTCCTTTATTTTAATTCTATAATACCTATACTATTATTATTACATGAATAAATAATATCCTCATTATGCTCAATATACTAATTCTTTTTATGATAAAATTTTTACCTACACTGACCCTCAATTCCGTCTAATGGGTAACGAACTTACTATTCTTGTGTACGGCGAACTACCGCTTCAGAAAATGAAGTTGTTCATTTTTTCATTACCACCTCTCATGGTTGGGAATTATGGTGGAAACTATATTTTTATATGATATATATGATATATATATATATATATCACGTATTTATTATTATGTAATTATTTTATAACACATACCTTCATGATTTAAATTTTGTGTAAATACGATAATTTCATTTGGGGAAGTGTGGACTACTGCCTCCTCAAAGCAATGTGATTTGTTAACACACTACATGGAATGTATTGAGGATGGTTTTATTTAAATTATATCTTATATATTTCATATTAATTATAATTTAATGATAATATATATATATGTATCATCTAATTATTTATTTCAATATTACTAAAAAATAGAAACAATGTTTATGCATACATACAACCTACCATCTCCATGAATGGTGCATTCCATTTCATATATATATATATTATATATTATTATAAATAAATATATAATGAAAATAAATTATATTTATATCATTATATAAATTTTAGAAATAATGATATATGTATGAGGGAAAAAATATAACTAATTAAGGCACATTCAAAAAACAAAGAAAATGTTACCCAAAGCGAGACCTTAACATTGATTTTTTTAATAAGTGGGTAATATGTAGTTTTAATAAAACCATGTATGGTATTAGATATCATAATATTTTTTTATAAGATTTTTAATAAACATATATTTATTATACATTAGGTTTTTATGAGTACAAAGAGAGTCAAGACATAAGGTAAGGGGATTTCATCTCACTTTTGATTTCCATGAGATACAGGCCTTACTCAACACTCATTTATTTTCTGTGGTTTTTATAATAAAAATGGATGTATTATATAATTATTATTATTATAATTATTTTTATTTATATCCATATATTATATTTCATTCATGGGTTTTATGCCTCAAAAGTTACCAAATCAGAAAAGTAATTTTGTCTCAATTTGACTTCTTTGAGACACTTTCCTTGTTATGCAGCTATATTTTTTCATGAAGTGTATATGTTATCATGGATATGTTATATCATGATACTAATTCTTTTCATGATATGTTAATCTTCAATTAATTTTATTTTTTCATTGTATAATGATACAAATTTACCGAATTGGTAACGGTTTATAGTTACAAAATCACCATTTATTGAGATTGTGGATTATCCTCCCATTGATGAAATAATAGGATTTATCTACCAAGAACTATCATGAGTTTTCCTAAACTCTGGTAATTAATGATATATCCAAGTATTGGTACCATTTCCCACACATTAGTAAATAAGATGATCGCGAAAGTGTTTTTAAGAAATCCTGAATTTATCTATCTCTTTGGACAGAAATCTGTGTTCCCTCAAAACATTGTATTCTAAAAGATTCCAAAAAAATATTAAAATATTTGAATATGATATTTATACAAAATATTTACCCATGTTTTAACTTTTAAACAAAAGGGTTTTTAAAAAAGTAATGTAAATGTCGTTTTTTGTTCGATAAACTTTTCTAAACATTTTTCAGTGCAAAAGGAATGTTATGCATATATAGATTTACTCTATGTCATGATCATAATTTACTTGAATATTAATTTAAAATATTAAAATTTTATTTTTCATGACCCCTCCTTTCAAATATAACTCAATGTGGGGAGATATATAATGTGTAACACCCCAATCTTCTATGGTACGTTTCCCTTTGAATAATGCAATTGCTTGCATTGTACGCGACTTCAAGATTCTAACACACCACAACCAATCAAAATAGCCGTTATGAATAGTAATAACCACTTTTTGAAAATTATTACATTTTATCCTTCAAAATGGGATTCATTTTTGGATTCGGAATATTGAAATTATCTTAGGGTGAATTTTTGATACATTTCTGATAACTTTCATATTTTGATGAATAGTGAAAATTACTAAATTTTAATTAAAGACAACATTTTTAATTGAAATAATTAATTGTGAAAAAATATGCATTTGAGTGGTTTTAAAGTATATTTAATATATATTTTTAGAATTTAATACATTGTTGGTCATTGGATGTAATTTCACATTTAAACTAGACATTAGGAAGTGCCAATCTTTTGATATTTATTATTTCTTAAAAACACGCTTTTTGTTTTGACAGCGGGAATTAATTTTAAATTAATTTCTGCCACTTCTGTGTTTTGAATTTGGAAAAATGGATTCCATATTTGGAATCAGGATTTCAAAATTTTATAAATAGGTAACTTTTATTTTTAGAAGTTTTGAATAATTACATCGGTAAATATTTTATTTAACATGGTTGAACGAAAAATCCGATAAATAAGGGTAAAAAATAATATTATAATAATATTAATTTACCCTAAAACGTGTCTTAACCCTATTTTTTGATACATGTCCGACCATGGGCATCTTTGGGTCGATTTTGGGACCCCATAGATCTACTTGTAAATGATAGGGACACTTTATATTAATTAAGTAAAAGTAAATACAAAAATGACATAAGCATATATCTTTTAGAAAAACAATTTTTACATAGGGTTATATATGTTATATTTTTTACTATAAATATTAATTATAAATCTAAAACTATTTCCTACATAATGGTATTTTATTTGTAATTTTTAGACATTGAATAATTAAATTTATTTATGACACAATAATGATGCATTATTTTCCTTATTAATGAAAGAATCAAATAATTAGTATTATAAATGTTAAAATAAATATAATTTGAAAGTTTTGATGACATCCACGAATTTTATTGTTTAATTTGACATTTTAGGATTTCTTAAATGATTTTTGTTCGAATTAATAAAGTTTTTAAGACTTTAAAAAAATCAATTATTGAATGGTGTCAAAATTGACAAAAATGAGTTTTTAAAACACATATTATATTAGTAATTGATATTATATTCCTAAAAATCTATGGTTTGGCCAAAGGACTTATATCATGATAGGTGTATAATTAATTGAGAACTTGGGGGTCTCTTGGATGTATATAGTATGTTTATTAACTATATAATATAAAAATATAAAGTGACATGGTAAATGTCAAACTATTTAACTAAGAGTTAAATAAAAAAGATAAGTTTAATATAGTGATACAAACCTTTCTAAAACCTATTCGTTGAGTTTTTTTCGCCCTATCCCCACCTTAGACGTTAAATAATCCACTTTGGAGTCATTAGAAACCGAATATGAATTTATTATAAAATAATATTTCTAGCTCTTCCTAAGGTGCCCCTCACCTCTCTTATACAAGGGCACTCCCCCTTCTCACAAATTCATACCCTCAACGCCTTGTGGTTTGGCCAAACCCTACCCAAATATTCTCTCAACATCCCTCAATTCATCCTAGAGGCCCTCCTTTGGTCAGAAAGGCAACTTAAGGAGCTCTTATTATCAGTTCAAAAGGAAGAACCCGAAGAAGAGGTAATGATTTCACCACCCTCTTTCAAGTTCCTTTCTTCTTCCACTTCTTCTTTCTTTGTTATGTCCATTATAAAATAATAACTACAGTATCTTCTATATAATGTGATGTTATTATAATTATGGTACAACCATATTTAGTATTTTATCAATCCTTTGAATGACATGTCACCATACGTGAGTACGTACGGCCTACCGTCTCCACATCGTGGTGTATTGTTATTCAATATATTATTATTTGAATGGGTATAATAATGATGTATTATTAAAGTAATTAATAAATATAACAGGATAAGGATTCTTTATATATGATATACCATTCAATTATATATTTTTTTAATATCAAAAGAATGATATTTTCGCTAGTGCGTACGTACGGAATACCATCTCCACGAACGCGATGAGATTCATTTCCCATCATATCCATTCAAGAATAAATTTAATTTGATCATTAAAATTAATTTTTAGAGACATGTTATCATTATGGATATGAATAAGAAATATCCCATCCATAACAAATATTCCTCACAAAATAAATAATATAAAGGAAAATGAATCCGTTGACACCCGGAACGACGATAATACTAAGATATTATAAAAATATAAATTTTAAAAGATCATATATGATATCATATTAATATATATAATTCTTTTATAATTAAATAAAAATAATTTCACCATTATACAGGAGGTTAACCTACCCTCGACCAAGGAAAAAGTTCAAAGTAAGTGGTTTCTTATCTCAATTTTAATTTCGTGAGATTTCCATTGTTCACCACTTATTTATTGCACATGGTGTGTGTATTGAACATGATTGTATTCATTATGTAATTTACATTAATTTATGGATATTTACATCATCATTGTATGATCCTTATTTCATGGTTGTATGTTTCATAAGTTACTAAATCGATAAGGGAATTTGAAATCTCAATTTCCACTCATTCGGATTTACGCATACTTCATTGATTATTTTACTCCATGATTATGTGTGGAATCACTATTTATTTTCTTATGTCATAATTTCCACTCCCCTTTTTATGGATATAATTTTGATACACATAATCACTCCATTTATAAATTCTCAATTCATCGATATGAACTTTATAAGAGTAGTTTTAACTCAATCGGCATTTTTTTGAGTTAAACATCTAATTCATTTGTGTTGTTTTTACAAGAATATGTGTGAACGTACTTTGATTGTTTTACAATGAATATATAATCATATTGAGTGTATTTATATTTTTCACACATTATTATGTTTTTTATTTATCCTTAACCTAAGGATTTGGTCTTTGTGAGAGATTTCATCTCAATCTACATTCCATTGAGACTCCATTGTTGTTATACACCAAATCACTTTTATATGTTTTATATAATGTACTTTGACATATTATATCATGGATACCTTTATTCTCAGGATATTACAATGTTTTTATTGCCTTAATTATTTATATTCAAGTGTCTCTCTTTTGGTTAGGAACTCTAACTAAAATATAATTTTAAAATGTTTTAAAGATTTATTAATCTAAATCTTTCTCATTAATTTCCATGTTTTAAAAATGGTTTTATGAATTTATTTATATGGACATTAATCTTTTAAAATTAAAATTAATTTTAAAAGTTTCAAAAATGTATGGGACACTTTTATTCAAAAATTTATTTTTAAATGGCTTCTTGACAAATAGTGTGACTTTTAAATGTGTTCAAGTAAAAGGGTATATTTATCTCATATAGTTTTGATGGTTACTTTCATCTATGTAAATATCCTTCATTATTCTCGATTGTGGTTAATCTTTTACAATACAATCTTCCATATTTTATTGAATGACTTATGTTTGACTGTGGATGTGCTATTCTTATACCATTCATGGTTTATGGAGAAAGTATTGACATTTCGTATGCTAGTTTTAATACGAATGTTTATGTTATGTTTAAACCTGTTAAAATGCGGAATGCATTGGACTTAGTAAGTGATGGGTGGGGCCCGCTATATCTCCTCGATTCATCGGTAGGTCTCATGAGACAAACTAATGTCTTTGCACAAGGCCTTGACAAAATCTTATTTGTAGTCTTGGCACAAGGCCTCATTATGTGGTTATGATACTATGGCATTATGCATTCCATCATTATGAAAGTGGTTATTGATATTGCATGTGATTATTCGACTAGAAGAATATCCATGTGAATAAGTAAATGGAATTATTTCATTTTATTTTTTCCATATTATGCTGAAGTTTATGTTTAAAAGGATTTTGTTTTAGTTATACATTGCCTTAAATGTTTATGCGTATTTATGAAAGTTTCCGCTATATTGTTATCCTTAATGAGCATCTAAGCTCACCCCTTTCTATGTTTTATTTTTCCCAGGATGTGAAGAAGTATTTTAGGACTTACCTGCCGGGATAGTCTGAGGGGATATGAGTGTGGACTATGGAAACAATGTTGTAGTAGTTTTTCATTTTATGATGTAATGTAAAACTTATGAATCTATCTAATATTTCCAAGGCTACTAAACTAATGGGTATTTTGAGAATTGATCCTTTGTGATCATGCCAATGTTATGTAATAATGCACCGACTCTGGGTAAATGGGGTTAGGGCATTACAATTGGTATTAAAGGAAGTTTAGTACAAACCTTGGAAGATAGATTTAGATAAACTCTGATTAGAGCACATAGCCCTAAGATAGACTTTAAGGATTAGTATAGAAGAACTTCCTAGCATTTTGGTATTGTATAGATTTTGTGAGTTTTCCAAGAAATAAATCCCTTTCTGGATACGAGCAGGTAGAGGCGGCTCTGGCACAGATGTACGTAGGGGTAAAACCCGAAAACACCGCTTTGAGCTAGACTCGAATGGGAACTGGTGCACGACAACAGGCCTTGAGGCACTCTTGGTTACGACACTCCCAGTGGATATTCTTAGGATAATTTACATTTTATTTACAAACTGATTTGAAGTATTATATATAAGATGAGTATAAACGACCTTGGTTAATCCTAATGTGTTTCAAATTGAGAATATGGTGACATGATATTCTCTAAATGATTTTATGACTACTATTACTCACACAATTCCTTCTGGTTTTAATCAAAGGCTTGATTCCAAGGAAGTCATAGTGACTTTGAGAATGATGTACATGGTGGGAACGGTGGTGGAAATGAGCAAAAAAATTGATTGTTGATTGGCGTAAAAGATATCGTCTTCATGCCAAATCAATTTTCCAAAAATATGATCAACAATATATATTAACCAATTCCTAGACTCAAAAAAGAAGAGAAAGGTGATGAATGATAAGATATCCAGTAGTAGAGACCATGGAGAAAATAATCCTAAATTTCCATCATGCAGAAAATATGGAAGGAGACACCCAGGAAAGTCTCTCAATGGAACAAATAAATTCTTTACATGTGGGAAAGAATGACATAAAGTGAAGAATTTCCAAAGAAAAATGAAGAGTACTATGGAAGAAAATAAAAATGGTCCCAAGAATCCATTTACAGTCATTTTCCATAAATGTAGGGGACCTGGACATTACCCGAGTGAATGCCCTATTCTATTGGACAATTTCTTGGTCAAAGAAGAAGATATGTGGAAATAAATTCTTGGAGAAATGTTTAAAACTATTAGTGATCCTTGTTGATGGGATTACTTTGGGTAAATTTTATCTTATATGTGTAACCCAACAATTTATCATGTGAACATGATATTTGAGGAATAATTATCTTTTCTCTTATGGATATAGTTATAAATAACCATTTGGTTTTATATGATCATTGGGTTTGATGCAATTACAAGTTTTTATATTTTGGGATGAAAATTCAAGGTATGAGATAACATTTGTGGTTAAATTATGTTATGGTTATTTTGAGGAATTTATCTCATTTTGGTAATGTTATAAAATATAGTTTTTGAAAAAGGACAACACACAGACCGTGTAACAACCCGTCGCATCGAACAAAGCTGCGGGAATTGAACCCCCAACCAAAGTGCGATTGGGATTTATCGCATACAACTGGACTACGTGAAGTCCCTGGTTAGTGTAACTATTATTTTAAGTTAAATGATTTTATTGATCAATAATAAGTTAATTTTGGATCTTATGTCTTATCAAATGAATAACCTTAGTATAGGAAAATGATTTGGGGATTAACTGATAAATGTCATTTTGGAAGATGTTCTCTTTGTTGGGAACACTATAATCCCAAGTAAAATAGAATATTATGGGATTTCATTTGAGGAGTAATGGTGGATTTTTATCTATGTTTTTATTGTGGATTTATAGTGATTTGGGTTATTTATGGAAATGATTAACCTATAATAGAGAATATGTGATTAGGTTAATTAATTTTAAGAATGTGACTTTAAGAGTAGTTGATGTCTTTTGGAGATAGCATTTAACATGTAAGACTACATAACCAAATTCTTTTAAGTTTTGGTTTTCAATATTATTTTGGATTTTCTTGAAGTATTTTAAAGACAATTGTTTATTGAATTCTATTTATTTTACTTTGGGGTATTGTTGGTTTAATTTTAGAAATTAAGATTAGTGTTTCATTCTCTAATGGAATAACCTTTTGGGGGATCATAATATCTTATACTAACCATTTTGATTTTGATTAATCTTTAAAGACAAGGTAAATATATAGTTTATTCTTCGAGGATCATGTGATTCTATAAAAAGTTTATTCTAGCTCTTCTAGTGTGACCAAGTCTTCTGGAATACTCATTGTTTAAAAATGAGTTAGTAGTAGAAATTTATTAAATAATGAAACTTTACTTAAAAACTAGGTATATATCTTTATGTTCTTAGTCAATCATAGAAAAGAATTCCTCATCTTTATCTAATGTAACTTAAAAATAAAAAATAAAAATGTTTTCTGTTTACTTTTCCTACTGGGAAACTAATGACCGTTTGTCCTATCACAAGTTTGTGGTTTTCTTGTTGTTAACTTTATCTTGATATTTTTTTCTATCCCTCTCCATCAGAACTTGATACTTAGTTTATCATCCATATCCATGTTTTTCTATATGGAATCCTAGTATAGGTTATCTCGGGTGACCTTTGTACTTCTCTTTCTTTCTTCCAAAGTGATAGTTTTATTGACTCTTTTTCCGATGTGGGACTTTCCATTATATTCCAAAGCCCAATTTTAAAAATTGTGAGGATGCAATTTATTTAGGGATGGGAGAATGTAACACCCCAATATGCCACGATACATTTCCCTTTTAATAATGCAATAGCTTGCATTATACGTGACTTCGAGATTCTAACACACCACAACCAATCAAAATAGCTGTTATGAATAGTAATACCCACTTTTTGAAATTTTATTAATTCTATCTTTCAAAATGGACTTCATTTTTGGATTAGGAATATCGAAATTATCTTAGGGTGAATTTTTGGTACATTTCTGAAAAATTTCATATTTTGATGAATAGTGAAAATTACTAAATTTTAATTAAAGAAAACTTTTTTAATCGAAACAATTAATAGTGATAAATTAGGAATTTCAGTGGTTTTAAAGTATATTTAGAATATAGTTTTACCATTTAATACAATTTTGGTCATTGGACGTAATTTCACATTTACACAAGACATAAGGAAGTGCCAATCTTTTGATAGTTATTTTTCTTAAAAACACGCTTTTTGTTTTGACAGTGGGAATTAATTTTAAATTAATTTCTGCCACTTCCGTGTTTTGAATTTAGAAAGATGGATTCCATATTTGGAATCAGGATGTCCACATTGTGTAAATAGTTAACTTTTATTTTTATTCATTTTTAATAATTACTTTGGTAAATATTTTATTTACAATGGTTAAAGGCTAAATACGATAAATAAGGGTAAAAAAATAATATTATAATATTATTAATTTACCCTAAAATGTGTCCTCACCCAATTGGTTGATACATTTCCGACCATGGGAATCATTGGGTCGATTTTGGGACCCCAAGGATCCACTTGTAAATGATAGGGACACTTTATATTAATTAAGTTAAAGTAAATACAAAAATGACATAAGCATATATCTTTTAGAAAAAAAAATTTACATAGGGTTTTATATGTTATATTTTAGACTATAAATATTCATTAGAACGATAAAAAGGTTTACTACATAATGGTATTTTATTTATAGTTTTTATACATTGAATAATTAAATTTCTTTATGACATAATAATGATGCAATATTTTCTTTATTAATGAAAGAATCAAATAATTAGTATTATAAATATTAAAATAAATATAATTTGAGTGTTTTGATGACATCCAAGAATTTTATTGTTTAATATGACATGTTAAGATTTCTTAAATGCTTTTTTTTAGAATTAATAAATTTGGTAAGACTTTAACAAAAATAAATTATTGAATGGTGTCAAAATTTACATAAATGAGTTTTTAAAACACATATTATATTATTAATTGATATCCTATTCTTAAAAATATAATTCTTGGCCAAACGACTTATATCATGATAGGTGTATCATTAATGGACCACTTGGGGTCGCTTGGATTTATGTTGTAAGTTTATTAACTATATAATATAAAAACACAAATGGACATGGTAAATGTCAAACTATTTAACTAAGAGTTAAATAAAAACTATAAGGTTAATATAGTGACCCAAACCTATCTAAAAAATATTGGTTGAGTTTATTTCGACCAACCCCAACCTTAGACTTTAAATAATCCACTTTGGAGCCATTATAAACCTAATATGAATTTATTATAAAATAATATTTCTAGTATTTTCTAAGGTGCCCCTCACCCCTATTATAAAAGGGAACTACCCCTTCTCTCAAATTCAAACCCTAAAAGCATTTTGGTTCAGAAAAACCCTGCCAAACTATTCTCTCAACATCCCTAAATTCATCATAGAGGCCCTTTTTCGGTCAGAAAGTCAACTTAAGTATCCCTTTTGATCAAATAAAAAGTAAGAACCCGAAGAAGAGGTAATGATTTTGACCACCCTCTTTCAAGTTCCTTTCTTCTTCCACTTCTTATTTCATTGTTATTTCTATTCTAAAATAATAAATCTAGTATCTTCTATATAATTTGGTGTTATTATAAGTATGGTACAACCATATTCAGTATTTTATCAATCTTTTGAATGACATGTCACTATACGTGCGTACGTACGACCTACCGTCTCCACGTTGTGGTGTAATTGTTATTCAATATATTATTATTTGAATGGGTATAATAATTATGTGTAATTCATGTAAATAAAAAATATAACAGGATAATGATTCTTTATATATGATATTCCATCCAATTATATATTATATTAATATGTAAAGAATGATATTGTTGCTCGTGTGTACGCACGGATTACCGTCTGCACGAACGCGATGAGATTCATTCCCCATCATATCCATTCAAGACTAAATTTTATTTGATGATTAAAAATAATTTTTAGAGACATGTTATCATTCTGGATATGAATAATAAATATATCATCCATAACAAATATGTCTCACATAACAAATAATATAAAGGAAAATGAATCCATTGACACCCGAAACGACGATAATACAAAGATATTATCAACAAATCAATGTTAAAAGATCATATATGATATCATATTAATTTATATGATTCTTGTATAATTAAATAAAAATTATTTTACCATTATAAAGGAGGTTAACCTACCCTAGACCAAGGCAATGGTACAAAGTATGGGGTTTTTTATCTCACTTTTAATTCCGTGAGATTTCCATTGTTCACCACTAATTTATTGCATGTGGTATGTGTATTGCCCATGATTGTATTCATTTTGTAATATAATTTAATTTAAGGATATTTACATCATCGTTGTATGATCCTTATTTCATGTGGGTATGTTTAATAAGTTACCAAATTGATAAGGGAATTTTAAATTTCAATTTCCACCCATTCTCCATTACGCATACTTCATTGATTATTTTACTCCAAGATTATGTGTGGAATCACTATTCATTTTCTTATGTCATAATTTCCACTCCCATTTCTGTGGATATACATTTGATACACATAATCACTCCATTGATAAATTCTCAAGTCATCGATATGAACTTGATAAGAGTAATTTCATCTCAATCTCCATTTTTTTGAGTTAAACATCAAATTCATTGGTGTTGTTTTTACAAGAATGTGTGTGAATGTCCTTTGATTGTTTTACACTGAATATCCAGTAATATTTAGTGTATTTATATTTTTCACACATGATTATGTCTTTGATTTTTCCTTAACCTAATTATACGGTCGTTATGATAGATTTCATCTCAATCTACATTCCACTGAGACTCCTTTGTTATTATACACAAAATCACTTTTATATGGTGTATATAATGTACATTAAAATAGTATATCATGAATCCCTTTATTCTCATGATATTACAATGTTTTTATTACCTCAATTATTGGTTTTAAAGTGTCTCTATTTTGGTTAGGAACTCTAACTAAAATATCATTTTAAAATGTTTTAAAGATTTATTATTCTTAATCTTTCTCATTAATTTCCATGTTTTAAAAAAGGTTTTAAGAATTTATGTATATGGACATTAAGGTTTTAAAATTAAAATTCCTTTTAAAAGTTTCATAGTGATATGGGACACTATGATTCAAAAATCTATTTTTAAATGGATTCTTGACAAATAGTGTGACTTTTAAATGTGTTCAAGTATAAGGCGATATTTCTCTCAAATAGTTTTGATGGTTATTTTTATCTATGTCAATATCCTTCATTATTCTCGATTGAGGTTAATCTGTTACAATATAATATTTCATACTGTATTGAATGAGTTATTTTTGACTGTGGATGTGCTATTTTTATACCATTCATTGTTTATAGAGAAAGTATTTACATTTCATATGCTAGTTTTAATACGAATTTTTAGGTTATATTTAAACCTGTTCATATGAGGAATGCATTGGACTTAGTAAGTGACGGGTGGAGCCCGGTATAGCTCCTCGATGCATAGGTAGGTCTAATGAGACAAACTAGTGTCTTGGCACAAGGCCTTGACAAAATCTTATTTGTAGTCTTGGCACGAGGCCTTGAATATGTGATTATAATAGTCTAGAATTATGCATTCCATCATTAAGAAAGTGGTTATTGATATTGCATGTGATTATTCGAGTAGTAGAATATCCATGTGAATAAGTAAATGGAATTATTTCATTTTATTTTTTCCATATTATGCTGAAGTTCAAGTTTAAAAGGCTTTTGTTTCAGTTATACATTTCCTAAAATGTCTGTGCTTATTTATGAATGTTTCTGCTATATTGTTTTCCTTAATGAGCATCTGAGATCACCCATTTCTATGTTTTATTTTTCCCAGGATGTGAAGAAGTATTTTATGACTTACCTATAGGGATAGTCTGAGAGGATATGAGTGTGGACTATGGAAAAAATGTTGTAGTATTTTTTCATTTTATGATGTAATGTAAACCTTATAAATGTATCTAGTACTTCCAAGGATACTAAACAAATCGATCTTTCGAGACTTGATATTTTTGTGATCATGCCAATGTTATGTAATAATGCACCGAATCTGGGTAACTGGGGTCGGGGTGTTACATAATGAGCCCTGATTCCCACATCCATTATCCCCAAGATGACATTTATCAGCAATGGTGTACAAATATCACAATATGGGAGGAATTTCCCTTTATAATATAAATAGGATTGAGATATAGAATGAATCATCCACAAAAATATACAAGTAATAATATGAAAGGGAAACTCAAATGATCCCACATGTATGTATAAATTGAACTAATATAAGAAAACTCACCAAAGTAAATACCCAAATGTAAATCTATTGAAGATAAACAACAACTATCAAGGGTCTGAACTAGTACGGTCCATCATGATATGAAAAATTCTCCTAGAAACCTGAAAAAATAATGTTTTATATATATAGGGTGAGCATATAGGTATACTCAGTAGGAAAACCAAATTCTCTTGTGCACATGTGAAAGAAGCATAACAATGCACCTTTGAGAAAACAGTAGAACCAAATATCACCTAAATAGGTATACTAACCATAAACAATGTCACCAAGGCATGCTATCCAAATAATGCAGGTCTAGTAATATAATATAACATGATCACATCAATAAGGGTACCATATACTGCTTTCCTACTGGTATTCTGCTCTCAAACCCCAACGTCCAATGTCATGTCGCTCTAATATATTATGTATACCACACCACCCAACAAGAAAGGTCACAAAAAAATCTCACCTATAGACACCTGAACTCACTAGCCCACAAGAATGGCCACATCACATCTTGTCCAAAAACACATGCGACACATACTACATCTCATCTTGAAGGCACCCGGGATATATAACACCTCACCCGAAAGGAATAGGTCAATCAAATCTCACCTAAAGACACCAAGTCCATCACAACCACTATCTAAAGAACTAACATACCTTTGTCCTTCATAGCCTGTGTCATGCCTACCTCTCATGGAAGAGAGAGTGGGAAAGAGAGGGTACCCAACCATATGTACTCCCCATCGAATGTTGGGAAAAACACCCATGCGTGACTATGCAGGTGTTTAGAATGTAGTTCTCAACATGGGTGGGGTGTATATAGAAATCAAAAGAATATACAAGAAAATATATAGTTTCAAACACTCATGCCCAACCTATTGTTTCACAACCAAACAAACCAACTCACAACACCATCACTTTTTCTGCAACCTATAAATTCATTTATTAATATATATAAAAGTCATTTCAGAAGATTAAGATCCCCAATAAATTAAAGCAGCTTCACATTTCCTCTACGTTTAAAACCCATTCATTTCATTAGTTAACATCAACCAAATTTAATCACACAACCCACCATAAAATATTTCATTAATCATTTCCATTCTATCTAACCAATCTAATCCAATCCATTCAAAACATTATTAACCAATTTTTCAATATATTCCATCACTAATCGGGAATCTAGAACAAATAAACCACCACTTTTATACCCCAAAAACACATCCAAGAAAACCACATCCACACCTCCCCAAAAGCATGGACAAACAACCACATCCCCACGACCACAAAAGCAAGGCCAAAAAACTTCATCCTCACTACCCAAAAATCACGAACAACAATAATCATCCCTATATTCCCCAATCATGCATCGACATCCCACAACCATGACCACACATCACAACACATCAAGATTATTTCATAAATTTAAAAATGGGATTTTATCACATTTCACTTTATTTTAGGGGCATTATCACACAAACTGAAATCCTGGGGAAATAATTTCATTAGAAAAGTATAAGTAATTAATCAATTTCTATTTAGGGTGGTATCACAACAAGAAAAAAAACAAGGTTTCCACAACACATGTAACAGTGCGCAAAAAACCACCAACAGAAACAATTTTAGTGTGGAATTCAGCTCGTACAATTCATCACATCACAATTAACAATAAATATATAAGGTCATGAAAATCAAACCCCATTTACACCTTTCAATTCAATTAACAAATTATTTACCTTTGTTTAAGCTGGAATGATAATATCCCATAGATAAATGAATGTAAACTCCTCACACATGTTACATAATAAGGATAAATGGGGGAAATCCAACCTCAAAGAATATTTCCAACTCAATGCGCATCACAGGGTGAAGAAGAATGCCCGAAAACAACAAATGTATCCGGATAACCGTTGATCTACCTACACCACATAAAGGGTGTTTGAAAATGAAACCCAAACTTACCCCAAACCAAAACATCACCCCTACAATGGCTACTTGAGAGAATAATGGAACAAAAAGGGTGGGAAGGATAAGATAACTCTCCATAGATCTACTATGGATCACTAATGAACATCCACCAAGATAAATTGATTGAAGAGGGAGGAATATGACTCTAGGAACACCTCGAGGCACCTAGGGTTCACCCAAAATGAGTGGAAGAAGAAAACACAACTGAATGGATAAAATTTTGGACAAAAAGAATTTTAAAATTACTCTGGATTGGGGGATTACATGACATGTAATCCCATTTCTTATTGTAAAATCCCCGATGTTCGTTTTCTGCCAAAAAATGAGTCTCCTCTTGATTTTATTTTATTATTATAACCCCGATATATTACACGCCATGAACCCCTTATTCATGCCTTGTAACATATTTAAACATCGTTAAGTCTGCCAAAACAAGCCTTGAAATTATATTTCACATCATAAAATCCACTTATATAATGTGTAATCTCCCTCCTTCTAGTCTTTAGTAGCCAAACTTCTCTAGCTTCCCTCTCAGCCTCCTTTGAACACCTCTGACAACCAAAAATGGAAATGTAATGGACTGGGAAGGCTGAAAATTTTACATCAGATACATCTTAAATTATTCTCAACCTTGAAAAGACAAAACCAATACAATAACAAAAAGGGGACTAAACAACCACCCTGCACGATACCTCTCAAGGATCTCTTGATTAATCAAATGTTACTACTATAAGGCCCCAGCCTTAAACCTTACTTAATATTGAATTAAATGAGTAATTCACATTGAGGATATTTTCAGGTTTAGAGTTTTAGAGAATTAGGACATAACTATTACATCTCAAAAGATTACAAAGTAGTCTCTTTTACTAAATTTCCATAAAATAAAAAAAACTCTTAAAAAGAAACATGTCTAGTTTCATGTTTTAGGTAGCATGACTTTCCCTTGATCCCATCCTTGACCCTATTCCACGCTAAGTCCTGTGAAAAACATTTCAAAAACTTGGGATG
The DNA here is from genome assembly GCA_963277665.1 of Viscum album. Taxonomy (NCBI): domain Eukaryota; kingdom Viridiplantae; phylum Streptophyta; class Magnoliopsida; order Santalales; family Viscaceae; genus Viscum; species Viscum album. Next base: position 1,074,355,613 of record OY728121.1, on the reverse strand, counting down.
AGTATAAAAACTCAGTAAGGGATACACAAAGAATGAAAATTGTTATTTTTTCAAAACAATAAGTAAACCATGAATACTTTATCAATGTAATACTTTTCACCTTCATGAGGTAGTAAAAACTCTTCACTGAAAAAAATGTATCATTACTTACCTTTTTGTAACCAAAGGATTACCATAAAACCCATATAAAGAACACATAACATATATAAAGGTAACTTGGGACATAAACATACTTAAGTGGAATAACCATACGGTCGACTCCCACACATATCACTTAATGGAATAGCCATACGGCCAATTTCCATACATACTTAATGGAATAGCCATACGGCTGACTTCCATACCCAATGCATTGGAGGTTATAACGTAACCACCCATCCTGGTATTCACGGCACCACCCGTCATAATGTCCAAGTACCATTATTACACATAAAATATGGAAAATATAAACATTTCAATAACAATATTTCATTTGCAATCACAATAAATAATACCCAGATATTGAATTAATCAATCCATTTTCAAAAACCATTTAAAAGAGATTTTTAAATCAAAGTGTCCCATACCACTTTGAAGCTTTTAATGGAATTATAATTTTAAAACATTAATGTCTATATAAATAAATACTGAAAACCATTTTGAAAACACAGACATTAAAGATAAAGATTTAGAATAATAAATCTTTAAAACATTTAAAATGATATTTTTGTTAAAGAGTTTTTAACAAAATGAGAGACTCTTGAATACAAATAATAGCGGAATAACATTTAATCCGAACTTTATAATATCATGAGAATGAATGGATTCATGATATAATATGTCAAAGGACATTATACACACCATATAATAGTGAATTGGTGCATAACAACAATGATGTCTCAAAAGAAATGTAAAATGAGATGAAATCCATTATAAAGAACGTATCCTTAAATTAAGGATAAATCAATCTCATAATTATGTGTGAAAAATATAAATACACCCAATATAAGTGGATATTAAGTTTAAAACAATCAAAGGTTATTCACACATATTCGAAGGATGACATATTCAATAACTACATGTTGAACCCAAAGAAATCGAAATTGGGTTAAGAAGTTCCCTTGACAGCCTAACGGCGTCACATCAAAATGAGTTGATGAGAGATTAAAAAAAAGGTTATCTCATCACTTGGACATAAAATTTACATCAATAAGGATATATGAGAACATATCCCAACATAACAAATATGTAAATTAAAAGAACCAACAAAAGAAGTCTTTTAAAAAGAGGAGGGTGAAAGGTTCCCTTACCGACTTGGGTAACTTTCGAAAAGTACACCCCATTGAAGAAGTGTCATAAAATGAATATGTAAATACCCATAAATGGAATTATATTACAAAAGGAGTGTAATAGTGGGAAGTACATAAACCACTCAATGGAAATTGTGGCAAATGTAGCATAAATCTCACGGGAATAAAAGTGAGATGAAAAATCTCTTACGAAAACTCGGCAGCCTAACGACGCCACTTAAAACTTCCAAAATGGATTTATGTGAGAGAATAGGTTCTCTCATCACATGAACATAAAAATTACAGTAATATTAATATAAAAGAACATCCCAATAACAATAAAGATGAGCTTTAAAGGGAATGACATAAATGAGTGTACTTAAAAAGAGAGGAGTAGGATCCCTTACCTCGGGTCCGACTTGACTCGATCATTCTTTAACGTCCTGAATAATAAACTTGAGTTAATTTCTATTTGCTTAAGAACCTTTTTCATGTTCATTATTCCTTTTATATCACTTATTTCCATGTTATAAACATTATGTAATCATTTAAGTTAATAATGTTTGTTTTGTCAATATTTGGTTCTTAAGTCGAAAGTGGACTTCTTACAATTACATGTTGTTCGTGTGGTCAAAGGTTCTTTATATCCAGAATTACATTCCTGATTTGGATATCATATATATCATTTATATCCAGCATATAGATGTATTTATAATATTACATAATCATTTAGAGGTAAGAAATGAAATTCACCATTCATGGAGACGGTAAGCCGTAAGTACGCATGAACGCTACTTTCATTTCTTTCTCATATTAATGGAATTAAAATTAAATGAGAGGTATGTATATTTTAATTCCAGAATTATATTCATCATTTAGGTGTATCATTAATTATATATATCCATTATATACATATACTTTTAATAGTACATTACATTTGGGGATAAGAAATGAAATGCACCGTTCATGGAGACGGTAAGCCGTACGTACGCATGAACGCTACTTTCATTTCTATCTCATACTTTAATGGAATGAAATAATAATGATATAGAGGTATATTATAATTCCAGTATAACATCATATATAATAACTTTAAATCCATCCTTTACACGTCCCACATATGGCATTAACGAATCACATCACTTTGAGGGGGCGGTAGTCCGCACTTCCTTAAATGGAGATATCGTGTTTACCCATAATGGAAACCATAAAGGTATGACAAAAATGAAAAATACAGAAGCTTAAATAAAAAAATAAACATATTATATATCATATATAAAAATATTGACATCATAATGGCCACCCTTGAAGGTGTTAAATGAGTATTGAACAATCATCGTTTCGGGAGGCAGAATTTCGCCATCCACAGAAACCGTATGTTCTTTAACCATTTGATGTAGTTGTGTGAGAGTGTAGCTCGAATAAATCTTATAACAACATCCTAGTATATTGAAGATACTGGTGTTGTTACAAAAGAAGTAAATAAAAAGAGTTTAGAGGGTTGGAGAAGCAAAATAAAACAAATGAACAAGAGAGAATGAATTACCTTTAAAAGTGTAACTCCTTTTGATTTGAGCCTAAAGGATTCCTTTGAAAGGATTCTGCCCAAAGGGAATCCTATAGGATGAGGATAGGGATGTGGAGAGAGTAAATGGGCAGGGGTTGTCCGAGCCAATGGCTTTAGGAGTGTGTTAAATGAGGTAGAGGTGGGGGCCTTTTATAAGAGGAGAGGATGAGCACTTTTGGAAAGTAAAGAAATATTACTTTATTTGAAAATTGTTTTCGTTTTTAAAAGGTCCCACATTGATATAATTCGTGGATAAGGTGATAGGGATTCGAAATCCACTCATCAAATTGGTTTTGGACATGTGTAGTTCATAGATTTTACATTATCTTTCCATTTTATTTAAATCTTCAAATAATGATGTCATCGCTGCATCATTATTATGTCATAAATAATTTAATTTATTTAATGTCTAAAAATTATAAAAAAATACTATGATGTAGGAAATCGTTTTAGCTTTCCAATGACTATTTATAATCAAAAATCGGATCTTTATAACCCCATGTAAAAATTGTTTTCGTAAAACATATTATGTTTGTGTCATTTTTACTTTTACATTAAATAAAAAGTTATTTATGTCATTTCCCAACCAAAGTGTCTCCATAAGGTCCCCAAGTTGACCCATGGCTTGTCTTGGTCGGCCGTGACACAACCAATGAGGGTATGACATGTGTCAAGCTCATCTTATTTTATTAAAGCATTATTTTTACCTTAAACAACACTAATTACCATTAATCGCGATTAAGAACTTAATAAGTTACTATTCACCAAAAAATTATTATAATCTCATTGAACCACATTTTACTTATTAATGACAACCATGTATGTCGGATTTTTGAAATTCAAAACACAATGATGGAAAATTTTCATTTAAATGGAAAATCAGTCTTTATAAGTACCACTTAGTGGTTTCACTATTCATCAAAAATTGAAGTTTTTTAGAAAATTACCAAAAAATCACCCTAAGCTGTATTTGATATTCCGAATTCAAAAATGAAGTATATTTTAAAAATTTCAAAACATATAAGTCACATTAATTAATTTAATAATTAATTCCCGCTGTCAGAGCAAATAGCGTGTTTTTATAAAACAATAAGTATCAAAAGATTGGCACCAGTTTAAGTCTAATTTCAAAGTGAAATTGATTCCAATGACCACCATTGGATTAAATGGTAAAAATATATTCAGATTACACGTTAAGTCCAATTAAAAATATAATCTAATCATATAAATAAATTAGATTAAAAAGAGGTTTTGAATTTAAAATACAACATTTTACACTATTCATTAAAAAAATGAACTTTATCAGAAAGATACCAAAAATTTACACAAAGTAAATTTTGATGTCCCGATTCTCAAGAAGAGTTTTATTTGGTCCAATAGAATGTATAAGAGTGAACAAAACTATATTTAATGATGGTTCAACATCAAAAGGTGATAAGTGAACCTTTAGTGAAAACTAGGGCATATACGCCAAAAATTGAATTCTTTTCGTATTTTAAGCCATTATATTTTATTGGATAAATGTAAAAACATTTAAAAAAATATGTAATCATTATTTAGTTATTTCTATCCATTCCCTCCAATAAAATGGCTACATGTTAACTACCATTTAAAATAATATTATTTTATTATTAGAGTGCAACGTAAGATTCCCAAGAAACTCGTTGTTGTGTATTGGGTACGCCATCGGGCAAAGCATCCCCTTTAAAGTCATATTAATATTTTATTCACAAATTTGGATAAATAAGAAAATGTCATATTCTTTATTTACCTGGGGTGTTACATCCTTCCCCCCTTTTGGGAATTGCATCCTCACAATTTTTAAAATTGAGCTTGGAAACATCCTTGAAAGTCCCATATCGGAAGAAGAGTCGGTAAAACAATCACTTTAAAATAAAGAAAGATAAGTGCAGAGGTCACCCGAGTTAACCCATACTAGGACTCCATGTAGGAAAACATGGACATGGAGGAGAAAACATAGGGTCATTTTCTGATGGAGAGTGATAGAAAACATGTTTAGGAGAAAGTTAACAATAAGAAAATCACAAACTTGTGATGGGTTAAACGGTGTTGGGTTCCCCAGTAGGAAAAGTTAATAGACAACATTTTTGTTTTAAGTTACTTTTTATTTAGGAATTTATTCATAAGGAAACATAATCACTTATCATGTTGACTTTCAACTTTTACTAGATTCCTTAATCAAACTCATATTTTTTTCAAAAGACGAGTATTTAGGGAGACTTGTTCGCATTAAGAGTACTATAATCAACTTATAGAGAATCACCTAATCCACAAAAGATAACTATATACATCCCATGTCTTTAAGCTTTAACCAAAACCAAAACCAAAAAGATTAGTACAAGATCAGATAACCCAGAAAAGGATAACCCATTAGAAAGAAAATCTATTCTTAATCTCCAAAATTTTTCCAACAAAACGCAAAGTTCAACGAGGACCATCTGATAAGAAATTTGTCCATAAAATTCCTCAAAGTAAACCAATCTAAGATTGAAACCCAAACATTTGAAGGATTTAGTCACATAGTCTTCCAAGTTAAATCGTAAAATTTATCTCCAAACAAAATCAGTTGCTCTTAAAGTCTCGCATTGAAAAGTAATTATCCTAATCACATATCCTCCATGATAGGTTAATCATTTTCATAAATAACACAAAATAAACTTACTCTTAATTCATAAAATCATATAACTAAAAAGAATCAGTCAAACTAACCAGGGACTTCACGTAGTCCAGTGGTAGGCGATAAATACCTGTCGCACTTTGGTTGTGGGTTCTATTCCTGCAGCATTGTCCGACGCGACGGGTAGTCACGCGGTCTGCGTGTTGTCCTTTTTCCAAAACTATATAATTCTAAAAACATTCCCCAAAATGAGATAAAATCTTCAAAGATGATCATAACATATTTTAACCTCAAGTTTATCTCACGCCTTTCATTTTCCATCATAACATATAATAACCCATAATTACCTCAAAAGTAAGGATCATATAAACCCTAATGGTTACCTTAATAATTATTACCTGAATTTTCACATCGAGTTGGCCATCTCGTACATGATGCATTAGAGACCTCACCAAGGTTGAAGTGGTTGATCATGACTCCTTGATAGTTGGTTTAGAACAACCATGAGATTCTTCATTGAATCCCCCATCTCATCCAGTCTCTTAATCAGAGAACCACCACAGTTTCCTTCAAACCCATTGTCACTTTGGTGCCTGCTAGATCCAGCCATTTACTAAAACCAAAAAGGTCAGTGTGAGTATATCAACAAAACCATCAAGTACCAATGAGGAAGATAAACACTAAGATATACTTACTCATTCACTTTATCTAAAACTAGGACTCTTTCTGAAATCCTAACCATTATGGTAATGTCACTTATGCTTAAAGAATACCCTAACCTCTAAAGTTATCTAAATCGACCTTTGATACCAACTATAAGGCCCCAGCCTTAAACCTTACTTAATATTGAATTAAATGAGTAATTCACATTGAGGATCTTTTCAGGTTTAGAGTTTTAGAGAATTAGGACATAACTATTACATCTCAAAAGATTACAAAGTAGTCTCTTCTACTAAATTTCCATAAAATAAAAAAAAACTCTTAAAAAGAAACATGTCTAGTTTCATGTTTTAGGTAGCATGACTTTCCCTTGATCCCATCCTTGACCCTATTCCACGCTAAGTCCTGTGAAACAAATTTCAAAAACTTGCGATGAGCATAAAAACTCAGTAAGGGATACACAAAGAATGAAAACTGTTAGTTTTTCAAAACAACAAGTAAACCATGAATACTTTATCAATGTAATACTTTTCACCTTCATGAGGTAGTAAAAACTCTTCACTGAAAAAAAAGTATCATTACTTACCTTTTTGTAACCAAAGGATTACCATAAAACCCATATAAAGAACACATAACATATATAAAGGTAACTTCGGACATAAACATACTTAAGTGGAATAACCATATGGTCGACTCCCACACATATCACTTAATGGAATAGCCATACGACCAATTTCCATACATACTTAATGGAATAGCCATACGGCCGACTTCCATACCCAATGCATTGGAGGTTATAACGTAACCACCCGTCCTGGTATTCACGACACCACCCGTCATAATGTACAAGTACCATTATTACACATAAAATATGGAAAATATAAACATTTCAATAACAATATTTCATTTTCAATCACAATAAATAATTCCCAGATATTGAATTAATCAATCCATTTTCAAAAACCATTTAAAAGAGATTTTTGAATTAAAGTGTCCCATACCACTTTGAAGCTTTTAATGGAATTATAATTTTAAAACATTAATGTCCATATAAATAAATACTGAAAACCATTTTGAAAACACAGACATTAAAGATAAAGATTTAGAATAATAAATCTTTAAAACATTTAAAATGATATTTTTGTTAAAGAGTTTTTAACAAAATGAGAGACTCTTGAATACAAATAATAGCGGAATAACATTTAATCCGAACTTTATAATATCATGAGAATGAAATGATTCATGATATAATATGACAAGGACAGTATACACATCATATAAGAGTGAATTGGTGCATAACAACAATGATGTCTCAAAAGAAATGTAAAATGAGATGATATCCATTATAAAGAACGTATCCTTAAATTAAGGATAAATCAATCTCATAATTATGTGTGACAAATATAAATACACCCAATATAAGTGGATATTAAGTGTAAAACAATCAAAGGTTATTCACACATATTCAAAGGATGACATATTCAATAACTACATGTTGAACCCAAAGAAATCAAAATTGGGTTAAGAAGTTCCCTTGACAGCCTAACGACGTCACATCAAAATGAGTTGATGAGAGATTAAAAAAAATGGTATCTCATAACTTGGACATAAAATTTACATCAATAAGGATATATGAGAACATATCCCAACATAACAAATATGTAAATTAAAAGACCCAACAAAAGAAGTCTTATAAAAAGAGGAGGGTGAAAGGTTCCCTTACCGACTAGGGTAACTTTCGAAAAGTACACCCCATTGAAGAAGTGTCATAAAATGAATATGTAAATACCCATAAATGGAATTATATTACAAAAGGAGTGTAATAGTGGGCAGTACATAAACCACTCAATGGAAATTGTGGCAAATGTAGCATAAATCTCATGGGAATAAAAGTGAGATGAAAAATCTCTTACGAAAACTCGGCAGCCTAATGGCACCACTTAAAACTTCCAAAATGGATTGATGAGAGAGAATAGGTTCTCTAATCACATGAACATAAAAATTAAAGTATGATTAATATAAAATAACATCCCAATAACAATAAATATGAGCTTTAAAAGGAATGACATAAAAGAGTGTACTTAAAAAGAAAGTGAGGAGTAGGATCCCTTACCTTGGGTCCGACTTGACTCGATCGTTCTTTAACGTCCTGAATAATAAACTTGAGTTAATTTCTATTTGCTTAAGAAACTTTTTCATGTTAATTATTCCTTTTATATCACTTATTTTCATGTTATAAACATTATTTAATCATTTAAGTTAATAATGTTTGTTTTGTCGATATTTAGTTCTTAAGTCGAAAGTGGACTTCTTACAATTACATGTTGTTCGTGTGGTCAAAGGTTCTTTATATCCAGAATGACATTCCTGATTTGGATATCATATATATAATTTATATCCATCATATACATGTATTTATAATATTACATAATCATTTAGAGGTAAGAAATGAAATGCACCATTCATGGAGACGGTAAGCCGTACGTACGCATGAACGCTACTTTCATTTCTTTCTCATATTAATGGAATTAAAATTAAATGAGAGGTATGTATATTTTAATTCCAGAATTATATTCATAGTTTAGATGTATCATTCATTATATATATCCACTATATACATATACTTTTAATAGTACATTACATTCGGGGATAAGAAATGAAATGCACCGTTCATGGAGATGGTAAGCCGTACGTACGCATGAACGCTACTTTCATTTCTATCTCATAATTTAATGGAAAGAAATAATAATGATATATAGGTATATTATAATTACAGTATAACATCATATATAATAACTTTAAATCCATCCTTTACACGTCCCACATATGGCATTAACGAATCACATCACTTTGAGGGGGCGGTAGTCCGCACTTCCTTAAATGAAGATATCGTGTTTACCAATAATGGAAACCATAAAGGTATGCCCAAAATGAAAAATACAGAAGCTTAAAGAAAAAAATAAACATATTATATATCATATATAAAAATAGTGACATCATAATGGCCACCCTTGAAGGTGTTAAATGAGTATTGAACAATCATCGTTTCGGGAGGCAGAATTTCGCCATCCACAGAAACCGTATGTTCTTTAACCATTTGATGTAGTTGTGTGAGAGTGTAGCTCGAATAAATCTTATAACAACATCCTAGTATATTGAAGATACTGGTTTCGTTACAAAAGAAGTAAATAAAAAGAGTTTAGAGGGTTGGAGAAGCAAAATAAAACAAATGAACAAGAGAGAATGAATTACTTTTAAAAGTGTAACTCCTTTTGATTTGAGCCTAAAGGCTTCCTTTGAAAGGATTGTGCCCAAAGGGAATCCTCTACGATGAGGAGAGGGATGTGGAGAGAGTAAATGGGCAGGGTTTGGCCGATCCAAAGGCTAGAGGAGTGTGTGAAATGAGGTAGAGGTGGGGGCCTTTTATAAGAGGAGAGGAGGGGCACTTTTGGAAAGTAAAGAAATATTACTTTATTTGAAAATTTTTTTCGGTTTTAAAAGGTCCCACATTGATATAATTCGTGGATAAGGTGATAAGGGTTCTAAATACACTCATCCAATTGGTTTTGGACATGTGTAGTTCATAGATTTTACATTATCTTTCCATTGTATTTAAATCTTCAAATAATGATGTCATCGCTACATCATTATTATGTCATAAATAATTTAATTTATTTAATGTCTAAAAATTATAAAAAAACTACTATGATGTATGAATTCTTTTTAGATTTCCAATGACTATTTATAATCAAAAATCTGATCTTTATAACCCCATGTAAAAATTGTTTTCGTAAAACATATTATGTTTGTGTCATTTTTACTTTTACATTAAATAAAAAGTTATTTATGTCATTTCCCAACCAAAGTGTCTCCATGAGGTCCCCAAGTTGACCCATGGCTTGTCTTGGTCGGCCATGACACAACCAATGAGGGCATGACATGTGTCAAGCTCATCTTATTTTATTAAAGCATTATTTTTACCTTAAACTACACTAATTACCACTAATCGCGATTAAGAACTTAATAAGTTACTATTCACCAAAAAATTATTATAATCTCATTGAACCACATTTTACTTCTTAATGACAACCATTTATGTTGGATTTTTGAAATTCAAAACACAATGATGGCAAAATTTCATTTAAACGGAAAATCATGCTTTATAAGTACCACTTAGTGGTTTCACTATTCATCAAAAATTGAAGTTTTTCAGAAAATTACCAAAAATTCACCCTAAGCTATATTTGATATTCCGAATTCAAAAATGAAGTCTATTTTAAAAAATTCAAAACATATAAGTCAAATTAATTAATTTAATAATTTATTCCCGCTGTCAGAGCAAATAGCGTGTTTTTATAAAACAATAAGTATCAAAAGATTGGCACCAGTTTAAGTCTAATTTCAAAGTGAAATTGATTCCAATGACCACCATTGGATTAAATGGTAAAAATATATTCAGATTACATATTAAGACCAATTAAAAATATAATCTAATAATATAAATAAATTAGATTAAAAAGAGGTTTTGAATTTAAAATACAACATTTTACACTATTCATTAAAAAATGAACTTTATCAGAAAGATACCAAAAATTTACACAAAGTAAATTTTGATGTCCCGATTCTCAAGAAGAGTTTTATTTGGTCCAATATAATGTATAAGAGTGAACAAAACTATATTTAATGATGGTTCAACATCAAAAGGTGATAAGTGAACCTTTAGTGAAAACTAGGGCATATACGCCTAAAATTGAATTCTTTCCGTATTTTAAGCCATTATATTTTATTGGATAAATGTAAAAACATTTAAAAACATATATAATCATATTTTAGTTATTTATATCCATTCCCTCCAATACAATGGCTACATGTTAACTACCATTTAAAATAATATTATTTTATTATTAGAGTGCAACGTAAGATTCCCAAGAAACTCGTTGTTGCGTATTGGGTACGCCATCGGGCATAGCATCCCCTTTAAAGTCATATTAATATTTTATTCACAAATTTGGATAAATAAGAAAATGTCATATTCTTTATTTACCTGGGGTGTTACATCTACCATCAAAATAGTCTAAATCAAATGGCAACAAAACACACCACACTACCACATCACTACAACCATAAGCCACCTCCTCTCAAAGAACCGCACTGCCACATGAACATTTCACAACAATATCAACCTCAAAGATTCCTAAACAAACTACAACTATAACTAACAAACTTCACTACCATAAACACAAGAATTAGAGACTTTTGTTTACCATGTCAAGATTCTATCTTCTTTGCACAGAACTCACTCTCCGACATGGGTTTAATCATATCAAAGTTATTGTGTCTCGATTAGGAATCAGGTTCTCCCTTTTTTATATTTCAATACTTAATCAAACATCACACCATACACGTCATAAAACATGGAAAGAAGATCATCTAATAAAACAAGGAGATCCAAACATCACATCACAAAGAAAAATAGAGCAAAGAGAAACCCAAAAAAACAATTGGTACTAGGAACGCATATACATATCTCACTCCCAATCACTTTCCTCCTAGCCCCTATTCCTCCACCAAAAATGAACCAATGTAATGGAATTTCCATGAAACACCTTCTCTTGACAATCCTAGATCTCTACTATCCACTCCATGAACATTGCATCATCCTCAATATCTAACACTCACCAGTCAAGGAAATGAGATTCAATATGAAGATACTAATGAAGTTGAGATATGTGGAAGATGTCGTGGATCCTCTCTAACTATGGTGGAATCATCAATAATTACACCACTTCACAAACTCTCCCCAACACCTCAAAGGCCCCAAAAAACCTCCAAGAAATCTTTCTCTCTCTTCCTAACCTTCACTTCCCACGTCGAAGGGAATCCTTTAAAAACATGTGGTCTCTAACCTCAAAATCCAAGGTCCTCCTTATGTGATTGGAATAAGACTTCTGATAGTCTTGTTCTACTTTCATCCTCTCATGAAAAATATGAACTTTCTCTATTGTACTCTGCAACACATCGGGGCCATGGACAACTGTCTCCCCAACCTATGTCCAGAACAATGGAAAATTACACGATTTCCTATATAAATCCTCAAATAAAGTCAGGATAATGGAATAATGATAGGTATTATTATAAGAAAACTCTACCAAAGGTAGGTGTCATACCTAAGATGAACCAAATTCCAAGACGCATGACTAAAAAATATCCTCTAATGTGTTGATAGATCGTTCTATATTTCTACTTATCTGAGGGTGTAAAGTAGTGCTGAGGCTTCACTGGGTGTGAAAAGCATGCTAAAATCAACTCCAAAATCATGAGGTAAAACATGAATCCCAATTCAAGACAATGGACCTGGGAAATCCATGAATTGCACCACCTCATCAACATACCTCTTCACAAGATCATCTAATACGCCCAATTCATTGATCACTAAGAAGTGGGATAATTTCATCAATTCATCCACTATCACCCAGATAACATCACAAAATCCCTGAGCTCTGGGTAACACTGTGAATAAATCCCTTGATATTTATTCTCATTTGCACTCAAGAACATCCATGGGCTATAAATAATAACCAAGAAAATGTTTCTCACCCATTACTTTCAAGAAAACCAGACACCTTTTCACAAACTCTGCCACTGCCCATTTCATACCAGGCTATAAAAACTGTATATTCAAGCCATGATACATCTTATAAATTCTCGAATTTATCAAAAAATGTAATCTATGAAAATAAAAAAGGACTACCCTATACATTCTTATCGGAACAAACAACCTTCCATGACATAACATCCAATTCTTACCATCCCTCTAGACCATCACTATGACCAACATGATCACGCATCACCTCTACCTCTATGTCTCCCCACTAAGACTCCACCAACTACTGCATCAGAGTAGATTGCACTGTCATCTAAATAAAACATCCTCTACCACCATCTACCCATGCATCTATGTATAGGAAGTCCAACTCCTTTATCGCTCTTTAAGTATCTGTAAACTCTTGAACAACACCCCTCCATGACATCCTACTCAAAGCATTGGCAATACTATTCCCTTTTCCTGAGGTGTAGAAGATATTAAAATCATAGTTCGAAAGAAACTCCATCCACCTCCACTGAAAAAAATTTAAATCTCACTAGGATAAGATATATCTCAAGCCTTATGATATATAAAGACAAAAAAGTTCTCCCCACTGATGTAATGTCAGCACAAATTCAGTGAAAAAACAACTGTTCCTAGCTCCATATCATGGGGGGAATAGTTACGCTCATGGGGATGTAACATCCTATAAGAATAAGAGATCATTTCCTTCTTATAAATCAATACAGAACCTAATACTAGTTAGGAAGAATCACAAAACACCTCAAACATCACTCCTTCCTCGGGAAAATATATCATTGGAGCACTAACTAACTTCATCTTCAGGTAACTGAATGATGCCTGGCACTGATCACTCCACAAAAAATCTTGGTCTTTCCTAGAAAAATCTATCACCAAGATACAACTTGATAGAAATTTAGTAACAACCTATGATAATGGTTTTTGGTTCCCATAAAACATTGAACATATACCACATTCTTAGGTTCTTCCCAAGAAAAAACTAATTCAACCTTCGATGGGTCAACTGCCACACCCTACTGAGACACCACATGCCCAAGGAAATTCACCTCTCGTTTCTAGAGCTTATACTTGGACAAATTTCCATAGTGCTAGTGGTGTCGAAGGATAGGCATGATATTTATGAGATTCTTAAAATGATCTGCCTCTAAATTTGAGTATATTAAGATGTCATCGAAGAATAATTTATCCAGTAACTCATAGAACACATATATCATACGCCTCTTGAACACGGTTAGTGAATTCATAACACTGAAAGGAATGAATATAATATCGAAATTCCAATACCTATGTCTAACGGAAGTCTTTCGGATATCTCCCTCCTTCACCGACAATTGGTGATACCAAGACCACAGATCAATCTTGGAGGACCAACTATCTCCTCTCAATTGGTTGAAAAGATCATCTATCCTTGGAAGAGGTTAACAATTTTTGATCGTTACCTAATTCAACCTCTAAGATCCTATACAAAACCTTAGACTACCATCTAATTTCTTGGAGAACAACACTAGAGCACCCCACTATGGCACTCTGGGATGGATAAAACCATTCTAAATCAGATCATCTACTGGAATCCTCAAATCCCACAACTCACAAGGATTCATCTGATAATAATCCCTCAAAATTGGAGAAGCATTGGGATTTATGTCTATACTAAACTCAACATCACATCGAGGGGGTAGTGTCACAAACTCTTCTAAAAAAACATCCAGGAACTCCCTAATGACCAAGGGAACATCCACTGTCTCGGTATATACTAATTCCACCACCAACTCATCCAATAAGGAAAGAAGGAGCTCAACATATCAACTTCCCACCTAACAAATCTACTTACTAATGAAAACCACAAACTGGTCATACTCATCTAAAAGCACGACTCTCCTCCAAAATAGGATGATAAAATCAAGTACGGAATACAAATAGTCGATGATGATGATGACATCGCATGTCTACATTGGTAACAAGAAAATATCCACATGGGACTGATGTGTCCCCATCAATAGTCTACACCCTTTGCACACATCAAACAATCTACGCTGGCCTCCGATTAGCATACTCATCATCAAGGGAACGAGAGTGATTTCTACATCTACTTCATGATAATGGGACAGAGAGGGAAAAAAAGGACCCTGATGCTCCTGAATCAAACAAATCACAAAAAAAAATGTATTGAAAAAACTGATTGTACCTCTGACAACCTCTGTCCCCTGTAGAACTACTGCCTCTACTATGTGCAACTAGCCACACCCAGCTCCTCTACATCTATCCTGATGACCACATCCATATCCATGCTCGAGTCGTGGTCCCTAAAAATTAATATCATCCTGAGGTTGGACTCTACCATCTACATCTACCCTTGACAGAGAAAAAACCCATTACTTATGAAATGGACTCACTGGAAACTACAGTTGAGGATGGTGCTGAATATGTACACCTCCACCAAACTAATATCAAGGAACCATTGGGTACTAGTTCTGGCAATGTAAATGAACCCCACAAAAAAAAATTGTTACAAATATCCAAGGAAAAGAAATAAACCACTTGATCCTAAAGTCTAGAGAGGAATATGCTGAGGTTGACTCCCTATTTGTCAAATCCTAGAAGGACCTAGTGTCTGAGGTCTGCCACTGAAAACTATACCCCCTGAAGAACCATATTGGCTCCCCTCTTATGGTAAACCTCCCCATGAGTGAATCCAATTGATCAATAATTCCTTCTTCTGAACTTCTAGATACACAGACATTGTAAAAGGTGTCACTACATATTGGATAGAATGATATAGTGCCTCCTAAAGATGTATCTCGTGAGACTCGTCACCTAGAAAAAAGTACCGGGGAAAATGTAGAATGTCCTTAAAATTGATCCTCATATCTCATACTATAATTATCCCCTAATGAAGAGAAGAATCTCACTTCTCTTTACTAACTTCATGGTCGATGAAATTATGTATGCTCGAAACTCTTTCTATAAGTCGGTCAACAAAACATCTACCACCTTCTGTTATCCTAGATATAGTTTCCACCACTAACATGGAGGTCCCCACCTCTGATTATCTACCAAAGGGACCAAGTACTTTGTTGGGTCCTAGATCAAATTGAAAGTGATCTCAAGATCCTACTTCCATCTCTCTGACTCCACATAAGAAACAATACCCTCATACTTTACCAAAGCCTTCTATTGTAAAGCGCACATTGTCCTCTCCACTAATCATCTTCCTCAATCGGATCAACCCTTTGTCCATCCACTGGATCATCCTACTGAACCTCAACTACCTGAGCCACAAGCGGATGATGATCAAGAGTCATAGATGAAAATCAAACAAGGATTTACTAATCTAGAGTAGTATTGAATTTTATTAATATTTATTTTAATTAAATTTATTAATTTTAACCTTCCCAAAATAACCCAATTCAAACAATAACACAAGTCATCATGATGTATGTAACTTTACTAGGTCTCCACCCTATAAATAGGTCCAACTCACTGGTCCATTCAATAAGCTTGGATTCTGTACACTAGATCACAGGGGGGGGGCTAAAATCCCGTGTCCTAGCTGGTCTGCCCAGCCTATGTCATGCAGAAACGTTAAATGGAACTGTTTCCATACCACCCAATGAAATCCTCATCGTTCCTAACTCCATACTTCATCCAATCTTTCAACCATCACCTTTGATACCATTATGTCATGAACCCATCCCTCTAAAGATACCGCAATGAGGGGAGATAAATAATAACCCTTGAGTCCCACCTCTAGTAGGCCTTCGGTTAGCAACTAGCACCAAGGGTGTAAAAATCTCAATATATGGGAGGAATTTCCATTTATAATATAAATATGATCAGGAGATAGAATGGATCATCCAAAAACAACTCCAAGTATAATATAAAAGACAAACCTAAACCATCCCTTATGAATGTATAAATAAAAATGATGCAATAAAATTACCCAAAATAAATACACAAAAGTAATTCTAAAGAAGTTCCATATAAATTAATAAGGATATGAGCAAGTAAGGTCCAACATGATCTGCAAAATCCTCTGGGAAACCGGAAAAAAATTGTATATAAATCGGGTGAGTATACATGTATACTCAGTAGGAAAACCAACATCTCTCATGCACATGTGAAAGAAGCATATTAATGCACCTCTGAGAAAACTAAAAAACCAAAAATCACCTAAATAGGTATACTAACTTGACCCAACCTCACTAAGGAACACTCACCAAATAATGAAATTAAAGTAATATAATATAACACGATCACATTGATAAGTGTACCTCACACTGCTTTCCCACTGGAATGCCATTCTCACACCTCATTATTGTACATCATGGTGCTCCTATATCTTCTGTATACCACAACACCCAATAATAATGGTCAAAACACATCCTGACCATAGAAAATTGGGCTCACCACACCATAAGCATGGCCACATCACAAATCTCTAGAAAACACTTTTTCCACATACCACATCTCATCTTGAAGACACCTAGGAAACATAAAATCTTTCTCAAAAACACCTATGATATAAAATCTCACCTAAAGACACCTCAACAATTAAAACCACCATCTAAAGCACTAAAAGACCATTGAACATCACAACTTGTTCCATACCTACCCCATCTGGAAGAGAGAGTGAGAATGAGAAGGTACCCATCCATCCATTATCCCCACATGATGTTGGAAAAAACACCCCCATGTTACTATGTGAGTGTTAAAAATGTATTTCTCAACATGGGTCGGTTGAGTATAGAAATAAAAAGTGTATACATGTATATATATATATAGTACCAAAAATGTAGGCCCACCCACGGGCTCATAACCAAAAAAATCAACTCACAACACTATAACTTTTCATTCCACCTCTAAATGAATAAATTAATATCTTCAAAATTCATTTCAAAATATGAAGAGCACTGATAAATTAAAGTGACTTCACATTTCCTCTACATTTAACACCAATTCATTTCATTATTCAGCATCGACCATATTTAATCACATAAATCACCATAAAATATTTCATTATCCATTTCCATTTGTTTAACCAAACCAACCCAATCCATTCCAAACATTATTAAAAAATTATTCAATATATTTAATCAATACTTGGGCATATAGCACAAAGAAATCACCACTTCATCACCCTATAAGAATGGACAAAAAAACCACCTCCTCACCCCCCCAAGCATGACCAAACAAACCACCTCCTCTCCTCCCCAAATGCAAGGCCAACAACCATTAGCCCCACATTCGCCATCCATACATCACCATCTCACAACCATGACCACACATCACAACACATCAAGATTATTTCAAAAAATTAAAATGGATATTTTATAACATTCTACTTTATTTTAGGGAAATTGTCATAAAAACCAAAATCCTAGGGAAACATTGTCATTAGCCAAGTACAAGTAATTAACCAATTTTCATTTTTGGGTGATATCACAACAAGAAAAAGAAACACGAGTTAAAAAATAAATGAAAATTAGAACAAACAAAACCACTAAAAACTATGATTTTCAACATGGTGTTTGGACCGTAAAATCCATCACATCATAATTAACAACAAAGATGTAAATGGATGAAAATAACACCCCATTTACCCTTCTCAATTCAATTGACCAATTCCTTATCTTTTATTAATCCAGAAAACCATATCATAGACATAAAAAAGGTAAACCCATCATCAATGATACACAATAAGGATAAACGGGGGAAATCATACCCGTAATGGAAAATATGAACACCCACGGACCATAACCGCACTACGAGAACCATCGATCTAACTACACCCCAATAAGGGTGGTAAAAAAATGCAACCGAAACATACCCCCAAACCAAAAAATCACCACTGAATCAGATCCCCAAGATATAAATGGAAGAAAATGGATTATAAGGATAATATAACTCACCAAGGATCAACTAATAATAACCAATGAACATCCTCTATGATCAACAGTTCAAATATTGAGGAATAGGGCACGCAGAACACCTCAGGGTGCCTAGGGTTCACCCAAAATGAGAGAAAGAAGAATAATGGACTGAATGAATAAAAACTCAGATGAAAATAATTTCAAAACTACACTAGGTCATGGGATTACAAAATTTTTAATACCATTTCCCATCATGAAATCTCTGATGTTCAGTTTTTGTTGAAAAAAGTTTCACCTCTTCATTTTATTTTATTTTCCTAACCCTGATATATAAAACATCATGAAACTCTTATTGACATCATGTAACATATTTACACATCATGTAACCTCCATGGAAAAGATTTTAAACTAGATTTAACGTCATGTAATCCACTTACACGAAATATACTCTCTCTGCTTCTAGCCTTTAGAAACTCAAATTCTCCAGACTCCCTCTGAGCCTTCTCCGAACACCTCCATCAACCAAAACTGGTAAAGTAACGAGCTGGGAAGGCACAACCCTTTAAATTATTTTTCATAAATAATTTTTTTCTAATATTATGTAGTGTTTTTAATGTTTTTTTCAATGAAAAATGATTTCAAGACTTAATAGAAGGTAGTTTCATATCACTTTTTATTTCCGTGAGATACATACCTTATTCACCACTCGTAGCTTTTGTGTGATGTGTATAATACACATGGATGTATTCTATGGTTCATATAATTAGATTTATGGTTAATTAAAAATAAAATTTATATCATTTCTTTCATGGGGTTTATTTTTCAAGAGATATGAAATCGGTAATGTAAATTTTCCTCAATTTTCTTTCTTTGAGACACATGTCATGTTATGCATCTATATTTTTCTACGATGTTAATATACTATCATTGACATATTATTTCCTGAATATCATTATTTTAATGATATATTATGAGAAATTTAATGTTAATATTTCCATTTCATTTTGATTCAACATTACCAATATAGTAATGGTTTATAGCTACAATATCATCGTTTATTGAGATTGTTGAGGAGTATGTTTCCATTGATGAAATATAATGATCTATCATTCAAGAAAACTCATGAATTTTATTATCCTATGGTTACTCTTGATATATTCAAGTATTAGTAAAATTTTTCCACCCTATTTTTTAAGATATATTTAAGAATGTGTTTTTAAGAAGATTTGACTTTATTCATCTCTTTGGTCGAAAATATGTGCTCTTTCGAAACCATGTTTTCTAAAAATGGTTTTCAAAATTTTTTCATGATTATTTTTTTATTTTTAAATGAAAATGGTTTTCAAAAAAATTTCATGTTTTATATACAATTTTTTTATTTTTTTCATAGAAAATGGTTTTCAAAACATTTTCATGTTTTATTAATAAGTTTTCAAGGTGTTTTCAGAGAAAAAGGTTTTAAAATGGTTTTCATTATTTATAATTTTTCAAATTGTTTTCCATAAAAATTATATTGGACATTTTATCGTGTTTATTTTATATGTTTTAAATGAAAAACGATTTTAAAACGTTTTTAGTCATCATTTGTATTTTTTTAAAGAATTGTTTTTTGAAACTTTTTCAATATTCATTTATAAATTTTCAAGGAAAAATGATTTTAAATTTTTTTTTCTGTGTTTTCAAATTATTTTCAAAGAAAATGTTTTTAGAAGATTTTATGTTTTAAAAAAATCTTTTTCCAATGAATAAAGTATATTTTCCTCAATAATTTTATTTGTATAAATGACATACTATTTCTACTATAAATACCCATGAAATAAAGGTCATCACATGTCGTTTACAGGCTCTATATCATAATCTATGGAAAATATATTGTTTTCATAACTCTTTAATCCTATATTAACCGAAAATATGAAATGGGATCCATAAACAATATTTTGGTTTAACGCATTGAATATCAATAGATTTGAAAAAAAATTATTATTATTTAACCTGTTAAAGAGAAACATATTTTATTAGAATTTATCACTTTATAACACATTGAAGTGGAACGGATTTCATAGGAACTTATCATGTTATGACCCGTTGAAGAGGAATGGGTGTAAAAAAGATCATTCCATACAAAAATAAACCATTCAAGAAAGAATATGAATGGTATTGTTAGATCATATCCCTAGTAAAGAATAAACTATAAGTATTTCATATTATATGGGAAATAATTATGGAATATCTATTGAAAACACTTATTGTTGAAAATATAATTTCTTATATGAAAAAAACTTTTTTAAAACATAAAAAAAAAATTTGAAAAAAAAAATCTTTGAAAATAATCATAAAACATAGAAGGAAGGATTGAAATAATTTTGAAAACCTTTTTCCTATAAAACTTATAAAAGAAGCTTGAATATTTTTTGTAAACCATTTTCCTTGAAAAATTTTAATAGAAGATGGAAAAAAATTAAAACATTTTTCCTTTAAAACAAATAAAATAATACTGAAAAAAAAATTTAAAAAAAATTTTCTTTTAAAACACATAAAAACATTATAAAGCATAAAAAACTCTTGAAAACATTTTTCTTTTAAAACACCTCGAAAACTTATAAGGAAATCTTGAAAACCTTTTGAAACCCTTTTTATTTGAAAATAATTAGAAAAATTAAAAATAAATATTGAAAACATTTAAAAAAACCTTTTCACATAAATCATTTGTAAAATATTTTTTGGAATCGAGTTTATTAAATAAAAAATATTTACAACTAAAGGGAGTGGTAAAGTCATACTTTATTAAAAAAACATTCTTAATTTTCTTAAGTACCCAAGAGTAGAAAAATGGTTCCATTAGTTAGATATAACATGAATAATAAGAGGTTGATAAAATTATTTATTTTTATTGATATATGGATCATAATATTTCATAAATGGAAGCATAATCATAAAAAAGCTCGATAAATGAAGAGATTATAGAAATAAACTGCTACCACTTTGGAAAATTTGAATCATAAAAAAATAGAAATAATAACATTACATGAAGATTAAAATATCATGAAAATAAATATATCCATGATATAATAGTTCAAAGTCATTATATACACCTTAAAGAAAAATATAGGTGCATAACGTGGCATGTTTATCAAAGAAGGAAATGTGAGACAAAATAACATTACTGATTTGGTAACTTTTTAAACATAAACCCCATGAATGAAATGTCATCAAACAGATACGTAAATGACCATAAATTTAATTGTAGTAATCATATACTACATCCATGGGAATTATATACACCAAAAAAATGAATCTAGCAGGGAATATGGCATGTATCTCATAGATATAAAAAGGGAGATGAGATTCACTTACCTTATTTCTTGAATCTCTTCATACTCATACATATTGTCTCTTCTTTTGGTAACTCCTTTGGGTTTTCAACGAAGGGATTTCTTGGTAGTATTTCTGACCAAAGGTATACCTCAAAGAGGAAGGTAGGGATTTTCGGAAGTGTATTGTGAAGATCTTGGCCAAAGCTATATGGTTTGATATGAGTAAAGAATGGGAAGGGTTAATTCCTTTTTATAGTATAGGATGAGTTTAATTCTTGTAAATACCAAATTTTAAGCACTAATGGAAGGTATCCCTTACTTAACGGGATTCATAAATGAAAAAATAATGGAGTAAAATTAAATTATGGTCAAAAGAAATATATACCACACAAAAAAAGATCATTTTTATAAAAAAATAGTCTTTATATTTCTTTATAATTATGGTTTTTCATTTTCGTAACTAGTTTTACAACCTATATAATTCAACCATTAATACTAAATTGAGGTCTGATTTATTATAAAATATTATTGCACTAAATTATACATATGATATATTATTTAAAAAATAAAACTATCATATTTGGGGGAAATTAATTTTAAAACTGGTGCATGTAACGTGAAAAAACACATCCATAACCTGAACTATAATATCAATTTTTTTACTATTTATGGGTCTATATTTTCATTATAAAATATCACTTGGTCAATTAATAGACCATATTTTAAATTTATTAACACTTATATATCATTTCTAACCAATAGAGAAGAAAATTCAGGACTGTTCTTGAATGATGGGTCATAATATTTCATCAATGGAAGCATAATCATAAAAAATATTGATAAATAATGAGATAATAACTATAAAATATTTCCACTTTGGTATAGTTGAATCATAATAAAATGTAAATATTTACATTTCAGTAAGATAAACATATCATTAAAGGAGATTCATGATATAACATGTCAAAGGCAGTATATACACCTTGTGGAAAAATATAGGTTTATAACATGACATGTGTCTCAAAGAACGAAAATTATGAAAAAACCAATTTTCTAATTTGGTAACTTTTGAAACATAACCCCCATAAACGGAAGATCAAAAAATGGATATGTAAATCCCCAAGAATAAGTATTGAAGGTTGTTTCCATGTTTATTTGAAATATTGAATGCAAGAAAGTAAATGTCATATACGAATATATATATATATATAATATCTTTATATTAGAATTAATATTTCAGATATATATATATCAAATAATTTCACTAAACCCATGCTTAATAAATTCCATCTTATGTGTGAATGAATCACATCCCTTTGAGGAGGAAGTAGTCCACACCTCCAAAAATGAATTTATCATATTTACACCATATGGAATGAATCATGGTATGTTATATATAAAAATTATTGAATTACAAATAGATCATATATACCATATATATCATAAAAATACAGTTTTCATTATAATTCCAAACCATGAAAGGTTATAAATTAAAAATGAACAACATCATTTTGTGAGGTTTTAGTTCTCTGTACACAAGAACGATAAGTTCATTACCCATTAGACAGAAGTGTGTGTAAGTGTATGTGGAACCTTTATCATAAAAACATCTTAGTATATTGAAGATAATAAGGATATTATTTTTTGTGGAATAATAAAAATTGAGGTAGTGGATAAATAAAATAAAATAAAGGATCTTGAGGAAGTATGATACCCTTTCTTTGGGTAACTCCTTTTGGTTTGCACCAAAGGGCTTCTTTGGTTGGTTTTATTCCCTAAGGGAGGTTTCAAGGAGGAAGGGAGTGATTTTTGGAAATTTATTGGTCATATCATTACCGAACCTAAGTGTTTTTAGTGGTGTGAAGAAGTTCACTAAACCCATCCTTACTAAATTCTATGTAGTGTGTAAACAAATCACATTGCATTAAGGAGGTGGTAGTCCACACTTCCCTAAATGAAATTATCATATTTACATAAAATGTATGTCATGAAGGTATGTGTATTATAATAATTAAATAAGAAAAAATACATCATATATATCATATATATAATACAAAAATAGAGTTTCCATCATAATTCCCAACCATGAGATGTGGTAAATGAAAAAAAATATCATTTTTTCGTGGGTTGATTTTTCACCATACACACTAATGCTAACTTCATTACCCATTAGATGGTATTTTTTGTAAGTTTAGTTCAATCCCTTATCATAACAACATCCTAGTATATTGAGGATACTGAGGATATTAGGTATGCATGGAATTAGAATAATTTAGTTAGTGTGGAAAGAAAATAATGGATGGGATCTTGAAGAAGGGTGTTACCTCTTGTTTGGATAACTCCTTTTGGTTTTCACCAGAGGGATTACTTGGTTGGGTTTTACCAAATGGGATGATTCAAGGAGGAATGAAGGTATTTGAGGAAGTGAATTGGTAGGATCTTGGATGATATTTAGTGCGTAAGTATTATATCATAGATAGAGAATGATTTTTAATGTTTATTTGGAGTGTATCTTAAAAAAAATAAATTTTATTTTAAAATATCTTTCATAAAACCTTTTGAAAAATCCTTTCCTTAAAAATAATTATTTTAAATTTAAATTTTAAAATATCTTGATGAAAATATTATTTCAACTTTTAAATAATCATTCTAAATCATAATTAATTTTGAAAACCATTTTCATTGAAAATAATGTGAAAACATATAAATAAATCTTGAAAATATTTTAAAACCATTTTCCACGAAAATTTATAAAAAAATACTAGAAAAAAATCAAATTTATTTTCCTTTAAAACTTATAAATGAATATTGAAAACATTTTGAAAACTACTTCTTTGAAAACACTTTTAAAACATATAATATATTATTTCTAAAAAAAATTTACTTGAAAATGATTTTAAGGTATTATATTTATAAACATTATTTAAATTTTTTGAAAACATTTTTTTAATTCATGGAATGTGTATGAAAGAAGGAAAATTGAGACAAAAATACTTTATCGATATGCTAAACTTTGAAACAAAAAACTCATGAAAGTGATATCCTAAAATTCATATGTAAATACCCATAAATTTGAGGATAATAATTATATAATATATTGTTGTGTTGTATATACACCACACAAAACAAATGAGCGGTGGAGAAGGCATTATTCTCACATAAACAAAATTTATATGAGAAAACCCTTAATACTTGAGTAACTTTAGAATCATGATCCCCATGAAATAATAAATTATATTTAATATTTAATATCTTAAAATAAAAAAAAAATCATATAACATTGTCTAGGGTATTTTATAGACCACACAAAATAATTGAGTGGATAATATTACATGTATCTCACAGAAATAAAAAGTGAGATAAAATTCAATTTCCTTATTTATTGACTCTCTTAATACTCATAAAAAAAGATTATAAAATAAATATGAATTTATTTTACATGTTTTAATGAAAAATATTATTATATATAATAGAATATATAGTTGGATTATGATTTTACATTACTCACTTATTAACAATTCCAAATTAAGGTTTCCCTTCAGGTAATATCTCCTTTTTTTTCGTATATGTCTTAGTTTGTTATATTTTTGATCCACATAATTATATCACAATTTTAATAATGTAAAATATTATATAAATATCATTTATATTCAGTATATATTTATTTATAATAACATATAGAATATAGAAATATGAAATGGAATACACCGTTCATGAAGACGGAAGGTTGTATGTACAAATGAATGTTGTTTCCATTTTTGGTAATATTGAAATAAAGTAGGTAAATAATGTATATTTATGCATATTTAATATCAATAAAGTATCATCAATATGTAATATATATCATATAAGTTCAATAAACGCATCCTTAATACATTTCATTTAGTGTGTGAAATAATCGCATCTCTTGGAGGAGGAGGTAGTCCACAGTTCCCCAAATGAAATTGTCATATATACAAAAAATGGAAAGAATGAATGTATGTGATATATAATAGAAAATGAAAAAAATACATCATATATGAAAATTATATCATATAAAAATAGTGTGTCCATCATAATTCCCATCCTTGAGAGGTGGTAAAGGAAAAAAACTACATCATTTCGTGAGGCAGTAACGGTATGTCCGTTACCCATTCGATGGAAGTATGTGTAATTGTAGGTCATACCTCTTTGATAAAAATATATCAGTATATTTAGGATACTCAGTATATTATTTTTTCATGTAATTATAATAATTTTGGTTGTTATGATATAATATAAAGGAATGTAGCTTGAGAAAGGATGCTACCTCTTGTTTGGGTAAATCATTTTGGTTTGCACCAAAGGGATTCCTTCGATGAATATCATTCAAAATGGAGGCTTCAATGAGTAATTTAGGGATATTGGGAAGTGAATTTGGAAGATATTGGAATAAATTAATTGTTTTGAGAGGTGTGAATAAACGGAAGAGTGAATTCCTTTTATAGTGGGGGAGGAGTGGCATTCTTATAAATACCAAAGATAAGAACAAGTGGGAGGTATCACTTAAATCATGTGATTCCAAAATTACAAAATAATTAAGTAAAGTGAAATTATGGTAAAAAATCTCTACCAAAAAATAATAAGTTCATTTTTAAACTTTTTTTCCTTAGTCTTTAAGTTTCCCAATATTTTCATTTTTTTCATTTAGGTTACTAGTTTTCCAAACTATGTAATTTAACCATTAACATTAAATTAAGGTGTGATTTATTAGAAAATATTGGCCCACTGAATTATAAATATGATATATAATTTTAAAAAAAATATCATGTGTGTTGGAAATTAATTTTAAAATAGGCGAATGCAATGCCCAAAAACACTACTTTAACCTAAACCATGTTAATAATGTTTTTACTATTTAGGGGGTCTACATGTTCATTATAAAATATAATTTGGTCCATTAATAGACCATATTTTATATTTATTAATAATTACAAATCAATTTTCATAAATTTTCATTTTTAATAAATTTAAATTATAAATAAAATATAGTTTACTATAAAATAACATTAATTTCAATTTTGACCTTATTTATTTAATTTAATGTAAAAAATATCAAAAAATTGTTGTAATTAAAATATACCAAGTTAAAATCTTTGTAACATGATATATTAATCTAAAAAAAGTGTAACATGATAATTGATTAAATTTACTTGTATTGTTTTTAGCATGATTTATTTTATTTAATTATTAACTAAATAATCTATTTTTTAGCATTTGGTAAACGTTTAATTTAAGTAATTCATATATATAAATCAGTGATAAATAATTATTATAAAAATAACTCATTTATGTTTCAAAATGACATGTATAACTGAAATTTTATTTCCATATCTCATTGTTTGAAAAATGTTAAAGGTAAGGAAAGTTCTTTTTTTGTCTTTTTTCCTTACTTAACTTATAAAATAAGGAAAATTTATTTTATAATATCTCACTAACTAATAATATTTGTACTAGGAATGGATAAAGTCGAAATATGGGTATCAAGTTACTTTTTTAAAAGTTTATAGGCGATTTTGGCCCTTAGGCATAAGGTTTAGTCCCTTGATAAGATTAATTTTACTGTAATCAATGTAATTAATTCTAATTACTTTCACTAATATTTTTGGCCAAAAATTAGGTTGATATTGTTAGACTATAAATATAATACTTATTAGGAAAATTTACTCACATTTTTTAAAATTCAACTCACATAATCAAAAAAAGTAATTATAATTTTAATCCTACAGACATGGCAGGAAAGTGGGGTTTTAATATGAGACTGTTCAAATGTTCATTAAGCTTTTAGATCTATATTCAATATAAAATTGATTACAATAAACTAAACTGGATAAATATATGTATATAGAATTTATTGGGACTTAAAACCAACTTAAAATACAATTAAACTATAAAATTAAATTAGATGAAAAATCATTTTTAATTAAAATTCAGTATTTTTCACTATTCATAAAAAATGATGCTTCTCCGAAAAATCCCAAAAAATCACCCTAAAATAATTTTGAAATTATTAATTAAAAAATTAAACTCATATTTCTCAAATTAAATTTATAATATTAACTAAAATTTGTTTCATTATTGATCACATAAATATATTAAAAAAAGTAGTTCCTTTATGAAAATAGTATTTTTAAACATATAATGACTTTACCAAAAAATTATATATTTCATTACCAGTATGTTTTATTTATATGAAACCATTATAAAAATTATTTAAAAATTATTTATTACGATTCATATTACTAGGTTTAACTACTATGTTATAAATATATTGTTTAAATAATTAAAATAATAAAGTGATGTTTTATATAAAATCAATGTTGTGTACAATGAAATCGAAGAAAATGTAGTGTATAACGAAATCCAAACATTTTATTTAATATAAAAACTATTTTCACTATTGTAAGAAATAAAAAATATCAAAAAAATTAAAGTATATTGAAAAAAATATTTTAGAAAATCTCAGGGTGTTATATTCCACTAGACCCCCCCTGAAAATGAATTTCACCCTCAAAAATAATATAGGTTATTAAATATTTAATACATGGAAGATCTTTGCATAAAAACAAAAAACATATAAATGAATAATAAAATATCCTTTAAAAAGGGAATGCTAGAAAAATAATGGTTACCCAATGTAACATATAACTAGGTTTCCACATAGGAGAGTATATGTGGAAAGTGAAAACGTGGAAATGCAAGAGAAATATAACTATTTTATTCTGACGGAGATTGATAGAGAATATTTATAAACAGATGCGGGAGATCAAAAATCCATAAATTTACTGTTATCTAAGGGGCCATCTAATCCATCATAAACAAAGTTTCCATTATAAATATTTTTCAATATCCTTTTCCTATATTTGAGAAATTCCTTTACTAACTGGGAACATAAAGAAATATACTTACATGATATCATTCCTTTTAATATATAAAATATATCCCATTTTGTTATACATTAATAAATTCCCACATCATCTCTCACTCTAGGGAATGGTGGTGAATTTTTTTTCTTGAATAACTAATAGATCATGAGATCCATAAATATAATGATAATTCATTCCATCTTAGATTAATTAACATCATAATAAATGGTTGTAAAAATTTATCCAACGTGCATAAATCCTCATATTGTGAGATATTACAATAATATCTCATACTTAATCTGAAGTTTCAATTAATCCCTTTGATAAATGGTTAACCTTATAACTCTTCCCGAAGATGAAAATCCAATTTTTTTGAAAGAATGTCACGAAATCATATTTAAATTGATCCCCCTTATATCAAAAATTATTTATTGGTGTTCACATTCCAAACATGTGAATTCCATCACAATCTATTTTCTTGAAACATGGTAATAACATGAATTACCATAAATAATTTTGAAAAACATCCATGCTTCCTTATTCCAATGATTGCTGGATATATTCCTAAATCCAAGAAGCTTCAAACTTCATCCATGATAACATATACTACTTTTTCAACAAATACTTTAACATTTATGAGGTAATCAATAAAGTCCAATTTAATTATTCATATCTAACATATCTTTAACTTAACATCATTATCTCAACATCAGGGATAAATTAAGGGTTATCTTCCCTTAATCAAAATATCACATTTCCATGAAATCATTTTTTACCTCACTAGCACCATTCAACATATCCTTTCAAATCCATAATAAATGTTTTTTACTAAAAATAATTATATATTTCATGATTCATATATCCTAATCATTGAATTCCAACACATATACACTTAAACTATCTAACTTTATTATTAAACCATTACTCAGGATTCGTCATCTTATACCTTAATACTAATATCCTATAATATGAAATATAAATAATGTATTATGGTTCCTAAAACTCATTCCAATCAATCTTCTTATGTTTAATGTAAATAATTCACGAAGAACAACTCATACCTTTCACATGTCACTTGCAATATCTTTATCTTCAGCAGTATAACCAATACTCGTAGACCTTCCTAATTTTATTCATGATATTTCTACATGGAAAATTGATTTTCATCATGCCCAAACGTTCCATAACTAAATAATTCAATGTTAAAATAGTTCCTTCTAGTTCCCACTATTGATTAATGGAAAAAAAATATGGTGAGAAACACTTATCATGGTAGAAACCCACATAATCATGAAAAATCACTTATAGAATGTCTAAATAATTATAGCTACTTATTTAATATATGACACCTTAGTTTTATCATAGGTGATTCATAATAAACTTCTATTTAGATCCTTCATGATGGTTCCCAAAGAGTTTGTGAATTCTGTAACTATATCCCGCTGGAGTTTCAAAACAAGTACAGATTAAGGCCCATTGTCGTGTACCGGGTTATGCTATAGTTAGAATTGATGAACATTGTAAGAGGTGTTAATCCTAGGAACAAATTTATAGAACCATCACCACTTTTAGTATCTAGAAAGGGATGTATTTCTAGGAATCCTCTATCTCTATCCTTTAGCAATATTCCAGGACATTTTCCTATAATTTCACTTATCCTTAGACTTGTATTTAGATACGTACCTTGACATATCCTTAGAAATAACCCTAGGGATATCAATAAAGATTTCCCATCCTAGTTTCCAATAGTTGAATAAACCTTCACTCTGATACAAAATATAACAACAAGTCTTAACTTATATAGACACTACGTCATTTTTTTTGAACACATAAAACATTACACAATAAAATTCACAAAGAACCTATTAGTTTAGTGCCTTTCGAAACATGGAATCATAAAAACTGGTACATAAGTGAGATACATAATCTCGTACTAGGTTCTCTATGACTATCACCCTTAATATAATCTTCATACTTAATATATATCTTCATAACCAGTGGAAGGAAATATAAAATGGGGTGATTTCAGATGTCCAGTAAGGGTAAACAAGGGAGACATGTAAGCATAAACATGATCATAGTGGCATGAGAATGTGGTCATAAAATTATATGATCATAACCTTCATACAAATTATCATAAACATGAATCATGGAATAAATAATGAATGATCATAAGACATGAATACTGAGGGGAACAGGGGAATAAGACATGGAATAATAAAATTATAATAGACATGGGATTGGGTAATACACATAAACTTGCAATATCATTTGTTATAAGTCAAGACACATTTCTAGAACTTATCAGGCCACTTCATTGGGACTACACCTACTGGGTGGGAAACTCCACGATCCCCAGTCATAGTGCTTTCCATGAAATGGATTTGGCTTCCCCCATCTTCCCATATTGGATCATTTTTTCCCATCTTTTCATAGTGGATCGGGTTTCCACGTCTTCCACCTTCATAGTGACCACACCTACAGGGTGGGACACACCACCATCCTTAGTCGTAGTCCTTTCCTTGTAAGGGGTTGGATTTCCCCATATTCCTGTAGTTGATCAATCCATTTGACTTCATTCCCATCACTATCTCATGAGATATAAATCTTTAACCAATTCATTTGAGAGATATATAGGTCCCACCCATCTCATAATAAAATCATTAATACATGTTCCATAAAATAAAATAACACTCATAAGATCATGACCCATAAAATGATATGGGTTTCATAAACATACTTTTATAACCCCTAAAATTAAATGGACTTATACTTATTATACTGGAGGTTTGAATGAGTATGAAGAGAGTCAATACATATGGTAATGGAATTTCATCTCACATTTTTCTCCGTGTGATAAATTTCATATTAACCACAAGATTCATTTTTGAGGTATATATACTACCCATGAATGTATTATATGATTCATATACATAAATTTATGGTCCTTTACATATCCAATTGATGATATATCTTTCATGGGGTTTTAGTGTTTAAAATTTACCTTATCAATAAGAAAGTTTTTTCACAATTTTCCTTCGTTGATACACATGTTTTGTTATACACCATATTCTTTTAGGAAGTGTATATAATACTATTTGGTATGTTATATAACTAATCTATTTATTTTAATGATTTATCAAGAATAACATAATTTCATTTTAGTACATCAGGATTATGATTCAAAGTTACCATGTGGTAGGAATTCATTGAAACAATTTCATTGTTTGTTAAGATTTTTTATGATTATGCTTCCATGGTTAAAATATTATGATCCATCTCCCAGGAACTCTAATGAAATTTCTTCTCTAGTTCTTATTCAATATATCTTCATGTATTGAATCCATTTTTTCACTCTTTGGTACATAATATGACCATGAAAGTGTTTTTAAGAAAGTATGACTTTACCTCTCTCTTCGGTAAAAAATATGTGTTCATTCAAGACCATGTTTTCTTAAAAAATTTCTAAAAATATTATATTATTCTCCTATGATATTTAAAATAATTTCTTTGCCAATTTTTTACCTTTTAGAAAAAGGGGGTTTAAAAAATAATTTTATGTTCATTTTCTAGTCAGGGAACATTTTTAAAAATTTTATGCTGCAAAATGAATGTTTGGCATATACAGATTTACCCTCCATCATAACCATCATTCCCTTGAATATTTCCATAAAATAATATAGATTAATTTCATAAAAGGAAAATATTTTCCTAATATTATATAAATTAATTGTTTTTTAGTGGTTTTTAAATGAAAATGTTTTCAGAATGATTAAAACCCTTCTTTCTATGTTTTCAAAGTATTTTCAAATAATTTTTTTTTCAAAAGGATTTATGTTGTAATGGACTTTTTTTCAAAAAATAAAGGATATTTTCATCAATAAATTTCATTAAAATGACCTTTCCAAATAATTTTCCTTCAAAGATGAAATCCAATAGTGTTAATCCTTCCTTTCTAGGAAATTTTATGAAGGTTCCATTCATATTCTTAATTTTAATGGTTTATGTTTTGATGGAATGACGTTTATGAAACCATTTTTATTTCATGGGTTATATGTTTATGAAACCCACTCCTCTTCTTTTATACTAGAAATCGAAACACTATCTGAGATGTGTTAATTTATCACATTCAAGGATGAAATATTTTCAATTCATATTATCGTATTCAATTATGGTCATGAAACCATTTTTACAGTTTAAATATACTATAATATATGTATTATAACTTATGTTAGGTTCTTTAATATTTTTGAACACATGAGAAATCAAAATGAATTCATTGTGATCAAAAACAGCCAATTAACCCAAACAACTATCATTAATGTTTTATATAATGATTTATCTTCACTCCCAACAAACAAATGAAATTTATAACCATGTAATCTTATGGATTTAAAAAAATAAAATATAACTTATATTCTGGACAACCATTATCATCTCACATGTTTATCCTTACATGTATATAAGTAAACTGGTCATGAGTATCAAGGAAGAAAATACTCCCGAATAATAAAATTAAACCTCTTTAACTCATCATGAAGGTTAATAATGAAATTAATAAGGATATACTAAATCAATTACCTATAAAATATGTTCTATAAATATTAATTAATGATTTTAATTTGGATATATAGGACATTAATATCAAGTGAAGAACACCATTGGGCTTAAGGTAAGGGCTTTCTTCCCAAAACTCCATTTTCATTCGGGTTAATCTTATTCCATACCTACCTCAAATAAAATATTATTTGTTCATATGTACTCCTCATATTTTTTTTGAATTATCTATATACATGAAACAACTATAATATTAATTCATTTATGGGGAGTTATATATTTTTTAAAGTATCTATCAAAAATTCTTCCCAAAATACAAGCTTGATTCAAGGGAATTTCACAAATTCTTACCTATTTTCAAGGGAACTCTAAAATCTATTTTTAGAAACCATTATCTTTCAAAACTAACTTATTTTATTATTAAAATACTATCATACATCACTTTTGGTTTTATACAAGGATTTTTTCCAAAAGAACTCTTCTTTTCAAAGTGAAAGAGTATTTATCTCATGAATTACTTAATGATTTTATAAGAGTATATTCATCTATTTCAAAACTCTTGTTGATTATTTTGTATTACTGGTACTAATATTTTATGATATCATATTCCATATTTAATTTAATGGTTTATGATTATTTTGACTATGTATGTTCCATCTTAAAACTAATCACCAATTTACTCCAAATTGTTAGTGTTTATGCTTAATGTTTAAGAAAAGTCATATACATTTCATATGTTAGTTTAAATGTGAATGTATATGTTGTTTATGGTTATCCAAGTTTACATTAGTAATTCATTGGATGTATTAAGTGAAGTGTCGGTCCCACTATATCCCCTTCATGCGTTGATAGGTCTCTTGAGAAAAACTAGGTTCATGGCACATGGCCTTAACAAAATGATTATTTATGGTCTTGGA
Source organism: Viscum album (assembly GCA_963277665.1). Taxonomy (NCBI): domain Eukaryota; kingdom Viridiplantae; phylum Streptophyta; class Magnoliopsida; order Santalales; family Viscaceae; genus Viscum; species Viscum album. The sequence goes on along the minus strand of OY728121.1, from coordinate 1,074,321,310 downwards.
ACGAGGCCTTGATGGTAATGTTATTATGTTTGGTATTATTCATTCAATCATTATGAAACTAATAATTTAAGTTCATGAGGTCATTCAACTAGTAGAATACCCATGATTATGAATTATTATGGCATTATTTATTTATCTCTTATTTCTTCCATAATGTGTTCAGGTTCATTTTTAATGTCATGTTTTTTTAGTTATTCACCATGCCTAATGTTTATGATTATGATATCTTCCATTATATTGCTTACCCTTTCCAAGAATTTGATTTCACCCCTTTCCTTATGTTTCATTTTCCCATTACATTAAGAGGTATATTATGAATGACATGGAAAAATAACTTAAGAGTTATGGATTTTGTCAAAGAAATTTCTATATTTTTTCCTTTTATGTTGTAATTTTGAACTTGTATATGTGTCTAGTTTTCGAAAACTACTCAAATTTTTGTTCCTTTGGGACCAAAATTTCCTGTAATCATTCCAATGTAATCAAATAATGCACTGGCTTTGGGAAACTGGGGTTGGGTCTTTATAGTTGGTATCAAAAGAAGTTTAGTAGAAAACATGGGAACTAGATTTAGAAAACATTGATTTGGGAACAAAACCCTAAGATAGTATTTGAGGATAAACATAAAATAACATCCTATATTTTTTGGAAAGAAATAAATTTTGTGGATATTTCTAGAAAATAAGTCTATGTCTGGATACTATAAGTGGATGTGGTTCTGGAACAGATGTACCTAGGAGTAACAACTCTGACAAGGAGTTTCGGGCTTAACCTAAGGTATCCTGGTACACGACAATGAAACTTACTATGCACCTGGTTTGAAACCCTTATGGAATATGCTTAGGATAATTCACATTTTCGTTAAAATCCAATATAAAGAATTTAAATATAAATTTTTCCTCAATTAAAACATTTTTATGTTAATGAGATTATCTATGTATAAAATATCAATTTATGCAATGTATGTTTCTACGTTGAGATTAGACATTGTTATTTATAACCTAATCTAGTGTATTCGATTATTTCTAAATGGAGCATAGTGGAAGGAATGTAAATCGCATTAACATGGGTTTACCAGGTTGGTATTTCCCTTTGATGTAAGATACTGATGTTTTCTTTGGTACTGTTATGGGTGTTGAGAAACTTATAAATATACTGGGTAGATGACCCAGGTTGTGAATAATAACCTTACCCATATGGAGCATCCAGACTTACATTGCGGGGAAGCTATGTGATACTACTTTATGTGACAATAACCTCTATACATTAATGGGAGTACAAACCCATTTGTAGTGGAGTAGTGGATAAGTTTATTAGAAAATATATTTCTTGATTTGGGATGTAATTAAAGACATAAGGTTTTCATGGATGTTTATAAACTATTGGGAAATCTGGATCAGTGGTGGTCAATAGTCAAAAATAAAAATGGGAATGAAGAAATAGAATAAATGTAATGGAGGGATTTTAAGGAAATATTCATAGAAAAATATTTCCCTCATGAAAAGCAAGCAGATATGGATAGAAAATTTCGCGATCTGAGGAAAAAAGTGGAAGATAATGTTTCAATATATGAACTAACTTTACAAGGTTATCAAGACATGTTGTGGACTACATACATAATCCACGAAGTAAGATTGATTGACTATTTGAATAGTTTAAAACCATTCCTCCAAAAGGCCCTAGTCTTCCAAAGTTTCTCATCATATGAAGATATAGTCTCAAGTGCTATCAAGATGGAGAATGAATTTTATAATTCTTATTATTTTAAGGGAAATAAATAGAAGAAGAGGGATGCATAAAAATCTAAAAAAGTTAATAAGGAAATGGGGAAGAAGGGAAGAGTTGAACTTCTACCCTATGATAATTGTGGGAAGAGATACCCTGGTACTTTCCTGAAGGGTATGGGTGTTTGTTACAAGTATGGAAAAAAATTACACTTATCACAATATTTTAAGGGGATAAAAAAGATACCAATGTTCAATGTTACAATTACACGAAGAGGGCACATTATGCAGATGATTTTCCCAGGTGTCAAGGAAACGTTCCCCAAAAAAGGCCATGAAGTCGAGGCCAAGATTATGTGATCCCAATTTATGATATTTAGGCCCCTAATTATGTGGTGGAAAGTACTTTAATTGTTTTCTAGAACATATCCAATACTTAATTTGATTCTGGATCATCACATTCTTTCATATCTTCCCAATTTTCCAAGAAAACTAGATATTTCCAAGAAAACTAGATATTTCCAATTTGATTTAATATGGGATTTATCAGTAAAAACTCTTAAGGAATGTATCATTGAAACAAAGTTGGGTCAAGAAGTCCCAATTATGGAATATAAACAAGATTTATCTTATTATTTTATTATCATATGCATGATTGAATTTGATATAATCCTTAGAATGGAATGGATTTTGAACCATGATGCAAAAGTTTAATGTAAGAAGAAGGAGGTTACAATTTTTGAGGATGATGTGGAATCCATTATCTTTTGGGAATAAACATAATCATATGATTCTCATCTACATCCACCCCCAATAGCTCTACAGAATTCCATTATTGGGGGGGGGGGGGATAGAACACAATATCTATGGGTTAGGATAGGAATGTTCAAATAAGGATGTACCTATTGTGAAATAATATCTAGACTTGTTTCCAGAGGATTTACATGGACATCCTCCAAAGCCAGATGTTGGGTTCTCTATTGATTTAATTCCTGGTTCTAGGCCTATATCAAAGACTCCCTATAGAATGGCCACATTGGAATTAGTATAACTGAATAAAAAACTATAGGAATTTAGTGATAAAGGATTTATTCACCGTAGTGTCTTTCCATGGGGATCCCATGTTCTTTTTGGTAAGAAGAAAGATGGATCAATGAGGTTATGGATTAAAAACATGGATACCAATGCTATAACAATAAATAACACATATACCCAACCTCTCATTGATGATTTATTTGATCAAATACATGGAACCCAATATTTTTCGATGATTGACCTTCAATCTGGATATCATCCATTGTGAGTGATGAAGGAAGATATTCTTAAGATAGTGTTTTGAACCCGGTATAGGCATTACATGTTTATAGTAATGCATTTGGGACAGACTAATGCAACCTATGTCTTCATGGATCTAATGAATAGGATTTTCAAGGAATATTTTGATAACTTTATGGTGTAATTTATTAATGATATCTTGACATACTCCTAAAGATATGGTGATCATGAAAATGACATCCACATTATTCTGAAGACTCTTAGAAGAAATGGATTATATGGAATGTTTAACAAGTGTGAATTTTGGATTCAATCAGTTTCCTTTATTGGAAACATTGTCTCTAAGGATGGAATGTATGTTGATACAACAAAGATAAAGGCTATTCAAGAATGACCTACTCCAATGATATTTACTAAGGTATATAGTTTTATTGGTTTAGAAGTTTATTATCGGTGTTTCATTCAGAACTTCACCCATTTAGCCAACCCAATGGCCAAGCTTACACATAAATGGATTATGTTCATATAGAAAAAAGAATGCGAGGACTATTTTTACAAATTGTTGAGGAGATTAATGAATTCTCTGATCCGAAGATTACCATCAGGGAATGATGGGTTTATGATCTATCAATTTGCTTCAAAGAAAGGAATTAGTTGTGTCCTTATGAAAAATGATAGAGTTATTTCCTATTCATAAAGGGAGTTAAAAAAATTAACAAAACTATCCTAATCATGATGTTGAGTTAGCTGAAGTGATCTTTGCTCTAAAAATATGGAGATACTATCTCTACAGTGAATGATGTGAGATATATATAGATCAAAAGAATATAATGTATATATTCTCACAGAACGAACTCAAGATGAGGCAAATATTATGGCTTTACCTACTCAAGGATTATTATATTTTCTTAAACTACCACCTATGAAAACAAAATAAGGTAGCTCATGCATTGAGCAGGAAGGATCATGGACTTTTAAACAAAATTTGGATTGAAAGGGATCCATTATTCAAGGATCTAAAAAGGATGGAAATGAGAATTATCAAAGAAAGTGAAACATTATTACTTTTTAAATTGGTTTACCAAACATCTTTATTAGAAATGATTAAATGATCTCAACCTATTTATGAGAACCTTCAAAAGAAAATTAATGTTTTGAATGATGGGAAGTTGACTGAATTTGTATGCTAAGATGGAATTAGGAAATTTGGGAAGAGGTTATGTGATCATTATATACTTGAGCTGAAAATGGAGTTATATGATGATTACCATATCTCTAATTTCTCTATACACCATAGTAGTACTAAATTTTATATATATTTGATGGAAAATTTCTAGTAGGACAACATGAAGTGGGAAATTACAGATTATGAATCCATATGTTTAGTGTTTCAACATGTTAAGGGTAAAAGACAACATCCTAGAGGTTTCATGAAACCTATACCTATTCCTACATGGAAATGGGATGATATCCCCATGGATTTTGTCACTAGATTACCCAAAACTCTTAAAAATAATGATGTAATATGGGTAAATGTATATCAACTTATGAAATATGCACATTTCCTCACTATAAGGGAAGATTTTCCACAAGATCTCCTTTATAGACTCTATATCAATGAATTTTTAAGACTTCATGGAGCACCAATTTCAATAGATTTTTATTTTGATCCCCAATTTAAATTGAAATTCTAGAAAAGTCTTTATAAATATTTGGATAATGAGCTTTGTTTGAGAACTTCTTATCATCCTCAAACTGATGGGAAATCAGAAAGGTTAATAAAAACATTAAAATAAATGTTTAGATCATGATCACTTGATTTTAAAGGTATGTGGGATCAATATTTACCTTTGGTGAATTTTTCCTCCAAAAATAGTTTCCATTCAAGCATTCAAATGGAACTATATGAGGCATTGTTTGGAAAGAGATGTCATACACCAACATATTGGGATGAAGTCAGTGAATGGAAGCTTGTGTGTCCAAATATTATTGAGGAAACTATAGAAAAGGTAAAGACTCTTCAAACCCATATCAAAAAAGAGAAAAGAGATATGCTGATAATCGTTTGAAGGATTTGGAATTTCACATGGGAGATCTTGTTTTCATAAAAGTATCTCCATGGATGGGTGTTATAGGATTTCAAAAGAAAGGGAAACTGAGCCCCATGTACCTAGACCCTTTTGAAATTTTGGAGATAATTGGAGATATTTCATATCATTTGGATATTCCACCTAGCCTGTCTAAAGTACACCATGTGTTCCATGTCACATTGTTGAGAAAGTACATGCCAGACCTAACACATGTCCTCACTTCTGAAGGTCTAGAATTGGAGCCTGACCTATAATACTGTGAAGAGCCTATCTATATTTTGGACAATAAATAATATGTGTTGAGTAATCAGATGACTTCACTGGTAAAGAGTCTTTGGAAAAATCATAAAATCGAAGAGGCAACATGGGAGCGTAAGGATCTTATGATGATGAACTACCCAACTATTTTTGTGAGGTAACATTCTGGTAATTTCAAGGATGAAATTTTTGTAAGGAGGAGATAATGTAAAACCCCAAGTATTAATAAAAAAATCTAATATTTAATTATTGAAACTATGGGTCTGCACAAAACACCAATTTGTTATAACTTATCCAGTAGACATAATTTTTCCATCTCTGTGATTTGAATTTCAAAAAGCTGACATATACAGTTGAGTTCAGTAAGATATTTTGAGTCTGATATGACAAACATAATTTTTTTGGAATTGTAAAATACCCTTATAAATAGAAATATGAATAGTAATATGACCCTTATTAATATCAAACAATATTATTATTTTATTTCATTATGGTTACAAGATAATGAAATCTTGATTAATTTTTCAAAGTGATATAAAATGAATTAAGTTTTAAGATTGTTATTTTTTGGGTAATTTTTGATTTTATATAAAAATGAAATTAAAAATATTAATAAAATTATTTTCAAAAAACTTATTTCATTTTTTAATTCATAACATAAATATTTTGTTATTCTGAGTTACTGATAGTTTTATAAAATACTTTATTTTTCATGAATTGTAAAAAAATACAGTTTTAAGTTTTCGGTGTGATTTATGATATCATAATGAGGTTGTAGTTAATATAAAATGATGGTTGACTTTTGTACATTAAAATATTTTGTTATTTGTCCCATTTTTCCAATACCATGGGAAAATACCATGGTAAAGCCCATGGTTTTTTAAATACCACTAATGAGGTGTCCTTTGAAATTAATTAAAACTCTCTCTTTTACAATAAATTCCCACTCATTATTTTGTTTTCATTCATTAAAAATTCATCATCCTAGAATATCTTGTATATTTACCTCCCTAGGAGTCCTCACATGGTTTCCTCAACCCCCCAAGGTCCCAACCTTCATGTTTTAGGAGTTACTCTACAAGGTAAAGGAATCTACCACCCTTGACCTTTTCAAAAACTATTATTATTCTATTCTCTTTTAATTACAATTGGTTTATGTGGGGAAATTTCATTCCATATTTAACATAATTTACATATTATGTATTAATTATTAGATTTACTTATTTTCTCTAATCAAAATATTTTATTAAATTTAAGTGACTTTGTTAGGATACCGAATTTTCATTAGGGATTTCTCAACATCTCTTTTTTATTTTGAGTTCCTTTCTTTTATTTTTCATCCTTAACACATTTCATCCAAATTTTATGATAACTAAAGTAAATTAAATTAATTTTATGTTTTTTATGATAATGGAATAATTCATCATCATCTCTCCATCCACATTCTTTTATACTAGAAATGAAAACACTATCCGCGATGTTTTAATTTATCACATTCAAGGAGGACAGATTTTCCATTCATATTACCGTCTTCAATTCTGATCATGAAACCATTTTTATCGAAAAAATAGACTATAATATATGTATTATAAATTATGTAAGGTTCTATAATATTTTTTAAACATGATAAATCAAAATTAAATCTTTTTGATCAAAACAGCCAATTAACCCAACCGATTATCATTAAAGTTTTATATAATGATTTATCTTCACTCCTAATAACCAAATGAATTTTATAACCATGTAACCTTCTCGATGTTAAAAAATAAAATAAAAATTCTATTCTTGAAAACCATAATCATTTCAAATGTTTATCCTTACAAGCATATAAGTAAACCGTTCATGAATACCAAGGATAAAAATGCTCCCAAATAATAAAATTGAACCTCTTAAACTCATCAAGAAGGACATGAATGAACTGAATAAGGCTATAATAAATCAATTACATAAATAATTGTTCCTTTAAATATTAATCAATTAATATAATTTTGTTATCTAGGACACTAAGATAAATTTAAGAACACCATTGGACTTAAGGTAATGGTTTTCTTCCCGAACCACCATTTTCATTTAGGTTACTCTTATTCTATACTTAACTCAATTAAATTATTATTTATTTATATTTATTCCACATAAATTGTATGTGAATATTCTATATATGTGTACCAACAATAATCCTAGTTTTATTTATGGGTAGATATATTTTTTAAAAGGATATTTCATAGAGTCTACCCAAAATAGAAGCCCAAATCAAGGGAATTTCTCAAATTCTTACCTATTTTCAAGGGAACTATATAATATTTTTTAACAAACATTATCTTTATAAAATCTCTAATTTTATTATAAAAATACTATCTTACTTCACTTTTGGTTTTGTACACTGATTATTTCCAAAATAACTCTTCTTTTCAAAGTGAAAGAGTATTTCTCTCAAGAATTATAAGAGTATCTTCATATATTTCAACACTTTTGTTGATTCTTATGTATTATTGGGATTAATATTTTATGATATCATCTACCATATTTAATTTAATGGTTTATGATTAGTTTGACTACGGATGTTCTATCTTAAAACTATTAACCAATTTACTCCAAATGGTTAGAGTTTATGCTTAATGTTCAAGGAAATTTATATACATTTTGAATATTAGTTTAAATATGAATGCTTTTGTTTATCCAAGTTCATATGAGAAATTAATTGGAATTAGTAAGTTATGTGTGGGTCCTGCTATAGCCCCTCAATTCATCGACAATTCTCATGACAAAAACTATGATCTTGGCACAAGGCCTTAGAAAAATGATTATATAGGTTCTTGGAACAAGGCTTTAACGGTATGGTTATGATGTCCGACATTATGAATTTTCTTATTATGAAACTATTAATTCAAGTTAATGAGGTTATTAAACTAGTAATATACCCATGATTACAATTTATTTTATCATTATTTATTCATCTCTTATTTCATCCATAATGTGTTACAGTTCATTTTTAAGGGCATGTATTTGAAGTTATTTATGATGCCTAATGTTTATGTTTATGATATCTTCTGTTGTATTTCTTACCCTTACTGATCTTTTGAGCGCACCCATTTCTTATGTTTCATTTTCCCAGGAAATTAAGACATATATTATAAATGAAATTTAGAAACAACCTATGATTTATGGAAGTTTTCAAAGTAATTTCTATATTTTTTTCCTTTCAAGTTGTAATGTTGAACTTATATATGTAACTGGTTTTCCAAAACTGTTAAACTATTTGTTTCTTCAGGATACAAATTTCTTGAAATCATTCCATTGTAGTAAAATAAGTCATTGAATTCGATCAATCTGGGTTGTGTCTTTAGAGTATGCATCAAAGTAAGTTTAGTAGAAAACTTGGGAACTGGATTTAGAAAATGTAGATTTTGGAGAAAACCCATAAGAGATTCTTCGAGGATAAACATACAAGAACATCCTAGAGTTTTTGGTAAGGAATAGATTATGTGGGTCATTCCAGAAAATAAATAATTTTCTGGATACTAAAAGTGGACGTGGTTCTGTAATAGATTTACCTAGGAGTAACAACTCTGACAAGGAGTTTCAGGCTTAACCCAAGGAATCCTAGTACACGAAAATGGGCCTTACTGCACCCTTGGATTTACACTCCTAGGGGATATGCTTATGATAAGTCACATTTTATTTAAAATCCATTATGAAAATTTTAAATGAAAATTTTTCCTCAAAGAAACCATGTTTATGATTGTGATATTATCTATGTATAGAATTTCAATTTCTGATAAGTATTTTTCTACATTGTTATTCATTACCTAATCTAGTGTATCCCATTATTTAGAAATGGAGCCTAGTGGAAGGAATGGAAACCATATGAACACATGTGTCCACTGTAGGGATTTTTTTTTGATTTAAGATAATGATGTTCACTCTGGTGTTGTGACTGTTGTTGAGAAACATATAACTATACTATGATTTCTGACTCAGGTTATGAATAATAACCCTACTTCTATGGAGGATCTGGATTCACAATGTGGGGAAGCTATGTTAGACTGTATTATCTGATAGCATCCTCCATCATTTAATGGGACTACAAACCCATTTTTAGTGGAGTAGTGGATAAGTTCATTAGAAAAGATATTTCTTGCTTTGGGATGTAATGAAAGAGATAAGGTTTTCATGAATGTTTATCGACTATTGGGAGATGTGGACTACTGCTGGTCAATAGTAAAAAAACACAAAGGAGGATGAAGAAATAGAATAAATGTAATTGAGGTATTTTATGGAAATATTCTTAGAAAAATACTTCCCTTATAAACAATGAGATGATATGGAAAGGAAATTTTTGAATCTGAGGCAAAAAGAGAATGAGAATTTTTCATAGAATAAAGCTAACATCACATGGTTAGAAAGACATGACGCAGACTACATATGTAATCCAAGGAGAAATATTGATCAATTCTTTGAATGGTTTAAACCCATTCCTCTAGAGGGCTATAGTCTCCCAATGTTTCTCATCATATGAAGATATAGTCTCAAGTTCTATCAAGAAGGAAAATGAATTATCTAAGTCATATTATTTTAAGGGAAAGAAATAGAAGAAGAGCATTGTTGAAAAATATGGAAAATGAAATAAGGAAATGGGGAAGAGTGGAAGAGTTAACATTCCAGCATATGATAATTGGGGGAAGAGACACTTTGGTACTACCTGAAGGGTATGGGTTTTTTTACTAGTGTGGAGAAAAGGCTACCTATACTGAGATTGTAATGTGAATAATGTAGCGACCAATGTTCTATGCTTCAATTACATTGATAGGGGATATTATGCAAATGATTTTCTTAGGTGTCAAGGAAACATTCCCCAAAAAAACCAAGAAATAAAGTCTAATCTTATACAATCACATCTTATGATATTGAGGTACCTAATAATGTGGTGTCATGTTCTTTAATTGTTTTCTCAAACAAAGAAAATGCATTATTTGATTCTGGATCATCACATTCTTTCATATCTTCTCAGATTTCCAAGAAAATTAGATATTTACAATTTGATTTAATAAGGGAGTTGTATGTCAAAAATCCTAAGGGAAGTATCATTGCAACCAAGTTGGGTCATACAGTCCCCATAATGAAATATAAAAGTTCTTTATCTATTGATTTTATTATCATACCCATGATTGAATTTGATATAATCCTCGATATTGATTGGATTTCGAACCATGATGTGAAAATTTATTATAAGAAGAAGTATGTTACAATTTCTTTGGACGATGTGGAATCCCTTATATTTAGGGAAGAAACATATCTATTTGATTCTCATTTAGATCCACCCCCAGTAGATCTACTGAATTCAATTATTGGGAAGGGAGAGAACCCAATATATATGGGTGAGGAAAGGAATATTCAAATAGAGGATTTAACTATTATGAAAGAATATCTTGATGTGTTTCCAGAGAATTTACCTGGATATCCTCCTAAGGGAGAAGTTGAGTTCATTATTGATTTGTTTCCTCATTCAAGGACTATATCAAAGACTACTTATTGAATGGACACTATGGAATTAGTATGACTTAATAAAAAACTAAAGAAATTGAGTGATAAAAAATTTATTCACCCTAGTGTCTTTCTGTGGGGATCTGATGTTCTTTTCGTTAATAATAAAGATGTATCAATCAGGTTATGCATTGAATACAAGATGATCAATGAATTAACAATAAATAAACAGTATCCCCTACCTTGAATTGATGATTTATTTGATCAAATACATGGGTACAAATATTTTTTGATGATTAAACTTCAATATGGATATCATCAATTGCGAGTGATGAAGGAAGCAATTCCAAAGATAGCGTTTTTCAAACTAGGTATGGGCATTACGAGTTTACAGTAATGCCTTTTGGAACAACTAATGAACCCTATGTCTTCATGGATCTAATGAATTGGATTTTCAAGGAATATCTGGATGAAATTATGGTGGTATTTGTTAATAATATCTTGGTATATTTATATAGCTACTATGATTAGGAAAACCACTTAGACACTATTCTGAAGACTCTGAGAAGAAATGAATTATACGGGAAGTTTAGTAAGTGTTAATTTTGGATACAATCAGTTTCATTTCATAGCCACATTTTCTCTAAGGATAGAATTTCTATTGGTCCTAAAAAGGAAAAGGCTATTCAATAATGGACTATTCCAATGATCATAACTAAGGTGTGTAGTTTTATTAGTTTAGCAGTTTATTATCGGTGTTTCATTCAGAAATTCACCCATTTAGCCAACATAATGACTAATATTACACGTAAAGGGGTTATGTTCATACAAAAAAAATAATGTGAGGACTGTTTCAAAGAATTGAATACGAGATTAGTGAATGCTCTAATCCTAACTCTACCATCGGGGAATGATGGGTTTGTGATCTACAGTGATTCATCAAAGAAATGACATAGTTGTTTCCTTATGCAGAGTGATAGAGTTATTTCTTATGTATCAAGGGAGTTAAAAATTTATGAAAGAAAAATATCCTAATCATGATCTTGAGTTAGATACTATGATGTTTTCTCTAGAATTATGGAGACACTATCTCTATGGTGAATGATGTGAGATATATACAGATCAAAAGATCCTAATGTATATCTTCTCACAGAAAGAAATCAACATGAGGAAAAGACAATGGCTTAAACTACTCAAGGATTATGAATGTTCATTACACTACCACCTAGGAAATGAAAGTAATTAACTTGATGCATTGAGCAGGAAGGATCCTGAATTTTTAAACAAAATGAATATTGAAAGGGATCTCATATTCATGGATATATTAAGGATGGAAATGAGAATTATCAAAGAAGGTAAAACATCATTACTTTTTCAATTGGTTGCCCAAACCACTTTATTATAAATGATTAAAATATCTTACCCTGATGATGAGAACCTTCAAAATAAAATTAATGTTATGAAAGATGGGAAGTTGGTTGACTTCATATGTGAAGATGGAATTCTAAAATTTGGGAAGAGGTTATGTGTTCCCTCTATACCTGAGCTGAAAAGGGAGTTATTGGATGATTCCCATAGCTCAAATTTCTCTATACACCGTAGTATTACTAAATTGTATAGATATTTTAAGAAACATTTCTGGTGGGAAAATATGAAGCAAGAAATTGAGGATTATGTATCAATATGTTTTGTTTTTTAACAAGTGAAGGCTAAAAGACAACATCCTAGAGGAGTTATCCATCCTCTACCAATTAAAACATGGAAATGGGATGACATCGACATGTATTTTGTCCCTATATTACCCAAAAAACTAATAAATAATAATGCAATATGGGTAATTATAGATTGAGTTATGAAATATGCACATTTCGTCACTATATGGGAATATTTCCCACTTGAGCGCCTTTAATGAATCTATATCAATGAAGTTGGAATAATTCATGGAGAACCACTTTCAATAGTTTCGGATCATAATTCTCGATTTACATCAAAACACTAGAAAATTATTCTTAAATATTTGGATACTTAGCTTATTTTGAGTATCGTTTATCATCCTCAAACTGATGGACAATCAAAAAGAACAATACAAACTTTATAATACATGTTGACATAATGCTCACTTGATTCTAAAGTTATGCGGGATCAGTATTTACCTTTGGTGGTGTTTTCCTACAATAATAGTTTCCATTTAAGCTTTCAAATAGAACCATATGAAGCATTGTATGGAAAGAGATGTCATACACCAACATGTTGGGATGAATTCAGTGAAAGGAAGATTGTGGGTACAAATCTTATAGAGGAAACAATATAAAAGGTAAAGACTATTAAAACCCATATCAATGCTTCTAAAAGTAGAAAAAAGATCTATGCTAATAATTGAAAGAAGGATTTAGAATTTCATGTGGTAGATCATGTTTTCTTAAAAGTTTCTCCATGGAAGGGTGTTATATGATTAGGGATGAAATAGAAACTAATCCCTAGGTACATAGACCCTTTTTAAATTCTGGAGGTAATTATAGATGTCACATATCATTTGGATATGCCACCTAGCATGTCTAATGTACACAATGTGTTCCATATCTCATTGGTGAGAACGTACATCCCAAACCCAACACATGTCCTCACTTATGAAGGTATAGAATGAGAATCTGACCTATCTTACTGTGAAGAGCCTATAAAGACTTTGGAAACTAAAGAACAGGTGTTGAGAAATCAGATGACTCGACTGGTCATGATACTTTGGAAAAATCATAAAATCAAAGTCGCAACATGGGATCCTGAGGGGATTATGATGAAGAACTAGCAAAATATTTTTGTGAGGGAACATTCTGGTAATTTCAAGGATGAAGTTTTTATTAGGAGGGGAAAATATAACACCCCAAAGATTTATAAATAAATTTAATATTGAATTCATGAAACACTGAATCACTACAAAAACCACTTTGTTATAACCTAGCGAGTAAACATAATTTTTCTATCTTTAGGATTTGAATTTCAAAGAACTGACATGGACGGTTGTTTTCAGTAAGATATTTTGATTCTGGTCAAACAAACATAATTTTTAGATAATAGTAACATACCATTATGAATAGTAATATGACCCTTATGAATAGTAAATCAAATTATTATTTTATTTTCTTAAGGTTATAAGATAATGAAATCTTGATTAATTTTTAAAAGTTATATAAAACGAATTATAGTTTTAAAATTGTTATTTTTTGAATAAAATTTGATTTTATTTAAAAACAAAATTAATCATACTTTGATGTTTTTTTTGAAAAAATGTAGTTCTTTTTTGAATTCAGAACGTCGACATTAGGTTAATCTAAATTTATCATAATTTTATAAAAAAATTTAGTTTTTTGTGAATAGTAAAAAATACATTTTTGAGTTTTCGGTATGATTAATGACACCATAATGGTGTCATAATTAATATGAAATTCTGGTATACTTTTTTAAATTAAAATATGATATGTGGTCTCCCATGTGGACAATACATTGGGAAAATACCATGGGCAAGGCCATGGTTTTCTCAAATATAACAAATGAGTTGTCTTTGGAAATTATTAAAAAAACTCTCTCTCTTCTACTATAAATTCCCACTCATTACATTGTTTTCTATCATTAAAAAATCATTATTCTAGAATATCTTGTAGTTATATCTCTATATAGGTCCTCACAAGGTATCATCAAGACCCCATGTTCCCAAACTTCATGTTTTTGGAGTTACTCTACAAGGTAAGGAAATCTACCACCCTTATTTTTTTCAAGCACTCTTTTTATGTTATTCTATTGTAATTTAAACAGGATTATATTGGGATATGTCATTACATATTATCCTTACTTTCTATATGTTTTGATAATGATGATATACCATTTGTTTCTCTTATAAAAATATTTTATGAATTTTAAGTGATGTCGTTAGACTGTCGAATTTTCGTAAGTGATTTCTCAACTTCTCTTTTTTATTTCAAGTTATATTCTGTTTTTTATTTCCTCACATACTTTCATAAAAATTTTATGATATCTCAAGTAACTTAAAGGTTATGGAATTTTCTTATGATAATGGAATAATTCATCATCATCTCTCCTTTTTCCTTCTTTTATACTATAAATGAATACACGATATGAGATAGGTTAATTTGACACATTCAAGGATGAAAGATGTTCAATTTATATCACCGTCTTAAATTCTGGTCATGAAACCATTTTAATGGTTTAATTGGACTATAATTTATGTACTATAACTTATGTATGGTTCTGGAATCATTTTTTACACATAATAAATCAAAATGGGTTTGTTGTGATCAAAAACCGCCAATTGACCAAAACAATTATCATTAAGGTTTTATATAATGATTTATCTTCACTCCCCATAAAAATGAATTTCATAACCATGTAATCTTCTAGATGTTAGAAAATAAAATACAACTTCTATTCTTGAAAACCATTATCATCTCACATATTTATCCTTACATGTATATAAGTAAACCGTTCATGAATACCAATGAAGAAAATGCTCACAAATAATAAAATTTATCCTCGTAAACCCATAAAGTATGACATTAATGAACATAATAAGGCTATAATAAATCAATTAAATAAATAAGAGGTTCTGGAAATATTAAATAATATTTTTAATTTTCTTATCTAGGACTCTAAGATCATGTTAGTAACTCCATCAGACTTATGTTAATGGTTTTCTACCCGAACCTCTATTTTCATTCAGGCTACTCTTCTTCTCCACTCACCTCAATTAAATTATTATTTATTAATATTTACTCCTCATAAATTCTATTTAAATGTTCTATATATGTTCACCAACTAGAATCATACCTTTATTTATGGGTAGTTATATGTTTTAAAAGGATCTTTCAAAATTTCTTCCCAAAATACAAGCCTCATTCAAGGAAATTCTCAAATTATTTACTATTTTCAATGGCACTAAAAAATATATTTTTAGAAACCATTATATTTATAAAATAACTCATTTTATTATAAAAATAATATCTTACATCACTTCTTGTTTTATAAAAATATTTTTTTTCCAAAAGAACTCTTATTTTCAAAGTGAAAGAGTATTTATCTCAAGAATTACTCGATGATTTTATAATAGTGTCTTCATCTATATCAACACTCTTGTTGATTCTTATGTATTATTGGGATAAATATTTTATGATATCATATACCATTTTTAATTGAATGGTTTATGATTAGTTTGACTAAGGATGTTCTGTCTTGAACCATTCAGCAATTTACCCTGAATGGTTAGTGTTTATGCTTAATGTTTGGGGAAACATATCAACATTTCATATGTTAGTTTCAATATGAATGTATATGTTGTTTATGTTTATCCCCATTCATATTAGGAATTAATTAGACTTATTAAGTGATTGGTGGGGCCCACTATATCCCCTAGATGCATCAGTAGGTCTCATGATATAATCTACAGTCTTTCCACAAGTTCATGAAAAATTGATTATTTATGGTCTTGAATGGAGGCCTTAATCGTATGGTTATGATGTCCCAAATTATGAATTCCCTCATTATTAAACTATTAATTGAAAGTTCCTGAGTTTATTCGACTAGTAGAATACCCATGATCAGGCTTTATTATGGAATTATTTATTTTGCTCGTATTCCTGCTATAATGTGTTGAAGTTCTTTTTTAAAGGCATATGTTTTTAGTTATTCACCATGACTAATGTTTAGGTTTCTGATATCTTCTGTTGTATTGCATACCCTTACTGAGAATTTGAGCTAAACCCTTTCTTATGTTTCATTTTCCCTGGACATGAAGAGGTATATTATGAATGACATGATGCAATAAAATTGGAGTTATGGATGTTGTCAAAGGAATTTCTATATTGTTTTTACTTTAAAGTTGTAATGTTGAACTTATTTATGTATCTGGATTCCCAAAACTACTAAACTATTTGTTCCTTCTGGAAACAACTTTCATCTAATCATTCCAATGTAATCAAACAAAGCACCGAATCTAGGAAACTATGGTTGTGTGTTTACCTATATAAATCAGGTTTTACATTTTAGAAGAAAGTAAATTATCATCTAAGTAATAATATCAAGAATAAAAAAGTCAAAAAACATACGATTAACAAAGTGGTTTATTACTCGAAACGCTACTTTAACATGTAATTATTAAATGAATGGGTAATATAAATTAATAAATGAATCATATATGATATCATAAATATTATTATTATTATGTAACAAGTAAATAATATTTTTAAAACCATTATACAATATTTTCAGACATGTACGAAAGAAATTGGACCGAAGGTATAGGTTAATTTTTCATTATAATTGTTATCCAAGATTGTGTATACTTAAGTATTTACATGGACATATTTATCATATATGTCCATGTTTCTTATTTTTTTTAAATGAATATTTTTTAAGGTTTTATGTAAGGAAATATTTAACTAAAACATCATTTTAAATGTTTTTCAATATTTATTCCTCAAAATCATTCTCATTCATGTCCATGTTTTCAAAATGGGTTTTATGGACATGAATATTTTAAAATGATAATTTTCAAATTTCTCAAACATGTTTCAATGTGGTATGGGTTGATTCGATTCAAAAATCTATAAAATATTTTCTTTTATCTACAAGTTTTAAATAAATTATTTCAATGTAAAATGATATTTTTATCAAGATATTTCTAATTATTTTATAGAGTATTTTCATCTATGTCAAAATCATTTATTGAATCTTATATTTGATTAAGGTTGTTCTATAATTATAAAATATAACTTAATTATTAAAGGGTTTATGATTAGTTTAACTATGGATGTTCTATTTTTATACCATTCATTGTGTATGGTTAATGTATTAACATTTAGTATACTAGTTTTAATACAAATGTTTTTGTTGGTTATTTTTTACCCCTTTCATAAGAGGAATGTGTCGGGATTAATAAGTGATAGGTGGGACCCGTTGTAGCCCCTTGATGCATCGGAAGGTCTCACGAGACAAAATAGTTTGGGTTTTTACCCATTTATTAATGGTCTTTCGAGAAGGCCTTGATGATGTAGTTATGATGTTTGGCATTATGAAGTTTCTAATTATGAAAATAATTATTGATATTACATGTGATTATTTGACTTATAGAATATCTATGTGATTGTTTAATTGTAATTATATGATTAATTAATTCCATATTACGATTAATATTATTTTTAAAAGGATTATGTTTCAATTTTATAACATTCCATAAACTTTTATGCTTATTTGTGATAGTTTCCACTATATTATTTATCCTCATTAAGCATATGAGCTCGCCCCTTCATATGTTTCATTTTTCCCCACGATACGAAAATTATCATATGAATGACTTGTAGTGTTAATCCAGGAGAATAATGAAAATATAATGGGATTGCTTGTGTTGTATTTTATGTTCTGAATTTTAATTCAAGTTTCATTCATATAATCTATTTTATATGTCTGTTAAACTGATCAGTAATACAAGATTTTTTTCCTTGTAATCATGCCAATGTATTAAAATAATGCACCAACATCGGGATTCTAGTGTCGTGGAATTACAATTGGTATTAGAGGATGTCTATAAATACACATGGAAATTAGATTTAGAAATAAAATATTAGAAAACATGACCCTTTAAATAACTTTGAGGATTAGTCTAAGTATAAAATATCATCCTCTAGATTTGGTAATTGATATCCTAGTTTAATCCTACATACTTTTGGATTGAGAAGAATATGGAATCATTTATAGATTATAAATGAATTTTCAGGAATATATCACTATGATAAGTTTTCTTTAGATTGTTATTTAGAGTTTGTTCAATGGTCAGAATTAGAAAGGTTATACAAGTAATGGTTATACTACTGATAACGAAGAGATTACACAAGAAAAATGAGTTGAATGAGGTATTAAGGAATAAGATATGGAAACATAGTTAATGGTTTAAGAGTGAAGTGGAATGGTTGAGGATATTTTTTATATTTATTCAATAATTATTACATCAATGGTTCTATGGTTATAAGATTCATGAGATATATAAGGATTTTACTGCAATGCATCTTAATCAAGTGTTTGGAAGCATGGATTATATTTTTAAGGTTTTGAGGTTATAAATGTATTTTTAAATAATATATACATCATGTTGTTTGGGTAATATAATGTTATGATTGATTTTGAAATTTAGAGACCTTTTTAGACTAATAATTTTGATAGATGATTTTTGGAAAAGATGTAAAGTTGGGATGGAGCAAGTTAAACATTGGATATTATTGTTTAACACTAGAGTATGACTTATTGGATAATTTGGGATAAATTTCTTGGTTTTAGTCAATATTTAGAGGATGAAGGAAATACTTGTGGGGCTTATTATTTATCAAAAGTTTTTCAGGTGTAAAAAATTCATTTTTAACTTTCATTTCCATGAGTAAGGGATTAAGTGCAAATAGGTTGAAACACAACCAAAGGTTGAGATTATTCTTATGACATGGATATAAATCAATTAAAGGATTATATAAATAGTCAAATAATTATTCAATTCTAGGGAAAGGAATTGAAAACCATAAATACTACCATAATACATTTTCTTATGAATCAAATGGTGCCTTAGATCATCGTAGATTTATAGCTTTATGAGTGTAAACATTCTCTTATCCATTTTCTCTATCGCTATCCATCAAAACATGATTGATTGATTTTTTCTTTCATTCTCATGTCGTATTACATGGATCCCTTATATGTGTTATCTATGGTAACATTCTTACTTCCCCTTATTTATTTTAAAATAGACCTTTTATCAACACTTGTTATGATGTGGGATTTCAATGAATGAATTTTGAATAGTCAAACCCCAGTTACCGAAACTGAATTTCAAAATTCTGATGAAAAAATTTATTTAATGCGGATAAATGTAACACCCCAAGAATCCTTGGTACATTTACATTTAAAGAAATCCAATAGTTGTGTGTTGCATGTAACACCGATTTCGAGCACACCATAATCATTCAAACTAGTCGTTTAAAAAGAGGTTACAAATTGTATTAACTACATTATGAAATTTATAAATTTTATTTTTTAAAATATAATTTATTTTTTAATTTGGAATATAAAAATTATCTTTGAGTGATTTTTTTGTATATTTCTGAAAAGTTTCAATTTAATGAATCGTGAAAAATACTGCATTATTGTTAAAAACTCAATTTTTAGTTTAAATAATTATTTTAATTTAAATTTATTTTAAATACACTATAGATAAATAATAAATATATTAGTACAATGTAGTTCATTGGAATTACTTTATGTTAAAATTAGATATATAAACTTATAGAACTTTTACACATCTCTTTTACCCGTCTTCTTGCCACACTAGCATGAAACGTAATTTTACCACTTCTATGAATAGAATTTCAAAACAAATACCTGGATTTAAATAGTATGAAATTTTTGGTCTTATAGGAACAACTTAATTTTTTTGAATAGTAACATAAATATATATTGATTTAATTTCCATGGTTATTGGTAAATCAAGTATTTAAATGCAACATTAATTTTAAACTATTTTAAATTCACCCTTACACTTATGCTAATTTCATTATAAAATTGGGTTTTGAGAAAAATAAAACTTAGGTCAAAATTATGATATTTTTGAGCCGCTTGGGTAGGAATAATAAATTTATTATATATTAATTAAAGATACGTTAAAAAAATTTTAGATAAAAATTTTATAATTAAATCATTTCATATATAGGGTTATACATTAGATAAATTTGACTATAAATATTCATTAGAATTACAAATTGTTTATATAAATCATGATAATTAATTTATAATTTTCATAAATTAAATAATTAAATTTAATTGTGACACAATGATGATGCAATAATTGATTTATTAAAGGAATAATCAAGTAAATTAAATTAATAATACTAAAATAAATATAAGTAGAAATATTTAATGTCATCGAAGAATTTGTTGGATGGATATGAAATTTTTGGGATGAGTTAACTTAGTTTTTTTAAGTAATAATGTTTTTAGGATTTATTAAAAAATCAATTAATAAATAGTGTCAAAATTAATATAAATGAAATTTCAAAATAAAGGATATTTTATTAAATGATATAAAATTCATAAAAATTTAATTTAGAAAATTAACTAGGATAATGTTAAATATGAAATAAATTATCCAATTGTTTTTTTGTACTTTTATAGTAACTATATTAAACCTACAGTGTAAAAAGACAAGTAGTCACATTAAGACTTAAACTATTTAAATAAGAGTTAAAAAACCAATAAAGATTAAAAACAGAAAAAAAAAATTATTATAGGATGAAAATGAGAACCCTATCATATAAGGTTATAAATCCAATCTTTTAATGGACACTTACCCCTGATGATGACATAGATATTATTAATATCAACAAATGTGACAAATGTCACTCTCATTTCTTATAAGTGTAATAATTTTAATATGGGGATAAATAGGAGATAACTTCGATCATAAATAGTATATTTAAATATAAAATAAATTTATAAATAATAAGAATTTATTTATTATTTTTTTAGATTAAATAATTACCATAAATAATGACACAATAGTGTTAAAGTAATTATTTTATTATTAGAAATATCAATTTAGTAACATTAAAAATATTAAAAGAAATATAATTTTGAATAATTAAGATGATACATGAATTTTTTAGGTGAATATGACATGTTAGGAGTGTATTAAATTGTTTGGTTCAAAGTTATCTTTCTGTTTTTATTTTATTTAAAGTCAAATTAATGAATAGTGTAAAAATTAACACTCGATATTTTATAAAAATAATATTTTATTAAATTGATTAAAAATAATAAAAATATTTTAAAACAAAAAAGAGATAATTATAATGTATAAAATTTCATAATGTGGCCATTTTTGTAAATTTGGAACATATAAGTAAATATTTATAAGCATTTAATATTTATAATATTATTACCACAATAAAATTAAATAGATTAATTAATGATAAATAAAAATGATAATGTTTAAAATAAAATCAAAACATGTATAAATTTTATTGGTTGAGATTAGTTTGGATCATACTCATATTATAATATAAATGAATCACTTTGGATCTATTTTAAATCAAAAATAAATTTATAAAAAATTAATAGTTAGAAAAATATCTTCTCATTTATTCTCAAAAATTCCCGCAATTCATCTTATAGGCCATACATTGGGAAGAAAGCCAACTTAAGAAGTCATTTTGTGCAAATCAAAAGAAGATACTCCAAGAAGAGGTAATTATTTTACCAATTCAATTGAATTTATTTTCATCTTCTACTTCCACTTCATATTTCTTCATCAATGAAGTAATATATCTATTATAATATACATGATGAAGTGTTATTATTATTATTAGACAACCATATTCCTCCATTTATCTTTCCTACAAATAACAACATCACCATGTGTGCGTACGTATGGCTTACCGTCTCTACACTATGCTATATTTTTTATTCAAAATTACATTATTTTGATGGGTATAATGATGAGAATAATGGATAATATAATGGATATTAGATTATTATTATTCTGTATAATTAATATATCATTCTATTCCATATCACTTAACCATTAATGGAATGATATCATCGCTCGTGTTTACGTATGACCTACCATCTCCACGATGTGATCAGATTCATTCACCATTACAACCATTTCAGAATGATTATTAAAAATTTATATACTGAATAAATATGAAATATATGAAAAAATAATTCTAATTTAATAATATATATATATAAGTAA
This sequence comes from Viscum album, assembly GCA_963277665.1. Lineage (NCBI taxonomy): Eukaryota > Viridiplantae > Streptophyta > Magnoliopsida > Santalales > Viscaceae > Viscum > Viscum album. Next base: position 1,074,298,688 of record OY728121.1, on the reverse strand, counting down.
TTTACTTTCTTCTATTCAATAAGATAAAAAAAGGAAACAACGTTTATGCATACGTATGACCAACCCTCTCCATGAACGGTGTACTCCATTCCATATATTTTATATATGTATATATTTATATACCGAATATATATTATATATAAATCATGTTATACATTATATACATATGTAATTATGATGATATATGTAATAGGATCAATAATAAAAAGTCAAAACATGTATGATTAAAAAAGGGGGTTATTACCTAAAACGTTGCTTTAACATGGAATTGATAATTGAATGGCGAATATAAAGTCATACATGAATCATATATGATATAATAAATATTATTATGATTTTTTACAGGTTAATAATATGTTTAAAACCACTATATAAGAGTTTCAGACACGGATTGAAGAAATCAGACCTAAGGTAAAGGTAGATTTTATAATCTCATTATTATCCGAGGTTGTGTATACTTAAGTACTTACAAGAAAATATTTATCATCTATTTCCATGTTTCTTTAAAATGTTTTGAAAATTAATATTTTTTAGGTTTTATATAATGTAATCTAACTAAATAATTATTTTAAATGTTTTTAAGATTTATTCCTCTATATAATTCTTATTTATGTCCATGTTTTTAAAATGGGTTTTATGGACAAGAGTATATTCAATTTTTAATTTTCATGTCTTTTTTTCAAAATTTTCAAAGTGGTATGGGAAAATTTGATTCAAAAATCTATAAAAAAACTTCTTTTATGATCAACTTTTAAATAAATTATTTCAATGTAAATGGTTACATTTATCTTTATATTTTTAACTATTTTATTAGAGTATTTTCATCTATGTCAACATCATTTATTGAATCTTATGTTTGATTCAGGATGATCTCTTATTATAAAATATACCTTATTTATTGAATTATTTAAGATTAGTTTGAATGTGGATGTTCTTTTTTTACCATTCACGGTTTATGGTTAATGTATTGACATTTTTTGTTCTAGTTCCAATACAAATTTTTATGTCGGTTATATTTTTCCCCTTTTATAAGAGGAATGCATTAGACATATTAAGTGATGTGTTGGGCCCTTTATAGCACTTAGATGAATAAGTATGTCTCATGAGATAAAATATTTTTGGGTTTTTTCCCATTTATTTATGGTCTTGGAATGTGGTCTTTATGCTGTGGTTTTGATGTCCGACATTATGCATTCCCTCATTTTAAGATTATTTATTGATATTAAATGTGATTATTCCACTACTAGAATATCCATGTGAATGTTAAAATGAAATTATTTGATTTATTATTTCCCTATTATTCTGAATATTATGTTTAAAATACATATGTTTTAGTTTTATACATTACCTTGAAAGTTTATGCTTATTTATGATATCTTCCCCAATAATGTTTATCTTTACTGAGATTCTGAGATCGCCCCTTATTTTGTTTCATATTCTCCCAGGATGTGAAAACAATATTATGAATGAATTTCAGGGTTAATCAAATAGAATAATGACATTATCAAAGGATTATCTATTTGTATTTTATGCATTGAATCATAATTAAAGGCTCATATATGTTATCAATTTTACAAGATTAATAAATTGATCAGTCCTTTTGGATTTGATTCATTGTAATCATGCCAACGTATTGAAATAATGCACTATAATTAGGATTCTGGGGTCGGGGAATTACCTAAGAACTCTAAAAGGTGTGTTGGGATTGACTCGATTGTAACCTGGTACCTGAGAATGCGCCTTTCTCCACAACCTATTTCACACTCCAGGGAGATTTTCTTGTTAAATTCACAAAACTATTTATGAACCATCATAAAGGATTAAAAAATAAGATGAATATGAATGAACTAGGATATAACTAAGGTTTCATATATTAAATAAGTAGGTTCCATTATTTAGACATCCTATAAATAAATTTTCAGGATTATTAGGTCTTCTTCTATGATAAATGTTTCTCACGTTATGAATCTTGGTCTTAGTCAATAACTAGATATATAAAGAATTGATAATTATGATGATATATGTAATAGGATCAATAATAAAAAATTCAAAACATGTATGATTAAAAAAGGGGGTTATTACCTAAAACGTTGCTTTAACATGGAATTGATAATTGAATGGGGAATATAAAGTCATACATGAATCATATATGATATAATAAATATTATTATGATTTTTTACAGGTTAATAATAAGTTTAAAACTAATATAAAAGAGTTTCAGTCACGCATTGATGAAATCAGACCTAAGGTAAAGGTAGATTTTATAATCTCATTATTATCCGAGGTTGTGTATACTTAAGTACATACAAGGACATATTTATCATCTATTTCCATGTTTCATTAAAATGTTTTGAAAATTAATATTTTTTTAGGTTTTATATAATGGAATCTAAAAAAATCATTATTTTAAATGTTTTTAAGATTTATTCCTCTATATAATTCTTATTTATGTCCATGTTTTTTAAATCGGTTTTATGGACAAGGATTAACCTCAGTTTTCATATATTAAAGAAGTAGGTTCCATTATTTAGACATCCTATAAATAAATTTTCAGGATTATTAGGTCTTCTTCTATGATAAATGTTTCTCACATTATGAATCTTGGCCTTAGTCAATAACTAGATATATAAGGAATTGGGTCAAAATTAAATGTTTCAGATGTGGAAAATTTGTGAATGATGAAAATTTATTTTCTATGTGGAAATTTCATAAAGGTAACTAGGATGGTGGCATGAGTATTGGTTATACTACAAAAGATAAAGAGACCCTAAAAGACATGTGAAAGGCATGAGATGTTCTTCTAGTATTATTTATATTAAAAATAAGAAGCATGATTAGAGTGAGGTTGAGGAACCACAATACATGATTCATATTTCATATTCTGGGAAATATGTGTTAAGGAATAATTTCATAAATCATATGTAATGGTTTAATAATTAATATGGATGATTGAAGTGTATATGTTTTGGAATTCATTTATTATGTTATATGAATCATGAAATATATATAAGTACTATCATTTAATGTTATTAATTAATAATCAAAAAGGATATATTAAATGGTGATGAATATTTAAAAAAGTGATTTAATGGAACGGTGATATTTTTAAATAAGTAAAGGGTTCCCTTAATGTGTTCAAGATATTGAGATAATTATGTTTAGCATGGAAAATTAGATGATTTATTTGGATTTAGTAAATTTGATAGTATTTATGACCTCAAAACTAATAAATGATCTATTGGAAATGTGGTATATATCATCATGGATTATGTTTAAAACTTCTTTGATTCAAAGAATAAATCTAGTAATCTTTGGAATAAGGAATCATGCATTCTTTTGAAATGGATTTATGGTAATTCTGGTTATTACCACGTTTTAAGAGAATATATGATGCGGGTATTCACAATTTTGGAATGTGAAAACCAAGATCTACTTTATAATATATGTGGGATCAGTGTTAATATGATCTAGGGAACTTCTTTCTGATGTTTTGGATTTTCACCTTTGAGATGGTTTAATAGGTTAACCATTTATGGAATGGTTTAAGTTAAAATTTGGATGAATTTTTTAGATTAAATTAATATCTCATCATATGAGGATTTATGCATATTTGATAACATGTCCTAACAAGTTCATGTTGATGGTAACAGATGATAGATGGGATGGAATATAATAGATCTCATAATGTGTTTGTGCTTCAGGAATGAAAAATTCACCTTTCTTTTTGTAGAAAGATGTGAAGTGGAAACTAACCAAGGTCTAACAAAGGGTAATATTGTGCTAAAATAAATTAATTAAATCATCATTTGAAAATTCTTAGTCTTTAGGAATGTATCATGAAACTGAAAAGGATATCCTCGTACCTTCTTTTTAATTAATGAAATTGTCCCTTTGATCAGAACAAATTTATGGCATTGTGATTGTTATCATTTTATTGAAAATGTTCTGTATCACTCTCCATCAGAACATGATAGTTGGATTTATCATCCATGTCTATGTTTTCACTTTCCACTTATGTTATCCTATATTGTAAGCTAGTTATGAGTTAATTTGTGTAAATATTATGTTCCAAACATTTCCTTTGTAAAGGAAGTTTTAGTATTCATTTTTTAATGTGTGTTTCTATGAAAGGAACTTTCATGTATTAAACCTTTGATAACCGAGATGAATTATGAGGGAAAAATCATTTTAATGGGGGTCGAATGTAACACCCTGAGATTTTTTGAAATATATTATTTCAAATTAATTTAATCATTTTGATATTTTTCATTTCATTCATATATTAAAGAACTATGTTTGGCTTGTGTGAAATACACTTAATACATAGATTTGATTTTGCTACACTCAACACTAGATTGGATTGCATTATACGAAAAATTGAGTTTCTACAAAACATCATTTATTGCTATAATTATTTAAATAGTGATAATTATAACATAGCCATTAAAATTAGTTCTATGAATAGTAATAAATAATTTCTAAATATTATTTATAATATTTATATGTATATATAAATAATATTTATAATAATACATACAATGTTTTAGAAATGTATTTATATGTTTGAAAATATTATTTTCTTAAAGAACTCATTTTTGTGTACTTATTTGAAAAATAAGAAAATAACTTTTAAAAAAATTTATAAATTTAATTTGATAAAATATAATTTATTTTTAAATTCATAATGTTAAAATTATCTTAGGGTGAATTTGTGGTATTTTTTTGAGAAACATCATTTCTGGATGAATATTAAAAAATACTAAATTTTTATTCAAAACTTCTTTTTCGTATCATTTATTTATTTTGTTAAATTATATTTTATGTTGGTTTTAAAGTCACAATAGACCAATTATGCATATATCAATCCAATTTAGGTCATTTAAATCATTTTTATATTAATATAGAAATAAAATCTTAATAAACTTGTGAACATTCTCAGTTTGAAAACCTCATTTCGCACGTCTATGGGATTAGCATTAAAGATAATATTTCTTATTGTATGAATTGAATTAAAAAAAAGAAATAATTTTTTTACTTATTATAATATTTATTATCTAATAATTTTAACATAATTTTTTACACAAATGATTAGTGAATGTGAATAAAATTAATTACAGCGATTAAGGTAAAATTTAGATTAATGAGAAACTAAACCTTGATCTTAAGGGACAAAATGACCTAGAAACCTGTAAAAAAACATATTGGATGGTAATATTTTTTCCAATACACTCTATGGTTCGATAATCATCCATTTTTACAATTTTGGACCTTTTAAAACAAGGGGAACACATATTTCTTTTCAAAAAATATCAAGTATGTCATTTCCCTCCCTTACAAAAGATCACCACCTCTCCCCATTGTTCACACCCCTCAAGAAACCTAATTTCAACCAAAATATGGCAAATTAACTTCACCAAATCCCTCCCTTCCTACTTTAATACTTTCTTTGTGAAAAAATGCAAACAAGGAAGCCTTTTTTTTGCAATGAAATGGAGTTACCCAAAGAAGAGGCAGCATCCTTCCTCAAGCTCCTTTATTTTATTTTTATTTCTATACTACCTATATTATTCTTATTCCATGAATAAATAATAGCATCATAATCCTAAATATACTGATATGTTTTTAGGATAATGTTTCTACCTACACTAACGCACACTTCCATATAATGGGTAACGAACTTACCATTTTTGTGTATAGAGAACTACCACCTCACGAAATGATATTGATCATTTTTCCTTTACCACATCTTAAGGTTGAGAATTATGATGAAAATTATATTTTTATATGATATATATGGTGTATTTATGATTCTTTAATTATTTTAAATTCATACCTTCATTCTTTCCATTTTGTGTAAATATGATAATTTAGTTTTGGGAAATATGGACTACCGCCTCAACAAAGTGATGCGATTCATTCGCACTTTACATGGAATTTATCAATGATGAATTTATTAAAATTATATGATAAATATTATATAATTATTATAATTTAATTTTAATATATATATATATATACATATATTTCATTTACTTTCTTTATTTGAAAATGAAAATTAAACGGAAACTACATTCATGCATACTTATGACCAACTGTCTCCATGAACGGTGTATTCCATTAGAAATTTCTATTATTTATAGAACATTAAAAATACATATATAATGAATATATATGATATTTATATCATGTTTTCAATTCTGTAAATCATGATACAAGTATGAGGATCAAATAGATAACAAATCAAGACACATTCGAAAAATAAGGTGATTATTACCCAAAACGCAACTTTAGCATGGAAGAGTTAATAAGAAGGTAATAAAAGGTTATAACCAAATAATATATGTTATATATATATATGGTTATTTTAGATATATATATGGAATTTATATTTATATACATGAGTATTGAATGAGTGTGAAAAGTGTCGAGAAATATGGTAAGGTAATTCCATATAACTTTTTATTTCCCCGAGATACATTCTATATTCACCACTAGATTCATTAGTGTGGTAAATATACTACACAAGAATTTATTATAATATTATTATAATTAAATTTATTTTTTTTACATATCCATTTTATGATCTATCTTTCATGGGGTTTTACAATTCAAAATTTATCATATGAGTAAGATAGTTTTGTCTAAATTTTCCTTCATTGAGACACATGTTTTTCTATACACCATATTATTTTACGATGTGTATATAATTCAATTTGAAATTTTATCTAATGAAAATAATTATTTTATAGATATATTAACCTTTATGTAATTTCATTTTCTTACAAGGGGATTTTGATTCAATGTTACCAAGTTGTAGGTGTTTATTGAAACAATCTCATTATTAATCAATAATATTTATGATTATGCTTCCCTTGAAAACATATTATTATAGATCTCTCTAGAACTCTCATGAAATTTATTATCATCTTTTTATTCATGATATATTCATGTATTGGTACCAATTTTACACACTATGACACATAATATGACCAAAAAAGTGTTTTTATAAAGTTTGATTTTATCGCTCTCTTCAGTTGGAAATCTATGTTCCTTCAAAACCATTTTTTTCTAAAAAAAAGTTACAAAAAAATATTCTATTATTATCCTATGATCCTTAAAATAAAATTTTACCCATTTTTTACCTTTTTAAAAAAAGTTTTTTGAAAAAATTAATCTTAATGTTTTTTTTAGTTGCGGTACTTTTCTAAAAAATTTATGGTGAAAAATGAAAGTCTGGCATGTATGGATTTACTTGCCGTCATGACCATAATTCACTTGAAGCTTCTTTTACAAGATTAAAAAATTTAATTTTTAAGTAAAATTATTTTCTAATTTTCTAGAAATTAATTGTTTTAATGTGGTTTTCAAGTTAAAAGTTTTTCAAAATGATTTAATGCCTTCTTTGTATGATTCAAATTATTTTTCGATGAAAATGGGTTTCAAAAGGTTTTATGTTTTAAAATATTTTTTTAAAGAATAAAGGATGTTTTTTTTCAAGAAATGCTTTTAGAAGGACTTTCACAAATTATTTACCATCTAAGATGACATCCATTGGTGTTACTCATGCCTCAATGGGAAATTATCCAAAGTTTCCATACATATTATTTACCTAAATGGTATATGTTTTGATGGCATGATGCCTATGAAACTGATTTCTCTTTAATGTTTTATATATTTATTAAACACATTCATCTTCCATAGGTTTTATGCTTATGAAACCCACTTCTATTCATGGGTTATTATTTGATTAAATGATAGTGAAACCTATCTTTTTTCATATGTTAAGATATGATTACATGTTTATGAAAACCATTTCATTTCATGGGTTATGAAATGATTTTTATGAAACCCATTTTTATGGGTCATTTTATGATGAAAGTTTTATTATCTTCTCACACATGTATGGATGATTTTATTTCCTTATGTGAACAAAAATAAAATTAATTTCAGAATTTTTTAGTAATTTAATTCTATAAAATTAATATAATTTTTGAATTAAAAATTTCAAAATTATCTTAGGGATATTTTTTGGTATTTTTCTGAAAAAAACATAATTTTTAGTTGAATTGTAAAAAAAATGAATTTTAATTCGAAGCTGATTTTTTATCTAATTTATTTATATAGAGAAATTATATTTTAAGTTGTTTTTAAATTCAATATATATCAATTATTCATCTATTAATCAAATGTAGGTAATTTGAATGCTTTTTTATTGAATTTAGATATAAAATATTAATATCTTTTAAACATTCTCACTTTAAAAACAAGATTTCTCATCATGCCTACAAGATTAGCATTAGAATTAATTTATTCGCTTCTATGTATTGAATTTAGAAAAATAGAAATACACAGTTGTAATCATTAAAATTTTTATAGTCTAATAATATGAACTAACTTTTGACCAAAATTATTAGTGAAAGTGATTAAGATTAATTATAGAAATTTAGATAAAATTAAGCTTCATAAGGGAATAAGCATTAAAATTAAGGGCCCAAATGACCAATACACTTCTCTAAACCCCATTTTATAGCCATATTTCAGCCATAAACCTTCCATAATTGAGTTTTGTTGGTTTTTATGACTTTTTAGGAAACAAATGGCTAAACCTAACTAGTTTTCAAAAATTCCAAGTGTGTCCCCTCCCCCCCCCCTATAGGCCACCAACTCTTCCCCTTCTTCACACCTATCAAACCAATTAAGACAAAAAAATATCTATGAAATTAAAATAAAAAATCCTTAAAATCCTATTTAATTGATCCCTCTGTGTATAAATACTTCCAAGAAACCCCTTTGGTGCAAACCAAAAGGAGTTACACAAATAAGAGGTAACTTCCTTCCTCGAGCTCATTTCATTTATTTTATTTCCCCAAAACCTCAATTATTCTTATTCTGTGATCATATAATAAAAAAGTGGATCTTAATATAATAATATTTTTCTATTTTATAGTTTCTACCTGAACTTGCACACACATCTATCTAATGGGTAACGAACTTACCATTCTTGTGTACGGTGAACTACCGCCTCACAAAACGATGTTGTTAGTTTTATCTTTACTACCTCTCATGGTTGGGAATTAGAATGGAAACTATATTTTCATATGATATTTATGATATTTATGAAATATTTATAATTATTTCATTATTATATAAATCATACATTCCTTCTTTCTATTTTGTGAAAATAATACAACTTTATTGGGGGAAGTGTGGACTAACGCCTCCTAAAAGCGATGTGATTCATTCACAAACTATATGGAATATATTAAGAATTGGTTTATTGAAATTATAATATATATATATATGTGTGTGTGAAATATTAGCTCTATTTTAATGTTATTATATATATATATATATTTCATTTACATTTATTATTTCAATATTACAATGAAAAATAGAAACATTCTTCATGCATACATACGACCTACCGTCTCCATGAACAGAGTTCTCCATTTCCTATTTCTATATTATATAGTTTTTTATAAATACATATATGATTAATATATTATATATTATATAATTATTTAAATTAGGTAAATCATGATATAATTATGAGCACCAAAATATGAAAAATTAAGACACATGTGAAAAACAAAGCGGATATTACCCGAAGTGAAACCTTAACTTGGAATTATTAATAAGAGGGTAATATAAAGTCATTATCATAACCTATATGTTATTAGAAATAATAATATAGTTCTTTAAAATATAAATATTAAACTTTTATTTATTATACAGGTGGTTTTTATGAGTATAAAGATATTCAAGATATAAGGTAAGGGAATTTCATCTCACTTTTTATTTCAATGAGAAACATGTCATATTCACCATTCACTTATTTTGTGTGGTGTATATAATGAATTAAGAAATTTTATATCATTAATTTGATTTTTAATGATATTAAAATATTTAACTAATGTTATTATTTCACAGGTATCATGATTCAAAAGTTACCTGTGTAGTAAGGGTTTTCTCACATCACTTTAATTTTCTGTGAGACACAAGCCATGTTCACCCCGAATTTATAATATGTGGTGTATTTAATTCCTAGGGATGTATTATAAGATTATTATACATAAATTTATGGGTAATTAAATATCCATTTTATTATATTACTTTCAAGGGGTTTGTATTTAAAAATTTACCAAATCAATAAAGTAATTTTGTCCCAATTTTCCTTCTTTGAGACACATGCCATGTTATGAAACTATATTTTTTGATGACATGTTTATAATTCCTTTTACATTTTATATAATTAATATCCTTATTTTTCATGTTATTTTAAGATTCACTTAATGTTATTTTTCCACCGTGTAATGATTCAATGATACCAAATTGGTAACAGTTTATAGCTACAATCTCACCGTTTTTTTGAAATTGTTTATATTTAACATCCCATTGATGAAATATTATGATCCATATTTCAAGAACACTCATTATGTTTCTGAAACTATGGTTATTCATGTTATATCCATGTAATGGTACCATGTTTCACTCTTTGGTACACAATACGATGAAGAAAGTGTTTTTAAGAAAGTCAGACATTACCTCTATCTTTGGATGGAAATATATGTCCCTTCAAAACCATATTTTCTAAAATGATTCCAAAACAAATATACTTTTATAATATTATATTTAAAATATATTTTTACCAATGTTTTATCTTTTATTTAAATGGTTTTTAAAAAATGAATCTTCTTGGAATTTTCTGAATGATGCACTTTTCTAAACAGTTTATTGTGTAAAAGGAATGTTATACATGTATGGATTTACCCACCAAAATGATCATAATTACCTAGAATATTATTCTAAAAAATTATAATGTTATTAGTTTTAAGTAATTTGTTTCCCTAATATTCTAAAAATTCGTTTGTATTGAATTGGGTTTTAAATAAAAAAAATTCAAAATCATTTTATCTTTAAAAAGTGTTTTGTATTATTATTATTTTGTATTATTTTCAAAACACACTTTATATGTTTTAAAACAATTTTTAATGAAAAAAGGATTTAATTTTTTTTCAAGATTAATTTATAAGTTTTAAAGGCAAAAGGTTTTCAAAATAATTTCAATCCTTCTTTCAATGTTTTAAAAGTGTTTTAAAAAAAAAGGTTTTAAAAAAATTTGTTTGTTTTAAAATTAGTTTTTAAAGAAGAAATGATATTTTCATCAAGAAAAGTTTTTTAAAGGGATCTTTACAAATTATTTTAAATCTAAGATTAAATCCATTGGTGTTATTCATTAGATTTTGGTAATTGATCTAAAGGTTCCATTAATATTCTTTCTCTAAATGGTTTATGTTTTGATGACATGATTTTTATGAAACCCGTTTCTTTTTCTCGGGTTATTTGTTTATGAAACCCAATTATCTTCCATGAGTTTTATACTTACGAAACACAACTATTTTCAAGGTTTTTGCTATAAATAAATGATTATGAAACCATATTTTACCTAGGTTAAGATATGATTACATGTTTTTGAAACGTATTTTATTTAATGGGTTAGGATATGATGTTTTTGAAACCCATCTCTTTTTGTGCTTAATGATAGGATGAAAGTTTTATTATCTAGTGGAACATGTGTGTATAATTTTATTATATTATTGGTGGGACCTATATCTGACACCAATACATTGGGTAAAGATAAATTTTTTATGAGCTTAAAAGGGTACACAATATGGAATCCCAAACATGAAAAAAGAAGGCATCTTAGACCAAAAACCAGAGGGTACATGGGAGGGCATCCCAAGCCCAAAAAAGTAGGTACATGGGATGTAATAACAATAATGAAACAAGACTCTACATGGTAGGGAATACCATTCCTGAACAAATAGTGCATCATAAGCCTAAAACAAAATGGTAAATGAGATGGAATCCGAAGAAGGAATCAATAGGGTACACGAGAGGGAATCCCAATCCCAAAATAAGAGGGTACATAGAAGAATCCCAACCTCAGAATAGGTACACGAGTTATTATCCCAACCCTAACATATTATTAAGGTCGTGGTAGGTATCCTTGACATAGGATTTCTATCTTTATGTGTATTCCATGAGTTCTATGTCTTATTACTTCATGGATCATGCACTTCTCTCCCTTATGATTGATCAATTATGAATGAATAATATTTTTTCCATGATTAATTATTATGGTATTTTATATGAATGGTATTATCATATCATGTTATGATCACGTTCTCATTCCCTTATGCTCATGTTTATGTTTATATATCTCCCTTTTTTACCCTTTTTGAGCATTTGAGCTCACCCTTTTATTTTTCCTTCCCCAAGATATGACGATATATTTTATGTATGATATGTCTAATAAGGGAGATAGTTTTGGAGAACCTATTAGAAGATAATTTAGTTCACTCATGTACCATTGTTTACATATACATGTTTCTAAAGGCACTAAACATATACAGTCTTTAGGATTCAATTTGTGTAATGTTTTATGTATTCCATAAAAAAGATGTAATTTTTATTTATGAAAAAAATGGCCTCTATACGTTATTGGTTTTGAAAATTAATTTTATTATTTTAAATTTCATTATTTTAATTAATATAAATGTTTTCTATTGAGAGATTATTTATATTATTTCTTATATACTGTTTAAGTCATTTTGATTTCATAATAGTTACTCTAAATTCATATTGTATTTTACTATTTTCCTAAAAAACTCAATTCTATTTGAAAATCCTGAGAAATCCACCTTTTGATAAATTTTATGTCATAATTATAAAATTGAAGTAATTTTTATCAAAATAGTATCTTTATGTAAGAAATTTATTATTTAAATAAATCCCATGATGTATTTTAAAACCTTTCATTTCGCACCAAAAAATTAAAAACTCTTATTTAATAATTCCTATTTTTATTCTAAGACATATATAGGTAATTATATTACTATTAATCAGTAAATATAATTTATTAATAATTATTAATTGTATTATTACAAAATGGTTTTATTTATTTTAGTAGTATTTTATATCTATTCAGGTTACAATACTATTACATTGGTTATCAACGGGGAGAAACTATTTTAATGATCTGATTCCAAATGGTCAAATTCCTAGAGTCACCTTACCCTTCCAACAGTAATATTATCCCTTATATTTGATTATCATTCTAACACATAAAATCATCTTCATCCTTCCCTTATATCATATACCATTTCAATTCCACTGATTATTTATTATTCATAATAGAAATGAATACTATATATTTCTTATTATTTTTGGAGTATGATCCATTGGATTTAAAGGATAAGTTAGTTCCCTATATTGTAATGTGTTTTGTAGAATTAATTAGTTCATTATTACTAATTTAATTTTCTAGTTCTTTGTTTCACTACTATGTTTTGTTTTGTCATAATGAGATAATAGAATTTTAATTTTGAAAAAGTTATTATGAAAAAGTGTTTACTTACCATGGTGGAATCTCAGTTATTATATTCTCCACTTCTTAAATAGTACCATCGTTGAACTTTTTTACCTACATATGCCCATAAACAAATAAGGGCTATTCTTCATCATTTCCTCCTTAGTATTCCATATTTCATCCTCTAACTTGGTATTCCTCTAAATTGATTTCATTAGTCTAGTTACCCATTTCTAGAAATTTTACTCTCTAGTGCTAAGAATTTGGATTAGATCTTTATTATAAGACAATTCAAGTTCCAAATTTATTTCGTTAGTGGGGAGTACATGTATTGGGATTGAATTTTACTTCCTAAATAGTGATAAATAAATACTTCATTAAATTTAGAGAGGTAATGAGAATATCTAAATGATAAGTCATAACTACAATTTTATTTAAGATCTTAGAAGGATTAATGTACCTAGAAAATAGTTTCCCCTCCTTACACAAACTTATAACTCTCTTACATAGTGATACTTTCAAGAATACATGATCCCCTACATAGAATTACAAGTCCTCATTTAGATTATACATGTAACTTTTCTATATGATTTGATCTATTTTTATATTATTTTAAATGGATTAAACTTTCTCAGTTGTCTCCTTAACGAGTTCTATACCAACTAGTTTCATTTTTATGACTTCCTCCCAACGGGCTGGAGTATGGAATTTTATCCATACAAGTCTTCACACTATGTCATTTGAATGCTTGAATAATAATTATTATCATTATAAAATTCCATCAAAGGTAGATACCAGTCTCAAATTCCTTGGATTTTAAGTGATCATGATCTCAACATTTACTCTAATGTTTGGATTTTCCTGTCATACTACCCATTAGATGAGGATGATAAGTGTTTATCAAATATATATCAGTATTCAAATAATTTTGGATACTCCTACAAAAATTTTATGTGAACTGAGGGTCATAATATGGTACAATTGACACAGGTTCTACATTAACTCTCAAAACTTTTCAATATAGAGATATGTATTATGTGGAAGGGGTAGGTCCTCCATTATTATTTGGAATGTGTGGAAATAGTAAATAAATCCAAAATAGACCATATAGAATTATTACTCTTATATTTTTTGGGAATTTTAATAATAAATTCTTTTTTAAAATTGACCCACTTCAACATTGGTATAGGTAGTGGCTTCATGACACCCTTATGATGTTTTGTAGCAGCCTTTAATTATTGGCATAACAAGAATCTAGAAAAATAGTTATAAATTTCGTACATTATGTTGTCTCATTAGAAATGTTCTCTTGAATCTTTAAATATCATAGTTATACTAGTATATGTAGTGAAATTTTAGAAATGAGATTCATATAACAATTATCTCTTTTTTTGAGGCACTAATAGAACATAAAATCTCTTTCTAAATATTAAAACCCCATATATATTTGACCAAAAGGTGGATCCTAGATTAAGTTCATATATATGAAATAAAAACTATTCATTATGTTTAAGGTCATAAGGATTTTTTAAAAAGTACCAATCCATGTGTAAGGTCATTGATCATGTAACAATATTGGGTTGGTTTACCAATAAAATAATAACTAACCTAACATAAAGGATGAACATAAATTTGGTTTAAGAAACCTCATTTTTATATAGGGTCTATGCGCATATAATTTAGTGTTATAGATATTATACCAATTACTATTTCTCAGTTTAATGTCATAGAACACAGACCAAAGTAAGGTTTCTTTCCCATCAAAAATAATGAAATCAAACTGATGTGTAGGACAAACTTAATGCCTATATTGGAAACCTCAATGGTGAAATTTAATTTAGCTTAAAGTCATACTGGTTAGGCCATATTGGGTGTTTTATTGGAATAAATTCAATATATGATGTGAATAATATATTAAATACCAATGCAGACATCATTTTTTCATCAAAGAGATAAAATGATTTATGTTTAAGGTCGTATATCTTTGACCAGAGCATCTTTCTATTTGTAATTGTGTGACATGGGGCTGAATAATGGTGGTTTATTCACTTGGAATGAACTAAGTTAACCTGAAAATGATGAGAAATAAAAAAGATATAGAAAACTGGGGGTATAGGTATTATGAATTAGATGTTGATTCATTTTGATAATGTGTAAACAAAATAATTTCATGATAACTAAAAAATTTAGTTATATGAAAATTTTTATATTAAATAATATAAATCATAACGTTAAATATATGAATTAGATATGGTGAAAAGGCCATCAATAGGTTTGGAAGTCCACTGACCATATTCAAAAGATGGGTTTTATTACTATTCAATTAGATTAATATAATAATGATTACTATTGGTCATATTCTAATAATGGGTTCCAATGTAATATTATCAAATGTATATGGGTTTAGATATTATTTCCCAAGGGAAAATATATGCCCTTTTATGGGTATATTTAGGTCATATATAAGTTTTTTGTGATATTACCATGGAAAATAGGGTCCATTTAGATCATATTTACTCTAAACCAATAGACATTATGGGTTTATGGTAATCCAATTGTTCAATATATGAAGTATGATATGTGGAATAAAACTGTTCAAAGATATTTAGAATATTATTAATTTTAGATAATCAAATAGAGTTAAAGTAAATGATTGAAAACTTATTTAGATGAGGAGAATGGTATAGAAAATGTATTTTTATTGATAATAGGACCCTGGTATAAGATTGGTGTTCTAAAACATGAAAAAGAATAGTTAGCATGTAACATCCGGAGAGTGTAAAAATAAAGGTTGATGTAGATGAATTATTATTGTTGCATCCAGGATATGAGATCCTTGTGTCACTATATATCCTATGATAATAGGAATAAAAACAAACATGGTTATATAAAATGAGGTTATATCCAAGTATAAGGATAGTGGATAAAACTCAACATGAATTAATTAAAATAAATACATTGATAGATTTGGAAATAGGAAAATGAAATAGTATAGAATCATATGGTTAGTACCAATATATGATATCCAAGCATCATTACATATCTTTTGGTAATATAAATCAAGTTGAAGGAAGTTAATAAGGTAAAGTATAACATAAAATACTTGAAAATGATTCATAAAAAACCAAAATTTCAATTTTTGAGTTAAGAAAGTGAGATGGAGTGAAGGGGTACCCTAGTATGAGTGTAGAAGGCCCAATATAATGTTACTTGGTAGGGATCCAAACCAAAATGTTAAATTTGAAATGAAATAAGAGGTATTATTTTGTATTAGCCCATAATTTGAATTCTAGTGATCACTATGTATCTTGTGGTAATAGGAATCAATCCATGTGTTTTTTGTTTGGAAAAAAGACATTTCATAGGGAATAGATAGGGGAGTTTTCAATTGGAAGTGAAGGAACCCAAAACCAATGTGATTCAATGTAAATATATTTGAAGAATTTAGGTATGAGGGAGAGATTGAGGATTTTTTATGAGACAGGTATATATGATCTAGGTGTCACTACATAGGGATTCTATATATAGAAATATCTTAATTAAATAAATTCATGCAGTTTGAGTTCATAAATAATGGGTTACTCCATAAATTTTATGTTTATGTGGGATGGACTACCCTGAGAAGTTCAGGTTCATGAAGAAATGAATATTCAAAATATTATAGGGTTATATGGGATATGTCATATATCACGATGTTTAAGGAAATTATATAAGGAACTTACACTATACAGTTTATAGTCATGTGGTAAAGTCCATGTTGCATGTAATTTTGTGTCTTTTGATAAGAATTAGAAAACATGAAGTTAATATTTTATACAATATGTTTCTTGAGAAACATTTTATTAGTGGTTATTGTAATACACACTCTATTTCAGGTGATTAGGGAGAATTCTTTATTTGATTATACCTTATGTATGATGGTATGTGCATTCTTATTTCAGCTCCAATTTTAGAGGTTTCATTCATAGTATCATTGGTGTCATTAACCCTAATATAATTTACCCATTAAAAAATTACTAGATGTTGAATTTCTTGTTGAATTATAAAGCTACAATATTATAGTGAACCTCAATATTATATAATGATCACAACCTTTTATCATCAATATCTTATAGCTCATATAGACAAATGTTTCATATTATATCCTTAGTAAGTTGCTCAAAAAGGGTTCTTCAAGGTGAGAGTAATTTAAAATAGATTAGAGAAATCACTATGGTCTACTACACTCATGAATACGAGGCTTCTTGTATTGGTGTTAAAATAGTTGTTCGGTAATACCACAAAGTACTGAGGAGAGTATTAGGATAGAAAAATTATCTCCATCCACCATTTTTATATGATATTCAACAAATTAAATCTGATGACCAATATAAATTCATTTATAACAAAAAATAGTAGTAAGAGTGACATGATTAAATTTTTATTTTTGAATATAACTTATTCAATTAAAATGAAAAAGAATTTATTCCATTTTCTTTTAGGACATTGTGTTGAACTATAATTGTAGTGATGATGTTTAACTTCAGAAAATTTGGAACATATTTTTTCCAATCATTTTTAGGGGTATGATTTAAACTAATTTGAAGAGATACGTCATTGGTAGTAATGATAAACTTATACTACCTAATGATCGTATGATGGTATGGACCTATAACATTTATACCCTATATATAATAACTAATAGTATTTTATATCATGTAGAAACTTCTTGGGTTGATAAATTACATTATCATACACATTACATGTATGATACCTCTTCATGAATTCCATGTAATCATGCTATATTTGAGGGGAAAAGTACCCAAGTCTATTTATTTGGTGATTGATCTTGGTTCCTTTTTTAAGTTCACCATATCTGTCAACATGGACATCTTTCATAACTATAAGGGTTTCCACTTATTCAATTCACTTAAGAAGGACTCAATGAAAATCATTATTATATAATATTTTCTTAGTGTTTGGGATATTATAGAAGAACTTTTTTATCCTATCAGTGAATTTATTCCTTCCAAGAAAACATCAGTAGAATAAATATATTATAAAGGTAATAAACTATAAAATACATCTATCTGAGTGGTTGATTAGTTTTTAGGGATTAGGACCTAACTCATTCCATGGTTATATCAATATTATTTACCTATTTCTTATCATTGATGATGAAAGGAATGAACACCCTATAATGTGAAATAAGTATGATCATTTCATCTTGATATGGGATGTAAAGAGCAGTGTATAGGTTATTTAAGCTTTTGGATTAATATTTGTGAAACCATGGTATATATAACAGAACTGGCTCAGAAGGAAACTACATTATCAACTCTCATGTCTGGTATAGAAAAATCATCAACTCCTCTTTGGTAACACCCTATTTCCCATTAATTAATCTCAACCCCAATTATAAGTTACCTATAATATTAATTTTAGAGACTAGTTTTTTTATAGAAAACTATAGGATGATGATAATGTATTTAAATTATTACTTATTATTAGTTTTTACTTATAAGAGGAGGAATAAGTATGGGAAGCCTAATTTTACTAGGGAAACAAATATGAATCAAAATCTAAATAGGTTGAATTTTAGATTCTCTAGTCTCATCCTAATAGGGTATTGGTTAGAGCCATCAAATTAAATTTTGCATTTTTTGGATTATTGGTTTATATATAATAATTGTTTATTTGGGAGCACTGTATTTAAAATTAGTTCCTCTTTGGATGGGTTTTCTTTTATAAAACGTGAAATCTCTTATCCTTTGGCCACATTTTGGCATATTGATTGGGTATAAAACTATTATATTACAATAACCCTTGTTTTTAATTTTCCAGTAAAAAGTGGTGACCAATGATATATTTTAGAGTATCAAAGTTTGAGACCAATTGAAACACATGTTTTTATAAATATTGATAATGTATTTTCACCATAAAAATCAAGGTAATTCAATTTTACTCAGTTGTGATATACATATTCTTAGCCAAAAAATTATTCTTTTATGTTAATAAATGTTATCCTATTTTAGAATACCATTATTTTGGGTAATAAGAGTTTTAAGAGACCAATCGAAGTCATCCACATAATGGATGAGTGTAATACCCTCCAAATGAAGCATTAACATGGGAGGATGCAACAAATACCACCTGATCCTATCAAATGAAATATTCTAATCCTTATCTCACTGATGATTCATACCCTTTTTGGTCAATTTCATGAAGGGAATGAATTTTTTAGAAATTTTTATGATGAAATAACAAATTTTCAGTTAATTTTTCATGGAATCCTCTCAATTTTAAAAGATTCCGACAAGGGTTTATTTTGAGTATCACCTTGATTTTCTTTGGGTGAACATCAATATCATAATGATGAACCATGAATCGATGAAATTTCCATGAATCTACACTAAATACACTCTTTTGTGGGTTTATCTTAATTTTATGTGACCAAATTTGGAAAGAACCGCCTCAAGGTTATTGAAGTGATTCAGTGTATCTTAATGAACAAATAATTATCGTAGCATTCCAAAGTTTTTCCAAGAAGGGGATTAAAAAATGGTTCACATAACATTAATAAGTAGATCTCATATTATTCAAACCAAAAGTCATTACCTTTTAGAAATATACTCCTTGAGGTTCCCTAAAGGTAATGGAATATTCATATTCAAAGGCTATTAAAATTTGGTTATGGTTGGAATACCCATCCATGAACGAAGGGGTTTGAAACTAGATATTTCATTAATCAATAGTTTTATAATTCGGACTATAAAATCATCATGTGAGAAAGGGAGGTTAAGGTCTTAAAATTCGGTATGAACTCATATTTTTATGATATTTTTCTTGATAGACACCGTTTTATCTACCCTTTTATGTTAATGAACCCCTCTTACAAAGTGATCCTAGATTAACTTGTCCATATTAATTTCCACCAAGGCACCTTTAGATGGATGAATTAATATTGTCACCTATTAATAACAATGTTGGTTAGAAGGTAGACCCAAATGATGAGTAAATACTTTATAATATTTCCCATTAATATTTTTATAACTCCATGTGATTACATCTTGACGTTTCTTGAGTAAGGAAACAACCTTATCCTATTTATTTGGAGTTATGGTTGCACTAATTACCATTGAAAATGGGTCTTCTTCAATGTAAAAATTCACTTATTCAATCTCTTAGGCAGTGTTGTATATTCCTTCCTAAAAAGTAGGTGGGTTATATCCTATATATTATTTATCAACATCGTGAGTCAAGTGTGGATAGACCTTAACCTATTGATTTTTTTATG
Source organism: Viscum album (assembly GCA_963277665.1). NCBI lineage: Eukaryota > Viridiplantae > Streptophyta > Magnoliopsida > Santalales > Viscaceae > Viscum > Viscum album. The sequence goes on along the minus strand of OY728121.1, from coordinate 1,074,278,039 downwards.
ATCACACAAGAATAAAATTTTATTTGATAAAATCACACATATCAGAAATAGATGGTAGTTTTTCATAACCTACTTCCCAATCATTATATCATTTTCAAATGATATATCCTTATTTCATTAAAATATATAATTTTTTAAGTTCTTATTATACCTACATTTAGATTGATATTATTCAAACTGTAATCAATGTAAATGGGTCCCATAAGAAACCTTCCTCCTATAAATGAATATTAAAAAATATATATTTTCTATCTTTTGTTTGAGAAGAAGTTGTCTAGTTGATATTTCCCATTTTATATGATGGAAAGTTGAATTCTTAAACCCATATTTATTAATTTAATATAATGAATAGGAATAAAAAAATATCATTCACATGGTTCTAAGGGGTAATGGGAGTGAAATACTATCCATTTATGGTTACCACTTATATTGTTGCATCTATATATAGTTTCTTCCCTTTTTTCATGTAGTATCCAACATTGATGTATCATTCTTTTTAGGTTTCAAAATAGGAACATTAACTATAAGTAACATTAATTTAGTTATCAATAGAGTACATTGGGAATTAACGATTTGAATAGGGTACTATTATAGAAAGATAAATCCCTACCTTTTCAATAGAGAATTTAAAGTAATGTCTTGAAAAATGACCATGAAGATAGAGATATATACAAGATCCCTAAATTAGGTTTTAAATTTAATGTTTCCTAAGGGTTTCTATTTACTATTATTAAAACCGTAAATTATTAAAATGGAAAGAGAGAAACTGGATCCCTTGTATCCCAAGTGGTAGATGGTTTGGGCTATAATGAGGCTAATTCTTAAAACATTATCCACCAGGACTCAATGATTATTTCAGTCATTAATGTTTATATTACTATATATTAGTTTGGTATTAAATTTTATGGATATTTCTGGATGTTATCTTATAAAAGAGATGACCACTTAGAATTAAATTAATCTAGCCTTGATAAGATACATCTCAGTGGTAGGCATTTTGTTATTGAACTATTAAGGATTTCATAAAGCCTCTAACAGTAAATATATTAGTTTTTAAGATATGGAGGGTGTATAATATTTAGGGTCATAATAAAATATTAATGAAACACATCAATATGTTATACTTCTCATATAAGATATGAATTTCTTACCATGCTCTTGTTCAAGAGTTTAAGGCATAAAAGGGTGATCTGATTGGTAAGATAATATTCTTAAGCATATATTTAATGGTATTTTTAATGATTGTGGGTTAGGATTACCATCTATTACATTATTATATGTATTAATAGGAATATTTTCATCTCTTAATTGACCTAATAGAATGATTGAATTAATCTAAGTATTATATGGTCTGAGATTAGACATATTATCTTATCATAATATTTGAATTTTATTTATCATTGTTTTAGTAATATGAATTATAAAATTTGTGATGCCCCGAAGATTCTGGGTATTTCTTTTATAATTTCTTCATTTACCTCTTTTATTTACCCTCATCTTTTTAAGTAATTCCATCATATAAAATTTATCATCATCATCACACATGTTTGTTAGTCAAATAACTGTAATAAAGGTAAAATAGAGTTCATTATTGGAAGAGAATTATATTTGAAAGAATGATGATTGTTATCACGATGATTTGAAAATAAAATACACGAGTGTTGGGAATTGTTTTAGTACTCGAGTGGGAATATCCTCGGGTTCATTATATTATTTGAATTGATTGAACTGATTCTTAGGAGGCTCCAAAGAAAATAGAATCGGGTACAAGGATAAATTACTTAGTTATGGATGGATAATTATATAAATCTATTACATTTATTTATAGGATGTCTATTTTTTAGTTTTCTATGATTTCTTATTTGAACCTCTTAACATCATTCTCTTTCTTCGGGGAAAGTGATTGACACCCACATTACATGTGGCTTAGGATTTTCCTACACTTCTGGGAATTCATCTATAATCTTTGAAGAAATTTTTTAAATATAAAGAAATCAGAAATTATATATGCTAAAATATAATGTAACGGTAAATAATTTTGGTGATCATTGAGTGTTGATTAATTGAGTTTCTTAATTTTTGGAAGTGTGATTAAATTATTTTCTAAGGTAGCAATAAAGTACCATGGGAACCAATCAATTTGAAAAGAATTGAATCAAATTTTCCTATTTTAAAAATCACAATATCATTATTCCTTGTTCACATCGCATGTTTTTGTATTAGAGAATGTTTAATTTTAATGTTATTTCATGGGAGGAGTCATTACGTTGAATTTGATAGACTTAGGGGTTCGATCCTATATTATTTCTAGTTTGAGAGTGAAAGTGGATACTTTTTTGTTTTCAATACCTCCTTGTTTTTTGTTTATCCCAAGTGATTCATTTGTTTCAATTGATGTGTCAATATGTCTTTTTTATTTTTGATAAAGTGAATATTTTTAGATAATTATTATAGATTAATTTATTAGATTTATATTTAATTCTTTAACAATTATCCTTGATTAAATGTCGAAATTGTTTTAACAGATCATAAATCTCAAAAACTTGTGAAAAAGGAATTTCATGAAGTGCACAATGCTTAAAAAATGTTGGAGAAGACCATGAAAATTTTTATTAGAATGAGGAAAAGAATATTTCCATGCAAAAATAATGAAATTTAATGATGGAATTAAATAACCCAATCCATGAAAATTATATATATATATTTCAAGAATAATTCTTGAAGAATATTGGGTTTTTTATCAGCATTTAAGGATAATTTTACTAACTATTTTTTATATGGGTATTTAATAAAAAGGTTTCAATTAAAACTATACATGTTCCACTATGATCTTATAGGAGAATGGATCAAATACAAATGGGATACATCTAGTCTAGTTAACATGGAGGTAGAGGAGTGAGAGTGGATACATAACGCCCCCAAGAACATGCAGAGGATGTGTATACACTACTACAAAAGTCACTTTTATCAGTGCTAAAAAAACCCCTTTATCAGCACTTTTACGAGAACTGTAAAGAGTGGTGCTAATAAAGGGGGGTCCCTTTTATCAGTGCAATTTTTTAGCACTGATAAAAGGGGTCCATTACAGAGCTATAAAAATAGCACTGATAAATGTCAAAAAATTGAAAAAAATTAAAATATATATATAATTCGTGGGTGGTTCACACACTGCACCCCGCTTCCCTATGCCTGTGACCCCCTCAACCCGCACACTGCACCCCGCTTCGCTGCGCTCATGCGACCCTGCTGCCACTGGAATTCGAACACATGACCTCCCCCCTTGTGCGCTGCAACTTTACCACTTAGCCATTTTTTTCTCCCATTAATGATATATCAAGTTATATATATATATAGAGAGTTATACGTATTTGTATATTAATAAAGATCCATATTAATATAAATTTATTTAGTTATATTAATATATATATATATATATTTGTATATTAATATATATATATTTAAAGATTAATTTCAAATACATTTATAAAATATGTGTTTCTACGTGTGTTTATAAATAAATAAATACATACATACATATATACAACACACACACACACAGATATATATATATATATATATGTATATAGTGATGAATGAATACATAGAAATGTAGATGTGAAAAGTCATCGAGAATTTTAAAACTTCTATAACTTCTAATCCAGAAGTCCATTTCAACTCCGAAACTAGTCAAATCGAAAAACATGAAATGATCTTCGATATGATATGTGGTACAAGCAAAACGGACATTCGAATCAGAAGTTAGAGGCGTTTGAATGTTAAAATGACAATAACTTCTAATCTAGGAGTCCGTTTCAGCTCCACAATCAGTCAAATAAAAGAAAATGAAACAATATTCGATATGATATATGGTACTCATTTATCAGACATTGGTATCAGAAGTTATAGCTATTTGAATGGTAAAAAATTGGGGTACCCCAACTAAAAACCCAGTGTTGGTGGCCTTCTGGGACTTTTCTGGCCTCAAAAAAACCTTGGACGGATTTTACCCATCCAAAAGGGTTATAGATCTTGTCGCAGGATTCGATTTGATTTGCTGTAGAGCTAAAAAGGAGTCCCAGATCATAATTTATGGAATTTTGAAGTTTGAGTTGTGTTTTCAACATATTTTTGATCTTTTATTTATTTTTTTATTTTTTTTATACTCAAAGTGTTATTACATGACTATTGGTGGATAAAAATTACATAATTATTAATTAAAAATATTTTCTAAATTATTTTATAAGTCTCTTTTACTAAATATCACATACATTCATATTTTATTTCCATTCATCATTTCTAAAACATAATTAAAAAATAAATATTATATTTATATCAATATAAATAGATTTATAGCTTTATATATTAATAAATGTTTTTATTTTTTTTAAATTTTCCCCTTTATCAATGCTTTTTATAAAAGCGCTGATAAATGGTTGTCTTTATCTGCGCTTTTCCAGAAGCGCTGATAAGGGGGGGGGGGTCTTTTTCAATGCTTATATAAAAGCACTGATAATGACCCCCCCACTTTATCAGTGCTTTTAAAAAGCACTGATAAATGTGTATTCCTTCCCTTTCCCCATTTTGTAGTAGTGATGGAATATAAATATCACACCTGGGGTTCTAGGGACATTATATGGGGAAGCATAGTAGTATAAGGTAGTGTGTGTGAGTGTTTCATGTGATGAACCCCACTATCTACTTAAGTGGCTAATGGAATTGAGATTATTATTAAGATATGGTTGAGAATGCATAAATTTTATGTGGAATCATGATATGTGAACACTATTACTTTGTTAAAAAATATACTAACAGAACACCAAATGCATGATGGAATTGATCTCCACTATCTTATCCGCATTATGTTCATCTTCATCCTTTTCTCCCATCAGGTGATTTATCATGTTTCATTCATTATGGGCAGACCACCATCATAGGAATCCAAGTTCCCCATGGGTAATCTATGTCATAAAATTTAAGGTGATATAGATAAGAACATTATTTCATGTAATATTCATTTTTCAGCAATTCAATTATCTAAAAAAGGTGATGTTGTTGAATGAGAAAAGAGGTATAGAAGGATACTAATGAATCAGATATCCATGAATGAGTTCAAACATTAAAAGGACCATTTTTGTCCCAACTAGGATAAATACCCTAAGAGTGGGGGTGATTCAGGGCATGACATATTAAAACACCTACCCCTTTGGATTTTATTTCATTGTTAGAAAAAAACACTATTATATTTATTTCCCATAGAAATGTATGAATAGAATTGAAATCATGCATGAGACACAAAAAATTTACTTCGTTCACCCTCACTGGGATATATCCAAGGATCATACAATGGTGATGTTCCAATGTACCTAATCCACTAAGGTTCACATCCAAAATAAAATGTTTAGGACAGATCCCTTCTATGCCCAAGATTACTACCTTTATAAGGTTTAAGGTCAGCTCACTGATTTTCCAAGGGTCACTCTTTGAGTATCTTTCTCTACCTCACTACTAGTGGAAAGGATCACATTATTCCTCTTCATTTACTCACTACTTTAGAAAGTATCCACACATTGTTTATGGACGTGAAGGTCCCTTCACTATCACTAATTAATACATACTCAATTGTAGATAAATGCTCTATTAAAGTCTCATTTTGATCTAATTGATGAATCAAACATTACCATAATTCACTATTTAATACATTTTTATACCTTTCTTGATGCTTACTACTTTTTTGAAGATCACCAATTTCACAGATCCTAGAAAACCTTCATGAAAAAACCTCTTTTTTATGTTAAAACATTTTTATAAGGCATACTTTTCCATCGCGAAGCACAATAATTTATGCCAGTTTTACAACATCCATAAACTTCACCACATTCACAATTCTCACAGTTTTTGGTTGAAATTAATATCCTTTGATAATTACTTTTATTCGTGAACATGTTTACAAGGACATATTTTGTGAACCTCCTTCACAAATTTGGAGCCTTAGAATATTTGTTATGTCTCACTACTTTTCTAAAGTGAGTGTAGGCATATTTATAGGCATTTACACAAATTCCAGAAGATTCTAGCCACAACATCACCATTTTGTGATGCTCCATCATTTTTTTCAATGATCCCTAACTCAGGAATCCCCATGGGAATTTATCATTTGGGATGCCAGATGTTGTAATGAAGATCACCATCGACATCATTGTGCCTTTGTGAAACCACCTTCATAAAACCCGTTCATCGTGAAAATACTGAATTTTCTTTGTTTTCATAAGTCCTTAAAGGAAATCCAATTTTCAAGATTCTATAAATCCTTTACATTTTAGACCCCCATAATTTTTGAAAACACTAGGAAATTGTCTCACATTGTGTACACAATTTTATGTTCCGCTTCCAGGTCATCCATTCCTTTTACTTGGATCATTTTGAAAATTCATATTCAGAAATTTCTATGGAATCCAAAAATTATCATGGAAACCCTATTTATTAACAAACACAATCAACCCCCAAAACACTGCACTGTTACCTTGAAGGATTTTTTCCCAACAATATCCCCCTTTAGGTTTGTTGGAAACTCTTCATATTCTAATACCCCAATAAAGATTCTTCTATATTCTTACAACATACGCTTCTTGAAATTAAAATAGATATCAAAGATTTTCTCAAAACATTATCTAAGATCACATGATCTATTCTCGGTATGAGAAACATGAATATCATGCAATGATCCTCAATTAAACACCACATTCAAAAACTGATCAACTAATTTCATAAAAAATTTCATCTGGTGTGATATATATACTTTAATCGATCACATTTAGCATCATTTGATTCAAAACTCCCCCTAATTAACTTCTTGGGTTCTCATTATTTTTAATGCTTAAATATTTCCAATATAAGATCTAATATCCTTGATTTGGAATGCTTAATGATGTTAAAGATAAGCTCTGATATCTCCCCCAATGTCACAACTCCCCCTTTCAAATTCTACACCTATCTTGATTAAGACATTTTCATGACTTTAATAGCCAAAATTTCTCCCCATTTTCCAACAATTATGAAGGTCACTTTGTTATGTTCTACAACATGGTAAAGACCACAGATCATCACATTTGGGTAAAACACACCATACCTTGGGGAGAGGGGGTACCACATCCACACTTTTTCATGTGCAGGGAGTCGACTGAACTCCCAGAGCCAGTTTATGCCTCTCAAATACTTCTTTAGGTAAGGCCTTTGTCAAAATTTCTACAACCTATAGTTATATAGGCACATACTCCAACTTCACAAGTCTTTTCTCCACCTTCCCCTTAATAAAATGATATTATATCTCAATATTCTTTGTTCTTGAGTGATAGACTTGATTTTTTCTAATAATTATAGAACATGAATTATCACAATGGATTTTGAACAGATACTTCACTTCAACTCCCATATCATCAAGTTTCTTCATCATCCATAATAATCGTGTTCACTCTTGAGTAGCCAAAATAAAATCATATTATATGATTCTGAATGAAATTTAATCTTTTTTATTTATTATCTAATAAATACCAAATCCACCAAGGTAGAATTTACCACCTGATGTTTACTTTCTATCATCTTCTGAACTAGAACAATTTGCATCCATATATCCCAATAACTCCTACCGATATCTTTCATTATATATAAAACCGAAATATACCATTCCATTGATATAAATAAGTATTCTTTCACTGCATGAATTGGTATTTACTTTGAATTTTCTTGATACCGCACTTCTTGACACGTGTAAACAAATATCTTCTCATTCCACTGTTAAGTACAACGGGATTCCAATGATCTACCTGTATTGTGTGAAATTAACCACTTTTCCTTCATCATCCCATGAAAGTTTCATCTAGGTATCCATAAATGTATTCATCTCCTTGGAATTATCTATTAAAATAATCTCAAAACGACCATGGAAATTTTATATTGAGAAATTAATGCGCCATTCTTTCCTTTTGTTACATATAAACCAAGAAAAAATGTCAGTTCAATAATCATCAACATTTTTGACTCACCTTTCATGAATTCAAAAAAATATCTACACTAAACTTCATCCAATCCACATAAGATTATATCATCAGTATACAACAGATCCATAATCCCTTTATTACTATCATTATTGACATAGATATTATAACCAACTCTACTAAGAAGAAAACCTAGATTCTTCAAAAAATTATCAAGCCACGAATATCATTCTATCATTGCTTTATTCAACTAATAAAACGTATTATATAGCTGAAAAACTCTATTATCAACTTCATGAAGGATAAAACCATCTTTATTCTCAATAAAACTTTATTATTCCAGAACACCATTCAGATATGTTGACTTGACTTCCATTTGGAAAACATTAAACATTCTTTGCACTCATCTGGATAAGAATATTATGATTGTCTACAACATTGAAATTGGTAAAAATGTTTCATATACATTGATAACATCTTTCTAATATTACCATTTTCACACTATTAGTGATTTTTTTGAATCAAAGAACCATCCTCATTCATCTTTTTTTGAACTCTGATTTAATCCCAATGACATTCTTACCTGTTTTCTTCGAAACAATCTCTCATGTCATATTTTTTTCAATTTGGTCAAAATTATCATTCATATCCTGCTTCCAATTCTCATCTCCATATGCTTCATCAAAACATTTATGCTCTACCTGTGAAAAGAATTATGCTTGTTGTAGTGTCCTAAACCACCTTGTCTGCACTGGGGCTAACTGATAAAAAATTATGTTCTGTTTATCAATTTATTCTCTTATATTCTATCTTTGTGTAGATACTGAATTGTTCTCATCCTTTCCATCATCATAATCTTCTTTTAAAACATTATTTGTAAATAGAACATCCATGATCTTCTTATATATTCATCGTTATAACACTATGACTAATAATGTATTTGATGAAAATTATTCTCATTTTCTACTATGGTTACATCATTTCTTTAGACTACCTTTACTATTCACTTATTGAAGAATTTTTATGATTTTATTTTGTTTGAGTGTCCAAAAAAATCCCCTCATATACATGGGATTCGAACTTCATGTGTTTCTCCTTATTAATATGGAATGAATTACTTCTAAAGACTCAAAAGTACATCAACATTAGATTCCTTACATACCATATATCATATGGATTCTTATATTCTTTATAAAATAATAGTGCGCTAATTGATGTGTAAACTGATTTCATCACTAATTCTTTCCAAAACATCTCTATAAGGACTTTCTATGTGAGAATTATTCTACCCATGTCGTTAAAAATTTGATTTATTCTCTCACCCACTCTATTCTTCTGTAGAGTTCTTACTAATGAAACTTTATTTCTTATCCCATGATTCACTTAATAATCCTCCACTTGTCTATTTGTGAACTATATTTCATTGTCTATTCGGATCTTCTGGATTGTTCAACCCAACATCTTCTCAACTTCCCTTAAATAATTTTTTTATGAAATATAACACCTAATATTTGTGAGTGATGACTAAAACCCATTCTAGTCTGCTAAAATCATCAATTAAGAGAACATAATATCTTCTTAAATCAATAGATCTTGGTGAAATTTGTCTTCATACATAAATATGCACTAACTCAATCAATTTTTTAAAACTTTTATCTTCATCGTTATATGTATTTTTAATGATATTCCCCTATTAACTAGAATCACACATATGGGTACGATCACATGATAATATAGTGGTGTCTTGAGAACTATCATATTTCACCATATCTTTCAATGATGTTTGGATCAAATGATCATGGCATTTATTCCATAATTTTTTTTGTTTTCATTTGACAAGAAGTGCATATCTTCCTCTCCACTTACAAAGTAGAGATTCCCTTTCGTATGATTTCCCTGAAAAAAATGAACCTTCTTTTCCCTTGATGACACATAATTTCCTATAAAATCTTATGGCATGTCCTGAATCACATAATTTATTAACACTTAGTAGGTAGTGACCAAGACCGTAGACAACCAAGAAATCTACCTATCTCTTGTCTTTCCCCCTAAACTTTTCATTTCCAAATCCAATAATTTTCAATCCTTCATCATTACCAAATATCACAATACATCACATGTCGTATTGGATTCCTATCACTAGTTCCTTATTTCCCATTATATGGAAGGTCCATCCAATATCAATAATCTAATTTCCAGAACAGTCTGATGCTTTCAAAGTAATTTTTGCAACCATTTCTTATTCATCTCTTTCTTTTATGATCAATTTTTTTTCACATCATACCTAATATAGATTAATAGTCTTAATATTCCTTAAAGTACGATGGGCCAAATTGATCCTATAGAGCTTCATATCAATTTTTCATTTTTAGTTCGTTTGATGATTCATTTAGCTGCTTCTTATGGCTATATTCAGTATACCTCAAAACATTCCTCTTCATTGTTGATGTAAAATATAATTCCATGTTTCTGATTCCTCTACACAAAAAACTGTGACCATTAAATGATATCCTAGAATATTGATTTCATTATGGTTTCCTCCCTTGATATTTCTTACATTGATACCTATTATATATGGAATAAAAAAATTAGTGTCCAATATTTCCACAACAATATAATCTAATGAGGGGTGAATTCTAGTGTGTCACTACTACACAACTTATTTTACCATGGGTTCTATGAATATTATGATTCTTCTTCATACCCAAATAAATATTAAATCTTGTATTTAGTGCTGGTGGTTTGAATTCAATTGTTAATCCTTTTTGTTTTCGATCAAGCCCCATACCATCCTTATCATTTAAATTTAGCTGTTTCATCTGTTCTATTGGACCACTATTCTCCACTTTAATAATTTCTATTGCATGTGTGATCTTCTTTCCAAATGTTGGACTGAGATTCGACAGTTTTTCTTGATCCTTAACATTTATTCAAAGACTGTTGAATTCTACTTCAAGTTCTTTGAATTTTAAGATTTTATATTTTCAAGTTTTAGTCAAACTATCAATTTCTGTTTTTTTCTTCAATTTTGAGCTTGTACTCAACAACATAATAGAATATCCCTAGAATTGATGAATTCAGTCATCTACTTTCATCATCTAGTTCAGACATCTCTTCATCCTACTATTGTATATAAATTTTATCATCACAAACCACTTTGTGGGATTTCATTATTTTGTCTCTCCAATCATCTATTTCCCCAAGAGTGGATTCTAATTAGACCTAAAGGTCAACACTTACTTAAAATTCTGTTTTTTCATTACTATTTTCTTCCTTTTTTTAAATTTTGACAACTACCACCATAAAATATGCTTCAATATCCTTGCAGTACTCCAACCCTTCTACCTCATATTCTTCTAAACTATCATATTTTCTTGAAATAAATTTCTTCTTCTTGATTATATTTCTCCTAAAAACTTTCTTCACTTTCATGTATACTGAATATTTATTCCTAGTAATTTCAAATTCATCATCATTATTTTATTGAAAATTCTTTTGGAACCTTTCTGAATGATTTCCAAACATTCCACATCAATAGAATTAAAGTAGATGTTTCCCTTTGAACATTCCTTTTCCTCTTTAAATATTTGATTAAATGAATGACATAAAATCATCCTTCTCTTAATATTCCATATCCATAATCATTGGTGAGCACCTTCATGGCCTTGATTCCTCTTATTTGGAATTCCCCTTTTCCACATCATTGTTATCGTCATTTCTCATTTCATGTGGTTCAATATTACTCTACAAGTTATCCAATATCATCTCCTTTGGATCATTATCTTCTAATACAGAAACTTTCAGATTGAACCGAGGTGGATGTTTTCTCAAGATACAATTAACAATATTTATATCATCAACAATTTCTCCAAGACCATGCATGTATTCCACAACAACATTTACCAGGACAAAGAATTTATCAATAGACTAATTAGGGTGTATTCGGAGATCCTCATACTTTTTTCGTAGAACCTATAGATTTGCTTCTATGATTTTTTAGTCACCCTCATAAATATTCATATTTTTTCTATATAGAATGTGATGACATACATAACATAACCATAATATATATTTCATTGTATATGTATCCCCCAGATGCATTGATTATTTTACCATTAGTATCCAATTCCCTTCGGCCACCTTCAGATAAGGCAGCACTGCCGATATTCATTGAAATTATATAGATTTTTGTTGTAAAGACATCCATTCCTAATGATCGAAAGAAGTGTTTCATGTAATTATTCCTTAATTGAAATTTTTTCAATCGAATACCATAATCCCTTTGTGATTAACAACTTCTATTGCTTATAATAAGAGAGAACCACTGACATTCAACCTTTAGCTCTGACAAAAATTGTTAAAACAACTTGGTTGAATACCAAGAGAAGGGGGGGGGGGTGGTGAATTAGGGTATAAAATATTAAAACACCCTCCCCTTCGGATCTTGTTTCATCATTAGAAAAAACACTCTTATCTCCCCTTCCCATAGAAATTTGGGAATATAATTTAAATCATGCCTGAGACACATCAATTTTACTTGGTTCACACTCATTGGGATACATCCAATGAGCATACAACGATGATGTGTCGACGTACCAAATCCACTAAGCCTCACTAACAAAATACAATGTTTGGGAAAGATCACTATTATACCTAGGTTCACTGTATTTACAAGTTTTAGGGTCATCTCACTACTTTCTAAAGGGTCACTCTCAAATTATCCTTCTTCGGATCACTTCAATTTTAAAGGGTCAAATTCTTTATCTTCTATTTCTCAACACTCTAGAAAGTATACACACAATGTTTATAGACTTCTAGGCCCATTAATTATCACTAATGAATACATCCGCAGTTTTAGATAGATGTTTCATTGAATTCAAAATTTCATCTGATTGATGAATCAGACATTACCACAGTTCCCTAGAAAATCACTTTTTATATCTTTCATGATTCTCACTACCTTTGTCATGCTCACCACTTTCACAATGCTCAATCGTCCTTCATGAAGTAACCTCTTTCTGTGATGTTCAAACACTTTCACAAGGATTAATTAGGATTCGCGAAGCATAATAATTTTTTTTATATTTTTACAGCCTTCAAAAACACCACAAATTACACGATGTTCACAATTTTTTATTGGAGTTAATATACTTTGTGACTTGCCTTCCTTCATGAACATTTTTGCAAGGACAACCTTCATGAACAACCTTTACAAATTTGAATCCTTAGAATATTTGTTAAGTCTCTATGCTTTTCTAAAGTGGGTAGAGGCCTATTTATAGGAATTTCCATGTATTGTAGAAGCTTATATCCACTTCATTATCATTTTGGGATTCTCCTTAATTGTTTTCATGATGCTCCATATCTGACAAATACCCATAAGAATTTCCCATTTACAATTCTTGAAATAGTCACTGAGATCATCGTAAACTTCCTTGTGCATTGGAAAAATCACCTTCATGAAACACATTCTTCATAAAACTCATGAAATTTCCATATTTTCATAAGGAATTCAAGGAAATCCAATTTTTATGATGTGAGTCATCCTTAAAATTTTGGAACCCAAAATATGGAAAACACTATGAAATGATGTGACCTTGTGTACAAAAGTTTCTATACCACTTCCATAGAATCCATTACATTATCTAGGATCTTTGTTAACATTACTAGTCTAAAATATCTATAGACTCTAAAACATACCATGGAAACCCTCTTTTTAAATAAAAACAAATCAACCCTAAAATCATTTCAACTTTGCCTTGAGGTATTTTCCCCCAAAACCATGAAATTTTCATTGTCTGAACATGAGATACACATCAGAAAGAGGAGAAGTTGATATCATGAAGAAGTTTTTATTTTTGGTTTAATAATATTGGAGGATCACCAAAATATTTAATAAATTTAAATATGGATGGAATGGAAAATTTCTTAGGAAATTGATATCATCCTTGACTTGGTATATTTCAAAAGAGATGAGGTGGTGGAACTCACTATATGAGGAAGATTACCAAGATGAGGAAATATTGATACCATTTTTAGGATCACTTTTTCTTAAGAAAAAGTAGAGAACTATTAAATTATGTTTCATGAAGAGAATATATGAATCACCCTACGTTGATGAATGAGGGAAACTCATAGACCTTCAACTTTTGTTTATCACACTCTAAGAGCTTCAATAATAACTGGTTCTAAGAAACCCATCATGTTGGAATGAACTCTTTGAGACACCATGAGTTAGTGTATGCTCCCACACTATGTTTTATGATGGATGATAATTATAGTGATATTTCACCCTTACATAAAGTAAGTGTCAATAATATTAAAGTAAAAGGGATTTCATAGATTTTATGCATGATTATTGAGTGATTCTTTAACTTGTGTGATAAAATTTCATGTAGAGTCGTGATATCCATGCCAATTTAGGTCTGTGTGAATAGAATAGTGACTGAATCAATGGAAGAGTACATTGAATTCATATGAACAAAAAGGGATAAACACACAACTTGAAACAGAAGTAATTTAGATACCCAAAATAGACTTAAAGATAGAACGTAATAGAATAATACAAATAATTGTATGTTTTAGGCATTCACATCTCATGCACCATGCCTTGAAAATATGATGTTTGTATGATCTAATCAGGTTAATAATTAAATTATATGATAGTATGATAATATGAATGTATTATTATAGTATAAAATAATAATTCGATAATTTGGTTTACCACTTTCACACATTAATTGAGGTTGGTAATTCATAAATCATAAGGAATAATTCAATCCTAATCATTTGTTGCATTTCAATATCTGATCATATAAAATTGATCATAATTATTGAGAATGACCAGTAGACCTAATGAATGAATATTAAAATGAATAAAAGCATGAATGAGAAAGTGCTGTTTAGAAAGATCATAGAGGAAGATCAAGAGATACTCATATATTAGATCAACATCAAATTAGGGAAGAATTGTCTTAGTATGATCTATGATAATAGAACTCTTTAATTTGTATATTTATGTATGATGAGTCTCTCTGTAGGAGAGAGGTGTATATGAAGCCTTTATGTAAGAGTTATAGTAATATAAGTTTCTAAGATAGAGTAGGGAGTCGGCGAATACTTTAATTTGGTGCTAAAAGCAGTGAAGAACCCTCTTAGTTAGATTTAGGAGCAGTTTAACCACGTTTTTGGTAGTGAAGAATCTATAACTGAGGGGAATAATTAGTTGTAACATGGAATATTTTTTTTCTAAACCATGTAACTACACAGTGCACCTCTACCATCTATTAAAACTGCATAAGAGAAGATATTGAGATATAATATTGAGTGTATTGATAACCTTAAAAATTTTAAGCATATAAATTCAAAATTATGGAATTTATAAATGTAAACCACTGATTACCCCCCCCCCCCCCTCAGTGGACAATACGGCCTGGGGAAAAACAAGTAGTATCATTGAAAAGGTTCCCTCTAAGGGCCCAATAATAATGTTTCAAGGGTTATGATGGTGTTATAGTGATCATGGACACAAAGCCAATTATTAATGTAAAAGTATCTCGTTATTAGGAAAGAGGAAATATCCAAGGGGGAGTTTCAATGGGAATCTAAAGAAAAATCTTAAAGAAAACAAAAAGTGACCATATTTGTACCATAATAATATACACAAAAAATCATATTCTGGAAGAAGTTTTTCGATGATACAGTTTAGAAGCTCACAATGCTGATATTTTCATGGAATGGTTCTATGTATAGGTTCCATATGTTATTAAAGGGAATAGTTTTCATAATAATAAAAATGAAAAGTCATGTGATGATTTTGAGAAGATTGCTAATCTCAAGAATGATTTCCTACTTGTTTTTCAAATCAATTACGATTTGATAAAAAATTAGAATATGATGAAAAATATACTAAGGCTGGTGGAAATAATGTTGTCTTAGAAGGTATGGTAAAATTTGAAGATAATTTATCCACAACTGGAAACTTGAGGGTGAAGAAGATTGCTGTGGAAAAATGTATTCCATGAAAATAATAAGTTATAGGGAAGAAATAAAATAGATAAATAAATGATACTAAAAAAATATGAACCCAAATACATCTTAATATACTAATATTGGGAGAAAATAATTCCCTATATTTAGAGGAATCTCTCAATCTGAAATTTATTTATTAAAAAAAAATTCTGTCCTTATTCCCCATAATTTGTGTGTTTTGAGAAAACATATGTGGAATTGAAGGATATGTATGAGGTTTTGACATATTTATAACATGATGGGATTTTAATTAATGGATTCTATAACTTATATGAAGTATAATAAAATCATTAATCCCTTAAGGGGGAGAAACCTTGAGATGAATATGTCATTTTACTAAATTCCAGTGAGTTTGGATATTCTGGACAGATATCAAACCAGAAGGTTGAGGTAGGTTAATCACAATTATATCCCTCATTAATAATTATAGTAATCATAAAATTAAGGGGGTGTAACACCACAAGATTTTATGGTATCTACCTTTTTGAATAAATTTATTTTCTTTCTTATTTTACATTGCACGGAACAACAAACATAAATGAAGAGCAAAATATTATTATTTTAAAATTATCGTTATAAACTAGTTGTTAAAATGGAGGGTGTGAATAGTATTAACTATATTGTGAAATATATATTAATTTCATGTTAAATACAAATTTATTTATTATCAAGTAATAAACCCATATTTTTTAGTAAATCCATTCTTTCTTCAAATATATGTTTTCTTCAAAAATCGATTTTTATTGATTTCTTTGAGAAAATAAATACATTTAATTTTTGACACTTTCAGAAAATAAATTTTTGATAAAATAAAAAAAAACTTCTGGATTCATAATTTAAAATTTATCTTATAATTATTTTTTGATAATTTTTTAAAAAGTATAATTTTTCATTAAATAGAAAAGAAACCATTTTTTATAAAACTACCATTTTCTATATATTTATAAGTCATTTTATCTTTCTAAAATAATATTAAAGTAATTTTAAAAAAAATTAGTAACAAATAATCTAATAAATTTCATTTAAGTAATAGTTAGGCCATATTTTGGTATAAGTACATTTTTTGGGTTAAAAACACATTTTTCCAAAAAAATATTTTTTCATTGCATTTTGATGGTTTAATTTTAAATGTAATTTTGAAACTTTTTAAAAAAAATTAATAATAGATTAAATATTTTTAGACAAGAGTTTAAAATTTCATTATAAGTTCATTTTAATTTTTAGGCATAACAAAATTATCACTATAAAAAAATATTTACCTCAATTTAGGTAAAATAATGTATCGGGTTAAAGTTAAAAGGTAATAGCTTAAAATACCTAAAACCTATAACATTAAATGTGTGGTTTATGTTTTTCCTAAAATTAACCATCCTTTAAAACATTAATTATTAACAAAATTATTTTTAATTAATTCCCCCAAATGTTATTGGACTTAAATATAAAATAATCATTATTTATTCACTTAAAACCACCCCTCCTCAATTACAAACACCACTCATCGCCTCCCAATTCATCCTCACACACACTAAAGCTCTTAAAATCTCTGAAAAACCTCTCCTAAACACTCTCTACACATCCAAGTTCTTATATTCTCACCCAAATACCAATTCTAACTTCCTTATGGGGTTCTTCAAGGAGGTGATATAAAAGATGTAACTTTAAAAAACAACCTCTCATAATTTCTTTAATTCCTCTATTTTATCTTCACCTGCTTCATACATAAAAGAATAATAATTTAATTATCATGTATATAATGAAATTATATATTTATAATGGTATATATTATATCAACACACTTTCTTATCTCCTCTTATTGAATGGATGGAAACCATTGTCCAAATTATGGTGCTTAACCGTCTCGGTGAATAATGATTTTTGTACGTTTTCCATTACCACATTCAAGAGTGGTCATAAAATTATTAATATGGTTAAATAAATTTTAATAGTTATAATATAACTTATTTTATGTCTTGGAAGTAATATGTAGACATAATATTAAATAAAATGGAACTAGTTTTTTATGGATGGAAAAGCTTCAGAAATAAACTAAACATTTATCATTAATTCAATTTTATTTAAATTTTAAATTATGTGGGAATTTTTTTTAAAGATCACTTGAAATAATTATTTAAAAATAAAATTTCCATTTTCAAATAATTTATTTTTAACATGATATTCCCGGTATTTAGATGATAACAATCTATATTACATCATGACATTAACATCATTTTGTATATAATGCTTGAAATTTATGATTAGTATATTTAATGTTTCTAGATGATTATTTTATTCTACTATTATAAGTTGATCATTATTATACTTGAAATTTTTATCTATTTAATATTGATTTTTTACTAAAAATTGATTGTAGGAAATAGTCTAGCCACATACATACCCTATTCAATCACTTCTAGTCAACAACCTCTAGCTTACAAGTAGGTGCTTTTCAGGAAATGTGGCCAACTGGTTCAGCTACTGTTATCAAGTGAGTAGGGTCGAGACATTAAAAAGTTGTGTTAGAGATATTAACCCTATTTTATTGAAATTTGGGATATTATACATGAGACAAGGAATGTGTTGGAATTAGGTAGTGAGTTTTTCATGGGAATAACTAACCCATGTACGTAGAAAATCCAAAGATATTTGGATTGGAATTAATGATCTGAATTATGCCTATTATAGATTAGTTGAATTCACAATAAGTGGATGAACTTGGATTATGAAATTTATTAATATTGTGGATATATATTATTCCATGTCTTGTAAATAAATAGGTAGTGTCACATGCATCATTATTGGAATGTGAGGATTTATATGTCATGCAGTATAACATGTCATGTTACATATGATATTTTTTTCCTTATTACTCATTCCTTCATAGTAATATTTTATATTACGATCATGTTTCATAAAATGATAAAATAATTGGAATAATATAACTATGTAAATTATCTTAAATTGTGTTTTACTATAAATCTTCATGATGAAACCTTAATTATACAATTATAGTGTATTTGATCCATGGACCATTAGTCCCATGAGGTAAAAAATTAGTTCATTGAAAATAAATGTATGACAATTGAATGTTGAAGACTGTGTGTTCCATTATAAAGTATGAATGGTCATCCAACTAATTGGACCATTGAAGAAGCCTTCTGGTAGTTACATGTTGTACAATTTTCATCTTATAAATGTTTTCCATTTCACTACTAACTCAGTAATTGTTAATAAAGAACTCATCACTGAGTGAAATTTTAGGGAATAAAATCGCATAGGGAATGTTTGTTTAGTGTTTTGGTATGGTTGTTTATTGACTAGTGAAATTAATCATCTTTGTAAGGGTTATTGGTAGGGTTGTGGAATCTAGAGTATCTATGTTGGTAGTTCTGTTATTTGTTGCCAATGTGGGACATATAGTCACATAAAGCCTCCACGCAAACAATAACTATTTGAATGTCGAAAATGAAGATGAATGTGGAATCCTTAGATGTTTTTCTAGACCATTATATATGATCAAATTAGAAGAGGATCAATAATATCTTCATCATCCAATAACAGGTTTGTACCTTCGCCCCATTCCTGAACCTTTACTACCACTTGTTATACACGTCAAGGAGGTGTACACAATCTAGGAGGTAGGACATATGATACACATATCGATCTATGTGGACACTACCCAGGTATTCTAGTTGAAACATAGTGTTTTGGATCAGGCCTTCTATATGGAGTACATCTTATACATGAGGAGAAGTGTGTCGGGCCATCTACACTACGAGGTATGATTTTGGTAGCTTCCACTTTACAGGAAGCCATTTTTTATAAAAGGACATTACTATATTTTATCTTTTTGGTTATTTTTGAAATCCTTGGGATTGAGATTTATTATTTTTCTATCATTATGAGACATTATACTCTCTATGGAATTCAATCGAAATGTGTACACCAGCGCATTGAGTTCCCCCATGAGGTAAGAAAATTTAATTTTACATTAGGTTTTTTCTTCCTCAAGATAAGGAGACTCAAAATCATACTCATGATGGGATAGTTTGTTTCTTATCATTCCTATATGGGTTTATATAACTATAGGGTATCCATCATATCACCCTAGGATGATATATATATACACATGGGTGAATAGGATGTCCAAGAAAGTTTAGATGGACCAGAGGATCATGGATTGTGAATTTTTACATCCGATATCTCTAGGTTCTATATGGATGATTATGGGGCATGTAATGATCATTTTTCTCCCCTATTAGATTGATTCAGAGAAATATTTCTAGAAATTTTTTATATACTACATCCTTTGTAGATTTTACTATCACTCTAGTTCTAGGATTAGAAATAATATCTATTCATCCTTCCAGGATGGATACTACTAAGTTGTAGGAGATCAAGAGGCTACTAGAGGATATAAAACCTAAAGGTATTATATCGATCATTAATTCACCTTGGATTTCACCTTTAAATTTCACCATGAATGTTAATAATACCCTCCATCTTTGTGTGGATTACAGTTGGTATAACCAGCTTTCTATTAAGAACTAGTATCGACTACCTCATATGGATGTCCACTTTGACCATATTTGAGGAGTTAGGGTTTTAACTATGATTTATTTTATTTTGGGTTACCATCAAGTATGGGATAGATAATCTTACATGCCTCGTAGATCATTTCATAGTAGTTCTGGACTTTATGAATATCTGGTTAGCTTGTTCATTATGACTAATCTGCACACCATTTTTATTGACATGATGAATCTGGTTTTCCACACATATCTTGAATTTTTTGGTAGTCTTCGTGGATGAAATTATGGTGCAATGTCATACTCAAAATGAGTATTCCAAATATATTCATATCATGATTAATACACTAAGATATCAACATCTATTTTCAATTATAAACAATTCCAATTTTGGGTTGACAAGTTGCACTTCCTAGGATGGATAAATTTAGAGGCATTAGTATTCATTAAACCAGAGAATGTGAGAATTGTGGTCTCTTTAGCATATCCTAAGAACACATTTGACATTAATTGTTTCTTGGGGAGAGATAAATATAAAATGTGTTATACTAATGAATTTTCATGCCTATAATCACCTATCACGAGCCCGATGAACGATGATGTTATTTTATTATGTTAAGATGTATGTCAGATAAACTTTTTGGATTATAAATGGATACTAAATTCATTATCGATCCTCATTCTTTCAAATGATGGAAAAATATATACATTTAATTGTGATAAAATAGGTATCATGCTAAGAGTATTTTAGACATAGAAATATCGAGTAATGGAATATGTTTATTTTTAGCTCAGGCAACGTGATAGGAATTACATGGAACATAATCTCAAGATATTAGTTATAGTTCATTCCTTCGATTTTTGGAGTGATTAATTACTAGAAGTTCATTTTATAGTGTTTACAAACTACAATATCTTTAAATACATATTCAAAAAGTCTAAATTCAATCTCAAGGAATAAATATGGGTCAAATATATACAACCCTTTAATTGTGAGATTTTATATGTTCATGGGAAAGGTAATTTGTTGAAGATTCTCTATGCTAATGAAATCAGACCCAGATTGTTCACTAGGCCAATACTAAGGGGTAGATGATTGAACTATTTTATGATATGAAAATATATGTATATGAGAATCATGGGTAGTCAGTCAGTACAAATTTTTAAGTGATGTCTTCTCTTTTTTAGATAGGGAGGTTATAAGGCTATCCAATCTATAGGGCCAAGTCCCGTGGGATAGTGTTTTAGGTTAGGACCACTTCTTGGATGGATCACTGAAGATGAATGGATTTTTTACATTTACTGATGCACATGGGTTCCTACAGTCATAAAATATGAGTTTTTCCATGGGTTTCATGGTTTTATTTTGGCATTACATCCAGAAGTTACCAAGATGTATCATTACATATGCCACTGTCATTTGTTACCAATGATAAAAATCATGATAAAATGTTTTTTATATGTGTTCCACCTATCAGTAAGTGTAGGCATAACAGTAGTGACCAATAGTTATTCTATTGTCATTACACATTAGAATTTTGAAATGGGATGACATATCCCTAGATATTGTAACTAGTTTTACAATATCAACATTTGGTAGTGATGCATTATTCATGACCATTGACAGGATAATGAAGGTATCTCACTTTTTACATATCAGGGATACATTTCAGGTAGACAAACATTGAAGTCCATATGTTAAAGAGATGGTATGACTTTATAAAACTCTATGAACAATTTTATTTTACATAGATTCCTATTTAGATTCATTATTATATAAGGGGTTATATATGGTTATAAGTAAATGTTAACATTTTATTGTAGCATGACTCCATCAGACTGATTTTATGTCCGAACATATTCTTCAAGTGTTTGAGGACATGCCTAGATAATGTGTCCTTCATTTTGGAGGTTCCGAGAAAAATAATACAGTTATGAATAGGTTCACTTAAAAAAATAACATTTAGGAGAAAATTCAGATTTCTCTTTTTATGGACTTGTAAGTTAGGTTATGCTACTAATTCCTATAATAGTTAGAGGTAGGTGATTTAGTACTACTGAGACCTCATCTTATTCTAGAGACATAAGTGTAGGTGCCAGTTATTCAAAAATATATGGCTACAACTTAGTCTTAAAAGAAGTATTGCACTGATCATCATTCATGGCCTCTAGTGTTTGCGATTTGGGATTAGGACTTCTTACATGTTTCTCCTAGGATAGTGTATTGATTTATTATGATATCAAGTAAGCTATAAGCTTGTTATATTGGGACTTTTGAGATATCTGATAGAATCATCCCTGTATCCCATCAGATAGCCTTTCCTAAAAGGTATTGAGTTATGAAATAAATCTTCTATGTATCTCATTTTCATCATTAGTCTTCATACCTAACTCATGTTATAGGTCATTTGGATGTTGAATTGGGAGAAAATACTTCCTTTAAGGAGTATCTTATTTGGATTGTTGAACCTAGCATGAAATATCTTCAAAGAAAGTCAATTCCATTAGTATGGGTGATATGGAAGCACAGTCGTGTACATGATGATACATATGGGAGAGAGGTCGATGTATGTTCCAAGTGACCAAATATTTTTCTAGATGAAGTTTTACCAATCCCATAAGGGAATCACAGGGTTGAGTTGTTTAAATTATGGGATATTGTATGTTATACGTTTTTCTCTTGAGGTATGAACCCTTTAATTTTTAGTTTTAATCTTTCTATTGACATAATAATTGAAATTAAGTGGTTAGATAATGGTAAAGAAGTACTCAGGGTCTATTGGGATCCTGGAGATCCATTTTTTGGAGAATAAGTAGGATAATGAAGGTTGGTTCATGGTTAGTAGTAACCATGATACACTACCATGATGCCTATATATATAGAGAGAGAACGGTTTGTCAAAATGTTCGAGGGAGGATTCATGCCCGCATGAAAAACTACATAACATTAGTTGATATGAATGTAATAGTTTGTTCATGGATTCTCTAAACATGTACTAAACCGTGAATGGTGGTTTCTATATTAGAAAATTCTAGTGCACTATTGGTGAATGTTTTGGCCATCCATGCATCCAAAAAAAGATTCCCTTTTAAATTTAGGGGAAATTGTGTTTTTGCCCTTAATTTTTTTATATTTCATTTTTACCCACATTCCATCCTTTATCATTTTGTCTTTAAATTTTATATGTTATTTCTATGAAAACAATATTACATACATTCATGGTATTCATATATTTATCTCTTTTATTCTATTTTTTTCCTAGTATAAAGATGATATGAGAATAGATTTCATATAACACCATGTGGTGTGATCCATATAATTGTTTCTCGGGTCATGATGTGTATATTTGTGTTTTTTCCAATGTGTGCAAGTTTTACACATAAGTTTCTGTAAAAATAAATTTTCCTTAAACTTGCTACCTAATTTTGAACCGAAAGTAACTAAATGATAATCTGGTTAGGTTTGAGATCAATAGACTCAACATGAGATACCCCATGGGCGTACCATCTATATACTTATTTTCCTATTGCTTAAAATTTTCCAAAAAACCTCAATATAGTTTTATTCACATATCAGAAAGGAATTAATTAATTTTAATGTTTTAACTATTGTTTAAAATGGGAAATCATGCATATCTTGGAATATATTTTTTGAAATAAAATAATATATGGTAACACGCCTCATATTTCCTTTTGTCATTATTGAATGAATTGGTTGAACATAAATCATATATAATGTGAATGAATTGGAATTATCAACCCATGGACTTTGGTTATTTCATGAATTATGTGGTTCTAATGTATTTATATACATTTTTCTTGATATAGGAGTAGTCGAAGGTTGTATTAGCCTTCGATCTAAGATAGAATTCCTTAGGCACTTGGAGAGAGCCACCACAAATCATTGGGTTGGTCTCCAAGGGAGATATCGACCATAGAATTTATCAATAAATTATGTTTATGTGAATACCTAAACATAGAACTAATGATTCAGTTGATCAATCTTCATGTATTTAAAATTCATCTGATAAAATTCGTGGATTCAATTTATTTCTTCAGACATGATATGCCTTAGACAATTCCCTTTGGGATCAGTCATTCTTAAATATGTATTTACTATATGAATTCTCTATGGAATATATTGGAAAATTTTCTCCAAGTATACTTTGGGTGCACATATTATATTACAGTAATACCCCTATAGCTAGATGAATGGTTGATTGTCATGTGGTAGACTAAAAATATAATGTAAACAATTCATTGGGTACTTTATGGATCAAATTTTGTTGTCACAAATACCTAAATACATTGGTTATTCCTAGCATCCCTCTTATAAAAATTTCTTTTACATGGATACTATAATTATATCTATGAGACCATGACCATTTGTAGAAAACCTACTTAGAATAATTTTCCTAAGGAATGTAGCACCTAGATTTTTTTATTTATTTTAATATAAATTTAGTCTTTTTGATAATTTTCATTACATGAAAATATGATTTTCGATCACATCACCCACAAAACAGAATTTAGATAGTGATACATGCAACACTTAGTTTAAATGAAACATGGTATACTATTAAAATATTATTATTTAATATAATATTTTTTTCCTAAACATTGGAATGAATTTTATGAATAAGATTAACTAAATAATGAAAATATTGGGTATAAACATGTATATTAAATGATCTCTTTGGTGATAAGTTAATAATAAAAGGGAATAAAATCTATATGAATATAAAGGAAATCATTTTCTAAAAAACAATTTTTATGCACCCGACAAGATTTTACCTAAATAACCATAAAAAATCATCTTTGAGGAATTATTGTAATGAAATTTATATATTATATATTTTAAAAAATTATTTTCATATTATTTGTTTTCTATAAAATATCTTAGAGAAAAACATAATGTTGTGCCGAACAAATGTATTATTATAAAAATTTGTTTTGTCACATTTGGTGAACATATTTAAAAAATAATTTTTTCCACTTTCAGAAAATTAAATTTAAAATATATATTTATTTTTGGAATAAAATTAAAAATACATATTGGAGTAATTTTTTGATAATTTTATGAATTTATATATTTATGATGAATAGGGAAAAATATTGTGATTTATTATGAATTGTCATTTCCTTTAAATAATTACAAAACTCCAAATAATTTAAATTTTTTATATTGTAAATTTTTTTAAATTAAATATCGTTAAATAAAATATAGTTAATTAAAAATAATTCTTATTTAATTTTTATATTAAAACTTTTAAAAAATTTGAAAATTTTCAATTTGGAAAACTGATTTGTCATCTTGGTTGTGTAATTAATTTCAAATAACTTTTTTCTCTTTTTTGAATGAAATTTGTAAAAATTAATTCAATTTTTTGAAAAAATAATAATTAATTATATAAAATGATACCAAATTAATACTTTTACCATAATCAATATTTAATAATGATAAAAATTAATTACCATGGTAATGGTAATGATGGGTTTACTGGGGTCAAACTAAGAAGATAAAGGTTCAATGACAATATGCTTTTTAAAAATCATATCTAGTGGAAATATTTCAATATTATCTATACAACTATTAAATATAGGGTGATCTGGAATATTTTTTCATGTATTAATTTATTATTTTGGATTCATTTCATCAGTTTTCATGATGTTTGTAGGTGGGTTCCTTTCCCCAACTTATAAAAGGCCACCACCACCACTCAATTATTCACGCATATCAATAATTATAGTTAAAAATCCCTACCATAATAACTCCCCTTCATCCTTATACATGTTATATATTTTATATTCCTCCCTAAATACCATCATTATTGTATTTATTATTATATCCAAATAATGTGCTTCTAAGCGAAGGAAATTTTCTTCACTACTCTTATTATTTTTCATTATTCATTTTCAACCATAATTTATGTATTAAAACATACAATATAAAAACCCCATCATTTGATATATACTGATATTTTATTATTATAATTTCATAAACTATACTCTTCTCCAAATCCATCAAATGGAAAAATAAACCATCGATCTGGTGTATGGCATACTACAGCCTCACAAACTAATTTATTGTTTTTGACATTACCATCATTCAAGGATAGAAAATATGATGGATTTAAAATATTTATATTTAATATATAAAATTAATATAATTATATAATTATGATATCCTATGTAATATTTTTTACTTTCCATTCTGCGAGGGATATGATAAGGTCGCTCGTGTGTACAGTAGACTAACACCTCGTGAAGCAATGTGATTCACACATCAATTATACATTACACGGATAATAATAAGGATACATGTAATGAATATATGTGATATTTAGGAAATATAAATAATAATTTAAATTTAATATTTCTTGTAACTTCTTACCTTCCAATCCATCAGATAATAATAAAATAGCTCTGGTGTACTTCAGACTACTACCTTGTGAACAAATGTGATATATTTTTCATTTCCACTTTAAATGGATGGAGAAAAGGATATATAGATGGAATATATATGAAACTTGTATATTATATATAATAAATCAAAAATATTCTGGAATGGTTCTATATTATATAACCTTTTTATCTTCCATCCATCGAGGAAATGGAAACCGCATTCAATAGTACATACAACCTACCATCTCCACGAAGTGTGTAATTCATTCGGAATATATGTATTTTAAGGATTGATACAAATTATTATGTGAATTATATATATGATATTAATATAATTTATAAAATTTTACATATTATTGAACCACGAATAAATTAAGAGGACCAAAAATAACAAATCAAAATATAAAAAAATCAAAGAAATTGTTGCTTGGAACATGAATTTTACATTTAAAAAAATCACTTAAATATAATAATAAAATATTACATGGTTTAATATATATAATTATTAATATTATTTAATATATCTTTAATAAACATACATTTATTATACTTGAGGTTTGAATGTTTCCGAAGGATGTCGAATATATAATAATAGATTTCCCTCTCTACTTTTACATCTATGAGGCACATGTCATATTCACTAACTATTGATTTAATGTGGTGTTTATAATTAAAATAAATCTATTTAATATTTATTCACAAGAAAATTATTGGGATTTAAATATCCATGTGATTATCACCATTTCATGGGGTTTACATTTCAAATGTTACCAAAGTAGTAATGATTTTTGGTCCCAATTTTCCTTCTATGAGATATATATAATGGTATGAAACTATAATATTCTTGAGGAGTATATAAATCATCTTTGAAATCTAAATAATGAATTGAATTAGAATCATGATATTATATTTTTATTGTTATTTTATTATTTCATGGACCGTATGAATCATAGTTACCAATGTTGAAATGGTTTTATGTTAAAATCTCATCATTTATCAGGATTCTTCAAGATTATTCTTAAAATGATATAATATCATGATCTATATCTGAAGAAACCCATTTACGTTTTTCCACTCTAGTAATTTAATTAGAAAAATAATTTTCTCATAATTTTACACAGATTATGTACTCAAGAGTTCAAATGGGTTTCTAAGAAAAATCATATTTTTTTCTCTCTTTGGTGAAACAAATGTTTTCTTATAAAATAATTTCTTATAAAAATGTTTTGAAAAATATTTTTAACATTATCCAAATAATTCATTGAATAAATTTAAACCATATTTTACATTAATAATTTGTTTTCAATGGAATCTTAATTTCATTTTCAAAACAAGGACCATTTATCTTTAACTGAAATGTTTAAAGGAACCTTTTTAACATGCATGGAAATTACCATAATCGAGACCACTAAATATTTTAAATGATAATTTATAAAATTCAATTATTATTTAAAAAAAAGGACTTCCCAATTTTTTTATCAATTTTTAGTCCTAAAAAATGATTTTCAATGAAATTTTATTTTCCTGAGAAAATAGCTTTATTAAATTATATTTACAATAAAATTGAAATATAAGATGAACTCCATTAATGTAACTTATAATTTAATAAAAATATTATCCAAGGAGACCCTTCCTATTCTTTCACTAAATGGTTTATATTGGAAATGAATTTATGTTTATGATACCCATTTATCTTCCATGGGTTATACCATGATAAATTTCATATAAAACCTACATATTTTTTCAATGGGTTATTCTATAATAAAATTATGAAATTATTAAGAATCTTATCTAATTTCAATTAGGTTATGATATGATTAAAATTTTACGAAACCCATTTCATTCAATGTTTATGATATGATGAATGCTTTATGATCTTGTGGAACACATACATATGATTTCCATTATGTGACAACTTGGAAAAATATCTACCTTAAATGAATTGGGTAATGATTTACATCTCATGAGATATACAAAAAAATAATAGAGAGTTAACCTGGTCCAGTAAATTAATTTTTATACTTGTATGGTCAAGGGAGTGAATCTTTAGTTCTATGATGGTTTGTGGAGTTAACCCATTCCACTATGATAGCCTTTCTAATGAGCCTTGACTAATATAAAAATGATTTTCTATGATTATTTGTATTCCATATTTCTATTTTTTATTCCAATGTTATGTTATCATGGATGTTGTTCATTGATTTCCATATGATCTATATCTTATGAACGTCCAATCCTTATGACATGAGTCAATATTTTGATCATTAATATACAAGGTATGGCTTTCATCATGTTTTCTCATTTTCTCATATCATTATTATCTTGTATTGCTAGTTTTTCTCCCTTATTTACCCATAATGAGCTTTTAAGAAAACACTTTATTTTGTTCCATATCCCTTGGTTAAGAATAAATATCTTATTAAGGGGTTTGTTTTTGAAGAGAACAAAATTGGATGATCATTAGGGGAGATATTGAAGCTATTTCGCTAAATTAAAATATTATGTACCTAGTCTCCAATGAAACTAATCAATTATGTTCCTCATGCATGTGATTTTATAATATACAGACTATTATTTTATAAATGTGTAATATCTCATTATATAAAACCTGGGTTTCTATAAGGCCAATGAATATATAGTCAGTTGAGTACCCCATTTGGAGCCGAGTCAACATGGTTATTATTTTATTAATATCATATAAATGGTTATCCCCATACCTAGATACTATTCAATTTAAATGTCGATACTTTACTGACTATAGACGCCATTGATGGTTCCCTTTTGAGTATATCCTACACCCTATTTGGGCCATTTAATGGTACCAAGATAGATATCATAAATTCTCATATGGATAAGGGATATTTCCCAATCATTGAACCATGTTTTTTGTTTAACATGGATTTTTAGAGCATAACACCAAGGTGATTCTTGCAATGTTATTAGAGATAGATTTGGTATTTTGGATCTTTTGAGAAACATGTATTGTATTGTAATATTAAAACCATGTTAGTCTATTCATTTTTTATAGAATAATGAAATTCATATACATCTATATATATTGTTGGTATTTATTTTTCAGTATATTTATCTTATCATTGTAATTATTATTTTCCTATTTCTAGGAGTAAACCATTACTACACTTCAATGATTTATCATCTAATTATTATTAACCTTTTCTAAACATTTATTAGAGATAACTTTCTCCCCATGAATGCATCCAAGACCCTCATTTATAGTCAAAATCCTCTGTCATATAGGGATTCATTCTTGTTTAAATGTGGCTAATCGATTTGGATACTATTAACGATTAATTTGGGCTAAGACATCTCATGATGGGTTTCTCCAGCAACTTATTTATTACCATGTGGAAGTGGTTGGATTATCTTGTATAATTTATGATGGGTTTACCCATGACCCCAATGATTTGTTACAATTTATAGGTATTTATCAATCTGATGAAGAATATTTCTCACATATTGTCTATCTGAGAGACTAACTCAGTATATGAGATGGGAAGTATTTACATCTATGAGACTTTATGCTTGCACAAAGTTCCTATAATCATTGTATCAAATTGATATTCATATTTTACATCATGATTATTTTGGTATTTAAGAATTCAATAGAGACTACAGTAATATTAACATACTATACCATCCTCAAAGAGATATACAGTCTAAGAGGATGATATGAATACATGAGGATGTGCTAAAAGATTCCATCCTGGAATTAGGTGGAGCTTGGGATGACCAACTTGACTCTATATATTTTTGTACAAAAAAAGATACCATAATTGAATTCAAATGGTATCATAAAAGGATATTTTTTAGAGTATATTTTTCCACTCTGTTCTCATGAGGAAGAGGAGGTTCTGGTTATGATCCCCATGTAGTTAAGGAAGACCATGATATAGTGAAACTGATTCAAAAGAGTTTGGACACCACTCAGAGTAGAAAAGGATCATTTGAAGATTGTTGGAGTAGAAAATTTGATTTACCTATGGTTGATCATATTTTCATGAGAGTAACTCCTTGTCTAGGTTATCATCATCCGAGGAAGAGGGACAAGAATGATCTATAATTTGTTTGATCTGTTGATATCACTAAGAAAGTAGTGGTACATTCCTACCATTTGGATCTCCCTTCACCCCACTGATGTATGCATGACTTGTTTCATATGACCCAAATCCCTAGATACATGGATGATCCAATAAATGTCATTGACTATGAGGATATTGAGTCAGGTCCTCATTTATCATTCAATGACCAACAAAAAAATATTATTGAATAGAACAAAAAATTAATCATAGGGAAGAAGGAATAACATGTATTAATTTGGTGGAAGCATGGAATAATTTCGTAGGAGACTTGGGATTGAGATGATAACATTAGATCTCAGTGTCCCGAGTTATTCAAATATGATCCCTGTAAATTCTTATAATTGAATATCTTGTTAAAAATAAATTATTTGAAAATGGAAAATTTATTTTTCAATAATTATTTGAAGTGATCTTTTAAAATTTTTTCCACATAAGCTAAAATTTATTTGGTGTTACTTATGATTTTCTTGGGAAATTATTCAAGGAAACCATCCTTATTATTTTAATGGTTGGTTTATGTTTATGATGGAATGTTTTTTGTGAGACCTATTTCTTTTCAAATAGATATGTTATAGGATTTTTTTTTGAAACACATTTCACTCCATGGGTTCTGATATGATGAATTACTTATGTTATTTTTCCACACATATGTATGGTTTTTATATAATGATGGTGATTATGTTAAAACCAAGGAAGGTGGTTATGTTATAACCAAGGAAGGTGGTTATGTCATTAAAAAGGATGGGTGGGACCTATATCTCCCTCCAATGATTTGGTTAATAGTTTATATCTGATGACATATACATGGAAAAAATGTTATGGGAGATTAGTTTTGTAAGATAAGACTGAAATGGGAAGTGAACTCAACTCAGTAAGGTGATTTTTCATCAATGATGTTCTTGGGATAAAAACAGGACTACTATGATGGTTTGTGGAGTGAACGCATTCCATTATAAGGAAAGGGATACCACTGATAATGGGTTTTTGTCATGTACTAGAGGTGTATCCTCCCTCATAGTTCCTTTATATTTTTTGGCAATGATCATTGACTACTAAGGGTATTATTTTATATACCTACGTTTATGCAAAATTCCATGTCTTATTAAAATCCTATTATCTCATGGCTCATGTTATTTTATGATTCTTGAATTATGAACTTTTAAGATTATTAAATGACTAAAAATTATGATATTTGATATGTAGGGTATAATTTTCAAATATTATGCTCATGTTATTATTTCCTTATGCTTATGTTATGATTTATGTCTCCCTTGTTTTCCCTTACTGAGTATATGAGATCGCCCTCTTCTTATGTTTCTTTTCTCTAGGATATGGATAATGTTATTAAGTATGATATGTCAAAGAGGGTTCTACTTATAAATTAATAAGATGGATATGATGTAGATGTTTTATGTACTATTTTTTTGATTCAAAGTTTTTAAACACACTAAACCCAACAGGTTCTAGTGTGATTTTTTTTATATTATATAACAAATAGTCATCTATTTAGATGTAATATCTATGAATGAAAATAACTAGTTATAATATTTTTTATCATAGAAATTTTTAGTTAACCATTTGAAACGATGATGAGAAACCCTTAAGTACGATACCTATGTATAAGTCTAAGTATAGATTATAATCCTAGATTTCTGATAATGATCATGAATAACCTATTATTAAAACTAAGGTTTCATAGATTTAAATTTTATAATCAATTTCTCTTGTTTGGTCCCCCACTATGATTATTATTACTCACACTATATTTTTTAGGTTTTAGATAATGGATGGAAGTGGTTTGATGTTAATGGTCAATGTGATGGATTATAGAATAATGTGCCTCATAAGAAACAAAATGAAATGGGATTCAGATGGTGAAACTTTTTTATTATTCTTAATCATTTATAAAATAATATAATAAATAATAAAAACATTGTTGTGTTTCCCAGTCCATCTAATAAGTGAAAGACAGAGTTTCATGGTGACCACCGAGGAAAATATGGTTAAATTTTCCTCATTTAAAGAATGTGGGAAGAGGCATCAAGGATAATTTTTCAAAGGATCTAAAATATTTTTTGGGTGTGGAAAATAATGACATAGAGAAAGCAATTTCAAAAGAAAATTAAAAGGTTTAGTGAATTCAATGTACAATAACAATAGTATTCCTAAGGAATCATTGATAGTTAATTGTTTAAAATATGAAATGTATGCAAATTATGAAAAAATTATTTCCTAGGTGAAAATATTGTGAAGAGAATCAAAAATATTGTATGAGTAATGGTTATATTTCAGATGATGAATAAACTACGAATTAAAAAAGATATGGATGAATTTTTTAGGAATAAAATTATGAAACCTAGTTAATGGGTTAAAAAGGAAGTTTAATGATTGAGTGTTTATTTATTGGAATTAAAGAACAATGTTTTTTGATAAATTTATTTGAATTATGAAATATTGAAATATCTAATGATTTTTTCACTATAATATCTCCATAATTATTTGAAATTATAAGTTAAATTGTACTAGTATCCATGAAAATTGATTGAGGTGGTAAGGTGATATTTTTGCGAACAAATGATTAAGGGAATGATAACCCATAATATGTTTATATTGTTGGGTTGATAATGAGATAAAGATATGTTCTACCATTGAAAAATAAATGTATAGTATGGATGACCTTGAAACTGATCAGTGATATGATGACAAGGTGGTTTATGGATTGTGTTTATATATTTTTTCAATTTTTAGTATGTGGAAAGAGTTTATTTTTTATAGCATGCATGTTTTCACTAATATTTTATGGTAGTTCAGGTTATTACCATTTTCTAGACAATAAATGATAAACATCTTCACATGTTTAGTGTGTGATAATTAAGAGCAACATCAAGTTCTTTAGTGGAATAATGATAAGTTGATTTTTAAAATTTAGGGACTATATTTTGAATATTTTGGATTTTAATATTTTGGAAGGATTATATGGATAACCATTTATGAAATTATTTACATTGAATTTTGGAAGATGTATTAGATATTAGTTTATTACTTAACCATATGAACATTTAGGTGTATATGGTAACCTAGGATATCCATTTTTATGATGATAACTAGAGATACATGGAATGAATTTTCATCCCATTATTGATCTTATGACCCAATAGTTCTTAAGGAATTAAAATTTCAACTTTAATTATTTGAGTAAAAAAGGAAACAAAATTTGATCAAGTAATAACCAAATAGTGAGATTTTACTTATCAAATTAAATCAAGTAAATATATATTCTCAAATGATTTTGAAATAAAATGTCGTATTATTGTCATCATTTTTATGATATCAATGACCTTTTTTCGACCTATTTATTCTATGGTTTTGTGTTCGTTAACCTTTTCTTAACCATTTTTTCAATAATTCTCCATCCTAACTTGATAGTTATAATTCTCTTCCATGTCTATATTTTCACTTTCCACTAATTTTCTCATAATCAGAATCCTAGTTTTGTGGTGACCTTCACCTCTTAATTTACCTATTTTTAATAGGATTTTTTGTTAAACCTTTTTATGATGTGAGTTTCCCACAAAAAAATTTAAAATGTCCAACATTGATTTTTGAAATTAAATTTCAAATTATGGGGATGCAATTTATTGATATTCATGATCGTATCAAAATGGAGGATTATTAATTAGCACTTCAATCGAACCTTTATCATGTCCACGATATGTTCCATCTATCTATCCTGATGAAGTACATGTTTGATCCTTCACATCTTCTAAACTCAGAGGTCATACCATAGGATAAAGATATTTCCTATGAGTAACAACTGGTAGATAATTAAAATCAATGTGGATGTAGCCTCCAAAGTAAATCCAGATCTCGCATAGTGTGGTGCCATCTTCAGAAATCATCTTGGTCAGATAATTGGGTTCTTTTTAGGAGGATGTGGTACTGCAGCCGATTTGGAAGCTGAAATTAGGATTGTGATTCATTCTATTTCCTTTTCAATACACCATAGTTGGAATACTATTTGGATTGAAATGGATTCCACCACTGTGGTGCATGCCATTTGGAATGGAGTGATTCGTCTAGCTTGGGCACTTACTATGCGATGGATGAATTGTCTCCAGTATCTTCAAGACATAAATTTCATTGCTACTCATACTTACCATGAGGTGAATATGTTTGTTGATGGTCTTTCCAATAAATGCGTTGTGTAGGACATAACCTGGATGGAGGATCTCTCGAACAACTTGATTCCTCTTCATGTGAAAGATTGTAATATGATCCCATCTTTTAGACTCTTGTATGTTTTTTTTAATAAATTTTGATTTTTTATTTTGAAAAAAGATCCACCTTCTTCTTAAAAACGGGTAGTTATTCTTGATCTAATATATAATGTTCTATGAAACAAGACCATTCACCTGGTCAATGTTCTATGGAAAAAACACCATCTTGAGGAAGCTACGTGGGAACCTATGGATGTGATGAGACATATGGGTCTTCATATATTTTTATATGACTAATGAATCTAAAAGGTGAAATTAATTTCAAGGGGTATATAATGTAGAACCCTATGATTTTATGGTATGTATCTTTTTGAATAAATTCAATTTATTTGATAGTTTTCATTACATGGAACACTGATCTTAAATGAACTCAAAAATATTATTATTTTAAGACAACCATTATAAGATAAACATTAAATTGGAAGGATTAAATAGTGTTACCAATATTATCTAATATATATGAATTTAATGTTCAAAAAATTTATTTATTCTTA
Organism: Viscum album; assembly: GCA_963277665.1. Classification (NCBI taxonomy): domain Eukaryota; kingdom Viridiplantae; phylum Streptophyta; class Magnoliopsida; order Santalales; family Viscaceae; genus Viscum; species Viscum album. The sequence goes on along the minus strand of OY728121.1, from coordinate 1,074,242,215 downwards.
GTAAATAAACATATAATTTTTAGTAAATTCATTTTCTTCTTCAAATATATGAATTCTTAAAAAAATGATTTTTATTTCTTTCTATGAGAAAATAAATATAATTAATTTTGGAAACATTTAGAAAATTTATCTTATAAAATTAAAATAATTTTTGAATTCATCATGTCAAATTTATCTTAGGATGAATTTTCAAGAATTTTTCTGAAAAGTTTCATTTTTCAATAAATACAAAAAAGTACTAATTTTTATAAAACCCTCATTTTATTTATATTTAAAAGTAATTTTGTTATTTTAAACTAATAAAAATGTAACTTAAGTAAATTTTTATTCATATATAATATAATTAATTATATTTAATCAATCCTTAAACCATGTTTTTGTATAAGTAAATTTTTGGGCTTAAAAAAATGCAGAAAAAAGTGTTTTTCATTACATTTTGATGGTTTAATTTTAAATTTAATATTACAACATATGGGTTTTGAATTTTAAAAATTGGATTACATATTTGGAATAAAGAGTTCCAAATTATTCTATAAGGTCATTTTAATTTTTAGGCATAAAAATATACCTTGTTAAAAAAAATTATCGTAGTATAGGTAAAATAATGTGGCTGGTTAAATTTAAAAGGTAAAAGATTAAAATACATTAAATATTTAACATTAAATGGGTGTTTTATGTATTTATTTAAATTAAACATCCTTTAAAACATTAATTATCAAAAAAAATCATTGGAATTAATTCCACCCAAATGTGGTTGGACTTAAATATAAAATAATAATTATTTAATCACATAATACAACCCCTCCTCATGTAGGTATATCACTCCTCACCACACCCTTTCTCCTAAAAAACCTTGAATCTCTCCACCCCTTTCTCATAAAAACCCATGAATCTCTCAAAATAACTTCCAAACCCTCTACAACCCGCTTTAACAATATCCAAGTGCTACTGGTCTCACCCAATAACCAATTCTGTGTTCCTTAAGGGGTCCTTCAGGGAGGTGATAGTCAAGAGGAAACATTCTGAAACAATCTCTCTTAATTTATTTTCTTCTTATAAATTATCTTCACCTACTTCATCTATAAAATAATAATAACTCCAGTATCATTTCCATACAATAATTTTATATTGATAATGGAATATCTTATATCCATCCATTTTATTATCCCCTCTTATTCAATGAATCAAAACCATTGTCAAAATTATGGCAGTTAACCGTCTCCGTGTATTAGAATTTTTCCCATTTTCCATTACCAACTTCAAGTTGGTCATAAAATTATTCTTTTGGTTAAATCAAATTTTCATAGGCATTTTATAACCCATTTCATGTTTTTTTACTAATATAAATACTTAATATTAAATAAAACAATAATAGTTTGTGAAGGTCAAGAAAACTACCAAAATAAACTAAAAATTGATCATTAAAATTTTAAAAGATGAATCATCATCATACCAGAAATAAAATTTATATATAAGACCATTTAACATTATTTAAGTTCATGAAGACCATTTCATTTCAATTTTTTAGTTTTATTTCCATTTGATAAGAAAAACCATAATTATACACATGTGATCCGACTATGAAACCACAAAATGAACGCACTCAAAACAATGAAAATATTGAAATATTATTAATGAATGGTTGGTATGATGTCATAAAATTATCAAATAAGGTATTATAAATATTAATATAGTTTTTAATGAATTAACAACATTATTTAGACCTTTATACATGGGGTTAAATTATAAAAAACTAAAAGGAAACCTGAGTTAACAGTTTCTCATCTCAATTTTACTTATGTGAGATATATTCCTTATTCAAAATTTATTTATTATATGTGGTTTATATTCGGAAATTTGATACATAATATCTTGAATATAATTATCTAAATGTTATTCAGAGTTTCATTTGATAACTATTACTATTATGGGGGCATATGATTCGACTGATTAAAAAGTGGTAAAAGATTTTTAACTCAATTTTCATTCGTTAGGTTAAACATATACTTCATTGATTATGTCATTTTAAGATTATGTGTGGGATTAATTTTTTATTATATTATGTTTTATTTCCACTAGTATTATTTTTATTTACATCTAATACACATTATCGATTAATTTTATTAATATCAATGTTAATGATATGATATTTATAAGGGTTTTACTTTTAAAAGTTCTCCTTTTAACGTTTCCCTTACAACAATCTTTTTCATCCATGTCCATGTTTCTAAAATTGTGTCCAAATTTTTTTTACTATTATATTATGATTGTTTAAATTTTTTTTTAGTCAAGTTTTAATTTTTAGAAAAAGGTTTTAATGGATTATTTTCTTCATTTTCTAAATGATTTTTTTGTGCCTTTTCTGAAAAAATATAGAAGGGGTGTTTTTTTAAACCTATACATCTTGATAGGTATTTCCTGCCATAACGGAACCTTAATGATTTTATGTTTACATTAAAAGATTACAATATTATTATGAAAGTATTTTTTTTATTATTACGCAGTTCTCTAAAAAGAAATGATTTGAAAATGAAAATTTTATTTTTTAATAATTATTCCAAGTTATTTTTAAACGTTATCTTCCAAATAAGATAACATTATCAGATTTTACTTATGCTTCAATTAGGATATTATTCAATGATAATACCACTATTATTTTTCTGGTTGGTTTAGGTTTATAGGGGAAATTATTTTTTTGAAACCCTTTTCTTTTCGATGACATTGGTTATGATGAAATGTTTATAAAACTCATTTATTTGCATGGGTTCTGATATGATTAATGGAATATTTTATTGTGGAACATATATTTATATTTCTAATTATGTGATGGTGGTTATTTTATAACCAAGATTGGTGGTTATGTTATAACCAAGGATGGTGGTTATGTTATAATTAATGAAATATGGTACCTGTATCTCCCTCTAATGCATTGGGTAATGATTTATATCTCATGAGACATACAAGACTAAAATGGGACTAAAAACCGAAGTCAACTTTATTCAGTAAGGGACTTTTCCCTCCATGATGATCTTGGGAGTGAAACTTGACTACTGTGATGGTTTTGGGAGTGAACTCATTCCACTATGGGGAAATAGATTTCGATGGGGATGGTGGTATGTTCTTCCCAAGAGGTGTAGACACACATATAGTGCCCTTATATGATTTGGAAATGAGCCCTGACTACTAAGGGAATGATTTTATTTGAGTATGTGTATGCCAAATTACATGTATTATGCCAATGTTATTCACTCATGTATTATGTTATTTTATGATTCATGTCTTATGAACTTCTATGATTTATTCTATAGCTCATACTTATGAAATTTGATATGAAGGGTATAATTTTTAAAAGTTATACTTAGGTTCTTATTCCCTTATGCTTATTTTATGATTGATATCTACCTATTTTTCCCTTACTAATCATCTGAGCTCATGATTTTATTGTGTTTCTTTTTTCAAATGATATTAATAAGGGTATTAATAATGATATATAAAAAAATGTTCATGGTATGAAGGATTAAGAGGGATACTATGTAGATATTTTATGAACCAGTTTCTTATGTTTCCATGTTTCAAAAGAAACTAAAACCATAGAGTTTTGGATTAGTTTTTTAATTTTATGTAATGAATATTCTTCTATTTAGATGTAATATCCATGTATGAAAATAATGGTTCATTATAGGGGGAGTTCTTAGTTTATGATAATACGAGACAATGGTGGGTTATTTCTCTTCACCTGGACATTCTAATGTTTTTATTAAGATGTGTGTATGATTTTTCAATTTATTGAAAAATATTATTTTTAGAAACTAATTAAATAATAATTGTGAATTTATAGTTATTTTCTCACATGAATGGTAAATTATGGATAACATAGACAATATTAGTTGTATCCCTCTTATTATATACACTGGGTTATCCCATGTAGACTTAGAGTTTATTAACTAAAGATTCATTACTAAGAAAAATATGTGATATCACCCCTCTCTTAGAAGTCTTTAATAAATAATTTTATAAAGGGGAAGAAAATATTTTAGGAAAATTGAGGAGATGAGAAACATCCCCACTCACTATTTGAATTTTATTTTCAATAAGGTGGATAATGTTTGTGTACACATATTGACTTTTATAATATGGATAGATATTTACAAAAAAAGACAAAGGGGTATATCTTTTATCACAAGTGTTTTTTATGATTTCAATGATTTGTTAATATGTGTTTAGTGAGTTAGGATGATGTGGTCATAATTGTAGGATTTTTATTGATTAATTTAATGGAATTGTATTTCACGCATGAAAAAATATCCTTGATAAAATATAGTGATCGATTGAACTGATATTAAATCACCATGGATTTTTAAAATGAAATCTTATTAAGTGGAAAATGGTTACAAAAAATTGAATAAGACCATGAAAATATTAATTTTCATAAGGATTTGAATATTTCTATGGAAAAAGAAATTAATTGCATGAAAGAAGTAAATAAGGCCTTATATGAAAAAATTATATATATATTTCATGAATAATTATTATAGAATATTTATTTTCGTGTTATTATTGAAGGATAATTTTCTTAATGATTTATTATATGGGTTTTTTTACAAAAAATTAGATATCCATGTCAACTAGAAAGGCCTACAATATTTTTTTCTTATCGGAGAAAGGATCAACCATGCATGGGGTATAGCCAGGCCAGCCACATGGTGAAATATGAGTGCAGGTGGACTCATAGAACCCATAGTGTGTGCATGGTTTATGGAGAGTGCACATGGGGTGCTAGGGCCCCCATGTAGGGTGGTACGAAGGTATAAGGAAGTATGTGTGAGTGTTGTGGGTATCGAACCCAATGTCATATCAAGAGGATAGTGGCATAAAGATTATTATTTTTATATGTAAACCATGTGTAAATTTTATGAAGGATTGAAATCTATGGGCATTGTTCCTATATTAAAAATTTTATAGATAGAACACCAATCACATGATGGAATTAATATTGATTTTTAGTAAATTGTTGCATTCATCATCAACCTCAAATCCCACATGAGGATTTAAAATGTGTCCTTATTCATGGATAGACCTCCTTCAAGGAAACATGAGGTCTCCATGTTTATTCCAAGGCTAAAATTTTGAGTCAATATGACTATGAACCTTCATGAATGCAATATTCATCTTGCATGAATGTGGTTTTCCATAGAAGAAAACATTTTCGAATACAAATGGACTTGAAGAAGGATTATTATGGTTTTGATATCCATGTATTAATTTGGGATTTAAAAGGAGCAAGTGATTTTAATTAGGTGCACGTGAGATAAACAACTGGATGAGATGAATTTAGAATTTCAATGAATCTATTATTTTTTGAAAAATAATATTTTAGGGTCATTGAAAGATTAAGTGAATTTAAATGTGGATGATATAAAAATTTTCATGGGAGATTAATATCTCCCTTGAAATGGTATATTTCTTTGAGATGAGGAGGTAGAAATAACCTATAAAAGGAAGAGTACCAGTCCAAGGATGAGATCAACTAGATACCCTCACATGGAACACCTCCCAGCACGTGTATCCACTCCACCACTTCATCGTTCTTCTGAACCTCCAAGTACGTCGGTAGAGTGAAGGGAGTAACAACGTACTGTTGGGAAGGTCGGAGTGCCTCCTATAAATGTCTCGCCTGAGAATCCTCATATAAAAAGAGTTTAGGAGAAATGCAAAGGAGATCCTTGAACTTGATCCCCAACTCCATCACTTACATACTCACATTCTTGAGGGAGAGTAACTCTTGCCTCTTCTCGACCATCATCATAGAAGAATGGAATTCCGCCCTAAACTCCTTCATGAAGTTGGTCCACAAAACCTCAGTCTTCATACTATATCTAAGGTAGATCACCCACCAATGATGGGATTATCCCCTAATATGATTGACTACCAATGGAACCTAGTACTCTCTCGGAGCAAGGATCAAGGTGAAGGTGATCTCCAGCTCCTGAAGCCAACCCTATGTATCTCTGTTGGAAACACTACCCTCATACTTCCCGAGGGTTTGCCGTTGGAAATAAAGTAGAGTATTCCACCACATGTCATCCTATTCCTCTCGGTCAATCCTCCGCTAATTGACCAGATCACCATCCTAGGCCTCAATGACCCACGATACCTGTGGAGGTCGTCTGGGTTCCCAAGTTGCAAAGAAAACAAGGATTTCCTAAGCCCAAGTAGTGTAGAAGATTCCATTTAAATTTTTTCATAAAATTATTATTTATTTTAAATTCCCAAAACACCCAAGACAGACAATAACAGAAGTTCTTATGATGCATGTACCATTCATAGGGTCTCTACCCTACAATCAATGTTGCCTCACTTGGTCGTTCTGTAGGCCTAGAGTCCTTGCATCAGATCATGGGGGCCCTAAAATACTATGTCCTAGACAGTCTTCCCTGGACTATTTCACGCACCAAGATTGACTAAAATTATTTCCCTACCATCCTATACAACACACATTTTGCCTAACCCCAAACTCCATCCTATATCACATCCACCACCTTTGATATCATTCTATCATGACCCACCTTCACCGAGATGAGGGAAGGGACAAAAACCTACCAAACCCTTCCTTCTTCAAGTTGAAGGAGAGATAATGAGCCCCCGAGTCCCGCCTTCAATAGGCCCCTAAGTGGAGACTAGCACCAAGGGTATAGAATCACACGTAATATGGAATGAATTTCCATTTTATAGAACAAGATCAAGAGATAATATGGTAGATATAAAAAACACAAAAATTTGAAAGTAAAAGTAAATCCAAAATCCATTCCCATATGTATTTCGAAAAAAATAAAATGATAAAAGTACAAGAGAACTCCAAAGGAAAGTAAAAAAAATGAAAAGCAGCAAAGAAAACCCCTGAAGCCCGAGATAGTAAGGTCTCACATGATCCTAGATGTTCTCCTAGAAACCAAAAAGTAGTTTTATATACATAGGGTGAGTATACAGACATTCATTGTAGGGAAACCAAAATATCTCATGCACAAGTGGGGAGACATTCTAATTCCCCATGAGAAAGTAGAGGTAACCAAAACATCCAGAAAGGAAAACTTCCCACCCAGCCTCAGCAAGGAACACTCCCAAAATAATTCAAGTCAAGTAAAGTAATAGTAATATCACATTGATATTTAGGTCCCTCGCACCACTTTCCCACTAGTTATTTAGGACATCCTACGCATCAGACCTCCCAGAAAAGTTCCACTGCAGTCCCATTGCCGCCCCAACAACAACCTTATGGGCTCTCTAAACCATGCATCCTACCCAAAGACACCTGGGACACCAAAACCACACATGTCCCCTCCCGAAGTCACCTAGGCCACAAAAAACACTACAACGCTTGAAGACATTGGGTCCAGAACAACCATTTCCACGCCCAATGACACCTGGGCCTCATCTGAGGACACTTGGGAAACAAACCTGCCCACACACACCTGTTTCAACCACCAGAACACACCATGTCCGAAGAGTATTGGGCCAAAATGAACCATAGGCCATCACATCCTTCCTGATGAATCTTGGGCTACCTGGGAGAGGGAGAAAAAAGGAGCTAGTAACCAGCCACTCATAATAATGTTAGAAAAAACACACTCCCGATGAATCGGGGTATTCGACACGAGGTAATCAACATGGGTGGGGTACGTATAAGAATAAAAAAGGCTAATAATTTTACATATAGGTAATCAAACATTCATCCCAACCTAAGGGTTCCAAAGCATAACCACCCTCACTAATATCACTACATTCACACACAAACAACAACCCAAACCAGAGCACAAACCATTTCTGGAAAACAAATACCCTATTGTACCCATTCTCATTATAATGTCAAATTTATTCCATTTAAATATTACTTCACTATCAGAAAACTAATAGGCATATCCACAAGCCAATACAACAACTGAAGGAAAACATCCATGAATAAACTTAAGCATTCACACCCGGTTCTCTTGTAAACTCCCAACAACAAAAGGGGTCTGTGAGATCCCTCGAAGTACTGGAACCAAATGAGGCCCCAACATACGGCCACACATGGCCTCAAATCCATAACCAAAAGCTAAAAAACAAGAGATCCCATCCCAATCCTTGTCACCCACAAGCATCAATCAGAACAACCATGCACATTAGCAGAACATAGCAATGAATTTTTCATATTTAACCACACCATTTATCAAGTTCCTTATTTCTATTTGGTTAACCAGGGTGATCACACAAGGATATATATTCATTGGGTATTCCTTTTACCGACCAAATTTATGTGATTAACCAATATCCATCTTATAGCCATTCAATCAAAGAGTATCCAGAAAAACAAAGGTTCATTAGTGCACAATAAAGGACCGCCAACAGCCACTATTTTCAATGGGAATCATCTCATGCAATTCACAACATAAAAGTTAAGATAAAATAAATACACCAACATAATCATCAAATACACCCCTTCATTATTTAGAGTCCATTTATTATCTTCTTTAAGTTTTGGTTTCATCCACTTCCTGAGGGAACAATTACAAACCCACCCCACATGATTCACATTAATGAGAGATGAAGGAAAGACCCCTACTTGGATGATAATGATTTAAGTTTTCCCCACATGCCAAGAAATGGGGATGCACGACTTCTGGAGGAAGAACTTCAAGGACTCCAAGGATGAGCGAGAAGGGCTCAATCACAGGCGTATGATTCATCTTGGAAGGAAGTCCCCAGGCACACTAAGATAAACCTAGAGAAAAAGAATAAAGGATATCAGCTTAAGAGGAGGCAAGATACTAAAATCAGGGTGACAATTTTAAAGTACCTAAAAGTAGGATCATGACCCAACCACACGGTTGGGAAGTTTCACACATTGGGATTAATTGGGATTTAATAATTGTCCTCAGAGATGGTAGAGATAATGGTTGTGGGTTAATAGATTTCCTTTAAAACATCGATTACTGGAATTAAATGGTTTTAAATTTGTAATAAAACACTTTTACGTCAAAAAGATATGTTACTGGGGAAAACTAGAAGGTCCTGGAAAAACTGAGAATGACTCACCATTTCCCTAGAACCATCTCCCAAGCACCATCACTATGGAACCACCACCATGGCATCGTCACCCTACAACTTATAGAAATTGGTGCTACATATGACCCATTGGTGCCACCTATAACCATCATTGCCGCCTACAACCATCGGTGTCACCGACACCCATCGGTTCAACTAATGCCCATCAGTACCACCGAGGCCCATCAGTTTCATAGAAACCCATCGTTTCCACTGATGCCCATTGGTTCCACTGATTCCCATCGTTTCTACCGATGCTATCGGTACCACCGTTCGTTCAACCTGAAACTCATAAAACTATTTAATGAGTCACCAATGGTCCCCATGATACCCCAAACACCAGAATTTGGAAAAGTAATAGACCATGATGGTCGGGGCCATTACATACCAATATAATATTTATTTATTTAATTTATAGTTATTACCATCAATGTAATATATAAATTGAAACACATCATTTAGGTTTGCGAGGTGGTAGTCTTCCATACACACGAGAGACACTATTGTTTTCCAATGGGTTTTAATGTAAGAATATAGTAGTGTTATTATAATTAAAGAGGTATAAGAATATCATAAATATCATATATGAACAATAAAAACATCATTATATCCATTATTGAGAGGGGTGAAGAAAAACTAATAGCATCGATTCGTGAGGCAGTAGTTCGTTGTACACTTGAATAATGATTATGTAATCCATTCGATGGAAGAGGATAATGATTTAGGTTATGAAATTAAAATAAGAATATATTTTTATATGTAAGATTCATAGTTTATTATATCATCCTGGTTGAATAATAATTTAATTATGTGGAAAAATAAATAAACAATAGTTGAATAAGGATGTTACCTCTTCTTCAAAAAACTTTTGTTGGTTTACACCAAAAGGCTTTCTAGTTTATATTTCATACAAAATTATTGATTATATTATTATAGGATAGAATTAAGGAATTTATTTGGACTTTTATTATATATACAATAGGTTTTAGATGCGTGAATAGGAGAGGATAGGGGATGGCCTTTTATAAGTGAGGTGAGGGGCATACTTGTAATTTTTTAATATAAAAAGGTGTACCCATGTTTTTAACATTAAAAAGGATATAACATGATCCATTATCAAATATTATAGGTTATAAGTTCTAAATATGAACAAAATTTTTTTTTTTGACAAGTGTCTAGGTAATTTTACCCCATATCTTTTTAGTTTAACACCCGGTAAACCCATTTTCACCTTAACCGCAGTAATTAATTTTTACTATTTTTACTATTAATTATGGTAAAAAATTAATTTGTACATATTAGTTAATATAAATTATTTTTATTCATAATATGGAATAAAATTTTCATAATTCCATTCATTTAAGTGGAAAATTTTAATTTAAAATAAATCTCATAGATGAGAAGAGAAAGCGGTTTTCCAGAGAGAAAATGTTCAACAGTTTATAAAGTTTTTATATAAAAATTAAATATGAAATTGATTATAATTAAATAAATATTATTAATTTTTGTATAATTTAAATAATTTTACATTTAAAACTATATCAAAAAAATTAATATTTTTAAATACTTTAAAAGTAATGACAATTATTAATACGAAATATTATCTTTCATTGTTAATTGAAGAATTTTATATTCTCAAAAAATTCCCAAAAATAAACCTTAAGATAATATTTACATGATGATTTAAAAAATTTATTTTATTTTATTAAATAAACTTTTTATATTTTTAAAATTTTTATTTTAAAATTAGTGCGCAAATGGTGAAACAAATTATATTATAGAAAAATATTGTTTTTAAGTATAAAACTAGATTTATTTTTATCTCATGTATAGAAAAAAAATATAAAATTTATTTTAAGAAACCTATTGAATATATAATTTATAATTTATTTAAAATAATTCTCCACAAGTTACTTGTTTAACTTATTAATGTAAAATTTCTTTGTGTGTATAAAATAGTTTTTCAAAAAAAAAGATTTCCTTTATTTTCTAATAGTTTTTATTTTCATTTCTAATTAATTGGTCACTAAAGAATTAATTTTATATAAATGTGTAGACCATGTATTTTCATAACTAATTTAATCTTATTAATACCCATCATTCAAACAACTAGGGGAAAACCATGATATTAAATAATAATATTTTAATATTTTATCACATTTCGATTAAACTCTGTGTTACGTGTAACATAAGATAGACTCGATATTGTGGTGGGGAAAACTAAACTCATTGTTGCATGTAACACAAGATAAACTCATTTTTTCATGTAATGTATGTTAAAATAAGTGTTTTTTTGTAACACAAAATATCTGAAAGATTAAATTTATTTAAAAAATCACAAAATATTAGGGTTTTATAGTCTACCACCTTGAATAAATTATTCACTCATAATTTGAACTTGTTCTTAGTAAACAAGGGTTTGAAATTTGAAAATATAATTTTTTAAAAGAAATATTATAAAAATGTTTGATAAAACATAATCTTGAAAAGAGAGAAAGGGATTTGTAAAGGTTATCTGGAATAACACATGCTAGGTTTCCAAAGATGAGAAAATAGGTGACAATTGACGATTTGGACGTGGAAGAAAAGTGTAATTTCAAAATAATGATGGAGAGTGATAGAGATCAATAATCATAGTAAGTTGAATGGTCATGTGAAAATTAACAACAAAATAAACATAAACCAAATAGTAGTGAAAATGGTAATTAATATCAAAAAAAATTATGGAAATAGGGAAAAAATTATTTCAGGATTTTTGTCTATAGTTTAAGAACTTTCAGGATAAGATGTAGTTACTTGATTTAATTTGATTTTCTAAGAAGAATATCATCCCATGGTTATTCCTTGATCAATTTCCACATCATCTATTTCTCTAATAAATGGAGATAAATTTTTTATACATAAATCACTAATAGATCATAGGATCTATAATAGAATGATACGTCATTCCTTATATCTATTATAATCATTATAACAAAATGGTTATCATAGTTCATCCAATATGCATAAATATTAATATGGTGAAGTAATACATTAATCTCAAAAACCTCATCCAAATCTAAACATAAACCATTTCATAAATTATTAACCTTATAAAACTTCCAGAAGACTAAAATTCAAAACTTTAGAAATAAGGTTACTGAATTTAAAAAATCAACTTATCATTAATAAACTAAACAACTTGAAGTATCTCTTAATTTTCACATGATAGACATGTGAATAAATTTATCTTGTATTATATGGAAACCTAGTAAGAACCTGAATTACCATAAAACGTCATTAAAAACATACATTATTCCTTATTTCATAAATAAAACAAATATTTTTAGGTATATTTCATAAATTAAAAAATGATGTAAACTCCATCAAAGATAGTATAAACCACTTTGTCAATGAATCATTAATAAATTCCAAGGTAATCAGTACTATCCAATTTTCTATATCTATATCAATCATTTCTTTATCCCAACATTATTATCCCAATATTAAGAGAATATTATGGGCTATATTTCCCTCAATCATGTGTTTTCCAGGAATATCACCTTGCCATTAAATAATTTTTCTAGTTCATTAGCACTATTAAATATATTCTTTCAAATCATTAAAAAAATTATACATAACATTCCTTATATATTAAATAATTTTTTAATTCCAACACATAAATAATTTAACCATTTTAAAACCATTAACAAGTCCTCGTAATCTTATTCCATAATAAAAATTTCCTTTTATATGTCATTAATGATCTCTTCATCATCAATATTATAAGAATTACTAATACCACATTACTTTCTCTCTTCATGAAAATTTCCCCCTAGGACATCGATGTATATAATTCCCATTAATTCAATATTATTAAAATTAAACCATTGATAATTCCTTAGGGAAACCATTATTATCATCCATTTCATTAACTAAAATTTTCTCATTTCCTAGAAAATCACTTACTCTATGACCTTCTACTTCACACATAATAAATCTTCTCACTCCTTTGAGACAATCCTTAGAGTGCCTCTTCCCACATTCTTAACACATATGAAACTATATCTTCTTTATTCAATGTTCTCCACCACATGAACACTCAATGTACACAATACTTCTCTTTATTGGTGAGTCTGAGAGTTTTTTAAGGTGAAAGTTAGTAATAATATATTGTGATAACTGATTTGGCATAATAACAATACCCTTCACTCCAGACATCATCTCATTTGGTTTCTTATCAACACATTGTCTGTCACATGCAATATTAATCCATTTACTTCTGGTCCCTTAAATTTACTAAAATGAAAATAATAGTGTGAGAAACGATATTCATATTGTAAAACCTTATAATCATAAAAAATAATTTATATAATGTCTAAATAATGACACATTTTTTCAATATATGACACATTAGTCTTAACCTAGGACATTCACGTCCATTATTCAAATCCTTGATGATGGTTTGTAAAGAGATTTAGAATTTACAAAACATATCCCCCTGGTGTTTCAAACTAGCTATGTAGCAATGATTTTTGTCACGAACCAGGTGATGATCGAGTCCATATAAATATTCCCTTTATAGAGTAATTACACCTAAATGAATTTGTGGCAGAGGAACTTCACTTATACTATCCAGAGAGGGATTTAATTGCTTGGAAACCACTCACTATATCCTCTACCAAGAATCCATGCAATTTTCCAATACTTTCAATCATCATTAGACTTTTTTATAGAAATCTGTTGAAATATCCTTATAAATATCCCTAGTTAACTCACTATTTTTTTTCTCATGCTAGTTTAAAAAGCTTAATAGAATTAAATTCACTACATAATATAACAATACACACTATAATAGTTTTGGTATAGTCACTTTGTAAACATAGAAATATAAAACATTGTTCCATAAGTGAGCAAAGAAGTCTCTTATTATAATCTTCATCACTATAACCCTTCTTCGACATATCATTAATAATACATTTCATCATAACCCAGGGAAAAGAAACATAAGAAAGGGTGATATCAGAAACTCAGTAGGGGTAAACCAAAGAGATATCAATCTATGATATTATGAAAGAATAATATAATTATAAGGTTATGATCAAAAATAAATCATGAACCATAATATCATATCACAATATTGTGGTTATATCATAAATATTTAAAACCATTTCATATTTTAAGGTCAAATACCAAGACCATCAACATAGTGGATCAAGACTCATCAACTATTTCCAATTGTGGATCAAGATGCACATATTTCCCATAGTACATCAATCGCAGCAAATATTTTCCCATATATATATATCATGAGATATAAATAATTACCCAATTCATTTGTGGGAGATATAGGCCCCACCAGTCTCATAATGAAAATTATACTTTTATATGCCATAATATCCTAAAAAATAATTTTATCAGAACATATAATCTATGTAAAGATAATGGGTTTCATAAAAATTTCATCAACATAAAAATTAACAATCCAAAGAAATAGTAAGGATAATATCATTCAATAATATAAATATTAAATAAAAAATAACATAAAATGATTTCATCTTATATGGAAAATTATTTTTAAAGTTCACATGGAATATTTCTTGAGAAAAATAGCATTTACATTTTTAAAATAAATTTTTTTAAAAAATTCATAAAATTTGTTTTAAATCTATTTATTTTAAAAACAAATTTTAAAATTATAGAGTAATATAAAAAATTTTGAGTGGTCATGATGGAAATAAATATCATTCCAATCGTACACATTTAAAACAAAGATTCCTTTCAAAAAAAATAGAAAATAAAAAATGGGTGAAGATATATTCAAGAAATCATGTTTATAATTTTATAAAAAAAATTTGAATCATTTTTAGAAAACCTAATTTTGGAAGAAAAAGGATTTTCGACTGAAGAGGGAAATAAAGAAGATTATTCTTAAAAACATTAGTTTGGTCTTGAGTAAATAAAGAGAGATAAATGAATTAAAAATATGTATTCTTATTAAATAACCATATTTTAAGATAATTTAAGAGTTTTATGAGAGTTATATCATAATATTTTATCATTAGAAGCATAAACATAAACAATCCCGATAAACAATGATATTATACCATAAAACCATTTCCACATTGGTGACCTTGAATCATAAGCCCCATGAAAGAGATATATTAAATTGATATGTTATTCACCCTAATTTTTTTATAACCATCATAAAATACATTCATTTTCAATTTATGTACCATATAAAATAAATAGGAGGTGAATATTGCATGTGTCTCACAGAAGTGAAAAGTGAGAGAGAAATCTCTTACCATAAATATCACTTTTCATCATACATGTTCAAAACATGAGTATAATAAATATAAATTTATTACACATATATTAAAGATACAATGTTTTATATATGATACCATATAAGATTTACTTATGACCTTTTATTAAGCTTTTATTAACAATTTCTGGTTAAAGTCGTGTTTTGGATAATAACTTCTTTATTTTTCATTTATGTTTTGGTTTGGTATTTTAGGTCATATTACATTAATAATGGTTTTTTATTCTAAATAATATTAATAATGATATAAATATAATATAAATTCATTATATATGTATTTATAGTGATCTATAAATATTAGATATTGAAAATTAAATACATCATTCAAATAGATGGTAGGTTATACGTACACATGAACGTTGTTAGTATTTTCTTGATTGATTAAAAGAAAGAATGGTAAATAGTATATTACCATTATATGATAATTTTTATTTCATATATATATATCATATACTTTTATTTAAACATATCCCTATTACCTTCCAATAAAGATTATGTGAATAATGAATCACATCACTTCGAGAGGTAGTAGTCATCTGTATACATGTGAGACATTATCGTATTCCCATAGAATATAAAATAATGAGGTATATATGAATTCATAATTAAATAATTATAAATATATTACCATTAAAATATATATATTTTTTACTCTAAACTTATTACCATCCAAGTAAAATATAAATTAAAACACATCGCATCGGTTCACGAGGTGGTAGTTCATCGTACACACGACCGGTGTTATTATTTTCCAAAAGGATTAGAGGAAAGAAGTTAGATTTGTTATTATAATTATATAGGTATTATAATATAATATTTATCATATATAAACATTAAATAAACCATTATATCTATCCATGAGATGTTTTTATATAAAACAAATAACATTGGTTCGTGAGGCAGTAGTCTATTTTACAGACTAAGGATGATTTCGTAATCCATTTGATGGGAGAGAAAAATGATTTAGGTTATTAAATTAAAATAATAAAATATAATTATATTCAATATAATTATCTTATTATAAAATAATCTTTTAAAAACAATTTAATGTAGTGGAAGAATAAATAATATAAAGCACTCGATTAGGGACGTTAACTATTATTCAAAAAACATCTTTTGGTTTGGACCAAAAGGATTACTAGCTTGGTATTATGATATAAATATGTCTTATAGCATGATATTAGGTAATTATTTATGTTATTTGGATATTTATTAGCTCATCCAATTGGTTTTTGAAGTTTAAAGAGGGGATGATAGGGAGTGGCCTTTTATAAGTGAGGTGATTGTCACACTTATAAAAACAAATGGTGCACCAACCTTTTTTACATTAAAAAAGGATAAAAAATGGTACATTATAAAACCATATAGGTTATAAGGTCTAAATATGCCCATATAAGGGGTTTTCACAAGTTTATATTCCATTTTACCCCTTATCGTTTTAGTTCAACCCCTATTAAACCCATTCTCACCATAACTGTGATAATTAATTTATACTATTTTTACTATTACTTATGGATAAAAATTAATTTGACCTTATTATATAATATAAATTGTTATTATTACAAATATTTAATACATTATATCATATTACGTTCCATAAGTTAATTTTTTAATTTAAAATAAATCCCATATACGTGATGAGAAAGTGGTTTTCCAAAGAGAAAATTTTTAAAAGGATAAAAAAACTTTATATGAAAATTCAATATGGAATTTTTATAATGACATTAATTGGATAAATATAAATATAATTAAACTAATTTTACTTTTAAAAACATATAAAAACAATTTTTATGTATTTAAAGTCTTGAAAATAAATAAAAATTCTTAATAAATACAAGTATTTTTCACTATTAATAAAAAATTATTTTTTCTCCAAATATTCTCAAAAAATAAACCTAATATTATTTTTAAATGATCATTTAAAAAATTAAATTAATTTTTCAAGTATGTTTTCTATAAGTGGTAAATTCTAATTTTAAAATACAAACACAAAATGCGATTAAACTACTTTTTTGAAAAGTATAATTTTCAAGCATAAAATTATATTTACTCTAATATATTTTCTATATTACACATAAAATTAATGTTAAACATTTTATTAAATATAATATTCATATATATATTATTTAAATAATTCACTAAAAGCGATTTGTGTAATTTATTAAGGTAAAATGTGTTTGTGTGTATAAAAATTATTTTCCAAAAAATGATTTTCTTTATTTTCAAAAAGAAAATATTTTCATTGAAATACATGTGTAAACCATATGTTTTTATAATTTAGTTATTATTATTCATAAAAAAATTTCCAATGTCTTGGAGATAACTATAATATTAAAAATTAATATTTTAATAGTATGTTACATTTCATTTAAACCCCGGTTTTGCGTGTTACGATTGATAAAATAATTGTTGCGTGTAATGTAAGCTAAATTAAATTTTTCATGTAATGAATGATATATATTTTTTTCCATGTAATGAGAAATATAAAAAATACTAAATTTATTTGAATAAAATATTTGACAAAAAACTAGGGTGTTACACTATATATAGTTGGTGGTAGTCTTCCCCAACTAGAACATCCTCTTCAGGTGTGTTTCTCAAATTTATTTTATCATTATGATTTATTTTTGTTTTAAAACACCCCTTGAGGTGTATTAAATTAACTCTAACATGAGTTGGTTGACTTGATTTAAATGTAATTTTATTGGTAAGACTATATCACTTAGCCCGTGTTGAGTTATGAAGTTTTCCCTTAGATAAGAATGAAAATTGAATTAAATGTGAGACTCCCAAAATTAAATTACTTAAACCATGAATATGAGTCCCTTAATATTTTTGGATGTTAATGAACTCGGTTTAAGCTACCCCTTAAGGTGTGTGGTGTTATATTTCTCATAACATAATAATTCTATATGTAACCAAACACCCTCTCAAGGTGTGTTAGATTGCATGTAATAAATGAATGATTAAAGGTATTTTTGAATTGGTGAATGGAATGGACACTAACATGGACCCTTTTTATCACTTTTATGTGAGTAGATTAATTAATTGAATTGATTAATAATATGGGCATTAACATGACCTTATGTACTTTTATATCATGCTTTATTATACTCATAGCCTACAAATTATTAAAAGTTGTTGCATGCCCTAAGTTATATTTGGATTCATGTTGTGGTTTCCACTGGATGGGCTCATGGGACACTAAGTCATAGCCTACAAATTATTAAAAGTTTTTGCATTCCCTAAGATATGAATATAATGTATTCAAAACCTGTATAGCTAATTTTTAAAGTCAATGAAACATGAGTAAGAATTTCCATTATAAATATTTTAATAATATTCTCCACATTCATTTTTTACAGATAAGAACTGCCAATTTTATTCCCTCCCTTGAATCTTGCTAATCCAGGATACATAAACTTCCT
The DNA here is from genome assembly GCA_963277665.1 of Viscum album. Classification (NCBI taxonomy): domain Eukaryota; kingdom Viridiplantae; phylum Streptophyta; class Magnoliopsida; order Santalales; family Viscaceae; genus Viscum; species Viscum album. Next base: position 1,074,223,399 of record OY728121.1, on the reverse strand, counting down.
AGGATAAATACGATTCCATAATTTAAAATTTTCATTATTAATAAATTTTAAGGAGAAAATGGGGAAAGAATAAGTAAAGAAAACATATGGATTAGGATTTGAGAAATAATTATTTAGGGATACTGGTTGATTCTTGTAAATAGAATTTCTTATTAGATTTTAACTTCCTTGAATATTTTATATTTATGTTAATTTGAATTATTATTTGAATGCATTTCTATGAGTAGTTTACCCAACCATCTCATATCATTATTGAGAAAATTTCTATTTCAAATAATTTCCATTATTTTATTAGTATATTTTATGAGAAACATGGGAATGTTATATTCTACAAGATTCTTAGAATATTAATTTAGGCCATAATTAATCATGATAATTTTTAATATGATTTAGGTATTCTTTTTTCAAAACCATTATCTTTTGATCCATCTGAACATTAATCATTGTTTTTTTCCATAGAATCCATGAATGAATTTTAAAGGAAAATATCTATGTTTTAATCCTATTATATTCATTCCTACCTTAATCAGAGTATGTTTCATGATATTCAGAATAATAAGTGTGGGGGAGAGGATATCCATTGTAAATGGGGATATATTTCAATGAGTAGAATCTACTAGAGGATTTTCATAATATTTAGGTAGGGGCTATGCATCATTCATTATTCATATCTCTTGTAAAACAACGGTTGTGAATTGGGAGGATAAAAAATCACCATTTTTAGAGAGATGAAATTTTTATCATATGTAGTTGGGTGGTGGGTGTGCGGTTTTTCTTAATCATAAAATTTTGATTAAAAAGAAAAAAATTAAGGAAGGAAAATTCATTCAATATGACTAATTTTATCATGTTCCCACTTTGAGCTTTGGGGTATAGGGGGATGACACATTGTAGGATTATTTCATTTTAACTTTTCATTTGATATCAAGAACTATGATTTCGATTCAAACATCCTTTTTTGATTTATTTGATTTCACATAATTTACCAACATACCCTTAAGTTTCAAATTCATTTTAACCTTGGTGAAATTTCACATGATAATTCTGATCTATTTATTTACATGGTAGAGATGTTATATATCTTACGAGCCAAAGGTAAGTGACTTTTTTTTGAGGTATATGAAGAACTTCATTGAAAATTATAACTTGAAGATGATAAGAAAAATTTAAAGTGAGGTAAAATAAAATTTTCATTCCTATTAATAATAAATTAAAAAATTAAAATGGATGAATAAAAGTGTGTGTATATTTAAAAATAAGAAATGTAAAATACTTTGATAACTTGTTTATTTGAAAAGTGTGGCCTGGTTGATTATTCTTATCTGATTCTCAAAATTTTATTTCCTCATCTAATCAATTGTTTTTATTTGAATTGAATTTAAATCATATAAGGGTGAACATCCTTTGTGGTATGTTGATATTACATCATTTAGGAATAATATTCATTCATGTTTGGGGGTATTTGATAGGTACATTTCTTTTATATAATTTTCATTTTAAAATACATTATTTTTTTGATTTAAATGGATAATTATTACCTGATTTTTAATATTTTATTAATATTTATAAGGATAAAAAATGTATGTAAAATGATAAATATAAGACAAAAAGTATGTAAATTTCCACTAAAATATGTCTTCCCATGATGTAGGATGTCAATGGCATGCTTTCGGGGGTCAAAACTGAAGAAACCTGGAGCAAAATAGAACCAAGTGCTGGAAAATAATAAATCACATCATGAATAGGGTTGAGGATGTGAACCAAACTAAAGATGTGAAAAAAACATGAAAAACTCCTTTCATAGTAGGTTCTATGACATTCATAGTGTGATTCTATCATCCATTCTATAAATGTGCTAAAGATGACCTAGTTCTAGCTACCATCGCTGTAACTTACAGTGGAAGACTTAATTTATAACCCGAATCACCATTTAAGACAAGGATTGAACCCAAGAACATTATAACTAAATTTATGGGTGAATTAAATAAGACCTAGTCACCCTATAGATCTATAAATAGTGTCCTAAGTTGATGATTCTAGGATCAATCAGGAAACAAAACCCTCAGGTGAGTTGTTGCGCTGTTGTAGAGTCTTCCACCAGCCTTTATTTCTATTTTCTTTCATACATTACTTTCATTATTCCTTCCCCCAAACTCCTCAATTACTAGAATGTGGAGGTAACTCATGATTTGTGCTAAGGTAATGTATATAATGGGGAAGATACATTATATTTATATTTCTTTATTTTATTCATGTATTTTGGGTTGCCTCAATTTATGAGTCTAAATTCCAATCTCTTACTTTTTATTTTAATCATGATCAATGATTTTTTAATCTAAAATGAACCTTTAAAAATTGTGTGGGTTATTACTCTAAACTATTTCATGACCATTAAATTTTCAAGGGAAATTATTTTAAAAACATTTATCAAGAAAAACACGATTCTAAAATTCCATAAATTACATAACAATGGGAAAGGGGTATTGTCACATCAAGGAGGGGATACAATAAACATTGGATCATCCTCATCAAGACTCTGATGCAAAATTTGAAAAATAAATTTAATTTCTTAATCCAATAACACCTAAACCCCAGAAAATTCTCTAACTTATTAATCAAAATCCAAATTGCTCTCTTCTTCTTTGATCTCTTTATCAAAACTACTTTCAAACCATATTCTAGTTTTCTTCTTTCACCTCATTCCTTAATATGAATGAAGAAAAACTAGCTTATTCATATATTTTACACTTTATTTCATGTAGTGATTCCATTTAAAATTTACATAATAGAATAATAAAATTGAATTCATTGAAAACAATGTATAAATTAAATGTGGGGTAGGAAGTCTTGTTATATAGGATTTTATTTAGAAATTATCATTTTTAGTCAATCCAATGATGTTAAACAAAAGAACTTTGAGTAGGAAACCCACATTTTTTCCTTATTTCACTCTTCACCTTAATTCCCACCATCTCAAAATTTAATAGTCCTATACTATCACTTATTTTAATTATTATTTTCTGGTCCATTTAAATTACACATGACAGCATGAAGAAACTGTACAAAATTCATGATGTGAAAATTGAATTCACACTATAAATAGAAAAATGATTTCATGCTATTAAAATAAATCATGTGGTGGAAATTATTCACATTTTGAATAAGCTACAAAAAAGACCTTCACAAATAGGACCCACACAAACATAATAAAGCTTCACTACTAAGGGGAGTTTAATTTTACATTAATTATATTTTCAAATCCATATATTTTAGTCTGAAAAAAATTGAGATTTAAAATAAAGTGTCATGCCCACGGTTAGCTTCCTACATTACTTGACCGGCCTAGGACACATTAATTTCTTAATAATTCCACGATTCCATGAATTTTATTTTAATTATAATGATATTGAATGAGTTAAATTATAATTTACTTATTAAAAGTAATATTAGTATATTAATTATTATGAATAATGATTTAGATAAAATATTTAACTCATTTAGATGAAATTTCTCTACCAATTTCATACTTTGAATTTATGCGAATTGATTTGTTTTTACTATTTCATACCATGATTAATTTTCCTAAATTCATGTTTATAGTTCCTTAGACAATTTATATACTAAATAAATTATATTTCTTTATTGATAGTATTTATTGAGTGATCTTGTAGCAAGCCACCTATTATAATATTAAATGAAACTTGTAGAAGCTATGACTATGCAAAATCACATTTAACAAGGTTGTGGATTTTTTTATTGTGAATACCTTTCCATTGATACAACATTTTACATAAATATTGGATATAAAATAGAATCCATGGATGACCTCACTAGGAATGATCCATATTACAATAATTTTTTATCCATTTCAACCCTACTCTATTTATATTGCATGATATTATAAAGTTGATGTGTGGAGGTGAGGGAGTTGTTAGACAAATGGATGTATTAAATTGTAAGAAAAAAGTATGGTGTTTTAGTTTGGTTATTGATATGGTATCATGATACATTCATTATACTTATATTATCTTCCCTAGTTGAAAAAAAGAAAAATATGAAAAAATAATGGGGGTGAGTTTTGGAAAATCCAAAATCACCATTACCTAACTAATGGTTTTATCATATGGGGTTAGGATACAGATGTGATATTTTTTCAAAAAATAATTTTTGAAATGCATAAATATTAATTGGAAAAAAATAAAATAATAAACATCTAAAAATTGAAGAATGTGAGATTATATCATTATACTTACATTGATCATGACCACACATTGAGTTCATGGAAGTGGGAGATTTATTTTTATAGGGGATATTTTAGTGAACATTAATTTTGATATCACAAAGTATGATTTAGATATAAAACAAATTTTTTAGGATTATTGTTTTGAACATCAATACCCACCAACCATAACCCTCAGAGTCATCAGAACCATATTTTAAATGTCCTCGTGATTTTACGTGAATTTTTTCTTTAAAAAGTGAAGAGTGTAGATCCTTTTCTAGAATATAGAAAATAATCATAAACTCATTGTATGAGCATAACTATATTTTAATTTGTATCATGAGTGATAAGAGAAATGAATATATTTTTTGGTAAATGATGACTTGGTATGGTTGATAACTATGAATTATGATATATGAATGAATGAGAGTAAAGGGTCCACCATTTCTCAAAGGGAAAAAGTAGAATATTTGGGTTTATTAGTCTCTTTTTAGTAATTTGAAGTTTAATTGATGTTTTATGTAGAGATTGAAATGTTAATCCACATATGATAATCCTTTAATTTAATTTCTTTTAATTTGAATATTGGTAACATGTTTTTCCTCTCTAATTTATGTTAAGGTTACATAATTGAGGACGAGAATGTTCTAAGTATGGGGGAATTGACAGAACTATTTAATGCATGTATATTTTAATATAAAAAACATATTTTTTGGGATTTAATTGATTAATTCTAAAAATATTTAATTATTTTTCTAATTTTTAGAATGATACAATATTAGATTGAAATAAGGTAAAATGGGGAAAGCAGATCAAGAACTATATCAACAGAAGAGTTCCCTCGACATGGGATGACCATATGGTCAAACTAAGGATTCAAAGTGAATAATCAAGTTGAAACTAAGCTAAAGTTGCTAGAGAACACCAATTTACATCATGAATAGTAAAATTCCAACGTAATGATTAATATAATTCAGGGGGTGTTAATTAAAGATCTGAAAAAAGGCATTTGAAGGAGCTTGAGTATTACATTGCGTGACCATCACTTTCATGCTTTGAAAGATGATGGAAAAGCCTAGAATTTAACATTTTCAATATATCTTTCATCACTAAACCATATTAATGACATAGAACCCCAAAGACAACCAAATATTGACCTAAAATGACTTATTTCTTCATTTATGGAATCCTTAAAATTTAATATGCCTATAAATTGAAGGCCTAAGGTGATTTAGAAAGGGATCAATAGGCGTGGGGAAGCTCTGTATGATGTCCTACTACTACTTTATTTCCATAATTTTGTTTCTTTATTTTATTTAATTGTAAATATTCCTTCATTATTATGATTCAGATTTATTACCTTAGCTATGGATGGTTATTTATTTTGAGAGACCGAGAAAGGGGGAGGTGGGATAGAAATGTAATATTTGAGTTTTTTTCTTTATTTAATAGAAATCATTTATTTATTATTATATCTGGTATCAATTTTATATTTCAGTTTTTAATTCCAAATTTTGTTACATTAGGGTTATATTATATTAATTTTAGTTTCCACATTCAATGGTCTATAATCCCCATCTACCTATATCTGGTCTGTTTATCGTGTGATAGGATAGGGTTGGACAGTGAGTGTTCAGTGATCACTATCACATGTGTGTAATTTTGTCTAGAACTATTAATAATTATGGATTAATAATACATGATTGGATATTTCCTTAATTAATCAAGAGGACCCACTACAACACCATACACATGGGAATGAGGGAACACAAACTTGATGTTTAAATTTGGGATAACCTCACTATCACTATTTTGGAAAGGTAGAGAGAGGAATAAATAGAGGAATCTCTCTCTAATTGTAAAATATAAAAAGTATTGGAAATAATTAAAAAACATGATAGCAATACACCAGGTCTCTCCATGAGCAATTTGATAATTATTTTTAATTATCTACATTAAATCATTTTATTTAAACTAATTTTTACTTCAAATTTCTCAAAAATGAAATCCAATCAAAATAAATATTATTAAAAAAACTCAAAAGTGAAAAAAGATTTTGTATAAAATTCTTTTTAGGAGACTACCTAGGTTAACTTTTATACTATAACATGGTAATATTTTGTTATGCCCCATGCTAAGGGGTTTATAAAATAATTTGTTGTTTCCAATGATTTTTGATGTTACATTTTAGTTTTTTTTGTTTTCCTTTTGTTATTAATTTCTTTTTCTATGTGACCCTAATTATATAGTTTATTAAATTGTTTTTATATTTACATCTCATTCTCTATTTCATTTTCTACCATCCCTATTTCTATCATTATATCTTATAATTAAAATGACAAGTGATTTACCTAAGTATGGGCCTTGGTGGATGTTTCATTGAAATTCCAAAATTCTTGTGCTTTAAATTCTTAAATATTTTATTTTTGTTTATGATGACTGAGTGTGAAGTGTCAAAGTATAGATTTGATCGACCAAGAAATGAATGTCAAAATAATATCAATTATTGAAATTACACTTTTCTAAAAAAAATCACTCACAAGCCATCATTATTTTCCCCCACAAGTGATCAAATTTTTTGGAATAATTTCCTGGGATGGTTGTAATTTTGTTTTTAGATTTATTATTTAATGTCTTATTTTATTATTATATTTATCTATTTTAATTTCCCTTTTTATGTTGTGTGATTTTTATTATTTATTTTCAATTTAAAACATTTATACCTGATTATAACACAGGGGTAAATAGAAAATAGATGCTTGAGATTGATCCTTAGATTGAATAGACTTTAATAAATAATAAGGAATAAGAAACCATGCATGGATCAGAACCACAATATATTATCGGGGTATCACCAATATTCCTTGGACTATAAGTGAAGGTGGACTATGACATATCATAAAAAACTGGTGCTCATCTAAGCATAAATATACTTCCAATAGCTGATCCACACTTTCAAATCAATCCAATTTTAATTCAAATGATCTCTAATACATTACACTTTCCTATCATACCTTGGAGAGATCTGGACATGAAACTAGTACGTTTCCTCATGATCCATCAAACATTATAATTATATAATGTTTCAAGTTATTTGGTAGTAATTTATCTTTATTTATTTTATTTACAAAAGCGAGTTTAGGAGTTTATCGAAAGATTGCTGGCACATTCCATTATTACATGGGATGAGCAAGAAAACAATTTCTAACCCACTTCCTCCCAATCTCTAAATCAATGGACATCTGGGTAAATATTATTGACTTCAATAAATTTTAGGATGAATCATCCCATAGAACACGAGAGTTATTTAAATATTTTATTCGGGAATTCTCACATAATTTCATAGAAACTTGACTTCTAATGCAATCATTCTATCAGTGTCTAACATAGGGTAATTGGTCGATTCTCGATACTGTAGTTACTAGGTCACTGATGAATAAGTATCTAGATGAAAACTATAATATATAGAATGATATGGTGAGAAATAGCTTCCAATGGAAGAATGAAAGTTCACCAAGAATAGGAGTTCACATTATCGACAACAACTGTTGGATGGTGGTGTGAATGAAATTCCTCATGAAGAATATAAATAACAAGATGAGCCAATAACCATGACTAAAAAGAAAATATACTGAAGAAGCTAATTATTTTTTTATAATTAGGGTAATAATTTTGAGGGTTAGTTTCAACAGCAACAAGGGAAGGATATTATTAGAGAGCACCGAGTTTTTAATCACAACACAGATCATCACTAAAAATCCATGTCCAAATGATGGGGGACACTTTAGCAACATTCATGACTACCACAAGGGATTCTATCAAATAATCGATAACTTCTTCAAATGATCAGGTAGTGAAAATAAAATAACTAAAGGATTACTCAATGGATCTGAATTCCGCACTCCAAAACAAGATGAGTATTACAAGAATTCCCTGAATTTATCCCACTTTATGAGTTAAAAGTTATCCTCCTTAGAAGAATAATAAAACATAAGATAACCCCAAATTGAGTAAGGTACAAGATGAAAATATAGAAAAATAGTCTCTGAAAAGTAAACACTACCATACATGTGGATATTTCCTTATGTATAATAGTTAATGTAAGGGAAATTCAATGAAAAAAAGGAATGTTTCTTGAAATATTTAAAAACCCATATTAAAAAATATTTTTAATAGTCTCTTGGAAACATTCCAACATACACAAAGTTCATGAAAGAAGTGGTGATGAAGAAAATAAAGCATGAAGAAATTTTCATTATACCATTCACAAAAGAATTCTCTGTTGTGGTGTCAAAAAGAACTAACAATAAAGTAATATGACCCTCATAGTTTTTTATCCATATTTTTATTAGTTATAATAATTTTGGAAATAATTTTTTTGATTTATGTTTGATAATTAATATCATGTTATACACCATGTTCAAAATCCTAGGATTATAAGGGCTGAAGCCGACACGAGTCGTGCTTCAATTAGTATATTAAAAAGTTAAATTCCCATGAGGAATGATCTAAAAATTCTTATCAAATTTGATAAGTTTATCACCCATATATATTTCAAATTTTTGGATATGGATGTGGGGAAGAAACCACTATTTTTGGGAAGGACATTATTGGCTATAAGGAAAGCACTGATATATGTACAAAGAGTGAAACTATATCTAAGAGTTGTTAGTAAAAAATTATAGTTTCAAAATTCATTGGGAAATGAATAACTACTATATGAAAGATTAAAATGATCTACTAGAGTAAAAAACATCTGAAATTGAGGATGTTTCAGAAGTTTAATAATAACATAGGGTTTTTTCTATTGTACAAAAGGATACTCAATGTAAGAGTACTAAAAAGATGAAATGAAACATGAGGGATCATACCATTGATAATGGAGAAACAGCTATTGCCAGAACATTTAAATAAGGCTATTAGGTTTGGTTTGTTCAATACTTAAGACATGGATTTTCATACCTAAAAAATAAATGGTGGATCAGCCTCATGCAAATTGAGAAAGTGATTCCAATAGGGGGAGTTGATATATTTTCATATAAAGGAAAAGGTTCAACCTATATAGATGGTTGATACATGAGACCATTTGTACACCCATACCAATTAGAATATTTCCATTCATCTGATACCTGATATGAAGCTAGAAGAGTTAAATTCAATCTAATAACATTAAACAAAATTGATTCTAGGAGGCAACCCATTTATTTAGGATTTTTCTTTATTTACTTTTTTTAGCATTTGCACTCTCCCTCAGATCCTTCAAATTACATTGAGAATATTATGTACTCCAAAATGTACATTTTTATTTTTCAGGTCCATCATGACAATAGAAGACATCATGAAAAAAGTGTATTACCAACTCATGTTTTGAACCCAATTGATGACTTGAAATCTAATAAAATCACATCATGAGATCAACTCACTTCATAAATTCCTTCATGATTAACATCATGAATAGAATTCATATTGTTAATTGGTGTTTCCCAGTAGGATTTCCACTATTTTATCTCTGCTATTCATTTTCAATCCTTTTACTTGGTCCTTAACTTTCCCATTGTCATCAACCATCATTTTCATCAACAAATCATCACTTTGAAGCTTGTTTTTAGTCAAACTCTTTATCTATCCAAGAATCACACAAATAATAAAATGTTCGTAGGATCAATCAATTAATCTATATTAACCATCTATTTTACATTAAAATATACATTTCAAATATGGATCTGTCAATTCCACCACACTTTGAACATTCTTTTCCTCAAGCATGTAATATAAAAAACATTTTCAAAGGAATTTAAATATCCCAATAATTAAAATTCAAAATCAATAAAATAAAATGTTTGTAAATAGAAAATAATCATCAAAATTGCAGAAAAAAATAATTCATCTGACTGCTCAATCAGTAATGAAATAAATCCAATCATGCATTTTACATTTCCTCTTTTGAAATAATAATGCTCTTCCTTCCTCCAATTATAATTTCTTGATTCATCATTAATGTGCATGCCACTTGGAATTTACCTCACATAGAATTCTTTTTACTCATCTTTGAAAGTAATAAATGTAATAAATTATTTCATTTATCTCAATAAAGTGTAATATCTCAACCATGTAAAGACAAAAGTCAAAATTAATAATGATTTATTTTCATTAAGGTACAAACATATCAGAGTCATAGGGTAGTTAAGTGATGAATAAATATAAAACTCAAGTATGAGGTTTGACTCTTTACCATATTACATGATATCAAAAAGTAATCTCAATGAAATACTATGATAATGATATCATCTTACTGTTACCTAGGGTTCAAATTAGGCACTTGATACAAGAAAGAATAATGAATTAATCACCCTATCTTTCTTTTTTATTTTTTTATTTTTTTAAATCTTTTCTTAAAAAAAATCACATATCCACCACCTAACCACATATGATAAAAAGATCATCGATCTAGAAATAGTGATTTTTGATCCCCAAAAGTCACACCCCATATTTTCACTCATTTTATATTTATATATTTTTATAAATATAGGTTAATAATAAAATAAATTTAATGATAGTATTTCCTCTCCCCTAAATCACATGATTACCCCCAATAAAGTCTCCTCAATTTAACACATCCTAATCCACCATTGAAAACCTCTCCCCCACACTTATTTTTTTGAATATCATGAAACAAACTATGAGTAAGGTATGAACATATATAATAGGCTTGATATGTGGAACTTTTACTAACAACGTAATCAATGGATTCTATGTTAAAAATAAGGATACAATGTTAAGGTGGTTACAAGGATAAAAGGACAAAATAAAATTCATCAATCATATTAAAATTGATTTTGTGAAGTCATATATTTAATAATATTTCTTGGATGTTCTAGAAGAAAACATACCTGAGTCACACAAGAAGTACACTATATAAATAATGGAAAATATTAGTTTAGAATTTTTCTTAAGAATGAGAAAATATTATTTGGGGAAATTAATCATTACAAGGAAAAAAAACATCAAACGAATCAATATCAATTTTAGAAATTCAATACATGAAAAATATAACAAGAATTTCATTTACAAAAATCAACTTATTCTAAAAAATCTTGATTTTCTAAATTTATCCCATAATGATTAACTTTACTTATTCAATTTACCATTTCATTAATATAATCATGAAAAAATTAAAAATTAAAACACTGCATAATTATTATCCTATGAAAATTCTATGTATCCAAGATCGATGCTAGAGTAAAAGAATTCAATGTGGGGCATGCAATTTTCTGTTAAAGATCTAAAATTGTTTAAAATTTTAGGATAATTAATTTAAACTTATATTTCCCTTATAGTGATGATTATGTTTAGTTTTCATGGGTCCTGATCATTCATGTATATTATACAACATTTTCATGACATGAATCCATGTCTCGATATGAATTCTTTTCATAACATGAATTACTTTTTCTTGAATGGAATGAATTCTAGTTTTACATCATGAATTAAATTTTCATGTAATGAATTATTTATAGTTTCTTAAATTTAATTTTTACTGCATGGGTCATCATTTTCATTTACTTACTAAAGAAAATTACTTGTTAATGAACAATGAAAATTTCAATGTATGATAAGAATGATTGATAGAAATAGGGTTGCAACCAAATATATTCCTAAGATTAAAAATTGAAATCCAAATTTCTAGAAATTAAATAAAAAATATGGATAAGTGTTTGTTTAATACCCTATGAGGACCTGGGTTTTGACTACCTCTATATAAGAAGTACTAGCTATTATCCAATGTTTTCTGAAAGATGGAGTTTCTTGGATTTAAACCACCACAGGATTCTCTTCCCATCTTGTAATTATTATATTTTTGTGTAGGAATCCATAGACTATGTATACTAGATCCAAACCCTTTGTAATAAGGTACATCTTTCATGGTAGGGTAGGATAAGGTATTGTTCCACCTTATATTAGAGTAAAACATGCACAATCACTTATTTATTGTCCAATTGTTTCTCAGAGTGTGATTAAGGCCTAGATCAATATTGGAGTGATTGGGAAGAGGAATAAATGTATTTTGACATCCTAATCTACAAGTTAGAATAATCCTCACATTTAATAAAATATTGGGAATTTTGTATAGAATGTGAGACAGAAATTATCGAGAGAAAGACTATTTAGTTCCTCAGTAATAGTGCTGGTTTTCAAGACCCTATCGTAGGGAGGTACAAAAGGTATTTTATTTTCCTAGTGTGACATAATGGTTTTCCAGGGTCAACTCACTTGATGATATTCCTAATTATTCACTCACTAATTCTAATTCACCTAAACTACTTTTTTTCATTACTTTCTAGAAACCAAAAAAGAGATAAAGGATAATGAATTTAAATTTTAATTCAACATGTATTGAAAAAAACGAGGTTAAAAAATAAATTAATTAGACCAAGGGTTTAGTTTTGGGTTCTTTCACTATTTACATTTTTTGTTTTAAATTCAGTTTCATATTTCAATTATGGAATCTCATGCATGATCTACCATTCCTAAATTTTTTGGATGTGAAATATTGAATTCTAAGTGACACACTCATTTTTAATGAAAAATTTAATTATTTTCTTTATGATTTTAAATGTTTATCAATGAATATTCCCAATTAATTCAATTATTTTCTAAAATATGGTAAATTAAATATATAAATAATTAAAATGAATTAAAATGTTTTATTTTAAAGACTTGTTTTTTTCAATATTATTTTTTGGAATTTTTATTAGTATTTTTTAATTATTTTCTAGTAAAAATGGTTCAAATCATGGCTATCCCTAAACTAGTATCCAACCAACCACCTAGTGATCTCATAATGGGGCAAGCTAGCCTGGCCATCCACCAAGAGATCTTGCTCACACCGTTAGGGGTGAAGAGATCCCACGTGGAGGAGACCATGCTAATAGTGTGGTCCCAAGCCTACATAGGGTTAGTGCTGGACATTTCATGTGTGTGTAGTGTAACTGGAAGTCCATCCCCAAAGTAGGATTATAATATTGGGATGAAATGGATTTCATTATACACGAGATCTCAACCCATATAGAGAATCGATGTGGGGTGATGTATTTTTTGGTTACTTTTCGTACTTAAGAAAACACTATCATTCGACTCCCCCACACCTTTCACACGCCTCACCACTGATACTATACCACCAAAAAACTACTACAGTAGATGCATAGAGAGATCAGTTTCAACATGAACTTACACCATCGAAGCTCCAAACCACATTAGATGATCTTATACCCTAGAACGACCTCATTGGTTCCCTTTTAAAGAATATTTACACCCCTCTTGAAAATGGAGATCCCTCCATCCACTTTGAAGGTTTATGGGCTTGTTAGAGGCCAAATGTACCACTACCGTACCTACCAAACACCACCGTTATGCCATGTTCCTGGGCTTCCTCAACCATGCATGCCATCCAAAAGGTAGAAAGACCTGTGAGATTTTTTTTTGCGTGATTCCAAATTCCAAACCCTGATATCTATGGGAGATCATTAAATTTATTTAAATTGAGATCCAAAATTAAAAATAATTAATGTGTAACCCAAAAAAATCTAAGATATTAAAAGAGAAGAAGATTATACCCTCCATAAATATATGGGCTTACCAGTACTGGAAAGAGAGATGGACCGCGAGGAGGATGGCGCATGCTGAGTCAAAGCCACTACTACTTCTTTTATTATTTTCTCTTTAGTTTTATTCTTTTATAAATTTAATTTTTAAAATATAATTCATGGATTCATTTTGTTAACTGTTGTTCAATCCAACCTTCCATTAGTTATTCTATTTTTATTCTATTATTTCATTTATGTTCTCCACTATTTATATTTTTCTTATTCTACTAATCCTCTTTCTATCAATTTCATATTGTTTTTATTTTATTTTATTCTCTTTTAATCTCTTCTTATAACCATTGTGGCATCTTACTCCCAACAATGGGAGGCTGACTCGATACTTGGAATTAAGGGAGGATATTTTGTTCCTAATTTATAACTATTTTTGTCATTCCCTATGATTGGAATTCATAACCTATGAAAAATAAATTCCATATCCTCCTATAATCATGTTTTATGAAACACTTTAATCGAGAGTGTCCCATATTCTAGGACCCAGATCCATCCTATATTTTTCCATCCATTAGACACCTCAACTCCATAATGTGAAGAGTTTTTTAGTTAAAGGGAGAGAAAAGTTTAAATTAAAGATTAAAAATGAGTTCATTATTCATTTCATGGTGTAAAATCATCACACTCATACATCTCACTCTCATTCATTACAAACAGAAATAAATCCTTAAACAATTTTAAGTGCAATAATTTTAGAGTTCCATAAAACCTCCCCCAAGTTCCAACCTTAGGTTAGTTGTTCATCATTATGAGCATAAGATATCACAATGTAAATAGGGAATAGAGAAAGTGAAAGATATATTAGAAAGGAAATATGGAAAAACATTAATAAAATATGGAATTAGGGTTACATAGAAAAATAAATTAAAAAAAGGAAAATAGAAAACCTAGAAAGTAGTACCCTAAATCCCAAGAACAATACGTAAAACCTAGAATGGATTACTATTCTTTAATCCTACCAATACTTTTATTTATATGGTTTAATTATACATTGATCCTTATAATTGTGTTATTAATGGTTCTTTTTTCATCATAGGTTTTCAGATGGTATTAAATGGGTAAATTGTCTTTAATTTCATTAAAGGAATTGTTTTCGGGTCTTGTCCTAGGGTTTCACATCATAAATACTATTTTCATGATGTGATTTTTCGATTTTATGGTTTTACAACATCATTTATGTAATGAATTATATTCTAGGTATTAACCATATGATTTACAACATACAATTAAGTGTCTTTTTGTAACTTATGAAATCATTCCCTCAAGTGATTTTATCTCTTTAGGTTATTATTCATGTCCCAAATTCCATAAATGTTACCATTCTGAATAGAATTAATGATATGAATTATTGTTTTCAATCAATATTTTATCTATTTTAGCCCTAATTTTCATCTTCAATCCTTGGACATGGTCATTCTCATTCCCTTTGTCATCTTCCATTGTTTGTATCAAGAATTCAACAATGTTAAGATCTTTTTTTCAAAATATATATTCTTCCATGAGTCATAAAAACAATCTAATGTTTACATAATTCATAAATTAATCTATATAGATAAAAAATTTATATTAAAATATTCTTGAAAATTATGGATCTTTCATATCTGTTGTTAGTTTTTCAAAGAGGTATCCACCATAAAATATGGTTCAACCTTTATAGGTATTAACCACCTAAAATTTGATATTATCATCAATTTCCTATAATATATATGATTAATAATATTAATTAATTGATCCTATAAAACTAAATATCCTTTATTATTTGGTGGATAAGGGTTATTATTAACCAGTACTCCCATATTTTAGATTTAAAGAATGGATTGTGTTGAACACATTAAAAACTCTCCTATGAGATTTCTTCTATTGATTGTTGTGGGGGATGAAACATAAAAAATTTTCCCAAAATATAATATATACATATAAATAATATTTCTAGGTGATTTAGAAAAGTACTATAAGAATATTTAATAAATAATATTATAATATATCACATTTTTTATTAGATTTAGGGCTCCAGACTACTACGATGGAAACAGTATCCACCTAAAGACACTGCTCAACTAACACTTTGAGATGATGAAAATACCCTTCATTATACAAGAATATATATCTAAATCAATTGTATATCATCAATATATTATAACATAGAAATGATATGAAATCTTCTTTAATGTGTTAAAAAATACCATAATAAGTGGTGGAAATAATATAATACGTAACTAGTACATTATCAATAAAAAATCCCTCCCTTATACTATTGGAATCACACACATCATCTATGGAGGCATAATCATGTTATCTTGTCCAAAGTAATCATATGATGGCCATTTTTTCCATATTTATAGGTTTATTTTGAGCATATTTATCTTCATACAAGTTCAAAAAAACTAGAAATGAAAATGATAATGGCCACTATCTTGATTTTCTTAAGGAGTATATGGATAAATATATAATTAATAATGGATTTTTGGAAAAATATGGTCTTAATATCCCTACATCTTCATAAGTGAGGTGTTTTGAAGAGATTGTAGAATGGATATAACCTCCATTCCAGTTTAATGTGTCAACATAAGGAGAACCTTCATAATGAATGTCATGAAGAGGACATTTATGGTTGTTGAATTTTTATTCTTGGAACAAGGAATACCTACATGAAATTTGAATGTTTTATTACATCGAGTAAATCCATGGTGGGTACCATGGGGAGGAATTACATGTCTGCTTCATTATTGAATTATAGAGCTAACATTTTTATCACTTTTCCCTTAAATTTAAATGATTTAATCCTCACTATTTTGTAATTTATAAACAAATTATATCATTTTTAATTTATAGTGAAATTTTTTATTTAATTATAAAAATAAAAAAATTGCCTTTTAAATTTTTTTAATCATTCTTTGAAATATTTGAACAATCCATTCTGTTATTTTAGTTTTTGGAAAAAACATTTTTGAACTTGAAATGATAATAATTTTTTGTTAAAATTTTTTTATGACTTTTCCTCAAGATTCATATGACATTTTCTATTTTTGTAAAACCTCATTTAATTTTTTTAACTTTCTATTTTTTAATACTTTTCCACTAAATTCTGTATGACTTGGCCATTTCATAAAAAATCCCCCTATTTTATATGATATCTGCAATCCAAAAAGACATTGATTGGGATTCCATATAAATTTCACTATATTCATGTGTGACTTTATAATTTCATAATACTTGAATTACCAGTTCATATGACTTCGAAACTTAGTCCAATGTGACTTTTACATTCTATAAGACTTCAAATTTCATATTAAATGTAAGACCTAAGAAAAATATGAAATTCCTATTATTTTCCTTACATTGTAGTATTATAGGAACCATGAATTTCTACTACAATAATTTCATCCAATTACATATCACGTCCACATGTTCATATTTTAAGGGAAGCTCAAGTGTCAAATTTTATGAGATAATTAAAGGATGAATAATGGTAATTAAAATCATTGTGAATATGGATTATTAACTATTTAAAAATAAATCATGCACAAAAAGAAAAAAAAATTGTTTCAACATGGAGATGAACATGAAAAGATTTATCTTGTGTGAATGATTTCCTAAGAGAAATTTAGTGGTTGATATCATTTTTAAATATTTTCCCCTCTAATGTTGGAGTGTGAAGGAGACACAACCACTAAATGATAATGGAACCATGATAGGGCTAAACAAATCATGCTTGTTTGAAAATTTTGTAATGTACTATTGCATGTTATTTTTCAATAAATTTAGAGAGAAGAAGAAGAAGATTGGTAGTTGATTTAGCTATGATTTTATAGACTCCAATAATGTTTTGGGAAATGAATATCCAAGAAAACTTACCTATTGTGTCTTTTAGATCATTTTAACATTTTTATATTTCTCTAGAAACTATATATCTATTTGAAAAGTGTATTTTCCTATATTGAATCAATTTTTCCTCTAATTTGTATTTGAATGTTTTCAAAACTATGAAGGTAAAATGGTTGATCTCACTGTTTAGTCTTATCAGGTGATTTATTTCCTTTGAGAATAATGAGTTTTATGAAGCTCAATGTTTTGGAGGTCTTTGATCTTTTGAATCACTTTCATGAGAGGACCAACACACATACCGAGGTATTAGTATTGTATTTAGGTATATTTAGATATATACATTGTGAAACCCAATTAGGTAACTCAATTATAAAATTAAAAATGATGTGTCCCAAAGGTCAAAACATTCCCTCGAATAATTTTTTAAACATGATTTTACACAACTTTTTAATCTAGGTTTCCTTTTCTTTCCAAACATTAAGATTTTAGTTTATTTCAATTAAATTTATTTAGTTTTGTTTTGAATTTTCATAAAATAAAATAATCTAAACTTTGTATTTTTTTTTAAGAAATAGAGAAAAAATTATACTTTTTTGGACTTTTCCTATAACCACTTCATGAGATAACCCTAGGGACCATTGTACTATATTCTTTAGGGGATATAATTTTGATAAGGGATCCATGAAAAATCTCCTATATCAATTACTCTCATTACTCTGGAGGGTGTCTAGTTTATTTTAATTTATTTTTTATGTATAGGGGTTAAAAACCTAATTTGTTGACTTTAAATCTTGAAATTTATAAGAATTTCCATTCTAGAGTAAGATATGTTTTGATTGTTGAAACCAAAACCTCAGTTTCTAACCTTATGAGTGAGGAAACTTTAATATATTACCCTAAAACCTCAACTACTTCCACCAAAATACTAAAAGAAAACATTTTTTAAACTGAATTCGTAATGGATGATGTAACTGTAAAAGAAGATGCTTCATGAATTGAATATAATTAATAAAATCCAATGGAATAGTTTCATGAACCTACTAGATTTTAAATAAAATATATTTATATTCACCAAATTATAAAATTCAATTTATTTCAATGAGAGGATCCACACAAAAACCTTTAATAATTTAGTTACCATTTTGTTAACATGAATCCACAAGGCATGAAAGCAAATCAAATACAACACATGGATTTTCTGTTTTCATTATAATTACTTTCCAAAGAATGGTTTTCTATTCACACTATACTTTTATTGGTAAATGGAATTAATTGAAGAATATTTTTCTTCAATTTTTTTTTCCACTTCTAGGAATGGATGTATTATAAAATAAATATTGGGGTATAAAAAAATCAAGGTTAAACTTTTCATGAATATTAGGAAAGGTTCAAAGGATTGTTCTTAAGTTTCCCCCAGAGTAAAATTTGTGAATTTTTTTTATCCAATACTTTTATGTTAGACTTTTTCTCATTGATTGGAGAATTATTGATGCTACTAAGGAGGTTATTTAGTAGATAAAACCCTAGATACATATTGAACATTAACTTCAAACATTTCCTAAAATGATTAATGATTTAGAACAAAAGGTTTCTTTCATGTAAAATATTTTCAAGAAGATCCCAATTCCACTTATTAAAATTTCAGGATTGTGATTCACTTAAGTTATCTTATCGCTATAGTTAGGTAAAAAATATTTTAAAAAATTTCCCAAACTCATCCCAAGCCTAAAAAAAGTTTTAAATTGCAATTTTACTATATAATTAATGATTTCAATAACCATTTTAATTATAAACATTCACAAATCCAATAAAATTATAAAAATTTTGATGCTACATTTCCAAAAAGGCCTTTTCAGTGTAACAAATATTTAAACAAAGTGTAGATTAATCATTCCCATGATATTTTTAGAAAACATGAAAAACCAAACAGATCTTTCCAAGTCCGATTTATTAATCTACTAACAAGATACATATATGATAAATACAATTCACAATATAACATTAATTTCCAGCCTTAAAACTATTAAAAATATGGGAATATCCTTGAGAAAACAACATGTAAACAATATATTTTCTTGAACACATTGATGATGAAAACGGGTCAATTATCCACTGATATTGGTAGCATACGGTACCAAATCAATGGAGTTTTCACCTTATAAAATCAAGTTAATCCCAAGGATATATGAAACCATATTGTGAGTGATATGGGACCTTAGAGTAGTATTATGTAGAAAAACCACCAAACTAAAAAAACCAAACCTGATTCTAAACCCAAACATATTTCAGAATGTTCTAATCCTTTTCCACCTATATTAAACCCTATAAAAGAAGGAACAATAGATTTCAAACCTATTGAAAATTAAAAATCAGTTTTAAAAAGAAATATTAATGAAAATGGAAGAATATTTTCTTAAAATAAATAAGAAATGTTAGAAAAGGATGATATGACCTTATATTTCTTAAAACACTACTCAAAATGATCAGGGGATACCCAAACCACCACTACATTACAATAGGAATAACCCACTAGTGAGAAAATGAGTTAATATTGAATTGGAAAATAATTTTTTTGAATCTTTTAAGAAAGTTCAAGTTAATATCCCTTTACATGATTATATAAACAAATTTTATGGTATATAATGTTTTTGAAATAATTTTTTCCCTTAATAAGAGTTCAGGGGAAGATATAAAGTAAACCTATTGAGAAATGTTTCCTCCATGATTGAACATGCATTACTTATTAAATTCAAGGATATAGGGAATTTTAATATTCCCAGAACCATATGGGGATTGTGAATTCAAGGATTTCATATAGAATTATAAGTTTTAATAAATGATATTCCTCATTCTATTTACTCATATTTATCTATTGGAGAGATGAAACCTACTAGAATTGTTATCTAATTATTCAACTGAATTACAACTAAAAATAAATAATTTATTGATGGTGGTTTGGTTAGGTAAGGGATATTATTTTTCTAGTGATATCAATATTTTGGATAGGGAAGATGATAGGTTTAGTACATAGGAAACTCTTATTATTCGGATAAATTTTCTTATAACTGCTAAGAAAATCATAAGTCTTCACAACAGTACATTTTCATTTGAATTCAAAGGGGATGTAATTCAAATTAATATTTTTTAGTCCATGAAACACCAAATGGAATATTATTTAACACATCAAGTGAACATAATTGATTAGTTTTCCACTAATTTTATTTCTAATTTCCTATGTAATGACCCAACGACTGTTGTATTTGAATGTGAATCCTTGGTTAATACTGAAAATTAGTTTTCATAAGAGTGAAACAAATTCATATAAAGAGATTTGGACATTAAAAGTATTTTTTTCAGACCTTATTATTTTGATAATATTACATCTATATTCTCTAAAATTGTTGTTATTATTAAAAATGGTGATTCTTTTTTTATAAATAATTTGATAATTCTGAATATCAAATAAAAGTTATGTATTTTGGACCTGTTAATACTACTATAACTGAATTTTGTGGAATTTTTTACTCTTATTTTATTTTTAATAAAACTATTTAAATCTAGAATGTTGTTGGACCTGATTTTTGTTTTCATAAAAATAATGATAATTTTTTCAAAAACAAGTCCGGAATTCTATAAAAATATAATAACCACTACAAAAAATACTGATCATTCATGTTCATTAAAATGTAGAGTTTTTCAAGAAAAGAACACTTGTAAAAAGGCCCTTGAACATCTTGTTATCCCTAACTTCAATATAAAATATAATTTTTGGGAATAAATTAGGATAATAAATTAATTTTTTTTTCAGTCACATAAAACATCATTGATAAATTAAAATTTCCCCTTTTAGTTTTAACTAAAACCATTCCTTGAAAATAAAAATATTAAATTTTATATGAAAATGAGAAATTACCTATCAACATTGAAATAGGGATGCCAAATTACCAAGAAAACCAACTCTTATATGTTCTTAAAACACATTAGAAAGCCTTTGGATAGACATTAACTAACTTGAAAGAAATTGTTCCTTTAGTTATCTTCTAGAAAATACTATTATAGGATAATACTAAAACTGAAAGATAATTTTTAAAAGGAATTGAACCCAATACTTTTAGTGGTTGTTTAAAATTAAGAGACTATCTGATTGGCTATAGGAAACATTTTTCTCATTTATAAAAGCCAATGGTTGAGTCTTATCCCAATTGTTTCTAAAAAGAGTGGTTTTAAAATTTCAATGAATGAATTTAGGGAACTCATTCCTATTATGTTTCCTGAGAAATGGATAGTTTTAATTGATTACATAATGTTAAACCATCTAATTAGGAAGAACAATTTCCCTATTCCTTTTCTTAACCAAGTTATGTGACATATGGCATCCTCAAAAGGTCAATATAAACTATATACAGACAATCTTCTCTGATACCTAGATTTTTAGGCCATTTATAAAGTTCTCCTTCATATATCTTTATTGAATAAAGTCATTAGGTTTAGTAGTAAGGGAAAACATAGTTCAAGATATATCATACCCTTTGAGATCCTTGATCACATCAAAGTTGTTTCCTATCAACTAGAAATCCCACATAACCTATCTCATGTACATGATGTGTTCTATGTATCCTTCTTGATAAGATACCTACCAAACCTGTCAAATGAACTAAATACAAAGGTGGTACATTAAGAGAATGATATTTCATATGAGGAGTATCTCGGGAAGATCTTAACTTGTAGAAACAATGTTCTATGAAACAAGATAACTCACCTAGTAAAAGTTATATAGCGTATAGAAAACCTAGTCTTTTACACATATCAACACATGGTTTTATGAATAATAAAGAATCACATTACAAGCCAAGGATCATACTGTCATGTGTCTTGGAAGACTACATACATAAAACCTAAAATATGGGACTAAATAAAACATTTATTTATTTAATCTTCATAAAGATATCCTAACATCCATTGTAATAATACATCATCATAGGATAAATTGGGTATAACATGAATAAAGGGGTGATCTAAAAATCACAGTAAGGAAATAAGAATAAGATTAAAGCTTTAGCACCAGGTTTAGAAGGGATGACATAATAACAAAAAAAGGCATAGAAAGTATGGAATCATAATATTTAAAACATGGGATTATATAAAGATGGAGTCATAGTAATGTGTATGAAACATAAAACATGAATTTAGCATTATCCAAGTCTCATTTCACATAGATGATCACAAGTAAAGGTTAACCACCAATACCATTGCACATGGTAGCACAAGTCATGGATAACCACCAAGGCTGCTGCACATAACGTCTGATGAGACTCAAATTTACCCAATGAATTGGAGTACAATATAAAAACACCCATAATAACATTTTTGTGAATATTCCTTCCAAATATAGAACAATACATAATCAATCATGCATAAACATAAGGATTCCCCATGCTAAGAATTGGGTATCAAAATCATGTCATAAAGCATAAAAAATGGGAGTATCATAAAAATGTCCATAAAAGAATTGAATTAGATCATTCATGGAAAATGATAGGGTATAATAGTAATATAAAATGAAAAATTATTTCAAATTTAATTAATAACATTTAAAATTAGTACTTAAGAGACATTATAATTAAAACATTTTAGTGCGGTTAATGGAAAATATCAAAAGTCCTTTAAGACAATAAAGGTAATAATCATTTATATAAAAACATAAGCGAAAAAAAAGTTTTTCTTAATAAAATATTGGGTTTATAAAAATAATAATGGCTTAAAAATATATTATATAGTGTACTTGAAAATGAGTAAGAATTCAGGATGTTCCCTTAAAATGGGTTTGCTTATCAGGAGGTATTGAATAGAGAACCATTTAAAAACATGTGTATCCGTGAAGTAGAATTATTAATGGATATTGATACATGATCTTGGAGCATAAAAACATAATTTTAAAACATGTACATAAAAATAAAAGATAACTTCATTTTGGTAAAAAGAAGATAGAGAAACCTGAAGGAATAAAGGAGGTTCAGGTAGAATCCCTTACCTTAAGTCTGAAGGTGTCCATAACTTGATCTTAATATACTGGATAACAAATTTATATTAATTAATTAAAATTTACAGAAACTCTTCTACATTTAAATGATTTATTATAACCTCATTAAGTTCATTCATGACCTTTTTGGAGGGTTAAGAGTTTCAATTTCATTGTTTTCAGAGCATTTTCTTCCTTAGTTTTCATGATTGGTTTACTTATATACATATAAGGATAAAAATGTGAGATGAGAATGGTTTTACATAATTGGAGTTATATTTTATTAGTTAAAATCTAGAATATAACATGGTTATAAAATTTATTTAGTTATTTGGAGTGAATATGAATCATTAATGATAATTGTTTTAATTAATTGGCAGTTTTTATCACAACAAACACATTTTTCTTTATAAATTAATATATTGTGTAAAAAATATTGTACAACCTTAAATAATACATATACATATATTATAGTCTGGTTAAACAATAAAAATGGTTTCATGACCAGAATTTAATATGGTAAAAGAAATTGAAAACTTGTCGTCCTTGAATGTGATGAATTAACACATCTTGGATGATGTTTTCATTTATATTATAAAAGGAGGGAAAAGAAGATATGATGATGAATTCTTCCATTAGAATAAAAAAATTTCTACTAAATTTAAGTTACTGGAGTTAAAACACCATTTGGATTAGGATAGGTGAGGATAGAAATGAAAACAAAAGAACATGAATGGAAAATAAGAGAAACGAAAAGAGGAATTTACATCTTAAATATGTCTTCCTTGAGAGACTCTTTAGGGGAGAGTTTTTGGTATTTTATGAGACCAAGAGATCCTAGACAAGGGGGAGGGTCTTATGGATATATTTTATCATAATTTTTACTAGGAATAAGGCTTTATAGGTGTTAATAAAGGAGGTAAAGAGGGGTAGTATTTATAGTGGAGGGGAGGAGGGGTTTCCCATTATTTTAATCATTCGTTTAATATATTTTCTCAAGACTATGAATATTCTTGATTATTGTGATAGAAAATAGTAAATTGAGCATGTGGGTTCAAAACAATTTCCATTTACATCATCTGTGACTCAAACATGATGTAAAAATTCATTTATTTATCATTTATAGTAAATTATCATATTTTACTATTCACTAAATAATCAAGTATTTTAGAAAAATCCAAAAAATTCACTCCAACCATTATTAAATATATAGAATTCAAAATTGATCTCATTTTTATGGAAATAATTTTCTAAATATTTGAAATTTTATTTTTAATTAAAATCATAATTTACATGAAAATACAAATTTTAAATTTTAAACTGCTTTTCTAACACGTTGAAAAATTAATTAAGGTCTCCTAAAATTATATTATAATAATATGTCATGAAAATACATATTTATGAATACATTTTATGAGATATATTTTCTTTTAAATTATTAAATTATTCACAAAATTGTAATTAAATATACATGACTTACAAATATACCAACATTTAATTAATACTTTTTAAAATATTTATTTACTTTACTATGACATAACTATGTCATATTTTAACTTATGAGAAGGGTAAATTTTATTTATACTTTCATTACTGATTTTACTATTCAATTGGATGATTTACTATTCATAAGGGTCACATTACTATTCCAAAGGTTGAGTTACTATTTCATCATTATACATTCATTAACTTCTAGAGATACCTTTTATTTCATTCATTATTAATTTATAAGGTTTTTATTGTGTTCTATATGTAGTATTATATAATTATACTACAATATATAATTATAATAAGGGAATTTTATTGATAAAACACTGGATCATTCCATATCAGAACCATAAGCTTGATGGATAATGATGGTAACTGGAAGAGGTAATGAAATAGAATCACCCTCATCTATTTTAGTGCATGAAATGAAAATTTCTGGTGAATTTATTTTAAGGGGATAATAATGTAACAACATGATATTTTATAAATAAAATCCCCATTTTTAATCAATAAATTCCACTTCATGTCATACAGTTATAAAAAATACATGAACTACTTTGGTTCTGTTAGATATAAAAGATTTTTAAGCATCATAACCATTGGTAATATAGCCTTTGTATAGTTACCACTAAGATTATTATATTAAAGGTTGATAAAGTCCAATTTACATAGATGAAAGAAGAGATGGCCTCATGTAGTAGGATCGTACCCAATGAATCCAATTTATTGAAGCTTACAAGGGAGATAGCATCACCGGGAATTAACCTTGACCAAGCCCAATATGATATTCAATAATTAAAGTATGAGAAAAATTGTTTATGGGATAAATTCAAGCCCATCGAGATCACAAACCAAACTATGTTCACCGAACCACTCCAAGAAAATGCCACAATCATGAACCATACCCTTAGGGCATTCACTAGTGTAATAAAGGGTTGAGTATATAGACTGTAACAATATGAATTTTTATATTTTTGTTTTTAATAAAATAATGACTATATTTATCTTTTATTATTACTTTATAATGATTAAATAATAAGTTTTATAGTTATTAGACCATGATACGATGAAACAAATTTTGTATTGTAGGTAAATGTATGGTTTCAATCAAGACACTCTTTTTTATGAATTCGTGAATTTTTTAAATAAATGATATTTTAATGATATTTTATTATTAAATAATATAAATTAAATTTAAATTATATTATAATTTTAATAAGTTAAATGGAATTTTTACAAGTGTCAAAAAATATTATTCTCAAAAAACTATAATTTTTATTAAAATGGGGTTTTTTTATTTAAAATTTAAAAATTTTATATTTATCGAATTATTTTGAAAAATTAAATATTATTCTTGAAATAAAAATTCAAAAATTATCTAATGGTGAATTTTTCTTAATTTTTCGTGATAGCTGAATTTTTGGGTAAAAAGTATATATTCTGTAAATATGTGGTATGTATTATGATGTTATAATGACTCAAAAGTGATGTAATATATTTCATAAAATTTATCCACAACCAAATTTATATTTCCCCTTTAAAATAATGTGTTTAAAATTTATTTTATTAACTTTATAAACCCTTTTTGACTCCTCCAAATCCTCTATTATATTTTTTGATTTTAAAAGCAATTCATAATAACATGACTTATCTCCACATCACCAAGGGTATTGTTTTAACGATTTTGGTTTTTATAATTTTAAAATATTTAAAACCAATACCCTTTGGTATAAACCATTTTAAAAAAACTATGGTATGACTTTTGGTTTTTATTACTTTATTATATAAAGTCCAAAACCTAAGTCTAGAAATTAATAAATAATTCCCCTCTCTTTTGATATAAAAACATTCCTATCCTCTCATTACTCATCACTAAAAACCCTTGGAGCATGAATTTACTATTCCATTCCCTATCTATATCCCTCAAAATTTTTCCCCAATATCTTAATAATGTCCCCCCCAAACATTAAGAAGTAACCTCTCAAGGTAAGGGATACTCTCCTTCTCCTCTTTATTCAAGCACCTTCTTTATATTATGGATTTTAACATCTAAATTTTTATATAAGGATATGTCATTATGAATCCCTCATATTGTCTATATGATTTTAAATTAATGGGATACCACTTTCACTATCATTAATACCTTCTATGAATCATTATGTACCACCATTATTCTGTCAAAATTATCCTCCACATTTTCATACCAAAAAAAATGTATGGTGGATACCCATCCCCATTTACACTCAAGGGTATTCAACTAGATATACCTATAATTTATTGATTTTTGAATTATATTTTTATATCTCACACTCCATAATCATGGGATTAAATGTGGTGAAATACATCTTTACATTTTATTATCTATGTGGCACACTTATTCATGTTCATGTTATAAATGTGACAGGTGGGCCCAGAATTATATAGCCATCCAATTATTTGGATAATATTTTTACCTCATGAGATTTTATTTATGGGATTATATAGTGAAACTCATCCATTATAGTAATTTTTCCACCATATGTTGTTGTCTTAGTAGATATCTTTGACTTATTCTTATATCGTGTTTTATGTTGTTTCCACATTCCCATGTTGCCTTGATGTTATCATGTTATATCATGCCTCATTATTCAAGATTATGACTCTCACTGATTTTATATCTCTTTTATATTCATATTTAATTACATGTATTACATTTTTTAGTTAATTTTTTTTATTAACTAACTAGGATTTATAGCTCACCACTTTCATATGTACATCTCCATGTTATATCATGCAATTTTAGAAGATCTATATAATAAAAGTTCACATTACAAAGTTTTTAAATAATCGTCTTATATTTATTTTTCAATTTGTTATGTTATGTAACTAATTACCCAAATTCATTGGGCCTCATTATATTCTAGGGTTGTGTGAATTGTATAGTTATGTAATAAATCATGAATGAAAGTTTATTAAAGAGATGGATTTTCATTAATATAATACATTTATAATATAATTCACAAATCCCATTACAAAAACATTTCAATCCTTACACTGAATGATTAACATAGAATATATCATTCCTTAGTGTAGGATTTAAAAGTTGGATTATGTCATTGTTTTGGATAATTCTTATATTCCCCACACTTAATATATTGGTACCTTTGGATGAACTTTATATTTATCTATCAAAATATTCATTTTTTCTCAAAATTAATTGATCCATTCCCTTATTTTCCACACATAAAACATTTTACTATTCCTTTGAGACATTCTCCAAAGTGTCTCATTCAATATTGTTTATAGAAATGAAATTGATTCTCCTTTCCTCCATGATCTAAACCACCCAATTTCTCAAAAAACTCATTTATTCTCCTCTTTGGTGATTCCAAGAGTTTGTTAAGGTATAGGATTCTAATCAAATATTGTGATAATTGATTAGGCATAATATCAACTTATTTCACTCCATTCAACATCCAATTTGGTTTCCCATAATCAATGTGTTTTCCATTACATTTAGTTTTAACATGATTCCTTATGATTCTTTCCACTGTCTAAAACCAAAACACATATTATGTGAAATAATAATCATAGTGTGAATCCAAAAAAACATGAAAATAATTTATAGTATTTATAAATAATGAAACGTTCTTTCCAATCTACGATAACATAGGTTTAACCTAGGTCATTCATGGTCATTATCTATTCAAATCCATCATAATAAAACATAAAGAAAATGGGAATTAACCCATGAATATCCCCTTTGAGTGTCAAACAATATTCACAGTAAGGGAACACTCACCATGAACTAGAATGATGGTCGAGATATACTCGACCAACTCCTTTCGAGGTTATTACCCCAAGATGTTTTTGTGATAAAAATATTTGCAATTTCAGTATCCCGATTTAAATTTATTTCTTGTAAATCCACATAATCTATACATTAAAAAATTTGTATGTTAACCTATATTTAAGCTTATCTTTGATTTTGGTCCTAGTGTTATGTTTTTTAATCTATGTTTTCCTAAACCTAGTTATCAATGTTTCAACTAAAATTCATATGATATGAACTATAAAGACCCTGAACCCACTAGCCCAAAGTTAGTGGTTACCTTATTACATAGTCATAATACACTAGAGATCACATCCTAAAGTAATTAATTGATTATTAGTCTTAATAAACTAGATACATTCATGAATATCACAATACATTTGAAACCATAAAATTATAACGCAGTGAAAGTAAAAAATTCTATTTCCTTGAACTCATTAAAAGATAACTTCTTCATGTACTAGGGAATGGAATGAAAATAATTTTGATCTAAAATACCCATTAAGGGTTACATATAGTGGAATATATCATGAATAAATAAGGAATAATCAATATATAAAGGTAAATAAAAAAATCACATGTCATTTAATCAATAACTTAAGCATAATAAATAATACAAAAGGAATAAATGATGATAAAATAATTTCATATAACTAATCACAAGAGATTGAAACTTCTCCCTAAATATCTTAATTATTAAATTAATCACATGGACATAAATAACTAATCTCATAATGATGGAATTAATAATTTTATAAATCATAGAGATAACTTTGAGGCCTCATACCGTGAAACCTTATATAAATGGGTAAGTCCTTGTCTAGATGCCCAAAAAAAATTTCTTATGAAACATAAATATGAATCAATGGGATATAGAAGGCCCTTCCCATCACTTAATAATTCCAATTCATTCATTATATGAAAGGGGTGAATAACATAACCAACATAGACATTCATATTAGAAAACTTTCTTATAAAATGATAATATTTTCCTCAGTAAAACTGATCATAACCCATATGGAGAAAGAATAAGGATGGTCTCATTATAAAATATCCTTAGTGTATCAGGATTAAAATAAATCGTTTCAGTTATTTATGAATTTAAATACCATAAAAATTTCATTTAAACCATTCTTTTTGAAAATTCTCTTTTCACATTGAAAATCAATTTTAGAAACTAGAAATTAAAATAATATAATGAAAAGAATCCTTCAAAAATAATCAGGTAAAAATTTAAAGTAATATTCAAATAATTTATCAGACATGATGGTTTCAAATTTCATTCATTCCATATTAGTTAAAAGAAAATATTATTTTCAAATTTTTGTAAAAATTTCAATATGTACATCATTTAGAAAATGAAAAAAAAATTTATACCATTTTTAAATATTAAAACATATTTAAATATGTATTTAATAAATAATTATATAATAATAAAAACATTATTCAAAACATGTTAACGAAAATATGAACAAGAAATAAAAATGATTCCTAAGAAAGT
Organism: Viscum album; assembly: GCA_963277665.1. NCBI lineage: Eukaryota > Viridiplantae > Streptophyta > Magnoliopsida > Santalales > Viscaceae > Viscum > Viscum album. The sequence goes on along the minus strand of OY728121.1, from coordinate 1,074,192,877 downwards.
GGAAAAACAAATTCGGTTTTCCAAGAAAACGTTACAATGGTATATTGAGTACATAAATTATGGAAAATGAAATGAAAACATGTAATTTATAGAAATAAACATAGGAGAATAAAATATATTGGGTTTGAGATTAAATTATCAATTAATTTCCCTCATTGAGACTTAAACAAAAACAATCTTGAATAATGATGAGATTGTGAAATAAACTATTAACATATTGGTAACTTTTAAATCATAACCCCCATAAAAGAAATAAATTAAAATGAAACATTAAACATCATGAATATAAATGGAATAAATATATATCATATAAATGAGGTATTATATGAACCACATGAAATAAATATGAAGTGAATATGACATATGTCTCTTGGAAATAAAACTAAGATGAGAAAACCCTTACCCCAGGTTTGACTTCCTTTATATGTGTTTAAAGATCCTATATAATAAATATATATTTGTTATGAATCTATTAATTAACAACTAAAATATATATCATACCTTATATTTTTTACTTATAACATTTTATAAAAAATTTATGATAATTGTTTTATTAAAACTGTTATTCTGAGTTATGGCTACTTCATTTTTCATATATGTTTTGGTAAGGTAGATTTAATCCTCAACTATTGATCATGGTTAAATAATATCCAAAATTTTATTAATTTTATAAATATAATATATATTCATTCTGTTAATTTCTAAATTTATCCATAAAATTTATAGATAGAAAAATGAATTATACCATTCATATATATGGTAGGTCGTACGTACACATGAACATTGTTTTCACTTTTAAAGATTTGGAATGAAATACAGGTAAATAAAAAATCACCTATAAATAATAAATATTATATCATATATATCACATATATTCATTATGTTTATTCTTATTATCATCTATGTAAATAATAAATGAAAGAATTTATCACATCGCTTCAAAGAGGTGGTAGTCCACACATACGCGTGAGCGATGTAATCATTTTCCAATGGATTGGAAGGTAAGAAGGTAGATATTATATTATAATTCCATAATAATAATTATGTCATAAATATCATAAATACTCATTATTTTAATATTTTTAACCATCAAACTAAAGTGGTGATGAATGAAAAATTACACGGCTACGTGGAGACGGTAAGTCAAACATATGTACAAGAAACGTATTCAATTTTTATTGGATAGAAAATAAATGGAAAATGGTTTAACATTAATCATAATAACATATAATTATATTTATTACACAATATTTATTATTTTACAATGGACAAAATATTAGAAGAAGTATACTAAGAAATAAATTTGAACAATTCGTTAAATACGATTACTACTTCTTTAGTATAATTTCTTTAGATTCATTATTAAGGACCCTTGGAATTGTATTTTAAGAAGAAAAGAACCTATAATTAGTTTCTATTAATGTTTCTAAGAGAAATGGGTTGGGTTTTCTAAAGATATATGGCTCAATGTGGTGGGAATAATTGAGAGAAAGGGGTGTCCTTTAATAAGGAAAGAGAGGGGAACTCTTGGAATTTATTAAAAGATTAAAATATAATAATGTAATTATCTAGATAAATTCTTAAAAATTTCCATAGATTAAAATAAAATTTAGTTTTAGGTTTAATTATCATAAATAAGTTTTTTATAGATTTATAGGATGTTTTAAACTTATCTTTAATTTTTAACCCCTTAGTTAACCTATTTTATCCTTAAACGCAGTGATGAACTTTTCACTCTTAAAGGGTTATTATTTTACTTAAGAGGTATAAATAGTGTCATAAATGTATAATTGATTCCATATTTGACAATTTATCATCCTAATTGTGCTCTTTAAATATTGTTATGATTTTTAAATAATTTAATAAAATATTATTTAACATAAAATATCATTAATGTTATTTTTGACACTATTTAAATTAATTTGACATTAAATATTCCATGAAAAAGTTTTCATTAAAATAAAATCCTTTAGATCATATCTAATATGTCATGTTTATGTAAAAAAATATGCAACACAATAGTTCACCCAAATTGTATTACTTTAAAAAAATTAAAATCATTTATTTTATTTTTCTATTTATTGAATAAATACTATGTCGGCATGGCATTAGAATTTAGGGTATTTATTATATTAATAAAATTTATAAATAAATTAATATGATAAAACAAACATTTATAACTCACCATATGTTTTTTCATCCTTGTTAGAAAATATTATAGTTATTAAAACAAATTAAGTGTTTTTTTTACTTTATCTTTTGCTAAAATATTATAAAGGTCAAAATCAAATAAATAAGGAACTATGTTTCCATATTAACGACACTTGGATGGATATTTCTGAACTAAAATCATAAAACAGGATAAAGGAAAGTGTTATTGTTATATTTTTGTCATCATTATATTATTTTTAACCTCAATTACCTAATGTACCCTTATCGTGGTGAAAATTATTCATAATGGTTATTATTTAAAATGACCACAAATAAAAAGGGAAATATTAACCAAATTTGGACCTATTGATTAAAAATATGGAATCTATTTTTCAGGATAAAATTTATATAATTATCATAAATTAATTAAATATTAAAATGAAAAGTACTATGAAATTTTTTTTACAAAAAAATCCTTTTAAGTATAAAATTGTTTTTATAAAAATTAAATAATAAAATTCATTACAATGAAATTAATTTTATTCATCATAATATAAGAGAACTAATTTTTCTTTTATTACATTTCAAAATAAAATTTAACTTTTTAAATGCTTGAAACAAAAAATATTGTTTTCACTAAAAGAAAAGTATTTTTAACAATTCACTAGAAAATCAATTTTTCAAAAAATTATAAATAATTCACCTGAAAATAATTTTGTTATGATGATTTAAAAAGTGTTATTATTTTTATAAAATACAATTTTTAAAATTTATTGAAATTAATCATAATATTTTATCATAAAAAGAAATAAAATCCATTTCTGAAGAAAATGTATTTTTGAAGAATAAAATGGCTTTGCTAAAAATTGTGTTGTTATTTTATAATAATTAATCAATAAATTTGTATTATGTATAACCATTATATGACTTTATTAATGTTTTTATTCCTATTTATACACTCTAATTCAATAGTTATGTTATAACTATAACATTTAAATAATAATATTTTTTTTGTTCATTTAGGCCTGGTGTTGCGTATCATATACTCTATCGAAAATAGTATAATTTTAAAATCCTGAGTTGTTATAGTAAATTTGTTCAATAGAAATTAAATTTTTGTGTAAACATAGGATATTATAGACACCTTGAAAATTTCATTACTTTTTTGAACTATCACAACTCCTTTACCAATAATCGCAAGTGCCTCTTTATCCAAATGGTGAGCCTTTCTAAGGATTCCAAAAACATAATTTTATATAAATACACTTTTAAAAGTTGAAGGAATGAATTTATGAAATAAAAAATACATGAATTTATCAAACATTCAACACATAAGACAAAATTACTACTATAACCTTTAGTTTTATAGTGTTCAAATGGAATGAAATCATGATTTCAAGAATTAATCATCATATCTTATTACAATTTTTATAAATTTCCCTTATTCCCATAGTTCAAACATTTAGAGTCACTAGGGCTATCTGACTTTCCATGAATCCCATATTTTATTTTGACTTCTTAGAATAGAGAAGCCCCTGTATTTTTTTATAAACACACTTATGATATCACCAGACCCCTCATTTTTCTAGATCTATTCATTAAATATCATATTAAGAATATCCTCAAAGACAAGGTCATTATTTCCATTGTAATTACTCATAGTGGTCACCATCACATACCATGATTTTGAAAGTAATGATAAAGGAAATAAGGCCCACATGCCTTTAAAAAAATTGACACCAATGAACACAAAATGACTCAAGATCACATTGAACTCAGTTAGATGATCATTATTTGACATTTATTCAGTAATAATCATGTTTAAAAGTCACTAAAACATAAATAAATTGTTTATTATGGTAGGATTCTCATACATGTTCACAAAATTCTCAATTAATTTTTTTTACTTTCTCTTCACATCATGAATGTTGATAGCCATGTTTCCATCCAAAATCATCCATAAAATACCAAGTGAATTACTATAATTTCTTTCCCACTCTATATTTATCATTACATCTCGATTCTCCCTAATGAATTTACTATCGAGATCCTTCTAAAATATTTAATCATCCAACTACATATTCTAGGAACCAAACATTGTTCCATTAAACTTTTCTAGCCTCACATATCACCTTCTTAAATTATATTCTGAGATAAAAAACTACTATTGAATTACAAAAAATGTGTAAAGTATATGAAACTCAATATTTCAAAAATTCTTTTCTTGGTTTGACCTCCTAAACTCAAACCAATATCTAATACCACTTTTTTCATTATATTCATCCATTCTAGAGGGAAAAAAATTATGAAACCTAAAATATATAATAATGTTACCTAAAGTTTTAAAAAAATCGATACCAAGGATAGATGTATCCAAAATTTAGAAGTGATGCAGCTTAACCACACATCATCCGAACAAACATAGTGGAAACTAACATTAGACAAAAAAATGGAATTAGAAATAAATATATTTATAAACTCATAATGAATGAACAAAATTATTCTACATGGTTAAAAACATTCCCTAATATATGGGAAACAAAAACTTCACTAGAAGAGGAAATAAGAGATTATAATGAAAAAATTAATTACAAATAATAATCTAAAAAAAGCTTAGGCACAATCTTGAAAACCATTATTGGTATAAATAATCCTATGATGAATTTAATGTAAATCACAACAACTAACTTCTTGTAATTTTATTATTTTTTTAATCTAATTTTTTTACCAATTGGCCACATTATCTTAGCTGTTGGATAAACACCACTACTTCAAAAAAATTCTACGTGAGTAGTGTAGCATTATAGACCTATCCTTCTACATTCATGCATCAATTATATCTTTCAAAACACATCCTATTGCTTCCACATATGTTCTAGAACTTGGACACATCCACATTCATAGATTAATCCTACATAGCCTCTTGTATACACATATTATTCTAGAATAGTCACCACATCCATCATCTATATTCATCACCTCCACTATGGTTCTAAAATCTTGGTTCACTATTCAATTGGAATATAATACTAGTATGATGTTCTAAAAGTTACTCAATTCCAATAAATTTAATACATATCCATAAATTGGATCCTCACACACATCCTAATAGTATCCCACATGAGATTAATTTTTAGGATCCATCTCAAAGTCCCTTGGGTCGCATGTACTATGTTCTGTAGGTCTTTTCATCAGTTTTCTACTTCTATTCCTTTCAAGATTCCAATAACTTATTATCTCCATGTTATCTAAGACTCACATAAGAAAAAGAGTGATCTAGAATTTCTAGATTTATAACTTTTGTCGGATTATCACTCATATTCTCATTCCCTTCACGATCCTACAGTTCTAGCATTACATCTTCCACATGATATTGAATAACATGATATTATTGTTGAATGTGATTCATTTGGGAGTGAAATACTACAATATTGTCCAAATTAACCATGACTTTTCTATAATAGTATAACATGTTGATGTATTTCCTTCTTATGATCACCTCCCTAAAACCCTTAAACCATCCCAACTCCTTCCTTGCTTCCCTAATTGAAATATACTTAGCTTCAATGGTTGATAGATCAACTACTGATTTTAAGCAGGACTTCTAATTTATAACGACACATTTGAATGTAAACACAAAAATAGTGGTGGTATTATATTAATTTTTATCTCCAAAAATGTAAACAACTAAAAAAACTTGTAATGGGTCATCTATTCTGAAATTGAGTGGTTGGTCCACTGAGCCTTTTAAATACCAAAGGACACACTTGATGGCCTACCAAGCGTCCCCTCTCAAACAATCTCTAAATTTGTTAATTTCACCTACCACTTGAGTGATATAATAATTTGTATAAACAATGGTGTACATCATATTTCCAAATTTTGATGTATATGAAACCTTCATAATGTACATATCCTATATATATATATATATATTGTGTATTCTCCATTTAAATTTTGATGTTCCATCCTAGGGAGTACTCATAGTATTTGACTCACTCATTTTAAATCTTTCTAATTCTTTGAGGATGTACTCTAACTAATAGTGGAAAATAATTATCTGTCACATGTATCTTTCAATCCTAATCCCTAACATCTACTTACTATAATGATGATACTTCATATAGAAACTTCTAAAAAACTCAAACTTCAAATATTCTATCCTCACCTTCATAGTTTCAACAAGGAGTAAATCATTAATATATAGAATAAAAATGACGAAACATCCATTATAAAGTATATTTCGATAATAAAAATTATTCAAATTACACCATATAAACTTTTTTTCCATTATAAAGTCATAAAAATCCTAATTCAATTACCATGGGGCTTGTCTAAGAACATATAGACTTTGTTTGAGCTTTTACACTAGGACATTATTTCATTCCAATAGGAAACCCTCTTATTTCTCCATATATATTTTTTTTCTCTAAATCACTATAAATGAATGTTGTGTTTACATAATATTATTCAAAAAAAACCTTCCCAGGAAAATAGGACGAACACAATCCAAATAGTTGTGTGTTTCAAAATTGGAGATAAGTTATCACCAAAATATACTCCTTATAATATTTGGAACCCCTTAATAATGATCCATTCCTTGTACCAGATTATTTTCATTATTCAGAATATAAAATAATTTGTTTTAAAGTTCTATATTTCCTTTTTAACCTTTCACTATCTACTATGTGTTGGAAAAATAAAAGGAATCCAACACTTACATTATTTATATCTCCTACTACAATGATTCACTCTAAATTCTCACCCTACTAAGTCTTTCAGGTTCCCCGCCTTCCATGAGAAGTAGAAAATTCATTTTTTGAATCACACCTCTGTACTAGACTTCTAACCCTGATAAATCAACTCAAATTCTGAGCTTCAACTCCTTCTAAAAAATGTTCTTACAGAACTCCACCTAGAGATTCGATTTTCCTTTAGAATTATACTATATCAAGACCTGGTACTTTTGGAACCTGATTATTAATTCTATTTCTAAACCTTGGTTGTACCACTTGAAAACCATATTTCTTCCTCCCTAATTATCCCAACACCACATGGACTCTACTCAACTCACCCTCATATTTCTAAATTAGTTCCTTATTCCCAATACTATCTTTTTCCTAGTTCCGATCTTTCTATAAGATATCCTCATTGAAGAGGATGTTCCAGAATCTTATTAGCTATTATCCTAGAGTCTAAAACCAATGTTTTCATCATGATATCCAACAAATAAACATTACTGTAACATATATTCCAATATAATAGTTTCCTTGGAATTGACATGATCATACTCAATGAATATAAAAAATATATGTGAGTATAGCTCTAATTTCATCTAGACCAATGTTTTTATTGTATTTTTTATACTAGTAGTTCTGAAGGACTCCATTTCACCTGATAAGATACATAGTTAACTTCTTTGTAACAAAATTAATTTTAAAAACAAAACATTAACCTCATGATTCTGGCTCTCTCATTCAATATACGATGTATCCATTTCACAAAAATATTTTTCTTAGGTTTTTAAATAATAGTATTATATATATATATATTCCATTTATATAAAAGAATTTATAGAACTCTATTCCTCCATACCCACCTCTGTTTCATAATAAATAAATTTCATATTTTTTATGGTCTTGGATCACACCATTTCTCTCCATCTAATGAAATTATATAAAACCATAGATTTGTATTTTAGGAGAATCACCCACACCTTCTATGTAGAATCATCGATAAATTTAATATAGTAAAGTTCTCCTCTATGAGATAAAATAAGTGTTGGCCCGTATAAAAACATATGATACAAATCAAGATTATGATTATTTAGTGTATTTTTATCCATGCTGAAGGAAACCTTCCACTGATTCCCTTGGATGAAACCCTCTCATGTTTTTTACTCCACATGATCATGATTTAGAAATCCTATAAAATCCAATGTCTATAAACCTCTATCACCAATGTAACCAAGATGATCATTCCACAACTTTACAATTTTGGAATTTATTTCTCTAGAATATATGATACCTTCTTGAACACAAAACCAGTATGAAGTTCTATCATTTACACCATAAGAAATTATGATGGAACCCTGTATGATTTTCCAAGAACTAATCACAATTGTATTACAATTTCCTAAATCATCAATATGTCCAATTAAAATTACATTCTTCCATAAACATAGGATATGGTGGAAACTTTTCCAAATAAATAGACATCTATTATTTGTTCAAATTATCACATATCTTTTTCTAACAACCTCAAGTGTTTATCAGTCTATAAGGTGAGACTTGAAATGGATTATAGATATATAATTACACATGAATCCCATTTCCAATGTTGAATAAAATTCATCTCTAGAATTAAGAATTTATAAATCCATCGAGAATGTGACACTTAGGTCCAATGTTTATATAATATTATAAATTATTAAAGGTATTTAATTTTGATCCTTTTTATGGTTAAACATGGATATTTGGTTAGGTGGGGGGTTTTAAGGATCAAAAAATGTTTTTTGTGTTTCAGGGTATACCATAGGTTGGACCACACCACGGTGTAGGATTTTTCTATTTGTATAATGCTTGTGTGAAATATGTAAGAATAAAATACCCATTGCTAGGTGTGGCCTCAGGCATGTAGCACCACAAATCCCTTATTAACTGTGGCCAAGTGGCCTCACCACACCATGGTTGAAGGTGAGGTGAGTCCAAAATGAAAAATGTTTTAACACCATGCACTGGAAGGTATCCATGTGAGGTTTTCTAGGTTGGTTGTGTTTAAGGCCATGATGATCATGGTGGGAAACACCACACTGTGGTCGTGGATAATTCTTAATTTTAAATAGATTAAAAATAAATAAATCTTCTTAGGTTATGATCATTTCAAATTGTAAAGACATGTTACCTTAATGATGGGTTTTTTAATGTATTATTAACCAATTCTTCCCACTTTTAATTGATTCACCCTCCTTCTCTTGCTAGTTCATTATATCAAGATGATTTAAGGTGAATATTGGGTATATATTTGGACACTTCTATTTCCTTGAGGAATTTTCTATGGTGATCCCTTCCTTCTCAATATTTTTCACATTGATCTAGGCTCATGGGATCTCACCTCTCTTCTAGAGTCACTGTTTCTAAGAGTGATTGTGTTTTATTCCTTGGGATGGATCTAGATCAACCATTGATGGTGTTTTTTGTTTGGTATGTTATATGTTTTTACCCTCTTTAATGATTCTATTCTGTAATTTCATTTTAATACACTTATTATGTTGGTTTAGAATCAGTTCTAGGGAAACCCTAGCATACAAGTTTGATCTAGTTAGTGTTAATGCATTATTTGTGAAGTGAATCTTGATGAATCTTAATGTTGATGTCTACATTATTAGGATAGGAAGTTCCTTCCCATATAGAGCCCCATTATATGGATTTTGGAATGATGTGATGGTATTTCATTTTGTGTATTGACCCATGTTTGATATTTATCACATGTGTGTGTGTGCATTTATGAGAACCATATTTGAGTTTGATCACATGTGTGTGAATTTTTATGGCTACTGATACTCATGTTTGATATGATATGTTATGAATATATGTTTTTTCCCTATTTTGTGTGAATATATGGCCTTTTGAGGTTTTTTCTGGTAGAAAATGACAGGTATCCCTTTGTGACATGGCTTTCTCTTAGAGGGAGTGTATGTGTGACACACAAAGATAACGACAATAGAATGAGATAGGTAACCCAAGTCATGTTGGATATATTGTCACATACAAGACATATTTTAAAGGTATTTTTCATTTAATTTACATCATTTCTTTGTTTTGGGGGTTTCCCTAGGTTTTAGGGAGGAATAGATGAGTATTCATGAATTGGGCCAAGCCGTGAGCCCAATTCCAGATTAAAAAATAAATTTTGTATCTTTTATAACTTTTTCATTTTTCAATATTTTTCATCCATTCAAATTCCTAATTGACCTACCCTAACCTATTAACACCACCAAGGTAATTTGGAGCTTTTAGAAGTTCATAACCAGGGGTTATTTGGGTTTTGTCTAAGGGGTTGGGCCTGCCCGAAAGCCCAATTCCTGTTTTAAAAATAAAATTTGATTTTGTTATAACTTATTCATTATTTGGGCTTTTTCGGTGATTCCAAGTCTCACTCAAGCCCAAGTAACCCAGCCGCGCGCCTGAACTCTCTCCCACCCATTTTGAGCTCTGTAGAATCGCGATTTTGTGCCGATCTTCATAGGGTTCCTCAAATCGCCCAGATTTGAAGAGGTAAAGTATTTCCTTCATAAATCTCTCAATTCTCAGTCTTTTTCCTCCATTCCAGTTCCTAAATGAGATAATACATCTTGTGCGAACGTACCCTAAATTTGGGATCTTTTAAATTTCAGATACTGGAGTTTTGGAGTGATTACTTCAAGATACTTCAAGTAAATGAGCCCTTTTCTTTCCTCTTTCAAATTACTTTGGGTTTAACTCTTTGTTCTTAGGGTTTATTCGGTTATAATTGAGTTTACTAATGTCCAGAATCTAGGATTTCGAACCTAGGGTTTAACTTTGGGTTTTCTTGGCCAATTTGTGTGGTTTTAGGTTTGATCTAGTTCTCTCTTGGTGCGGCGGGGGTGCGATTTGATTTCGCACGGAGATTCAAGGGGTTTTGTTAATTTGGTAGGTGATTCCATTGTGTGTGCAATCTTTGTGAATTAGCTTGCTGTTTTTCATGGTACTCTAATGTTTATTTCACTTGAATGTTTCTGTAAAAATTGGTTTTAGTTGCATTTATAATGCAAATGAATTTTAAGTTCCAATTTTTGGTGAAATTGAGGGTTTTCCATTCAAATCATTTATTGGTTCATTTTGGGATGCCCCATAACTGAATTTTTGGTTTCATTAAAGGGTTATGAACTGAAATTTGGTTTTAATATCTTACAAGTGTTATCATAGTGTGAAAGGTGGATATCATAAAGAGCTTTGGGTGAAAAACAATGTGATGTTTTGAGAGGTTGTTTTATTGGAAATAAAATTATTTTATTGTGTGTTTTAAATGGTATAAAATGTGTGTAGCTACTGTACAATTTGTTTGTGACCAGTAGTGATATTTTATATGAAAATGGATGTGTGTTGTTTGCTAAAATTTTTTGAGCACAAAAGGGGAAGCCCGGGTACTTAGGTGGGGCGGATTTGTACTAGTACGGCTAGTGGATCGGATGGGTTTTGTCCCTGTTCCACTTAGCATCTGGATAACGACAACTCTAACTAAACTATTTGGATGATGATTGGGGACCACTAGGTTATGGGTATGTTCCCTACTAGTGGCTCGTGCACGAGAACGGATTTTTCTATGGTTACTCTACACCGAGGTACGAGGTACATAGGGCCCGAGACAACCTAGTGCTTAGGGGTGTTCCTGATTTTGATGCTCATAGAATTTGTGGTATTTACCCTCGTTATGGGTTGTTTTTGGCAGTACATTACAGTATCTCACATGTCTATTTAATGTGCTAACATTCTGAAATTCTCGAATTGAAAACTGTTTTCATTTGAAAGTTGCATTTCTTTGAATTTTAACACTGTTTCACCTTGTGTATTAAAATTGCTTGTTTTGTTCACATTGTATTGCATACTCTTTGGAATCAACTGGTGGTATCCTATTGGGCTTAGGCTCACACCCTACTTACACCCCTTGGGTGTAAGTAGACCTGCTTATGCTTGACTCAGGTAAAGGGAAGGCTAAGGGTGATGGCGGTTCGGGATGTTAGTACCCATCTTTGGGGCGGAGTTGCGGGGATGGATTGCGTGTGATGATCCCCTTGCCTTGTGGAGTCCATGGGGATGTCTTGATGTTGTCATTATTTTTATTTGGACCAATTTTTGTGTCTTTAAACATATGTATTCAGATCTGGTTTTGTTAAGAATGGTTTAGCATGGAAATTTCAGATTCTTATCATTGATTGTTTTATTTGTTTTATGCTTTCATACTCGGGTAAATCGTTCCCAAATCATATTGTTTTATACCCGGGCACTTGTGCCAGCCCGTGGGGATAGGGAATGCCCTTCGGGCCTTGCCACGGGCCAGGTTTGGTGCCGTTAATGGTGGCGACCAGATCTGGTTCGTGACAAAATGGTATCAAAGGAGGTTAATGTTTTTGGGTTATATTGTTATTTTGAGATGAGTCGGGATAGACAGGAGCTAGGACTGTTGGGGCTCGGGGTATTGGTTGTGAGTAGGGTGCCTGGCCCGCACCTCTCATGGCAGACCTTGAGTCACCAGAGGATGTTGGAATTTACTGATTTACTTCACTTCCAGGTGAGACGTGTGGGCTGCAGACCACATGTGGACATCAGGCAGATGTGGAGTAGTTGTTTCTTTTATTACAAGAATGTGTTTAGTTTGTTTATATTTGATGTATTTGATTACAATTTTCAGAATTGTGGTATTGACTATTTCTTTTGTGACTGTTGCATTTTGTAGCAACATGCCTCCCCGGAAAGCTCCCACGCACCCACAGGAGGAAGCTGGAGAGAGTTCTCCCACGCTGATTGATCAGAGGCTAGTCGAGGCCGTGGTCCGGGCTGTCCAGGCTCTAGGATATGGACCAGCTCCAGCTCCAGCTCCTGTTAGAGAGGATTATACTGGTCCTAGAAAGGACAAGGCCCAGGAGTTCCTGAAAAATAAGCCTCCAACCTTTCGAGGAAGCTCAGAACCCCAGGAAGCAGAAGAATGGCTCGAGAAGATCGAGCGTATGTTTGAGTTCCTGGAAACACCCGAGGAGCTCAGGGTGAAGTGTGCCTCCTTTCTGTTGGAGGGTCCTAGCCGTAAATGGTGGGAGTCAGTGCTTCAATCTGGGAAGAATGAGCAGATGCGCTGGAGAGATTTCAAGGCTGTCTTCAATGAACAGTATTGCCCTGAGGTGTTGGCTTATGCCAGGTCTAGAGAGTTCATGGAACTTGTTCAGGGGAATCTATCTGTGATGGAGTATGCCAACCGTTTCGCTGAATTGGTTCGGTATGCTCCAGAAATTGTCTCTAATGAGCAAGTGAAGGCCCAAAGGTTTGAGAAAGGCTTGCGACCAGAGATATACTCCCAGGTGTTCTTGTTTAAGCTGAGGACCTATGCTGAGGTCGTTGATCGGGCGTGCATGGTGGAGATTGATAGAAAAGGCAGGGCTGGTTTCTATGGTTCTGTATCAGCAGTGGGAAGTGGAATCTCCTCAGAGAAGAAAAGGAAGCGGGAGGATCATGTGAAGAAAGGAGGGGGCAGTTCAGGCCACTCTTCCAGGCAGTTTTCTTCTGCTGCTTCTGATGCAAGATCGGTCGTGTGCCACCAATGTGGGAGGCCTGGGCATATCCGACCAGCATGTCCACTTCCTCCAAAGCCTTGTTTCCAGTGTGGAGGTATGGGGCATTTGCAGCGCTTCTGCAGTGTGGCACGTCCACTCCCAAGTGGGGCAGGGTCAGTGGCTTCAAGAGGAGTGCCAACACAGTCCGAGCCGTCAAGGACTGGGGGATCTCGATTTGGTGGTCGTGGTGGTAGGGCTGGATCATCTTCTGGGCAGAGCCAGTTCAGGGCACAGCCTCAGGCTAGCGGTCGTTCTCAGACAGATACTGGACACCTCCATGCAGTGGACCAGACACCAGCAGGATCAGAGGCGGGACCTTCGACAGTTCGAGGTACCGTTCTGATTTCATCTTCTATTGCTACTTCTCTTTTTGATACTGGTGCCTCTATTTCATTCATTTCTGCCCATTTTGTGGACATTCTGAATTTTCCAACTGAGTTGATGTCTTTCGCGATGGAGTTGGTGACACCGCTGGGAAAGAAGAAGGAGCAGGGCCTTAGGTGCCCCTCATGTGCACTTTCTGTATCAGGGGTCGAGATGGAGTGGGACCTTATGGTCTTAGATATGGACCTTTTTGATGTCATACTCAGGATGGATTGGCTAGTTCACTTCCAGGCACACATCGACTGCTACAGAAGGCGTGTGAGTTTCACGGCACCTGACGGGAGTCGTCAGGTTTTTCATGGTGAATGGGATCCTCGGTCAGGTCGCGCAGGGCCTCCACTCCCAGAGTTGGGAAGTGTTATCTTCCAGTTATCTTCGATTGTGCTAGAGGATGGTCTTTCCCCTGAAGGTTCACTACCTCATGTAGTGAATGAGTTTCCTGAGTTATTCCCTGATGATTTTTCTGGTTTGCCCCCGGAGCGGGATGTGGAGTTTTCGATTGATCTGGCGCCGGGAACACAGCCGATATCTCTTCCCTCCTATCGCATGGCCCCCACCGAGTTGAGGGAATTAAAGATACAGCTGGACGACTTAGAATCCAAAGGATTCATTCGCCCGAGCATCTCTCCTTGGGCCGCTCCTGTGTTGTTTGCAAAAAAGGCTGATGGATCCCTCCGGTTGTGCATTGATTACCGGAAGCTGAATAAGGTAACAATTAAAAACAAATACCCTTTGCCCAGAATAGATGATTTGTTTGACCAGTTGAAGGGAGCAAAGTGGTTCTCAAAGATAGACCTGCGTTCAGGGTATCATCAACTCAGGGTGAAGGAGTCAGATATCCCAAAGACAGCCTTTCGGTGCAGGTACGGCCACTTTGAGTATTTGGTCATGCCCTTCGGATTGACCAATGCTCCAGCAGTCTTTATGGCACTTATGAATAGGGTGTTTCATCAGTATCTCGATTCCTTTATTGTGGTGTTCGTGGATGATATTCTGGTATACTCTAGCTCTGAGGAGGAACACGAACATCACTTGAGGATCGTTTTAGGTACATTACGGGATCACCGCCTCTATGCAAAGTTGTCAAAGTGCACCTTCTGGATCAGAGAGGTGAGATTTCTGGGGCATGTGATCTCAGAGCACGGAGTTTCAGTGGACCCTGAGAAAATTAGTGCGGTTATGTCATGGGAGCAGCCGAAGAATGTGTTCGAGATCAGGAGTTTCCTTGGCCTGGCTGGTTACTACAGGCGATTCGTTCGGGATTTCTCTCGGCTTGCATCACCAATGACTGCGCTCACCCGGAAAGGGGTGAAGTTTGTATGGGGTCCAGAATGTCAAGCATCATTCGAGGAGCTGAAGAGACGGTTGACTACCGCCCCTGTGCTGATTTTGCCTGAGGCTGGGAAGGGTTATGTGGTTTATTGTGATGCTTCAGGTATGGGTCTTGGGTGCGTGCTTATGCAAGATGATCACGTGGTGGCTTATGGCTCTCGCCAACTCCGACCACATGAAAAGAACTACCCTACCCATGACTTGGAGTTGGCAGCGGTGATGCATGCTTTGAAGACATGGCGTCACTACCTCTTTGGCGAGAAGTTTGTGGTCTACTCTGATCACAAAAGCTTGGCTTATATCTTCTCGCAGAAGGACCTCAACTTGAGGCAACGTCGCTGGATCGAGTACTTGCAGGGGTTTGACTTTGACATTGTCTATACCCCAGGCAAGGGTAATGTAGTGGCCGACGCTTTGAGCCGAAGAGTTCCAGTGCAGGCTTTGAGGAAGTCTAGTGATGAGTGGGCATTGATGGGGCTCTTTTCTCAAATTCATGTGGAGGCTAGGGAACACAGTGGAGGGGCATTCTTGGCGAGTGTCCAGTTGACTCCTTCTCTATTAGAGTTGATTCAGCAGGAACAGCCCAGTGATGATCTTTGTCAGCGGTCTAAGAAGTTCCTTCATGGTGGGGAGACATCCTCTGATTGGTCGTCATCTCCCGAGGGCATCTTGTGCTTCAAGGGCCGTTCAGTAGTGCCATTATCTCTACGGAAGGTGGTGATGCAAGATAGCCACCAGTCTCAGTGGGCTGTCCATCCGGGTGCCACCAAGATGTATTATGACGTTCGTCGGCAGTTTTGGTGGCCTGGTATGAGACGGGACATAGCAGGCTTTGTTTCGAAATGCTACACATGTCAGCAGGTGAAAGCAGAGCACCAAAGGCCATCCGGTTTGCTCCAACCACTACCCATTCCTACCTGGAAGTGGGAAGAGGTTTCCATGGACTTCATTGTTGGCTTACCTCGTACACCTCGGGGTAAGAATGCTATTTGGGTGGTGATTGATCGTCTGACCAAATCATCCCACTTCATTCCGATTAAAGATACAACTAAAGTAGATGAGTTGGGCCATTTGTATCTTCAAGAAGTGGTGAGACTCCATGGTGTACCATCATCTGTTGTCTCGGATAGAGACCCCCGCTTCACTTCTCGATTTTGGGAAGGCCTTCAGAAGTCCTTGGGGTCTCAGATTAAGATGAGCACAGCATACCACCCACAGACGGATGGTCAGACAGAGCGGGCAAATCAGATATTGGAGGACATGCTTCGTGCATGTGTCCTGGACTTTGGAGGTTCTTGGGATAGCCATTTGGGATTGGTAGAGTTTGCTTATAATAATAGTTACCAATCCACGATTCGAATGGCCCCTTTTGAGGCGCTCTATGGTCGGCCTTGTCGGTCCCCCCTATGTTGGGCTGAGGTAGGAGAGACTTCACTGTTGGGGCCGAGCCTTGTGCAGGAGACTTCTGAGAAGGTCAAGTTGATCAGGCAGCGCTTATTGACAGCTCAGAGTCGTCATAAATCTTATGTTGACCGGAGGCGTCGAGACCTAGAGTTTTCTGTGGGTGACAGGGTATTCTTAAAAGTGGCCCCTCGTCTGGGCCATCGTCGATTGGGAAAGCAAGGTAAGTTGATGCCACGGTATGTCGGACCCTTTGAGATCACCGAGCGTATTGGTAAGGTGGCATACAGGTTGGCCTTACCTTCTCAGTTGACATCTATCCATGATGTCTTCCACGTCTCCCAGTTGAAGAAATACAATCCAGATCCATCCCATGTGTTGAGTTGGGAAGAACTAGAGATAGAGCCTGACTTGTCTATCGTTGAGAGGCCGGTGAAAATAGTGGACTCCCAGGAGAAGATACTTCGAGGAAAGTCTATTCCTTTAGTCCGGGTTTTATGGCAGCATGGGAATGATACACATGAGACATGGGAGCGAAAGTCATGGGTCAAGGAAGAGTACCCATTCTTATTTTCCAACCGAGATTCATGTTGACTTTCCGGGGCGGAAAGTCCTTCATGGTGGGGAGAATTGTCACATACAAGACATATTTTAAAGGTATTTTTCATTTAATTTACATCATTTCTTTGTTTTGGGGGTTTCCCTAGGTTTTAGGGAGGAATAGATGAGTATTCATGAATTGGGCCAAGCCGTGAGCCCAATTCCAGATTAAAAAATAAATTTTGTATCTTTTATAACTTTTTCATTTTTCAATATTTTTCATCCATTCAAATTCCTAATTGACCTACCCTAACCTATTAACACCACCAAGGTAATTTGGAGCTTTTAGAAGTTCATAACCAGGGGTTATTTGGGTTTTGTCTAAGGGGTTGGGCCTGCCCGAAAGCCCAATTCCTGTTTTAAAAATAAAATTTGATTTTGTTATAACTTATTCATTATTTGGGATTTTTCGGTGATTCCAAGTCTCACTCAAGCCCAAGTAACCCAGCCGCGCGCCTGAACTCTCTCCCACCCATTTTGAGCTCTGTAGAATCGCGATTTTGTGCCGATCTTCATAGGGTTCCTCAAATCGCCCAGATTTGAAGAGGTAAAGTATTTCCTTCATAAATCTCTCAATTCTCAGTCTTTTTCCTCCATTCCAGTTCCTAAATGAGATAATACATCTTGTGCGAACGTACCCTAAATTTGGGATCTTTTAAATTTCAGATACTGGAGTTTTGGAGTGATTACTTCAAGATACTTCAAGTAAATGAGCCCTTTTCTTTCCTCTTTCAAATTACTTTGGGTTTAACTCTTTGTTCTTAGGGTTTATTCGGTTATAATTGAGTTTACTAATGTCCAGAATCTAGGATTTCGAACCTAGGGTTTAACTTTGGGTTTTCTTGGCCAATTTGTGTGGTTTTAGGTTTGATCTAGTTCTCTCTTGGTGCGGCGGGGGTGCGATTTGATTTCGCACGGAGATTCAAGGGGTTTTGTTAATTTGGTAGGTGATTCCATTGTGTGTGCAATCTTTGTGAATTAGCTTGCTGTTTTTCATGGTACTCTAATGTTTATTTCACTTGAATGTTTCTGTAAAAATTGGTTTTAGTTGCATTTATAATGCAAATGAATTTTAAGTTCCAATTTTTGGTGAAATTGAGGGTTTTCCATTCAAATCATTTATTGGTTCATTTTGGGATGCCCCATAACTGAATTTTTGGTTTCATTAAAGGGTTATGAACTGAAATTTGGTTTTAATATCTTACAAGTGTTATCATAGTGTGAAAGGTGGATATCATAAAGAGCTTTGGGTGAAAAACAATGTGATGTTTTGAGAGGTTGTTTTATTGGAAATAAAATTATTTTATTGTGTGTTTTAAATGGTATAAAATGTGTGTAGCTACTGTACAATTTGTTTGTGACCAGTAGTGATATTTTATATGAAAATGGATGTGTGTTGTTTGCTAAAATTTTTTGAGCACAAAAGGGGAAGCCCGGGTACTTAGGTGGGGCGGATTTGTACTAGTACGGCTAGTGGATCGGATGGGTTTTGTCCCTGTTCCACTTAGCATCTGGATAACGACAACTCTAACTAAACTATTTGGATGATGATTGGGGACCACTAGGTTATGGGTATGTTCCCTACTAGTGGCTCGTGCACGAGAACGGATTTTTCTATGGTTACTCTACACCGAGGTACGAGGTACATAGGGCCCGAGACAACCTAGTGCTTAGGGGTGTTCCTGATTTTGATGCTCATAGAATTTGTGGTATTTACCCTCGTTATGGGTTGTTTTTGGCAGTACATTACAGTATCTCACATGTCTATTTAATGTGCTAACATTCTGAAATTCTCGAATTGAAAACTGTTTTCATTTGAAAGTTGCATTTCTTTGAATTTTAACACTGTTTCACCTTGTGTATTAAAATTGCTTGTTTTGTTCACATTGTATTGCATACTCTTTGGAATCAACTGGTGGTATCCTATTGGGCTTAGGCTCACACCCTACTTACACCCCTTGGGTGTAAGTAGACCTGCTTATGCTTGACTCAGGTAAAGGGAAGGCTAAGGGTGATGGCGGTTCGGGATGTTAGTACCCATCTTTGGGGCGGAGTTGCGGGGATGGATTGCGTGTGATGATCCCCTTGTCTTGTGGAGTCCATGGGGATGTCTTGATGTTGTCATTATTTTTATTTGGACCAATTTTTGTGTCTTTAAACATATGTATTCAGATCTGGTTTTGTTAAGAATGGTTTAGCATGGAAATTTCAGATTCTTATCATTGATTGTTTTATTTGTTTTATGCTTTCATACTCGGGTAAATCGTTCCCAAATCATATTGTTTTATACCCGGGCACTTGTGCCAGCCCGTGGGGATAGGGAATGCCCTTCGGGCCTTGCCACGGGCCAGGTTTGGTGCCGTTAATGGTGGCGACCAGATCTGGTTCGTGACATATATATATATATATACTTAGGTGTATATGTGATGGACTTATGGTTGACCCATGATCACAACTTCTATAGGTAAAGTCCTTATAATAAGGATGCATAGTAGGTACGAATGGGGATGATGGTGTTCTGGATAGCACAAAAACACTCAGTACATGATTAAATATTCATTAATTATACATTTACATATTATCAGGTAATGCACCTCTTATACATGTACACTTATGTTAAGGATGAATTTCTTGTGTCCTACTGGGTTTATAGTCACAAACTATATGGGAATATTGATGCTTGTGCATACTTCTTGTTTAGAGATCTAGGGAATAGAAAGGGCCTAATGAAAGGGAACTAATGAGATGGTTTATGGTGATAGAGGAATTTTTGGGATAGAATATGGTTATATGATGTAGTGATATTATTTTATTTTCTATTTCTTACTTATACATTGGTTAACCTACCACATTGGGGGTTCTTAGTTTATTTGTATTGTATGAATCTATAATACATTTCATTCCATATGATATAAAATTTATTATTATTTATATCAATTGTATATTTTTGTGATGTTATATATAATTGTCTAAAAAATTTGTGTGTGGTTATTGATACTGAGTTTATATTCTCCCCACTTCATCATTCAAACCTTATTTTCAAGTCATAAACCTCATGCATATGGTTAGGCATGCATGAGGTCATGTGGAACTCCAGTCTGGATAAGGTGATTTGGGTTAGGAAATTATAGTACCACTATAACCTTTAGCTATGGAGTTTGTGTATGTAATAGAAGTATGATTTTCATAATTAACATGTCTCTATCATCAATCCTTATTTAATTGTCCCTTATTTTTATGGTTCCAATACATAGAGTCACCAATACCATTCAACTTTTGATTAATATTATCTCTTCTATTTTCCCCTATTTTATTTTGACTTCATCGGATGGAGAATCAACTGCATTCCAAACTGAAGACAATTCTAGTATCAAATATAACATCATTAATTAGGATAAATTCATTCAAGATCAAGTCACAAATCTCCTCAAATACCAATTCATTATTTTTAATATAATTACTCATAGAATTAACCATTACATCCCATGATTCTAGAAGATATGATAGAATAATTAAGGCCCACAGACCTTCAGAAAACATCACACCAATAGATTCCAACCAACTATAGTTATATTTTAACTCATTCAAATGATTATCTGAGGAACTTCCATTTGACATAATCATGCTGAAAATTCAATGTTACATGAAAACATTGTTTATCATAAAAGTATTCTCATACATATTTTCAATATTAGCAATTCATATTGTAGGTTTCTTTACATCACATATATTAAAGTAAACATTCTCAAGAAACATATTATAGAAACACCCAGAGAATTCCTATAAAGTCTTTCCCACTACGTCTTCTCCATGACTTCAAGGTTATTTTCGTTAAATAAAATATTGAGATCCTTTTGAAATGTTTATTAATCCAACCGTATCTTCTTGAAACCAATGTTTGATCCATTAAAATTAACCACCCTCTCCTTCCCCTATTCTAATCCCATCTTCCAAAAAAATATCCCACATAATAAGAGGAATATTAAAGGAAAACAATCATGCTTTATGAATGTTTCTATCACATCATTCCTTCAAAAATATAAACCAATCTCTAATACCATTATTTTTTCCAAATACAGTAGTTTTGGAATGACCCAACTTCTAAACCCCCATGTATGGAACAAGGTTACTGGAAAGTATATAAGAACATGATGCCACAAATATATGTATCCTAAATCAGGATTCAATGCACCTTGACCACAAACCCCCCAAAAAACCTCACCATATGATAATATAAGACATTCCAAATGGAATAATAAATAAATAAATGTAGAAACACATAAAAATAATTATTATTTTATGTGGTTTGGAACAAGTTATAATCCACAAAAAAAAATAACTTCACTGGAAGAGGAAATAATATTTTATAATATAACAATTAATTTTTTTTACAAAATAATAGAACAATTAATTATAAATCATAAGATAAAAAAATATTGGGTTTAATCCCAAAAACATTTATCAGTAAAAATGACCTCACCGAAAATTTAAAGGAAACCATAACAATGAACTTTCAGTAATTCCAATCACTTCAAAAACTAAAATTAATAAACAACAAAAAAAATTATCTTGGATACTAGTTAAATTCCACCACCTAAATCGAAATTATTAGTGAATAGTATAGGATTCCATACATGTCATTTTTATTCTGAAATTATTTTTAGCTTCCCAAAGACATCCTCTATCTACCGCACTTGTGCTAGCATCGAAAATCATCCACCATGGTAGATCAATTCAATCTAGCCACTAAAATACACTAATTATTTTGATGTATCCACCACTGAAATCATTCATATTCATTGTCATTGGAACTATTTCTAGTCTCCTATTTCACCCATCACTTTCCATATTTTACTAATAAAAGTCCCAAAATTTAACCTTTTTTAGAAAATTATTACTTATAAGGAACACATATTTTGACATCAAGCCTAACAGATAGAAGGAGGAAATTCATGGGTAATATCTTATAGGATGAAAGATTCACATTATCAATGGAATAAATAATCGTATACTCAATATGAATATGGAATATAGCCCAATCATAGAAGTATATTTATAGAGGTTAAAGACATGGTGAATCTGTCTTTCTGATGCAAGGACCTATTTGAAATGGAGGCACTAAATCCCAAGGGGACAATTGGGTGAAATAGAAGGGATTTTCCTATGTGGGTGTCTTGGGAGTAGGAACATTTTATGGTAATTTACGAGGGTTGTATGAAACATCCATAAAATGGGTGGTAAATTGTGCCAATAACATATCTACATTTAAGACTTTAGTAAAGTTATCCTTCAAGATATTATTATATATAAACCTTTTGATGACACAAATTCACCCATTTTCCCTTAGGTAATATCTAAAAACACCCTTGTGAATTCATGGATCTTATGAGTGATAAGACTAGATTTTTTCCTGTCTCATATTTACTCTACTTTTTTTCCTCATTTTCCTTGAATATGGACTCTAAAAGGACTATTTATAGGAAAACTAACATTAGTTACCTAACCAGGATCTCTATATTAGAAATTTTACTTGAAGTGTCTGTGTGTTTTTGCTCATCCTAGAATAGGGAACATGATTAAAATTGAGCTATAAATGCACTTAGACTTCACGAGGATGTTCACTATCCCTGAGTAGGGAGTGTTATCAAGCATGAGTAGGGTGTGCACTCAACCTTCACTAGGGTGTTCATTTATCCATGAATATGTCATGCACTAAGCCTTATATTTGGAACTATTTGAGCCTTATACTTGGCATATAATTACCCTATATAATTCTATGATCTACTCAATAAAATTTCTGAATTACAATGAACATAAATTTTGATATAGGAGTTTATTTTAGATCCATGAGGTATCAAATAAAATAAAATGGAATGATTTTCCCGCTTGGATATTAGTTATACCCATTGTGGTATAAAATTCCTTAAAATTTATCATATATCAATGAATATAATTAATGGAAATCCACCAATAAAGGTTTCTCACAACAAAATTAATAGAATGATACATAGAAATCACATTTGCATCATGTTCATGAAGTGATAAAATCCTTTAGCTCAAACTCAAAGCATTGAATACAAATGAGGATCATTTCATGGTCTTCTTGACAACGTGTGTGTAAAAAAATTGGGTTAATATAAACACATCATTGTGAGTTTAGATGATACATTGGGTATTCAGTTCACTACCATGGGGAATGAGACATGATGTGGTTTCTTATCATGGTTTTGGTAGAATCAACTAAACATGATGTTTTTTATATGATCAAGAAATTTTAATGGTCAAGTATTTGTGAATTTTAATTTGGTAAGTGGTTTAGGATTTTAAAGGGGGAATATAAAACATGCAAAAAATTTAAAAATAGTATTTTACTGATAAAAGCATGTTATGTTAATGGGGAAACATCTCGGTTCTTGATAAATATAATTAAAAATATTAATAATCTCCTAGAACATTTATATTTTATCCTCAAAGTCTTTATAGAATTTAAGAAACACTAAATGGTAACTTGGGAGATATTTTTGAATATATTGAACATCCCTTTATCAATTTATTCAAGGGAGTGAGTAGATCGAATCCTGGGTCGCTAATAACTGAAATCTTGGATTTATTTCCTATTAAATCTTTTATATCTTTGTTTTTATTATGGGTATTGTATGTATGGATAATGGATTATGAGATTATATATCATGGATAGTTAATTCAATATTGATGTGTGAGATTTATGAATGTTCATCAAATGAATTGGAACCTTAATAGTAAGGTGATTCAAAAACTATCTTCTAGTTTATGTGTTTGTATGGATTTATCATGTTGTACATTTTATAGGTGGATGTATTAATGAGACCATATAGTTTATATTAAGGAGTGTGTTATTAATTGTGGTGTGTGGGTATTGAGTTAGTGTTGTTTAAATTATAATTATTTTTATTTGATCACATTTATATGGAAATGAAGGAGTTTTATTAGAAATTGTGGTCTGGGTGTTGTATTTTATATTAAATTAATCTTGGGTTATATCTTTAAGAGATAAAAATGTGTTATTTTGTATGAATTTGGAAAAGATATAAATTTAGAATATATTTGAATATTTTATTTTGATATATGTAAATAGATATTGTGATACCCTCATGTTGGGTAAGTCTTGTCCCCTAGATTTTTTTTCATTTGTGGAGTTCTTGGGTTAAACTTTTGGAGGTGATCGTATGGAGAAAAAATGAAAATTTAGAATAGGATTATATAAGTGATCAAAACCATGAATATTTATTCATGATGTGAATGGTTTTTAATCAGAATCCATGAATCCGATTCATGGAATGAATGGTTTTCTGGGAAGATGTTATCAGTGTCTATTCACATCAAGAAATGTCTTTCATGGTGGAATAGGTTTTGTGATTTTCAAGATAAGGTGATGTTATTTTTTTCATACATGTTATCGTAATGATTAAAATTGTGAATCCATAATTCACACCATGAATAGGTTCATGTCCAAAATATTTATTTAATTTGATTACCTTTGATCCTCATTAGCTACTCTCCCTTATCTCTCAAACTGCGACCCTCATTTATGAAATTTTCCAGGTTCTATTTGATCGAGAGGCCAGATTCATTAGCTATAAAATTGTTATACATTAGGAATAAAAGGTATCATAAATTACTCGAAAGGGAATCATGAATTAACCATTATAGTTATGTGTATTTCCTCTCTCTTCATTTTCTTTAGAATTGAGAGGCTTATATTTCTATATATTTTCTTTTGTTTTCATAGAAAATAATTGATGTTTTCTTATTTAGAAAACCTTTTTTTTTGTTTCTGAATTGGGAATCCTGAGTAGAACTCATGATGCCATTGTGAATTTTTTTAAAAGGGTTTTCTTTTTTTAAAGAAAATGGTCATTTTTGGAGTTGGCATACATGGTTAGTGTGTGTTCATACTTGTATTAACATATCTTTGTTGGGTATATACTTGTGGTCAGTTATAGTATGTCACATTCGTAAATATCCAAGTTAAAGTATGTTATGGGAAGGAATGTTTTTTCCACTCATGAGTTAAGACTATTCAAAGGTTTGATGCATGAATTGGGTGTGTGTGTGGTGGATAGGATATACCAAGTGGAGTGGGAATTTTTTTTGAATTATGTATAAAATCATACTATTATTTATATCCTCATGTTATATATAGAACTATTAGATATTTTTTCTTATCTTAGTGGAATTCCTAGGATGTCTCAATGTCTTCCTACTATGTTTTCATACTCACTCCATGCATATTAACATTAGTGTGTATGAAAATGTTATTTTTTTTATGACATAAAAAATTGATGGGTTTGGTAATTCTCTAGTATAGTACCATGATTCTACAATTAGTTTTGATAGGAGTTGGATCCTGGAGGTCTTCTTACAGTGGATTCATCCTGGTTCCACTCTGGTGCCTTAGAGTCTTTCATGTTTTTAGTTTTCTTACCTTGTTTATGTATTGTTATTTATAATGATACTCTAATTATTTTATGTTTTATATTATATAAGTTATTTTGGTTTTATATCATGAAACATATTATTTCTTATCATACTGGTTGTTTCAAGTAGATTTCTTGAGGTAAAATCACCCCACAGTTTGGTAAATATATTTTAATTTATTCCTATCATTTGGTGTCTTAGGGACTCCATTTAAGGTTAGTAGTACACCCACCTCTTCCCAAGATAATGGGTTGTAGTGTTATGTTACAAGTTTTATCATTTTGGTTAATCCATTAGTAGGGAGTGTAATAAGGAGATAGGATGTGTAGAAACATGAAATGTATAGAAAAAAATGATGTATCAAACCATTATTTGATTAAATTTAATTTAACAAGGTAGTTCAGGTATAAATTTTTTTCCTTAAACACCTATAAGAAATTCATCACCATATCATCATGGGTTTAGTTGATGGGTGAAGAGTATTATACATTAGCATGGATAAATCCCACTAAGACTTCATTATTCATGTTATTTTTATTGTTTTTTGTAAATCATTATTACAATATTTATTTTTGTGATTTTGGATATCTCGAGCCTTTAATTAATTGATATGTGGATTATAAGAGGTAACATTACTATAGTTTAGAGTGAAATGGATCCAGTTATATGTCCTCATAATTAGCTATAAAATTACACTAAAAATGTAGTTCAACCTAAACCACAATTGAACCAGTGGTTGGTACAAAACATTGTACAATAATTTTAGGTTGTAGGTAAATTGAATTAAAAGGATGAACTAAACTATATAGATCATGATATGGAGTTTCATAAGAAAAATAAATTGATGTTTCACACTGATTTAGGACTATAACAATAGAAATCATGGATTTATCATATTAAAAAATATTTTATTAACATATAATAATTTAATATACAAAATTGAATTTAGAAGTACACATACTAGATGATATCACTTGAAAATGGTGGGATTTATTCATAAAAACTAAAACTGACCAAAATCATAGTTTGTAAGGATTTGAAATACTATTCAATACAAAATTCTATGCTCATACCATTAAAGTAACCAAAATAAAGGATTTTTTTAGTTTGAATTAAGAAAACATACCCATGGTAGAGTATGAATCAATGTTTACAAAATAAGTTTGGTTCGCACCAAATGTGTTTTCTAGTGAGTACCTGAAGGGGTGTATATTTAATGTGGAACTCTGAGAAGAAAGTTTCTATATAATCATCATTATTTTTATTAATGATTATACAGAATGGGAAATAGTGCATTAATATTGGAAAGAGGACTCATTGGGAATTCTATGGAAGGTATCACCTTTCCCTATATAGGAAAAGGGGGAAATAAAAATATGGAAACAAGTAGAAGAGGGAGATCTATTCTTAAAGAAGAGTGGTACAACATAATTAGTCAATTGGTTCAATTTATTTTCCTCCTCATCAAATTAATAACCTAGTATAATTACAATTTGGTTCATTTGATTATGTAAACAAATATTGTGCGGTGTTATGAAGTTAATGTTACCAACATGGTTAGATGGGACACCTTTAGTGTTATTTTATTAAAACTCTAAATCGCACTGGTAATAAATGCCTCTCATACCCAAATAGTTAGATCACCTCAAAATAGTTCTCATCCCCTTAATAGAGAAATTCAAGGTGGCTCAAGAAGCACCAAGACACCCCCGACGATGAAATCTCAGTGGGGAAGCAAGGTTACTCGATAGAAGGTCGAAAATAGTTTTATGGTAATAAGAAATCTATCATGGAGGACCACTTGAGACCCTTAATGGTGTAGGGAACCATCCATCTAAACTCTACTGTTAGGAATGAACCATTTTATATAGGTGCATTCTATTCTTTCATCTGTTCTCATGTAGAAAATAAAATTGGGTTAACCATGGAAATAATTTCACATGCGATGAGAATCCAAACCCCTCTTGAATGGTGAGAGTGTTAGGGATTAACGTGGGAATCATTCTCTATAAGAATCGAAATAATCGATTTTTTTCATATTTTTCTATTCCAGATGTGTATATATTTGATTCAATCCTAGGAATAGACAGGTTGGTGACCTTTAAAGCTAAAATCAATTATTATTCCTTGAAATTAATATTTAAAACACTTTATGGATTGGTTGACCTATTTAAAGGGGATTGGTATGACGAAACAGTAAGAGAGGGACCTTTAGAACTGATGGTTGGAAATTTCTCTTATCAATTTTTAGTAGTAACCTTGGGGTCTATTGATACAATTACAATTATATAATTTTCTATCATTGAATTTCAATATTCTAATATGTTTCTATAAATTTTTTCTAGTTTTCCACCTGAAATGGAAGTGAATTTGTTTTATTGAATTTCATCCAGGGATGGGTACATTTTTACTTCCATCATATATAATGGTTCTCTAAGAATTGTGTGAATTAAATTTACAGCTAGAGGAGTTATAAATTAAGTGGTTCAAAAGATTAATTGCATCAACTTGGGATACTATGGTTCTCTTTGTAAAAGTGTAATATGGTTCACTTCAGCTTTTTGTGGACTAATATAATCCAAATCATGTTGTAATCAAGAATCAATACCCTATTCAATAAATTAATGATTTATTTGATCAACTGAAGGGAGAAAAATAGTTCTCCAAAATTGATGTATGATAATGATGTCATCATCTATGAGTTTGGAGGGATGAAATTCTAAGAACAATTTTATAATCCACTATGATCATTATGAATACCTATCCATTCCCTTGGATATCACAAATAAACTAGGAGTTTTTTTGATGTTAATGAACTGTATCTTTCAATGGTACCATGATAACTTTATTATGATGTTTTTTATGAAATCTTAGTGTATTACCAAACTAAATATGATCATTTAATTCACATGGGAATTAATTTAATCACCTTGAACGAATAATGACTTTATGAAAAACTGTATAAGTTTCACTTCTATATACAAGAAGTTTTCTTTCTTATGAATGTCATATATGTGACAAGTGTATTAGTAGACCCTATAAATATATAATCTATCATATAATAGCAATAAAAGAAGAAAACTTTTGAGATATGAATCTTTCTGGGCATTGTAATTTACTATCACTACTTTTTTCATGGTTTTTCAAGCCTCACTTCTCATATGAAAACATTAATAAGGAAAGGAACTACATTCTATTGAGGGTTGATTATTTAAACTCTTTTGAGGAAGTCAAGGCTTAACTCACTTTAGTTCCTATAATATTCTTGTTATAAAACTAGTGAGGGATATATTGTCTTTTTTGTTGAGTCTAAATCTAGTTTTGGTTGTGTTCACATGCAAGGGTATCATGTTGTAGCTTATCGATGAAGAAAGTTGCGAGTTTATGAAAATAGTTACCCAATGCATGATCTAGAATTATCGTTATTGGACCATGAACTTAAAAAATGGTTTCATTATCTTGTTTTAGAATTTCATTGTGTTTAATGACCATAAAAGTTTGAACCACATCTTTTCATAAAGAGATTTGAACCTCAAACAATGGTGATGGAGGAAGTATCTCCAAATGTTGGATATTAAATTGGTTTGTACACTTAGAAAATAAAATTATTTGGATTAAACGTTAATCCAAAAATTATTTATGCAGTTTTCCATTGAAGCTCATGAATAGTAGAAAATTATGAGTGCATTTTCAGATATGCACCTGAATTGCACTAAGAAGAATAATACAATACTCATTATTCTAGTGAATCTCATTCCTGATCTAGTTGATCAGTTCAAGGATGATTAACGATCTAATAATTTTTACCTTACCATAAGTTAAAAACTTAATGTTGGTTAGACCATTGATAGATAGAAAGAAAATGGGAATGCGTTGTTACATTTTTTACATGAGATAGTGGTTCTGCCGACTTGTTAGGAACTTATTTCTTTAGTTTATCACCATTCTAAATAGAAAATTAATTTATGTGTCTAAAATATTTACAAGGTACTTAAGACTATTTTTAATAGTTATTTATGAAACAAATATTGGTTGATTATGTTATAAAATGCCTCAAATATCAAGTTGACAGGGAATATCATCAACGACTTACAATATTATTGCAATCACTACCTATACGTTTTAGTAAATATGAAAAAATTTCCCTAAAATATATCAATGATTTTATAATAATTATTTGGGAGCATGATTCTATCTGGGTGATTGTGTACCAAGTCACAAAATTAACTCACTTCATTCTAATTAGAGAATCTAATATGGTGGACGAATTGGAAAAGTAGTATATCCAATAATTTGTGAAATTTCATGAATTTCCATTTTTGATTATCTCATATAGGGATCCTAGATTCACCTCATAGTTTTGGAACCCCTCAAAACAATCCCTTGGAATCCAGTTGACCATGAGCACAACGCATCATCTTTAAATGGATTGGTAGTCCGAATGTACAATTAAAAATTTGGATGAAAATCTGCAAGATTTTTTTATGGATTTTGGTGCCTCATGGGGGGTTCTTTTACTTCAAATAAGGTCTTTATATAAAAAAAATTATCATTAAATGATATATATGAACCCATTCAGGGAATTTTATGACTTTCCATGTCGATCTACACTTTTATTTGTAAAAACTATAGAAAATTCATTAATCATCCCTCATCTTGTTCATGAAATAACTGAGAAGATTTAGATGATCTTGATGAAAATGGCTACATACCAGATCAACCACAATTATTATATTTATAATATTCATCAATTATTATCTTTTAATATGGGAGACAATGTATTTTTGAATGTCTCTCCAAGAACCAGGCATCTTTTTTTGGGTAAGATAGGGAAGTTATCTCTTTGTTATATTGTAACATTTAAAATCATGGAATGGATTGGTGATTTTTCATACTATCATACTCTACCACCAGGAATAAATTTGTTTCATAATGTATTCCATATCTCATTATTAAATAATTATCAATCTATTCTTGATCATGTGCTCAGTTGGGATCATGTTACTCGTCAACTCGATACAATATTTGTGCACTACCCTATTCATAATTTTTATATATAAGATAAGTTCGTACATGGAATAAAAATATCCATGGTGAGGGTTTTTGTAAAAATGATAGAATATAAGAAGAAACTTGGTAATGGGAGAACCATTTTTGATTGTAGTGTCCAGAACATTTCTAAACCACCAATGGACTCATGATTTTAAAGGAAATAAATCCTAGTATTGTGGATAATGTGATTCCCCATAGATTGAGGTACTTCTTATTCTATAGAAGTTTATTTTATGGTTGGAGTGATTAAATTGAAATATTTTAGGTTCTTTAAAGTGGAAACAATTGATAATATTTAATATGTTTCAAGATTGGTTCACCATGTGAATAGTTATTCAATATTTGAATGGGTTATGGGCAGAATCCATGAATTTCATTTAGGGCCTGAAGGGTTTTCATGGTAGATTCTATATGATTCCATTCATAGAATCATATTTCTTTCACCAAATGAATGAGTTTTTGGATTTTAAATCTAATGTAACATGATTTTCAGTGTACATGTTTCCCCAAAAATTCATGCCATGAATATGTAATTTATACCTAAAATGGGGTTATGTCCAGCAAATTCAATTAATTTGGTTCCCCTCGATCCTCATTATATTTACTCTAATTTCTCATGAACTCTATCCCCCATTTAGAAAATTTTGGAGGTTATCTTCAATATTGAATCTAACTTCATCATATCATCAAGCTTTAAACCTTAGTAATCAAAGGATTCACGATGGATCGAAAATAAAATCATGAATCGACCATTAGAGGTGGGTTGGTTTCATCTCTCTATGATTTTTTCATAGAACCCAGAGGATTATATTTCTAAATGTTTTTATTATGTTTTATTTTAATATTCTTGGTTTTATCTTATTGGAAAAAACTATTTGGTTATTGGTTTTTAAATTGTGAATAATGGGTTACACCCACAAGTTATTTGTGAAAAAGGTTTTCAAAATGGATATTGGTTTTAAATAAAAATATTTATTTGCGGACTTCTATTACTTATTTGGTGTGTCTTCTTACTTGAAATTATGGATCCTTATTGGGTGAAGAATTGGGTCTAGTTTTTTTAGGGTACATTGGTAAATGTATAAATGACAATTTACTATGGGAAGGGTATGTTTTTTTGCTCATAGTTTAGGATTTTTCTATTTTTGGATGCATGCATTGGGTGTATGTGTGGTGGAAATTATATTCCAAGTGGAATGGGAATTTTTTTCTTCTTTTTTGAACTATTAATTGGTTTAAAATATTTTATTCTATTATATTATATTATATAAAACTATAAGATAACTTTTTATTGTCTTTGTGGCAGTATTGGGAAGTCTCGACATTTACCAACAAAGTTATCACACTCACCCACTTGCATATTCACTTTAGTGCATGTGAATATTCTATTTTATATGATAGTATAAAGGGAAACATTTTCTACTCTCTAATGTAGTATTGTGATACTATAGGTATTTTTGAAGGTGTTGGAGCATAAATTTATTCTTGTAATGGAGTCCTCATAGTTTCACTTTGGTTCCTTAGAGTCTTTCTTGTTTTGAGTTTTCAGACCTTGATTGTGTATTGTTAGTTCTACTATTACTCTGATTAACATCTGGTTTATATTATGTGATTTTTTTTATTTATGTCATGTATCATATTATTTCCTATCATAATTATTTTTCATGTTTTTTTCTTTAGGTAAAATCATTCACCACATTTTTATAAGTCCCTTGTTATATATTTAAAACTTTTGGTGTTTTTGCGACATCACCTAAGGTTAGTATCACTCCCTCCTCTCCCCAAGCCAATGGGTTTTGTTGGGATGTTATAGATATGAAATCAAAATTATTTATATGGTGTGGTATTCTGATGGCGTTGGGGTGATTTTCTATTAAAAAGAGGTAATCATATGACGTATTTCAAAATTGGTGATTGGTAAAAGAATTTTTAGAAATTGAGGAGTTTTGATATTAAGAAATGACATGGTTATGATATGAGGAATATGAAACATTTATCATGATTGGGGGTTGACATAAAGATTATGTTATCATAAATTTGTTTTAAATACTTGGATTTGGAAACCTTGTAGTGAATTTGGTAGAATCTATTGGGTTATGAAATATATATTTCATGATGAATAAAATAAAATGAATTTATATTATGAATATATATTAGAATTAAGAAAGTTATGGAATTAAATACTTGAAACATGGGTTGCATTTTTTTCAGTATAAAATTATATATATTGTTATTTTAGTGATGGTTAATGTTTTTATCCATTTTCTACACAAGTTATATTTAAGGTGGACCTCTTTAGATATAGTTCCTATGTTATATTAGATTCCATGTCAACTACAATATCAATATTGTATTGGAAGTTTATCTACCGGCCTATCATGATACTCATATGAGATGTCATGTTCCCCTTATCCATGCTGTATTATTTCAATTTATTTACTTATGGGATAGTGTATTCCTTGGGGATGTTTTATTCCATCATAAGAAGATTTTGTGGTAATTGAGTTACATAGGACCTATTCCTATTTAATTTTGATGATGATTTATTCTTATATCTTACAGATTAATTTTGGGAGAGTATATTTGTGGTCATATTGGATGTGTTGGACTTACCTTGGTATAGGAAGGATTATACTAATCTTCTATTTCATTTATGGAGGATTTGGTGTACTTTATCTTCCCCAACACAAGGATTTCTGGGGAGGAACCTACTGAGTAAAGTTATATACTTACCACTACTTTTATCATTTCATATTTTTATCATTGAGATAGAGGTTTTGTTGGACCATATATTCTTGTATTAAGTGTTGGAAAATTTGATTAAGTGGAGTTACATTTTTTATATCATATTGTGTATATTAAGGAATATTATCTTGGATTTACTTGTATATTTCATTAATTTATTGTTTGGTCGTGTGAAATACCATGCATGGTTGGTTTTTATGGGGTTTTCTGGAACATATCATGCTTATAAAAGAAGAAAAAACCAAATAATGTTTTTGATATATCATCATTAAATTGATATATAAATGAATAACACATAACAAATTGAAGTACCTTATATCACGTTTTATCTATCTCAATGGAGGGTGTTTGAGGGAGATCGCAAAAAAATATAACATAATATATTTCCTCCACATGTAGTAAAATAGCTAATAAAATATTCATATACTACAGGAGGTCCCCTTAGACTCTAAAGGTATGATAAAACATTCTTATTGAAGACAAATAGAAAATATGAAGGAATATAACTTGATCTTGGATTGATAGAATCACCACAACCATCAATAGGAGAACCCAATCATTTAAATAGAATCCCTTTATTTAATTAAAGAATTTGGGCATTGGATTCAAATGTTTCGAACCTAACATATATTACCCAAAACTTATAATAATTGTATATTCATGATCCTTAAAAATTTCAATGATCATAACATGTATTTCATACCATAAATCAATTAAATATTTAATTCATAACCTATGGAAAACATTTTAGAATATGATTCAGTATATATTCAAATAGTATCTCATATTTTAGGATAAATAATACAATGTGATATAGGCATCATATTCTTATAATGATATTACCATATCTTTACTGATGATATGCATCATATGAATATCATGGATTATGATACAGATGAATTGTATAATACTATTAATCCTATTTTATTTTATATCTAATAGGTTTTATATAGTTATGTTGTGATTTTGGGTTTTCAATGGTGATTTTTAGTTTATAGTTTTTTCAAAATAAAAAATGAAATCCATCCAATAAAATTAATTTTTTAATCTTGGTTCTAGTCTCCCTTTTGCGGCCTATTTGTGGTGGAATTTTAAAGCCACTCTCGATCTCATATATTACTCAAGAGGAGTCTTGATGAGGTCATGTAATGATAAAGTTGTATTAGAGTTAGTTTTAAGATAGATTTTGGGTAGAAACTAGTGAGTATTGAATTGTGTTGTTAAGGAAATAGTATATCTTAACTTAGGATTAAGAGGGGACCATGGAACCCAATAAAGGGTATGGTGGTCTTTGTAATCATGTGTAAGAACCTTGGTTGTCTACTGACTATATTCAATGTATGGTTTACTATTTACAAGGTATATATTTAGGATAATAATACATAATGTAGTATATGTTCATGTTGATTATACATTTTACTGTTATTTTGGTTGATATACGGTGTGGATTTAGTAATAAGTTAAAACATTTCCATATCATTAGAATAATTTCTATTTATGAACATATAACTTTCATTTATGTGATATCTTCATGTGATTCAGTTAGAGTAGATTTAATAGGCTTCATAGTTGGTTCATTATAGGATTGATTCTAGAGATGGTGATACTTGGAAGGAATCTTATTTGAGTTCCAGTAATACAACATATTGATCTATGAGGGATTTGTTTCTAATTAGGAGATTTAGTTTTGGATGGAAGAGGTATATATTTTTATTTATTTTTATTTTTGGATAAAATACATTATATACGGCTATATATTAGTTTATTTTGTATAGAATCTATACATTTATTGATTCTCTGTATCGATTCTTGATATGTGTCTAAGTTATCATGTGACTATTTCCTAGGGTAATTTAGTAGAGTGTATCTTTTATTGAATCTAAAAATATAGTGTTAGTAATATTTCTTTACTATTAGATAGTGAAGATCTAGTGTGTGGGAATTGGGGGTTCTAATTCATGGAATTTATGTGATAGTAATCATTTTCTTGGTTTTTTAGGTGATAAAGGAATGGAACTTTTAAAGGACCTTATACTCATAGATTTAGTGTCAGGTTAGCCCTTTCATATTAAATACATTTTTAGAGGTGATAGATAAATGTTGATATGATTCATAATTCCTCATACTATAAAAATAATTTTATAGAGGTGATTCATTAAATTACTCCAATGAGTGATAAAATAGAAAAGGGTCCGAATTTTAGGGAACATATGACCTTTTGATGCATGCATCAATGATATAAATCATCCTTATTTGGTTTTTCTATATTTGATAGTTATTAAACATCAGTTGGGATTATAGATGTGATATGTTTCCAATATAGTGTTCAAGCACATCGATAGTTATTATATCCTTCATATGAGATCAACCATCATGGGATTGTTGGAAAAACCGTTGATAGTCCATGATATTTTCCAGCACTACTATAGTGATGATTTCATCATTCATCGCATCTACAGTGGTATGATATATAAGTGATTATGACACCTAATTAGGGTAGTTTATGGAATGTAAGTTTAGGGATGTTCCTTTCATTTAGGTACCTCTATAAAAATGAGGATGAGGTGGTGGTAGACAGTAAGTGTGATGAGGTGGAGTAGTTGTATGTAGATAACATAACATGATGGACTTACAAACCCTAGAGGGACCAGTGGTCATCTAAGTTGTTATCTTCTACAATTGAAATTTTTATTTTTTATTGAAATATATTAGTGATTATATTTCCCTTATTAACCATTTAATAGTTTACATATTATGGATTATGCTAGAGAGTATTCATAAACCCTTATATTTACCTACTCCAATGGGTAGTCAGACTTTGTTGATAAAATATTTCATTAATGAGATAGCGATGAAGTGATATTAGTCCACTCATGGGTTTTTATTTCCAAAAATATATCCATATAATGTCATATTTACCATGGATTGGTTGTACATTATTTAAACCTGTATAAATTATTGTCGATGTTTGATTAGTTTCACCGACATGTAATTAAATTGTATAAAATTTAGTGTTAAGTGGGATCATCGATGTATGGATCATATCATGTTGTTTATTAGGTTTGGTATTATTTATAGTGGAACCATAAAGAGTAAATTTTCCAAAGGTTTTAGATGAATTTTTTAATGTCTTTCTTAATAAGGTTATGGATTTACCTTATTATAATGAGATTAAATTTGGAATAGAATTACATTTGGGTGTCTCTTGTAATTTTATGTAACCTTATTAATTGTAAATTATAGAGATTCAGGGGATGTGAATTAAAATTGATGATATGTCATATAAGGGTTTTATTTATCATAAGGAGTCTCCATTGGGTGATCTAGTACTTTTATCTAAGGTTGACATCATCTTTAGGTAGTATATCAATTATCAATGTTTGAACCAAGTAGTGGTGAATAATAAATATCATTTAGAAATGATTGATGAATTATTATATTAGTTGAAGGGATCATATTTTTTTAAAAGGTTGATTTATGGTAAACATATTATCATATGAGGTTAAGTTAGGAGGATATTTTGAAGTTTTCATTCTGATATCGGTATGGTCACTTCAATTTCCCAGTCATGGCCTTTGAATTAACAAATACACCCATTGTATTTGTGGTATTAATTCATTTTTATCCTTACCTTAGTCTACTTTTATAGTTTTTATTAATGATATCTGGTTTTATTTGAGGATATAGGAAGAGCATGCAGAGTATTCAAGAATGATTTTGTTAGTTCTTCATCACCATTAATTGTATGATAAGATGTCTAAGTAAAAGTTTCAATGTGAAAAGTCAGTTTTATTTTCCATTTCATTTCCTAACATGGTGTATATATGGATCAAATTAATGTCGATGCATTTTTTTCCCTGGGAAGAACCATAGGATGTGTCAAAGGTGCGTAGTTTTCATGGTTTAATTAGTTATTATGGGATGCATGTGTATAAATATTTACATATTTAAATTTTTTTAACAATGTTAACTAATAATGATTATGATTTTATATAGATAGTTTAATAATAGGCTAATTTTGAGTGTCTGAAGGTAAAGATGACCAATTCCTCTATTCTTTTACTACATAAGAAATAATTTTTTTCACATTTAATATAATTATTTTCATAATGTCTTATTATATGTGTTGAATAAAAAAAGGAAATAATATAATATGGGTCTGGGAAATTATAACCTCATGAATATAACTGCACTAACCATGACCTATATATTATATTCATTGATTTTGGTTTGATTTCTTTGAGACATTACTTAATTGAGGTGTATTTTGAGTTCATCATCGACCTTAATATTTTTCATTTCATAATATCCTATAAATATGTGAACCTTTTCTAGTTTATATTGGGGGAATTCTTAAAACATTGTTATTTTGAGATTACATATACTCTAGGTAAATGTGATGTGATAAGTGATGAATTAATCGGGAATCCCTATAGTGATGTTTCATGTGGAGTAGGTGATGAATAAAAGTTAACAGAATAGCTCATAATATTTGAACATGGATGAGTTCAATGGTGTAGGTATTTTATACTAGATGGAAGGTTTACTCTCCCTTTTTTATATTAGTGAACAAGTTTCAACTAGGATAACACAAAACAATAATTCTTTTTTGAGATGGG
This sequence comes from Viscum album, assembly GCA_963277665.1. Taxonomy (NCBI): domain Eukaryota; kingdom Viridiplantae; phylum Streptophyta; class Magnoliopsida; order Santalales; family Viscaceae; genus Viscum; species Viscum album. The sequence goes on along the minus strand of OY728121.1, from coordinate 1,074,154,792 downwards.
ATATTTGTGATGGATTACTATTGCAAAGAAATTATATTTAAATGGGATACGTTGAAAATTGCACATTGTACAAAATCACATTACAAATACTATTATTTGTGATAGATTGTTGCAATTAACCTAAGTATGATACTATTTTTTATGTAAAATTTTTTCATCCCAAATACTATTTTTAGAAGGTTAATAATCTCATCATAAATAATTTATCGCTAAATTATTTGTGAAGGAATTATCATTTTCACCATAAAATAATTTTTTGATGGATTTAGATTTACATTGAAAAAAATATATGTGATAGAAATTGTAATTCCATAATAAATAGTATTATGAGAACTAATTTTAAATGGATTTATATTTCTAACATAAATATTATTTATGACATGCATATAAATATGTTTCCAATATTATTAAATAAATAAAAATAATAATCAAAATGCACAAAAAATTAAAAACATAAAAAAACATTCATTACAAAATTAAACTTCATATTATAAAAAATCATAAAAAGGAATATAATAATAATTTCACTAAGAAGGTGGTTTATCACCTCAATAAATGTAAGGGAACTCTATCCCTAATTCATGTTCAACTCACCACATATACTCCGTCATCTTCTCATTTTGCAGCTCCCACTGTGGGCACGGTTTCTCCTACTATTGTCACTTTACTTCCTACACTTAGTCTCTCTCTATATATTATATTATTGTGCATGAAGCCTCATCTATTAATTTATAGAAGGAATGGATAATGATTTCATATATGATTCCTTCCAGCTGAATGATGACATTGATTTAATACCATAGTAACTAATTGGAGTCCATTGCAAACCAATATCGAGCACCCATCATTTCTGAATACCACTCCCTATTTCCCATAGCCAAGCCACCTGATCAAAACATGAATCACAAAAGGCCTTATCCCCACTATCTTTCTCTATTTTGGATCTCATACATCTAATAAATTCTATCCCATATGTATCCTATAACTATATAAATATAAAATTGAAATATTAAAAAACATATATAATATTAATTTAAAAAACTAAAAAATATTAACCACGATATTTTTTTGTCTTTAACTAAAAGTCTACCTAAAACTATAATCAAAGTGCATCCTCTTTTATACATAAAACTACATAACAATTGGATCCACCACAGATTTCATAAATAGGTCATATATATTTAGTATTAATAATAAACACACACACACACATATATATATATATATATAAATTATTTAATAATATTCCTTAAAATTTTTTATCTTATATACTGAATGTTTGACACTCATATCTATGTTTGACATCTTGTATCCCCTAATTCTATTGACCAAAAGATGAACTCCTCCTAAAACTCTCTCATATCTTGTAAGTGAAAAAACCCTCCCATGTTTGGGAGAGGATGTAATCGGGTTAATGAGCAACACAAGACTCTTGAAATATAGTTTTAGATTCTATCTCCATATATCACTTAATGTTATATAAAAAATTGAAAAGAAAATGATCGTGCATCAAATCCTACCATGCCTCCCAAATAGAAGATCTCATGCTATCATCAACAGTGGACCATAAACTCATAAAATATTTAATAATATAGTAAATTATAAATTATATAAATTCAAAATGAAAAAATATTTTTTATTTTTAAATACCACCCACTCCTTGAACAGAATTCAATACACATTGATATGAACCTGATCCCATGACGTCCGTAGAGGAAAAAATAGTTCTTAAAAATAACACTATCTTGGTCGATGACTATATAGAAAAAACTATAAAATAGGAACAATTAGTAACACATTTAATAAATAAAATTTAGATAAATTTATATTTAAATTTACTTCCCCCAAAGAGAATCAAAATCAAGAGATGGTCCAAGCTCATAAATAGAATCTGGAATCATCACTCGTGTAAGGCCTCGACCCCACTCTGTAGTTTGTTCCACACCAACACCCTTGGTTGATGAAATAGGAGGCCCATCATAGAGTAGATTATCATTAGTGAAGATACACATAATCTCATCAAACTACTCCAGAGACATCTGAAACATATAATTAATTTAAAAAATATCTGAATTCTATATAAAATTTAAAGAAATTAAAAATTCTAAAAAAAATTAAAAAAATTTAGAGAAGATGTTTCTACATATAAATTAATTTTAATATAGATATCAAATATCAAAAACAAATAAATATTTATTGAAAATAAATAATATACTATACTTATTAAAATAATTGTAATGTAATATATCTTTATTTGTATTTATCTTTATATTCTTCAGTTCTAATGTTTTTGTCTTCCTCCTTAGAATCAAAAATTTGTATAAAAGATTCAATTTCACCATCCCTCATTATTTCAGATTCATTGTTACATAATCATAACTATCAACCCCATCATCCCTTAATTGTAGGATCTCACTATAGATGTTTCTATCTATTTATGTAAGAGATATATTTGGTAAAATTTCTTAAATAATTATAATATTTTTCACTTCTACAAAACCACTTTCATTTTCCATAAACTAACTGTCAATATATTTTATTTTTATTACACTCCACCAGACATTTAAATATCTTGAAAAACAGATTAATTTACATATTAAAAATTATTTTCTTTATGTGACAACATAAGTGGTTTATTTTCTATAAAAATAATTTTATATTTTATGTCAATGACTCAATTTAATTGATAAAAATACAACCCTCAATCAGTATCAAACCAAGGAAATTTAAATATTATTATATAATTCTAACCCAGATAACAGAACTCAATTATTTCATCTAACATTCCATAAAATTAAAGCTTAATTTATTTATAATTTAATCCTTTTAACCAGACATCATTGTTCATTGTTTTTTTTTGAATAACTATATATTCATGTATTAATTTAAAATGAATTAACCACATACACATTATAAGATGTTCCCAACATGGATAGTTGATTACTCAGTGCTCATAATCAACTATAAATTTTATATCCATGTTTTGATACTTGTAAAAATAAAAAATAAAAAATAATAGGTAAAAAAAATTGACCTCATGTGTTTGGCCGTAAATAATTTAACATACCAGTTTTTGAAACCTCTTGGTAAAATTACATTTTCAACATTATTTAGGAGAAACCAGTGTTATTCTTATTATTTATTTTTGATATGATCATTGTATAATCTATAAAAAATTAATATAAATTTAACTTTAAGAAAAATTTAAAAATATATAGATAAAGGTATCACTTATGGAAAAAATTGTGTGATTTATTCACAATTGAGAAGAACATATGCATAATATTACAATTGTTTATCATATGAAATTCGTCATTCAAGATTCCACAAAAACCAAACATTGGATGATTAAATATTGATAATTAATGATCTGTGGAATCCTAAAAATATCCCTCATTATGGACCATTAAATTATGTTTTTAAGGGTATTCATGTTGAAAATAATAAGAGTATAAATTTGAAATTTCATTCAGTAAGTATGTGTCTACAATTTTCTCTTTCACTAATGCTTTACAATGGACCTTTTTTTCATACATCCTTTATATGGACACATAGATTTTAACCAAATCTAGAGAGACCTAAGATTAACTAAACATAAATAATACCTTAATCTCATATCTCATGAACAATCACATAACCCAAATAATGAAAGGTTTAGTGTCTTATATATTAGCTACATAAACATATTAATCTATAGTAATTTCTACATAATCAAACTCATCTTTAATACCTTCTTTACATCCCATAAATTACACTTCTATTTTAAACCTAAGGATGGGAAAATATAAGAAATGGGTGATCTTAAATGCTCCATAAGGGAAAACTTAAAAAAATTTATCAGGGGTTGGATCATAAGAATTTTTTAAAACATAGTTAGTACAGAGATTTCTTATTAAAAATAACATGGAACAATATGATTTGTCAAAAAATAATGATAAAAGGGAATGTTCTATCAAATGAAAAAAAAACATATACCAAGGAAAAAGTCTGTAGTCAAGGAGAATAATCATAGGAATATAGACACAAAACATGTCATATAATTATGAATTATTTCATAAACATCAGCATATAGTAATTATAGAATTTAAAAAAAATTCCCAAGAATAATGTTGTGAAAAAAAATCCCATGCTTCATGTTGTGAAAAAAATATCATACATTCTACTGTGAACAAACAAAATTCCCACAAATCATGTTGTGAACAAATAAAATGTTCACACATAATATCATTTTCTCATGTGATAAAAATACTTAACCAATGCATTGGAGGGTGATATAGTACCACACCCTTAATTATTCACACATATAAGTGCTATAATAAAAATCGATATTCATCACCACATAAATCACCCATTGAAAATTAGTGGGTTTCTTAAACCATTTAAAAACATCACATAACATGAACTTAAGAAATAATTGGATATAAAAACCTCATTTAAAAAAAGTCTGCATAACATAATAACATATATAGAATGATAAAAACATTACATAATACGATATAAACCATAGAGTAAAAATTTAAGTGAAAATATAAATATTTTCACAAAACTTTTTTAAACATTGTTATAAAAGAAAAAGTGTATATTAATTTCAAAAACGAGTTTTTTAGAAGGAAAAGAGAATAATTTTTGAAACACTTATTGAAAATCTTTCCAAATAAAATATTTTTTAAAATATATAAGGTTTCAAAAATGGGAAGTAAAAATAATTTGAAAAAAATTCCTTTTCAAAATAATAATTAATAATGGAAACTTGAAAACGACATAATGTTTTTGAAAAGTAAAATTGAAATTACATTAATGTTTTTTATTCTATAAAAGAATATTTAATTATATAAACATGAAAAATAAATAATGTTTTCAAAATGTTTTGTGAAGTAATTTTAAAAATTTTACTTTTTGAAAGAATATTTAATAAAACAACCTTGAAAAATAAATAAAATATATCAAAGTAAAATGTGTATTGGATGATAAAACCTTTTATTTTTAAAGGATGGAAAAAACATTTGATCATTTCGAAAAAACCTTATTGAAATCCCAAATCACTTGAAAGATTTTAAAAATTACAAATTAAAATGAGGTAAAGTGAAATTTAAGTTTACCAAAGATATATAGCGGATAAGAAAATTATAGATTCTTTAGAGTGAATTAGTATACAAATTACCCAGATAGATTATCCCCATTTGAGAGATCTTGATTTTTTTAAAGCAAGTTGAAAATAAATCCTTATGACTTGTGTAAAATTTAAATAAAAACTTTTAAAAGATAATAAACATGAATAGAACTCTAAATATGAATAATGTAGAATAAATTATTTATATAATATATCATATAGGAAGTATACACACCACTTAAATAAAAATAGGTGTGTAATAAAAATAATACCTCTATAAAGGGAAATTGAGTTGAAAATACCCTACCCTATTTATTTTCTTAGTTTATCACACTCTAATCTCATATAAAAAGAATATGTAACACAATATCCTATTTCAAAACCTTAATCATAAATATAACCCTTTTATAATCCTTAGCACACTAATTTGTTATAGCATATTCTGACCATCGAGTGTCAATAACTTGAAATGCATTGTGCATGTTTTATAATGTTTACGTAGTTACCCATAATTTAAAACCAATCTCATAATTATTTTATTTAATATACTTTAGTATATATCATATACTCACTTATAAAACTATTATATAATTACATAAGTGGAATCAGTTTTTGATTATTTTGGTGATTTTTAAAAAATTAAAAAAGATACTTAATATCATGTTAAATACTTAATATAATGTTTATAAAACCATATAAAAACCTGATTTTATTATTATATAATAATAATTGTATTTATATATTTCCTATATTCATCTATAATATAGTTTTATAGAATCATTCATATATTGGTTAAATCACCCCAAACATAAACACACATTAACTCGATTAGTGAGTATTGTTAAAGAGTTGTTTCTTTTGGAAATAATATCATTATAACATAATTATAATGATATTTTTTTTATTTTTATATGATATTTAATTATATTTTTTGATATCTGGAATAATAATGAAAAACTAGAATCAAAATGAAAAAAGGATTCTTTATGGAGGTTGTAGTCTGCTTACAAACACAATTAACATTACATTGTTTTCATAAGTTGATGGAAATGAATAAATATGGGTTTTATCATTAGTGTAAAAACATATAAATATATTTATGATAATAAATTAATCATATTATTATGGTGATAAGCCATTTAGGAGAGTATGATTAATAATAATAACATTAGAATGAAATAATACTTACATTTGAGACTTTTTTTTCATTACAAGTTCCCCTAAATTAATTTTCTTAGTCTAACAATGAGTAACCAAGAACTTATTTTTGTGGAATATGGTTCTAGGGAGGGTAAAAGGTAATAGTTTCATGGAGAAATTTTGTAACAATGGGGACCCACTAATATCATAGACACTTCACCTTAACATGGTCTTTATGTCCTAGCCTTCCAGGAACCACCCGTTTCCATGTAGAAATATAGTCCCATACATGAGGCCCAACCATATGATTAATTAGATCATTATAATAATGAATTTCCCTAATAGGAAAACTCATGTTCTCTTTATTTTGTTTCTTTCCTCACACACACACACCTAGGGAAACTTCCCAGGATTTTACCAATCCGAATCATTATTCTAGGCTAATCCTCTTTAACAGTGGAGTTCTTATTAGGTATCCCTCAAAAGGAAAGGATCCCATTGTTTACATGGGTAGTAACATTTATCATTTTAACCCTTTACATTTGAGACTTGATTTTAACTTGGAATTTCCCATTGAAATTGAAGGGATTTGGGTAACTAAGAGTGGTCAGGGGCTTATGATTATGGGAAAGGGTTCATGATAGTGTAATAGGGTAGAGTTTTAAGGTGTAATTCTATAAAAACCGTGTACCATTGACAGAATAGACACCCCAACATAACATGTTCGTTTGGTACTGGCCCACCATGCACCACCAATTTCCCCACAAAAATTTGGTCCCAAAACTAGTTATCACCCACATTAATAAGAAGATAAAAAAATTAATGAATATCCCTACAAGATAACATGTGGTCTTTCCAATGTGATTTTTCTTCACTCATACACACTTAGTAAATCTTCCCTAGAGGCCACTCATCCTGATTACTAGTCTTGGAAAACCTATTTAACCATATATTATTAATTAGATATGAACCTGAAAAAATGGTATACCTTTTTGACATGGGTAGTAACAATTAGCCTTTTAACCCTTTATCCTTTTGGGGTGTTAAAATCACCACCTTTAGAGCACAATATCCCTATCATGGACTGTAAATTTCAACTCAAGAATTGAAAATGAACCACAGGTTGGGTACCTCCTTTGATAACAATATAAGGACTCAGCCCCGCTGATAGTACTAACACCCCACCTTAACATGGACTTCAGGTCCTGGCCCACCAAATACCACTAGTTGCTCTGAAAACATGAGGCCCCCTACCTGGGTCCCACCCACACACCTGAATGGATCACAAGAGTATTGAATATCCCCATAATATAATACATTTTCTTTCCCACACTTGGGGAAACATCTGATGAGGTCACCTATCTTGGTCACTACTCCAATCCCAACCTCATTAATTGTGGAGTTATAATAAGGTAGGCTCCCAAAAAGACAGGTGATTTATATAGACATGGGTAGTAACATTTATCCTATTAATCCTTTATATTTTTGGGGTGTTATAAATTCTATGGATAGCTGCATATTTTAAAGGTTGTAAGTGATCCTGTTTTATAAGAGAGAAAATGGAACTTTTGGAAAGATCTTTTATATTTTAACAATTCTATGACATTATGCAAAGGTCGATATCTCCAAAGTCTCAAAAAAATTGATTTTTTGGTATGTTTAGGTAAATAAATACTAAACTAGGCGTTTCTTCACATGTTTCAAACTTTTTATAGGGATTTTAACATTACCTTTTTACATTTTACTCTTTGACTTTTAAACTGTGTAACTATATTTTAACAATGTGATATTATGATTTATTAAACATATAACATCATCCATATAACCAAATTAGACTGTAATGGAACAAAATTTAACATATTTTTAATCCAATTAAAATTATAAATATTATGAAACTAAATTTTGAATTAAAATAGGTAATCATTAGAAAAAAAAATTTCGTATAAAGGAATTTGAACCAATATGGATACTTAGTTTAATTTAATATTGATTACCAACTAATTGAGTATTAAAATATTTATTTATGTTTTTATAAATATTATTATATTCATTATTTAAATGATTCAGTTTAATTTATTTGATATATATTCCTTGATATTACCAAAATAATAATTCTAAAATAATAATTTTTCTATTATCATGTTAACTAAAACTAATACATGTAATCTAAATTTTATACCTGAAAATAAAATTGGACATATTAAATATTATATACATTATTATCTCAAATATAATAATAATTTTATCAAATTATCATTATATTTATTGGGAAACTAATCATAGTGTTTTATCATGTATCGGTAAAAATATTTTTTTGAAAAAAAAAATTAAGAAAAAAAGATTTTTTAAGAGAAAAATTTATAAGTATGATAGAATTATAAATTAAATTAATTAAAATGAACATAAAATTTAAATTATCATTAAAAAATTATTTATTTTACTATTTAATAACTCAAAAACATTATTTCATAATGTTATAATTAATAAAACAAAATGGTTAAAAAAAAATTTCATTAAAACACTACATGAATTTTCAAAATGTTGAGAATGGGTTTATAAATTAAAAATAGTAATTTAAAATGATTTATTTTACTTTATAATATATATTTTTATATAAAATGGTTTAAAAAAATTCTAATTCAAATAAAAATGTTGGTATTAGTAAAATTAGTATTTTTATTATTCACTTAAATATTATTTAAATTTGGAAAATTACAAAAAACACATCCTAATGTAATTATTTTAGGTGGAATTAAAAATTAAATCTTATATTATCAAATTTGAATTATAAAATTTTAAATTTATCTTTTTTAAATAAAATACATAATATTATGAAAATTTATTTTATCAAAAATAAACTTTTCAATATTAACTCATATTAATTAATTACCTTCTAAAGGTAATTATTATTAATAATTTACCATATTAGTATTTATTATAGTTTTATTAGTATTTTTTAATGTGAATTATTTTTTTACATGGATTATATCATGTGACACATGTTAATAAACATATTATCTATTTTAAAGGATCTAAAATATCATGTCATTATATTCTACCCCATTTAATAAATTGTGTCCTCATAATTTAATTATCATATTCATGCAGGAAAAGATAATATTGGTGAAAATATTTACATACCTCGAGATATTATCTCTAATGAGATATAATCCTCTATATCATATCTAATACTAGAAAACATTTATATTCCCTAACCATTTCAAGGAAGTGTTCCTCAAAACTAGGCATTATATCCCATGTGAAGTATTTAATTGTCTCCTTAGATAATTAATTGTTCAACTTACACTAATAGATGGTAATAGTTGATTTAGAATATGTTTTCCCCTATTCTGGAAATTTATGTGGATTCAAAGTTAATATAGACATTATATTTCAAAAATAAAATCAAATTTTTAGAGGACTATATTATTATTTTTCACAATGTTTATTTCAAAAAAAAATGATACCACTAAATGTTTTCCTTGAAATAAAAAACACTCATAGGGGTGACCTGATGTTCTTATAAAACATCCTAGATACAATATTGTTGACAGAACTAGAATACATACAATAATTCAATGAGGGTAAGTGAATCCTAATTAACTATATCATATTCATAAATAGTCATTGAATAGGTTCTTCCTTGCTCCTTAGGTATAGGTGGTTGTCAATTACTATCATCAATATAAATACATAAATTTAGGAATTGGTTTGGATAATTCCAAAATTCTCCACACATAAGACACTGAATTATTAATGGTTACCTTGGATTAGTTGTATATTCTTTCCTCATTCTAACTGAACACTTCATTTTACCTTGATAGCTTCATGTTTTTGAACTACTTTCCCACAACTAAATCATATTCCATTCCCCTTTATGTAATTCCCTTAGTGCTTCTTTTCATATATTTTATATAAAATTTTAAAAAAATTACTTCATCATCTTCATCACTTTAATTTTCATGAGATTCCATCTTTCTATTCTTTATTGTGTTTATGAATTTGACTATGTTCACATTTTTAATCATAGTTCAGGATATATGGTTTGGTATAAACACAAGATTTTTTACTCTACCTCCCAATATAATGGGTTTTTCATTGGTGTAACCTTTCCATTGTCCCCCACACCCATTGTTCTATATAGTTCCAACCATTACTAAAACAAAAGGGGTTGACATTAGTGAAAAAACATTAACAATATGTGGAAATTTTAATAATCATTAAAGGAATTCAACCTTAAAACATATTTTTATTTTATATTATCTTGTGGGACTATAATTCATTTATTTCAAACTATATCAATCTTTGTTGGACCTAGGTTACTTTTCGTTGGGTTACCTTACACTTCTTGACCTAATCACTCGAATTAATTAGGAAATAAATCCTTAATGGTGGTATTTAAATAGAATATGGTCAACTAAGTGTATCCCCTAGTATTTTCAATTGAGATGTAAAGTTATACCTCTTTATCATGCACCAAGTGATGATTTGTTTAATACTCAATTCACACTTTTATAGATTTTTACCCCTATGTAAAACTGTTCCAAAGCCTGCATCCAATTTTTGTACCTAGATAGTGATGTATTTATAGTAAATCTATATACTCAAGACATTAAAAATATTTCATGATATCATCATGTACATAGACTCATTTCTAGGGTCTTCACTACGGTTATCTAACTCTAACACTACAATTAACTAATATAATATTCAAACTAACTAAACTAATCTATAAACTAATCTCATAAATAACTAATCTAATTTTCAATATAACTAAAGTCATCTCTAAAATAACTAAACCATAATCTGATACCAACTATAGAAACCCAATCTAAACCTAACATGAATAATACATTAATCTGAAGATTTAAATAATATATCTCAAAAATAGTTTCACAAACCAAAGATAAAAAGGTTTAGTGAATTGGAGATTAGCTACATAAACATATTAATCTACAATTTTTTATTTATAATCAAAATCATCTATAATTACCATAAATTACACTTATCTATATAATATGGGGATACGAAAATATAAGAAATGGGTGATATCTAATTCTTAGTAAGGGAAAACTTATCAACACATCACCAAGGTTTACTATATAAGTATATGAAAAAACATGGGTAGTGGGGGGATTTTTTATTAAAAATAATATAGAATAATATTATTTTTCCATAAATCATGATAGAATTACATTTACTCTCAAATGGAAACAATGTTTACCATAGAAAAACTATGAGGAATATTGAGACAATAAAAATTAATCAAGGTGAATAATAATTAGAATATAGAAATATGGAATTTAATCCAACAATTAATTATGGAAAAAAAATAATCATATAGAAATTATATCATTGTGAACATGATAAATTACAATGATTTATGTTGTGGAAATATGAAATTCCAATGAATCATGTTGTGAACAGAAAAATTTCCCATGCTTCATGTTGTGAACAAAAAACAATTCTCATTCTTAACGTACTTTTCTCATGAGATAAAAATAATTAACCAAATAATTGGAGGAACATAAAGGAACCCACTATTTATTATTTATACATATTACTGCCATAAGAAAATCAAACATCCATTATTCAAAAATAACCCAAGAAAAAAGAGTGGTTTTCTTAAACCTTTCGGAAACGTCACATAACATGAACATAGGAAATCATATGATATTAAAACCACATTTCCCAAAAGAGATCATAAAATATTAACATATAGAGGATTATCCAAACATCACTTCGTGGGAGAAAAATCTTGGAGGGAAAATTGAAGTGAAAATAAAAAAAGTCACAAAACCTTTTTAAACATTGTTATAAAATATGGAGTATAAATTTCTTTAAAACACACATTTTTGAGAAGGTTAAGGGAATAATTTTTGAAAAAATAATTATAAAATGTAACATATAAAAAAATTTAAAATAAATAAGGATAAAAAAATTAAAATTGAAAATAATTTGAAATTTTCCAATTTGAAATGAATCTTGAATAATGGAAACTTGAAAAGGAAGTAATGTTTTTGAAAACGAAAAATGAAAAAACATTAAAAAAATTTACTTTTAAAATAATATTGAATAATGGAAACTTGAAAAACACATTATGTTTTCAAAAAGGGGTACTTAAATATATTGAAAGTTTTAACATTTAAAAATAATAATTTATAATGGTATGTTGAAAAAACATAATTTTTCTCAAAAGAAAATATGGAGTGGATGATAAAAAATTTTATTTTAAAAGGATGGAAAAAACCTTATGATCATTTTGAAATAACCTTGTTGAAAACCCAAATTGATTAAAATATTCTAAAACATCTAATATAAAATTATTTAAATATAAATTGAGTTTTAATAAAGATATAAATAGGAAAATAAAATGATATAGGGTTTAGACTGAATGAGTATACAAATTCCCTATAAGGATTATCACATTTGAGAGATCATTATTTTTTTATAGGAAGTTGAAAATATATACTTAGGAATTGTGTAACATTTAAATCATAAAACATGAAGGATAATTACTGTGAAATTAATCTTATAAAATCATTAATGAAAAATTAATACATTATATTATATATCATATATGCAGTATACGAAAAACTAAAATAAAAATAGGTGCATAATAAAAATAGTGACTCGATGTAGGAAAATTGAGATGAACATCCTGTAACCTAATTATTTTCCAATTTTATCACACTATAAAAAAAATAAAAACAAATATAACTAACTCAATATCCTATATCATAATCTTACTCCTAAATATTTATCTTTTACAATCCTTAGTAAATTAATTAGTTGTAGTGTATTTTGACCATCAGGTGTTAATAACCTTATTTGTGAAATTTAATAATGTTAATGCCATTAAACATCATCTGAAAACCATTTTCTTCATTAATATATTTAATAAAAAAATTTATATCATATATTTATTTATAAATCTCTAATACCATTCCATAAGTGGAATCGATGCTATCTTATTTTTGTGATTTTTAGCGAATTAAAAAGATACTTTATAATAAATTAAATAATTAATATAATATTTCCTAAACCATAAAATATTAATTTTTTTACTATTAAATTATAATAAAATTATTTTTAATTTTACCAGAGAAATGCATAATATATTTTTACAATATTATTCAAATATGTGGTTAAACTACCCCAAACTCGAACATGTTTTAACTTGATTGGTGATTATGGTTAAGAAGGAGTTTATTTTTGAAATAATATCATTAAAATATAATAATTATTATATAATTATTATTATTTTATTATTTTAATCCATATTTTAACATATTTGGATAAAGAATGAAAAACTATAAGAAAGTGGGAAAATGATTCTTTGTGGAGGAAGTAGTATGCTCACACGCATGATTGACATTCCATTGTTTTTATAAGTGGATGGAAATTAATTAATAAGGATGGTACCATTAATATAAAAATATATAAAATAATTAAGATATTTAAATCATAATATTATTATAGATATAATATATTAGTTGTATTACTATTAATAATAAAAACATAACAAATATGTAATACTTACGTTAGAGACTCGATTTTTCCTTGGAAGTTCCCTTGAAATTAATGGGATTAGGATAACTATGAGTAAGAAAGGGGACTATTTTTGTGGGATATTATTATATATAGAGTAAAATGTAATACGTTTTAGGATTAATTAAACATATGTGTGTGTTTTTTAAAGGGTGTAATTGATCCCCTTTTATAAGATCGAAAAGGGGTACTTTTAGAAACATGCTTTATATTTTTATAATTCGATGCCACTACTACAAAATAAATGGAATAAATGTTTTGAAATAATGGAGTGTTTGGAATTTTTAGTTCTATAAATTCCAACCCAATTATTTCCTCAAAAATTTTATAAAATGTTATAGGTTTTTTAACGTTATGTTTTTACATTTAACACTTATACTTTGAAACAAGGAAACTAGATTTTAACTAAGTGATTTTATGTTTTATTAAACATATAAAAAGACCCATGTAAATAAATATTTGTGTTATGGAAATAAATTTAACATCAATTTAATATAATTCAATTTCCTAATATTATAAAATTAATTATTAATTTAAATTAGAAAATGTGTATAAAAACTATTTTTGTAGAAAAAAGGCATTTTGACCGTCATGGATTCTTAATCTTACTCAGTATTGATTACCAATTAAATTAGTGTTAATATATTTATTTATGTGTTTCAAATCATATTATATCCATTATTTAAATTATTCTAATTTAATTTATTCAATATAAATTCCTTGATATTACTAAAATGGAATTTTAAAATAATTATTTCACCATTATTGTGGTAATTAGCATTAATCCGATAAATCTAAATTTCATACCTGAAAATTAAATTGGAAATTTTTAATATCATGAACATAATTATCTAAAATATAATTATAATTATATCAAATTAACTTTATGTGTTTAAGGAAATTAGTCTTAATTTTAGAGTATGTGTCGTGTAAAAGCCCATTTTTGGAAATGGTTTTTTTAAGTATAAATATTTATGATTAGGGGAGAATTATCAAAGAAATTTATTCCAATGGATTTAAAATCATTATTATAATTAAAGTAGTATTTATTTAACATTAAAATAATTTAAAAACTTTATTTCATCATGATATAATTAATTAAAAAAAGGTTTTTTTAATATGCTACATAAATTTTAAAAATGTTGATCATGGTTTTATAAATTAAAAGTTGTATTTTAAAACGTTTTATTATACTTTATAACATTTAATTTTATAGTAAATTGTTTCAGATGCCACTTTTTTATATAAAATTGGTATATTTAGAAAAATCAGTATTTTCACTATTCACTTAGAAACCAATTATTTTAGAAAAATTACAAAAATACATCCTATGGTAGTTTTGTTGTTAGGAATTAAAAAATAAATTTGTCTTTATCGAATTTAAATTCTAAAATTTTAGATTTTTATTTTAAAAACAAAATCATAATATAAAGAAAATGAATTTTACTGAAAATAAACTTGTCAATATTAACTCATGTTAATTATTTACCTTCTAAAGGCAATAATTATTAATGGTTTACCATCATTTTTATTATAGTTTATTAATAATGAATTATTAATGTGTTTTGTTTTGTTTAAATTAGTTGTAGTTTTTGACACCAGATATAGAACATAGTATGTATTTTAAAGGATCCAAAATATTAGGTCGTTATAGTTCCCAACCTCAATATTTTTCTTCATATGAAAAATATAATATCTAATGTTATATGAATCAAAGAATATCAAAAAAAATATTTTTTCCTATCTATATAAAATTAGTACAACGTCTTTTTACAGTGCATGTTTTGCATCAATGTCTATTGTTTTTACACAAATATCTTGAAAAAATATGATATTTCAGTCAACACATCCCAAATCAAATAATTCAAATGGCCCTGTACAAATAATAAATAGTAATATTTCCATTATTATATAGAAATGATGACTTTTTTACCCAATAATATGATCATTTCTAACACAATAAGAAAAATTAGATATATATACATCTAGTTACCTCTAATATTTAATCCACTAACAGAATAACAAATGAATTTCCTTAGAAATTGTATAAGTTACCTATGGACTCATTAAATTTTTTTATATTCCATTTTCAAATAATGCAAGTCTGGGATGTGTGAATTTTTTTGAAAGATCTAATATATTCTTTATTGTATCATTAGTCTTGTCAGGTTTGTATAACATAGTATGGAATTTTTTATAAAAATAGTTCTTCTCAATATGAATTAAATCTAACATGTGACAAACCAAAAAATCAGACCAATATTCTAGATCCCAAAAAATAATTCATTTTATTTCATTTACATATCTCAAAAAGGAACCTATTTTGTTTGGTGTATAGTTGGGTCAAAAGTAATAGGAGGTAATGAATAGATGATATAATTTATCTAAATACCCGAGAGAACTATTAAAGGTCCATCATTTTCAATTATACCCTTTATAAAATTAAATATATTCCTTATGAAAGGATGATATGTTTGAATAAATCATTGATGATAGTTTAAAAATCAAGGTATTATTCCATTGATAATCATAATTGATTTTTTGTCACTCATATAGTACATAAATGATTTTAGACAATGTTTCCTTCTTAAAAAAAGCATATTACATGCTAGAAAATCATTGATTGTCTATATTAATGAAACATTCAGTGTAATATTATTTTTCTAAAAATACATTATATATATTTACATTGTCACGCTATAATAAAATTAACTCGTCAATATGTGGCTTCAAGTAAACAACCTGAGATTCATAATGTGAAATAGATATATTGTTATTTTATTAGCATCAAAGGAGGTAAGCTGTGTGGAGTTATAAAAATATGTCAACAATAATATTGACCTCCATAAGCACCAAATGGATAGAAATCATGGGTAGAAATACCTAAATGTACATTATGAGGTTCCAAATAAAATGATGAATGCACTTTATCAAATTGTTTCAATGAATCACCATCATATAGAAAATTTAATATTTTACATATAGAAATATTGGAACTATTCCATATCATTAATATAGATGTATTGCAAGAAATAAATAGATACAAAAATCTAAGAGTAATTGAAAAATACAATTAACTATTAAATATGAAGAAATCTAGACATTCCTTATTTTACCACTTTTTACCATGATTGTCCACATGTTGGAAAATTAATTAACAAAAAATATTCACTATAATAAATTATGAAATCATTAAAACATGAATAGATAATATTATAATCTAGACACAAATTATAGAAAAATTCTTACTTTCATAAAAATTTAAAGGTAATTTACTTCTCTCAAGAAACAATGATTTAACCAAATAAAATATTTGATCTAAAAAACTATTTTACATTCCAAAATCTAATTTAATAACCATAAATTTTATAAGAAATTATAATATGTTTATATCACATCCTAGATATAAGTACTCCTTAGAAGATTTCAATAAGTTATAAAATTGATGTGGTTCCAATTCAGGATTCAAATTATCATTCTGAGTTTTTATTTCCCGAAAAGATGATCTTACAGCCTCATATATTAAATTATGAAACTCTTATGTATCTAGAACCAACAAAATTATATTTTATTCTGAATTATGTTTTCCATGTTGAAAAAAAAAATTTCTTCAAAAAAATAAATAAATAAACTCTGACATTATTAATGTTTCAAATCTCCCAATATCATATTTCTTGCACAAACACATAATTGTACCTTTTGAAACAAATTATGAATATTACAATTAAAATGATATAAATTTTTGGACACTCTTATGTTACACTAGAATTATACTAGAACTATATGGATTTATATAATTATCCATCCATAAATTATCTCTTAATAGATTCTCTTTTTTACATCCATAGTTTTTTTAAAAATGCCAAAAAAATTATCATATAAAATGTTAAAAAATTATTACATAATATAATTTCCTTAATTTTTTTTTCACAAATGTGTTCACATAAGAAATTTATTTGTGATGGGATTTATCACAATAAGTAATTGTGAGGTATTCGTAATTTTATCATAAATAATACACATTGTGATGAACATTAGTTTTTCCATCACAAATAATTCTTCCCACATAAAAAAAATATAACAATCATGAAATCCTAGGAGTTGTGAGAGATTTTGGCAGTCACGAAAGCCTTTGACTATTATAATCTTATATTTTTTTAAATTATAATTTATAATTTATTATGAGTTATTATTTTTTGACAATTTTTTCTATCATAAACAAGTTTGTTTGGAGCTATATTTATGATAGAATACACCACAATAAGTAATTCTGAAAGATACACAAATCTGAGAAAAATAATACATATTGTGGAAGACTTTAATTTCTTAATTATAAATAAGTCTTCCCACATGAAAACACGATATTCATGAAAGCTTGGCTATCATGAAAGCCTTTGCCACTCATGAAATCCTTTGGCTATTATAATCATATAATTTTTTCAATTATAATTTATAATAATAATAATGTTAATTTACTAAAATGTTAATTTAACAATTATTATTAACAAAAATTTTAAATTGTGTTATATTTTTTATATTAAAAATCATAAAAAATTAAACAAATAATAACACACTAATTGGAAAAAAAAATTAACCCTGCATTCAAAGATAATTAAACTCTAATAAATTATATAATTTCTTTATTGATTCAAAAAATATATTTATTGTCTAATTATATTTTTAGATAATAAACCAATTTTTAACAATTTTAATTGATATAAATAAATTTTCTATAATTTAGTATAACATTACAATTTATTAAAAAAATGTCTTATTAATAATTAATAATTATATCTTTTCGTTTTTAAATATATTAATTGGTATCACTCTATTATAATTTTTATTTTTGATTATTTTTTATTTATTTTAGATTAATTTTATTAATTTATACTAATTTATAATAATTAAATACCATTCATTTCTTTATTTATTGGTATTTTTATTTTTATTTTTATTTCTTTTATTTTTTTATTAATTTTTACTGATATATATTATTTTAGATTAACTCTAATAATTTTTATTAATTGATTATAATTTATTTTTTAACAAATATTATATATATATTAAATTATTTAAATTTTTGTTATCATTTTCCCAAATAGTAACTAATTGTTACTAAATTTTAATATTTTAGATTTAATTTTAATAATTTATAATAAATAATGACTGTTCTTTTTTATTTATTCTGAATTATATTAAATTATTTATTTTTTATTATTATTTGTAAATTTTTACTTATATTTTATTGCTTTAAATTACATTTTTTTAATATTAAACAACATTTTGATTCTCGTGAAAGCCTTTGATAATTATGAAATCTTCATAATCGTGAAAAGCATACATTCAAAAAAACCTTCGACTATTATAATATTATAAATTTTTAAATTATAATTTATAATAATAATATTATTATTAGTAAATTAAAGTGTTACTGTTAAAATTAATTTTAACAGTTATTTAAAATAGACTATATTTTTTATATTAGAAGTCCTCCAAAATTTAAAAACTAGTAACATATAAATAATATACTCACTATAAAATAATTAATAACAAGACATTAAATGAAAAATATACATTATGAGTTATTAAATTATTTATATTTTTATTACTTTCACTTAATTTTAACTTATATTTTATTATTTTAAATTAGCATTTTATTATTAAACTTCATTTTGATAGTCATGAATGTATGGTCTTCGTGGAAGCCTTATAGCCATGAAATCCATGAAATCGTGAAAGCATTTAGCTATTATAATATCATAAATTTTAAAATTATAATTTATAATAGTTTTATATTATTAGTTAACTAAAATATTAATTTAAAACTTATAAAATATAATATATATTTTTATCTTAAAAATCATAATCAATTAAAGAACATAAAATGATCTAATTAAAAACAATACATAACCCGATATACAAAAATAATTAAACTTCAACAAATTAAATTAACTAAAAAATTATATAATAAAAAATAAATTAATTCATCGAATTAAAATCTATTTAAAAATAAGTGTAAATAATTACCTTTAAACTATAAAATAGATCATAAATAGTAGATCCAAAACCCAAAAATATATTACCAGAAGAAATCAAATGATTTGAGAGAGAAAGAGGGAGCTTGAGAGTTTTTAGAATGAGAGGGAGGGGAGGGGTACACAACATTTCTTGTAATTTTTTTTGGACTAACTATTTGTGAAAAACTATTCATCTCAAAATGAACATCGTTTAAACTATTTGTGATGGGAATGGTTGTATAAAACATGTTTTTAGGACAGACTTGAAATCTTCCAAAATAAGTACTCATCATAAATAATTTTCTCACTTTTCTGAAAAATATTTGTGATGAAATATCTCTTTCACAAATTAACCTTCCACCCGACTATTTGTGATAGAATTGATAGTCTATCGAAAATAATTTTTTCAAAAAAAATATTTTTGATAAAAAATGAATTTTCACACAAATATCTATTTTCCACCAATGCACACAACACTGCCAAAAGTAATTATTATGGGATATTGGTTCATCAAAAATATTCTTCATGAAAAATTTAATTTTCAAAGTAAATATTATCTAGGAATGAAAAACAAATTTCTGATGAATATTTGTGATGGAATATTGGTATTTAATAAATGATCTGTCATAGAAAATAGAATTTCTTACAGTGGACATGAGGTGAAGGTATAAATAGGTTGAGAAGTTAACTAAGATGGCCTTTATGGATGAATGTAGTATAAGTAAATCGTTTGTTTCTCTATGAAAATTTATATATTCCATATGATATTCAAGTGAAGGTTTTATATGAGTTTTACATCTCCCCTTTAGAACATGACCATTGGTAAAATGTATCATCTATTGATAAGGAAATTTTAGTTACCTTGGATAGAGAAATCAATGGCTTAGATTGTATCCAATTATTTTATATTCCAATAGGAATAATTCAAACACAAGTTTTAATAGGTTTGCTGAAACCTTTGAATATTCAGCAATGGAAATTGGAAGATGTCTCCATGAATTTTTTTGACTTTCTTACCACATGAAATGAAAGCGAATTGTGATATCTTGGTTGTTTCTGATCAACTAAAAAATCAAATCATTTCTTTCAAATTAATTAATTAATCTCAGTGGATAGTTTGGTGAGAAATTTTATATTTTGGGAAATAAATTTCATACATTTTTTAGGATAATCATTTCAAACTATTATCCTAGGTTTACCTCATAGATGTAGATGGGATTTCAATATAATTTTTTATTGATTTGTGGCTCAGCATAATATTTTACCCATATACTACCATTCAGACCAATCAAATAATTAGGATCTAGGAAGACGTGTTTTGATTTCCTATTTTATATTTTAGAGGATATTAGTTTTATAATCCACCAATAGTTTAGTTTATTGATATAATCGTTATATCACATCTACTAGAATGGAACCATTCCAAGTGTTATATATGAGAAATTTTAAATCAATTTTCTATCTAATTTATATTGGTTTGTTAGGGATTATTATAGAAACCTTGATTTTGGATATGGTGAAAAAGGTGCAGATGACTAGGGAGAAAATAAGTATTTCAAAATATTTTCAAAGGTCATATTCAAATCGAGTAAGGAGATTCAAATTTTCACCCTATTGAGGGTAGAACATGTTTGGTAGAGGTAGAAATATTTCGTCATGGTTCACCAGCTCTTCCAATGTGTTGGAGAATATTGGTAAGGTAGATTATCAGTTATTACATACACCATGTTAGTGAAGATTCTTGATGGTTTTATGTATAAAAACTTGAAAATTATCTTCCTGGTTATTTTTATGTGATTAATTGTAATTATGGAAAATGTGATGTATGTTGAGAAACCAGTGAAAATTTAAGACCACCAAGAGAAGGTATTTTATGGATGGGTAATTCCTTTGGTATGTGCTTTATATAAATGTGGAAACATAGAGGTAACTACTTTGGAATTAGAGACTCAGATGAAAGTTCAATATTCAATGTTTTTTTCAACCTTTTTTCTTATAACATGAAGAAAAATTTTGTATTTATATTTAAAATATGTTTATGATTTTCATGAATTAAGGAGTTTGAATGGTGTCCCAATAATGGTTTGGGTTTTTGGGGATTACATTAATTATTTTAAGGTTTTATATTTTTTATTTTCAAGTTTCAGAATAATTTGAGAGGTATCTAATATAATGACCTAAAATTTTAGTTATTTAATTTTTGATCTTTATGGGTTCCCTATAAGGAAGGAGAATATTATGATTGAGTTTGTATCGAAATTTAATTTGGCATGAAAACCTGACGTGTTGATTGGGAAACACAACCTGGTCAGTTTTAGAAGATAATGGCTATGGTAGAGTGTTTGAATGATAGATATTACGAAGAATAAAGATATTTCTATCTAACATGACTTGGGAACCTTGATATGATTTATGTGATTTCGTCTTAGTTTAATTAGAAACATTGTGGTTATGAATAATGTTTTGAAGTGTAGATAATAGATATTTTTTTTTTAAAACATGGTTTGTTAGTTTGAAAATTTTCATGGTGATTTTTGATGAGATATTGGATATTTAGCTGGTTCGAATAGAGAATGTTACATGTTATAGTTTTGGTAGAATAAAAACACATTAACTGGTTTATATGAACCTTTCATGTTGGTGGATAGATGTGTGTAATTTTAATTTATAAAGTGATCAAGGATTTTAAGATGGAGATACAAAACATACCCTAAATTATAAATATAGATTTAACTAATAAAAGTATATTTTTTATGGTGGACACATTGTGGTTTTTGAGAGTTCAGATTAAAAATATTAGAAACTGCCTGAAACCTCTATATTTTCTCTTAAGATTCTCTTTGACTATGGTATGAATCAGAGGGAAAATTGGAATATATTTCTAAATATTATTAAAAAAAGTTCATATATTTCTTCATGGGAGTGAGAATATTTAAACTTGGATAAAATGTAAGTAAAATTTTGGATCTATTTCCGATGGTGTCCTAGCAAACCCTTAGCTATTTTAGTGTCTCTTGGGGGAATTGTCTGTGTAGATGATGGATTATAAGGCTATGAAATTTCATTTCATGTTATTACAAAATTAAATTCATTTTGTTAATTGAATTTAAATTTGTAATGGTTTAGTTTTTTTATTTTAATTTAATTAATTAATTTTAAATACTTGATTTGTTTTGGGTTTCGTATTTGTATTCACCATATAGGCCTCCTATTATGACCCTTGTGCATAGGTTTTTCTCCTTGGCCTCTACCTTTACCATCCTTACCCTAATTCATGTATACCCTTGTTACTTTATTTGAATCATTTATTAATTTGTATTGGCTGTTTTCTATGATCCATCCATGTTTTTCCCACTGGAGTGGATCTAAGTTTTACACTTAAAGAAATATTGTAATATTCCATGTGTCCCTTCGTTTCTTATCTAGCATATCTTCATGATTCTTCCAGTGCACTCTAACCATACATGTGTGTTACTCATTTCCCATCCCTACTCACCATCATTTCTAAGGGTCATCACTTTGGTCATCATTCTTCAGTTCCCATTTAGTTTCAAGGATCAATTCATTCAGGAAAGGGATTCTTAATTTTGATGCTCTTGTTTATTAAGAGAGGAGAGGAGAGTTGAGTTGACATTCCTAGACTAGTTTATTAGGGAAGACAATGAGAATATTGGATAGGTGGAGACCTATTTATTATTAACCAAAGAAGAAATCCATATCCAAATTGAAAGAGGGGGCATCATCATCCTAGGTTCTTTGTGAGGAGTTCTCATGAGGTTTGATTGTTCCCCTCCTCAGTATATAAAAAATCTATATTGATATAAATTTTATATACATGGAGTGTATATTAGGATGATGGATATAATGGTAAAATATGGTTTCTTTTACTTGATGATAATGATCATCACCTAGAAAAGAGATTCCTCTATGTAAAAAGTGAGACCGAGTGTTGGTAAGTGGATCTTGGTTTGGTTATTATGTTTTTGTCACTTTCTTAATGCCTTATACTTGCAATTTTTGGTGTTGTTTCATGTAAACTATGTGATTCTATCCAAGGATCATAGTATATGTCCCAACATCAACTTGATATTGATCACGAGTCCTGGTGATATAAGAACTCAACCTTCAGACATTTTTCTTGGACTTGTTCAATGTCAATTTAATTTTTTACTCCTTTAATATTTTCATAGTAAACCTATATGATAGTTCTACACCATTCACATAAGTCAATTAACCAAATAATTTAAATCTCTTATTTATTCTTATTTATTTATTTTACTCATTGTGTTAAACTGTGATTATTTGACAACACATCTATTTTAGTTGATCTTGTTTCTTGGATTGTTTTAATTTTTTTAGTTTTATAAGTTAAAATGGTTTATTATTTTCTCTAAATCATGTTGTGATAAAACATGTTCAACTACTATTAATGTTATTATCGATGATAACAGAATTAATAAACTTTTTTAGATCTTATAATCTATTTGTTTAATTATTTTTTCACAATAATAATTATCTTCTTGGATGGTATATCCTATAATAGTTGGTATCAATTCTTATATAATTATTATAATTGCCTATATAAAATTTTAAATATTTAATTCAATTTTTATATATATTTTTTGTGTATCCGTTTTAACCTAATTTATTTTTTATGTTTATATTAGTTGTTTACATTTATTTGTAGCCTTTTTTAAATTTTATTTTATTTTTCAGAATAAATAGAATATATATTGTAATGTTTTTTCTATTTAGTTGATTAGGGTTAATTTGAGTGTTATACAGGTGTTAGAGATGAGGTAGCAGTTTTTTGTGAGAGCTAGTAAGGTGTTTACGAGTGTACTTTATCTTATCCACCATTAGTATTTGAGATTTCATTGAACTAGAGTTATAGTTTCATTGGGTACTAAATGTTGGAGGAACATCATTTAGTGTTGTTTTAGGTAGTGTGATCTCTTTAGGTATTTTATCTAAATCATAGTTGTTAATGATTTTTTTAATCAAAATTAATATAGATTCATGCTTTCCTATTTATGTGAATATGTGATTCAATTTTTTACTCATTGTATATTTATAATAATATATTGGATGAAATGTTTTCCTTAACTTATTAAGTGTGGGAATACTATATGAATCATGATGATATATATAATTCTCATTGATTAATTGCCCTGTGTGGATTCAAGTCGGGTGTCTTGGTTCTTAGTTCACCAAAATCCATGTTAATTTGGCTATGCCAGTTTGTGTTTTTCATTTTTTTTGTTATCTTTTTATTACTATTAGTTTATTTTGAATTGTTTCCTTTTTAATTTATATACAAACATTTTATTATTATTATTTCCATGGGTTTATTAGTATATGTGGTACTAATTTATTTATTGGTGTTCTTCATGAACAGGTGATCTGATTTAAGGACTATGTTGGCATTTGATCAGCTAGTAGTGTGGGAATATAAATTTTTAATCCTAGGTATGCGATGATATGTTATTTTATTATATTTATTTAGAATGATGTTATTGATGATCGTGTCTAAAAGTTTTTTTAGATGAAATTTCATTAAATAACATGTGTATCTCCTTAATACACATATAGTATTGTTGTACTGATAGTGTGACTAAGATCATAATACTATAGTACTCAAATATTTACTTAGATGGTTAGTATGATTTCATGAATCAATGGTTAAGAGGTACAAGAACATCATGTGTGTAGGTTTATAAATTTATTTTTACAAGGTGGATATTTATAAAATTACATTACATGTTATTGATGTAATACCCCAAAATTTTTTTGAAAATAATATTATGCTTAATAGAATTATTAACATGAAATATTGATCATTAAGAGAACTGTGATATAATATAAAATTATTATTTAGATGCGACTATTAAAACATAGCTTTTAAAATGTATGTATGGATAATAATAAGAACATTATGTAAAATATGTATTCTTTTTTATATAATTCGAATTTATTCATTAATTCTTAATAATTAAGTACTCAATTTTATGTAAATTCATTTTATTCTTCAAAAATATGTTTCTTTCGAAAATGGATTTTATTGCATTTTTTGTATAGAAATTATGATTTATTTATACTATTTTTAGAAATTTTATATGAGTAAATGAATTTAATTTTTTAAATAATCATATCATTATTCTCCTAGGGTGAATTTTTAAGATTTTAATAGAAATATATATTTTTAAGTGAATATTGAAAAATACTAATTTTTTTAAAACTATTATTTATTTTTATGAAATCCAGTAATTTTAAATTTAAATTATTTTTACTTTTATATTAAATTTTAAAAAAAATATCCTTTAATTATAAATAAATTAATTATTTACATAAGAATAAGTAGTATACCATATTTTTATATAAGTTCATTTTTTGGCTTAAAAACACATTTTTCTAAAAATTATTTTTCATTTTTTTGTACATTTATATTAAAATTTAACTATGTCACTTATATAAATTGAATATTTTAAATTTTATTCCATATTTTTAATTTTAGGTTTAAATTTAGTAAATAGAAACCTTTTGTTTTTTTTCAAAATGAATAGAAACAATGAAAAATATTTGTTACCATGATAAGGGTAAAACATGAAAAACTGGGTTAAAACTATGGGGTAAGGATTTAAAATATCTATAGAACATCCCTTTATCCTATTTTTATTTTTTTACCTGAAAAATCCTATATATTAAAATATGGAAATTCATTTCAAATTACCTTTGATTATAACATTTATATTATTTTAAGAAAAGTTTAAATACAAAATATCACTCTCTAGATTTTAATTTATCGTATATGTTTTAAAGGAGATAAAAATAATTTATTAATGAGTATAAAAAAATATTTTAAACATTATAATTTTGGTGATAGTAATTTATTTTTAATGTTTGGTGATGGTATAATTACCTTAAATTCTTATACAACATTGACTCAGTGCTTGTACAAACAACAGAAAAAATATAGTAAATGATTTTTAAAACATTAAAATATATATGTTTAAGATGAATAATAGTGTTATAAGAAATTTATGATTAATTTTAATGTATAATTGATGGTAAAAGATTTTATATTCAAAATACATTATTATCTTGATGTCTTTAAATTCAAATTAAATGAATAGTACCAAAATTGACTTTAATGATATTTTATGTTAAATAATATTGCACTAAATTTATTAAAACACAAAAAAACATATATTAAAAACATATATTTATAATATTAAATTTTAGAAAATTTCATCCATGGGCCATTTTTTAGGCACTTTTCGCCTTAGAATTAAATTTATGGACCTTAAAATCTAAAAAATGTGTTACCACATTTAAGGTTAAACAGGGATAATAAAGGGGTCAAACCAAAAATAAGGTTTAAAATGACCCAAAAAATTATTTAATTTTATTTTATAATTATATTTAAACATTATCCACTTTTTTTCAATTAAATTTCCATTTTTATTAATTTTACTTCATAAATTCATTATTTATATTTAAATATTTCAAGTAATTCCCACTGTGTCCTCTCCTCACTTATAAAAGGACACCTCCTTTCCTCCATTATTCACAAATTTTAAGACTTCTAGATCAGCCAATAACTAAACTAATAACTTCCTTACCCATTTTCTTAAGCTTATTTTATTCTCCTATGACCATCCTAAGAAGGCTAAAAGTGTAATCCAAAGGAGGTCTCTTAAGTAAGAGGTAATCATCTTACCCAAATTTTTCAAAGTTTATTTCTTATCATACATCCTATAACTATATTGTATCTATAAGAACATAATTAATCTAGTATCTTAATTATATTCACATGTTATTTTTATTATGGTACAACTTTTTTTCACCTCCTTTCCATCAAATGGTAATTGAAAGTATTGTTTGAGCGTACGCATCGACTACCACTTCCACATAGAAATATTATTTTTTCCACCATTGTTCCACATGGATGGTTATAATGTTGGATATACTAAATATATATGATATTTATTATGTAATTATGATTATATAATGATGAAATATTTTTTACTTTCTTTTTCTTTTTCTCATTACTAATTAGATGTATTGTTCATTTGTTTGTACAGACTACCATCTCCATGAGAGATATATTTCATTTTCAATATCTGTATTTTATGGAAAGTAATAAAATTATATATAATGAATATCTATTATATATATTAAATTAATATTTTCATTTAAATTTTATATTAATATTATACATGGGTATGTTCTTACTCATTCGGTCTTTATAACATGCTCTTGTTGAGGTCAGTTTTACGAGCTATATGAGTGATGTTATAATGTTTATGAAATGAATGATTATGGAATGCTGAATTCAGGTAATATTATGTAATAATTTGATATAAATAAAATTTCTAAAATTATGTTGCTGATGGAACTATGATCAAAGTGCATGGACCAGAACTACCATAACAAAACATTCATAAAAAATGAAACTGTTAACACTCGGAAAAAAAATTAATAAAGAATTATTAATAAAAATGTTTTGAAATTTTATAAGTGGATCATATATACTATTATAAGTATATAAATTATTCTATTATAGAATTATAATAAATATAAATTTATTCTACGTTAGGTTATAATGCTTACAAATCAAGTTGGATATATGGTATCGATCCTTCATCTCAATAGTGTTTTGTTGAGACATGTTTAATTGTATGAACATGTGTAAGTTTAAGAGGTGTATATAATAACCCATTTAAATTTCATAAAATTAATAATTCTTAATTAATGGTATGTAAAATTAA
This sequence comes from Viscum album, assembly GCA_963277665.1. NCBI lineage: Eukaryota > Viridiplantae > Streptophyta > Magnoliopsida > Santalales > Viscaceae > Viscum > Viscum album. The sequence continues at coordinate 1,074,126,203 of OY728121.1, read as the reverse complement.
AATTCAATTTATTTCATCCAAGGGGTTATGATTCAAAAATTTCCAATGTAGCAAGGAATTTATTTTAAAATCTCATTTATTTTGGGTATTTTCTTTGTTAAATTTCCATTGAGGGATATTGTGTGATAATTATCTTTTAAAATCCATTAATTTTATCCTACTCTTATTATTTAGGCGGTTTTCATGTTTTTCTTTCATTATCCTCTCTTTGATACGTAAAATTATTGAGAAAATATTCTTTAATCAAAGTAAACTTTATTTTATCTTCTATCAGGTCCATATTTTATTTAAAGTGTTTTTAATAATATTTTTAATATTAAACAATGATTTATTAGATTTGTTTTTAACAAATTTTTTGTTTCTATTAAATTGTTCAAAAATAATTTCCTATCATTTTCTAAATGAGGTACTTTTTACCAAAGGTGTGAATGAAATATTTGTTTTAACATTTACGGCATGAACAAAATTTCTTATCTTCATGACCTAGCAATACTTTAAAGTATCATTTAAATGATTCCATGGTTATTTTTAAAAATAATTTTTCCATAATATTTTAGAAATGATTATATTTTAGGTAAGTGATTTTATAATGAAAAGGGTATTTTTCTCAAAAAAAATATTCTGGCGATCATTTAAATCAATTTTTCATTTATGGTAACATAATTTGATGAAACTTATGCTTTACTAGCGATATGGTCTAATGATATCATCCTTATTATTCCTATATATATTTTTTATTATGATGATGAAATATTAGTGAAATAAATTTTCTTTTCAATTGGTTAAGATATTATGAAATGATAAATGTTTTCATGATATTATGAAATACTTATGAATTGATTATGATTATGTGATGGGTGGGTTCGTTATATCCTTATAATGTATTGGGTAATTATTAATGTTTTATGTGATTAAAGGGTACACAGTCTGTAAGATCCTATATTTTTCAATGTTTGTTCCTCTTTATGTTTTTCTAAATGTATTTGAATTTGGTTAATTCTTTTAAACATTGTTAATTGAGCCCTTATACCCATATATATTAGTGTTTTGGAGGAATTCATAGGAAAAAGAGATGGGAAGATTAATCCTATCAATAGGTACTATTCATGTCATGAATTATCATTTCATGATATGAAAGGTTTTCGGTAGACCCCATGAAATTAATCCTTAAAATGAATGGTCTTGTGGGTGGAATTAGTTCATGATGTGAGATTTCATTCATGACATGAACTAGTTTCAATTTTTTTAAACTAAGGAAGTGGGTTTTTAGTGTATGTGGGAAACCAAGAATTCATCATTTGAATCCGGAATTAAATTCATGAATGGTGTTTCCATTAATTTTTTTAACTCTCATTCCCTATGTTTCTCATATCTATCTCTCCCATTTTTCTCCAATTTCATGCCTACCTTTGGAAATTATGGGATTTATATTTGATCCAATGGTATATTCCATTGGATATTAGTGTTTCAAAACTCGATATTGATGGAATAGAAGGAGAAACGTATTTATACCTTGTTTATTTAGTCATTTCTTCATCTTCTCCACTTATTGATGGGTGGTATAGAAAAACTCTCTAACATCTTTTTCATTTTGATATAGTATATAAAAAATTTTGAGATCATGTTGTCACATCATGGCCATGACCTAACCTAATTAGTAACCCATTGCTTTGATGGAATCATATGCATGGACCTCCCTCGAACTGTGTTGGGTCTATTGGTATTGAGGCAGATACTTGCAGACACCTGAGGGGTCTTTCAACCCATAATTCTAGGTTGTAAATTTAATGGAATGAAACTATATTACATTTATTAATTAGAAATCAGTTATGCTTTGTTGTGACAATGTAAATTGGTTTGGGATGTGAATTTAGAACTTGTATTGTAATGTAAATGCTTTAACATGGTAATTGGGGTGATTGGATTAAGAATAAATTAGATGAATTAGAATGAGGTTATTTAAAATATAATTTGTATTGGTATAATATTATGAAGAAATAAATATATAATGAGATGTGAAATGGTAATGTTTCATAAATGATAAGTGAAATGAGAATAGTTACAATTATTTTGTTAATTTGTCACATGGTTTAAATTGATAATCGCCCTATGCTTGGTTATTGGAATGAACTAGGTAAATGGAGTAAATAGAATGATAATTTAATAAGTAATGGTCTGATATATGTGTTGGTTTCCCAGCACATACCCCCCAAAATAAATTCATTAAAGAAAAATAAGGTTACCATTTTCATGTGAAGTGTAATGATATTACACCATCTCAAAATAAAAAGATAAAAATCATCAATATAAAAAGTTAGAAATGAAGAGAAAAATTATATCCTTTAGATGTTATTAGAACATCACTATAAACCAATATAGAAATGTTCTTCAAAAATCACCCCATCGTCAAGTCTATTGTCTTTGGTAGAAAGGAAATTGTAGCCAAAATAATTGTGAACCATGAACATATTTCTTGAAATCATTGAAAATTATCATCATAAAAAATGCAAATGACCACTAGCTTATGATTTAATAGCATCAGTTATATAAAAAATTATAGAATCAAATTCCAATTTGAACAAACTATAAGAAACATAAGGTAATGTAGGTATTTTAAAAACATACAACCATCTTGAGACAAAAAAACTTCAACATAGAATACCTAATGTGATCATTAAAATGAAAAGTACTAATAGACTCCAAAAGTATTAAACATTTAGATAATAATTAAGACATCTATAAAGATAACATAAAAAAAATATCAAAATATATGAATGCATAAATCATAAAATTCATGAGGGCTGTGAAATCCTCCAATTCAAATTCAATAGGTCCATACCTAGTTAACTCTTCTCCCAGTTTCAATATGCATCCAAATTAAAGAGATAATTTAATTCAACCAGAATATGGGAATTAACCTCTCGCAACTGCATAAATAAAAAACCATTAGATCTAAATGTAATGTACTAGAAATAAAAATAGACATCTATGGTTTTCACATGAAATGGGCCTTTACAAAACCTTTTATAATGATCTAACACTATTTTTAGGGATACTCATCAACCAATAAGAACCAATATGTTTTTATTAACAAAAAAAGTACACAATGCAGATCCTGCATAAAAAACTAAGGAAACCACCAAAAAAAGAAATACCAAAACAAGACACTGCCAGCATAAGAACATAATCATCACCAAGGAATGTCCCTAAAATTAAAATTAGTATCGTTTTCAAACTCAGCTTCGATCTGGGATAATATCCATTATCTAATTTGAGAATAATCCTCTATAGTGATTTCTCCATCACTATATTATTTATTCAAAATTGTGACTTGTTTTTAAATACAATATTATAAACCCTCCCATAAGTCATCCCTTATCTTATGGCCATTATTTATCTTGGGATCAACATCTTTATCTTCATCACTAATGGAATTCTATGATGATCCAAATTCAACCATTTCAAATGTGATGATATTATTAGATTATTGTATGTGGTGGAACTTAAAATTATTATCCATCCTTTTCCCCTCTATTTGTGAAGGGATATTGGATTTCTATAAGAGTATCCATTAGTATCTAGAGAAAATATTTCATTACAATTTAGAGTATTCAATACACTTCTAAGAATTTACTGAGTGTGGAGTGATAAATCTATCTGAGTAAAAATTGTCTTCATCCCTTTTTTAGAACTTCAATGAAAAAAACATCAACAATTAGGTGTACTTAATCATTTTCATCTTGATTATGTTTATCATATTCAATGGGCTCAATCGATCCATTAAATTTTTTATCATCCTCACCCTATGTAGGAGGATTGTAACCCAAAGGAGAGTCATCCATATTAGGGGTATTCCCTAGGCCCACTGAGACTATATTTCCCTACTGCCTAGTTGAATTGAGAATAGCATGCACAAAGGAATCACAACCATCAGGTTCAATATCTTGGGTATGTGTAGTAGGAATAATTTCATTAGTGATTAAGACTCGAGGAACAAAAACCATAGAGGGACATTCTAGATCTTATTTCATCTATTTTCCTCCCAACTATCCCTTTTCCTAGTGGTGGGAATACCTTCAGGAAGATTATGAAGTCTCAAATTCCCACAAATCTTAGATAGGTAACCAAATTTAAAACTACATAGTCAATAGTATGAGATATATTCATAAAAAATCTTCTATCATAAACCGTAATCTCCATTTAAAAAATAAAGCTAAAATAGAATTGGATTTGATAGATCCACCTCAATGAATATCCTAGAAATATAGGGGTGGAAAATCTTTTGATTGGCTGAGTCAATTTTATGTGGCACAACAATAAGACTACAAATGGAAAAATGGAAACTTGTATAAAGAGATTCACTGAAAAACAAACAAACCCATGAAAATTTTTGATAATGGGAGGCTCAATATAAGTTTAATAGTCAAGAATCCATTTCATAATGTTTATGTAGCAACCCAAAAATAATAATAAACCCTAATACCAACAATTATAACACTCATCTTCAAGAAAAAATTAATAAGTAGATTCTTGGAATCGAGGATCCCCATATCAAATAGTAAAAAATAAATAAATTCAAAATTTATTATATCAAATTTAGGTTAAGGACACTAAGAAGGGAAATTACCAAAAAAATGAAAGTAGTTATCTTAGGCAAGAACATACACATCCTTCTTGGTAAACACAACTAACATACTCCCTTTATTTGAAATAATACATGAGAGATTGGAGTAGGGATAGAGGAATCAACATGGTTTATAGAAAAACCAGTAATTTTTGTAGCATATTATTGCAAAATAATTACTTGGGAATCACTCATGTTATCTCCTTTCATCATATCTCTTGTGGGTGAGGCCATCAATAGTAGGTCTCCATTAATGGAATGATAATTATCTAATTGATGAATTATCCAATAAGTTTTTTCATATCATTTTTGAAATATGGTTGTTCAGTATTATAAATGGATTACTAGGAATTTTTTTCTTATTATGAGTCCTTGATCCCATAATATGTATGGATGAAACTATGGGTTGTACATGGAATTATTTTATGGATTAAATTATAGGTTGGAGATGGTGTTCCGTCTTGGATAAAATTATATGTTGTACATTGCGTTCATACTAGATGAGAACTATAGGTTGTACAAGGAATTCCTTCATGGATGAGATATTGGGTTGGGCATGGAATTCCTTCTGGGATGAGATATTGGGTTGGACATGAAATTCCTTCCCATATGATATATTGGGTTGGACATAGCATTCCTTCTTGGATGAGATACTGAGTTGTACACGGTGTTCCTTCCTGGATAAGATATTGGGTAGGACATGGTGTTTCTTCCCAAATGAGATTACAAGTTTTATATCACATTCCTTTTGGTTATTACACTTTATTCAAGTATAGATACATCTGAAGTCATTCTAAAGTAGGTTTTGTTAACTGAGGTTATCAACTCGATGCTCAGGGGTCAGCAAGTTTACATGATATTCTGATATAATTTATCAATTAATTTTCCTACTTATCATAATGTCGCTTACACTATATATTCATACTATGATTTTTAGAAATCATGGGTGTTGGCTTACTGATTTTTACTTACACTCTATTTAGGATTCATTTCATACTTGAGTAGATTTCATGGATGTGGGTATAGATAAGGGAAATGTTCCCTATGCTTGATTGTGTTCTTTTCTAGATGGGATTGGAGTTTGGAGATAGTACTGAGCATGATGATTGGTACTAGGGATTTTAGAGTCTTTATTAGAGTATATTTTTAGTTTACTTGTGTGACATTTTTCACATGTTTTAATTCAATATAAATTATAGAATGACATTATTTATTATTAATATTATTTATATGGTTTTGTTTTATACGTTATTTTGATCTATGTTCATGGTTGATTATTAATCTGATTTTTTCTTCTATATTAACTTTTTACCAGAGGGTATTTTCTACCCAATATATTCATTACATCCTCACTACTAGTTCGTAATATTTGGATTATCAAGAGTCATTCCTGAGGTTTATTAGTGACCCAACTCTGTACTGTTAGGCATTATCAGGTTGGGGATGTTACAAAGTGGTTTTATAGGTGGTATTTTCAATTTCATTGCTATTTGGGAAAGGTATACCAAAGGCTAGGATATTTCAAGGCATGGTAATAAGCTCATACATTGGATTAGCTAACCCATGTTGGGGGGGGGGACTCGAGTTCCCCAGGATGGAATTTTCACTCATGTTGTTTTCTTGTTACAGATTTTATTTTACTTAACCTTGGGTGATTTAGTAATTGTATGATGTTTCTATTTATTTAAATTTTACTCATGGGATGGTTCAAAACAAGATGAGTATACATGAATCATGGTAGGTATATAGGGATATGTGTTGAAATGTATAGTTCTTTCTAGGGGTATATTTATTGCATGTGATAAATCTACCAACATTATTTTTGAAATGTGATCCCTTTATATTTGATAAAAATGAATAAATAGAATTGTTATAAAGTTCCAATTAACTTTTTAATCCAATTATAGGGTAACCATGAGCCAGTGTGTCTCTGTTATTTATTTCACCTTCTTTCTTCCATTTTGTTTTTTACCATATATTCTATGGAGTGTGTTTACACATGTATATAAAATACCTCCACATCATCTTCATGTTGAAAATCAAGAGTGGGGTAATCACAAACTCCAAACATATATACGTTAGAAATTCCTACAGATATGGAAAATCAGATGGATGGTCAACTTCACTACACTTTCAAGTGGGTCATGTGAAGCATGGAGAGTGAGACTGCTAACACCATACATCCAATGTACTCTCTGATGAGAAATTTCATCTATAACACCCACCAATGTTCTCTAGGGATGTAGGCCCCCATGAAGTTTAGTTCTGGATTAATTTTGACAAGATGATCATTATACACCCATGGATAGGAGGGTGAAGCTTGATGGTTATATGTTACAAGGATCATCCAATCACTAGAGCGACATCCTTGATAAATATAGGTGGAAAGAACACCTAACCTAGAATGAATTTTACGTGAAGTTCTTAATCCAATTATTTCATAAGGTGTTGAGGGATGAGATTAATCAGTATTTCACGCACCTGATGTAATGGATTATTTCATTGATGGACTATACTACCGTCTTTATCGACCTGTATCATTTTTTTCCATCCATGATAGTTGATGAGACTGCCAAGTAGAATCATTTCTTGGATGGGATTCATTATGCGATAAATTTATAGGTGAAGATCATTCAAATGATATACTTCATGGACATGGTGAATCAGTATATTATCATAGAAAGGAACATGAAGGAGGAATTCTATAAGAACCCATGTTTTTATCCTGTAAGACTTTCAAATTTTCTTGATTTTATTCTAGAGCAAGGCGTTCATATGGCATATGATTCTGAGCCCCGATGTGGCCGGAATTAAATTTTAAGTGCGTTCACACTAGACATGCCAAATAAATATAATAACTTATAAATGGTTTCTCATATGGGAAAAATGAGAGCAACGTTGACTCCGGAGCGTGCCATTTACCCTATGAGGGGTCTAACTTTCGTGGGTGCGGCCCTTTTGTGGAAAACGCCACCAGGGGCATTTTTGTAATTTAGAGGCCTCTGGCATGAAATTTATAACATCTGAACGGAGGCTCGGATTAAAATTATGAGACTGCTATTGTGCTTAGAACGCGGATTTTACCCTATGAGCATCTTAACCCCGACCCCACTGAAATTTCAGGTATGGGCCTACTAGTGGGTGTTTAAGTGTGTTTCCCTATTTAAACACATCCACCCCCCATTCTTCCTCCTGGGTTTTTCTTTACCGAAATCTCTCCCAATAATGGAGAAACCTTCTTCAAGCTCCTCCTCCTCCACAACAAGGTGGTTGCGGCTCCGGCGGATGGTTCGTCAAGCGACGGTCTATGCACTGTAAGGTAAGTTCATGTGTTTCGTTTCTTTTAAATTCCACATCTACTTTGAACTCAAATTATAATGTCTATATGCTGTTTAATTTTTTATAAAAGGCCATATTTTAGTAGGGCTCGATCAGAGCTTTCCAACGAGTCTTTCAGATCGAATTTTCGAGTCCCGAGATGCCTGGGGTGACCCCGGGAAGTCTTCCGGCCAAAAACCCCAGTTTCCGGCAGTTCCAGGCCGGTCCGACGACTCCACGCAGCGGTCCGGTGGGTGACGACAGCGGCACGGCTCCTCGGCGGCAGTGTGATCTTCACTAGGCAGTGGCACAGGCTTCCCCGGGTGGCAGCGCGGCCCTTCGGCGTTCGGCGTGGATGATAGGGATGGCGGTCCGGTGGTCTGGGCTGCGGGAGCGCGCTGGCCAGCTTCCCCGGTCGGCGTGCGGTGTGCAAGACTAGGGTTGTCGTGACCCCGGGAGTCGTCCGAGACTCGCAAAGTGATGGTTTCGTGGAAAAGGATCCAGACCAGCTCATGTCTGTCTAGGTAAAGCTGTGTGGCCCATGCGGTGAACTGCGGGTTGCGGTGGACATGGCTGTCTGGGTGGCCAAGCCGCAGACCATTGGTCTGAAGGGGGTGGACCGGCCGAACCGGTCCGGCCCACCCCGTCTCCATCAATTGGCATTAAAACGCCTCTAAATTGCAAATCGGATGTCGGATTCGCGCACTTGATGTGGAAAATCGATCCTCATCTCGAGACGGAGATTTTGATATGGTCTCGGGGATTTTTAATTCCCGAGAAGGGTGCTCGGTGGCGCAACACGCCCGTTAAGTATTGTTTAGCGCCTCACCAGGATTCTTCTTTCAAATGGCGCGAGCACATATGGAGTCTGTTTTAGGCGCCGCCAATGGAGTTGTGACCCCAGCGTTGAGACGAAGTAGTCCAGGGTGGTTTCAAGCATTGAAGCCGGAGTTGAGGTGTGGGCCCCCCGAGCCGTCTTTTAATATGTGTGCAGCATTTTTTACTTTTTTATCAGATGTTCATTCGGTGCAAATGAATAGTGAGTTTGGCATGTTTTTCCGAGAGCATCGCGATGGCGCAGTTCACCCGACACCTTTCGGGACCAAGGTGTGGGCCCCATGAGACGTCGTATGTGCATAAAGCGGTGTTGAATAACTTTTTCTTCGGGAGTCCCTTTCCAGCGAGTAAATAGTCTATATCGCCTATTTTTCACGAGGATTACAACGGTGTAATCGGTTTGGGTGTGCGAAGCCTCTTTAGAGATCTCATTAAATGTGGAAATGTTAAAGGGCATTGGTTGGAGGTTCCTTTGATGCACACTGAACCAATTCATAGTAGCGATGTTAGTGACACCCAGTGATTGCACGTGCAGTGCGAAGTTATCGGACCAGTTCCAGGTTTCCCCTCCAGTGGGGTTGGGTAGTGGGTTACCCACCAGCGTACCAGGGTTTACCCTCCAGTGGGTCGAGGTAGTGGGTTACCCATTGACCTTAGGGTTTACCCTCCAACAGGGATGGGCAGTGGGTTACCCGTTCATCTTAGGTATCACCCTCCAGCTGGGCTGGGTAGTGGGTTACCCGATGACCTCTTAGGGTTTACCCTCTAGCTGGGCTGGGCAGTGGGTTACCGGATGACTTTCTTCAGACTCATCCCTTTCTATTTGTCTAGTCAGTGACTTTTATCCCTGATTACCGAAGTAGGACCCTTGGTTGTATATTTTAGTAACGAGACAGCTTTGATGTGGAGGACTGTTGGGCAAAAATGATGGTTATCCTTAGAACTGTTGGCGACTTTTCCTGGGCTGAGCTTAGAGATTGAGATCCCCTTAGGCACTCATTCGGGTTTCTTGTTGAGAATATATATATATTTATACACCTTACTTTTGTTCTCATTCCTTGGGTTCAGTTACTTTCCTTCTAGGAGGGGAGCATACGCGTGGGGTATTCCACGTGCTTTTCATGTCTAGCTCCTCTTGGTTGGACAAGTCTACTTTCTTCCTTCTGTCAGGTTGATCTGCACTCTCTCTATTTTACTCTTACACTGTTCTTTTTTCTTTCTACTACTCACTGTTTTAGTACCTCCTTTGTTTCTCCCTCTATCTTTCGGGCATCCTACCAACTATCTTTATACTCACCCCTGCTTGGGCATTGCCCGCACTTGGTGTGCCCTTGCAGACGACAGACAGGTCGATCGAGACTACAGAGGAGCGTAGAGGACACATGAGCTTGGGCTGCGTTTAGTGGAGTGAGACTCACCAGCTTTATACTTTTGTTTACCTATTTTTGGTTTGTGGAACCTTTAGGGTTGGGCACATGTTTTTCCCTTTTTCTTCTCAGTTATCTTGTCAGTACTTTTCAGTACTTTACTTGTTCTATTTAGAAGTTGATGCATGATTGTGGTTGGGTTATAGTTGTTTGTCCTTAGGTTTTATTTTATACTCTGTACTTCTGAATCGAGTGGGCTGTGTGTGGGTGTATAGGTACTTAGGTGAAGGCCTCCCCGAGATCGTTACACCTTCGGCACTTGTCGCCAGCCCTTAGCCTATAGAGGCAGGCCTAGGGTAGTTGTGACTTGAGACCGGTAGGGTCGGGTCGTGACAAAGTGTTATCAGAGGTGGTTCATTCGTTGGGGCATTGTTCAGACATCCCTAAAAAGGAATTGGTTGGGATTTAGGGAAATAGTTTCGACATGTCTCGAGAACGGCTCTCAGGACAGGGAGTCCAGTGATGGTACGGGCGGCTGACGTGTCCATTCACCAGGACCCTGATAACCCTCTTGTCGACTCGGCACACAGAGACACTTGTTGTAGGGAATTTGGAACATGCACTCGGTAGGATTGAGTCTTTGATTTTCCTTTTTTTGTCAGCTCCCCTTCATTATTAATGATATATAAATATATATGATCATCTGATCGCGGTAATCCTTGATAATTTTTAGGATGCCCCCACGACAGCAGCCATCCAGGATACCCTCTCCAGTTCGTGACGACGACCTGGAGAGCGACGAGGCATCAGTTCAAGGACCCTCACATGATCCCCTTCCACCCAGTGGCTCTGCAGTAGCTCCTCAATCTAGAGAGCGACAGTTAGTACCGGAAGCACAGGCCATGGTTGAGCGCTGGCAGAGTGTGCTCCGAGACTTCCAGTGTCGGCGGCCGCAGAAGTTCCGTGGGGACCCAGATCCCCAATCCGCAGAAGACTGGCTAGATTCTGTGGACCAAATTTTCAGGCTGGTACGGACACCAGCGGACCAGATGGTAGCCCTATCTTCCGGCATTTTCCTCGGGATGGCCGGGCGTTGGTGGGGGTTGGTTACGGAGACCCACGACGAGTCGTCTCTCATGTGGGATAGCTTCCAGCAGCTCTTCCGGGAGAATTACTCCCCCTCTTGTTTATGATCCGTTCAGATTCAGTAGCTTATAGAGCTAAAACAAGGGGGGATGACTGTGGTGCATTAATCGGCCCGGTTTACCGATCTGACATGTTACTCGTAGAATATGGTCCGCAATAGTTACTTTCGGGCGCGTAAGTTTGAGAAGGGTCTTTGCAGGGAGATCTGTGCTAGTGTGGTTTCCCTATGCATCCCTACTTATGTTGAGGTTCTAGAGTGGGCGCTTGTGATAGATAGATTCGTGGCTGAGGGATGCCAATTGGCAGGGCCGCATTGGCCGCTTCAGAGCAGAGTCTTTGGTAGCAGGCAGGCGGCAGAGAGCAGAGCCTCTGTCGAGGAGACCCTTCTGTGAGCATACTCATGGGTAGGGTCATACACTGCAGTGACGTCGTAGAGCACCAGGGAAACTGGGAGATAACTGGTGATATTCTTGTGATGGACGGGGTCACCTATCATGAGACTTCCCTACCAGGCATACCTAGTATCTGTGGCAGGCAGTGGGCGCACAGCAGCGGTAGAGGCAGTGTTGTGACCAGAGATCTCCAAGGCAAGGACAGGGTGGTCCTCAGGGAGGCGGCATAGGCATAGTGGCAGGACCTTGAGGTGGGGGATGGCGTTTCAACATCCTTCAACCGCCACCACTGGGCGGCCCACGCTCAGGGAGCTGGCAGTAGGGGCCGTAGACAGCTTCAGGCTATGGGTGTTCATGACCCCACATCACATGAGATGGTTTGAGGTATTCTTTGTGTTTACTCTACGCTTTATTTGGTACTAGTATACACATTCATCAACAACTCTTTTATATCGCTGCTTTTGTTATGGGAGTTGGAGCTCCCAATAGAGGCGCTGACACCCACGCTTAGCCTCGAGGTTCCTACGGAAAGTGAATCCTTAGTGACCTTTGTCTGCAAACAGTGCAAACTGTCATTCTGAGGAGAGAGTTTCACATGGGACCTACTTTTCATCATGATGGAACCTTATGACAAAATCTTGGTTATGGATTGGCTTTCCATGGTTCACCCCCAGATTGACTATCAGCACAGTCTAGTCAGATGTGTCCATTATTATGGGATGAGGTTCACCATCCTTGGTGAACAAGACCTCATGGCCGAGCAGATAGGTACTCTGAGCAGGAGACCATGAACTTTTTCTCCCCAATTTTGTGAGCATGGATCTCGAAGCAGCAGATGCTACAGGAACCTGGATCTCTACCGTTGCAGGGAACTACATGGATGTTTTTTCCGAGGATGTCCTGGGACTACCTCTGAGGAAAGAGATGGAGTTTTCATTGACTCGTATCTAGGGACCGCCCCGATATCATGTGAAGCATATCGGATGGCACCCACAGAGCATCGGGTTCTACGACTTCAATTGGAGGACCTCCGTGAGAAGGGATTCATCAGGCCCAGTGTGTCCCCCTGGGCATCTCTAGTTTTGTTTGTGAAAAAGGCATATAGGAGCCTACGAATTTGTGTGGATTATCGTCGCCTGAATCTGGACACAATAAAGAAAAAGTACCCTTTACTGAGTATTGATTACCTCTTCGACCAGTTGAGAGGTGCGAAGTTGTTCTCTAAGATTGATCTTCGATCCGGCTACCACTAGTTGCGGGTTCGTGAGGCTGACATCACAAAGTTGGATTTCCATTTTCGTTAAGGGAATTATGAGTTTTTGGTGATGCCCTTTGGTGTAATGAATTCCCCCACCATTTTCATGTATTTTATGAACCAGATATTCTAGCATTACTTGTACCGGTTTGTGGTTGTCTTTATTGACGACATACTCATCTACTCTGTGATGGAGGAGGTGCATGCAGATCATTTGAGGATGGTCCTAAACTTAATCTGGGAGCACCAGCTGTATGGGAATCTCTCGAAGTGTCAGTTCTGGATTCATGAGGTTCACTTTCTGGGGAATGTCATTTCGGAACAGGGTTTCATCATAGATCCCGCAAAGATAGGGGAAATGCATGCTAGGGAACCACCCATGAATGTGTTAGAGGTTCGGAGCTTCCTTGGTTTGGCAGGGTACTACAGGAGGTTTGTGGAAGATTTATCCCAGATTGCGGACCCTATGACCGCATTGACGCGGAAGGGATGATTGTTCACCTAGACTGATCAGTGCTAGAAGGCCTTCGAGGAGTTGAGGAAAAGGCTAACTAGTGCTCCAGTGTTGAGGCTTCCAGAGGAGAGCGTTCAGTTCGTGGTGTACTGTGATGCTTTAGGAGATGGGCTCGGGTGCATGCTGATGCAGCAGTGGGTAGTGATTTCATATGGGTCGAGGCAGTTGAGGCACCATGAGTAGAATTATGTGACTCACGATTTAGAGTTGGCATTGGTGGTCTTCGCCTTGAGGTTATGGATACACTACCTTCTCGGTGATCATTTTCTGGTCTACAAAGACCACCAGAGCCTCAAATATGTCTTCACTCAGAGGGATCTGAATCTAAGGCAGAGGCGCTAACTGGAGATTCTGCAGGACTATGATTTTGAGATAGTCTACACTCCAGGGAAGGGAAACGTAGTAGCAGATGCCCTTAACAAGAAGTCTCAGGCTTGACTAGTGCGTGAAGCTTCAGATCAGTTGACACCCCTACAGCTGGCCTTGGTGTAGCAGCAGAGTACAAATTTTCGGCAGTTGATGGTGTTGACTACTTCTCTCTTTGAGCGTGTGAGAGAGTTGCAACTGGGGGATGTTGACAGCGAGGTACTGCATGATCATATATCCATGGGTGACACACCCGATGGGTATTCTGAGGAGGGAATCATGAGATCAGGTTCCAGGGGAGAGCTATAGTACTAGTGGAAATGTGGGAGAAGGTGATGCGGGAATTCCACACTTCTCCCTTGACCGTACATCCCGGTGTGGGGAAGATGTACAAGGACCTTCAGAGGTAGTTTTGGTGGTCTGGTATGAAGCGGAGCGTAGCTCAGTTTGTTTCTCCGTGTCTTACCTGTCAGCAGGTGAAGGCAGAGCTTCAGGTGAAGGAAGGGTTGTTTCAACCCCTTGATATCCCGGAGTGGAAGTGAGATGGAATAACTATAGACTTTATCATAGGTCTTCCGCGCACAGTGAAGGGCCACGATTCCATTTTAGTGATAGTGGACTGAATCATGAAGTCAGCACACTTCTGTGCCATCTGGGAGCAGAGTTCAGTGGAGAGTGTAGGGAAGCTGTATGTTTGGTCGGTCATCCACCTTCAGGGAGTACCCTCAACGATCGTCTCTGACCGTGATGCGTGGTTTACATCGTGATTAGGGTGAGGCCTGCAAGAGGCATTTGTGACTCACCTATGGATGAGTACAGCTTTTCACCCCCAGACGGATGGGCAGACCGAGCGCACTATCAAGGTCTTGGAGGATATGCTAAGGGTGTGCATGTTAGAATTTGGCCTAATCTGGGGGGATCAACTTCCATTGGTGGAGTTTGCGTACAAAAATAGTTACCAATCTACTATTGTCATGGAACCTTTTCAAACCCTCTACCGGATACCATATAGGTCATCGTTGTGTTGTACAGATGTTGGGGAGAGCTCCCTTGTGGGCCCAGAGTTGGTGTGGGCGACGACAGAGAAGGTCAGGTCATTCATGAGTGGATGAGGAGGGATCAGAGCAGATAGAAGTCCTACACATACCGTCGTTGTAGACCTTTGGAGTTCAAGAAGGGGGTCCATGTCTTTTTTAGAGTCTCCCTGCGGCGTGGAACACGGAGGTTTGGTCGGGGAGGCAAGCTATCCCCGAGGTTCATTAGCCCCTTCGAGATCATGTGCAGGGTTGGTGAGGTTGTATACTGTCTTTCTCTACCCCCACAGCTAGAAATGGTGCATGAAGTCTTCCACATGTCGTAGCTTAGGAAATATGTGCATGAACCCACACACATCAAAGACTAGGGAGAGTTGGACGTTGAGGATGGATCCACCTTTGCGGGGCACCTGGTGGCGATTGAGGACCTACAGGAGAGGACCCTACCTGGACGGACCATTCCTTTGGTTCGAGTGTTGTGGTAGCACAGGAGGGTATAGGAGAGCACCTGGGAATGGGAGAGCCAGATGTGGGCTTAGTTTCCCATGTTTTTTTGTAGTTTTTTTTGGGGATGAAAAAATTGAAGGAGGGAATGATGTAATAACCTAGGTTTTGAGCCTGTAGGACTTTGAAATTTTCTTGATGTTATTCCAGATCAGGGCGTTAACACGGCGTGTGATTCCGAGCCCCGGTGTGGTCGAAATTAAATTTTAAGTGCATTCACACCAGACATGCCAAATGAACAGAATAACTCATAAATGATTTCTCATATGGGAAAACTGAGGGCACCGTTGAGTCTGGAGTGAGCCGTTTACCCTAGGAGGGGTGTAACTTTCAGGGGCACGACCCTTCTGTAGAAAATGCCACCAGGGGTGTTTTCGTAATTTAGCGGCCTCGAGCGTGAACTTTATAACTTCTGAACGGAGGTTTCAGATTTAAATTCCAAGACCACCATTGCACTCAGAACATGGATTTTACCCTAAGAGCGGCTTAACCCTGGCCCCAATGAAAGTTCGGGTATGGGCCTACTGGTGGGTGTTTAAGTGTGTTTCCCTACTTAATCAAATCCACCCCCTTCTTCCTCCTTTGTTTTTCTCTGGAAAGAGCTCTCCCAACAAGGGAGAAACCTTCTTCAAGCTCCTCCTCCTCCCCAGCAAGGTGGTTGTGGCTCCGACGGACCATTCATGAAGCAACGGTCTACGCCCTGCAAGGTAGGTTTGTGAGTTTCGTTTTTTTTTAAATTCCGCATCTACTTTGAACTCAAATTATAGCGTCGATATGATGTTTAATTTTTGAGTGAAGTCCATATTTGAGTAGGGATCGATCCGAGATTTCCAATGAGTCTTTCGGATCGAATTTTCGATTCCCGAGGTGTTCGGGGTTACCCCGGGAAGTTTTCCGGCCAAAAACCCCCATTTCTGGCAGTTTCAGGCCAGTCCGGCGGCTCCATGGTGCGGTCCGGCGGGCGACGACGGCGGCGTGGCTCCCCTGCGGCGGCGCGGGCTTCACCAGGCGGCGTCGCGGGATTGCGAGACAAGGGTCGTCGCGACCCCGGGAGCCGGCCGAGACCCACAAAGCATGGGTCTCGTGGAAAAGGAGCCAGAAGGGCATGAGCCGGTCTGGGTAAAGCCGTGCGAACAGCGCGGTGAACCGTGGGCTGCGGTGGACCGGCCGAACTGGTCCGGCCCGCCCGTCTCCGTTCGTTGGCGTTAAAACGCCTCTAAATTTCCAATCGGATGTTGGATTCATGCGTCATCTTTGGAGACATGATACTTGGATTAAGACATATATTTTAAGATGGTCCCGGGGATTTTTAATTCCCGAGACGGGGGCTCAGTGGCACGACACGCCCGATAAGTATTGTTTAGCGCCTCATCGGGATTCTTATTTCAGATAGCGCAAGCACATCAGGAGTCTGTTTTAGGTGCCTTCAGTGGTGTTGTGACCTTGGAGTCAAGAAGAATTAGTCCAAGGTGATTTTAGGCGTTGAAGCCAAAGTTGAGGTGTGGGCCCCATGGGCCGTCTTTTATGTTGTGTGTAGTGTTTTGCGACTTTTTCATCAGACGTCCGTTCGGGGAGAATGAATAGTCGGTTTGGCATGTTTTTTTGAGAGCATCGCGATGGAAAAGTTATCCCAACCCCTTTCGGGGCCGAGGTGTGGGACCCACGAGATGTTGTACGGGCATAAAGCAGTGTTGAATAACTTTTTCATTGGGAGTCCATTTCCAGCGAGTAAACAGTCTATCTCACGTGTTTTTCAGTGAGGATTACAATGGTTTAATATGTTTGGGTATGCGGAATGTCTTTCGATATCTCATTAAATATGGAAACATAAAAGGGCGTTGGTCGGAGGTTCCTTTGACGCACACCGAACCAACGAACGGTAGCAATGTTAGTGACACCTAGTGATGGCACGGGCAGTGTAGAGTTAACGAACCAGTTCTGGGTTTACCCTCTAGTGGGGTTGGGCAGTGGGTTACCCACTGGCATACCAGGGTTTACCCTCCAGTGGGGCTGGGTAGTGGGTTTCCCATTGACCTTAGGGTTTACCCTCCAGCGGGGCTGGGCAGTGGGTTACCCGTTCATCTTAGGGTTTACCCTCCAGCTGGGCTGGGCAGTGGGTTACCCGACGACCTCTTAGGGTTTACCCTCCAACTGGGCAGGGTATTGGGTTACCTGAGGACTTCTTCCAGACTCAACCCTTTCTATGTGGCTATTCGGAAACTTTTCTACATGATTACTGGAGCGGGACCCTTGGTTGTACAGTTTAGCGATGGGACAACTTTGAAGTGCGAGACTGTTGGGCATTAGTGATGGATATTCTTAGAACTGTTGGCGGATTTTCTTGGGATGATCTTGGAGATGGAGATCCCCTTATGCACCCATTCGGGTTTCTTGTTGAGAATATATATATATTTATACACCCTACTTTTTTTCCCATTCATTGGGTTCAGTTACTTTCCTTCTAGGAGGGTCGAAGACACGCGGGGTACGCCACGTGCTTTCTGTGTCTAGCTCCTCTTGGCTGGACGAGTCTACATCCTTCATTCTGTTTGGATGAGCTGCACTCTCTCCATTGTACTCTTACACTATTCTTTGTTCTGTCTACTGCTCACTGTTTTAGTACCTCCTTTTTTTCTCCCTCGATCTTTCGGGGCATCATACTAAGTATCTTTATACTCACCCCTTATTGGGCTTTTCCCGTACTTGGTGTTCCCTTCCAGATGATGGACAAGTCGATCGAGACTGCAAAGGAGCATAGAGGACACAGGATCTTGGGCTGTGTTTAGTGGTTATAGTAGGAATTTCAGGTGTGAGATTCAGCAGCAGTTTACTTTTTTTTACCTATTGTCGGGTTGTGTCACCTTTTGGGTTGTGCATGTGTTTTTCCCTTTTTCTGTTCAGTTATCTTATCAGTACTTTTCAGTACTTTACTTGTTCTATTTAGAAGTTGACGCATGACTGTGGTTGGGTTATAGTTGTTTGTCCTTCGGTTTTATTTTTTACTCTACACTCATGCATAGAGTGGGCTATGTGTGTGTACATGTACTTAGGAAAAGGCCTCCCTAAGATCGTTATGCCTTCAGCGCTTGTCACCAGCCCTTGGCCTTTGGAGGCGGGCCTGGGGTAGTTTCGGCTCGAGACCTGTAGGGTCGGGTCATAACACCTTCAATGGCAGTCATACGTTCTTAGAGAGTAAATTAGGGATCTCATCTCCAAGAATTAAGAATCATGGCTTCGATAGTTACTAATAGGGTAGTGGCGGGAAGAATATCCAAGTGGGTGTGAATCCACCTCAGGATCATGGCTCGGAGCAATGCTATCTATGAGTCATGGTAGGTTATAAGTTCCCTTAGTGTAATTACCCTATAGTATAGTGTTGTGATTATGGTAGGGTGGGATATCTTCAAAGGTTTTTTAGATCCCTTGGCGGTCATGTTGTGGAAGAGAATTAGGTAAATAACTAGATTCTATGAATGGCTCAGATACACTTCAGTAGATAGGTAGCTAGAATTGCACTAGATTCTCAAGTAGGGGTAGTGATAGTACTAACTATAGGGAACATCACAAGGGAGTTGGAATGGATACCATGGTATAGGAACAAGTAATCTTCATTCTATAGAATATAATTCAAGTAGTTTGGATACTATTCCTTCCACCATCAGAGGTATGATTCTAGTATCATATACCCTTTACAATTTTTTTTATAATATAGGAGCATAACATTACATTATATATACTCAATTTTATAATTAATTGTGTCTCGTTTTATAGATATTTGATATTTTTATAATTATCATCACAATATTTGGAATGTGATCATAGGTTATCAGATGATTCAAAGTGTGTTCTCTAGATTTTTGATTCTTTTATATCTTTTGGGATATTTTAATTTTGGAAATAGAAATATTCTATTTGATTCTGGGTATGGATTATGTAGATATGTACCATTATCATATAAACTATTATCAAAGGATAGTCAATTTACTATCTCTGGAAGGGGAGAGCTATGTTTACCAGGGTGAATGGGAACATCAGGCTTGTGGTTCATAAACAATTCGGTGAAAATTGAATTATCTCACGTCTCAGATAGAAATCCGTATTTTAGATGATGGTGAGTTGTAGTAGATCACTTTTCTTCTAGTAGTATACCATTTCAATATGTCTTTCCCGAAGATCTCTCCAGCTTACAACCTGTGGGGGTGATTGAGTTCTCTATCAAGTTAGTGTTAGGTTGTGAGCCAGTTTCTATCCTGCATTACAAGATGGCACCAGTGAAACTTCATGATTTGAAAGTACAGTTGTAATATTTGGAATCAAATGGATTCATTTGGAAAAGTACTTTATCATGGGGTTCTACATGATTTTATCAAAGAACTCTGAGGGCAATTTTATCATGTTTTTAGACAATCAGATATTTAACTAGATAATAGTCAAGAACTGGTATTTCCTTCCATGCATCGATGATCTCTTCCATCAGCAAAGTGCTGTCCATATTTTCTACAAGATTGACTTGAGGCCAAGGGTACCATCAATTGAGGATGAGGATATAAAACATAAAATATAGTAATTTTAATCTTGGGTATTTCTTGTATTATTTTGCGGTGATGCCTTTTTTCTGAAGAACGTATCAATGGTATGATGAATCGTATCTTCCATCCATTCCTACGTTAATTTTTGGTGGTTTTCATCAGTGAAATTTTTTCCTAATCCCAATATGAATACAATCATATCCAACGTCTTGATATCATCTATATTTCATTGAGATAGTATAATATTTATGCTGAGTTATCTAAATGGAACTTCTATATTGACAAAATTCACCTCTTAGTTCACGTTTTCTCATAGGATGGAGTGTCGGTGGACCTAAAGAAGGTTGCATCCATGGTTTCTTTAGAAATACCAAATAATGTATGTAGTATTTGTTTATTTCTAGGTTTAAAAGCCTATTAATAGTGATATATCAAGTAATTCTCCCATCTAGTAGCACTCATGTCCAGTCTAACTAGGAAAGGGGTTAAGTATCTATGACCACTCATGTCTTTATTCGACATTAATTCATGATTTATTAGATAAGATTACACATAATACAACATAAAATATCAATATGTTAAGTGAATTTTGGAACTAGGTATATTGAATAACATCTTGAACATTGGATGCAACAACACTATTGAAAACATCCTTAACATGCTCTTAGAAATCATCGGTCTTCAAAAACTGGATGGAATAATATGGGTGCATACATAAGAAAGGGGTCATATATAAATCAGACTAAGGGAATAAAAAAATAATAGAATTATGATAAATCATAACATTAGATCCATTAGTAATATCATGCTTACCTAAGAGGGGTGATAATCATAAATATGAACAAAGATTCATAATATAGCATGCTAATATAAAGGAAACATGGGAATATGATAGAAACATTAAACATGAAATCATAAACATAGGTCAGTATTTTCCACCAAGACATCATAACATGGTGTAAAAAGTCTTGTGAAAGATTATGTTCTCTCCCTAATCACTGTAATGATGTCTCATGAGAATAAAACATTACCCAATGAATTTGAGAGATATATAATTTCAGGTGGCCCCATAATATTCATATCATTCACATGAATATGTGTTCCACATAGAGCATACAACATGGAATGATTTTTTATCAAATTATTTTCCATGATCAAGGAATGTGTATTAATACATGGTATTCCAAAATTAAAGAATTATAGGTAAGTCTAGGTGAATACCCTTGAGTGGTAATAGCGATGGTATTCACAATTAAAAGGTTTGGCATGGAAAAATCACAGTGAAATTTTGACAGCATAATGGTAGTACTTAAATCATCATAAAATGGATTAATGATAAAAAAGGGGTCTCTCATAATTTAGATATCAAATGGACGATAATAGGAACATGTAAAAACAAATCCGAACATTAGGAATTGGAAATAAAATACATAAAATGAATAATATGGTTTAAGAAAGAGGATATTTAAAGGATCCCTTGCTAAATTTTTTCATAGTAGTGGCTTTGGAAATTTTTATTACGAAGTGGGATAAATGATCTATTGTTATTAAGAAATAAATTGGAAAGTATAATGATCTTAAAAATCCAGGAAAACATAACCAATTGAGATGAAAAAGGCCAAATACAAAGAAGATACTTGAATAGAAAAGAAGAGAGAGAGGTATTTTACTAAATTTCGGTATAGTAATGAGTGTACATAATGGCTCATGGGAAGGATTAATGAGAGTGAAAGGGTTCTTTCATCACATGGACATAAAAATTTTGATAATAGGGATGTATAAAAACATAAAAAAACATGAAAAAATGGAAATTAAGAGTCATAACATAAAAGAGGCTCTTGAATAAAAAGTAGGGTGTGAGATCTGTTACCATGAGAGGGGGATTAAAAAATCATGGGAGGAGCTTCTTGAGAGTTGGGGGAACCTTAAAAGGACTGTAGAGAGGGTATGGATGAGTAAATACTTTCTCCATGGTTTTTTAGTGAAGTGGAATGTAACACCCCAATAATTTACATTATTTTACCTTTTAAAATAAATTTACTTTGTTTGAAATTCTTATATACAACACCAATATAATATTACTCTACCCACAACACTAAGATAGTTTTGGTTATATGAAAAACAAAGTTTCACTGCCTTTTAATAGAGGAACTATTTTAAAAACTGAATTTTAACAATTTAATAAATATTATTTTTCAAAATAAACATCATTTTTGAATTCATAATGTCATAATTAGATTAGGGTGAATTTTTTGTATTTTTTTAAGGAGTTTCATTTCTTGATGAATACTAAAAAAATACTGCATTTTAATTAAAAATGGTATTTTAATTTAAATAATTATTAGTGTTAAATTATATTTTAAATTATATTTTAAATTATATTTTAAAGTAAAAATAGAACAATTATACATATATTAATCCAATTTAGTTCACTGGAATCATTTTTATATTAAAATTGTATATAAGGACTTGTTAAACTCTTGAACTTTTTTACTTTATAAACCTACTTTCTCTCTATGTCTATAGGATTATCGTCAATCATAATTTTTCCAATTCTTTGATTTGAATTTTGAAAAACTGAAATACATAGTTTTAATAATTATAATATATTTTTTTTCTAAAAATCTCAACTTCATTTTTGACCAAAAACATTAGTGAAAGTGATTAAAATTAATTACGATGATTAAGGTTAAATTGAGCTTAACAATGGACTAAACCATAATCTTAATGACCAAAATGGCCTGGAAACATGCCAAAAATCCATTATCTACCAATAATTATACCATATCCCCACTTGGTTTTATTTTTATGGGTTATTGGGATATTATTAATTGGAAGTGCCCTATATAAAAGGTTATGTAAGTAAAAATAAAAAAAAGGGAACTTTCCTTACCTTTAAAATTTATAAAACTTTGAGATATAAAAAAACATCATATTTTAGGTTATAAATATCCTTTTGAAAAATCAATGAGTTATTTTTATCCTAATAATTTATAAATAATTTTTAAATATGTTTTAGTTAAATTAAATGCCTAAGAAATGCCAGTGTTGCGATTATTTTGTTAACAATTAACTAAAATAAATGATAGTGTAAATATTAAAAGTGAAGTGAATTGATTGAATTATTGTATTTATTCATTTATTTAGATTATTATATCATGTTACACTTCCTTAAACCTAATATATTCTAATTAAGATATTATTTTGATATTTTAAAATTAAAATTATATAAATAACGTCAGAATTGATGTTATTGTTATTTTACAATAAATGCTATTTTATTAATTGATTTAAAATTCATAAAAATTCTATATTCCTCCAAATTATTTTTAAGTTTTAATAAATATTAAATATGATATATTAATGAACCAATTCATATTTTATAATTAACATACTTACCCATATATTGTAAAAATGTTGTTAACATGGGGTTTAAGCAGTGTTTTAGCGCATCACATGCACTTGTTTTAGAATTAATTTCCAAAACAAATGGAATTTTTCTTTTAAAAATTTAATATCAAACTATTAATTCAGTGTCTCTTTATTTTCTAATATATCCCAATTTTTTACTCTTAATGGTTAAATTACTAAGGTTACAAAACAAGATGCTTTAATAAAAACCAAAATAATAAAACTATGGAATCATAGAAGTTAAGGAATCGAATTAATAAAATGCACATATTTTTTGTGTGGTGGAGGTTTTTATCAAAAATTATTACCCTTTAAAACAATATTTTTTCATTTTGGATTCAAATTAGTTAATATAATCCTCCCATTAATTAATTCCTTTTAGTATTTACAAGATTGTAACTCCCCCTCCACTATAAAAAGGCAAGCACTCTACCTCTTCCTCAAACCTCTCAAGCCACATTGGCTCATAAAAAATCTTAAAAATAGTATACCAAAATCCACCCAAACCTATAATACACCCCTTGGTATGAAATCCACCTAAGGAATCTATTTGGTACAAACCATAAGGAGTTACTAGATTAAGAGGTAACATCTTTCCTTAAGCTCTTTAGTTTTATTTCCATTCTCCACCCCCTAAAAACTTCTTATTCCATGATTATATAACAACTTCAGTATCCTAAATATACTATGATTTTTTATTCTAAGTGTTTTACCTAAACGTACTCACACCATCTAATGGGTAACAAACATACTGTTTATGTGAACGACGAACTACCATCTCACGAAATGATGATTGTTCATTCTTCATTTACCACCTCTCTTGGTGGTACTTATGATGGAAACTCTATTTATATTTGATATATATGATATTTATAATTTATTTATTCTTATTTAATTTTTATATAACACGTACCACTATACATTAAATTTTGTGTAAATGTGATAACATCATTTGTTGAAATGTGGACTATCGCCTCCTTAAAGTGATGTGATTCATTCACGCTATACATGGAATGTATTAAGGATGATTTCAATAAACCTATATAACATATATAACATAGATATGATAATGGAATTATAATATATATATTTTTAATTAAATTTTCATCCTCTTAATATGAAAAATAAATCAATGTAGCATTGATGTGTATGTATGGCTTATCGTCTCCATGAACGGTGCATTTCATTTCTTATTTGAAAACACTATAGATTATTATAAATACAAATGTATGGAATATATATAATAATTAAGTCATGGTTTAAATTTTTCATATGATTAAATTATGATCTAATTAATAGTAACAAAAAATCTCAAGTCAAAACTTACTTGATAAAACTAGGAAATTAACACCCAAAATAGTTAAAATAATGACAGAGTGTTGAAAAACGGGTATTAAAATGTTGTAAGAAGTTAATATATCATATTATAAAAAGGATTATGGTCATTTTATAAGTTATTAACATATTTTAAACCACTCTAAAAGAGTATAAATACCAAAGAAAAAAAGGAAGGTTAAGTAGAGTGTTGTCGTCTAAATTTACATTCCATCAAGACATATTTGTTGTTATACACCAATTTACTTTTATATGGTGTATATACTTCCATTTTACATGTTATATCATGAATATCATTATTATAATGGTATTATAAGTATCATTTAATTTTATTACATCATGATTATTAGGATTTAAATGTTTTAAAGTGGCATGAGACACTTTGGAAAGTTTAATGATTATTTCCCTCAAGAATGTTTTAATGATATTTAAACAGTATTTCCATTAATCAATAATAAAAAACCTTAATGTTATTTATAATCCACTAGGGAATTATTGATAAATTTTTATCCTTTATTCGATATATATATTTGACGATAATTCACATTGTTTATTAATTAAATCGATTATTCGATAGATGAGGAATGTTTTGGACTGGCAGACACGGGTGGGGATCCATTATAGATAGCCCATCAATGAATTGGTAGTATCATGAGATGAATCAGTTGGACAAATAAAAATATTTTAAACTATCTTGATAATATATCTTGATGGTATAGTGGTTCACATTCTAGATACATGACATCCAATATTAAATCATTTCCTTCATTCTAGTTATCATTTTTATCCATGAGATTTTGCATCAAAAGATCTATGGATGCATTTCATTTTAAGTTCATTGATTAAATGGAATGTA
This sequence comes from Viscum album, assembly GCA_963277665.1. NCBI lineage: Eukaryota > Viridiplantae > Streptophyta > Magnoliopsida > Santalales > Viscaceae > Viscum > Viscum album. Next base: position 1,074,100,715 of record OY728121.1, on the reverse strand, counting down.
TTTTCAGATTTTTACATTTCTATATTGATATTTCATTATCAAGTTATTTTAAAGGAATGTACAATCAGTTATTTATATTTCCATTATCCTAATTGAGTCATTATTTCTTCTATTTTACTTACCCTTACTGAGAATTTGATCTCACCCTTATTATGTTTCATTTCCCCAAGTTATGAAGAATAAATATTTGAATAAGAATTCAAGGATTCAGTTTATTTCATTTTATTATGTATCATGTTTTTATTTTTTTTATTTTCCAATGTATTATGGGTATCATTTATGTAATATGAATTTCCAAGACTGGTAAATTAATTGGTCATTTGGTATTTAATTCCATGTAATCATTCCAATGTAACAAAATAATTCACCAACTATAGGATTCTGGGGTTGGGGAAATACTATTGGTATTATAGGAAGCTTAACAGCAACCATGGAAACTAGATTTAGACAACATAGATTAGAGAACATAACCCTAAGGTAGAATTTTAGGATACATATAAACAAAAATCCTATAATTTTAGTAAGGTAGGGATTATATGTGTATTAATAGAAATACATCCATTTCTGGATACTATTAGTGGATGTGGTTTTGGAACATATATACCTAGGAGTAACAACTCTAACAATGTGCGTTGAGCCTGACTTGGTGTAACCTGGTACACAATAACATTCTTTACTATATACCTATTTTGAAACTCTTATGGGATATACTTAGAAGAGTTCTTAATTTCTATACCACCCATTATGAAGGATTTAGAAGTAAATATATCCCAAAAGATTCCATGATAATTATTATGAGGCTAACTAAACATAAATGTTTAAATTTATGTTAATAATTTTTCTAGTTTTGAGATTATACATTATGATATGATCTAACCTAGTTCATGTACTCATTTAAAAATGAATCCTAGTAGAAGTAATGTGAACCTCACTAATTCACATGATCTAAAGAGTTAAAAGGTTCAAATATTTCATGTTCATAAGACAATATTCCAAAGGGAAATAGTCTCCCAAACATTCTCATCACATGAGGACATAGTATCATGTAATAATGAAATGGGTAAATAATTCTCCAAGTATTATGTCTTAGAAGAAAACCATGAAAAGAATAGGCCATCTGAGAACCGTGAAAAATGGAGTATGTCAAGAAGATAGAGGGAGAGAATTTTTCCCCCACATGTGATAATTATAGAAAGAAGCACCCTGGTACTTACTTAAAAGGAATGAGAGTTTTCTACAAGTGTTGAAAGAAAGGCCCCAATGCTTGTAATTTAAATGGTAAGAAAATTTTTCTAATGTACAATGATTCAAATACAAGTAGATGGTATACTATTCAATAATTGTGTCATGTGAGAAAGGAATATATCCCAAATTATGATATTGGATAATGGTCAAGTTTTGCTACTGCCACAAATGAGTATAAATGATTAATATTACAATTCACGAATTTTTTCATTTTAATATTTTATTAGTGATGTATTGGTTATAAGGATTATGGAATATATGAGGATTATACTATAATACCTTTTTCATTAAGGATTTGATATCATATATTGAATAGTCCCAAGAAAATATATTATGTAAAAAGTAAAACTTTTTTCAAAACACATGGTTGAGGGAAATATAACCATTGATATATGACCCCTTACTTTTATTACAAACTTAAACATGATTTATTATATAAAACATCACTTGATACAACAAGAATATTGAGGGGTTTAGTGTCTTTGAGACTTAGGATCATTACATAAAAACTTAAAACATGAAATACAACATCTTTATTGAAAACTTCCTTTATATGACCACTACATTCCCTCGTACTTAGCATTGCATGGGATAACCTGAGGACATGCATAAGAAAAGGGTGAGCTATAAAGCCCAGTAAGGGAGTAAACATGGAATACCATGAGGAGTACAATAAATTTTAGCCAATAGGCATATCAATAGAGCATAAGAGAAACATGAACATAAAGGCATGATAAAGCATGATAATCATAACATGGAAATGTGGCAACAACACTTAACATGGAATTACCATGAGCCAAGGCCCATTGCACATAGAGCATGAGTAAATCTTCATTGCACATGAAGAACAAGTAAACCCTCGTTTCACTTGAATTAGCATGAGTCAACACTCATTGCACATGACGTATCATGATACTATACTTTACCCAATGCATTGGATCACTATAAGGGCGTACCCTTCTTAAACATTTCATTTCATGCATAAGTGTGCCACATGGATCATAAAACATAGATTCATAAAACATAATCATTTATTCCATGATAAAGGACTGTGAAATTCATACGTGAAACTTTATAATAAATAAGTAAATGTGCATAAAGGTGAATATCCTTGATGGAGAAATGGGCATGGTATTCACTACACAATGGCATTGGCTTAGAAAATCGGTGCGATTTCGGCAGCGTAACGGCGTGACATAAGAATTCATAAAAATGGTTGATGAGAGAGAAAGGGTTACCTCATAATATTTACATGTAATGGACAGTAAGTAGGTAATATAGATACATTTCCCAACAATTTTAATGGAATTTAGATTCATGATACAAAAGTATTGCTTGAATGTAAATGAGGAGAGAGAAGTTCCTTTCGGAATTTCGGCATAGTAACGGGTGTACATGGGAGGAATTTAATGAGAGAGAAAGGGGTATCCCATCATTCAAAAATAAAGTGGTAAGTATGGGGGAGGTTTTAACACATACCCCAACAATAATAATAGATGTTAAAATGGCAAAACAACTTATGTAAAATTGGAAAAAAATGTGAAAGGAAGAAAAAAACCCTTACTTGGAAGTGTGCTTCCAAAGGCTAGAGAGAGGATTGTGAGAGGCTTCTTGGGAGATTGGGGCACCTTGTGAGGATTCTAGAAAGAGTAGGCCAGAGGTTGGATGAACTCCAAAGTCTTTGAGTGAGGAGGAAGTGGGAGCTTGGGTGGGTTTTTATAGGAAAGGTGAGTGAATTATTTATTATTTAGGTTTGGGTCCCATTACATTAAATTAATCAAAACCACAAACCATCCCATGGTTTTTGCGAATGGTTTTGGGAAAAGGTAAGAGGAAAAAATATTTTATAAGGCCAAAGTCCGAACTTCATAAAATAATAGGGTTGCTTATGTGGAGGTGAGTCACACTCCCATGGAAAATAATTTAAAAAGACAAGGTGTTTCATAAGTCTTGAAGGGTCCATTAATGCTTTGAAAAGTAAGTCAAACAAACCCAAAATCACATTATTTTAATTTTAAAACCTATATTGGCTGAACATAAATCTTATAGTATTTTATTACATCAATATTGGGTCATTAAGATGTCATAAAACACATTATATATTTAAACGGTATTTAATTTTTACCCAACAATTTAACTGTCTCAGAAAATTATGAAAAATTCACTGTGGGATAATTTCGACGTCTTGATTCCAGAAATAACATTTATTTTATCTAAATAGTTTTTTTAAATATGTTAGTTTTCAATTTTAAAATAAAAACAGACAGTTATCAAAAATTCACGGGTTTTGACATAAATGGATTTGAAACTTTAATAAAAATTACAATTGCATTCATAAAATTATAAGATAATTTATATTTAATAAAAATTAATTTAATAATAATAATATTATTTTATTAAAATATTATTTAATTAAAAAATCTCTTAATTTAATAAAATAGAATTTTTAATTAAATAATAACTAAAAACACTATTTGTACTTTAAAACTATTTACAATGTATCAAAAAAGACAAGGAGGTATATTCATTATTATATACAAAAATAATATACATGAACATATTACTAGAGATTTGTTACATAACCCCTTAAAACAACCGCATAGGACCTAAGGGTAAGGTGTGTGATGGTGACAGACTCTTGGGGTGCCTCGGATAACATCACTCGAGTGGTAATCTCTATCAACTTCCACTTTTCCCTTAGACGGTCCAGTTCGAGCTTGACATGGTGAAGCTCGGCTTGGGCTTGGTCAAGAGAGAAGCCTAAGGATTCCACCACTTTTCCGAGCTCTGACAAATGGGCTTCGTACGGAGCAATTCTACTGGACGAGGCCATCGCTTCTTTTGTCTGAGTAAATTGGATTTGTTAAAGCCCTATATTTATACTAATCATGTGATCACTGTTCAACGACTATATTAGCAACAGTCAAAATTCATAGCATAAAACCAAAGAAGTTGACATTTTATATAAACACAAAGAGACATTTAATTAGATCAAGATGGATTTTCATTAATGAAAATTTGGGTCGCACAATATTCCCCCCTTAAGAAATTTTGCCCTCAAAATTTTCCTTTTCCCACACTAAAACGGAGGTGGGTAACTCAGCTTCAGCATTTCATCTGATTCCCAAGTCCCTTTTTCAAACCTGTGGTTTCTCCACAACACCTTGACGAGGGGCATTGTCTTATTTCGTAGGAATTTTTCTCTATGATCTAAGATCTTCACCGGTTTCTCCTCATAAGAACGATCATCCTCCAACTGTACCACCTCAGAAGAGAGTACATATGAAGGGTCCAGTATGTACTTCTTTAAGAGGGATACATGAAATACATCATTTACTTTGGCCATGGTAGGTGGTAGTGCAAGTCGATAGGCCACAGCGCCAACACGATCAAGAATCTCGAAGAGGCCAATGTAGCTTGGACATAACTTCCCTTTTGTTCCAAACCTCATGACCTTCTTCCACGAAGATATGCGTAGAAAAACCATGTCTCCAACTTTAAACTCAAGGTATCGTCGACGATTATCTGCATAACTCTTCTGTCGACTCTGGGCTAACTTGATATGTTGTTGAATGGTTTTCACCTTCTACATCATTTCCTCGACCATTTATGGTCCAAGCTGCTTACGTTCACCGACCTCATCCCAACATGTCGGTGTTCTTCACCTTTTCCCATATAGGGCTTCATATAGTGCCATTTGGATGCTCGAGTGGAAACTATTGTTATAAGAGAACTCAACAAGAGGAAGATGTTGATACCATCCTCCTTTTAAGTCCATTGAGCACACTCCCAACATATCATCAAGTGTTTGGATAGTCCACTCAGATTGACCATCAGTTTGAGGATGATAGGCCATACTGAAGTTCAGTTCAGTATTCAGAGCATGTTGAAGACTCTTCCAAAACATAGAGGTGAATCTTGGATCTCGGTCAGACACAATAGATAGTGGTACTCCATGGAACCTTACCACTTCCCTAATATATATTTGTGCCAGTTTATCCAATGAGAAATCCTCCAGAATAGAAATGAAGTGTGCAATCTTTGTAAGACGATCCAAAACAACCTAGATTGCATTGTTGCCTTTGGATGTCCTTGGAAGTCTGGTGAAAAGGTCCATAGTGATGTTCTCTCATTTCCATTATGGTATGGGCAATGGTTGCATTATCCCCTTAGACTTCTGCCTCTCTGCCTTCACTTGCTGACACACCAGGCACTCTGATGTATATTTTGCGATCTCCTTATTCATATTATCCCACCAAATGTTTTCTCGGAGATCTCGATACATATTTGTGCTCCCTAGGTGAATAGAGAAATTTGAACTATGTGCATCATCCAAAAGTTCCTTCTTCAGCTCCGGACTTGATGGAACACATAGTCTTTTCCCAAACCGCACAATTCCTTCTTCATTAACATTAAACTCCGAGTATTTCCCTTTTTCGATAGCTTCCACCTTTTCCTGAATTCCCCCATCATCCTTCTGAGCATCCTTTAACCTTTCCAAAAGGGACAGTTGAGCAATCATTTGTGAAATTATTGATGATGTTCCCTTCTTTATGATCCCCATGTGCATCTTCATAAAGTATAAGAAGATTGGATCCTTCTCAATTCTCATCATTGATAGAATCATTGGGTCCTTTCTACTTAGGGCATCTTCCACCTTGTTCGCTTTCCCAGGGTGGTAATGTATTGAACAGTCATAATCCTTGATGAGTTCTATCCATCTTCTCTGGCGCATATTAATATCTTTCTATGTGAATAGATATTTAAGACTCTTGTGGTCAGTATATATCTCACATTTCTCTCCATAGAGATAATGCCGCCAGATTTTCAAGGCAAAGATCACAGCCACCAACTCTATATCCTGTGTTGGATAGCTTCACTCATGGATTTTCAATTGCCTTGAGGCATAGGATATTACTTTATCATTCTGTATCAGCACACAGCCTAAGCCCTTCTTTGAAGAATCACTGAATACCACAAAAATTTCCCAACTTGTGGGTAAGGTGAGCACGTTCGCAGTGATAAGCCTCCTTTTAAACTTCTTTAATCTTTCTTTGCATTCATAAATCCATGAAAACTTTACTCCCTTTCAAGTTATCTTGGTAAGAGGGTTGGACAATCGTGATAAATTTCTTACAAATCGTCGATAATATCCAGCTAACCCCAAGAAGCTACGAATATCTGTTACCGATGTTGGCATCAGCCTTCCCTCAATTACATCTATTTTGGAGGGATCCATAGATATCCCATTGCTTGTGATTATATGTCCCAAGAATGATACCTCCTTCAACCAGAACTCACACTTGCTATACTTTGCATAGTGCTTCTCCTTGCGCAAAGTCTCTAGTACAGTTCTTAAATTCTCTTCATGATCCTCCTTGGTTTTGGAGTATATTATAATATTATACATAAAGACTACCAAAAATTGGTCTAGGTAATATCTAAAGACTCTATTCATTAATTCCATGAAGATTTCTAGAGAATCAGTGAGTCCAAAAGGCATTACTATGAATTCATAGTGCCCGTATCTTGTGTGAAAAGCAGTCTTGGGGATATCTTCCTTCTTCACCCTTACTTGATAATATCCTGACCGCAAGTCCACCATGGAGAATTACTGTGCTCAATGCAGCTGATCGAACATGTCATCAATTCTTGGGAGAGGATACTTGTTCTTTATCGTGATTTTGTTACGTTCATGATAATCGATGCAAAGCCGCATTGACCCATCCTTCTTCTTGACAAAGAGGACTGGTGCACCCCATGGTGAAGCACTTGGGCGTATAAACCCTTTCTCCAGATTCTCTTGTAGTTGTTTTTTCAGCTCTTCAAGCTCTACAACAGCCATTCTATATGGAGTCTTGGATATTGTTAAATCCCCGGGTATATGTTCAATTGAGAATTCAACATCTCTTCTAGGAGGAAGACCAGACAGTTCCTCGGGAAACACTTCAGAGAATTCCATCACAATAGGAATTTCCTCAAGGATGGTTTCTTCCTTGGACTCAATCATCTGATCCAGATACGCATGCTCATAGGGCAGTAATATCCATGCTTGATATGATGGAGCTAAAGTATATTCATCTTTCTCCTTACACATGTAAATAATCGGGGGGGGGGGGGGGTTTATTCTCCATATGGAGTGTGATATACCTCTCCCGACAATTTATGTTGGCTCTATATAAGGAAAGCCAATCCCTGCCAAGAATTGCATCAAATTCCACCAGAGGGAGTATGACGAGGTTCACTGAGAAATTTAATCCACAGATTATAACATGGGAGGACTTATATTCATGGGATTCAATGATTGCCCCATTTGCCATACTCACAGACATCATCACTTCCATGATTTGTGGTGGTGCTGGAATTGTTCGACTAAACTTTCGAGATATAAAAGAATGTGTAGAACCTGAATCAAAAAGTATGTCTGCTATTCTTGAATGAATAACTAGCGTACCTGTCACCACTTCATTTTCGGGGTGCACTTCGGCAGAAGTGATGGAAAAATCTCTTCCTTGCTACCTTGGAGGTTGTTGGTTGCCTCTGAAAACCCTTGGATTAGGGCACTGATTTTCAAAATGACCCGGTTCTTTGAATTTGTAGCATTGAACAAAGCGTTGAGGTTCTAACGGAGTGTTACTCTCCTCTGTCGTAGCCACGGGTCTTTCTTGCTGATAGTTAACAGCTAGGTTCCCTTCTCTTCCACACCTGAAGAATTTCCTCATCCCCTTAAGGCAATCTCTAGGGTTCTTCTTTCTGCACTTTTGGAAAATGTGGTGCTGGATCTTCTTAGCACCGTTGGATTTATCCACCGGGACACCAGAAGTCCACCTTACGCTTCTTATCCCCATGATACCCCTGTGATTCTCCGATCTCCATTACGACCTTGATGGCACAGATCGTCAATGCCTTCCGTAGGCTAGGCTTCAGCCTAGAAAAGAAGCGGTCAACATTGCATTCGGGGGTAACGACAAAGCCAGAAGCATATCGTGCTAGCCTTGTGAAGTTTTCCTCATATGCTCCAACATATTCTTCATCTTTTTTCTTGAGGGAAAGGAAGTCCCTTACCATCTTAATCCAGAGAGTGTGCGGAAAATATTTATCGAAAAACACCTTCCGGAAATCCTTCCATTCCAATGCCTCGATCTCCTCCCCATGCTTCGTATTTTTTATCAACGTCCACCATTGATCAGCTTCACCCTCCATATGATAAGCCGCCAGGAGAACCTTCTCTTGTTTATAACATTGAAGGATGGAGAAAATCTTTTCAATGGATTTGATCCATTGTTCAGTGATCGTGGTATCAGATGATCCTCTAAAATAGGAGGCCTTTGTCTCATGAAGCTCTCGATAGAGACTTGTCCTTTTTTAGGGGGGGGGGGGGTTGAACATTCCTCTTGAACGGTGTTTCTATTCAAAACATGAGTTAGACGAGAGAGAATAATGACAATGTTCGCGATTCCCCCTCCAATTGGATTGGGCATCTCATTAGTACAATCATCACACTGATCTTCACATCGGTTGTTAGCCCGAGTCCTCATATTACCGGCCATTGGCTGGAATAAAAGGAAAGTTAGGGGTAATACATAAAGGGTAATCCAAAGACAAAAGTTGGTGACTTATAAAAAAACATTTATTTACTTAACTCGTGAGTCTATAGGCTTCAATCTAGGAATTCCATGATCTGCCTTCTAACATATATTCTTAGGGGCATTTTTTTAATTCCCTTAATAAGGGTTCATACTAAGCATGTGAATTTATCAAAACATATCCCTAGAGAGTGTCGTAACCAAGATTACAACAAGTCCCTTTGTAATGCACCAGTTCCCATTCGAGTCCATCTCAAAGTGGTGTTTTCGGGTTTTATCCCTAGGGTACATCTGTGCCAGAGTCGCCTCTACCTGCTCGTATCCAGACATGGATGTATTTGCTTGATAGACCACTTAATTAGTACTTACCAAAACTTAGGGATGTTTTTATTATACTTAGTCTTGTATCTAAGGCTTTACTAGGGTTTTCTAATCATAATCCCAAAAATAACAATAACTATCCTCTGATACCAACTATGACAACCCTGCTTTTATTACAAACATAAACATGATTTATTATATAAAACATAACTTGATAAAATAAGAAGATCGAGAGGTTTAGTGTCTTTGGGACTTAATATCATTACATAAAAACTTAAAACATGAAATAAAACATCCTTATTGAAAACTTCCTTTACATGACCACTACATTCCCTCGTACTTAGCATTGCATGGGATAACCTGAGGACATGCCTAAGAAAAGGGTGAGATATAAAGCCCAGTAAGGGAAGACACATGGAATATCATGAGGAGTACAATACATGTTAGGAAATAGGAATATCAATAGATCATAATAGAAACATGAACATAAAGGCATGATAAAGCGTGATAATCATAACATGGAAATGTGGCAACAACACTTAACTTGGAATTAGCATGAGCCAAGGCCCATTGCACATGGAGCATGAGTAAATCCTCATTGCACATGAAGCACAATTAAACCTTCATTGCACTTGAATTAGAATGATTCAACACTCATTGCACATGAAGTATCATGATACTATACTTTACCCAATGCATTGGAGCGCTATAAGGGTACACCCTTCTTAAACATTTCATTTCATGCATAAGTGTGCCACATGGATCATAAAACATGGATTCATAAAACATAATCATTTATTCCATGATAAAGGTATGTCGAATTCATACATGAAACATTATAATCAATAAGTAAATGTGCATAAAGGTTAATACCCTTTATGGAGAAATGGGCATGGTATTCACTACACAATGGCATTGTCTTAGAAAATCGGTGCGATTTCGGCAGCGTAATGACGTGACATAAGAATTCATAAAAATGGTTGATGAAAGATAAAGGGGTTCCTAATCATATTTACATGCAATTGAAAGTAAGGAGTTCATATAGATACATTTCCCAACAATTTTAATGGAATTTAGAGTTATGATACAAAATTATTTCTTGAATGTAAATGAGGAGAGAGAAGTTCCTTTCAGAATTTTAGCATAGTAACGGGTGTACATGGGAGGAATTTAATGAGAGATAAAGGGGTATCCCATCATTAAAACATAAAGAGGGAAGTATGGGGGATGTTCGCAACCATACCCAAACATTCATAATTGAAATTAAAAGGGCAAAACAACTTAAAGAAAATTGGAAAAAATGAGAAAGGAAGAAAAAAACCCTTACTTGGAAGTGTGCTTCCAAAGGCTGGAGAGAGGCTTGTGAGAGGCTTCCTGGGTGCTTGGGGCACCTTGGGAGGATTCTACAGAGAGTATGGAAGAGGTTGTGCGAACTCCAAAGGCTTTGAGTGAGGAGGAAGTGGGAGCTTGGGTGGGTTTATATAGGAAAGGTGATGGAATTCTTTATTATTTAGGTTTGGGTCCCCTTACATTAAATTAATCCAAACCACAAACCTTACCATGGTTTTTGCCAATGCTTTTTGGAAAAGGGAAGAGGAAAACAATATCTTATAAGGCCAATGTCCGAACTTCTTAAAATAATAGGGTTGCTTATGTGGAGGTGAGTCACACTCCCATGGAAAACAATTTAAAAAGACAAGGTGTTTAATAAGTCTTGAAGGGTCCATTAATGCTTTAAAAAGTAAGTCAAACAAACCCAAAATCGCATTATTTTAATTTTAAAACATATATTGGTCGAACATAAAGCTTATAGTATTTTATTACATCACTATGGGGTCATTATGATGTCATAAATCACATTATATATTTAAACGGTATATAATTTTTATCCAAAAATTTGACTGTCTCAGAAAATTATGAAAAATTCACCATTGCATAATTTAAACGTCCTGATTCTAGAAATAATATTTATTTTATCTAAATAATTTTCGAAATATGTTAATTTTCACTTTTAAAATAAAAACCTACATTTATCGAAAATTCAAGGGTTTTGACAGAAATGGCTTTCAAACTTTAATAAAAATTACAATTGCATTCATAAAATTATAAGATAATTTATATTTAATAAGAATTAATTTAATAATAATAATAATATTTTATTAAAATATTATTTAATTCAAAAAGTCCCTTAATTTAATAAAATATAATTCTTAATTAAATAATAACTAAAAACACTATTTGTACTTTAAAACTATTTATAATGTATCAAAAAAGACAAGGAGGTATATTCATTATTATATACAAAAATAATATACATGAACATATTACTAGCGATTTGATACAGAACCCCTTAAAACAGCCGCATAAGACCTAAGGGTAAGGTGTGCGATGGTGACAGACTCTTGGGTGGCTCGGATAACATCGCTCGAGTGGTAATCTCTATCAACTTCCACTTTTCCCTTAGATGGTCTCGTTCGAGCTTGACATGGTGAAGCTCAACTTGGGCTTGGTCAAGAGCGAAGCCCAAGTACGCCACCTCTTTTCCGAGCTCTGACAAATGGGATTCGTACGGAGAAATTCTCTTGGACGAGGTCATTGCTTCTTTTGTCTGAGTAAATTGGATTTGTTAAAGCCCTATATTTATACTAATCATGTGATCACTGTTCAACGGCTTTATTAGCAATGGTAAAAATTCTTAAATAAAACCAAAGAAGTTGAAATTTTATATAAACATAAAGAGACATTTAATTAGATCAAGAGGGATTTCCATTAATGAAACTTTGGGTCGTTACAGATATGTTTCTAATGTTAAGACAATGATGTTTGGATAACGAAGGGATTTATTTTGATATTTTCTAACTACCTTGGAACCAATTAATGATTTATTTACAAATTGGTTCATGCTACCATTGATAGAGTTTAAAACACTTTCGGATTTATGGAATATATCTAATAAAATGTTTCTTACTTAAAGAATAAGTAATAATGCATGTTTCCAATAGGTTTGTATAGAGATTCATTTTAATAAAATATTTCAATAGGATATAAGATAAAGTTATTCACATGTTTGGAGTATGAAAATTTTTAGTTGCTTCATGTTAATGAAAATCTCATCTTGTAAATTCAGTGACCCTCTTTCTAAAGTGTTGGATAATAATATTTCATAAAGGTTAACCATTTATGAAATTTTTTAAGTTTAAATTTGGATTTTGTTTTATAGATTGACATATTACATCACTATTCAATTAATCTTGTTCTAAGAGATAAAGTATATATTTTTCAAGTCCTGACTAGAGGATAAGATTGTGCATATACAAACATACCATGTATATTTACTTATATTCCTAAAAAGATAAAGAATTAATCAACTCCATCAAAAAATGATCTTGAAGAGAAAAAAATTACCATGTACTTTCTTTTATGATGAATCTAATGGACCCTTATATCATTGAAAATTTATGGATTTTTTATTGTTAACCTTCTCATAACAATGCTCTCTAGCACTCCCCATCAGAACATGATTGTTAGATTTTCCCTCTATATCCATGTTTCTATTTCCCACCTATGTTCTCCTGCTAGAGACCCTAGTTATATGGCCATTATAATTCCCTTTATCACTTATTAAGAAGACATGTTATTAACCCAATTTATGATGTTGGTTTTTCAACAATAGATTTTTCCAATGTCATCCCCTTAATTATTGAGGTCAAGTTTAAATTGTGAGGATGTAATTTAATTAAGGTGGGGAAAATGTAACACCCCAATACATTACAATATTTTTACTTTTAAAATAATTTTTTTCTGGAATTATTATATAAAACACCAATATAAGATTACTCTACCCATAACACTAAGTTAGTTTTATTATACGCAAAATCGAGTTTTACTTCCTTTTACTAGCGCACATATTTTAAAAACTAAATTTTGACAAATTAAAAAATATTATTTGTCAAAATTAATATCATTTTTTTAATTCATAATGTCAAAATTAGATTAATGTGAATTTTTGGAATTTTTCTGATAAGTTTCATTTTTTTTATGAATATTGAAAAATACTACATTTTAATTAAAAATAGCCTTATGTTTAACGAATTTTTAGTGTTAAATTATATTTCAAATTGGATTTTAATGTCAAAATAAACCAATTAAACATATATTAATACAATTTAGATCATTGGAATCATTTGTATATCAAAATTATATATAAATACTTATTAAAATTTTGAAAGTTTTTACTTTAAACCCCTATTTTCTCACTATGTCTCTGGGATTAGTGTTAATCTTAATTTTCCCAATTCTATGATTTGAATTTTGAAAAATGGAAATACAAAGTTGTAATCAGTAAAATATTTTTGTTCTAATAAGCTCAACTTAATTTTTCCCCAAAAAAAATATTAATGAAAGTTATTAAAATTATTTACAGTGATTAAGGTAAAATTAATCTTAACAAGAGACTAAACCTTAATCTTAGGGACCAAAATGTCCTGGAAACTTGCCCAAAATATAGTTTCTTCCAATAATAAGTCCATGAACACATTGTTTTTAATTTTATGGGTTATTTGGATGTTACTAAGTGGTAGTTCTCTATATAAACGGTTACGTAAGGAAAAATAAAAAAAGGGAACTTTCCTTACATTTAAAATTTATAAATCTTTGAGATATGTAAAAAACATAATATTTTTGGTTATACATATAATTTTTAAGGATAAATGGGTTATTTATATCATAATAATTTATTGATAATATTTAGATATGTTTTAGTTACTTAAAATGATTAAGAAACGTTAATATAGTGTTTATTTAGTTAATAATAAAATTTAATAAATGATACTATAAATATTAAAAGTGAGGTGAATTAATTGAATTATTGTATTTATTTATTATTTTAGATGAATATATCATTTTAAACAGGTTTAAAAATAATATATTTTAATTCAAATAATATATTGATATTTTAAAATTAAAATTAAATAAATAATGTTATAATTGACATTGACGTTATTTTAAAATAAATTATATTTTATTAAATGATATAAAATTAATAAAAATAATTTATTATTTAAATTAATTTTTTTTGTGTCAATAAATATAAATATTATCTATTAATGGACAAATTTATATTTTATAATTAACATATTGACCCATATATTGTAAAAATGTTGTTAACATGGTCCGGGTTTAAGTAGTGTTTTAACGCGTCACATGCGCTTATTTTAAAGTTAATTTCCAAAACACAAGGGATTTTAATTTTATAAATTATATATAATATTAATAATTAATTAGATCTAAATTTTACAATAAATATCACCATTTTAGTCTTACTGGTTATATAAATTAGGTTAGAAAACTAGATTCTTTAATAAAAACCAAAATGATAAAATTGAAAAATCGTAGAAGTTAAGGAATAAAATTATTAAAATTCATATATTTTTGTGTTTTGGAGGTTTTTTTCCACCATTATTTCAATTTAATAGATTATTCTTCCATTTTTTAGTCACATTAGGAAATATAGACCTCCCATTAATGAATACCTTTTGGTATTTACAAGAGTGTCACTCCCCTTCCACTATAAAAAGGAAATCACTCTACCTATATCTCACACCTCTCAAGACACTTTGGATCATACAAACTCTTAACAAATAGTATCCTGACATACATACACCAAACATATAATAATAACTTTTGGAATAAATCCACCTATTTAATCCCTTTGGTACAACTAAATTGAGCAACCCAATTAAGAGGTAACTTCTTTCCTTAAGCTCTTTAGTTTTCTTACTATTATCCACCCCATAAACTATAATTATTTCATGATTATATAAAAAAATAAATTATCCTAAATATAAAAGGTTTTTTTATACTATGTTTTATACCTACACTTACACATGCCTCTATCTAATGGGTAATGAACATATTGTTTATGTGAATAGAGAACTACCGCCTCACGAAATTATGATTGTTCATTCTTCCTTTACTGCCTCTCATAGTGGTCATTATGATGGACACTATATTTTTATTTTATATATAAGATATTTATAATTTATTTATTCTTATTTAATTATTCTATAACACATACATTTATACATTCCTTTTTGTGTAAATATGATAACATTGTTTGTGGAAGTGTGGACTACCGCCTCCTTAAAGGAATGTGATTCATTCATGCTATACATAGAAGGTATTAAGGATTATTTGAATAAAACTATGTAAAATATATAAAATATATATTATAATATAAATATATTATACATTTTTATCATTTATTTTTCATCCTTTTAATACAACATAGAAATGAAAGTAGCATTCCTGCGTATGTACGACCTAACATCTCTATGAACGGTAGATTTCATTTCTTATCTCCAAGAATTATAGAATATTATAAATACAAATTTAATGAATATATATTATAATTAAGTCATTTTTTAAATTATTTGGATGATAAAATCATGATCTAATTAATAGGAACAACAAATCACAAGTCAAAACATGCTTGAGAAAACTAGGTAATTAACACCCAAAATAGTTAAAATATTAAAAGAGTGTTAACAAATAGGTAATAAAGTATTTTAATAAGTTAATATATGATATTATAAAAATGATAATGGTTATTTTATAAGTTAGTAACATATTTTAAACAACTATACATGATTATAAATACCAAACAACAAAAATTAAGATAAAGGTAAAGGTTTTCATCTCAATTTACATTCCATTTAGTCCTATTTGTTATTATGAACCAATTTAAATTTATATGGTGTATATACTTCAATTTTACATGTTATATCATGAATATCCTTATTATAATTGTATTTTAAGTTTCATTTCATTTTATTCTCTCATGTGGATTATGATTTAAATGTTTCAAAGTGGTATGAGATACTTTGGAATGTTTAATGATCTTCTTCCTCAAAAATGTTTTAGTTATCTTTAAACAGTATTTCAGTTAAACAACAACAAAACCCCTTTTATTAGTTATACACCCTGAGGTAATTATTTATAAATCTATATCCTTTATTCAATATGTATATTTTATGATAAGGAACATTGTTTATTCATTAAATCAATTATTCAATAGATGAGAAATGCTTTGTCCTGGAAGACACGAGTGGAGATCGACTATAGATTGTACCCTGATGCATCAGTAGTCTCAAGAGAAAAATCATTTTGAAAAATTAGAATAGTTTAATCTATCTAGAGAATGTATCTTGATGTTATAGTGGTTCATATCCCAAACATCCAATATTAAATCATTTCCTTCATTTAGTTATCATTTTTATCCATTAAATTTTATGTCGACAGATGTATGGATGAATTTAATTTTTAGTTTATTTATTAAATCGAATGTGTTTTAAAATTCTTAACTTACTATATTGATATTTCCTTATCATGTTATTTTAATGGAATGTGCGATCAGTTATTTATCTTTCCATTTATTCTCAATGATTCATTATTTCTTCTGTTTTACTTACCCTTACTGATCATTTGTTCTCACCCTTTTTATGTTTCATTTCCCAAAGATACAAAGAATAAATCTTTGAATAATAATTCAAGGATGAATTTTATTTCATTTTATTATGTATCATGTTCGCATTTTTGATTTCCCAATGTATTATCGGTATCATGTATGTAATTTAGATTTCCAAGACTGCTAAATTAATCGGTCCTTATGGATTTGATTCCGTGAAATCATGCCACTATAATAAAATAATGAACCATCTCCGAGCTTGTAGGGTCAGTTTCTTACATGAAATTGGAGTTTGGGTAGGTATATATAGGAAAAGAGAGTGCAGTTCTTTATTATTTCCCAAACATAATTTTTGGACTCTATACAATATAATAACCAAAACCACAAACCTTATCATGGTTTTTTATGATAGTTTCTACCAAAGAGAAGAAATTTTCATTATTTTATAATTAAAAGGTCTAAAATCATTAAAATATTAACCATGGTAATGTGTAAGTGAGTAACATTTATAAAAAATGATTTTAAAACCCGAAAAATATAATATAGGTTTTAGAGGATTCATAAAGGTATTATAAAATCAATAAAATAACGTTAAAATAAATTATTTTAAAGGGGAAAAATATATTTGTTCATGGATAGCTTTTATGGTATATACTTTATCACTTTTTCATCATTATTATGTCATAATACACATAGTATACTTTTACCATATATCATTTTTATCCGAAAATTCGAATGCCTCATGAAATTATGAAAGAATCACGGTTGGATAATTTCAACATGTTTATTCAAAAAATGATATTTATTTTACCAAAATAATTAAATAAATATTAGAAGATGAAATTTAAATTTAAAATCCCCATTTATTGAGAAATACTGTATTTTTTACAATAACATTTTTTGACCAATGTAAAGATTACATTTTCACTTCATAAAATTATTTTATCATTTATATTTAACATATAATATTTAATAATACTATTTTATTAAAATATAACTTATTTCAAGAATTAGTTATTTAGTCAAAAAAGTTTTTCTTCATTAAAATTATATTTTACCCCAAATCCAATTTAGGTTTTATCGTATCAAGAAACTAATTTTTATTATAATTATAATTTAATCATTTATAAGGTAAAAAATAAATATTCATTATTGTATTTAAATGGATATATATATATATATATATATATATATTCATACTATTAGGGTCACATAATTTCTAGTCCTTGTTAAAAATTTTTTACTCTTAATTAACCTATTTTCATTTTACCAGGATAATAAGTATTTACTATGGTTACTATTTATATTATTGAAAAATTAAGTTGAACATGTTAGCTAATATCAATTATTGTGATTCAAAATATAGAATAAATTTTATCAAAATAGATTCATATATGTGGAATATTTTTGTGTAAAATAAAACCAACAAGCACAATGGAAATAAGTTTTTTAAAAAATAATTTTTTTAATTAAATGATGATTTTACTTTAACTATTGTAACGTCCCGGTTTCGGAAGCCGCCCAGAGGCATGCCGCACCTGGTTGGTCACATGGCCTCAAGCGCATTTCCCTGAATGCTAGAAGCTACTGACTAGCAGCGAGGGCCTTGGGTGTGATGGTGGGGAAACTATGCCCTCATTGGCAGAGTACACATCGGAAGTGAACAATATACAAAAAATGGAAGTAGTAATAATATCATACAAAAAAATAAACAGAGGAAGACTGGAAATAATAAACTGGATCACACACATATATATAAATGATGCATTATACATATGTCTAGGAAAACAGCCAAACAAATCACAATGCTGGAATACAAATAGTACTAAACCAAGGTAAAAAAGAAATAGATAAATAGCTCCTCAGCATCGCAAGTCTCAGCTTAGTCCCATGCTCTTCATCTCCAATGCAATCAAGTACCTAAAGTAGGAGGGCGCTTTCCCTTACCTATACCTGCAACAATATAATCTTTTTGGGCCCAAAAAACATGGCCCACACATGGTGTGACACGAATCCCAGAAGGAAACCACCACAATATATGTGCCTAACATTCAGTGGATACATGGCAGGAAATAAGTAAAAGGAATGTAGTAAACAAGGAAGCACTTAGCACTAAACAATTTCAGAGTTCAAGCATTCAATTCAAAATCAAGTAAGCTGGTAACAAAAAGGTAACCCTCTGGGAAGTACTCACAGCCTATCCCCTCTGGTCCTACCTAGAAAAACAAGAAAACTACTAAACAGAAAAGGTAACCCTCTGGGTTGTACTCACGGCCTAACCCCTTTGGTTCAATCAACAAGTATAAGTAACCCTCTGGGAAGCACACACAGTCTCACCCCTCTGGTTTAGCTAAAGCATATACTCTATGAGGAAACACTCACAATCAATTCACCCTATAGTCTTGTTTCAGCACTAAAGGTGATATGGGGAATCACTCAACGTCTCATTCCCCCTATGGCCCATGTCGAGGAACTACAGACACTATAAAGAAGCATTAAACATCAATTTCCCCTATGGTATTGCATCATAAAAATTATAAAGACACTCCGAATAATCCCTTACGTCTTTTCTCCCGATGGTCTACTGCACCAGATTCTCCTGGCTCTGTGTAAGTCAACAAGTATAGCACACGTATCGGCCAAGGTAAACCTCAAGAACTACTTGGCTAGCATTATATGGCATATCAGCATATTAGAACAATAGTCACACCATCCAACAACACTAGGAATGTGAATAAACATGGAAAATTAATAGGCTAAGAAAAACCAAATAGCAAGAACCAAAACAGGCATGGGAAACACCTCCAAAGAATATAAATTAACCCTTTTTACATTCAATTTACCTCTACTCAAGCATAATATCATAGCACTAATACAAGAGGGATAAAACGGTAAACATTCAATACCCCGTCCATGGGTATTGGGAAGTTTTGCACATATAATTCAAATACTATCTACAGAAAGGAACAAACCACCTACCTCGGCGTTGGGAGATCAATATACTTGAGTCTCGGGGCTTGAATCACCTTAGAACGCTGAAGATCTATGAAAACGCCTAAAAATTTCAACAGAGGATAACCTATGGAACATGAGGAATAATGAAATGAAGCTCAAGAAGAAGGAAGAGCTTACTGAGGCGAACCTAATGCAATCTTCAGTGGTCGAATCAGAGAACGGAAAGAGGCTCGGGGGCTCGAAGAAGAAGCGCAGCTATATGGGAGCTCTCGGCTGAATGAAACCTAGAAGGAGACGTTTTTGGCGATTAGACACGACCCCATTACGTTTAGTGAAAAAAATACATGGCTTGTAACTTTAAAGTACATGGCATGTACTTTTCATTTCCATACTCCTCTTTAAGCGGCCTCCAGGTCATCCCCACATGGTTGTGTGCATGGCCGCTACTTGGCTAGCACACAGCTACCTGCGGTAACCGAGTACACGGTGTGTACTCATGAAATACACGGTGTGTACTTAAAAAAATTCCAGAAAATTCATCTTTTTCTCAAAAACGACCAGAAAAGGAAAAGATACCTGAAAAGAAGATCCGGGTTCTTACAAACATCCCCCCTTAAAGAAATTTGTCCCCAAATTTCTCTAGCAAAGGCGTAGAAGAAGAAACCTCGAATAGCTCTGGCCACTGTGATCGTACTTCAGCCTCCCTCTCCCAAGTCTCATCCTGTACTCTCTCGTGCTGCCATAGTACTCGTACCAGAGGAACAAACAGGCCACGGAGAATCATACTACTATGGTTAATAATCTGGATAGGATGGTCCTCGAACGATGCATCCACCTCTAACTCGACTTCCTCAGGTTGGAAAGCATGAGACGGGTTTGAGAAGTAACGTCGAAGCTGAGAAACAAGGAAAATGTCATGCATACCTTGGTACCTATGAGGTAACTAAAACAAATAGGCAACTTCCCAACTCTCTCCAACACCTCAAATGGCCCAACGTACCTCGACGAAAGCTTACCCTGTCTCCTAATCCTTTTGTGCCCCAACTTCGGTGTGACACGTAGGAAAACCTGATCCCAGACCTCGAACTCCAGAGGTCGTCTCCTTCGATTAGCATAAGACTTCTGTCAAGACTGTATAGTAGCCATCCACTTTCAAATCAACACAATATAATCAATGGTCTCCTGGACAAGAAGAGGTCTCAGCACAACTGCCTCTCCTACCTCCAGCCAACATAAGGGTGATCGACACTGACTACAGTACAAAGACTCCTAAGGTGCCATATGAATAGTTGATTGAAAACTATTGTTGTAGGAAAACTCCACAAGAGGTAAATGGTTATCCCAAGAACCTCCAAAATCCAGAATACATGCTCTGAGCATTTCCTCAAGCACCTAAATCGTACGCTCGGACTGGCCATCTGTCTGGGGGTGGTAAGTTGTACTCAATAGTAGCTATGTACCCAAAGCCTTCTGAATCCCCTGTCAGACCCAAGAAGTGAAACGTGCATCCCTATCTGAAACAATAGAGTGGGGAACTCCATGTAGACGTATAATCTCCTGAATGTACAACCATCCCAGCTTGTCAACACTGAAGGTCTCCTTGATCAGAAAGAAGAGTGAAACCTTTGTGAGTTTGTAAATGAAAACCCATACTGTATTGTTCCCTCAGGACGACCTCAGGAACCATGTCATGAAATCCATCGTGACGTCATTCCACTTCCACTCGGGAATGGGTAACTGCTGCAAAAGCCCTGCTGGTCACTAATGCTCTGCCATCACCTGCTGACAGGTGGAACGCCTCATGACAAAACCAGAAACATATCACTTCATACCTAGACACCAATAATGATGGTGTAGATAATGATACATCATGGTTACACCGGGATGAACTTCCCAAAATGAGGAATGAAAGTTCCGCATCAGTTCCTTGCTTATGTCTGTTGGCACCCATACGCACCCCTAGAAACGCAAGATCTCATCCTCACCTATAGTACATCCAAGAATAGGGTCCTCTCCTAACACGCTTTCCCATATGACTAGGCCTTTAGAATATGATAGCTGCCTCATTCATACTCGGTCAATAATGGCAGAGGTAATAGCTACAGAAGAAATAAATGTCTTCCCCTACCTATCATGAACCTCCAAATGAATCTTAGAGAACATAGCCATAAGTTGTCACTCACTGCTGGCCTCCTAAACTACCTGTATCAGAGTCCTCCTGCTCAACGCATCAGCCACTGTGTTGCCCTTCCCAGGTGTTTAGGCAAGCTTAAAGTCAAAGGACTGAAGGTACTCAACTCACCTTCGCTGTCTCAAATTCAAGTCACTCTAAGTAAAGATATACTTGAGACTTTTGTGGTCAGTAAAAACTACAAAATTCTCTCCTAGAATATGTCTCCAACAATTTAAGGAATAAACAACTGCTGCCAACTCGAGATCGTGTGTCGGGTAGTTCCTCTCATGTGGCTTCAACTGCCGAGACCCATACTCAACGAATCCTTTTCCCTGCATAAGCACAACTCCCAGATCGATACATATAGAATCATAGTAAATAGTATAGATCTTTCCTAGCTCTGGAAATACTAGTATTGGTGCTAAATTCAACCTCCCTTTCATCTCCTGGAAGGCTGGTTTACAAGAATCTTCCCACAAGAAATTTACACCCTTCTTAGTTAGGTCGGCCAGAGGCACTGCTAAGCGTGAAAAGTCATATATGTAACATTTTTAGTATCCTGCCAACCATAGAAAACTTCGCACCTCAAAGAAGTTATTTGGTTACTCCCAAGAAACTGCTGTTATCACTTTATATGGGTCTACTGATACTCGTGTCTCTGAGATAACATGACCCAAGAAGTGAATATGGCCCATCCAAAATGGAATTTTGTGAGCTTAGCATATAACTGATTCTCTCTCAGTGTACATAGAACAGTATCAAGATGTGTGGCATGGTCGTGTCGAGTGCGAGAGTACACTAAGATATCGTCCATAAAGACCACCATGAAGGAATCCATGTATGGATGGAATACTCGGTTCATCGGTGCCATGAAAACTGTAGGTGCATTCATAAGACCGAACGGTATAACCACATACTCATATAGACCATACCTCCTCCGGAAGGCTATAAAAGGTATATCTAATGGTCTAACACACAAATGATGGTAACTGGACCTCAAGTCAATATTCAAGAACACCCGATCTCCTCGAAGGTGATCAAAGAGATTACCAATCCTCGGTAAGGGATATCGGTTCTTGACCATCAACTGGTTCAACTTCTGATAATCCACGCAAATTGTGAGGGTACTGTCCGCCTTCTTAATAAACATAATAAGAGAACCCCAAGGAGTAGTATTGGGTCAGATGAAAATCTTTTCCTGTAACTCCTCCAACTGCTTCTTGAGCTCCTGTAACTCAGTTGTAGACATCCTATAAGGAGGAATGGACACCGGTGCCACTCCTGGAACAAGATCAATAAAAAATTTCACCTCTCACTCCTGAGGAAAAAATGAAAATTCCTCTAGAAAGACATTTATGAAATGATCCAGGACTTGAGGAAAGTCCATCTGTGAAGTCCCTTGGTCATCTAGATACAGACTAGTAATCTGGGCTATAACTCCTCCTAACCCATGATGCTCTAGTTCAGCTCTGCTCACTTGGACATCCCATTCTTCCTTATGAAGAAATGATCCACCCTATGGTGATATGAAACTACCCCTATGGTGATAGAAATCAACAAATTCCTGGAAGAGAAATAACTAGCCCATTACGAGAATGACATCATAGCCTCTCATCTCTAGGGCATAGAGATCCCAAAGGAAGTGACACCCACAAATCTCAAGAGGGAACTCCTTGCACTAGTGTACACTAGATGTTATCATCCCCAACAGAGTGTCTAGGGTCAAGAAATCAGATGAAGAATGGATACAGAGCCTAAGGCTCTCCACAACAGTAATAGATATAAAGATATGGGAAGCCCCTGTGTCGAAAAATACCGAAGATAATACTCTGGAAACTAGGATCGTACCTCGAACTGTAGAGGGTCCAGGATCCTGCTCTTGCTGGGTCTGCTCCACTACAAAGGCTTGGCCTGTACCGTGGCCCTGTGCCCCTGCCTGACCACTCTGACCTGATCCACCCTGTTGTCGCTGATAGTCTGGCGACTGACCACCACATCAGCAACCTCCACCTCGGCCTGAACAGCCGGAAGAACTCCAGTTCCCAGACTAGTGAGAAACTAGTGGAGCTGATCTTGTACGAGGAGTCATAGAATAACCCATGTCTCTAGCTTCTGGTGAGAAGACCTAACAGAAATGTTGAAGGTGGCCCATCTGTCCGCAAGATCATCACTCCACTAGGTCTCTCTGGCACTGTGGCCTCGTATTTCCGCTCCTCCCGCACTGGTAGCATACCACCTGACTATCAGAAGATGTATCTCGCCACCTCAAATATCCATGTGAAGACTCCCTGCGGCACTTCCTACTATCAACTAGAGAAGAACTAACTCTTAATGTAGAACCTCCCTAGCCCTCATCTCTAGAATCCATCAGATTGCGCTCTATGATCAGAGCTTGGTTGACGATGGGAGCGATGTAAGTCAACATAAATATATTCACCTATGAGCGGATGTCCTATTTGATACCATACTCAAAATTCCTCCCTAGTAAGAACCCATCTCCCCCTAGGAAGGGTGTGAAATTCTAAATCTCGTTGAAACAAGAGGAATACTCCATAACAAAAAGGGTACCCTGCTCCAAAATCATGAACTCTCGGGCTCGATCGGCCCTCAAGGTCTCTGGATAGAAGTAATCATAGAAGATACACTAGAAATCCTCCCAATCCACAACATGTTGATGTCCCGCATGTGAGATCACATCCCACCATCTCTTGGTGGAATCCCATAGCATGTACATAGCGATCTTGACTCTTCTCTATGGAGGCATCCCGATATGCTCAAAGATCGTCAACATGGCTTCTATCTATGACTCTGCAGCCTAGGTTCCTCCCTCCCCTGTGAAGGTGGGAGGATGATGCTATTGAAAAACCCACATCAATTCTGACATCAACGGGGTAGGAGGCAGTGCCCCATAGAATATTTTCATCATCCTTATGAATCATTCCCTAAACTGTGCATCAGCAGCTGCATCTGGTATAACTGCTCGTGCCAAAACTGGCACAACAGAAGGATATGTAGGAAGTCCCTAATCCACCATGTCCGGTGTCTGATCACCTCCCTAAATTAGGCATATGACCAGAGGACCTCTCAGTGGCACGAATCTGTAAGGTCAAACACACTCTTGAGATCAAGATTATCAAGGACTGAAAACTATAAGTGCAAGAAGGGAACAGGAGAATGAAAACATTAATGCTTTGTAAAACATGACTACACGGTGTGTATGTCCTCTACACGGCGTGTTCCATTAAGCCATTCACATGGGCATGTACTCCTGCCACAACTGGTCGTGTAACACCCCAAACACACGGCGTGTTGTCCCAACATACTATGTGCACTTGAATACTCTTCCCCTTCCTGATTCCCCTTAAATGGCTAACCCACATGGTTCTCATAAAATAAGACTACACGGCATGTTCGTGGCAAACATGGCTTGTACAAGATGAGTTTCCACAACCAATGTTGTTAGTGACATGGCCGGATACATGGATCACACAACAAGTCATGTTTTAGAGTGAAACGACATGTATAACTTAAGTTTTCACCAATCTGTGTCGTTATTCACACGGGTGGCAACAAGGTCTCTACACACGACGTGCACATCAGGTACACGGCGTGTCCTACCAAGATTTCCCATCCTGTGTCTCAGTCCACATGGTCGGTGACACGGTTAGAGACTACATAGCGTGTACATAGAGTACATGGCTTGTATGTAAGAAAAACTATTCCTTCCCAAAAAGAAGGGCACACGATGTGTTCTCATCATTACACGCCGTGTATTTTGGGTTTTTCTAGACAGTAAGCCTCAGAAACTACTCTGGAAGCCCAGAAAACACAGAAAAAAACATTTAAGAGCCAAATTCTGATCCGTGAGGGCCCATACTCCCTACGAATAAATGTTTGGAATCTTATACATGTTATTAGAAAGATTAGCAGTACAATGATCCACCAAATTCCAGTTCATGAGGGCCCATAACACCTCAAGAACCAAAGTTTGGAGTTCCTACAAACAATACCTTACTTATCAACCATCAGGTATTTTATCAAGTCATCTATCACAACAGCATGAATACCTAGCACAACAATTATCACAACAATATGCAATCACTAATGCACCCTAAATTGCATGGAAAGAATGCATGTCATGTGATTTCTAGCAAGTTCCTATATGATGCATGAGATGACATACCCTTATCTTATCGAGTTGAAACAGAAATATATCTTTAATAATATCAATGATAAAAACACAATACATGTGGGTCACCCAACGGTAAAAATCAAATCAACTATAAAATTGAAAAACCAGAAAAATTGCAGTAAACAAGGTAGATTGTATTTCCCCATTACATGAGTTAGCTACTCCCGAGCACAACTTATTACCAAGTACCTATTCCATCGTATCCCTGTCTATAGGCTCCAAACAGTAAGTCAAGAAGAAAATAACATCCTTTGATACCAATTTGTAACGTCTTGGTTCTAGAAGCCACCCAGAGGCACCCCGTACTAGGTTGGTCACATGGCCTCAAGCGCATTTCCCCGAATGCCAAAGGCTGCCGACTAGCAACGAGGGCCTTGGGTGTGATAGTGGGTAAAATATGCCCTCATTGGGAGAGTACACAGCAGAAGAGAACAATATACAAAAACAGAAGCAGTAATAATATCATACAAAAAAATAAACATCGGAAGACTGGAAATAATAAACTAGAGCACACACAAACACACACACACACATATATATATGATGCATGGTACATATGATTAGGAAAACAACCAAATAAATCACAATGATGGAATACAAACAGTACTAAACCAAGGTACAAAAGAAATAGATAAACATATACTCAGCATCACAAGGCTCATCTTGGTCCCATGCTCTCCATCTCCAATGCAATCGAGTACCTGAAGTAGAATGGTGCTTCCCTTATCTATACCTGCAACAATATAATCTGTTTAGGACCAAAAGCATGGCCCAAACAGGGTGTGAGATGAATCTCAATAGGAAACCACCATAATATCTATTCCTAATAGTAAGTGAATATATGGTAGGAAATAACTATAAGGAATTCCCTAAACAAGGAAGCACTCAGTAGAAAACAATTTCATAGTTCAAGCATTCAATTCACAATCAAGTAAGCAGGTAACAAACAGGTAACCCTATGGGACGTGCTCACAGCGTATCCCCTATTGTCCTACCTAGTAACACAAGAAAACTGCTAAACATAAAAGGTAACCCTCTGGGTAGTAATAAAATTCTAACCCCTCTGGTTCAACCAACAAGTATAAGAAACCCTCTGGGAAGTACACACAGTCTCACCCCTCTGGTTCAGCTAATGTATAGACTCTCTGAGTAAGAACTCACCATCAATTCCCCATATAGTCTCATATCGGTACTAAAGGTGCTCTGGGGAAGCACTCAACATCTTTTTAACCATGTGGCCTGCGTCGTGGAACTACAGAGACTCTGAGGAAGCACTCAACGTCAATTCCCCCTGTGGTCTCGCATCGTAAAAATTATAGACACTCTAGAGAAGCTCTTACGTTAATTCTCCCTATGGTCTACTACAACAGGTTCACACGGCCCTATGTAAGTCAACATGTATTGATTGCCTATTGTCCAAGGTAAAACTCAAGAACTACTTGGCTAGAATTCTATGGCATATCAACATATCAAAACAAAAGTCATTCCATCCTACAATACTAGGCCTGGGAATAAACATGGCACCCTAACAGGCTAAGAAAAACCAAACAGCTACAACCAAAACTTGCATTGGCAACACCTCCAAAGCACAGAAATTAGCCCTATTCACATTCAATTTACCTCTACTTAAGAATACAAGAATATCAGGAAACAAATAGGGCTAAAACGGTAAACGTACAATACCCCATTCAAGGGTATCAGGTGATTTTGCACAAATAATTCAAATACTTTCGACAGAAATGCACAAACCACCTACCTCGGCGTTGGGAGACCAATATACTTGACTCTTGGGGCTTGAATCACCTTAGAACACGGAATATCGACAAAAATTCCTAAAATTGTAAACAGAGGATAACTTGTGAAAGAGGAGGAACCATGAAACGAAGCTCAAGAAGAAGTAAGATCTTACCAGGGCAATCCCAATGCAATCGATCACAACTATGATAACCCATATCTTTATTCCACCTTAATTCGTGATTTATTACATAATATTACACATAATAAAACCTGAAGGATATATAAGTTTTGTGTATTTGGGAATTAGGTACATATAATAACATCTTGAACATAGGATACACCAACATTATTGAAACCTTCATTAACATTCCCTAAATAATTATCATTCCTCTAAAACTGCATAGGATAACCTGGGGACGTACATAATAAATGAATGAAATATAAATTTCAGTAAGGGAATAAACAAAGCATAGTATTATGAAAAATTAGTAAATGATGTCAAATAGGCATAACATGGTAACCTAAGAGGGGGTGAGAATCATAACCATGAACAAAGAGGAATGATATAGAATGATAACATAAAAGGAAACATGGGAATGTGGTAACAACTTTAAACATGAAATCATATAAAAAGGTCAATTATTACCACAAATACATCATAACATTATGCGAAAAGTCCCATTATGGATTAGTTTGACTCCTTAATCCCTTTTATGACATCTCATGAGACTAAAACAATACTCAATGTGTTGTACTACTATATAATTCTCGGTTCACCCATCTCTTTCATATCATTCACATGCATAAGTGTGCCACATAGATCATAAAACATGGAATCATTTTTTCATAAAATTTTCTTCCACAATCAAGGAATTTTTAATAAATAAATTTTAGTCCAAAACAAAATAAGTATAGTTATGTCTATATGAGTACCCTTGAGTGGTAATAGTGATCGTTTTCACAATAAAATTGTTTGGCATGGAAAGATCATAGTGAAATTTTGGCTACATAATGGTGGTATGTAAATCTTTATAAAATGTTTTAATGATAGTGAGAGGGTCTTATCATAATTTTTAAATAAAATTTAAAGTAATAGGTACATTTATAAACATATCCCAACATTATTAATTATAAATAAAATACATAAAATGAATAAGATTCTTGAATAAAGAGGAGAAGGAAAGGATCCCTTGCTAAATTTTGGAATAGTAATGACTTTGGTAATTATTATAAGGAGAGGGGATAGATGATCTATTATTATTATGAAATAAATTTAATATTTTATTTATCATAAAAAATTCATGGAAATATAACCTATTGAGATTAAAAATGCAAAATAGAATGAAGTTGCTTGAATTAAAAAGAAGCGAGAGAGGTCTTTTACTAAATTTCAGTATAGTAACAGCTATACATAAAGGATAATGGGAGGGATAAATGTTATTGAAATTGTTATATCATCACGTAGACCTAAAAATAATCAAAATGGGGATGTATAAAAACATACCCACATAATATAAAATGAAAATTAAGAGTCATAACATAGAATATGTGCTTGAATAAATTCAAGAGTGGGATATCTTTTACCATGAGAGGGTGATTAAAAAAGCTTGGGAGGATCTTCTTGAAAGATTTTGGGAACCTTGGGAGTACTCTAGAAAGGATAGAGAGGATTAAAGAAGTGATTAATGGTTTTTTAGTGAAGATTATTTGGATCTTGTGTGGGATTATATAGGAAAATAGATGAGAGTTCTTTATTATTTCCAAAAATTTGGTTTTGGATACTATATATTAAAATAATAAAAACCACAAACCTTACCATGGTTTTTTACCATTTTTTATGTAAAAGATAAGTTTTTTTAATTATTTTTTAAATTAAAGGGTCCTAAATAATTATATACTACCCTTGGTGATGTGGAAGTGAGTCGTGTTTACAAAGAAATGATTTTTAAACCTTAAAATATAATATAGGTTTTGCAGGATTCATAAAGGATTTATAAAATGAATCAAATAACCTTAAAAATACATTATTTTAAATAGAAAACCTATATTTTGTCGTGCATATATTATATGGTATATATTATATCATGTTTGGGTCAATATGATGTCATAATATACATTGTATACTTATACTGTATTTAATTTTTACCCAAAATTTTGATTGTTTATGAAAATTATGAAAAAATAACTATTGGCTAATTTTTATGTGTTGATTCCAAAAATTATATTTCTTTTGTAAAAATAATTATATAAATATGATAACTTAAATTTTTAATTACAATCCCTATTTATTAAAAAAACTTTATTTTTTTGACAATAATAGTTTTCTAACACTTATAAAAATTACATTTTCACTTCATAAAATTATATTATCATTTATATTAAATATATAATACTTAATAATACTATTTTATTATAATATTGTTTATTTAAAAATTATTTAATTAATAAAATGGATCGTTTCTTCATTAAAACTGTATTTTACCCAAAATAAAATTTATGTGTTTACATATCAAAATATAAATTTTATCAAAATCGTTATTTAATCATTTTTAAAGTATCAGAAAATATATTTTCATTATTATAATTATAATATATATATATATATATGTTCATACTATTAGGTTTACTTTGTTTCTAGTCCTTGTTGAATTATTTTTACCCTTAATTAACCTATTTTCCTTTAACCGTGGTAATAAGTATTCACTACTGTTACTATTCAAATTGTTCAAAAATTAAGTTAACCTTATTACCTAATATTAATTTTTATTATTCCAAATATAGAATCAATTTTATCAAAATCAATTAACATATTTTTAAGAATTTATTTAAATATAATACCCACAAGCGTGACGGAAAGTGGTTTACTAAAAATGTTTTTTAAGGAAAATATGATTTTACATAAACTATATAACTACTAATATTAATTATATGAATTTAAATTCATAAATATATATATATAATATA
The DNA here is from genome assembly GCA_963277665.1 of Viscum album. NCBI lineage: Eukaryota > Viridiplantae > Streptophyta > Magnoliopsida > Santalales > Viscaceae > Viscum > Viscum album. Next base: position 1,074,070,077 of record OY728121.1, on the reverse strand, counting down.
ATTTCAATTTAAATAATTCATATTTAGGGTTTATTTTAATTAATTTTAATTGATAAAAATTATTCACTTTAAAAACGTTCTTAGAAAAATGTGTTTTCAAGCCTAAAAATAAACTTATACTAAGATCAAGTATAATGATAAATTAAATGTAATTAATTGAATTAAATATGAATAAATAATACTTATATTACTATGAAATAAAATTTTAATAGTATTGTTACTTTTATATTATTTAATTTATCAAAATAAATGAAAATTTTACATAAAATTGTATTTTTCACTGTTCACTGAGAAATTTAAATTTTCCAAAATTTCAACATAAGTTAATTTTGATTTTATGATATATTAAATAGATCTCATTTTATTAAATATATTTTATAATTGTACTAATTATAATATTTATTCAAAAAATGAAATAAATATCATTTTGGAAGAAAATGTATTTTGAAGACATTGTAAAAAATTGAGTGATTATTTACTATGAATGTATAAATACATTTTTTTGATTAGGAAATATATATATTTAATAAATTATTTAATCCTATTAATACACAGAAATTTAAAAGGCTAGGTTATGATGTTCATATTTAAACAATAATCATTTTTTTAGGTTCGGTTTTGTGTATCGCTTACGCTATCAAATATAATTCTCTCTTTTAAAAACATAGGGAGTTAAATTTTCTTTGTTTAGATTATTATGAGAGATATTTATAGGATGTAGAGAGCTATATGACCTTATAAACGATTCTCACTTTACCTATGCTGGGTAAGGAATATACCATCCATTTTAACACATCAAGAGTTGGTCTCGGAGCAGTTATAATATAGAGGGATCAAGTGGTTACTTATAGCTCTAAACATTTTAGGCCACATTAGAGGAATTTTCCTACTCATGATCTAAAGATGAATTCAGTGGTACACATATTGATATACTAGAAAAATTATCTCTTGGGTGATAGGTTCTTTATACATGTATAACAATAACCTCAAGAATATATTTTCTCAGCATATCTTGAACATTCGGTAGAAGAGGTGGGTCAAGTATCTACTATATTTTCGACTTAAAGATGGAATACACGCTAGGTAAGTGAAATATTATTTTTGATTACTTGAGTAAGAATATGTATAAAAAAGTTATTGCGGAAGTATTATGAGGGGTTTTAGCTAATGGAACACATTAAATATATGAATTTGGAAGTTTAAGATCCCTGGGGGTGAGAACTTCAACATCAATTATTCGTGCAATTATATACTTGATCAAGATAGACTAGTTATCTAATCCAAAGGGATTATATTTTTGGGAAAAATTAATGGTATGGATCCACCATTAGGATGTTCTCTTGGCAGTGGTTATGATCTTCTTATCCATGGCCGAGTATGGGTTGCTTTGGGATTTCATGAGGAGCTGATGAGGGAGTTCCATGCTAGTAAATGTGTAGTATATACTGGTCTAAAAAGATATATTGTGATCTTTGTAGGAAATACTGGTCACTAGGTATGAATAAGGATATATCTGGATTTGTGGTGAGAAGTTTCACATGCTAGTAGGTGAAGGCTGGGCATCATAGTCATGTTGGGTTGTTGATGCCTTTTCCCATTCTGAAAGGGAACTGGGATGATCTCAGCATAGACATCATAATATGATTACCTAGGAAACCACAGAAAGATCATACAATTTGAGTGATCATGGATTGACTGAAGAAGTTATCCCACTTCTTACCTTTCAGGGATACCTTCACCATTGATGATATAGGTAGTCTCTACATATGGGACATAGTTCAATTTCGTGGTTTTATGAGGAATAAAATTTATGATCGAGATCCCCATTTCATGTATTGGTCTTGGTAGGTCCTTCATAAGGCTCTAGGGTCATAGGTCGTTCTGAGTACCACCAATCATACTTTGAATGGTATCCAATATGAATGGATGATTTAGATTTTGGAGGATATTTTATGAGCCTATGTTTTGGGATTTGGTGATTCTGGGGAGTAGTATCTAAAACTCATGGAGTTTTATTATAATAACAATTTCTAGTAATTGATCCAAATGTATCCTTTTGAGGCCTTGTATAGAATTTTATGTCATTCACCTCTTTACTGGTTATATAAAATTAGGTAGTTCTTTTTGGACCAAATATCATGAATGAGACTTTTGAGTAATTTTAGTTGATTAGGAAGAGGTTGGTAGCTATATAGAGCTAGCGGAAATTATGTGTAGACCATTGAAGATATCCTGTATATTTCGATGTTGGTCACTAGGTTTTTCTTCAAGTGTTTCTTGAACTAGGGAAACATTGTGTTTTGAAATAGGTAAATTTAGTGCCCAGGCTTTTCTTACCATTTGAGATAGTGTAGAGGGTCGATCGAGTGGCATACCATTTCAACCTTCCATAGTTCTAAAATTCCATGAATGATGTGTTTCACATGTCACATATTTGGAGATATCATCCTAGATCTTATTATATTATATAATTTGATTATATTGAGCTATATATTGATGCATCTTTTGAGGATAATATGATCTATATTATGTACCATAGTGAGAAGAATCTTTGAAGGAAGAACATTCCTCGAGTGTGAGTTTAGTGGAAACATGGGAATGTGTAAGAGGATACATAAGAGAGGGATTATGATATGAAAACTCAATGGCTAGAAATGTTCACCGATACCCCACTGTGATGATTTGGAGCACATATTGAGGCTGAGCTATTATATATTGGGGAATTTGTAGGTTCCCATTTTTTCTTGGTACATTCATCTTCAATTTTTTCCTTAAACATCTTTGAGTTTGGTTAAATCGTTTAAACCTTGGTAATTGAGCCCTTATACCCGACCGGGTTAGTGTTTTAGAGGTGTTCATATGGAAAATATAGGAGAAGGTGATGTATAGACATATGAACTATTCACACTCTAAATTTTCATTTCATGATGGGAATGGTTCTGGTCTGACCCCATTGAAATTCATTCAGATCATTAATTGTATTCTTGGTGGAATTAGTTCACGACATGAGAAGTCATTCATTATGCGAACTATTTTTTGGGGTTTTAAAACCGAGGCCACCTAGTTCTCATTATATGTGGGAAACATAGGATTCATTATGTGAACAAAGAATTTATATCATGAATGGGGTGTTTCAAATAGATTTTTTAACTCTCATTCCTTGCATTTCTCATATCACTCTATCCCTTTTTTATCGAATTTTAGCCCTAAATTAGGAGATTTTTGGAGTTATATTCAATATAAAAATCATATTTCATTGAATATTAGTGTTCTGGAACTAGTGATTAAAGGAAGGGAATAAGGAACCCATTTATACTTTAGTCACTTAATAATTTATTCATCATCTCTACTTTTTAGGTGGCTTGTTAGAACAAATTCCTATCATCTATTTCAATTTTTGTAGTATATTAAATAATTGGGATCACACCAACATTCCATGCATGTTACCTAAACAAAATTGTAACCCACTACTTTTATTGAAATGTATTCATAAACCTCCCTCATACCTCATTGGATCTATTGGTATTAAGACTAGGACTTTTGATCACCTAAGGGGTCTCCCAACACTTGAATCTTGGTTTAAACATGAATGTAATGAACCTCATGCCCCTTGGTTAATTTAAAATGATTTATTATTTGAATTAAGAAATTGAATTGGTTTTTAATTTTCATTTAGAACTTGGATTGATGAGTAGGTGTATTAACTTTGTAATCATGGTGATTGGTTTGAGAATAAATTACATGGCATAAAAGTTGTAATTTGGAATGTAATTGGTATTAGTATAATAGCATGAAGAAATAGGGATATGATGAGATTTTAAATAGTAATTTTACATAAATGATAGATGAAATAATAATATTTCAAATTATTGTGATAATTGGTAATTTGGATTAAATTGATAATTGCCTCATATTTTGTTATTGGCATGAACATGGTAAATAGAGTGAATTGTCTGATAAGTGCCTAATTATTGAATTGACCAATAAGGATTTTGATAACATGTTTTTTATGTGGGCGTTTGGTATTATAAAAGGATTTATTGTCATGTTTTTCTTTTTATGAGTCATTGGTTACTTATTATCTATAGAATAATTTATATGTTTCGCCTAGAATTCCTTCCTGGTTGAAATTATAGGTTAGTCATGGCATTCCATCATAGATAAAATTATAGGGTCAACAATTAATTCCTTCCTAGATGAAAAATATAGGTTGTATGTGTTGTTTCTCCCTAGATGAGATACTGGGTTAGTCAAGGAATTTCTTCCAAATGAGATATTATGTTTGACATGGAATTTTTTCACGGATGAGATATTGGATTGGATATAGGGTTCCTTCCTGGATGAGATATTGGGTTAGACATTGTGTTCCTTCTTGGATGAGATTTTGGGTTGGACATGGTGTTCCTTCCCAAATGATATTATTATTTTTACATGATGTTAATTATGGTTATTTCAATTTTTTCAAGGATAGAGAGATATTCCATCGTGTTGAAGAAGTTTTCGTTGACCATGGGTGTCCACCTAGAGCTCAAGGGTTGGCAGGTTTATTTGATGTTTAATAGTAATTTATGAATTAATGATAATGTTTATCATATTATTTCATGAACTATATATTTAGACAAAATTGTTTATAAATCATGGTTTTTGGCCTAATGAGTTGTACCCACCCAGTTTGGGCATCGTTTGGTACCCAGGTAGATTTCATGGATGCTGGTATGAATAAGGGCAAGGGGCCCTACCCTTGATTGGGTACCTTTTTGGATGGTATTAGAATGTGGATACAAGACCAGGCATAGGGTTCAGAATGATGGTTTTTGGATTCTTTATTGGAGTCTATTTTTAGTATAATTGTGTTACTTTTAGCACGTATTTCAATTTTACATACATTATGGAATGAGATGATTTGTTATTATTATTTGTATGGTTATGGTTTATCCATTATTATGCTCAAGTTTCATGGTTGAATATTCATCTAATTTCCAATGTTACTCAACCTCTATACCAAATCTCAATGTAACACCCCAATATTTTACATTATGTCACTTTTTAAAAAAAATAATTAATCCTTTCAATAGATTGCATTTCACAGAACACCAATCTTAAACAAACTGCAAAATATTATTATTTTCCCATGACCATTATAGCCTATTCATTAAATTAGTGGGAAAAAATATTGTCTACCACATTATGAAATATATAATTTTCTAACTCAATTTTAATGTATTAATTAATTGTTTTTTAACATGAACATGTTTTTTAGTAAAATCATTTTATTCTTCAGATAAATATTTTCTTCAAAAAGATATTTTTATTACTTTCTTTGAGAGAATAAAAAAAATTTAAAACATTTAGAAAATTTATTTTATGAAATTAAAATAATTTTTGTATTTATAATTTCAAAATTATCTTATAATTATTTTTTTGATAATTTTATGAAAAGATAATGTCTCAGTAAATGGTAAAAAGTACCAATTTTTATAAAACTCTCATTTTCTTTATATTTAAAATTCGTTTTATGATTTTAAATTGATATAAAAGTAAATTAAGTACTTTTTATTTATATATAATATAATTGATTACATTTAAACATTATTTATACCTTATTTTGATATAAATACATTTTATGGATTAAAAACACATTTTTCCGAAAAAGCATTTTTCATTGTATTTTGACGGTTTAATTTTAAATTTAATTTTGAAACATCATTATTTTTAATTTTTTAAAATGGATTAAATATATAGAATAATGAGGTAAACATTAGGTTATAAAGTCATTTTCAATTTTATGTATAAAATTTTTATTCTGGTAGAAAAATATTTATCAAAGTATAGGTAAATGATCTTGAGGGTTGACGTTAAAAGGTAAAATCTTAAAATACCTAAAGAATAAAGAATTAAATGGGTGTTTAATGTGTTGATATACCTTAACCATACTTTAAAACATTAATTATCATAAAAATTATTTGTAATTAATTACACCCAAATTTGGATGGATTTAAATATTAAATAATCATTATTTAATAACTTAACCCACCCCCTCCTCTAGTATAAATACCACTCCTCACAACCCCCTTTATCCACACAAGACATAATGATTTTAAAATATCTACAAAATCCTCTCCTACCAACTCTCACCATGTACAACTTTTTCTAGTCTCACCCAAAGACTGATTCCATGTTCCTTAAGGGTTACTTCAAGGAGGTGATATGGATGAGGTAACTTTATCCAACAACCTATCCTCATTTATTTTCTTCTTCTACCATCTATTCACCTCCTTCACCAATAAAATCTTAATAACACTAGTATAATGTATATACCATAATTTTATATTTATAATATAAAATATTATATCCACCCCTTTTCTTATCTCCTCTTATTCAAATAAATGGAACTATTTTCCAAATTGTGGCGGTTAACCATCTCCATGGATAATGGTTTTTCATTTTCCATTACCGCCTTCAAGGATAGTTATAAAAGTGTTATTATGGTTAAATACTATTTTAGTAGGTATATTATAACCTATTTAATGTTATGGAACTAATATATATACATAACATTAAATAAATTGGAACCAGTTCTTGATGGTCAAAAAAACTACCAAAATAAACTAAACATTTATCATTAACATTTTATCAAAAGTATCATCCTCATGTTAGAAGGAAAATGATATATGTGAAAAATTAAAATATATGGAAGTTATTTAATACCATTTCATTTCAATTTTGGAGTTTTATTTCCGTTTTACAATAATTTCCATAATTATACAAAAGTGAACCGAGAATGAAACCATGAAACAATCACACCTGATACAATGAAAATAATGAAATATTATTATTGAAAAGGTGGTATGATGTTGTAATAGTATCATATATGGTATTATAAATGTGAATATGGTTATATAATGAATTAATAAAATTATTTAAACCTTTATACAGAATGTTAAAGTACAAAAAACTAAAGGGAAGAATGGAGTAAGGGTTTCTCGTCTCACTTTTACTTATTTGAGATATATTCCTTAATCAACACTTATTTCTTTTGTAATGTGTATATACTTCAATTTTATATAATATGATGAGTCTAACTATATTAATTTTATTAAACGTATCATTTGATAGTTTTTAATTTTATATTCCATACTATTCGACTAATTGTGAACTGTTAAAGGATTTATTTCCTCAATTTGCATTCACTAGGTTAAACGTCTACTTAATTGATTACTCCGTTTTGAGATTATGTGTGGGATAAAATTTTATTATCTTATGTTATATTTAACAATTTTATGTGTATTTACATCGATACAAATAATCTTTTCATTTTATTAATTCCCACTTCAATGATAGTATATTTATACAACACTTTATTTTAAAAATTATCTTTTTAAAGTTTCTCTTAAAACACCCTTTTTAATTAATCTCTATATTTTATAAGAAAATCTGAAAATGTATTTACGATTTTCTTATGATTTGTTTAGTTATTTTTTCCTCATGTCTGAATTTTTAAAGAATGCTTTGAAAGGATTATTTTTTCATTTTCTAAACGAGGCTTTTTTGGACTTTTCTGAACAAAAATACGGATGGAATGTTTTTTTAAAATTATAAGACACGAGCATAATTTCCCACTGTCATAAATCCCTACTGAAAATATTAAAATATTATTTTCAAAGATTTTTTAATAATATTATGAATCTTTAAAAGGAAATGATTTGAAAATGGAAGTATTATTTTTCAAGAATTATTTCAGGTGATCTTTCAAAATTATTGTCCATATATGATAAAATTATTTGATGTTACTTATGATTTACTGGGGATATTATTCAAGGATACTAACCTTATTCTTTTTGTGGTTGGTTTATTTTTATAATGGAATTATTTCTATGAAACTCATTTATTTTCTATGAGTTATGTTATAATGAAATGTTTATGAAACTCATTTAATTGTATGAGTTACGATATGATGAATGACTTATGTTCTTATGGAACAGATGTGTATGGTTTTCATTATGTGATGGTGGTTACATTATAACCTAGGATGGTGGTTACATTATAACCAAGGAAGGTGGTTACATTATAACCAACAAAAGGTGGGACCTATATCTCTCTCTAATGCATTGGGTAATGATATATATATATATATCATGATATAGATAGGACTCAAACAAGAAGTGAAATCAGTTTAGTAAGACATGACTAGAATTGGAGGTGGAATTAGTTTATTAAGAGAGGACTAGGATAGTGAGTAAACTCGGTTCAATAATGAAAATTGTCCTCTATGATGGTCTTCTGAGTGAACCATAACTACTGTGATGGTTTGGGGAGTGAACCTATTCCGCTCTGAGGAAAGGGGCAACACTAGGGATGGTGGTGTGTCCTACCCAGGAGGAGTGTCCACCCGCAGAGTTCCCTTATTTTTCTGGTATTGAGACTTGAATACTAAGGGAATGATTTTATATTATTATGTGTATGCCACATTCTATGTCTTATTCTAGTGTTATTCTCTCATGGAAGATGTTCTTTTATGATTCATGTATTATGAACTTATATGATTTATTTCATGACTCAATATTATGATCATTGATATGAAACGTATAATTTTCAAATGTTATGATCATGTTCTTATTCCCTTATTCTTATTTTATGAATGATATATCCCTTGTTTAACCTTAGTAAGCATCTGAGATCACAATATTCTTATATTTCTTTTCCCTAGGATATGAAGAAAAGTATTATGTATGATATCTCAAAAAGGGTTCTATTTATGAAGAAATAAGTAGGTGATGATGTAGGTGTTTATGAACTAGTTTTTTATGTTTCCATGTTTCTAAATACACTAATCCCATAATGTCATATATTGGTTTTTTATGTTATGTAATTAATATTCATATTTTTATACGTAATATCTATGTATAAAAAAAATGGGTTGTTATATTTGGTATTATATAAAGGTTTAGTTAACCTTTAGAATGTAGTATGATAAATCCTTAACTAAGATCCCTAAGGATAAGTCGAAGTATAGGTTACAATCCTAGAATTTTGGTAATGATCATTAATAACCTAGGATAAAAACAAAATTAAAATATATTTAATTTTATAACAATTTCTCTTGATTATGTGATTTCCCACTATGATTAGTGTTGCTCAGACCACGATTTTTCGGTTTCAGACAATGGTTGAAACTAGGAGGATTCATGTTAATGATGAATGTGATTGATAATGAAATTATCTTTTTTTAAAGAAACAAAATAAAATGGTATTCAGAATTTAAAAACTTATTATTATTCATAATCATAAATATCAAAATATGATCAAAAATATCAACATTGGTGAGTTTCTTGACCCATCAAATTAGAGAATGATGAAGATTCATGGTGACCACAAATTAAAGAAAGTTTAATTTTCATTATGTAAAGCATGTGGGAAAAGACATCAAGGAGAATGTTTCAAAGGAATTGGAATATGATTGGGGTGTGGGAAATAATGACACAAATCAAGTGATTAGAAAGGAAAATTTAAAGGATTAATTAACATAATGGATGATAATAATTTCATTCATAATGAATCATCAACTTCTAAATTTTTTAAATGTGTAATTTACAAGAATTATTCAAATAGATTACCTTAGGAGAAAGAACTTGAAGAGTATCAAAAAGGTTATATGAGTAATGGTTATATTGTTGATGATGAAGAGACTATAAATGAAATGTGAGATAGAATAATTTTTAAGGAATAGAAAAATGAATCTTATTTAATGGTTTAATAAGTAAATGGATTCATTGAGTATTTATGTATTGGAATTCAATAATTTTGTTATTGAAGTACTTTTATTATATTATGAAATGTTGAAACATGTAAGGATTTTTTCACTGTAGTTTTTCCACTGGTATTTGAAAGTATATATTGAATGGTATTTTTAACCATGAAAAGTGATTGAGGTGGTAAGGTGATTTTTTTGAGAACACATAATTAAGGGATAACCCTTAATATGTGCATGATGTGAGGATGATAGTGATTAAAATAGATGTTTGATTATGATAAATTAAATGGTATAGTACTCATGACCTTGGAATAAACTATTAATATAATTAAAAGGGTTTTTATGGATTGAGTTTATAGATTTTTTTATTTATGTTTTGAGGAAAAGAATTAATTTTTGAAATCATTCATGTTTTCACTATGTTTTTATGGTAATTCCGATTATCACCATGTTTCAAGAGAATACTTTATAAATATCTTCACATGTTTGATTTGTAAAAATTAAGTTCTACATCAAGTTTTTTGGGGGATTAATGATAAGTTTATTTTGAAAATTTAGTGACCTTCTTTATAAATTTTTGGATTTTAATCATTTGGAAGGTCCATAAGGGTAACCATTTATGAAATTTTTTACATTGAACATTGAATTAGTTATTAGAGACAAATTTATTACTTAACTATATGAAGATTTATGCTTATTGGATAACTATTTCTAAGCATTTTGTTATGATGATAACTAGAGATAGAAGGAATGACTTGTCATCCCATTATGGATCTTATGATCCACTAGTGTTTTAGGCATTACAATTTCAACTTGATTTCTTGTAGTAATAAATGAATAAAAAATTGGTAAATTTACAACCAAAGAGTGAGATTTAACTTATGAAATTACATCAGGTAAGTATATCATCTAAACGTTTTTTGAAATAAAATGTTATCCTATTATCATCATTTCTGATGATATCAATGAAACTTTTCAGACCTATTTGGTATATAGTATTGTGTTCATTAACAATATCTTGAACATGTTCTGTATCATTTTCTATTATAACGTGATAGTTATAATTCTATTCCATGTCCATATTTTCACTTTCCACTAATGTTATCCTAATCGGAATCCTAGTTTTTTAGTGACCTTTGCCTTTTACTTCCCCTCTTTTTAAGGAGAAGTTTTATTGAAAATTTTTATGATGTGGGTTTCCCGAAAATAAATTTTCAAATATCTACCTTTGATTTTTGAATTTAAATTTAAAATTGTGTGTATGGAATTTCATGAAATTCTTGATCGTATTGGCATGGTGGATTATCGATTGGCGCTCCACCGAACCTCCCTCAAGTACGCAATGTGTTCCATGCATCTCTCATGAGGATGTGCATACCCAATCCTTCAAATATACTAAACTCATAGGTCATACCACTGGAGTAAGATATTTTTTTATGAGGAAAAACTATTAGATATTATGGATTGAAAAGGGAAACTTCTATGAAATAACGCCACTCAGCTAGTCGGTGTTTTTGTAAACCACTAGCTTAAGGAAGATATGTGGGGACCAGAGGATGTGTTAAGGCAAAGTTATACTCATATTTCTGTACCCAAGTGATGAATTTTGAGGGAAATTTTTTAAGGAGGGTAGAATACAACAACACAAGATTTTACAGTATGACCCTTTTTAAATTAATTTAATCTCTTTAGTAAATTATATTGCACAAAACATCAAGCTTAAAAGAACACCAACATATTATTATTTTAAAACAACCATTATAACCTAGTCATTGAATTGGTGGGAAAAAATATTATTAACCACATTATGAAATATATAATTATATAGATCATTGTTAATGTATTAATTAATTCATTATGAATATGCACTTGATTTTTAGTAAATTCATTTTTCCTTCAAATAAATGTTTTCTTCCATAATCGACTTTTACTTATTTATATGAGAGAATAATATAATTAATTTTTTAAACTTTTATGAAAAATATTTAATAAAATTAACATCATTTTTGTATTCAGTATATCAAAATTAACATTAGATACTTTTTTGAAAATTTTAATTTTACAGTGAATAGTAAAAATATCAAAAATTTTAAAACTCTAATTTTATTTATATCTAAAAGTAATTTTATGATTTTAAATTGATATCAGAGTTACTTAAGTACTTTACTGTTATTTATCATCTAATTAATTACCATTAAATAATATTTATAACTGAAGGTTCGTATCATTAAATTTTCAGTATAAAAACACATTTTTCAAAAAAAAAATGTTCTTCGTTGCGTTTTGACGGTTTAATTTTAAATATAATTTTTCAAATTTGGGGATTTTCATATTTAAAAATGGATTCCAAATTTTGGATAAATATTTAAAATTTTGGTTATAAAGTGATATTTTTCACTACCCGTCCCATGGGGCCCATGTTGTGACTACCCCAAGCCCACCTCACAAAGGCTAGGGGTTATAGACTAGCACCGAAGCGGGAGGATGTTTCCTGAGTACTTGTACACATGAACACAACTCCCAGACCAAGGTACTAAAATGTAAAATCCAAGGAAACCATGCATTCAATCCACTAAGTATAACACTACTAGAGTACAATGGAAAGTAAAGTACAGGGTGGAAACCTGATCCAGTATACAATCCCACCAAAAGTAAAACATAACAAAAGTAAAACTCCAAGTCCCTAAAGCTCATCCACTAGGAAGCCTACCTGATGGGTAGGTGAAGGGTATCAACCTAAAGCTTTAGATGTGCACCTCGTCTGTCTGATCTCACTGAACACCACCAATCCATGGTCCTCATTGGACTCTGTTAAAGCATCGGTTGTCCTCATAAGACACGACATGTGTGGGAAAATCCCATGAAGGGGTGAGTAAAAAAATACCCAGTAGGGGACCCCGAAACCACAAAGGTAAATAACAAGAGAAAACCAAAAAAGGAATGCATAGTTAGCTCTACTAGGGTATGTGCCCATATATATACCATGAATATCTAGATATACTCATCTCAGACCCTAAGAAAACATGTTTTCCCAACCACACATCTAGTTTCAGGATTCTCATTGAAGGCTCAAGGCGTAACACATAAACCAGGAGTACAAGCTCCAGGAGCTGGCCATCCCTGATGGAACTCGTTCGAGAGACACACTCCATCATGTATAATCCTACCATTCCTAATGGTACGTCTGAGAGAATGTGTTCAATCGAGAATATTCTACTAGGTACAAATCTACTGCCTGACACTAGAGGTCTAGTAATCACAATCATGTGCACCACGCATGACTAAGGAAACCCAAGTGAAGAGGTACACTCTTCGTCATGGCACTCAGTTGAGGGAGCGCTGCTCCAGACGAACCTACGATACCTAAATCAGTCCTGGAGGGAGATGATTATGCCTTAGTCCATCGAGAGAGAACTAACACTTATCTATGTATCGTTTTCATCAATTGGATGGGCCTGCACATTGCTACCTTGTCCGACAACCGAGGGAGATACATCTCTAATAGAGGACCTGCACCATACCCAATACGGGGTATTACTCAGTGACTAGAGGACACACACCCTTCTATGACAGGGGAGTATCATCTTTGTTAGTTCATGTGTGGAGGACCCATGCCTTGGTATGTTATGGGAGTACCAACTCCTATAATAGAGGTCGCGAACCCTACCATGTCGGGGATTACTGACTCTATTCGATCACATGTGGAGGGCCAACACCCATAAACAATAGGGGACTATCAACTATGTTAGTTTTTTCTCTATGTGGGACCCATGCCCTAGTACATTAGGGGAGTATCGACCCTTGGCTAGAGGACCCATTCCCTAGAACGATAGGGGAGTACCGACTCTGTCGTAGCACTGTGTAAGGAGGACACATACCGTGGAACGACATGAGAGTACTGACTCCTAAAATAAAGGACCCACTCTCTACCCGATAGGGGAGTATCGACTCTATATGAATTAGGTATGTATGACCTACGCCCAAGTATTGTAGGGTAGTACTTACTCCATGGATAGAGGACATGCTCTTTAGCACAGTAGGGGGTACCAAATCTTCCTTTACGAACTTCTATGAAAACTCGCACCCTAAAATGTGGGGAGTGTCATCTCTACCAATGTATAGGGATAAGTAGTACTTGTGTCTTGAGCTTTTAAAGGAGTAACCGTCCTGACATCTCATCATAAGAATCACCATGATTCTACCCAAAGTTTACCCATATCATGAGGTCCTACACTTCAAATCAAAGAGGTCGTCTTATAACATTCTCAAAAACTCACTTAGAGTATCTCAAAAATACCGTCTTGTCATAAGGGTCCCAATGTCATAGACGGCTCGTCAATCGGACACCCGGTTTGAGAAATATGGGTGATTTTCCAAAAAGGGGTTGGTTGGGTATGGGTCTAGTTTGAACTGGTTGGACCGACCCGAACTGAACTAGGGTCTACCAACCCGACCCAACCAGGACCTAGCTCATTCTAGGTCTAGTCTATTGGGCCACGGGTCTGGCCCGCTGGCCTGCTTGATCCACAATAGGTGGACCGGTCCAGCTTCCCACTTCCCTGCGGTCGACGCAGAGTTGTTACCTCCAGCCCGGATGCATAGTGAGTCCAGGGTTGGTGCTACGTGGTTAGACAGTCCAGTCGTTCGGACTGTTTCATGCAGTCATCAACCGCGTACCTCTAAAAAACGCGGCTCACGGTTGTGTGATGCTCCACCGATGCATTCTCCCGGTCGTGTATGCCTCCACCAGACATCGGCATAGCCGGTGGTCCTGTTGCTCTACTATATCCCAGGACGGTCATGATGCTCCTCTTTCTGCATCATCATGGCGCCCTGCCACCCACCCGTGGCCACCGCTGCCAGTGCCAACGCGCCAGTAGAATACTTTACTGACCACTGGGTCCTCTCTTATGGTATGTTCTTCATGCCGACTACACCTATGGAATCCATGGGGTATTTCCTTCCCTGTGAAGGCCTTTAACTTTACTTTCCAATATTTCAAAAATCTGTCCCCCAAGAGCTCATAAAGAGGAGGGGGTTCAGGCCTTGTTCGTGTCAACCTGCCCCCTCCACATTAGAAGATTAAAATTGGGGGGAATTGGGAAGGATGTTATATCAAAAACAATTCAATCGCGAATAGAAATCCTAGAAAAATCACTCTCCTACAAGAATGGAAGATCCACAGATCAACCTATTTGTGGGTTGATCCATGTTCTTCATTTAAAATGAAGAACTAGGAAAACCTAAACGAAAAGAAACCCCTACCCCGATCAACATTTGTCGTTGAAGTGTGCTGCCCTCGAGGATTTAATCTTTGTTGGCATTCTTTTCTTCCTATTCATGTTATTCGTATGGTGTCGAATTCTCTAGAGATCCTTCCAGCATTCATCATTTTTCATTGGAGAATAATTTTTTTGTAGTTTTAGAAAAATTTCCAGGGTTTAATTCTTAACTCTCCAGCACGTAAGCTTATTTAAAGGAAACATGTCGTAGTGTTTTTGTTATGTTGTGACGTCATGTCATTACGTTTTTTCATTTATGAATCAATGTATCTATTACGCTTCAAAAAAATGAGCCATTAAGGATCTTACATTAATGCACCTCATAGCCCCACCATATTTTTTATGTCCACCACTCAACAATGAGAAAATAAATAAAATATCTTTTTAAGTTATTTTATTATTTTCCAAAAAGTCTGAAAGTTATCTTTTCCGGTCAACCCATGTCAGTTGATGTTGAGTCCATTATTAAATAATGTCTTTGTTCTGAACTCAACAGTTCCCTCAGATTTTCAATCCAGGTTCCCATTTATAAGTTTTCAAAACCACGCATGCGCGCCATCTTAATTCGTTTAAATAAAAACTCAAAAAATAACTATCACCCTCGACCCGTGTCGATCAAGGTTAAGCTCCTCCTAAGGGAAACAAACCCTTATGAGATCAACGATACTCTCATATTTCCAATCCAATTTACCGTTTAAGAATTATAAGGATTTTAAAATAAAATAATTTATACTTAATTATTGTATTTATGGAAAAAAACTAACTTCCACTATTGGCCCGTGTTGGCTAAAATTAGAGGCTTTCTAGGAAAATCATTATATTAGGACTTCAATAGTCCCCTAAGATTTTTTATCCGAGCACTAGTTCATAAGACAGAAAAACCCACTTTCACATTTAATTAATAAACTTTAAAAAAAGTTCAAAAATCCATTCTGACCACTCTGGGTCTCTAAATTATGTTTCGTCTCAGATCCTCGTCTCGTAAAGATCCCATTTAAATTCGAAAAAAAATTACATGGAATTATGGGACATTATATTCTCCCCATCTCAAGGCTTATCATCCCCAAAAAGAAAAAATCCTAAACTCGAGGGAAGAAAACTTTTTTCATCAAGGGTCTCTATGTTGCATACAAGAACACACCTCGAGGAACCATCGAGATCGACCACATTCATGTCCATATTCTTCTAGTTTAACATTATGAAACAACAGGAACATTTTTCTTTAGCTGAAAAAAGTGGGAAAATCACTAATCACTCTGATCCACTGTAGGCATGGGGTTTAGCGGATCACCTCCACGTTAACGTGGCGTAGATACGTACAGAAACCCATGGTTCACATCCACCCCTAGATGAACTATGATAATGCCTCTAAAAGAGTTATGTGTTCAAGGTTAACGTTGAATGTGCATGGGTATTTGCGAACGAAATAGGTATTACCAAGAGAGAATGTTGGGTCCTACTAGGACCTTTCTCTAAAACCTCCAACGTCCACATAACTTTTTGAAAATGGAACACTTATACACTCCATAGTGGAATTAATGATTAGTATTGATGTTAAACAACCATTTCACATTTTGAAAACATCATGGGGTCTAACTCTACCACCATGGAAAATTTCTAAGCATGAATCTTTTCGATATTCCACCCGTTGCTGCCTAACATTACCTTTCACCAGAAGGAAAAACTTATTTTCACTATTGCGGACACACCACATCCTTTTCCTAATACAGTCAGTTAGGGTATGAATGGTGTTATTCCTTATCGAAAATGACATCGTAAGGCCTCGACGCCATGAATAAGAGATCCCAACCACAACTCTAGCCTACAATAGTTAGGTCACACAATTAGCACTAGTGTTTGGTCAATGGGTCTCCTCTAGTAGGAGTCTCTAAGCTTGAGGGTCAAGTACAAGGTCCAACTGGAACCTTGAAGTCTCAAATAGAACTCGCTGAAAAAGAAGTACGACAAGCACCTGTGTCTATTTAAAAAGGAATCCAAAAGAAAAGACACAGGTCATACCTCAAATCTCTCATAGAGCTTTTTGGTCATAAGCCATGACAGCATGCAACTTTCCTCACCATCTCCCTCAAGCTCCCTAAGCCTGGCACGGACCACATCCCATTCCTCATCCAGCTCCTCTACCTCATATTCTTATTTTCGGAAATTTACGTTGTAATCATTGTCTCTGAAAAGGAGGCTCATTTTATGGCTCCCTCTCACTAGCACAAAGGGTCAGGAAATACCTAGAGAGATGCCCCTGACCGTTGCAAGCGTAACACCGCCTCTCCTACAACTGATCTATTCCTTGGAACTTCTCTTGCACTATAGACCCACACATCTATGTTTGGGAATGGGTATGCCTCCTAGGTCACGATCCTATTGCCAGTCATATACTATCTCCATCAGATGCCTCTACCTCATGACCTCTGTTTTAGGTCACGTCCATCTGCCCCTCCACCAGGTAGCTCTCAACCACTAGGGATCGCTCCAACACCCCAGCATATATCGGAATGATAAGGGGTATCACTGACACCCTTATCTCCCAGCATAGTTCCTACTCAAAGGTCCAAGCCCTGATCTAAGGGTCTCACACCATATCTAAATAGTAGGAACAAATATCTTTGAATCTCTCTGATTACTTTCTTACCATGATTATTCTCTATTGTAGGTGCAACATCTCCTATATACGCATAAAGCATAAAGTCTTCGGAAATAACTCCTCCCTGAAGAGGCGCTCAAAGTCAATATTGGTGAGGTCACCTCATTATGCATCTGGATCACTATGATCTTCCATAATACTGCTAATCTATGTATAAGGCTAGAATCTAGTACTTCCATCTGGTCAAAAGGCGTCCTTACTAGGTGGAAGAATCATGTAACTGCCTCAAGATAATCCTCAACTACCTGAGGATATGTCTCGCCTCAGAACCTGGGAGGTCTCTACCTCTGGAACTCATCTAGTGCACTCATCCTGCATGCATCCTCCACTGGTAGTGCTGGTAGAAATTTTTGGCCTACTGGTGGTTTCATCATAGGTGCACCACCAGGAGGTATCTCCACAGATTCAGTGCCCTGTACTGAAGCCTCCACTCGGGGTGGATCATCATCACAATCACATTGTAGAATCCTATCTAGGTGTCATCATGGTGGTATCCTAAAATATATCAAGATAATCCATGGGTAAAGAGTATATCTGGAGAGATGACTCCAGAATTACATGGAATGCACAACCATTCCTACATGATTCATGTACACTTTATTTCCCTACAACCAGTGTTCTCATGTACCAAGTCAGAAAATAGGTGACCAGATCCATGGTGTATAGATATTTTGACCACCAAACTAACACTGGGGTCCATGAACTGAGATCCATACTCAAAACACTTAACATTTTTTCCCAAAAAAATAAACACTAGACCCCTGGTCTTTGAGGTAGAACCGACCACTTATGATACTAATTTCTCATGACCTGTCCCCTGGGGCCCATTTCATGACAACCCTATGAACACCTCCCAAAGGCTAGGGGCTATTAACTAGCACTGAATTCATTATCCCACAAGTGGGAGGCATTTTCCTAAGTACTTAGACACACACACACACACAACTCCAAGCCAAAGGTACTAAAAAGTAAAATCCAAGAAAACCATGCATGAAATACACTAAGTAGAACACAAAAAGAGTGAAATGGAAAGTAAAGTATAGTTTGGAAACCCATGCCAGCATACATTCCCACCAAAAGAAAAACAAAATAAAAGTAAAACTCCAAGTACCTAAAGCTTGTCTACTGGGAAGCCTACCTGAAGGGTAGGTAAAGTGTAGATTACTGAAGTTGTAGAAGTGAACCTCTCTTGTCTGATCTCACTAAACACCACCAGGCCCTAGTCATCCTTGGACTCCTTCAAATCATCCTTCATCTATAGAAGACATGAAATGTGTTGGAAAATCCTGTGCAGGGGTGAGTAAAACAATACATAGTAGGGGACCCTGAAACCACAAAGATAAAACATATGAGAAAACCCAAAAAATAATCCACAGTCGGATCTACTTGGGTATATTCCCATAAATATACCATGAAAATCCTGATATACTCGTCTCAGCCACTAAGTAAACATACTTTCCCAACCACACAACTAGTTTCAAGATTCTCATTGAAGGATCAAGGTCTAACACATAAACTAGGAGTACAAGCTCCATGATCTCACCATCCCTGATAGAGCCCATCCGAGAGACACACTCTATTGGGTATAATCCTACCATTACTAGTGGTACATCTGATATAACGTTCTCCATCAGGAACATTCTACTAGGTCCATCTCTAGTTCCCAACACTAGAGGTCTAGTCATCACAGTCATGTGAACCATGCAAGTCTAAAGAAATCCAAGTTAAGAGGCCGTCTCTTCATTAATGCACTCAGTTGAGGGAGTGCTTCTACAGAATAACCTCTGATACATCAGTAGCTTCTTTAAGGATTGGCCCGCACCCAGTCTATCGAGGGAGAACTAAATCCTATCTAGGTTTCATTTCCATCAAGAGGAATGGACAACTCCTCACTACTGTGTCTGACTGCTGAGGGAGATCCATCTCCAATCGAGGACCCACACCCTACCTGGTAGGGGAGTACTACTCACTCACTAGAGGACCCGCACCCTGGTATGGCATGGGAGTATCAACTTTTTCAGTTCATCTGTGGAGGACCCATGCCCTGGTATGTTAGGGGAGTACCGAATCCTATAATAGAGGACCTGCACCCTACCCGGTAGGGGAGAACTGACTCTATTTGATCACGTGTGGAAGTCCTGCGCCCTGAAATAGTAGGAGAGTACCAAATTCATTAGTTTGTTCGCAACGGGGGACCCACGCCAGAGTATGTTAGGGGAGTATCGACCCCTGGCTAGAGGACCCGCTCCCTAGCACGATAGGGGAGTACTGACTCTGTCGTAGCACTACGTAAGGAGGAACCACACCCTCGAATGGAAGTGGTGTACTGACTCCTAAAATATAGGACCCACTCCCTACCTGATAGTGGAGTAACAACTTTATATGCGTTAGGTATGGATGAAATGTGTCATAGTCCAATAGGGTACTAATGACTCCAAGGATAGAGGAACCAATCCCTAGCATAGTGGGGGAGTACCAAATTTTCCTTTATGAACTTCTATGAGAACCCATACCCCAAAACGTTAGGAGTATTGTCTCTACCAAAGCAGAGGGATAAGTAGTACCCGTACCCTGAGTCATCAAGGGAGTAAAGGTCCTATCATCTCATCATAAGAATCACCCTGATTCTACCAAAAGTATGCTCGCATCGGGAGGTCCTACTCTATAAATAAAATATTCTTTCCTATAAATTTTCCAAATACTCACTTATAGTATCTTAAAAGGACCGTCTGGTTGCAAATGTCCAAATGTCGTAGACATCTCATCAATTAGACGCACGGTTTGTGAGTTATGGGTGTTTTTTCAAAAAGGGGTCGGTTGGGTCTAGGTCCTGTCCGAATTGGTCGGACTGAGTTGACCCATCCTGAATCCATCTCAGCCTGGGTATAGTCGATTGGGCCATGGGTCCAACCCGCTAGCCTTCCTGGTCCACCAGATGCAGACAGGTCCGCCTGGCTAAGATGCGATTGGAAGTCGCGTCTGGCTCCCTGCTCGCCTCACGGTCGATGCAGGGTCGTTCCCACTAGCCCGAATGCATAGTGCATCCAGGGTTGGTGCTACGTGACTGGACGAACTCCCACATGTAGATGAAGAATAAATTCCTCCGAAGAACATGAATCACGATTGCGGGCCACTCCACTGACGTGGCCGCCCGGCCGCGTCCACCTCCACTAGCCACCGTCATAGTCGGTGGTCCTGTTCCACCACTATGGTTGAGAGGCTCCTCCCAGCGTGCCATCATGGCGCGTAGCCACCCGCTCACGACCACCACTGTGAGCTAGTGTCGGCATCGGCAGAATACTCTAAGGACCACCAAGTCTGATCTAGTGGTCTATTATTCACGCCGATTGATCCTACGACCTCTGTGGGTTATTTCCTTCCCTATGAAGTCCTTGAACTTTCCTTGCCTCCATTTCGAAAATTTGTCCACCAAGAGTGCACAAGAAGGATGGGGGGTCAACCCTTGTTTGTTTTGGCCTTCACCCTCTGCGTTAGATGTTTAAAACAGGGGGCATAGGAAGGATGTTCTATCAACCAAAATTCAATCCTGAATAGAAATCTAGAAACATCACCCTCTCGAAAGAAAAAACGATCCACATATCAACTTATTCATGGGATGATTTGTGTTCATCATTTAAAATGAAGAACAGGGAAAACATAAATCAAAAGAAACCCCTAACTCGATTGATGTTCATCATTGAAGCGATCCTCACTCGAGAAATTAAGCTCCGTTAGTGTTTGTCACTTCCTGGACCTATTCTTCGTAAGGCATCGACGTCGCTAGAGATCCTGCCAGCGTTCGTCATTTGTCATTGGAGAGGATTTTTTCCGTATGTTCATTAGAATTTCCGTAGTTTAATTCTTACCTCTCTAATGTGTTATCTTATTAAAAGGAATGATGTCACAGTGTTTCTATTACAATGCAATGTCACATCGTTACACTGTTTCATTTGTCAAACTCATATCTGTTACACAGCAAAATAATGATCCATTAAGGATCTTCCTTTATTGATCCTTATAGTTTCAAATTAGTTTCATAATTCACTGCTCAATGGTGAGAAAAGAAATTACATAACTTTTTTAAGTTATTTTATTATTTTATGAATAGTCGGAAAATTATCTTTTCTGATTGACCTTCTTAGGTCGATGTTAAGTCCATTCTAAGGTAATGTCATCATTTCAGAGCAACGGTTCCCTCATATTTTCAATTCGGGAAACTGTTTATAAGTTGTTAAAACCATGCATGCGCTCCATTTTAATTTTTATAATGAAAAACTCAAAAAATAACTTCCACCCTTGACCCATACTAGTCAAGGTTAAGCTCCGCCTAAGGGAAACGCGCCCTCATGGGATCAATGGTACTCTTAGATTTCCAATACGAGTTACCGTTTAAGAGTTATAAGAATTTTGAAATAATATATTTGTTACATAATTATTTTATTTACGACTAAAAACTAACTTCCACTGTTGGCCCACGCCGGCCAAAATAAGTCCCTTTTTAGGTGAACCCCACCATTCTGAGTTTAACGGTGCCCTCAAATTTTCGATCTGAGAACCGTTTCAAGATATAAAAAAACCTACTCACACGTTTTATTAATAAACATTACAAAATGTTCAAAAATATATTTCAACCACTCCGGTTCTCCGAATTATGTTCCTTCTTAGATCCTAGTCTCATAAAATTCTCATTTAAATTAAAAAAAACCATGAAATTATGAGACATTGCAATTTTCATTTCTATGAATAAAATAGTTATCATGAAAAAATATATATTTATTGCAGTTTATGTAAAATAATGTAGTGGGTTAAAGTCAAAAGGTAAAAACCTAAAATACCAAAAAAAATAAAATAGTAAATGGGTGGTTGATGTGTTTCTAGACCATTAAAAGTAATTAAAATATTAATTATCAGTCAAAATCTTTGGAATTTATTCCACACAAATGTGGCTGGCTTTAAATATTAAATAATCCATATTTAATAACTTAAACTCCCCCATCAAGTATGAATACAACTCCTCACCACCCCCTTTCTCCACACAAACCTTGAAGAAATTAAAGCCTCTAAAAACCATCTCTTATCCACTCTAACCACATCCATGTTTTGTTTTTCTCACCCAAATACCAATTCCATGTTTCTTAAGGGATCCTTCAAGGAGGGGATATAAAAGTGGCACCTTTCTTAAAAACCCTCCCTTAATTTCTTTTCTTCTTCTTCCTTCTCATCACCGCCTTCACCCGTCAATTCATAATAAATATAGTATCATGTATATACTAAAATTTGATATTTACAATGTAAAATCTTTTATCCACCCCTTCTCTTATCTCCTATTATTCGAGGAAACAAAACCATTTTCCAAATTAGGGACATTAACCGTCTCCATGGATAACGATTTTTTATTTTCCATTACAGCCTTCAAGGATGATCATAATAGTATTAATACGGTTAAATTAGATTTTAATAGGTATATTATAACCTATTTCATATTATGGAACTAATATATATACATAATATTAAATAAAATAGAACTAGTTCATGATGGTGGGAAAAACCGCCAAAATAAACTAAAGATTTATCATTAACATTTTATCAAATGATACATCCTCATTTCAGAAGGAAAACTAATATATGGGACCCTTTAAGCTTATATAAGTGCATTAATACCATTTAATTTTAATTATATAGTTTAATTTCCATTTTACAACAAAATCCATAATTATACACAACTGATCCAATAATGAAATGACGAAATGAATGCACGCAAAATAATGAAAATAATGAAATATTATTAATGAATGGGTTTTATGATGTTATAAAGGTACCACATAAGGTTTTATAAATATTTATATGGGGTTTTAAGGAATTAATATCATTATTTAAACCTTTATCCATGAGGTTAAAGTATGAAAAACTTAAGGGAAGCGTGAGGTAAGGGTTTCTTGTCTCACTTTTAATTTTGTGAGGTATATGCCTTATTCACCACTTATTTCTTATGTGTGGGATATATACTACACATTGATATATAATATCATGAATATCATTATATTAATGTAATTAAAAGTTTAATTTTATAATTTTTACTTTTATGGGGCATATGATTCAACCAATTACAAAGTGGTAAAGGAATTCTTAACTCAATTTCAATTCATTAGGTTAAAGTTCTACTTCATTGATTATGCCATGTTAATATTATGTGTGGGATTAATTTTGATTATATTATGTATTATTTCAACTTTTTTATGCAGATTTACATATGATACACAAAATCTATTCATTTGATTAATGGCCACATCAACAATATTATATTTATAAGGGACTTTCATTTAAAAGTTATCTTTTTAAAGTTTCCCTTAAACTATCCTTTTCATAAATGTATATGGTTTATAAAATTGTTTCCAAAAATGTTTATACTATTATACTATTATATTTTAATTTCAATTTCAATCATGTTTGACTTTTTAAAATACGTTTTTAATGGATTCTTTTTTTCATTTTCCAAATTAGGTTTTTTGTGAATTTTTCGAAATAAAGTATGGAATTAATGTTTTTTTAAAAAATATATGATATGAGACTAATTTCTTGTCATTATGATGCCATAATTATTTTATGTTTATTTTATAATATTACAAGATTATTTTCAAATAATTTTTTTTATAATTTCACAGATCATTAAAAATAAATGATTTGAAAATGGAAATGTTATTTTTCAAGAATTATTTCAATTAATATTTCAAAATTATTTTCCATCTAAGATAAAATTATTTGATGTTACATACGATTTACTGGAGATATTATTCAAGAATAAATTATTATTTTTATGGTTGGTTTATTTTTATGATGGAATGATGTTTATGAAACACATTTCTTTTCCATGAGTTATGTTACGATGAAATGTTTATGAAACTAATTTTTTTACATGGGTTATGATATAATAAATGAGTTAGGTTATTGTGGCACACATATGTATGGTTTTAATGTTTTGATGTTGGTTATGTTATAACAAATGATGGTGGTAATATTATAACCAAGGATGGTGGTTTTGTTATACCAATAAAGGGTGGGACCTATATATCCCTCCAATGCATTGGTTAATTATTTATATCTCATGAGATAGATGGTACTAAAATGAGAGGTGAACTCAGTTTAGTAATATAAGACTAAAATGGGATGTGAAATCTGGTTAGTAAGACAGGACTGGAATGGGGGTGAACTCAGTTTAGTAAGAGACTTTGTGCACTATGATATTCCTAGGAGTGATCCTTGACTACTAGATGATTTGAGGTGTGTACCCATGCCACTATGAGGAAAGGGATAATAATGGGGGTGGTGGTGTGTTGCATCCAGTAGTTGTATCTTCCCTTTGAGTTCCCTTATATGTTTTGGAAATGATCCTTGTCAACTAAGGGAATTATTTTCAATGCTTATATGTATGCCACATTCCATGTCTTATGATAATGTTTTTCTCTCATAGATAATGTTATTTTATGATTCATGTCTTATGAAATTCTATGATTTATTCCATTACTCAATATTATGATCTTTGTTTTTCATGGAATAATTTTCAAATGTTATGATCACATTATTATTCCTTTATTCTTATGTTATTATTGATACCTCCCTTGTTTACCATTACTAGTCATTAAAGCTCTCCCTTTTCTTATGTTTCTTTTCCTTGGGATATGAAGAAATTTATTATGTATGATATGTCAAAAAGCGTTCTAGTTATGAATTAATTTGAAAGAGATTATGTAGTTGTTTTATGAACTAGTTGTATATGTTTCCATGTTTCCAAAGACACTAAACCCATACAATTCTGGTGTTTTGTTATGTTAAATAAGGAGTATTTATATATTTAGATGTAATATCTATGTATTAAAATATTGGTTCCTTACAGGTATAGTCTCTACACTACATTCCATACACCCTTGCTTCTAGTTCGCGGCCTTTGGCATACAAAGAGGCACACCTAAGGTCCAACAGTGACCTTAATCGGTCACTCTAGCGAGTACTAGGTTGAGGACATTACAATGGCGGTTATCCTAAATGAAAAATAGGTAACACTTGTGGTTAAACCAATACCAAATCAGGTAAATATGTGGTTATCCATATCCTATAATGTAATGAATTTCTTGGTGGGTATAATTGAAATGTAATTTCTATGATTATGAATATGCCACATTTTTCATGCCACTCTTTATGACATGATCTTATGCTTATGATATGATCTCATGGATCATGATCTCTGATTCATTTATGATTCATGTCTTTTGAACTTGAAAATACATATGCCATGATTATGATCTATGAATTTCTAGGTAAATTTTTCAAATGTTAAGCTCAAGATCTCATATAATTAGGCTCGTGATATGATTGTATATGATCATTGATTGATATAAAACTTGTTTACCCTCATTAATCATCTGATCTAACCCTTTATTATGTTTCATTTTTTCCAGGATATAATGAAAGGTTTTATGTATGCTATACCCAATCATGGTTCTAAGTGTGAATAAATTAATGGGAGATATTATAAATCTTTTAGGTAACATTTATTTATGTTTTCAAGTTACCAAAAACACTAAAACTTTGTTATTATAGTGAATGTATTATTATGATATATATATATAATATTCATTTAAAATTATGTAATATTTATATATGTAATGTTTGGTTTGGATCAATTGGTATCAGCGTAGGGTTTAGTTATTTTTGGAAACTATGATGAGAAAACTTTAGAGAGAATCCTTAAGAAAATCCTATAAATAGGAGAAATTCATGAGTTATGGTAAATAATGGATTGTGGTTTTCGTAAAAAATACATCCATATCTAGATACTATAAATTGGATGCGACTATGGAATAAATACACTTATGAGTAATTACTTCAAAAAGGTTGTATTGGGTATTAACTCAATCATTACCGGTGCATGATCAATGGGACGAAGACTGTACACCTGGCTAAACATTCCTACGGTATATTCTAAAGTTAATTCACATTATCTTTATGAACCATTAATAAGTATTTTAAAATATTATTACCATGCATAACCTAGTTTTAACACATAGTGTCATATATAGAAAGTAATATTCCATGATTTAGATATTCTATGAATTATTTTCATGATAATATAATTTCTCAGTTTGATTATGGTTGTCTGCATCATGCATTTTGTTTTTATTAAATGATAAGGATAGGGAGGAACCAATGTATCAATGGGCGTAATGGACACTTTGAGGGTTGTTTTAATTATAAATTGATAAGTTTAGAAGTTGTAGTGAAATATATCGTGGTTGTTACCAACCATCTATCTTGATTTATGATTAACAACCATAACCTATGTGAGTTTCCTGACACACCTGATAATAGAAAAATTGATTTTTATGAAAGTTCAAGTGATAAATACCATAGTGGGAAGATGATTCAATTCCCTCCATGTCTAAAATATGGAAATAAGCTGTAACACCCTAATATTTTATGAAATGTATATTTTTAATAAATTTAATTTATTCAATA
This sequence comes from Viscum album, assembly GCA_963277665.1. Classification (NCBI taxonomy): domain Eukaryota; kingdom Viridiplantae; phylum Streptophyta; class Magnoliopsida; order Santalales; family Viscaceae; genus Viscum; species Viscum album. The sequence goes on along the minus strand of OY728121.1, from coordinate 1,074,042,875 downwards.
ATTTAAATTTCATAGAACACCAAGCTTAAATTAACTCTAAAAAATTATTATTTTAACATGAATGTTATAAACTAGATATTAAATTGGTAGGTGTGAAAAGGATTAACTATAATATGAAATATATATGAATTTCATATTCAATAAAATTTTATTTATACTTAGGATATAAACACATAATCTTTAGTAATGTCATTTTGTTCTTAAAATATATGATTTATTCAAAAATATTTTTTTCTATGAGAAAATAAATATCATTAATTTTTGAAACTTTAAAAAAAAATATTTGATAAAATGCACATCATTTTTGGATTCATTAAGGAAAAATTATCTTAGGATAGATTTTTGAGAATTTTATGCAAAGTTTAATTTTTTAGAAAATATTTAAAAAATACATATTTTTATAAAACTCTCATTTTCTTTATATTTAAAATCCATTTTACGATTTCAAACCAGTATCAAAGTAACTTAAGTAATTTTTATTTAGATATAATCTAATTAATTACATTTAAAACGTAGCATCTTTTTTCCCTATAATACTTTAGAATATTTCTACAAATATTTCTGGAGCCAAACGTTGAGACGACATGAGATTCCCTATCCTCATGTCCTCAGAATTAGTTATTAAAATAGATTAAATATATTAAATATCACACAGATGAAATTTTCCTAAAAAATTGGAATATATCTAAAACGGAGGTATAGATGAGAAATAGGAGGTCACCATTTAGTTCAAATCATGGGTTTTACCCTAGGCGTGACATAATATTTTTCATCGCAGGCTATTTGTGAAAAAGTCATCACGTGCGTAAATGAACAAAATTAATTAATTAATTTTAATTATTTATTTTTATGCAGTGAACAAATTCCTATTTAAATATAGAGATATTCAGTTTTTCTCAGGTTTTGGAACTAAACCTTGAAGGCCTAAGATCACTTGGAGGACCGCATTCTTGGAGAAATATGAAAGATATAGATCTGATCAATGATCACGCATCAATGGAGTTCAGGGATCTCACCAACGAAGGAAATGAAAGACCATTATTCACCAGAGATTAACCCAAACTCTCGGTAAGATGTTTTTTTTATTTGGATTTATCCCCATTTATTATGTCTATAATGAACATGAATCAATCAACCAATAGATTGATTTGTGGATCAGTCGTTTTGTGGGATGGGATATTTGCGGGGATCTTTTTGTGGGAATTTCTTCATGTTTGTTTGTTTATATCATTATTCATCATTTTAAATGAAACATATATATTCTAACACAAACATTGGTCGAGTTTCATTCCTCATCATTGGGAATGTTCTTTTCTTCCCCATTTCCCTATTCATCGTGGGAAATTTCCATTAGCCCACAGTTCGACGTATTCCAGAAAATTGAACGTTGTGCACCTATTTCATAGCAATGTGGTGTGAAATCATAGATCTAGGATTAACATGACATTGTTATCATGAAATGATGTAGTCTATAGTGGTCTGGATGGTTTTTCATACCCAATTTCAAGATCTTATATGGGTGAACTTGGATGATATTTAAAAACAATTTCTGAGTGGTTATGGTGGCCAAAATCTTGTGATTGACAGTGAAAAGGTTCGGTCAGAGTGGATCCATGATTCTCATTGATATTGGGGATTAAATCTGAGGTGTCAGTGGATTGATCATACATGGGAGTGACATCTCATTTTTTGGAAAATTATGAATAATATGGTGTGTACTGAAGAGCTACACACTCTGTGGGACCCTCTCTACAGTGGCGAGGATTTGAGGATGAATTTAAGGATCAAACAACGTGTGACCCCTATCACGTGTTGTGTGATCCTTTCTAGTTGGCTCTGCATGTACCTTAGAGGGTACATATACATGGTAAAGAGTACATGACCAAGGGAACGTCTTGTACTCCCACACATACATGTCTTTCCCAGATGTACATGGGCATAGTCGTGTACTTAGACATTGGTATAAGTACATGGGCATCAGAATTCCTGCACTTTTACACATGAAGAGGAAAGATGACATGATGAGTGTCAAGATTACTCCTACACATCATGTGACCTTAGAAAATTATATGTATTGAGAAACATTATATGTCATGTGAGTGTGATACACGGGTAGTACCAAGCTTAGTAAGACACGTTCTATGCCCCTAAGGACATGCCATGTACTCCTTTGAGGAAAGGTTGTATTCCTAATTTTTCTTATCTCAGCTTCATTGATATCTTATGTGAGATTCCCTATACTAGTATCTATTGAGTGTGTTCCCCTGGTCTATTCCCATGAGGGTTCGGTAGGGTATCATGTTCCCTTCACAGGGGGTGATCCCACAACATCTTCCAGGGATTAGTGTAGTGTAGGTGATTTCCCTTATTCTGGAGTGAGTTTTCTCAAACTGCTTTGACGATTGAATCTATGGTTTAGGGAATGTATCCCTCTGAGGGGCCTAGGTGATCCTCATTTCCCTTCATGTTACCCTATATGGTGTTGTTGGAAATTGTGTGAACAATATTTACACGGGCACTGATCCCCTGTCTTGGAGGATGTTTCCTATAGGGTTTGGTATTCCCCTAGTGAGACCTGGCTGTTGACCCCTTATCTGCGTATTGAAAAATAATCTTTCCAATGAGGTGTTGTATGATCCAGTGTATATCTCAGATTAACCCTTTCATTTTTCCTATGTTTCTAGAATAAACAAGTGTGACCTATAGGATGAGTGTCATTAGTGGAACTATATCCTGTAGAGTGTGTTCTCTTGAAAAAACATTATTTGGATCCTTTAAGAAGGAATCCAAGGATGGATTTATGGTTTTGTTCTTATCTAGATACTATGTTTCTATGTTGAGTATATCTAGATATTTTTGTTATATGTGTTGTACACATATAGCTATTTAGAGTTGAGTATTACTCTTGATTCTTTGTTTTTGGGGATTTCAGGGTTTACTACCAAGTATTATCATACTCACCCCTTCATGGTCTCTATATGCATGTGTCATGTCTTATGCAGATGAAAAAAATATTAACAGATTCCTTGGTGGACTAGGAATAGGTGGATATAGTTTTTGCTAGACAGACCAGGGTTCATATTGGTGTTGCTTTTGATAGTAGCCCCTCCTTTTGAGTAGGTCAGGCTATACTTTCTAGTTTTATTGGGGTTGTATTTGGACCCTTCTGTAATATTTTTGGTGCTTTTTCATACTCTGTTTGTGGGATTATAGATTTATGCAAGCATTGTTTTTAGTTGTTTTACATTTCAATATTTTACAGGCTTGTAGATGTGTGTGTACATAAAAGAACATAAAGTTAATGCCTCCCTTGTGTGTGATATTTCTTCTTTGGAACTGGTCTCTAACCCCTGGCCTATTGGAGGCGGGCTTGGGTAGTTATGTCTTAGGCCTCATAGAGTCGGTTCATGAGAAAATGGTATCAAATTGATACCCAAACTGAAGTTTTATAACATTTCCTGAATTTTAGTTTGGATTTTTTTCTAGATGTTAAGTTTTTTTAGGAACTAGGGAAATAATCTTAATGTGTTTCGAGTATGGATCTCAAGACAGGGTTCCCAGTGTTGATCTGGAACCTAATGGATCCATTTACTGGGACCATGATAACCTTCTTGTTGAATCAATATGTACCGAAATAGGTTGAAGAGAAAACATTATTACATGAATCATATGGGAATGGGTTGTAGTTTCCATGTCCTTATTGAGTCATCTCTCTAGATATACTCACTGGCCATGTTACATATTCATAATCTTCAAGATTCCTCCACGATTACAACAAACTAGTATTCTTAGATATCATCATGGTGACGACTAGATGAGTGGTGAAGTTTCAGTTTAGGGAACTACACATGAGTTTTTCTTCTCTAGGTGGGCACTGAGCAGTGTTTCCACATTTTGAGCAACTCATGGATCCTTTTGTGGATTAGGCAAATGATCATCGGCATGATGAGGATTCAATAGATCCAACAGGATAGGTTGATGGTACACACAATCATGTCATTTTATATAATTTTTATCATTAGTTATCGATATGGTTCCACAATGAGATAGACCTCGAGGTGGTAGAGGTTTTACTCGAGGTAGTGGTCCAGGATTCCAACATGTTCGGACCTTGACCAATCAAATGGCTGCACATGCATCCCATTTTCTCTATAGAGAATAATTTGGATCTAGTAGTACCATAAGATGAAAAACCTATTTGGAGTGTGCATAGTGAGTTCCATAGTTAGATATCGCCCAGGTTACATGGTGGGCTAGACCCCCTTCTCGGATGGGAGAGTATTGGAGTAAACATGTGGTGTGGATGTCCTGCATGGATGAGACCCCTCTCTGATGGTAGTCCTGGAAGTGAGACATCTCCAGGGTGATGTAGGGTATTGGTAAAACCCTATTTTAGTGATTTTTTATGTGACTTTGTACATAAAAGGAATAGAGAAAATCCCCCACTGAGATGTGCTCTTGAGACGCGATCCAAAACTATGTGGGAGAATCATTTCCACCCAAAGAGGAAAGTGTCAACGTGTGGTGGAAAAGATTCTATGACTTGTGTGTTTTAGGTTTCTAGTTATTCTAGGGTTTTAGAGAAATCCCTTGTGGCAATAAATAGGTTTGATAGGGAATGAATGAGTTCCAAGAGGTGGGATCTTGTGGAGGCTTGAGTATAGTTTGAGGTAAGATGGGTGTCTTCATTACCCCAATTTTAGTTTTCACATTGTTTTATGAGCCATTTTTTCAACCTTGTATCCCCTTTTGAGACCTACTAATACTGATGGATCCCTTTTTGATTAACCCTTGTGTTTGAGGCTCCTGTGGAGAGGATCAGTGATTTTACTTTTCTATCGGTGATGTGACCTAACTATGGGGAGAGAGGGAGAGCCACGTATGGAAATTATTCCATAGTGATAGTGGGACGTTATGATGTTTTTCTTAGTATGGATTTTTTTCCTACCATCCATGATCATAATATTACTATCAGGGGGTGTGGTAGTGATTCTAATTTCATGGAATTTGTTTTCCCTCCTTTGATAAAGAGTGATCCCTAGATTGGGTAGGATGAGCTCATTATCAAGAGGTTATAGTAAATTATTTCTTCGTTGGATGGTTTTACCCTTGGATTAGTAGATGCTGTAATATTTTAATTCCTATGATGGTGTAGTATGAGGTTATCCTTCTTGAGGATGTGTCAGGTTTACCTCACCATCGAGAGTTTATTTTTCTTCATGGATTATCACCAGAGATGGCCGAAGATCTATAAAATTATATCAGATTCCCCCATTTATCTATAAGAGATGAAGGTACGATCTAGATTTTATATATAAATTGGGCTTCATAAGGCCCATTGTGTTTTTCTTCGGAAGCCTTGTAATGCTCTCTTGAGAGGTGGATGATTTTATGAAGAAGGATGTGGATTGGTGTCACATGGACCAGGTGACATGTGGGAATATATCCACTCCTAGGAATTCATAACCCCTTTGCCTAATGGATGGAGGAAAGTGGATCTTGGAATTGGCCACAATATAGGTTATAACCAGCTCAAGTCGGGGAGTAGGATATTCCAAAAGTATCTTTCAAAATATATTCCTGTTATGTTTTAGTTATTGGTGATACCATTTTGGCAAGTTGTATGCCACAATGAATTGAGAGACTTATGTACGGGATCTTTAAACCTTCTTATATGAGTTCATGGTAGTATTCATTGGTGATATCCTTGTGTCCTCTATGTCATATTTTTAGCACACGATAATAAGAAGATAGTTCTAGACATGCTCTAGCAGTTATAGTTTCATGTCATCTCTCGTGGAGCTAGTTCTAGATTCAAAGATCTAATTCTTGGGATATGTATTCTCATATATGGGAGTGATAGTGAAACCTGTAGATTTTGGGGCAGTGTGATCTTGAGGGACACCTAGTCCATGTTCATGGAAGTAGATGCTTATAGTGAGGTTTTTCTTCTGTTGTTTTCATGTGAGGTGATAAAATAGTTTGAATCTTTGTTGTTTACTCTTTTGGGGTGAGGATTGTGTAGTTTACCTCTAGTAAATGGTTTTTACCCTTCACTTCTTCTAATAATTTGGGAGGAACAACGTGGGAATATCAATTGGGAGATATTTCTTGATCATTTATCCACCGGATACATTCTTGATGAAAATCCATTGAAGGAGAGAATCAAATAGTCATTTTTTCATGGATGAATGGTAATTACAGTAAATATGTGAGAATAGGGTCTAATAAGGTTGTTTTCCCTTAGAAATATATCTACATTAGGTGATTATGTACCAGGATCTCTTTTAATTAGTGGGGAATCCAAGGGAGTTGTAACGAGTTTACGAGTTAAAATCTTTTCTTTTCAATTGGTTGTGGGTGATGACTCACAAAGGTTTGTAAAGAGTTCGGAAAATTTTGAGTGTACAAGGTAGTCTAGATTTGTGTAATTACCTCAAAAACTATTACGGACTATTATGATTACTTCACAGCATGATTAGGGAGAGAATTTGGGAATCCATTGGGGACTCCATTGCAATTATGCATAGTGTTTTACCCCAGCTATTTGGATAGGTAGGATGGGACTTTCAGGTTCTGGTGAACATTCTTTGGGTTTTCATGTTAGTTTTGAGCCACATTTGGGAGGATAATCTACCATCAGTGTGTTTTTTTATGTCATGAAGATTACCACTCCACCACTAGAGTAGCACCTTTTCGAGCCCATGTTTGAGGGACATTACAGGGAACTACTATGTTGGTTGAATCTTGTGGTTAATAGATCTTGGGTATAGTTTTTGTGTAGATGATCATTGTAAAGGGTTTCTTTGATCTAAAGGAGGATTATGACTGCCCAAAAAACAATAGGAGTCCTCAATGGACTAATGATGGGGACCTTTGGAGTTTGAGAGCTATAGATTCTTATCCAGAGTGGTAGTGTATCTCTAGGATTCTAATTCAATTTCTTTTCCTACTATTGTATTTGGTTAGTGAGCTGGTGTACCACTTAACCCTGAGGCCACAATAGCTTTGGGTTTCTTAGTGTTATCCACATGTCGTGACCAATGAGGTATGTTCAAGACTCTTTGTGTGATACTGACCTGGGGAAATACCCTTTTGAGTGATACCCTTTTTGGGTGATTTTCTTCCTTGGTTGTGTGTTTTTTTAAAGAAGATGGAACTATTGGGAGAGATCATGGGAGTTAGAGACCCATTTGAGAGTTCAGTTTCCCTAAATTTTTATTATTTGTCCTTTTTATGGATAAAAATATTTGAAAGAGGGAATAATGTACTGTCTATATTTTTTCTGTTTAAGACATTAGAATAATTCTATGAATATTTATAGATCAAGGTGCTTAAAAGGTGTGATATTATGAGGCTCAGTGTGCCAAAAATTAATTTTTGAAATGTATTAAATATATTAAATATCTCGTTCAATCATTTTTCCAAAAAAAGTGGAATAAATCTTAAATAGTGGCCCAGATCAATAATCTGAGGTCACTATTGATTTTAGATCATGGATTTTACCTTAGGTGTGACATAATAGTTTTTAGCATGGATCATTCATGAAAAATTAATCATGGGCATAAATGAATAAAGTTAATTAATTAATTAATATTTTTTATTTGTTTTTGATGAAATTACTAAATTCCTCTTTAAATATAAAACTATGGAGTTATTTTTAGGGTTGGTTGCTAAGAATTGGAAACCTAGGAGCCACTGGAGTAGAGAGTTCTTTGAAAAATACGATGGATCAAGATTAGATCAAAGATGTGCGTCAACTAATTTCGTGGATCTCACCAACAACGACAACATATTACAGTTCCTCCCCAGAAATAAATAAAAAATCCATGTAGGACATTTTTTTATTTTTATTTATCATCATTTATGATTTCTATTATTAATGTGAATTAATTGTCCAATGGATTGATTTACAGGTCAGTTATTTTGAGGGACATGATATTTTTGAGGATCTTTTTGGAGGAATTACTTCATGTTTTTTTGTCTCTTCATTCATTATTCTAAAATAAATTGATTGGGTCCAACATGGACATTGGTAAAGGTTTATTCCTCTTGTTAGTTATTTTTATTTTATTCCCCAGTTCCTTATTCATTGTGGGAAATTTCATTTTTCCCGTGGTTTGACATATAATGGAAAATCAAATGTTGCACACATATTTCATGGCGTAATGGTTTGAAACCGAAGATCTGGGATCAGTGCGATGTGGCGATCATGAAATGAAAGAAGTGGTATAGGATTGAATGATTTTGGATACTAGATTTCATGATCTTTAATGTGTGATGGAGGACGACATGTGGGAATTATTTCCAATTGGTTTTGGTGGCTGGAATCTGGTGATTGATAGAGGAAATGTTCAACCAATGTACATCCAGGATTCTTGATGAGATTGAGTCTAGAATCTAGGGTGATAGTGGAATAAGAATACATGGGAGGAATAACTCATTTTTTTGAAAATTTTGAACAAAATGGCATGTACTGTGGAGATACATGCCATGTGGGGCCCTCTCATTGGTGGATAGGGTTTAGTATGAAGTTAAGGATCACACAGTGTATGACCCCTATCACACGACCCTTGAACCTTCCTGTTTGGATCAATGTGTACCTAGGAGGGTATATAGACATGGATAATAGTTCATGGCTGAGGGATTCTATGTACAACTACATAGACAGATCCTGGTCAGATGTACATGATCTTAGCCACATACATGGACATGGGTATAAGTACATGTGCATTATCATGATGTGTACTTTTACACTAGCATGGGAAAGATGTCACATCGAGTGCTGCGATGACTCCTACATGTCATGTACCATTGGTAAACATCATGAATTGAGAAAATTTGCATGTGGTGTGAGTGAGATATAAGATCTATACCAGGCTTTGTGAGACACACTGTATACCCCTTGGGACACATCATGTACTCGTTTGAAGATAGGATGGATTCATCATTATTCTCATCTCATCTTCATTTGGAGATTGTGTGAGCTTCCATCAACCAGTATTGGTTCAGTGTGTTTCCTTGGCCTATTCCTATTAGGTTTTGGTGTGGCATCACATTCCCTTCATAGAGGGTGATCCCACTTTAGCTTCCAATGATTAGTGTAGTGTGGGTGAGTTACCTTATTATAGAGTGAGATTTCTCATACCACATTGACTACTAACTCAGTGTATAGAAGTATGTATCCCTCTAATAGGCATTGATATATCCTCATTTCCCTTTGAGTTATCTTATATGGGTTTGTTGGAGTTGTCATGAACAATATTTTTCACAAGCATTAATCCCCTATCTAAGAGGATTTTTCCAATAGGGTATAGTGTCCCCTACTAATCCATGGGCATTGACCCCCATATGTGTATTGAGATCTGATCTTTTCGATGAGGTGTAGTCCAACTGAGTGTGTATCTTAGATTAACCCTCTTATATTTCTTATATTTCTAGACCTGATGAGTGTGACGTCTAGGATGAGTTCTATCAGTGGTGGTATAGATCATGGAGTGTGTTTTCCTGGATGAGAGTTATATGTAACCTTCAAGTGGGAATCCTAGAATGGATTTATATTTGTGATCTTACCTTGAGATTGTGTGTTTCTATTGAGTATATCATGATATTTTTGTTATATGTTTTGTAGACATATACTTATGTAGAGATGATTATTACTCATGATGCATTATGTTTGGTGGTTTTGGGGTGTCCTACTGGGTATTGTTATACTCACCCTTGCATTGGCTTAATATCTATTTGTCATGTTTTATATAGATGATGGACCATTTTTCAGAGTCCTTGGTAGACTAGGAGAATGTGGAGAAAGTTTGGGGTAGGCAGACTGAGGTGTAAACCAGTGTTTCTTTTTAAAGCAGTCCCATCCTCCTGAGCAAGTTGAACATCAATTTCCAGTTTATGCTGGTCTTGTATTTTTACCATTTTATGGTTTCTAGTACATTTCTTGTGCCCTTTATTTGGGTATTATAGATTTACGTATTCAATTTTTAGTTTTTTTAAATTTCCTCATTTTGTGGGCTTGGAGATGTGTGCATCTATATAGGTACTTAAGGATAATGCCTCCCATGTGTGTGATATTCCTTCTTGGAATTGGTCACATTCCCCTAGCCTATTAGAGGAGTTCATTGGGTATCTTCATCTCAGGACCCATAGAGTCGGTTCATGATAAAAATATATTAATATATTATTTTTTTATAAGTTCATTTTTTGGATTAAAAACACATTCTTCCAAAAAAAAAATACTTTTCATTATGTTTTGATAGTTTAATTTTAAATGTAAATTTAAGACTTTTGTATTTTGAGTTTTTATAAAAGAATTTTGTATTTGGAATCAAGATGTCCAAATTAGGTTATATGGTCATTTTCATTTTAAGGAATAAACAATTTACCATGGTAAAAAAAATATTTAACATAATATAGGCAAAATAATGTTGTCGGTTAAAGGTAAAAGGTAAAATATTAAAATATCTAAAAAATACAACATTAAATGGGTGGTTCATGTGTTTCTTGACCTAAAAAGTCCTTTAAGACATTAATTATAAACCAAATTTTTTGTAATTAATTCCACCCAAATGTGGTTAGATTTAAATATAAAATATTCATTATTTAATCACTTAAAACTACCCATCTTCAAGTATAAATAGAATTAATCACAAGAACATTTCTCATCACAAGAATTTAAGCAATTAAAATAAATTCCAAAACATCTCTTACCCACTCTACTTGTATTCAAGAGTTGTTGGTATCACCCAAATACCAATTCCATGTTCTTTAAGGGGTCCTTCAAGGAGGTGATATTCAAGAGGTGACTTTCTCAAATAACCTCTCATGATTTCTTTTCTTATTATATGTTCACTTCACCTCCTTCATCCATAAATTCATGATAAATCTTGTATCATATATATAATAGAATTTTATATTTAAAATGGGATATTTTATATCCATCCCTTTTCTTATATCTTCTTATTCGAAGAAACAAAACCATTATCCAAATTATGGTGGTTAACCATCTCCATAAATAATGATTTTGTTTATTTTCCAATACCTCCATAGAAACTAGTCATAAAAGTATTATTTTGGTTATATCGTATTTTAATAGGTATATTATAACCTATTTAATTTTCTAGAAAAAATATATATACATAATATTAAATAAAATGAAACTGGTTTGTGATAGTCAGAAAAACAACCAAACTAAACTAAAAATTTATCATTAACATTTTATCAAATGAATCATCATTAAAATAGAAATAAAAATGATATCTGGGACCATTTAAACTTTGGGAAATATATGAATACCGTTTCTTTTCACTTCTAGGGATTTATTTCAATTTTTTATGAAAATCCATAATTATATACAAGGGAACCGACCATGAAACCATGAAACGAACACACTCGAAATAATGAAAATAATGAAATATTATTAATGAATGGGTGGTATTATTTCATACAATTATCATATATATATATATATATTATGTTATTTGGGGTAAAATTAAAATTAAACACACCCACACACCTCGCACATAGTCCGGAAAGGCAATCCATATCCTCTAATGGGATAGCCCACCCATAAAGCCTTATTTATTCAGTACATAAACTGTAGGTCTAGTTGAAAAAAAATACAATTAAATGTATCATAGGCCTAGTGGGAATGAAATCCCATTACATGGCCCATAATCCCATCTTTTTTACCCAAAGGCCCACCGGTGAATAGTTCTTCTACAGTACCCGGGATGCTATAACACTTACTACAATGTTGAGACCGCTACATTTTATCCACTACTACTGTTCTATAATTAATTAATAACATTATTTAGAACACTATACAATAAGTTAAAGTATGAAAAAATAAAGGCAATCATGGGGTAAGGTTTTCATGTCTCACTTCTACTTCTGTGAGATATATGCCTTGTTCACCACTTATTCCTATTATGTGGTGTATATACTACCCTTTCATATATAATATCTTTAATCTCATTATATTAATATTATTAAATGTTTCAACTAATGATTATTTTTTTGGGGCATACAATTTGACTGATTACAAAGTGTTAAAGGATTTCTTAACTTAATTTCCATTCATTAGGATAAAATTGGACTTCATTGATTATTCCATGTTATGATAATGTGTGGGATGAATTTTAATTATATTATGTTTTATTTCCACTTATTTTATTTGGATTTACATATGATACACATGATCAATTAATTTGATTAATTGTTACTTCAATGATATTATATTTATTTGGGACTTTCTTTTAAACATTACCTTTTAAAAGTTACTCTTAAAACCCTTTTTTCCTTCAATGTTCATGTCTTATAAAATTATTTCCGAATTTTTTTTACTATTCTATTATTACTTTTTAATGTTATTTCTACTCATGTTTTACTTTTTAAAAAAAAAATTTGAAAGGAATATTTTTTTTATTTTCCAAATGATGTTTTTATGAATTTTCTAATAAAAGTATAGAAGTAATGGTTTTTAAACTTATACTACATTAGAAACATTTCATGTCATCATGATGCCTTAATTCATTGATTTTTATATTATAATATTAAAATATTATATTCAAATAAAATACTTTCTTTTATAATTGTGAGGCTCCTTTAAAATAAATGATTAGAAAATGGAAATATTATTTTTCAAGAATTATTTCAAGTGATCTCTCAAAATTAGTTTCCATCTAAGATAACATTATTTGATGTTACATATTATTTACTAGGTATATTTAGCAAGGATACAATACTTATTATTTTTATGGTGGTTTTATGTTTATGATGTTATTATGTTTATGACTTTACCATGAGATTTGTTATGATGACATATTTATGTGACTCTTTCCTTACATGGGTTATGATTTGATGAATGACTTATATTCTTGTGAAGAACATATTTATGGTTTTAATTATGTGATTTTTTTATGTTATAACCAAGTAGGGTGGTTATGTTATTACTAAAGATGGTGGTTACGTTATATACAATGATAGGTGGGACCTATATATCCCTGCAATTAATTAGGTAATGCTATATATATCATGTGATAAAAAACACTAAAATGGGAAGTGAAATTTTTTTGTAAGATGTTATTAGAATGGTAAGTAAACATGGATCAGTAAGATAATACTGGAAGGGGGAGAGGACTAAGTTTAGTAAGACAAGAGTGGAACAGGGAGAGAAATTGGTTCAGTAAGGAACTTTGTCCGCTATGATGGCCTTGAGAGTAAACCCTAACTACTGTGATGGTTTGGGGATTGATCTTATTCTACTATAAGGAATGGGATTCCACTGGGGATGGTGGTTTGTCCCTCATAGGAGGTGTAGTCGGCTATATATTACCCTTATATGTTTTTTTCAATGAGATTTTGTAATGAACGAAACATTTATCAATGAAAATTCCTCTTGATCTAATTTAATGTCTTATTATGTAAAATTGTTATGTAAAACATATGAACTTACTTGGTTTTATGTTTTTGGATTTCAAAATACTATTAATAATTTTCACCATTTCTAATATAGTCATTGAATAGTGATCACATGATTAGTATAAATATAGGGCTTTAAAAATCCAATTTACTCAGACAAAGGAAGTGATAGCCTCATCTAGTAGAATTGCTCCATACGAAGACCATTTTTCAGAGCTCATGAAGGAGGTGGTGTCACTGGGCTTTACTCTTGACCAATACCAATCCAAGATTCAACACATTAAGCTCGACCGGAACCGCCTATGGGAGAAGTTGAAGTTGATAGAGATTACCACCCGAGCAATGTTATACGAGCCACCCCAAGAGTTTGTCACCATTTCACACCTTATCCTTAGAACATATGTGGGTGTTATAAGGGGTTATGTAACAATTTCTAAGCACTATTATTATGTTCATTATTTTTGTATTCCATAAAGAATATATATTCATTTTATTATTGTTACTTTGTAAATAATTTTTAAAGAAAAAATAGTATTTTTAGTTAATATGTAATTAATAAATCTATTTTGATGAATTAATGGATTTTTTAATTAAATAATATTTTAACAAAATATTATTACTTACCTAATTTTTAATAAATATAAATGATCATATAATTTTTATGAATACAATTGTGATTTTTATTAAGGTTTGAAAGCTGTTTTTGTCAAAACCCCTGAATTTTTGATAAATGTCAGTTTTTTACTTTAAAAGTAAAAACTCACATATTTAGAAAATTATTTAGATAAAATTAATATTATTTTTGGAATCAGTACGTCGAAATTATCCAACGGTGAAGTTTTCATAATTTTCTAAGATAGTTGAATTTTTGTGTAAAAATTAAATACTATTTAATTATATAATGTGTTTTATGACATCATAATGAACAAATAGTGATTTAATAAAATACTATAAATGATATTTTTGGCTAATATATGTTTTAACATTAAAATAATGTGATTTTATGTTTTTTTTGATTTATTTTACAAAGCTTTAGTGGATCCTCCAAGACTTATAAAACATTTTAACTTTTTAAATTGATTTCCTTGAGAGTGTGACTCACCTCTACATAAGAAACCCTCATATTTTAAGAATTTAGGCCATTGGAATTATAAAATAATGGTTTCAAATCCCCTTGGTCAAAAACCATGGTTTCGTTTCTAGTTTTGATTAGTTTAATGTGTGGTGTCCAAAACCTAAATAAAAAAGAATTCCCTCTCTTTTCTTATATAAACCCTCCCAAGCTCCCACTTCATATTCACTAAAAGCCTTTTTATCTCAACAAAAATCTTCCCTAATCTCTCTATAATCCTACTAAGGCTCCATAATCTCCCAATAATCCTCTCTTAATCCCCTCCCAAGCTTTTAGGATCACACTTTTATGTAAGGGATTCCTTCCTTTCTCACATTTTGTCCAAGTTTCTTTATGTTGTTATACCTTTTTATTTTCAATTAAAAATGTTGGGATATGATTTTTAACCTCCAACATACTATCATAGTTATGTTTTAATGATTATATACCCCTTTTTATATCATTAATTCCTTCCAAGAACACCTATTTCCATGCTGAAATTCCGTAAGGTATATTTCTCTCCTCATATACATTCAAGAAATTATTTTGTTTTATGAATCTAAATTCCATTAAATATGGTGGGACATGTTTCTAAATGACCCCCTAACATTCCATTTCATGTAAATATTATGAGAAACCCCTTTCTCACTCATCAACCATTTTTATGAATTCTTATGTCACGCCGTTATACAGTCGAAATTGCACAGCAATTTTCCAACCCAAAGCCATTGGGTAGTGAATACCATTCCCATTCCTCTATCAAGGGTATTCAGATTTTTTCACATTTACTTATTGATTATATATTTTCATGTATGAATTCCACATTACTTTATCACGTAATAAATTATTATGTTAAATGAATCCTTGTTATATGATCCATGTGGCACACTTATGCATGAAATGAAATGATTAAGAAGGGTGCTCCATGATAGCACTCCAATGCATTGGGTAAAGAATATTATCATGATAAGTAAATATTAAATGAGGGTTTACTCATTATAATTTATGTGAAATAAGGTTTTACTCATTATATATGTACAATTATACTTGGTTCCTTCTAATACCATGTTAAGTGTTGTTTCCATATTTCCATGTTATGATAATCATGTTATATCATGCATTTATGTTCATGTTTCTCTTATGATCTATTGATATTCCTATTTCCTAAAATGTATTGTATTCTTCATGTTATACCTATTTTACTCCCTTACTAGGTTTTATAGATCACCCTTTTCTTATTAATGTTATCAGGTTATCCCATGCAATGCTATGTATGAGGAAATGTAGTGGTCATGTAAAAGAAGTTTTCAATAAAAATGTTGTGTTTTATGTTCAAAGTTGTTATGTAATGTTATTAATCTTCAAATAAACTAGACCGATAAATCTTCTATGTTGTATCAAGTGAATTTTTTTATGTAATAAATCATGTTTAAGTATGTAGTAAATAATAGGGTTTTATAGTTGGTATCAGAGAACGGGTTTAGTTATTTTTAGGATTATGATTAGAAAACCCTAGTGAAAGCCTTAGGGATAAGACTAGGAATAATAAAAACATACCTAATTTTTTGTGAGTATTGAGTAAGTTTTTTATCAAGAAAATGCATCTATGTCTAGATACGATTAGTTAGAGGCAACTCTAGCACAAATGTATCCTAGGGGAAAACCCAAAAACACCGCTTTGAGCTAGACTCAAACGAGAAACCGTGCACGAAAATGGGACTTGTTGTACTCTTGGTTATGAAACTCCTATGAGATATTATTTGGTAAATTCTTAAGCTTAGTATGAACCATTATTAAGGGAATAAGAAAATACCCCTAAGAATATATGTTGGGAATTAGATCATGGATAACATAGATTGAAGCATAAAAATTCATAAGTTAGGGAAATAAAAATAATTTATAAGTTATCCATTTTTGAATTTATATTACCCTTTATGTGTTCCCCCTAACATTCCTTTTATTCCAACCAATGCTTGGTAATAGGAGGACTCAGGCTAACAACTGATGCAAAGATCAATGTGGTCATTGTTCTAATGAGATGCCCAATCTGATGGGAGCGGGAATCAAAAACATTGTCATGATACTCTCTCAGTTAAATCAAGTTTTGAATAGAAACATGGATAAAGAGGAACATTATACCCCTCATAAGAAAGAACAAGTAGCAATCGAGAGCTTTATGAGACAAGGGCCTCCTACTTTTAATAGATCATCTGATCCCTCAATTGCCAAATAGTGGATCAAAAGCATTGAAAAGATCTTCTCCATCCATAAATGTTATGATAAAGGGAAGGTTATTATGGATACTTATTATATAGACGGTGAATCTGATCAATGGTGGTCATTGATCAAAAATACGAAGACTGAGGAAGAGATCGAGTCATTGGAATGGAAGGATTTCTAGAAAATGTTTTTTGATAAATATTTTTTGTGAACCCTCCAACATAAGATGGAAAGGGACATCCTTTACATCAAGAAAAAAATACAACGAATGCATCAGATCATATGAGGAAAACATCACAAGGCTTGTATGATACGCCTCTAGCTTTGTCGTTACCCCTGAATTCATGGTTTACCGCTTCTTTGGTGGACTAAAACCTATCTGACGGAAATACCTTTTGATCTTTGACTTTGAGAGATATGAGGAAATTGTTCGATGTTCCCTCAAAGTCGAAATGGATATCAAAAAATATCTAGGTATAATGGGGATAATAATCTTAAGGTGGACCTCAATTATGGTGGTCTAATGGATAAATCCAACGGTGCTAAGAAAATCCAGCACCCCGCTTTCCAAAGGTGCAGAAAGAAGAACCCTATAAATTCCCTAAAGAGGACGAGGAAATGATTTAGGTGTGGAAGATAAGGGAACCTAGAAATTAACTACAAGAAAGAAATACATGTGGCTGTGACAGAGGAGAAGAATTATCCGTTTGAACCTCAATGCATTGTTCAATGCTTCAACTATAAAGAACCAGGGCACTTTGAAAACTAGTTCTCTATTCCAAGGGTCTTCAGAGGCAACCAAGAACCTCCAAGGCATCATGGGTGAGATTTTTTCATCACTACCACTGATGTGAACCTCGAAAATGAAGTGGTGACCGGTACGCTAGTTATTAATTCAAGAATAGAAAATGTAATTTTTTATTCTAGTTCTACGCATTCTTTTATATCCCTAAAGTTTAGTAGAAAAATCCCAAAACCACCAAAAATCATGGAAGTAAAGATTTCGGTGAGAACAAAAAATTCGAAAATAATTGCAACCCATGAATATAACACCTCCCCTATCAAAATTTGTGGATTTAACTTCCCATAAAACCTCATTATAGTCCCTTTGGTGGAATTTGATGCAATTATTGGCATGGATTGAATTTATCTATATAAATCAAACATAAATTGTCGTGAGAGGGAAATCACTCTCCATATGGTGAATTGGCCCCCGATTCAGTACAAGTTCAAGGAGGAAGATGAATCTTCTTTAGCACCATTATCTCAAGTGTGGATATTACTACCCTATGAGCATTCATATCTGGATCAGATGATCGAGTCTAAGGATGAAACCATCCTTCAATACATGCCTATTGTGAGTGAATTTGCTGAAGTGTTTTCCGAGGAATTTCATGGTCTTCCTCCAAGAAAATATGTTGAATTCTCAATCGATACTATACTTGGGTAATTTCCAATATCTAAGACTCTATGTATAATGGTTGTTGTGGATCTTGATGAGCTGATGAAAAAACTACCTGAGAATTTTCATAAAATGTTTATACTCCCAAGTATTTCACCATGGGCTGCACCAGTCTTCTTTTTCAAGAAAAATGATGGGTCAATGCACCTTTGCATTGATTATCGTGAGATTAAAAAAATCACAATAAAGTACAAGTATCATTTGTCCCAAATTTTGGACTAGTTCGATCAGCTACGTGGAGCACAATACTTCTCCAAGGTGGATTTCTGGTCAGGATTTTACCAAGTAAGGGTGAAGAGGGAGGATATCCACAAGACTTCTTTTCGTGCAAGATACGAGAACTATTAATTCATAGTAATGCCTTTTGGACTCACTAATGCTCCAAAAATATTCAGGTAATTGATGAATAGAGTCTTTAGAGATTACCTAAACAAATTTTTTTCAGTCTTCATAGACGATATTATAATATACCACAAAACCAAAGAGGAGCATGAGAAGCATATAAGCATTATACTAGAAACCTTGCAAAAGGAGAAGCTCTATGCATAGTACATAAAGTGTGAGTTCTATTTTAAGGAGTCTCATTCATGGTTCATATCATCACAAGTAATGAGATATCTATGGATCCCTCCAAGTCTACTGCAATTGAGGGATGGCCAAGGCCAACATTGGTAACAGATATCTGTAGTTTCAAGGGTTCTCTGGATAGTGTCACTGATTTGTGAGAAATTTATCATGATTGTCAAACCCTCTTACCAAGCTAACTTAGAAGGGAGTAAAGTTTTCTTGGACTGATGAATGTGAAGAGAGCTTCAAGGAGTCGAAAAAGGAGGCTTATCAATATATATGTGATCACATTACCCACAAGTGGATAAATTTTTGTGGTATTTAGTGATGATTTGAAAAATGTTTTGGGCTGCATGTTGATGAAAAATGACAAAGTAATTTCCTGTACTTCAATGAAATTGAAAGTTTATAAGAAAAACTATCCAACACATGATCTGGAGTTGGCCGTAGCGATCTTCGCTTTAAAAATTTGGCAGCATTACCTATTTGGGGAGAAGTGTGAAATATACATAGATCAAAAATTCCTCAAGTATATATTCACACATAATGTGTTGAATATGTTCCAACGAATAAGGATAGATCTGATCAAAGACTATGACTACTCAATCCAATACCACTGTGGTAAAGTGAACATGGTGGCAGATGATCTATGTAGAAAGGACCCAACAATTCAATCATTAATGGGAATTCGAAAGGATAAAATCTTCTTATATTTGATAAAGATGGACATGGGAATCATAAACAAGGGAACATCATCAATACATTCAAAAATTATTTCTCAACCATCTCTTTTGGAAAGATTAAAGAATGCTCAAAAGGATGATGTGGGAATTTAGAAGAAAGTGGAAACTATCAAAAAATGGAAATCCTCGGTGATCAATGATAATGAAGAATGAGTTTTGATATTTGGGACAAGACTATGTGTTCTATAAAGTCCAGATTTAAAGAAATAACTTTTGGATGATGCACATAGTTTGAATTTCTCTATTCCCCCAGCAAACACAAATATTTATCGATACCTTCGAGAGAATTATTGGTGGGATAAATGAAGAAGGAGATCGTTGAGTATACATCAAAGTTCATGGTATGTCAGTAAGGTAAGGATAAGAGGCAGAAGTATAAGAGATGATGAAAAAATTACACATACCAGCATAGAAATGGGGGAACATCACCATGGAATTTGTCACCGGACATCCAAATAAATCCAAAAAACAATGATATCTAGGTTGTTGTGGATCATCTTACAAAGACTTCACACTTAATTTCAATTCAAGAGGATTTCTCATTGGATAAAATGGCATAGATATATATTAGAGAAGTGGTAAGTCTACATGGAGTACCACTTTCAATTATATCCAATCAAGATCCAAGATTCACCTCAATGATTTGGAATATTCTTTAATATACTCTGAATATTGATCTGAACTTCATTACGGCTTATCATCCTCAAACTGATGGACAATCTGAGTGGACTATCCAAACACTTGAGGAAATGTTGAGATAATTCTAAATGGACTTCAAAGGGGGATGGGATCAACATCTCCCTATAGTTGATTTCTCTTACAACAACAGTTTCCACTCAAGCATCCAAATGGATCCTTATAAAGCCTTGTATGGGAAGAGGTGTAGAACACCGACATGTTAGGATGAAGTTGGGGAGAGAAAACTGTTAGGTCTAGAAATGGTCGAAGAAATGGTGGAAAAGGTTAAAACCATCCAGTAGCACATTAAGGCTACTCTGAGTTGAAAAAAGATATATGTTGATAATCATCGATGAGACCTATAGTTTGATGTCAAAGACATGGTATTCCTTAGCATATCACCATGTATGAGAGTTATGAGATTTGGGAAGACGGGAAAGTTTATTCCAATGTACATTGGCCCTTTTGAGATCCCTGATCTCATTGGAGCAGTGTCCTATCGACTAAAACTCCCACCAAACCTGTCTCAAGTATATTATGTATTCCATGTATCACTCTTGAGGAAGTACATATGTGACCCATCGCATGTAATCAATCCATAGGTGGTAACATTGTAGAATGACCTATACTATGAAGAGAAGATGGTGAAGATCTTAGATCATAGAGAAACGTTTCTACAAAAAAAAGATAATGCCCCTCATCAAAGTGTTTTGGACAAACCACAAGTTCGAAGAAGCAACGTGGGAATCAGAGGAAGTGATGAAGTAGAGTTACCCCCATCTGTTTAGTGTGGGAAAAGGATGTTTTGAGGGAAAAATTTCTTAATGGGAAAATATTGTAACGACCCAAACATTTATTACTGAAAATTATTTTTGATCTAATTTAATGTCTTATTACGTAAAATGGTTATGTAAACCATATACACTTCCTTGTTTTTATGTTTTGGATTTTAAAATACCATTAATAATTATGACCTTTTCTAATATAGCTATTGAACAATGATCACATGGTTAGAATAAATATTGGGATTTAACAAATCCAATTTACTCTGACAAAGGAAGCGATGGCCTCATCCACTAGAATTTCTTCATACTAAACCCATTTGTCGGAGCTTGGAAAGGATTTGGAATCATTGAGATTCTCTCTTGACTAAGCCCGGGCCAAGATTCAACACATTAAGCTCTAATGGAACTTCATATGGTAGAATTTGAAGTTGATAGAGATTACCACATGTGCAATGTTATCTGAGCCACCCCAAGAGTCTGTCACCATCACACACGATACCCATAGGCCATGTGCGGGTATTATAAGGGGTTATGTAACAAGAACTTATCACTATGATTATGTGCATTATTTTTGTATATAATAAATAATATACATTCATTTTATTATTGTTACTTTGTAAATAGTTTTTAAAGCACAAATAATATTTTTAATTAATATGTAATTAATAAATATAATTTGAAGAATTAATGGATTTTTAATTAAATAATATTTGAATAAACTATTATTACTAAATTAATTTTTATTAAATATAAATTATCATATAATTTTTATGAATACAATTATGATTTTTATTATGGTTTGAAAGCTGTTTTTTTTTTCAAAACCCATTAATTTTTGATAAATGTCATTTTTTATTTAAAAAATAAAAATTCACATACATAAAATATTATTTAGATAAAATGAATATTATTTTTGGAATCAGGGCTTCAAAATTATCCAATAGTTATTTTTTCATAATTTTCTGAGACAATCGAATTTTTGGGTAAAAATCAAATACCTTTTAATTATATAATGTGTTTTATGACATTATAATGACCCAATAGTGATATAATTAAATACTATAAATGAGATGTTCAGCCAATATATTTTTTACATTAAAATAATGTGATTTTAGTTTTGTTTTATTTATTTTACAAAGCTTTAGTGGACCCTCCAAGACTTATAAAACATTTTAACTATTTAAATTGATTTCCTTGAGAGTGTGACTCACCTCCACATAATAAAGCCTTATATATTAAGAAGTTAGGTAATTTTCCTTATAAAATAAGGTTTTCCACTACCATTTGGAAAAAATAATGGGCAAAAACCATGGTTTTGTTTGTTTTTTTGATTAGTTTAATCTGTGGTGTCCAAAACCTAAATAATTAAGAATTCCCTCTCCTTTCCTATATAAACCCACCCAAGCTCCCACTTTATCTTCACTCAAATCCTTTGGATCTAGACCAAAATCTTACCTCATATATCTATAATCCTCCCAAGGCACATTAATCTCCCAATAATCCTCTCTCAAGCCCCTCCCATGTCTTTGGAATCACACTTCCAAGTAAGGGATTCGTTCCTTTCTCATTTTTTGTCAAAGTTTCATTATTTTTCTATACCTTTGTATTTTCAATTAAAAATGTTAGGGTATGATTTCTCACATACCCCATAATTACCTCCATATTTTTGAATGATTATAGACCCCTTTATCTCTCATCAATTCCTCCCAATTACACTGATTACCATGCCAAAATTCTGTAAGGGATTTCTCTCTCCCCATTTACATTCAAGAAATTATTTTGTTTTATGAATATAAATTACATTTAATCTGTTGGGAAATGTATCTAAATTACCTCCTTACTGTAAATTTCATTTACATATTATTATAAACCCATTTCTCACTCATCAATAATTTTTATGAATTCTTATGTCACGTCGTTATGTTGCCGAAATTGCACCGCGATTATCCAAGCCAAAGACATTGTGTAGTGAATACCATGATCATTCCTCAATCAAGAGTATTAAACTTTATAATCATTTACTTATTGATTATATAGTTTTATTTATGAATTAAAAATTCCTTTATTGTGGAATAAATTATGATTTTTAATGAATCCATGTTATATGATTCATGAGGCACACTTATGTATGAAATGGAATGATTAAGAAGGGTGCGCCTTGATAGCGCTCCAATACATTGGGTAAAGAATAGTATCATGATACGTCAAGTTAAATGAGGGTTTACTCATTATAATTAAATTTAAATTGGTTTTTAATCATGATCCATGTGCAATGATCCTTGGCTCATGCTAATACCATGTTAAGTGTTGTTGCCACATTTCCATGTTATGATAATCATACTGTATCATGCATTTATGTTCATGTTTCTAGTATGCTCCATTGGCATGCCTATTTCCTTAAATGTCTTTTATTATTCATGTTATGCCTTGTTTACTCCCTTAATAGGATTTATATCTCACCCTTTTCTAATGCATGTCCTCAGGTTATCCCATGCAATGCTAAGTATGAGGGAATGTAGTGGACATGTAAAGGATGTTTACAATAAAGATGTTGTGTTTTATGTTCCAAGTTGTTATGTAATGTTACTAAACCCTAAATACACTAGAAATCTCAATCTTCTATGTTGTATCAAGTGAAGGTTTTTATATAATAAATCATGTTTATGTACATAGTAATGAGTAGGGTTGTTATATCTCTGACTATGAAGGGAATGATTTTCTATGCTTATGTATATGCCACATTCCATGTCTTATGATAATTTTATTCTCTCATAGCTCATGTTATTTACTGATTCACGTCTTATGAAATTTTATGGTTTTTTACATGAATCGATAATGAAATATTTGATATATAGGGTATAATTTTCAAATTTTATTCTCATGTTCTTATTCCCTTATGCTTATGTCAGGATTGATATCTCCCTTGTTTACCCTTACTAAACATATGATCTCAGTTGTTTCTTATATTTCTTTTCCCCAGGATATGAAGGAAGTTATTGAGTATGATATGTTAAAATTGGTTATAGTTATGAAGTAATAATTGGTATATGATGTATAATTTTTATGAACTAGTTGTTTTTGTTTCCAAGTTTCCTAATTCACTAAACTCATACTATTATGGCATGGTTTTTTTATGTTATGTTTTAAATATTCATCTATTTTGATGTGATATGTATGTATGAAATTAATGGTCCATTATAGTTGGTATCATAGAAAGGTTTAGTTAACCTTTAGAAACTAGTGTGATGAAACATTAAGTAAGGTCACTAAGGATAAGTTTAAGTTTAGGTTAAAATCCTATAATTTTGGTAATTATAATGAATAACCTAGGATTAAACCTAAGGTGTCATATATTAAAATTTTATAAGTAATTTCTCTTGATTATTTAGTTTAATATAATAATTATTATTGCTCACACTATGCTTTTTGGGTTTTATTAAATGGATGGAACCATGAGTATTCATGTTAATGGTGAATGTGATGGGAAATGTAATGATATTACTCTTGAGAAACCAATTGAAATGGGAGTTAGAAGGTGAAACCTTGTTATTATTTATAATCATAAATCTCATCATATGATCAATAATATAAACTTTAGTGAGTTTTTTGACCCATATAATAAGAGAAAGATGGAGTTTCATGGTAACAACATGGGGGAAATTTTAATTTTCCTCATGTAAAGCATGTTGGAAGAGGCATCAAGGAGAATGTTTCAATGGGACTAGAAGAATTTTTGGGTGTGAAAAAGAAGGAAATAATGCAAGTAATTTCAAAGAAAAAGTGAAAGGATTGGTTAATATAATAGATGATAATAATGGTATTCCTAAGTCATCATCGATTGTTAAATGTTTAAAATGTGGAATGTATGGGAGTTATAAGAATTGATTCCCAAGGGGGAAATCTCATAAAGAGAATCAGAAAGGTTGTAAGGGTAATGGTTATATTGATGATGATTATTAGACTAAAAATTTAATATGATCTGGAATATGTGTTAAGGAATACAATGACTAAGATCGGTTAATGTTTTAAGAAAGAATTGAAATGATTGAGTGTTTTTGTATTGGAATTAAAAAAAAATGTTTTCAAATTACATTTATGTTATTGTGGAATAATAAAACATCTAAGGATTTTTTCTCTATAGTTTTTTCTTAAGTATTTAAAAGTATATGTTGAATAGTACTGGTAACCAAGAAAAGTGATTGAAGTAGTAAAGTGATATTTTTTAGAACACACGATTAAGGGAAATATAACCCTTAATATGTGAATGATGTTGGGGTTATAATGAGATAAATAGATTTTATATTATGATAAAACAAATGGGATAGTATTAATGACCTTTGAAATAATTATTAATATGATGAAAAGGTGGTTTAGGGATTGAGTTTACTGAATTTTTGGATTTATGGTATGAGTTTGGAGTAAATTTATGAATAAATATATGTTGTCACAAATTTTTTATGGTAATTCAGGTTATTAACATCTTTAAATAGAATACATGATAAATATATTCACAGGTTTGGTGTGTGAAAATTAAGTGCTACATCAAGTTATTTTGGGGGATTAATGATAAGTTGTTCTTAAATATTTAGGGGCCTTTTTCAAAAGTTTTAGACTTTAATCATTTGGAAGTCTCATAAGGGTAACAACTTGTGAAATTGTTTACATTAAACTATGGAAGAGGTTTTAGATATTACTATAATACTTAACCATAAAAAGATTTATGTGTATTAGACAACCTCTGCTGACCATTTTGTTGTGATGATAACTAGAGATTGAATGAATGACTTGTCATCCCATTATGGATCATATGATCCACTAGTTATTAAGGAATTAAAATTTCAATTTGATTTATTGGAGTAAGAAATGAAGTTGAAATTGATCAATTAATAACCAAAGAGTAAGATTTTAATTATGAAATAAAATCAAGAAAGTATATATTTTTAATAGATTTTGAAATAAAATGTTATCCTATTATCATAATTTATGATGATATCAATGTCCTTTTCAGACCTATTTGGTCTATTGTTTTTTGGTTGTTAACCTTATCTTAACCATTTTATCTACCATTCTCCATCAAAAATTGATAATTAAAATTCTCTTCTATGTCTATATTTTCACTTCCCGCTAATTTTATCCTAATCTAAATCCCAATTTTGTAGTGACCTTAAAATTTTACTTTACCTATTTTTAAGAAGAATTTTTATTGACCATTTTTAAGATGTGTGTTTCCCAAAAAAGAATTTTCAAATATCCACCTTTGATTTCTAAATTGAAATTTCAAATTGTGTGGATTTAATTTCATGAAATTATTGATCGTATTGGGATGGTGTCTTATTGATTACTGCTTCCACTGAACCTCTCTCAAGTACACAATGTGTTCCATGTATCTCTCCTGAGGAAGTACATACTTGGTCTTTCACAAGTACTAAACTCATAGGTCATACCAGTGGAGAAATATATATCTTATTAAGAAAGACCAGTAGATATTATATATTTAATAGAGTAATTTCAATGAAACAAGATCACTCACATGGTCAATGTTTTATAGTGACACCTCTAGCATGAGGAAGCTATGTGGGAACCTTAGGATCTGATGGGGTAGAGGTATCTTCATCTTCTTATATCTTAGTGATAAATTTTGAGGGATAAATTACTTTTAATAGGGGTAGAATGTAACAACCCCATGATTTTATGGCATGTATCTGTTTGAATAAATTTTATTCTTCAATAGTTTACATTTCATAAAAAATGATCTTAAATGAACTCCAAAATATTATTATTTTGGCAAGACCATTATAAACTAGCCATTAAATTAGAGAGTGTGAATAGGATTATATTTTATATGAACTATATATGAAATTAATGTTCAATAAAATTTATTTATTCTTATTAAATTAAAACAAAAAATTTAGTAAAGTCATTTGTACTTCAAATATATGTTTTATTCAAAAATATATTTTTATTGCTTTTTATGATAAAATAAATATTATTAATTTGTGATAATTTTAGAAAATGTATTCGATAAAATGAAAATAATTTTTTTATTCACTGAGTAAAAATTATCTTAGGATTAATTATTGATAATTTTCTAAAAAAGTTAATTTTTCTGCGAATAGTAAATAAATAATGAATTTTGTAAAAAAACTCATTTTATTTATATTTAAAATTAATTTTATGATTTTAAACAATTTTAAAACTAAATTAATATATTATTATTTATATATAATTTATTTAATTACATTGAAACAATATTTATACCTTATTTTGGTAAAACTGCATTTGTTTGGGTTTAAATCACATTATTCCAAAAAAAATATTTTTCGTTGTGTTTTTAGGGTTTAATTTTAAATGTAATTTTGAAATTTATGTATTTTTAATTTTTTAAAAATAGATTCCATATTTGTAATTAGGAGTTAAAAATTAGGTTATAATTTAATTTTCATTATTTGGTATAAAAAATTCATCAGTGTAAAAAAATTACCACAATATAGGTAAAGTAATGTAAAGAGTTAAAGTTAAAAGGTAAAAGTTTAAAATACCATAAAATTAAAACATTAAATTTGTGGTAGATGTGTTTATAGAAATAAAAGATCCTTTAAAAAATTAATTATTAACCAAATTCATTGGAAGTAATGCCACCCAAATGTGGTTGGATTTAAATATGAATTAAACATTATTTAATTACTTAAAACCACCCGTCCTCAAGTATAAATACCAATACTCACCATCACCATTCACCAAAAAAGCATTGAATATATTAAAATATCTTCCAAACCCTCTCCTCCACACTCCCTCAATATCCAATTTCTTCTGGTCTCACCCAAATACAAATTACAATTTCCATAAGGGGTCCTTCTAGGATGTGATATTCAAGAGGTAGCTTTCCCAAACAACCTCTCTTAATTTCTTTTCTTCTTCTACCGTATATTCAACTACTTAATACAAAAAATCATAATAAATATAGTATCATGTATAAATTTTAATTTTATATTTATAATTTAATATATTATATCCATCCATTTTCTTATCTCCTCTTATTCAAAGAAACAAAACCATTGTCCAAATTATGGTGGTTAACTATCTCCGTGAATAATTATTTTGTTCATTTTCTGTTACCATCTTCAAGGCTGTTCATAAGAGAATTATTTTGGTTAAATATTATTTTAATATTTATATTATAACATATTTAATGTTTTGGAACTAATATATATATATATATATAATATTACATAAAATGAAACTAGTTTGTGATGGTTAGAAAACTGCCAAAATAAACATAACATTTATCATTCACATTTTTTCAAATAAATCATCCTCATACTAGAACTAAAAATGATAAATGGGACTATTTAAACTAATGTAAGTTCATTAATTCCATTTTATTTTACTTCTTAAGTTTTATTTCCATTTTAAAATAAAATCCATAATTATACACATGTGAAATGACCATGAAACCATGAAACGAATGCACTCGAAACAATGAAAATAATGAAATATTATTAATGCATAGGTGGTATAATGTTATAAAATTTCCATATATGGTATTATTAATATTAATATGGATTTTTAATAAATCAATAAAATTCTTTAAACCTTTATATTGGATGTTAAAGTATAAATAAGTAAAGTGAAGTGTGAGGTAAGGGTTTCCTATCTCACTTTTTCTTCTGTGAGATATATGCATTATTCACTACTTATTTCTTATTTTTGGTGTATATAATACCTTTAGATATATAATATCATTAATCTCATTATATTAATTTTATTTAATATTTAATTTGATAATTATTACTTTTATGGGGAATTTGATTCATTTTATTAAAAAGTGTCAATGGATTTCTTAACTCAATTTCCATTTATTAGGTTAAACATATACTTCATTCACTATGCCATGTAAAGATTATTTTTGTGGTGAAATGAGATTATATTATGTCACATTTACACTTTTTATGTGTTTTAACATATTATATGCATAATCTATTTTTTTTATTAATTATCACTTCAATTATATGATAGTTATAAGTGATTTTCTATTAAAAATTACATTTTTAAAGTTTCCCTTAAAACTCTCTTTTTTTCCATGTCCATGTTTTATAAAATTATTTCCCAAAAAAATTTACTTTTGTTTTATGATTATTTAAAGTCGATTTTATTTATTTTATAATTTTGAAAAAATCGTTTTAATGGAGTATTTTTGTCATTTTCTAAACAAATTTTTTGTGACTTTTCTGATGGGAAAATGGAAGAAATGTTTTTTAAACTTTTATGTAATGAGAAAAATTTCCCACCATCA
This sequence comes from Viscum album, assembly GCA_963277665.1. Taxonomy (NCBI): domain Eukaryota; kingdom Viridiplantae; phylum Streptophyta; class Magnoliopsida; order Santalales; family Viscaceae; genus Viscum; species Viscum album. The sequence continues at coordinate 1,074,013,588 of OY728121.1, read as the reverse complement.
TAATGCCTTAATAAATTGATGCTTCCTTTAAAATACTATAATATTATTTTTAAATAAATCCTTCTCATTCAATAATTTTATGGCTCTTTAAAACGAAATGATTAGAAAATGGAAATGTTATTTTTCCTGAATTATTTCAAGTGATAATTCAAAATTATTTTCCATATAAGATAAAATGATTGGATGTTACTTATGATTTGCTAGGGATATTATCCAGGGATACTATACATATTCTTTTTATGATTAGTTTATGTTTATGATCACATGATCTTTATAAAACCCATTTATTTTTTCATGAGATATGTTAAGATGAAATTTTTATTAAGATCATAAATTTATATGGGTTTTGATATGATGAATGAGTTATGTTCTTGTGGAAAAAATATGTATGTTTTTGGTTATGTGATGGTGGTTATTTTATTACCAATAATGATGTTTACATTATAACCATGGATGGTGGTTACGTTATAAGCAACGATGGGTGGGACCTGTATCTCCCTCCAATGAATTGGGAAATAATTTATATATCATGATATAGATATGATTGAAATGGTAAGTGAACACAATTTATTTATATAGGACTAGAATGGTCAGTGAACTCTGTTTGGTAAGATAGGACTGGAATGGGGAGTGAACTCGTTCAGTGAGACAAGACTGGAATAGAGAGTGAACTTGATTTAGTAATGGACTTTTTCCACTATGATGGTCTTGAGAGTGAACCTTTAATACTATGATTTATTGGGGAGTGAAGCCATTCCACTATGTGGAATGGTCTTCCATTGGGAATGGTGGTGTGTCCCACCCATGAGGTGTATCCACCGAGAGAGTTCCCTTATATGTTTTGTCAATGAATCTTAACTACTAAGGGGTGATTTTCTATGCTTATGTGTATGCCACATTCTATGTCCCATTACAATGTTATTCTATAATGGATCTTGTTATTTTATGATTCATTGCTTATAAACTTCTTATGGTTTATTCCATGTCTTAGAATAATGATCTTTGATATGCAGAGTATAATTTTCAAATGTTACACTCATGTTCTTATTCCTTTAACCTTATGTAATGATTCATATATCACTTGTTTTACCTTACTAAGAATTGAATATCACCCTTTAATTATGTTGTTTTTCCTCAGAATATGAAGAAAGGTATTAAGTATGATATTTCAAAAAGGGTTCTCATTTTGAAGAAATAACGGGGAGACGATGTAGATATTTTATGAACCAGTTATTTATGTTTACATGTTTAAAATTACACTAAACCCATATGGTTCTAGCATGGTTATGTTATGTTATGTAATGAATATTCATATATTTAGATTTAATATCTATGTATTAAAACAATAATTAATTATATAATCACTTGAGGGAATGACTCAAAGGATTAGGAAACTATTTTATTTGTGGAAAACAAGAGCATAAAGTAGTAAATTATTGACAAAAAATGAAAAGTTCATTTAACGCAGTGAATGAGAATAATGGTTTTCATAAGGTATCACTTATGGTTTAATTTTTTAAATGTGGAAATTATGTTCATTATGAAAATTTATTTCCTAAGGGGAAATAATGTGAAGAGGATTAGTAAATTTGTTTGACTAATGGTTTTATTATTGATGATAAAGAAAATATAAATGAAAAATGAAAGGTATGAATTATTTTATCAATATTTATTATTTTAAAATTAAAAAACATGATTAAATTGAGTTTGATGAATCTTAATTCATACTTCACATTTTATATTATAGGAAGGAATTATTATGGAATGAGATGCAAAATCCTAGTTAATGGTTTAATAAGGTAGTGGAATGATTGAAGTGTTTATGTTTTTTTATTTAAAAATAATGTTTTAGAAGTTTTTATCAATGAAATTTTAGTGTTAGGAATCAAGAAACATCTAAGGATTATTATGTAGTATTTTTTCTTCAATTATTTTAAATCATATATTGAATGGTACTAAAAACCTAGAAAATTGATTTAGTAGTAAGGTGATATTTTTTGAAAACATGTGATTGAGAGATAAATAACCCTTAATATATTCTTGATATTGATATACTAATTATTAGTAGGGATAAAGAGATTATTGATATCAATAAATAACCCTTAATATATTCTTGATATTAGAAGTTTATTTTAGCACTTGAGGCATGAAAAAAAATAATATTATTCATTTATAATTGTAATATAGAATGAAAAGTGGTGGAAACTAACTGAAACACACAATAAAAGGATGAAAATAATTTATGTATTTTAGAAAATCTAGTAAGATTATTTTTTCTTATTTCACAATAAAATAATTCCTCAACTCTATGTGTCTATACGATAAAACCTCATGCTAAACTCATTTAGTTATTAGCATATAAGAAGAAATTTTCTTGGAATAATGGTGAGATTATAAATCATATTCGTAATGTTAAACACTTTGAAAATAGTATCCAAAATTTTTTACTTTATAATATCTAGTTTTATAATGTTAATAAATTCTCTTGAATACTCAGAACTCATTCTATGTTTTTCATCATCATAATGAAAACCTTCCATATAAAATTTTATTTCAGATAACTTTGGAAAAATATATAACTCTTTACATTTTACCAAAATATCCTAAACTAATTTATGATATAAAGTGACTTTCACTTTTCGACCAACTGGTTTAATCTTTTATTTGTTATACATTTATTTTTTCAAAGACCAAACATTCTCCCGCTAGTCTCTTAGAAACTATATATTCTCCAAAATATCATTCTAAGATACACAAACTCTTTTATGTTTAGGAAATAACAATTAGTACCTATAATGGTAATATTTAACCAATTAACTATTATCTACCATATGTTATATGGTATTCAATGTGTTTGGAAGAATATTCTAAAAGGAAAAAATTTCTTTAAAATATGCCACTAAAGGACAGTGGGAACTCTTTACCTCATATTTTAACTAATATAGATAAACTATTTTATATAGGATAAAACATTTCATGAATCATCCCCAATATAACTCCTTCTAGTATGTAATTGAATACAAGTGTAACCCTTGAAGTTGACCACTAATATCCCATGAGTTTTCAACTAGTATTGAGGGTATAAAAACACACATGGGTTTCATTATCCTCAGAAATCATGGGGAAATAAAATATAATAGCTAATAAATACTATATAATGTAAAATAAAACTAATCCCACAATGTATGTAGTGTTATACATAAACAAAATTATTCAAAGTAAAATACTAAAAGAAACTCATATGATAATGACTCTAACTCTGATCATGAAACCCATGTGACAATAATATCCAACCCAATCACCAACACAATCCTATAAATATGTAAAATATAATATATATATATATATAAATGGGATATTATATGAGTATACTTATTAGGATCCTCCCTAAATTTTCTATTGAAATGTGAAAGAAGCATATTGAACCCTATGTGGATAAATAGTGAAACTAACTCATTACCTATACTAGGTTATCTATGTCCCATCCTTACCAAATAATGATCAATAAATTTTTATATAGAAATATTAACATATTAATCAATTAAATATATAATGGTAAGGTACCCCACGCTTGCTTCCCCACTAAACTAGTCACCTTCACACTCAAATGGCTAACCTATTGGTGTGTGTATCCCTTCCATATCCACATAACTACATCACAACCACAATCACATAACCATATCTCCATACAAAATCATCATCACAACTGCATATCACATATCTAACACATAACCATGACCTCATATTGCATATTATATTATGATTGAGAACATAAACATGAAGGACCCATTTCCCACCTCCCCATGTACACCTCAGCTGCTCAACCACATCCCTACCTCATCGTCATCATATCACTACTACATAACAATATGTCATAACCTTAGGTCATTACATCCTATACAATGTTTGTAATAGAGACCAAAGAAAGTGGATTACTCTATAATCTATGTCACCATTATCCTAAATGTTCAGGTCACACCTCTTACATAAAACATCATATAGGCATAGGTAAGGTAATTGGTCTCGGGTGGTGGTGCATAAGAAATAACAAAAAATATAATTACTATAATAGAACATAAAAAATTGAACTAAGGAATCACATCTTTACCAATTCACATTTATCAATTTCCATCCACATTATATTTATTATTCCACATTTAATTTAAACTATTTTAAATTCATAAATCCTATTCAACTTTCACATTATATTTATATTATACATATATAAAATAATAATTAATTCGTTTTTTTAATTCCAACCTAACACTTATGTCATAAAACTAATTCAAAACCTTCTTTTCATTTATAAATTAATATCATATATTCTAGTAAACTAAACCACGCAACCACACTAACATCACCATACCTCTACAATAATATACCCCCTCTATAATCTCATCCTTTTCTACTGTAGTAATCCAACCACCCAAGGCCACCACCATGACCACCACATAATTTTAACCAGTAAATAATCAACACAAAATATATAAAATAACAAATTAATAAAATTACAATATCAATAAATAATTATTACAGATACTTATTCTTCTTTTCCATTACAATATTTAGTATGGTTACCAATTTCAATATTTTTGGAACACTAATCAAAATTTAGCCAACAAAAATCAATCAATAATTGTAAATAATTATGGAAAATATGTAGATCATGAGCAATGAAATCACCACACATTTCATTTCATTTTATTATATTTGGTTGTTATCCTCTTAGGAAAGTTTCTTTTTTTACTCTAGGGAAAGAAAATAAGGATAATTTCATAGTTATAAGATAAATAAATATGATAAATTTTGAATCCCCAACCTCATCCCAAGTTTCAACATTAGTTGTATCAAAACAAGACGAAATTTAAGATTCACCACTACGAAACTCATAGTAATCCTCCATGAAACCTAATCATGAAAATCACCTATCAAGACTCAGACCAAACATCACTAAATCCAAATAACCATAACTACCATAACCTTCAGATGGAGAATATAAATAAGGATAAAAGAAACTATATAGGGAGATCACTTTAATTCATTAAGAAATTTTTATCATATGAGAGGGCCAAATATCCATTAAATAACAACCAATAATCTTCAAAAGTGTTCATATAGTTCAAATAAGGTCAAGGGAATTGAATATAATTTGAGTAGGAAATTGAATTTATATTAAAAATATATAAATATAAAATTATGGAATGAAATGGGTTATCATAGTGTAATGATGGTTTAATATTACAATCATAAAATCCTATTACCAATCTTAGGGGTCAAACTCATTTTAAAATCAATATAAACAAATAAGATGACAGTTCAGTGGGGGATGTCACACCACAACTCTTTAAGACCTTGAAATCATGGTGAAAACCTCAATCATTCACTTCGAACCTAATATCCTCCAAACCAAAACCATGAAATATTAAGAACCACCATGGTACAACCAACCAACATAGAGTTACAACAAAACAATCATGACCAAGGCCTTCATGACACAACTAAAACCTTAATGCCACAATGCAAGACACCATAACTAAATGAACAAACCCCATCCATCCAGGGTCATGTTGAACTTTCAAGATTCGCGATCTACACCATAACATGTCACATCACACTAAAATATCATTTATCATGGTGTTACACACTAGCTTGTGACAACTCCTCTCCTCTAACCAAAAAATTATGACACAACATCATTGTCTATGATATTATTTTGTCTTCTTGCTATAATTTTAGATTAAAATATACCATTCTTAAAAAAACTCCTCAAAAAACATATACCATCTCAAAAACACTAAATAGAGGACCATGAAAAATCTTGGGACCCTACATTCAATGTATCTCAAATGATTATTTTCCATAACAATCAAAACTAAACTAAAAGAAAAATATAAAAACCCACAACCAAACATATCATGATATACCTCTCAAAGAGGAATCTCACCATCACAAAAAATAATAATAAACAAAACACATGGGAGGAAACAACTTCTATCATATCGATATTAATATGAATATCTCCATATAATAATAATACATGGTTTAAAATAGATCAAAGTACTATGAATGAATTTGTGACCCACATTCCTAAATACACTCCTCCAATCCTTTGTGTCTCCATAAAATAAAAACCAATGTAATAATGTACCAAAAAAACCTTCTCTCAACAATATATTGAGTGGATCCTTGAACCACTATATGTTTTGATAATTATAAAAATTTATTTATTTTTATTTAATTTAAAATCATAATACTATGATTTTTTTGTATAAATTATGCTTAATCTTGATCATATCATAATATTTATTTTCATAAAATATATTTTTATTTCATGTTTTAATTGTTCATAACAAGTTACACAAGTTTCATGAAGTGTTCCTCATCTAAATAAGTCATTTAGGACCCTAAAATATCATTTATACCTGATTTGTATTCTTCCTACATAGACAATATTCTATTCTCCACATAGCTTGATTGTTGGATTATGCCACTCATGAGGGGGTGAATTGAGTTCCTAAAAAAATTTCAATCTAAAATTATTATTTAAAATCCCACAATTTGAAAATAGATACAGGTCAGTTAACCAAAGTAGTATATTTATAAAATTTTTGATTATTCAAAATATTTCTCAAAGATTGATTAATTCTCAGTTAAAACAATATATTTTATTATTAAAACTTTTGAAATCATTCTACTAAAAAAAATTCTAATATAAAAATTATCTAATATTAACTATCAAATAAAATATTAGTTTTCTAAAATAGCTACAAAGAACAACAAAACAAAACTAGAAAACATGCAACAGAAGTAAACAAGAGGTTTGATCTCCAGCCGAGACCTAATCCTCTACACTTGGTGATCACCTAACACCAAGCAGTTTACATTAAATAAACATGATCCACACTCTGGATTGGGGTAACAATAATATAAAGGTTGTCCATGTCACTAGACCACTTCCACAGTTTTTTTTGGGATTACAAAACAAACAAACAGATAAGCCACATAGGGGACCTCTTCCACTATTATTTGTGGGAATGTTAAGGGTAAAAAGATGAGTTGATGAAGATATATTTGTATCTTCAAGTTTCGTATAGCATTCAGTGTGTGTTTATAAATTAGTGATACAAACACTACTTTAAATGTAAATAATATGAATAGGCAGAGAAATGTAATGAGAATAGGGTTTAGAATACTCATTGTGATGTTCTATATAACTTTTAGACTCTTTCAGAATGATTGAAGTGAAGCTATAGACATCTTCCAAAAATAGAAAGAAAAATAGAGAGCCGTTGTTTACTTCTATATTCTGTTCTTAGTGATCCTCGATGTGTTATTTTCTTCTTAGTTGTTACTATATAGATTTGATTTATTTTTGTTCTTAGAAGTGTCTTTAAGTATGTGTAGTAGGTAGCTCTTGTGTTTTTCTCTAAGGTGCACAAACAACTCTATATATCTCTTCTAGCTAACCTCTTTATCACTACCTTTCTTGTTGATCCAGATATTCCATATAGATAAGGAGCATGTTCTCTGTTAACTCGTACCTCATAATGGTCTCTGACATCATTAAATATTGTCTACAAAATATAGAGAGGCTCATTAATATAATAATCAATACTAAATTTCATAAATATAACTGTTAAAGGTAAGTTCGAATTTAGGAGAAAAATCATCGGTGACTTAGTCTGTCAGTAGCTTAGACTGTGGGTGTCTAATGTTTTCATTTGATCATTCTATCAGTATATCATTCTATCGGTAGTTCATTTCTATTGGTATATCAGACTATCGGTGGATCACTCTTTTGATAGGTCAAACTTGCATCGCTCAATTGAGTTGTCGGTAGATGTTTCACGGGTAGCTCGGTTGTTGGTAGGTGATGCGTTGTTATCTCTGATATAGGTATCTCATACTTAGAGAAATTCTGAGTTTCAGTTAGTCATGTTGTTAGTAGGTCAGACGTCGGTAGGTCAGGCATCGGTAGATCAAGCTTTCAGTGACTCATGCTTGGAAAAAATTTTGAGTTGCTTTTTCGGTGACTCATCTTATCGGTAGCTTATCTTGTTCATAACTCATATATCAGTGAATTTTCTATCAGTAGGACAAGTATGAGTTGCTCATACATTACCGAAATCTGTAATGTTTTCTTATGATGTAAACACTGACACAAGAGGTTAAAATTATACATGAACATGATTAAACACAATGTATTTTAATAGATCATAATTTCCATAGTTATGCATGATTTGTGAGCATTAAAACTAGAAGAGGAAAACAATATCCCACTTTTATGATAAAAAATCATGGAATTTTATACTAAAATAATATAATTGATTTATGATGATTAGAGAAAAAATCTTTTTAACATATTGCATTAATTATTGAGATGAAATTTTAAAAGAAACACAAGTACAAATTACTTGTTAAATAGACATTGTCAATTGTATGTTCCCTGTTAACCTCTAATATTAAACTTAAGCTCCCCCTAAGATAGATTCCATATTATTTCTCCCCCTTTTTGGATTATCAAAAATTAAATATTGAATGAAAAATAAAGAATAGAGAAGGAAATAAAAATGAGATGAAATCACAGAAGGTTTTACATTAATCAATAAGTACAAGGTATAACACAAATTGTACAAAAAAGTACATAAAATCCCTATCAAAAAGTTATCCAAATAATTCTTGGAAAAAATAGAGTCCATCTATTCCTTGACATTATCATAGGTATATGAGGGAGGAGCATAAGGTTTAGTAGTAGGAGTGGTTAATGGCACAAAGTGGATATTGAGGGAAATAAGAGGAACACGAGTAAATAATTAAGGGGAAATGTTGGGTCTAGTCGATGAAGTAGGACCTATGTTTTCCTATTGGATAACCACCCTAATCTAGATGGGAGCTTGAGCAGGGGTCATGGTCGAAGGTACTAAGGGTGTAGAAGAAGAGGTAGAAGCAGTTATGACTTGTCTGATAGGAGCAGAAGGATGAGAAATAATAGATGTGTTGTGATGGTTCATGTAAGGTTTGAGAAAATTTATAATGTTCTTAATGAATTCTTCACCATATTCCATTTCCTTCAAAAAATCATCTTCATTTTACATAAACTTCTCAAGGGTATGATTAATCTCATTCAACTTCCTAACTTTCTCTTTGAATTCCTGATTCACTAGAGGTAGCGTCAAATTCTCCACCAAATATTTGAAATGACTGGTCAACTAGTTTTTGGTGTAATTTCACTTTATATAGAAATCTACATCATTGATTATTTCTTATTGAGAATTTTTAGTACCAGTGGAATAAAACATAACCATATCATAAATATGATCACAATTATGGATTATTTTTAAGATACTCACCTGGTCAGTGCTTCCCATTATAGTATAAAGTTCCTCTCTAATCACATTTCTGACCATCTCAATATTTAGAGAGTGATAAATGGGAGAAGCTGAGCTGGAAGCACCTTTCACTATATCTCAAATATTGGATCTCAATTGAGTTTTGATCAAGAGTTGGAGTCTGAGAAGGAGTGTCTTCCATTGAAGATTCAGAAGTGGTGTCTACAAGAATTTTCAAAACATTGTCCAAATAAGTTCTATATTCAATTTTCAGACCGTTAATGGCAGAAACCATAGAATTAATTTTCATTACTTAACTCTTAATTATTTGAAACACTAGATTCTTCAAGATTGGTCAGATATTGATCAACCTGATAAACCACTCTCTCAGGGATCAAATCAGTATCTCTTTCACAAATTCTAGAAACTGGAGCAGATGTGTATAAAGGATTTGATCGAACAGCAGCCAATATCTCTTCTTTGAAGGAAATAATATCAAATTTGGGAATATATTCAATAGGTTCTAAACCAACCATAAGATTAGTTGTAGTCCTGTCCTCTACATCAGGATAATCCAATCTAAGAGTCACATAAACTAGACCCCTCCTCCATATAAGTACCATAATATCATCCAAGGGAGAAGGCACATCAACCATTTCTCTTTTTCATTGTCTCCCCCCCCCTCAGTTGATGGCCTCTTTCTTGAATAAATAAACTACCACACTAGAGTCAAAGATACATCCATTTCATCTTGAACTTCCTCTTGAACATGTACAACAGGAGATCTATCTTCAACCATAGCTGGTTCAACATTAGCATCAAGATCCCTTTCCTCAATCACAACATGTTCAGCAGCACCATGGGATTTCACAATAGGTTCTTATTCCACTAAGGATAGATCCACATAATTCTCATGTTCAACATGATCTAGGGTTAGATCAATAGTATCTCCATTAGGACCTTGGTCATCATCACCATGGTCTGATACACTATCTGAATCATCACTTTCTGCATCTTTCCTTTCACTTTCATCTTCTCCATAATCCTATCCAGATTCTTCATTATCTTCCTCAGCTTTATCATCAACCTCAGATTCATCTTCTTCTTCTATGCCACTTCCTCCTTCTCCACGATATTCTTCTTCACTTCCAGATCTACTATCATACTCATCATTTTCTGACTCTTCTATCTCATCACTATAATTCTCATGTATAAGTGGTTCCTTAGAAGGTATAGGTCTAGGTGGACTTATAAGACTATAAGAAATCATCACTGGACTGTCAGCAACATTAGGATCAATTCTATCATATATAGGAGACTCATTTTCATAACCTTCCTCAGCCACATCCTCATCAGAATACTCACCAACATTATCTGGTCCTAGACCAGGATCAACCATGTTCCTTGGCTTTGAGTGATGCTCAATGAGATCAAATTTATCATGTATCTTTTCATTATCCTAAACCCAAAACTTCTTCTAGGGATTCAAATTAATTTTCATCCTCTTACAGATAACTTTGTTGAGATAGAAAACATCACAAGCAGATATTTACTCTTCATCTTCATTTACAAAGCCCTTATCCTTCAACATGAAAGTGATAATTTTAGGATAAAATAACGAGTTTGTCTTTTAGTAGGGCTTTATCATCTATCTAATATGATCTATCAAATATTTTCACAAATTTACCATATATCCTTTATTCAATAGATACAGAAAGTACATATCCTAAAACATAAGAGAAGCAAATTCCACTTTACTGGGACATAACTGATGCTAGATGAATTTAAACAAAATCCTGCACTCAACATTGAGTTCTATAGAAATATTCCTCTGGTGCTCTCCATTTCCTATCAACTCATCTGAAAATACCTCATAACTGAAGAGGTCACTTTTTGAAGGATAACATCCCTGATGTTCATCAAAAATACCCTTATGGGGTAACATCAAGCATTCTTCCCGATGCTTGTTGAAAAAGAAACATTTTTTCCATCTACTATCATCATTATCCAAAACACCTCAGATCCATCCAGCAGAAACTCAACATACTGGTAAAAATCATGTACCATCCTTAGATAATACTTTAACGACCCGAAATTTTGAATAAATCTTGTTTCCTAATTTTATGTGTTATTTTATTTTTATACCCAACAAAAATGTTTCATTTGATAACATGAGTATAATTAAAATGAGACTGTTGGGTTTTGACTGTTATATGACCATTGGTCAATATGACCGCTGGAAACTAAACGTTTTGATTATTGTCTCTAAATATAAGTAATCTTGGTTAATTAATATAGAAAGAACATTCGATGGCCTCACCCAGTAGTCTTGGACCGATCGAAGCCCATCTAACAGAACTTGGGAAGGAGGTAGCACCACTGGGCTTTGCTCTAGACCAAACCCAAGCTAAACTTCATCGTGTGAAGCTAGAATGGGATCGTCTTCGCGAGAAGTTCAAACTGATAGAAATTACTACTCATGCGATGTTGGTCGAGCCTCCCTCAGATTATATCACCTTAGCACACCTTACACTTAGGTCCTATGCTGGTGTGATAAGGGGTTATGTAAGGAGACCGTAACTGCCTTTTGTAATCCTTTGTTTTAAATAAAAATTGGGATTTCTTCTTATGATGATGTTTATGACTTTTCAAATGTCCGGAAAAATATTGTATGCATATTTTTGGTGAATTTTAGAGAAAGGATATTTAAAAAAATGTTTATGTAAACCTTAAATAATTAAAAATGTGTAATGATTTTCAAAAAATGGTCTTCTATAATTATGTTCAGTATGAAATTTAGAGTCTAATAAGATCAACATAATTTTTGATGAATAATAAATTATGAATAGTGATTTTATGCTTAGGATTAGTAATGTGACAAAATGGATTAGTAATCTCATTTAAAGAAAGTATTAATACAATCTAGGCACCTTGATTAAGTAATGTGATTCAATAAAATGGTTAAATAACGGTTTCATAAATTATTATTCAAGTATTAGTTTTTTCGGGTGAATAGTGTTTTTTTAATTAAAAATTAAATTGAAAATATTTAGAAAATTATTTTTATAAAATGGATTTCATTTTTGAACTCAGAGCATCGATATTATGTTAAGATAAATTTTGGGGTTTTTTTTGAAAAAAAAGAATTTTTGGTGAATAGTGTATTTATTTAAAAAATAAATTAAAAATATTTAGAAAATTATTTTTATAAAATGGAGTTCATTTTTGAAATCAGAGCAATTATATTTGGTTAAGGTGAAATTTTGGTATTTTTCTGAGAAAGTTGAATTTTCAGTGAATAGTAAAAATACAGTTTTAGGGTTTCGGTATGTTTAATGACATCGTAACTGTGTCATGATGATTTCATGAGATATTTTATGGGTTGGATTACCAAAGGTGATTAATTATTTTATTGGGGGCCCCATGTGGCCTAACTCCATGGGAAATGCCATGGGAGAGCACATGGTTTTGAGAAAAGCACTTGTGAGGTGTCCCTTGGCCATTAATGCCTTGTCCCCTCACTTTCCCTATAAATACCCACCCTTTCCTCCTTTATATTTCGACTCCCCTCTCTCCCCCAATGAATTTCAGGTCTCATTACCTCCCAAGGGTTCCTCCCAAGGTGCCCCCAAGCCCTCAAGGTCCCAAACTTTGAGTTTTAAGAGTTACCTTTTAAGGTAAGGGATCTGACCTCTCTCTTTCTTTTCAAGTAATCTCTTTTATGTCATTTCTTTTATGCTCCATGATCATATGTTGGAGGAAATTCTTTTATATTCATCTTACTTCCCTTTTAATGTTCATATAATGAGATTCCCCCTCTTTTTCTCATCAATTCATTTTATGAATGTTTATGTGGCGCCGTTAGGCTGCCGAATTTTTAAGGGATTCTTTCACCTTTCTAATTTTTCAAAGTTCTACTTTCATGTAAAGTCTTTCAAGTGACTTTTTATTATGTTGGGGTATGATATCTAAATATATCATACTTATCTTTTATGTTCAAATGATGAGATACCCTATTTGATCTCGTCGATTCATTTTTGTTGAAGTTTAAGTGACGCTGTTAGGCTGCCAAATGTTTAAGGGATTCTTTCACCCTTCTCATTTTCAAGTTCTATTTTCATGCCAAGTCTTTCAGGTTCCTTTTTTAATTATGTTGGGGTATGATCTCTAAATCTATCATACTGAAATCTTATGTTCACATGATGAGAGACCCTATTTGATCTTTTCAAATCATTTTTTTTGAAGTTTAAGTAACGATGTTAGGCTGCCGAACTTTCATAAGAGAAATCTAATTTTTGTCTTCCTTCCATGTTTTACATTTCAAATGGTATGTCCTTAAAATTTCATTACCATGTTCATATATCCTTCTTATTCTATCCCTCTACTGTTTTATGGGTCATTTATGAATGTTTGACCCATGTCCCCTCTCTTTTCAATGTTTTCTAAAAACCCGAAACATAGCCATTATGCTACAGAATTTTCATCTCAAAATGCCTCTCTCCTTTCCCAAAATTATTTTATGTTATAAAGTGAATAATACAAGGTCTTATTTCTACAGGGGTATTCACATATATACCAAAATTTTATATTTTAAATTCTGGGATTTACATACATGAGACCCGCTCTCCCCTTCTGTGGGTTTAAAGTGACGTAAAGATCATGTCTTTAAAGCAGTTATTTTAAAACGTTATGATTATGAAATGAAACCCATTTATTTTATGCTATATGGGTTATTTATGAAATTTTTGATGATGATATATGTGGATCACATGAAAATAAAGGCAAATTTAAGGGTGCTCCCTGATAGCGCTCCAATGCATTGGGTAATGATGTAACCACTAGAGATTACAATTTTCACGATATCTTGGTGAATAACCTTGGTAATTTTCAAATGACACCTTGGGGATGGACCTTGGTGATATGTTCATGATTTCCTATGTTAAATGATGTAGCCACATCATAAAGTTATGAAAAATGTTATTTTTATTATGATATGGCACATGATTTCTTTCTCATGCCTTGAAGTTCTTTTTCATGACATAGTTGATGTATCTCAAGTTCACATGTTAAATGTTTCTCTTGTTTCCCTTACTAGGCCTTCTGCTCACCCTTTCTTTTGATGTATGTCCCCAGGTTATGAGATGTAGTATTGAAACTAGGATAAACTTAAGGAGAAGCCTTTCATGTGTTTGAGAAGAATGTTTTATGTTGTTTCCATGTTTTAAGTTCCTGGTTTCCAAGACACTAAACCTTAAAGATCCTCGGTTTTGTAAAATGTAATGAAAGTTTATGTGATAAAAAGGCGGGATGCTATAGTTGGTATCAAAGGATGGTTTAGTTATTTGTGGAAATTAGGATATGAAAACCTTAGGAAGAAGCCTATAGGAAGGTTTATATATAAGAAATCTTCCTGGTATTTTGCTGAGTATTGAGTAATGGGTTTCCAAGCAAATACATCCCTGTCTGTATACGAGCAGGTAGAGGTGGCTCTGGCATAGATGTACATAGGGGTAAAACCCGAAAACACGGCTTTGAGCTAGACTCAAACGGGAACCGGTACACGACAATGGGCCTTGCTGCACTCTTGGTTACGACACTCTCCGGGGATATGCTTTGGTAAATTCATAAGCTTAGTATGAACCATTGTTAAAGGAACAAAGATAAAATAAAATACACATTCACATAAGAATATATGATCATGGATAACCTATATGGGAACCTAGGGGATCACAAGTTAGGGTATACTATTCTTCTACAAGTTATCCTTATATTCTTTAAGTTCCTTTTCATGATTATTGGCTACGTATTTAAGCCCCTAATTATACTTTCTCTTCTTAGTTAATGGTGGGAAAGGGAAGAACATGCCCCAACAACCAATGTGATAGGAAATGCGATGATTGCCGTATTAATATGACATAGATGATTAGGGTATTAAAAGATGATTATTATTTTGGAAGACATTCACTATTTTGGGGACCCTATATGATCGAGGTAAATAGATTACTATGGTGTTTTCATTGAAGAGTAAGGATGACTTATATTTGGAAGAATCGATGAATTTAAGGTGGAATTATAGTAATTTAGGTTACTTATGAGAATGATTAACCTATCTTGGGTAAAATATGTTTAGGTTAGCTACTTTTGTTATAAGATGTTAGGAGTGGTTGATGTTGTTTGGAGATGAACAATGAAGTTTATTTGGGAAGACTATGTTATCAAATCCTTCTTGTATTTGAGTTTCAATCATAGTTTGGTTTATTTTGAGGAATTTTAAGGACCGTTATTTATGGAATGGTCTATGATGAAATTTGAGTAGTACCATGGAACTTTGAAGATTTAAAAGTAGTTTCCATTCCTATGGGATTCTTTCTTTTTGAAGATTTGTTTTACCTTAACCTTTCTGTTTTTGGGATAATGTTTAAAGATAGAAGAAATAGATAGTTAATATTTTGTGGATTATGTAATTATCTAGAAGATGATTCTTGTGTTTTGATGAGACCAAGTAGTTTTGAATGCTCATCATTTGGAGAAAAGATTCGTTTGGGTAGAAACTTATTAAAGGATGAAACTCTACATGAAGGTAGGTATATTTCCTTATATTTTTGTTCTATGTAGTAAATGAATTCCTCAAAATTATGAAAAGAAACATAAAACAAAAATGTTGTTGGTTTACGTTTACTACTAGGTAATCAAAGACCGTTTACACACATCATAAGTTTGGGATTTTCACAAGGTCAAATTTCTCCTAATCATGTTTTCTATCACTCTCCCCCAGAACTTGACCCTTTGTTTTTCTTCCATATCCATGTTTTCCTCCATGGAATCCTAGTATGGGTTAACTCGGGTGACCTTGGTACTTCCGTTTCATTATTTTAAAGTAATAGTGTTACTGACTCCTTTTCCAATGTGGGACTTTCAATGAAATTTCAAAACCCAATTTTAAAAATTGTGAGGACGCAATTTCTTAAGGGGGAAGATTGTAACGACCTGAAATTTTGTATAAATCTTGTTTCCTAATTTTATGTGTTATTTTATTTTTATACTCAACAAAAATGTTTCAATTGATAACATGAGTATAATTAAAATAAGACCGTTGGGTTTTGACTGTTATATGACCATTGGTCAATATGACTGCTGGAAACTAAACGTTTTGATTATTGTCTCTAAATACAAGTAATCTTGGTTAATTAATATAGAAAGAATATTTTATGGCCTCACCCAGTAGTCTTGGACCGATCGAAGCCCATCTAACAGAACTTGGGAAGGAGGTAGCACCACTGGGCTTTGCTCTGGACGAAACCCAAGCTGAACTTCATCGTGTGAAGCTAGAACGAGATCGCCTTCATGAGAAGTTCAAACTGATAGAAATTACTACTCGTGCGATGTCGGTCGAGCCTCCCTCGGATTCTCTCACCTTAGCACACCTTACACTTAGGTCCTATGCTGGTGTGATAAGGGGCTATGTAAGGAGACTGTAACTGCCTTGCGTAATCCTTTGTTTTAAATAAAAATTGGGATTTCTTCTTATGATGATGTTTATGACTTTTCAAATTTCCGGATAAATATAGTATGCATATTTTTGGTGAATTTTAGAGAAAGGATATTTTAAAAAATGTTTAAGTAAACCTTAAATAATTAAAAATGTGTAATGATTTTTAAAAAATGGTCTTCTACAATTATGTTCAGTAAAAAATTTAGAGTCTAATAAGATCAACTTAATTTTTGATGAATAGTAAATTATGAATAGTGATTTTATGCTTAGGATTAGTAATGTGACCAAATGGATTAGTAATCTCACTTAAAGAAAGTATTAATATAATCTAGGCAACTTGATTAAGTAATGTGATTCAATAAAATGGTTAAATAACGATTTCATAAATTATTATTCAAGTATTAGTTTTTTCAGGTGAATAGTGTTTTTTTAATTAAAAATTAAATTAAAAGTATTTAAAAATTATTTTTATAAAATGGATTTCATTTTTGAACTCAGAGCATCGATATTATGTTAAGGTAAATTTTGGGGTTTTTTCTGAAAAAAATGAATTTTCGATGAATAGTGTATTTATTTAAAAAAATAAATTAAAAATATTTAGAAAATTATTTTTATAAAATGGAGTTCATTTTTGAAATCAGAGCATTTATATTTGGTTAAGGTGAAATTATGGGATTTTTCTGAGAAAGTTGAATTTTCAGTGAATAGTAAAAATACAGTTTTTGGGTTTCGGTATGTTTAATAACATCGTAACTGTGTCATGATGATGTCATGAGATATTTTATGGGTTGGCTGACCAATGGTGATGAATTATTGTATTGGGGGCCCCATGTTTCCTAACTCCATTGGAAATTCCATGGGAGAACATGTGGTTTTGAGAAAAGCATTTGTGAGGTGTCCCTTGGCCATTAATGCCTTGTCCCCTCACTTTCCCTATAAATACCCACCCTTTCCTCCTTTATATTTCGACTCCCCTATCTCCCCCAACGAATTTCAGGTCTCATTACCTCCCAAGGATTCCTCCCAAGGTGCCC
Organism: Viscum album; assembly: GCA_963277665.1. Classification (NCBI taxonomy): domain Eukaryota; kingdom Viridiplantae; phylum Streptophyta; class Magnoliopsida; order Santalales; family Viscaceae; genus Viscum; species Viscum album. The sequence continues at coordinate 1,073,995,733 of OY728121.1, read as the reverse complement.
CCAATCCCTCAAGGTCCCAACCATTGAGTTTTAAGAGTTACGTTTTACGGTAAGAGATCTGACCTCTCTCTTTCTTTTCAAGTAATCTCTTTTATGTCATTTCTTTTATTCTACAGGATCTTATGTTGGATGATGTTATTTTATGTTCCTCTTAATTCCCTTTTCATTTTAATATAATGAGAGTCCCCCTCTTTCTCTCATCAATTCATTTTATGAATGTTTAAGTGGTGCCGTTAGGCTGCCGAATTTTTAAGGGATTCTTTCACCTTTCTAATTTTTCAAAGTTCTACTTTCATGTAAAGTCTATCAAGTTCATTTTTATTATGTTGGGGTATGATCTCTAAATATATCATACTGATCTTTTATGTTCATATGATTAGAGGCCCTATTTGATCTCATCAATTCATTTTTGTTGAAGTTTTAGTGACGTCGTTAGGCTGCCGAATGTTTAAGGGATTTTTTCACACTTCTCATTTTCAAGTTCTATTTTCATGCCAAGTCTTTCAGGTTCCTTTTTTAATTATGTTGGGGTATGATCTCTATATCTATCATACTGAACTCTTATGTTCACATGATGAGAGACCCTATTTTATCTTTTCAAATCATTTTTTGTTGAAGTTTAAGTAACGCTGTTAGGCTGCCGAACTTTCATAAGAGAAATCTAATTTTTGTCTTCCTTCCATGTTTTTCATTTCAAATGGTATGTCCTTAAAATTTCATTACCATGTTCATATATCCTTCTTATTCCGTCCCTATACTGTTTTATGGGTCATTTATGAATGTTTGACCCATGTCCCCTCTCTTTTCAATGTTTTCTAAAAACCCGAAACATAGCTGTTATGCTGCAGAATTTTCGTCTCAAAATGAATCTCTCCTTTCTCAAAATTATTTTATGTTATAAAGTGTATAATCAAAGATCTTATTTCTAAAGGGGTATTCACATATTTACCAAAATGTTCTATTTTAAATTCTGGGATTTACATACATGAGACTCGCTCTCCCCTTCTGTGGGTTTAAAGTGACGTAAAGATCATGTCTTTAAAGCAGTTTTTTTTAAAACATTATGATTATGAAATGAAACCCATTTATTTTATGCTATATGGGTTATTTATGAAATGTTTGATGATGATATATTTTTTCAAATGATAATAAAGTCAAATTTAAGGGTGTTCCCTGATAGCGCTCTAATGTATTGGGTAATGATGTAACCACTAGAGATTACAATTTTCACGATATCTTGGTGAATAACCTTGGTAATTTTCAAATGACACCTTGGGGATGGACCTTAGTGATATGTTCATGATTGTCTATGTTAAATGATGTAGCCACATCTTAAAGTTATGAAAAATTTTATTTTCATTATGATATGCCACATGATTTCTTTCTCATGCCTTAAAGTTCTTTTTCATGACATAGTTGATGTATCTCAAGTTCACATGTTAAATGTTTCTCTTGTTTCCCTTATTGGGCCTTCTTATCACCCTTTCATTTGATGTATGTCCCCAGGTTATGAGATGCAGTAATGAACCTATGATTAACTTAAGGATAATCCTTTCAAGTGTTTGAGAAAAATGTTTTATGTTGTTTCCATGTTTTATGTTCTTGGTTTCCAAGACACTAAACCTTAAAGATCCTCGGTTTTGTAAAATGTAATGAAAGTTTATGTGATAAAAAGGCAGGATTCTATAAATACGGACTCTCATTGTTGGAAAACCACTCCAACCATCCTTGTGTTTGAAAAATAATTAAAAAAATGGACTTATTGGTTAGGATCCATTCTGAATTCACTTCTTTCTCTGGGGTTATGATATGGTTCTCGAGTTATGGATAAATAGGTTTAGGCTTACGATTAGGCCGACTAGATTCACCTATTTTATTTTTGGATGGATGTGTATCATCCTTATATCCTTGAATTATGATCTTGACCTGATCTATTGAGAGGGTTTTGAAGGGATCAGTTTGAGATAGATAAAGATAGAAACTTGGAAGAGAAAGGTTTGAGGGTAAGTGTCTGAGAGTAAGAGAGTGAGGGTAAAAATTATTGGAGCAACCGTTAATTTTATCACATAGGGATTTGAAATCATAAAATAAAAAATTCAGGTTAAAATAAAATAAAACAAATAAAATATTTATGTTTTCAATTATAGAAAGATAAATAATTAAATATAGGTCATTGAGACACATCTGTGACAGCCATCGATAAGTCACCATTAGTGAGTCCTGTTGGTGATACATCATCAATGAGTCACATCAGTGAGACATAATCTATGAGTCATATCAGTGATACATAATAGGTGAGTCATGTTAGTGAGACATCATCGGTGAGTCATGCCTGTGAGACATCATCATTGATTCACGTCGGTAGGTTCTCAAAAATTGATAATCCCTAACTCATCTCTGATGTGACTCGTCCTCTTAGAATTTAAAGTCTTAGTAAAAATATCATAAAGCTGATGTTATATGTCAATGAATTCAAGATTTATATATCCTTTTTCATAATGATCTCTCAAAAAGTGATATCTTACATCAATATGTTTTGTTCTAGAATGAGAAACTTGGTTTTTATAAATGTTAATCACACTTGTGTTATCAAAGTTTATAGGGACATGTCTAAACTGATATCCATAATTCAGTAATGTGTGTTTCATCTACAAAATCTGATCACAACAACTACCAGCAGCTATATATTCATCTTCGGGAGTAGATAATGTAATGGAGTTTTTCTTTTTACTACACCATGATACTAGAGACTTTCCCAAAAAGTGACATGTTCCTTGGTGCCTTTTCTATCTAACTTGCAACAACCAAAATCATCATTAGAATAACTAAGTAAAAAAAATTCCTCCTGGATAGAACAATCCTAATTTGGTAGTATACTTTAGCTATTTGATAATTATTTTAACAACACTTAAATGATATTTTTTATGGTTTTCTTCAAAACATTCACACATACACACACTAAACATAATATCTGGCCAGCTAGCAGTCAAGTAGAGTAAAATTCCAATCATACCCCTATAATTGGATTGATCAACAAATTTTCCATTTTCATCAAGATCCAATTCACAGGTGGTACTCATTGAAGTATCACTACTTTTTATACTATTAAATAAAAACTATTTAAAATTATATTTACTGTACTTACTTTGATTTAAAATAACACCTTATTTATTTTGAAAATTTTGAAATCCAAGAAAGAATCTATGTTCACCCATCAAACACATTTCAAAATCACTTTGCATCATTTTTGAAAAATCAACACATAAATAATTTTTAGAAGATCCAAAAATGATGTCATTAACATAGATTTGAACAAATAAAACATCTTTAGAAATTATTTTTATAAAAAGAGTAGGATCAGCTATGCCTTTTGTAAAACCTTCTGAAATAATAAAAGTGTTGAGCCTATCATAGCTAGATCTTAGAGCATGTTTTGAACCATACAAAGCTTTTGATAAATTGAAAACATGATTGGGAAAATGTGGTTTTGTAAAACCGGGGGGGGGGGGGGTCTATTCAACAAAAACATCCTAAACTATATACCCATTTAGTAATTCACTTTTAAAATCCACTTGATATAGTTTAAAATTCAGATGTGATGTATATTATAGCATAATTCTAATGGATTCAAGTCTAGAAACCCATGAAAAAGTGTCTTCATATTCAATTCCTTCTTATAGACTATATCCTTGTGCAACCAGTCTAGCCTTATTTCTCACTATGATACCAACTTCATCTAATTTATTTCTAAACACCCATTTTATGCCTATAGTTAATACGTCTTTGTTTATATCAACATGTTTCCAAAATTTATTTCTTTTAAATTTATTCAACTCTTTTGCATAGCCATTTCATAAAATTCATCTTTGATTTCATCATTGATATTCTTAAGTTCATGATTTGACAAGAAGGCTTGATGTTCAACTTGGTTCCTTAGATAAGCACTTGTTTATGTTCCCTTATCTAAGTTTCCAAATACAGAATCTAATGAATGATTCTTAAGGGTTCTGAAAATCTAGAAAAAGAAGGTCTAGGTTAATTTATAGGTTTAGGTTCACTATGAACAAAGTCTGGATATTTTCCATAACTGAAGGATTTTGCAGCTTGCTTAAAAGTAGTGTCAGAAGGTTTAGAATTTATGTCTACATTGGACATATCATCCTCAATATTTTCTAGGGAGGTTTTAGGTTCATGTGGATATGTTTCATCAAATTCAATATATACATATTATTCCACACACTTGAGTCTTTTATTGAATACCCTATAGTATTTTCTAGAGGTTGAATAACCTTGGAAAATTCCTTCATCACTTTTGGAGGAAAGCATTTCAACATTATCTTTTGTTCTATGGATAGATACTTTGCAACCAAAAACTTTAATGTATTTAACCTTAGGTTTCCCATTGTTCCATAGATCATATATATTTTTATAGTATAGTTCTAATTAAAACTATATTAATTATATAATAAGTTGTATTCACAGCTTCTCCCCAAAAATAAATAGGTAATTCATACTCATTGAGAAAATTTTGGGAAATTTCTTATAAGGATCAATTCATTCTTTATACAACTTCATTCTTCTAGGGTGTACTAAGAGTAGAGAAGTTTGACTATAGCCATTTTGTGAGCAATAAGATTCAATGTCTTGATTTTCCAATTGACGACTATGGTCACTTCTTATGGATTTAATTCTAAGGCCACTTAACTTTTCTACAGTTCAAGCATAATTGGTGAAGTTGTAATAAGCTTCACTCTTGTCAGCTAAAATAAAGTCTATGTATATCTACACAAGTCATCTACTAGAATATAGACATAATTCTTCCCATTTAAACTATAAACCAGATATTTTCCAAACAAATCCATGTGAACCAACTTAAGAGGTTGAGAAGTTAAAACGTATTTCTTTGGTTTGAAATATATTTTATACTATTTTCCTTTTTGACAAGGATTATAGACTTTCTCATTTGGAAACTCATGTTTAGGTAGATCCTTGATTAGTTATTTCCTATTAATATTTCTAGGGGAGTGAATATTACAGTGTCTTAATCTCCTATTCCAGATCCATGAATCTTTGTGAACAGAACTCATGAATGAAATATTTAGAGGAACTAAAGTATCTAAATTCACAGCATAAACATTATCATTTCTAAAAGTAGTGAATACTAAATCATCTTCAGAATTGAAAAAATTAAAAGAATCATTTTCAAATTTAACATGAAATCCATCATCACATAATTGTGAAATGCTATGTAGATTGAACTTATGATCATCAACAAAAATAACTTTAAAATTAAGTTAGTGTTACTAATTTGGCCAAGGCCAACTATTTTTTCTTTTGAATTATCACCAAAGGTGACATTCCCACCATCAACCATAATAAGATTCTTGAAGATGAATAGTACCTTGTCATATTTCATGAACAACCACTATCCAAGTACCACAAGCTTTTACAAGGACTCTTCAGATAGTTTTCCTATAAAAACAATCCATACAAGAAAATATTTTGGTACCCAGACTTTCTTGGGTCCATTAACAATAGTAAATAAGGCTCTGAGAACCCACGTTTTTTTCATGGGTTTCTTATAAGTAGTTTTTATGAAATTAGAAAAAAAAAAACGTTATTTGGTCCAAAAAACTAGAAGTTTTTGAAGATGTTCCAACACTGGAACATGTGGTATATTTCCAAGAACTGGGTACAAAACCAAATTTTCCATATTTGGATACAAAATTGTTTTTAACATAATTTTTTTTCCAGGTTGATATCCAATACCAGTATTATACTTTGGAGCAACTTGTTGGTAAATAATTTGAACTAAAGTATCTTTACCATTTTTGAATATCTATAAATATTTATTTAATTTCTAAATAGAGAGTTTAAGTTCATTATTCTCATTAAGAAACAAATCATTCTTTTTATTTTCAATAGTATGTTCAGATTAAAATGAAATAGTAATAACGTGTTGTTTATTAAGAGATTTATATTTATCATTCAATTCATTGTATGTATCCTCAAGAATTTTATAATATTAAAACTTTTCATCATTTTTCATATTTTCATAATCATATTCATCTCCAGAATAATAATAATTTTTTACATGAGATTCTAGAGTTACCTCAAATGTGTTTTTCATGAAACACAAAATGGGTTTGTCAGCCTTCTCATCATGTGAAGATTCAGAGTCACTGGATCTATCCTCATAATCACTCTAGGTGGCCTTCATTGCCTTTTTTTAATTCCTATATTTGTCTTAATATTTCCTTTTGATCTTTAATTTTGGACAGTTTGCCTCTACATTTCCTATTCTCTTACACTCATAGCAGACTATTTCATTAGTATTTTCATTTATCTTCCAATCCTTTTTATAGTTGCCTTTGTTGTTATATTTCCCTTTATAATTGGAATTTTTAATGAACTTATTCCTTCTATTGAAATTTTTAAATCTTCTAGCCAATTGAGTCATATCCTCATCACTGTAACTTGGTGATTCATTATTGTTGTAACTTTCATCATGACCTTACACTTTCTCTTTTTGTTTGGAGGCAGTGGTTTTGAAATCCATTGGCTTTCTCTTTGGTTCATCATCTTCCTCTCTATTTACCTTCATCTATTCTTCATACATCATCAATTTACCTATAATCTCATTTACAGGTAACGTATTGATATCACAGGATTCCCTTATTGATATTATAGTTCCTCTCCATCTTTCTGGTAAGCATATAAGAATTCGAAGTACTTGTTCCTTGGATGTAATTGTCTTTCCTAAAGAGACCATCATATTTAATATTTATTGAAACTGAGATAAATGTCAAAAATGGGTTCATCATGAATTATCTTAAAGTTATCATATCTAATAGTATATGTATTAAGTCTCATTTCTTACACATTGCTGGTTCCTTCATGTGAAACATCCAGGGTATCCCAAATTTCATGTGTTTTTTTACATGAAAAAATCCTATTAAATTCTTCATCCACTAAATAGAAGTATAAAGAATTCATATATTTATAGTTATTGTTGTAGGCTTCCTTGGTGGCATCATCCCAAGTATTTCTAGTAGTAGTAGAAATCTTATATTCATCTGAAATTGAAGACCATATTTCAAAACACATACTTCCCAAATGTATTTTCATTTTAATTTTCCACTAATCATAATTTGTGCCATTAAGGTAGGGGTTATTTTTATAACATCACCTTCTAGTATATTTTCCATATTAAAATAGTAGAAACATGTTTTAAAGAACTCAAAATTTAGAACTGATGGAAATTTATGGATCTTTACACCACAACTAAAATTACAGTTGAAAGAGATTTTTTAGAAATCATTAAAACAACCTCTCATATCAAATATTGGTCAGAGTAGGACACTCAAGAGGGGGTTAATTGAGTTCTTATAAAAGTTTCTATCTAAAATACTTATTTAAAAATCCACCAATTTTAAAATAAATACAGGCCAGTTAACCAAAGTAGAAGATTTATAAAAGTTTTTTTTGTTCCAATGATTTCTCAAAGATTGGTTAATTCTCATTTAAAATAATATATTTTATTATTCCAAATATTGAAATCAGTATACTAAAACAATTATAATATAAACACTATATAATATTAACTATCAATGAAAATTTATGTTTTCTGAAATAGTTACAAATATAGAGAAAACAAAATAGGAAAACACATAGCAGAAGTAAATAAGAGGTTCAGTCTCAAGCTATGACCTAATCCTCTCCACTCGGTGATCAACTTATACTAAGTAGTTTATATGAAATAAACATGATTCACACCCTAGATTGGGGTAAAAATAGTATAAAAACTATCAAGGTTAGTAGAACTCTTCCATAGTTTTCATGGGAGTACAAAACAAATAAACAAGCAGGCCAGGTAAGGACCTCTTCCATTATTATCCATGGGAATTTTAAGGGTAAAATGTTTATTGGGTGAAGATATATTTGTATCTTCTAGTTTAGAACATGATTCAGTGTGTGTTTATGAAATAGATATACACACACTACTCAAAATGTAAATAATATGTATTGGTAGATAAATGTAATGATAATAGGGTTTATAATGCTCTATGTGATGCTTTATATGTATTCTAGACTCTTTTAGTATGATAGAAGTGAAGATGGAGTCATATTATAGAAACTGACAATAAAATAGAGAGTCTTTGTTTTCTTCTGTCTTCTATTATTAGTGAGCCTCAAAGTGTTCTTTTCCTCTATGTTTTTGCTACAAATATTTGATGCCTTTTGGTTCTTAGCAGTGTCTCTGTGTATGCGAAGTAGGCAGCACTTGTGTTTTTCTCTAAGGTGAACGAACAAATCTGTATATCTTTTACAGGTCTCTTCTTTCTCACTACCTTTCTTATTGATCTAGATACTCCCTTTATATAGACAAGAAGCATGTTATCTAGTACCTCGTACCTTGTACTGGTCTCTAACATCATTAAATGTTGTCTATAAAAGACAGACAAGATCGTTAATATAATAAGCTGTACTAAATTTCATTGATATGACCATTATAGGTAAGTTTGAATTTAAGAGGTAGATCATCAGTGACATAGTTTTTTAGTATGTCAAATTGTCGGTGGCTCATAATATCAATAGATCATTCTATTGGTAGATCATTCTACTAGTATATCATTTCTATCCGTAGATCAGACTATCGTTGGATCACTATGATGGTAGTTTGAACTTGCATCATTTAATTGAGTTGTTGGTAGATGTTACATTGGTAGCTCAGTTGTTGGTAGGAGATGTATCGGTAGCTCAGTTATTAGTAGCTCATACTTAGAAAAATTCATAGTTTCATCCAATCACCCTATCAGTAGGTCCAATGTCAGTAGGTAACACATCGATAGATCAAGCTGTCAGTGACTCATACTTGGAGAAAATTTTAAGTCGCTCTATCAATGAATCATCTTATCGATAGCTTATTTCATCGGTAGTTCGTGTATCAGTGAGTTTTCTATTGGTAGGACAAGTATCGGTAGCTCATACTTAACTAAAATATGTAATGTTGTCTTATGATGTGAACACTAACACCAGAGGTTAAAATTATACTTAAACACAATTAAACACAATGTATCTTAATAAATCATAATTAGTATAGTTAATAATGATTTGTGAGAATTAAAACAAGAGGAGGAAAACATATCCAATTTCAAATCCATGTAACTGAATTTCCATAATCAGTTACCTTATGTATAGTATCCATAACATGGTCTAAAAAACTCAGAATTGAGTGATTATTATGGAATTTAAAATATAAAAAATTATATAAATTTTACTAGGGGAAATGAAATTCTAAATTCATATCTATCATGTCGAAAATTATGTTATAATTCACTACATGTTTTCATTATAAAATATATAGTTTTTTATAACTATTTTTCTACAATATTTTGATGATTAATTTAGAAATAGAGGTTGAATTAAAATTATTAATAATTATTTTTATAGATAATGAAATTATATAAATATAAATCAATTGAACCAAAATCATATTCTTATGTTTTGTAGGTCTAAATTATGTCTGAAATTTTATGACCCAAGCATTCTACAAATTTCCACAGTTGGCTTCATGAAAAAACATACATGAATTTTCTTATGGTAATTCCCTTACATGAAATTTCTTCATGAATTAACTTATGTGAAATAGCTATGAGAATTATATTATGTGAAAAGGATACAATAAGTTTCTTATGTGAAAAAATGATTACATGAAAATCACCAACTTGGATTTTCCTACGTGGTTCTATGAATTTCTAGAGGGTGTTCTAATACCAATAAATATACTCTGTTATACATATTATTTCATATTTACATTTTCTTCAAGTTTATTATGAATATAATTAAATTTTTTTGTTATAAATTACTAATTAAGTATTTATAATCCATGTGAAAATGTTTTAAATTATCTTATAATGAATTAAATGTGATTCACATGAGTTTTAAGTAAATTGATATTCATGATAAAATTTCTTGGAATTGTAATATTCAAATTCAAATGGGCTAAAATATGAAGGGTCAACCCCAATTGTTATCAAGGAGTATTAAAAGGATATTAATTATTATTATTTACTAATGTGTTAATTTGTCTAATGAATTCCATTATGTAATTTTTATTTATTTTATAGGATTTGAAGGAAGGACTAAAGGTGTTATAGTTTTCATTTATGAAATATTATACATGGGGACTCTTATCTAGATACAAGGATGGAAAATTCTAAAGAAGTTCATTGAAAAATAAATATTCCACGGATTTCATATTTGAAATTTGTAGTGAAAAAAGAAACTCTATATATTTATATTTTGATAGATCTAGCATAAGCCAAAGTGGTTAAAGATTTTCTATAACTCTACAAGTTCTGAAAACTATGATATTCAACAGTTTCTCTCATGTGAACTAAATTTTCTTGACCATTTTCAACTAGAGGGTTTATTTATACCTAAACTCTTAGGCTGTAAATCATTCACCTAGTTATTTGGAATTAATTACTCTTATTATTCTATATTTTTATAGTTGTGAAGTGTTACAATACACATTAAAATGTAGTATTGTGGTTTATGACACCCAAAAAAGGCCATTCATTGGGTTTTTCCTCTAGGTGGGAAAAATTTTGGTTTATTTGTCCCTAAGCCTCCTGTTGGAAAAATTATATGTAATTGGGTTATGAAACCAAGTGGGTAAAAGTGATTATAAGATTCCATTATAGTGGTTTTAGTGGGTGTTATCTTTCTCATTTCATGAGAGGGGAAAAGAGTGGACTATTATCATTTAGATTCAACAAACTATAAAAATAATTATTTCCATTTCCTTTTATTTTTTTTCTGCATTAACTTAATATCAACACCTTAGATATAATAACCTTTAAATTTATAATTCATTTAAAAAGGCTAATTCATCCCCCCCAATCTTGGATATAATTCATCTTTACATTGGGACTAACATAATATTGAATCTCTACAAAATGATCGACAAACATCACATCAACCTCAATATCCAAATACCCTCAATTGATGGAATGGGAGTCATCATAAATATATTTTTCAACCCATAGAAAATGGAAAATTACTTGTATTTGATATATCAATATAGGGAGAACTAGTTGATTATCCACCTCACCAACATACTCTAACACCATGAAAGGTCTAAAAAATCTAGGATAACTCTTACTCTCATGATCGAACCTCTACAACCTATTATGGGGAGAAACCTTAAAAACACATGATCACCAACCTCAAACTCTATAGGTTTCCTCCTCAGATCATCATATAATATATGATGGTCTTGATCTACCTTTATCCACTAATAAATCATATATACTTTCTATGTCATGCTCTACACTGACTCCATTCTAAGGATTTACAACACCCCTACCTCATTCTAGTACAATGAAGATTTTCTAGGTCGTCCATACAATGATTCAAGTTGAGAAATATCAATGAAAGATTGATAGTTATATTTTTAACAAAAATCAACCTATATTAGAAGAAATACAATCTTGGAGTAACACATAAGGGCATGGGAATATAAGTCCTTCCAATTTGATGAGATTATAAAGGAAAATCAAGAGTTTGAGGTAACTTCTATCCAATGGATATTATATATATTTAATCATTAAAAATATTTTAATTTTATTTGTAATGACCAGGCTTTCTCATTTTAGTTTTGATGTTTCTTTTGGTTTCAGTACTCTGTTGGTTTACCAATTTTACTTAAAAGTTCTTTCTTGAAATAAAAAATTTATGTTTGCAGGTCATATAGTATCTATAACATCATTTTAGTCTATCTATCCATATAAGGATGAAATTTAGTGTTAAATATTAATATAGATCCAAAAAAACATTATAAAACCTTCCAAAATTGTAAGATAAAATGGGAATCTTGACCATAGATGATGAACTATAGAATCCCATAAATCTGCACAATATCCTCCTTATACAACCTAGAAAAATCATCCACCATACTTGAATCCTTGATTGGTAAGAAATGATATTACTTAATTAACTAATACATAATCACCCAAATAACATCATATCCTCCATATGATTGATGAAAACTAGTAATGAAATCCTTGAGATATCAGCCAATTTCCTTTGAGGAACAAAACATTAGGAACACATTGCTCAATTTTGACCCACTGAAAAAACATACACATTGACACAAACTCAACCACTAACTTCTTCATCTCAGAACACTAAAACTAAATCCTCAAATAATTTCACATATTGGATATAAAAAGGATTCATTGTAAAAGGTAATCTATGAAACTCATAAAGAAGCACTCCATGAATCATCAATAGATCAAGTAACTTGTCATTGAATAACAACTGATATAGATAATCCTATGAAAATCTATTAATAGTATCACTAATGACCACAAAATCCTTCCATAACTCTATCTATAGATCCATAATCTAAGACTCTTCCCCTTACTGTAGTAAATATTATTTCATAATCATTTGATATGGGAGAAATCAATTATTGAATTGCTCAATATCATGATATAGGAACACACGCTCCTACATCATCCTCTATGTGTCCCCTGAATCTTTTATAATATCACCACGATATTTCCTACTTAGTTCATAATTAACTACATCTTTAGTATAAGTGATCTTGAATTCATAATCTTGAAATAATTTCATCCAAAACATCTGATGCACATTCAAATTTTTTTAGAGAAGATGTACCTTATCTCTTATATTCTATAAGGACCCAAAGTTTCTCACATATGAGGAAATTCCCAAACCCAAAATCACATATAATCATTGTTATGGTTATGTGACTTGTTTTGTGGTGCATAAGAAATAATAGAAAACAAAATCAATATAATAAACCACACAAACCTATCCTAAAGTTTCAACTTTCCAATGAAACACTTCCATTACTATGTACTACAACAATCACTTATATATTAACACCTCACACCAACATTATTTGTCACCACTAATCATCATTACTAACACTACATGCCATCAATAACACAATTTCTCATTTTATCACCCCTTTAGCAATTAACATATATTAATTACCAGCCACATTATATTCATTGTTCCATATTTAATTTTATCTATTGAAACTTAAAAAAATATTTTCCACTTTCACATTAGATTTTTATTTTCCATATATAAAATACCTATTAATTAATTTGTAAATTTTAGTCTTTCATTTATATCATCACATCCCATTCCCAACCTTCCTTTCATTTAGAAAGTAATATCCCATATTCCAAGTAATTAAACCATATGACCAAATAAACCTCACCATGCATTTGCAAAAATATAGTGAAAATACCATCTCATCTTATCATATTATAGAAATACACCCACACAAATAAACCACTATTATTTCTAAATAATTTTTAGTAAAAAAAATTTCTTAATAACCAAAAAATAATAGAGTAAAAACATAAAAACATCAAGATATAAAAAACCACAAAATAGAAAATAAACAACCTAAAAACATAAAAATATAAAAACTTTAGATACTTATATTTCCTTTTTATTTCTATATTTAAGTTGGTTGTATATTTTTACAAGTTTTTCTTACCAATTAAAATTCAACTAGAAATGATCAATCAATAATTTCAAATAATGATAAAGAATAGGCACATTCCTAGCTATATCACCAACTATTTTTCTTCATTTTATTACATCTGGAAATTATATTATTTGGAAAATTCCATCTCTTTATGAAAGTATAATAAAATAATTATAATTATAATTTAATTAACAATATAATAAATTTTGAATCCTATACCTTAGTTGGAGTTTCAATAATCATGGTAAGATATTGATATGAAGATGATGATAAATATCCACCAAAATATAGGTTTCTGGTGTAACGAAATCATCAGATGATTCATGCCCAACTTTTATTTTTATTATGATTGATGATTAATCCAAGAATTACATGATGATAAATGTCGTGATCAACATAATTGAATGAAATAATATCGAAAATGGATAAAAACCGGAATCGTAGTGTGGGATATTTACATATTACTTATAATTAATTTAAGAAATTAAATAATTAACTTACATGGAATTATTTCTATATTTATGGATCTGATAATGGATCTGTGTTGTACCATCAATTTTTTATAGAAATAAATATTTGATTCCATCTAGTGGTGATCCACACATGGTCCATTAATCTCCAAACGTCATTGTAAGAATCTCCATGTTCTAGAACAGTGGATCCTATCACTTGAATCATTGACCTTTGATCTCCCCAAGAACTGCTTCCAAAGGATTCACATTGATCTCTCTAAAATTGAGACTGTAATGTAGAGGGTTATCACTCTCTGTTCTTGAGATAAGTCTTGGAGAGGGATCTCTCAAGGACATGATATGATTCTATCTAGATATTTTTTCACACAACACAAAACAATTTTCTCTATTGAAAAATAACATAATTGGATTTATATACCACTATAGTGAAAAATAAATAATTTCACAAGTGACCTTTATTATTTATTTTATCCCCATGGATCCCCATGTCTATATTTTTTTTATTATTATTTCTTAACATGCACTAAACTCATGAATTAAAATTAAATATTATTTGTTCGAATAATATTCAATATATATTATTTCTCATTACACCATTAAACATGTTCCATAATTACTCCATAATATTAATTAGGTCTTGAATAGTGACTATTTATTTAATAAATAAATATCACTACATTATTCACCAATAAATAAATAAATGTTATTTTCAACAAATAGAAAATAAATATTTATTAAATATTCTGCTCAAATAATAATATCTTGTATAACTACTAAAGAAATATATGTTATAAATGAAACATGAATAATTAATAAATCACATGTTGGAAAAATATTTATTCAACATTTTAAATAATAATAAATAATATATTATTTAACTGAGATTTTGGATACACTTAGTGTGTGACCCTCTATGACTCTTTCTCAGTGGAATTAGGAAAAGTAGCCTAAATTTTATGGTTAGCATCTAGAAATACACCAAGGAACCCATAGAGAAATAAATTAATGTCACAATGACATTATACCTTATACAGATGATTAATGTGTAATATAATCTCTTTATCATGATCTCTCTAATCAAGTAGGATGTTTGCTGGTGATGTCAACCTATGTGCTCGATGTCTATTTCTTTGACTTTATAGAAATAAAACATTCCCATAGAACACCATGGACCTAGATTTATTTAGTTCATATAATTTACATAAAAGGAACAAAGATATCAAATTCCATTAAATAATAGAAGGGTAAAATTCTTTCTCACGTTATTTATTAATTATATATTACTCATGATGCACCAAATGTATCTTACCTCACCATGAGAATATGTCATCACAGTTTTCATTAATACATCAATGTATGTGAATTATAACACTAAATAATAATAATCTTAAATTCAAGGGATCAATACCTACATCCAAAAATAGTAACATACAATGAAATATATAAATGTGGATTTCCTACTAGCGGTTCTTATTCTCATAATATCCTATACTATATACTACCAAGGAAGTACATCATGAGAAGGATCATAAAAGTCCTATGAGTATATAATCCTAATATCCTGTATCATTTTTTCCCTCAAATTATTTCATCTAGATTTAGAACATATATTTAAGAATACGGTCATGACACTTTGGGGTTCTCATTATATTGGGGACCTGGTATGACCTTTTAGGGCGACAGCTACTATTAGGACATTATCACATTCTATGTCATGCAGAAGAAAAATCACTATGTGATTAGGAGTTTATTAATATTCAAAAAAAATGAATTCATGTTATCATAAAGTAAGAAAATTTTTGTTATTGTTCACCAACACCAATGGACTCACACTTTCACTAGAGACAACTGCTAACAACCTTCATTATGCTAGCTATCATATGATACTCATGCTTCTACTAAGATAGGCCTTTAGTCAAGGGTTCCTCCATATTTTATTCTATGGGAACTCTACTTATTTTAAATTCACCCCTTTGATAAAAATCCCTCAAGAGGTGATACTTATAGAGTGTGTTCTCTGTTCATTGGTATAACCTTGGCTCTTTTTTAAGATCCACCACCGCAATATTATCATAATATAATGTGATATGGTCTTTATTACTAAGTACCACACCAAGATACTAAATAAAATTGGATCCAAATGGATTACTTGGATGCATGATAAGATGTTGTATACTCAAAATCTAATGTAGAATCAGCGACAATTGGATATTTTGAACTATTCCAGCTCATTGCTCATCTTTTGAGATAGAAAACATATCCTTTATATTCCATTAGATCATTATAATCTATTTGAAAAATAAAATCAGTATAACCACTGATTATAATCTTCTCATTTTCTCTATACACTAGGAAAATATCCTTAGTTCATTTTAGATACTTGAGGATGGCCTTAACAATAACCCAATGTTGTTCTCCTAGATATACTTGATGTTTACATACCATGATCAATGCATAAGCAATGTAACATCTACTACAAATCATGTTATAAATGATTGATTCTATAATTTAAGTGTACAAGGTCTTACTCATTCTCTATTTCTCTCGTTGTGCATAAGGAAAATTTTTCTTAGAAGTATGTATAACATGTTACAATGTAATCAATCCCCTATTGGATTGTTCCATACTAAATATCTTTAGTATCTATTCAATATATGTACATTAACTTAGTTTAATAAACCTCTTGGATCTATCATGAATTATCTTTATACCTATAATATAGGCTACTTCACATAAGCCCTTCATGGAGAAACACTTATTCAACCAGTCCTTAATAGACTGTGAGACTGGTATGTCATTTCCAATAAGTAATATGTCATCAACATATAATACTAGGATAATTAATTCATTCCCACTAAACCTCTTATAAACACATGGATCACATTATTTCTTAATGAAATAAAATTATTTTATAGATTCAATGAATCAAATTTTCCATGATTTTGATGCTAGATTCAAACCATAAATAGTTCTATGAAACATGAAAATCTATTTGTGTAACACCCCAAGATTTCATAGTGTGTTATTTCTTCAAAATAATTCAATAACTTGCACTACACACAACACCGAGTTCAAGCGCACCATGACATACCAAACAAGCCATTCAAAAGAGGTTATGAATAGTATTAACTAAATTTTAAACTTTATATAATCCTTATAATTTTAGAATCCATATTATGAGTTTCTTAGACATAATTGTAGTTTTACCAACTTTTAATAGTGAACCCTTTTTAAATAAAATATTTTAAACTTTTGACTAAATGGGGACATCAAAAAAATTTAAAATAAAACATCTCAAGCTTCTACGGTACGCTTCTCATTGAATAATGTGATAGCGTGTGTTGTACGTAACCTCGAGTTCTAACACACACCACAACTAATTAAACTAGCCGTTGTGAATAGTAATACCTACTTTTTGAAATCATATATATTTTATATTTCAAAATGGACTTCATTTTTGGAATCGGAATATCGAAATTAGCCTAGGGTGAAATTTTGGTACATTTCGGATAACTTTCATATTTTGATGAATAGTGAAAATTTCTAAATTTTAATTAAAAACAACTTTTTTAATCAAAATAATTAATAGTGATAAATTGTGAATTTGTGTGGTTTTAAAGTATATTTAGAATATATTTTTACCATTTAATATAATGTTGGTCATTGGACATAATTTTACAATTAAACCGAACATAAACAAGTGTCAATCTTTTGATAGTTATTATCTCTTAAAAAACACGCTTTTTGTTTTGACAGCGGGAATTAATTTTAAATTATTTTCTGCCACTTCTGTGTTTTGAATTTAGGAAAATGGATTCCATATTTGGAATCAGGATGTTCAAATTGTGTAAATAGGTAACTTTTATTTTTGGACATTTTGAATAGTTACTATGGTAAATATTTTATTTACCATGGTTAAAAGTTAAATCCGGTAAATAAGGGTTAAAAAAATAATATTATAATAATACTAAATTACCCTAAAACGTGTCTTAACCCTATTGGTTGATACAGGGTCGACCATGAGCATCTTTGGGTCTATTTTGGGACCCCATGGATCCACTTGTAAGTGATAATGACACATTATATTAATAAAGTTAAAATAAAAATAAAAATGGCATAAGCTTACATCTTTTAGAAGAACAATTTTTACATAGGGTTATACATGTTGGATTTTCGATTATAAATATTCATTAGAAAGCTAAAAAGATTTCCTACATAATGAAAATTTATTTATAAATTTTAGACATTAAATAAGTTATTTTATTTATGACACAACGATGATGCAGTAATTACTATAACAGTGAAAAAATAAAATAATTGATATTATAAATACCCAAATAAATATAATATGAAACTTTTAATGAATTAAACTAATTTTCTAGGATAATATGATATCTTAGGATTGATTTAATGGACTTTGTTAGAAGTAATCAATCTGTTATGAGTTTCACAAAAATCAACTATTGAATAGTGTCAAAATTGACATAAAAGAGTTCTTAAAACAAATATTATATTATTAATTGATATTAAATTCCTAAAAATATAAGGTTCGGCCAAGAGACTTATATTATGATAGGTTAATCATTAATGGACCACTTGGGGGTCGCTTGGATGTATATAGTAAGTTTATTAACCATATTATATAAAAATACAAAGAGACATTGTAAAAGTGAAACTAATTAACTTAGAGTTAATACTTAAAGATAAGGTTAATATAAGTACCCAAACCTGTCTAAATTCTATTGGTTGAGTGTTTTTCGACCTATCCCCACCTTAAACTTTGAATAATATTCTTTGGAGCCATTAGAAACCGAATATGAATTTATTATAAATTAATATTTCTAGATTTTCCAAAGGTGCCCCTCACCCCTCTTATAAAAGGGCACTCCTCCTTCTCATTTCCTCACACCTCTCAAGCCACTTGGCTCGTCCAAACTCTACCCAACTAAGCTCCCCACATCCCTCTCCTCCTCCTTGAAGCTTCCCCTTAGGCAGAAAGTATTTCAAGAAGTCCTTTGGTTCCAACCAAAGTGAGTTACCTAAATTAAAGGTAACGATTTCTCTTAAATTATTTTCATTTATTTTGCTTCTCCAACCCCCAAACTCTTTTTATTTCCCTTATTTTGTAACAACACCAGTATCCTCAATATACTAGGATGTTGTTATAAGAAGTATTCAAACTACACAAACACACAACTCCATCTAATGGATGATGAACATAATGTTTCTGTGGATGGAAAATTAACGCCTCACGAAACGATGATTGTTCAAATACATCTTACCGCCTCTCATGGGGGCCATTATGATGGCACTGTAATTAAATATGATATTAATGATATATATTTTATATATAAGCTTCTTTAATTCCATTTTATTTCATACCATTATTCGTTTCATGTTGTATATACATACGATAATTTCATTTGAGGAAGTGCGGACTACCGCCCCCTTAAAATGATATGACTCGTTCATACCACACATGGAACGTATAAATGATGGTGTTAATGAACATAAGTAACATATATAAAATATTATATTATACTGGAATAGTAATATACCTATGTATCATTTGGATTCGATTCTTTTAAAATAAAAATTAAATGGAAGTAGCGTTCGTGCGTACGTACGGACTACCGTCTCCACGAACGCGATGAGATTCATTCTCCATCGTATCCATTCAAGTATAATTATCATTTAATGATTTAAAAATTATGTTTAAGGACTTGATATCATTCTGGATATGAATAAGATACAACAAACATGACTTATGTAACAAAACATATAAAAGAAAATGAGTAAGTTAACACCCGAAACGACGATAATTCTAAGATATTATTAACAAATCAATGTTAAAAGATCATATATGATATCATATTAATATATATGATTCTTGTATAATTTAATAACAATTATTTCACCATTATACAGGAGGTTAACCTACCCCAACCAAGGAAATGTACAAGGTAAGGGTTATTTCACAATCTCTTCATTATCCGAGGTTGTTTATACGTAATAATCTACAGGGATTTCTTTATCATCCACATCCATGTTTCTTCGAAATGTATTTAAAAACATATTTATTATTTACAAGAATATGGGTTAAAGTCATTTATACCCTTTTTGACTTTTTATAAGAGGTTTATAAAGGAATCTTTCCGTCGTTTTCAAAACAAGGTCCTTTTTAACCTTTTCGACATAATTAAGGTAAGAATGTTTTTTTTCAACTTATACGGCTAGTGCAGTTATTTTCTGCCGTTATAAAATCTTCAAATTTTTCCATACAAGCTTTTAAGAATATTTTCAAGAAAATTTTTTATTTTATATGGCTCTTAAATTATTTCTCTAAAAAGTGTTTTGATTTCATCTATGTCAACATCCTTTTTTGAAGTTGATTTATTATGATACAAAACTTCTATATTGTATTGAAGGTTTTGTGATATGTTTGACTGTGGATGTGCTATTTTTATACCATTCATAGTTTATGGTGAAATTATTGACATTTTTTATGTTAGTTTTAATACGAATGTTTATGTTATGTTTAAACCTTTTCATATGGGAATGCATTGGACTTAATAAGTGACGGGTGGAGCCCGCTATAGCTCCTCGATGCATCGGTAGGTCTCATGAGACAAACTAGTGTCTTGGCACAAGGCCTTGAAAAAATCTTATTTGTAGTCTTGGCACGAGGCCTTGGCTATGTGGTTATGATAGTCTGGCATTATGCATTCCAACATTATGAAAGTGGTTATTGATTTTTATTGCATGTGATTATTCGATTAGTAGAATATCCATGTGAATAAGTAAATGGAATTATTTCATTTTATTTATGCCATACCATGTTGAAAGTTCATGTTTAAAAGGATTATGTTTTAGTTATACATTGCCTTAAATGTTTATTCTTATTTATGAAAGTTTCCACTATATTGTTATCCTTACTGGGCATTTGAGCTCACCCCTTTTCTATGTTTTATTTTTCCAAGGAAGTGAAGATGTAAGTTATGAATGACCTGCAGGGGATTATAGTGTGGACTGTGGAACCATTATGTTGTTGTAGTAGTTTTTCATTTTATGATGTAATGTAAAACTTATGAATATATCTAGTGTTTCCAAGGCTACTAAACCAATCGGTCTTTCGGGATTTGATCTTTCTTGTGATCATGCTAATGTTACGAAGTAATGCACCGACTCTTGGTAGCTGGGGTCGGGGCGTTACAGTTGGTATCAGAGGAAGTTTAGTACAAACCTTGGAAGCTAGATTTAGATAAACTCTGATTAGAGCACGTAGACCTAAGATGAACTTTGAGGATTAGTATAGAAGAACTTCCTAGAATTTTGGTATTGTAGAGATTTTGTGAGTTTTCCAAGCAATACATCCCTGTCTGGATACGAGCAGGTAGAGGCGGCTCTGGCACAGATGTACCTAGGGGTAAAACCCGAAAACACCGCTTTGAGCTAGACTCGAACGGGAACTGGTGCACGACAACGGGCCTTGCTGCACTCTTGGTTACGACACTCCCGGGGGATATGCTTAGGATAACTCTCATTTTCTTTACAAATAATTTTGAAGGGATTATGAGTATATACATCCTCAAAGAAAAAAAATGATTATGGATTATATCCATAAATAGTTCAATTTATGTTAAGTGTTGTATAAGTATGGGATTATGTATTTTGATTCATAAACTGATCTAGTTTATGCCATTATTTAGAAATGGCACCCAGTAGAAGGAATGAGAACTCCGGAAATGCACATGATCCAAAGAGAAGGAAGGATCATATCTTTCATGGTCTTAAGCTAGAATTTATAAGAGAAATAGTCTCCCATGTATTATCATCATATGAAGAAATAATATCATGTATTGATAAGATAAGTAAAGAGATTACTGAGTCCTATGGCTTTGAAGGGAAGCAAGAGAAGAAAAGGATGGAAGAGAGAAATATGGATAAAGGGAAGAGGGAAAAGAAGAATTTTCCCATATGTGGTAACTGTGGAAAGAAACACCCTGGAACTTGATTGAAAGGAATGGGAGTTTGTTATAAGTGTGGAGGAAAAGGGCACAAAGTACGTGACTGCAAGGGTAAGAAAATGGTTTTAAATGTACAATGCTTCATTTGCAAGGAGTTTGGACACTACGCGAACCTATGTCCCAGTCATCAGACTATGCCGCAAATGATGTTATTGGATAATAACCAAGTTATGATACTACCACAGATGAAGAGGAATGATTAGAGTTCTTATGTTGATTATGTCAATTGAGTGTTGTATCAACAATGTACTTGTTATAATAATTATGGAGTATATAAGGATTGTACTGCAGTACTATTTCATTAAGGACTTGAGATTATATGGAACAAAGAAAAGTGACTCAATAGCAGGATAAATTTTTGGAAAATATATGGTTGAGAGAATGATAAATCATAATATAGTTCTGATACTGAGGTAGTGATTTTGGAATAATATGTGATTGTTTTGGATAAATTATATTGGATATTCTTGACTACCTTGGAACTAATTAATGATTTGTATATTCCATCATTGTTGGGGTTTAAAACATTTTTGGATTAATGAAGTATATCCAGCATTCTATATGGAATAGGGGAGCATGAATGTAATCAATAAGGAATATGGTAATTCAAGATGTTTCAGTTTATTAAAAGAATACAAGATGAAGGTATTCATATGCTATTATGGGGTAAAAATGATCTACATTATGTTTACCTTCCTTATAAATGTTGGACTGTGAGTTTGGACATAAGTATTTTGGATAGTTCTAGTTTGGATTATTTTGAATTTCCATAAAAGGAAAACCCGGAGGTCGGGCGGCAACCCGTCGCGTCCGGAAAAGGCTGCGAGACTTGATCTCGAAACCAAAGGGCGAAAAGGGTGTATCACCTACCACTGGCCCATGAGATGTCCTGGATTAAATAATGTAGTTTTTTTTATAGATCTGGTAGATGAATTATAAATTCATTTATTTTGGAACCCTGTATGAATAGTATAAATAAAAAAAAATTACGAGTGAAAGATGAGTTTGTGGTAGAAATTTATTAATGGATAAAACTCTAATTATAAAGTAAGTATATCTCCTTATAATCTTATCCAATCTCATAAATAAATTCCTCAACATTAATAAAAGGAACTTAGAACAAAAATGTTGTCCTAGATGGTACCTTAAATCATCACTAATTTATGGCTTTGGGATTTTTGGCCTTTTCATAGCCATGTTCTCTACCACTCTCCATCAGATAATTGATGGTTAGATTTCTCCTCCATATCCATATTTTCCTACATGGAACCCTAGTATGTGTTATTTTCGGTAATCTTCATACTTTCCACTCTTTATTTTAAATAGAGGCCTCATTAATTCATTTTTCGATGTGGGATTTCAACAAAGATATTTTGAAATGTCAAAAATGTGTTATCCCAATACCCTATGTTTTGTTGAACCGATGGTATTTCAAATCATCATAGATTGATGAGTTTAAGGACCTCAATTTTATACTTGTTTGTGATTGATGACCTCAATCACTACCTATAAATATTTACGTTTTTCCTCCAATTATATGTCTCTAATTTCCACCAATGTTCTCCTAATCGAGATCATTATTTGGTGGTGACACTTTCATTTCTCTTTTCCTCATATTAAGACTAAATCTTAGTAACCCAATTTCCGATGTGGGTTTTCCCACAAATATATTTTCTATTTTCAACCTTTTATTTTCGAAGAACAATTTCAAATTGCGAGGACGCAATTTATTGAAGGAGGGGAGAATGTAACACCCCAAGATTTCATAGTGTGTTATTTCTTCAAAATAATTCAATAACTTGCACTACACACAACACCGATTTCAAGCGCACCATGACATACCAAACAAGCCATTCAAAAGAGGTTATGAATAGTATTAACTAAATTTTAAACTTTATATAATCCTTATAATTTTAGAATCCATATTATGAGTTTCTTAGACATAATTGTAGTTTTACCAACTTTTAATAGTGAACCCTTTTTAAATAAAATATTTTAAACTTTTGACTAAATGGGGACATCAAAAAAATTTAAAATAAAACATCTCAAGCTTCTACGGTACGCTTCTCTTTGAATAATGTGATAGCGTGTGTTGTACGCAACCTCGAGTTCTAACACACACCACAACTAATTAAACTAGCCGTTATGAATAGTAATACCTACTTTTTGAAATCATATATATTTTATATTTCAAAATGGACTTCATTTTTGGAATCGGAATATCGAAATTAGCCTAGGGTGAAATTTTGGTACATTTCGGATAACTTTCATATTTTGATGAATAGTGAAAATTTCTAAATTTTAATTAAAAACAACTTTTTTAATCAAAATAATTAATAGTGATAAATTGTGAATTTGAGTGGTTTTAAAGTATATTTAGAATATATTTTTACCATTTAATATAATGTTGGTCATTGGACATAATTTTACAATTAAACCGAACATAAACAAGTGTCAATCTTTTGATAGTTATTATCTCTTAAAAAACACGCTTTTTGTTTTGACAGCGGGAATAAATTTTAAATTAATTTCTGCCACTTCTGTGTTTTGAATTTAGGAAAATGGATTCCATATTTGGAATCAGGATGTTCAAATTGTGTAAATAGGTAACTTTTATTTTTGGACATTTTGAATAGTTACTATGGTAAATATTTTATTTACCATGGTTAAAAGTTAAATCCGGTAAATAAGGGTTAAAAAAATAATATTATAATAATACTAAATTACCCTAAAACGTGTCTTAACCCTATTGGTTGATACATGGTCGACCATGAGCATCTTTGGGTCTATTTTGGGACCCCATGGATCCACTTGTAAGTGATAATGACACATTATATTAATAAAGTTAAAATAAAAATAAAAATGGCATAAGCTTACATCTTTTAGAAGAACAATTTTTACATAGGGTTATACATGTTGGATTTTCGATTATAAATATTCATTAGAAAGCTAAAAAGATTTCCTACATAATGAAAATTTATTTATAAATTTTAGACATTAAATAATTTATTTTATTTATGACACAACGATGATGCAGTAATTACTATAACAGTGAAAAAATAAAATAATTGATATTATAAATACCCAAATAAATATAATATGAAACTTTTAATGAATTAAACTAATTTTATAGGATAATATGATATATTAGGATTGATTTAATGGACTTTTTTAGAAGTAATCAATCTGTTATGAGTTTCACAAAAATCAACTATTGAATAGTGTCAAAATTGACATAAAAGAGTTCTTAAAACAAATATTATATTATTAATTGATATTAAATTCCTAAAAATATATGGTTCGGCCAAGAGACTTATATTATGATAGGTTAATCATTAATGGACCACTTGGGGGTCGCTTGGATGTATATAGTAAGTTTATTAACCATATTATATAAAAATACAAAGAGACATTGTAAAAGTGAAACTAATTAACTTAGAGTTAATACTTAAAGATAAGGTTAATATAAGTACCCAAACCTGTCTAACTTCTATTGGTTGAGTGTTTTTCGACCTATACCCACCTTAACCTTTGAATAATATGCTTTGGAGCCATTAGAAACCGAATATGAATTTATTCTAAATTAATATTTCTAGATTTTCCAAAGGTGCCCCTCACCCCTCTTATAAAAGGGCACTCCTCCTTCTCATTTCCTCACACCTCTCAAGCCACTTGGCTCGTCCAAACTCTGCCCAACTAAGCTCCCCACATCCCTCTCCTCCTCCTTGAAGCTTCCCCTTAGGCAGAAAGTATTTCAAGAAGTCCTTTGGTTCCAACCAAAGTGAGTTACCTAAATTAAAGGTAACGATTTCTCTTAAATTGTTTTCATTTATTTTGCTTCTCCAACCCCCAAAATATTTTTATTTCCCTTCTTTTGTAACAACACCAGTATCCTCAATATACTAGGATGTTGTTATAAGAAGTATTCAAACTACACATACACACAACTCCATCTAATGGATGATGAACATAATGTTTCTGTGGATGGCAAATTAACGCCTCACGAAACGATGATTGTTCAAATACATCTTACCGCCTCTCATGGTGGCCATTATGATGGCACTGTAATTAAATATGATATTAATGATATATATTTTATATATAAGCTTCTGTAATTCCATTTTATTTCATACCATTATTCGTTTCATGTTGTATATACATACGATAATTTCATTTGAGGAAGTGCGGACTACCGCCCCCTTAAAATGATATGACTCGTTCATACCACACATGGAACGTATAAATGATGGTGTTAATGAACATAAGTAACATATATAAAATATTATATTATACTGGAATAGTAATATAGCTATGTATCATTTGGATTCTATTCTTTTAAAATAAAAATTAAATGGAAGTAGCGTTCGTGCGTACGTACGGACTACCGTCTCCACGAACGCGATGAGATTCATTCTCCATCGTATCCATTCAAGTATAATTATCATTTAATGATTTAAAAATTATGTTTAAGGACTTGATATCATTCTGGATATGAATAAGATACAACAAACATGACTTATGTAACAAAACATATAAAAGAAAATGAGTAAGTTAACACCCGAAACGACGATAATTCTAAGATATTATTAACAAATCAATGTTAAAAGATCATATATGATATCATATTAATATATATGATTCTTGTATAATTTAATAACAATTATTTCACCATTATACAGGAGGTTAACCTACCCCAACCAAGGAAAAGTACAAGGTAAGGGTTATTTCACAATCTCTTCATTATCCGAGGTTGTTTATACGTAATAATCTACTGGGATTTCTTTATCATCCACATCCATGTTTCTTCGAAATGTATTTAAAAACATATTTATTATTTACAAGAATATGGGTTAAAGTCATTTATACCCTTTTTGACTTTTTATAAGAGGTTTATAAAGGAATCTTTCCGTCGTTTTCAAAACAAGGTCCTTTTTAACCTTTTCGACATAATTAAGGTAAGAATGTTTTTTTTCAACTTATACGGCTAGTGCGGTTATTTTCTGCCGTTATAAAATCTTCAAATTTTTCCTTACAAGCTTATAAGAATATTTTCAAGAAAATGTTTTATTTTATATGGCTCTTAAATTATTTCTCTAAAAAGTGTTTTGATTTCATCTATGTCAACATCCTTTTTTGAAGTTGATTTATTATGATACAAAACTTCTATATTGTATTGAAGGTTTTGTGATATGTTTGACTGTGGATGTGCTATTTTTATACCATTCATAGTTTATGGTGAAATTATTGACATTTTTTATGCTAGTTTTAATACTAATGTTTATGTTATGTTTAAACCTTTTCATATGGGAATGCATTGGACTTAATAAGTGACGGGTGGAGCCCGCTATAGCTCCTCGATGCATCGGTAGGTCTCATGAGACAAACTAGTGTCTTGGCACAAGGCCTTGACAAAATCTTATTTGTAGTCTTGGCACGAGGCCTTGGCTATGTGGTTATGATAGTCTGGCATTATGCATTCCAACATTATGAAAGTGGTTATTGATTTTTTTGCATGTGATTATTCGATTAGTAGAATATCCATGTGAATAAGTAAATGGCATTATTTCATTTTATTTATGCCATACCATGTTGAAAGTTCATGTTTAAAAGGATTATGTTTTAGTTATACATTGCCTTAAATGTTTATTCTTATTTATGAAAGTTTCCACTATATTGTTATCCTTACTGGGCATTTGAGCTCACCCCTTTTCTATGTTTTATTTTTCCCAGGAAGTGAAGATGTAAGTTATGAATGACCTGCAGGGGATTATAGTGTGGACTGTGGAAACATTATGTTGTTGTAGTAGTTTTTCATTTTATGATGTAATGTAAAACTTATGAATATATCTTGTGTTTCCAAGGCTACTAAACCAATCGGTCTTTCGGGATTTGATCTTTCTTGTGATCATGCTAATGTTACGAAGTAATGCACCGACTCTGGGTAGCTGGGGTCGGGGCGTTACAATTTGGCATCACCTAGAGTCACTAACCCTTTTGTTTGTTTCATGTAGAGATATTCCTAAGGTTTCCCATTAATCAAATATGTTTTGACATCCATCTTTCAAATTTCATAGTCATGGTTTGTTATTATAGAAAGTAGAATTCTAATGGGTTTAAACATAGAAACCAGTGAAAAGTTTTCATCATAGTTAATTCTTTAAAACATTTTAAACCCTTTATCCACTGGCCTTGATTATTAGGTATTTACCTTACCTTCCATGTCCACTTTTCTATTGAATAACAATTTTCACCCTACATGCATTACATCAACTAGCGCATCAACTAGAACCCAAACATGCTTATAATACATGAAATCTATTTCAGAATTCATTATTTCTTCCTTCTTGAATTTTATGAGCTTTATACTACCTATTTGTAGGAGACTGGTTCACCATTTTCAACCAATAATGAGTTACCATATTGGATGACTAGAAAACCATAAACTCTTTTCTCTTACCACTTTCTGGATCCTACACAATACTTGTGTTTTAGGATATTCTTACTCTATGGGGAATTATATAATCTATTCCTATACCAACTATTGTATATATTAAGTATCAACTTTATTGAAGTCAATCACTCTCCCACTATCCTTTTTGAGGATGTCCTCCCTCTCAAAAAGATGGATTATCTAGAAATAGTCACTTTCATATCAGAGGGGTTTTATAGGTGGTATCCATCTATTTAAATATAATACTCTATAAAGATACACTTTTTCCCCAGGGGTGTTGGTTAATTTCTTGAGAATACCTTAAAAAATCCCTTGCAACCCCATACTCTTGTAGATGAAAAAAAAGTTTCTTTCCACTCCATTGTTCAAAGGTAATTCCATTTTCATATTTCTTTGGTACTCAGATTAATGTATATGTCACAATTTGTTGTGAATATCCTTAAAAGGATAATGGAAGATCTACATAACTCATAATCAACCTTACCATGTCTAACAAGGTACAGATCCTCATCTCACTATAACCATTCCACTTTGGTGTAAAAGGTGAAGTGAGTTGAGATATAATCCCAAACTCCCATATAAATTTAATAAACTCTTGGTTAATATATTCATCACCACAATATAATTGAAGCTTATTTATCTTCTTTCCAATTGGATTCTCCACATTATTCATGAATTCTTTGAATTTATCAAAGGAATCAGACTTATACCTCATCAAATATACATAGCCATATCTACTCAAGTAATCATTAAAAGTTTAGAAGTAAGAATACCCTCCTTTAGATTCTATTAAAAATGTTCCACCCAAATCTTTGTGTACCAATCCTAAAACCTCTATATCCCTTTCACCCTAACTACCAAATGGTGGTTTGGTCATTTTTTTGTAAATAAGAATGACATCTTTCAAGTGGTTTTATCTTAAAAAATTCTAAGTAACCATTTAGATAGATCTTTTTCAAATTGTTATCATCTACATGACCAAGATGGTGATGTCATAGTTGGGTGTTATATGAATCGCGTGAACATGGTTTTTTATCTATTTCCAATATTTTTTAATTTAATATATAATGACCATTATTTAAATATATAATACCATAACATATGTTGTATTTATAAAAGAAACAAATATTATTTCAAAACATGAAAATAAACCATATACATCTTGAAATGACATGGAAATTATATTCTTGGTAATAGTTGGAACATAATAACAATCCCTTAAAAACCAATATCATTCCTATTAGTAATGAAAGGTGGTCATCACCAATGGCTATAATAGCCAGCCTCACACCATTAGAAAATAAAAAATCCTCATCTCCACTGTATATCTTTTGAAATCTAACTAGTTCCTACATTTGGATATAGATGTGAGAATCAAAATCTATATCTGATCTTCAATGTGTATATATTGAAAGATTAAACTTGATAAAAAAATGTACCTTTACCTTCCCCTTGCTTCTGGGTGTAGTTCTTCTTCTAGTGGCCTTACTTTCCACATGAAAAACATACTTCCTCCTTTTACTTATCTTGCCTCTAGATATTTCTCTTCTTGAAAGGATGGTTCTCATGAGATTTATAATTATTATGAGCCTTGGGCACCTTCTCCTTGTTCTTCCTTTTATTCTTTACCATAAGGAATGTGGGTTTGTTATTCCTGAAGTCCATATCCACTTGTAGAATCAGATTAAGAAGTTATGAAATAGTATTCTCATTATTGATCACTTTATAATTAAAAATAAAACTGGAGATGTTCTTTTTTATTAAGTAATGTACGATATCTATGCACAACTATTTTTGGAATTTAATCACTAAGATATATAAGATTTCAATGTAGCCAATAATCTTAACTATGTGAGGCCTAGCTAGCACCCACTCTCCAAGATTAGTTATAAACAGAGCATTTTATATCTCATATATCTCTTTCCTCACCTTCTCGTGACAAATATCCTGAAGGTGAGACATCATGTTATACACATCCATGTCCTGATGTTTCTTAAAAATCTCATTGGTCATGGATGATAGCATGAAAAACTGAACATCTATAGAATTCTTCAAATGTTTCTCATATAGAGATAACTCTTCCTTACTAGAATAATTACTAGGTGACTTAGGAATAAATTCTTCTAGAATATATAATTTCCTTTAATGATGTAGGATAACACGTAGTTTCCATTACCATTATTGAAAATTTATGCTGGTGAGAAGGTTATCCTTATCACGTATAAATCACAGTGATATGTTTGAATAAATTTTAATTATTTTTTCTACAAATAAAATGTGCAGATTTTAGTAATTTATCTGATAAAATTTAGATAAATAAATAGATATTATATTTATTAATCTCCCACTATTTTAATGGAACCCAATATCCCTCACCATTGGCTTCTGAATATTATATTTCTTGGAAGTTTTAGTGGAAAGGATCCACATTCCCATTATCATCACCCCAACTTCAGATAATCAAGTAATTTTAATGGTTTTATGTAGGAATTCCAAATTCCAACTGTATTAACTCACAGTTCCATGATCTGTTGAGAGGACTCCCCAATCCCGAAATCCTTAAATTGGATTTCCTCAACCTTTGCCTCTTAATTACAAAATACTACTTTGTCAGTCAACCCTTGATGTGAACTATTTTAATTCAACCAAAAATTTCATTTTATAATTACCTTATAATTAAGAGCACCCCAACATTGGGTAGTTAATAACTTTAAACTATATTTTAATTTCAATAAAAGTAGTAGAAGGAAATACTTATTTAATATATACAATTGAGTGATTTTATCTTTATGTGTAAATATCAAATTATTATCATTTTTAAATTCTTTTTAATATTAATTTTATTTACTTAAGTGATTAACCAAATCTTAGATAATATTTACAGATAATAAAATTTAGTTTAGTTCTATCTTTCATCCTTTTTAATTCATTAATTCATGTGATTTTGATAAAAAATTCATAATGAAATAACCATTAAACTTGATAGAAATAAAATAATCAAGTAGTATGATAATGATATTTTTCTAATGGTTATTCTATCTAGAAGATGATAAACTAATTGTTGACCTAGGGGAAACACCTTGAACCATTTATGATTAGTTTTGTAGCTTTCCACTTGTCCACCTATGTATCTCTCTTGGATTGGTTCCACTCAGCTCCAAACATAAACCACCTCCACTATATTGTGAGATCCATCCATTATATATGATTTTACCCACATGTAGGTGAGGGGAACCAAAGGATTGGTTAACAGGTTTACATAAAAGAAACCATGGGCATGTAGGCCCTTACATAATGAGAGGAGATATGACATGCACACCAACAATTTAATTTAATAATAAATTAAATTAAACCAATCACATATAATGGTCTGGTCTAGGATCATGATTATCCACATGAATGTAATTAATTATTCATTTAATAAAATTATAATTCAATTCTAATATTTATTATTTAAGATAAATTACATTAATCATTTCTATTATTTTAATTCTCATTTGAATTTACTTGAAATTATTATCCATCATAATTTTAAACAAATTAAAAAAAATTCTTAAAATTAATTGTATAAAAAAATGAACCTTGGAGGAAACATAGTGAGTACCCATCCGAACTACCCAAAATATATTATACTTGTATATGGTTTACTCTTACAACATGTAGCGTACACAACATAATCATGTAATTTTATGATGTGTACTATCAACATAATGATCACACAATTTACATGATATTTATGTACTATGTTATGCTTCAATGCATGTACAATAATAATTGTAATATGACTTATGGATGATATGTAGATCCAAACATTATACATAAATTAATTAGATATATATATATATAACCCATCACATGGAGTGTCCTATCAAATTAATGACCACACACAAGCACATATTGATAGGGTTTGCACGGTATAATAAATTAATTTTCAATTCTGTGTAATTTTGTAAATTTACACAACATGTACAGTAGAGCTACACGACCTATATTTTTTTCAATGTATATCCACATAAAATTCCTAGGGATTCAATGTGTTATAGTTCTATGTAAAATGTTGGAGTGCACTACATGTGCATGGGTTACATGGATTGTGGTCTTCAAGTTGCATGACCACCAATCATGTAGGTCATGTAAGAGAATACAAGGCCCATCTGTGACTAAGGAACTACACGTCGTGTACTAAAGTTACATGACATGTACTTCAGAGGACTATGTGCCAAGCTGACCTAGTCAACATGCGATGTATAATTAAATTCACCACATGTAATAAATCTACATGACTTGAATTAATTCTGAATTAATTATTGGTGTATTAAACACTACTACACGACATGTACCTCTAGGTTACATGGTGTGTACTCTTATTTCATCTATAAAAATTTCTAGGTACCTCCATATGAGATATTATAATATATTTCATTCATAAAATTAATTTATTTGATTATATATATGAGAAAAAAATAGAAAGAAAAAACATGAAATTCAGATTGAAGAATGATAGAAATTTAATTGACATATGACAATAAATTTTTAAATCAATCGATGAACTCTAAATAATTATAAATAATTATGAAGTTTCTATGATGATAATTATTGGTTATGGGAATAGTGGAAGCATCAGATGAGTCATTCCCAACTTTTTTTTTCATGATCAATGATTAATCATAGATTTACACAATGATAAACACCATGATCAATTGCAATGAATAACAAATATAGACAATGGATAAACATCAGAATCAAAACATAGGATCTTAAAATATTATTTATAATTAATTTTTTAGTAATTAAATAATTACCTTACATGAAATTCATTCTTTTTTGATGGATCTAAAAATGGATCAACGTCATACATTCATTGAATTATAGGAATAAAGATTAGATTTCCTCTAGCGGTGAACTATGTGTGGTCTATGAATCTTCAATAACCATCGTAGGAATCTTCAGGTGCTAGCACAATATATTCTATCACCTGTGTCCTTTTCATTTGATCACCCCAAGAATCAATTCCAAAGTATTTTCCTTGATCTCTCTATACCCGAGAGTGGAAGGTGGAGGAAGATCACTCTTTGTTCATGGGAGCGTTCTTGGAGAGGGAGCTCTCTAGGGCTTTAGAGGATTATCTCTGGATGTCAATGTGCACAACACAAATGAATTGGATCTATTGAAAAATAATATAATTGGGTTTATATATAGTTAGGGTTATAAATAATTAATTACATAAGTACCCTTTATTATTTATTTAATCTTATGAAACCCCATGTCTGTAATAATAATTATATTGCTATTTATTGATATGTGATAAACTCATGAAATAAAAATAAATATTATTTATTAAAATAATATTTAATATATATTATTTCTCATCAGACCATTAAACTCGGTTCGCCATTCCTCCATAATATTTATCTGTCCTTGAAAAATGACTATTTATTTATTAAATAAATATCACTGCATTATTTTCTAATAAATATATAAATATTATATTAAATAAATGGAAAATAAATATTTATCAAATTTTATTCCCACATAATATTCTCTTAAATAATTGGTGATGGAATATATGTTATCAATAAAACAAGAATAATTATTAAACCACATGTAGGGATAATATTTACTTAACTTTTTAAATAATAAATAGTAATATATTTTTAACTAGGGCTCTGGATATACTTAGTGTGTGACCCTCTAGGCCTCTTTCTCAGTGGAATTAGACCAAGCAGCCTAAAGTCCGAGGTTAGCATCTAGAAACATGCCAAGGCACCCATAGGGAAAGATGTTAATGTTTCAGTTACATAATGACTCATATGGATTCTTACTGTGTAATATAATGTCTTTATTCTGGCATCTCTAATCAAGAAGGTTGAATTCTCATTCCATCAACCTATGTTCTTGATTTATCTTTCTTTGACTTTCCATAAATCATACTTTCTTATAGAAAACCATGGACACTGATTTATTTATCCTATATCATTCAATAAAAGGGCCTAAGATATCAACTTTAATTAATTAATAAGAGCAAAAATCCTTTCTCGCATTATTCATTAATGAAATATTACTCATGATACACCAAACGAATATTATCTCACCATGAACATATTTCATAATAGTTTTCATTAACACATCAAAGTACATGACTTAAAACATGCATTAATAATAATATTAAAGTCTAAGGATAAATAAACACATATGTAGATAGTAACATTAAATGACACATATAAATATGGATTTCTTACAAGAGGTTCTAATTCTCATAATATCATACACTGAATATTACCAAGGGAATACATCATGATAAGGTGGGTCAAGGTATTATGAGTCTCCACCCCTGATATATTATGTCGTTTGTTTCTTAAAAATGATTTCATATACCTATAGAAAATATATTTAAGAATACTATCACGAAACTTCTTAGTTCTCATCAAAGTACTAAACTTCTATGACCTTTCAGTGAGACAGCTACTCTTAGGGTATTATCACAAACTATATCACACGTAAGAACAATCATGATGTTATAAAAGGTTTATTGATATTAAAAACAACAAATATAGGTTATCATAATGTGAAAAGAAGTTGTTTCTAGGATACAAACTCCAACACAATCTTTTATGAATCCTCTATAAAACATAATAATGAAAATCCCATATCAAAACCATGAAAAAACTTCACCAAAGTCAATGAAACTAAAATACCATAACCTTGAGAATGATAAAATAAATAAAGGTTAAAAGAAAAAGTGTATTGATATCACCTTGATTAATTTGGAATTGGATCTCAAAAACCAAGGACAATGTTCCCTAAAAGGATGTACAAGGTTCTTAACAGATATAACAAATAGAACATGGGTTTTGGAGAAGGTGAGGGGAATTGAATAGAATTTGAGTATGAATGAAAATATATATTAAAACCAAGGAATATAAAATCAAGTTGTGATATAGGTTATCACAGTTTAATATTGGACCGATCCAAGAATCAAGATGTAATCTCCCCATTCTCAAGGTTCAAAACTATTTCAAAATCAATATAAACAAATAAGATCAAAATATAGCAGGGACGATAATAATGGAACTCTTTATGTACTAGTAATTTTGATGCAACATCAAACTCGATATACCCCATACTGAAACCATGGTGCAACAATGACTATCATGATGCAACCAGGCAAAATAAAGAGACATTGAAAATCATATTTAAGGCCTTTATGGAACAACAAAAACCTTCATACAAAAATATAAGATTCCACAAACCAACAACAAAACCTCATACATATATTTTTATGCTAAAGAATCATGAATTAATCTCCATGTAGAAACACATCACCTCATGCAAAAATCTCATTGATCATGGTGAAATACACAAGACCACAACAACTATTCTCATTTATCCAACTAATCATGGTGAAACACCATTTTTTATATCCTAATTTGGTTTTTAACTAATATTTTTTGTTAAACTCCACCTATATTCCCTCAAAATCCTCCAAACACTTTTAACACATAAAAACACAAAGTATAGTCCCAAGAAAAATCTTAATCCTATAAAAAACTCCTTTTATCCTTACCTCATTTCTCAAGAATTTTATAAAATTGAATCAATCATAACCATGTGTATAAAAAACCATCATATAATTTATTTGTAATAACTAAGGTTTATAAAAACTCATCATATCATATAAGAGATTAAAAAAGATAAAAAATACATGATATTTATTCTAACCCTCTTAGATATTTAAAGTTATCCACCACATCCAAATTATTAATGTGGTAACCCCTTTCTCCATCACTTGAATGAGCACTTTAAGCTCTAAGAATAAATCCTACATCAATTTTGAACTACTATACATATTCATAATAGTTTATTATTAAATAGTGGTTATCATATATAATTCCAAATAGAATAATTAATTATATAACATTAATAGCTAATATGGATTCTCTATAATGTTTAATTCAACCTTTCAAGTATTGTGGGAAATTATTCCTCATGTGATAAAGTTTAACCTAATAAAAGAACCACCCATACTTCTAGACACCTGCCTTAGGATTCAATAACCATGGATGAATTTTAGTCACCCTACCCAAAATCTTCTTCTTCTAGCTAAAACATTTATATATTTTTCATGATAACAAAACACTAGATTTTGGACCTCCCAAAATATTAAAGAGATCTTGTAAGATTTTATTAAAATCATTCATGTTATATTTAATAATGAACTCTCAGAACCTTTTGAAAAGTGGTTATAGAATGATGTTCGAAGAAAGATCAATCCTTAAAGGTGAATAAAGTCTCTCCATGTTATTAAAGTATCTAATTATATTTAGTTTGTGAATGGAGGCATAAGTTCTTTTGATTATCTTGTATTCGAACAATTACTTTGAAACCTCATACAACTTATGACTTTCTTTTTCTTGATATATTATTTTCAGGTTTTCTATCATCATGAATGTATCCATATTCTCATTTTTTTCAACTTATACTTATTGGATATAAACTTGACAGTGGAGACATCAATAAAATCCATAAAATCGTTATTATAAGAATCTAGATACATTTATTGAATAAATTCACCAGTCATTTTCTCATGAAATGGTTTCTATAACACATACAATTTTCTTTCTTTCTTGAGAACTATTCTTTAATCCCTATATGGGTATAGAAATTTTTTATCATCAAGATTTTATTTCAAAAAAATTGGACACAAATTTTAAGTTTGATGATGATGGTCATGTAATTTTATCTTCAATAGGATATTTTATCAGATGACTATATCATCTTTACATATATTTAATAGGTACTTTTATTAAATATGTTCCCCCCAAAATGATGAATCCCTTCTAAATTCTATCACATATAGTAGTGGGTTAAGATCCATATTTTAATAATTAATGAGTTCTATTTGGGATTTGTCTCATTGTTTGGTAATTAAGGTAGACCATAATTTTAATCATATCATATATGACTCTTGGATATTTTAGAAAACAACTATTTTCCCAATCCATCATATGGATAATTACAACTCTATTCCTTTGATATCCTAACCTTTAGACCCTACATAGTATAATGGAATACTTTTGATGTAAATGGAATTAAAAATGGAATAGAGAATGAAATTGGAAATTGGATGAGAATGATGATTAAAATAATTATTGTTTTGGAAGTAAAATTTATAATGTAATACAAATTTAAAATTTTGGAATGTCAAGATCACACTCATCTTCTTCATTTCAAACCACTCCCATATCCCCCTCTCCATAACTTTATCCCCGAAACTCAACATGTCACCATTAGGGAAAAATAGAAGACTCCTCACCAAACCCATTTTAACACCACCATCATCAAACCCATAATTTCATGTAACATCCTAAAAATTTAGTTAAAATAAAAATAAGCTTGATAAATTTCTTAACATGCAACATTAAGATTTAATAAAATTGTGATATATTATAAAAATATTATAATAAGATAGTCACTGAATTGGAGGGTATGGATATGAGTAGACACATTATGAAATAAATTTATAATTTTCTTATTCAATCATAATTATTTATTAATTCTTATTAAATAAGCACACAATTTTTATTGATGCTTCTAAATGCATTTTATCCAAAAATTATTTTTATTACATTTCGTACGTGGAAATTATAATTAATTTCTGAAACTTTTAGAAATAGTATTTTATAGAATTTTCAACATTTTTTAAATCATCATATAAAAATTAACATATGGTAAAAAAAATTTGATTTTCTGAAATGCTTGATTTTTTAATGAATATAGAAAATGCTGATTTTTCAAAGACTATCATTTCTTTTCATTAAATAAAGAAATTTAAAAGTCCCATTATATTTTATATTTTGTATTAAATCTACATGTGATCCATTTTATTTATTATAATATAATTTATTCCATTTTAATCACTAATATTCACAATTTTTATATAAGATAATTTTTGTGTTTAAAAACGTATTTTCATGAAAAAAATTCATTAAATTTTAGGCATTTGTATTAAAATTGATTTTTATCACTTTAAAATATTGAATATTGAAAATTGGATACCATAATTACAATAATTAGGTTCAACATTGGTAAATAGGTCCTTTTTATTTTTAGTCATTATGAATAGTAATCGTGGTAAATATTTGTCACCGCAATAAGGGAAAAACGAGTAAAACAACATTAAAATAATGAAGTAAGGTCTTAAAATAAACCTACTATTCACCTCAATTTCATTGGATAGGGTAAATTAGAATATATCCATAAAAAGTTTGAATATATTCTATTCTGGTGCAATTTTTTCTAGATAATTACATTTATATTATTTTAATTAAAGAAAATTCCAAAATGTCGTTCTATTGACTTTAATATCTATAGAATTTTTACATGAGGATAAAAAGAGGATAAGTATGGTTATAAATGTTTATTTGAAATATTAATTAGTTTTTTATCATGCTCATTTATTTTTAATTCTTAGAGATAAGATAATTAACTTATATGTCCATTCAATGATGATAATATATTTATTAAATTAATAAAAAAGGGTTTTAAAAAAATTTAATGTAATAAAAATTGGATGAATTATTGTGTTACATGAAATTTTTATATAAATATGACATATTAGTGATTTGTGAAAGGATTATATTTTAATTCCATCATTTTCTTGGTTTATATAATTGAAAATTATATGAACAGTTTCAAAAAATGACATTAATGGTATTTTATGTTAAATAATATTTTATTAGATTATTTAAAAATAATAAAATTCATTAAATAAGAAAATTGGGAAGAGAAATGTTCTCAAACTTCAACACTTGTCCATTTAGGATCCAATTATTTCATTATAAGTAAAATTATAACCCATTAAGAGTGAAAAACTTGTTAACACGGTTAAGGTTAAAATTAGTTAACTAAGGGGTTAAACCAAAAGATAAGGTCTAAAACACCAATTAAACATATATAAATTATATCGGTTGATGGTATTTCAATAATAAACTACCTTATATTATAATATAATTACATTTGAAATCATTTATCTGGATAATGAATTTTTATATTTTAATCTTTTAAGAAATTCCAAGAGTGACTCTCTCCTCACTTATAAAAGGGAGCCCCTTTTTTCTCATTCTTTACACCATTTTGAGCCATCTATATTGATGAAAACCTGACCAATAATCTTATAAAATTCCTTATCCATTAATTATAGGTGTTGTTATTCTGAAAATAATATTCCAAGTTTCCTTATGAAGGGATCTAAAGTAGGTCTACCGAAGAATAAGCAATCATCTCACCCAGCCTATTTCAATCTATTTCTTCTTTTACATCCTCTAAATATGTGGTATTAATCATCAAATATTATCTAGTGTATCCTAAATATTATGAAACATTATTATGGTTCTTTAATCACCAATATCCCCCCTTTATTCTATCAAATGGTATATGAAAGGATCACTCGTGCGTATGGGTGGACTACCACCTCCACGTAGCAATACAATTCATTTTCCATCTCCTTTTTTACTCGATGGTTATTGTTATGGGTTTAATGATTATATATGGTATTTATTAAATAAATATTCCTCTATAATTATAAAACCACATCTAACTTCTTACCTTTTAATTTTTTGGTAAACGATAATGTCGCTCGTGCGTACATGTGGACTACCGCCTCCATAAAGCAATACGATTCATTTTTTGTTTCTGCTTTATATTGATGGAAATAGGGATACATTTAATGAATATATAATATATATTTGGTATATAAATTATCCTATAGGGTTGAATTATTATTTAACTTTATTTTATTCCACCAATCCAAAAATTAAAATAGCGTTCATGCATACATATGTCTTATCATCTCCAAGAACGGAGTAACTCATTTTTATATCTCTATATTTTATAAATTTTTATAAAAATGTATATACTGAATATATATTATATTTATATAATGGTTAAAATTATATATATTATGGAACCACAATCAAATCACAAATACCAGAACTGCTAAACTGATATTCTTATGAAAAATAAAATAGCTAACTCCCAGAAATGATGATTTAAATGATAAATTATTAATAAATGGGTGTTAAAATGATTATAAGTGGAAATTTATGATATTATAAGATTTTAAATTATATTTTATTGAATTAAAATATATTAAACTTTATTATATAGGAATATATATCACTTTCTAAGAAATTCAGACCTAAGGTAAGGGTTGTTCATCTCACATTTATTTTTGTGAGACTTATTCCATATTCACCACTTGTTTACTTTGTATGGTGTATATACTACCCATGAATTAATTATATGATGATTTAATTAAAATTAATTGGATTTAAAAACTCATCTAATGTTCTATATTTCATGAGCTTTTCATATGGATATTACTAAATTTGTAAGGGTATTATGTTAAAATCTCAGTGTTTACCCGGATTGTTTATTATTAGATTTCCGATGATAAAATTTTATGATATACCTTTCAAGAAACTCATTAATTTTATTATACTCCAGTTTTTTTAGAAATTATATTTTTTTCCTTTCATTTTTATCTCTTTATGTACTCAATATACCTATGTAATATTTTTAAGGAAAATCAAATTTATTTCTCTTTTCAGTCATAAATCCTTTTTCTTCCATGTCCATGTTTTCTAAAAATATTTTAAATAAAGTTTTTAATATTATACTATTATTATTTAAATTAATTTTTATCCATGATTTAATTTAAAAAAATTGTTTAAAATGAATCTTTATACCATTTTCCAAATAAGGTATTTTTACTTTCTATCAAAAATGTGAAAGTAATATTTGTTTTAACGTATACCAGATGAATAGAATTTCCTAGAGTCATGACTTCTCAATGCTTTGAATATTCCTTTACAAGTTTCCATATTTACATTCAAATAAAATTCTTTCCCTGATATTTTTAAATTTTTTATATTTTAAATAACTTATTTTAAAATAAAAAGGGTGATTTCATTAAGACATATTAAAAGTAATATTTTAAAGGATTTTTTTCATTTATTATACCATACTTTGATGTTATATGTGATTTATAGAGGATATGATTCAATTTTACCGTCCTTATTATTTGGTTATATTATTTATGATTTTTATTATGAATTTTTTATGAAACCCATTATTTTTCCATAGGTCACACTATGATGAAATATTGACATGTTTATTAAACTTGTTTCCTTTCCATGGGTTGTTATATATGATAAATAATTTATGATCCTGTGGAACACATGTCTATGATTTCCATTATATGAACGATGGTCCTATAAAAATATAACCCTCTAATACATTGGGTAAAGATGGATATCTGATGAGATAATAAGGAATATAAAGCGAAGTGAACCTTTTTTGGTAAGGGAATTTGTCCACTATGATAGTATTTGGAGTGATCATTGAATATAGATATGATGGTTGGAGACTACATTCAATCCACTATGATAGTCTTGGTAGCGTGACTTAATTATTGAGGAAATTATTTTTTATACATATGTGTATGCCACCAACTCATGTCTTATTCCAATTTTATGCTCTTATGGATCATGTTATTTTATTCCTTTATAATTCATGTACTATGAACTACCAATATTTATTACATGATTCAATTTTATGGTTTATGATATGTTGGGTATGGTTTTCAAATGTTATTCTTGTGTTCTAAAACACTTATGATCATGTTATGCTTAATTTATCATTGATATCTCTCTTTTTTACCCATACTGGGCATCTAATCTCACCCTTTATTATGTTGACTTTCCCCATGATATGAATAAATATTCTATGTATGATATGTCTGAGAAAGGTGATAGATATGAGAAATTAAGTGGGAGACAATTTAGATCTTTTATGAACTAGTTTTTTTATCTATATAAGTTTCCAACTACACTAAACATTTATGGTTTCAGTGTAGATCGTAATGTTATGTAATGAATATTCATCTATTAAGATGTAATATCTCTATATGAAAAGTATGGGTCACTATATTTTGTATTATATAATGGTTTAGTTACCTTTTTAAACTAGTATGAGAAAATTTTAGTGATAAACCTTAGGATAATAATATTTATAGAATAATTTATTATGTTATAGTAAGGCAAGAAGTGTTGTTTTCCTAGATATACATATTTATTTGGATACTAAAAGTGGATATGGATTTAGAACATATTCATATAGGGGTATTAACCCCAAAAGAATTGGTTTAGTATATCTCAGCCATCATTCTAGTGCACTATAACACCCCATTACCTTTATTTCATGCATGTTCTAATCTTTTCTTTTGATTTCATTTCTCATCGAGCATGTATTTTCGACCTCGAATTGGGAGGATACATGTAATGGTGAATTATAGATTTTTGGGAATTTTTAGCATAAAACTTGTAGTTTTTTCTATTCACAAAGCAGTTACTTGACATGTAATTCCTACCATACATATCCCATTAATGGATTTCATAGTTTGATATTAAACACATCATGTAAGGTTACACATCATGTAATGTGAAAATCTAGTTTTTAATTTAAAAAGCAACGCATTTTTTAGTATAACTTAAAATGAAAGTGTTTCACGATGTGTAAAATATTACATGACATTTAATCCCTTAATTTATAGCTTTTAGGGTGTCATGTGGGTATTTTAGGCCTTATTTGTTTTTTCATCCTTCTCCACTCATCCAGAGCTCTTACCCCAAGAAGTTTTGGGTGAATCGTCTCCCTATATATCCCTCCATTCGGTGATTGATTAGCAGGACCATGAAACTCATATCTTCAGGTAATACTTCATCTCACTCCATCTCTTTTTTGTGGTTGTCGCACCGTTTTAGTAGAAATTGGTAATATGATCATGTTTTTTATCAATCCTTTACAGTCACTTGTTGTGCCTTGTCTTCCTAAGGCATATCGTGTGGTTTCTAATCCCCATTGTCAAAGAGGTTAGGTTTTCTACATCCTTAAGGTAGGTGGATCTCTTTAATTTTCCTAATTTCTTGAATTTCATATTTTTATTATTAATTTTTGATATTTTAAATGGGATTTCATGTGTTGAAATTGAAAAGGGCATGGGTTTGTGTTTCAAAGGGGGTTTTTTCAAAGAGAAAGAATTGCCTTGATTTGAAATAGAAAATGGATTTTCAAACCTTGAAGTATATTTTATTGGATTTTAAATGGTTTTATAAAAATGTTACCATGGTTTTAAAAACAAAAAATGAAAATAAAATTGTACAGTGGGAACCTTGGGAATGTCGACATAGAGACACGGGTATACTTAGTCTATCTGACACCACTAGGAGATAACATCTTGTATATTGATATACTATGGTAGGACATGATATTATTTGGATCCAACCTTATTCCCTTTTAGGATCTTGAGTGTCTAGTATGTATTTTCCCATAGGCTAGATATATACTAGAAAATGTTTTATTTTTTTTTGGTAATTTATTGTGTGATAGATTATTTCATGGATGTTGGATCACATGGATGTTTATATTGCTATACATTTACCAGATTTATTCTATATTTGGAAAATATGTCCTGTAATTTTTCAAAAATCAAGGATCTCTTGAAAAAGGTTTTAAAATAGACTTATTTAAAAAAATTATTTTAAAACGATTTTGTTTTAAAATTTGGAATTATGTATTCTAGTTATTATAACTTGTATATATCTCTTGCTGGTATCCTACTGGGATTTGTTTCTCATACCCTAATTCTTCATTTATGTTGTTGTAGACCTTGTTTTGCAAGATACGGGTAAAGGTTAGATAATTTTATAGTATAAAGGCTTATCTTTACATCTTTTGTATCGGTTTGGGATGGTTTGGAGGTGATGATTTGTCACATGCAGACTTGTTTTCTAGACTTATCGTACTTTTTGGTTTATCCTATTTGTCTCAGTTGTATCTCCCTATTGTTTCATCTTTGTAATATCATTGAATATCATATTTTACTTATATTCCAGACCTGTTTTGTTATCTTATTCATACCTCTACCCATATTGGGATGACTTGGGTGACTAGTCTAGTTTGACTGGGTTTTTTCTATTACAATTTGGTACCAGATCCATAGTTAGCATGAAGTGTATCAGTACTACCTCACTTATTACAGTGTATTGGTAAGATATGAGTAGGATTGTTGAAA
Source organism: Viscum album (assembly GCA_963277665.1). Lineage (NCBI taxonomy): Eukaryota > Viridiplantae > Streptophyta > Magnoliopsida > Santalales > Viscaceae > Viscum > Viscum album. The sequence continues at coordinate 1,073,951,110 of OY728121.1, read as the reverse complement.
TTTAGATAGTGGGTGAAGAAAATGGGCAGTTCTGTATCACTCTCGTGACTGAATCTAAGTTACCATAAGTGGTTATAAAATATTTACTAAGTCTAAGATCTGGTATATGGGTTAATTTGAATGAATTGTATGGGAAATTTAATTAAATTTACCTATATACTAGTATGGGGACTTGGTGTGTGTGAGGTTATCTAAATAAACTAATAGGGGAGTTTATTTAGATCAACATATTCTTTTCTAAATGTTTTCATTTTTTCTATTAGAATTTATAAATTTCATTAAAGTCTTATTATTTTAAAGCATAATTTTGGATTCCAAAAATTTGTTTATGGTTTTGGATTTTCTCATGACTAATTGGTTATATTCTCGTGTTTAAAAAACAATGCCTCCTAGAAGATATTTTCCAAATACAAGAGGGGAATTCATGAGGAATATTCCATAGGAGGATCCTATAGTGGAACCTTATTTTTTAGAAGTATTTATCCATACCATTCATACTCTAGGTTGAGTGAACTCGTGAACCCGATATAAGTAGTGGATCATGCCTAAAAATTTACCAAGAAACATCCACTTGTCTTCCAGGATGGAAAAGAACCAAAATAATCAACAGAGTGGCTTGAAAGGATTGAGAGGATATTCAACTTTTTTAAGAATCATGATGATTCTTGGGTGGGTTTTGACATGTATATTCTTGAGGGGACATGAAAAAGATTGTGGGACTCTATGGTGAAATATATGTTTCATGAATGTATTACCTGAATTTCATTCAAGAAAATTTTCAACCATCAGTTTTATCCTAAAAACATACAAGTAGAAAAGACCTATGATTTCCTTACTTTTGAGAAAGGGGAGTATACCATTCTAGAGTACTCCACCTGTTTTTTCGAGTTGGTGCATTTGGAACATGATCTTGTCACAAATGATTACCTAAAGTATTATAGGCTAGATATGGTGATAAGAGATGATATTTGGTCTATGTGAGTTCTTTTTTCCTACAAAACATTGTGGATGTAGTGGATAAAGAAGCCTTGGTTGATGAATACATCATTAGAAGGAAAAGGGTTATGTGAAGATTATTTAGTTTTTCGGCTAGACTAGGAGCTTCTTCTAGTTAGAAAAGGAATCACAAGAGTGGTAATTTTTCTGCAAGACTAGTTTTGGGGGTTTCTTCAAGGTAGAAACAGGTTATATACCACTAGGGTGGGAGGTATGGTCATACCAGGACTCATTATATGGAGGCTCCTAGTACTTTTCATCTTTTCGGGTGATCTTTCCATCTGAAATTTTTTTATAATATGATTTCCTAAGGTATTTAGGCAAGATAAACTTCTACCAAGTGGTCTTAGGTTCATGTTGATGCTCTCAAGGGTGGTGGGTCACATTATTAGTCCAAGGGGGTGTCTAGGTGGCTAATTCCAAACAGTTATATGCGGTAGAGTGTGCGCTAGAGGAATTTGATGTAGGACCATCTATTTTTAGAGGTACGATGTTTATTTCATCTATTATGGTTCTAGATTTGCTTAATATGGGTGATACTCGTTCTTTTATATCATCAAAATTAGTTGAAATGTTGGGTTTGTTTTTTGATCTTATATTTTTATTATTTTATCATTCCGCTCCTTTGAGAAATTTTTATGAACAAGGTTTCAAGTTCACCATGTTTTGGGTAATGATAGCTAACTTTGAGGTGGTTTGGGAATTCATAGTGCTTGATCTTGAAATATTTAACTTGACAATCAGTGTGGATTACCAGATATACTATTATCCCTGTTGGGTATGGTTTATATCTTTCAACGGGGACACTCATATATTCCAGGGTGAGTGGGACTCTATATTGATAATGGAATGGCATGTTGATCTTTATGATGGTATGATCTCATGTTAGTTTTTATAAATGTTTCTTGATACAGTTTACCTGTGCTTAGGAGATCATCAACCTACGATTTAGTGTACATACCCTAAGGTATTTTTGGATTATTTTTCTATTTTTCAACCATATAGAGTGGTCAAGTTTACTGTTGACCTTCTCTCTGGAATGATTCCCATTTATATTCTATTCTATCAAATGGTGCCTCCTGATTTGGTGGAACATAAGGTAAATCTTAAGGACCTAGAGGCAAAAGGATTTATTCATCCTAGAGTTTCACTACGGGATTCACCTGTACTATTTTCTAAGAAAGCTTATAAAATACATAGGCTTTTTATTGAATATAAAATGTTGAATTAGGTAACCGTTAAGAAAAAATATCATTTAACAAGAATTTTTGATCTCTTTGATCAAATTGTAGGGGCTCATTGGTTTTATAACATTGACCTATGGTTGGGGTACCACCAGTTGATAGTATGATAAAAGGATATACCCAAGACAACATTTAGAAGTTGATATGGGAATTTAGAGTTTCTGATTATGACATTCAGACTCATTAATGGTCCTACAGTATTTATGGATTTGAGGAACTGAGACATTCATCAGTTCTTAGATTCTTTCATTATTGTGTTCATGGATGATATTTTGGAATACTCCAAGAAAAAGGATGAGCACATAGACCATTTTAATATCATTCTTTGAACCTTGAAATAACATCATCTATATGGTAATATTTTTAAGTGTAACTTTTGGTTCTGAGTGGTAAAATTTATGGGGCATGTGAATCTAAGAAGTTAATATCACCAAATCCTAAAAAATCTATGTGTAGTTATGTCATGGGAGAAACCTAGAATCATGTTTAAAATCCGATGTGTCTTATGTTTAGTGAGTTACTATAGATGATTTGTTTGGGAATTATCCAAGCTCACATCTTTGATGATAGGTTCAACCCATAAGGGTGTAAATTTTGAGTGGAATGAATATGTTAGAGATCCTTTTAGGATTTGAAAGTGAGGTTGAATTCAGCACCGGTATTGATTCTCCCAGAACTAGATTTTTGTTATGATTTTTTCTACAATGATTTGAGTATAGGCTTGGGGTTTGTATTGATTCAGGGGAAACAAGTTATGGCTTATGGCTCATGCCAATTATTCCCTCCTGAGAAGAATTACCCAACCCGTGATCTTGAGTTTTCCGCTATTAGGAACTCTATCAGGATGTGCTATCACTATTTCTTTGGGGAATAGATTATGGTATATTCGGATCATAAGATCCTAAAATATATTTTTAATTATATATATATAAACATGTGATAGAGACACTAGGTTTAGTATCTTAAGACTTTTTTTTTGATCTCCTATATAATCCTAGGAAAGGAAATGTGGTTTCTAATGCATTGAGCAGAAAATTACCACCAAATGTTGTGAAGGAATCATTTGAGTAGTGGTCTCTGATGATATTGTTTTCCAATATGATATTGGGAGCGAGAGAGTTTGGAGGAAAGGTTTTATTGGCATTGATAAAGGTTGAATTTTCTTTTGATGAGTGTGTTAAAATTAAGTAGATGATAGATAGAAAGATCAGAGGATTAGTACAAATCCGAAATAGTGGGGAGCCTCAAGTGAGTGGTCTGGCTCTCCCAATGGAGATTTGTGTTTTCATAGTAGTTTGGTTGTTCCCTTCTACCAGAGATAGGAGTTTCTAGATAGTGGACACCATTCATATTGGTTTATACACTCTATAGATACAAAGATGTACCACGATTTGAGAAATTAGTATCGGTGGCTGAGAATGAGGTGGTCGGTTGTGGATTTTGTATCGTGGTGTCTTAGTTGTCAAAAATTTAAGGTAGAACACTAGAGACATGTAGGTTTTTTGAAGCCTTTACCCATTCTGATATGGAAGTGGGATAAAATTTCTATGGAATTAATCATTTGTTTACCGTACACTACCAATAGGAAGGATGTGATCTAAGTGATTATTGATAGAATAACAAATTTATCTCATTTAATACCAATAAAGGAAATAATAAAATTATAATAGATTTGGATCTTATATATTAATGAGATTGTGAGAATTCATAGGGTTCCCTATGTGGTTGTTTCTAATATGGACTCAAGGCTCACATAAATATTATGGAAAGATTTGAAAGAGGAAATGGGTTCCCAATTGAAATTAAGAAAGGATTATCGTCTATATAAATATGGAATGAAAGAGAGGGCTATCTAGGTTCTTGAGGATAAGCTTCAGGCTTGTGTCCTTGATTTCTTTTTTGTTCTTGGGAAAAGCATTTTCTTTTGTTGGATTTTTCCAATAACAATAGTTTTCAGGAATCAATCATGATGGTTCTCGTTAAGGCTTTCTATGGGTAGTCGTGTTGATCTCCCTTGTTCTGGGTAGAGTTGGGAGAGTGGTACTTGTTTGGGAAAAGTATTGTTTAGGAGATGAAAGATATGGTGCGATTGATCCAGAAGCTTTTGATAATGGAATAGAGTCATCAGAAATATTATTTGGACCCTTAGTGATGGATTATGGAGTTTGTGATTAGTGATTGGGTCTTTCTAAAAGTTTTACTTCACTAGGGACATCATCGATTAGGTAAGTAGGGTAAGTTGGCATCAAGGTTTATGGTCCCCTTTGATATTGTTGAGCGACTGGGGAGGTTTTCCTACCAATTGGAATTTCCGTCTGCTTTGAATTTTATCCATGAAGTGTTTCATGTTTCCTAGATGAGTAGGTGTGTACTATATCCTTCCCATGTGATTAGATGTGAGGATGTTGATATAAAGCATGATACCACTTTGTTTGAGCATCCAGTTCATATTATGGATCGTTAGGATAAGGTACTACATAGTAAAACAATCCCAATGGTTCGGGTACTATGAGAGTGCGAATATGATCACCACGAGATGTGGGGTTAGGAGTAATTGGTAAGGAATTAGTAGCCTTCTCTTTTTATGAATCCATGATATTGAACTCTTTCAAGGGATAGAAATATTTTTTGGTGGGGAGATTGTAACACCCTGTTACTTTTCTATTAGGTATTTTATATTCTTTGATTTTGGTATTCTTTCTCATTGATCATGTATTTCCAAACTCGAATTGGGAAGATACCTATAATTGTGAATCCATATTTTTTTTGGAAGTTTTATATTAAAACCTATAGTTTCTGGTATTTTATTAGCAGTAACATGACATGTAATGCCTACTAAACAGATCTTGTGAATGGATTTCACAGCATGAGATTGTACGTGTCATTTAAGGGTTACACATCGTATAATGTGAAAATCTAGTTTTTAATTAAAGAGTGACGTGTTTTTGGACATAAATTAAAATTAAGGAGTTTCACGATGTGTAAATTATTACAAACTGTGTAATCCTACAAGTTTTAGATTTTAAGGTGTAATGTAGGTGTTTGAGGCCTCATTGGTTTTTACAGTCTTCTTCTATCGATCAAAGCTCTTAACCGGTGATTTTTTGGGTGAAAACTTTCCCTTCGAATCACTCTGTTCAATAATTAATCAGTAGGACTAGGTTCCTTCTCTCTTCGAGAAACAATTCCTCTTTGTCCCTCTCTCATTTGTGGTTGTGGAACTATTTATGATAGGGATTTGAAATTAGATCATTTTTTTATCAATACTTAATAGTAACTTTTCATTACTTGTCTTCTTAAGGTAGATCTTGTTGTTTCTAATCCTTTAAGTCAACGGAGGTTAGGTTTTATACATCCTTAAGGTAGGTGGATCTGTTCAATTGTTCTAATTTCTTGAATTTCTTATTGTTATTATTAATTTATTGGGATTTGAAATGGGATTTCATGTGTTTAAATTGAAAATGGAATGGATTTGTTTTTTAAAGGGGTTTTTTCCTTAGAAATAGAATTGACTTGATTTTAAAGGGAAAATAGATTTTCAAGACCTAAGATAGATTAGATTGGATTTGAAATGGTTTATAAAAATTTGGGAATGGTTTTAAAAATATAAATTGACAAACATTTTACAATGGGATCCTTGGGCATGTCCAGATAGATACACTGGTAGCCTTAGTGTATGTAACACCACTAGGAGGTAACCACTTGTATATCGATGGATTGAGGTAGGAATTGATATTAGTTGGATTCAACTTTATGCTCTTTTAGGATTGTGATTATCTAATATGTATTTTCCCATATGATAGACCCTGACTAGAAGGTACATTGTTGTTTTTGGTTATTTATTACATGATATATTATTCCATGGATACTGGATCACATTGATTTTTATCTTTTGGTGTCTTTACCTGCTTTATTCTGGGTTTGGAAAATATTAAATGAAATTTTTGAAAATTCAAGGATGTTTGAGAAAAATAAAATTACTTTATTTATAAAAATGATTGTAAAACTATTTTTTAAGCATAAAATTATGTATTCTGGTTATTAAAACATGTATAGATCTCTTACTGGTATCTTATTGGGATTTGTTTCTCACAACCTACTTATAACTTTTGGTAGTTATAGACCTTGTTTTATTGGATACATGTAAAGGGAAGGACATTTTTTAGTATGCAGACATCTCTTTATGTTTCTATTTCTGTTTGGGATTGTTTGGAGGTGACTATTGTTCAAATGGATATATGTTTTCTAGACTTATTGTACTTTCTGTTTTAGCCTCTTTGGATTAGTTGTATATTCCTATTGTTTTCACTTTTTACTCTAGTTGTATGTCTTGTTTTCCTTATATTTATGACCAATTTTGTTATCTTTTTCATAACTCTCCCCGAAATGGGCTAACGTGGGTGACTAGTTTGGTGGGGTCAGGTTAGTCTATTACATGCATGATTATTGTTCTGTTACTATGCACATTGTTTGACACTCCTAGGGGATATGTTTCGATAACTTACATTTTCATTATGAATCATTATAAAGGATTTAAATAGATTATGACCATTAATGAACAAGGTTAAACCTAAAGTGTCATATATTGAAAGAAGGTGCCTTGGTTTAGACATCCAATAAATTATTTTTCAAGATAATATGGTTCCCCACTATGATTATTGTTTCCCACACTATGCTTCTGGTTTTATTCAAGGGATGGAACCATGAGGTATTTTGTTAACTCTGAATGTGATTGACAATGTAATGATTATCCTTTTGAGAACTCAAGTGAAATGTGACTGGAAATGTGAAATTGTGTGTTTATTCCTAATCATATTACTTGTTATATGACTAAAAATGCCAACTTGGGTGAGTTTCCTGACACACATAATTAGAAAAAAATGAAGTTTCATGAAGACCATAGAGGGAATAAGATTTAATTTCCTACATGTCAAGTATATTGGAATAAATTCCTAGGGAAATTCCTCAATATAATCGAAGTATGTTTTTTGTGAGGAAAATAAGGTCACATAGAATTTAATTGTTTAGTAAAATGAAGAGTTTGGTTAATAAAATGGATGAGAATAATGGGTTTTCAAAGGTATCATCAGTGGTTGAATGTTTTAAATGTTAAAAATATGGTAATTATTCTAATAAATGTACTATGGGGAAATATCTAAAATGGGGTCAGAAAGGTTTTACAAGTAAAATTTTTACTATTAATGATGAAGAGACAAAAAATGACATATAAAAGTAATCAGGTAGTAAGGAATAAAATGTAAAATCCAAGATAACGGTCTAAGAATAAAGTAGAATGATTAAATTTTTTATGTATTTTAATTCACGAATTATGTCATAAATATAAGAATCATGAAACATTTATGGACTTTTCTATAGTGGGTTTACGTTAAGGATTTACAAGTATATGTCAAATGGTACTGATGACCTAAAAAATTGATTTCATTTTAAGGTGATATTTTATGGAAAAAACACATGATTAATAGAAACATAACCCCTAATATATGTCTGATATTGAAATAATAATGTTTAATTGAGATAAAGAGATTATTGTAAAAGTAAATGGGGTAACATTGATGACCTTGTAATTGATTTCTGATTTGATGACAAAGTGTCTTATTTTATCTTTGATAGAGTTTTTAGTATTTTTTGGATTTATGGAATATATTCTATAATCTATTATTTAATTTAAGGAATGAGGAGTGAGTTAATTTTTTTAAATAATGTACTTTTTCATTGAGGTTTTATAGTAACTAAAGTTATTACCTTGTTTCAGGAGAATATATGATCAAGGTATTCACAAATTGTTTATGTGGAATTTAGAGTTACTTTATATTGTTTGGGGGATTAATGTTTAGTTTATCTTAGTAATTTAGTGACCTTATTTCATAATTTTTTAATTTTGAATTTGGTCAGACATATTTTTGGAGGGTTGTAATTTTAACTACTTATGTAATGGTTTAGGTTGACCTTTGGGTATTATTGTTTGATGTTAAAGCATGATTTATCATATTGGATAACCTATGCTAATCATTTTTGTATTGATAAATATTTAGTGATATGAGGAATTAATTTTCATTATTTTATTGATCTTATGATACGTTAAAAGTTAATTTTAGTGCTTCAGGTATGAAAAATACATTTTGAGTATTCATTTCTTAGAGTAAGTGGTGAAGTGGAAATTGATCAAAGCACAAATAAACAATGAAATTATTATTATGATATGGAAATAAATTAGGTAATTTAATTTAATCACATTCTCTATAATGATAGTAAAATAATGACTCAACATTCGTAAAAGGATATTTAAATAGAATAGTATACTTTTACCTTCATTTCTGATGAATCGATGGTCAATTCACCCATCATAAATTTATGGTTTTGTGGTCATAAAATTTTTCATGACCATGTTTTCTATCACTCTATATTATTAATTGGGATATATTTTTCTCCTCTATGTATATATTTTAACTTATTTCTGGTTTTCTTTCAATATGAGAACCCAATTATGTATCATTTTAGATAACCTTTATGTTTCCCACTTCTCCTTTTCAAAGGAAGTTTTATTATCCCTTTATATGATGTGGGTTTTAAAAAAGGTATTTATATTTTAAATTCCAAGGAATAAATTTGAGGGTGAAATTTATTTAAGTGGGGATAATATAATACCCAGAAAATTTAATTAAAATTATAGTAAGTTTGATAGATTTCTTAACATGCAACACTGAGATTTATGAACAGTGTGATATATTACGAAAATATTATTATAAACTAACTCTTTAATTGGAGTGTATGAATATGAGTAAACACGTTATTAAATAAATTTATAATGTTCTTAATCAATGCACAATATTTTATTAATTCTTTGGAAATAAGCATATAATTTTTATTGAATTCGTTTAATGCTTCAAAATTATTTTTATTGAATTTTATGTATTAAAATTATTATTAATTTATGATACTTATATATATATATATATATATTATTTTATAAAATTACTATAATTTTTCAAATTATCATATTAAAATTAACTTAAAGATTTTTTTTTTGTTTTTTCAAAAATGATTGATTTTTTATTGAATAGTGAAAAATATCAATTTTTTAAATAATGTCATTCCATTTCATTAAATAAAAGTCATTTAAAGGTCCCATTATATTTTTGGATTTGGTATTAATGTGACATATTTTCAATTTTATTTATAATAATATAATTTATTCTGTTTTAATCATCAATATTTATGATTTTTATATAAGTTAATTTTTATGCTTAACACCTATTTTTCTGAATGTTGTTTTCTATTTTATTCTACAAATTTTTATTAAAATTAATTTATAGCACTTATATAAATTTAATATTTAAAAATGGATAACAAATTTCGTACCAGGTGGTTCAAATTTGGTAAATAGTTCCCTGTTATTTTTTTCATTATGAATAGTAATTGTGGAAAATATTTTTCACATCAGTAAGGGTAAAATGAGTAAAAAAAGATTAAAATAATGATGTAATGTCTCAAAATCCACCCAAAATTTTCCTTAATTTATTTATATAGGATAAATTCTACTCTAGTCATCCCAAATTATAATATATGGCATTTTGGTTCCACTTTCCCTTGATAATGACATTTATAATATTTTATGTAAAGAAATTTCCAAAATGTCTCTCTCTTGAATTTAATATCTATAAAAATGTTACATAAGGAAAAAATAGGATAATTTCAGTTTTAAATGTATTTTTAGATATGAATTATTTTTTTTTTATTGAAAATTTATTTTTAATTTTTAGTAACAAAATAATTACTGGTATGCAACACCGACAGAGTATTTATTCAATTAATAGAAAAATGAAAAAAAATCACATAAAAACATTAAAATTAATAAATTTTGTATGAATTATTAATTTAAATGAACTATTTAGAAAAATATTAAATATTAAAAATGTTTTAAATGACTATATTTGAATTCCATCTTTTACTTGGTGTCTTTAATGATTAATTAAAATAATAATATCAAAAATGACATTAATGATATTTTATGTTAAATAATATTTTATTAAATTATTTAAAAATAATAAAAAAATTACAAGAGGATAAGTATGATGATAAATGGTTGAAAATTTAATCAATTTTAAATTTATGATCCAATTGTTACATTATAAGTAAAATTATAACCCATTAAGAGTGAAATATTTGTCACTACGGTTAAGGTTAAAATTAAATATCTAAGGGGTTAAACCAAAAAATAAGATTTATAACACAAATTTAATCTATAAAAATTATATTTTTTGATGGTATTTAAACCAAATACTACCTTATATTCAAATATCTGTCCATTTGGAATCATTTGTATAGATAATAACTTTATTTTATTTTAATCTTTTAAGAAATTTTGAGAGTTCCCCTCTCCTCTCTTATAAAAGGGCACCCCTACTTTATCTTATTTACACCAATTTGAGACATATACCTCTACCAAAACATAAAAATTCATCTTATAAACTTCCCTATCCATGAATTATAGTTTTTTATTATTAAATGTCAATTATAAGGGTTCTTAAGAAGGGATCTAAAAGTTGTCTTCTTAATAAGAGGTAATAATCTCACCTGACCTCTTTTAATTTATTTCTTCTTATATGTACAATAAATATATTATATTCATAATGAGGTAAGAAATTTAGTATCATAAATATTATTAAAATTTATTATGATTATGTAACCGCCAATCTACATTATCTATTTCATCAAATTTGTTGTGAAATTATTGCTCGTGTATACGTGGGGACTACCACATCTATGTAGTGATACAATTCATTTTCCATAACCATATTTTATGGGTGGTTATTATGTTGGGTTTAAATTTTATATTTAATATTTATAAAATAAATATTATTTTTTAATTATAAAATCACATCTATCTTATTACAATTTTTGGAAAACAATGACATCCCTCGTGCGTAGATGTAGACTACTGCCTCCACAAAATGATGTGATTCATTTTTTGTTTTCCCTTTAAATGAATGGTAATAAGGATATATTTAATTAGTAAATTATATATATTTGATACAAAAAATATCCTTTAATTTTAAATTATTATTTACCTTTATTTCATTCCATCTGTTGAAAAGTGAAAAAAATATTCATGCATATGAACGACCTTCCATCTCCATGAATGATGTTAATCATTTTTCTATCACTATATTTTATGAATGGTTATAAATATATATATATATATATTTAATATATATGATATCAATATCATGATTATAATTTTTTATATTATATAATTGTGATCATAGTATAAGGATTGTAACTACCGAATGAAAATTATTATGAAAAACATAACAGTTAACACCAAGAAACGATGATTTTAATAAGGCATTATTAATAATTTTGTGTTAAAATGATTATAAGTGGAACATATATGATATTATAAGTATGTAAATTATCATTTTATTAAAATATAAGAAATTTAAATTTATTATACATTAGGTTAGATCACTTTAAAATAAAATCAAACCTGAGGTAAGGGTTTCTCGTCTCACTTTTATATCTATGAGACTTATGTCATATTCACCACTTGATTCATTTGAGTGGTGTAAAATCTACTCATGGATTTATTTTATAATTATTTAAAAAAAATTACGGGGATTCAAAAATCCATATAATGTTCTCTATTTCAGGATGTTTTAATATGGATATTACCAAAGTAGTAAGGGTTTTATGTTACAATATCATTATTTATCAGGGTTGTTTATGATTATGTTTATGATGATGAAATTTTATTATATAACTCTAAATAAACTCATGAATTTTATTATACTATGGTTATCCCTAGATATTTCATGTTTTTATTACATTTCCCCCTCTTTAATTACTCAAAATACATATATAATATTTTTAAGGAAACCCAAATTATTTATCTCTTCAGTCAAAACTCCCTTTTCTTCCATGACTATGTTTTCTAAAAAAATCAAGAATGGTTTTAATATTATATAATGATTGTTTAAAGTAATTTTTAATAATTATTTAATTTTAAAAAAATATTTTAAAATTATTCTTGTTATCATTTTCTAAATGATATTCTTTTGACTTTTTACTAAAAATGTAAAAAGAGTCATTTTTTTAATGTTCACGATATGAACAATATTTCTCACCATCGTGATCACTCAATACTTTGAATCTCCATTTACAAGTTTCCATATTTCTTTTCAAATAAAATTTTTTCCATAATATTTTGTAAATTATTAGATTTTGAAGATGTTATTTTAAATTGGAATTGTTTTTCTCCTTGAGAAATATTCCAAGTAATCTTTTAAATCCATTTTTCATCTATAATAAAACCTTTTAATGTTACTTGATCTTTACTAGGGATATTATTCAATGATACAATCCATATTATATCTCAAGATGGTTTATTATTATGATGATGAAATATTTTTGAAGCCCATTTATTTCACATGGGTAATGCTATGATGAAATGTTGAAATGTGTATGAAATTTTATTATTTTCCATGGGTTATGATATATTATGAATTATTTATGATTTTTAGTACACATATATATTATTTTTATTATGTGACATATAGAATTAAAATTATATAGTCCTACAATGATTAGGGTAAATATGTATATATCATTAGATAATAAGTATTGGAATGGGGAGTTAACCCAATTTAGTATAAGACTCTATCCACTATTATATTCTTGGGGTTTAACCTTGACTATAGATTTAATGGTTTGGGGAGTGAACTCAATCCATTATTATAGTCTTGGCGTTTATCCTTTACTACTAAGGAAGTTTTTCTCTTTCCCTTATGATCATGTTATGATTAAGTGATCATTGATATCTCCCTTGTTTACCATTACTAAGTATCTAATCTCACCCTTTCTTATGTTTCATTTCCATGGGATATGAAGAAGAATTTTATGTATTATTTTTCTAATAACGATATTAGATATGAATAATAAAGTGGGATATGATGTAGATCTTTTATAAACCAATTATTTATGTATCCACATTTCCAAAGACACTAAACCTTTATGGTTTTGTCATGGATCCTAATTTTAGGTAATTAATATTCATCTATTAAGATGTAATATACATGTTGTAAAAGTATGGTAATCTATATTTCAATACCATAATTAAATACACTTTCCATGCCCATTGTAACGGCATCATTGAAACCCCTCACAAAATCTTCAACATAGTTCCATTTATGAAACCCTTTCCCAATAGCTCATTATCAATCTTTTTTTCATTTTTGAAGAGGGATTCATGGGTATAGTTAGGGTGTTGGAGGTTTTTTATCATTGGGATTGATCATGGATATGAGTTTCCAGACATAGGGGTCATCTGGATTCATGATTTAGGACTCACCGGGCATAGTTGTCATCAATGATGTTCAAAGTTTGGGGTTATTGATAAGGTCCAGTGGCTATCAAAAAAATTCAAACATGGATCATTAACAGACATGGAACAATATTTTAGGCAAGTCAATACAATGTGAGTAGAGGGGTAAGTTTATTAAAAAAACTAATTTCCATAGAAAACCTAGCTATTCTACCCTTTTTTTAGAGGAATGCATATTCCAATATATTATGGAATTGTTCATTCCATGGAAACCAATTTCCAACCTACCAAACATAGGAAAACCAGATTCCATTTCCATTTCCTATACCAAATTCATGTTTTCATTATACCAAACTGGGCCTTAGGGTTACCTAGTTCAGTGTAATCCAAATCATTTTTCAAATATGGGAACCAAATTCTTTTAGGGTCACCCATAACTTTCTTTCCTTATACGTGATAATTTATGAGTACCCTTATTTGGAAAACACTACCTGGTTTGATGATCGATGTCTTGAAAAGAGTTTCTTTAGAAGTAATCCAACACTTAGTATTTTTAGTGGTTTTATTATCTCTTGAATTTCCATTTCATGTTTGCATACTTATAATGATTTAGTTTTGAAACCATATTCATTCCACCAAATCAATATACTCAACCCATATTGATGTGTAACTGTTTAAAAAACTAATATCATGTGATACTAACATAAAATAAAAGAAAACCATATTTATACATATCCAGATTCAACGGGTTGAGGCCCAATCCTAACATGAATCTGAAACTAATAAATGAAAGTACCTAATTTATATTGCTGAATTAATGGTTAATTAAACCCAATTTCATAAAAAATACTAAATAAATTCATAGGGTGGTTTACCTATGATTGAATGAAGATAAATGGTGTGTGATCATACTCCATGGATTTACTCTATCCACACTTAGAAAAAACCCCATCATCCCCACTTGATTTCACTGTGATGCAGTAGAATTAATTCTAAAACCCTAAGTTGGGTCACATTGAATCTATGGGATCCAGGGAAAATAAGAGCAGAGGAAGAGCGAGGAGGAACATCCCTAAAATCTCCATATAAATGTTTCCAAAAATACCCCATATATTGGGAAGAATGAGATAGGGAAATAAATTATAGGTATTAATAAAACATGACACCCTACACACCTCTCACTCAACCAAAAAACAAAGGGAATGATTGAAAAATTACCAGTCTTCCCCTATTAAAAATAATAGGGTTAGGGCCTGATTACGGCATGACACTCCTGTTTCATAGTGCACCCAACCCCCAAAATAGGGCTTCAAACCCTTTCCTAGTTCCATTATATCTCAACAACTATGTGTCATGGCATGAGTACCCTAGGTAAAGAGTTTTACCCTCATCCAACCACCATCACATCCCAACCCTCTCGTGGCCCAACCTACCCCCAAGTAGAGGGGCCACCCCCCTACCTGTCACCATCATGGTGCTAACCATATGGGTCGCAACATGATATTCTTAACATAGGGGAGTACTAGTTTTTGACTCCTCACTCGTGGTTTGGAACCCCATACTACACATTTTTGCACCACACTGCAGGCCATCATGGCATGACCAAGGGAACATCACAGTGTGATCGACCATTTCAACCAAAAATCAACAAGGTGGGCCATTCGACCCCACTCTACCATTCACTCGATCACCTAAAACTCCCCACAATCATAGATCCATATACAAAAATATCTCCTTTAGATGTTCCAACCCTTGGAATTCCAATTTGAATCCTAAATCTTAAAATTTCCCCTATCGTGGGACCAAAAACCCAATTTTCCTATGAATTTCATAACCCATAACAACACAAGGTTTTACAGAATTCCTACTATAACACTTATAATCCCTCATAATTCTCATTAGTCCTATAAAAATTAATCCTGACCCAGATTAGTAGTCAATTCTTTACTATATTTCCACGTTCAAACCTAAAACACTAAAAAATCTTCCACTACACAACTCCAAAAATTAAGGCACACTATCCCCTGAATTATAATCTACATTATCTTCATCATCACCAATACCAAGATAGTTCTCAACTACACTTTTATATACTAAGAAACTATGATGTTTACCACTGATTCATTTTCAGGACTATGGTTCTCCCCACCATAAGGCTCTATTCACAAAGGTTGATCTCGGACTATGGTACTCCAAACCATCTATATCGCTACCCAAAACATGTTTATAGTAATATAATGAAACTATTTATGTGGTTTCCACCTCACTACACCTATTTTCATACAAAAAAACCATAAATTCCTCCTCTATCTAACCACTCCTAAAAATTATCAATCACACCTACCGATGCACTATCATCTCACTCAATCCTGATACCTTAACCCTCATAGGCATCTCAAGATTATCCAAAAATATAAACATAAGTTCAAACCTAATACTCATTTTAATTTTATATTTGGATACTTGACCAATCAAATATGACTTCATATTTTCACTACAAAAAAGGGTGCACCAAAAATCTTATTCACTCTCAGATCACACCCAAATCCATCCTGATCCAGATGTCACACCTGGACTCTATCCAATACCACATATAAATATCAAATATAGTATTTTATAAGGAACTAGAAAAATTTTGGGCTTTCTGTACACTACTATTCCAGTACCATTCTGACCGTCCACCGACTGGTATCATGTCATCCATGTCTTGTCCAATATGAGGGTCACGCATCCTTGACTGATAAGATGCTACCCACTACCGGAGTGTACTTATCATCACTTTGATAAATCAAAACACCAATATCACTATCCCACACACCATTTATTACTACATATAATGACTAGACATGGTCATCCTGCTCAAACTCAAGCACCAATATGAACCTCCAATCACTACCCATTCCCAGCTCACTAGGAACATCATCATTAACATGCACCAAAACTCTATCGATAATGAGGGTTACACCCTCCAAGAGATAATAGTGAACTACATGGAATATGTATTCCATTATACTTCTCCTTGATCACAAATCATGATGGATCCAATATCACACGCGCATCTATCTTCCCAAGCCATGCTCACCCATATTTTCAACTCTTGACACCTCATATTCTCACTAAGACCATAGGATGGCATGCTCATTAGTGTCCCATTGATTCCACCGGTTCTTGACCCACCCTTGGAAAATAACCAATCCACAAACCAAATAATCATCACATATAACAATTGAACACTTTCCCTCATACATCAAGGATTTTCCCTTAAATTTGTTGTTAATACTCTCTCTCCTATATGCAATCAGAGTGATCCACCAATAAACCTATCATGTATTATTTCAAATATCAATCTCAATTTAATTTGAAAATAATGGTTTTACACACTTATATCACTTAATTTTACAATATGACTCATGATCCCATGATTTGAACATCATCAAACCTAGGCTCACGTGCCTAATTTACCAACTGACCATGCCTCTCTTTCATGTAGACCCATCACAACATAATAAATACCCATGTTTCAATCTCATAACCTAAATAATCTACCCATTCTTCATGTATCTAAGGTAACTCACAAGCTAGACTAAACCCTCTCTCAATTTACCCTTTCATATCACAGCTTTTCTAAAAAAAAGCAATAAAACATCTTGTTACTCAATCATAATGCTCAACTCACCAATATCCTATGTTGCATATTAAAGGAACTAGGATTTACCGAATGGACCATAATCTATGTCACATATAGATCAAAAATTATGGGGAAACATATATACTCTCATAAAAAATATCACCAGGAAACTCATGTACCAAAACACCCACTCTAGGGTTCTCACACACATATATCAGGAATCATATGTTAACGACAATGACCACCCTAGAAACCCATCCTCTTCAGGAATCAAAACACTAAACTACACCTATAGGATCAGCTTATATAATTTTAATAAGACAACATCATCTTATTACTATTCACATTGAGTAGAACTAGAGTCACATGGTCACTTAAGTTGTGTTCCACAAAGAATATATATGGGAAAAATCCATATAAGTTGTTTTTTTTGAAAGAGGTGACATGGATTGGTTACCCAATCCATGCCAAAAGAAATTTATTAAATAAAAAGGTTACAATTAAATCTCGAGGTGTAAAATGCATACAACATCTTAAACATAGAAAAGACCAACAAATATACAACTTTATAAACCGGGTAAGAATCATCAAAAGATTCCAGAAGAAGATCTGCATGATCAGCCCCACCATATCTTCAGCATTATGGAACTTCAAAATCCATTGCAGGATCAACTCTTGTCCAAGAATATATGATTCAATCAGAACAACATCTCAGCAAGTCCGTAACCATACAGTTTCAAGGAAAGACCAGCAGCAAAAATCCAAAACAGAACTTGGGCATTCCGGCCAAATCAAGCTTAAGACATCACAGATTAAGAATGTTTTCAACTGGGAAAAAATATGCTAACATGAAGAAGAGTCAGGCCAAAACTCAAACATATAATAGATAGAGGAATCCATATAGATGAAACAGCGAGACTCCAGCAAGCAGGAATATCCATGTGCAAGTTTCACAAGAAATCACGATCCAGAATGCAAGCTCAACAGCAAACAAATTCCAAAAAAAATCTCCAAGCTCATTCATAATAAAAATGAGCAGGGGAGCACAAAAATCAGAGCCCAGATCTTAGGACAGTTTCAATACAGTTCAGGACAACATTAAAAAGTTCCCAAGAGAGTAAAAAACCAGAATAAACTTGCAGATTGGTGAATATGCATCCAAAAAAAGGTTGGGAAAACAGAACTGAGCAAGAACAAGCAACCAAGTCCAGCAAACATGATCCCAGATAAGATGAAACCCAGAAATCAAATCATAAACATCAAGATCAAAATCGGGATAAAGAATACATCAATGATAGACCACAATCCTGGATAGAAAAACCACCAGAGCCTCAGTTCAGGAAGAGGAGCCTGATTCGGAACAGTCAGAATAATCCGGCAAGGGCTCCAGAGGGATTGGTTGGGGAGGCACCTCAAAGATGGTACTTCTAGCAGATAATGATCTTGTGATGATAGTTCTTTCATAATTGACATTGCCTACATATTTTTTAGTTTTCTTTTAAATTGGAGTGATGAAACCATCTGAGTCCATGATGACTTTTTTACCATTTCGATCATTCAGATGAACAGACTTCCCCACCTTGGGTTGGAGAGATTCATCTGTATGCGCAGCTTTGCTAATCACATGACCTTCAGATATTGAGACTTCCTTAATGTCTGGGTGGGTGGTATCATTCCTATCAGCTTCAGGATTATCTTGCTGCTTGGTGACAGCAAGAACTTCATTCACAAAGTCTGAAAATTGATGGCTAATTGCTTGAGAATTCAGACCTTCCTTTTCCCTCTCATCACATTCTTTGATAAAACAATTAGGGGAATTTTCTATATCTTTTTCCATAGGATTTTCTTCTTTACAAACTAAATTATAAGGTAAAACAGGGTCCGAGCCTTTTTTAGAAAATCCAGAAGGACTAGAAATGTCCTTCTGATCATCATTACCCTTTATAATCCAGAGAGATTTCCAGTTTTTAGGGAAATCAGTATTCATTCCACATATGCTTGTGGAATGACCAAGCCTAAGGCAGCTTTGACAATAGTCAGGCATACTTTCATAGACAATTTTTTGTGAGAAACCAAAGTCACCACTTTGAATCCAAATATGTTCAGGAAAATGCTATGATACATCGATTTCTACACAGATTCGAGCTATTGAAGGTCTAGATAACAGTTTTGTTGCTGAATCCAATTTCAGGGGGTTGCCAATAAGACTGGCAATGGGGAAAAGAGCTTGTTGTTTGAAAATATGCAACGGTAAATCAGGCAGACCGACCCAAATAGGCACAATTAGGGATTCAAGGTGTGGATCAAATTCCGGAGTCCATTTCATCATTTTCATGAAGCATCCCCCAAAATACCATGAATGTTTGACCCAAAGTCTGTAATAATCTTCATCATAACATAAATGAAACAAAACATGTGAGGGATTGAGGAGATCGATACTGAAAACCATAAAACCTATAGCTTCCATACATGTTTGAAGAAACTTTAAAGAAGGTCGATGCTTCGGAAACATACCAACAAGAACAAGGCGAAGATCTGATGATAAAAAGTTAACCTCGTCTGTAGTGAAGGAAATAGCTAATTTTCCTCGATGCTGGAATTGCTTAGGGTTAACTTGCACTTCAGGAGGTGGATCAACATGTGAAGAGATATCTTCCACCGATTTCCCCGCAACTACATCTGCAAAGGAGCGATTAGGGTTCAGATTTCGTGTCGGGCGTTGCTGCTGCACTCTCCGGGTCTCCATCCTTACCATTTATATATTTATTGTTCCCCAAGCCATATAGGTTGTTGTTGATGCTTTAATTAACTAAAGCTATTTCCTTTAAAACCATTATCAAGACATCCAATACTTTTAAAAACCCATTAAGGGTCACTATATATCCATTACATGAAGGTAATACATATCCACATTGATGGACATCCCATTCTAGGATCCAAATGAACTATCATAAAAAAGATGACATGGCCTGGCAGAGTAGAATGTCACCAAAAATTTATATGGGTAAATATTATATAAGTTGTTTTTTATACTTTAAATAACTAAAATCTCTATAATCAGTGAAATCAATCACACACAGGTATGATTATTTCATGTGATACATACGTTCTGTGAATGATGTTTATACACCGGTCACTTTCCAATGGTCCAAGATCCAAAACCCCAATAAAAATCTCAAGTAAACACATAATATTTGAATAAATACCACAACTATAATAGAAAATAATAAAAACCTATGTCCCTAGTAACATGGGATTCCCATAAAAAATAAGTTTTTGATGCACCAGTATAATGTCTATCACAAGATCTGACACATCCATATTCCTTGTCTACTCTATCCCGACTAGTAAGATAAATAAAAATATACTCTAATACCACTTTGTAACACCCATTTGGTCCTAGAACACTCACCATTGTCTGGGTCAAGGATTCCATAAGACCTTTGTTGTGCCTCCCCATTCACCATAGGATTCCAACTAGTAGAAATGGTCTAAGGTTTTACCATGGGGAGACTATACCCTCATATCAAACAAAAAACAATGGAAAAATAACCAAGAAACATCCATATCAATTAATCAGAGTACTCAAAAATCCAATTAACAAGAATCATTTTATATAAAATGAAAATATAGAACCATACTGTCATATATACCAATTGATCACTCACTAGGCTGACCAAATATACAAAATAAAAAAAATATAAAATATAAGGAGGTTACACTACCATCCCCAAGCCTCATCACATCCCAGTCTTAAGACTCTATCCAATTTATCCCACTTAATCATGAAACATTAAGCCTTTACCCACCCAAACCAATGAAAAATGCACTAGTGCAGAAAAAAAAATTTACGTCGGTTATTTTTCATTATTTACGTCGGTTTTTAGGCGACGTTAATACGGACGATGTTATAAATAACGTTTTTTACGTCGGTTATTTAAAACCCGAAGTAACATCCCTAACATCACGGTGTTTATCACGTCGGTTCATATAATAACCGACGTGATAAATATGCGCGGGGGGGGGGGGGTTATCACGTCGGTTATTTCCTAAAACGACGTGATAAAACGCCTGGGATATCGTTTATCACGTCGGTTATGACATAACCGACGTGATTAACCCTTCCCCTGGCCTATTATCACGTCGGTTTCTTAAATAACCGACGTGATAAAAAGGCCTGGGAAACGTTTTAGCACGTCGGTTATCCAATAACTAACGTGGTAAATCGATTCCCAGGCCTTTTAGCACGTCGGTTATATTAAGAACCGACATGATAAAAGGCCCGGGAACGGTTTATCACGTCGGTTCTCAAAAAAACCGACATGATAAACCCCTACCGATTATTTACCACGTCGGTTATTTTATAACCGACGTGATAGCGATATATTTTTTTTTAAAATAATTGCACTGCTCTCACCAAAAAGCAACCAGAAACCAAACAACAAAAATAACCATGCCAGCCCTCCCCCAAGCCCCAACTGAACCCCACCCTCATCTATACCCACCTAACAACCTGGCCAGCCCTCCCCCACCACATTGGAGCCCCACCACAACCCTTGGACACCCCCCACCCCTTGGACACCCCCCCCCACCCTCATTTACACCCCCACGACCCCTAGTACAGCCTCAAACACCCATTGGACACCCCTCCCATATCCCTTGGACACCCCCCACCCCTTGGACACCCCCACCCCTTGGACAGCCCCCCCCCCCACCCTCATTTACACCTCCAAGACCCCTAGTACAGCCTCAAACACACATTGGACACCCCCCCACACCTTGACATCCCTCCCAGACCCCTTGGACACCCCCCGACCCCTGGACACCCCCCCGAGCCCTTGGACAGCCCCAAACACCCCTTGGACACCCCTCCCATATCCCTTGGACACCCCCACCCCTTGGACACCCCCCACCCCTTGGACAGCCCCCCCACCCTCATTTACACCCAACCGGCCCCTTGGACAGAACTCCCAGACACCTTGGACACCACTCCCATATCCCTTGGACACCCCCCACCCCTTGGACACCCCCCACCCTCATTTACACCCCCCGAACACTAGGACAGCCCCAAACACCCCTTGGACACCCCTCCCATATCCCTTGGACACCCCCCACCCCTTGGACACCCCCCGACCCCTTGGAAACCCCCCCCCCCCCCCCCCCGACCCCTTGGAAACCCCCCCATCCCCTTGGACAGCCCCAAACACCCCTTGGACACCCCTCCTATATCCCTTGGACACCCCCCCCCCCACCACTTGGACACCCCCCACCCCTTGGACACCCCCCCCCCACCCTCATTTACACCCAACCGACCCCTTGGACAGCCCCCCCCCCCCCCCCACCCTCATTTACACCCAACCGACCCCTTGGACAGCCCCAAACACACCTTGGACACCCCTCCCATATCCCTTGGACACCCCCCACCCCTTGGACACCCCCCCACCCTCATTTACACCCCCCCGACCCCTAGGACAGCCCCAAACACACCTTGGACACCCCTCCCATATCCCTTGGACACCCCCCAAACACCCACCCACCCCCTTGGAACCTCTCCCCCCATACCAAAATCCAGACCAGAAAAACCATCAACAGTAGACCAAAACAAGAAGTAGAGAAAAATTAAACATTCACTTATATAACATTCAAAACTTACACTGTCAACTTCAAAAAAAACTAAATCCAACCTAAATGACTACGAAATACACAATTACATTGACAATATTCAAAATTACATTTTACATTACAAACAACTAAAAGTCAATCAAACCTGTAAAATAATTTGACCACTCCACTTGTAAGTGTTTGATATCTTCAGCAGTAAAGGGTTGAGGGTCATCAAAAAGCTACAAAGGAAAAGGATAGTAGTCAACGTGTATAATGAATAAATCAAATTGAAATATTATGAGAAAGAGGAAATCTTACCAGGTCAAAACTCAGAACTGTCCCAGTTGTTATTATTTCATACATAAATCTTAACATGTAATATCCGCATTCGATGATGCCTTGTTGCTCATGACATTTCTGTTTGAATGAGTGCAAATTCAATATATTATTTTTATGTAATAAATCAAAATGTACAAATTATAAGTGGATATTTACCTTCGCATGTACATATTTGATCTTGAAATTCCTTTTCTTTGCGCTTTTTCGAAAGTGGACCCATACCCTGTTAGAAAATAATACGAATGGGGTAAATTTAAAATTCAATATAATATATAAAACTATTGTGAAATTGAAACTTACGTTTCCAATATATTCTTAAAACTTTCTCGCACATCATCATGGAGAGATCATATCCAATAAAGTGCTTTCTCCCTAGGGCAAAAAACCCCTAACATCCAATGATCCCTGATAAAAGGAAATTTAACGTTAGTGGTTTTTTATGTTAAAAGATAATTAACTCTTTGAGAGGGATGTGTTTCATACCTCTCACAAAAAGGCATCATCCAACACTGTGTGATTACATTCTTTTCAAATCTATCAGCAATATAAATCATTCTTTGTTCCTCATCCAATGCACATGCTTCAGGGGAAATCAATTGTGGGTCCACGAATCCATATACATCTATCAGCTCATTCCTCTCACAAATTTTATACAGATACCTAATACAAAGCAGACATAAGTATACATTTTTAATAAATATAACGCAAGGAAAAGGTGTTAAGACTTACATGATAAAAATTTGCACCACGTTGATGCCCGACTTATCTCCAGTGACAAACTCCATGATATCAGTTTTCATAATCCCCACACTTAGTTCACGTCCATAGACATGAGCTTCCATTGTAAAGTCATAATGATCTGCCAACAAATTTGAATATCTTGACAATTTGTCAAGACTGCTAGTATCTGCATCTGATGTCATAGCTATCTGTCTTTGTTGTTGTCTATACAATATTTCTTTACCTTTGAAGTATTCCTGTAAAAATAAATTGAAAAATATATTAGTTTTCAAATGATAAAACATTAATAAAAATATAAAATAAAAGATATAACATCCATACCTCTATGGTAATGAGTCGAAGAAGTCTAGATGGACAAAGTAAAAAATGGCCGATACTATGTCCAACTGTCGTCACCTCATCTGTAGGTAATGGTATCCGAGCTAATCTATCTATAATATCCTGTACAGTGACCCTCTGATTCTCTACCTCTAACTGTTGATGATGAACTGTATCTCCTATACAATATACCATCCCATATGCAACTATATGATGTTGAGGATCATCAACATACAACTCACAATAAGTAGGTAGTTGCGGCGGAGGAGGAGGATCAAAAATGGGGTCTGTAGGCTGAGGTGGGGGAGTGGGAGCTACTGGGAGAGGTGGAGTGGGAGCTGCACCCTAAAATTGTCTTTGCAAGTCTGCAAACATAAACTGCACCGATGCTCTAATCTTGTCCTCCATTGTCGCATTAATATTATGGACTTCAGCCTCCAAGGATTCTATTTTTTTATAAACTCCCTCAACGTTAGAAGTTGAGGAACATGGCAACACTTTTCTTACTGATACACCTGCCGGATATCCTCTTACATGGCCAGGATGTTCGGGCTTTCCCAATGCCACAGATAAAATATCTTCCCTCCCAGATGGTGTAAATGTCCCCTGTGAACTCTGCTCCTCAAGAGAGTCCTGTAATAATTAATTGAACATTTCTATAATGATTGGAAATATATGACGAAAATAGTAAACTTAAATAAATAAAATAGATATCTTACAATCCTCTCAACTACGAGTCTCGATTCTTCCGAAAGATATTTTCCATTTTTTCCCTTCCGAGCTCTTTTCCATTTCTCATGTCTAGATGGAGGGGATGGAGGGGCCACCTTTCCAGAGCTTGAAGACTCAGCTCTTAGTTGTTGAAATTTTTCTGCCATCATTTGTTCTTCCAATAATGCATACCCTCCCCGAGATAAACTATGAGGGTATACATTTTTAGATTGGATCTCTTGATGAGCTTTCCTTGTTTGCTGTAAATTAAGAATAAGTAATCATTAACAAAACAATAATAAGATCATTTATATAAGAAAGCTTATAAAAGTTTACATTGCCCTTACCAAAAATGATTCTTTTCTTCTAATTTCAAAAAAATTTCTCCATGTGTCTTCATATATAAAAGGATATATACGACATGGATTCTCACGACTCCTATGACCATAAATGAAATCAGATGAGAGGGTTGATTTGAAATCCCTCTATCTCCTAGCAGCCAACGATAAGAATTTCTTCCTGACTCCTCCAGTGTCAGGAATATCAAATGTCATCTGATAAAAAAGAGGTTAAAAATATTATATATACTAGAAACATTTAAAGAACAGTCAAACAATAGCAAAAGATCTTACCAAAATGGTCTCCCACAGCTGAGAAATTATCGCCTTATCCACACTTCTCCAATCATCATAGAGAATGCTTACTTTTCTCTTAGCCTGAGTTGCTACAAAATCCTTAAAATATTTAGCATTTGGACCTCTAGGAAGATCATCATCATCAAACTCCACGAATATCCTCTCCTCCTTCGTACGGGCAAGTGATAATTTTGGTAAACATGTGCACCCACGCTTACCAACCTTTGAACTCTTTTTCGTAATAGGAGCATGTGAATGTTCCTCCCCAGATGTATGACCAATATGCTCATCTCCAGAATCATGTGGCTGATCAACTGATTGATCTGTCATTTTCCTTCAAATCAAAAAAACAAACATTAGTTCACAAATATACAAATTCAAATATTGTAATACTACTTAATCAGAAAATAGAAAAGTGTACTAAATTACATAATAGTAAACATTGGTAATATGGTAAGCATGTTAAACAATGATAAACATGGTAAACACAGTATGTTGTACCCCTCTCTCTTGGATTTTAATGATCACAATCACTCTTATTATGTTCTAACTTGTTTTCAAGTGTTTTTTGTTGATAGGAAAAAGGTTGCCAAGGAGTTGGCCCAAGAAAGCTGAAAAGTGGACTCACTGAGTCCACCGGTCAGCTGGTGTGAGCTCACCGGCCAGCCGGAGGACCCAGGCAGTAGACTTGCCCACTGCCTGGTGTCACCGGCCGGCCGCTGGCTCACCACCGGCCGGCCGCTGGATCACCACCGGCCGGCCGGTGGACCAGACAGAGAGCCTTCCTCTCTGT
Source organism: Viscum album (assembly GCA_963277665.1). NCBI lineage: Eukaryota > Viridiplantae > Streptophyta > Magnoliopsida > Santalales > Viscaceae > Viscum > Viscum album. The sequence continues at coordinate 1,073,924,760 of OY728121.1, read as the reverse complement.
CTGGACCACCAGCCGGCCGCTGGCTCATCACCGGCCGGTGCGCCCAGGACTTCTCCTCTTTACAGTTTTTATTGTTTTATCATTTTGGTTTGATACATGTTTTAATATGTAAAAAATTTACAATATCTAACATTATATGAAAAAACTAAATGTAAACAAGAAATAAAAATGTGTTACCTGTAAATTTAGGAATGTACAGTTGGATTGTTTTCCCAAATTCCTTCGTCGTGATCGTTCCTTATGGCACAAACCATGTCTTCAACATACTCATCATTATGTTCTGTTAATCTTTCAATGGAAGTAGGGATCTCACATAAATTAGCATCTTCATCAAATTCATCCTCACCAACATATTGTTTTTTCCCTTGTAAAACAACATCCCACTGCATATCTGATTGATCTACTACATAGAAAATTTGTTTGGCATGTGTTTCCATTATAAAAATATCAGCTGTGTCTTCCAATCTATTCAGATTAACAAGTGTCATTCCAAATTCATCGTGTCTGACACTGTTGTTACCGATAAACCATTTACAGTTAAAAACAGGAACTTTAATTTTAAAGTAATCAGCCTCCCATATGTCTTCAATCGCTCCATAATATGCACTTGATGCCGAAATTGGGTTTCTGTCCTTAGCACTCGAAAAATGCATTGCTTCTGCAAACACCAATACACAACTATTCTGAACTGCACTTCTGCTGTCCTGAGCTTTCGTATGAAATGTATAACCATTAAGGTCATAAGCGGACCATGTTATCACATTTGAAGATGGACCACCCACTATCCATTTTAATGTCTCTGATACATCTGATCTACCAAGCAAGGTCTTTTTAAACCATGGAAAAAAGTTTTGTTGTGCTCATTCAAAATCCACATTTCTTTCTTCTTTGGATGACATTGTTTCAAATCATTAATATGAAATGTGATATACGGTTGAACATCAGCTATGTTATTCAAGATGTATTATTCTAACTTCTTCATCTGTTCAGCTGACAGTGATTTGACTTTCAAGCCACGAATCCCCTTTCCCTCATTCGATGTGCCATAATCCAACTTCAACTCATTATTACCTATAACAAATAGCAAAAATATATATATTTTTTAGATAAGACAAATATATGTTTATATGAAAAAAATCAAAATTTGAATGTAAACAATTTTGAAATATAAAACAAATCGATGTGTAAACCCCCCCTGGACACCCCCCGACCCCTCTAGATAGCCCCCCACCCCTCCTGGACACAACCCCCCACCCCCGACCTGCTTGGACACCCCCCTGGACACCCCCAACCCTCTGGACAGCCCCCCCACCCCTCCTAAACACCACCCCCACCCCCTACCCCCTTGGACACCCCCCTGGACACCCCCCAACACCCACCCACACCCTTGGACAGCCCCCCACACCCACCCACCCCCTTGTAAACCCCCCTGGACACCCCCCGACCCCTCTGGATAGCCCCCCACCCCTCCTGGACACCACCCCCCACCCCCTACCCCCTTGGACACCCCCTGGACATCCCCCAACCCTCTGGGCAGCCCCCCCACCCACCCGGACAACCCCAAATACCCTCTGGAGAGGCCGCCACCCACTTGGACAGCCCCCCACACCCATCCACCCCCTTGGACAGCCCCCCACACCCATCCACCCCTTGGACACCCCCCTGGACACCCCACCGACCCCTCTGGACAGGCCGCCACCCCCTTGGACAGCCCCCCACACCCACTCATCCCCTTGGACACCACCCTGGACACCCCCCGACCCCTTTGGACAGCCCCCGACCCCTCTAGAAAGCACCCCCACCCCTCCTGGACACAACCCCCCACCCCCGACCTGCTTGGACACCCCCCTGGACACCCCCCAACCATCTGGACAGCCCACCCACCCCTCCTAAACACCACCCCCCACCCCCTACCCCCTTGGACACCCCCTGGACACCCCCCAACACCCACCCACACCCTTGGACAGCCCCCCACACCCACCCACCCCCTTTTAAACCCCCCTGGAGACCCCCCGACCCCTCTGGACAGCCCCTCGCCCCTCCTGGACACCACCCCCACCCCTACCCCCTTGGACACCCCCCTGGACATCCCCCAACCCTCTGGACAGCCCCCCCACCCACCCGGACAACCCCAAATACCCTCTGGAGAGGTCGCCACCCACTTGGACAGCCCCCCACACCCATCCACCCCCTTGGACACCCCCCTGGACACCCCACCGACCCCTCTGGACAGGCCGCCACCCCCTTGGACAGCCCCCCACACCCACCCATCCCCTTGGACACCACCCTGGACACCCCCCGACCCCTCTGGACAGCTCCCGACCCCTCTAGAAAGCACCCCCACCCCTCCTGGACTCAACCCCACACCCCCGACCTGCTTGGACACCCCCCTGGACACCCCCCAACCCTCTGGACAGCCCCCCCACCCCTCCTAAACACCACCCCCACCCCCTACCCCCTTGGACACCCCCCTGGACACCCCCCAACACCCACCCACACCCTTGGACAGCCCCCCACACCCACCCACCCCCTTGTAAACCCCCCTGGACACCCCCCGACCCCTCTTGACAGCCCCCCGCCCCTCCTGGACACCACCCCCCACCCCCGACCTTCTTGGACACCCCCCTAGACACCCCCCAACCCTCTGGATAGCCCCCCACCCCTCCTAAACACCACCCCCACCCCTACCCCGTTGGACACCCCCCTGGACACCCCCCAACACCCACCCACACCCTTGGACAGCCCCCCACACCCACCCACCCCCTTGTAAACCCCCCTGGACACCCCCGACCCCTCTGGACAGCCCCCCACCCCTCCTGGACACCACCCCCCACACCCTACCCCCTTGGACACCCCCCTGGACACCCCCCAACCCTCTTGATAGCCCTCCCACCCCCCTGGAATCACTGAAAATTTACCATAACAAGAAGTTGGGCCATTCAAAGAATGTTTTTAGGTGTGGAGGAAGAACTGAGTTTCAATAGATAGAGAAGGAACTCGACATTAGGTTGTCTATTCCAGGTGTGGATTTGAAGGAGTTAATGTTTGTTCAGTGACCCAAGAGATTGAATCATAAATTCAGATGTTGTGCCATTTTCTCATGATGAGGATGAATAATTGGTGGGGTTTGACTTTTAAATGGAGAGCTTAGCAGACCATCATATTTTCTATAGATCAGTAAAGGATGTTAGCATCGAACATAAGGCTTAAGGGATGCTTTCAGATCCAAATATGTATGTTTATGGATGCAATGGATCTAGTAGAGGTTCTAGAAAGAATGGTGGTTTTATTTGTTTAGGATAAGTAGTGAAGAAAAAACTAGTTAATTTTTTACTTGCTGAAAAGAGGGTATCTAAAATTTTTAACATGCCGAGGGGAAATCTGGCGAGTCCTCCTCGTGAAACTTTGTTTGCAGGGGGTGAAAATGGTGATGTGATCCCAAATCCATGCACCTATGCCATGGTTGTGTGTGAATAAAGTAGTAACAATTGTAAAAGGGCAACCCATCCAAATGGACACGCCCCAACCCTCTCGGGGATTTATAGAAAACGATGAAAAATTAGTGAAATCATAAAATTACTCAATATTGCAAGTCGAACAAATAGATCTAGGGATGATAAATAAGATTATGGTGCCAAAACGAGTTAAAAGGGTTCGCAATCGAAGAATCTTAGCTAGTTTCAACAAAAAAATCACAACACATATATATATACTATCCGCGAAAAAAAACGAACGAGTGGGAGGATTACCTGAGTGCTGCGAGTTTAGATGATTGATCTGAGGAGATTAAATATGAGAAACGATGATCGCAAAACGAATCTAAACCAACGAAATGGACGAGCCGATTCAGGTTTACGCGCGCGAGAGACGAGTCGCGACTGTCGAAGGTAAACTCGCGAATGACAATCCACGGGTCTGGGTAATTTTTTAAATGAGTTATCACGTCGGTTATTCAATAACCGACGTTATAATTTTTTTAAAAACATTTATAACGTCGGTTATTTCAATAACCGACGTACAAACCTTCCTCCGATTCTTTTTTTACGTCGGTTATTTTATAACCGACGTTATAAAGGGCTCAAAATCTGCGTTTTTTTACGTCGGTTATAAAATAACCGACGCAAAAAGGCCTTCGAAAACCGCGTTTTTTACGTCGGTTATAAAAATAAGCGACGTAAAAAACGAAGCCGCGCGATTAATAACGTCGGTTATAAAAATAAACGACGTTAAAGGTGTACCGAACACAGGTTTTTACGTCGGTTATTTAATAACTGACGTAAAAAACCTCGTTTTACATATTATGACGTCGGTTTTATATAACCGACGTAAAAAATGGTGACGTAAAAAACGTTTTCTGCACTAGTGATGAGGTTTTCTCAGGTACTAAATTTTTAGGGCTACCCGATAAGGGTATGAGTAAAACTCAATAGTCAACCACCAAGAGCATCCCTAACATGACTGGTAAATAATTATCATGCACATGTGATGTGTTTAGAATAAATTAAACAATACAAAAGCACAGTAAAAGTCATCATCTCTGATCCTCGAGTAATAATATGACACCTAGGATTGACCATACCTATTTCAAAAAATGTTGGAGTGTCTATAAGCATGTTACACAACATAGGGGGAACCACATCATGACCTAAAACCCACTTTAGAACACCACTTAGGGGGAATATGTCCTACTTCAGAGTTTGCACTAGATTGTCATACCTACTTCGATTGATGTCGAATGTCTATGAGAATAAAATATACCACCCAAGGAGAAAAATTTATATCCCAATAACCATATATAAATCTACACACCTTAGGTAAGTCAGATCCCCACAAAACCATACAAGAAACATATACCTTGGGGAAAGTTAGCTTACCTAGGACCATTTAAGAAACATACAACTGGGGGAAACTAAAATATCCCCAAAACTATATTAGTATCATACACCTAGAGGGGACTCATCTCAACCTATAACCATATCAAAATGATAAACCCAGGGAGAACATAGCTCCCACCATAACCATATAAGAAACATAAACTCGAGGGTAATTTATCTCACCTAAAAAACATATCAGATACACCTAAGGAGTTGTACCCTACCCTAAAATAGGTTTTAGGACTCCATTAATCAATGGTAATATCCTTCCCCTAGTACCTTAACCCTAATTAACCTATCATATATATATATATAATGAAACATATATATCTGGGGTCACATCCTCCCCCAAACCTCAAGTTATACACCTAGATCAGCCACTAGCTTGAACCCGACACACATCCTCTAGGGTGGTCTCTTGGAAATTCAATCTAGACAATATCTATCAATTTCTAGTTCTAATATTCCACCAAAAATCAAAAATATTGGATCCCGCAAAACATCTCTCTCGAGGTTTAATAGGAAACTAGGGCACCCAACAAAGTCCCCAAAGTCACAACTCTACCCAGACACCCAACAAGGGTTCCTTTATTTCATTCCCACCTCTAGTGGATAAAACCCATCACTAAAAGGAAAAAATGTCCCACAACATCACCCTTATTACATTACATCCACAATGGAATCATAAGAAATACCATACTGACATCATTCTAAAGAGATGGCATAAATCCCATATCATTCCCAAGGTTATCTTGGGTTGGCCCTCTCATGCCAAACCTACATATAATCCTAACTAGGGTGTACCCACCTGGGTACTCACATACCAGTGGGGTAAAACACTAACCCCACTCTTCAATCAATTATCCCTAAGACTATAAGTCATATTAAAGTACTATATGTCTTATCAGTAGGTCGATCATTCTCATCCCATCACTCTTCCCTACTCAATGGAACTATGTCACCTATCTTCATTTCACTACATTTGATTCTCTCATTTCATCAATGACCCTCAAGGGTCTTTATATCTCTTGGATTTCATTTATTATTATAACCACAACCATCAGTAGTTGAGGCATTAAATAGTGTTCAGGGTCTATCATGGACCCTGACACTTCATTCCTCTCATGGTGTTTCATAAAAACAAAATTTAAGTCCAATGGTCCATAAGTGGTGACATTTCATACCATAATAACATAAATGAAATGAATATATTAGAAAGTTGTGTTTAGGGACCATCTACCTCATTCATAGAGTTATTCACCTCAAACTGATCAATCATTATATCCCAAGCTCATCCAAGCCTCACACTATCTCCTTAGATCCTATCATGATCCATCACATTCAAAATAATTAATTATAAGAAATTATAATTAATTATCCAATTTAATTTAATTGGAATAATCACCTAATTACTCAACAAGAAGCATCCACTTTTCGAAGCCTCGAGAAACGGGGTGTGGTCCACTCCCAGCACACACCCATTTTTTATATACACAAAAATATACATGCACATGATTCATGTATATTGAACTCATGCATGAAATACATTTAGAATATATATATAATTATAAAATACAATATATGATATTTTAGATACATAAGTCTTGAAATGAACATATAATACATTCATATTATGCATGTATATTCTTATGTATATTATATTTTAAGAATACATGCATGTGATTCATTTATACATGTGTACTGTTTCCTGCAGAATACATGTATATGTTGCATGTATACATGGGATGAAAACCATATATTCATGCTTGAAAACAAAATCTACTCCCTACATTGTTTCTATTTTTTAATCCATTAATAATGGATTAAAATATTTTCATTAAGATCATCAAATGAATTTATCAACAAGGGGAAAATCATGGGTATTATTAGATAATACATAAGTATAACTATCACTTTTTTCATTGATGAAGAAGCATCAGATATCACCTATAAAAGAAGAAGAGTTTCTACTTGTTGAGATGTGGATAAGTGTCCCATTAAAATGTGATTGTGATCGTTATTTTTTCTAAATATTATAGAAAATCCTTCATTCCAAATCCTCATTAATCTCTCCTAAGAAGGTACCAGCACTCATTCAAGAGTTTTGGGTATCCTCTAATAAATATCAGGATCCATCTGTTGGTGTCCCCCACTCCTTGGGGGTAGTAGGATTATATAAACTACTCTTTGTGATATTCCTCAATAATTCTACATGTATCAAGGAAGAAAATAACCTCTCAAAAAACAAACTAGGTATACTTTGTTCTTATTCATTTTTCAAATATCTTTCACATTGATTCTAATGGAGGATAAATTATACCTCTTTGCGTGTTGTTCTATACTAAAGGATCATATGATGGTCCTCAAAAAACTAATAGTGGTATAAAATCAGAGGATAAAGAGCTAGTTGGTTCCCAGAAACTCTCACACATGAACATGTAATGAAGTATGACTCTTCACCTAGGGGATTCATTATGATGAAAAGGTTTGTATTCCCAAAGAGTTAGGAAAATGGAGTGATTTAAGAGTTTCATATGAAAATTTCATTTCAAATTTATATATGAGGGAATGTGATTCCCACCCATCCTTGGTATTAAAGAAAAGGTTAAATATTTAAATGATTCTTGGGAACTCTCACACAAGAACGCTGATGGAGTGTGGATATATTCTTAGGAACTTCGTTATTGATTAAAAGAGATACATATCCCAAAGAGTTGGGGTAGTGGATTACATTTATATATTCATATGGATATAACATTAGAAATGTTTGTATGAGATATTTGATCTCACCTAACCATAATATCTGAGCATGTATCCTCATCAGATCAAAGTGAATTCTTCACTATTTTCTGAAAAACATGATATATGAAACGTAATTGGTTTGTATTTATTTAAAAATATGTTACATGATAAAATTGAGAAAAAATTATTTACAATATCAAATATAATATTGTTAATTGTTTAACATGATTTAAAGGACAAGGTAGAGAACCATTAATGTATAATGTTGTTTTTTGATAGTTTTAGGGAAAATAGAACATCAATTTACCTTTATATTGACTCTCATAATGCTTGATTAAAGGTAATTGAGTTTAACCATCATATAGTAAGTTCTATGTAAAATTCATTCTAAAAAACCTTCATGTATATGGGTCTATGTAAAGGTAACTGATGTTTTTTATTACACATAAGAACTATGTAAAGGTAATGAATTTATATAGAAAGTTGTGTAAAGGTAATCAAGTTCTACCTTAACACAAATTTTATTGTATAAAGGTTATTTCCATCTACATTTACACAATTGATCTACATAAAGGTGAGTACAAACCTCCTTTAAATAGTAGTTTACATAAATTTAACCAAACATTTTATTATAAAATAGTACCTTTATAAATATGTTCTCTATTATTCATAAAGGTAACCAAATACTGCATTTATATATGAATTGGTTCCTATGTAATGGAAATGGAAAAATCAAGAAAAATTATTTTTGGATAAAAAATCTTATTATTTATAATAGTTTTATAAATAATAAATGTTAGGTATTATAAAATGATATTTTTTAAGGCGTATATTAAATATGAAAAAGGTTCATATTTGTTTCACATGGTTTAATAAAAAAATAAATTATTTATTTATTAAGATAATTCAATTATGAATTGAAATATATTATTTATAAATTGTTTATAAATAATAGAAAATATATTTTTTAATATTTATAGAATTTATAAAAAGGTGTTTTATAAATTAATTAACTATAAAATTTTATGATTAATGGATTTTTTTTGAAACATTTGTTTTAAATATTCATTTTATATTAAATTTTTAATATTAAAAAATAAATTTCTTACTAATATGGTTTATAAAAGTTTATAAATCATAATAAAGGTCATTAAAAACCTTTTACCAAGTTATATGGAATCCTTTTAATCTCTAAATAAGTTATTTATTTAACCATTTTTAAAAATAATTTATAAAGAGTTTATAAATCATATAAATATTGAATAAATATAAAAGTGTCTATATTTTTTATTATAAATTGTTCATAATTAATTAATTTAAAATTGTTCAAATTTAAAAAAAATGCTTAATTTAAATATATTATTTAGACCACATCAAAAATGTTTTTATGGTTAATATGATTGAAGGTTGAAATAATATGATGTATAAGTTATGTAAATTATATAAAAGGGTTTACATAATAGAATTTCAATTATAAAATATATAATTCATAAAATAGAATATATTAAAATTTTAATCTTATATAATATAAAATAGTAAATAGTTTATATTTAAATTGGATATAAAAGTTTTTGTATCTAAAATTATGGAATAACCAAAAAAATTGGCTCAATTAATTTTTTTTATAATAATATATTATATATGTAAATTTTTTTAAATTATTCTCATATTTAAATTTATGAAATGTTCATTTATTTGATAGTTATTCCTTGATTTATTAATTAATATAAAATTTTTTATATTGTGAATATTTTGTATGCTTTATTTATGTGTTAAATTTCTTCTAGGAGATAGAGCCTTCCATTTCAAGATTGGTACAATTCCATAAAAATTCAATTTTTATCTACCTTGACCATAGTTTTTAATTAATGTTACTAGATTAAATTTAGTTTTTTGGAATAGTCTACACATATTAGGTGTTAGATATATCATGAAATGAATTCTCTCTTGAGTAAAGTCTCCAAGGGGAGAGGCATGGGTTTGGACTACATAGAATCCTGGAAGATTATTCCTTTTCTAGAAAGGTGAATGGGGTTGACTCTCTATTTCTCTAGGATTACTCATATAGAGATTATTAATCTCATATAACTTTACGTTTTTACATGAAGATTTTTTATACCTTATTCATATGATTCATTTGGATATGTATGAATATGTTTGGATTCCATTTTTTGGTGTGTAAGGTAAATTTTGGGTTGGTAAAGAGTTTCACATTAATGTGGTACAGAAATATTAATTTACTGGATGGAATAAGGATTAAAAAAACAAAATCTTTAGAATCATGAAAACACAAGAGAAATACAAAATGATAAAATAATTATTACATAAGATATAATAGTTTTTAATTTAATATTCATATGATATATATTAAACCGATGAGGCTTTGAATGAAAACCGCTAAAATGATAAGTGTAATAATCCTTCCAAAGAAACGCCAATCAAGACCTTGATCGTTCAATGATTTATTTTTAATCTTATCACAAGTACCCATGGATTATCTTATTAAAGGAAATCAAGATACATTGACTCTAGATTATCATGTTTGGTTGGTTGAGCTCAGTATGAGTATCCTTAGATTATCATTTTTAGCTTGTTTTTGGAATTTTATTTGAGATACACTTTTCTAATAAACCATTAGGATGTATACAATTGGAATGATGTTATTTTATCCATATAATTGATATGGTAAATATTTATCCACTAAACTATCCTATAATCAAAATTATTATGATTTGGATGATTCCCTTCCTAAATAATAATCTCTTATTTATGATGGCATAAAAATAGAGCGACTGAGAGAAAGTGACAGAGGTGACCAAAGAAGATTACCTAACCCATTAGACTCGCATAGATTCATGGATTTGGTTGCATGGAACACTCATGTCAAATCTATTTATCTTTCCTTCCCTTTGACACTCACAGAATACTTTCATCCAAAGTAGTTTCATCACAGAGGTCACGCGGCCATTTACTTTTAAAATGAGGAGGTTATATTTCTTTCTTCTGATATTAGATTTTTTCTTGTTGAGAAATTCTTTAATATTTATCCCCCACTTAACTTTTTGAATAAATTCTTCAAATCCATTGGATTTTTTGATTTTAAGATTGTCCTACTCAATTTTTTGAATGTTTCGATTCGGTTTTCCACTAAGAATTATTATTATCGTCTTTAGTCTAGGGGATCTTGGATTTTTGGAGGCTTCTCATTGAATGTTTTAAAAGGGTCCCCCGTGTTTTATTTTAACATTGAACACCATATTTACACCATTTAATTAGGCTACCTAGGCCTACTTTTTCACTTATTTAAAAAAATTACCATCTTCCATATTTCTAAATTAATAGGGCACCCCATTAAACTCGATTATGCTACTCAAAATCTCAAAAGGAAATCAGTTTCACATGTGTGTGTTTAGTTTTACCTTAATCTAAACATACCTTTAGTTATCTGGATTCATAATGGTGACACTATTTTTTATAAGTTTTGGTCTCTGAAAACTTACCAAGATACTGCTCTAATTGCATGTATCTTGGACAATCCCTTGGAAATTTTGGATTTGTGAAAGACCCCATGACCAATCATAACATTTTAAAACCTCCACTGAGTATTGGGAAATTAGTTAGAATTGAAAAATACAAAATAATTCCTAATGAACAACATGAACCCTCTACTGTTAAGGTCTCAGTGATGTCTTCATCTATCCCAAATTCCATCCTAGCGCAGCCTCAGTGCACTCAAGTTGATGTTTTCTCTTGGGTTGTGGATGTGATTAATAATGATGAACCTATTATAGAGACTTTAGGATATTTTTAAACCAATCAAAAGGTTTAAAAATAGACTCACTCTCTTTCTGTTGATTCTAATCATGATGATCATGGGAAATCACATCAAATTGAGTTTGAGTTTCTGCACTTGAGTGCCAAAAAATGTGAGAAACCTTTTATTTATTCTGATGTATTTATCACTCCCCATCCTAATAATACTTTTAAATGAATTTGTTAAAATATGTTGAATAGATTCATTGTTACTAGATCCTCATGGATTCAAATGGAGAAGACCAACATTCCTCCATATCCAGTAGTTAATGAAAATCTATCTGCACCTGCATCCTCTAATGAAGAGGGTTCCTCCACACCCTCAGATGATGAGGATTCCTCCATAGTTTAAGAGGATCATGAGGATATCATTAAGCTTAAAAATTTCCCTCATGTTATTAAGGAAGGATACAAAGAGGACTTATACTCTTGGATTGAGGAACAATAAAGGATGTCTTTTGAAATATATCATAATAAGGAGATAACTTTTGATGATTATCTAAGTATCAAAGAATGTATTCTTGATATAGTGGAATTTGAGCTTTATTAAAATCATATTTCTTATTATTTTAAACTTTGATAGGAATATCTCTTTTGTAGGAATGGTGTTTAAGTCTGTTTTGTATTCAATTTTGTTGTTGTCTCCATAACTTGAGTTTAAGATAATGGGATATTACTGAAAAATGATTCACAATTCAATGTTACTGGTTTGTGATGCTAAAGTGTCTCCTCAGAAGGGACTATTTTTATAGTAACCTCTAGCGGTGTTTCAAGGTAAATCGTGACTTTTTCAAGCCATTACTAGGATAGAGAGGGAAAATATAGCTTATTATGGTTTGTGAAAATTCTATGAAACCTTCTTTTTTCTATGACACTAGTATTAAATAAGAATAAGGTATTTGGGAGGGGAATCCATTAATGATAAGTAAATTGATGATTTAGAACACTTAATGTAGAGTTTTGGCACTGGGAACGGACCTTGCACATCATTGGTTCATGTTTTAGAATGTTTCTTGTTACAGCTAGGCTAGAATATAGGAATGTACCTACATGGAATGAGAACTATGATCTATCTATTTGTGTGGGAGTTCACCCTTTGTATTTTTACACTATCTGTGAGAAATTTTTATTTTATTCTTGGGGAATTTATAGATAGGAGATGTTAGGAGGCCTTATAGATGAATATTGTATCCATGGGTAGTGTGTATGTGTTTTTTCTATTGAATGAGTTCTTTACTTTGTGCTTTTATGACACTGGATCGTGTGATTGTCCACGTTTTTATGATGCATCACATGTTTGAGTATAGACTATCGGTTTATGCATGATTTTTGCAGTGAAGACCTGGTAATTGGGGGTTGTTGTATTGGTGAGTCTTGAATCATTTCTCTCTGAGCTCTCCCATGTCCCCATAGGTATGGTTTAGAGGTATTCCATGTTACTTTATTTTATTTTCAATTTTTCTATTACTGGTAAAAATATATTGTACCTTGTGTAATCACATGACTTTTATATTTTTATTTAATGAATTTTGGGGAGCATGGGTTCTACTCATGCTCTGATCTATTCTAGTAATAATCACTAATTTATGTCGAAAATTTGGTGTTACTCATTATGAAATAATGAAATTGGATATCTAAATGGATATGATGTGTGGGGTCATAAATTTTAGTGGTATCATTATCATTAAAAATCCCTGATGAAAATATATGAAACATAATATCCATTGGATAAAAAAATTGTTATATATAATGGCATCATCATCACAAAGTTTGACCATAAGGTATATTTTGGATAAAGAAAAAATAAATAAAAGAAAATTCCTTGACTGGTTTGGAAACTTAAGAATAGTTCTTAAGAAATAGTAGAAATTCTATGTGTTGGAGTAACCACTTCCAAAGAAACCTACTAGGGAAACCATTCCAAAAAAAAGAGTTACATGCCTATAATAAGTATCTAAAGGACTAATTATAAGTTTTTATACTTATGATTGTTAACATGGACCCAAAGTTAGAAAAAAATTGATTATATGGGTGATTAAATTGATATAAACTAAATATACACTATCAAGAACAAGATAGAAATGAAATATATTAAGTTTTAAAAGATCTTATTTTATGTAAAACGGAGGAAGGAAATGAATTCTCAACTCATGGGAACAATATTATTGGGTATATTAATGATTTGGAGAGGTTGGGAAAACCTCTTAAAATTGATCTTCCCATATATTTTTGTCTACAATAACTTCCAAAAAGGTTTCTATATGTTTTTATAAATTTTAACATGAATGAATTCTGTAAAAGTTTACCAGATCTCCTTAAAATTTTGAAGATAGCTAATCAAGACATCATCATTCTAGGATATAGTACCATTATAATAGTGTAGAAAATTAAAGGTGAAAGTTTTGTAAGGAAATGAAATAAAAGAGTTCATGAAGAGTTTAAACTACTATTTGAAAAATAATTGAGGACAATGCTAAAATTATGGCCAGATTCGGCATTAGAGAAGGAATTATCCTGAATACCTGAACTTTCATAATAAGAAAGCTGATAATTATACTCTGGGTATGAAGTTCAAATAATTCAATTCTTATATTTATTAAGTTTATTTTATACTAATGGTATATTTTAAAAAAAAATTAAATATATAGTATTTTAGAAAATGAAGAAGTGAATAATTAATGAGTGGATCTTGAAGTGATGGATCAAGTGGTTGTTGTATTGATGAATTGGATGAATTCAAGTTGAGAGGAATTTTTTATTTGATGTGTATTGGATTATATAATTTTAAATTTATAAACAATTGGTTTTTTCAATAAACAAGATTATGTGGTTGATTAAAATTTTAATACCTTTGTATTCTACAATGTGTTTGGAAAATATATTTGGATTAAAGTGTTTTATCTCGGATAAAGTGTTTATTCACTAATTTGTTAAAATATGGGGAAGTATTCTCCACCACTAATCTATGGAATATTTTAAATAATTATCTTATTTTCAAGTATAGTTCCCTAAACACATATAATACCATATGTGATATTTTATTTGTTGAGAATTACTAATAAAAGTAAATAAGTGTTATTTTATAACATAAATAAGTTTGGTTTGAATCTTAACAAAATATTCTAAGAAGAATATAGTGACTAAGATGATAGTGGGAGTATGTTTGAACTTATATAAGTTCAATGTTAACAAATAAATCATTGTTCTAGTTTAATATTAAGTGATTCTTCAATTAATATCCTAAAGAGTTGGGATATGTGATTGAAAATAAAAATGTAATTAGTTACTTTTAGTTATTGGGATAAAGTTAATATCACAATTATTGCTAGTAATTTACAAAGTTAAATTCACTTGATATCCAAAAAGTGTTAAGGGTATAATGATAAAGAGAAGTGTAAATGGTACATTTTTTTACCATATTTAAATAAATGTCACTTTATCCTAAAATATTTTTGGATATGATGGATAATGAAAATGTAAATTGTTACATTATCCTCAAGGAGAAATTTTGATAGTATAGGTTCCATATATTATAATGATGTTAATCTTTGAAATAGTTCTAATTATAAAACAAAATATAACATTATAAAATTTGATATTGTAATGTTTAGGAGTTTGAATATGATTCGGAGAGTTTAACATTAAGAATATGATACGTAATTCTCTCCATTATTCAAACTTTTTTTCTTCATAAATGTTACTCACTAAAAGTTATTAGTGGGATAGTTTTTATTAGGTATATGTGATAGTTATTAAATATAGTTTTAATGAGAGACAAAAACCAAGAAAACATAGAAAACATAAGGCTAAAAATGGTAGTTTTTCATATGTGATAAAATAAATAAGTTCTTATGTGTGATATTATTAAATTTTAATAGACGAGTTTAAGATTATAAAATGTATTGTGATTTTATAGTAAATAAAATCCACATTTATTATTCATTCATGTGTGTTGATGTTTATTTAACATGAATGATTGAAAGATAATATCCCCTAAAAGTATAAAACATTGATTTGTCCCTAACTGATGATCATCATTGAATATTATGGTTTGAGATGATATATTAAGGTTATATTGAATATATTATTATACTCATTATGAAATGTTTTATATGAGTTATTTTAGAGACCATATCTTGACAAACATTAGCATTACATACCTTTTGGGGAATACTTATAACATTATACAAACAGACACCTAAATATCGTATTAGTTTAGTGCCTTTAGAAACATGGAAACATAAACACTGGTACATAAGTGAGCTACATTATCTCTCACTAGGTTCTTTTTTACTAGAACCCTTCTTAAACACATCAAAAATAATACATATATTCATAACCTATGGAAGGAAACCTAAAAATGGATGAGCTCAAATTTTTAGTAAGTGTAAACAAGGTAGATATGTAATAATAATCATGAGCATAAGGGTTTGAGAATATGGTTATCAAAATAAAATATCATACCCTATATAACAAAGATCATATTCATGAATCATTTTACCAATCTTGGAAGTTCAGAATACATGAATCATAAGGAAATAATGAAAATAATCCATGAAATAATAACTGAAGAATAAAACATGGAATTGTGGCAGAAACATAAGTATATAATATTATTTCCATATAAGCCAGTTCATCATTTCCAAGACCATCTTAGTACTATGGGTTCACTCCCCATACCATCCAGGTAGTCATGGTCCATTCCCATGGACAAATTAGTAGCATGATTTCACTCCTTATGCCATCTTGGTAGTCATGGTTCACTCCCATGGCTATCTTAGTAGTTAAGGTTCACTCCCAATACCATCTTAGTCTATCACATGAGATATAAATATTTACCCAGTGCAATGAAGAGATATATAGGTCTCACCCATCTCATAATTAAATCATACATACATGCACCACAAGATCATAAATAATCATAACATATCCCATGAAATTAAATGGGTATTATAAACATGTAATAATTTCATAACCTATGGGAAGAGACATTTTTCATAATCATTTCATCATAAACATGACCTATTAAAAGAAGCGGGTTTCAAAATAATATAACTCTTGAAAGAGAAACAATTTTCATCAACAACATGCCATAAAAACATAATCCTTTCATAGAACGAATATGAATGTAAACATTGAAAACTTTTCCCAAAAAGTCATGAGTAACACCAAAAGATGTTATATTAGATGTGAAATAATTTTTAAAGATCTTTTAAAAAAAATTCTTGAGGAAAATATCCTTTCTGTATTGAAAAAACTTTTTAAAACATAAAACCTTTTGAATCCCATTTTCTTTGAAAGTGGCTTCAAAAACTTATAAAGGAAGAATTTAGAACCATAAAACGTTTTTAAAATCCACTTTCCTTGAAAATGGGCTTAAAATATAATGTGAAAATATTTTTTACAACATTTTTTAAAACGTGTTTTTTTAATACAATAGACTTCCAACCGAAGATATATATGGTTAGATTTTACATAAAAACCTTATCTTAAGTACCAAAGAGTGAACAAATGGTACTAATACATGGATATATCTTGAATAAATATATGATAAGAAACTCATGAGTTTTCTTGAGATATTTATCATAATATTTCATCAAAGGAAGCATAAACATTAATAATCTCGAAATGAGATGAGATTGTCTCAATAAACTCTTATAACATGGTAACTTGGGATCATACTCTCCATGTAAGAAAATAAGATTTCATGAAGATTAAAATATCATTAAAATAAGTAATTTCATGATATAAATTGTAAAATGGAAGTATATACACCTTGAAAAAGAATTTAGATGCATAGAAAAACCAGAGTCTCAAAAGAGGCAAATTGAGACAAAACTATTTTACGATTAGGTAAATTTTGAAACATAAAATCCATAAAAGAATGATCATAAAATGGATATGTGAATACCAATAAATTTAATTGTAAGATTCATAGAATACATTTTTTCAGTACATACACCACACAAAAAGAAAAAGTGGTGAACATAGCATTTATCTCACCAAAATAAAAAGTGAGATTAAATCCCCTTACCTTGTGTCTTGACTCTCATCGTACTCATTCAAAAAACCTATATAATTAATATAAATTTATTATACATATTTTATGGAAGCATATTCTTATATCTAATACCATATATGGTTTTATTATGACCTTATATTACACTCTTGTTAACCATAATATGTTAAGGTTTCACTTTGGATAATATATGCTTTGTTATTCACATGTGTCTTAATTTGTTATATAATTGGTCCTTATAATTATAACATGATTAAATATTTTAAACCATTATCTAAATATAATTTATATCCATTATATTTTTATTATAATAATATATATAATATAGTATTATTAATTGGAATACACAATTCATGGAGACGGTAATCCATACGTACACATAAACGTTGTTTCTGTTTTTATTTTCGTATTGAAAGAAATAAAGAAAATGAAATACATGTATATATGTATATATTAACATTAAAGTATCATTATAATGTTATACATATAATATAATTTCATTAAACCCATCCTTAATACATTCCATGTAGTGTGTGAACGAATCACATCGCTTTAAGGGGGCAATAGTTCACATTTTCTCAAACAAAATTGTCGTATTAACACCAAATGGAATGTATAATGATATATGTTTTAAAAGAATTAAAGAAAATTAAATACATAAATAATATAATATATAACATATATAAATATATTTTACATCATAATATCCACCATTATAGGTGATAAAGTAAAAATGAACAATCATCGTTTAGTGAGGTGGTAGTTCACCGTACACGTAAACAATAAGTTCGTTACCCATTAGATGGAGGAGTGTGTAAGTTTTGTTATAACCATTAGAATAAAAAATCCTATTATATTTAGTATACTGGTGTTTTTATACAATCATAGAATAAATAGATTTGAGGGGTTGGAGAAGGAAAATAAAAGAAAGTAGTTTGAGAGAAGGTGTTGCCTCTTAATTAGGTAACTCCTTTTGGTTTGTGTCAAAAGGATTCCTCTGAAGAATTTATGAAAAAATGGAGGATAAAAAGTGTAATTTAGGTATTTTGGGAAGTTTATTGGGTATATATTGGAAGAACCTAAGTGTTTTTAGAGGTGTGAAGAAGAGGAAGAGGTGGTGGCCTTTTATAGGGAAGGAGTGGAACTCTTGTAAATATCTGAAAAGAGAATTCCACCCACATTTTTCATGTAGAAAGTGGATCCAATAATGATCCAAAGTATATAAAAGGGAGTATAGGGTATAAATATTTCCATAAAATTGATTTTGGACAGGTTTATTGGTATTTTTGGGCCTTAATATTATGGTTTAGTCCCTTATTAAGTTTAATTTAACCTTAATCGATGTAATGAATTTTAATCATTTTCACTATCATTTTTGGTAAAAAACTAATTTGAACTTATTATATATTATAAAAAATGTTTATTATAAATATTTATTCCTTTTTTTCAAATTAAAACCACATAAGTGTCAAAAATTAATTTAAAATTAACTCTATGGTCAGGTCGACAATGAGGTTTTTTAAAGTAAAAACATTGAAAAGTTTGCTATGTTTTTATATCCAATTTCAATGTGAAATTGATCTCAATGACCTAAATTGTATTAATTGATAAAAATATTATCTAATTGATCTTTTTAAAAAATTTAAAATATAGTATAACCTTATAAATAAATTATATGAAAAAGCAATTTTGAATTAAAATATGATATTTTTCACTATCCATCCAAAAGTGAAGTTTCTCATAAAAATACAAAAAATTCACCCCAAAATAATTTCAACATTATAAATTCAAAAATGAAGTTTATTTTGTCAAATTAAATTTCTAAATTTTTCAAAAATAAATTTTATTGTTTTTCAAAAACGGACAGGAAAAGTAGTTTATTTGAGAAAATGGTATTTTAAAACATAAAATGACTTTACCAAAAAAAAATACGGTGTTATCAATATTTTTTATTTATATAAACCCATTATAAATAATTTGTTTGAAAATTATTTAATACTATTCATATTACTAAGTTAAAGGTCTAGGTTATAACTATCTTATTTAAATAATTATAACAATAAAATGATGTTTCGTAGAAATATTAGTGTTGCATGTAACATACACCAAGTTGGTGTTCCATATAACAAATGCCAAGTCTTTTTTTCATGTAACGTACTCAAAGTAGATTTTCAATGTAGAGTAATCCAATTCGATGTTTTGTATGACATATGTCAGGCCTGTGCCATGTGAAAGAATTTTTTGACTTCTTGAATTGCAAGACATAAATGATAATTTAATTTATTTGAAAAAAAGGTCCATAAAAACTCATGGTGTTAAAGATATTAAGAATAGATTCATGTGGTAATACATAGAAACTTTTTTATTGGACTGAATCACTAAATTATATCTCATGGAATTCCATACAGTCATCAATATACATTGGGGTGTGTTTATTATCAAAATTTCATACCTGAGATTATAAATATTCCTATCATTAGAACCATAATACTTTGATACCCTACTTACACAATTTAAAAATATGAACTTAGTAAATTGGGGGATGTTTAGGTATGTTGTTGATAATGGTTTTGGTTGGAGTGCAACCAAGATGGTATTTTTTCACTCGTTTGATGATTAATGAAATATTTCCCTTGATTGGATTACAAAAATGAAATACATGGTCATTAGTAGTTGAGACACATATGATTATTTCATCTACTAATATGAGGTACATGTTATGTACACATCTATTAAATGAATGACATGTAATGTATTCATCAACTTGGCTAATATTTTTTAATTAATAAATAAAAGATGAGTTAGAATATACTAGATTTACATGTTACATGTCTATTGGTCACTATATGCCATGGAAAAAGTGATTATATAGTCATGAATTCAATGTTTATGATATATCTAATGGTGGACATGTTCATATAGAGATATGAATATATTTGATGTAGATCACACAAGACCCCTAGTATCTTGAGCAGTATCAATTCTTTATTATAGGACTCTCATTTCTTACATATATAAAATATGGATTTCATATTTTTTATCACCACTAATAAGTCCTGTAGGGTCACATAGTTAGGCTCTAGGATAAGGATGAAATTTTGGACAAAGATTCTATTCCAAAATGAAGAATTATTGAGGAAATCATTTCCAAAGGATTTTGGACAGATTCTTAAAAAGTATTGAAGTTCGTAACTAAGTCTCAATGAGATTTTAGTGTAAGTGGGAGAGTGTTATATGTGCACTAAAATATACATGAATATGATGAATTTATACTGAATACAATCATGTTATAAAACAAGAATATATATATATATAATGATAAAGTACATTATATTATACTATATATATAAGGCATGAAATTAACATATAATACATGTGTAGGATGTATATATATTCTCATTTATATATAGAATGTGATGATTGTATACATGTGTACTATTTTATGAAGTATATATGTATATGATGTATGTATACCTCGTATGAAACTTTTATATTCAAACATGATAATAGCACCCACTCCCCCATGAATTTTCCATTTTTTTAATCAATTAATAATCGATTAAAATATTTTAATTAAGATTATTGAAAAAATTTATTAACAAGTTTCATATCAGGGGTATTATTTGATAATGTCTAAGTATGACATATGTGTTCTTAATTGACGATGAAGCATCATAGGTCACCTATAAAAGGATAAGAGGTTATCCTCATTTAGATATGGATAATTGTGTTTGTTTATAGATTATTGTGATCATTATTTTCTGAAAAATATTGTAAAATATTATTCTTCTTGAAGCCTCATTCATCTCTCCAACGAAGGCGCTAGGACCCCTTCTATATTTTCAGGTATCCACTAATAGAGATTTGAATTCAGCAGACAGTGTCCCCCACCACCAGTGGAAATAGGATTATATCAACTTCTCCTTGTGATCTTTCTAAAGAGTTATCTATGTATTAAGGAAGAAAATAAATTCTATAATAATGAACTAGGTATGCTCTTTTCTTATAAATTTTTCAAATATATTGTATGTTTCTTCTATTCAAGGATATATTTTACCTGATCATGTGTTTTTCCACTACCAATGGATCATACGATGGTCCTTGAAAACCTAAAAAACCAAACCTAATCTATGAATATTCCCAATTTATAACGTTTAATTAATGGTCAATTAATCTAAATTTCATCGAAAACCCTAAATAAATTAATAGGGACACATAACTCCAATGAAATGGTGAACAAAAACGTGTGATCATCCTCTCAATACATACTACATCTATACCAAGAAAAATCCCCATGATCCTTGTATGATTCCTCCATTATATAGTAGAATCTATTCCAAAACCCAAAATCAGGTCACACTAAATCAACAGGCTCAAGGGAAAATAATAATGGAGGAATAGGGAGGAGTAATATATCTCAAATCATCATAGAAACTGTAATAAAACCAAATTTATATGGGGTATAGATAGGGATGAAAAAGAGTTAGGTTTTCCAAAAATGGTTCATCATATACCCCTCAATCAACCAATAACTAAAGGGGTTCATTATTAAATTTCCAATCTATCGCTGATGAAAAATAGGGTTTGGTCCGGGGTTGCAACCTAATCCTCCTAGTTTGTGGGGTATCCACCCTTGAGTAGAGGTCTCGACACCCCTACCTAATTCTATCAAGGCATGAACCCTATGGGTCATAACACGACTACCCCGAGTAGTGGGATTGGCCCTTGGACAACATATATCATGGCATGGCCTTCCCCTAATTGAGGGGACATCCCACTTCCTATCATCATCATAGCCTGAACCCTATGGGTCATGGTGCAATATTCTTCACCCAAGGGAGGCCTAGGAATGGCCTCGTCTCTCATGGAATGGATCCCTAGACTACATGTCATGTCATCTCATTGTATGTTGTTATATCACAACTAATCACAATAGCTAGAAATCAGCAAGGTGTCACCTGACCATACTCTGACATTCACCCAAGAACCTAAAAGTCCTCTCAGGCCTCGATCCATATACAAAAACTTCTCTATGAGAAATTACAACCCTCAAAATTCCAATCTGAATCTCAATTATCAGAACATCAACTAATTTTGGACCAAAAGTTCAATTTCTATATAAATTTCATAACCCATAACAATGCAAGGTTTTAATGTCTAATCCACCAAATATCATTCATGGATACTGGTAATCAACATATAAAATCCTAAAAGACCCATTTATTTGGTTTTAGTGAATATTTTTTTATCCATGACTCCTATAGACATAAAGAGGCATGTCTACATCCTAAAGGAGAAGATCATCTAACCCAATATGACCTTAACAGATTTATAGTGAAACCAATTATTTAAATTTGGCCAGTGGTCATCTTGGGTATGTATATTTAATTATATGGTAATGGGATGATCCTTTTGAATGTGTTCGGTGGTTACCCTAGCCTATCCATTGTTGTTTTATCATTTCTTGATTCAAATAACTCAAGTTATAATGTACATCACTTTAGTCAACAATTCAAAATGTGTTGAAATACTTCTAGCTCTTAGACCCCCCCCCATTTTGGTTGTCTTGTTACCCTATTGGTCCAAGATTTATGACCTTAAACTATGTGCACCACTCCTTTATTCCATCTATAATAGTATTGGGTCCCCATTCACACAAGTTTTTTCTAACCCTCATTACTATATTTAATTACTTATATTTATACAAAGTTGTAGACCTTAATCTTAAACCATGTTTTGGTCAAATTTGGTCAACTGTAAACATCAGCCTAATTGGTATGGATTAAAATACCTTAAACTTATAAAATATATATGAACAATACCTTTAAAGTTAAAAAATAGTAAAGGACATCCTAGAAAAAATTCACATCCCTGCTTGTTAGGACAATTCCTTGAAAACCTAAGAAAAATATAGAACATTTAAAATAAAAAATAAGGTAAAAATCCTTTAAAGTTGAAAATAAATTAAGGGATTCCTATTAAAAAAATAATCTCTTACACACAACTAATTTCCTTTTCATAGCTTAAGAAAAAGTTAAGTATTTTAAAAAGACACAAAATCTTATGGGGACAAACATATGTCCCCAAATAAAGTCAATCTATACTTGCTAAGTAAACAAATCTGGGAAAAATTTAGACCATCCTCGTGTTCCACACATACATGTGGGTTTACATGGTCTGTGAAAAATGAATGAAGATATAATTTTAGGTTATTTAAACCATTTCAAGAATTGATCCTTATATATAAAATAAGTTTTTGTAGTAGGAATTATAGTCCTCTTGGTCTTCATTGAAGTAACTAATTTCCTAGAGATATATTGAATAATCTTCAGGGGTCATCGCCATGATCTAATTAATGCCTTCTTCCAAATATTTAAGTCTTGATATTCCCTCAATACCTATTGTTGGATTATTTTTATAATCATCACAACATTTTAAAAGATTTTTTAATGAAATATTAAAGAGATGTGTCTCTTGATCACTAGAATTATTAGGTGTATGAAATTCTAATGTCCCCTATACTATAAATTGATTCCTTAAAAGTGTAAAATTATCATACATCTCCAAAATATCCTCCTCAATAAATTGAAAATTATATCATGAATTTGAGGATTTTATATTACTGATTGAAGGTTCAATTAGGGAGATAAGGGTTTACTTTCTTATGGTTGAGGGCCCCACCTCTGAAAGGTGTGAAGTTGCACCATCCTAAAACCCTTCCTCTTCCTCATCCTCTATAGCTGATACATAATGAATTGTAGTCCAAATTAAAATACTATCTTAATATCTCAATAAGACACAGATAAAATAACATAACAAGGGATATTGATTCCGTTTACTAGTGATGGGATTATTACCCAATAAACCCCTTTATAGTGCCTCATTATCAAGGATTTCCTCATAAGGTAGCCTTTTTAATAATTATTCCTATACAATTGAAGGGATGTGATATTAGTGTCCAAATAATAAATTAATATTTATGTATGAATACTAACATCTTTCACCTTTAAAAATATGTATAGATAGTATGTCAATACTTAATCAATACTGGATCAAGGATGGTGGGGTATCTAATCTCATCTCCAAGCCAAATAGTCCTAAATATAGGAAGGTATAAATAGGTTTCCATACCTATTCCTATAGTATCATTCTGTTACTCAATGATAGCTCCTCTTCCAGTGGATTTTCTGACCCCACTGTATTTCCCATTGGAGATCCACCCTCAGTGTAATAAGGAGACATTATATCTTTTTGTTTTCACTATACCCACTATTATAAAAAAATGGTCAAATATATCAAAGGATATTTAAGGTTAAATAAAGTATTCATAGATAATTTTATCCAAAAATCATTAGGGTTGAAAATATCATTCTACTCTTTATCAACTAATTGGTTGATCACCCCTTCGACATTGTCATTGTCCAGTATCTTTTTTACATGTCTTGTGACCGGGTATATATCATCAAAAATATACACTATAATTTATAGATCCTTGGTCTATATTCTAACCTCTATTTGATTATTTTCAAGGTTTATGTTTTTGGGTTCTTTTATGTTCCATGTTTATGGGATTTATACACCTACTTGAATCATAGCTCATAGGTCTTTAGCTCTATTGGAATCTGGAAAGCTACTCCAAAATAGAAAGATTTAATATATAAATAATTTTAAGAGATAGTTGGAATGTATCCCAAAAATCTATAAGAGGTTTAAATATCCTTTATCTTCAATTATTTTCCAAAATATTTTCGTCTATTAGGGAACCAACACACCTACTCTAGCTTGATTGTCTCACCTTTAGCTCATGCTACACTGGTTCCTTAATTGTGACCTGCTGGGAAACCTACAAGCACACTTATTATGGATAATTGGATGCATTATCCAGGGTTCCATAATTTCAATAATTCCAAGTTCCATACTTCCCCTTATCTATATCTCGGTCCTCACTCACCATAGGAATCTTCTATGATAACATGTCACAAGGATATGAAGACATCCAGGCATGTGCATAACCTGACTCTAACCTGGTGGTGGAATTTGAAGAGGGTAATTTAATTTCAACACGGGCCATAAAATGGGTCTTCACTAGCCAAAAATATCATTCCATTATATGGTGTTACTCTATTCTCACAACTGTGGGTAGTTCTGATACTTTCCCCTATAGGCATCAAAACTGACATTCAAATCTACATGGTGCATAGGCTTCAAAAAAATGTCAGAGTCCACTCATTTCAAAAAAGATATTATCACTTAAATATAATATTCAAAACCTATTTTCATGAAAAACATGTCCATAATCCACAAGTATCCCCATTAGGACTTACGTATAAGGAAAAAATTAAATTATAAATGCATAATTAAAGCATTGATATCCTTTTTCATCTTTCGTTGGGAGGGTAATAATTCTCTACACTACCCAAATGAATGTCTTAAACCAAAAAATTGGAATCCTAACAAGACTATAAATTTTATATGACTTGAATTATGTTCCTAACCACCCCTAAAACACCTATAATGTACATTAAATATGAAAAATATATTTTCCATTACATATATGCATTAAGAATTGATGGATCTTGGACATAACAAGCACCACTAAGCTAACATGCCTTCCCTCTACCAACCCAGATTCAATTATAATTATGCTCGATCGCTCTCTCATGTTGCTGTCTTAGACTATTAGTATGTACCTATTGATCCACACCAAAAGAAATTTAGTGAGGTGAGTCTGGGTATATATGAATGGGTTATATCTATAGTCCCAATATTGGTATTTATTGGGTTTGTGGAAAATATTCAGTTTCATTGGACAACGATTTTCTAAATGGAAGTCATCAGATAGAGATGATAAAAAGAATATCATAATAAAGAGACCATCACATGAATTTTTTATAATATGTATTTTAAGAGAATTTTAGTAGAAATGTTTTACTGGACATACTTTAATCAGATAGAGATCATCTGAAATAGATGATTGAACAAAGGAATCATGTGGTGAGGTTTTGATGCCCATCGGTCAGAGTCATCAGATGGATTTCACACAGATGGTATTCACCATTGGTGAAAACTCAATGCATAGATTGTGTTCACGGTGACTAGATATTGGATGTTTCATTGGATGGTTCAACAGTGTATAAGAGGTTTCTCGGTTCAACAAGAGGTTGACCATGAATCTTGCAGGTCAGTGCAACCTGTTTACTAGAATAAGAACTCTAGGTAGTGGTCTGAATCTGATGTGTGTGATTCTTCTATGATTCCTATGATCAAAATTGTGAGTTTATGGCTTAATTTTATAAAACATTTAAAGGTGGGTAGTAATTTACCAATGAGTGATATAATAGCTTGTATCTCTATTAATGGAAATGTTTGCAGTGTTTCCTAGTAGACATGGGACATTTTTCTAACCATGTAAATCTTGTTTGTTTGGTTTTATTTATTTATGTGTGAAGTGTGTTTTTGATTTTTATGGTGATTTATTACTATCTCATCCAATTTATAATGTATAGACTCAAAGGAGGTAGTACTGCAAAAAACCTTTGTCTGGTAGCATTGTGAATTTTTTTGTTATACAAGTTGTGGTGATCAGATGAACATTCATGTAGTGTACATTGTGCTTTCTAGGTTCATTTGTTGTAATGTAATGGGTTTCTACTTCATTACCAATAAGTGTTATAAATGTTAAAAATTGGTTCTACTTCACTCATAGCATTCAGTATTCTCCTCTCCTTGGTTTACATGTAATTTTATTTTAGTTACCTTTATTTTTATCGAAAGAATTACTTCATATTAAGGGAAGGTTCGTATCAATAAGTTTAATAGGATGTAATTTTTATTTTGGAGAATGAAATTGTAGGATCTTATGATACAAAAAGATATGGATTATCTTTTATTCGGTATATGTCCTGAATCAAAGTAAAAAATAAATGGGAGTGGTTTCATAGGAAGGATTTAGCATTGATAAAGATGTCTCTTTCTTGAAATTTTGTGTTGAATGTAAAAGAAAAATAACTACTATGGTGGTTATAAAAACATTCCAAAAAATTTATGAGTACCAAATTAATCTTAAAAAAAATTATAAAGAAAATATTATTCAACTTGAGGTTATTATAATAATTTCCTAAAATCAATCATGTGGATGACTTCAATATGATATAAGGGCAGCTCGAATCAGTGAAGGTAACTTTCATAGATGATGTTTGGACTTTTCTTCTTCTTCCCTCACTTATATAGAGTTGGTATGTCATGATGATGGTAGTGAGAAACTACATTGGGAAGGAAAATATTGTGTTTGATGATATTAAAAACATGATCTTGAATGAATAGTTTATGTGGAAGGAAGTTCAAACTTCTTGTGGAAGTTATCTCAATTCTACTAGAAGGGGATAGTAACCTCAATGTAAGGAAAATTGGAAGAATAAATATTAATAAAATAATTCCAAATAAAAAATTTGAGGAAATTTGATGGGAAGAGGTCCTATATATTGGATTTATGGGAAGAAGTACATATCAAGAAAGATTGTAGGAATCAAACAAAGGCTTCCACTTTTGAATAGATGAAATTAGTAAGCATAATGGATAGAGGTTCCAATTTGAAACTAATTATGATCATTCCAGAGGAGTCATGGGTTTTTAAATTTGGTACATATTTACTTTCAACTGGTGACCATGGGTTTATGGTTTATTATATACCAATAATATAATGAAAAGTACATATTATTGATAATTGGGCTTAGTATATAGTTGGGAAAGGTGATGTTTACATTTGAATAAAAAAATGAAAGTATCTTATCACTGAAAGATTTTAGACATATTCTAGGTCTCTGGAAGAATATCATAACAGTGGGATAACTTGATGATGTAGGTTTCATAATGAATTTTTTGAATGGATTTCAAAATATCAATAGAGGGTCCATGGTGATTTCTTGTGAAGAAAATAATGGGACCATGTAATTTACCAGATGAAAGGATGAAGTTCCATTGATCAGAATCACTTGATTTGTTGGTCCAAAAAAAGAGAAACTTTTTGTTTGGTCAACTCAGTGAAAATAATTTTAAAGTTATTGCAGTGAAGGGAATACTTAAACTCAATCACATAGAACTTGGAATATGTGAGTCTTTTGTGTTAGGAAAATTGATAATGGTTTTAATTACCTTAGATGATATAAAAATGAGGAATAAAAATTAATATCTTATTCATTATGATGTTTGGGGACTGACCCCTTTTCACTCGAATGGAGGATCACTATACTTTGTGACATTCATTGATGATGATGCTCTAAAGTTCTGGGTTTACTTTATGAAGAATAAATCAATTTTTTAGTATTTTATTCAATGTAAATTTTAGGATGAAAAAGAGTGAGAAAGTTTAAATTTATCTAGAGAGGCAATGGTAGGGAATACACCAGACAAAACTTTCATAACTTTTTTTAAAGGAAGAAAATCAGTCACGGGAAGACTATTCTTGGAACTCCAAAAAAAAATGGAGTAGCTAAAAAGATGAATCAGACTCTATAAGAGAAGGATCATAGTGTGAGGATTTAGTCTGGAATGCCTAAGGGAATTTGGGAATAGGCAATAAATATATTAGTGAATAGAATTCCAACTTCGGTTGTGGGATTGGAACTTTTGGAAGAACATTGATCTAGTAAGAGACTGGAGGTGAACCATCTCAAAGTATTTTTACATATCATATATATTGATATTGATACTAGAGATATATATAACATGGAGGAGAAATATAAGGTGTGTTTTATCATCGGTTATAGTGATGATAACTTTGAATATAGTCTATGGGATGATGAGAATAAATAAGTTATCGATAGATGATATGTTCTTTTCAATGAAGAACTTATGTGGAAATATCAGGACATGAATGAGAAGGAATTTGAGGATAGATCAACTATTGAAGTTTAATATGATCAGAAAGAGGCTACCAAAAAAAATCTTTATCTCGATACTTCAAGGAAAACATTTTAGGATAACACTCCAAAAGTCAGTCTACCAGACAGGGAACAATCGAACAGACTATTTCCAAATGGAGAATGGTCAGGAAAAAATCTACCAGATAGAGAATTTTTAGATGGATTACTATTAGATAGAGAGGTTATAATAGATAAAACTATGTTTTTGTTGAGGATATGCACTCAAATAAAAAGAGTAGTTTAGAGGATTTGAGATAATAAGAACTTTTCACTTCTAATAGTCATAGGGAAACCAAAATTCCTATAAGAGGAAACTACTATTAGAGACTCGAAATAGTGGGATTCATCCATGGAAGAGGAAATTAATTCCTGAAATATCAAAAATACTTGGGATTTTGTTAAACTACCAGAAGGTAAAATACCTCTAGAAAAAAACTGGGTTTTTTGTTTAAAAGAGGGAGGTGATGGAAATAAGAGGTACAAAGCAAGGTTTATGGTGAATGGTTTTAAGTAAAATAATGGGATTGGATTTTCTGAAATTTTCTCCCCAGTGTTGAAGAAAAAGATCATTCGAAAAGTGCTCAAAATTATTATTTATGATGATCTACACTACGAGTAGATGGATATAAATTATGTTTTTTTTTCATGGGCATTTGTAGGAAGATATTTTCATGGTTCATCCCTAGGGTTATGAAGTTCATCAGGAGAAGGATTTAGTTTTTAAGATGAAAATAAGTCATTGTGGATAGAATTAAGATCCAAAATATTATAATTAGAAGTTTTACACTTTCATTCTTGAGGAAAGTCTCAGTCGATGTGATTCTAATCATTTTTGTTACAAGAATAAATGGGACTATGGAGCATATATCATATTGTTGTTTTATGTTGATGATATATTGATTTTTAGTCTGGAGTTGAATCATATTTAGGAACTAAAAAGGAAGCTATCAAGAATATTTGAGATGAAGAACCTTGGACAAGCTAAGAAGATATTGGGGATAAAAATTAAGAGTGATAATAATGTTAGCTATTTGGTTTTATATTAGAAGTAGTACATTAGGAATTTAATTTAAAGATTCGTAATGAATAGTTATAAACCTATCTCAACCCCCTCACTAGACACTTTGAAATTTCTAAATCATAGGCACCATCAATGGATGGAGAAGTTCATGACATGGGAAATGTTTCTCTTTCCTCAACTGTTGTAATTTTTATGTATGCAGTGGTTAGTTATCGACTTGAAATTAATTTTTTAGTGGGTGTTGTTGGTCATTTCATGTAAAATCCTAGAATGGATCATTGGAAAGATTTTATATAGATCATTATATGCTTAAAGAGTTCATAGGATGTACTTTTATATTTTAGATATAATGATTGGTTGAAAGGTTTTGTAGATGTAGATTTTATCAGGAACATGGACTCATGGAAAAGTATAAAAATATTTGTATTTACTTTTGGTGGAATAGTGATTAGTTAGAATTCTTAGTTGCATACAGCTATTACTTTTTCCACAACATAAGCAGATTATGCTTCTACTATTGAAGTAGGGAAAGATTTGATATGGTTGGAGTGATTTTTTAGGGTATTAGAAAAGGGATTGGATAGAGGAATGTTATTCTATGAGAGTCATCATTCCATTAGTATTTCTCTAAATCTAGTGTTTCATGAAAGGGAAAAACACATTAAGTTGAAGTATAAATTTACACAAAGTATGAGGATAGAGATAATTGAACATAGGAATATTATGGTGAGGTTTTATCATCCTTCAGATAGAGTCCATCATACAGATTCATTAGATAGAATTATCATGGGTTCTGTTTAGCAAGGTTTGTGACTCAATGCATGGTTTGTGTGAATGGTGACAAGATATTTGTGGTTTCATTGGATTGTTAAATAGTGTATCGGAGGTTACCCAGGTAAACAGGAGGTTAACTGTAAATCTCAGAGGTCGATGCAACATGTTCACAAAATTAATACCTCTATAAATGGAGGTGGTGGCCTAGCTCTAATGTTTGTGATTATTATATGATTCATATTCTGAATATAGGGGGTTTTGGAATTAATTTTATTAGACTTTGAAAGGTGGATATGAATTGACCAGTGAGTTGTAATTGCTTGTATCTCCAATAATGAAAATGTTTCTAGTGTTATCCTGTGGATGTGGGACATTTTTCCAAACCACGTAAATATTTTTTATCCATTTGTTTTTTGTGAATTTTTTGGTGTGATTTAGTGGGATCTCATTATAGTTCCAATGCAAAAACATAGAGGAGGTGGTTACTAGAAAAACCTTAGTCCTGTAGAATTGTGAAGTTTTTCAATACGAAATCTATGGAAAGGGGATAAACATCCATTAAATGTAATTTTTTCTTTCTAGGGCCATCCAATGCAAGAGATGGAGCATCTCCTTTCTTCCCAAAAATATTGTGCTCATTCTAGTCTAAGATAGTATGTGCCTAGATTTCTCTTGTACTACATTGTGGGGTATACCATTAGGAATTGATCATAATGTTTAACCAACAAGATAATCATCCAACTTTAAAATATGATATATATCAATGGATTGAGATCTTTTTCTATAGCATTTTTTGTCTCCTTTAGTGGTTTTCAAGCTAATAGGAGCATCCACGTGGAATTTCTCCAACATATTTTACGGGGAGAAACTAATCATTGATGGCCCCAATGATCAATTCCTTGAAGATTTCATATACATAACATAGACTTCTCCCCACCACTATGTGTGATAACTAAAAGGTATTGGTCTAAGGAATCAGATGGATTATAAATTCATGGATGAAATGTCAATTCTTGTATATATACATTTGAAACACCCAGATGAACTTATATATTTCTCCTACTTTCAAATGATTTTTAAATTCAGTTTATGTCTATTGAACCAAATATTTCCACATGTATTTAGGTTTAAACCTACCTCAAGGCACAAATCAAAAAAATTATTATATAATTGGAGTTGGTTAATGACTACTGGTGTCACGAACCAACCCAACAGGACCAGGGCTGCAACTCCCCAAGCTTGCCTCCAATAGGCCAGGGGCTGGTGACTAGCACTGATAAGGCATATCACTATCATGGGAGGTATTTCCTAAGTACCCCATATGCATTCAG
Source organism: Viscum album (assembly GCA_963277665.1). Classification (NCBI taxonomy): domain Eukaryota; kingdom Viridiplantae; phylum Streptophyta; class Magnoliopsida; order Santalales; family Viscaceae; genus Viscum; species Viscum album. The sequence continues at coordinate 1,073,892,265 of OY728121.1, read as the reverse complement.
ACAACTCCAAGATCGCAAAATGATAAAATGTAAAACCCAAAGGAAACCAATGAATGCATATATCTATATCCAACAACCATAGAACAACATAAGTACTGAAAGTGTAAAAGGGAAAAACAACACCCACCAAAGAAAACTATAACAACATCCAACCTGCTCATAAGGAGAGGATAGTTGTCAAATGCAACTACCAGAAAACTTCTCGGCCAAGTTCCGGTAAACACCTTAGTTTATCTATCTCCCAAATATTTTATTGTCTTGGGTCCTCCATGGACTCCATAGAAAGGATTGTGGTCTTCATAAGACACAAAATAGTGTGGGAAAGTACCGTTCAGGGTTGAGTATAAAAATAATCAATAAGCACCCTAACCCCCCCCCCCCAAAGGAAGAAATTGAAAGGCAACGGTCTGCTCGACCTAGCCAGAGGGAAACCCAATCGAGAGATAAAATCCATCTCAAACAAACCTCATTTGTATATGACAATTCATCTTGGTCTACAATGGGTGTCAAACCTAATTTTTGAAAACGCCACAAGTACTCCCATAAATCACCTAGATATACTCATCTCGGACACTAATTCTCATGAGGTTCCAACCTAATAGCTATAAATAATATTCTCTTTATAGACTCTAAATATAACATAAAACTATTAGAACGCACTCCACGATCTCAGTCATCCAAGATGGAACTCATTTGAGAGACTCCCTGAATCGGGAACAACTCTACCATTCATAATGGTATGTTCAAGAGAACATTATCCATTCGAAAAATATTACTACGTCCCGCTCTAATTCCCAACACTAGAGGTCCTGTAATCACTACCATGCACTTAACACAGGTTAAAGAAACCCATGTGAAGAGTCCTTCCCCTCACTAATTCACATAGTTGAGGGAGCACTTCTCTAGACTATGAACTGCATGTATCCTCTCTGATAAGAGAGAACATAGGGACTCATGCCTTGCCACTGCCCCATAGTCAAGGGAGTACTGATCATAACTAACCTGAGAATCCTTTGGTACTTCTGTGTAAAGATTATCCCACACCTTAGTTCGTCAAGGGATCACTAGCTCATATCAAGGTATAATTCACATAAAGTGGAAGGGATATCTCCTCTTAATCGAATCCAACAGCCAAGGGATCTCCAAGCCCAATGGAGGATCCACTCCCTATAGCTACTCAGAGACAGGGGAGTATTACTTCATAAGTGAGGACCAACACCCTGATCCAATAGAGGAGTACTACTCATGAAGAAACCACACACTAATATGATAGGGGAGTACCAAATTGTAAATTGAGAACCTAAAACCAAACTAGGTAGGGGAGTACTACTTGGTGGCTAGAGGACCCGCACCCTGGAACAATAGGGGAGTACCGACTCTTCCAACTAGTTCCCTATGAGATACCCACACCCTAACATGGTAGGAGAGTACCAAACCTAGGCTTGAGGACCCACTCCCTAACATGGTAAGGGAGTACTGACTCTTCTGAAACAACATGTATGGAGAACCCGTACACTGGAACGACATGGGAGTAATGACTCCTGTAATAGAGGACCTAAACCCTACCTAGTATGGGAGTACCCACTATATGTATACATCATCTATGGTGGACTCATTCCCTGATTCAATAGGTTATTACTGACTCCACAGATAGAGGACCCACTCCCTAGTCCTATAGGGGAATACCTACTCTACCTTCACAAACATCACAGGGAAACCAGTATCCTAGTCCATCAGGGGAGTAACACCCTCGGAGGAAACTACCCAAAGGTAATGAACCTATTCCCACAAAATGGGGAGTCCCATATCCACCTAATAATATATTTAAGGAAAACATGTTCCTAGTCCATTGGGGGAGTAACAATCCTAGTGTCTTTCAATACAAATCACACTGATCTCCAACATAGGATCAGTGTTGGTCGACAAGCATCTTACTTAATTCATGCCACCTCATATCTCTTAAGTCGTAATAGTGTACAAAATCATGATCTACATGAAAAAATACTTAATATGGACTTCTCAAAAGCTTGAATATGAGTCCCAAAGAAGAAGATACAGAAGGTGGACAATCCTTTGAGGATCTCCTAGTAGTAAATGGTGTGTGAGCCCGCCCGAGAACCTTCCCATGTATCTGGTCCACATGGGTTACAACCTATGTAGGGGTACATAGTTTTTAGAGGAGGTACATGTCATGTCCCTCATCAATCATCCCATTTTTGTGTTCCTCTTCTACACAGACCGGCCAACCATGTCCCTCACACACCATATATCCCATACTACACAGTGTGTTCAGATAAATGGCCACATGCCCATGTATTTTTCCCATGTCTATGTACTGGACCTCGTTTCCTTGTATCTTGGATATGTGTTAGTACATGGCCATGTATTTTCACACAGCTAACCCAATCCATGTGCCATGGTCATTTGATTTAGGGAAATACATGGCGTGTAGCAACCATACACAGCATGTAGTCCTAAATGTCTATCTTCCCCAAATAGGAAGAGCTACATGACATGTGTCACTGAACTAAATTCCATGTAGATGGTAATTCTAGTTAGTAATTACATGAAAAATGCATTGATTCATCCTGTTCAACTCCAAGACCAATATATCTACTTAGCATGGATCAAAAGAAATTGTATTTGGGCTCTAGCACCTTAAAAATGCCCAATGAAAGTGATTGGGACCAAAAATAAAATCTTACTACCTAATTGGAGAAATTATAGAGATTTGGATTAAGAATGATGCCCATATCATGCTTCACCTAGATCTGATGATGATCTGTTTCAGAAACGGAGATTGGCATCACCTTGCTTCATCAATTTGACGTGTTTTCACCTTTTATCCAAAGAGAGGAGAGGAGGATAAAAGGATAAGAGGACTCCTTTTATTTTTCGCTCCAATGTGAGGGTAGGGTGAGGGTATTTGGTTTGAAAAAATTAAACGTATTAATTCCCCTTTAATTCCATGTCACCCAAAACTACCCCTAATCAAAACTCTCAGTTCAGATAACCTTAGGTTGTACCTTAGGTAAACACGACATTCCGAAATAAACTATAGTCTCATAAATTCACAATGAGACTCCTAAAGGGATTTATTTATGCATTAACAGAAACTACATATGCATGATAAAATATATTTAACATTTTTAATATTGTTTCATTGAGGTTCCTCGGGCCCCGACTTCCTGTGCCGACTCAGCGCCAGACTTCGAAAATATTTTCTGAAATATTCTAAAGAACATTGGGTCAAAACATGAGTCATTAAATTCTCCCAACCTTAGGTATTTTCATCCCTAAAAATCAAAATCCAAAAAACAAGCGAAGAAACTGATCCCCCCACTATACACCCACACCAGCAAGCTCATTAAGGGTTAATGTGGTGCTTAAAAGCACACATGGAGAGGAACCACCAAGATCAAGCCACTCTTACAAAAAATATCAACATGAATCCTTAGTTACAATAGGTAGGAAAGAACCAAGAACCATGGTCCATTTACAGTCCTGGGGTATAGCGGTACACCACCTCTCAAACCTTACATACACATTGACGGAACCCCTCATTTCTCATCCACCCTAGATGGACTGTACAACAGTATACTCAAGAATTTCTCATTAAAGGTATATGTTGAACACATTAGGGTAGTCAAGAACAAAATAAGGGTTCCCAAGAGTAAACATTGGGTTTTACCAGGCCTTCGTTAAAAAATAAAATTGTAACACAACTCACCAAAAAAACACTACCACACCCACTAGTGGCATCCCAGCTGAGTTTAGATGGAAGGAAAACAATCCATACTATAGAAACATCATAGGGTCTAACTTTGCTTCTATGGAATGATTCTAAGAAAGGATCTCCCTCTCCCAGGGCCGCCAAGATAAACAGGTTCGAGTAGGAAAACTCCACTGGAAGGGCCAAGACTGGCTCTAGAACTTCATCATAAAACCTTACCCTGAACATGCAATTCTAAGGAACTCTTCCATCGCACCTTGATATTTTCCACTTTGGGCAGCACTAACTCACCTGCACGGTTCTTATCACATCACAAAAATGCGCCTTGCTGGGGAAATTGTCCCTCATAACTCATGAGTTCAAAGCTACGTCAAACTGCACCACCTCCTCCTCGAGTGTGTCATGTACAAAGCCAACGCCAAACACACGAGGATGCCAACAAAATCAGGACTGATCAAACATGCATTGAGTCTTACCAGGACCTCTATCACAACTACCAACACGGGGTTCTAGTGATTCCCTATGTCACCCTATATTCATCCTTGGAGCTTCTAGGTCAAGGACCTCTATGGCCAACAACTGTCCTCACCCACTTCTTCTAGCTCCCTGAGCCTAGAACGGACCACATAGGGGTGGTGGTGGAAATACCTCCAACTATATGCCACCTCTTGATGATCTTCCATATCCTCCACCTCGTATACCACCTTGAGGAACTCCTTAATATAAATGTTTCCTCTTCCAAGGAAGATCATCTTCTAGCTCCCTCTTAGCAACACGGTGGGTCAGGAAATCTCTAGTGAGATTCCCCAGCCATCTCAAATGTAACACCACCACTCAGGTGGCTGATCTGATCCTCAATGATCTTCCTACACTACAAACCTATGTTTCAATGTCTAGGAAAGGGTTTGCCTCCTACACTGTGAGCCTATCACTTGTCATATACCAGCTCCTGTAGATGCCTCAGCCTCGTGACCAGTATTACGGGTCACATCCACCTGTTTCTCATCCAATAAATTTTCCACCACAAGTTCTCCCTATAGTACTCCAATATAGGTGGAAATGCACAGAGGAATCAAAAACGCCCTGATCTCCCAACATAATCAATGCTCAAAGGTTTGTTCTCTAAAGAACGGATCCCGAACCATATCCAAGGGGCATCGTGACAAGTATGTGAACATCACCGAAAACTATACCACTATCATTCTACCATGCTAAAGCTGTAGAAGCTTATGGATATGCAATGATCTCAAAATGGATGGGTAAAACTCTTCCCTGAAGAGTCACTTGAACTCCTCCCAAGTAAGTGTTTCCTCGTCATGAGAATGTATCACCAGATGCCACCATCACCCGACTAAACCCTACAGAAGGATCTCCATTAGGACCACCATCTAATTGGTAGGGGTCCTCACTAAGTAAAAAAACATGTGTGACTATCGTGATCTAGTCTTATTCTTCTTGGGGTTCTAGATCACCCTGGTACATCAGAGTTCACTGCCTCTGGAACTTGTGTAATGCACTCAAAATGTGTGCTTCCTTGGCCTAAACTACCATTAAAACCTACTACTCTGCGGGCAGTGGAACCACTAGCAGACCACCCAAAGTTAACACCTTAGAATAAGTGCTCTGCACTGAAGCCTAACAACAGGTAGGATTGTTATAATGATCACAATGTAGAATCCTCTCTGGTTGTCTTCATGGAGGAATCCTGAAATAGAATCAAGACGTACCATAGTCAAAGAGTATGTCTGCGGAGTTGACTGAAGAAGGACATGAAAAACCAAAACCCAGACCTATATAATGCATTTACCATTTATTTCCCAGCTACCCATATCCTAATGTACTGAGTCAAAAATAAGTTATTAGAGTCTCAGTGAATGGATACATCAGTCGCAACACCAAAACTAGAACTACAGTCCTGAGATCTGAACTCAAAACATCCTAACACTCTCTCTAAGAAACCCAAAAAAATCTCACAACACTACGGTCCCAATGTGGAACCGACCACCTCTAATACCACTATGTCATGACCTTAACCAATAAAGACTAGGGAGAAACTCTCCAAGACTACCTTCAATAGTCCAAGGACAAGAGACTAGCACAGAGAAGGCGTATCACTAACATGGGTGGAATTTCTTAAGTACCCATTTGCACGCACATATCTCCAAGCTCATAAAATTATTAAATATAAAAACCAATTGAAACTAATGCATACATACATCTATATCTCACAACCATAGTACAACAGAAGGGATGAAAGTGTAAAAGGGAAAAATAATGCCAAACAAATATAACTATAAAAGAATCCTTCCTACTCAGAAGGAGGGGATTGCTGTCAACTGCAACTAATGGAAAGTGCCTCGACCAAGATATGGTAAACACCTCGGTTTATCTAGCTCACTAAGCTCCACCTGTCTTAGTTTTTATATCGACTCCATCAAAATTTATTTGGTATGCATAAGACACAAAACATGTTTGGGCAAGGCCTGTGCAGGGGTGAGTATAAAAATACTCAGTAGGCGCCCCAAAAAACCCCAAAATAAAAAGGGAGAAACTGAAAGGAAATAGTTCACTCCACCTAGTCATAGGGAAACCCAATCGAGAGAGAAAATCCATCTCAAACCATCCTCAGTAGTACATGACAAGTTAGCTTGATCTAAAGAGGTGTAAACCCCGATATGTGACAACACTATAAGGACTCCCATAAATCACCCAGATATACTCATCTCAGACACTAACTATTATGAGGTTCCAACCTAATAACTAGAAATAAGATTTTCTTCATAGATTATAACTATAACATGAAACCAGGAGAACACACTCCATGAGATCAGTCATCCCAGATGGAACCTGTCCGATAGATTCCCTACATTAGGAAAACTCTACCATTTCTAATGGTATGTCTGAGATAACGTACTCCATCAAGAACATATTACAAGGTCCTACTTTAGTGCCTAGCACCAGAGGTCATGTCATCACTACATCGCACCTAGAATAGTATAAAGAAACCCATGTGAAGTGTACCACCCCTTACCACTACACACAATTGAGGGAGAACTACTCCTGCCTATGCCCCACGTGAATCCTCTCTAACAAGAGAGAATGAAGGGACTCACGCCTCGCCACTCCCCCATAGTTGAGGGATTATTACTCATAACTAACATTTGAAACCTCTATTTCTCTTTTAAGGAGTATCATTCACCTTAGTCTATCAACTATGGTCTAGATCCTATCTAGTTATTTTTTAAATCAAGTGAAATGTCTCTCTACTTGTAATTGTATACAATAGTAGAGGGAGCTCCAACTCTAGTGGAGAACCTGCTACCCGCTCCTACTTAGAGACGGGGGAGTGCTACTTTGTAAGTGAGGACCCACACCCTGATCTAATAGGGGAGTACTAATCATGAAGGACCCACACCCTGATATGATATGGGAGTGCCACTTCATAAATCGATGACCTATACCCTATCCCAGTAGGGGAGTACTACTCAGTGGCTAGAGGACCTACACCCTGGAACAATAGGGGAGTACCAACTCTGCCAACTAGTTTACTATGGGAGACCCGTACCCAGACATGGTATGGGAGTATTGACCCTAGGCATAAGGACCCAATCCATATCATGGTAGGGGATTACAGACTCTGCCGAAAAAACACGTATGGAGGAACCATGACCTAGAACAACAGGGGAGTACCAAATCCTATAATAGGGGACCCAAACCCTACCTGATAGGGTAGTACCAAATCTATAAATATGTAATGTATGGAGGACCTGCACCATGATCCAATAGGGTAGTATTGACTCTATAGATAGAGGACTCTATCCATGGTCCCAAAGGGAAGTACCTACTCTACCTTCACGAATGTCATGGTAAAACCCACACCCAAGTCCATCAGGGGAGTAACACCCCCTGAGGAAACTATCCAAAGGTAAAGAACCCACACCAATGATGTGGGGAGTCCCATATCCACCTAACTAGGGAAGTAAGGAAAACTCGTGCCCTAGTCTATCAGGGGGGTTACAGTCCTAGCGTCTCTTTATACGAACCACACCGATCTCCAACATCGGCTTAGTACCACTCCATAAGTGTCTTGATTGATTCATACCACCTTGTATCTCATAAGATATAACAGAGGACACCATTTCACTCTATGTAGGAAACCACTCAAGGTGGACTACTCACAATCCTGAATCTCATTCCTAAAGAAGAAGATACGGAAGGCGGAAGATGCCCAGAGGATCTCCTAGTAGTACACAGTGTGCATCCAGGCACACACGGTGTGTCCGCCCTCCCAAGAACCTATCCATGTATCTATTCCATGAAATTTACAAGCCATGTAGGGGTACACAGCATATAGGGTAGGTACATGATGTGTCCCTCGTCACTTGACCCCTGTCCATGTTCCTCTTTTACATGTACTGGCCAACTGTGTCCCTCACACATCGTGTATCCCATACTACATAGCATGTTCAGATAAATGGCCACCTGCCCATGTATTTTGCATGTTTCCATGTACCGGACCCCATTTCCATGTATCTGGGTCATGTTTTAGTACTCGACCATGTATTTTCACATTGCTAACCCAAGCCATGTCCCATGGTCACACGGTTTTGGGCACTACACAGCGCGTAACACACATACGCAGCGTGTAGTCCCAAATGTTCATCTTCCCCGAATAAGAAGAGCTACAAGACATGTGTCACTAAACTACATGTTGTGTAGATGGTAATTCTAGTTGGTAATTACTTGAAAAATGACATGATTCACCCTGTTCTTTCCCAAAACTCACATATCTATATAGTAGGGATCAAAAGAAATTGTATTTGGGCTCTAGAACCCTAAAACAATGAATAATGAAAGGGATCAGGACCAAAACTCAAATATGCCTACCTAGTTGGAGAAACGCCGGAGATTTTGATTAATAATGATTCCTAGATCATGATTATCCTCAATCTAATGATGATCTACATCAGAAACGGAGATCAGCAGCACCTTGCTTCCTCAATTTTGTGTGTTTCTACTCATTAGCCAAAGAGAATAGAGAAGGAGAGGTGGATACATAACCTCCTTTGGTTGTGTGATCCAACATGAGCGGAGTCAGTGGTGGTATTAGGTTAAATAAAATTAAACCTATTAATTCCTCTTTAATACCACATCAACCAAAATGCCCCCCGATCAAAACTCTCATCATAGACGACCTTAGGTCATGCCTAGGGTAAACACAATGTTCCAGACTCAACCGCGGTCTCATAAATCTGATCGAAGACTCAAAATTGGAGTTATTTACGCTTCAAGTGAAAATTCAAAAATGTGAAAAAAATATATTTAATATTTTTAATATCACTACACAAAGGCTCCCCCCGGGCCCCGAGTTCCAGCACCAACTCAGTGCCCAACTCCGGAAACATTTTTCGAAAAATTATAAATTCCTTCAAATTAAAACTCGTGTCATTACAACCTGGAATTATATAGATGTATAATATTGTGTTTGAGACATTGTATCATGCTAAAAATTGTCTAAATCTTCCTAATAGATCACTATTTGATATATCTTCCCATAAATTATAGGTTCATAACTTTAAATTTTCTGTTGCAAGTGAACTAGGAATCTAGTAAATTATCATTTACTGGGGGGGTCTCCATATCAGTAAGGATCATGTGTACATATGGGCGTAGAAAATCTGATGATTTATACTTGAAATAATAATCTGGAAAAGTCTATGCAAGGTTTAATAAATGCATCCTACACAACTAGACATACCCTTGCACGACATAACCGACTAGTTGATCGATACAATCGAAAACTTCAACATCGGGAGTGGTTTTGAATAAATAGCCATTTTTTATAAATAATTTGATAGGGTGGGTTAAAATCATGAAAAATGAAATAAAATGGAAGGGAATTTGAGGAAGAAATCATGAAATAATTCATGAAAGAAAACAGGAAAAATTCCCAACTTATGAATTTTTACCTGTCATTTATCGTGCTCAATTGATCACACCAAAGAGCATAAACCTTGATGTTTGTTCCATGTAGTGTGCACTAAAAATATCATTCACAATATCTTATGATTTATCACTCATTCTCGATCACCTTTTCCCAATGATAAGTGATGAAGCACCATAACTTACAAATACTAAGAGTCATACATGGGTGAAAAGAGAGATTCATCTATAGGATTCACCGAGGTCATTAGTTCACATTGATGAGGTGGTCCACTATTATTTATATTAGGAGATCATGTATGTTGTGTAGTTTTATTTGGACCTACATGTATGCATGTTTTTCCTCAAACACATGCCCACTTCTTTAACTTAGGCACATACGCCCAACCAAGTTCATGACCAAGTCATATTTACCTCATAATTTGATCATATTATCTTATCAAATCAATTATAGGAGGAATTTATAATCACTAAAATTTGATTAAAGGATGAATTATATGAATCTTTGACAGGAATTTCAAGACATTCAAAAATGGATGGAGAATAACCAAGAACCACTATGTCACATCCAGTCTCACGTGTCATGTATCATGCCCCGCTCCTCTCTCATGCATACCATGTACCTTATTCAAAGGGAACTAGGTTTTTGAATTAGGTATCATTGGTTATCTTAGAAACTATTTCCCCTTTCCTATATAAGGTCCCCTGACCTCCCTTTTAAAAACCCAAGTGTGAGAGGAGAAATTTCATCAACATATGACTGCATAATGTAACGTTTTCATGCTCGGACCTTCCAAACTTCCCCTCAAGTTATTTTTAGATCAAAATATACGGTAAAATAGTGGGGTTATAGTGTATTTGTGTCTTTTTATGATTACATCCATCTAAGATACCACTTCACCAAGGTTATTACTAAAACTAGATAAAATGAATTTTCATAAGGTTCATTCCTAAACAAATGAGAAGTGACCTATTGACACCCAATTTTTTCTTCAATGGGCTTTCATCTAGTCTGTAAGGAATATAATTATGTTCCCATTTACTCAAGAATCCTATCTAATATCATCCTCAACCCTTGAGGTCTATTAAAAATGGTGATCAGATCTTTACTATTGGATTTTCACCCATTTAATCTAACTGGGTGCCCATGCATCCAACACACCCAAGTGGTCCCCATTCACCCAGTTCACCAAATTGGGAACACCTTTATTCAGGTATCCTAATATGAATCACACCCAACTTCCAATGCTCAACCACCATAAAGCCTAACCTAGATCTTACAAAAAAATGTTATTCCTAGAAAATATGATATCTATTGGGGTTCCTTATCCACCTAGGTCTTTCACTTGGTCTAAAGAGATTAACTAAAAGACCCTTCTAACACTTGGCCACCCAAACTGAACCCCAAAGGAGTTTCACCTAGTTGAACCTCCTCCACAGTCTCCTAAATTATAATAAATGGTTATGCACACCACCATTCTCTATTATGATTATGTATTCCTTTAATAATAGGATTTAGATACCCCATATCTCCCCAAAATATCATTCCTAATGGGTAGGGTCCTCAGGATACATTCAATCATGCATTCCTTTAATAATGATGATTCTTATATTTGGGAAATTGGTGGAAGCTTGTTTGGAATATCCCTCTTGGTTCACTAAGCTTAGATTTTCTGAACTAGTTCCTTGTCCACTAAGTGCCTAATCAACTCTTTAATTGACCTCCCTAGTCTAGTTAATGAGCCACATGCATTAATGGACATCTAATCTTGTGTAATTCCAAACATACCTTCACCCAAATCCTCTGTTAGGTCAAACTAGAAAGGGAATCTTATGTATAAGTCCAATAAAATTCATTTTTAGGTTTATTTAACCTAGTAGTCTATTCTGCATGACTATAAACTACAAAGATTATGATCTGGATTGTATTAACTTAAACTAAAAGATATCATGGTCTTGGTTGCACAACCTTAAAATGTACATCACTAGTACTAGTTTCATGTACATAAAAGGTGCATCATGGTCTTGGTTGTATGATCTTAAAATAACATCATTAGTTATGGTTTCACAATCTTAAAAGGAATATCATTTTTCATGCTAGCACAACATTAAAAGGCACCATAGTGGTCCTTATCACACATCCAAGGTATAACATCTCATTAATATGCATTAGACTGTGTGGGTTTCAATTCCCTTCATAGGGATATAGAGGTATAACTTCTCATGGGACCAATATCAACTCCTCTATACCTACCACCTCCCTCGATGATGATAAATTCTACAATGCCTAACAATATAGCTTTAAAATAGAGTATAACTAACTGACATGGGCAAAGGTGGAGAACTATTTATATAAACAGATGTTCACATCAATGCATTGTATCAATCAATCAATTTCATGATAAGGATAACAAGTATTGTTACTAGGAAATATTTAATGAATATTTATGAAATTTATAATATAATTCTAGACTAGACAATAATACACCTCATGGTATGAGTTTATCTCCCATATTATCAATATAAACATGAAATTTGAAGCATCTTTAATTTATACTAACAACTTCTCACCTTTGTAAAGTGGGTCTACAACCAAACATAAAACATGGGTGTAAACTCATGGGAAAATAGCCATGTAGTAGTGTTTTTAAGGAATCATGTTCCATACAAACAATGACCATTACCAGCAAATTATGATATAATTTAATCATCTTACAATGATTGGTTATTTATAAAAATATTTTAAGTGCATTTTAATGAACCATGATTTGGACATATAATTTATATAATTCCATGACTATTTTACATAACTATTTATACCATGGTTTTAAAGACTTAAATAAACATGACCTTTTTCATAAATAACACATTGTAGTTCTATAAAAATTCATTCTTTCAGTTTCTTTGTTCACTTAGAAATCAATCCAAATGTGATGGAAGTGGATTTGATACCACTAATGGGTTTTGGATGGGATAAAACTTATCTAAACATAATGGAAAACATCAAAAAAAATATTATGTCATAGGTTCACTCTATTCATTTGGACTAAATATGATAAAATAAAAAATATTGTACATTTCCTTTGATGATCCAAATCTATCCAAGATATTCCATGTGACCTTGATATAAATAATTGAGAATGTAATATCCCATCTTTTCTAGGTATATCCATCTTTTATTTTTTTTATTGAACCTATTTTGTTTAGTTTTTCTTCTGTCTTTGAACCTTGGTGGTTGAGTATCATTCTGAGATGAAGAGCCTTTTTTAATTAAAATAACTTAAATTATGAGGATGTGTGTTTCTTTGAATTAATGGATTCTTGCTATAATTTTTTTAAATAGGATTATGGAGTTTTTACATGAGTTTAATAAGGATTCAAAGGTGTTTGGGAATTTTTGCAGAAGTTTGGAATAAAGCGGTCTATAAGGAATTTAAACTCTATGTAAAATCATTACACTACATGTAACTTCCACCAAGTAGATGTCATGAAAGGGTTAAAGTTAATTAATTGGTTCATGGTGGGAAGTGTTTACAATCTGTGAATCTACATTTCATGATTTGTAATGTCTGAGCAAGGTTAAATTCACCCGAGGAGACATGAATTTTAGTATACCTCGTTAATTGAGAATACATGTTGTGTAATACATTTACATGGCTTGTATTTCTCTATCTTGGAAGTTTTAAATCCATGTTCGGCATATAATTTTATCTTATCTTCTTCATACCTTCCTCTCTCATGCCCTAGGTGACTTCCAAGAAATTTGGGAGTATCCTCATCCCTTCTGGATTTCAATTTCAAGAAATATATCTTTGATGAGTTGTTTTTTTATATTTCCTTATCTTATATGTTTCTATCCTCTATTTTGGTGTATATATTTTCGATATTTTTGGGTTTTTATCTCATTGTTTCATGATCTAGGTTCCTTATTTTGATCTTCATTGCCTCCATTCTTGATGGTGATTTCCATTGGATGTGTTTTATTGATCACCGGATAAATATTTGTGATCTAGAACCTAACCCTATGGTCTATTCAATTGTGACGTATATATAATACTATGATTGCACCAACACAGCCTGCGTAATAATTAATTAAATGATTACTGATAATAAATCTTTTTTTTTGTATTATTCATTGGATCCCTTTAGATTCAATTAATGTTTCAACTTGTCTTGTGGATACACATAGGGTGAGATAACCCTTGATTAAATAATGAATTAGATAATGGTTTAAGGTGTGTTTAGTATGACAAGAGATTTCAGGTGATTATTGGATATAGAATCACTTTAGTAATGAATTATTTCTTATTGAAATGACTGGTGATAATTTGATACAAATGAGTGGGTGATTTAAAGACAAATGGTAATTTTCATAATTATCCATCGAGGCTTATGATGTGATATTGTCATATCTTTGCTATTATGACTTGTCGTGTTTCGTGTTGTGATACTTATATAGTCAGATTGGTCCGATTTGATGTTTTAATGCTTATATAGTGGTCTTGGAATAGTTTGATGTTGTAATGATTTTATAGAGGGATATTCTAGGATTCTAAAATGCTTATATATCAGGCTTGGACCAGTTTGATGCTGAAATGATTGTATAGTGGTCTTGGCCCAGTTTGATATTGAAATTACTATATAGATTTCTTGGACCGGTTGATGCTAAAATGATTATATATAAGGATTTTCCAAAAGTTTAAAGTGTTTATACTGAGGTATTTTACTTTTTATTTTATTACACTATTGTTTATAGTTATGGATGGCATGGTTGTGCTATATGCTTAGAGATATTTCAGCACGGTTCTAAAGCAGGTTGGTTTATGTATTGTATTAATTGATTAATCAATACATCTATTTACTACTATATTGCATACACTTATTATCAGACTGGTTTTTTTAGACACAGTGGTATCGACCTACTGAGTTTTACTCACACCCTCTTTGGGATACCATTTGGTAGCTGAGTTGGTTACATGGAAAAGGTATAGATAAGGGAAAGGGACCTTTTTATTGATTGTTACTTTTTAAATGGGCTAGAATTTGGAGATGGGACTGAAATGGGGTTCCAGAGTGGGGTCTTTTGATTTATTTGTGTCAATTTGTTATTTAATTTTTATTACTTTCAGTTTGAAATTTGGATACATTTCAACTTGTCAATACATGATTCTTTATTATTGAGTTATTGGATCCTACTTTCCATTCTAGTTGTATATGGCACCATCTCCTCTATTTACCATTACTATGATATTTATTGATACCTATTTATTTCCATTATATTGTAACTATGTACCAGGGTTATAGTCTCCCCACAATAATCATTACACCCCCGCTATTAGTCATCAGCCTATGGCATATAGGGAGGCATGCTTGAGGTCCCATAACCAACCTAGTTTTTTCACACGAGAGAGTGTTGAATTGAGGTATGTTACAAAGTGGTATCAGAGGAGAAAGTTTTTTTATTTTATATTGATTTACTATTTGGGAAAGGTGGAAATGAGACTAGTATGCGATAGGACTTGGTAATGAGCTTATGCAAGAAAGTAGCTAACCAATGTATGAGGGGAAATCTGAGTTCCCAATTATGGGATTGTTGTTCTTAATGTTCTCTATTACAGTTGATGTTATTTCACCCTTGGTGATTTACATGTTGTGTGATGTTATTTTTTCTTGAGATTTATACTCATGGACTAGTATAGAATAAGATGAGTTTTCATGAATCATGGTAGAAACATAGGGATATATCTTGACATGTATTTTTCATTATAGGACATATTTTATTGCATTTGATATATTCTCCTTGATGAACCATGAAATGAGAAACCTACTATATTTGATAAATAAAATGAATGAATTGTTATGTCATGCTAAAATACTTTTAATATAGGCTTATAGAAACCATGTTCTAGTGGTTCTCTGTTGTTGGCACCTATTGATGTTGAAATTGTTTTTAGCTAGTGTTCTAAGGTGTTTTTTTGTCTTGTAGAGAAAATTCCTCCTCTTCATCTTCAATTTGATTGTCTGGAGAGTGGAAATTAGTATGCTCCTAATGTAGCTAGGCTGTAGCTTCTTGTAGTTCCTGAGGATTAGATGAATTTTCATCTTCATGAAATATTCCTAAGGGTCATGTGATCCATGGAAAGGGAGAATGTTTTCACCATGCCTTTGATGTTTGAGCTAATAAGGGAGTTTCAATTACAGTGTCTGCCTATGTTCACTAGGGAGGTAAGATCATAGGTAGAAGAGTTTTGGGTTAAGTCAGTCTAGAAAATCTTTAAGCACCTTGAGACACCTAAATATAAGAGGTTGAATCTTGTTTCATATATGTTTCACGGACCATCCAAGAGTTACTGGGACATTTTGGAGAAATATGGGCAACAAGACTAGTTATCCTAGAAGGAC
This sequence comes from Viscum album, assembly GCA_963277665.1. Taxonomy (NCBI): domain Eukaryota; kingdom Viridiplantae; phylum Streptophyta; class Magnoliopsida; order Santalales; family Viscaceae; genus Viscum; species Viscum album. The sequence goes on along the minus strand of OY728121.1, from coordinate 1,073,876,187 downwards.
TTCAAGGAAAATTTCCTTAGTCACTTTTATCCAAATATGTTGAGGGAAGATAAGGATCATGATTTCATCAACCTATCATATGAGGTCATGTAAGTGATGGACTAAGTTGAATGTTTCACTAACCTATAGATATTTTCACCATCTTTATATACTGATGAGATCTCTATGGATATGAATTTTTGGGGTGGGCATCACTATGAGATCTGGCCATAGGTGAAGGTCTTTCACTTGAGTAACCTTTCATATGTAATGAATCAGGAACTCATCATGAAAAGGAATTTGAGAGAGGCCCCAAGTAGTGACTGGGATATTTTATTAGGGTGAACTAGTAGCTCTTATTCTAGTGGTAAGAAGAATTTCCATCGTAGTTATCACCAAGGAAGTAGTGGGAAAAGTAGTCAAGTTAGTGGGAATCCATCTCAAGACTGTGTTCTATTGTAGTGCTATCAGTGTGTCAAGTTGGGACATAACATGGATCATTTCCAATACCTAGAATTTTATTTCCATGATTTCGGTAGGCTGTATCATATCCAGAATTTTTATATGAAATTCTTTTTGCATAGTAGTGATAGGGGATTTGGATGAGTGCCATAGTTTGGGAAGGACATAGATACCACTCAGCAGACATTTTTTTGGAGTTCCAGGGGATATTTAGGTTGAGGCAGGGGATGTGGTACCCTAGTGCAGTAATAGTTGTACTATGTAGAGGTAATATCCCAAGGGAGTTATATTGGAACCTAGGTCAGAGGGTCTAGTCATCTTCGCATGATTCAATCTACCCCATCTATTGTGTATTTAGGACCTTTTACCATCAGAGGTATGATTCCTTCATCTTCTACCCTTTAATTTGTTTTTTTTATATATGAGCATCATATTACTTTTTATCTTCTCTTTTTGTAAATTATTTAGGCTTGTTTGTGAAAATATTGGATGGTTTTTTGACCATTTATATGCTATTTGGAGTGTAATTAGATAATATCAAACATTTCAATGTTCTTTCTCTAGATATTGGTGGTTACCATTTCTTTTTGAAACCATTCATGCAAAAAATGACATGTTTCTATTTTATTCTTGTTATGGGTTGGATAGTTTTATATCGGGATCATATACTATTACAAGAGTAGAGTTACCTTTTTATATCCAGAAGGAGGAAGCTATTTTCACCAGGGAGAGTGGGATCTTCAGGCTAGTCATGTAGGACCAATTCAGTGTAGATTGAATTTTCTCATGGATCAGATTTCAATTCCTTCTCTAGAGGATGGTGGAATTTAGTGGAACAAATTTCCTCTTATGGTAGACCATTTTTAGTATGTATTTCCTTGTGAGTTCTATGGCTTACCACCCAAGTGGGAGATCAATTTTCACGATTTAGTTGGTGTCAGGAGTAGAGCCAGTTTCTATTCTACCTTACTTGATGGAACCAAAAGAGATTCATTAATTGAATGTTTTGTTAGAAGATATGGAATGCAAGGGTTTTTTTATATCTTATTACATATCCATGGGATTCTATATAACATTTTTCAAGAGGAATGATGTGTATTTGTACTTATGTGTGGATTATCCGAGATTGAACTAGATGATGGTCAAGAACTGGTATCCCCTTACGTGAATCAATGATTTATTTGATTGGTTGAGAGGTGATAAGATCTTATCCAAGATCAATTTGAGATTAGGAAACCACCAGTTTATGGTGAGACCATCGGGCATACCCCTGACTACTTTTAGGAGTAGGTATGGCTTGTATGAGATCTTAGTGAAGTTGTTCGGTCTGAAGAACACACCAGAAATATTCATAGCCTTTATGAATTGGATATTTCAACCTTTAATAAATTATTTAATTATAGTTTTTTAAATGAAATATTAGTTTAATTCTAGTCGACATATGATAATTCCCAATATCTTGATATCATCTTGAGTACATTGAGAGAGCATCAAATTTACACCATGATAACCAAATGCAGTTTATAGATTGATAAAGTGCACTTCTGGGTCCATGTCATCCCAGAGGTAGGAGTGTCAGTGGACCCATATAAGGTTTTTGTTGTTGTATATTGGATGTTTACTAAGAATTTATTTGATATTCTAATATTTCTGGGTTTTTAATGTTATTATTAGCACTTTATCAAGGACTTATCCGATCTAGAAGCATTGATGTCGGGGATGAACAAGATGGGAGTGAAGTTTGTTTGGTCAAATTCTTGTGAGAAGGATTTTATAGAGTTAAAAGGAAGGATATCCATAGCACCTATCTTCACTTTACATGTTCTGAGTAAATCATATACTTTGTACTATGACACATCTAGAGTTGGACTCAGCGAAATTCCAATGTAGGAGCATCAAGTGGTCGCTTATGGCTCCAAGAAAAACAAGACCACATGAGAGGAATTATCCTACTCGTGATTTGGATTTTTCTATGGTGGTAGATTACCTAAGATGTTAGAGGCACTATCTTATGGGTGAGAGTTGTTTGGTGTATATGGATGACAAGAGCCTCAAGTGAATATTTTCTCAATGGGACCTAAACCTTCGACTAAGGAGGTGGGTCAAGTATATGTAGTATTTTGACTTTGAGATGGATTACACACCATGAAAGGGATTGTCTTTGCTGATACCATAATCTAGAAGATGAAAATTGAGGCAGTGTGGGATTATTTTGATGAGTAGAAAATGATGGCACTCTTTACAGACATGTACATAGATGTTCAGGAGTCTCAGGGATGAGTAGCTCTGACATCAACATCTATCATACCTATGCATATTAACTAGATCAAGAGAGATCAGTTATCAAATCTAGATGGATTAGTCTTAAGAGACAGCTTATATGGTTAAGAAACCCCATTAGGATGGTCTCTTGAAAGTGATAATTCCATTCTTTTTCATAGATGAGTATGGTTTGTTATGGTCTTGTGTGAGGAGATCATGAGAGAGTTTCATGCTTCTATATGGGAGTTACATCCTGGATTGACAATGATGTACCATGATATCTATAGATAGTATTAGTGGTCAATAATGAAGATAGATGCAGCCACCATTGTGGAGAGATTTTTCACCTTCCAGTAGGTGATAACATAGCATCATAGGCCTATTGGGATATTTCAGCCTCTTCCGATTCTTGAGTGAAAATTGGATGATGTCACTATGGATTTCATGATAGGATTACCTAGGAAAATATATAAGAGTAATTAAATATGGGTTATCATGGATGAACTGAAGAAGGTATCTCACTTATTTCTTGTCAGGAATACCTTCTCAGTTGATGATCTGGGTAGTCTCTATGTGCATGAGATAGTTCAGTTGCATGGTGTTATGAGGAGTATCATTTAAGACAGATATCCTTGTTTCATATCTTCGTTCTGATATGGTATTCATAAGGCTCTATGATCATAGGTTATTTTGATAATTTTCTATTATCAACATACTGATGGTCAATCTAAGCAAACTATTCAGATTATGGAGGATATGTTATAAGCCTTTGTATTGGATTTCAGAGGTTCATGGGAGCATCATATGGCAATAATGGAGTTTACATATAATAATATCTTCTAGTAATTTATCCAAATGAAACATTTTGAGGCTTGGTATAGTAGGTCATGTTGTTCACCTCTTTTTTGGTTAGAGGTAGGTGAGTCAGTGCTTGTTGGACCTAGTCTCGTGCAAGAGACGTCCAAGTAGGTTCAGCTGATCAGGACTTGGTTGGTAACCACATAAAGTAGAAAAAAGTCATATAATAACCATTGGAGATATCCTCTAGAGTTTGATTCTGGTCATTGTGTTTTCTTTAAAGTGTCACATAGGTTGGGGAAACACAATATCTAGAAATAAGGAAAGATAGAGCTTGGGTTTATTGGGTCGTTTGAGATAGTGGAAATTTTTGGTCCGGTGGCATACCAATTATCCCTTCCACAGTGCTACAATTCCATGCATGATGTTTTTAATGTCTCATATCTTCGAAGATATCATCCTAACCCTTATCATGTGGTAGACATCTAGGGAATATAGATTGGTGTATATGCTTCCTTTGAGGATAATACTATACAAATTGTTGACCGTAGTGAGAAATATCTCTAGGGTGGGACTATAACACTGTTTTGAGTGTTGTGGTAGCATGGGAATGTTAAGAGAAGACCTAGGAGAGAGAGAGTCTAATATGCCAACATAGTGGATAGACTTGTTCACCAAGACCCCACAGTGATACTTGGAGGATCTCAGGGATAAGATGTTATATGGTGGGAATGTTGTAATATCCCATAATTTAAAGGTATGTCCCTCTTTGATTTTTTCATTGAAACTATTTTTTGGGGTTTTATTCTATCTTTGAACCTTGGTGGATGAGTCTTGTTCAGAGGAAAAGAGACTTTTTTTGGAAAAAAATATCATAAATTTTAGGGATGTTTGTCTGTTTTAATTAATGGTGTCTAGGTATAAATGTGTTAAATGGACTTATAGAGGTTTTATATGAGTTTTTTAAGGATTTAGAGATGTTTTGTGCTTTTTTAGAAGCTGGGATTAGAGCAGTCTATAGGTCATTTACACACCATGTAAATACATCACACGATTTGTAACTACTGTCAGGAAGATTTCATGAAAGGGTTACAGGACATGAACTGTTTCATGGAATGAACTATTTACACACCATGAATCTACATGACCTGAAGTGTAATGTTTGAGAACCGTTAAATTCACTTGAGGCAACATGAATTTTGGTATACCTCGTTAATTGATAATACATGTTGTGTAATACATTTACATGTGTATTTCTTGGACTTGGTAGTTTTAAATCCATGTTCAGCATATAATTTTATTTCGTCCACTGTATCCCTTCCTCTATCAAGTCCTATTAGACTTCTAGATGATTTTGGAGTCTCCTATTCTCTTCAAGACATCCCATTCAAGAAATAAATCTCTGGTGAGTTGTTTTTCATAGGTTTCATTATCTTCACCATTTCTCTATATCATTGTGGTGTAAATATATTGGCTACAATTGTTTTTTGTTTTGATCTCATTGTTTCATGATCAAGGTTCCTTCTTGTGATCTTCCTCACCTCTATTCATATTGGTAATTTTTTTTGGAAGCATTGCACTGATTGTCAGATAAAGGTATGTGTTATAAAACCTAACCCTATGGTCTTTTCAATTGTAGAGTATGTAAAATATTATGATTACACCAAAATAGTATATGTAATAATTAATTAACTGATGACTGATGATAATTATTTTATTTAATTATTCATTAGATCCCTTTGGATTCAATTGAGGTTGTGACTTGGCTTGTGGCTACCCATAGGGTGGGAAGGCCCTTGATTAAATAATGAATTGGCTAATGTTTTAAGGTGTGTTTAGCATGAAATGAGATTTTTGGTGATTGTTGGATATATAATCACTTTGGTAATGACCTATTTATTATTGAAATGAATGGTGATAATTTGATTAAAATGAATGGGTGATTTAAAAACAAATAGTAATTTCCCTAATTAACCAATGAGGTATACGAAGTAATATTGCGATATACTGACTATTATGACTTGTTTTGTTTCATGTTTTAATTATTATATAGTGGGATTGGACCAGTTTTATGTTGTAATGATTATATAGAGTTCTTGGCCTAGTTTTATGTTGTAATGTTTTTTATAGAGGTCCATGGTCGGTTATGAAATTTTTATATAGTGGGCTTGACCCAGTTTGATGCTGAAATTATTATATAGCGGGATTAACCTAGTTTGATGCTAAAATGGTTATATAGAGGTCTTGGTCAAGTTGATGTTGAAATGATTATATATAGGGATTTTCTTATAGGTTTAAATGATTATATAGAGTGCTTTTCCGAGTTATTTGTTTACACCAATGGTTTATGGTTATGGTTGGCATGGTTGTGCTATATTCTCAAAGATATTTTGGCATGGTTCTAGAGAAGGTTCATTTATGTATTATATTAATTAATTATTTAATACATTTTTTTACCATTATATTGGATACACTTATTAACAGACAATTTTTTATTAGAAACAGTGGTGTCAACCTACTAAGTTTTATATAAACCCTATTTAGGAAATCATTTAGTACCCAATAAATTTTCATGGATATAGGTATGGACAAGGGAAAGGGACCTTGTTGCTAATTTTTTCTTTCTATATGGGCTAGAGTTTGGAGATGGGACTAACTTGGGGTTTGAGATCGGTGTATTTTGAGTTATTTTTGTCTGTTGTTTTTTATTTATATTACTATTAGTTTTATATTTAGGTACATTTTAGCCTATCATTACATGATTCTTTATTATTGAATTATTGGTTTATCCTTTACTTTCTAGTTGTATGTTGTACTATTTCCACTATTTACCATTACTCTGATGTTCTGCTGTATTGTAACTCTATACCAGGGGTATAGCCTCCCCATTATATTCATCACACCCCCGCTACTAATAGACATCCTCTGGTGTATGGGGAGGCATGCTTGACGTCTCATAACCAACCCGATTTGTCCACATGAGAGAGTGTCAGATCAGGGGATGTTACAGAGTATCAGTAAATGTACTCCTTCCTCTTAGGTTATCCATGTACTATGTGAATCTTCTTAATTCTTGGGAAGGACCCCCTCTTCCTCAAAGTTTTCTATAACCTTTGTGTTAAATTGAAAGATAATAAGATAGAATTTTTTTAACATAAATGAGTTTTGGTGAACAAATCACAATGTCACATACTAACCTGCCTAGGGATTGAACCAGTTTATATATCCATCCAAAGAAACTAATTGGAAATTGATTTTTTTTTATGTATTGATTAATAATTTCTTAAATGTTAAAAAAATTGCAACTCTTTGCAATGAACTATTCAATTCTCATAATGATCAGTTAATATTTAAATGATCATTATGGACATTAAAACTCCACAAATATTCATCACGTGATGATATAACTGAGAATGATATCATATAATGGGGTAAATAATGATTCAGATGCATTATTGAATAACCCATGAATATCCATGCACCATACCATATTGTAGTGACACTCACAATTTCATGGTTTACACCCGAACAAACCCTGACAAGGTAAATATTAATATAAATATATACTAAAGGGATTATCCAAAACATGTTGGCATATACTAAACCATGGAATATGATAATGAACATCAAGGCATAGTGTGAGATATTTTGTCATGACGGTTTTGCGTGAGAGTATCATATTATAAGATATTGATCAGTTCATCCACCATCTTCAACAGAAACTGTCATTGTTGATTATAGTCAAAAAATTATGATGATCATGATGGTTTTTAACAAATAACATGAATTTTTAAATGTTAATAATTCACTATCAGGATTCATAATTAATTTTATAAAAAATGAATTGTTTAAGAATTTTTTGAAACACACATTCAATATATATTGAATTTTTTGAGTTCCTTGGATGCCTATATAAGTTGGTTGATCCTAGAACATGTTATTGAGATGTTTATAACTCCTCAAAAACAAAATAATTTGTCATTATATTCTCTATTGTATTTAAACTCAAGGTTCAAGAAAATTTTTGCTTAAGGGAGACCCTACCTAAGTATCATGTGATTACCTCAATCCATTGGCACCCTAGGAGGGATAAACCCATTGGTTTCTCCTTAGTGATCTCGATCAAGATCACACAAGGCTTTTACATGTTGGATCAAATAGTGTAAGGTGAATTTTTATTCTTTATTTTATTATTTGTTCTAAAAATATAGATATATCCAGGTTTTTTTTGGGTTTTTTTGTTCTGTAACACCCCAAGCTTCCCCGATACACTTCTTTTGAAATAATTCAATTGCTTGCGATGCACGAAACACCGAGTTCGAATGAACCATGATCAATCAAACTAGCTGTTTAAAAAGTGGTTATGAATAGTATTAACCAAATTATAAAATTTAAATACAATATAATTAATCAAATTTTTTTAAATCCATCCAAATGATTTTATAATCATAATATAGGAATTAATCCAATTTTACACATTAAAAGGCTATTTGTTTCAAAAAGTAATTTTACCACCTTTTAATGGAGAACACATTTTAAATAAAATATTTGACACTTTTAAATATTAAATTAGAAAAAAATACAATTCTTATTTAAAAGTGTGATATCAAAGTTTCCTTTGGTTCAATTTTTTGTTTTTTCTGAAAAGTTTCATGTTTTTATGAATAATAATAAAAACTAAATTTTAATCGAAAACAAATTTTTTCATCGAAATAATTTATAGTGTTAAATTATAATTTTTATTGGTTTTAAAGTATAATTATATTTTATTTTTATCATTTAATATAATTTAGGTCATTGGAATTATTTTCACATTAAAATTGGATATAAATATATGTCAATCTTTTGATGGTTTTTACTTTTAAAACCTCGTTTTATCATTCTATCAACAAGATTAACATTAATTTCATTACAAAAACTTATGAGTTTTGAATTTTGAAAAATGGATTCCATATTTGGAATGAGTGGGTCCAAATTATGTAAATATGTTTTTTTTACATTATGAATAATAACTTTAGTTATTTTTTATTACCAGAGTTAAGGGTAAATCGGGTATTTAAAGGTAAAAATATTTTATAAAATTAACCTAATTACCTATAAAAGTCATATTGGATGACTAAATTATAAACTTATAATCTAATTTTCTAAATTTAATCATTTAATGGACACTTTTCCATTAATATGAAATTGATATTATTAAAATCAATGAATGTGACAAAATATCACACTCTCATTTCTTATAAGTATAAAAATTTTAATATAGAGATAACCAGGAGATAACCTTGATTTTAAATTGTCTCTATAAATATAAAATATTTACCTACATCACAGTAATTTATTATAATTTTTAGAGATTAAATAATTACCATTAATGATGACACAATAGTGATGCAGAAATTATTTTATTAATTGAATTACAAATAAACAGTTTTAAAAAATTTAAAAGAAATATAATTTAATTTAATTAAGGTGCTAAATTAATTTTATAAGTGAATTTGATATTTTGATATTATATTCAATTGTTTTTTTGAATTTATATTTCTGTTTAAATTTTAATTTAAATTAATGTAATGAATAGTATCAAAATTGACACTACTGATATTTTATAAAAATAACATTTTAATAAATTATTTAAAAATCAGAAAAATATTTAAAAACTACAAAGTGATAATTATAAGGTCTAAAATATCATAAAATTTCCTTTAATGTATAATTTAATCTATATTATTGAATATTTATAACCTTTTAATATTTATAACCTTTAAATGTTTATAATGTTAATAAAAAAATTAAAATTTAATAGATTAATTAGGGATAAATCAAAATGATAAGGTTCAAAATAAAACCCCAGAATGTATATATTTTATTGGTTGAGAGTATTTCTACCTATTTTAATCCTATCCTCTAAATAACTCTTTTTGGAGCTATTTTAAATCAAAAAACAATTTATATTAAATCAATAGTTTTTGAGTTTCCAAAAGTTCCCCTCCCCTCTCTTATAAAAGGGAACATCTCCATCTCTTTTATTCACACCTATAAAGCTCTTTTTTTTTTATATAACCTACCCAATTCACCTCCCAACTTCCCTAACTTCATCCTAGAGGCCATACTTTGGGATAAATCCAATCTAATAATTTCTTTTGTGCAAATCAAAAGGAGATACTTGAAGGTGAGGTAATTGTTTTACAATTTCAATTAAATTTATTTTATTCTTATACTTCATATTTCTATGTTGTTTCCATAATAAATTAGTGACTACAATATCATATACATTATGAGATGTTATTATGATTATGGTACAACCATCTTTCTTCTTCTATACATCCTATAAATAACAATATCACCATGCATGTGTATGTACGACTTGCCATCTCCACGTCGTGGTGTAATTTTTTATTCAACACTACTTTATTTGGATGGGTATAATTATGAGTATAATGGATATAAATAATTAATATGACATGATAATGATTTTTTATAATTAATATACCTTACAATTCCACACCATTTACCCATTAAGGGAATGATGTTGGTGCTCCTGCGTACAAACGACCTACCATATCCACGAAGCGATAAGATTCATCCTCCATTAAAACCATTTAAGAATGATTATGAAAATGTATATAATGAATTAATATAATATTTATAAACTAAATACAATTATTGATATGAATAATATATATCTGATTCATAATAAACAAGACTTATGCAACAAAAAAACATAAGAAAATAAAGCAGTTCACGCCCAAAATAATGATAATAATGAAATATTATTAAATAAACGAAATAATATGATCATATATGAAATCATAAATCATGGATATAGTTATGGTATAACTTAATAACATTATTTAACTGTTATACAAGATGTTAACTCACCCTCAACTAAAGGAGAGTATGAGGTGAGTGTTTATTTCTCATTTTCATTATTATTCAGGATTTATTTTTTATAAGAATTTATTGGGACATATTTACCATCCATATACATGTTTCTTAAAAATTTATTTCAAAACATTCATAATATAATTTTACAATTTTTTAAATTCATTTTTACCTATATTTTATTTTATAAAAATAATTTTTTTTTTCATTTTCCTTACGAGGTACTTTGTTGGGATTTTTCGACAAAGTATGAGAAGAATGTTTTTTTACTTATACAGTGTGAGCAAATTTTTCCACCTTCATGACACTTAACATTTTAAATCTTCCTTTAAAATATTACAATATTATTTTAAATGAAAATATTTTCTTTTAAAATTGTATTGAATTTTAAATAACTATTTTCAAAATAGGAAATGGTATTTCCCTATAGAAGTTTCTAATGATTTTATTAAAAAACATCTATGTCAACATAATTTATTGGATCATATGTTTAATTGAGTTTGAGTTCTTATGATAAAAACTATCATATTGTATTGAAGTTTTTATGATTAGTTTTACTGTGGATGTGTTATTCTGATACCATTCATGGTTTATGGTTAAAGTATTAATAATTTGTATGGTAGTTTTAATACGAATGTTTATATTGGTTATGTTTTACCCCATTCATAGAAGGAAGGAATTAGACTTAGTAAGTAACAGTAGGGGACCTATATCGCCCCTCTATACCTCAGTAGGTCTCATGAGAAAAACTATTTTTTTACCCATTTATGTATGTTCTTGGAATGATGCCTTGATGATATGCTTATGATGTCTGGAATTATGAATTCCCTCACAATCAAATTAGTTAATGATATTAAATGTGATTATTTGACTAATAAAATATACATGTGAATGTTTATATGGATTTATTTGATTTATAGTTTCCATATTATTCTCAAGATGATGTTTTAAAGGCTTGTGTTTTAGTTATATACCTTACCTTAAAATTTTATGCTTATAGCTTCCAATGTATTTTTTACCCTTACTGAGCATCTGAGCTAACCCCTTTATTATGTTTCATTTTTCCCTAGGAAGTGAAGAGGTATTTTATGACTGAACTGTAGGTATAGTCTAATGGATATGAGTATTTTAATCAAGATACTATGTTTTTTCATTTCATGATGTAATGTAAAACTTGTATTTGTATGTAGTTTTTTCAAGGCTACTAAACTAATTGGTCCTCCAAGATTTGATTTTGTGTGATCGTGATAATGTAATAAAATAATTCACCATATCTAGGATTCTGGGTTTAGGGTGTTGCATGATTCACATCCATTGTGTTAGGATTAGTGTCATTCCTTTGAGACCCGTAAGTGGTATATGTGAAAGTTTATCAATATTTGGTTTGATTTGTGAATGAATGAAGAAATTTGTAAAATAATATATCTAGGTTCCACAACATATCCAAATACAAAATTATTGTTTCGGTTATTATTTTTACCTGCACACAATATATTCCACCTCAAAATTATTATTTTAGTTCTTTTTTTCTTGACCATGGTGTAGTGAACATAAAATGGATGGTATGGGGAGGTATAAAAAATTATAGAAAATTTTAGCATCATAGGTTGATAATATATGTTGTAGTAATCCTTTCACTATGGCATGGTGACATACACCAAGGAGACCAACCATGACATAGTATATATTTACAATCCATTTTGAACATCTAAAATTTAAACCAATGTGAATTCACTAGAAACACTTAAATAACTAAAAACGAATTTCCTGAAATTCCTAGGTCAATCGATAATGTATATTGAAATGGATGTGGATCATGTTGTTTTTATAGGATAAAAATTTATTTCATTATATTATGGTGAATTTTCTTTTTGGTAAAATTTTAAATAAATTTTTTTTTTAAAATTTTCATAAACCTTCATCGGTGTTGGTGAATAGGCATTAAACCGCACCAAAAATGTTTTGGTAGATTTAATCTAGGTCTAAAATGGATTTATATGGTTTTCAATTTAAAAATAATTTATAAATTCAAAATGAGTCAAAATATAAAACTATTTATATTAATTTATGAGTTGTTCATAAATTTCAATATAAAATTCTTATATTTAATGAGCTTATTTGGAAAAAAAAATTAAACCATTCCAAAATGTGTTTCTGATGATGTGACCGATGGTTTAAATAAAATTAAATTTGAGATATTTAATTTTTACATAAAATATGAAATTCTTGTTTTTTAATAATAAAAGTGTTCATAAATTATCTCATATTTGGAAATATGAAGGAGTTTATATTAATAACATTTAAATGATAAATATGAAATGTTTATATTATATAAAAGTGATTTTTTTGTCTTTCCCTTCAAGACTAATAAATTGTTTAACATTTATTTATGAATTTATCATAAATGTTTATCTCATGCCTAAATTTATGATATGTTCAATTATTTATTATTATTATATACATTATTATTCATGGATATAAATTTTATATTATGAATTGTGATGTATACATTATTTCAAAAGTGCTTAAACTACTTCTTTAAATTATCATACAAATATTTAAGGAGTTACATGCTAGTTATAAAAATTGTGTTGGTTTTATTCTACCATGAATTTTGTTTTTATTAGGTTATGATATTGAATTAATTCATTAATTGTAGTTTAAGAATATTAGTTGTCATAATTATGATGGAATTAAGGTCACTATTTAGTAAAAACCCTTGGGTAGAGGTGATTTGGGTTGGATTTCTCACTAACTCAGAAGCTTATGTCTTGTATAGAAAAGTGGGGGTTAACTACCTATAACTACATTATTAATCTTATTGGTATTTTTGATTTCATATGATCCAAATACTTCACATTAATTTTTTTTATGTACGTTATTCATGGGATGTATTTGGGGTATGAATATAGTTGGATTTTAATTTAAGTTAGTAACAAAAGTTATGTGTCGTGTAAAGAGTTAAACATCAATCTTTTTTGGACTTATTTATTTAGAGGAAATAATAGGGCTTACAAACTAAATGATTAGAATCATTCATGAATATAAAGGGGATACATAAGATAATTTGGTGAGATTAAATCCATTTTAAAATAATTTAAATATATTAACTTCCCATAAATAGATATTACATATTAATATACGAATATTCATTACATAACATAACAATCCATGCCAGAATCATTCAGGTCTAGTTCATTTTAAAACTTGGATACATATACAACTGGTTCATAAGTTAGCTACATCATCTCCAAATAAGTTATTCATAACTATCAACCTTCTTAGGCATATCATACGTGATACCTTTCTTTTTAACATGTGGAAAGGAAAAATAATAAAGGGTGAGGTCATGTACTTAGTAAGGGTAAACAAGGGAGATATCAATATAAAATGGGCATAAGGGTATGAGAGCATGATAATAACATTTTAAAACCATACATTACATATCATATATCATAAACCTGATCCATGGAATAAATCTTGGATGTTTATAAGACATGAATCATGAAAAAATAAAAGAACATAAACCATGATAACATAGCATTGGAATAAGAAATATATTTTTCAAAAACACATATTCATAGAAAATATTATGTCAAGGCTACCCACAAAGACATTCATAACATGTTAAGGTTGGGCTAACCACTCATGTACTGACTTAGGGCTTAGGATAACCTCCCATGCACCCTATTTTGTGATTGGAATAACCTCTTCTGTACCCTAATATTTTATGATTTGGAGAACCTCTAATGTACCCTATTTTTAGGGATTTGGATAACCACTTATGTAACCTCTTGTTTCAGGAATTTCATAACCTCCCATGTACCCTTTGACCTTATAAGACATTAATCATCACTTAGTGCATTGGATGGAGATATAGATCCCACCCATCACATGATGAAAATCATATATATGTGTTCCAAAATATTAAAAAACATTAATCATATCATAACCCATTAAATGTAAATTGGGTTCATAAAATTTTCATTATAGATTAAATGATGAAAAAGAAATGGGTTTCAAAATTATTTAATGAATTCATCATATCATAACCCACGAAAATGAACAGGTTTCATAAACATATTTTAATTATAATAATAAACCGTATAGAGAAATAATAAGTATGATATCATTGGATAATATCTATATTAAATCTTAAGTATCGTCAATGGATTTCATATTAAATGGAAAAATATTTTGTAAGATAAATTGGTACCTTTCTTAATGGAAATATTCTTTCCACATTGAAATCACTTATTTGAAATCTAAAAAAATCCCAAATATTAAAAAATATATTTAAAAATACCCTTGTAAAAATATAAAGTAATATTTAAATAATTAAATGGCCATGATGGTGGGAAAATACCATTCATTTCATACAAGTTAAAACAAATATTCCTTTCACATTTTCGGTAAAAATTCAGAAGTAATTCATTCAAAAAATGAATAGAATATTTATTTTAAACCATTTTTTAAAAATTGAAAAATGGGTAAAAATTAATTTAATAAATCATTATATATTAATAAAAACTTTATTTAAAATATTTTTAGATATAGTGGACATAGAATATAAATTATTTTCGACCGAAGAGAAAAATAAAATCGGTTTTCCTTAAAAACATTATTTTGGACTCTTAAGTAAATAGAGGAAAATGAAATTGAAACATTTATTTTCATAAAATAACCATATTATATGAAAATTTAGTATTTTATTGAGATATATATCATTATATTTTATTATTTTAAGTATAATCATAAACAATCTCGATAAATAATGAGATTGTAACATAATACCCTTACCACTTTGGAAACTTTTCAATCGTAAGCCACATGAAATAAAGAACATTAAATGGATATGTGTATCCCATAATTTTCATTAGAATAATTATATAATACATTAATGGGAATTATATACACCACAAAAAAGAAAAAATTAGTGAATATGGCATGTGTCCCATGAAAATAAAAGTGAGACAAAAATCCCTTACATGCTTTGGTAATTTTTGAATCACAAGCCCTGTAAAAGAATAAATTTAAATGAAAAATAAAATATCATGAGAATAAATAAATTAATTATATAAAATGTCAAATTTTCTGTATTTACACTATATAAAACAATATAGGTACATAAAATAACATATTTCTCAAAGAAGACAATTTGAGACAAAAATCCCTTACCTCAAATCTCGGCTTTCTTCACACACGTTTGAATCTCATGTATAATAATTATAGTTTGATTATAAATATATTAAATAAAAATAATCATATATATCATATGAAATATTATTTAATTATGTATTTTTATTACCCTTTTATTAACAATTTCCTTGTTAAAATCACATTTCGGGTAATAACTACTTCATTTTTCATGTATGTTTTGGTTTGGTAGGTTTAGTCCTTTTACTTTTATCATGGTTACATAACATAAATAATGTTAAACCTGATATAAATATAATATATATTCATTATATATTTATTTATATTAATCCATAAAAGTTGTAGAGATAAAATGAATTACACCATTCATGGAGATGATAGGTCGTACGTACACATGGATATTGTTTCTATTTTTTTAACAGGAGGAATGAAAGAAAGATAAATATTAATTCACCTATATATAAAAAATTTTATATCATATATATCATATATATTCATTAAATATACCCTCATTACCATCCATGAAAACATAAAATGAAAAATGTGTCATATTGCTTTGGGGAGGCAGTAGTCCACACGTACACACAAGTGATGATATCATTTTCCAATGGATTAGAAGGTAATAAGTTAGATGTGATATTATAATTAAATGAGTATAATTATGTCATAAATACCATATATAAACATTAAATCCATCATTATATTCATCTGTGAGAGGCGGTGACGGAAACCAGATTACCTCAGTTCGTGGGGTGGTAGTCCGCCATGCACACGATCGATGGTTTCATTTCACATTCGATAGAAGATGAGATATATGTAGGTTATCCCATTAAAATAATAAAATTTAAGTATATAGTATATAATAATGTTATTATATAAGAATATTTTAATATTATTTTAATGAGTTGAAAGAATAATAAAATAAAAATGTTTGGTTAAGAATGATACATCTTCTTCAGACAGCCTCCTTAGGTTAGCACCAAAAGCCTTCTTATGAGGGATTAAAAATGAAACTAATGAATCTAGGAAATGGGTAGGTAGTAAATTAAACTATTAGGTTAGGTATTTTATGAAAAATAAAATGCATTTTAATTATGAATAAGAGAGGATAGGGGTTCCATTTTATAAGTTGGGGAGAGGACACACTTGGGATTTTTGAAAAGAAAAAAAATTATACCCCCATTTTTTACATTCCAAAAGGACAAAAAATGACTCATTATAGAACCTTATAGGACCTAGAGTAGAAATATGGTCATAAAATAGAAATATCATAAGTTTATAGGTCATTTTAACCCTTATATTTTTATTTTAACCCCCGGTAAACCCATTTTAACATTAACTATGGTAATTAATTATTATTGTTTTCACTATTAATTATGACCAAATATTAAGTTGTATTTATTTTATAATACTAATTATTTTGATTCCAAATATGTAATCAATTTTACTAAATTTAATTAACATAATTTGCGTAATTTAGTTTAAACTTAATCCCACAGACGTGATGAAAAGGCAGTTTCCAAATAAATTTTTTTCATAAGTATAGAATATTTTAATATCAAGATTCAATATAAAATTGATTATAATGACCTAAATTGGATTAATAAATATATAATTTAAATAATTTTACTTTTAAAACCATCTTAAAATAGTATGCAGTTTTTAAATTATTTAAATGAAAATGTAGTTTTTATTAAAAAATTGTATTATTTACTATTCATTGAAAAGTTAATGTTTTTAGAATATTATCAGAAATTCAATTAAAGATAATTTTAAAATGTATATTTAAAAAATGAAGTTTATTTTTTTGAATAAACTTTCTAAAATTGTAAAAAATTACTTTTATTATTTTTTAATAGAAAACATTAATTTTTTTTGAAAAAATAGTATTTTCTAAGTTTATAAATACTTTTCCAAAACTGGAGTTCTTATTAATCAAAATATTTTATTTTTATAAATACATTATACTTAATTTTAAAAAATTTCTTATTTATATTCATTCCACCAAATTAAATAGCTATTTTGTAATTTTCATTTTTAAATAATAATATTAATAGTATATTACAGTTTGTTGAAACTCGGTGTTGCGTGTAATGAAAAATATCAACGAAATTAAATTTATTAGAAAAAAATATTTCATAAAATCTCAATGTGTTACTTTAAAACCCCATTAAAATGAATTTATTTCTTGGAATCAATAACTCTGATACAAATAAATGAGGATACTTCTATCTCATCATGTCCTCAGGTTCCCGTGTAGCTTATTCAAGTTGGTTGTTTCACCACAAAACTTTGACCAGGTGAGTGGTATTGTTTCATATAAATATCTCTCTATGATCTATAATCTCCACCCATTTTTCCTCATAAGAAATATATTTCTTCAGTTTTATGACCTATGAGTTCAGTACATGTGAAGGTTTAGGTACGTACTTCCTTAGAAGATATATGTATAACACATCATGAACTTGAGAGAGGTTTGATAGATGTGATAAGGGATAATCCATTGTCCCTACTCGATCAAGAATATTGAAGGGGAAAATTTACCTAGGGATCATATTTTATTTCTTCTTGAAATTCATAGCTTTCTTACATGGATAAATTCATAGAAAAACCTTCTCACTAACTTCAAACTCCAGATCACACTGATGATTATCAGCATAGCTTTTCTATTGATTCTGAGCTACCTTGATGTGTTGTTGAATGGATATAACTTTATCTTACCACCCTTACTTAGCTATCATAGGACCCAATAGTTTTCTTTCTCCAACTTCATCCCATCATGTTGGATTTCTACACTTCTTTCAATGTAGGGCTTCATAAGGAGCTATATGAATGCTTGATTTAAATCTATTATTGTATGAAAACTAGACTATAGTAATGTGTTGGTCCCAAACACATTTTAAATATATAAAAAAATATTTCAACATATCCTATAGGGTTTTATTGTTTTTATCAGAATAACCATTTTTTTGAAGATGATACACAATGTTGAAACTTAGCTTCGTGTCTAGGGTTTGCTGAAGACTTCACCAGAACATCAAGGTAAATCTCATATCCTGATTAGATATAATATAATGTGGTACTCCATGAAAACATACCACTTCTTTAATATATATTATGGAAATATAATCAAGAGATAAATCTTATTTGATAGAGATGAAGTTTGTTGACTTTATAATATTATCGACTACAACCCAAATAGAATTATACCCTTTAGATTTTTTGGGGAGTCTGACGACAAAATCTGTAGTGGTGTTTTTCCATTTCCATTCTGGAATGTGTAATGGTTGTAACATCACCATAGAATTTTTGCCTCTTAGACATAAATTTTTGATATAACAATAAATAACATAAAAACACTGAAATATCTCACTTCATGTCATCCTACCAGAAATACTCTTTAAAATATATGTTCATATTTGTACTCCTAGGATCAATAGATAATAAAGAATTATGAACTTCCTATAACATCTCATTCTTTAAATATGGTATGGATGGAACAAATACACATCTCTTGACCCTTATAATTTCATCGTAATCAAGGTTATTCTCAAGATCATTTCTCACCTTCTTCTGTATCTATAAATCTTCCTTACATTCCCCTTTAATGTTCACTTGGATATATTTTTGAACAATTATTTTAGTAATATAAGATTTCCCTCCATCCTTCATGATTTCTATATCCATACTTTGAAAATACATAAATATTAGATACTTTGTGATCCTAATCATCGAAAATCTAGCATGTTCTTTTTGACTAAAAGCATTTTACACCTTGTTCTCCTTCCTTGGGTGGTAATGTATTGATTATTCATAATATTTAATCATCACTAAAAAACTTCTCTAGTTCATGTTCAATTATTTCTATGTGAATAGTTACTTTAAACTCTTATGATCAATATATATATCATTCCATTATTCATAAAGATAATTCCTCCATATCTTTAATGAAAAATTTACCATAGATAACTATAAATCATGAGTTGGGTAATTTTTCTCATGAACCTTAAATTTTTGTGAGTCATAAGCTATCACCATATCATTCTTCAGGTGGATGCATCTCATTCCCTTCTTTGATTCATCACTATAGTTTAAAAACCCTTCTCCACTAAAGGGTAATTCAAGCACAAGTTCACTAACTAATATTCTCTTCAATTACATAAAATCTTCATCACATTCATCCGTCCAGAGGAACTTGACTCCCTTTTGAGTTAAATTGGTTATTAGATTAAATCATCTTGAAAAATTATCTACAAATAGTTGATAATATCTAGCCAAAACAAGGAAAATAAGGATCTTAGTCACCATGTTTGGTTTGGGCCAATGTTCAATAGCCCCTGCCTTTATAATAGATATCTAATGATATACCCTCCCTTGAGATTATATGTCCCAATAAAATAAATCCTTTTTTTCCAAAATTCACACTTTGTAAATTTTACATACAGTTTATCCTTCCTCAGGATCTCTAGTGCAATTATAAAATGATCTGCATTCTCTTTATTTATCTTTGAATATATAATAATATCATCTATAAATACTACCACAAACAAATATAGGTAATATTTAAATACTTTATTCATCAAATCCATTAATATAATGGGGGAAATAGTAAGACAAAATGGAATCACTATATACACATAGTGTATATACCATTTACAAAAAAAATTCTTAGGTATATCCTTATTATTGACCCTCAATTTATGATGTCCAAAATGAAAATAAATCTTGTTAAAGTATTGTGTTCCATGTTGTTGATTAAATAAGTCATAAATACATGGTAGGAGATACTTGTTCTTCATTGTGACCTTGTTACGTTCCCAATAATCAATGTAAAGTTACATTGATCCATATTTCTTTTTAACAAAAATGACTAGTATACCCCATGGTGACACACTTGCCTAAATAAATCCATTTTCAAGATTCTCTTATATTTTCTTCTTCAATTCCTTCAACTTAATCGATGTCATTCTATAGGGGTATTTTAAATCAACGTAGCATGAGGTATGAGTTATATTGATAACTCTAATTCATGTTTTGGTGGAAGAATAGAAAACTCTTCCAAAAATACATCAATAAACTCCCTAAAAATAGGAATATCATCAATGTTGAGTTTCTCTCAAACAATCTAATATAAAAACCATTTTTTAATGGGAATGGATACCCATAAATAGATTTAGTCTCCATCAGAAGTTTATATTTATCATCCTGCTACTAAATGATCATATGTTGGTTTTTAATATCAATAATGACTAACCTTCCTTGGAAATTGATGTGATATTTATGTAGAGAAAGCTAATCCATGCCTAGTATAACATCAAATTCAACCAGAGGGATAATAAAAAGATTTAAAAGAACCAAATTCCCACAAAATTAAACTAGAGAGGAATCATATACTTGAGATGTGATCATTGTACCATTTGGGGTTTTCACTGTTATTTCAACATATAATTATGGAGGACACCAACAAAGATCCCTATATACTTTTCATGATATACATGAACTCATAAAACTAATATAAAATATATTACTTCAGTATTTGATCATACATGTAACCACCTCCACTTTATCATTCTGTCTTTAATCCCATAGTAAAATCAAAATAGTCATCATGTCCATCAATATTAATTGATCAGAGTGATAAATAATTCATATTATGTATATATCGTGACACTTTATTTTCAATATATGAAACATTAGGTTTAACCTAATTCATTCGTGGTCAATAATTATTCAAATCCTTCATAATGGTTCATAAATAGTTTCTAAATTTCCAAAACATATATCTTAGGAATGTCAAACTAGGTGTGAAGAAAGGTCCATTTTTATTCACCAAGTGACGATCAAGTCAAATCCCAATGCACAATTTTTGAAGTTATTACCCCAATATACATCTATTCTAGATCCAAATCCACTTATAGTATCTAGATAGGGATTAAATTTCTTGGAAATCACTCACTCTATCCTTTACCAAAATTATAGGACATCTTCCAATACTTTTACTTGTCCGTAGATTTTTTTCTTATACATTTCCCTAGGTATGTCTCTAAATTTTTCTCATCCTAGTTCCCAATGGTTAACTAAACCTTTATTTGATAGCATCTATAAATACCTAAACTTATCATGCATTGATATTACATTTTAATATATGAATATTCATTATATAACATAATGATCCACTCTAGAATCTTTTAGCTCTAGTTATTTGGAAACATGGATACATATATAAATGGTTCATAAGTGAACTACATCATCTCCCAATAAATCCTTCATAACTATCACTCTTCTTAGACATTTTATACATAATGCATTTCTTCATAACCTAGGGGAAGGAAGCAGAAATTGTGATATCATATGCTCATTAAGGGTAAACTAGTGAGATATCAACATAACATGAGCATAAGGGTATGAGAACATGAGAATGAAATTTGAAATTCATGACCTGCATATCATATATCATAAATTTGATTCATGGAATAAATATTTGCATTTTATAAGGCATAAATCGTGACGAAATCAAAAAATATAATCTAGGATAGCATAAAATTGGAATAAGAAATAGATTTTTTGAATACACATAATCATGGAAAAAATTATATCAAGGATACCCACAAATACATTCATAACATGTTAAGCTTGGGCTAACCACCCATGTACCTACTTTAGGCTTGGGATAACCTTTGGTGTAATATCTTTTGGTCCCAGGATAACATCCCATGTACCCTCTTTTTTTAGGATTTGTATAACCTCCCATTTACCCTCTTGTTTTAGTCTTGGGATAACCTCCCATTTACCCTATTGTTTCGGTCTTGGAATAACCTTTTGTTTACCCTTTGGTCTCATAAAATAGTAATAATTACCCAATACATTGAAGGGAGATATAGGCCTCATCCATAACATGATTAAAATCATATATTTATACAGAACAGGATCATAAAAAATTCATAATATCATAACCCATGAAAAGGAAATGGGTTTTATAAACATTACATCATAGCATAACTCATGGAAAATAAATGGGGTTCATAATAATTTCATCAATTTTTTATAACATAACCCGTGGAAAGGAAAAAATTTCACAAACATCTTTTCATCATGGTCATGAACCATCCATATAAATAATAAGGATGTTATCATTGGATTATATCCCTAGTAAATATTAAATAAAAAATAAATTGTTGATATAACATTTAAAAGGTTTTGTATATATACCTCATAAAATAATATAGGTTCATAAAATAACATATGTCCCAAAGAAAACAATTTGAGGCAAAATATCTTACTTTAAATCATGACATTAATTTTACACTTTGAAAAATCATGTATAATAAATATAGGTTTATTATAAACCTATTATAGAACCATAATAATATATATAATACCATATATGATTTACTTATTCCCCTTTATTACTCATTTACTAATAATTTCCTTGTTAAAATCATGTTTCAGGTAATAACTGCTTTGTTTTTCATGTATATTTTGGTTTGGTATTTTTTTCCTTTTACTTTGATCATGATTACATTATCTCCATAATTTTAAACATGATATAAATATCTTATATATTAATTATATATATATATATTAATCCATAAAATTTAGATATAGAAAATGAATTACACATTTCATGGAGACGGTAGGTCGTACGTACGCATGAACGTTGTTTCCATTTTCTTGACAGACGAAATGATAATAATGTAAATTTTAATTGAAATATTCATAATAATTTCTATATAATATATATCATATATATTAATTAAATGTACCCTCATTAACATCCATATTAAAATAAAATGAAAAATGTGTCACATCGCTTCGTGGAGTCAGTAGTCCACGCGTACGTAGGAGAAACATTATCATTTTCCAATAGATTGGAAGGTATGAATGTATATGTGAAATTATAATTTTTAGTAGTATAATTATTTAATAAATATAATATATAAACATTAACTCCATCATTATATCTATAAGTGACAGGCAATTATGGAAAATTAATTACATCGGTTTGTGATGCGAAAGTTTTCCATACACATGATCGATAGTTTCATTTACCATTTGATGGAAGAGGATATGTATTTATGTTATGAAATTAAAATAATAAAATATAATTATTTGGTAGATATAGATTTTATTATATAAGTATATCTTAATAATATTTTAAGTATTTGGAAGAAGAAATAATATAAAAATGCATGATTAAGAACGATACCTATTCTTCGAACAATCTCCATAGGTTAGCTCTAAAAGGATTCTTATGAGAGATTCATAATAAAAACATCTTCTAGGATGTGGGGAGGTAATTAAGTAAGGTATTTGGGTAGGTATTAGATTAATAAAAAATTATTTTTAAGTGTTAATAGGGAAGGTTAGGGGGTACCCTTTTATAAGTGGGGAATGTTTGAAAGGAAAACTTTATAACTACATGTTACACATGAAAAAAGGCACAAAAACTGGTAATTATTTAAAATTATATGATATAATGTCTAAATATGATCATCCAATGGGAATTTGACGATTTTTAGGTCATTTTAACCTATATCATTTTAATTTAACCCCTCAGTAATCCTGTTTTAACCTTAACCGCGATAATTACTCTACACTTTTCCCAATATTCATTAGGACCAAAAATTAAGTTGGAATTATTATTTAATATTATTTATTCTGATTCCAAATATAGAATACATTTTAAAAAATTCAATTTACATAAGTACATAATTTATTTTAAAAGTAATCTCGCAGACACGATCAAAAATTGGTTTTCCAAAGAAAATGTTTTCATAAGTATATAATGTTTTAATATCAAAATTCAATATTAAATTTATTATAATGACCTAAATTAGATTAATAAATATATAATTTTACTAATTTTACTTTTAAAACCATATTAAAATAATATGGATCTTGTAAATTCTTTAAAGTAAAAGGTTGTTTTTAATAAAAAATGGTGTTT
Source organism: Viscum album (assembly GCA_963277665.1). Lineage (NCBI taxonomy): Eukaryota > Viridiplantae > Streptophyta > Magnoliopsida > Santalales > Viscaceae > Viscum > Viscum album. The sequence continues at coordinate 1,073,851,700 of OY728121.1, read as the reverse complement.
TTCTTATTCATCAAAAAAATAATCTCTTCATAAAATTATAAAGACTTTACACAAAGATAATTTTTGACATGTAGATTTTACAAATGAATTTTATTTTTTCAAATATATTTTTAAAAATTTTCGAAATTACTTTTATTATTTGTTCACAAAAATCAATAAAACGTTTTTTAAGAAAATAATATTTTTGAAGTATATAAAGGATTTTCGAAAAATAATTACTTATTTATCAATATGTTTTATTTATATAATACCATTATAATTAAAGTTTAAATTTTGTTTATTCCTATTCATACCACCAGATTTAACTTCTAGGTTATAATGGTCATGTTTAATTAACAATATTAATAGTATATTTTGGTTTATTAAAACTCAGTGTTTCATGTAACATAAGCTATCAATGAAAATAAAATTATTGTAAAAAAATATTTCATAAAATTTCAGGGTATTACAAATACTATGTTTAAAGTTCCTTCCATATAAAATACTTATAAAGGCCTTGATCATCTAACTAGATAGGTCCATTCAAAAGTAAGGGTCCCTTGGATTATCTTGTGTAAGGTATGTAAGTAATGTGGTGACCTAAAGAGTTAGGTGCCTCATTATTTGAATTTTTTTGATTATTATTAACCAAGAATCCCTTGGGATGGATACCAAATGACTAGTGTTTATTTTATCCATTTATAGATTGGGAAAAGAGTTGTCCACTCAAATATTCAAGAGTCTTACATGATATGATTAACATGATGTACTACCAAAATATAAAAATTAATGAGGTTCATACTAGAGCGCATATCGATACTTATGATCAGAATATGTGAATTGTCACAAACGAAGTTGGCTCGCCATCCGAACCGATGCCCGACACAGTCCACGACAAGGCCCGAAGGGCATTCCTGATCCCCACGGGCTGGCACAAGTTATCGAGTATCAAAATAAACCTTAGTAATTATTTAACTGAATAAAAAATGAAAATAAATCATCCAAAAATATAAAATAGACCAAATATGAAAGTCACAACCAACGTGCCTTTAACCAAAACCAAAATTTGGGTTGCATGTTTGAACAGAAAACCAAACAAGAGATAACACTTGGTAGGGTGACCAAAAACCAATACAAAAACCTCTACCTAGTGAGAGGACACCAACCTAAATCCATCTCTATAATGCCGCACCAATTAGTCCGCTAACATCCTGCACCACCACTTCCAAATGCCTTACCTTTACTTGTATCTGACATGTACAAAACTACTTACACCCAAGGGTGTAAGTAGGGTGTGAGAAATCGCCTAGCGGGATACCACCAAATAAAAAGATTCTATATATAAAGATTAAATGATAATGATTTATCATGTTTTACCAAAGAAAATAAATGGCTTTTTTAACAATTCTAATGGAAACAATTGAAATAAAAATAACTTTAACAGAAAAGAGGTTTTTTTAAGAGTAAACACTTTTAATTCTTTATAAATAAAAACACTATTACTTATTTAAAAATAAAACACTTTCACTTGTTTTAAAAATAAAAATATTTTACTTTCATGCCACACAAAAGCCACACCGTATGCCGATGATGGGTGAGATGTAATCTCGGATCACCAAAGTGGGAGAGGCCCTATAGGTACTAGAAATATTGGGACCCTAGAACATCGTGTCTCGGTGAAAAAAAAAAGAAATAGGAAACACAACAATATAGGTTCTCATACACGATTCAATAGTACAGAAACACATTCATAACCTAGTGGTCTCCAATCCTCATCCAAAGTTTAGTTAGTGTTATAATCACCAAACCATTTAAGTGAAACTGGGCCAAAGCCAGTCCTGTATCACTAGCACACTTGATATTGTCTGCCCACCTAGTACCCAGGCTTCCCATTTGTGCTCAAAAGATCCAAGTTCACATGATTGTTAAAAGTAAAATGCACAAAACACAAGAGTATTATCTAAATTATGTGACCCACTATCACACACACAAAAAAACACTTGGAAAAATAACGCACACCAAGGATTTTCCAAAACTCAACATGCACTACTCACACAGTCAAATAAACAGCTATAGAATTTTTAAAGACCACACTATAATTATTTAACACAAGAAAAATTTGTAAAATAGTTTTAAAAAAAATACGATTCACATCTCAAGGTTCTAAATACCATGCAAAAAACCCCTTGTTATAACCAGACTCATACTGATGCCACCAAAAAACACAATCCACAGCTCATGCACATACTAACAGACTAACTGCATAATTTTAACAAACACTAAAAATTCACAGATGCACTAACATCAAAGAAAGGAAACTTTATGTTTCAAACAAAAACTAACTGTTCACATTAAAACAAATTAACAAATATAATAAATAAATTAACCAAGTAACATAATTAATAAGATAATCGTTTCACATGGAACCACCTACGAGTGTGTCGCAAAGTCTCAACATTGGCGCAAAACTCTTGTCACACTATGAACGCACTGCAAGAAGTCTCTAACGGACCCTAAAATAAACCATTGTGAAAAATCCATCAATATTTAATCAATAAAAACAAAACCATAACCGCAACATCACCAAAAATGGATGAATGTACAACTGCAGTACTCTATACCAATGGAGAGGGGTTTGAGAGGCTGGCCGGATGAGATAGAGGGTACAGGAAGAGGTTGCGTTGGCTAGAACATCTATGGAAGGAGGTGAGGCCAAGAAGGGGTCACGACTGAAAGGTTGTGGTGGGAAGAAATTTACCGTGAGGCTGGTCCGAGTGTGCGAGGCAGTGGGGAAAGGTCGGACGGGTGGTGCGAGGTAGCAGGGACTGCTGGGAGGTAGAGTGGGAGGTGAGGAGGGTGTGGCGCATCATGGCTGTCCAGAGAAAGGAGGAGGGTGAAGTGTGTCCTGGTGCAAGGCGGTATGGAGGGAGTCACATCCTGACGCAAGGTAGCTGGTAAGGGCGTCACGACTACTGGAGGTACCTGTTAGTGTCGGTGGTTGTGTCTGTGGCTGGGTGTGAGGCAGCGAGGAGAGAGGTGGGTTGGGTTAAAGAGGAGGTAGCCACTAGGGTTCCTGGAGGCCGCGCGGACCAGGTGATAAGGGAGTATGAATAGTGTTGTGCTGGGAGAGAAAATGAGGGAGGAGAAATAAAATAAAAAAATGAAAAAAGAGAAATGGAAAGGTAGGAATAAAAAAGAGAAAATAATAAAAATAAAAATAAAAATAAAAAAGAAGGGTGGAAAAAGAACCAAAAAAAACTAAACCAATCTAAAATAAAAATGATATATAAATTTAATAATATAAATTAATAATTGGATCAATATTAATAATAATAATACTAATTAAGTTAATAAAAAAATTATTTTCCTAAAATGTTAATAATAAAAAGGTCCACCCGCACACCAGGCAGGCCACTCGGCTTCACTAGCGCCCAGCCCGCATATCGGGCATTGTCAATCCAACGTTCATTTATCAGCACTAAAAGTGCACAACTAACATCGGGATCAGGCCACATTCTAAAAAAACCATTATTAAAAAGGGAAGATAGAATCATGAGATAAAAAATAAAATTAAAAACATACCTCTATGTGAAGTCCACTTGTGAAAATTCTCCCCACCATGGAAACTTTCCACCCTCAGAAAGTCAATTTGAAGATTGATCAGAGAATATAAATGGGTACTTCTTAACCCATGAATTCTAATCCCATGTCGCATGCTCATCATTCCTTTACTTCCAAAGAATGCATACCAAGGGAATGGAATTTCCACAAAGAACCTTCTCCTGGGAATCCACTATTTATATCGGCCACTCAAAAACAGATAAGTCAAGCTCTATCTCCAACTCCTCCCAATTCAACAAATTTTGTTGATTGGTATTATTATTTTTCAGTTGGGAGGAATGGAATACATCATGAATTGACATAAAATGAGAAGGAAAAGCTAACCGGTAATCCACCATGTCAATCCACTCAGTAATCTTTAAAGGCCCAATATACCTCGACATCAGCTTCCCCTGCTTTGCCAAGCAGCGATGACCCAAACAAGGGGCCACCTTTAAGAACACCTAGTCAGCCACTAAAAACTCAAGATCCTAATGCCTCCAATCAGAATAAGATTTTTGGTGACTCTTAAATGTCAATAACTATTGTCTGCTCAACTTGACTTTCTCAGACATCTCCTAAATAAGGCTCGGTCCCACAATTGAGGTCTCGCCTACCTCATCCCAACACAAAGGTGATCGACAAGGCCGAACATAGAGTACCTCAAAGGGTTCCATTCTAATAGAGTATTGGTAACTATTGTTATAATATAACTCAACCAATCCCAAATGGTTATCCCATGAACCTTTGAAATCCAACACACATGTGTGAAGCATGTCCTCCAGAATCTAATTTTCCCGCTCCGCCTAGCCATCTGTTTGAGGATGGTATGTCTGGATCATCTTAATCTACAACCCAAAATACTTTAAGATACCTCCCCAAAACTGAGAGGTAAAGCGGGGGTCCCTATCATAAACAAATGCTGATGACACACCATGAAGTCTGACCACCTCCTGAACAAACAAATGGCCCAGCTCATCCACCTTTTTTGTATCTCTGATCGAGATAAAGTGATAAGACATGGTCAAATGATCAATCACTACCCAAATAGAATTCCTCCCCCGAGGTGTACGAGGCAATCCAACAATGAATTCCATTGTGACCTCATCCCACTTTCAGGTAGGAATGGGTAAGGGATGAATTAAACCAGATGGTCTCTGATGCTCTGCTTTCACCTTCAGACAAGTGTAGCATCTCGATACAAAGTCTGATATGTCTCGTCTCATACCTGTACACCAGAACTAGCGACGAACATTGTAATACATCTTGGTTTTACCAGGATGGATAGCCCACTGTTACTGATGGCTATCCTGCATCACCACCTTCCGCAGAGATGACGACACAACTTCTCTTCCCTTGAAGCCCAAAATCCCCTCAGAAGATACGGACCACTCAGAATAATTCTCCCCACCATGAATAAAATGTGTAGATCACTGACATAGCTCATCATCGGGATTCTCTCGTTGAATCAATTCATGAAGGGTGGGAGTCAACAGAGCATTGGCCAAGAATGTACCTCTGTTGTGCTCCTTGGTTTACAAGTTCATCTGGTTGAGGATTCCCATCAAATTCCACTCATCACTGGACTTCCTCAACACCTCCATTGGTAATTTCCTACTCAAAGCATCAACCACCACATTACCCTTTCCTGGGGTATAGAAAATGTCAAAGTAAAATCCCTGTAGATACTCAATCCACCAGCACTGCCTTATATTGAGATCCTTCTGAGAGAAAATGTAGGCTAGGATCTTATGGTTGTATTACACCACAAATTTCTCCCCAAAGAGGTAGTGACTCTAAGTCTTTAGGGAGTGCATCACTACTTCCAACTCCAAATCGTGATTCAGATAATTTTTCTCATGTGGATGAAGATGTCGAGAACCATAAGCCACCACATGATTATCCTACTTGAGTACACACCCAAGGCTTATACCTAAAGCATCACAGTAAACCAAATAGCCCTTCCAAGACTCTGGTAAGATCAACACAGGTGCGGTGGTCAACCACCGATTCAACTACTCAAAGGATTCCTGGAACCGAGGACTCTATTCAAACTTCACCCCATTGCGGGTGAGTGCTATCATGGAGGAGGAAATCCGCAAGAAATCCCGAACAAAATGCCTGTAATAACCTTTGAGGCCAAGAAAACTCATGATCACAAACACATTCCATGGTTGTTGCCATGAAATAACTACACTGATCTTCTCAAGATCTTCTAAAACCCCTTGTTCTAAGATGACATTCCCTAGAAACTTCACTTCCCTAATCCAGAATGTGCACTTCAAAAGTTTGGCGTACAAGCGGTGATCCCACAAAGTTCCAAAAACAATCTTCAAGTGATGCTCATGTTCCTCCTTAGATCCATAATATACTAGGATTTCATCCACAAATACCATGACAAAGGAGTCTAGATATTGGTGGGAAACCCTATTCGTGAGTTCCTTGAAAACCACTGGAGCATTTTTCAATCCGAAAGGCATGAACAAATACTCGAAGTGACCATACCTACTCCAGAAATCAATCTTTGGGATGTTTTCTTCTGTCACCCTGAGTTGATGGTAACCCAATTGCAAGTCAATTTTGGAGAACCACTTTTCCCCCTTCATCTGGTTGAAATAATTATTAATCTTGGGCAAAGGGTATTTATTTTTTATGGTTAGATTTTCAATTTTCTGGTAATCAATGCACAGCCAAAGGGTTCCATCATCCTTCTTTGTGAATAAAACTATGGAGGCCCAAGGAGAGATTCTCGGGAGAATGAATCCTTTGGATTACAAATCATCCAGCTATATCTTTAATTCCATCAATTTAGTGGGGTCCATGCGATATGAGGGAAGAGATATAGGTTGTGTTCTCGGTACCAATACAATTGAGAACTCCACATCCCGCTTCGGGGGTAAGCCTAAAAATAATCTATGAATACCTATGGAAACGCATCCACTACAGGAGGTAACCCACTCTAAGAAGCGCCACTATCATCATCCTATGAAATCGACGATAACTGATAAGAAATATTCCCTAACTCATGAAGTGAAGGTTCCGCGTGACCCGACCAGGGATATCATTCTCCAAGAAATACATGGGGGCTCCCATCAGGTGCCATAAAACTAAATATTCACTGATAGAAGTCAATATGTTCTTGAAAGTGCACCAGCCAGTCCATGCCGAGGATCACATCAAAAAGGTCCATATCCATGACCAAGAAATCCCACTCCATCTCAAATACTGACATAGAGAGCATGCATGATGGAAACCTAAGTCCTTGATCCCCCTTTTCCCCAACGGTGTTACCAACTCCATGGAAAAAGATAAAAGTTCAGTTGGTGGGTCTAGCAGGTTCGCAAGACGGGAAAATATAAAGGAAAATGAAGCACCGGTTTCAAATAAAACTATAGCTATAAAAGATATAGTCATAACGGTACCTTGAATAGTTGAAGGTCCTGCATCAAATACCACTGGTGCCAGATCTATAGCATGCAGATGCCTTGTACCTTCCTGGGAATGACTGCTCACCTGGGGCTCTGCACTAATCTGGATCTACCACGAAGATGATCTAATCTTGCCACCACGACCACCAAACTGAGATCTCATCATCCTGGTCATCTCTAACTGAACCGGTACTCCTATGGAATCCACATATCTAGTCCCACTCTGATAAGTGCATGTCACCCTACAAAACCGTTGCACATGTCCCATAACTCCGCTTTGATAAAAAGGCTTGGGAGGGGAAGGACATGCAGGTCAGATTTTTCATGCCTTCCCACACTGATGGAACACCAAGGACCCTGCACCAGAGTCCCCAGATGAAGTCTTCCTGAAAGGATGACCTGAGCTACCACCACTCTTCTTCCCTTTCTCATCACGCTTCCTCTTCCTCTCAGATAAACTGCCACCAAACCCTGACAATGATCGAGAAAACCCCGACTTTCCACTCTAGTCAATCTTGGCCATACAAGCATGATTGACCACCTCAGCATAAGTTCCTAGCTTGAACAAGAAAACATGAGAGTAAATTTATGGTCAAATACCCTTCTCAAACTTCTGATCTTTCCAAGACTCATTTGAAACAATCTCATGTGTGTACCACACTAGCTCAGAAAAGAGGTTTTCATACTACATTAACGTATGATCCCATTGTGAAAGATCCATGAAATCCCGTGATCTGGAATAGGCTAGGAAATCAAGACAGTACAACTCGTTAAAGATATCCTTGAAATCCTTTCAACTCATCTTCTTATGCTTCCCATCCTGAAGCACCAATTCCCACCACTTGCGACTGGAACCCTTGAGCTGAAATGAGGCACACTTTATCCTGACCTCCTCAGGCGTGTCATGGAAATTCAACATATGATCAATATTTTCAAGCCATTACTCTTCCTCTTGAGGTTCTGAACTACCTCAGAATGAAGGGGTTTTATTCTTCAGAAACTCCTGAGCCTTATCCTTCTTGGAGATAAACCCATCTCCTCTAGTTGGAATAAGAGCAGGGGCAGGAGTCACCCCTTGTCCTAAGGCCTGAACAGCCCGGACTACAGCTTCCACCAACCTCTGATCAAGCGTAAAAGGATAACTCTCTCCATATTCCTCCTGTGGGTGCGTGTAAGCTCTTCCGGGAGGCATCTTGATGTAAGGAGCAACAGTCATAAAAGAAAATCTTTAATATATCATGGCTGAAAAAAATCAGAAAGGAAAATAATCATCAATAAACCAAACATGAGAAAGTAAAATCATGTCTAAACCACTTATTACCTTCCTGATGTCCATGTACTGTCTGCAGCCTGTACATCCCACATGAAAGAGAAGTCAATCAAGAATCCGGAAACCCCATGGTGACTCAAGGTCTGTCATGAGGTGTGTTGGTCATGCACCCTACTGGAAACCAGAATTTTGAGCCTTGACAGTCCTAGCTCTTATCTAACCAGACTCATCCCAAATAAAATAACTCAAACAACAAAACCTTCACTCTGATACCATTTTCTAAATAACCAATTTGGGTCACCATCCGAACTGATGCCCAACCCAGTCCACGACAAGTCCTGAAGGGCGTTCCCAATCCCCACAGGTTGGCACAAGTTCTCGGGTATCAAAATAAACCTTTGGAAGAATTTACCCGAATAAACAAATGCAAATAAATCATCCCACAATATAAAATAGAACAAAGTTTAAAGTCACAAACAAACATTCCTTTAACCAAAACCAAAATTTGGGTTGCATATTTGAACTAAAAACAAAACAAGAGCAACCACTTTGAAGGGTGACCAAAAACCAATACAAAAACCTACACCTGGGGAGATGACACCACCCTCAATCCATCTCCACAACGTCGCACCATGTAGTCCGCTAATATCCCGGACCACCACTTCCAAATGCCTTACCTTTACCTACATCAGAAATGACCAAATATACTTACACCCATGGGTGTAAGTAGGGTGTGGGAAATCACCCAGCAGGATACCACCAAATAAAAAATATTACACATATAAATATTAAATGATAATGCATCTGAAAGTTTAACCAAGGAAAATAAATAACTATTTTAACAATTCTAATGGAAACGGTTTCAATAGAAATAACTTTAATGGAAAATATTTTTTTTAAGAATAAAACACTTTTAATCATTTATAAATAAAAACACTTTTTCTTTTTTAAAAATAAAACAATTTCACTTATTTTAAAAATAAAACACTTTTACTTCCATGCCACACAAAATCCACACTGTATGTCGAAGGTGGGTGCAATGTAATCCAAGAGCAGCAAAGTGGGAGAGGCCCTATAAGTACTAGAAAAATAAAGAAATAGTGGTACCTTAGAACATCATGTCTCGGTGAAAAAAATAAATAGAAAACACAAGAATATACGTTCTCATGCACGATCCACTGGTAGAGAAACTCATACATAACCTAGTGGTCTCCAATCCTCATCCAAAGTTTAGTTACTGTTTTAATCATCAAAACAGCTAGGTGAAACTAGGACAAATCCACTCTCGTATCATTAGCACACTAGATCTAGTCTTTCCACCTAGTACTCAGGCCTCCCATTTGGGCTCAGAAGTTCCAAGTAAACATGCTTGTTAATGTGAAATGTGTAAAACAAACGATCATTATCTAAATTATATGCCACACTATAACACTCACAAAAACCCATTTGGAAACATGATTCACACCAATGATTTTCTAAAACTCAACCTGCACTACTCACACAATCAAATAAATAGCCGCAGAATTTTTAAATACCACACTACAATTATTTTACACTAGAAAAATTTATTAAACAGTTTTTTTTAAAATATGTGATGCATGACTCAAGGTTTCAAAACCCATAAAAAACCCCTTGTTATAAATAGACTCATACTGACACCACCAAAAAACACCATCCACAAATCCTATACATACTAATAGACTAACTGCATAATTTTAACAAACACTAAAAAATCACAGATTCACTTCCAGCAGAGTAAAGACACTTTAAGTTTCAAAAAAAAACTAGCTACACGAATTAAAACTAATTAAAAAATATAATAAATAAATTAAACAATCAATAGAATTAATCATATAATCCTTACACGCGGAACCACCTACCTATGTGTCACAAAGTCACAATATTGGAGTGAAACTCTCATCGCATGACGAACGCACTGCAAGGAGTCTCTAACAGACCCTAAAACTAATAATTGTGAAAAATGCATCAATATTTAGTCAATAAAAAATAAAACATAACCGAAACATCACCAAAAATGGAAGAATGTTCAATCGGAGTACTCTGTACCTACGGAAAGGAGTTTGAGATGCTGGTCGGATGATATAGAGGGTGTCAGAAGAAGTTGCGCCAGTTGGAACCTCACCAGAAGAAGGTGCGGCCAAGAAGGGATCATGACCGGAAGGCTGTGGTGGGAAGGAATTTGTTGCGAGTTTGTTTCAAGCCTGTGAGGAAACAAGGAGAGGTCGTTCAGGCAGTGTGGGGTAGTAGGGGATGCCGGGAGGTAAAGAGGGAAGCGAGGAGGGTGTGGCGTGGCGTGGTTGTCTAGAGGAGGGAAGAGGGTGCAACGTGGCCTGCCACAAGGAAGTAGGGAGGGTATCATGTCCCAACGCAAGGAATCCAAGAAGGGTGTCGCGGATGCTGGAGGTAGCAGGGAGTGGTGGGGGTCATGGTTGTGGCTGGGTGCGAGGCGGCGAGGAGCGAGGTGGGATGGGTGCAATAGGGGGCGGCTTCTAGGGTTCCTGGAGGCTGCACAGACCAGGTGAGAAGGGAGGATGAACAGTGACATGTAGGCAGAGAAAATGAGTGAGTATAAATAAAAGAAAAATAGAAAAATAGAGAAATATAAAGGAAGTAATAAAAAAATAGAAAAGAATAATAATAAAAATAAAACTAAAAAAGAATGGTGTAAAAAGAACCTAAAGAAAACTAAAAAAATATAAAATAAAAATGATATATGAATTTAATAATATAAATTAATAAAGGGATCAATAATAATAATAATACTAATGATGTTAATAAAAAAATTATTTTCTTAAAATGTTAATAATAAAAAGGTCCACTCAAACACCAGACAGTTTGCTCGGCTTCGCTCGTGACCGGCTCACGCATTTGGAATTATCAAGCCAATGTTCATTTATCAGCGCAAAAAGTGCACAACTAACATCGGGCTCAACCCACATTCTAGAAAAACAATTATTAAAAAGGGAAGATAAAATCATGAGATAAAAATTAAAATAAAAAACATACCTTAATGCGGAGTCCGGGTGTGACATGAATTCACTTAATATTTCAAATAAACTTTAGTCTTTCATCATATATTTAATATGATTGATTATATTAATGACCTAGTGAGACTAAATATTTATATAAGGCTTGTTCTGGATATGGAATTAATTTTTTAATCTTAGTTAGAATTGTTCTTATAATGTGAATGAGTTCGATAAAATTTTACCTTATTGGTGATCATGGAAATTAATGTCATGTATCTAGTTCTATATTTATTGTACAAGTGGGTAAAAGTTTATATTGGAAGAATAAAAGTTAGTTGTAAAGTCCAAAATTGATTCTTCAAATAGTCGTTCAAGATCATTAAGACCTAGAGGTGGTATCAGGAAGGAAGGATACTATTTCAATATAATGGAATTATTCAAAATACATGAAGTGTTTTGAGAAAATCCACAACAATTCTATGTCGAGAATTAGTGTTATAAAATCAATTATTTTATTTTGAAGGGTATATGATACTAAATGTATATTTTAAAAATATTATAAATATTCAGGTGTTCAAAATCAAGGTAATAATTTATGGATCTTTCAGTTTGTATTCAAATGAAGAAGAAAATATTTTCTACATCAATGATTTGAATACAAAAATATATATTTCAAGACCATGTGGACTAAAATTAAGGGTTGTGCATATTCGATATATTTCATTTATTTGATAAGAGAAGTTATTTGTTAACAAACAGTTTTTATGAATAATACAATATGATGATTTTGATATACAAGGTTTGTGATTCATTATAATATATAATATATTTGAGATGAATATATGGAAAAAAGGATTTTTATCTAGGACAAAGAGTTTATCCTAGATATTTGTTAAAATATGAGGGATGTAATCCCACCGCCCATCAGTTATTTATATTAAATAATAATGCCTTATTTTCATAATAATTTTCTAAACACATAGAATACCATATAAGATATGGTTACAGATAATTTATTTTTTAAACATTCTCACTAAAGGAAATAAGTATTGTTTCTAGACACAAAAGTGCTTGTGTATCTTAGAAAGATATTCTTAATGGAATACAGTTTCTAAGAGGCTAGTGGGGGTGTGTTTGGACTCAAAGAAGTTAAAAAGGTTAGAAAATAAAAATTTTAATAGTAAAAATCAAAGGGAATGTCACTTAAATCCTAAAAGAGTTTTGGGTTTGTTGATAAAAGGAAGTGTAAGGGAGTTACATTTAGTTACCATAATAAAGTGAATGTCACTTTAAATCCTAAATTATTTTAGGATGTATTGGTAAATAATTATCTAAAATAATTACATTAGTTACCAAATTATCTCAAATAAAATTTTTAAGGAATAGTTCTCAGATGATGAGTATGGACGTATAAATATTTTTAAGAAGACAATAGAAGTTATCAACATCATAAAATTGGATGTTAAAAGGTAAAGGCATTTAAACACTAAGTTAAAATATTTGAACATTAGGAATATGATTCCTAAGTCTCACCATTATCCAAACAAAATTTTCTTAATGGATGTTTCTTAATAAAATATTTTATAGGTATTTTTTTCATATAGTCAAAGAGAGTTGTGAAAAAAATTACATAGACTTGTAAAGAGATTAAAAAAAATTCTAAAAGTATAGTGAACTTAAGGCCTCTCTAGTGGTATATAATATGGGATATGATTAGAAATTTGTTATGGTTTTTTTAGAATTATTAGAATAGTTTAATAATATAAAATTTATTTGTTTTACAAAAGGTAGTCTCCAATTTATTGTTTTTTATATTATTTGTATATATTATGGGAAGTGAAATGATAATTGACCTCTCAAAGTATGACATTGACGTATACCTAACCAAAGTAACTTATATAGTACTATAAGTTTGGAATAAATGATAAGGTTATCATGGGTAATATTTCATATAGAGATATGGAATATGCTAATGAGGAAAAAAAATAAGTTTTGTTCCCTAGATGACCCACTTAGCATACCATATAGAGTGTCATACACCATGTATTTGGTATTCTAGGGATGCATGTTTTATATTGAATCCTTATAATTGGGGTTATAAATATACTTATCATGATAACCTTCATAAATTTATACATTTCTTATGAAATTCGTAAGGATTAGTTAATCTGGGGTGATTGGGTATGTTGTTGATCAAGTTTCCAATTGAGGATTAACCAATATAGGATTTTTCCTCTCGTGTGATGTGTGTGAATGGTACCTAGATTAATATAGACTATATTTATATCCATACCAAGATAATTTACATGTGATGTACTTATCTATCTAAATGAGGTGCATGAGATTCCTCATCCACATAGATAAATGACATGAGATGTATTCATCGACCAGGTCAGTCTATACTTAGAGGATAGAGAACGTATGAGTAGGATAATGAAATTGAAATACTTCATATCCCATATGGTCACTCTATGCCTTAGAAAAAAAGTATTATATTATTATTCATACTTTAAAAGGATATATATGGTGGAAACAATTATAGAGATACATGTCTTTAATAGTGATCATGGAAGGTTCCTTTATAACTTGACAAGTAATGATGCTTTTCTAGAGGTCACACATTTCTTATATTTATGGATTAAAAAACTCATAATTTTTTTCAATTCTATAAAGCATCATGGGGTTACACTTTATGGTTCTTAAAATGAAGATAATATTTATAAAACATTAATAGATACCTCAAAAGTGTTTTGGAGGATATTCGGTAGAAGTTCTAGATATAATTTCACAAGTTTTTACATATGATGTAACATATTGTGAAAATTTATGATAGATTTTCCTAGACGAGTTTTCAAATAGACTTAAAAGGGGTTTTGGATATATTTTCACAAGTTTTTTCATATAATGTGAAAATAAAATGAAATTTTTCATAGTCTATGAAGGTTTAAAGAAAGTGGGAGATTGATGGAAATATGAACTAAACATATTTATCATGAAGTATCAATCTACCATGTCATGATCTATCCTAATGAGCACTATGGAATAGTGTGAGGAATTAGGTCATGATGGTTTTTCATGATATTATCATATTTTGAAATAATAATCAATTTGACTACCTTCTTCCACACCAATTATCATCATTGATTACAAGAATCATATGATGATGATTATGAGGAGTTAGAATACATAAAATGAATGTTTAAACATTAATAATTCACCATGAGGATTCAAAATGAATGTTACAAAAGTTAAAACATTTTAATATTTTTTGAAACACTCATTAATATAGGTCTAATGTTTTGAGTTCCTTGAATTTCTATATAAGAGGTTTGATCCTAAAAAATGTTATTATGATGGTTAAAACTCTTCAAGGCTGAAATAATCAATATATTTATTGTATATTACATTTAAAATCTAGTATATAGTTATCTATGGATTAAGGGACATCCTACCCAAGCATCAGGTGATTCCCATAATCCATGGACACCCAAGGAGGGAGGAACCCATTGGTTAATCCTCAATGATCTCTATAAAACTTGTGTGATTCTTGGAAATTCCATATCGACTAGTATATAGTACATTATTCCTATTTATTTTATTTTTCATTACAAATATATATATATATATGGATCCTAGTTGTTTTTGGGTTTTAGTTTTATTCTTACGCTCTGTTGGGATGAGTGTCATCCCTATAAAACCCATAAAAGACCACCATTTTGTGGTTTAAAATTTAGTGTATATTTCCAACATGATTTTCATAACTTAAAATCACAATATATATGTATATATATATGGAATTATAATAATTTTCTTATAATACTATGGTTTTTGGATATAAAATTTATAGTTAATGTTATGGTATAAGATTCAATATAATAAAATATCCATTTTCCTCACTATATTATAACTTGACTTCACGATATCATGGGACAAAAATATCTTTCATGGACTAAAGTTTGCCTTATTTCACATTGTTATATCTTAATTTATTCTTGGATATATTATATCACATATTCTCATGTCTTCACATTGCTATATGTGATGGGTTTAATATTATTGATTTACACTCAATTAACACAATAAATTAATTAAAACCCAATAAATACAAGATCTACAATGCAGGAAACTGAAACCATGTATATATAAAATGAATAAGTAACTATTATGTAATTTACATAGAGGTTTATATATTCTTCTTCATTCATTCATTATTATTTAATAAACTCAAAAGATGATTCTAAATGGAATCCCTCTTTTATAGGGTATCCATAGGTAATACCAAATCACTCAAAACTCGATCAAAACTCTCCTATACCCATTATATACTAGTATATTAGGATAATAAATGGAGTATAAGAGATATATATGGGTATGGGAGTATTTATAGGATTTATAGAACTCATCCAACTAACCCATTATAATGGGTTTGGCCTCATTATTTGACCTCGATATGTTCCCAAGCCATCCACGAATTTACTCATGTGATACAATGAATGTGTAAATGGATTCATCTATTTTTGAATTAATATCATGATTATATTATTTAACTCCCATGAATTTCATGATATATAATATTTCTTTTAATGATAGCTTATTTGTAATATTTTTCTAATCATTAAAATTTAACATTCAATTTCCTAAACAAATCATAACACTCACATATGGACGACATTGTGATATAACTAATCATATAATATTACATTCATAGGTAGCATTAATTATATCTTATATAATTTCCTTATTATATTCCCTATCACAACATATGATATAGCCTTAATACATCTCAAGTAGGTAGGTTTTAGAGCATGTATTCTTTAATATCCCACTTACACTAAGGCCTCGCGAACATTATTCCATTTCACCTTATATTATATCATATATAATAACTTGTGAACCCATATCCAAAACTCCTTTTGGATATATTTAAAATAACTTTTGTAAAGTTATCATCAACTCACATTGTATCACATTATATGCAATACCTTTTGAAAATCTCATATATAAATCCTATTTAATTAACTCTAAAACAATTTCAGGGTAGCTCTCTAAGTCAAACAAAATCGACATTCAATCAATCATAATATGTGTCTCCATGGGCCTTTGCAGCTTTGATAAAAAATATGAATTCCTGAATTTATAAATTTTGGTAAAGAGCAGCCTCTAGTAATCATCAACGATACTCATACTATAAAGGGACCTTGCACAATATCCATCAAAGGCATGTATCTCTATACCTATGTACATCAATAGTATCATATGAAATAATTAATTTTCATATGATACATTTGTTAAAGTCATAAAGTTTCTATGGGAAATGAATTATGTTAATCCCATATAACCCCCTTATACGTTATCGATTATCAGAGTATAGACTGATCAGTTTGATGAATACATCACATGTCAGTCACCTTTATGGATGGGCACATCACATTCCCCTCACACGATAGATAATAACATTATATTTTTTTTATCTATGTAAGACTATATGCTTCCTTATTCAAACTCAATCAACATCAAAGATGTTAAACCCATTATATGATAGTAAAAATTATATCTTGGTTAATGTCTAACCAAAAACCTGATTAGAAACATACCTAACCAAACATGATTAACTAATCCTCAAGGATTTTATAATAAATTTATCCAAGTACGAAGGTTTTTATGCTAGGTATCTCATAAATGTTAGGTATTTGGGGCTCTATATATAAACCATGCCCCCTTAGTTTACTAAATAAATAGTGTAACACACTTCATGTGGTATATACTTAGCGGGTCATCTAATGTAAAAAAATGAATTTTTTTCTTCATGATCGTATTTTTTATCTTGATATAAGAATCCTACTCATGAAAACCTTAATGTGTTATCACAAAAATCTATAGGAAAATAAATCTACATTGATGGTTCCAGACCATCGATATAGTCCTTAGAACTATTGGTATAGATTATACTAATGATTCCTAGAACAATTAGTTATTAATCCATCTAGAAAGACCTATACCAACAATGTATAGGAACTGTTCATATAGGCCCATCAGGATTTTTTGTACCAATGTTTCATATGAACCATTAGTA
The DNA here is from genome assembly GCA_963277665.1 of Viscum album. Classification (NCBI taxonomy): domain Eukaryota; kingdom Viridiplantae; phylum Streptophyta; class Magnoliopsida; order Santalales; family Viscaceae; genus Viscum; species Viscum album. The sequence continues at coordinate 1,073,834,360 of OY728121.1, read as the reverse complement.
TAAATATATACCAACAATTCAATAAACTGTCGGTATAGGTTTCTCCACCATTAATTTAATTCCACCCATCTCTTGTCCCCCTCCCAAATAACTAAAAACAATATATAACCACCCTAAAACAAAATATATATTCTACCATTCAAAATTAACATTCAAAACAAAACATTTATATATTTTACATTTAATCGGTTGATAACTTAAAAAAATAATAATATATATATATATAATGAGTTTCAATTATCCAGAATTATCCACAAGGTTATAAGTGTTATAAATATGAAATCATAAATATAGAGTATAATTATCTCCCTCATATCCACCACCACCATTATGGACATCACTATCATTACCCTCATCATGGAAATCCTCACTAACTTCATCACCTTCATCATCTTCATCATAATCACCTCTAATAAAATCATCACCCCAACCACCGCTAGGACCAACATCGCCATCACCAGATGCATAATAGAAGGATATCATCATCGACATGAATGTGTCAAAAACCATATAATTTTCTAGTAGTATTGATGTAAATAATGATAATATAGATTTCATGAACTACTTGGTAATCTTTTTTACTTATTCCATGCTCCTACATAGCTAATTGTTTAGCCTCTGCATCTTTTTCTTAAGTCTTTTATAACTCAATTCTAAAAGAGGTATTATATTTACTTGAAGTATTCCAATATATAGTGGGGATGGTATTATTCCTAGGTTGGAAATAGAATCTACCTTGGTGCTCATCACCTAATATTTGTCGCAAATGATCATTTAGCCTGAATTTTTCATCTTATTTATCATCAAGGTCCTCAGAAGAATTTTTTTGACAATATAAATGAGATATTTATTTATTTAAATATGTTATAATTTTAAATTATAAAAATAAAACTTTCTATATTGACTCATGTCTCCTCGTTTATATCACTCTTATCATTATTCTTAATTCTCGAGACAAAAAAATTGTTCGAGGCACATTCCCTTATATGTTTAACATCACCATCTTCAAATGAAATTGAATGTAAGAAAAAATTATTCAATAATTTTTATTATTCAAAAAAATTAACCAATTCCAACCAATATTTAACTTACCAAAACCAAAAAAAATAATACTAAGTTTCACCAAAATGAATTGTATCATCCCCACCAGAGAAAAAATAGAATAAATCAAACCAAAATGAATGAACTTGGATTATTTTAATAAATTTATATTCAAACTATTATTATTATTTTTATTGGTTCATGTTAGATGGGTTTAATTATATATAGTTTTATTAATTTTTTTACATTTTCTATCAGTCATACTAGGTTTGGGAGAGTTTAGTTTGAGTAAAAACTGTTTCAATCAATTTGGCAATTTAGATACAATCCATATTTTTTTAGTTTAATTATTAATAGTATATTTTAGTTTAGTATGGTTTAGTAAATATAGTTTAGTTTAGTTTGGGTTGGTTCAGTTCATGTTAGTTTTGATTTGTTCATTGGAGTTTTTTTAGTTTATAGTTGTTTTATGTTGTTTAATTCATGTCCTATTTGGAATGAACAATTATATTTGATTTGGTTTGGTTTAGTTCAAATTTACTCATTTTGGTATGGTTCAGTTTGGTTCCTTTTGGTGCAGTTCAATACAATATGATTTGTACTATTTTGTATATGTTGTTAAAGTTCAATTCAATTAAGGTTTGATTATATTTAGTTTGGTTAAATTTAATTATATTTAGTTTTGATTGGTTCAGGTATATTATGGTTTTGTTCACTATTGGTTCAAATTAGATTTTGTATGTTTGATTTGGATTAAGTTGGGTATGTATAGTTATGTTTATTTTTATTTATTTTCATTATAATCTCATTAATTTAGTTAGATTTTATACATTACAAGTTTATTAGTTAATATTAAATTAATCTATTTACATGTTTACATGTTAATTTTAATTAAAACTCTATAAATGTTAATATAGGTTACTATTTACATATAAATGGTTTATATGTTTACATGTTAATATAGTTAACATTTTTAAATATTTATATGTTAATATTATGTGAATTTATTTTCCTATTTATATGTTATTATTATGTTATACTATTTATACAATATTAATTGAAACATTTAAGGATTATATCAAACTATTTATACTATTTGAGTGTTCACATGTTAATAAAGTTTATATATTTACATGTAAAAACATTACATATTAATGGGTAAATTGTATTAATATGTAACTATATTACATTTTATAGTTTACATGTAAACTGTAAACATTTTTTTCTTGACATATAACTTATAAGAAGTTTAAGTTTACATCTAAACTAAAAAATGTTTACAGTTTGTAAAAATTAAATATTTTTTATTTTACATGTAAAATGTAAGTTTTTTATAGTATATATGTAAATCTTTTACATTTTATATGTTCATATGGTTTAATCTCATTATATTTTATATGTTATTAAACTATATATATTAATTTTTTAATATAGTTTCTGTAAAAATATTATATTTTAATATATTTTAAATGTTAATATACCTTTCATTTTATTACTCTTAAATTGTCAATATTTAGTTCAGGTTAGTTTTATCCATTTTATATACATTTAATTCATTTCAATTCAATTAGTTTTCATTCCATTAGGTATGTTTTATTTTAGTTTAATTTTATTCAATTCAAACTAGGTGAAGTCATTTGGGTTTGATTTATTTCATTTTTTCTTAAGCTAATTCAAGTTAGTTTTGTTCATTTCTATCTATTTGGATCATGTTATGTCATTTTAGTTTGATTTGGGATGGGTCAAATCAATTTTATTTTGGATGGGTTAGTTCTACCTTGGTACAGTCAGTTCATGCCAATATTATTTAGTGTTTTTAGTCTACTTTTGTTCAATTCACTTTTGTTTGATTCATGATGAGTCTTTTCAGTTGTGAGAGGTTCAATTTGGTTTGTTTCGATTATTGGTGCCTAATTAAACTTAGTTGTACATGAAAAATACCCAATTTATTTCATGCTCCTACATAGTAGTTGTCACGCCCCGTACCAGTGGGGCCCACACTACGACTCCCCAAGCCTGCCTCCAATAGGCCATGGGCTGGTGACTAGCACTGAATAGGCATATTACTAACATGGGAGGCATTGCCTATGTAAATGAACACACACAAACACACACATCTCCAAGCTCACACATGCTGAAATGAAAAAATCACTAAGGAACGAAATTCATGCATACAACTAAACCCAACCAAACAGAGTACAACAAAAGGTAAAGTACTGAAAGTAAACTGGGCCAGAATAAAAGCCCGCCAAAAATAAGAGACTATAAACTACAAAGTCCAACCTATAACCACAAACAAGTACTGGTAATACTACTCATAGTCGTAGGACACCTCATCCTATAGGGAACATAGAAATTCAGGTCCTGCCCTGACCTGCCCTGGACTCCGTCAAAAGGCCGCTCGTATGCACAAGACACGACACGTGTGGGAAAAGCTCGTGTAGGTGTGAGTATAAAAATACTCAGTAGAGGAACCTGAAAACCAAATAGCAATGCAGAAAGGAAAGGTACAGTCAGCTCTACACAATATATGTATACTGAACATATAATAGGAGAACACAATCCAGATATACTCAAAACCCATCCCCACATTCTAGAGAGAAGTCACACAACAACATACCCACACTAGGGATTCAGTTCAAAGATTCCACAAAGAACTCATCTGGGAGAACTCACTCCATGAGTCTGATAGCTCTGATGTCGTTCTCCTGAGAAGTACTGTTCTTTAGGGAAATCTATGAGAGATAGATACACTCATTCCGAGAGAACACACTCCTGAGTGGGGAAAGATCACGATACACAGATGAGGATCACTATCATGGCCTTGGAAGATACCAAGACTCATCTGTATTCACCTGCTAAGTAGAGGATCAGTGCCCTGTGGGAATAGTCACGTCGATACCTGACTCTACCTAGGGTCAAGAATGGATAGAGGATCCTTTGGGCCTCTCAGAGGGATACCAGACTCTATCTCGGGAAGTCCTGCTGAATGGATCATACTCATATAGAAAGAAATGATACATGACCTTCTAGGGGAATGATTAAAAGGGGCACTAACCCAAATGAAACATGTCCAAGATACGGTGGACAAGAAGATCATGCCACATAATGAGAAGTAGACTACGTCTAGAAGTGTCACACACTATGTCTTCTGACCTCGGGTACTTCCTGTGTATAAAGGCCTGTGTCGTAAGGCTTTTCATGTAAAACAAAACTACATGGTGTTTATAAAGGATCACATGCCGTGTAATGTATCTGGGGTCCGCTCCATGTACGCTGGTTGTGTGCCTTCACATGGCCTCAACCCATGTGTGCCAACCTGTGTAATCGGCACACGGGGTGACCCACACTACTGGCCTCGTATGGCCATGTGGTGGAGTACATGACGTGTACTCCACCACATGCCCATGTATCGCCTAGGAAACATGTAGAGTCTCATGTAAGGACCCACATGCCGTTTTATTTGGAGAACATTCCATTTCATCTCTTCATTCACTGCGGAACCCTAGCCGCCACTTAGTCGGACCTACACACCATGTTCTTTGGGATACACGCTGTGTGTACTGGAAATTTCCAGAATCGCGAACCTCCTCAATCACGCCTTGTTTACAGCTCTAATCTTCAATCCATCCATCCATTTTCCATGAAACTTGAAGATTTAGGTTTACCCGACGTCCTAAAGTCGTCTCTATTGTTTTTGGGCCTCCGATCGGCCCCAAAAAACATGTATCGATCCACCCATGCAAAAAACGCTCGAATAACGGTCTCTCTCGATCTGATTCGATTCATTTTCCACCATTGTCATTGCACCTTTTCTAGGTCTTCATGAAGTTGGACCTCCAATTTTGGATCATTGAATTATGAAATGAATGCGCAAAGATCTGTTGTTCGTCGCCCTGTGAAGAACACAAAGAACACAAAGAAAAGAGGAAGGAAAATCCATCAAACCAAATTGAGGAACGAACCTCCTTCTTCATTCATCATAGAATTGATCCTCTCCCATTAATAGGTTTTAAAATAAAATAAAACAATAATCCCACAATTATCACAATCATATTCCCAAATCAAACCCCAAAGAAACAGAAAATAACACCCTCCCGCAATAATGCATGATCCGTGGATCACCCTGTTGGTGGGTTGATCTGCATTCCTCTGTTAATCGAAGAATGAGGAAAAGAAGAATCAAAATAACAACCCATAACTTTGTCGTTGATGAAGAGGGAGATCAGTTGTCGGTCAGGATTCGATCTCGCAGTGCAATGATCCACACATCGTCGTTTGTCGGTGTCCATCAAAAAACCTCCAAGGTTGGCTTCTCTCTAAAGCTCTAGAGGATTCTAGGGAGTTCTACTGGGTTATGAGACTAACCCTAGGCTCCATATTATTACAATAAAATAATCTTAGTTTCATTATGGAAACATTTAAAATAAAATAAATTATTAATTTATTTTATTTCTTTTAAAACACCCAAAAACTAACTTTTCTAGCTAACCCATGTCGTTCGATGTTAGGCCTCTACTAAGGTAAATCTGCATCTATGGGTGCAACGGTGACCTCATATTTTGGATACAGGCACCCGTTTAAAAGTTATTATACTTTTTTAGGAAAATTGCTCACGTGTACTATTTGAAGCTTAATTAATTTCAAACATTTATTCCAAGCACTCCGAGACTCGAAATCGCACATCATCGAAAGTTATGGTCTCGAAATAATTCCATATAATATTTAAAAATAATACATGGAAAATCCGAGACATTAAATTCTCCCCACCTTTGGGATTTACATCCCCGAATGCTAAGACAAAAGGCTAATAAAAAAGATGTGTGTACTGTGCACGGATCTGAGCCTCTCACACCCACGTACTCTTCTGAAAATTCTCATGCTTCAACCGTATGTGTACCAAGGTAATTGATCACCCACAAAGGATCCTCTCCTGCCAATCCCCAATCTCCACAAGGTACTAAACAAAGGTCACTCCATCCTAAATGTCCAAATCACCCCAGTTGATGACGTGATATGGGTCATGAATGTACCTCCTCAGCTGCGACACATGGAAGACATCATGTACTCGGTGCAACTATGACAGTAGAGCTAGGTGGTATGCTACCTCATCAACTCTTCACAATATCTGAAAAGGTATGATGAACCTCAGAGATAGCTTTCCACCTTGTCCAAATCCACATAACCCTCATCGATGTTAGACTCTCATGAAGACATGGTCCCTGTCCTCGAAGTCCATAGGTCTCTGTCGTCTTTTGGTATAATAATTCTACTGGTCCTGTGCAGTCTTCATCCGTTCTTGGATGATCTGCACCTTCTTGGTGGTAGCTTGCACCAACTACGGACCCATGAGTGGTGACTCTACAGGGTCGGTCCAACAAAGTAGTGACCGACAGGGTCTCCCATATAAAGCCTCTAACGGTTCCATACCAATGGTGGAGTGGTATCTATTATTGTATGCAAACTCCACCAGTGGTAGGTGGTCCTCCCAACTACGACCAAAGTCCAAGATACAGGCCCACAACACATCCTCTAGAACTTGAATGGTCCTATCTGTCCGACCATCTGTCTATGGATGGAACATTGTGATTAAGTGTACCTGAGTTCCAAAATATTCCTGAAATCCCTTACATAATTGGGATGTGAAGAGGGCATCTCTATCTGAGACTATTATCAAAGGTACTCCATGAAGCTGAACTATCTCCTGCATGTAGAGGCGTCCCAAGCTCTCCATGAAACTCTGCTACTTGATAGCTAGGAAGTGGAATGACTTGGTGAGTTCTTCAATGATCACCCATATGGAATCATGTCCCTTGGACATCCATGGTAATCCCATCACAAAGTCCATAGATATTCCATCCCACTTCCACTCTGAAACTTCCATGGGTGAGCTAATCCCATTGGAACTTGGTTCTCATCTTTCACCTGCTAGCATTTAAGGCACTGAGAAACGAACTCTGCTACTTCCTTATTCATGTCTGACCACAAGAATTGTCTTTGGAGATCCTAGTACATCTTATACACACTAGGGTGTACCACCAAGTGGGATGTATGAAACTCCCTCAGGATCTCCTCTCACAATCCCACTAGTACAAAAATGCATCCTTTGAAAAGAACTACGTGCTCCCCACCTAGTGAATATCCATCAAGAGCATGTCATGTAGATAAATGATCACGTAAAGACTCACATTTGACATCCCCAAGTTGTGTCTCCCTAACTCTCTGTAAGAGAGGAGGGGTGACAACCATCGACTGAAGGTAAGTTGCATCCTATCCATCCACGAAGGATAACTGTAATGAGGACAAGTGTTCTGTCGCCTCCCTCAGCAGCTATGAGCTCGATCTTCTACTAAGATCATATGACACCTTGTTCTCCTTCCCAAAAGTATAGATGATCTCTAAATCATAGTCTTATAGGAACTCTATCCAATGACTCTGCTTCAGATTCAGATCCCTCTATGAGAAGATGTACTTGAGGCTCTTTTGGTCAGAGTAGATGATAAACTGATCGCCCATAAGGTAGTGTCGCCACATTTTCAATGAGAAGACTACAGTTGCCAACTCAAGATCATGTGTCACATAGTTCTGCTCATGTGGCCTAATCTGGTGTGAACCATAAGAAATCACTGCCTGTCTCTGCATCATGACATAGCCATGCCCGGTCCCTGATGTGTTGTAGGAAACTACATACTCAATGCCCTCCTCCAGCAATCTCAAGATCGAGGTGCTCCTCAAACTCTACCTCAACTTCTCGAAAGCATGCTGGAACTTTTCGGTCCACATGTTGGGTTTCCCCTTCCTGGTCAAGGCTGTCATCGGTGTTGATAACTGGGAGAAATCAGGAATGAATCTCTAGTAATATCCTTCCAACCTAAGGAATATCCACACCTCCTTCACGCTCTAAGGTGGTTCCCATGCTAACACTGCCTCCACCTTGGATGGGTACATAGCTATTCTATCTGATGAGATGAAATTTCCCAAAAAGTGGTCCTCTTGAATCTAGAACAGGAACTTCGAGATCTTCCAATAAAGTTGTTTCTCTTGGAGTACGTCCAGAACCATCCGCAGGTGTCTCGCATGCTCCTCCTCTGACGCCGAGTACAAAAGGATGTCGTCGATGAAGACCACTACGAACCGGTCTAAATATGGCTGGAATATCTGGTTCATATGTCCCATGAACATTGAGGGGGAGTTATTCATTCATAAAGGCATCACCAAGTACTCATAGTGACCATAGAGGAATCTGAAAGTCATATTCGGTATATCCTCCTCCCATACTCATAACTGGTGGTAACCTAACTGAAGGTCAACCTTTGAGAACCATTGTGCCTCTCTCATATGATCGAAGAGGCCATCAATCCTTGGTAGTGGATACCTATTCTTTATTGTCACCTGGTTATGGCACTGGTAATCATCCCACAAACTCAAACTCCCATCTACCTTCTTGGTAAAAAACTCGGGCCGCCCATGGTGAAACGTTGGGTCTCACAAAACCATTGCTCTACAAATCATCCAACAGCCCCCTCAGCTCATGAAGCTCTGTGGGATCCATCTGATATGCTGGTGAGGAAATCAGTGTCATCCCTGAGTGTAAGTCAATGCAGAAGAGGATCTCTCCTTGGGGAGGTAGTCCTGGAACATCTTCAGGAAAGAGGTCCTCGTACTCCGCCACTACTGCTGGGAACTGGAATCTCACAACATCTACTGGTCTGAGGGTAAGGCTAGCCAACTCATGAGTGATCGGTTGCACCCTCCCATGCATGATCCCATTCTGTGCTACCTGATTCACCTTTTCACTAACAAAGTAAAACCTTGTCCCATCATTGCGAACACACCACACTCTTAACCTAAAGAAGTTAATCTGGGTATGGACTGAAGATAGCCAATCCATACCAAGAATGATGTCGTAAGGCCTTGACGCTTCCACCAAGATGTTCCAATTGAAACTCTATCCTCCAAGGGTAAGATCGCACTGTCTGCAAAGGTGTTTGATCATCAGGTCTCCTCCCGTAGGTGTCTCTAAGCATAAGATTCGAGTCAACGGCTCTACCAGAATCTCAAAGTTTCGCACAAGACATGTGGTGACAAAGGAATGACTAGAACCTGTGTCTATAAGTAAGAAATCTAAGGTAGAAAAAACACAAATCATACCTTAGATCATCATTGGAGTCCCGTGGTCACATGAATCATCACTGAGGGGGTCATTCTGATGATCACACTGTCGAATCCTAGTAGGTATGCATCGCAGAGGCATCCTATAAGGAACAAGATGTACCATGGTCAAAAAGTATATCTGGATAGATGACACAAAAAACATGGAAAACACAACCCATTACTATATTATGCACATACCAATCTCTTATTTCCCTAAAACTTGTGTTTTAATGTACAGAGTTGAAAAGTAGGTTATAAGAGTCTTGGTGTATGGATACGTCAGCCACCCGCACCAACACTAGAGTCTATGGCCAGAAATCCAAGCTCGAAACACTTAACATTTTTTCCCCCAAACCAATATCACAGAATCTTGGTCCTAAGGTAGATCTGACCACCTCTGATACCACTATGTCATGACCCATTATAGTGGGGCCCGCGCCGTGACTCCTCAATCCTACCTCCAATAGGCCAGGAGCAGGTGACTAGCACTGAATAGGCATATTACTAACATGGGAGGCATTGCCTAAGTACCTATACACACACACACATCTCCAATCCCACAAATGCAAAAATGAAAAACCCACTAAGGAATGAAATGCATGCATACAACTAAACTCAACCAAACAGATTACGACGAAAGGTAAAGTACTGAAATTAAACTGTGCTAGAATAAAATCCCACCAAAAAAGAGACTGTAAACTACAAATTCCAACCTATAAGCCAAAAGAGGTACTCGGAATACTACTCATAGCCATAGGAACACCTCATCCTGTAGGGAACTCAGAAATCCTAGTCCTACCCTGGTCCTCCCTAGACTCTGTCAAAAGTTCGCTCGTCTGTAGAAAACACAACATGTGTGGGCAAAACCCGTGTAGGGGTGAGTATAACAATACTCAGTAGAGGACCCTGAAAACCACAAATCAATGCACAAAGGAAGGGTATAATCGTCTCTATATATTATATGTCTACTTAACATATAATATGAGAACACAATCTAGATATAATCAAAACCCAGAACTACAGTCTAGAGACAAGTCACACAATAGCATACCCATGTTAGGGATTCAGTTCGAAGATTCCACGAAACACTCATCTAAGAGAAATCACTCCACGAGTCCGATAGCTCTGATGTTGTATGTCCGAGAAGTAATGTTTGTTGGGAAAAGCCATGAGAGATAATACACTCATTCTGATAGAACGCACTTCTGAGTGGTGAAAGACCACGATACACAGATAAGGATTACTGCGAGGGCCTTGGAGGATACCAAGACTCTTCTAGATTCACCTGATAAGTAGAGGATCAGTGCCTTGTTTTAATAGTCACATCAGTACCTGACTCTACCTAGGGTCAAGAATGGATAGAGGATCTCGCATTGGGCCTCTCGTAGGGATACCTGACTCTATCTCGGAAAGTTTTGTTGAAGGGATCATACTTCTGTAGAAGGAAACGATACCTAACCTTTAGGGGAACAAGAAAAAGGGGCACTTACCCAAACAAAAAATTTCCAAGATACGGTGGACAAGAAGATCAAGCCATGTACTGAGAAGTACATGGAATGTAGAAGCTTCACCTACCGTGTCTTCTGACCCTGCGCACTACCCATGTACAACGACCTGTGTCATAAGGCTTGTCGTGCAAAACGAAACAACACGTCATGTAGAAAGGATCACACACCGTGTCAAAGTATCTAGGGTCTTCTCCATGTACGCTGTCTGTGTTCCTGCACATGGCCTCAACCCATGTGTTCCAACCTGTGTAATCAGAACACAAGGTGACCCACACTACTGGCCTCATATGGTCTTGTGGTGGAGTACACGGCGTGTACTCCACTCCGTACTCGTGTATCGCCTAGGATACATGTCGGGTCTCGTGTAAGGACCCACACACCCTGTTCTTTGGAGAACAAGTTGTGTCATCGCTTCATGCACCGCGGAACCCTAGACACCACTTAGTCGGACCTACATGCCATGTTCTTCGAGATACATGCCGTGTGTTCTGGAAATTTCCAGAATCACGAACCTCCACCATCGCGCCTCGGGTGATGCTCCGATCTTCAATTCGGTAGTCCCTTTTCTACAAAACATGAATATTTAGGTCTCCTTGACGTCTTGAAGTCATCTTAGTTGTTTTCAGGCCTCCGGACATCCCTGAAAATGTGTATCGATCCACTCGCATGAAGAACGCTCAAAGAACAGTCTCTCCCGATCCGAGCTGATTCGACGTCCTCCATTGTCGTCACACCTCCTCTAGGTCATCAAGACGCAAGATCTCTAATTTGGGAATGTTGAGTTGCGAAATGGACACACAATGATCTGTTTTTCGTCACCCTGGGAAGAACACCAAGAACGCAAAGAAAAGAGGATACAAAATCTAACAAACCAAATTGAGGAACGAACCTCCACCATCATTCATCATGGAATCGATCTGCTCTCGTTAATAGGTTTAACGACAGAATCAAAAAATAATCCCATAATTGTCACAATCATATTCCTGAATCAAACCCCAAAGAAATGAAAAATAGCATCCTCCCGTAAGAACCCAAGATCCACGGATAACCCTGTTGGTGGGTTGATCTATGTTCATCATTTAATCCAAGAACGGGGAAAAGAATAATTGAAATAACAACCCCTACCTCATTTTTCTATGAAGAGGGATATTGGTCGTTGATCGGGATTCAATCTCAATGCGCAACGATCCACGCGTCGTCGTTTGTCGGCGTCCATCAAAAATCCTCCAAGTTTTGCTCCTCTCCAAAGATCTGGATGATTATAGGGAGTTCTCCAAGGTTGTGAGACTAAACCTGGGATACTTCTTATTTAAAGAAAATAATCATCGTTGCGTTATGGAAACGTTTAAAATAAATTAATTATTAATTTATTTTATTTATTCTAAAATGCCCAAAAACTAACTTTTGCAGCTGACCCATGACGGTCGATGTTAGGCCTCACCTAAGGTAAGGTCACTGCTTTGGACACAACCGTGCCCTCCGATTTTTGATCTGACACCCGTTTAAATGTTATTCCACTTTTTCAGGAAAACTTTTTGCACACACTGTTTAATGATTAATTAATTTCAAACATTTATTCTGGGCACTCCAGGCCTCAGAATCGCATGTCGTCGAAAGGTCTGGTCTGGAAATAATTCCATATAATATTTAAAAATAATACACAGAAAATCCAATACATTACATTTTATCTCCCAAAATATTGTTTATAATTCATAAAACCCTTTTTTATTTCCCTCTAATGAATCAGGAAGAAGAATATTCAATAATGCCAAAATTATTAATACAAATCATTATCATTTTCAATAAAAGACCATAAAATATGAATAATAACTTAAACTAATTACACTTCCAATAAGTAATCAATTATTAATATTATGTTATTAGAAAATCATTGACTGTTGGTATAACCTCTAAATATGTTCCAATTATACCATCCCATCCATTATATAACTCATTCTTACATGCTCTATATAGCTCAATTAACTCCATTAGTCGCACCATTGAGAAACTTATATCAAAGCTACTACTAAAAATAGTAATTCATATAAATACAATACTAGTATATAATTTAATCTAATAAATTTTCATTCCTATATATGAGCCCATGCATTATCATTGATTTCATCTCTAATGTGTCTCTGGGAGACCAGTTGTATGGGAGTTATGTCACTATATTTGGTAAGATTCACTATGAAACTCATAAATTATCCCCAAAATTTACCAATCATTGGATTTATTATGTTATAATTGACCATTACCTACGTCTAGTGGTTATATACTTCACACATGCAAGTATTCCCATTCCACCTAATAGTAATAGATCCTCCTGTGAAAGAATAAAATAAAAATATTAAATTAATACATGTTATAATAAAAATAAATTGTGGTTACAAAATTTTCTAGGGTTATATACATATACTAATGGTAGTTTGGTTAATGGAATATGATGGATCCATTGGCTATAAAGGATCGATAAATGTGTAGTTTTAGTGGGGTATAATATATGCTCATGATGATTAATATACTTTTGATGATCATAATGCATAAGAGAATAAGTAGAAAGAGAATAGATAAAAATATCTCATAGGGAATGGAGATGTAGTAAATTGAGGCAGCATAGATGTAACTAGAAGAGGATAATATAGATAAGGAGGAGGATCCATCATTAGATAAGAAAATAGTAGATAAAAACATGATCAAACAAAAATGGTAATGATAGTATAGGTGGTATGAATTTCCCCAGTTCCTCTAATAAAATTGTGGGATAAGAAACTAGTCTAGATGTTATATCTAGTGAAGGGTTTGTTTTGATTTGGTATGATGACCATTGTGAGTATCTCTAGTACCAACCCACTCAAAATGTCAATTTGGTCATCATTGTTACTAGTATGGTAAGAGAATGATTTTCACCTGGATGGTGGTTCCTGATTAAAATTTAAAAATGGTTAATGAAGTTATAATATATGTTATGTAATTGATATATATTTTAAATATTATAATCCCAATAGGAACTAGGGGATGAATTCTCATCTCTCTCATACGTCAATCATTTTCAGACATTCTATTTCTATATATCTCTTCAACGTTTTTCATTTCCATCATTAGAAAATAAATATACATTTAATAAGAAATTCATTAATAATGGGTAATATGAACAATACATAAGAGGTTACATGATATAATTAAGGCATAACATCTATCAATCAAAACAAGGGATAAGTAGAAACATAACATAATCATGTCATATTTATTGGAAAGAAAAAAACATAATATATATGTCCAAACATAATCAATTACTAAAATTTAGAATGTTCAACATTGGTAATTTATGGTTATCTTATTGTACGTTAAATTCGGTCCAATTCATTTTTCCTTAGGTTGATTAAATTAGGATTTTTTCCGGACAGTTGATTTCTATTGGATTTATCCTTGAGTTTACATTAGTTTGGTTCGGTTATATTTAAGATAATTTAGTTTATTTTATTTTATTTTTTATCAATTTCAATTTATAGTCATTTGGGTTTTTTTTTATTTGGCTATTTGATAATTTGGTTCATTTTTGGGTTGGGTTATTTTGTCATTTGTTTAGATAATTTGGGTCGTTTTTTCTGGTTTGGTCATTTGGTTTATTTTTTCATTTAGTTACGTCATTTTTTCATTTTTAATTAGGTCATTTGGTTCATTTTTGGGTCAGATCATTTGGATTATTTGGTCATTTGGTCATTTGTTAAGATCACTTGGTTAATTTTTTTAATGTTAATTTTTTTATTTTTTCCAATTAATTATGTAATTTGGTCATTTATTGGGTTAGGTTGATTCATTTTTTTGATTAGGTCATTTGGTTTATTTGGTCATTTTGTTCATTTTGGTTCATTTGGGTTAGGTTATTTGGTTTATTTTTGGGTTAGATCATTTTCATGTTAGGTCATTTAGTTCATTTTGGGTTAGGATATTTGGTTTATTTTAGGTTAGGTCATTTGGTTATTTTGGTTAGGTAATTTGGTTAATTTTAAGATAAGTCATTTGGTTCAAAGGGTGAGTTTTTAAATGAGAAGCTCTCGAATTAATCCTTAATGTAATGTTACATTTATTTAAGCATGTTTTTAAGGATATTGGGATTATATTAACAGATTATTGAGGGAATAAAATAAATTATAGCTAGCTACAATTTATATATTTCATGGGAAATTGTTGCGTATTTTGAGGATTCATTTTAACACATCTTAAAGAGTGCAATATGACTTCATTAAAGTTATAATTTCTAGTTTAAATGGGAATTTATAGCCTCTTGTTCAAGGGATTGGTGATTAGTAAACATAAATTTCATCACAGGAAGATAGAGGGATCAAAATTATACTTTATAGCCTTTAAAAATTGAAATATAAGATACCAATGAATGAGGAATGAATATAAAGTTTCATAAAAATAATAGTATCCTGTACTTAAAAAATAGAAACAAAATTTTCAAGGATATATATTGATTGATCACCATTCACAAAAGACTCAAGTAAGTATCCAAAATTTTAAGTCTTTAGTGGAGATGTTCACAAAAACAATAGTGAGATGAATCATAATTGGATGTAAGTAAATAATTAATTTCAACTAGATGTAATGTTTTATAGTAAAAAATATAAGGAAAACAAAGGGGTTATGAGGAATAATTCCCTGAAGAGTTTGGAATTGATCTTGCGAATAAAAAAAAGCCACTAAATTTTCATAAATAAAGTAATATACTACTGAAAATGGTCTAGGGTAGGGTAGGGTAGGGTATATGAATTTTTTAATGATTTTGTAAAGGGGAAAATCCAATGAAATTAAAAAAGTGGATCAAACAATTGGTGAAGAAGAAAATGATGTAGAAATCTCTCAAAATTTATAACTTTGGAAACCAAATGAAAAAATTTGAGTAAGAATACTAATAAAATGTATGGGAAAAAGGTAATAATGAGGTTTAAATTACTACAAAAGAGCTCCTAAAGGATAAAATTCATTTACTATTGATAATAAGATTCTTCTAACTTGATCGAAAAGTTACATTTAGTATTGGATTCCCACTTTTAGCATAAAAAGAATCTAAAATTGAAGTAAAGAATATGAAAATTATATCCCAAGATTAGGAACATACATAGGAGACAAGAGTCTTTTATGAGGTCAACAAACAAGGTTCATGGAGGACTACATCTAGGCTAAAATCATAAACCAGTCCAAGATAAAATTTATAGAAAACATAAATAGCTAATTGTGTAGAAAAAATATGGAAGTGGGAAGTGGATATAATGTGATACAAAGTAACATACATGTGTAAGCATTATATGGGAAAAATTTCAAAGAGGATTTACAGAATATTGAAAAATTTGAAGTCTAAGAACTATTAGAAAAAGTAGATTTTGTCTCTGCATGTTCACTTTTGTTATTATTTACCAATATGAAAACCCGTAAAGTCAAATTTTTCACGTTTTTTATTCTAATAACATACGTGAAAACCCTGTTGGTGGGGTTTTTTAAATCAGTTATTATAGGAACCATTATCGAATCCTTGATTTTTGAGGTTTTCACATTGGTTATTACAATAATCAATGTGAAAAATTATATTTTAAAAATGATTATTATAATAATCAGTGTTAAAAACTTTTTAAAAAATTAAATACACATGACTTTAGACTCTATAATGTTATTCTATTAAACCCAAAACTCTCAAACCATCACTTCCGTTACTCACAAACACCCTCTCTCTATTGGTTCATTAGGATTCCATATTTTTTTGTGTTTTATCCTTTGATTATATGAATTTTTACTTATATCATTCTCTTTTCACTAACCTTGGTTGTAATTAAAGATCTTAGAGTTATTTCATGTCTTTACTTAAAGTTACATGATCCTTATCACTGATTTGTTTTTCAACCATTCTTCCACTTAATTATATTCCATATGATGTTTTTTTACTAATATTTTATCTTTTTTCATTACTGATATACTCTCTTCATATACATTTTTGTGATTAACTTTTTATTTTTTTTGTTTAAAGATTCATTATATGTTTTTTATTTAAATTTTATTCATTTATTTATTATTAACCATTCCCAAACTTAGTTACATGTAATATGAATTTAGTTTATTATTTTTTATCTCTATTTTCCATAGATATACTATATGTTTCTAAATTTTTTATGAGATATATTTTCATTTTTAAAGGTTTATTAAATGTTTATGATTTATCAATTATATTAATTTATTTTTTATTTTTATAAATTTTATATCCATTTATTATATTATGTTAATTTATTTATCATATTAATGTTTATATTTTATAATTTTTTTGTTTTGATTAAATTTGTATGAATAAATGGTTAGTTGATATTTTATTACTATATGTTTTATATATATATATATATATAATTTGAATCTATATTTTTTAAATTTATCTATTTTTATATAGTTTAAATGTTTATATGTTTTAATATTATCATTTATTATATTGTATTTTTAGGTAATTAATCAACCATAATTGGATAAATACATGAAGAACTAGTAATGAATATGAGAAACGGGCTAAATTTTTCTTAGAATTTGTTAGATAAAATATTGAAAATAGGGATATGATTTTTTTCAATGTGTGAAGTGTTTGAATATGAGAACGTTAGGGTAAAAAAATCAAAGGCTATATGATTTACTATTATTTTAATCATAGTTATACACATTGAAACTGGTGTGGTGAGATAACAAAAAATTCAGGATCTAATGTTGATAAAGATATTCAACATGAGACACAGTATCATATTGAAGAATTAATTCATGATATAGGAATTAAAACCATTGAAAAAACAATAGTTGTTGAATTATTTTTGAATGATTTGTAAAAACTATTGTTCCAGAATTACACTAGATTTATAGTATTATTAGTAGTGTTGATATTGGTTAAATTAAATAAAAATTTGGTTTGAGCTATAAAAGTTTCACTAAACTGCATGAACTTTTGAAAGAGTTTCTTATAGAAGGAAATGGGATTCCATATTCTAATTATGATGAAAAAAATATTATTTCCAAAGGGATTAGGGTATAATAAAACAAAAAGTTTCTTAAATGACTGTGTACTCAATGGGAAGGGATATTAAAGTTTATCAAAATTTCCTAAATGTGGGACATCATGATGTAAAAGAGATGAGAAATCCAATTGTGATACATTTTCAAGAATAGGTAAAAAACCTCCCATGAAATCAATATAGTGTCTTCCAATAATTCATCACTTTAAGCATCAATTTTCAAATTCCAATGATTAAAAGCGTATAAGATTTAATATATATGATCCAATATCTGGTGGAAACCTATGTCACCGTATTGATTCACAATAATGGAAGATATTTGATTAAAACATTTTTGATTTTGGAAATAAAGTTAGAAATCTCAAAATGGGACTGTGTATAAATGTAATGAATCTACATCAGAGCCTCAATAGACAACATAGTTCTTGGCCTATTATATTGGTATTGTATAACTTAAGATGAGCTTGATGATTTCTAGACTAAAACAACATGAAAATTATTTTGATGCTTATCTATCACTATTGATCAAGCATTTTAAATTTCTATAGAAAGTATGCATTATAGTTTTTTACACATTCAATAAAGGTATTTTATTTTATGTTCTATGATAAGGTCAATTATAAACTACTTTACTTCATATAGAAACTCATTTATATACAGTGATGAGGTTCATAAAACTTGGATAGTTTGTGAATAATGGACTTCATATCATTAATTACAAAATGGAAGAAAGAAAGTGTACATGGGATATTAAAGATTTTGTGAATGGATTGTCATTATAAAAGATTAAAAAGGGAATTTAATGGTTTTAAAGAGTGTGATGTTGCCCCAAAACCATTTTTAGCTAAAATATATTACAATAAGGTGAGAAACATCAATGTCAGATTTATAAAGGATGGAGGTTCTAATTATTAAACAAATACATGGAAGAAATGGTCCATCTATTTGAGTTTACTTATTAGAGATTTTTAGAGGTAAAATATAGCATTAATGTTATGCATGTTGAGACAAAAATATGTCACGGTTTGATTGAAACTTTGTTAATCATAAAATGACTAATAAAAGATATATTGAATGAAATATTAAACATAATACCCATGTAAATTCATTTGGATTTATCTCCCATTATGTAAGGAAATAAAACATTTTCACCTCTGGATTTTTAGGCATTAAGAAAAAGTGAGAATATTATTTATTCTATTGTCTACATGGTATTAAATTATCCCATGGGTATTCTTAAAATGTGAAGAATTTTGTGCTATTGAAGTATTTTATGTTAATGGGTTTGAAATCTCAGCATTTTCATGTACTGATAACATATATACTACCAATTTCATTGTGTGGTATATTATAAGTGTTGGTGACAAAGTCAATCATCAAATTGTGTTGCAATTTAAATTAAATTTATAGAAAATTCATGGATCCAAATTTGTTAGATGTCTCAGAGAATTAATTTTTCCTCATACTTTTTCAACTAGAAATGAATTTTCCACCATAGTTTTTTATATAACGGTTCATCTAGTTATTTAATTAGTATGAGAGATAAGAATATGTAAGCCCATTTATTTATTTCAGATGAATCCTTCTAAATTATTTATGAATATTCTAAAGGGATGTGTTCAAAATATGCATCAACCAAATTCCTCTATTATTTAAAAATATATATTATAATAGGTGATTTACTTTGTACTGATTATTTGTATGAATTATATCACTTTGGTGTCCCTGTATCTCAAGATTTGATAATGGATAATGAAGTTAAATGGATCTATGAATTAAAGGTAAATTTAATTCCACATGATGAAGTGATCCAAGAACATTTCTGTATTTTGAACAACACAAGTGAGGTTTAACCATATATATCATCATATATTATTGGATTGAAGGTATGATATTCAAAAATAAATTAAAATTAGTTGATGAATGAACATAAAAATACATTTTTTATGGTTCAAATATAAATTCGACACGATTTTATCTGTATCAAAAACCTTAAAATGGTTATCAAGGGGACCATATATTAATGTGATCACATGGTCCAATTTTTAAATTGATGGTTACACTTTTTACAAAAAATATGGACAAAAAGAGTACCATTCACAATGGTGGAGTAATGGTCACCACTAAAGTAATGCATTTTTCAAGTGAAAAACATAAAAAACAAATTTAAACATCAAAAATATATATTGGAGTTTCTAAAGAAATATGGGAGATTGATTATACTAACTTTTTTGTACAAATGTTTAAGTGTAACTCGGTTGACAGTAACAGTGGTGTGAAACATGATGAGTATGGATTTACACTTGTTGATTTGAAAATATTTAGTTGCAAAAGAGGAATTGTTTATCATGGAGATACATGGAAAAAAGATAGTTTAAGTTGTTAACCCATCAAATGATCAGTGGTATGTCATTTTCCAAGGGAAGAAATTCATTTGTTTGATGAGAATGTTGATGTTGTTGAGGAATTATGTGATATTTATTCATCTATTACATGATTACCGGAGTATAACAATGACTAAAATATAGACATAGTATCTGCAACATGAAATGATAATGTATCAAACATATGGGAAAACACTCTGTTACTCTCCTAATTATTCATGAAAATATTTATTTTTTATTTTTTTGTGAAACTTATACATGTAAAAAAATCTATCTTGGATATTCAATCTATAGATATTTTTCATTTTTTCATTTTTGGTATTAAATTTTATATTCATCGGTTTTAGTTAAACATTTTTTTGGTTGAAAAAAGATGACATTATTATTTTTTATAAAATATAAAAATATAAAAGAAATTTTTTAACTTGGATATTTAAATCTATATATATTGATCATTTCTTTCATTTTTAATTAATTTTCATATTCATTGGTTTTTTATACACATTTTTTGGTTCAAGAATCCTAATATCATTAATTTTTACGAAACTTACATATATGATTCCAATATTTTAATGTGACAATTTATTTGTATTTATAATTTTCATATATTCATTTTTTTAGCTGTATTAATTAACATAATAGGTGTAATTTTCTTTCAATTATTAAAAAATAAATTTTTTACGTCTAACATTCATAAAATTCAAATAAAATATAAGTATATCATATTTTATTGCATTAATATATTAAATAAAATATATGAAGGTATAGGAACATTTACCAAGGTATGTGTACATTTTTTCATATTAATATATTTGTAATAATTAAATTATTTAATGAAATTAATTTTTTGTTTCTCAAAATTATTTACAGCACTATCAGTGAGCTTCCTATGGTAGAGTCATCTTATAGGATCATAAGAGTAAATGTTTTACTATGAGAGGGGGTGAATTGTAGTTTATAAAATAAAACATACAATTTTCTCTAACCTCTTAAGTGAAAGTAATCATACATAGAAAAAATCATATACTTTATAAAATCAGAGTTAAGAAATTTTATAACAAATAGTATGAAACTTTCCTTAATACAATCATAAGATAAAAATATTTAAACATTGTAGTTAATAGGAATAAAAAAGTAACACGGGTTTTATAAATAGTGTAAAAAAATATTTTAAAAAATTTTCTAAGAAAGTTACCACACTTTAACCTTCAATTTAAAGGGGGGGTCTAATCAAAATTAAGATATGAATCGTTTAAACCAACACTTAAATGTCTCCCTTCTTATCCACAAAAGTCCATGATCACTAAGATCATACAATCTTCCATTTCCCTATCCCTAGAAACCCTCGATTAGAAAGATCAGTAATATATATCTTCCTAAACCAAGGAATGCCTCAATCACACCAAAGAATACAAATAGTGATTATGAAATCAAATAACTTAAGTTATTTACAAAATATCTCACAAACAAATCCCTTATATAAAACTCTTTAGAGAAATAAAATTAAGTGTTCACTCCTAAAAAGGTGTTACAAAATATTTTTCAAAAACTCTAGATAATTGATGATGTAGAAGATTCCTCCTCCTTCAATCCAAATTTTATTTATTAGAATTTCTCTAATAGTCATATTCTTCATTCTTTAGAGTTGGTTGCAAGAACATCATACAAACTCTTCTTCACTTTAAAATTTTCATCATGTCTTCTTCTTCCATTTATTGTAAAAAAATTCACTATTGTGGTGTAATCAGATTCTGTTTGACAGCATAAAGTTTCTTCATCTGATATATTGAAGTTTATTCATCAGGTAAAATGTAATTTCTACATCTGGTGGATTTTATGGATGTTCATTATGAAATGATCTCTTCGATTTCCAATAAATTTTTTTGGTAGTCTTTTTATAACTTCATCCAACAGACTTCATTACACTTTGATTTTTTTACTTTTATAAATTTACATCTAACGAAATCTATATTTTTTCATCTAATGTACAAAGTACATTGTATGTATGAATTGTGAAAAAATATGTATGACGGTAATATATTTGTTTGTCTGGTAAAACATAAGTATTTTCTACAAAAATAGTTTACAAAACATGAGAAATATTAAAGATAGTAAAATGTAAAATTTTAAATAAGTAGTTCACGATTTTCAAAAATAAGGTTAGAAAGTGTTGAAACAAAAATTTAAACTCAATAATTTCCCCTTTTTTTAGATTACAAATCAAAACATTGAATTAGAAAAAAAAATTAAAGTTAAAAAACATTGAAATATACATACTCCCCATGTATTATACATTTTTGACCTTTATCCTTTTTCATGAAAAGTTAAAAATTTCTTATCTTCTTTCCATTTGTTCAAAATATTATAATATCTAAAACTTTAGGTTATTTCTCCATAAACCTTTCTTCTTTATGTCAAATAAAATAGAAACTTTATCCTTTTTCTTCAAGAGTTTGAAAATTTTCTCACCCTTTGTGATTCTCAAAAAGAATTTGTGGGAAGAAAAAAAGGGTAGCTAAAATGTTAAGGAAATAAAAACTATACAAAAAATATATATAGAATTTATGAAAAATATATATATCAAGAGATATAAGAAATTCATCCATCAAAAATTATAAGAGAGGTATTTATCCAAAGAAATTTGGTAAAACATCCAACCAAAAAAATTATAAAGAACATCCATCCAAAAAATGAGTTTAGTTCTTAAAATATTATAAGAGTTTAATGAAAAGAAATAATTCTTTATTATAAATATTTTTAATAATTAATTTCAAATTCTCAAAGTATTCTTGGTATTTCTATGACTCAAAAACAATTTTATTCATTCATTGAACTTATAATTCCAGATCTTTAACTTCTTTACTGTCATTATGACTTTTTTATAACATTGCCACCATACTATTTAACTTTGAAACATCATCTTTTAAAACTTCATTCTTGTTTCATTGTTTTTAGATTTCATCATCTGGTTCATTATGAGGTATTCGAGGTTGTTAACTACTCTTTTTTCATCTTAGACATTAGAATTGATGGATCTTGAAAATTTTGAAACTGAATTTGTAGTTTTCTTATTCCATCAATTTATTTATCAAAAGATTTGATATCTCCCTTAGTGTGCTCGATGTACATTATCACATACCTGAACTTCCTTGAATACACATTGGATTTACCTATAAAATATTTTAATTTTAACTCATTTTGAATAAATCACTCTATATGATATTTTAAATAACATGAGTTTTCTAACATGTCACGTTTCCCTTACATTTATTCACATCATGATTGGTTATCATGGAAAATTTCATAATTAATTCAAGCCTATGGATCACCTCATTGAAATAATTCATTTTTTCCATACTTTGTAATATTGTACTAAGGGTTGAATTTATAGAATCATAAGTAACATAAGTAATATATGGGGTAGCTATTGTGATGGCTAAGGATCTTCTTTAATTTCATCAGACTGGTTTTTATAAATCACTATAATTTAAGCATCTTTGTCAGATTCTTCTTTGTACAATTTCTATGTGTCTAATTCCTTTATTTAGCAATTTTTTTCTTTTTCTTATAAATATTTATATTTCACCAAAATTCTTAGAGAAGCATATTTCTCATATTGAGAAGAAAGTGATGTTTAGGATGTAGCTGAAATTTCCTTAATATCTAAAGCCTTTCTTAATTCATTATAACTCTCATATTCTTTCATATTATAACTTTTAACTTTTTTTTAAAATATTTTTTCAACTTAGTATTCTATATTTACATATTGAATTTTCTTAAAAATAACTTTTTTATCCTTTCTCTTCTCAAATGGGGAAGGTTGTTTTGAAATTGGAACTAATTATCCTTCTGGTTAATTGAAAAAAGTTTCTACCATTTGATTGAATTGAGAAAATTTTCATTTTGTTGCTATTTTAACTTTTGAATGAATTTATTAAAATCCCTTTAATAAAACTCTTTCCATTTTTTATTCTCATTATTTTTTAACTTAAATTATCCTCTTTTCTTTTTCTCTAATGTTTTCATAAGATCGCTATTTTAGAGAAATAGACTCAGCATTATCTAAACCAAATGATGAATCATCACATTTCTATTATTCTTTTAAATTTATTCAAGTAAAAAATGCCTCATCAAAAATGGTCTTTGGTTGTTTCCTTGGAATAAGAGGATACTTTTAAATAGATTTCCTTTTTTCCACTTTTCCTTTGAGTTGTTCAATTTCATCAATTGAAGTAGCTTTGTTTTATTTTTCAACAAAAAGTTTCTAATTTGAAACATATACAAGTCCCATATTATTAACTATTTATTCACCGATATAATAAACCTTTTCAATAATATGGTTTTATTCATTATTTATTTTCTGAACATACATAAAGTTCACCAACAATTTGTTAATAAAACTCATATGAAGAATAATTTTAAACTTTATCATACCATCTTTCACAGCTTCAATGGAACATAACAAATACTTAACTAAATTGAATTTTTCATGTTGAAAAAAAAATATCAAATATAAATATCTTTGAATATAAGGGTATACTTGTCACCTTTTATGGGGATAATAAAATTTTTTAACCAATGATCCACAATACAAACATCAGGATGAAGGTGAGAAACTTTCCTAACATTTTCATATGAAGGAAATAACGACATTTCAGCATTTTATTTTTCAAAAATTCTTAACTTATCTAGAAACCTACTAGTTACTAAGATTGTTTCACCATCCAAGATAATCTAGAAAAAATTAGATACTTATTGAATGTTCAACTTATAATATTTTCTTAATATTGTAAAGTTTAAAACCTTTAAACCATAAACTTCAATACAGATAGCGGACATATAAAACACTCTACCTATTTCAGGATAATAAAAAAAAATAGATTTCAAAACAGCCAAAGATTCACTCCCTTGAAAAACTATGACTGACATTAGTAAAGATTCATATTTTTCATACCAGTTTTTCTCAATCAATATTTCTCAAAAATTTGGATAATTCACATGATGAATCCATTTTATTAATTATAAAAACCTTTAAATCAACATACGGGCTTATAAAAGATTGTATGAAGTAAAAACAAGTTGGTGAGACCAATACACAAAAAAAAAAGCAAATACTGATAAAGGATTGGTGACCCATGCATCCTTTATATAGGCTTGAAGAGAGAGATGTTTCAACTTCCTTTGATCCAATGGCTTATATTGAAGCCCTCATATAGATATATATCTAAAATCATTACTCAAAAGATGAGAATAAATTAACAGAACACTTTAAATTTTTATTAGTATAAGTTTTATCAGATGATGTTTTATTTCAATGAAACTTAAAGTTTCATAAAAAAATCATAAAAGATGTAAACAACATAATACATATTAAAAAAATTAATAAGGTAAAATAAAATATTTAGGATTTCAAACTTATTTAAAAAATATAAACATTCATTAAGAAAGTTTATCCAACCATATAAACTTCTTACCTTTAAGAAAATTTAAAAAATGTCAAAGAATACTTTTTTTGAAAGAAAAAAATGTTTTTTTTAAGTAAAATTTTTGTATGGATAAAAATGTTTGTTCCTATAAAAAAAATTTATAGAAAAAATTCTTGTTTGGAAAAGATTGTTTTCTTTGAAATTTTTTTTGTCTAGGATAAATTTAAGGAACAAATTTCCTTTGAAAATTTGTTAAATAGAAAAATGTTTGTTCAACAAAATTAAAAATTAAAAAAATTATAGCTTATAAAAATGTTATCCTCTATTTTTTATGGAGTGGTTTAATGTAATGATATGGTTTAAACATAAATTTGATAAATGATAATTTTCTATTGATGATTTCAACATTTTTTTTAATATATTCAAATCATTCAGAATTTAGGGGTTTTTTAAAAATATATTAAATTTGTTCATTCATTCTAATGAATTATAAAATGATATATCTTTTTTGTGTGTGATATCAAAAGAAATGGTATCTTATATATTTGTGAGTTTTGTAGGAGTGATGTGATGGAATTTTAAAATGAGATATGGAACTTGTGTTATCACACAAAATATGATTTTTACTAAAACACGTGCCAAAGTAAATGAGTGTGTGTTGCATCCAAATCACCTAAGAATAGAAACTTCCAGCTGGTATATATTTAGATTTAGTGCTGTAAAGTGATATTTGAGTGTTGTTTCCTATAAGACAAAGACACTAAATCCACTACTACAAAATAAAAAAGTTACAAATGTAATTTTTCTATACATTTTACATTTACTAAATTCAGCATCTGAAAAACATTTTAGTTCAAAAAAATTTCCAAAAGAATAAACAAGTCCCAGATCCAAAGTTCCCTTATGGTAATGAAAAATTCATTTTACAACTTTAATATAAGAATATTTTGGTTTTTTTGGAATCTCACACATACGAATACATAAAACATTAAATCTATCCAAACATTTATATGGTATAGTAAACATCCAATCATTCCTCTAAATGTATTTTGATCAACTAGTTTCCTAGATTTATCTAGATATAATGTTTTTCAAGCTTTGATAGGAGTCCAAAATATTTTACTATTTTTGTATTCGAAATTTTTAAGATGATATTTTATATACTTTTTTTTATATATAAAATTTCCTTTTCGTTGTTAAGAAATTTGAAAAGTAAGGGAAAATTTTAATTCAACCATCATCCTCATTTCAAAACCATATTTAATAATATCTATAAAGGAAGTTAAAATTAATTTTTCTATTGATCCAAATATAATTTCGTCAAAATAAATTTGAACAGTTATTGTTTATTTTAAAAATATTTTAATAAAAATATTTGGATATTAAACTCACTAAACAAAAATATTTTGTAAAAAAATCCAATAAGTCAATCGTACCAGGATCTTAGGGCTTTTCTAATACCATAGAGTGCCTTAATAAGTCTAAAAACATTATCTAGAATTTCCGTGTTTTTAGAACTAGGTGGTTTATATACATAAACTACCTCATATACATATCTATTAATAAAATCACTTGTCATATCCATTTCATAGAGAGTAAATTTTAAGAATACTGCATAAGATAGAAAAATACAAATATATTCTAGTCTATCTACTGGAGAAAATTTTCTTCATAGATTATTCCTTCTTTTTCATTATAACCCATTACAATATGCCTTGCCTTATTTCTTACAATTTTTTCATTTTCATTCCATTTATTATGTAATACCCATTTTACTCCAATTATAGTAAATAATCAGGATGTTCCATTCAAGAAAAAACATTATTCATCTCGAACTCATTTACTTCATCCTGCATTGCTTTTATCCAACTTTCATCACCTAAAGCCTCATTATGAGTCATAGTACTGCTAGACAAGGGTTCTATTTATTCCTTTATCACCAAGTATCTTGTTCAATACCTAAAGATTCTAGTAGAACTGTTGAATCAACCCTTATTCTTAGAGACACCTACTATATAAGACTCAGTGATCACACATCTGTGCTGGAAGTGTGACCTGACCCTTGGAGGTGAGAGTTTCATTTGTAACCTCTTGGTGGAAGCATTTAGGCCTTAAAATGTCATGCTTGGTATGGATTGTTTCTCCATATTCCATTCCCATATTGAATATTTTAGGCAAAGGATGTGGTATGTATGTAGTAATGGAATTATTTTTTACTTTGTTAGTGAAAGGAAAACCCAGGTAGTGTATAATGGAGTCATGCGTTAGATGGTACAACCGATTACTCATTATTTGGCTAGGATAACCCTCAGTGTAGTGGATGTTATGAGTCTTCAGTTCCCAACAGTAGTGGTGGAGTATGAGGATGTCTTCTTTGAAGATGTTCCAGGATTACCTCCCCATTGGTAGATATGCTTCTGCATAAACTTACACCATGGGACGACACAAATATCAGAACCAGCATATCGGATGGCTCTCGTAGAGCTTTGTGAGATGAGGGTATAGTCTGAGGACTTACAAAGGAAGGGATTTGTGAGACCCAGTGTTTCACCCTAGTCAGCCCCAGTTTTATTTTCCAAAAAGGCATATGGGAGCTTGAGGTTGTTTGTTGACTAACGTTGCTTGAACCAAGTGACCATTAAGAACAAGTATCTACTACAGAAGATTGATGACCTCTTCGGTCAGTTGAGAGGGGAATGATGGCTTTTGAAGTTTGACCATCGATCAGGTTATCACTAGGTGTGAGTAAGAGATGATGATATACCAAAGATGGTATTCAGATGTCATTATGATCACTATGAGTACTTAGTGATTCCCTTTGGCAAGAATAATTCTCCAGAATTGTTCATGGGACTCATGAATCGGATCTTTATACCTTACTTAGACCTGTTCATGGTAGTCTTCATCAATGATATCCTTGTATACTCAGCATCTGAGGAAAAGAACGCGAGACACCTAAGTATGGTTCTGGATGTACTCTAAGAGAATTGGAATTATGGGAAACTCTCGAATTACTAGTTCTATTTTCAAGTGGTCCAATTTCTGGGACATGTTATCTTAGCAAAAGGATTTGAAGTGGACCCAGTCAAGGTAAAGGCAGTGTTAGCATTGAAGCCACCTACGAGCGTGTCGGAGGTGTAGAGACTCCTTGGGCTAGAAGGATATTACCGGTGATTCATACCTGATTTCTCCACGATATCAGAACCTATGATAGATTTGACTCGAAAGGGGTATCCTTTCGTGTGGAAAGAGAAATTCCAACAGTATTTTCAGCAGTTGAGGTAGAGTTTGACGATCACTCCAATCTGGAGATTGTCGAAGAAGGGTATCGAATACATTGTGTTCTACGATGAATCAGGGACTAAACTTGGTTGTGTCCTAATGTAGAGGAAATATGTGATTGCCTATGTTTCATGCCAATTGAGACCACATGATAAGAACAACATGGCCCTCGATATGGAGTTAGAAGAGGTAGTATTCACATTGAAGATGTGGAGACACTACCTGATGGGTGAGTGGTTTATCATCTACTTTGATCACAAGAGTCTCTATTATATATCCTCTATGAACGATATCAACTTTAGAAAGTGGTAATGGCTAGAGTTCCTCTGGGACTATGAATTTGAGATCATCTGTACTCCTGAGAAGGGGAACGTGGTGGAATATTTTCTCAATAGAAGATATAGTTTGTAGCTACCGAACGAGGTGTCAGAGTAGTTCGCCTAGTTATAGTTATCCTTTGTGGATGGAGATGGATAATCTTACCTCCATTAGATGGTTTTCACCCCTCCACTCTTATATCAATTCATGGAGGCATTAATTGGGGATAATGACTGCAATGCTCTACCTGTCCAAATGTCTGCAGGACATGTACTTGATGGATATTGACAAGGTGGGGAGCACATCATTCTTTTAAGAGGGTGCACAGTTGTACCAGTGGAATTTCAGGATGAGGTTCTGTAGGATTTTCATATATCCCCTTTGGTGGTTCATCTTGGAGTGGTGAAAATGTACCCGGACCTCTGATGTCAGTTTTGGTGGAGAGGGATGAAGAAGGGAGTGGTAGAGTTCATTTCTTGATGCCTCATGTGCCAGAAGGTAAAGCCTGGGCACTAGGTTCCAGTGGGTTTAGCTCAACCCCTTGAGCTTCCGGAATGGAATTTTTATGGGATATTAATGGAATTTTTTATGGTTTTACCACATACGTCCATGGGACGTGATTCCATCTCGGTGATCATTGACCGACTCACCAAGTTATCCCAATTCCTAGCTATTTGGGAGAAGATTTTAGTAGAGAGATTGGGATGCTTCTATGTTCAATAGATAGTTCGATTCCATGGAGTCACATCGATGATAGTTTCTGATCATGATTCTCATTTCACATCCCAGTTATGTAAGGGATTACAGGAGGTGTTTGGGACTCAGTTATTCTTGATCATGACGTTTCATCCCCAGACAAATGAACAAATAGATTGGACCATTCAAGTCCTGGAGGACATGATGAGGGATTACATGTTGGACATCATTAGTAGTTGGGAGGATAATCTACCTCTGGTGTAGTTTTCATAAAAAATAGCTACCATTATACCATTGGTATGGTACCATTCGAGGCTTTGTATGGGTGACCCTGTCGGTCACCCCTTTGCGGGATTGACCTAGGAGAGTAAGAACTCATGGTCCCGGAGTTGGTGTGAGCTACTAAAGAGAAGTTTAATATCATACAGGAGTAGATAAAGACTTCAAAGATCCATCATAATTATTATGCTGACAGGAGGGGGAGGCCTTTGGAGTTCGAGGAAGGAGAGCATGTGTTCCTTCTAATTTCACCTCGATGGGGATTGCATGGATTTGGCCGGGGTGTAGAGTTATCTCTGACATTTATCATCCCTTTTCAGATACTTCATAGAGTTGGATAGGTGTTGTAATTATTGTCACTACCCTCTCATTTGGACCGGGTACATGATGTCTTCCACACGTCACAGTTGTGGAGGTACGTACATGACCCATTGCACATCATCAACTGCGGAAAGATGGACATTGAGGATGGAGTGAATTTTGCAGAGTACCAAGTAGAGATTGAGGATCAGCAGGAGAAGATCCTTCATTGGAAAGTGATTACTTTAGTTCATGTCTGGTGGCAGCACAAGAATCTCCAAGAGATCACATGGGATCTAGAGGATCTGATTCATGCACAATACCCACATCTTTTTATATATCCTTTTTTTCTTTTCAGGGATGTAAATCCCCATGTTAGGGAGATTTTAATGTCACATATTTTCCATGTTTTATTTTTAAATAATATATATGATTAATTCGAGACCATGCGCTAAGACGACATGCGATTTCGGGGCCCAGTGTACCCAGAAACATTGCTTGAAAATATTAAATTTCACGAACACATAGTTTTCTGGAAAAAGTATAATAACATATAAATGGGTTCATAAATTATAAATCTAAGGTATCCTTAGTATTTAGAGAAGTAACTTTACCCTAGGTGAGGCCCAACATCGGTTGGCATGGTTCAGCTATGAAAAGTAGTTTTCGGACATTTAAACGAATAAAATAAATTGAATATTTATTTTATTCCTTCTGTTTCATCATCGCAGCGATGAAGAACAAGTATATTTTAAAATAAACCTAGATTCAGGGATCCATGGTTATACTCATAACCCTAAAATTCCCTGGAGGCTCTGGAGAGGAACCTGGAGGATTCCCTCAGTGGTAAAGGACGAAGGAGCTTGGATCAGAAATTGGAAGACACCATTCTTGACAGATCTCACTGATGGTGATGATGTGAAAAATGATCTTCTTCAATGAGAAACCCAATTCCCATGTAGGGTGTGTTGTTTTTATTTCTTTTATCTGTTCTTAGATTCAATGATGAATGCAGACCAACCAACGAACAGGTTGATATGTGGTTCGATTGTTCTGGTGGGATGGGATTTAACTACGAGATTTATGGGGTTGATTTATTGTTTGATTTATTGATCATTTTTACAGGAATGGAGTGATACTAAAATGAACAATGGTTTAAGGTACGTTCCTTGGGTTTTTTTTCTCAGGAATATTTCTTCTCCCCCATATGTTCTACGCGTTCTTCATTCTCCATGGATTATAAATGATTGATCATTGCACATTAATTTCACATTGAAATGATCCAAAATTGAATATCAAGAATTGGGAAAACCTAATGGAGGTGCGATGGTGATGTTCATGGATGAATCGAAGCGATTCAGGAGATATCATTATTCATGTGATTTTACGCACGAGCAATCAGGATCGGTTTTTGGAGCCGATTGAAGGCCTGAAACTCATTGATGCATTATTTTGATGATGAGGAGGCTCTATATTTGTGGTTTTAGGTGAATGGATCACCAAAATGAGATCATATCATCAATCGAGGTGCACAGAGGAAGAATGGAGGTTTTTGGAAAATCACGATCAACATGACTTGTAACCCCAGGTAACACGACGTGTGGACCCCACTGAGTAGTGTCTAGGGTTTTGGGAGTTAGTTAAATGACACACTATGTGTGACCCTATCACACAATGTGTAGGCCCTTCTTAGAGACAAGGTGTGTTTCTCAGGAGATACACAGACACTAGATGGAGTACATGGGTTGTCCACACGGCATGTACCCCACCACACAACCTGGCCTGGACCATGTACATGAACTATCCCATGTACTGGTACACAGGAAGAGCTACACATGTTGACACTATTTACAGGCACATGGAAAGAGTACACGAGTGGACCCTGGATGTAAGGAAATACCATGTGGCCCTTCTACAAGGTGTGTACCCATCTTCTACATGACATGTTCTAAATGACACAGGTCATTGTACACGGGCAATACTCGGGGTCAAGGTACATGGTGTGTGACCCTAATACACGTTGTGTACCCCTTTCTACATGGATTTACTATCTTGTCCACCATATCTTGTAAAATATTTGTTATGGTTCATTCCATTGATCATTTCCCTGAAGGTTGATGCACATCATTTACTACTCATAGGAGTATGATCCCTTCAACAAGACTTTATGGAGAGAGTTTTTGGAATCCCCTCTGAGAGGCCTAGAGTAGGATCCTCTATTCATTCTTTATGGCCTAGGTAGATTCCTTGGTATTGAAATGACCAAATTCACCGGTCATCGATCCTCTACTTATTAGTTTAATCTAGATGGATTTGTTGGTATCACCCCATGGCCATGGTGGTGATCCTCATCTATGTATCGTATCACTCTCTAGATCTATTAGCATATCTCTCTCATGATGGTTCTGACAAATAGTACTCCACAGAAGGATGTAATTGGTGATATCAGACTCAGGAGTGTGTTCTCCCAGATGATTGCTTCATGGAATCTTCAGACTGAATCCCTAGTGTGGGTATGTGGTGGATATGACTTACCTATAGACTACGCGTTTTTTGTTTGAGTTTATCAGGATTTTATTTTTATATGTATTGTATATATATATTTTATAGATCTGACTATACTGATATTTGTGTATTTATTTTTGGTTTTGGGGTGTCCTACTGAATATTTTTATACTCACCCCTACATGGGCTTTACCTGCACGTATCGGGTCTTTTGCAGAAGAGTGACCTTTTGATGGAGTCCATGGAAAATCAAGACCAGATAGAGCTTTGTGATTTTAGGTAGGCCGAGTTGTTCCTATGAATTAGAGCATAATTCCCAGTAACTATTTTGTTTATAGGTTGTACTTTTTAGTTTACAGACTCTTTCTTTTAGTGTTCTTGTATTCTATACCATTTTACATTATTTCAATTTACTTTCTTTTTTTCTCTATTGGTTGGGATAGTGGTATGGATGCATTTTTTTTCTTAGTGGTTTTTACATTTCCTCATTTGTGGGCTTGGAGATGTGTGTGTGAATATAGTTACATAGCCAATGCCTCCCATGTTAGATATATTCCTACTCGATGCTAATCACCAGACCCTGGCCCATTGGAGGTGGTCTTGGGAAGTTGTGGCATGGGCCCCACTAGGACGGGTCATGACAACATATGTTTTAGTAATTAAAATATAAGTTTTTTTGTTGCATTATTTTATTTATAATGTACCCCATTTCCCCTGAATCGATGTAAATTAATATAGGAAATCACAATAAGTAATGGAAATAATTTAAAAAAACACTTATTGATAAATATTCCTAATGAAATTAATTTCATTCAAGTGTTGGTAGATAAATTTTATGGTATAGTTAATATGTTTTTTATCTTACATGTATTGTGTGTTTTATTTTTAAAGTGTTATTTCATAAATGTAGTGCATTATTAAAGAGTACATATTTAATGTGGATATTATTTTTTACAATTCATTTTTTAGACTATCACAACTAGAATGGTGACTAATTTTCATAAGTATAGATACACTATATCTATTATGATTTAAACAAATATATTGTATTGTAAATTTTACCAAATGTATTTTTTTAGGTTTTTGATGAAATTAAATCTTATTTGACTAAAGAATTAAAAAACCTTTTATATTTATTTACAAACTATTTTTAGGGTTGATTAATTTTTAGATGTATATTTTAATGTTTTATTAAGTGTATTCTCTTGGAAAAAAATGTTGTATAAAAGTTTTCATTGTGTTTTTATTTTATTTTTATAGTTTATATTGTTTTTTGTTTCATGTTTTTCGTTGTTGTGATTTTGGGTTTTAATAACAAGAATGGAGTATTATATTTCAATAATATTTTAGAAAAATAATAGAGTTTTTTCATTAGTTAGTATAATAACTGATGTTGAAGGCCTATTTCGACATCGATTATTTCCTAAAATATACCTGGAAAAGAGATTTCGATGTCATTTTTTTAGATTTTTCGTGATGGTTTTTTTATAACCGATGTCTAAAGTGACTTTATATATTGTTTATACCTAAAAATTACGTGGAAATTTCCACTAAAAGTCGATGAAAAATAACTAACAACATCGATTACTAATAAATTTGACATTGAAATAATGTTTCAATGCCAGTTTTTTATAATTGAAATTGAAACCTTAGTTTTAATGTTGGATACAACAACATCACCTTTAACGAATGTTGAAGATTAAAATTAAAATCTATTAAAAGTTCATTTTCCAATAGTGAATATTTAAATTTAAAATTATTTTTAATGAATGAAAAAAATGTCTTTTCAAAGTGGTTTAATTATGGAAAAAAAATTAAAACAACTTCATTCTTTTCAACATGAAATAAATCTAATTAAATTAATCCAAAAATAAATAAATTTAAACCAAAATTAACACTCCAAACTAAAACCAACATGGAAATATGTGAAAACAAGGATGTGCCAAATTAAAGCAATTTGAATAGTACCGATATAAAAGACCTAAGATGAGATAAACCAAATGAACTAAAACCACATATAGTTTCTTATATATATTACCAACCACTATTTAAGGTTCACAATCAACTCTAAAAACTGAAGTATTTGATTCATCATATTTAACATATTGATCAAGACTAATGGGGGATGTAATGGTGTCAATTGCATCCCCACCATCGTCAAAAAAAATATATTGGGGTCACTTCAGTAATGACACTGAATTTAGGTCTTAGATGATATTTCACATAAAAAACTTTCTTCATCATTGATGTTAAAATATATGGATCATCGATAGTCATGAAGAGATACATTTCAATAAATTTAAATCAATAGTCATTAATAAATTTTCTCTATCATTTCATTGAATCAAACCACTTTCATTTCATCATAGTGAATCGTCCATTGGAGTAGTTACAAAATATTACTATTTTTTCAATATCTCCATAATAAGACAAATTTTTATATCAAGTTTTAATATCTAATTCACTAGCATAATATTATTCCATTACAATTAATATAACATTATCAAGTTGTGTTCTCATGTTCATTACTTGATCAATTGTAATAAATTTGTATCCATTGATCACCAATAACTTGTATTTACGAGCCAAATTATTGGGACCCAAAGCCAACGCAATTATTTCTTGAGAGATAGATTCAATTGATAAAATCAATACCTGAAGCATATATGAATTTTAAAATTAATTTAATATTTATTATTTCCTTTATAAAATTAATAGTCATGCAATCAATTTAAACCAAGAAAGAGACTATGTCATGCAAAGTCTCTCTCCTTATCAAAGGTAATGAATGATGAATTATACTTATAATTATTTATGTTCCCTATATAAAAATATATTAAAAGTGTAAGATATGTGTACAATTATATAGTATGGGATAATATATACATGTTCAAGTCTCTTGATGTAGTCATCTAAAAAATCATAGTTAAACAAGACAGTGAGATGCACCATACCCCACTCTTCAAGGATAAATGTGTCTAATTTATATGATCCAATAATTATACCTATTTGGGGTGATGATGGAAAAGTGGGCCCAATTTTCTCAAACTACTCTTCTTTTTTTCTCATCGGGGGATATCATCTCATGCTCGCATCATCCAAATATATTGAGTATAAATCTATACATTATTTAGAAAAATAACCTTTCAAAATGTAACCTTTAAGATGATTCCTATTCATGAAATAAGACTTCATTGTGTATATATTTATTTTGATTGTATACATGTAATTAAAATTAATGGGTCCCCCAATTATAATTTCAATTATAAGATGGATGGTTATATGCAGCATGCAAGTGAAAAAAGATGGAGGGAAAATTTCCAATAACTTAAAAATAATTAATTGTACATATTATTGCATTTTTTTCAATAAACACTTAAACAGCCTTTTGGAACAAATATCTATATAAAAATATAACAATATAATCATTTTCACTCTTATATTATTAGAAAATAAATAATGAATTTCTATTAGAATAAATTCATGAAGAAGGATGTGGTTGTCATAAGTATTCAGATATTTTAGTTTCACCTCTATTATATTTACCCATCTTGATATATTTCTTGAATAACCATTAGGAACCTTTATAGTCTCTAGTAATTTCATAAAAACTTCATCTGAAGTTTTCATCACATAAGAAGCATAGGGAACTTTTCAGTTATTTTAACTGATATATTCAGGATGTAGTTCTAGTCTAATACCTCAATCCACCAAGTCAAACCGATATAGAAAATCATATAATATCGTCCCCTTGAAATTTAAAATTATTGAAAGAAAAATTTCACATATAGTTTTCTTAATGTAAAATACTTATATATGTTATAAAAATTGGTTGACCAATAAAGTAAATCAAAAGGATGCATTTCTTCTTCCAATTTTAATTGGATTCAATGGTAAAATTCTTCCACTTTCTATATTTTATTTAGTCCTCCTTGAATGCAAATTTGACATCTTATATTCATTAAGCACATCTATTAAAAACATAATCTAAGGTGGCTTCTCGATATCAATAATATTTTCAAACCTTTAATATTTTTTCTTGAATAGATGATCCATTTGTAAGATCCATCGATTCCTATGAAACTAAAACTATGATAATATTTAAGTATTTTGGATTTTTTTACCATTAATATAAATGGGATAGGATATTTTACCCATCAAGCTCCATCCTAACATTAGTTTACAAGAAAGAAAATAATTTATCATACACATAAGCACAACATGAATATAAAATATTTCTTTTAAAGAAGCATTGTATGTGCACACAACCACATTCTGAAGTTGCTTCAACTTTTTATAAAAGGTTATAAGTACATTTCTATATCATTATCAGGATTATAAGGTCAGCATGTGAGTATAATCAAGAAAGAAAATGTTTTCTTCATACACATCCATGGAGGAAGGGTATAATTGATTATAAAAATTGCCCATGTCCTATGTGAAGTAAGAATCTGAACAAATAGATTAAAAACATCACATGATATACCCAACCTAAAATTACACACCTCATATAAAAAATTAATTTATCATTCATAAAATATCTTCCATGTTAATCTATCTATAGTATGACCAAACTCAACATTATTCTTATTTCTCTTAACATCATTTCATCACATATTTTTTGAAATTTCATTAGAAATGAAAATATTTTTTATCCTGGGAATAAATGAAAAGTGAAACATTATTTTCTATATAATATGAGATGGTGTTATATATACATTTGGCTTCCATATAGGTATACCAAATTCTTTAAAATCATTTAGGCCCATGGTTTCCTCCCAAAATAATTTGTAATCTTTCTAGAAAGCATTATTTTTATTAGTTGAAAATCCAAAACTGATCAATTAACTTAATTGATGATGGTATTAGAAATTATATACATGGTTTTCCCATTATACAGTCACATTAAGATTTTCATCTTTACAATGAGTTCATATTTTTCACACATTTTTGGAGTTTAATTACATTCAAATTAGAATTTAATTGATGAAATTTTCCAAATCATTGATTGAATTATTTATTTTGGTTGAATTTAATTTAATTTTGATTTTTCAAAATAAAAAAATAAGGTTAATTTTTTATAACTTCTAATAATTATTTTTGTGTAGTTTAGGCCAGATATCAAAAAGTAAATATTGAGGGACTTAGAAAAAAATATGGCCAACATAGGCCAACCATCAAATAATGGGAGTAATCCACATGGCTACCCTATGAGGGGTAGCTATCCAATCATCCCATGGGGAAGGTCAGTCACATACAGTAGTAGAATAGGTCGTGCATGGCATTCAAAAAAACATAGGAGTGCATCAGCACATGGGAGGAAGGTTCGTGTGGAAGCGGGAGGAGATCTTCATCGGTGTGGGGAGGCATACAGTGGTGTTAGGGGTCCTCCATCCCTTGTATAACTTGATGTATAGTGGAGGAATGTGATATGATATATAGTATATCTCACCCCTTGTATCTTTTTATGTGGGATGAGGTATCTTTTTCAGTATTATTCAACTTGTAAAAATGGCACAGTTCGACCTCACTCATGCATCACCTCCCTCATACACAACTATTTCACTATCGCTATCTTAGATACACTATATGAATTTACATGTAAATAAAAGGGATACATTAGGTGCTACTGAACATTAGATCATATCCGTACTACAATCCATCTTTTTCTTCTAAATGGCTCCATGTTGATAAAAAAATATCTGTATGGTGTCTCAATGGAGAAGCTTGTACCATTGTTCCCTGTAGCCCAAGGTTGAAGATAATAAAGTTACTCCATCATTGGAATAATTTTTTTAATGTATGTATTTGTGAGGAGATGAAGTTTTTGGTGTAAGAGATATGTTACACCATAGATAAAAATATTATTTTGAATATGGAAAGTCTATGTGGCGTAGGGTTTTCACAACATCATGACGGTTCTTGAATTGGAAATTTCAAGGTAATAGAGTATAAATAAGGTTGTATTTTGGGTGGATGGCTATGTCATATCCATGTATTCATGCATAATTAATCTCAAATGATAATGAATCATGCACCATAGGGTTTTTGACCAAACTATCATGAGGTGATTTCAAAATCCCAATGATGTCGATCCATGTATGTGCTACAGGATATATGGGAAGAAGTTTTTAAAATAATAATGTTCATGTGACCTCACCTACATTAGATTATATTTCTAAATAACACAAAGTATGAGTATAAGGTTGAAAGTTTAAAATTTTAAGAAGAAATATTATAGTTAGATACATTCTTTATTTGTTGACTAAGTCAAAGTGAAGTAAATGAAGGAGGGAAAGAAAAATTAAAAACTAAAATCATGATATTTTTTAGTTTGGATCTAACTATAAAGAGAAAGGGGTTGTTTTTATGAAAAGTGACCAACCCTAGAGAAGAATACTAGACATAGATCCTAGATAATGGAGTTTAGTTATGGTTCTATGGAGTGTTGGTGCTTTTGAAATTTTATCATCTTCATATCCCCTCATTTCTAGTATGAGGAGTTAATTATTCTTGTACCGAGCTATATAATGAATGGGGAGTGCAACTAGTGGTGATAATTTTATTTGATTGAAATTTGTGATCGATTTTTTTTTATTTTATCTTTTAATTTTTATTTTATCATTCTCTCTCAGGAATGACCATTGTTGTGAGAGGAGGGTATTATTTCTAATGAATCAACTAAATACCCTTTTTCATGTCACAACCAATGCATGTTATTTGAGTAGTTATGTTTAAACATGGTTTTGAACACCTATATATATACTAAACTAAGTAACTGAGAGGGAAAAGGGTATATATAGAATAGATGGTGAGTACTATAAGAATACTAGAGTTCAATTCTGATAAAATATAAATTTAATCATTTCATTTCTCCTTCAATAAGTGTATGAACCTGAATTTATAGAATTTTTCTATGCTTTTCTCATCGATCAAATCCAAACCAAATTTAAATATTCAATTTTTATTAAATTTTTTATCAAATTCTCTATGTAATTTATACCCATTATCTGTGGGATAAACCTCTAATTCCACTTCACTATATTTAAAAGTTATTTTGTGTTAGTTAGAGTTTATAAATATTGAATTTAATTTTCTGATAGAAATAAATGTGACTTTCAGATTATCGAAACCAACATCTTTTCTATAAAGAGGTCACTAAAAATGCTTGGAATTTTTTAAAAAAAACATGTTTTTCTAAATTTCCCCTATTACACTAGGTATTTTATTATAGTAGTTTTGGATACAACATCTATGCATGATTACTCAAATCTAGGTAAAAGAATAAAAAGAACTTTATTTCAATCCCAATATCAAAAAGAGCATTTGAATACAAAGTAAGAATACACAAGAAGAAGTTGTGGATGGAAGAGAATATGGAAAAAGAGCTGGACCAGGAGAACACCAAGAGTTCCAAGTACGGAACCCAAGGATGGATGCCTTAATCAACTATAGGAGTCCCTAAAATATGGGGATCAATCTAAGTATTCTCATTCCACCAATAAATTCTCAATAGTTCAAGATCAAGTGGATGATCATATAGATGACAACACACCCCATGAAATTCATTGGGATACCATATAAAGACCCTAATTCTCCCATTGTGAGTTTATTAGAGTTTTGTGACATGTTTTAGTTCAATAATGTATCAAGAGATGTGGAAAGACTATTCCTATTCCATTTCTCACTCAATGAAAACACTTGGGAGTGGATCCGAAGTCTACCCTCCCATTCAATTTCCACTTGGGGGGATTTTGTAAGGAAATTATAGACTAAAATCTTCCCTCCTTCAATGTATATGTATCTATGTGTAAGAATACTAAAATTTTAATATTTAAATTATGAATCACTCAATATTGCAAGGGAAATATTTAAACTTTTAATTAGAATATGTCCACATCGTAGCATAGAAACCAGATTACTAATTCAAACATTTTTAAAATTATTATCATAGGGTAATTGATCTATTTTAGATGTTACCACTAGAGGATCACTAATGATGAAGTCGAATGAAGAAAGGTGTGAATTTTGGGTTGGAATTTCTAGGAATAGTTTTCAATGGAAGATGGGTGGAAGACAAACAATTGGTGTACACATGGTGGACAATAGTTGGGTATCTACAAAAATGAATTAAATTTCAATAAAATTGGATGGTATGATTGCCACTCAACATATCCAGGGTATACAATATGAAGATTTGAATTATCTAGATTATAATCACCAAAATTATGCATAGGGATTAAGACCAAAACAATAACAACAACTAAATCTAGGACATGGATTTTAGCTAATACCACAAGGTTTTCAAAATCAACACCAAGACCCATCGTTGACTAGTCAAGTACAGTCACTAGAGGAGACTCTAGACTCCATCATTTCAACCATGGGAGATTCACTTAAGTATTTTAAAACCTACTCCAAGGATCAAGGGGATTCCATATGAGAATTAAAACAATACTCACAAAATAAATGCGTATTCATTAGGAATCTAGGAATCCAAGTGGTAAATATTGCTACCCGACTCAAGGAGTTGACACAGGAGTTTTTCTAGGAGATACTAAATTTCCTAGACATGTATAAATGAAATCCATTACCTTTAAATGTGGTTAAATAACCCAATATTTTGTTGAAATCATTTGAATACAGACTGAGGAACAAGCTATGAAACAAAGGGAAGTAAAGGAAGGATGAAAACACAAAGACAAATAAGTTGGCAAGTTAATTTGAGATGAATTACCACCACCATACCAACTACCATTAACATTTTTAGAGAGGTAAAGGCAAGTTAAGTTTGATTAGAAAGATAATTTTTTGGAAATTTTTAATAAAATTCATATCAACATACCATTTGCTGAGGCGATGGAAAACATTCTCGCCTACATAAATTTTATAAAAGAGTTATTATCAAAAAAATGAAGCTAGAATAATTGGGTACCATACCTTTTATGGGATAATGTCCAATTGTAGTATCAAGAAGACTTCCAAAGAAGAAAAGTGATCCAGTTAGCTTCTCTATTCTGATTTATATTGGTTCTAACATGTTTGGTAATGGTTTATGTGATATAGGTATGACTGTTAATATAATGGCATAGTCAACATTAAAAATCTGAGGATTAATAGAGATGACTCTAACTCAAGTTATGATTCAACTTGAGGATACAATAGTGATATGTGCATGAGGTTTACCTGAAGATGTCACTATCAAGGTAAAAAAATTCAACTTTCTGGTGGAATTTCTTATGATGGACATGAATGAAGATAAGACCCCAATAATCCTAGGAATATCATTCCTAGACAAGGGAATGGAATTAATTAATGCTAAAAGTGGGGATTTATGTTTAAGAGTCAGTGGAGAAGAGTGGAAGTTTAATATCCACCGAGTGATGAAAAATCTAGATGAGAAAGGTAATTATTGGAGAAAATATGGATCTCAAGAAGTTTAAAACACTAATTTCCTTGAAAAAATAAGTGATGTTGGTACATTAGTGATGAATTAATAAAGATAAATGGTGGAAATTAATGATAGAAGTATGATGGAAAAAGTCAGAGATAGAGGAGGGAATTTTTTCCTTGAATATATCAAGGAAGGATAGTGGGTTTGGGAATTAAATGGACTACCCTTATATATTTTAATATGGTACAAACAATAATGGATTGATCCAATAGAGTTAGAGAAATTACTAAATATAGGAATAGTGAGTTAATTTCTAGAAAAGGAAGAGGTCCCATCTATATTGAGGAACACAACTTTGACCTTTCATAGATTTGGACCAAGAAAACTCTTTCCTACACTCAATAACTTTACTTAAAAAGGTAAGGTTGAGATCAATGACCATAACCAAATAAGTTTTGGGTGGAAATATGCATTTTTTATGATTTAGGACTTAATTATATTTAGGAACTATGTAAGGAGTGATTCCTATCATGACTGGGCCCAAAGAGGCCTGATATGCGACTACCCCAAGCATGCCTCCAATAAGCCATGGGTTGAATACTAGTTCTGAGTATTAATATCACACATATGGGAGGCCTTAACCTAATGTACATGTACACGAAAACACAAATCCAATCCCATATAATGCTAAAATGTCAAAAAAGTGATAAACACGCATGCATGCATCTAAAATCCCACCATCAGTATGTGAAAATATGTACTAAAAAACAAAGGTCCAAACACAAGACCACCCAAAATAAAACTAAAAATAAGTCCATTATATGAAGTAGGAGTAGACTAATGTCAATGTTACCACCAGAAAACACCTCATTCTATTTGTATTGTTAATTTTTTCTAGGTCTTGGTCCTTCTAGGACTCTGTTAAATGGTTATTCATCTGCATAAGACACGACATGAGTGGTAGAATACCATATAGGGGTAAGTATAATAATACCTAGTAGAACACCCTTAAATCACTAAGAATATTTCATAAAGAGTAGTAGTCATACCATCATAGGTATATGTCAATGGCATATATAAGAAGAATATCCAGATATACTCATAGTAGATACACAGTCTCATGGTAAGATCATAACTATAAATATATCCTAGGATTCCTAATCAAAGGTTCCATATAAAACTCATCTGGTAGAACACACTTTATGAGTCATATAGCACTGATGGTATCCATCCAAGATTTCATGCTTGTCGGGTCTCACCATAAGAAGTACCTGTTGGAAGTCTGAAGATATTGATACATAGATGGGGGTCACACCCAGGGCCATGGGATATACCAAAAATCCAATTTGAATTAACCAACTAAGTAGGGGATCAACAAAGACATAATATTATTCAAGAAGATACCAAGAACGCCACCTATGTCCAATGATGATGATAAATGATCTCTCTCTAGGATTAATGGAAGTATTCCAACAACTCTCTCCAAGACTGAAGTTAAATGGAGGGGATCACCATCCTATGTATAAGATGTGATTCCATAACAACCCTTTTGGCTGGATTAGAGTACTTAAGAAGGGGCTTAATTGAGTATCTATAAAAATTTATGTTTAAATAGTGTATTTTGAATGTCCCTTAATATTAAAAATTAAATTTCCAAGTTATCCATTAGGGAATTTATAAGAGCTTGACTATTCGATTAATTTCTCCAAAGATTGATTAGTTATCAGTTGTATCAATTTGAAAAATATATGAACTTTTGAAACTAATTTAATAAGTCAATATTTTCATAAACACTTTCTAAGACTAACTATCAGAGTTCAATTTAGTTTTATGAAATATGAGATAAAACAGAGTAAAACTAAAGAGTAAAAACGTAGCAGATATAGAAAAAGAGGTTCAGTCTCAAGTAGAGACTTAATCCTCTCCACTTGGTGATCACCTTCCACCAAGTAGTTTAAATTAATAAATAGTTTGATCCACACCCTAGATTGGGGTTTACAATATAACACAGGAATGTCTAGATCACTCTTGACCTCTACCACAGTTCATCGTGGGAAAAACAACAAACAGGTCGCACACGACCTCTTCCACGGTTCTACATGGGATACACATGGATAAAAAGACTATGAAATTGAGGATATCAAGTATCCTCCAGTTATTCACAGGAGATAGTGTGTGTGT
The DNA here is from genome assembly GCA_963277665.1 of Viscum album. Classification (NCBI taxonomy): domain Eukaryota; kingdom Viridiplantae; phylum Streptophyta; class Magnoliopsida; order Santalales; family Viscaceae; genus Viscum; species Viscum album. Next base: position 1,073,789,852 of record OY728121.1, on the reverse strand, counting down.
AACAGACAGATACACACACTGCTAAAAAATGTAACTAAATGAACACAATAGAGATAAAGATGTAGAGTTAGGTTTAGAAGGCTATTTGTGTTATATAGTAAAGCTATGGACTCGTTTGATGTAGTGGGAAGTCCTCTTCTAGAATTTGACTCCAAAACAGAGTGTCGTAACCTCTATTTTCTGGATTTTAGGAGTATGATATGTTCATCTTCTTACCCAAAAGATGTTCAAGGTCATATTCACAGGTTTAGCTTGATTTCTTTATCTCCTCGTATGTTCTTACTTTTGTGTTCTTGGGTTCATAGTGGTTGCATGCGAGTTGGTGTTCTTCAGTATATCTCTCGCATAGGCATTCACCACCACTACTTTAATATGTCTATCCTATATATTTTAAAAATAATTCTTATTTTCTAGGGCCAAAAAAGCACATGTACATTCAATGTGCATCAGCTCATTGTACCTCATACTGTCTGCTAAAATTCCAAAAAAAGATTATTAAATGTGTCAGTGTCATTAAATGACACAAATATGAATGTTAGAAATAATATTAATAAATTCATATTTAAAGAGTCTATCGGTGACTCATATGTGGGTGTCTCCTTATGTCAGTGTATCATTCTATCAGTGTCTCATTCTATTGGTCTTTCTATATGTTGGTGACTCGTTACATCGGTGACTTGTTTCAACAGTGAGTCTTTCCTTCTATTTTTGAGATAGTTGATCTATCAGAGAGACAATTGAACTATTAGTGAGACGGTTAAACTATCGGTGACTCATATTAATGGTGAATCCTTCTTTATTTCAGTGATACATTTGAACCAACAGTGAGTCATGTGCAATGGTGAGTCATTCCAATGGTGTCAGCTTCACATACTTAGAACATATACCTGTTTGAAATTTATTTCAATGAGTCATACATTTTTCTATGAGTCACCTGTCTATAGGTGTTATTGAATCATACTTAGGAAATTTTATATGTTATGTCTATCTTACAATTTAGAAAAGTCAGATAATTTTAATGTCCATAAACACATGGATAATCAGTTATAATCATGTTTAGACTTAAATACACATAGATAGTTATATGATTGAAATTATCGGCTATTCAAGATAAATCTTTGACATAATTTAGCATCTTTTACATAAGGTAAGATATATGTTAACATATGACATAGTTTTTGATAATTAAAACCATTTTAGGCCGACCGGGGTTGGCTTAGTGGTACCGTGTAAGGCGGCCACTCCCTGGAAACAAAACTGGCACAGGTTCGAGTATTTCCACACTCGAATTTAGTTGGGGATGAGCGGCGCGCACATGGTGAATGGGGCCCAGAATAATAATGGTGTGGAAATAACCTATACCTCATGACCAACAACTCATTTGTGAAGGTCACTGGAAAATGGGGAGATATTTCTGAAAGTGATAAGGAAAATAGAGGTGTTGTCAGACCCTCTTTCAGTGATATTGTTCGAAGTGGAAGAAGGAAGGTCTCTGAAAATGATGGCGTTATGAATGCTCTACCAAGGAGATAACCCAATAAGGATTATTCTCATCTACCTAATCCAGTGGCCACCAGGGCTTCATCTAAGAGGGAAAGTGGGCCCACCCTGGTGTTGTGTGTGCAATACTATAAGGAGAAATCATCATTGGAGAAGTTGAACATTAGAAATAAGTATGCTAATATATTGAAGCAACATGAAACATCTTCAGAATGGGAATTAGCTACTACTGAGGAAGCACATTATTATGGATATGGTGAAGGTTGTGATTATTATGACATGTAGTTTTCTTGTTTTGGTTGGAAGGGGTTGGATGTGGGAAAGATGTTCGCATGCATTCTTCTTTTCTATTTTCTGTACCTTTTACTTTGTTTAATAAATGTTTAGGGGTTCTGATCTGACTGAGCTTGTTGGGTAAAACCATTTTAGTTAGAGATAGTGGCCAATAACATCTATGGGCCAACAATATCCCCCTTTTTGATGATCACAAATCATGGCATTATTAAGTACCATTTTAGAATTTTTAAAGTAAACAATTAATAATGTATCAAAGAGAATATTAAAATAACATATCAAAGATAATAATGCATAAACACATAATAATGCTTAAAATTCTCCCCTTGTGGGATTAAAAAAAGTGTACGGTGAAAATAACATTAAAAACAGAAAATTAGAAACAATGAAATAACATTCATAAATAGAGTACCCTAAAAAAGAAAAGGTACAATGACTAATCCCTATCAAAAGAAAGATCTCTCCACACTACACGGTAGGGTCAAGGGTTTACTTCCCCCTTATCAGAAGGATCAATGGATGGTTCATCAGGAAGGTTAGGATGAGAAGCAAGAAGTTCTGAATGGATTTTAAGAGGAGTTAGAGGCACTCCTTCAGGAACTATAGAAGCAAGGGCAGGTCTGTGCTAAGAAATAATCTGAGGCTGAACAGTTTCTAAAATGACAGGTTTGATCTAAGATAAAGCCTGAGAAACTAACATCTAAGGTTGAGATGGCACTAAACCAGCAGGGCCAAGTGGTGCAACAGGAGGTACCATAATGTATTCACTTTGTACATGTAGATATAGTTTTAATAGCTTGATGAACTCTTCAATTATCTCTCCACCATATTTCATTGCCTTTTCAAAATCATCTTTGTTTTCAATAAACTTTTCCAATAAGGTATTGAATTCTCTTAGCTTATGAATTTGATCCTTAAATGCCTTTTTCACTAGAGGAAGAGTAATATTAGTGGCCAAAAAATTAAATAAACTATTCATTTGATGATTTATAATGAGTTTGGAGAAAAACAGTTTAATATTTTTGGTCATCTCTTTCTGAGTGTGTGAATAACTCCTTGTATAATACTTCACATGATCATGCACCATATATGAAGTGTCTTAAACCTTGGCCATACTAGAAATTAAATCTTGTAGTTATTCTTTCAAAACTAAACTAACAGCAGTAAGATCTACAAATTGTGAAGACTATGTAGGTGGAGCATAGGTTGTAGCAAGAGAAGAGGAGGTAAGTTCATTAACTTTTTTTATTATCTTGTCAAACTCGAGAGATTTAAAATGGGAAACAAGATTCTCAAGAACTTTCATGAAACTTTCCATTGTATTCTTATTCTCGGTTTTCAGGGAATTGATGCATGTGGTTAACTTCTTCATCTCATTCCTAAGATTGGTATTTCTTGTCAATATTGTTTATGTAGTTGTGATTAAATTTGGATGAATTTATTTTATGACCATCTCAGAAACTGAAGTAGCGTCAGTTTGAGACAGACTGGTTGAGGTATAAGTAGAACTAAGGCACCATCTTGATTTACACCATCAACCATAGATCATATTGCTTTCAAATTTTCATTCAGCTCTATATTCTCTCTCCTAGATTCATAAATATCATACCTCATTTTATATTTTACTAAATTTCTTATGGAGGCACATATGCCATGCTTGAATTGTTCAAAATCGGCCTTAGTGACATAGTCACTAGAAGAGGTCTCATCCACTGGTTCCCTTACAACAAATGATAAAACTTCATCATCAGAATATTCATAATCCAATTCGAGGGCCACATACCTAGAAATTCTCACCCATTCAGCCATAATATCAGAATCCAAAGGAGTAAGAGTGTCAATCCTTACTCTTCCAATTTTATTCTCTTCATCAGCTTGAGAAACTAGTCCTTGACACTCCCCCTCAATGTTATCTTTCAGGGAAGATTACTCCCCCTTAGTCAAGGCTTGATACCTAGGTTTCTTATCCTTATGTAGATTTATTTTCCTAATATATAATACTTGAGAAACTGGTTCATCTGGAGCATCATTTTCATCTTGAACAACACCCTCGACAGATACACTAGCATTAGTTTCAACAACTTCAATACTCACAACATATAGATTCTCATCAAGATGACAAAATTCACTATCACTGCCACTTTCACTACTTTCATCATTATCACTATCTTCATCCTTTCTATCCCCAACTTCATCATTAACTTTCTCATCTTCTTCTTCCCTTCCTAATTCTGAGCCACTTTCACCACTAACAGCTTCTTCTTCTTCATCTTCTTCTTCATTGGATTCACCGACATACTTTACACTGCCTTCAACTTTTGTTTCTTCACTTCCAGTAGATTTGAGAATAGGTTCATGAGAAGGTAAGTCCATAGGTGGACTTTTAGGTCTAATAGAGACTCTTTTTGTTGGTCTAGTAGTGTTTGGGTCACTTCTATCATCAACTAGTGATCCCACATCTCTGATAGGAGTAGCAGGCTCCTCTTCCTCATCTGAAGAATATGTTACTTTTTCATCTAGACCAAGGCCAGGATCCAATAGATCCCTTGGTCTAACTGGATGATCTATAGGTTTAAACTTCTCATAAAATATATCTTCATCACCAACCCATTCCTTCCTCCATGGGTTCTAATTAATTTTCATTCTCTTAAAGATGTCAGAACATAAGAAAATTCAACTACATTCACTAACTACAACATCATCACCTTTACTTACACAGCCGTTTTCATTTCGCATTACTGAAATAATTTTTTAATAGAAAATAGAATTTGAATTACATCTAGGTTTTACCATCTCATTAATGTGAACCTTCAGATATCAGTACAGATTCCATTTAACCTCTTTCTGCAGAAAATACACTAAGTATACATCCTAATACTGGAGTAAAGAAAAGTCCCCTTTCATGGGACAAATCTGGTGCTGAATAAACTTGAATAAAATTATGCATTCACCATTAAATTCTAATGCAGTGGTTCTCCTGTGTTCCTCATTTCCAGTTAGCTCTTTTAGAGATGTCTCATAATAAAAGAATTCACTTTTAGGAGGAAAGGTACCTTTATATCTTCAAAAATTACTTTATGAGGTACGTTAATATATTTAACCCAGTGTATTGAAAAGAAAAATATTATATTCCCTTTCACAATCAACTTCACCCAAGAAACATCACTCCCTTCAAAAAAAAGCTCCATATTCATAAAAAAATTATATACAAACTTTGGATAAAATACTTTGTCATTTTTTGTGATTTATTCAAGCCATCCTTGATCTTGTACAACCTTCAACAACAAATACATTCTATCCAAGATTCATTCCACAAGGAATGTTTTATCTGAGGTTACAGAATGTTTTTCTAGAATAGTATTTACAGGACCTGAAGGTTTTCTTGATTCAACTTTTTTTTCTATTGGAAGCATGATACCCACCATCTTCAGAGATTGCTTCACACGCCCCATTCTGATCATTTTAGTATGGAGGTATGAAGGTGAAATTTCAAGAGTAAATAAAGATATCAGCGTCAAATAGAGAGTAGAAGAAAAGAAGTATAGTGGATCGATTCAAATTTATATCATTTAGGGATTTTAAAATTACACAATCACGATATCGTGAATCGGGTTCACTAGAATTAATGAAACTGTGTCGTTTCAATAAAAACCTAAAACTTATAAAAACAATGAGTCATCAGTGTCGGTATGAAAAAATTTGTAAAACACTAATGGTGTTGGTATGAAAAATTTTGTACAATACTAACAGTGTTGGTATAAAAATGGTGTCAGCATGAAAACCTCACTGAAAAAGATTAAAGGAATAGAAAATATAGGGTCTTACTGATTGATCATTCCTAACTCATGTCTGGTGTAATTTATTCTTTCAGAGTTCAATGAATTAGTGAATATGTCAGCAAGCTGATATTCAGTACCAATTAATTCTGAAGTGGTATCACCATTTTGATAATGATCTCTCAAGAAGTGATGTATTACATCAATATGTTTTGTTCTATAATGAGAAACTGGGTTCTTAGAAATGTTAATTGCACTTGTATTATCACAATTTACAGGTACATGTGTAAATTGATATCTATAAGCTAGAAGAGTGTGTTTCATCCACATAATTTGTAAATAGCTACCGGCAGTTATGTATTCAACTTTGATAGTAGATAATGAAAAATAATTTTGTTTCTTACTACACCATGAAACCAAATACTTTCCCAAAAAGTGTCATTCCCTAGAGGTTCTCTTTCTATCTAACTTTCATCCACCAAAATCAGCATTAGAATAACTCACTATATCAAATGATTGTCCTTTGGGATAAAAAAACCTAAATTGATAGAATCTTTGAGGTATTTGAAAATTGTTTTAATAGAATTTAAGTGAGACTCTTTGGGATTAGCTTGAAAACGGGCACACATACACACCCTAAAAATTATATCTGGGCTACTAGCAATTGGGTAGAGAAAACATCCAATAATTCATCTGTAAGTGTTTTGATCAATAGATTTATCATCTTCATCAAGATCCAACTTACAAGTAGTAATAATTGGAGTGTCACTAATTTTAATGTTATTAAATCCAAAAAAATTAAAATATATTTTTTGTATTTACTTTGATTTAAAATTATACCTTCTTTATTTTAAAAAATCAGAATTCCAATAAAGAATTTTAGTTCACCCATCAAACTCATTTCAAATTCATTTTTCATCATTTTTGAAAACTCAATACATAAATAATTTATTTAAGATCCAAAAAAAATATCATCAACATAGATTTGAACTACTAAAACATCTTTATAAATTCATTTTATAAAAAGAGTAGGATCAGGAATTCCTTTTGTAAAACCTTTTGAAATAATAAAACTACTTAACCTATCATACCAAGCTCTTGGATCTTGTTTTAAACCATATAAAGCTTTTTATAATTTGAAAACATGATTTTGAAAATTATTTTTTGTAAAATGAGGGGTTTGTTCAAAAAAAACATCCTCAACTATAAACCCATTTAGGAATGCACTTTTAACATCCATTTTATAATGTTTGACATTAATATGGGAAGCATAAGAAAGAAGGATTATGATTTCCTCAAGTCTAGAAACAAGTGAAATTTCTTTTCATATTCAATGCCTTCTTCTTGACTATAATCTTGTGAAACTAATCTAGCATTGTTTCTGGAAATATTACCAAATTCATCTACTTTTTTCCTAAACACTCACTTAGTGCTTATGGTCAAGGTGCCCTTGGTTCTATCCACAAGTTTCCAAACTTTATTTCTTTCTAATTGATTAAGTCCTTCTTGCATAGACATTACCCAAAATTCATACTTAATTTCATCATTGATGTTTTTATGTTCAAGTTTTGATAAGAAAGATTTATGTTCAACCTGATTTTTGAGAGAAGCTCTAGTCTGTGTCCCTTTATTTATGTCTCCAACAATAGAATCTAAATGGTGGTTCTTGAGAGTTCTAGTCGGTCTAGAAAAGGAAGGGGCTAGTAACTTTTGGTTTATCTACTAGTTTGGGTTTATCATGTTCAGATTCTGAAGAATTTCAAGAAATTTTTTATTTAACTGATTTCTTGAAAAGATTATTAAATCATTTTGTATTTATTTCCTTCAAGGTTTTATAGAGAGATCATAGGTTCATGTGGGTTTGTTTCATCAAATTTGATGTGCACATATTATTCAACACACTTGGTTCTTTTATTAAAGACTCAGTAGTCTTTACTATAGTTTGAGTAACCTAGGATGATTCATTCATCACTCTTGGATGAAAATTTTTCAAGATTATCCTTTGTATTAAGGATATAGACTTTGAAACCAAAAACTTTGAAATAACTACCTTTGGGTTTTCTATTTTTCCACAACACATAAGGAGTATTCTTGAGGATAGGTCTAATTAAGACTATGTTAATTATGTAGCAAGATGTATTCACAGCCTCAGCCCAAATGTAAACTGGTAAAACATATTAATTTAGCATTGTTCAAGATATCTCTTGTAAAGTTCTATTCCTTCTTTCTACAACTCCATTTTTTTAGGCTTCCTAGGGGCATAGAAGTTATGACTGTAGCCATTATGTGAGAAAAAATATTCAAAGTCTAGATATTCAAACTCGCGACCATGATCACTTCTTATGGATTTTATTCTAAGTCCACTAATATTTTACACTATTTTAGAATACTTTGTGAAGTTAGTACATGCTTCACTTTTTTGAGATAATAAATAATTACAAGTACACATAGAATAGTCATTCACAAGAACATAGATATAGTGCTTCCCATTTAAACTAGAAACTCGAGATGGTATAAACAAATCCATGTGAACCAACTATAATGTTTGAGTGGTTGAAACTTCTTTCTTTGATTTGAAAGATATCTTATGTTTTTTACCCTTTTGAAAAGGATTACAGACTTTGTCATTTGGAAACTCAAGTTTGGGTAGATCCTTGACTAGTCTTTTTTTAATAATATTTATATGATAGTTTATTTTACAATGGCCTAATCTCCTATTATAAATCTAATTGTTTTTATGAAAGAAACTTAAACAAGAATATTTTTGAGAAACTAAGTAATCTAAGTTAATAGAATATACATTTTCATTTCTAAAAGTAGAAAAAACTAATTTATTTTTAGATTTAAAAACATTGCAATCATCATTATCAAATTTAACATAAAATCCACCATCACTTAATTGTGAAATACTAATAATATTATACTTTAATACATCAAATAATGTACTTTAGAAATAAAAACTGAGTTAGAGTTACCAATATGGCCTAAGCCAATTATCTCTCATTTATCATTGTCACCAAAGGTGACTTATCCATAATAAATATTAATTAGGTTCTTGAAGCTTGAATAATCTCCTTTCATGTGTCATGAACATCCACTTTCCAAGTAAAATTGACTCTTGTAGGAGCTCTTCAAACTTCTTTTATACATAATAATCAAACAAAAACAAATTTTGGTACCCAGACTTGTTTGGGTCCAGTGACATTAGTAATCAATGCTTTAGGTACCCACATTTTCCTTATGGGTTTCCTATAATCATTATGTAACATATTTGAAAAATAGAATCTATTTATTACAAAAAAGATAGATGTAGTAAAGGATTTTTCAGAATTGGTACTAGCATTAAAATTTTGATTTTTAGGTAGAATAACATATGTTCCAGATTTAGTTACAAAATGTGTTTTAGATAGGTTTTTATGTCCAAGATGATATCCAATACCGGAAGTTTACTTCAGAGATATCTATTTACCAGGAATTTGTGTAAGAGTATCTTTTCCATTGGTAAACTTTTCTAAATCCTTATGCAGTTACTCATTAGACATTTTTAATTCATTGTTTTCTTTGAGTAGTTGAGCATTATTTTCCTTTTTAATAGAAATTTCATATTTAATAGTTATAGTAAGAGCATTTTATTTATTTAAATATTTATATTTATATTTTAGATCATTACATGACTCTTCCAGCATTTTACATTATTCAAATAGTTCATCAATCGTCATGTTTTCATACTCACATCCATTTTGAGAATAATAGTAATTGTGTATAGGTGAATCTAAGGTTACATCAAATGTGTTTGTAATAAAACACATATTTTCCATGTCATCTTTATCATCATGAGATAACGTCGATTCACTGTATCTATCCTCAGAGGTACTCCAGGTGGCCTTCATAGCTTTCTTATACTTCTTGTATTTTTTTCATACTTCGTTCTGTATTTTAATTTTGGAGAGTATTATTTGACATTCCCGCTCCTTTTTCATTAATATCAAAAAATATACTCTATTTTTTCATTTCTTTTATAGTACTTTTTTTAGCTTCTCTTTTTATCATATCTTCCTTCATAATTGAAATTACTAAAAAATTGTTTCTTACTATAGAATTTATTGAATCTTCTGGCTAAATGAGCCATCTCTTCATCACTATCTTATGTTGATTTATCATTACTCGAGAATTCAATAGAGTCTCTCACCTTCCCTTTTTCCTTATTCTTAGAGGTAGTAGTCTTGAAAGATACTGATTTTCTCTTAGGTTCATCATCTTCTTCTTTTTTGACTTTCAACTCTTCCTCAAACATCATCAATTTTCCAATGAGTTCTTTGATAGGTAATTTGATGATGTCACATGATTCTATAATAGAGACAGAAGTTCCTCTACATCTATCAGGTAAGAATATGAGAATCTTCATGATTTTTTCTTTGACAGTAACATCTCTTCCCAGAGAGATCATAGTGTTCGCTAATTCATTAATCCTAAGATACATGTCAAAAAATGGGCTGATCAAGCTTCATTTTAAAATTTTCATATTTAATAGTATATGTTTTATGTCTCATTTCCTTAACAGTAGAAGTTCCTTCATGTGAAACATACAAAGTATCCCAAATTTCATGGGATGTTTTACATGTAGAAATTATGTTAAATTCTTCATCTACTAAAGAGAAATATAGGGAATTCATGGCTTTTCAATTATTGTTATAAGTAGTCTTAGTTGGGTCATCCCATGTAGTTCTAGCAGTAGAAGGAATATTATAATCATCTACAATTGAAGACCAAATTTCAAAACCCATACTTTCTAAGTGCATTTTCATTTTAATTTTCCATTGGGAATAATTTGTTACATTAAAGAATGGAGGTATGTTGGTAGTAACACCTACCATTTTATTATCCATAATAAAAACATTAGAACAAGATTTTAAAGAGATAAAAATTTATTATTGACAAAAAAATTTAAGATTGTTGAAATACAACTAAAATCCCAGTTGAGAAGATTTGAAAAATATTTGAAAACTGAAAATTTCTAACACCTCTAATACCAAATGTTGTTCGGAGTAGAGTACTCAATAGGGGGTGAATTGAGTATCTATAAAAAAATTTAGTAGTGTAGTTTTAAGGTCCCCCTAATATTACAAATTCAATTTCCATGTTAGCCAGTATTGAATTTATAAGAGCTTTACTATTCGATTAATTTCTCAAAATATTGATTAGTTATCAGTTGTATCAATTTTACAATTAATATATCTTTTAAAACTAATATAATAAGTCAATAATATAATAAACCCTTGATAAGAATAACTATCAGAGTTCAATTTAGTTTTATGAAATATGAGATAAAACAAAGTAAAACTAAAGAGTAAAAACATAGAGGAAATAGAGCAAGAGGTTTAGTCTCCAGTAGAGACTTAATCTTATCCACTTGGTGATCACCTACCACCAAGTAGTTTAAATTAATAAAAAGTAAGATCCAATCCCTAGATTGGGGTTCACAACAGCACAAAGGGATGTCCATGTAACAGCCCAATATTTTATAAAAAATATTCTTTTTAATTTTATTAATGTCTTTTGTTGTACGCTACACCAAAAGGAGCTTGCACAACACGCATCCTTGACTTGCCTTGCATTACACGCAATCGCGACCTTCCTCGATAGCGTGTGTAATACGCAATACCGAGTTTCACTAAACAACGATATGCTATTAAAATATTATTAAAACTAGCCGGTATGAATAGTAATAACCACTTTTTAAAATTCTGTAAATCTTATTTTTCAAAATGAACTTCATTTTTGGATTCGGAGTATCGAATTTATCCTAAGGTGAAATTTTGGTACATTTCGGATAACTTTCATATTCTGATGAATAGTGAAAATTACTAAATTATAATTAAAAAACAACTTTTTTTAATCGAAATAATTAATAGTGATAAATTATTAATTGGAGTAGTTTTAAAGTATATTTAGAATATATTTTTACAATTTAATACAATGTTGGTCATTGGATGTAATTTCACATTTAAAGCAGTTATAAACAAGTGTCAATCTTTTGATAGTTATTATCTCTTAAAAACACGCTATTTGTTGTAACAGCAGAAATTAATTTAATTAATGCAACTTATGTGTTGTGAATTTTGTAAAATAGAAATCATTTTTGAATTTGGAATATCAATTATAGCTTAGGGTGAAATTTTGGCATTTTTCTGAAAAACTTCAATTTTTGATGAATAGTGAAACCACTAAGTGGTAGGTTAAAAACTGAATTTTGCATAAAACTTAATTTTACCGCTTCTGTGAATGGAATTTCGAAAATCCGACAGACACGGTTGATATCAGTAAGTAAAATGTGGTTCAATGAGATAAAAATAATTTTTTGGTGAATAGTAACTTTTTACTTTTTTTACCGCAGTTAATAGTAAATAGGGTAACTAAGGGTAAATATGATATTACTATTACCCTAACACATGTCATAATTCTATTGGACAAGTGTAATTCGACCAAAAACAAGCTTAGGAATAAAATATGACCATTTAGGCCCACATGGATTAGATTAGGACATTTATTATTATTTAATTCAAAGAAGAGTTAAAAGAGTTAAAATCAAAGTTTATTTACTAAAACATTTTTAATATAGGGTTATACATAAGATAAATTAGATTGTAAATATTCATTAGAAAGCTATAAAGATTTACTACATAATGGTATTTTATTTGTAATTTTTAGACATCAAATAATTTAATTTATTTATGACACAAAGATGATGCAGTAATTATCTTATTAATGAAATATTGACATAATTGATGTTATGAACACCAAACTGAATGTAATTTGAGACTTTTTATCAATTCCACTAATTTTATAGGTTACTATGATATATTAGTGTTGATTTAATAAACTTGGTTCGAACATATAATTCTGTTATGACTTTCACAAAAATCATATATCAAATAGTGTCAAAATTGACACAAAATAGTTTTTAAATCAAATATTATATTATTAATTGTTATTTTATTCCTAAAAATCTAAGGTTCGGCCAAATGACTTAGATAAGGATATATATATTAATAATAAACAATTTGGGGTTCGTTTGGCATGTTATAGTAAGTGTATTAACCATATAGTGTAAGAAAAAAAAAGACACGGTAAAAGTTAAATTATTTAACTTAGGGTTAAATCTAATTGATAAGGTTAAAATAATACCCTAAACTTGTCTAAATCCTATTGTATGATAGGATTTCGACCCATCCCCACTTTAGCTTCGAAATAAGACCCTTTGGAACCATTATAAACCGATTTTGACTTTAATATAAAATAATATTTTGAGATATTCCTAAGGTGCCCCTCTCCTCCCTTATAAAAGGGCACCTCCTCCCCCTCCTCATCACATCAAATTGAGCACTCATGCTCGGCCAACCCCTGCCAAAATCTCTTATACACTTCAATAGAAACATCCTAGAGGTTCTGGTCTTCCTCAAAGACCAATTTTAGTGCCCTAAGAGGAGGTCTCAAAGAGGCGCTTCAAAGAAGAGGTAATTACCGTTACCAATTCTTTCATCTTTATTTCTTCTTCCACTTCTTCTTCTTAGGTTGTTTCATTATGAAGTAATAACATCAGTATCACTCATATACTGATATGTTATTATAAGTATGAAACAACCCTATTTCACCATCTATCCATCCTACGGAAAAAGAAATCACCGCGCGTGCGTACGTACGGAATACCGTCTCCACGCCGTGGTGTAATCTATTTTCCACCACCACCTTACATGGATGGGTATAATGGTGTAAAGAATAACTATACATAGTTATTACAACATCATATTGATTCTGATATATTGTATAATCCACTCCAATTAAATTCAATATTTATGAAAATGATATCATCGCTCGTGCGTACGTACGGACTACCGTCTCCACGGCGCGATGAGATTCATTCTTAATGATTAACCATTCATGAATGATTATAAAGTATATATAATAAGTACTAATGAAATATATGACATAATAATGATACTGTATTTATGTATATATATATATGCATGTCATCTACTTACTTCCATTCAAGACAATAAGGAAAGAAAAACAGCGTTCATGCGTACGTACGGACTACCGTCTCCATGAACGGTGTTTTTCATTTTATTTATCTATCTATTATATATATATATACTGAATATATATGATATATAAATCATATTTTATATTATGGAAGTAAGTAAATCATGATATAAGTAATAATGATGTCAAGAACAACAAGTCAAAACACCTACGATAAATGAAACGATTTTACCCAAAACGCTTCTTTAACATGGAATTTACAAAAGAACGGGTAATATAATGTCATAAGTGAACCATATATGATATCATAACAATGAATATGATTCTGTAATAAGTCAATGACATTATTTAAATCATTATACAGGAGGTTCGGACACATACGAAGCAAATCGGACATAAGGTAAGGGAAAATATCACAATCTCATTTTTATCCGAGATTGTTTATTCGTAAGTATTTACTGGGGTGTATTTTATCATCCACATCCATGTTTCATCAATATGTAATATTATTTCCATCCACCTAAAATTGTTTAAATCCAATTTTACCCTTTGGTGAGTTTTTAGTAAAAGATATGAAAGGAATCTTTTGTCATTTTTCGTACGAGGTACTTTTTGACTTTTCCGACAAAAGTACGAAGAATTTTTTTTTAACTTATACGGCATGAATGGATTTTTAAAACATTATTTCCAAGAAGCTTCCTTTACAAGTTTTCAAGTTTATTTTTAATCAACTTCTTTTATTTTAAAGTTGTATGACATGTTATGAAAGGAAAAATGTTTTTGAAGTAGAAAGGATATTTTCCTCAAGAATGGAGTTCAAGTACTTTATCAAAATTATTTTCCATCTAAGATAATAAAAGGGTTCTGTTTTTATCCCTATTATTACATGGATTTGATTATGTTGTGATGGAAACATTTTTATGAATTCCTTTATCTTATATGAATTGTTTTATGATGTCATGTTGTTTAAGAATCCCATTTTTATTACATGGGTTACGTTATGATGTATGGTTTATGATTATGTGGCACACATAAGAAAGGATTCATTATAAGATGGGTGGGACCTATATCTCCCTCCAATGCATTGGGTAATGATTTTATATCTCATGAGATAGACAGGGCTGGAACGGTAGGTTATACCGGTTCAGTGAAAAAGGACTGAAACGAGGGTTACTCGATTCAGAAAGGGACTTTGTCCACTAAGATAGTCTTGGCAATGAGTCTTGACTAACAAGAAATGATTCTCTATGATTATGTGTGAATGACACAAAGTTTCATGTTTTAAGTTATGATTATTGTGATTACATTTCACTGCCATGATTTATCCCATGTTATGAAATTATGCTCTCTTTTACAGGTTATGATTTCCAAAATGTTATGTTCTTATGAATATGATGTGATTGATATTTCTTTTGTTTACCCTTACTGAGCATTTGAGCTCACCCTTTTATGTTTTCTTTTCCCCAGGATATAAAGAAAGGTTTTAGGTAAAAAAAAAAGGGAAGATCTTTATGGGAGATATTGAAGATCTTTCACCACGATTAGAAGATTACGTTCCGAGTTTCCAAAGACACTAAACTATTACAATCCTTGTGTGTGTGTTTTTTGTTATGTACTAAGTATTCCGCAAAAGTAATGTAAAGTCAATGTACATCAGGCTACGGGTCTCTACAGTTGGTATCATAGGAAAGGTTTAGTCAACCTTTGGAAACTAGGATGCGAAAATGTTAGTGAGATCCCTAAAGATATTTCTACGGTATGTCTAGGGATGTCCCTAAGGTTAAGTAGACGTATATGTTATAGTACTAGAAATACGCTAACGATCATAGAATTAAACCTAAGATGTTAGATATTGAAGGTACTCCCCCTTTATTATGTTTTTTTCCCTAGCATGATTTTTGCCTCTCACACTATTCATTTTGGGTTTTAGAAAATGGCTGGAAACAAGATGATTCACGATAATGGAGGATATGATGGACAATGGAATGATATTATTCATGAGCAACCAAATGAAATGGGATTTGGAAGTCCAAAGATCATTATTATGCCGAATCAGCAATCTCATAATATGATCAGTAAAGTAAAATTTGGTAAGTTTCCTGACTCGGCTAATAAGAGAAAGATGGAGTTTCATGATGATCATAGAGGAAAGAAAGTTCAATTTCCCCTATGTAAATCATGTGGGAAGAGGCATCAAGGAGAATGTTTCAAGGGAACTGGAAGATGCTTTGGGTGTGGAAAAGAAGGGCACAAAGCAAGTAAGTGCAAAGGAAAAGGTTCGGTTAACACCATGGATGAGGATAATGGTATTGCTACGACATCAAAAATGGTTAAGTGTTTTAAATGTGGAATGTATGGGCATTATGCAAACAAATGCCCTAAGGGAAAGACTCGTGAAGAGAATCAGTATGGTCATATGGGTAGTATTTATGTGGATGATGATGATGAGACTACAAATGATATGTGAGATGAAAGAATTGTTGAAGCTCGGTCAATGGTTTAAGAATGTAGTGGAATGATTACATGTTTATCACGTGTAATGTTGTATAAGTAATCTCATGGTACTATGGAATAAAAATACATCTAAGGATTGTTACACTGTTGTCTTTCCTTGAGTTTTGAAAGTATATGATTAATGGTACAAGTATCCATGAAAGGTTATTCAGATATTTTTGGAATGTAGATGATATGTGCATAATGAAGGGATAATACGATAATGAGATGTTTTATTGTATTCATGAGCTCATGATTGATATAAGGACTAAGTGATATCATGGTTTGAGTATATAGAATTTTTAGGATTTTAGTATGTGGAAGGTGTTAACTTTTAACTGCATTCATGTTTTCACAAAGGTATTCAAGAGAATACATGATTAAGGACTTTGAATGTTTGGAATGTAACCAACAAAACATATCTTATGATATATGGGAATTGACGATGGTATTAAATCTCTGGTAATCGTTTTCACTATGTTATGAGAGTGGATTGAAGTATTATGGATAATCCTAAAGATTGGAATGGATTATGTTGTACAAAAGTTAGTATTGTTTAAGGATAGAAGTTTTTTCGATATTATTTATGGGATGTTATAGTAATATAGTTTTAGAAAAAGGACAACCTGCAGGACGGGCGACAGCCCATCGCTTCGGACAAGGCTGTGGGAATCGAACCCACAACCGAAGTGCGACTGGCCTTTATCGCCTACCACTGGCCTACAGGAAGTCCCTGTTTAGTAGAAACTAGTTTTATTATATTAAGCAGTATGATATATGAAGTATAAGTCCATTTTAGGAACTATATATGATTAATCTCACTATAGATCGACTTATGTATATAATTTTTGCTAACCTTTTGTTTGAGACAGATGGAATGACCCGTCATTCTATCACATGATCTGCTAACACTTCACGAATAACAAATTCAACTTCATTTATTTAAGAGATGAAGTGGAAATTGTTCTAGGCACGAACAATAGTGAGATTGTACCAAAATAAAGAAAGTATTTATTCCAATTCTCAACTTTAGGGAAATGATCTTGAAAACCAAAAATGTTGTCTTAGTGATCTTATACCTGATGAATCGAATGGTACCTTAGATCGTCACAAATTTATGGATTTGTGATTATTGGCTTTTCCATAGCCATGTTCTCTACCACTCTCCATCAGAACATGATGGTTAGATTTCTCTTCCATATCCATATTTTCACCTATGTGGAAACCCAATGATTAGTTTATTTGGGTAACCGTTACGTTTCATACTTTTGTTTTTAAAGATTGGTTTTGATATTCCTTTTTACGATGTGGGTTTCTATTAAAGAAACTTTCAAATAGTAAACCATTTATAACCCCGACGAATTTCGAGGGCGAAATTCATTTTAAGGGGGGTAGAAAGTAACAGCCCAATATTTTATAAAAAATATTCTTTTTAATTTTATTAATGTCTTGTGTTGTACGCTACACCAAAAGGAGCTTGCACAACACGCATCCTTGACTTGCCTTTCATTACACGCAATCACGACCTTCCTCGATAGCGTGTGTAATACGCAATACCGAGTTTCACTAAACAACGATATGCTATGAAAATATTATTAAAACTAGCCGGTATGAATAGTAATAACCACTTTTTAAAATTCTGTAAATCTTATTTTTCAAAATGAACTTCATTTTTGGATTCGGAGTATCGAATTTAGCCTAAGGTGAAATTTTGGTACATTTCGGATAACTTTCATATTCTGATGAATAGTGAAAATTACTAAATTATAATTAAAAAACAACTTTTTTTAATCGAAATAATTAATAGTGATAAATTATTAATTGGAGTAGTTTTAAAGTATATTTAGAATATATTTTTACAATTTAATACAATGTTGGTCATTGGATGTAATTTCACATTTAAAGCAGTTATAAACAAGTGTCAATCTTTTGATAGTTATTATCTCTTAAAAACACGCTATTTGTTGTAACAGCGGAAATTAATTTAATTAATGCAACTTATGTGTTGTGAATTTTGTAAAATAGAAATCATTTTTGAATTCGGAATATCAATTATAGCTTAGGGTGAAAGTTTGGCATTTTTCTGAAAAACATCAATTTTTGATGAATAGTGAAACCACTAAGTGGTAGGTTAAAAACTGAATTTTGCATAAAACTTAATTTTACCGCTTCTGTGAATGGAATTTCGAAAATCCGACAGACACGGTTGATATCAGTAAGTAAAATGTGGTTCAATGAGATAAAAATAATTTTTTGGTGAATAGTAACTTTTTACTTTTTTTTACCGCTGTTAATAGTAAATAGGGTAACTAAGGGTAAATATGATATTACTATTACCCTAACACATGTCCTAATTCTATTGGACAAGTTTAATTCGACCAAAAACAAGCTTAGGAATAAAATATGACCATTTAGGCCCACATGGATTAGATTAGGACATTTATTATTATTTAATTCAAAGAAGAGTTAAAAGAGTTAAAATCAAAGTTTATTTACTAAAACATTTTTAATATAGGGTTATACATAAGATAAATTAGATTGTAAATATTCATTAGAAATCTATAAATATTTCCTACATAATGGTATTTTATTTGTAATTTTTAGACATCAAATAATTTAATTTATTTATGACACAAAGATGATGCAGTAATTATCTTATTAATGAAATATTGACATAATTGATGTTATAAACACCAAACTGAATGTAATTTGAGACTTTTTATGAATTCCACTAATTTTATAGGTTACTATGATATATTAGTGTTGATTTAATAAACTTGGTTCGAACATATAATTCTGTTATGACTTTCACAAAAATCATATATCAAATAGTGTCAAAATTGACACAAAATAGTTTTTAAATCAAATATTATATTATTAATTGTTATTTTATTCCTAAAAATATAAGGTTCGGCCAAATGACTTAGATAAGGATATATATATTAATAATAAACAATTTGGGTTTCGTTTGGCATGTTATAGTAAGTGTATTAACCATATAGTGTAAGAAAACAAAAAGACACGGTAAAAGTTAAATTATTTAACTTAGGGTTAAATCTAATTGATAAGGTTAAAATAATACCCTAAACTTGTCTAAATCCTATTGGATGATAGGATTTCGACCCATCCCCACTTTAGCTTCGAAATAAGACCCTTTGGAACCATTATAAACCGATTTTGACTTTAATATAAAATAATATTTTGAGATATTCCTAAGGTGCCCCTCTCCTCCCTTATAAAAGGGCACCTCCTCCCCCTCCTCCTCACATCAAATTGAGCACTCAAGCTCGGCCAACCCCTGCCAAAATCTCTTCTCCACTTCCCTAGAAAAATCCTAGAGGTTCTGGTCTTCCTCAAAGACCAATTTTAGTGCCCTAAGAGGAGGTCTCAAAGAGGCGCTTCAAAGAAGAGGTAATTACCGTTACCAATTCTTTCATCTTTATTTCTTCTTCCACTTCTTATTCTTAGGTTGTTTCATTATGAAGTAATAACATCAGTATCACTCATATACTGATATGTTATTATAAGTATGAAACAACCCTATTTCACCATCTATCCATCCTACGGAAAAAGAAATCACCGCGCGTGCGTACGTACGGAATACCGTCTCCACGTCGTGGTGTAATCTATTTTCCACCACCACCTTACATGGATGGGTATAATGGTGTAAAGAATATCTATACATAGTTATTACAACATCATATTGATTCTGATATATTGTATAATCCACTCCAATTCAATTCAATATTTATGGAAATGATATCATCGCTCGTGCGTACGTACGGACTACCGTCTCCACGACGCGATGAGATTCATTCTTAATGATTAACCATTCATGAATGATTCTAAAGTATATATAATAAGTACTAATGAAATATATGACATAATAATGATACTGGATTTATGTATATATATATATATGTATGTCATCTACTTACTTCCATTCAAGACAATAAGGAAAGAAAAACAGCGTTCATGCGTACGTACGGACTACCGTCTCCATGAACGGTGTTTTTCATTTTATTTATCTATCTATTATATATATATATACTGAATATATATGATATATAAATCATATTTTATATTCTTGAAGTAAGTAAATCATGATATAAGTAATAATGATGTCAAGAACAACAAGTCAAAACACCTACGATAAATGAAACGATTTTACCCAAAACGCTTCTTTAACATGGAATTTACAAAAGAACGGGTAATATAATGTCATAAGTGAACCATATATGATATCATAACAATAAATATGATTCTGTAATAAGTAAATGACATTATTTAAATCATTATACAGGAGGTTCGGACACATACGAAGCAAATCGGACCTAAGGTAAGGGAAAATATCACAATCTCATTTTTATCCGAGATTGTTTATTCGTAAGTATTTACTGGGGTGTATTTTATCATCCACATCCATGTTTCATCAATATGTAATATTATTTCCATCCACCTACAATTGTTTAAATCCAATTTTAACCTTTGGTGAGTTTTTAGTAAAAGATATGAAAGGAATCTTTTGTCGTTTTTCGTACGAGGTACTTTTTGACTTTTCTGACAAAAGTATGAAGAATGCTTTTTTTAACTTATACGGCATGAATGGATTTTTAAAACATTATTTCCAAGAAGCTTCCTTTACAAGTTTTCAAGTTTATTTTTAATCAACTTCTTTTATTTTAAAGTTGTATGACATGTTATGAAAGGAAAAATGTTTTTGAAGTAGAAAGGATATTTTCCTCAAGAATGGAGTTCAAGTACTTTATCAAAATTATTTTCCATCTAAGATAATAAAAGGGTTCTGTTTTTATCCCTATTATTACATGGATTTGATTATGTTGTGATGGAAACATTTTTATGAATTCCTTTATCTTATATGAATTGTTTTATGATGTCATGTTGTTTAAGAATCCCATTTTTATTACATGGGTTACGTTATGATGTATGGTTTATGATTATGTGGCACACATAAGAAAGGATTAATTATAAGATGGGTGGGACCTATATCTCCCTCCAATGCATTGGGTAATGATTTTATATCTCATGAGATAGACAGGGCTGGAACGGTAGGTTATACCGGTTCAGTGAAAAAGGACTGAAACGAGGGTTACTCGATTCAGAAAGGGACTTTGTCCACTAAGATAGTCTTGGCAATGAGTCTTGACTAACAAGAAATGATTCTCTATGATTATGTGTGAATTCCACAAAGTTTCATGTTTTAAGTTATGATTATTGTGATTAAATTTCACTGCCATGATTTATCCCATGTTATGAAATTATGCTCTCTTTTACAGGTTATGATTTCCAAAATGTTATGTTCTTATGAATATGATGTGATTGATATTTCTTTTGTTTACCCTTACTAAGCATTTGAGCTCACCCTTTTATGTTTTCTTTTCCCCAGGATATAAAGAAAGGTTTTAGGTAAAAAAAAAGGGAAGATCTTTATGGGAGATATTGAAGATCTTTCACCACGATTAGAAGATTACGTTCCGAGTTTCCAAAGACACTAAACTATTACGATCCTTGTGTGTGTGTTTTTTGTTATGTACTAAGTATTCTGCAAAAGTAATGTAAAGTCAATGTACGTCAGGCTACGGGTCTCTACAGTCCAGGTCACTCTTAACCTCTACCATAGTTCTTCCTGGGAAAAACAACAAACAGGTCACACACCACCTCTTCCACAGTTCTACATGGGATATACAAGGATAAAAAGAGTGTGAAATTGAGGATATCAGGTATCCTCTAGTTATGAATAGGATATAGTGTGTGTGTAACAGACAGATAAACATACTACTCAAAAATGTAACTAAATGAACACAACAGGGATTAAGATGTATATTTAGGTTTAAGAAGGATCTGTGTGTTATGTAGTGAAGATCAAGACTCATTTAATGTAGTGGGATTGAAATTTGTGTCCTCTTCTGAAAGTTGACTCCAAAACAGAGTGTTTTATCCTCTGTGTTCTGGATTCCAGGAGTATGATATGTTCAGCTTCTTATTTGAAACATGTTCAAGGACAGCTTAATAGGTTTAGCTTGATTTCTTGATCTCCATGTATGTTCTTCCTTTTGTTTTCTTGGGTTCATAATGGTTTCCTAAGAGTTAATGTTCTTCAGTGTATCTCTCTCACAGGAATTCACCACCACTATATAAATCTGTCTATCTTCTCTCTTTTAAAAATACTTCTTATCTTCAAGGGCTGACAAAGAGAATGTACATTCCACATGCATCGGCTCATTTTACCTCATACTGTCTACTATAAGTCCTAAAAAATATTATTAAAAATGTAAGTATCATTAAATGAAACAAATATGATCGTTAGAAATAATATTAATAAATGCATATTTAAACAGCCTATCGATTACTCCTCTCTATTGGTGACTCTTCTGTCGATGTCTCATTCTATCCTTGCCTCATTCTGTCCGTTTTTTCATAAGTCGGTGAATCATTACATTGGTGACTTGTTTCAACGGTGGGTCTTTCATTTTATCGGTGAGACAGTTGATCTATCAGTGAGATAGTTTAACTATTGGTGTGACATTTGAACTATCTATGACTCATATCAAAAGTGAATCCTGCCTTCTGTCAGGGAGACAATTGAACCAATGGTGAGTCATGTGAAATGGTGAGTCATTCCAACGATTTCAACTTCACATAATTAGAACATATGTCTATTTGAACTGTATTTTAGTGAGTCATATGTTTTTCAGTGAGTCACCTGTCTATCAGTGTCAGTGAATCATACTTAGATAATTTTAGATGTTCTGTTCGTCTTACAATTCAGCAAAATTAGAGAATGTTAATGTCTATAAACACATGGATAATCGGTTATAATCTTATTTAGACTTAAACATGCATAAATAGTTATATGATTGAAATGATCTGATATTCAGGATAAATATTTTACATAATTTAGGATCTTTGACATAAGGTAAGATATATGTTAATATATGAAATGATTTGTGATAATTAAAACCATTGTATTTAGAGATAGTGGCCAACTACATCTATGGGCCAATAAAACCTTAGGGAAAAGATGAAAAGAATGTACCCTAAAAAAACTTTTCCAAGATGAAGAGGAAAAGGGCTCCATGAATTCTTTAGAGAATTAAAGGGTGTGTACTGGAAGTACATAGTGTATACCTCTAGCGTCAAGTCTGCCCATGTATCACGACCTGTGATCATGTCTATGTCTGAGTACACAGCGTGTGGCCTACCTCACATGATGTGTGGGTCCACATGGTATCATGTTCATGTACCCCCTATACACATTTATCTACCTTATAGGGTTTACATGGAATGTGGCATAGCCCACATGACACGTAGCACCACCTGGCCTCCTAGGCGTATACACCCTGTACACACCGACCCAAATAGCTAGGTTCCACACGGTGTGTGGTTGGGACCACATGGTGTGTGATCCTTATTTCTACGTATAAACCCCAGCCACCAATCAAGGTGTCCCATATGGAATGTAATTTCATACTACAAATCATGTAACCATGGATTTCACATAACTCGTAGGTTCTTCTCCGCATCTTCCTTTGTTCCACCACTATTGAAAAACTCACCAAAATATAAGGATCTGTGGTTGTACAATACTTTCCATCACTGATCTCCAAGATCCAACCTTTGAAACCACTTAGGAAACACCCTTATGCACTGTCCATAGTTGCACCATAAAATTGGGAAAAATAGAATTATTTTATTCAGTCTGGTCTGCCTTCGATCATCAGCCATCATCACTACATCTCAATTTCATCCTCTATCATGATCCTTACCCATGGTATCGATCCATTTTTTTCGATTAACATTAATGAAATGATCAAATAATGGGTATTTCATCAAACCACGGGCCGAAGGAATTGTCCTTGATGAATTTGAAAAGAATGGGGGAAGAAATGCACTAAATAAAAACATGAGGAATAGACCTTGGCCAACGTTTGTGTTGTCCTTGATTTTTTTTCTTTAAAACAATTAAAAAACAAATATAATATAATTAACAATTGAAATCCCCTAATCCCGGGTAATGTAACACATACCCACAATATGCTTGATCCATGAATCAATTATTTAGTTGAGTGATTCATGTTAATTGTAGGAATAATTAAATGAGGATAAATCCACATAAAATAAATTTACTACCTCGATATGGATCGATTTATTAGGAATAACGAATCCATGTCATTTTCATTGGTGGGATCCTCAAATTCTAATGGCATAATGTTTCTAGATCTCAATCTGATCTGATGTTGTTTTACAAGAATCATCTCCTACAATGGTCCTCAAGATCTCCAGGGTTAAGCGGTCAACCCTGAGATATCCTCATAACCGTATATTTATATAGTATTTTAGGTCATGGAGATTTAATTAAATTAATAATAATTATTAAATGATTTATTTAAATATTTTCCCACAACCACACCAAACCCAAGTGTCCGGAATACTCCAATGTTGGGTCGCACCAAGGGTAAAACCCATGATCTGAACTCAAATATGGCCTTAGATTTATAATTCAATCCCTTTTTAAGAGTTATTCCACTTTTTTTGAAAAACTATGCTCACATTAAATTAAATATATTTAATAAATTTCAAAAATTAATTTTGGGCTCACCGGACCTCAGGATATCATATCATCTTAGCGCCTAGCTCCAAAAATAATCCATCTAATATTATAAAGTGATATATGGAAAAATAAGAGTTGTTACATTCTCCCAACCTTAGGGATTTACATCCAGAAATAAAAGAAAAAAATGCTACACAAATAGATGTGGTTATTGATCATGAATCTGTATCTCCCACTCCCAAACTCTCTCTTGATGATTCTCGTGCTGCCACTGAACATGCACTAGGGAAATTAATCACCCATGAAGGATTCTATCCTACTAATCCTCAATACACATATGGTACTCAAAAAAAGTAGCCTCATCCTTGATGTCCAACTCGCCCTAGTCAATAACATGTGATGGGTCATGCATATACCTCTTCAGCTATGACACATGGAAGGTGTCGTGTACCCTGTCAAACTGCAAGGATAGTTCCAATCAGTATTCCAACTCTCTGACTCTGCATATTATCTATAATGGTCTAATAAATCTCGAAGATAGATTTCCACATCATCCAAATCTCTGTAATCCACATTGGGGTGAGACCCTCGGGAACACATGGTATCCCTTCTCGAAATCCAAAAGTTTTCTTCATCAATCTGTATAGGAATTCTGATGGATATATGCAGTCCTCATCTTCTCATAGAGGATCTGCACCTTCTCTTTCATGGCTCACACCAACTCTAGGCCCATAAGTGCTAACTCTCCTAGGTTGGTCCAGCATAGTGGTGACCTACATGGTTGCTCGTATAAGGCCTAAAATAGTGTCAAACCAATGGTGTAATGGTGGCTATTCTTGTACTCAAACTCCACTAATGGTAGGTGATCCTTCCAACTATAGACAAAGTCTAACATGAAATCCCACAACACGTCCTCCAAGACATGAATGGTTTGTTTGGTTTGGACATTGTTCTAGGGGTGAAAGGCCATGCTCAAATGAAACTAAGTCCCAAAGGATTTCTACAATCCATTTCATAACTGAGATTTGAAGCGATCATCACAATCATAAATGATCATCGAGGGAACTCCATAGAGTTAGACTATCTCTTGAACGTATAAGTATCATATCATATCTACTGAACTCTTCTCTCAAATAGATAAAAATTATTCTAAGTTGTTAACATATTCTAGGATCACCCAAATAAAATCATGTCCCATGGACATATGTGGCCACCCCAAAATGAAGTCCATGGATATCTCATCCCACTTCTACTTTAGCACCTCTAGCGGTTGAGATAAACCTGCTGGAACCTAGTTCTCAGCCTTCACTTAGTGAAAAGTAAGGCATTGAGTGAAAAAATATACAATGAACCTCTTCATCTTTGGACACCAAAACTTTTATTTAAGGTCATATTATATTTTTACACACCTAGATGTACCACTAAGGGTGAAACATGAAACTCCCTCAGCACCTCCTCTCTCAGTGCAACTAGTACCATCATCCTTCCTCTGAAAAGAATGACATGCACCCCAACATTAGAAAATCCATAAAGAGTATGTCCATTAGATATATGAGTACATAGGGTATCCCAATCTGTATCTACATGATGCACCTCCCTGAATCACTATAAATCAAAGGGATAACAACTATCGATTAGGGGTAAGATGCTTCATCCTTATCCATAAAGGATAATTTTAATGAGGTCAACTTCTTTGATTCCTTGTTTCCCTTCCCAGGAGTACAAACAATGTTGAATTCATAATCTTATAGGAACTATATCCATACCCATTGTTTCAAGTTATGATAATTCTGAGAGAAGATATACTTGAGAGCCTTATAGTCAAAATAGACAATAAATTTCTCACCAGTGAGGTAGTGTCACCACATATTTAGTGCGAATACTATTACTGATAGATCAAGATTGTGGGATGCATAGTTCTACTCATGTTTTCTCAACTAATGTTAACCATATGAAATCACCAACTACCTTTTCATTTGGACACAACCAAGCCCATTCCATGACACATTGCGGAACACTACGTACTCGACACCCTCCTTCGGTAATATCAAGATAAGAGAACTAGTAAATATCTACCTCAACACCTAAAAATTATGATGGAACCTCTCTATCTACATGAAAGGTTTCCCATTATGGGTCAAATATATCAAGAGTGTTGATATACTATATAAATTAGGTATAAATATCTAATAGTATCATGGAAACCCAAGGAAGATTTGCACCTCCATCATGCTCTTGGGTCGCTCCCAAACTAATATTTCCTCAACCTTTTCTGGGTCCACTATGACACCATCTATTGAGATAACATCTCCTATAAAGTGTACCTCCTAAATCTAGAACTATCACATAAAGAGATTCCTATAAATTTAGTGCTCTCAGAGTATGTCTAGGATCATCCTCAAGTGTCTCATGTTCTCCTCCTCAAACTCTGAGTACACTGGGATATTGTTAATGAAGACCACCACAAACTAGCCTAATAAAGGCTGAAAGATATGGTTTATGAGTCCCATGAACACTATTGGGGAGTTATTCATGATGAAAGGTATTACCAAGTACTCATAGTGATAAATGACATAAAAAATCTATCTTTGGTATATCCTTATATCTACTCATAGTTGGTGATAGCATGATCTGAGGTTGAACTTTGAGAACCATTATGCCCCTCTTAACTAGTCTAAGAGGACATTGATCCTTATAAGTGGATACTTGTTCTTTAAATTAACTAGATTTAGGTGATGTTAATCCACATACAACCTCAAGATCCCGTCCTCCTTCTTAGAGAACAACACTAGGTCTACCCAAGGTGAAACACTAGGCCTAATAAATTCCATCCTCTGTAAGTCCTCCAACTACACCCTCATCTCAGAAATCTCTATGTAAGCCATATTATATACTAGAAAAGATATTGGGGCCATCCCGGGGTGTAGATTAATGCATAAGTTTATCTCTCGATGAGGAGGTAATCTTGGAACATACTCATGAAAGATGTCCCCATACTCCTCCACCACTGAAGGAAACTGAATTCTCATAGCATCTACTAAACCAATATTCATGATAGGTAATTGATGTAATCAGTTTTAATCTCCTATTATTGAGAATTTCCTTCCCCACTAGGGTTCCCTTATCACCCACAAAGGAAAACATCATCCTATCACTACAGAAACACCACATCCTCCACTTGAATTAGTATATCTGGGCATGAATTGTAGATAACCATTCCATACCTAAGATGACATTGTAAGGCTTAGTCGCTATTAAAAAGAGATCCTAAAAGAAACTCTTACCTCAAAGTGTTAGTTCACACTATTTTAAAAAGTGTGTGATCATTGAGTCACCTATAGTAGGAGTCTCCAAGCACAAGGGTCGATGCAAGGTCTCAACCACAAACTCTCAATCTCAAACCAGGTAAGTGTAAAGAAAGGAGTGTCTCGCATCCATGTATATCAATACTATAGATAAAGTATAGAATACACATATTATACCTCGTATCATATCTATATCCTCTAGGTTATAAGCCTCAACTGCCTGTAGCTTTCCTTTGCCCTATCCCCCTAGCTCCCTGGGCCTGGCACAGACTACATGGGGGGGGGGTGTTGGTAACAATTTATAACATCTGCCACCTCCATTTGATATCCTAACTCTTCTACCACATCCTCCTACCTACAGACCTGTATTCTCCTGATGATTCATTTTTTCTATATGGACCATCCACTGTCTCTCTATCAGTTTCATGTTGGGATGGTGAATCTCGTGAAAGATATCTCTAACCGTCACAAGAGTAGCACCGCCACTCCCTAGGCTAACTAGATCCATCTGTGAGCCCTTAAATATAGAAACTCTCACCTATTATCACCTCCTAACACATATCACATTCCCTAATCCCTATTTATATCATTTTCTCCCTTACACAGATGTATCTTCTCCTGTGTTCCCACTACCAACACCAACTATTTGCGTCTACTCATCTAGGAAACTCTCGACCACCAAAGCATGTTTTAGCACCCCAACATAAGTAGTAATACATAGAGGTATTAAGTTGCCTTGGATATATCTATGTATACCTAACTAAATGTTCCATTTATGAAATAAATAATCATGTACCATATTCATCGAGTACCAAGAGAGGTTGGTAAACCTCAATGAATACTCATCCATAGTCGTACTGCCCTGCTAAAGTTGTATAAGCTCCTAGATGTGAAAAAATATCAATGTATCTAGATAATAATACTCTTATAAATGGAACTCAAACTCTATACATGAAATAATCACCTCATTGTATGACTTGGTCACTATGCCCCAACATCGTCCCATAGATCTATGAAGAAGGCTCTCTAGCAAGACCACCATTTGGTCTATAGGTGTCCCAAAAAGATGAAAGACTCACATTGCTACCTCAAGCCAGTACTTAGCCACTTGGGGGTTAGAATTTTCTCATAACCTAAGGGGTTAATATCTATGAAACTCATGAAGCACACTCAGTCTATGCACCTTGTCTGGTTGCACTTCCGGTACCATCAGCTACTCGAAAGGTGGTAATAAGACTGGTGCACAACCTAGAAGTAACACCTCATGAACATGTCCCTATATAAAAACTTCATATCTAAGTGGATCATCCTCAAGATACTATGTTAGGATCAAAAGGATCCTAGATACCCTAAGAGGGGGTGAATCATGGTATTGATATTCTTTTCCAACTTATTCTTCCTGCCCCACTAGATCTTGACCGCTTTGATATAAGGGTCACTTTTTTCACATAAGTGTTTATACAGACCATATTCATTTCTTCTTTATCTATTAATGATTATTCTAATGCAATACATAGAATCAAGAAGGAAGGCATAGAGATTTTTACTTGGTTCACCCTCACTGTGCTATGTCCAAGGAGAATACAACGGTGATGTGCCGATGTACCAAATCCACTAAATCTAACTGATAATTTACAATGTTTGGGCTAGATCACTTCTATGACTAGGCTCAATACCTTTACAAAGTTTAGGTTCAAATCACTTCTTTCCCAAGGTTTACTCCCTACGTGTCTCTCTCTGGCTCACTATCAGTGGAGAGGATCACCTTCTTCCTCTTCCTTTGCTCACTGCACTGGAAAGGATCCACTCACAGTTTATAGGCTTGTAGGTCTCTTAATTATCTCTAATGAATGAATCATCCACTGTATGTGCATTCTATTTTGAAATCCAATTTTCATCCACTGATGAATACCCCTTTACCGCAGGTGTACTGAGAAACTTCCAACTTTTTCACAACCCTAGAATGACTGGAACGCTTCTCCAAGCCTGGCATGCAAGTGTAACCAAACCACTTGCGTGACACTCCCTTATTTAACTCAAAACATCAGATACTCAAACCCTTTTATTCCCAAACCAATATTGGTGTGGAACTGTCAACTGGTACACAACTTATGAATAACTTTATACTTGCATGCCCAAACCACCACTTGCGCGACCAAACCACCTGCATGACTGGAGCTCAAAAATTATCTATGTGTTGAGATTCATGCCAAATGAGAATGTTTATCCCTCAATTTATAGGAATTTTGGGCACCCTGGGCACCGCGCTCAAGTTTCCTCCTAGCGCGCAAGTCTAGCCACCTGAGCCTCTGTCGCCCTAGTCAACTTGTGCACCCAAACCAAAACTTGGGAACCTCTATTTACTTTGAAATATTTTGATGTTATGATATTGAAAAACATATGGTTCACAACATTCTAAACCTCCAAGAACCTGGTGCACAAGTCCCTTTTCCAAAAACACTTTTCTTCATTTGAAGATTTTGAGGCCCAAAAATTTGGCAATCATTAGAAAACAATGCCACCATGTATCTTCTCTTTTGGAACTACCTCCAGATCATCCATTTCTTTTTCTAGGTTCTTATATCAATCATGGATTGTTTAAAACATCTCTTTAACTCAACAACTCGCCATTTAAACCCCCCTTTGTCAAAAAATTTAACATCATGGTCTGCTTTGTCAACAAACCCAACATGGAGGCCCACTTTGTCAACAAACACAATCACCTAAAACATGGTTCAATGATAACTTGAGGTATTTTTTCCCAACATCCTGCTGCTAAATCATAGCTAGAAAACATTATAGAGGCATCCATAAATAGAAAATATGTATCACAGACAATGAGTATATCTGGAAATCAGACTCAAGAAGGAAATGGAAACCACAACCCATTTCTATATGATGTATGTACCA
The DNA here is from genome assembly GCA_963277665.1 of Viscum album. NCBI lineage: Eukaryota > Viridiplantae > Streptophyta > Magnoliopsida > Santalales > Viscaceae > Viscum > Viscum album. The sequence continues at coordinate 1,073,758,962 of OY728121.1, read as the reverse complement.
ATGTTTTCCCCGAAACCAGTGTCTACATGTAGTGAGGCAGCAAGAAGGTTTTAAAATTCATGGTGTGTGGATATGTTATCCTCTGCAGCAACACTAGAGTCCCTTTCCTGAGATCCAAACTTGAAACACTTAATCATATTTCTATAAAACCCAAACCAATCTCATAGACTCTGAAACTAAGGTAAAACTGACTCCTCTGATACCACTCTATCATGACCCAGTATAATGGGGACCAAGATACGACTACCCCAATCAAACATACAATAGGATAGGGGCTGACGATAGGTGCCGAGTAGGAATATCACACACATTGGAGGCCTTAGCCTAATGTACATGTACACATGCACACATCTTCAAGACCATATAATGATGAATTGTAAAAAAACTGATAATCATGCATGAATACATCTAAAATCCCACCATCAGAGTAGGAAAACACGTAATAGAAAATAAAAGGATCAAATACAATCCCACCCAAAATAAAATTGAAAACAAGTCCAACTAGTGAAGTAGGAGTGTATTGTTGTCAATTTAACCATTAGAACACACCTTAGTCTATCTGTCTCACTAAGATTTGTCTAGTCCTCGTCCCTCTAGGAATCCATCAAAAGGTCAGTCATATTCATAATACATGGAATCTGAAGTAAAATCCCTTGTAGGGGTGAGTACAATAATACCCAATAGAACTCCCTAAAATCACTAAGCATATAGCATCAAGAGTAGTAGTCATCTCATTACAGGTATATGTCAATGGAATATATAACCAGAATATCCAGATGTACTCATAGTAGAAACATAGTCACAAGGTAAGATCTCATATTTAAATCCAACTTAGGGTTCCATCTGAAAGGTTATATATAAAACTCATTCAGGAGAACAAACTTCATGAGCCAGAGAGCACTGATGGTGTTTATCTGAGATGTCGTGCTCATCACGCCTCACCAGAATAAGTATGTGCTAAAAGTATTAAGAGATAGATACACATATAGGGATCAAAACCAAGTCCATGGGGTATACCAATAACTTAATCTGGATTAACCTTATAAGTAGAGGATCAATTCCCATGTAGTGTTAGTCACAATGATACCAAGAACCCCACCTAGGGAAAATGAAGATGACAGAGGATCTCATTCTAGGCCTCATGGAAGGATTCAAACAACTCTATCCAAGACTAAAGTTTCTCATAGGGGATCACCGTCCTATGCATGAGACATGATTCCATAATTACTCCCAGGGAAAGAATCAAGGGAATGTACCCTTACAAAACTTATCAAATATGAAGAGGATAAGGGCTCCAAGACTTCTTTGGATAAGTACACAAAGTGTCCCTCCGACACTGGGTCTTTCCATGTATCATGGCCTGTGAACATGTCTTTTTTCGAGTACATAGAGTGTGACCTTCCACACATGATATGTGGGGACACATAGTCTCCTAGCTGTGTACCCATAATACATGTCGATCTGCCTGCTAGGGTGTACCCAACATGTGGCATGGACCACATGGCGTGTAATGCAACCCGACATCCTGGGTGTGTACACCCTATACACACCGATATGAATAGCTAGGTTCCACATGGAATGTGGTAGGTAACACATGATTTTTTATCCTTATCTATGTGTGTAAACCCTATCCACCACTCAGGGCGTCCTACATGGTGTGTAATTTTGAGTACATGCCATGTAACCCAAGATTTTACAGAACCTGTGGATTCTTCTACACATCATTCTCTACACTACTACCACTTCAAAACTCGCTAGAATGAAAGTATATAGGGATGGATGTTCTTCATTTTCACAATTACAAGGATTCGTCCTTTGAAACTACTCAGGATACACCACCATGATCCATCTGCAGTTGTGTAGTCGAACTGGGTTTAACGGAATTCATTGATCTGATCTAATCGATCTCTGATCATCCTTAATCATCACCACATATCAATTTCATCCTCAATCATAAATTTTACCCATATTATTGATCTTTTTTACCAAATAATTTTTTCCCAATGATCGAATACTGGATTTTTCACTAAACCATGGGCCAATGGAATTACCTACGATGGAAATGTGGAGAACAGAGGAAGAAATTCACTAAACACAAAAATGGGGAATGGACCTCATCCAATTTTCATTTTGGATTTGATTCATTTTCATTTAAATAAATAATGAAGAGATATAATATAACCAACAATTTAAGTCCCCCAATACCAAATAATCTAACCCATACCCGCAATACGCTCGATCCGCTAATCAATTTATTAGTTGATTGATTCACATTCATTGTACGAATAATAAAATGGGGATAAATCCACATAAAACAAACACAATTCCTTGAAATGGATCTATCATAGGAAAATAATAAATTTTTATTATTATCATTGGAGGGATCCTCAAATTTTGATAGTGAAACGATCCTCAATCTCGATCTGATCCAATGTCGTCCCCCAAGAATTATCTCCTCCAACAATCCTTCATATCTATAGGGTTGAATGGAAAACCTTGAGATATTATCATAATCGTATATTTATAGAGGATTTTAGGTCATGGAAATTTAATTAAAAATTTTATTTCCAATTAAATAATTTATTTAACCATTTGACCATGATCGCACCCCATCCAAGCATCTAACGCGCTCCAAGGTTAGGTCACTCCTAGGGTGAAACCAATACTATGAACTCAATGGTGACCTTATATGTCATATATGAGCCTCTGTTTAAGAGTTATTCCACTTTTTTAGGGAAAATTTTCATGTGTGATATTAAATATATTTAATATATAAAAAAATTAATTCTAGGTTCACCAGGCCTCAGAATCTCACGTCTTCTTAGTGCCTAGCTCCAAAAATAATCTACATAATATTCTAAATTAATACATGGAAAAATAAGATTCCTAACCCCCCCTATATTTTTTGAACTTTCATGAGAATGGTCCTATAATTTCACTCTTTTAATTTTATTTTTAGGCCTATTATGATTCAACGTACAAGGACCTAAGAAAGAAATCGAGGGGAATAAAAGAAGAGATTAATGGAAAAGGGTGGTAAGATTTAATTTTCCATAGTTATCGATGATCCCCTATTTCAATAATATTTTTTGATATTAAATTAAAAAAATGAATTCCCACACTTAGATTAGTGGTACAGTTTTGATTAATGACACTTATAATTTATAGTAACTCCATGATTCCATGTTTTAATTTTTAGGTTGATGTAATTGAATAAGTAAGATGGGTAGGTTGAATGATTAGAGTTAAGTAGATGGATTTGGATTCAATAAATCGTGATTTTTCTTTTAGTCACATGTAAAAGAAATTTCATCTTCCATCTTTCATGATTTGAATTCCAAATGTTCATGGGGATTAAGTTTTTACTATTATACATGCCATGAGTAATTATATTTAATATCATATGCTCACATTCTTGAGAGGAATTTTAAATCTAATACTTCCAATAATTCTTTATAATATTTCATGATAGAACTTAGGAAATTTTACCTAATAAGACTTGTATTTGGTCTTTTTGAAACTATAATTTCACAAATTTTCTTTAAATATAATTGAGGTGTTTTCATTTATTTGTCTAGTATCCGTGTGACCTACCTTATAGTGTTCCCACTTTTATCCCTTATATACTGTGAATTTCCTTTATATCAATGAGCCACATTACAAACCAATTTATCCATTCCTACCCTGACACTAGTGTTTTTCAAAATTTTCAAAGTTCAAGTGCGGGGTAGAGGAAATTAATGGTAAAAATGGGATGTGAATTTTATAGAGTAAAATTGACTTAGATATTTCCCTAGGTTTAAGGAAAAGGGTCAGGTAATTATTCAATTTATTTATTTCTACTTCTCTATGAAAAAAACAAAAAAAATGGGTTGAGTTTTGGAGGGTCAAAAATAAAAATCACTTAACTAATGATTTTTATCATTTGTGTTTGGGTGGTGAATGTGAGACTTGTCATAGCTCAACTTTTGAAAATTTGTAAAAAAGAATAATAATAAAAAAATCAAGATAGGTAACTCATTCATTATGTGGTCATTGATTCAGGAAATTTACACTAAGCTTGGGATATGGGGAAGGTATACATTTTAAAGGGGATAATTTCATTGGACTTTACTTTGATTATCATTCATTATACTTTAGAGATAAACTGCATTTTTTAGATTTATTTTTTTCTTACATCAAATACCTACCATACTTCTCATAGACAATTAATCATAATTTTCAAATACCTTGCGATTTCTTGTGATTTTTGACTCTACAAAGTGGATAATATAGGTATTATTCAATTTTATAAGTATGGTATATTTACTTAAGACATGAGAAGAACTTCGTTAAATTTTTACCTTGAGTTATGAGAGAAAAAAATCATGGTGAGGTAAATCACATTTTATTATGTTTAATAATGATAAATAAAGAATCATAAATGAAATAAAGGTGAGGCTCCATCATTTTCAAGGGGAATGATCAAATCCATTGTTTTATAGTGAGGATTTGGATTCATTTTTCTTAGGTGAAATTTGAAAGTTCAATCCCCATTGAATTTTTTTTTTCATTTTATTAATTTTGAATTTTAAATATTGGAAGCATGGGGGTGACCTTTTTAATTCAAATTTAAGATACATGATTAAGGTAAAGCATCATTTAAGTGTGGAAGATTTGATGCATTTATATTTTGAACTTTTTTTAATTTAATTTACTTTAAATTAGAATTTAATTAATTTATTTTACCAATAGTTAATTGAATTATTTATTTTAGTTTAATTCAATTTTAATTTTTTATTTTAAAAAATTAAAACATATAGTGTTAATTGTTTATAATTTATTATAGTTATTTTTTTGTGGTGTATGATGGAAATGGAAAATGAAATATTGGGAGACTTAGTATAGGACACCCCTCAACTGATGGGAGAAAGAAACAAGGTCACCCCATGAGGCGAAGTTTGCCAAGTAGCCCATAGGGAAGATCGACCACATGCAATAGGAGTATAGGTCATCTATAGTGCATGCACATGCATAGTAATGCATCGGTACATAGGATTAAGGTTCGTGTAGTAGTGGGAGGAGAGTTTTACTAGAATAGGGCAGCGCATGATGATTTTAGGGGTCTTCCAACCCTAGTCTGACTTGATTTCTAATTGAAGAACAAGATCTAATATATAGAATAGATCTCTCACTGGATCTTTTAGTGTGGGATGCGGTATCTTCCCGGGTACCGTTCAAATTACAAAAATAGTGTTTTTTGATCTCGTTCATGAATCACCTCACTTTTACACAACTATTGCATCATCTCCACTACTGATATGCTATTGAAATACCTTTTAAGTTGAATAGATTTCTTGGGAACCATTGGAAATATAATCACATCCACATCTCAAGCCATCCTCTATGTCATAGTGGATCCAAGTTGATGAAAAAAATCTTTTCTTGGCGCCGCAATGGAGAAGCTTGAACCATGGTGGCCTATAGCCTAAGGTTAAAGATAATGAAGATATATCATCATTGGAATCACTTTTCATTTCTAGATTTGTGAGTAGATTAAGGTTTTGGTGTAAGATAGATGATAAGCTATATAGAAAAATGATTTTTTCATATGGGAAGGCTTTGTGGTGTAGGGTTTGCACAACAACGTATAGGTTCTTAAATTAAAAGTGCCAAGGTAAGAGAGGAGAAATATGTCTACATCATGGGTAGATGTCTATGTCATAGCTATGCATGCATTCACAATAAATCATGTATGATTAATGAGCCCGTGCTATAGGGTTTCTATCCATGCAATCATGAGGTGATTTCAAAAGCTCAATGATGTTGGTATATGCATGTGCTACATATTAGATTGGATAAAGTTTTTAAAATAATCAACTGTGTGGGACCTCTCCAACATATGAGGATATTTTTAAATAGCACAAATGGGAGGATAAGAATGGAAATTAAAAAAAATAAGAATAAATGTTATAGGGATTGAAATTCGATAGTGGTTGGCTGAGTCAAATTAGATAAATATGAAGGAGGGGAAATAAAATTAAAAACTATAAATAGGATATTTTTCAAGTTGGCACTTCCTATAAATAGAAAGGGGAGGATTTTGTATAATGTGACTATCCTTATAGTAGAGGACTTGACTTAGATCTAAGATACTTGAGTGTTTTTGTTGTATCATAGAGTGTGTAACTCCCCAACTCCAGAAGACTAGAGTTTGTGAATTATTTTAATACATTTTTATGATTACCAGGAATCAAATCCCAAAGTACTGATCAATTTAGAAATTTTGGAAAGCTAAAATACATACATGAACCTTATATTATAATTGAAATTTTAAAATAAAATATATAGAATCCTTTGAGAACACCATTATTCTACTTTTTAAACCCTGCATATAAAAATTCTTAGCATCCTATGAAAAATGAAACATAAGAATGTGGTGAGATCAGATGCTCAGTAAGGGTAATCATATAGAAAAAGCTATGATAAATAAACATAAACAATAAGGAAAGGTGAATAAATAACAATACAAGCCATTAAATCATAATCTTGAGAATAATATTGTTGGAATAAAAGTTGATAAAATAATTCCATATAAATAATCACATGAGAAAGATACTTAACCATGGATATTCTACTGGTCAAATAATAACATGGGATATTAATAATTAATCTCATAAAGAGGGAATGAATATTGTCGGACATCTGGACTATCAAGATCTATCCTCAATATAGATAATCTCGTGATCTATCCTCGTGATAGTTTAAGTCTGTGTGTAGAAACCTACCTGATTTGTGTCAAGATCTATCCTCCTAACAATTTAAAACTACTTGGAAACAAATGCGAAGGGTTTTTCACCAATTGATTTCATTTCATTAGACCTATAGATGCATCAAGGGGATATAGAGGGCCCTGACCATCACTTACTAATTCCAATGGATTCCTCTTATGCAAACATAAACAACATAACCATTTTTATTGAAAAACGATCATATGAAATGTGAATAATTTGACCATAAATGATGAATGGTATTAAAATAGCACCTCAATAGTCAAATTGATCATAAGGCCTTTAATAATAGAAGATAGATTTTATCATTAGATATCAACATCAATCAAACATAAAATTCATCAAAGTATGTTAACATAGATGAAATTACTCTAATAAACTAATTTGAAATATCTTGAGAAAAATACCATTTTTCTTTGAAATCATTTATTTAAAATCCATCCATTTATAAAAGAATATATTTAAAAAATAGATTTTTGAATGAAAGTGTTCCATACCAATTTGAAAATATTGATAGAAATTAAAAAATTAACATTTTAAAATATTCATGTCCTTATAAATAAATCCATAAAATCCATTTTGAAAACATGGACATGAATGAGAAAGATTTAGAAAAATAAATCTTAGAAACATTTAAAAGGATGTTTTAGTTAAAGATTGCCTTACATAAAACCTTAAAAATACACCTTTTAAAAAAACATTTAATAAAAATTGAAATGAATGATAAATATTTCCCAGTAAATACTTACATATAAACAATCTTGGATAATAATGAGATTAGAAAACTAACCATTACCTATGGTCTGATTCCTTCCATATGCGTCTAAAAATCTTCTTCGGTCGACTTCCTTTGGATATCCTCTTTGAGACACTAGGATTTTAGACCATGACCTCTAGAACATGACTAATAATTTTGGGAGGAGAAAGGGGTAGGGGTTGGTTGAGCTATAATCCTCAAAGTGGTGTGAGGAAGTGAGGGAGGATGTTCCCTTTTATAATTGAGGTGAGGGTCTCTTATGGAAATCCTCAAAATATTAAAATATAACAACACCATTCTAGATCAAAAAACTTAAAAATAGACCATAAATGAAAATTATAAGACATGTTAGACCATATCCTATCCCCTTGTGATTATTTAACATTTTGTGATTTTAAATAATTTAATAATAAATTAATTCAATAAGATATCATTATTTTCAAATATAATATTGTTCATTTAATTTGACTTCAAATACATTAATAAAAAGTTAGAATTCGAATATAATGATTTCACACATCTCTTTTATATCCTATATGTCTATAAAATTAATTATAAACATTAAAACATCCAAAATATAAGAAAATTAATATTATTAAAATCAATAATTTTATTTTTCCCTTGATTTAATAAATATTGTTTTAGTATTGAATAATCTTCTAAAGTAATTATATAATTTCTAAAAATTAATATATATATATATATATAGTGACACTAATATAATTATGATAGAAATAGACATTTAGGATCATTCATATCTTGATTTTGTCTCTATGTGTACACATAAAAGATATTAAAAACAAAGAGAGTGATATTTTTTAACTATATTTTATTTAAATAATATATAATTTATTCTCATGGACAAGTTTTCATTAAACAACTCAAAATCTATCATAATGTGATAATGGTCAAATATTATTTATCCTATAATTTTTCTAACAAGTTTTTTTTAATCCTTATCTTTCTGTTTTAACCCTTATTTAACCTCTTTAATCATTATCGTGATATCATAAAATTTATACATTATGGGTTAATGTAAGTACTATAAAATTTCAAACAACAACTAAAAATGTCATTGATGAAATTTTAAGACTTATTATAATTAGTTGGATTAATTTTAGTCCTTTATATTTTTTATATTATTTAATGAAATATTATTTATTTTGAAATATCTTAACTGTCAATTTTTAACACTATTCAGTATTTTGTCTTATAAAAAAATCAAACCAATAAGATAAATTCTTTAAAAGACTTATAAAACATTACTAACTTGTAAAATTGTTAAATAAAAATCTTTTATGACCTTAAATCACTCAAATTAAATTCATATTAATATTGTTAATATCATTTATTTGATTTCTCCATCATTTAATCTATTACTGCATTATCATTGTGTCACCATTTAAGTTAATTATTTTATCATTAAAATTTGTAAATAAATTATTTTGATGTAGAAAAACATTTTATATTTCAAATTAATATTTATATTCTAATTTATCTTTTTTATAACCCAATAATAAAAATGGTTTAGTTATTAAAAATGTGAGGGGGATTTTTAACTTATCTTTAAATAAAATATTATCAATGTCATATTCTTACCCAAGTGGATTAAAAATGTCATAATTTTAGCCTAATTTTAATTTTGGTATAAACCCACTAATCCAATGAAATTAGGAAAAGTGTTAGGGTAACATTATAATTCTTATAATGTTATTTTTCCCTTAATTACCTGATTTACCTTTAACCTTCGTAAAAAAATACAAATGTTACTATTCATAAAAAATTGTGTTGATCCTATTAGACAAAAAAATTCATACTGATTAAAATAATGTATGTACGTTTTTTCAAATTAGATTCACAGAAGTTGCTAAATTAAGTTAAACACTAATCTCACTAATATGGAAAGAAGGCGGGTAAAAGTGACCTTCATAATTTCAATAAGTTTTTTAATCTAATTTCAATATAAAAATTATTCCAATGACCTAAATTGGATTAATATATGTATTATTAATCTATTTGGACTTTAAAATTAAAATTAAATTATAATAATTATTTAAACCAAAAACAAAGTTTTTAACAACAATGCAGTATTTTCACTATTCATCAAAAAATGAAACTTCTCAGAAAAATAATAAAAAATATCCTTAAGTTAATTTTAACATTTAGAGTTAAAAAATTAATTTTATTTAGACAAATAAAATTTATAAAATTTATAAAATTTATTTTTAAAATAGGTGTTCCATTAAAAGGCGGTAAAACTCTATCTTGCGTATAACACAAGCTATTAAAGTGGTTGAATTTAAAGAGACATGTCATAAAATCATGGGGTGTTACAGAGTGCTTATATTTTAGGTATATTCTCATATTCATATCCCCTCGCGTCTAGTATGAGGGGATAATTATTCTTGTACCAAGCTATTTAATGAAGGGGAGTGCACCTAGTTAAGGGAACTGTGCTTGATTGAAATTTTTAGGGGTTTTTGTATTTTATATTTTAATTTTAATATAACCCTTTTCTATCATGGATTTCCATTGTTGTGATAGGAAGGTTTTATTTCTAATTCATCAACTTGATACTCTTTATCATGGAATATCCAATACACGATCTTAGGGTATCTTTATTTAAACATGGTTTCAAACACTTATCTATATACAAAACTGAGTAACTGAGAGGGGAAATGGGCATATATAAAATATAGGTTCAGTAATATGAGAGGAGTATAGACTTAAATTACAAAAGAATCTAAATTAAATCATTTCATTTCTCCTTCACTAAGTGCATTAACCCAAATTTACAAAATCTTGGTATGTTTGTCTTATCAATCAGAACCAAAACCAACTTTCATTATTATATTTTTCTTTAAGTTTTATTAAATTTATTAATTAATTTCTACCTATTCTCTATGGTATCAAACTTGACTTCCAATTTAATGTATTTAAATGTTAGTTAGTGTTTGTTAGAATCTATAAATTTTGAATTATATTTCCTAATAGAATTAACAATGCCTTTCAGTCTTGATATAATTTTACTCTCTCAATATAGTCATATTCATTATTTATATCTTGTATAATCATACCATTGTATTTTTTAATTGTAATTATTTAGTTACCATGATTATGGATAAATGGAAACTAGGAAAATATCAAATTTTATAATCCACTACTTTAATTTCAATCATGAACATTTTATGATTACTTTTTCTCTCTATTGTGATACTAAACATAATAATTTTTTTGAAAACCAACTGTTTTTATATGGTAAATAACTTATTTCTGGATTAACCAAGGTCTTCCAATACAATTATAATAAGTGATGCATATAAAACCTCTATCTGAATCATTTTTAAATGAAAGATCTAAAAAAATACATCTACATTTGCAAATCAGTTGAGATCCAATATTTATCATACATTCAATTTATATCAATTATATAATAAAAATAATAATTTTTTTAGTAATATCAACATTTAAGACTAAAATTAGAAATTTCATTAAATCTATGAATATTTTGAATATATATTAGGAAAATAAAATAATTCCACAACTATGTACATATGTTTTATCATATATTTGGTCATTTTGATTCTATTGGGTTAGGTTTGTATCAATTTGATCTAGTTTATATCTATTCATACTGAATTTAGTTATGTTTTGTTTGAACTTATATATATTAATGGATCAGTTTATTTGGTTCAAATCAGTTCAGTTCTTTTTCATTTGATTTTATTTATTTTTATTCATTTTTCTTCAATTCAGTTCAGTTCATATTTTGTTGGGTTAAGTTGGGTATTTTAATTTTAGGGTGAATTAGTCAAGTTTGATTTAGGTTGGTTTGGATCCATTCAATTTATTTTGGTTTCATTTTATTCATTTTGGTTCAAGTCACTTTTGTTTGATTTTTTTTATTCTGTTTAGTTAAAAAAAATTCTCAGTTCATGTTAGTTTTTTCTAATTAAATTGTTTCAAATTTGTTTGGATTGTTAGGTGCCAATATAGTTTAGTTAACTTTTTTTATATTTCTTTTCATATATTTGGTTTGATTTATTATGGTTTATTAGTTATTTTTTTGTTAATTTTAGTTTAATTCAATGGGTTTCGTTTGATTCTTTTTTGTTTTATTATGTTTAGTTCATATTGGGTAGGTTTATTTCAAGTTAGTTAAAATTAATTTAGTTATATTTAGTTATGTTTGTTCATGTATGTTTTATTTGGTTATGTTTGATTAATTTCAATTCACTTTGATTTGGTTTAATTCAGGTTAAATTTCTTTGGTTTTTTTAACTCATTATATTTAGTTTTGTTTAGTATATTTTAGTTACGTTTTTGGTAATATTCAATATGGGTCAAGATTCATTAGTTCAATTTTATTATATTTTTCTAGTTTGGTTAGGTCCAATTTATTGAAGTTATGTTTTAAAAATATCAACCCATATAAATTCCAATATGAGTTATTTTTGTAAGATCACACTAAAATTCTAGCATTAAGTCTAGTGTCATTTGAAGGATAAAATGATGGAGAAGGATTTGGAATTTCAAAAATTGAGTAATAAGATTAATGGTGAAATTCAAAAGGGATTAAATGTAACACACCGAGATTTTATGAAAAATATTATTTTAATTTCATTAATTTCTTGTGTTGTATTCTACACCAAGATTACCTTGCGCTATACGCAACACCGTATTAGCTTACAGTATATGCAACACTATTCTTGGACCGTGTTACACACAATTTTGATAATAGTTATTCTACGCAACATTGAGTATATATATATATATATATATTCAATGTATAAATGAAATATGGTTGGATTCTGTTATATGAAACAACGAAGGATTCTTTCACAACACGCAACCCTGACTTGGCTTGCATTACACGCAGTCGCGACCTTCCTCGATAGCGTGTGTTGTACGCAATACCGGGTTTTAATAAACAACGATATATTATTATAATATTGTCATGAACTAGACGTTATGAATATTATTAACTAAATTTTGAATTTTATAACATTATTATTCATCTTACACATTTTCTAGAAAATGGTATAAGAACAAAATAATTTTTTCGGGTAAAATAAGTATTTTTCAAAAAATGCAGTTTTTCCGCCTTTTGATGGCACACCCACTTTAAATCTAGTTTTTTACATGTCTATATGTTCAATTTGAAAAAATAAAATTCTTCTTTTGAATTAGGATATAAAAATTTACATTAGATAAAGTTTTGATATTTTTCCGATAACTTTCATATTTTAATGAATAGTAAAAACACGCTATATTTTAATTAAAAACAACTTTGTTCATCATAATATATTATGTGGTTAAATTATAATATTGAATGGTTTTAAAGTATAAATAGAATATATTTTTACCATTTAATATAATGTAAGTCATTAGCATTGATTTTACCTTGAATTCGTAGGTTAAATCAATTCAATCTTTTGCAATGTTTTAAACAAAAACCCGTTTTTATTCGACAACGGGATTAATTTTAATTTAATTTCTGCAACTTCTATGTATTGAATTTTAAAAAATGGATTCCATATTTGGAATCAGTGGGTCCAAATTATGTTAATAGGATACTTTTTATTTTTGGGAATTATGAATAGTAACTACGGTAAATTTTATTTACTATAGTTAAAGATAAATCGGGTAATTAAGGGTAAATATAATATTATAAAATTACCCTAACACATGCCAAAATTCTATTTGATGGCTAAAGGTAATCCCATATCAACTAAGGGTCAGATTAGATTCATTTTATGGACTTTTGACCATGAAAATAATTTAATTATTATTAAAACCAAAGAAAGTGACAACATGTCACTCTCTTAAATCTTATAAGTTTAATAATTCTAACTTAGTGATAAACATCATAAAACTTAGAAAATGAATAATCTCCAGAAAGATAACAAAATTATCTACATCATGAGAATTTATTTATAATTTTTTGGGATTAAATAATAATCATTAATTGTGACACAATAGTGATGCAGAAATTATTTATCTAGTGAAAAATCAAGAATATAGTTTTTATTAAACAAATAATGACCATAAAAGGCACAAAACCCTGACCAAAACTTATTTTTAAGGTAAATTTAAACTATATTCATCCAATGGTCTAATATTTTACCATTTTGAGTCTTATAAAAGCAATTATGACACTTATATTATTTTATTTTAAATGATGCCAAAGTTGTCACCTTCATAATTTAATAAATATAACAATTTAAATATTGTGATTTTAAGATGATAAATTCGAGTAAAAGTATTATTGTGAAAGGTAATATATTTATCTTTATCATAGGATTTTATTTTAAATTTTTATGCAACAAATAGGTATATTAAATAATTATACAAAAATTATGTAGTAATTATTTTATTAAGAGATAAACCAAATAAATGGTTTTAAAAATAATAAAATAAATATTATATGAACTATTTAATGTTATACACTACTTTTATAGATACATATGACCTTATATTAATATATTAATGCTTTTAGTTCGAACATATCATCTGTATATATTTTATTTAAATTCAAATAAATGAATAGTGTCAAAATTGACACTATTGTTATTTTATAAAAATAACATATTATAAAATTGTTTAAAAATCACAAAAATATTTAAAAATTATAAATTTAACTTTATATGGTCTATAATGTTATAAAGTAAACAATTATGGAAAATTCACAACAAATAAGTAATTATTTGTTATAATTTAAAATTTAGAATTTTATTACCACAAATAAACTTAATAGATTAAATAAGGATAAATCAAAATGATAAGATCCAAACATGTATAAATTTGATTGGTTGATGAGATTACAACCCTATATCATCTAACCTTCGAATATGAGTCATTTTTGGAGGTTTTTAAGTGGGGTTAGATTTATTATAAATTAATATTTTTAAGAATTCCAAAGGTGCCCCTCTCCTCCCTTATAAAAGGGAACCTCCTCCCTCTCCTCCTCACACCAATTTGAGCCTTAAATCTCGGCCAACCCCTGCCAAATTATCTTCTCCACTTCCCTAGAAACATCCTAGAGGTTATGTTCTTCTTTAAAGATCAATCTTAGTGCCCTAAGAGGAGGTTTCAAAGAGGTGTATCAAAGAAGAGGTAATTTCTTCTCCCGATTCTTTCAAGCTTCTTTCTTCTTCAACTTATTCTTCTTTAGTTGTTTCGTTATAAAGTAATAACATCAGTATCACTAATATACTCATTTGTTATTATAAATATGAAACAATCCCATTTCACCTTCTATCCATCCTACGGAAAACAAAATCACCGCGCGTGCGTACGTACGGAATACCATCTCCACGTCGTGGTGTAATCTGCTTTTCCACCAACACCTTACATGGATGGGTATTATGGTGTAAAAAAAATAACTATACATAGTTATTATAACATAATAATGATTCTGATATATTGTATCATCCACTCCAATTTAATTCAATAATTATGGAAATGATATCATCGCTCGTGCGTACGTACGGACTACCGTCTCCACGACGCGATGAGATTCATTCTCCATGTTAACCATTTAAGAATGATTATAATGTATATATAACCAATAATAATGAAATATATGAAATTATAAAGCTACTGGATTTATGTGTATATATATGTATGTCATCTACTTAATTCCATTCAACTCAATAAGAAAACGAAAACAGCGTTCATGCGTACGAACGGTCTACCGTCTCCATGAACGGTGTATTTCTTTCCATTTACTGATCTATTATATATATATATATATATATTCTGAATGTATATTATATATAAATCATGTTTTATATTCTGGAATTAAGTAATCATTATCTAAGTAATCATTTGAAAAATTACAAGTTAAAACACGAACGACAAATAAGATGATTTTACCCAAAACGCTACTTTAACATGAATTTACAAAATAACGGGTAATATAAAGTCATAAGTGAACCATATATGATATAATAACAATGAATATGATTCTTTAATAAGTCAATGACATTATTTAAATCATTAAACAGGAGGTTCGGACACTTAAGAAGCAAATCGGACCTAAGGTAAGGGAAATATCACAATCTCATTTTTATCTGAGATTGTTTATACTTTGAAAGTTACTGGGGTGTATTTTATCATCCACATCCATGTTTCCTCAGTATGTAATATTATTTCAATTCACCTACAATTGTTTAAATCCTATTTTACCCTTCTGTGAGTTTTTATTAAAATATATGAAAGGAATCTTTTGTCGTTTTTTGTACGAGGTACTTTTTTGACTTTTCCGACAAAAGTACGAGAAGAATGTTTTTTAACTTATACGGCATGAATGGATTTTTAAAACAATATTTCCAAGAATCTTCCTTTAAAAGTTTTCAAGTTTATTTTTAATCAACTTCTTTTAAAATTTTATGAC
This sequence comes from Viscum album, assembly GCA_963277665.1. Taxonomy (NCBI): domain Eukaryota; kingdom Viridiplantae; phylum Streptophyta; class Magnoliopsida; order Santalales; family Viscaceae; genus Viscum; species Viscum album. The sequence goes on along the minus strand of OY728121.1, from coordinate 1,073,743,037 downwards.
ATGTTAAGAAAGGAAAATGTTTTTTAAGTAGAAAGGATATTTTCCTAAAGAATGGAGTTCAAGTGTTTTATCAAAATTATTTTCCATATAAGATAATATAGGGTTCTGTTTATATCCCTATTATTACATTGATATGATTATGTTGTGATGGATATATTTTTATGAATTCCTTTATCTTATATGAATTGTTTTATGATGTCATGATGTTTAAGATTCCCATTTTTATTACATGGGTTATGCTATGATGTATGGTTTATGATTTTGTGGCACAAATAAGAATGGTATCATTATGAGATGGGTGGGACCTATATATCCCTCCAATGAATTGGGTAAAGATTTTTATATTTCATGAGATAGACATGGCTGGAATGGTAGGTTATACCGGTTCAGTGAAACAGGACTGAAACGAGGGTGACTCGGTTCAGAAAGGGACTTTGTCCACTAAGATAGTCTTGGAAATAAGTCTTGACTAATAAGATATGATTCTCTATGATTATCTGTGTATGCCACAAAGTTTCATGTTTTAAGTTATGATTATTGGGATTACATTTCACTACTATTATTTATACCATGTTATGAAATTATGCTCTCTTTTGCAGGTTAAGATTTCCAAAATGTTATGTTCTTATGAATATGATGTGATTGATATTCCTTTTGTTTACCCTTACTGAGCATTTGAGCTCACCCTTTTATGTTTTCTTTTCCCCAGGATATAAAGAAAGGTTTTAGGTAAAAAAAAAAGGGAAGATCTTTATGGGAGATGTTGAAGATCTTTCACCACGTTTAGAAGATTATATTCCGAGTTTCCAAAAACACTAAACTATTACGGTCCTCGTGTGTGTGTTTTTGTTATGTACTAAGTATTCTGAAAAAGTAATGTAATGTCAATGTACATCAAGCTTCAGGTCTCTACAGTTGGTATCAGAGGAAAGGTTTAGTCAACCTTTATAAACTAGGATGTGAAAACGTTAGTGAGATCCCTAGAGACATTTCTAAGGTATGTCTAGAGATGTCCCTAAGGATAAGTATACGTATAGGATATAGTCCTAGAACTATGGTAATGATATTAGATTAAACCAAAGATTTTATATATTGAAGTTAATCCCCCTTTATTATGATTTTTGCCTCTCACACTATTCGTTTTGGGTTTTAGAAAATGGCTGGAAACAAGATGATTCACGATAATGGAGGATATGATGGACAATAGAATGATATTCTTCATGAGAAATCAAATGAAATGGTATTTGGAAGTCCAAGCATCATTATTATGCCGAATCAGCAATCTCATAATATGATCAATAAAGTAAAATTTGGTAAGTTTCCTGACTCGGCTAATAAGAGAAAGATGGAGTTTCATGATGATCATAGAGGAAAGAAAGTTCAATTTCACCTATGTAAATAATGTGGGAAGAGGCATCAAGGAGAATGTTTCAAAGGAACTGGAAGATGCTTTGGGTGTGGAAAAGAAGGACACAAATCCAGTAAGTGCAAAGGAAAAGGTTCAGTTAACACCAGGGATGAGGATAATGGTATTACTACGACATCAACAATGGTTAAATGTTTTAAATGTGGAATGTACGGGCATTATGCAAACCAATTCCCTAAGGGAAAGTCTCATGAAGGGAATCAGTATGGTCGTATGGGTAGTATTTATGTGGATGATGATGAAGAGACTAAAAATGATATGTGAGATGAAATAATTGTTGAAGCTCAGTCAATGGTTTAAGAATGTAGTAGAATGATTACATGTTTATCATGTGTAATGTTGTATAAGTAATCTTATGGTACTATGGAATAAAGAGACATCTAAGGATTGTTACACTATTGTCTTTCCTTGAGTTTTGAAAGTGTATGATTAATGTTACCAGTATCCATGAAAGGTTATTCAGATATTTTTTGGAATGTAGATGATATGCGCATAATGAAGGGATAAGGAGAAAATTAAATGTTTGATAGTATTCATGAGATCATGACTGATATAAGGAGAAGGTTATGTAATGGATTGAGTATATAGAATTTTTGGATTTTGGTATGTTAAAAGAGTTAACTTCTGACAGCATTTATGTTTTCACTAAGGTTCAATGGGTATTCATTCTTCAAGAGAATACATGATTAAGGTATTCACATGCTTGTAATTTGACCAACAAGATATATCTTATGATATATGGGGGATAAATGATGGCATTCACGTGATTGTTCTGTGACATTTCAATTAATCATTTTCTTTATACTATGAGCTTGGACCGAAGTATTTTAGACAATCCTAAAGATTAGAATGGATTATGTTGGACATAAGTTAGGATAAAACGTTTATCGATATTATTGATGGGATGTTATAGTAATATAGCTTTAGAAAAAGGACAACCTGCAGGACGGGCGACAGCCCATTGCGTCGGACAAGGCTGTGGGAATCGAACCCACAACCGAAGTGCGACTGGCCTTTATCGCCTACCACTGGCCTACAGGAAGTCCCTGTTTAGTAGAAACTAGTTTTATTATATTAAGCAGTATGATATATGAAGTATAAGTCCATTTTAGGAACCATATATGATTAATCTCACTATAGAATGACTTATGAATATTTAATAAATTTTTCTAACCTTTTGTTTGAGACAGATGGAATGACCCGTCATTCTATCACATGATCTGCTAACACTTCACGAATAACAAATTCAACTTCATTTATTTAAGAGATGAAGTAGAAATTGTTCAAGGCACGAACAACAGTGAGATTGTACCAAAATAAAGTATGTATTTATTCTAATTCAAATTCTTCAACTTTAGGGAAACGATCTTGAAAACCAAAAATGTTGTCCTAGTGATCTTATATCTGATTAATCAGATGGTACCTTAGATTGTCACAAATTTATGGATTTGTGATTGTTGGCTTTTCTATAGCCATGTTCTCTACCACTCCCCATCAGAACATGATGGTTAGATTTTTCTTCCATATCCATATTTTCACCTATGTGGAAACCCAGTGATTAGTTTATTTGGGTAACCGTTACGTTTCATACTTTTGTTTTTAAATATTGGTTTTGGTATTCCTTTTTACGATGTGGGTTTCTATTAAACAAACTTTCGAGTAGTAAACCATTTATAACCCCGACGAATTTCGAGGGCGAAATTCATTTTAAGGGGGGTAGAATGTAACACCCCTATATTTTATGAAAAATATTATTTTAATTTCATTAATGACTTGTGTTGTATTCTACACCAAGATTACCTTGCGCTATACGCAACACCGTATTAGCTTGCAGTATACGCAACACTATTCTTGGACCGTGTTACACACAATTTTGATAATAGTTATTCTACGCAACATTGAGTATATATATATATATATATTCAATGTATAAATGAAATATGGTTGGATTCTGTTATACGAAACAATGAAGGATTCTTTCACAACACGCAACCCTGACTTGGCTTGCATTACACGCAATCGCGACCTTCCTCGATAGCATGTATTGTACGCAATATGGGTTTTAATAAACAATGATATATTATTATAATATTGTCATGAACTAGCCGTTATGAATAGTATTAACTAAATTTTGAATTTTATAACATTATTATTCATCTTACACATTTTCTAGAAAATGGTATAAGAACAAAATAAATTTTTCGGGTAAAATAAGTATTTTTCAAAAAATGCAGTTTTGCCGCCTTTCGATGGCGCACCCACTTTAAATCTAGTTTTTGAAATTTTTATATGTTCAATTTGACAAAATAAAATTCTTCTTTTGAATCCGGATATAAAAATTTACATTAGATAATGTTTTGATATTTTTCCGATAACTTTCATATTTTAATAAATAGTAAAAACACGCTATATTTTAATTAAAAACAACTTTGTTCATCATAATATATTATGTGGTTAAATTATAATATTGGATGGTTTTAAAGTATAAATAGAATATATTTTTACCATTTAATATAATGAATGTCATTAGCATTGATTTTACCTTGAATTCGTAGGTTAAATCAATTCAATCTTTTGCAATGTTTTGAACAAAAACTCGTTTTTATTCGACAACGGGATTAATTTTAATTTAATTTCTGCAACTTCTGTGTATTGTATTTTAAAAAATGGATTCCATATTTGGAATAAGTGGGTCCAAATTATGTTAATAGGCTACTTTTTATTTTTGGTAATTATGAATAGTAACTACGGTAAATTTTATTTACCATAGTTAAAGATAAATCGGGTAATTAAGGGTAAATATAATATTATAAAATTACCCTAACACATTCCAAAATTCTATTTGATGGATAAAAGTAAGTCAATATCAACTAAGTTTCAGATTAGATTCATTTAATGGACTTTTGACCATGAAAATAATTTAATTATTATTAAAACCAAAGAAAGTGACAACAGGTCACTCTCTTAAATCTTATAAGTATAATAATTTTAACTTAGTGATAAACATCATAAAACTTCGAACATGAATAATCTCCAGAAATCTAACAAAATTATCTACATCATGAGAATTTATTTATAATTTTTTGGGATTAAATAATTATCATTAAATGTGACACAATAGTGATGCAGAAATTATTTATCTAGTGAAAAATCAAGAATATAGTTTTTATTAAAATAATAATGACCATAAAAAGCACAAAACCCTGACCAAAACTTATTGTTCATGTAAATTTTAACTATATTCATCCAATGGTCTAATATTAGACCATTTGGAGTCTTATACAGGCAATTATGACACTTATATTATTTTATTTTAAATGATACCAAAGTTGTCACCTTCATAATTTAATAAATATAACAATTTAAATATTGTTATTTTAAGATGATAAATTCTAGTAAAAGTATTATTGTGAAATTTAATATATTTATCTTCATCATAGGATTTTATTTTAAATTTTTATGCAACAAATAGTTATATTAAATAATTATACAAAAATGATGTAGTAATTATTTTATTAAGAGATAAACCAAAGAAATGGTTTTAAAAATAATAAAATAAATATTATATGAACTATTTAATGTGATACAATAATTTTATAGATACATATGACCTTTTATTAATATATTAAAGCTTTTATTTCTAACATATCATCTGTATATATTTTATTTAAATTCAAATAAATGAATAGTGTCAAAATTGACACTATTGTTATTTTATAAAAATAACATATTATAAAATTGTTTAAAAATCACAAAAATATTTAAAAATTATAAATTTAAATTTATATGGTCTATAATTTTATAAAGTAAACAATTATGGAAAATTAACAACAAATAAGTAATTATTTGTTATAATTTAAAATTTAGAATTTTATTACCACAAATAAACATAATAGATTAAATAAGGATAAATCAAAATGATAAGATCCAAACATGTCTAAATTTGATTGGTTGATGTTATTACAACCCTATATCATCTAAAATTCGAATATGAGTCATTTTTGGGGGTTTTAAGTGGGGTTAGATTTATTATAAATTAATATTTTTAAGAATTCCAAAGGTGCCCCTCTCCTCCCTTATAAAAGGGAACCTCCTCCCTCTCCTCCTAACACCAATTTGAGCCTTCAAGCTCGGCCAACTCCTTCCAAAGTATCTTCTCCACTTCCCTAGAAACATCCTAGAGGTTCTGGTCTTCTTTAAAGACCAATATTAGTGCCCTAAGAGGAGGTTTCAAAGAGGTGTATCAAAGAAGAGGTAATTTCTTCTCCCAATTCTTTCAAGCTTCTTTCTTCTTCAACTTATTCTTCTTTAGTTGTTTCATTATAAAGTAATAACATCAGTATCACTAACATACTGATTTTTTATTATAAATATGAAACAACCCCATTTCACCTTCTATCCATCCTACGGAAAACAAAATCATCACGCGTGCGTACGTACGGAATACCGTCTCCACGCTGTGGTATAATCTGCTTTTCCACCAACACCTTACATGGATGGGTACTATGGTGTAAAAAAAATAATTATACAGAGTTATTATAACATAATAATGATTCTGATATATTGTATCATCCACTCCAATTCAATTCAAGAATTATGGAAATGATATCATCGCTCGTGTGTACGTACGGACTACCGTCTCCACGACGCGATGAGATTCATTCTCCATGTTAACCATTTAAAAATGATTATAATGTATATATAAGCAATAATAATGAAATATATGACATTATAAAGCTACTGGATTTATGTGTATATATATGTATGTCATCTACTTAATTCCATTCAACTCAATAAGAAAACGAAAACAACGTTCATGCGTACGAACGGTCTACCGTCTCCATGAACGGTGTATTTCTTTCCATTTACTGATCTATTATATATATATATATATATTATGAATTTATATTATATATAAATCATGTTTTATATTCTGTAATTAAGTAATCATTATCTAAGTAATCATATAAAAAATTACAAGTTAAAACACGAACGACAAGTAAGATGATTTTACCCAAAACGCTACTTTAACATGAATTTACAAAAGAACGGGTAATATAAAGTCATAAGTGAACCATATATGATATAATAACAATGAATATGATTATTTAATAAGTCAATGGCATTATTTAAATCATTATACAGGAGTTTCGGACACTTACGAAGAAAATCGGACCTAAGGTAAGGGAAATATCACAATCTCATTTTTATCTGAGATTGTTTATACTTTGAAAGTTACTGGGGTGTATTTTATCATCCACATCCATGTTTCCTCAATATGTAATATTATTTCAATTCACCTACAATTGTTTAAATCCTATTTTACCCTTCTGTGAGTTTTTAGTAAAATATATGAAAGGAATCTTTTGTGTTTTTTCGTACGAGGTACTTTTTTGACTTTTCCGACAAAAGTACGAGAAGAATGTTTTTTAACTTATACGGAATGAATGGATTTTTAAAACAATATTTCCAATAATCTTCCTTTACAAGTTTTCAATTTTATTTTTAATCAACTTCTTTTAAAATTGTATGACATGTTAAGAAAAGGAAATTTTTTTTGAAGTAGAAAGGATATTTTCCTAAAGAATGGAGTTCAAGTGTTTTATCAAAATTATTTTCCATCTAAGATAATATAGGGTTCTATTTATATCCCTATTATTACATTGATATGATTATGTTGTGATGGATATATTTTTATGAATTCCTTTATCTTATATGAATTGTTTTATGATGTCATGATGTTTAAGATTCCCATTTTTATTACATGGGTTATGCTATGATGTATGGTTTATGATTTTGTGGCACACATAAGAATGGTATCATTATGAGATTGGTGGGACCTATATATCCCTCCAATTAATTGGGTAAAGATTTTATATCTCAGGAGATAGACATGGCTGGAATGGTAGGTTATATCGGTTCAGTGAAATAGGACTGAAACGAGGGTGACTCGGTTCAGAAAGGGACTTTGTCCACTAAGATAGTCTTGGAAATAAGTCTTGACTAATAAGATATGATTCTCTATGATTATGTGTGTATGCCACAAAGTTTAATGTTTTAAGTTATGATTATTGGGATTACATTTCACTACTATGATTTATACCATGTTATGAAATTATGCTCTCTTTTGCAGGTTAAGATTTCCAAAATGTTATGTTCTTATGAATATGATGTGATTGATATTCCTTTTGTTTACCCTTAATGAGCATTTGAGCTCACCCTTTTATGTGTTTTTCCCCAGGATACAAAGAAAGGTTTTAGGTAAAAAAAGGGAAGATCATTATGGGAGATGTTGAAGATCATTCACCACGTTTAGAAGATTATATTCTGAGTTTCCAAAGACACTAAACTATTACGGTCCTTGTGTCTGTGTTTTTATTATGTACTAAGTATTCCTCAAAAGTAATGTAATGTTAATGTACGTCAAGCTTCATGTCTCTACATTAAAGCTATATTTATGAAATAAAATGAGCTAAAATCCATTGAAATTCTATAGTTAATATAATATTATTTTGAAGAAAAAGTTGGAGAAGAAGCACTCGAAATTATAGATTTGAAGCACCCACTTGAATCTAAATTCAATTAGGATAAAAAAAACAAATAAAACATGCAATATATTATAAGAATAATTTGAAAATTTTTAGAAAGATATGAAGGAGTTTTGACCACTTATTCCAACACTAAAAAAGGACTTGGGAGTGGATATACAAGTTCCAAATAGTCCTAAAAGATCAATTATAGTGAAAAGGAGATATTAAAGAGGTGTATAGTGGTATTTTGATATCCAAATAAGATGAATACATTTGGGATCAACATATATCTCTAGAAATTAAAAATAAAAAAAATCTCTAAAAATTATTTCCAAGATTAAACAACCAACCATTACATGATTATTCAATCATTTCACACCACATTAGATTGAAATTAATTACAGAAAAATTTTGATCATTCATCAATTAAAATAAAACTAAATTAAATATATAATTTCATAACCTCCTAATACATTAACAAAGAAATAAATTTCTATAATAATGAATTACATAATATCCTAATATATATCATGAAACAGATGAACATGGGGACAAAGCCCAATTAAATGAGGGCAGGCCACCTATGAAAACCCTAATTTGTGGTATTTCTATATTTTTTATGTATTTTTTAGTTATGTGATGTTTTTAATTAGTTTTTGGGATATGTGAAGGTTTTTTGGTAGAGAAAGGGGAGTTTTTTCCACTTTAGGTTTCATCATGTCACAACGCTAATCATGGTAGTGGCTGTGGTCCAATCCATCATGGAGTTATGGGTGTGGTGATTCATCCATGTGAAAGAGATGTCACCACATTGTGTGGTTACACATTTTAGTGAACATAATCCTTGGGGAGTCATTCTATGGAAAATAGAGACATCTCTATAGTTGGGGCGGTGCTTGGCCATCATGTGGTTGAGTACTTCAGGTGATGTGGAAGTGGGTAGGGTAGCTCCTCCATGCCATGTATGGAGTTATAGTCTATTGGAAATAGTGTGGATTATTCCCCCATGTTTTGGTGGGTTTACATGGTAATTGGGTCGATGTTTGGTCGAATTTTATAGGTGATTTTTAAAACAGATAGGGAAGATCAACTACATTGTGGTCCAAGTTGTGGTGGGTTGGAATCGGTGAAGGGAACCACCCTATGTCATTGTGCATCTCTATAGGGGGAGGTGTGGTTGAGGGAATCGTATTTTTGGTGGGTACACTAAGTCATGTTGTTGGTCTCCTATAATTAAATTATCCAAGATAACCATAGATTTATGGGTGAAGATTTACGCCAAGGATTGAAATCATGTCTGAGACTTTTGGGGTTCATAAATTTGTTTTTTAACCAGGTTACTACCTGGAGAACCATAATTCTCCCTCTCCTCAATTGAACTATCAAACAATCAGTTTACATAGATGAATTTAGGTGGATCTATTATTTATGAATCTCATATTTTTGGATTATATGGTATGAGTTTGGTTGAGGTAGGTGCATTATCTCCCACTCTGCTTTTATGAATAACTTTAAATGTAATTATATCTAAGTAAACAATTATTCCTAATAATGGAAAATGTTGGATAATTATATTAATGACATTAGTTTTTGGTTTTTTTTCAAAGAATTGTTTTTACATGTCTGAACTATAAATGGTCATGGGTTTGGCATGTATTCATATTTCATTGTAAGGGGCCTTATTTGTTTAGAATTTGCTAATATACCGAAGGTGGGGCTCATTGGGATGATCTGCCAAGAGAAATATTGGGTTTGGGGGAATTTGGTTTTACTCATGATTTTTGACCATTCGGGGAGTCCTATTTTATGGTGGATTCATTGGGTTCTTGGAATGAGATCTATATGGGAAGGCTCGGGTGCATATCATGGGTTAATTCTATTTCCTGTTTTCTATACCTATAACTTATTTACTGTTTATATTGTTTCCTTTTGTTTATATATATAATTATTAAAATAAAAATTATGCTTGTCTTAGTGTCATGTGTGGGATGTCTCTGGTGGATTACCTACTAGGTTGTATGATCACACCTTTCATATAATTCCTCACGTCCATGTGAGCATTTGGAATTAAATAGGATTCAGAATTTTTAAAATGGTGGATGGGATATCTTTTGAATAAGGCATTGGAATGGTATTTTGAGGGTTTAACATCCTCAAACCAACATTTTAGACCTATAATGGGGGTTTAGGAGGTGTCCCAAAGGGTTTTATAAGCACCATAGGTACCCTGGTGTCACGAACCAAACCAGGTCTCCATCTGACCTAGTGCCTGACTTGGTCTATGCCAAGGCCAAAAGGGCGTTCCCGATCCCCCACTGGCTGGAAACTAGTGTCGGGCATCAAATTATGACAATTAGGAATGTTTTGACCCATAAAAAAGAAATATAATGGAATAAAAAATGAACAGAACAAAAACAACACTAGCAGCGGAAAAAAAACTAAGCAGTGAGACATACCTCAATAGACCTCGTGGGTCACCCAAGAACATAAAAAACCACACCTTCTCCAAGAGAGAACTATGACTGTAGAAACATAAAAATAGAAAAATAATGTAGGCGTGAACACTGGGATGCTCAGTAGGAATGCCAGAGTACAACAACGCCCTATACCCTTACATTTAAAAATAAACCCAACACATGCTAGTTTGAAAATAAGACATAATAAAATAATGTTTTTCATTCTTTTCAAATTCAATTAACAAGATTGCATTTTCAAGAAAATAATTTCTCTTCCACTTCATTTTTAAAATAGGTTCCAAGCATGCAATAACATTTCAAAATGAAAGGAGGCAAATTTATATTAAAAATATAGTTTTCACAATAGAGGTAAAAAGCATGGAAATGATTTAATTGAAAAACATATCACAAGCACCATGGGAAATCCCTAAGAATCTAGTGTTAGTTGGGGACTTAAGATCCTTGTACCTCAGTGAAACATGGTATCACAACAACAATGAACTATGTTATCATGCACGAGCCACTAGTAGGGAACACACCCATAATCTAGTAGTCTCCAATTAATCATCATTATATTTAGTTAGTGTTGTAAGATTTAATCATGCTAGAAAAAACTCGGATGTACCACTTCTGTATCATCTAGCGTACTAGTCCTAGTCCACCCACCTAAATACCCAGGTTTCCCACGTTCTTTATTTCAATTGGGGGTGAGTTTTTATCAAGAAAACATATATGAAATTCTCATTTTCTTTACTCAAAATCACAACCAACCTCTAACCACTGATCTCCCTCCTTGAGCGCATTCCCCTTTATATGTCACACAATAAAGAACACACCTATTTACTAGGTACATACCACAAATCACACATTTCATAGATACATCATGTTTCTAAAACAATGGTTCATGCCTCAAGAGGGGTTTTTTACATTTTAAAATCATTTTCAAGGTTCCAAATTGGCCTCATTACTTCACAAAGAATAACTTCTCTTTAGAAAACACGCTCACCCAACACTTATAAGTTCTAAAGCCATTTGAAATTCCATTTAACAACAAAGGATTCACACATTTTAAAAAAACTTGAAACCATAATTAAATCCAAGAAACCCATTTAATAAAGGTAAATCACTATTTTACCTTGAATTCACATCAAATCCCATACACATTTCCTAACATACCAAATCATGGAATTTCCCCTTTTTAAAATCTACACAAGAATCCATATTCATTTAAATAAACTTTCATAACTAATATACAAACCAATATTTTGATAAATAACTTCCATGCACCCAAAACCATTTTAGAAACTACTCTTATGTATTTAAACTTTTAAGCATTCTAAAACAATCTTGGAATCAGATTTTAATGAAAAATAAACATGTCAACACTTAAATAAAACCTGAAAAATAAAGGAAATTCCAACATCAAGCTTCACCATCACTTTTCATAGCATGTATATACTATTTAATAAAAAAAATACTTTTTAAAACACTCAATAAATTAAGGAATTCAATTTAAAGTCATAGGCATAGGGAACCTACCTCAGGGTGGAACCAAACCGAACGTTCAGCCCTTGGCACTTTCCAACTAAAAGCTGTTACTGGAATGTACATACCTTCATAAATATATATATAACCTTGACCTAATGCACATATTCTCGGTGCTATGAGGGAATATGTACCCAAAGGATATATATATATATATATATATATATATATATTCATTCCATTTTACATGCATGCTCACTCTGTTAAAGTTGACCAAACTCACTGGAGAGGCGGCGGAAACCCAAAAACACATGGAACAATCCAATGCACTTCACAACCAGGGCTTACATCCAGGACACATCAATTTCACATGTAAAGTCCATTTTAAAATCAATTTTATATCAAATATTTTCAAAAACTACTTTCGCAACATTTATATAATTTAATAGATCAATTAAATACTTAATAAAACATTTCAAGGAAACCAAGATGACTTTATACCAAAATATACCCAAAATCCCCTTTTTAAAACTGAATTCACATCATAAACTTTTCAAAATATTATCTTCATTAAATAAAAAGTCTAATAAATTATTTACAAAAATTTTAAAAATTCCAATTAGTGATCTAACATAGATTTACACATAAAACACGCCCAATTTCCCATGAAAACGCCATTTTATCACAAAAACATATCAATTTTTTCAAAAAATCACATTCTCACCACAAAAATAGACTATAGAACATATTTATATAATCAAATAAACATATTAAATTAAAAAACATGGAACCACCTACCTTTGGTGTCAAAAAACCTAATAATTTGTGTGAATATTCAACTGTACCTAATTCACACCCCAAACAATATCAATTGAGCCCTATGTCAAACAAACGAGGAAATATTATTCAAGATCAAACCATAAAATGAACCCCATACCCACTAAAAACCAAAAACTCAAAGAAAAAGTGGAGGCTTACCTATAGGGTTGCACTGGCAAGGAGGTCATGCAGAGAGGTGGATGGATGGAGGTCTCCAGTTGATTAGGGAGGAGTCTGGATGGATGGGAGAGGCTAGCCGAAGAGGAGGTAGTCAAATGGATGTCGGAGAGGGGTGTGACCTAGCTGTGAGGGCACATCGAAGCCATATAGGAGCCGTCGAGGGGTTGATGCTGGTGGAGTTGGTGCGAGGCATTGGTGAAGTCGGCCGGCTGGAGTTTTCCGGAAGGGAGAGCATAAGAGTGGGGAGGTCATCGTGACAGAATGGAAGAGGTGAGGGAGATGAGGTGTGATGGAGGTGGCTGAACCCTAACAAGCAATGAGAAAAAATATATAAATAAATAAAACTAAATTAAAATCAATAATAAAAATAAAAATAACAATCTTAATAAAAATCTAATAATAATAATATTAAATGATAATAAAATTAATGACATTAATAATTTAATAATAATAGTAATATTAATAGTAATAATAAAAATTACCATTATTATTATTATTATTAAAAATTATTAAACTTTATTTTATTTTTCTCATTTTACTTTATCCTCATTTTTTTATTCATTTCACTTTATTTTATTTACTTGCCTTTAACATCGGGCAGGCCGCATAGTGACTTGGGTGAAGCCGCGTGGCTTCGACCGCACCTTGCCCATGAACGAGATGCTTCCAAGGCCAAAACATTCCTTTATCATCAAAAATGAAAACAAAAACAATCAATATTGGACCACTTCTCAAAAAAAAAATACAAAACATAGATAGAAATAATAAAATAAAATTATTTCAAAAGTCTGAGTGTGAAAATTCTCCCCACCATAACACTTTATGCCCCCATAAATCCATCCCAAGATTTCTTAGAAAATAGAAATGATACACCCTTTTGGCTCTAGAGGTTCCCAAAAAAACACGAGAGAGATGTAAGAACAACATAGATAAAGAGAAAGGATTTGAAACTTAAACTCAGAAGACCCCAAAATGGGCTCCTCGCCAAGGGATGCCCGTCCCAAAAGTTAAGACTCCTCTAGTTGACAATCAAAATATAGAAACTCTCATGAGGCTCCATTAAATATCCCAATACAAAACACCTTGAACATTCTCGAGAAACTCAAGAAGTCCATCTGAAATGAATAACGAGTCCTAATCACTGACACAGGGAGGCTTGAACGGACTCCCCACCATAACGAAAAGGCTAACATTGAGTCATTTTGGGGGAATTTCAGTGAGAACCGCAATGGGTCTCCCCACCATAGAGGCCAACTATCTTAACTGATTGGTAAGAATAGACAAGGGAACCTGACATGAGAAAACTCAAAAGCTTTCTTCACCTACTAGATCCCCTGTCACAAGGGATTCGGTATAATAAGACTCTAGGCTTGACAGAAACACACAACATGGTTCTTTATTCCCATGGGGAATTATCATCCTTAGATGATCCCCAACTAAAACTGAGGTTAATTCACAAGGTTGGCCATACAAGGGCCACCAAACAAAGACTCACACCTAGTGAGACACAACTAATAGAGTCCTAAGAAAAAGGGATGGCCACCTCTTTATCCCCAAGGAGAAATTATTCCACCCACGCAGGCCACAATATGGAAGCGAGGTCCTTGCGCCACTATCCACCAAAATGGGATGCTCAGAATGAGATAGCTACATAGGACTTAAACTATCATTATTTCATAGATTGAAGATAGAGACGGGATTGAGGTACCTTACAACCCCAAGGGGGTTCTTGACTATACGCCAACTTCACTCCAAGACCTATGGGTGGAGCTTTGATGATTGAAGAATCTCCTACCTTGCAGTTAGGAACTGAATACCCTCTATTGAAACTTTTTCTTCTCATGATACAAGTAATCACACCACGATACAATAGCATCAACTAAACATAGCACATCCTATAGCCTGATTACTTCTCACATGGTACTTATCCCAAGATAGGAGGCCTAGAAGATGCATATGCATTACTCCTCTCACAACGAACAAGAAGTGACAGAAGAATGTACACATAAAAGACACCTTCACTCAGAATAAGTAATTTAGAACCACACTTTCATTTAAGTATAAGTTCTATGAAGGTTCTGCAACATCTACCTTCACCATTTAAAGAGAACACAATATAGTAAGACACCACCAAACATGACCCTTACAACCGTCAGAGACATTACAAGGAGAGGGACCTTGAACTAAGTCCCTAACAACATGATATTACTTTAAGCGGCCATAATAACCTCTTATAACACGATTCTACACATGGGTGGCTTAACGTGATCCCTTACTTAGACAAATCCAATGAAAGACCCAAAGGTCATTTGAAATAGTAACCAACACCAATAGCTCTGGAATGCTTCCACTTTTCCCCACTTGAATTTCTTTCACCACTTCTAGACATGACTTACATACTTAATGATGTCGAACTCCACATTCGATAACCCAGACAACCCAAGAGGCCAAAGTTTCTTCTAACTCCTCTATCATCTTCTCTCCCACAATGAGAGGATCCACTAGACCACAAAAGGATAGGTGGATTCATATTCAAATGTTCAAGAAGAAGAAGGTTCTTACACTAACCAACTGGAGGATATACCCACGGAGAATCACCCATGGCCGCACTTCAACCGTACACTAACTCTTTATGGGGGCATACACTAGTTCATGAGGAGACCCAAGAACCCAATCAAACTGGTCCATTGGCCAATAATGCCACAAACTATCATTGAAACACACAAACGGGACCACCACTAACCCCCCCCCCCCCCGAAACACTCCTTGAAAAATTACACTACCCAATATCTCAAGACAACTTACCGACAACACACAAATCAGAAACATTACTCAAAAAAGGGGTTTCAAGCTCAATACATCCCAGAAAAACATTACTGGGAATAGAAGAAGGCATAGTATGATGCAATAGGAAACTAGTGTCGACGGGTGACCTGGGAATATGGTTGGTGGTTATACGTTAGTCACACCACTATCATAGAGAGTGTTCTAGGACCAAGTCCCTAGCTCCACATGGATTTCCAGGCACTACGATCTCACTGATACTAATGGGCCAACCCTCTTTTCATTTCCCAAACAACGAACAACCACAAGGACCAAAAGACGCTCTTGAAAACAATTTCCCCTGGTAACTCAAGTCCCGCTATGAGGTGTGTTGTCCGGGCACCTTACTCGTAACCAGAACATCGAGTTCTGACAATCCTAGATTTGGTCTACCATGAATCATCCTAGGAAACAAGACCCAAAAAAACAAACCTCCTCTGATACCATTTTTGTCACAAACCAAGCTGGGTAACCATCTGACTCGGCACCCGACCTAGTCCGCGGTAAGGCTTGAAGGGTGTTCCCAATCCCCACGAGCTGGCAACTAGTGTCGGGCATCAATGTAAGATAGTTGGGAATGTTTTTTCCCATAAACAAAAGACAGATAACTGAATAAATACTGAACAAAACAAAAAACAACACTAGCCTTAGAAATAAAAAAAATAAACTAAGCAGAAAAACATACCTCAAGTGACCTCGTGGGTCACCCTGGAACATTAAAAAACCACACTCACTCCAAGAGAGAACAATGACTAGAGAAACCTAAAACTAGAAAAATAAAGTAGGTGTGAGCACCGGGATGCTTAGTAGGAATGCCGGAGTACAACAACGCCTTATACCCTTGCATTCTAAAAGAAACCCAAAACATGCTAGTTTGAAAATCAGACATAATAAAATAATATTTTTCAATATTTTCAAATTCAAGTAACAAGATTTAATTTTCAAGAAAATAATTTCTCTTCCACTTCATTTTCAAAATAGGTTCCAAGAATGCATTAACAATTCAAAATGAATGGATTCCAATTTAGAAAAAAAATGGTTTTCATAAAAGAGGGAAAAACCATGAAAATCACTAAATTGAAAATCATATCACAAGGACCATGGGAAATCCCTAAGCAGCTAGTGTTAGTTGGGGACCTAGGATCCTCATACCTCAGTGAAGCGTGGTACAGGAACCACAACGAACTAAATTCTCGTGCACGGGCCACTAGTAGGGAACGCACCCATAACCTAGTGGTCTCCAATCAATCATAATTATGTTTCGTTAGTGTTGTAAGAAATAATCCTACTAGAATAAACTGGGATGAACCACTTTTGTATCATCTAGCGTACTAGTCCTAGTCTATCCACCTAGATACACAGGTTTCCCATGTGCTCCATTTCAAGTGGTGGTGAGTTTTTTACAAGAAAACATATATGGACTTCTCATTTTATTTACTCAAAAACACATACAACCTCTCACCGCTGATCTCCCTCCATGTGTGCATCCCCATTTATAAGTCACACAACAAATCACAAGCCTCTTCACTAGGCACATACCACAAATCACACATTTCACATACACATCATGTTTATAAGACAATGGGGAATGCATCAAGAGGGGTTTTCTCATTTACAAATCATTTTCAAGGTGCCAAACGGGCCTCATTACTTTAAAAAGAATAACTTCGCTTTAGAAAAAACGATCACCCAACACTTACAAGTTCTAAATCCATTTGAAATTCCAATTAACAACAAAGGCTTCACAAATTTTAAAATAACATGAAATCATGCTTAAATCCAAGCAACCCATTTAAGAAAAGTAAATCATTATTTAACCTTGGATTCACATAAAATCCCCTATACTTTTCCTAACATACCAAATCATGTAATTTCCCCTTTCTAAAATCACACAAGATTACATATTCATTTAAATCATAATTCACAGCTAATATACACATCAACATTTTGAGAAATACCTTCCACACACCCCCAAACCATTTTAGAAAATAATTTTAATCATTTAAAATGTTAAGCATTCTAAAACAAGCATGGAATCATATTTTAATGAAAAATACACATGTCAACACTTAAAGCGAACCTGAAAAATGAAGGAAAGACCAACATCAAGCATCATCATCACTATTCATTACATGCATATACTATTTAATAAAAAAATACTTTTAAAAACACTCAAGAAATTAAGGAATTTAATTTAAAGGTATAGGAATATGGGACCTACCATAGGGTGGAACCAAACCGAATGTTTGGCCCATGGTGCTTTCCAACTAAAATCTTCTACTGGCACGCACATACCTATATATATATATATATACCCTTGACCTGATGCACGTATTCCCCGCGCCATTAGGGAATACGTACCAGGAGGATATATATATATATATATATATCCATACCTTTGTACCTGATTGCACGCTCCGTTGAAGTTGACCAAACTCACTAGAGAGGCGGCGACAACCCAAAAACATGTGGAACAGTCCAACAGGCTACACAACCAGGGCTTACATCAAGAACACACCAATTCCACATGTAAAGTCCATTTTAAAATCAATTGCATATCAAATATTTTCAATAACTACTTTCTCAACACTTATATAATTTAATAAATCAATTAAACACTTAATAAAACATTTCAAGGAAACCAAGAGGACTTTATACCAAAATGTACCCAAAATCCCCTTTCTTAAACTGAACGCACATCATAACCTTTTCTAAATATGATCCGCATCACATACACAATATAATAAATTATTTACAAAAATTATAAAAATGTCAATGAGTGATCTAACATAGGTTTACACATAAACCTCACCCAATTTCTCATGAAAACCTCATTTTAGCACCATAAACATATCAATTTTTTTCACAAATAAAATTTTCACCGTGAAAATAGATTATAGAACATATTCATATAATCAAATAGACATATTAAATTAAAAAAATATTGTTATGGCATGGAATCACATACCTTTAGTGTCAAAAACCACAAGAATTTGTGTGAATCTTCAACTGCGCCTAATCCGCACCACAAACAAACCCAATTGAACCCTAAATCAAAAAACTAAACCAAAATTATTCAAGATAGAACCCTAAAATGAACCCCATACCCAATGGAAGACCAAAAACTCAAAGAAAAATAGGTGCATTGCCGAAGGGTTGTGTCGGAAAGGAGGTCGCACATAGAGGTGGTTGGTCAAAGGTCCCTGGTCGGCCATGGAGGAGGCGGGCCGGACAGGAGAGGCCGGTCGAAGGCGCGGCGACCGAATGGACACCGACGAGGGGGCGATGTTAGTGGAGGTGGTGCAAGGCGCTGGTGAAGTCGGTCGGCTGGAGTTCACCGGAAGGGAGAGCAGGAGGGTGGGGAGGTCAGCATGACAGAATGGGGCACTAAGGAAAAATGACCTTTTGCGACGGGTTATTTGCGACGGGAATAGATCCTGTTGCAAATAGTCTGTCGAAAATGTTATTTGCGACGGGAAAAGGGCTCCTGTCGCAAAAGGTTTGGCGCAGTTTTCCCGCCAAACCGCAGGAAGGGTATTGGCGACGGGGGGTGTCTCCCCGTCGCAAATTCCCAGTGGCGGTAAATAGTATTTGTGACGGGGAGGTACCCCTCGTCGCAAATAACCGACGGCGGTAAAAACTATTTGCGATGGGATATTCCCCCGTCGCAAATAGTGTGTCGGCAGGTCACTATTTGTGATGGGTCCCATCGCAAAAGGCCACGTCGCAAATAATCTAACTTATATATACCCCCATCCATTTTTTTCATTCTTCCTCTCTATTCCTACTTTCTCTCTCTCTCTAAACACTAATTTTAGAGTCAAAGTTTCTCTAAGTTTATTTTTTTTATGAAGAGATTTTGAAGTAGTCAACACCTATAAGAGATCAAGTTTAAAGGTATTTATGTTTTATTTAATTTAATTTTTATTTCATTTTTTATATTAATTTTAATTATTGTTAATTAGTTGTAATTAAATTAGATTTAGATTGTTTTGTTATCAGTATTTATTTGTAGTAATAAATTAAAATTATTTGTGATAATTATTAATAATTAGCTATAATTAGGAATTATTAACGATAATTAGTAATGAATATAAATAATTAGTGGTAATTAGTAATTAGTAGCGTTAATTAGCAGCAATTAATAGTAATTAAAGCTAACTAAAAATAATTAGTGGTAATTAGTAATAATTAGGAATAAATAGTAATAATTAGTTAAAAATACTAATAAATAGTAATAAATACTAATAATTAGTAATAATTAGTAATAATTAGTAATAATTAGTAATAATTAGTAATAAATACTTATAATTAGTAATAATTAGTAATAAATACTAATAATTAGTAATAATTAGTAATAATTAGTTATAATTACTAATAATTAGTAATTATTAGCAATAATTAGTAATTATTAGCAATAATTCCTAATAATTAGAAATAATTCCTAATAATTAGTAATAATTAGTAATAATTGGCAATAATTACTAATAATTAGCAACAATTAATAATAATTAGCAATAAATTGTAATAATTAGCAATAAATAGTAATAATTTGTAATAAATAGTAATAATTAGCAATAAATAGTAATAATTAGCATTAAATAGTAATAATTATCAATAAATATTAACAATTAGCAAAAATTAGTAATAATTAGCAAAAATTAGTAATAAATACTAAAAATTAATAATAAATACTAATAATTAGCAATAAATACTGATAATTAGCAATAAATACTAATAATTATCAATAAATACTAATAGTTAACAATCAATACTAATAATTAGAAATAAATACTAATAAATAGCAATGACTAGAAATAATTATCAATAATTAGCAGTAATTACTAATAATTATTAATAATTAGAAAATAATTACTAATAATTTGCAATAATTACTAATAATTAGAAATAATTACTAATAATTACTAATAATTACTAATAATTTCTAATAATTGGAAATAATTAGAAATAATTAGAAATAATTTGCAATAATTAGAAATAATTAGTAATAATTAGCAATTATTAGCAATATTTATCAATTATTATCAATAATTAGCAATAATTACTAATAATACTAATAATTAGCAATAATTACTAAGAATTATAAATAATTTGCAATAATTAGCAATAATTAGCAATAATTAGAAATAATTAGCAATAGTTAGCAATAATTAGCAATAGTTAGCAATAATTAGCAATAATTAGCAATAATTACCAATAATTAACAATAATTAGCAATAATTAGAAATAATTAGCAATAATTAGGAATCATTAGTAATAATTATGAATAATTAACAATAATTAAGAATAATTAGAAATAATTCTAAATAATTCGAAATAACTAGCATTAATTAACAATAATTAGCAACAATTAGCAACAATTAGCAATAAATAGAAATAATTAGCAATAATTAGCAATAATTACTAATAGTTAGCAATAATTAGTAATAATTAGTAATAATTAGCAATAATTACTAATAATTAATAATAATTAGAAATAATTACTAATAATTAGAAATAATTACTAATAATTAGAAATAATTACTAATAATTAGCAATAATTTCTATTAATTAGAAATAATTACTAATAATTAGAAATAATTACTAATAATTAGCAATAATTAGTAATAATTAGCAATAAATAGAAATAATTATCAATAAATAGAAAGAATTAGCAATAAATATAAATAATTAGTAATAAATAGAAAGAATTAGCAATTAATAGGGATATTTGTAATAAATTTGAAGAACATGGAATAATTCCCTGTGGATTGGCGGAACTCCTTTTACTCGATGACTCTTCTACATTGAACTCTCACTGACTCAAAAAATAAAGAAAAATGTGCTCATATGTATGCATATCCAATATCGTATGCAAAAGATTGGATATGCATACGTAGGAGCATATTTTTCATAATTTTTTCAGGTGGTGACAGTTGCAAGAAGATGATTCGTCGATGGAAAGGGGGATCTTTTGTCCGATAACTCATTTACTTTCATCTTTCTCACACAAAAATCACAATGAAGAATCTGATTGGAGGTACTCTTATGCATTCTTCTATGAATGGGAATGGATATACGTACCTCTGGGCAGATTCTTCATTGTGATTTCAATGTGAGAAAGTTGCAAGTAAATGAGCTGATGGATATAAGAGAAACTGCCAATCCACTGGAAATTGTGTCATCCATAATTAGTGGTAATTAGTAAGAATTAGATGTAATTATTTATCTTCTCTTTTTTCGATAGTGTTTTTCTTATATCAAATTATTCAAAAAAATATTTATTTTATAATTTGTAGAAAAATATGGAACAAGAAAGTCGACAACAGTCATTATTATATGATCTCTCTTGGATAAATCATCACAGAAATCCAAAAAATTCTGGTTTAAATCCTGTATATATTAAGGGTGTTGAATATTTCTTATTATTTGAATAGTCAAAATAAGAATTTATTTTAGAAGGCATGATTAAGTGTCCTTGTAAAAAATGTGCTCGGAGAACGTTTAACACATTTCACAATGTTGGGGGACATGTATTGCATTTTTGTTTTCAACCAGATTATGTTTTTTGGTATCAACACGGTGAACAAAGTTCCAGAGAAGATACTAAAAATTTGATTCTAGATCTATCACGGTTTCATAATTTAGTACATGATGTTGCAAGTCCATCTATTCAACAAAATGAAAGTCAGGATGATATTGATTTAACTCTTGAGTTGGCACCATCTAAATTATATGAGTTTTTTAGGTCTGCTGAGGATGCATTATATCCTGGTTGCAAGATAAGTAAATTATAAGTGGTTGAAAAATTTATGGATATTAAATTAGATAATGGAATGTCAAAAAACTGTATTGATCATATATTTTCTTTGGTTAAAACACTGTTACTTGAAGGAAATTTGTTGCCCGCAAATTACTATGAGGGAAAGAGGTTGGTTCATAATCTGGGCCTTAGTTATCATAAGATTCATGCATGTTTAAATGATTTCATCTTATATTCTGGTGAAAATGAGTCGTTTGATAGTTTTTTCACAAGTGGAAAATCGAGGTATAGAGAATCTCAACTAGGGAAGTCTGGATCGATTCCTGTAAAATAATTCAGATATTTCTTGCTTACACCCAGGTTGCGGTATTTATTTATGTCTCAGAACACAGTGATAATGATTTCATTGCACAAAACCAAGATTTAAACTAGTAAAAGCTTAAATCATACATCTGATGGAGATTCATGGAAACATTTTGATCGAGTGCATCCATATTTTTCTTTAGAATCCTCGAATGTGCAATTGGGTCTTTCTACTAAGGGTTTCTGTCTATTTGGTTCTTATGGTAGTCAGTATTCATGTTGGCATGTCTTTATAACTTTGTACAATTTACCTCCATGGATGTTGATGAAGGAGCCTTATATATTTTTGACCTTATTTATCCCAGTACATCTGAAAAAGAATATTGATGTTTATTTGAAACCATTGATTGATGAGTTTAATTCATTGTGGAGTAATGGTGTTAGTACATATGATGTTGCTACAAAACAAAATTTCCTACTAAAATCTGCATTGATGTAGACAATTGGTGACTTTCCAGCATATGTCATGTCATCTGGATGGAGTGCACATAGTCCAAAATCATGTACTTACTGTATGGGAGACCACAAATCATCTATGCTCGTCAATGGAAAAAAAATTTGTTTTGAATGTCATCACAGATTTCTTACAACCGATCAACCTTTTCAGGGGAACAAATATCATTTTAGAAAAGTCATAATTGAAAGGGATGGACCTCGAAAAATGTTCTTAGGTACAGAGTTAAAATTAGTTGTATTTTCATTACCTCCCATCACTTTTAGACCAACAATAAACTAACAGAAAATTCATGGCTTTGGGAAAGAACACAATTGGATAAAATAGATCATTTTTTGGGATCGTCCATATTGGTCTGATTTATTGGTCCTTCACATGTTGGATGTCATTCATATTGAGAATAACTATTATGATAATTTGTTTCATACAGTTTTGGATACACTAGGTAAGACAAAAGATAATGTAAAGGAATGATTAGATCTTTCCCAAATTTGCAGGAGACCATAACATGAACTATTTGAAAATGTCATATCATAGAGTTTAATGAAGCCAAAACATCTTATAAACTTTCCAAAGAGAGTCGCTTATTATTTTTTCAGTGGATTTCAGATTTGAGACTTCCAGATGGCTATGCTTCCAATTTGGACAGATTTGTTAAGAATGGTCATAATACCAGATTAAAAATTCATGATTATCATGTTATAATGAAAAGACTTATGAAAATTGGATTAATAGATTTATTGAATTCTATTATTTGGGATTCGATAACATACATATCATATTTTTTCGATACATTTGTGTGGAGACAACATACTACGATCCACTAAGAAAATTGGAAGAAGATGTTGTTGTAATTTTATGTAAACTGGAAAAAATATTCTCGCCAACTTTATTTGACTCAAGGGAACATTTGATATTGAATTTTACACATGAAGAAAATTTTGAGGTCTGGTACAGTTTCGAGGGATGTACCCATTCGAGAGATACATAAACAAATTGAAGAAAAAAGTACGTAACAAAGCATCAGTTGAAGAATCAATTTATGAAGCTTATTTACAAGAGAAAATTGATTTTTTATGATCTCATTATATTGAATCTAAATATACTTCAAAACACAACTTCATGGGATGGAACGAGGGAAATTATGATGATGAAATGGACAATAAATTTTCAGTTTTTAATCATCCAGAGCTTGGCTTCGGTGAAGTTCATGAATGATGGATTTCAGATGATGAAAATCACAGAGCTCATACATATGTTCTACTCAACTATGAAGAAATTACATCATTTGTAATGTGATTTCTTCAATAACTTATTCTATAATTTATGTTACAGTAAGTAAAATTATTTTATTTGTAGGTTATATGATAATCATATCATGAAACAGCTTCCAAAAATTATAGTAGTTTCCCTTAAAGAACGTAGGAAAAAGAAATTCTCAATGGTTTCAAAAACTTGTAACATAAATTATTGATGGTTTAACATATCAATTCATTTTATTATTTATTATATTGATAATTTTTTTAAAAAATTTCATGTGTCTCAACATGCCGATAAAATTGGTAAGCAATTGTGTATATTGAGTAACCCACCATAAAAAATGGTTAAATCTTATAAAACATATGTGGTGAATGGGTTTTGATTTCATAAACGTGAATATGGGGAATCAAAAAAATGAACAATGGAGTTTTCTTGAGAGGATATCATCATAGAGAAACTGAATTTGACTTTTACAGCATGCTGGATTAAATTATTAAACTATGTTATCTAGGACAAAATTACATAATGATGTTTAAATGTTGGCGGTTTGATAATGAGAGATGTGTGTGTGTTCATCTGACTCATTTAATCGTTGATATTAAATATAAAATTATTCTTGTAGTAAATGAACCATTTTTACTTGCTCAATAAGCACAAAAAAATTATTACACAAAGTAATGTGCTACTTCAAGACACCTGAGTGATTGATGGAGCATAATAAAAATGAAATCTCAGGAAAATAATTTTACTCAAAGTGAATGTGGTTCTGCTGAAGTGCAATGAATTGAAATTTTTCAAGAGACTACTCAAAATACATCTTTTGACAACGAGACATGCATATCGATGATGACACCCCACAATTAAGGATCGATGATGATGATGTTAATGATGTTAAAAATGAATTTGAAATGGTAGGAGATGATGAAACTGAAACTCATATGGATATTTATGATTCTAAGGAGGAATATGAGTACATTGACATCATCAGATATGAAGATGATGATGAAGGTGAACATTGACATAGTTAAACGCTGGTTACAATCATAACTAATATATATCTATATATAATAGTTATTTTTAACTATTTTCTAAAAAAAATAATTTTGTGTTTCAGATGGGTGATGATCTATTTCGTCTGTTGCAGGAGGGTGAGCTACCTTTAGATGAGGAGGATTTGGGATCATCTGACCCTCAGCCTACTGGCAGTTCAGGGGGTACGCAGAGGGGTTGTGGTCTTATGTGACTGATGATTCCTAGCCCTATCCTCGAGCGACATCCACGTATTGGCTTTGATCAACACACGTGGAGGTATGGTAACCTCTGTATTTTAGTTATATTTCATTAATTTATTTATATACTAACTGTTTTATTAATTATTCATTTTTTATAGTTTTTTTTCATATAGCTATTGGACAGGTGAGCGCTATCTTTCACAATCATTTTTCTCAGTCATGGATCACATGGGAACAAATTACCATTGATGTGCAGCTCGTCATGTTCGATCATTGGCTGGTACATAAATAAATAATATTTATTTTTAAATTTATTTCATTAATAACTTGATATTATTAATTATTTGTAGGTTTTAAGGTATCCCATCGATGATATCATGCGTGATGCTATCCACGTGGCAAGGGAGGTGTCTATGCGTGACTGTTTCTGTCTGTTTTTTCACAATTTTAAAAGGACGACCATGAAGAAATTCAGAGTGGAAGTATTTAATGAGTCTTGTAGAGTGCACCAACCAGAGTACATTTCATCTCACATTTGGGATGAATTTGTTCACACTAGTTTGGAGGTGGATTTCAGAGGAGATATTCATTGGTTCGACAGAACTAAGGGAGACAGGAGGTGACGCATTGAGACGGTAGTCATATATTTAGTACGCTTAGAGAGAATCTGGTAAGTACTTTTTTTTAAAATATTTTATATAACTTTAAAAATGAACAGTTTATTTTATCTTCATATAGGCAGTCGAGCAGCCCGATATTATGGAGTACAACATTTATCAGAGGATGTACAATGATCCATCTACTGGAGAGATTAGAGGTGATCGCCAGCGTCAGATTGTGGTCAGTATTATTTCTTTTTCTGTTTGAAAATTAACTATATATAATATTTTCACAATTTTAATATCAAATTGGAATTGAAGGAGTCATATGAGGTCATGACCTCTCAGACACAGGCTGAGATTCATGCCGAGACAGCTGATCGGACTAGTGACCACCATTTCAATGAGGCAGCATGGATACAGGTGACCCAGTATGGATTTGAGAAGGGATGAATAGTTGGTATCGACTCTCATTTGACTCCTGAGACTTATTATGGTATTGTTGTGATGTTGGTGTCCAGCTTGAGAGGAGCTCCTGGAGAGACATCATCTTCTGGCTCACAGTATCAGGAGCTGCTATAAGCTCAAAATGAGCTTATAGAGAGTTTGTGTAAGAAGTAGGAAGAGATGTGTCAGTAGCAGAAACAACAGCAGAATGAGAAGGAGATGCGTCGATGGCAGTAGCAGCGTTACGAGCAGATAGAGTACATGCACCGTCTGACTCGTAGTTTATGGATGAAGTTTCCTCCACCATCTCCTCGAGCTCCTCCACCTCCTCCAAAATACCATCCCCCTAGTGACTTTTTTCTAATGTTAAAAACATTTCAATTCAAAGTTTGTTGTTATATTAACTATTTACAGTTTAGGTCTTTTATATTGGTGTGAATATTGCATAATTTAATTTTTTAATTATTTTTAATATTTTATTATTGTATTATTTATTATTATTATTATATTTTTTAATGTTTGTTTATTTTACTAATAATAATAATAGTATTTTTTTTATATTTTTGGAGAATATTCATAATTTTAATATTTTATAATTTTTTTACTATTTTAATAATAATAATGTTATTTCTTCATAAATATTAATAATAATAATAACATTATTATATTATTTGTATTATTTTATTTTTAATATTATAATAATAAATTTTTTTATATTATTAATATTAGTATTATTATTATATTATATTATATTATTTATATTAATAGTAATAATATTATTATTATTTTCAAATATTGATTTATCATAATTTTATCGAATATTTTTTTCATTTTGTATTTGTGACGAGACCTTTTGTGATGGGTTCCTATCACAAATATTTTATATATATTTTTTTAAATAACTATTTGATATGAGATAATAGGACCATCGTAAATACTTTTTAGCAACTGGCCCGCCACAACAGGTTTTTATATATATAATATATATAATCATAAAAATATTTTGGATGAGAAAAAAGGCCCATGGAAAATACTTTTTTACGACAGACCCGTCACAACAGGTTTAAATATATAATATATATAATCATATAACTATTTGCGACTGAAAATCATCCCGTCATAAATAGTATTTTTTGTGACGGTCCCATCGTAAAAAATACTATTTGCAACATTATTTTCTGTAATGGACTATTTGTGATGGGACCCCATCACAAAATTACATTTACTACGGGATCCCATCCCAAATAGCTCGTTGCAAATACCTCAGGTTCCAGTAGTGGGGGAGGTGAGGGAGATGAGGTAAGATGGGGGGTTACCGAACCCTAACAAGCAAAGAGAAAAAAAAATAAAATAAGTTAAAATCAATAATAATAATAATAATAACAACAATATTAATAAAAATATAATGATAATAATATTAAATTATAATAATATTAATGACATTAATAATTTAATAATAATAGTAATAGTAATAGTAATAATAATAATTACCATTATTATTATTATTAAAATAATTTTTTAAACTTCATTTTATTTTTTTCATTTTACTTTATCCTCATTTTATTATTCATTTCATTTTATTTTATTTATTTGTATTGAACATCGAGCAGGCTGTACGGTGACCTGGGTGAAGTCGTGCTATTTCAACTGCTCCCTACTCGTGCGATGTATGCTTCCAAGTCCAAAACATTCTTTTATCAGCAAAAATACAAAAAATCAATCGGGATCATCCCACTTCTCAACAAAATAATAAAAATCTGGGTAAAAATAATAAAATAAAATTATTTCAAAAGTTCGGGTGTGACACCTAGGGTGGCTGGCCTATAAGGTGGCTGCAGCTTATAGCCATCAGCTGGCTAGATGCATGGGCAATGTTCTGGTTCCATTGCTAAGATCACTGACTATCTATTGGGGTATTTTTATAGGGAAATTTACAAAATTTCCCCTACTGATTTTTTTTGGGGGGACCCCCTCCATACTCCATATTTTTAGTGCACAGCTAAAGCCTATGAACCCCTCTTACCCACTTCAACACCCTTAGATTTTGGATGGTAATGGATTTATTCTTCAACGATTCAAGGTATGTATTCTCTTCCAGTGGCTTCCACTCATCCTCTTATTCATCCTCTCTAAACATTGGGTTCTCTATTTAATTATTTCAGCGTTGATCCCATTAAAGTATGGGGGAATTAGAAAAGTATCATGGGGATTTTGTGTGTCTTTCATAGAGGAGATCCCATGACAACATCTACTTATCATCGCTCATTATTTCGATGGATGTATGTTTCACTGATAATCATTATAAGGGTTTTTCCTTAAAATTAGTTTTAAGTGACTATTTTAGCACTTTTGGATTGGGATTTGGCTGAGAATGTGGTCGGAACTACATCACGGGTACTCATCAAGTGTTTGTCCATGGTTCTCATGCAGTAAGGGCTCCTGATAGATTCTTTGTTTCTTATTCCTTATTGGATACAAGTGTTTAATTAATTGTACTTGATTATAATTAATTGTCTGATGTGTATTGGTTTGATTTAGGAGTTGGGAATGTGGTCTAGGACTAGTTGGGTATTTTCAAATCTTATAGAGCCAATGTGGTAACGACCAACCTATGGAATTAAATTTGGAAATCATTCTTAAAGGTATTTAGTCCCTTTAATTTAACTCATTGCCTTGCATTGTTTCTGAGTTCATGTATGGTGTAGTCATGCCGACTTTGAAATGATTTGACTCAATTTAAATTAAGTTTTTATGTTGAGGTTTTACTATTTTAATGAAAAATTTAACTTGCCTTAGACCTTGTGGAATGGTAATTTCAAGAATATTTCATAGTGGGGGAAATAACCTTGAAATTGCTCAATGTCATTAAATGCCTAAATTGTTTCTTAAATGGTTTAAGAGAAAACATTTTTTGAATTGATGGTTGTGAAATGGAATTTCAAAACCATTGATAAATGTAAATGGTTTAACCCAAGGATCATACCTATGTAACAATAAGTGAGAATTTTGTAAAGAATTAAATTGTGAAATGGTATTATCCCACCCG
This sequence comes from Viscum album, assembly GCA_963277665.1. Taxonomy (NCBI): domain Eukaryota; kingdom Viridiplantae; phylum Streptophyta; class Magnoliopsida; order Santalales; family Viscaceae; genus Viscum; species Viscum album. The sequence continues at coordinate 1,073,713,154 of OY728121.1, read as the reverse complement.
GTTTTTCTTTTTCATCATCTATTCTGATTTATTAGTGGATCTCATATTTTCTCTCTAGTTTCGAGTGTGACGGGTTTTAAATTTTGAGTATTATCATTTTTAGTTTCAACTCCATGGTTATTCCTAGGTTTGTTTGAGAGTTTTTTGGATTAACCTTGAGTTTTTTATCAAGGAAGTAGCATACACATGATTTACACACTGTTTGGTAAACCATTCATTTTATCCCAGGTAACTGTGTGAGACTTGGTGTGCTTATGGTTGAGGGAACATGGCCCATGAACGGTTAGTAAAACCATGGTTAAAGCATTAAAGAAGCCATTGTCCCATGGCAGAACCATTCTCCATGGTTGGAACATGGTTTGGAGACCATGCATCCAAACTTTAAAAGGTGATGAGGTGTGTCTAGTTAGGGGTGCACGGTTAGTGCACAATTTAGTAAACTGTGCATCCAAACCATGCGATCTTTCTAGATCATAATTTTTTTGAAATTACAATTATGTTATTATGGGATCTTAACCCCAAATCCCCCTCATCTGGTGCATGCATCCCTAGGGAGGCTCCTACTTGTCTCTCCAAACCACCACTCCTCTTCCTTGATGTGGATCTAGGGTTTTTTCATGTTTAAGGCTATATCTCTCAAAGTAATCTCCTATCCTCTCCTCCCTCTTCCTATTTATACCAATTTCTATTGAGATATCTTTCTCCCAAGGTCATGTGGGTCTAGGGTTCATGTTTAACTTAATTTATGTTGGTGGTTTTGTGTGTTTAGAGTTCTTCTTGGTAGATCTTGGCTCTTTGAAACTTCATGGTGTGATTTTTGGTGTGCGTTGTTGAAGCGTTGAGAGTTTAAGGTAGGTTTCCCTTTTCAATTGCCTTTAAAGTTTAAGATTTATTAGTTTCATATTTTTCACACCTTTATTACATGATAAATATTGTTTTTTGATATAAGGATAAATTATTTGGTGTTGAAAGTGGTGGTTTATACCTTTTTCTATGATAAACGGTATTGTTTTGTTATAAATGGGCACACCAAGTGTTTGATAAAATTCCTAGTAGGATTTCACTAGTAGTTTGTGGTATTTAAAGAATTTTTTATCCTTATAAATGAATTTTTGGAATATTAAATGATGATTTGGTTTCCATGGAAAATATTAGAAGTGGTTTTAGAATTTAAAAGTAGCATGTATTTGGATTTTGAAAGTGGTTTATCATGTAATGATGGATTATGGCCCGTTTGGAATTTTTATAAAAAGATATTTTCCTTGAAAGTGTGATGTTAATGTTTTAAATATATTTTAAAATGTTTTAGAAATATAAAATGGTTTTTTTGTGTATTTTGGAAAGTTTATTTGGTTACTTGATAGATGATCGGTTTTGTGAGAAGAACTTGAGTCATGTTTGACACCTTTATGACATTGGTGAAATGTTTATCATGATAACCCTCCTTGGATAATTCTCTTGTTGAGTTATGAAAATGGGTGGTATGTCTTCGTTGTGGAATCCTTGAGACCCATTTCCTCATTTATGTGTTGTAAGGAAAATAGATTGATCCTTGGATTGATTTAGGGTGATTCCAATTGTATAAATTATTATATATGATATATGTGAATGTGATTGGATGCTTGACTGGAATTGGTTGGCTCACCACTCTTATTTGTATCTTGATATGGGAACCTGATATAGTGATTGAATGTTATAATAATGATCACTTCACTAGTTAGGTTATGCACCAGCTAGTGGGCCATGCACTTGTGGAAATAGTGGCTTTAACATCGGATATATATATATATATAGTTTTTGGCATCAGTTTTACTAAAAACTAGCACAAAAAAATGCTGTTGAATCTCTTTATGGGGTTAGTTTTTTTTTAAAAAAACTGATGTTATAAATCAAAAAAATTGCATCAGCTTTTGTAATAACCGATTCCAAAAACCTTTTAAAATTATTTAGGATCGGAAAACCCTTATTTTTTTTGATCTACACGAAACCTCTCTCCTAACTCGTGATGACTCGAAAGGTGACCCGGTGATCCCCGACGACCATTATTGTTGATTTTATTCGATTTTCAAAACATGTGGTCTCCATTATTCTTCCTCTACCTTTTTTTCATCATCCACCAAGTTATTTTTCCTTGGAAACCTATTTATAGATGACATTTAGCAGTGGTTAGATTTTAATTTTTTGTTCATCTTTATTGTTTGTTTTTACAATCATTTTTGTATAGATATTACAATGTCTATTCTTCCAGTGCATTCAAGGGAGTGAAGTTTGGATTAAGGATCCATTTTCCTTGTTGAAATCTGAATTTTGTAAGTTTTTTTGAAATTATGAAGATAAATTATTTATTATTTAATTATATTTTTGAGTTGTTTCTATTATTAGTTTTTAGTTTATTTTGATTTTAAATTTTGTTGTAAATTTTGTTTATTTTGAAAAAAAACATTATTTGATGAAATTATCAAATGGTCTTGATGATATTATGAAATGAACAATGATATATGGTGTCATCATTCATTAATAAAATGGGCATCACATGTAATGACTCCATATTTTTAACCCATTAAATTAATGCAATCTTCAAAACTTTTGACACATATAACACCAAACTAATGTAACAACTATGTAAAATGAACTAATAAATGTTAGATGATTGAAAATATTTAAATTATAATATCAATAAAACACATGTATATGATATGAAAATAAAAAGTTTACCATTTGTAAATGTGTTTCATATCTGATGTTTTCTATCTGATTATCAATAGTTTTTATTAAATGTGTTTCTTTTTATAATTTATTTGTTTATATATATATATATATAAATGTTTATATGTTTTAATATATTCACCAATTATATTGCGATATCAGGTACTGAATGGATCGTAATTGGAGAAATTAATGAAGAACCGTTAGTGAATATGAAAAAGGAGTTGATGAATTCTTGGAATTTACTAAACAAAATATTCAAAACATTGATTTGATTTTCTGTATATGTTTTAAGTGTTTGAATATGAGAAATTTAAACTCCATAAAAATCAAGGATCATCTCATTTGTTATGGTTTTAGCCTTAATTATATATGTTGGATCTGGAATGGAGAAAGAGATGAAAATCCAACATCCAATATTGATGACAATATTCATAATGAGGTAGAGGATCATATTGAAGAATTCATTCGTCATTTAGGTGTTGAAACTATAAAAAAACAGCAACTGTTGAACGATTGTATGGAGATTCTAAGAAACCATTATTCCCAGGATGTAGTAAATATACAAAGTTATCAGCAGTTTTGAGATTATTTAACTTGAAAGGAAGAAATTGGTGGAGTGATAAAAGTTTCTCCAACTTAATTGAGATTTTAAAAGAGATACTTCCAGAAGGAAATAGGCTTCCATATTCCAATTATGAGGAAAAAATATATTATTCCCCAAGGTATTAGGGTATAAAAAGATACATGCTTTCCCCAATGATTGTGTGTTGTATAGGAAATAATATGAATATTTATCATGTTTTCCTGAATGTGGGAAATCACTTTATAATATGGATGAAAATGTAAAATAAGATTCATTCTCAAGTATTGACATATAAACTCATGAAAAATAAATTTTATACTTTCTAATGATATCATCCAATAATTCTTTCATACAATTCTGATAATTTAGCTATGATTAATTCTTAGGTACCGGAATAATAGCTCCTACTAAAGAAATTTGGTACCTTCCAACAGTTCCTCATTTTCATCATCTATTTTAAAATTCAATTGAAACAAAAAGGTTAATATTGAATTCATATAAGTTCATATCCTATGGTAACTTACTTCACCCTATTGATTCACCATAGTGGAAGAGATTTGATAAACCTGATGCGAACGATGTTGAAGGCACCGAGTCGATTACCCGAGTAGAGGAGTTGGATTTTCAAGGCTCGATGATGCGTGGGAGATTAAAGAGGTTGAATGCAACAATGAGAACTCATGTCACTTCATTAAAGGCCCAATGGTTCTTACCTTCCATGGATAGAGAAAATGGGCCTATTATATCACTTATTCAAGCCCAAACATGATGCTTAAAGCTTGGCCCACATGGTTGCACGAATTTAGAAGCCTTTCCCACATGGAGGATTCTAGAAATGGCATCTTTTGACACCAAAGTAAAATCTGGTGGGCTATGCACTCAAAGTCAAATCCAGTTGGCTATAGTTGGAATTTTTTGTATCACTTTTCCAAAAGTCTTTGGTAGAATTTATCTTTTTGAATTTAAGGGAACAAAGTAGATTAGCCTTTATGACTTTAGGGTATTAAACCCTTGACTATTGTACCACCCCCTTGGCTATAAATAGCCACCCCCATGGCACTTGTATAGAATCCAAGATTGAATTGAGATATTATGCTTTGTCTCTCTCCATTATGTGAGAATTGTTCCAAATTTACCCCTTGCTCTTGTGCATTCTTGCCTTGTCAATCTACAAGTTAGATTGGTGATCCCAGATCACAAAGCCCCCAATTCAGTCCCTCAACCCAAGTGCGTTATTGTGTGGATTGGCTATCACAACCCTCCCTTGAGTTTGTTGTCTAAGTAGTAGGTCGTTCTCCTTATATCGTTGATTGAATACTTGCATCCGTTATCCATATCCATCATCTGCCACTTAGCCCCAAATTGCATCCTACATCCACCGCCCTACGTCGTGAAGATCGGGGCACCCCATGCTTCTCACATCAGTTGGTATCAGAGCGCCGGGTGACATGATAGGCATCTATCCCTTCATTTACTTTACTTTTTTCCATTACCCTCCTTACCCTTCCATATTATTCACCCTTTTATCAAAAAAAATCCCTTTTCTTGAAAGCCTCCCAAATTGGCCTAATTTGTGAAAGCATGGATTATTATAAATTGAGCCAATTTTTCATCCATCTTCTTTACGCATTTAATTCTCTATATGTGATTTGTATCCGGAAAAAAAATCAAAAAAAATCAAATTCTCTCACCTTATCATTTTGTGCCTTTCAAAATTTAGCACAACCTTTATTTGAGAGATTTCAAAAAATATTGTCTTACTCTCTGTTCAATTATCTTGTGCTTTAAAACTCCAAGCACGACACTTTTTTGGGGAGAATTGACAAAAAAACAAAAAAAAGCGGATATAATTACTCTTTTATGCTTTACATTATTAGCACTTTCCATTTTCGTATATCACTTTCTCCATCATTTTATTTCATCCCCATTTTATATTTGGATCATATTGTAATTAATTTTTCTTATCTTCCACAAATGGGAAAACCCAAATACCACCTTTCTACCCCCATTGTCACCCACCCTTTGTCCATTTTCTACCCTCTTTTCACCCGTTAACCTTTACCACTCAAGCAGGTTGTGTTAAACTAGCCCCGACACAATCTTGATTTGGGACGGATTGGTGGAAAGTGATCACCCGAAATAAGGTATTATATTTCATAAGAGCTTGGGATTTAAATTGAGTGTTGAGAGTGGAGATAAATAAGAAAAAAAATATCTTGTGTGTTTGAGTGTGTGCATCTTGTTGTGTGGGTGTGTGTAAGTGTGTGTGTGCTTGTGTGCGTGAGTGTGTATGTCTTGCGTGTGTGAGTGTGTATCCTTGTGTGTGTGAGTGTGTACATTTTGTGTGTGTGTGTGTGTACATCTTGTGTGTGTGAGTGAGTGTGTATCATTGTGCATGTGTTTCTCCCCATGTGTGTTTTCATTTGTGTAACATATCATGGCAGAAGATCGTGGGAAGAAAATTGCTCATGTTAGCGTTGAAGGAAGTCAAAGTAGATCTCCCACACCTGAAGCTATGCAATTCCAAATGAAAGCTTTTGTGAACCACTTTGAGAAGATTCTTGATCGGAATTTAAAGGTACTCCATGAGAGGATTGATAACCTGGAGAGTCAACTAAGCCCTAGGATGGTCCATGATAACCCGTGGCGAGCTTCAGCACAACGTTGCCCCCACATCATGGGGGAGGATATGGAAAACCTTGATGGTGATTTTGAGGATGTCCCAAAAATTAGGAGGTTGTACCAACAACCTAGAGGAGGACAAATGAGACCACATGATGATGAACTACTTGGAGGGATCAAGGTGAAAGTCCCTTCATTCCAAGGAAAAAGTGATCTGGAAGCCTACTTGGAGTGGGAGATAAGGATTGAGAAGGTCTTTTCATGCCATGCATATTCCGAGGAGAAAAAGGTCAAACATGCTTCCCTTGAATTTTATGACTATACTTTAATTTGGTGGGATCATGTTTAAAATGAGAGAGCCCGATATGGAGGATGTCTGATCAACACTTGGGAAGACATGAAGATCGCCATGCGAAAGTGGTTTTTTCCCACACATTACCATATAGATCTCCACAACAAACTTCAACGCCTCACCCAAGGGAGTAAGAGTGTAGAAGAATACTACAAGGATATGCAAATTTCCATGATTCTGGAAAATGTTGAGGAGGATCCAGAGGCAACCATGGCACGGTTTTTACATGGGCTCAATCGGGATATTGCCGATCAAGTGGAGATGTACCACCATGTTGAAATACAAGATATGATCCATCAAGCCACCAAGATCGAGCAAAAAATCAAAAGGAGGAAAAACATGAGGAAACCCACTACCCCTTTCACTCCATGGAGAAATTCAAGGAAGGATATTGGAGAACCATCAAAGGAAAAAGAGGTGGTTGATCGCAAAAGTGACCAGGTAATTCTTCCACCTAAGAAACCTACATTTGAGGCTAACCAAACTAGGAATTGGGATATTCGTTGTTTCAAATTTCAAGGAATGGGTCACATTTCTAGTGAGTTCCCAAACCAGTGTACCATGACCATCAACAAGTATGGATAATGGGAGACCGATGGAGAGAGCTCGGAAGAGGAGGAAGAATCTCCAGAAATTGATAATGGAGAATTTGCGGAAGACGGTGAGATTCTAGTCACTAGGAGAGTTATAAGATCACAAATGACTGTGGGAGAGAAGGAGTAGTGGGAGAACCTTTTCCATACATGGTGTAAGATCCATGGTAAGGTATGTAGAATTATTATTGAAGGAGGAAGTTTTAGTATTGTTGCAAGCACCGAGTTAGTAGAGAAGTTTGGACTTCCTACTTTGAAGCATAAACATCCTTATCGGCTTCAGTGGTTGAATGATTGTGGAGAGTTGAAGGTTACCAAAAAGGTAAAGGTATTGGTCTCCATTGGTAAATACAAGGATGAGGTATTGTGAGACATTGTTCCTATGAAGGTGTGCCACTTGCTGTTGGGTCGACCGTGGTAGAATGATCAGCGTGTTACTCATGATAGTTTCTTGAACTGTCACTCTTTTGTAATCCGAGGGGAACCTATAACCCTCAACCCCATGTCCCGCAAGAAAATTCTGGAAGATCACATTTTGAGAGAAAATAAAAAAAAAGTGTGATGAGGAAAAAAAGAGAGAAAATGAAAAATGAGAGAATGAGGGAAAAATAGAAAATGAGAGAAGCAATGAAATGGGGAGAAAAGAAAAATCAAGAGGGGAAAATATTTGAGAGGAGAGAAAAGTGTGATGTTGGAAAAAAAGAGTGAGGTTAAGGAATATTTGATTTCTCAACAAAATCTCTTAGTAATTGTGTACAAATAAGTGATTTTGAACACTAACGACTTAACATCTTCTTTGCCACATGTTTTTGAGTCTTTGTAGCAGGAATTTAAAGATGTGTTTCCCGAATAGGTGATATAAGGCCCCAGCCTTAAACCTTAATGTTGAATTAAATGAATAATTCACGTTGATGATATTATCAGGTTTAGAGTTTTAGATAATTAGATCATAAAACTTGCATTACATTCCACATTTAAACAAAGTGGTTACATAAAAGATAGTATTCATTTTTCCCATCAACAGAAACATATTTAAAATAAATCAAGGATTCTTTCTTGACACTTCCTTGACACTATCATCATATCATGTACCATTCCCTTGACCTGTGAAAAACATTTCAAAAACTTGGGATGAGCATAAAAAGCTCAGTAAGGAATATAAAAGTATGAAATGAAAACATTAGTCCATGTATGAAATCATACTTTACTCATAAAACATAATCACTTTAACATACCTCATCAAATCATGAATAAATAATAGAAATCATAAGACATAAAGGTAACTTGAGGCCTTCATAACATTATTACGTAGGGAGTAACCCTCTTGGTTACATTTGAAATACTCATCACAGTATATTCCCTAAATCTCTTCAGAGAAACCTTAACGTTTAACTCCTTTGCGTTACCCAATGTATTGGAGAGCTATATCGGGCTCACTCGCCCTTAGTTTATCACGGAACCACCCATCTTCATAATAATGCCCAAGAACCATAACATAATCATATCACATAAAATATGCATAAAGGAAACATAACATTTCCACCTTTCAATCACAAGATATCAATACAACACATTGATATAAAAACATTAGGAAAACCATTTTCAATACCAAAATAAAAGAAAAGTAAAACATGGTATTTATTTTTCTTTTAAAAAAATGTATGGATTGTAGAGGAATCTGAAACTCAAATAATGGTCATGGTGGTGGAGAAGTCATTGTCACCGCATACGTATGACAAAAACATTCCCTTTTGTCATTTAGTAAAATGCTTCGTATAAAAAAGATTCATTTTGGATAAACATAAAAGTCAAAGGGGTTTATACAATGTATAAAAGAAGGTTTTGTATAAAACAAAATATGCCTCAATGAAAGGAGATTGAGATGAAGTCCCTTACAAAGACGGTATCCTTGGATTAAGGATAAATCAATTACATAATTATGTGTGACAAATGAATACACCAAATATAAGTGGATATTAAGTGTAAAACAATCACAGGTTATTCACACATATTCATAGAACGACTTATTCAAGGAGTACAAGTTTATCCCAAATAATCAAAATTGGGTTAAGAAGTTCCCTTGCAAAAATTCGACAGCCTAACGACATCACTTCAAAATTCAGAAAAAGAGTTGATGAGAGATAAAAAGGGTATCTCATCACTTGGACATAAAATTTACATTAATAAGGATATAGATGAACATATCCCAACTTAATATTATGTGAATTAAAAGACATAACAAAATAAGTCTTTTAAAAAGAGGAGGGTGAAAGGTTCCCTTACCGACATGGGTAACTTTCGAAACTTACTCCCCAATGAAGAAGGGTTGTACAATGATTATGTAAATACCCATAAATGAAATTATATTACACAAAGAGTATAATAATGGGCAGTACATACACCACTCAAAGGAAATGGTGGAAAATGTATCATAAATCTCACGGGAATAAAAGTGAGATGAAAAATCCCTTAAGAAAACTCGGCAGCCTAACGGTGCCACTTAAAACGTCCAAAAATGGATTGATGAGATCAAATAGGGTCTCTCATCATATTACAATAAAATGTTCAGCAAGAGGAATATAAAAGAGCATCCCCCATAACAACAAAGAGGAGCTTAAAAGAAGTGACATAAGGGAGAGTACTTAAAAAGAAAGAGAGAGGTTAGATCTCTTACGAAAATTCGGCAGCCTAACAACGCCACTCAAAACATCCAAAATGGATTGATGAGAAAACATATGGTCTCTCATCATATGAACATAAAAATTACAGTATGAGTAATATAAAAAAACATCCCAATCATAAGAAATATGAGCTTAAAAGGAATGACATAAAATAGCGTACTTAAAAAGAAATATAGGGGTAGGATCCCTTACCTCAAGTTCGACTTGTATTGTTCGTTTCTTTATATTCCTCAAGTTCGACTTGTCTTGTTCGTTTCTTTATATTCCTTTAAAACGGGTAACTCTCTTTGATTTAAGATCAAAGGATTACTTGGAAAGGATTATGCCCACAGTGAGGCTTCAATGATGAAGAGAGGGATGTGGAGAGATGAAATGGGCAGGGGTTGGCCGAGCCAAAGGCTTTAGAGGTGTGTGTGAGGTGGTAGAGGTGGGGGCCCTTTATAAGAGGAGAAGAGGGGAACTCTTGGAAAGTTATAAAATATTACTTTATTATAAAATGATTTTCGGATTTTAAAGGTCCCAAAATTATATATTTCGAGGATAAGGTGATAATAGTTCGAAATCCACACATCCAATAGGTTTTTGACAAGTTTAGGACTTAGATTTTACATTATCTTTTCATTTTATTTAAATCATTCATTTATGAGGTAATCACTGCATCATCACGGTGTCATAAATAAATTAATATATTTAGTGTCTAAAAAATATAAAAAAAATATCATGATGTAGGAAATTTTTGTAGATTTATAATTAATATTTATAGTCAAAAATATGAATTATATAACCCCATGTAAAAATTGTTTTAGTAAAACAACACACGTTTGTGACATTTTAATTTTAACTTTAAATAAAAAGGTATTAATGTCATTCTCCAACCAAAGTGTCTCCATGGGGTCCCCAAGTTGACCCATGGATTGTCTTGTCCGACCATGGCACATCCAATAAGGGTAAGACATGTGTCATGTTCATTTAATATTATTAAAACATTATTTTTACCTTAAATTACACTAATTACCTCTAATCGCGATTAAAAACATAAAAGTTACTATTCACCCAAAAAATTATTTTAATCCCATTGAACCACATTTTACTTCCTAATGACAACCATGTATGTCGGATTGTTGAAATTCAAAATACAGAAGTGGTAAAGTTTCATTTAAACGAAAAATCAGTTTTTTAAGTACCACTTAGTGGTTTCACTATTCATCAAAAATTGAAGTTTTTCAGAAAAATACTAAAACATCACCCTAAGCTATATTTTATATTCCGAATTCAAAAATGATGTCTATTTTAAAAAATTCAAATCATATCAGTTAAATTAATTAATTTAATAATTAATTCCCGCTGTCATGACAAATAGTGTGTTTTTATGAAACAATATATATCAAAAGATTGACACTAGTTTAAGTCCAATTTCAAAGTGAAATTAATTCCAACGACCACTATTGGATTAAATAGTAAAAATATATTCTAATATCACTTTAAAACCAATTCAAAAGATAATCTAATCATATAAATAAATTAGATTAAAAAGAGGTTTTTAATTAAAATACAACATTTTCACTATCATTAAAAAATGAACTTTATCGGAAAAATACCAAAAATTTACACAAAGTAAATTTTGATGTCCCGATAATAAAGAAGAATTTTATTTTGTCAAATATAACACATAAATTTTTCAAAAAGTGGATTTCAAAGAGGTTCTCCATCAAAAGGCGGTTAATCGACCTTTTAAAGAATATTAGAATGTTTACGCTTAAAATTGGATTCATTCGCATTTTTAATCCTCTAAAATTTATTGTAAAGAGTAAAAATATTTGACAAACATATATAATCATCTTGCAGTTAGTTCTGTTCATTCGTTCCATTACAACGGCTAGGCGTTAACTACCATTTTAAATAATATTATTTTATTATTAGAGTGCAACGTAAGATTCCCAAGAAACTCGTTGTTGCGTATTGGGTACGCCATCGAGCATAGAGTCCACTTTAAAGTAATATTAATATTTTATTCACAAATATGGATAAATGTGAAAATGTCATATTCTTTATTTACCTGGGGTGTTACATCCTTCCCCCCTTTTGGGAATTGCATCCTCGCAATTTTAAAATTGGGCTTGGAAACTTCATTGAAAATCCCACATCGGAACAAGAGTCAGTAAAAAAATCACTTTAATATAAAGAAAGAGAAGTACAAAGGTCACCCGAGTTAACCCATACTAGGATTCCATGTAGGAAAACATGGATATGGAGGAAAAAACAATGGGTCATGTTCTGATGGAGAGTGATAGAAAACATTTTTAGGAGAAAGTTAACCACAAGAAAATCACATACTTGTGGTGGGTTAAATGGTATTCGATTCCCCCATAGGAAAAGTTAATAGACAACATTTTTGTCTTAAGTTACTTTTCATTGAGGAATTTATTTTTGATCTTAAGGAAACATACTTACTTGTCATGTTGACTTTCAAATTTTACTAGATTTCTTACACAAACTCATACATTCCCCAAATGATGAGTATTTAGGAAGACTTGTTTACATTAAGAGAGCTATAATCAACTAGTAGAGAATCACCTAATCCAAAAAAGAGAAATATATACTTCCCATGTATTTAGACCTTAACCAAAACTAAAACCTAAAAGGTTAGTATGAGATCAGATAATACCCAAAAAGGATAATCCTTTATAAAAAAAATCTATTCTTAATCTCCAAAATTTGTCAAACAATACCCAAATTTCAACAAAGACCATTCAATAAAAAAATTTTCCATAAAATTCTTCAAAGTAAACCAAAATAAGATTGAAACCCAAATATTTGAAGGATGTAATCACATAGTCTTCCAAGGTACAAATTAACACTTATCTCTAAATAACATCAGTTGCTCTTAAAGTCTCATATTGAAAAGTAATTAACCTAATCACATATCCTCCATGATAGGTTAATAATTTCCATAGATAACCCAAAATCAACTTACTCTTAATTCATAAAATCATATAACTAAAAATAATAAGTCATACTAACCAGGGACTTCATGTATTCCAGTGGTAGGCGATAAATACCAGTCGCACTTTGGTTGTGGGTTCGATTCCCACATCTTTGTCCGACGTGACGGGTTGTCACACGGTCTGCGTGTTGTCCTTTTTATAAAACTCCAAAAATAACCCTAACATGTTTTAACCTCAATAGTTTCCTTATACCTCTCATTTTAATCCAAATTCATTATGATCTCAACATCTTAATTCTTGAAGTCTTATTTCACCACCATAAGATAAAATAAAACGATTCCCAAAATGAATAACATCATACCTTGATCATGGCATCCACTCGGTTTCATCGTCATCTTGCTCACGTAGGTAGAAGTCTCATGAATTACAACAATGATTTAGAGATCCTTCAAAATCATTTGCTTCCTCCATCCAAATACACCTTGTACAACATGGGTCATATGGGTGTTCACCGAAAAATAGTTTTGGAAAATAATCATGTATGACATATAATTCCAAAACATCTGATAAAACATGATTTCTATAAAATAGTCGGACAGAATTTGAGTTGAAAATTTCTATTATTGGTCCTTTTAGAATACCATAATCATGTGCTGAGAGGCTATATTTTAAAATCAAATATAAATAGGTTGCGCAAGGGTCTCCTTCCTTAGCACCATTTTTAAAATCATAATATGCTTCAAATTCTTATGATAAGGTAAAATATTTGAAAATACCATGATAATATTTACCTTTCTTGAAAATATGATAATATTGTGAAAATAGTATTTTTCTAAATACAACCCATGATCCACGATGATAACGACGTATAGTGGAGGTGTTTGATATCGCAAACAATTGCTTGCAAGTGAGTTGTATGCAAGAAAACGTTTCACAATCATCCGAACATGAATTTACAATAATTATTGCAAGAATGTCATCAGGAAGAGATAGGAATGTCGTTTGAGATCCTTCTCCTTCCATTCGTAACTGACTTTACTTGACCTGAAAAAAGTTATAAAACAAGGATTTAACTGAAATAATAGATATAGGGACTAATCATGTATCTAACAAAAACTCCTAATCCCCAAAGTTGTCTAAACCTACCTCTGATACCAACTATAAGGCCTCGGCCTTAAACCTTACTTAATGTTGAATTAAATGAATAAATCACATTGAGGATCTTTTCAGGTTTAGAGTTTTATAGAATTAGATCATAAAACTTGCATTACATTCCACATTTAAACAAAGTGGTTACATAAAAGATAGTATTCATTTTTTCCATCAACGGAAACATATTTAAAATAAAACAAGGATTCTTTCTTGACACTTCCTTGAAACTATCGTCATATCATGTACCATTCCCTTGACCTGTGAAAACATTTCAAAATCATGGGATGAACATAAAGAGCTCAGCAAGGAATATAAAAGTATGAAATGAAAACATTAGTCCATGTATGAAATCATAATTTACACATAAAACATAATCACTTTAACATACCTCATTAAATCATGAATAAATCATAGAAATCATAAGACATAAAGGTAACGTGAGGCATTAATAACATTCTTGCATAGGGAGTAACCCTCTTGGTTACGTTTGGAATACCCATCATAGTATATTCCCTAAATCTCTTCATAGAAACCTTAATGTTTAACTCCTTCACGTTACCCAATGCATTGGAGAGCTATATCGGGCTCACCCGCCCTTAGTTTATCACGGAACCACCCGTATTAATAATAATTCCCAAGAACCATAACATAATCATATCACATAAAATATGCATAAAAGAAACATAACATTTCCACCTTTCAATCACAAGATATCAATACAACACATTTATATAAAAAAAATTATGAAAACCACTATCAATACCAAAATAAAAGAAAAGTAAAACATGGTATTTATTTTTCTTTTAAAAAAATGGTATGGATTGTAGAGGAAGCCGAAACTCAAATAATGGTCATGTGGCGGAGAAGTCGTTGTCGCCGCATACGTATGACAAAAACATTCCCTTTTGTTGTTTAGTGAAATGCTTTGTATAAAAAAGATTCATTTTGGATAAACGTAAATGTAAAAGGGGTTTATACACCATATAAAATAAGGTTGTGTATAAAACAAAATATGCCTCAATGAAAGGAGATTGATACGACGTCCCTTACAAAGACGGAATCCTTGGATTAAGGATAAATCAATTACATAATTATGTGTGACAAATGAATACACCAAATATAAGTGGATATTAAGTTTAAAACAATCACAGGTTATTCACTCATATACATAGAACGACATATTCAAGGAGTAAAAGTTTATCCCAAAGAATCAAAATTGGGTTAAGAAGTTCCCTTGAAAAAATTCGATAGCCTAACGGTGTCACTTCAAAATTCAGAAAAAGAGTTGATGAGAGATAAAAATGGTATCTCATCACTTGGACATAAAATTTTCATTAATAAGGATATAGAAGAAAATATCCCAACTTAATAGTATGTGAATTAAAAGACATAACAAAAGAAGTCTTTTAAAAAGAGGATGGTGAAAGGTTCTCTTACCGACTTGGGTAACATTCGAAATGTACACCCCATTGAAGAAGGGTTGTACAATGATTATGTAAATACCCATAAATGAAATTATATTACACAAAGAGTATAATAATGGGCAGTACATACACCACTCAAAGGAAATGGTGGAAAATTTAGCATAAATCTCACGGGAATAAAAGTGAGATGAAAAATCCCTTACGAAAACTTGGAAGCCTAACGGCGCCACTTAAAACTTCCAAAAATGGATTGATGAGATCAAATAGGGTCTCTCATCATATTACAATAAAATGTATAGCAATAGGAATATAAAAGAACATCCCCCATAACAAAAAATAGGAGCTTAAAAGAAGTGACATAAAGGAGAGTACTTAAAAAGAAAGAGAGAGGTTAGATCTCTTACGAAAATTCGGCAGCCTAACGGCGCCACTCAAAACTTCCAAAATGGATTGATGAGAGAAAATAGGGTCTCTCGTCATATGAACATAAAAAGTATAGTAGGAGTAATATAAAAGAACATCCCAATCATAAGAGATATGAGATTAAAAGAAATTACATAAAAGAGTGTACTTAAAAAGAAAGAGAGGGGTAGGATCTCTTACCTCAAGTCCGACTTGTCTTGTTCGTTTCTTTATATTCCTCAAGTCCGACTTGTCTTATTCATTTCTTTATATTCCTTTAAAACGGGTAACTCTCTTTGATTTAAGCTCAAAGGCTTCCTTGGAAAGGATTCTGCCCAAAGTGAGGCTTCAATGATGAAGATAGGGATGTGGAGAGATGAAATGGGCAGGGTTTGGCCGAGCCAAAGGCTTGAGAGGTGTGTGTAAGGTGGTAGAGGTGGGGGCCTTTTATAATAGGAGAAGAGGGGCACTCTTGGAAAATTATAAAATATTGCTTTATTATAAAATGATTTTCGGATTTTAAAGGTCCAAAAATTATATATTTCGAGGATATGGTGATAATAGTTCGAAATCCACACATCCAATAGGTTTTTTACAAGTATAGGTCCTAGATTTTACATTATCTTTTCATTTTATTTAAATCGTTCATTTATGAGGTAATCACTGCATCATCACAGTATCATAAATAAATTAATATATTTAATGTATAAAAATTATAAAAAAAATATCATGATGTAGGAAATATTTTTATATTTCTAATGAATATTTATAGTCAAAAATATGACTTATATAACCCCATGTAAAAATTGTTTTAGTAAAACAACACATGTTTGTGACATTTTAATTTTAACTTTAAATAAAAAGGTATTAATGTCATTCGCCAACCAAAGTGGCTCCATGGGGTCCCCAAGTTGACCCATGGATTTTCTTGGTCGGCCATGACACATCCAATAAGGGTAGGACATGTGTCATGTTCATTTCATATTATTAAAACATTATTTTAACCTTAAATTACACTAATTACCTCTAATCGTGATTAAAAACATAAAAGTTACTATTCACCAAAAAATTATTTTAATCCCATTGAACCATATTTTACTACCTAATGACAACCATGTATGTCGGATTTTTGAAATTCAAAACACAGAAGTGGTAAATTTTCATTTAAATGAAAAATCAGTTTTTTAAGTACCACTTAGTGGTTTCACTATTCATCAAAAATTGAAGTTTTTTAGAAAAATACCAAAACTTCACCCTAAGATATATTTGATATTCCGAATTCAAAAATGATGTATATTTTACCAAATTCAAATCATATAACTTAAATTAATTAATTTAATAATTAATTCCTGATGTCATGACAAATAGCGTGTTTTTATGAAACAATATATATCAAAAGATTGACACTAGTTTAAGTTTAATTTCAATGTGAAATTAATTCCAACGACCACTATTGGATTAAATGGTAAAAATATATTCTAATTTAAATTTAAAACCAATTCAAAAGATAATATAATCATATAAATAAATTATATTAAAAAGAGGTTTTTAATTAAAATACAACATTTTTCACTATTCATTAAAAAATGAACTTTATCGGAAAAATACCAAAAATTTACACAAAGTAAATTTTGATGTCTCGATTCTAAACAAGAATTTTATTTTGTCAAATATAACACATAAAATTTTCAAAAAGTGGATTTAAAAGAGGTTCGCCATCAAAAGGCGGTTAATCGACCTTTTAAAGAATATTAGAATGTTTACGCTTAAAATTGGATTCATTCGCATTTTTAATCCTCTAACATTTATTGTAAAAAGTAAAAATATTTTACAAACATATATAATCATTTTGTCGTTAGTTCTATTCATTCCCTCCATTATAACGGCTAGGCGTTAACTACCATTTAAATAATATTATTTTATTATTAGAGTGCAACGTAAAATTCCCAATAAACTCGTTGTTGCGTATCGGGTACGCCATCGAGAATAGCGTCCCCTTTAAAGTAATATTAATATTTTATTCAAAAATATGGATAAATGTGAAAATGTCATATTCTTTATTTACCTGGGGTGTTACAGGTGCCACCTGGTTTCCCACCCATTAGAGGTATTGAGCATCAAATTGACCTCATACCTGGATCCTCACTACCGAACCACCCAGCATATCACACCAACCCAGAGGAGACAAAATAAAATCAAAGGCAAGTTCATGAGTTGTTGAATGTGGGGTATGTGGGAGAGAGCCTTAGTCCTTGTGCGGTACCAATGCTTCTAGTACCAAAGAAGGATGGAACATAGAGAATTTGTATTGACAGCAGAGCCATCAATAACATCACAGTTAGGTATCTTCATCCTATCCATGGTTAGATGATATGCTAGATGAATTAAATGGTTCAACTATTTTCTCAAAATTTGATTTAAGAAGTGGCTACCATCAAATTAGGATGAAAGAAGGAGAGGAGTGGAAACCTGCATTTAAGACAAAACATGGACTTTATGAATGGTTAGTCATGCCCTTTGGTCTCACCAATGCACCTAGCACATTTATGAGGTTAATGAATCATGTCTTATGTGAATATATTGGAAATTTTTTGGTAGTTTACTTTGATGATATTCTGGTGTATAGTATGACTTTTCATGAACATTTAGATCACTTAAGAAAAGTCCTAGAGGTGTTAAGGAAAGAAAACTTGCTTGGAAACATCAATAAGTGTGAATTTTTCCTCGATAAGATTGTTTTCCTTGTATTTTTTGTGAGCGGAAATGGTGTTTAAGTTGACACTGAAAAGATCAAAGCAATACAAGATTGGCCAACTCCAACTTCCGTTGGAAAAGTAAGAAGTTTTCATGGGCTTTCTAGTTTTTACCGGAGATTTGTGAAGGACTTCAGCACATTAGCAGCACCGTTGAATGAGTTGACAAATAAGAATGTTCAATTCCTTTCAAATGGGGGATAACTCAAGAGAATTCCTTCACCGAACTTAAAGAGATACTCACCCACGCCCCTCTACTTTCACTTCTGGACTTTGGTAATACCATTGAAATTGAATGTGATGCAAGCATAATTGGCATAGGGGGAGTACTAGTGCAAGAATTTAAGCCTATTTCTTTCTTTAGTGAGAAGTTAAATGGACCAACTCTAAACTATGCTACATATGATAAAGAGTTGTATGCATTGTTTAGAGTACTGGAGACATGGAAACACTATCTTTGTCCTAAAGAATTTGTGATCCATTCTGATCATGAGGCTCTTAAATACCTTAAGATCCAACATAAACTAAATAGGAAACATTCTATATGGTTGTAATTCATTGAATCATTTCCATATGTCATCAAGTATAAAAAGGGTAAAGAAAATACCATGGCTGATGCACTTTCACAATGATATTCTCTTTTATACTTCTTGTATTCAAAACTCCTTGGTTTTGAATACATTAAGGATTTATATTCCACTAATAGTGATTTTAGAGATCCTTATTAACATTATAAACCTGGTGTTATTTGGGAAAAGTTCTATTTACATGATGGATTCTTATTCCGGATTGATAAGCTTTGCATTCCAAATTTCTGTATTCGTTTACTTTTACTAAAGGAGTCACATTCGGGTGGGTTAATGGGGAATTTTGGTGTTTTAAAAACACTAAGTGTTCTTAGTGAGAATTTTTATTGGACTAGGATATCTATAGATGTTTAGAAATTTGTGGGAAATTTCATTATTTTCCATAAATCCAAATCGAAACTAAAACCACATGGACTATATCTTCCACTGCCAAATTGCAACACCCCTTGGGAGGACATATCAATGGACTTTATTGTGGGGTTACCACGGACCAGGAGGGGGAGAGATTCTATTTTTTTGTGGTGGATTGGTTTTCAAAAATGGAACATTTTATTCCTTGTCACAAAACAGATGATGCCACTAACATTGCAACACTTTTCTTTTAGGAAGTAGTCAAACTTCATGGAATGCCAAGGACGATTGTGTCGGATCAAGACACAAAATTCCTCAGCTACTTTTGGAAGACATTATGGATCAAACTAGGAACGCAGTTACTATTTTCCACTACTTTTCATCTGCAATCCGATGGACAAAATGAGGTGGTAAATCAAACACTGTCATCCATTATGCGAACCATTGTGAAGAAGAACATCAAGAATTGGGAGGAGTGTCTGCCGCATGTGGAATTCACATATAACAGGGCCAAGCATTCCACTACTAAATATTCTCCATTTGAAATTGTTTATGGCTTTAACCCCCTTGCCCCTATTGATCTAGTTCATTTGCCTTTGTAGGAAGCTGCTAATATGGATGCGAAATAGCGTTGCCGAATTCATCAAGAAAATCCATGAAAAGGCAAGGATAAATATTGAGCGGATGACATAGAAATACATTGATCATGAAAACAAGGGTCACAAGAAAATGTTGTTCGAGACCGGTGACCTTTTCTGGGTTCATATGTGGAAGGAAAGATTTCCCGACAAGAGGATATCAAAACTCATGCCACGTGGCGATGGACCTTTCTGAGTGCTTGAGAAAATTAACAACAATTCTTACAAGATTGCTTTTCCAGGTGAGTATGGTGTAAGTTCCACATTCAATGTCTCTGATCTTTCTCCTTTTTTGGGGGTAGAGGATGAAGAGTCGA
This sequence comes from Viscum album, assembly GCA_963277665.1. Classification (NCBI taxonomy): domain Eukaryota; kingdom Viridiplantae; phylum Streptophyta; class Magnoliopsida; order Santalales; family Viscaceae; genus Viscum; species Viscum album. The sequence goes on along the minus strand of OY728121.1, from coordinate 1,073,693,045 downwards.
GGATGACTCCTTTTCAAAAGGGGGAGGATGATGCGAACGATGTTGAAGGCACTGAGTCGATTACCTGAGTGGAGGAGTTGGATTTGCAAGGCCCGATGACGTGTGGGGGATTAAAGAGGTTGAATGCAACAATGGACGCTCATCTCGCTTCATTAAAGGCCCAATGGGTCTTACCTTGAATGGATTAAGAAAATGGGCCTATTATCTGACTTATTCAAGACCAAATATGATGCTTAAAGCTTGGCCCACATGGTTGCACGAATTTGGAAGCCTTTCCCACATGGAGGATTCTCGAAATGGAATCTTTGGACACCAAAGTCAAATCTGGTGGGCTATGCACTCAAAGTCAAATCTGGTGGGCTATAGTTGGAAAGTTGTGTATCTCCTTTCCAAAAGTCTTTGGTAGACTTTATCTTTTTGAATTTAAGGAACAAAGTAGTTTAGCCTTTACGACTTTAGGGTATTAGACCCTTGACTATTGTACCACCCCCTTGGCTATAAATATCCAGCCCCATGGCACTTGTATGGAATCCAATATTGAATTGAGAGCTTATGATTTGTTTCTCTCCATTGTGTGAGAATTTTTCCGAATTTCCCCCTTGCTCTTGGGCATTCTTGCCTGTCAATCTACAAGTTAGATTGGTGAACCAAGATCACAAAGCCCCCAATTCTGTGCCTCAACCCAAGTGCGTTGTTGTGTGGATTGGCTATCACAACCTTCCCTTGAGTGTGTTGTCTAAGTATTAGGTCGCGCTCCTTATAGCGTTGATTGGCTACTTGCATCCACTATCCATACCCATCATCTGCCACTTAGCCCCAAACCGCATCCTACATCCGCCACCCTATGCCGTGAAGATCGGGCCACCCTATGCATCTCACATCTAAACCATTTCATGATTTTGGAAGTGAATTTAGAAATATCATAATGGGATTGTGTACTAATGGAATGAATCAATACTGGAGTCTAATTATCCAACATAGTTCATGGCCTCTTTTATTGGAAGTTTACAACTTGTCCCAACATCTATGTATGAAGAAAAAATATGTTATGATGAGCTTGATAATTTATGGACCAAAATAGCTGGGAAATGATATTGATTTGTATATTTCACCATTGATTGATGATTTGAAAATACTATGGGAGATGGGTATTAAAGTTTTTGTTGCATACAAGAAAGAGTATTTTCTTTTGCATGCTATAATAATGTTCACTATAAATGATGAATTTCCTACATATTGAAACTTATCTGGATACGGTGTTATGGGACATAAATCATGTCCAATTTTTGAAGAATAGACTTCATATTATCAATTTTAGAATGGAATAAAGACAGTGTACATGGGACATAAAATATTTTTTCCAATTGATCATCCTTATCATAGATTCAAAAAATAATTCAACGGTTTATAGGAATAAAACCTTCCCCCTCAACCATTTTTAGTTGAATAATAATACGATAGGGTGAAAAATATTGACTCTATATTTTGAAAGAAAAGAATTTATGGTCTTCAAAAAAATATCAAAAATAAATAGTCTATCTTTTCTGAACTACCTTATTATAGATATTTATAGGTAAAACATAACATCGATGTTATGCATGTTGGTAAAAACATATGTGATAGTTTTATTGGAACTTTGTTATACATAAAAGGAAAGAAAAAATATGTATTTCATTCTAGATTGGACTTGATATCAATGGGAATGAGTTTGGAGTTAGCTCCCACTATGAAAAGAAAACATAACATATTTACCTCTAGCTTGTCACACATTAAGAAAGATGGAGAAAAGGAATTTTTGTTCGTGTATTCATGGTATCAAAGTAACCAGTGGTTATTCTTAAAATGTGAAGAATTTTGTTTCATTGAAGGATTGTAAATTAATAGGTATGAAATCTCATGATTGTCATGTATTGATGAAACAACTTCTAAAAGTTGCACTGCGTGGTATATTTCTGACCACTATCAAAAACAATATCATCAGGTTATTTAATTTTTTCAAATCCATTTTTAGAAAATTCGTTGATCAAAATTTGTTAGATTTGTTTAATAATTAAGAATATCTTATTCCTTTTGAACTAGAAATGTATTTCCCGCATACTTTTTTTGATATAGTGGTTCATCTGGTGATTCCTTTGGTGTATGAGATAAAAAAATATGGTCCTGTTTATTTACGATGAATGTATCCTTTTGAAAGATATATGAAAATTTTAAAGGGATATGTTAAAAATCCTTATCGACTAGAGGCCTCTATTGTTCAGAAATATGTTTCTAAAGAGTTTATTGAGCTCTATACTGATTATTTGTATGAAGTGGAGCATATTGGTCTCCCTATATCTCGATAGATAATAGTTGATAGTAAAGTTATACGGATTAAAGGCTTAAAGGTAAAGATCATTCCACATGATGAAGTGATGTAGGCACATTTATACATTTTGAGCAGAATAGATGAGGTTCAGTCATATATATCATCACATATTATAGAATTAAAGTTACAATATCCAAAAAGAAATGAAAAGTGGTTGATGATTGAGCATAAAAGGAAATTTGTTTCATGGTTTAAAGAGAAATTCATCATAGATATATCTACATCAGAAACATTTAAATGGTTGGTAGGGGGAATCTATTAATGTGATCAAATGCTCTAGTTTTTATATTAATGGGTACACATTTTATACAAATAAGATGGATGACAAGAGTACCATTCAAAATAGTGGTTTAATGGTCATCACTGAAGCACTGCATTTTTCGAGTGAAAAAGATAAAAACCAAATTTCTGCATCAATGCCATATTTTAGAGTTCTAGAAGACATATGGTAAATTGATTATATTAAATTTAGAGCCACTTTTCTTAAGAGTAATTGAGTTTTAAGTAATAATGGTGTTCAAAATGATAAATATGGGTTTAAACTGGTTGATTTGAAAAGATTTAGTTGCGATGAGGAACCATTTATCATGGACACACATGTAAATAAAATATTTTATGTCATCGATCCATTGAATGAATAGTGTTCCATCATTTTGAAAGGGAAAATAATCCATTTTTCTGATGAGGGTGATTATGATGTTATTGATTTATATGAGGCTTCTTTGTCTATTACACAATTTCTGGATAACAATGACTATAACGCAGACATAGTACATGCAATATGAAATGATCATGATAAAGGGATATGGAAAAATACTAAATTACTCTCCTAATTAATCTGGTAATTATTTACTTTATATTTATTTTTTAAAATTTACATGTGTAAAAAATGTATTATTTAATAACTATTGGATGTTTAATTATATATATTTGATTTTTTATTTTATTTTTTTTGTTAAATTTTGATATTCCATGATTATGGTTAAACATATTTTCATTAAAACAATTGAAATACATTATTATATTTTGGTTTAATTTATGCATATGAGAACACTTTTTCAAACTTTTATATTAAATTTTTAAATTTTTATGTCTTTTTAGAAGTAATGTTTATATTTAATAGTTCACCTTGAATATTTTTTTGGTCATGAATTATAACATCATTTTTTTAACCTTACACACACATGCCACTTTTTTTACTTACATGTTTCAATTTTCATGTTTTCTAATTACGGACTTGTCTAATAATATTCAGGTACACAATAATTTCACTACATTTTCCCATTAAAATGATAGATATAGATACATATATAGATGAAAATCTACCAAGGTATTTTTATTTTTTCATATTATTAAATATATATTAATATAATTAGCTAATGAAAGATAAATTTTAATTTACAAAAAAATAATTGTAATCTTACTGATGAGACTTCAGCCGGGGAGTCTTATGCATTTAGTATTCAGAATTTGAATCCTCAAGTTGGTAAATGTGGCATTAAACGTTTACAAAAAATATAACTGTATCATTGAGAGGAGTGATTACATATTTTTTTTGATGAAAATATTAATGAAACTAGACCAAATGCAATGAAATTTATTATCTATATCGGCATGCAGAGCCATTGAAGGATAATCATTTTATATCCAGATTGGAAGTCTATCCTCAAGATGGTGATATATCTGCTTTGGGAGTCCGTGAAGGTAAAATATCTCAATTGATTTATTTTATCTCATTTTTTGAATATGATATATTTTAAATCACTAATATTTATGTTATGCAACTACAGTTGTCATTCAATTTTGAAGAAACAAAACTAGTTAAGAAAAGATGCCTTACTTTATCGGTGGTTCGATCGAGGGATTTCAAAATGAAGTTGACAAAAAATTATGTGTTTTGAAAGAAATGAAATGAAAGATCATTCATCAAGTATCCATTTTTAGATGAAGATACTTGGAAGAAATTTTATTCCACCTAACATTATGAAACATTTCAGGTATGATAATTATATTATATTGTATTGTAAAATTTCTTATATATGTGCCCAATTAATTATTAGTTTACATTTTATATAAAAGGACTCTAGGAAATCCCATCAAGATATCCAGTTGTATAATGTTTACCCTCATACTTTATCACATGTATGGTATCATTTAGTGGAGAAAAAAATTATTGAGGAAAAGTTTGAAGCACTAAGAGCTCACTCCACTAGTGGTTCTAATGAGGTTTAATTTGGTCCTCTATCTCCACCAACCCGCCATGAGAAATGGAAAAGAGTGAGAAGAAGAATAAAATGAAATGTATCATATAGAGAAATCTAAGGAAGTACATGAAATAATTTTAAGCAAATTATTATTATTTTTCAGGAATATTTTTAATTTATAAATTAACAACAGTAATATGTCACTTTAATTTTTCATTTCAGGATGAACTTTAGGAGAATTCGACACAGGAAACTTTTATCCCTGAGGGTAGGATGGAAATCCTAGACACTACATTATCAATACCATAACACCTCAAACTTATAAGAGGATATAGGCGTGTGTTAGTATTTGTAACGTTCTAGACCTGGATGCCACCCGAAATGGTTCCCCAAGCCCAGTTGGCCACATGGCCTCAGGTGAATCTCCCCAAATGCCAGAGGCTACCAACTACCAGTGAGGGACTAGGTGAGTCAGTGGGGATACTATTTCCTCATTACCATAGTATCACATCAGAAGTCTAACATACAATAAATAGAAAAAGTGAAATAAACAGCAGACAACTGAATGTAAGACAAGACAGACAGGAATCCATAACAATAACTAGAATTATATCATATACAAAATGATGTAGATGGTACAAGTATCTAGAAAATATCCATAATAGTACATGGAAATACAATTATCCTAAAAAGAAAAAAAAGAAAAAAAGGTGTCTCAGCATCGTAAGCCTCATCTTGGTCATATGCTCCACTAATCCAAAGCCACAATCAACAACTAGTATAGGGAACTTTCCCCTATCTTCACCAGTAACCATATAGTTTGTTTGGGTCCCAAAGGAGTCCTAAATAGGGTGTGAGATAAACACCCTAGTAGGAAACCACCCAATTCTATACAGTTCTGACAACAATTCTATAAATTGATAGAAAGTTTAAAAAATCCTTAAAGGAAAGTGTGTATGCCCATGGAATAAGTCTACAATAGGGTAAAACTAAATAGCCTTCAAGGCTACCTAAAGAAGAGAGTTAGCTCCTAACAAGGCAGCTATAACCTAGTAAACAAGCAAGTCACATGGACACGATGTACATCCATCTATATCAAGCAATTTACAACCACTTTTTATAGAGAAGTCAAGTATCCCACAGCCATGATGTATAGTGAATTGTAGACTACAGGGGCTAGATATAAGGTGTCAGTAGACCAAGGAATCGAAGTAATAAATGTCTAGACCTCGGAGGGCTAGATCCAAGGATCTTTTCCAAGGGATCCCATCAAGTACCATGGAAATACCTGGTGAAAACTCAGTTAGGAACTGGTTGGGGTCCTAGGAGCAAGTCACTAGAAAGTCCTACATGAGCCCAAGCAAGCCAGATCCATAGGGTAGAAAGGCATAAGGCATCCCACGAAATCAAGACCCAAGGGGTAGAGTCAACCCAAGGCACCCACTACCGCATTCCAGATCGATGGAGAGCAATCCAAGGAATCTATCAAACTATTCATTCAAACATTTAGATTAATCATTCATTAACATGTGAGTATACCCACTCACATCAACCTACACAAGACATGAGTATACCCACTCATGCAAACCATTTATCATTTACCAACAATATGGGACAACCCTCCCATATAAACCATTTAACATACCATTAGTCATTTCATAATATATATACCATCCCATATTATCCATTTAACATGTGAAACTATAAAACAATTTAAGGAATAACATGATATTTTTTAGTCAAGGAGTAAGTACATCTCCTAATCAAGATATTCAAGCTATCAAGGCATCTAAGGGCTTCCTCTAACTAGGAAATCACAAGCACACACCCCTTGGGTGGTTTAAACAGGCATAAACAAGCTATTTATTTAAGGCGCACCCCTTAGGAGACCTCGAAATGAGAAAAATGTGTCAAATCATCTAAAAGAAACCTATAGGAATCCTCACTAGGTCTGGATACAGCTATGGATAGAAACTCTTTGAAAAACGAGGCCTCACTAGAAATTATGATAGGCGGAATATTAGCCAAACACTCAAAAAGAACGAGAAAATCCAAAAGAAAGTATAGACCACCTACCTCGCCTCTATAGTAGACAGCTCATCCAGTATCAAGTCTTGATTCATCCTAGTTTGGAAGAAATGGGAGGAACAAAAAAAGAACGGAATATTAGGGAATATGAGCCTAAATCCAAATGCACATTCATTGTTCTGAAGAATCAAGAATGACTGAAAAGGAATTGAGGACTTACTGTTGCAGATCCGATGAGACAAACGACAACCGAAACGGGCGTCGGATGGAGGAACTGGCTCAAAGACAATGCTAGGAACCTCAAGGGAGAGCTCTAAAATCTATTTTATGTAGGAGGAGAGAAAACCATATGGGTTTAAAAAGAAAAGTTTTTAATTAAAAAAATAAATAAATAAACCAACACAATAGGGTCGAATGGTTTCCCAAACCGTGAAAAACCATGCGAACCTCACTAACTTGGAGGGGTACTTCACATGGTTACCCCGTATAGCTTGACTAACTATGTAGTAACCATGAAAACCATCTGTTAAGAACCAACATTTTTCAGACCTCTCACACAATTTGTACTAACCATGCAGAGGTCATCCACAAATCATGCGGCATGTCATTTTCAGTCCAAAACTTGGTTCCGAACTCTGAAAAAGCCCCAGACACCTCTAAAACACCTGTGATCAAGTTAAAAATTCACATAAGGCCTTAACAAGGAATTTAAACCGAAAATAAAAGGATTCATACCTCGTACAAAAACCCAGGTTCTTGCAATATTCCCCCTTATTGAAATTCTCCCCTGAATTACTCTCTGAAGGGTGGTCAAGATTCATCTGAGAACAACTCTGGACATTGAGCTCGTACGTCAGCCTCCCTCAACTATTTCTCATCCTATAAATGGCTATCCTTCCATAGCACCTGTACTAGGGGAACTGACCGACCTAGAGGAACCTTCGTGCTCCTCTCAACTATATGAATCAGATGCTCCTCAAAGGATGAATCAACCTAAAGCTCAACCTCCTCGGGCTGAAAAAAATCTGATAGGTCTGAGTGATAGTGGAGGAGCTGTGATACATAGAAGACATTGTGCATGGATTGGTGCCTCTGAGGTAACTAAAACCAATAGGTAGCTGAACTGACTCTCTCCAGAATCTCAAACGGCCTGACATATCTCAGTGAAATATTACCCTGTCTCTTGATCTGCCTATTTCCTAACCTCAGTGAAATGCATAATAAAACATGATCCCTAAACTCGGACTCTATGGGTCTTATATAGTGATCAGCGTATGATTTCTAATGAGAATGTGCAGTATTCATCCCTTTTAAATAATCTAGACCTTCTCAGAAGTCTCCTACATGAGATGCGGTCCAAGTAAAGTTGTCTCTCCTACCTCTAACCAGCATAGGGGAGAACAAAGTGTCCTACCATATAAATCCTTGTAAGGTTCCATATGTATAATCGCTTGATAACTATTATTTTAGGAGAAATAAACCAGGGCAATGTTCCTCTCCCAAGATCCCCCAAAATCTAGGACATATGCTCGCAGCATGTCCTATAGAACCTCTATCGTACTCTTTGACCGGCCATCAGTCTAAGGGTGGTATGATGTGCTCAGAAGAACCTGTGTACCCTGTTCCCTCTAAAAACTTTTCCATAAATGAGATGTAAAGTGTGCATCCCTATATGAAATGATAGTGCGCGAGACCCTATGAAGTCGTACCAACTCTAGGATGTACAACTTTCCAAGATCATCAACATTTATGGTCTCCTTGATCATCAAGAAATGTGAAACCTTCTTAATCCTATCAACGACAACCCACACAACATCATTACCTTAAGGTGACCTCAGCAAAACCATCACGAAATCTATCAGGACATCATCCCATTTCCACTCCATAATAGGTATCTACGATAAAATCCCTGCTGATCGTTGATGTTCCACCTTCACCTGCTGACAAGTGGAACACCTCATAACAAAACCAGCTACCTCTCTCTTTATTCCCAGCCACCAGTACTGACGTCGCAAGTCACAATACATCTTGGTGACCCCGAGATGCACTTTCCAAGCTGAATCATGAAACACCTACATCAACTCCTCACATATATCCATTGGAACCCAAACACATCCATGGATACTCAAGATCTCATCATCACCTACCGTCTAACTAGTATGAGGGTCCTCACCTGCCACATCTTCCAATATAACTAGCCATTTTGAATCCAATAACTACCTCATAATAACTATATCCATCATGGTAGAGGTAATATCTAAGGATGAAAGAAAAGTATGTCCCTATCTGTCGTGCACGTCCAGATACATCTCAGAAAACAATGCCATAAGTTTCCACTCGCTACTGGCCTGCTGCACTGCACATATCTGAGTCCTCCTGCTCAATGTATCGGCCACTACATTTCCCTTATTAGGCATGTAGTAAGTCTCAAATTCAAAGTAATGTGGGTACTCCATCTACCTTCGCTACCTCAAATTCAGATCACACTGTGTAAAGATATACTTGATGCTTTTGTGGTCCATGTACACCACAAAACGCTCTCCAACAAATAGTTCCTCTAATGGTGAAACGAATGAACAATTGTAGCTAGCTTGAGATCATTTTTAGTGTAGTTCCTTTAGTAAGGCCTCAACTACCGAGTCCTGTACGCCATGACTCGATCTCCTGGAATCAGCACTACCCCCAACCCAATAACTGAAGCGTCGCAGTACACTGTGTATCTCTTTCCCGGTTCTGGAAGTATCAGGACTGGTGCTAATTTCAACCCCCCTTTCTGCTCATGAAAGGTAGTCTCACAAGATTCTGAACACACAAAATTCACACCCTTCTTATTCAATCCCATCAATGACACTACTAAGCGTGATAAGACCTATATAAAACACATATAGTAACCAGATATCCCCAAGATACTATGTATGTCAATGATATTCTTGGGATGTTCCCAAGAAACTACAGATCTCACCTTATCTGGGTCCACTGACACTCCTGTCTCTGAGATGATCTGACCCAGGAAGTGAATTTGATCCATTCAAAAGTGGCACTTTGTGATATTAACATATAACTGATGCTCTCTCAGTGTATTAAAAATGATATCAAGATGGTTTACATGGTCATGTCGGTTGTGAGAATACACCAAGATATTGTCCAAGAAAACCACTAAAAATAATCCAAGTAAGGATAAAACACTTGGTTCATCAGCACTATGAAAACCTCTGGCGCGTTTGTGAGATCGAATGACATAACCAGATACTTGTATAACCCATACATGCTAAGAAAGGTAGTACGACGTATTTCATTAGGTCGAACATGCACCTGGTGATATCATGACCTTAATTCGATCTTCGAGAACACTCAACCTCCTCAAAGATCATCAAACATGTCATCTATCCATGGAAAAGGATATCGGTTTTTAACCATCAGCTCGTTCAGTTTTCGATAGTCCACGCAGAGCCTAAGAGTTCCGTCTGCCTTTTCACAAAAAAGGACTTGAGAACTCCACAAAGAAGTACTATGTCGGATAAACCCCTTCACCTCCAAATCCTCTAGCTACCTCTTAAGCTCCTATAACTTCTTAGTAACCATACTGTATAGAGGAATGGATACCGGTGCATCTCCTGGCACTAGCTCGATGGAGAACTCCACTTATGTCTTAGGTGGTAAACTATAGAAGTCATTGGGAAAGACGTCCCAGAAGAATTCAACCATTGGAGGAAAGTCAGTCTGACCCACTCCCTGATCATCCAGAAACAAACTAGCAATCTGGGCTGTCATCCCGCCCAACCCACAATGCTCGGGTCCAGCTTTGCTCGCCTAGACATCCCATTCACCCATGTGATTAAACATTTTACCCTCTGGTGATGTGAAAGTCACCCTCCGGCATTAGCAGTCAATGTACACTTGATAAGATACGAGCCAGTCCATTTTGATAATGACTTCAAACCCTATCATTTCGAGGTAATAAAGATCACATATGAAGTGACACCCTCCAACCTTAGGGGGACACTCTATACACTGTCTCACATCACCCGTTCTAACCCCCAATGGTGTTTCTAGCGTTAAAACACCCTCAGAAATAAAAACCACAAGGACAAGGCTTTTTACCACTCGTGTAGTGATAAAACTCTGAGAGTCTCCTGTTTTTAAAAGAGATGATGCAATAGTAAAATATACTAAGATCGTACCTCTCACTATAGACGGTTCAAGGTCCTTCTCCTATTGGGTCTGTTGCACTGCATAAGTCTGGTCTGTACCACAGCCCTGTGAACCTACCTGGCTACACTGAGATGATCCACCTTTCTCTCTCTGAGAACTCAGTGTCTGGCTTCCATGGCCATGACCACCACTACCCTGGCCTGACTGGCCTGCACTACTATAGCTCCCATCCTGGCATGAATCTGAAGAACCTCCTCCTGAAACCAACTTCATAGCTGACCCCCTACCCCTCGCAGCTGGAGGGAAGGTCCTAAAAAACCGCGGCATGTGCCCATCCTTCCACAAGCTCATCACTCGAATAGGTCACAGTCGCACTGATTTTTCATGTGGCCTTGCCTACCAAACTGATAGAAATACACCATGATTCCTACACTCACATCCTGACTAAAACTCACATCGTGGGAAGCCTCAAAACAACACTTCCTCCCTGAATATATAGATCCATTGGGGTGAGAAACAACACTCCCTTATTCTGTACCTCCAACTTCACTCAAGTTCCACTTTGTAATCAGTGCATGATTCACAATATCAGTTATAGAAGGCAACCCGAACACATTGAACTAATATCTCATAGCATGTCTAATACCTTCCTCAAAGTGCCTCATCCTCGACAACTCATTAGTAAGATACAATGTTAAAAACATTTTGGTTCTATAAAGCGTGGAAAATATTCCATAACCTTTATCAAATCCTTCTCAAGATGCATAAACTCACTAGCTCGCTTGGCTCGCAGAGTTGCGGGGTAAAAGTAGTCGTAGAAGCAGGTTTGGAATTCATCACAACATATATTCCACAGACCATTAGCCTGGTTTAAAATGTCACACCAGCGCTTTTCCAATCCACGTAGCATATAAGTCATGATCTTGGCCCTCCACTCTAGAGGAGTCACCAGATGCTCAAAAATTACTAACGTGGTCTCTATCCATAGCTCCACATCCTATGGTCCACCATCCCCAGAAAAATAGGAGGAGAAGGCTACTGGAACACCCATATCAGCTCATCAATATTCACGTATGGTTGTGATGCTCCCTGGAAAGTAAGAATATACCAAAAGAAACCCTTGCGGAACTATGCCTCAGGACCTATGTCCTGAACAACCTCAAGTTCCGCAACTAGCACTATAGGAGGATCAACTAGTAGCCCATGGCTCACCATCTCTAAAGTATGGTCATTTCCTCTATCATGGAATACCACTGGAGGTCATCATGGTGGAATGTATCTACAATTCCAAACACATGCCTCAGGAAAGAACAACATCAAAGCACAAATCTCAAAAGCATAGGAATGGTCAAAATTTTCCTAGAAACCAATTAAAACCCATAGCATGCTCCCAGATTCATGAATTTATAAGGAACAGCCATCGAACCACTAGAGACTTTGCCTCTCGCCCACTAAAAAGTCAGGTCTAGGTCAAGTCTCTATTCACCATTAGAGTTTCCATTTCCATTCAGTTATTCGGGGGACTTCTCCATGGGTTACCAATTTTGAATCCATGAGGGCCTATAACACTTCATGAACCTAAAACTTGGTTCCCATTCAAACCATACATGTAACAATTCATTCAACATTTACATTCCATCGGTTCATTATTTCCCAATTTATAAAGGCCCATAATTCTTATGAATTGAAAGATGATGTCACCCCTTTACATATACTACACCCAACTAACACAACAATCGGCACAAATATCACATGAACTACCACAATATCATGTAGTATCTAATTCATCCTAGATGGATGGCATAATACATGGAATGTAATTATAACAAGTGTCCATATTATTCTTGAGATGGAACACCTTCATCTCATCAGGTTGCAACTGAAATAGAACCCAAAATTGCATCAATAGTAATAGTAGAAATCAATTGTGTCACCCAATGGTCAAATCAAATCATCTTTAACAGTAAAATTCTAGAAAATCAAAAATCTATTCGAGGCTATTTTGGTTTTCCCTGTACACGTGGTAGCTACTCACGGGCATAGTTTATTACCAAACTCAATTTTCTTCCTATACCTGTCTAATGTCGCCAAATAGTAATTCAAACCAAAAAAAATAAAAGAAATGATTCTGATAACACTTTGTAACATCCCGGACCTGGATGCCACCTGAAACGGTGCCCCGAGCCCGGTTGGCCACATGGCCCCAAGTGCATCTCCCCAAATGCCAGAGGCTGCCAACTAGTAGTGAGGGACTAGGTGAGTCAGTGGGGACACTATTCCCTCATTACCAGAGTATCAAAGCGGAAGTCAAACATACAATAAATATCAGAAGTGAAATAAACAGCAGACAACTGAAAGTAAGACAATACAGGCAAGAATCCATAACAATAACTAGAAAAGTCTCATATAAAAAAAGATTCATATGGTACAAGTATCTATAAATTAGTCAAAATAGTACATAGAAATACAAGTATCCAAAAAAGAACAAAAGACCAAAAATTTATCCCAGCATCACAAGCCTTATCTTGGTTATATGCTCCCATGATCCAAATCCACAATCAACAACCTGTACTGGGGCCCTTACCCCTATCATCACCCACAACCATATAATCTATTTGGGTCCCCAAGGAGGCCCAGATAGGGTGTGAGATATACATCCTAGTAGGAAACCACCCTGGTCTATACAGTTCTAACAAAAATTCTATAAAGTTCTTGCAAGTGTAAAAAGTAGTAGTAAAGGAAAGTGTGTATACCCATGGAATAAGTCTAATACATGGTATAACTAAATAGCCCTCAAGTATACTTGCAAAAGAGATTCAACTGCTAATAAGTCAGCTATAACCAAGTAAACAAGAAAGTCACATGGCCACGCTGTACATCAATCTGTATCAAGAAACCCACATCCACGCTGTATAGGGATGTTAAGTATCCCACCGCCACGCCGTATAGTGAAGTGTAGACCGCAAGGGTCATATCCAAGGTGTCATCGACCAAGGAATCCAAGTAATAAATTTCTAGACCCTGAATGTATGTATCCAAGGAGCTTGTCCAAGGAATCCCATCGAGTCCCATGGGTGTCCCTGGTGGAAACTCAGTTAGGTGCTGGTTGGGGTCTTAGGAGCTAGTCAATAGAAAATCCTACATGATCCCAAGAAATCCAGATCCATGGGGTAGCAAGGCCCAAGGCATCCCACAGAATCAAGACCCAAGGTGTCCACTACCGCATTCCAGATCCATGGAGAGAAGTCCAAGGAATCTATCAAACCATTCATTCAATCATTAAAATTAAACATTCATTAACATGTGAGTATACCCACTCACATCAACCTACACAAGCCATGAGTATACCCACTCATTAAAACCATTTTTCATTTACCAAGAATATGAACCTACCCTCCCATATAAACCATTTAACATACCATTATTCATTTCATAATAGATATACCCTCCCATATTATCCATTTAACATGCCAAACAATCAAAATAGTTAAGGCATAACATGATATCCCTTAGTCAAGGAGGCAGTACATCTCCTAAGAAAGATATTCAAGCTATCAGGGCATCTAAGGGATTCCTCTAACTAGGAAAGCACAAGAACATACCCATTGGGTGGTTTAAATAGGCATAAACAAGCTATTTCTTTAAGGCGCACCACTCAGGTGACCTCGAAATGAGAAACAAGTGTCAACACACCAAAACGGAACCTATGGGCATCCTCACTAGGTCCAAATACAATGATGTCAAGAAACTCAATCAAAAGTGAGGCCTCTCTAAAAAGTATGATTCGTGTCATATCAGTTGAATACCCAAAAAGCACAAGAAAATCCGAAAAAAAGTATAGACCACCTACCTCACCTCGGTAGTAGACAGCTCGTCCAGTATCAATTATTGATTCGTCCTGGTTTGGAAGAAATATGAAGAATGGATGAAGAACAGAATATTAGGGCATATTAGCCTAAATCCAAATAGCACAATCATTTTTTCAAAGAATCAAGAATGACTAAAGTAATTGAGGACTTACCATTGCAGATCTGATGAGACAAATGACAATCAAAACGGAGGTTGGATGGAGGAACTGGCTCAAAGCCTATGTTTGGAACCTCAAGGGAGAGATATGGGAGCTTATGTGCATAGAAGGAGAGAAACCCAAATGGGTTTAAAAATAAAATTATGTTTTTCATTAAAAAAATAAAAAAAAACAACAAAGTAGGGTTGCACGGTTTATCCACACAGTTTCTCGAACCGTGCAAAAACTGTGCGCACCTCACTGTCTTGGAGGGGAACTTCGCAGGGTTACCCCACATGGTTTGAATAACAGTTTAGTAACCATGTGAAACCTTTTGTTAATAACCTACATCTTTCATACCTATTTCACGGTTTGGACTAACCATGAGAAGGTCAGGCGCACACCGTGCACCATGTCATTTTCAGTCCAAAACTTGTTTTCAGACTCCGAACAAGCCTCGAACACCTCCAAAACACCCATGATCAAGTTAAGAATTCCCATTAGTCCATAATATGGTATTTAAACTAAAAAATGATCCAACCTAATATGAAAACCTATGTTCTTAAAGTATTAGAAAAGTTTTTGGTCATCAGAGTAAACAGTCAAGATACCCAAAAATTGAATCCTTAAAAGCTCAGATGAAAGATATTAAACAGTCCATGGGTGATCAAATTCAACTAGCTGGGCAGCAGGATATGTTAGGACAAATGATGAGACAATCCCTGCCCGCCTAGCCTTCCCAGCCTACCTAATCAGATCCTTCACCTCCTCGCTCAGACCCAACCTTATATTGTGAGTTGTATGTAGGAGATCTTGATGTACATATTGTAGTGTTTGGAGTTGTGCATTCTTTAGGGGATTTTGTACATCACTAGCCTATTCATATGGGTTAGGTTAGAGTATTGATACATGATATTATTGATCCTCCTACTCTACTAACATTCCCTAACATGGTGATTACCAGATTTGGGGATTGTATGGGTCATTTTATACTTTGTCCATCTAGCCTCCTTTGTCATATTTCATATGAGGTATGTGTTTTTTTAAATATTAATTACATATGATTCAAAATTACTTATAATGTTTTCTGACATTTAACTTATATAGGAGTATCTAAAATCCAATGAAATTGCACAAAGGAAATAAAAAGGTTAAGAACAAACAATTGTAGATACTTCAGATATTTCTGATGGGATATAAATATTATCTCAGGCTTCTTGTTTCTTGTCAAATATCTATAAGATTCGTATGTCATCTGATATATATGGAAGATATTATCCATTGAGAATATTCTGAAAAGATATAATGGATCTAATTGATTTTAAAGAGCTCACTGTGAATTTGTTGTAGTTGTTTTCCATGTAAGTAAATTGACCTTTCATTTTTTTTAAATTAAAGATGATTTAAATTGAAAAACTATATTACTTTTTTAATTAGGTATCTATACATGATACTTGTTCAAAATGACAGCACAGGTGTTTATGGTTTTATAGATCCAGAATATATTTCAATGGATGTGCAATATGTGTTGACTAAAAATAGAGTGGAATATATATGTGAGAGGTTATCAAATATGAATAGTGGGTGTTGGTTTAAGCCATTTATTGATGGGTAATAGAAGAAACATAATTATGAACTAATGTCCATTATAATGTCATTAAATGTGAACTTCTTTTATTTTAGGGGGTATTGGATATTAGGCGTATTCTGCCCAAGTGAAAATACATTATATTGGTTTTTCTCTTTATTAGGTGGTGTTCATAGAAAAAATTTCACCTTGTTAGAAAAGTAAGTTTTTTGTTTTTTATATACTCATTGTGTTTAATTATCATTTCTTATACATGTATTATTAGTTGATATATATGAATATTCGCGTCATGGAAAAAAATTAAAAAAGGTCACTTTTCGATATAGAATCCAAATGCAACCAAATATGTGAAAGTAAAGGTAATTATTTTTTATATTAGATATTATTTTAATTTTTGGATATATTTATATATATAATATATTTTTTTTATTATCAGGTTAATATTTTCTTATCTATAGTTTCATCATCATCAAGTATATGTTGATTGTGGTTATTATGTTCTATGATTCATTTATGATATAATCACAACTGGGGAAATGAATGATTATGATGAGGTTTTTCATATAAGTTATTTTATATTTTATATCATATTATTCTATTTTTTTAATCTAATATCATTAAACTTCATTGTAGGAATTCAATTATGTCGATTTTTACACGTAAGAAGAACTTAACCATCTTCAATCTTTGTTTGTGAACTACTTGTTTAGTATGATTAGTATTTAAGGTATGTATGTTCTTATGTTTCTGATTACTATTATATTTTCCTAATAAAATATGTTCAAAAAACTTATAATTATTTAATTATAATAGGTTTTTGAATGTAATGATATCAAATGAATGCTTCAAAAATAACCAACAATCATCGTGTTGTAAATTTCATGTATGTATTTTTTAATTCTACTTTATAATATAAATCTGTAGATAATTTTTTGATTAACTAGTTAAAACAAGGTATATTTTTGTAGATTTTTAGTCAATGTTACATGATTTTTGGTTGTTGTATATTAGTTTTTTATTACAGGGATTTTAATTATTATAGGGATGTAATATTCAAATTTTTCTAAAAACAATTAACTTTCGACATCAATTTTTATAGAAACCGACATCAAATCATTAAAATAAAATTACATTGTTTTCGACTTTGGTTTCCTATAAAAACTGACTCTAAAAAGTAAATTGAAATCTATTTCCTGTATCCGTTTATATATAAATTGATGCTAAAAACTAAGCACACTATCATTTTCAGCATTTGTTTTTAAAAAACCAACACAGAAAACCTTATTTTTTATGTCACCTTTATAGATGTCAGTTAAAAAATAATGTTAAATTATATTTTTTCACTAGTGATGGTCAGGGGATATTTTTTTTTGTTGTTACTTGGCATCATGACCCTTGGTATGTACCATGTGGGGGATGGTCGAGAGTGTGGGCGTATTTGATATCATCATGTGGGGCATGCTTTACGGGATGATTCAATATGTATTATTACGTTCTGGATTATTCACGAGATTCTAAGTTTCACCCATGTCTATTGTCACTTAGTTTCTTGCAGAGATGATTAAAATTCTTGTGGGTTTGATACCCCTGTATGTTTATTTTCCATTGCCCTTATTATATGATCATTGTATCATTCTCATATGTGGTATATTTCCTTGTAAATTGATGTGTTTGTTTTCAAAGGTCTATGGAAAAATATTAAGATGAAAATTTTGTATACTCTCATGTGCCTATTTTGAAATGAAAGCATCACTTTAACCTTAAAATTTTAATATCATTTTATTTGAAAAAAACTTGGTTTTGAGATAAAATAGGGAAATAGAACATATTTAGTTTTAAATTGAAAAATATAGGAAATAATAATTTTCTATATTGTATTTCAAACTTGAAGTTGATGTTTCTTTAATTTTAAAGGAAGTGATTTGGGAATAGATTTATCCATGCACACATACTGAGTTTTAATACTCATGCCTATAGTTATTATTATTTTTAGTTTGTTGTGTAGGTCTCATCTTGGTTTCGATTTCTGTGGGAAATGGTTGGCTTTGGTATCGGAGAGTGACCCTCATAGTTACATGGAGGTGTTGTGTTTTCAGGTTTCAATTTGCATTTTTTGTAGAATTTGTTGTATCTTTCAGCTTCATTGTAAAGGATTTAAATTTTTATATTATATATATCTATTGGGATAATTTTTTTATATTTCTGTCGTTTAGTTTATTTATTTATGTTGGGAGAAATCATTCCCTTGGTTACTCTATTGAGGCCTTGGAACTAGTTTCTATCCCTTGGGGATCGGGAATTCCCTTTGAGCCTTGTCTCAGGTCAAGTCGGGTGTCATATTGGATGTAATCTTAGCTTGGTTCACAAAAAAATGGTATCAGATTAGGTTGGTTCTGTATATGACCTATCTTTCAGAGAACCTAATGTTATTTGGGATGTCAAGGTAGATGGATTAGGACTGTCAGATCTTATGGTGCTAGTCTAAGGGAGTGTCTAGCCAACACTTTCTGGACTGAGCCATTAGCTTCCATGGGAAGTCAGGTTTCTTTTTGTATTTTTGTTTCTTGAGGTTTTATTCTTCTTTGGAATAATAAAAGGGAGTTGTACTAGATGTCTTGTGGGCTTACAGAGCATGGAAAGCCATGTAAAGCTGGGGAAATAGTCCTAAAAGACTCTGTGATGGTGGTGTGTTTCGAATATGGCCACCAACCATATGGCCAAGTCACCCACTGACACTAGTTCCCTCTTATGAGTTGTTTAGGGCCTTCCTTGATTCTGATTTTTTTTAAAACTCTTGGTTTGGAATTGTTAAAATCTAGATTTAAAGTGGAAATGGTTTTGTTTTGGGAAGATACGAAATAAATTTTCCAAATAGTTTGAAGAATTAATTATAAAATATATTTTTATAAATTTATTTTTGAGTAAATGGGGATGAGATCACCGATATTTAATTTTTGTAATAAAAATTGGGGTTTATTAAAGTTTTTTGTCTGAAAGTGGAAGTTTATTCAGAAAAGGGGTTTGGAAACATTCTTTAACTAAGACGAAGTGGTTTTTTAATCAAATGATTTTTATGGAATGTGATTGTTGAGACACTATTTTTTTTAATAGAGTAAAATGGTTTTTTAGTTGAACATTTAGTGATCTATTAAAATGATTTGTGAAAATTAAAATAGAATGTGGATTAGAAGTGTGAAAAACTTAGGGGTATGTTTTGTTTTAAAAAATGAGAATTTTTTTGACCTTTGGGATTTCCTTGGGTGCTCACATGCATAGATATATGTGTAAATTGGATGGATGGTTATATGGTAGGATGAGTGACCGGTGTGGCATGAGTTGATATGTGTCTGGATTGGAATGGGAAGGTTTATGTGAGTACAACTCTAAGGAATACCATCAGTGAGTGTGAAACCAACCAAGTTTGTTTTCTTTCAAAAAAAATCAAGCGGAAAATTTTGATGTTTGGTAGACAATGGCTGTGTGGATAGATTTTCCTATGTTTTGGGAAGTGTTCCTTGTGCGGTATTTTGAGTTTGAGAACTCTTATTAATGAGTTGGTTTTGAATGATATCTTGTTTTTCTTGTTTCTTAGTGTTCACCCCTATAAAATTTTACTGGATATTAGAGGTGCGGCTAAAGCTGGTTCCTCATTAATAGGATTTCCAGTTGATCAACCTTAGTGTTTCATTCTTGAGTTTTGAAAGTTAAATCCACCTATCTTTTATGGTCAAGCAGGTCCTCTTGAAGTGGAATATTGGATGTGGAAAATTGATAAAATCTTCAATCTTCTTGAGTTTCCTAAGTATTTAAAGGTAAATTTTTCTAAATTTATGCTTGAAGGACCACCTTGGAAGTGGTGGAAGTTGGTGTCTCGAAACAAGCCTCATGAAGATCTTAATTGGGAGTTTTTCAAGGCTTTGTTCATCCAATGTAAAGGTGATAAAGGGTATAGAAATGTGTTTTCTCTATAAAGTTAGTGGATAAGTGTTATATTACCTCCATCATTTCATGGATATAGTACCATATGATCCAAGGTATGTTGAGGACAATCCCTTGAAGGCTAGATGTTTTGAGTGAGGGCTTCGTCCTGATTTGTAGTTGAAGGTGTCGAAGTTCAATCTAACTTCCATTGCCAAATTGGTGAGTCGATTTGTTTATGTTGAGGATGTGTTATAAGGAATTCTTGAGATAGTCTTCCCTCTTTTAGTTCTTGGAAGCGGTGAAAGGAATTCCAGTAAGGAATGGGGGAAACAACATGATTTTTTTGGTTCTGTTCATGGAATCAAAAGGCCTCTAGATATTTTGTTAGCTTATTCTATGTGTAGTATCATGGTGTGATATTAGTGCGGTAATCCATGTAATAAGAATCCATCATGCTTGAGTGATCCAAAGACCTATCATGCCTATGGATTCCTAGGACATTTGCAACAGTTCTTTTGTGGTGTTTCCAGAATGAGACGTGGAGCTAGTTCATAGGAGTAGAGTGTTATTGGGGCTCAGTTTAATGTCTCTTTATTGTAATGTTTCTGTGAGGCAGGAGATGCTTCAAACATCATGGATCCAACCATAGGCCCCTGAGTGAAACTCGAGTGTAGTAAAAAATCCTCGGGTTGTGGGGGAACATTGGTCGATAATTTTCCTCTAGTGTTTGGTGGGGTTTTTGGTTCAGTCTGGGAAATTTTGAATTGGTTTAATATGGTTGATTCCTAATGGTGGGGAGACCTAATATGGGTCTTGTGAGGGACCTCTCTTAAATAAAATCATTTCAAGTTCATTTCTAATGGTGGGGAGCCAATTCAGGCCTCCCCCTATTGGCAATCTGGTTTAGTTTTTGTTGTTATCTTGGTGTTGGGTAGTTTTGTTTTGATTTATTGGCTCTGAGTTCTTCCATGGTTAAACGTTGGGCTTATTGAGTATGACTGACGGTCTTGTCTTATTCAAAAATTGGTTTACGATTGTTGGTTCGTTTTGGTAAAAAGTTTTAGTTCTTTGGCTGATGGTTGAAATGTTTTTGGTTCGAGAGGTTAGATCATGTGTTTGTGGAATCCTTAGTCCTTGATCGATCAACTGGAAAATGTTGTGAATTTTTAGGGGAGAAAAGCATAAATGGTGGGGATAATTTTCATACCTAGTTTTCTTTTTCATCATCTGTTCTGGTTCATTTTTTGATCTCAGATTTTCTCTTGAGTTCCAAGTGTGATGGGTTTTAAATTTTTAGGAGTATCTTTGTTTAGTTTCTACCCCATGGCTATTCCTTGGTTTTCCAAGAGTTTTTAGAAGAAAGTTTAGTTTTTGAGCTAGGAACTAGCTTGTGCATGGATGGTTCACAATTTGGAAAACCGTGTGGTTCATCCCAGGTAACTGGGTGAGACTTGGTGTGCTTATGGTTGAGGGTGCACAACCCACACATGATTGGTAAAATTGTTCTTAAAGTGTACAGGAATCCAATTTCCCATGGAAGAACCATTATTCAGGGTTGTAACATGGTTTGGATACCATGTGACCAAACCGTGAAAGGTTCCTAGGTGTGTCCAATAAGGGGCACATAGTTGTAACATATTTTGGTAAATCGTGGGACCAAACAGTGTGAGCTGCCTAGTTTTTAATTTTTGTGAAATTACAATTATGACGTTATAGGATTTTAACCCCAAATCCCCCCCCCACCTGGTGTGTGCAGCCCTAGGGAGGCTTTTCCTTGGCTCTCCAAGCCTCCACTCCTATCCCTTGGTGTGGATATAGGGTTTTCTTTATGATTGGGGCTAGATATCTCAAGGTAATCTCCTCACCTCTCCTCGCACTTCCTCTTTCACCAATTTTCTCTTGAGATATATTTCTCTCATGGTCATTTGGATCTAGGGTTCATGTTTCCTTTCATTTATAATGGGGTTTTTTGTGTTTAGGGTTCCTCGTGGTAAATCTTGTCTCTCAGAACCTTCATGGTGTGATTTTTGGTGTGCGTTGTTGAAGTGTCGTGAGTTTGAGGTAGGTTTCCCATTGCACTAGCCTTTAAAGTTTGAGATTCGTTGGTTTCATTATTTTTTCACCTTCCTTATATTCTAAATATTGTTGTTTTATCTTTGTATTAATTATTTTCTATGAAAAGTGGTGATTTATACCTTGTTATATGATAAATAGTATTATTTTGTTATAAATGTGCATACCAAGTGTTTGATAAAATTCCTCATTGGATTTCACATAGATTTTGTGGTATTTAAAGCATGGTTTGTCCTTATAAATGAATTTTTGGCATATGAAATGATGATTTAGTTTTCATTTAAAATATTATAAGTGGTTTTAGAATTTAAAAGAAGCATGTGTTTGGATTTTGAAGGTGGTTTGTCATGTGAAGATGGATTATGGACTGTTTGGCATTTTTATAAAAATAGTCATACCTTGAAAGTGTGATGTGAATGTTTTAAATAGATTTTAAATTTTTTTTGAAATGGGAAATGGTGTGTTTTCATCTATTGGAAAGGTGATTTGGGTCCTTGATAAATGATGGGTTTTGTGAGAAGAACTCAAGGCTCAATTGGCACCTTTACAAAAGTGGTGAAATGTTTATCTTGAAAACCCTCCTTGGATAATTCCCTTTCCAAGTTATATGAATGAGTGGAATGTTCTTTTTTTGGAATACTTGAGACCTATTTACTCATTTATGTGTTGTAAGGAAAAGATATTGATCCTTGGAGTGCTTCGGGGTGATTTTTGTTGTGTGAATTATTATATACGTTATATGTGAATGTGATTGGATGCACAGCTGGAATCGGTTGGCTCACCCCTCATCTTTACATGTTGAAATGGGAATCTGGAATAGTGAGTGAATTTTCTGAGAATGATTATTTCACTAGTTAGGTTACATACTAGCTAGTGGCCCATAACAGGGAGATATTTTTTTATTGTTGTTATGGGATCGTACCCCTCAGTATGTACCATGTGGAGGATGGTCGAATATCCTACTGGATATTACCAAGGGTATACACCATGAGAAGGTGCCTCAAATTCCTATAGACTCCACCCCTGATAGCCTGTATCATTTGTATCCCTAAAATTATATCATCCAGCTATAGAACATATATTAATAATAGCATCGTAGCACATCCAGGTTCTCATAATAGTGGGGAACTATTATGACCTTTTAGTGTGACAACTACCTTTGGGACATTATCACATATAATGTTGTGTGGAATAAAAATCATGATGTCATAAAAGAGTTTATTAACATTAAAAAAATATGAACATGAGTTATCATAAAGTGCATAGAATTTGGTTCTAGGTCACCAACTCAAACAAAATCCCACTTTCACTAGAGAAAATTTCTAACCACCTTTAGTCTTATAGGTATCACATGATACTCATGCTTCTGCTAATATAGGTCTTTAGTCAAGGGGTCTACCACATTATCTTCTTTGGGTGCTCTACTCACTATAACTTCACCCCTATAATAGAAATCCCTCCAAAGTTGATACTTCTGGAGTATATGGTTTTTCCATTGGTGTGACATTGTCTCTTTTGAAAGAGTCACCGCTGCAGTATTATCACAGTACAATGTGATAGGGTATTTACTTTTAGGTACCACGTCAAGGTCCTGGAAAGTATTTTGAATCCAAATGGATTCCTTAGATGTATTAGAAGCCTCTATATACTCGGACTCCACTATAGAATCAGTGATAACTGGATTCTTTGAACTCTTCCAAATCACAGCTCCTCCATTGAGACAAAAAAATATCTTGATTACATCTTCAGATCACTGTATGAAAACTAGAATAATTATAACCTCTAATGACTAGCTCCTTGTCTCCTCCATCCACTAGGAAGATTTCCTTAGTTCTTCATAGATACTTAGGTATATCCTTAACATCAAATCAATGTTGTTCTCCTAGATCTTCTTGATATCTTCTTACCATGCTCAGTGAATAGGAAACATCAAGTCTAGTACATAACATAGCATACATGATTGATCATATCATCAAAGTGTATGTGATCTTACTCATTATCGCTTTATTATGTTGTACTTGAGGACACATTTTCTTAGAAATATGTAAACCATGTGACACTATCTCTAATTCCCTCTTGGATTTTTCCATACTAAATCTATTTAGAATATATTAAACATATGTAATTTAACTTATTCCAAGAAACCACTTGGATATATCATGAATGATCTTGATCCCTAGAATATAGGTTGCTTCACTTATGTACTTTATGGAGAAACACATGTTTAACCAATCCTTAATAGACTGTAAGACTATTATGTCATTTCCAATAAGTAATATTTCATCAACATATACTACTAGGATAATGAACGCATTCCCACTAAACCTCTTATAAACACATGGATCACATTCTTTCTTAATGAAACCAATTTCTTTTATGGATTCATCAGATCGAATGTTCCATGACCTAGATGCTTTCTCCAATCCATAAATGGATCTCTATAACTTGAAAATCTTTTTGGAATCACTTGGAGTCACAAACCCTTCTAGTTGTGTCATAAAGACATCTTTCTGAAGGTTCTCATTAAGGAATGTAGTTTTGACATCCATCTTCCAAATCTCATAATCATGTTAAGATTCTATAGAAAGTATAATTATATTGGATTTAAACATGGAAAATTGTAAAAAGGTTTCATCATAGTCAATTACTTGATGATGTTAAATCCTTTAGCCACTATCATTTCTTCATAGGTATTTTCTTTACCTTTTATGCCAAGTTTCCTCTTGAATACCCATTTTCATCTAATGGGTTTTATATCAACTGGATCATTGACCAAAACCCAAACTTGGGTTTTAAACATGAAATACATTTCAAAATTCATGGCTTCTTTCCATCTTGCAGCTTCTAATATTTCTACTACCTTCTTGTAGGAGAGAGGTTCATCACTTTCAACCAATAATGTGTCACCATCCTCAGTGAATAGAAAACTAAATCTCTCTTGTTCTCTTACCACTCTTACGCTCATACATAGTAATTATGTTTCAAGAACTACTTCTTCCATAGGAACCTATGGAATCTATTCATATACCAAATCTTGTGTATCTTGAGCATCAACTTCATCGAAGTAAATATTTGTCCCACTATCCTTTTTGAGGATGTGATCCCTCTCAATAAAGATGGTTTTTATAGTGATAGTCACTTTCTTGTATGAGGGGTTGTATAGGTATTATCCCTATAAAGATACACTTCGTGTCGTAGGGTGCTAGTTTTTTTCCTGAAAAGGCCTTAAAAATGCATCGCAAACCCATAAATGTGTATGAGAAAAAATAGGTTTCTTTCCCCTCCATAGCTCGAAGGGAATTCCATTTCCCACATTAGTTGGTACTCTGTTTAATGTGTGTGTTGCAATTTGTAATTCATGTCCCCAAAAGGATAATGGAAGATCTTCATGTATCATCATTGACCATACCATGTCTATCAAGGTGTGGTTCTGCATTTCATGAACACCATTCCACTGTGGTGTATAAGGTGGAGTGAGTTGATATAGAATCCCAAGATCCTATAAGAAGTTGATAAACTCTTGGTTAAGATATTCACCACCTTGATCTGATCTAAGCTTCTTTATCTTATTACCAAATTGATTTTCTACTTCATTCTTGAATTACATGAATTTGTCAAAGGACGTTGACTTATACCTCATTAAGTAGACATATCCATATCTACTCAAGTCATTACTAAAAGTTATGAAGTAAGAATATCCACCACTATATTCTATTGAAAATATTCCACACACATTAGTGTGTACCAATCCTAGAAGCTTTATGGACCTTTCACCCTGTCCACCAAATAGAAGTTTGGTCAATTTTCCTTATAAATAAGAATGAAATATTTCAAGTAGTTTTAGCTCAAAAGATTCTGAATAATTATCTCAACATATATTTTTCAAACACTTCGCATTTACATGACCAATGTGGTGATTCCATAGTTGGGTGTTATATGAGTTGTGTGAACATGATTCGTTATCGATTTACAACACTTGGTTTTTGTAATTTAATACATAAAGACCATTATTTAAATGTGTTATACCATAACATGTGTTGCCTTATAAAAGAAATAACTTTTTTCCAAACTTGAAAATAAACCCATTTGCATCTAGTCATGATATAGAAATTATGTTCTTGGTAACTATAGGTACATAATAACAATATTTCAAAACCAAAATCATTCTCGTTGTTAATTAAAGGTGGTAGTCACCAATGGCTAGGGAAACTAGCCTCGCTCCATTGGTAGCTCTCAGATCCACCTATACTCTATAAATATTTCAAAATCTACATGGTTCCTGCATTTTGATACATATGTGAGAACTAAAAGCTATATCTAATACCCAATGTGTATAAATGGAAATATTTAACTCCATAACAATGCACCTTTATCTTACCCTTTCTTCTGGGTGTAGTTCCTCTTCTAGTGTCCTAACTTTCCACATGAAAAATATATTGTCTCCTTTTCCTTGACCTAACTCTATATCTTCTTCTTCTTGGAAGGATGGTTCTTAGGATCTTCAGACTTTTTATATGTCTTGGGTCCCTTTTAATTATTCTTCCTTTTCTTATTCACTATAAGGATCATAGGTTTATCACGACCCATGTTCTTATCCACTTAGAGAATCAAATTAAGAAGTTCTAAAAGACACTTCTAATTGTTAATCATATTGTAATTAACAATAAAACTGGAGAAGGTCTTGGTGAGTGATGAAATTATGTGATTTGTACGCAACTCATATGGGAATTTAATCCCTAATAAGTCTAAGAATTAAATGTTTCCAATAAGTTTGACTACATGAGGCCCACCTAGTGCAGACTCTCTAATAATAGTTTTGAACAAGGAATTGGAGATCTTGTACCTCAATTTACATTCCTTATCTTGATAAAGATCCCAAAGGTGAGACATCACGCTATATGCATCTATATCCTCATGTTGCTTTAAAATATCATTGGACATGGAAAACAGCATGAAGCACTGAACATCTATAGAATCATTTATATGTTTCTCATAGATATATAGTTTTTCATTACTTAACTTATTACCTGGAACAACTATAAAAGGTTCTTCCACCGCATATAATTTCCTTTCATGGTGAAGGATGACACATAGGAGCATTTTACATTCTTATAAATTTGTGCTACTAAGATGGGTTTCCATCACAAGTATGGATCACAATGATGTGTTTTAATTCATTTTAGTTTTGTTTCTAAAAAATAATATAAGCATAATTTTAGTACTTTATCTAATAAAAATTAGACAAATAAACAATTTTTATATTTATTAGTCTCCCACTATTTTATTAAAACTAAATATCCCTCTCTACTGGATTCAAAATATCTTGTTGCTTTGATATTATAGTGGCAAGGATCCATATTCCCTTTCCAATTATCCCAAATTTGGTTGGTCAAAAAAATTGAATAGTTTTAGGTGGGAATTCCAAATTTCAACTACATTAACTCACGATTCCTTGATTTTCTGAGTGGACTCCTCAATCCTAAAATACTTAAATTGGGTTTCCTCAACCTTTGTCTCTCAGTTACAAAAAGTCCAACTTTTATAGTCAACCCTTGATGTTAACTATGTTAAGTCAAACCAAAAAATCAAGTTCTAATTCCCTGATAATTGAAAACACCCCAACTTTGGTTGGTCAAGCACTTTGAACTTTGGTTCAATTTTACTAAAGTAGTGGAAGTCTATACTTACTTAATATATATAATTGAGGGATTTTATCCTTTATACATAAATTTCCAATTATTATATTTATCACATGCTTTTTAATATTAAGTGGATTTACTTAAGTGATTAATCATGTATCATATAATATTTATACATAATCCAATTTGTTTTAGTTCTATCTTGCATGCTCGTTTATTTCATTAAATTATGTGATCACGAGAAAACATCCATAATGAAAAAACCATACAAATTGAAAGAAATAAAATAATAAATTGGTATGATCATAAGATTTCACTAGTGGTTAGTTTATCTGGCGGTTGATAAACTACTCAATGACCTAGGGGAAAAACACCTTGAACCAATTAAGGTTTGTATTACAGCTTTCCACCTATCCACTAATGTATCTCTCTTGGATTGGTTTTTCCTCAGCTCCAAACTTGAACTACCTCCACTAGCTTGGGAGATCCGTCGATTACAAATGCTTTTACTCACACACAGTTGAGGGGAAAGGGTTTTACATAAAAGAAACCATGGGCACGCAAATCCTGTATAATAAGATTATAGAAGGCACACGAGATAACAATATAATTTAGTAATAAATTAAATGAAACCAATCACATACAAAGGTTTTTTCTAGCTCATGATCATCCACATGCCTGCAATGAATTATGAATTTAATAAAACTCGCATTAAATTCTTATTCATTCTTATTTAAGATAAATCATGCTCAAATCATTTAATTGTCATCTTTAATTAATCAATTATTTCATCTTAATTCTCATTAAAATTTCTTTGATATTTTCATCCATTATAATTTTAAACAAATTTAATAAATTCATTTAAAATTAACTTTTTACATAAATATACCATGGATGAAACATGGTGAATACCCATCCAAATCTACCCAACATGTATTATAATCATATAGAGTTTATTCTTTGTAAAAAATATCATAAGACTTATCATGTAATTTCGTGAAGTATAGTATCAACTTAATGATTACATGAATTACAAGATTTTTCTACAATATGTCATGCTTTAATGCACGTAGAGTAACAACGATAACACAACTCATACATGATATGCATATATTTAAAATTATGCAGATATTAATTAAAAATTTATATATAAAAATATTAAAAATTCATCACCTGGAATGTCCTGTCAACTTAATGACCACATGAAAAAACATGTGTTAAAGTTTACATAATATAATTAATAAATTTTAAATCTGCATAATTTGGTATAACTACATAGCATGTGCATCTGAGCTATACTGTGTGTAAATCTAGCACAGTGCATATAAGGCACACACCTAGGGACTCGGCATGTAAAACATGCCTCAGACACTGGATTACATAGTGTTTCCAATGGGCTACACATTGTGTGATCTATGAATTACATGATCACTAGTCAGGTAGTCCATGTATTGAAATGCACAGCCCATCTTTGACTCAAAGGGACTACATGCCGTGTACATGGGCTACACGGCATGTACTCTGAATGATTGTGTGTCAATCTATCCCAGTCGACACATAGTTTAAGAATTAACTATACTTTGTGTCATTAATGCACATGGTTTGAGTAATTTCCAAATTAACTTCTGGTGCATTGACCACAAGTACATGGTGCGTAACTTCGGTTACATGGTGTGTACTCCTGTGTTATCCCGCAAAAAACCTCAACACCTCTGGATGAGTTCCTCTATTTTATTTTAACTATAAAATTAATTGTTTCAATTAGATATATAAGAAAAAAAGGACTAATAATTAGATCTCATAATTATAATTAAATGAATGATTAAACTTGAATTGAAAAAATAAATTAAAATTCATAATTCACCAATGATATTTAAATAATTATAATTAATTATGTGACTGCTCTGATACCACTTGTAGGTTCTGGGTACAATAGAAGTTTGTGATGGAAGGTGCCCAAGTTGAATTTTTAACATGATTAATGATTAATCTAAGATTTTACACAATGTTAAATGTAGTGATCAATAAAATTTAATCAAAAAATTAGACAATAGAAATCACATAGAAACCAGAGGGAGGATTGTCACATATTATTTGTAATTAATTTCATTAATTAAATAATTACCTTTGTTGGAATTGTTTCTTCATTGATGAATCTGAAAATAGATCTATATCATTGCATCATTTCTTTATATGAATCAAGTGTTGATTCCCTCTAGTGGTGATCCACACATGTTCCACAAATCTCCAGACGTCGTTGAAGGAATCTTTGGGTGCTATCACAGAGGATATTTATTATTGAATCATCTGCCTTTGATCACTATGAAAATTAATTCCAAATAGTTCTACTTGATCTCATGGAGGAAGATGGCTATCTGTTCTTGAGAGCAATATTGGAGAAGAGAGATCTCAATTAATTGAGAGAATTCTCCAATTTCATTGTACACAACCCAAAAAAATGAATTGTTGTAATGATAAAATAGCCTACCTAGGTTTATGTATCTCTAGGGTTAAAATAAAATAATTGAACAAGTTCTCTTACTTATTTATTTAATCCTAGAAAAAACTCAATGTCAAATAATAATATTATTATCATTTCTTGACATGTGAAAAACTTGTGAATTAAAATTAAATATTATGTAATTAAATAATATTCAATATTTATTATTTTATCATTGGGCCATTAAACTCAATCTTCCATTCCTCGACAATATTAATCAGACCTTGAATAATGTATATTTATTTATTAAATAAATATCATTTCATTATTTGAAAATAAATAATTAAATATTATATTCACTAGATAGAAAATAAATATTTATTAAATATTCCACTCACATTATATTTTCTTGAATAACTAGTGAATGAATATATGTGATCAATAATAAATGAATAGTTATTAAACCATGTGTGGGAATAATATTTATTCAACCTATTAAATAATAAATAATAATATATTATTTAATAGACATTCTGGGTACACTTAGTATGTGGCCCTTTATGCCTCTTTCTCAGTGTCATTAGGTGAAGCAGCCTAAAGTCTGAGGTTAGCATCTACAAACATGAAAAGGCACCCATAGAGAAAGAATTTAATGCCACAGTGACATAATATCTCATACTAACACTTACTATGTAATGTAATCCCTTTAACACAATATATCAAATCAAGTAGGTTGTGTGATGGTGCCATCAACCTATGTGCTTGATGTCTCTTTCTTTGACTTTCTGGAAATAGAACTTGCCTATAAATCACCATGTCCATGGATTTATTTAGACTATATAATTTCAATCAAAGGGCATGATGTATCAACTTATTTTAAATAAATAAGGGGAAAAATCCTTTCTCATATTATTAATTAATGCAATATTACTCATGATGCACCCAACATATCCTACTTTGGTGTGAACATTTGTCATCACGGTTTTCATCAATACATCAAAGTACATGAATCATAATACCAATTAATAATAATATTAAAATCTAAGGACCAATACACACTTCTATAGATAAGAACATACAATAACACATATAAATGTGTATTTCCTACTGGAGGGTCTCGTTCTCATAATATCCTACTAAATATTACCAAGGGAATACACCATGAGAAGGAACCTCAAAGTTCTATGAGTCTCCACCCATGATATCCTATATAATTTGTGTCCCTAAAATGATATCATCTGTCTATATAACATTGAAATGCACAGCTGATTGTCGCCTATCGACTGGTCAAAGTTTCGGTACTCTGCTAATGTGTATAGCAGCACTCGGGTCGAATCCTCGGCGATGATACTTTGAAATAGTCATTTGTTTTTAGTTGATTGTATTCTGATTGGGGGTTTGTTTTCAGAGCTTAATTGAAAAGACTAATTGATTATGATTGATTTAACAAAATGATAATGATTGGGGTGAGTTCATTATTAGGGAGTTAATCTTGTGAAATCCTTGAGATTTGCTTTATATTGCATTTAAATTAACACCTATTTCACAAGTTGACGTCGATTAGAATTCCTAAGTGTTAAAGCTTCAATCCAAGACTTAACTTAAATAGGATTCTAAAATCAATCAGTAATTGTTTATGGTAGTGTATTTATGGTTCCAATAATCCATAGAAACCACATGCTAAACAAAAGATGTCATTAATCCATGACATATTATGTCCAACATACACAATGTTAAATTAATGAATACTCATCGAGCAAATACTCTCAATCACTTAACATCCCTAAATTTTGACTCACCCCAATGAGATATTTACTCAGCCATTTGGGTGTTTAAAATTATGGTTATAATAATGATTATTATTATAAATTAATAAGATAAGAAAAATAAATGGATTAGAAAAGAGTGGTACGTCGAACACACACACACGAACAATGATGATAATTAAAAACAGATTTTTGATTGAATGGGGAAGCAAAATAAGGGAAGGATATTTAACTGAATTTAAACTATTTTAAGAACATTAATATTAAAATACATAAGGTGTATGAGAATAAGATATATTGAAGAAGTAACTTGCATTAAAACAGAATTACAAGGAAAGAGAATTACAAGATTACAAAAAATGAAGAACACGAAAGTAAGTGAAAACAAAGAGAAGAGGAAAGGTCTCTCAAGTGAAAACTTGAGTATGGAAGGTCCTACCAAGCCTTTTTCAAGGCTTTGGTCGTGACATTATGATCTCCTCTCTTCTAAAATGTCATCCCCTCTCAAGGAGATAAGGGGAGAGTATTTATAGCCCAAGGAGTGGACTGTTTGCATTCCCAATCTGTCCCTCCACTTGCATCGAAAATTTGGCTATTCCGAAAGAAGAATATTCGAATCTCTCCTTCTTAAAAGTTGTAGAAAATAATGTTTTCCGACTACTCTCAAAATGTTGAGTCATTTGGACTTAATTATCAAAAGTTATGGCTGGTTTATTAAACAAAGTTAAACTGTCCATTTCAATCTAGTCTTTTTGAAGTCCATAATGTGAAATGGTTTTTGAATATGAATATTCCTTCAAATACGAATGGTTTCTTCAAGAAAGTCTGCCACCTATATCTCCTATTTCACACTGAAAAATCTCAGCTCTATTTTATGCTTACATCATGAGATATGCCATGCATACTATACTGATTTTAATTCTCGGCCAGAATGGTGGGCTGGACTTCAAAGCTTTATTTGGGCACCTTGTACTTGGATTTGGGCCTTGAAATTTTTATAAAAGATGACATGTAGTGGCCCCCGAATTATGGTGTAGATTTAATGTTTTTGGACTTCTGTATTGAGCCCAGTAAATCAATCTTCAAGGCTGGTCCAGTTTGTTCACAGATTCTTTGGTCTTGTTTGGGAGGACCATATGACCCTTCAAATGGCATAATTGGATCATGGTACCTTCTAATGAAATGTTTTATATTGAAAGGAGAATCCTAAAAAACAACAAACACACAATTTGGATCGGTATAGTGACATTTATTATTAAAACATTAAACTGACTCAATTGGACTACTTCTAAAAAGGCTCAAAAATTATACTTAATATTAAAACATTAATATTTCACACGAATTATGCACATTTCATATAAAATAAGTAAAGGGAGTGTATAATAAGACCTGAAAATATTAATAACATCAACTCCCCCACACTTAGTTTTGTGCATGTCCTCATGTGCAACAAATATAAAAACATGACAAAATCATTTTTACTCACCAACAGATATTAAAATTTTGTTTTCTCCAATCAGGGGAGGTTTAGACTATTTCACTCATCTATTTTGAATTCCACCACAAGTTGTTACAGAAAAAATGTTCCAAAACTAATTCATTTTTTCATGCTCAAATTTAGAAATGGAAAATGTGGACACTCAAAACTCACACCTCTCAAGATGATAAAACTCATTTGTGGAGGTTCACTCTTTCACCAACAAAAAGTGAAAATCTTAGAGTTTGAAAAGAGCTCTCAACTTACAATCCCTATCCAAAGTGAACTAGAATCAAGAGGTCTTTTTAAGGGGTTTTGCTGTGGCTATGGGACGGTAGGAATATAACGTCCAAGAGAGAGAAGAAGAGGGTTAAAATACCAACATAGAAAAAGCAATGCACATTTTTTTGAAATGAAACATGGAAGGAAATGAAAACACATATTTACAAGGGAATGATTGTGTGAAGAAAGACACAGTAGAGAAAGAAAATATGAAGGCGATGAGAAGATGTAATATTTTCAAAACAAAAAAAACTTCTCCCAATAAGAATATAATGCAAGTGTTCCTTTTTTTTCTTTTTTTTTCTTTGTTTTTTTCGAAAGTTGACCTTGAGACAGATCTCACACTCATATCCCAACCCATGTTTGATCTCCTCATGACACTAATTGTAATTTTTATAACAAGATCAAAGGTTGAGGAAGAGTGATTTTTGACCTACCCAAGACACAACCCATTTTTTTCATTTTTTTTTTTGATTTTTTTTTGAATTTTGATTTGTTTTTTTTTGAATTTTTTTTTGAACACTTTTCAATATCATTTGTACAATACATTAACTGAATGACAACCTCCCCCCCCCCACACAAAAATTTATGCTTGCCCTCAAGCATATGATAACACACCAGAAAGTAAGGAAATGATACCCAAAACTGAAATCCAGTCCCCCCCACACTTAAATTTCAAAAACTTATGCAATGAAAATGCATGTTGATATTGGATGGGATAAGGTATTGGGCTTGTAATGTGGCTATCAAAGAAAAGGTTTTCATAGGCTTTAAGGGGAATTCAAAAGGAGGATTAATGTAAGGGTAATGAGAGGCTATTTGGCTATTGTGATTCTCATGTGGTTCAGAAAATGCCTCTATCATATTAATACACACTAAGGTAGGAAATTCAGCTCAAAGGTCCACAAACTCAAGACTCAAAAATGGGGGTGAAAACACACATTTTGAAAAGATGACCATAGGTGGCCTTGGAATGAAAGCAAATGTTTGTTCTCACGGTTGGGGAAAATAATTTTCCAAATCAAAAATTGAGCATTCAAAATGTGTTGGTTTTGACACAAAATTCTTTATCCAAAGTCATAATGAAAATACAAAATTTTTTAGGTGAAAAAATTTCTGTTAACTCCCCAAAATGGTTGTACAAAATTTCAAAACTCGATGGTGAGTAAGCATGACTTATAATTTTTTTTTTTGTATTTTTTAAGTGATTTTTTTTTGGTTTTTAGGTTTTTATTTTGGTAAAGATACACCCACAAAAAAGAGAAAGTGAAAAATAAAGGTTTTGATAAAGAAAATGGTTAAAAAAATGAATGAGAGAGGAAGAATAAGAAATATGTAGAGAGAGGAAGAGATAGAGAGAGTTAAAGGTAAAGAGGTGCCCCCTGGTTTGGATTCGGCGGGTCGCCTTCTCCATCTAGTGGTAGGTCGGCTAGAGAAGTTGGGGATCCAGTGGAAGTAGAGGTTGATCCATGCTTGTGGGATGTTACCTGAAAAAGAAAAATCATTATTCGTATAATGGAAAACTAAAAATAAATTGAAATTTCACAAAAGTAAAAGAAAACATGGGTTGCCTCCCAAGAAGCGCTGCATTTATTTGTCTATAGCTGTACAGTTGCAGTGGACTACCCATAGTCTGACGGTGGCCATCGTATTTTCTCAACTCCAATGTGCTTCCAGAAAAACTTTTTCTTTGGGAGGCCTGATGATTCATTGGATAATTTCTTCCCATACTTATTGGTGTGCTTGAAATTCAATGGGGTTGGAAAGAGAATATTTCTATCCTCACTTTGGTCTTCATCCTAAGGAATGATGTTATCCACAATGTTCTGGTTTTCTATGCTTGGAAATTCAGGAATATGGCTCAATTCTGATGGTTCATTTTTGTATGGATCAGATAACACAGTACCACAGTATGAGATCCCAGTTGTTTTTGACTCATTTATTTCATCACTTATCGATGTAGAGTAATGAGGATCAGTAGAGTCATATGACTGAATAAAATTTTCAATATCCTTTATTTCAATGTTGTTTGCCAAAGAATTGTCAATTTCAACCTCACCAGTGATCACTTTATTAATTAGGGAACAAATGTCACAACCTTCTCTCCCATCAGGACAATATAAACAAATTGGTTTGGGGTTCACCTCACATATAACAGGATTTTCAGAATCATGGATAGGAAATGATAAATGTTGAATAAACTAATCTGAATCCACAAATGAGCATTCTAGTTCATTTTCCTCATTGTCATCCATGTTGGATCATTGGAGGTCAGAGGTGAGATGAGATTCCAAAGAGTTTTTAAGATCCTTTAGATCAATGGAGTTTGCATTTGTAATGTCAACATCAATTTCACCATTAATCACTTGGTTAATGAGGATGCAATATTCACAAACTCCTCTATTAGTAGAACAGGAAGAACATGATGGATTAGGATTCAACACACTCTTAGAGGGAGTTTCAGAAACATGGATAGAGAATACAGATTGATTCTCTAATGGGTATCGCATGGATTGAAAAATATTGAACTTGACCATTTGGTCACCAAATTCCATGGACAAGATGCCAGTATGGACATCAATTTTGGTTTTAGATGTCATAAGTAATGGTCTTCCTAGAATCAGAGGATATTGGAAAGAAGTTGTCTCACCTTCCATGTCAAGGAAATAGGAGTCAGCTGGGAAGATAAGATTATTGACTCGAACAAGTACATCCTCAATTATTCCCTCAGGACTGGCTGTGCTTCGATTGGCTAACTGAATGACAACACCCGTTGGGTGCAGGGGACCTAGACCAAGGTTGGAGAATATGGATTTGGGCATGACATTAATTGAGGCTCCTAAGTCTATGAGTGCATCATCAAAGTTCGAACATCCAATTTGGCATGGAACTGTAAAGGTACCTGGATATTTGCACTTAATGGGTATGGACTGCTGGGTGGAAACATTTTCAAAGGTCCTAAGTTGCCTCTTGTGGGTGCACAATTCCTTAAGAAACTTGGCATACTTAGGAATTTGTTTTATGGCATCTAAGAGGGGAATGTTGACTTCAACACATCTAAACATGTCAAGCATTTCAGGATCAGGTTCAAAGGACTTCCTTGGTTTAGAAATGGCTTGAGGAAAAGGAATTGGATTCTTAATTGGAATGGAAGGAGGTGAGGGAATGGATTCAGATTTCTTTTCAATTTTCTTTTTCTTTTCATTTTCTAGGTCAACATTCAAAGGAGGGATAGAGGATTTATCTTGAGGCATAGCGATGTGCTTTCCCGATCTAAGTGCAATTGCACTTACATTACCCTTGGGGTTGGGTAATGGTTGAGCTGGGAGTTGGGAAGAATTTGATTGTTGTTGCTGGCTCAGGAGGGATGCAAGTTGACCTATTTGAGTTTCAATGTTTTTAAGGCTAGAACGGGTGAAGGAGGCAAGATCTTCCACT
The DNA here is from genome assembly GCA_963277665.1 of Viscum album. Classification (NCBI taxonomy): domain Eukaryota; kingdom Viridiplantae; phylum Streptophyta; class Magnoliopsida; order Santalales; family Viscaceae; genus Viscum; species Viscum album. The sequence goes on along the minus strand of OY728121.1, from coordinate 1,073,655,666 downwards.
GCACTTTCACATGGTTGCTTGGAAGAAGTGGCTTGTCCTGGATTGGGATTACCTTGATTTTGGTTCTTGGTAAATCGATTGTATTGGTTTTAGAATTGAGAAGGCTCACTAGGATGATGGAATCCAGGAGGAGGATTGTTCCTTTGAGGTTGAGGAACAAAAGGATAAGGTTGATGGAAGTTACCACCACCTTGACTATATTGAAATTGTTTTGGATTTTGAGGAGTGAATTGAGGGGGATGAGAGATGGTATTACCATACCTCAAGCCTGGGTTAAAGGTAGAAGAGAAAGGCTCAGAGTGAGATTGGTTGAAGTTTCTAACAAACTGACCTGATTGTTGATGGTTGGGATTCTGCTGAGCATATGCTGCATTGAGCTCCATTGGTCCAGATGAATCAGATTGATCCTCTTGAAGTTGTGGACATGTGTCTGTTGGATTAGTTGGGGAGCTACAGATTCCACAATTCTTGATAGTTCCAGGAAACATTGATTGTGGAGAAGACGAGGTTGGAGATTTGGTGGCCACAGCTAGCTGTCGCACAAGACCTGTAAGTTCAATCATCCACTCGTTCATCTTGTTTGGCTCAATTGATTGATTATCATGGTATTTTTTGACTTGAACATGTGCTCGAGTATGTAATTTTTGTGTGTTTGCAGCCATGTTACTTATAAGATCTCTTGCTGCTGCAGGAGTTTTATCAACAAGAGCACTGCTACTTACGGCATCTATGAGAGTTCTCTCTATAGACAATAACCCCTCATAGAAGTATTGGATCAAGAGTTGGTCAGGGATTTGATGGTGTGGGCAGGTTGCAACAATCTTTTTGAACCTCTCCCAGTACTCATGGAGTGATTCACTTGGGAATTGACGTATACCACTTATTTCCTTTCGGATAGAAGCAGTACGAGAAGCATGAAATAATTTCTCTAAGAAGAGTCGCTTCATGTCATTCCATGTAGTTATGGAACCAGGAGGAAGGTAGTATAGCCATGACTTAGCAGTGTCAGCTAGGGAGAAAGGGAATGCTCAAAGTTTGATTTGTTCTTCAAAAACCCCTTGAGGCTTCATGGTAGATCACACCACTTGGAACTCTTTAAGGTGGAGATGTGGATCCTCACCGGCTAGCCCATGAAAATGAGGAAGAAGATGAATCAAATCCGATTTGAGTTTGAAGTCAGCCTCTATGTTTGGATATTTAATACCAAGAGGTTGGTAATTCATATAAGGGGCAGTGAGTTCTTTCAATGTTTGTTCCCTAGGATTGGCCATATTGAATTCAATTGGTAGGGCAATGATTGGTTCTTGGGTGATTTGGTTATCCCTAATGGCCCTCCTAAGTCGACGAAGAGTTCTATCAATTTCAGGGTCAAAAAAATCCGAGGGATTGTTTGGGAGGCTATGGGGCATTCAGAGAGATTTATAAAGGATGAGGAAGACGGGTTTTCCTTTTTGTTTTTTTCAGTTTATGATTTTTAAGAGGAAGACGAGTTTTTCTTTGTGTTTTTTTCAATTTTTTTTAAAATTTTGTTTTTTTTGGTTTTTTTTACAATAACCAGAAACTAATTACTACTTAAAGAACTATCCCTGGCAACGGCGCCATTTGAAATGCACGGCCGATTGTCTCCTATCGACCGGTCAAAGTTTCGGTGCTCTGCTAATGTGTATAACAGCACTCGGGTCGAATCCTCGGCGATAATACTTTGAAATAGTCGTTTGTTTTTAGTTGATTGTATTCTGATTGGGGGTTTGTTTGTAGAGCTTAATTGAAATGTATAATTGATTATGATTGATTTAAAAAATTGATAATTATTGGGGTGAGTTCATTATTAGGGAGTTAATCTTGTGAAATTCTTGATATTTGCTTTATATTGCATTTAAATTAACACCCATTTCACAAGTTGACGTCGATTAGAATTCCTAAGTGTTAAAGCTTTAATCCAAGACTTAACTTAACTAGGATTCTAAAATAAATCAGTACATGTTTATGGTAGTGTATTTATGGTTCAAATAATCCATGGAAACCACATTCTAAACAAAAGATGTCATTAATCCATGACATATTATGTCCAACATACACAATGTTAAATTAATGAATACTCATCCAGCAAATACTCTCAATCACTTAACATCCCTAAATTTTGACTCACCCCAATGAGATTTTTAATCATCCATTTGGGTGTTTAATATTCTGGTTATAATAATGACGATGATTATAAATTAATAAGAGAAGAAAAATAAAGGGATTAGAAAAGAGTGGTACATCGAACACACACACACGAACAATGATGATAATTAAAAACAGATTTTTGATTGAATGAGGAAGCAAAATAAGGGAAGGAGATTTAACTGAATTTAAAATATTTTAAGAACATTAATATTAAAATACAGAAGGTGTATGAGAATAAGAGATATTGTAGAAGTAACTTGCATTAAAACAGAATTACAAGGAAAGAGAATTACAGGATTACAAAAATGAAGAACACGAAAGTAAGTGAAAACAAAGAGAGGAGGAAAGGTCTCTCAAGTGAAAACATGAGTATGGAAGGTCCTCCCAAGACTTTTTAAATTCTTTGGTCGTGCCAATATGATCTCCTCTCTTCTTAAATGCCAACCCCTCTCAAGGAGAGAAGGGGAGAGTATTTATAGCCCAAGGAGTGGACTGTTTGCATTCCCAATCTGTCCCTCCAATTGCATCGCCAATTTGGCTATTCAGACAGAAGAATATTCAAATATCTCCTTCTTCAAAGTTGTAGAAAATACTGTTGGCCTACGAATCTTAAAATTTGGAGTCATTTGGACTTAAGGATCAAAAGTTATGGCTGGTTTATTAAACAAAGTTAAACTGTCCATTTCAATCCAGTCTTTTTGAATTCCATAATGTGAAATGGTTTTTGAATATTAATATGCCTTCAAATACGAATGGTTTATTCAACAAAGTCGGCCACCTATATCTCATATTTCACACTGAAAAATCTCAGCTCGATTGGATTCTTACATCATGAGATATTTCATGCATACTATACTGATTTTAATTATCATCCAGAATGGTGGTCTGGACTTCAAAGCTTTATTTGGGAACCTTGTACTTAGATTTGGGACTTGAAATTTTTATCAAAGATGACATGTAGTGGCCCCAGAATTACGGTGGAGAGTTAATGTTTTTGGACTTCTGTATTGAGTCCCGTAAATCAATCTTCAAGGCTGGTCCAGTTTGTTCACAGATTCTTTGGTCTTGTTTGGGAGGACCATATGACCCTTCAAATGGGAGATTTGGCTCATGGTACCTTCTAATGAAATGTTTTATATTTAAATGGGAATCCTACAAAACAATAACCACACAATTTGGATCAGTATAGTCACAGTTATTATTAAAACATTAAACTGACTCAATTGGACTACTTCTAAAAATGCTCAAAAATTATACTTAATATTAAAACATTAATATTTCACACGAATTATGCACATTTCATATAAAATAAGTAAAGGGGTGTATAATAAGACATTAAAATATTAATAACATCAAAAATATATTAAGAATAGTATTTTAGCACTTCCAGTTTCTCATCATAGCGTGGAACTACTATGACCTTTTAGTGTGACAACTACTCTTGAAACATTATCACATAAAATGTTACGTAGAAGAACAATCATGATGTGATAAAAGGGTTAATTAATATTCAAAAACTATGGACACATGTTTTCATAAAGCACACTAAAGTTGGTTCTAGGGAACCAACTCTAACATGGGCGTATTTGATATCATCGAGTGAGGAATTTTTTTGGGATGATTGAACATGTATTATTATGTTCTGGATTATTCACGAGCTCCTAGGTTTCACCCATTTCTATTGGCACTTAGTTGATTTTAGTGATGATTGATATGATTGTGGGTTTGATACCCTTGTATACTTATTTTTTGTTTCCCTTATTACATTATCATTGTAGATTTCTATTGTGTGGTATATTTCCTTGGAAATTAATGTATTGGTTTTTAAAGGTTTATGGAAAAATGTTTTAAGATAAAAATTTTATTATAATCTCATGAACCTATTTTGAAATGAAATCATAACTTTCCCCTTAAAAATTTTAACATCATTTTCTTGTAAAAAAACATGGTTTTGAGATGAAATAGGTAAATAGACCGTGTTTGGTTTTAAAGTGAAAATTGTAGAAAATATTACTTTAATATATTTTATTTCAAACATGAAGTTGATATTTCTTTCATTTTAAAGGAAGTACATTGGGAATATATTTTTTCGAGAATACCTACTGAGTTTTAATACTCATGTCTATAGTTCTTCTCGTTTTTAGTTTGTGGTGCATGTCTCAGCTTGGTTTTGATATCCATGGGTGATGGTTGGTTTTGGTATCAGATAGTGACCCTTGGGGTCGCATGGAGGTATTGTCTTGTTAGGTTTCAATTTGGGGTTTTTGTATAATTTTTTGTATCTCATTTTCTTTGTAAAGTATTTCCAATTGAATATTATATATATATATATATTGGGTTACTTTTTTTATCTTTATTCTATTCAGTTTATTTATTTATGTTGGGAGAAATTGTTCCCTTGGTTACTCTATTAAGGCTCTGGAACTAGTTGTCAGCTCGTGGGGATTAGGGATACCCTTTGGGCCTTGTCTCGGGTCAGGCCGGGTGTGAGATTGGATGACATCCCAGCTTGGTTCATGACAGTCATCATATTAATGAAACAGATTGGGAAACCCAAAATGTATAAATTAGATTTGAACGAGATAAATTATTAATGGTGTGGTGTAATTGAATGATTTCCTTGGTAAAATGATTAACTTTTTATGAAATGGGATTTGAGATTATATAGTGTCTTGGGTTTCGGCAATGGTAATTGATATTGTTATTAATAAAGTAAAATGGAAAATTGGTTTAGTTTATGAAATAAAAATGTGAAATGGTATTGACAACATGTGTTTAGTGCTTTATTGGAATTTGGCATTTGGAAAGGGTATTTTAAATGTTATTTGAAAATGGTATTTTTGATATGGGATTTAGAAATGGTTTTTGGAATTTGAATGATGGGAAATTGGAAATGTTTTCAAAACGGAGATATTAAATGGATTCCTTATGAATTTTAATTGTTTATTTTGTGTTATTTCATTGATGATTTATGCCACATATACATATTACATACACGGTTTGGGTGACTCATGGACTCGGTTGTTGGTTAAAATCAAGGTAAACCAAACCCTATAGTAGACTCGGTTTTTAGGTAAACATTGGGTGAACCCAACCCTAGGGTGGACTTGGTTATGCTTGTTAAACCTGAGGTGAACACAGCCCTTGTGTAGAATTAGTTGTGCTTGATGGTTCCAAGGTTAACACAGCCCTCAGTGGATTGTTTTAGTCAAGTATGGGTATATTACCCCCCCAGGAGATGGTTTTGCACAATCATCATGACATGCTTAGAGACACCCGGTCATTGGATGAAGAAGGTATGTATTGATCTCAAGTTTCATCAGCGAGCATGGGTTCAACCTTTATTTTATTCTTTTCAATTTAAATGTTTTAGTGACTATAATTGTGATTTTTTAACTGAGTACTATTGCATGAATTTTATGTAGACTTTTGTTTTTTGGGACATTGGTGGTGGTGGCCGATTGAGTTGTCCTCACACCGTACCTAGGCTGCCATGACACTTGGGTAACCAAGAAGACACCATTCTTATTCATAGGTCTAGTTTCTAGGAAAGGTCTAATTTTGATGCATGTCATTTGGATTCTTATGATAGTATTGGATGATAAGATCATTCTAGACTCATGAACAGTAGAGATAGGTCATTAGCCTAAGTTTATTTTTGTTTATTTAGTATTATAAGTGTGTGATCCACCCATGGGGGTCTATTATGCTATGTATGGTGAATTAATTTATTTTACATATGATTTTTTATTAATTATAGTCCTTTGACCTGATAATGATGTTTTTCTAGATGTTTATATGTTTCAATTTATTTATATTGTGTTACACACTCAGATAATGAGGTAGTAGTCTCTCTATGGTAACCTTATGGGCCCTCATTGTTAGTTAGAAGATTCTAGTGTATAGGGAGCCACACCTGAGATATAATGGCGAAAATTAGTCTAGGAACTAATTAGTGTTTTGAGGTAATTGGATGTCACAAATGAGTATGTGATCTATTTTATTTTGTCTTACTATTTGGCCGAGGTAGAAGGGAAACTAGGATATTTTCGGATCTAGGTAATGAGCTTGTACTTGGGTGATGTATTCCCACATATGGGGGGAAATCCATGTTTCCAAGGATAGTAATTGTTTTTCTTTAATTTTACTTTTATAGTTGACTGATTTCCACCTTGAGTGGTTCACTTGGGTATGATGTTATTGATTTATGTGATTTTTACTCTTAGATGGTATGGAAAGAGGGCGTGTGTGTTCATGTATCATTATAGGCACATAAGATTGATATGTCATCTGTATATTTCTTATGATTTTTAGTTGTTTGAGATTGATATATATTGATGTTTTATTTTTTATATATGGTTTATGTTTGTTATTCATTTTTATATGCTGATGGATTTAAATAATTGAGAGGGGTTGGTATTTAAAGTGTATATATCCATTTATATAGTGTTTTCACATATAAATGTATGGTGGAATTATAATTGACCAACTCCTTAGGAATAATCAGGTATAAATGAATTATAAAGTGATGGTTTTGGTTAAATAAAATTAAATTGATCAACTTATAAGGTGTTTTCCCTCATAACTTTTGGATTTTATTTTATCTATCCAAAACCTAGAATTTGAAACCTAATAAAGTTTGGGAGTTTTAAAATGATGGATATTGAAAAGTTTTAAAATTTGAATCCTTGGGAATAATGATATATGTCCTTTAATAGTGAATGGGGCTCAATATATTTCATGTTTAATAAAATATTATTGTTGAACTTATGCATTTGGATTTAAATCATGCATCTTTTAAATAAAGTGAAATGATAAATGAAAGGTCCCTTAGGGATCATGGTGATGAGTATACCTCATTTTTATGGATGGAACCTATGCGTGGATTATGTAGTTTAAATAGAGAGCTCAGTTGGTGAGACCCTTAGATAGGGATTGTGATACCTTGATGGGTTTGGGTGTGTTAGATAGTGGTATGTTTCCTAATGTGAATATAGTTGGGGTGGTATGGTGTTTCCATATATCATGGTTTCTTATGACCCATGTGGGTTAGTGTACTTGTATGATGAGTAGGACCCCATAGAGGGTGCCTTGGCATGTGGTGATAATGATAATAGGTGTGTATCTCTGGTTTTGTGGAACCCAGAGTAAGCTGTTGGCTTTGTCATGTAAGATATCATGTGTTTTGGAATGGGGGTAAAAGTGTTTCCCATGAGAACTAGCTTGTGTGAGGGATGGCCTGAGGGGCTAGGTGTGAGATCCCACTTATCTTTAACATGAATATCATACTAGTGTCAAGTTGGTGTTTTCAATGATCAAGGGTAACCCAAGAGGGGTTAGACTGGTGTTTTGGGCGATTTAGATATGTGATGAGTGGGTAGATACTTTGGCCTATGGGATTGATGCACTGGGGGTGATATAGAGTTTATGGTAAAGTCATGGTAATGCCTTGGGTCTTTTCAAAGGTGAATCACTTAAGTGATTTTGTTTTCTTAAGGCAAGTTTCATAGGGTGGGATCGTTTGGGTGCCTAAACCTGATGTTTTAGCATTGTTTTGATGTGGTATTCAATGTCGAACCTAGGTAAATGGGTCTAGGAATAATAAATCATGGGTAGATGCTTATGATCCTGGAACTATGCTCGAGATGGGAATTGGTGGTGTTCTTAGTTTTGTCTCATGAGAAATGTCAAGTTTTTTGGGTGGAAGCATCGAGGATTCCTCAAGTATGATAAGATTTATGGGCTGAGAGGCATGGTTAAATGTTTGATTGGGCGTGTGATCCTAGAATAGATAATGAAAAAATCACGGGACCTTCATCTGGGTTGGTATATAGTCATAGTGGAACATGAGACCTTGAGGTTTTCATGACATCTGGGTGGATGGTGCATGCTAGAGAGACATAATGTCATTGGGTTAGGTGGTTGGGTGGCTCAGATGTAAGAACCCATTTTATTTGGTGGTATCAATTTGGTGCATGATGGTAATGCATGGGTCCTGTTAGGCCTTGGATTAGTAAAATGGGAAACCTAAGTTTTCATTGAAAATTATTCAGGTCTTCGTGAATCTTAAGTGACGTGGTGGTGGTAGTGTCTCCATGAACGTTAGTTCAAAACTAATTGGTAGAGAGTCATGGCTCTATTGTGGGTCTCATTTGATGAGACCTTATTGAATCAAGGTGAAAAATATTTGATGATACACTTTTAGGTAAGGAGGCCTAGGGAATTTTAATGGGTTTGAGATGTCCCTACAGCAAAAGGTTCCATTGTGAAGGGATTTTTGGGTGAAAAAATAGATGATCGGTATTGAACTAGACAGAGGTGGAAGAGATAAATGGATGCATCGAGCATGGCTCAGAAGAGTGAAACATGTTCTTTCTAAGCTTTAACCATGGAAATTGCACTTGAGGAGTATTATAAGTGAATTTTTATAGTGATTTGATCACCATAAACCATTAATGGATGAGGTCCTTGTTATGAAGCTGATATCAGCAATGTCATAGGTATCATTCCTAGAAGCTAATAATGGGTTGTAGTTGACATTTTGCTTTTTTCTCTAGTGGGAGAAATAGGGATATGCCCAAACATTGAGTTTAGTGATGAATGGATCATGGTCCATAGAGGTTAGAAATTAATCTAATTAGGTGATGATAATGATTCTCTTATGGTGGGGAGTGATGTATCAGTCATGGGTGTATGACCCTTATATTGGAAAGTTTGTAGGAATGTGGACTTTGTTATAGAGTGGTTGTAACAGCTTTGGGATGTTAGTGTGCAACAAATGAGGTGGATAACTATATTCCTTATGTAATAAAAAATAGGAAATTATATTTGGTGGTGAATCTAGACCTACCATTTGATTTAGACTTACGGAAGAATTAAAGTGAGCTAAGGGTGGTTAGATCATAGGTCTACTGGTGTGTGTGGTAGGACACAACATTTTTTATAGTTAAGGATTTAACTATGGAACCTTACCAGGAGTCGGTTATGGACTCTGGAGAGCATGTTAGGGTGATTGAAGTATACCTATGGGTGTGAAGGAATCATAATCGGGTAAGTTGGTGATGCATCAATAGTTGGAGTTGAGTTTTTTTGAGACAAATCTACTAGGAATGATTCTAATTGTGTCCTTTAGAGTTAACAGATGTGTTTTGGGTAATTTTTGTTCCATTCCATTTTGGTTTTTGGTAATGAAGAAGGGTTTCATCTTTTAAATAGTGTTCTCATGTATTTTTGGGAATGGTTAGTTGGGGACCATTCTAGTCATGTCATTAGAAAACAAGTTTCGAGTCTTAATAGGAAAATCTGGTGGTGGAGGCACTAAAGCATCATAATTTGTGGTTGTAAGCTAAATACTATGGTGGGGAGTACTATAGACCTGACAAGTGTTATAATGATGATACTATTAGTGTTTTAGGATATATAAGCTCAGGTAAGCACATATATTTATTTCATTTGTGATGATAGACATTGGTTTGGGTTTTGGTGGTCAGAGATCCTTGAATTGAAGTTTGTTCCTTGGACACATTTTGGGTTTTTGGGAATGGAATGAGTTTTTTCATCTTATAATTTATGATCGATATAGGATGTAATATGTGGATAAATTACCATAGAGGCTTCTTAGGGACGAGAAGTGTTATGGTGTGATGTTTTTGATTCCTCATATCCATGTGGGCATTTGGTAATCAATAGAATTTTCAATATTGGAAATGGTGGATTGGTTGGATTTTGAATCGAGCTTCAGGATGGGATTCAGATGGTTTGGGAACCCTAAAATAGTGTTTTTATACCTATAATGGGGTCTTATAAGGTTTCCTGGAGGATTCAATAAGCATCGTATGAAGCCTGGGGTGGCTAGGCTTTAAGGTGGTTGTAGTCTGCAGACACTGACTATCCGTTGGCCCACCGTCAGCTTTCCAATGACCTGGGCAATGGCCTAGTGACACTACCAGACCCACTATCCAACCTATGGGGTGTTATTAAGGTTAAAATTTACCAAATTATCCCCTAATAGTTTTTAGGTGGAACCCCTCCTTTATCACTATTTTTTGAGCACGACCATGGGTTCCAAACCACTCTAACCCCCTTTGATTTTGGGTGGTTTTTAACCATTATTAGATGATTCAAGGTGTGTATTATCCTATGGTGGTTTTTACACATCCTATCCTTCCTCCTCTATAAATTTTGAGTTCTATATTTATGTAATTTGGTGCTAATTCCACCGAAGCATGGTGGAATCATGAAAGTATCATGGGGATTTCATGTGGCTTACATCGAGGAGATCCAGTGGAAACATCTTCCCATCATCTCTCATAATTTCAATGAAGGTATGTTGCACTGCTAATTTTTATAAGTGTTTTTACTTAAAATTAGTTTTGTTTGGTGATTTTTTTTGTTCCTGTGGTTAGGGATTTTTCTTGTAATGTGTTTGGGACTACACCGCAGGTACTTGGTAAGCATTTCATAATTGTTCCAATGTGGTGAGAAATACTTGTAGGTTTTCTTTTTAGAGACAAGTATTTAATTATTTATCATTGATTATAATTAATTATTTTATATATCTTAGTGTGATTTAGGAGCTAAGAATTTAGGTGAGGATTGGTTGGGTGTGTTAAAGTCTTGGAGAGCCTAAGCGGTAATGGATGACCTATGGAATTAAATGTGGAAATATTCCTTAAAGGAAGGTGGTCCCTTTAATTTAACCCATAGTCCTTACATATTTATGAGTGCGTGTATAGTGTTGTTGTTCTTTCTTATCTATGAATTGAATCAATTTAAATTAATTGTTTGAGTTTGAGTTTTCCCTAGTTTAATGACCCATTTAACATGCCTTTGACCTTAGGGAATGGTAATTTTAGGTGGAGTGCTTAGTGGGGGAAATATCTTTGAAATATATTGAAGTTATTAAATGCCTAAATTTTGTTTTAAATGGTTTAAGAAGAAAATTGTCTTGAATTGATGGTTGTGAAATGTAATTTCATAACCATCGATAATTGTAAATGGTTTAACCTTAGGATCAAACCTAATGTAATGGTAAGTGAGACTTTTGTAATGTGTTGACTTTTGTAATGGATTATTATAAATGAAATGTATTGATAATCCCAAAACTTATAAAATATAGTTGAAGTGGATAAATAATGAATGATGTAGTGTGATTGAATGATTTCATTGGGAAAATGATTATTATTTTATGAAATGGGATTTGAGTTTATATAGTGGATTAGGTTTTGGTAATGGTAATTGATATGGTTATTGGTAAAGTATATTGGTAAATTGGTTTGGTTTATGAAATAAAAATTTAAAATTGTACTGAAAAAATGTGTTTAGTGTTTTTTTTAGAAATTGGTATTTGAAATGTTAATCAGAAATGGTATTTTGGAAATGTTTTTTGGAATGGTTTTGGATAATGAGAAATTGTAAATGTTTTTGGAATGAAGATGTTAAATTTATTCCTAATTCCTTGTAATGGTTTCTTTTATGTCATAGAATTGAGGAGTTATGCATTGGATACATCTTATATACATAGTTTGGGTGACTTGTGGACTTGGTTTTTAGTTAAGCCTAGGGTGATCCTAAACCCTGAGTTAAATTATTCATTGGTTAAACCAAGGGAAAACCTAGCCCCTAGGTGTACATGGTTATTCTCATTAAACTTGAGGTGACCATGATACCTTGGTAGAGTTTGTTGTTCTTGATGGACCTGGGGTGAACCTAACCTCAGAGTGGATTATTTTAGTTAGATATGGGTGTATTTCCACCAATGGGATATGGGTTTTCATGGTCATCATGACATGCCTAGAGACACCACAGTATTGGGTGAAGTAAGTATGTACTACTCTCTAGTGTATCATGGAGCCTGGGTTCAACATTTATTTTACACTTTTCAATTTAAATGTTTTTATGACTATAATTGTGATTGTGTATTTGAGAACTAATACATGAACTTTATGCATACTAATTATTTTTAGGGATGTCATTGATGGTAGCCTACTGATTTTTAATCACACTCTATTCTGGCCACCATGACACTTGAGTACTGGAGAAGATACCATTATTGTTTTCAAGTCAATTTTCTAGGCAATGCTTGATGTTTATACATGTTATTTGACTTCCTATGATGGTGTTGGATGATGGGATTGGTCCAGAATTAGGACCAATAGAGATAGTTCATTGGCCTCATTTAATTTTTTTCAGTACTGCATGTGTGTGATCCACCCATGGGGTATCTATATGATATGTATGGCCCATTAATTTATTATTGAATATGATATTGTATTACTTATCATCAATTTACCTAGTTGTGTTTTTTATCTGGATAAGTATCTGATTTATTTTATTTATATTTTGTTGTACAATATATTCTCTTTGTAGTAAACTTATGGACCCCCACCACTAGCCAGCAACGTCTGGCATATGGGGAAGAACACCTGAGGTATAGTGGAGACAGTTGGTTTGGGAACTATTTAGTGGTTTGGGTCAATGGGACTTCACATTTCATATATACTATGGTGCATATTCATATTTTTTTATCATGACATGAGTAAAGGATATATCTCTTTCTTTGTTAGCGGAGCACCATGATGTGGTAGCCATTGATTCTAGAGGATAAATCTTGGAGTTATTCAAGGGATGTAGCATAGGGTGGTGACACCTTTAATACCACAATTTATTTTTGAGTATTTTGATCTTTTGGATAGACTTTGTTATATTTATTTACATTTTAAATCTAATTTTTATTTTTGGTCTTTCATTATAGTTGGTCTTGTTTGGTTCATGCATCATCTGTATATTTTTCTTTGTATTTCGTTACTAAAGGTTGTATTTTAACTAAGGATAAATCATTCCCAAAAAATGTAGTATGCCCTTGGAATTTATTTCTAGTCTTTGGTGTCCAAGGTATGCACCCAAGTTTAGTGGCATTCTAATCCTTCCCAAGACAATGGGTCGGGGTCAGGATGTTAGAAATGGTATCATTTGAGTATGGTATGTTAGTTGGGATGGTGGAAATGGAAATAGGATGTGTTGGGACATGAAATGTAGAGTATAAAAAGGAATAGATAACTTCATTATACTGAACTTCAAGTTACCAGGGTGGCTCAGGTATTAAAATTTTTCTTAAACACTTCTATACATGATGTTATCTCATCATTGTGGGTTTATAAGGTGAGAGTTGGGTATCATACATTAGTAATGATACTTCCTATTAGTTCTTCATCATTCATATGATATTTTATATCGTGTGATGTGAAATTTTGATATTATGACTTGCTTATTGTATTATTTTATAATTTGAAACCCATGAATAGAGTTTGGGTGGTAACTAAGTGGTGATTTTTTTATGGTTATAGAAAAATACCACCAGTCAAGGGGTTTAGAAACCATCAAGAGGGAGCTTATTAGAATGTGGTTCCACCTAAATCAAAAGTGAATCAAGTGCTCATAAAGATCTTTGTTGAATCTTTTTGAGTTGTAGAAAAGAGAAATCAAACTGAAAAAACACACTTTGTGGATCATTCATTGAAATTTCAAAGGAAAAATCTACTGGTATTTTGGGGTGACTCGAGACCCAAAAAGGATGAGGCATTATTGGGTAGGATGAAATGAATCTTTAATTTCCTTGGTACTTAAGTATAATTCAAATTAAATCCAGCAGTGTATATGCTTGAAAACCTTGCATGGAAATGGAGAGACCTAATTGTTCAAGCTAAGGTTTACAAAGTAATTACATTGAAATGATTTGAATAATTTTTTAATAAATAATTCTACCTGCATAACTTCCACGTATCTAGGATGATGGAATTTCTCAACCTAGAGTAAGGAAACATTTTGGTTACGGAATATGAATCTCGATTCACATGCCTATCTCACTCTACACTAGAAGTGGAAGCTAGTGAATCTATTAAACCACACATTATTGAGTAGGGATTACGACCATACATTCACTCTAGAGTGGTTATGTTCTATATTAAAAAATATTCAAACATGTTAAATAGGGAAATAGTGGCAGAAAAGAAAATTTCTGGGAATTGTAGTGGAGGGAACACCTTTATCTATCTAGGCATGGGTGAAAACTCCAATGGTGGAAATAAGCATAGGATATTGATCTACTCATAAGGTAAAAAATCACCTAATAAACAATATTCAATTTTTTTAGGTCATAATATACAAATTAACACAAGAGGGGGGTGAATTGTGTATTTTCAAAAATCTTCCACAATTTTGGATTTTGATGCCCACTGTGATTTATAAGGATATGCAACATTTTTATTCAATATGAAAATATGCAGCAGATAATCATAAATAAAGAACACAAATTTTTATAGTGGTTTAAGGCACAAAGATCCCCTAGTCCAGTCACAAAATAATCTCTCTACGAGCTTGGTGAATTTCACTAGTATGGTCCTCTTATCACAAGACCAAAATTCCACAACTGAGTACAAAAAATTGACACCTTTACAACAAGGATAAATAAATCCTTCTATTTCTATAACAAAGAAAAAATTATCCACATCTTAGATCAAGAAGATTATACCCCCACAACAACTGAGTACGAGTAGTTGAAACTCCAATAAATCAAAAGAGTTTGATTTGTAGATTCGGGTTGATCTTCATGGTTGTAGTATAAAGAAACTGATAATTGATGGATCTTATTCTAAAAAAAAGAATATATTTAAGAATGAAATAGTCTGAATTGATCTCAGTTGCACAAAGATTTGTAAAAAAAGAAGCAATAAAAATAGATCATTAGAAAGCTTATATAAGAATGACATAGAACATATATATCTCCAAAGTGTAGTCTTTTATCAGAGTTTTTTGTTTTCTATAGCACTGTAAAAAGATTTTCACCAGAGTATGATTGTATATGAAAATATGTCCCATGAAAAAATCCCATCTATATTTCAAAAATGATATACTAATAGAATATACAAATCAAATATACTACATCATAATTCTAAATCCACAAAAGATGATTGATAAATCCTAGATATTCGAATTAAAATAAAATAGGGGAGTCGTAACTTTCCTTAAGAATAGGAGGGAAATTATCCATTGAATATGGTTCGTTAAACTAAATATAACAATATTTAAATTGGTTGAAAATGATATTTTAAATAGCATGTAATACCATCAAGACCATTTCAGAAATCAAACCAAATATCGTGGATTTAAATCTACGACATTGAAAAGTCAAAAATAGGGTTCCTTCACAAATTGACAACATAGAAAATATAGTGTTCAACTACATAGAATTCATCTCTCAAGCATAAGATTGAAAATGTAATTTTGATCATAAAATTAAGTTTCATGATCCATACATTTCTCTCTAAAATTTATGGTTCGTTACTTATGTAGGGTTTTTTAGCCATACTTTCTTCTCTTGAAAAACGTAAGGTTCCTTCAAAATGTAAGGTTCTTTAAATATACTTTTCTGATAACATAATAATGATTAACCATAAGTATTTTTTTGAACGTAGGGTTGAGATACCATGCTTTCTTCTTCCAACATAATGTTGAATAAAAATGTATGGTTCATGATCCATACGCATTGTACAAAGCGTAGGGTTTATTCTTTATGTTACGCTTATCCATGTAGGGTATGAATAGTGTTTCCAGAATGCTTAAATATGAATCCTGAACACTTTAATAAATATTAATTGTGATTTAAAATCTTGAAAATAATTTCAAAATAAATATTATAAAGAATATTAATTCCCTAAAATATACTTAAAGTAAAATCATTAGTAAAACAAACAAGGGTATTTGTGAGAATCAAAATCATAATAAATTATAGAGTATTTTTGAGATAATACATTCCCAACAATCTCTCCCTTTTTGATGATCAAAAACCCAATAAAATTATTAACATGATATATAATTTTGTAAACATAATTATAATTTTTATTTCACAATATTATTTTGATAAAATTGAAATCTTATGTTCATCCAATTTTATCCCCCTTTTGTGATATGAAAAAAAGTATTGAAAAAGATTAAAACTCTTTTAATTTTTCACAGAACAGTAATTAAATGTTATAATTTAATATTCAGATAAACAAGACATTAGTTCTGGCGATTGAGATTATCATAAAAGGATATCAAATAAGGAATAGAAAAATAAGAATAATGAAATTTTATAAATAAAAATTGTATAAATATAGTAGATAGTTTGGCTATGGTAAACAGGTTAGTCAATTGATCTGGTAGAAGTTAAAAGGGTTTGGTCATGATTTTTTTTTCTGGTACAGGTTCTATAGGGGCCTGAACAGCTTGAAAAAGCTCTTTGAGTTTTTTCATCTACACCTGTAATCTTTCAGAAATATTATCTCCCAGATTACTTATCAAAACTTTGGAATCCAAACTCACGTGCATATTTTTAAATAAATTGACCATTAAAAATTCATGCAGACACTTCTCTTTCTACATAAACTGAACTAACTGATCACTTAACCTATTGAGCAGAAGTTGGATACCTAGTTCACTTGAGGTTAATTTCTCAATAAGAAATCTTTGGTTGTCCAACAAGATTGACAAAGGGTCCCTATTGCACTAGATATTCTATAACATATCATTCATATTTTCCATGATATATGTAATTGCTTGAAATCCTCTAATCATATCTAGTGAGGTTGAAGGGTCAGAGGTAGAAGCACTGACTTGAGTAACAATTCCATTGATTGACTCAAATTGGCTTCCCAAATACCATTTTAGGTCTGAAAAATATGTTTTGGAAATAGATTCATATTTATTTTTTCTAATTTAATCTAGCATCTCCCTCTTAAAAGCATAAAAATATTTCTTTGACACAAACTGTTCTTTAATTTCTTGAAAATGATTCTAAACAGACTCAAACTCTATCCTTGGGGCTGATGAATTATGCAAATCATCAGAAAACTTTCTTATGGATTCCAACTCCTGTTTGAGAATAGAATTCTCCTCCTGAACCTTATTTAAATTAATCATAAGATTCTAAATCTTATTTTTCAGATAATCATAGGTCCCTTCATCTAGATTCTTGGACTTATAAACAGACACAATGTCTAAGGGATTAGTAGAAAACTTTTCAACATAATTTTCACTCGAGCATGAAACATTATCAAGTACTTACGTATTTTCTCTAGATAATGATCCAAGTCTCTCCAAATATTGGTCAATGGATGATATATCCTGATTCTAAATAAAATTAGTGACCTTAGTTACTAATATTTTCATTTTTTATTCTTCTTAGGCATCCTCTTCATGAACTACTTCTTCTCGAACAACTTCATCTCAAATTAGATCAACTCATTGAGGAACATCCTGAAGCTCTTGGACCTAACTTTCAGAATGTTGATCCTCTTCATGTATAGTTTCTTCCAAATGAACTGAATGGGTAGCTTCTATCGATCCTAATACCCACTCCTCAGTT
Organism: Viscum album; assembly: GCA_963277665.1. Classification (NCBI taxonomy): domain Eukaryota; kingdom Viridiplantae; phylum Streptophyta; class Magnoliopsida; order Santalales; family Viscaceae; genus Viscum; species Viscum album. The sequence goes on along the minus strand of OY728121.1, from coordinate 1,073,638,094 downwards.
GGTGGTGTTTCATTGTTCCTTGGTTTTATAACAAGCTCCTCCTAAACCTCTTCTTATTCTTCTTTTTCTTATTGGTTCACTACACTGTCAAATCTTAATTTTCTTTTAGAAAACATAGAGACACCTTTAGTTCTGGATTCACCAATTACTTTATTTCTTGTGTCACTTTTCTCCCCCTGATCAATTTATCTAGACTTCTATTATTCATCTACACCAACTAGAATAAGATTTTCTTTCACATTACTCCAGTAAAAACCAAGCTTATTTAAGAGTACCAGCATTTAGAATATTACTATGATGACACTTCACTCTTGAATCAAACAAATGAATCAAGTTCCATCTAAACTGAATTAAGGATAGTATTCTTACATAGGGATAAAACTAAATCCATGATTATTCTTTTCAATAATAATTTAAATATCTCAACATGTATCTTAGAAAATTTAGCTTTATGAAATTGATGAAAAAAACATTATGTACATATCATGGTACAAAATTTTCTCCATTTTAGATGATCTTGGTACAATTGTAGTTTAAATAAACTTAACTAGAACTTTCTGATCTCAATCAAGATTCTTAACAAACATTTTTCTTATATTTTTCGATCCAAATAGAAAAGACATAATGATTACAGACTTATGAGCATTATTTCCAATTGATCTAAGGTCAAAATGAAATACACCTTCATGAGGCCATTTTAGAATCTGAGCTATTTCTATAGAAGAGATTGAAAATTTATTTGCCTTCAATTTTCGCAGATACAGTATCTTCTATTTCACTAAAACTGAATTGTACACTATTTTATAAATTCTTCAGTTCTACTTCATAAAAAACATTGTATTCACCTCATTGAATAAAAATTCCAAACCTTGAAATGCTAAATCTTATTTAAGAAAAATTTTCATCTCATATACCCACTCAAAGTCTATGACCTTTCCTTGAAGAATATTTCTTAATTGAACTCATTTATTCTTCAGGTCACTGGGTTCTCCTTCATTAGTTTTCTTAGTCTTCACCATTTCTAAGAATCTGAAGATTGAAGGTTTTCAGATTCTAGGGTTTCGAAGGTAGATGAAGGTTTGGGTAGGAGAAACAATTTGAGAAACAAAGGAGTAAGTTAATTCTAAAGGTTTCTGATAGATAATGACATAGCCTTATTTCCCATTCCAATTATATAGGGTGATTATTTAATTTTTGACAACACGCGACTAAAAACTAAAATATTTTAAAAAATAAACATTGATATTAAAATAAACACTAAATGAAATATCATAAATAAATATTCATTAAAATGAAATAAATTAAAAATTATTTATTTAAAATTAAATAAACCTAACTCCCCCTTAATAAAATAAAAACTAACAGTGGGAAGTGGTTTAGTGAAAATATCAGCTAATTGATATTCAGTATTAATAAATTCTAAAGATATATCCTATGTAAGAACATGATATCTTAGAAAATTATGTCTTATATTAATGTTCTTATTCCTAGAATGACTTATAATATTTTTTAAAGTATTTTTAGCACTATTTTTATCACATAAAATATGTATACTATTAAAATTTAATCCAAATTCTAATAGAGTGTTTTTAATCCAAAATACTTGTACACAAAAACTGCTAATAGATATATATTCTACCTTGGATATTGATAGGGAAATAGAGTGTTGTTTCTTAATAAACTAAGATACTAAATATTTTCCTAAAAAGTGACAGGTTCTTGAGATATTTTTTCTATCTAACCTACAGCCTCCAAAATCAGCTTCTGAAGATAATATTAAATTAAAATTATAAGTGTTGGGGTAAATAAGAGACTAAAAAAGTTCCTTTTAAATATCTAAAAATTATTTTAATAGCAGTAAGATGAGATTCTTTAGGATTTTATTGAAATATAGCACATGGAAAAATAGAAAACATAATGTCTCGTCTTCTAGCAGTAAGATATAATAAACTTCCAATCATACCTCTATTGTTTACTGGCTTCCGGCTTCATCCAAGTCAAGTTTTATATTGTTACACATAGATATTTTATATGTCTTGTTGTTTTCAAGTCCAAATTTTTCAATAAATAAATAATATATTTACTTTTATTTAAAACATTTCTATTTTTTTGATAAATTTAAAATCCTAAAAATAAATTCAGTTCTCCCATCATACACATTTCAAATTCTTTTTTCATTTAATTCAAAAAATCATTACAAATATTTTTATTGTAATAAACAAAAATAACATCATCAACATAAATTTGAAATAAAAAAATATTAGAGCAAACTATTTTCTTATAAAGTTTTGGGTCTGTCAAACCAATACTAAAACCATTTTTCAAAAGAAAATAACTTAATCTTTCATACCAAGCTCTAGGTGCTTGTTTAAGGCTATAAAGAGATTTAATATGTTTAAAAATAGAATTTGGTTTAAGGGGATTTTCAAAACTATGAGGTTGTTTAACATAAACTTCCTCCATTAAATAACCATTTAAAAAGGAAAATTTAACATCCATCTGATATAATTTAAAATTTATATGAGAAGCATAATCTAAAAGGATTCTTATAGCTTCTAATATAGCTACAGGTGAAAAGGTTTCATCATAATATATTCCTTCTTCCTGATTATAACCTTTGGATACTAATCTAGATTTATTTATTGTAATGATCTCTTGATCATCCTGTTTGTTTCTAAATAACTGGATAATTGGTTGGTCTCTCTACTAGTTCTCAAACTTTATTCTATTTAAATTGATTTAGTTATTCCTGCATAGCCAACATCCAAATATCATCATATAAGGATTCCTCTATAGTCTTAGGTTCTAACTAGGATAGAAAGGCATAAAATTTATCTAGGTTTACTATATTTATTATAGTTCTAATACTTGTTTCTAGGTATCCTATTATAATTTCTAAAGAATGGTTCTTTGGGGTTCTAGACTATAAGAACATGGGTTTTTAGAAAGGGTCAAAATCCCAACCCTGTTTGAATTTGTAATGGCCCAATCCACCCCACGATCATGATATTGTCCGCTTTGGACCTAGCCCACACAATTTTGTTTTCCTTGGGCTCTAGCCATCAGGAATCTCCCAAGAAAATTTCTCATGATGGGAGAGGTATCTACACCACCTTATAAAGGGATGCTTCATGCTCCTCCTCCTTCAATGTTGGATAAGCATAATCCACCCCCTAGAAGGGCACATCGTCCTCGTTGAAACATCAAATGGACACTAGCTCTGACACCATTTGTAACAGCCCAATCCATCCCACAAACATGATAGTCTGCTTTGGGCCTATCCCGCACGGATTTTTTTCCTTGGGCTCTGGCCATCAGGAATCTCTCACGAAAAGGCCTCATGATGGGAGAGGTATCCACACCACCTTATAAAGGGATGCTTCATGGTCCTCCTCCTATCCCATCATGAGTCATTTTATTGGGAGATTTTTGATGGCCAGAGCCCAAGGAAAACAAAACTGTGTGGGCTAGGCCCAAAGAAGACAATATCATGATCGTGGGATAAATTGGGCCATTACAAATGGTATCAGAGTCAGTGTCCATTTGATGTTTCAGCGAGGAGGCTGGGCCCTTCTAGGGGGTGGATTATGGCTATCCCACATCAAAGGAGGAGGAGCACAAATCATCCCTTTACAAGGTGGTCTGGATACCTCTCCCATCATGAGGCCTTTTCTTGGGAGATTCCCGATGGCCAGATCCCAAAGAAAACAAAACCGTGCAGGCTAGGCCCAAACTGGACAATATCATGATCTTGGGCTGGATTGGTCCATTACAGTTACATATAGAGAATAATATATGAATAAATGTGCACATTTGATATATATATGACTCATTCATAACACATTAAAATACCCTATTTTCCTAAAACTTTTATACAAAATTAGTTGATCCAATTCATATTCAAATTCGAGGACTTCTGAACAACCGAAGCTGATCAAGATGAGTTACATCAAATATTATCTCACTGTATTCTTTTCTCTTTCTGTTTTAGCTAATATTTATAGCTATATTTTTTATTATATTTATCAATAAATACATCCTCATATACTGTATTATAGAGTTTGAGACATTTTCTTTCATTTATTTTTATCTATACTCCCATATAATTCTATGAAAGAGGTTGTGTATCCTGGACTACCTGTGTGAAGTTTTATTTCATTTTTTCCCATATAGAACTATGGAAGACATCATGTAGCCTAGAAATACTTGTGAGTTATTTTTTAAAACCTAATTCACGTTGTGGATCATTTTATTTTATAATAAGCTACATGTAAGTGAGTAATTTACAAGTGAATGTGACTAGGTATTTTATTCATACTTAACCAATGTATATTTCTATTGTGATTTTATCTATTTTTGTTTACTATATTTAAAAAAAACTAATATCAATTTTGAAAACTATATTAGAAAATTGTACTTTTGATATTTTTCTTTAAAAAGTGTTTTATATATTATTTTTTATTCAATTAAAACTATTCCAAAAGTTAAGACAATTTTAAAACTTTTTTTAATAGATTTGTGATCAAACATTTAGGAAACCTTTTAAAGATAAAATTATATATCTATACTATTTTAGTTAAATAGATGTATTTTTTAAAATTGGTATATTTATGTTTTAATTATTTTTCATGAGAATATTTATTGAAAACTCAATTCACCCATTAAGTTATCCACTGGAACCAACATTTGATGTCAAATCATTCTCAAATTACATTTTTTTGTGATTTGGTTTTGCCGAAAGATCTCAAAATTTTTGTTAATACTAAATTTATATCATTATTCATAATTATTGACAATAACTAACTAACACTAACTGGACTCCTTATTTTAATGTTACTAATTATTATTAATGAAATATAAAAATCAAAATCCATATAGAGAGCATGAGCTTTAATATTTGGACTGGTATTGGGGAAAAATATGAAAAACCCAAAGCTGATTGAGATGAATGGGGATATTAAACTAAGGCCACATATAACTATGAATAACTATAATTATAAATCTATAAATGAGTTATAATGTGAATTGGGATGATAATAATTTAATCAAATATATATTTTTTCTACTTCTTTTTAAAATACGGGAGACATTGGATATTTCTCATGAGGGAACTTTCAATGTTAAAGAGATGTACTTAAATACTTATACCATTAAATATGATAAATTTTAGATGAAACCTAATAAAACCATTTCTAATATGTATCTAAGGTTCATTGAGATTGTGAATAGGATTCATTCACTTAGGAAGATAGTTGTAGAAAAGGAACAAGTGATGCAACTTATAAGATGCCCACCTGATAGGTGGAGAGGAACTTTTGTTTCTATCATATAATCATGAGACATTAGTACACTATTAGTAAAAGAGACAATTGGAAAACTTATGATGTACAAGAAGGAACTCAAGGTAAATAGAAAAAAATATTATGAAATAAATAGGATGTTAGTAGCGTTCAATACTTATGACTCAAATATTAAAGAGAAAATCAAAGAAGAAATTTCAAGTGATTATGAATCACCAGTGGATAGTGATGAGAAAATTGATCACCTAACAAGATGATTCAAAAGGTTCTATAGGAAGAATAAATTATTCCAAAAATCAAATTACAGAGGAATGTATGGAAATAAATTAAATTAGAGTAAATATTGGAAAAGGGATTATTCCAAAAATGAGACAATATATTATGAGTGAAAAAGAAATTGACACATAAAGGTAGGTTGTCTCAGGATGAAATATAAGAAAACGTATGAGGAAAATGTAAAATGTTATAAAAAGACCATACAATTCACTTGGAGTGCCTATGATTATAGTTTATGTGACTCTGGCTTGATTAGAGAAGACAAAAATGATTATACAAACATGTCCTTGACGAAAAACACTTCTGAGGTACTAAATACTATTTCCACATCTCTTTTTCATATTTATAATCTTTCTGAGAATGAAAATAGTGAATAAAACCTGATAAGTGAGGATTTATTTGAGTACTATAACATTCTAGAAGAAACATTTAACGTTTTAAAGGATAAATACAAAAGTATAATGAAACAACATTCCTTAACACTTTATTTCATATATAAATTTTTGTAGAGAATGAAATAATTCTTAGTTATTAAAATAAAACAATGAGATTAATATGGCTAATTATGAACTTAAGAAATATCTATAAATATTCATTAATTTAAGATAATATCATACTAGGATTCTTGTTAAACAAACCACACCCAAGTATATTAATAGGATTGGTTACCAACCTGGATAGAGGAAAGTTTATCAAAATAAATTTGTTCCTCATTTTGGTTTTTCTATTTTTGAAAATAGTTATTATCATTTTAGACCTATTTTTTCATTTCAAAAATTTTAAAATCTATTTATAGAAAACTAGTAAAAAAAACTTTGGATTCCTAAATCTTTCATTACTCACAATTCTGGACCTAAGAAAATATGTGTTCCAAAATAATTTTTTTTGTAGGAAACATGTATGAAGAGTACCAGTAACAAATTAGGTTATCTGGATAGTGGATGTTTCAAACAAATTACAAGATACTACCCAAGAATAAAAAAACTTATCAAAATAGATGGTGTAAATGTCACTTTTAGTGACAATTCCAATGGAAATACAATTAGACTTCATCAAATCGGTAACTATAGTATTGTTTTTATTTATAATGTTTTTAATAGATTTATTAAAATATTACCTTATTAGCATCTCAATTTTGTGTGATTATGTTTACTATGTTAAATTTGAGAATAATTCTTGTAAATTTTAGGATTCTAATCATGTTTTAGTTTTTAATGCTTTTCTTAATGACAACGTTTATATTATTAATTGAAATTCATTATTTTCTCAAAATATTTCTTATTTAAGTGCCTTTAATAAAGGGTTTTGGATTTAGTATAGGATACTTGGACATTTAAAACATTACTCACTTATGAATCTAACTAGGAATGTATTAGTTAAGGATCTTCCAAAACTATAATTCCAAACAGATAAAGTCTATAACCCCTGTCAAAAATGGATGCAACATAAGTTCTCTTTCAAACCAAAGAAATAATATTAAACTTCTCAAACCCCAGTATAAGTTCACTTGGAATTTTTTGGAACCCCTATAGTTTCTAGATTAAATGGGAAGAACTATTCATATTTTATAGTAGTTGAATTTTGTTAATAGACTTTGGTATTATTTTTAGCACATTAAAGTAAATATTGTTCTTATTTTTCTGAATATGAAAATTTTATAGAAAACCTTAGTCGATATCTATTAATACGTTAATAATTGATCATGTCCATGAATTTTAAAATCAATACACTGAATATTTATCATCAAAACATAAATATAGTTACATTTTTTTTACTCCTAAGACCCCACAAAAAGATTGGTGTAGTAGAAACAAGAAATAGAATTCTTCATGAAATTGCATAGACCATGCTCAATGAGAATGATTTACCTATTTACTTTTTAGGATAAGACTCTGAATACATCTTGATATATTATAATTAAAGTTATTTTTTGGAAACATTTAAATAAAACCCCTTTTGAATTATGGAATGGCAGTAAACCAAAAGTTAATTACTTTATATTTTTTTGGTTGTGATATCTTTATACTCAACACAAAGAATAATTTTTACATGTTTTAATCTAAAAATGTTGAATGAATATTATTTGATAATTAAAAAATCAGTAAAAAATATAGGGTATTCAATAAAACAACCAAAATTGTGGAATAATATATAAATATAAAATTTGATTAAATAGGGCCACATGATCCGAAGACCCGTTATAAAATCTTCAGGATGTACATTAAAATCTATATATAAATGAAAAACCTAGTGATTATTATATGAAACCTATAAATAAATCTCCCAGCAATAAATTTTTTGAACCTGGACCTATAGAATAAAATGAAGTATCAAATACTTATATCCCAAAAATGGTTAGGACACATAGATAACATCCCATAGATTCTATAGTTTGAGATCTAGATAGAGGAACAATAATAGAGTTTTCTTTTTTTTCATATAATGAACCAAATAACATCACTAAAACAATATAAGATGAATTTAGAGTAATATAAATGAAAGAATAATTGAATCATATTGAGTAAAATAAAGTCTAGGAACTAGTAGAAATACCTAAGGACTTCCTAAAAATTGGCACTAATTGGGTGTTGAGGAATAAATTATATGAGTCAAGTAATATAATTAGAAATAAATAAAGACCGGTTTCACAAGGACATAGTCAAGAGAAAGGTATTGACTATGAAGAAACCTTTTCACCAGTAGATAGACTTTAATCTATAATAATGTTTCTTTCCTATGTAAAACATTTTTATTTAAAATTATATATAATTTATTTCAAGAGTGAATTCCTAAATGGTAATATAATTTAGGATTTGTTTGTTAAAAAACCCCTATATTATAAAACCTTAGTTTCTAAAATCATGAATTTGAATTAGAAAAATTTTAATATGGTTTAAAACATTATCTTATAGATTGGTATCATAGGCATAACTCATTTTTTGTTTCTAAATGTTTTAATAAAGGAGTATCTAACCCTAATTTATTTCTTAAAATAATTTCAATTTTTTAAGAAGTACAAATCTATGATGATGATATCATTTTTGGATCATCCAAAAAGTCCTTGTGTCCGGAATTTTCAAAAATAAATTATCATTTAAAATGTTTCGTTATGGATAAAACCAAAGTTAGTGATACTCCCATGAGTACAATCTGTAAACTAGATCTCGATGAAATTGGGAAACCAACTGATCAAACCACTTATAGAGGTATGATTAGAATTTAATTATATTTAATTACTAGATGACCAAATATTATGTTTAGTGTGTTAATGTGTGCACATTTTCAATAAAATCCAAAATAATCACATTTAATTATTGTGAAAATAAATTTTAAATACCTCAAAAAAATATAGCTTATAAATGTTTTATTATAGAGGATAAGTAGATAATTTAATTATTTATTCACATATAGATCTCGGTAGTTTTAATTAAGATATATAAATAACTTTTGGAACATGTCACTTTTTGGGAATGTCTCTAGTTATAAGGTTTAGTAAAAAATCAAAACCATGTTGCATTATCCACTACTAAAGCTGAGTGCATAGCTACTGGAAGCTGTTGTTAATAGATTACTTGGATGAAACATACATTAAAAGACTATGGATATAAATTTCAACATGTCCCTATAAATTAGGAAAATATAATAAATATCTCTAAGAATCATGTATCTCATTCAAAGACAAAACATTTTAATATAATACATCACTTTTTTAGTGACCATTTTAAAAAATGTGGTATAACTTTTCCATTAAATGGTTCTGAACATCATCTTGTTGATATATTTAAAAAGATAATGAATATTGAGAGAATGAACTATATCAGACATGAATGAGAAATGATAATCTATTTATCAATATTTCAATTTGGTTTTATCCATTGTATTTATTTTAATTCTTCTTATAATTACTTACCTTATATTTATTAAACTTTTTCTTGAATTAACAATGAATTTTATCTCACACGGTCAGTTAAGTTTCCATGTTTTCTTATTCATAATTTCATCAAAAAAATCATGACCAACTGGACATATTGTCACTATACCTGTGATGGAACTTAACCCACGTGGTTACTATACATACCATGAACCCTTTACATGTATGGTTAGTATGCCTACTGTTAGTGTATGGTTAGTATACCAACCAATTCATAATTAACATACCATGATCCCATGGTCAGTATATCTACCATGTCTATTTGTATATCTAATTTTTAGCGAATTCATTTTGGAAGGATTTTATTAAAATATTATTTTTATTTCCCCTAAATTATTGTATTGAAATACAAATTTTACCCTAAAATCATATTTTTATTTTTTTAGCCTCACCTACTATCTAATCCCTATTTAATGAGACTTATCTCTAACCTGAAACTTCAAAGTTTGAATCCAAATACAATAATTCCAAGGATGGGGTGTAATGCCAATGTTGCACCTCCTACCAATTTACCTCATATAAAAGGATCGAAGAAATATAAAGTTATAATGAGTAATTTATCTAAGAAAAATATTTATTATTTAGTCGATCAACCTATTTTTAATGAGAAATAAATGAATGCACCGTGGATAATATATTGTAGTTTTTTAGTTTGGAATATAATTCAAAGTCCATAAGGGGATGAATGGTTCAAGGATAAAAATAATCCTTTGTAACAGAATCTTATTAAGGGGTTTTATGTGCATTTAGAGTTTATCCCTAGAGAGAAAAGAGAAATCATTGGGACTATGATAAATGCGAATGTTCTGGAGTTTTCTTCAAATAATTGTGAAAAACATAAAAGTACTGCATAATTGTGAATTTTAAGATTATCAAAGTTCTTATCCAATCACCCATGCCAATTTTAAGTTTCAAAGTTCCCTAGAAGAGATATTATTAGAATTTAATTATATTTAATTACTAGATGACCAAATATTATGTTTAGTGTGTTAATGTGTGCATATTTTCAATAAAATCCAAAACAATCACATTTAATTATTGTGAAAATAAATTTTAAATACCTCAAAAAAATATAGCTTATAAATGTTTTATTATAGAGGATAAGCAGATAATTTAATTATTTATTCACATATAGATCTCTGTAGTTGTAAGTAAGATATATAAAGAACTTTTGGAACATGTCACTTTTTGGTAATGTCTCTAGTCATAAGGAGTAGTAAAAAATCATAACCATGTTGGATTATCCACTACTAAAGCTGAGTGCATAGCTACTGGAAGCTGTTGTTAATAGATTACTTGGATGAAACATACATTAAAAGACTATGGATATAAATTTAAACATGTACCTATAAATTAGGAAAATATAATAAATATCTCTAAGAATCATGTATCTCATTAAAAGTCAAAACATTTTAATATAATACATCACTTTTTGAGTGACCATTTTAAAAAATGTGGTATAACTCTTCCATTAAATGGTTCTGAACATCATCTTGTTGATATATTTAAAAAGATAATGAATATTGAGAGAATGAACTATATCAGACATGAATGAGAAATGATAAACTATTTATCAATATTTCAATTTGGTTTTATCCATTGTATTTATTTTAATTCTTCTTATAATTACTTAACTTATATTTATTAAACTTTTTCTTGAATTAACAATGAATTTTATCTCACACGGTCAGTTATGTTTCCATGTGTTCTTATTCATAATTTCATCAAACATATCATGACCAACTGGACATATTGTCACTATACCTATGATGGAACTTAACCCACGTGGTTACTATACATACCATGAACCCTTTATATGTATGGTTAGTATGCCTACTGTTAGTGTATGGTTAGTATACCAACCAATTCATAATTAACATACCATGATCCCATGGTCAATATATCTACCATGTCTATTTGTATATCTAATTTTTAGTGAATTCATTTTGGAAGGATTTTATTAAAATATTATTATTATTTCCCCTAAATTATTGTATTTAAATACAAATTTTCCACTAAAATCATATTCTTATTTTTTTATCCTCACCTACTATCTAATCCCTCTTTAATGAGACTTATCTCTAACTTGAACCTTCAAAGTTTGAATCCAAATACAATAATTCCAAGGATGAGGTGTAATACCAATGTGGCACCTCCTACCAATTTACCTCATATAAAAGGATCGAAGAAATATAATGTTATAATGAGTAATGTATCTTAGAAAAATATTTATTATTTAGTCGATCAACCTATTTGTAATGAGAAATAAATGAATGCATAGTGGATAATATATTGTAGTTTTTTAGTTTGTAATATAATTCAAAGTCCAGAATGGGATGAATGGTTCAAGGATAAAAATAATCCTTTGTAACAGAATCTTATTAAGGGGTTTTATGTGCATTTAGAGTTTATCCCTAGAGAGAAAAGAGAAATCATTGGGACTATGATAAATGCGAATGTTCTGGATTTTTCTTCAAATAATTGTGAAAAAACATAAAAGTACTGCATAATTGTGAATTTTAAGATTATCAAAGTTCTTATCCAATCACCCATGCCAATTTTAAGTTTCGAAGTTCCCTAGAAGAGATTAATTGGAATGAAACGCCAGTAAGACCAACCACAGTAGAGCTCAATGGTGAATATAGGTTGTTAGAAAAGATTATACACCATTTTTTCTTTATAAGAAAAGGATATTTTTGTATTAAAATGAATCAAGATATTTTATTCCAATTTTTAATGAAAAATAGAATCTGTATAAACATGGAAAGGTATGTGATAAATCACATGTGTGAGTTGTGTAAGCCTTATTTAGAGTTTAGTTCTCTTCCTTACCCAAAACTCATATTAGCCTTACTGATTTATAAATTTTTAATACCTGAGGGGGAGAAATAGATAACATCCTCATATGGTATGTGGATAACTCAGAGAATTTGTTGGAATATGAATGTTAATTGGAACCGCTAGAAGAAACAATGGTTGTCTAACCCGTAGAATCTATATGAGATATTTGACTCTTTCAAGTATCCTATTAGACTAAGGGGTCTTTTGGATCTAGGTCTTGAACAATATGAATTTGTGGAGTTCTCATACGATGATGAAGAGTTTTTTGTTGTGAAATAAGAAGAAGATAATGAAGATGATGATGACGATGATGATGATAATAATGATGATGATAATAAGGATGCGATTATTAATCTTGATGATGAAGCTAGGGAGAACCATTAGGATGATAGGGGACTGTCTCCTATTATATATTTTAGACCTCCTGAATCTCCTTTTCCCTTACCATCTCATTAATAAGAGCTTCAATCTAAGAACCCTGTTGATATCGAGGTATCTGTCAGTGGGGATGTGGATGATCCTAAATGGGATGACTCTGGTGACTCTGATAAAGATTAAATTATCTCAAATAGATCTCATGTAATAGGAAGAACTCATATGAAGTATATTATAGATACACTTTATAAGGGGGATATGGCCCTTGGGTATTCTATGTTGGGCATAGACTACGCATAATTTGAGGATGATGATAATGGGGGATGTCCACATCAAAATGAAGGACCTATTATCCCTTCTATAAAAGGCGTTGCATAAGAATCTTAATTTGTTAAAATTCACACTCATTAAATACTTGAGGCGTCTCCTATAAAATAATCAATATATTAAACTTTAGAAGAATTATTTGGTCATACTCATTAAATGAAAATTGAGGAACCTAAAAAATAATATGCAAAAACTCCTATTGAATATATCAAGGAATTTTTTCAAGAGATTGAATTATAATCTGGTGATGTAGCTAAGGTTTAATCTTTCGAACCGGGATATATGGATATTGAGGATGATTGTACATAAATGAATTATTATCCATATCCTTGTGAGCATGTTGGTACCCATTTTTTTCCTTCCACCTCCCATGTTACAAAAGATGATTTGGATGAGTTCATATAAGATCTTATGGGGGGCATTGAAAGAGTTTTTTCTTAGCTTTGGATGTTCTATGCGTCCACTTTGAGAATCATATATCTCCAAGATAGTGATGTTGGAGATTTCTCATCTTCAGCCTGAATTTCATATAAATATGGATTTAATGCAAAATTAGTTTAAAGATTTGAAAGAACATATAGGTTCTTTACAATATGTCCTTTCTAATATGATGGTGTAGTTAGACCAAAGGTATTTGAATTCAGTAATTCAAGATTCTCTATCTGCTGCTCCACCTCCTACTCCTCATATCCAAACATCATTTGATGAAGGAAGAATTGGATAATTGATTAGGGAAGAGTTCAATGTTTTTCTTGATGACTTTCATAAAAATAGTAAGTGTTTTAAATTTTTCAAATACATTACTAATACTTTGGTGGTAGTGATGAATGATGTTGAATAAGATAGAAAAGATATATAAACAATCAATAATACCATTAAATACCACCATGGAAGAATATTTACCAAATTTGATCTCAAGTATATGTTTATATCCTTAGATTCTTACTTAAATATTCCTCATTTGACCCAAGCCTTCAAGTCACAATCTAAGAATATAAAATTCCTAACTCTAGTTTTGGAAGATTTTATGGAAAATAAGGTTGATATTTTCATGATTTGGATCATCGATCCCTGGTAGTTAATGAATTTAATAGGATGATGGAATCATAAATATATAATACCAATAAATCCATCATGACTCCTCTTTCCATAACCTTCACCACAAAACCTCACACTGATACTACCTCCTCAATCCTTAACCATTTTGGATTGTCTTATAGACAAGTATTTCAATATATTATACATGTTTCCAGATGTGTGATCATTTTTGACCCTAGTTCCTCCTCTACACCCAAGACTATATCTTATTACCCATTCCCAACATCCATTATAATGTATCCAATCTGTCCCACAGGTTTCTGGGAGGTTCCAGAGTCATATTTATATTAGAATTACTGATAGAGACACCTATTGCATTTCATTTATAATCTATTCTAATCTTAATGAAATATCCTCTTCCCCTTTATAATATTCTCAATTCCTCATTCTTTCAATATTTTTATTTTATTCCATAATATATGTTTTCCTCATTTAAATTTTTTATAATCTAAATAGGGGAATAAAATATGAGAAATTAATTTAATTAATTGAATAAATTAAACAATTTAATAACCCTTTAAGCTATTGAGAAATATTTGTTTTCATCTATTGAATATTTACTTTTGATGTGTTCAATTAAATTAATATTTATGATCATAAAAAAGGTGGAGATTTGTTTCTTAGTTTGTAACCTGCTTGTTTTAATGATCAGTAAGGGTGTTAAAGTAGTAATCATCATTCATGAGTCATAACTAGGAATGTGGAATCAAAATAGTAAGAAATTATAATCTTGTGAACATATATATCATGTCCATGCATAATATTATAAGAATAGATACAATTAATCCTAATCATACAACAAAATGTGAACATATATATCTGAAATTATATCCATGCATAATCTTGAAATAAAATATAGAATAAATCAAACTCTTATATTAAAAGTTGAACAAATATATTTGTAATAATTCCCACACATATCATAATCAGATCATGAGATATCAATAACACATTAACCAATGTATCTAAGGGATATAATGGGACCAACCATTACATAATCATAATCCATTCATATGTATTCTATAGGGCCATGAAAACATTTATCATTTCATCATAGCTTAACATGTGTATAAAAAAGGTTTTAATAAATATTTCATCATTATAATCAATAAAAAACCATGTAAATAATATGTATGGTATCATTGGATCATTTACCTTGTGAAACATAAGTAACATTAAAGGATGATTTCATAGATGAAAAATATGATTAAAGTATTACATGAACATTTCTTGAGGAAAATACCCATTTTAATTTAAAATTGCTAATTTAAAATCCAAAATGTTCTAGAATTTTAGGATAAAAATACTTTTAAAAAATATCTATAATCTTGTAATTAAATATTAAATGAAAATAGTATTCATGAAATAAGTAAAATTTGTTCATTTGGAATACATTAAAACAAATATCTCTTTCACACCATTGGTAAAAATATTTCATTTCGAGAATTATAAGAACATTGATTTTAAAACATAAGAAAAAAATTTAAATATGGTTCAAAATTACATTAATAAATAATTTTATAATATTAATAATATTATTGAAGACATTTTAAAAATAATATAGATATGAAAGAAATATATTCCTAACTAAATATAAAATCATGTTTGTTTTTTTCTTAAAATATTTTCTTAATCATTTTAAGTACCAAAGAGAGGGAAATTGTGTTATTACTTGAAAATTAAATAAATAACAGAAGGGTAAGAAAATATATGGTGTTTAAATGATAATATCCATATAATTTCCTTCAATATAAATTTAGCAAAGACAATCCTAAAAAGAAATGAGATTATAACCTAAATCCATTACCACAAGTCTCAAAATGGTTCGTATGTGTTAAAATTTCATTTGTAATAAATATAGATTTAATATATATATTTCATAATAATATTAATAAATAAATTATTAGGTATCATTATTTTATAATATATAATTAACCTTTTATTAAAAATTTATTCATTAAAATTAACATTTAGGTGAAAATTGGTTTGCTTTCGATGCATGTTTTGGTTCTATGGTTCTGGAACTTGTGCCTTGGTCATGGTTTAATAATATC
Organism: Viscum album; assembly: GCA_963277665.1. NCBI lineage: Eukaryota > Viridiplantae > Streptophyta > Magnoliopsida > Santalales > Viscaceae > Viscum > Viscum album. The sequence goes on along the minus strand of OY728121.1, from coordinate 1,073,621,892 downwards.
CAAAATATTATTCATGTAATAAGTATCATATTTTTTCATAATATACAATTTTATAATTATTCAAATAAATCAGTGATGAGAAAATAATCACATTGCTTCATGGAGGTGGTAGTCCACACGTACGAACGAATAAAGTTATCGTTTTCCAATAGATGGAAAGTTAAGATGGTAGATAATATATTATAACAAAATAAGTAAAATTATGTCATAAATTTAATATATATATATATATAAACATTATATCCATTATAATAATCATCCATGAAATTTGTGGATGAAAAATGAAATACATCACTTCGTGATGTGGTGATTCACACATACGCGCAAATGAAGATTTCTTTTCCCATTTAATGGAGAATGATATGAATAAAGGTTTTGAAACATACATAATAAAATCTGAGTGCTTTTATTGAATTTTATTCATCATATAATTATGGATAAAATAGGTTTATATAAGGTTGAATAATAAATATAATTGAATTTTCTCAGTTATGAGTTATACCTCTTCATTGAGAAACCTCATTTTCCATAAACCTTAATCATTGAAAGGATCGTATTATGATCAAATAATTACCTAAATAAAGTTTTTAGTTATTTTAGTAATGTATTTTGGAAGTTATTTTCTTATATAATAGGCTCATGAAGTGTGGATAAGAGAGGAGTGGGGTGTTATTTTATAAGTGAGGGAGATGAAACACTTGGAATTTTTCAAAATATTAAAATATATTAAGGTATTATTGAATAAAATTATTAAAAAGAATCATATGAAAATTTTATATAATATAGGGTCTAAATTTAACCATAAAATAGTATTTAGGTAAGTTTCTAGGTCATTTAAAACCTTATCGTTTGAGTTTTAACCCTTTAAACTTGTTTAAACTCTTACCGTGGTAACTGTCTTTTTTACCAGAGTTACAATTAATAATGAACAAAAATGAAAGTGGAATACTAACCAAATTTCAAAATAATAATTTTAAATATGTTTTTAGTTTTATAAAATCAAATTTCTTTTAGTTTCAGAAGTTAATTTAAAAAACAATCCCACAAAAAGTGATGAAAAATGATTTTCCATAAAAAAGTCTTTTATGTGTAAAAATGTATTTATAAAAAAATTAAAAATAAAATAGTTTCCAATGAAAAAATTTGATTGTTTTTAAGAAAAATTAAATAATAACATTTTAAAAACAATTAAAAACAAAATGGTAATTTAAAAATATTTGAACATAAAAAAAAGTTTTATATAAAATCGGTATTCTTTCACTATTCAACGAAAAATTAATCTTTTTGAAAAAATCCAAAAAATTAATGTTAATATAAATTAAATACACTTATTTAAAAATTTATATAATTTTTATAAAAAAATATAAAAGTTTCAATAATTTATTATAATATATGTAAATAAAATGAAATAAAATCCATTTTAAAAAATATTTTTGTAGCATATAATGATTTTACTGAGAATTGAGTAATTATTTATTATTAATTTTAATTATATAAAATTATTATACATATTTTAAATAATATGGTTATTCTTATTCATACTTATAATTTAATAGTTAGGTTATAATGGTCACCTTTAAATACTAATAATTCAATAGTATATCACAGTTCATTTAAAATCAGTATTGTGTGAAAAAAATCTATCAAATAAATTCAATTTATTTAAAGAGAAATATATCATAAAATATCATGGTATTAAATGATACCCCCTTTTGAGAATTTCAACCTAGAAATTACATCACTCCAATACAAAAATATAGTTATACTTATGCCTCATCACATCCTCAGGTTCCCACATAGTTTCCACAAACTTATGGTTTCGCCATAATATTTTGACGAGGTTAGTGGTCTTACTCCATAGCACATCACCTCTTAGATCCATAATCTCCATTGGTTGTTCCTCATAAGATAGATTACAGTCTAATGGAATGACCTCTGAGTTCAATACATGTGTAGGATCAGGTATGTACTTACTCAGGAGAGATACATGGAACACATCATGAACATGAGAGATATTCAGTGGAAGCACAAATAAATAAGAAACTATACTAATAAAATTAAGAATTTAAATGGGTCCTATATATATTGTAATAAAATTACCCTTATTTCCAAATATTATACCACTATTACATGGATATATTCATAGGAATACCTTTCCACAAAATTTGAACACCAGATCTCACAAACAATTTTCAGGATAACTTTTTGGTCGACTCTAAGTTACCATGATGTATTGCTGAATGGATATAACCTTCTCTTCCATTTCCTCAGATAGCTCAAGTCCCAATAACTTTCATCCTCAAAATTTATCCCAAAACATTGGAGTTCTTAACTTCCTTCAATAGATTTTGTGACACACATATGTCACTATACAGATTAATTTTCATTATTTTATATTTTCATGGGTTGATCTATGTTTCGATAGTTTTCAGGAAATAATTTTGTTTTTTTTTATGTTTTATGGGTGAATAATGATTATCCCAAATGGTTTGTAGAAACCCTATGGTTCCCATGCAGAGGGTAATGTAATGGTTATATATCCATTTTTCACCGATATCACATGGTTTTTAAAACCGTGTAAACCTCCCTATAATTTTCATGGCTATCTTGGCTTAGACAGAGGCTGGAGCATAGTTAGCATGCAGTTAGTCATACCGTATAGCCAAATGATGTGATTTACCTAGTTCTATGCATTATCTAGTGAAAATTTAGTTTATGGTTTAGAAAGCGATGTGTTCAACCCATTTGGTTTGCTAGGTGTTAAAAATTTCAAAATTTCCCAAAATACCCTTACCGATTTAAAAATGTTTTCACCAAAATTCTCCCCCATTTACATAATCTGGCCCTTGAGATAATAAGGAGGATATCCACTCTCCTCCTCCAATTATTGGCCTTATTTTTGAGATTTTCAATAATTTTTGAGGTATTTATTCCACTCTTTCTCCTCTACTCATCCTTCTTACTTATTTCCTAGGTTTCCCTTTTCCTCCCAAAATAAATGTTTGTTGTGCATTCTAGGGATTAATAATGGTATGGTTCTAACCTAGGGATTTGGTCTCATATAGATTTTATAATAGGTATTATTACTTTCTTTGGTGGTCTTAATTAAAGGAAAAATTATTTTTATTTCTTTTTATCTTCTTCCAAGCAGGTGTTTATATTCAATTGTTTCATTTTGGAATTCAAATTATACTTATTCTTTATAAATTAATTTTTATAAAATTATGATTATATGTGATATCAATGTGATGTTTACAAAAAATTCACTATGTTTTGAGTTTGTCATGAAGGGTTTATCTTTTAAATTCCATGGTTTCATGTTTGAAATGAAATGTTTTATTATTCTAAGCTTTTTTGAAATTACAAAGGGAATTTTTTGAAATGATTTTCATGATCCATATTGGATTATAATTTTTATTTTGGTTTTAAATTAGTGAAAACTATGTATTAATGAAATTTTTGTTCTAAATTGAGGTGTTTACCTCAAAATAATTTACAAATGGGTTCTTTAAGGAACTTCAAATATTGTTTTAAATTGAGTGTTTGTTTTTCACTTTTTTAAAAATGCCTTAGTGGATCTTTTAAAAGTAATTTTATGAAAATGGTCATACTTTGGCCATGTTTGGTATTTCAATTAAGGTGATCCATGATTAAGGGTTTATTTGAAAAAAAATTAAAAAGGTTTTTGTGATTTCCATCATTTTATAAGAAATTTTTTTATGAGATGTTTTATGAAATGTGAAAAGGTCTTGGAATTATGATCCATGTTTTGTGATAAAGGTATGGTTGGAACTATGGTTTTAAATGGTTGTTTTGGAAGACACCCCTTTATTTCCCCTTTAATGTGAATACCCCTTGTGAAGGGTTTTTATCTTTATGAGATGTTTATTTATCCACTTGTGTGGGAATGCATTTTTTTATATTGTTGGTGCATGAGATATATGTGTTTATTCATTGCGAGGGTATTGGGAGTGAGGGATGGTCATTGATTATGCCTTTAGTATTAATCATGTATTTCATTTTCTCTACCTCACATATTTAATGGTCCTTGGAACTTGGTTACTAAGTGGTATAACTAATTTATTTGGCCTAGTTGGTTCGCTTTCCTCTAGTGGCACACCATCTATACTAAGAATATGGTCTATGAGGGGGTATCGTTAAAATGATTCTTGTGTTGGATAATTGGATGACTTGTGGTGTGGGATTCATAATTAAGAATTCAATTCGTCCATGAGTGATAAAATTATGAATACATTAGATGAGTCTCATGTTAGGTATCCATGGTAGAGCCCATTACACCTTCTATTACTTGATACATTGATGATATATGGTATTTTGATCTAGTTCTTGATTGTATGACTTCCCATTTTGTATATTTTTGTGGAACCATTTTTTCTTATTTTATTAATATGTTATATGATGTATGGTTCCTATGTTTTGTGCTTGACCCATGAGTGTTTGGTCATTTCCTTTAAAAATGAGTATTTGAAGATGTTTGAAAAACCCTATATTGAATTGAGAGACAATAGTGTGGATTATTCAAGTGGATTTCAAAATGATTGTTTTGGTTTGAAGATTGATTAGGCTAGTTAAATGTTTATAAATTTAATATTTTCATTTAAATAAAAAATTGTGTCGTTTTGAGAAATGTCAACGGGTGGGTGGTTTTGAAATGGATTGGGATAGTGAATTTTTTTTCAAAGTATTTGTTTTTGGTTTAATAAAACCAAGTGAGTGTTTTGAAAAGTTATTATGGAATTATGTTGTTTTCATAATATATATTTGAAAATCCTAATTTTTACTATATTTTTATACTAGTGTTTATGAATTACCTTATGAATGGAATTTCATAGTTTTTTCCAATTTTGGTGACCTACTGGGAATTTAACTCATGATTATATCATTCAAGTTCTATGACTTCAGATGGATTTGGTTTTTGTTATTGAATCCAATGTGGAGTGATTTAGGTGGTGGTGAGAAAATGCAGGTTGTATAGAGATGGTTTTGGTCTTACATTGAGTTGGTTTATTGTTTTTTTGTTTTTATATATTTTATTATATGTTCTATTTATTTTTTTAAATATTATGTATGTATATGTTCAATTGGGTTGGATCAGTTAGTTGGTTATGACATGTTGGCAAATTTATTCATGTTAGATCCTTTCATATTATTGTTACACAATCCTTTTATAACTGATTTCAGAAAAATAATTCCCAAAGGGATTCATTTGAATCCCAAGAACTAGTTTCCATCTCGTGGGGATCGAGAACTCCCTTCTGTCCATGTGGTAGACTTGGTTGCATGCTGAGTTAAATGGAATCCTTGATTGGTTCGCTACAAAATGGTATTATAGAATTAGTTTTTATTTAGTAAGAGCCTCTGATTTTTTATTATCCCTTTTTCAGGTGATGTCCTAGTTGAAGGGAGATTAAGGTTGTCAAATCTTGATAGGCTTAGGCAGGGAGAGTCTAGCTAGCTCTTTCTCATCACTAACCTCAAGACTCTTAGGGAATTTGGGTTTTGAATTTTAAATTTGAGTTTTTTTAGTTATTTATAATATATTTTGATGTGTATTATTTTTTTCATTTTTGAGTATTCAAGTAATATCAGGGGTCGTTCTTCGGTTTTTGGTGAAAATGGAGGAGAACTTGAGTTGCACGGTTAGCTCACATGGATTAGGAAACCATGTAGTGCATGTGTGGTTAAGTTTTACTCTATTAAAGTGCATGTTGCAGGATTAGAACATGGTTTCCCAACCTATGCATACAAACCATACATGAAACTGTTTATTCCCTGATTGAATTGATTTGACTCCTCTTCATTTTAGGTTTCTCTTAAAGTGATTATCACTTATTGGAGGTGTATTAGGGTGTTTTCTTATCATGACCCATCCCAGTGGGGCTGGTGTCGTGACTCCCCAAGCTCATCTCTAATAGAACAAGGACTGCCGACTAGCACCGAGTAGGAATTTCACTAACGTGGGAGCCATTTACTATGTACATGTACGTAGGCACACATCTCCAAGCCCTCAACATTCTAAAATGTAAAAACCACTAATTAAACAATGCATGTATTTAACTATATCCCACAACTAGAGTGCAACAAAATGTAAAGTAAACTAAAGTAAATAGGGTCACAACACAATATCATTAAAAATATTTTGTAACCACAAGTACAACCTATAATAAAAGGTATTGGGACTACTTTATGTAGCCATAGGAACACATCTCGGTCTGTTCGATCTCATAAAGCACCGTCTGGTCCTGGTCCACCTACGACTCTGTCAAAAGACCAATCATATGCACAAGACATGACACGTATGTTCAAAGACCGTGTATGGGTGAGTATAAAAATACTCAGTAGGACACCCCAAAACCACAAAGAAATATTAAAAGGAAAGTATATTCATCTCTACATAAGTATATGTTTGCAAAACATATAATAAGAATATCGAGATATACTCAACCAAGAACCACTATCTAGAGGTAAGTAACAACCACTGTATACCAACCCTAGGAATTTATCTCAAAGATTCCATGAATCACTCATTTGGGAGAACACAATCCTGAGTCTGATAACAATGATGATGTCTGTCCAAGATGTACTGCTCTTTGGGTCTCTCCATGAGAAAGATATGTTGATAGATCTTAAGAGAGGTACTATACAACAGATGAGGATCACAACTAGGGCCATGGGGTGATACCAAAAAATCAATCTAGATTAACCCTACAAGTAGAGGATTGGATCCTGTGTAGTGTTGGTCACGCCGATACTGAGAAATCCACCTAGGTCATGAAGAATGTATATAGGATCCTACTCTAGGACTCTCGGGGGATTCCAACAACTCTATCCAAGAATTCCTCCTGAAGGGGTCATAGTCCTATGAGTGGGAAATTATTCATACTTACCGTCAGTGAAATGATAAATGGAACATACCCAAATGAAACTTGTCCAAGATACGGAGGATAAGAGAATAAAGCCTTGTAGAAAGTGGTACACGACATGTAGGATGGTCACGCTCTATGTCTCTTAACCCTAGGTACTGCTCGTGTACAACGTCCCATGTCATTCCAAACCCTGTTGGGTAGAATATGGGTACACGGAATGTATAAAGAGTCACACTCCATGTCATTCCATTCAGGTTATGCATGTGTGCTCTGGTTTTGTTCCAGTACATGGTTCCATCCCGTGTATGCATACCCTTATACCAATACATGGAGTAGTTCATGTAACCGGTTCAGGCCATGCCATGTGGGGAAGTACACATTGTGTAGGCAACAAATGTACCCCACCCCATGTTCGTGTACTTCCCATATACATGACGATTTACCTAGGATAGGTCACACACTATGTGACATGGTCACATTTTGTGTAATCCTAAAATTTCTCTAGAAACCTCATCCATTTTAAGGGGGCTCCACACACTATTTAATCCTTAATTAAACACCGTGTGGTTTACGATTTTCCAAAATTATTGGAGATTCTATCGTACACCTCCTCCACTTCTAAAAATTGATCTTTTGGTCGATTATCCATAAAACTAAATATTTGATCCTAAACAACATGTTTCCCCTTCCAATCTGGTTACAAAACAGATTAAAAAGGTCATTCTTCATTCCACAGAAGAACATTGAAGAACGTAGATTTAGGGATCCACCATCATCCAAATCACTCTGTTTCTTTCATCGCACCTCCATCATGTTGTGAAAATCCTGGATTTTCAGTATCGAATTGTTGCGATAAGAATCAAGAGTGCAATGGTTGATTGATCTGGATGTGTTGAGTCATGGTCCAAGCGAAGAACACCCACAACAAATGAGGAAAAGGGGGTGAAAATTACAAGAACCCAAGAGAGTTATGAACCCCTATCAATGTTCATGTTGATCTCAACTAATCTCTATTAGAATGAAAATAAAATGATTAAAATTATTACAAGATCAATCTCCCATCAAAACCCTTAAAATATCATCCCATCCTGCAAGTACGATCGATCCGCGGCCTAATTTGTTCGTGGATTAGTACATGTTCATTATAGGAATCATGAATGTGAAAGAAGAATCAAAACAATGTATCCTATCAAGATTTTGGAATGCCCACTGATGAAGATCAGCCACTGGGTTGTCACCATTTGGTGAGATCTACTAATAATGGCATTCGTCGATCTTTGATCTAAATTTCTGTCATCGCCTTCTCGAGAGGATTATCCATAGGTTCCTCCCAGTGTCTCTAGATAATTATAGGGTAATGAGACTAACCCTATATCTATTCCAAAGAAATTATTTAAAATAAACATTGTGTTCCATCTCTGCATCGAAGAAATAAATTTTTCTAATTTATTTTATTCATTTAAAACGTTCGTGATGACTTTCCAAAATCAACTAGTTCCAACCAATGTTACACCATTCCTAGGGTAAATAAACTATTCTAAATGCAACGATTCCCTCATATTTATGATCTAGGAACCTTTTTAGAAGTTATTCCAATTTTTTAGGAAAATTTTGTGTGTGTTCTATTTAATATTTTAATATTTTCAAAAAATTGTTTTGGTTACACTGGGCCTCGGAATCACACACCTCCTTAGTGCCTAGTCTCTAATTTAATCTATATAATACATAAAAATAATAAAAGTAGAACCTAGTACATTACATTCTACCCACCTTGGGGATTTACATCCCTAAAAATCCAAAATAAAGACTACTAAAATAGATGTGGGTACTGAGCATGAATCTAAGCATCCCACTCCCAAGTGCTCTCCTGGATATTTCCATACTACCATCGTACATTCCTAAAAGGAATCAATCACCCAAAAATAATTCTATTCTATTGATCCTTGATCTCCACTGGGTACTCAAAAAAATTATCTCCATCCTCAATGTCCATCTCGCACCAATCGATGATGTATGATGGGTCATGAATGTACCTCCTTACCTACGACACATGGAATATTTCATGTACCCTATAAACCTGTGGAGGTAGAGCTAAGAATTATTCCACTTCTACAACTCTATTTAGTATCTTAAAAGAGATGATAAACCTCATAGATAACTTGTAAACCTTTCCCAATATCTGTAATCCACGTCGAGGTGAAACCTGAAAGAACACATGGTCTCATTCCTCAAACTCCAAAGGCCTTCATCACCTATCAACATAAGAATTTTAACATCTTTGTGATGTCTTAATCCACTCCTGAATGATCTGAACCTTCTTAGTTGTTACCCACACCAAATCGGGGCCCATAAGTGTTGACTCTCCTAGGTCTATCCAGAAAAGTGGTAACCTGCATGGTCACCCATAAAAATCCTCAAATGGTTCCATACCAATGGTTGAATGGTGGCTGTTTTTTATGCAAACACTACCAGTGGAAGGTGATCCTCTCAACTAAGGTGAAGTCTGACATGCATGCTTGCAACATATCCTCAGGAACCTGAATGTTCCGCTCTGTTTGGCCATCTGTTTATAGGTGAAATGTTGTGTCAAGAGTAACTGGGTTTAAAATGCCTCATTTAATCCCTTCCACAATCATGATGTAAAGTTAGAAACATTATCTTAAAAAAATTAATGGAACTCTATGGAATCGAATTATCTCATGCAAGTAGAGGTGTCTCAATCTCTCTACTGAACTATGATATTGGATACTTAGGAAGTGGTCCAAATTGGTGAGTTAGTCAATGATTTCCCAGATGGCATCATTTCCCCTGCAAATATGTGGTAAACCTATTATGAATTACATCTATATCCCATCCCTCTTACATTCCAGCACCTCAAGGGGTTTAGTGAAACCTGTGGGAACTTGGTGCTCAGCCTTCACTTGCCGACAAGTAAGATATCGAGAAACAAACTCTTCCACTCAATTATTCTTCCCTAGACAAAAAAACTAATGTCAGAGGTCTTGGTACATTTTCTCCACACCTGTATATACCACCAAAGGGGACATATAAAACTCCCTCAAAACCTCCTCCTGCAACATCACTAGTACTACTATGTGTCCCTTAAAAATAACTATGTTCTCCTTAAATTTTGAATATCCATCAAGATCATTCCCTATGGATATCTTAGCATGCAGGGTCTCGCAGTCGATATAACTAAGTTGTGCCTCCCTGTCTTGCTATAAGAGTGGAGGGGGTAACAATCATCAACCAAAGGTAAGATTCTCGATCTCCATCCACAAAGGATAACTATAATGAGACCAACTACTCTGACACCTCATTCAGCAACTACAAACTAGATCTAAAGCTAATAGAATCTTCCACCATGTTCCCCTTCATTGTAGTATAGATAATATCAAAGGCATATTCCTGGAGGAACTCTATTCATCACCTATGTCTCACATTTAGATTCTTTTGAGATAAGATACACTAGTGAATCTTGTGATCATAGTAGATGATAAATCGCTCTCCCATCTAGTAGTGTCACCACATCTTCAGTGAGAAAACTATCACTGCTAACTCAAGATCATGGTTCGGGCAGTTTTTCTCATGTGGTATCACTACGAAAAAACTGTAGGAAATCACCACTTACCTCTACATCAGGACACAATCAATCTCGGTTCTTGATTCATTGTAGAACACTTTGTACTCGACACCCTCCTCCAGTAATCCCAATATTGGAGTACTTGTCAAAATATTACCCAGTTGTTGAAAATCCTACTGGTACTTCTCTATCCACATGAAATGATGCCCCTTCTGAGTCAAAGAAATCATAGGTGCTTATATCCTAGAGAAATCAGGTATGAATATCTAATAATATACTTCTATCACTATGAAGATATACACCTCTGTCACTTTCCTAGTTGGATCCCATGAAAACACCACCTCAACCTTGGTTGGATCCACTACCACTCCATCTACTGAGATAACTTGTCCCAGAAAGATTACCTCTAGAATCCAGAACTAGCACTTTGAGGGTTTCCCATTGATATGGTTCTCTCATAGTATGTCTAGAACTATCCTTAAGTGTCTTGTGTGCTCCTCCTAAGACAATGAGTACACAAGGATATCATCGATAAATACTACCACGAACCGGTCTATGTAAGGATGAAATATTCGGTTCATGAGTCCCATGAACACTTCTAGGGATTTCTTCATGCCAAATATCATCACCAAGTACTCATAGTGACCATAACAATATCTGGTGTCCACCTTTAGTATATCTATATCTCGTACTTGTAGCTGGAGATAACCTGATCTAAGTTCAACCATTGAGAACCATTGTGAATCCTTCAATTAATAGAAGATTTCATCATTCCTTTGTAGTGGATAATTCTTCTTAAAAGTCCCCTAGTTCAAGCGTCTATATTCCACACATAACTTAAAACTTATTTTTTCCTTTTTGGAAAATAAAACTGGGGCTGCCCAGGGTGAAACACTGGGTATCACGAATCTATTCCTCTGTAAGTCCTCCAAATTCACCCTCATCTTGTGAAGATCTGTGGGAGCCATACAATATGATAGAGAATTTTTCGATTTCATCACGGGGTTTAAATAAATGTATAAATCTATATCCTGGTGGGGTGGTTATCCCAGAACATCATTAGGAAAGACATCCTCATACTCCACCACCACTGCTGAAAACTAAAATCTCATAACATTTGATGCACCGAGGGTCAGGATAGCCAACTTATGAGTAATCAGTTTCAACCTCCTATGAATGAGTCCATAATGTGATTCCGGAGTTTCCTTTTCACCAATATAGGTAAACCTCATTACAGCACTACATACACACCGCATCCTTCACCTAAAATAGTCAATATCGACATGAACTGTAGATAACCAATCCATATCAATAATTATAATTTATAGTTTCAACACCACCACCATGTGGTTCCAACCAACACTCTCACCTCCAAGGGTCCAGTCACACTTTTGGCACAAGTGTGTGATCACTGAGTCTTCTCTAGTAGGTGTCTCCAAGTGTAAGGGTTGAGTCAACAGTTTAACTGGAATCTCTTGGTCTCAAAAAAGGTATGTTGCAAGAAAGTAATGACTAGAACCTATATCAATCAGTACTATAGATAAAGTAGAAAAGACACAGTTTGTACCTAGAATTATCCCTGGATCCCTTGGGTTATATTCCTCGACCACATGCAGTTGTCCCCGTCCCTACCCCCCAGCTCCTTGAGCCTGGTGTGGACCACCAGGGGTGGTTATAGTAGCAAGTTGAAATGTCGACCACCTCCTTCTACTCTTCCATATCCTATTCCACATCCACCACCCTTTGGATCTACCTGATCCTCTCACTGTCTCTTCCCTAGGGGTCCATCCACATTCTCTTAGTCATCAGTATGGCGGGTCAGAAAATCTTAATTGAGATGTCCCCTGCCATAACATGAATAGCACTGCCTCTGTCTAGGCTGATTGAACCCACCCTGTGATCCCTTAACTATATATCATAATTCTTGGTACCTCCTCTTGAAATGTCTCCCATGTCCAGGTCCCTGGGGCTGACGTTGCCTCCCTACTAACAAGGTTTCTACTCCTTATCATCCACTACTGATTATCACCAGTTTTATCTACTCAGCCAATAATGTTTCAACCACCAAAGCCCATTCAAGAACCCTAACATAACTATTAATTCCTAGAGTGGAAACACTGGCTCAAATGTCTCTACACAAACCTCAATCAAAGGTTTGATCCCTAAAGTACTGATCTCTAACCATATCCATCGAATACCATGAAACGTTGGTGAACCTTGATAAATAATCTTCCATTATCATGCTTCCTTACAAGAGCTGTAGAAGCACCTTTATATTCCCAAATCTAAGCATAACTGGTGAAAACTCATCTTTAAAGAGGCACTGAAACTCTATCCATGAAAAAGTTTCCTCTTCATGAGTCTGGATATCCAAAATCCACCATCAACTAGATGATCCATGTAGAGGGGTCACCACCAGGACCACCATCTGATCTGCGGGTTTCCTAATAAGACAGAAAACTCATGTCACTACCTCAATCTAGTTCTCAGCTGCCTGTGGGTCTGGCTTACCTCAGAACCTAAGGGTTCTCTATTACTAAAACTCGTAAAGCATGATTATCATGCTCTCCTCATCCACTGGTACTTTGGGTACCATGTGATGGTCTATAGGTGGTGGTACGTCTGGTGCACCACCTGGAGGTTACATTTGTGGAACTAGTCCCTGTATTGGAGACTCGTCACAGAGGAAGTCATCCTCATGATGGATCTACTGAATCCTAGATAGTATACATCCTGGAGGAATCTTTTAAGAAAAAAAGATGCACCACAATCAATGAGTATATCTAGAGAGGTGACTCGAGAAGGACATTGAAACCACAACCCATTCATATATGATGTATGTTCCATTATTTTCACTACAACTAGTGTTTTCATGTACCAAGTCGAAAAGAGGTTTATCAAAGTCCTGGTGTATTGATAAATAAGTCGGCACACCAACACTAGAGTCCATATACTGAAAGCCGAACTTGAAAGACATAACAGTGTCACCCCAAACCAATCTCATAGAATCGTAGTCCAAAAGTAGAACTAACCTCCTCTAATACCACACTATCATGAATCATCCTAGTGGGGCTAATTCAGTGACTCCCCAAGACTACCTCCAATAGTCCAGTGGAAGGTGACTAGAACCATGTAGGCATATCACTGACATGGGAGTAATTTCATATGTACCTATACGCGCACACACATTTCCAAGACCACAAAATGATGTAATGTAAAAAACACTAAGTAAAAAATTCATTCCTACCACTATATCCCAAAACTAGTGTATGAAAGAGAAAGTAAAGTAACAAATATAGAATGCAAGCCCACTAAAAAGAGTCTGTAACCACAAGTACAACCTATAAGAAAAGGTACTCGGACTGCTGTTTGTAGCCACAGGAACACACCTCGATCTGTTTGGTCTCACAAAGCACCATATATTTTGGTTCCTCCTAGGACTCCATCAAAAGGCTGACCCTCTTCACAACACATGACATGTGTGGTAAAATCTTGTGTTGGGGTGAGTATAATAATACTCAGTAGGACACCCCGAAATCAAAATGAAATATAAAAAAAGAAATTAAAGTTAGATCTACCCAAGTATATATCTATAGAACATATAACAAGAATATCTAGATATACTCAACCAACACACACAGTCTATAGGTAAGTCACAACCACTGTATACCAACCCTAGGAATTTATCTTGAAGATTCCATGAAGCACTCATCTAGGAGAACACACTCTTGAGTTCGATAACATTGATGATTTTTATCCAGGGGGTGCTACTCATAAGGTATCACCATGATAAAGATAAAATTATATATATGAATAGAGATACAATACAATAGACAAGGATCACATCCAAGGCCATGGGGTGATACCAACAACTCAATCTGGATTAACCCACTGAGTAGAGGATCGGTTCCTATGTAGTGTTGGTCATGTCAATACTGAGAACTCCACCTAGGAAACAAATAATGAATTAAGGATCTTCTTCTTGGCCACTTGGGGGATTCCAACAAGTCTATTCAAAATGTCTTAATGAAGGGATCATAGTACTATGAGTAGGAAATGATTTGTACCTACCTTTAGGGAAAAAATAAAGGGAACAAACCCTAATGAAATGTTTCTAATATATGGAGGAAAATACAATCAAGCAATGTAGAAATGGTTACACTATGTGTAGGAGGGTCACACACCCTCTCCCTTGACCCTGGTTACTACCCGTGAACAATGACCTGTGTCATTCTAAACCGTGTTGTATAGAATTTGAGTACACTATGCGTATAAGGATTCAAATGTCATGTCCTTCCATTCGGGGTCTTCCTGTTTTCTCCAGTCATGTTCTAGTACATGGTGTCATCCAGTGTATGCCTTCCTATGTACCAATACACAGATTAGTCCATGTAACCGGTTCAGGCCATGTCGAATGGCGTAGTACACGTCATGTAGGCAACCCGTGTACTCCACCCCATGACCATGTACTTCCCATTTACACGCCAAGTTACCTAGGATAGGTAACATACCATGTGACAGGGTCACATTTCATGTGATCCTTATCTTTATCCTAAAACCATAGAAACCGAAAGGGGGTCCCACATGTCATGTAATCCAAGATTACATTCCATGTGGATCATGATTTTCCAGAATTGTTGGAGCTTCTCCCACACACATGTTCCAATGATAAACTTTGATTTGTTGATCAATTCACCACTAAACTGAAGATCCAATACCTTAGATTTGTTTCATCACCCAAAAAACACATTTCCCCTTCTAATCCAGTCACAAAATAGATTAAAAAGTAATTCTTCATACCGCTGAAGAACATCAAAGAACGCAGATTTGGGGATTCACCGTCATCTGAATCACTCCATTTCTATCGTTGCACCTCCATCATGTTGTGACAATACTGGGTCTGAAATATCATATTTTTTCACCAAGAATTGGGTGCACAAATATTTATTGATCAGTATGTGTTGATTCACGGGCTAAGTGAAGAACGCATGCGATGAACAATGAATGGGGGTGAAAATAATAAAAACCCAAGAGATGGATGAACCTTGATTAACATTCATGTTGATCTCAATATTTCCCCATTATAATGACAATAGAATGAATGAAATGAACACATTATTGTTTCCATTTAGAGATATCTACAAATAATGGCGTTTTTCAATCATTGAACCAAATTTCTGTCATCACCTACTCGAGAGGATTCTCTAGAGGTTCCTCCTAGAATCTCCAGAGAATTCTAGGGTTGTGAGACTAACCCTGGATCTCTTCAAAAGGGATTACCTAAAATAAACCCTTTCATTTCATCACTTCATCGATGAAATAAATTAGAATAAAATTTTATAATTTATTTTATTGATTTAAAATACCCATGAAGAATTTCCGAAATCGACTTGTGATAAAGAATTTCAGGTCACACCAAGAGTAAATATGCTATTCTGAACCCAACTGTGACCTCATAATTTTTATTGATCACCTGTTTATAATTTATTACACTCTTTCAAGGAAAATAGACATGCATGCTGTTTAACATTTTAATAATGTTCAAACAATTATTTTAGGCACACTGAGGCTCAGAATCACACAAAGTCTCAGTGCCTAGTCTCCAATTTAATCCATACAATATTTAAAAATAATACATAGAAAATATAAGACATTACAGTTTTGATTAAATTTATGGATGTGGTTCGGGTAGAGCATACTTGAAAGTTTTTTTGGTGATTTGAGTGATCTTGATTTTAAACCCTTGTTTTGGAAGGTAAATGGAATCTCTAAAGATATAATTTCAAAACCTTGTTTTATGAATTATTGGGAAGAGGATTTTTCTTGGGTTTTGTGAAATGTTTTATAATTTATTTTTTTCCATTATAATTTATGAAAAATGGGGTGTTTCGAGTTTTCTTCCCTTGGTTTTCCCAAAAGAAATTGATTTCAAAAAGAAGTTTTGAAATAATTTGAGAATAAAAATGTTATTTTGTTTTGATTTTTTTTTGGAAAGTGTTCTAAAAGGGAAATAGAGTTTTGATGAGTATTCATTGAATGATTTGTATTTAAAAATGGAGTGGAATTTTTAATATAATTATTGTGACACTCCTTGTTTAGGTGTTGTGTGTCCACTGAGGTTATTTTGTATTTAAAGATTGGGTTGGCTTGGTTTTCAAGAATACACCTTAGTGGAGGGTGATTTCAAAATTCCTTGGTGAAAGTTGATATTTTCAAAAGAAAAGTATCTTTCATTGGGGATGATATTATGTACCTTACTTGGTGGATTATTTTTTGGAGTGATTCTTAGATTATAGTGTAATTGTTTGGGTTTTTTGAGGCATGAATTAATGTTATTCATGTATTCTATTTTTGTTGTTTGCATCCCAGAATGGATGAAGGGTTTCCTTCAGTTTTGGTCCCTACCCAGACTCCGAGTGGAGTGGTGGAGATGGAACCTTTCTTATGTTTATACCCCATATTAGACTACTTAAATTAGTATCCTCCTTCTAACAGTTGTGATCAAGGTTCGATGGAAGTATTATGGTGGTTTTAATATATTTAGGTAACCCTTAATTATCTTAAAAGACATAAATCTTTACAACTAAAAGTTGTTGAGATACAGTCTATTGGTTTTAGCTGAGTTTTGTTGGATTCAATGGTACATTCAAAACAATATGAACATATGTCTTTGGAGTTCGTTAGGATGTGTTAAATCCATTGGTTCTTTCTGAAAGTTATGAAAGGGGAGAGAGTGCTTGAGTTTTTGAGCCTTTAATAGGGTGATCAACTAGTGAAGGAGTACACTGGTCACTTTTATGAGTTGGTTTCCTTTTATCCATGGATGGTCCTTAATGTTTTTCATAAATATCATTTCATTAAAAGTCGTATTCAGTTAGATCTTGGTAAAGATATAATTATTCTTTTCCAAACATATTTTAATAACATGATCAATGAGGAAATTAGAGTATACTATTATTAATCTAGGAATCTAATGGTGGGTGATGCATTAGTTTCATCTGATAGATATGAGGGTAACCCAGCGAGTGATGATCTAGAGAAATAATAAAGTGGTCTTTCTCATGGGAATAAAATATCTCTCAAGTACTTCCAATGTGTCTCTCTAGGTAATTATAAGCCCTAAAAATTTAATTATCCTATAGTTTCCATCTATTTTATCCATTTGGGTCAAATTCATAAGTTTCATAAGATAATATTTTAGAAGAGGTGTCAGTTTTAATCCCTTGTGGATAGGTTTTTTGTTTTGGGGGCCTCTCCTTTTATGGTTGTAATCTGTGTTGAGCCTTGGAGCTTCAGTTTTTGTTTGGAATCTTATGGATGGTTCGTTTCTTAGATGTTTCTTATAGATGGATTTGAATTTCATTTTATGGAATGATTTAATTTATTTTTTGGAATGTCCCTTGTGGATTAATATTGAGATTTTTTTTCTTATATTCTTCATTATTTTAAGGTTAGTTGTGTTTGTTTTTTACCTCATTGCTTGGGTGAATCTTTCATGAGAGTAATGGGTTACTCCCATTCTCATGTTGAGATTTTGTAATGCTTGTTGTTTAGAAATGTCAATTTCATATGTTGAATGATTGGGTGACTATGGTGTGTGGTTTACAAGTTTATTTTGGGTATTAACTGGTGTTTTTCTTAAATTGTTTATGATGCACCCTGTGTGGGTGACCCCATTTAACCCTAGGTAACCTTTCTGAGTTATGGACAATGGTGGGATATTATGGAGTTATTTTTAGGATACTTATGGATTTTCTTCTCTTATTATCTTTGGAAGTGATTTTGGTCTGATATTTATTTCTCTCATGATTTCTTAGTTTTTTATGGATGTGTCTCTCAGTAGTTTCTTTTGAATCTATCATGTTAGAGGAATTCTAACTGGTGGGAAAAACACATTAGGTCTCCCTTTTTTGAGGGATTTTGATTTGAGGTTCATGTTTTAGTTGTTCTTAGATACATTTATAAACCATATGGTTGAATGGTATGATCATTTTTTGGATATTGGTTGTTGTGTTCAAAGATGAATCATGTCGAGTGGTTCTTTTGGATAGGTCCTCTTTGGATATTTTGTTTTATCTATCCATTTTCTATAAAACATGGAATTTCTAGGGTAATAAATTGGAATGGTGGGGAGAAATGTGGCACCCAAATTTTATTGTAGATATTAGTCTTCTATATTTTATTTGATCCTAGGTTTTTTTAGGTACAAATAGTTTTTAGAAAGGATTTTTTGTGTTTTTAGAGATTTTATGGGTGATTTATGATTAGGAGTTACCATGTGGTTCTTATACAGAGGTTCATATCATGGTGATAGGTAAATTTTTCATAGATTTATAATTGTTTTTAAAAATATTACAGAGCCCTACAGATACCATATTGGAGTTTTTTCCTAGGATAAGGATGGAAAATGGTTAGTTAAACCGTTCAGAAGAATCATGTGAGTACCTTAGTCTGGAAAATTGTGTGGTCAAACCATACAACTTTCCCATATGTTAAAATTTTGGAAATTTTCTAAAATAACCTTCTCAAGTTAAAAGGGTTTTTACCCCTATTCTCCACCATTATCAATGTCCAACCCTTGGTAACTCGAGGAGTAGATCCACTCCTCTCCTATATCAATTCTTGTCCTTTGGATATTTCCAAGATGATTTGATGTATTTAATCCTCTATTTTTCCACTACTCATCATCCTTTCATCCTTCTTAGGTTTCCCTTTTCCTCATGGAACCCTAATTCACTATAAAAGCTAAGGACTAGGTTTAGGATGGTTCTAAAATAGGGTTTTAGTCTCCTATGGTTTGTATAAGAAGTCTTATTACTTAATTGGGTGGTCTTTATTAAATGTGAATAATTTTTTATTGGATTCCACTTCTTCCAAGTACATGTTTCTATTAAATTGTTTCATTTTGGAATTAAAATTATGCTTATGCTTTATAAAATATGTTTTATGAAATTATTATTATATGTGATATCCTTGTGATGTTT
Source organism: Viscum album (assembly GCA_963277665.1). Classification (NCBI taxonomy): domain Eukaryota; kingdom Viridiplantae; phylum Streptophyta; class Magnoliopsida; order Santalales; family Viscaceae; genus Viscum; species Viscum album. Next base: position 1,073,602,438 of record OY728121.1, on the reverse strand, counting down.
TAAACAAATTTCATTGTTTTTTAATCTCTCCATAAGGGTTTTATATTTTAAATTCCATGTTTTCATGTTCTAAATGAAATGTTTTATTGTGATAAGGTTTTCTGAAACAATTAATGGGGGTTTTCAAATGATTTTCACGATACATGTGGGATTTTAATCAGGCTTCAGTTTTTAATTAGTGAATACTATGTTCAAAATAAATTTTTGTTTTAAAGTGAGGTGTTTAAATTTTTTTGAATGGTGTGTTTTATTTACATCATTTTTTAATAAAATTAATAAAGTGATGATTCATGAAAATTAAAAGGGATTAGAATTTTGAACCATGTTTTATGATAAAGGATATGTTGTCACTGTGGTTTTAAATGGTTGATATATAAGACACCCCTTGATTTCCCATTATATATATATATATATCCCATGTGCGTGGTTTTCTTCTTTTTTAGATTTTTTATTCTCCCCTTGTGTGGGAATGTGATTTTTTATTCTATGGGTGGATAATATATATGGGGATATTCATTTTGAGGTATTTGTGCTGAGTGATATTCATTTATTGTTCTTTTCATATTAATAATTGATTGTATATTATTCACCTCACTTATTTATTGGTCATGGTAACCTAATTACTAAGTAGGATATCTAATTATATTGAACAATTTGGTTAACATTCCACTAGTGACCCTCCAGTCATGCTAAGAAATAGGTCCAGGAGGGGGTTTCATCATAATGATGGTCATGTGGGATAATTTTATGACTTGTGATTTGGGATTTTTCATTAGGTTAGTAGCTAGTGTGTGAGTGATAACCATATGAATTATTTTGACACGTCTAACATTAGGTATCCTAGGTAGAGACCATGTAAAATTTGATAGCTTGATCGATTTTTTATATATGATATTTTGTTCTAGTTCTTTATTATGTAACTTACCATTTCTTTTATTGTTGTGGAACCATTAATTGATTATATTTTTCATATTCATTGTGATGTATAGTGTCGACTTTATTATTCTTGACCCATGTGTGTTGGGTTGTTTACATTGGAAAATGATTTTTCAAATATTTTGAAAATAATGTTTTGAATTTAAAGACTCTAGTGTGGATTTTAAAATTAGATTTCAAAATGGTTTTTTTGGTTTGAAGATAGATTCTACTGGTTAAATTTTTATAAAGTGAATTTTTTCAGCTAAATAAACAAATGTGTTTTTTTATAAATGTTAATGGGTGATTGTTTTGAATTTTTTTGGCCAATGATTTTTTTTTCAAAGCATATGTTTTTTTAATAAAATAATGTGAGAATTATAAAAAGTGATCATGGAATTATTTTGGTTTTTCATAAGTTATATTTGAAAAAATTACTTTCTAGTGTATTTTCAAACTATAAATTATGAATTTCATTATGAATGGAATTGAATTGTTTTAGTAGGTTGTGGTGAAATAATAGTATTTTTAGCTTAATCCTATATCTTTTAGGTTATAGGTATTTAGATATATTTAGGTTTTGTTCTTAAGGCCGATGCGGGGTGAGTTAGGTGGTGGTGAGAAACTGAAGGTTGCATGGAGATGGTTTTGGGCTCGGATCGAGTTGGTTTATAGTTTTTTTAATTTTTTTAGTTTTACATCAACTATGTTATGTAGTATCTTTCTCTTTATGTATGATGTATGTATAAGTGAAAATGTGTTTGATTTATTAGTTGGTTATGACCTATTTCAATATTTATTCATTTTGGATCCTTTCTTATTTTTTTTCCACAGTCCATTTATCTATGATTCAAGAGAAATTGTTCCCAAAGGGATTTTTGGGATGCCCATGCACTAGTTGTTATCCTGTGGAGATCGGGAATACCCTTCAGGTCATGTCGAGGACCAGGTCGAGTATCGAGTTAGATGATAACCTAAGTCATTTCACTATATAGGGCTTTATAAGGATCCAAATGAATTTTTGATGGAAAAATATTATTTAATGAAAATTACCCCACAAAAAGGTATTAATACCAACCACTATTGAAATCCATAGAATATTATCTCAAAAAATATTAAAGGGTTTGAACTGTCCTATCAAATTGACCATCTATCTGAGGATGATATGAAGTGTTAAAGTTCATCATCATATTTAATACAAGCTTAATAATTCTCTAAAAATCCAAGGTAAACCTCAAATCATGTTCAGATATAGTATAATGTGGTACTCCATTCCACCTTACTACTTTCTTAATGTATACCCTATCATGATAATCAAAGGTGAAACCTTCTCTAATTGAAAATAAATATACTGATTTCATAATTAAATCAACTACAAGACAAAGAAAATTATTTCCATTAGATTATTTTTGGATTCCTATGATGAAATACATGGTAATGTTTTACCATTTCCATTATAGTATGTGTAATGGTTGTAACAACCCATTAGAATTATATCTTCTAGCCTTAACTTACCGATATACCAAGGATCAAAATACATACTATACAATAACCAATTACATTTTATCCTAATAGAAATTATCATTCAGATCCCTATACATCTTTATAATTTTGAGATGAATAGAGAATGGGGAACTATGAGCTTAATCTACTAGATCATTCTTCAATTCTGGTATTTATGGGACACATACTTAGTTCTTGAACCTAATAATTCCATAAAAATCACGGTTGAAATCATGAACATTCTCATATTTTTTTGTTGTTATACATCCTCCATCTACACCTCTTTAATCTTAGAATGGATGTATGGTCGAACATTCATCTGAGAAAGAGATAATATGTCCCCTTTAAAAATGATTTTAATCCCCGTATTCTAAAAATCAATAAATATTGGATCTCTTTCAATACTTATCATGGAAAATCTAGCATGGTCCTTCCAACCCAAATCATTAACCACCGTGTTCTTCTTCCTAGGGTGTTAGTGTATTGATCAGTCATAATATTTAATCATCTACAACCATATCATTTAGTGAATATTAAAATTATTTTATGTTAATATATAATTCAATATTTTATGATTCGTATATATTTTACATCTTTAAAAATAAAGATAATTCATGTATATTTATAGTGAAAAAGATACCAATGTCTGCTACAAATAATGAGTTGGGTAATTTTTATCATGAATTTTCAATTAGTGTGAGGCGTAATCTATCGCTATATCATTATACATGAGGATGAATCTCATTACCTTATTTTATAAATCATTATATACCAATGACCATTATATATTTTAGGGTAGTATGAGCATATGTGTTCTTAAAAAACTTCTTTTCAACTCATTGAAATTTTCCTAACATTCATCTACCCATAAGAACTTTTCTCCCTTCCATGTCAACATGGTTAATGGATTTATAGTCATAATAAATTATTCACAAAGAATTGATAATATCCAAATGGCCTAATAAAACTATGTATATCAGTCCTAGTGGTTGGAATATGCTCTTCGTCTATAACTTTCATCTTTGAAAGTTATACCAATATACCTTCCCATGAGATTATATCAGCTAATAATTAAACCTTATATATCCAAAATTAACACTTGGTAAATTTGGAATATATCATATCCTTCATTAGGGTCTTAAATAAAATATTAAAATTATATTAATTCTCTTCCTTTCTCTTTGAATATAAAATATTACCATCTATAAAGACTACAATATGGTAATCAAGGTAATATCTAAAGACACTATTCATTATATCTATAAAGATGGTAGGGGAAATGGTATGTCTAAATGCCATTACTATAAGTTCATAATGACCATACCTCATACAAAAGGATTCCTTGGGCATGTATTCCTTCTTGACCCACAAATTATGATATCTATAATGAAGGTCAATCTTGAAAAAGTATTGAGCTCCCTGTAGTTGATCAAACAATTCATCAATACAGGGTATATGATACTTGTTCTTGACTGTGATCTTGTTATGTTCTTGATAATCAATGAGAATACACATTGACTTATATTTATTATTAAGAAAAATAATAAGAGAAACTCATGGTGATGCACTAGGAAATGAATCATTTATCATGATTATCCTATAGTTTCTTATTCAATTCCTACAACTCAATTGAGGTCATCCTATACAGTATCTTTAAATAGGTATAACACTAGGTATGAACTCAATTCAAAAACAAAATTAATTATTTTTGGGAATAGTAGGAAAGTATCAAAGAAATAAATAATCATAATCCAAAACAAAAGTAATATATTTAAGGTTTATTTCTTCCCAACCATTTGAGATAAATATCCCTTATAAATAGGTAGTAATACCCATATAATGGAATTAATTCCCATTGTAATTTCATGTTCATCCCCGAACTGATATACAATCATTGGTTGATTGTGAATATCAAATTTTACTTCCCTTCTTCAACAATAGATATAGTATTTATATAAAAAAATCTAATCCATGACCAATATAACATCAAATTCAACTAGATAGGGAATAAAAAAAAATTAGGAAGTATATTCCCACAAATTTCTGTCATAAATAATCTATAAACTTGATATATGATCATTATACCATTAGTATATTTTACCATCAAATCAGTATCTAATCATTGAGGTGATGATCGGATACTGTTAGAAAATTATTTATAAATAAAAGAGTTAATAAATCTAGAATCAAATAATATATGTTTGGTTCTAGAGTGGATGGTAAATAAACCTTTTACCTTGTATTTCTCCAAAACCACTTAATTTTTTATAGATAATTACTTCCCTTTATCCTTCTGAATATGGATTAGTTGGGGCCTAATATTCACATTAACTCTTGGATTAAGGAATTACTTCATATAATTCCCAATCTCTTTATATCTGAAACACTGAACTTCATTAGTTGAAACAGTTTTCTCCTCAGCTATATATTTTTACAAATTCATCGCTCATCAACAATCACCAGCTCGATGGATAGACTTTTATCAATTGTATCATATACCATTTAATTTCCTAAAATTTCTTAAGTTACTTCCCCAAAAGTTTTGGAATGTAGTTTGTTATAATTTCTTTCCTCTATGGTATTTACCATTTTTGTTTCCTTGAGGATCCATTTTTCTTTTCTTAACACTAAAACCAGAAAAATAATTGGAGTTCCCACTCTCTATTTTTATATTCATAGAATATGGAATGATTTATTTATATTTACCAAAGCATATTATATATAATTCCTTTCAATGAATTTGTTTCAATCCAACAAATAATCAATAAATTTTATTCATTAGTTTGATTATAAATACTGAACCATACCTTGATTGTTTTGTAAGGTTTTCTTTATAGGTACTAAGGGATTCATCATCATTATATTTCAACACAAGAAAGTCCCATTATATATTAACATGAAGTTTTAAGGAAAGTATTTATTGAAAAATAACATCTTAAACTCATCCCATTCCATGGATTTTATTTCTTCTCTTTCCATAATTTCTTTATAAGATTCCACCATTGAAAAAAATTTGTTTCCAAGAAATATACTTCTAAGATAACATTATCATAATACAATCACTAAATAAAGAAAATATTTTTTCCATCTCATTCATCCATTTCATAGAAACTATTGGATTATAATACTTTCATAAGGAGGGTGAATTTTATCACATAAAAGACTCAAGGGATTGTTGTTCACTCCTTGGTTCATTTGGAAGCTCAACATGGTTCAAATTATTGATCATATATTCATAGAGTTGAGTGTGAATATCTACAATATATTGCATCCCAGATCCAAATCCATTTGATTTATCATAAGTGAATTCATTTCATTGGATGTAACATTCATTTCCTGATGATTCCTCCTAGCTCCATACATTGACTAAAACACACAAAAAAAATATTAGTGTCAGTATGAAAAATCAATAATTATGGTAAAAATAATATGATTATGAAAATAGTTCTTATGATGTCCTAAATTATGGATCATTATTTCAACCAATAGAACTCTATGTTCATATCATATCACTATGTATTATCATCATTTTTCATAAGTTCCATCCTCTTATTCTGCATAATGGTTCATAAAGAGAATGTGAATTGACTGAAGCACATCAACTAGGATTTTCTAGCCTAGTGTGAACTCTTAGGCACACTCATCACGGATCGATTATGATTCAGTTAATATGCAATTCAAACCTTTAAAAAAAATTACCCCTAGGTGTATCCTTGTCATATTCATAACCACTTGATAGTATCCAAACAAGTTTATATTTTCTAGGAAAATAGAACTCCAATATTTACCATGACTTATCATGTTTTTCTATACTTAGGTTTATTATAAGGGTTCTCACTAAAATTTTCTAATCAAAATATCTAAAAAAAATTAGAAATATTTTTTGTTACCAACTAAGGTTCCCCAATCATAATATAAAAAAATATTACTTCATATTAGATGAATATTCAACATATTTCACAATAATACATTCTTGAGGATCATAAATCATTGGTGTATTTTTAGACTATATACAAAATCAACTCATTTAAAAAAATCAATATATCTCACAAATTTCTTCATATTAGAACCCTTTTAGACATATAATACTTATAACCCCCCATCAGAACCTATGGAAGGGAAGCATAATATCTCAAATTCTTAATAAGGGTAAACACAGGAGATATCAATCAAAAGAGAATAAGATGATCATAATGGTATGATGAAATAATAAATTAAATGTTATAAACATAAAATATTCTTACCTTGAAAATATTATATCATAGACTCCAAGCCAAGTCATATCTAGATGCATGATTGATAAAGGTTCCAAAGTACTAATAATCATTAGGGATTTATAACATAGGTATGTGGCATCATAAGAATAAGAAATCATAATTTTGTGAACATTTATATTTTCAATCATTTACATGTGTAATATTGTGAGAATAACTATAATAAATCACACTCATGTATAAAAATGTGACCATAGTTACTCACAATCATGCCAACATAAAATCATGTGTGCATAGCTATAAGCAATGATATTTATGCATCAAAGTGTGAAAAAAGATATTCCTAATAATGTCCATGCTTATATTCATCATCTAATGAGATATAAATATCACATTACCCAATAAATTTTAGGTTTATAACAGTCCCAACCATCGCATAATCATAATATATTCATATGTATTACATAAGTTCATGAAAACATATATCATTTCTCAATAGCTTAAATCATGCCATAGAAAACAAGTTTAATCAAGATTTTATCATCAGGATCAATAAGTATATAGTTCCAAAATAAGGATATTATTATTGGATCATGTCCCTAGTGAATCATAAGAAACAATAAAGTATGTTTTCATAGATTAAAATACCATTAAACGATCACTAGAACATTTATTCAGGAAAATACCCTTTTCATTTTTAAATAAATTATTTAAATTCTAAACATTTCAATAATATTTGGAAAAAAATCTCCATTGAATGGAAACTTATAAATTAATCTTCAAATAAAATATTATTAATGGTGGTGGTAAAAATTTTCCATGATATATATAATAAAATAAGGATTTCACTCATCCCTTTGGTAAAAACACCTTGTTCAGAAAAGGATAAGAAAATTACTTTTAATAATTTTTATAGAAATTAAAATATGGTTAAAATGAATTAAATCGATCTTTTTTGAGTATTAAAAAATTTATTGAAATAATTTTAAAATTAATATGCACATGGAAGAAAAATATTCCTGACTAAAGAGGAAATAAAGTCTGTTATTGTTTCTCAAAAAATGTTCTCGATAATTTTAAGTACTAAAGAGATGAAATTTGGAATATTAGTTAAAAATTAAATGAATAAAAAAGGTATAATAAAATATATGGGTTTTAAATGATAATTTCCATATAATTTGTTTCAACATAAATTTAGCATAGGCAATCCTAAAAAGAAATGAAATTGTAACATTAACCTCTTACCTCAACACCCATCATGCTTCATGCACATTCATATATATTGTATCATAAATAAATATTAATTATAAATATATTAGAAAAAATTATTCATACATAACATAATATGTATAATTAATTTATAATTTACATTTATCCTATTATTATAAATTTATTCGTTAAAATGGACATTTGAGTGAAAAGTGGTTCGTTTTTCATTCATGTTTCGGTTTGATGGTTCTAGTACTTGCTCCTAGGTAATGGATTAATCATATAAATAATATTAATAATGAAATAATTATAATAATTATTCAGCATATACACTTTAATAATTATTCATATAATGTGGTGATGAAAAATGAATCGCACTACTTCGCAAAAGTGGTAGTCCACACGTATGCATGAGCAACACTGTCATTTTCTAACAAATGGAAAGGTAAGAAGGTATATAAGATCATATAATTAAAGAATTAAAATTATTTCTTAAATATAATATATATACGTTTTATAACTATACACAAAATGTGGTGATGAAAAATGAAATACATCACTTCGAAAGGCGGTAGTTCACATGTACGCACGAATGCTGCTTTTCATTCACACTTGATTGAGATAGATATGAATAAAGGTTTCCCCATAAAAATAATAATATATTAGTTCATTTATTATTATGGATTCATCTTTTAATTGTGGATAAATTGTTTTTAGATAATGTGGAAGAATAAATAAAATTGAAAGTACTCGGTTAAGAGTTATATCACTTCATTGAGAAAACTCCTTTGTCTTAAAAATAAATACTTGGAAGGATGGTATTATGATCAAAAAAGGACCTCTAGAACATGTGGAGGGATGTTAACAAATTATTTTTGAAGTTATTATCTAATATAACTGGCTCTTTAATTATGAATAATAGAGAATAGTGGGTGTCCTTTTATTAGTGAGGAAGAGGAACCACTTTGAATCTCTTCAAAAGATTAAACTATATTAATTTTTATTCAAGAAAAATACTTAAAAATGACTCATAATTGAAGTGGATATGATATAGTGTAAAAATATTACTGTAAAATATGATTTATAAAAAAAATAAGTCATTTTAATCCTTTTTATTTTAGATTTAACCCTTTTAACCTATTTTAACTCTTACAATGGTAACAATTTTTTACCAAATTAACTATTAAAAATGAATAAAATTGAAATTAGCCTCATTAATAAATTTGGATATGATGATTATAAATATGGAGTAAATTTTATCAAATTCAATTTCCTTAAGAGAAAGAAGCCAATTTAAAAACAAAGCCGAAAAACGTGATGAAAAACGGTTTTCGAGAAAAATGCCTTTTGAGTATAAAAATGATTTGATACCATACTTTAGAATAATATTTATTTCAAATAAATTAATTTTATTATGTTTAATAAAAATAATATAATAAATTTTTATAATCAAATAAAAAAATTACTCTTTAAATAATTGAAAAGAAAAAATAGTTTTTAATAAAATTAGTATTTTTTCACTATTCACTAGAAAAATTAGTATTTTCAGAAAAAAAATAAAAAAAATCACCATAAGATGATTTTGATATGATGATTTAAAAAATTATATTATTTTTATATAAAAAATTTTCTGAAGGTTTCAAAAATTATTTATAATATTCAAACACAAAATTCAATAAGAATTATTTTTGGAGAAAACATATTCATGAAGCATAAAATGACTTTATTGAAAATTGAGTACTTATTTAACATGAATTTACATTATATTAAAAGTTACACATATTTTTTATAATTTGTATATTCTTATTCAAAACACCAATTTAATGGTTATGTTATAATAGTTTCCTTCAAATGATAATAATTTCATAGTACATTGTGCTTCCTTTAAACATGGTGTTGCATGTAAAGAAAGCTAACAAAGAAATTAAATATATTTGAAGAAAAATATATCCTAAAATTTTATGGTATTAAATTTATTGATATGATAATGTTTTAATCATCCTCATATAAACCCAATAGATAAATCTATAGTTGTATACAACTTTAAAGTCCATCTCATAGCTCCTCTGGAAAGAGTAAACAAATCGCCATTATTGGATTTCCATAGGTTAAAATCTCCTCAAAAAAATGAATCTACATAGCCTCTAATAATATCATAATAAAACATCAAAAAACCTTAAAAATATAAAAAAATGTGGTCCTCTATTATATAATATAGTATTTGAGGTCTCCTTGATGTATCTCAATATCCTTTTCATTGTTTCTACATGATCTCATCATGGATTCACCTTAGTATCGACTAACTACTCTCACTGCATGTGAAATGTTTAATCTGGTAAAAAAATAGAGAACATCATACTCCCCACTTATGATGAATACAAAACTCAATATATCTCATATCCTACCCCCCCCCCCCCCCCACTGGAACCCCTCCTGATCTAGAATAAAATATGGAGATTACCGCTGAAGCCTACCTCCAATAGGCCACAGGTTAGTGGATATCATTTTGGGTATAGAATGGATACAAATATGAGGAATTTACCTCAATATATAAATTTTAATAGAAGTGATAATATTATATCCTCCAATAAAATAAAAATAATAAATAAATAAACCATCCTAATACATGATTTTAATTTTATACAAGTGAAAAAAACCATAAATACCAAACAATTCCTAGGCATCGACCATAAACCTACAACAGCTCATGAAAAACTCTACGAGCTATTACTTCCCAACTCAATAACCAACCACATCCAATATACATGAAAATAAATTTATATTTATTGGGTGAGTATTTAGGTATAATCAATTGGATCCTCCCTTAAACATCTCACATAAATGTGAAAGAATAAAACTAAACCCCCTGAATAATAAAATAAAACCAACATTTTACCTAAGTAGGTAAAATGATTACCCATATTCACCAAGTACCACTCACCAAGTAATGTGAAAAATAGGTAACAAGTTATCAAAAGAATAAATAGGTAAAAGGTAACCTGAACCCACTTACCCACTATTTTGTTGCTCGCATTCCCCAATAGCAAACATCATATTCTATAATCCCTTAAATAAATCATGTAGTCCACTAAAAAAATATATCACAAAAATTATCTCATCCCAGACTGTGTTCATACATATATCAACTAAATATCATAACTATTTGTAAGTCTAGAAGATAGTATAACCCATGTATCATGCATTATACCTCAATCAATCACAACACATGCAAGTAAACTTATGGTAACTACATTCCCTACAATTGGAATATATGTATGTTTTATCAACTCATATAGCTAAATCACTTACACACATTTATAGTAAAATTTAGATACATGATTGGATATGTAGACGTATACCTTATTCCTTAAGTCATTACAGTATGGATATGCCTGAACATTATGATAAGTCTGAATGGAGAGAAGAATAATAGAGTAGTCAAGCATATGTTCACAAGACAACCCTGATATAGAGACCCATAATATTAATATATTGATAATATATATTAATATAATAATTTTCATCACATAACATTTCAATATATTCTATAATTATTTTGTTCTATGGTATTTGGAAAGATAGAAACATAAAAAAAGTTCATAAAATGTCTACATCATCTCCCACTTATTTCTTCATAAATAGAACCCTTATTAAATATATCATACTTAATACATTTATTCATAACATGAGTAAATTAAACATAAGAATATTTTGAGATTATTTTCTCAATAAGGTTATATAAGGTAAATATCAATGATCATATAAGCATAACATGAGAAAAATGGTGTGAGAACATGATATTAACATTTAAAAAGCATACCCTACATATCATAGATCATAATCTTGAGTCATGGAATAAATCGTGAAATTAATAAGACATTAATCATAAATTAATTAAATACTATGAGCTAAGAGAGCATAACATTGGCATAAGACATGGAATTGTGTCATACAATTAAGCATAGAAAATTATTTCCTTAGTATTCAAGGAGTTTTTCCAAGGATATCATAATGAAGTGCATTCAATCCCCAAAACATTATATTAGTAAAGTTTCACTCCCAATAATATCATATTAGATATAGTCCCTTACTAAATTGGGATCACTCCCCATTCCAGTGCTATTTATCTCATTAGATATCAACATTTACCTAATTCATTGTAGGGAGATATAGATCCCACTCATAACATAACAAATCTCACACATATGTGTTCCAAAAGATCATAAATCATTTATCATATCAAAATACATGGAAATAAATGTTTTTATAAACATTTAATAATAGTATAACCCATGGAAAATAAATGGGCACCATTAACATTTCATTATAGCATAAACCATGCAAAAGAAATGGGTTTTATAAATAACTTTTCATCATAAATATAAACCATCAAGATAAATAATAAGGATGGTATAATTGGATCATATCCCCAGTAAATCATAAGTTAAATCAAGGGTTGTTTCCTTTTTTGAATATAAATACCAATAAAATATCATTAAAACATTATTGAGGAAAATAACCATTCTATTTTTTAAAATCATTATTTAAAAAGTTGTGCAATTATAAAGGAAATTTTTTTCTTTCAACTGAGACTTGAAAACTTTTAAAGGAATATTTGAATAAAAAAATATTCATTATGGTGGTAAAATAAATTCATTACATATAAGTTAAAAAACATTACTTCCATGTTTTTCTTGGAAAAGTCACAAAGTGATTTATTTGGAAAATGAAAAAAAGATTTCATTCAATCTTTTTAAAAAAAATTACATCATGGGAAAAATTACTTTAAAAATACTTGGATAATATTAAAAAAATTAATTTTTTTTATAAAACATGGATATGGAAGAAAATGGGTTTTATACATAAGAGATATACATGAAAAAAAATTTGATCTCTTGAGTAAGGTGAGGAAAATGAAAGGAAAATATATATATTCAAGAAATATCTATAAGAGACTAAATTTAATTGATTTCTTGAGAACTAAATAATAATTGTTAATCATTCTAAACTTAATCATAAATAATCCCTATAAATAATGAGATTGTAACATAAAACGATTACCTCGAGTTTTATTTGATTCTAAATCACTCTAACCACCAATTTAATAAATTTAAATATATTATAAATATATAAAATAATCATAATAATTCTTATAATATCATATATTATCCCATTATAACATTTAAACACTACCTTTTATCAATAGTTATTTATTAAAATCATTATTTCTAAGGTGTTAAATGTTTTTCTTATCATAAGTATTTTAATTATGTGAGCATGGATATTGTTTTAATTTTTTGACGGATGGAATGAAAAATGGTAAATATTAATTCACCATAAAAAGATAACTATTATATCATATATATTCATAAAATTCATCCACATTTCCATCCAAGTAAAACATAAATTAAAAATGAATCACATTACTTCATGGAGGTGGTAGTCCACACGTACACACGAACAACATTATTGTTTCCCAAAGGATGGGTTGGTAAGAAGGTATACGTGATATTATCATTAAATAATTTTAATTATGTTAAAATATCATATATAAAAATTTAAAACCATCATAATACTATACCTAAAATATGGTGCTGAAAAATGGATTGTATTGCTACGTGAAGACGATATGTTGTGCGTAATCCCGACTAATAATTTTACTTATCGTTTAATGGGAAAAAGGGTGGGTGATGGTGTTTTCATAATCATACTAAAATTTAATCATATTTTATATAGGTATATTATTAATTTATAATAAATAAAATTGATTTAGAGGAGGTAAATAATAGTATAAAAGAAAGTGATCGGTTAAGTCGATTAACGCTTCTTTGGAATAACTCCATCAGATCTCCTATAAAGGGCTCTAGGGTAGGTCATTTTGGAAGAAAAAAACTATAGAATTTTTCTATGAAATTTTATAATGTAAATTGGTAGATATAGGTTAGTATAGAAAGCTCAAAGTGGTGAAAAAAAGTGAGGGAGGCGGTTCCCTTTAATAATTGAGGTGAGGGTAACTTTTTCAATTTATGAAAAGATTAAATTATAATTAATTCATTCTCAAGAAAAATTCCTCCTAAATGTCAAGGTATTTGAATATAATGTTGTATATGGTTTTAATACCATCTAAAAATATAATTTATAAAAACATTTGTGAAATTTTAGACCTTATCATTTTGATTAACCCTTAGGTAAAAAATTTTAATTTTAATTAAGGTAACAAAATTTTCAAAATTAAAGGGTTCTAAATTTTACTTATGAGGTGAAAATTGAACCATATATGGAAAATATATGAAATTGTATACCATATAATATCTACCTTGTATTATTTCAATATTTTTATGATATTTTAAATAATTTAATAAAATATTATTTTTATAACATATCATTATTGTCAATTTTTACTCTGTTCTTTTAGTTTGACTTAGAACAAATAAATAAAAAGTTTTAATTTGAATATAATATTTTAACACAACACTAATATTTCATATTCACCTATAAAATTCTTGGATCACTATAAATTACTCAAATTATATCAGTTTTAATATTTTTAAAGTCATCTATTTTATTTTTCAATTAATTGAATAAATACTATCTTGGTGTTGTTTAAGAATTTAATGTAATTATATAATACCTAAAAAATTATAAATAAATTAACTTATTAATATAATTTAAATTTTCATAAAATTAATATTCATATTCATTCACAAATAGTTATTTTTCATATGTGAACACATAAAGGTTATTTACAACTAAGAGAGTGAAATTTTGTAATTTTCTTTGATTTAAATAATATATATATATATATGTAATTTTAATGGAAAGTCATCTAATAAATAATAAATATAGATCCTAAAGTGATGATGGTCGAATTAAATTTATAAAATATTAATTATGATTAAAAATTATATCCTTATAACTTATTTTTAACCTAGATTAAATTGATTTTCCATTTACCAAGGTGATAAAATTTAGCACAGTTACTATTCATACCAGTCAAAAATAAAAGGGTCTTTTAAAAAACATTAACCTCATGATTATAAATATTGAATCAATTTTTTAAAATTTAAGACTTATAAGTGAATGAATTTAATTTAAAATCAATCTGAAAAAACGCGATGAAAAATACTTTTTTATATTAATGCCCTTTTTAAATATAAATTGTTTTAATACACAATTCAAGTATAAATTTTTTTAATAAAACATACTTTTTTATTTAAATTTAAATTTACTTATTAAATTTTAAAACAAATCCAAAAATATAATTTAAATTTATAATTACTTTAAAATAAAATATAGCTTTCAATAAAAATGATTATTTTTAACTATTCTTTAAAAAATAGAACTTTTCAAAAAGATCTCAAATTTCCAACCATGAGATAATTTTTTATAATGATTTAAAAAAATTAGTTAGTTTTATGAAATATAATTTTTTTAAAAAAAATAAAGATTTTAATATTATATTCTATCAAAAAAAGCGATAAAAATTATTTTGAAGGCAATATACTTTTTTAAGAAAATTATAACTTTCATAAAAATTGGATGCTTATTTCCAAAACATTAATCAATAAATTTATATTTATTTTGGTATTTATATATTTATATATCATAATTTAGTAAATCCTATTCATACCAACCAATTTAATGGATATGTTCAAATTGTTATATAATAATATTTTAATAATATATTGTGGTTCATTTTAACTCAATGTTGTGTATAATGCAAGCTATTAATGAAATTAAATTTATTCAAAAAATATATATTTTATAAAATACTGGAGTGTTACATTCTCTCCCCTAAATAAATCACCACCTCTAAATTTTTCTTGATTATCAATGGTTAAATATTTTTAAATTCCTTTATCAAAACCAACATCGCAAAATGGGTTAATAAATATTCGTGTTAAAATAGGAAAATGAATGTAAGACGATCCCTACAAAACTAGGTTTCCAAATAGTGGAACATCAGTGGGAATTGAAAATATGGATATCGAAGATAAATCTAACACCTAAGGACCAGTAGAGAGTGAAAGATAACATTGTTTGGAGAAAGATAGAAAGTAGAAAACCATGAATCAGTGAGGGGGTAAAATTTCATCAATTCATCTAAATTGAAGTCTATAAGACAAAATTTTTGTCTTATGATACTTTTACTATATTTGAGTCATTCCATTACAATAAATACTAATAAAATAAGGAAATATTCTTACTTTACAATTATAATTTCATCATTTAATGAATATTTACCATAATAAAATCTGTTCCTCCAAACAATAACTATTCAAGATGAATTTTTTATGCCTAAAGCACTAAAATAAACTTCTAACAGATTGAAAAAATATGTCAAGATATTACTCCAATTATTATGCATTAACCAAGAAAAAAATGGTTAGAACAAGGTAAGATAAATCTAAAAATAAATAATCCTTTA
Organism: Viscum album; assembly: GCA_963277665.1. Taxonomy (NCBI): domain Eukaryota; kingdom Viridiplantae; phylum Streptophyta; class Magnoliopsida; order Santalales; family Viscaceae; genus Viscum; species Viscum album. Next base: position 1,073,586,169 of record OY728121.1, on the reverse strand, counting down.
AATAATACATTTAACTCAGAAGAATTCAAAAATAACAACAAAGGTTCCACCTATATCATTTTAATAAATATGCCTACATCCCAAATAACATTAATAATCTCAATAATAAAAAATATTTTAAACTCAAAGGTGATCTCGAACCTTTTATAATACATATTCAAAAATTAAATTGCATTCATACCAATTAATTTTTCATGTTATATCACATGTTATACCTAAGGGTTAAATATATATCAGCCCAATAAAAATTATCCAAAAATATCATTAATCACCATGATAAATCACTACATTATTTTTTAATGTATTGAACTTATGAAAAATATAATGAATCAAATTTTCATATTAACCTGAATAGTAATCCATAAAATAGCCATAAATATCTTTTAAAATTTCATATTGTCAATGAATCACTTTTCATGCATTAAGATTATTTATATACCAATATCAAATAGAATATAATTAACTTAACATCAAATCATATACTATCCGAAAGGTTTATTTAAACCTCAATAGATTATTCTTCCTAAAACCCAATAAGAGTTCCAAATTTCCTCAATATCAAATCACTTAAAACCTCAAAAAGGGAGTTTATTCCCTTGAACTTATGATCATCCTTAAAATTATAAGCCCATTATGGTATCTATAACTTTTAAGTTAAACTCACATGAAAAAACATTTGCTTCCAAAAATTAACTTAATCCTTATTCCTTAAATATGTCTATAAACTATTGAATATATTACATAAATAAAAAATATGATAAACATCATCAATATTGACATAAATCACTTTCTCATAAAATTACTAACTAATTTTAAGGTCACTAATACTATACCAACAATTTAAATCATCTCTTTATCCTAACTAAACATTATCACTTTTCTTGGTTATTAGTTCAATTCAATATATGTATTCAAATACTTAAAGAAAACTAATATCTAAAAATACATAGATGTTTTATTATTTCTAACTAAAAAATATCATTGATATAATTCTTAAATCCCAGTATATAAGAACTTTAGTCCTTTCATGTAAATAATTGTAAAGCATAGTTTCTTAATTGGTCTAGAAGTTAGCATTAAAAAAAGGCATTGACTTGGATAATCCAAGGTACCCCACATATAAAAGATTGAATTCCTTGGAAATTAATTTCCCTATAAACATTATTTAAACATATAAAACATCTTCCCCTCCATTTGATACATTATTCTAGGTTCTTATTCACACTTTCTCGATAAGATGGAAATTGAAATTCCTTACCTCCATGGTCTTTGCCACCAGAACTTCCAAAAAAGTAAAATTTACTCTTATATGAATTTATATGATACTCACTTATTTTTCTGTTGTTAATAATATATCATGGTATATAATTATGAATAATCACAAGATTTATCCTTTTAGTTCCCATATCATTCAGTTTTTATGGAGAACAATCAATTTATTGTCCTTCACATTCATTATTTGCATGATTTCTTCTGGTTTCAGACATTGAATAAAACCAAAAAATGTCTAAAATTCAATATATAATAATAAGAGTAATCTATTAAATAATCATGAAATATCAATAAAAGGATTTCTAAATCATTATACCTTGTTCTATGAAACCATAGGTTTAACCTAGGTCATTCATGATCATTACAAAAAATTTAATATTTCATCCTATACTTAGACTTATCCCTGGGGTTTTCACTATATTTTTATCATCCTAGTTTCCAAAGGATAAAAAATCCTTACTCTAATACCAACTATAGTAAACCAAAAAATTCATACAAATATATTACATCTTAATATATTAATATTCATTATATAACATTTTGATCCATTCCATAATAATTTAGGCCGAGGGTCTTTGGAAACATAGAAACATAAACAACTAGTTCATAAAATATCTATAATAGTCCTAACTTATTTTATCATAAATAAAACCATTATTAAATATATCCTACTCTATACCTTTCTTTATAACATGGGGAATGGAAACACAAGAAAATAGTGAGCTCATATGATAAATAAGGCTAAATAAGTGATATTTCAATGATCATATAAACATAACATGATAAAAATGGTATGATAACTTGATTTTAACATTTAAAAAACATAACATGCATATCATAGATCATAATAATTATTCATTTAATAAATTATGTCATTTTATAAGACATGAATCATAAAGAAATATAATAAAATGATCCATGAGAGTATAACATTGGAATAAGATATGGAATTATGGCATATACATCATCATAGAAAATCATCTCCTTACTTATTAAGGATCATTCCCAAGGATATCATAGTGGAATTGTTTCACTCTCCAAACCATTATATTAGTCAATGTTTACTTCCAATACTAATATAGTGGACAGAGTCCCTTACTAAAATGGATTCACATCCTATTCCAATCTTTTTTATCTCATGAGATATTAATCTTTACCCAATGCATTTGAGGGAGACATAGGTCCCACCTGTAAGATAATGAAAATAAAATATATGTGTGGAATAATATTATAAATCATTAAATATATCAAAATCCATGAAAATAAATGGGTTTCATAAACATATCATTATAGAATAACCAATGGAAAAGAAATGGGTTTCATAAACATTTCATCATATCATAACCCATGGAAAAGAAATGGGTTTCATAAAAATATTATCATCATTAACTTAAATCATCTAGAGAAAGAATAAGGATGGTATAATTTGATCATATACCTACTAAAGAATAATTTAAATCAAGTATTTTTTTTTCTTTTATGAATAAAAATACAAATAAAACATCAATTAAACATTCTTGAGAAAAATAACCTTTGAATTTTTTGAAATAACTTATTTAAAGTGTGAAATTATAAAATAAAAAATTTTCTTTGAAAAGATAATTGAATAATTTCAATGTAATATTTATATAAAACATTATTCAGGATAGTGGGGAAATTCTCTCATTCTTTATAATTTAAAAAAACATTCCTTCTGTACTTTTGATAAAATAGTAACAAAGTACCTCATTTGGAAAATAACAAAATGATTCCTTTAAAACCATTTTATAACAAGAAAAACAAGAGTAAAATTACTATAAAAAATCATATTATAATAGAAAAAACATTATTTAAAACTTTTTTTTAGAAAACATGGATATGGGAGAAAAAGGTTTTTTGATCAAAGAGAGAAATGAAGTCGAACTTCCTTAAAATAAATTACTATCTCTTGAGTACATAAGGTGAGTAAAATGAAAGAAAAAAAAAAGGTTTGTTCTAGCTCATGATCATCCACATGCCTGCAATGAATTATGAATTTAATAAAACTCGCATTAAATTCTTATTCATTCTTATTTAAGATAAATCATGATCAAATCAATTAATTGTCATCTTTAATTAATCAATTATTTCATCTTAATTCTCATTAAAATTTCTTTGATATTTTCATCCATTATAATTTTAAACAAATTTAATAAATTCATTTAAAATTAACTTTTTACATAAATATACCATGGATGAAACATGGTGAATACCCATCCAAATCTACCCAACATGTATTATAATCATATAGAGTTTATTCTTTGTAAAAAATATCATAAGACTTATCATGTAATTTCGTGAAGTATAGTATCAACTTAATGATTACATGAATTACAAGATTTTTCTACAATATGTCATGCTTTAATGCACGTAGAGTAACAACGATAACACAACTCATACATGATATGCATATATTTAACATTATGCAGATATTAATTAAAAATTTATATATAAAAATATTAAAAATTCATCACCTGGAATGTCCTGTCAACTTAATGACCACATGAAAAAACATGTTTCAATGTTTACATAATATAATTAATAAATTTTAAATCTGCATAATTTGGTATAACTACATAGCATGTGCATCTGAGCTATACTGTGTGTAAATCTAGCACAGTGCATATAAGGCACACACCTAGGGACTCGGCATGTAAAACATGCCTCAGACACTGGATTACATAGTTTTTCCAATGGGCTACACATTGTGTGATCTATGAATTACATGATCACTAGTCAGGTAGTCCATGTATTGAAATGCACAGCCCATCTTTGACTCAAAGGGACTACATGTCGTGTACATGGGCTACACGGCATGTACTCTGAATGATTGTGTGTCAATCTGTCCCAGTCGACACATAGTTTAAGAATTAACTATACTTTCTGTCATCAATGCACATGGTTTGAGTAATTTCCAAATTAACTTCTGGTGCATTGACCACAAGTACATGGTGCGTAACTTCAGTTACATGGTGTGTACTCCTGTGTTATCCCGCAAAAAACCTCAACACCTCTGGATGAGTTCCTCTATTTTATTTTAACTATAAAATTAATTGTTTCAATTAGATATACAAGAAAAAAAGGACTAATAATTAGATCTCATAATTATAATTAAATGAATGATTAAACTTGAATTGAAAAAATAAATTAAAATTCATAATTCACCAACGATATTTAAATAATTATAATTAATTATGTGACTGCTCTGATACCACTTGTAGGTTCTGGGTACAATAGAAGTTTGTGATGGAAGGTGCCCAAGTTGAATTTTTAACATGATTAATGATTAATCTAAGATTTTACACAATGTTAAATGTAGTGATCAACAAAATTTAATCAAAAAATTAGACAATAGAAATCACATAGAAACCAGAGGGAGGATTGTCACATATTATTTGTAATTAATTTCATTAATTAAATAATTACCTTTGTTGGAATTGTTTCTTCATTGATGAATCTGAAAACAGATCTATATCATTGCATCATTTCTTTATAGGAATCAAGTGTTGATTCCCTCTAGTGGTGATCCACACATGTTCCACAAATATCCAGACGTCATTGAAGGAATCTTTGGGTGCTATCACAGAGGATATTTATTATTGAATCATCTGCCTTTGATCACTATGAAAATTAATTCCAAATAGTTCTACTTGATCTCATGGAGGAAGATGGCTATCTGTTCTTGAGAGCAATCTTGGAGAAGAGAGATCTCAATTAATTGAGAGAATTCTCCAATTTCATTGTACACAACCCAAAAAAATGAATTGTTGTAATGATAAAATAGCCTACCTAGGTTTATGTATCTCTAGGGTTAAAATAAAATAATTGAACAAGTTCTCTTACTTATTTATTTAATCCTAGAAAAAACTCAATGTCAAATAATAATATTATTATCATTTCTTGACATGTGCATAACTTGTGAATTAAAATTAAATATTATGTAATTAAATAATATTCAATATTTATTATTTTATCATTGGGCCATTAAACTCAATCTTCCATTCCTCGACAATATTAATCAGACCTTGAATAATGTATATTTATTTATTAAATAAATATCATTGCATTATTTGAAAATAAATAATTAAATATTATATTCACTAGATAGAAAATAAATATTTATTAAATATTCCACTCACATTATATTTTCTTGAATAACTAGTGAATGAATATATGTGATCAATAATAAATGAATAATTATTAAACCATGTGTGGGAATAATATTTATTCAACCTATTAAATAATAAATAATAATATATTATTTAATAGACATTCTTGGTACACTTAGTATGTGGCCCTTTATGCCTCTTTCTCAGTGTCATTAGGCGAAGCAGCCTAAAGTCTGAGGTTAGCATCTACCAACATGAAAAGGCACCCATAGAGAAAGAATTTAATGCCACAGTGACATAATATCTCATACTAACACTTACTATGTAATGTAATCCCTTTAACACAATATATCAAATCAAGTAGGTTGTGTGATGGTGTCATCAACCTATGTGCTTGATGTCTCTTTCTTTGACTTTCTGGAAATAGAACTTGCCTATAAATCACCATGTCCATGGATTTATTTAGACTATATAATTTCAATCAAAGGGCATGATGTATCAACTTCTTTTAAATAAATAAGGGGAAAAATCCTTTCTCGTATTATTAATTAATGCAATATTATTCATGATGCACCCAACATATCCTACTTTGGAGTGAACATTTGTCATCACAGTTTTCATCAATACATCAAAGTACATGAATCATAATACCAATTAATAATAATATTAAAATATAAGGACCAATACACACTTCTATAGATAAGAACATACAATAACACATATAAATGTGTATTTCCTATTGGAGGGTCTCGTTCTCATAATATCCTACTAAATATTACCAAGGGAATACACCATTAGAAGGAACCTCAAAGTTCTATGAGTCTTCACCCATGATATCCTATATAATTTGTGTCCCTAAAATGATATCATCTGTCTATATAACATTGAAACGCACATCTGATTGTCGCCTATCGACTGGTCAAAGTTTCGGTACTCTGCTAATGTGTATAGCAGCACTCGGGTCGAATCCTCGGCGATGATACTTTGAAATAGTCATTTGTTTTTAGTTGATTGTATTCTGATTGGGGGTTTGTTTTCAGAGCTTAATTGAAATGACTAATTGATTATGATTGATTTAACAAAATGATAATGATTGGGGTGAGTTCATTATTAGGGAGTTAAGCTTGTGAAATCCTTGAGTTTTGCTTTATATTGCATTTAAATTAACACCTATTTCACAAGTTGACGTCGATTAGAATTCCTAAGTGTTAATGATTTAATCCAAGACATAACTTAAATAGGATTCTAAAATCAATCAGTAATTGTTTATGGTAGTGTATTTATGGTTCCAATAATCCATAGAAACCACATGCTAAACAAAAGATGTCATTAATCCATGACATATTATGTCCAACATACACAATGTTAAATTAATGAATACTCATCGAGCAAATACTCTCAATCACTTAACATCCCTAAATTTTGACTCACCCCAATGAGATATTTACTCAGCCATTTGGGTGTTTAAAATTCTAGTTATAATAATGATGATTATTATAAATTAATAAGAGAAGAAAAATAAATGGATTAGAAAAGAGTGGTACGTCGAACACACACACACGAACAATGATGATAATTAAAAACAGTTTTTTGATTGAATGGGGAAGCAAAATAAGGGAAGGATATTTAACTGAATTTAAACTATTTTAAGAACATTAATATTAAAATACATAAGGTGTTTGAGAATAAGATATATTGAAGAATTAACTTGCATTAAAACAGAATTACAAGGAAAGAGAATTACAAGATTACAAAAAATGAAGAACACGAAAGTAAGTGAAAACAAAGAGAAGAGGAAAGGTCTCTCAAGTGAAAAATTGAGTATGGCAGGTCCTCCCAAGTCTTTTTCAAGGCTTTGGTCGTGCCATTATGATCTCCTATCTTCTAAAATGCCAACCCCTCTCAAGGAGATAAGGGGAGAGTATTTATAGCCCAAGGAGTGGACTGTTTGCATTCCCAATCTGTCCCTCCACTTGCATCGACAATTTGGCTATTCCGACAGAAGAATCTTCGAATCTCTCCTTCTTAAAAGTTGTAGAAAATAATATTTTCCGACTACTCTCAAAATGTTGAGTCATTTGGACTTAAGTATCAAAAGTTATGGCGGGTTTATTATACAAAGTTAAACTGTCCATTTCAATCTATTCTTTTGAAGTCCATAATGTGAAATGGTTTTTGAATATGAATATTCCTTCAAATACGAATGGTTTCTTCAAAAAAGTCGGCCACCTATATCTCCTATTTCACACTGAAAAATCTAAGCTCTATTTGATGCTTACATCATGAGATATGCCATGCATACTATACTGATTTTAATTCTCGGCCAGAATGGTGGGCTGGACTTCAAAGCTTTATTTGGGAACCTTGTACTTGGATTTGGGCCTTAAAATTTTTATAAAAGATGACATGTAGTGGAACCCGAATTATGGTGTAGATTTAATGTTTTAGGACTTCTGTATTGAGCCCAGTAAATCAATCTTCAAGGCTGGTCCAGTTTGTTCACAGATTCTTTGGTCTTGTTTGGGAGGACCATATGACCCTTCAAATGGCAGAATTGGATCATGGTACCTTCTAATGAAATGTTTTATATTGAAAGGAGAATCCTAAAAAACAACAAACACACAATTTGGATCGGTATAGTGACAGTTATTATTAAAACATTAAACTGACTCAATTGGACTACTTCTAAAAATGCTCAAAAATTATACTTAATATTAAAACATTAATATTTCACACGAATTATGCACATTTCATATAAAATAAGTAAAGGGAGTGTATAATAAGACCTGAAAATATTAATAACATCAACTCCCCCACACTTAGTTTTGTGCATGTCCTCATGTGCAACAAATATAAAAACATGACAAAATCATTTTTACTCACCAACAGATATTAAAATTTTGTTTTCTCCAAACAGGGGAGGTTTAGACTATTTCACTCATCTATTTTGAATTCCACCACAAGTTGTTACAGAAAAAATGTTCCAAAACTAATTCATTTTTTCATGCTCAAATTTAGAAATGGAAAATGTGGACACTCAAAACTCACACCTCTCAAGATGATAAAATTCATTTGTGGAGGTTCACTCTTTCACCAACAAAAAGTGAAAATCTTAGAGTTTGAAAAGAGCTCTCAACTTGCAATCCCTATCCAAAGTGAACAAGAATCAAGAGGTCTTTTTAAGGGGTTTTTCTGTGTCTATGGGACGGTAGGAATATAATGTCCAAGAGAGAGAAGAAGAGGGTTAAAATACCAACATAGAAAAAGCAATGCACATTTTTTTGAAATGAAACATGGAAGGAAATGAAAACACATATTTACAAGGGAATGATTGTGTGAAGAAAGACACAGTAGAGAAAGAAAATATAAAGGCGATGAGAAGATGTAATATTTACAAAACAAAAAAAAACTTCTCCCAATAAGAATATATTGCAAGTGTTCCTTTTTTTTCTTTTTTTTTCTTTGTTTTTTTTGAAAGTTGACCTTGAGACAGATCTCACACTCATATCCCAACCCATGTTTGATCTCCTCATGACACTAATTGTAATTGTTATAACAAGATCAAAGGTTGAGGAAGAGTGATTTTTGACCTACCCAAGACACAACACATTTTTTTCATTTTTTTTTTATTTTTTTTTGAATTTTGATTTGTTTTTTTTGATTTTTTTTGAACACTTTTCAATATCATTTGTACAATACATTAACTGAATGACAACCTACCCCCCCCCCCACACTAAAATGGATGCTTGCCCTCAAGCATATGATAACACACCAGAAAGTAAGGAAATGATACCCAAAAATGAAATCCGGTCCCCCGCACACTTAAATTTCAAAAACTTATGCAATGAAAATGCATGTTGATATTGGATGGGATAAGGTATTGGGCTTGTAATGTGGCTATCAAAGAAAAGGGTTTCATAGGCTTTAAGGGGAATTCAAAAGGAGGATTAATGTAAGGGTAATGAGAGGCTATTTGGCTATTGTGATTCTCATGTGGTTCAGAAAATGCCTCTATCATATTAATACACACTAAGGTAGGAAATTCAGCTCAAAGGTCCACAAACTCAAGACTCAAAAATGGGGGTGAAAACACACATTTTGAAAAGATGACCATAGGTGGCCTTGGAATGAAAGCAAATGTTTGTTCTCACGGTTGGGGAAAACAATTTTCCAAATCAAAAATTGAGCATTCAAAATGTGTTGGTTTTGAAACAAAATTCTTTATCCAAAGTCATAATGAAAATACAAAATTTTTTAGGTGAAAAAATTTCTGTTAACTCCCCAAAATGGTTGTACAAAATTTCAAAACTCGATGGTGAGTAAGCATGACTTATAATTTTTTTTTTTGTATTTTTTAAGTGATTTTTTTTTGGTTTTTAGGTTTTTATTTTTGTAAAGATACACCCACAAAAAAGAGAAAGTGAAAAAAAAAGGTTTTGATAAAGAAAATGGTTAAAAAAATGAATGATAGAGGAAGAATAAGAAATATGTAGAGAGAGGAAGAGATAGAGAGAGTTAAAGGTAAAGAGGTGCCCCCTGGTTTGGATTTGGCGGGTCGCCTTCTCCATCTAGTGGTAGGTCGGCTAGAGAAGTTGGGGATCCAGTGGAAGTAGAGGTTGATCCATGCTTGTGGGATGTTACCTGAAAAAGAAAAATCATTATTCATATAATGGAAAACTAAAAATAAATTGAAATTTCACAAAAGTAAAAGAAAACATGGGTTGCCTCCCAAGAAGCGCTGCATTTATTTGTCTATAGCTGGACAGTTGCAGTGGACTACCCATAGTCTGACGGTGGCCATCGTATTTTCTCAACTCCAATGTGCTTCCAGAAAAACTTTTTCTTTGGGAGGCCTGATGATTCATTGGATAATTTCTTCCCATCCTTATTGGTGTGCTTGAAATTCAATGGGGTTGGAAAGATAATATTTCTATCCTCACTTTGGTCTTCAACCTAAGGAATGATGTTATCCACAATGTTCTGGTTTTCTATGCTTGGAAATTCAGGAAGATGGCTCAATTCTGATGGTTCATTTTTGTATGGATCAGATAACACAGTACCACAGTATGAGATCCCAATTGTTTTTGACTCATTTATTTCATCACTTATCGATGTAGAGTAATGAGGATCAGTAGAGTCATATGACTGAATAAAATTTTCAATATCCTTTATTTCAATGTTGTTTGCCAAAGAATTGTCAATTTCAACCTCACCAGTGATCACTTTATTAATTAGGGAACAAATGTCACAACCTTCTCTCCCATCAGGACAATATAAACAAATTGGTTTGGGGTTCACCTCACATATAACAGGATTTTCAGAATCATGGATAGGAAATGATAAATGTTGTATAAACTGATCTGAATCCACAAATGAGCATTCTAGTTCATTTTCCTCATTGTCATACATGTTGGATCATTGGAGGTCAGAGGTGAGATGAGATTCCAAAGAGTTTTTAAGATCCTTTAGATCAATGGAGTTTGCATTTGTAATGTCAACATCAATTTCACCATTAATCACTTGGTTAATGAGGATGCAATATTCACAAACTCCTCTATTAGTAGAACAGGAAGAACATGATGGATTAGGACTCAACACACTCTTAGAGGGAGTTTCAGAAACATGGATAGAGAATACAGATTGATTCTCTAATGGGTATCGCATGGATTGAAAAATATTGAACTTGACCATTTGGTCACCAAATTCCATGGACAAGATGCCAGTATGGACATCAATTTTGGTTTTAGATGTCATAAGGAATGGTCTTCCTAGAATCAGAGGATATTGGAAAGAAGTTGTCTCACCTTCCATGTCAAGGAAATAGGAGTCAGCTGGGAAGATAAGATCATTGACTCGAACAAGTACATCCTCAATTATTCCCTCAGGACTGGCTGTGCTTCGATTGGCTAACTGAATGACAACACCCGTTGGGTGAAAGGGACCTAGACCAAGGTTGGAGAATATGGATTTTGGCATGACATTAATTGAGGCTCCTAAGTCTATGAGTGCATCATCAAATTTCGAACATCCAATTTGGCATGGAACTGTAAAGGTACATGGATCTTTGCACTTAATGGGTATGGACTGCTGGGTGGAAACATTTTCAAAGGTCCTAAGTTGCCTCTTGTGGGTGCACAATTCCTTAAGAAACTTGGCATACTTAGGAATTTGTTTTATGGCATCTAAGTGGGGAATGTTGACTTCAACACATCTAAACATGTCAAGCATTTCAGGATCAGGTTCAAAGGACTTCCTTGGTTTAGAAATGGCTTGACGAAAAGGAATTGGATTCTTAATTGGAATGGAAGGAGGTGAGGGAATGGATTCAGATTCCTTTTCAATTTTCTTTTTCTTTTCATTTTCTAGGTCAACATTCAAAGGAGGGATAGAGGACTTATCTTGAGGCATAGCGATGTGATTTCCCGATCTAAGTGAAATTGAACTTACATTACCCTTGGGGTTGGGTAATGGTTGAGCTGGGAGTTGGGAAGAATTTGATTGTTGTTGCTGGCTCAGGTGGGATGCAAGTTGACCTATTTGAGTTTCAATGTTTTTAAGGCTAGAACGGGTGAAGGAGGCAAGATCTTCCACTGCACTTTCCCATGGTTTATTGGAAGAAGAGTCTTGTCCCGGATTGGGATTACCTTGATTTTGGTTCTTGGGAAATCGATTGTATTGGTTTTAGAATTGAGAAGGCTCACTAGGATGATGGAATCCAGGAGGAGGATTGTTCCTTTGAGGTTGAGGAACAAAAGGATAAGGTTGATGGAAGTTACCACCACCTTGACTATATTGAAATTATTTTGGATTTTGAGGAGGGAATTGAGGGGGATGAGAGATGGTATTACCATACCTCAAGCCTGGGTTAAAGGTAGAAGAGAAAGGCTCAGAGTGAGATTGGTTGAAGTTTCTAACAAACTGACCTGATTGTTGAGGGTTGGGATTCCGCTGAGCATATGCTGCATTGAGCTCCATTGGTCCGGATGAATCAGATTGATCCTCTTGAAGTTGTGGACATGTGTCAGTTGGATTAGTTGGGGAGCTACAGATTCCACAATTCTTGATAGGTCCAGGAAACATTGATTGTGGAGAAGACGAGGTTGGAGATTTGGTGGCCACAGCTAGCTGTCGCACAAGACCTGTAAGTTCAATCATCCACTCGTTCATCTTGTTTGGCTCAATTGATTGATTATCTTGGGATTTTTTGACTTGAACATGTGCTCGAGTATGTAATTTTTGTGTGTTTGTAGCCATGTTACTTATAAGATCTCTTGCTGCTGTAGGAGTTTTATCAACAAGAGCACCGCTACTTACGGCATCTATGAGAGTTCTCTCTATAGACAATAACCCCTCATAGAAGTATTGGATCAAGAGTTGGTCAGGGATTTGATGGTGTGGGCAGGTTGCAACAATCTTTTTGAACCTCTCCCAGTACTCATGGAGTGATTCACTTGGGAATTGACGTATACCACTTATTTCCTTTCGGATAGAAGCAGTACAAGAAGCATGAAAGAATTTCTCTAAGAAGAGTCGCTTCATGTCATTCCATGTAGTTATGGAACCAGGAGGAAGGTAGTATAGCCATGACATAGCAGTGTCAGCTAGGGAGAAAGGGAATGCTCAAAGTTTGATTTGTTCTTCAAAAACCCCTTGAGGCTTCATGGTAGAGCACACCACTTGGAACTCTTTAAGGTGGAGATGTGGATCCTCACCGGCTAGCCCATGAAAATGAGGAAGAAGATGAATCAAATCCGATTTGAGTTCGAAGTCAGCCTCTATGTTTGGATATTGAATACCAAGAGGTTGGTAATTCATATAAGGGGCAGTGAGTTCTTTCAATGTTTGTTCCCTAGGATTGGCCATATTGAATTCAATTGGTAGGGCAATGATTGGTTCTTGGGTGATTTGGTTATCCCTAATGGCCCTCCTAAGTCGACGAAGAGTTCTATCAATTTCAGGGTCAAAAAAATCCGAGGGATTGTTTGGGAGGCTACGGGGCATTCAGAGAGATTTATAAAGGATGAGGAAGATGGGTTTTCCTTTGTGTTTTTTTCAGTTTATGATTTTTAAGAGGAAGACGAGTTTTTCTTTGTGTTTTTTTCAATTTTTTTTAAAATTTTGTTTTTTTTTTGTTTTTTTTGACAATAACCAGAAACTAATTAATACTTAAAGAACTATCCCTAGAAACGGCGCCATTTGAAATGCACGGCCGATTGTCTCCTATCGACCGGTCAAAGTTTCGGTGCTCTGCTAATGTGTATAACAGCACTCGGGTCGAATCCTCGGCGATAATACTTTGAAATAGTCATTTGTTTTTAGTTGATTGTATTCTGATTGGGGGTTTGTTTGTAGAGCTTAATTGAAATGTCTAATTGATTATGATTGATTTAAAAAATTGATAATGATTGGGGTGAGTTCATTATTAGGGAGTTAAGCTTGTGAAATTCTTGATATTTGCTTTATATTGCATTTAAATTAACACCCATTTCACAAGTTGACGTCGATTAGAATTCCTAAGTGTTAAAGCTTTAATCCAAGACTTAACTTAACTAGGATTCTAAAATAAATCAGTACTTGTTTATGGTAGTTTATTTATGGTTCAAATAATCCATGGAAACCACATTCTAAACAAAATATGTCATTAATCCATGACATATTATGTCCAACATACACAATGTTAAATTAATGAATACTCATCCAGCAAATACTCTCAATCACTTAACATCCCTAAATTTTGACTCACCCCAATGAGATTTTTAATCAGCCATTTGGGTGTTTAATATTCTGTTTATAATAATGATGATGATTATAAATTAATAAGAGAAGAAAAATAAAGGGATTAGAAAAGAGTGGTACGTCGAACACACACACACGAACAATGATGATAATTAAAAACAGATTTTTGATTGAATGAGGAAGCAAAATAAGGGAAGGAGATTTAACTGAATTTAAACTATTTTAAGAACATTAATATTAAAATACATAAGGTGTATGAGAATAAGAGATATTGAAGAAGTAACTTGCATTAAAACAGAATTACAAGGAAAGAGAATTATAAGATTACAAAAATGAAGAACACGAAAGTAAGTGAAAACAAAGAGAGGAGGAAAGGTCTCTCAAGTGAAAAAATGAGTATGGAAGGTCCTCCCAAGCCTTTTTAAAGGCTTTGGTCATGCCAATATGATCTCCTCTCTTCTTAAATGCCAACCCCTCTCAAGGAGAGAAGGGGAGAGTATTTATAGCCCAAGGAGTGGACTGTTTGCATTCTCAATCTGTCCCTCCAATTGCATCGCCAATTTGGATATTCATACAGAAGAATATTCAAATATCTCTTTCTTCAAAGTTGTATAAAATAATGTTTTCCTACGAATCTTAAAATTTGGAGTCATTTGGACTTAAGGATCAAAAGTAATGGCTGGTTTATTAAACAAAGTTAAATTGTCCATTTCAATCCAGTCTTTTTGAAGTCCATAATGTGAAATGGTTTTTGAATATGAATATGCCTTAAAATCCGAATGGTTTCTTCAACAAAGTCGGCCACCAATATCCCGTCTTTCACACTGAAAAATCTCAGCTCGATTGGATTCTTACATCATGAGATATTTCATGCATACTATACTGATTTTAATTCTCATCCAGAATGGTGGGCTGGACTTCAAAGCTTTATTTGGGCACCTTGTACTTAGATTTGGGACTTGAAATTTTTATCAAAGATGAAATGTAGTGGCCCCAGAATTACGGTGGAGGGTTAATGTTTTTGGACTTCTGTATTGAGTCCCGTAAATCAATCTTCAAGGCTGGTCCAGTTTGTTCACAGATTCTTTGGTCTTGTTTGGGAGGACCCTGTAACCCTTCAAATGGGAGATTTGGCTCATGGTACCTTCTAATGAAATGTTTTATATTTAAAGGGGAATCCTAAAAAACAATAACCACACAATTTGAATCAGTATAGTGACAGTTATTATTAAAACATTAAACTGACTCAATTGGACTACTTCTAAAAATGCTCAAAAATTATACTTAATATTAAAACATTAATATTTCACACGAATTATGCACATTTCATATAAAATAAGTAAAGGGGGTGTATAATAAGACATTAAAATATTAATAACATCAAACATATATTAAGAATAGTATTTTAGCACTTCCAGTTTCTCATCATAGCGTGGAACTACTATGACCTTTTAGTGTGACAACTACTCTTGAAACATTATCACATAAAATGTTATGTAGAAGAACAATCATGATGTGATAAAAGGGTTAATTAATATTCAAAAACTATGAACACATGTTATCATAAATCACACTAAAGTTGGTTCTAGGGAACCAACTCTAACATGGGCATATTTGATATCATCGAGTGAGGAATTTTTTTGGGATGATTGAACATGTATTATTATGTTCTGGATTATTCACGAGCTCCTAGGTTTCACCCATTTCTATTGGCACTTAGTTGATTTTAGTGATGATTGATATGATTGTGGGTTTGATACCCTTGTATACTTATTTTTTGTTTCCCTTATTACATTATCATTGTAGATTTCTATTGTGTGGTATATTTCCTTGGAAATTAATGTATTGGTTTTTAAAGGTTTATGGAAAAATGTTTTAAGATAAAAATTGTATTATAATCTCATGAACCTATTTTGAAATGAAATCATAACTTTCCCCTTAAAAATTTTAACATCATTTTCTTGTAAAAAAACATGGTTTTGAGATGAAATAGGTAAATAGACCGTGTTTGGTTTTAAAGTGAAAATTGTAGAAAATATTACTTTAATATATTTTATTTCAAACATGAAGTTGATATTTCTTTCATTTTAAAGGAAGTACATTGGGAATATATTTTTTCGAGAATACCTACTGAGTTTTAATACTCATGTCTATAGTTCTTCTCGTTTTTAGTTTGTGGTGCATGTCTCAGCTTGGTTTTGATATCCATGGGTGATGGTTGGTTTTGGTATCAGATAGTGACCCTTGGGGTCGCATGGAGGTATTGTCTTGTTAGGTTTCAATTTGGGGTTTTTGTATAATTTTTTGTATCTCATTTTCTTTGTAAAGTATTTCCAATTGAATATTATATATATATATATATATTGGGTTACTTTTTTTATCTTTATTCTATTCAGTTTATTTATTTATGTTGGGAGAAATTGTTCCCGTGGTTACTCTATTAAGGCTCTGGAACTAGTTGTCAGCTCGTGGGGATTAGGGATACCCTTTGGGCCTTGTCTCGGGTCAGGCCGGGTGTGAGATTGGATGACATCCCAGCTTGGTTCATGACAGTCATCATATTAATGAAACAGATTGGGAAACCCAAAATGTATAAATTAGATTTGAACGAGATAAATTATTAATGGTGTGGTGTAATTGAATGATTTCCTTGGTAAAATGATTAACTTTTTATGAAATGGGATTTGAGATTATATAGTGTCTTGGGTTTCGGTAATGGTAATTGATATTGTTATTAATAAAGTAAAATGGAAAATTGGTTCAGTTTATGAAATAAAAATGTGAAATGGTATTGACAACATGTGTTTAGTGCTTTATTGGAATTTGGCATTTGGAAAGGGTATTTGAAATTTTATTTGAAAATGGTATTTTTGATATGGGATTTAGAAATGGTTTTTGGAATTTGGATGATGGGAAATTGGAAATGTTTTCAAAACGGAGATATTAAATGGATTCCTTATGAATTTTAATTGTTTATTTTGTGTTATTTCATTGATGATTTATGCCACATATACATATTACATACACGGTTTGGGTGACTCATGGACTCGGTTGTTGGTTAAAATCAAGGTAAACCAGACCCTATAGTAGACTCGGTTGTTAGGTAAACATTGGGTGAACCCAACCCTAGGGTGGACTTGGTTATGCTTGTTAAACCTGAGGTGAACACAGCCCTTGTGTGGAATTGGTTGTGCTTGATGGTTCCAAGGTTAACACAGCCCTCAGTGGATTTTTTTAGTCAAGTATGGGTATATTACCCCCCCAGGAGATGGTTTTGCACAATCATCATGACATGCTTAGAGACACCCGGTCATTGGCTGAAGAAGGTATGTATTGATCTCAAGTTTCATCAGCGAGCATGGGTTCAACCTTTATTTTATTCTTTTCAATTTAAATTTTTTAGTGACTATAATTGTGATTTTTTAACTGAGTACTATTTCATGAATTTTATGTAGACTTTTTGTTTTTTGGGACATTGGTGGTGGTGGCCTATTGAGTTGTCCTCACACCGTACCTAGGCTGCCATGACACTTGGGTAACCAAGAAGACACCATTCATATTCATAGGTCTAGGTTCTAGGAAAGGTCTAATTTTGATGCATGTCATTTGGATTCTTATGATAGTATTGGATGATAAGATCATTCTAGACTCATGAACAGTAGAGATAGGTCATTAGCCTAAGTTTATTTTTGTTTATTTAGTATTATAAGTGTGTGATCCACCCATGGGGGTCTGTTATGCTATGTATGGTGAATTAATTTATTTTACATATGATTTTGTATTAATTATAGTCCTTTGACCTGATAGTGATGTTTTTCTAGATGTTTATATGTTTTAATTTATTTATATTGTGTTACATGCTCAGATAATGAGGTAGTAGTCTCTCTATGGTAACCTTATAGGCCCTCACTGTTAGTTAGAAGATTCTAGTGTATAGGGAGCCAAACCTGAGATATAATGGCGAAAATTAGTCTAGGAACTAATTAGTGGTTTGAGGTAATTGGATGTCACAAATGAGTATGTGATCTATTTTATTTTGTCTTATTATTTGGCCGAGGTAGAAGGGAAACTAGGATATTTTCGGATCTAGGTAATGAGCTTGTACTTGGGTGATGTATTCCCACATATGGGGGGAAATCCATGTTTCCAAGGATAGTAATTGTTTTTCTTTAATTTTACTTTTATATTTGACTGATTTCCACCTTGAGTGGTTCACTTGGGTATGATGTTATTGATTTATGTGATTTTTACTCTTAGATGGTATGGAAAGAGGGCGTGTGTGTTCATGTATCATTATAGGCACATAGGATTGATATGTCATTTGTATATTTCTTATGATTTTTAGTTGTTTGAGATTGATATATATTGATGATTTATTTTTTATATATGGTTTATGTTTTTTATTCATTTATATATGCTGATGGATTTAAATAATTGAGAGGGGTTGGTATTTAAAGTGTCTATATCCATTTATATAGTGTTTTCACATATAAATGTATGGTGGAATTATAATTGACCAACTCCTTAGGAATAATCAGGTATAAATGAATTATAAAGTGATGGTTTTGGTTAAATAAAATTAAATTGATCAACTTATAAGGCGTTTTCCCTCATAACTTTTGGATTTTATTTTATCTATCCAAAACCTGGAATTTGAAACCTAATAAAGTTTGGGAGTTTTAAAATGATGGATATTGAAAAGTTTTAAAATTTGAATCCTTGGGAATAATGATATAAGTCCTTTAATAGTGAATGGGGCTCAATATATTTCATGTTTAATAAAATATTATTGTTGAACTTATGCATTTGGATTTAAATCATGCATCTTTTAAATAAAGTGAAATGATAAATGAAAGGTCCCTTAGGGATCATGGTGATGAGTATACCTCATTTTTATGGATGGAACCTATGCGTGGATTATTTAGTTTAAATAGAGAGCTCAGTTGGTGAGACCCTTAGATAGGGATTGTGATACCTTGATGGGTTTGGGTGTGTTAGATAGTGGTATGTTTCCTAATGTGAATATAGTTGGGGTGGTATGGTGTTTCCATATATCATGGTTTCTTATGACCCATGTGGGTTAGTGTCCTTGTAGGATGAGTAGGACCCCATAGAGGGTGCCTTGGCATGTGGTGATAATGATAATAGGTGTGTATCTCTGGTTTTGTGGAACCCAGAGTAAGCTGTTGGCTTTGTCATGTAAGATATCATGTGTTTTGGAATGGGGGTAAAAGTGTTTCCCATGAGAACTAGCTTGTGTGAGGGATGGCCTGAGGGGCTAGGTGTGAGATCCCACTTATCTTTAACATGAAGATCATACTAGTGTCAAGTTGGTGTTTTCAATGATCAAGGGTAACCCAAGAGGGGTTAGACTGGTGTTTTGGGCGATTTAGATATGTGATGAGTGGGTAGATACT
This sequence comes from Viscum album, assembly GCA_963277665.1. Taxonomy (NCBI): domain Eukaryota; kingdom Viridiplantae; phylum Streptophyta; class Magnoliopsida; order Santalales; family Viscaceae; genus Viscum; species Viscum album. Next base: position 1,073,566,617 of record OY728121.1, on the reverse strand, counting down.
TTGGCCTATGGGATTGATGCACTGGGGGTGATATAGAGTTTATGGTAAAGTCATGGTAATGACTTGGGTCTTTTCAAAGGTGAATCACTTAAGTGATTTTGTTTTCTTAAGGCCAGTTTCATAGGGTGGGATCGTTTGGGTGCCTAAACCTGATGTTTTAGCATTGTTTTGATGTGGTATTCAATGTCGAACCTAGGTAAATGGGTCTAGGAATAATAAATCATGGGTAGATGCTTATGATCCGGGAACTATGCCCGAGATGGGAATTGGTGGTGTGCTTAGTTTTGTCTCATGAGAAATGTCAAGTTTTTTGGGTGGAAGCATCGAGGATTCCTCAAGTATGATAAGATTTATGGGCTGAGAGGCATGGTTAAATGTTTGATTGGGCGTGTGATCCTAGAATAGATAATGAAAAAATCATGGGACCTTCATCCGGGTTGGTAGATAGTCATAGTGGAACATGAGACCTTGAGGTTTTCATGACATCTGGGTGGATGGTGCATGCTAGAGAGACATAATGTCATTGGGTTAGGTGGTTGGGTGGCTCAGATGTAAGAACCCATTTTATTTGGTGGTATCAATTTGGTGCATGATGGTAATGCATGGGTCTTGTTAGGCCTTGGATTAGTAAAATGGGAAACCTAAGTTTTCATTGAAAATTATTCAGGTCTTCGTGAATCTTAAGTGACGTGGTGGTGGTAGTGTCTCCATGAACGTTAGTTCAAAACTAATTGGTAGAGAGTCATGGCTCTATTGTGGGTCTCATTTGATGAGACCCTATTGAATCAAGGTGAAAAATATTTGATGATACACTTTTAGGTAAGGAGGCCTAGGGAATTTTAATGGGTTTGAGATGTCCCTACAGCAAAAGGTTCCATTGTGAAGGGATTTTAGTGTGAAAAAATAGATGATCGATATTGAACTAGACAGAGGTGGAAGAGATAAATGGATGCATCGAGCATGGCTCAGAAGAGTGAAACATGTTCTTTCTAAGCTTTAACCATGGAAATTGCACTTGAGGAGTATTATAAGTGAATTTTTATAGTGATTTGATCACCATAAACCATTAATGGATGAGGTCCTTGTTATGAAGCTGATATCAGCAATGTCATAGGTATCATTCCTAGAAGCTAATAATGGGTTGTAGTTGACATTTTGCTTTTTTCTCTAGTGGGAGAAATAGGGATATGCCCAAACATTGAGTTTAGTGATGAATGGATCATGGTCCATAGAGGTTATAAATTAATCTAATTAGGTGATGATAATGATTCTCTTATGGTGAGGAGTGATGTATCAGTCATGGGTGTATGACCCTTATATTGGAAAGTTTGCAGGAATGTGGACATTATTATAGAGTGGTTGTAACAGCTTTGGGATGTTAGCGTGAAACAAATGAGGTGGATAACTATATTCCTTATGTAATAAAAAATAGGAAATTATATTTGGTGGTGAATCCAGACCTACCATTTGATTTAGACTTACGGAAGAATTAAAGTGAGCTAAGGGTGGTTAGATCATAGGTCTACTGGTGTGTGTGGTAGGACACAACATTTTTTATAGTTAAGGATTTAACTATGGAACCTTACCAGGAGTCGGTTATGGACTCTGGAGAGCATGTTAGGGTGATTGAAGTATACCTATGGGTGTGAAGGAATCATAATCGGGTAAGTTGGTGATGCATCAATAGTTGGAGTTGAGTTTTTTTGAGACAAATCTACTAGGAATGATTCTAATTGTGTCCTTTAGAGTTAACAGATGTGTTTTGGGTAATTTTTGTTCCATTCCATTTTGGTTTTTGGTAATGAAGAAGGGTTTCATCTTTTAAATAGTGTTCTCATGTATTTTTGGGAATGGTTAGTTGGGGACCATTCTAGTCATGTCATTAGAAAACAAGTTTCGAGTCTTAATAGGAAAATCTGGTGGTGGAGGCACTAAAGCATCATAATTTGTGGTTGTAAGCTAAATACTATGGTGGGGAGTACTATAGACCTGACAAGTGTTATAATGATGATACTATTAGTGTTTTAGGATATATAAGCTCAGGTAAGCACATATATTTATTTCATTTGTGATGATAGACATTGGTTTGGGTTTTGGTGGTCGGAGATCCTTGAATTGAAGTTTGTTCCTTGGACACATTTTGGGTTTTTGGGAATGGAATGAGTTTTTTCATCTTATAATTTATGATCGATATAGGATGTAATATGTGGATAAATTACCATCGAGGCTTCTTAGGGATGAGAAGTGTTATGGTGTGATGTTTTTGATTCCTCATATCCATGTGGGCATTTGGTAATCAATATAATTTTCAATATTGGAAATGGTGGATTGGTTGGATTTTGAATCGAGCTTCAGGATGGGATTCAGATGGTTTGGGAACCTTAAAATAGTGTTTTTATACCTATAATGGGGTCCCATAAGGTGTCCTGGAGGATTCAATAAGCATCGTATGAAGCCTGGGGTGGCTAGGCTTTAAGGTGGTTGTAGTCTGCAGACACTGACTATCCGTTGGCCCACCGTCAGCTTGCCAATGACCTGGGCAATGGCCTAGTGACACTACCAGACCCACTATCCAACCTATGGGGTGTTATTAAGGTTAAAATTTACCAAATTATCCCCTCATAGTTTTTAGGTGGAACCCCTCCTTTATCACTATTTTTTGAGCATGACCATGGGTTCCAAACCACTCTAACCCCCTTTGATTTTGGGTGGTTTTTAACCATTATTAGATGATTCAAGGTGTGTATTATCCTATGGTGGTTTTTACACATCCTATCCTTCCTCCTCTATAAATTTTGAGTTCTATATTTATGTAATTTGGTGCTAATTCCACCGAAGCATGGTGGAATCATGAAAGTATCATGGGGATTTCATGTGGCTTACATCGAGGAGATCCAGTGGAAACATCTTCCCATCATCTCTCATAATTTCAATGGAGGTATGTTGCACTGCTAATTTTTATAAGTGTTTTTACTTAAAATTAGTTTTGTTTGGTGATTTTTTTTGTTCCTGTGGTTAGGGATTTTTCTTGTAATGTGTTTGGGACTACACCGCAGGTACTTGGTAAGCATTTCATAATTGTTCCAATGTGGTGAGAAATTCTTGTAGGTTTTCTTTTTAGAGACAAGTATTTAATTATTTATCATTGATTATAATTAATTATTTTATATATCTTAGTGTGATTTAGGAGCTAAGAATTTAGGTGAGGATTGGTTGGGTGTGTTAAAGTCTTGGAGAGCCTAAGCGGTAATGGATGACCTATGGAATTAAATGTGGAAATATTCCTTAAAGGAAGGTGGTCACTTTAATTTAACCCATAGTCCTTCCATATTTATGAGTGCGTGTATAGTGTTGTTGTTCTTTCTTATCTATGAATTGAATCAATTTAAATTAATTGTTTGAGTTTGAGTTTTTCCTAGTTTAATGACCCATTTAACATGCCTTTGACCTTAGGGAATGGTAATTTTAGGTGGAGTGCTTAGTGGGGGAAATATCTTTGAAATATATTGAAGTTATTAAATGCCTAAATTTTGTTTTAAATGGTTTAAGAAGAAAATTGTCTTGAATTGATGGTTGTGAAATGTAATTTCATAACCATCGATAATTGTAAATGGTTTGACCTTAGGATCAGACCTAATGTAATGGTAAGTGAGACTTTTGTAATGTGTTGACTTTTGTAATGGATTATTATAAATGAAATGTATTGATAATCCCAAAACTTATAAAATATAGTTGAAGTGGATAAATAATGAATGATGTAGTGTGATTGAATGATTTCATTGGGAAAATGATTATTATTTTATGAAATGGGATTTGAGTTTATATAGTGGATTAGGTTTTGGTAATGGTAATTGATATGGTTATTGGTAAAGTATATTGGTAAATTGGTTTGGTTTATGAAATAAAAATTTAAAATTGTACTGAAAAAATGTGTTTAGTGTTTTTTTAGAAATTGGTATTTGAAATGTTAATCAGAAATGGTATTTTGGAAATGTTTTTTGGAATGGTTTTGGATAATGAGAAATTGTAAATGTTTTTGGAATGAAGATGTTAAATTTATTCCTTATTCCTTGTAATGGTTTCTTTTATGTCATAGAATTGAGGAGTTATGCCTTGGATACATCTTATATACATAGTTTGGGTGACTCGTGGACTTGGTTTTTAGTTAAGCCTAGGGTGATCCTAAACCCTGAGTTAAATTATTCATTGGTTAAACCCAGGGAAAACCTAGCCCCTAGGTGTACATGGTTATTCTCATTAAACTTGAGGTGACCATGATACCTTGGTAGAGTTTGTTGTTCTTGATGGACCTGGGGTGAACCTAACCTCAGAGTGGATTATTTTAGTTAGATATGGGTGTATTTCCACCAATGGGAGATGGGTTTTCATGGTCATCATGACATGCCTAGAGACACCACAGTATTGGGTGAAGTAAGTATGTACTATTCTCTAGTGTATCATGGATCCTGGGTTCAACATTTATTTTAAACTTTTCAATTTAAATGTTTTTATTACTATAATTGTGATTGTGTATTTGAGAACTAATACATGAACTTTATGCATACTAATTATTTTTAGGGATGTCATTTATGGTAGCCTACTGATTTTTAATCACACTCTATTCTGGCCACCATGAAACTTGAGTACTGGAGAAGATACCATTATTGTTTTCAAGTCAATTTTCTAGGCAATGCTTGATGTTTATACATGTTATTTGACTTCCTATGATGGTGTTGGATGATGGGATTGGTCCAGAATTAGGACCAATAGAGATAGTTCATTGGCCTCATTTAATTTTTTTTAGTACTGCATGTGTGTGATCCACCCATGGGGTATCTATATGATATGTATGGCCCATTAATTTATTATTGCATATGATATTGTATTACTTATCATCAATTTACCTAGTTGTGTTTTTTATCTAGATAAGTATCTGATTTATTTTATTTATATTTTGTTGTACAATATATTCTCTTTGTAGTAAACTTATGGACCCCCACCACTAGCCAGCAACCTCTGGCATATGGGGAAGAACACCTGAGGTATAGTGGAGACAGTTGGTTTGGGAACTATTTAGTGGTTTGGGTCAATGGGACTTCACATTTCATATATACTATGGTGCATATTCATATTTTTTTATCATGACATGAGTAAAGGATATATCTCTTTCTTTGTTAGCGGAGCACCATGATGTGGTAGCCATTGATTCTAGAGGATAAATCTTGGAGTTATTCAAGGGATGTAGCATTGGGTGGTGACACCTTTAATACCACAATTTATTTTTGAGTATTTTGATCTTTTGGATAGACTTTGTTATATTTATTTACATTTTAAATCTAATTTTTATTTTTGGTCTTTCATTATAGTTGGTCTTGTTTGGTTCATGCATCATCTGTATATTTTTCTTTGTATTTCGTTACTAAAGGTTGTATTTTAACTAAGGATAAATCATTCCCAAAAAATGTAGTATGCCCTTGGAATTTATTTCTAGTCTTTGGTGTCCAAGGTATGCACCCAAGTTTAGTGGCATTCTAATCCTTCCCAAGACAATGGGTCGGGGTCAGGATGTTAGAAATGGTATCATTTGAGTATGGTATGTTAGTTGGGATGGTGGAAATGGAAATAGGATGTGTTGGGACATGAAATGTAGAGTATAAAAAGGAATAGATAACTTCATTATACTGAACTTCAAGTTACCAGGGTGGCTCAGGTATTAAAATTTTTCTTAAACACTTCTATACATGATGTTATCTCATCATTGTGGGTTTATAAGGTGAGAGTTGGGTATCATACATTAGTAATGATACTTCCTATTAGTTCTTCATCATTCATATGATATTTTATATCTTGTGATGTGAAATTTTGATATTATGACTTGCTTATTGTATTATTTTATAATTTGAAACCCATGAATAGAGTTTGGGTGGTAACTAAGTGGTGATTTTTTTATGGTTATAGAAAAATACCACCAGTCAAGGGGTTTAGAAACCATCAAGAGGGAGCTTATTATAATGTGGTTCCACCTAAATCAAAAGTGAATCAAGTGCTCATAAAGATCTTTGTTGAATCTTTTTGAGTTGTAGAAAAGAGAAATCAAACTGAAAAAACACACTTTGTGGATCATTCATTGAAATTTCAAAGGAAAAATCTACTGGTATTTTGGGGTGACTCGAGACCCAAAAAGGATGAGGCATTATTGGGTAGGATGAACTAAATCTTTAATTTCCTTGGTACTTAAGTATAATTCAAATTAAATCCAGTAGTGTATATGCTTGAAAACCTTGCATGGAAATGGAGAGACCTAATTGTTCAAGCTAAGGTTTACAAAGTAATTACATTGAAATGATTTGAATAATTTTTTAATAAATAATTCTACCTGCATAACTTCCACGTATCTAGGATGATGGAATTTCTCAACCTAGAGTAAGGAAACATTTTGGTTACGGAATATGAATCTCGATTCACATGCCTATCTCACTCTACACTAGAAGTGGAAGATAGTGAATATATTAAACCACACATGATTGAGTAGGGATTACGACCATACATTCACTCTAGAGTGGTTATGTTCTATATTAAAAAATATTCAAACATGTTAAATAGGGAAATAGTGGCAGAAAAGAAAATTTCTGGGAATTGTAGTGGAGGGAACACCTTTATCTATCTAGGCATGGGTGGAAACTCCAATGGTGGAAATAAGAATAGGATATTGATCTACTCATAAGGTAAAAAATCACCTAATAAACAATATTCAATGTTTTTAGGTCATAATATACAAATTAACACAACAGGGGGTGAATTGTGTATTTTCAAAAATCTTCCACAATTTTGGATTTTGATGCCCACTATGATTTATAAGGATATGCAACATTTTTATTCAATATGAAAATATGCAGCAGATAATCATAAATAAAGAACACAAATTTTTATAGTGGTTTAAGGCACAAAGATCCCCTAGTCCAGTCACAAAATAATCTCTCTACGAGCTTGGTGAATTTCACTAGTATGGTCCTCTTATCACAAGACCAAAATTCCACAACTGAGTACAAAAAATTGACACCTTTACAACAAGGATAAATAAATCCTTCTAGTTCTATAACAAAGAAAAAATTATCCACATCTTATATCAAGAAGATAATACCCCCACAACAACTGAGTACGAGTAGTTGAAACTCCAATAAATCAAAAGAGTTTGATTTGTAGATTCGGGTTGATCTTCATGGTTGTAGTATAAAGAAACTGATAATTGATGGATCTTATTCTTAAAAAAAAGAATATATTTAAGAATGAAATAGTCTGAATTGATCTCAGTTGCACAAAGATTTGTAAAAAAAGAAGCAATAAAAATAGATCATTAGAAAGCTTATATAAGAATGACATAGAACATGTATATCTCCAAAGTGTAGTCTTTTATCAGAGTTTTTTGTTTTCTGTAGCACTGTAAAAAGATTTTCACAAGAGTATGATTGTATATGAAAATATGTCCCATGAAAAAATCCCATCTATATTTCAAAAATGATACACTAATAGAATATACAAATCAAATATACTACATCATAATTCTAAATCCACAAAAGATGATTGATAAATCCTAGATATTCGAATTAAAATAAAACAGGGGAGTCGTAACTTTCCTTAAGAATAGGAGGGAAATTATCCATTGAATATGGTTCGTTAAACTAAATATAACAATATTTAAATCGGTTGAAAATAATATTTTAAATAGCATGTAATACCATCAAGACCATTTCAGAAATCACACCAAATATCGTGGATTTAAATCTACGACATTGAAAAGTCAAAAATAGGGTTCCTTCACAAATTGACAACATAGAAAATATAGGGTTCAACTACATAGAATTCATCTCTCAAGCATAAGATTGAAAATGTAATTTTGATCATAAAATTAAGTTTCATGATCCATACATTTCTCTCTAAAATTTATGGTTCGTTACTTATGTAGGGTTTTTTAGCCATACTTTCTTCTCTTGAAAAACGTAAGGTTCCTTCAAAACGTAAGGTTCTTTAAATATACTTTTCTGATAACATAATAATGATTAACCATAAGTATTGTTTTGAACGTAGGTTTGAGATACCATGCTTTCTTCTTCCAACATAATGTTGAATAAAAATGTATGGTTCATGATCCATACGCATTGTACAAAGCGTAGGGTTTATTCTTTATGTTACGCTTATCCATGTAGGGTATGAATAGTGTTTCCAGAATGCTTAAATATGCATCCTGAACACTTTAATAAATATTACTTGTGATTTAAAATCTTGAAAATAATTTCAAAATAAATATTATAAAGAATATTAATTCCCTAAAATATACTTAAAGTAAAATCATTAGTAAAACAAACAAGGGTATTTGTGAGAATCAAAATCATAATAAATTATAGAGTATTTTTGAGATAATACATTCCCAACAATCTCTCCCTTTTTGATGATCAAAAACCCAATAAAATTATTAACATAATATATAATTTTGTAAACATAATTATAATTTTTATTTCACAATATTATTTTGATAAAATTGAAATCTTATGTTCATCCAATTTTATCCCCCTTTTGTGATATGAAAAAAAGTATTGAAAAAGATTAAAACTCTTTTAATTTTTCACAGAACAGTAATTAAATGTTATAATTTAATATTCAGATAAACAAGACATTAGTTCTGGCGATTGAGATTATCATAAAAGGATATCAAATAAGGAATAGAAAAATAAGAATAATGAAATTTTATAAATAAAAATTGTATAAATATAGTAGATAGTTTGGATATGGTAAACAGGTTAGTCAATTGATCTGGTAGAAGTTAAAAGGGTTTGGTCATGATTTTTTTTTCTGGTACAGGTTCTATAGGGGCCTGAACAGCTTGAAAAAGCTCTTTGAGTTTTTTCATCTACACCTGTAATCTTTCAGAAATATTATCTCCCAGATTACTTATCAAAACTTTGGAATCCAAACTCACGTGCATATTTTTAAATAAATTGACCATTAAAAATTCATGTAGACACTTCTCTTTCTACATAAACTGAACTAACTGATCACTTAACCTATTGAGCAGAAGTTGGATACCTAGTTCACTTGAGGTTAATTTCTCAATAAGAAATCTTTGGTTGTCCAACAAGATTGAAAAAGGGTCCCTATTGCACTAGATATTCTATAACATATAATTCATATTGTCCATGATATATGTAATTGCTTGAAATACTCTAATCATATCTAGTGAGGTTGAAGGGGCAGAGGTAGAAGCACTGACTTGAGTAACAATTCCATTGATTTACTCAAATCGGCTTCCCAAATACCATTTTAGGTCTGAAAAATATGTTTTGGAAATAGATTCATATTTATTTTTTCTAATTTAATCTAGCATCTCCCTCTTAAAAGCATAAAAATATTTCTTTGACACAAACTGTTCTTTAATTTCTTGAAAATGATTCTAAACAGACTCAAACTCTATCCTTGGGGCTGATGAATTATGCAAATCATCAAAAAACTTTCTTATGGATTCCAACTCCTGTTTGAGAATAGAATTCTCCTCCTGAACCTTATTTAACGTAATCATAAGATTCTAAATCTTATTTTTCAGATAATCATAGGTCCCTTCATCTAGATTCTTGGACTTATAAACAGACACAATGTCTAAGGGATTAGTAGAAAACTTTTCAACATAATTTTCACTCGAGCATGAAACATTATCAAGTACTTACGTATTTTCTCTAGATAATGATCCAAGTCTCTCCAAATATTGGTCAATGGATGATATATCCTGATTCTAAATAAAATTAGTGACCTTAGTTACTAATATTTTCATTTTTTATTCTTATTAGGCATCCTCTTCATGAACTACTTCTTCTCGAACAACTTCATCTCGAATTAGATCAACTCATTGAGGAACATCCTGAAGCTCTTGGACCTAACTTTCAGAATGTTGATCCTCTTCATGTATAGTTTCTTCCAAATGAACCGAATGGGTATCTTCTATCGATCCTAATACCCACTCCTGAGTTGGTGGTGTTTCATTGTTCCTTGGTTTTATAACAAGCTCCTCCTAAACCTCTTCTTATTCTTCTTTTTCTTATTGGTTCACTACACTGTCAAATCTTAATTTTCTTTTTGAAAACATAGAGACACCTTTAGTTCTGGATTCACCAATTACTTTATTTCTTGTGTCACTTTTCTCCCCCTGATCAATTTATCTAGACTTCTATTATTCATCTACACCAACTAGAATAAGATTTTCTTTCACAGTACTCCAGTAAAAACCAATTTTATTTAAGAGTACCAGCATTTAGAATATTACTATGATGACACTTCACTCTTGAATCAAAAAAATGAATCAAGTTCCATCTAAACTGAATTAAGGATAGTATTCTTACATAGGGATAAAACTAAATCCATGATTCTTCTTTTCAATAATAATTTAAATATCTCAACATGTATCTTAGAAAATTTATCTTTATGACATTGATGAAAAAAACATTATGTACATATCATGGTACAAAATTTTCTCCATTTTAGATGATCTTGGTACAATTGTAGTTTAAATAAACTTAACTAGAACTTTCTGATCTCAATCAAGATTCTTAACAAACATTTTTCTTATATTTTTCGATCCAAATAGAAAAGACATAATGATTACAGACTTATGAGCATTATTTTTAATTAATCTAAGGTCAAAATGAAATACACCTTCATGAGGCCATTTTAGAATCTGAGTTATTTCTATAGAAGAGATTGAAAATTTATTTTCCTTCAATTTTCGCAGATACAGTATCTTTTATTTCACTAAAACTGAATTGTACACTATTTTATAAATTCTTCAGTTCTACTTCATAAAAAACATTGTATTCACCTCATTGAATAAAAATTCCAAACCTTGAAATGCTAAATCTTATTTAAGAAAAAAATTCATCTCATATACCCACTCAAAGTCTATGGCCTTTCCTTGAAGAATATTTCTTAATTGAACTCATTGATGCTTCAGGTCACTGGGTTCTCCTTCATTAGTTTTCTTAGTCTTCACCATTTCTAAGAATCTGAAGATTGAAGGTTTTCAGATTCTAGGGTTTCGAAGGTAGATGAAGGTTTGGGTAGGAGAAACAATTTGAGAAACAAAGGAGTAAGTTAATTCGAAAGGTTTCTGATAGATAATGACATAGCCTTATTTCCCATTCCAATTATATAGGGTGATTATTTAATTTTTGACAACACGCGACTAAAAACTAAAATATTTTAAAAAATAAACATTAATATTAAAATAAACACTAAATGAAATATCATAAATAAATATTCATTAAAATGAAATAAATTAAAAATTATTTATTTAAAATTAAATAAACCTAACTCCCCCTTAATAAAATAAAAACTAACAGTGGGAAGTGGTTTAGTGAAAATATCAGCTAATTGATATTCAGTATTAATAAATTCTAAAGATATATCCTATGTAAGAACATGATATCTTAGAAAATTATGTCTTATATTAATGTTCTTATTCCTAGAATGACTTATAATATTTTTTAAAGTATTTTTAGCACTATTTTTATCACATAAAATATGTATACTATTAAAATTTAATCCAAATTCTAATAGAGTGTTTTTAATCCAAAATACTTGTACACAAAAACTGCTAATAGATATATATTCTACCTTGGATATTGAAAGGGAAATAGAGTGTTGTTTCTTAATAAACTAAGATACTAAATATTTTTCTAAAAAGTGACAGGTTCTTGAGATATTTTTTCTATCTAACCTACAGCCTCCAAAATCAGCATCTGAAGATAATATTAAATTAAAATTATAAGTTTTGGGGTAAATAAGAGACTAAAACAGTTCCTTTTAAATATCTAAAAATTATTTTAATAGCAGTAAGATGAGATTCTTTAGGATTTTATTGAAATATAGCACATGGAAAAATAGAAAACATAATGTCTCGTCTTCTAGAAGTAAGATATAATAAACTTCCAATCATACCTCTGTTGTTTACTGGCATTCCGGCTTCATCCAAGTCAAGTTTTATATTGTTACACATAGAGATTTTATATGTCTTGTTGTTTTCAAGTCCAAATTTTTCAATAAATAAATAATATATTTACTTTTATTTAAAACATTTCTATTTTTTTGATAAATTTAAAATCCTAAAAATAAATTCAGTTCTCCCATCATACACATTTCAAATTCTTTTTTCATTAATTTCAAAAAATCATTACAAATATTTTTATTGTAATAAACAAAAATAACATCATCAACATAAATTTGAAATAATAAAATATTAGAGAAAACTATTTTCTTATAAAGTTTTGGGTCTGTCAAACCAATACTAAAACCATTTTTCAAAAGAAAATAACTTAATCTTTCATACCAAGCTCTAGGTGCTTGTTTAAGGCTATAAAGAGATTTAATATGTTTAAAAATAGAATTTGGTTTAAGGGGATTTTCAAAACATGGAGGTTGTTTAACATAAACTTCCTCCATTAAATAACCATTTAAAAAGGAAAATTTAACATCCATCTGATATAATTCAAAATTTATATGAGATGCATAAGCTAAAAGGATTCTTATAGCTTCTAATATAGCTACAGGTGAAAAGGTTTCATCATAATATATTCCTTCTTCCTGATTATAACCTTTGGATACTAATCTAGATTTATTTATAGTAATGATCTCTTGATCATCCTGTTTGTTTCTAAATAACTGGATAATTGGTTGGTCTCTCTACTAGTTCTCAAACTTTAATCTATTTAAATTGATTTAGTTGTTCCTGCATATCCAACATCCAAATATCATCATATAAGGATTCCTCTATAGTCTTAGGTTCTAACTAGGATAGAAAGGCATAAAATTTATCTAGGTTTACTATATTTATTATAGTTCTAATACTTGTTTCTAGGTATCCTATTATAATTTCTAAAGAATGGTTCTTTGGGGTTCTAGACTATAAGAACATGGGTTTTTAGAAAGGGTCAAAATCCCAACCCTGTTTGAATTTGTAATGGCCCAATCCACCCCACGATCATGATATTGTCCGCTTTGGACCTAGCCCACACAATTTTGTTTTCCTTGGGCTCTAGCCATCAGGAATCTCCCAAGAAAATTTCTCATGATGGGAGAGGTATCTACACCACATTATAAAGGGATGCTTCATGCTCCTCCTCCTCCAATGTTGGATAAGCATAATCCACCCCCTAGAAGGGCACATCGTCCTCGTTAAAACATCAAATGGACACTAGCTCTGATACCATTTGTAACAGCCCAATCCATCCCACAAACATGATAGTCTGCTTTGGGCCTATCCCGCACGGATTTTTTTCCTTGGGCTCTGGCCATCAGGAATCTCTCACGAAAAGGCCTCATGATGGGAGAGGTATCCACACCACCTTATAAAGGGATGCTTCATGGTCCTCCTCCTATCCCATCATGAGTCATTTTATTTGGAGATTTTTGATGGCCAGAGCCCAAGGAAAACAAAACTGTGTGGGCTAGGCCCAAAGAAGACAATATCATGATCGTGGGATAAATTGGGCCATTACAAATGGTATCAGAGTCAGTGTCCATTTGATGTTTCAGCGAGGACGCTGGGCCCTTCTAGGGGGTGGATTATGGCTATCCCACATAAAAGGAGGAGGAGCACAAATCATCCCTTTACAAGGTGGTCTGGATACCTCTCCCATCATGAGGCCTTTTCTTGGGAGATTCCTGATGGCCAGATCCCAAAGAAAACAAAACCGTGCAGGCTAGGCCCAAACTGGACAATATCATGATCTTGGGCTGGATTGGTCCATTACAGTTACATATAGAGAATAATATATGAATAAATGTGCACATTTGATACATATATGACTCATTCATAACACATTAAAATACCCTATTTTCCTAAAACTTTTATACAAAATTAGTTGATCCAATTCATATTCAAATTCGAGGACTTCTGAACAACCGAAGCTGATCAAGATGAGTTACATCAAATATTATCTCACTGTATTCTTTTCTCTTTCTGTTTTCGCTAATATTTATAGCTATATTTTTTATTATATTTATCAATAAATACATCCTCATATACTGTATTATAGAGTTTGAGACATTTTCTTTCATTTATTTTTATCTATACTCCCATATAATTCTATTAAAGAGGTTGTGTATCCTGGACTACCTGTGTGAAGTTTTATTTCATTTTTTCCCATATAGAACTATGGAAGACATCATGTAGCCTAGAAATACTTGTGAGTTATTTTTTAAAACCTAATTCACGTTTTGGATCATTTTATTTTATAATAAGCTACATGGAAGTGAGTAATTTACAAGTGAATGTGACTAGGTATTTTATTCATACTTAACCAATGTATATTTCTATTGTGATTTTATCTATTTTTGTTTACTATATTTAAAAAAAACTAATATCAATTTTGAAAACTATATTAGAAAATTGTACTTTTGATATTTTTCTTTAAAAAGTGTTTTATATATTATTTTTTATTCAATTAAAACTATTCCAAAAGTTAAGACAATTTTAAAACTTTTTTTAATAGATTTGTGATCAAACATTTAGGAAACCTTTTAAAGATAAAATTATATATCTCTACTATTTTAGTTAACTAGATGTATTTTTTAAAATTGGTATATTTATGTTTGAATTATTTTTCATGAGAATATTTATTGAAAACTCAATTCACCCATTAAGTTATCCACTGGAACCAACATTTGATGTCAAATCATTCTCAAATTACATTTTTTTGTGATTTGGTTTTGCCGAAAGATCACAAAATTTTTGTTAATACTAAATTTATATCATTATTCATAATTATTGACAACAACTAACTAACACTAACTGGACTCCTTATTTTAATGTTACTAATTATTATTAATGAAATATAAAAATCAAAATCCATATAGAGAGCATGAGCTTTAATATTTGGACTGGTATTGGGGAAAAATATGAAAAACCCAAAGCTGATTGAGATTAATGGGGATATTAAACTAAGGCCACATATAACTATGAATAACTATAATTATAAATCTATAAATGAGTTATAATGTGAATTGGGATGATAATAATTTAATCAAATATATATTTTTTCTACTTCTTTTTAAAATACGGGAGACATTGGCTATTTCTCATGAGGGAACTTTCAATGTTAAAGAGATGTACTTAAATACTTATACCATTAAATATGATAAATTTTAGATGAAACCTAATGAAACCATTTCTAATATGTATCTAAGGTTCATTGAGATTGTGAATAGGATTCATTCACTTAGGAAGATAGTTGTAGAAAAGGAACAAGTGATGCAACTTATAAGATGCCCACCTGATAGGTGGAGAGGAACTTTTGTTTCTATCATATAATCATGATACATTAGTACACTATTAGTAAAAGAGACAATTGTAAAACTTATGATGTACAAGAAGGAACTCAAGGTAAATAGAAAAAAATATTATGAAATAAATAGGATGTTAGTAGCCTTCAGTACTTATGACTCAAATATTAAAGAGAAAATCAAAGAAGAAATTTCAAGTGATGATGAATCACCAGTGGATAGTGATGAGCAAATTGATCACCTAACAAGATGATTCAAAAGGTTCTATAGGAAGAATAAATTATTCCAAAAATCAAATTACAGAGGAATGTATGAAAATAAATTAAATTGGAGTAAATATTGGAAAAGGGATTATTCCAAAAATGAGACAATATATTATGAGTGAAAAAGAAATTGACACATAAAGGTAGGTTGTCTCAGGATGAAATATAAGAAAACGTATGAGGAAAATGTAAAATGTTATAAAAAGACCATACAATTCACTTGGAGTGCCTATGATTATAGTTTATGTGACTCTGGCTTGATTAGAGAAGACAAAAATGATTATACAAACATGTCCTTGACGAAAAACACTTCTGAGGTACTAAATACTATTTCCACATCTCTTTTTCATATTTAGAATCTTTCTGAGAATGAAAATAGTGAATAAAACCTGATAAGTGAGGATTTATTTGAGTACTATAACATTCTAGAAGAAACATTTAACGTTATAAAGGATAAATACAAAAGTATAATGAAACAACATTCCTTAACACTTTATTTCATATATAAATTTTTGTAGAGAATGAAATAATTCTTAGTTATTAAAATAAAACAATGAGATTAATATGGCTAATTATGAACTTAAGAAATATCTATAAATATTCATTAATTTAAGATAATATCATACTAGGATTCTTGTTAAACAAACCACACCCAAGTATATTAATAGGATTGGTTACCAACCTGGATAGAGGAAAGTTTATCAAAATAAATTTGTTCCTCATTTTGGTTTTTCTATTTTTGAAAATAGTTATTATCATTTTAGACCTATTTTTCATTTCAAAAATTTTAAAATCTATTTATAGAAAACTAGTAAAAAAACTTTGGATTCCTAAATCTTTCATTACTCACAATTCTGGACCTAAGAAAATATGTGTCCCAAAATAATTTTTTTTGTAGGAAACATGTATGAAGAGTACCAGTAACAAATTAGGTTATCTGGATAGTGGATGTTTCAAACAAATTACAAGATACTACTCAAGAATAAAAAAACTTATCAAAATAGATGGTGTAAATGTCACTTTTAGTGACAATTCCAATGGAAATACAATTAGACTTCATCAAATCGGTAACTATAGTATTGTTTTTATTTATAATGTTTTTAATAGATTTATTAAAATATTACCTTATTAGCATCTCAATTTTGTGTGATTATGTTTACTATGTTAAATTTGAGAATAATTCTTGTAAATTTTAGGATTCTAATCATGTTTTAGTTTTTAATGCTTTTCTTAATGACAACGTTTATATTATTAATTGAAATTCATTATTTTCTCAAAATATTTCTTATTTAAGTGCCTTTAATAAAGGGTTTTGGATTTAGTATAGGATACTTGGACATTTAAAACTTTACTCACTTATGAATCTAACTAGGAATGTATTAGTTAAGGATCTTCCAAAACTATAATTCCAAACAGATAAAGTCTATAACCCCTGTCAAAAATGGATGCAACATAAGTTCTCTTTCAAACCAAAGAAATAAGATTAAACTTCTCAAACCCCAGTATAAGTTCACTTGGAATTTTTTGAAACCCCTATAGTTTCTAGATTAAATGGGAAGAACTATTCATATTTTATAGTAGTTGAATTTTGTTAATAGACTTTGGTATTATTTTTAGCACATTAAAGTAAATATTGTTCTTATTTTTCTGAATATGAAAATTTTATAGAAAACCTTAGTCGATATCTATTAATACGTTAATAATTGATCATGTCCATGAATTTTAAAATCAATACACTGAATATTTATCATCAAAACATAAATATAGTTACATTTTGTTTTACTCCTAAGACCCCACAAAAAGATTGGTGTAGTAGAAACAAGAAATAGAATTCTTCATGAAATTGCATAGACCATGCTCAATGAGAATGATTTACCTATTTACTTTTTAGGATAAGACTCTGAATACATCTTGATATATTATAATTAAAGTTCGTTTTTGGAAACTTTTAAATAAAACCCCTTTTGAATTATGGAATGGCAGTAAACCAAAAGTTAATTACTTTATATTTTTTTGGTTGTGATGTCTTTATACTCAACACAAAGAATAATTTTTACATGTTTTAATCTAAAAGTGTTGAATGAATATTATTTGATAATTAAAAATCAGTAAATAATATAGGGTATTCAATAAAACAACCAAAATTGTGGAATAATATATAAATATAAAATTTGATTAAATAGGGCCACATGATCCGAAGACCCGTTATAAAATCTTCAGGATGTACATTAAAATCTATATATAAATGAAAAACCTAGTGATTATTATATGAAACCTATAAATAAATCTCCCAGCACTAAATTTTTTGAACCTGGACCTATAGAATAAAATGAAGTATCAAATACTTATATCCCAAAAATGGTTAGGACACATAGATAACATCTCATAGATTCTATAGTTTGAGATCTAGATAGAGGAACAATAATAGAGTTTTCTTTTTTTTTCATATCATGAACCAAAGAACATCACTAAAACAATATAAGATGAATTTAGAGTAATATAAATGAAAGAATAATTGAATCATATTGAGTGAAATAATGTCTAGGAACTAGTAGAAATACCTAAGGACTTCCTAAAAATTGGCACTAATTGGGTGTTGAGGAATAAATTATATGAGTCAAGTAATATAATTAGAAATAAATAAATACCGGTTGCACAAGGACATAGTCAAGAGAAAGGTATTGACTATGAAGAAACCTTTTCACCAGTAGATAGACTTTAATCTATAATAATGTTTCTTTCCTATGTAAAACATTTTTATTTAAAATTATATATAATTTATTTCAAGAGTGAATTCCTAAATGGTAATATAATTTAGGATTTGTTTGTTAAAAAACCCCTATATTATAAAACCTTAGTTTCTAAAATCATGAATTTGAATTAGAAAAATTTTAATATGGTTTAAAACATTATCTTATAGATTGGTATCATAGGCTTAACTCATTTTTTGTTTCTAAATGTTTTAATAAAGGAGTATTTAACCCTAATTTATTTCTTAAAATAATTTCAATTTTTTAAGAAGTACAAATCTATGATGATGATATCATTTTTGGATCATCCAAAAAGTCCTTGTGTCCGGAATTTTCAAAAATAAATTATCATTTAAAATGTTTGGTTATGGATAAAACCAAAGTTAGTGATACTCCCATGAGTACAATCTGTAAACTAGATCTCGATGAAATTGGGAAACCAACTGATCAAACCACTTATAGAGGTATGATTAGAATTTAATTATATTTAATTACTAGATGACCAAATATTATGTTTAGTGTGTTAATGTGTGCACATTTTCAATAAAATCCAAAACAATCAAATTTAATTATTGTGAAAATAAATTTTAAATACCTCAAAAAAAATATAGCTTATAAATGTTTTATTATAGAGGATAAGTAGATAATTTAATTATTTATTCACATATAGATCTTGGTAGTTTTAAGTAAGATATATAAATAACTTTTGGAACATGTCACTTTTTGGGAATGTCTCTAGTTATAAGGTTTAGTAAAAAATCAAAACCATGTTGCATTATCCACTACTAAAGCTGAGTGCATAGCTACTGGAAGCTGTTGTTAATAGATTACTTGGATGAAACATACATTAAAAGACTATGGATATAAATTTCAACATGTCCCTATAAATTTGGAAAATATAATAAATATCTCTAAGAATCATGTATCTCATTCAAAGACAAAACATTTTAATATAATAAATCACTTTTTGAGTGACCATTTTAAAAAATGTGGTATAAATTTTCCATTAAATGGTTCTGAACATCATCTTGTTGATATATTTAAAAAGATAATGAATATTGAGAGAATGAACTATATCAGACATGAATGAGAAATGATAAACTATTTATCAATATTTCAATTTGGTTTTATCCATTGTATTTATTTTAATTCTTCTTATAATTACTTAACTTATATTTATTAAACTTTTTCTTGAATTAACAATGAATTTTATCTCACACGGTCAGTTAAGTTTCCATGTGTTCTTATTCATAATTTCATCAAAAAAATCATGACCAACTGGACATATTGTCACTATACCTGTGATGGAACTTAACCCACGTGGTTACTATACATACCATGAACCCTTTACATGTATGGTTAGTATGCCTACTATTAGTGTATGGTTAGTATACCAACCAATTCATAATTAACATACCATGATCCCATGGTCAGTATATCTACCATGTCTATTTGTATATCTAATTTTTAGCGAATTCATTTTGGAAGGATTTTATTAAAATATTATTTTTATTTCCCCTAAATTATTGTATTTAAATACAAATTTTACCCTAAAATCATATTCTTATTTTTTTAGCCTCACCTACTATCTAATCCCTCTTTAATGAGACTTATCTCTAACCTGAAACTTCAAAGTTTGAATCCAAATACAATAATTCCAAGGATGAGGTGTAATGCCAATGTTGAACCTCCTACCAATTTACCTCATATAAAAGGATCGAAGAAATATAAAGTTATAATGAGTAATTTATCTAAGAAAAATATTTATTATTTAGTCGATCAACCTATTTTTAATGAGAAATAAATGAATGCACCGTGGATAATATATTGTAGTTTTTTAGTTTTGAATATAATTCAAAGTCCATAAGGGGATGAATGGTTCAAGGATAAAAATAATCCTTTGTAACAGAATCTTATTAAGGGGTTTTATGTGCATTTAGAGTTTATCCCTAGAGAGAAAAGAGAAATCATTGGGACTATGATAAATGCGAATGTTCTGGAGTTTTCTTCAAATAATTGTGAAAAACATAAAAGTACTGCATAATTGTGAGTTTTAAGATTATCAAAGTTCTTATCCAATCACCCATGCCAATTTTAAGTTTCAAAGTTCCCTAGAAGAGATATTATTAGAATTTAATTATATTTAATTACTAGATGACCAAATATTATGTTTAGTGTGTTAATGTGTGCATATTTTCAATAAAATCCAAAACAATCACATTTAATTATTGTGAAAATAAATTTTAAATACCTCAAAAAAATATAGCTTATAAATGTTTTATTATAGAGGATAAGCAGATAATTTAATTATTTATTCACATATAGATCTCGGTAGTTGTAAGTAAGATATATAAAGAACTTTTGGAACATGTCACTTTTTGGTAATGTCTCTAGTCATAAGGTGTAGTAAAAAATCATAACCATGTTGCATTATCCACTACTAAAGCTGAGTGCATAGCTACTGGAAGCTGTTGTTAATAGATTACTTGGATGAAACATACATTAAAAGACTATGGATATAAATTTAAACATGTCCCTATAAATTAGGAAAATATAATAAATATCTCTAAGAATCATGTATCTCATTAAAAGACAAAACATTTTAATATAATACATCACTTTTTGAGTGACCATTTTAAAAAATGTGGTATAACTCTTCCATTAAATGGTTCTGAACATCATCTTGTTGATATATTTAAAAAGATAATGAATATTGAGAGAATGAACTATATCAGACATGAATGAGAAATGATAAACTATTTATCAATATTTCAATTTGGTTTTATCCATTGTATTTATTTTAATTCTTCTTATAATTACTTAACTTATATTTATTAAACTTTTTCTTGAATTAACAATGAATTTTATCTCACACGGTCAGTTATGTTTCCATGTGTTCTTATTCATAATTTCATCAAACATATCATGACAAACTGGACATATTGTCACTATACCTATGATGGAACTTAACCCACGTGGTTACTATACATACCATGAACCCTTTATATGTATGGTTAGTATGCCTACTGTTAGTGTATGGTTAGTATACCAACCAATTCATAATTAACATACCATGATCCCATGGTCAATATATCTACCATGTCTATTTGTATATCTAATTTTTATTGAATTCATTTTGGAAGGATTTTATTAAAATATTATTATTATTTCCCCTAAATTATTGTATTTAAATACAAATTTTCCCCTAAAATCATATTCTTATTTTTTTTATCCTCACCTACTATCTAATCCCTCTTTAATGAGACTTATCTCTAACTTGAACCTTCAAATTTTGAATCCAAATACAATAATTCCAAGGATGAGGTGTAATACCAATGTGGCACCTCCTACCAATTTACCTCATATAAAAGGATCGAAGAAATATAATTTTATAATGAGTAATGTATCTAAGAAAAATATTTATTATTTAGTCGATCAACCAATTTGTAATGAGAAATAAATGAATGCATAGTGGATAATATATTGTAGTTTTTTAGTTTGTAATATAATTCAAAGTCCAGAATGGGATGAATGGTTCAAGGATAAAAATAATCCTTTGTAACAGAATCTTATTAAGGGTTTTTATGTGCATTTAGAGTTTATCCCTAGAGAGAAAAGAGAAATCATTGGGACTATGATAAATGCGAATGTTCTGGATTTTTCTTCAAATAATTGTGAAAAAACATAAAAGTACTGCATAATTGTGAATTTTAAGATTATCAAAGTTCTTATCCAATCACCCATGCCAATTTTAAGTTTCAAAGTTCCCTAGAAGAGATTAATTGGAATGAAACGCCAATAAGACCAACCGCAGTAGAGCTCAATGGTGAATATAGGTTGTTAGAAAAGTTTATACAACATTTTTTCTTTATAAGAAAAGGATATTTTTGTATTAAAAGGAATCAATATATTTTATTCCAATTTTTAATGAAAAATAGAATCTGTATAAACTTGGAAAGGTATGTGATAAATCACATGTATGAGTTGTGTAAGCCTTATTTAGAGTTTAGTTCTCTTCCTTACCCAAAACTCATATTAGCCTTACTAATTTATAAATTTTTAATACTTGAGGGGGAGAAATAGATAACATCCTCATATGGTATGTGGCTAACTCAGAGAATTTGTTGGAATATGAATGTTAATTGGAACTTCTAGAAGAAACAATGGTTGTCTAACCCGTAGAATCTATATGAGATATTTGACTCTTTCAAGTATCCTATTAGACTAAGGGGTCTTTTGGATCTAGGTCTTGAACAAGATGAATTTGTGGAGTTCTCATACGATGATGAAGAGTTTTTTGTAGTGAAATAAGAAGAAGATAATGAAGATGATGATGACGATGATGATGATAATAAGGATGCGATTATTAATCTTGATGATGAAGCTAGGGAGAACCATTAGGATGATAGGGGACTGTCTCCTATTATATATTTTAGACCTCCTGAATCTCCTTTTCCCTTACCATCTCATTAATAAGAGCTTCAATCTAAGAACCATGTTGATGTCGAGGTATCTGTCAGTGGGGATGTGGATGATCCTAAATGGGATGACTCTGGTGACTCTGATAAAGATTAAATTATCTCAAATAGATCTCATGTAATAGGAAGAACTCATATGAAGTATATTATAGATACACTTTATAAGGGGGATATGACCCTTGGGTCTTCTATGTTGGGCATAGACTACGCATAATTTGAGGATGATGATAATGGGGGATGTCCACATCAAAATGAAGGACCTATTATCCCTTCTATAAAAGGCGTTGCATAAGAATCTTAATTTGTTAAAATTCACACTCATTAAATACTTGAGGCGTCTCCTATAAAATAATCAATATATTAAACTTTAGAAGAATTATTTGGTCATACTCATTAAATGAAAATTGAGGAACCTAAAAAATAATATGCAAAAACTCCTATTGAATATATCAAGGAATTTTTTCAAGAGATTGAATTAGAATCTGGTGATGTAGCTAAGGTTTAATCTTTCGAACCGGGATATATGGATATTGAGGATGATTGTACATAAATGAATTATTATCCATATCCTTATGAGCATGTTGGTACCCATTTTTTTCCTTCCACCTCCCATGTTACAAAAGATGATTTGGATGAGTTCATATAAGATCTTATGGGGGGCATTGAA
Source organism: Viscum album (assembly GCA_963277665.1). Lineage (NCBI taxonomy): Eukaryota > Viridiplantae > Streptophyta > Magnoliopsida > Santalales > Viscaceae > Viscum > Viscum album. The sequence goes on along the minus strand of OY728121.1, from coordinate 1,073,543,138 downwards.
AGAGTTTTTTCTTAGCTTTGGATGTTCTATGCGTCCACTTTGAGAATCATATATCTCCAAGATAGTGATGTTGGAGATTTCTCATCTTCAGCCTGAATTTCATATAAATATGGATTTAATGCAAAATTAGTTTAAAGATTTGAAAGAACATATAGGTTCTTTACAATATGTCCTTTCTAATATGATGGTGTAGTTAGACCAAAGGTATTTGAATTCAGTAATTCAAGATTCTCTATCTGCTGCTCCACCTCCTACTCCTCATATCCAAACATCATTTGATGAAGGAAGAATTGGATAATTGATTTGGGAAGAGTTCAATGTTTTTCTTGATGACTTTCATAAAAATAGTAAGTGTTTTAAATATTTCAAATACATTACTAATACTTTGGTGGTAGTGATGAATGATGTTGAATAAGATAGAAAAGATATATAAACAATCAAGAATACCATTAAATACCACCATGGAAGAATATTTACCAAATTTGATCTCAAGTCTATGTTTATATCCTTAGATTCTTACTTAAAGATTCCTCACTTGACCCAAGCCTTCAAGTCACAATCTAAGAATATAAAATTCCTAACTCTAGTTTTGGAAGATTTTATGGAAAATAAGGTTGATATTTTCATGATTTGGATCATCGATCCCTGGTAGTTAATGAATTTAATAGGATGATGGAATCATAAATATATACTAACAATAAATCCATCATGACTCCTCTTTCCATAACCTTCACCACAAAACCTCATACTGATACTACCTCCTCAATCCTTAACCATTTTGGATTGTCTTATAGACAAGTATTTCAATATATTATACATGTTTCCAGATGTGTGATCATTTGTGACCATAGTTCTTCCTCTACACCCAAGACTATATCTTATTCCCCATCCCCAACATCCATTATAATGTATCCAATCTCTCCCACAGGTTTCTGGGAGGTTCCAGAGTCATATTTATATTAGAATTACTGATAGAGACACCTATTGCATTTCATTTATAATCTATTCTAATCTTAATGAAATATCCTCTTCCCATTTATAATATTCTCAATTCCTCATTCTTTCAATATTTTTATTTTATTCCATAATATATGTTTTCCTCATTTAAATTTTTAATAATCTAAATAGGGGAATAAAATATGAGAAATTAATTTAATTAATTGAATAAATTAAACAATTTAATAACCCTTTAAGCTATTGAGAAATATTTGTTTTCATCTATTGAATATTTAATTTTGATGTGTTCAATTAAATTAATATTTATGATCATAAAAAAGGTGGAGATTTGTTTCTTAGTTTGTAACCTGCTTGTTTTAATGATCAGTAAGGGTGTTAAAGTAGTAATCATCATTCAAGAGTCATAACTAGGAATGTGGAATCAAAATAGTAAGAAATTATAATCTTGTGAACATATATATCATGTCCATGCATAATATTATAAGAATAGATACAATTAATCCTAATCATACAACAAAATGTGAACATATATATCTGAAATTATATCCATGCATAATCTTGAAATAAAATATAGAATAAATCAAACTCTTATATTAAAAGTTGAACAAATATATTTGTAATAATTCCCACACATATCATAATCAGATCATGAGATATCAGTAACACATTAACCAATGTATCTAAGGGATATAATGGGACCAACCATTACATAATCATAATCCATTCATATGTATTCTATAGGGCCATGAAAACATTTATCATTTCATCATAGCTTAACATGTGTATAAAAAAGGTTTTAATAAATATTTCATCATTATAATCAATAAAAAACCATGTAAATAATATGTATGGTATCATTGGATCATTTCCCTAGTGAAACATAAGTAACATTAAAGGATGATTTCATAGATGAAAAATATGATTAAAGTATTACATGAACATTTCTTGAGGAAAATACCCATTTTAATTTAAAATTGCTAATTTAAAATCCAAAATGTTCTAGAATTTTAGGATAAAAATACTTTTAAAAAATATCTATAATCTTGTAATTAAATATTAAATGAAAATAGTATTCATGAAATAGGGAAAATTTGTTCATTTGGAATACATTAAAACAAATATCTCTTTCACACCATTGGTAAAAATATTTCATTTCGAGAATTATAAGAACATTGATTTTAAAACATAAGAAAAAAATTTAAATATGGTTCAAAATTACATTAATAAATAATTTTATAATATTAATAATATTATTGAAGACATTTTAAAAATAATATAGATATGAAAGAAATATATTCCTTACTAAAGAGAAAATCATGTTTGTTTTTTTCTTAAAATATTTTCTTAATCATTTTAAGTACCAAAGAGAGGGAAATTGTGTTATTACTTGAAAATTAAATAAATAACATAAGGATAAGAAAATATATGGTGTTTAAATGATAATATCCATATAATTTCCTTCAATATAAATTTAGAAAAGACAATCCTAAAAAGAAATGAGATTATAACCTAAATCCATTACCACAAGTCTCAAAATGGTTCGTATGTGTTAAAATTTCATTTGTAATAAATATAGATTTAATATATATATTTCATAATAATATTAATAAATAAATTATTAGGTATCATTATTTTATAATATATAATTAACCTTTTATTAAAAATTTATTCATTAAAATGAACATTTAGGTGAAAATTGGTTTGCTTTCGATGCATGTTTTGGTTCTATGGTTCTGGAACTTGTGCCTTGGTCATGGTTTAATAATATCCAAAATATTATTCATGTAATAAGTATCATATTTTTTCATAATATACAATTTTATAATTATTCAAATAAATCAGTGATGAGAAAATAATCACATTGCTTCATGGAGGTGGTAGTCCACACATACAAACGAATAAAGTTATCGTTTTCCAATAGATGGAAAGTTAAGATGGTAGATAATATATTATAACAAAATAAGTAAAATTATGTCATAAATTTAATATATATATATATATATAAACATTATATCCATTATAATAATCATCCATGAAATTTGAGGATGAAAAATGAAATACATCACTTCGCGATGTGGTGATTCACACATACGCGCAAATGAAGATTTCTTTTCCCATTTAATGGAGAATGATATGAATAAAGGTTTTGAAACATACATAATAAAATCTGAGTGCTTTTATTGAATTTTATTCATCATATAATTATGGATAAAATAGGTTTATATAAGGTTGAATAATAAATATAATTGAATTTTCTCAGTTACGAGTTATACCTCTTCATTGAGAAACCTCATTTTCCATAAACCTTAATCATTGAAAGGATCATATTATGATCAAATAATTACCTAGATAAAGTTTTTAGTTATTTTAGTAATGTATTTTGGAAGTTATTTTCTTATATAATAGGCTCATGAAGTGTGGATAAGAGAGGAGTGGGTGTTATTTTATAAGTGAGGGAGATGAAACACTTGGAATTTTTCAAAATATTAAAATATATTAAGGTATTATTGAATAAAATTATTAAAAAGAATCATATGAAAATTTTATATAATATAGGGTCTAAATTTAACCATAAAATTGTATTTAGGTAAGTTTCTAGGTCATTTAAAACCTTATCGTTTTAGTTTTAACCCTTTAAACTTGTTTAAACTCTTACCGTGGTAACTGTCTTTTTTACCAGAGTTACAATTAATAATGAACAAAAATGAAAGTGGAATACTAACCAAATTTCAAAATAATAATTTTAAATATGTTTTCAGTTTTATAAAATCAAATTTCTTTAAGTTTCAGAAGTTAATTTAAAAAACAATCCCACAAAAAGTGATGAAAAATGGTTTTCCATAAAAAAGTCTTTTATGTGTAAAATTGTATTTATAAAAAAATTAAAAATAAAATAGTTTCCAATGAAAAAATTTGATTCTTTTTAAGAAAAATTAAATAATAACATTTTAAAAAAAATTAAAAACAAAATGGTAATTTAAAAATATTTGAACATAAAAAAAAGTTTTATATAAAATCGGTATTCTTTCACTATTCAATGAAAAATTAATCTTTTTGAAAAAATCCAAAAAATTAATGTTAATATAAATTAAATACACTTATTTAAAAATTTATATAATTTTTATAAAAAAATATAAAAGTTTCAATAATTAATTATAATATATGTAAATAAAATGAAATAAAATCCATTTTAAAAAATATTTTTGTAGCATATAACGATTTTACTGAGAATTGAGTAATTATTTATTATTAATTTTAATTATATAAAATTATTATACATATTTTAAATAATATGGTTATTCTTATTCATACTTATAATTTAATAGTTAGGTTATAATGGTCACCTTTAAATACTAATAATTCAATAGTATATCACAGTTCATTTAAACTCAGTATTGTGTGAAAAAAATCTATCAAATAAATTCAATTTATTTAAAGAGAAATATATCATAAAATATCATGGTATTAAATGATACCCCCTTTTGAGAATTTCAACCTAGAAATTACATCACTCCTATACAAAAATATAGGTATACTTATGCCTTATCACATCCTCAGGTTCCCACATATTTTCCACAAACTTATGGTTTCGCCATAATATTTTGACGAGGTTAGTGGTCTTACTCCATAGCACATCACCTCTTAGATCCATAATCTCCATTGGTTGTTCCTCATAAGATAGATCACAGTCTAATGGAATGACCTCTGAGTTCAATACATGTGTAGGATCAGGTATGTACTTACTCAGGAGAGATACATGGAACACATCATGAACATGAGAGATATTCAGTGGAAGCACAAATAAATAAGAAACTATACTAATAAAATTAAGAATTTAAATGGGTCCTATATATATTGTAATAAAATTACCCTTATTTCCAAATATTATACCACTATTACATGGATATATTCATAGGAATACCTTTCCACAAAATTTGAACACCAGATCTCACAAACAATTTTCAGGATAACTTTTTGGTCGACTCTAAGTTACCATGATGTATTGCTGAATGTATATAACCTTCTATTCCATTTCCTCAGATAGCTCAAGTCCTAAAAACTTCCATCCTCAAAATTTATCCCAAAACATTGGAGTTCTTAACTTCCTTCAATAGATTTTGTGACACACATATGTCACTATACAGATTAATTTTCATTATTTTATATTTTCATGGGTTGATCAATGTTTCGATAGTTTTCAGGAAATAATTTTGTTTTTTTTGTTTTATGGGTGAATAATGATTATCCCAAATGGTTTGTAGAAACCCTATGGTTCCCATGCAGAGGGTCATGTAATGGTTATATATCCATTTTTCACCGATATCACATGGTTTTTAAAACCGTGTAAACCTCCCTATAATTTTCATGGATATCTTGGCTTAGACAGAGGCTGGAGCATAGTTAGCATGCAGTTAGTCATACCGTATAGCCAAATGATGTGATTTACCTAGTTCTATGCATTAGATAGTGAAAATTTAGTTCATGGTTTAGAAAGCGATGTGTTCAACCCATTTGGTTTGCTAGGTGTTAAAAATTTCAAAATTTCCCAAAATACCCTTACTGATTTAAAAATGTTTTCACCAAAATTCTCCCCCATTTACATAATCTGGCCCTTGAGAGAATAAGGAGGATATACACTCTCCTCCTCCAATTATTGGCCTTATTTTTGAGATTTTCAATATTTTTTGAGGTATTTATTCCTCTCTTTCTCCTCTACTCATCCTTCTTACTTATTTCCTAGGTTTCCCTTTTCCTCCCAAAATAAATGTTTGTTGTGCATTCTAGGGATTAATAATGGTATGGTTCTAACCTAGGGATTTGGTCTCATATAGATTGTATAATAAGTATTATTACTTTCTTTGGTGGTCTTAATTAAAGGAAAAATTATTTTTATTTCTTTTTATCTTCTTCCAAGCAGGTGTTTATATTCAATTGTTTCATTTTGGAATTCAAATTATACTTATTCTTTATAAATTAATTTTTATAAAATTATGATTATATGTGATATCAATGTGATGTTTATAAAAAATTCACTATGTTTTGAGTTTGTCATGAAGGGTTTATCTTTTAAATTCCATGGTTTCATGTTTGAAATGAAATGTTTTATTATTCTAAGCTTTTTTGATATTACAAAGGGAATTTTTTGAAATGATTTTCATGATCCATATTGGATTATAATTTTTATTTTGGTTTTAAATTAGTGAAAACTATGTATTAATGAAATTTTTGTTCTAAATTGAGGTGTTTACCTCAAAATAATTTACAAATGGGTTCTTTAAGGAACTTCAAATATTGTTTTAAATTGAGTGTTTGTTTTTCACTTTTTTAAAAATGCCTTAGTGGATCTTTTAAAAGTAATTTTATGAAAATGGTCATACTTTGGCCATGTTTGGTATTTCAAATAAGGTGATCCATGATTAAGGGTTTATTTGAAAAAAATTAAAAAGGTTTTTGTGATTTCCATCATTTTATAAGAAATTTTTTTATGAGATGTTTTATGAAATGTGAAAAGGTCTTGGAATTATGATCCATGTTTTGTGATAAAGGTATGGTTGGAACTATGGTTTTAAATGGTTGTTTTGGAAGACACCCCTTTATTTCCCCTTTAATGTGAATACCCCTTGTGAAGGTTTTTTATCTTTATGAGATGTTTATTTATCCACTTGTGTGGGAATGCATTTTTTTATATTGTTGGTGCATGAGATATATGTGTTTATTCATTGCGAGGGTATTGGGAGTGAGGGATGGTCATTGATTATGCCTTTAGTATTAATCATGTATTTCATTTTCTCTACCTCACATATTTATTGGTCCTTGGAACTTGGTTACTAAGTGGTATAACTAATTTATTTGGGCTAGTTGGTTCGCTTTCCTCTAGTGGCACACCATCTATACTAAGAATATGGTCTATGAGGGGGTATCGTTAAAATGATTCTTGTGTTGGATAATTGGATGACTTGTGGTGTGGGATTCATAATTAAGAATTCAATTGGTCCATGAGTGATAAAATTATGAATAAATTAGATGAGTCTCATGTTAGGTATCCATGGTAGAGCCCATTACACCTTCTATTACTTGATACATTGATGATATATGGTATTTTGATCTAGTTCTTGATTGTATGACTTCCCATTTTGTATATTTCTGTGGAACCATTTTTTCTTATTTTATTAATATGTTATATGATGTATGGTTCCTATGTTTTGTGCTTGACCCATGAGTGTTTGGTCATTTCCTTTAAAAATGAGTATTTGAAGATGTTTGAAAAAACCTATATTGAATTGAGAGACAATAGTGTGGATTTTTCAAGTGGATTTCAAAATGATTGTTTTGGTTTGAAGATTGATTAGGCTAGTTAAATTTTTATAAATTTAATATTTTCATTTAAATAAAAAATTGTGTCGTTTTGAGAAATGTCAACGGGTGGGTGGTTTTGAAATGGATTGGGATAGTGAATTTTTTTTCAAAGTATTTGTTTTTGGTTTAATAAAACCAAGTGAGTGTTTTGAAAAGTTATTATGGAATTATGTTGTTTTCATAATATATATTTGAAAAGCCTAATTTTTACTATATTTTTATACTAGTGTTTATGAATTACCTTATGAATGGAATTTCATAGTTTTTTCCAATTTTGGTGACCTACTGGGAATTTTAGCTCATGATTATATCATTCAAGTTCTATGACTTCAGATATATTTGGTTTTTGTTATTGAATCCAATGTGGAGTGATTTAGGTGGTGGTGAGAAAATGCAGGTTGTATAGAGATGGTTTTGGTCTTACATTGAGTTGGTTTATTGTTTTTTTGTTTTTATATATTTTATTATATGTTCTATTTATTTTTTTAAATATTATGTATGTATATGTTCAATTGGGTTGGATCAGTTAGTTGGTTATGACATGTTGGCAAATTTATTCATGTTAGATCCTTTCATATTATTGTTACACAATCCTTTTATAACTGATTTCAGAAAAATAATTCTCAAAGGGATTCATTTGAATCCCAAGAACTAGTTTCCATCTCGTGGGGATCGAGAACTCCCTTCTGTCCATGTGGTAGACTTGGTTGCATGCTGAGTTAAATGGAATCCTTGATTGGTTCGCTACAAAATGGTATTATAGAATTAGTTTTCATTTAGTAAGAGCCTCTGATTTTTTATTATCCCTTTTTCAGGTGATGTCCTAGTTGAAGGGAGATTAAGGTTGTCAAATCTTGATAGGCTTAGGCAGGGAGAGTCTAGCTAGATCTTTCTCATCACTAACCTCAAGACTCTTAGGGAATTTGGGTTTTGAATTTTAAATTTGAGTTTTTTTAGTAATTTATAATATATTTTGATGTGTATTATTTTTTTCATTTTTGAGTATTCAAGTAATATCAGGGGTCGTTCTTCGGTTTTTGGTGAAAATGGAGGAGTACTTGAGTTGCACAGTTAGCTCACATGGATTAGGAAACCATGCAGTGCATGTGTGGTTAAGTTTTACTCATTTAAAGTGCATTTTGCAGGATTAGAACATGGTTTCCCAACCTATGCATACAAACCATACATGAAACTGTTTATTCCCTGATTGAATTGATTTGACTCCTCTTCATTTTAGGTTTCTCTTAAAGTGATTATCAATTATTGGAGGTGTATTAGGGTGTTTTCTTATCATGACCCATCCCAGTGGGGCTGGTGTCGTGACTCCCCAAGCTCATCTCTAATAGAATAGGGACTGCCGACTAGCACCGAGTAGGAATTTCACTAACGTGGGAGCCATTTACTATGTACATGTACGTAGGCACACATCTCCAAGCCCTCAACATTCTAAAATGTAAAAACCACTAATTAAACAATGCATGTATTTAACTATATCCCACAACTAGAGTGCAACAAAATGTAAAGTAAACTAAAGTAAATAGGGTCACAACACAATATCATTAAAAATATTTTGTAACCACAAGTATAACCTATAATAAAAGGTATTGGGACTACTTTATGTAGCCATAGGAACACATCTCGGTCTGTTCGATCTCATAAAGCACCGTCTGGTCCTGGTCCACCTACGACTCTGTCAAAAGACCAATCATATGCACAAGACATGACACGTATGTTCAAAGACCGTGTATGGGTGAGTATAAAAATACTCAGTAGGACACCCCAAAACCACAAAGAAATATTAAAAGGAAAGTATATTCATCTCTACATAAGTATATGTTTGCAAAACATATAATAAGAATATCGAGATATACTCAACCAAGAACCACTATCTAGAGGTAAGTAACAACCACTGTATACCAACCCTAGGAATTTATCTCAAAGATTCCATGAATCACTCATTTGGGAGAACACAATCCTGAGTCCGATAACAATGATGATGTCTGTCCAAGATGTACTGCTCTTTGGGTCTCTCCATGAGAAAGATATGTTGATAGATCTTAAGAGAGGTACTATACAATAGATGAGGATCACAACTAGGGCCATGGGGTGATACCAAAAAATCAATCTAGATTAACCCTACAAGTAGAGGATTGGATCCTGTGTAGGGTTGGTCACGCCGATACTGAGAAATCCACCTAGGTCATGAAGAATGTATATAGGATCCTACTCTAGGACTCTCGGGGGATTCCAACAACTCTATCCAAGAATTCCTCCTGAAGGGATCATAGTCCTATGAGTGGGAAATTATTCATACTTACCGTCAGTGAAATGATAAATGGAACATACCCAAATGAAACTTGTCCAAGATACGGAGGATAAGAGAATAAAGCCTTGTAGAAAGTGGTACACGACATGTAGGAGGGTCACGCTCTATGTCTCTTAACCCTAGGTACTGCTCGTGTACAACGTCCCATGTCATTCCAAACCCAGTTGGGTAGAATATGGGTACACGGAATGTATAAAGAGTCACACTCCATGTCATTCCATTCAGGTTATGCATGTGTGCTCTGGTTGTGTTCCAGTACATGGTTCCATCCCGTGTATGCATACCCTTATACCAATACATGGAGTAGTTCATGTAACCGGTTCAGGCCATGCCATGTGGGGAAGTACACATTGTGTAGGCAACCAATGTACCCCACCCCATTTTCGTGTACTTCCCATATACATGACGATTTACCTAGGATAGGTCACACACTATGTGACATGGTCACATTTTGTGTAATCCTAAAATTTCTCTATAAACCTCATCCATTTTAAGGGGGCTCCACACACTATTTAATCCTTAATTAAACACCGTGTGGTTTACGATTTTCCAAAATTATTGGAGATTCTACCGTACACCTCCTCCACTTCTAAAAAATGATCTTTTGATCGATTATCCATAAAACTAAATATTTGATCCTAAACAACATGTTTCCCCTTCCAATCTGGTTACAAAACAGATTAAAAAGGTCATTCTTCATTCCACAGAAGAACATTGAAGAACGTAGATTTAGGGATCCACCATCATCCAAATCACTCTGTTTCTTTCATCGCACCTCCATCATGTTGTGAAAATCCTGGATTTTCAGTATCGAATTGTTGCGATAAGAATCAAGAGTGCAATGGTTGATTGATCTGGATGTGTTGAGTCATGGTCCAAGCGAAGAACACCCACAACAAATGATGAATAGGGGGTGAAAATTACAAGAACCCAAGAGAGTTATGAACCCCTATCAATGTTCATGTTGATCTCAACTAATCTCTATTAGAATGAAAATAAAATGATTAAAATTATTACAAGATCAATCTCCCATCAAAACCCTTAAAATATCATCCCATCCTGCAAGTACGATCGATCCGCGGCCTAATTTGTTCGTGGATTAGTACATGTTCATTATAGGAATCATGAATGTGAAAGAAGAATCAAAACAATGTATCCTATCAAGATTTTGGAATGCCCACTGATGAAGATCGGCCACTGGGTTGTCACCATTTGGTGAGATCTACTAATAATCGCATTCGTCGATCTTTGATCTAAATTTCTATCATCGCCTTCTCGAGAGGATTATCCATAGGTTCCTCCCACTGTCTCTAGATAATTATAGGGTAATGAGACTAACCCTATATCTATTCCAAAGAAATTATTTAAAATAAACATTGTGTTCCATCTCTGCATCGAAGAAATAAATTTTTCTAATTTATTTTATTCATTTAAAACGCTCGTGATGACTTTCCAAAATCAACCAGTTCCAACAAATGTTACACCATTCCTAGGGTAAATAAACTATTCTAAATGCAACGATTCCCTCATATTTATGATCTGGGAACCTTTTTAGAAGTTATTCCAATTTTTTAGGAAAATTTTGTGTGCGTTCTATTTAATATTTTAATATTTTCAAAAAATTGTTTTGGTTACACTGGGCCTCGGAATCACACACCTCCTTAGTGCCTAGTCTCTAATTTAATCTATATAATACATAAAAATAATAAAAGTAGAACCTAGTACATTACATTCTACCCACCTTGGGGATTTACATCCCTAAAAATCCAAAATAAAGACTACTAAAATAGATGTGGGTACTGAGCATGAATCTAAGCATCCCACTCCCAAGTCCTCTCCTGGATATTTCCATACTACCATCGTACATTCCTAAAAGGAATCAATCACCCAAAAATAATTCTATTCTATTGATCCTTGATCTCCACTGGGTACTCAAAAAAATTATCTCCATCCTCAATGTCCATCTCGGACCAATCGATGATGTATGATGGGTCATGAATGTACCTCCTTACCTACGACACATGGAATATTTCATGTACCCTATAAACCGGTGGAGGTAGAGCTAAGAATTATTCCACTTCTACAACTCTATTCAGTATCTTAAAAGAGATGATAAACCTCATAGATAACTTGTAAACCTTTCCCAATCTCTGTAATCCACGTCGAGGTGAAACCTGAAAGAACACATGGTCTCATTCCTCAAACTCCAAAGGCCTTCATCACCTATCAACATAAGAATTTTAAAATCTTTGTGATGTCTTAATCCACTCCTGAATGATCTGAACCTTCTTAGTTGTTACCCACACCAAATCGGGGCCCATAAGTGTTGACTCTCTTAGGTCTATCCAGAAAAGTGGTAACCTGCATGGTCACCCATAAAAATCCTCAAATGGTTCCATACCAATGGTTGAATGGTGGCTGTTTTTTATGGAAACTCTACCAGTGGAAGGTGATCCTCTCAACTAAGGTGAAGTCTGACATGCATGCTTGCAACATATCCTCAGGAACCTGAATGTTCCGCTCTGTTTGGCCATCTGTTTATAGGTGAAATGTTGTGTCAAGAGTAACTGGTTTTAAAATGCCTCATTTAATCCCTTCCACAATCATGATGTAAAGTTAGAAACATTATCTTAAAAAAATTAATGGAACTCTATGGAATCGAATTATCTCATGCAAGTAGAGGTGTCTCAATCTCTCTACTGAACTATGATATTGGATACTTAGGAAGTGGTCCAAATTGGTGAGTTAGTCAATGATTTCCCAGATGGCATCATGTCCCCTGCAAATATGTGGTAAACCTATCATGAATTCCATCTATATCCCATCCCTCTTACATTCCAGCACCTCAAGGGGTTTAGTGAAACCTGTGGGAACTTGGTGCTCAGCCTTCACTTGCCGACAAGTAAGATATCGAGAAACAAACTCTTCCACTCAATTCTTCTTCCCTAGACAAAAAAACTAATGTCAGAGGTCTTGGTACATTTTCTCCACACCTGTATATACCACCAAAGGGGACATATAAAACTCCCTCAAAACCTCCTCCTGCAACATCACTAGTACTACTATGTGTCCCTTAAAAATAACTATGTTCTCCTTAAATTTTGAATATCCATCAAGATCATTCCCTGTGGATATCGTAGCATGCAGGGTCTCGCAGTCGATATAACTAAGTTGTGCCTCCCTGTCTTGCTATAAGAGTGGAGGGGGTAACAATCATCAACCAAAGGTAAGATTCTCGATCTCCATCCACAAAGGATAACTATAATGAGACCAACTACTCTGACACCTCATTCAGCAACTACAAACTAGATCTAAAGCTAATAGAATCTTCCACCATGTTCCCCTTCATTGTAGTATAGATAATATCAAAGGCATATTCCTGGAGGAACTCTATTCATCACCTATGTCTCACATTTAGATTCTTTTGAGATAAGATACACTATTGAATCTTGTGATCATAGTAGATGATAAATCGCTCTCCCATCTAGTAGTGTCACCACATCTTCAGTGAGAAAACTATCGCTGCTAACTCAAGATCATGGTTCGGGCAGTTTTTCTCATGTGGTATCACTACGAAAAAACTGTAGGAAATCACCACTTACCTCTACATCAGGACACAATCAATCTCGGTTCTTGATTCATTGTAGAACACTTTGTACTCGACACCCTCCTCCAGTAATCCCAATATTGGAGTACTTGTAAAAATATTACCCAGTTGTTGAAAATCCTACTGGTACTTCTCTATCCACATGAAATGATGCCCCTTCTGAGTCAAAGAAATCATAGGTGCTTATATCCTAGAGAAATCAGGTATGAATATCTAATAATATACTTCTATCACTATGAAGATATACACCTCTGTCACTTTCCTAGTTGGCTCCCATGAAAACACCACCTCAACCTTGGTTGGATCCACTACCACTCCATCTGCTGAGATAACTTGTCCCAGAAAGATTACCTCTAGAATCCAGAACTAGCACTTTGAGGGTTTCCCATTGATATTGTACTCTCATAGTATGTCTAGAACTATCCTTAAGTGTCTTGTGTGCTCCTCCTAAGACAATGAGTACACAAGGATATCATCGATAAATACTACCACGAACCGGTCTATGTAAGGAAGAAATATTCGGTTCATGAGTCCCATGAACACTTCTAGGGATTTCTTCATGCCAAATATCATCACCAAGTACTCATAGTGACCATAACAATATCTGGTGTCCACCTTTAGTATATCTATATCTCGTACTTGTAGCTGGAGATAACCTGATCTAAGTTCAACCATTGAGAACCATTGTGACTCCTTCAATTAATAGAAGATTTCATCATTCCTTTGTAGTGGATAATTCTTCTTCAAAGTACCCTAGTTCAAGCATCTATATTCCACACATAACTTAAAACTTATTTTTTTCCTTTTTGGAAAATAAAACTGGGGCTTCCCAGGGTGAAACACTGGGTATCATGAATCTATTCCTCTGTAAGTCCTCCAAATTCACCCTCATCTTGTGAAGATCTGTGGGAGCCATACAATATGATAGAGAATTTTTCGATTTCATCACGGGGTTTAAATAAATGTATAAATCTATATCCTGGTGGGGTGGTTATCCCAGAACATCATTAGGAAAGACATCCTCATACTCCACCACCACTGCTGAAAACTAAAATCTCATAACATTTTATGCACCGAGGGTCAGGATAGCCAACTTATGAGTAATCAGTTTCACCCTCCTATGAATGAGTCCATAATGTGATTCTGGAGTTTCCTTTTCACCAATATAGGTAAACCTCATTACATCACTACATACACACCGCATCCTTCACCTAAAATAGTCAATATCGACATGAACTATAGATAACCAATCCATATCAATAATTATAATTTATAGTTTCAACACCACCACCATGTGGTTCCAACCAACACTCTCACCTCCAAGGGTCCAGTCACACTTTTGGCACAAGTGTGTGATCACTGAGTCTTCTCTAGTAGGTGTCTCCAAGTGTAAGGGTTGAGTCAACAGTTTAACTGGAATCTCTTGGTCTCAAAAAAGGTATGTTGCGAGAAAGTAATGACTAGAACCTATATCAATCAGTACTATAGATAAAGTAGAAAAGACACAGTTTGTACCTAGAATTATCCCTAGATCCCTTGGGTTATATTCCTCGACCACATGCAGTTGTCCCCGTCCCTACCCCCCAGCTCCTTGAGCCTGGTGTGGACCACCAGGGGTGGTTATAGTAGCAAGTTGAAATGTCGACCACCTCCTTCTACTCTCCCATATCCTATTCCACATCCACCACACTTTGGATCTACCTGATCCTCTCACTGTCTCTTCCCTAGGGGTCCATCCACATTATCTTAGTCATCAGTATGGCGGGTCAAAAAATCTTAATTGAGATGTCCCCTGCCATAACATGAATAGCACTGCCTCTGTCTAGGCTGATTGAACCCACCCTGTGATCCCTTAACTATATATCATAATTCTTGGTACCTCCTCTTGAAATGTCTCCCATGTCCAGCTCCCTGGGGCTGACGTCGCCTCCCTACTAACAAGGTTTCTACTCCTTATCATCCACTACTGATTATCACCAGTTTTATCTACTCAGCCTATAATGTTTCAACCACCAAAGCCCATTCAAGAACCCTAACATAACTATTAATTCCTAGAGTGGAAACACTGGCTCAAATGTCTCTACACAAACCTCAATCAAAGGTTTGATCCCTAAAGTACTGATCTCTAACCATATCCATCGAATACCATGAAACGTTGGTGAACCTTGATAAATAATCTTCCATTATCATGCTTCCCTACAAGAGCTGTAGAAGCACCTTTATATGACCAAATCTAAGCATAACTGGTGAAAACTCATCTTTAAAGAGGCACTGAAACTCTATCCATGAAAGAGTTTCCTCTTCATGAGTCTGGATATCCAAAATCCACCATCAACTAGATGATCCATGTAGAGGGGTCACCACCAGGACCACCATCTGATCTGCGGGTTTCCTAATAAGACAGAAAACTCATGTCACTACCTCAATCTAGTTCTCAGCTGCCTGTGGGTCTGGCTTACCTTGGAACCTAAGGGTTCTCTATTACTAAAACTCGTAAAGCATGATTATCATGCTCTCCTCATCCACTGGTACTTTGGGTACCATGTGATGGTCTATAGGTGGTGGTACGTCTGGTGCACCACCTGGAGGTTACATTTGTGGAACTAGTCCCTGTATTGAAGACTCGTCACAGAGGAAGTCATCCTCATGATGGATCTACTGAATCCTAGCTAGTATACATCCTGGAGGAATCTTTTAAGAAAAAAAGATGCACCACAGTCAATGAGTATATCTAGAGAGGTGACTCGAGAGGGACATTGAAACCACAACCCATTCATATATGATGTATGTTCCATTATTTTCACTACAACTAGTGTTTTCATGTACCAAGTCGAAAAGAGGTTTATCAAAGTCCTGGTGTATTGATAAATAAGTCGGCACACCAACACTAGAGTCCATATACTGAAAGCTGAACTTGAAAGACATAACAGTGTCACCCCAAACCAATCTCATAGAATCGTAGTCCAAAAGTAGAACTGACCTCCTCTAATACCACTCTATCATGAATCATCCCAGTGGGGCTAATTCAGTGACTCCCCAAGACTACCTCCAATAGTCCAGTGGAAGGTGACTAGAACCATGTAGGCATATCACTGACATGGGAGTAATTTCATATGTACCTATACGCGCACACACATTTCCAAGACCAAAAAATGATGTAATGTAAAAAACACTAAGTAAAAAATGCATTCCTACCACTATATCCCAAAACTAGTGTATGAAAGAGAAAGTAAAGTAACAAATCTAGAATGCAAGCCCACTAAAAAGATTCTGTAACCACAAGTACAACCTATAAGAAAAGGTACTCGGACTGCTGTTTGTAGCCAAAGGAACACACCTCGATCTGTTTGGTCTCACAAAGCACCATATATTTTGGTTCCTCCTAGGACTCTATCAAAAGGCTGACCCTCTTCACAACACATGACATGTGTGGTAAAATCTTGTGTAGGGGTGAGTATAATAATACTCAGTAGGACACCCCGAAACCAAAATGAAATATAACAAACGAAATTAAATTTAGATCTACCCAAGTATATATCTATAGAACATATAACAAGAATATCTAGATATACTCAACCAACACACACAGTCTATAGGTAAGTCACAACCACTGTATACCAACCCTAGGAATTTATCTTGAAGATTCCATGAAGCACTCATCTAGGAGAACACACTCTTGAGTTCGATAACATTGATGATTTTTATCCGGGGGGTGCTACTCATCAGGTATCACCATGATAAAGATAAAATTATATATATGAATAGAGATACAATACAATAGACCAGGATCACATCCAAGGCCACTGGGTGATACCAACAACTCGATCTGGATTAACCCACTGAGTAGAGGATCGGTTCCTATGTAGTGTTGGTCATGTCAATACTGAGAACTCCACCTAGGAAACAAATAATGAATTAAGGATCTTCTTCTTGGCCACTTGGGGGATTCCAACAAGTCTATTAAAAATGTCTTAATGAAGGGATCATAGTACTATGAGTAGGAAATGATTTGTACCTACCTTTAGGGAAAAAATAAAGGGAACGAACCCTAATGAAATGTTTCTAATATACGGAGGAAAATACAATCAAGCAATGTAGAAATGGTTACACTATGTGTAGGAGGGTCACACACCCTCTCCCTTGACCCTGGTTACTACCCGTGAACAATGACCTGTGTCATTCTAAACCGTGTTGTATAGAATTTTAGTACACTATGCGTATAAGGATTCACATGTTGTGTCCTTCCATTCGGGGTCTTCCTATTTTCTCCAGTCATGTTCTAGTACATGGTGTCATCCAGTGTATGCCTTCCTATGTACCAATACACAGATTAGTCCATGTAACCGGTTCAGGCCATGTCGAATGGCGTAGTACACGTCATGTAGGCAACCCGTGTACTCCACCCCATGACCATGTACTTCCCATTTACACGCCAAGTTACCTAGGATAGGTAACATACCATGTGACAGGGTCACATTTCATGTGATCCTTATCTTTATCCTAAAACCATAGAAACCGAAAGGGGGTCCCACATGTCATGTAATCCAAGATTACATGCCATGTGGATCATGATTTTCCAGAATTGTTGGAGCTTCTCCCACACACATGTTCCAATGATAAACTTTGATTTGTTGATCAATTCACCACTAAACTGAAGATCCAATACCTTCGATTTGTTTCATCACCCAAAAAACACATTTCCCCTTCTAATCCAGTCACAAAATAGATTAAAAAGTAATTCTTCATACCGCTGAAGAACATCAAAGAACGCAGATTTGGGGATCCACCGTCATATGAATCACTCCATTTCTATCGTTGCACCTCCATCATGTTGTGACAATACTAGGTCTGCAATATCATATTTTTTCACCAAGAATTGGGTGCACAAATATTTATTGATCAGTATGTGTTGATTCACGGGCCAAGTGAAGAACGCATGCGATGAACAATGAATGGGGGTGAAAATAATAAAAACCCAAGAGATGGATGAACCTCGATTAACATTCATGTTGATCTCAATATTTCCCCATTATAATGACAATAGAATGAATGAAATGAACACATTATTGTTTCCATTTAGAGAGATCTACAAATAATGGCGTTTTTCAATCATTGAACCAAATTTTTGTCATCACCTACTCAAGAGGATTCTCTAGAGGTTCCTCCTAGAATCTCCAGAGAATTCTAGGGTTGTGAGACTAACCCTGGATCTCTTCAAAAGGGATTACCTAAAATAAACCCTTTCATTTCATCACTTCATCGATGAAATAAATTAGAATAAAATTTTATAATTTATTTTATTGATTTAAAATACCCATGAAGAATTTCCGAAATCGACTTGTGCTGAAGAATTTCAGGTCACACCAAGAGTAAATATGCTATTCTGAACCCAACTGTGACCTCATAATTTTTATTGATCACCTGTTTATAAGTTATTACACTCTTTCAAGGAAAATAGACATGCATGCTGTTTAACATTTTAATAATGTTCAAACAATAATTTCAGGCACACTGAGGCTCAAAATCACACAAAGTCTCAGTGCCTAGTCTCTAATTTAATCCATACAATATTTAAAAATAATACATAGAAAATCTAAGACATTACAGTTTTGATTAAATTTATGGATGTGGTTCGGGTAGAGCATACTTGAAAGTTTTTTTGGTGCTTTGAGTGATCTTGATTTTAAACCCTTGTTTTGGAAGGTAAATGGAATCTCTAAAGATTTAATTTCAAAACCTTGTTTTATGAATTATTGGGAAGAGGATTTTTCCTTGGGTTTTGTGAAATGTTTTATAATTTATTTGTTTCCATTATAATTTATGAAAAATGGGGTGTTTCGAGTTTTCTTCCCTTGGTTTTCCCAAAAGAAATTGATTTCAAAAAGAAGTTTTGAAATAATTTGAGAATAAAAATGTTATTTTGTTTTGATTTTTTTTTGAAAGTGTTCTAAAAGGGAAATAGAGTTTTGATGAGTATTCATTGAATGATTTGGATTTAAAAATGGAGTGGAATTTTTAATATAATTATTGTGACACTCCTTGTTTAGGTGTTGTGTGTCCACTGAGGTTATTTTGTATTTAAAGATTGGGTTGGCTTGGTTTTCAAGAATACACCTTAGTGGAGGGTGATTTCAAAATTCCTTGGTGAAAGTTGATATTTTCAAAAGAAAATTATCTTTCATTGGGGATGATATTATGTACCTTACTTGGTGGATTATTTTTTGGAGTGATTCTTAGATTATAGTGTAATTGTTTGGGTTTTTTTGAGGCATGAATTAATGTTATTCATGTATTCTATTTTTGTTGTTTGCATCCCAGAATGGATGAAGGGTTTCCTTCAGTTTTGGTCCCTACCCAGACTCCGAGTGGAGTGGTGGAGATGGAACCTTTCTTATGTTTATACCCCATATTAGACTACTTAAATTAGTATCCTCCTTCTAACAGTTGTGATCAAGGTTCGATGGAAGTATTGTAGTGGTTTTAATATATTTAGGTAACCCTTAATTATCTTAAAACACATAAATCTTTACAACTAAAAGTTGTTGAGATACAGTCTATTGGTTTTAGCTGAGTTTTGTTGGATTCAATGGTACATTCAAAACAATATGAACATATGTCTTTGGAGTTCGTTAGGATGTGTTAAATCCATTGGTTCTTTCTGAAAGTTATGAAAGGGGAGAGAGTGCTTGAGTTTTTGAGCCTTCAATAGGGTGATCAACTAGTGAAGGAGTACACTGGTCACTTTTATGAGTTGGTTTCCTTTTATCCATGGATGGTCCTTAATGTTTTTCATAAATATCATTTCATTAAAAGTCGTATTCAGTTAGATCTTGGTAAAGATATAATTATTCTTTTCCAAACATATTTTAATAACATGATCAATGAGGAAATTAGAGTAAACTCTTATTAATCTAGGAATCTAATGGTGGGTGATGCATTAGTTTCATCTGATAGATATGAGGGTAACCCAGCGAGTGATGATCTAGAGAAATAATAAAGTGGTCTTTCTCATGGGAATAAAATATCTCTCGAGTACTTCCAATGTGTCTCTCTAGGTAATTCTAAGCCCTAAAATTTTAATTATCCTATAGTTTCCATATATTTTATCCATTTGGGTCAAATTCATAAGTTTCATAAGATAATATTTTAGAAGAGGTGTCAGTTTTAATCCCTTGTGGATAGGTTTTTTGTTTTGGGGGCCTCTCCTTTTATGGTTGTAATCTGTGTTGAGCCTTGGAGCTTCAGTTTTTGTTTGGAATCTTATGGATGGTTCGTTTCTTAGATGTTTCTTATAGATGGATTTGAATTTCATTTTATGGAATGATTTAATTTATTTTTTGGAATGTCCCTTGTGGATTAATATTGAGATTTTTGTTCTTATATTCTTCATTATTTTAAGGTTAGTTGTGTTTGTTTTTTACCTCATTGCTTGGGTGAATCTTTCATGAGAGTAATAGGTTACTCCCATTCTCATGTTGAGATTTTTTAATGCTTGTTGTTTAGAAATGTGAATTTCATATGTTGAATGATTGGGTGACTATGGTGTGTGGTTTACAAGTTTATTTTGGGTATTAACTGGTGTTTTTCTTAAATTGTTTATGATGCACCCTGTGTGGGTGATCCCATTTAACCCTAGGTAACCTTTCTGAGTTATGGACAATGGTGGGATATTATGGAGTTATTTTTAGGATACTTATGGATTTTCTTCTCTTATTATCTTTGGAAGTGATTTTGGTCTGATATTTATTTCTCTCATGATTTCTTAGTTTTTTATGGATGTGTCTCTCAGTAGTTTCTTTTGAATCTATCATGTTAGAGGAATTCTAACTGGTGGGAAAAACACATTAGGTCTCCCTTTTTTGAGGGATTTCGATTTGAGGTTCATGTTTTAGTTGTTCTTAGATACATTTATAAACCATATGGTTGAATGGTATGATCATTTTTTGGATATTGGTTATTGTGTTCAAAGATGAATCATGTCGAGTGGTTCTTTTGGATAGGTCCTCTTTGGATATTTTGTTTTATCTATCCATTTTCTATAAAACATGGAATTTCTAGGGTAATAAATTGGAATGGTGGGGAGAAATGTGGCACCCAAATTTTATTGTAGATATTAGTCTTCTATATTTTATTTGATCCTAGGTTTTTTTAGGTACAAATAGTTTTTAGGAAGGATTTTTTGTGTTTTTAGAGATTTTATGGGTGATTCATGATTAGGAGTTACCATGTGGTTCTTATACAGAGGTTCATATCATGGTGATAGGTAAATTTTTCATAGATTTATAATTGTTTTTAAAAATATTACAGAGCCCTACAGATACCATATTGGAGTTTTTTCCTAGGATAAGGATGGAAAATGGTTAGTTAAACCGTTCAGACGAATCATGTGAGTACCTTAGTCTGGAAAATTGTGTGGTCAAACCATACAACTTTCCCATATGTTAAAATTTTGGAAATTTTCTAAAATAACCTTCTCAAGTTAAAAGGGTTTTTACCCCTATTCTCCACCATTATCAATGTCCAACCCTTGGTAACTCGAGGAGTAGATCCACTCCTCCCCTATATCAATTCTTGTCCTTTGGAGATTTCCAAGATGATTTGATGTATTTAATCCTCTATTTTTCCACTACTCATCATCCTTTCATCCTTCTTAGGTTTCCCTTTTCCTCATGGAACCCTAATTCACTATAAAAGCTAAGGACTAGGTTTAGGATGGTTCTAAAATAGGGTTTTAGTCTCCTATGGTTTGTATAAGAAGTGTTATTACTTAATTGGGTGGTCTTTATTAAATGTGAAGAATTTTTTATTGGATTCCACTTCTTCCAAGTACATGTTTCTATTAAATTGTTTCATTTTGGAATTAAAATTATGCTTATGCTTTATAAAATATGTTCTATGAAATTATTATTATATGTGATATCCTTGTGATGTTTTAAACAAATTTCATTGTTTTTTAATCTCTCCATAAGGGTTTTATATTTTAAATTCCATGTTTTCATGTTCCAAATGAAATGTTTTATTGTGATAAGGTTTTCTGAAACAATTAATGGGGGTTTTCAAATGATTTTCACGATACATGTGGGATTTTAATCAGGCTTCAGTTTTTAATTAGTGAAAACTATGTTCAAAATAAATTTTTGTTTTAAAGTGAGGTGTTTAAATTTTTTTGAATGGTGTGTTTTATTTACATCATTTTTTAATAAAATTAATAAAGTGATGCTTCATGAAAATTAAAAGGGATTAGAATTTTGAACCATGTTTTATGATAAAGGATATGTTGTCACTGTGGTTTTAAATGGTTGATATATAAGACACCCCTTGATTTCCGATTATATATATATATATCCCATGTGCGTGGTTTTCTTCTTTTTTAGATTTTTTATTCTCCCCTTGTGTGGGAATGTGATTTTTTATTCTATGGGTGGATAATATATATGGGGATATTCATTTTGAGGGTATTTGTGCTGAGTGATATTCATTTATTATTCTTTTCATATTAATAATTGATTGTATATTATTCACCTCACTTATTTATTGGTCATGGTAACCTAATTACTAAGTAGGATATCTAATTATATTGAACAATTTGGTTAACATTCCACTAGTGACCCTCCAGTCATGATAAGAAATAGGTCCAGGAGGGGGTTTCATCATAATGATGGTCATGTGGGATAATTTTATGACTTGTGATTTGGGATTTTTCATTAGGTTAGTAGCTAGTGTGTGAGTGATAACCATATGAATTATTTTGACACGTCTAACATTAGGTATCCTAGGTAGAGACCATGTAAAATTTGATAGCTTGATCGATTTTTTATATATGATATTTTGTTATAGTTCTTTATTATGTAACTTACCATTTCTTTTATTGTTGTGGAACCATTAATTGATTATATTTTTCATATTCATTGTGATGTATAGTGTCGACTTTATTATTCTTGACCCATGTGTGTTGGGTTGTTTACATTGGAAAATGATTTTTCAAATATTTTGAAAATAATGTTTTGAATTTAAAGACTCTAGTGTGGATTTTAAAATTAGATTTCAAAATGGTTTTTTTGGTTTGAAGATAGATTCTACTGGTTAAATTTTTATAAAGTGAATTTTTTCTGCTAAATAAACAAATGTGTTTTTTGATAAATGTTAATGGGTGAGTGTTTTGAATTTTTTTGGCCAATGATTTTTTTTTCAAAGCATATGTTTTTTTAATAAAATCATGTGAGAATTCTAAAAAGTGATCATGGAATTATTTTGGTTTTTCATAAGTTATATTTGAAAAAATTACTTTCTAGTGTATTTTCAAACTATAAATTATGAATTTCATTATGAATGGAATTGAATTGTTTTAGTAGGTTGTGGTGAAATAATAGTATTTTTAGCTTAATCCTATATCTTTTAGGTTATAGGTATTTAGATATATTTAGGTTTTGTTCTTAAGGCCGATGCGGGGTGAGTTAGGTGGTGGTGAGAAACTGAAGGTTGCATGGAGACGGTTTTGGGCTCGGATCGAGTTGGTTTATAGTTTTTTTAATTTTTTTAGTTTTACATCAACTATGTTATGTAGTATCTTTCTCTTTATGTATGATGTATGTATAAGTGAAAATGTGTTTGATTTATTAGTTGGTTATGACCTATTTCAATATTTATTCATTTTGGATCCTTTCTTATTTTTTTTTCCACAGTCCATTTATCTATGATTCAAGAGAAATTGTTCCCAAAGGGATTTTTGGGATGCCCATGCACTAGTTGTTAGCCTGTGGAGATCGGGAATACCCTTCAGGTCATGTCGAGGACCAGGTCGAGTATCGAGTTAGATGATAACCTAGGTCATTTCACTATATATGTCTTTATAAGGATCCAAATGAATTTTTGATGGAAAAATATTATTTAATGAAAATTACCCCACAAAAAGGTATTAATCCCAACCACTATTGAAATCCATAGAATATTATCTCAAAAAATATTAAAGGGTTTGAACTGTCCTATCAAATTGACCATCTATCTGAGGATGATATGAAGTGTTAAAGTTCATCATCATATTTAATACAAGCTTAATAATTCTCTAAAAATCCAATGTAAACCTCAAATCATGTTCAGATATAGTATAATGTGGTACTCCATTCCACCTAACTACTTTCTTAATGTATACCCTATCATGATAATCAAAGGTGAAATCTTCTCTAATTGAAAATAAATATACTGATTTCATAATTAAATCAACTAAAAGACAAAGAAAATTATTTCCATTAGATTATTTTGGGATTCCTATGATGAAATACATGGTAATGTTTTACCATTTCCATTATAGTATGTGTAATGGTTGTAACAACCCATTAGAATTATATCTTCTAGCCTTAACTTACCGATATACCAAGGATCAAGATACATACTATACAATAACCAATTACATTTTATCCTAATAGAAATTATCATTCAGATCCCTATACATCTTTATACTTTTGAGATGAATAGAGAATGGGGAACTATGAGCTTAATCTACTAGATCATTCTTCAATTCTGGTATTTATGGGACACATACTTAGTTCTTGAACCTAATAATTCCATAAAAATCACGGTTGAAATCATGAACATTCTCATATTTTTTTGTTGTTATACATCCTCCATCTACACCTCTTTAATCTTAGAATGGATGTATGGTCGAACATTCATCTGAGAAAGACATAATATGTCCCCTTTAAAAATGATTTTAATCCCCATATTCTAAAAATCCATAAATATTGGATCTCTTTCAATACTTATCATGGAAAATCTAGCATGGTCCTTCCAACCCAAATCATTAACCACCGTGTTCTTCTTCCTAGGGTGTTAGTGTATTGATCAGTCATAATATTTAATCATCTACAACCATATCATTTAGTGAATATTAAAATTATTTTATGTTAATATATAATTCAATATTTTATGATTCGTATATATTTTACATCTTTAAAAATAAAGATAATTCATGTATATTTATAGTGAAAAAGATACCAATGTCTGCTACAAATAATGAGTTGGGTAATTTTTATCATGAATTTTCAATTGGTGTGAGGCGTAATCTATCACTATATCATTATACATGAGGATGAATCTCATTACCTTATTTTATAAATCATTATATATCAATGACCATTATATATTTTAGGGTAGTATGAGCATATGTGTTCTTAAAAAACATCTTTTCAACTCATTGAAATTTTCCTAACATTCATCTACCCATAAGAACTTTTCTCCCTTCCATGTCAACATGGTTAATGGATTTATAGTCATCATAAATTATTCACAAAGAATTGATAATATCCAAATGGCCTAATAAAACTATGTATATCAGTCCTAGTGGTTGGAATATGCTCTTCGTCTATAACTTTCATCTTTGAAAGTTATACCAATATACCTTCCCATGAGATTATATCAGCTAATAATTAAACCTTATATATCCAAAATTAACACTTGGTAAATTTGGAATACATCATATCCTTCATTAGGGTCTTAAATAAAATATTAAAATTATATTAATTCTCTTCCTTTCTCTTTGAATATAAAATATTACCATCTATAAAGACTACAATATGGTAATCAAGGTAATATCTAAAGACACTATTCATTATATCTATAAAGATGGTAGGGGAAATGGTATGTCTAAATGCCATTACTATAAGTTCATAATGACCATACCTCGTACAAAAGGATTCCTTGGGCATGTATTCCTTCTTGACCCACAAATTATGATATATATAATGAAGGTCAATCTTGAAAAAGTATTGAGCTCCCTGTAGTTGATCAAACAATTCATCAATACAGGGTATAGGATACTTGTTCTTGACTGTGATCTTGTTATGTTCTTGATAATCAATGAGAATACACATTGACTTATATTTATTATTAAGAAAAATAATAAGAGAAACTCATGGTGATGCACTAGGAAATGAATCATTTATCATGATTATCCTATAGTTTCTTATTCAATTCCTACAACTCAATTGAGGTCATCCTATACAGTATCTTTAAATAGGTATAACACTAGGTATGAACTCAATTCAAAAACAAAATTAATTATTTTTGGGAATAGTAGGAAAGTATCAAAGAAATAAATAATCATAATCCAAAACAAAAGTAATATATTTAAGGTTTATTTCTTCCCAACCATTTGAGATAAATATCCCTTATAAATAGGTAGTAATACCGATATAATGGAATTAATTCCCATTGTAATTTCATGTTCATCCCCGCACTGATATACAATCATTGGTTGATTGTGAATATCAAATTTTACTTCCCTTCTTCAACAATAGATATAGTATTTATATAAAAAAATCTAATCCATGACCAATATAACATCAAATTCAACTAGAGAGGGAATAAAAAGATTTTTAGGAAGTATATTCCCACAAATTTCTGTCATAAATAATCTATAAACTTGATATATGATCATTATACCATTAGTATATTTTACCATCAACTCAGTATCTAATCATTGAGGTGATGATCGGATACTGTTAGAAAATTATTTAGAAATAAAAGAGTTAATAAATCTAGAATCAAATAATATATGTTTGGTTCTAGAGTGGATGGTAAATAAACCTTTTACCTTGTATTTCTCCAAAACCACTTAATTTTTTATAGATAATTACTTCCCTTTATCCTTCTGAATATGGATTAGTTGGGGCCTAATATCCACATTAACTCTTGGATTAAGGAATTACTTCATATAATTCCCAATCTCTTTATATCTGAAACACTGAAATTCATTAGTTGAAACAGTTTTCTCCTCAGCTATATATTTTTACAACATCATCGCTCATCAACAACCACCAGCTCGATGGATAGACTTTTATCAATTGTATCATATACCATTTAATTTCCTAAAATTTCTTAAGTTACTTCCCCAAAAGTTTTGGAATGTAGTTTGTTATAATTTCTTTCCTCTATGGTATTTACCATTTTTGTTTCCTTGAGGATCCATTTTTCTTTTCTTAACACTAAAACCAGAAAAATAATTAGAGTTCCCACTCTCTATTTTTATATTCATAGAATATTGAATGATTTATTTATATTTACCAAAGCATATTATATATAATTCCTTTCAATGAATTTGTTTCAATCCAACAAATAATCAATAAATTTTATTCATTAGTTTGATTATAAATACTGAACCATACCTTGATTGTTTTGTAAGGTTTTCTTTCTAGGTACTAAGGGATTCATCATCATTATATTTCAACACAAGAAAGTCCCATTATATATTAACATGAAGTTTTAAGGAAAGTATTTATTGAAAAATAACATCTTAAACTCATCCCATTCCATGGATTTTATTTCTTCTCTTTCCACAAGTTCTTTATAAGATTCCACCATTGAAAAAAATTTGTTTCCAAGAAATATACTTCTAAGATAACATTATCATAATACAATCACTAAATAAAGAAAATATTTTTTCCATCTCATTCATCCATTTCATAGAAACTATTGTATTATAATACTTTCATAAGGAGGGTGCATTTTATCACATAAAAGACTCAAGGGATTGTTGTTCACTCCTTGGTTCATTTGGAAGCTCAACATGGTTCAAATTATTGATCATATATTCATAGAGTTGAGTGTGAATATCTACAATATATTGCTTCCCAGATCCAAATCCATTTGATTTATCATAAGTGAATTCATTTCATTGGATGTAACATTCATTTCCTGATGATTCCTCCTATCTCCATACATTGACTAAAACACAAAAAAAATATTAGTGTCAGTATGAAAAATCAATAATTATGGTAAAAATAATATGATTATGAACATAGTTCTTATGATGTCCTAAATTATGGATCATTATTTCAACCAATAGAACTCTATGTTCATATCATATCACTATGTATTATCATCATTTTTCATAAGTTCCATCCTCTTATTCTGCATAATGGTTCATAAAGAGAATGTGAATTGACTGAAGCACATCAACTAGGATTTTCTAGCCTAGTGTGAAGTCTTAGGAACACTCATCACGGATCGATCATGATTCAGTTAATATGAAATTCAAACCTTTAAAAAAAATTACCCCTAGGAGTATCCTTGTCATATTCATAACCACTTGATAGTATCCAAACAAGTTTATATTTTCTAGGAAAATAGAACTCCAATATTTACCATGACTTATCATGTTTTTCTATACTTAGGTTTATTATAAGGGTTCTCACTAAAATTTTCTAATCAAAATATCTAAAAATAATTAGAAATATTTTTTGTTACCAACTAAGGTTCCCCAATCATAATATAAAAAAATATTACTTCATATTAGATGAATATTCAACATATTTCACAATAATACATGCTTGAGGATCATAAATCATTGGTGTATTTTTAGACTATATACAAAATCAACTCATTTAAAAAAATCAATATATCTCACAAA
This sequence comes from Viscum album, assembly GCA_963277665.1. Lineage (NCBI taxonomy): Eukaryota > Viridiplantae > Streptophyta > Magnoliopsida > Santalales > Viscaceae > Viscum > Viscum album. Next base: position 1,073,514,488 of record OY728121.1, on the reverse strand, counting down.
TTTCTTTATATTAGAACCCTTTTAGACATATAATACTTATAACCCCCCATCAGAACCTATGGAAGGGAAGCATAATATCTCAAATTCTTAATAAGGGTAAACACAGGAGATATCAATCAAAAGAGAATAAGATGATCATAATGGTATGATGAAATAATAAATTAAATGTTATAAACATAAAATATTCTTACCTTGAAAATATTATATCATAGACTCCAAGCCAAGTCATATCTAGATGCATGATTAATAAAGGTTCCAAAGTACTAATCATCATTAGGGATTTATAACATAGGTATGTGGCATCATAAGAATAAGAAATCATAATTTTGTGAACATTTATATTTTCAATCATTTATATGTGTAATATTGTGAGAATAATTATAATAAATCACACACATGTATCAAAATGTGACCATAGTTACTCACAATCATGCCAACATAAAATCATGTGTGCATAGCTATAAGCAATGATATTTATGCATCAAAGTGTGAAAAAAGATATTCCTAATAATGTCCATGCTTATATTCATCATCTAATGAGATATAAATATCACATTACCCAATAAATTTTAGGTTTATAACATTCCCAACCATCGCATAATCATAATATATTCATATGTATTACATAAGTTCATGAAAACATATATCATTTCTCAATAGCTTAAATCATGCCAAAGAAAACAAGTTTAATCAAGATTTTATCATCAGGATCAATAAGTATATAGTTCCAAAATAAGGATATTATTATTGGATCATGTCCCTAGTGAATCATAAGAAACAATAAAGTATGTTTTCATAGATTAAAATACCATTAAACGATCACTAGAACATTTATTCAGGAAAATACCCTTTTCATTTTTAAATAAATTATTTAAATTCTAAAAATTTCAATAATATTTGGAAAAAAATCTCCATTGAATGGAAACTTATAAATTAATCTTCAAATAAAATATTATTAATGTTGGTGGTAAAAATTTTCCATGATATATATAATAAAATAAGGATTTCACTCATCCCTTTGGTAAAAACACCTTGTTCAGAAAAGGATAAGAAAATTACTTTTAATAATTTTTATAGAAATTAAAATATGGTTAAAATGAATTAAATCGGTCTTTTTTGATTATTAAAAAATTTATTGAAATAATTTTAAAATTAATATGCACATGGAAGAAAAATATTCCTGACTAAAGAGGAAATAAAGTTTGTTTTTTTTTTCTCAAAAAATGTTCTCGATAATTTTAAGTACTAAAGAGATGAAATTTGGAATATTAGTTAAAAATTAAATGAATAAAAAAGGTATAATAAAATATATGGGTTTTAAATGATAATTTCCATATAATTTGTTTCAACATAAATTTAGCATAGGCAATCCTAAAAAGAAATGAAATTGTAACATTAACCTCTTACCTCAACACCCATCATGCTTCATGCACATTCATATATATTGTATCATAAATAAATATTAATTATAAATATATTAGAAAAAATTATTCATACATAACATAATATGTATAATTAATTTATAATTTACATTTATCCTATTATTATAAATTTATTCGTTAAAATGGACATTTGAGTGAAAAGTGGTTCGTTTTTCATTCATGTTTCAGTTTGATGGTTCTAGTACTTGCTCCTAGGTAATGGATTAATCATATAAATAATATTAATAATGAAATAATTATAATAATTATTCAGCATATACACTTTAATAATTATTCATATAATGTGGTGATGAAAAATGAATCGCACTACTTCGCAAAAGTGGTAGTCCACGCGTATGCATGAGCAACACTGTCATTTTCTAACAAATGGAAAGGTAAGAAGGTATATAAGATCATATAATTACAGAATTATAATTATTTCTTAAATATAATGTATATACGTTTTATATCCATCATATTAACTATACACAAAATGTGGTGATGAAAAATGAAATACATCACTTCGAAAGGCGGTAGTTCACATGTACGCACGAATGATGATTTTCATTCACACTTGATTGAGATAGATATGAATAAAGGTTTCCCCATAAAAATAATAATATATTAGTTCATTTATTATTATGGATTCATCTTTTAATTGTGGATAAATTTTTTTAGATAATGTGGAAGAATAAATAAAATTGAAAGTACTCGGTTAAGTGTTATATCACTTCATTGAGAAAACTCCTTTGTCTTAAAAATAAATACTTGGAAGGATGGTATTATGATCAAAAAAGGACCTCTAGAACATGTGGAGGGATGTTAACAAATTATTTTTGAAGTTATTATCTAATATAACTGGCTCTTTAATTATGAATAATAGAGAATAGTGGGTGTCCTTTTATTAGTGAGGAAGAGGAACCACTTTGAATCTCTTCAAAAGATTAAACTATATTAATTTTTATTCAAGAAAAATACTTAAAAATGACTCATAATTGAAGTGGATATGATATAGTATAAAAATATTACTGTAAAATATGATTTATAAAAAATATAAGTCATTTTAATCCTTTTTATTTCAGATTTAACCCTTTTAACCTATTTTAACTCTTACAATGGTAACAATTTTTTACCAAATTAACTATTAAAAATGAATAAAATTGAAATTATCCTCATTAATAAATTTGGATAAGATGATTATAAATATGGATTAAATTTTATCAAATTCAATTTCCTTAAGAGAAAGAAGCCAATTTAAAAACAAAGCCGAAAAACGTGATGAAAAACGGTTTTCGAGAAAAATGCCTTTTGAGTATAAAAATGATTTGATACCATACTTAAGAATAATATTTATTTCAAATAAATTAATTTTATTATGTTTAATAAAAATAATATAATAAATTTTTATAATCAAATAAAAAAATTACTCTTTAAATAATTGAAAAGAAAAAATAGTTTTTAATAAAATTAGTATTTTTTTCACTATTCACTAGAAAAATTAATATTTTCAGAAAAAAATAAAAAAAATCACCATAAGATGATTTTGATATGATGATTTAAAAAATTATATTATTTTAATATAAAAAATTTTCTGAAGGTTTCAAAAATTATTTATAATATTCAAACACAAAATTCAATAAGAATTATTTTTGGAGAAAACATATTCATGAAGCATAAAATGACTTTATTGAAAATTGAGTACTTATTTAACATGAATTTACATTATATTAAAAGTTACACATATGTTTTATAATTTGTATATTCTTATTCAAAACACCAATTTAATGGTTATGTTATAATAGTTGCCTTCAAATAATAATAATTCCATAGTACATTGTGCTTCCTTTAAACATGGTGTTGCATGTAAAGAAAGCTAACAAAGAAATTAAATATATTTGAAGAAAAATATATCCTAAAATTTTATGGTATTAAATATATTGATATGATAATGTTTTAATCATCCTCATATAAACCCAATAGATAAATCTATAGTTGTATACAACTTTAAAGTCCATCTCATAGCTCCTCTGGCAAGAGTAAACAAATCGCCATTATTGGATTTCCATAGGTTAAAATCTCCTCAAAAAAATGAATCTACATAGCCTCTAATAATATCATAATAAAACATCAAAAAACCTGAAAAATATAAAAAAAATGTGGTCCTCTATTATATAATATAGTATTTGAGGTCTCCTTGATGTATCTCAATATCCTTTTCATTGTTTCTACATGATCTCATCATGGATTCACCTTAGTATCGACTAACTACTCTCACTGCATGTGAAATGTTTAATATGGTAAAAAAATAGAGAACATCATACTCCCCACTTCTGATGAATACAAAACTCAATATATCTCATATCCTACCCCCCCCCACTAGAACCCCTCCTGATCTAGAATAAAATATGGAGATTACCGCTGAAGCCTACCTCCAATAGGCCGCAGGTTAGTGGATATCATTTTGGGTATAGAATGGATACAAATATGAGGAATTTACCTCAATATATAAATTTTAATAGAAGTGATAATATTATATCCTCCAATAAAATAAAAATAATAAATAAATAAACCATCCTAATTCATGATTTTAATTTTATACAAGTGAAAAAAACCATAAATACCAAACAATTCCTAGGCATCGACCATAAACCTACAACAGCTCATGAAAAACTCTACGAGCTATTAATTCCCAACTCAATAACCAACCACATCCAATATACATGAAAATAAATTTATATTTATTGGGTGAGTATTTAGGTATAATCAATTGGATCCTCCCTTAAACATCTCACGTAAATGTGAAAGAATAAAACTAAACCCCCTGAATAATAAAATAAAACCAACATTTTACCTAAGTAGGTAAAATGATGACCCATATTCACCAAGTACCACTCACCAAGTAATGTGAAAAATAGGTAACAAGTTATCAAAAGAATAAATAGGTAAAAGGTAACCTGAACCCACTTACCCACTATTTTGTTGCTCGCATTCCCCAATAGCAAACATCATATTCTATAATCCCTTAAATAAATCATGTAGTCCACTAAAAAAATATATCATAAAAATTATCTCATCCCAGACTGTGTTCATACATATATCAACTAAATATCATAACTATTTGTAAGTCTAGAAGATAGTATAACCCATGTATCATGCATTATACCTCAATCAATCACAACACATGCAAGTACACTTATGGTAACTACATTCCCTACAATTGGAATATATGTATGTTTTATCAACTCATATAGCTAAATCACTTACACACATTTATATTAAAATTTAGATCCATGATAGGATATGTAGACGTATACCTTATTCCTTAAGTCATTACAGTATGGATATGCCTGAACATTATGATAAGTCTGAATGGAGAGAAGAATAATAGAGTAGTCAAGCATATGTTCACACAACAACCCTGATATAGAGACCCATAATTTTAATATATTGATAATATATATTAATATAATAATTTTCATCACATAACATTTCAATATATTCTATAATTATTTTGTTCTATGGTATTTGGAAAGATAGAAACATAAAAAAAGTTCATAAAATGTCTACATCATCTCCCACTTATTTCTTCATAAATAGAACCCTTATTAAATATATCATACTTAATACATTTATTCATAACATGAGTAAATTAAACATAAGAATATTTTGAGATTATTTTCTCAATAAGGTTATATAAGGTAAATATCAATGATCATATAAGCATAACATGAGAAAAATGGTGTGAGAACATGATATTAACATTTAAAAAGCATACCCTACATATCATAGATCATAATCTTGAGTCATGGAATAAATCGTGAAATTAATAAGACATTAATCATAAATTAATTGAATACTATGAGCTAAGAGAGCATAACATTGGCATAAGACATGGAATTGTGTCATACAATTAAGCATAGAAAATTATTTCCTTAGTATTCAAGGAGTTTTTCCAAGGATATCATAATGAAGTGCATTCAATCCCCAAAACATTATATTAGTAAAGTTTCACTCCCAATAATATCATATTAGATATAGTCCCTTAATAAATTGGGATCACTCCCCATTCCAGTGCTATTTATCTCATTAGATATCAACATTTACCTAATTCATTAGAGGGAGATATAGATCCCACTCATAACATAACAAATCTCACACATATGTGTTCCAAAAGATCATAAATCATTTATCATGTCAAAATACATGGAAATAAATGTTTTTTATAAACATTTCATAATAGTATAACCCATGGAAAATAAATGGGCACCATTAACATTTCATTATAGCATAAACCATGCAAAAGAAATGGGTTTTATAAATAACTTTTCATCATAAATATAAACCATCAAGATAAATAATAAGGATGGTATAATTGGATCATATCCCCAGTAAATCATAAGTTAAATCAAGGGTTGTTTCCTTTTTTGAATATAAATACCAATAAAATATCATTAAAACATTATTGAGGAAAATAACTTTTCTATTTTTTAAAATCATTATTTAAAAAGTTGTGCAATTATAAAGGAAAATTTTTTCTTTCAACTGAGACTTGAAAACTTTTAAAGGAATATTTGAATAAAAAAATATTCATTGTGGTGGTAAAATAAATTCATTACATATAAGTTAAAAAACATTACTTCCATGTTTTTCTTGGAAAAGTCACAAAGTGATTTATTTGGAAAATGAAAAAAAGATTTCATTCAATCTTTTTAAAAAAATTACATCATGGGAAAAATTACTTTAAAAATACTTGGATAATATTAAAAAAAATTAATTTTTTTTATAAAACATGGATATTGAAGAAAATGGGTTTTATACAGAAGAGATATACATGAAAAAAAATTTGATCTCTTGAGTAAGGTGAGGAAAATGAAAGGAAAATATATATATTCAATAAATATCTATAAGAGACTAAATTTAATTGGTTTCTTGAGAAGTAAATAATAATATTTAATCATTATAAACTTAATCATAAATAATCCCTATAAATAATGAGATTGTAACATAAAACGATTACCTCGAGTTCTATTTGATTCTAAATCACTCTAACCACCAATTTAATAAATTTAAATATATTATAAATATATAAAATAATCATAATAATTCTTATAATATCATATATTATCCCATTATAACATTTAAACACTACCTTTTATCAATAGTTATTTATTAAAATCATTATTTCTAAGGTGTTAAATGTTTTTCTTATCATAAGTATTTTAATTATGTGAGCATGGATATTGTTTTAATTTTTTGACGGATGGAATGAAAAATGGTAAATATTAATTCACCATAAAAATATAACTATTATATCATATATATTCATAAAATTCATCCACATTTCCATCCAAGTAAAATATAAATTAAAAATGAATCACATTACTTCATGGAGGTGGTAGTCCACACGTACACACGAACAACATTATTGTTTCCCAAAGGATGGGTTGGTAAAAAGGTATACGTGATATTATCATTAAATAATTTTAATTATGTTAAATTATCATATATAAAAATTTAAAACCATCATAATACTATACCTAAAATATGGTGCTGAAAAATGGATTGTATTGCTACGTGAAGACGATATGTTGTGCGTAATCCCGACTAATACTTTTACTTATCGTTTAATGGGAAAAAGGGTGGGTGGTGGTGTTTTCATAATCATACTAAAATTTAATCATATTTTATATAGGTATATTATTAATTTATAATAAATAAAATTGATTTAGAGGAGGTAAATAATAGTATAAAAGAAAGTGATCGGTTAAGTCGATTAACGCTTCTTTGGAATAACTCCGTCAGATCTCCTATAAAGGGCTCTAGGGTAGGTCATTTTGGAAGAAACAAACTATAGAATTTTTCTATGAAATTTTATAATGTAAATTGGTAGATATAGGTTAGGATAGAATGCTCAAAGTGGTGAAAAAAAGTGAGGGAGGCGGTTCCCTTTAATAATTGAGGTGAGGGTAACTTTTTCAATTTATGAAAAGATTAAATTATAATTAATTCATTCTCAAGAAACATTCCTCCAAAATGTCCAGGTATTTGAATATAATGTTGTATATGGTTTTAATACCATCTAAAAATATAATTTATAAAAACATTTGTGAAATTTTAGACCTTATCATTTTGATTAACCCTTAGGTAAAAAATTTTAATTTTATTTAAGGTAACAAAATTTTCAAAATTAAAGGGTTCTAAATTTTACTTATGAGGTGAAAATTGAACCATATATGGAAAATATATGAAATTGTATACCATATAATATCTACCTTATATTATTTAAATATTTTTATGATATTTTAAATAATTAAATAAAATATTATTTTTATAACATATCATTATTGTCAATTTTTACTCTGTTCTTTTAGTTTGACTTAGAACAAATAAATAAAAAGTTTTAATTTGAATATAATATTTTAACACAACACTAATATTACATATTCACCTATAAAATTCTTGGATCACTATAAATTACTCAAATTATATCAGTTTTAATACTTTTAAAGTCATCTATTTTATTTTTCAATTAATTGAATAAATACTATCTTGGTGTTGTTTAAGAATTCAATGTAATTATATAATACCTAAAAAATTATAAATAAATTAACTTATTAATATAATTTAAATTTTCATAAAATTAATATTCATATTCATTCACAAATAGTTATTTTTCATATGTGAACACATAAAGGTTATTTACAACTAAGAGAGTGAAATTTTGTAATTTTCTTTGATTTAAATAATATATATATATATATATGTAATTTTAATGGAAAGTCATCTAATAAATAATAAATATAGATCCTAAAGTGATGATGGTCGAATTAAATTTATAAAATATTAATTATGATTAAAAATTATATCCTTATAACTTATTTTTAACCTAGATTAAATTGATTTTCCATTTACCAAGGTGATAAAATTTAGCACAGTTACTATTCATACCAGTAAAAAATAAAAGGGTCTTTTAAAAAAAATTAACCTCATGATTATAAATATTGAATCAATTTTTTAAAATTTAAGACTTATAAGTGAATGAATTTAATTTAAAATCAATCTGAAAAAACGCAATGAAAAATACTTTTTTATATTAATGCCCTTTTTAAATATAAATTGTTTTAATACACAATTCAAGTATAAATTTTTTTAATAAAACATACTTTTTTATTTAAATTTAAATTTACTTATTAAATTTTAAAACAAATCCAAAAATATAATTTAAATTTATAATTACTTTAAAATAAAATATAGCTTTCAATAAAAATGATTATTTTTAACTATTCTTTAAAAAATAGAACTTTTCAAAAAGATCTCAAATTTCCAACCATGAGATAATTTTTTATAATGATTTAAAAAAATTAGTTAGTTTTATGAAATATAATTTTTTTAAAAAAAATAAATATTTTAATATTATATTCTATCAAAAAAAGCGATAAAAATCATTTTGAAGGCAATATACTTTTTTAAGAAAATTATAACTTTCATAAAAATTGGATGCTTATTTCCAAAACATTAATCAATAAATTTATATTTATTTTGGTATTTATATATTTATATATCATAATTTAGTAAATCCTATTCATACCAACCAATTTAATGGATATGTTCAAATTGTTATATAATAATATTTTAATAATATATTGTGGTTCATTTTAACTCAATGTTGTGTATAATGCAAGCTATTAATGAAATTAAATTTATTCAAAAAATATATATTTTATAAAATACTGGAGTGTTACATTCTCTCCCCTAAATAAATCACCACCTCTAAATTTTTCTTGATTATCAATGGTTAAATATTTTTAAATTCCTTTATCAAAACAAACATCACAAAATGGGTTAATAAATATTCGTGTTAAAATAGGAAAATGAATGTAAGACGATCCCTACAAAACTAGGTTTCCAAATAGTGGAACATCAGTGGGAATTGAAAATATGGATATCGAAGATAAATCTAACACCTAAGGACTAGTAGAGAGTGAAAGATAACATTGTTTGGAGAAAGATAGAAAGTAGAAAACCATGAATCAGTGAGGGGGTAAAATTTCATCAATTCATCTAAATTGAAGTCTATAAGACAACATTTTTGTCTTATGATACTTTTACCATATTTGAGTCATTCAATTACAATAAATACTAATAAAATAAGGAAATATTCTTACTTTACAATTATAATTTCATCATTTAATGAATTTTTACCATAATAAAATCTGTTCCTCCAAACAATAACTATTCAAGATGAATTTTTTATGCCTAAAGCACTAAAATAAACTTCTAACAGATTGAAAAAATATGTCAAGATATTACTCCAATTATTATGCATTAACCAAGAAAAAAAATGGTTAGAACAAGGTAAGATAAATCTAAAAATGAATAATCCTTTAAATAATACATTTAACTCAGAAGAATTCAAAAATAACAACAAAGGTTCCACCTATATCATTTTAATAAATATGCCTACATCCCAAATAACATTAATAATCTCAACAATAAAAAATATTTTAAACTCAAAGGTGATCTCGAATCTTTTATAATACATATTCAAAAATTAAATTTCATTCATACCAATTAATTTTTCATGTTATATCACATGTTATACCTAAGGGTTAAATATATATCAGCCCAATAAAAATTCTCCAAAAATATCATTAATCACCATGATAAATCACTACATTATTTTTTAATGTATTGAACTTATGAAAAATATAATGAATCAAATTTTCATATTAACCTGAATAGTAATCCATAAAATAGCCATAAATATCTTTTAAAATTTCATATTCTCAATGAATCACTTTTCATGCATTAAGATTATTTATACACCAATATCAAATAGAATATAATTAACTTAACATCAAATCATATACTATCCGAAAGGTTTATTTAAACCTCAATAGATTATTCTTCCTAAAACCCAATAAGAGTTCCAAATTTCCTCAATATCAAATCACTTAAAACCTCAAAAAGGTAGTTTATTCCCTTGAACTTATGATCATCCTTAAAATTATAACCCCATTATGGTATCTATAACTTTTAAGTTAAACTCACATGAAAAAACATTTGCTTCCAAAAATTAACTTAATCCTTATTCCTTAAATATGTCTATAAACTATTGAATATATTACATAAATAAAAAATATGATAAACATCATCAATATTGACATAAATCACTTTCTCATAAAATTACTAACTAATATTAAGGTCACTAATACTATACCAACAATTTAAATCATCTCTTTATCCTAACTAAACATTATCACTTTTCTTGGTTATTAGTTCCATTCAATATATGTATTCAAATACATAAAGAAAACTAATATCTAAAAATACATAGATGTTTTATTATTTCTAACTAAAAAATATCATTGATATAATTCTTAAATCCCAGTATATAAGAACTTTAGTCCTTTCATGTAAATAATTGGAAAGCATAGTTTCTTAATTGGTCTAGAAGTTTGCATTAAAAAAAGGCATTGACTTGGATAATCCCAGGTACCCCACATATAAAAGATTGAATTCCTTGGAAATTAATTTCCCTATGAACATTATTTAAACATATAAAACATCTTCCCCTCAATTTGATACATTATTCTAGGTTCTTATTCACACTTTCTTGATAAGATGGAAATTGAAATTCCTTACCTCCATGGTCTTTGCCACCAGAACTTCCAAAAAATTAAAATTTACTCTTATATGAATTTATATGATACTCACTTATTTATCTGTTGTTAATAATATATCATGGTATATAATTATGAATAATCACAAGATTTATCCTTTTAGTTCCCATATCATTCAGTTTTTATGGAGAACAATCAATTTATTTTCCTTCACATTCATTATTTGCATGATTTCTTCTGGTTTCAGACATTGAATAAAACCAAAAAAATGTCTAAAATTCAATATATAATAATAAGAGTAATCTATTAAATAATCATTAAATATCAATAAAAGGATTTCTAAATCATTATACCTTCGTTCTATGAAACCATAGGTTTAACCTAGGTCATTCATGATCATTACAAAAAATTTAATATTTCATCCTATACTTAGACTTGTCCCTGGGGTTTTCACTATATTTTTATCATCCTAGTTTCCAAAGGATAAAAAATCCTTACTCTAATACCAACTATAGTAAACCAAAAAATTCATACAAATATATTACATCTTAATATATTAATATTCATTATATAACATTTTGATCCATTCCATAATAATTTAGGTCGAGGGTCTTTGGAAACATAGAAACATAAACAACTAGTTCATAAAATATCTATAATAGTCCTAACTTATTTTATCATAAATAAAACCATTATTAAATATATCCTACTCTATACCTTTCTTTATAACATGGGGAATGGAAACACAAGAAAATAGTGAGCTCATATGATAAATAAGGCTAAATAAGTGATATTTTAATGATCATATAAACATAACATCATAAAAATTGTATGATAACTTGATTTTAACATTTAAAAAACATAACATGCATATCATAGATCATAATAATTATTCATTTAATAAATTATGTCATTTTATAAGACATGAATCATAAAGAAATATAATAAAATGATCCATGAGAGCATAACATTGGAATAAGACATGGAATTATGGCATATACATCATCATAGAAAATCATCTTCTTACTTATTAAGGATCATTCCCAAGGATATCACAGTGGAATTGTTTCACTCTCCAAACCATTATATTAGTCAATGTTTACTTCCAATACTAATATAGTGGACAGAGTCCCTTACTAAAATGGGTTCACATCCTATTCCAATCTTTTTTATCTCATGAGATATTAATCTTTACCCAATGCATTTGAGGGAGACATAAGTCCCACCTGTAAGATAATGAAAATAAAATATATGTGTGGAATAATATTATAAATCATTAAATATATCAAAATCCATGAAAATAAATGGGTTTCATAAACATATCATTATAGAATAACCAATGGAAAAGAAATGGGTTTCATAAACATTTCATCATATCATAACCCATGGAAAAGAAATGGGTTTCATAAAAATATTATCATCATAAACTTAAATCATCTAGAGAAAGAATAAGGATGGTATAATTTGATCATATACCTACTAAAGAATAATTTAAATCAAGTATTTTTTTTTCTTTTATGAATAAAAATACAAATAAAACATCAATTAAACATTCTTGAGAAAAATAACCTTTGAATTTTTTGAAATAACTTATTTAAAGTGTGAAATTATAAAATAAAAAATTTTCTTTGAAAAGATAATTGAATAATTTCAATGTAATATTTATATAAAACATTATTCAGGATAGTGGGGAAATTCTCTCATTCTTTATAATTTAAAAAAACATTCCTTCTGTACTTTTGATAAAATAGTAACAAAGTACCTCATTTGGAAAATAACAAAATGATTCCTTTAAAACCATTTTATAACAATAAAAACAAGAGTAAAATTACTATAAAAAATCATATTATAATAGAAAAAACATTATTTAAAACTTTTTTTTAGAAAACATGGATATGGGAGAAAAATGTTTTTTGATCAAAGAGAGAAATGAAGTGGAACTTCCTTAAAATAAATTACTATCTCTTGAGTACATAAGGTGAGTAAAATGAAAGAAAAAAAATATTTTAAAAAAATAATTATTTTATAATTAAAATCATGTGTTTATGGAGTTATATATCAAAATATTTCATTATTTTAAACTTAATCATAAATAATCCTGATAAACAGTGAGATTGTAACATAAAACCCTTACCTCGAGTTCACCTTGCTTCTAAAGAACTCTAACCTCGTATATAATAAATTTTAATTTATTATAATTCTATAAAATGTAAATTTTAATTATTATAATATCATATATTATCCCATTATAAAATTTTAACACCCCCTTTTATCAATAATTCCTTATTAAAATCATCATTTCCTAGTGTTAATGTTTCATTTATCATGAGTATTTTTGTTCAGTAGTTCTGGTCCTTATATATTTATCTTAGTCACATCATAAATATAATATTAATCATGATATAAATTTTTTATATATTCATTATATACATATTTAGATTCATCCATAAATGTTATATATAGAAAAATTAATTACATTGTTCTTGTAGACAGTAGGTCGTATGTACGCATGAATGATGTTTTCATTTTTCAAAGGATGGAACAAAAGAAAGGTGAATATTAATTCACCTTTAAAATTTCATTATTATATCATGAATATAATATATATTCATAAAATTCATCCTCATTACCATCCAAATAAAATATAAATGAAAAATAATTCTCATCGCTTCGTGGAGGTGGTAGTCTACACATATGTGCGAACAACATTATAATTTCATAAAGGATAGTATGGTAAGAATTTAAACATTATATTGTCCATAAATAAGCACATTAATGTCATAAATATCATATATAAACATTTAAACCCATCATAATTCTTTTCCATAAAATATGGTTATGAAAAATGAATTGTATCACTATGTGGAAATGGTAAGTCGTACTTCACTTCTATTTTGATGGGAAAAGGGGTCTGTATAGTTTTTTAATAATAATAAAAATATATAAAAATATTTATGATAATTAATTTATTATTTTATTATAAATAACATATATTTAGATAAGATAAATACTAGTTAAAATGAAAGTGATCGTTTAAGGCGATCACCTCCTCTTTGGAACAACTCCTTTAGATATCCATTGAAGGGATCCAAGGATGGTCTTTTTGGGAAGAATATAAACTCTATAATGTGGATAAGGAATTTTAGAAGGAAAATATACTGAGTTTTATCTATCTATATGGCTCAATGTGGTGTAAATGTGTGAGTTAGGAGGTACCCCTTTATAATTGTGGCGAGGGGCATTTTTGGAATTTCTCAAAAATGTTAAATTTTAATATATTAATTCCAAATGAAAATGAATCTAAATGGATATTAATTTAAATATAGTTAGTATAGGGTTTTAATACCATTAAAAAATATAATTTATAAAAAATTTGGCGTCATTTTAAACCTTATCATTTGGATTAACCCCCAATTAACCAATTTTAAATATAACCAAGGTAACAAATTTTTCAGTGTTAAAGGGTTGTAACTTTTACTTATGAGTTTAAATTTGATCATAAATGGAACATTTATGACATTTTAGACCATATAATACCCACCTTGTCTTATTTCAAATTTTTTATGATTTTTAAATAATTTAATAAAATTTTATTTAGATAACATATCATTATTGTCAATTTTGACACTATTTACTTAATTTCACATAAAATACATAATGAAATTTTTTGGATTTGAATATAATATTTTAAAACAACACTCATATGTCATATTAACCTATTATATTCATGTATAACTATAAATTTCACAAATTATATCACTTTTAATATATTCAAAATCATTTATTTTAATTCTACATTAATCGAATAAATACTGTTTTGGCGTTGTGTGAGAATTTATGGCATTTATATGATAATGAAAAGTTATAAATAAATTTACATCATGAAAATAATTTCATTATTCATAAAATTACTATTAATATTCATTCATAACTAGTTTGTTACCCTATGTTAACACAAAAACTATATTTAAAACTAAGAGAGTGTCATTTTGTAACTTTCTTTGGTTTAAATAATATATAAATTTATTTGATGGAAAAGTGTCCATTAAACTAATAAATTTAGATCCTAAGGTAATAATTTTATAATTAAATTCATCCATCAACAATTAGGATTCAAAATTTTGTCCTTCACATATTTTTAACATAGATTAATCTAATTTACCCTTTATCGAGATGATAAATTTTACCACAATTACTATTCAAATTGGTAAAAAATAAAAGGGGAATATTTACCAAATTTGAACCTATTCATTATAAATATGGAATCCATTTTTCAAAATTTAAAACAAAAAGTGCAAGAGATTAATTTAAAATAAATTTGGAAAAACTCGATGAAAAACCCTTTTTCCCAAAAAATTCCCTTTTTAAATATAAATTGTTTTTATACTTAATTCAAGTATAAAACTCATTACAATAATCATAATTGGATTATTTTAGATTTTAATAAACTTTTGAAATTTTAAAACTAATCCAAAATATAATTTTAATTTTTTATTACTATAAAATAAAATTATGTTTTCAATAAAATTTTATATTTTTTACTATTCATTGAAAAATAAAACTTTTCAAAAACATCACAAATTTTTAGCATAATATAATTCTCATATGATGATTTCAAAAATGTAGTTAGTTTTATTAACTAGTTTTTTATGTTTAAATAATTAAATATAATATTTTCTCACAAAAATTAATAAAAATCATTTTGAAGGAAATCTATTTTTAAGGTATAATATAACTTTACTAGAAATTAAATGATTATTTCCAAAGAATTAATCAATACATTTATATTTAGTCAAATATTTTAATATATATCTGATAAATTATTTAATAAAATTCATACCCTCCAATTTAAAAGTTAGGTTCTAGTGGTCACGTGATAATGTTTTAATAATATATCATCGTTTGTTTAAACTCATTCTTGTGTATAATGCAAGATATAAAAAAATAAATTTATTTAGAAAAAAATTATAAAACCTCGAGGTGTTTCACTGGATATTGGGAAAAAAACATAGACCCAAAAACATTTGGCATTGGCTACCCACCTAAATTGTGTGGTGGAGCATATGAAATTAGAAATTAAAATGAATATTATATCACACAACCAACTATTAGAAGCTCCCTAGTCATAGACCTAACTGTATCTATCAATCCACATGACTTTTTTCTACCACCGATAATGTATTGGGAACAACATCTCATAAAATTACAAAATAATAAGGATTCAACATCATTAATAATTTTTAATATAATGATTAGAAATTACCAAACATTCATTAATCCCATTAATTTTTTTGGATTAATCATTCCATTTCATCATAAGTCTACATGATTTTATAATTCATATTTCAATTTCTAGATTCCATTCTATGATCATAGAGTACCAATACAAAAATATAATTTTTATTTTTAAAATATATCATTATACTCATCAACACACAACCCAAGTGTTATTTTTAATTAATTTACCAATCTATAATCTAGTTATTCTAGGACACAACTTGGAATAACATAATGAAAATGAACTCATAGTATACAGGTTGACTATATTAGGAAGTTAGGAATCATAAAAAAACTTTTAGGAACCTAGCCATCAAAAATAAAACATTAAGAAAAAATGGGAAATACAAGTTCTTAACCTATACAAATCAACCAATCAGTAGCCCCAACATAGCAATCTAACAATAGGAAAACCCCACCCTCAACTTGTACCACCTATCCCATCTATGAAAAATAAAAAACATCAAATCATACCAAGTATCTACTATATAAGACCACATATATATAAAAGTAATCAATTTTAGAACATAAAACTCATAGGTTAAACCAAGTTCATAACATCAACCACACAAAATTAAAAAACATGGCATAACAAGAAGGTTGGGATCCCAATATCCAAAAATAATTTAATCATAGGCAATAAACTTTTTCATTTCTATATTTTATTAAATGATTCATTATGTATTGGTTTATGAAATAGGAAACCTTAAATCAGTGGCTAAAAATTCTAAGAATCAACTATAAAAATTCTTAAATAAATACCTTCATATTCAAATATCTTTAATGAGAAAAGGTAGTTAAAGTTTCATGTTGCTTTCATTATATAATTCATCTTAACATATTTACATTTTTCATAAGCATGCATAAATGACATAGGTAATTTATGAAAGGCCACATCATTTATAAGAATATTTCTAAGTATTTACAAGGATTGGAAAAAAACATTTAAGGCTCATCTAAGATCATATGATACGTACGAGGACCTCTCTCACAACCAAACAAATAAAAATTAATTAGTTACAATTACATTATAATTAATTAATTTAAACTCAATAATTTATAAATAAACAAAAAAATAATAACTATAATTTCCTAATTCCCAAAACCTCAATGGTCGATCTTATCACAATGGAACCTCATACAAATGTTATCCAATAACTCATAGTGCATAATCAACCTTGAACCGATCATAATAACTAATAAATCAATCCAAAAAAACATCCAATAAATTTAAATTATAATTTAAATATTTTTAAAATCACTAGGTATATTTCTTTAGAGAAACAACACATGACAAAGTGTAGAAGACCTCCTGGTTCACCCTCTTTCTAGGTAGAGAAAAAACCCCATAACCTACATTTATTTACACCATGACTTGGTGGAGTCAAATATATTAAAAAAATTATGGAAACTATAAGTTATAGAAAGAATAATAAAAGCACAATGAATAAAAATAGTTTCAAATACTTACCATCAAATACCAGAAATTGACTTCAAAAGCCAACAAGAACACAACCATAAATGGGTTTGAATAAGGTAATGATAGGATAATATTCCTAGATCACGTGTGATAAAGGGAGGAATAAAGGAGGTGGTCTCCCTATTAAAGACCATAGGGAAAAAATGTGAATTCCCCCTTTTTAATGGGTTGCATGGTTTGTCCACACAGTTAGTTAAACTATGAAACAATTGTGTGCCTCTACTTTTGGAGGAATTCCAACCCTGAAAAGATAGGGAACATGGTTTAATATACCATGTTTCAATTTTTTTTGGAATGTGTACAATTTATTATAGAGTATCACATGGTTTTCTAAGCTGTCTACATGGTTTTACCATCTCTTGCACTTATGTAATCTAGGTCACGCTATAATGTTGCATGGTAATTACTAATCATGCACCCTAAGATAAACTTTTCCAAAACTATGACTTCGGCCCCCATAACACTCCAAAAACATCTAATCTACCTTTTGAGACTCATTCTGTGTATAAAATAATACCATAGATTTATTAAATCCTTCTTAATTCTGTTCTGAAGATCCGATAAAAAACCACCCCATCTAGTAATTGAGAAGTCAATTTACTTATGTGATTTGTAACTCATACATCGAAAAAATATTACAAATTACATACCTTAACAATTTCTTTCCTTGATGAGTCTTTGTGGTCATAATAACAAATAACCTAGCCTACCTTGGTTGTGAACTCCATTCAAACGATCATGTTTCATTTCTGAACGCCCAACATGATTCCAATTTCCACTTTAATAATATAGTTTTTAACCCTCCAAACCCTAGAAAATGAACATTACCATTACCAAAACATCAATATTACATTTATCTGAGATGATATAAAAAACCACAATCACACCATTGAATGAATCATAAACTGACCTATGGTGCTCCCCACCATAGGTTTTTTATTTCAATAACCAGTTACAATACATGATACTTGAACCATAATAATTTCCTATTGAAACATGCCCATAGCATTCTAGAAATAATTTTGGCGTGTTTTTTAACTCACTTAACCCGATCACGCATGAGGAAACTACTCTTGGTCCTCGATTCGATCTAAATGGTTGAACTACAATCAGACATGTTTAACCATGTCACACCATATTTTCCTTGGAAATACTCAATCAACCATTAAACTATACCCATATTATCCTAATCTCATGACCAGTGCGGTTTCTTCACTGGCCACATCCCACTATATGAGTAAATTCAAGATAGACTACCTTTTGCTAAATTTTCTCAAAAACACGTGGCATCAACATCCAACGTGTCACCAAAACAAGATCCCTATTACTTTATCCCAAGGAACTTTGATATCATTATTTGTATTCTCATCAAATCTAATAACATATTTTTTGTGAAATTCCCCAGCCGAAACATCATGTGTCCAATTTTATTTCCACGCCACAACACGAGCACCAGCACATTTCTCATCCAATACCCTTGAATCATCCCGATCTTATCCAAACCTCACACTCACACTCAGACTCCACCCAAGTGTGTATCAAGACCTATACCTACAATTTTATGATAAAACTAGCAGTTCCAAGTCCCATTTACCTAATGGTATATAAAATCCAAATGATCAACCAACGAATAGTCTTAAACTCTCATGACCCATCACATGTGATGGTTACACAATAGCGACCAATTTCTTGTTCCCCACCTTGGGATAATCCTTATCATCACACTTCTAAGAAAATTCATAATTACTATGGAACATGCCTTATCCATCACTAGATATAAGTTTTGGCATGGACGAAACTCTCTCATTCTTGAGTGCCAATATAAAAATCATAAATAACCCATTTCTTAATCCATGGGAATGACAACCATGGAATTCATTTAGTTTCAAATCATAATGGGCCATATCCCTTGAGTTTTTCCTCGAATGACTCTACCTTTAAACGTATGTCACTCCTATCGATCTGCACTCATGTCAAGCTAGGCCTCACTATCCATAAACTAAACCCTAGCACCATGTCTACAGATAGTGTCTATCCAGGTCCACCATCAAGTTGACCATCTCATGGAACTCGATTCATTTTCAAGATATCCCTCATCCTAGGAAAATTCCCTTTATTCTGTCTACATCTCTAGGTCACCATGATGATGGGCATCATATTTGAAACCATCAACCCTCCTCCATAACTCAGCTACTCACCAATGTTCCAATTTAATTTTTACCTTGTGCATCTGGCACAAACTAAACTTTACCTACACAAAAGGTGTAAAATCTCATACCACTCAATCGATCACCCAAATCATGCTTCCTTGAGTCAAAAAGTAATAAGGCCAAGATAACCATGTTCCATAGTGTTCCAATCTTGAAATTATATGAGTTTCTTGAGATCCCACTTCAAAATGGTCACCTAACTTTCTCCATGATTCATCAATGACTGATCACCTTAGTACATCCTTCAGTAACATAGAAATACATCCTAAATGCTAATAAATTCACAACAATCCGCCCATTCTTTGACCACATTTTCAAACACACAACCACTCATTAAAATGGTTAGGCACCTTAACAATCATTCCCATGGAATCTAGTCATGATACCTAAGCACCCATGGTGTTTACTCAGAAACCAAATGCATCATCATACCTAGATCACATTCTCGATAATAGATCACATGAACCTACCTCATCATGAGAGTACCAGCAAGATTACTGCCTTTAAAGGCATCTATAAACCTAAAACAACACCGCTCGTAGGTTTCCCATAGTCATAAAAGACACTACCTTACTAGGTTCTAAGGCGTAACTAATGGAGTTTAGGCCTTCCACTTATCCATACAGATGAAGTCTCATAACAGGGTCACTAGGTCCAACCACCTATCCCAAAGGTCTCTCACACAAGAACCATAAGAAGGTAAAGACAAGGGTTGGTAAAGATATGATTAATCTACAATGGTAAAAACTTGTCAATATGGGTTTAATTGTACATGTTTTCAATTCCATATAATAGAGTAAAATAGCCTTTAAGTTATAATTGGTACCCCATTTAATTATAACTCATTGAAAAATTATAACTTAAGGGATAATTATAATGGAATCACCTACCAAGAATTATCCTAGCAAGCTTTGATCCTCTCTAATCATCCTTATATGGGACTTCTCCCTGGATGTTCATGATGTCTATTAAAAGAAAGATAATAATCTAATCCTCACAAGGTATCCATATATGGTAATACCCCATCGGGGTTCCAGTTCACTATAAATATCCACATACCTATCAACATTACACTAAATGACCAAACTAGATAACCATAAATGAATATTGGTTAAGTTATATATCATATAAATATAGATGGGAAAACGCAATGTAGGTTGTTACAAATATTTAGTTAACCACACCTGAAAAGATACACCCAAAAAGGGTCTACTTGAAGGTCATTAGCTACCTAGGTCAATAAGGTTATCCTAATGATCCCCCTATAAGGTGTCACATGATCTTAGTGACATATCAAAGTTACTAATTAGATATAGAGTGCCAATTATTACCTAAAAATGGTTGTTTCAACACATGTGTGGTAGGTACTATATCATTTTCACAATTTCCATGTCACACCACAATGTAGTCCACATAACTTATCGTAGAGGAACATAACAAGGCAGTCTGACTGAGTAAAATTCCACCAAGTACATATATTGGAAAACATCATTTAGGTTGTTATTGAAACTTGAAAATTTGTCCTCATTCATCAATAAAACCCACACTAGAATTCCAATAATATATGGACACTACATGAAAAATATAATTCATGGAACACCTCTTGTTACTATAGGATAAGAGTCAAAATCAATAACCAGCCTATCTCCAATTGGTCGACAGCCTTAAATCCATAATAAATCAAAAAATCCACACCACATATGAATCACTCAAAGATAAAGTTATATAAAAAATTTACATATCATATCAAGAATAGAAATCCCACATCCATAGAATCCTAGATTTCCTACTATAACATGTGTTCTTGGCACACCAACTAGATATCCACCACAGACCCTAAAACATTCCTAAAACTCATATATACCACATCATAAATAGTAATACAATAGGAAAGAAACTTCTCTAATAAAAAATTAGCAAACTATGAAATGGATTACTCTATAAATACTAACCAGACTGGTTTGAGACAATTCCTCAAGCATGCCTCCCCATATCCTAGAGGTTGTCAACTAGCAGTGAGGGCCTAAAGTGTGGCTATAGAGAAACTATTCCCTCATATTAGAGTAATAAATCAATAGATATAACCAAAAATCATCAATATTAGTAAACAATTAGATTTCATAAGTAATAAATATAAACAAGCCTATAATAAATAATGAAATATAGTAAAGGCGTGAATAACCATGCCATACATACAACACTGATTGCTCATTAGGCCAACCACATATACAAGAATAAATAAAAGATACCTAAATAAAATTTACAAGGATATACTACCCACCCTAATCCATCCCATGTTCCCATGTTCACAAACCTATCTCAGTCATACTATTCAATTAGTCCCAATACTCATTCCTACCTATACCTACAACCAAGTGAACATCTACTCAATTACCCTAAAGCAATAGTGGTCCAAGAAAGGCATGATTAAAAAACTTGGTAGGGAACCACCAACACTATCCTATACCTATCTATTAAATGTTGTGTATGTGTAAGTGATATACTCATTAGTATGAAAATAATTATAATAACTAACTGCTGAACTATAAAACTAATGTCATACTGAGGGATCAACATCTACCCTAGTATGATCAAACCTACTTTGTTCAGTGCCAGAATGTCTATGAACAAGATCCATCACCAAAGGGTGATGAAATTACTACCCCTGGGATCACCCATAATCACCTTGAATATATGATTTAGGATTCCATGTATTAACTAGAAATTCTATAAATAAGTAATAGAGTTTTATGTCATGCCACTCAAGCCATGTGTAATCCATTTTCATGTCGGGTACTGAGGTCCCAATATATATGAAACCAAGATAGTGGAGCTCAGATAATCCCTAAGGGTGATGATCCTTAGGCAATATATAAGGAATACTCTTCGGATCGAAGATAAAAATCAGCATCCAATTAATAACTAGCTCAATATCCCATTCCCAAACAATTTTGGGCAATGCAGTACTGGTCTATACACCCGATCCTAAGGAGTATCACATTCATAGATCGAGGAGATCATCATCAATATTCATGGATGAAATCAGTATCCCGTTATTTCTGGAAATGAACCCACACAAAAATCCTATGGTGTCACCCAGATCCTAGTAATCTATGAATCCAGTGTGACACACTATATAAGATTGATTTTGATATGAACTCAAAAAAATCCTATGTAACCCCTGGGTAGTGAGGAATCCTAATATAAATAGGACTTCCTATAAATGTAACATTTAATAAAATAATACTCATAATGAAAATCATAATAATCACCTTTAGGAATCATCACCATTCCATCACATTAGGTTAGTCCCATAGGCTGAGTTATAGAAAGTATGTCTAGTATTTGTAGTTGTAACAATAGTAACCATGTGAATTCATAAATAAAAGAGTAGGGATAGTTCAGTGTCTAAATACATCACTGATATCACATCATCTCCATCTGACATGTTTGGTATGGGTTATAGGTGACACCCATTACCATCAATACCTATACACATGACACACTCGCTTAGGTTCAGTTAACAAGTAAGGAACTCACTACGCTTCCCTAGGTAAAAAATCTAGAGAAGTATCTCTTGCAGGATCCTCGTGGTCCAAACATATTTGAAGGCATCCCTCGTGTATATCTTGGTCGTAATCATTGTATTGGGTCAACACCATACAAACCAATATTTTACATCCCCCAGCATCAAGAACAAGAAGAACAAACTTTCCAACTACATAGGGTATTTCCACAATTGAAATGGTTTGGAGATGTCTCATGGCCCATTGCTATCCTTAACATCACTCTAGGGTGGTCTATGTACCCAACCGAGTCCTAGTCTTCTCAGGGCCTATCACCCTATGTCTATATAAGGGATTACATATCTCACCAGGTTTATCCTCACCTATAAGGGGTTTTGGAGGCTACTCGATGACTCAAGGATCTATGTTTCGACCACTAGGTGTCAAGGCATGAGGCTACTAGATAGGGTTTTTTAATGACCCTAGGCATCCATTAATTTTAATTAACCACTTTAACTACTTAAACAATTCGTTGGAATTTAAGTAAACCAGGGGTTTCACCCTAAGGGGCAAGCCTAAGCATCCATTTATGACCATAAATATTCATAAATTTCATAGGGTAAGTACAAAAAACCACCAACCTTATAATAAGAATTTCACGTCTTTCCAAGGGTCAGCATCAACTACCAAGGACCGTCCAAGCTCATCCAAGACATGCGAGGTAATGTCTCATAACCTAAGAACAATATATTAATTAATTAAAATTACATTAAAATTAATAAATTAATTTAAACCAAACAAAATAATAAAACTAACTATAAAATACTAATGCCTAAAACTGCACTGGCCAATCCTCTCACACTAGAAGTGCAACCAAATGCATGCTAACAACTCGTGGAACATCCTTAACCTGGAACTGGGCATAATCTCTAAAAAATGTCAAAAAAGTACCTATGAAATTTAAATTAAGAATGAAATATTCAGAAAATAACTATATAGATATACCTTAATGAGACTTCATGCATATAAGTATAGAAAACCTCCCAACTCGGCCTCTTCCTAGGTAGAGAAAAATCCTTATCACTCATATATGATTCCAACATGATTTGATGGAATTGGAAATCAAAATCCTATATGGGGAAACTAAAAGTTAGAGGTATAAGAATAAAAGAATAATGGAGGCCAACATAGTCAAATAATTACCTCCAAATTATACTAAATGGATTAAAACCCACCAATAACACCCCCATGATGGGGTTTGAAAAAGGAAGGAGGGAGGGGGTTGTCTAGGTCACATGTGAGAGAGGGAGGAAGAAAGATTGGGGTTTTCCACTTAGATCCAATATGGAAAAAAGATAAATTCCCTTTTTAGTGGGCCACATAGTTTGGCCTCATGGTTGGAAAAACCATGTGTCAAACATGCACCTCTGCTATCTGAGGTACACCAACCTTGCATGGTTATGGAGCACATTTTAACAGATTGTGGGCCAACTTTTTGGCATGTATATAATTTATTATATAGGATCACATGATTTTCTAGGTCTCCTGTATAGGGTTTTTATCTGGTGATCCTATGTGATCTAGGTTGTATTTTTAGGTCACATGGTTATCACTAATCATGTTCCAACTTTGCACCCTAGGTTGCACCTTTCCAAAACTCCAACTTTGGGCCTCAGACCCCCATGACTCTCCCAAAACATCAGAGCTACTTTTCGATCCACGTTCCACATATAAAAACATCACTTTGGTGTATTTCAACCTTTATAATTCCATTCTAAGGCTCGGATTAAAAATCAACCCATCCTATAATTGAAAATTCAATTTCCTTCAAAAAAATCCAACTCATACAGAGAGAGGATATTACACTAGAGTAAAATATATATTTGTTCAATATCCCTTTTTTTTGGACTAGTTTCATGAGCTGATAAACAAGGGTATTTAATTTATTGATTTTTTTTTCACCAATGGGAACTCCTCCATTCATATAATGTGAAAGTTTTTAATCAGGATTATTTTTTATGTGCTGACTTGGCCTCATACAGCCTCATAAGAGTATCCCGAATTTCCTTCGTCATATTTTTCTCTACATTGATTGATAGGAACATATAAAATAAATAAAAATGGTTACTATAAATAGAATTCTCATCCATGTCATTAAATTTATCATTTATAACACAACTCAGTCTTTTTATGAACACTAGTAGACAATTATCCGTATTCAACACTGCATGCACCTTCATTTTCCATAATAGAAAATTATTCCCATTGAATTTTTTGATCTTGAATTTCACTACCAACTAACATTCCATTTTTGAGAAACCTTTCTATTTCACAATGGTGTATTTCATATCTAAAATAAAATTATTTTGTGAAATATCAGGTATAGTTGCAACCATATATCATACTCAAATTAATAGGAATTATTAATACCCACAAAAGTAAATAGAACTAGGTCAAAATCTCACTCTGATACTAGTTTTGGGTCTAAATATGATTTCCCCACTGGTAAAGTGATAATATAAATATAAAATAAATTCTAAAACATGGAAAATAGAAATTATATATAAAAAGGAAAAACCCCTCAAATTTAGAGGAATAAAAACCATTGGAAAATATAAGGATCTTTCTCTTGTAAAATACATGTATTGATAATATCTCACTATTACAAAAAGAATATCCTTATCCTTTATCTCTCTTGAATTATTTATAATACACATAAAAAATTACATATAATATAAATGAAGGGATTTCTACTTTGTGATATGATGAAACTTAGATGATTCTTATTCATTTTATAGGAATTCAGTACCCCTTGTTTCCACCTCCACTATAAAATTTGGTGGGTTATGGACACCCAACAAACTAGCCTCACCTACCCCCTTTTAAAAAATAAATGGGAAGAAATCATTCAAGAAAAATATTTCTAACAAGAAAAAATGAAAGTGTTTTGTGACATGTGGTTATAGTAATGGTGAACGTCATTTTTGATGAGGTAGGTTATAGCTAATGAGGAAGACAATAGATATACAAAAGAATATGGTGATTCTACAAATGGAGAGGTGGTGATAGATTGAGTAGTAATGGAATAATATACAAGGTTAAGGTTTTTGGTATTTAAAAAATGAAAAATATGGGTGGCTTCCATCAGTGTTTACCAATGCCTATCTTTTAAGGCTACTAATGAAATTTCCCCATTTTCACTCATCAAATTTCAAATCATTTCTTATAGTGTACAAAAAACATATAAAAATAGTATGAGTATAGAAGTATACTTAGTAGGCTCATCCTACAAAGCCTCTTATGTCAAGTAAAAAACCAAAATAATGTCTCATTAAATGATATATGTATATATATATATATATATTAGTCATAATTTCTTAGATAAACAAATTAAAACAAATAAAAATTGTAAAATCAATAAAATAAACCACTACATATCATTCATAATATACACCTTCCATGTCCAATATCCCTCATCATCCATATCACTATGATCACATCACATCATCTGTGTATCATAACCCACACTTAATCATTAACATATTTAATAAAGAAAATTATACAACCATAATAATTATCTATCATTATAGGTACAAAAATAATAGCTAAAAAGAGAACCATACATCTTTAACCATAACAATTGTATGGTGGTACATGATAGAACACTATGTTTATAACATGTATTATCTTATTCATCCATAATTATTAGTTTAATAAAAAGTTATACACTTTCATATATTCCAAATAACTTTTATGTTTAGAGTTTTATAGAATTATGAAAACTATTACATTACATAGGGAATGCTAATACATAGTGCCTATTTTTTTTTAATACAATATTCATAAGTTCAAAATATATTTTTCACTCATGAAACACTTTTTTAATTCATGGATAAATTCTTTTATACAAATATAGATGATATAATAGTTCTTATTTATCCTAAGGATCTGTAAAAAAACATTAGAGAATAAGGGATGATCAGAAAACCTATGTAAGGTATATATTGGAAATAAATAAATTATTCCGGTGAAAGCATGAAAACCCATAAAATTTTAACCTTTTAATAATAATATTTTGAGTATATAAAAAACATATCTATATTATAAAATCTTCATTTGCTCAAATAAAACCTTTTAAACCCCCTAAAAAGTAAATATAGACACTTTAATGAATCTTACATCATTATATTCATAAAACATATTCACTCATGTAATAAATAAATAGATAAAAGTTAAATTTAGAGGATAAAACTCCCTGGTTAATGCCTTCATTCTTACCTTTGATGACAATGAACATTACACATTACATTAGAGAGATATATCATGCTCACCCATTATATAATTTTTATTAGTATCACTTGTCTTATATGTTGTATTAGGATTACCCATCATCATATATAATTATCAAGTACCAAATCATGAACATGAAATTTTTAAGCTAATTGGTATTCATCATAAATCACCTAAAAACTATTTTGAACCCTCAATTTTAGTTTTCAAATAAAATGTGAAATATCCTTTTCTATTGAAAAATATTTAAAAAGAAAAACTTAAAAAAATAATGGATAAATTATTTTATTTTGAAATAACCAATTAAATTATAAAGATTAAAAAAAATTAAAAGTGTTGATGGTAGAAAATTAGTTTCTTGTCGTAAAAGTTAAAACAATGAATTCTTTCACATATTCAATAAAATAACCTCATTCATAAAATGAAAATACGATTTATTTTATGGTTTAAAATTAGTAGTATGAAAATGATTTTATAAACAATTTATGAGTCAATAAGAGCTTCTATAAAACAATTTTAAAATAAAAAAAAGTAGATTTAATAAAAAGAGTCTCAAGGGAAACTAAAAAATGATTAAAATAGTTTTCAGAGAAAATCTATTACGACTTGATAAATTTTAAACCGGTGAAGAATTAAAGGAATAAAAGATGAATGGATTTAAGAAAATTTAATTTTTAGATTAAAATTATAAAAACACACCCACAAGGTATTTTATACACCACACAAAATAAAACATGTGGTAAAAAAACTCAGGTATCAAAAAAAGTAAATTGAGATTAGAAATCCCTTACCTTGAGTTTGAATCAAAGGGTATTCCATTTAAATTAATAAATAATAAAATTATGTTAATTATTTAATTTATTAACAACATTTTTAAATATTGTTATTTCTTCTATATAAATTTTTCTTAGGTAATATTTAATTAAATAATCGATTAAGTTCACATCAAGCATTTTGAGGATGTTCAAATCATATGTCCAAAATGAATTTGATAGGTTTAATATGCTAAAATGATTCGTGATTATATCATTTATATAATATAAATAATGTTACAATTATCATTTTTACACATTAATTATACTTTTTAACCAATAATTGATGATGTTTATGAAAAATTAATTACATTACATCATGGAGATGGTAGTACATACACATGAGTAACTTTCCAGTTTTCAACATACATAAGGAAAGGAAGGTAATTATAGTTATATCATTATATAATTATTATAATATTATAAATATAATAATATTTATTTAAATCCATTTATATAACCCATCCATGCAATGTGGTGATGAAAAATAAAATACATCGATACATGAGGCGGTTGCCCACACTTATGCACAAGCGATGATATAATTTTTATTTATAAAGTAAAGAAATAAGTATAATATTTATTTAATATTAAATAATTAAATTTATATCATATATAAAATATTATTTCATTTGGATTCATCATTATGACTAGCCATAAGAGGCACTGATTGAAAATGAAATACATCATCTCACGAGGTGGTTGTCTGCACATACACAAAAGCGATTTTTTTATTTTCTATTAGAGGGATAAGTGGATTAAAATGGGTCATACCATATCAATAATAATATTAAAATATATGATATATAATTATTATATTATATCAAAATAGATAATATAGGTTTTAAGGAGTTAAAAGAACAAAAAAATGAAACACTCATTTAAAAATTATGCCTCTTCTTCGGACAACCTCCTTAGGCATATTCCTAAACCATTATAGGATGGTATTTTGATCCAAATAGGAACTATATGATGTGTAGAGGGATGGTATAAAGGTATATGTGTAGGTATTTTTGAGCTAAATTGCTCTTAAAATGTGTATAAGAGTGGAGGGGTATCCTTTTATAAGTGAGGGAGAGGACACACTTGGAATTTTTTAAAAGATTAAAAATATCAATGTATTGCTGAATACAAGTGGTTAAAAATGGAATTTATTTCAATAATGGATATTATATTGTCAAAATATGAAAATAAAATATAATTTATATATGTTTTAAGTCATTGTTAACCCTTATCATTTCAGTTTTAACCATTTTAACTCAGTTTAACTCTTATCGTGGTAACAAAATTTTACCAATGTTAATATTCATAATGACCAAAAATAAAGTCAAAATATTTAAAAAAATTAACCTCATGATTCTAAATATGAAATTAATTTTTCAATATTAAATATCTAGAAATAGAAAATTTAATTTAAGATAAAAAAAAATGCAATGAAAATGGATTTCTTAAAAAATGCCTTTTTAAGAATAAAAATGTTTTATACAAAAATTATGAAAAATTTTATTCTAATTGTATAAATTATATTATTATTAATAAAAAATTAATTAAATTTTAGAACCAATTATAGAAAAATGGTACTTTGTAAACACATGAAATTAAAATACAGTTTTTTATAAAATTTGTAGTTTCATTATTCACTAAAAAACAACCCTTTCAAAAAAATCCCAAAATTTCACCCAAATCTAATATTGATATGATGATTTAAATAATGATATCCATTTTATCAAATAAAATTTCTATAAGTTTTAAAAATTAATTGTAATATATTCTCATAAAAAGCAATAAAACCTATTTTGGAAAAAAACATATTTTTGAAGCATAAAATGACTTTTCTGAAAATTGAGACTTTTTTATTATATATTAATTAATAAATTTTAATGATATAAAACCTTTATACATATTTTTTATAATGTGTTTTTTATTATTCCTATCACTAATTTAACATCTAGTTTATAATGGTCACATTTAAATAATAATATTTTTACAGTATATGAAAATTTATATAAAGCTCGATGTTGTGTGTTAAGAAACCTATAAATCATAGTATTATTTTAAACAAAATTTTCATAGTGTTAAATTTTACCCCCATAAATAAATTTAATCCTAAAAAAATTATCTCATTCTTTATAAAAAGGTTTTAAAAAATTAAAATCAATTCTAGGGAGTGGAAAATAAAAAATATGATCATGAAAAGAAAAAAATTAATATTTAAAAATAAATTTGATGAAAAATAGAATTGTAAAAAGGGATAATAAATTAGTCTTCTAAAAATAATAAAAAAGGAGATATTAAGGTCACCAACAATTTAACACCATGATATTTGAAATAAGGAATAACATGTTAGATAGAGTATATAACAAACAACACCAAACATAGAATATAATTTAACACCCCAACACTTTATGTTATATTTATTTTTAAATAAAATCAATATCTTTAATATCTTGTGATTCATGTAATAGTGGATTTAAAAAAATGTAATACTCTTAAAATATTATTATCTAAACATGATCATTATAAACTAGCCATTAAGTCGATATGTATGAATAGAACGAACTAAATTAAGAAAATTATATGGTTTATATATATATATTAAATTTATTAGAAGGTTATATAATGATTAAAAATAAAATAATAACTATTTGAAATAAGAAAATGTTTTGTGAAATTTTATATTTTTCTAGAAAGCAGTTTAGTCACGCATTGCACGCATAATTTGAAATTATTTTTTACCAATTTCAGAAAATTTATTTTAAAAAATTAAAATTATTTTTTAAATTAAAAAATAATTATTAACTTACAATGAAATTTTTCTATTTTTCAGAAAATATTAAATTTTTAGAGAATAGAAAAAAATATCGATTTGTATAAAATTATCATTTCTTTTTAATAAATTAAGTCTAATTATTATTTTAATACAATTTAAAATTAACATAAGTATTATTTATTGATATTAAATCAAATTAATTTCTTTTAAATAATCTTAATACTATATTTTATTATAAGTTTATTTATAGGCTTTAAAACACCTTTTTTTTAAACTATTTTAAATTGTATAATGTTCATCCATTTTAAATAATTAAAAAAATCCCTAATGAGGAATTATTAAAATGAAATCTATAGATTATATATCTATAAATTTTAATTTTAATTCATCTAATTATTATAACTTTTCATAAACTATATATGAGATCATCTTTTCTTTAGAAAATACATATCTTGAAAAATCAATTTTTCCACATGTATGCAGTTTTAATTTTAAATTAAATTCTTCAACTTCTATGATTTGAATTTGTAAAATTATTTTTCATAATTTCAATTAGAATAATTCATATTATCTAATAATGTAAACTTAATTATTGACCATAATGAATGGTAAAAATAGTAAAAATCATTTATCACAATTATTATAAAAATAGGTTTATCGGGGGTTAAACTAAAAAAGATAAGTGTAAAAAAAGACCCATAACTATTATAATTCCTATTTTAAGGTCATATTTTGACCTTATATCTTCTAATGTTCACAAATGGTATATTTTGAAGGCTTTTTCCATGAGAAAAATGTGGTTGGAATTATTATTTTTTTAAAATTCCAAGTGTGACCTCTCCCCCGCTCATAAAAGGCCACACCCTATGCTCTATTTTTCACACTTATAAATCAATTTAGTTCATATAATCCCTACCCAAATAAATTCTATAATTCCCTAAACACATCATATAATCCTTTTTTTAGTATTAAATCCAAACTAGGGAGGATTTTGATGCAAAAAAAGAAGTTTTCTGAAGAAGATGTAACGTCCCTAACTGAGAATTTTATTTTATTTCATCCTCCTCCTCATCCAAATATTATTAAAATATTATTATATAATAACCTCACTATCTTCTATATGCTAATATTTTTTTAAGTTATGTTCATGATCTCCAACTGTAACAAACACAGAATTCTATCAATGAAATGTTTTCTTCTTATAAATATGTCATATAGTATAAATCACATAAAATCAAATATAGAACACAATAAAAACATTATAAATAAATAATAAAGGAAATAAGAGTTATTTCTCAACATTAATGAACCTATAACAATGGTATAGTAACTTGTCCTTTGGAATAGTCATATAACCCTTATAAATAGTAAACTGACAAAAATATTAGTAAACTTACCCATGAAAGCATAAATAAAATTTTGGTATCTAATAAATAAAAATATTATATATTTATATCATAATATAAGTAAATAAATGTTTGGAAAATGATAAATTATATTTGAGTATTTTTGTGAAGCATAAATGTTTATTTACAATTTTATAATTAATATAATGATTTAAAAGGAAATTTATTTTCATAAAATATATTCATAAATTAATATTTTTTATCTTGTTATTATAATATAATTTTATGAGTCCTCAAATAATTTTTTAAAGTGTTATAAAAATAGTTCCAATTTTAAAATTAGTATTTTTTTGAATAAATTATATTTTAATTAAAAATTAAATTTATCATATTTATAAAATTATTTCCATAAAATGGGGTTAATTTTTAAAGTCTATACATTAAAAAGTCATTAGAGTGAATTTTTTGGATTTTTCTAAAATAGTTGAATTTTTTTGAATAGGGAAATACAGAAATTTATAGTATAAGCTAAATACATAAATTATTGAGAAATAGATGATTTTTGGATGATGTAAGAACCATTTGTTTGAACTCACATACACTAGTTACTGTACGTAGTCACAATAATCAACACTATTCATAGTATTAATCCAAAATAAAAAACAAATGAATAAAATAATCAAAAAACACCTCTCTCCTCCACTATAAATAACAACCCTCACCACCTCTTATCCTCACACCTCTTAATCCCTAAACCTTTTCCAATTTTTAACCAATACCCTTCCCAATTTTCATGTCCAGCAGTTTTGTTCTCAACAAAAGATGAAAACCAATTTCCCTAAATTTGTTCTCAAAGAGAAGAAACCAAGAGGTAAAATCCTCTTTCACCTTATTTATTTTATTTTCAATTTCTTTTCATTCCTTATACTTTCCTAAAATCCTCTATCCAAACATGCATGAAAACTCTATTATCTTATATATATAATTTTTTTTTGTTTTAATGCAAATTCCATAGTCAAGTCTCTTCTCTTATTCCTTTTATTCTAAAAATGAAAATGTCATTCGTGAGGTGTTTATTTATCACCTTTGAGGATGTCAAGTTTTCATTTTCTTTTACCACCTTCAAGGATAGATATAAACCCATTATAATAGTTGGTATAAAATTAAAAATATATTTTATAACCCTTTTTATTTTTTGAATCTAATTCATATGAACAATAATGAATAATGAAACAGAACTAGTTTGTGATGATAAAAAAACTACGAAAATAATTTAAACGATTATCACTAAAGTATTATCCAATTATTCATCCTCAAAATAAATAAACAAAGTGATTATATAACCATTTAATATTCTATATTTTCATTAATAAAATATAACTTTATTTCTGGATATCTATTCTCATTTTACATGATCTTTCATACATATATTCAAGTGAACCAATCATGAAAACTAAGGAAAGGAACACTATCTAATGATGAAATTATATCTTATAACTCATCAAAAATGACATAAATGAACTTAATAAAATTATAATAAATAAAATAAATGTATAAAACGTTCTTAATTAATTAATTAGTGGATTTAATTTGATTATCAAGGACATTAAGATCAAGTGGAGAACAATTTGGGACATAAGGTGATGTATTCTTTCTAAACATCCATTTTTTCATCAGGTTATGCTTTCTCACATTTCATCCAAATTAAATTATTAATTATTCTTATGTAATCCTCCTACATGAATTTTGAATGTTCAAAAAATATTTTCTTATCCCTATTCTTCTTTATTTGATGGGGAAATACATGTTTTATTAGGTTCCCTTCCCATTTTATCTCGATAAGCAAGCCCGATTAAAGGGAACTTCTCAAATTATTACTAATTTTAAAGTACCATACTTAATATGTTTTAATCCACCATTGTATTTATAAAATCACTCATCTTATCATGAATAAAAAATTTGGTTCATTTTCGGTTTTATATAAACAATTATGACTTTTCCATTTTAATGACTCTAATGTTTTCCCTAAAACCGCACTAAAGTTTCTCATTTCAAAAGTTTCCTAAATAGTATTTTTTAATATTTTGAAATAATTTATCATTATCTATGCCTATTTTCTTTTATTAATTTCCAATTATGATTTAAATCCATTCTTTCATGGACTCTTTTATGATACACCCTTTGGTTATGTCTTATGACATGTTTATAATACCCAATTCTTTCCTTGGGTAACCCTTATGTTTATACCACATGTTTTATTATTCCTGTGGAGAAAATATTAATGAAAATTTTATGATGGGTACACCCATATATAAATCCAAATCTTTAGTTAATGTTATGTCTCATGGGATGTCATGTTGGGATGGGGAGAGAACTTGGTTCCTTTATGGGACTTTGTCTGCCATTTGCAATGGTCTTGGAAGTTATCCTTGAATCATGCTTATGTAATATTATATATTGTTTCCACGTTACTATGATTCCATGATTACATTACCTCATTCTCTACATGCCATTAATTATTATATTTATTCATGATTAATGCCTTTTTATGTCATCACGTTATGCCTTCTAACCCATGTGCTTCAATTTATTCCTATGTTTATACCCTTATTGGGATTTTTAGGTCATCCCTTTTGTTCATGTGTTCCCTATGTTATCTTATGAAGATATAGGAGATCAATGGAATATAGTATCTCTTTATGAATGATTAAAATAAATATGTTTTATTCTATTTATATGTCTTTAGTTTTATATACCTTATCATCTAAATTCACTAGACTTTATGATCCTTGGCTTGTAATGTTATGGTTAATTTTGAAAAAAATCATTTAATGATATGTGTAAAAGGATAGGTCTATTTTAGTTGGTATCAGAGTATGGTCTAGTTATTTTTGGATATTAGGACTAGATAACTTTAGTAACAACCCTAGGGATAATTCTATCACCATGGATAACCTAGATTGAAAATTAGGGAATCACAAGATGGGATATATTTTCCATTTCCATGTTTATCCTTCTATATTCAAAGTTTCATTTTATTATTCTTATTAGATAAGTACTCAATCCCCCTAATCATATTTTATTTTTCTTTATTAAAATATGGAAGAAGTAATATTACAAAAAAGATCTTTTCTCTCTTCCTGAATAACTACTTTGAAATATTTTCCTAAAGTAAGGATCAGATGACTTAGAAACTTTTTCCAATATCCTAGTTACATGAAAACAACTTTATGAGGAATCCAATACCTATACCATTTCCTGATTCATTCAAGGATCAATTATCTTCTATTTTATAATCTTTCACTCTCAACTTTCTTACCATGATAAGTGTGGGAAGTTCCATTAGTGTATTTTCAAATTCTTCTCCTTATTTAAAACACTTGAAGCACTCATTGATTTTCAAGATGCTATAAAAGAGGGAGACCTATGAGTATCGTATATGTATCTAATTATAGATTCTATATTTAGGTAAATATCTAAACTAATTTACACAAACCCTATTTTGAAATACTTGAAGACGAAAAGGTAAGATTATTTTATAAAAAAACATATTCAAGAAAATTTTTCAAAATTTTATATTAGATATACTTTTTTAGTATTTATCTATGCTTCTATTGATATCATCCAAGATTCATGGATTTTATTTGGATAAAGGAAGTTAATGATTTTGAAAATATACTAAGGTTACATCATGATACATGAACCCTTTCTCATTGAAGTAAATTTCAGCAAGGAAGACTGAAAACCTCATTGAAGTGATGAAGGATAATTACGCTCACCTATTTTCCTCATTGGTTGTAAAAAAATTCAGGGGGAAAATTTCATAAAGGGGGAAGAATGTAACGCTCCAACATTATATCAATGTAATTTTACCTTCTTATAATTATTTCATATAATATAAATCAAATAAAATTACATAGATAACACAATACAAACATTATAAATGAAGAACAAATGAAATAAGATGTATTTCAATAAATTAAGGAACCTATACCAATGGAATAGTTACTTGACCTTTAGAATAGTAATATGACCATTATGAATAGTAAATCAGACATTAGAATAGTAAACTCTCCATTGAAGGTATAAATAAAATTTAGGCCTCTTAAAATATCATTCCATCCAATCGATCACCCGAATCATGCTTCATTGAGTTTCAAAGTACAATGGTCAAGCTAACCATGCTCCAAAACATGCCAGTCTTGACATGTCAGGAGTTTCTTGAGACCCCCTCTTCAAAATGGTCACCTAACTTGTTCCATGATTCATCAATTACCATTAAACTCCTAACATTGTTCAGTTCCATATATGTGCATCCTCAGTTTCAATAAATCCAAAAGCATCCACCCATTCTTTGACCATATTTCTAAACACAAAACCACTAATAAATATGATTACACACCTAAACAGTCATGACTATGGAATTCAGCCATGATTCCTAAGGACCCTTAGTGATTACTTATAAATCGAATGCATCATCATACCTATGTCACACTCTCGATAATATCTCAAATGAAACTACCCCATCATGAGCATACCACCAAGATTATCGCCTTTAAAGGAATCCATAAACTTGAACCAAAACCTCTCATAGATTTTCCCAATCATACAACCCTCTGAAATGCTAGGTTCTAAAGATAAACTAAGGGAATCTATGCCTTACACTTAGCCATACTGATCACATATCATAACAGGGTCAATAGGTCCAACCACCTTTCCAAAAGGTCTCTCACACAAGAACCATGAGAAGGTAAGGACATGGGTAGGTAAAGAGATCATTAACCTACAAGGGTCAAAACCTATCAACATGGATTTAATTATACATGTTTTAAATTCCATGTAATAGAGGAAAACACCCATTATGTTTTCATTGGTAACCCATTTAATTGTAACTCATTCATAACTTATAACTTAAGGGATAATTCTAATGGAATATCCTTCCAAGAATTATCCTACCAAGTTTTTAATCTCTATGAGCATCTTTATAGGGGAAT
Source organism: Viscum album (assembly GCA_963277665.1). Classification (NCBI taxonomy): domain Eukaryota; kingdom Viridiplantae; phylum Streptophyta; class Magnoliopsida; order Santalales; family Viscaceae; genus Viscum; species Viscum album. The sequence continues at coordinate 1,073,476,759 of OY728121.1, read as the reverse complement.
TCTCCCTAGAGGGTCATGATTTCAATTAAAAGGATGATAATAAACTGTTCCTCGCTAGGTATCCATATATAGTAATACCCCATCAAGGTTCTAGTTCACTATAAATGTCTACATACCTATCGCCATCACAAAAAATGTCCAAACTAGATAACCATAAACTAATTTTGGATAAGTAAAAAAACATATAAATATAAATGGGAAAACTTGATGTAGGTTCTTATAAATATTTAGATAACCACAGTTAAAAAAATACACCCACAAAGGGTCTACTATAAGGGAATTAGCTACCTAGGTCAACAAGGTTATCCTAATGATCCCTCTCTAAGGCATCACATGCTCTTAGTGTCCTATCAGAGTTACTATTGAGATACTAAGTACCAATTCTATCCTAAAAAGGGTTTCTTAACCTCATGTGTGGTAGGTACTATATCACTGTCACCATTTCCATGTCACACCACAGTGTAGTCCACATAGCCTGTCATAGAAGAACATAACAAGGCAACCCAACTAAGTATAATTCCACCAATTACCTATATGGTAAAACACAAGTTAGGTTGTTATTAAAACTTAAATAGTTGGCCTCATTCATAAAAAAAACACAAAATAGATTTACTATAATATATAGACCCTATATTCAAAATATAATTCATGAAACACATATTGTGAATATAGGAACAGACTCAAAATCAATAACTAGCCTATATCCAACAGTTTTAGAGCCTTAAATCCATAATAAATCATAAAATACACACCACATGTGCATCACTCAAAGAGAAAATTATACAGAAATGTAACATCACATATCAAGAATAGTAATCTCATATCCATAGAAACCTGGATTTCCTACTGGAATAGGTGTTCTCAAATCACCAACCTGATACCCATCACAGGCCCTAAAACATTCCTAAAACTCATATGTACCATATCCAAAATAATAATTCAATAGTAAAGGAACTTATATAACACAAATTTATCACGCTCTAACATGAATCACTCTATAAATAGTGACTATACTATTTGGAGACAATGCCTCAAGAGTGCCTCCCCATATGATATAGGTTGTCGACCATCAGTAAGGGGATAAGGTGTGTCTATGGAGAAACTATGCCCCTATATCAGAGTAATAAAAAAATAGATATAAACAAAAATAATCAATAGTAGTAAATAATTAGAGTGTAGAACCAATAAATATAAACAAGCCTTTAATAATGAATCAAATGTAGTAAAGGCATGAATGAACATGTCATATATACAACAATGGTCACTCATTGGGCCGACCACATATACAAGAAAAAATAAAAGTTACCAAAATAAAAATGTACAAGGATATACTACCCACACTAATCCATACCATGTTCCTTGGTTCACATACATATATGAGAAGTACTTTTCAATTAGTCCCAAGACTCATTTCAACCTATGTCTACAACTTAGTGAACACATACTCAATTACTATAAAGCAATAGTGGTCTGAGAAGGGCATGGTTACAAAAATTGATAGGGAACCACCAACACGGTCCTATACCTATCCATTAAATATAGTCTATGTGGAAATTAGATACTCATTATTATAAAAATAATAATAATAACTAACTACTGAAAATAAAATAAATAACCAATATCGTACTAAGAGTAAAATGTCTACCCTGGTCTAACCATACCTACTTCGGTCAGTGCCAAAATGTATCTGAGCAAGCTACATCACCAAAGGGTGATGAAATTACTACCCCTAGGATCACCCATACTAACCTACACTATAGGATGTAATAATCCATGTATGAACTGGAAATACTGTAAAAAAGGAATAGAGTTTGATGCCATGCCACTCAGTCCATGTGTAATCCATTTTCATATCGGGTATCGAGGTCCAAATCCATAGGTATCCAAGATAGTGGAACTCAGATAATATCTACAGGGGATGAACCTTAGGAAATATATAAGGAATACTCTTTGGATTGAAGATAATAACTCAACATAGAATTAATAATTGGATCAATATCCCATTCCCATACATGTTTGGGAAATGAAGTAATGGTGCATCCACCCAATCCTAAGGAGTATCACATGCATATATCGAGCATATAATCATAAATCCTCATAGATAACATCATGATTCCATTATTGGAGGAAATGAAACCACCCAAAAAACCTATGGTGTCACCCAGATCCTAGTAAGCTAGGAATCCTATGTGACACACTATGTAAGAGTTATTTCGAGATGAACTCAGAAACATCCTCTTTAACCCTTGGGTAGGGAGAGATCCTAATGGAAATATGAATTCTAGTAAAGGAAAAATTTAATAAAATAATTATCATAATCTGGATCCTAATAATCACCTTTAGGAATCCCCACCATACCATCACATCAGGTTAGGCCCATAGGCGGAGTTCAATGACGTATGTTTGGTATCCATAGTTGCAACAATAGTAACCATGTGAATTCAAAAATAAAAGAGTAGGGATATTTTAGTTTCTAAATCCATCACTACTATCATATAATCTCAATTTGACATGTTCGGTATGGTTTTTAGTTGACACCCATTACCATCAATACCCATACACATGACACACTCTCTTACGTTCGATTAACTACTGAGGCGCTCAACGGGGTCCCCTAGGTCCAAAAAACTAGAAAAGTATCATTTAAAGTATCCTAAAGGTCAACACATATGTAAAGGCATCCCTCATGGATATCTTGGTCATAATAATTGTATCATCTCAACACCATACACACCAAGATGTCACATCCCCCAGCATCGAGAACAAGAAGGGTGGACTTTCCAACTACATAGGGTATTTCCACAATATAAATGGTTTGGATATGTATCATGGACCATCTCTATCCTCAATGTCACTCTAGGGTGGTCTATTTTCCCAACCCAGTCCTAGTATACTTAAGGCCTATAACCTTAGGTCTGTACAAGGGATGAAATGTCTCGCCAGGTGTAGCTTAACCTCTAAACGGGTTTAGAGGCTACTCGGTGACTCAAGGATCTAAGTTTCGACCACTAGGGGTTAAGACATGAGGCTAGTGCCCTTGTGTTGTTCATTACACTTGGTGTCCATTGATTTTAATTAACCACTTTAATTACTTAAACAAGTCATTGGAATTTAACAAAACCAAGGGTGTAACCCTAAGGGGAGATCCTGATAATCCATATACTACCATAAATATTCATAAATATTATATGGAAATTATGAAAAATCACATTCCTTATAATAATAATTCCAAGTCTTTCCAAGGGTCGGCATCTTCTACCATAGTCCATATAAGATCATCCAAGAAATACGAGGTACTGTCTCACAACCAACCCACAAGAAATTAATTAATTACAATTATATTACAATTTATTAATTAATTAAAACCCAACAAGTTATAAACAAAAAAAATAAAACTAAATATAAAGGCCTAATGCCTAAAGCCTTACTGGACAATCCTATCACACCAGAAGTGAAACCAAATTCTCACTAACAACTCTTGGAACATCCTCATCCTTGAACCGAGAATAATACCTAATAAAAAATGTAAAAAACTAACCCAATAAATTTAAATTAAGAATAAAATATTTGGAAAATCACCATTGAGACATACCTTAATGAATCTTCATCTATATAAGTACAAACAACCTCCCAAGTCAACCTATTCCTAGGTAGAGAAAAATTCATATCACTCATAATCGATTCCACCATGATTCATTGGAATTGGAAGTCAAAATCCTTGATGGGGAAACAAAAAGTTAGAGGGAGAAGAATAAAAGAATAGTGGAGGATAATAGAGTCAAATACTTGCGACCAAATTCAAGAAAATAGCTTAAAACCCACTAATAACACCCCCTTGAAGGGGTTTGAAAATTAAGGAGATGATGGGGTTCTCTAAGTCACATGTGATAGAGGGAGGAATAAAGAATGGGGTTTTCCTCTTAAATCATATATGGGAAAAAAATAAATTTCTTTTTTTAATGGTCCACATGGTTTGGTATCATGGTTGAAAAACCATGTTCCAAACATGTGCCTCTATTATCTGAAGCACACCCACCTTGCACGGTTATAGAGCATAGTTAAATTGATTGTGGGACAACTATACGGCATGCCTATAATTTTTTATAGAGGATCACATGATTTTCATGGAATCCCACATGGATTTTTTATCTTGTGATCCTATGTAATCTGGGATGCTTGTTTGGGTCACATGGTTAGCACTAATCATGTGCCAATTATACACCCTAGGATTCACCTTTCTAGAAATCTGACTTTGGGTCTCAAACCCCCAGGATTCTTCTGAAACCTTTGAGCTAACTTTAAAACCATGTTCCACATATAAAAACATTAATTTGCGTATTTCAACAATTGGAATTCCATTCTGAGGTTCAGATTAAATATTGATTGAAAATCCAATTTCCTTCAATAATTTCCAACTCATATAGAAAGCGGATATTACACTAGACTAAAATATATATATGTTCAATATCACTTATTTTTATCCTAGATTAATTAGATAAAAACCATGGTATTTAATTTATTGATTTTTTGGTCCCCAATGATATCTCCTATATTTAGAGAGTGTAAAATTTTCTATTCAGGATTATTTTTTTATGTGTTGACCTGGCCTCATATATCTTTATAAGAGTATCCTGAATTTCCTTCATCATCTTTTTCTCTATAGTGATTTATAGGAACCTGTCGACCAAAGAAAATGGGTATTATAAATAGAATTCCCATCCATGTCATTCCATTTCTCATTTATTACACATATCAGTATTATGATAATCACTAGTAGACAATTATCCTTCTTAAACACCACATGAACCTTCATTTTCCATAGAGGAAATTTATTCCCATTGAATTTTTTTTATCTTGAATTTTTCTACCATCTTGAAATTCCATTGGTCCAGAAAATTTTCTATTTCAAAATGGCTTAATTAATAATCTCAAAAAAATTATTATTTGAAAGATCAACTATAGTTTCAATCATAGAGCATACTAAAATTAATAATAAATTTTAACACCCACAAAATTGAATAGAACTGGGTCAAAACCTCACTTTGATACCACTTTTCGGAATAAAGATGATTTCCCCACTAGTAAAGTGATAATATAAATATAAAATAAAATCTAAAAAATGGAAAAATAGACCTATATATAACATGAAAAAGAACAAATATAGAGGAATAAAACCCATTGGAAAATAGAAGGATCTTACAATAGTAAAATACATGAATAGATAATTTCTCTCTATTACAAGGAGAATATCCTTATCCTATCTCTCTCTGAAATTATAGATAATACACCTCAAAAATTACATATAATATAAACAAAGGTATTTATACTATGTGATATGATGAAACTAAGAGGATTCTTTTACCTTTTATAGGAATTCAACAACCTGTGTTGCCTCTCCCAGTGGAAGAGTTGGTGGGTTATGAACACCCAACACACTATACTCGCCTACCCCCTTTTAAAAAAAGGGGGAATAAATAATTCATGAAAAATTATGCTAAAAATAAAAAAAATACAAGTGTTGTGTGACATGTGGTGACAGTAATGGTGAACGTTGTGTTTGATGAGGTAGGCGATACCAAATGAGGATGATAATAGATAAAAAAGGAGACGATGATGTTGTAAGGGGTGAGGTGGTGATAGATTGAGTACTAATGGAATAAGATACAAGGTTAAGGTGTGTGGGATTTAAAAAATGAAAAATATGGGTATTCCCATTAGTTGTTATCAATTCCTATCTTTAAAAAGTACCAATAGAAGTCACCCATTTGCACTCATCATATTTACTAGCATTTCTTGTAGTGTATGAAAAAAAACCATATAAAAAAGATGAGTATAGAAGTATACCTAGTATATTACTCCTAAAAACTCTCTTGTGTCAAGTAAAAAATCATAATAATGTCTCTTTAAATTATATATATATATATATATTAGTTATCATTTCTTATAGAAATTTTTTTTTAAAAATATGAAATTGTAAAATCCGTACAATCAACCACTATATATCATTCACCATCTACACATTCCATGTCCAATATACCTCATCATCCATCTCACTATGACCACATCACATCATCCATATATCATAACCCACACTACATCATCAATATATTTAATGATTAAATGTCTAAAACCATGACAATTATCTACCATTATAGCTACAAAAATAACATCTAAAATGATAACCAGATAGCTTCCACCATAATAATTGTATGGTGGTACATGATAGAACATTATGTTTATAACACTTATTATCTTATTCAACCCATAATTATTTGTTTAATAAGAATGTTACACTTTCTTATATTTTGAATAACTTTTTTGGTTTAGAGTTATAGAGAATTTCGAAAACCATTACATTACATAGGGAACACTGACACATAGTGCCTATTTTTTCAAAAAAAAAAACAATATTCATAAGTTGACAATACAATTTTCACTCATAACACACTTAATTCATTCAAGGATAACTTTCTTTATTCAAATATAGAGTATATAATAGTTCTAAATTATCCTTAGCCCTGTCAAAAACATTAGATAACTTGGGATGATCAAAAAACCTCAGTATGGTATATAAAAGAAAATAAATCCATTAGTCTAGTGAAAAACATGAAAACCCATAAATTTTTACCTTTTCATAATAAAACATTGAGTATATAAAAAACATATCTACATTATAAAATCATCCTTTTCTGAAATAAAACCGATAAAACCACATAAAAAGTAAATAGAGACCCTTTTAGGAATCATAGAGAATTATATTCATAAAAAATGTTCAGTCATGTTAGAAATAACTAGATTCCAGATAAAATTAGGGGCTAGAACTTCGAGGTTAACTCCCTTCTTCTTTCATTTGACGATAAGGAACATTACACATTTCATTGGAGATATATATCACGCCTACCCATCTTATAATTTTTATTAGGCTCACTTGTCTTATAATTTTTATCATGATTACCAATCATCATCTATAATGATCATATACCATATCATGAACATGAAAATTTTAAGCTTACAATTATTCATCATAAATCTCATATTAAACTCTTTTGAACCCTCATGAAAAAAAAAATTTAGTTTTCAAATAAAAGGAGAAATATCCCTTTCATTTGAAAAATAATGAAAATGAATATTTTCAAAAATAAATGAAGAATAATTTTATTTGGAAATAAAAAATTAAAATTATAAATTAATATTAAAATAAATGAAAATTCATAATGGTAGGAAATTAGTTTCTTATCGAAAAAGATAAAACAATGATTTTTTTCACACATTCGATAAAAGAACCTCATTTAGAAAATGAAAAGACTATTTCTTTTATGGTGAAGAATGGTAGTATAAAAATTATTTTATACACTATTTATGAGTAAATAATATATTACATAAAAAAATTTAAAATAAAACATATATATTTAATAAAAAGAGTTAGAAGGGAAAATTAAACTGATTAAAAAAGTTTTCAAACAAATTCCATTATGGCTTGATAACTTTTTAACCAAGGAAACATTAAAGGAATAAAATTTGAATGAATTTTGAAATATTTAATTTTACAAAAAAAAAGATAAAACACACCCACAAGGTATTTTAGACACCACACAAAATAAAACATGTGGTAAAATAGCTCAAGTCTTAAAAAGTAAATTGAGAATAGAAATCCCTTACCTCGGGTCTGAATCACAGGGTATTCCATTTAAATTCATAAATAATATTATTATGTTAATTATCTACTAGATTAATAAAAATTTCCTATTTTATTATTCATTATATATAGATTTTCACTATGTCATATTCAATTACTTAATCAATTAGGTTTACATCACATGTTTTGAGGATATTCAGATCATAAGTCCAAAATGACATTTTTAGGTTGACTATACTAAAATGAATCAAGATTAAATCATTTATATAATATTAATCATGTTATAATTATCATTTCTAAACATTTATTTTACTTTTATAACTAATAATTTATGATGTTTATGAAAAATTTATTACATTACATCATGGAGATGGTAGTTTGTATGTATGCATGAGTAACGTTTCAAGATTTCAACAAACATAGTAGAATGAAGGTGAGTGTAGTTTTATATTTGTATAAATATTATAATATCATAAATATAATATTATTAATTTAAATCCATTTATATACACCATCCATTTGAGGTGGTGATGAAAAATAAAATGCATCGATCCATGAGAAGGTAGTCCACACATATGCAAGAGAGGTGTTTTAATTTTTCTTTATATGGTAAAGAAAGAAGTATAGTATTTATCTAATATTAAATAATGAAATTTATATCATATATAACATATTATTTCATTTGGATCCGTTATTATGACCATCCATAAAAGGCAGTGATTGAAAATTAAATACATCATCTCACGAGGTGGTTGTGTACACATACACACAAGCGACTTTTTTATTTTCCATTAAATGGATACATAGATAAAAACGGGTTATACTATATCAATAATAATATTTAAATATATGATATATAATTATTTTATTATATTAAAATGAATAAGATAGGTTTTAAGGAGTTAAAATAACAAATAAAAATAAAACACTCGTTTAAGAATTATGCCACTCTTTCGGACAACCTCCTTAGGAATATTCCAAAAGCCTTATTAGGATATTATTTTGATCCAAAGATGAACTATATGATAGGTGTATAGATGGTATAAAGGTATATTTGTAGGTATTATCATAGCTAACAGGATCATGAAATGTGGCGAAGAGTGGAGGGGGTATCCTTTTATAAGTGAGGGAGATGACACACTTGAAATTAATTAAAATATTAAAATATATTAATGTATTACTCAATCAAAGTTGTTCCAAAAATGGAACATTAGAATAAGGGATATTATTTTTAAAAATATGACAATAAAATATAATTTATACATGTTTTAAAGTCATTTTTATCCCTTATCATTTTAGGTTTAACAATTTTAACTCAGTTTAATTCTTACCGTGGTAAGAAATTTTTTACCAAAGTTAATATTCATAATGACCAATAATAAATTCAAACTATTTAAAAATTTGAACATAATGATTCCAAATATGAAATACATTTTTCAATATTAAATCTCTTGAAATAGAACAAATTGATTTAGGATAAAAATGCAAAATGAAATGAAAAAATTGTTTCTTGAAAAATTCATTTTTTAGTATAAAAATGTTTTATATAAAAATTAAGAAAAATTTTGATTCTTATTTTATAAATTATATTATTAATAATAAAAAAAATAATTAAATTTTTTAACCAATTTAAAACAAATTGGGACTTTGTAAATATAGTAAAATAAAATATATTTTTCTATAAAATTGGTAGTTTCATTATTCACTGAAAAAAAATCCTTTCAATAAAATCCCAAAATTTCACCCAAATATAATATTTATATTATGTTTTAAAAAATTATATCTTTTTTATAAAATAATATTTCTATTATTTTTAAAAATTAATTATAATATTTTCTCATAAAAATAAATAAAACCAATTTTTGAAAAAAAAATATAATTTTGAAGCATAAAATGACTTTTCTAAAAATTAATACTTATTTATTATATATTAATTAATAAATTTTAATGATATAAAACCTTTATAAATATTTTTTATAATGTGGTTTTTCTTATTTCTATCACCAATTTAACAGCTAGTTTATAATGGTCACAATTAAATAATAATATTTTTACAGTATATCACAATTCATATAAATCTCCATGTTGTGTGTTAAGAAATCTATAAATCATAGTGTTATTTTAAAATAAATTTTCATAGTGTTACATTTTACCCCCATAAATAAATTAATCCAAAAAATTTTATCTCTTTCATGATAAAAAGGGTTTAAAAAATTTTAAAATTAATTTTAGGGAGTGGAAAATAAAACATAAGATCATGAAAGAAAAAAAATTAATTTTTAAAAATATATTTATTCAAAACTCACATTGTAAAAAGGGATAATAAAATATTCTTCTGAAAAGAAGAAAAATGGAGATATGAAGGTAACCTGGAATGTAACACCCCGATATTTTAAATAAGGAACAACATGTCTCATAACATATATGACACACAACACCAATATTAGAAGAGGATGTAGCACCCCAAAACTTTATGAAATGTTTATTTTTAAATAAAATCAATATCTTTAATATATTTTGATGCATGCAACACTGGGTTTAAACAAAATGCAATACTCTTAAAATATTATTATTTAAACATGACCATTATCAACTAGCCATTAAGTTGACTGGTATAAATAGGACTAACTAAATTATGAAAATTATATGGTTTACAGATATATAAAATAAATTCAATGGTTATATAATGATTAAAAATAAAATAAGAACCATATGAAATAAAAAAATGTTTTCTGAAAAACAATTTTTTTCTAAAAAACACTTTAGTCATCCATTGCGCGCGTAATTTAAAACTAATTTTTACCAATTTAAGAAAATTTATTTTAAAAAATTAACATTATTAACTTATAAAGAATTTTTTTAATTTTTTATAAAATATTAAATTATCATAGAATAGCGAAAAATGTAAATTTTTATTAAATTATCATTTCTTTTTAATAAATTAAGTGCCATTATTATTTTAATTTTATTTAAAATTGACATAAGTATTATTTATTGATATTAAATACAATTAATTTCATTTAAATCATATTTATACTATATTTTAGTATAATTTTATTTTTAGGCATTAAAACATCTTTTTTCTAAAAATTCTTTTAATGTGTATAATGTTCATCCATTTGAAATAATTAAAATAAACCCTAAGGAAGAATGATTAAAATGAAATATATAGATTATATATCTATAAATATTAATTTAAGTTCATCTAATTATTATAACTTGTTATAAATTTAATTTGAGATAATATTTTATTTAAAAAATGCATTTCTTGAAAAATCATTTTCTTGACACATCTGCGGGTTTAATTTTAAAATAAATTATTATAATTATATGAGTTGAATTTGTAAAATTGGATTAAATATTATGAATCATAATAATTTATATTATCTAATTTTGTTAACTTAATTATTGACCATAATGAATAATAAAAATATTAAAAATGATTTACCGCAATTATTGTAAATATAGGTTTACCGGGGGTTAAACTAAAAAGATAAGGGTTAAAATGACCTAAAAATTTATAATTACTATTTTAGGGTCATATTTTGACCTTATATCTTATAATTTTTTAAAATGGGGAATTTTGGAGCTTTTTTCCATGATAAGAATGTGGGTGGAATTCATTCTTTTAAAAAAATCCATGTTTGAACTCCCCCCACTTATAAAAGGCCACCCCCTCTACTCTCCTTTTCACAATTACAAAAGCATTTAGTTCATTTAATCCCTAACCAAATTTCTTCTATAATTCCATAAACACATCATATAATCCTTGTTTTGGTTATAAATCCAAACTAGGGAGGATTTAGATGAAAACCAAAAGAAGTTGTCCAAAGAAGAGGTAACGTCCTTAACCGAGAATTTTATTTTATTTAAACCTCCACCTCTCCCAAATATTATTAAAACATGATGATATAATAACCATAACATATTATATATACTAATATGTTTTTATGTTATGGTCATGATCTCTAACTGTAACAACCCAAAATTTTATCAATGTAATTTTTTCTTCTTATAAATATACCATATAGTATAAATCACATAAAATCACATAGAGAACATAATAAAATCTTTATAAATGAATAATGAAGTAAATAAGAGGTTTTTCTAGAAATTAATAAACCTTTAACAATGGAATAGTAACTTGACCTTTGGAATAGTAATATTTACATTATGAATAGTAAACTAGAAAATAAAATATAAACTTCATCCATGAAAGTATAAATAAAATTTAGGTATCTTATAAATGAAAATATCATATAATTATATCATGGTATAAGTAAATAAATTTTTGGAAAATGATAAATTCTGTTTTGGTATTTTTGTGAAACATAAATGTTTATTTACAATTTCATAATTAATATAACTATTTAAAAGAAAATTTATTTCCATAAAATATATTCATAAATTAATATATTTTTTTCTTATGAATATAAGATAATTTTATGAGACCTTAACTATTTTTTCAAAGTGTTATAAAATCATTTTTAATTCTAAAATTGGTATTTTTTGAATAAATTATGATTCTAATTAAAAATTAAATTTACAATATTTATAAAATTATTTTCATAAAATGGGGTTATTTTTTTCAATTATACGCATAAAAAATGGTTAGGGTGGATTTTTTGGATTTTTCTAAAATATGTGAATATTTTTTTAATAGTGAAATGCGGTAATTTATGGTATAAGATAAATACACAAATAATTGAGTCATTGATTATGTTTGGATGATGTAAGAAAAATTGGTTCAAAATCACATTCACTATTTACTATACTTAGTCACAATAATACACACTATTCAAAGTCTTGATCCAAAATAAAAAACAAATGAATAAAATAATCAAAAAACACCCCTCTCTTCCACTATAAAAACCACCATCACCACCTCTTATCCTCGAACCTGTTAAACCTTTAACATTGTACAATTTCTAACCAATACCCTTCCCAAGTCTCTTCACCATGTCCAAGAGGTTCTAGACTCAACAAAAGACCAAAAATATTTTCCCTAAAGTGTTTCTTAAGGAAAAGAAATCAAGAGTTAAAATTCACTTTCTCTTTCTTTATTTTCTTTTCACTTTCTTTTAATTACTTATACTCTCCTCAAATCCTATTTCTAAACACACATCATAAATACAATATCTTATATATATATTGTAATATTTTTAGGTTAATGTAAATCCCACCATCAATACTCTTCTCATATTCCTTTTATTCTAAAAATGAAAATATTGTCTCTGATGTGTTGATTTATCACTTTTAAGGATGAAAAGTTTTCATTTTGCTTTACCGCCTTCAAGGTTGTACATAATATAAGGCCCCATCCTTAAACATTACTTAATATTGAGTTATTACAAGATTACACATTGAGGATCATTTTAGGTTTAGAGTTTTAGAGAATTAGATCATGAAACTTGCATTACATTCCACATTTAAACAAAGTGGTTACATAAAAGACAATATTCATTCTTCCCATCAACGGAAACATATTTAAAATAAAACACGGATTCTTTCTTGACACATCCTTAACACTATCATCACATTATGCACCTTTCCCTTGACCTGTGAAAAACATTTCAAAAACTTGGGATGAGCATAAAAAGCTCAGTAAGGGTTATAAAAATATGGAAAGGAAACATGAGTTCATATATACATAAGAATGAAATCATACTTTACCCATAAAACATAGGCACTTTAACATACCTCATCAAACCATGAATAAATCATAGAAATCATAAGACATAAAGGTAACTTGAGGCATTCATAACATTCTTACGTAGGGAGTAACCCTCTTGGTTACATTTGGAATACCCATCACAGTATATTCCCTAAATCTCTTCGGAGAAACCTTAAAGTTTCAATACTTCGCGTTACCCAATGCATTGGAGAGCTATATCAGGCTCACCTTCCCTTAATTTATCACGGAACCACCCGTATTCATAACAATGCCCAAGAACCATAACATAATTTTATCACATAAAACATGCATAAAGGAAACATAACATTTCCACCTTTCAATCACAAGATATCAATACAACACATTGAAAAAACATTATGAAAACCATTTTCAATACCAAAATAAAAGAAAATTAAAACATGGTATTTATTTTTCTTTTAAAAATAAGGTATGGCTTGTAGAGGAAGCCGAAACTCAAATAATGGTCACGACGGCAGAGAAGTCGTTGTCGCCGCATACGTACGACAAAACATTCCCTTTTGTCGTTTAGTAAAATGCTTCATATAAAAAAGATTCCTTTTGAATAAATGTAAAATTAAAATGGGTTTATACACCGTATAAAAGAAGGTTGTGTATAAAACAAAATATGCCTCAATGAAAGGAGATTGAGACGAAGTCCCATACAAAGACGGTATCCTTGGTTTAAGGATAAATCAATTACATAATTATGTGTGACAAAAAAATACACCAAATATAAGTGGATATTAAGTGTAAAATAATCAAAGGTCATTCACACATATTCAAAGGATGACATATTCAATAACTACATGTTGAACACAAAGAAATCGAAATTGGGTTAAGAAGTTCCCTTGACAGCCTAACGGCGTCACATCAAAATGAGTTGATGAGAGATAAAAAGTGTATCTCATCACATGGACATAAAATTTACATCAATAAGGATATATGAGAACATATACCAACATAACAATATGTAAATTAAAATACCCAACAAAAGAAGTCTTTTAAAAAGAGGAGGGTGAAAGGTTCCCTTACCGACTTGGGTATCTTTCAAAACATACACCCCATGAAAGAAGGACAATAAATCATTGATGTAAATACTCATAAACAAAAGTATATTACACAAAGATTAGAATAATTGGCAGTACATACACCACTCAAAGGAAATTGTGGAAAATGTAGCATAAATCTCACGGGAATAAAGGTGAGATGAAAAATCCCTTACGAAAACTCGGCAGCCTGACGGCGCCACAGAAAACTTAGAAAAAATGGATTGATGAGATCAAATAGGGTATCTCATCATATTAACTTAAAGTTTATATAAAGAGGAATATAAAAGAACATCCCCCAACATAACAAAGAGGATCTTAAAAGAAGTGACATAAAGGAGAGTACTTAAAAAGAAAGAGAGAGGTTAGATCTCTTACGAAAATTCGGCAGCCTAACGGCGCCACTCAAAACTTCCAAAACGGATTGATGAGATAGAATAGGGTCTATCATCACATGAACATAAAAATTACAGTAAGTGTAATATAAAATGACCTCCCAATAACAAGAAAGATGATCTTTAGAGGGAATGACATAAAAGAGTGTACTTAAAAAGAAAGAGAGGAGTAGGATCCCTTACCTCGGGTCCGACTTGACTTGATCGTTCTTTAACGTCCTGAATAATAAACTTGAGTTAATTTATATTTGCTTAAGAACCTTTTTCAAGTTCATTATTCCTTTTATATCACTTATTTCCATGTTATAAACATTATGTAATCATTTAAGTTAATAATGTTTGTTTTGTCGATATTTGGTTCTTAAGTCGAAAGTGGACTTCTTACAATTACATTGTAACGCCCCGACCCTAGTTGCCCAGAGTCGGTGAATTATTACATAACATTGGCATGATCACAAGAAAGATCAAATCTCGAAAGACCGATTGGTTTAGTAGCCTTGGAAACACTAGATATATTCATAAGTTTTACATTACATCATAAAATGAAAAACTACTACAACAACATAATGTCTCCATAATCCACACTCATATCCCCACATAATATCCCTGCAGGACATTCATAACTTACTTATTCACTTCCTGGGAAAAATAAAACATAGAAAAGGGGTGAGCTCAAATGCCCAGTAAGGATAACAATATAGCGGAAACTTTCATAAAAAAGAATAAACATTTAAGGCAATGTATAACTAAAACAAAAGCCTTTCAAACATGAACATTCAACATGGTATGGCATAAATAAAATGAAATAATGTCATTTACTTATTCACATGGATATTATACTAATCGAATAATCACATGCAAAAATCAATAACCACTTTCATAATGTTGGAATGCATAATGTTGAACTTTAATTTCTTTGTCAAGGCCTCGTCCCAAGACCTTGGGGCTAACTGTAACCGGAACCCAACCCGGAGTGCCTCTAATAACCGGACACCAACCTGGAGTGCCTCTAATAACCGGACACCAACCCGGAGTTCCTCTAATAACCGTAGACCAAACCGGAGTTCCTCTAATAACCGGAGACCAAACCGGAGGGCTTACTTTTACCGGTCCCCAACCCGGAACATACTTGTCTAACACATTCATCTGAATGAAAGGTTGAAATATAACATAAAATTTTGGATTAAAAATAACTTATGAAATGTCAATACTTTAAACAAAAACCATGAGTGACATAAGAATAACGTATCCACTGTGAAAAATATCACAAAACCTTCAATAAAATATGGATGTTTTGTATCATAATAAATCAACTTCAAATAAGCTTAAAATCCATCAAAAGATGTTGACATAGATGAAATCAAAATTATTTTGGAGAAATATCACTTTTTTTTAAATCATTTTAAAAGTAACATAATTATAAAATAATACATTCAATTTGAAAATATTCTTATAAGCTTGTAAGGCAAGCTTCGACGATTTTATAACGGTGGAAAATAACCGCACCCGCCGTATAAGTTAAAAAAAACATTCTTACCTTAATTCTGTCGAAAAGGTTAAAAAGAACCTTGTTTGGAAAACAACGGAAAGATTCCTTTATAAACCACTTATAAAAATTCAAACAAGGGTATAAATGACTTTAACCCATATTCTTGTAAATAGTAAAAATGTTTTGAAATACATTTTGAAGAAACATGGATGTGGATGATAAAGATATCCCAGTAGATTATTACGTATAAACAACCTCGGATAATGAAGAGATTGTGAAATAACCCTTACCAATTTGGTAACTTATGAAACATACAACCCATGAAATAGGTATCATACAATGAATATGTAAATACACATAAATTAAAGTGTATTACACAAAGAATATAATTATGGGCAGTACATACACCACACAAAAGGTAATGGTGGCAATATGGCATGAATCTCACAGGAATAAGGAGTGAGATGAAAACCCCTTACCACGTTAATCAACTGAGTCGTATGGCCAAAAGTTAATAACCACCAAATGATTTACAGAATAACATGAATATAAAGAGAATCATGATAATATATATCAAATGGCAGTACCCAATACACCACTTTCAATAATTTAGTGGCGAACAATGGAAATCTCACGGAATTGAATGTGAGATAAGAAAATCCCTTACCACGTTAATCAACTGAGTCGTATGGCCAAAAGTTAATAACCACCAAATGATTTATAGAATAACATGAATATAAAGAGAATCAGGATAATATATATCAAATGGTAGTACACAATACACCACTTTCAATAATTTAGTGGTGAACAATGGAAATCTCACGGAATTGAAAGTGAGATAAGAAAATCTCTTACCTTGTACTTTTCCTTGGTTGGGGTAGTTTAACCTCCTGTATAATGGTGAAATAATTGTTATTAAATTATACAATAATCATATATATTAATATGATATCATATATTATCTTTTAATATTTATTTGATAATAATATCTTAGTATTATCGTTGTTTCGGGTGTTAACTTTACTTGTTTTATTTTATATGTTTTGTTACGTAAGCCATGTTTGTAATGGATAGGTTGTATATTATTCATATCCAGAATGATATCAAGTCCTTAAACATCATTTTTAAATCATCAAATGATAATTATACTTGAATGGATACGATGGATAATGAATCTTATCGCGTTCGTGGAGACGGTAGTCCGTACGTACGCATGAGCGACAATATCATTATTTTGATATTAAAATAATATATAATTGGATAGTATATCATATATACAGAATCATTATCATGTTATATTTATCATTTACATGAGTTGCACATCATTATTATACCCATCCAAATAATAATATATTGAATAACAATTACACCACGACGTGGAGACGGTAAGCCGTACGTACGCACGTATGGTGACATGTTATTCAAAGGGTGGATAGAATACTGAATATGGTTCTACCATATTTATAATAACATCACAGTATATGTGAGATACTGGAGTTATTATTTTAGAATGGTAAGAACAAAGAAAGAAGAAGTGGAAGAAGAAATGAACTTGAAAAGGGGTGGTGAAAACATTACCTCTTCTTCGGGTTCTTCCTTTTGATTTGATCAAAAGGGCTCCTTAGGTTGGATTTCTGATCAAACTAAGGCCTCTAGGTTGTAGTGAGGGAAGTTGGGGGAGTATTTGGGCAGAGTTTGGCCGAACCAAAAGGCTTTTAAGGTATGAAGAAATGAGAATGAGGAGTGCCCTTTTGTAAGAGGGGTAAGGGGCACCTTTGGAAAAGCTAGAAATATTAATTTATAATAAATTCATATTCGGTTTCTAATGGATCCAAAGTTGATTATTAAAAGGTTAAGGTGGGGATAGGTCGAAAACAACTCAACCAATAGAATTTAGACAGGTTTGGGTACTTATATTAACCTTATCTTTAAGTATTAACTCTAAGTTAATTAGTTTCACTTTTACAATGTCTCTTTGTATTTTTATATAATATGGTTAATAAACTTACTATATACATCCAAGAGACCCCCAAGTGGTCCATTAATGATGAACCTATCATTATATAAGTCTCTTGGCCGAACCTTAGATTTTTAGGAATTTAATATCAATTAATAATATAATATTTGTTTTAAGAACTCTTTTATGTCAATTTTGACACTATTCATTAGTTGATTTTTTTGAAACTCATAACAGATTGATTAATTCGAAAAAAGTCAATTAAATCAATCCTAATATATCATATTATCCTATAAAATTAGTTTAATTCATTAAAAGTTTCATATTATATTTATTTGGGTATTTATAATATCAATTATTTGAATTTTTCACTATTATAGTAATTACTGCATCATCATTGTGTCATAAATAAAATAAATTATTTAATGTCTAAAAATTATAAATAAAATATCATTATGTAGGAAATCTCTTTATATTTCTAATGAATATTTATAATCTAAAATCCAACATATATAACTTTATGTAACAATTGTTTTTCTAAAAGATATATGCTTGTGTCATTTTTGTATTCATTTTAACTTAATTAAAATAAAGTGTCATTATCACTTACAAGTGGATCCATGGGGGTCCCAAAATCGACCCCAAGATTCCCATGGTCGACCATGTATCAACCAATAGGGTTAATACACGTTTTAGGGTAATTTAGTATTATTATAATATTATTTTTTTAACCCTTATTTACCGGATTTACCCTTAACCATGGTAAATAAAATATTTACCGCAGTAATTATTCAAAATGTCTAAAAATAAAAGTTACCTATTTACACAATTTGAACATCCTGATTCCAAATATGGAATCCATTTTCCTAAATTCAAAACACAGAAGTGGCAGAAATTAATTTAAAATTAATTCTCGTTGTCAAAACAAAAAGCGTGTTTTTAAGAGATAATAACTATCAAAAGATTGACACTTGTTTATGTTCAGTTTAATTGTAAAATTATGTCCAATGACCAAATTTATATTAAATGGTAAAAATATATTCTAAATATACTTTAAAACCACTCAAATTCATAATTTATCACTATTAATTATTTTGATTAAAAATTTTGTTTTTAATTAAAATTTAGTAATTTTCACTATTCATCAAAATATGAAAGTTATCCGAAATGTACCAAAATTTCACCTTAGGCTAAATTCGATATTCCAAATCCAAAAATGAAGTCCATTTTGGAAGCTTGGGATGTTTCATTTTAAATTTTTGATGTCCCCATTTAGTCAAAAAGTTTAAAATATTGTATTTAAAAAGGGTTCACTATTAAAAGTTGATAAAAGTGCAATACTGAAAATGAATTTGTTCTTGCATTATGTCTAAGATACTCATAATATGGAAAAATTATAAGGATTATATAGAGTTTAAAATTTATTTAATACTATTCATAACCTCTTTTGAATGGCTTTTTGGTAAGTCATTGTGCAAGTGAACTCGGTGTTGCGTGTAGTGCAAGTTATTGAATTATTTTTAAGAAATAACACATTATGAATTCTTGGGGTGTTACATTCTCCCCTCCTTCAATAAATTGCGTCCTCGAAATTTGAAATTTCTCTTCGAAAATAAAAGGTTGAAAGTAAAAAATATATTTGTGGGAAAACCCACATTGGAAATTGGGTTACTAAAATTTAGTCTTAATATGAGGAAAAGAGAAATCAAAGGGTCACCACCAAATTATGATCTCGATTAGGAGAACATTGGTGGCAATTAGAGACATATAATTGGAGGAAAAACGTAAATATTTATAGGTAGTGATTGAGGTCATCAATCAAAAACAAGTGTAAAATTGAGGTCCTTAAATTCATCAATCTATGATGATTTGAAATACCATCGGTTCAACAAAACATAGGGTATTAGGATAACACATTTTTGACGTTTCAAAATATCTTTGTTGAAATCCCACATCAAAAAATGAATTAATGAGGCCTCTATTTAAAATAAAGAGTCGAAAGTATGAAGATTACCGAAAATAACACATACTAGGGTTCCATGTAGGAAAATATGGATATGAAAGAAAAATATAACCATCAATTATCTGATGGAGAGTGGTAGAGAACATCGATATGAAAAGGCCAACAATCCCAAAGCCATAAATTAGTGATGATTTAAGGTACCATCTAGGAAAACATTTTTGTTCTAAGTTTCTTTTCTTAATGTTGAGGAATTTATTTATGAGATTGGCTAAGATCATAAGGAGATATACTTACTTTATAATTAGAGTTTTATCCATTAATAAATTTCTACCACAAACTCATCTTTCACTCTAAAAGATAATAGAATGTAAAAAAAATCTATTTACACTATTCTTATAGGGTTCCAAAATAAACGAATTTATAATTCATCTACATGATATTTTAATAAAAACTACATTATTTAATCCAGGAAATCTCATGGGCCAGTGGTAGGTGATACACCCTTGTCGCCCTTCGGTTGCGGGTTCAAGTCTCGCAGCCTTGCCGGACGCGACGGGTTGCCGCCC
This sequence comes from Viscum album, assembly GCA_963277665.1. Taxonomy (NCBI): domain Eukaryota; kingdom Viridiplantae; phylum Streptophyta; class Magnoliopsida; order Santalales; family Viscaceae; genus Viscum; species Viscum album. Next base: position 1,073,456,012 of record OY728121.1, on the reverse strand, counting down.
GACCTCCGGGTTGTCCTTTTATGGAAATCCAAAATAATCCAAACTAGAACTATCCAAAATACTTCTGTCCAAACTCATAGTCTAACATTTATAAGGAAGGTAAACATAATATATATCCTTTTTACCCCGTAATAGCATATGAATACCTTCATCATATATTACCATATTCCTTATTGATTACATTCATGCTCCCTTATTCCATATAGAATGCTGGATATACTTCATTAATCCAAAAATGTTTTAAACCCCAACAATGATGGAATATACAAATCATTAATCAGTTCCAAGGTAGTCAAGAATATCCAATATAATTTATCCAAAACAATCACATATTATTCCAAAATCACTACCTCAGTATCAGAACTATATTATGATTTATCATTCTCTCAACCATATATTTTCCAAAAATTTATCCTTCTATTGAGTCACTTTTCTTTGTTCCACACAATCTCAAGTCCTTAATGAAATAGTACTGCAGTACAATCCTTATATACTCCATAATTATTATAACAAGTACATTGTTGATACAACACTCAATTGACATAATCAACATAAGAACTCTAATCATTCCTCTTCATCTGTGGTAGTATCATAACTTGATTATTATCCAATAACATCATTTGTAGCATAGTCTGATGACTGGGACATAGGTTCGCGTAGTGTCCAAACTCCTTGCAAATGAAGCATTGTACATTTGAAACCATTTTCTTACCCTTGCAGTCACGTACTTTGTGCCCTTTTCCTCCACACTTATAACAAACTCCCATTCCTTTCAGGCAAGTTCCAGGGTGTTTCTTTCCACAGTTACCACATATGGGAAAATTCTTGTTTTCCCTCTTCCCTTTATCCATATTTCTCTCTTCCATCCTTTTCTTCTCTTGCTTCCCTTCAAATCCATAGGACTCAGTAAACTCTTTACTTATCTTATCAAAACATGATATTATTTCTTCATATGATGATAATACATGGGAGACTATTTCTCTTATAAATTCTAGCTTAAGACCATGAAAGATATGATCCTTCCTTCTCTTTGGATCATGTGCATTTCTGGAGTTCTCATTCCTTCTACTGGGCGCCATTTCTAAACAATGGCATACACTAGATCAGTTTATGAATCAAAATACATAATCCCATACTTATAAAACACTTAACATAAATTGAACTATTTATGGATATAATCCATAATCATAAAAATGTCTCCTTTGAGGATGTATATACTCATAAACCGTTCATAATGGTTTCTAAAGAAAATGAGAATTATCCTAAGCATATCCCCCGGGAGTGTCGTAACCAAGAGTGCAGCAAGGCCCGTTGTCGTGCACCAGTCCCCGTTCGAGTCTAGCTCAAAGAGGTGTTTTCGGGTTTTACCCCTAGGTACATATGTGGCAGAGCCGCCTCTACTTGCTCGTATCCAGACAGGGATGTATTACTCGGAAAACTCACAAAATCTCTACAATACCAAAATTCTAGGAAGTTCTTCTACACTAATCCTCAAATTTCATCTTAGGTCTACGTGCTCTAATCAGAGTTTATCTAAATCTAGCTTCCAAGGTTTGTACTAAACTTCCTCTGATACCAACTGTAACGCCCCGACCCTAGTTGCCCAGAGTCGGTGCATTATTACATAACATTGGCATGATCACAATAAAGATCAAATCTCGAAAGACCGATTGGTTTAGTAGCCTTGGAAACACTAGATATATTCATAAGTTTTACATTACATCATAAAATGAAAAACTACTACAACAACATAATGTCTCCATAATACACACTCATATCCCCACATAATATCCCTGCAGGACATTCATAACTTACTTCTTCACTTCCTGGGAAAAATAAAACATAGAAAAGGGGTGAGCTCAAATGCCCAGTAAGGATAACAATATAGCGGAAACTTTCATAAATAAGAATAAACATTTAAGGCAATGTATAACTAAAACAAAAGCCTTTCAAACATGAACTTTCAACATGGTATGGCATAAATAAAATGAAATAATGTCATTTACTTATTCACATGGATATTCTACTAATCGAATAATCACATGAAAAAATCAATAACCACTTTCATAATGTTAGAATGCATAATGCTGAACTTTAATTTCTTTGTCAAGGCCTCGTCCCATGACCTTGGGGCTAACTGTAACCGGAACCCAACCCGGAGTGCCTCTAATAACCGGACACCAACCCGGAGTGCCTCTAATAACCGGACACCAACCCGGAGTTCCTATAATAACCGGAGACCAAACCGGAGTTCCTCTAATAACCAGAGACCAAACCGGAGGGCTTACTTTTACCGGTCCCCAACCCGGAACATACTTGTCTAACACATTCATTTGAATGAAAGGTTGAAATATAACATAAAATTTTGGATTAAAAATAACTTATGAAATGTCAATACTTTAAACAAAAACCATGAGTGACATAAGAATAACGTATCCACTGTGAAAAATATCACAAAACCTTCAATAAAATATGGATGTTTTGTATCATAATAAATCAACTTCAAATAAGCTTAAAATCCATCAAAAGATGTTGACATAGATGAAATCAAAATTATTTTGGAGAAATATCACTTTTTTTTAAATCATTTTAAAAGTAACATAATTATAAAATAATACATTCAATTTGAAAATATTCTTATAAGCTTGTAAGGCAAGCTTCGACGATTTTATAACGGCGGAAAATAACCGCACCCGCCGTATAAGTTAAAAAAACATTCTTACCTTAATTCTGTCGAAATGGTTAAAAAGAACCTTGTTTAGAAAACAACGGCAAGATTCCTTTATAAACCACTTATAAAAAGTCAAACAAGGTTATAAATGACTTTAACCCATATTCTTGTAAATAGTAAAAATGTTTTGAAATACATTTTGAAGAAACATGGATGTGGATGATAAAGAGATCCCAGTAGATTATTACGTATAAACAACCTCGGATAATGAAGAGATTGTGAAATAACCCTTACCAATTTGGTAACTTATGAAACATACAACCCATGAAATAGGTATCATACAATGAATATGTAAATACACATAAATTAAAGTGTATTACACAAAGAATATAATTATGGGCAGTACATACACCACACAAAAGGTAATGGTGGCAATATGGCATGAATCTCACAGGAATAAGGAGTGAGATAAAAACCCCTTACCACGTTAATCAACTGAGTCGTATGGCCAAAAGTTAAAAACCACCAAATGATTTACAGAATAACATGAATATAAAGAGAATCATGATAATATATATCAAATGGAAGTACCCAATACACCACTTTCAATAATTTAGTGGCGAACAATGGAAATCTCACGGAATTGAATGTGAGATAAGAAAATCCCTTACCACGTTAATCAACTGAGTCGTATGGCCAAAAGTTAATAACCACCAAATGAATTACAGAATAACATGAATATAAAGAGAATCAGGATAATATATATCAAATGGTAGTACACAATACACCACTTTCAATAATTTAGTGGTGAACAATGGAAATCTCACGGAATTGAATGTGAGATAAGAAAATACCTTACCTTGTACTTTTCCTTGGTTGGGGTAGGTTAACCTCCTGTATAATGGTGAAATAATTGTTATTAAATTATACAATAATCATATATATTAATATTATATCATATATGATCTTTTAATATTGATTTGATAATAATATCTTAGTATTATTGTTGTTTCGGGTGTTAACTTTACTTGTTTTATTTTATATGTTTTGTTACGTAAGCCATGTTTGTAATGGATAGGTTGTATATTATTCATATCCAGAATGATATCAAGTCCTTAAACATCATTTTTAAATCATCAAATGATAATTATACTTGAATGGATACGATGGAGAATGAATCTTATCGCGTTCGTGGAGACGGTAGTCCGTACGTACGCACGAGCGACAATATCATTATTTTGATATTAAAATAATATATAATTGGATAGTATATCATATATACAGAATCATTATCATGTTATATTTATCATTTACATGAGTTGCACATCATTATTATACCCATCCAAATAATAATATATTGAATAACAATTACACCACGACGTGGAGACGGTAAGCCGTACGTACGCACGTATGGTGACATGTTATTCAAAGGGTGGATAGAATACTGAATATGGTTCTACCATATTTATAATAACATCACAGTATATGTGAGATACTGGAGTTATTATTTTAGAATGTTAAGAACAAAGAAAGAAGAAGTGGAAGAAGAAATGAACTTGAAAAGGGGTGGTGAAAACATTACCTCTTCTTCGGGTTCTTCCTTTTGATTTGATCAAAAGGGCTCCTTAGGTTGGATTTCTGATCAAACTAAGGCCTCTAGGTTGTAGTGAGGGAAGTTGGGGGAGTATTTGGGCAGAGTTTGGCCGAACCAAAAGGATTTTAAGTTATGAAGAAATGAGAAGGAGGAGTGCCCTTTTATAAGAGGGGTGAGGGGCACCTTTGGAAAAGCTAGAAATATTAATTTATAATAAATTCATATTCGGTTTCTAATGGATCCAAAGTTGATTATTAAAAGGTTAAGGTGGGGATAGGTCGAAAACAACTCAACCAATAGAATTTTGACAGGTTTGGGTACTTATATTAACCTTATCTTTAAGTATTAACTCTAAGTTAATTAGTTTCACTTTTACAATGTCTCTTTGTATTTTTATATAATATGGTTAATAAACTTACTATATACATCCAAGAGACCCCCAAGTTGTCCATTAATGATGAACCTATCATGATATAAGTCTCTTGTCCGAACCATAGATTTTTAAGAATTTAATATCAATTAATAATATAATATTTGTTTTAAGAACTCTTTTATGTCAATTTTGACACTATTCATTGAGTTGATTTTTGTGGAACTCATAACAGATTGATTACTTCGAAAAAAAGTCCATTAAATCAATCCTAATATATCATATTATCCTAGAAAATTAGTTTAATTCATTAAAATTTTCATATTATATTTATTTGGATATTTATAATATCAATTATTTTAATTTTTCACTATTATAGTAATTACTGCATCATCATTGTGTCATAAATAAAATAAATTATTTAATGTCTAAAAATTATAAATAAAATATAATTATGTAGGAAATCTTTTTATCTTTCTAATAAATATTTATAATCTAAAATCCAACATATATAACCTTATGTAACAATTGTTTTTCTAAAAGATATATGCTTGTGTCATTTTTGTATTCATTTTAACTTAATTAAAATAAAGTGTCATTATCACTTACAAGTGGATCCATGGGGCCCCCAAATCGACCCAAAGATGCCCATGGTCGACCATGTATCAAAAAATAGGGTTAAGACACGTTTTAGGGTAATTTAGTATTATTATAATATTATTTTTTTAACCCCTATTTACCGGATTTACCCTTAACCATGGTAAATAAAATATTTACCGCAGTAATTATTCAAAATGTCTAAAAATAAAAGTTACCTATTTACACAATTTGAACATCCTGATTCCAAATATGGAATCCATTTTCCTAAATTCAAAACACAGAAGTGGCAGAAATTAATTTAAAATTAATTCCCGCTGTCAAAACAAAAACCGTGTTTTTAAGAGATAATAACTATCAAAAGATTGACACTTGTTTATGTTCGGTTTAATTGTAAAATTATGTCCAATGACCAAATTTATATTAAATGGTAAAAATATATTATAAATATAATTTAAAACCACTCAAATTCATAATTTATCACTATTAATTATTTTTATTAAAAAAGTTGTTTTTAATTAAAATTTAGTAATTTTCACTATTCATCAAAATATGAAAGTTATCCGAAATGTACCAAAATTTTACCTTAGGATAAATTCGATATTCCAAATCCAAAAATGAAGTCCATTTTGAAATATAAAATATATATAATTTCAAAATTTAGGTATTACTATTCATAACGGCTAGTTTGATTGGTTGTGGTGTGTGTTAAAACTCAAGGTTGCGTACAACACACGCTACTGTATTATTCAAAGAAAACGTACCGTGGAAGCTTGGGATGTTTCATTTTAAATTTTTGATGTCCCCATTTAGTCAAAAAGTTTAAAATATTGTATTTAAAAAGGGTTCACTATTAAAAGTTGATAAAAGTGCAATACTGAAAATGAATTTGTTCTTGCATTATGTCTAAGATACTCATAATATGGAAAAATTATAAGGATTATATAGAGTTTAAAATTTATTTAATACTATTCATAACCTCTTTTGAATGGATTTTTGGTAAGTCATTGTGCAAGTGAACTCGGTGTTGCATGTAGTGCAAGTTATTGAATTATTTTTAAGAAATAACACATTATGAATTCTTGGGGTGTTACATACATGTTGTTTGTGTGGTCAAAGGTTCTTTATATCCAGAATGACATTCCTGATTTGGATATCATATATATCATATATATCCAGCATATACATGTATTTATAATATTACATAATCATTTAGAGGTAAGAAATGAAATGCAACGTTCATAGAGACGGTAAGCCGTACGTACGCATGAACGCTACTCTCATTTCTTTGTCATATTAATGGAATTAAAACTAAATGAGAGGTATGTATATTTTAATTCCAGAATTATATTCACCATTTAGATGTATCATTCATCATATATATCCATTATATACATGTACTTATAATAGTACAATACATTTGGGGATAATAAATGAAATGCACCGTTCATGGAGACGGTAAGCCGTACGTACGCATGAACGCTACTTTCATTTCTATCTCATACTTTAATGGAAAGAAATAATAATGATATAGAGGTATATAATAATTCTAGTATAAAATCACATAATAATAACATTAAATCCATCCTTTATACATCCCACTTATGGCATTAACAAATCACATCACTTTGAGGGGGCGGTAGTCCGCACTTCCTAAAATGAAGATATCGCGTATACCCATAATGGAAGCCGTAAAGGTAAGCCACAAATGAAAAATACAGAAGCTTAAGTAAAACATAAACATATTATATATCATATATAAATATAGTGACATATTAATGGCCACCTTTGAAGGTGTTATATGAGTGTTGAACAATCATCGTTTCGTGAGGCAGAAATTCGCCATCCACAGAAACAATATGTTCTTTAACCATTATATGTAGGTGTGTGTAAGTGTAGATCGAATCCTTCTTATAACAACATACTAGTATATTTAGGATACTGTATTTGTTACAAAATAAAATAATAAAAAGAGTTTAGGGGGTTGGAGAAGAAAAATAAAACAAAAGGACTCAAAAGAAGACATTACCTTAAAATCGGGTAACTCCCCTTGGTTTGAGCTCAAAGGCTTACTTGGAAAGACTTATGCCCAAATTGAGGCTTCAAGGAGTAATAGAGGGATGTGGAGAGCCAAAATGGGCAGGGGTTGGCCAAGCCAAAGGCTTTGGGAGTGTGGGTAAGGAGGTAGAGGTGGGGACCTTCTATAAGAGGAGAAGAGGGGCACTCTTGGAAAGTAAAGAAAAGTCACATTATTTTAAAATGGTATTCGGACTTAAGAGGTCCCACATTGATTTATTTCGAGGATAAGGTGATAAGGGTTTGAAATCCACTCATCCAATAGGTTTTGTACATGTGTAGTTCTTAGATATTACATTATCTTTCCATTTTATTTAAATCGTTAAATAATGAGGTCATCGTTGCATCATCATGATGTCATAAATAATTTAATTTATCTAATGTCTAAAAATTATAAAAAAAATACTATGATGTAGGAAATCTTTTTATATTTCCAATTAATATTCATTGTCAAAAATCAGATTTGTATAACCCCATGTAAAAATTGTTTTAGTAAAATATTTCATGTTTGTCTCATTTTTACATTAACTTTAAATAAAAAGATATTAATGTCATTTTCCAACCAAAGTGGCTTCATGGGGTCCCCAAGTTGACCCATGGGTTTTCTTGATCGTCCATGACACATCCAATGAGGTTAGGACATGTGTAAAGTTCATTTAATATTATTAAAACATTATTTTTACCTTAAACTACACTAATTACCTCTAATCGCGATTAAAAACTTAATAAGTTACTATTCACCAAAAAAATATTTTTATCCCATTGAATCACATTTTACTTCTTAATGAAAACCATGTATGTCAGAGTTTTGAAATTCAAAACACAAAGATGGAAAAATTTCATTTAAATGGAAAAATCAGTTTTTTATAAGTACCACTTAGTGGTTTCACTATTCATCAAAAATTGAAGTTTTTCAGAAAAATTCCAAAAATTAACCCTAAGATATATTTGATATTCCGAATTCAAAAATGAAGTCTATTTTAAAAAATTCAAAACATATAAGTCACATTAATTAATTTAATAATTAATTCCCGATGTCAGAGCAAATAACATGTTTTTATGAAACAATAAGTATCAAAAGATTGACACTAGTTTAAGTCTAATTTCAAAGTGAAATTAATTCCAATGACCACTATTGGATTTAATGGTAAAAATATATTCTAATTTCACTTTAAAACCAATTCAAAATATAATCTAATCATATAAATAAATTAGATTAAAAAGAGGTTTTGAATTAAAATACAACATTTTACACTATTCATTAAAAAATGAACTTTATCAGAAAGATACCAAAAATTTACACAAAGTAAATTTTGATGTCCCAATTCTTAAGAAGAGTTTTATTTGGTCCAAAAGGATGTACAAGAGTGAACAAAACTATATTTAATGACGGTTCTCCACCAAAAGGCATTAAGTGAACCTTTAGTGAAAACTAGGGCATATACGCCTAAAATTGAATTCTTTCCGTATTTTAAGCCTTTATCTTTTATTGGATAAATGTAAAAACATTTAAAAAAATATATAATCATATTTTAGTTATTTATATCCATTCCCGCCAATACAACGGCTACATGTTAACTACCATTTAAAATAATTTTATTTTATTAATAGAGTGCAACGTAAGATTCCCAAGAAACTCGTTGTTGCGTGTTGGGTACACCATCGAGCATGGAGTCCCCTTTAAAGTCATATTAATATTTTATTCACAAATATGGATAAATATGAAAATTTCATATTCTTTATTTACCTGGGGTGTTACATCCTTCCCCCCTTTTGGGAATTGTGTCCTCACAATTTTTAAAATTGAGCTTGGAAACATCCTTGAAAGTCCCACATCGGAACAAGAGTCGGTAAAACAATCACTTTAAAATAAAGAAAGATTAGTACAAAGGTCACCCGAGTTAACCCATACTAGGATTCCAAGTATGAAAATATGGACATGGAGGAAAAAACAAAGGGTCATGTTCTGATGGAGAGTGATAGAAAACATGTTTAGGAGAAAGTTAACCATGAGAAAATCACAAACTTGTGATGGGTTAAACGGTATTCGATTCCCCAGTAGGAAAAGTTAATAGACAACATTTTTTTAAGTTACTTTTTATTAAGGAATTTATTCATAAGGAAACATAATCACTTATCATGTTGACTTTCAACTTTTATTAGATTCCTTACACAAACTCATATTTTCTCTAAAAGGCAATTATTTAGGAAGACTTGTTCACATTAAGAGTACTATAATCAACTTCTAGAGAATCACCTAATCCACCAAAGAGAACTATATACTTCCCATGTCTTTAGACTTTAACCAAAACCAAAAAGGCTAGTACAAGATCAGATAATCCAGAAAAGGATAACCCTTTATAAAAAGAAAATCTATGCTTAATCTCCAAAATTTGTCCAACGAAACTCAAAGTTCAATGAGGACCATTAGATAAACAATTTGTCCATAAAATTCTTCAAAGTAAACCAAACTAAGGTTGAGACCCAAATATTTGAAGGATTTATTCACATGGTCTTCCAAGTTAAATCGTAACATTTATCTCCAAACAACATCTGTTGCTCCTAAAGTCTCGTATTGAAAAGTAATTAACCTAATCACATATCCTCCATGATAGGTTAATAATTTTCATAAATAACCCAAAATCAACTTACTCTTAATTCATAAAATCATCCATCTAAAAGGAATCAGTCAAACTAACCAGGGACTTCACGTAGTCTAGTGGTAGGCGATAAATACCAGTTGCACTTTGGTTGTGGGTTCGATTCCCGCAGCTTTGTCCGACGCGACGGGTTGTCACACGGTCTGCGTGTTGTCCTTTTTCCAAAACTATATAATTCTTAAAACATTCCCCAAAATGAGATAAAATATTCAAAAATAATCATAACATATTTTAACCTCAAGTTTATCTCATGCCTTTCATTTTCCATCATATCATATAATAACCCATAATTACCTCAAAAGTAAGGATCATATAAACTCTAACGGTTACCTTTATAATTATTACCTGAACTTCCATATCGATTGGTCATCTCATACATGATGCATTAAAGTACATACCAAGGTTCAAGTGGTTGATCATGACTCCTTGATAGTTGGTTTAGAACAACCACGAGTTTCCTCATTGAATCCTCCATTTTATCTAGTATCTTAATCAGAGAACCACCACAGTTTCCTTCAAACCTGTTGTCTCTTTGGTGCCTGTTAGATCCATCCATTGACTAAAAACAGAAATGTCAGTGTGAGTATATCAACAAAACCATCATGTACTAATGAGGAAGATAAATACTAAGATATACTTACTCATTCACTTTATCTAAAACTAGGAATCTTCCTGAAATCCTAACCATTATGGTAATGTCACTTATGCTTAGAGAATACCCTAACCTCTAAAGTTATCTAAACTGACCTTTGATACCAACTATAAGGCCCCAGCTTTAAACCTTACTTAATCTTGAGTTATTACAAGATTACACATTGAGGATCTTTTTAGGTTTAGAGTTTTAGAGAATTAGATCATGAAACTTGCATTACATTCCACATTTAAACAAAGTGGTTACATAAAAGACAATATTCATTCTTCCCATCAACGGAAACATATTTAAAATAAAACACGGATTCTTTCTTGACACATCCTTGACACTATCATCACATCATGCACCTTTCCCTTGACCTGTGAAAAACATTTCAAAAACTTAGGATGAGCATAAAAAGCTCAGTAAGGGTTATAAAAATATAGAAAGGAAACATGAGTTCATATATACATAAGAATGAAATCATACTTTACCCATAAAACATAGGCACTTTAACATACCTCATCAAACCATTAATAAATCATAGAAATCATAAGACATAAAGGTAACTTGAGGCATTCATAACATTCTTACGTAGGGAGTAACCCTCTTGGTAACATTTGGAATACCCATCACAGTATATTCCCTAAATCTCTTCGGAGAAACCTTAACATTTCACTCCTTCATGTTACCCAATGCATTGGAGAGCTATATCGGGCTCACCCGTCCTTATTTTATCACGGAACCACCCGTATTCATAACAATGCCTAAGAACCATAATATAATCTTATCACATAAAACATGCATAAAGGAAACATAACATTTCCACTTTTCAATCACAAGATATCAATACAACACATTGAAAAAACATTATGAAAACCATTTTCAATACCAAAATAAAATAAAATTAAAACATGGTATTTATTTTTCTTTTAAAAAGAAGGTATGGCTTGTAGAGGAATCCGAAACTCAAATAATGGTCACGACGGCGGAGAAGTCGTTGTCGCCGCATACGTACGACAAAACATTCCCTTTTCTCATTTAGTAAAACGCTTCATATAAAAAAGATTCCTTTTGAATAAATGTAAAAGTAAAAGGGGTTTATACACCGTATAAAAGAAGGTTGTGTATAAAACAAAATATGCCTCAATGAAAGGAGATTGAGACGAAGTCCCATACAAAGACGGTATCCTTGGTTTAAGGATAAATCAATTATATAATTATGTGTGACAAACGATTACACCAAATATAAGTGGATATTAAGTGTAAAATAATCAAAGTCCATTCACACATATTAAAAGGATGACATATTCAATAACTACATGTTGAACCCAAAGAAATCGAAATTGGGTTAAGAAGTTCCCTTGACAGCCTAACGGCGTCACATCAAAATGAGTTGATGAGAGATAAAAAGTGTATCTCATCACTTGGACATAAAATTTACATCAATAAGGATATATGAGAACATATCCCAACATAACAATATGTAAATTAAAAGACACAACAAAAGAATTCTTTTAAAAAGAGGAGGGTGAAAGGTTCCCTTACCGACTTGGGTATCTTTCAAAACATACACCCAATGAAAGAAGGACAATAAATCATTGATGTAAATACTCATAAACAAAATTATATTACACAAAGATTAGAATAATGGGCAGTAAATACACCACTCAAAGGAAATTGTGGCAAATGTAGCATAAATCTCACGGGAATAAAAGTGAGATGAAAAATCCCTTACGAAAACTCGGCAGCCTAACGGCGCCACATAAAACTTACAAAAATGGATTGATGAGATCAAATAGGGAATCTCGTCATATTAACATAAAGTTTATAGAAAGATTAATATAAAATAACATCCCCCAACATAACAAATAGGAGCTTAAAAGAAGTGACATAAAGGAGAGTACTTAAAAAGAAAGAGAGAGGTTAGATCTCTTACGAAAATTCAGCAGCCTAACGGCGCCACTCAAAACTTCCAAAATGGATTAATGAGATAGAATAGGGTCTCTCCTCACATGAACATAAAAATTACAGTAAGTGTAATATAAAATAACCTCCCAATAACAATAAATATGAGCTTTAGAGGGAATGACATAAAAGAGTGTACTTAAAAAGAAAGAGAGGAGTAGGATCCCTTACCTCGGGTCCGACTTGACTCGATCATTCTTTAACGTCCTGAATAATAAACTTGAGTTAATTTCTATTTTCTTAAGAACCTTTTTCAAGTTCATTATTCCTTTTATATCACTTATTTCCATGTTATAAAGAATATGTAATCATTTAAGTTAATAATGTTTGTTTTGTCGATATTTGGTTCTTAAGTCGAAAGTGGACTTCTTACAATTACATGTTGTTCGTGTGGTCAAAGGTTCTTTATATCCAGAATGAAATTCCTGATTTGGATATCATATATATCATATATATCCAGCATATACATGTATTTATAATATTACATAATCATTTAGAGGTAAGAAATGAAATGCACCGTTCATGGAGACGGTAAGTCGTACGTACGCATGAACGCTACTTTCATTTCTTTGTCATATTAATGGAATTAAAACTAAATTATAGGTATGTATATTTTAATTCCAGAATTATATTCACCATTTAGATGTATAATTAATCATATATATCCATTATATACATGTACTTATAATAGTACATTACATTTGGGGATAAGAAATGAAATGCACCGTTCATGGAGACGGTAAGCCGTACGTACGCATGAACGCTACTTTCATTTATATCTCATACTTTAATGGAAAGAAGTAATAATGATATATAGGTATATAATAATTCCAGTATAACATCATATAATAATAACATTAAATCCATCCTTTATACCTCCCACGTATGGCATTAACGAATCACATCACTTTGAAGGGGCGGTAGTCCGCACTTCCTAAAATGAAGATATCACGTATACCCATAATGGAAGTCGTAAAGGTAAGCCACAAATAAAAAATACAGAAGCTTAAGTAAAACATAAACATATTTTATATCATATATAAATATATTGACATCTTAATGGCCACCTTTGAAGGTGTTATATGAGTGTTGAACAATCATCGTTTCGTGAGGCAGAAATTCGCCATCCACAGAAACAATATGTTCTTTAACCATTAGATGTAGGTGTGTGTAAGTGTAGCTTTAATCCTTCTTATAACAACATCCTAGTATATTTTGGATACTGTAGTTGTTACAAAAGAAAATAATAAAAAGAGTTTAGGGGGTTGGAGAAGAAAAATAAAACAAAAGGACTCAAAAGAAGACATTACCTTAAAATCGGGTAACTCCCCTTGGTTTGAGCTCAAAGGCTTACTTGGAAAGACTTCGGCCCAAAGTTAGGCTTCAAGGAGTAATATAGGGATGTGGAGAGCCAAAATGTGCAGGGTTCGGCCAAGCCAAAGGCTTTGGGAGTGTGGGTAAGGAGGTAGAGGTGGGGACCTTTTATAAGAGGAGAAGAGGGGCACTCTTGGAAAGTAAAGAAAAGTCACATTATTTTAAAACGGTATTCGGATTTAAGAGGTCCCACATTGATTTATTTCGAGGATAAGGTGATAAGGGTTAGAAATCCACTCATCCAATAGGTTTTGGACATGTGTAGGTCTTAGATATTACATTATCTTTCCATTTTATTTAAATCGTTAAATAATGAGGTCATCGCTGCATCATCATGATGTCATAAATAATTTAATTTATCTAATGTCTAAAAATTATAAAAAAATACTATGATGTAGGAAATCTTTTTATCTTTCCAATGAATATTTATAGTCAAAAATCTGATTTGTATAACCCCATGTAAAATTGTTTTAGTAAAACCTTTCATGTTTGTCTCATTTTTACTTTAACTTTAAATAAAAATATATTAATGTCATTTTCCAAACAAAGTGGCTTCATGGGGTCCCCAAGTTGACCCATGGGTTGTCTTGGTCGGCCATGACACATCCAATAAGGTTAGGACATGTGTCAAGTTCATTTCATATTATTAAAACATTATTTTTACCTTAAACTACACTAATTACCTCTAATCGCGATTAAAAACTTAATAAGTTACTATTCACCAAAAAATTATTTTTATCCCATTGAATCACATTTTACTTCTTAATGACAACCATGTATATCGGATTTTTGAAATTCAAAACACAAAGATGGCAAAATTTCATTTAAACGGAAAAATCAGTTTTTTATAAGTACCACTTAGTGGTTTCACTATTCATCAAAAATTGATGTTTTTCAGAAAAATCCCCAAAATTCACCCTAAGATATATTTGATATTCCGAATTCAAAAATGAAGTCTATTTTAGAAAATTAAAAACATATAAGTCACATTAATTAATTTAATAATTAATTCCCGCTGTCAGAGCAAATAGCGTGTTTTTATGAAACAATAAGTATCAAAAGATTGACACTAGTTTAAGTCTGATTTCAAAGTGAAATTAATTCTAATGACCACTATTGGATTTAATGGTAAAAATATATTCTAATTTCACTTTAAAACCAATTCAAAAGATAATCTAATCATATAAATAAATTATATTAAAAAGAGGTTTTGAATTAAAATACAACATTTTACACTATTCATTAAAAAATGAACTTTATCAGAAAGATACCAAAAATTTACACAAAGTAAATTTTGATGTCCCAATTCTTAAGAAGAGTTTTATTTGGTCCAAAAGGAAGTACAAGAGTGAACAAAACTATATTTAATGACGGTTCTCCACCAAAAGGCATTAAGTGAACCTTTAGTGAAAACTAGGGCATATACACCTAAAATTGAATTCTTTCCGTATTTTAAGCCTTTATCTTTTATTGGATAAATGTAAAAACATTTTAAAAACATATATAATAATATTTTAGTTATTTCTATCCATTCCTACCAATACAATGGCTACATGTTAACTACCATTTAAAATAATTTTATTTTATTAATAGAGTGCAACGTAAGATTCCCAAGAAACTCGTTGTTACGTGTTGGGTACACCATCGAGCATGGCGTCCCCTTTAAAGTCATATTAATATTTTATTCACAAATATGGATAAATATGAAAATTTCACATTCTTTATTTACCTTGGGTGTTACACATAAATCCATTATAATGGTTGTTAAAAATTGTAAAATTTATTTTATAACCCCTTTGTATTATTAATCTCATTTTTATACACAATAATAAATAATGAAACAAAACTAGTTTGTGGTGATCAAAAACCCGCCAAAATAATCTAAATGATTATCACTAAAGTCTTATCTAAGGATTAATCCTCACCTAGAATAACAAAATTACTTATATAACCATTTAATATTTTATATTTACATTAATAACATATAAATTAAATTCTAGATATATATTATAATTTTACACGATCTTTCATACGTCTATTCAAGTGAACCAATCATGCAAACTATGGAAACGAACACTCTCGAACGATGAAATTGTATATTATAACTCGTAAAAAAAGACCATAAATGAACTTAATAAAATTATAATAAATAAAATAAATTTAAAAATGTTCTTAATTAATTAATTAATTGACTTAATTTGATTATGAATAACATTAACATCAAGTACAGAACAATTTCGGACATATGGTAAGGGATTCTTTCCAAACCTCCATTTTACTTTTAGGGTACGATTTCTCTATTTTTATCCCAATTTAATTCTTTATTATTCTTATTTGATCCTCCTAAATTATGTTTTTATGTTCCAAACATATTTTTTATCCATATTTTTCTTTATTTTATGGGAAAATACATTTTTTATAAGGTTCCCTTCCCATTTTCTCTAGATAAGCAAGCCTGATTAAAGGGAACTTCTCAAATTATTACTCATTTTCAAGTACCATCCTTAATATGTTTTAAGTGAAAATTATTTTTATAAAATCCCTCATCTTATCATGAAACAAATTATTGGTTCATTTTTTGTTTTATATAAACAATTATGACCTTTCTATTTTAATGACTCTTTATTGTTTTACATAAAAAAGCACTAAAGTTTCTCATTTCTAAAGTTTCCTAACTAATATTTTTAATTTTTTTGACATAAATTATCATTATATGTGACTATTATACTTTATTAATATCCACTTATTATTTATATCCATTCTATCATGATCTGTTTTATGATACACCTTTTTGTTATTCCTTGTGACATGTTTATAATATCCAATTCATTCCTTGGGTAACCCTTATGTTTATACCTCATGTTTGATTCTTATTATGGAAAAAATATGCATGAAAATGTTATGATGGGTGAACCCAAATATCATTCCAATGAATTAGGTACTATTAAGTCTCATGATATGTCATGTTGTTATAAGGAATGAACCTGATTCCTTTATGGGACTTTGTCGACCATATGCAATGGTCTTGGTAGTTATCCTTGAATCATGCTTATGTTATATTATGTGTTGTTTACAAATTACTATGATTCCATGATTACATGTACCCATTCTCTACATTTTATTATTTATTATGTTTATTCAAGATCCGTGCATTTTTATGTCATCATGTTATGCCTTATAACCGATGTGCTTTTCTTCATTCCAAAGTTTATATCCTTACTGAGATTTTTTATTCATCTCCTTTATTCATGTATTCCCCAGGATATTCTAAGAATATGTAGGAGATAAATGGAATATATGATATATTAATGTATGATTAAAATAAATATGTTTTATTCTATTTCCATGTTTTTAGTTTTATGTACCTAACCATTGAAATACACTAGAATTTACGATCTTTGGCTTGTAATTTTATGGTTAATTATGATAAAAATCATGTAATGATATGTTTAAAAGAATATGTCCACTATATCTTGTATGAGATCAAGGTCTATTTATTTTTGGAGAATATTACTAGATAACTTTAGTAATAACCCTAGGGATTATTCTTTCACCATGGATAACCTATATTGAAAATTAGGGAATCACAAGATGGGATATACTTTCTATTTTCATGATTATCCTTATATTTTAAAAGTTTCTTTTTACTATTATTATTAGATAAGTATTCAATCCCCCTAATTGTATTTTATTTTTCTTATTTAAAATATTGTAGGAGGAAGACCATGAAAAACTCTTATCTATCTTCCTGAAGAACGACTTGAAAATATTTTCCTAAAGTAATTATAAAAATTACTTTGAAACCTTTTCCAATATCCAAGTTACATGAACAGAACTTTATGAGGCATACAATACCTCTACCATTTCCTAATTATTTCAAGGATCAATTATTTTCTATTGGATCTTCTCTTTATTTAAAACACTTGATGAACTCAATGATTTTCAAGATGTTGCAGAAGAGGGAGACCATCGAGTATCCTATATGTATCTAATTATAGATTTCTATCCTTGGGGAAATATCAAAACTGATTTACCAACACCCGATTTTGAAATATTTTAAGATGAAATTGTAATATTATTTTATAAAAAAAAAATAATATAATACAAAATTATATATGAAATATAAATTTTTATGATTTATTGATGCTTTTATTGATATCATCCAAGATGCAGGGATTGTATTTGGATAGAAGAAGTTGATGATTTTGAAAATATCATGAGGTACCATCATGACACATGAACCATTTCTCCTTGAATTAAATTCCAATAGGAAAGACTAAATACCTCATTGAAGTGGTGAAGGAGAATTACCCTCACCTATTTTCTGCATAGTTTGTAAAATGAAATTTCAAGGGAGAAATTTCATAAGGGGGGAAGAATGTAACGATCCATAATTATATCAGTGAAATTTTCCCTTCTTATAATTATTTAATATGGTATAAAACACATAAAATCACATATATAAGACAATAAAAACTTTATAAATGAATAACTAATGAAATAAGAGATATTTCAAGAAATTAAGGATCCTATACCAATGGAATAGTAACTTGAACATTGGAATAGTAATATGAACCTTATAAAAAGTAAATCATCCAATAGAATATTAACCTCACCCTTGAAGGTATAAATAAAATTTATGAATCTTATAAATTAAAATATGATATAATTATATCACTGTCTAAATAAATAAATGTTTAGAAAATGATAAATTAAGTTTCAGTATTTTTGTCAAGCAAAAATGTTTATTTAAAATTTTATAATTAATATAATGATTTAAAAGAAAATTTATTTTCATAAAATAGATTTATACATTAATATTTTTTGTCTTAGGATTATAAAAAAAATTATGAGACCTTAATTAATTTTTCAAAGTGTAATAAAATGAGTTATAATTTTAAAATTGATATTTTTTGAATAAATGATGATTTGAATTGAAAATAAATTGTCATATTTTTTAATTTATTTTCATAAAATTTTGTTTATTTTTTAATTATACACATTGAAAAATTGATAGGGTGAATATTTGTGATTTTTCTAAAATAGTTGAATTTTTGTGAATAGTGAAATACGGTAATTTATGGTATAAGCTAAATGCATTAATTATTGAGTCGTGGGTGATGTTTGGCTGATTTCAGCACCATTGGTTAAAAATAACATTCACTATTTACTATAATTAGTCACAAGAATCCACACAATTCATAATCATGATCCAAAATAATAAATAAATAAATAAAATAATCAAAAAACAACCCCCTCTTCCACTATAAATACCACCTCTTATCCTCACACCTCTTAATCCTCAAATCTTGTCCAATATATGACCAATACTCTTTTTAAGTACCTTCCCTACTTCTAGGAGGTTCTAGTCTCAAAAAAATACCAAAACCAATTTTCTTAAGGAGGTTCTGAAGGTGAAGAATTCAAGAGGTAAATCCTCTTTCTCTTTTTCTACTTTCTTTTCACTTTCATTTATTTTCTTATACACTCCTCACATCATGTGTAAAAACATTAATGATAGCTCCAATACCTTATATATACTATAATTCTATTATTTTAGTGGAAAATAAACCATCAATTCTCTTTTCCTCTTCCTTTTATTCTAAAAATTAAAATATCATCCGTGAGGTGTTGATTTCTCACCTTCAAGGATGGAAAGTTTTCATTTTACTTTACTGCATTCAAGGTTGGAAATAAAAACATTATAATTTTTGGTAAAAACTATAAAATTTATGTAATAAACCTTTAAATTTTCTGAAACTAATTTTTATACTCAATAATGAATAATGAAATAGAACTAGTTTATGACAATCAAAATACCGCCAAAATAATCTAAACGATTATCACTAACATATTATCTAATGATTAATCCTCACCCCAAATAACTAAAATGTATTATATAACCATTTAATATTATATATGTTCATTAATAACTTATAACTTCAATTATATATATCTATTCTCATTTTATATGATCTTTCGTACATTTATTCAAGTGAATCCATCATGAAAACTAAGGAAATGAATACTCTCAACCACTTTATAAATCATCAAAAAGGATATAAATGAACTTAATAAAATTATAATAAATAAAATAAATGTAGGAAATTTTCTGAATTAATTAATTAATGGATATAATTTTATTATCCATGACATTAAGATCAAGTGCAGAACACTTTTGAATATTAGGTAAGGGATTCTTTCTAAACCTCTATTTTTCATTCAATTTACTCTTTATCTCTCTTTATCCCAATATAATTATTAATTATTCCTATTTAATCCTCATAAATTATATTTTTATGTTCTAAACATATGTTCTAATCCATATTCTTCTTTATTTTATGGGAAAATACATGTTTTATAATGTCCCCTTCCAATTTCCTCTCGATAAGAAAGCCCGGTTAAAGGGAACTTCTCAAATTCTAACTCATTTTCAAGTACCATCCTTAATTTTTTTTAAGAAACCATTATATTTTATAAAATAACTAATCTAATCAATAAATAAAATATTGGTTCATTTCTTGTTTTATATAAACAATTATGAACTTTCTGTTTTAATGAATCTCTAATGTTTGTCCTTAAACCGCACTACCGTGGGCCATTTCTAAAGTATCTTAAATGCCCTTTTTAAATGTTTTCCCATAATTTGGAAAAATTATCATCATATATTCCTTTTTTACTTTATTAATTTCCATTTATTATTTAAATCCATTAATTCATGAACTATTTTATGATACTCCCTTTAGTTATGCCTTACAACATGTTAATAACACCTAATTATTTTCTTGGGTAACCCTTATGTTAATACCTAATATTTGATTACTATTATGAAATACATATGCATGAACATGTTATAATTGTTATTCCTATATAGTTCTCCAATGCATTGGGTAATGTTGAGTCTCATGATACGTCATATTGGAACAGAGAGTGAACCTAATTTCATTATGGGAATTTTCTCTCCATGTGAAATGGTCCTGGTAGTTAGCCTTAACTCATACTTATATCATGTTTTTTTCATTTACATATTCCTATGATTCCATGATTAAATTTCCCCATTCTCTACATGTTATGCTTCCTTATTTTTATTCATGATCCATGCATTTTTAGGTCATCATGTTATTCCTTCTAACCCATGTGCTTTTCTTTATCCTACTGTTTATACCCTTACTGGGATTTTTAACTCATCCATTTTTCTAATGTATTCCTCATGTTATCCTATCAATATATAATATCTCAATGGAATATCATATCTCTTTATGGATGGTTAAAATAAATATTTTTTATTCTATTTCAATGTTTTCAGTTTTATGTACCAAATCATCCAAAAACACTAGACTTTATGATCCTTTTCTTTTAATTTAATTGTTAATTATGATAAAAAAAATTAATTATATGTTTAAAATTATATTGATTCTATAAAAACCATTTCCTCCAATATCAGATGGGAAATGAAACTATTGATCATGTGTAGACGGTCTACCGCCTCACAAACTGACATAATTCATTATCTATCATCACTTCTCAAGGCTTTATATAATGATGTATTTAATATTTATATATAATATTTATAATATTAGTATACCAATTGAATTATAATATAACATATACCTTCTCACTTCCCATTATATATAGAATATTATAACATCACTCATGTGTATGACGCACTATCATCTCGCGAAGTGATGTGATTCATTTTTCACAGACACTTTACATGGAAGTTAATAAGGATTAATTTAATTTTTATTTATTATAATAATTACATAATAGAAATTATGTAAAATTAATATATTATATAATTTCTTACCTTACCATCCATTAAAAATGATAATGTTGTTCATGTGTACGGAGGACTACCACCTCGCGAAGTGATGTGATTCATTTTTCAGTAATGCTTTACATGGAAGGTAAAAAATGATAAATTTAATGAATATATGTGATATATATGATATTATATTTATCATTGAAAATTAATATACAATAAACTTCCTTAACCATTCACCTATTAAGTAATTTATAATGTCACTTTTACATACATACGGCCTACCATATCCATGAAGAGATGTGATTCATTCTCCATGTTAAAAAATAAATAATGATTATAAAGATGTATCACATGAAAAATGATATTTATAAAATAAATTTCATTTGTTAGATTATTTATCTATAACATATGTTCAAGATCTGGAACTTTCATGATGAAACATTTAAGAGACAATTGGTCAATAAACACACAAAACAATAGAGATAATGCATGATTATTAATGAATGGTTAAAAAGATATTTGAAAACGGATAATATATGATATTATAAATAATAATATTATTATGTTATATGTTAATAAAATTTTTAAAACCACTATACCTTAGGTTAAATAGTGGTCAACTAAAGGGAAAAGAGAGGTAATGGGTTTCTTAACACAATTTCCATTCGTTGAGTTATATGACTACTTCATTGATTCAATTATTCCAAAATTATGTGTGGAATGACTTTTTATTACATTATGGTGTATTTAAACTTGTCTTTTTTTGGATGAATATTTTTTCACATAATCACCCCTTTGATTAACTCTCACAGTAATGATACAAACTTTGTATGGGTTTCATATCAAGCTTCCTTCTTTGAGACACATGTTCTTTTATGCACCTAATTTCTTTTTAATAATGAATATAGTAACCCTTTACATAATATATCATTAATCTTTTATATATCGTGATATTTTTTATTAAATTTATTTTACATCATTCATGGGAATTTTTGATTCAAAAATTGTCAAATTGGTAATGGTTTATCTTTCAATCACATTTTAATCAGGATTACTTATGAGTGAATTTAAGTTGAATAAAATTATTTTATCATTGTCTAATAAACCCATTTAATTTTCTTATCCTATGGTTATTCATGTTTTTTCAAGTAATGGTACAATTTTCCTCTCTTTTTTACTTAAAATTATTTAGATTTTTTTTATGAAAATCGAAACTTCATTTCTATCTTCAGTCAAAAATCTTTTTTCTTCCAAGTCTATTTTTTCTAAAAATGTTTTCATTTTTTTTACTATTATTTTTTCACTTTCACACTAAATTTTATTTTATAAAAAAAATAAAATGAATATTCCTTTTATTTTGTGAACTATGTACTTTTTGAATTTTCTTAAAAAAAATGTTAAAAAACATTGTTTTTTAATGTATCTGACATTAATAGAACTCTTCCACCATCATGACCAATCAACATTTTAAATATTCCTTTTTATGTTTCAAATGTAATATTAAAAAAACGTTTTCTTTAATTTTTTAGAAATTTAGATATTTTAAATAAGTGTTTTAAAATATAAAAGGTTGTTTTCCTTGAGAAATGTTCAACATGATCTTTTTGAAATTATTTTCTATCTCATATGACATTGTTTTATTTTACTAAAAGTAAAAAGGATATTTTCCTCAAGAATTTTTTTAATATTTTTAAAGTTATTTTCATCAATGAAAAAAACCTTTGATGTTATGGATTTCTTCTAAATTAGGTATATATCTCTCTCAAATAAATCCCTAGTTTATTCTCTTTCCTTTGATGTGGACTTCATTTCTTATGATCATTTCTCAAATGCCTTCATTATGAAATTTCCATTTTTTATGATATGAAGAAATATTATAAAACACATTTTATTTCTAGGGGTAATTATTCTGTTATTCCTTATGATTGATTCCTCTTTATGGAATGCATAGATCAAAAATATGTTACGATGGCTGCACCCAGATAGCACTTCAAGGTATTGGGTAAAATATTAGTCTCATGAAGATCCATATATGGGATTAGGTAGAAAACCTATCCATTATTGGAAATTTTCCACAATGTGATAATTTTTAGGAAGTTATACATCACTCATGTTTATGTCATACTGTATGTTGATGCCACATTTCCTATGATTCCATGTTCTTATGATACCATGATATTTATATTTTTCTTTCTTGTGATTATTCATGTCCCTTCTATTTTATGATGTCATGTTATATATATGACTCACACATTATGTTTCCTTATCATTTTTATTCCCTTGTTTGGATTTATATCTCACTAATTTCTTTTATGTATTCCCTTGGTTATGATATACAGTTTTAGAAGATCAAATGGATTTAGTACATCACTATGGAAAAGAGAAAAAATTAATAAATCTATTTTTTAGTTTTATTTGTTGTATTATGATCTTAGTCTTATAATGAAACTAGGACACATGATATTTGGGTTATAATTAATGGATTTATATGTTAAAAATCATGTAATAATATGTGTAAAAGGAAATGGTATCCTTATTTAATAGCATATAATTGGGTTTCAAAATAATGATATCAGTTCTAGGAAGTGAAAATATGGTCATGGAGGAGAAAAATAACATCCAAGGAATAATAGAGAGTGATAGAGAACATGGTGAAGAGAAAGTTAATAACCATAAAATAATAAATCATTATGTGATAATGAAGACCATAAATTCATCAAAAATTAATGTAATGGGATAGATTTTTTACTTCAAGATCATTTTCCTAGATTTGGTGGATCATTTTATTATCAATATATAGAACATGAGAAAATATACATTCTTGATTTATTTCCATTTCAAAATACAATTTCATCCTTTGTATATTCTTTTAGAATATTTTTCAACTTTTAATTCATATATTACTCTAAGAAATGAATATTCAAGATGAATTTTTTTTATGCCTGAAGCACTAAAATTAACTTCTAATGGATCAAAAGATCTATAAAAGGATAACATGTTATTCCTCCTATATTTAAAGATTAGTCAAAATGAAAATGGTTATCATAAGATATGATAATATCCAATATGTATAAACCTTCATATGAATAAATATTTCATTAATATTCAATTCCTCAACAAAAACACCAAATATTAAGATTAAATAATTCCATAAATATCTAACCTTAAAAAATCTTCAATATATGCCTCATCGAGATTAGAATGATTTAAAATAATTTTCATCAATGGTTAAATTAATAATTTTATCCAAATAATATAAATAACTCATAAAGATAAATAATAAAAAATTATATTCCCTAATTAAATATTATCCAAAATATGTTAATATTTTCCACAAATAACCCGAACCACTCTAAAGTAACAATAAAATCATATATTTTTCAAATATAATTAAAACATTTTTACTTAAAAAAACTCCCTTATTAGACAAAAATATTTCCATTTACCTTATTCAAATAATGTTCCCAAAATAGTAAAATTCTTCAAGAATAACTTTAATCACTTAGTCACCAAATCACATTACAATCCCATTGTTATCTATATGATAAATTATATGCTCCCAAAATGTAATAACCCTTTTATCCCAATAAACTATAATTATATAAATTTAAATTATCATATTAACTCTAAATTTTATCAATACCCTTAAACATAAGACCATAAATTATAAAATCATTCATCCTAAAATAACCTTTTCACTACAACACAAGTTAAAGATAAGGGTTACGTATACCTAAAATATTTATAAAAACTCGATAAATGTCTCACAACATACTCCCATCACATAAAACCACCAAGAGGTACAAATTCCATTAAACTTATGAATATCCTTAAATTTATCAACCCTTAAATAGTATAAACCTACACCATATCTTTTAAAACCCTATATAAAGAAACTTATAATCATTTAAAATTCTTTATAATAAATTATCCAAGATTTCCCATCTTTTTTCTTTATACTTCCTTCCTAAAATAAAAAAAGGTATCATGTATTAAGATTAATCAATATTACTCTATCCATTTTTCCTACTTTAAATATTAATATCTCATACCTTTGAATATAAATCACCATTTATTCCAATTCCAATTTTTAAGATGGATACCCCTTGATCTACTAGGTCGAGTCCATATATAGTTGGAATACCACAAAAAATTGAAGTTCCTATACTTCCTTTATTCATGTGAAGTCATTATATCTTGATTGACATTAATTTTTATAGATATTAATATTTTTAAACAATCATGTATTTTGATTATATATCTTTGAGACATCATCTCAAACTTGTTTCTCATAATACATTAATATATGGACTGACTTGAATTTTTCAAATAAGTTTTGGTGTTTACAAAAATAAAATAAAAAATTGATAATAGGAAAAAAAATATAATATTATCAAATGTAACCATCCTATGTAGCTAGGTAGAGGGTTGGAAATCCTTTTTCTGAGTTTTCCATTGTAAAAAATTGATAAAGTCCCTTATGGTATTTTATAAAACCAGTTTGATAAGATAATTGTATTTTCAAAACATGGTAAAATTTATCCCAAGTTCATTTGTGATATCAAATTATAGAATATTATTGGGATAAATTATAAAGTGTTTTTTAGGTATGGTAAATACTAGATAAGGTGTCTAAATAACATGAGAAATCTTTTGTAATTATTATTTCAAGTGAATCCTCTAGAAGAGAAAGGTGGTTTGTGTTTGATTTCTTCCCATCCATCATGAAGAATATATTTTTCCTTAATAAAAAATAGATTCAATAACCAATAGTTTCATTAAGTAAATCATATTGAACAACTAAATAATTTTTTTAGTTTATCTTGTGAATGTATTACTCTATGAAACCCTTCCTTTATTCTAGGATACTTTTGATTCAACATAGGTTTAAACTAGGTTTCCTTAATATTAGTTCTTTTTTAATTCTTAACATAGTCATAAAATAACCATAATTCATCTTAGAATACTAAACTTTAATTTAATATAATACTTCTAACTTATAAAACCAAACCAAAATATTAACCCCTAAAGTTTTCGAAATATTTTAGAGGAATCATATCCTCTAAAGTTATCTAAACCCTTTCTCTGATACCAATAATAATTCCATGTATATAATTAAACCCATAATTATGAGTTTAATAACAAGTGTTTCTCTCTCATATATTCTAATAATATTTTAGGTTTAGGTTTTAGAGAATTATGAAAATCATTACTTTAAATAGTGAACACTAACATGAAATGTCCATTTTCCACAAAAATAGGATTCATAAGTTCACAGACCAATTTTCACTCATGAAACACTTATTTCATTCAATACCAGTTTCCATTATTTTTAGGTAGACTTTATGATAGTTCCTACTCATCCTTAGGCCCCATGAAAACCATTTGAAAACTTAGGATGATCACAAAATCTCAATAAGGGATATAGAGGAAAGAAATCCATTAATCAACTAAAAAACCTGAAAACCCATAAAAATTTTACATTTTTTAAAATAAAACATTGATTATATAAAAAAAATATCCACATTAGGAAATAATACCTTTCTCAAATAAAACCTTTGAAACTCATAGAAATAAAATAGAGAAACTTATAGTCATATTATAACATTATATTCATAATTCATGTTCACTCGTGTAAGAAATAAATATGCACTAGTTAAATCCATAGTATAAATATCCCTAATTAACTCCCTCATTCTTTCCTTTAATAGAAAAAACATTACCTAATTCATTATAGAGCTATATTGGGATCACTTATCATATAAGATATGCTAGGATCACCCATCGTATAAGTTGTATCAGGATCACCCATCATCATCTATAATGCTCAAGTACTATATCATGAACTGAACATTTTAAATATTTCACCATTTCAACATAAATACATTTAAAAAATATCACAAAACGACCCAATGGGGCTCAAGCCACAACTATCCCAAGCCTACCTCCATAGGTAAATGGTGGAAACATGCACTAAAATGCATAACTAATATGGGAGGTCATTTCCAAATGTACCTGTATGCACACACACAACCATCTCCATGTTTAAGTTCATAGGAATAATTATAAAAGATAGTACATCTATAAAAAAATCATGAATGTAATACCTCTAGGGTGTACAAGAGTACAACAGTGTGAACTAGAAAAGTAAAGGGGAAAAATACACACCCAACTAGATAGATGTCCCAACCATAAAAAAAACTAGAAAAATAAATGCTGAGAGATCCCATATTTGTATCTCTAGGATTTGACCTTAGTATATGGTCAAATACACCAGTTATCCCTATGTTCCTTGGTAATCACTGTCGACCTATCTGTTGTTTTCATAAGACACAACACATTTAGGAAAAGTACATATAGGGGTGAGTTTATACATACCCAGTAGGTGCCCTAAAATCCAAATAGGGAGTAGTAAGAGACGAAATAGAAAAATATAGCTCAACCCAAATCAAGAGAATAAAAAATCCAAATATATATATATATATATATACTCAATAGAAGATACCTATAATAGAGAAATTGGATCTATATCTCATATCCCAGCCTAGGAAAGAGTTTAATCGATTCTAAGAGGTCCATCAATGATGCCTATCATTTCATGCATCTGTCTTAAGAGATATCCAAGTCAAGCCACACCTCTCCATTATATTTCACAGTTAAGGGGCTACAATATCTAGGTAGAGGACCCATTCCCTGATATAACAGGAAGGCTCCACTCAATAGACAGAGGACCCATATCATGACTCCATAGAAGGGTTCCACTCAGAAGATATCTAGAGGACCCAATCTCTATACTTAAAGGAGGATTCCATTACGATGATTGATAGAGGAATCTTTCATTGTACTAGTAGAAGGGTTCCACTCTAGTATTAATTATAGGAATCATGCCCAGTATAGCCATAGGGTGCCAATATAGTGGTTGAAGACCCATGCCCTTCTCAATAGGAGGGTTCCATTATGATAGTTGAGGAACCTTTCTCAAACTATGTAGTATGGTTTCAATCTGATAGAAGATAGAAGACTCATTCCCTATCCCAATAGGAGGTCGCCACTCTAATATCTCTGATGATCATACCTGATCACTATCATCATTTATTGTCTCCTAATGAAGCATCCCACTTGGAACATTTAATATCATATCTTAAAAGACACTTGAAAGGATACCATCGCATTCTATATGAAAACAAAATTAGGATAGTCTAATCATGGTCCAAAATACAAGTATAAAATAAGGATATATGAGAGATAGAAGTTTCATCATAAATAAAGTAGGGGTACCCGACATGTAAGGGGACCCACACAGCTTGTGGTTCTACCTCGATGTCTATCCATGTCCATTATAGTACACATCTAACTACACATTAATCCCTATATGGCATGTAAGGGGACTACATAGCCTGCCTCATTCACCATGGATCATTCACGTGCTTCTAGTTATGTCAGGGTAACCTTTCCAATGTCCATGTACTTTGGTACATGATGTTTCTTTTCTCAAGGGGTATCACCCATGGGCTTGGGGTCATGTCTGTGTACTCTGGTCATGTGTTGGTGCACAGCATGTTCTTGGTCATGCACATGCCCGTGTACTCTCGGAGTATGTTTCATGTACCAAACACATGGTTCACGTGAAGTGTGGGGGTCTCACATGGTGTGTGGCACTTTTATCACCTGAAACCCTAGCCACTTCATCTAGGTCCCTATATTCCATGTGTTCTTCTGAACTACATGGCATGTAGTCAAGATTTTCACAGGTCTATATATCTATTCTCCATCAATCTAGATCAATCTCCCCTTCCACAAATATCTCATGTAGGCCTCCCAAAATTGAAGTGGAAGGAATATTATCATCAATTTTGGCCCTCTGATGGCTGTAAATAAAATTTTCATTGATTCATAAAAATACCACATGAATCCACCTCACTCTACAGAACCTCCGACCATGTATTGCTTCCACACTGGTATTCTAATCCTCTTTGGAATCAAATTCAACCCTTAAATCATCCCAAACCATCCTTTTATCACTAATTATTTTTCGGCACAGGAATCTGGGGGTTTGATCGGATCAATCCCACCCAGAAAGATCAAACCATGGCCCCATTCCCAATGGTGAAAAATGTGAATAATGGGTGTGGTAAAAGAATAAAAAAAGTTGTAAAAATAATTGACCAAGAGTTCTTGGAAAAAAATATAGATTAGGATACCTATAGTGAGAAAAACTGAACAAAAAATTTAAAATCGGTTCACATAATCATGAAAAAGGCTCAATTTTAACGCAAATAAAAGAAACAATATGATTTTTTCCCAATATTTTAATCAGTTATGGAGTATTCAACAAATTTATGAGTCCTAACTCAGATCAGGTCATTATTATATAAAGAATGTTCTTGTAAATGAATAATATAAGTCATTGAATTCATTGTTCCTCAATTCTCTTGGATCCAGATGTCCATCATCACTTGATTTCAATTCTCCAATCAGTGGGTGTAAGGAACTCTTCTCAACAATACCTAGGTTATTAGGATAACCCTATAAATAAACTATAATAGGGGATTTATAGATAATTGTGAATTGGTTCATTTAATATATTAAAAAATTATTTATTTATTTTAATTAAATGCTCATGCCAATAGCCGATATGTCTGAACACCCCATGTTGACCGGATTTAGGTCACGCTTAGGGTAAAAGTCACATTATATAATCAAATGTGGTCTTATATTTTTTATCTAAGTCTCCATTTAAAATTTATCCCATTTTCTTTAAGAAACCATTCATGCATATTATAAATATATTTAAATTTTTTATAGATTTAATTTTGGGTACACCGGTCCTCAGAATCAGACTCCATCTTAGTGCCTATCATAACAATTATTTCTAGACATACTTAAAAGTTTTATAAGGAAAAAAATATCTCTACATTATTCTCATCTTCAAGATTTTCATCCCCAAAAAGAAAGAGTAAAAAATCTATAGATACTGAGCCTGAATCTGGTTCTCCCACTCCCAATAGTTCTCATGCATGCTCTCATATTTCCACATCACACAAACCAAGGGGATGGTCCATCCACGTAGGGTCCTCTTGAACCAATCCTTGATCACTAATGATTGCTCTATAAAAGTGGCTTCATCCTCAATATCCAGGTCTACCTAGTCACTAACATGCATAAGTTCATGCACGTATCTCCTCAAATGCAACACATGGAAGATGTCGTGCACCTTCTCCAACTACTGGGGTAAGTAAAGGTGGTAAGTAATCTCTACAACCCTCTGTAAGATCTCGAATGACATGATAAACCTTGGGGATATCTTGCATCCCCGGATGAATCTCTACAATCCTTGACATGGGGAGACTCTCAGGAGAAAATGGTCTCCCTTATTGAACTCCAAGGGCCTATGATTTTGATCTATATAAGATTCATTCCTGCTCTGTTCTATCCTCATCTACTCATGGATGACCTAGACCTTCTCTATTTTCACCTACACCATCTTTGGCCCAACAAGAGATGTCTCTTTGATCTCTTTCTAGCATAAGGGTGACCTATAGGGTATCCCTTATAGGTCCCCAAAGAGTTACCTGATGATGGTAGAGTGGTAGATATTATTTTATGAAATCTCCACCATAGGAAAGTGATTCTCCCAGCTCTGACCAAAGTCTAACATGAAAGCCCTCAACATATCCTCTAACACCTAGATAGTTTTCTCAATCTTCCTATCTATCTGGGGGTGGAAGTATATACTCAATCTCATCTGGATCCTGAATGCCACTTGTAGGCCTCTCAAAAATCGTGACATGAACCACATATCACAGTCAGAGACAATAGTAAATGTCACCCATTAAAGGTGAAAAATCAATCATACATACAACTAACCCAAAATCTCTACCGAACTCTACTTCCTGATAGAAAGAAAGTGATCCAACTTCATGACTCATTCAACTATCACCTAGATGGAATAATGGCCTATCATTTTCTATAGAATCCATGTCATGAATTCCATGGATATGACATCCCACTTCCACTCTGGGATCTCAAGGGACTTTAAAAAACCCATCGAAACCTGGTGCTCAGCCAAAACCTATTGATAGGTGAGGCATTGAAAGATGAACTCAGCCACATTCCATCCCATGTATGCCTACAAAAACTACCACTTATGGTCCCTACACATAATTCCCACACCATGATGTATAACCAAAGTAGATATGTTAATATCCTTCATCACCTCCTCTTGTATCATTACCGAGACAACCATCTGTCTTTGGAAAAGGATGGAATGATTGCCTCCTTCATAAAACCCATCTGGAGAATCTCTTGAGGATATATGGTGATGAAAAACCTCACAGTCAATATCTACCAATTGAGAATATCTCAGACATTGGAGTAGTGGAGGAGTCAACCTCATCGATTGAAGAAAAGTTTCACCCTCATCCCCAACTAGGGTCAGATATAAGTAATCCAACTGGTCAGACGCCCCCAACACCAAATGATCCTGGGGCTTCCCACTAAGGGCATATGCTGCCATGTTTTCCTTCCCAAAAGTACAGACTATCTCAAAGTCCTAGTCTTGAAGGAAATTCAACCAGTGCCTTTGTATCAAGTTAAAGTCTCTCTATGTGAAGACATACCTAATACTCTAATGGTCTGAGTAAACAACAAATCTCTCTCCTAGAAGATAGTGCCTCCACATCCATAGGAAAAATACTACCACTATCATCTCTAGGGCATGAGTCACATAGTTCTGGTCATTATGTCTCAACTTCCTCAACCAATATGTGTCACCTACTTATATCTGCATCAACACTTAGCCCATCCCAGCTTCATAGGAATCATAATACACTATGTACATCACACCCTCCTCTAATAGTCTCAATACAGGAGCACTTGTCAGCCTTAGCCCCAAATCCTTGAAGGCCCTCTAGCACTGCTTAGTATAGGTAAACATATGATCTTTCCATGACATGGCGGTCAAAGGGGCAACAATCCTTAAGAATTGTAACGCCTGAAGAAATATAAATATTAATTTATTTTAATTAAGTTTTTATTTAATAATTTTTTTATAATTTAAAACCAATCAAGGTAGGTTTTAGTAAAAGATTTTATAAAACTATGATATTTTTATTCAAGATTATAAAATACTACTTCTTAAGAAATATTATTTTCATTAAATAAATATGTTTTTAAGATAAAAACTATTCATTATTATAATGTATGTTTTAATATTTATTTTTTTGAATATAATATTATTTTTCAAGAAACATATTTTGATTTAAAATTATAAACAAATCATATATTTTCTAAATGTGGTATTAATTAATTTAAAATTTCATTTTAATATAAATATATTTAGTTGATTATTTTTTGAAAAATAAAATATTTGAATAACTGAAATTGTTTGAAAATTTAAAATGATTACATTTTACACTTATATAATATATATATATATATACATATATCTAATTTAAAAATTATGATACTAATTATAATTAAAAAAAGTTACCATTATTTAGACATAAATAAAATCTAACAATTATATGTTTTTAATGATAATAATAATAATAATAATTAATGGTAAATGATTCTTTTAATAAAATTTTTATTATTTATTTAAGATAATATATTATATAAATATATTAAAATATATTAGGTTTTTGTTTTATAAATTTTATAAATTATAAATATATATAATTAATTTATTATTAAAAATGTACTTTATATATATGTTTAAAAAATTGTGATTTGAATTATTCATAAAAAAAATTATATATTTTTTTTAAATGCTAAAGGGTTTAAAAACTATTACATTTTTAAAAAAATGTTAACACAAATGTTCAAAAAATGAATGTTGATTATGTAATAATATATTATTATAATAATTATGAATTGACCAAAAATGAAAAAATAATAATATATAATTATAATGATAATGATGACATGAAAAAAAGTCAAAGTTGTGAGAAATAAAAAGATAGAAAATGATATGAATAAAAAAAGAGAGTAATCATCAATATAGAAAAAATGCTAAACAATGAATAAAAAATGATAAGGTTTTGACATGATTGAATAAAAAAAGTTACTCAATCATTTAACTCTTTTAAAACCAACACGTTGTATGAACCAAACCCTAAAATCTACTATTATAATTTCTTTTTTCTCCACAAGATTTAAAAATAATATATATGTGTATAACCCTCTTATTTAACACCCAAAATGACTTGATCTCATCCCCAAGCTCATTATGTTTATTCCACTTTGTATCGAGAATCCAACAAACATTTATTCCATCCTCAATCGAGGTAAGGGTTAGATTTTATTTTTATTAATTTATATTCGATTTACAATGATATATATGTGTGTGTGTGTGTATTTATATATATATATATATATACAAAACTACCTATTTTCGAAATTTATAACGTAAGGGATTTGTTTTAAATTTTATTTCTAAACCTATCAATTTATGGTTTGTAAGGGTTTAATTTTTTTTATCTATCAATTTATTTCTAATTTAAAAAGTTATGTATATATATATAAATATCTATTTATCTTTATTTTTTCATAATTTATAATATAAGGGATTGTTGTAATTTTAATTTTATGTTTTAATTTATATGATTAGTTTATTTATTTACTTATTAACGTCTATAATTTATGTATTATATAATGGATATTTTCAATTTCCAATTTATAAATTCAAATATATATATGTGTGTATAATTATATATATTTATATTTATAATATGAGAATAATTTAATGTTATAAAATTGTTACATGATTTTTAATAAGTTGTTCTTGATTTGGTTTAATTTAAAATGTTTTCTTTTCATTTATGTGTTCCATTAAGATTATCATTTTATTTGTTCAATTTATTTAAAACAAGTTGTAACTGTTAAAAGCTATTATTTTTTGTGTGAATCATCTTCAAATGTCTATAAACATCATTCATGCCATTATATATGGTCATCATCTAATATATCATTGACATTCCATTTATTTTTATTTCAGAATTCATTTAT
Source organism: Viscum album (assembly GCA_963277665.1). Classification (NCBI taxonomy): domain Eukaryota; kingdom Viridiplantae; phylum Streptophyta; class Magnoliopsida; order Santalales; family Viscaceae; genus Viscum; species Viscum album. Next base: position 1,073,421,298 of record OY728121.1, on the reverse strand, counting down.
TTTATTATGCATTTATATTTATCACTTTTAATTAAGAACGGTTGTTTATAATCATGGATTTATCCTAACTATGATTTCATAAATTATTGAAAAATGTTGATGACATGTTAAGAAGTATGTGTTATTATTTTCTTTTAGATAAAATAATTTATGTATGTAATACTTTGAAATGTTTTTGGGTTATGATTGAGAAAGGAAGGACCATTAAAATGTTTTCTTAAAATTGGAACTAGAGTGTAGAATGTTATGTTTCGATATGGGGAGTGAACCCATGACCTTAAGGGGAAATTGACCCATATGAGATATGGAAATGTGACCTTATAGTTTTCTTATGGCCTGTTGAGTATCATAATTAATCCGATAAAAATTATTATTTACAAATGAAGAAATCCAATTTTTTATTTAAAAATATTATTACTTTTAAGATTGGTGGTTTTCAAAAGTATATGAACTTATTAGATTTCAATATTTTGAAAACATATTTTTAAGTAAATAATAATTCAAAATAATTATTTTAAAAGTACATACGAGTGATTTTAAAACCTGTTACTGGGAAGAAATAATTTCTCACCACATTTTTGAAATTTATTTTTCACAAGATTAGTGGATTAAATTTGAGGTATTTATTTTCTATGTGGAGGCAGTTCATGTGAATACATTTTGTTAAATTTTATTTTTCTACAGTTTTAATAAGTTGTAAGGAATGTATCTAATTCTCCAAAACCTAGACAGGTAAAAGTTTCTGGAATATATTAAATGTTGTGTATTTGATCAATTTATTTTATATAAAAAAATACACCTCATTTATATGTGTTTAACCTTGAAGCATGGGTCCGGGTCATTACATTTGGTATTAGAGAAATGTTCTAGACAACTTTGGAGATTAGATGTTTTTGAGTATATATATTTATAAATTGTAGTTTTATTTTTAATTTTGAAGATTAAAATTTATAATTTTTTTAAAAATCAGTTGAAGAAATTGTGAGGGTGCAATTCTATTAAGGGGGGAAGAATGTAACACCTTAAAAAATTTAAATATTAATTTATTTTAATTATTTATTTATTTAATAATTTTTTTATAATTTAAACCCAATCAAGAAAGGTTTTAATAAAATCTTTTATAAAACTAAGATATTTTTATTCAAGATTATAAAATATTAATTTTTAAGAAATATTATTTTTCTTTAAATAAATGTATTTTTAAGAAAAAGTTAGAATATATTATTTATTTTAAAGTATGTTTTCATATTTAATGTTTTGAATATATTATTACTTTTCAAGATAAATATTTTAATTTAAAATTATAATCAAATAATATTTTTTAAAAGTTGGTATTAATTTATTTAAAATTGTATTTTAATATAAATATATTTAATAGATTATATTAGTAAAAATAAAAGATTTGAATAACTAAAATTGTATTAAAATTTAAAATGATTACATTTTATGCTAATATAATTAAATTTATATATATATAATTTAATATTTAGGATACTTATTATAATTACAAAATTTTACCATTATTTTGACATAAATAAAATCGGACAATTATAATTTATTAATGATGATAATAATGATAGTAGTAATAATAATTAAGGGTCAAACATTTTCATAAGAAAATTATTATTATTATATTGAATATGATATATTTTATAAATATATGAAAATATATTATGTTTTTTTATAAATTTATAAATTATAAATATATATAATTTGTTTATTATAAAAAATTGAACTTTATATATATGTTTAAAAAATAATGTGATTAGAGTTATTTATAAAAAACTAATTATATATATATACTAAAAAAATTATAAAGGGTTTTAAAAAAAATTACATTTTAAAAAAACATTAAGACAAATGTTTAAAAAAATGAAAGATGATTATGTAATAATATATTATTATAATAATTATGACTTGACAAAAAATGATAATACAATAATATATAATTATAATGATAATGATGACATGACAAAAACAAAATTCGAAGGCATGAGAAACAAAAAGAGAGAAATGATATGAATAAAAAAAGAGTGTAATCATTAATCTAGAAAAAATGCTAAAATTTAATGAATAAAAAAATGATGAGGTTTTGACGTGATTGAATAAAAAAAGTAACTCAAGCTTATATCTATTTTGAAAACAACGCGTTGTATGAATCGAACCCTAAAATCAACTATTCCAATTCCAGCTTACTTAGAAATCTTTAAAAATAATATTTATACACATAACCCTATTATTGCACACCCAAAATGACTCGATCTCATCCACAAGTTCCTTCTATTTATTCCTCTTGGTTTTAAGAATCCAACAAGATTTTGTACCATCCTCAATCAAGCTAAGGGTTAGATTTTATTTTTATTAATTTATATTTGATTTAAATATATATATATATATACCTATTTTCAGAATTTATAATGTAAGGGATTTGTTTTAAATTTGATTTCTAAACCTATGAATTTATGGTTTGTAAGGGTTTGATGTTGTAATTCTATCAATTTTTGTTTTATTGATAAATTTATATATATATATATATATCTATATTTTTCTTATAAATTATAAATAAGGGATTTTTTTTAAATTTAATTTTAAGTTTTAATTTATGGGATCAGTTTATTTATTTACTTATTAAAGTTTATAATTTATGTAATATGTAAGGGATATTTTCAATTTCAAATTTATATGTCTAAATATATATTTATATATATATTTATATATATATTTATATTTATATATATATATTTATATATATTTATATATATACTTTTATATATATTTATATATATTTATATATATATATATATATATTTATATATATATTTATATATATATTTATATATATTTATATATATATTTATATATATTTATATATATATATATATTTATATATTTATTTATATATATATGTGAAAAAAAATTAATGTTATAAAATTGTTCCATGACTTTTAATAAGCTATTATTGAGTTTTTTTGCTTTAAAATGTTTTCTTTTCATTTATGAGTTCCATTAAGATTATCTTTTTGTGTGTGAAATTAATTTAAAATAGGTTGTAACTGATAAAATCTATAATTTTATTTGTGGGTCGTCTTCAAATTCCCATGAATGTCGTTCATACCATTAGATATGGTCATTATCTAAGATATCATCGACATTCCACACATTTTTATTTAATAATTCTTTTATTTTATTATGAATTTATATTTATGAATTTTAATTTTGAACAGTTGTTTATAAGAATGGATTTATCCTAAATATGATTTTATAAATTCTTTAAAAAAATTGATGACATGTTAAGAAGTATGTTGGATTATTTTCTTTTAAAGAAAATAATTTATTTATGTATTATTTTGAACCTATTTTGGGTTATGATTGAGAAAGGAAATACAATTAAAATGTTTTCATAAAATTGGAACTATAGTATTGAATGTTATGTTATGGTATGGGGAATGTGTTAAATGTTGTGTATTTGTTAAGTTTATTTTATAAAAAAATACCCCATATTTATATGTGTTGCACCCAGAATCAAGAGTTCGGGTCATTACAAGAAGTCTTCCAAAAACCTCTTATAGTGACCCGCCAAGACAATAAAACTCCACACCTCCGACACACTATTGGGTTGATCCAAATCCAGAACTGTATTGATCTTCACTAAGTCCACAACTAATCGATGCTTAGAAATGAAATTCCTCAAGAAGTTAACCTCATGGATCTAGAAATAGAACTTTTAGAGTTTACTATAAAGATGGTTCTCCTAAAGAAAATATAGGACCATCCTATAGTGCTTTACATGCTCCTCCTCTGATGGAGTGTATATGGGTATGTCATTAGTGAAGATAATAATGAATCAGTCCAAGTAAAAATTAAAGATCTGGTCCATCATAGCAATGAACATAGTGGGGAAATTCATCGAACTAAAAGGCATCACTGGGAAGTGATAGTTCCCATAGCGACATTGGAATGTTGACATGGAAATATCAGCGTCGCAAACTCTCAACCGGTGCTAGTTGGACTTGAGATCGGTCTTTGAGAACCATCTCATTCCTTGAAAATAATCAAATAGTTCATCAATCCTCGAAAAGTGGTACTTTTATTTATCATGTCCTGGTTTAGGAGATGATAACCCATGAAAATCCACAAGATCATATCCACATTTTTCACGAAAAATACTAGAGCTACCCATGGGGACACCCTAGATCTATTAAATCCCTTCTCTCAAAGGTCCTCTATCATTAACCACAACTCTAGGAGATTGGTAGGGTCCATCCAATATTCCATAAAATATATCAGAGTCGTATCAGGATGAAATTTGATAAAAAACTTCATCTCTTGCCTCAATGTTATTCTTGGAACATCCTCAAGGAAGACATCCATAAAATCCTCCATGGATGAAGGAATATAGATGACTTAAGAGCATGCTTCACCAAGGGCTACACTCTCCAACTTATAGGTGATGCACTCCATCCTCCTACTCACAAAACCCACTCATACCTATATAAGATCTCTCTCAACCATAAAGGAGAAACTTGTCCAATTAGTGTAAAGGCATATGACACATTTGTGGTGATAGTAAATCTTGTCCCAGAACATGGGAAACCAATCGATACCCTAGATGATGTCATGATGTTCCCTCATGATGGCCAAAAGGTCCCACAAGAACCTCTCTCCACAAAGCGATGGCTTTAAATGCTATTAGATAAAATATATTGAATAATTGTTCCCTGTAGAAACATCAAGATAAAATTGTTGGTCTAAAACCTCAACTGGTAGATCAAACTCTCACACCAAGAGTAAAGATATGAAGGAATGACTCACACCTAGATCTACTAATACTAAAGAAAGACCATAATAAATATATATAGTACCTCTAAGAATTTCGTATATCATTGGGTCATATGCCTCCATATCCTATAGCTCTTCACGGTCCCAACCTCCATATCCCTAATCCTGACATGGGATTCTTGGTGGTAGTGGTGGATGAACTCATAATGTATTCCAACACCCATATATCCTCCTTGTAGAGCCATGCCTGATCCTTTTCTATCTATATCTACCTTTCATCCCTCTAATAGGAAGCTCTATTTCACCATTTCGCACTCCGACACCCCATCAAAGGTGGGAATACACAAGGGTACCACACTAACATGAATATATCTATAGAGACTATGCTTAAACTTTTGTGCTCAAAAGAATCCATCCTAAATCATGTCAAGGGAGTATCGCGTAAGTTCTATGAACATCATAGCCTACTTATCCACTATCATCCCTCACTTTTTTTTATCTCCATAAGATCCTAAATCTAAACCTATAAAAATCATGATGGGTAGTACTCCTCAAAAAATAGATACTCGAAGTCATGCCATGAGAGTTTTGACTCATCATGCATCTATGTAACTAGACTCCAGCGATGCCCAACTAATCTATGGAAGATTATATCTTTTGATCCAACCACCTGATCAGTCGGTTCCCAGATAAGCTTGAAGACATGAATCAATAACTCTATCCAATCCTGTACTTCCAAGGGATCAGGCTCACTATGGAACTTCAACAACATCTAGCGCTGGAACTCATGGAGTGTGCTAAGCCTAGACACAACCTTAACCTTCTCTACTAGTATGATCTGCTTATCAATAGGTGGGGGTGCTTCTACATTCCCACATGGAGGAATAATCTCATGTGATGGCCCCTAAACTAATCCCCCATCACTCATCAGGTCATCATCACAATCTGTAATCTTTAACCTAGATGGTTGCCTTCGTAGAGGCATTCTAAAAATTTAATCAAGATGTACCATGGTCATATTATCATATATATACATGAGAATATGACTAAATAAGGATAGTCAAAATACTCAATCTTATATGATTCATGTACCATTTTATCCCAGCAATCAATGTCTTCGTATATCGATTTGAAAAATAGTTTGTCAAAGTCCGGGTGAATGGATATATCAGCCGCCCACACACTACCAAAAAACTGGGTTTTTGTAGTGCCACCCTTTAACAGCACTAAAAAAAGCGCTGATAAAGGGGGGGCCTTTATCAGTGCTAAAAAAAGCGCTAATAAAGGGGCACTTTTAACAGTGCTAAAAAAAGTTCTAATAAAAGACCCATTTTATCAGTGCTTTTTTTAGCACTGATAAAGGAACCCCCTTTATGGGAGCTTTTTTTAGCGCTGTTAAAGGGGACCCCTTTATCAGTTCTTTTTTTAGTAGCGCTGATAAAGGGGGGCTTTATCCATGCTTTTTCCTAGTGCTGATGAATTTTATGTTTCAAAAAAAATTCATGAAAAATAATATATTTTTATATAATAATATGTATATTGATATATATAAATATAATTTATATTTTTAAAATATGTTTTAGATAAGTATAAATAGACTATTACATTTAATATATAAGAAATTTAGTGAAAATGGCTTTAAAATATTTTAAAAATATTATTAATTAATAATTTTTGAATTATCATCGATTAATAATCATTTAATAACAATTTAAAGACACAAAAAATCAAAAAACAAATATTAAAAGATCTAAAATAAGTTGAAAATGTAACTCAAACTTCAAACGGTCATAACTTTTGATCCGGGTGTCCGTTTGAGATCTACAGCATATCAAATCGAAGACTGCAATGAGCTCTATGTGCTGGTGACCCAAGAGAAGCTTCTTTCACATTTTTCAAGGCCAAAAAAGGCCTATAAGTCCTTAAAAACTGATTTTTTAGTCAGGATACCCCGATTTTTTAACATTCAAACAAGTATAACTTTTGATCTGGATGTTTGTTAGGCTTGTACCACATATCATATCGAAGATTGTTTCATTTTATTCGATTTTACTGGTTGTGAAGTTGAAATGGGCTTCTGGATTAGAAGTTATGGTTGTTTTAACATTCTTTGGCTTTTCAAATACACATATATATGTATTTATTGGTAAATATATATGTGTCTGTGTGTGTGTGTGTGTCTGTGTGTCTGTGTGTGTGTGTGTCTGTGTGTGTGTGTCTGTGTGTGTGTCTGTGTTTTATATATGTATTTATTTATTTATTTATTTATAAACACACAAAAAAAACATATTTTATAAATGTATTTAAAACTAATCTTATAAATATATATTAATATAAAAATAAATATAAGGATAAAAAATTATAACTAAATATATATATATATAAATAAATATATATATATATATTAATATACGAATGAATATATATATATACTAATATATAAATATATATATATGTATTAATATAACTAAATATATTTATATTAATATGAATCTATATTAATATATGAATAAATATAACTATATATATATAAATAGATATATCATTAAATAGAGAAAAAATAGAAATGTATTAGTGGTAAAGGTGCAGGCGCTCAAGGGGGGAGGTCGCGGGTTTGAGTTCGGGTGGAAGCAGGGAGGTGTGTGTGTGTGGGGGATGCGCGAGAAGGGAATTGCACGGTAGAGAGTGAGGGGGGCCTCTAGCACTGTTAAAGGGGGGGTCAAGCATGGTTAAAATATCCCCCTTCATTATGTAATTATTTTTTATTTTTTTAATTATTTTTTACTTTTATCAGCACTTTGTAAAAGAACTCATTAAAGACCCCTTTTATCAGTTCTTTTCTGAGCACTGATAAAAGGGACCCCCCCTTATTTCTCCTTGATTAACAACGCTTTTTTAGCATTGTTAATGCGCTTTTCTAGAACTAATAAAAGCCATATTTGCAGTAGTGACACCATCACTGGGTTCCCTGGCCTAAATGTCACACTCAAAACACTTTGACATTATTTCCCTAAATTCCAAACAAATCCTCATAAGGGGACAACTCCAAACACCATCCCAAGGAATGAACTACTCTGATACCAATTTTTCATGACCCGACCCAATGGGTCTCAAGCCGCAACTACCCCAATCACACCTCCATAGGCAAGGGGTAGAGATAAGCAGTGAAATAAATAACTAATATGGAAGGTCTTTTCCAAATGTACTTGAACACACACTCCCAACCATCCTCATACAGAATAACATAGGAATAATTATAAAAGATGCAACATCTATAGAACAAACCATTCATATAAAACCTATAGGGTGTACAAGGATACAACAATGTAAACTGAAAATTAAAGTGGAAAAATACATTCCCAACCAGATAGATGTCCCAACCTAACAAAACTATAAAATTCAATGTTGAGAGATCCCAACTCTGAATCTACAAGCTCCGACCACCCTATACATTCCAATGCACTAGAGATCCCTATGTTCCTCTATAATCACCACCGACCTATCCTTCATATACATAATACATGAAATGTGTGGTAAAATACCATGTAGGGTGAGTAAATATATACATAGTAGGAAACACAAAAAAAACTGAAGGGGACATAAGAGAAATGATAATAAAATACATCTCAACCCAAAGCAAGGGAGTAAAAAAATCCAATGACATGGATAATGATATATATATATATATAACAAAATAAGACCAAAAGAGAGAAAGGGGATCTTTATATCATAGCCCAGCCAAGTAAAGAGTTCCATCAATTCCAAGAGGCGCTCAACAATGCCCAACATTTCACACTTTTTTCTGAAGAGACATAAAAGTCAAGACACACCTATCCACTATTACACATAGTCTAGGGGAAAAAATATCTTGGCATATGACCCCTACCCTGGTATAATAGGAGGGTTCTACTTAGTAGGTAGAGGACCCATACCCTAAATTTGTAGGAGGGTTCCACTTAGAAGATAGATAGATGACCCTTTCCATATCCCATCAGGAGGATTCCACTCTAATGGTTTATAAAGGACCCATGAACTATCCTAGAAGGAGGGTTCCACTCTATTAATTTGAATAAGAACCATGCCCAATCCAGCTGGAGGGTTCCACTCTAGTGGTCAATGACCCATGTCCATCCCAGTATAAGGGTACCACTCTGATAGTAAAGGATTCATGCCCCCACTCCATAGGAGGGTGAAACTATAGTAGTAGATAGAGGACCCATTACCTATCCCAACATATGGTTTCCACTATAATATCTCTGATGATCCTACCTGATCACTGTCATCATTAAGCATCACCTAAAGAAACGTCCCACTTAGAATATATCACATCATTTCTCAAATTCCAAAAAAAAGGATACCATCACATTTTATAGTGAAAAACACTTACTATAGGATACTCATGATCAAAAATTTGAGTCAAAATGAAGGATATGTGATAGGTATGAGTTTCCTCAAAAAGGAAGTAGGGGTACATGATGTTTAAGGGAACCCACATTGTGTGTGATCTCACCTCGTTTCTTGGACCGGTCCCTTATGGTACATTCCTAACTACCCATGTAGACCTACACATCATGTAAAGGGACTACATGGAATACCTCAACCACCTGAGGTCTTTATTATTCTCCTAGCCATGTCTGTGTAAGCTTTCATGTGTCTGTGAACTCTAGTACACGACGTGTCCTTCCAGACGATTCCCCACTCGTGTCTTTTGGGTCGTTTCCGTGTACTATGGCCATATACCTTTATAAAATCATGTTCCTAGACAGTCGCATTCTCGTGTACTCTTGGATTAAATTCTAGATCATGAACACATGGATCACATATTGTGTGGGGTCCCACATGAAATGTTATTCTTTTCTAGCCCAAAACCCTAGTCGCCACAGTAAGGGTCCTACACGTCGTGTGTTCTTCCAAACTACATGGTGTATAGTAAGTATTTTCATAGATCTTAATACATATTCACTATAATTATAGATCCAAATCCTCTTCCATGTATCTCACCTTTAGGGAATCCAAAATTTATGGGGAAGGCCTCTGGTTGTCGATTTCAACCCTCTGGTGGGTGGAAAATGTATTTTTGTTGTTCTGTATGAAGCCCGCACGAATCTGCCTCGTGTTGTCGCACCTCTGGCCATATATCATCTATACTCCAGGATTATTATCCTCATTTTAATCACCCTCATCCCTAAAATCATTCCAAACCATTATTTTATTGTTTATTTATTTTCATCCTGTGAGTCCGAGGGTTTGATCGGATCAATCTTTCCTAACAATGTTGAACTGTGGCCCCATTTCCCAATGGAAAAGAACGCGAATAATGGACCATAGGAACACCCCAAAAAAGGTGTAATAATTGTTGGAAAAGTTTTCTTGGCCAACCAATATATATTGGAATGCCTAAGGGTGAGAAAAACTAAATAAAAATTTTAAAATTGAATCATAGGCTCATGTAAAGGCTCAATTTGAATGGAGATCAAATAAATTATATGACCATGCTCAATATTTTAATAATTTTGGGAGAATTCCAAAAAATTATGAGTCATGCATCAAATTATATTGTTCTTTGATAAATAACAAGTATACTAATGAATAAGAGAAGTTTTTGTGTTCGTTGTGCCTCGATTCGCCTGGATCCGGAGGTTTGTCGTCATCTCATTTCGATTCTCCCATGAATGGGTGGAAGGAAATCCTCCTAACATTCCTATGTTTATGCGGCTAACCCTAGTGTTACACTATAATTGGGAATTTATAGATAATTATGAATTAGGTCATTTAATAAATAAATATATTTATTTATTTATTTTAATTAAACACACCCACTAACAGTCGTTATATGTAAATGACCCATGTAGACTAACTTTAGGTCGCACCTAGGGTAAACCTCACGTTTTGAACTCAATAATAGTCTTATATTTTTTTATCTGATAATCTATTTAATAGTTATCTCATTTTATTTAAGAAATCATTTGTACATAATAAGAAATATAATTAATATTTTTATGAAATTATTTTTAGGGACACCGAGCCTCATAATCGTGCGTCATCTCAGCGTTTGGCTCTAAAAAAATTATAAATATATTTTGGAATCTTAAAAGTCAAAAATAGTGTCTCTATAAAAACTATTTTAAACCATCATACAAAACCATTTTAAATTTTCATATAAAAGTATAAATATATATTTATTTTGAAAATTCATTAAAACGAAAAAATCTTAAAATATTAGAGAAATGATTTTATATAAAAATAACCAAGGAAACATGTAAAGTATGATTCAATGAAATAAACATTTATGAAATTCTTAAATTATGTTCATGTTGTAAAATTCAAAATAATGATTCTTTACACACCTTTGATAAAAGTACCTCATTCATAAAATGACAAAAATATCTATTTTTGAACCTTGTAAAAAAGTAAAAAGAAGTTGAAAATCTATTTATAAACCAATTATAAATAAATAATATCTTCCATATAATAAATTTAAAATAAAACGCATAACATCATATAACACCTTAACTTGAACTACCTGGTTCGATTTAAAGTGCCACAAGACCTCATGCATGCCTCCCTATACATAAGAGACCACTAACTATCAGCGAGGGTCCGAAAATCATTAGTGGGGAGACTATACCCTCAGTATTATATTCTCTCACCAATAATATAAAAAATATATAACAATCTAGAGTAAAAAAAGGAAATAAATAATATCAATTGAAAAAATTTCATATAATAAATAAATAGGAACTCTATGTGGTAATCTAAACTAGAGTAATAGTGAAATCAAAATAATAAATAATGTAACTTTGTGGAAATCTCCTAGATTCCATATTAGACCCACTACCAGCTCTATGCTCTATGAATCATCTATTTATAATGGGCCCCCAAAACTTTCTTGGATCTTTATACATGATGTTTTCATGCGCATTTAGATTCTCATGAAGGGTGTGAGTAATAAAACATAATAGGATTCAACCAATGCATCCTTAAAAAATCTTCACATATATAATAGATTTAGACCATGATAATAATATATTCACAATAAATAATTAAAAAAACATATATATCAATCAATTGGGTGATAACTAAACCAACATGAGCCCTGATCATACATATATTGGATCCATGGTGGAGGATGATCCAGATTTCCAAAATGTTCATGAACTATCCATAAGGATGGTGACATACTACTCAATATCTTTAGGGCATCGAGTCTTGAATAAAGACACAAGGTCAAGTAGTAAACATGTACTCAGTATCTGCAAGGAATCAAGTTTTGGTATTTCTACACAGTATCAGTAAGGCATCATGTTTTGATCCAAGGAATAAGTCTATCATGCTCTTACCCTTTTAAAGGGTCCACATTCATCATCTTCGCATGTCGTGAACACTCCCCCTCTAAGGGATAATTATTCCATAATGGTCACCTATCACAAATACTAAGGATAACCTCTAATGGAATGGTAATGCACATAATAGGGTAGATCATAATAAAACAATCATATCATGTCATCATAGGCATATAGTAGAAAACATATAATAATATATGATCAACATCAAGCATGGTAATATGGTACTCAATAAATACTCATGGAAACAAGAATCATATATGGGTATAAAGTCAATGTACACACCCACATGCAATCACCATCAATAAAGAACAAAAATCCATTCCAACACATTAGGAATCATGAAAAAAACGTACAAAAGGGCCTCAAAATGATAAGAAACTTCCTGTCTCAATGTTTCTGATGAATAAATCGAAGGTTCATTAAAGGATCAAAGACAAAATAAGTCATAGACCAATAAAGATTGAGTTCACATGTCAAGGATGCCTAACTAGGGTTCCAGTTCATCAAGAAAGAAGTTGATAAAGGATAATTAAGAATATTAAACGTCAAAAAGGGTGGATCAAGATTCAAATTTCTTAAGGATTCCATCAATGCAACCAATTATGAGGTATGTTGAAATAAAGGATTCCAATTCACCAGATTCATTATTGATCAAGGAATGAGTAATGAATTATTTGTCAAATCTATAAGAGAGCCTTAGGTATAATAAATGATCATCAATACACCATCAAATCTTCTTTGGGAAAGAGGTATAAGGAGATATTAAAGTATATGAGAGTCTCAAGATGATCAATATATGATGAATTGCCCATAATAATCCATGGTTCTTTATAATTTTATCTTCATCCAAGAGGGGACTATCATTGACATGTTGATACATCCTTTTATATAATAAAGAAACATTGAAGGATTATAATTAAATAATAAATCTAGAATCAAGAATACTTATGGGAAGATTATTCATAAACACGTACTCATAGAATGTTTGTATTCATTTGTAGACATTTATTTGATCAAGGAATAATTTTCAATTTCTATATATTCCACTATTCTATGAAGAGTGGAAGGAAACAAAAATGTAGATTCCTGGAATTCGTATATCTAACATAGATCCATTCACATCTAAAAAGGAATAATAATAATTTGGATTAGATCAAATAAGAACACTCCACTATTGAACAATCGGATAGGTCAAATATAGAAGAGAAGAATGAGAGAGTCTAGATACAAGGGGAGAAGTATATAATTTATATTAGTTCCATGGGGTTAGAATTTTATATTAATTTAGATATAAATTCACATGGAATTAAAACTCACTTTGTGCATTTAATTCACTCTAGGACTATGTACACTGGTTGGTTGGTGGACCCCACCAGCCAGCCAGTGGCCCTGGTTTAGCCATTATGTATCCCTTGAGCTCCACATCATTATACCCTAATTCTGAGACCTCTGCATCTTAAAGACCAACCTATAGAACACCAAAAACTGAGTTAAAACAAAATATAATGGATAATTACTTAAATTAAAACATCATGTACAATGTATGAAATAAGGATATTACAATTATCCCACTCTAATGTCCTGTCATCCTCAATATATACCGTCAAATTCTTTTCTCAAAAAACTTTGGCCACTAAGGCCAAAAATTATCCTCTCACACCCAAGTTTCCTCCCAAATCTATACATGAAATCATAGAATCCAGATACATGGTATCATATTTCATCAAAGGACGTTCTTTCACTAGTATAAAATCTGAACAAGGCTCTCCATGTATGATGTTTCTAGCTCCATCTGAACATCCTCACAATTTATGATATGTATATGATCCAACATGTGCCTCTATAGCTAAGACACATGAAACACAGTGTGAATACCCCAGTAGAGAGAAGGAAGATATATATGGTATGATAATATCCTTATCCACTTAGTGATATCAAAGAGTACAACATAGCATGGAATAATATTCACTTACTTCCTAAAACTTCAATGGCCTAACAGTTAAGTCACTCTCAAAAAACCAGAAAACCTACACAAAACTCCAAAGGTATCCTCCTATGGTTTGCATAAGAATTTTTTCTTTTATGATATATTATCAACCTATTTTAAATCATTTTCAATCTCTGAGAGGTCTCTTGTATCATACTAGGCCCCAAAATAGCTACCTCATCAACCTCATGCCAACAAAGAAGTGAATGACATGGCCTACCATGGAGATCCTTATAAGGTGTCATCCAAATCGAAGCCTGGGGACTCTGGTTGTATGAAAAACTCAAAAAATACTATGTGATCATCCCAAGTTCCATTAATGTGTATAATACAAGCTCATAGAATATCCTACAATATCTAAATTGCCTTATTTAACTACTTAATGATCTAAAGATAGTATATTATGCTCAATATTTTCCAAGTCCCTAACACCTTTTGTAGCCCCTTCCAAATAACAGTGTAAAATGTGTGTCTATGACAGGTAAAATACTCAAGGTAACTCCATTCAAGAATACTATATCATGTAAATACATCCTTCCCATTTCGTCTACTGAGTGATTCTCACATATTGGAACGAAATGAAAAACATTCATTAATAGATTGATAATCACCTAGACATCTTCCCAGATCCTCAAGGTTCTAGATAAAAGCATCATAAATTACATCATTATGTCCTCCCACTTCCACATGGGCATAGGAAGTGGCTTAAGAAAACCGCTAGTACACTGGTGATTGACCATTGTCCTATGGATGGTAAGGCATTAGGAAATGAATCTAGCAATGTCCCTCTTCTTGTCTGTCCACCCTAACTATCGCCTGAATTTTTGATACATCATTATCTCCCCAGGATGTACTACCCACTTAGATTTATGGAAGTGTATTATCATATCTACCCCAATTTAATCATGGAATACAACTCTCTCATGTATAAGGATCACAAAATTATCATCCAATGACCATATTGATATTGGGTTGCCACTAGCTAGTTGTTCTTACATCACAAAACACTCTAGGTCTGTCTCCTATCTATATTTTACCCATTCTACCAAATAATATGGGACCACCAATAGGGAAGATTTCATTGATCCTTGAACCTCAAAAACATCCATCTTATAATCATCTAACAATATCATCAGGTGAAACTCTTCATATGAAGGTCATTCACCAAGATCTTGAGCTACATATGACTTATGGATAAGAGAATCTGCTATAACATTAAATTTCTCTAGTGTATAATCCATATAAAAATTGTAAATATTTAGATAATATACCCAGTTCCTCTTCCTCATGTTCAAGTCCTACTATGTGAAGGCATAAAAAAGGCTCTTGTGGTTTTTATAGACAATAAACCTACCACCAAAGAGATAGTGTCACCAACACTTTAGAGTATGGACCCAAGATACTGGCTCCAAATTTTGGGTAGGATAGTTCCACTCATGGGGTCACAATTGTTGTGACCCATAATCTATTACCCACTCCCCCTGTATCAATACTACTCCCAAACAAATGTATGATGCATCACAATATAAATCACAATAGATCCATGGATCAAGAATTATCAATATAGTAGCTATATTAGACCTCTTATTTAGATCAATAAAATCCTCTTCACACTACTCATAACACTATAACATCAATCCCTTCTTCATCAATGTTGTCATAGGATCTAATAAATGAGAGAAGTCTAGGATAAAAGGTCAAAAATATCTTACTAATCCCAAAAATATCTTATCCCAAACACATTCTGAGGAAGTGTCTAGGACATCACTGCCTCCACTTTTTCTATGTCTATAGATATACCTATATCATAAACCACATTCCCTAAGAACTTAAAATCTTGAATCCAAAAGTTATACTTAAACATATTCTCATAAAGATGATGTACTCTAATTATTCTAAAACTATCTTGAGATGTTTATCATTATACTTCATGGATGGAAAGTAGATGAGTATGTATTCAAAAAACACCATGATAAACAAGTCATGATATGGGTGGAAGATATTGTTGAGGAGTTCTGTAAACTCTTCTTGTAACACCCTAAGTTTTTGTGCATTTTTTTAATTAATTTAATCTTTTTGATATTTTTCACTTCACGTAACACTAAAAATTGTTATTTTATATATATATATATTAATGCATTAAGTTTTAATTGAGTTATACACAATGACAAGTTAATCATAAATCACACGCAATATAAATTTTAGCTTTCTCTATACAGAACACTGATTTAAGCTAACATTTCATGAAAGATAGACTTTCTTCGATGTCTTGAGTAACATGCAAGACCGAGTGTTATCAAATAAAAATATATTATTAATAAAATATAATAATATGTAACCTAGATATTAAATTATATATTATAAATATTATTAACTAACTTATGTAAATATATTGTTTTCACAAAATTTAAAATTAATTAATTATTTACAAATTATTCAGAAATGAATATAAGAAACAATTGAATATAAAGGGAGTATTTTTATAGAAAACTATTATTATGCTCACAAAGTTGTTTTAATCCAAATAAATTAAATTAAATGACATTATTAAGTAATTTTAAATTAATATATATGTTATATATCCATGTAAATATTTTTTATATTCATCAAATAGATTTTATAATCATAAGATAAGAACAAACCAAATTTTACACATAAAACCTATATTTTTATTAAGGCACATTAATCATCTTTTAATGGAGAACCTATTTTAAATATAAATTTTGGAAATTTTATTAATTTTATATGTCACTTAATATTTGAAATTAGAAAATAAAAATTAGGTTAGGGTGGAATTTTGGTATTTTTCTGTGAAGTTTTATTTTTTTAATGAATAGTAAACAATACTGTATTTTAGTTCAAAACTGATTTTTTTTATCTAATTTATTTATAATGTTAAATTAAATTTTAAATTGTTTTAAAAGTTTAATTAGATAATATTTTTATCAATTTATCCAATTTAGGTCATTATAATAAATTTCACTTTGAAATTTTATATAAAAACATAAAAAAAGTTGAATGTTTTTACTTTAAAACCCGCATTATTTTCCCGTATGCGGGATTATATTTAAATTAATTTATGTCACTTATAATATTGGAATTTGGAATAATTGTTTACCTATTTTGAATTAAAATAATTTATTATTTATAATAAGTTTAACTTAGTTTTTGACCCCCAAAACGTTAATTAATTAAAATCAATTACAACGATTTAAGTTAAATTAAGCTTAATAAGGGACTAAACCATAACCTTAAGACCCAAAACGACATATAAACTTGTCACAAATCCATTTGATGGAAATATTTCGGCCATATACTCCGTTGTATATACTTGTGTCCGTTATTTAACCACTTTCAATAAAAAACATGGTTGGTGTTCCTTTCTTTTAAAATATTACAAGAGTGACACCCCTCCTCCATTATAAAAGGCCTCCTATCCTCCCACTTACTAAAACCTCTAATGACACTTAATTTCGGCCAAATATGTCCAAAAAAATCCCCAAAATCCCTCAATTTCTCTTTCAATCCTTCTTTGGATAGAAATATATCCAAGGAAGCCCTTTGGTGCAAACCAAAATGAGTTTCCCGATTAAAAGGTAACACCCTCCCTAAAACTTCTTTATTTTTTTTTCTTTATACACTACCTCAAATATTCTTATTCCATGATTTTATAACAAAAAAAAGTTTCCTAAATTTACTAGTATGTTTTTATGATAAGGATTTGAGCTACACTTACACACACTTCCATCTAATGGGTAATGAACATACTGTTTACATGTACAGCACACTACCACCTCACTAAATGATGATTGTTTATTTTTCATTTACTGCCTATCATGGTATAAATTATGATGAAAACTATTTTTATTTATGTTATATATAATATTTATTATATATTTATTCTTCTTTAATTCTTTTACAACACATATCTTTATACTTTTCCTTTGGTGTTAATATGATAATTTCTTTTAAGTGTGGACTACCGCCCCCTCAAAGCGATGTGATTAATTTATACACTTCATGGAATGTAATAAGGATAGATTTTGTGAATATATATGATATATATTAATTTTAATTTCTTTCATTCAACACAAAAATTAAACATAAATATCATTCAACTGTACCTACGGCTTACCGTCTCTACAAACGGTGTATTCTATTTCATACTTCTATATTCTATGGATTATTATAATAAAAATATAATGAATATAAATTATTTTTAAATCATGGTTTAAATTTTAGAAATTATTATATATATATATAAGGACTAAAGATATAAAAAATTAATACATATGCAAAAAACAAAGCAAATATTACCTGAAATGAAACCTTAACATAGAATTGTTAACAAGAATTTGATACAAAGCCATAATCAAACCATATATGGTATTATAAGTAAGAATATGGTTATTTTATATATTTATAATAAATTTATATTTATTATCAATGATTTTTTAATGATTATGAAGAGATTAAAGATGAAAGGTATGGGAATTTCATCTCACTCCTTATTTCTGTGAGATAAATGCCTTATTCACCGCTCACTTATTTTTTATGGTGTATATACTAACCATTAATGTATTACATTAATATTATAAATTAATAAATGGGTATTTAAATAACCATTTTATGATCTTTATATCATGAGGTTTATGTTTCAAAAGTTACCAAATAGGTAATGTAATTTTTGTCTCAATTTTCCTTATTTGAGACACATACCATGTTATGCACCTATATTTTTATATGAGGGGTATATACTGACCTTGACATGTTATATCATGAATATCATTCCTTTAATTGTATTTTAAGATTCATTTGATTTAATTTTATTACATGTTTAGTGTGTTTCAAAGTTACCAAGTTATAAGAGTTTATTTAAATAATCTCATCGCTTCTTGATATTGTTTATGACTATGATTTATTTGAGGAAATATTATAATCCATATCTCAATTAAACTCATTAATTTTATTCTATTGTAGGTTATTCATGATATATTCATGTATTGGTACCATTTTTCTACTATTTGGTACATAAGATAGTTAAGAAAGTGTTTTTAATAAATTCCAACTTTACCTCTCTCTTCGGTCGGAAATCGGTGTTCATTCAAAACCATGTCTTCTAAAAGGATTAAAAAAATATTCCATTATTCTCATATGATATTTAAAAGAAATTTTTACCTGTGTTTTATATTTATTTTTAAAAAATGTTTTTAATAAGGAATCTTCATGTCATTTTTCGGTCAAGGAACCCTTCTAAACTTTTTACATTGTAAAAGGAAGGTTTAGCATGTTCGGGTTTATCCACTATCATGACTGAAATTACATTGAAGCTTCCATTACAATATTTAAAATTTATTTTCTTTTAAGAAATAAAATGTTTTCCTAATATTCTAGAAATTCCTTATTTCAAATTATTTTCAAATAAAAATGTTTTCAAAACATTTTCATGTTATTTTATAATATTTCAAGGAAAATGGTTTTTAAAATATTTTTGAGATTATTTTATAATTTTTCAAGTAAAATTGTTAGAAAATTGTTTTCAAGATTTATTTATAATTTTTATTCCCGATAAAATGGTTTTAAAAATGTTTTATATTTTTTTAAAAGCCTTTTTCAAAGAATAAAGGTTATTTTCCTCATGGATTTTTTTTGAAATATATTACAAAATTATTTTCCATCTATGATGAAATCTATTTGTATTACTCTTGTATTTCTTGGAAATGATCTAAAGGTTCCATTTATATTCTTTATCTGAATGGTTTATTTTTTATGTAATGGTGTTTGTGAAACTCATTTATCTTTCATGGGTTATATGTTTATGAAATCTGTTTTTCATTCACGGGTTATGATTTTGATGAAATGATTAGGAAACTTGTATCTTTTTGACAGGTTATGATATGATTATATGTTTATGATACCCATTTCATTCCATGGGTTATGATGTTATTGTTTATTAATTTTTGGCACATGTATGTATGAGTTAATTATGAGATGGGAAGGACCTATATCTCTCTCCAATGCATTAGGTAAATATTTATATCTCATGATATAGACTAATATTGTCTTGGGAGTGAATCTTGACTTTTAAGATGGCCATGGGATAGAACCATGACTACCAAGATTGTATGAGGAGTGAACTCATGCTACTAAGATTACTATAGTAGTGAACTATGAATACTAAGATAGTATGGGGAGTGAACCCATACTACAAATATGGTCTTGGAAGAGATGCCTTGGCTACTATGGAAATCGTATTATATGCTTATGTGTTTTCAACAATTCCATGTTTTGTTACTATGTTATGATTTTATGGCTTCTATTTTTATTTCCTTGTGATTCATTTCTTATGAACCGCCAAGATTTATTCCATGATTCATGTTTATGATATTTGATATCCAGGGTATGATCTTTTATTTTCTTGATCATGTTCTCATACCCTTATGATCATGATTATTCTTACATGTCTCCCTTATTTACCCTTATTGAGCATCTGATATGGCCCCTTTTTATATTTCCTTTCCTAGTTTATAAAGATATGTATTATGTTTGATGTGTCTAAAAATGGTTATAGTCAAGAGTAACCTAGTGGGAGATTATGTAGCTCCTTTATATATCAGTGTTTATGTTTCCATGTTTCTGAAGGTTCTAGACTAATAAAATCTTAGGGAATCTATTTGTATAAGTTATGAAAAAATGATGTGATGTTAATGTATGTCAAGACTGGGTTATTATAATTTTATTGCATTCATCAATCCAATCATCTTCACTAAGTAATCATATAACCCATACCTGCATAGAAATTCCATCTTCGATATATCCTCCTCTCTAACCCACAACTAGTGATATCCTAGTTGAAGATCAATCTTGGAGAACCATGAAGATCCCAAAAAATGGTCTAAGAGATCATATATCCTTGAAAATTGATTTTTATTCTTCACCGTTACCTAATTTAGTTTTTGATAATCTCCACAGAGTTGAATATTACCATTGGCCTTCTTGGAAAACAAAACAGGTGAACCCTATATTGAAGTACTTATCCTGATAAACACCTTCTACTCTAAGTCCTTGAGTCACACCTTTATCTACTTTAACTTGTTTGATGCCATATAATAAAGGGGTATTGAAAGGGGATACACACCTAGCATGATATCTATCTCAAATTAAAATCCTCAATTCAGGGGAAGTCCTGTGAAGTTTTTTGGAAATATATCTTGATAAAGAACCACAACTTGAGGAATATATAAGGGGTCTACCAATGGTCCTCCTGGAACATCCAGGCATAAAATATGTGTCATGATCATACCAATATGACTCAAGATTGGACCAAATATACCATCTCCAAGTTTCCATTCTTCGGAAATCATGAACTTATCTCCCTTGGTTGATACAAATGATAATCATCTCTGATAGAAATCAATTTTATCCAGGAATCTACCCAACCATTACACACAAATAATCATATTGAATATTATCATATATAGACTAATAAAGTCCCACATATTTCCATAAATATTAATGACTATAGGACACTCTATGCATCAACGAATATAGTCCACTTTCATGACCAATGGTGTATCAAGGGAAAGTAACTCAGAAGAAAACTTGACTAGTAAGTCAAGTCTAGTAACAACCTGTGTAAATATAAAGGAAATAAGAGAATATGTATCAAAAAAATTGGTTCACAATGTAAAAGTGATCAAGGTTACACCATAAATAGTATATGGTTCCTCACCACCATCATTCGGATCCTGATCCACCACATAAACATGGAATACCTCAGCTCTTTGACCATGTACCTATGACGCATGGCCAGCTTGAGACATTTTTATTTAAATATGCTCTTAAGTACATCGACTAGGTCACTAGGTTGTAGACCGAATCTTTCTTCTAACCCTATGGTAACTTGGCCTCGAAGATCTAGAGAAAAACTATATAATATTCCTCATCTTGTCGTATTGTCGGCACAAGCTCTAAGGTGTTGTGATGAACTTGATATAATGGTCAGAGCTCTCTTATTTGAAACACTATAGAAGTCCTCCTAAGGGGGATAAAGAAGGAATAATCAAATCCACTTGTATACCACTTCCCTTCTGAACATCCATGTCCTTCCTCTTCCTAATATAAGAAGAGGTTCTCATCACAACATTAGGAGTTCCAATCACCCAGGCACTGAAGGGTGAAAGAAAACCAACTGCTCAATCCTCCTCCATTCCATTCTTGATTGTCACAGCCTTAAATAAAACCTATAGGTATGTCTCTAGATGAAAGGTTATTATAGGTAACCTCATATTAGGATGATTATCAATCATTAACTTTATGGCCTTTTGTGTATCATTTCTGGCTAAGAGTTTAGCAAAGAAAACTAGCTTAATGAAATGAGAAAAATATGTTGATGCTTTCGTGGAACCCTATTATACCTCCATGAAATCCCATAATCATTCCTTATCAAATGATTCATGTGTCCCACCAGCACCCTGAAAGGCTAATGGATGTTGGAGTGGGAATTCTATAGTGTAGTCATCAATGGAACTCGATGCCCCTCCACCATGGGATAGTACAAGAAAAATGACTCTCAGTTGAGGTGGGTCCACTACCTATACCACTAGAGCAGGTGAAAGAGAGCATTCAATTGCACCCCCAGCACTGATGGTAGTGGAATAAGGGAATCCTCCTTGGTAGGAGTATTTTGACTCATGTCATCTGGGTTTTGATCATTCTCCTTCAAGGAATAATTTTCTGAAATAAAAAGAAAACATTTAAAAAAATCAGGGTTTTTATGATAGATCCTAATTTGTATATGGGATCACAGAAGGTTCTCCTAATAGATTACCCATAAACCAAGGTATATCCCTCATAGCACAAACCAGGGTCTCTTTCCTATAAAGTTATTCATATTCATATATATACAAAAACATAATAGAATACTCAGGCATATACAATAAATATTAGTATAGATATATCATAAAAACATTGAAAAATATATATCACTCAATAAAAAAATATAAGTCTGTCTTAAAAATATATCATAATAAATGAATTAAAATAACTAGTATATAATACACAAAAGGTATATATATAGCATGTGATCCAAGGTTCCTATTCATGATGCATGAACACGCTCAAATTTCATAAAATAGTAATAGAAATTTCATTAATAGTAACTCAGAGGTCCATTATATATGAGTTTTACAATAGCATATAAACTCCCATACCTGAGTCCCATAAAGATATCTCATTTCTACCATATCCTAGTTTAGTCAAAAATAAAATAAGAAAATAGTTCCATGATACCATTTTATAACAACATGAACTGGACCACTAAGTTAGATATAGATTTCCATAAGACCTCATTCATGCCTAACTGTACACAAGAAGATGCTGACTAGCAGAAAGGGTTAGAACATCATCAGTGGGGAGACTATACCCTCAGTATCATATCCTAACATCGATAATATAAATAATATATAACAACCCACAGTAAAAATTGGAAATAAATAATATCAATGGCCTACATGTCATATAATAAATGAATAAATTGGTTGCCTATGTAGCAAGATAAAATAGATTAATATTGTAAGAGGAATAATAAATAATGTAACTCTATGTAAATCCCTTATAGCCTGTCTTAATCCCACCACCCACTCCGTGATCCATGAATCAGTTTTCTGTCATAGGCCCCTTTTCCTTTCTTGGATCCCTATACATGATATATGTATGTGCATCAAGATTTATGTGTAGGGTGTGGGTAATAAAACCTAGTAGTACACCACCATTGTATCCTTATGAAATGTTCACATGTATAACATGTGCATTCCTAGATAACAATAAATGTGAAAGTAATAATTAATAGTCATATATACCAAGCCCCGGTGTATTAACTAAGACACTGTGAGCCTCAATCATACCTACTTTGGGTTCATGTTGTAGGATGATCAGGATGTCATAAATGATAAATAACTAGACACAAGGCTTATGACAGGCTACATGGTATCCTCAAGGCTTCGAGTCTCGATTCAGGCCACAAGGCTAACTAGTAAACATGTACTCAGAATTCATAAGTTATTGAGTTTTACCATGTCTATTGTACATCCACAAGGAATCAAGTTCCAAGCAAGCCCACAATTCTACCATGCTCCTACCCAATGTTAGGGACCTTCATTGTCAACGCCTCATGTTTTACACTCACCCCCTCTAAAGTGAATCGTACCACAATAGTCACCTATCATGAATACCATAAACAACCTCCAATAGCATGGTATTGCACATAACTAGGAAGATATGAATAATAAAATAGTATAATATCATCATGAGCATATAGTAGAAAAAAATATTATGCGATCAACATCAAGCATGTTAACAATATGTTCAAGAAATACTAATGGAAACAAGAATCATTTATAGTTATCATAGTAATGAACATTCCCACAAGTAATCACCATAAATCAAGAAAAAAAATCCATGCTAACACGTCATGAATCAAACAAAAAGATTACACAGGGACCTAAAAATGGAAAATAACTTGCTATATCAAGGTTGTTTATAAGGAAATCCAAGGCTCATTAAAGTAACAAAGATCGAACACATCACACACCCATGTAGAATGATATTACACATCAAAGATAACAAACTCGGGTTTCATTAAATCAAGAAAGAGGTATAGAAATGAAAATCAAGAATATTAAAAAAAATAATGGAATTTCTATAATTAAAAACCTTAAGGATTCCATCAACATAACCATTTCTGAGGTATGTTGAAAGAAAGAATGTAAATTCATTGAATTCATTATAAATTGAGAAGTAGAGGATGAATTATCTATCAAATATAGAAGAGATACTTGATTCTAACAAACTTTCATCAATACACTATAAAAATATCACCATTAAAGATGTTTAAGGTGAGGTTCAAGAATAGGAGAGTCTCAAGATGATCGATCGATGATGATTTACCCATAAAAATCCACCATTCTTGATAATTCTGACTCTGACAAAGGTGGTTTGTATTTGACATGTAGATACCACCACCAATCAAGAAAATATTCATCAATGTATTATATTTATATCATAAATACTCCATTAATAATATTTATTGGAATATTATTCAAAAAAATATCCATATAATGTTCATATTCGTTGGTAGACCATGATTTGATCAAGGAACGATGTCAACTTTCTAGATACACCATTATTCAATGGAGAGAGGAAGGAAATGTCATTAAATATTCATGGAATTAAAAGATACAATATAGATCCAATCTCATCTCAAATGTAAGAAGAATAATTTGGAGTATATTTAAGAAGAACTCATCATTCTTGCATCACCATATCATTCAAAGCTAGAAGAGACAAGGGGAAAAGAATGGGTGTGTATATATACAAGGGGGAGGTATAAAATTAGGATTAGTACCATGGTGGTTGGAATTAGATATTAATTTAGGTAGAAAAAAATTGTAATTAAAACCCACAATGTGGATTTAATACACCCCTAGACTGGGATCACCAGGGAAATAGCAGGATTTACCGTTAGGCTAGTGGAAATTGTACTTTTACAAACCCACTTCCAACA
The DNA here is from genome assembly GCA_963277665.1 of Viscum album. Lineage (NCBI taxonomy): Eukaryota > Viridiplantae > Streptophyta > Magnoliopsida > Santalales > Viscaceae > Viscum > Viscum album. Next base: position 1,073,395,623 of record OY728121.1, on the reverse strand, counting down.
CCTCTGGTTGGCTGGTAGACCCCCACTGGCTAGAGGGTGGATTTTTTTATCCTCCATACATACTTTGATCTTCACATCCTTGTAAACTTATCCTGAGACCCTTGTATCTTAAAGAACAACATCTAAAACACCCAAAAGTGAGATAAAAAAGGAATAGAGAATTAAATAAATTCAAACATCTAGTAAAATGTGTCAAGCGAGTATATTACGTGTCCCACTACCCCATTCCACTAATCGATGCCCAAATTGGTGATTTCCATTATACCTCAGGAATACCTCCTTGTATTCTAGACGTTGTAGACTAGAAGTAGGGGTCTAAGATGGTATTAGGGGGAGACTCTACCTCTATATCAGAGTGCACAGTAATGAATAAAATAACAAAACATGATACATAAAAAACATCATAGTATGAAAAGGAATAAATAAATTGAACATACTGAATAGAGTAAATGATGACATATAGGCATATAGTATGGATCACCCTATAGTATGATCCTATACACAAGTATAAAAAAATAAAGAAAAAATGAAATAAAGTGTAGGAGGATCCACCAAAAATTCTAGAGCCTCAACTCATCAAATCACTAATTCCAAACTGACCTATCCTAATTGACTATGTAATCCCAGGCCTTAACCCAATGTGATTCAGAAATAAGTGTTGAGATGATCGAGTACCTCAAGTGTCATGGTGGCTCAGATAGGGTGTGAGTATAACTCAGTATGCCCCCACCAACGAAATCCCTAAAAATAACTAGTCTGAAATACAATTCATTTTGATATGCTCTGAGTAAAACAACTCCAAATATAACCATTTAAGCTTTTTAAATTGGAAGAATAAATAGACATCAAAATCAAGGGATAGGTTCACACCAAGAATGGTACATACCTACTTTGGATAGTGTCGGGGTGTTTCTAAGAACATTTCGATGACTGTACCAACCAATCTCTTAATCAAGTGTAATATAACCACCTCTAGTCCAAACAAGCGGCACATGGGTGTAATATACCCATCCCCAGGCCCTTAGCGTTCACCTAGTGGTTCTGTTCACCCTGATTTTATCCAATGACCACATTTCCACCTAGGGGGATTATTCATCATGGGTTTAACAATAAATCATGTGTCCACTCGGGGTCTATGTTCACCCCATGTTTAACAATAAAAATGCATACACCCAGAGGTTGTGTTCACTCCGGTGTTAACCATAAACCAGCATCAAACCAGGGTTCATTTTCACTATGGTTTTAACTATAAATAATAATAAATTAGACATATATTATTCCCTTAGTAAAAAATAACAAATACAGGTAACTCAGGATAATTTAACATTCTGTTACAAAAGAAATCCCAATTTTCATTATCCAAAACTGCTTCAAAAACCATTTCCAATTTTAGGACCAAAAATCATTCCCATAATATTTTCCAAAATATAGTTTCCAAATAAAATTTCAATTACCATTTCACATTACCATATCAAAATCCAAAAAAAATTACCAATTCAAATCCAATTTCTATTACTAGTTCAAATTCACATTTTCAAAAAACCAGAATTACCCATTCCAAAAATAGTTTCAAGTCACATAACCAAACTATATTTTTAAATCCACTTTAAAAAATTACCGTTTCATAAGAAAACACCATTTGGTTATCCATTTATCATGGTCACATTATTATCAAGGGGTTCCCCTATAAATCACCCTCCCATGAGGTTCAAATGAGTTAAGGTATCCAACTAAGTCGAAATGTATTTTAAAGCATTTAATTAAAATGAATTCAATACCTCATGTGGTCAGCATGACCAAACGAAACAAGTACTTAGAAACAGAATGAGACATTAGTTCAATCCTAGGGACCATATACCTTAAAAAAATTTCTAATTAATTTCTTGGCCTGGTATTTCACTACTCGAGCTCATCCAAGTATCGACCAGGCTCTTACTACCACCAAACCTCCTCCCTCAATCCATACATATGAAGTAAATAATTAAAAATAATTATCATTATTTATTTATTTTATCCAAATGTGGCATAAATGTTGAATAACTCACCAAGAACCATCTCATCACTAGAACATCAACCAATAACACTCATACGGCCCATATTCTCCCTCGACACCAATTCAAGAAAAATCCCTCACCCATGATGGAGAAAAAATTATATGATTCAATTAAATTTAATGAAAACCCTTAAATAAATCTACATCATGGTGTATATTTGAATAAATGATAAAAGATGATAGAGAAACGTTGTCTTGTGATGTCCCCTATCTAGTTTTCATGAAATATTTTTCAAAAATGTGTGATTTCACTAGTCTATGGTGAAATTTCCATTTTAAACCTAAATCAAGACAATGTTGAAATCAATATAGTGGAGGAGGAACAAAAGAAGGAGGAGATGAGAAAACATATACCTCGCATCAGACATGAAAACACCTCAAGAATGGACATGAATTGAGGGAGGAAAAGTTGAGAGAAGATTCTATTGTCATCCTCATGTGCATCGTGTTCATCCGAATAAGAAAGGTGGCTAAACCCCCTTTAATATTTAAAAAAAAAGTTCACTAATATGATTCATGGTATGATCATAAGGGTCACACTATGAAAGTTCAATAAAATCCCCCATGATCCTATTTCATTTCCTAAAAAATCTCAGTACCCCCCCCCCCCCATGAACCAATCTCACATCCTAAATACCATCTTCATAATGTGAATAGTTAGATGTTATAGTTTTTTTAGAATCCTCAGGGCCCCAGTCACTCCTTTAGTGGCCTCCCGAACACCCAGAACACATATGGTACCTTAAAACCAATTCTAAAACACCATTTATAGATTTTTTGACCCTTATAATCCCATTCCAAGTTCGGGTTCAAAAAAACCATCTACTAAACAAAAATTCAAACTAGCTCTGTAATTTTCTAATCCATTCGAACATAGGATTTTACAATATCCCTTCGTATAACATCTCATCCCTACGAAGTCTCACTAAACATTAAACTAACAAACCAAAAAATCATGGGTTTCTAACTCACAATAAACCCATAATGATTGATCTGTGAACATCCGGTGCACATCTAATATGAAACTCCAAACACCAAACATACCTTTAATAAAAATACAAGCCTCCCACTTGATAACTAATTCCAAAAAAAATTATAAATCACCACCACCATATCTCCCAACATCCCATTTTGTATTTTATAATTGAATATCTAGCCTATGTAACTCTCCACTAAATGCTTTATCCCATAACAGCTGATTATAATCCATGGTACTCCCCAATATCAGAACTGCCTACCAAAACAAATCCTCTAGTGATCCAATGACCCACCTACTAAGTTCCACGTGAGGGTCCTAAAATGGTATCCCTCTCACCATTTCTAAAATAAATTAAAACACTATTCATAACCCCTCTACTTGAATATAATTAAAATTCTTAGTCACACCCACTTACATGACCACAAAAGAAAAATCATGCATCTATCCCAGCATTTTCCTTTAACAACCCTCACACATTGGGTTTTTCTCATGCCCAAACCACAACACCATCTTTCCAAGCTTACCAATAACTTTCATCTCAAAATGAAACTTTGATAAATTTCATTTCAAGATTAACCCCATAGACCATGTGATGAAATAGATTTTCTCCCCCTGGTCCAAGTGATGAAATAGGTTCATCCCCTGAACCATATCATGAAATAAGGATTCAACCCCAAAAACATGTCATGATTTTTTTTCATGTCATTCACCCATGAACCATGAAATGAAACTGGGTTTCACCACCAGAATCTTGTCATAAAACATTTTTTTACTTGATTCACCCCCATAACCATATAAGGAAATTTTTGTTTCACCCACTAAAGCATTCCATGAATCATGGATCACCCCACGAATCACCCTCATGTCACACCAAGATCACCCCGAGCTCAATTCCAATATACCGGCACTTATATTATCTCATATGAACCTTAAATATGATATTCCTATAGAAACTAGATCATATTGGATATTATCATGCACCAGTACCCCAGGGTCACATTGACCGTCCAATAACTAGTCTTATCACCTCTCAACCGTTCCTACGTGAAGTTAATTTCCCCATGACTGGTATGATTCTAACTAACATAGGATTATTGTTATTATTTCCTAATGAATGAAAATTCTACTTATATTTGGCTCAGGACCCATCCACTTTGACACATAATGGTTGGATGTGATCATCTTTCTCATACCTATATTCCAACATGAAAAAAAAATTTCCACTTGTTCTCATCGCATAGAAACATCATCCATGGAAACCACTGATATAACACTCTTGGAAAGGGATGCACCATCAGATAAATAGTTGTGAAATCCCACCAAATGTATTAATTTATAAATCTCTTAGATCACAACCTTAATAGGTTCCATCATTGTGTGTGTGTCTCTTCTCCACTGACACAATCTCCAATCTGAGGCAACACCTATCTAGGGTCATCCTCGAACAGTTGATCCATCACTGTTGATCCACTTATAGTGTATCCAATACCATGGAGTGATGTTTCTTATATCATGAAAATTACAAAGAAACCATTCCCATAAAATCTCATCAATTCCCATTGGCCAACGGTTTGTACCCATGAATCACTAATTTCAAACTTCAATGGGAATCACACTCCAATATGCAACACATGTTGAAACTTGACTCACACTACCATGAGTTTCACATCATTATAACATGGCCCATACACCTGAACCATTTATTGCGCCTTTTGAATTTCAAAGAATGTTGTCATAAATGTAAAAAACCCTTTAAATTTTTTTAGATATATCACTTTTAAAAACAAGAAGAAATATCCCTTTTTAAAATACTAAAAAAACTCCTCAAATTTTTTTTTTCTAAAATGAAATAATTTGAGATTGATAAGAAATTTTTTAAAAATGACCCCTTAAAACTAAAAGGGTTTTTAGATAAAAAAATATAGAATAATTATATATTAAAAAACTTTCTTTAAGAATACATAAAAACAATTAAGACAAATTTAAAAACACTGACCTTTAAAATACCTCTTGAAATCAAGAAATTTTTTTTATAATAATACTTTTACTTTTGAAAAATATACCATTATCTAATTTTATATTCAAAATAATTAATAATTAAAATCATTTGGAGAACCATTATAAAATATATAAAATAATCTTCATAAATAATAATTCTCACAAAAGTGAAATAAATCATAAAATGTTTTTTAGAAAATGTTTTTTCCATACTCATAATAGAATAATTTATGGGACACATTCAAAAGAAATTTTCAAAAATTTAAAGTGAAAAATATTGATAACTCATAATTTTAAAAAGAATATTAAATCATGTTTCCTTGAATACTATATAAAATATTTTATAGTAAATGTGGAGTAGAAGATAAAACAATTTATTTTGAAAGGATAAAGACTCTTTTTAATATTTTGAAATACCTTTGTTAAAAACTCACATCATAAAAAGAGTAACAAAAGTCATTTTGAAATTATGATAATGGAAATATGAAATTAACAAGAGGTAACACATAATTGAGTTTCCAATTATAAATTACAACATTGTTGGGAAAGGAAAATATCGAAAATGATGGAAAATTATTGTTAAAGAGGGTGTGAAATATTCTCAATAATGATATACTAAGGATGAAATTAATCAAGGTAAAATATTTGAATTAAAAATTAATTATCTCAAGAGTGGAATAAAAATTTCCCTTAATCAATATATTAGTGTGGAATCTACCAAACATGAAAGAAATTAGTTCAAGAAAAATCATTCTAACTCAACAAAGAGAGTCAAGTTAACAAATAACCTTACAACATTGGTATCATTTGAATTGAAATCCATTTAATGAAAGAATAAAATATGTATCTTAAAATACCATTAATTACATGATTAAGGTAAAATACATTCATTAGGAATTAATCACACCATATCAAATATTTCATGGTGCACAATAATAAATATGTCTTCGGAATTTAAATTTGAGACAAAAAACCCTTTACCTTGTATTCCCGCTTACTGGAATGTTCTCTAAACTCCTATATAATATAAAATAAATATCTTAATAACCTAATTTATAACCTTTTAAATATATTTAAATTTTTAAACATTTCTTTTATAACCATGTATTATTAATATATTACTCAGTTATAGTTTATTTCCATCATCGAGTCATAGGAAATTTTGATTGTTTATTTTGTATAATTATAAAGATGAAGGGGTCAATTTATACTTATTAGTTAGAATTTAATCATTAATTCATAATAAAAGATAATATAATCATGTTTTTTAATAATTTATCATATACTATTTTTATTTGTTGAATGATAAAGGTATGGTTTGTGAAAAAATAAATTGTGATAAACAAGTTTCGATGTGTTTAATGATCGAAAGGTGATCAATTAATAAATAAATTGAATATAAATAAAAACCATTCTAGAATAATTAAAATATATTAAATAAATTATTATTACAGGATATTATCATTATATAATATTCATTAATCATTCATGAATTAAATATTATAACACCATTCTCCTAGGTTGTAAAACAGACCAAAATGGGGGTGTGTAATTGTGATTTAATGAGTAAGGGAATTTCTTTATATAATGTTAATATAAATTTTATAGTAGAATTAAAATTTCATAAATACAACTACAATTCATTAAATTCATTATTAGTACCATCAACGAAGGGTGGTGATGAAAAATGAAATCCATTGTTCATGGAGGCATTAGTTCACATGTACGCACAATTAACAATACCATTTCTCAAAAAAATTGATGGAATGAAGGTATATGGTAAATTATAATTTTATAATTATAATTAAAACATAGTAAAAATATTAATTCATCAAATCCAATCTTGTGAACAGTCATGATAGGCAATGATGATGAACAAACCATGTCGCTTCATGGACGTGGTAGTTCGCACGTATGCACACTCGATATTGTTTTATTAATGTGAGTAGATATAAATTATTTAATAATGATTGAAAACTTAATATAATAAAATTATAGAATATTAATCATATTTTTTTATTATATTATGGTTGATATAATGTTTTTTAAGAGAAATATTAAGAATAAAAGGCTAAGTAGTAATAAGTACTCAAGCTGATAACTTAATATTTGTCTTGGAAATATCCTTGGAAGTGGAGGCCTTGTGCTATCAAATTGATACCAATGTCTTATTAATATGAGGTATTATTGTATTATGAGAATAATTTTAGAGTTTAAAGATTGAATTTTATTTAAAATATTTGTTAGGAATGGATAGAAGTGTTCTCCATTTGTAAGTGAAGGGAAGGGTAATTTTGTAATTACTTGTTACCTTTAAATAATGGACCGTCATTATTCATGGGTCAAAGGTTAAAAAAAGTTTAAAATATGGAGTGTAGATTGTAATCTCCTAGAATTTATGCATAATTTTTTGTTATATGAAATTATTTTGAGACCAGGCTTTGAGACAGCGTGTGATTCTGAGGCCTGGAGTGCCTGGAATGACCCATCGAAAATTGTAAAGATTTAAATAGCATGCATGAGTGGTTTTTCTAAAAAAGTGGAATAACTCTTAAACATGTGCTCAGGTCAGAAATCTGAGGTCACTGTTTCATTCATGATGGTGGTCTTACCCTAGGTGAAACTTAATTTTACTCAGCGCAAGCCTCCGGTGAGAAAACCTAAAAATGGAATAACCAAAAATAAAATTATTTAATAAAATTATTTTATTTTTAAAATGCTTATAACTCATGAATAGTGATTCGGATGAAAAATATGAGACCACCACTGAGCTCGTGAGGGTATTCTTTACTTAGGAAGATCCTAACATTGGTCGGTTTAGGCCAACAGTGGAAGTTATTTTTTGGTTGTAAATAAAATAATTAAGTAATAATTATTGTATTTTAAAATCCTAATAACTCATAAATGATAACTTGGATTGGAAATCCAAGAGTACCATTGATCTCATAAGGGAATGTTCCCCTTATGCGGAGCCCAACCTCGACCGGCATGGGTTGAGGGTGAAAGTTAATTTTTGAACTTTTTTAAGGTCCATTTAGATTAACGTGTGAGCGGTTTTTATAACTTTTGAACCAGTGCTCGGATCGAAAATACGAGTCCACCGTTGAATTCAAAACTCTAGGATTTTCCTAGAAATTACTTAACTTCATCCGGAAAGGGCTAAGTGTAAAAGTTATTTTTCGGACTTTTCGAGAAAAATAATAAAATAATTTAAAGGAATTATTTTATTTCTTTACTCACCATTGGGTGGTGGACGATGACGCTGAGGTGCAGCGACCAGGTGGTGATTAGGAGAATTAATGGGGCTCATTAATGGACCATATCACGCAGCATAAAGATACAATAAAATAAGTGTAACATTGATGTTGTTTCATAAATGAAACAGTGTAACGATTCAACGTTGCAGCGTAATAGAAACGTTGTGATGCATTTCTTTTTATTATACCAACACGTGGGAGAATGGGAAATTAAACTGTTGGGATTCTCTGAGGAACCACCAGTAGTTTTCCTCTCCAATGAAGAATGATGAACGCTGGTGAGACTTCTTCATCTTTGACATGCCTTGAAGAACAGAGTCGAAAGCAACGTCGACATCGTGAAACCTCAAGGACGAACGCTTCAGCATCGAACTTCAACAAGGTATGGTTTTGATTTTTATTTAAAGGTCCTTCCCCGCTCTTCTTTTTCTAGAAATTATGAACATGGATCAACCCATGAATAGGTTGATCCATGATTCATACGTTTATGTGGGAGGTTGACATTACTTGAGGATTTATTATCTGGGATTCAAAATTGGCATGAAATGATTGAACTTTAATCCCTAAACCACCCCCTTGATTTAAACGTCTAACACAGAGGGCTCGGGCCGACATGAACATGGCCCAAGTGCCTCCTCTTGTGTGTTCTTGGTGGCCACATTCTTGAAGTGGTGGAAATTCGATTCTGGGGCCTGAGTAGGGATGACGACGACCCGAGAGGCCCGTAGGCATAGACGGATCAGAAAACAGACCCCCGAAGCAACTCTGGTGGCCCATGGAAGATGCTGTCGGTGTGGCACCACCATCATTAGCAATCAGTTTGTGGAGTTTGTCCCATGCCGACCACATGAAGGGGGTGGCACCAACCCAGCACTACGGTAGCAGCGGAGGCGACTGACGATATGCCACAGCGGCAGGAGGCCGCAGCCAACCGGTCGTGGAAGCGGGCATCACGTGGAGGGGGTTTCCCATGTCCGGGCCACCCAGGTGGTGATGTGTCATAGTACATCAACCGTGGCTAGAGGGTCCCCACATCCACGGGGCCAGCTGAAGCCAGATACGGCTCGGTCGTCGTGTCCCAGTTGGGCGGCGCACCGCCTGTCTGCCCCCTGGCGGACCTGGCTAAGGCTGGTGCCCCCCCCCCCAGCCTAGTAGGTCGGACCCATGAGCTAACAAGCTGGACTCATGCCGGTAGGCCTGACCCATGCCCTTCGGTCCGGGCCAAACTAGACTAGATCTCTAGGAGACCTGGCGGGATAAACCCTTGGCCAAACCGAGCTGAGTCCGGTGAGGCTTATTGGGCCTGGCCCACTGGCCACGCTGGACCAGACTGACCCCAACCTGAACCATATCAGGTTGAGTCTGTCTAATTAAACCGGGGTGTGGGACCACCAGGCGGGGTTAGTCGGGTTGTACCGGGCCTAGTCGCAACCAGCCCCCTATTTACTAAAATGCTTGTATCTTGCAAATTGTACATCATATTGATGAGCCATTTGCGGCGTTGGAACCCTCTTGATGAAGTAGATCTTTTGGCACACTTTTTTGTGACTTTCATGTACATCAATATGTGAAAAATGGATTGAGGAGCAGTTCTCTCAAGAACGCTACGTACGAAACCTTCCGGTTGGATAAGACCTGAAGACCGCTCGACGATGGACTAGTGGAAAGAAGATCTATGTGACCTGGTAGTCCTATGGAAGGGAGAGGCTCTGTGTGACCCAGAAGACCCACAGTACTCGAAAGGAGTATTATCTCAGTTCGACCATGGTGAGAAGCAGCTCAATGTGACCCGGCAGGTCCATGATGGGGAGCAGCTTTTTGAGACCCAACATACCCATGGTACTCATTAGGGATGAGTACCATAGCAGTCCAAGGTTAGTGAGAAGTGGCTCTCTATGACCCGGAAGGCCTACTGTACTCGATAGAGTATAATTTCTCCAGAAACCGAGGAGTTTGGTGATATAACTAATAATGCTACTATCACTACCCTAGAATATACGTGGTGTGAGCTGCGTCTTTTACTTTGTTTTATGTGTTTGAGATCTAGCTTGGTGGCATTACATCTGGGGTATTTTTCCTTTATGGTGTTTTACTTCGTGGATTATTGAGATGCCTCCAGGTGTCTCGGGGTCCCTACAGAGTATTTTTATACTCACCCTTGCACGGGCTTCACCCGCATGTGTTGTGTATGGTGCAGACGATCGACATTTCGATAGAGGTGCTCAGGGGGATGAGACCGATGGACGCTACGACGAAGGACTTGGTGGACTAGGACTAGTTGGGTCCAAGTAGGGCCAAGCGAGCCGGACATACTACTTCGTCTTCCAGTAGCTTCACTACTCTCATGATCAGGTGGGATTTTCCATAGATGGCCATCAGAGTATCCTTTTGTACTTTTCTACTTTCAGTTCCTTGTTGGGTTTGTATTTTGTCCCACTTACTTTCACTTCTACTTGCACTCATCTTTATTTTAGTGGTATACTTTTCCCCCTTTCAGTGTGTTGGGATGTGGTTAGACATGTGTGTGTGTACAAGTTTAAAGGCAATGTCTTCCCTTTTTGGGATATGCCATTCTGGGGCTAGTCACCAGCCCCTGGCCTATGGAAGGTGGGCTTGGGGTAGTCACAGCATGGGCCCTAGGGGATGGGTCCTGACATAAATAGTTATTGGGCATATAAAACTCTCTGAAGGTCATTTTTGAGTAAAAACTCTCCACCACTCATTTTTTAGAAAACTATGAGTGATTAAAAGGATTTTTATATTTACCTTTTTAAATTTTACCCTAATGTACTTTCACCTTAGTAATTAATTTTAATGTAAAAAATTAAAAATTAAAATATTAAATAATTTTAAAATTTTGATCTAAAATTTTAAAATAATATTATCAAATAAAGTTTCAAATGGTGAGAAATGAAAAATTATGAATAAACACACATAATGTGTAGAAAATGTTTTTAGAAAAATACTTTTTTTAAGATTAATATTTTTGAGTAGATTAAAATGAGAAATGTTATTAAATTACATTACATGAATTGGTTTATTAAAAAAATGTTTTGTTTATTTAAAATCATTCAAAATTTTAATTTTTCAAAAAAAAAATCAATTAAAGGAAAGACTAAAAATACTTTTTAAATTGGAATAAAATGATTATTAAGTTATAAAATTAAACATAGGTTTTCTAAGTTCAAAATAGCATTTAAAATTACTATTTTTAATCCTTAAATAAATATTAAATAAATTAAAATGTTTTAAAAACTTATAGGTCTTCCTCATATATTGATAAATTCCTAATATTTATAATTTTGGTGAAAATTGTGTTTTTCACTATTCACTTAAAAATTAATTATTTCAAATAAATACCAAAAATACATCCTAATCTAATTTTTAAATGATAAATTAAAAAAAATGAATATCATTTAAAAAATTTCAAATTCTAAAATTTATAAAAAAATTCAATAAAAATTCAATATCAAAAGAAAAACTACTTTTATTGGAAAAAATCCCTTTTAAAACTATAAGTGAACTTAAATCTATTATATATAAATTTTTAATTAATTAAAATATTTTTATTTACTATAGGTTTTAATATTCTCAAATTTCCATAATAATATTCATCTAATATATCAAGACTCATTTTAGTTCACTACTGCATGTGAAACAAGTCGTCAAACATTGTACTAATTTAGAGAATAAATATATTCCAAAATCTTGAGGTGCTACATTCCCCCACCCCTTAAAAAATTACTCACAATTTTAATTATCACTTACTAGTGAAACTAAATAAGGTCATCTAAGATATATACATAACTCATGATAAAATGTTTAGTGTGATATCAACAAACTTAGGAAATATATATTTTCCCCTCAGATTATGTCAATACAAATATTGAGTTTTTCTCTAATAATTTGAGATAAACATCCCTCATGATTGGATATCATTACTCATATAATAGAATTAATTTTCCAAGAGATCTCATAGTCATAATTTCATTAATATATGTTCATAGGTTGGTCTGAAATGTGATTTCGCTATCTTGTAAATTAATATAGTATCTATTCGAAGATAGAAAATTCATAGAAAGGAATAATTAGTAAGATTTGTATGTAACATAATCTCGTAAACCTTGAAATATATTTATACACATATTATATATTAAATATTTCTCCACAAGTCTTGTTTATAATTCAATTTCTAATGGTTGGTGAAAACTTACACGATATAAGAAATTGTAAATCGAGAGTGGAGAACACCTAACACCATTTCATTATCATTATCCACTTTCATATTAGTCTTTTTATAGTCTTTTACTTATTCCCATGGTATAGGAGGTTTTTGGTGTTAATTTTATTCTCAATCACCTTGATTAGTGAACTATTTTCTATGGTTACCAAATTCATCACATCTAACACATCGAACCTCTAATAGATCCTTATTAAGAACATTATTTTTCTCCATCATGTTAAATGGTATCTTCCTTTTCATTAAACATCTTATTGCATGATGCACTAATTTACCACAGATAAAACAACTTCTAATTCCTTTAAGAAATTCACATGGGTTTCTCTTCCCATAGTTTTTACGCAAAGGAAATTGAATCTTATTTACTTCATCATCTTCATCACCTGGTCTTCTATAAAACTTCTTAATTCTCTTATTTTATATATTCAGATTTTCAAAAATACTAAAGTTATTAATCACAACTTGGGATATTTGGATGAGCATAACCATAATATTTTTAACACCAGCTTTTATCTCACTTGGATTCTTATTAGGACAATTATAGTATTGTTCATCGCATTCACTAACTTTGTTCCTCTTAGATCTATCCATTTATATAACCAAAAGATTTAATCATGAATTATTAATAATAATATCATATGGTAATTATGAAAAAATCAACCTCAAAATGTGTTACCCTTAAAAACCATTACATTAGCTTATAGTTAAGCCTAAATCAGTCTTAGTTCAATCAAGATTTCTAGAGGTTGGGTTATCTAATATTCCGTAACCCAATTACTTAACATAATAAATCATTTATAACATCTTGTAAATAGAATGTGATTTACCAAATCATATCCCCCATGAGTGTATATTTAGGTGTGAAGTCTTAGGACCACTCATGCACTAGAGTGAAACTTGAGTTGATACTCACCCAGTATTTTTTCAGAGTTATTACCAATAGGTGTATCTATGAGAAATTATCATCCACATACCAGTATAAATATAAGGATTTAATTTCTTAGAGAACAACACAATAACTACTTTACCAAAACTTAGGGAAGTTTAATTATGCTTAAACTTATCCCTTAGGTTTTTAATAATGTTCTATAATCCTAATCCCTAAGAATAACTAAATGAATCCTAAAAAATAACTAAACAATTCTTTTATACCAACTATATAAATTCAAGAAAAACATATCATTATTTTACATCGTCTCCATAAGCTATTCATTACAAATCTCAAATAATAACACAATCCCAAGAATGTAAGGATTAGTGTCTTTAAAAATGGTTATATAAGAAACTTATTTTATAAAACTTATTAACATTTCTCCATATTTTAACCACACTAGACTCCCTTATATAGTTCTCATAAGTTATACTCATCTTCAAAACATGGGGAAGGGAAACATAAGAAAGGGGTGAGGTTAAATTCTCAGTAAGGGAACCATATCAACATGCCATAAAGGGCTAGATAATAATATTATGGGAAAATATAAATAGGGTAGAAATATGTTATCAAAAATAACATGGATTAATAAGAGTTTTCCATAATCCATGATAGCAATAAATGTATCCTCAAAAGATAGAACATATACCATGTCATAAGATTGTTGAAAAATGTTAAAATAAACATGATCTATGGGTAATAATCATAGTAACATGACGTAAAGAGATGGAAAAACATAATAATTTACAGTGACATAAACACAATCATATAAAATAATTACGTAGTGCATTAGGTATCAAAATTCTTTGACCCATTACATGGTGGCTCTGGAATTACTTCCAATAAAACATTATGACTCGAGAATCATAATTTGTAGTCCATTAGTCACACAATTATCATAAATTAAGGTCTATTATTAACTAAATTATCACAATTATTATCCCATTATTAAATCAAGTATCACAACTTACGAACTATTAATGACTTAACTATCATAACTCAGGGTTTATTATTGACTTGAGTATCAGAACTCAGAGCCCATTTTTTTCTCTTGAGATTAAAACCTTAACCAATTAATTTTATGGAGGTATAAGACCCCACTCATTCATAATAATTTCCCAACATTTATATTCCAATAGAACATGAAAACATTTATATTTCACAAATTAATTAATTAGCCCATGGAAAATAGATGTGTTTCATGAAAATATTTCCTAGAACATTCCATAGACCATCCAAATAAATATATTGGATGGTGGTTTAAAAATACCATCATCATGAAATAATAAATTTTTAATGATATTGGAATAGATGTAAAAGAATATTTTAAACTATGGTATATATCACTTTGAAATTTTAAAAGATATCTCCCTTTTTAAAATTATTGAAAACTTTTTAAAAATATTTTTTCTATAATGAAACACTGTGATATTGATAAAAACATTTCAAATAAAATACCCTTTAAAACCAAAAATGTTTTCAGAAAACAAATTTAATAAAAAAATATTCAAAAAATGTTTATTAAGACATAAATCAATGAAGACTTATTTAAAAAAATAGTCTATTAAAATCACATTTGATATTAAGAATTTATTTTTAAAATTGAATTTTTACTTTTGAAAAATATAATAATATTTCATTTTATTTTCAAAATCATTAAGAGTTAAAATTATTTCAAAGACTATTCTGAATCAAGGAAATGAAGATTCATAAATATGAATTCTCATAATGGTGAAAGAAACTATAAAATATTTTTTAGGAAATGTTTTTAACATACTCATGAAAGATTAAGTTATAGGTCACATTAAAAATTAAATTTCAAAAGGGTGATGTGAAAACTTTTATAAACTTTTAATTTTAAAAAGTGTATTCAATAATGTATCCTTGAAAAGTATATAAAGGTTTTTAGTGGGAATATCGAGTGGAAGATATAAGATTTTATTTTTAAAGGATGAAAAAAAATTAATAATTTTAAATACAATTATTAAAAACAAAAATATAAAAATAATAACTAAACAACCTTTTTAAAAGTGGATAAGAGAAATATGACGGTCATGTGAGAAAGGAAAACACTGTTAAAAATGATGGGAATTATTGTAAATAATGATATTATTTTTTTGAAATAAGTTCGTGAAGTTAAAATATTTGAATTAAAAATTATTTCTCTAAATAGATAAAGATAAATTACCATGAAATAAAATATTAGGGTGTAAAACCCGAAACTATAATAAAATAAGTTCCAGGAGAATCATTCTAAATAAATTAAGAGATTTTAGTTAACAAAGACCCTTACAACCTTAGTGTCCTTTAAATTGAAATCCATTTAAATAAAGAACATGTTATGTCTCTTAAAAACCCATGAATTAAATTAATATGGTAAAATATATTCAATATTTAGTAATCACACTAAATAAAATATGGTAAGGTGAAAAATAATAAATATTTCTCAAGGAATTAAATTTGAGAAAGATAACCCATTACCTTCTATTCTCACTTTCTTAAAGATGCTCTAACCACATAAATAATAAACATAAATATATTAATCACCTGATTATTAACTTTTTTCTTAATATAAACCTTAAAAAACTTCTTTTATAAACATATATTAAAATTTTATTTCCCAGTTATAGTTTATTTTCTTCATCGTGTCTTAGGAAATTTCAATTAGTTGTTTCATATAAGTACTAAAATGATGGGGTTGATTCCTAATTATTGGATCAAAGTTAATCATTACCATATAATACAATATACTATAATCACAGTTTTTAAATTATTCAACATATCCCATTTTTATTTACTTAATGATAAAGTTATTGTTTGTGAAAAATGAAATTGTGAATAACAAGTTTTGTCATGTTTAATGATAGAAAGGTAATATATTAATAAATATACTAAATATGAATAAAAACTTTCAAATATCATTAAAAATTATTAAATAAATTATTATTACATGATATTATCATTATATAATATTTACTAATAATTCCTAAAATAAATATCATAACACTATTCTCGTAGGTGGTAAAACTGACCCAAATGGGGGAATGTTATAATTATTAAATGAGTGAGAAAATTTCTTTATATAATGTTAATCTGAATTTTAAAGAATATTAAACATTTCATAAATATAATTTACCTTAATGAAATTAATTATTTGAACCATCCATGAAGTTTGGTGATGAAAAATGAAATTCACCTTTCATGGAGGCAGTAATATGCACATACGCATGATTAATGGTCCCATTTCTCAAAAAATGGAATGGAATATAGGTATGTGATAAATTATCATTTAAAAAATTATAATTTTAGAATAGTAGATATATTAATTCATAAATTTCATATTGTTTAATATCTATGAGAGTCGGTGATGAAAAACAAGTCACATTGCTTAGGGGTGGCAGTAGTACGCATGTACGCACGATCGATGTTATTCAGTTCTTCTTAGTGGATGGATAGGAATGGATAATGGTTGATCAATTAATAAACTAAATTTATAGTACATTAATAATAACATTTTAATTATATTAGGGTTTCTATAATAATTTCCTAAGAGAAATAATAATAATAAAAGGTTGAGTAAGAAATACTCATGATGAGAACTTAAGATTTCCCTTGGAAATATCCTTGGAAATGGAGGCCTTTAGGTATCTAATTAAGACCATAGGATTATAAAATTAATATAGATTTATAGTATGAGAAAAAATGATATTTTTATGAATAATTTATTATTAATTATGGTGTCATGAATGGGGTGGATGTATTCCCTATTTATAAGTGAAGAGAAGTGTAATTTTTGGAGTACCATTTACTTTTCAATAATAGAATATAACTATTTAAGGTCAAAAGTTTCAAAAAGTGTAAAATAAGAATTGTATATAGTTATTTTTCATATAATACTCTTCATAACTCATTTAAGAGACAACTTTGAGTGATTTAAGGCGTTTTCATTTTACCTTTTTAAATTTTACCCTAATGTACTTTTATGTTGGTAATAAATTTTTAACCATGGTAATTAATTTTAATGTATAAAATTAAAAATGTCCTTAATTTTTTAAAAAAAGAAATTTTTGATGAAGCCTATTTTATTATCAAATTAAATACCACTTTTCAATCTAGGTAGAGGGAGACCCATTATATATCTCAAAGGTGCAAGGCTAAGTGGCCCATGAACATGGCTTGAAGGCCCAGTTGAACATCATGTCTGCATCATCCTAAATATTTCATGCCTACATCATTTCCTTCTTGCATCATGCCAGTTTCACCACATTAAATTTTTATGATTGCTTTATAAATCCCCATGGGATTTCCATGATTCGAACCCTGGTCATTTGGATGCAGGATTACGGTGTTTACCATTTAAGCACCACCCAAACTGAAAAAATGGAATTACTAAATAATTTAAAATTTATGATTTAAAACTTTATAATAATTTTATAAATTAAATTTCTAATGGTGATAATTGTTAATTTAATAATAAACACACATAACACATAAAAAAGTTTTTAGAAAAAGAGAATTTTTTAGATTAAAATTTATATGATGGTTAAAATTATCAATATTAACTTCCATGAAATAAATTGTTTTATTATAAAAAAAATCTTTAGCTTTAAAATTAATCCAGAACCTAATTTTACAATAAAAATAATTAATTTTTAGCAATGATCGAAAATTGTTTTTAAATTGGAATAAAATGTTACTTAAGTTCTAAAATTAAACCTTGGTTTTAAAAGTTAAAAATAATATTTTAAAATACATATTTTTAAACCATAAATAAATATTTAATAAATTAAAAGTTTTCATAAAATTATAGGTCTTTCTCATATATATTTATAACATTATAAAATTTACAATTTTAGTAAAAACTATATTTTTTACTATTCTTGTAAAAATCGATTATTTATGATAAGTCCCAAAAAATCACCATAAGTTAATTTTTACATGATTATTTAAAAAAATCATTTTATAACATTAAAATTATAAAATTTATAAATTTATCTTTTAACTAAAAATATAATATATAATGGATAACCTTTTTTATTGAAAACCCCCCTTTTAGAACATTAAGTGTTTTTAATACTCTTTTGTGGTAATTTCTAATTTATTAAAATATTTTTATTTACTAGAGGTTTTATTATCCTTATATTTTCTTAATAATATCAATATAATATGTCATAGAAAATTTTATTTCGGTACTATGTATGAAGCAATTTATCAAACATAGTATTAATTTATATAAAAAATATATTCTAAATTCTTGGGGTGTTACCATAAAACCTAGAGGGGTATAAGTTAAATTTAATGAATGAACACATCAGTCCTTAATATAGGTTCCCTTATCTTCCATGAGTAACAAGGAGTGGTGGAGCTGGTATGGACATCCTCAGTTGTCACCTTATAACCCAGGGATAGGCTATGTGATCCTTGAGATACCTTATATCCCTCAAGCTAGTTGGTTAGAGAGTGGGGTGAGTGTTCCTCCCCAATTAGTTCATCAGTACTAGGGTGGGTCTACCCTGGGTTATTTTATTTTAGTTTGGGTGTGAGAGGACTAACATAGGATGACCTTGAGAAGTGATATGGGAATTATTCAATCTCGTTGGAGTGATTTAGGTATGTCTTTGCATAGGAAGCCAATAAGTCCTTAACATATTTATGGATATGTCAGGATATGTTATTTCCTCTAGGTGGTAGGTTTCATCACTGGGGTTAGGAATGATATAGAGGATCCTATGTAGGGTTTCCAGACTGTGACATGGCCAAGTGGACCACAGTCGGTTCCCCAGCCTTATGTTGACTAGGTAGTGATAAGGATCCTATATCATTGATTCTGAGTGGCACTATAGAACTCAAAAATAAATAGTGGTAGTTTAGGTTGTGTGATTGAGAAGATAACCTAGGTGATTTTTTATTGTAATGAAATATAGTCATACTCTATGGATATAGTTAAACATGTTGTTGTGGGGTGGAAGTTGGACCATAATTATTACTATGAGATATGGTTAGGGGGACTCACTACCCCCAAAATTATATATATGGAATGCCTATAATGTTACCTAGGATTAAAAAATTATTACTAAATGTAATCCCTATGATATTTATTAGGATTAAACAATTATTCCGATATGGAATACCTAGGATGTTACCTGGTATTCAACGATAATGCCTAAATGGAATGCCCATGAAATTACTTGGAATTTGGTTATTATGCCTCTATTTAATTCTTAGGATATTATCAGGGATTTGGTGAATATTATTATACAAAATTCTTATGATATTACTTGAGATTCGGTTATTATGCCAACATGGAATTTCTAGGAGGTTGCATAGGATTTGATTATTATGACTATATGGAATGCCTAGGATATTACCTAGTATTAAAATATTATGACTATATGGAATTAATAAGACATTACTTGGGATTCAAAAATTATTCCTACATGGAATTCCTAGGATATTACCTAGGATTTGATGACTATGTTTATATGGAATGCCTAGGATATTACCTAGGATTTTGTAATTATTCTATCATGAAATTACTTGGTCATTACTAGGTATTCAATGATTTTTCATATATTTAATTCCTATTATATTACCTAGGATTCAGTAATTATTACTATATAAAATTCCTAGGATGTTACCTAGGATTCTATGATTATTCCTATATGGAATTACTTGGATGATAACTAGGATTTAGTCATTATTCCTACATTTAATTCATATTATATTACCTGGGATTCAATGATTATGTAAATATGTAATTCCTATGATGTTATTAAATATTTGGTGATTAATCCTATTTAGGATGTCTGGGATATTACCTAGGATCTTATGATTATGCCAATATGGGATTCCTATGATGTTTCTTGGAATCTGATGTTTACACCTGAAGATAAATTCATGAGATTTTGGGGCTTTACATGTATCCCCTTAATGGTTTTGTGACATTCATAGAGACATATTTCCCTGTTCAAAGAAGGTATGGTCGATCTAGAGTTCCAAATCAGAACCTGAGGATCGATAGTATTATTTTATTTATGTTTCTCCATTTATTATTTTGTGAGTATATCACATAGTTCATACACTTCATTACTGGTTATGATTGGGACATCATTGGTGTTTCCTTACTAAGTTGTACTAACACCCTACTTGAGTGTCCATGGGACATGGGTACCCTAGAAAACTTCACTATTTTTAGGTTTGGGTAGGGTAGAGTCCTTATGTTGCATCATCATTCAAAATAGCTCAGATAGGGTTTCGAGATTGGGATGTGATGAGGCTTCAGGATAGTTTTAGATCCTCCTCTATTTTATTTTTTTCTATATTTTGTATATGTGGTCATCTCAATGGGTATCCATCCATGATATATGAATGTATGATTATGCATTTCATCTATTATATAATTTTTGTTTAATTTACTCTAGATAATTTGATTCATTATTATGTATGATATTTAGTTATTTTATTTTTTATTCACATTGATATGAAGTTTTATTCACCCCATATAAATACCCTAGACCCTGACTGCTAGTAGGAAGCCTATGGCATATGGGGAGGTGCACCTGAGGACATGTGACACCCCTGGCCTGAAAACTGGTGAGTGTTCCAAGGTTGGTGGTTCATTAAAAGTTGGTATTAGATTTCTTTATTTTGTCTTAATATTTAGGTATATGGTATACATGTGATATAAGCATGTGTTAGATCTTGTGATAAACCATGGAATAGTATATCATGAGCACATTTTCTAATGGGAACTCTAGGTTACCAAGGATATGGGATTGTTATTCTTGGTCTTTGTTTTTATTTTTGAGATATTATTTAAAAATTATATGTGTATTTGAGATTTGTTTTGATGTTTTTTCCTTTTCCTATTAGAAATAGGAATATTTACATGTTTCATTATTGGAATATTGGACTCACATGATATTCATGTTCTTTCATGACATTGACATCACTAATAGTGCGGGTTAAACTACATAAAATGTCTCAACAATAACTTATTTAGAGTTTTCCTAAATAACTAGTTTGTAGTATTCTACACAGTTGGACCAAAGTATTTTCTCTAATGATAGGTCATGTAGATCCTAAAGTTGGATGTCTGTTGATGATGACTATACATTCCCTCGGTATAAGGGATATATAGTGAATCTTATTGGGTCAGTAGAGGCACTAGTTTCCTTGATACTAGTTTAAAAATAGAATAGGTTCAATTATTTAAAGTGTCAACAACAACCTATATATTGTTTTCCCATTTTTTCTTAGTGAAATTCTACTTAACTAAATAATATGACTATGGATTACTCAATATGTATTTTCATGAAATGATTTCGTCATATATTTTTGGATGTGGTCATGTTCCGTTGAGGGGGTAGTATCATATACAGATTCCTAATGAGGTTAAGTACCCTAGTGTGGGATAATTAATTTTTATGTGATAACTGATATGAAAAGATAACAATAAATAGTTTCGCACTCGCTTTTTATAACATTGAACTCATCCATTTCGAAAACTATATTTTTATCAAGAAAAATAAATTAAATACCCACCATTGGTGTTCCATGAAGTATCACACACACACACACACACACATATATATATATATATATCTTCATGCTAGCTTAATCACTCATCCACATAAACCACCAATTTTACACTTTCCACATGTGTACCTCCATATATGTGATCACTCATATGAATACAAAGGGTCATTTCAAAAAACAACTCATTTTCAAAACAAATCATTCATGTTAATGAAAAAATTCCCTACCAATTTGATAATTCCACTTATTATTAAAGAAACACTTTTCTAAATTCCAAAATATTTTCCATTTCAAAAACCATTTTTTCACTCTAATAACCACATTCAATTTTGAAAACCCCTTTCACTAAAATCCATTTTCATTTTTTAGATCCACTCATTCCATCAAAAACAAATTTCAAACATAACTCACATCAAAATATATAAAAATAAGAAATTAGTGGTTATGCTAACCTGACAACATAGATTAGTAGTCCATGCTTCAAGCGAGCATCAACCACAGGAAGCATCTTGAATTGTGCACTCGGGCCATACATGGGTTTCTACTCCATGAAATCTCATCACGTAACACTGGATCACTTCTTTTTTCATCCCTTATCCACATAGACCAAGCCAAAGAAAAAAATTAAAATCCCAGACTACCCCTGGAAACTTGATACTCGGAACGGGAAAGGTTTCATGACGTCCTTCCTACACCTACCTCTAGAGTCCAAAAAAACCTAATCTCTGAACTACATGACACCCCAAATAACAAGGTCCTACCTCTGATACCATTTTATCACGAACCAATATGATTCAACCCTGAATTGGTCACCCAAACCAGTCCTCTACAAGGTTTGAAGGGCGTTCCCAATCCCCATAGGCTGACAACTAGTGTTAGGAATCAAAATTAAATAGGTGGGAATGATTTCACCCATAATTTAAAGATAAATAAATAAATAAAGACTGAAAAAAATGAATACAACCAGAAAAAAGAAAATAAAATTGTACATACCTTCATGTGACTCTACGGGTCACCACCAACCTTAAACCAACGTCACACTACGACAACTAAAACCGAGCAAGGAGCATCACCCAAAACTAAAAACAAAGATAAACTATAGGTCTGAGTATTAAAACTCAGTAGGCTATCCCAATAAACTATTCTCAATGCACTTCTTTTAAATAAAGAAACATTAACTTCAGGTTTGAACTAAAATATAAAAAAATAAGTTTTTCACACATTTTACATTTAAATAAAATCATGGTTCATTGCCCTTCTTATTTTAAACTAATATATTTTACAAGAATGAAGTTTTAACCTTTTTAAAGAAATAAGGATAAAGAAGTGTAAAACATTTTAAAAATCATTTTTTCCATAAACTTTTGAAAATAATTTTTATCCCCTTTAGCATCGAGATGCACCATACACAAAGGAAAAAAGGCAATGATCACACAAGGGAAATGGAAAATAACAAGCAAGAGAGACCAACCAAACAATGCACCTCAATCATCTGTTGTAGATAAATAAGTGTTTAAATACATGGGAAAACGTAGGAGCATGTGAATAATCTAGAACATACTATACATGTGACTCATCCTAAAGGAATTCCCTACTCGATGACATCATAACGCCCAAATTCCCGGTTGTCACCCTACATTGTCTGACCGAGGGGTCCAATCCCATAGCAATGATAAAAAATTGATCCCCTATTATGGCCCACTATCCAGTGCGTAATCTAAAATAGTGCAAAAAATTTTCACTAAAAATTCGCTCGCTATTCTAGGTTCCCATGTTCAGACTAAAAAGGGGGTGATCCAACCAATTTTAACCAAACATCTAGTCACAAACACATTCATCACACACAATCAACACACACAATGAAGACACACCCGAGTCACCCCAACAAAAAATTCCATCACCTTTCAACTATTTGATCTCAAATGAGTCCTATGCAGCGGACCTCCCACAACATACAACAAAAAAAAGGAAAGCAGCCATCCAAGGAGAGTTTTTAAGAAAACCAATTTTACAAAAATGGCAACCTGGCCTCACACAACCATTACATGCTAAAATATTTCTTAAAGAACCAAACACACGCCACTTTTAAAGCTAGAAACATGATTGGAATACTATTTAAGAAACAAAGCCACCATTTTAAATCCAAAGAACATTTATAAAGGCCAACGTGGCATTTCATCAAAGTCTTGATTGGAAAATCACAATCCAAACATTTATTAAAATACATTACAAAAAAGAAACCACTCCAATTCAAGACAGAAAATTTAAATATCAATTATATATTAATAATTAATATAAAAACTATATATAAAATAAAAGAAATAAATGATTATAAAATTTAAATGAATGCATAGAGATCCTACCTCAGAGTGGAACCAAACCGAACATTTGTTCCTTGGCGATTTCTAACTAAAAGCTTTTGCTCCCCCACTAAGAATATGCACCTTCACATAAATGTAAGGACACCTAGAACCTATGAAAACATCCGTATTTCCAGGAATATGTGTAAGGGGATTCTTACACATATGATTATATGCATATACTGGTATTAACTCACCTATGTATGCATTTTCATATATACATGGGCACACCTAGCCCCATACATGTATATTCACTTCCATGGAAGACTATACAGGTAATAGGGGAACCCACATATATATATATATACTTACCTATGCACACACGGGCAAGTCACCTTAAACCTAGTGACTTGAAACCACAAATCAAGTTCCACTCACTACACACATAATTTAACAAATCAATCAAAACTTAATAAAACATTACCAAGATGCGCAACAAATCTTCACCCCAAAAACACACTCAAAATATTCTCTTTAAAATCAAACGCACACTAAAACATTTTCCAAACACCACTTGCATCATTTAAACAATTTAAAAAATAACTTACGCAGTTTAATAAATCATTTTCACAATTCCCAAAATATTTTCAAGATGGACAATAGGGGTTTACACCAAGAAATTACTGAATTCCACATGTAAAAATTTATTTTCAACTCAAACGCTTGTCAAAACTCTTTAAAGACAACTTAAGCACCCCATATATATTTCATAAAACATGTCAAATTAAACAATCTAGTATATCTAATTTTTCAAACAACTCAAAACACCACGAAAAAGACCCACGCACCAAAAATCAATTACTGAAAACTCAAATATCAAAAAATCCATAAATTAAAATTGAGCCACAATGAAGAAATTGAAAAAAAAAATACTTACCCAAAACCATGGATAACCCACTTCCCTTGACGACAGTGGCTAGAACTGACCTCAACAGAACCCGATGAACCCTAAATAACAAGAATCGATAAAAAGAAGATCCCCAAAAAACATTAGGCTTCGGAAAAGGTATGTTCACCCCATGAAATCAAATAAAACCACAAAATAGGGGAAGTGGAAGGGAGAAGAGTCTCACCAGAGAGATCCGCACGCAAAATCGGGAGGAAATGTGGTGGCTGGAAGGAGGGAGAGGCACGTCGGAGCTCTCCTGGATGGCCAGATTGCGTGATCAAGAGATGGGGGAGGCCAGGTTGCATGACTAGGGGAGGGGGAAGGTCTCCACATGAGGAGGGAGGGAGGTAGGCCTTAGGGTTTCCTGGCTAAAGGAGAGTCGGGCGTTGGGGGTGCCGAAAGGAGGGGCATCGCGCTGAAGGGAGGGGGAGGGAGGTTTCATGAAGGCTAAGGGGGGAAGGGGAAATACCCCTTTAGAGATTAAAAAAAAGATAAAATAAACAAAATAAAAATTATAATAATAAAAATAACTTATTGAGTATGATAATAATTTTAACAATAATAATAATAACTTAATTATAATAATAATAACTTATTATTATTATTATTCATAATAATAATATTATAATTATCATTATTATTATATCATTTTCCATTTATTTTATTTTATTTCATTTTGATTTTAATTTAATAAATTTTAAACTTTATGGAACCAAAATACTCAAATATAAATAAAAAACCTCGACCGCAAGATGTTGGGTCGGGGTGTGAGAAGACCCTAGATAGCTAGATGTAGGATGGATATATCATGGGTAAGAACATATAGATTTTGAATGATTCCTAGTAATCGGGTGATTGTGTGATTGGTTGTGGAATTAGTAAGATGTCGTAAGCTTATTGGAAAAAACACCAAAGTGCTTCTGGATAGATGAGACTGGAATGCATAAGGATCGTGGTCTGTGGTTTTGGTGTATGGGATAAGAATTTATAGAATGTGACTCATGAGAGCATGAATCAAGTTTTTTTATCATGTGGTATGGGAGTCTACACCCTTTTAGTTTGGATGAGATTGAGGTGGTGCGTGTTGGATACACACGATGGCATTTGAGTTATGGATGGGAGAGTAGTTGTGTGTGAGCCGAATACCAATGGTTTTGATGAAATTATTATGGTCTTGGTTTCACATGGTTTCAATGACAATGAGATATGTTTACCTTATTATAAGAGTAGTCTCTATTTTGTATTGTAATATCATGGTACAGTCAATCAATCCTTGAATCATAACAAGGGTTAACATGATAGATGAGCATGGATTGGGAGGACCGACACACATTGGAGCTTGTTAGGTGTTGCACTCTAGGATTTTTATAAGGAAATAAATATGTTTGGGAGTTCACCGTTAGTTATTAGAGAGTGTGACCCTTGTTATAGATTAAATTTTGGTGGATATTTAGGGCGATGTTTCCAGTGAGTCGAGAATAGGTAGTGAATGGTGTTTCATGTTAGCACTTAGGTATGGGAGAGATAGTCACATCTAGAAATTATATTCTCTAATGGATGGGACATTGCCTATAGATATTGGTCATATTGGCTTATTAGAGAGATGATAAGGGAAATATTATGATAGGGGTGTCTTATCATTCGCAAATGTACAACCGTTTTGTTGGTAGGGTTGTCAGTGTGATGATACTGATCAATGGATAGTTGAGATGCCACTAGGATATTAGTTTGAAGATTAATCTGATGTGATTTGGTTCCTGGGTGAATATTAGACATAGTTTTTTTATATTATGTTGGATAATTTCTATTCCTTTTCATCGGGATCGGGATGGTTTTGTATGTGATCCAAGCATGTGTTGGATTAATGGTGAGTCAGTGCTTACAGTGAGAACATGATGACTGGTTTGGTTGGTTGAGGACTCAACTACGGAATTTCATTGGGATTCAATATTGGAAATTAGTTTGTTTGTTTTTATGTTCTTGAGATACCTTCAGGAGGTAAGGCATTGTGATCTAATGGTCACTACTACAAAACAGACCTTTAACATGCATTTTCCTTTATCAGTGCTAGAAAAAAGCACTGATAAAGGGGACATTTTATTAATGTTTTTTTAGTACATATAAAAAACACCCTTTATCAACGCATTTCTTTTAGCACTGATAAAGGGTTCCCTTTATCAGTGCTTTATTTTTAGCACTGACAAAGGAGACCCTTTATCAGTGCTTTATTATTAGTGTTGATAAAGGGTACCATTTATTAGTGCTTTATTTTTAGCACCGATAAAGGGATCCTTTATCAGTACTTTTTTAGTGCAAATAAAATTCTGAATAAAATGAAATTATTAAATAAATAAAAAATAAAAATCAGTTTATTAAAATAATATTACAAATTTTATTAATTAAATAACTATTGATAAAAATGAATAAATTGATTATACTATATATAAATTATAAATACTAATAAATAGTATATATTAAATATATAGATATATGTAAAATGAAAATTAAATAAATAAAATTTAAAAATAAGTAAATTAAGAAAAATATTAAACATTTTATTAATTAAATAATTATTGATAATTTTAATAAATAGTATATATTAAATATATAGATATATATTTATGAATGTATATAAATATGATTTGTATAATATAAAATTTGTATGTTTTACATTAAATAGTAAAATATTTAGTGAATAATGGTTTATATTTAAAAATTAATATGAATTAAAAATACAGACTAATTGCATCGAGTAATGAACATAATTGAATTTCATTTGATTTTTCAGTTTAACATAGATCAAATGTATTATATTGATTTCCCATACACGTACTTAATTCATTTTTATATGCAATGTACACACAAATATTTCCTTGGGAATTTAATCAATTTCTATTATTTATTTCATATATATTTATTTAATATGTTTTAATATTTTCAATATGAATTCATATTTATTTCAATATATATCCATTTTTTATGAATTTATATTTAATTAATCAAACTTATCTAATTTTTCAATATTGTTAGTGTACTCATTTTTAATTATTTAATTTCACTCATTTTTAATATACATGCACTTATGATTAAATATACAATAATAATGTAAAAAAAATATTTGTGAAAAAATATTTATAAATATATATATTTATAAATGAATAGTTATTATTTTTATACATTTATATATTTATAATTATAAATAAATAAATATTATTTTTAGAAAAATATTTATGTAATTATAAATATATAATTACATATATTTAATAGTTATAAAATTATAATAAATTTATTTAAATAATGAATATATTTACTATATTTATATTTATTAAATATATAAAATTATATAAATATATGTAATGATATAAATATTATTTAAAAAAAATATTTATATAATTATAAATAAATAATTATATATTTAAATAATTATAAAATATAATAAATATATTAAAATAAAGAATATATTTACTATATTTATATTTATATATATTTATATATATATATATATTAAATATATATATATATATAATTATATAAATATATTTATAGAAAAATTTATTTATAATTATAATTATAAAACTTTTATCAATGATATATTAATTAGCACTCACAAAAGCCATCTTTATCAACACTTTTTTTGTGCTGATAAAGATCAATTTTATCAGTGGTTTTTTAGTGCTTATAAATATGCCTTTTATTAGTGCTAATTAATCTAGCACTGATAAAAATGATCTTTATCAGTGATTTTTTGGAAGCACTGAAAAAAGTGTCCCGATTTATTTAAATTAACCTTAACAAGTCTCAAAGTCATTGCAATATCAAAATATTTCAATGAAATCTACCCTCTATCATTACTCCTCAGTGAATCGAAGCTCGGATCAAGGCTTGAATGATTCAATAGCTGAATGAATCCAAGGCTCGAACGTTTTCCAAGTTTTTGATATCTTTACTTTCTCTTGGATGATCCAAAACTTCAATATAAGGTATCTTAATTCCTCCTTATCCTCCTCACTTATTGATTGATTGTTTGGAGATATCTATTTGTGTTTTTTATCATCAATATCTCTTTACCATTAGCATATCCCTATTGTCAACAATTTTTATTTGCGATTTTTGGTTGAAATGAGAGAGGGATATCATTCCTTGCACTCCCCCACTCTCACCCCTTACCGATTCTGTACAACCCACCCACCCCAAAACCAGTGAAGGAAATAACTATTTATTATTGAGTCCAAAAAATTCCATTGGAATCATGGATCATTAATTATGATATTTCATTCCATTATATCACCAAGAAGGGATGCATGGATTATTATGTATCTCATTTTCTCAGCAATGTACATTTATTCAATGATAAATATATTTAGATTATGTGGAAGGGTATTGTTAAAGATGATATTTCATATGAATTTTACTTGAACTTATAAATAGTTAGACACATACCATGTTTATGGATGAACATAATTTCTATTGGTCAGCTGGATGAAGTAGAATTTGGATCATGATTCATCAATGAAAAGTTGAAAATTACTTAGGGTTCAAGGGTTTTGGATAGAGGTGAAAAATATAGGATCTTTTATATATAGACACACACACATGTATATTTTAAAAATACATATATATATATATAAAATAGATATTTATTATACAAATACATTACAAAAATATATATATATTATACAAATACAAATACAAATATATATTATAATATACAAATTTGTATTATATGAACATATTATACAAATATATTATACCAATATATTATGCAAATATACTATATAAATATATTATACAATTATATTATAAAAATATATATTATAAAAATATGTTATACTAATATATTACACTAATTTCTATGTATACAATTAAAAAATACAAATTTGTTATAAATTTATATATATTTATATTTATATTTAAATAAATATATATTATATATTATATATTTATATATTATACAAATATTTTATACAAATATATAGTATACAATCAAATATATATATTATACTATAAAATTATATAAAATAAAAATTTATATTATAAAAATAACGATTTATATTACACAAATAAAAAAGAATATATATATATATATATATATATATTGTACAATACAAAAATATATAATATGCAAATATTTATTACACAGGTATATTATAAAAAATATATTATACAAATATATTTCAGTAGAGATCATTCAATGGTTTAAATTCATCATCCAATTTTACTTATGATGATTTATCTCACTTAAAAATTATTTTTGTAGGAGTGGGTTATCTTAAAATGAACATAAAACCTCTATATATTATATAATTACTATTATTTATTTCATTTTGACTAAAATTTTAGGTCTACATGTATTGATTCCACCCCTATGAATCGCTTATTACCATCCATGTATATGAAATAACTCTTTATTTATTAAAATTTTTTATCAATAAATTTTTATATTTTTTAGTTTATTGAATGATAGTTTATTATTCTTGTTTATCATATTTTGGTTTCTTATTACTCCTTTATTGCGTATATTATATTTTCATTTTTTAGGTGATTTAAGAAAGACTTGATGGCTCATTTTAATAGAGTTTGGACTAGTCTTAATTAAAGGATTGAAAGTATTAAAAGTGAGATTTATCCTATAAATATAAAATTAATAGAGGACCTAAATATTCATATATCATAACATGACCCCACTGAGACCCCTTGAATCAAATACAAGAATGTTTATGACCCCAAATCTCACCTTCAATAGGCTGCGAGTTAATGACTATTTCCAATGGTGTAATTCTCAAAAATGGGAAGCATTTCCCCTTTTAGAGAAAATAATGTAGTAAAATTTTCCTCCTCGTCAAATTCATCTATAGAATAGTTTTTATTGAATAATGTTTCCTTGAGATCCCCCATCTCTTTCATGTTTCTTGTATGACTCTGAGCATTATTCATCCCATGGTTGACTAATGCTTAGAGTATTTCAAGAAACATAGGTTCATGTCCACAAGAGTTGGAAGATGTGTGTCAAATAACAAAATGTGATAATAAATGTTCAAGAGATGGGTTGATGAGGATGAAAGTTGTCTATAACGTTCACCTTGAATGAATTCAGAGGATAACACCTACCATAGTAGAGTAATTCTTTTCTTAAATTAAATTACCCATTTTCTTCAAAAATTTATGAAATTATTTGATACAATCAAATTTTGGGTTTCCCTAATTCGAATACTAAATATTTTTCACCGGTGAAGGGTAAATGGAGGAATTTTCTTCATCCAGTAGCTTATACTCAATCCAGACAGGAAAAATTACAACTTTTTCTTTTTCTTTAATAGTGTAAAAGTTACAAAGGGGTATTCATAAAATATAAAGAATGTTATTTTAATGACTAATTTGAGGTTATAATGACTAAAATCACATGAATTTCATGTTTTGATGCAATATTTGATGCATGTTGCTTTCGATTATCCTACTGACGACTAAAACAAATATCGGGTCAGATGAAAATTCAATCAAGGATAACCCTTTCATTAGGAGATCATAATTAGTTCATGTCAGTCCCAATGTATACAATGTATTGTATGATATAGGGTTCTATAAATAGGGGATTTGGATTCTAGATAGAGGAACCAACTCCCTAAAACAATTAAAAAAAGATAGTTCAATGAGAAGGTAAAAAAAATTAATATATTATGTTTTTACTCATAATATTATATGTTCTCTACTGCATTAGCATAATATAAATTAAAATTTTACTAATCATGAAGACAAAGTATTCTTCACATGATGATGTTACTAATACCTCAGAATAACAAACTATAGCAAAGGAAACCCTTTTGTAAGATGTAAAGGTAATGTCACCATAAACTTTCTGTATTTTACTGAAAAATTATATAATGAAATGTTAATTTAATTTTCATTGTTCCTTGTAGATTTCATTTATTTAGAATATTTATATCCATATTTCATTCCTTTATTAACCAAAACTATTATACACTTCTTCTCCCTCAAAACCTTTTCACCCCTACAGAGTTTCATTTATCACTTTCCTTCAAGTTCACTTCACTTCCATATCAAGAAGAGAAACGATGATTTATCTACTTAATCAAAAATTAAATATTTATTTTTTCATACTAAAATCATTTTTCATATAATTAACTTATTTTTTCATATTTCTGTTAAATTTTTTTATTTTTATTAATACTCTCATTATAATTTTTTTCTTATACAGGTGAATTATTTTGTTCATGTTCAGGTGGTTTATCCATCTTTCATGTATTTCTACACTAAAAATTCCACAAAATTATTCTCCCTCAAAACCTTTTCACCCCTATAGTGTTGGAATTTATCACTTTCCTTCAAGTTCCCTCCACTTCTCAATCATATAGGTAATCTTGATGTTTTAATAGTAAAATCATTTTACATAGAATTAATGTATTGTTTCATATTTATGTTTAATTTATTTATTTTTAGTATTATTTATATAATAATTATTTTCTTATATAGGTGGATTATTTTTTCGAGTTGGGGTGGTTTTTTCAATGTTGATCATGATTATGAGTGATTGGACTTCGAGACTGCAACTGAGACAATGATAATAAGGAAATGCATCAAGAATTCATACAACCATCATGAAAAGGTGAATTCCTACTAATTATTTAATTAATTTTTTTATAATTTTATATACTACTTGTGATTTAATTTCCTTATCATTTTTATATAATACTTATTTAGTTTTTTCATAAATATTTTGGGAAGTCATATTTTGCTTTCAACTATCTACAACAAGACATAATAGAGATCAAATGTCTCTTTCTTTTAATATTACCATGATTTCCATTTCAAATGCCCAACACTACATATTGAATCAATGTTCTTAGCTGAAAACCCATTCTCATTGTTAAAATATAAAAAAGAAGAGGAAGCTCATGTGCCAATTATGTTGACTTCTCATGATATAATGGGCACATGAGATTTCTCCATTTTTCTGGATATCAATAATGAGAAAGGTTTTTTGGATAAGAAAATTATATCAATATGAAGTGTTGGAAGTTATAAAAAGAAAGGAAATGGAAATCATGGTAACATTGGTAGTTAGGATTTTTTTGAGCCTTTGGGACGTTTAGGAATCAGTTGCACCTAAATCGGACACATTGTGTGACCGGTATGACTTCAAGTGATTCTATTTATTTAAAATTGACATTAATTTTAGTAAAAAATACAACTGAAATACTCAAAACCAACACACGATTTTTCCATTATGACTAAATGTGTCTGTTATCTATTTAAAATTGACATTTTAGTTCAAAAAATGTCACTCACTGAAAAATGAGAAAACACACCTGGGTTTTCTTGATAATTTATGACATCTATTCATATATCATTTCTAAATTGTGTTAGTTATTCTCATTTCAAACTGATACATGATGTGATCTGTATGAGTAAAAGTGGTTTTTTCCAGTTTAAAATGATATTTTAGTAAAAAAAAGATAAGTGACATACTCAAAACTGATAAAATTCAATCATATTGTTTTTTATAATTTATTAAAATGATCCATAAATCATTTGATATGTTTAGAAATTAGATGCACCAAAATTTGACACACGATGTGACTAGTATGACTTCAAGTGCTTATTTTTATTTAAAATTGACATTAATTTTAGTAAAAAGGACAACTGACATACCCAAAACCAAGAAAAAATATTTTTATTATTTTAATAATTTATTAAAATTATCCATAAGTCATTTGGGACATGTAGGAATCATCCACACCTCAATCTGATGCACGGTGTGACTGTTATGACTCCAAGTGCATCTTTTTATTTAAAATTGACATAAATTTTAGTAAAAAGG
Source organism: Viscum album (assembly GCA_963277665.1). Lineage (NCBI taxonomy): Eukaryota > Viridiplantae > Streptophyta > Magnoliopsida > Santalales > Viscaceae > Viscum > Viscum album. Next base: position 1,073,361,542 of record OY728121.1, on the reverse strand, counting down.
AAAAATGACCTACTCAAAACCCTAAAAATTAATTTGTATTATTTTTATCCTTTAGGGAAAAAATTGATGAAGTGTTTTCATGTACACTCTCAAAAATTATTTATAACTAAGTGCAACACAATGGATGACCTAGGTCGATCTCTTGAAGAGCGCTTGCGGTCAATCCCTCACTAATTCTAATTCACTTTATATATATATCAAATAAAACTAAAATAAATATATTTTTTACAAATTATAATTCAATACTAAAATTAAACATGCACATGCAATTCAAGCACAATGAATGCAAACATAATGAAGTTAGAAAGAAATGATACATTCCCGAGAGAATCACCCCGAGTGAACCTTCATTGTCACCTAATTAATTTTGAATTTAATTAATGAAAACACTCCATAGTATGTGTGAACATAATCCTATGCATATGGCTGTGCATATATGGTGCTCTCAACAATCACTAGGAGACTTCACATTTACCTCCTCGATTGAGGGAAATATTCCTGAAGTGAAAGTTAAGCCCCGGGTGGCAAGTGGAGACACAAAGGCGCCTTTCCCACTAAGATCCCACTTAGCCTAACTCTAAGTAAATAAGAAACAATATTAATTAATGTGAAATTACTTGGGTTCACCACTTAATTACTCCCCAAGAAACTTCCTCGGGTTAGCTACTCATGATCACGAGCATAAGAGTTCACATTGATGAAGAAAATGGGGGGAGAAAACAAAAGAAAGAAAGAAAAAGGAGATAAAGTATAAGATTTAAATTAAAACATGTAATTAAATTAAATAATTAAAGAAAAAAATACAACACTAAACTACATAAAATGGCCAAAAAATGCTATCCGTAATTTTCCAACACTTTGGAAAGGAGACAAGGTATATTTTTATAGGAAAAAGACGTGAAAATTTTGGCTCCAAAATCATCCTCCAAAAGTATGCGCATGGGATACCACTTTAATGATAGAATTTTGGAAGTTGTTATTCTTGAAGTTTTTTCATAAATATCTCCTATATTTATACACAAAATTGGATCTTCATTGGCCACATGGGGAGATATATATAGTCAAATTACTTCTGATATTTAATTCTTCCATACAAACTCTTCATATTCCAAAACATCAAATTTTCATGCCATTATGACCTTTAATATAGAATATTATTGTGTTACTTACTTAATAAATGTTGTTAATTAATTAATTTTACAGATCTATACCTAATTTAATATCTATTTTCTAAAAACAATTCTTTATATAATCGCATCTTCATACATGTCCAAATCTGTACACAGTTTTCGAGGCCAGGTTTGTGAGATAGATTTGGGATTTCAAATAGTGGATTGAGCTTTGGGTTCAGAAGGATAAAATTAATCCCATATACCATAGAACCTATAAAATAATAATTTTTCAATTTTGGTTAGTGTATAAATAGTTATTTCCAAAAAATTAAAATAAATTAAACTGTTAAAATTCCAAAATATTCCATTTTTCTAATTAAGATCGAAATATTTCAAAAACTATAAAATGTGATAATTGACCTTGAAATAAAACTTTGGTGGGATTAAAAACATTTAAATTCAGAATAAAATAATTTAAAATATTTTATCTATCAACAATCTATAAGTCATTTTTGATGTATATAAATTAGACTAACCTTAATCTGATACAAGATGTTCCCAGTGTAACTCAATTTGTCTGTTATCAATTTAAAATTGATGGTTTAGTTCAAAAAATGTCACTCAATTAAAATCAAGGAAACATGCTCAAATTTTATTTATAATTTAGTAAATTTATTCATAAGTCATTTTTTATGTTTAGGAATTGGCCTCACATAAAACTAATGCACAATGTGATCGGTATGAGTCAAATTGTGTGTATTTCCAATTTAAAATGACATTTTAGTAAAACATACATGTGACGTACTCAAAAACAATTAAATGTGTTCTTATTATTTTTATAATTTATTAAAATTATACATACATCATTATAGAAGTGTATGAATCAGCCTCACCTCAATATGATGCACAGTGTGACCGGTATGATTCTAAGTGCATCATTTTATTTAAAATTAACATCCATTATAATAAAAAGTCTGACCTATTAAAATCTGATAAAATGCGTTCATATTATTTTGATACTTTAGTAAAACAATCCATACATAATTTTGGACATGTAGGAATCATGCTCACCTCAATCCGACACATGGTGTGATCGGTATGATTCCAAGTATATATTTTTATTTAAAATTGATATAAATTTTAGTAAAAAGGACAATTGAACTACTAAAAATCAAGAAAACTCATTTAGATTGTTTTGATACTTTATAAAAACAATCCATAAGTCATTTCTGAAATTCGTGAATCAAACTAACCTCAATATGATACATAATGTTACCGGTATAACTCATTGTGTTGACTATCAGTTTAAAAATGATATTTTAGTTTAAAAAGTGTCACTTACTAAAAATAGGGCAACACACTCATATTATCTTGATAATTTATGAAAATGATTAAGAAGTCATTTTTTTATGTGTAGGAATCAATATCACATTAAATCGGCACATTATGTGACTGTTATGAGTCAAATTGTGTGTTTCCTATTTAAAATGACAATTTAGTAAAAAAGACAAGCGACTTACTCAAAATTGAGAAAACACATTTAGGTTGTTTTTATACTTTGGGAAAATGATCCATAATTCATTTAAGACGTGTAGGAATCATCTTCACATCAATTCGATGCATTGTGTGGCCATTATGACTCCAAGTGTGTCTTTTCAATATATATGTGTCATTTTAGTTTTAAATGCGCATCAGATCGGCAAAACCAAGAAAATGAACCTATATTGTTTTCACATCATTTTATCTACTATTACTTAGTTAGTTTCCTTATCAATTTTATCTTATACTAATTTAATTAATTTTCAAAGATATAATTCTTGAATAAGTATGAGAAATGGTGTGATGTGCAAGAATCAATCACAACTCAATCTAATACACAGTGTTCCTGGTATGACTCAAAGTTCAGTTTAAAATTAAAAAAAATTATTAATTAATTTATTTATATCATTAATAAAATTATAATTGTTTTTTTATATAGGTTAATTTTTTTCTCGAGCAGTGGTTAGGATCAAAAGACAAAGGAACACTGCAGTTTTTTGAATATATATAATAATTTGTACTTATGTAATTGTATAAACCAATGTTTGAAATGTCTATAATATAGTGTTTTTCCTTGTGTTTGCGTTGTAAATTTTATTTCATTTAAATTCTATATTGGTACTTGATTTTTATTATTTTGTAGTGTTTTGGGTGTTACAATATTTTATTACAGCACACTATATTGGTGTTTTAGTGTGCTGTTAGAGCGCACTACACCATGACCCTTTATTAGTACTTTTACCAGCACTGATACAAGTATACTTTATCTGTTATTTTTTAGTGATGATAAAATAATATGAATTTTAATCTCTATCTGATAGTTATAACTTCTCTAGTGTTGATATAGTCCATTTTTAGTGCTGCTAAAGGCCTATTTTTTAGTTATGAATGAGGTATCATTCAAGTGGGTGTGGCCAATTTTTTTTGGTAAAAGTCATATGAGGGAGGTTTGATCAATGTTTATTCTTGAAATTGGGTGTGGTGATAAGGAAACCATGTCGATTATTTTGTTTTAGAATTGAAAAAAAAATTAATAAGTAATTTTGATGGTGGGAGAACCATGGATCTAAATTAGCCTTCATGAGAAAATAATTATGGTGGGGGCACCATGATTCTAATAATGAATTGATATATAAAACCATAATATATCTAGATAGAATAATTATGTTTAGGTTCATCTCAATATTGGTGATGGTGATAACTAAGTGGCTTGGTTTTGGATGAATAATGAACCTCATGTTTTGAGTTTCACATCAGAGGCTCGCTCAGTGTACGGGGATAGAGTATGGTGAGTTAATGTGGATTAACAACTAGTACAGGTCTAGATTTATGTGTTAAGTAACAACAAAACTTATCAGATATGATAAGTGTTATAATGGGGAGTTTTTAAAACCACGTGTTTTAACGGGATGTAAAAATTAGTGAAAATTGAACTTTCCACTTTAAAGTAGAGTTGTTTTGAGAACTAGGATTCAAATTAGAATTATGAAATTTGGAGCATCGTAAGGAAAATTTTTTGGGTATGGATTGAATCCTATGAGATTCTTTGGGTTCTTTATTGATTTTTAGGAGATTTTGTTTTAATTTAATAGTTTTGGAAAGGGTTTTACCATGTCTCATGATTATCATATGATTTTGGGAAACCATGCAATGAAACCATGGGGGTTGATTTTTCATGGGGTGTTGGGATACCATTACAAAATATCTATAAAAATTGTAAATTGTTATTTTAGATGGATCTTCATGGTTACTAAAAGGTTTGTAAAACTATACAAGGGGGTGTGACTTGAGACAGTGTGAGCCACACAGTTGGCACCCAATTTGTAAAACTATGTTGTAATCGTGAAACTTCATAGAATTCATTAAAAGGGGGATAAGACCATTTACCTACATTGAATTTTAAATCGCCCCAATCCCTACCTATTCTCTCTCATGTTTCATACCAAGGGGTTATCCCTCTCATCCTTCCCGTTTTATTCCCCCTTGGCACAGGGAATTTTGATGGTGATTCAATAGTGGTTCCAATGTGAGTTCCTATCTTTTCCCCTATGAATTTCTCCCCATTTTAGCCCTCTGATTTTGGGAAATTTGGAATAGTTTTTTAATGATGATTCCATTATAGCATGGTGGAATAATTCTGATATGGTGGGTCTTTTATAGAGTATGGATAGAGGACATCCCAGGATACTGAATGAACATTGTTTCTCACTATTCCTCCCATTGAATCTTTGTTTACCTACAATTTTTTTGAGTTTTTAGGATCAATTATATAAAAATAACCATTGATTCAGGCATATAAATTTTTTATTTTGTGTGTCTTAGGTCTAGGAATGTGCTTGAAGTTAACCACACCCTATTACTTATGGTATTTGCACTGTTATGTCACCATGTGAAATTTTAGGAAATTATTACTTTTTTAATTAAATTAAACAAAATTGTTATAATTAAATAAATTTTATGGTATGATTTGAGATAGTTTTTCAAGAGATGATACGAGCCTGGATGAGGCTTAGACTAGATTGGGTAAGAATGGTTGGGATTTTATTAAGGTAATAACTCCATATGAGGTAGGTGGTCCCTTAGATATCTCCCCAAGTATATACATTTTATTTTTGTGCATGTGGTATGTGGTATCTCTACTTTGCTGATCAACCTTGAATTTTAAAGGAATTATTGTTTAAAACCCCACATGAAATAAATAATGTTTCATGGGCCATAATAGACCATTTAACACTGGATTGGTGCCTCGGCTACCAATGGTCGAGGGATTGACTCCAAAAATGTGTTATGTGATACATGGAATATAGAGTGGTATGAATGAAATTAAATAAAGGAATAAAATAGGCCTTGAGATATAGTCCCTTGGATCCCCTGAGTAGAGAGAGGTGGTGGACCAGGCATGTACATCATCATGTGTCACCTTATAACTTGAGGATATATTATATGATCCTTGATGAATATTATATCTCTTAGAGAAGTTATTAAAATAGTGGGGTGAGTGTTCTTACACCACTAGTTAGAGAGTACTCAGGTAGGTCTACCCTATGATGTTTTATAATAGGTTTGTCATGATAGGACAGACCTAGGATGACCTTGAGAAGTGATATGGGCATTATTCCATATTTCTAGAGTGATTCTTATATGTATTTTCCTAAGAGGACCATGAGTCCATGATATGTTTGTGGTGATGTGGATGGATGTTATACCCTATAGATAATGGGATTTAGTCCTAGATTTGGGAATGAGATAGCAGAGACCATGAAGGGTGCCCGTACTATGGCATGGAATAGGAGACCTTAGTGGGTCCCCTAGCCTTGTGTCAACCCTAGAGAGGGGTAGTCCAGTGGATCTTGTATCACTGACTCTGGGTAGCACCTTCGAACATGGAAATTTAGAATGATGGTCTAGGTTTTGCACTTGAGAAGCCAACCTAGGAGATGTCTGACGATCAGGGTGTATAGATATCCCATATAATGATAGTTATATGAGATGTTAAGGGGGTGTATGGTGGACCACAATTATTATAATGAGATACATCTAGGAGGGACAAACTTCCCCAAAACTATATATATGTAATTCCTATGAAATTTCATAGGTTTTGGGGATTATTCCTATATGGAATTCCTAGGATGTTTCCTAGGATTCAACAATTATTCCTACATAAAATTCCTAGGATATTACTTGGGATTTAGATATTATGCCTATACGGAATGCCTATGATAACACCCAGGATTCAGTGATTATTCCTACATAGAATTCCGAGGATATTACCTGGGATTTGGTGATTATTATTATATGGAATGCCTAAGATATTACTTGGGATTCGATGATTATTCTTATATAGAATACCTAGGAAGTTACCTGGGATTTTGTGATTATGACTACATGTAATTCATAGGATATTACCTATAATTTAACTATTATGCCTATATGGAATGCCTAGGATAGTAACTAGGATTCAAAGATTATGACTACATGGAATTTCTAGGATATTAACAAGGATTTGATGATTATACCTATATGGAATTCCTATGATATTACCTAGTATTCAATGATTATTCCAATACAAAATGTCAAAAATGTTACCTAGTATTTTATTATTATGCTTATATGGAATTCCATTAATATTAATTTGGATTTGATGATTGTTCCTATATAGAATTCCTAGGAAATTACCTAGGATTCAATGATTCTTCCTATATGGAATGCCTAGGATGTTACCTAGGATTCAGAAATTATGTCTACATGTAATTCCAAGGATTTTACTTGGGATTTGGCAATTATGCATATATGGAATGCCTAGGATGTTACTTTGTAACCAAAAATTTGGCCTATTTGGGATTACTGGGATATTACCTAAGATCTAGATATTATGCCTATATGTCATGCTTAGGATGTTGCATGGGATCCTGTGTTTAAGCATGAAGATAAATTCATGATATTTTGGCGGTGTACATATATCCCCCAAATTGTTATGTAACACGATCAAAGACATCAGGTTGTGTCCAAAGTAGGTATGATCGATCCCAAGTGTCAGCATAGAACCCGAGGATTGATGGTATTATTTTATTTTTGTTTTTCTTTTTATTGTTTTATAATAATTCCACATAGTGTATACACTACATTACTGGTTATATTTGGGAACCCATTGATGGTTCCCTACTAAGTTGTACTCACACTCTACTTAGTAATCCATGGCACTTGGGTAACTGATCATAATTTTATATTCATGGGTTTAGGTAATATAGAGGTCGAGTGTTGTATGATCTAGTAGGATAGATCAGATAGGATTTGAATAATAGGATTTTATGTGGTCCATGGTTGGTAGTAGAACCCCATGTATTTTAATTTTTTCAATATTTTTCATATATGGACAGCCTAGTGGATGACCATTTGCAATGTTGATTTTATGATTTTTCATTTCATCTATTATAGAATTTTTTATATATTCTTCATACTATGAGTATTTATTATTAATGATACTTGGTTATTTTTCATTGTTTCTTTAGCCTGATATGAGGGTATAGTCTCATCATGGTAACACACTAGGCCCTCGCTACTAGTTGTTAGCCTCAAATATATGGGGAGGTGATCCATAGGTCATTTGACTCCCTCAAATTAGACACTGGTTAGTGGTCCTGGGCTAGCAAGGCATTACATACCCTTACTCTCAAAACAAATTTTTTAGGCCCTCATGATTGATTCATCCTTTTACCACCTATGGAGAAATGATAATAAAAAATATATATAAGAATACATAGCATAAGACTATTGAAAACTCATTAAATCATTTATTATTGATTGAAATAGACAATTCTACAAAAAATGTGGGCTATTAATGGGCTATGGATGGAAATGAGAAGTTAAGATAAGTAAGGGTGGGAGATAAAATAAATTAAGGAAATGAACTCATAAAGGAAGCATGATAATAATATGGTAACAAGATTAAATGGTTTCATTACTCTTGATTTGTTTTTCTAGGTTTGGTATTGGATATAAACTTTTAATGTGAAATTATTGATAGTATTTTTCTAGGATATAAGATTATATGTTTAGGGGAGTGGTATAAAATTATTTCTACTAATTTTTATTTTGTAATTCAATGTATATAACCCCCACTATTTTCATAATTTAATGGAATTTTCAACATTTTATATATTTTGAAAAAAATAGAATTAAATGAAAAATCTTCATAAATATAAAATTTAATTGATTTTTTATTCTTTTATGATTCCATTGATAAATTTGAACATGAAATCATGTAATTAAATATTGGTAGATGATGAAAACTAAGGGTATCCATGATGTGATTGAAGATTAATTGGGTTTCTTAAATTTGAAATATATCATTGGAGACAATATTAATATATCATAATAGGAAACATTATTTTCATGACCTGACCTCCCTGAGACATGAAATTAGTCATCTAATCTCATGGGTCTCCTGTAATACCTTTGTTTCCTTACCGCTTCACCACATGTTATTACCCATTGGGGTAACGTATCAAACTAAATATTATCCCCAAAGGAAAACACGTGTTCTTTCAATATGATTTTTCATCACACACACTCTAGAAAACTTCCAAAGAGGTCACCCATCCTGACACTACTCTAGGAAAAACATCCTTAACTATAGAGTTTTAATCAAATAGGCTCCCAAAAATAAAGATTTACCTTTTGGACATGGGTAGAACCATTAATAATTTTAAGTCTCACTTTTTCAAGGGTGTTACCCTCTCTCACCTTTAAAGAAAAATACCCTCTTTATGGACTTCACACCTCAAACCTAGAAAATGTATCTACACTTCAGGCTGAGTATTGGATCTGATACAATTTGTTAAAAAAACTAACTAAAAACATATGAAGTGGGGTGAAATGGTTAGTTAAGTGGGCATGGGGGTTCCCATGATTAACACCAACAATTACCTCCTATTCATGGCTTTCATACATCATCATGTTATTCCTTCATATAGCTCTTTCTCGATACTTGCGAGTTTGACTATATTTATTGCCACCATATCATTCCCCTTGTTGGACTTATTCGCATTTTCTACCATTATATTCACCACAAAAAATGGATTCATTAGGTTTTAGTTTCTATTCCCTAAAAATGATCACTAATAGTTTTCTTCACCACTATTGCATTGGAGAGGAATAATTTCTAATCGTTATAGGGGCGCTTTCTATATCCCCTCCCCTTTAATCATGTGATCCAGCCTCAATTAAGATTAAGTTTACTTATATGACACTAGTATCATTAGTGTTCTCATATAACATGGTATTATAATTTTATCATGTTATATTAGTGATTTCTTCAATGGTGAGTGTTGTCCCTGAGAATGGTATACAATCTAATTAAAACATTATTTTGTTCGATGATGATCACATCCCAGAGTCCATGCATTATGTCTCATGGATCCTTCATCACTTTATGCACCTCAACATTATGAAATTCATTGTGCATTTATCTACTACCATCATTGTGGGTTTTTTGGTGGGGTGAAGATATCGTTGGAGATAGTGATCTATTGTGACATCCCGGCCTGGGTTCCACTCAATGGTGTCTCGAGCTGGTGGGCCACATGGCCTCAAGAACACCTCTCTATATGCCAGAGGATGTAAACTAGTAACGAGGTCCTAGTGTGTGCATTTGCGAAGATTATTCCATCATGTTAGATTGGATAACATTGGATATAATAATAATATAAATATAAAAATCATTATATCAATGAATAAGTAGCGAAAAAAAAGTATAAACATCCACGAACTAAATAATCAACTCACAAACTGAATAGTAAAATATAAAAAAGATGATAATGTCATGTCTTGTCTCTATAAAACTTGAAAACAGGTATACATGGAATCAAGAAATACATTCTATATAAAAGAATAAAAAAAGACAAAAACTATCCAGTGTATCAAGTGATGGATCAGTTGTTTACTAATAATATCTCATCATAAAGGAATAAAAAAATTAGGTATCCAATTGGGATGCTTCCCATTATCAACATCTGCATACATATAATCTACCTTGGTACTAATGGCAGACTAGATACGGTGTGAGACAAGTCTCATTAGTCCACCATCATTGGTGTCTATAAAATCCAGTCTGTGAATATAAACTGACAGTGTGTAGATATATATAAATATAATGTGATTCCAAAATAATAACTCATGCCTACTTAAACCTTAGCTGGTAATGTCTCTGAACATGAGATCATGTAATTAATTAATTTAATATTATTTTATATAGATAATCACATGAGGTATAAACATCACTAACAGTGTATCATGATAATAATAAAAGAGGATCCAAAGTATAACCAAGGAATCCTTAACCTCATCGGTTAGCCAACTCATAGTAGTAAATCATGTATTCTATAAATAAAGAGGTTCTGAGTATAATCCAAGGGGAATCACCCAAGGCATTCCACTATAAATGATTCTAACTGAGATGAAGGATCTCATCCAAGGTAAGCATGGGATAAGCATGAATGGGATAAATGGGGTGATTCCATGCTACCACATCTCTGGAGAGATAAAACTAGATCCTAGGAGTGTATCTGAGGAATCCTAATATCTGGAATATAGTGTGAGGATCCTACAACATCATGTTGGTAATCCACTAGTAGAAAAGTACCATGGTCCAAGGAGGGTATATCCCTTGGAAACTAGATCCTTGAATTGGAATGGAATCCACTAAGTGATCAAGGAATTCCCTTGGTAATCCAAGGCTATCTCAAGTCTGAACACTCCTATAAAGGTAAAAAGGTCCATATACAAGAGGCACCTTATCCACAATTCATTATTTAATTCAGGATATCTAATACCCATGCCATTTAATAATTTAGTAGGTTCATTCCATTTCCTTTCATACTAGGTAATAAGGGTAAAAGGGAATGAACCCAATTACCAATTCAATTTATAAACATTTAATGGGTTTGTCCCATACAGGACATGAAACCAGTTATTACTTTGATTCCATATTTAATTATTAGGCTCATTCCATTAACTTTAATAAACATGAAAATGTTTTCTAAGGACATGAAACTATATCAATTAATTTTATATTTAACTAGTCTAATTCATATATATATATAAATATAATTTCCAATTAACATGTTAAAGGTTCTTTAATCAAATTTAACACTTACCTTAGAAGGTTAAAGTGATAAAAATACTTGTGATATCCATAAAAAATTCATAATTCATTTAATTTAAGAGTTATTACCAATAGAAGGGTTAAGACACACACCAGAATAATGGCTCAAATAAACCCACATTGGTTACAAAGGAATAAATAAAGAAGCACCCTACTTGGGGTAGGAGGAATTAAGGTCTCCACATAAATGGGTGTGGTGAACATATATAGAAAGGGATCTTGAATATGAGATAAAATATATAATAAATTCATATGAATTTAATGGGAGATTCCAAGTGAAACTAGTGTGTGCACAATGATGATACTCTATAAAATGGAGAGACTTGATGGATGAGTCATAGTCTACCCTCTCAGGCCTAAATCACTCTCCTCATATAGTATTGGCCCTTATTTTTTCCTTTATTGGAAGAAAGTGGAATAACGGGTCAATGACCTAAAAATAGGGAATATGAGCCTACATCAAGATAGCATCATTGAGATAAAGTAAAATGATGAATGAAGCCTAAGGATTGAATCACTTACTAAGAGGAATAAAACATGATAATTGTATCTCATATAAGAGTTCGGATGGTGAAGTAGGATCAAAACCTATGAATAGGGGCTTGGGAGCTCAAAATTTAAGAGAAGAGATCCTCCTATTTGTTGTAATGAGGAAAAGAGGAATAGAGGTAAGGTTATAATTCATTAAGATCATTTTGGTCATTTTACCCAAAAAAAGGGTGCCACATGGTTTTTCCACATGGTTTTCCAAACTGTGTTCCAACTATGCACCTCCCACTATCTAAGGAGAGACCCTGCATAGTTTAGCCACATGGTTTGAAAAAAAATGAACTAACCATGCTATGTGGAACTTCTAATTATTTCAGACCACCTACATGGGAATGTGACCCTGGGCACATGGTTAGGTTAGACCGTGTGATCTACATTCCCCTATGAAACTCCTATCATGGTCAAGAGAAACCATTTGGGTTGGGTTTCATGGTTTCTAATGACTGTGTAGCCTAGTTCTTTTCTCCACCAATTGGGGTTTCGAGCTCTGAACAAGCCCTGGACACCCCCCCCCCCCAATATTTGTGACCTCATTAGGGATCTATATTAGGTCAAAGTTAAAAAAAATAGAATGAAAGGATCCATACCTCACAGATAAACCATTTTATAATAGTCTTCCCCCCTTAAAGGAACTCATCCCCAAGTTCACCTCCCAATGGTGGTGAAACCCTATCTGAGAAAAACTCCAGCGACTGAGCACGTATGTCATTTTCCCACTCTCAAGTCTCATTCTCTACATGGCTATGATTCTATAGCACCAACACTAAAGGGAAAGACTATCCTTGGAAATACATTATGCTCTGGTCAATGATGCATATGGGATACTCCTCAAAATATGCATCAACATCTAACTCAACCTCATTGGGATCAAAATTATGAGATGGGTCAGCATAATAATGGTGAAATTGTGATATGTGGAAGATTTCATTCATGGCATGATACCTCTAAGTTAATAGAAGCCAATTGACTACCAACTTGACTCTCTCTAGAATCTCAAAGATCCTAACATAATGATGTGGAAGCTTTCCTTGACTCCATATCTCTCTATGCCCAATTCTGGGTGATAACCATAGGAAAAAATGATCCATGACTTGAAATCTAGAGGTTATTGATAGTGGTCAACATAAGATTTATATCTATATTGAAAAGTATACATGCACTTTTTGATCAACTGAACCTACTCCAAAGTCTCATGCATGTGATTTGGACCACGTATCACTGCCCCTCCTCCCTCTAACTAGCATAGGGTTAAATACCATATCCTACCATACAAGGCCTCATAGGGATCCATCTAAATCATCACCTAAAAGATATTATTATAGGTGATATTTAAGAGAGGGGTATGATTCTCCCGAGAACTGATGAAATCAAAGATGCATTATTGAATCATGTCCTTTAACACATGTATCATCTTCTCTGACTAGACGTTAGTCTAAGGGTGAAAAGTTGTGCTCAGAATCACTTATGTACCAATAGATCTATGTATCCCCTGCTAGAACCTTGATGTGAAATTATCATCCCTATCTAAAATGATAGTATGAGGGACCCCATGCAGTTGTATAATCTCATAGACATACAGTCTTCCCATCTCATCAACTGAGAATGTCTCCTGGATAGGAAGGAAGCAAGCTACTTTAGTCAGTCGATTTACAACTACCCCAAATGTGTTACTACCTCGAGGTGACCTCAGTAAGTCAACTTTAAAATACATAGTAGCATCTTCTCATTTCCATTTTATGAATTGTAATTTATTTCACAATCCAAAAGGCCACTGGTTATCTACCTTCACTTGTTGATATGTATAAAACCCAGTGACAAAACCAATTATTTGATGTTTCATCCCAGCCTACCAACACTGGCATCACATATCTTGATACATCTTAGATATGCCTAGGTGAACTGCCCATTGAGAATTGTGGGACTCTCTCATTAGTTACTCTATAATATTTGTTGGAACCCATATGCACCCATGTATATTTATGATGTCATCTCCACCAACATACCAATTCGTAGGTGGGTCCTCACCATAAATACTCTCCCAAGGAACCAAGCCTTCAGGATCTAAGGAATTTCTTCTCTTCACCCTATCAAGGATTGAAAAGGAAATAGTCAAGGATGTAAGTAAATACCACTCATTACTCTCATGAAAATATAGTTTTAACTCACAAAAGAGGGCCATCAATTTTTATTCATCACTAGCTTCCTAGATGGTCTCTCCCTGAGTTTTCATACTCAACACATCTGTTACTGCATTTCCCTTTCTAGGAATATAGATAATATCAAAATTGAAGTACTGAAGGTATTCAACATATATTTACTATCTGAGATTCAATTAATGGTGTGAAAAGATCTATTTGAGGATATTGTGGTCTGTATGCCCCCACAAATAATCCATGGTGTGAAAAGATCTATTTGAGGATATTGTGGTCTATATGCCCCCACAAATAATTCATCCATCAGATAGTGTCTCTAGTAGTGCAAGGCTTGAAAAAATATTACAAGCTCAAGGTTGTGCATTGGGTAATTACACTCATGAGGTCTCAACAAGTGAGACTAATATGTAATGACTCTATCTTCTTTTATTAGTACTTCACCCATACCAATGTTGTATTCTTAATTGAACATTGTGTAGACTCTTCTAGTCTCTAGAATAATCAGGATAGATGATGAAGTAATCATTCATTTCAGCTCCTAAAAGGATTTTCTGAATGCTTCTAACCAAATTAAATTCACAAACTTCTTTATAAGACCAGTAAGAGGTGAAAAAAAACATGATAAGTCCAATATGAAACACTTATAATATCCATCTATCCCCAAGAAACTATGTATATCAAATGAATTCTTGGGATGATCTGAGGACATAATAACCCTCACCTTCTATGGGTCAACTGATAATCTTGATTCTGAGATAATATGACCCAATAAGTGAACTTTGTTGATATAGAAGTGGAACTTAGAAAGCTTAGCATACAAATGATGTTATCTCAGTGTATTCAAAATGATTTCAAGGTGTTTAGCATGGTCGCTACGAGTATGCAAATACACCAAGATGTTTTCCAAAAAAATTAAAAAATAATCTAGATATGGGTGGAAACCCCTTTTCATCAAATCCATGAAAATGGATGGTGCATTCGAAAGACCACATAATGGGAAACTCATATAAACTATACTGAATACGGAAAGCCATATGTGGTATATCTAAGGGATTGACTCACATCTTATGAAAGCTCAATCTTAGATTTATCATCAAGAATACCCTAGATCTTTAGATAAGGTCAATGAGATCATATATCTATGACAATTGATATAGGTTCTTAATCAGAAGTTGTTTTAACTATAGTTAATCAATTCATAAACAAAGGGTCTCATCTGCCTTCTTGGAAAAAAGCATGGGTGAACCCCAAGCTAATGTTTTGGGAAAAATAAAACCCTTTGATTTAGAATCCTCCAAATATCACTTGATCTCCTAGATATTAGTAGGTTTCATGTTGTATAGAGGAATAGATGCTGGAGCTACTCCGAGAAAAAACTTGAATATGAACTCTACCTCTCTCTCAGAAGGAAATTAAGAAAAATTCCCTAGAAAAACATCCCTAAAACGATATACTATGGGAGGAAAATATGTCATATGTATTCTATTGTCTTCTATAAAAATACTAGAAAAACAAGTGGTGAATCCACATAACCCATGATTCTTTAGTCTATCTTCACTAACCTGGACATTCCACATACCCTTGTGAAGATAGATTCTGCCCTCTGGTGATATAAATGACACCCTATGGTGATTGAAGTCCACATAGGCGTAATATAGAACCGACCAATCCATCCTGATAATGATATAAAATCTATTCATCTCTAGGATTAATAGTTCCCATATGAAGGGATAATTTCCTACCTCAAGGGGCATCCCCTGCATTAGTATATTCCCTCAGAACGCACACCCAACAGTGTTTCCACGGTCATTACCCCACAAAAGTACTAAATTTTCTAACCGAGAATTTCCAAAATCGATAAAGAGATAATGGAGTGAGAAGAACCAATATTGAAGAAAGTAGATACAATAGTGGAGGATACTAGAATAGTACCACATATAGTCGACAGTTCTACACTCTGATCCTTAGGTATTAGTTTTAAGGCATGTAACTGATCTGATCCATGACCCTATGATATAGTTGGACTACCCTAGGTAGGTTTATTCTATAGGAACTCATAATAAAAATTCTAGAAACCATGGCCACGACCTCCTCCTTGGATTTATCTACTGGTGCTACTCCAACTCCCCACCTAAAACCACGCAACAGATCCTACCCCTAAATGTGGAGCTTGTGCAGATCCTCTTCCACTAGAAGCAGATGGAAAGGTCCAATATAATCTCTAAAGATATCCCATATGGCTGAAAGAATGAAACACAGGAGGGTATATATCACACTAAGGATTTAGATTTTCCTTCCTTCCACACTGATGTAATATAATAGAGATTCCATTTTTGATACTCTAGCCACCACTACTCTGATGAGAAACCTCAAGGATACGCTTCCTACTACTAGAAGAACTACTACCATGTCTCATCACTAAACCTTTTTTCCTGGAACTATCTACTTCTCTTAGGTTTATCTCAAGGATAAGATCCTGATTAACAATCTCATAAAAGTTAGTTAGGTGAATTATATTCACCTGCGAGTGGATAATATACTTGATCCCATCCCCAAAATATCTCACTCTCAATAGATCATCTTTGACTAGAAGCGATGCAAGGCATTGCAACTCAGTAAAACGAGTTGAATAGTCCATAAAGTACATAGTACCCTACTCCATGTGCATGAAATATCTTTCTTGGTCTTCTATTAGTTTATGGAGAATAATTAATCACATAAGGTAGTCTAGAAGTCTGATCAGACCATGCACTAATGAAGACCAGCCTGAGTAATCGCATCCCAATAATGTTTGGCAGAATCATGAAGCATATAGGTGGAAAGATTGACCCTCATATTTGGAGGTGTATCCAAATTATAAAGTATAGATATAGTTTCCTCTATCTAATACTTAGTAGCCTATGGACCTCCATCCCCTAAAATGGTGTAAGGATTCTGCTATTGGAACTCACATGTCGGATCATTCATAGTAAGTGCAAGTTGTGGAGCACCCTGTATGGGATGCATCAAATGTAGAAACCACTCTCGAAACTAAGTTTCAATGCCTAGTTTATGGATAGAATATGGTGCCTCAAGTGGTACTATATGAGTTATCACTGGTGGATTAGGTCTCACCACCTCCAGAGCAGGGTCATTTCCACCCTCCTGGTGCACGAATAGAGGACGTTGTGGTGGAATAGGTCTAAAAATTCTAAGAAAATGCCTCAGAACTAGATTTGAAATATATAAAAGCACAAATAGAACATAATCAAAAGAATAAGGTCTCATTATCCAAATTAGTACCCCAACTACCCACTTATAAGGCTAGGATATTGGTAAGTGTTCAAGTTTTTTCAATATATGTTCTAGTAGATGAAAGGACAATTGTGTTTTTCCTCTTTATTTATTGGAAACCATTACATTTTATAAGTCACTATTTACATTTATATTCTGTAATTTCTTAAATACATATATCAAGGTTTGATTAAATGGATCATCATTCCTGGACAATAAAGTCACATACACTTTATAACTAAAAGTGATACCCATTTAATTTTAATTATCTACCTTACATTCATTATTAGAATATAACGGGTAATATATAATGAATCAAATCGGTTAATTACCCATTCTAATTCATAAGTTCCCATACACCTCATAAATTAAAACTGGTAGTCACCCAATTGTATCCAAAGAGAAGCTCATGTAATCAAAGGTACATAGCTAAAATGGGTAGAACCCATCTATTAAGTATTCCACTATAAAATTATTTATGAAAACACTATTTAGATTGATTATGACACTTTAAATAACCAATTACCTTACCCTATAAAATATGTTGGAAGCACAAGAATATATAACAACCATGGATCACTCAACAATCATAGGAAACACAAGTAATACAGGTAGTAAAATACACATATATGGAATGGAATATGCATGACATGTGAATTCTAGGTGCCTATAATGATGCATGTAAGAATGATCCTCATCATATCAGGCCAAGACATAATATCAATAAAGCATATCAAGTACCCCAATCATGTGTTTCTCTAAATAGTGAAATGATATAAACTATAATAAGAAAAATACAGAACAAGAATTTCCAAATCCCATGTAACCTGGTATTTAACCTGAATGTGGTTTAGCTACTCTCAATCACTACTTATAAGAAAATTCAAAAATATCCTAATATTTTGTCTATATTCCCAAAAAATAAAAAAATGAAAAATATATGATACCACTTTTTGACGTCTTGGTTGGGGTGCCACTCAAAGGTTCCGCAAGCCGGTGGGTCACATGGCCTGATGCATGTCTCCCCATACAGTAAAGACTGCAAAATAGAAGGAAGGGTCTACAGTGTGCCTGTGGGGAGACTATTCTCTCATTTCATAGTGGAGAATAGTGGATATAATAACAAGAAAAATTATAGAATAATTATTTCAAGGAATAAGAAGTGGTAAATAGGTATAAACATCCAATCACAAAATGATCAACTCACAAAGTGAACAATATAATATAAAAAAGATGATATTTTCATGTCATATCTCTACAAAATTGAAAAACATGTATAAATGGAAATAGGAAATACATGCTATATTAAAGAATAAAAAATAATCCAAAACCATCTATAAACCCAAGCGATAACTTGATTATCCACTACCAAGCTCACATCCTAAAGAGAGAAAGCAATACAGGTTTCCAAAGAGGCTTGATGCCCCTTTAAATTCCTGTATACATATGATCTACCTAGGGTTCAATGGAATCCCAGATAGGGTGTGAGATAAATCTTAGAAGGCCACCACTAATGACTTCTATACGATCCGTTTTTTGAATATATGATGACAGTGTGTAGGTATATATAAATGTAAAGAAATTACAAAATAATAACTCATACCTACTTCAATATCATCTGGTAATGTCTGTGAACATGAGATATTTTAATTAATTCATTTAATTTTAGTTTATATAGATAAGTCATGTGAAGTATAAACAACACTGAAATTATATCATGATAATAATAAAAGAGGATCCAAGGTGTAACAAAGGAATCCTTGACCTCAGGGGCCATCCAAATCATAGTAGTAACTCATGTAGTCTGTAAATAAAGGGTTCTGAGTGTAATACAAGGAGAATCACCCAAGGCATTAAACATTAAATTATTCTAACCAAGTTCATGGATCTCATCCAAGGTAAGAATAGGAAATTCATGACTGATCCCAATTGGGTGAATCCATGGAACAATGTGTCCAAAGACATAAAGATGGATCTAAGGAGTGTAGCTGAGGAATCCTAATATTTGGAATATAGTGAGAGGATCCTACGACAAAATTTCAAGCATCCACTAGTAGATAAGAACCATATTCCAAGGTGGGTATATTTTTTGGAAACTGGATTCTTAAATCAGAATGGAATACTTTGAGTGCTCAAGGCATTCCCTCAAGAACCCAAGGCTGGATCAAGTATGACCACTCCTGTAAAGATAAAAAGGTCCTGGTTCAATAGGCACCTTATACACAAATCACTATTTAATTCAGGCCATGTAATACCCATTCCATTTAATAATTTTGTAGGTTCATTAAATTTCCTTTCATACTAGATGAAAAGACTAAATAAGACATCCAACCAATTACCAATTCAATTTATAAACCTTTAATGGGTTCATTCAATAGAGTACATGAAAACAATTATTATTTTGATTCCATATTTAATTATTAGGATCATTCATTTACCTTTTATAAACATGATAAAGAGGGATAATTATTTGAAACCATATCAATTAATTTTATATTTAACTATGCCAAGTTATATATATAAATACATTTATCAATTAATATGTTAAATGTTCATTAATTAATTGTAACACTTAACATAGAAGGGTCAAATTATAACTATACTTTTTATAGACATTAACAATTCATAATTCATTTAATTTAATAGGGATTACCATTAGCAGGGTTAAGCCACAAACCTGAATGGTGTCTCAAATAAACCCACATGGGTTACCAAGGCATAAATAAAGAATCTCCATACTTGGGGTGGAATACGTTGAGGTATCAACCTCCAACGATGTGGTGAACATGTATAGAAATTTCTCTAGAAGATGAGAACAAATATTATAATAATGGAATATGAATTTAAAAGGAAACACTCAGTGAAACTGGCGTGTGCACTATGAAAATATTTTATAAAATGGAGATACTTGAGGGATAATTCATAGACCACCCTACTCAATCCTATATCACTCTTCTCATCCAGTATCATCCCTTAGTCTGTCTTGGATTAGAGGAAAATGGAATAATGGATCAACTCCCTGAAAATAGGGCATATGATCTTGTATTAAGAGAACTTCGTCAAAAGAAATAAAAATGATGAATGGAGACTAAGGACTAAAGCACTTAGAAATAAGAATCCAACATGATGATCAGATCTCGAATCAGAGTCCAAATAGAAAAGCAAGATCAAAACCTATAAAGAGGGGATTAGGATCTCAAAATGGAAGCAAAGAGAGACTCATTTCCATTGTAATGAAGAAAATAAGAAGAGGGTATGTTTATAATTCATTAAGTTAATTTTTTCATTTTACTAGAAAATTAGGATTTCACATCTTTTGGATACATGGTTGGAGTAACATGTGCCTCCCACTATCTAAGGAGGAATTTGGCATGGTTTGGATACATAGTTTGAAAAAATATGTTCCCACCATGATAGGTGGATCTACTAAATATTATAGACCACTATCACAGGTCTGCAACCCTGGGCGCATGATTAGGGTAGACTGTGCACCCTACTTTCCCCTTTAAAATGCCTTTCACAGTTAAGAGAAACTATGCGGGATGGGTTTCATGGTTTCTACTAATTGTGGGTCCCAATTCTTTCCTCCACTGGTCAGGGTTCCCAGCTACAAACAATCCCTAGACACCCCTTGAAACTTCTATGACCTCATTAAGAATCAGTATTAGGTCTAAAATAATGAATTTGACTGCAATTTAAAGGATATAAACCTCATAGAAAAATAAGGTTCTTATATTTGTCTTCTATCACAATAGGATCGCTACTATCTTTGATACCATTTGTGATAATCCGACCTCCCTGGTCTATTAACATGTTAATCTGACCCAATCAGTCTCATGTAATACATTGGTCACATTTCCATCACACCATAGGTTGTTACTTGTTGGGGTCACTTATAAGACTAACGCATGTCCCCAAGTGTATGTGTGTGTCCAACACTAATAAATGTGTTATCGTAAGTGTAAATGTAATAAAAGTTCCCTTTTTCTTGTCCCTGTGTTACTACATTATCTAGTGTTTGGTGTGCATTAAAATTTTCTACTCCAATATTTGGTATCAAAATCAGAAATGATTCAGTTGTGATGATGGATGGAACACTATCTTCAATGATATCCTCACCCCATCAAAAATCTATAATAATGGTATTAGTGAAAGTGACAATGATGGTCACAATGTTAAGGTGGAGTGGGTGATGGATGAGCTAAGAAGCACAATGTAGGGACTCTGTGGCATGATCGACACCGCACAATTTGATGTTTTAATAGAATTTTATATTATTCTTTGAGTCATTTAATTTGATATATTGGTAACACTCATCATTGAGTACATGACTGATCCTTCATGGGAAGCTAAGAATACCATGTACTATGATAACACCAGAGATACTAGTGATAAGTAAAACCACCTGCTCCAAAATTAGGAGTAGATTGAATGCCTAATATAGAGGGGATACATAGATATCCCCTATAATGATGAGAATTTACATAGTGATTACAAAGACTACATCATAGAGATCGATGAGAAGAAAGACATCGAGTACTATATCATCAAAGAACACCATGAACATTGAACAAACTCTAAGGGAGGGTATAACTTGATGATTTCTGAGTGTCATGATTAGAGGGTGATTTTTGGAGTTATTAATCATGGGAACCCCCATGATCCCATCCCCCTCCCCCACTACGATGACTATTATGCACCACATGGAATGATTTTTTTAAGGAATTAGTTATATTTTTTTTAAGTTTCCTATTTAGGTGTTTATTGAGTCTGCACCGAGCATACCATTATGTTCCACCAAAGGTGTCGTATATAACCAAATAGGGTTCCTTCTATCACCAAATGTGTTTTCTGTTTTATCATCTAACTCTGATCCAACAATTTTATGAAAATATTAAAGAACTATAGGATATTATAGCATACTGATAAATATCTATCTATACAACATACTTAATTCAAAGGCTATGATTAATATCATTTCTTATAAAAAACTTGTATCAAAAGAATATTAGTAGAAAATCGAGATTTTTTAGAAGTGTTTAACATTTTTTTTAAAGATAGGGTTTGAGGTATTTCAAAAAAAAAGGGTTCGAGAAAGTGTGAATGTCATTCACACTTCTCAATATTTCCAACAAATCATGAAAGGGTTCACGCTTCCTAGCCATAGGCAAAGAAACATGAACCCTGTTCATGCCTCTTTATATATGTGTGTGTGTGTGTGTTTATTTATTTATTATTAATTACATATTTATATAATTAATAATATTATATTTATTATTAATATTAATAATATTAATAGAAATATTATTTATAAATATTTGTGAATTTTTTGTTGATATATTATATTAGAAATTTATTAATAAGTAATATAATTATTAATTATCCATTATATTATTTATTATTATTTAATATTATATTATCATGTTATTAATTATTTAATAGTATAAAAAATAATAATTATAAATTTTTTATTATAAATCTTTGTTAAATTTTTGTTGATATAATTTTTAGTAATTTATTAATATGTAATATAGTTATTAATTATTAATTATATTATTTATTATTAATAATAATATATTATTTTGTTATTAATATATTTAATAGTATTATAGCTAATATTTATTGTATAATAATATAAATAAAATAATTTTAATTGAAAAATTTTACTAGTTAATAATTATATTATTATTAATATATTATTTTGTATTATTAATTAATTACTTATATAATTAATAAAATAATATTTATTATTAATATCACTAATATTTATAGAATTAAAAATAATAATAGTATTAATATTTAATAATAAATTTAGTATGATTATTTATTATACATAATATGGATAATAATACTAGAAGTATTAATATAAATAATATATTATTATTATTATTATTATTATTACCAATGTAGTTATTAATATTAATGTTTCTTAATCATTCAAAAATATTTGTATGAATTTCAAATTATATCATTTATTTTATGCAACAAAATATAATATATCAGTAAAAATATAAATAATGTACAAGTAGTGATTTAAAGAACATATAATATGTATAAGTCTAATCTACGTCTATGTCCTGGGGGCTCCTCCATGCCATAGTGAGGTGTATGTATAATGCATCAACGCCATGTCCATTGATGTCTATAGTCTGGGGTACGCAGATCTTGTGTATCATCTCTAGCACCTACATCCACGTCATTTTGTGTGACAGACAGTGGATCTACAGTCTCCCCGATTGTAAATTATCCTAGCTCTAAGGATATTGGCTGTTGATTGGAAATCTCCCCAACATGTGAAGAATATGGCTATTGTGTAGTAGATATCTATGGATCATAACAAAATAAAGTTTGCAATGTAGGCTAGTTAGCATCTAACTATGCATCAAAATCTGACATGCTAACAAATTGTGTATGTGCATCTGCCTCTAGTTGTGTCTCATATGTAATAGGAACTAAAAAAGCATCTAACTAGTCCTGATGAATTCCCTCTTATTCCACATATGCATCAATAATAGGGTCTTCACCCTTGGCACATCTATATCAGGCTCATCACCCTCGTCATTTACAAGAACATCAAAGAAAATATCATGATATATCTCATCCATAGGAAGAAGCTGCTCTATCACTACTCTATGAAAATAGGCCTAGTCAAAGGTTCCTCCCTATAGTGGATCATATATGTGAATGATCTGGGTGATATGAGCATCCTGTAGAAAAAAATTATGTATTAAACTAAATTTAATAGTGTAAGGAAGAATTATTACCAATTCATGGTAACTTCATCTATGTCACATAAAATATCTCACTAGGGACATGCGGTACCAAGAAGCATAATCTAGTTGATCTGATAAATTCATATATACTATGTTGGCTCCTCTTAATTGGGAATCATGTCATATATCCCACATATCAATATATCATTCATGATATCACCTCTAGTCAAAGTCTCACTTCCCAGACATCTTCAGGGAATGAAGTGAAGGTAACTAATTGGGTGATATAGGAATGACATGATAGAATTTGAAATTTCATATAACTCTATCATTATGATTCCAATCAATAATATAAGAATTAATCATAGGTATGATGCATGAGATGGCAGCAAGAATCTTAATACAATAAGGTGGGAGACTCTAGATGATATCCTCAATATAAGGCATCCATGAAACCTGAAATATCAAAAAAAATGAATAATAAATTAATAAATTAAGACATATATTGTGAATAATAATAATTTAACTATATAATTAATAATCCCATACTTTAATCGATCAAATACTATCAAGTATATGTTTGTAATAGTGGACATAATTTCTTGTTGTATCTAAATATCAATGTGTTTGACTCCACCTGTAGATAGAAATTTTATACTTGTATTTCATAATAGAAACTTATAAAATTGAGTTTCACATAAGAATGAAGGAAAACCATACCATAAACCATGAGGGGACTCTCATAAAATGTCAACTAGTAGTGGCACATGGGCAAGAAAAGTTAAGTGAGGGATGCACTCCTATATCCGTATGTGAATAAGAATAATTCATCCTATAATCTACATCTTATCGACGCAACATGTGCTATAGAGAACTTTGTATGTATATGAAAGACATGAAGATCCCCATATATACCTCCTTTTCTAGTAAAAATCCTCAAGTACTGCTAAATACATCAAATTGAAAAATTTAGTCGAATGGTTGATGATGATCATAGTACTCATAAGTCTCAAAAATATTCACTTGAAAATATCATCATGGTGATCTCATAAGCATCATCATCTGGATGAGAGAAGTGATCATTTATACATGGAATGCATAACTGGCTCTTGATGATGGACCTACCATCATCCCGAACCTCAATTCCCAGCAGTCTATAAACAATATCAAATCAATTTGTACTAACTCAGACCATCACATCCACACCGTCGATGGGGAGACCCAGCATAATTTAATCATCCTCAAGAGTAATAGTCATCTCTCCCTATGAAAAATAAAATGTGTCTCTAGTCTCCATCTATCTACAAGCATAAAAATGAGAATATGATAGATGAATGTGAAGTATCGCATCATTATTATATAGAACCCAACATGGATAACATAAGGGAATATGGAAGGAGGTGGTGAAATGTGATGGAAATGGTGAGATATTTGTACACTCAAAGCAGAGACTTGGCATCCCTATATGATCAGTCATGAAACATATCTATCCTAGAATGTGAGTATTGGAAGGTCCAAAATCTCTATATTTTATACCATCGTTACTTTTTATAGTTAGTTCAATGAAATTTGAAAATTATTTTTGAAAAAATCTACAAGAATCTTAATACAATAATTGGGAGATATAGGAATGACATGATAGAATTTGAAATTTCATATAACTCTATCATTATGATTCCAATCAATAATATAAGAATTAATCATAGGTATGATGCATGAGATGGTAGCAAGAATCTTAATACAATAAGGTGGGAGACTCTAGATGATATCCTCAATATAAGGCATCCATGAAACCTGAAATATCAAAAAAAATGAATAATAAATTAATAAATTAAGACATATATTGTGAATAATAATAATTTAACTATATAATTAATAATCCCATACTTTAATCGATCAAATACTATCAAGTATATGTTTGTAATAGTGGACATAATTTCTTGTTGTATCTAAATATCAATGTGTTTGACTCCACCTGTAGATAGAAATTTTATACTTGTATTTCATAATAGAAACTTATAAAATTGAGTTTCACATAAGAATGAAGGAAAACCATACCATAAACCATGAGGGGACTCTCATAAAATGTCAACTAGTAGTGGCACATTGGCAAGCAAAGTTAAGTGAGGGATGCAATCCTATATCCGTATGTGAATAAGAATAATTCATCCTATAATCTACATCTTATCGACGCAACATGTGCTATAGAGAACTTTGTATGTATATGAAAGACATGAAGATCCCCATATATACCTCCTTTTCTAGTAAAAATCCTCAAGTACTGCTAAATACATCAAATTGAAAAATTTAGTCGAATGGTTGATGATGATCATACTACTCATAAGTCTCAAAAATATTCACTTGAAAATATCATCATGGTGATCTCATAAGCATTATCATCTGGATGAGATAAGTGATCATTTATACATGGAATGCATAACTGGCTCTTGATGATGGACCTACGATCATCCCGAACCTCAATTCCCAGCAGTCTATAAACAATATCAAATCAATTTGTACTAACTCAGACCATCACATCCACACCGTCGATGGGGAGACCCAACATAATTTAATCATCCTCAAGCGTAATAGTCATCTCTCCCTATGAAAAATAAAATGTGTGTCTCTAGTCTCCATCTATCTACAAGCATAAAAATGAGAATATGATAGATGAATGTGAAGTATCGCATCATTATTATATAGAACCCAACATGGATAACATAAGGGAATATGGAAGGAGGTGGTGAAATGTGATGGAAATGGTGAGATATTTGTACACTCAAAGCAGAGACTTGGCATCCCTATATGATCAGTCATGAAACATATCTATCCTAGAATGTGAGTATTGGAAGGTCCAAAATCTCTATATTTTATACCATCGTTACTTTTTATAGTTAGTTCAATGAAATTTGAAAATTATTTTTGAAAAAATCTACAAGAAGAAAAGGGAGGTAGATAATTAGCATTCATAATTAAACATCAGGATGAAAATGAGGTAAACAGATAGATGTGACTAATGTTATTGTCTTAGTCCATCTATTTCTTATTTTAACATTATCCAATCATGTTTAATTTATTTCTAAATAATTCTCTCTATATCAAACATGATGAAAATCATTCATAGTACAAGTTATTGCATGATATATTCAACTAACAGCATGATTTCAAGGATTAATTTAAAGGAAAATAATTTATAGGTTGAACCTCTTTTTATTCATTTCGATTGTGTGTTTAATTTCTTGATATTTTAAATATCACAAAATTCATTTTGATTAAAATTAAAAATGAAAAAAAAATAGAGATGGGATAATCTAGAAACGAAGAAAGTTATAAATAAAAGGATCCATTAATGAAAAGGCCTACATATAAAAAAATATACACATTCATGATAAAATACATAAACTCGATCAAGGATTATGTGAATTTGAACCCTATCCTGCTACTTGGGGACATATTTTAAGAGTAATCCCTTCTATCTGAAAAATAATACATCATAGTCCCACTCCCCAATGTAGAGGTCAGTTTATCTCATTTCTGATATGAGTATACTTGGGTCATCCCCAAGGGCACAACCTGGTAATATCATGCACCACAATTAGTTGATGAATGGGAAAGGTAAAAGTATGAAATATCACAAAATTATTTCTGACTCAAACCAAAAATATAATAATCCATAAATGAAAAAATCCAGAAATAAAAGAATTCATAAATGAAATAGCCATAATACGAAACCTAGTAATATCAGGTACCATAGTCAGCTAATCGGTAGGAAAGTTCATAGCATGAAAGTCACCAATAGGAATCCAAGGGGAATTATAACAATCAACCAAAGTTCTCAAATGAACAATGTATCAACATAGAGGTACCATGATATGTTCACAAATTAAAAATAAGAAACAACATTTGCTCAAGGATATCTAAATTCCTATAAATAAAAACAATCACAATACCTGTTTTCCAATGCTACTAGCATCACTCAACCATTATTTCCAGTGAGTGGTTCATAGAACTCTGTTACCAAAAAGTGGCTCCCTACCTAGTCAAAGGTTCTAACATGAAATTATGATGCATATTGGAGTATCTGATAAATGTATCTTTGGAAATTATGACCAAAACACATTCCATTTTTCACCCTCTAATGGGCCTATTAGGACCATTCAATAAATTATATCACATTTCTATAAAATTTATCTTCTACAAAACCTATAATTATCAATTTATGAACACCCTTGAAGACCCATTTTATGCAGTCCACAATATTAGTGGTCATATGGACATATCTCCTTCCACCATCATATGATAATGAAAATTTTTTAGTTGAAATCCATATCATATAATCATACAAATCTTGATTAACCCTTAAAATTTCTTCAATTTGTTGATCAAACTTTCCTTATTCGTGCTCATATGCGGAAATAAAAAGAGAATAATGTATTTAAAAGTGTATTAAACATTTTTCCAAAAAATATATGTTTAAGAAATACATACCCAACTTAATGATCGCCTTCTCTATTTCCTCATATTTGAAATAATTATGCACATTACTAGAAATATGTCTAATGAAATATTGATGAAAAAATATGTTTCTCACCATGAAACTCCATAAATAATAATGGCCTCTATAATAACTCGATGGAGATCAAATATCAGACACACTTCCTAAATTTTTATGACATGAATATATATATACAGGTCAAAACCCAGCTCCAAGATTCAAAATTACCCTTTTCAACAATGGGAAATGCAAGTGGTAGAGGAGATTGATTACCATCTTGTATGGTGTAAATAATTAGAACACCTATATACTTTCCATAAAGAAAATTTCCATCAAATTGAATGATTTTTTTACAATATGGGAAATAAGTGATACATGGCCTGAATTCCCAAAATAGCCTATGGAACTTCACCTTTGTTCGGTCAACTCAGATATATTGGGAGATATACTAAAAAAATTACAAATAATAAATAAACTAATTGTTGAGAGACAACAATCCCATAATATGTGGAAATACTTCATATGATTCATCCCAATCACTATAAATTTTCACAATTGCATTTTGTTTTTCATTCCAATATTTTTCGTATGATATATTATATTTAAAAAATAGTTTTATTTGTTACTGGACAAGGGACAAACGAATATCCAGACATGTTCATATCATCTCTTAAATAAAAATCAATATAAACTCTACATCAATTGAAGATTGATACTATAACAATCCTGGATGTACACAAGTATGCAGGCCTTCCAAATTGGTTATCTTCCAACATGAAAAAAAATTGTCATATATTGCCTGCATTCAAAATTTATTTTCTGGAACACATTTGTCATGCAAAATTAGATATTTTTCTTTCTTTCACACGTCAAACTCATATGAAAATTATCACTATATGTGGTACTTTTTATCAAATTTTTCAAGGCACTTTAACTTTCAAACTCCTTCCTGACATATATAGTGTTATCAGTCGATGAAGATTTGTTACATATAATTCCAAGGAATTTAGTAGTTGGTGTAATGAAATCTAAATCAAAATGATCTACATGTGACATTCCTTCAACAAAGGTAGTCAATAATATAGGATGATTACCACTAACTGGTTATTTCTTATCTATCAAAGGATCCCCATATGGTTTATTCCCCACATCATCCACACCTACATCATATCTTGATGCATCACCAAATACTACCTCATTAGATAAACTGGAATTCATTTAATAAAGATTATTTATAGAGATATCCCCTTTAGTTATTTACATATTATAATCATCTACTTAATTATTTGTTTTCTATTACTAGATTTATATGAGAAGTAAATGAATGAGAGTGTTTTGAAGGAATGACTTCAATAGATCTCACATATATAACATGGTTTTGTAATAGTAGGTTGAACATTATAAATATCAAAAATAATCACATATAATTCCATTAGGTCATTATTGCATTGTTTACTAAACAATGATGATGCTTCCATCCAATCCTCATCATCGACTAAAAGATACTTAGTGTGATATAGATGTTCAGTAAATTGAATATGTCGATATTTAATTTAAGTAATTGATTGATCAACCCTCAGTTTCAACCAAATATGAATCTTCCTATAAAATTCATCCAATGTCACCCATTCATGAATATTTTATACTATTACAAGTGTCAAACTATATCTAAAACCCTAATCAGTATAAATTACCTCACCGATTCAATATATTGATACATACATGATTAAATAAAAAAATAATAGTTAATAAAACCTTATATTCTACATAATCAAATGTTTAAAATATTTTAATTGGTTATGATTAAATAATTGTGACTTGATCTTGATAATTTTTATAAGGATTAGTTTATCATTATTTTATCAACCAAAAAAACCTAGGAGGAATCTTAAATCTTGTATTATCTCATATTTTAGCAACCATAAATCTCCTTTTAGGCCTGGTGTAAAAATATAGCTTCAAACAATAACACTTTTTTCGAACACCCTTTTATTACAATGTTACTCACATATAAGTGAGGGGGTCTAGGGGTTTGTTATACATAACATTTTTTACATAGATATACAGGTCCTTACATACTTAGAGAGAGGGATGACATGTAGGTCATCAATGAGGAAAAGAAAATGTAATTATTACAAATTATATAATAGTAAAAAAACCACAATATGAAATTTGAATCATACATTGGTCAATCATCTCAACATCACTCAATTATTAAAAATTAAATAATTAGATAAAAAATACTACATGAAATTTAAATCATATATCAGATGGTCATCTCAAGATCAGTCATCGCAAAAGATTGCTAACATGTTTTTTTGGGATAGTTATTATGTTATGCATATTAAAAATTTGTGTATAACTATATCTAATAAATAACATATATATATATACACATATATTTATATTCAAAATTTCATGAAGATTTTTCACTATTTAAAGTGGAAAACAATAGATAAAACCCTAATTGATATAAATAACCAAACTCCTAAAGTATATTGATGCAGATATGATTACCTAGAATGAAATTTTAATAAAATGTTATATATGTTCTTAATAAATCATCATATGTTTAACATGTTTTAATTAGTTGTGATTAAATAACTTTGACTTAATCTTGATGCTTTTTCTATGGATTGGTTCATCATTATTTGATAAACCAAAAAAACAGAGCGAGGACTTTTAAAGCCTCTATTATCATAGATTTCAAAAACCATCAGTCTCCTTTCAAACAACAATGCCTCTTATCAAACACCTTTTCATTACAATGATACTCACATGAAAGTAAGGGGGTATAGGGGTTTAGGATAACATTTCTAAATGAAAACATAGGTCGTTGCATAATTAGAATAAAGGATGACACATAGGTTATAAATTTGGAAAATAAAATTCAATTATTACAAATTATATAACCACATACACACACAAAAAAGACATTAAATTTCAATCATACATTGGTAGGTCATCTCAAGATCATTCATCACACAATACTCTTAACATATTTTTTGGGATACTTATTGTGTTCCACATATTATAACAATACCTATAACTGTATATAATATATGATAAATATTTATATATGAATTCATATATTTATATTGCCTGCTTTCCAAAATTTTAACTTTTCAATGTGTATATATATATTTAGGTAGATTTACTTTATTTACCAATGTGTGTCGAATATTATAATTTAAATTTCTTTTAATTTAGATATAATATAAAATAATATGTACATATAAATATATTCAATAATATAACATATATATATATTTAAATTTAAATATATTCAAATTTATTTTTTAATATTTTAATATATAATTACATATTATTTTTTAAGGAACTATAGTTTACTAAATATAAATTTTATTTATTTATAAATAAATATAAGAAATATTATTAATAATACATTTAATTAAATTAAATTCACAAAAGTAATATAATTTACACTTACATAAAAATTAAAATATTCTCAACTTATGTTACTTTAAATTTTATAAAATTCCATATGTATATGTAACATTTTTGAAGTATTTATACTTTCCAAAATTTAAATAATTATATTATATAATTATTACATAGAATAATAATTATTTATAATTAATATAATTTAAAATTATTATTCATAATAAAAAAAATTATATCATTAATTAAAATAATATTATATATATAAATTTAAATATCATACTTAATATAGCTAGTGTTTTTTATAAATAATTATTTATAATATAATTTTTATAAAATATTTATGTAGATTTACTTTATTTACCTGTGTATAGAATATTATAATTTAAATTTATATAACTTTAAATATATTATATAATATATAAATATAAATCTATTAAAATCTAATTATTCACCATTTAAATTAAAAATATATAAATTTTTTAAATAATATTATTTACCTAAATATAAATTATATATTATACATAAATTCTAAATTATGTAAAAAACATTTTTTAATTTCCTAAATCATTCAATTTAAATTAAATCATACAAAAAATAATAATTCATACAGAAATTAAATCATACAAAGAATAATAATTTATATATTCATTTGTCTATATATCCATACATCCATAAATATTAAATAAATAAATCAAAGTAACAAAATAAATAAAAATAATTAGACAATTAAAATTTTTAAATATAAATTTTACCTTATAAAAAGTTGGAAACACATGTTGAGAAAGAAATATGATAGCGCTTCGCAGTAGAATAAAAATAAGAACCATTGACAATAAAGTGGGGAGGTACCTCTATTTATAGTTTTTGCTCAGCAAGAGGCTTGAACCCTATTCACACATCCTTTGTAAGAAATTTAAGGAAACATAAAGGGGTTTCATGCTTCGTGTCGTTCTCCAAGGAGGTGTGTACCCCATTCACTCTTCTTTGGAATCAGAGTAAGAATTTTGAATGGAATTCAGCCTCCCATGACATTTTTATAAATATTTCAAAACCTATCTCCTTTTTTATTTTATTAAATCATAAAACCCATTAAAACCCCCAAAAAATCATAGGAAGGTATCCATTGTCTACAACTTCTTCATGAGTTTTCATTTATGATATCTCTATATCAAAAACAATCCACGATACTCTATTTTTTAGTAAAAAATGTCCTGAAATGATAAATCAATGTTGGAAGAGGCAACATAAGGGAGAAATATATCAAATTTAATGATATCCCCCTTGTCATTTTGATATAATTCATTACTGAAGGGGGTCTGCATATCACTAGATACAACAAGTTAGTATAAGAAAAGGGGATAGGGAAGAGTGTTACACCACTATTTATGATAATTTCATATCATAAAGATGATATTCCATATCATCAAACATGAATAACTTAACTAAAACATTGTTTTCCTATCAAGTAAGGATCTATGTATCCCATCATGCATATTCATGTAGAATCTAGAAGAAAAGATAAGTGCATGCCTGGTTAAAGTTGTGGTTCTTAATGAAGGAATGTTTCCACATTGAGTACATGAATATACCCAAGAGGAGAGGAATATTCACTCATTTAATTATCTAACTAAAATTTTTAATGTCCTAAAAAAATTCTACATGGTGTTTGATCAGGTATAGAGATAGAAAGATAAAATCATGGGTACTAAATCCCATGTTTCCTAAAAAGATGAAAATATGAGCAGGAAGTCTCAAAGCTTCCACTTCCCACATAGAAGAATCACCCAATCATCCTATGAACTGTGCATTGATCCTCAAAGATCAAAGTCATATGTTGGTCCTAATTTAGGGAATAAGTATCTTTCTAGATTAATGTTTCTGTTTGAGTTCCTATTCTGAGTTAGCTATGGATTTCATTTACATTCTATTTTTGAGATGGTATTCTTCCACCTATAATCACTTACTCTATTCACCTAGAACTAATTATTAGTGATGATTTGAGGGGGTAATAACCAATTATTTTTTTATTGGGTTTTGAATTTTTTTATTATTTCTTTATCTTCTTTAATTCTAATATGAAATATTGTATATTTAAATCAATTAAAGAGGTGATCATCACTCTTCCACTACACACTTTTATTCTTCTCTTAATATAATTAATGATCATTGTTTCCCCTTAGTATCATATTATTCATATCATGTAGTTGAATGAGGTGATAGGGAGTGGTTTCATGATCATGGGTCGTATGTATAGTGTTGTAATAATCTCCTAAATTTCCAATTGTGAGAAAGAGGAAAGAAATCATCCTCTCAGCCGAGGGATTAGTTATAATATGGAACATAGGAAGAAAATAGAATATTCACACTCAAGATCATTTTTTCATTGTTGATTATGATGGAAGTAGCGAGAGGTTATTAGACAGATGATATTGATACATTTCTCTAAGTGAGAATAGGATGAGAGAAAACTCATTAGTAGAAAAATGATAGAATAATTCTCATGAATTTATTGAGGATTTATACTTTTCTTCAAATATTACATTGAATTTATAATTTCATGTTTTCATTTCATATCATCATACCAACCTCCCACTATTTATTATTTTATTTTTATTCTTTTAAAAAAATCATGATAAAAAACTATTGAGTTGAGGGTCTCTTTGTGAGAGATGGTTTGAAGTCTATTTCTATGTTAAATTCCATAGTTTAAATATTATTATGGAGATACCTTGTTATAGGACCTTTATAAATACAACTAAAACAACACCAATCATACCTATATTGGGAGTAAAACCTCTCATGAAATGAAACATCCCTTTATTCCACATCTTTATCAAGGAATACAATACCAATCAAGATAAACAACATCCCTCCGTACCACATCATCCTTAAGAAAACAACATCCCTTCATACCACATCTTTATCAAGGAATATAATACCCCTTAATATGAACAACATACCTATGTTCCATGTCATCACTATGAATACAACATCCCTCGGGGAATAAAACATCCCTCCTTACCACATAAATATCACATGTCACAATAATAACATCAATGACATATAAAGTGATTTTGTTTTTTCAAATCAGATTATCTACTAATATCCAAAAAACAATATTTTTTCACTAACTCAACTACCACATTAAAAACATCAATTATCACATAATTATGTAAAATCACATGATATTCCTATAAATAATTATCATAATATCATTTATCAAGTCACAATATTATTTCAACATTCCATATCAACAATTTAGATCATCATTATTAACCAAAAATCACAAAATACGATTCCAATTCAAACTGCATAATTTATGTTAATTTATCCAATTACCATTATTTCTCTATTTTTGAAACTATAATGATCCTCCAAATGTATTATTATCACCCATCTAACATTAATATGTCCTTTAAAAACTAATATCATTGAATTATACATCCATCCATGATTCCACATTATAATTTCATCTTATCTTATCAAACTCGATCCCTTTTTCTCCTATAATTTGATTAATAATTAATTAAAAACATTCTCACTTCAAAAAAAATAAATATAATATAAGATAAACACATTTCACCATATCCTAATTTCGTAAATCATTTCAACTTTAATTTAAACCAATTTTTTCGCATTTTTACAAAATGAAATCCTTCTTTATTTTCCACTAATTTATTCAATCATTTCATGTCAAAAAATCAATATAATAACACCATAAAAACATTAATTTACCTTACACAATTAATTCCACTTATCATCATTTCATGAATTAATCAAAATCAATTCTATCAAATTGCATGTCTTTATTTTTATAAAAAATATTCTATCAAGATTCCCATTTATTTAATTACTCTATGAAAATCAATTTTCAGTAAAAGGACACAATAAATACAAACAATCAGTCACCCAATTTATTTATCCATCATCATCAATTAACACATATTAAACTCTTTAATTTCATTAGTTAATTTTTCCCCAATTATTCAATTTGTAAAATTATTCCAACATATAGTTTTCATGAAATCAATATATCTACACATATTTCCTAAAAAACATATTTATTATTAATAATTAAATTTGAATATAATATTGAACAACAACCAGTTAAATAATATTATATAAATTCACATTACATGAAAAATAAATGGTCAGAATCTCCTACCTCACAAAGATCTCAAATCTCGCATGGAAGAACATTCATAAATCCCATACTTCAATCCTTAAAATTCATATTAATTATAAAAAAACTCATGATTCATACATTAAATAAATTTACATGATCAATTTCCAAGATAAGGATATATATTAAAGGTTTCATCGAGTAATAACAACAAATTAGATCTAGGAACACTCTTACCTTCAAACTTGGATTTTATTTACTCAATTTATGAAAAAAATCATCAAAATATGAATAAGAACCTTAAAAATCACCCCAAAATCATGTTAGAGTCCATAAAAATATTTTAATGGGAGTAATAAGGATTTCATTGTATTTTTAGGAATTTTAAATTTCAAATACTGTAACTTTATAGCATGAAACACTTATTTTTCATGGTTAAGTAACGGTTCTTATAACCATGAAACCTTTGTTTCCATAAAAACACCCTTTAATGATTATTTGGCATGATTAGTTATTCATTATTATTGCCATTTAACCTACGAATAGTTAGTTTGCATAGTACATGACCCTTACTTATAATTCTGATTGATCTACATAAGCTTACAAACTCAAATTTTTATTCTATATTTAACTAAAACTCCAGCAATGAATTCCATAATATCTAATACATTATTTTAAATGATCAAAATGATTTTATTACTCCACAACTCCATAAATATAATTTCAAAACCACTATAATAAATCAATCACACTATCCTTCATCTATACATATCAATAACATATAATTCTTATAGAAAAGTAATTTTTAACTTCCATATTATGGTCATCATCACTATGTATGTTTAATGCATTAATCCCAAGTCAGACCTCAAAAATATCATAATCATTCTTTCAAAACATTTTGGATATTTTTTATAAACAATAATAAAAAATTTCACCCCTCCCACCATGATAACTAGTGCACACCATAAAAATATGTGAAGAAAGAAAAATAAAAAAAATAGGCAACACAATACCCATGTTGTTTTGTAATGACACCTATTTCTTTTCAATAAGACACCCATGTGGAATTTAAGTCTAGAATAGAATCATTCCAATTAAGTGAAATGATACAAAATCCACATAATATAATACCCTATGTTAAAAACTATAACCTAAGAGTTTTCAACTCTTTGTTGACTGATAAACCCTAAGAAGACTCTAAAAAGTTTCACAACACCTATGTCAAAAAATAGGAATTAAAGTACTATTAACGAAAATATATTATATTTATCATTATTCATTCACTCTGCATAATGAAATAATTACAATTTCAACATTAAAATCCTCATATATAAAAAAATCTCCAAAAAATCCATAATTATCAATTTTCCCATTATATTCCTAATTTAATTGTGGAAAATAATTATTATTTTAAAAAATGAGAAAATAATTAAGAACGAAAAAACTAAGGAATAAAATAATATATTATACCTATAAATTAATTATTGATCAATAAAATTCATTATAATTTTTAATTATCTTAATTTAACAATTTATAATGATAAAAATTAAGTGATCAAAGTCATATAACTTTTTATCCTCTTCGCTAGATTGTTGTTCATCATCAATTAATTAATCGAACTAACAATATCAAGTAAAAACACTAATGGAGGAGAATAAAAGAGAATGATTTGAGTGTGACAAATATGGGTGTCACCACTACCTAAATTTATACAATGTTTTTTTACCCATAACATTAAAGAGTCATATGTAACAAACCCATAAATGAAATTATAAAACTCATCCATAATAAAAATTTTGAATTGATCACATTAATTAAATTCAATACATTTGATAAAATAATTTTCCCCCTAACTCTAATGCATTCACCATCCATTCCAATAAGAAATATTATAAATAAATAAAGTTCATAAAATAATTACAATATTTTATTTATTCATACATGTAGTATGTACACCAAAAAATGTATGTTAAGATTCATGTTCATTGATATTAAAAAAAAATATAAAACTTTTACACATAAAATATAATTTTTTGTACTTAAAATATAATGCATCCTTTCACCACCATGAAATTTAAAAAAAATATTCTATTTTAATCCCAAATAAATTACTAAAAACTAAGAAAAGAAAAATATATTAAAAGTTAACATCTCACAATGTATATTGTAATCATCATCTCATTTTAATTGTTTTTAATTAAAAATAATTGAATAATTTAAAAATAGAATAATAAATTATTTTTATCAAATATTTTCATACTATAATTTCTTCTATTAAATAAATTTATTCCATTATTTTACCATAAAATCACACCAAATACAAAATAAATATTTTATTCACCTATAAAAATATATCACATTTCAATAAAATCACATTATTCAATTATTTATAAAATTAATTTTAATTAAATAAATATAAAGATTAACAATTCATGAAAAACAATAAAAAAATATTTGTCTTCAAATCACTTTTTAATACTTCCCTGAAACACGACTAGAATCATAAAATTTTCTTTATGAATATTGAAAATAGATTGTCCAACTTATCATTTTCATAATTATTTTAAAATCTCATAAATGATAATATCATCATGCATCTTCCACTGAATGTTCTTATGCAGATATCATCCTTCTCATAC
Source organism: Viscum album (assembly GCA_963277665.1). NCBI lineage: Eukaryota > Viridiplantae > Streptophyta > Magnoliopsida > Santalales > Viscaceae > Viscum > Viscum album. The sequence goes on along the minus strand of OY728121.1, from coordinate 1,073,322,875 downwards.
CAATAATTCCTCTGATTTAAAAAAACATGGACATTACTCCTATGATTCTGATAATCTTCATTTTTTCACTCATTTAATAAATACTCACTTATCATTATGATAAAACACAAATTTAGCTCTGCATGTATTCCTTGAACATCTATTGATGGTTAATTTTTTTATAAAAAATGTTTCAAACTCCAATAGAAACTTTCCCTTGTGATTGTCTAACTCATGAAAAATTGAACTTCAAACACACTGAATTCATCATCTCATCCTGATCTTTTGATAATAATAATTTTATATCCTACTAAAACTCACACATGAAACTCTTCATGAATCACAAAGTTTATGAAAATTCTTTATGAGAACAAAGATTTCATACTTTAAATCTCGCATACTTCAGCAAATCTTCCTAATAATACTTCTACTACTGAGATATTTTAGAAAGAACAAAACACTAAATCATCATCATTATTACTTTTTTAACATTCCTTTATAATTACATTTGTTGGCTACATCAAATGATATTATCCACTATCAAGCTTATGTCAATCTATATTTATCTACCTCAAATACTCAGAATCAATTATATTTCATTCAAGTTAATTAGATGACCTTTCAGTAATATTATGTACTCATATTCTGTAATCCTTCATCTTCTATACTTATAGTTGGTTCAGATTCTTCCTTCTAATCACAATAAGTATTAATACATTCACAATTAAACATCACTGTTTGGTTTACCTTCTAGCACTCTAACTCTCACATCCTATAAGTCTTTCTTGTACAAAATCATTTCTCTCTTCAATTTAGTCTGAATTCAAACAAGCTATATCTTTTGGTCTCACATTATATGAACCAACTACATCACATGAAATATAAAAAAACCATTATAAAGAATACATTAACAACAAATAAAATAACTTTAACAATTACAATCCATGGGTTCTTCAATATCCCCCTTTGGATTTTTTAGAAACACCATCATAAAAAACTCTTACTCTATCTTCTCTTGACTCTCCATAAAACCATTGCCTTTTATCATAGAGATATGTCTTGACACCACACTGTCTGATTAAGTAATGGGTTTATAGGGAATTTCATCCCTTATAGACAATAAATTTTATGTCTATGATATTGATGTAATTTTCCTTAGGAATCTTCTAGAGGTTTAGCTTCTGAAAGTTTTACTCCCCCTTTCTATGATAACATTCTATTCATATTCATAAAAGATAAAGAAAGAACAAGTTGTGTTGTACTTATTCTCTCCCTTTGAAAATATAATCCAATGAAAATTGGGAGTACATAAAAAACTTTCTTAAGTGGATAGTGGAATATGAACATGATGTTTGAGCCTCAATTCCGCAAATTTTTACCATGCCATGAATTTGGTGAAAATATCATCAATTTTATCTTTTGTTAAAATATAATCAATCTTGATATACCAACTTGAAACTATTTCCTTGATGAAATGAAACTTAATATCAATGTTCTTGTATCTTGTGTGTTTCAATAGATTTATATAATGATTAATTTCACTCTGATTATCAAAAATGATTTTCAATGGATTTTCAATATTCACCATCAGATATTCCAGTTAAAATTTCAGTCATATAATTTGTGTATATGTATTTTTTGTGAAACCATATTATTATTCTACACTACTTAAATTTATTTAAATTTTTTTGTTACTATTCCAACTCACAAAAATTTATACCTAAAATAAATTTCCTCCTAATTTTGATTTTAGATCATTGCAATATCCAGCCTAATTAGTATCGTTTAAACTAAGTAAGTTCAACTCATTACTCCTTCTATACATCATTCCATAAGTTTAAGTTCTTTTAACATACCTAAAAATTATTTTTACTTCCATCATGTGTGATTATTTTGGATCACTCTGATATCTTTCACATAAAGTTATTTCATATACAATGTATAGTGTTTTATGTAGTAAAATAAAGAAAACTTTTGATTAGATTATAAAAGTCCTTTTGATTCACACTTTTCCTGATTTTATATTTTCTCCTTTTCACACAAACTATAATGGGTGTTCTAACTTTGATTATTACTATTCAAAATTATTTAATAATTACTTAGAATAATTTTATTATTAAGGGAATATTTATCTTTCTGTTGAACCTAAAGTCCCATAAAGAAATTCAATTCTTTGAGAATTGAAATCTCAAAGTTCATTTTCATCTATTCAACAAATTATTCACAAGATTTATCCCTATAACATGAAAAAATTATATCATAAATGTGAATAATGAAAATTAAGGTTCCTATAATCATTTTTTCATATATAAGTTCCTATAAACTTTTCCTTTAAAATTTTTTAATTTCTTATGGAAACTTTCATGTATTTCATACCATGCATGAGGATCCCTCTTCAATATATAAAAGTATTTATTCATCTTTTACACAACAATTCCATTATTATCAAGTATAAACCAATCAGGTTTATCAAAAAAACTTCTTCTTCGATCTCTCTATTCAATAATGATGACTTAACATCCATATAATAGAATTTTTAATTTCTATGAGTAGAAATAGATAAAAACACTTCAAGTCTTTCAGTAGGAGTAAAATTTTATTCAAACTGAACCCCTTCTACCTATGAGTAGCCTTTCACACTAACTAAGATTTATTCATTGAAATTTCTCCCATTTTCATTGATTTTATTTATGAACACCCATTTAGTTCCTATAACATTTTTTCCTTTCGGTTGAGGAAAAATATATCAAGTTAAATTTTTCTTAATTTTATCCATCTCTTTATTCTTCACATTTTACCATTCACTATGATCGATTACTTCTAAAACATATTGTGGTTCCATCTATGAGATAAGTGTCGTTTTATTTTCAAACCTCTACATTTCTCAAGTCGAAACCAGAATTGCATAACATTCAATAATATTATCTAGTTCAACCTACTTTTTTAATGTCTAGAATTTTATTATTTTACTATTGGTATTACTATCCTCATCATTGGACTGATTAAAATATTATAGTACATGGTTAGGCTCATAATCATCTTCATTTTTATCAACTTATTTCTAATATATCATTCTAAATTCCATTAAACCATACACATCATCTTTAATAACTTCTATTAATGTGGGATTATTTTTAATGAATTTTACATCAAATGAATCAACAAAATTATGTACCCGTTTATTCTAACATTTTTAACTTCTTCAATTGGGTGAAATTCCCATGAAAACACCTTATTTCACTCTTTCATAACTTTCTTAAATCTCTATTTTTTATCTTCATTAATAAAGGACTCCCAAAAACTATAAAATAATTCAATGTAGGATTCTTCTTATGCCACATCTCATAGGGGGTCATTTTTTATTTCTTTCATATTAAGAATCCATTTTGAACATGTACATCTATACTTACAACTTATTTCTAGAATAAATTTGAAATTTTGTATTTATCAAGCATGATTCTTCCCATATCAAATAGTCTTTTATTTTTCCTCTCCATAAATCCATTTTCCTAAGGGGTGTAGGAAGCATTGTACTAGAGTTTAATTCCATGTTTCTTCATGTAGGACTCTAAAAAGTTACTTGTTTACTACTTTCCATTGTCTATTTTAAACTTTGAAATATATAATCTTAGCTCCTTCTCAACTTCCCTTATAAATATTTTGAACATATCCATGAATTATGATTTATGCTTCATGAATAATATGTTGGTCTCCAAGTGACATCATTGATAAAAGTAATAAATTGTAAATCACACTTTTTTGATTGATGTCTCATCGCTCCACATAGATCGAAATGTAAGAGATCAGGTGGTATGGTGGAATGAATTTCAACATTCTAATGACTTCCACTAACCATGTGTATTTTCAGAATTATTGTGAAAATAAAATCATATTTTCTATTTGGTTGTGGAATATGTCTTGCAATATATTCCTTTCATATTTTTCTAATACTCTTCTGGTGAAGATGGATAATTATTGGATGCCATATCTTGTTTTCACCCTTAGTATCTAGATTTCATTAATTACTAGTATCGTCAATCTAGAGAAAATTAAAGCTTGTTATTTCTCCATTAGTAAAAATTGTACAATATTTCAAGCATCATATAATACATGAATATTTTATAACATAACTTCGTTATATTCATAAAAAAAATTATTAAAACTCGGTAGGTTGTGTTTAAGTGCAGAAAAAAATATATTTTCCATTGATTTTAACTTCTAAGTTTCAATTTCAATCATACTAAGTCATTTTATTTTTAAGGAACTATCATTTCCAAAGGTAACTACTCCTCCCTCATGTTGTTCAATGTTTTCCAATATTTTCACATCACCTATCATATGTGTGTAACAACCACTATTAAGTATGTATAGTTTACCATTTTTTTGGATTTTAGATAAATCTCATTAATAAAATATTTTTCTTTTATCTTTCTTTTCCCAAATTCTTTTTCTTTTCCATCACATGTAACCTTCCCTAGAATAATTTTCATGAACTCTTCATTATGGTGACCTAGTTGGTCACATATTTAGAAAATCACCTCCAGACAGTTAAATTGATTTTTCCTTGAGGGGATTTTAACTTTTGATGACTTTACTTTTGTATCTTCCTTTAACTTCATGGAGATGATTAATTTTCTTTTAATGTTTCTCCCCCTCATTCAATTCTTACTCCACGGTAGTGACATGTTGTGCCAATAGGTATGTGCTTTGTGTATGAATATCCCACAGTGCCAATAATATCCATTGAACCTCAATCTTATAAAGTAGTATGATTTTTACCTATGATTAGTTTTTGGAAATACATCAGGTATCACAACATTCAATTTCCCTTGGAATGTGGAAACCAAGCTCTCTTGTTTTTAGTTCTTGAATTTTCATGGTTATTAAAATCATATAAACTTTTAAGTTTAGTGGAATTATATTTCACCTAAATTTTTGGATGGGTTTCCTCGTTATCTTGAGTTGTTTCATCATTCACCTTCAAATAGTTTTTGAAATTATCGTTCATCTTATTCAAATTATTTTCAGACTAGAGACTTATTGATTTATTTTTACATAACTCTACTTTCTTAGAAACAAATTTTCTATCAAGGTCTCTTATCATTTTTTATTATTCTTCATCTTTGAACTTTAGGTTTTTAATTTACTCAATGTATTCATCTTCCTTTTTTGAAATTATTATTATCCTTCATTCTTCTTTTCTTCTTCCTTTTTTAATACCCTAGAATATTTCATGAGTTTGATGTTTTTCTCAAGAGAGGCCTCATGTTCTGATCTCAACATATGTTTCATGTAAGTTTCTTCACCTCCTTAACTTCTTAAAGTATATTCCTTTCTTAAAAAATGAGCCATTAATGTTTTAAACCTTTCCAAAAATTCATATTCCTAAGGAATATCATTAGTACAATACTCATCCTCTTCTTTACTCAGTAAATTCCATCAGTTCTTTTTGGTAAACGTTTTAACTTCCTTTGAGGTTTTACCCCACTTCTTCTATAGTGATTTTTCTTCAAGATCATCATTATAATATTCTATACCTTTATTATTCAAATAGTTTACTATAAAGTGTATGATTCCCCTAAACCCAAAACACTTGAGTGTTATATTTCCTTTATACTTTCATCTTCCTTTCCAAAAATTCCTACATATAAATGAAATAATATTCTTATGTTCTTCACTGTTATCTTACTTATCTTATGATTTAATATGGTACATAACATCATCCTCTAGTTTTTAGATGTTAATCTTCATAATATATTCAAATTTCATTTCCTCCTTAATTTTCTTTTTGAATGTGGGAGATTTCCTTATTTCATATGAAAAAATTATGTTATGTAGTTCATCAAGAGATATATTATCTCTATCTTTTAATGCATAAACTTTAGGATAAAACCTATCCATAATGTTCCTCATTAATTTTTTAATAATAGTTAAATATTACAATACACCACCAAATCCCTTGATATTAATGAAAATTTTATTCACTCAGGTGAAGTAATCATCAATAGTTTCTCCTTCTGCTATCCTGATATCTTCAAAATTACTTATCCAATTTTGAAGCTTTTATTCCTTTACTTTAAAATTTCCCTAAAATATCCTTTCAAGTTGTTCCTAGGTATCCTTCACATTTTAGAGACCCATATCCTTCATATAGACTATTTTAAACAATTATATCATAATATCATTCCATAATTTTCCATAAAAATTGATATTCCATTTGTTATCAAATGACATGGGAGAATATTTCTCCATGGGGGGAAATCCTATAGTAGTTGCATCAATCACCTAAAGGCAAAGTGAATGAAGATATGGTATCATTTTTTTTGCTGCCATGATATTATTTTTCATCAAAGGTTGTAATTCCTCTGTTATTCATTTTTTGGGATTATTCTTAATAAAAAATATAGGGATCTTACATAAATATCCCAGGTTTCTCAAATACTAGTTGAAGTTCCTAGAAATATATATACCACTAATAAGGTGCATTGAATCAGTGGTGATATTTTATAATTTCCATTCTTTTTAAATTAACCTCTATAACTTCATAAAGTCTCAATCATCTTAAATTTAAAACTCAACCTCACTCACATGCAATGATAAAGAAGATAAATGCAAGGAGCAAAGGTTTTTACAAGGTTCGGTCCTAATGAGGGTACTTATTCCTTTCTATGTCGACTCCCATTGATCCACTAATATCTACTAAATAGTTCAAGTAAATATAAATGAGCTAACTCCCATAAATATCCATATATCTCCCAATAGAAAATATTACTAGTTCTAACTAGTTACAAGATTTGATTCTTCTTTCAATCCAAAATAATATTGGATCCTTGAATTTTTCTCACTATGAACTCTGAATGGAATAAATTCCCCATAACTTTATTTACCAAAAGATATACTTCTATAATTTAAACTCTAAAAGCTTCTTAAATTTTTAACTTTCTTATCATCACCAAAACTCTTGGAACTACATCAAATTTTTAACCCTTATGATTTTTCAAACAAAGCTGGTTTCCCACTTCTCCATTATTTCTTCTCAATGAATACTCAAAATCTCAGCATCAAGTATCATAGGATATTAATTCTTATATACTCATGCATATCCTGAACTGGTCAGAGATATATGGAATTCAAAATCCTCAAATTTCACATAATTAAAATTCTTTTTCAATTCCTTAAAAACCTTCCTGATTTATCAGAGTCAACAAATCATGTCAGGTCTTCCATGAAAATCATCTTAAACTCACTTTTTAGAACTTCTACAAAACATAACTAGAATAAAAAACTTCATTAATTGAATTGTAAAAATTTAACATCCATCTCATAATCATCATAATTACTTTTACTTCTCATAATTATGAAGATCATATAGAATTTATGGTGAATGTTATTTCATAGAAATCATCTTGCTCCTACCAGTTCTATTTGTTCTTAAAAAACATAGAAATTTACCCTATGCTTCCAATGATCTTTATCTATTCCACTCATTTACCAAATCATTAAATCCCATTAAAAAATATCATGAATGTAGCTCCACATGTAATCCTTGAACATCCTGGGATGATTAATCATTGCTATGAAAAAATGCTTCAAAATCAAATAGAAAAATCCCACTGTGATTTCCTAACTCATGAAAAAATCAAACTTTCAACATACTAAATTCATTATCTCATCATGATATTATGATAAGGATAATTTTTCATCATGTTCAAACTCATACATAAATCTCTTCATGAATCTGTGAGTATAGGAAAATTCTTCACTAACGAATATTCTACACTTTGAATATCACATAATTTGAAAAAACTTATATCCATATAATACTTCCACTGCTGAGATATTTTAGCATTAACAAAAAACTATATCATCAGTATTCTTACTTTTGAAACCTTCTTCTAAACCTTCTTTTTTTGCTACATTAGATGATATTATCCACCATAATGCCTCTATAAATCTATATTGTTCTTCCTCAAATAATCAGACTCAAGTATCTTCTATTCGTGGGAATCATGTCATGTTATAATAATTTTCTATTATCATATTCTATAACCCTTCATTTTTTCACTTACAGATCATTTGGATTCTTCCTTCTAATTGAAATAATTCTAAATAGATGCACACTTAAAATTTATTTCTTGGTTTATATTTTGTCGATAAAACTATCACAGCCTGCAAGACTTTCCTATATACAAGCATTTCTTTGTCTATTTTAGTATGAACTCAAACATGGAATATCTCTCTGATTCACATTATGTGAACCAATAATGTCACCTGAAATACAACATAAATTAAAAAAAAACAATGAAAAAAAATAAAATAACCTCAAACTTGATCACCAATAATTTTCCTTATAATCGATACATGTTAGTGATTTCTAGATACATAGATAATTGTGAATTTTTGAATTCACACATCACCATATCATGAATATCCCACCAAATTAAAATACATCTTTAGAATATAATCTAGTGATCTATACCTTCATACCAACCATATGAATCATCACCATAAACCACACAATCTCATCATACATCATCCTCTAGATCACTTATCTGAGAATCAACCCCTCACTCTAACAAAGAATAAGATATCAATATTTTATATAGACAAACTTTACCATCCAACTAGTTTATATCAAGATGTACGGTTTAAAGTTAATTAATAATTTTACAATCATCACTTGACTCTTGAAAAAAATATTGATGTTATCTTTGACTCCAGGTATATTCTACCACATTAAACTTCCTAAGGTTATATGTCATCACAAAGTCTAAGTTCTGAAAAAAATTAAATTTTAACATTTGACCAAAAATGCAGGTCTCTCTATGAAAAGAGATATTGTAAGTTCTTATGGTCTGTAAATAATATAAATCTTTCTCCCAAAAAGTAATATCTATATAAATTCAGTATAAAAACTATTATCATCAACTAGTAAGTAATTTTATGAGCATATATCTTTCGATAACTCACCATCTGATCTCATTCATCAATGAAAATTAAAGACCACTGCTATAACCAAATAAGAAGACACCCCATTAATAAAAAAAATAGAATATCACATTAGAAATAATCAATACATTTCAAAAATGAAATTTTATGGTCTCATTTACAATAAGACCGATTTTATTGATGATTCTCCTTGACCACAACTAGCTTACAATTACAACAAATATCTAGCAACCTCTAACAAACTATAATGGACATTGTTAACTCCAATGGTTAATAGATTCTCTCAATAGAAATATTCAATACTATAATAAGTTTATGAGTGAAAAAAATGTGAATCACATGTTTTTACTAATACTAAAACAAAAGTATGGTAAACATAAATTGTAACCCTCATAACCCCTAGATTGTCTAATTTAGTTATCTTTATCACCTACAGTTTTCCATAAACATATCATCTTTCTTTATGGATCTTATATCAACCACTACCTTATAACACCTCGACCAAAACCATCGGGTCTGATACAGAGTATCACATGACCTCATGTGTGCCTCCCCATACACAAGAGGTTGTCGGCCAGTAGTGAGGGTCTAAGTTTTTCAGTGGGTACACTATACCCTCAGGCAGGATCAAGTCATAAACAACCATAGTAATATATGGAAACTAGTAAATGGAATAAATTTAATATATATATTAATGGGATCCCAAAGTGGAAAATCAAAAGAGAGTTTAAAGTGAAAATAAACAATAAATAAATAGTGGGGTCCTCCGAAGTTTGTATTGGTCCACTACCAAATCTATAGTCCTCTAATCAACTATCTTCCATAGGGTATTTTCCTTTCGCAAAATCCCTATCCATGAAATATACAAGCGAATGAATTCTTGGGTAGGGTGAGTATAAAAATCAGTATGATACCACCAATGATTCCTAGACAAGTGTTCTCAAGTAAACAAGTGTATTCCATAAATTAACAATAAATGCATAAGAGAACATGGAAATCCAAAAATGATCACCCATGTGATAACCAAGATACCATGATCCACATTCATAACTTCTTTATATCCATACTGAAAGAAACTCAAGGTATTGAGAGTAATAAATCATTATCCTTGAGGCTAATAATCATGTTACTCTATCATCGTGTGAATAAACTACTCGACATTTACTTGTCATCAAGTGAGTCAATATATTATAAATTAACTAGCCATCAAGAGCTACTCAAAATTTCACTGGTCATAAAGTAATATACTCCTTGGTATCCACTAGTGATCGAGTGTGTGTCACACAACATCCATGTGGTGTCATTGTATCCCTACCCTAAGCTTGTTTCCATCATCATCAGCATAGAAAGTTGTGATCACTCCCCATCTAAGGGATAAAAATGTCATGAAAACCTACCTACTCTGGGAAATAATAAAATACCTCTAAAGGCACACATAAAATCATAGTTCACTAAAGAAATAATATCATATCAACATATGTAATGTAAAAACATACATTACATGTGATCACCATTGAACATGAATAAACAAGTTACATATGTACTCATGTAATAAAATATAACATAAGGTTCTCAATGGATATGCACACACCCACTTGTGATCATAATAAATCATCAATATCAAGTATGTGAAAAAAAGTTTTGTAAAATGGTAAAAAGTGTAAACAGTATCCTTAAAAAGGTAAATAACTTCCTACCTCAAATTCATCGACATCAATATCAAGGATAAAGCACCATGTAGGGTTGCAAAACTTGAGTGGAAAAAATATACATCCAAAAAAACCACCTCAAATGTATTATTATCATAGTTTTCAATATTTAAACATTCTAGTCTCTTCAAATATCCCTAGAATCAAAACCAAATATTTTATTTCAAAAATAAATAAAATATCAAATGTGATAAAGGTTTCTCTATCTTGGATAATTTTAAAATTATCAAAACATTACAACACATGTGTTATAAATTATTCTTCAAGAATAATAATAAAACTAAATTTTATAATATTATATCTCTATATAGTAATATGCATGTGATAATCCTTAATTATTTTATTTTATATTTCAAGATAATAATTATCTTATTATCTTTGATAATATTTTGGGATAATATTCCATTATCATTCTCTAAATAATTTACAGATTATTATTATTCAAGATTTATTTATTCAATTTTTCTAGTTTATTTCATGATACAAATGAAATATAAAGAAAAGAAAAGAATCTAATCCTACTTGGAACTATTACTCATCAATAACACACTAAGAATAATGAGAGAGAGAGAATGGTTCTTCCACAACTTTAATTTGGAAGAAGGGGCCAAACTCTTCATAGAAGTCTTCACTAGACTAGAACGCATGAATCTCCAGGCTTCTTAGAGTATAAAGATCATCTAAAAACAAAATCAAGAAAGTTTCAACTATTTTAGAAAAACCAAACCACATAAATGTTTATTTCATTAAAACCACACATTAAATACCATTATTTAGTTTGTGTTTTAAGAATTCCTTAATTTCTGAGAGTTTAATTTCATCCATAAATATTGATTTAAGGTGAAACACAGAAAAATAATTAAAAACCATGATTTTTTTAATTTTAAGGAACTGAAAGGGAGTTTTAGATGTGTTCTGGAAAAGAGAAGTGGAAAAACCCAAAAAAAAAAGTAAAACAGTTACCGTTATGCATGTGGTATGTTATGTATAAGGGTAACTTGGTTTACCCTTATGTAGTGGCATATACCCTTAAATAGTGGTCCCTCTATCCTTACACATCACTTTTTACCCTTATAAAATATCCTTAAATAGTGGTCCCTCTATCCTTATACCTTGATGTACTACTAGGGACTTGGATATTAATACTATATGTATATATATTGTGATATTTAGTTGGAATGTCCATATGTGTTTTTTGGTATCTAGATATTGATCCTTATGTGTTAACTTGTACACCTTGAGTGATACTTGGATTCCCTATTATAGGAATTCCTTAGATGGACTCATAGGCTGGTTGGTTTTATAGATTCCATGGATGTCTCTCCATGGATCTTGAACATGGTAGTGGATTAATTGGATTGAGTATTCTCCTTGGATCTTGATTCCATGGGATTCCTTGTTCCTTACTACCCCTTAGATTTTTCTTGATTGGACTCATGTATGACATGTTCTACGACATGATCCTAGGACTCCAACCAATTCCTTTTCTGAGATTCAAGTGAGACGCTCCTGGGACTTGATGAGGATGACTTGGAAAAGTTACTTGGAGTCAAACCTTGTGTGGTTTGATACTTGATCATGCAGTATGATTGTGATAGATGTTACACTTGATTATACAATGTAGGATAATATGGATGCCTTGGAAGATTTCCCTGGATTTGGACCCTGGTGTGTGACACTTTATTATATGGAGAAGATTGAGGTGGATGCCTTGGAAAAGTTCCTTGGATCCGACCCTTGAGGTCTGACAGTTGGTTATGCGACATAGGATAATGTGGATTCCTTGGTCATTATACCTTGGATCTGGCCCTTGGGGTTTGACTCATGTTTAATCAGTGTAGGCTAGAGTTATTTATAGTGATCTTTACAGGATTGACCATTGGTATACAGTATCCTTATTTCAGTGATTGGAGGTGAGCATGGGTGAACCCAAGTGTAGGACGAGCATCCCCCTATGGCGACTTAGATTGCTCAGAGGCATTTTTGGAATTAGAAAAGGTAGTTTTATGTGTAAAATGGGATTACAGACCTATAGATTGACTTGATGATACATGGATTGAGTGGAACGACTTCCAACTCAATGCCCTTGCATAGGATTTTTAGGTGATCGGGATTATGTACCCAAGGATCGACTAGTGATGTGGCTTCATGTTGTATGATTCATAAACTCATTAATATTCATATTTATTTATATATGTATAGGTATGGGGATATGAATGTATCGTATATAAATATGGACATCCATGGTGGCACTTTTCCAGTTGTCTGATATTATAAAACTAGGGTTCGATTTTGGTTTCATGTTTGGTTTTACTTACCTTTTAGTTGTGTCTCAGTGAGGTTGAGCAGTTTCATTTTCATACACATATAGTAGCACATTTATAGGTTGCATATTGGTGTGGCCTAATTAGATTCTTTCTCACTCATTCACGTTCTCCTTGGTGTACATGTAGACCTTATGTATGCTTTTTAGGTTGAGCATGAGTTTCATGTTGGATAGGTATGAGTCCCATAGTTGCATGATCAAGAGGAGCTTCTCATGTGGTTCTGATCGGGCTGGTGTAGTTTGACAGTGTTAGGAGACTAGGTATGTGGTTTGGCTCAAAGTTAGTAGTAGAGCCCTATACTTTTAATTTAAGTTTCTTTTGTACTTTTGTATCTATATGGTCATCCCAGGGGGTGACTAGTGTTTGTATTGCATGGATAGTTGTTCAGGATTTTACATCATTTCATTTATTATTACAGCATGTTCTATTTGTAGCTGTTTACTACTTCCACACTCTTTTTACTTTTCATTGTGTATGATACTTATCTATTTTTACTATTTACTTACTCTGATATGAGGGAATATTCTAACCACTATCACACCCTAGTCCCTCACTACTAGTCAATAGCCTCTGGCATACAGGGAGGTGCACTTGAGGCCTTGTAACCCACCATATTGGAGTACTAGTTTAGTGGCATCTAGGTTGGGACGTTGCAATTCTAAGACAGACCATTACAAGCACTAGAGGGAAGATTGGGACCTCCGCTCATGAGGGAGTTTCGTACCCGAGTGGATGTGGACATACTCAGTTGACTTGAACTATGTCGATTTTGTGACCAAGATGAAGACGTTCAGAATTTATGAGGTTTTCTGGGTGGCCTAGACATATGTGTACAATAGTCCATATTTCATTCCAGAACTACTTCGCCAATGGATCCCACAAACCAATTCCATCCATCTAATGCACAAAGAGGTCGGCATCATCCTATGGGTCATCTACAAGATCTTTTGAGCTCCCATCCTTTGAGAAATGTATAATGAATTCATCTCACTGAAATCCACCTAGGAATATACATAAAGGATGCACATTATGGCTCATGAGCTATTGGAGATAGCCCAGGATATCAAGAAGTAAGAACCTCACCTAAAGGGGGGTATTCATTCTAAATCATTGATTAGTACTTCTCTAAATCCAAATAGGGAGGGTCCCATGTGCAAATGTCCCACACTAGAGAAGCAGGGAAGTAGAAATAAATTCTAACTCACATTAGAGCAGGGCGAGTATAATCAGGGGGTATGTCATCAAATCTGACATACCCACCCAGATTCATCTTTCAGGATTCTTGGAAATGTGTCTAAGTATCTACATGATACCATTCCATGACTCCAACAGTGGTGTGAGGTTGAGAAAATTTTTTATAGCATCCAATCTAGCAAAGGGAAAGCACATAGAGTTGGAATCCCCTATCTTTGTGAAGATTCGCCAGCTCCTACTTCATGTTCACATAGGTAAGGACACTTTTAGAATTTTAGGTCCATTCAAAGTACTATGGAAGAGATGGGTTGTTGCACACATTACCTCAACACCATATAGAGTGGAATCAAAGTTCCTAGGGGCCAATTTTGACCATTTTTTCAATCTGTTTCTAGCATCCAACCCATTTCTTTAAATACTAGTGAATCCTTAATGACATTGAATCAATTTAAGGAGTTAAATTTCTTTCCCTATGGGGATCCATCAACTAGTACATTCACTGACGATGGTAAGACCAGTGATAAATGGATGTCATACTTGATCACCTTCTGAGATGGTGTGCTAGCAAATTGAATTGATAATGGGGTTATATGTGATCCATATTCTACATATATATTTTCACACCAATCAAAGTTCTTGTAGAAAAAAAATTTATCCCCTATTTTGCACATTTGGTTAGAGAGGCACCCAGTGCTAGCATGAAAACTATGGATGCTCATAGCTATGGAGGTGACTCAAGTAGTGATTAATATTCCTTAAGAGAGTGTGTCGATTAGGTTGACCTCCTAGTATGTTGAGTCTTGGATTTCATCATATAACCAAGGGTTTTTGACAAATTACATTCCCCGATTCATGGCTGTAATGATTTCTAGATAGGTAGATAATGGTAGAAGGGCTCTACCCATTCTAGAGAATGATATTGAGGAGGTACCAAGCTTTCCCAAATGACCTCATGCATGTTTTATCCCACTAGTCATAGAAAAAAGGGTAATGTCAACTAAGATTGGTCCTAGATGGTCTAGTCTCCATATCTAAGAGGAAATATAGGCTCCATTTTCCCATCCTATAACAGCAACAGAGAGATCTTGGAAGCTCGTGAAATCAAAGAGTGTCAAGTATGCTTCACAACAGGCTGAAACAACCATAGATTTTATGTGACCAGAAGTAGTTCAAACTTGGAAAGGTAGGCCTTCTGATGCCAAGGAAATGTGGTCACACCTCCACACTGGTTTTTAGATTCCACATATTGGTAATGTTTGAGCCCCATATTACCTTCACTTTGATGCTAACCCTATCGAGGCTAGAGTATATATCTGGGGGCGTCAGATGCTCATTTATTCCACTAATGATCAAATCCTCACTACAAAGTGGGTAAATGACATGCTGGAATGGGGGGACACTAAAGGGTTTTATAAACCATCCACTGATGAATGGGAATATTTCATCATTCATTAGGATTTAATTTTTAATCCTCGATTTATTTCCCTATTTTTATTGTTATTTTTTATTTTGAAAAGAATATATTTACCAAGGAAATTGTGGCCATAATTTTTAGTAGGTAGAGGTGGACACGGCCAGGATACCATTACCGGGATATGGTCTGATAGGATCCCCTATAAGGGGGGTGATTTATCTATTCTAGAATCAAGGGATCCATCCTCAAACCATAGGATGATATACGAGGAAATGGTAGGAGATTATTCTCGACTTACACCTCTAATACATGTATTTTCAAGGGAAAGTTCTAGCCTTCCTCCATCGAAAGTGAAGGAATGATAAATATTGAAGCACTTGGACCAACACATCATTAGTCATGGTGAGTTTTTCTGACACTATTTATTCTTGATTCTTCCAGAATAAACACTTTATTATATTCATGGGTTATAGGATTCACTTCTCTCGCCTATATCAAGGGACTTAGGGATGACCCCCCGAGACCTGAGGAGGATGTTTTAGATGGGGCATGGGTTCATGCTGGAGAATTTTTTCCCTCAACAGGAGAAGTACCAAGGGATGAGGTCACATTCGCTCCTATTACTATAGAGAGGGAGGAGAATCCCGATAATTTCAACAAACATCATAAGTTATTGTGTGCCAACTGATGACTTTTATTCCTTATGATATTTCATATTCTACGCACACACCATAGGACCCTAAGAACACTATTTTTGGTCCTTTCACCACTCCAGAATGGGCTGACATGGATCTTAGATTGTCCGACGAAGGTGGCGGTGTTGATGCTGGTCCGGTGAGGATTGAGAGGGTCATGCTTGTTGAAAGCACTGTGAACACTATTGATGTAAAATTCAATTTGGGGGATGAGACCAAAATATTATACACCCTTATGGTGATGATTCTCTAATACTTGAAACCCTATATCAAGAAGTAATGGAAACACTTAATCTGGATATTGATATATCAGGTTACCTTGAGTAGTTTTGGTACTTTAATAGGAAATTTTACAGACTTTAGTTTTCTATTTCTTGCATTTTCAAACATATTCAACCTTCTTTAGACTGATGTTTTACACTATAGATCAATTTGTGTAGTTTTTTCTGTATAAAATGATGCCAAGGAACATCATAATCAAGTCATCCAAGTCCATCCTATTCCCATTATTAAGGGAGTAACCGTTGAGAACCCTAAAGTGGGATATCCTCAAGGGCCCTCCGACCAGGTCGCTAGGAAAACTCAGGAGGATGCTCCTTGTTAGGAGGTACCTGCCCAAATAATTGAGACCAGGGGTGTCATAGAGTCATCAATTCCAATCGTTGATCCACCAATGGGTGAGTGTGGCTAACTGATCTGGTTGTTTAACTACCATTTCATCCTGTTAACTTCTTGATGTTAATGGGGGGTTCCATCTATTATCCAATGTCATTGACTTCAGTGTTCAAGCCTAAGGTGGGGAATTTTGTGCCAATTTAGCCAATAGTGGTAGTCAACACTAACACCATTTCATAAGGAGAAGAGAAGGATTCCTCATTGAGTGTGTTAATTCTATAATACATATCTCCCTATGAAATAAGTTCTGAGTCAGACTTAGAGACACATGACACCCTATGCACCACACATCATATCATTTGGTGAGATATTTGGAATTTGGTCTCGAATATTCCTTTTGAAGATATTTCATCATGAATTTTCTAACTTCTAACCCTATTTTACATTTTGGGGTATAGAAGGTTTGATTATTGCATGATCCACCATGATGTGAAGTCAATCATTTAGAAATGGGAAGAGGAGCTAAGGTCGTAGTAGGCTGAGATGCATTTGGTAGGCCAATTTGAAAATATCAGTGTTTTTATTCCCTAGGAAGAGTTGAGTCATGAAAAGGAGGTAGAGGATTATTAGAACCATATTGGCAATAAATCTATCCAAATGGCATGCCTTCAAGAATAATTGAATGTTATACATGAATAGATTTTCCAAATCTATTGTTCCTTGAAGAGGGTCTTGGAATAAGGTAATGATTTTGTGGATGCGAAGAAGGAGAAACTTTTTCACACTGAATAAGTCATCACCACGAAACGGGATGGGTTTTGAAAAGTTTTAGATAATTCTCAGGCCACATTTCAATATCTCAAGGCCTATGTCAAGGATCACCTATAAAATTTATCATAGAGACTCCAGCATATGGAAGTCCCTCTTCATTTTAAAACATGAATAAAGAAGGATTTTTTCTATTCCTTGATTATTTTTTCATAATAATAACATTTAAAATGAATCATTTGATTGATTTTCATCATATCAAAGTATTACAATTACAAATCAAAGGATGAAAACACTCTAATTTTTTTCCTAAGTCTTTTTTTGACCTATCGAGTGTAGTTTGACTATTTCTAGGGTCATATGATAGACCCTAAAAACTTTTTGTCTTTTGTGTCATCACCATAATTTTTTTTCTTAATTTTTGATGAAAATAACTTAACGGGTGATAATTTACTCTTACTCAGGCCACCCTTTGTGGGTTCTCAACCTGATAGGTTTTAAACCTCTTTCTTTTCATTGCTCAACTTTTTCCTAAAACATGTGTCGTACAGGTCTAGCGAGCTGAGACTCGACTTTTACCCAAGGTTCCCTTTTGTGGGTTTTCAAACTAGGGAGTATTGTGTATTTTTTATGGGTATTTTAGAGTCCTGAAAGATGGACTAATCAGAATGGTGTTTTAGGTAGAACGGCTTTGATCATGAGTTATGGAATGATTACCCAAGCGGGGATTAATGTCTGAGAATATTCCGAAATTATTCAGATACCTAAAGGGGAGTTTTTATTCATGAATTTTTTTCAAGATCTGAAATATGATATGATACAAACATACAAGTAATGACCACAAACCATATTTGAAAAGTGGTTTCCATCACGATGTTTTCATTGAGGCTTATAGAGATATAATAGGTATATCCTAGGGATGAATGTACCTCTGGTGGATAAGAAATTTTGGTGGGAAACTTATGTAAATAAAACTAGGGAATATTACTATATATTCAAAAAATTAAATCCGCTATTTGATAGGTTTTTTTGGTTTGGTGATTATGCAAAGCCAACTGGGGAATATTACTGCATAGTCAGACAAAGGCATTCTTAGGAATCTAACATTCCATTATCGATGGCTGGGTAGTTTGTGAAGATGTAGATTTATCAAGACCAAAAAGGGTGGTTTATCAATGGAAGGTGTCTAATAATGAAGAGAAAATTTATATTTTCATTTTCCATTAATGGAAAACTACTTTGGCATGAATGTGGCTTGTGTAAAAGAGGGTACATTCTATTAAATGACTGAAATCAAGGGGGAAATTCCCTCCTTGAAAGAATTGAATTATCATGTAGTTTAATGTAATATGACCAAGATATGGACCGTGTATTTTAATGTCTTACAATGAGTACTTTGGGGCTATAGTTTAGGGTCATTTAGCTTTGACTAAAAGATTAGTGATTTTCCCCTTTCATGGTAGTCTATCAAAGAATGTTCCATTATTTTCAGGTATGAAGGGGGGAGGATTTTATGCTATAATATTAGAGTTTCTAGATATGAATACTAGTATGGGATAAAATTTTCATTAGGGGTTATGGAGATAGAATTAGTCTCTCCTGGGGATAAATGTACTTCTAGTTGGAAGGACCTTTTCATGGGTAAATTATGCAAAGCCAACTAGGGCGTATTACTATATAGTCAAATAGTGGAATCCTATAGATGATATGACCGTTTGGTGGGAAAATCATGTAAATAAAATTGTGGGGTATTACTGTATAGTCAAACAAAGGCATCCTCAGTAATATGAAATTCTACAATTGATGTTCATGGAAAGATTATGGAGATTCAGATTTTCCCAGACATAGAGTTTGGTTTGTGGGAGGAAAGTACCTGAATATGGGAGAAGCATTTCAGATCAAAATTATCAATAATGGGGAGAAATTATTTCCCTACGTAGGTCTAATATATATTTGTGAAAATAGGATTTTATTTTTATATTATGGCTAGACTAGGGCATAGGACCTGGGCATCACTACATATCTTGTCAAAGCAAGGATCAAGCCACACATGGTTCTATAAAATATTACCCACACTAATCAAATTTTTCATGGAGAATGGTAATTTTTTTAATTCAGGTTCACGAATTTGGTGAGAACCCTTATTGGATCATATTATGTAGATTTGACTCATACATAGGAGAGTGGAGCATTTCTCATATTATAGCTAGACTACGATATAGGATCTGGGAATCACTACATATCTCATCAAATAGATAATCAAGCCACATGTAGTTCTTGAGTTTGCATCAATATTAGTTTAATTTCATGTGGTAAGGACATATGGGGTTCCTTTTAAGGTCTTGAGACCAGAACCATAGTAACCCTGATGTGAATTGATATACCTTGATCATAGGGAATCCTTTACCAAAACTCCTAAGACCATGTGACATATGATCAGTGTGAGAAATAAGGAGTGGAAAAGGTTTATTCCACCACACAATGGTGACAAAAATAAAGGACATGGACATCTTAATTTTTTTGATGGATAGACTAGGATACAAGATCCAAGCATCACTACGTATCTCTTTAAGATGAGAATCAAGTCGTACATAGTTATGGAAAACCTTGCAATTTAGTTTCATGTGGTGAGGACATCAACCATGTAGATTAACATCATGCATTAAGGAAGAAGGTGACTTGATGTGAAAAAAGTATTGTGGTTGGACTAGGGTATAGTACCCAGGTGTCACTACATATCTCATCAAAACAAGAATCAAGTCACATATGGTTCTAGGATTTACATTTACCACACATTTTAACATCACGTGGTAAGGACATTTGGTGTCTTGCAGTTTTAGGTCATACAAATAAGACTATTTGTCATATAAATGATCAAGATGTAAGGTTGAGTTGTAAAATGATGCTCTAATATACTTCAAACGTGAGGATGGAAATCATAAACCAAAATCTTGGTGGTTCTTGGATTAGGAGAATTTTTATGAAAAAATGTACGGAATAACCATATAAAAATGTTCAAAAATCAGTTTCCCAGCATATTTTTGGTGAGGAATTTGTAGATAGAAGAGGTCTCTCCTAAGAACCAATGTACCTCTGGTTGACAGGACCTTTTGGTGGTTGACTTTTGAAAATCCAACTGGGGCATATTACTGCATAGTCATATAGTGGAATCCTCTGGATGATAGACCCTTTTGGTCAGTTAATTATGAAAATAAAATTGTGGTGTGTTAGTTAATAGTCTGAAAAAGTTATTCTTGAGAAACTGACATTCTAATGCTAATAACCGAAGAAGGTTTGTGGAGATCTGAAATTTTCTAGGACATAGAGTAAGATGTGTGTAAGGGATATGTCCAAGCATAAAGGAATCATTTAGAATGGAATTGGCCATGAATTGTGGAGTCCCTCACATAGATATTTCTTTTTTATATGTGGGAGAGGAATATTTCTATTTCCATGAAGGGATCCTGAATGATGGAACCTGAGTTAAGGTCCTCTACATAGATCTTTGTTTGTCTGCGGAAGAGGGGTCATTTTTTTATTCATGGATGGGCCTAATAAAAAGGTTCTAGGAGTCACTATATATCCCATTTTAGTAGAGAATCAAGCCACACATAGTTATTAAACAAAGTTTTGGTTGAGGACCAACACCAAGATTATGATAATCTCAGGCATGGATTAAAATACTATGTAGTTTTACATTGTACAACAAGTATGTGAACCATGAAGTTTTATGTCATGAAGAAAGGACATTGTTATATAGTTTAATGTCTTGGGACTAGGATATGAACCATGTAGTTTTAACTCATGTGAAAAGGATTTTTTCATACAGTTTAACATCTTGTGACTAGGATATGAACCATGTAGTTTTACATCGTGTGGAAAGGACGTTGTTGTATAGTTTTTTTTAAGGTTGGGGCCGAAGCCTTATTGTTATTTAAAGCAAAGACCTCTTTTTGACTGGGTAGAGGGAGACCCATTACATAGCCCGAAGGCCCAAGTCCAAGTGGCCTGAATACAAGGCTTGAAATCCCATTAATTGGCCCAAAGATCCCCTCGATGAACAGTACTACTATAGTACCCGGGCTGCTACAGTACCTGTTACAGTACCGCCGCCGCTACAGTTCCTGCTATAGTGCCTCTGCTGCTACAGTGTCGCCGCTTCTATAGTTCCTCCTCTGCTATAGTACTTCTACAGTAACCCAGAATTTCATCCCTGCTCGGATTTGATCCTGGGTCTTTTGGATGCCAAGCAGTAGCCTGTATAGTTTAACATATTATGACTAGGATGTTAGGCTATATAATTTAAGTTCTTATAGCTTGGACTATGATTACTTTTAGTTTTGGGTCATATAACTAAACCATATGGTGTTACTTTTAAGTCCATGCATGCAGGACCATGATTCTATGTAGTTTAACTTCATACAGTAAGGATATTAGTGTCGTGCAGTTCATCATCTTGTGATATCGATGATAGTGTAATTATCACATGTAGTATTTATTGAGAAATATTGAATTTTTAGGGGATATAATGTGATATAAATCCATAGATATCAAGTAATAATTTTTTTAGAGTGAACTTTGTGTATTTAATAATTTTCCTCTCACTTTGGAGGCTTCATCCCTGGTATCATCAAAGTCCTGAGGACCAGTGCCAATTCTCCTTAGAGGAATGAGAAGAGAAAGAATTTCTTGTTAAAATACCATGCTATATGATATTTTTGGACCTCCAAGTAATTAAAGGTATGTATTATTTTATCATCAAGTCACTCTAATTAATATAAATATTTTTGGGATTCCTCCTCTATTAACAGCTAACCAAATATGGAAATATTGAGCAAGGGAAATTGGACCTCAATGGGTAAAACTATTTCTGTTCCATATATGAGTGAATATGGGGTCTACCATGTAGTGGTACATGTGTTATTATAGTATTACCACAAGTTATGCAAGATATTTTCAGGAAAATAATTTTAATCCTTATCCACCATATTCTATATTATGTTTGACAGGGTATTATTGAAGGCCTCTATATGTCCATTAATCGCTACGTGATAGCGGGACAGGTGGTTGGATTTGATATTATAATCCTTGAAGTTAGTCTGATTGTTTCCTGTCAACTATTCATTTTTCTAGTGATGTCCTAATGTGTATATCATCACTCGGGTCAAATCCTCAGTGATGGTACTTTTTTTGGAGTCAATTGTTTTTATTTTTCTTTTAAAAGGATGGTTTATTTGTAGAGATTATATGAAATAAATGATTTATGTATTTGGTTTAACAATTTAATAACTACTGTGTTGAGTTAAAAATTAAGGATTTAATCTTTTGATATCCTTAGGATTTGCTATATATTTCATTAAATTAACACCCACTTCACAATATGATTTTTGATCATAATTCCCAAATTTTTTGGATTTAATTCAAGCCTCAACTAGGGAACTGATATAAATAAATTCTTATTGATGGGAGGTTTAATATTTAATGAACCCATGTATACCTATGGTTACAGTAATACATTTAATCCACATTTTAAATAAAACATTTCATTAATCCATGACATTTTATACACAATATCAATTTAAAGAATATTAATTGAGCAAAATCTCTCAATCACTTAACGTCCCAAAAATATGACTCGCCCCAATGGTATATTTACCCATACATTAAGATGGTTAGTAATATAGTTGAATATGATTATCGTGATGAGTTATAAAGAGAATAAAAATAAATATACAAGAAAATAATTTTGTTCTGAACACACACATGAGCAGTGAATAAAGTTAAATAAAGACTTTGGATTGAATGAGAAAACAAAGAGGAAATGGTTCGTTTTGATTGATTTAAATTATTTTAAGGAAATTAATATTATGAAATATAAGGGGTATGAGAATAAGATATTATGACTAAGAAACATGCATTAAAATTCAATTTAAATCAGAAAAAACTTACATGATTACAAATGATGAAGAATTCAAAAGATCGTGAAAACAAAGAGAGGAGGAAAGGTCATTAGAGTGAAAACTTGAGTTTTTAAGGTCATCCTAGGAGTTTGGAAAAGGATTTTTTCATTCCAATTTATCCTCATCTATCCTTAAATTCTATCCCTTTTAAAGAATGTAGGGGGATGTATTTATAGCCCAAGGTGGTGCACTATTTTCCTTTTAAAAATTCCCCTCAAGTTAGATCGACTATTTGACCATTTATATAGCTAAATATGGAGATGATTTCTTCTAAAAAGTTGTATATATGGATGTGGATAGTACCCCCTCAAAAAAATCATTCATTTGAATTTTTTATCCAATGTTATGACTATTTTCTCAAACCATGTGCTTCTATCCATTTTTTAATCGATTTTTTCCATAGTCTAAATATGAATACATTTATTTACATTAATATTCCCTCAAATATGAACAATTTATTCTAAAAAGTTATAATACTATATCTTGTATTTAATACCAAAAAATTTAAGATCAATTGGTCGATTGGATTGGGAGAAAATTCAAGAAAGGTGGGCTATTTTTAATTCATGGATAGAATTGTGGGATGGAATTCAAAGCATCAGTTGGGTCCCTTTTTGTTGATTTTGGATTTGAAATTTTTATCCAAAATGTAATATGATATTATAGAGAATATTTTATAGTTTTATAAAATTTGGGATTCTGGATTGAGCCCCGAAATTCAATCAGCAAGGATGGTCCAGTTTTCTTAATAGATATGGTGTGTCTGGTAATACAAAATAAGCCTTTAATAGCACTAAAAATGGCCTTTATCAGTGATAGATAAGTGATGACTACTAGAGAAAAGTTAAAAGCCCTATTCATTTTTTAGTTCTAAATAAGCATTGATAAAGGACCCCTTTATCAGCACTTATAAAAGCACTGATAAAGGGGAATACTGTAGTGTATTGTTACAACATACTCTAGTGTACTGTTATAGCATACTACAGTGTGTTGTTATAACAAACTGTAGTGTGCTATTACAGCATACTGTAGTGTGCTATTACAGCATACTATAGTGTGTTGTTACAGCATACTGTAGTGTGTTGTTACAGCATACTGTAGTGTGTTGTTACAGCATATTGCAGTGTGTTGTTACAGCATACTGCAATGTGTTGTTGTAGCACACTACCCCACTAGTGTAGTGTGCTGTAACAACACACAACAGCACCAAAAACACCACAAAATCAAAAAAATAAAGTATGAATACATAATTTAAATGAATAGAAAACAATCTAGGCTCATTTACTCAGTTTTGGATATATGATGTTCATTTTAAACTAAAATGATACTTATATGTTGAAAAAATACACTTGGAGTCATACCGGTCACACCATGTATCGATAGTAGATATGGTGGGTCGGGTAATACAAAATAGGCCTTTAACAGCACTAAAAATGGCCTTTATCAGTGCTACATAAGTGATGACTACTAGAAAGAAGTTCAAATCCCTAGTCATTTTTTAGTTCTAAATAAGCATTGATAAAGGACCCATTTATCGGCGCTTATAAAAGCACTTATAAAGGGGAATACTATAGTTTACCGTTACAACATACTCTAGTATACTATTATAGCATACTACAGTGTGTTATAACATAATGTAGTGTGATATTACAGCATATTGTAGTGTGCTATTGCAGCATACTGTAGTGTGTTGTTACAGCGTACTGTAGTGTGCTGTTACAGTATACTACAGTGTGTTGTTACAGCATACTGCAATGTGTTATTGTACCACACTACCCCACTAGTGTAGTGTGTTGTAAAAGCACACAACAGCACCAAAAACACCACAAAATCAACATAATAAAGTATGGATACATAATTTAAATGAATAAAAAGCAATCTAGGATCATTTGCTCAGTTTTGGATATATGATGTGCATTTTAAACTAAAATGATACTTATATGTTGAAAAAATACACTTGGAGTCATACCGTTCACACCATGTATCAGATTGAGGTGAAGCTAATTCTTACATGTCTCAAATGAATTATTGATAGTTTTCCTAAAGTATCAAAACAATTAGAATGTGTTCTCCTAGTTTTGAGTATGTAGCTTGTCTTTTTTACTAAAATGTCCTTTTAAACTAGAATCATGCACTTTGACTCATACTGGTCATATCGTGTGTCGGTTTTATGTGATACTGATTCCTAAACATCAAAAATTATTTATGAATTTTTTTTCCTTAATTATGAATACAATCTGAGTGCGTTTGTTCAATTTTTCATAAGTGGCACTTTTTGAACTAAAATGTTGATTTTAAAATGATAATGAACACATTGGGTTATATCGGACCCATCATGTATCATATTTAGGTGAGGATGATACCTACATGTGAAAAATGACGTATGGATCATTATCCTAAAGTATCAAAACAATATGAATGTGTTTTCTCAGTTTTGAGTAGGTGAGTTGTGCTTTTTACTAAAATTGAAGTCAATTTTAAATAAAAAGACACACACTAAGTCATATCAGTCACACCGTGCATCAAATTGAGGTGTGGATAATTCTTACACATCCCAAATGGCATATGGATATTTTTCATAAAGTGTCAAAACAATATGAATGTGTTTACTCAGTTTTGAGTACGTCACATGACTTTTATACTAAAATGTCATTTTAAACTGTGAACACACACTTTGACTCATACTGATCACATTATGTATCAGTTTGATATAAAATTGATTACTACAACTCACAAATGACTTATGAATCAATTTCCTAAATTATAAAGAAAATAAAAGCGAATTTTCATGGTTTTTAGTGAGTGGAATTTTTTGAACTAAACTATCAATTTTAAACTAATAACGGACTCATTGATTCATACCGAGCACATCGTGTGTCGGATTGAAGTATGTCTAAGTCCTACATGTCAAAAATGAATTAAGAATAATTTCCCTAAAGTATTAAAACAATCTAAAAGTGTTTTCTTGGTTTTGAGCATGTCATTTTTGCTTTTTATTAATATTGATGTCATTTTTAAATAAAAAGATGCACTTGGAGTCATACCGGTCACAATGTGCATCATATTAAGGTATGGATGATTCCTACACATATAAAATGACTTATGGATTGTTTTCATAAAATATCTAAACAATACAAATGTGTTTTCATGGTTTTGATTACATCTCTTGTTTTTTACTAAAATGTCATTTTAAACTGGAAACGTGCAATTTGACCTATATCGATCACATTGTGTATTGGTTTGACCTGAAATCAATTCATAAAAGTAACAAAGGAATTAAAAATCACCTAAATTATAAATACAATCTGAGCGTGTTTTCTTTTTTTTAGTGAGTGACGTTTGTTGAACTAAATTGTTGATTTTAAAATAATAATGGACACATTGAGTCATATCAGGCACATCGTGCATCAGATTGAGGTGAGGATAATTCATACAAATCAAAAGTGACTAATGGATCATTTCCATAAAGTATTAAAACAATATTAATATGTTTTCTTGCTTTTAAGTAGGTCAGTTTTCCTTTTTATTAAAATTGATGTCATTTTTAAATAAAAATATGCACTTGGGAGTCATACTGGTCACACCGTGCATCAGATTGAGGTACGGATGATTCCTACACATCTCAAATGACTTATGGATCATTTTCTTAATGTATCAAAACAATTTGAATGAGTTTTCTTGGTCTTGATTACATCACTTGTTTTTTTTACTAAAATGCCATTTTAAATTGAAAACATGCACTTTGACCTATACTGATAACATCATGTATCGGTTTGCTGTGAGACCAGTTCCTACACTTCACAAAGGACTTATGAATCTATGTCCTAAATTATCAATACAATCCAAGTATGATTACCTTTTTTAGTGAGTGACATTTTTTTAACTAGACTATCGATTTTAAACTAATAACAGACACATTGAGTCATACCAGGCACAATGTGTGTCATATTGAGGTTTAACTAATTCCTACACATCAAAAATGATTTAAGGAATATTTCCTTAAAGTATCAAAATAATATAAATGTGGTTTCTTGGTTTTGAGTAGTTTAATTGTCCTTTTTATCAAAATTGATGTCATTTTTAAATAAAAAGATTCAATTAGAGTCACACCGGTCACACCGTGCATCAGATTGAGGTACAGCTGATTCTTACACATCTCAAATGAATTATGGATCATTTTACTAATTTATCAAAACAATCCAAATGCATTTTCTTAGTTTTGAGTACATTACTAATTTTTTTTACTAAAATGTCATTTTAAACTGGAAACACACACTTTGACCTATATTGATCACTTTAGGAATCTATTTGACGTGAGACCAATTACTACATGTCATAAAGGACTTATGAATAGATAACCTAAATTATCAAGACCATACGATCATGTTTTCTTTGTTTTTAGTGAGTGACATTTTTTGAACTAAACTGTCGATTTTAAACTGATAACATACATATTGAGTCATACCAGGCACACCATGCATTGGATGAAGATGAGGTTAATTCCTACACATCAAAAATGACTTATGGATTGTTTACCTAAAGTATCAAAACAATATTAATGCATTTAATTAGTTTTTAGTAGGTCGGATATCCTTTTTATTAAAATTGATGTCATTTTTAAATAAAAATATGCACTTTGAGTCATACCGGTCACACCTTGAGTCAGATTGAGGTGTGGATAATTCCTAAACATATAAACTGAATTGTGTACTATTTTCCTAAAGTATCAAAACAATCTGAATTTTTTTTTTCTTGGTTTTGAGTATGTCACTTGTTTTTTACTAAAATGTCATTTTAAACTGGAAACACGTACTTTGATGTATACTGATCACAAAATGTATTGGTTTTACATGAGATTTATTCCTACACGTCAAAAAGGAAGTATGAATCGATGTCCTAAATTATCAAAAAATATGAGCATGTTTTCTTTGTTTTCAATGAGTGAATTTTTTTTGAACTAAACTATCAATTTTAAACTGATAACAGACACATTGAGTCATAGCGGTCACACCATATGTTGAATTGAGGTTTGGTTGATTACTATATGTCTCAAATGAATTATATATAATTTACCTGAAGTATAAAAACAATCTAAATGTGTTTTCTCAGTTTGGAGTATGTTAGTTTTCCTTTTTATTAAAATTGATGTCATTTTTAAATAAAAAGATGTACATTGAGTCATACCGGTCACACCGTGCATCGGATTGAGGTACAGCTAATTAATACACATCTCAAATGACTTTTGGATCATTTTACTAAAGTATAAAAATAATATTAATGTGTTTTTTTTGTTTTGAGTATATCACTTGTTTTTTTTAACTTAAATTTCATTTTAAACTAGAAACACGCACTTTGACCTATATCGATCACATCGTGTATTGGTTTGACATGATAATGATTCCAAAACATAAAAAAGGACTTATGAATATATCTCTTAAATTATCAAGACAATATGATGAAAAAAATTATTTTTAGTGAGTGAAATTTATTGAACTAAACTGTTAATTTTAAACTGATAATGGACACATTGAGTCATAGCGGTCACACCATACGTCGAATTGAGGTGCAGATAATTACTACAAATATCAAATGACTTATGGATAGTTTCATTAAGTATTAAATAAGTAAACACCTCCATAAACCTATTTTTTTGAATCATATAAAACCCTATCATTTTTTTAATAAAATAAAACCTATTAAAACCCAAGTTTTATCGAAAAAAAACATTATAAAAAAATCCTAAACCAATTATTTTATTAAAGATTTATTTGGATCCTTGTGGATAATTTTGAGGGTAAAAATGAAACTAATTCATTATTAACTCTACCACCACTTAAAATCAAATAAATTAATTTCATTAACATAGACTCATAAACTGAAATTACACTATAGAAACCCAAGACCCTTGGGATACGCAGCACTATAGTTGTGTATTCTGATTCTTCTATCTCTACCCTCTCTATTTATTTCCTACCCTTCACTCTATCATTTCTCTAGTTGTGTGGAGATTTTCTATTGAAGGAGTTGGTGTAAATGGAGTTGTTGAGTTAATAAATAGTATCAATGGCATAATTCTCACAAATGTGGGGCATTGTCCCTTTTAGAGAACACAATAAAGTACAATTGTCATCCTCATCAGCTCATCTCATGAATAGTTGTCGTTTCATTTTGTTATTTGACACACATTCTCCATCTCTTGTGGACATGAACTTATGTTTTTTGAAATACTATAAGAATTAGTCATCCATGGGAAGACTAATTCTCATAGTAGTACAAGAAACATAAAAGATATGGGGGATGAGTCTCAAGGCAAGAAAATGAAATAATAACTATTCAGGAGATGAAACTGATGAGGATGAAAATTGTACTTAATTGTATTATCTAAAAGTGGAAATGATTCCCATTTGTGATAATTACACCATTGACACTAGTTATTAACTCGACAACTCCATTACAACTAAATCTTTCCAGATAAAAGCTCTACACAACCATAGAAATGATAGAGTGAAGGGCGAGAAAGAAATGGAGAGGGTGGATATGGAAGAATCATAATATGAAACTACAATGCTACACATCCTGGTGGTCTTGGGTTTCTATAGTGTAATTTCAGCTGATGAGTGTATGTTACTGAAATTAATTTATTTTATTTTATGTGGAATCATAGTTAATAGTGAATTAATTTCATTTTTATCCTTGAAATTATCCATAAAAATCTGAATAAAACTTTAATAAAATAATTGGTTGAGGATTTTTTTATAATTTTTTTTCAATAAAACTTGGTTTTTTTAATAGGTTTTCTTTTATTAAAATATGATAGGGTTTTATATGATTGGAAAAATATTTCGATAGAGGCGTGTACTTCGTTCGCACTTACCTTGATAGGCAATAAACCTGAATAGGTTTTATGTCTTCCACCGTCAAAAACTATAAAATGGAGGTCACTCCTCATTAGATACATAGATAAATAAAGTGAATCTACCAAAATATTTTATATATATATGCATGTATTATATTAGTAACTTTATTTGAATATAATTATATATATGTGTGTGTGTGTGTGTATTATTTATCATATTTAAATTTATTTAAATATATAATATAATATTAGATATATATATATAATATTATTTTTTCTAATGAAACTAAAAAATTAATATTAATAATAATTTATAAATTATATTAATTATAAATAATTATTATTCTAGGTAATTGTGTATAAAATATAATTATTTAAATTTTGGAAAGTTTAATTATTTCAAAAAAAATGTATATATAGTTACCTAATTTTTTTATTTTGAAAGTAACATGAGTTTAAAATATTTTATAGGTTATTTAGGTATAAATCATATTGTTGTTAATAAAATGTATATATAGACCTAAAAAGCATATATATACCTAAAATGGTGAATACCTAAAAATAATTTCTAATATATAGAATTTGATAACTTCCATTCTATTTTTTGTAACAAATGTTATAGAAACCTAAGGATTTTAGGGAGACCATCTAATATGCATTGATGCATCTTTGAGATTATAGAGAGGTCCATAAAGAAGTTAGAATAAAGAAATAATATAGGCAGGTGTATAATGACCCAATTTCTTATAGGAACTACATAAATCGACCCACGATTCAAACCACACAACATGCTTGCATAAAAATTATCCCCCCACTATAATCCAAATATAATCCATATGCACTTTCAAGACATAAACTTCCATGCAAATTCAAGGAGAAACAAGCTGAGAAATTGAACAGGTTCTACTATCAGAACATAAATATCTACCAACATGATTCCCTAGCATGTGTATAATCACTGGATTTTGAAAAGGTAAAGGGAACTTGGGGAAACTATCCCAAATAACTATTATTGGAATGTCACACTTCATATGGAAGTCATATGACCACCTTAAGAGATAAAACCGGAAGTCATTGCAGCTACAGGGGGCACTAGACCAAGCCCTGACCAGATATTCCTTTAAATCAAACTGAATCGTGATGTTCCTTTTGTCGATAAGACCCACCATTGCTCCATATTACAACCCCCAAGACTTGAATATTAACCTATTGAAGGTTTCCATCAAAGGGTGATGCTGATTAAAACACACAATCAAGGTGAGATTAAGAAGAGTTGATGTCACGTTTTACTTTGAGGTATATATCGAAAAATTAGGAAAACCATTGAACAGATCTGGGACCTTAGGTTGAATTGATTGAGGGAAAGGTATAAGAAAATCAAGGTTGGAGAAAGGGGAGAATGAATGAGAAGTGCCCTTAAAGGGTTCACAAAAG
This sequence comes from Viscum album, assembly GCA_963277665.1. Classification (NCBI taxonomy): domain Eukaryota; kingdom Viridiplantae; phylum Streptophyta; class Magnoliopsida; order Santalales; family Viscaceae; genus Viscum; species Viscum album. The sequence goes on along the minus strand of OY728121.1, from coordinate 1,073,290,975 downwards.
GTTTTTTTCTGATATCGCAATGGGTTCACAACAGGTTTGGTTTTTTTAATTAAATTAGGACACTTTTATCAGTACTTTTAAAAAAGGACCGATAAAGGGTCCTTTTACCAGTGCTTATTATTTAAGTACTGATGCCTGAATGGCCCAAAGGCATTTTTTTATTGATTTTTTGATAACCCCACTTTCAAGGGATGAAAGGAAACCCTTACAAGGCCAGTAGCCATTAGAGATTACATTGACCATAGGCTTGGAGACATTACAGGACCCGAGGTCTTAATGAAATCATACCGACTATGACTACTTGAAACCGCCCCTCCCCAACATCTGCATCATGATCATATCTCCACATTTGCATGGATTTTTGGCTAGCTATCCTGTGCAGAGATGCACAAACCTGGTACCGATGGCAATGTCATACCCTCTCATTCTTCCAAATCCGTAAGCCCTGCTCTGGTGAATGCATCCTACTCTTGAATCCTCCTCTAAAGCTGGTTCCTTGTAGAATTTGTCTGGGCATCTGCATATTAGGTGGCCCTAAAGACCTTGAGGTGGACCGAAGGACTTAAAGGTGTCCTGAAAGCCTTACTGGCCCGAAGGCCTGGGTGTCCTGAAGGCCTTAAGGACTCTAAGCCCAAACTGGTGGTCTAAGGTGAATAGTCTCAACTGCTACAGTACCGAACAGTACCTGCTACAGTATCTGGTACAGTGCCCGTACAGTGCCTGCTACAGTGTTGCTACAGTGCCCCATAATTATGCCTCTACCTAGTTTCAAACTTGGGTCTCGTCTTTATTAGCGCTAAAAAAATGATGATAAATATTACTTTTATTAGCATTTTTTTAGTGTTGATAAAGCCTCATCTTTATTGGCACTAAAAAAAGTGTTTATGAAGATTTCTTGTATCAATGTTTATTACTTAAGCACTAATAAAGGATTTATAATTATAATTATAAATTAAAAAAATTGTAAATATATATATATACTTAATCAATATATATAAATATAAAAATAGTAAATATATACCTTATTTAAATATATTTATTATAATTTTATAATTATTTAAAAATATAATTATTTATTTATAATTATATAAATATTCATAAAAAAGAATATTTATATCATTATATATATTTATATAATTATATATATATAATAAATATATATAAATATAAATATAATAAATGTATTCATTCTTTCAGTAAATTTATTATAAATTCAATAATTATTTAGATATATATAATTATTTATTTATAATTATTTAAATATATATAATTAATTATTTATAATTATATAAATACTTTTAAAAAATATTTATTTATGTATAATTATAACTATAAAATTTTATAAATATAGTATCTACATTTTTAAATATATTTATTTATAAATATTTTTTTATAAATATATTTTTATAGATATTTTTTAACATTATTAATGAATATCTAAGTTTAAGTGCATGCATGTTAAAAATGAGTGAAATTGAATAAATTAAAAATAAGTACTCTTTAATACTATTGAAAAAAATGGATAAGTTTTGTGTGTGTATATTATATATAAAAATAAATTAATTACATATATGCGAAATCAATATAAAACACATTTGTTCTATGTTAAATTGAAAAATCATACGACATTCAATTATATGTCCATTACTATATGTAATTAGTCGGTTTTTTTAATTCATATTAATTTTTAATTATAAACCATTATTCACTACTTATAGCGCATAAATATTTTGTAATATATAAATAATATTTATGTACATTAATATATATATCTATATATTTAATATATACTATTTATTAACATTATCAATAATCATCTAATTAATAAAATGTTTAATATTTTTCTCAATTTACTTATTTTTAATTTTAATTTGTTTAATTTTCATTTTTCATATCTACATATTTAATATATACTATTTGTTAGTGTTTATAATTTATATATAGTATAATAAATTTATTCATTTTTATAAATAATTATTCAATTAATAAAATTTGTAATTTTTTTAATAATCTCATTTTTATTTTTATTTATTTAATTATTTCATTTTATTTATTCGGACCTTTATCAATGCTAAAAAAGTACTGATAAAAGACTCCTTTATGAGCGTTAAAAATATAGCACTGATAAAGGTTACCCTTTATCATCACTAATTAAGGGTAGCCTTTATCAGTGCTAAAAATAAAGTGTTGATAAAGGGTAACCTTTATCAGTGCTAAAAATAAAGTGATGATAAAGTGTTAAATTTATCAGTGCTTTCTTTAATGCTGATAAAGATGTCATATATCAGTGCTTTTTACTAGTGCTGATAAATACCAGCACTGTTAAACACTAGTTTTGTAGTAGTGGTATTTTATGTGGTCCATATGACCATTAAAATGAATCAATTGACCTAAGATCAAGGCTAATGATATGTTTTAATTTAAATTAGGAACACTAAAAAATAAGAATCACATAATTTGGAATATTATTTTGAAAGATATGATAAAAACATTAAATTTTAGTTTAATTAAATGGATTTGAAAAATTCTATTTATATATGTTTATGATCAAAACATGAACATTGAATGGAAATTAATCATTTTTAAGTGAAAATTATGTGATGGGAGTAATTTAAAACCATTAATTAATATGTAATATCAACTCCCTGCACTTAGACTAGTGGATGTCCTAATGTACATCAAATATAAAAATATAACTAAATAATTTTTACTCACCAAATAATATTAAAATTTTTTATCCAATCAAGGGGTCTAGACTAGTTCACTCCAAAATGAATTCCACCACAAATTTTTACAGCAATAATGATCCAAAATAATTAATTTCTCTTGCTCAAAATTATAAATGTAAAATGTAGGCACTCAGAACTCACTCCTCTCAAGATGATTAAAATTTATTTATGGAGGTTCACTCATTCACCAATCAAAAGTGAAATCATAAAGTTTGTAAGAGCTCTCATATTTCATTACCTATCTAAAGTGCACAAGAATCAAGAGGTGTTTTTTAGGGGTTTCAGTGACTAAGGGATAATGGGAAAATATTTTCAAAAAGAGAGGAAAAGAGCGGTAAAACACCAATATGGAAAAAAAATTCCCAATTTTTGAAATAAGACATGGAAGAAAATGTAAACACATATTTAAAAGGGTGTTGTTATATGAAGTAAGACACAAAAGTGGAAAAATTGTAAGAGGATAAAAAAATTGAAATGTTTACAAAACACAAAACTTCTCCTAACATCATAAGAAAATATGATGCAAGTGTTCTTTTCTTATTTTTTATTTTATTTTTTTCAAAATATTTACTTCGAAAAAATCTCACACTCATCTCCCAACCCTTGTTTGATCTCCCCATGACAATAATTTTAATAGTTATAGCAAGATAAAAGGTTTAGGAAGAGTTATTTTTGACCTACCCAAGACAAAACCCATTATTTTTTTATTTTTTTGAACACTTTTCAATAACATTTATACAAAATTACATAAACATTAATCCATTCCCAAAACCCATTGAATTAAAACCTATCCCCCACACTTAAATGGATGATTTCCCTCAAGCATATGATGACACATTTAAAATCAAGGAAATGGTACCCAAAATTCAAATCCATTCAACCACACTTAAATTTCAAAAAACTATGCAATGAAAATTCACATAGATGTTGGGTGGGATAAGGTTTTGGGCTTGTAATGTGGATATCAAAAAAGGGTTTTCATATTCTTGAAGGGGATTTCAAAAGGAGTACCATTGTAAGGGTAACGGGATGATATTTGGATATTGTGATTATCATGTGGTTTAGAAAATTCCTCTATCATATTAATGTACAAAGAGGTATAAAATTCAGTTCAAAGGTCCTCAAACTCTAGAATCACAATCGAGGGTGAAAAAAAACAATATAAAATGATGGACATAGGTGACCTTGTAATTAAAGATAATTTTGTTCCACATGGTTTAGGAAGAATCATTTTCTAAATCAAAAATTGAGAATTCAAAACTTATTGGACTTGAAAAAAAAATATCCAAATTTATTATGAAAATACAAAATTTTTGAAATCAAAACAATACTTTTACTCCCCAAAATGGTTGGACATAATTTGAAAATTTAATGGTGAGTATTTTTGCCTCTTTTTTTTAGTTTTTTTAAAATACACACCCATAGAAAAGAGAAATAGGGGAGAAGGGTTTTATGAATAAAGTGGTAAAAAAAAATTGAGAATTATAGGTAAAAAAGAATAAAGATATAAATAGAGAGGAAGAGGGAGATAAATTATGAGAAAGGATGGAGAGGGGTGTTAAATGGAAAGCGGTTCCCCCTGGTTTGTATTTGGTGGGTCACCATCTCCATCCAATGGTGAGTTGGTGTAAGTTGATGTGGTTCATGGGGAATGTTTTCTCTCTGGTGATGATTTGGAAAATATCCATTACCTATAAGAGAATCAAAAAGAAAACTCATTTTTCATTTAATGAAAAACTAAAAAATAAATTAAAAATTCATAAAATGTAGAAGAAAACTTGGGTTGCCTTCCAAGAAGTGCTACATTTATTTTTTTATAGTTGGAAATGTGTAGTTTACTACCCATAGTCTGATTTTGGCCACCATATTTTCTCAAATCTAGTTTTTTTCTAGAAATACTTCTCCATTTTGATGGATAATTGTTCATTGGATAATTTATTCAATTCCTTGTTGATGTCATTATAAATCAATGGGGGTGGAAATGGAATGTGGTTATCCCCCCTTTGACCTTCAACTTGAGGAATGATGTAGTCCACTAATGCTTGGTTCCTATACTTGGAAGTTCATTATGATTATTTTATTTTTTTTGGATTATTTATGTGTGGTTCAGACAATATGAAATTAGAGTATGAGATCCCAGTTGTTTTAAACTAATTTTTTTCACCACATTCCAATGTGAAGTAATGAGGATCAAAGGGGACATGAGACTAAATAGATTTTCCAGATCATTAATATCAATGTTTTTTCCAAAGAATGGTCAATTTACACCTCACTAATGATCACTTTATTAATGTGGGAAAAAATCTAAAACAAATTCACTTTCATTGGTACAAGATAAGAACATTGGTTCAGGGTTCAATTGACTTATAAGAGAATTTTTATAATCATGGATAGGAGGTGACTAATGTAACGACCCAAAGTTTTTCAATGGAAAATTACCTTCTTATATTTATGTCATAAAATAGCATGAAAACACAAAATAATGAACTACTAAGTGATAAGTGACCTTTAAACATAAGTTTGTCACTCCTATGTTTGGAATTTTGAAAATCCGACATACACAGTAGTGTTTAAGATGATTTTTGGAGTCTAATGAAACAAAAATAATTTTTGATGAATAGTAACATACCCTTTAGAATAGTAACATACCCCTATAAATAGTAATATAACCCTTATGAATATAAAATCATCCAGAATAAGAGTAACATTACCTATGAATAATAAAATAAATTTTATACATCTTATAAAGTGACAATTTGACATTAGTAAATGTTTTTGGTATTTTATAAGTCATAAATAATTAATTATAATTAATTAATTAATTTAAAAGAATATTTATTTCCCTGAAATGTATTCATAAATTATTTAATCAATGTCTTATAGTTTTTAGATAATTTTATAAGACCCTACATAATTTTTGAAAGCACTATAAAATCAGTTTTAATCTTAAAAACTTTTTCTAAAGTAAATTATGATTATAATTAAATATTAAATTAATAATATTTAGAAAATTATTTTTGAAAAATGGATTTCATTTTTTTATTATACATGTTGAAAAATGTTTGGGGTAAATTTTTTGGATTTTTCTGAGATACTTGAATTTTTAGTGAATAGTAAAATACATTAATTTACCGAATAAATACATTATAATTAAAACCCACTATTCCTGACATCAAAAGTGATGTAAGGAACCAAATATCGAACTCACGTGACTTATTTACTATTCTTGGTTGTTCAAGACTCACTATTCCTTGTCTTAGGGGAAAATAATAAACTAATGAATTTTATATTAAGGAAACCCTCTCCCCTCCACTATAAAAGCCACCCTTCACTCCCTCTCTTCCTCACACCTCTCAAGATCCAATACTTCTCTAAACTCAGACCAAAAACCTTCCCTATCCCCTCCCCCACTTCCAAAAGCTGATGGTATCATCAAAAGACCAATCCTAGCTTCCTTAAAGAGGATCTCAAGAGGAAGATTTAAGAGGTAATTTCCTTCCCTCTTCTCCTTTAACTCCCTTTCAAGTTCAAGTTCCTTTCTTGATCTCTCCCTACCTATATTAATTAAAATTGTTTTGTAACTCCATTATTATACATATAATGTAATTTTATTATTCTAATGGGATATTATATCACCCCACACCCTTTCTTTCTTCCTTTTATTTTATTAAAGAGAACATTGTTCATGAGGTATTAATTTATCACCTTCAAAAACAACATGCTTTATTCTTCCATTTCTACCTTAATATCTGGTCATAAAACCATTTTTATGGTGGAACCAGAATATTTTATATGTATTATGTTCTATTTTAAGTTATGTAAATAACCTATGGCCATATTACTAAGTGAAAAGTTAAAACAAGTCTGTTGTGATCGAAAAAACGCTTAAATTAACCCACACAATCTTCATTTGATTCTTATCTAATGATTCATCAACATGGATATAATGTGATTCATTATAAGATCATTCAAACTCATGTAATCTCATTAATAACATGTAATATCAGTTCTGGATGTCTACTCATGTTCTACCCAAACTTCAATTTAAGAATACAAGTGAACCACCCAAGAAAAAAACCATAAAAATGAACATCCCCGAACAATGTTTTTAAACTCTATAAGTCATCCAAAGGAACATAATATGACATAATGAAACCATAATGAACCCTATTAACATAAACATGGCTCTGTATTTCTAATTATTTAATATAATGTCATTATATAGGACATTGAAGAGAAGGAATCATTCGGGTGCAAGGTAAGGGGAAATTCTCGAACCCAACTTTCATCCTTCGGGTTCTACCTATTTCACTCCATTTTTGATATGGTCACTCCTTAAAGATAATTTTTTCATAATTGTATTTCCTTTTCTGGGATATACATGTTTTCTTATGAAGTTTATTTCAATCCAAATGTTTTCCGAAAGAACTCTTCTCTTAAGAACTCAACATTTACCTCTCATTCAAGGTTGATGGTTCTTGTATCAAGTATGTCGTTCCCTCTTTATTTTGGGAACCCATAGTTTATGAATGTGTTCTTATGAGATGAAACTCATTCATTTTCATGGGTTAGTTATGTTCATTTATGTTATATGTTCATTGTGGCATGCATGATAAATGATAATGTTATGATGTGACGGGTACGCCCAAAATTATATAGTGATCCAATGCATTGGGTAAAGTGATGAATCTCATGAGTAAATGTGAAATTATGTGTGAACAAGATTCTAGCTAGGTTCACAAGTATGTGTGGTATTTAGCCACTAAGACATGATGTTTCATTTTTATGCATTGCCACATTTCAAGTCTATTATTTATGCTCCTATCATGTTCATGATCTTTTGCCTATGTTATCATTATGCTCACCCCATGATATATTGTTCTTATCTATCCTCTTAATGTGCTTTTATCTCACCCCTTTTGATGTATATCCCCAGGTGGCTACATGTACTAAGTAGAGGACAAGTGCCAATAATAAGTAATAGAAGATGAAATTAAATGAATGTTTATGATCGATGTTGTATTTGTTATGTGTGGTCCTAGTTTTCCCAAGAAACTAAACCTTTGGATCCTCTATGTGTAATACTATTATGTTTTTTATCATTGAAATGATGTAATAGTAATTTAAGAAAAGGTTGGGTCTCTATAGTTGGTATCAGAGGAAAGGTTTAGTTAATTTGGGAATTAGGATTAGTGAACCCTAGAGAGAACCTATAGCATGAGACTAAGTACAAATAGGCACCAAAGAATCTTTACATAAGGGATCCCATATGTTATGTTTTTGGTATAAATTATTCAAATGACTAAGTTATGTATTCATGACTTTTTTACTTATGTTTTGTTCTAACATTTTCTATTTTAGAAAATGGTGGGAACCAGGATAAATCAAGCCAACAACTCATGCGAGGGCCAATGCAATGATTGCCCGAACGACATCCCCAATGATTTGGGAGGTGGAGTTAAAAACTTCATGGTGATGCTTACCCAATTATCTCAGGTTATGAATAATAACCATAATAATGGGGAACGTCCTCCTTCACCAAAGAGGGAGAAACTAGCTATCGAATGTTTTATGAGGCAACGACCACCAACATTTTGTGGATCTTCTAATCCACTAGTTGCAGAATAGTGGGTCAACTCAATGGAGAAGATCTTTTCTGTACTTCACTATTCTGAGATAGAGAAGGTGACTCTAGCCATCTATCATATGGATGGAGAAGCTGATCAATGGTGGTCTTTGATTAAGAACACCAAGCCAAGGGAGGAATTTTAAGAGATGTAATGGGAAGACTTTAAGGTAATGTTTCTTAATAAGTAATTTCCAAGAACTCTTCTCACGAAGATGGAGAGGGAATTCATAGAGCTCAAGAAAAAAGAAGGAGAATATGTCAAAACTTATAAATCAAATTTCACAAGTCTTTCAAGGTATGCTTCAGGTTTTGTTATCAACAATGATTGCAAAATTGATAGATTCTTTAGTGGATTAAAACCACACCTTCGAAAGGCTCTAGAAATTCGAGACTTTGGGAGTTATGAAGAATTTGTTCGGTGTGCTCTCAAAGTGGAGATGGAGTTTGGAGAATGGTACCATGGATATGGTGATAAGAAAAGAAAGATGGAGTTTCAAGCTGGTGGATCTAATGACAAAGGTGGGAAGAAAAATCAACGACCCACATGCCAAAAATGTGGGAAGTTGCACCATGGGAACTGCCTCAAAGGGATGGGGAAATGCTTCAAGTGTGGTAAAGAAGGACATCTTGCTAAAGGGTGTCGAAAAAACATGAAAGAAAAGGAGAATATAGCCTATGAAAGGAGAGAACCACTCGTGGTTCAATGCTACAACTATAGGGAGCTAGGGCACTGTGAAAACCAGTGCACTAAACCTCAAGCTCTCAAGGGTAATCAGTGTCAACAACCACCAAAGCCAAAGGAAAAAGGGAAGGCTTATGCCATCACTACTGCGGAGGTGGAGCATGATAATGAAGTCATACAAGGTACACTTCATATTCACTCAAGAATGGAAAAAGTCTTATTTAATTCTTGTTCTATTCATTACTTTATATCTTGCATGTTTTCTAGAACTATAGAATCGAAGCCCCGAAACCTTGAAGTAGAGATATCTGTAAAAACACCAAGTGGTGCAATCTTTGAAACCCAAGTGTTTGACTCTTCTCTTATTGGCGTATGTGGGAAGATTCTTCGGAAAATCTCGTAATGCTTCCCTTGGTGTAATTCGACGCTATAATGGGAATGGATTGTCTCTCATTATATAGAGCACATATCAATTGTTGGGAAAAGGAAATATCTTTTCATATTCCCAACCATCCCATGCTCCTCTACAAATGCAAGGAAGATCATGAATCTCCTTTGAAAAATCCTTCAATGGTGTGGGTGTTGATTCCCTATGAATAAGCATACCTCACCCAAATGGTTGAGTCGAAGGAAAGTTCCAACCTTGAGGAAATACCCATCGTGAGGGAATACGGTGATGTATTTCCCGAAGAGTTACCCGGAATTCCCCCGGATCATGAGGTAGTGTTCTCTATTGAAATCATACCTGGAGCTACTCCTATCTTGAAGTGTTCCTATAGGATGGCTCCTATCGAACTGGAGGAGTTAAAGAAAAAGCTGCAAGAGCATTTGGAAAAAGGGTTCATACGCCCTAGTGCATCACCTTGGGGTGCACCAGTGCTCTTTGTGAAGAAGAAGGATGGAACAATGCGGTTGTGTATCGATTATCAGGAACTCAACAAGATCACCATAAAGAAAAAGTATCCTCTCCCAAGGATTGATGACTTGTTCGATCAGTTAAGAGGAGATCAATACTTCTCAAAGGTGGATCTTCGCTCTGTATATCATTAGGTAAAGGTGAAGAAGGAAGATATTCAGAAGACTGCCTTTTGTACAAGGTATGGGCACTATGAGTTTTTGGTGATGCCCTTTGGAATTACTAATGCCCCTGTAATATTCATGGATTTGATGAATAGATTCTTTAGACATTACCTTGAAAAATTTGTGGTAGTATTTATCGATGATATTCTCATCTACTCCAAGAGCAAGGAGGAACATGAAGAATATATAAGACTTGTGTTGGCGACATTAAGAAAGGAGAAGTTGTATGCCAAGTTCATCAAGTTTGACTTTTGGATGAATCGTGTCACATTCTTGGGACATGTGATCACAAGTGAGGGAATTTCTGTGGATCCTTCAAAGAAAAAGGCGATTGAGGAATGGACCAGGCCCTCTAGTGTCACAGAAATCCATGGTTTTCTTGGATTAGTTGGGTACTTCTGATGTTTTGTGAGAAACTTCTCACGATTGTCAAGCCCTCTAACTAAGTTAACAAGGAAAGGGGTAAAGTATGTCTAGATGGAAGAATGTGAGGGAAGCTTCAAGGAGCTAAAGAGAAGGTTGATCACTGCACCTGTACTCACACTACTGAAAAGTGGAGAAAGTTTTGTGATATACAGTGATGCTTCAAAGAAAGGATTGGGTTGTGTACTCATGCAAAATGATAATGTGATAGCCTACGTCTCGTGACAGTTGAAGATCCATGAGCAGAACTACCCGACGCATGATCTAGAGCTGGCAGCCGTGATTTTTGCCTTGAAATCTGGCGGCACTGCCTTTATGGTGAGAAGTGTGACATATACACCGACCATAAGAGCATAAAGTATATATTCACATAAAAGGATCTCAACATGCATCAAAGGAGATGGTTAGAGATAATCAAGGAATATGATTGCTCTATTCACTACCATCCTAGAAAGGCGAACAAGGTAGATGATGCTCTAAGCAGGAAAGAACCTTCTACTCCATCCTTGTTCCTGATTGATAAAGACCCTATCTTCTTGGATATACAAAGAATGGATTTGGAAATCATAAGGGCAGGGGATACATCCTACCTTTCTCAAATGATTGCACAACCATCCATCCAATATAAGATTAAGGAAGCACAAAGGGATTATGTGGAGATACAAAATAGGGTGAATGCAGTAAAGGAAGGGAAGCTGCAAGAGTTCCATATCGACGATGATGGTGTTATTCGGTTTGGAACGCGGATTTGTGTGACTTCATCACCCGGTATTAAGAAGGAGATATTGGATAATGCACATAGCTCGACTTTCTCTATCCATCCTGGGAGTACCAAGATGTATCGTGATCTCCGAGAACACTTCTGGTGGGATAACATGAAGAAGGAGATTGTGGAATATATATCAAGGTGCTTGGTATGTCAGCAAGTTAAATCTGAGCAGAAAAAGTCCAAATGTATGATGCAGTCATTGCCTATACCCATGTGGAAATGGGAAAATGTTACTATTAACTTTTTCATGGGTATCCCGAAGACGTCAAAGGGAAATAATGTGATTTGGGTTGTGTTTGATCGACTCACCAAGACTTCCCATTTTATTGCTATTCAGGAAGATATCTCGCTTGAACAACTTGCAAAGATATATGTGAAGGAAGTGGTGAGATTGCACGGTGTTCCACTCTCGATTTTCCTTGACCATGATCCAAGGTTCACATCTAAATTCTGGAGGAGCCTTCAACATGCTTTGAGTAATGAATTAAATTTCAGCACGGCCTATCACCCCCAAACTGATGGCCAATCTGAAAGGACTATTCAAACGCTTGAATATATTCTAAGATCCTACTCTCTTGAATTCAAAGGTGGTTGGGATCAGCATCTCCCATTGGTTGAGTTCTCATACAACAATAGCTTCCACTCGAGTATTCAGATGGCTCCGTATGAAGCTCTTTATGGGAAGCGATGTAGAACTCCAACATGTTGGGATGAAGTTGGAGAAAGAAAGCTACTTGGGTCTGATCTTGTTCAAGATATGACAGAGAAGGTTCAAGTCATCCAGAAACACATCAAAGATGCTCAAAGTTGGAAAAAGAGCTATGCTGACAACTGTCGAATGGACTTGGAGTTCAACATTGGAGATAGAGTCTTCCTTCGAATATCTCCATGGAAGAGAGTCATGCGATTTGGGAAGAAAGGAAAGCTAAGCCCAAGGTATATTGGCCCCTTTGAGATCCTTGACTGCATAGGATCTGTGGCCTATCATCTAGAACTTCCACCAAATATGGCTCAAGTTCATGATGTGTTTCATGTATCACTACTGAGGAAGTACATACCAGACCCCTCACATGTACTAAACTCAGAGGTGGTGCAGCTGGAAGATGATCTCTCCTATGAGGAGCATCCAGTAAAGATTCTGGACCGAAGTGATAAGGTTTTACGCAAAAAGACAACCCGTCTTGTCAATGTGTTGTTGAGGAACCACAAGTTTGAGGATGCAACTTGGGAACCAGAAGAGGCAATGAAGGAGAAGTACCCTCACCTTTTTGTGTAAAGTGAAATTTCAGGGGTGAAATTTCTTATGGGGGGAAGAATGTAACGACCCAAAGTTTTTCAATGAAAAATTTCCTTCTTATATTTATGTCATATAATAGTATGAAAACAAAAAATAATGAACTAATAAGTGATAAGTGACCTTTAAACATAAGTTTTTCACTCCTATGTTTCGAATTTTGAAAATCTGACATACACAGTAGTGTTTAAGATGATTTTTTGAGTCTAATGAAACAAAAATAATTTTTGGTGAATAGTAACGTACCCTTAAGAATAGTAACATACCCCTATGAATAGTAATATGACCCTTATGAATAGTAAATCATCCAACATAAGAGTAACATTACATATTAATAATAAAATAAATTTTAGACATCTTAGAAAGTGACAATTTGACCTTAGTAAATGTTTTTTCTATTTTATAAGTCATAAATAATTAATTATAATTAATTAATTAATTCAAAAGAATATTTATTTCCCTGAAATGTATTCATAAATTATTGAATCAATTTCTTATAGTTTTTAGATAATTTTATAAGACCCTACGTAATTTTTGAAAGCACTATAAAATCAGTTTTAATCTTAAAAACATTTTTTAAAGTAAATTATGATTTTAATTAAATATTAAATTAATAATATTTATAAAATTATTTTTGAAAAATAGACTTCATTTTTGGATTCTAAACATCGAAAAATGGTTGGGGTAAATTTTTGGTATTTTTCTGAGATACTTGAATTTTTGGTGAATAGTAAAATACATTAATTTACTGAATAAATACATTATAATTAAAACCCACTATTACTGACATCACAAGTGATGTAAGCACCCAAATCTCGAACTCACATGCCTTATTTACTGTTCTTGGTCGTTCAAGACTCACTATTCCTTGTCTTAGGGGGAAATAATAAACTAATGAATTTTATATTAAGGAAACCCATCTCCCCTCCACTATAAAAGTCACCCTTCACTCCCTCTCTTCCTCACACCTCTCAAGCTCCAATCCTTCTCTAAACTCTTCCCAAAAACCTTCCCTAGCCTTTCCCCCACGTCCAAAAGCTGATAGTGTCATCAAAAGACCAATCCTATCTTTCTTAAAGAGGATCTCAAGAGGAAGATTTAAGAGGTAATTTCCTTCCCTCTTCTCCTTTAATTCCCTTTCAAGTTCAAGTTCCTTTCTTGATCTCTCCCCACCTATATTCATCCAAATTGTTTTGTAACTCCATTATTATACATATAATTTAATTTTATGATTCTAATGGGATATTATATCACCCCACACCCTTTCTTTATTCCTTTTATTTTATTAAAGAGAACGTTGTTCATGAGGTATTAATTTATCACCTTCAAAAATGACATGCTCTCTTCTTCCATTTCTACCTTCATATCTGGTCATGAAACCATTTTTATGGTGGAACCAGAATATTTTATATGTATTATTTTCTATTTTAAGTTCTGGAAATAACCTATGGCCATATTACTAAGTGAAAAGTTAAAACAAGTCCGTTGTGATCGAAAAACCGCTCAAATTAACCCACACAATCTTCATTTGATTCTTATCTAATGATTCATCCACATGGATATAATGTGATTCATTATAAGATCATTAAAACTCATTTAATCTCATTAATAACATGTAATATCACTTCTGGATGTCTACTCATGTTCTACCCATACTTCAATTTAAGAATACAAGTGAACCACCCAAGAAAAAAATCATAAAAACGAACATCCCCGAACAATGTTTTTAAACTCTATAAGTCATCCAAAGGAACATAATATGACATAATGAAACCAGAATGAACCCTATTAATGTACACATGGTTCTGGATTTCTAATTAATTAATATAATTTCATTATACAGGACATTGAAGAGAATGAAGCATTCGGGTACAAGGTAAGGGGAAATTCTCGAACCCAACTTTCATCCTTCGGGTTCTACCTCTTTCACTCCATTTTTGATATGGTCACTCATTAAAGATCATTTTTTATCATTTTCTTTTTTTTTTGGAATATACATGTTTTCTTATGAAGTTTATGTCAATCCAAATGTTTTCCGAAAGAACTATTCTCTTAAGAACTCAACATTTACCTCTCATTCAAGGTTGATGGTTCTTGTATCAAGTATGTTGTTCCCTCTTTATTTTGGGAACCCAAAGTTTATGAATGTGTTATTATGAGATGAAACCCATTCCTTTTCATGGGTTAGTTGTGTTCATTTATTTTATATATTCATTTTGGAATGCATGATAAATTACAATGTTATGATGTGACGGGTGCGCCCGGAATTATATAGCGCTCCAATGCATTGGGTAAAGTGATGAATCTCATGAGTAAATGTGAAATGATGTGTGAACAAGATTCCAGATTGGTTCATAAGTATGTGTGTTATTTAACCACTAAGACATGATGTTTCATTTTTATGCATTTCCACATTTCAAGTCTATTATTTATGCTCTTATCATGTTCATGATCTTTTGCCTATGTTATGATTATGCTCACCCCATGATATATTGTTCTTATCTATCCTCTTACTGGGCTTTTAGCTCACCCCTTTTTATGTATATCCTCAGGTGGCTACATGTACTAAGGAGAGGACAAGTTCTAATAAGAAGTAATAGAATATGAAATTAAATGAATGTTTATGCTCGATGTTGTATTTGTTATGTATGGTCCTAGTTTTCCCAAGACACTAAACCTTTGGATTATCTATGTGTAATACTATTATGTTGTTTATCATTGAAATGATGTAATAGTAATGTAAGAAAATTTTGGGTCGCTATAATTAATGTTGGAGAATCTGATTTGAATCATCAAATGAGCATGATAGTTCATTTTCATCAATATCATCTAAGATTGAGTAGTGGAGATTAGAGGTGAGATGGTATTCCCAAGATTTTTCAAGATCCTTTAGATCGATGTTGTTTACATGTGAAAGGTAAACATCAACATCTCCATTTATGAATTTGTTAATGAGTATTCAATATTAACATACTCCTATATCATTAGAATATGAAGAACATGATGGATCATGGCTCAACACACTATCAGATATACTTTTAGAAGTATGCATAGAGAATATAGAGTGATTCTCTTATGGGTATTACATGGATTAAAACATATTGAACTTGACCAGCTGGTCACCAAATTCTATGGATAATATGTTAGCATGGACATAAATTTTAGTTCTATATTTCATGAGTAAATTTATTCCTACAATCATAGGAGATTGTAAAGAAGTTGTCTCACCTTCCATGTTATATAAATAAAAACCATCTGGGAAGATTATATCATTGACCCAGATAAGGACATCCTTTATTATTCATTCAGGAGTGGCAGTTATTTGATTGGATAACTGTATTAAAACACTCATTGGGTGAGAGGGACCTAGAAAAAAAATTAGAAGATAGATTTGGGAAATAAATTTATCAAGGCTCCAAGGACTATGAGTGAATCATCAAAGTTAGAACTCCTTATTTTCATGGAATTATAAAGGTACCTAGATATTTGCACTTCATGGGAATGTACTGTTAGGTTAAAACATTCTCAATGGTCCTAAGTTGTCTCTTATGGGTGAAAAATTACTTAAGAAACTTTTTATACTTAGGTATTTGTTTGATGTTATCCAATAGGGGAATATTTAATTCAACATGTATAAACTTGTCGAGAATTTTAGAATCAGGTTCAAAGGGATTATTTAGATTAGATATGGATTGAGGAAAAGGAATTTGTTTTTTTAGAGGAGTGTAAGCAGGTTAGGGAGTTGATTCAAGATAGTTTTAAATATTTTTCTTCTTTTATTTTCCTAGGTCAACACTTAAATTGGATTTTGTTGATTCATCATGAGGAATATAAATTTTCTTTTTCGGTCTTAGTGAAATTTAACTTAAATTACCCTTAGGTTGGGAAATAGTTGAGCTGGGAGTTGGGAAGAATTATATTATTTTTGTTGGCTGAGGTGGGATGAAAGTTGAATAATTTTGTTTTCAATGTTTTTAAGGAAATAATGGGTAAATGAGGAAATATCTTCCACAACACTTTCCTATGGTTTTATAAAAGAAGATTTGTGTCCTGTATTGGGATTGCCTTGATTTTGGTTATTAGTAAATCATTTTTATTAGGATGGTAATTTATAAGGCACACTAGGATAGTGGAAGCTAGGAGGAGAAGGAGGAGGATTGATCCTTTGATTTTGAGGAACAAAAATATAAGGTTGTTGGAAGTTTCCACCACCTTTAACATATTGGAATTGGTTTGGATTTTGAGGAGGGAACTAAGGGGGTGAGATATGGGATTACCATACCTCAAGCCAGAGTTATAAGTAGAATAAAAGGGATCAGAGTGGGGTTGGGTGGAGTTTCTAATGAACTAACCTAATTTTTTAGGGATGGTGTTCCACTAAGCATATATTTCATTGAGCTCCATTGGACTAAAATAATTGTATGTATCATCTTTAAGTTTGGGGAATGTGTCGGTTGGATGATCTAGTGAGTTTTAGATTCAATAGTCTTTAACAAGTCCAAGAAACATAGATTGTGGAGGATATAGTGTTGGGGCTTCGATAGCCACATCTAGTTGTCGCACAAGACCTGTAACTTCACTCATCCACTCAATATTCTTGTTAGGATATATGGATTGATTTTACTTGAGCATGTTCTCGATTATGGAATTTCTACATGTTTTTAACTATATTTCTTTTTAGATATCATGCAGTTGTGGTAGTTTCTTCAACAAGATCACCACCACTTGTGGCATCGATTAGAGTTCACTCCATTTACAATAACCCATAATAGAAGTATTAGATCAAGAGTAAGTTAGAGATTTGGTGGTTTGGGAATGTTTCCATAGACTTTTTGAACCTCTTCAGGTACTCATGGAGAGATTCTTTGGGGAATTGATGGATTCCACTTATTTATTTTTGGATAGAATTGTTTCTTAAAGTAGGAAATAATTTCTCTAATAAGATTCGCTTCATGTCATTCCATGTGGTTATGGAACTAGGAGGGAGGTAGTAGAGACATGACTTGGAAAAGTTATCTAGGGAGAAATGGAATGTCCTAAGTTGATTTGTTCTTTAAAAACCCCTTGAGTTATCATGGTAAAGCACACCACTTGTAACTCTTTAAGGTGAATATGTGGATCCTCACCAGCTAGCTAATGGAAATGAGATATAAGATGGATTAAACACGATTTGAGTTTAAAATAAGACTTAGTATTTGGATATTGAAAACCAAGGGGTTGGTAATTCATATTAGGGGAATAAAGTTATTTTATGGTTTTTCCCTATGATTGGTCATATCTAGAGCAATTGGATGGGAAATTAATGGGTCGGGATTTATTTTATTATCCCTAATTTTCCTCCTAAGATGGTGAAGAGTTCACTCAATTTCTGGGTTAAAAAACCAATGGATTGTTTGGGAGGCTATGGGGAATTCATAGAAATTTGTAAATAATGATAAAAGTCATGTTTTTATTTGTTTTTTTTATTATTTTATGGGAATTCAGGTTTTTCTTTTTGTTTTTTTAGATTGTTTTTTTTTTGTTTTTGTTTTTTTTTTGAATTTTTTTTATTGAAAAAAATAAAAAACTACTGACTACTCTTTGTACCATCCCCAGAAACATCACCATTTGAAGCACAGCTAATTTTCACATATTGATTATTCAAAGGTCCGGTTCTCTTCTAATTTGTATAGTGACACTTGGGTCAAATCCTCAATGATGGTACTTTTTTTGGAGTCAATTATTTTTGTTTTGTCTTTTAAAGGGGGGTTGTTTGTGGAGATTATGTAAAATGAATGATTTATATAATTGGTATAAAAATTAAATAATTATTGGGTTGATTTCATCATTTGGGATTTAATCTTGTGATATCCTTGAGATTTGCTATATATTTTATTAAATTAACACCCACTTCACAAGATGGTTTTTGATAGGTATTCCCAAATGCTTTGGATTTAATCCAACCCTCAACTAGGGAACTGATCTCAATCAAATATTTTTTTTGGAAGGTTCAATATTTCATGAACCCATGTGTACTTGTGGTTCCAATAATCAATGGAATCCAAATGTTAAAAAAATATGTAATTAATCTGTGAAATTTTAAGTTCAATATACCCAATATCAATTTAAAGAATATTAATTGATACAAATCTCTAAATCACTTAACATCCCAAAATTATGACTCACCCCAATGGCAGATTTACTCATCCATTGATATGGTTAGTAATCTGGTTGAATATTCTTATGGTTATGAGTTATAAATATAATAAAAGGAACGGGACAAGCAAAGATTTTTGCGTTGAACACACACACAAGCGATGAATAAAGTTAAATACAAACTTTGGATTGAATGAGAAAACAAAGAAGAAAGGGTCTATTTTTATTGATTTAAACTATTTTAAGACCATTAATATTATTCAACAAAATGTGTATGAGAATAGGATATGATGACGAATAAACAAGCATTAAAATTCAATTGAAATGAAAACAAACTTACATGATTACAAATGAAGAAGAACGCAAAAGAACATGAAAACAAAGATAGGAGGAAAGGTCTTTCAAGTTAAAAATTTAGTTTGGAAGGTCCTCCCAGGCCTTTGGAAAGTATTTTTTCATGCCAATGTATCCTTATCTATTATGAAATTCCAACCCTTTCAAGGAGAAGATAATGATGTATTTATAGCCCAAGGTGGTGGACTGTTTTCCATCCAAAACTTCCCCTCAAGTTGGATTGACCATTTTAACATTTACACATATGAATATGGAGATATATTCTTCTTAAAATTTTTATATATGTATGTTAAAAGTTCACCCTCAAAATTTTGTGGTGATTTTAATTTTTTATCCAATGTTATATCTATTTTCTCAAACCATGTTCTGCTATCCATTTTTTATTCAGGTTTTTCCGTGGTCAAAATATGAATGAATTTATATCTATTAATATCCCTTTAAATACAAACCATTTATTCTAAAAATTTGTGATCCTAGTTATTTTCTTTCACATCACAAAATTTCAGCTCAATTTCTCAATTGGAGTGGGAGAAAATTCAATGAAGGTGGGATGTTTTTAATTCCCAAACATAATTGTGGATTGGACTTCAAAGAATCAGTTGGGCCCATTTTTTGTTGATTTGTGATTTTAAATTTTTATCCAATATGTAATATTATATCCTAAAATTTATTTTATAGTTTCCAAAAAAAATATTCTAGATTGATCACATAAATTCAATCATCATGGATGGTCTAGTTTTCTCAATAGATCTGGTGGACCTTCTTGTGTGGTCTATATAACCCTTCAAATGGAAGAATTAGCCAAAGATATAGTCTAATGATATGTTGGAATTTGAATAAGGATCCCTAAAAAAGAAGAATCACATAATTTTGATTATTATTTTTAAATAAATGATAAAAACATTAAACTGGAGTTTAATTAAACAAATTTGAAAAATTATCTTTATATATGTTTATGCTCAAAACATGAACATTGATGGAAAATAATAATTTTTAAGTGACAATTATTTTATGGGAGTAATGTAAAACCATGAATTTATATGTAATATCACTCTGGATATAGATTTTCTAACTCAGTAGAACAAAAATTGGTGTTTTTTTCCACCAGTATTGTATTAGGGACACCAAACCTAGTAATGATGTTGGATTTCATGAAGCTTTTGATGATTTTGGTCCCAAATTATTTGAGGGGTATTTCCACATACCATTTAGAGAATAAGTTAGTAGAAATTAGGATGTATTTTAATTTCTTGGTTGTAACTAGAGGATATGGCCCTACAATATCCATTACCCATATGGAAAATGGCATAAAATATTTGTATGTATATTGAAACTCTGGGGTTTGATGGATGAAGTTGGAATGCACTTGGATTTAATGACTCTTCTGGATGAATTTTATGCAATATTGAATCATTGAAGTCCAGAAGTATCCAAGCCATTGGATTTGATTTGAAATCCGGAACCCAGAATGGTGGTCTCCATAGGCTCATTTGTGCACTTATTTCATGAAAGAAACAATATCTTCTCCATAAATGCATCTAATAATAACTCCATAAAATCCTCATTTATAGAGTATTTTCTGGTGATTTGGGCCATTATAAAGAGTAAAGTTGTTCACTCTCTATCAGATATGCTCTTTTCTAGATTCTTCTGATGAGATCACTCCATTTCGAAGGTATTACACAATGGGTAGCATCCAACCAGTGGTAAGACCATCTGATTCAGGGATAGGACTAACCTCATTGATTTATTCCATGATGACACGAACAAAAGGTGAGACCATTCATAAATGTGACACTACTAGAAATTTAGTCTATAGCCACAGTTCTAAACCATGGCTATAGGCCCAAAAAACTTGGCTATAGGTTATAGACACAGTTTAATGAACCATGGCTAGTATTGGTGTGGCTATAGGTTGGATCTTATAGCCACGGTTCGAACCGTGGCTACACCCCTAAAGCCACGGCTCCAACCGTAGATATAGCCCTATAGCCACGGTTTTCAAACCGTGGCTATAGGGTCAGCCCTATAGATGCCAATAAAGGACACGGTTACCGTGGCTAAATCCCTATAGCCATGGTTTTAAACCGTGGCTATAGGCCTATCGCCACGGTTCAAACTGTGGTCATAGGTATTTAGCCACGGTTTAAAACCGTGGCTATAGAGCATTCCACTACATAAAAAAAAATCCAACATGGTTCACCGTGCTGGCTGTTGGGAGGACTACACCAGCACCCCCCACCCCTGCTCCTGCACACCTCCCCTGCCCCACCCCCCTGCACCTTGCACCCCACCCCCTGCCCCCTCCTCACTACACCCCCCCCCCCTAGACCGCCCCCCACCCTACACCAGCACCCCCCATACAAGGTAATCCAAATCCCATGGAACCACCACCTTCTTCGGAAATAGTTGAACCAACACAATTGAGTCAGATTCTACTTCATCAATCTCCTCATTGAAAATATTACACAACATAAGGCATGTATTCATCGCACTCACCTCTGCCCCAATGGAGGTACCCATTCAATAAAAGGAATTGAAACACAGAATCACTAAGCCCCTATTATTCTGAATCAACCCACCTCCCCTCGTCTCCCCCACAATACATGATCCATCCAGATTCAATTTTAATGTTAAGCCCATATTGTTCTGAACCAACCCACGTCCCCTTATCTCCCCTGTAATACATGATCCATCCACATTCAATTATAATCCCATAGCAGTAGGCTTCCATTGAAGCCGCGTTTCCTTGACTACCTTTGAAAGAATCACTATTAATACAAATCCATGGATGAAATCTTATCAGGGTGGTAGAAAAAATTCCTCCCTTGATAATCACTCCCAACTCTGCCCCAATCATTTTCACTTGAACCTGAAAATAGATTGAGGAATTCCTATTTCCTTCTCTTACATTATTCCTACCATCCCAAATAGTCCCACACACATCCAAGAAAAAACATAAATAAATCATATCCTCCACCCCTTGAAACAAGGCCTCAATAATCTCCTATATGGAGTTCCCTCTGCTGTTGATATTCAGAAATTGTCCCATAAACTCCCAGATCCCCCTCACCCATTCACTCTGAAAAAATAAGTTCCAAGAAGATTCACAGTGTGGCCTTTGTACAACAGTGACATCCAAAGGCCAGATCCACCCCCTAATTATAAATATTCTCCTACGTTGGAAGCACTTGATGTCTCATTCAGCAAACAAGAAAAATCATCTGGTTTGGGATATCCTTCTACCAGAGTTTCAAAGCCCATTCGTTCATCCCACATCTTACATGAACCAAATTTCTAAACTCCCTGCTCCTGCACACCTCCCCTGCCCCACCCCCCTGCACCTTGCACCCCACCCCCCTGCCCCCTCCTCACTGCACACCCCCCTCCCCCTAGACCCCCCCCCCCCCACCACCCTGCACCATCACCCCCCAATGGAGGTGAATATAAAATAAAAAAACACAAGACCTGTAAAATAAATAAAATGGTAACAATTTGTATACATGTGTGGGAAATGAGCATAAAATTAAGTTGTTCACTAAAAATAATTACTTTAATATATCCCATAATATGTTGGGTTAGTGAATATAAAGTAAAATAAATAAAATAGTAACAATCTATATACATATAACAAGGGTGGTCCACCAAGTGCTAACAATGTCACAACGATACACAAATTAGCTCCAATAAATTGGTTGTTTGAAACATTCCTGATAGCATCAGTAAAAGCAAGAAAAGATTAAAGACTTTGCACTAAGGATGCTCAGAATTCATACAAACTAAAGCAGTGAAATATGATTAATTACATGGTAACAAAAACTATGTAAACTAGAAAGATGTCAATTCAAGTAAGTGTTGTTTAAACATACCATCAACTTAAAAATCATCAAGGGGAACACCAGAAAGGGCATCAATTAGACCAGTGAATTGATTGATCTATAAATACCTGAATAAATCAATAAATGCATTAAAGATGATAATCATCTTAACTAAAGTCTCAGTTGCTTACAGTTTACCAAGGCTTGAAAGTGACCCGAAACTGTGAGGTAAGTTCCCCATCATTGAGTTGTATGAGAGATCCCTGTATGTGAAACAAATCATTATAAAATAATATTCAATTGAACAAGAACCTACTAACATAACAGATTAAGAAAAGACAAAAGTGGACTCAATAAATGAAAATAAAAATATGGAAGAACTCTAAAAGGATAATTTACAGAACCCCCCCCCCCCCAGAAAGAAGCCCCCCCTGCTAGACCCCCCTGGACAGCAGCCCCCCCTGGACAGCAGCCCCCCCTGGACAGCCCCCCCTGGACAGAAGCCCCCCCCCCCCTACTGGACCCCCTGGACACCCCCCCCCCTACTGGACAGCAGCCCCCCCCCCTGTTGGACCCCACTGGACAGTAGCCCCCCCACCCCCCTGCTGGACCCCCCCCCCCCCCCTGGATGGAAGCCCCCCCTACTGGAGCCCCCTGGACAGCCCCCCCCCCTACTGGACAGCATCCCCCCCTGCTGGACCCCCTGGACATCCCCCCTGCTGGACAGCAGCCCCCCCCCCCCCTACTGGGCCCCCCTGATAGCCCCCCTGCTAGACAGCAGCCCCCCCGTTCGATTCAGGGGGTCAAATTTTAAACCAATCCTTTGATTAATCATGCATGGAAAATGGGAATACAGATAATTATATAACATCAGAGGATACACCTAGGTTGAAAAATGTATTTTAGACCTCAATGAAGTTAGATATGTATTCATGAGGATTCTCACTCTACTGTTTACTAAGATGAACTATTTTATAGTTTATACTGATGAGACCATTTTTTATTTCAAATGAATCAGCCTGGAGAGGAGGGAACACAATACTGGGTGTGAGAATGTTGATTCATGGATAGAAATAATCCAGAATGCTTCACTCCAGTTGCATATTAGGATGATCTCCTTGATGTATTGTTGAAACATATCGAATGTTGGTTCGGTTGGGACTAGCTAGTTTGTTGTGGTATTTCGTACATAAATGGAAGAAATTGGAAAGGTACCATGCAATTTTAGGCATGAAGGTAAGCATTTAATGGGTGTCATGACCATTTGAATATATTAGAGGGTCGTGACACATGAACTAGGCTTTAAAAATAATGACATAGTGGCTTCCAAAATAAGAAGGAATGATTGAAAATAGAATATGGGGAGGGTGAGGTTATCCTAGGTTTGTGCTAAAGGTCCCTATGCATAAGGATAGTAAACATATTTCCTGTAATCATCATCAAAATTTGACGATCCCATATTTATTATTTACTTTACATGGGTTGCAGTCAAATTATAATTCTTTTATCCCAAACTACACATGCTATAATTTTTTAGTATATTGATAGTGTGGGGTCGAACCCATGGAGAATGTTTGGTAGAATAGAAAATTGGACTCTAAACATTTTTTTAGGAGTCCTCAAAATTTTTATTGGTTTTGGGATATGATTGATGCTATTGTGTTTTATTTAACATTTAGTAAGAAATAGGGATCACAGTCTATTTCGGGATTGAGGTAAAAAGGATAACATTGGTCCTAACATGGAATAATCCTAGGGATTAGGCTTCGAAGTGGATTTTAAAACACTATTTTGTCATGGAAAACCCAAAATAGATCTATATAAGAGTTAAATATTCCTTAGTTTTGATATAGCTAAAAATGATGATTCTTTAATCCTAGTTGTAATGGTAGAAAGTGGAAAATGTTAATAGTCATAGCCAACTCAACTCTAATAAGGCCAAGTTAAATCATATAAATATAATATGGTAAAGGATTCATAAAATAATTTAATACATAAAATTTATTTTACATTATTACTATCATTTGGGTTATATGGTTCTGATTTAGAAATTCAATAAGACCATAAGACTCATACACTCAACCCTTCCCCTTAGTGGTTTAGCCACTCCGGACTGTGATAATTAAGATTGAAGAAAAAAATTCATACATGGATATGATATAAATATATAATAGATGAACTATGGTAGTTTTCAATTGAGTTCTCAAGAATAAAGTAGTTTTCAATCAGATTAATCAATAAATCAATAAAACATTAATAGTAAATAATAATCACACAAGAACATTGGTGATTCCCATGTTAGAATGAAATGAAAATGTTAGATGAATTTCAAAATAGTAAATGTAAATTAAAAAGATGTAGAATGTGTGTAGAACGCTCAAATTCTCTAGGAATCAATCACAGTAGTAATAACAATTTTTTAGATTTGATTTGGGAGAAAAAAATAAGGGAGAAAATGAGAATTTCTCCCTACCCCCTTCCCCCCCCCACCTGCACACCCCCCTGCATTCTTGTGCTAAATAGCATTTCACAATAGAGCCTTCAGGATGATATTTATTTCTCACATAAGATTTCAATGTAAACATCATTCTTTCAGTAGGATACATCCACCGACTCGAAACATGACCACCAAAGAGAACTTCCGTGGGAAGATGCACAGTCAAATGTAACATACATGTGAAAAAAGACAGTGGGAAAATTTTCTCTAATTCGCAAAGAATAATCGGTGCATCTCTCTACAATTTCTGAACAACACTGTTTCTCAATCTTTTGGCACAAAGATCTTAATAAAATTGACATAACTTAATCATCGCAGTTCTAACATTATGTGAAAGTAAATGGCAAATGGAAATGGAAATCAACTCATGTAACAAGACATGGTAATCATGGGTTTTAAGAGATTTGAGTTTCACATCTTGTGTATTCACCCTTTTCAAAATATTACTTGAATAACCATCCAGAACCTTCAAACTTTCCAAGACCTAAAGAAATTGTTTTTTCTCCACATTTTTCATCGAATAATAGGAAACAAGGACTTTCCACTTATTTTGACCAATTAACTCAGGATGAAGTCTTTCTCTTATACCCCAATCCATCAAATCACGATGACACCGCAAATCGTCTTTTGTTTTTCCTTTGACATTTAAAATAGTATCAAGTAACATATCACAAATTTTTTCTTGATATGCATTACATCCAAACAATGACGTAATAAATTCGATGAACAATACGGAAACTCAAAGAATATGGTTTTATTTATCCAATTTCTATTGGAATTCGAATTAGCATGCTTTCGCTTTCCGATATTTGATTGAATTTTTCCAAGAACATAATTCAAATCATCAAGTTCTTTAACAATATCAGTCCCTGACATTTGTTGAGGTGTCTCATCTGTCTCGATGGCATTATCAAACTGTCTCCGATTTTTCCTGTATGGATGATCCATTGGTAGAAAACGTCGATGCCCTATAAAGCTGAAAGTTCATCGAAACTTTAATCTTCAGAAACATGTATTTTTCATAAAAATAAGACAAGATAATTTCCCTTTAGTACTCCAACCAGACATCATTCTGTAGGTAGGGAAATCATTTATCGTCCATAATAAAGTTGTACGAAACATAAAGTACTCGTTTCTGAATGCATCATACGCTTGTGCACCAACAATCCAAAGATCATTTAACTCCTATATTAATGGTTGCAAGTATATATCAATATCATTTCTAGGATCACTGGGTCCAGATATCAATATACTCAGGATAGTGAACGGCTTCTTCATACACAACCATGAAGGAAAATTATAAATGAGAATGAAAACAGACCAAGTACTGTGTGTAGTATGAATTTGGTGAAATGGGTTGAAACCATCACAGGATAATCCCAATCTAACATTTTGTGGGTCGGCTGCAAAATCAGGATGTAACCTATCAAATTTCTTCCAAGCCAA
The DNA here is from genome assembly GCA_963277665.1 of Viscum album. Taxonomy (NCBI): domain Eukaryota; kingdom Viridiplantae; phylum Streptophyta; class Magnoliopsida; order Santalales; family Viscaceae; genus Viscum; species Viscum album. The sequence goes on along the minus strand of OY728121.1, from coordinate 1,073,264,119 downwards.
CCCATCTGCAGGATGCACTATTTTATCATTATCCTTATTTCTTTCATCTGCATTCCATCTCATATTCTTTGCCATTTGTTCTGACATAAAAAAATTTTGAAGCCTGGGAATTAAAGGGAAGTTCCACATCACTTTCTGTGGTATGTAAGATTGAGATCCGTCTTTATTAGTCTTCCACCTTGATGTGCCACACTATTTTCACTGACTCAAGTATGCATTCTCCTTCCAGAAAAAACAACAGTCTTTGAGACAAGAATGAATCTTACTAGATGAAAATCCAAATTTGTCAACCAACTTTGATTCCATGTAATCATTTTCTGGAATACATGCATCATTAGGAAGTAAATCCTTAATAAATGTAAGGAGATAGTCGACCGTAGTATTACTAAATCCATACATTGTTTTCCCATGATATAATCGCATTAAAAACTCAAGTTTTCTCATTTTTCCACATGGTTGATATACTGGGGTATTTTCATCTTCCATCAGCTTTCTAACACTCTCAACGTCATCATCCTGATTAATAGATGAGAACTGTGTTCCAGTATTCATTTCCTCTTGCACTGGTCTACATGAGGATCTAGCTTCAGAAACAAAAGGAAACCAATCAGAAATCAGACTTTTCATACCAATCTTTTCTGCTGAATCGATGTCATTCAACACTTGATCTTTTTCTCCACTATGATACCACACATGATAATTTTTTTGGAAACCACTTTTAGTGATATGGTAACTCACTTCCTCATGAGTTAACCAAGGTCTTCCAACACAATCAAAACACAGGCATCGAATCAATCTGCCATTTGAATCATTAGTGAATGCAAAGTCCAAAAAATATTGTAACTCCTTATGAAATTCATCAGTGATCTGATCAATGTTGTACATCTAGTATCTATCCATTCTGAGGCAGATAAACATATATTAAATAAATAATCTAGAAAATGACTTAACATTATATGTATTGTTTCATAAGATATTAAGTAATCATCAATAACAAGTTAATAAAAAAATCATAACAAATATATTAAAATTATGGTTTAGGGAATTCATAAATTTTTTAAATTAAAAAAATTCACGAATAGTCATACATAAGTTCCAAGAATGAGGATTTATTATAGTAAAAAGAGTTTATATGAAATCTAAGAGATAATAATAATCAATTACCAAAACTGTTTGGGTTAATTCATAACGAGTTGTGATGTTTTGTATTAAATCTACAAAGATTTATTGAAATTTAGAGACATTTTGAAAATATAAACCATATTATATACCAAGAATTAATATTAAAGAATTGGATGAGAATTAAAATGGTAAGAAGATGAGAATAATAAATAGTTTCTGAATCTATACTTTAATGATGGTGGTCACCTTAGAAAAGGGATATCTCATCAACTTGGTTGTTCCCACCCTTGCTCGTATCTATGAACTGTTGGGTCAAATACAGGAATGAAGATCCCCACATCACCTCAATGGTCCATTTCAATTAATGTATGGATGGGTGGTGAATTTATATCAATGTTATGAGTACCGGTATACCACAATAGTCCCCCACTCTAACTTTCATCCTACCCTACTCTACATTGTTGTCATTCTACAAAAATCCTTGGTAATTTCTAGTGTGGTTGAGTTGTTTAGTGATTTTTCTCAGTTTTCTTTTACGCCTTACCTCGCACCCCATTGAGTAGTGGTAGATGACAGAAGGGGTTCTTTAAAAGAAAGATCATATATCATTATGCTTCGAGATAAGATATTAACCACTCAGGTGTATAGGGTAACCATTTGTGAACCCTACACTCCTTAAATATTTGAAAGGAGGTTCGGATGATTATAGCAAGTTGTATTTTTACCAATTACCCAGATCAAAATAGAATCTCACTTGGTCATTCTTCATCAATTATGATTGTTGATGCTGTGTGAGGATTCTAGAATGAAAATATTTTTCCCTCACATGGGAGCCTTAATTAACTTTTCATGGGAGTATACATGGATTTTGGTGGATTACTACCCTAAAGAAGTACTGGAAAGGTCAGTCTGATAGGTATTCAAGCTGCTGGCCTCCACTACTCTTATGTCTGATGCACCCTCTTTATTGATTTCAATGGGAGAACGAATCACATCCAAATAATCTAAACCTCTCAGGGGAACTTCAACCTCTAACCACCTCCTTATAGGATATGGTGCATATTTGACATTCTTATCTTATTCCTCCAGTATACCTACCAATTTTGGTCCCTATGAATCAGCAATGGGAACCCCATCAATTGATGTGGGTCCTATTATCCTGATCCCAAAGCTAGGCAGGAAGCATAAATGGAATATTTTTCTACTCTTGAGTCATTATTTAATAAAAATATGTCTATTGTGTTTTCACTACTAGATTATATACCAGTGGTAGTGAACAATAAAAATCAGAATCCCCACATTGAAACCGAACACCAGGTTGTACGGAGGTGGGCCTAGAACTAAATTTTCACCATCGTCATAGATACTCCCCTAGAAGAGATGATTGATAAGTTGGACAATCAATTACAATCCTCACTTAATCAATCCAACCACTACATTGCCACTAAATCACTCAACTCTCACTGCGACACCTAGGATCTTGTGACTATAAGAAATGTTGGAGGTGAGTAAACAATGTATATATTACATCTAAATCATAAGACCCATCATCTATGCTAAGCCCACCTCCTGACACCATCCATGTGAATTCCCCCTAAATGGATAGTATGTATAGAGGTGCCTACTTTTTCAAGAAACCCCATAAGGCACTAAATGGGACTCATTATTTGAAAATAAAAAATTTCAATTTGGAAAACTAATTTAAATATCTTTAGAAAATCGACCAAGTCATTAAACCATTTTAAAAATATAGGCCAGAAGGCCAAAACATTCTTAAAATTTATAATTTGTTTAAATAAAACCATTTGGAAGATAACCCAAGTGTTTAGTGTATTTAAATTTTCAAAACACACGTAAAATATTTTTCACCATGTAAAATCCATAGTCACAACTTAATAAACATGAAAAATATAGAGGAGGCTAATTTCATGCATCATAATCATTATCCATGATTTATTTACCATGAAACATCATAAAGAACACCCAATAAAGAACTCGAGTAAACCGTGAACACTAAATCATATACCCAATAAAGAACCCAAGTAAACCACGACTATGTCATTTTTCTAGAAGTGGAATATAGTAAAAAGAGTCTATATGAAATCTAAGAGATAATAATAATCAATTACCAAAAGTGTTTGGATATATTCACAATGAGTTGTGATGTTTTATATTAATTCTACAAAGATTTATTGAAATTTAGAGACATTTTGAAAATATAAACCATATCATATACCATAGTGTAAGGACGCGACATCATTCCATTGTTCACTTTTAATCATGGAGTATAACACCGCATCATGGTGAAGGAGATTGAAAACTCTTTATAATCTTCTTTTATCATACCCAACAACCAAAACAAACCAACTTACCTTTTTCACACTTGAAGTCACAACCCAAACACCTACATTTTTTTAGGGATAAAGTAGAACCTATGAACTAATTTTTTCCTAGGTTAGCATAACCAATACACTACCTTTTGATGGAGGCACAACCATGTGTGAGTTGAGTGATTACAACTCGATAAAACTTTACACCACAAAGTAAATTCATTATAATGAATATAGAATAATTAAACCAATCAAAGTTGTTGAGAATTATTACTAGTGTAGAATAAATGGATTTGAACCTTCACACGGTAGATATAGAACAATTTAGCTTGGGCATTCTTTCAAGAGAAATGAGTAGAAAAGAAGCATTAAAACCCATTGGTAAAATGCATTTAACATTGATTATCTAAATAACTGCCATTAATTTTTTTTATGTCGATTATAAAATAACTATCATCTAAATGAAAATATGAAATCCTATTTTAGTATTTGTGTTGGTACTTAAAAGAATTATCCTCCAAATATCCAATCTCTAAGAGGGTATAGCTTTCAATCAATACAAGACTAATCAATTCCCAAAACATCCATTGTTAAAAAGGAACTTGAAGTATAAGGCATAAAGTTTCATTCCCATTAAGGTGTTAATGTAGGGTATAATAATTTATATACTCAATAGGGAACCAATGAAATACCTCAAATCACAAGTGAATAACCAAGTGTAAGTGTGAACATTTATACTAATTAGCATGTTTAAATAAAAAACATTTTTAGGAAAATAACCAAAATAATATTAAAATAATTGTAAATAGGTATTTGAAAGACAAATACAAGTTATATCAAGTAACTCACTATACTAGGAAAATGCATATTAGAACTTACCTAAGTTTATATTATTTAATGGGGATCATTATCGATGTCAATCTAGAGATATAGAAATATTGTAAGACATCTTGTCTAGGTTAGGTGTAGGGAAATCTTATAGGCTATCCCACCCAGGTGCACTTCTAGAGTCAGGTCCTAAGCCCATCCCATGGAATGGGGAAGGATTATAAAAAGTGGAGGCCTCATCCCATCCCATGGAATAATTAAAGGGGTATACTCATTTATAACTCAAAATCATATCCTATGTAATTTACATGTACATAAATGGACAGAAAACATGCTTAACAATATATAATAAAAAAGAAAAATATAAACATACCCTTTATAGCATGATCATAATCATATACAAGGGTATTCTATGAATATGTTTGATATAAAAAGGTAAAAATTGGATAAGTAAGGTTCTTTACATAGTGAAAATCCTAACTTTTGGAATTTATGACTAAAATATCCAACTTCTGAATTCTGTAAATTTCATAAATACAAAGTCTATTACTCAAAACACTTAGAAACATATTAATAATTACATAATAGAAAATAGAAACATAATAATTCTAGAATAGTAAATAGATGAAAGAATAGTAAAAAGATTAAACCATGAATACCATAATACTAGATTAATTATGAGAATTAGAATGAAATATAAACCATGAAATACTATTGAATAATAGTCGACAGAATACCAATCAACACACAAGAGCCACAAAATAGTTGGAAATAAACACAAACCCCTCCTTGAACTCCTCCTGCAAACTGAAAACTTCCTAAACATAATAAATACTGCAAACAATATTCAAAGAACCCACAAAATAGGAGCCAAAAAATAGAAAACGCACCGAAACACAAATAGAATTAATACTACAAACTAGGAGCCACAAAACACAAACTCCTCCTGCAAATGCGAACAGTATTCATCCTCCTGGGAGCCATAAAACAGGTTAACAAAACTGTAAACAGCAGCCACATAATATAATTAATTAAATTAGTAGGGCCAACGCATCGTAGAGAAGAGAAAGGCCCGAATAAGGGTGTGGAGGAGGGGATGAACCCTTCGTCCGATGCACCGAATGTATGAGGAACACCCAAATAAGGGTATGGAGGAGGGGAGTACCGCGTGAGGGATGGAGAAACCCTGAATGGAGAATCCAAGCCACGATTGGAGAATCCACGCTGTGGATAAAGGAACCGCGATGAGGGATGGAGGAACCGAAGCTGGCGAGGACAACGGGAGAGGACAGCAGCTAGTGAAAGAAATGACAGCCCAAAGGGAAGAGAGAAGGGTGTGGTGAGAGAGGTCGTCGGGAGGAGGAGAGGTCTTCAGGAGGAGGAGAGGTCGTCAGGGGAGAAGGGTGTCGTGATGAGGGTTTCATATCGGGGAAGGAGGATCCCGATAGGTATCGGAAAAAAAAGAGAAACGCAAATGTGTAGCCATGGATGAAAATTGAACCGTGGGTATAACCAAGTTATAGACACAGACTTATAAAACCGTGGCTATAGCTTAAATTTCCAGTAGTGTGAAATGTTAATGACTATTTCATCCTGGTCTGGATCTTCTAGAGTTGTGGTTGTATTTTCCAATGAATCGACTTGGGAATTTTATGACCATGGGATATGTGTCAATGTGCACATGAGCCTCATCCCAGTTGGTGAGGTATCTTGAAGTGCATCCACAAGACCCAGGATCAAAACCAGGTAGAGGTATATTTCTGGGGGGTATTGTAGCAGTACTGTAGCAGGTACTGTAGCAGTGCTATAGCAGAACTGTACACCGTGCAGGCACTGTAGCAGAACTATACATTGTGTGGGCACTGTAGCAGAACTGTACACTGTGCAGGTACTGTAGCAGACTGTACACTATGCGGGAACTGTATCAGGCACTATAGCAGGTACTGTTCGGCACTGTAGTAGCTGGAACTATTCACCTTGGGTCACCGGTTTGGGCTTGGAGTCCTTAAGGCTTTCGGGCCACCCAGGACTTCAGGTCAGTAGGGATTTGGGGCCACCTTTAAGGCCTTCAGGCCACCTCAAGGCCTTCGGGCCACATGCAGTTGCCCCAGACATACTACAAAAAAGGAGCGGCCTTAGAAGAGGATTCAAAGCAGGTGCACTCATCAGAGCAGAGCCAAATGGATTGTCAGAATGAGAGGGTATGGCTATGCCATCGGTACTAGCATGTGCTTGCACGGGAAGCCTAGCCAGACGACCTTGTGAAGGTGGAGATCTACTATCACGATGCAGATGTTAGGGAGGGGCAGTTCCTTGTAGATAGTCTTGTTGAATTACCTAAGACCTTCGGGTCATGTAATCTCCTAAGCCTATGGGCCATGTAATCTCTGAGCCTACGGGCCTTGTAAGGGTTCCCCCTCATCCCTTAAAAGGGGGTTTATCAAAAATCAATAAAAATGAAGGCCTTTGGGCCATTCAGACATGAGTCAATGTTGGATCTGAGGATAATTCTTCCATTAGTCCCTATACACAGTCATGCAATGGGATTAACTCTTTTTCCTAATATCATAATCCTATTAGATCTATTTTATTACCAATTATGAATTTCATTTCACCTCAAGGTGTTCCACTAGAATTTGTGGTGCTAGTTCTTTTCCTAAAATGAGGGCTTAATATTCTGCCTCATTGTTTGTATTGTCTTATGACAATAGGAAAGATTAAGGCAAGATTGTCATTGTAGGAGAGATGAGGATGAATCCCCACCCAAATTTATTGATCTTAGGTTCTTTCATTCTCTTCCCTATTGGGCTTCTGGATGCACCATCAAAATATATTTCCCATTTTTGGGTACCATTGTGAATAAATAAGATATCTTCATTGGGTAATTTAGTATTTAATGATGTTGCATCATCATATGGGTGTTCTATAAGAAAAGATGCTATATTTTGTCCTTTCATCACTTTTTGAGGTATGAATTGTATGTCAAACTACTGTAGGATAACTTCCCATAATTCCAAATGTCTATTAAACATAGGATGGATGAGGATATATTTGAGTGGGTTATTTTGAGAGAGAAAATGGACTTCATGGTGATGTAGGCAATGCCTTAGTTTCTAAAACTTGAAGATTAACTCCATGCATCTCTTCTCGATATCTGAATATTTAGTCTCAGTGTTGAGCATGTTTTTACATAGGTAATAAAGAATATTTCATTCCCAACATCATTATTTTGTGTGGGTAAGGTTCCTAGTGATCATTATGGGTTGTTACATATAGAATGAGTGATTTCTCCTCAATAGGTGGAATTAACATTGGGGGGCTCAAGAGATATTTCTTTAGGTTGTCAAATTATTCATAATAGTCATTAATCCACTGATATGTGAAACCCTTATTCATTAACATGGTTAAAGGAAAAAATTACCTGTGAGGTTGACTATAAATCACTGAATATAGGAAAGGTTTACCTATAATCCTCTTAACACTTTGAGGTTTCAAGGTGGAGACATATTTAGGATAGCCTTTATCTTCTCATGGTTGAATTTGATGTCACAATGGCATAAGATGAAGTTGATAAATTTCCCTAAGGTAAACCCAAAAGAATATTTCAAGTGGTTCATCTTTAGGCTATGTTGTCATGGTTTGTTAAATATGGCATCAAGATCATCCAAGTGGTTGGGATGCTATCGAGACTTAACCACTAGTTCGTTGACATAGAACTCAAGAAACATTCCAAAAAAGGGTTTGAAAATGAGATGAAAGGAACATTGGTATTTAAAACCATAATTATTTAATAAAAATGGCATTACCTGATAGTAAAATGCTCCCTGAGGGGCCCTGAAGATTCTTCATCTCCTTGTTCCATTCAGATTTGACTATACCCTGAATAGCCATCCATGAAGGAGAGGTCTTGATATCCATCTTTTGCATCAATCAGTAGATCTATAATTGGGGTTGGTAAATCATCTTTCAGATAGTGCCAGTTGACATCCTTATAGTCGATGCAGACCCATATTTTCTCATTCTTCTTTTTTACCAGGACTATGTTGGCTATCTATATCAGATATTGGACTTCCTGAATGAAATTGGATTTGATAATATTATCAACTTTTACCTTAATTTTGGAGACATGATTTGGGTGTATCCTTTTGGCTTCCTGTTTGTGTCCCCAGTGGTTTCCTAGAAATCCCAAGGGGTGATTGGACACCTTGGGATTGAGGACTAGAATATCTGTGTAATTCTAGGAAAACACATCCTGATGTTTCTTCATAAAATATGTGTATACCTATTTTTCTTTTTAAAACAGGGTCGCACTGATCAAAGTGGGTCGTGGATCTTCTTATGTACCCAAATTATTTCTATGAGTTCATAAATGGTGGTAGAAACACCTTCCTCAAATGATGGAGGGGAATCCATGAGGTCCTCCTCCTCTTCCTATTATTCATTATCTTCCTCTTCCTCTTATTCCTTATTTTGAGGGGAAATATAAAAGTGGTATGCTCTCTAGAGTTAGAAGGAGAGCCAAAAAATTTAAATTCAGAAGATGAAATGACTCCCTTCAAACCTGTTAAAAATTTGGGGCCTTTTTGAAGCTCCGAAGGGGGTGGAGTGGGAGAAATTGAATGGGAATATTCTTACTATTTTGGATCAGATGATGAGGTAGGGATCTGTTGAGGATTCATGGATGGAACATGGTAATTTTCATCCAAGATTATAATACTTTATAAATTTGGGCCCATGCCTTTGATTCGATGGATAGGAAACACATATTCTTCATTGAGCTATTTGAAGGGATTTTCCATAACTATTTCTAGACCATTTGGGGCTGTGAACCGAGTCACACCATCAGTCATGGATTGTTTCTCTTCCCTCTGGTAGAATCTTGCATCAATATACTAAGTTTTGAAAGATTCAAATTTTTATTTTTCACCATAAAATGTCTCAATTTTAAATTAATGTAATATTTGAGGCATTGGTGGTATGATGAGAGGATTTTTGAATAATGGTGAAAACACGGTCTTCCCAGTAGAACATTGAAAGTCATGCCTTTCCGAACAACCATAAATTCTGAGTTGAATATAAGGTACCCAAACTGGGCCTTGAGAATTATTTCACTGAGAGGCTCTTGTTCACTCTTCTCATAACCATACAGTGTCAGAGCAGACGGGGAAAAGTGAGCCTCATTGTAATCCAGTCAATGAATTGTTCAAATTGGAATGGGGTTGACTCCTGAGCCATTATCAATAAAATATCATTGGATATCAATGTCATTTATGCAACCATATACATACAAAGGTCTGGTGTGTCCTTGTATAATGGAATCTTTTTCCTATTCCATGAAACAGATCATCATGTGGCATTATGAAGGATATATTTCTACATAATATACTTCAACAGTAGTAACTTTGTCCTAAAACACTTGAGGTCTTGAAAAAGCCTCTAGGATCACTTCTCGAAGGTCTTTCAATAGACTTAAAACATCCAGGATTGACAACTGGGTCGGCACCAGGGCTATTTTATTCAATATTTCATACTTATGGGATAAATTTCTACACAACCCAATGTGAGATTTCTATCTCTCAGTCACTTTAGGAACTAAAGTACTTGATTTAGGTTGATCGTCCCTTTGAATAGTTGTTTAAGTCACTCTCATCTCTTGAGGGTTAAGTCAACTAGGAATTCTTGCATGCTGAGGATGGTTTATCGATATTGTCCCCTCTAGTTAAGCTTCTAGGAGGATTGGGTGAGGGAAAACCATAGAATGTGTGGGGGGATATTTCCTACTCCTTTTGGGCTCATCAGAGGGCTCTCCTATGCTTTTCATCTACATAGACGGTCCGAGCGGGGATGTGACTGGAGTATTGACTTCTTTCACAGTTGCATCTTCCCCTGTATCCTTAACCCCAATGGCCTCTCCCCATATTCCCCAATCAGATGCATAGAACCCAAGTTCATATCCACACTCATCGTATGAGAAGAGATCCACTAATTGAATAACATTAATGGAATCTAAGATCAATTCCTCATATAATGAGGACTATGTCTGGCAGGTTGACTCTTGTTAAACCATTTGGTGGGGTGGTGCCCATGATTTTAGGACTAAAATTATAAAGTTCAATATAGTCAAATACATATTCTTCCTTGGTATAGATTCATATTCATTTATTTTCTTCCTTCTCTTCGGGCCATGTCATTTCTTGGAAGACTGGATTTTGGAGGAATATGGAGATGATATAGTCATTTGTGTCGTAGCAAAAGCAGTTGGGGGCATAATTATCTATTTCAATGGTTCTCAGAGGATAGCATGGGTCGGTTTGATCATATTTATGACCATATAATCACTAAAATTCTACATACATTTTTTGGTAACTTCTTTCCATTCACCCTTTTCCTCTAGATTGGTGATATAAACACATGCTACCTATGTGGGAAGATTTCCCAACTTTACATGTCTAGAGTCCACCATTTTTTCAGAATTTATTTGAAAAAAATCATTCCTAAATAGTGTTACCCAATGTTCAATAGAAGTGGTGATAGTTTGGGAGATCTTTGAGACCATCCTAATCAGGCCTCTTAGGATTTGGTAACTTGAGCAAGTTATTTTCCAAATCCACAATGAAGTAGCCAAAGACTTGTTCATCTTGGAATGAACATACCTTGTTCTTTATCTCCTCAAACTGGTTTCACATATAATAAATTCTATCATCCGGATAAGGTGAGAATTTTTTTTTATGCTCAGGATGAGGCTTTGCATTATATGGTGTGGGATTTGAGGATATAGTTGGGGTCGAAACTAGCTTAAACATAACAGATTCAACCTTTGCTTCCCCAGTTATCTTACCTTGAGCTGATGTAATTACTTAGGACTTAACCTTGGTTTGTAAGATGGAATCTTCTATTCTTTGAGAAAATGAGGAGAGATATCGAAACCCTTATATATATTTTAAATGGATGAGTGGAGTGAAAAAATCATCATATAGATTCTCTACATAGATTGACAATAAAAATTCTTGGGGAAGCTGTAGGTACTAGGAGTAGGTAAACCCTTTCCATAGAGAAATGAAATCTAAGACCCCCACATTCCCCTACTTTTTTACAGATCTATAACTCTAGGACTATTGTCTTCTATAGTTTTGGGATTAATTTAAAGGTAAAACATCAACAAAAATCTTCCCATCCCATGACTAACTGAGATAGAAAATTAGTGTGTCATATGAAAGATGGACCGTGTGGTCTTTATAAGAAGCATCTAAGTTTAACTGCTTATTTTTGTGTGGGTGTCCCCATCATGGGATCACAGTAGGAAAAAAAATGCATCAAATTCTTCTCTCGATCCCCTGATCCATTAAATATTGGAAATATAGGGTTCCCAAAGTTTGGCAGAGGAGGGGTTAGATCCACCCATTCAAGGTAAGGCCATCTTTCTAGATGAACTTGTGCACTCCATTCTTCCATAGCTTTCAATTGAGTTATAAATGACTTAATAGTATTGATGATTACTTGATGGGTGTCTGGTTCAATAGGGTCGTAAGAAGGGGTAGCAGTGGTTAAATCCATCTATGGTGGTTCTACTCATACACGTGGTGGGTATCCCATAGGGGCTAGTCCATGAGGATGGGTTTGAACTAACCCGAGTTGTGTTCCCTAGGGAGGGAAATTATGATATACTTATTTTTTGGGGTCTACATATACTGGTTGTTTGTCCTATACATTGAATGGATGTTTTGGTTCCAATTAAGTTACTAGGATGAACCCTCTTTGCTGAGGTACACTAGTTGGGAGTACTATTTGAGGATCTTCTTATAGAAAATATCTCGTAGAAACTTTTCCTTGGAGTAATTTTGTGTTCTGTCTTTTCAACTCTTTTATCTATTCCACCTAATAAGAGAATATTTATTTAAGTGTGAGGGGTTCAAACTCTTTAGTAGGTGGTTGAGGCCCAACCATACCTTTACCCTTTTCTTTAGTGGATTGTCTCTGAGGAGGTAGTAATGGAGTGATTGAGAGAGTGACCAAATTTAGAGAAGGCCTATGGTTTTGGGTATGAACACATCCTTCAATTATTTCAATTTGGACCATATTATGAAGTGAGTATTCCTTCTCCTGATCCTATGTATTTACATCTTATTTTTTAGGGTCTGAATGGGTGGTGTTAATGACATTCACTAATGCATAATGCATTGCAGGTATTTCATTAGTCTCTTTGTGAAACTGCCTTTGTTGCGCCCTCTGTGAGGCCTCATCCTCTCATTTGTTAGTTCTATTGGAATCATTTGATGACTGGTAATTTGAAGGGAATCTCTAAAAAATTTGTGTATTTTGAGAGAGGACACTGGATCATAGGATTGATTAACTAGGAGGATTCATCCTATGGTGTTCCCCCTAATCAGGAGAAGACTGATTTTTGCTGTGGAGGAGGTTGATGAGGTAGAAAATCCCCCAGCCCCGTGGGCTATGGTTTCTCCTATTCCACTTCCATAATATTTTGAGAATGTTATTTTGATCTTGAAGGTTATGGTAAAAAAAATCCCCTATCCCTATAGACTGGGGTTTCTTCTGAATTTTCATGGTTACTACTACCACATTTTCTTTCTTGATTTTACAGATCTGTGTCCAAAGATTGGTTAGATTCATGGTATGACCAACACCTAATCTACCTGTTGTTGAATAAATTTTTCCATTTGAGACATTTTATCTATCTTATAGTTGACTTCCCTTAAGAAGGAGGCTTTCTTGATGTTTTTAGATGCCTAATGAAAAATTATTTTGATGGATCACTCTTTTCTAACCCAATGTTGGTGAGATTCAGTCAGGACCTATTTTTGTTGAGCATACCATCTTTTGAAAATAAATTCAGTTTTTTAAGCTATCCTAATTATTTGACATTGGATAGTGTCTCTTTTTGTGGTATCTTTTGATTTGGGATCATGGTGAAATGAAACACCCCATGTTCACTCCATCCTCTGATATGAACACTGAATGGGGAACCTGTGATCAGCTGACACAATTCATTTAACGTGTTGAGACATGTGTGCTTAAGGGATACTTTTTGTTTCCCATTTTGGATGTCATGTATCTAGGAAATCTGTTAAGTCAATTTGGAAGTGAATCCATTATATTACCTTAACGTGGCTTAGTTATTTGTCATTAGGTAATAATTTTTCTCTTAATTGACAAGGAGTGTTCCATTTTTTGAAGTGGATATCGAGCACACAATCTTCAAACAACACCTATAGGATGATATATTGGGGAGTGGATAAGGACATAACATGATGGGTATTCCATATTTATTCATCTGTCTCCTCATGTTCAACATGTCTTCTTCTTCTTTCACTAGGGTCTCCTCAACCTGGTCTAACCAAAGTGGATGCTTCTCTACTACTTTATTGTACATAGTGAGATCGGTAGGGACTTCCTATGTCATATTGGAAGCAAGGTGATCCAAGGGTGATTTAAATAATGAATCTTTCCTTGGGCTACATTCTGTATGAGAAATTATTTCACTTGTCAATAAAAAGGCATCATGCATAACTAGACTCATTTTATCAAGTGCCTCACAGTGGGATGGATTTCTCATCATTAAATTTCCAAGGGGAGGACCTCCTAGATGAATTGAAATTTTTTTATGGGTAGGACTCCTATTATAGCTTATTGTCCAGTTGATAAGAGATTTCTTGCAGCATATACCTTGGATAGTACCTTTAGGGTTGACTATAGAAGGGGAGTACCTTCTTTTTTGTTTGATCTTCTAGTTCCACTGAGGGATTCCATGGCGCTCATCAGGATATGGGATATTGATATCAGTCATATTATGTACATGAAGCAATCCTTTATGGTGTGGTGTATAAGTAGGACCTTTGTAACTTTTTCTATTATTTCAGTAATTTGGTAACAGGAGAGTAGGATCCTGAGCTATCACAGATAATCATATGAGGGCTTTAAGAACTCCCACATTAAGCAAAGTGTGATCATAGATTGGATCTTCATTTTTCAATCACCTTTTGTGAGGCTTCTCTTTGGATGCTTTCTTGTGGATGACTAGATCTACTTACTGGGAAAATTGGTTTTCATATACAAAATCTTGTTTAGTTATCTCATGTGTCTCGGCTAGAATTTTCTGATTGGTTTCTGCAATTTTATCAAGGGTTTGTGTCTACCTTAGAGTGGCCATTGGAATATCCTGATTACCTCTGGTTAGAATGGGAATATATACCTGATACAGTTGTCTATATATTATGGGGTAATTTATCCCATGACCCTCCTAGGTGGGAGCATAGGTGTGTGTATACTTTGGAGTGACATGTTGATGAGTCACCCCAATTATGGGGATAGAGTTGTGTGTCCTCCCTAGAGTGACATGTTGATGAGTCACCAAAATTATAGGGATGGAGTTGCATATCCATCCATCCATCACTGCCTCTGCCTTTATTATATCCTAGTGGGTTTTTAGGATGTGGGAAGGAATTTTCAACTAACCTTTTACCATTATTAGAATGTTTTTTGGTAACTTTAGTGGTTGGAACGGGGATATATGCCCATTTAGTGGATGGAGTAAGGGTGTGTTCTTGCTCCTATCCTCTATTTCCTATAAGTGGATACTGAAATTACTCAATTATAGGGATAGAGGTATGGGTATCCCCCATGTTTTTTTTCAAGACCTATTGGATGATCTCCCCAATTTCATCCAAGTTAGGTTGACAATCTTAATAGAAGTGGGCAGGTGTGTGCACCTGCTCACGGTTTTCCTCCCAATTTGACTGGATGACTTGATTGATGTGGGTATGTATTTGTGTATGCTCATGGATTTCCACTATATTTGATTGGAGGGGTTATCTAGATTCTACCAAACTTTTACAGTATGCTTTGCTAGTATGGGAAGGTTTTTGCGTCTGCTCATAGTTTTCCTCTAAATTTTACTGGTTGGCTTTGGAGGGAACATAGGTGCGGACCTGCTTACCATTATCTGGTTGTTTCCCTCAGTGGGTCAACTTTGTGTTTCTGGTTATGAGTGACCTAGGCCGAACTCCCAAGGAAAAAACCCCCATAATGTTGAGGGTTTTCCACTGTGTGGCATTGGTGGCGATGTCTTCTAGAAGGATCCCTTTTGAGGGAACCCTATGTTTTCTGGGTGAGGCTATTTTTGGCCTCTTGATCTACCTCCCTAAGATAAGGGATGAGCTAATTGCTACGTTCTGGGGATAGTATCCCAAAATGGTTTGAGATGTAAATCAGTTTTTTCTTCTTATGGGCTTCCAATCATCGTTGAGAAAACAGTTGGAAAGGCTTCATAAGATGTAGGGCCTATCAAGCTACCTCTAGGTTTGGGAGGGTACCATTTTGGTGGTACTCTTAATCCAATGCATTTAAAACCCAATATTAAAGACTCTGGGTGGGCGACGGTGTCCTCCATTTGGTTGAGGAGCTATATTGCATAGTATCTGATGTGTATGTCTATGATAACTCGTATGAATCCATTTGGATTGAAAGGAGATTTGGTTGAAAGTTTTTGAAATATAGATGAAAAACTGAAACAATAAAACCGCATCAAAGAATCATCTTAATAAATGATCACATGCATAATTAATTCTCATTTTTGGACATCATTCATTTTAAGAGTGAAAGGGGCCTATCATATGGGTGAAACTATCATCTTGGTTAAGGATTCACGTTGGGTTCACCATTTTTGTTTTCGATGTAAAAAAACCAGTGGCGTCTTGAATATTCTTGATGGATTTATTGTGGGTTTTTGAATTTTGCACAATCATTCACATCAAATTCACCATTTTCAAACTATTTCCAACTAGTTTTGTTCATGAATCTAGAAACACCCAAAAGTTCCCTTATTGGAGATGTTTCAAAAATATACTTTACAAAGGTAGTCGATTATTAGGAGATAACCCAACAATTCTTAGGGACTCATACTAGTTTATAGGATCAGAGGTTGGTCTCATAACACCCTTTTGGGGGGGATTATTTCCTACTCTAGGAATATCTTAAATATTTAAGACATATTCATGAATCCTTCATTAATTCCCAAGTATTACATGGTTCAACCTTAGGTTAACAAAAAATTATTATCATGCATGACTTTAAAATCATCTATATGTATATGATTTTCTTCATCGATGGAGAAATTGGTATGTATCCAAGGTTCTCTATTGATGGTACCCTTTTTCATATGTATTAGAGATCCTTTGGTCATTTATTATTACAGTGATGGTTTTAAGCAAGTTAGTGGGGAAATCAAGGTTTTATCATCATCCAATGAGGATTTTTTTTTTTTTGATGTCAGGATCAGATCCATAAGATGGGTTCCCTATATATCCATGGAACGCATCATAACTTTTAAGGTTATGTGATAAGGAACAAATAGTGCATTTTAATGTCATGTGTCAAGGATTTCTAGGTGAAAGGTTCCTAGTCAACATTTGGTGTGGGACTTATGTTGAGGAGGACCAAGGAACCTGGAAAGGATGTGGGCTCCTAGGTTATATATGACTCTATTGGGGATGTGTCCCATAGAGAGTTAGGGTTGATTTGGGGTGTTAGGTTTAAACCTAAATGAGGCTTCCTACATATCCAATTTGAATGGAAATAAAATCCCACATAGTTCGATTGTGAGGACCCATGACTACAGAATCCCTCTAGATGTTTTATCTCATAGAGTATGAGGCCCTTTGAGATGGATACATGGCCTTGAGGACTCATACCTATGAAGGACTTATGAAGGTTTGTCTCAAAGGTTATGAGGACCTTTGAGATTGATACATGGCTTTAAAGACCCACTCATATGGAGGCCCTCTGAAGGAAGTTGATAGGAAGGGTGAGGCCTATATATCCTTCTAATGTATTGGGTAAAGATTTATATCTCATGAGATAATTATGGTAAACAAGTCGATGGGCTGGATCCATAAGGTTAAATAGGTGTATCATGATCCATAAGTGGAAACAGGTGTATC
The DNA here is from genome assembly GCA_963277665.1 of Viscum album. Classification (NCBI taxonomy): domain Eukaryota; kingdom Viridiplantae; phylum Streptophyta; class Magnoliopsida; order Santalales; family Viscaceae; genus Viscum; species Viscum album. Next base: position 1,073,246,883 of record OY728121.1, on the reverse strand, counting down.
CTAATCCATAATGGGAAACAAGTGTGTCCAGATCCAAAATGGTAAATAGGTGTGTCCTAATCCAAAATTAGAAACAAGGGTGTCTTGATCCACTATATGAAATAGGTGTGTCCCGATCCACTATATTGATGGTCTTGGTAGTTAACCTTGACACATGGAATGGTTTTCTATAGTTATAATGGTTCCACACTTATATGACATGAGCTTATGGTTCATGATTGATTTATGATCATTTATCACTCTTATGATTCATGTATTATGAACTACCAATCTTTATATCATGTCACATGATTATGATCTTTGATATGTATGGTATGATCTTAAAATGTTAAGATCATGTTCACATACCCTTATGTTCATGTTATGCTTATGTATCTCCTTTATTTACCCTTACTGAGCATTTGAGATCACCCCTTTATTATGTTTCATTTCCCTAGGTTATGAAGAAATATTTTAAGTTGGAATACTATAGTGGAAGGTATTTAAGGGAGATGTTGAATAACTTTATCCAAACTAGAAGAATGTGTTCCAAGTTTACAAAGACACTGAACTATTATGGTCCTTGAGTATAAAATTTTGTAATGTGCTGAATATTCATATAAAATGATGTAATATCCATGTATGTTAAGCATGGGTCTCTATAAGTGGTAGAGAGGTCTCTACCATCGAAAGATACAGTTTATAAAAATATACCATTCAGTGATCTACCATTTGGTGATGTACGATTCATTATAATCTACCATTCAATGATCTACCATTCAGTGATCTATTGTTCAGTGTGATCTACCATTCAGTGGATCTACCATTTAGGTGATCAACTAACACTTTTGAAAAGTGAAACCATTTCATATGGAAAATTCCAAGATATGATCAAGCATGGATACTATTGGGTAGTGCTTCCATTAGAGGGTCCTGCAACAACTATCATGAAGAATATATATATTGTTATCATCTTGTCTGATCTACTGCCACAACAAGGAAGTGATATACCATTGTGGATGGTGAATGGTTGAATTGTGTACCCTTGAAGGATCAAGATAATGGTATATAGTTGATCTACCATTGATAAGGAACATGAAGATCAATAAAGCTACTGTTACTGGAATGAAGCTACCATTGATGGAGGAACATTGGTCAACTGCTTCTATAAGGGTTTCATGTACTTCCATCAGGTGGATCCTACTATTACCATTGTCTACAGTCAGGAGTTACCATTGGTGGGAAATTTAGATAACGTTGAGGGATCTACTGTTAAAATGGTAGATATACTAGGTTGCTTCACTATATGAACTATGCTACTTAAAGTGGAAATGGTTGAGTATAGTGAATGTTCATTGCGGTGTTGTTGTGTTTTGAAATAATTGCATGCATGAAAATGTAGTTTCATGCATGAACTAATATCAACATTAACCCAGAAACTCAAACATGAATCTTCCATAGTGACCTTGACTTTGAAATAAGGTGGACCAATAGATAGCTCTGTTGAACAGTTCTGAAAAATATTGAGAATTACTCAAGGAATAAGATGACATTGTTAGGGGGATCGAATAGTTCACATGAAATATATAGGATAGACAAGTTCTTGTCTATATCTTTAAAATGAGAAAGCTATAGTGTGCCCAGTTCTACGTGCCACATCACTTCTAATCATAAGCGATCTACCACTATATCATTCAAACCATGTCACAACCCCTCGAGATGGTTATGTGGGATCATAACTTGTTACACTACACACACACCACATGGGATTATGCCAACCCATGCACTACCTTTAGTAACTTGGCCCTACTATGCACCCTTCACTCAGGCATGCTCTTGTGGGCCTCATAAACAGTCCCTCCCACCTACCTACCAATCACCTTACAGACTCACTAGGATAGCTCTCCCATGGGGTAGACCTTGAGTCCCCTATGTGGGTGAGTTAGATATCCCTCGGTCTTTTATTATTGGCACATTTTTTTACAAAATATAAAAAGTAAAACATTTCAAAATAATAAAAAAACTTAAGATTAAATTTTTAATAAATCTTCATTATTCCATTACTATTAACAAAGTGATATAAAATTAAACTTCTAATCAAGTATCATTAGTCCTTTCTCAAAATGATACATTCATTGAAAATTATATTGACATTTTGAATAATAAGTGAGGTAATTTTTTTTTATAAAAACAATTATTGGAGTATTAAAATAAAATATCAAACACCTATACCAACTCTTGTGCATATGGATCATCAACTTCATCAAAGTCAATATTTCTCCCACTATTTCCATTGGAAATATGTTCTCTTTCAAGAAATATGGAATGTATTACCACAATCACTTTTCTATTATAAGTTTTATATAATTAATATCCATTGGACTCTTTTGGATAACCTATAAAGATATAATTTTTGCTTCAAGACACTAATTCATCAGTAGGTATAGTCTTGTAAAAAGACTCACATCCCCACACACATATGTGTAATAGATTGTGTTTCTTTCCATACCAAAAATCATATGGAATCTCATATATTTATATAGTTAGTACTTGGTTAAGGTTATATGTTTTTGTATACAATGTGTATCCCCAAAAGAATAATGTAAGTGTTTCTTGACTCATCATTGATCTGACTGTGTCAAGAAAGGTCTTATTCCTCCTTTCACTAACATTATTCCATTGAGGTGTGTTAGGAGGAGGTATTTGGGATATTATCCCACACTTTTTCAAGTGATCTATGAATGATTGGTTAAGATATTCTCTGCCTCAATATAAGTAGAGTTCCTTAATATTCTTACCATGCTGGTTTCTACTTCATGTTGATATTCCTTAAATATATAAGAGGAATTTGACTAATACCTCATTACGTAGATATAGCCATACCTATTATAGTCATCAGTAAAAGTAATGAAGTATGAAAACCTACCCCTTGACTCAACTAAAAATGGATCACAAACATCATTATGAACTAATTCCAGTAATTTAGTGCCTCTTAATCCCTTCCTAGAAAAAGGTGCTTTGGCTATTTCCCCTTATAAACAAGTGTTCCATGCATCCAGTGGTTTTAACTTAGTTGACTCTAAAAACTATTCTTTATGTAATTTCTATAAACACTTATCATTTACATGACCATTCCTAAAGTTCTATAGGTAGGGTTATATGAGTCATCTTCACTGGTTTTTTTATTGATTTCCATTAAATGGTTTTCAAGTTTTAGGATATACAAACCATTATTAAGATGTGTCATATCATAAAATATGTTATACTTATAAAAGAGTCAACATTTATTTCCAAAATTGAAATAAAATCTCATGATTTCCATACTTGACACTGAAATTATGTTTTCGGTAACTAGAGAAACATAATAACAATTATTTAATACAAGAACCAAACTAATAAACAAATATAGTTGATAATATCCCACTACTAAGGCTTCTAGTCTTACACCATTATCATCTTGGGGATCCACCTCACCCTTTTCAATCTTATAGAATCTACATGGTTCCTATATTTGAATAAAAATGTGTGAGCCACATGTTGTATCCAATACCAAACTTGTGGATAAAGACATATTTCATTCAATGAAAAAAAAATACCTGAAGTAGAATGGTCACATTTCTTTCCTTCCCCAACTCTACAGTTATTATTCTCATGGAATTTATTTCTAAGTGAAAAGAAGACAGCCTCCTAATAATTTCCCTTCCCCTATATCTTTTCATTTTTATAAGTACAATGTATATATGTCTTCGACTTGGGATTAGACTTAGACCCCTTTATCCTTTCCCTTCCTCCTCTTATTCACCATAAGGACTGATTAATTGGTATTCTTCATATCATTTTCAGCTTGTTGAACTAAATACAATAGATCTGGGAGTGATTTTTTCATGTTATTCATGTTGTAATTAAAAATAAAATTAAATAATCCTGGTGGTAAAGAAGAAATAATGCGATTATTTGTTAGTTCTTAGTTCAATTTGAACCCAACGGCTTCAAGTAACTTGATGTACCCAATCATATTGTGTACATGAGTTCCTTCTTGATTCCATTTTACAAGCCTGCACCTATACAATTCACTTGATATCTCATTCCTTTCATGCCTTTCTCTCTCCTGATATAACTCTAGGATATGAGTTAGCATATTGTAGGCATCTTCATCCTCATGCATTTTCTATAGTTGACTGGACATTAATGACTACTTGATACAATATACATCTAGTTAATCATCTAATTTTTTTTAAAATTATTATTTATCCACATTATTTTCTCCCAATGATGATCAACAATAAGTGAGGACTCTAGAACATAAAACATCCACTCTTTGTGTAACACCCCAAGCTTCTATGGTACGCTTCTCTTTGAATAATGCAATAGCGTGTGTTGTACGCAACATCGAGTTCTAACACACACCACAACCGATCAAACTAGCCGTTATGAATAGTAATACCTACTTTTTAAAATCTTAGAAATTTTATCTCTCAAAATGGACTTCATTTTTGGATTTGGAGTATCTAATTTAGCCTAAGGTGAAATTTTGGTACTTTTTGATAACTTTCATATTTTGATGAATAGTGAAAATTACTAAATTTTAATTAAAAACAACTTTTTTAATAAAAATAATTAATAGTGATAAATTATGAATTTGAGTGGTTTTAAAGTATATTTAGAATATATTTTTACCATTTAATACAATTTTGGTCATTTGACATAATTTCACAATTAAACCGAACATAAACAAGTATCAATCTTTTGATAGTTATTATATCTTAAAAACACGCTTTCTGTTTTGACAGCGGGAATTAATTTTAAATTAATTTCTGCCACTTCTGTGTTTTGAATTTGGAAAGATGGATTACATATTTGGAATCAGGATGTTCAAATTGTGTAAATAGTTAACTTTTATTTTTAGACATTTTGAATAATTACTTCGGTAAATATTTTATTTACCATGGTTAAAGGGTAAATCCGGAAAATAAGGGTTACAAAATAATATTATAATAATAAAAACTTACCCAAAAACGTGTCCTAACCTTATTGGTTGATACATATTCGACCATGGGCATCTTTGGGTCAATTTTGGGACCCCATGATGCCACTTGTAAGTGATAGGGACACTTTATTTTAATTAAGTTAAAATGAATACAAAAATGACACAAGCATATATCTTTTAGAAAAACAATTTTTACATAGGGTTATATATGTTGGATTTTAGACTATAAATATTCATTAGAAAGATAAAATGATTTCATACATAATGATATTTTATTTATAATTTTTAGACATTAAATAAGTTAATTTATTCATGACACAATGATGATGAAGTAATTACCATAATAGTGAATAATTAAAATAATTGATATTATAAATACCCAAATAAATATAATTTGAGACTTTTAATGAATTACACTAATTTTATAGGATAATATGACATATTAGTATTGAATTAATTTACTTTTTTAGAAGTAATCATTATGTTATGATTTTTAAAAAAATCAACTATTGAATAGTGTCAAAATTGACATAAAAGAGTTTTTAAAACAAATAATATATTATTAATTGATATTAAATTACTAAAAATCTAAGGTTCGGCCAAGGGACTTATATAATGATATTTTTATCATTAATGGACCACTTTGGGGTCTTTTGAATGTATATAGTAAGTTTATTAACCATATAATATAAAAATACAAAGAGACATTGTAAAAGTGAAACTAATTAACTAAGAGTTAATACTTAAAGATAAGGCTAGTATAATGACTAAAACCTGTCTAAATTATATTGGTTGGGTTGTTTTCTACCTATACCAACCTTAAAATTTAAATAATCCACTTTGGAGCCATTAGAAACCGAATATGAATTTATTATAAAATAATATTTCTAGTTTTTCCAAAGATGCCCCTCACCCCTCTTATAAAAGGGCACTCTCCCTTCTCATTAACTCACACCTTCAAAGCCTTTTGGTTCGTCCAAAATCTGCCCAAATACTCTATAAACTTCCCTAAATTCATCCTAGAGGCCTTCCTTTAGCCATAAAGCCAACTTAAGGAGCCCTTTTGATCAAATCAAAAGGAAGAACCCAAAGAAGAGGTAATGATTTCACCACCCTTTTTCAAGTTCCTTTCTTCTTCCACTTCTTCTTTCTTTGTTATTACCATTATAAAATAATAACTCCAGTATCTTATATATACTGTGATGTTATTATAAATATGGTACAATCATATTCATTGTTATATCCATCCTTTGAATAACATGTCACCATGCGTACGTACGTACGGCTTACCGTCTCCACGTCGTGGTGTAATTGTTATTCAATAAATTATTATTTGGATGGGCATAATAATGATGTGTGATTCATGTAAATAATAAATGTAACATGATAATGATTCTGTATATATAATATACCATCCAATTATATATTATTTTAATATCAAAAAAATGATATTGTCCCTCGTGCGTACGTACGGACTACCGTCTCCACGAACGCAATGAGATTCATTCTCCATCGTATCCATTCAAGTATAATTCTCATTTGATAATTAATAATAGTATATAAGGACTTGATATCATTATGGATATTAATAAGATACAACCTATCCATAACAAACACAGCTTACGTAACAAAACATATAAAATAAAACGAGTAAGTTAACACCCGAAACGACGATAATTCTAAGATATTATTAACAAAGCAATGTTAAAAGATCATATATGATATCATATTAATGTATATGATTCTTGAATAATTTAATAACAATTATTTCACCATTATACATGAGTTTAACCTACCCCAACCAAGTAAAAGTACAAGTTAAGGGTTTATTTCGCAATCTCTTCATTATCCAAGGTTATTTATACGTAATAATCTACTGGGATCTCTTTATCATCCACATCCATGTTTCTTAAAAATCTATTTCAAAACATTTTTAATATTTAAAATAATATGGATAAAAGTCATTTATACCCTTGTTTTACTTTTTATAAGTGGTTTATAAAGGAATATTTCCGTCGTTTTCCAAACAAGGTGTTTTTTTAACCTTTTCGACAGAATTAAGGTAAGAATGTTTCTTTTAACTTATATGGAAGGTGGGGTTATTCTCCACCGTTATTACACCTTTGAATCTTCCTTCACAATATTATAAAGTTATTTTCAAAATAAAGGTTTTATCTATAATTATGTGACTTTTAAATGATTTCAAAAAAAGAGATATTTCTCTAAAAAGAGTTTTGATTTTATCTATGTCAACATCCTTTGATGGATTTTACGCTTATTTGAATTTGATTTATTATGATACAAAACTTCTATATTGTATTGAAGGTTTTGTGATATGTTTGACTATGGATGTGTTATTTTTATACCATTCATGGTTTATGGATGAAGTATTTACATTTCGTATTCTAGTTTTAATACGAATGTTTATGTTATGTTTAAAACTTTTCATATGGGAATGCATTGGACTTAATATGTGACAGGTGGAGCCCGTTATAGCTCCCCGATGCATCGGTAGGTCTCATGAGACAAACTAGTGTCTTGGCACAAGGCCTTGGAAAAATCTTATTTGTAGTCTTGGCACAAGGCCTTGGCTATGTGGTTATGATAGTCTGGCATTATGCATTCCATCATTATGAAAGTGGTTATTGATATTGCATGTGATTATTCGATTAGTAGAATATCCATGTGAATAAGTAAATAGCATTATTTCATTTTATTTTTTACATACTATGTTGAAGTTCAAGTTTAAAAGTCTTTTATTTTAGTTATACATTGCCTTAAATGTTTATTCTTATTTATGAAAGTTTCCGCTATATTGTTATTCTTACTGGGCATTTGAGCTCACCCCTTTTCTATGTTTTATTTTTCCCAGGATGTGAAGAAGTAAATTATGAATGACCTGCAGGGATATTATGAGGGGATAATAGTATGGACTATGGAGACAATATGTTTTTGTAGTAGTTTTTCACTTTATTATGTAATGTAAAACTTTATGAATATATCTAGTGCTTCCAAGGCTACTAAACCAATCGGTCTTTCGAGATTTGATCTTTCTTGTGATCATGCCAATGTTATTTAATAATGCACCGACTCTGGGTAACTGGGGTCGGGGCATTACATTTGGTATCAGAGGAAGTTTATTACAAACCTTGGAAGCTAGATTTAGATAAAATCTGATTAGAGCACATAAACCTAAGATGGACTTTGAGGATTAGTATAGAAGAACTTCCTAGAATTTTGGTATTGTAGAGATTTTGTGAGTTTTCCGAGAAATACATCCCTGTCTGGATACGAGCAGGTAGAGGCGGCTCTGGCACAGATGTACCTAGGGGTAAAACCCGAAAACACCACTTTGAGCTAGACTCAAACAGGAACTGGTGCACGACAACGGGCCTTGCTGCACTCTTGGTTACGACACTCCCGGGGGATATGCTTAGGATAACTCTCATTTTCTTTACAAATCATTATGAAGGGTTTATGATTATATACTTCCTCAAAGAAAACATTTTTATGATTATGGATTATATCCATAAATAGTTCAATTTATTTTAAGTGTTTTATAATTATGGAATTATGTATTTTGATTCATAAACTGATCTAGTTTATGCCATTGTTTAGAAATGGCGCCTAGTGGAAGAAATGGAAACTGTATCAATGCACGCACTCCATGTAGGGATTGCCCTCCTGTTCAAGATAATTATAGTGGAGATAGTGATGAAACTGTTGTCGATTAGCTAATCACCATACTGGGACAACTCACTCAGGTTATGAATCATAACCTTACCCATATGGAGCACCCTGATCCGCAGCATGGAGGAACAATGTTAGATCGATTCATGAGGAAACAACCACCAACGTTCAATGAGAGTACAAATCCCTTAGTAGCTAAGCAATGGATAAATTCCCTAGAGAAAATATTTCAGGCTTTGGGGAGTAGTGAAAGGGAAAAAGTTATCATGGCAGTTTACTGCCTCGCTGGAGATGTTGATCAATGGTGGTCATTGATTCAAAACACGAAGGAAGATGATGAAGTATCAAATATGGAATGGAGGGAGTTCAAAGATCTGTTTTTAGAAAAATACTTTCCTCGTGACCATCGAGAAGATATGGAAAGACAATTTCTGAGTCTGAGACAAAAAGAGGATGAGAATGTCGCAAAGTATGAGGCTAACTTTACAAGGTTAGCAAGGTATGCTGGAGATTATATACGTAACCCAAGAAGTAAGATTGATCGTTTCTTTGATGGGTTAAAACCATTTCTCTGTAGATCATTAGTCTCACAATCCTTCTCGTCGTACGAAGACATTGTCTCATGTGCTATCAAGACAGAGAAAGAATTCTCAAAGTCTTATGACTTTAAATCAAAGAAAGAAAAGAAGAGATCTGCTGATCAATCTGGGAATGGAAATAAGGGGAAGAAGGGAAAGTTTGAATATCCATCCTGTGGTAAATGTGGGAAGAAACACCCTGGTACTTTCTTGAAGGGAATGGGTGTCTGTTACAAGTGTGGTGAAAAAGGCCACCAAGCTCATGAATGCAAAGGGAAGAAGGAAGCTACCAATGTTCAATGTTATAATTTCAGGGAGATGGGACATTATGCAAATGAATGTCCTCAATGTCAGGAGAACTTACCTTAAAAAAGGCCAAGGGATCAAGGCCAATCTTATTCTATCACTAATACTGAGGTAGAAGCTCTAAAAGATGTGGTGGCAGGTAATTTAATGGTTTACTCAAGTTTAGAAAATTCATTATTTGATTCTGGATCATCTCATTGTTTCATATCTTCCCAGTTTGCTAAGAAAATTAGATATTTCCAATTTGATTTAACAAGGGAGTTGTCAGTTAAAACTCCTAAGGGAAGTATCATTGCAACAAAGTTTTTGTGAATCAGTCCCCATTAGAGCACATAAATGTTCTTTATCTGCTAATCTCATTGTCATATCTATGATTGAGTTTGATATAATCCTCAGTATGGATTGGCTTTTGGACTATGATGCGAAGATTTATTGTAAGAAGAAGGAGGTTACGATTTTTGATGATGATGATAAGGAACACCTTATCTTTAGAGAAGAATCGTCACCACCTAATTCTTATCTAGATCCACCCCCAGTAGCTCAACTAAATTCAATTATTAGGGAGGAAGAGAATGAAATGAATGTGGGTGAGGAAAGGAATGTTCAAATAGAGGATGTACCTGTTGTGAAAGAATATGTAGATGTATTTCCGGAAGATTTACCTAGACATCCTCCAGAACGAGAAGTTGAGTTTTCCATTGATTTAATTCCTAGATCAAGGCCTATATAGACGACCCCTTATAGAATGTCCACTGTGGAATTAGTCGAACTAAAGAAACAACTAGAGGAATTGAGTAATAAGGGATTTATTCTCCCTAGTGTTTCTCCATGGGGAGACCCTGTTCTTTTTGTTAAAAAGAAAGATGGATCTATGAGGTTATGTATCGACTATAGGGAGATCAATGCTGTAACAATAAAGAACAAGTATCCCCTACCTCGCATTGATGATTTATTTAACCAACTGCATGGAGCTCAATACTTTTCAAATATTGACCTTCGATCTGGATACCATCAGTTGTGTGTAAAGAAGGAAGACATTCTGAAGACAGCATTTCGAACCAGGTACGGGCATTATGAGTTTACTGTAATGCCTTTTGAATTGACTAATGAACCCTCTGTATTCATGGATCTGATGAATAGAGTTTTCAAGTAATATATAGATGAATTTGTGGTGGTATTTATTGATGATATCTTGGTATACTCTAAAAGCTACGAGGATCATGAAAGTCACTTGCACATTATCCTGAAGACTCTGAGAATACCTGAATTATATGGGAAGTTTAGCAAGTGTGAATTATGGCTTCATGAGATTTCTTTTCTTGGCCATATTGTCTCTAAAGATGGAATCTCTGTTGATCCTTCTAAGACCAAGGCAATCCAAGAATGGCCAGCACCTACAAGTATAACTGAGGTACGCAGTTTTGTTGGTTTAGCAGGTTATTATCGACATTTCGTCCAGAATTTTGCCCGATTGGCTAACCCATTAACAAAGCTCACACGTAAAGGGGTTAAATTTGTTTGGAAAAAAGAGTGTGAAGAATGTTTCGAAGAACTGAAGAGAAGATTAGTCAATGCTTCTATATTGACTCTACCATTGGGGAATGATGGGTTCATTATTTATAGTGATGCATCGAAGAAAGGACTTGGTTGTGTCCTTATGCAGAATGATAGGGTTATTGCCTATGCATCATGACAGTTGAAAATTCATGAGCAAAACTATCCTACTGATGATCTTGAGTTAGCAGCTGTGGTATTTTCTTTAAAGATATGGAGGCACTACCTCTATGGTGAAAAATGTGAGATTTATACTGATCACAAGAGTTTGAAGTATATTTTCTCACAAAAAGAACTCAACATGAGGAAAAGGAGATGGCTTGAATTACTCAAGAATTATGATTTTACGATACACTATCAACCGAGGAAAGAAAACAAGGTGGCAGATGCTTTGAGCAGAAAAGATCATGGAGTTTTGAACAATATGAGAATTGAAAGGGATCCAATTTTCATGGATCTAGTGAAGATGGACATGGGAATAACCAGGGAAGGTGAAACATCAATGCTTTTTCAAATGGTTTCCAAACCATCTTTACTAGAAAGGATTAAGAGTTCTCAGACCGATGATGAAGAATTTCAAAAGAAGATTAAAGTTGTGAATGATGGGAGATTGAGAGACTTTGTGTATGAAGAAGGAATTTTGAAATTCGGGAAGAGGCTTTGTGTTCCCGATATACCTGATCTAAAAAGGGAATTGTTGGAAGATGCTCATAGTTCCAATTTCTCTATACACCCTAGGAGCACCAAAATGTATAGAGATTTGAAGAAACATTTTTGGTGGGACAACATGAAGAGGGAGATTGCTGATTTTGTGTCAAGATGTATGGTTTGCCAACAAGTTAAAGCTGGAAGGCAACAGCCTGGAGGAGTCATGCAACCTCTTCCCATACTGGAGTGGAAATGGGACAATATTACGATGGACTTTGTCATGGGGCTACCAAAGACTCCTAGAAGGAATGATGCAATATGGGTCATTGTTGATCGTCTTTCCAAGTTAGCACATTTTCTTGCTATAAGAGAAGATCTACCACTGGAACGTCTAGCAGGACTATATATTAATGAAGTTGTGAGACTTCATGGAGTACCCCTATCGATTGTTTCTGATCGTGATCCCCGTTTTAATTAAAGATTCTGGAAAAGTCTTCAGAAAGCCTTGGATACTGAACTTCATTTGATCACTGCCTACCACCCTCAAACAGATGGACAATCAGAACGAACTATTCAAACCTTAGAAGACATGTTGAGATCCTGATCACTTGACTTTCAGGGTATGTGGGATCAATATTTACCTCTGGTAGAATTTTCCTATAACAATAGCTTCCATTCGAGTATTCATATGGCATCATATGAAGCATTGTATGGAAAGAGATGTCACACACCAACCTGTTGGTATGACGTTGGTGAAAGAAAACTTGTAGGCCCAGAACTGGTGGAGGAAACGATGGAAAATGTGAAGGTAATCCAAACCCATATCAAAGCAGCTCAAAGTAGGCAGAAGAGCTATGCTGATAATAAAAGAAAGGATTTGGAATTTCAAGTCGGTGATCATGTTTTCTTGAAGGTATCTCCATGTAAGGGAGTCATACGTTTTGGTAAGAAAGGTAAATTAAGTCCCAGGTACATCGGACCATTCGAAATTCTAGAACGAATTGGGGTTGTAGCTTACCGATTGGCAATGCCGCCATGTCTCTCCAAATTTCACGATGTGTTCCACGTATCTCTGTTGAGGAAATAAATGTCTGACCCAACGCATGTACTCACCTATGAGGAATTAAAACTAGAACCCGATCTATCTTATTGCGAAGAGCCCGTCAAGATTCTTGATACGAGAGAACAAGTACTGAGAAACCAGACGACGCGTCTGGTAAAAGTTTTGTGGAGAAATCATAAGATGGAAGAGGCAACGTGGGAACCCGAGGAACTTATGATGAAGAACCATCCGAGTCTTTTCATGTGGTAGTATTCTAGAAATTTCTAGGATGAAATTATTTTAAGGAGGGGAGAATGTAATACCTCAAGCTTCTATGGTACGCTTCTCTTTGAATAATGAAATAGCATGTGTTGTACTCAACATCGAGTTCTAACACACACCACAACCGATCAAACTAGCCATTATGAATAGTAATACCTACTTTTTAAAATCTTAGAAATTTTATCTCTCAAAATGGACTTCATTTTTGGATTCGGAGTATCGAATTTATCCTAAGGTGAAATTTTGGTACTTTTCGGATAACTTTCATATTTTGATGAATAGTGAAAATTACTAAATTTTAATTAAAAAGAACTTTTTTAATCAAAATAATTAATAGTGATAAATTATGAATTTGAGTGGTTTTAAAGTATATTTAGAATATATTTTTACCATTTAATACAATGTTGGTCATTGGACATAATTTCACAATTAAACCGAACATAAACAAGTATCAATCTTTTGATAGTTATTATATCTTAAAAACACGCTTTTTATTTTGACAGCGGGAATTAATTTTAAATTAATTTCTGCCACTTCTGTGTTTTGAATTTGGAAAAATGGATTCCATATTTGGAATCAGGATGTTCAAATTGTGTAAATAGTTAACTTTTATTTTTAGACATTTTGAATAATTACTTCGGTAAATATTTTATTTACCATGGTTAAAGGGTAAATCCGGTAAATAAGGGTTACAAAATAATATTATAATAATACAAAATTACCCTAAAACGTGTCCTAAACATATTGGTTGATACATGTTCGACTATGGGCATATTTGGGTCAATTTTGGGACCCCATGGTGCCACTTGTAAGTGATAGGGACACTTTATTTTAATTAAGTTAAAATGAATACAAAAATGACACAAGCATATATCTTTTAGAAACACAATTTTTACATAAGGTTATATATGTTGGATTTTAGACTATAAATATTCATTAGAAAGATAAAAATATTTCCTACATAATGATATTTTATTTATAATTTTTAGACATTAAATAAGTTAATTTATTTATGACACAATGATGATGCAGTAATTACCATAATAGTGAATAATTAAAATAATTGATATTATAAATACCCAAATAAATATAATTTGAGACTTTTAATGAATTACACTAATTTTATAGGATAATATGACATATTATGATTTAATTACTTGACTTTTTTCGAAGTAATAATTCTTTTATGATTTTTACAAAAATCAACTATGGAATAGTGTCAAAATTGACATAAAAGGGTTTTTAAAACAAATAATATATTATTAATTGATATTATATTCCTAAAAATCTAAGGTTCGTCCAAGGGACTTATATCATGATAGGTGTATCATTAATGGACCACTTTGGGGTCTTTTGTATGTATATAGTAAGTTTATTAACCATATAATATAAAAATACAAAGAGACATTGTAAAAGTGAAACTAATTAACTAAGAGTTAATACTTAAAGATAAGGTTAGTATAATGACTCAAACCTTTCTAAATTCTGTTGGTTGGGTGGTTTTAGACCTATCCACACCTTAAAATTTAAATAATACACTTTGGAGCCATTATAAACCGAATATGAATTTATTATAAAATAATATTTCTAGCTTTTCCAAAGGTGCCCCTCACCCCTCTTATAAAAGGGCACTCTCCCTTCTCATTAACTCACACCTTAAAAGCCTTTTGGTTCGGCCAACCTCTGCCCAAATACTCTATAAACTTCCCTCAATTCATTCTAGAGGCCTTACTTTAGTCAGAAAGCCAACTTAAGGATCCCTTTTGATCAAATCAAAAGGAAGAACCCAAAGAAGAGGTAATGATTTCACCACCCTTTTTCAAGTTCCTTTCTTCTTCCACTTCTTATTTCTTTGTTATTACCATTATAAAATAATAACTCTAGTATCTAATATATACTGTGATGTTATTATAAATATGGTACAATCATATTCATTATTCTATCCATCCTTTGAATAACATGTCACCATACGTGCGTACGTACGGCTTATCGTATCCACGTCGTGGTGTAATTGTTATTCAATAAATTATTATTTGGATGGGTATAATAATGATGTGTGATTCATGTAAATAATAAATGTAACATGATAATGATTCTTTATATATAATATACCATCCAATTATATATTATTTTAATATCAAAAGAATGATATTGTCGCTCGTGCGTACGTACGGACTACCGTCTCCACGAACGCGATGAGATTCATTCTCCATCGTATCCATTCAAGTATAATTCTCATTTGATGATTAATAATAGTATCTAAGGACTTGATATCATTCTGGATATGAATAAGATACAACCTATCCATAACAAACACAGCTTACGTAACAAAACATATAAAAGAAAACGAGTAAGTTAACACCCGAAACGACGATAATTCTAAGATATTATTAACAAAGCAATGTTAAAAGATCATATATGATATCATATTAATGTATATGATTCTTGAATAATTTAATAACAATTATTTCACCATTATACAGGAGGTTAACCTACCCCAACCAAGGAAAAGTATAACGTAAGGGTTTATTTCGCAATCTCTTCATTATCCGAGGTTATTTATACGTAATAATCTACTGGGATCTCTTTATCATCCACATCCATGTTTCTTAAAAATGTATTTCAAAACATTTTTACTATTTAAAAGAATATGTATTAAAGTCATTTATACCCTTGTTTGACTTTTTATAAGTGGTTTATAAAGGAATCTTTCTGTCGTTTTCCAAACAAGGTGTTTTTTTAACCTTTTCAACAGAATTAAGGTAAGAATGTTTTTTTTAACTTATACGGCGGGTGCGATTATTCTCCGCCATTATTACAACTTTGAAGCTTCCTTCACAAGCTTATAAAGTTATTTTAAAAATAAAGGTTTTCTCTATAATTATGAGAATTTTAAATGATTTCAAAAAAATAGATATTTCTCTAAAAAGAGTTTTGATTTTATCTATGTCAACATCCTTTGATGGATTTTACACTTATTTGAAGTTGATTTATTATGATACAAAACTTCTATATTGTATTGAAGGTTTTGTGATATTTTTTACTATGGATGTGTTATTTTTATACCATTCATGTTTTATGGATGAAGTATTTACATTTCGTATGCTAGTTTTAATACGAATGTTTATGTTATGTTTAAACCTTTTCATATGGGAATGCATTGGACTTAATATGTGACGGGTAGAGCCCGCTATAGCTCCTCGATGCATCGGTAGGTCTCATGAGACAAACTAGTGTCTTGGCATAAAGCCTTGGCAAAATCTTATTTGTAGTCTTGGCACAAGGGCTTGGCTATGTGGTTATGATAGTCTGGCATTATGAATTCTATCATTATGAAAGTGGTTATTGATATTGCATGTGATTATTTGATTAGTAGAATATCCATGTGAATAAGTAAATGGAATTATTTCATTTTATTTTTTCCATACTATGTTGAAGTTCAAGTTTAAAAGGCTTTTGTTTTAGTTATACATTGACTTAAATGTTTATTCTTATTTATGAAAGTTTCCACTATATTGTTATCCTTACTGGGCATTTGAGCTCACCCCTTTTCTATGTTTTATTTTTCCCAGGATGTGAAGAAGTAAATTATGAATGACCTGCAGGGATATTATGAGGGGATAATAGTATGGACTATGGAGACAATATGTTGTTGTAGTAGTTTTTCACTTTATGATGTAATGTAAAACTTTATGAATATATCTAGTGCTTCCAAGGCTACTAAACCAATCGGTCTTTCGAGAGTTGATCTTTCTTGTGATCATGCCAATGTTATTTAATAATGCACTTACTCTGGGTAACTGGGGTCGGGGCGTTACACTTTGTGTAGTACTATGCACAAGCGCCAGTACCACTCTTGGAAGTTATGGTTTGTAAAGATATTTTCTTTATCTAGTATTGATCATAATGATAATGATCTTGTGGTATTGGTGACTTCATTTTTTATCTATAATAATAATTTATCAGTTATTACTTTATATTGATTTCCTTTTAGTCATTATTGATTAATTAATTAAATCATTAAATGTCTCTCATTATTTTATTGAACACTAGTAACCCTCACTAATTGATTTAGAATACTCTATTACTTGAGTATTCTAGTGGAAAGGATCCTTGAAACCTCCCCTCATAGTCCAATCTATATCTACACCACTACTCAGAGAGTTTCAAGGTAAGCACTAGACTGGCCAACTAGATTAACTCATGGTTCCTTGATTTGTTGAGTGAACTTCCAGCTTATCATAATTGTAACCTTGATTCCCTAAATGCTTTTCCGCTAAAGTGATAGTAATCTAGATTTGGATACTTATTTTTTATCATATTTAGTTAATTCAACTCATCACTCTCATAAGAACTCCCTGGTAGTAGGATTCACCCTCAACAAGGTTGATAATCACCTGGTATACCCAGATTTGTTCAAATTTGAGCTACAGAAATCATTACAAATTAATATTGCTTTGAGAGGTTTTATTATTTATAGAAAAAATTAATCATTTTCTATTAAATATGATCATACTATGTTGTCATGCTAAATACTGAACAATCATTAATAAAATATACGCATCATGCATTTATTCATTTTTTCTATTTATTATTTTATGTGTTTCCCTCAAACATGTTAATTCATAAAATAATAAAAAAATGTATAATGGAAATAAATTACTCGATTTTCCTTGAGCATCTAATATTGGTTGATCCATTTAAACTCAATGGATCAAACATGGATTAGGTGTATAATACCTGATTAGGGTCTTGAATCATATCATAGCTCACCCTTGGTCTAGTGTATTCACTTCTCATCTTAGATATCACCTCATCTTGGCGTGGTCTACATCTTACAATATTATCATAAATAGTACAAACATACTCATACACGGGTGAGGGTGTCTCAAAAAATGAAAAGTACATATATAGGTACTGATGGGCGTGCATTTCATTAAACATATTAAAGAGAAAAGGATGATGCACCAACCATTGAAAAACTAATTAAATATTACAATCATCACACATAGTTGTAATAATTAAATAAAATAAACCCAAACATGTAATGGTCGTTCAATGTACAAGTCCAGTTGGTAGTGAAAATAAATGCATGATAAAAATTAAATGCGATAAATTTAAGTTTGAGAGAAATCAAATAAATTATATGAATTATATTAAATTCAAATAAATTAATTCATTCAGTCCCATAATTAATTTATTTTTTATTTCAAAATTAAATTACTCAATTGATTTAATTGTATATCAAAATTAAATTAATTTTCCAAATAATAAAATTATTATTTTTAATCCAAAAATTAATAATTAATTTTTGACCATTTTAAAAAATTATCACGTCCCCTATAACTCCACCCAGACCCATTACATGTCAGGTAAAACTCACACAGGTCCATTCTGGGCTAGGTAGACCCCATGCAAAGCAGTTTCGAGTCAGGTTGACCCCATGCAGGGTGGCCCAGATTGGGCAAGACCCCTGCTATTCTATTTCAGGTCAGAAAAGACCTACCCCAACCCATTCCAGGTCAGTCCGAACATTTCAAGGTGGATCATGGGTGGCCAATTTTTCAAAGGGTTTTATCAGTCACCATGATAAGATGAGGTTCACAAGCCAGGAGAGAGGCCTCTGAATGGGGTCTGACCATGGTGGTAACTGGGAGGCCAACTGGGAGGGAGGAGTGGTGGATCAAGGATCCTAGTCTGGATGATGATTGGTAGTTATCACTAGTTTTTCGTCCAAGGTGGTGATAGCTGTAAGAAAATCCATAGAATTTAGCGGTGATCTAGCCAGGTGAATCTGACGGTGGAAAGAGACAGTCAAGAGGATGCGACCGTGGGGCCATGTGTAAAGACCCGCAAATTTCAAGGAAATTTTTTTTCTTAATTTTCTTTGGAATTTTACAAGAGCGCAGTTTCAGACGGCACCTGATTCCGAGGCCCGGTGTGCCCGGAATCAATTTCCGAAGTTTGGCTCGGGTACGTTCAGTGAACGGACGAGCGGGTTTTTCTATCTTTTGAACCGGTGCCCGGAATCGAATTCTGAGGGCACCGATGAAATCGCAGCGCCAGTATTTGCTTAGAAACGCCTCTTCCGGAGTTGCGTTTGCTCAGACGTGGTTTTTAAATTTTGGGGCTTTAAGTCAGAAATAAAATAAAGTTTGTGCGACAACTTTATTTTATTTCACTTAAGCTGCTTGGAAGCCACTTGAAGCCACTTAAAGTCGGCTTGAACTGTGTTGAACTGGATAGGATGCTATCCAGAAATATCCTACCCCCTTGGTAGGATATTTGTGAGGTGGGGCCCGCACGAGCCCCGCCGTTTCTTTCGCTAAGTAACACACCCGCGAAAACCCGTCAAGTAACTGAAAAGTCAACCGACGCGTTTTCTTTAATTCTTAACAGACCATTTAATTGGGCGGTTTATTTCGTGAATTAAATGGGTTGTTTCATTCGTTGAATTAATTCAATGAATTTAATGGGTCGTTACTTACGCGTTTGCGTTCGTTGGCAAAATAATAAAATAAGACCAACTCTTTCTTTTGGAGGATTACTCGTTGTGCGAGATTCTCTAGGCCTCCACCTTCCCCGCGAAGAACGCGAAGAACGCGAAGAACGCGAAGAACGCGAAGAACGCCGGCGACCGGAATTCGACGACGCACACCGAGATCTGCGACGTCGACGAGCTTTACCCGCGACGTTCTTCGGCGACGCCTCTTCTTCCGCGGCCGATCCTCGTTCGGCAACTAAGGTGAGAATCGGATCGTTTAAATTCTCCCTTTTTAAATTTCATGGCAACGGATTTAATTAATTAAATCCGTTTGTTCTTGATCCGGAGATTGGCAACGCGACGCCGGATACCGCGACGACGCGACGATCTCCTTCATCCGCGACGAGCGATTCCGCGACGACCTCTCGTCCGACGACGACGACAAGGTAAGGGTTGATTGGAATATTTTTCCTTTCCCGTGATTTTATTTCTTTTAAAATTAAAGAACCTGATCTCCGAACAATTTTAATTTATTTAAAATTGTTGTTGATTATTTTCTTTTCCTCCCGATGATATTTATGACTAACGCGGAGGGTGCGGATCTAACAAACAAGACCCGGCAACCCTCCGCCGATCTTCCCTTTTTTGTGCGGATCTGGCGGACGACGACGAACCGTGCGGAAAGGGCGATCCGTTGATCCCGCAGTGAAGATCGGCCCCCGGGAGGAGCAACGGCGCAGACGGGAGGCAAAACGGGCCACCGGAGCAACTCCGGCGGCCCGCGGAAGGTGGCGGCGGCGCCCGGCGCGCCGCCGGAGGAGTCCGCCGCGGCCGAGCCGTGGCAGCGGCGAACCGCCGGACCGCGTCCGCGGTCCGGCCACCCAGCACGCGGCCCGCGCGGGCCGCGTTTCTCCAAAGCCGCGGGTCAAACCCGCGGCGGCTCACTCGGCCGAAGCCGAGCCGGCCGGTCCGGTCGGCCGGGCCGCGCCCAGGCCGGACCGGACCCGGCCTAGCCGGTTCGGGCCGGGTCGGGCCGACCCGGTTCGGCCGACCCAGGGGTGGTTCGGGCCGGGTCGCCCCGGGCCCAGAACCCCCGTTTTCGGGCCTCTTCGGTCTTTTGCCCATATCTTGGGCCTGGGACCTCCGATTGACGAACCGTCAGCGGCTACGCGATCCTTGGATCGAGACGGTCGTTTCGGTATATTATACTCAAGGTTTCGGAAGACTTTGGGTTCGGCCGGGTTGGTTCGTACACGAAACCAACCGGGCCCTCGGAGCGGAAACGCTCATAACTTGAGCTACGGACGTCCGATCGACGTACCGTCAGCTGTGATAGTTTCCTCTAAGTGAGACGGAACTTTTGGCATACTCCTCCCGAGGATCGGATACAGGCGGAGTACGGTCGGGTTGGTTTTTTTCCTAAAAACCAACCGGGCCCCTGGGACGAAAATGCCAATAACTCTCAGACCGGGCGTCCGATTGACGCGCCGTCTGTTGCGTTGAGATCCTGTTGTCGATACGGAACTTTTGGATACATCAACTTCGGACTACGTGTCAGTTGATGTATCAGCCTCTCGGCTCGTGGAGCGGACCCTCCTAAACGAGCTCACTAAGTGCGGGAACCCTAGCGCTGGCTGTGACTTCGACGACAGAGCAGGGATCCTCCGTGGACTGCGACGACGGCAGAGCAGAGATCCTTCGTGGACTGCAACGACGGCAGAGCAGAGATCCTCCGTGGACTGCGACGACGACAGAGCAGAGATCCTCCGTGGACTGCGGCGACGACTGTGCAGAGATCCTCAGTGGACTGCGTCGACTACTGCACTCAGCGATCCTACGTGGATCAGTGCTACAGGTTCTGTGTGAGCCCGATCCTATGTGGGTCCTTACTACCGGTTCTGTGTGAGCCACTGCCTACAGGTTCTGTGTGAGCCCGATCCTACGTGGGTCTTTGCGGGGGTTAGTACCTATCGATCCTTCGTGGGTCCGACGACTTAGATGGATCAGTGATCATCTTTGACGTCATCTGAAAAAGTATACCTGGTTGAGCTGAATCTTATGTTACTCTCCTTTGTGGATTGTGTTGAACTATCCTTTGTGGATTTACTGTTTACTCTCCTTGTGGATTTGAGTCTTGCTTTCCTTTGTGGATTGAGTTGTTCTTGAGCTCGTGAGCAGAGCTAGAATTGGGGACTTAGGCATATGTATGGGCATATACCTAAGTCGAGTCAGATGTTACTTCGTGATTGCATATTTCTTTTGTGCTATATCCTTTGTGGATTTCGGGAGACCTTCGGGGGTCTCGGGGTCCTTACTGAGTAGCTTATACTCACCCCTGCACGGGTTATGCCCGCACCTTGTTGTGTTGGATGCAGACGACGGACAGCGCTGATCGCGGTTGGGGCGTGGAGCAGGACGGTACCTGGAGGTGGACCACTGGGCGGGACGTGCTCGGAGCGGACGTGGGACCCGAGGAGCCTGGAGGCTATCTGTACCCACCCTTCAGGTGGGATTTCCAGTGGACGACACGAGGCCGCCATCTTTTCTTCAGTTGTTGTTCTTTACTTTTCAGTTGTACTTTACAGTTGGGCTTGTATTTCCGGCCCCCTTTACTTTTCTGCACTCTGTAGTTACTTTCCGCTTGTTGACTCTGTGGTGGTTGTTACTTATAAAGGCAATGCCTTCCCTGTTTACCGGGAATTTACGCCTTGGTGCTAGTCGCCAGCCCCTGGCCTATGGAAGGCGGGCTTGGGGTAGTCACGGCACGGGCCCCGAGGACGGGTCGTGACAAATTGGTATCAGAGGTGGTCGGTTCTACCGCAGACTCTGATCGTCTTTTCTATCTATGTGAAGCAATAGTGTTTAGTGTATTGAATGTGGTTATCAGTTCAGGGAGCCCAGTGTTGGTGCGGCGGCCGACGTATCCGTACACCAGGACCCTGACTCCTGATTTCCGACTTAATGCATGAAAACATTGATTGCGTGTGTGTTTCAAGTCTTCTTTGTGATTACTTGTGTCAGCTCACCGGGTATACTGATCTGCTTCATGAAAGTCTCAAGTTTTCCTTGTGATTACTTGTGCCAGCTCACCAGGTATATTGTTCTGACTGTGGTGCTCTTGTTCTCCTTTTCAGGATGGCCCCGCGACGACAGCCAGCTAGGGTTCCGAGTGTAGGGCGCGACGGCAGCCCACCGAGCGACGAGGCCTCGGTGCAGGGCCCTTTGCCAGCAGTGGCACCGGCGGTAGCTTTACCCGCCGAGCCACCGATGCTACCAGTACCAGACGCTGACGATGCACGTCGCCTCAGGGCACTACATGAGTTTCAGAGCCAGCGACCGCCCAGGTTTCGCGGTGAGGCGGACCCCCAGGCCGCCGAGGACTGGCTAGAGGCGGTGGTACGGATCTTTAGGCTAGTGAGGACACCAGCGGATCTCATGGTGATTCTCGCGGCGAGCCTCCTGCAGGCGGCGGCAGGACGATGGTGGAGCTTGATGCTCCAGGTTCACGATGAGGCATCCTTGCTCTGGACGGACTTTGAGAGCCTCTTCCGCTCTGAGTTCGTCCCGGCCACACTCCGAGCGGTGCGCATCCAGGAGCTTCTCCAGCTGCGCCAGGGCAGCATGACAGTCGCTCAGTACGCGGCGAGGTTCACTGACCTATCTCGCTACTCGACCGACATGGTACGGGACCCCTTCTTCCGGGCCCGGACCTTCGAGCAGGGCTTGCGACAGGAGATTCGGGCGTCGCTGATCTCCCTCAGCATTCCGACCCAGGCGGGAGTTCTGGAGCGAGCCCTCCTGATCGAGAGCTTCCTGGCAGAGCCTTCTTCAGCGGCGAGACCTAGCGCAGGGCGGCAGGTAGCTGAGTCTTCGGCAGCAGGTAGCCGACGGATGACTCTCGGGTCCAGGCAGACCAGACCCCCACGCAGACGGCCTCAGGACACCGGCTCAGCAGTGCGAGGCACACAGTGGAGTGCCAGCCTTCCGAGAGGCAGGCTGTGCTACTCCTGCGGCGGGCAGGGTCACATGGCTCGTGACTGCCCGACTCGCCGATCAGAGGAGCAGCAGACGGTGGAGGGGCCACCCAGGCAGAGGCAGAGGGTCGACCGTGGTGGTCCGCAGGGAGGAGGCGGACGAGGCAGAGGATCTGGCCGAGCAGCGGGTGGTGGGCGACGCTTCCAGGCTCTACCCCCACCACCACCAGGAGGGCCACCTCGACCACATGGAGCTGGCGGGTAGGGACAGGCCCAGCTCCAGGCAGTGGAGGCCTACGACCCCGACTTGCCAGAGATGATTCGAGGTACGATCTGTGTCTATTCCACCCTTGCTGCAGTACTTATAGACACAGGAGCGAGTCACTCTTTCATAGCCTCTGCCCTTGTTCGGAGCTCGGAGATTCCGACTGAGCCGTTGGCTCGATCCTTACGGCTAGAGACTCCTACGGGAGCAGACTCGACGATTACGCACTGGTGCCGGCAGTGTGAGCTTACTCTAGGAGGCGAGAGCTTCGGCTGGGATCTCCTTGTAGCGGCGTCGAGGCCTTACGACGTCATCTTGGGCATGGATTGGCTATCCACGGTTCATGCCCAGATCGACTGTTTTAGGCGCAAGGTGCGATGTGTTCGCACCGACGGGAGCAGGTTTACCTTCACCGGCGAGAAGGGAACCTTTGCAGCACAGGATGGACTTCCGCGGAGGAGAGTGCAGCCCATCTCTCATCAGTTGGCTAGCCTCATCCTAGGAGCAGTGGACGTGCGGAGTCCAGTTTTTCCTGCAGTGGTGGACCAGTACGTGGACGTCTTTCCCGACGACGTTCCAGGGCTACCTCCTCATAGAGAGGTAGACTTTTACATCGAATTGTACCCCGGGACAGCCCCGATATCTACTCCAGCATATCGGATGGCCCTCGCCGAGCTTCGGGAGCTGCGGGTACAGTTGGAGGACTTGCAGAGCAAGGGGTTTATCCGACCCAGTGTTTCACCCTGGGCTTCCCCGATTTTGTTCGCCAAGAAGGCGGACGGGAGCTTGCGACTGTGTGTCGACTATCGTCGCCTGAACCAGGTGACAGTGAGGAACAAGTATCCGCTGCCACGGATTGATGACCTCTTCGATCAGCTCAAGGGAGCGCGGTGGTTCTCGAAGATAGACCTCCGGTCAGGCTATCATCAGCTCAGAGTTCGAGACGAGGACGTGCAGAAGACGACCTTCAGGTGTCGGTATGGCCATTATGAGTTCTTGGTTATGCCGTTCGGCGTAACCAATGCTCCAGCAGTGTTCATGAGCCTCATGAACAGGATCTTCCAGCCATACCTCGACCGATTTGTCGTGGTCTTCATTGACGACATTTTGGTATACTCGACGACTGAGGAGGAGCATGCCTACCACCTGCGAGTTGTGCTAGACACACTCCGAGAGCACCAGCTTTATGGAAAGCTCTCAAAATGCCAGTTCTGGTTACGTGAGGTCCACTTCTTGGGGCACATCATCTCTGAGGCGGGAGTTGCAGTGGATCCCGCGAAGATCGAGGCAGTGCTAGCTTGGGAGCCACCCAGGAGCGTGACGGAGGTGCGGAGCTTCTTGGGCCTAGCCGGATACTATCGGAGATTCGTGCCAGACTTCTCCAGAGTTGCGGCACCACTCTCAGCGTTGACGAAGAAGGGGAAACCCTTCGTGTGGTCAGACAGATGTCAGCAGAGCTTCCAGGAGCTGAGACAGAGATTGACCAGCGCACCTATCTTGAGGTTGCCTGAGGAGGGAGTTGGATACGTAGTTTACTGCGATGCATCAGGGACTGGACTCGGGTGCGTCCTGATGCAGGAGCGGGTCGTGATCGCCTACGGATCATGTCAGTTGAGGCCGCATGAGCAGAACTACGCCACTCATGACCTGGAGTTAGCAGCAGTGGTCTTCGCTCTGAAGACTTGGCGGCACTATCTGATGGGCGAGCGCTTCACAGTCTTTTCTGACCACCAGAGTCTCAGGTATATCTTCTCTCAGAAGGACCTGAACCTGAGACAGCGGAGATGGCTTGAGTTCCTCCAGGACTATGACTTTGAGATAGTCTATACTCCTGGGAAGGGGAACGTGGTAGCCGATGCCCTCAGCAGGAGGACGGGCATTCAGCTCCTTGAGGAGGCGACGGAGCAGCTAGCCTCCTTACGGATATCCTTCGTGGATAGAGACGGAGCAGCCTTTCTTCAGTCTCTCACAGTCTCTCCTCCACTTCTACAGCAGGTCAAAGAGGCTCAGCGTGGGGACGCTGACTGTGAGACCCGGCGTGCACTGATATCCTCAGGTCAGGCGCCTGATGGTTTCTCCCTTGGAGCAGAGCACGACATCCTTTTCAGAGGACGTACCTTCGTACCAGTCGCTTTACGAGAGGAGGTGTTGAGAGAGTTTCACACTTCTCCCTTGGCGGTGCATCCCGGAGTGGCGAAGATGTACCAGGATCTCAGGCGACAGCACTGGTGGCCGGGCATGAAGAAAGTTGTGGCAGAGTTCGTTTCACGATGCCTCACCTGCCAGCAGGTGAAGGCAGAGCCTCAGGTACCAGCAGGCTTGGTACAGCCCTTGGAGGTCCCGGAGTGGAAGTGGGATGGCATATCTATGGACTTCGTGACTGGACTTCCACGCACTTCCAGAGGTCACGACTCCATTTGGGTGATTGTCGACCGACTCACCAAGTCGGCACACTTCTTACCCATCAGAGAGCAGGGCTCAGTGGAGAGCTTGGGACGTCTTTACGTCCAGGAGATCGTACGACTTCACGGTGTGCCATTGTCTATCGTCTCCGATCGAGATGCTCGTTTCACTTCCCGGCTTTGGAAGGGGTTGTAGGAGGCGTTCGGGACGCGGCTCCATCTGAGCACAGCCTTCCACCCTCAGTCGGATGGTCAGACGGAGAGGACCATACAGACACTCGAGGACATGCTCCGTGCATGTGTTCTCGACTTTGGTCGCAGCTGGGAGGACCACCTACCCTTGGTGGAGTTCGCGTACAACAACAGCTACCACTCCACCATCGGGATGGCACCATACGAGGCGTTGTACGGCAGACCCTTCAGATCACCGTTGTGCTGGACAGACCCTGGGGAGTCAGCACTCGTGGGACCAGAGATGGTCCGAGCCACGACAGAGAAGGTCCAGATCATCCAGGAGAGGATGAGGACAGCTCAGAGCCGGCAAAAGTCTTATGCTGACAGGAGGCGGAGGCCACTGGAGTTCGAGGATGGCGACCACGTCTTTTTGCGTGTCTCACCTCGACGTGGTTTACGGAGATTTGGCCGAGGCGGCAAGTTGTCTCCACGCTTCATCGGGCCTTTCCAGGTCCTCAACAGGATAGGAGAGGTGGCTTATCGCCTGGCTCTACCACCTCAGTTGCACCAGGTGCACGACGTCTTCCACGTGTCTCAGCTGAGGAGATACGTGCACGACCCGACGCACATCATCGACTTTGGGGAGCTGGACGTGGACGATGGGGCGACTTTTGCGGAGGTCCCAGTGGAGATCGAGGATCGACAGGAGCGGGTCCTACATGGGCGGTCGATTCCTCTTGTGCGCGTCAGATGGCAGCACGGGAACCTCCAGGAGAGCACTTGGGAGCGGGAGGCTCAGATGCGTGCTCAGTACCCCCATTTGTTCCCCTAGTTTTTGATGTATCTTTACGGGGACGTAAAGCCCTGAGGTGGGAGTAATGTAAAGACCCGCAAATTTCAAGGGAATTTTTTTTCTTAATTTTCTTTGGAATTTTACAAGAGCGCAGTTTCAGACGACACCTGATTCCGAGGCCCGGTGTGCCCGGAATCAATTTCCGAAGTTTGGCTCGGGTACGTTCAGTGAACGGACGAGCGGGTTTTTCTATCTTTTGAACCGGTGCCTAGAATCGAATTCTGAGGGCACCGATGAAATCACAGCGCCGGTATTTGCTTAGAAACGCCTCTTCCGGAGTTGCGTTTGCTCAGACGTGGTTTTTAAATTTTGGGGCTTTAAGTCAGAAATAAAATAAAGTTTGTGCGACAACTTTATTTTATTTCACTTAAGCTGCTTGGAAGCCACTTGAAGCCACTTAAAGTCGGCTTGAACTGTGTTGAACTGGATAGGATGTTATCCAGAAATATCCTACCCCCTTGGTAGGATATTTGTGAGGTGGGGCCCGCACGAGCCCCGCCGTTTCTTTCGCTAAGTAACGCACCCGCGAAAACCCGTCAAGTAACTGAAAAGTCAACCGACGCGTTTTCTTTAATTCTTAACAGACCATTTAATTGGGCGGTTTATTTCGTGAATTAAATGGGCTGTTTCATTCGTTGAATTAATTCAACGAATTTAATGGGTCGTTACTTACGCGTTTGCGTTCGTTGGCAAAATAATAAAATAAGACCAACTCTTTCTTTTGGAGGATTACTCGTTGTGCGAGATTCTTTGGGCCTCCACCTTCCCCGCGAAGAACGCGAAGAACGCGAAGAACGCGAAGAACGCCGGCGACCGGAATTCGACGACGCACACCGAGATCTGCGACGTCGACGAGCTTTACCCGCGACGTTCTTCGGCGACGCCTCTTCTTCCGTGGCCGATCCTCGTTCGGCAACTAAGGTGAGAATCGGATCGTTTAAATTCTCCCTTTTTAAATTTCATGGCAACGGATTTAATTAATTAAATCCGTTTGTTCTTGATCCGGAGATTGGCAACGCGACGCCGGATACCGCGACGACGCGACGATCTCCTTCATCCGCGACGAGTGATTCCGCGACGACCTCTCGTCCGACGACGACGACAAGGTAAGGGTTGATTGGAATATTTTTCCTTTCCCGTGATTTTATTTCTTTTAAAATTAAATAACCTGATCTCCGAACAATTTTAATTTATTTAAAATTGTTTTTGATTATTTTCTTTTCCTCCCGATGATGTTTATGACTAACGCGGAGGGTGCGGATCTAACAAACAAGACCCGGCAACCCTCCGCCGATCTTCCCTTTTTTGTGCGGATCTGGAGGACGACGACGAACCGTGCGGCAAGGGCGATCCGTTGATCCCGCAGTGAAGATCGGCCCCCGGGAGGAGCAACGGCGCAGACGGGAGGCAAAACGGGCCACCGGAGCAACTCCGGCGGCCCGCGGAAGGAGGCGGCGGCGCGGGTCGCCGGCGCGGCGGCGCCCGGCGCGCCGCCGGAGGAGTCCGCCGCGGCCGAGCCGCGGCGGCGGTGAACCGCCGGACCGCGTCCGCGGTCCGGCCACCCAGCACGCGGGCCGCGTTTCTCCAAAGCCGCGGGTCAAACCCGCGGCGGCTCACTCGGCCGCTCGGCCGAAGCCGAGCCGGCCGGTCCGGTCGGCCGGGCCGCTCCCAGGCCGGACCGGACCCGGCCTAGCCGGGTCGGGCCGACCCGGTTCGGCCGGCCCAGGGGTGGTTCGGGCCGGGTCGCCCCGGGCCCAGAACCCCCGTTTTCGGGCCTCTTCGGTCTTTTGCCCATATCTTGGGCCTGGGACCTCCGATTGATGAACCGTCAGCGGCTACGCGATCCTTGGATCGAGATGGTCGTTTCGGTATATTATACTGAAGGTTTCGGAAGACTTTATGTTCGGCCGGGTTGGTTCGTACACGAAACCAACCGGGCCCTCGGAGCGGAAACGCTCATAACTTGAGCTACGGACGTCCGATCGACGTACCGTCAGCTGTGATAGTTTCCTCTAAGTGAGACGGAAATTTTGGCATACTCCGCCCGAGGATCGGATACAGGCGGAGTACGGTCGGGTTGGTTTTTTTCCTAAAAACCAACCGGGCCCCTGGGACGAAAATGCCAATAACTCTCAGACCGGGCGTCCGATTGACGCGCCGTCTGTTGCGTTGAGATCCTGTTGTCGATACGGAACTTTTGGATACATCAACTTCGGACTACGTGTCAGTTGATGTATCAGCCTCTCGGCTCGTGGAGCGGACCCTCCTAAACGAGCTCGCTAAGTGCGGGAACCCTAGCGCTGGCTGTGACTTCGACGACAGAGCAGGGATCCTCCGTGGACTGCGACGACGGCAGAGCAGAGATCCTCCGTGGACTGCGACGACGGCAGAGCAGAGATCCTCCGTGGACTGCGACGATGGCAGAGCAGAGATCCTCCATGGACTGCGACGACGATAGAGCAGAGATCCTCCGTGGACTGCGGCGACGACTGTGCAGAGATCCTCAGTGGACTACGTCGACTACTGCACTCAGCGATCCTACGTGGATCAGTGCTACAGGTTCTGTGTGAGCCCGATCCTATGTGGGTCCTTACTACCGGTTCTGTGTGAGCCACTGCCTACAGGTTCTGTGTGAGCCCGATCCTACGTGGGTCTTTGCGGGGGTTAGTACCTATCGATCCTTCGTGGGTCCGACGACTTAGATGGATCAGTGATCATCTTTGACGTCATCTGAAAAAGTATACCTGGTTGAGCTGAATCTTATGTTACTCTCCTTTGTGGATTGTGTTGAACTATCCTTTGTGGATTTACTGTTTACTCTCCTTGTGGATTTGAGTCTTGCTTTCCTTTGTGGATTGAGTTGTTCTTGAGCTCGTGAGCAGAGCTAGAATTGGGGACTTAGGCATATGTATGGGCATATACCTAAGTCGAGTCAGATGTTACTTCGTGATTGCATCTTTCTTTTGTGCTATATCCTTTGTGGATTTCGGGAGACCTTCGGGGGTCTCGGGGTCCTTACTGAGTAGCTTATACTCACCCCTGCACGGGTTATGCCCGCACCTTGTTGTGTTGGATGCAGACGACGGACAGCGCTGATCGCGGTTGGGGCGTGGAGCAGGACGGTACCTGGAGGTGGACCACTGGGCGGGACGTGCTCGGAGCGGACGTGGGACCCGAGGAGCCTGGAGGCTATCTGTACCCACCCTTCAGGTGGGATTGCCAGTGGACGACACGAGGCCTCCGTCTTTTCTTCAGTTGCTGTTCTGTACTTTTCAGTTGTACTTTACAGTTGGGCTTGTATTTCCGGCCCCCTTTACTTTTCTGCACTCTGTAGTTACTTTCCGCTTGTTGACTCTGTGGTGGTTGTTACTTATAAAGGCAATGCCTTCCCTGTTTACCGGGAATTTACGCCTTGGTGCTAGTCGCCAGCCCCTGGCCTATGGAAGGCGGGCTTGGGGTAGTCACGGCACGGGCCCCGAGGACGGGTTGTGACACCATGGAAGTGATGACAGCATTTGAGGAGGCACAATAAGTGGTTGTGAGTGGTTTCACTAGGGAGGTGGATTCGATGATGGGAGGTACACGGTGGAAGAAGCTACCCCACAAGGGGGGAGGATGGCCAAGATTCCATGGGAGATTCCCATAATAAGCCCCTTTTATCATAATTTTTTATTGTTTTAAGACCTCTACATGCTGACAACAGTCAACCCCTAATATTGATAGCCTATTATTTATAAATCTACTAGAATATAAAGACAGATTCCATTTTGATTATATTTTTTAAAAAAAATAAAATAAAAGGGGTTTTAACCCCCAAATCATACCCACTATTTGGATTATTATATGATTATTTCAAAATCTTAATATATTTTATGCTTTGGTTGTATTTTTGGTTTCCACAATTGAGTGTAAAAATGGGAAACATCGAGTGCATATATAGTCATCATATTTTGGACACTACTCGAATGGAAAAACAAAATTCTCTATAATTCACCAAGCACAGCAACACAGACATATATATAAATATTTTTCTACAATTTTAACTCGCAACAGCTATATTTTCAATCCATATTAAAAAAAATTGATGGTCGTAACTTGGATATAAGAAATTAGATCAATGTGTAGTATGTTTAGTTGGGACCAAAACAAAACCCTCTTTCTAATTTAAGGCAAATTAATTTTTCCTTGGATCAAAAAAATCACACGATCATTCTGACACCAATTTTTGGCACTGGGGTGCACAACGAAAGCCTGTGGGCTAAGGATTTAAATTTTTTATCATGAGAGTGATGAAACTTAATCATATCCAATGATTCAAGCCCTAGTAGAAGTCTAAGTATATCAAGTGAATTAATTAAGCACACAAAATAAACATAAATGATTACCTCATTCGAATAGGCTATGTGTTCGAATACAGGTTGTCACTGGTGATTGTTTCATGAGGGATCTAAAATCGAACCCCACTATATTATCCAAACATTCTTCAAAAGGATATGCATTCACCAATCATAAAATTTTGGATTCTATCATGGAGCTCCAATTATTTCTTCAATTTCTTGATGATCACCACAATCTCGTCCCTTCGATCCGCATAGGAATTATTTGATCTATTACTCAGACGGGACCTTTGTCTCTCTAGGAAGTAGGAATAAGAGATATAATCTCTCAAAAATCACCAAAATAGATATTAACCCCAAAAATAGCTCATCATTTCTTATATAGTGGTGGTTAAATACCCAGAAAGAGTTACATATCCCCCATATAATTAACTCCCACTAAACACGCAATAAATGACACGTCATAATGAACTAACAGCATCATAAACATGATTTATATTTTATAATTTACTTATAATATATAATAAATATATTACATGATAAAACTAAGTCGTTAACTCGATTTTTAATTCCTTCAATGTTAAATGAATCTTTAATATTAAAATGATATTTTTTCATATAATATTTTTTCATGTATTCACATAATACCTCATGAATACTTTGACTAAATAAATTCAACCTAATTATTCTATTCTCAAATAATAATGAATTTTTTTATTTATTGATGATAATTAATTCTCGAACACATCTTAGACCTTGTGGTGGTCGACCATGTCTTAGATACCTATTCAATAGGATATGGAAGTCTCGTGAATATATTATTGTGTGTGACCCTCTAATACCTTATATCAATAGCATTGAATATTATTCGTAGACCAGGAGTGGATTCTAGAAACCCATCATTACCCCTAAAGAGATGAGGAATATTCATAGCAATTAAAACCTTCCTACGAACACACACTATGTAATAAAATCTATTTTCATGCGATATCTCATAAAGCAGGATGTACACCTTATTTCATCATCCATTATTGATTTATTATTTTTTATCTTAACTTACCTTCTTCTGCCACATTTATGGATTTAATGAAGGTACTACCATCCTGATCAAATAGGCCTAAGATATCACTTCCTCAACTCGAAAGAAACAAATTATATCTTAATCATTTAGCCAATTCCATACTAACAAAGATGAACCCAACACAAGATACCTCACCACGATGTCAATATCATGGTTTTTTCCTCGCATAAAATTACGCGATCAAATGGTACACACTAATAACGATCTCAATTCAGGAGACCAATACACATTTTTGTAGATAGGAATGACCAATGACACCTAAAACATGTGGTGTTCCAATTGGAAGGTATGTACTCATGATCTCATCTACTTGAGATTACCAAGTTAAAACTTCATAAGAATAAAAATGATTATGATCCCCCAGTACCAGATGGTCACACATCATTTTTGACCTATCAATATTATGTAATTGGAACACAATACATATGTTTAAAATTACTTGCATGGTATCTCCAAGTTCTCATTATATCTCAGTAATAGTTATAACCCTTTGATACAACATGTAATATAAGTACATTACTATATGTATAGTGGATGAAAAAGTATATACACTATTATAGTAAGATAAAAACATGTATATATCAAAATGTATACATGTAATGGTAATAAAAGTGCATACATTAGTTGGGTCTAGGGAGATCTCTTTCAACAACCCTCAGGCAGTGGCATGTACACCCCTAAATTTTGGTCCCTATACCCTTATGTAGACCTGATTACCCTTACAAAGTACCCTTGTGTATCCATCTACCCTTAAACACTACCCTTACATGGTTAGTTACCATTACACAGTGGTTTGTTACCCTTACATGGGTACCCTTACATGAACAGTGCCCTTACACAATGTTTATCATTCCCTTATGCAACACATAAAATGCAATATTACCTTTATAAGGGTTATCCTACCCTTAAACAATGCACATAAAAGGGATTTTACCCTTATTAATGCTATGGAAATGGTATTTTACCCTTACACAAGGCCTTTAAATCCCTTTTTACAATTACGTGAAGCCTTAAAATTATTATAATGTGATTTTATTGAAAACAAATCCAAAAGTATATTGATCCTACTAATACTACTACTAAAATCATTAGAACCATTATTACAAAGTAGGTAGTGGAAGATGTTATAAATTTTGTTTCTATGGAAATTTCTAACACAAAGGCCTATAAAAATGATAAGGATTTCCCACCATCATATTGTGTTGATTTCTCCTATAAACATTTTAAAAAATAGACACATAAATTTATGATAACTTATACCTCCACATAATAAACAATATTGAATTTAGCTTCTACTATATGGTCATAAACTATCTAATATTGAATTCTTGGAAAGATTCAATAGTTGATTCCTAAAATCATGAAAGGATTTATGTTATCTTATAGAAGAGAAATTTTAACTACATGTTCTATGCTATCCATGGATTTTTTGAATAACCTACTGGCATGAACTTTTCTAAATCAACAAAACTCTTTTCAATATTTGTCCATTATATCACCTATGCATAAGTCCTCAACTTCAAGATACTTTCTTATCATTGGATCTTTGAAAAAAAACATCCTCTCAAAATGTTATTCTCTCAACTATTTATCAAATAACATAAATTTTGAATATCATACCAAATCCATAAATTTTCCACTAAACCCTCACATGATATATCATCATTAGTGAGTGGAAAACAAGTCCTACTAACACTCAAATATCAAATTAAATAATAGGAACTTATTCATAAACTAATCTATAAATTTAGTTTACTTGATCTTGAACCCCTAATAAAATCCGAAAAAATATATCCACTACTATAAAGTCACTCCTCAAAATAAAATCACCTCTAAATACACTCGATGCACCTATAGTATTTGAATCATCCATAAAGTTATTAAAATATTCTTTATATCATTCCTAGTCTCCAGATCCAAAATAGATCTATAATAACTCAAAAATCTCTAACACTATAAATTATATAATATTATATTACATATCATGTACTCCATCATGATATCTAGATCAATCATATTTGACACTATTAGTATTATCCGCTCCACAAACTTAGCACTAGGTTGATGTTTCGATGACATAACTATGAATAAAAAATGTATTCAATCAAATTAAGTTTGATGATAAGTAAATAAAGATATTTCTCCCTCAATATACCCCATGTGAACCACCATTCTATATTCATCATATGTATTCATCATGAAATAAATACAATTATATAACACATGTTATCATACCTATAAAAATTTACCTAAAATAAGTACACATTCCTTAAGAATAAATAGTAAATGATCAAGGTTCTATGTTGAATTACAGTATTCATTTGTGTCTATAATTGGTTTCTCTTATATAATTCCTATGATAATTTTGGGTGTATGATTATCTCATAATCCTAAAACAATTATCATTTATGTCAACTCTAAAAACTAATATTAAGAATTTTTATTCTATAATACCATTTTGAGATGGCTCTTCCCCATCAAGACTCGCCTTGAACTAATGACAAGAATGAGTGTCATCCCAAATCCACCTTCAATGGTTCAGGGGTTGATGGATGGTATCGAGGGTAAAATCACTCAAAAATAGAATTCATTACCCTCAAAATAATAAATAAAATGAAAATAAAATGATATGAATAATAAAATCAACCATGATCCATAATAATAAAAAAAAAATAGATAGTATAAATGTATGATGTTTGTAATATTTCTCATCTCATGACATCATTTATTCCTTTTGGAAAGGAACAATTATGGCATAAAATGTACAATTAAAAATATATAGGATGAGAGGTTAATTAATTACATGAAAGAGTTTATTATCTAGTCTCATCACCGCTTAAGAAATGTGAATACCTTTGATTAAAAGGTTGAATGTTATTCATGCACATGAAATACTTCTAGTAATGAAATATCCTTGCACTCGTTTCATGTGGAATCTTAAAATTATCATATAATAAAAATTTAATACTATATTATTTATGGATAAGAAATAAGTTACTCTATTATTTAAAGCCTTATAGGGAGGAACTCTATGATTTTAAGTCATGAGAAGTGTAGCGACCCAGGTTTTTCCTGAGTGGGAATTAGTAGAATTTGGAGTCCTGAAACTCTTCAGGGGTAAAAAGGTTGATTTACCATATAATATGAATTCATAAAAATTATATGTGGGTCCTTTTTATTCAATGGTGTGTTGTTTACCCCAGGATGAGTGCGTGAAATTATGAGCATAGAAGGAGCTCGGTAAAAATATATTAAGTATTAAAATATTATTTTTATTTTCACATGTGTTTTTGTGATAAATTTATTATATATTCTTAACAAATAATAATAAGGGAAAATAAACATAATGGTTTCATATGAATAGGGGTTTTACCCATGGAATGATGTAATTTATATTGGCATAGGTTCCCATAGGAGTTTGTAATTGGGGAAAAATTAAAAATAATTGATTGATTAATTAATTAAATTTTTTAACTAATTTTTCACCTAAATTTTTATTTATAAAAACCTTTATTATAAAAATACCTAGGGTTATCTTCATAACCATAGTATTTTATGGTATCCTATCATGGGATATATATTTTAGAATGATTGATGATATTCACAGGATCGATGATCCAATTTGACGGGATCTTCAGCAGCATCAGCATGGATTCATTCTTCACTAACGATTGGTCTATTCTTGAGATAGGGATTTATTATTATTTATTTATACTCCATTATATGTGTTATTTATAAATGGAAATATTATTCCTTGTTCAGTTTTCAGACCTCATGGCCTTGTCAATTTATTAACTTCTATTTGACCTGGATTATTTAGTTTTCCTTGTTTTCCCCTATTATTTAGTCCATGTCTCCTAAGATCAATGTATGGGTTTTCAATGATAATTATTGAAATTAATTTTCTTTATTATTTTTTTTATCCCACTGTTCTTCAAGTATTCTTTATCGACCTATGATTAGGTCATCGATTCATCTTTTTTGGTTCAATTCAAATCATGATCGAATCCATAGACTGCATGTGATGGTTAGATTTTGGAAATGAAACTTGAATAATGGAAGAACCACCATAAATTAGTGATAAATGATGGATGCATACGGGATGGTGTTGTCCATTGGTGATTTTTGTGGTGTGTGACACAAGTAAACAATGAATAGAAAACTACAAGATCCTTTTTTTCAGGTAGTGGTTAGCTAGAAATTTCCAATAGTGTGACACCCATCGGGTCATTGGTAGTTCTTATTTGAGTTTTTATTTATATTTTCTTTTTTTTTCTTGGTGAATTTGGGTTTTAGGGGTTGTGAATTTGGTTTTTGGGGAAAACAAAACCTTGGTGCATGGTTGGTGCACAGTTTTTCTAACTGTGTAGATAACTATACGAGATTGATGGTTTAGAGATAGTGGTATTTTCCATGGTTTTATCATGGTTTTTCAAACTATGTGTGGTTCATTTGTAACTATGAAACTTTAGTTTGGTGGAGATAGTAGCACCTGCATGTTTGGCATACAATTTTTCTAATTGTGTGACTAAACCATGTGAGTTGTATAGGTCATTAAAAAATTGGATTTCAAAAAAAAAATAACTTAAAAAATTTAAGTCTTATTGCCCTCATTTTGTCTCCCCATAATGCGCATCCCCCTATCTAGTCATTGGAGATTCTCTCAACTCCTTTTGGTGGATTCTCCTTGATCCTTTGGTATTTTGTCTTGAGGTAAGCCTAGTTCTTCATGATTTCTTTATCTTTTACCCTTATCTTTTATTTTTCTTATATTTCCATGGAAGTTTAAAACCCTATATGGTGATTTGGATGAATATAAGGTTGTTAATGGGGTTTTTGGTTTGTTTTATTATGTTTTAGGTGTGGGAAGACTTCTCCTTCCTAAATCTAATGGTTGTCATCAAATGTGATAAGGTTAGAACTGATTTTGAGGTAGGTTTCTCTATTTAAGGTCATCTTCCATGGATAGACTTTAATAAATTATCACCTTTGGTTTTTATTTTTCAAATTTACTTTGAATTGATTTAGGATTGTTTATTTACCCATTTTTTATGTGATTCATTGTTTTTATTGGAAATTTGATGTTTCAAAGTGGATTTTTCAAAGGGTGTTGGCTTGAATGCACTCTAAGTGTTTGATAAAATGGTTTTAAGTGGTTTTATGGTTTTAATTAGATTTATAAAGAGTTTTTAGAAATGGATTCACCATGAAGAAGGTATTTTATGAAAATAAACATGTTGGAATATTAAATTGGATTTTAAAATGGATTTTATGAATGGAACTTGTTGATGTTTATATGCATAAAAATGAGTAGCACATGGGGGGCCTAGTGTGTGAGGGTGTTCTTAACTTAGAGGAGTATTTTGTGTCAAAGGTATTGAAAGATTGGGTGATATTTTAAAATTTTAACTAAGGGATCGAGAGAGCTCTTGGGTGTTTGGTCCTGAGGAATATTTTGAGAGCTTAAAACTTGTTATACTTTTGTAGACAACTATAAAATTATGTTTTTTTCTAAGTCATACTATAAACTTATGGTTAGAGCTTGTGTTTCATGTTGATTATTCCCAATTGATTTATATACTTCCTTTCATTATGTTAGTTCCATGTTCGGTTGAGATATCTTGTGTTATACCCATTTCCATTTATTTGGTTATATGAAAGTTTTTATATTTATCCTCAATTTTATTCCACATGTGGGTGTGTTGAGAACATTATTTAAGGTGGATTATTTATTTATTTTATCCGTGTTATATTCATACTTTGAAAAGTGTATTATTTTATGAAAACCCAAAGGGATTTTAAAAACAAAAAACAAAATCAAGTGAACTTTTTTTAAAAGTGGAATTGATTTTGAAAATGTGTTTCAAATTAGTTTTATTGGTTTTCATGGTTAAAATCCTTATATATATTCATGGTGGTATCCTACTGAGATTTGTGCCTAACACCCAATATATGCCTTTGGGTGTATGTAGACTTTGTTTCATATGACACAAGTAAGGGAAAGGGACCCATGAATTTTGGTGGCTCTTCTTTATTACTATCACTTAGGGTTAGTATGTTGTATGAGATGAGGTCTCATATATTTTAGCTCATATGGAAATGTTTTAATATTTTATGTTATTGGGATGTCACTTATTGCCTATTTGGGTTTTGATCCTTGTTCTGAGTTTAAGATTAGAATATGGATATCATGTATATATCTTGTTTATAACTTGTTATATATGGTGGTGTGATGGTGTTTATGATATCTGATATTAGTCATTTTTTTATTTACTTTGGTTGTATGCTTAAATCTATTGATCATGTTTTATCAGTGGGTTTGGTCATCCAATTAATAGTGGGGTCATGCCTGGTTACTAAAGGTGAAACCATTCCCAAATTTTTTATTATGATGTAGTGGTTCTTTTCATCAGACCATGTTGATCAGGAATGAGTTTTGATCCTTATAGTGTTCCAGATTAGGTGACAAGTTAGGCTGACCTAGACAGGTTAACTACAAAATTTTATCAGAGCCCTTTTTATTTAGGTGTCAATGGTAGACTAGATCTAGTGTCATTGTTACTCAAGAGGTAGGAGAATAGGAGTGTATGGCCAGCTCTTCTTCATGTAAAACCTTGATTTTCCATGGGTGTATTGGGGTTTTGTTTAAGTTTTGAGCCTATTTAAGGGTTTTTTAATTGGGATTTGATTTATTTCCCTATTTATTATGAGTTATGAGGAACTCATGCAAGTTATTTTAAGTTTTGGGGTAAAATAGTGAGTCAATAAAGAAGTAAATGTTTTAGGTACATGGATAGTAGTAACTATTCCAAGACTTTGTTGCCCTGTATGTCACCTTTCAGTGGCACTTGCACGGTTGGAAAATGGTTTTCCTAACCATGCAACCAAACTATAAACAAATGAAATTTGTTTAAAATCTTTATGTTTTCACCAATTTTTTATTATAAGTTTTTATTAATGTTAATTTTGTTTTTTGAGACCAATTATAATGGTTTCATTTGGTTTAATTATTTATTTTTAGATTCAACTGTGTATTTAATAATCTTGTGTCTTGTGTTTTGTAGACATTTCCTCCTATAAGGGACTCATTAGGTGTAGAGAGGTACCTATGGAGCATGCCTCATAGGAAAACCCTCCATTTTATCCATATTTTTTGGATTCAGTGATCTGTTTGATCCATACCTTAGGCCATGAGGGTAGTCAATATTAGACATGGATAATTTTTCATGGTGATAATGAAACCCATGAGCCTAAGGAGTGGATATAATAGATCGATTTTATCATTCAATTTTTGAAGACCCATAAGACCTCAAAGGTGGGATTCACCACTTATATGTTGGAAGGACTGAGTAGGAAATCATGGGAATCCATGGTTCTAGCTAATTGGCATGAGGACCTCACTTGGACTACCTTTAAAATGGTTTTTATCCAGTAGTTATATCTAGAAACATTAAGGGTAGTGAAGGTTTGTGGGTTAAAGATAATGGAGAAAGGGGACCATTTGGGGATGTAGTATTCTTCTTGGTTTTCTGAGTTTGTTCATGTGTCACTTGATCTCTTTGTAAACGATTATCTTAAAGATTTGTGTTTTGAAATGGAATTGATGGATGAGATCAGGTCGATGCTTATCCTTATTTGTTTTCTGACCTATGCTGAGGTGCTTAATAAGTTGGTTTTTGAAAAAGTAAAACATAAATGGTAAGATATATATCTACGGTATTCCTTCAGTAGGTGGTATCTATAGTAATTCATTTTTTCAGAAGAGTAAACATGATAGACCTCATCAGGGTAGTGGCAAGTGTGCTCAGCAGTCATCAATCACTTCATTGGTCGTTTCCTCAAGGAAGGTACTGGTGGTCTGTTATAAGTGTGAGAATTCTATCCATACCAAACATACTTTCCTTGAGTCTCTAAGGACATGCCACTAGTTTGGGTGTCTGGTTCATCTTCAATTCTTCTATAAGACTCCCCCATAAGTGAGTGGAGTTGGTTACTCATTTTCCAAGGGTTTATTAGTGAAATAATATTCTTCTAAGGTTGTAGTATCTTGCCCTTAGGTTAAAGGGATTATCACTAGGAAAATAAGGTTTAGAGTGGGCCTGAGTTAGGTATATCTATGCAGTAGATAAGGCACCTGAGGACACTGAGTCTGGGATGGACACCATGAGAGGTACGGTTCTCATTACTTCTTCCATGGAACTATTTTATTTGATACTAGTATTTTCCAGTCATTTAACTCATTTAAGTTTCTTGATTATTTGGGTATGTGAGTGGAGGTAATTCCTTTAATGATGGATTTTATTACCATTTTGGGTAGATGTAATGAGAAAAGTTTTCAAGTTCTTGGAGTGTCATGTTTTAATAATTGATGTGGAAATCGTGTGGGATTTCCTTGTATTGGGACTAGCTTTTTTTGATCTCATCATCAGTATAGATTTCTTGATTAATTTAAAAGATCAAGTTCATTTTTATCACCACAGGGTCTAGTTTCTATCTCCTAATGGGAGCACTCACGCCTTCTAAGACGAGGTGAATCTGTGGTCAGGAATGGAAGGAAATGTTGTTTCAGATATGGAATTGGTCTTTTGTTAGATGTTTAGGTTGTTCTTTGATGATGGGGAGAAGGGTATAGTCAATTGTCTTCTGGTGGTCTTGAACCGGTACCCTGATGTGTTTCTGAAATATTTTTCTAGGTTTACACATGAGTGAGTAGTCGGGTTTTCTGCTTATCTACTACCTAGGATGAGTCCCATTTCTTTACCATCTTTCTATATTGATCCTAGAAAGTTGACAGAGTTGAAAGATTAGTTGGAGGACCTTGATAGTAAAGGAATTATTCTCCCTAGCATGTCACCATGGGTGTTTCTTGTTCTATTTACAAAGAAGGTACATATGATTATATAAATTTTCATATATTTCCATAATCTTTATCAGGTGACCGTAAATAATAAATACCCATTCCCTATAATTGATGTTTTTTATCATCTCTAGGAGCTTGTTGGTTTTTAAAGATCGACCTAAGATCAAGGTACCATAGTAGAGGGTTTGGGGGGATGTCCCTAAGACCGCATTTAGAAGCTAGTATGGGCACTTTGAGTATTTGGTTATGCCATTTGGACTCACTAATGCTTATGAGGTCTTTAGGGACTTGATGAGCTGGATATTCCATTTCTTTTTAGACTTCTTCAAGGTCATGTATGTTGATGAAATATTGGTGTATTCCAAGATGGAGGAGGACCATGTAGAACATTTATAGGTTGTTTTGGGAATCATGAGAGAACTTCATATTTATTCCAAGATATCCAATATATCAATTTTGGATTCAAGAGGAAAAGTTCATGGGCCATGTGATTTTTGATAAATGGGTTCCAATGGATCCCTAGGAGCTTTAAGTAGTTATGTATTGAGAGTGAACTAAGAATTTGTTTGGGATTAGATGATTTTTGGGCTTGTCTGGATATTATAGGGACTTTTTTTAGATTTCTCTAGGCTAACTTCTCCCTTAAAAAACATGACTAGGAAAGGGGTTAATATTGAGTTTAGTGAGAAGTTCCAGAATTATTTTGATGATTTTATAGCCCATTTAACATCTACACTAGTTTTGATTATTCTTGAGCCTAGGAAAGATTATGCAGTTGTTTTTTGATGCCTTCGGTGTGTATTTGGGGTGTTTTCTAATGCAATATGACCATGTAGTATCTTATAGTTCATGGGAGATATGCCCACATGATGGTAATTACCCCACCCATGACCTAGAATTGTAATATTTGATGCATTCATTAAAATCATAGAACCATTACCTCTTCGAGGAAGGTTTTATACTCTACTAAGATCATAAAAGACTAAATTATGTCTTCACCTAGAGGGAATTTAACCTCAAACAGAGACACTAGGTAGAGTATATTTGGTATTTTTATTTCAATATAGCCTATATCTCTAGAAATAAAAAAATATGATGCTTTGAGTAGATATTTTTCAATCTAGGCTATTTTAGAATCATTGGATGAGTGGGTATTGAGGAGTTTATTTTTTGATATGAGGTTTAAGGTGTATGAGGATGGAGAGTATGTTATTTTTACTAGTGTGTAAGTCAAAGAATATATTATTGATTGGGTTTGGAGTGAGTATCCATATGACCCTAAGTTCCAATAGATTGGTGGGGTTTAAAATAGTGGGGATACCTTAGGTGATTGGTCTTGGTCTCCCGATGGTTCTCTCCATTTTAGGAAGTAGCTGGTAATTCCTTTTACCTTGAGGTAGTAGGTGATGCATGAGGGGAATCATTATAGTTGGTTCATGAACCTTGGGGATACCGAGATATTTTATACCTTGAGGAGTATTTATTAGTGGCACGGGATGAGGTGATTAGTTTTGAATTTTGTTTCTTGATGTTTCACCTATAAGAGAATCAAAGTTGAACATCAGAGACTAGTTGGGTTGTTTCAGCCTCAACCCATTCCAGTGTGAATGTGGGATAAAAAATCTATGGATTTTCTGATCATTCTACCTTATACTATGAGTGGAAAATATGTTAGATGGTTTTTTTAAATCATTTGACCAAGTCATCACATTTTATTTCCATCAGGGTTTTGGTGAAGGTAGAGGAGATCAGGTACCTATATGTTTGAGAGGTTTTTATACTTCATGGTGTTCCCTCAATGATAGTTCCTGATTGGTATTTCTATTTCACTTTTTGGTTTTTTAAGAGACCTTGGTAATATTTAGCAACCAAGATAAGTTTTATCATATCATACCACCCATAGATGGATCGTTAGTCTGAGAAAACCATCCAGAATCTTAAGGATATTCATTGAGCATGTGTTCTTAACTTTAAGGGTTTATAGGAATGTAACCTATAATTGGATGAGTTTTCTTACAACAATGGTTATTAAAAATTGACCAGGATGGACTTGTTTGAGGTGTTACATGGGTGGTCTTTCCAATACCATTTGTGTTTGGCTGAGACAGGTGATAATTCCTTGTAATAAATGATCCTCATACAAGAGATGATGGAGAAAGTGCAACTAGTTTAGAAAAGGTTAGCCACAACTCAGAATTTATATAATTCATATGCCAGTCAACATAATCA
Organism: Viscum album; assembly: GCA_963277665.1. Classification (NCBI taxonomy): domain Eukaryota; kingdom Viridiplantae; phylum Streptophyta; class Magnoliopsida; order Santalales; family Viscaceae; genus Viscum; species Viscum album. The sequence goes on along the minus strand of OY728121.1, from coordinate 1,073,203,158 downwards.
CCCATTAGATTCTGAGGCTAGTGATCTAGTGTTTCTTCGGGTATATGTTTGATTATGAAACCGTTTCATAGTAATTTGGGGGAAGTTGTCACTATATTATATTGATCCATTTCGGATTGTGGAACGTATTGGGAAGGTAGCCTATTGGTTGGAATTACCACCATAGTTTACCTTGAAACGTGAAACTTTTCATGTTTCTTAGTTGAATAGATTTCATCCAAACCCATCTCATGTGAGTTCAAACCTTACTTCACTATTGTGGGGAATCTTGTTCATATATTAAATTATTAGAACAGGGTGATTTGTGGAAAATTGATCTTATTGGTCCATGTTCTATAGAAGTTATGTTGTGATGCCTATGAGACATGGTAGTGGGAAGATTTTTTGAGGGATTATTGTCCTCACCTTTTTTCTTATGAGGATTCTTGAGGAATTTCTAGTGGTATAAAGTGAAATGGTGGGGAGGTTTGTGACACTCATAGGTTCATTGGTATTTCTTGGTTGAGTTTTTATTTATCATTTTATTCGTTCGTGGATTCTCTATATACCGAGGGTCAAAAAAATTGGTTTGTGGGGGAAACAGACTATAATGCATAGTTTTTATAACCTTGCAGCTAACCATGCGTGGGTGATGGTTTGAGGGAAATTGTATTTTTCACAATTTTAGCATGGTTTTTCAAACCATGTGAGGCTCAACCGCAACCATGTTTCTTTAGTTTGTGGGAGATATTAACACCCACATGGTTGGTACTTGGTTCTTATAACCATGTTTCCAAACCATTTGAGTTGTCAAGGTCATTAAAATTTTGGGTTTTTACCGAAATTCCTTTGATGAATTTAATTTATTTTTCCCTTATTTATTATCCCCATCATGTGCATCCCCCTCCCATGGAGTTGGAGCTTCTTCTTTCTCCTTTTTCATAGATTATCCTTGATTACTTGGTATTTTTTAATGAGGTAAGCATAGTTCTTTAATATTTCTTCATATTTCCCTTATATCTTGCCTTTTTCATCCATTTAAATAAAAGATGAAAACTCTAGATGGTGATTTAGCCAAATATAATGTTTTTAATTGGGTTTTTGGTTTGTTTTCTTATGGTTTATGTGTGTAAGGACTTACCATTCCTAAATATAGTGGTTTTCATTGAAGGTGAAAATTTTGGAAATTATTTTAAGATAAGTTTCTCTATTTAAGGGTGTTTTACATGGATAACCATTAATACTTTATCACCTTTTGTTTTTATTTATCAAATTTCTTTTTAATTGATTTATTATGGGTTTTTTTACCCATGTTTTGTGTGATGCATGTTTTGTATTGGTAATTTTATGTTTCAAAGTGGATTTTTCAAGGGGTTTTGTCTTGAATTCACTTTAAGTGTTTGATATAATAGATCAAAGAGGTTTTATGGTTTTAAATATATTTATAAAGAGGTTTTAGAAAAAAATTTACCTTAAGGAAGGTATTTTATGAAAATAGGAATGTTGTCTTATTAAATTGGATTTTGAAATGGATTTTATGAATGAAAATTTTTAATGTGGATATTTTGGATTTGAGTAGAACATGGGGGACCTTGGGTGTGAGGGTTTGCATGACTTAGAGGAAGAGTGTGTGTCCAAGGGAATGATAGAACCTTTTGGAGAAAGACTAAGGGAGATTCTGTAATATTTTCTAAGGGACCTTGATCACATTTCAGGGAAAGACAGAGTGTGCTTATAAAACATTGACCAATGGACTAAGAGGGTGCTTGGATGTTTGGGACCGGGGAAGATCGAGATAGATTACAACTTTTTATACTTGCTTATATGGCTAGAAAATTGTGTTTTAGTCTAAGTCACACTAAAAACTTATGGTTAGAGCCTATGTTGTGTATTGATTATGCCCGATTTATTTATATTCATCCTTTCATTATGTTAGTTACTTTTTTGGTTGAGATACATTGGGTTATTCCCATTTCCATGTATTTGGTTATATTATAATGTTTATGTTTATTCTTACATTAATTCCATGTGTGGGTGTGTGGAGAATTTTATTTTGGGTGGATTATTTATTTTTTGATCTTTGTTATATTCATGCTTTGAAACATGGATTGTTTTGAGAAACCTCGAAGGGATTTAAAAAGGGGATATGTTTTAAAGTAAAGTTGTTTTAAAATTAAAATTATTTTTAAACATTATTTTCATATTGGTTTTATTTTTTCTCATGGTTAAAATCCTTATATAGATTCATGGAGGTATCCTGTTGGGATTTATACCTCACACCTTTCATATGACTTTGGGTGTATGAAGACTTTTTTATGAAAGACACAAATAAGGTAAAGGGAACCATGAATTTTGGTGGCTCATCTTGATTACCATGGTTTGGGGTTACTATATTGGAAGAGATGTGGTCTCATAGAGTTTAGCTTACGTGGAGTTATTTTGGGTTGTGTTGTTGGGATATAATGTATTTCATATTTGTATCTTGATCCCTATTATGAGTTTGATATTTGACTATAGATGTCATGTATATGTCCTTTATATTAATTTTTATATGTGGTGGTGTGATGGTGTTTATGATATATGTTATTAGTCATTACTGCATTTACTCAGGTTGTATGCTTAAGTCTATTGATCATGTTTTATTAGTTTTTGTGGTAATTTAATTAATAGAGGGTACATGCCTAATTAGAAATGGTGAAACTATTCCCAAATGGTTTTTTATGATGCTCTGGTTATTTTCATCCAGCCGTGGTGATCGGGGACATGTTTCAGGCCTTGTGGTGTACCAGCTCGGGTGATGGGTAGGGTTAACCCAGGATGGTTTGCTATAAATAGAGTCCCTATAATTCTCAAATAATGTGTTTAGTAGAGATTTGGTTGTGATAGAGGGTGGAACCAGTGGTAGTGTCAATTTGAATGAAGATAATGATGTTCTGTAATTTTCTAGATTATACGATGTGTAGTCCATAACTACATGGAATGTACTTTTCCATGTGTGGAGGATAGGGTTTTTGTGGGAGAAAATATCACATGGAATGTAAATAATATATATATTCCATGTATGATCATTGGATATGCTTTGAAAACTACCTGGTTAATAGTCTAAAAGTATATGGTGTGTAGTTCTTTCCCACTCAATATGGTGTGTATTGGAGTACAAACCTTCCCAAGTTGTAATCTATATGGTGTGTACTAGACTACAAACCTAGCCAGTACATGGAATGTAAGTGCACCCTATATACTATTTTACATGGATTGATGGCTACAATATATTCCTAGAGTGACTACACAATGTGTACAAGACTTGGGTTTAGGTATGTGAATAATTCATCCATAGTTTTTTTCATGTAGAATGTGATGGTAGCCTTCTATTCGATAGCAGTTGTGAGATATTGGATGATTTACGCATTTTACTCTATTTGAATCTATAGATAATGGTAATGGGATCATACATGATAATAACAGTGTTCTCAGTTGTGACAACCCTTTGGAAGTTCTGTTATGATAATTCGTAGGTATCCCACTATTCTAAGGTAGGGTTACAAATTCCCCCCATTCAGTTGGGGTGTGGGATCGTATATATGTGGATTAGATAGGGTTGTTATTCCCCCCACATATACAAGGAATGGGATCCACTGTCTGTGGAGTTGATATTCCCCTATTCTAGGATATCATTCAGGGTATGATATCCTACACTGGATTCAATATTCACCCCATCTTCCTGGGGAGAGAGATCCTTCATTATAGTACTGGAGAGGTTATGTGGATTGTATGGCATAAGCAATGAGTATTTTATTAATGGTGTGATATAAATGGACCAGAGGGATTAGTACATCATCACCTAGTGACCATGCTTTAGAGATAATAAGGATCCCCACTCAGGTATTGGAGATGGTGTTATAGTTGGGAAGGCTGAGCAATTCAAACTTCTTTGGGGATTGTGACCCCTTTGGAACCCCATGGGTTTCTTTTGAGATATAGAATGCAGTTGGATATCAACTTAAGTCTTTTTAGACTCTTTAGTGATCCAATATTTCTTATTTGATCATGTGGTATAGGAATTGAGGATTTGAGATGAGATGATTATGACCTTTATTTTTTCCTTCATAATTCTTACTATAGAGAATAATTAGATTATTCTTCTTCTACATACTTTTTATTACACTTTAGTACTGGGAGTCTAAGATATCTTTTTGTTCTAGTTTCTCATCTTCCTATTCATCCTAGAAACATCTCATACCAATAGTTATGTTAAATTATTAATTTGTGTCTATGATTTTCAAGGAATCCTAATGTGCACGTTTATACTCACCCCTACATGGGATTTTTTCTCACACATATTGTTTTTGTACGGATGATGCATAGTTTCGAAGATGGATCGATTAGACATGGAGCTAGTGTGGATTATTCTAACCCAAGTCCTGGTGATTCTTGGTGATTCATTATGTATCAGGATGATTTTTGAATGTAGTAGTGACCAATGCAAATGAAGTGTGATCCAGGAGTACATGAAGCATGTGGGGGTATCTCAGTTCTTTATGTTTTAGTATCTTGTTAGATAAACTATTTACCCTATTTTTACCTTGTGGTGTCAAATTGTACTTGTTATATCATGCATGTATTATGTATAGTTTAGTTGATCATTTATATATCCTACTGGTGAGTTAATTATCTTGGTTATTGTAGATAAGTATATGTTATAGTTTAATTTAGGCTAATTCATCCAATATTATGATATGTTCCTACTCGGTACTAATAACCAAACCTTGACCTATTAGAGGAAGGATTGGGGTGGCACTCTCTTCTTACCACCAGACTAAGTGGACCCTAGTGGTTTGGGTTATGTCAGAGCGGTATTGGAGTGGTTTTACTTATGGATAAATCTTATATTTAGTATTTAGGTTAGGATTTGGTTTAGGAACTTAGGGAAATTATGTTAAGGGGGTCTTGAGTTAAGTTATTAGGATAGGGAAACTAGTGTAGGTGTGTTGGTTTGTAACACCCTCAAATTTTTAGGGTACATTAATTTAAGTTTCAATATACCTTGATGATGATTTTGATACTTATTAGTAGAGTTGATATTAAATATCAGATGTAGAGTAGAATTATAACATGTATAATTAGGCTAATCCATGGATTATATTTAGGAAATAAGGTTGCGATGTGGATGAAGAGATGTGTCATAAAGGCTTAGGAGGATAAGTTTTGGTGGTTCTCTAAATTTCAAGGTCATTATGCCATGGATCTGGTTTGTAAAGTGTCGTTTTCCCCTAAATTTAGATATTTGTGATGTATTAGTTTCCTTGTAATGTGGTCCCTTCTCCAATTTTATAGGATCTACAATGTGGATCATGCTATGTTTCAAAAACATGGATTTGACCATGTGGATTGTGTCATCAACCCTTTCTTTACACCATAGTTTTCCCCTATGCCAACCCCCTTTGTGTCATGGTGTAAGAACATGCACTGTGTCACCTATTTTCCTTGTTTTATTTTAAATTCATTTGGCCCATAAAACCCTTCATCTTCCTAGCCTTTCCTATCCTCCTCTTCCAAATCATTTTTTTAATTTTTATAAAACCACTTTCAGGGGTGGACTGGGAACCCTCACAAAGTCCAATTCACACATTCCAGTGGGATAAAGGATCGTAGGGTCAAAATTGAAAAACCAAAATCTAAAACACACATTCTCGCTGGAAAAGATATCATATATTCAAAATTCAAAAACCCAAAAGAAAATAACAAAATGGATAACTTGTCGATGGAGTGTCGCATCAATGGAATCCCCATGAATTGCACGAGCCACCCAAGAAATCCTTATCAAAATATGTTAAGAAGATACCACTGCACCAACCACTACTTTTCCACCATCATCACATCATCGTCATCACCATCACACCACCATTATCCACACCAAACCTCATCATCATCACCACCACCTTGCATCATCACTAGCACACTATTACGAACATGAATGTTGGCCTACATCAAAACCTCCATAACATTATTGTCACCACTTCCAGTGAGAACCCACCATCAATCGTCCCTCTATAGCATAAAAACACTATCATAGAATTCTATCCAAATATCCATCATCATAACACCTTTCACAAATCTAAAATAAAGAGATCCTTCCTCAATGGCCGATGCATCCATCATAAGACCTTGCATCATAAACATTATTGCCAACATGAATGAAGTATCAGTGTCTTTATCATTGGAAACCACAACTGAAAAACATACCATAGTAAAACTGAACAATGAACCACAAAAAAATATGTATGAAAAACACCAAAAAATGAAAAATAATCTAATGAAAACTAGAAGGCATCAACAGAAGAAACACCATAGCAGTCGAAGAAGAAATAAACCAAACATATGAAAAAGAAACCAACTCTTGTGAATAAAAAACACTGATACTACTGCTATCCCCCCCTCCAACACCATCCCAAGATGTCCTGAAAATATCATAGAACCTGAACAAGATGGGTTCAAGCATGATAGGTTGGAAAACAAGGGTAGAGGAGGATAATAACACTGAGAACCACCATCATCGATGACACATACAATCTGAATCACCCACACATAGACCTAAAATGGAGGATCGATGCACAGGGTAAGGTAAAAAGAGGGGTAGTGAGAGGAAAACTCTATCCCGCCAGTGAACAGCGTCAGGAAATAAATGGAATAGGATAAGAGAAAGGGAAGAGAAAACAAGGAGGAGTAAATCGAGGAGAGACTTCACCTCTGAAAGGAACGGAAAAACCCTAAGGTGAAGGGGGGGATAGGGGGATGTAAGGAGGGGAAGGGGGAGGGGAAGGGGGAGATGAATCCAAAAGTAGTGCAGAGGCCTCCCCCTCCACTTTATATTTCCTAGCCATTCTTATCAAAACTTGGGTGACTCTAGGTAATCTTTAAGATTACTTCCATCCCCTAAACTTTTATTCTCATCTTTAACCTTATAGGATAAACTCTTAATGTTCTAATTGAGTTCATATCCCATTTTAATTGGTTTTCCTCCCTTCTCTTGGGAAAAATAGCTTATCTAATCCTATTTCTTCATCTCCTCCTTGAGAGTTATTATAGAATCTCTTTTTTGATGATTTAGGATTGGTTTTAAGGACTCGTGGTGTGTGTGCATTTATCTGGTTAGTGTGAAAGTGTGATTTGGGTATCATATCTTGACAATATTAATGTCATCATCACACGCTTAAGGTAGAAATTTCCTTACCACATAGAGACCTTGTATAAGGTTATTTCCTTGATTTATCACATGTGTGTGACTCTGTATCTCATGAGACCCATGGTTGATATTGATCACATGTGCTTATTTGTGTGTCTATTGATACTCATGCTTGATATGTTAAGTTTTTCATATATGTTATTGTTGGAACTGGGCATACAGAGGAAGCCCCAAATAGGTGGGTTTTATAAAAAAAATCCACCGACGTTCGATGTGAACTTGTCGACGTCGACGAAGAGCAGCCCAATCAAAGCTAAGGACCACGCGTGAAGGGTTTTAAGAACAAAAATAAACCGTAAAAATACCTGGTTTAATTATGAAGTCGCACACAACGTCTGCTCATCGATGGAGATAAATAATTGAAGAATTCGACATTGAACTCCTCTAGATTGTCCACACACGCTTCATGAAATCCACAGGAGTGCCTTTTATCGTAATCCGGGTGCCAGCGTAGAATTGTGACGATTCCTTCAACGCTCTAACGATCACCACATCACTTTGCAAGCGATGCCTGATAAAGTGCTTGATCCATGCTCCTTGGATTCACATCCTCTCTATCTATATCACAGGAGACAAGAAGAGAAATAAGTTCCATGAATAGTGTTTTTCAATCTCCTCTATTATCATATTTATAGTGTCATTTAATTACCCGTAAATGCCAACCCGGACCCCGAATAATCAATGTACTATTAACGACATATTATGACTAATTATCTGAGTCATAAATATTATTATCACTCACTTGTAATATATTAAAATATATTACGCAATAATAATTAATTCATTAAATTGAATCATCGCTCCCATAAATATTAATTGAACCATGAATAATTTAATATTCATCAATTAATATTTTTCATGTATTTACTTAAAACTCGTAAAAATATTTAATAAATAAATTCAATACTCATTATTCTAAACTCGAATAATATGAATTTATTTATTTCATTGGTGATCATTTATCCTTGGACAAATCCTGGACCCCTATGGTGGGTCCTACCATGTCCAAAACTCTTATTCAACTGAATAGGGTAGATTCTTGAATATGTTATTTGTGTGTGACCCCATAGGCCCTTATCTCGATAGTAGTGAATAGTATTTATAGACCAAGAGTGGGATCTAGAAACCCATCATGGCCCCTGAAGAGATAAGGATTTTCACAACAACGACAGCCAACCTACGAACACGCACTATGTAATATAATCTCTTTGTCGGTAATATCTCATAAATTAGGACGCACTCATGTGTCATCGACCTTTTCTTGCTTTATTGTTTGTTGATTTAACTAGACAGATTTACCTTTGACTGTCATGGACATGGTCTTATAAAGGTACTTCCATCCTTATCAACATGGCCTGAGATATATTACTTCCATAACCTAGAAGCAACAAATCCTTTCTTGACCATTCAACCAATTTCATTCCACCAATGACGCACCCAACACAAACTACCTTGCCATGAATTCATTTCCAAGGTTTTCATCTTGCATTAAAGTATGCAATCAAATGATATAAATTGGTAATGATCTCAAGTCAGGAGACCATTACACATGATCATAGATAGGAACATCCAATGACACCCAAAACATGTGGTGTTCCTATTGGTGGGTCAGTCCTCATGATCTCACTACTAGAGTTCACCAGGTGAGAACTTCATGAGAAGAATTCTAAATGCTTACGATCCCCCAGCACCTGATACTCAAACATTTACCGTGTCCAATCGGTGAGATTTATCTAGATCATAGAACATATATTTAAGATTAATTTCATAGTATCTCAAGGTTATCATTATATCCTGGGATCTGCTATAACCTCTTGAAACAATAATTAATCTTTGGACATTACCATTTCAATAGTGGATGCAGAAAAGTATACACTGTAATGGTAAGATGATGTCAATTATAACTAACTGTATACACGATATGGTAATCAAAATCACTGAATAATTAGGTCTAGGGAAACCACTATTTCAACACTCCCACTTACACTAGAGCCAACTTGCTAACCAAAATTTTTACCTACTCACATGATTAAATCATGTTTCTGCTGAGTAGCAGCTTTATCTACTGGGTCCACCACGGTTCCACTGCCTAGCTATTCTGCTATAGTTACCTCATCTCTTAAAGTAAAACTTCTTAGGAGATGGAATCCTGAGTATATCCCTTTTTTACACTTTCATAACATGACATCTTGGCTAGTAAGAATATCATAATTTACATTATGATAATACTTTTCTCACTAGGTGAGATTCCAAGAACTGGAACAAATCCTCTTGCATTTATTTTCTTCTTAGCTACCTTAGAAGATTCAAAGTACTCGGTATTTGTAGGTATGGATACCGCCGGCTTTTATGATCTTGGCCTGCTCATCATCAATATTCTAGCTGCGATAGTAGATCACGTTGATCTATGGAAGACTAGTTTGTATCCCCCAAAACTAGTATCCTTTCTTCTCCACTTACCAGGTACATATCTTTTGTACTTTCCGAAGTAAAATTAGATAGTTTTGATTACATCCCTTGTAATGCTCTTGGATATAACTGATATTTTCCTATTGTAAAATATACCTTGGAAATATCAGTTCTTGTACATATCATGGCATGCATGATTGATCCATCACTTTGACGTATGGATTGTAACTCACCACATTTATCTCTTCCTGTGTCACGAAAAGGTCAACATGGAGAGATTATGCCCTATGACATAGGCCAAAATTCATCTCTTTAATTGCTCAAACTTGTATTTTTTAATACAATGTCACTATATGTATGATTCACTAGGACCAAGCAACCTATAGATCTACCTCAGTAGATCATGTTCCCTAGAACTTAGGTTGCTACTTTAAGTCAATCACTAGAGAATAAATTTCAACTTGGTCTTAACTAACTATGAGACCAATTTCAATTTTCTATATGTGTCCAAACATATTTTTTCTTGGAAAACATTGGTGCTCCCACTAACCTCTTGTAGATGTGTGGAAATAATTTGTTGCAAATGTATATTCTATGATCAGGTTGCTTAATTAAATCCTAAATGGTATTTGAGTAATTTTCAACCTTTGTTAGCATTATGTAACGAGACCATCCCTTTCTGGTTGCATTGTATAGACACCATCCACAATTGGTGGTCATGACATCCAATGCTAAATAATTTTGATAATAGATATTAGCTATGATAAGTAAAATTCTAACAGATTTAGGTATAAAAACTTGGTCAAACAAATCGAGCCTTATTAGTACTGCACTTGTACCATCCATGTATCAACTCACTTGAATACCCACCACAGTATTCAAAATAATAATCCCCTTTTCACTTTGATACATGGAATCCATTAATTGAATTTTAGTTGGTCTTATCAATTTTAGTTGATTTACATACAATGCTTACTTGTAGGAAATATTATTCACATTGAATAATAGATCACTGACTGCGGTGAACATAGAAAAAAATCACAATGGTTTTATCCTTCCTACATAGTATGTGTCTCCAGAACATACTATGTTCCACATGTGATTGTGGAACTAGTTACTATGCCAACTACTTGTGCATCTTGACCATTGACTAAACACGAGTCAATATAGCTCCCACTATCTCTAATAGAAATGTGCACCCTCTTATAGAATGTATTATATCAATTGAATATAACTTTTATATATTAATTATTTATGTAATATTCTAATCAATTGTTAGTATAAGTACCTTAGATGCACAATGTGTTTATCTTGATGCATGTTTTATTGTATCTGAACAAACTATTTGTATCCAAACACATGTCCTTATGACATAATGGATTTACATCATACTATGACTCGTATGATATCCATTTTTCATTACATTTGGCATATGTTTGTGGTATATAGCCGTTATTTTCAAATAATTTCATGAAATATAATGGAAGTTTCTACTAGTTGCAACATTGATATTACTTACATCAAAATTTTGATGTATAACATATGTGTTTAGGAATTGCTCCACGCTACATGTTTGTTGATCAATGTTGATATGTAAGACTTCATCATCAATCCTCCTCATTAACATCAATATAATTATTTGTATAAGGAAATGTGCATTTAGGAATTACTCCACGCTATATTATCAAGATTGATGAATGCTTGGTCGAGATATTCTTCGGTATCCCAACCTGAAGAAAGTCATATCTCCTAACCATGAATATAATTCACTTTATTATTCATTAATTACTTAAAGGAAAATTATTAAGTATATATACCTCCAGATTATACTTAGAATAGTTCATTATTACTTGTTGAACTATTTCCAAAAGCTTTGTGACATACATTTATATCTAAAGGCACCTTTGTCAAAACTAAAGACTTTGATTATACCAAAACTATTTAGTTATGCCGATCCTAAATACCATACTTGGTATATTCTTGATGTCCATTTTTAGTATTACTTGAAAAATAATTATCTTGTCACAACTAGGTATAAGTCGTACATTTATACTCATCACTCATTGCCTATGATTCATGTATCACTAAACTAGTGATTTAGTTTACAAAAAACAACATTCATTACAGAACCTAAAAGAATGTATCCTTGTGTCCAAGTACACATGAGATTAATGTTTGTGGTTATACTCAAAAATATTTCAACATGAATCTTTCACTTGGAAATTAATAATTTGTGTACTTATCACCACTAGCCTAGGTATCACCCTTTCACAGCCACTTGGAGAATACACCTGACTTCTAGTAAGTTTTCTATACTTACTTGGTAACTATATTTAAATACACATATGTAAAAATCATATAGTATTAAATACCCAAGTAGTAAAAAGGAAACATTACATTGATGAATATTCCTGATGTAGAAGTGACAACTTGATTCTTTAAATCAGTTTATTACTTTTAAACTTCCATTTTTTTATTTTATAATATGCAATGAAAATAACCTTTGTTAATACCTTGTTAATTTAAGGATGTCCTGAATGTTTCATTGGAATTAAATTCCTTTGACCTTTTCACATTGTCTTTCAATTTATTCTCCATAATAATTAAAACTTAATTTTATTTTATTCTTATCCACTTGTAGAACCTTACCTAGATAGGTAATGGAGCGTTTACCCAATACTTTCTCATTTTATAACTTAAAAAAACTTGAGTAAAGAGTTGAAAATGATATGAAAAAGGGGTCCATTTAAAGATCATGATTGATCTTTCAATTTACACATGTCGGTGTAACATCGCCTTATTCATTTCATTGCTTCACTTTCTCCTTGCAAACATCTTGGAGATGAGACATCACGTTTATATCATCCATGTATTGGTGTAGCGATCGCAACTGACACTGGACACTGATGAAATCATAATGATATAACTATCATATGCTTTGTACATTAGTCTCCTATAATCAATTTTCACCCTCGCTTCTTAAGGTAGTTTAACAGTGTTGGGGACACTGGCACCTTGAGTTTCCAATATCATAGTACAATACACACGTGCCTATACTACTCATGGATACTCATGTCAGTGTGGACATTTAATTTTTCCAATATAATATCGTTCCTTTTAAACTTGTGGTTTAACTTTACATTTTAACTACAAAAAATAAATTTTAGCAGATTAGTGACTTTTATCTGGATTACTGATTAAGATTTTTTTTATTAAATAATTAATTAAATCAATTAATGTCTCCCACTATTTTATCGGATTCTAGAAACCCTCTATGCTAGAATTGGAATACTCTGCCGCTTGAGTATTCTAGTGAAAAGGATCCTGGAACCACCCCTCATAGTCTACAAGATATGGTTACACCACTACTTGGAGGGTTTAAGGTGGTCTTTTGACTGGTCAACCGTTTTAACTTACGGTTCCTTGATCTATTGAGTAAAGTCCCAACTTCTAAAATCAAAACTTGATTTACTCAATGCTTGCCTCTAAAATTAAAACAATCTAAAAATGGATATTTCTTTACTGCAATTTTAGTTAAGTCAACCCATCATTCTTATAAGGACTCCCCGATAGTAAGAGGCATCCTCATCTATGGAATGACTGGCACCTTAAACAACCAGTTTTTTCCAAACTTGAATGAAGGAAGGCGGTTATGACTTAATATATCTTTGAGGGTTTTATTATTTTTCATGTGATGAAAGAAATCATTTTTCTATTTTTATAAGTACTATGTGATCACACTCACATATGACCATGCAAGAAATAAAAATTACATCGCATCACAAGTTCATTTTATCTTGCATGGTTATTTATTATTATTCTATGTGATCATGTTATAACTACACATTCACAAAATAATAAACCATGTAGAAATAAAATGAAAAACTTGATCATGATCCGGTACTATTGGTTGATTTGTTGAGTGAATAACAGACCAACCAAAACCCTAGGGGGTAAGTACCTTTAGTCACGTGGCATGCAACTTGAATAGAATTGGCTTCTCATCCAATGCATCAAACTCATGTCTGGTGCATCGCTGTCACTTGGCGCAAAGTGTGTCATTTGTCCTCTCGTCATTATACAACATTACTAGCACACATACGAGGGGATCTCAGGGAGTAAAATTACAACTCTGAGAATGGGTGCGCATTCCCTTATACATATAACAACTCTGAGATGACACGCAGATTGTCTTTTAATTAAATTAAACTAATTATTAAAAATCGATATGCGATAATTAAATAAATTAATTAAATAAATAAATGCACCAGACATACATTGGTCAATCTCTAACTCATGATCAGTATACGCATTAAACTTGCTTATATTAAATAAATACATAATAAAATTAAACTTCATTAAAATAAATTCTGAGGGAATTTAATCGAATTAAAAACTTAACTCTTGTTTTTTAATTCAATTTAACGTCATTGGGTCCTGATTAATTAATTTAATTTTAAAAACTAAAAATTAAATTAATTAATTAATTTAATTAATCTCCCAATTAAATTAATTACGCCGCAACAAGTTTTTAAACCAAAAATTAATATTTAATTAATTTAATTATCTACTCTAATTAAATTAATTATTTTAATTGACTTTTGAGTGAATTTAAATCACTCGGGCCCATGAAACTTCGGGCAGGGCCTGTGCGGGTCAGGGAGAACCTGTGCAGGCCTAGTCTGGGCGGTAACGACCCCATGTAGGGGAATTCTGGGATGGGTAGGTCCGCCTAAACCCGTTCTAGCCTGGGCAGACCTGCCCGAGCATGTTTTGGGGTAGTGCATGTTACCTGACCGCGATGAGGGTCGGGCGGCGGCCGGAATGGGGCAGGTCCATGGCGAAGCGAGCTAGCCGGGATTGGTAGGGTTGGCCGCGATGGCAAGAATCCGATGTGGCTAACGTCACACATATAAGGGTTCGATCTAGAAGGCACCAGAGGGCGCCTAGCGGTGCGCTTGGCTGAAGGAGATTAGATCGGTGGCCCTGGAAGGTTGCGCCCCTGGAGGGAGCAGGTCGGCTGGCTGTGGCTTTCGACAAGGGGCACAGAGGAGTGTTGTTGCAATTCAGTAGGGAGGAGGCGCCGCCAACGACAGTGGGTACGGCATGCTCTGGGAGGGTGCACCGCCGCAGGCAGAGGGAGGAGGTCGGTCCAGGGTTGGGCGCGGATCTGCGGGGTGTGTTGCCGCTGCAGTAGATGGAGGAGACCGCGGGGTGCTAGGGTGGACTTGGTGTGGTGCGCCGCACTACCGGGGAGGTAGGTCGGCAGATTCTCCGGCCTTGTCGATGTTGATGTGGAGGGAGGACCTCGGCAGGCGCAGCTGGGTGCAGAGGAGGGTCATGAGGTCAGGGTGTTGCGGGCTGGTTGAGGAGGTGTGGTAGGTCATCTGCACCGTGGTGGAGGACATGAGGAAGCCTTGGTGGCTACCGCGCACTACTTCTCTGGTGCGGGCTTGCACCTGGTCGGGAAAGGGGAGGTGGTGGTCGGTTGTGCGCCTCGGCTCCGTAGGGAAGAGCGGTGGACTGCTGCTGGTGCGGCATGGAGCAGGCGACGGACTGGATGGCCTGGTTCACCGGCCTGTGCACTGGGAGGGAGGTCCCTCTGTCGAGTGCTGAGGAGGAGAGTCGCGGGGCTAGTGCGCGCTGTGCCTGACGCGGTACTAGTTCCATGGGGAAGACCAATGGGGGGCCGCTCGGCCCCCCCAAAACAAAAGTTTTTTTTGCTTAACCTGCTCATACAGGTTGCCCCATTTTTTTAGTCATGACCTGCAAAGTAGGTCACCTATTCTTTTTTTTTTGGAAAGACCTTCTTTTTCAGGTCATCCCTTGCCTCCACTTTTTTTTATAAACAATACTTAATTTAAGTCTTTATTCTAAACAAGTCTTACACCCCTTTAAAAAATTTCTAAAGCCTATATTAGGCTTTGGAAAAATTAAAATAATATTATAAAAATAATATTATAATAATAAAATTAATATTATTATTATAATAAAACCAAATAATTTTATTATTATTATAATAATACAATTAATTTTCAGAAATTAATATCAAAACAAAATTGATTTTCCGGTGATTATTTAGGCCACGGGATTTCTGGTCGAAATACGAAACAACACCAGAATTCAATCTTGAATCTGAATTCAAATCTTTGGATGGTTGCAGACTAGCCATCTGATGTCCGGTTTTGATTTTGGATGTAGCGTTGGGACCATATCGATGCCCTCTTTATATTTTAATGCAAATTTAATTATTTCATTTGACTTAAAATCATCACGCATCCCTCTAATACCACTTGTTGGAACTAGGCGTACAGTGGAAGCCCCAAACATGTGTGTTTTTTAAAAACATTCAACTGACATTCGAAGTGAACTTGTCGATGTCAGCGAAGAGCAGCCCAGTCAAAGCCTAGGACTCCACATGAAGAGTTTTACGCAAAAAAATAAACCATAAAAATACCTAGTTCAATTCCAAATCCATACATGACATCTGCTCATCGTTGGAGATCGCTACTCAAAGAATCTGACATCGAACTCCTCTAGATCTTCCACACATGCTTCAAGAAATCTGCAGGAGCTCCGTTCGTCGTAATCCAGGTTCTAGCATGGAATTACAATGATACCTTCGACGCTCCAATGATCACCACATCGATTCGCAAGTGATTCCTGAGAAAGTTCTTGATCCATGCTGTTTGGATCCAGATCCTCTCTCTCTAGATCATTGGATAGAGGATAAGAGAGAGAAGCTGCATGAATAGTGTTTTTCAATCTCCTCTCTTCTCATATTTATAGTTTCATTTAATTACCCATAAATTCCAACCTAACCCCTAAATAATCAACGCACTATTAACGACATATTATGACTACTTATCTAATTCATAAATATTATTATCAATCACTTGTAATATATTAAAATATATTACATGATAATAATTAATTCATTAACACGACTCGTTGCTCCCATAAATACTAATTGAACCTTGAATAATTTAATAATCATCAATTAATATTTTTCATGTATTTACTTAAAACTCGTAAAAACATTTAATAAATAAATTCAATACTCATTATTATAAACTCGAATAATATGAATTTATTTATTACATTGGTGATATTTTATCCTTGGACAAATCCCAGACCCCTATGGTGGGGCCCACCATGTCTAGATCTCCTATTCAACTGAATAGGGAAGATTCTTGAATATGCTATTGTGTGTGACCCTCTAGGACCTTATCTCGATGGTAGTGAATATTATTCATAGACCAAGAGCAGGATCTAGCAACCCATCATGGCCCCTGAAGAGATAATGATTGTCACAGCAGTGGCAACCAAACTACGAACACGCACTGTGTAATATAATCTTTTTTTCTATAATATCTCATAAATAAGGACACACTCATTTGTCATCGCCTTTTTCTTGCTTTATTGTTTGTTGATTTAACTGGATGGATTTACCTTTGACAACCATGGCCATAGTCTTATAAAGTTACTTCCGTCCTTATCAACATGTCCTGAGATATATTACTTCCATAACCCGAAAGCGACAAATCCTTTCTTAACCATTAAACCAATGTCATGCCACCAATGATGCACCCAACACAAAATACCTTGCCACGACTTCATTGCCATGGTTTTCATCTTGCATCAAAGTACGCAATCAAATGACTTACATTGGTAATGATCTCAATTCAGGAGACCATTACACATGATCGTAGATAGTAACATCCAATGACACTCGAAACATGTGGTGTTCCTATTGGCGGGTTAGTCCTCGTGATCTCACTACTAGAGATCACCAGGTGCAAACTTCATGAGAAGAAGTCTCAATGCTTACAATCCCCTAACACCTGATATTCAAACATCTACTATGTCCAATTATTGAGATGTATCTAGACCAAAGAACATATATTTAATATTAATTTCATAGTATCTCGAGGTTCTCATTATATCCTGGAATCTGCAATAACTTCTTGACACGACAATTGATATTTGGATATTACCATTTCAATAGTGGATGCAGAAAAGTGTATACTATAATGGTAAGATAAAATCATGTATAACTAAATGTATAAATGATATGGTAATCAAAGTAACTAAATAGTTGGGTCTAGGGAACCCACTATTTCAACATTTATATGCTCTATTGTGTGTGAAATTTTGACCTATGGATGCTTTTCTTGCAGTATCAAGTGATAAGTGGACTGTTATGGCTTAGTTATCCCTTATAGGGGGAGCTTGTGTGACATATGATAATGATGATAGTGATGGATCAAGAAATAGGGAAGGGTGCAATGGATTTTAGTCCTGGATCATGGTAGTGTTGGGATACAATGGCCTTATATCCCAACCCGATACAAAAATGGGGTACAGTGGTATTATGGCCTGACCTATGATTGATATGGGGCTTGAAAACTTGTTGATGGACCCAAAACTTGTTTTCCATGTAGATACTTAAGGATATATGTGGTTTCCTTGTGGAAAACTCATGAACATGACTTCCATTATGATCATCTTCCTAGAATAGAGTCGGAACAATTATAGTTAGGGTTCATGGAAACTTGGTTAGCACACGACCACTTAGAAAATGATTGATTATAGTTTTCTTATAAATTTACTCATTGTCATGGAATGCACATATTATTCATGTGCATTCATTTTAAGGATGCATTGGTGGTGTCCTACTAGGTTTATACTCACACCATGCATGGGAATCTCGATGCATGTGTAGACTTTATGATCAGGAATATGGAAAATGGAAAGGGACCATCGATAGGGAGTTGAGGATATGGAGCTTGGGTTCATAGGCTATACCAGGATGGAATTAGGAGATATTTCATAATGACCTATTTATTTTCCTATTACTTTCTTATACTTTGGTTGACCTGCCACATTGGTGGTCTTTAGTTATTTACTTGTATAACTATGAGTTTCTTTCCATGTCATATATTATAGAATTGATATTATTTATATTTATTATGACTTATTTTGGTTTATTAAACATTTCTTGGTATATTTTTTATGTATGAATTTTGATATTGAGGGAATAGTCTCTCCAATATATCATTAGGACCCTCACTGCTATTTGGAAACCTCTTGGGTAATGGGAAGCATGCATGAGTTCATGTGGATCTCCAACCTGGACTGACTGATTCATGTTAGGGAATTATAAAGTTATATCATAGGAGGTTTTCCTTTTCTATTATTCTTGAAGATGGTAGAATGTATTTTTTCTATGTGTAAATCAGGTAAGGAATACATGTAAGTTCCTGGATAGCTCTTATGTGATGGACCTCTAAGTTATTGATGATGGGACTGCTATTACAGTTGTGGTTTTATTGTTTCATGATGATCTTGAGTGTTTTGTGTTGTTATAGTTTGTGGGATTTTAGTGAATTCCTGAATCATGACTATGCACATAGGATCACATGTCATATATATTCCTATTATTTTTTGTGCATGGTAGTTCATTTAATTAAATGTCTTGAACTTTTTTTGTGTTTATCTGATATATTAGTCTAAGATTTAGATTATTTGAACTTGAGCATGATTTTTAATATATATATATATATATATATATATGACCATGACTAATGTGCAGGTATGGAGAACTTGGCTTGATCCTTGAATAGTAATAGGTATTTTATTCTTTATTATTGAGGGTAACCTCCTATGATAGGTTTTCCGTAGAAATAGCATGTGTGTGTCTATGAACTGCTTATTTTGTTACCTTAAGTTAATAGTTATAATAGTTTTAAGTGTTTGTTTATAATTATAGATAATTCCACCAATAATACATCTAAGGGGACTACCAATGAAAGTAGGCCAAAATACTCCTATAAGGGGAAATACCCCTATTCCACCACCATGTGTATAGGAGTATTTAGATGACCATTCCTTTGTACCTACTCTAGTGGTTTAGACGGAATAACCAATATAGTCAGGAGTCTTTTTCATAGTGCATGTTCGAGGTAGAGGAGTTCCTGAGATGATGGTAAATTATGCATGGTACTTACAACTCCAACAACCTACATCCTTTAAAGGAACTTGAGAACCTTGATATATTGAGGGCTAGATTGAAATCATTGATGGGATCATGATCTAGTGGATCCCTTAGAGTATCAACATATAAATTTAGTTGTTTTAATGATTCAGTGCCCCCATTAGGATATGGTGGGGTGTTATGAACCAGTCAGGAAGATGTGAGGGTCTTACATGGGAGAACTTCAAGGACCTTTTATTTGAGGATTTATTATCATTCACATTGAAGATGGATCTTGTGTAGGAGTTTATAGATCTTCAGTAGAGGTTTATGTCAAGGTCTTCTTACTCTACTCATTTTATGGATTTACTTCGCTTTGTACCTATCTTGGATAGGAATGAGGATCATAAGTCCAATAAATTCAAGATCAACCTCCAATCAGAGTTGAATAATCAAGTTATGAGCTTTGAAATAAAAACATATATAGATATAATTCACAAATCATAGAAAATTTAGATAGTTCTAAAGGAGTAAAAAATTACAGGTATCCTCCCAACTCTTCTTAGATTGGTTAGAAAACTTCCTGATGTTGCGATGGGTGCCTCTTTCGGTATCAAGAAGAGGATAGTTAAGGAGTTTCATTAGGGTGGTATTAGGTAATCAGAAAATAATAGGGTTTCTTTATCCCCCTTTATGGGAAGAGGGGTCCCCCGGTGTTTCAATTGTGGGTGAAGTGGGAACTATTGAAAAAAATTCATAGGGACTCAAAACAATTTTTTTAGTTTGGTGAGATGGGGAATATTTAGCCATTTTATTCAATGGTGTTTCAGATGGGTTCTCATAAGGGTTTGGGGTAGATGCGAATTGTGACTCAGGGATCTAGACAAGGTTCTCATGTAATGGACCAACTCAGTTTAACCCATAATTTTATCCAAATTGGTTCTCCATAAGGCCTGAAGCACATTCCCAATCACCATGGTCTGAAGACAAGCACCAGGGTATCATAAAAATAAGCAAGGAAATGATTTCACCCTCAATAAAAATTTGATAAGATAGAAATAACTGGAGTATCAAAGAAAATATCCATAAAACAACACATGTCAAAAACAACCTAAACCATTAATGTAACATCCAATAAGTGGATAATAAGGCCTAGATAAAAAAATTATAAGATATTCAATATAGAACCTAAATCAACCCATGGGTCCATCTTCATATGACCATATTTCACCACCATTATCCCAACCCATTGGAAAGAAACACAATCCATGAGAGTCATCCTCTACATGACTCTCTTCCATTAACATGCATCCTACTAAACCAAGGATACAGAGGAACAAAGGAAAAATTATGGCTTGATGTCTAAATATTAATAGGATACCAATAAGAATTTATAAAATGTTTATCCATGTGCATATATTAGTTCTTATAGAAAACAAATTTCTAAAAAAATCTGGAACAAATCATTTACCATAATAAATCATCCTTTGGTTTTCTTTTCAAAAAAAATCAATATTCAATAAACAAAGAAATATGGAATGGGATATATCCATAGGGAATAAATAAATATAAAAAATAGGTTTCAATAATAAATATACATATCAAATGGGTGAATAGACATATCAATATACATGCATGTAATATGTCTACAAAGCACCAAAAAGAAATCCATGACCAAAGGGTGTAAACAAATAAGATGAATAATAAAGATTAGATAACATAAGTAAACTCTAAATTTTGGGAACCTCAGTACCTCGTAAAGGTTTCCCACTAGAAAACATGGTATCATGAGCACCTCCCCTAGTGTTATATAACTATACTAGTGCTTTCATATATATAGTTTTCCCTCATACCCTAAGGTCTTCCCAATGTGATATTAAATCACCATTACATTCAAGAAAGCAAATTCATGTTTCATAAAACATAATCTAAGGAAATTCCATTTCATTTACATATCCACATTTTCATAAAACATTTTTTATAGTGATACTACATCACTTCCATGCTTGAAAATCCATTCTCATTTCAAAACCATATATATATCAAATTTCATAAATTAAAACCAAATAAAATCATAATAACATAAGGATATCTAAGGGAGAGATTGAAGGATATAGACACTTACCTCAACAGAAAATAGAACCTTGTTTCTTTCTAAACCAGTGATAGAAATGAGTATATTTGGTCCTTGAAATCCTTAATCTATAAATAAAAAACAAAGGAAGAAGTTAAAAACCTTAATCCACTATTGGAAAATAGTTTCATTCCCAAAACACCTTCCTAGAATGAAAGATTTGGAATTCAATCCAAAGAGAGGTGGAATATTGGTTTAATAGAGGGAAACTAACTTAAGAGGTGTGTTAAAACTCCCTATTAATGTCACACATAGTTGGAGTAACCGGCCCCAGAAGATTGGGTGTCGACTTAGTGTTTCAAATTCGGAAACCCCCACCACTATGCCTTGTTGGTACCCACCACGACGTGGTGGCCTCACCGAGGAGACCAACCATGGGAACTAGCCACACCTTGGGACTCAAACTCAGGTTGCTTTGTTCTGGACATGGGTTCTACCATGTCTATGGTGGGGCTTGTAGGTTTTGTCACACAGGGTGACCACCAGCGTACTCCACCCTTGGCCATACCTAGCCCCATCCATTTTATCTATAGTAGTTTCCCAAAAGAAATAAACCAGCCCACTGTGGCCACCGCTGCAATTTTAGTCCGAGTCATTTATACCAAAATTACCAAAAATTCCTTTTTAAGACATCGTGCTCCTCTAAAAACCCCAAAACCAAAAAGAAAAAGACAAGATATAATTCATGAAATATTCCACATATCAAGGTGTGATAATTCAACCAACCATAAAATCTTTTTTCATAAAAAATACTCAGGATAAAAACCCCAAAAATAGATAAGTCCATTGTTTCACCATTATGACCTCATGATCCCATGCCTCATGGATTTTTGTACCACATTTCCATCTAACTCTAACCAATGGGATCATCTTTTTATATAGCACTTAACTCTATAGGTCAACTGTTGGTCAGAGTAGGACACTCAAGAGGGAGGATGAATTGAGTTCCTATAAAAAAATTGTTAAAAAGTTCATTTAAAAGATTTCCCCAATTTAAAACAAAACTAGTCAATT
This sequence comes from Viscum album, assembly GCA_963277665.1. NCBI lineage: Eukaryota > Viridiplantae > Streptophyta > Magnoliopsida > Santalales > Viscaceae > Viscum > Viscum album. Next base: position 1,073,180,403 of record OY728121.1, on the reverse strand, counting down.
AATCAAAGTAGTAAAATTATAATATCTTGATTGTTCAAATAGTTTCTTAGAAGATTGATTAATTCTCAGTTATAACAATATGAGATATTGATAAAACTTTTGAAACTACTCTAATAAATAAAAATAGTTATAACTACTATCCAATACTAACTATCAAAGTAAAATTTAGTCTTTTTAAATATGATTTAAAATAGATAAAAACTAAATTGAAAGACACAGGGGATAAAACAAGCGGTTCAGTCTCAAGTTGATACCTAATCTATTTCACTTAGTGATCACCTAACACCAAGAAATATATATTAAAATATTTGATCCACACCCTAGATTAGGGTTAACAATAGTACACAAGATTTTCCAGGTCACACAGGACCTCTACTATAGTTCTACGTGGGAACAGTAACAACCAGGTTACACCGGACCTCTTCCACATTTCTTTGTGGGATAAACAAGTGTAAAAATATAGTTGAGTGAGGATATATAGTATCCTCCAGTTCAGTGTAGGATACAGTGTGTTTTTTACATACATATGAAAACACTACTCAAAAATGTAATAAAAAGGTACACAATAGAGAAATAAATAATACATGAAGTTTAGAAGGCTCTGTGGGTTATGCACTTCAACTCAAGAATTTTTGGATGTAGCTGATGTGAAGCTCGAGTCCTCGTCTAGAAATAGAAACTAAAACAGAGTGTCAATAAGCACTGTGTTCTATCTTCTACAAAGATGATATGTTCTTATACTTTGATTTTGTTGGATTTTGTAGATATGTTGGAACTTTTATGAACAACAGTTATCTGGTTTGCAGCAAGTAGGAATGATGAATTCCTCATGTGTTCTTACTTTCTGTATGTCGTTGGTGTGTCGACTATCACTGAGTCTATGTGTATGTATATATTCTTTATGTCTTGAGTCATTTTCTTTTATAATCTTACAGCCCGACAATGTGCATGTTTTGAGGTAGATTTTTTACCTCGTACTTCTAACATCCTCATTTAAGATTTCTGAAAAAAATTATTAAATTTATCAATCGCATTAAAACACTAAAAATATGAATGTTAGAATTAATTTTAAATAAAAGAAATTTTAAACAGTCTATCAGTGATTCCTCTGTCAGTATCTCCTTCTGTCAATGACTCATTCCATTAGTGTGTCGTTCTGGCAGTCATTCCATGCATCGGTGACTCAATGCGTTGGTGACTCATTTTAACTGTCGGTGAGTCCTTGCATCAGTATCACCATGCATCAATGACTCATTTGAACTGATGGTGAGTCCTTGCATCAGTAGCACCATGAATCGATGAGTCATTTGAACTGACAGTGATTCCTTGCATCGGTAGGTCCTCTATCGGTGAGACAGTTGGTCTTTCAGTGAGTTGATTGCACTATCGGTGACTCATTTGAACTGTCGGTATCTCATCTCTTCTATCGGTGTCAGTATTTCATACTTAAAAAATATATCTATTTGGACTAGCTTGCAACATAAATATTAAAAGAATGGTTTAAACTTATGTGTGATCATATATAATCATAATTATACATATGGAAACTTAAACAAATATGATTGAGATGATTAGGCATGATTAAGAAGAGTTAACATGATTTGTGATTATTAAAACCATTAATACTAGAGAGGGTGGCCAACAGTCTCCTATGGTCCAATAATCTCCCCCTTTTTGATGATCACAAATCATTACATTATTTAGTACAGTCATTTGATGTGGAATATAATCATTTTACTTATCATCTCCCATTATTTATGACTCTTATCAATTTATAGATAAGGTTAAGAGGTAAAATAAATATTAATGGTATTAAATGAAAAAATAAAATACATAATAGTGATATAAAAGGTCAAAAGTGAATAAGGATAATTCCAAACTGTTCTCCCACTTTTAAGATTATCAAAAAGTGAAAAGGGTATCAAACAATAAAAACATCAAAGAAAGGGAAGAAAATGAATAATATATATCAGAGAGGATTAAATAAAAGACAAATATATGAAAGGCAAGAGCACAAAATTTCATTAATTAAATAAGTACAATGTGTTACAAATTTTCAGGAAAAGAAAACAAAAAAACAACCAGACAACTCAATCAGAGAGTGATCCACACTACGATTCAGGATTAAGAGGTTCCTTCCATTTCTCATAGGGGTCAATAGAGGGTCCATTAGGTGGTTTCTTAGAAGTTGGAGGGTCTGAAGAAATTTTCAGAGGAGGTAGGATGACCCCTTCTGGAACATTAGGTAGAGGAATTTAAGAAGAGTCTCCAAGTAGCCTTTATATTCTGAGGGAAAAAAATTATTGTCAAAACAAGACCAATCATCTCTTTTATCAACTTCATGGTATTTAAAACAATTATCTCAATATTGGTGATTAGGTTGGGTTGAATCTCTTCTATCACTTTCTTTGAAACATTAGCTGCATCAGCCTCACTCGTACCCACTGTTTGACTTGGAATAGCTTTCCCAAAATGCTTCAATTTTGCTATTGAAGATCTGAGAGAGTGTAATTAATCACTTAGCTAAGTGTTTTCCCTTATGTATTATTGAATCTCAATTACCATCTGAGATTTAACTGATACACTTATAGCTAAAAAAACTTCCTCCTAAAATCTTTCAAAGTCTACTTTAGTGACAGAGTCACTAGGAAGGGTATCAGCCACTGATTATTTGTAAATAGGTACAAATAATTAATCATTTGAGTATTCACAATCAAAACCTAGTGCTACATACCTAGGATTACTTTCCCATTAAATCATAACATCATCACCTAGAGGAGTGAGAGTGTCAAGTCTTATTCTTCCAAGTTGATTCTCTCCATCATCTTTATCTCTCCTTTCCTCAGGCTCCCCCTCAATCTAAGATCTCCTCACTAGTTTCTCACCTTTATCATGAGATATAATTCTTTCATATACTAACTAAGGTGTAGAAATTTATTCAACTTCCACTTCATCATGAACCTCAGTATTAGATCTTTCTTCAATAACAACTTCAGGAGGTTCTTCCAACTATACCTGAACCAAAGCTTCAACCATCTCTACATTTCTATCTTGACCATCCCCATGTTGGTCACCATCACTCTCACATACTTCACTACTACCTTCATCATCGGTATTTCTAGATGCATGCTCTTCATTTACATTTTTTTCTGCATTTTCTTCACCTTCTTCCTCTTCATTACCACTTCCACTTTCATCTTCTTCACCTCCTTCTTATTCTTATTATTCTGAGCCATTGGATCTACTTACATATTCCACACTACCCAAGACTTCTATCTCCTCATATCTATTGTCTTCAAGTGTGGTCTCATCAGAGGGTAAGTCAAGTGGAGGAATAGAAGGTCCAAAATAAAAACCTTTGTGAACTTCAGTGGTGTCAGGATCACTCCTATCATTGATAGGTGACCCTTGATCCCTGACTGATGTAGTAGGCTCTTCTTCCTCTTCTGAAGAGTAAACAACTTCCTCATCTGGTCCTAGAATAGGATCATCCATATTCTTAGGCCTAGTTGAATGGTCCACTGGACTGAACTTATCATAGATCTTATCTTCATCTCCAACCCATTATTTCTTCCATGGGTTCCAGTTGATCTTCATCCTTTTATAGATCTCTTTACTGAGGCAGACCCCACTACACTCAGAAAAAACTTCATTTACTTCACTAAAAAAAATATTTCTCTTTTAACATAACTAAGATTAACCTTAGATAGAATGGGGAATTAGTTTTACAAGAAGGATTTATCATTTAATTTATGTTCATAGCAAGGTATCTACATATATTTAACTTAATATATTTTCTCAACAGATAAAACAAATAAATATCTTGATACTTTAGAGATGAAAATTCCCTTTTCCTTATATAGATCTAATGTTGAATAAACTTGAAAAAAATTCTACACTCCCCATATAACTCTATAGTAATGGGTCTCCTATGCTCATCATTATCAGTAAGCTCCTTCAGAGTTGTCTCGAAGTAGAAAATATCACTCTCAATTGGAGAACTACCCTGATAATCATCAAACACACCCTCATGTGGTACCTTAAGACATTCAGCCCATTGTCTGGATGAAAAATAAATTATATTTCCTTTTACTATGGATTTAATCCAAGCAACATCACTTCCTTCCAGCAGGAACTCCACATTCATATAAAACTCATGAACTAGCTTCGGGTGGAAGGGTATTTCATTGTCTTAGAACCACTCAAGACATCCCCGATCTTGTCGCACCCTAAGTAGAAAAGACTTTCTCTCCAATAGTCATTCTGTAAGAACTTCCTTTTCTGGAGTCACTATATGATTCTCCAGAGTAGGATTCATAGGTCCATAAGATTTTCTTGATTTCTCTCTTTGTTTCTTAGCTGCATAAGACTCACCAACTTCAAGATCTCACTTCACACATGCCATTACAATATATCAATTTGAAGGTTAGAAGGTGAAAGGTTGGGGGTAGAGAGAGAAATGTCTAAGTGAGTGTAAGGGTAATGGAGTAGGGTGGATTGACTCAAATTTATATCATTTAGGGATTTTGAAATCACAAAATCATGAAATCATGAAACAGATTCAACAAAATCAATGAAACCGTGTCGTTTTGGTAAAAACATAAAATGGATAAAAATAGTGATTAATTGGTGTCATCATGATAGATTTTTCATAACACTAATGGTATCGGATTGACAAAGCATCGGTGTCAGCATGACAGAGTATCGGCATTACAAAGTATCAGTGTCAGAATGACAACTGTGTCAATATGAAAAAGTTATTAGTGTCAGCGGGACATTGTCAACTTCATACTGTTAGTGTCAACATGACACTATTTGTTCAACTTTTCCAGTGTCGGTATGACAACTTCACTTAATCTTATCAAAGTAATAACAATATAAGGTCATGTAGATTGATCATTCCTAACTCATGTCTGATGTAGTTCATTATTTCAGAGTTCAATGGCTTAGTGAAAATATTATCAAGATTATGTTTAGTGCCAATGAATTCTAAAGTTATATCACCTTTTTGATAATGGTCTCTCAAAAAGTGATGTCTTAAATCAATGTTTTTTTTCCTAGAATGTGAAATAGGGTTCTTAGAGATATTAATATAACTTGTGTTATCACAATTTATAAGAACATGTTTGAATTGATATTCATAGTCTAGTAATGTGTGTTTCATCCACAAAATTTGTGCATAACAACTGTTAGAAGCTATGTATTCATCTTAGACAGTAGATAATGAAAATAAATTTTTTTTCTTACTATACCATGTAACTGGAGACTTGCCCAAAAAGTGACATGTTCCAGAAGTCCTCTTTCTGTTTAACTTACAGCCACCAAAGTCAGCATCTTAATAACTCACCAAATCAAAAGTTTTTCCTCTGGGATAGAACATTCCTAAATTAGTTGTATATTTTAGGTATTTGAAAATCCTTTTGATATAATTTAAATGATATTCTTTCGGGTTTTTTTGAAAATTTTCACACATGCACACACTAAACATAATATCTATCCCACTAGCAGTTAAGTAGAGTAAACTCCTAATCATTTCTTTGTAAGTGGTTTGATCAACAGATTTACCATCTTCATTAAGGTCCAACTTACAAGTGGTACTCATTGGAGTGTCACTACTCTTAGTGCTTTCAAATCCAAATATTTTTAAAAGATCCTTAGTATATTTACTTTGATTCAAGATAATACCTTATTTATTTTTAAATATTTTAAATCCAAGAAAGAATTTGTGTTCACCCATTAAACTCATTTCAAATTCACTTTTCATAATTTTATAAAAATAAACATAGAAATAATTCTTAGAGGATCTAAAAATAATATCATCTACATAAATTTGTACTACTAAAACATCTTTGGAAATTTTTTTTATAAAAAGGGTAGGATCAGAAATACCTTTTATAAAACCTTTATAAATAAGAAAAGTAATGATCATATCATACCAAGCTCTTAGAGATTTCTTTAAACCATATAAATCTCTTTTTAATTTAAAAAAATTATTTTGAAAGTGGGGATTTGTAAAACCAGGGGGTTGTTTAACAAAAACATCCTCAATTATATATCCATTTAAGAATGAAATATTTACAACCATTTGATAAAGTTTGAAATATAGATGTGTTTCATAAGCAAGAGGGATTATAATGGTATCAAGTATAGCTACTAGTGGAAAGGTTTCTTCATAGTCAATCCCTTCTTCTTTAATATAACCTTGTGAAACCAATCTATCTTTTTTTCTAACTATGTTACCAGCTTCATCTACTTTATTCCTAAACACCCATTTAGTGTCTATAGTCAGGTTGTATGTGGGTCTATCCACAGGTTTCCAGGATTTATTTCTTTCAAAATGATTTAATTCTTTTTGCATAGCCATCACCCAAAATTCATCATTTATTTCCTCATTGTTGTTTTTAGGCTCAATTTGTGACAAGAAATCTTAATGTTCAACCTGATTTCTTAGAGAAGCTATAGTCACTATTCCTTTATCTAAATCTCTAACAACGGAATATAAAGGATTGTTCTTAAGGGTTATAACATATCTAGAAAAATAAGGACTAGTAATTTTAGGTTCTTCAATAGGTTCAGGTTCATCATGGATCAAATCTAGATAATTTTCAGAACTAGAAGTTTTAATAGATTCCTTTATAGGATAGTCATAAGATTTTTCATTGATGTATAGATTTACCATATCATCCTCAAGATTTTCTAGAGAGGTCATTGGATCATGTGGATATGTATCATCAAACTTGACATGCACATATTCTTCCACACATTTGGTTCTCTTATTTAAGACTATATAGGCTTTAATAGAAATTGAATAACCAAGGAAAATTACTTCATCACTCTTGGAATCAAATTTTTCCATATTATCCTTAGTGTTAAGAATATAGAATTTTCAACCAAAAACATTGAAGTAGTTAAACTTGGGTTTTCTATTGTTCCACAACTCATAAGGATTTATCTTAATGATAGGTCTAATAAAAAATATATTAATTATATAGCATGTTGTATTGACAGCTTTTGCCCAAAAGTATATAGGTAGTTCATACTCACTAAGCATTGTTCTAGCTATTTATGGTAAGGTTTTATTTCTTCTTTCTATAAATACATTTTTATGGGGTGTCCTATGAGTAGAGAAGTTATGACTATATCCATTTTTTGAGAAAAAAGATTCAAACTCTTGGTTCTCAAAATCAAGACCATGGTCACTTCTTAAGGTTTTAATTTTAAGACCATTAATATTTTCTATAGTCCTACCATACTTGGTAAAATGAGAACAAGATTCACTTTCTTGGGCCAAGAAGAAGGTCTAAGTATATCTAGAGTAGTCATATATAAGAATATAGACATAGTGATTCCCACTTAGACTTGAAATTCTAAAATGTCCAAACAAGTCCATGTGAACCAAATCGAGAGGTTGAGAAGTTGAAACTTCTTTCTTTGGTTTGAAAGAGATTTTGTGTTGTTTACCCTTTTGATAAGGACTACATACTTTGTCCTTTAGAAACTCAAATTTGGGTAGATCCTTGATTAATACTTTTCTAGTAATATTTCTAAGTGAGTGTATATTGCAGTGTCTTAATCTCCTATTCCAAATCCAAGAATCTTTATGAAAAGAACTCAAACAAGAAACATTTTAAGAAATTAAATAATCTAAATAAACATCAAAAACATTTTCATTTCTAAAAGAAAAAAATACTAACTTATTTTTAGAATTAAAAACATTTCATTCATCATTTTCAAATTTAACATTAAATCCATTATCACATAACTAAGAGATACTGAGTAGATTTTATTTTAATCTATCAATAAAAAGTACTTTAGAAATTAAAACTGAGTTAGAGTTACCAATCTGGACAAGGATAATGATTTTCCCTTTTACATTGTCATCAAAGGTGAAATTCCCATCATCAATATTTATCAAATTCTTGAAGCATGAGTAATATCCTGTCATGTGTCTTGAAAATCCACTTTCCAAGTACCATAAGCTTTTATAGGATCTCTTCATACAGTTTTTCAACAAAAATAGATTAGACAAGAAAATATTTTGGTACCCAAATTTGTTTGGGTCTAGTAACATTATTAATAAGAGCTTTGGGAATCCAAATTTTCTTCATGGGTTTCCTATAAATAGTATGTGAAGTATTTGAAAAATAGACTTTATTTGGTCCATAAAATCTTGAAACAGTGGAAGATGTTTCATAGATGGAGCTTGCGGAAAATTTTCTAGAACTGGGCATAAATTTGGATTTTCCATATTTTGATACAAAGTGAGTTTTTTTCATATTCCTCTATCTAGGTTGGTATCCTGTTCCAATAGTATAACTAGGAGCTACTTGTTTACCAAGAATCTGTCTTAAAGTATCGTTTTCGTTGGTAAATTTTTCTAGATCCTTTTTCAATTTCTCATTTGACAATTTATGTTCATTATTTTCCTTAAGCAGATGAGAATTTTTCTCTTTTTATACAAAAAGTTAAGATTTAATAGTGGTAGTCAAATCATGTTGTTTCTTTAAAGATTTTTATTTATCTTTTAATTCATTAAAAGTGTCTTCTAGCATTTTTCAATATTCAAACATTTCCTCATTGGTTATGTTTTCATAATCACTTTCATCTCTTGAATAATAAGCATTATGTTCAGGAGAGTTTAGTGTTACCTCAGATGTGTTTGTAATAAAATACATATTTTCTTTATTAGCCTTTTCATCATGAGAGGATTATGAGTCACTTGAGTTGTCCTCAAAAGCACTCCAAGTTTCCTTCATGGACTTTTTTGTACTTTATATTCTTACCATCATACTTCATCTGGTACTTTATCTTGGGACAGTCAGCCTTTACATGTACCTTTGTTTTTAACTCATAGGATATTATCTCATTTGAGGTATCACCTCTTTTCCAATCCTTTTTCCAATGGCCCTTAGGATCATACTTTTCTTTTTAGTTGGGATTTCTGAATAATCTCTTCTTCCTATATAATTTCTTAAACCATCTGGATATTTGATCCATCTCTTCATCACTATATTTTCATGATTGTTCATCACTTGAACTTTTATTTTCATCTTGATATTTGTCCTTATGCTTGAATCCAGTAGATTTGAAAGAAACAGATTTTATTTTGGGTCCATCATCCTATTCATTTTTTACTTTTAGTTATTCCTCATGCATCATCAACTTCCCTATCAACTCCTTTACTAGAAGCTTGCTGATGTCACCGGATTCTCTAATTGATACATAAGTATCTCTACATCTATCTGGTAAGCATCTGATTATTCTCATGATTTTCTCCTTGGTTGTAACAGATCTTCCCAAAGAGATCCTAGTGTTCACAATTTCATTAAACTCGGATACATGTCATAGATAGGCTCATCAGGCTTCATCATAAAATTATCATACTTAATAGTATAAGTGTTAAGTATCATTTCTTTAACATTAGTAGTTCCTTCATGTGATATAGCTAAGGTGTCCCAAATTTCATAGGTATATTTACAAGCAGATATTCTATTAAATTCCACATCCCCTAGTGCACAAAAAATACCATTCATATCTTTTCAATTGTTATTATAAGTAGATTTGGTAGCTTCACTCCATGTAGTTCTTGGAGTTTCAGGTATTTTATATTTTTCTTCTATTATTGTCAAAATATCAAACCCTACTCTTTATAAGTGCATTTTAATTTTAATTTTCCATTGTGCATAATTTGTTCCATTAAATAATGGAGGTCTGTCGGTAGCATCAACTTCCAATATATTATCCATGATACATAAATAAGATTTTTAAAGAACTAGAAATTTAGAACTAACAGAAATTTAAAGATCTTTAAAACACAACTAAATCACATTTGAAAAGTTTGAAAAAAAATTGAAACTTTTGAAAATAGCAGTTTAAAAACAACCTCTGATACCAAATGTTTGTCGGAGTAGGAAACTCAAGAAGGGGTGAATTGAGTTCCTATAAAAAAATTAAAATTTTATTTAAAACATTACCCCAATTTAAAACAAAATAGGACATTTAATCAAAGTATTAAAATTATAATATCTTGAATATTCAAATAGTTTCTCAGAAGATTGATTAATTCTCAGTTATAACAATATGAGATATTGAAACAACTTTTGAAACTACTATAATAAGGAAAAATAGTTATAACTACTATCCAAGACTAAGTATTAAAGTAAAATTTAGTCTTCTAAAATATGAGTTAAAATAGAGAAAGACTAAATTGAAAGACACAATAGATAAAACAAGTGGTTCAGTCTCAAGCTGAGACCTAATCCACTCCACTTGGTGATCACCTTCCACCAAGAAATATATATAAAGAGCTTTGATCAACACCCTAGATCAAGGTTAAAAGTAGTAAAAAATACTTTTCAGGTCACACAGGACCTCTACCATAGTTCTACATGGGAATAGTAACAACCAGGTAACACAGGACCTCTTACAGAGTTCTTCATGGGATAAACAACTGTAAAAAGACAGTTGAGTGAGGATATCTAGTATCCTCCAGTTCAGTGTAGGAGATAGTGTGTGTTTTACAGACAGATGCACACACTGCTCGAAAATGTAATAAAAAGGTACACAGTAGAGAAATAAAGATTAGATGAAGTTTAGAAGGCTCGGTGTGTTATGAAATTCAGATATGGACTTTTTGGATGTAGTTGATGTGAAGCTCGAGTCCTCTTCTAGAAATAGACACTAAAACAGAGTGTTGAGAAGCACTGTGTTCTATCTTCTAGGAAGATGAGATGTTCTTCTACTTCAATTTTGTTGGATGATACATAAATATTAGAACTTTGATGAATAGTAGTTATCTAGTTCGCAACAAGCAGGAATGATGAATTCCTCGTGTGTTCTTCCTTTCTATATGTTGTTGGTGTGTCGACTGTCACTGAGTCTATGTGTATGTATATATTCATTTTGTCTTGAGTTCTTTTCTTTTATACTCTTGCAACCCGAAAATGTGCATGTTTTAAGGTATATGTTTTACCACGTACTTCTAACATCCTCATTTAAGATGTCTGTAAAAGGAGCATTAAATTAATTAGTCATATTAAAACACTCAAAATATGACCGTTAGAATTAATTTTCAAAAAAATAAATTTTAAACAGCCTATAAGTGAGTCCTCTGTTGGTATCTCCTTCTGTCGGTGACTCATTCCATCGATGTGTCATTTTTTCGGTCTTTCCATGCATCAGTGACTCATTCCATCAGTGAATCAATGCGTTAGTGACTCATTTTAACTATCGGTGAGTCCTTACGTCGGTAGCACCATGAATCAGTGACTCATTTTAACTAAAGGTGAGTCCTTGCATAGGTAGAACCATGCATCAGTGACTCATTTGAACTAACGATGAGTCCTTGCGTCGGTAAGTCCTCTATCGGTGAGACAGTTGGTCTGTCGGTGACTCCATTGCACTGTCAGTGACTCAGTTGAACTATCTGTATCTCATCTCTTTTATTGGTGTCAGTCTTTCATACTTAGAAAATATATCTATTTGGACTAGCTTACAACATAAATATTAACATAATGTGTTAAACTTATGTATGATCATAGATAATCATAATTATACATATGGAAACTTAAACAAACATGATTTAAATGATTAGGCATGATTAATAAGAGTTGACATGATTTGTGATTATTAAAACCATTAATAATAGAGAGTGTGTCCAACAGTCTTCTATGGGCCAACATCTACTATCTAAATAGGATTTTAAACCACAAAGGTGTCCAATTCAATATCAACATCCACCCACTCAATCAAATGAGGTGGGTCTGACTAATGCATATTTAGTTGGGAAACATAGATTTCATCATGAAAATAATTCAAATGAGTAGGTAAGTCTAATTGATAAGTCACCTTCCTGAGTTTCTCAACAATATCAAACAAACTAACATAATGAGGTTCTAACTTACCCTACCTCCCCAAACATATGTCTCCATGCCAAGGAAAAACACTGAGAAAAACTCAATCACCTACCTCAAACTCCAAAAGATGATGAAGCTGATTTGAATATGATTTATGGAGAATCTGATTTGTCACTAACCTTTTCCTGATCAATTGCATGATATTCATCGTCTATTAATGACACTCATTCCAACCAAGGATTGTTCTTCAACCTCTTCCCAATAGAGGAAATATGAAAGACCTCTTATACAATTCCTCAAATAGTGACATCCTATTAAAATCCTAAAATCTATTATTTTAGGAAAACTTCACTAAGAGAAGATGTTTCTCCCAAGATCCACTCAAGTCAAGAATGCATTCCCAAATATTTTATTTTGGAATCTAGACAGCTCAGCCAGTCTGGATTTCCATCTAGGGATGATAATTTATACTCAACCTCAATTGAGAACTCATCACAACCTTCAATCCACTCTGAAACTAGTATGTGAAGCAAGGTTCCCTATTTTAAATGATAGAATATGGAACACCATAAATTTTGAAAATATATTAAACATACAAGTTCTCAAGATCCTATATCTTCATCGACTCCTTGATGGGTAGTAAATACATTGATTTTTTGAGTTGATCAATAATCACCAATATTTCATACGTTCCACTAGAAGTTTTTAGGTAGACTAATCACAAAGTCTATGGTAATACCATCTTATTTATATACTAGAATGGTTAAAGGTTACAGAAAACTAGTAGGCCTATGATATTCTACCTAATTCTCTGAAAAGTAAGGCATCAAGACACAAAGTCCATAATCGATTTCTCATTCCCAACCACCAGTAATGACGTCTAAGGTCATGATAAATTTTGGTATCCCTAGGGTGTATGGACTGGATAAATTGATAACCATAATCCATAAATTCCTATCATAGGTCTATTTGAATGACCATCCTACCTTATAAGTTCAACACTCAAACAAAAGACACATACACTCACCTGAGGTCTCCCCACCACAAAGATTCCTGATAATGTGCTGAAACATTAAATCCTAAGCCTTTACAAGTTGAGTTTTATCATCTATAAGTGATCTATTCTGATAACAAGCTAGGGATACATATTTTCAATTCTCCCTTCATCCAAGTGCATCTTATAAAATAGTCCCATAAATCACCCCCTCTTCCACTGATTCCTTTACTTCCTGAGTTACTATTTTTTTACTCAAAGCATCTGTAACCATGTTACCTTTTCTAGGGTTGCATAAAATATCAAAATCAAAGGTAAAAAAATACTCCACCCATAATATTTATATCAAGTTAATATCCATCTGAGTGAATATAAGATTTATACTCTTATGGATTTAATACACTATAAATTGGTTGTGTTACTAAGACTTTAGAGTTTTCATCACTATCGCAAACTCAGGATCATAAATGGGGTTGTTCTTCTCCTAAGGGAATACCTAATGAGATTCATAAGCTAATACCTATCTCCCCTGCATCAGAGCATAACCTAAACCCATACCTGAGGCATTATAAAATAAATTATATCCTAAACCTGGTTAAAAAATAATCAATATTAGAGCTAAAGTCAATATCACTTTCAACTCCTCAAAAGATATTTTACACTGATTGATCTAAACAAACTTCACACCCTTATAGGTTAACTCCATCATAGGATATGTAATTTTGGATAAGTATCAAACAAATATCTTATAATAACCAGTTAATCCCAAGAAACATCATATCTCAAACACATTTCAGGGTTTCTCCCAAGATATCACCACCCAAATCTTCTTTGGATCCGCTAAGACACCCTTATCAGAAATCACCTAACCCATAAATTTCACCTCTTGAATCTAAAACTGACATTTTTATAGGTTACCATATAGATAATTCAATTTAAAAATTCCAAATATGATATTTAAATGATCGTTATGGTCTTGATCTAATTTGGAATAAAAAATAATATCATCCACAAAAACAACTATGAAATAATACAAGAACTGATAGAGTATTTTATTCATTAAATACATAAACACCCCTGATAATTATTAGGGAAAAATGGCATAACCAAGTACTCATAATGCCCATACCTACTCCTAAACATAGTATTAGGAATATATTCCTCTCAAACCCTCAGTTGATGGTACCTGGTCACCGATCAGTATTTGAAAACAATAAAGCTCCCTTGAGCTGATCAAAAAGGACGTCAATCATATAAAAGGGATATTTTTTATTAAACTTTACCTATTTGAGTTTCTAGTAATCAAAATCACACTGGAGACTCCCATCCACCTTCTTTTAAAATATCACTTGTGATTCCTAAGGTGAAATACTGGGATGAACAAATCCCTTAGCCTCAAGATCCTCAAGATGAACCTTTAATTATTTAAATTAAGTGGGTTTCATTATATATAAAGGTAAGTAAATAGGCCTCATCCACATAAGAAAGTATAGAGAGAACTTTAATTCCCTCTGGTGAGGTAACCCCAAGAAATCATATTGGAAAATTTTAGGATACTCACTCACCACCATTGGAAGGGTCCACTAAAATATGAATTAATAGAATCAAGAAACATCTCAGAAAACTCGCATGTGATCATATCCTAAATAGGTTAAAAGGGACCTAATCTCCCTGATATAGGATCCCACTCACCCTTCAATACTTGAGTGACTCCATTGGAACAAATAAATTGAACTCGATGATGATAGAAATTAATCTAGGCTTTATAGCTACTCATCCAATCCATGCCAATTATGAGATCAAATATTTCAAGATCAAGGAATAAAAATTTCCCTGTGTTTTCATGGATGGAAATCACCACTTGATACTTAGTAAATTTAAAACCCTACTCGTACTTCTTTCCCAAATGGGTGGAATGATTCATCCTATAAGGGATAACCTTAAAAAGAAAACCCTGCACTTCAATGATCTTGGATGAGATAAAGGAATGAGTTTTACTAGTATCAAATAAATCTATAACTATAGAGGATGTAATAAACATTGTACCTCTCATGGTAAATAATCTTACCTCTAATTCCTCTGGTGTATACTTCCCTGCAAAGATACATCGAGCCTCATTTTTTCATTTCTTTACAACTTGAGCATCACCCTTCGAACATGGTTGAGATCCCATCCCTTTTGCTTCATTAGATTTAAATTGATATCCCTTGGTGAAGGTGGATCCATATCTACATCCCCAGGATTCTCTCTCATAGAAATGTAGAAGATGACCATATTTCCCACCTATATGAAATACTATAGGTGCTACCTTGCAATTAGGTTTGAGGTGATACTTTTTTCTAAACTAGTAATAGACCACCTGAATTTTCCTTTACATATAATACACACCCCTAATCATACCTCATCACTGGTCACTCTATTTTCTATTTTTTATAGAAATTGAACTATGGTTATCTCTTATTTTCACTGATGCTCTGAATAGTATTATCTTCACTACATCTTCCTCATCCATAACTTCATTATCTACAACCTCCATGAAGGTTGGTAGGAACATAAAAATAAATATAGATAGAATACCGGTCCTTAAGAACATATTGAACCTCCACAACTTGAGATAGTCATTGGAAAAAGATTTATAGATAGATGCACTAACTCTGAAAATTGAGTAGCATACTCCATAATAGAATGATCTCCCTGCTCCAAGGTGATGAACTCATATTCCTTCACTTATCTTAGTGTATCTGGATATAATTATTGATTGAAATATTTATTTAAATTAGTATAGGTTATATCTTCATGAAAATTTTCTTTCACAAGATATCCCACCACTTCCTTCTTAGCACTTCAATCATATAAGTGGTGAAACTGACCTTGGAGTCTTATGATGTTTTCAAAAAATTGGAGATCATCTCAAGCCTCTTGATCTGTTATTTTGATTCCCAGGGTCCCTTGTTTACATAAAAGAACATTGGATGCTACTTAGTGTATTTTGAAGCATGTTACATCCTCCTTTTTGCTTCAATAATGGATACTTGGCCTAAGTACTTGACCATTCAAACTATAGATTCCACCAAAATTGAGTCAATCAGAGGATTTTCCTATGGGGCTTGATCCACATCTTCCTCCCTGTTCATAAGTTATGGTCTTATTATAGGATCCATATTCTATAAAATAATATAATTAAAACCATTTAGAATATAATTTTATTTCTTTATCAAAAAATGAATTTATAAAATCAGAACTCCAAATTCTAAAACTACAAACAAGGATGCTAGACAACCCCAAAAATCATGTGGTAACTTGATTATTTTCATGAAATTGAGCTAGAAAGGAACACTCACACACTAACTATCAAGTTCCAATAGTCCAATATGGAATTTATCAATAATTCACAGACATAAGAGGGTGATACAAAATCATGATCATAAGATTTATTGATAACATGACCCTTTGATACCAATTTGTAATAGACCAACCTAGTTCAACCCATAATGTCACCTAAATTGTCCCACCACAAGGCCTAAAGTGTGTTCCTAGTTTCTATAGGTTGGATACAAGAACCAAGGTGTCATATAAAGAATAATTTTACCCTCAACTGACATGTGATAAGATAGAAACAACATAATTATTAAAGTATATGTCCATAAAACATCATATGTAAAAACAAAAAAACTATAAAAATAACATCCAATAGTTGGATAACAAGGTCTAGTAAAAACAAACTAGAGGAGCATCAACATGTAACCCAAAGAAACCCATGGGTCCATCTCTATGTGACTATATGTCACCAATATTATCCTAACTCATTGAAAATAGAAACAATCCAGGAGATTCATCCTTTACATAATGATCTTCCCTTTACATGTATCTTGCAAAACCAAGGCTATGAATTCCCAAAGTAAAAAAATTAGGGTTTGAGAACTAAATATTAGTATGAAACCACCAAGAATCTATAAAATTTTTATCCATGTGAATATGTTAGTTCTTATAGAAAATAAATTTCTAAAATATTTCTAGAAGAAATCATTTTCTATAATAAATCAATCTTTCATTTTATTTTCAAAAATATTTCATATTAAATAAAAAAATAAATATGGCATAAAATATATCAATGGGTAATAATATTATGTTAAAAATAGGTTTTAATCATTAATATCCATATCATTTTTTTGAATATTCATATCAATATACATGAATGTAATGTATCCACAAATCACCAAAGGGAAATCAACGACACAAGGGTAAACAAAATTAAGAAAAATAATAAACACTAGCCTATATAAGTGAACTCTAAAGTTATGGAGTCATGGTTCCTCAAAAATGATACCCACTAGAAACCATGGGAACATGAGAACCTCCCTGAGTAATAGATAAATATTTTAGGGATTGAAAATATCTAGTTTTACCTCATACCCCAAGGTATTCCCAATGTGCTATTACATCACCATTAAATTTAAGAAAATAAATTCATGGTTCATAAAATATTTTACAAGGAAAATCCACTTCATTTCCATGCCCAATTTTCATAAAACATTTTCTATAGTGATATCACACTGCTTCCACACTTTAATACCCATTCTCATTTCAAAACCATCTTTGAGGCCTTTTTTCAAACACATCATGTGTATAAAATCTAGTTTTTCAATAAATACCCTTTTGAAAATAAATTCTATTTCTACCAAAGATCAAATCTCGTATCAATATCCAATTTTATAAGCTAAAACCAAATGGAAGATTAATAACAAAAGTATCACCAAGGGATGGATCAAAGGATAGATACACCCGCCTCAATAAAAAGGAGAAATTTGTTTCTTTTGAAACCAGTGATGGGAAATGAGTAAATATGGTACTTATGAGCCTTAATCTATGAATAGAAATATAAGGAAGAAGGGAAACACCTTAATACACTAAAATAAGCAAGGTGTATGCACAAAAATCCTTTATAGAATGATAGATATAGAATATGTGCTAAAAGGATGAGGAAGATCGGTTTAACATAAGTAAATCAAGTCAAGAGATGCATTAAAACTCCCCCCCCCCATTAAGGTCAAATGTGGCTAGAGTAACTACCCCTAGAATATTATACATTGATTGAGATTTAAAATTATAATACCCTAATCACTATTCCTAGGTGTGTCCCACCATGGTGTTTTGGCCTCAACCAAGAGTCCAACCACTAGCACCGGCCACACCCTAGCCCTAAAACCCATGCTATTTTAGCCTAGTCATGGGTTCCACCATACCTGTGGTGGGGATTGTAGGTCATGGAACACAAGGTGACCACTAGTGTGCTCCACCCTTGGCCATGCCCAGCCCAAACCATTTTTTCCCTAGCTGATTTCCAGAGGAAAAAAACTAGCACAACATGGCCACCACCATGGATGTGGTCCTAGCTGCTTTGCACTAGAATTTCCAAAAAATGATTTTTTAAGCCACTATTCACATCCAAATCTCCCGAAACTAAAAATAAAATGATAATAGAGGATATATAATAGATTCCACATATCATTGTGACATATAAACAATGAGTTAAGACCCCATATACTTCAATGACTAAGTAATGTTATGCACCTCAAGGGAAGAGTCATGGATCTAAGGTAGGCATAGGTTATGAAATGGACTAGGTTCTAGCTGATAGTGGAGAGGGACCATCAACTGTTTGAGGTTTGGTATTGATCACATCTATGATTTATTTTTATTTTTATTTTCTGATATAGGATATTCCCATTCATTTTTATCAACTTTATTTATTACTAGTTTTGAATTTCCAGTAAAGTTATCTTCTGAGTTGTTATCACTTGACACACCCTTAGAAAAGAAATTGGATTATCTACATAGGTTTCCAGAATGTCCTGTAGTGGTTTTTGGCTATGTAAATATGTGTTATTTCATGGTTCTTGATATGATTATCTTCAACATAATCTTTTACATTGACGGGTTGACTAGTTATCAGGTGCACATTGACTGTTATAGGAGACGAGTATCCTTTACTATGAATAAGGGAGAGAATCTTGTTATGACTAGTGAATAGGATGTTGGAAAAGATATAATAGGACCAAACCTAATAAAAATTGGAGCTATTACAACACATGTAACAGTCTTGTATCTTATGATAGATCCATAAGTAGCCCCCTCTTCTCTTCCTCCTGTGGTGTATTGTTATCAAGATGTTTTTTGAATGAATTTTCAAGTCTCTCTCCTAATAGAATAATAGAATTTAAGATCAAAATAATGTTAGGATTGAAACCTATATCAACTCATCCATGTCATATACAACTATCTGAGTTGAAGGAACTCAAGGTGTAGCTTGAGGGTTTATGGGAAAATGGATTTATCAGACCAAGCACATCTCACTAGTGTGCTCTAGTATTGTTTTCAAAGGAGGATAGTAGTATTTGGTTATGTGTGGACTATAAGAAGCTTAACTAAGTTATGTGAAAAAAAAGATACCATTTTTTAGTATGGATGAATTGTTTGATTAGTTATAAGTAGACTTTTGGTTATCCAAGATTTACCTATTATTAGGATACCACTACCTTCGAGTCAGAGAGGTGGATATTCCTAAGATAGTGTTTAGGAGAAAATATAGATTGTATGAGTATCTTGTAATGCATTTTGGGTTTAAAAATACACTAGTAGTGTTCATGGATCTCATGAATAGTATCTTCCATATATATATTGAATACTTCATTGTGGTGTTTATTGATGATATCCTTATATAGTCAAAATCCTCAAATAAGAATGCTAGACACCTGGAGATTGTGTTGAGTACACTTCAAGAACATCAAATCTATGCCAAGCTCTCAAAGTGTCACATTTGGATCCAGTAGGTATTCTTTCCTGGTCATATAATCTATAAGGTGATAATTTCTATAGACCTGGAGAAGGTGGAAGTAGTGAGATCTTGGTCATTCCCTAGAAATGTGTTTGAGATCGTCCATTTCTTTAAAGACCCAAATATTTATAAATTAAATTACTTTTTTAAAATGATTCAAAACTATATTAATAAATAAATTTATACAAAACACATATACTACTTTGGTTATTTTCAACCGTTATATGGTCTTTCAAGTTTAAAAGACTGTTTAGAATCATAATCATTGATAATATATACTTTGTAAAGTTTCCATTAAGATTATTATATTAAGAGTTATGATAAAGTTCATTTGACATAGACAAAGGAAGTGATGGTCTCGACTATTAGAATCATACACTATGAAGCCCATTTATCAAAGCTTCCAAGGGAGATAGCATCATTGGGATTTTCCCATGACCAAGCCCAAGTTGAGATTCAATAATTGAGTCATGAGTGAAATTGTTTAAGGGATAAGTTCAATGTCGTAGAGATCATGTCCCAAACCATATTCTCCAAACCACCCCATGAAAATATCACCATTGCACACCTTATCCTTAGGTCATTCGCTGGTGTAATAAATGGTTATGTATCTAAACCCTAACCATATGAATTTTCATATTTTATTTTTAATAAAGAAATGGGTATATTTATCCCTTTTAATATAACTTTTTAAATTATTAAATAATAAGTTTGATAAAAATTATATTTCGATATGATGAAACAAAAAATGTATTTTTTAAAATATATAGTTTCAGTAAAGATAATATTTTAATGGATTCAAGAATTTTTTAAATAAAAGATATTTTAATAAATATTATTATCAAATAATATTTATTAAATATAAAATATAATATAATTTTATGAAGTTAAATGAAATTTCTATAAAAGACAGAGAAACTGTTATTGTCAAAAAACAGTATTTTTCAATAAATAAGGATTTTTTATTTAAAAGTATAAATTCTAATATTTAGAGAATTATTTTGATAAAATAAATATTATTTTTTAAATAATAATTTTGAAATTATCTAATGGTTAATTTTTCATAATTTTTTGTGACAGATGAATTTTTGGGTAAAAATTAAATATGGAATAAATATAAAGTGTGTATTATGACATCATAATGACCCAAAAGTGATGTAATATATGACATAAAATGTATCCATGACCAAATATATGTTTACCATTTAAAATAATGTTTTTTTAAGTTATTTTATTAATTTTATATATCCTTAATTAATCCTTCAAAATTTATATTATATTTTAAGGTTTTAAAATAAATTCTTTATGAACATGACTCACTTCCAAATCACCAAGTGTATTATTATAATGATTTCGGTTCTTATACTTATAAAATATTAAAGACTACTCCTTAGAATAAACCATGGGGAAAACCATGTTAAGGTTTTTTGTTTTTATTACTTTATCATATAGAGTTCAAAACCTATGTTTTGAAGTTAATAAAGAATCCCCCTCTCTTTTTTCTATAAAAACCCAACCCAACCTCCCATTCCTCTTTACTAAAAACTCTTGAATCATAAATTTACTCTATTAATACCTCTATAGATCCATCCCAAGGTGACCCTGATCTCTTAAGAAGCTCCCCCAAGCTTTAAGAATCACCCACTCAAGGTAAGGTATCATCTCCTTCTCTTATTTATTCAAGCACCTTCTCTATGTCATGCCTTTTGATTGAAAATTTTTCATGTTGGAATATATTTTTACACATACCTATTAATTTATTTATGATTACCAAGTAATTATATACCCCTTTCACTCTCATTCATACCTTCTATAAACCTTTATGTACACCCATCATGCTGCCAAAATTATCCTGTGATTTTCCATGCCAAACATTTGTGTAGTGAATACCTGTCTCCATTTCCACTCAAGGGTATACACCTAGTTATAACTACCCTTAATTTATTGGTTGTTTACAAGTATGTAACCCTAAATACTTAATCATGGGGTCTAAATGGTTTAAATACATCCTTAATTTATATGATCTTTGTGGAACACTTATGCATGTACATGATATGAAAGTGACAGGTGGGCCTAGAATTATATAACCCTCCAATGCATTGGGTAATTTTTTAATCTCATGAGATTCCATGTATAGTGAATAGGAGGTTATACTAAGCACACTTTATTATGTTTTCTTGGATGTTATCCTTAACTTATGTTTATGATGTCATATTTTATATTGTTTCCACTTTCCTATGTTTCCTTTATGTTATCATGTTATATCATTCCTTATTGTTCAACATTATGATTATAAACCCTCTTATGTTACCTTGATGTGACTATTGGATCACATGTACTTATTTACCTTATGTTGTTTTTTTATTCCCTTACTTATATTTATAGATCACCCATTTATTATGTATGTCCCCATGTTATCCTATGTATTTTTAAAAGATCCAAGGGAATAAGGGAATGTTTTAGTGTTTTTAAATAATGATGTTGTACCCATGTTACAATTTAATGTTCTATATACCTAATTTCCCAAATACAATATGCATCATAATCTTTTGGGGATGTATTAATTGTACCTTTATATAATAAGTCATGAAATAATGTGTATTAAAATATGGGTTTTCATAGTTGGTATAAAAGAAAAGTCTAGTTATTTTTTGAATTAGGTTTATAAAACTTTATTAAAAGCCTTAGGGATTAGTATAATCATAGGAAAACATATCTTAATTTTGTTAAAGTATATATTAATAGGTTTCCAAGAAAATAAATCCATGTCTAGATACTATAAGTCAATGTGGCTCTCGAACAGTTGTACCTAGGTGTAATAACCATGAAAAGGGTGCATCGATCTGGACTTGATCATCACCCAGTGTATGAAAATGGGCCTTGTTGAACACCAAGTTTGAAACTCTTGAAGAATATGATTTAGTAAATTTTAAATCTCATCAAGAACCATTATTAAGGGGATAAAAATTTACATAATACTTTGTGTTAGTAAATAGATCATGGACAACATAGATTGAAACATATAAATTCATAAGTTAAGGAATACATGTCATTTATGATTTTTCCCTTTAATGTTCATGATTTATTTTTTATTAATTTAATAGTTTGAAAATTTCCATCCCTAATTTCCCTTTATTTTAGCTAATGGTTGGAAATATGAGGAACTGAGTCAACAATCAATGTGATAAGCAATGTGTTGACTGTCCAAATTAGATGTCTAACCCAATGGGAGTAGGAGTTAGTAAATTCATGGAAATACTTTCTCAATTAACTTAAGTATTGAAAATAAAGTTGAATTAGGGGGAAAACCAACATCCCCATAATAAAGATAAATTTTCATTTGATACCATTATGTGACAAATCCTCCAAAATTTAGTGGATCATTTGATCCTTTAATCACATAATAATGGATCAAATCCACTAAAAATATATTCAATTTACTTAAATTATGTAAGAAATAGAAGGTATTTCTTATTGTTTATTATATAGATGGATAAGATGATCAATGGTGGATTTTGATCAAAAATATGAATCCATAGGAAGAGATTGAAGTGATGGGGTGGAAAGAATTATGGAAAATGTTTTTCAACAAATGTTTTCCTACACTCTCTGAATTAAAATGGAGATGGATTTATTATCCTCAAAAAAAGGGATGACAAATCCATTAGGGAATATGATTAAAACTTAATAAGACTTCCATAATACATCTCTGGCTTAAAGTTAAGTTGAAATCATCTTTTGTGGGATACATTTGAGTTTATGAAAATCCATGGTGATTCGAGACTTTGATATCTATGAGGAAATTGTATTATGTGCACTCAAATTTCATATGGAGATCATTGAATATCAAGGGTCTCCTGGTTCTAAAGATAAGAAGCATATAATGGAATTTTATCCTATCTATGTGATGGAGAAGTCTTATGGGAAAAGAAATTCCAACATACCACTTTTCAAAATTATGGGAAAAATTTTCTTGGAAACTTCTTGGAGGTGAAAAGAAATTTTTTTTGGTGTGGGAAAGAAGGAACCCTAGCTAGAAATTACCAATGGGAGAAATACATCAATGTTTTGGAAGAAAATAATGCTTCAATAAACCCTCAACATGTTATCTAATGTTTCAACTATAAGGAAAAAGGAAACTATGTGAATCAATATCCTAAGAAAAGTTTTGTTGATGAAAATTGAAAACAACCTCCAAGGCCTAGAGAGAAAGGCTGAGCTTATGTCATTAAAATTTTTGAGGTAGATCCCAACAATGAAGGGGTGATATCTATACTAGTTATTCATTTAAGTATAGTGAATTTATTATTTGATACTAGTTCTATACATTCTTTCATGTCACAAAAATTTATTACAACAAAATATGGAATTAAATCAATCTATGAAGATAGAAAATGGATCAATTATTGTATACTAAGTATATAACTCCTCCCATATCAAAATTTTTATTCTATATTTCCCAAAAAAACCCATGATACTCCCTTTAGTGTAATATTATTCTATTCTGGGTATGGATTGGATTTCCTTATATAGAGCCAACATAAATTGCTGAGAGAATGAAATCTCCCTCTATATCGCTAATCATCATCTGATCCTAAAAAATTGAAAAGAGTAGGATCAATCTTATTTTCTATCATCATTACAAGAATGGATATTATTACCTTGTTAGAAATAATATCTATCTTAAATGATTGAGACTGAGTAAAAGATCATCCTTGATGACATTCCCATTATAATAGAATTAATAAATGTTCTTCCTAAAGATTTTCTAGTCTTACTGCTAAACGATAGGATATGTTCTCAATAGAACTAATTCTCAAAGGTTTGAAAATATCAAAGAGTCTATATATAATTTCCATTTTTGAACTTAAGGATCTGAATATGATACTACAAGAGAATATGGATAAAAGGTTTATACACTCAAGTGCTTCATTGTGGGGTGCACTGGTCCTCTTCATCAAGAAGAAGGATGTGTAAATGCACCTCAACATTGATTATCGTGAGTTAAAAAAGATCATGATAAATAAAAATTATCCACTTCCATAGATTGATGACTTGTTCAATTCACTATTTGGAGTCCAATTATTCTATAAAGTAGATCTTTAGTCGGTATATTATCAAGTAAAGATGAAGAATGAGGATATCTCCAAGTCTTATTTTAGTATAAGGTACAGGCACTATGAGTTCATAGTGATGACATTTTTACTCACTAATTCTCCAAAAATATTCATGGACTTAATGAATAGAGTCTTTAGGGATTACCTAGAAAAAATTATGGTAGTCTTTATAGATGATATTCTTATCTACTCCAAAATCAAGGAGGAATATTATGATCATTTGAATATTGTACTAAAGACCTTATGGAAAGAAAATATGTATGAAAATTATAGTAAATGAATTTTTTTATGGAGAAAGTAACATTCATGGGTCATGTTATCACCAAAAAAGAGATATATGTGGATCCTTAAAAAATAGGCAATTTAAGGATAGACTATACCAACCTCTATGATAGAAATTCATAGATTCCTTGGTTTAAATGGATACTATCATAGATTTTTGAGAAAAATATCACAATTTACAAGCCCACTAATAAATATAACTTAGAAGGGGGGGGAAGTTTTTCCACAATGATGAATGTGAAAAAAGATTTAAAGAGCTGAAGAAGAGGCTAATCATTACACCTATTCTCACATTACCCACCAGTGGGGAAGGATTTTTTATCTACAGTGATGCATCCAAAAGAGACTTGGGGTGTGTACTCATGCAAGATGAAAAATTGATAGCCTGCACCTTCCACCAATTAAAGATCCATGATTAAAAATACCCAACACATGATCTATAATTGGCTATAGTGATCTTCACGTTGAATATTTGGTGACAATATCTCTACAAGGAGAAGTGTGACATATATATAGACCATAAAATCCTCAATTATATATTCACACAAAAGGAGCTGAATATACACAAATGAAGGTGGCTAGAGCTGATCAAGTAATATGATTGTTCAATCCATTACCATCCTGGAAAGGAGAATAAAGTGGCATATTATCTAAGTAGAAAAGATCATGTAACCTTATCCATGATAAGGATTGTAAGGGATCCAATCTTATTGGACATAAAAAAAATGGGCATGGGAATAATAAAAGGATCTTCATCATACCTTTCTCAAATAATTTCTCAACCATCCATTTCTAATAGGATCATGGATTCCCATAAAAATAATGAGGTACTATAGAAATAGGTAGGGAATATTTTAGAGATTAACTTTTCTAAAAATGGAGTTATAAGGTTCGGAACCTAGATATATGTCCCATAAAAACCAGAACAGAAGAGGGAACTTCTATATAATGCACATTTCTCATCCTTCTCTATTGATCTAGGGAGCACTAAGATGTATAGATATTTGAAGAAAAATTTTTGGTGGGATAACATGAAGATGGAGATTGCATAATTTGTATCATGATGCTTGGTATAACAATAAGTTAAGTCTGAATGATAAAAGTCTAAGGGTATGATGCAACCATTTCCCATATAGTTCTGGAAATGGGAAAACATAACCATGGATTTTATCATAGGAATCCCCAATACACCTAAAGAAAATAACACCATTTGGGTGGTAGTTAATCACCTTACAAAGTGGTCACATTTCATTTCTATCAAGGAATATTTCTATATTAACCAACTCACCAAGATATATATGATGGAAGTGGTAAAACTTCATGGATTTCCACTCTCTATTATATCTAATCGAGATCCTAGGTTTACCTAGAGATTTTTGAGAAGCCTTTAGCATGTGTTAGATACAAAATTGAGATTCATCACTACTTATCACCCTCAGACATATAGAAAGATTGAGAGAACCATTCAAACTCTAGAGGATATACTGAGATCATGTTCAATGGATTTCTAAGGATATTGGGATCAACACCTTCCTCTATTGGAGTTCTAAAATAATAATAATTTTCATTCTAGAATTCAAATGGTTCCTTATAATGATTTGTATGGGAAGATGTGTTAGACTCCAACATGTTGGGATAATTTTGGAGAGAGGAAGTTGATGGGACCTGGTCTTGTCCAAGATATGGTTGAAAATGTTCAAACCATTCAACATCATATGAAATCCAGACAAAGTCGATAAAAAATATATGCATACAATCTTCGACGAGACCTAAATTTTGAAATCAGAGATAAACTATTCCTTTGTATATGATCATGGAATAGTTTCATGAGGTTTTGGAAGAAGGGAAATATTATTCTAAGATACATCAAACCCTTTCAGATCCTTGATCACATCAGAGTGATGTTCTATCAACTAGAACTCCCACCTAACCGATCTCAAGTACCTGATGTGGTCCATATATCTCTATTGAAGAAGTGTATAACAGATCCCTGACATGTACTAAATTTAGAGGTGGTACCATTAGATAATTATATTTCATAAGAGGATCAGATGGTGAAGATATTAGATCATAGAGAAAAAGTTCATTGAAATAAGACAACTCACCTTATCAATGTGTTGTATTGGCACCAAAATTTTTGGGAAGTGACTTGGGAATCTAAAGAGGCAATGAAAAAAAAGTAACCTTACCTATTTTAGGTTATTAATTAAATTTTGAGGTAAAATTTTATGAAGGTAGGAATAATGTAACCACCCGAACATTTATAAATCAAATTCCTTTTTTTAAATGAGTAAATTATTTATTAAAAAATAAATTTATAGAAAAAAATGCACTACTTGAGTTATTTTAGACTCTTATACGGTTATTAAAATTTAGAATTCCATTATTCATCATATAAATTTATAATATATTAATTGTATAGTTACCATTAATATTAGTATATTTATGCTTACGATAAATTTCATTTGACATGTACAAAGGAAACGATGGCCTCAACCGGTAGGATCATACCCTATGAATCCCATTTAGAAGAGCTTCCAAGGGAGATATCATCACTGGGATTTTCCATTTACCAAGACCAAGATGATATTCAACAACTGAACCATGAGTCAGACCATTTATTGGGAAATTTTAAGCTCATTGATATCATGGTCCAAACCATGTTCGTCGAACCACCCCATGAAAACCTCACCATCGCACACCTTACCCTTAGGGAATTCACTGGTGTAATAAAGGGTTATGTATCTATAACCTAACTGTATTAATTAAAATATTTTATCTTTAATAAAACAATTCTTATATTAATCCCTTTTAATATTACTTTTAAATGATTAAATAATAAGTTTGATAAAAATTAGAATTTGATACGATGAAACAAAAATTGTATTTTTGGAAATATATAGTTTCAATCAAGACACTCTTTTGATGAATTCAAGAATTTTTTAAATAAATTATATTTTAATAAAATATTATTATTAAATAATATTTATTAAATATAAATGATAATATAATTTTACAAATCTAAATGTAATTTTTTTAAGAGTCAGAAAAACTGTTCTTGTCAAAAAACCAATGTTTTTCAATAAATGAATATTTTTTTAATTAAAAGAATGAATTATAATTTATAGAAATTTATTTTTTAAAAATAAATATTATTTTTTAAAAAATAACTTAAAAAATATCCAATGGTTAATTTTTCATAATTTTCCAAGACATTCAAATTTTTGGGTAAAATTTAAATATGGTATAAATAAACAGTATGTATTATAACATCATAATGACCCAAAATTGATGTGATATGTTTCATAAAAGGTATAAATGAAAAACTATATTTTTTCCTATTAATATAATGTTCCTATGAAGTTATATTATTAATTTTATAAAGCCTTAATGAATCCTCCAAAATATATATTATATTTTAAGGTTTTAAAATCAATTATTTACAAACATGACTCACTTCCACATCACCAAGGGTATTATTCTAATGAGTTAGGTTCTTACACTTATAAATAATTAAAATAAATCATATTTTTTAGAAACCATGGGAAAAATCATGACAAGGTTTTTGGTTTTGATTACTTTATGATATAGAGTCCAAAATCTAAGTTTAAAAATTAATAAAGAATTCTCCTCTTTTTCTATAAAAACCCACCCAAACTCACATTAATCTTCACTAAAAACTCTTAGAGAATGAATTTAATATTAAATTTCCTCTCTATATCCCTCCCAATATTATCCAAACTCTTAATAATCTCCCACCATGCTTTAAGAAGTACCCTCTCAAGGTAAGGGATCCTCTCATTCTCCTCTTTATTCAAGCACCTTCTTTATGTCATGCATTTTTATTTCCAATTTTTCAACTTGGGATATGTTTTTACATATCCATATTAATATAATTGTGATTAAAAAGTAATTTTATACCTCTTTATATCTCATTCACCCCTTCTATGAACCTTTATGTACACCCATTATGCTGCTGAAATTATCTTATGATTTTCCACGCCAAACATTTTTGTAGTGAATACCCATCTCAATTTCCAATAAAAATTATTGCCCTAGTTGTAAATATCCATATTTTATTATGTAATTACATTTATTTAACCCAGACTCCTTAGTATTGGGGTTAAAATTGATGAAATACATCCTTATGTTATATGATCTATGTGGCACACTTATGCATGTACATGGCATGGATGTGACGAGTGGGATTAGAATTATATAGCCCTCAAGTTATTTGAGTATTTTTTTTATCTCATGATATTAAATTTATGGTTCATATGAGGTTATCCTAAGAACACTATTTTATGTTATCTTGGAGACTAGCCTTGACTTTTTTTATGTTTTCATGTTTTATGTTGTTTCTACTTTCCTATGTTTCCTTTATGTCATCATGTTATATCAGGCCACATTGTTCAAGATTATGATTCCCTATTATGTTACCTTGATATGCCTCTTCTATTACATTCACTAATTTACCTTATGATATTATTTATTTATTCCTTTATTGGTCTTTATATGTCACCCCTTTCTTATGTATGTCCCCAGGTTATTGCATGGAGTTTTAGAATATCCAAGAAATATAAGGTCATGTTTTGATGTTTTTAAATTCTGATATTATACCCATGTTTCAAGTTAATGTTATATGTAGATAATTTAACAAATACACTATGCCTCATGATCTTTTGGAGTTGTATTAAGTGTACCTTTATGTAATAAATTTGGAAATAAAGTCTATTAAAATATGGGTTGTCATAGTTTCCTTGGGATAGAGGGATATTATAAAAAGTTATTACGAGACTTCACCCATTTGAAAGCAACTATGAATGGGATTAACAATAAAGGATTTAAGTCTGAGTGAATTGAATAGTGTGAAAATTCCTTCTTAGATATGAATAGAAGACTGACGATAGATATGATCCTGACATTTCCAAAGCCTAGGGTGGGTTATGAAATTTATTACGATGCCTCAGGTGTTTGTTTTAGAGTTGTATTGATGTATAAAGATCAAGTATTTTCTTATGAGTCACATAATCTATGACCCAATGAGAGTAACTACCCTATTCATTACATAGAGTTGGAAATTGTTGTCTGTGCTCTGAATTGTTGGTTCCATTATCTCTTCGGTGAGAGATTTTTCATATACACAAACTAGAAGATCTTATGTTACATATTATCTTAGTGGGAATTGAATCTATGGTATAGTAATTGGTTGGAATATATTTATACTTTTGATTTGGATATGGATTATACTCCAAAGAAAGGAAATTTTATTTCAGATTCTCTCAATATGAAAATGAAAGAGCTTGGAGATCAAACTTTAGAGGATGAATGGCGGTTGATGAGCATGTTTCATGAGTGGTTGGTGGGTGCATCAGAGGACCATGGGGTACTATCTTATGCTCCATTAGTAATCACATGGATGTTTTTGGACCAGTTAAAGACCATCCAAGAGTTAGATTTTTAATTCTTAGTGATTTAGGAACAGTTGGTGGGAAGTAACCCAGTTCCCCGTTGGTTGATGGATAGTGATGATGTCATCTTTAGTCATGAGAGGGTAGTGGTTACTACTTCCATTAGGGAATATCTTATGAGGGAATCCAATTCCTCTAATTGTTTAGTGTACCCAAATTTTATGAATATGTATTGGGATATCATGTGACACTACTAGTGGATAGGAATGAAGAGAGATGTTGTGGGCTTTGTCTCTCATTTTCAGACCCTTTAGAGGATCATGTTGGAGCATCGGTAACCAGAATGATTAATTAATCCATTTATCATGACTTTGTAAAAGTAGGATGAGGTAATGATGGACTTTTTGATGCAGTTTCCCATGACCCTGAGAATCTAAGATATTGTTTGGGTGATAGTTGATCGTCTTAAAAAAGTGGCACATTTCTTGTTGATATGAGAAACTCACTCTATAGATGAGTTGGTAAAGCTTTATGTCTAGGTAATTTTACAAATTTATGGAGTGCCTTCTAGTATCATATCGTACAAGGATTTGAATTTTATATTGTGATTTTAATAGTCCTTGTATAAGGATTTGGGGACTCAATCAAAGCTAAGTACGACATATCATCCATAGACCAATGGAAAATCAGAAAGGGAAATCTAGATCTTAGAGGATATACTTAGAGAATGAATCATATACTTTTATAAAGTATGGTATGATCACTTTTAATTGGGGGATTTTTTGTAAAATAATATTTTACAAGATTCAATACAAATTTAACCTTTTGAGTCTCTTTATGGTCGGTCATTCCACTCACAATTATGTTAGTACAATGCAGGTGAGGCAGCTGTTATTAGGATAAGTATGGTGCATGAGACCTTCAAGAGGGTTCAATAAATCAGGAATTTGTTGGTTATTGTAAAGACCCGGAAATTCCATGTAATTTTTTTTAATTAAATGGAAATTTTACGAGTCCGCAAAAATTGACGGCACATAATTCCGAGGCCCGGTGTGCCCGGAACGAATTTCTGAAAAAAAATTCGGGTACGTTCAGTAAACGTACGAGTGGGTTTTTCTAAATTTTGAACCGGTGCTCAGAATTGAAATCTGAGGGCACTATTGAACTCACAGCACCGATATTCGCTTAAGGAGACCTTCACCTCGACCGCAGTGAGTCGAGAGTGAAAGATAATTTTTTGGGCTTATTCGTGAAAGAATAAAATAAAATAAAATTGTGTAACATTTTATTTTCTTTTGAAACTCCCATGTGGATGTTTCAAAAGTGGGGACCACCTGAACTAAAACCTCTCATAGGTTATGGTGGCGGGGACCACTCGAGACTAAAACCCCCTTGAACTCCCTCTTAAATGTGGGGAAGCCTCTTAAACTTCCCCCACTTTCATGGTGCCACCCCCTTGATTAATTATACCAACTCAATTAATTAATTAAGACAATTTGAAATTATGCCAACAAACTAAATAGACAACATATTCTATTATGTTGTCTATTTCATTTTTGGGTGGAATTGGGGGAAGGTTTTTGGAAAAGAAGAAGGGGAGATCTTTTGGGAGGATTACACTTCTCCAATGAAGAACTTCTTCCATGAAGAATGCTCCTCCAACGAAGAATGCTGACACATGACTTCGAATTCTTCCTCAGGACATCCTCCAATGTGGGACGTCTTCAATCGACGACCGTCCTTCCCTCCTCGTCGACGTCAACAAATGAACAAGGTAGGGGTGTGTTTTAAATTGATCAATGTTATCCCTCTCACATTGAATCATCTTTCTTGAGTCGTATGCTACCGCCCTAACACGGAGGGTACGGTCCAAACAAACATGGCTTGACCCCTTTGCAAATCTTATGGTTATTTTGTATGATCTTCATGATGGTGATGGTGACTGGTGTCGGTGGTTGGAATCGGTGGAACTCGAGAACCGTGTCCGGCACTACGGACGGCCGCGAAGAAGGTGACAAATGAAGGGCGGCCAGTCAAGCTGGCTGCCGGCAAAGGCACGGCACCCCGCGGCGCTCCGCCGCCCTGCGGCCTCCGCACCTCTGCGGCCTCCGCCGCCCCGCGGCCTCTGCCACCCCGCAGCCTCTGCCGCCCCGTGGCCTCCGTCCCCCAACGGCCGCTGCACCACTGCCCAGGTCAGGCCACCAGGCCGGGCCGCCCAGCGCGGGCCGGGCCGGACCCAGCGGGCCAGGTCGACCCAAACTGGATCGGTTCGGCCCAGACCGGGTCGGGTCGGGTCGGGTCGGACCCGGGCCAACTTCGACCAAATTCGCTCTATGGGCAATAACTTTGACACCAGGCGTCCGTTTGACAAACCGTCAGTGGCACTGGAAACCTTGGAGCGAGAAGGTCCCTTTGTGTATACCCCATTGTAGATTTGGAATAAGATGAGGTACGGTCAGGTTGGATTGAGCACGAATCCAACCGGTCCCCTGGGACTAAAAGGCTAATAACTCACAGACCATGCATCCCATTGACGCACCATCTTTTGCGTTGAGACCCCTATGACATGGTGGTCCTTTGAGATAATTCTTCATGGGACTTCATGACAGTTGGAGTATTGACTAGTGGCTTGTGGAGCGGACCCTCCCGGAGACAAGCGAGCTTAGTGAGGGAACCCTGTAGCTGTCTGTGACAATGTACTAGGATCCTGTGTGGTTCTGACGACGTACCAATGATGTATTAGGATCATGTGTGGGTCTGAAGACGTACCAACGATGTACTAGGATCATGTGTGGGTCTGACGATGTACTGACAAGGTACTAGGATCCTGTGTGGGTCTGACGATGTACTAGGATCCTGTGTGGGTCTAACTAGGTACTAGGATCATGTGTGGGTCTGATGACGTACTTTGATCCTCCGTGGGTCTGACGAGGATTTAGGATCCTTCGTGGGTCTACCTCTTAACGGAGTAAGATGATTCAGTAGTTAGATCTAATCATCTTTACTACCTTACCTAAGTTATACCTGGTGTGAGCTGAGTCCGTACATGTGTGGTACTTTCCTTTATGGTAATACCTTGGTGGTATTATTCTTTGTGGCTTACCTATGTGGTACTTACCTACGTGGTATTCCTTACTTTGTGTAACAGTTGAACTTTGGGATTTTGAGTTGGACTCTGTGTTTTCCTCATGATTGAGATGGTTTTACTTGATAACTTAGGTATATGTATGGGCATATACCTAAGTTGGGTTATCAGTTGTTTTCATTATTTGTGGTTTATCCTTTGTGAATTCTGTGATACCTTGAGGGTCTTGGGGTCCCTACTGAGTATCATTATACTCACCCCTGCACAAGTTATGCCCACACCTCATTGTGTTTGGTGCAGACGATGGACAGCGCTGACTGAGGATGAGAGTACCAGGTCTGGAGGTAGCTCGGAGGTGGACGTTAGACGAGGCGAACCGCAGAGACGGTCGTTCGTGAGTTGTACCTACCCTTCAGGTAGGATTCATGGTGAACAATCCAGAAGCTGGTTTTCACCTATCAGTCATCTTGTACTTTCCAGTTTTCCTTGTACTTTCCAGTTGGTCATGTATTCTAGCCCCTTTTCACTTACTGTACTCACTCTTTTACTATACAGTTTACACAAGTTCGTATCTTATTGTGTGCTTGGTTGTGTGTGTTACAGGTTATAAAGGCAATGCCTTCCTAGTTTTAGGGAATATGCCTTCAGTGCTAGTCGCCAGTCCCTGGCCTATGGAAGGTAGGCTTGGGGTAGTCACGGCATGGGTATAATTTCTGGGGCTTTACATTCTCCCCACCTCAGGGCTTTACATCCTCTTAATACATAACTCAAAACTAGGAAAACAAGTGGGGGTGTTGAGCACGAATCTGAGCCTCCCGCTCCCATGTGCTCTCCTGGAGGTTCCCGTGCTGCCAACGAACGCACACCAAAGGTATCGACTGCCCACGAAGGACCCGCTCCTGTCGATCATCAATATCAACTGGAACCTCCGTAAAAGTCACCCCATCATTGACGTATAGCTATCTATGGTTGATGACGTGGGAAGGGTCGTGCACGTATCTCCTCATCTGGGATGCGTGGAAGACGGCGTGCACCCTATGCAACTTAGGTGGAATAGATAAGCGGTAATCCACCTCACCAACTCTAATGAGGACCTGGAAAGGTCCGATGAACCTCAGAGATAACTTGTCACCTTGGCCAAATATTCGCAAACCTAGTCGAGGTGAGACCCGTAGAAAGATGTGGTCACCATCCACAAACTCCAGAGGTCTCTGTCTCCTATCGGCATAAGACTTATGCATTCTCTGTGCACTCTTCATCCACTCCTGGATGATCTACACCTTCTCTGTGGTAGCCCATACCATCTCTGGTCCCACGAGTGCTGACTCCCCTGGGTCAGTCCAGCACAAAGGTGATCTGCAAGGTTGCTCGTACAAGGCCTCAAAAGGTGTCATCCCAATGGTGGAGTGATAGCTGTTGTTGTATGTAAACTCTACAAAATTCAAGTGATCCTCCCAACTACGATCGAATTTTAGGACGCAAGCACGCAACATGTCCTCGAGGTTCTGAATGGTCCACTTAGTCTGGCCATCCGTCTGAGGATGGAAGGCGGTGATCAAACGAAGCTGCATCCCGAAAGCCTCCTACAACCCCTTCCATAGCTGGGAAGTAAAAATTTCATCACGATCAGAGACAATCGTCGAGGGTACTCCATGTAGCCGCACAATCTCCTGCACATAGAGGCATCTCAAGCTCTCTATTGAACCCTGCTCTCTGATCTGTAGGAAGTGGGCCGTCTTGGTGAGTCAGTCGACGATCACCCAGATAGAGTCATGACCCATGGATGTACGTGGAAGTCATGTCACGAAGTTCATGTATATACCATCCCACTTCGAATCTGTGACCTCTAAAGGCTGAACCAAGCCTACTGGTACCTGATGCACCACCTTCACTTACTGACAAGTGAGGCACTGAGAGACAAACTCTGCTACATCTTTCTTCATTCCCATCCTTCAGTGTTGTCATTAGAGATCCTGGTACATATTCTCCACTCTTGGATGTACCTCTAGATGGGAATTGTGGAACTCCCTCAACACTTCCTCCTGAAGTGACACTGGTACCATGGTACGTCCTCTGAAGAGAATGACGTTCTCCCCACCTTTAGAAAATCCATCAAGTGCCTTTCTTGTGGATATCTGAGAACGTCGAGTCTCGTAGTCATTGTTTCCATGCTGCGCCTCCTTGACTCGCTTAAGAAGTGGGGGAGTGACTGTAAGAGACTGTAGAAAAGCTTCTCCATCTCGATCCACAAAGGATATCTGCAAAGCGGCCAGCTTCTCTATCACCTCACCTAGCAGTTGTATACTAGATCTTCTGCTAAGTGCATCTACTACAACGTTCCCCTTCCCAGGAGTATAGACTATCTCGAAATCATAGTCATGGAGGAACTCAATCCAACGTCGTTTTCTCAGGTTCGGGTCCTTCTGAGAGAAGATATACCTGAGACACTTGTGATCCGAGTAGACTGTAAAATGCTCGCCCATCAAGTAATGTCTCCACATCTTCAAGGCGAAGACCAATATTGCTAACTCTATTTCATGGGTATAGTAGTTCTTCTCATGTTTTCTCAGTTGTTGAGAACCATATGAGATCACTACTCGCTCCTGCATCAGGACACATCTGATCCCGGTCCTTGATGCGTCGTAGTAGAATACGTACCCTACACCCTCCTCTGGAAGCCTCAAGATGGGGGCATAAGTCAGCCTCTACCTCATCTCCTGAAAACTCCATTGGAATCTCTCTGACCACACAAAGGGTTGCCCCTTCTTCGTCAACGCTGATAGTGGTGCTGCAACTCTGGAGAAATATGGCACAAACCTCTAGTAGTATCCAGCCAAACCTGGGAAACTTCGTATCTCCATCACACTCCTGGGTGGCTCCCAATCAAGTACCACCTCAATCTTTGCTGGATCCACTACAACTCCAGCCTCCGATATGAAATGTCCCAGAAAGTGAACCTCTTAGATCCAGAACTGGCACTTAGAGAGCTTACCATAAAGATGGTTCTCTCGGAGTGTGTCCAGAACTATCTACAAATGATAGGCATTCTCCTCCTCAGTAGTCGAGTAGATCAGAATGTCTTTGATGAAGACTACTACAAAATAATCAAGGTATGGATGAAATATCTTGTTCATGAGTCCCATGAACACTATTGGAGCATTGGTCACACTGAATGGCATAAAAAAGAACTCGTAATGGCCATATCGACATCTGAAATTTGTCTTCTAAACATCCTCGTCTTGCACTATGAGATGGTGATAGCCTGATCTGAGGTCTATCTTCAAGAACCATCGTGCTCCCTTCAACTAATCAAAGAGGTCGTCAATCCTCAAGAGTGGGTACTTGTTCTTCACGGTCACCTGATTCAGGCGCCGATAGTCAACAAAAAGCCTCAAGTTCCCATCCGCCTTCTTGGAGAACAAAATTGGGGCTTCCCAAGGAGAAACACTAGGCCGGATGAATCCCTTTCCCTGCAAGTCCTCTAGCTGTACTCGCATCTCACGAAGCTCCACGGGATCCATCTGATATGTTGGTGTGGATATCGGTGCCATACCGGGGTACAATTAAATGTAAAAATCCACCTCTCTATGAGGAGATAGACCCAGAACATCATCAGGGAAGACATCTGCGTATTGGTCCACCACTATAGAATAAATCAGACTCCCCACATCAACTGCTCTGAGGGTAAGGCTAGCCAACTGATGAGTGATCAGATGCACTCTCCTCTGGGTAAGTCCATCTTTTGCTGCAAAGGCTCCCTTCTCACTGGTGAAGGTAAACCTGGTCCCATCCGTGCATACACACTGCACTTTGCACCTAATACAGTCAATTTGATCATAGACTGTAGATAACCATTCCATACCCAAGATGATGTCGTAAGGCCTCAACACCACTACTAGGAGATCCCAGTCGAAGCTCTCACCTCCTAGAGTAAGCTCACATTGCCGGCACCAACGGGTAATTATCAAATCTTCTCCCATAGGAGTCTCTAGCCATAAGGATCGAGCCAAAAGATCTATCAGAATCTCTGATCTCCGAACGAGGGTAGTGGAAATAAAAGAATCATTGTCACATGTGTCTATAAGTACTGCAGGTAAGGTGGAATAGACACAGATCGTACCTCGTATCATCTCCAGAACATCATGGTTGTAGGCCT
This sequence comes from Viscum album, assembly GCA_963277665.1. Lineage (NCBI taxonomy): Eukaryota > Viridiplantae > Streptophyta > Magnoliopsida > Santalales > Viscaceae > Viscum > Viscum album. The sequence continues at coordinate 1,073,142,668 of OY728121.1, read as the reverse complement.
CAGCTGCCTGGAGCTGAGCTCACCCCTATCCACCTACTCCTTGTGGTCGGGGTGGACCACCTGGTGGTGGTGGCGGTAACATCTCGAATCATCGCCCACCGCCAGCTGCACGTCCATCTCCTCTGCCACGTCCACCTGCTCCCTACAGACCACCTCGATCAAACCTTTGTCTCTGTCCGGGCGGTCCCTCGACCATCTGCTAATCATCTGTACGGTGGGTCGGATAGTCACGAGCCATATGACCCTGCCTGCTTCATGTGAAACACTGTCTGTTCCTCGCATGACTGGATCTATCTCCTATACCCCGCACAACTGTCCCTGAATCCTACAATTGTCCACCTGTAGTTCTGGTCCTCTTGGACCTCTATGAAATCTGTCTGCTTCCAGTTGGAGAAGACTCTTCTACGTGATTTCCGGTGGTGGTTCTTGTTGTTGATGACTACTCAATAAGAAAACTCTCCACTGAGAGGGATCGATCTAACACCCCCTCCTGCGTCGGGATGCTGAGTGAAATCATCGAAGCCCTGATCTCTCACCTAAGCCCCTAATCGAAGGTATGAGCCCTGAAGAATGGGTCTCTCACCATATATGTGTAGTAGCGTGAGAGGTCAGTGAACCTCACTGAGTACTAAGCCAAAGTCATGCTACCCTGCTATAGATGAAGAAGCTCCTCTATGCGCACTGCGCGAAGAGTTGCTGGGAAAAACTCTGCCCAAAACAGGCTCTCAAAGTCTACCCAAAGAAGTGTCACCTCATCGTGAACCTAGAGCATCAGGCTCCAATGTCTTCATGTTGCTTCCTGTAGAATGTTGGCAGCAAGGATCACCATGAGATCAGCTGGTGTCCCTACCAGTCGGAAAACTCTCACCACGGCCTCCATCCAATCATCAGCCGCCTATGGGTTCGTCTGTCCCATAAACCTGGATGGCCTCTAGTGATGGAACTCGTGCAATGCGCTCAAGTGGCGTTCACCCTCTACTGTTGGGGCTGGTGGAATCGGTGGCCCAACAGGTAATGGTACCGCTGGTGCCTCCGCTGGTGCCTCTACTGGAAGAGGGTCCTGCACTGAGGCCTTATCACTCGGTGGGATGTCAGTGCGTACTACTCTTGGAACCCAATCTGGATATCTATGTGGAGTCATCCTGAAAGAAGAAGGTGTATCATGGTCAATAAGTTGTACCTAGTGAGCTAATTCAAAGAGATCACAAAGAAAACTCTTGGAAACACACGCGCAATCATTTTTTTTGTGCACTGAGTTGGAAATCAGAAGTCAGGGTCCTGGTGTATGGATATGTCAGTCACCGCACCAACACTAGATTCCCTAAACTGATAACCACGCTCACTACACTTAACACTATTTCTGTTAAAAATATAATAATCATATGTTCTATGGTAGAACTGACTACTTTGATACCAATTTTTCATGACTCGTCCCCTGGGGCTCGTGTCGTGACTACCCCAAGCCCGCCTTCCATAGGCTAGGGGCTGGTGACTAGCACCGAAGGCGTATTCCCTAAAACTGGGAAGTCATTGCCTTTATAACCTATAACACACACAACCAAGCACACAGCAAGATACGAACTCGAGAAAACTGTATAGTAAACGAGTGAGTACAGTAAGTGAAAAGGGGCCAGAATACAAGCCCAACTAGAAAGTACAAGGAAAACTGGAAAGTACAAGATGACTGATAGGTGAAAAGAAGCTCCTGGATCATCCACCAAGAATCCTAACTGAAGGGTAGGTACAGGTCATGAACGTCCGTCTCTATGGTTCGCCTTTTCTAACATCCACCTCTGAGCTACCTCCAGACCTGGTACTCTCGTCCTCAGTCAGCATTATCTGTCGTCTGCACCAAAAACAATGAGGTGTGGGCATAGCCTGTGTAGGGGTGAGTATAACGATACTCAGTAGGGACCCCGAGACCCTAAAGGTCTCACATAATCCACAAATGATAAACCACAAAGAATGAAAACAACTGATAACCCTACTTAGGTATATGCCCATACATATACCTAAGTTATCAAGTAAACCAATTTCAATCATGAGGAAAACACAAAGTCCAACTCAAAATCCCAAAGTTTAACTATTCCACAAAGGAAGGAATACCACGTAGGTAAGTACCACACAGGTACGCCACACAGAAGAATACCACCAAGGTATTACCAAAAAGGAAAGTACCACACAGGTACGGACTCAGCCCACACCAGGTATAACTTAGGTACGGTAGTAAAGATGATTAGATGTAACTACTGAATAATCTTACTCCATTAAGAGGAAGACCCACGAAGGATCCTAAATCCTCATCAGACCCACGTAGGATCAAAGTACGTCGTCAGACCCACACAGGATCCTAGTACCTAGTTAGACCAACACAGGATCCTAGTACATCGTCAGACCCACACAGGATCCTAGTACCTTGTTAGTACGTTGTCAGACCCACACAGGATCCTATTACATCATTGGTATGTCGTCAGACCCACACAGGATCCTAGTACATCGTTGGTACGTCGTCAGACCCACACAGGATCCTAGTACATTGTCACAGCCAGCTACAGGGTTCCCGCACTAAGATCGCTTGTCTCTGGGAGGGTCCGCTCCACAATCCACTGGTCAATACTCCAACTGTCATGAAGTACCACGAAGAAGTATCTCAAAGGACCGCCACATCATAAGGGTCCCAACGCAACAGACGGTGTGTCAATTAGACACCCGGTCTGTGAGTTATTAGCCTTTTAGTCCCGGGGGCCCGGTTGGATTCATGCTTGATCCAACCCGACCGTACCCCATCTTAATCCAAATCTCCATTGGGGTATAGTCAAAGGGACCGTCTTGCTCCAAGGTTTCCAGTGCTGCTGACATTTCGTCAAATGGACGCCCGGTGCCAAATTTATGGCTCATAGAGCGAATTTGGTCGAAGTTGGCCTGGGTCTGGTCCGACCCGATCGGACCGAACCAGCCCGGCCCGTGCTAGGCAGCCCGTCCTGGGCAGTGGCGTAGAGGACGCGGGGGTCGCAAAGGCCGTGAGGTCCGCGGAGGCTGCGCGGGCCATGGAGGTCGCGGAGGCCGCGGAGGCGGCGAGCGCCGCCGAGGCCACGGCCCGGCGGGGGCCGCGGAGGCCGCGGTCCGGCGGAGGCCGCGGGGCGGCGGAGGCCGCGGGCCAGCGGAGACCGCGGGCCGGCGGAGACCGCGGGCCGGCGGAGGCTGCGGGCGGCGGAGTTACAGAGGCGCGGAGGCTGCGGGGCGGTGGAGGCCGCGAGGCGGCGGAGTCGCGGAGTCCGCGGGGCGGCGAAGTCACGGAGTCCGCGGGGCGGCGGAGCGCCGCGGGGCGGCGGGGCGGCGAAGTCACGGAGTCCGCGGGGCGGCGGAGTGCCGCGGGGCGGCGGGGCGTCGTGCCTTCGCTGGCGGCTAGCTTGACCGGTCTCCCTTCATCCGTCGCCTTCATCGCGGCCGGCCGTAGCGGTGGCCGCAGTTCTTGAGTTCCACCGGTGCCAACCGCCGGCACCTATCACCATCACCATCGCGAAGATCACAAAAAAGAACAATAAGATTTGCAGAGGGGTCGGGATATGTTTGTTTGGATCGTACCCTCCGCGTTAGGGCAGTAGCATACGACTCAAGAAAGATGATTCAGTGTGATAGGGATAACATTGATCAATTTAAAACACACCCCTAGCTCATTAGTTTGTTGTTGTTAATGAGGAGGGAAGGACGTTCGTCGATTGAAGACATCCCACATTGGAGGATGTCCCGAGGAAGAAGTCGAAGTCATGCATCAGCGTTCTTCGTTGGAGGAGTGTTCTTCGTGGAAGAATTTCTTCGTTGGAGAAGTGTAATCCTCCCAAAAGCTCTCCCATTATCCTTTGCCAAAAACCTTCCCCCAATTCCACCCAAAAATGAAATATCCAACATAATAGAATATGTTGTCTATTTAGTTTGTTGGCATAATTTCAAATTGGCTTAATTAATTAATTGAGTTGGTATAATTAATCAAGGGGGTGGCACTGTAAAAGTGGGAGAAGTTTAAGAGGTTTCCCCACATTTAAGAGGGATCAAGGGGGTTTTAGTCTCGGTTGGTCCCCACCACCATAACCTATGATAGGTTTTAGTTCAGGTGGTCCCCGCCTATGAAACATTCACATGGGAGTTTCAAAAGAAAATAAAATGTTACACAATTTTATTTTATTTTATTTTTTCACAAATAATCACAAAAAATTATCTTTCACTCTCGACTCACTACGGTTGAGGTGAAGGTCTCCTTAAGAGAATATCGGCGCTGCGAGTTCAACGGTTCCCTCGGATTTCAATTCTGATCACCAGTTTAAAAGTTAGAAAAACCCGCTTGTACGTTTACTGAACGTACCTGAAAAAAAGTTCAGAAATTTGTTCTGGGCACACCGGGCCTCAGAATCATGCGCCATCAATTTTCACGGACTCGTAAAATTCTCATTTAATTAAAAAAAATCATGGAATTTTTTGGTCTTTACAGTTTTCTCTTATAGTAGATATAGATCATATGCTAACCAGAGGATACTACCTTGGGATTTTTTTTGTGGGTGACCAGGTATTATTGTAGGTGTCACCTCAATTAGGGCATCGACATTTACAGAATTAAAGGGAACTATAACCATGGTTTGTGGGACCATTTGAGACCACCAATCATATTAGAGTAGTGGTTTACTGACTAACCCTTCCTCTATAATATCAAGGTATGAATAATGTGTTCAACATCTATCATCTTTGGAGGTATGATCACGATCCTACACATGTTATCGAATGTGAGGAAGTTGAGTTGGAACCAAATTCATCATTTGTGGAATGCCATGTGTGGATTACAGACTAAAGTGACAAGCTTTTGAGGGGGGATATGGTACCATTATTTTGAGCCTTATGGAAGCATGGTCGTATCCAAGAGGAGACAATGGGGTGGGATTCTGATGTTTAGTATCAATGGCATAAATTGTTTAAGAATAACCACTAGAGGAACTTCTTTAGGATGAGAATTTTTTAGAGGGGGAATTCGTAACCCTTAAAATTTTAATATATGTTAATTTAATTTTCAGTATAACCTAATAGTGTTTTTTAGATTTTTTTAATAGAGTTGAGATGAGATTTTTACTTCAGAGTATCATTTTAGCATAAAGGATTAAGCTACAGCATGGAGTCCAGTTGGGAGATAAGGTTTCAGCGTAGATGAAAAGTTTTGGCATGAAGGATCAGGAGAATATGTTTTTCTGGTTCTTCAAATTTTGGGGTTGTTATTCCATGGGGTTGGGTTATAGTGTGGCCTTCTTCCCTAATTTTGGAGCTATGAAACATGGTGGTTTCCTTTTGACATAGTCCCTTCTCTTAGTTTATAGGATCAATGGCATGGACTACATCATGTTTTATGGAAAATTATTTTTCTAGGTGGACTATGGCATAGACCCTTCTCTTATGTCATAGTTTTTCCCTATGTCATCCCTCTTTATGATGTGGTGTTGTACCTTTAATTATGATTCATGTTTTCTTAGTTTTCCTAAAAATTCTTGAGGCCCCTTAAACCTTGGATATTCCAAGCCTTCCCTATTGAACCCTAGGTGAATTGAAGGAATATTCAAGAGAACTTCCATCCTCAAAACTCTTGTCTTTATCCCCAACTTTGGAGGATCAAATCTTGGAAATTCTAGGTGAGTTCCTCTATAAATACCTTGACCCCAGTAGCATAAATCTGGTGGTAACTTTATTAAATTTTCATAAGATATAAAGAATCTCATCTCAAAGGAACAAACTTGAAACTTAACCATGGATATTATATCTAATCTAATAATCACATGGACATCAATAACTTATCTAATAATGAGGTAATTCATAATTTCATACATCTGAAACATATTTTCAAGACCTTTCACATGATAGTTTAAATATATGGGTAGAAACCCATCTAATTTGGTCAATTGATTTGTTTCATGAGAACTATCGATGCATCGAAAGGATATCTATAACCAGATACCACACATCACATACTAATTCCAATTAATTCCTCATATAAAAGGGGTGAAACATAATCAATATAAATATTCTTATTGAAAAACTAACATAAAAAATTTTAATACTTAACTCAATAAAATAAATAGAATCATAAACCATCTAGAGTGAAATGATGAATGGTAATATAATTATACAAACCAAGTGAAACTGATCATAAACCATCCAAATAAATAATAAGTATGGTATCAATGCAACATATCACCAATGTATCATAAGTAGAATAAGGGTTTTTATTGTTGATTAATAGAAATTCTGTGAAAATATCCTTTAAAACATTCTTGAGGAAAATAACATTGACACATTGATAATCAACTTTTAAAACTAAAATTTCACAAAAAAAATAATTTTATTTGAAAATAACCTTTTAAACTTATAAAATAATCTTTAAAACATTTAGTTTTCATGATGGTGTGAAATTCTATTCATTCGGTACATGTTAAAATAAATATTCCTTTCACATTTTCAGTAAAAGTTGAACATGACTTGTTTTGAAAATGAAATGAAGTTTTATTTTAAATTTTTTTGTAAAAAGTTAAAATGGGTAAAAAAATATTTAATAAATAATTTTAAAAAAAATTTAAAAAAATTAAAACATTTTTATAAAACATGTATTTTGATGAAAAATGGATTTTTTACTAAAGATATATATAAAGTCGTATTTTCTTAAAAACATGTTCTCAATCATTTTAAGTACCAAAGAGTGGTAAAATGGTAATATTACATGGAAAATTCCATTAATAACCATATTATAATAAAATATATTTATTCTATGATTTAAATATCAAATAGTTCCCCCAAGTGAGACTTAAACAAAAACAACCCCAAATAATGATGAGATTATGAAATAAACCCTTACCGCTTTGGTAACTTTTGAATCATAAGCCACATGAAAGAAATAAATTTAAATTTAAATTTAAATACCATTAATATAAATATATTCATGATATAACATATCAATAGAGGCATTTTATGCACCACTCAAAGGAATAAGTGGTGAATATGATGTATGTCTCATGAAAGTGAAAGTGAGATAAGAAACCCTTACCTTAGGTTAGACTTCCTTCATATGTGTCCAAACCTCCTTTATAATAAATATATGTTTATTATATATTTATTAAATAACCATAATAATATATATCAGTCCATATATTATTTACTTATATTATTATATCACCAATTTATTAAAAAAAATTTGTTAAAATCACTGATTCTAGTGATAATCGCTTTGTTTTTCATGTATGTTTTAGTTCGGTAATTTTGGTTATTTTAATTTTAACATGGTTACATAATATCAATAATTTTAAAAATGGTATAAATATCATATATACTAATTATATATGTATTTAGAGTAATCTATTAAAGTTATATGTGGAAAATGGATTACACTGTTCATGGAGACGGTAGGTTGTGTGTACGCATGAATGCTATTTCCAATTTTTTATGGATGAAAAGAAAGGAAAATAAATATAATTAATAGTAAAAAATAATTATTATGTTATATATATCATTTATATCAATCAAATATATCCTTATTACCATCCATTTAAAAATAAAAATAAAAACATTTCGCATCACTATGTGGAGACAGTAGTCCACATGTGCGCACGAGTGACGTTATTGTCTTCCAATGGATTGGATGGTAAGAATTTATATGAGGTATTATATTTGAAAAATTATTTTTAGATCATAAATATCACATATATTCATTAAATTTAACCATACTACCTTTCATGTAAAGAGTAAGCAAAAAACGAATCTCATCGCTACGTGAGGCGGTAGTCCACCGTACACACGAGCGACGTTATCGTATCCCCCATTGAATAGAAATTAAGAATGTTTATATGATATAATAATTAAAAAAGTGTAATAATTTCATAAATATCATATAAATATGTTAAATATATAATTATATTCAGCCTTTAAAGGTGATGATACAAAACGAATTACATCGGTTCGTGGGGCGGTATTCCACCGTACACATAATCGACCATTTCGTTTCCCATTTGATGGAAGTGAAGATGGATATGGGTTACTTAATTAAAATAATAACATATCAGTATATACAAGATACTTATTTTATTATATTATCATCGTTTATTAAGTTTCTAAGGAGGAGTAATAAGAAATAAAACAAATACACACATTTAAGAATTTTACCTCTTCTTCAGAGAGCCTCTTTAGGTTTATACCTAAAGCCTTCATAGGAGGGATTAATAATAAAAATAAGGCCTATAGTATGTTTATATTTAATTAATTAAGTTATTTGGGTAGGTATTTTCGGAATCAAAAGGTTTTTGAATTTTCAAAAATGGAGAAGAGGGGTGGCCTTTTATAAGCGGGGGAGATGACACACATGGAATTTTTTAAAAGATAAAGTGATGTGCATATTTTTATCATATTAAAGGAATAAAAAATGGTCATTATAAATAATTAGACATTATTGGGTCTAAATATTTCCATAAAATTAGTTTTGGACAATTTTTATCTCATTTTAACTCTTATCTTCTTAGCTTAACCCCCTTGTAAACCTATTTTTACCTTAAACGTGATAATTGTTTTTACTGTTTTCATTATTAATTATGGTAAAAAATTAAGTTTACCTTATTAGATATAAACTATTCTTATTCCAAATATGGAATCCATTTTTGTAAATTCAACTTACAGAAGTGGCAAAATTCAATTTAAAATTAAACCACAGATGTGACGAAAGAGTGGTTTTCCAAAGAGAAATTTCTCATAAGTATAAAATGTTTTAATATATAAATTAAATATGAAATTTATTAAAAGGACCTAAATTGGTTAAATTGTAATATAATTTAACTAAATTTATTTTAAAACCAATTTAAATTATAATTTAACATTCTAAATAATTTAAACAAAACGGAAGTTTTCAATAAAAATCAGTATACTTCATTATTCATCAAATAATTAATTTGTTTAGAAAATTTTCAAAAATTAACCCAGATATTATTTTTACATTTATATTTCAAAAATTAATTTTAATTTTTAAATAAATTTTATAAAATTGGTAAAAATTAATTTTAAATCATGTGCGTAGAGCGTGGCTTATCCGCCTTTCAGAAGAAAAAAAATTTTAGAAAACATTTCCTTCTCTTTAAAATGGTTATTATTTTATTTATAATCAATGGATAACCATTGAATTTATTTTATAAATATTTAAACCATATAATTTTCATAATTTATTTATGCTTATTCATACACGTCATCTTAACGGCTAGGTTATAATGGTCATGTTTAAATAGTAATATTTTAATAGAGTATTGCAATTCGTTTAAACTCGATGTTGTATGCATCAAAAGTTATCAAAGAGATTGAATTTATTTAAAAATAAATATATCATAAAGTCTTAAGGTTTTATATTCTCTTCTAATCTTAGTGTTTCATGTCATGCACACTATCAAACATGATGTTCCTCTTTTAAAATCACATGGTGTTACATCCTCTCATATTCTACTTGGTTCTACTCCATTATCTTAGGATGAATTTCATATTTAATCCTATATCTCCATATCCTTCTTGAATCTTGTTCTAGAATCTCTTTAGTGATGATTTTGGATTAGTTTTAAGGATCCTTGGCATGCGGGGCATTGATCTAGTTGGTGCATGAGCATGATTTGTGTATCATCTCTTGATATTCTTAGTGTTGGCATCATAAGCTTGAGGTAGGAAGTTCCTTATTATATAGAGCCCTTTTACAAGGTTATTTACTTGATTGATCCCATGTGTGTTCATGTATATCCCATTAGGCCCATTTTTTATATTGATATAATGTGTGTGTGTGTGTGTGTTGGTATTGATACTCATGCTTGATAGGTTAGGTTGTTCCTATATGTTATATTCTTTGTTTTGTTTTAATGTATGGATTATGGAGGTTTTTCTTCTAGTAGAAATTGAAAAGTGGATCATCATGACTTGGTTAGGCCATAGAGGGGGTCATTTATGACATGAGATGATGATGATGATGGAACAAGACACAGGGCAGGGGTATGGTGGCCTTGAGGCCTGACCTGTGGTAGTGTCAGGATACGACTACCTTATGGCACAACCTAAGGTAGAGACAATGTATGATGGAATTGCGGCCTGACCCATGATTAATATGAGGATGGATATTCTTTTTTCCCAACCCTAGACTTATTTTACACATGAATACCAAGGTATATATATATAGTGTCCTTGTGACCAACCCATGAATATGACTTCCTTTATGATTGTACTTCCAACCTAGAGCTAAAGAAAATACAGCCATGGTTCATGATGACTTCGTTAGCACACGACTTCTCAGCACATGATCGGTTTTAGTTTGATTGTGCATTTACTCATTATCATGGTATACACATCTTATGCATGTTCACTCATGTTAAGGATGCATTGTTCAGACCTTGCATGGACATCTCAATGCACATGCAGAATTCATGATCAAGAGTCTAGAAAATTGCAAGGGCTTAGTGATAGAGAGATGAGAAGATGGAGCTTGGGTTTGGAGGTGGTATTAATATGGAATTCAGAGAGATTATGCATTGTCTTATTTTATTTCATGTTATTTTCTTATACTTTGGTTGACCTGCCATATTGGCGGTCCTTATTTATTTACTTGTTTGAATCTCAATTACTTCCAATGTGATCTGTTATAGCATTGATATTATTTATTTACTTTTTCTACCTTCTTTTGGGTTATTATAAATTTCTTGGTATGTTTCTGATGTATGGATTTTGATACTAAGGGGATAGTATCCTCAATATACCATTTGAACCCTCACTATTAGTCAGCAACCTCTTGCATACAGGGAATCCTACATGAAGTTATGTGGCTCTCCATCCCAAACTAGTTTATTTGGGTCAGGACTTTACATGTTCAATGTATCCTTTCTCCAAGAATATGATAAACCGATGGTCAACCCATAGCTTTGAGGTATTTTTTTTGGGAATAAGTAAATTATTATATACATCATATAGTAATTAATTATGATCTTTCATGTCCTTCATATGTCATATCATCCATATATTCTCTAATCTTTATGGGTTCATCATTCTAAATAAATGGTGTCACCCTACTGATATCCATCGTATGTGTGAGTTGCAGACATTATGAGAATGAATCTATAGATGGGCCTTTCTACTTCTGATTTATGAATGATGATATGTTATTTCCAAAATTCGGTTGAGAGATATCATTTCCCTATAATTGAAGGCATCCCCCCTCCTTCAAACTTAGGGTAGTTAATTATTCTTACTGATATGGTTGAAAATACTTGTGGTTGAACATGGTGTGTGATTTTTGATGATTGAGATGAGACTAATCCTCGGTCTATAGGTAATTAGCTAGAGTATATGACACACATTTCTTTCTAGTTTGGAATGCACTAACCAGATGATGATTCTTTTCATGATCTCCTTACATGGAACCATGTACCATTAATAAGTAATGTTTCTTTTTCTCAAACTCACAATAAGGATGATCTACTATGGTCGGAGTTTGATATATTTGTCTGAGATTGAGTTTTATCAGAGGATGTTAAACTTTCCATAGGGTGTTGTTATCATACTTGGGTATGTTTTGAGGCCCTCAAACCTTTTGAGGTGTCTTCTATGTATATTTTATGATTAATTTTGTTTTAGATTCATGGTTTGGGAAAATACTCAGGAGGAAAATATTATGATATGTGGTCATGATTTCATACACCACCACCTATGTCGGGTTTCCTAAGTGGGCATTGGAAAGTTGGGAAACTTCATATGAGATGCACCCCAGTTGTGGGAAAAGGATAGTTTTTTAACATAAGGTATCTAGGGTAGTTCTATATTCATACCTTCACATTGAGGTTTTTGATGAGATAGAACGCTTATATATTGTAGACCCTACTAACTACTGGGAGATTTTTGTGGTGATGGGGTGGAACGAGAGCGGTTGGAGTTGGAAGATACATCAATTATCTATTGATATCACCACCTTAGGTTAGTTCATGTTCATTATAGAGTTTTTACAATAAAATATATAGGGTGAAGTGTGTAGGAGAAGCCTATGGTTAGAAAAAAATAGGTTTAAATCATAGTTCAATTCATGCCCATTCTTTATGGAATCTTATACTGGTGGATGTGGGCATGAGATATTAATCCTAAATTGTATTCTTGGGAGATGGATATTCTAATGGAACCTTGGCTATCTAGGTTACTTCCACTGACGGTGAATGTTATTCACTCACCCATTCCAGTGAGGTAAGCATGAATGTTTTTTAATGAGTCTAATAACAAGTATCATATAAATTAGAAGTGATTAAAACCCTTTTCCAAGGATCTCCCATGTAGGATAAATGAAACCACATATAAAACTAAAATGAAAAACTGTTTTAAACGTGTGTACCTTACACCGAAGATCCTCTTATTTATCTCCATTGCCTTCAAACAACTTCAAATGTTCTTGATAATGATCACAAAGTGGCAGTCGAATGATGTATCACCTCTGGAGGTATCCACTAGATAATATGAATCACATGACTTACATGTGGGACTCTCAATCCTACATGATGTACTATCATATCATAATGAAAAGTAGGTTAGAGAAATAGAGATTTTGGTTTCAATAATTATGTCCAAACATCATGTGACTATCCATACTGCCATCACATGGAAGTGGTTTGTATAGGCAATCAAGGATGCTCTTTTATTCTCTAATGGCTCTAAGGACTTCATTTTTTATTGATTTTGATAATCCACCTTTAAAGGGGTGAGTTGGAACCCTTACAAGTCCCGTAGGCGTAAGAATTACATGGCTCGTAGGCCTTAGAGGAATTCATTTCTTGTAGGCTTCATACATTACATACAACCTAGACTAACTACTTGGAACTTCTCCTCCCTAGAATCTTCATCATGAAATCAGCTCTCCACCTTCGCATGGCTGTTTGGCTAGGCTTTCTCATGCATGCACATGCTTCTCCCAATGGCAGGTTCCATACCCTCTCATTCTTCCAATCCGTTTAGCTTCTGCTAAGGTGAAAGATCCTTGATCATCCTCCTTTTGAAGCTTGTTTCTTGTAGGTTTTCTGGGCTGCATCTTCACTTAAGATGGCCCGAAGGCCTTGAGGTGGGCCGAAGGCCTTACTGACTCAAAGGTCTGGGTGGCCCGAAGGCCTTAAAGGACTCAGGTACCAAATCGGTGGCCCGAAGACCCAAACAGAAAAATATTCCCGGCTTCTATAGTGTCAAACAGTACCTACTACAGTTCCTTCTATAGTACCTACAACAGTACTATACAGTTCTTGCTACAGTACTGTTATAGTACTAGCTACAGTACTCAGAAATTATCCTCTGCCTGGATTTGATCTCGGGTCTCCTGGATGCACTTAAGGAGTCCTCACCAACTGGGTTGAGGCTCATGTTCAAGGATGATCTTTAATTATTGTCTCATTTATTCATATATTACAACATATGAATAAATATTATATCCAATATGTGCAGTCATCATATGAATGAATAACCTCCTATACATTTCATTTTATGAAATGGTTTATGAATAAATGATAGTTTCAATGGAAGAAGGCTTGGTTATCCAGCTAATACTTCCAACGTAGGCAGTATAGAATAATATACCTCAAAATTCATGAAAATTAAAATTTTCCTGAAAGAACCAATATCATATATATATATATAAGAAATTAGGGAATATATCTCCTTCAATCTCCCATTTTCACTAAATCATAATAGACTTCATTTCATTTCATATTATATTGTATCATATACGGTAACTTGTGAAACTATATCCAAAACTCCTTTTGGATATCTTCCAAAAAACTTTTTTAAATCTATCAAACTTCATATTTTATCACATCATATTCAATAACTTGTTAATACCCACCCAAAAAACTTTTGGATTAACTCTAAAACACTTTTGAAGTAGCTCACTAATTCAAACCCAATCACCATTCAATCAACCACAAAGTGTGACCCCACGGGACTTTATAGCATTGAAAACAAATTTGAATCTCCAGATTTATACATGTAAGAAAAGAGAAACCAATATAAAATCATCAATGATACTCAAGATATAAAGGTATTTGTCATGATATCCATCAAATACATTTATCTCTATACCTGTGTCCACTAGTCTTCATCATATGAAGATGTGAATTCTTAGATTTTCCTTTTGTCCAAGGCATTGAGTGGCTATGGGAGATGGAGCATGTCAATCCCATATATCCAACTGATATGTTCCCCATTCATAGAGTGTATACTATTTATATCGATGAATACATCACATTCCATTCATACTTATGGATGATAACATCACATGTCACTTATTTGGATAGATTACAATATCTTGGTGTGGCCACACACTCCCACATTCTAGAGGGCCCATATGTCATACTCTTCATACAAGGGTAAAATACCATCTTTTTTAAGCTCCAACTAATGACATGGTCAACAACATAACCAACCACCCTCGTATTAACTAAGTAAATATATAGACTTATATAAGTAGGGTCTCAAATTATAATGTTTCTCGTGCAAGGTATCTCACCAACCTCAAGTAATAGGGACTCAAATATGATCCATGCACCCTAGTATACCAAATATATATGTATGAAAATCCATGTAGTATACTTAGTAGGTCATTCTATGTACACAAAGAATACATTCTTTGTTTTATACCTCATGAAAATACTCCATAACTCTAGAGGACTCTCTCTTGAGATTCTAGGAAGATTTCATTTGTTCTCGATGGATCAACTCAAGGTATATTATGTTTTTTATATGGTTTTTCCTTTTATTCTCAGATCCTTGTTGGATCTCTTATCCTCTCATCTTTTGGAACACAAAGGTGATGTTTATTCTAGATCCAATGGGTTTCATAGAGTATTTATGCATTTCTTGGGGATCTAGGATCATGAGTACCTGATTTACTCTTCACTGATTATCGTTGTTGAAGGTGATGGGTTTTACCTCCATTCTTGAGGTAGGTGTTTCTATACAAAGGGTTAATTATATGAATTTATTATTATTCTTGTAAAATTCCTTTAGCTTATTCATTGAATTGGATTTATTTTTTATTTCAAGGTATTTATTGAAAGTTACATGTTTTAAGGGGTTTTTCTTTAAAAATGGTTTTTTTCACACCAAGTTTTTGATTAAATGATTGAATGGTGGTTTTGGTTCAAAATGGTATTTCAAAAACCAAAGTATTGGATTTGATTTGAATTTTTTTTTATAAATTATGAGCATGGTTTTGAAATGGATTTTTAAAATTTTAAAAAATTGGGAACCTTGGGTGATTCAGGAATAGAAATGTCACTCGTAGTGTGTGTAATGCCATTAGAGGTTTTAGGATATCGATAAATTAGGCAGGACTCAATGTCGTTTGGTACCAATATATACCTATTTTAGGCTTTGTTTATGTCTAGTACGTATTCCTGTATTCTATGGCCCAATATTGAGTACTTTTTTATTTATGGATTTTTTATCGCATGATGGATTTTGTCATGGACTTTTTCTTGCATGTTTTCACATGAGGTTGTATCGCATGGTTTCACATGATAAATTATTTCATGGATATGTGTTTACTTGATTACATTATGGTGTGTGGAAATAATTTCATATTTTATCACATATACTTTTCATATTCCTAGATTTTTTAATATTAAAGGTTTTTATGAAAACCAAAGGAAATGATTTACAAATAGATGTGGATTTATGAAAATGATTTGTAAAACTGATTTTGTTCTAAAAGCTAGAACTGTTGCATTCTTGTTATTAGACCTTGTATAGACTTTGTGGTAGTATCCTATTGGGCTTTGTTCTCACACCCTATATTTTCCTTTGGGTGGTAGTATATGTTTTTTTAGGACCCAAGTAGAGGGAAGGGAATCCTATAGCATGTCAACTTCTCTTTTTGTCATTGCCTTCATATCGGGATGGTTTTGAGGTGAAGATTTTTCACATGGAGACTTGTTGGTCTTGTCTTGTCATACTTTTAGGTTTAGATGGTTTGGATTGGATTGTATGGTTATTGGATGTATCTCTTTATTCTGCTTTATACTCTAGTTTTATTTCTTTTTTTCCTTTATATGAGACTTTTTTCGTTATATTGTTTCACGTCACCACTATGACAGGCTAGCTCGGGTGGCTTGTCTAGTTTATTCAAGTTGGTTCATTACAGGAGTGACAGTCAGGACATGGGTGATTACCTAACTTGAGTCTTCAGTTATGGACTAACACTTGTATAATGAGGTGACAATGTGATTCTGTCATGACACTGATCTAGGTATGGTTGGGCGTAGGGGTGCCTTGGTTAGCACCTGATGGCCCGATGTGTGTGTGTATCACATCGGGGGTTTGTGGTTGCCTAGTTAGCACATGATGAATTGAAGAGAATGTATATTTATTTTATTTCATATCATCATGAATAAACATGAATATGAAAGCATATATTAGGGGTTCTTGGTGAGACCCTACTAAGTTATATGCTCACACCCTTCATAAGAACTTTGGTGAGCATGAAGACCATATGTCTTCTTTTGAGTTCAACACAACTTGTGCAGGGGATCGATTCAGAGTAGTTTGATGGTTTTAGATACAAGGTGTGTAGTGTGGACTAGGGATGGAAATAGGGCCATTGTGTGTATTTTTAGTCTTTTGTTTATTCTTGTATATGGGATTCATCCAATGGGTGATCAATGTATGTTTTTTATGATTGCATCATGTATGTTATTAGATATATTTCTTTATTTTGAGTACTCTAATGTGGATGTTAGTTTGTTATTTATTATTATTAACTATTGAGATGCCGATGGAATTGTCCCCCAAATGAATTTTTTAGTCCCTCACTGTTAGTTGGAAGCCTCTGATGTACAGGGAGGCACACTTGAGGCTAAGTGGTGACCTCATCCTGGGAACTATTGTGTGTCCTAGGGATAGGGAATTACAAAGTGGTATGAGTGATTTTGTTTTGATTTTTTTTATGATTTGGGGAGATGATAGACAGGTGGTCTAGTAATGTGTCAAATATTGTAATGTACCTCATACCAGTTCGTCATAAACACCTTTTTGGTGGAAGTCCTGGTTACCAAGGGTACAAGATTACTATTTTGTATTTCAATGTTATAATTTGGATTTGATTCAAATATGATGTGTGTATGTGATATTATTATTATTATGGTTGGCCTATTAGATATGGAAGAAATATATTTCATGCATTCAACATGATTAGGCATGTAGGAATCACATGAAATATGTGTTCTTGCATGTGGTTGTTTTCTGATGAGAGGTTCAGTTGTTTAATGTGTCGACAATAACTTATACGATGCTTTCTCATATAAATTTTTAGTGGAATTATACTTAATTTAACTATGATATTCCTTTTTATTATAAGTCATGTGTATATTACGGTGGGAGGTTCCTTGATGATTGTAATTCAGACCCTTTGTCGTGGTATGTATTGTGACCCATCATGGGTTATTATAGGAATTTGATTCCTCAATAATTAAACCCTAGAAGGTTTGGTTCAGGAATTTAATGCCTGGGAGATGATTTGAGGTTGGGAATGATTTCCCTTGAGGATGTGGTTTCAGTTACTTAAAGTGGAAATAACAACCTATATAGTGTTTTCTTGTATAGATTCTTAGTGACATTCTACTTAACTAAATTGGACAGATAAGGAAAGGCATGTGAATTCCTTTGGATTTTGGGATGAAAAATTCTTGGAGTGTTTATGGTGTCAAGGCTATTTTGGAGGGTAGTATTAGTTGGATTACCGGCCTTAAAGTTACTGGATGCACTTTCAGGAAACGTTATAGGGGCATGGGTAAATGCTCATGGTTTCAAAATGATGCCCATGTGGTGAGTGATCATGAAATTATCCTTGGAATTGGTTAGATTCCTTGGGTTATAGAATGAAAATGATATGTGTGTGGGTCATGCCTAGTGAGTTAGGTGGATGAGACTAGTTTAGATGAGATGTGATTCATGGGAGTGTGAGTCCAATTGTGTGATTGGGGCATATAAGAGTGTGTGACCATTGGATTCAAGTGAGGCCAAGTAGAATGGTGTGTGAGAACCTACAAGAGGTTCATTAAGAATCACTTTTCCTTGAGGAGCAGAGTGATGGTCAGTATGGTTTTTTAGAAAAAATCATCATGTGTGAGGGTATGAATGTTCTAGTTATGAGTGATGTTAGTTAGTTTGTGAATCAATGAACATTTAATGTGCAAGTATGTTGAGATTTTTTTAAGGATATGGATGAGCCTGAGTGGTTTTGCGATAGTAGTATGATGTTGATATGATAACAGACATGGTGTCTTGAGTTTTGGTGCACTGGGAGATGTCACCTAGTGATAAGAGTGACACCGGTGATAGATCGAGGTACTGGGGTATATAGTCGATCTAGTTTTGTGCCTTGATTAAAATTGGCATGATAGGAAATATTGGTGTTGTCACCCATTTAGGTTGGTTCTTGAGGAGCGGTGTAAGTTAATCCATATAGTGGGAATCGTGCCATTAGATCTCAGAGGGTGTGACCTTCATCTTGGATGAATTTTATTGATGTCGAGGACAATGTTCCTTGTGATTTAGGAATAGGAGGAGGTGATGTTTTGTGCAGGTGCTCTGGTATGAGTAGGTCGGTCACATTTAGTCATCAGGTGTTGGTTCTTTGATTGATGATAATGATAATCCAATGGTGAGGAGTGTTGTATCATTCATAGGTAAACAACCCCTATGTTGGACTGGTCATGGGTGTGGTGAGACTGGTTGGACATATGGTTAAGGTGACACTGAGATACCAATGAGGGGTAAGATTTTATTTTATCAAGTTATTTAGTAAATACCATATTCAGAGTTCAGATTTCATTTTGGGAAGATTAAATGCATTGGAATCAAGGCTCAAAGTGGTTTTTGGTGTGATCTGAAGGTGAATCAGATCAGACGTGAGATGGTGCTCTAAGTGAGAGCATGACGGTCAGTGCAATGGGGGTGAACCAACTTTGGAATTACAATGGGAGTCATGTTCAAATTTCTTTTTGGTCATTGGATGATCATGGGAGTCCATTTGTACTTAATTCATCATGATCGAGTGGTATTGGGGTAGTGTGTCGATGCGTGCCACTGAGTGTTTTCAGAGAAAATCATCTATTAAAGACTTTATTGGTGTTTTTCAAAGAATTGAATGAGGTGAGGTGAAAAGAATGTCAGAATCATCATATGGGATGAGGTTGAGGAGGTCTAGGGGTTGGATCAGAGCTTTTTGGAGAAAAAACTATTGGATCCAAGCTCAGTGGTTGGAGTTGCGAGCAGAAGTGGGTTGAGTGTTCATAGGTAAAACACAATAGTTTAGCAGTGAATTGAAAATAAAGGTAGGTCTAGGATGTGTATGGGTGAGTTTTTTTGGGTTGGGGTAAAACTTTTATTTTCCCAGGTTGTTCTCCCTTTGATTTCAAGGGGTTGGATGCATCGAGGAGAGAAATTTTCAGCTGGATCCTCCCCCATCCTTCCTCCCTTCAATCCCCCTTGAGATACATGGGTTTTGGTATGATTTTGTAGGATTTTGAGTTAATTTTTTCCATTCTTTCCTCTGTTTGTGTTTCCCTTTGGTTTTTATTGATTTTGGTTCGGTTTTGTTTAGGTTTTTTAATGAGGATTCCACCAAAACATAGTGGAATTGGGAAAATTTGATGGGGTTATCATGTGCAGTGGCTAAAGGAGGATCTGAGATGATGTATGCATGTCGTTTATCATTGTTCCATTGAAGTTATGTTTCCTAATTAATTTATTTAGGGTTTGTGCTTAAATTGGATGAAAATTTTCATTTAATTGGGAGTACTTTTTGGGTCTTTCTTGTGGTTTTCGATCAAGTTCTTTTTGGTAGTGTACTTTACCCCATTGCTTGAGGTTTTAGAAAGTGGATGACACCCAATGAGTTGTTATGGGAGAATCTTGGTTCTGATAAAAAAAATGCTTGAAATGGAATTATTAGAAACCCAATGAAATAATGGAAGCGGAAAAGCAACATAATAGGATATATACTTTTTTTAATGTGGAAAATCCCTCCAATGTTAAGGATTAAAAAACCACAAGGAAAATATGAAATTCCACTAATAATCATGGGGTACAAAATTCAACTAAATGTCCATAGATCATCATCATTACTTCACTTTTTATTGAGAAAACAACACAATCCATACAAAAACAAACAGAAAATAATCTTAATGAAATACACCACTCTTATGTGATAAGACATCACCCTTCCAAATATATGTCTCACTGCTCCTTAATGATGTGTCTCACATGTTACTACAAATGTAGCATTGCTTTGTGACGATGTACTTCATATGCTACCACTGACATGACATCCCCCTTTATCCTCCTCTTGGTGGACTATTTCTTGAGTAACTCCATTATCACCATACCAAAGTTATGACATGACATCCTTTTATATAGACATTGGGTCCATATCTCCATTAATGTAGTCAAAATTTTGATCCATTAATATAGATTAAATCTCTTCATTAATGTTGAGAAAAATTACTCTATTAATGTTGAGAAAATATCTCTATTAATTCTATTTTTCTCTCTCTAATCAATAGGATGAACCCTGTCAATAAAAATTCCTTGAAAAAACCAATGTGGGATTTGATTTTTCACCCAAAAATCCTCCCCTCTAACTAAGGACCACACATTTGGGCCTCTCCTTCAATGATAATCAACTTGATCCAAATATTGTACACAAAAATATTTTCTCATCCTGGGGACACATCGTCTAGTCACTTCTATCAGGAATACTTTCAACACAAGGCACCACCATAGATCCACATGCTCTAACTGGGCCACTATTATCATTGTCAAACTAGTTTGGGGACACCCACAACATACCTGGGCTACACTTGCATCGGCTTCCAAACCTTATTTTTCCTCGCACATGCACCATCAAATATCTCAAAATATTTTATAATTACCATATAAAATTTTAAGATCTAACCATCAAATATTCATGCCACATCAATAATAGAACGCACTACTAGACAAAAAACATTATGAAGAACTTTTGATATCCGAGAAACACCTATGGCACCACCACTATCTTTTGAGTGACACTTCTCTGAGTCCTTGAAAACCCACTCCACTAAATGCCCCAAACCTAGATCATTGATACCACTTATAGGGGTAGAATATCGATCCAAGGAAAAAAATACTTGTGATGGAATTATGAGAAACCCAATGAAAAAATATAAGTGGAAAAGAAATAGAATAGGATGTATATTTTTTAACATGGAAAGACCCTCCAATGAAAAGGGTTAAAAAACCATGGGGAAACTCTGAAATTCCAATAATAATCAGAGAGTAAAAAATTCAAGTAAATGCACTGACTTGAATTACAATGAAAGTACATAAAGAATGTGTGAAAACCACACTATGATATTCCTTTGTCATCTCTCTTTATAAAATCATCTCTGTGAAAAACGCCACCCTTATGTAAGAAGATGTTACCCTTAAAACTAGTTGGCTTGACACTAATCTTGGATGATGTGTTTCACATGTTATCACAAACGCGTCATTTCTATGTGATGGTGTGTTTCATATGTTACTACTCACATGAAAACCCCCTTTCTCCTCCTCTTGGTGGAGTACATATTGAGTAAATAAATCATCACCATACCAAAGTTATGGAACCACGTACTTTTATATAGACACTGGGTCCATATCTCCATTAATTTAATTAAAATTCCAATCCATTAATATAGAGAAAATATCTTCATTAATGTTGAGAAAATTTGGTCTATTAATGTTGAGAAAATCTCTCCATTGGTTTAATTTTTTTTTCTCTCCAATCAATGGGTTGAACACCATCAATAAAAATTCCTTACGAAAACAAATATGGGATTTGAGTTTGTACCCAACAGTTTTTAGGTGATTGTACCTATTTATATTAACTGGATTAATTAATTATAAATTTTTATAATTAATTATTTATGTTTCATGGTGTGAGATAGGTACCCAGAAGTGTGGATGAGACTCGGTGGGCTTGGACAAGGTTCGATGAAGCTCAGTGAGGGGTTAACTGCATTTTCTAGATAGTCATCCCCTATAATACAATTTCATATGTATTTTTATTCATGAGTGTGCATGTGTGTGTGCATACTTCATGGGTTTGAGTAAATTTAGAGGCCAAGAGAGAACCTCAGGTAGATGATGGGGTGGTGTTGAACCACTAGGTTGGGAACAAGTGCTCTTTAGCACTTGGGATGTTTGAAATCGCCCAATGATTTTGTTTCCAAGGGGTGAAAGTATCGATTATGTTGAAAAGAGACCAATGATGGGTCTTAGGATGTGAGATGGTTTGTGTGAATAGCCTAGTGGTTCCCTAAGGCTATCTAGGCTGGCATGAGGGGATTATGCCTGGGAATGACCAATGAGATGGTTGTACATCTCGTGTATGATGGTGAACACCCTCTTAAGGGTGGAGTGAATTGTTGACATGTGCCAAGGATGGGAGAAGCCCTTAGGGGATAGATGTGTGACATGGTTAGGTGTTCCTTACAGATGGTAGGACCCGAACATGAGTTGTGAGAGTTGGTTCAGGACCAAGAAATGGGATTCTAGAGCATTTGTGGATAGAATTTGGATCTTGCCTGATGAGTCTAAGGTTGGGATGAACCTATGGGTTGTGGTGTCACTAAGGGGTGATGAACATGAGTTAGTATCGAAAATAAGAGGCTGATACGGGACTAAAGTACCTTAGTGGAAACCCTAAAGAATGAGATGATATGTGTTGCAACGTGAGAGGCTAGCTGAAGGCTAGGTCCGAATGTGATGAGATAGAGAGTTATGTGATGGGATGTGGGCCCTGTTTGAAATTTTCATGTGATAGGCAATGCATTTATCCTGAGGGGAGATAGTTTTTAACATCTTGGATAAGGTACGGTGTCTTTAAAATGTTTAAGAGGTTGTACTTCAGGAATAAGGGGTGTCAGAGGTGATGTAGGGGTTTTATAAATGACTTGAGCTAGGTGTTGGATACATGAGTTGGTTCACACTGTGAATCATATATTCATGATGGGAATTACTCTAGGGAATAATCCATGATTCTAGTTCATGACATGAAAACTATTCATGATGTGAAATTATAATTCATGTCATGAACTTGGATTCCATGATTTCAATTTTAGGCGATGAGTTTTTTGATGTATCATTCATCCCATGAGTTTACGTCATGAATTGGTAATTCATGTTGTAAATTATTCCTATTCTAAAAAATTATATTTATTGAGTGACTAAATCCTTTCTCATTCTACTTCCTCCTCTCTCTCCCTTGAACCCTAGGGATACTATAAGAAATTTTGGATGGATTCATCCCTTTCTAGCTTCTTTAATTGGTGTATCGATCTTCGAGTTGGTTGGTTTATCCTTTTTTGATTCCTCTATATGATTGTCTTTCGGAGGTCAATTCTTGTGTTGGTTATGGTGAAAAATGTGAGATTATCAGGGTTCATCGTTTGTTTCTCTTGTGTTCTATTCCCTTTCTAGTGTGTGGATCTCATTGTGGTTGGTGTGCAGCCTGTGTTTGAGGTAGGAAATCTCATATCTAGCCTATATTGGATAAACCTTGAATGATCTTGATTTATTAAAATTTTTTATAAATAAATTTTCATGGTTTTTTATTGACTGATTTATGTGTGTAAATGGGTTTTTGATAAAATATGGTTTCCCCTCATTTTGGTGAAAGAAAAGGTATTTTCAAAGCATTTTTAAATGGATTATGAAATGGGTTTTCAGAGCATGTTTTTTATGAATAAAGGGTTGTTTGGAATTTTTTTTGAAATTTTAAATCCATTTTAAATTGATTTGATATATGCCACACATGGGATCCTTGGGGGATTAAGCAAAATGTGTAGTATTGGGAATCATCCATTGGTATTTTAAGGGGGTTCACTTTCTGGGGTGATCCTCCATTCCTAGATCATAAATGCATTGGATCTAGAACTTGATTGAAATTGTAGGGGGTTCACTTTCTAGGGTGTTCCTATGTTCCCCAGACATCCATGTATGGGCTCTAAGGACTTGAGTGTGCACTAGTCTTTGATTGAGCTTGAGTTATTAGTGACCTATTTTATCCTGACCTTATGTTATCCTTATGGTGTTTTCCTTTGTGTGTTGTACTTGTACTGATTGGTTTGATTTGAGATGATAAATGCTTTCATAAATGTATTGGTTATTTGAAATATGATTTGAAACTGTTTTACATGGATTTGTTTTAGAACTGTGGAAAAAGGGGAACTATTTACCATGATTTTTCTATAAAACTATTTAACTACTCATCATGCCTTATTTTCATTCGATTTAAGAATATTGGGATTATTGTACAGAGACTTGATATGAAACATCTGGGTAGGATCCTACTGAGCCTTTTTAGCTCACACCCTACACACACCCTTGGGGGTGTGTAGATATTGTTATGTATGATGCAGAAAAGGGAAAGGTATCATAGTGAGGTGGTGAGGTTTAGGTCACCAGATATGGGTAGCTGGTGGTGAGATGGTGGGATGTGGTCCACACATATCACATGGAGTAGTTGTTTCCAGTTTTTTCTATCCCTTTTGGTTATTGTTGGAAATGTACTTTGGGTTCTAAAATGGAAATTTTTGGGTTTTATTACAACTGTTGGCACTCTTTGGTTATGGTATATTCCTTTTTTGGTTTTCTTTTTATATATATTCCATGTATCTTGTTCCAGGTTCAAAGAAATCATTCCCTCTGGGTGTTTTATGATGTCTAGGTTCTAGTCTCTAGCCCATGGGGACTAAGAACACCCTTTGGGTCTTATTATGGTCTAGTTTAGAGCCTAGTGGGATAGGAATCCAGGTCGGGATGTGACAATTTGGTATCAGAGCCCAGGTTGTGCTCAGTCTTGGGAAGTTGGTAAATGAGAGATAGGATTGTCGAGGCTTAAGGGGTAGGTTGTGGTGAGTTCTTAACCAACTATCACTATGAAGATCCTTAATTCTCCATGGGATGTTGGGATGTGTGTCTCTTTTATTGGGTTTTGACCTTGAACTCAGTTTATGCTTGTGTTCTTTTGGTTTAAACTGAGATTATCCTGTTGTCTGGTCATTTACTTTTGTTTCAGTTGTGTAGTAACATGCCTCTGAGATGTCTTCATCAGGTCCCTTAGGAGGGTGCAGTGAGAGATGCACCTCAAGGGAATCATCTTTTATATCATAATCTTTTAGAAGCTATTGTATGGGTAGTTTATGACATGGACTAGAATGTACCACGAGTTAAAAACCATGGTGTTAAGGCGCAACCAAGAGCTAGGTGTGAAAGGGATCAATCTCGAGAGTTCCTATATGATAAACCCCCACCCTTTAGGGGTAAAAATTAACCCCAAGGGGCAGAAGACTACAAAGAAAAGATCTATCAGATCTTTGAATTCCTGGATACACCTGAGCATATCAAGGTGAAATTCGCAACGTCCGTGCTCAAGGGTCCCAGCAAGCAGTGTTGGGATTCTATGGTATAGGAAAATCATCATATGGGATTAGATTGTAAGGGCTTCAACATCCTTCTATTTTAGTAGTTCTTCCCAAAATCTTGGATGATTAAAAAGTCTCTAGAGTTCCTCTCCTTACAGTAGGGAGGGTGTTCGGTGTCAGAGTACTCCAATAATTTTGTGGAGATGGTTCATTTTTTTCGAATGTAGTGATGAATGATCAGCTAAAATCTCAGAAATACATATAGGGCTTTCAACCATACATCCTATGATAGGTATATATACTGAAACTTTCCACCTATGTTGAGATGGTAGACGGGGATATAATGGTAGAAATGGATATGGTGGGCAATATTGGCTCAATTGGATCATCTCTTCCGCCCATTGGTAGTTTCAGTGGCATGTAGGGAAACAAGAGGAAGTTGCATGATAATCACAAGGGTTTTAGAGTTGGTATTCAATAGTAGGATTCCTCTACACCATCAGTATGAGCCAGCAGTGTGCCATAAACTTTTTATCAGTGTGGTAAGGTAGGGAACACCTGACGATCTTGTCCCACGCCCTTAAATATTTGTAGTGCTTGTGGGCATCGAGGCCATCTATAAAGATTCATCCATGCTTTGTTTGTGCCTCGTTGTGGTTAGAGATCTTAAACTCTAAAGGCCATTTTGGTGCAATCAAAATATTCAAAATCCATAGGGATATAACCGTAGGCCTCAATATTGAAGCACCTTCACACAGTAGATGAGTTTTTGGAAAAGGTTTTCATAAGACCGACTACAGTGAGAGGTACTATCTTTATTACACCTTCTTTAGAAACTGCACTATTTGATATAGGTGTCTCGTGATCATTTATATCTTATCATTTTTTTTATATTTGGAAACATCAAATGGATTTCATGTCCTTTTTTATGGATCTAACAATTCATCTTGAAAAGAGGAATGAGCATAAGTTTCATTTTCATGTGTGTTCTCTATCGATAGATTATGCAGAGTTAGTCTGGGATTTCTTAGTTCTAAATCTGGAACTGTTTGATGTCATCATCGGGATGGATTGGCTAGTTTCTCATCATGTTGAGATTGATTTTTATCATCAGTGATTTGTGTTCTTTGTTGTCGAAGGTAGCTCTCAGGTGTTCCGGGGAGAGTGGGACCCAAGGTATGGTCGTGTATGACCTTTTCTCCTATAGCTCGGGAGTTTGTTTTCTGTCTTTTTAGTTAATCCTAAAGATGTTTCCTCCCTTTTTTATCTTCCCTTGGTTTTTTGGGACTTCCCATATGTTTTCCCAAAAGTCTTCTCTGATTTTCCTCTAGGGAGGTAGGTAGAGCTCATGACTGATCTAGTGTCGAGTATGCAACCGATTTCGATACCCACTTATCACATGGCACCTTCTGAGCTGAAAGAACTCAAGGTTCAGTTGGATTATTTTTTTGGGAAAGTATTTATTCTCCCTAGTGTTTCATCATGGTCATCCCCATGCTCTTTTCCAATAAGTATAATGGTTCTTTATGTCTATGTGTTAACTATTAAAATTTGAATTGAGTGATTATTAAGAGAAAGAACCATTTTCCCCATGTGGATGACCTGTTTGATCAGTTAAAGGGGATGAAGTGGTTTTTGAAAATCAATCTTTAGTGGGTTATCATCATCTCAGCTTTCAATAGTTTGATATTTAGAAGGCCGCATTCAGGAGTAGGTATGGTCATTATGAATATCTTGTAATGTCTTTTGGTGTTACTAATGCTCCTATGGTTTTTAGGGATTTGATGAACTATACATTCCATCAATATCTCAACATCTTTTTAATGGTGTTTGTGGATGATATCCTAGTTTATTTGAGATCCAAGCGTGAGAATGAGCACCATCTAAATTTGGTTTTTGAAACCTCGAGGATCCACCGACTTTATCAGAGGATTTTTAAATGCAATTTCTTGATCCAAGAAGTGATGTTCTTGGGGAATGTGATTTGATAACATGGCCTTTCAATCGATCCTAAGAAGGTGAGGGGTGTCTTTTCATGGGAAGAACAACAAAATATCTTCGAAATTCAAAGCTTCTTAGGTTTTTTTTAATACTATCAATATTTATTCAATATTTATCAAATCTCTCGTCACTTATTACCGCTCTTACCAAGAAAGGGGTGAAATTCAACTGGTATGTTAAGTTTTAGACTTCTTTTAAGGAATTGAAATGGATTTTGACATCAGATCCAATTTTGATCTTGCCTGATCCTGGTAAGGGGTACATGGTGTATTTTGATGCTTCGGGTACTGGTCTGGGTTGTGTTCTTATGCAGGATGATCACATCATGGCCTATGACTCGTCAACTATGAATAAATGTGAAAAATTATCCCACTCGTGATTTGGATCTTGTCACTGTTATGTGTGAGATTAAGTATTGGAGGAACAATCTCTTTAGGGTGAGGTTCACGGTCTTTCTAATCATAAGAGTCTAAGATATATCTTTTCTCAGAAGGACCTAAATCTCAAACAGTGGTAGTGGGTGGAATACCTCCAAACATTCGACTATGAAATCACCTACACTCCTGGGAAAGGAAATGATGTTACGGATGTCCTCGGTAAGAATTTTCCTTCCTAACCTGTCTTGGAATCGAATGAGGTGTGTAACCTTATAGGGATTTTCAATCATTTTCATTTGGATGCATAGGAGGATGATTCAAGTATGATTATGACTAGTGTTCAGTTATCATCATATCTCCTTGAGTCTATTTCACGGGACCAATAGCAGGATGATGAGTTCAAAGGAATCAGGGAAACCTTATATGGTGGGGAAACTATCTCGGGTTGGTCTCTCCCTTATGATGGTATTCTCTGCTCCAGGGATCAGTTTTTCATCCCATCATTCATGATGAATTCAGTGTTTCATGATTGTCATAGTTCTTTATCGTTCATTCACCCTGGCACTATGAAGATGTACTATAACATGAGACAACATTTCTAATGGCTGGGTATGAAGCATGACATTGCTGATTGTCTGTCTCACTATTACACTTTCCAGCAAATAAAGGCGGAGCACCCGAATCCTTTTGGTTTTCTCCAAATTCTTCCAGCGATAGTTTGGAAATGGGATGAGGTGTCAATGGACTTCATCATTAGATTACCATGGACTCCCCAAGGAAATAATTCTATCTGGGTGGTGATTGATCGGTTGAAAAAATCAGCTCATTTTATTCTGACCAGGGACACCACCAAGATTGAAGGTCTTGGTATGTTGCACATGCAGGAGATGGTGAGGTTGTATGGGGTCCCCTCTTCCATTGTCTCTGATAGGAATCTCGAGTTTATATTCTAGTTTTGTAAGATTCTCCAAGAGGTGATGAGGTCTCCGGTCAAAATGAGTATAGCTTACTATCCATGGATGGATGGTCAAACTGAGTGATCTATACAAATTCTAGAGGATATGCTTCATGCCTACCTCTTGGATTTCAGTGGAACATGGTACATCTATCTGGGACTGGTCAAGTTTTCTTATAATAATAGTTACCAGTCATCGATTAGAATGGATCCATTAGAGGCTTTGTATGGTTTCCCATGTAGATCACTACTTTATTGGGCATAGGTGGGTGAGGCCTCTCTTGTAGGTCTGAGTCTCATTTAGGAGACTTTAGTGAGGAATCAGGATATACTTTGAAAATTGGTTACATCTCAAATTTGGAAAAAAAATGTATATGAATCATCGATGTCATCATTTGGAGTTTTCCATTGGTGACTAGGTTTTCTTGAAAGTTTTTCCTTAGTTGGGTCACCATCAGTTTAGGAAATAGGGTAATTTAGCTCCAAGATATATTGGACTGTTTGAGATCATTGAAAAACTTGGTTAAGTTTCTTATTGGTTAGTGTTACCAGCTCAGTTGATGTGTATTCATGATATTCTCCACATATCTCAGCTTAATAAGTACTATCATGTTCCTTCCCATGTTCTGAGTTGGGAGGAAATTAAGTTGGCGCCAGATATTTCTATTATGGAGAAACTAGTGGAGATCATTGATTCTTAGATGAAAGTATTGTGTGGTAAGTCTATTTTGTTGGTCAAAGTGTTATGGTGGCATAGATGAGATTCTCACAAGAAGAGCACGAATTGTCGATGAGGGAGTAGTGGCCTCACCTCTTTCTAGAGCATTCTTCTTTTGTGTGGATTTCTGGGGATAGAAAGTCCTATAGTAGGGAGAATTGTAACATCCTGGTTAAGGTACGCTTCCTCTTAAATGTTTAAAAGGTTGTACTTCAGGAATCGGGGGGTGTTAGAGGCGATCTGGGGATTTTATAAAGGACTCAGGTTGGGAACTGGATACAGAAGCCGGTTCACACTGTGAATCATATATTCACGACATGAATTAATCCTAGGTAGAATCCATGATTCTGGTTCAGGATGTGAAAAATGTTCATGATGTCAAATTATAGTTCATGTCATAAACTTGGCTTTTGGGATTTCAAGTTAAGGGTACGCTTTTTTCATCATATCAATCATCATGTGACTTCACATCATGAATTGGTAATTCAAGTTGTGAATTATTCTTATTCCAACAAATTACAGGTGTTTCTAGGCTTCTCTAATTGGCGCTTTGATCTCTAGGTTGGTTGGTTGCTCCTCTTTTGATTCCTTTATACGATTATCTTTCGGAGGCCAGTTCTTGTGTTGGTTATAATGCGGCATGTGAGATTCTCAAGGGCCTCCAATTGTTTCTCTTTCATTTTATTCCCTTTCCGGTGTGTAGATCTCGTCATAGTTGGTGTGCAACCCATGATTGAGGTAGGTGGTTTCATCTCTAGCCTATGTTGGATGAACCTTGAATGCTCTTGATTTATTATAAGATTTTCTAAATAAATTGGCATGATTTTTGATCGATTGATTTATGTGTGTAAATGGGTTTTTGAGAAAAGATTGTTTCCCCTCATTTTGGTCAAAGAAAGTGTATTTTCAAATCATTGTAAAATGGATTGTGAAATAGGTTTTCAAATAATGTTTTTTATGAATAAAGGGTTATTTGGAATTGTTTGTGAAATGTGAAATCTCTTTGAAATTAATTTGATATATACCTCACATGGGAGCCTTGGGTACTTAGGTGGAAGGTGTAATATTGGGCATCATCCATTGGTATTGTAAGGGGGTTCACTTTCTGGGGTGCTCCTATATTCCTTGATCATAGATGCATTGGATCTAGGACTTGATTAACATTGTAGGGGGTTCACTTTCTGGGGTGTTCCTTTGTTCCCTAAACTTTGATGCATGGGCTCTAGGGACTTGAGTGTGTATTAGTCTTTGACTGAGATTGAGGTACAAGTGCCTAGTTATCTTGACCATATGTTATCCTTGTGGTGTTTTCCTTTGTGTGTGTGTGTGTCATGTCAGGTGTAGTGGTGGTCTGGTTAGCATATTACGACTCGATGAGCATATTTATTTATTGTATTTTATTTCCTCATACATATACATGCATACCTTATGTTTGCTTTCAGGCTCAGAACACGTTGTGCATGGGATTGAACCGGAGTAGCTCGATGGTTTTGGAGATAGGTTGTGTAGTCTGGCCTGGAGATGGCAGTAGGATCGGTGTGTGTATTTTTTGTCTTGTTTATTCTTGTATATGGGATTGACCAAGTGGGCAATCAATGAATGTTTTGTATGACTGCATCATGTATGTTATTATATATGTTTATTCTACGCACTTTGATGTGGATGTTGTTTGGTTATTTATTATTATTGACCACTTGAATGTCAAGGGAATAGTCTCTAATGCATGTTTTAAGTCCTCACCGCTAGTCCGGGAGGCACGTTTGAGGCCAGGTGATGATCACGACCCAATTACTGCTGAGTGGCCCAGGGCCAATGCGTTACACATGCAAGGGGACCCTTTATCTTCCATTTTATTTACTCTTCTTAAGCTCGTGGATCAGGGATTACCCACTCCCATTCAAGCAAGGATAAATCTTAAGGCACCCCCACCTATTTTATTTTGATGACCCAATTCTCTTCTGCTGAGGAAGCTTGAGAAATATTGAAATCATCAAAGACTTTGTTTCATTATGGTGAGATCTCTAAAAAGAGGGTAGCTTGCCTTTTACCTATTCGGGCATTCCTCTCTTTTAGATTGCTTTCTTCAGTGGAATTGTTAACAAAATCAAGGACCAGTTGAATGGTTGGAAGGGCAATGCTCTATCTCTTGTCGGTAGGATCTCCCTCGTCTAAGGCATTATTATTCCTAAATTCGTCCACTTTACAAATGGTCGTGTGTTCTTATTAAGAGTATGAGTAGGATCATAAGAAATTTTATCTGGAGTGGTATTTTTGAGAAAAAAATCCATCATTGTTCCATGGAGAATTTGTTGCAAATCCAACAAGGATGGTGGCATGGGTATCAAGGACCTAAGCATCTTCAATGAAGCATTCCAGAACCACTCTGTCTGCAAAATTCTCTCAGATGACTCTAAAGCCAATAAGTTTCTGAAATACATATTCATTGGCAGGCTTAGAAGAAGTTCTGATTGATACTTATACTCCTCTATTTGGTTAGGTATCAAGAAGACCGTTTCTGTGGTTATGCATAGCTGTAGATGGCGGGCTTGCATGAACTCTTCCCCTTCATTCTGATTTGATAACTGGCTTGGTCCCCCTATTGCAAGATGTTTATGGGGACAAATCTTTGACCATGCCATCCAAATTAAGGATAAAATATGTTCATCTGATGAGCTTCCTTCCAAGTACAGGTCATCTATTTATAACTATTGTTTCACCTTTAAGAATGAAATTTTGATTTGGGAGCCTATTATACATGGGTCCCTCACACAAGCAATTCTACAATCACTCCATGGGTAGTCCCACTAACCTCTCAAAAGGGATTAACAATTCAATCAATTTTTGATTGCTCCCTCCAGAGAGAACTTCCTATGGCAAGTAGCCCTAAAATATGCAGGTGATGAAAATAGGTGCTGAGCATACTTTCTTTCAATGCTTTTTTGCCAAATCTTTATGGTCTACTATTATTAATGCCTTCGAGATTAATGGCTTTGAAGTCGTTAGCTTTCTTGGCCTTCTTGATTTCTGCTACAACCTACCCAACCCAGGTAGTTCAAAAATCTATTCAAGGTGGCACTGGTGGAAATATGCCATCTCATTTGGCTCATTAGGAATTTCACCTGGTCTGACAATAAATATATAAACCGGAATCTGGCAATGGTTGATGCCCTCTCATCCATCAGGCAGGCGAACTCTGCAGTTTGGTGTGGCTAGGAACTGCATTCATGAACTTTCAATGCTTGACAGACTTAGTATCCAAGGGAACATCAAGCATTATAATGAGTACATTACCATGGGAGAACTGCTTTGGATACTGCAACCACATTGATTTTATGGTGACACACACCTTTCATAAGGGGAATAGGGCGGTTAATGTGCTTTTCTCTAAGCTGTTCCTTTCTTGATAATAATATTAAAATTGCTGATGTGATATGTAATAGATTTAACTTTGGTAATCTTCAAGTTGAATAATCATTATATCAAAAATACTTCTTTCACGCAGAGTTTTCCTTACGTTTGATAAAGCATTCATCAAACATCCGAAAAACTTTTATACCTTCATATTTAAACTTTTATACCTTCAATCATCATCTGATCATTGTTGGTTTTGCTCAAATTAGCCGTCGTCTTATCCTCTGTACAGATAGTTTTCAATCTTGATCTTCTAAGACAAATAATTCTCAATCTGAATCATCCAGAAAACAAAATTTGATCTATTAAATAGATTGCTTTTAACATTTCATTATCTTATCATCATTGTTCAAAGAAGAATTTTCACCTCTGAACACTAGTCTCATCCCAATTACGAAAAATTTAGAACTTGAACACAAGAATATAATATGATTTGGGAAAAATACACCCTTCATCCAAGGAGAGAATATTACAATTTCAATTGCCTGAATGCAATTCATACATTCATCCATATATATCTCACATGAAACAACAATCCGCATGAAATTGCGTTTTCAACAGTGGAATAACTTTGTTAGCATTTCCACATGTAATAAATCTACTCTGGTGATAAATTCTTCCACATTTGATCATTATCTAAGAGGGACTGGTAGCCTTTGTGGGACAAGCCCAGTATGGTTGCCACTCCGTCAACCTAAGTTAACCACAGACTAACAACAAAAAGGGCTGACTCGGTAAGAACAAGGAGAGAGATCTCATCTTCCATCTGGAGATGACTTGACATTGCGCGACTAACACTCTGAGCATTGGCAGCTTGAGAGAGACGGGGGGGGGGGGGGGGGTGCGAGAGAGACTCAGGGAAACAGGGAAACAGTTCGTTTGTCAATTCTACTCACATTACCATTGTCACATTGAGCACCATCTGCCATGAAAGGTGCAGCTAATCAGATATTGGCAACCTGAAATGAAACCCCACCAGACTGCACAACTGAAGCAGCTTGCATTCCTTTTTATGTTTTTACCTTAAAAAGGTCAACAACGGGCAGCTCGGAGGAAGTTGTCGAATGGGCTGGCCGGAGGTAGCCTCACAGCCAACCATGGCTCCAGGGGCAGCGTCAATTCCCCTAGACCAGACTCTTCTTCATTTCCAACCTAAACAAACAGAAAACCACAAATGAATTTTAGCCAACAATAAAAAACCATTGCATCAACTGACCCTCATTGACATTTAACATGCACCAGACTTTAAACTTAAGTCTGGCTGAGTTTGAAAAGTATTTCGTGTTTTCATTTTTCAAAAATATAGTATAAAATGTGCTAGAAAGGAAAAGATTAAGAAAATATGTGATTCAATTTCATTTTCCACAAAAACATGCAAGCAATTTTGTTTTCCAGAAAATCTTTCATTTCCATTTTTTATAAAATGAAAACATTAAACATTTTCTAGAAAAAGCCTATCAGCCGGTGCTGCACTGGTGATTGGAGGAAAAATGGGTCAATAGAAAATTAGGCTGTGTGTACGGTTTTAAAAAACGTTTTCTGCATTTATTTTCTAAAAATATATTGAAAAATGTAAATGATATTTTTTTTTATGAAAATGGAAATGAGATATTTTAGGAGAAAAAAATTGCTTTAATGTTTCCTAAAAAATAAAAATGCAAGAACTATCCTAAATAATTTCTAAAACATTTTATTTTTGAAAAATAGAAACAGAAAATGTTTTCCAAAACCAAACGCAGCCTTAGAATTCATAACACCTTCCTCGTGGATGATTGTGCATCTGCAGGAACCTCCCGGGGCGGTTCGTCAGGCACTGCAGAGAACTGATTACTTTCATAGGTCAACCAGGTGGACAGTTTCTTCGAACCAGTGCCAAGGGCTTCACACTGGCTGGTCATGGCATTATATGGAAGGGGTGAGGCCGCGGCCCATGATCCCACCACCTGATACCTCTAGTGCCTGAACAAATAAATTGATTTTTTTTAATAATAATAATTACAAAAAACAGAGAATGTTTCCATGGATTCACCATGCCCATAGGCTTCAAGCTACCAGAACAAATTTTAGAATTTACATAATTTTAGAACAAAATAGGCAGGTAGAAAAGCGTACTGATTCCATCAGCTGTCCAACGCTGATAATTTGGGAAGCAGGAGATTTAGGCATTTTGGGTATGAAGTGTGAGATGACAACAGAAGTTTCACTCTCGTCTTCAACCGGAGAACTTGTTTGAAATTCCTGATCACATAAGCAGGGGAAAAAAATAAAGCCATCAAAAACAGCCATGCCTTCATTTATAGCATCACATCAGAGCTTATCCAAAAATTAAGAAGACTCAAATGAATCTATTTGAAAGGGAGTAATCGTATAACAGTTAGGTTTTCCTCAACGTTTCCTATACAGGCTTTCCTAGAGTTCAACAAAATTCGTCATGACTCCATCTCTCTCTCTCTACCTAGAATTCACATATAGGATTTATAATATCTTAAAACAGGGAAGAACAATGGTTAGAGACTAAAATAAAAAATTGAGCTTTTTTGAGATACACACATCATTTTACTAGTTAATGTAGATTAGATTTATGAAAACATTAGTTAGTGACATTGTATATTAATCAAATAATAAACAAATTTGACTACATTGATGTGTATCCATGCACTCTAGGGAGTTTTTCAACAATTAACTATCTATTGTCAATTGACTCAAGGATGAAATGATGATAATGATTAAATTTCCAGAATTGGAAAAGGATTGTATCCAAATTTTCATCACCACTTGATGAACAGATGAAACAGGTAAAGGACGGATCACCATGCCCAAGGCTCCTTGCTTTAATACCCAATCATTCCCTCGCTCTGTAAACAGCTAAGGGTCCATTTGACAACACCTATTGAAAACTGCTTATAGCAATTATCACTAAGAAACAAAGAAGCAAAAAGCAATGGCGATTCGATGCATACCCCATCAATCGAAAGAGATTGCTTGGACTGGGAAACCATTTGAATATGACCTGAATTCAGAAATGATTGTGGACCGAACATGAATGCATCATCAGGAGTGAATGCTTCAGACAGCAGCTTAGCCAGCTCCTCTGCCTCAATCTTAACAAGCACAGAAAAAAAATCATTTACAGGCATATAATAACATGCACAATGAGGTCCATTCCTATAAATAAACAACATACCCTAGTAATGCTGCATAGATTCTGTGTTAGGATATTCAATATTGCAGTGTCAGATTCACAGATCTTTCCATGCAACTTAGAGAGTATGGAAGCAGCAGCTTGATTATCAGTGAATGATCCAAAATTCCCGGTGTCCATCTCAGACTTTACACATAATTGGAAGTTGTCGTTTATATCCAAATAGGAATCAACCTGAATTTGGAGAGAAAAAAATACCCAAAAATAATAGATTCAATTCACAAATTCTCCTTACAGATTTGCAAATGTAATCACATACACTCTGGAACAAATAAAAGTTGTGGTTAAGCCACATGCTATCATGGAATACCCAAGGAAAATGAATAAAACATCTAAAATAACAGCACACGCGTCAAGCTTCATGCTATAGACTCAGCCCTGTTGTCATAGAAAAATAGTGCGTTTGAAACATTAAAAATTTTCTGGTTTCATTTTTTAAAAATGTATAAAAAAGTACAAGAACATCCTTTACATGCAATTTCACTTTCTAGAAAAAAAAAGGAAAACAGATTTTCATTTTTTTCCCAAAAAACAATAGTTTTCAGTTTCATTTTCTAAAAAATGTTTTTCGTTTACACAATCCTGCACATTTTCTAATACCGTTCTGAAAAATAAAAACAGAATATTTTCATGTACCAAACACACCCTGAGAATTGCGAGATCCAATTCCCCTAGAAGAAACACAAACTCTTCCCTGACTCACATTTCAACAGATATATAAACAGAGAACAAGCAAATCAACCACACGTCTTAGTTATTGGATATAAAATCCTTGAAACATCTTGCAAGACAAAAGCTGCAACACGGATTCTTCCATAAGAGTGTTTCCTATCCTTCCTAAGTGCACATTTATACACACAGCCAGAGACAAAAGTGTACGAATTTCCATTTGACATCATTTATTGAAAACTTTTTAGTGCCTGTTTGACAGCATTTCCTGAATACTGCTTATAGCAGTTGTCACTTATGATAAGAAGTTTGAAAAGAATAAGTGGCATCTGTTCAGTTTCTTAAAAAAAGATTATACTAAAATTCCAGAAGAAAACCCCTTAAATGACAGATGAGTACTTTTTCAATAAGAAATCTGGAAACGCTTTTTTGCACTCATTGGATATTTGAGGATGGATTTGTTGTCAATCATATGGTGTTGAATTACCTTGATGATTTGATGAGCCTTGGTGTACTTTAGGATTTGATGAAGTGGTCCGAATGTCATCACAGGAGGTGCAAGAGGGGATATTGCACGCAGTGATATGTTTTTAATATGTGGGACACGCTATTTTGAAGCGATTTGGCGCCCTGGAAGTGCTCCGGAAGTGAGATGGATGCATTTGGATAGCTGGTATTTTATTTGGGATCAATTTGGAATGGTCTTCTTGGATATCATACAGTACGCCTGAAAGAAGTCATACCATACAACATGCATGTGTTAAGAAGATTTTTGGGTGTCGGATAGTGGTGGCTTATCATAACCTATGACTGATAGAAATTGTACACAATAACACTGATAAGACTCGCACCACACAAACAACAATCCAACTATAGTTCGTATAGAAATCATATGAATCAGGCTTACAGTGGAACAATGAAGAAGTATGGAAGAGCGGAGAAGTGAATTGATTCCAAAGGACAAATTCATCCTCCCATGTCGCGTCTTCTGCTGGTCAGTCCAAAAAATTCCCCAACAGATCCACGGGTAGTGTTGGTTGGACCTCTTGTTGCCAGACCACTTTCTTCAATTGAGAGATGGAACGCCAAGTAGACACGAGTTGAGGCTAGCAAACCCAACTAGTACGCCACTGGGCCAATTTGCTTCAGGATAGTAAATGACTCATAAAATCGAGGGGATATTTTTTGGTTGATGCGCCGGGCTGGAGTGTATTGTTTGTGCGGCCGGAGCCAGAGACAAGTGGTGTTTAAGCAATCTTAAAGCCTCGCCACTTTCCAACAAAGCATCGGCCGCTATAGCCACCTTAATTTCTGAAAGTACAAAACTGAAAATCATGGGTTGCTTTCGACCATACACAACTTCGAAAGGGGTTGTATAAATCAAAGCGTGCCAAACGGTATTATAACAAATTTCAGCCCATGACATCCAATAAGACCACTCTTTAGGTTGTTCCCCAGCAAAGCAACGCAAGTTTTGAGGCAACCGTCGACCACCTCGGTTTAGCCACCAGTTTGTGAGTGGTAAGCCGAACTCAAGTTCAGTTCGGTACCCTGCAGCTTGAATAATTCCGTCTAGAAATGTCTGATAAAAATTGGACCTCAACCACTAACAATGGAGTGTGGCAAACCATGACGACGAACGACCTCCCGCATAAACACCACAACTACCCCTTTGCCCATATAAGGATGTTTTAAGAGAATAAAATGGGCATATTTAGATAATCTATCCACGACCACAAAAATCATCTCGTACACCCGAGACTTGGGAAAACCGATAATAAAATCCATTGATAAATCAACCCAAACAATCTAGGGTATTTCAAACGGTTGAAAGGGCTCAGCCATAGCCAATGTGGAATATTTGTTGCATTGACAAATTGTACACTGTTGGACATAATGCTACAACTGTTTTTTCAAGCCCGCCTAGTAAAGTGAAGTCGCGAGCTTCCGGTAAGTCCGGTAAGAGCCCAAATGTCCCCCATGAGGAGTAATATGAAACACTTCTAGTAACTTAGGCGCCCATGACGAGAAAG
This sequence comes from Viscum album, assembly GCA_963277665.1. Lineage (NCBI taxonomy): Eukaryota > Viridiplantae > Streptophyta > Magnoliopsida > Santalales > Viscaceae > Viscum > Viscum album. Next base: position 1,073,103,803 of record OY728121.1, on the reverse strand, counting down.
CCGGAATAACCAATCGCATGTGATACCGATGAGTCCCCTGATGATAAGAAAATCCAAGATAGGAGCCCTTGCCAATTTGAAGAACTGTAATGATTTTACTAAGGTACGGGTCAGCTGATACACCCTACGTGAGACCGACACCATCTGTCCACATTGAAGTAGACCGAATTGAATTAAGTTCGAGCGCTTACTCGAGCCATCAGAGGGCATCGACAGCAGAATTCACAGACCCCGGGTTGAACTTCACTTCAAACTGATAACCCAAGAGCTTGGCTATCCAAAACTGTTGGTCTGCAGTGGAAATTCGATGCTGAAGTAAAAAATGGAGACATTTTTTATCAGAATATACTGCGAAAAGCCTCCCAAGGGCACCAATGTTGGACACCTAACACTAGAGCCATGATCTCCCTTTAGTATGCAGACTTTGTGAGAGTATTTCCAGTTGATACTTTGCTAAAGCGATGGGTTTTCGATCCCGCATGAGGACACCTCCTATTCCTCCTGAAGGAACCTTGGGGTGCAGCAAAAGCGTGAAAAAAAAGTAATTTAAAATATTGGGTTCGAATTCATGTTAAAAACACCGGATCCAAAAAACTATTTTCTGGGATTTCTCAAAGGATCAAGTGCAATTCAATTTAAGCATGTTGGAGTCTGCATCCCAAATCGGACTTGAGGTCCGTTGTGGTCTTAATTATTTGTTATAAAAGAAGCTCAAGGGCTCCTTTAGAGAGTACACCTTGGAGGTTCGGTTTCTCCTATTTTATCATTCAATATGGTATCAGAGGGAACCTAATCCTGACCCCCCTCCGATCTATTTTTTTTTCTATTCCGCTCTAGGGTTTCTCAATATTTTTCTCCCCCACGGGGGGCGGCGACCTCCATGGCCTATGAGCCGTAGGTATTTCCCGTCCGCCCCCAGTGGCGGTCCTTGATCCCTACTTCGGCCTCCCTCCCGACGGATCTACCCACTGCCGGCGGATCCTTGTCCAGGCGAACTTGTCCTGCGACTCCCTCCGGCGTCGACCCAGCGTCGCCCCTCCGTCCCGCTGCCTCCTCTGCGCGCGCCGACGACGCTCCCTGTGCGCGGCTCCCTAGTAAGCTCACCGGTGGACGACAACCTCTCCCGCGGCGCACTCCCTTCCCCGACGAGACCTCTCCAGCTTCCCCGGAATCCCCTTCCTGTTGCGCGCGACGCCACCTTACGGTCGCGACCCCCCCTTCCCGACCACCCGCGCGACTTCCGACGTCCCGATCCCGACGACCCTCAAGTGCGCGCCTCGCCATCCGCGATCCCGACAGCCAGCTGCGGATCTGCCTCCTCCCGACGGCTTCGACGGCGGTATTCCTCCGCAACGGCCTTCCTACACCGCTCCCGCACGACGGTCCTCCTGCAGCGCTCCTACCCCTCCCGATCCCGGCGACTCCATCCATGCGCGCTCCATCCCAGCCGCGGCTCCTTCCTGCCGCCTGATCCCGGCGGCCCCTCCCTCCAGGCGATCCCAACGGCCTTCTTCCCCCCCCTGCGACAGGGGCTCCCCTCCTGTTCGCACCCCTCCTCCAGTGCGCTGATCTGCAAGGCAGCCCTCCCTCCGGCCGGTTTCATCCGCCCCAGTCCGGCGCATCTCATCGTCAGCACTTCCTCCGGCGAACCGTTGCTCCCTCGCCGACCTCTTCTGCCAGGCAACCCTGTCTCCCGTCGCCGGCACCTCCTGCGGAATCCCCGCCTCCCGTAGTAAGGCAACATGCATAGTCCGCATCACAGAAGGTCTCAACATCCAAATGAGCATGATGTGAGTACCGAACGCCACGTGCAGGGTCTTTCTTTATGTATTGGGCAATGCAGAGGACAGCATCCTACTGAGATCTGGTTGGATGCTCCATGAACCGGGTCACTTTGCCAACAGCGTGGGCAATGTCGGGTCGTGTCATGGTGAGATAGTTTAGTTTGTCCACCAGACGACGATAGCTCTCTGAGTGAGGGAAGGGTGCCGAGTCGGCATGGAGAGAGCCTTCCTCAAGCTCAAGAGGAGTGTCCACTACAGTCGTCTGGCTCAACCCTGCATCCTGTAAGATATCAAGGGCATATTTTCGTTGGCAGAGAGAGATAGTGTCCTAAGAACGGGAGACCTCGATGCCAAGGGAGTAGGTGAGAGGTCCAAGATCTTTGGCAACCGGAGAGGTCTCAAAGTAGTCTGTAGTGGGTGAATTCCCCTTCCCAGTGGGTGAATTCCCCTTCCCTCAATGTGAGGTGAGGATATTCTTTTATAGATTAGGAAACCAATATACAAGACGGGTAAGTCCAATGTGGGACTCACCCATTTACACTTAAATGGGTTCCAACACTCCCCCTCAAGCTGGACATGCCCAGATTGGATAGAGTCCCACACAAAAAGAATAACAAGACAATCTCAAACTCCCCCTCAAGCTGGGTCAGGGAGGCTGTGAATACCCAGCCTGGAAGAGAGAGACTCAAGACGAGCTCCGGGAAGACCTTTGGTGAAGAGATCGGCAAGCTGATCGGCCGTCGGGATATGGCCGAAACCGATATGGTGCTGCTCCAAATGGTGGCGGAGAAAGTGACAATCCACCTCGATATGCTTCGTCCGTTCATGAAAGACGGGATTCGAGGCAATCTTCGTAGCGGCCTGATTGTCACACCAGATATGAGCAGGAGTCGATGCCGGGAAACCGAGCTCCTGGAGAAGATGACGAAGCCAGAGGATCTCAGTAGTGACAGTGGCCATGACTCGATACTCTGCCTCGGCACTAGAACGGGAGACCACAGTCTGCTTCTTGCTGCGCCAAGAGATGAGATTACCGGCGAAGAATACGGCGAATCCCGAAGTAGACTTGCGGGTAGCGAGGCAACTGGCATAGTCCGCATCACAAAAAGCCTCAACATCCATGTGAGCATGATGTGAGTACCGAAGGCCACGTGCAGGGTCTTTCTTGATGTACTTGGCAATGCGGAGGACAACATCCCACTGAGAGCAGGTGAGATGCTCCATGAACTGGCTGACTTTGCCAACGGCACAAGCAATGTCGGGACGTGTCATGGTGAGGTAGTTGAGTTTACCGACCAAGTGCTGATAGCTGTCAGGATGAGGAAAGAGATCCGAGTCGGAATGAAGGGAGCGTTCCCCAGGCTCAAGGGGAGTGTCAACTGAGGTGGCGGTGCTCAACCCGGCATCCTGCAATAGATCAAGAGCATACTTGCGCTGGCAGAGAGAGATAGTGTCTGCAGTTCGGGAGACCTCGATGCCAAGAAAGTACGTGAGGGGTCCAAGATCCTTGGTGTGAAAGTGATGGTGAAGATGCGTCTTGAGGTTGGCGATGCCTCTGGAGTCGCTCCCGGTGATGATGATGTCATCAACATAAACTACAAGCAAGATACAGCCGTGTGCCGTCGTACGGAAGAAGACGGTGTGATCTTTCATACTCCGAGAGAGGCCAAAGGCGGTGACGACAATGCTGAAGCGGCCAAACCAGGCGCGAGGAGACTGTTTGAGGCCGTAGAGGGAGCGACGGAGACGGCAGACATGGGAGGCGACACTAGAGGCAGAGAAACCAGGGGGCTGCTGCAGGTAGACCTCCTCGTCAAGAAAGCCATGGAGAAAAGAATTCTTAACGTCGAGTTGATGAAGGGGCCAGTGATGATGAGCAGCCAGAGAGATGAAGAGGCGGACCGAGGCCATCTTGGCGACTGGAGAGAAGGTCTCAAAGTAGTCGACGCCATATGTCTGAGCAAATCCCTTGGCGACAAGCCGGGCTTTGAGGCGGCAGAGAGAGCCATCAGGATTGAGACGGATCGTGAAGATCCATTTACAGCCAACCGCCTGTTTGTTTTCCGAAAGGGGAACAAGATCCCAAGTATGGTTGGCATCCAGAGCCTGCAATTCATCTCTCATTGCGGCTAGCCACCCGGGGTGAGATTTGGCCTCACCGACCGTTCGAGGAAGCGACACGGTCTCCAGAGCTGACAAGCCCCTGTAAGAAGATACAAAGAGAGGAGTATTCTGACACGAGCGAGTACCTTTCCGGAGCGCAATCGGCACATCCTCGGGAGTTGTGTCAGGAACATCAGGCGAAGCGGGAACAATGGTTTCCTCGGCCGGGACGGGAGGGACAGTGGAAGGACGACGAGAGTAGGTCTGTCCAAAGAGATGACCAGTCGGAGGAGACACCAGAGGCGGGTGAACCATGAGCGGAAGGCAGTCATCGATGGTAGTGTCAGGAGGAGAGGGGAGAGTGAAAGGAGATCTCTCGACAAATGAAACGTCGGCAGAGGTGATATACCGGCGGAGGTCTGGAGAGAAGCATCGGTACCCGCGCTGAGTGCGGGAATACCCGAGAAAAATACAGCGAAGGGATTTGGGTGATAGTTTGGAGAGAGTTGGGTGAGTGTCCCGGACATAACAGAGACATCCGAAGATACGGAGTGGAAGGGAGTGAGGAGGGATAGAGGGAAACAGGGTATGAAAAGGAGTCTCCCCCTGAAGGATGGAGGAGGGAAGACGATTGAGAAGGTAAGTAGCAGTGAGGATGGCATCCCCCCAGAAAAGAAGAGGGACCTGGTGGTGGAAGAGGAGGGCACGAGCGGTCTCCAAGATATGTCGGTGTTTCCGCTCGGCCACCCCATTTTGCTGAGGGGTATCAGGACAGGAGGTCTGATGGATGATGCTGTGGGCCCTCATAAACTGCTGAAAATGAGTGGATAAGTATTCTCGTCCATTTTCAGAGCGGAGACATTTCACAGGGAGGGAAAACTGTGTCTGGATTTCCTGAAAAAATTTCTGAAAGGTTGAGAGAACCTTCGTTCGATCTCGAAGAAGATAAAGCCAGGTCATGCGGGAGTAATCATCAATAAAGGTGATATAATAACGGTACCATGACTGGCTAGGAACCCGACAAGGACCCCATACATCGGAATGAACAAGAGCGAAAGGAGTCGCTGCACGTGGTTTCGGGCAAGGAGCATACGTCGTCCGATGATGTTTGGCAAACTTGCAGGATTCACAATGGAAGGAGAGGTGAGAACTGAATTGGGGGCAAAGTTTATGGAGGGCGGAAGGCGGTGGATGGCCAAGGCGGTAATGGAGGTCAAGGGCTCGGGCTGTGGTGGATGAGCAACAAGGGATGATGGGGTATCAAACAGGTAAACCCCATCCCGAAGATAACCTCGACCAATTTCCCGATTCGTCTTCCGCTCCTGAAAAACAACACCAGATGAGCTAAAAATAGCAACACAATTCAATTCGGTGGTGAGTTTGCTGATAGAGATAAGATTAAAGGGACTTTGAGGAACATGAGCGACCGACGTCAGGGGAAGAGACGGGGTCAAGGAACATGTGCCATAGCCGGTAATAGGGATTGTTGAGCCATTAGCAACAGTAATGGTAGAGGCACCGGTGTACGGATGATAGGTAGTGAACATACCAGAGTCCCCTGTGAGATGTTCTGACGCACCGGAGTCAAACATCCAAGCTGTCTGGCGATGAGAAACACAGGCGGTGGAGTTGCCTGTCTGAGCAAGTGGGGCTAGAGAAGAAGATGGTGGCGCAGTCGCGCGGTAAGATGTTACCAAAGCAAGCTCCTCCGGCGAGAGTGTTGTCCTGTAACGGGGACTGGAAGAAGGAGGACCGCTGCGCGGTAGAGCCGATGATGGAGGATGGGAGAGCCGCTCGGCTGGGTGCATAGGTGCCCGGGAAGGCTGACAATGGAAGGGAGGGTGCGGCCCGACCGGAATGCTGGCGTCCAGAGGTGATGCCGGAGGGCCGCGGGCGGACTCGCCCGCCATTAACGCAAGGAGTTGGGCCGACGGCGCAGGAAGGCCGCAGGGTAGCTGCTGGTAGACGGGCTGGGGAGCGCCGAACCGGGCGGGAGCCGCTGCTGGGAAGGGAGCCGCTGCGGAGGGCGGTTTCAGGAGGAGGGCCGCCGGGAGGTGGAGGCGTAGCGGGAGGGACGACCGCCGGGAGGGTGCAGGCCGGAGAGGAGAGGTGCGCCGGGAGGAGAGGGGTGCGCCGGGAGGAGAGGGGCGCCGGGAGGGAGGGCCTGCCGGGAGGGTGCAAGCTGGAGAGGAGCTGCGCCGGGACAGGAGAGGAGGCCCGCCGGGAAAGGCTAGGGCAGGAGGGAGAGAGGCGGGGCTGGGAGAACGCCGGGAATCCGCAAGGGAGGGAGGGTTCGAGATAAAAATCCCTCTGATACCATGTAGTGGGTGAATTCCCCTTCCCTCAATGTGAGGTGAGGATATTCTTTTATAGATTAGGAAACCAATATACAAGACGGGTAAGTCCAATGTGGGACTCACCCATTTACACTTAAATGAGTTCCAACATAGTCAATGCCATATTTCTGAGCAAATCTCTTCGCCACAAGGCGGGCTTTGAGGCGATGGAGAGTGTCATCGGCATTGAGACGGATCGTATAAATTCATTTGCAGCCGACCGCCTGTTTGCCTGCAGGGAGGGGGGTCAGATCCCATGTATGGTTATCATCCAGAGCCTGTAGTTCATCCCGCATCGCCTATAGCCACCCCGGGTGGGATTTGGCATCGCCAACCGTGCGAGGGATAGATAGCGTCTCCAGTGATGACAAACCTCTGTATGAAGAGGTAAAAAGAGGAGTATTAGAGTAAGAGCGAGTACCTTTCCGTAGTGCAATAGGCAAGTCGTCTAGTGTTGTGGCAGGAGCATCGGACGAAGTGGGAACGATGGTGTCCTCGGCCTGGACGGGGGGCAGTCGATGGGCGACAGAAGTAGACTATCCCAAATCAATGACCAGTATGGGGAGACATCAAAGGAGGGTGAATGATGAGAGGAAGACACTCATCGATGGTAGTGTCTTGATGAGAGGGAGGAGTGAAAGAAGAGCTCTCAATAAACGACACATCAACAGAGATGATATAGCACCATAAGTCTGGAGAGAAGCACTGGTATCCACGCTGAGTGCGGGAATATCCAAGAAAGATACACCGGAGAGATTTGGGAGAAAGTTTAGAGAGGTTGGGGCAAATGTCCCGAGCATAACACAGACACTCAAACACCCGGAGAGGAAGTGAGTGAGGAGGGAGAGAGGAGAAGAATCTGAAAAGGAGTCTCCCCCTAAAGGATAGAAGAAGGGAGACAGTTTAGGAGGTAGGTAGTATTCAATATGGCATCAGACCAAAAAAGAAGAGGCACCTTCATGTGGAAGAGGAGGGCACGAGCAGTCTCTAGAATATGACGATGTTTCCGCTCGGAGCAGGTAAAGTCAGGTCATGCGGGAGTAGTCATCAATAAAGGTGATATAATAACTGTACCCGGACTGACTAGGAACCCTGCAAAGACCCCAGACATCGGAATGAACAAGATCGAAAGGATTAGTTGCACGTGGTTCCGGTCGAGGAACATACATCGCCCGATTATGTTTGGCAAACTTGCAGAATTCACAATGGAAGGATAGGTGGGAACTGAATTGGGGGCAAAGTTTATGTAGGATGGAAGCCGGTGGATGACCAAGGCGAGAATGTAGGTCAAGAGCACGGGCTGAGGTGGATGGGCAAGGCGAGAGATTGTGGGGTATCAAACATTTAAACCCCATTCTGAAGATAACCTCGACCAAGTTCCCAATTCGTCTTCCGCTCCTGAAAACCAACACCAGATGAGGTAAAAGTAGCAACACAATTTAAGTCTGTGATGAGTTTGCTGACGGAGATAAGATTAAATGGATTTTGAGGAACATGAGCGACCAACGTTAGGTGAATAGACGGGGTCAAGAGACATGTGTCAAATCTGGTAATAGGGATTTTTGAGTCATTAGCAACAGTAATTGTAGAGGCACCTGTGTACGGATGATAGGTAGTGAATATACCAGAGTCCTCTGTGAGATGTTCTGACGCACCAGAGTCAAACATCCAAGCTGTCTGTTGATAAGAAACACAGGCGGTAGAGCTGCCAGTCTGAGCAATGGGGGCTGGAGAAGAGGATGGTGGCACAGTTGTCCGATAAGAGTGTATCAAAGCAATCTCCTCCGACGAGAGCGTCGTTCTGTAACAGTCACTGGATGAAGGGGGACCATCTTGCGGTAGAGCCGATGACAGAGGATGGAACAGCTGCTCGGGCGGTCGTTCAAACGCACGGGAAGGCCGACAATGGAAGTGTTGAACTGCACATTTGGAAGCCTAATCCAATGAAAAAGGAAGTTGGGTCATTGTTCACCTGATGACAGATGAAACTAGCCCTGGTTTTACATCCAAGTATTCGCACAGCATCTTGCTTGGAGTTTTCCAAAAGCTCTGCAACCACATTCAGCAGACTAACGGCGAAATATGCCCTAAATAATGGAAGAAATAAAATGACATATTTTAAAACAATTCCAAAAGTTTATCACCAGAAGTCAGAAGACTAAATTCCTTGACCAATTTGCTCAAAAAACCAATGAACTTTTCTTACAATTCCAAACAACCAATTTGGTTGGTTTACATTCTCCCACATTAAGAATTTAGAATTGCCCGTGAATTCAATATTTACACTTAACCTGTTTTCCCCTTCATTTGAAAAAACAAAAGCAAATTTACTGGGATCAAATTCAGTCAAACATCATTAGATGAAATTATTAAATTGATAAATAAATAAAATGTTGCATGTTACATTTCACACAAGCAAGTTAATCCATGCTATGAGCATTAAAAAAAGTTAATCTATGTTATGTAAATCAATTATTTAATAAATAAAATTATATAATGAAAATATGAAGCCTTAAATATGCACACATTAACACAAAAGGATTGTATAATAAAATTTATTATTTTTTATTTTTAAATTCCTCGAATCAAATAATAAAATTAAACATTCACTCTGATGAAACCAAATGCATGAATTTAATATTCTCAATGATTCCAGAGAAAATATGATTTCAGGAAAAATTTATCCCTAAAAATAATCTTAAATTCCACAAAACAAATGACTCCTAAACAATAAAACCATGATCAACAGTCAATAATGCAAAAACAATAATGAGATGCCAAAGGAAAAACAAGCTGCACTGAACTCACATCTGCTCTTTGCATGTGCAAAGCAACCAATTATACATCTCTGCAACAACATTGATATACTTGATGTGCTCACATCACACTTCCCTATGGAACCTTTCTTCAAGATATTTCACAATCTAATCACAATAATCGGTGTGATGTCGTGAGCAGAGAACAACTTGATTTCAAATTCAAACCAAGCCTTAGTGTAATGCTACTTTGCTTGAAGAAAATATGAATTTAAATGCAAAATACCTTTGGAATCCGAACTGGGTTTTTCGCATCATATTCACACAACTTTGAAATTTTGCGTTCGTTTGAAAGACTGTCCTGCAGAATAGGAAAATAGCTTAAACTGAATTTGAACTGTATTAATAATCACTCACATATGGGAAACATGAATTATAATTTTATGTTTATTGTTAGAGTGTGTGTTTAGTCGGGTCCCACATCGGACCTTAATATTGTGTTATCATTATTATTCTCTATAAATAAACACCAAGGTATCCCTTAGGAAGATATCTTGGGTGTTGGGTCACCGCTCCTCCATTCTAACATGGTATCAGAGTCTCTCAGACCCTAACCCTTCCCCACTCTCTCTCATCCTAGAGAAACACTAACCATCCCCTCGTCGGCTCTCTGGCCAAACGAACCTATTCTTTTGTCGTCGCCCCTCATCTCGCTAACCCTTCGCCATCTCCATGTGCGCGCCCCTCCCCTTCCGCATCGCACCCCCTGCGTTATCAATCAGTCAGCGCACGCGACTCCGCATTGACGAGGTCGGTGTGACCCCCCTGCTGCTACGCCCCCACCTTGTTACGCCAGCTCCCATGCTCCTCCTACAGGAAGAGTCTGACGCGCCCCCTGTCGGCGCCTTCCTGGTGCTCGGCTCTCTACCAAGCCCGTTCTTCTAAGGCCTGTTCTTCTAAGGCGCGTGTCCATTGTCGGCCACGCCGGCCTCTCTCCATGTTGTGCTATCGTACGACCGCCACGCCTCCTTCTGCCAAACACCACACCTTCTGTCGTCGTCTCACTCTTGTTGCGAAAGCTTCGTCGTCAGATCTAGTTGTCCAACCCCTCCCCGCCAATCCCATGTTGCCCTTGATGTAGTCTCGCCACACCATTGTGTGTCATTCCCGCACGTCTTGATGCGCTCCAACTGTTTTTATCGGGCATCCGATCAATGTCACGTCGCGTGTTGTTCCTGCACACCTATATGGTTTTGACCCGGCTATTCCTGTTGAAGCACGAACCAGCTATTTTTGTCAATGCATTCTATTTCCAACTAATGTTGGTTCCGCATGATGACCCTTCCTCGTTGGCACATTTTTTCAGCACCATCATTCACCTATTTCGTCTTAAGGGAGAGTTATGTAATGTCCAGATTTATGGGGAGTATTAGGAGTGTCTTTGCTTTGTTTTTCTTAATTATGTATCCAAGCTAGGTAGACCGAGCTTGTGGGGAGTGTTAGAGTGTTCTCACGTCAGACTTTAGTATTGTGTTATCATTACGATTCACTATAAATAAACACAAAAAGCCTCCAAGCTAGGTAGACCGAGCTTGGAGGGAAGTGTTAGAGTGCTCTCACGTCGGACTTTAGTATTGTGTTATCATTATGATTCACTATAAATAAACACAAAAAGCCTCCCTTAGGAGGACATCTTGGATATTGGGTCACGGCTCCTTCATTCTAACATTTACTATAACATTCTCCGTCTAAGGTTCAGTAGATACTGAGTGGGGTATGCCAAAAAGGTAGTCATTTCAAATTTCCAAGATGAAGGAAAAGAGGAGTAGGAAATTGAGAGACCCATCAATGATTTTGGAGTTCAGTAGTTTCTGTGGGGAGTACCCCGAAAGGTGGTTTATTATAATTTCCAAGAAGGAAAAAGGGAGTAGGAAATTGAGAGACCCGGAATTTCCAAGAAAAGGGAAAAGGGGAGTACGAAATTGACACACCCGGTGCTCAAAAAGGAATGAGGATGAGCGGGTTGTGGTGGAGGGTAGGGATCGTCGAAAATAATGGAGCGGTAAATTTCATTGCCTCTAGCTCCCGCAGCATATCTTTGGCCAGTAAAGGTAGAAGGAAACACATTCTTGTCACCTGCTGATTGGCTTGAAGCACATGACAAAATATAGGAAAATGATAGAAACTCACAAGGGACTTGGGGAAGATCTCCGAAAGCAATTTCTTGTAGCGTTTAACAGGTTGGCGTGATCTCGACCTCAGAGCAGGGCAACACACGCACATGCTCTCGCATGTCAGGAATACCTTTTGATAGACGATACCCATTACCAGAGAGTCCTGAAAACGAGAATATCTGTCTCCACTGGATTTTAGTCCCGTTTTCTAGAACAAAAACCGGTGTCACCTGGCGGAGAGCCTGTGCTGAAAACGCCCCGAACCCTGGAAAATGCAAAACCTGTCCCATGAAGAAAGAAAATGAAATGACGGGGATACACGATTTAAATAATAAAATATTCAATATTTAAAAATTGTATATAAAATAACTAGAAAAGTGTAAACAAGACCAGATAGAATTTGATCATTATGAATAAATCCAAAATCTTTGTATACAGTGCCAATCATCAGTTCCCAACCATGGGTTGAATGGAATCCGATACATAGATCCGTGACTAAAAGAATAGAAAACGCTTTGATTGTGTCGTTTAAGTTATATAGTAATTCCTGAACCCAAGAGTGAATAATGAAAAAAATTTCATTCTCATTCCCCAGAAAAATGGAAAAGTGTTAGGACCGTAAATGATTGGACCACGATGCAGCAATAATCACGAGATAAAAATAAAGTGCAAAATGCGGAAAAATAGGACACCAGATGTAACGTGGAAAAACCCCCAAATGGAAGAGGTAAAAAACCATGGGAAGATAGAAGGATCACTATGGGGTAAAAGTGAGTACACACTCCCTCATTTATTACAAGGAGAAAACTCTCGTAATATTCTCTCTTGAATAAAGGGGAAAACTGCCTCACTAAAACCGCTCACAAATAATAATAAGAACCTGATATAGGTGATGAGATGAGATGTTGAAGGATGATCTTTGGAAGAGGGGAGATCCTCCTTTTATAGGCGTCCTCACCTCTTCCCCTTGCCTTCTCCCGTTGGAATATTTGGTGGGGGTTGGACACCCACCATCTACCATCACCAGCCCCCCTCTTTGACAATTGGGGGGGGGGCACCGTCCTGCTGACACATCCCCCACTTGGAGATTTGATTGAGAACCAATCACATCTCCACACATCCTTTCTATCTGCCCAACCATGTTGCTCACGTATCTGCGTGGCCACTCGAGGATCTGCACCATCTGAACTTATCAGAGTTAATCGCCTTCGTCAGGAAATCTGCCAGATTTTCTTTAGTATGAATTTTCTGCATATCCACACTTCCTTCCTCCACCACATCTCGGACAAAGTGATATTGTACCCCAATGTGCTTCGTCCTGGAATGAAAAAGATGGATTCCTTGCAATGTGAAAGGCGCTCTGACTGTCACAAAACAATGGAATCTTCTCATGTCTGTGCCCATAATCCTCTAACAACCTTCTCATCCAAATTGCCTCTTTGCAAGCCCGTGTAGCTGCCATGTACTCTGCCTCCATTGTGGATAAAGCCACAACTGACTGTAACTTCGAAATCCAGCTCACAGCTCCTCCTGCAAGAGTAAACACATAACCAGTAGTAGATTTCCTCCGGTCAGAATCACCTGAAAAATCTGAATCAACATAGCCTCTGACAGTAAAATCTGATCCTCCATAACATAATGCAGCATCTGAGGTCTCCTTGATGTATCTCAGGATCCTCTTCACTGTGCTCCAATGCTCCTGTCCTGGATTCTTCATGTACCGACTAACTTCCCCCACTGCATGTGCAATGTCTGGTCTAGTACAAACCATAGCGAACATTAGACTACCCACTGTCGATGCATACGATACTCGAGACATTTCCATCCTCTCTACTTCACTGCTAGGACTCATCGTGGAGGATAACTTGAAATTAATGGAAGGAGGGGTAGAGATTGGCTTACAGTCTTGCATGTTGAAGCGTTTCAAGACTCTCTGTAAGTAACTCTTCTGTGATAGCCAAATCTTCCCATTATTTCTGTCTCGGTAAATTTGCATCCCAAGAATCTTGTTTGCTGGTCCCAAGTCCTTCATATCAAACTCCCTAGCCAACTGTGCCTTCGTCTCCTAGATCTGATCATTTTTGGGGCCTGCAACCAACATGTCATCCACATACAACAGAAGAATGATAAAATAATTACCATCCGAACCCTTGAAATATGCACAAGGATCTGAATGAAGTCTGTCGTATCCAAGGCTCATGATATAGGAATCAAATCTCTTGTACCAACACCTCGGTGCCTGTTTGAGACCGTACAGAGATTTTTTCAACCTGCAAACCAAGTTATCTTTACCTTCTTCTACAAAACCTTCCGGTTGGAGCATATAGATCTCTTCATCAAGACCACCATGGAGAAACACAGTCTTCACATCTAGCTGCTCTAGATGTAAGCTGTATGTTGCACACATCGCCAGAACTATCCGAATAGTCGTCAGTCTAACAACAGGAGAAAATATTTCATTTAAATCAATACCTTCCTTCTGAGAAAATCCTTTGACCACCAATCTTGCACGATATCTTTCCACCTGGTCTTTTCCATCCCGCTTGATCTTAAAGACCCATTTGTTTCTGATAGCCTTCCTTCCACGAGGTAATGGAACAAGATCCCAAGTCTTGTTCCTGTGCAGGGCTTCAAGTTCTTCCTGCATCGCCTCCATCCATGAGGATATATCTGGACTCTGGGTCACCTCCACAAAAGAAGATGGCTCTCCATCCTCTATCAATAAGCAATACGTAATATTGCTCTTGGTGACATAGTCTGAGTGCCATACTGGTGCTCTTTTCTCCCGAGTTGACCGTCGTGGTCCAGACTCAACCGGTACTTGATCATCATGCTCTGGTAATGCCTTAGAGGAAACTGGTTCTTCTTTGGACTTGTCCTCTACTTCGACTGTTGTAGTTTTTGTATTCTTCTTCTCCATGTCTTGATCAGTTGTCATTTGCACCTTTTCTTCTGCAAAAATGACATCTCTGGTGATGATAAATTTGTGGGCAGTGGGATCCCACAAACGATACCCCTTCACACCATCAGCGTACCCCAAAAAGATACATTTTCTGGATCTCGAATCCAACTTCGATCTTTCCTGGTCATTAAACATTGCATATACAGGACTTCCAAAAGTATGTAACTGAGAATAGTCAGCGGGTTTACCAGTCCACATCTCCATCGGTGTCTTCAGCTCAATCGCCATTGAAGGAGATCGGTTGATCACATAACAGGCGGTATTCACTGTTTCTGCCCAAAAAGTTTTGGCAATACCTGCAGTCTTCAGCATCACCCTTGTTCTATCCAATAAGGTTCTGTTCATCCGCTCTGCCACTCCATTCTGCTGAGGAGTGTACGCCACCGTGAACTGCCTCTTGATCCCTTCCTGTTGACAAAAAGTATCAAACTCCTCGCTTGTATATTCTCCACCATTGTCTGTCCTCAGAAACTTGATATTCTTTCCAGAGTCAAGCTCCTTCCACGCTTTGAATGTTTTGAAGAATTCAAAAACATATGCCTTCCTCCTGATTGGGTACACCCAACATCTCATGGAATAATCATCAATGAATGATACAAAGTACCTTGCTCCTCCCAGGGATATAACCGGTGCTTTCCAAACATCAGAATGGATCAACTCCAAGATCTCCTGACTTCTTGCTGTTGACGTCCTGAACTTTAACTTGTGTTGCTTGCTCAAAACACAATGCTCACAAAATGGTAAGGATACCTTTGTCAGCCCAGGCAGCAAATTTTGATCCGCAAGAATCTTCAGGCCTCGTTCTGACATATGACCAAGCTTCCGATGCCATAACGTCGTCAACGCTTCCGTCGAGGTAGTTGATGCAACAACTATCTCCGCCTCCTTGTACGTTTCACCCATAAGCACGTACATGTTCTTTGAGATCTTCTCCGCCTTTATTACCACAAGCGCGCCCTTTACGATTCTCATCACTCCATTCTCGGTGCGAGTCTTGCATCCGATGTCATCAAATTGTCTCAAAGACAATATTTTCTTCTTCAGGCCCTTCACATGACGTACTCCTTGGACGGTCCGTACTATGCCATCATGCATCTTCAGTTTGATGGTACCGACTCCAACGATCTTCAGAGTGTGATCGTTCCCCATGTACACAAGTCCTTCCAGGATGGTTTCATATTGGTCAAACCATTCTCGTCGAGACGTCATGTGCCATGTTGCTCCTGATTCGATAATCCAGGCATCATCGAGATGCTGCCTGCTTCCAGTAGTCATTGCCACTTCACTGACTAGTATATATCTACTTCCAGAAGTACTCACCACATTCCCATGAGAGCCATTTTCACCACTCTTCTTATTCCAAAAATCCTTCTTGATGTGCCCCTTCTTGCCACAATTGAAACATGTGACATTCTTCTTCTTACTCCTTGATTTGGACCTGCCATGATTTTGGCTCCCACTGGAACCACGCTCCATCATCCCTCCTCTCTCCATTGACAGAGCTTCTGCTTGGTGCGAAGTTGTTTGTCCGTACTCCTTGTTCTTGCGCCGACTTTATTCTTAAAGAACTACGGCTGCAACATCATTAAAGAGCAGCATATCCGTCAGGATATTATTGGTGAGGTTGATGATGAGTTGGTCATACAAATCTAGCAAACTCTGGAGTAGAATCTACGCACGTTCAGTATCCACAATTTTATAGCCCAACGTCGTGAGTTGAGCGAACAGAGTATTGAGGTTGTTGATGTGGTCGGTCACCAAAGATGACTCCGCCATCCGAAGAGTGTACAATTTTCTCTTCAGGAAAATTTTGTTGTGCAGTGACTTGGCCTCATATAGCTTCGTCAGAGTATCCCATATTTCTTTCGCCGTCTTTTTCTCTGCAATGCTCGATAGGACCCCATCTGCCAAAGCCAAATGGATGTTGGCAATAACATTTCCGTCCATATCGTTCCATTTCTCCTTCGTCACACCCATCAGCTTTTCGCCAATTGCTAGTAGGCAATTATCCTTCCGCAGCACTGCCTGCATCTTCATTTTCCACAATGAAAAATTATTCCCGTTGAATTTTTCGATCTCGAATTTTGCCGCCATCTGGACATGCTGTCAGTCCAGAACCTCCTCTGTTTCACAACAGTGTATTTAATAATCTCAATAAATTTTTTCTGATGTGAAAGATCAACCAGAGTCGCAATCACATATCATACTAAAATTTTACGAGAATTATTAATACCCGAAAACGTGAACAGCACCGGGCCAGAACCTTGCCTCTGATACCACTTGTTAGGACCATAAATGATTGACCCACGGTGCAACAATAATCACGAGATAAAAATAAAGTGCAAAATGTGGAAAAATAGGACACCAGATGTAACATGGAAAAACCCCCAAATGGAAGGGGTAAAAACCACAGGAAGATAGAAGGATCACTATGGGGTAAAAGTGGGTACACACTCCCTCACTTATTACAAGGAGAAAACTCTCGTAATATTCTCTCTTGAATAAAGGGGAAAACTGCCTCACTAAAACCGCTCACAAATAATAATAAGAACCCGATACAGGTGATGAGATGAGATGTTGAAGGATGATCTTTGGAAGAGGGGAGAGCCTCCTTTTATAGGCCTCCTCACCCCTTCCCCTTGACTTCTCCCGTTGGAATATTTGGTGGGGGTTGGCCACCCACCATCTACCACCACCAGCCCCCCCCCCCCCCCTTGACAATTGGGGGGGCGGCACCGTCCTGCTGACAAAAAGCCCACACAGCAAAGAGGTAACATTATCTACAATAATAGACGAAAACACCACGGTGAACAGAAATCATCGAACGAGGGCGACAAATAAAAAAATACTGGTTCTGTGGGTCGAGAACTCCGGGGAGAAAGGTTTAACAAATAACCCTTCTTGACATGGATGCAGAAAAGAAAACCACCAACTACAGCAGAAGGTGGGGGTGGCAAACAAACCACACCGTGATGCATCCAGCACGGAATGCAAAAAATGGAGGAGGCTGGGAATAAATAATTAAAGATGCGAAAGAAAAAAGATAAATAAGAAAATATGCAAAAGAAAAAAGAAACATGTACAAACACGCCTAGACCCGCAGAGGCAGATCTTGGTAACGAAGGTGAGCGTTTCCACTCCAGCAAATTCCTCTGCCTTTGAAATGGAATGTGAAAAACTCTCCCTCAAGTGGAACGGCGTAGAACGTTACATGTGTCAATTATGGGGAAGGCACTGTGCGAGGGTAAAAGACCCACGTAGGTGATGTTGGAAAATAAGAAGGAAGATAGAGGAGAATGTACATAGTTGTTTAATGTCCAAAAAGGTTTACACAAAGATTTCAAAAATTTTGTACTCCTACCATATTTAGATTCGTTTATGTTTAGAATAGAATTATGTATTTAGAAGATTGATCTAAACGATCTTGACATCCCACTTATTTATAGATTAAAAATAGTGTGATTCATACTGATTCAATCTCACTGTTTCGATCAAAAGGCTCATTAATTCGATTAAAACAAAAGAACCTTTGGAGGAGGCAACTGATCGGATTTTGAATTTTGAAATCCCATCGTCACAACTACTCTCGTCGTTAATCGGGTTTTTTATTAATTGATTTGTTTTTTATTTTTTTATTTTTTGTTTTGTCGTATATATATATATATAATAAAAAATTGGACTAAAAATATGTTTTTTAAAGATACTTTTAAAATCATTTTGGCGTATATATTTTTTTTTATGGAAAACTCACTTCCCAAGGCTCGTTTTATACGAGAGGAATCTTGAGAGTTTTATCTCATTTCCAATGTGGAATTCCACGCATTTTGACCACCTCATCAATCATCGCCTATGAAAAGTATGGATCCCCCCAAAACCCTTTTATTTGTTTTTTATAAATAAAATTATGACAATCCCCCACTTTTATTCATAAATATCATATCTTTATATCACAAATGAATCATTATACATAATAGATGTATTTTTCGATTTAAAATTTTACTTAGTATCAATATCTCAAAGTATTATTAGATCTACAAGCTGTCAAATAATTGAACTTATTAATCTTTAAGATAAATCATAGATATCATACATACGATGATCTTTTCATCAAACATCTCATTTCGTAGCACTTTTATGGTCACGTGTTTACATCTTTTTCATGAACTCTCTTAAGGAGTAAACTTATTAACTCTTGTAAGAAACAACACCTCTTATAAGTTCACATAGACAAAATATTACAATGTGTTTCTGTTATTAGAACGCACAACTCACCAAGTCTTAATATTTTGTTAAGAGTTTACAATTCAACCTCCAGTCACAGTGAACGATATTGACACCAAGTAGTTGGGGTTGTAATTATCAATATTAGCAATCATCTTTGTAACTTGTTTTTACCCATTAAACACTCTGATTAAGACGAACCTAAAGAAATTGTTGGGTTTCCAACTATATTTTTTTGATAAAGTTGATTCAATATCACAATTGATAGAGATATGAGACATCAGACTACGCCACAATCTAATATCCAATAATAGATTCATAATCCATTCGACTTCCTTTCCACATGCCGCTAGGGTGATAAACTCTGACTCCATGGTGGAATGTGAAATACATGTTTGTTTCTTGCTTGCCCAATAAACAATACAACCAACATGAGTAAACAACCATCCATACATGGATTCAATATTACAAATACTAGTAATCCTACTCGCATCGGTGTATCCTTCTAATACAGCTCGATAATCACTAAAGTGTAAACTTAAATATCTGCTCTTTCTCAAGTATCCAAAGACTCTCATTATACATTTCCAATAATCCACATCAAGATTTCCAGTATATCTACTTATTTTACATACCGCAAAAGCAATATTGGGTATAATACAATGCATTGCATACATTAAAGAACCAATTTCACTAGCATACTCAAGTCGTGCAACGACTCTGCCCATATTCATAAATAGTTTAACATCAGAATCAAATGGAGTATTAGCATCTTTGGAGCCAAGATGATCAAATTTATTTAATATTTTTTCTATGTAAAGAGACTGGCTTAAAAAATAACCTCCGCTGTGTTTTCTAACTTCAATACCTAGAATAATATCAATTATTAAAAAATCCTTCATTTTAAACATAGAGGATAAATAATTATTTGTCTCATTTACACTAATCATATTGGTTCTAAAAATTAACATATCATCCACATATAGACACGTCATAAATCCGTGTTCATTTGAAAACTTTGAATAAACACATTTATCCACATTGTTATGTGTAAATCCATTAGATAAAAGAATAGAATCATTTTTTTCATGTCATTGCTTCAGAACTTGTTTAAGGTCATAAAGAAATTTAATTGGTTTACATACTTTCTTTTCATTACCTATTACAACAAACCCTTCTGGTTTTTCCATGTAAATATCTTCGATCTACAAGAGCATAAGTATCAAAATAATTAATCCCCTCTTTTTTTCAGAAATCTTTGGAAACCAATATTGCTTTAAAAGATCGAATGTTACCATTGGAATCACATTTCTTTCTGAAAACCCATTTATAACCAATAGGTTTTGAACCTCTTGGTAAATCCATACTGACCCAAGTATTATTCCCTATAATGGAACTCCTTTCATCATTAATTGCTTCTTTCCAAAAAGCATCATATCTAGAAGTCATAGCTTCTTTATATGTTTTTGGGTCATCTTCTATGGGCAATACCATAAGATACTTATTCAAAAGATGATTATTTTGATACCTGTCAATGTGAAAAACTATGGAATTAGGAGAAATAAAATCTTTATGTAGATGTTTCACCTTCATAAGTCTTGCACTTCGTTTAGGTTCAACTCGAGAATCATCATTATTATCTAATATTGTATTTGAACTTGATGGAGTAAAATAGACGAGGGTATGAGTAAAAAACTTCCACACATAATCTTTATAAAATTTATTTTCAAAAAACTATGCATCCCTTGATTCAACAATGACATTAGTTTTTAAATCCATAACTCTACATGCTTTTCAATTTTCTGTATATCCAAAAAACACCTTTAATCGCTCCAGGACCAATTTTAGTCCTTTTAGGACTAGGCTGTAATGTCCCGGGTTTTTGGAACGGGTTAAATTTCTCGCATGTTTTGAATTTTTAGAGTTTGGTGGGTGTGCCAACTATTTTCTCAATAAACAAAACTTAATTATGAGTTTTTCTTTAACCTAAGACCTTGTTTTAGATGAGTCTGGATGCTCGACAAGTGTCTCAGGGGTTCAGTTGGGTTTTGGGTCCGTCGGAGTTTGAAAACCCAAGTTTTCAATGTGTGCAGACTGAGGGGCACAGTTTGGACAAACCACACGGCCCTCCAAGTCTACTGTTCATGGTTCCAAACCATGCTAGAGGGGTGCACGATCATGCGGTTATGTCTGCAGTTTTTGAAAGATAACTCACGAACGGTTTGCGCATGATTTGGAAAACTATGCGCATGAACCGTGTGAGCTTGGAGCTTAGATAGTGGGTGTCACACGATTGACACACGTTTTTTGAAACCATGCGAGCTAACTGTGTGACCCATTAAAAGTGTGAAAATACCTTTTTTCCATCCTTCTCTTTTAATCATTTCTCATTCTTTCTTCTTCTCCACCGCATGCGCACAACAGGGGCACTCTCCCTCTTTCTCCCGCTAGGTGTGGAGCCAACTCCCTCGTCTGGACTTCGTTTCTTGATCTATCAGGTGAATTGAAACCATGTCAGTGAGTTCTTGAATCATCTTGATTCCTTTATTCTTTTATCTTTTCATACGAAATGCTAAATTCATGCGATCCGATTTACCCTATTTTTAGGGTGTTCATCTAAAATGTTGATTTCTTCCAAATCATCTCGAGTTAGAGGCTAAGATCGGACAAGTGGATGTATTCCAACATGAGATAGGTGGTGCTTATCTTTCTTTACGATTTCTTGAGTATTTTGGGGGATGTGACTTTGAGTGCGCCGTTGGGTAGACCGAACGAGACCCTTTTTAATTGATGGTTGTCTTTTAAATTAATTAAATTGATCATTGGAGATGCCTACGAGCATGCTCCTTAAGTCTATGAGTGGTATGAACCTAGTGAGAGGCTTCGAACCTTGGGGAGATTAGGTCAGGGAGTTGTTTTATTTAAATTAAATTGTTTTTATTAAATTAAATTGTACTATGTTGCTGCTAAGAATTATTGAGTTCCATGGGAACATGAGAGGCTCGACCCAAGGATTGAGATGGCATTGACCATCTGGTTTGAGGTGATATGATTGTCAGGATGGGTTTGGACCGAGGCATTTGGGTGATGTTGACCATCAGTTAGGTGACTTGGTCGTCGAGATGAGGAGACAATGTTTTCAGGCTATGATCGAGGCTCATGTGGTGTTGGATGGTGTTGACCATCAGATGAGCGATGTGGTTACAGGGGCACGAGGTGCCAAATTGGTGTGGCTTAGGGACTTTTTGGTGATTATCGCTCACTCATGTTGGATAATGCACCATTTAGAGTCATGTTCACATAGTAGGACTCAGATGTTGAGGTGACATTGACCACCCGTGTGGGTAGAGGCCTCCGGTAGTTGCAACTTAGGTTGATTGTTGGAAGTGTTTGCTGTAAAAAGTCATAGGGATGGTGAAGAGCCATCAGCTGAAAATGTTGGCACTGTCGGTTGGGGGATGAGACTTTCTATACTTTAGGATTATGGTACAGAACTTATCTATGAGGATGGATATCATCGTTCCATGGGGCGTCAAGCTTCGAGCCGACGAGAGCTTTTGAGTAGGGGTCTGAGGGACCATGTATTGATTACTGGGGTGTGCCATCGGGACGTCAACTATTTTTGGGACATGAGGTGTCGATTGGAATGAGTTTCCAGGTTACTTTATTTGAGGTGGAAGCTGAGGGTTCACCTGGACTAATTTACATCAGGGGATTCCTTGGGCGTAGGCTAAGGATCCTCTCCAGTATTGTATATCGGCGTTGGCCGAAACATGTGACTGCTCCCTTGTGGCTGTTGAGAACAAGGGGAGAAAGTTATTATTATGTACGCGCGTTGTGTTGTTATATTTATTATTTAGACACACCTGCTTAATCACATGTGTAAGATAGACACATGTTGGTGGTGACCTACTGAGATTCTTTCTCACACCCTACATGGTCACTTCGGGACGCGTGTAGATTTTATGGCTTTGCGATCATGTAAATGTTCAAGATCAGGAGCTCGATCTTAATGATCATGTTATCTTGGGATGGAAGTCAAGGGACCATTGGTTCTTGTCACAGCCGGAGTTTCCTTTTTGCGATCATGTAAATGTTCAAGATCAGGAGCTCGATCTTAATGATCATGTTAGCTTGGGATGGAAGGCAAGGGACCATTGGTTCTTGTCTCATCCAGAGTTTCCTTTTTTTCTTCCTTTTTATATCAACATGATATTGTATGTATGTACTAAGGTCGGCCATTGGAGACCATTTTTCTTATTGATATGTATGACCTATCTTGTATGCATGTTATTTTTTAGTAGCTACAAATGGCATGTAGTGATGTTTAATTCTGCAAATGGTATCGAGTTTGTTTATTATTATTGCTTTTTCTGTCTATTATATTTCCACTATTGTATGATATTGCTTGTGCTTCCACCATGGGCGGGTTACTGGTCCAGAGCCTATTGGTCTTTCTTTTATGCTGCTTTATATATATATATTAGAATATTATTATTATCATCACTTGAGGTTATAGTCTCCCCACTATCACTACTTTACACCTTCATTGCTAGTCGGCAGCCTTTGGCATACAGGGAGGTGAACTTAAGGCCAATGGCACTCGGCCCGTAGCATTGTTCGGATGGCTAAACAGGTCGAGGAACTACATAGGAACTCTATAATAAGTTAAACACCCCCACACTTTAAAATATGAAAGATTAGGTCTTCCACCTTTCCAAATTTCATAAGGGGGTAGCTTAGTTTTTTTATAAGCAATCCTATTATGAATATTATATGCAACCAACAAATCTTATCCACATAAATTTAATGATAACTTATATTTATTAATCATGAAATTAACCATTTATATTAAAGTACAATTTTTTTTTCAATTAAGGCATTTTTCTAAGGTGTGTAAGGAGCATTACTTTGATGAATTATACCATAATCTTCACATAACTCATTAAATTCATTCATAAAGCATTCACTATCACTATCTGATCATAATACTTTAATCCTTTTCTTAAATTGGTGTTCAACTTCAGCTTTATACTTATTAATCATATTAAAGGCTTTATCTTTTTTTCTAAGAAGATAAATATGAAAGTCTCTATTGCATTCATCAACAAAAGTAGTAAAATACCTTTTCCTCCATGAGTTAACAAACCATTTAATTCACAAATAACAAAATTTAATAATTCTAATATATTGAAATTTCTCTCAACACTTTGAAATGGTTTTTTAACTATTTTAGATTCTACACATGTTTCACATTTATTAATTTTCAAAGTTAATTAAGTTTAATTTCTTAATTATTTTAATGAATTATAATTCACATGTGTCAAATAGTCATGCCATAAATTAGAGGACTTAATCAAGTGAGAATATTATTAAATCATATTATTAAAAGAAACTTGCTACATTTCATCATTTGAGTACCTCTTCCCCACTCATTTGAGTACCTCTTCCCCACAAACATGCCTCTCTTCAATAAGATAACCTTTTCATATTTGAATGAAACCTGAAATCTATTATTACACATAAGATCAATAAAGACTAAATTATTTCAAATCTTGGGTATATACAACAAATTTTGAAGAGTATACTTCTCCACACAAGTAAAGTCTAGTTCCATGCTTCCTTGATCAATGACATTAATGCATGTGTTATTTCCAAGGTGTGCTTCCTTTATGATAGTACCTTCACCAAATGTTTTGAACATCAAATGATCCTTACACACATGAACAATTTCTCTAAAATAAAGCCACGATCCCATATTTATCGAAGTTATATTGACTTCAAATATCATTACAACTAGATTTTATTCAGTCAATATATTTTTTGGGGGTTTGTTCACCTCCTTTAGATATTGAAATTCCCTTACAGAATGCACTGGTTTTCTATAGATAAATCATTATACTTTCTTCTTAGAATGAATTTCTTTGACCTTTCTTCTTGACATTTAAGGAAGTGTTCGACTATTCCTTTCCCTCAACGATATTAACCTTGGTATTAAATTGTAAAGTCATACCCACATCTCTCAGCATAGATTCTTCTTTAATAGAAAGAATATTTTTTCAATTTCTCCAAAGAAATATCCTCACTCTTTTTAATAAGTGATTTACCAAAGTCCTTACACATAGGTTTAAATTTAGCAATAATTTCACCAACTTGAAAAGTTTCTGGTATTTTAATTTTAATGGAAAGAATCTTGTTTTCTATAACTCATAGCTCATGAACTTTTTCCAATATTGGCCTGTTATTAATCATCTTGAAGTTAAGATACTTAGCAATAAGAAATTTATAGTTTCCTTCTTCCTCAAATTTATACTTGAATTCGAGTTCATCCCATATTAATTGAGTGGAATTCATTTAGCGAAAATAGTCATAAAGATGATTTGATAATGTGTTGAGAATATGTACTTGGAAAAAACCCTCTTTTTCTTCATGTTTTTTCATCATTGCATGAATGTATTCAACTTGAGTCATGTAAATGGGTGTGCCTTAGGGATTTGGAGTAGGCTCGTTGGGAATGAGAGAAACGTTTAGTTTTAGAAATTAAAAAATATTCAACGCTGTAAGAAGAAACTTCATCTTGTCTTTCCATTAGGAGAAATTATTTCCCTTAAAATAGTCAAGTTTGATCAGTCTTGGTTCTTCAATTTAAGGGATTCAGAATCCATCTTCTAGGTCTTTCCATGTTCAAACCCTTTTGATTGTTGGAAAATAATAAGACAGGTAGAGAAGATGGAAGTAACTGAATCTTGATGCATGAACAAAGTTCACTGTCAAAAAGGGTTTGATCCACCCCCACTTGTTGGTGTAGGGTTCTCGATGGAAATTTACCTCAAGGATTCCACTATGATTTCTGGAATGTTGTACACCAAATTCTGGCAGCCCTGAAATGTCGATGTTGGGATAATATCTCAAGAGAATTTCAGATTGAGGAGATTGATCTAAATGGTCTTAACATCCCACTTATTTATAGATTAAAATCGGTGTGATTCACACTAATTAGATCTCACTATTTCTATCAAAGGATACATTGATTCGATCAAAACAAGGAAACCTTTGGAGAGAGGGAACCGATCGGATTTCAAATTTCAAAATCCAATCATCGTGATTAATCTCTTAATTAGTTGATTTTTTATAAAATATTTTATTTTATTTATTTTGTTTATATATATATATGTATATATATATACTAAAACATCTTACTAAAAATATATATTTTTAAAATACTTTTAAAATATTTTTGGCATGTATATATATTTTTATGGAAAACCCACTGCCTAATGCCCTTTTTATAAGGGAGTAGCCTTGAGATTTTTATCCCATTTCCAATGTGGGATTACACAAGTTTTGGCCACCTCATCAATCCTCACCTCCAAAAAATATGGGTCCCACCAAAACCCTTTTGTTTATTTTTTATGAATAAAACTATAATAGGTGAGAGTTATCTTTAATTTTTTATCCCCCACCCTGCTTCTCCTCGATGTTAAAAACCATAGGCTTTTCTCCCATTTTGAAAGCCCATTCTATTGAGGAATATATTTCTTTTAGTTTTTTAAGGTAACTAAAAATTAATAAATCAATTAATGTGTTGCATTACAATATCATTTGTGATCATTCTAAAATATAAAATTATTTCTACTTTTTATATAATATATTTTTAAATTTGATAAATTTTAATCTAGTAAACCTTATAACACATAAAGGCATCATTTTTTTAAAATGAGATAATTTTGAACTGAGTGAGATGAGAAATGACAAGACGGAGGGGAGTGATACCAACTACAATGGGTTCAATAGGGGGATGTGATGCTGGCGGTGGAGGCGGTGCCTGCAACTGTATCCCCCCACTCGCTCCCCTTGATGGTCACTATGGAAGTAGAGTACAAGCTCGATATATCAAAAAAAAAAATAACGCTTTATCTAATTTCCCTACACTGTCTAAAGTTGTTCCATATAACCTAACACTAGACTCTGATTCACTTCAAGACCTCTTATCACCAAAACCACAGGTCATTGAGTTTTTCTTTTAGACCATGTTTCGACCATCGAATCGTGGAGATGACTATGCCATTCTCTAAGGTCTATTCAGTGCCGACATGATGCTCCTCCTCCTTGTGACTATTTGTGGAGGCATAGGGATGTTAGAGGCCATTGACTATTTGAGACAATAACTGGTTCGGTAGGGGGTGATAATGAAGATGAGGGTGGGGCGATGATGTCGATGATGACAAGGGTGTCATGATAAAGATAATAAGAGGATGCCATTGGAATTTAGAAAAATTCACAAAGATATTTAAATTTTAATTTCCATTTACAAACCCCATTTTCCATCCTAATTTGGGATGGAATCCATTTTCCATCATATAACGGAATGGATTTTTTTAATTCAAGTGGACTCGAAACAACTCTTCTAGTTTTTTTTTCTGAGTTTGATTTTTATTGCATACTAAACGAGGATAAATTAAGAACCCGTGACAGTTGGGAGGATTACCAACCATGTTACATCCATGTGTTTTCTAATATTTATAATTTTTTTGAACTAAATTCAGTCTAAAAAATTATACTAAACTCATTTAATATTGAAAATTAATATTATAACTTGAATTCGAATAATAAATTTAATAATTGTATGAAATATAAATTTTTTATTATCCGTTTTTTATAATGTTTTTAGTATGAAACTCAAACCCAAGCTCAGATATAATGTTTTTTTATATTTTAAATAGTAATAATACAAATTCTACTATATTTAGGGATGGGGTACAAGGATACAAAGATACACATGCACACACACGTACAACTGGGAAGGCTCAAACCTGAGACTTCCTTAAGGCCGCCATAGTGGCACAACCACTAGGTTGAACCCCATGCATGTCCAGATAGAGAGATAGATAAATGATTAAGAGTGGGTTTAGTTGAATGGTTTATAAATTTTTTAATATATATATATATATAAATATTAAATTTAAGCACTCGAGTTTTTTATAATAGTTCAAATCAATGTGATCATACATCCACTCTTCACTTCCCTCTATCCCTAGGAGAAATGAAACCCACTAAAATAATGAATTTTTATGGGGTATCACAAATCAATTATTATCTACATTTTCTATTGGAGTCACAACCAACACAACACCTAACTTTTAAAGAGGGATCATAACTCATTTCAACACTAAATTTTTCAACCTAGATTCACAACCCAAAGACCTATCTCTTTGTCTATGGAGGCACAACCCAAAAAATCATGTCTTTTTCTACTTGGAGGAACAACCCAACATACCTTTTAATGGGTATTATAACCCAAAATTCATACTTTTTAATGCAAAAGCATAAACTGAAAACAACGCACACATAAAAGGATAAGGAATTATAGCACAATATAACCAGATTTAAAACATTGTAAATTCTAAGTGTCAAAGTATCTTGACTTACTTTATGAGCAGTAGAGTGTAACACATTTAAGTCCAGTTAATAAGATCACACCAACGATGATCACAAAAGTGTACATTATTACGTTGTGTACTGCAATCCACTTCATTTTTTTACTTTTCATAGCTCAAGTATGCCTTTCCACTTGTGTTGGTTCTGTCAATCTCTATTTATAGAGAATTCTCCATGCACAACAACTTTAAAAATCATAATCGATAAAATTATACTTTTTTGAAGCAAAATTCATGAAAGAAATTTGAAAATAAATAACCATTTCAGAGTTGTTCAAAACTTCATTCAAAATCATCATAATGAGTTGATGATTTATGAGAAGGTGTTTCCATGATTTAATCTCCATTCAATGCACATGGAATCATATTTTAATTAGAGACTTGTTTCTATATAGATGTAAGCCATAAAAGTTCACGCGAAACATAAAATGTAAACATAACAATAAAAACAAACAAATAAATCAAAATAAATAAATAAATATAAAAATATTCAAAATTCCATTGGAGTAACATTTTCTAAGTCTTGTGTATCTGATTCATTCTTTCAAGAATACGAGTCATTCCTATGTATGTGTCAATGTATGATCCATTCCAACAATGTATAAGTCTTTCTGTCTAGCATACAAGTCAGTCGGACTATATACAAGTCATTTTTGGTTCTATGTATAAGTCATTCTAGTTCTAAATATGTGCAATTACCATTACATATGTGTCAACCCAGTGCACATACGTGTTATTCACTTATGTATATCTTTCATTTCATACTTTTCAAAAATATTAAAAACCTAGAACATAAAAACGTTTTTACAAGATTAACAAAATAATAAAAACATTTAATGAAAAATGAATACACCAATTAAACATTATTTTTTCTTTTACAAGTAGTGTAGGATTCAGTAAAATAAATTATTCTTTTCCAAGTTCATGTTAGAGAGAATAATATAATAAGGAACTTTTAATTATCAAAACACAAACAAATATAGTGACAACGAGTCACTCTAATAATATCCTCACTTTTTGATAATTACAAAACTGAACATAACTATAAAAACTCTCCCTCTTTTTTTAATTGATCAAACATTTCAAAACAAAAAATTCAAAACATTACTAAAAATTCCCCCCTTTTGTTTATAAAAAACTTTTGATAAACAAACAGTTCATTCTAAAATTCTCCCCTTTTGAGATTTCTCTCTCAAATGTGTTATAAAAAAGTTAATCCCTCCTATGTTAAACAATGATAAACCCAAAGTAAAAACAACATGCTTATATTAAAATGTAAATATGAAATTACTGCAACTCATGCTAAATATTTAAAACATATTTAAGAATTGTAATTTTAGCAAGCTTAAGTAGATTTAAAAAATATATATATATATAATGACAAATTTTAACAGGATTTAATTAAAAAAATATATATTTAGATAACATGGATCCCCTTAAATTTATGCATTATAAAAATAAATACTATATGAAAAAAAATAAACAACAATCAGTAAATATCTCCCTTAATTGACGATTTGAAGTAACCAAACCAGTTTGAGTTGTTTTGAAATTCCATCTTTATAAAATATAGATAACTACTCCCGTATAAGACTTTAAGAGATACAAGGATCCATGAAAATAAGTTAATATATTCAACAAATTATAAAATAATATGCAATGAATTAAATAGTAATCAACCATCAAAGAATATGCTAGTAAACCATATAATAAAACATATTTCTCATGTTTACTAGCCAAGTATAAACATATTCTTCAGAGGATCCATGAAAACCATTAGAAATAATGATAAATATTTCACACCCCCCTAATAAAATGGAATTAAATCATATTTCCATCATACCAAGTTCAAACTTAATTTTCTAAATCTTAACTATATCCAAATGTTTAATATAAATGACCATCAATTGATCATTAATGGAGAAATATTTCAAACCAATTCCACCTTTTTGTACATGATCTTTAAGAAAATTATATCTTACTTCTATATGCTCAGTTCTAGAATAATGAAAAGGGTTCTTAGAAATAACAAAAATAGATTAATTATCACATAAAATATGTATCTTTTCATAATACATATCAAAATTTGTTAAAGTTTGTTTAATCCATAAACATTGAGCCCAACAACTAGAAATATTAATATATTCTACTTCATCTATAAATAAAGAGACAAAAAGTTGTTTCTTTGAACTCTAAGAAACTAAACTTTTACTTAAAAATGACACATGTCCCTAGTACCTTTTCTATCAATTTTTAACCTCCAAAATTAGAATTAGAATATCTTTTTAAATCAAAAGAAAATCTTTTAGGATAAAATAAACCAAGATTTATAGAACCTTTAATATATTTAATGATCCTTTTAACAAATTTCAAGAAACTCTCATTAGGTTAATCTTGAAACATAACACATAAGTACACACTAAACATCACATATGTTATAGAAGAAATTAAATAAAGTAAAATACCAATCATTCCTCTAAAAAAAATTTAATATCCATTGATTTTCCTATTTTATCATAATTTAGCTTAAAAGAAGTACACATAGAGGTATTTGGAATTTTATAAAAGTTAAGACCAAATATTTTAAATAATTATTTAACATATTTTAATTGATTAAGAAAAATTACATCATCCATTTGAAGTATTTGAAGTCCTTTAAAGAATTCCAATTATCTCATAAGTCTCAAATCAAAATCAAAATTCATTAATTCTGAAAATTCTTTACAAAGTTGTTCACTTGAATATCCAAAGATTATATCATCAACATAAATTTGATCAATAAAAATATATTTTAGTTTTTAATAAATAAATTAGGATAAACTTTTCCTTTTAAAAACCCATTTTTCAAAATAAATGGAGATAATATTTTATACCATGCTCTAGGGGCTTGTTTAATTCCATAAAGATCCTTAGAGAGTTTTAAAACATGTTTTGGTTTCTTTTCATGTTCAAAACCTAAGGGTTGTTTTTATATAAACTTATTTACAGACTAAACCATTTAGAAAAAAAATTTAATTCCATTTAATAAAGTTTAAATCCATCATGAGCATCATAAGATAATAAAATTCAAATATTTTATAACTTAAAAAAAGTAAAAATTTTTCATCATAATTGAAACCATCTTCTTGACAATAACCTTGAACAACTAATATGGTTTTATTTAATTTAATTTTTCCAAATTCATCAATTTTATTTCTAAATATCCATTCAGTACCAATAACTTATTGATATTTAGATGGATCAACCAATGTTAAAGCATTATTTCTAGAAAACCAATTTAATTATTCTTCCATAACTAATATTTAGTTAGGATATTTTAAAGCTTATAAAATATCTTTTAGAACATGATGTACCAAGATGAGTTATTTCACCATTTGGGGGGGGAATCAGTAGTGATTGTTTTTACAAATTCATTTTTTAGGAATTAAATCCTTGTGACTTGTTAGAGTTGTGATTCACTCTTAAAAAGATATTCCTTTCCCGTATAAAAGATTAATAAGAATCATAGACCAGACATGAATTTTTACAAGTTTAAACCACAATGAGAGATCCTAATCCTTTCCATATTCATTTTGAGTTCCGAGACCTTGATTACCACTAATATAATACTGAATAAAAGAGATAGGAAATGTTTATATTTTAATTTTGATTAGTTGTGAAAATTATAATACAAAGTAAGGGCAGAAGAAATCCTTGAACTTTTAATAAAACAATAATTGAATGAAATTGTTTATCCTAGTACCACTGACCTTTGAATATTTCCTCTTGTCCCTTGGTTAAATCAGATTTTCAAAACATGATAGGATGCTTCAACATCAAAGAATATATCCTCTTCATGAAATACTTCGACTACCAGATGAGTATGAATGCAATAACAATAGATCAATCTCCCTCTCACCAGTTCCGAATAAATCACTCATGCATGAGAGCATGCACATAGGAGTTGATCTTTTTTCCTTCTCAGTAACAAGAATATATATTAATAAAAATCAAACCATCTTTCCATGACCTCTTCAAAAACTCCAGATTTTTGTTGGTTGATTATCTTCACAAAATCTCACTATTCGATACAACAACAACACATAAATTTCTCTCAAGAATCCTCAAAAAAAATTTCCTTATTCATTTATACCTTTTATATTATACATAGAATTAACAAATACAAATTCTATAACTATGGAAATTCTCTTTGAATATTGGGTGAAGAAAATATTTGGTCAACAACCTCAACTATCTTTCCTTAGAAATCAATAAAGAATGATTTCAAATATTTTAATTTGTAATCTCCAAGAACACAATATGATCCTTTAATTAAGAATAAAATTCAAATATCTCACATAATATTTTAATATTTCAATTTTCTCCTTCTAAAAAAAACCACGATTTTAATTTTTATTTAAAAGAACTACACATGTGCATAAGATCATGTAGCATTACCACATGGTTCTTACTCTTATGACATAAAAATATTCCCTTTTCACATCATCACCTTTGGTTTGATACCGATATTTAAACTATAATCACAATCAATTTGTGAAAATTGATTATGAGAACAATATTTTCAGTATCGTCAGATCTTATTCAATCATCAGAATATACAATACTCTGGAAACTCATCATTTCTCATCCAGCCAACTTCTTGAAATTTTACTAATCCTGTAAGTCATACAAAATATGGAAGTCGTATGGAATCTTCTTGAATTTTCCAAATTTTATAAAACTGTAATTTCACATGGGTTGTGAAGTCACATGAAAATCTCTAAAGTCATGAGAAATGACACGGTGTCATACAAAATTCATCCAAAGTCATATGAAATGAACCAGAGTCATACAAAAATAGTAAAGTCATATGAAAACACCTTTGGAGTCATAAAAAATTACTGAAACTCTTAAGATTTCAAGACTGCCAATTTTCTAGCTCAAACATGAAATTACAAACTTCATGAAATAACTTTAGGGATCTTCCAATGCAACTCCAACCATTCTCAAACAAGTCAAAAACACTTAAAATAAAATTAGAGACTAGTTTGATAAAAAAAATAACTTCTCAAACAATTCTAAGGACACTTCAATCTCACCATTTGGATTTTTTGTCATCCCACTATCTCAAAACTCATCTTCTTATTCAATAAACACCAAATCACAGCCTTTGTCAAAATACAAACATCTTAAACCCACAACACATGTTATATTAGTGTTTTTTATAGAAATTCATCTATCGATGATATTTTTTTTGGATAATTAATAAAGTTTTCTACCTCTCAATCCATGAAACCACATTCTCAACAAAATCCTCCATTTCATAATAAACACAACCAATTAAAATGGAGAGATAAGGAAATAAAGGTGCTTTTTAAGTAAAGAGTTGTGCACCTTCTCCCCCCCTTTGACAACATAATATTTGGATTAGTGGGGTTCCCTCCCAAAGTTACTTAATGATGTGATAGAGGATGAACACCCATGATCAAACTAAAGTACTCAAGGTCTAGGAATATAGATATCACATACCATTTCATTAAAGAGAAGGTGTCTAATTGAGACATTAGGCTAGAATTTGTGAAAACCTAGGACCAATTGACTGATATTTTCACTAAGGAACAAAAAGACACACAACATATACAATATTTGGTCTATATTATATAACAACCAGATATTTTAAAGAAACACTATGTTTGATATTGTATTTGGTATTTTTTAGAAAATATTGATTTTTCAGTGAATAGTGAAAAATACTGATTTTTGTAAAACTGTCATTTATTTTTAATAAATTAAGTAATTTTAAAGTAACATTATTATTTTAATTTGATATAAAATTATCATAATTATTATTTATTTATATTTAATCTAATTAATTACATTTGAATCATATTTATACTAGACTTTAGTATAAGTTTATTCTTGGGCTTAAAAATGTTTTTTTTATGAAAACTGTTTTAAAATGCATAATGCTTCTATATTTTAATTAATTAAAATAAAACTTAATGAATAATGATTTAAATGAAATTTATATATTATAAATATAAATTTAATAATTTATATTCTTATAATTAAGATTACTAGTCACAGAGTCAATGTAAAATCATTTTTTCCTTGAAAAATGCATTTTTTGGAAAACCATTTTTTCATAGTGCTTATGGGTTTTATTTTAAATTAAATTCTACCAATTATGTGAATTGAAATTAATAAAATGGATTCCATATTTTTAATAATCATAATTTATATTATATCATAATTTCAAATTATTTTTTTTCATAATGAATAGTAAAAATAAAAAAAACCTATCACCATGGTAAAAAAATTAAAATGGTAAAAGTGAGTAACCTTGGAGGTAAAGGGGATAAAATACTTAAAACATATTTATTTTTAGTTTTGAAGGTGTGGATCAGACTTAGCAACCATAAAATATTTTATTTGTCAATTTTTTTGGCACTTAGCTTGAGAATGACTTCCCATTATTGAATAGTTTTGAGTATTTACAAAAATGTCACTCCTCTTTAATTATAAAAGCACCCCATACCCTCATTTCTTCACAACTATAAATACATTTGGATAAAAAAAACCTAAAAAAATATCTTCCCAACATCCTTATACACACTCCAGATCTTTGGGTCTTCCCAAAATACCATCCTTAGGGTCCTTAATAAGAGATCCAAAGGAGGTTCTTCTATGTGAATGTAATCATCTTCACCGAGCTCCTTATTTTTTTACTTATTATTTTTCCACATTAAATTATGTATTAAAAATTATAATATAATAACATAATTATATCATATATACTAATATGTTATTATTTTTAAGATATAATATTTATTGATCTCCTCTTCCATCAAAGGGAAAATGAAATAATTGTTTGTGTGTACGGCGGACTACCGCCTTGTGAACTGAAGTAATTTATTTTCCATAATAGCCTCTCACAACTATTAATGAGAAAAAATTTAATGTTTATATATTATATTCATTACATATTAATTATTCTAGAAAATTAACATATCATATATCTTCTTACCTTACCATCCATTGAAGAATGATAATATCGTTCGTGTGTACGACAGACTACCACCTCACGAAGCGATATGATTTTTTTTATTATCACATCACATGGATGGTATATTTAAGAGTATTTAAAGAAATACAATTATATTTATGATATAATTTTAATTCTTTAAAGATAAGATAATACTTACCTTTCATCACTATCATTGAAAAAATGGAAATGTTACTCATGCGTACGTACGACCTACCATCACCATGATTGTAACGTAGTTCATTTTTCATAACCATCTATCATTATTGGTTTTAAAATTATAATTTATGTATAAAAAATATAATTATGTCATGATTATTATTCTGTAGATTATTAAATAATAATCTCTTTAACCTTATCCAACTTACCAAAGTGATTTTGGACATATGAGTCGAATATCGTCAAAACATCCAACATGAACCAAAATGATTAAGTAATTGAATATAAAATGATAATAAATAAAATAAAAGGAATAATAAAATTTAAAATGGTTCTAAATAAATTAAATAATTAACATAATTTTATTATTCTAGAAGATAAAGATCACACGCGACAAGTCAGGATCAAGGCAAGGGTTTCCGTCTCAAATCTTCCTTTTTTGAGACACATGTTCTTTTACACACCTAATTTATTTTATATTATTTATATACCACCCATTTATATATTATATCATGAATAATTAATACTTCATTATATTTTAAGTTACAATTCATTTATTTCATTCATGGGGGTTATGATTCAAAAGTTACCAAGGCAGTAAGAGTTTATTCTTCAATATCATTTTAATCAGGATTGTTTATGCTTGAATTTCCATTGAAGGAAATTATTTTATCATTGTATATTAAACCTATTTTATTTTATTATCCTATGTTTATTCATGAAATTTTCAATTAATAGTAGTATTTCCCTCTCTTTGGTACTTAAAATGATTGAGAAAATGTTTATAAGGAAAACCAGCTTTATTTCTCTCTTCGGTTAAAAACCCTTTCAATTCCATGTCCATGTTTTATTTAAAATGTTTAATTTTTTTAATATTATTATATGATTTTTTAAATTCATTTTTACCCATGTTGATTATTTTTTACAAAATGGTTTAAAATGAATTTTCTTTTCATTTTCTGAACAAGGTACTTCTTGACTTTTTACCAGTGTAAAAGAAATGTTTTTTAACTTATAAAATATGTATGAAATTACTAATAATGATTACCATTATTTTCTATAAATATATATTTAAATGTTTCCAAGTTATTTTTTAAATAAAAGTATTTCCATGATATTTTGTGAATTTTTAGTTTTTCAAAAGTGATTTTAAAAGTGGAAATGTTATTTTCCTCAAGACTGTTTTTAATCTTTTAAAAATCATTTCTATTCATCAATAAAAACAATATTTAATGTTATATAATGCTTCTAAATTCTATATATATTTATCTTACATATATACCTAGATCACTCTCCCTTTATTTGATGAGGAAATGCATAACCTATGATAATTTCTCAAATGCATTCTTTAAGAAATCTCTTTTGATTATGATATGAGGCAAGATTATACAACCCATTTTTTGCATGGGAAATTCCTATTATTATGACTTATGATTTATTTACTTATGTGTCATACATATTCATGTACATGAAATGAATGTGACAGGTGGGAACAAAATTATATCTCCCTCCATTGCATTGGGTAATGTTTTAGTCTCATGAGATGTCATGTATGGGACTAGTGAGTAAACCTAATCCATTCTGGGACTATGTCCACCATGTGATGTTGCATCGAAGGTTAGCCTTGACTTATGTTTATGTCATATTTTACGTTTCTTACACTTTTCCTATGATTATATGATCTTATGATACCATGTTCCTTATGTTATACATCCATGTGATTACTCTTGAGCCTTCTCTTTTATGTTATCACGTTATACCTATAACTCACATGTTATGTTTCCTTATCATGTTTATTCCCTTATTGGATTTTTTATCTCATACCTTTCTTTTATTTATTATCTAAGTTATATTATTTAGTTTTAGGATCTAAAGTCATTTAGGATATCATTATGGAGATTAAAATAGCAAAGTTTTATTTTAGTTGTTTTAAGTACTTAGTCTTCCAAAGATAATAAGCCTTTTCGAACCTTAGTTTGTATTTAATGGATATTTATGATAAAAATAATTTAATAATACGTGTAAGAGGCATGGGTTTCTATAGCTGGTATCAGAGGAAATTTTTAGTTAATATTTGGGAACTTAGATGAGAAAACTTTAGTGATAATCCCGAGGATAAGTCTAAGGATAAGTTTAAGTATAGGAAAATATCCTAGAATTTTTGAAAAGGATAAAGCGAGTGGTTTCCAAGCAATTGAATCTCTATCTAGATACTACAAGAATATGTGGATTTGGCACAATTGCACCTAGGGTAAATAACCCCCAAAAGGGTGCATTGAGCTGGAATCAATCATCACATGGTACATGATAATGGGCCTTGTTGTATATCTGGTTTGATAGTCCTAAGGAATATGATTTGGAGAGTCACAAAACTCTTTACGAACCGTTATGAAGTACTTGAAAAAATTGTTAGGTTATAAAAACTAATAGGAAATATTACTATAGATAACCATATTGAAACCTAGAGACTCATAAGTCAAGATATAATTATCATTTATAAGTTATTCCTTCTCAGTTTATAAGTCCCCCTTTTTCTAGGTTAATGTATTATTTCCTTATTTCTTTTATTATTTTTAGTTAATGGTGGGAAATAAGAGAAAAATGTTAACAACCAATGTGATGGTCAATATAATGATTTCCCTAACGATATGATTAACCTAATAGGAATGACAGTTAAACATCTCATTATCATACCAAATGAGTTATCTTGAATTATGATTAACAATTGGAACATAGTTGAATTTACAAACACATCAAAGAAGAGAAGGATGATGTATCATGGAAGTTAAAGTGTTAATGATGATAACAAAAATAAGATTCAATTTCCTATATATAAAAAATGTGGGAATATGCGCCATAGAAAATGACTTAAACAAACCGGTAGATTATTTATGTGTGGGAAAGGAGGACACAAAATATCTAATTTCCTAAGAATAATTAAGTGTCTGGTTAACAAGATGTAGAGAAATAAAGTTAAACCTAAGGAACCGCTAACAATTCAATGTATTAAATGTGGGGAACTTGGTAATTATATGAGTCAATGACCTAATCCAATGATTAATTCTTATGGGAATATGTTATGATAATCATTGAAGTTGAATTATTAAATTTTTTAGGTGTTGGAACTTGAGAATCAAGTTGTTGAATTATTTTTTTGGTAACCTAGTTATAAGAATCATGAAACTTCTAACGATTATTCTATAATAGCTTTTATTTATGTATTTTAAAGAATATATTAAATGGTACTAATGACCTAGAAAAGTGATTTAATGGTAAATTGATATTTTATAGAAAAAAAATGATTTAGGAAAATATAATCTTTGATAGGTACTTGATGTTGAGGTAATAATATTCAATTAAGATTATTTGATTTTATGAGAAAAAATAATTTTTAAAGAAGACTTTAGTGGTTAATAATTGATTTGATGATTAATGTTATTTTGAGGATGTTCATTATATTTTTGGGAGCATTATAGGAATTATATAACATGGTTTTAGAAAAAGGAAAACCTGCATACTGGGTGACAACCCAGCACATATGGCAAGGGCGCGGGGCTTGAACCCACAACTGAAGGGCGAAAAGGGTTCAGTGCACACCATTGACCTATGTGATGTCCTGATTAATATAGAATTGTTTTTACATAATCTATTTGATGGATAAATATTATATTTATTTTGGGAAACATATTATAGGATCAAATATTTTGGAATTTTTAGGATTTTGAGGTGATTAGTGATATTTTGGGAAACATTTTATTAGGTTAATATATATATATATATATAACCTTTAGGTTTAACATAAAGGGTTATTTGGGAAGAATGCTATTACATTTTTATATATGTAAGTTTATGGGTATGAGATAACCTTTGAGGTTAAAACCTTCTTTCATATTAAGGTTATGAGGTTCTTTGAGATATAGGGTTATTTATTTGAGGAATTACCTATGTTAAACATTTGGTTTTATTGTTCAATTTTAGAGATTAATATATTCATATTAATTTTGGGTGTTATCTTACTTTATGCTAACCGTTTTGGTTTTAATAAATATAGGAGGAATATATTATTACTCTTTTCTGGATCTTATGATTCTTTAAAAGTTAATTTTAGTGCTTTAATCATAAAAATATTTATATTGGATATTCATTCATTAGAGTAATAGGTGAAGTGGAAATTGATCAAAGCATAATTAAAGTATGGAATTGTTTTTATGAAATAAAAATATATCAAGTAAGTATATTTTATGGTTATTTTCTATCTTGATAGTAAAAGAATCCCTAAAATCTAGGAAAATAATCTTGAAACAAAAAAGTTATCCTATTACCTTCATATATGATGAATCAATGGTCTTTTAATTCATCATAGATTTATGGTTTTGTATTTCTTAACTTTCACTTGATCATTAAATTTATTATTATTAATGATCTCTATCACTCTTCATAGTTATTTATACTTTTATTCCATGTCGATATTTTCAATTCACACCGATGTTCTCCTACATGGAAACCTAGTCATGTGTTATTCTATATGATCTTCGTATTTCCCTTTCCCTCTTTTAAGAGGAAGTTTTATTAACCCTTTTTATGATGTGGGTTTTCCAAAAAGGAAATTTTCAAATTTCAAACCCTTGATTTTTGAGAATAAGTTCAAATTTAATGGACACAATTTATTTAAGGGTGGTATAATGTAATACCCCAATATTTTAAAAGAATACTTTGTTCGGTATCATATTCAACATGCAACACCGAGTTTCAATGAACTGTGATATAATATTAAAATTTTATTATATAAATGTGAATGATTTAATATAGCCATTAAATTGGAAGGTATGAATATTATTATCTGATTTATGAAATATAAATAAATTTCCTATATAACTTTATTCATAAATGCTTAATAAGCACTCAAATTTTAATAAAGATATTTTATTTTACAAAAAATATGTTTCCTTCCAAAATGATTTTTATTGATTTTTGTGAGAAAATATTATAATTAATTTATGGAAATTTTAGAAATATTGTTTTATAAAATTAAAATCTTTTTTTAAATCACCATATCAAAATTTACTTGGCATGAAATTTTTGGGATTTTTTATAAAATATTGTTTTTTCAGTGAATAATGAAAAATACCAATTTTTATAAAACTATGGTTTCTTTTTAATAAATTATGTAATTTAAAAGTATAATTATTACTTTAATTTAATTTAAAATCAAAATAATAATTATTTATTTATATTTAATCCAATTAATTAAATTTTAATCATCTTTCTACCAAACTTTAGTATAAGTTTATTTTTAGGCTTAAAAACACTTTTTTCTGAAAACTGTTTTAAAATACACAATATTTCACAATTTTAATTAATTAAAATAAACCTAAATGTAGAATGATTTAAATTAAATTTATATATTATAAATCTAAATTTATTAACTAAAATCCATATAATTAATACTACTAGTCATATAGTTAATGTAAAATCATTTTTTCCTTGAAAAATACATTTTTTGGAAAACCACTTTTTCATCACACTTGCTGGTTTTATTTTAAATTAAATTCCAAAAATTCTATGAATTTAATTTGATAAAATTGATTTAATATTTTTAATAATCATAATTTACATTATATAATAATTTCAACTTAATTCTTCATCATAATTAATAGTAAAAATAGTAAAAAAACCAGTCACCATGGTAAAAAAATTAAAATGGTAAAAGTGAGTAACCTTAGAGGTAAAGGGGTTAAAATGTTTAAAAAATGTTTATTTTTATTTTTTAATATGTTTTTAAGAATTATACATACTACAAACCTTTATTTTTCAATTTTTGAGGCACTTGGATTGAGAGTGACTTCTCATTATTGAATAGTTTTGGGTATTTACAAAAATGCCACTCCTCAATAATAAAGGGCACCCCTCCCCTCACTTCTTCACACCTATCAAGAAATTTTTATTGATAAAACCCTACAAAAACATCTATACGAAATCATTATCCATACTCTATAACTTCTTGTCTTCCTAAAATACCAACCTTAGGTTCCTTAATAAGAGATCTGAAGGAGGTTCTTCTAAGAGAAGATAATCATCTTCACTGAGTTCCGTTTTTTAATTCTTCGTTTTACAAATTAAATTTTGTTTTAAGAATTATAATATAAAAAAACTATTTCATCCTATACTTAGATGTTATCATGTTTATGGTATAATATTTTCCTATCTCCTCTTCTATCAAATGAGAAACAAAACCACCATTCGTGTATACAGTGGACTACCGCCTTGTGAACCGATGTAATTCATTTTCCATCATCACCTATATTGGATATTAATTATGGTGGATTTAATGTTTATATATGATATTAATTAAATATTATTAATTCTTTAAAAGTAACATATCATATACCTTCTTACATTTCCATCCATTGAAGAGTGATAACATCGTTTGTGTGTACGGTGACTACCACCTCACGAAGTGATGTGATTCGTTTTTTATCACCTGATCAAATAAATTGTATATGTATGTGTATTTAAAGAAATAATATTATATTTATGATATAATGGTATTTTTTTAAAGATAATATAATACTTACCTTCCTTCTTCACGATCTTTTAAAAAATGAAAATGTTACTCATGTGTATGTACGACCAACCGTCTCTATGATCGAAACATAGTTCATTTTTTATAAAAAAATTTCATGATTTGTTTTAAAAGTATAATTTATGTATAAAAATTATAATTATTTCATGTTTATTATTCTGGATATTATGAAATAATAATCTCTTTTCCCTTAATCAACTTACCAAAGTAATTTTGGACATATGAGCTGAATATCATCAAAACATCCAACATGAACCTAAACGATTAAGTAATCGAATATAGAATGATAATAAATAAAATAAAAGGAATAATAAACTTTAAAAAGGTTATAAATTAAGTAAATAATTAACATAATTTTATTATTTAGGAATATAAATAACGCACATGATAAGTCGGGCTCAAGGTAAGGGTTTCCGTCTCAATACTTCCATCTTTGAGATACGTGTTATTTTATACACCAAGTTTATTTTATATTTTGTATATAATAACCCTTTAAATATTATATAATTAATAATTCTTAATTTATGGTATTTTAGGTTACAATTCACGTACTTCATTCATGGGGGTTATGATTCAAAATTTACCAAGGCGGTAAGTGCTTTAGCTTCAATCTCATTTCAATCAGGATTGTTTATGATTGAATTTCCATTGAAGGAAATTATTCAATAATTATATATTATAACCCTTTAATTTTATCCTCATATAGTTATTCATGAAAATTTTAAGTAATAGTACCATTTCCCTCTCTTTAGTACTTAAAATGACAGAGTAAATGTTTTTAAGGAAAATTGACTTTATTTCTCTCTTCGGTCGAAAATCCTTTCTCTTCCATGTCTATGTTTTCTTTAAAACATTTTAAAAATTATGTTTTAATATTTTTATATGATTTTCTTAAAGCCATTTTTAAACATTTTTAATTTTTTTTACTAAATGGTTTAAAATTAATCTTTTTTTTTTCATTTTTCGAATGAGATACTTCATGAATTTTTATCAAAGTGTGAAAGGATTTTTTTTCATCAAATATGACATGTATGGAATTATCCACAATAATGAAAATTATTTTATCTGAATATTCCTTTATAAGTTTCCAATTTAATTTTAAAATAAAATTATTTCCATAATATTTTGTGATTTTTTAGTTTTTCAAAAGTTATTTTCAAAGTGGAAAGGTTATTTTCCTCAATATTGTTTTTAATATTTTTAAAAGTATTTATATTTATCAATGATAACAACCTTAAATGTTATGTAATGATTCTAAATTATATATATATATATATATATATATTTCTTTTAAACATATACCTATCTCACTCTTACTTCCTTTGACGGGGTAATGCATGCCGTATAATCTTTTATCAAATACCTTATTTAAGAAATCTCTTTTGATTATGATATGTAGCAAGATTATGCAACCCATTTTCTTTCCAGAGGAAATTCTTATGTTTATTACTTATGATTTATTTTCTTACATGGAATACATATGAATTTATATGAAATGAATGTGATGACTGAGATCAAAATTATATATCCCTCCAATGAATTGGGTAATGTTTTAGTCTCTTGAGACATCTTGTATGGGATTAGGGAGTGAACCTAATCTATTATGGGAATATGTCCACCATTTTATGTTATCTCGATGGTTATCCTTGACTTATGTTTATATCATGTTTTATGTTTCTGCAAATTTTCCTATGATTCTATGATATTATGATACCA
This sequence comes from Viscum album, assembly GCA_963277665.1. Lineage (NCBI taxonomy): Eukaryota > Viridiplantae > Streptophyta > Magnoliopsida > Santalales > Viscaceae > Viscum > Viscum album. The sequence continues at coordinate 1,073,060,548 of OY728121.1, read as the reverse complement.
TGTTACTTATGTTATGATCCCATGTGATTACTCACAAGCCCCATCTTTTATGATATTATGTTATACCTATAACTCACATATTATTTTTCCTTATCATGTTTATTACCTTATTGATCTTTTTATCTCACCCCTTTATTTTATGTATTCTTTAGGCTATCTTATGTAGTTTTGGGATCTCAAGGTATTTAGGAGCTTATTATATAGATTAAAATAATGAAGTTTTATTTTAGTTGTTTTAAGTACCTAGTTTTCTAATGAGACTAATAATTTTCGATCCTTAATTAGTATTTAATGTATATTTATGTTAAAAATCATGTAATAATATGTGTAAGAGTATTAGGCCACTATATAGGCTATGAGATAAATTAAACTCCCAATCAATATTTTGAATTATCTTTTATTTACACTCTCACATCCAACATATTTAGAAAATTTCACTCCCACTTGAATGGGTATATACAGTGTCTTTTAATCCTCCATCTCAGAATTCTTCAATAAGTCTATAGAATACTTTTATTAGAATAGGAAAATAAATTTTCTTTTTTGCACCACTTGTAATCCTAAGAAATATCTCATCTCGCCTAGCATGAACATTTCAAATTGTTGCTTAATTTGATTTGAAAAATCATGAAAAGAATTCCCATGACCACCTATAAAAATAATATAATCAATAACCACAATATCAATACATGTACCCATTTTCATCTCTTTGATATACATGTTACTATTCACTTTCCCTCAGTGAATCTCATCTCTCACAAACAGTTATCATGCTTTGAGTAGCAGGCCCTTGGGGATTGTTTTAATCCATATAAAGACTTTTTTAATTTACACACCCTTGATCCATAATTATCAAGTACAAAACCCTCAGGTTTATCAATATACACTTCTTCTTTGAGCTCTACATTAAAAAAGGAACATTTAACATCCATCTGATAGATTTTATTTTATCTATATACCTCCACAAAAAGGAACATTATTATGTCCTCCAATCTTGAAACTAGATAAAATGTTTCTTCTGAATACAATCCTTCAACCCGTGAATAACCTTTACATACAAGTCTGGTCTTGTTTTTGACAACCTTTCCTTGACCAGTCAGATTGTTCATAAAAACCCATTTTATTCTATTGATGTTCTTATTATTGGGTCTTGGAACAAGATACCATGCAACATTATTTTTAATATGATTCATATCATTATTCATATATTTAATACAATCTTTATATCGGCAGGATTAATCCACTAAATGTGACTCGATATGTGAGATTAAAGTAGTTTGGTTTTGAAAATTAATCCTTATTCTAAATTTTATTGGAGCTGACCGATTTCTAGTAATATTCTCTATCTATATATGTTTATTTAGATTTTTATAATTCTATTTTTCATTTTTAGTAACCTCCTACTCATAACTATTCTGATCCAACTCAACTTTAATAACCTATGGTCCAGATCCTGCTTGTACAACACCTTCTTCTTGAGAATTCTGCTTGTTATTTTAATCTTTATCTTCATAAACTACTGCATCTAGAGAATTAGATATTGGGTTATTTTAAATAATTTTTTACATAATATATTTCAAAAACTTTATACATCTTCTCATTCCAAAATTTAAATCCTTTTCCACTTGATAAATATTCTAAAAAGAAACCCTCCTCAACCTTTTCAGAAAACATTCCCAGTTTTGAGTTTTTATTTTTTACAAGTAAAGGACTACCAAAAACTCTAAAGTAGTACACATAGGGATTCATTTTATAAAAAATTTCATAGGAATTAATTTTATAATTATCATAGTATAAATCTATTTTTATTCTGAATAGTTTTTAAAATATCTTCTCTACAATAGAATTTTGAGAGACCATATTCTGCTAACATTGTTCCTCCCATCTCTACAAGGCTCATGTTATTTCTTTTAGCCACACCATTTTATTAGGGTGTATATGGAGTACTGCAATGTTGTTTAATTCTATGTTTTTCATGATAGGATTCAAAGGCTCCACCTATAAACTTTTTCTCACTGTCAGATCTGAATTTCTCGGTGCATATCTCCAACTATTTATCAACTTTTCTTCTGAAGGTTTTAAATATATCCACTACCTAAAACTTGTGTTTTATAAAAATCACATTGGTAATCCTTGTAAAATAATTAGTAAATGCAATGGAATGAAGTTCACCTTTATTGGACTTATTTCTCTTAGGTTTGTAGGGATCTGAGTGTATCAACTCAAGAGGCTTGATGGTCTAAATTTCAACTCTTTTATTTCTCCCTTGATTGATTTCCCCTTTTTGACATGTTTCAAAAACTTCTCCCCCTTTCTATTTTGAGGTGAGGAAATTTCATCACTACATCACCCTTTGAGATTTTTCTCAAACTTCTATAACAAATATGACCCAAAATTTTATGCCACGGTTTATTTTTATCTTTTGAACTCAGGTAGCAGGAATTTTTTGAGTCTCCAATCTGAAATAGATTTGTATTAGTCCTATCACCTAAAGTGATAATATTACCATATTTGATTCTCTTTATGAGATAAGTTTTCCTCCTAAAAATTACCTCATTCCCCTTATCAAATATAAGACTCACACTGATTAGATTGTTTTTGATCCCATCAACATATAATAAATCTTTTAATTTTAGTTTTTGGGCCTCTATTTCAGCTATTCCAATACCCTTGATCTTTAAGTAAATTTCACCACAAAAAATTATTGCACCACCATAATGTTATTATATTTTTTTAGGTTTTTTATATCCCCAGTCATGTGTTATGAGCATCTATTATCAAGTATCCATGTATTTCTCCTTTTACATGCTTGGAGATCCACCTCAACAATAAGTGACCTCCCACCCTTGATTTTCTATTACATCTCCCTTTACTTAGTCAACTTTTGTCATTAAATGAGAATCATGGTCAAATATTCTTATACCTAGTGACCTTATCGATCACATATTCTATATACCTCCTCAATCCCTTCAAAGCTATTTTTTATAGACAATATGTATGAGTTATCATTTTCTTTTTATCTTCTCACAGATCTATTGCCTCTGTCATATCATAAGTTATCCTTACATTTTGGTCTTATTTGGTTCCAAGGGAGAGACATGTTATATCGAAAAATATAATATTTGTGTTCAAAGACTCCACAACACCAACAATAGCACTTTAAACTTTGTCTTCCATGAAACTATTGAGTTTGTTTTTGAAAAACTGCTTGCTTTCTCTGTGTAATATCAACCTTCTTCTACATTAGTTTTGAAGAAACCTACTTATTATGATTATTATACACTATAATAGTTAAAGTATACTTTTTATGAGGGTTTTTATCATCCCAGGTTTTCCCATATTTAAATTTGGAACTTATATTATTAGTTGAAACAAATTTCACAATTTTAGATACAACAGGTATAAATATTACCTTAGATGATGCACATAAGTTCTCAATGCACCAAGATGATTCAAAATTCACTTTAAAAACCTTTAAAAAATAATTATTCATTTTTTCAAGGATATTTTCATCCTTAATACACCTTGGTTTAGTCTAACTAATAATTTTATCTCAACCAGTCACCCTTTTCTCAAGATCTTCACAATTTTCTCCTGTTCAACCACTTTCACTTTGAGAAGCTTGATATCTTCAATGTGATCATTTTCTATAATAAAACCTCATCTTTAAATTTAATCATCTTTCTCATATACTTATTATGATATTTTACTTATTTATTAAGTTTATTATTTCTATCATGACACACTTCAAGTTCATATTTCAACATGTGTACCATATAAGTCACATCTCATTCTTCTTCTCTTTCACTTATTAATCTGTCTTCCTTTTTCTCAAATCATTTTTTCACAATATGGGAGTCCCTTATTGCACACTCCTTTTCAGAATCAATGCTTGAGGAAGATCAATATTCCTCCTTCTTAATCATAAAAATTCTTTTATTTCTTCTCTATTCTCTCATATTTCCTTAATATAGCTTCTTATTATCTTTGAAGAATCTACCTATTAAATTCCACTAAGGATTATCTTCCTATTCTTCCTCATCAAACTCCACATTCTTCTTTATTCTAAGATAATCTTAAAAAAAAATCATATACCCCCACAATTAAATAATTTTAGTGGTATCTTTCTTTTAAACTTGTCTTTACCTGTTTTTAGAATCTTTAATATAAAATCCATAACCTTTTTGTGGATTTTATTACTCTTATCATTATATTATGAGCCACTAAAGGAATCAAACTCATCTTCATTAATTTTAATTTTACTCATGGATTTAAAATCCATCTCCCCATTAACCTTATTCTTAAATTTGATTAACTTTATCATTTAATAATTTAAAAGAGTATTGTGCAACTCATCATGGGAAATATCTTCCCTATATTTAATGGCTGAAATATTTGGGTTGAATCTATTTTGAAAATTCCTCATTGATTTTTTAACTATAGTAAAATATTACAACCTGTATCCAAATCCTATGATATGAATTACATTTTCATTTACTCTAGTGAAATATCCATCAATATATTCATCCTCAACCATTCTAACTATAAGTTTTGGCCGCAGTGGAGGAGTGCGATGGGTGGTGCCCAACTTTGATTTTTTCCACGATCGATGATCAATCTGAGATTTACACAATGCTAAATGTCATGATCTACAGAATTTAATCAAAGAATATAGACAAGGGATAAAATTACATAATGAAGAGAGGATCATCACATATTATTTATAATCAATTTAATTAAATAAATAATTACCTTGATGGAATTATTTTTTCGTTGATGGATTTGGTAACATATATGTGATGCACCATTGTTGCGTTGTTGGAATCAAGTGAAGATTCCCTCTAGTGATGATCCACATGTGTTCCAAGAATCTCCAGACATCACTGAAATAATCTTGGGGTGCTAGCACAACAGATCCTTATTATTTCATCATTCAGCTTTGATCACTATGAGAATTGCTTACAAATAATTATCCTTGATCTATTGGAGGAATATTAATCTCTATTCTTAGGAGAGATCTTGGAGAAGAGAGATCTCAAGGTCTTGAGAGAATTCTCCAATTCTGCTGTGCACAACCAAAACAAATTTATTGTTCTCTTTATAAAATTAAATAACTGGGTTTATATATCAGTAGGGTTAAAATAAAATAAATGCACAAGTGCCTTTAATTATTTATTTAATCCTAGATAAAAACCTATGCCAAATAATAATAATAATAATAATATTTCTCAACATGTTCTTCACTTGCGAATTGAAATTAAATATTATTTAATCGAATAATATTCAATATTTATTATTTTCTCACCGAACCTAAAATCCCAGTCTGTCATTCCTCCATAATATTGATAGGGCCTTGAATAATGTCTATTTATTTATTAAATAAATATCACTACATTATTCTCCAATAAATAAATATTATATCCACTAAATAGAAAATAAATATTTATTAAATATTCTACTCACATTATATTCTCTTGAATAACTAATGATAGAATAAATGTGATCAAGAAAACATGAATAATTATTTAACCACATGCAGGAATAATATTTATTCAACTTGTTAAATAATAAACAATAATATATTATTTAACTGAGATTCTGGATACACTTAGTGTGTGACCCTCTATCCCTCTTTCTCAATGGCATTAGGTGAAGTATCTTAAAGTCCAAGGTTAGCATCAAGAAACATTTCAAGGAACCCATAGAGAAATAACTTAATTAATCAATGAAATAATACATCATATGGATGCTTACTGTGTAATGTAATCCTTTTATCACGATATCTCAAATCAAGTAGGTTGCATGCCGGTGCCATCAACCTATGTGCTCGATGTCTCTTACTTTGACTTTTCATAAATAAAACTTGCCTATAGAGGACCATGGATATAAATTTATTTAGGATATATCATTTAAATCAAAGGTCATAAGATATCAACTTCTATTAAATAATATAAGTGATGAATCCTTTCTCACATTATTCATCAATGCAATATTATTCACGACACACCCAAGGCATCCTACTTCGCCACATACATCTATCATCATGGTTTTCTTCAATAAATCAAAGCATGTGACTCATAATACTCATTAATAATAATATTAAAGTATAAGGACCAATACACACATCTTTATATAGGAACATCAAATGACACATGTAAATGTGAATTTCTTACTAGCAGGTCTCGTTCTCAAAATATCCTATTGGATATTACCAGGGAATACACCATGAGAAGGTGCCTCAAAGTCCTATGAGTTTTCACCCATGATAGCCTATATCATTTGTGTACCTCAAATGATAACATCTAGATATAGAACATATATTTAAGAATAGTGTTGTAGCACTTCTAGGTTCTCATCATAGCAGGGAACTACTATGACCTTTTAGTGTGACATCTACTCTTAGGACATTATCACATACTATGTTACACAGAAGAATAATCATGATGTAATAATAAGTTTACTGATATTAAAATCTATGAATACATGTTATCATAAATTACATATCATTTGGTTCTAAGGAACTAACTCCAATAAACTCCCAATTGCACTAGAGTCAACTGCTAACAACCTTCAGTCCACTAGCTCTCACATGATACTCATGCTTCTGTTGAGATAGGCCTTTAGTCAAGGGGTCCACCACATTCTCTTATGTTGGTACTTTTCTCACTTCAAATTCACCACTTTGATAAAATCCCTCAAGATGTGATACTTTCAGAGTATGTGCTTTGTCCTTTGGTGCGACCTTAGATCTTTTACAAGAGCCACTACTACAATATTATCACAATACAATGTGGTGTGGTCTTTACTGCTAGGTAACACATAAATCTCCTGGATGAAGTTCTGAATACAAATGGATTCCTTGGATGTATCAGAAGGCACTATATACTCAGAATCTACTGTAGAATCAGTGACAACTGGTTGTTTTTAACTCTTCTAGCTCATAGATCCTCTGTTGAGACATAAAACATATCCTAATTGTGAATTCAGATTATTATGTTATGTCTAAAAACTAGCATTGGTATAACCCCTAATGACCAGCTCATTATCTCCTCCATACACTGAGAACATATCCTTAGTTCTTTTGAGATACTTAAGGATATCCAGTAGTCTAATGTTGTTCTCTTGGATCAGCTTTATATCTACCTACCATATTCAATGAATAGGCAACATCATGTCTAGTACATAACATGACATACATGATTGATCCTATCGATGAAGCATATGAGATATTACTCATTCTATCTTTCTCATATTGTGTCTGATGACACATTTTATTAGAAATATGTAAACCATGTGACACTGGAACTAACACCCTCTTGGATTGTTTCATACTAAATCTCTTTAGTATCTGGTCAACATATGTACTTTGACTTAGTCCAAGAAACCTATTGGATTTATCAAGAATAATCTTGATCCCTATAATATAGTCTGCTTCACCTAAGTCCTTAATGGATAAACACTTGTTTAACCATTCCTTAACAGATTTTAAGACTGGTATATCATTTCCAATAAGTAATATGTCATCTATACTACTAGGATAACAACCACATTTCCACTAACCTCTTGTAAACACAAGACTCACATTCATTGTTAATAAAACCAAATTCTCTTATGGATTCATTGAATTGAATTTTCTATAACCTGGATGCTTTCTTCAATCCATAAATGGATCTCTGTAACTTGAAAATACTTTTGGCATCACCTGGAGTCACAAACCCTTATGGTTGTGTCATATAGACATTTTCCTCAAGGTTCCCATTAAGGAATGTAGTTTTGAAATCCATATGCCAAATCTCATAATCATGGTAAGCTGCCAAAACAAGTAGAATTATGATGGATTTAAACATGAAAACTGGTGAAAAGGTTTTATCATAGTCAATTCCTTGATGTTGTTTAAACCCTTTAGCCACTAGCCTTACTTTTATAGGTATTTACTTTACCTTCCATGTCTAGTTTCCTATTTAATAACTATTTTCATCCAACAATCTTTACATCAACTGGCGCATCGACCAGAACCCAAAATTGGTTATGATACATGGAATCCATTTCAGAATTCATGGCTTCTTTCCATCTTGAAGCTTCTTATATCTCCACTTCCTCCTTATAGGAGAGAGGTTTATCATTGTTAACTAATAACGAGTCACCATACTTGGTGACTAGAAAACCATATCTCTCTGTTTCTCTTACCTATCTTGTAATCCTATGTAGTAATTGTGTTTTAAGAACTACTTCTTCCATGGGGACTTATGAAATCTGTTCATGTACCAACTGTTGTGTATCATGAGCATCAACTTCATCAAAGTCAATCTTTCTACCACTATATTTTTTGAGTATGGGCTCCCTCTCAAGAAATAAAGCTTGTATAGAGACAATAAATTTCTTATATAAGGGGTTGTATAGGTAGTAATATGTCATCTATACTACTAGGATAACAACCACATTTCCACTAACCTCTTGTAAACACAAGACTCACATTCATTGTTAATGAAACCAAATTATCTTATGGATTCATTGAATTGAATGTTCCATAACCTGGATGCTTTCTTCAATCCATAAATGGATCTCTGTAACTTGAAAATCCTTTTGGCATCACCTGGAGTCACAAACCCTTATGGTTGTGTCATATAGACATTTTCCTCAAGGTTCCCATTAAGGAATGTAGTTTTGAAATCCATATGCCAAATCTCATAATCATGGTAAGCTACCAAAACAAGTAGAATTCTGATGGATTTAAACATGAAAACCGGTGAAAAGGTTTTATCATAGTCAATTCCTTGATGTTGTTTAAACCCTTTAGCCACTAGCCCTACTTTTATAGGTATTTACTTTACCTTCCATGTCTAGTTTCCTCTTTAATAACTATTTTCATCCAACAATATTTGCATCAACTAGCGCATTGACCAGAACCCAAAATTGGTTATAATACATGGAATCCATTTCATAATTCATGGCTTCTTTCCATCTTGAAGCTTCTGATATCTCTACTTCCTCCTTATAGGAGAGAGGTTTATCATTGTTAACTAATAATGAGTCACCATACTTGGTGACTAGAAAACCATATCTCTTTGTTTCTCTTACCTATCTTGTAATCCTATGAAGTAATTGTGTTTCATGAACTACTTCTTCCATGGGGACTTATGAAATCTGTTCATGTACCAACTGTTGTGTATCTTGAGCATCAACTTCATCAAAGTCAATATTTCTCCCAATATATTTTTTGAGTATGGTCTCCCTATCAATAAATAAATCTTGTATAGCGACAATAAATTTCTTATATAAGGGCTTGTATAGGTAGTATTCCTTTGTTTCCCTGGGATACCCTATAAAGATACACTTTATGCCCCAAGGTGCTAGTTTTCTTCCTAAGAATGCCTTAACAAATTCCCCACAAACCTATATATGTGTATGTGAAAAAATGAGTTTCTTTACACTCCATAACTCAAAGGGAATTCCATTTTCCTCTTTAGTTAGTACTTAGTTTAATGTGTATACCACAATTTTCAATTCATATCCCCAAAAGGATAATTGAAGATTTGCATGACTCATCACCGACCTTACTATATATAACAAGGTACAATTTCTCCTTTCACTAACACCATCCCACTATAGTGTGTAAGGTGGAGTGATTTGAGATAGAATCCTAAACTCCTGTAAAAATTCGATGAACTATTTGTTAAGATATTCACCACCTTGATCCGACTGAAGCTTCTTTATCTTATTTCAAAGTTGATTCTCTACTTCTTTCTTGAATTCCTTGAATTTATCAAAGGACTCAGACTTATACGTCATCAAGTAGATATATCCATATCTACTCAAATCATCAGTAAAAGTTATGAAGTAAGAATATCCACCTCTATCTTCTACTAGAAATGGTCCACACACATCAGTGTGTATCATTCCTAGAAATTATGCGGCCCTTTCACCCTGTCCACCTAATGGTGGTTTGGTCATTTTCCTTATAAACAAGAATTACATATTTAAAGTGTTTTTATCTTAGAAGAGTCTAAATAACCATCTTGATAGAGTTATGTGAACATGAATTTTTATCAATTTCCAACACTTGGTTTTATTAATTTAATGCATAAAGACTATTATTTAAATGTTCCATACCATAACATATGTTGTCTTTATAAAAGAAACAAATTTTATTTCCAAATTTGAAAATAAACCCATATGTATCTAGGCATGATACATAAATTATGTTCTTGGTAACAGTAGGTAAATAATAACAATATTTAAGAACCAAAATCATTACTATTAGAAATGAAAGGTGGTAGTCACCAATGGTTAGGGAAGAGAGCCTCGCTCCATTGGTATCTCTCAGATCCACATCTCCTCCATCAATCTTTCAAAATCTACTTGGTCCCTGCATTTAGATACAAATGTGATCACCACAAGCTGTATCTAATGACCAATGTATAAATCTTGAAAGAGTACACTTGATAATGAATACAACTTTAACACCCACTTTCTTTAGGGTGTAGTTCATCTTCCAGTGGCCTAAATTGCCACATGAAAAACATACTTCATTCTTTTCCTTACCCTACCTCTGGATCTTCTTCTTCTTGGAAGGATGGTTCTTGGGAGCTTTAGACTATTTATAGGTCTTGGGACCCTTTTCCTTATTCTTTCTTTTCTTTTTCACCATAAGGACCATGAGTTTATCATGCCCCATGTCCTTATCCACTTAGAGAATCAAAGTAAGAAGTTCTTAAATACTCTTCTCATTATTTCTCATATTGTAACTAATAATAAAACTGGAGAAGGTATTGGGTAGTGATGAAAGTATGAGATCTGTACGCAACTCATCTAAGAATTTAATCCCTAATATGTATAGGAATTAAATATATCCAATGATCTTGACCATATGAGGCCCATCTAGCATAGACTCTCTAAGATTAATTATAAATAAATCATTGGAGATCTCATACCTATCTTGTCTCTCCTTATCTTGATAGAGACCCCAAAGGTGAGACATCATGATATACGCATCCATATCCTCATGTTGCTTCAAAAGATTATTGTACATGGATGATAGCATGAAACATTGAACATCTGTAGCATCATTCATATGTTTCTCATAGAGAGATAGTGCTTCATCACTTGCCTCATTATGAGGTGAAACTAGAATAGGTTCTTATAACACATACAATTTCCTTTCATGGAGAAGGATAACGTAGGCACCTTTTCCATTATTGAAAATTTGTGCCAGCGAGAATGTTGTCCTTCTCAAGTATGGGTCATAATGATATGTTTGATATCATTTTATTTCTATTTATAAAAATAATATAAGTAGAATTTTAGTACTTTATCTAATAAATTTTAGACGAATATATAAATAAATATTATATTTATTAGTCTCCCACTATTTTATGGAAACCCAATAGCCCCCACCATTGGCTTCGAAACATCTTGTTGCTCAGAAATTCTAGTGGAAAGTATCCATATTCCCCTTATCATTACCCCGACTTTGGTTGGTCAAGAAACTTTAATGGGTTTAGGTTGACACTCCAAATTCCAACTGCATTAACTCACAGTTCCTTGATATATTGAGTGGACTCCCTAATCATGAAATTATTAATTTAGATTTCCTCAACCCTTGACTCTCAGTTACACCAAGTCCTACTTTGGTAGTCAACTCTTGATGTGAACTAAGTTAAGTCAACCCAAAACTTCAAGTTAGAACTCCATGATAATTGAAATCACCCCAAATTTGGCTAGCCAATCACTTTTAACCATGGTTCAATTTTAACCAAAGTAGTGGAAGGCTATACCAACTTAATATATATAATCAAGGGATTTTATCCTTTATGCATAAATTTATAATTATTATTAATCATGTGACCTCTCTAATACCAATTATAGGTTCCAGGCACAATGGAAGTGTGCGATAGGCGGTGCTCAAATTTTATTTTTTCCATGATCAATGATCAATCTGAGATTTAACCAATGATAAATTTCGTGATATATATAATTGAATCAAAGAATATAGACAAGGGATATAATTCTAAAACCAAGAGAGTATCATCACATATTATTTATAATCAATTTAATTAAATAAAGAATTACCTTGATGTAATTCTTTCTTCGTTGATGGATCTGGTAACAGATTTGCGATGTACCATCATTGCATTTTAGGAATAAAGTGCATATTCCCTCAAGCAGTGATCCACATGCATTCCATAAATATCCATACATTGTAGAAAGAATATATGGGTGCTAGCATGATAGATCCTTGTGCTTGTGTTGTCCGCCTTTGATCGCTATGAGAATTGCTTCCAAAGCATTCTCCTTGATCTAGTGGAGGAAGATTGCTCTCCATTCTTGAGAGAAATCTTCGAGAGGAGAGATCTTAAGGTCTTGAGAGAATTCTCCAATTCCGTTATGCACAACCCAAACAAATGAATTATTATCTTGAGAAAATAACTTAACTGGGTTTATATATCGTTAGGGTTAAAATAAAATAACTTCACAAGTGCCCTTAATTATTTATTTAATCCTAGATAAAAACCCATGTCAAATAATAATAATAATAATAATAATAATAATAATAATATTCGTCAACATGCGCTTAACTGGTGAATTAAAAGTAAATATTATTAAATATTTATTATTTTCTCACCGGACCTAAAATCCCAGTCCGTCATTCCTCCATAATATTTATCGGACCTTAAATAATGTATATTTATTTATTAAATAAATATCACAACATTATTTTCTAATAAATAAATAAATATTGTATTCACTAAATAAAAAATAAATATTTATTAAATATTCTACTCACATTATATTCTCTCGAATAAATAGTGATGGAATAAATGTGATCAATAAAACATGAATAATTATTAAAACACACATGAGAATAATATTTATTCAACTTGTGAAATAATAAATAATAATATATTATTTAGCTTTGATTCTGGATACACTTAGTGAGTGACCTTCTAGGCCTCTTTCTTAGTGGTATTAGGCGAAGCGGCCTAAAGTTCAAGGTTAGCATCTAGAAACATGCCAAGACACCCATATAAAAAGAAGTTAATGTTGTAATAACATAATACCTTATATAGATACTTATTGTGTAATGTGATACCTTTATCACGATATCTCAAATCAAGCAGGTTGCATGCCGGTGCCATCAACCTATGTGCTCGATATATCTTTCTTTGACTTTATAGAAATAGAACTTGCCTATAGAACACCATATCCATGGATTTATTTAGGATATATCATTTCCATCAAAGGACCCAAGATATCAAATTATGTTAAAGAGTAGAAGATACAAATCCTCTCTCACATTATTCATTAATGCAATATTATCCATGATGCACCCAACACATCTTACTTCACCAAGAACATCTGTCATCATGGTTTTCATCAACAGATAAAAGTACGTGACTCATAATACTCACTAATAATAATATTAATGTCTAAGGACCAATATAGAGATTCTTATATAAGAACATTCAATGACACATATACATGTGGATTTCTTACTAGCGGGACTAATTCTCATAATATCCTACTGGATATTACCAAGGGTGTAGACCATGAGAATGTCACGACCCGTCCTCGGGGCCCGTGCCGTGACTACTCCAAGCCCTCCTTCCATAGGCCAGGGGCTGGCGACTAGCACCAAAGGCGTAAAATCCCGATAACTGGGAAGGCATTGCCTTTATAAAAGAAAAAAAGTACCACAGAGTACAAGCGGAAACAAAACACTAAGTACAAAAGAAAAACTGAAAAGTAAATGGGCCAGAATACAAACCCAAAAGAAAGTAAAACTACAACTGAACAAGGTACAACAGCAAAAGACAAACAGCTGGAAGAGGGAAGAAGCTCCTGGGTCGTCCTCCTCGGGTCCTACCTGAAGGGTAGGTACAGATAGCGCATCTCCTGGTCGTCCACCACGGATCCTACCTGAAGGGTAGGTACAGATAGCCTCCTCCACGCCCTCGTCCGTTAACCTCCTCTGTGAGTCGTCTCGTCGCGTAGTCCACCTCCGGGTACTGACTCGTCGTGTAGTCCACCTCCGGGTACCGTCCAGTCCTCGAACACTCGGACTCCATCAGCACTGCCCGTCGTCTGCAACCAACACAATGAGGTGCGGGCATAGCCCGTAGAGGGGTGAGTATAACGATACTCAGTAGGGACCCCGAGACCCTCAAGGTCTCACTAAACCAACAAGGATAACCACAAGAAGATCTCAACAGATAACCTCTACTTAGATATATGCCCATACATATACCTAAGTTATCAAGTAACCCATCTCCATCATGAGGAAACACAAGGATTGTGAAATCAACGGATAACCACTACCCATGTATATGCCCATATATATACCTAAGTTATCAAGTGACCCATCTCAATCATGAGGTAAACACAGAGGTCAAAAGTCTCAGCTCAAACCTGGATTTTCATTAACAAAACCGTAACTACTGAAGAGCTCCGTCTCTGGAGTGTACAGTTGTCCTGTCATGACTCCGAGGTACTACTCACTAACCTAAGACTGCTGAGGTACTCCTCCTGTCGAGTACTGCGGGTTTGTGGCCAACTACCGGGCGCTCCGTCCGTTGAGGGTCTGTCGCCAAATACCGGGCGCTCCCATTAATAGCCTACAGAGGTACTCCTCCTGTCGAGTACCGCGGGTTTGCGGCCAACTACCGGGCGCTCCGTCTGCCATGGGTCTATCGCCAAATACCAGACGCTCCTTCCACTGGGCTAGTCGACTCACTCCAAGTCGAGTCGGTCAAGCAGTCGTCAGGTCTCAGCCGGCTACACGGTCTCCGTACTCCGCACGCTCATCTCCGGGAGGGTCCGCTCCACGAGCTACTGGTCGATACTCCAATTATCACAAAGTCCCGCAAAGAAGTATCTCAAAGGACCACCTCGTCATAGGGGTCTCAATGCAACAGACGACGCGTCAATCGGACGCCCGGTCTGTGAGTTATTAGCCTTTTCGTCCTAGGGGCCCGGTTGGTTTCGTGTGCGAACCAATCTGGCCGTAACTCAACTATACCCCGAAAACTCATAGGGTATACTCATAGGGACCGTTTCTCAACGAGATCACCAACGCCGCTGATGGTTCGTCAAACGAACGTTCTGTCAGAAAGGTATCAGCTTTTCCGTTCCAAAGGCCCGGTTGGATTTCGGTGCGATCCCACCCGACCACTATCCAACTGCATCCAAATCTCGGCGAAGGACGCCAAAAGTTACGTATCATCAACAGGAACTCAACGCAACAGACGGCACGTCAATCGGACGCCCGGTCTGAGAGTTATTGGCTTTTTCGTTCCAGGGGCCCGGTTGGATTTCGGTGCGATCCAACCCGACCGCACTCCGTAGGCATCCAAACCTCGAGCGGAGTAAGCCAAAAGATCCGTCTCACTTAGAGGAATTCAACGAAATAGACGGCGTGTCAATCGGACGCCCGGTCTGTTATGTATTGGCCTTTCCGTCTCACACCCACCCTGGGAAACATCCAAGGAGGTCACCCATCCTGATCACTACTCTAGGCCAAACATGCTTAACTATGGAGTTTTAACCACGTAGGCTCCCAAAAAGGAAGGTGCACCTTGAGTATAGTATACCGAAACGACCGTCTCGATCCAAGGATCGCGTTGCCGCTGACGGCGAGTCGTTTGGAGGCCCGTAGCCCAAGATACTAGCATTTGACCGAAAGTGGTCCGAAACTAGGGGTCTGGGCCCGGGCCGACCTGGCCCGACCCCCCCTGGGTCGGCCGAACCTGGTTGACCCGCCCCGGGTGGCGACCCGGCCCGACGACCCGGCCCGGCTCGGAAAACCCGGCCTGGCCGGCGGCGCGGACCGGCACGGCGGCGCGGCCTGGGTGCCGTTCGGGTGCCACGCGCGGGGGGAAAGCCCCCCCCTCCTTTGAGAACCACGGCCCCTTAATTGGGGCCGATTTTGAGACCTGGCCGGGGGAAATTAATTCCCCCGGTCTCCACTGGCCGGACGGTTTCGCCAGCAAGGACCGGCGACGGCCGGTTCTTCCTTCGCCGACACCGGCGGCCCGGTGCCGGCCACCGGTCATCTTGCTCCGCCGCGGCCCTGAACCGGCCGTGGCCTATGCTGTCCGGCGCGATGCCACGACATCGCTTCCCTCCGCCGCGGCCCCGCTCCGGCCGCGGCGCCTTTGACTTTCTTCGACGCGACGTGACGGCGTCGCGTTCTTGGATTTCTTTCCAAGGCGCGGCGCGACGGCGCCGCGCAATAATTGCTGTGCGATTCCCGCGTGGTGCGACGGCACCACGCTATCCCGTTCCATCCGCAAGGAAACAGTTATGAACATAGGAGGGGGGTTCGGCCGTGTTGGTGCGGTCCGGGCCCCCCTCTCGTTAGACAATAACATTTAATCCTTTATCCTCGAAGTTCGACATTCTAGAATCAAGAATGGAAAATAAATAAATAAAATATCAACAATCCCCTACCTCGGATTCAAGTGGGGAGCACGCCAATCAAGCCGCGGAAGACTAGCGTCACGGAGGTCGGGCGTCGCGGAAATCGAACGTCGTTTCCGTTGACGTCGAGGTGCGTCCGAAGAGGTACGTCGCTGGAGAAGCTTCGTAAGCTAACGGTGATAGTCTGAGGAGGAAACAGCGTCTCCTTTCGTTGACATGGGAAGAAGATCGAAGAAGCGGCGTCGTCGATCTTCGGAAACACACCGGCTACGAAGAAGAGAAGCGGCGTTCTTCGTCGGAGCTTAAGTGTTCTTCGTGTTCTTCGTCAAGGTTGAAGAAGATGGAGAGAGCTTCTCAAAATCTCTCAAGGTGGCAAAGGAGACCTACCCAAAATAAAATAAGCTTAAGCCTTATTTTATTTACACAACTAAACATTTGAATTTCAAAAGATAATAAACGAACCATTAATTCGTAGAATTAATTCAACGAAAGAAACAACTCATTTAATTTACGAAAAAAAAACGCCCAATTAAATGGTCTGTTAAGAATTTAAGAAAACGCGTCAGTTGACTTTCATAAAGACGGGTTTTCGCGGGTGCGTTACTTAGCAGAAAGAAACGGTGGGGCTCGTGCGGGCCCCACATCACAAATATCCTACCAAGAGGGTAGGATATTTCTGGATAGTACCCTATCCGATTCAACTCAGATTAAGCCGCTTTTAAGTGGATTCAAGTGTCTTCCAAGTGGCTCAAGTGAAATAAAATAAAGTTGTCGCAAAATTATTTTATTTCTTAACTTTATGCCCAAAAATTAAAAACCACACCCGAGAAAACGCAACTCCGGAAGAGGCGTTTCTAAGCAATTACCAGCGCTGCGATTCCATCGGTGCCCTCAGAATTCGATTCCGAGCACCGGTTCAAAATTTAGAAAAACCCGCTCGTCCGTTCCCTGAACGTACCCGATCCAAACTTCGGAAATTGATTCCGGGCACACCGGGCCTCAGAATCAGGCGCCGTCAGAAACTGCGTTCTTGTAAAATTCCAAAGAAAATTAAGAAAAAAATTTCCTTCGAATTTACGGGTCTTTACATTACTCCCACCACAGGGCTTTATGTCCCCGTAATGCTTCACCACAAACTTAGGGAAACAAAGCGGTACTGAGCACGCATCTGAGCCTTCCGCTCCCATGTGCTCACCTGGAGGTTCCTGCGCTGCCAAAGAAAGTGCACAAGAGGAATCGACCGTCCTCCTAGGATCCGCTCCTGTCGATCCTCGATCCCCACAGGAACCTCCGTAGAAGACACTCATCGCCACCGTCCAGCTCCTCATGGTCGATGATATGCGAAGGGGTCGAGCACGTATCTCCTCAGTTGGGATACGTGGAAAACGTCATGCACCTAGTGCAACTGAAGTGGATGGGCCAAGCGGTAAACCACCTCGCCTACCCAGCTGAGGACCTAGAAAGGTCCATTGAACCTCAGAGATAACTTGCCTCCCTGGCCACATCTCCGTAAACCTTGTCGAGGTGAGACCCGTAAGAAGACGTGGTCGTCATCCTCGAACTCCAGAGGTCTCCATTTCTATTAGAACTGAAACTCAAAATGACTGCTTCTACAAGGGTAAGGTTGACCGACTCAAGAGTGATCGGTCGCACCCTCCTGTGCAAGAGTTACCCTGCACTTCCTGGGGTTTCCTTTTCCGCCGACCAAGGAAAACCCATCCCGACGTTTGCCTAAAACCGTCAATTTGAGTATGAACAGTTATTGCCCATTCCATACTCAAACTAACGTCGTAAGGCCTCGACGCTGCCACCAAGAGATTCCAACCAGAACTCTTGCCTCGAGGGTCTGACCACACCGTCGGCGTAAGTGTGATTATCGAGTCTCCTCCCAAGGTATCTCCAGATGTGAGGGTCAAGTCCACGGCTTACCGGAAACTCTAGGTCTGGAAAAATATTTTTGAAAGCAAGGAATGATTCATATCGACGTCTGTTACTACAGCAGCTAGTAGTGGACACAGACTGTCCCTTGAATCATTTCTAGAGCCATTGGGTCACACTACTTGACCGCATGCAGCCGCACTCTTCCTCCGCCCTCCAGCTCCCTGAGCCTGGCGGGAATAACTAAGGCGGGTGGTTGTAGCATGTTAAGATGTACACCACCTCATGCTGCTCTCCTAGCTCTGCCTCCACATCTCCCGCTTCACAGACTCATCTCTATTTAAATCTACCTATTCTTGAAACATTTAACACGCCCGAGTCTCTAAGACTGGCACCGGTTCCTTGTTTCTTACTGCACTGTGTAGTCTTCATCCGCTCCGGGATGAACTACACCTCCTTTAGTCTCACAAGAGCTGCAATGATTTCTTCTTTGCCGATAAGATAAATCTGGTCTCATCCCCTAGATGAACCACATTCGTTTCCTAATACAGTCAATCCTGACATAAATGATGCATTCATGCCATGGATGACGTCGTAAGGCCTCGACGCAACTACTAAGATATCCAACTGTCACTCTCGCCTCCAAGGGTCGAGTCACACTGTCGGCATCAGTGTGAGGTCACTGGGTCTCCTCCAGTAGAAATCTCGAAAGTGAGGGTCGAGTCAACAGTTTAACCGGGACCACTCAGTATCAACCAAACAAAAAGGACAGGAAAGCAAACAAAGATAAGTGTCTTTTTATTATTGCAGCTCATAGTACAAAGACACGAATACAAAAGCAACATGGAACTAGAAGTACAAAGGACGTATCCACTAGTTCCTCTCCTGTCCACCTACTCTCGGAGCTCCATGACCATAGGCCTCAGCTGCCTGAAGCTGAGCTCTCCCATGTCCTCCTGTCCCCTGCGGTCGGGGTGGGCCTCCTGGTGGTGGTGGAAACATCCCGAAGCGTCATCCACCTCCAGCTGCACGGCCAGCTCCTCTGCCATGGCCGCCTGCTCCTTGCGGTCCGCCCTGATCGAACCTCTGCCTTTGACTCGGAGGTTCTTAATTTAAGTGCTGGTCATCTGCATGGCGGTTCGGACAGTCATGTGCCATGTGACCAATTCCGCCGCAGGAGTAACACTGTCCACTCTCAGCACGTCTGGCTCTGACTCCACCCCGGTTTCCCCGCACAACTGAACCTGAGTCGTGTAGTCGGTCACCGGTAGGTCTGGTCCTCTTGGACCTCTGCGTCATCTGTCTACTGCCTGCTGCAGAAGACTCTACCGCAAGCCGGCTAGTGGTGGGTCCTGCTGCTGGTGACTGCTCAGCAAGGAAACTCTCCACTAAGAGGGCTCTCTCCAACACCCCTGCCTGTGTCAGATGGCTGTGAGAAATAACAGAAGCTCTAATCTCCCGCCTGAGCCCATGCTCGAAGGTTCGGGCCCTGAAGAACGGGTCTCGTACCATATCTGTGTAGTAGCGCGAGAGGTCTGTGAATCTCGCTGAGTACTGCGCCACTAACATGCTGCCCTGCTGCAGCTGAAGTAGCTCCTATATACGCACTGCTCGAAGGGTGGCTGGTACAAACTCTTCCCGGAACAGGCTCTCGAAGTCTGCCCATAGAAGCGTCGCCTCGTCATGAATCTGAAGCATCAGGCTCCACCATCTGCCTGCTGCTGCCTGAAGAAGGCTGGCAGCTAGGATCACCATGAAATCTGTCGGCGTCCCCACTAGCCTGAAGACTCTCACCACAGCCTCCAGCCAATCCTCAGCCGCCTGCGGGTCCGTCCCTCCCTGGAACCTGGGTGGCCTCTGGCGCTGGAACTCATGCAGTGCGCTCAAGCGATGTGCATCCTCTACTGCTGGGGCTGGTGGCATCGGTGGCCCAACGGGTAGTAGTACCGCTGGTGCCTCCGCTGGTGCCTCAACTGGGATAGGGCCCTGTACTGAGGCCTCGTCGCTCGGCGAGCTGTCAGTACGTACCACTCTTGGGGCTCTAGCTGGTCGTCCATGGGGAGGCATCCTGAAAGAAACAACGTGACACAATCAAAAGATTATACCTGGTGAGCTGACCTGGTTTGAGCTGACATTTAAATAAAACTTCTGGAAAACACACACGCAATCAGTGTTTTCGTGCACAAAGTCGGAAACCAGTTGTCAGGGTCCTGGTGTATGGATACGTCGGCTGCCCGCACCAACACTGGACTCCCTGAACTGAAAACCACACTCGGTACTCTTAACACTATTGCTTCACAGAAGGAAACATCAGAGTTATAAGTTCTGCGGTAGAACCGAACTCCTCTGATACCAATTTGTCACGACCCGTCCTCGGGGCCCGTGCCGTGACTACCCCAAGCCCGCCTTCCATAGGCCAGGGGCTGGTGACTAGCACTAAAGGCGTAAAATCCCGATAACTGGGAAGGCATTGCCTTTATAAAAGAAAACAAGCACCATAGAGTACAAGCAGAAACAAAAAACTAAGTACAAAAGAAAAACTGAAAAGTAAATGGGCCAGAATACAAACCCAAAAGAAAGTACAACTACAACTGAACAAGGTACAACATCAAAAAGACAAACAGCTGGAAGAGGGAAGCAGCTCCTGGGTCGTCCTCCTCGGGTCCTACCTGAAGGGTAGGTACAGATAGCGCAACTCCTGGTCATCCACCACGGATCCTACCTGAAGGGTAGGTACAGATAGCCTCCTCCACGCTCTCGTCCGTCAACCTCCTCTATGAGTCTTCTCGTCGCGTAGTCCACCTCCGGGTACTGACTCGTCGTGTAGTCCAACTCCGGGTACCGTCCAGTCCTCGAACACTCGGCCTCCGTCAGCACTTCCCGTCGTCTGCAACCAACACAACAAGGTGCGGGCATAGCCCGTGCAGGGGTGAGTATAACGATACTCAGTAGGGACCCCGAGACCCTCAAGGTCTCACTAAACCAACAAGGATAACCACAAGAAGATCTCAACAGATAACCTCTACTTAGATATATGCCCATACATATACCTAAGTTATCAAGTAACCCATCTCCATCATGAGGAAACACAAGGATTGTGAAATCAACGGATAACCACTACCCAGGTATATTCCCATACATATACCTAAGTTATCAAGTGACCCATCTCAATCATGAGGTAAACACAAAGGTCAAAAGTCTCAGCTCAAACCAAGATTTTCATTAACGAAACCGTAACTGCTGAAGAGCTCCGTCTCTGGAGTGTACAGTGGTCCTGTCACGACTCCGAGGTACTGCTCACTAACCTAAGACTGCTGAGGTACTCCTCCTGTCGAGTACTGCGGGTTTGCGGCCAACTACTGGGCGCTCCGTCCGCTGAGGGTCTGTCGCCAAATACCGGGTGCTCCCACTAATAGACTACAGAGGTACTCCTCCTGTCGAGTACCGCGGGTTTGAAGCTAACTACCGGGCGCTCCGTCCACCGTGGGTCTGTCTCCAAATACCGGGTGCTCCGTCCACTGGGCTAGTCGACTCACTCCAAGTCGAGTCGGTCAAGCAGTCGTCAGGTCTCAGCCGGCTACACAGTCTCCGTACTCCGCACGCTCGTCTCCGGGAGGGTCCGCTCCACGAGCTACTGGTCGATACTCAAAGTATCACAAAGTCCCGCAAAGAAGTATCTCAAAGGACCACCTCATCATAGGGGTCTCAACGCAACAGACGGCGCGTCAATCGGACGCCCGGTCTGTGAGTTATTAGCCTTTTCGTCCCAAGGGCCCGGTTGGTTTCGTGTGCGAACCAATCCGGCCGTAACTCAACTATACCCCGAACACTCATAGGGTATACTCATAGGGACTGTTTCTTAACGAGATCACCAACGCCGCTGACGGTTCATCAAACGAACGTTCTATCAGAAAGGTATCATCTTTGCCGTTCCAGGGGCCCGGTTGGATTTCGGTGCGATCCAACCCGGCCACTATCCAACTACATCCAAATCTCGGCGAAGGATGCCAAAAGTTCCGTATCATCAACAGGAACTCAACGCAACAGACGGCGCGTCAATCGGACGCCTGGTCTGAGAGTTATTGGCTTTTTCGTTCCAGGGGCCCGGTTGGATTTCGGTGCGATCCAACCCGACCGCACTCCGTCGGAATCCAAACCTCGAGCGGAGTAATCCAAAAGATCCGTCTCACTTAGAGGAATTCAACGAAACAGACGGCGCGTCAATCGGACGCCCGGTCTGTTATGTATTGGCCTTTCCTTCTCACACCCACCCTGGGAAACTTCCCAGGAGGTCACCCATCCTGATCACTACTCTAGGCCAAGCACGCTTAACTATGAAGTTTTAACCACGTAGGCTCCCAAAAAGGAAGGTGCACCTTGAGTATAGTATACCGAAACGACCGTCTCGATCCAAGGATCGCGTTGCCGCTGACGACGAGTCGTTTGGAGGCCCGTAGCCCAAGATACAGGCATTTGACCGAAAGTGGTCCGAAACTGGGCGTCTGGGCCCGGGCCGACCCGGCCCGACCCCCCCTGGGTCGACCGAACCGGGTTGACCCGCCCCGGGCGGCGACCCGGCCCGACGACCCGGCCTGGCTCGGAAAACCCGGCCCGGCCGGCGGCGCGGCGGCGCGGGCCGGTGCGGCGGCGCGGTCCGGCGAGGCGGCGCGGACCGGCACAGCGGCGCGGCCTGGGCGCCATTCGGGTGCCGCGCGCGGGGGGCAAGCCCCCCCCCCTCCTTTGAGAACCGCGACCCCTTAATTGGGGCCGCTTTTGAGACCCGGCCGGGGGAAATTAATTCCCCCAGTCTCCACTGACCGGCCGACCCGCACTGGCCGGCCGGTTTCGCCAGCAAGGACCGGCGACGGCCGGTCCTTCCTTCGCCGACACCGGCGGCCCGGTGCCGACCGCCGGTCATCTTGCTCCGCCGTGGCCCGGAACCGGCCGTGGACTATGCCGTCCGGCGCGATGCGACGACATCGCTTCCCTCCGCCGCGGCCCCGCTCCGGCCGCGGCGCCTTTGACTTTCTTCGACGCGACGCGACGGCGTCGCGTTCTTGGATTTCTTTCCACGGCGCGGCGCGACAGCGCCGCGCAATAATTGCCGTGCGATTCCCGCGTGGTGCGACGACACCACGCCATCCCGTTCCATCCGCAAGGAAACAATTATGAACATAGGAGGGGGGTTCGGCCGTGTTGGTGCGGTCCGGGCCCCCCTCTCGTTAGACAATAACATTTAATCCTTTATCCTCGAAGTTCGACATTCTAGAATCAAGAATGGAAAATAAATAAATAAAATATCAACAATCCCCTACCTCGGATTCAAGTGCGGAGCACGCCAATCAAGCCGCGGAAGACTAGCGTCGCGGAGGTCGGGCGTCGCGGAAATCGAACGTCGTTTCCATTGACGTCGAGGTGCGTCCGAAGAGGTACGTCGCTGGAGAAGCTTCGTAAGCTAACGGAGATAGTCTGAGGAGGAAACGGCGTCTCCTTTCGTTGACACGGGAAGAAGATCGAAGAAGCGGCGTCGTCGATCTTCGGAAACACACCGGCTACGAAGAAGAGAAGCGGCGTTCTTCGTCGGAGCTTAAGTGTTCTTCGTGTTCTTCGTCAAGGTTGAAGAAGACGGAGAGAGCTTCTCAAAATCTCTCAAGGTGGCAAAGGAGACCAACCCAAAATAAAATAAGCTTAAGCCTTATTTTATTTACACAACTAAACATTTGAATTTCAAAAGATAAGAAACGAACCATTAATTCGTAGAATTAATTCAACGAAAGAAACAACTCATTTAATTTATGAAAAAAAACGCCCAATTAAATGGTCTGTTAAGAATTTAAGAAAATGCGTCAGTTGACTTTCATAAAGACGGGTTTTCGCGGGTGCGTTACTTAGCGGAAATAAACAGCGGGGCTCGTGCGGGCCCTACCTCACAAATATCCTACCAAGAGGGTAGGATATTTCTGGATAGTACCCTATCCGATTCAACTCAGATTAAGCCGCTTTTAAGTGGCTTCAAGTGGCTTCCAAGTGGCTTAAGTGAAATAAAATAAAGTTGTCGCAAAATTATTTTATTTCTTAACTTTAAGCCCGAAAATTAAAAACCACACCCGAGCAAACACAACTCCGGAAGAGGCGTTTCTAAGCAATTACCGGCGCTGCGATTCCATCGGTGCCCTCAGAATTCGATTCCGAGCACCGGTTCAAAAGTTAGAAAAACCGCTCATCCGTTCACTGAACGTACCTGAGCCAAACTTCGGAAATTGATTCCGGGCACACCGGGCCTCGGAATCAAGCGCCGTCAGAAACTGCGTTCTTGTAAAATTCCAAAGAAAATTAAGAAAAAAATTTCCTTGGAATTTACGGCTCTTTACAGAGAATGTGCCTCAAATTCTTATGAGTATCCACCCATAATATCCTATATCATTTATGTCTCTCAAATGATATCATCCAGATATAGAACATATATTTAAGAATAGTTTCATAGTAATTACAGGTTCTCATCATAGTTGAGAACTACTATGACCTTTTAGTGTGACAACTACTCTTGGGACATTATTACATACTATGTTATACAGAAGAAAAATCATGATGTGATAAGAAGTTTATTAATATTAAAAACTATGAATAAATGTTATAAAAAAGTACACATAATTTGGTTCTAGGGCACCAAATACAACACTAACATCTTAGAACTCAACTCTTAAAAGCTGTAATTTGGATTCTCTCATCTTGATGATACCTTCATACATATTCTCAAGTTTTTCCCACAGTTATTTGGTTGTCTGCAAAGACCTAACTTTGGTGTAAACTTTGTCCTATGGAGATGAAAATATAACATTACTAGTCTTCCCATAAATCTAAAGGTTCCTCTTATTGGAAAATATCATAGCTCCATCTTCTATAATGGGTGGAAAGCCTAGGGTGACAATTTCACTAACCTCTAAACCCTGTAAAAGAAGATAAAGAAGCATACAATTCTTACATCCATGAAAATTTTACCCACCAAAAAAGGGAACACCTATACTATTAATATAACTTTGTCCTTCCATGATAAACTTGAAAAAAGTAGGATCTTAGGGGGGGACCATGGCTCAGATACCACTTGAAGCACCCAAATCTGTTAATATACCACTAAGAGGGTGGATGGTGAATCAGTGGTTATTTTTTTAAAAATTATTTTATTTTACTAATTACACCCCTATATCGTGTAGGAGTCATGATTTACTCTTAAAAATATCTTGCTCACCCGTATACAAGATTATAATAATCACGCCACACGTAGAAATTTTTACAAGGTTCAGCTCGATGTGAGAGACTAATACTTTCTAGGTTTAGTTTAAGTTTCAAGACATAGATTATCACTAATATAACTATTATTACAAGAGAGGGGTAGTGTTTATCATTAAATATCTATGAGTTATAAAAAATATAGTAAAAATTAAGGGTAGAATACATCCTTGAACTTGTACAACAACAATAACTGAACGATGTTTTTTATTCTAGTACCACCAACATTTGATTATTGCCTCCTTACTCTTGGTTGAATCTGATCTTTAGAGCATGATATTATACCTAAATATCAAATAATAGATCCTATTCTGGAAAAACCTTGACTGCCATATGAGTATGAATACAATGGTAGTAGATCAATCTTCCTCTCAATATTTCCTAATAAACCACCATGCATGAGAGCATACACACATGAGATGATATTCTTCCTTATCAACTATAATTTTTTAGAACAATAAAAATTGAATCATCTTTACCCAACCTATTTAGAAAATCTAAATTCATGTATGTGAATTATCTTCTCAAAATCTCACTCTTTGACACAACAACAGTGTTATTAGTTTCTCTCAATAATTCTTGAACAAATTTTCCTTCATTTATCCTTTTTATATCTTATAAAGAATACAAAAATAAAAATTCCATAATTATGGAAATTATCCTTAAATATTGGGTGTTTAAAATATATATCCAATAACCTTAACTCTATTTCCTTATAAATTAGTAAATAATGGTTTCAAATATTTCAATTTTAATTATCTAAGAATATCATACGGTCCTTTACTAAAGACTCAACTTCAAAGAACTCATACAATATTTAAATATTATGATCTTCTTCTTCCCACAAAATCTATATTTTTAATTTTTGTTTAAAATTACTCCATGTGTGCATGAGATCATGTAGAAATACCGCACGATTCTTGATCTCATAGTGTATAACCGTTCCTTATTTATAGAATCACCTTTGGGTTGATACTGAGATCTCAGCTAGAATCACAATCACTTTATGAAAATTGATCGATGAAGAGAAAAATATGAATAAAGGTTTGTTCTTATTCAATATTAAAAATATACAATACTTGAAAAATTAAATAATTCTCATTTAACTGAATTCTGTAAATTTCACTAAGTCTGGAATTCATATGAAATTTGGAAGTCATACGAAATATTCTTTCCTTTTCTAAATTCTTGTAAACAATAATTTCATATGACTTGTGAAGTCATACACAAATATCTAAAGTCATATGAAATGGAATAAAATCATATGAAATTCATCTAAAGTCATATGAAATTCACTAGAGTCATATGAAAATAGAAAATACATATGAAAAATACCTTTGAAGTCATATGAAATTAGAGAAAGTATTATGATTTCAAGACTTTTCCAATTTTCCAACTTAAACATGAAATTCCAAACTTCCTGAAATGACTTTAGGTATCTTTTAATTAAAATCCATCCCTTATAAAATAACTAAAAAACACTTTAAAAAAAATTAAAGACCAGGTTGAAAACAAATACAACTTCTCCAATAATTCTAAGGTCACTTCTCAACATAATAAAAAATAAAAGCATTGTGGGCATAAAAACTTCTTAATGAATTTATGGTTTGAAATATAAATTAAAAATCTCTAATAAATATATACATAGTATGGTATTTATGTGTTTGTGAATATCATTCATGAGGGTGATGATCCCCATCAATGGGTGCATTCAATTCTGGATTTTCATCTTCCCT
Source organism: Viscum album (assembly GCA_963277665.1). NCBI lineage: Eukaryota > Viridiplantae > Streptophyta > Magnoliopsida > Santalales > Viscaceae > Viscum > Viscum album. The sequence goes on along the minus strand of OY728121.1, from coordinate 1,073,033,231 downwards.
AAAATTAAAATCTCTAAAATCTTCTAATTTTTTTTTCTAAATCATTATTATTTTTTAAAGTTTTTTTATAAAACTTAACATGAATATATTATTCAATAACCATGATTATTTTTTTATAGAATATAAAAACTTTACTTATATTTGAATAACCTAAAAATATTACTTTATCATATTTGACATCAAATTTATCTAAAAAATATTTAGTATTAAGTATAAACACTTTACAACCAAAAAACCTAAAATATCCATATTTATATTTATTTTCCTTTAATAGTTCATAATGGATTTTCTTCAAAAAAGTTCTTAAAAAACAATTTCTATTAGAAATATAGAAAAATATATTCATAGCTTCTGCCCAAAAGTATTTATATGTTTTGAATTTATTTAACATAGTTCAATACATTTCTTGAATAATCATATTTTTTCATTTTAACAAAACCATTTTATTAGTGTGTTAAAGGGGATGAAAAGTTATGAGAATAATTATTTTCCTCACAAAAATTTCCAAATTATAAATTTATAAATTATCATCCTCTATCACTTATAGTAGACATAATCAAGTATCCTTTCTCATTTTGAACTAATTTACAATAAACAGTAGACTTAGATAATTTTTTTGATTTATTTGTAAATAAATAAACCCATGTCAATCTACTAAAATCATCCACAATAACAAAAACATATTTATTGCCACAAATAATAGTAGTTTTAATTGGTCTAAATAAATCTAAATGAATCAGTTATAAAGGTATTAAAATATTGACATCTTTGAGAGGATCTAAAACTTTATCTATGTTGTTTTCCCTTCTTGTAGGAATAAAAAATGTGATTTATATCCAATTTTAAATTGGGTAGCTGCAGAAATTGTCCATGTTTTGATATATTATATATAAATATAAAATTATCATCTCTAATCCTCCTATTCCATAAACACTTAACATTATGATTCGTTACTCCAACAAAATTAATGGAATTAATTTTTTCTTTTTCGGTTACCAAAAAAAATTCATCTTTTAAAAAAATTCACATTTCATTTTGAAACTTAGTTAGAATTCCATCACCACATACCTGTGAAATACTAATTATATTATTTTTTAAAACTTTAATAAATAAAACTTTATAAATGATAAAATTTTTATAAATACTAACTTCTCTAAAACCTTTAACCTTTCGATTTGCGTTATCTCCAAATTTAAAATTTCCTCCATCACATCTAATGAATGATAAAAAATTTGATTCACATCCTATAATATGCCTAGATAAACCACTATCCATATAATAAGTCTATTTTTTTGTGAATTCCAAGGCATATTTGCTATAAAATTAGATTTAAGATAGTTTTGGCACCCATTATACTTTGGGTTCAATAGGGTTAAAAATGAATTTTTGAGAACTCAAACAAATTTAAAACATGTATTCATTGGTAATCCTAAATATAACAATTTATAAATGAAATATTTTGTGTGTCCCAAATATTGTGTAAATATGTGAGAACATTCACTTGAATAATGACCTTTCATCTTATATTTAAAACATGTAACAATTGATACACTTACCTTAGAACTTTTAGTAAATAAAGTTGTTTAAAATTTAGGTAATTGTTGATCATAACCAAGCCCAATCTTATTTCTATTTATTTTATTCATATTCATCATTTTATCATAACTTTATCTACATTGAACAATGGTGGACATGATTTTCTTTAAACATTGAGTTTCATTTTTGATCTTGTCATTATCTTCTAAAAAAGTTTGAATTTTATTTATTCTTATTTATTATTTTTAGAAATACAATGTTTTAGTTTATAATTTTCATTTTAATAATATCTAAATATGCACATATTTTATCATTAGTGCTACAATAAATATTTCTTAACTTTATATTTTCTTTAAGAGTAATGTTTTTTTCCTCAAAAAGTTTCTTGTTCTTATATTTGAGTTCTTTGTAAAACTTATAAATTTTGATAATATCATTCTCTAATATTTTAATCACTTAATATAACTCATAAATTTTTGTTTTTCATAATCAAATTCATTGGAATCATATTAAAAATCACTAAACTGATTTATGAATCTATGAGTCACAAATTAGTTGATTATTTTTTTATTCCAGATACTAAATCTATTTTCTCTTTCATGTTTAGATTCTTGTTATTTTTTTCATACTTTGATTTTGGACATCCAGGCTTGATATGCCATTTTCTTCTGCATTAATAATATATTAAATGAGGAGAATCATTAAAAATAGTATTAAATTTTATGTATCCTTTCTGATCATCTCTAATACATGCCTTTCCAATCCTTCTAGAGTAATCTTTATTTCTTTTGTACATTCCTTTTTCTACTTGATAAATTTTGTCTATTTCACTTACTTGTAACTCATAATCATAAGTGTAAGAAGTAACATTCATATTTGATTTAAAAGAAACACTTTTTTTTGTAATATGTTCATCAAAAATATTTTTATGTTCCAATTCATATTGAAGTAATGAACTAATAAGTTCATCAAGAGTGTATTATTTTAAGTTCTTACTTTCATCAATAGCGAAATTTTTAGGGTTACATTTCTTTGGTAAAGATCTAAGAACTCTTTAAATAAGAATAATATCATCTAAGGTTTTTACTAAATCACTCATTCCATTTAAAATGCTAGTAAATTGATGAAACATTTGATTTATAGTCACTTATTTACCCATATTAAAATCCTGATATTCAACCTTAAGCATCCCTAGTTTAGTCTTTTTTAATTTATCAGTTCCATACTACGTGACTTGCAAAATTCTCCAGATATCATGATAAATTTTACATGATGATACATGACTAAATATATTTCTTCCAATAGAATAATATAAAGTATTCATAAATTTATAATTTAATAAATAGTTTACTGCATCATTAATCAAGTATTTATAATAAACTTCAGGCAATTTTTATGGTTTTATCATGATAGTATAGTGATCAATGCTTAGATATTTGAGGAATGATTACATTCAAGATTGCCAATATCTATAGTCAATACCATCAAAGAAAGTTGGTCACTAAGGAATCCAACATTATTATAACTTGAACCCTCCATCTTAAATGATATTTCCCCTTAGATGGTTAAGTATAGAGAAAAGGTTAACAATGAATATATATTTATATACTAAATTATTGAATCATGATGCATAAAAAGGTACATGCTCTAATAATAATTTTTTACTAGATATATATATGGTTTAATGGTAAGGGGGGGGGTGAATTTACCATTTTATAATTTAAAAAAAAATATATTAGAGTTAAAAATAATTTGAGTAGTGGTAAAATAAAATATGATCACAAGAGATTTTTGCAGTCGTTTAGATCAAAGTGATACTACATATACTCTTCACTTCTCTATATCCCTGAGAGAAATGAAACCCACTAAAATAATGAATTTTGATGGGAATTCAACACCCAATTACAATCAACCTTTTTTAGATTGGTCACAACTAACACAACACTTGAATTTTAAAGGGAAGTCATAACCCGTTGCAACACTAATTTTTTCAACCTAGATTCACAACCGAAAGAACCTCATTTTTCACCCTAGAGGAACAACCTAACCAGTCCTACCATTTTCTATATGGATACACAACCCAATGTACCTTTTAAGTGATATTATAACCCAAAATTCATGCTTTTTAATGAAAAATCATAAACAAAAAATAACACACACACAAAAAGATAAGGAATTACAACACCAAAAACTAGATTTAAAACTTTGAAAATCCTAAGTGTCTAAAAATATTAGACCACTTTATGAAAATTAGAGTGTAACACATTTAAGTTTAGCTAATAATATCACAAAAATAGTGATCATAAAAGTGTATAGTGTCATGTTTTGTAGTGCACACCACTTATTTTTTTCTAATTTTCATAGTTCAATTATATCTCACAACTTGTATTGGTGATATCTGTATTTATTTATAAATATTTCTCCATGATTTTTTTAGAAATCATATCCATTATAGATCTTATTTTTCAAAGCAGCAACTGTGGAAGAAATTTTAAAATTATGAGCTATTCTAGAGTTGTTCAAAACTTCACTCAAAACCATCATAATCATTTGATGATTTCTGAGAAGGCGTTTCCATTATTTAATCTCTATTTAATGTGAATGAAATAATCCTTCATATATATAATAAATAAAACTTCATGTAAAACATACAATGCAAAATATATCAATTAAAATAAATAAATAAACCGAAATAAATAAATAAATAGAAAAAATATTCAAAATGTGAAAGAGTAAATTTTTCTATTTCAATTATTCATGAAAGTCATTATTTCTAGTGTATGTTTAATTACTTTGTAGGTTTCAATGTATGATTCATTATAGCAATGTATGAGTGTTTTTTTCTTGTATACGAGTCATTCAAACCACGCATGATTCATTCAGACCACATATGATCCATTTTTGGTTCTGTGTATGAGTCATTTGATTTGAATAGGGTCATTTTGACTATGTATGAGTAATTTTGGTTTTGTGTATGTGTCATTAATTTTTCATATATTTCAACCTAGTGTTCATTTATGTTATTCAATTTTTTATTCTTACTTTGAAAATATATTAGAAACTTTGAACATAATTTTTTTTACATATTTAAAATAAAAATAAAAAAAATTAATTAAAAATGAATAAACCAATTAAAAATCATTCTTTTATTCTAAAATCAGTGAAATATTCAATAAAATAAATTATTCTTTTCCAAACTCATGTTGGAGAGAATAATAAAATAGGGATTTTGTAATTATCAAAACACAAACAAACAAAGTGGAAATGATCCACTTCAACACCCCATGGGGGAATAACAATAACAATAACAATAACAATAACAATTATAATAATTATAAGAACAACAAAAACAAAAACAAAAACAATACATATAAAAATATTTGAGTTTTTTGGTATCTTATAAAAAGTTTCTAAACTCAAACCTAAATATAAATGGGTATTACATATAATACTCAAACCCAACCTAAACCTAATTCTGAGGCACCTGAACTAGATTTAATTGAATTGGGAAGGTTAGGTACCCAGTTAATGGATATAATTTGTCATCCATTATATTTATATCATTTTCACCAATATTTATTACAACATTTTTAAAGATAAAAAAAATCATACGATCAAAGCCTCAATTTGATTTATAAAACTATATAGATAGAAAATATTTAATAATAATAATATTTTTTTGTAATATGAAGAATTAAGTTTCTTTCATCTTTCTATAGCATTAAAATATTATTATAATATATTTTTTATTTTTTTAATACGATTTTAAAAAATAGAATAATTTCATGTACCAAATACATCAAACTTTTTTCATACAAGGAGCATAGGTTACACATGTAATTTTGACCCAATGGGGATGCACTATTTTTAAAGACTTGTTTAAGTATTATCTGAAAAATGATTCATTATTATTTCATACAATTATTTTTTATTAGTTTTATTTCTTTCCAATCATATGTTTGTGAAGTTTATAAAAAATTGAAAGAGTTTTTTAGAACTTTGGACCACTAGGGTTTAAGTTAGAGTATGTTTTTTTTAGATATCGTACAGCCATATAAGTACATAATAGGTTGGATAAAAAGTATAATACAAGTTTTTCAATATATAAAAGATATAATTATGAATATATTTGATGCATCCTAAATAGTTTTTTGGAGTTAATTATATATTGGAATTAATTTGGATTTTTTTGGAGCTAGTAGAGTAAAAATTACAATATATGACGTGTTTTGGAGATGAGTAAAATGTTTTAAAAAACATATTAGTGATGAGGTAAATATTTGTAAAATAAATATAAAAGGAAAACATTGGGTCAGGTAGAGAAAAAATGTGTTGAATCCAATAAAGGAAAACTATGATGCATTTGATAGAGGAAAAATGCATTGTGTCCCATGGAGGAAAATGACATTATGTCCAATAAAATTTGATGTTGTAAAGCATATAATTCATGTTAAGTTGTATAAAAAAGTATTATAGGAAACTGTATAGATTAAATCATATATTAAGATACTTGAATAAAAAATTATAGGAAGATAATAGATAGTCCAGGATGACCATTGACCATGTTTTAATAATGGTTCCATCATTGCACCATCGAACAAACAGATTGAGGATGATTATTGACCGAATTCAAAATAAGGATTCCCTCACTACATTGTCAAAGGCATATAGAACTAGTGATTATTTCATTTTGGGATATATACATGTCACATACCGACCCCACTAGGAATCCTCCTTATCTAACAATGAGATTGAGAGTGACCCCTATAGATCATCTCTAATAGGCCATAATATGAATACTAACACCTAGGTTATATAAATTACAACATGAGATGCATTACCCTTGTTTTAATTAAAAAATCACCACATCCACCATAAAACAATAAAACAACCTCAACAACTAAAATTAATAAATTCATGATTAATGTTAACACACATATCCTAAACATATCAATCTTGACTTAAAGGAAGCTCCAATGCATGACTCCCCTTACTCCGATCAGATCACCTCATGCTTAAAATAAAATATTTTAATACCACCCTTGAACTGATCTTATAAGTCTGAAATAATAGGGAATAATGGGGTGAGAATACAAGTATACCTAACAATTTCCTCCCATAACCTCTCTAATTTCAAGTGAAATTTCTTAGTAAAGCCTCAATTAATTACATATACAAAGTCTAATCATTTAATCACAATAAGACAATAAAGCTACGACCTAAGTAAACCTCTAATTCATGTCATCCATCATCTCAACCAAATCACCACAACCAAAACACTATATCCAACACATTAATAGCCACCTCATGTTATCCATACCACTAATGATAGTATATATAACCACAAAAATTACCTACTGATACAACCACAACAACAACAACTAATCTATGGTGGGAATATAATATCCCGCCTATGCATCAACATCACGGAATACCATATCCCTCTCATAAAATAAATATGATAGAATGTCATATCCATTTAAAATCTACATCATAAACCTTTTAAATAATGTTATAAAAATTCCAAAACACAATAAAATCATCATATAAGCCAACAATCATATTAAATCACCACATCAAACACAACACATAACCACAATCTATAACATAATAATAACCACAACATAAGAGCTACAATAATTTCCCTTAACCTCAACTCACTCATCCTAACATTTACATTAACATCCCCATGTCCCAGTTTAATCTACCTTAACTTACCACAACCACACTACACTCCCCCAAAAGTATACCACCACCTCATAACCAGAAAAACTCCATTATACCTAAACATTCTACATTTAACCCTAGTTTTTTTCAATTTGATTCCATCACCACGTAACTACTTAAACCCATTCATCCATCATAGTTTCTAATAATTCATTACACTATACTACATTTACCATGATAACCTCTCCAATCAACATAAAGGTTCTTAGAAACATGACCATTCCTTGTAATAATTCACAAAAAATAGTCAAATTACATTTAATTTCTATTACATTAACCCCATTTATTTCTCATCCCATTAATGATGTTAATCCATGATGATTTTATACCATTCCAATTACTATAATTATTATCTTATTAATTAGTTCATAATTGCATACCGATTTAACTACCACATATGCTCACATCTCATTGATTCAGTTGATCTATTATTAGTTCATGAAATTCATAATAATTACTCATCAACACAACAACCAAACTATATAAATACACTTAACACACATAAAAGGAAAATTTAGAATTCCCTACCTCATCAAAGTTCTATCCTTTCTTCAATAATCATTAAATCAAGTTATCTAACTCTATAAATACCCAACCATGATAGAAACATCAATATTCATCCATACACACACTAATTCCCAAAAAATAGAGTATAAGAAAATTCCTCCAATCCAATACAAAAGTAGAGATGATAAATCCCACTCACCGAAAATCTAATATTTAATCTGTCCTCTCCCATGAAGAAATTTGTCAAGGTATTATAAGGATATTTGAAAATATCACCCAAGTCACCCTATAGTCTATACTAGAGTTATAGATAAGTATCTTAAGGAAATAATGAGTTTACGGTAGTTTTCAAAATATTTTAAATTGTTTTCTCAAAAACCACAGTATGGACACATTAACCATTTCGTGTTTCCCTCGATCAATGTTTGATTCAAAACTTATGACATAATATTATATCATACCATAAAACCAATAACTAACTTCCATCCAAATTAATTTATACCTAAATTCTAATATAACAAGGTTTATAAAACCACTTCTTAGTTTATGAATTTCCCAAAAAAACATGACTTAGAACTATGACATAATCACTTTCCTCACATAGATAATCCAAAACACCAAAATCCTTTTACAACCCACTACAAAATGGTTTATATAACCAAATCATGGTTTTATACTTCAAAAAACCATGTAGATTAACCAATTATCCTCTAAGACTTGATGATAAACCATGAAATCCCTAATAGAACCACAATGTAATTCATGAAACTAAGTCATAATTCATATATCATGTTATCCAATGAATTAACCAATACTCATATCCCTCATCCCATCAACACTTGATCAAACTAACCACTTTTAGAACTATCCACATCGTAATATACCAAACCACGATGTGTTTTTCATATCAGGTCAAATTCCAATATAAACCTAAAATGAACAAGGTAACCCCCCCCCCCAAAAAAAATACATCCACTATGCGGGTTACCTCTAAAATTGGACCTTCACCACCAAAAATAATTTAACCAAGACATTTAAACTAAATAAAAAAAATAACAGTAATAACATTAATTTGAATTAAAGATTCAAATTTATATTTTAAGTATAAATATGTAAAAAACTCTATACATTGAACCCATATCCATAACTCTTTCTCCCATGTACTTTCCTCCTAACCATTATACCTTTTTAGAACATGAACCAATGGAATGTCATTTCTTAATGACACATTATCTTAGAGATCCTAGATATCCACTGGTTTCTCAAAAAACATCACATATTCTTCAATTTCAAGATCATCCCAATAAATAACATGAGATTAATCATGATGATATTTATGAAACTATGACACATGGGAGACATTGCGGAATCATTCCATCCCAGGTGGAAGTGCCAACCGATACTCCATTCCCCCCCACATGCTATTAAATCATGAAAGGTCTATAAAACCTTAGAGATTAAAAAAATTTGTGTTTCCCATGCTTAGAGATATAAGTTATCTTGAGTCACTCACAGTCTACCCAGTATTGAATAAAAAAAATACTTGAATTCATTTTTGTTTTTTTGAGTCGATTTTGAGATTCTTGAGTACTAAATCAAGTTTATTTAAAGTATTAGAATAACAAAATTGAGTATCTTGTGATTCTAATAAAGTATCTAATATTTTTATATATTATTTTTATTCAAAATATATGTATTTAATTTCAAGATCAATATTTTTATCTCATGTATAAATTTGAGCTTGAGTTCTAATAAGAACTAGATTTTATAATTAAAATTATGGTAAAGTATTGTAATCAATTTGAGGCAAGTATAATCAAGTAGCTTCATAGAGCCTGAGTATAGCTCGAGATCAAGATCTATCTTGGAAATTGGTACTTTTTCAAGCATCGAGCTGAGTTAGAGAATCAAATTCAAATACCAAGCTCGATCTTGTGTAATGAGATACTCAGATTGGATGGGCTCTATTATAGCCCTACCCATATTGGGGTGAAACCTTAAAAAACACATGGTCATAAACATAAAACTACAACAATATCCTTATCTGATTAAAGTATGTTTTTTGATCACCCTAAATTGCCTTCATCCACTCTCAAATAATCATTATCCTCTTTTTCATATCTTATACCATATCAGGTCCAACAACCACCATCATTTCAACATCAACCCAACACTGAGGTAATCTAAATGGTCATCTATATAACACCTCAAATAGAGAAATTCCAATAAAAGAATAATAATAGTTATTGTAAGAAAACTTGACCAATGAAAAATTCTCCACCTAAGATCTATCAAGTTCTAGAATTCAATCACTCAACATATCCTCCAACGTATGAATCATCCACTCAGTTTGAATATTCAACTATGGATGTAATGTAATGTTGATGTATAACTAGTTATAAAAATCACATTATAATCCTTTCTAAATATGTAATGTAAATTGAGGATCATAATTTGGAAAAATAGTTCTTAAGGATCTGTGAAATCACACCACCTCCTTTATATAAAGCCTCAACCCAACATCCACCGAGTCATTTCCTTAATTAGTAAGAAATGATTTACTTCTTTAATATATTAAAAGTGGACCAGATATAATCACACCCTTTTAATGCATGGGATAAGATAGTCACAAAATCCATTGATAAATCCTCTTACTTCTATTATGGAACATTCAAGGGCTATAATTACCCTACAAGAACTCGATGTTTCACCCCTAATTGCTGGCATATGAGTCATATAGATACAAAATTGACCATTTATTCCTTCATTAAAAGCTACCAAAGATGCTTCCTTAATGAATGATACATCTTCCTAACACTCAGCTATATCGTCAAAGGTGAGTTGTAAAACTCTCATAAAACTAAATATCATATACTCCGAGGAATATAAAACTTATCACATAACAATATACAATTCCCACCATCATCTTACCAACCATAAATAGAATATCCATAAACTATTTGATCACTCCACTCAACCTCAAGATATCCTAGTTGAAAATTTTACACTCACTATAAAAAAGGAGAATGCACCATCATTTAATACATTCAACCTATAATGAAAACCTCATTCAAGTATAAATGAAAGGTTTCATCCTATTCCATTATTTTAAACTCATCCCTTTCATCTTAGGAAACATCTCCATAAGTATCCCTACTCAATTCACCAACCAAAAAATTACATTTTCTTAGAGTATACAAGATCTAAAAATTAAAATACCAAGGGACTCCACCCATATCCCCTAAAAAAGGTTTAAATCCCACTAATATAATATATAATGCAAGTTTTTTCATTTAATTATGACTAAAAAGTTTTCTCCAAGTGGGTAATGTCTCTACATCTTCACAAAAAAAACCAAAACTACCAAATCATGATCACAGGTCATATAATTATGTTTATAAGGTTGTAAATACCTTAAATCATAAGATATAACTAATATATGCTACATAAAAACACACCTTAAGTTGTGATGTGAATAATTATAATAAAAATTAAACATAATTCCTTCCTTGAGAAGTAAAGGATAGGGGTGCTGGATAATTTCTCCTTTAAACACTCAAATGATAACTAACATTACAACATTCAAATGAATTATTTCCCCTTCTTAGTCAAATATAATAAGGGTAATCAAATATAATAGAAATTAGATATAAAATTATGTTAATATCTATCCAAGTTTATAATGACATGCAACTCAAATACATTCTTCAACACTTCTAAAGAAACAAATGCCTCAATCTTAGATAAATCCACTACAAATCCTTACTAAGAAACAATGTGTATAAGTAAGTTAACCCCTCATTCCCAAACCTTGAACTTCAATATATTTAAATACAATTGATGTCAATGAAGGATATTTAAAACCACCCAAAAATTTTCATCATACTCTTCCTCGGTCCACAGGTAAACTGGTATATCATTGATAAACACCACTACGATTAAATGAAAATAAAACCCCAACACCCAATGAATTAATTATATAAACATTTATAGTGAATTGGTAACTCCAAAGTGAATTAATAAAAACTCAAGATTCCCATATTTACAATGAAAAGTGGGGTTTTAATGTCTTCCTCCTTCACCCTCATTTGAAGGAATCCCAATCTCAAGCCCATCTTTGTGATCCAAATATATTTTGTTATTTGATTAAATAAGTCCCCAATCCTTGGTAAAGGATACCGATTCTTCACTATCACCTGGTTCAACTACTAATAAATAATAGAAAACCTCAAACCTTCATTGGCTTTCTTGGAAAACAACACTGGGAATCCTCATAGAAATACACCTGACATAATAAAACCCTTTTTGTAATAAATCTTTAATCTGAATCTGTAACTCCTAATACTATATAGGAGCCATATGATAAGTGTCTATTGATACCAAAGATATACCTAGATATAACTCAATACTAAACTAGATCTCCCACCTCAGTACTAAAATCATAATCTTCTCAAGGAAAAAATCAATGAAATCCCTTACCACTCTAGGAATCTTATCCACTTTAAAAACCACAAGGAATTAAAATCATAATCCAAGTTATAAATCCTCCAGGTTTAATATGTCACAAATCATTCCTCTAATCTCCCTATTTGGTGAACACAAAACAACCTACACTCTTGTTAGAATATATCACACTCCTTTGATAGCATTTAATAATTTCTTACATAGAATGCAACCAATCTATAATAAGTATGGAATCGTATTGTTGTATGTGAAATAAAAGTAAATCCCATTTCATAGGTTTGCATCTTATCACTAAATCTTCCCCATAAACTACCTCAAATAGCCTTGACCAATCTCTTACCATAGTAGATAACTTGAGTGGCTGAAAAATAATCTCCAAGGTTAACTCTATATTTATCACTAATCCATGAAAAATAAATAAATATGGTTCTCCATGTAGAGGTGTCTCCTATAAGGTAATTATCCAAGATCCTTCCATTATAAGATTCACTCTCTAACATATAACCATGGGTGTCTCCTAAACCCTATTTCCACTACCTCATGATTTCAACACATGGGTGACATAAAATTAAGAAAAAAAATGTTTTAGACCAAGGAAAATGTGGATGTCTCTAGTCATACTACCTCAAGGTCAATCAAAGCAACAATTAAATTCACAACACACACAACCTTCATTTTTATTCACTATATGATGTATAAATCCATAACTGTATAACTACCCTATTGGAAATACACCATCCCTATAGTAATGTTTCATAAATAAATAAATCCCACACTTATAATCATTGGAACCAATTATGACCTGAGTCAGATTCCTAGGTTTAGTTCATATACCAAGTTAAATTAATAGGATAACCTTACCAACCCATAAAACCCTCACTAGTGATAACTCCAAACTCTATCCTAAAACACTCACTTTGATGTCATTCTATCACATCTCTAATCAAATAATGATATCAAGAGTGACCCCCAAAGACATCCTTTAATAGGTCATGGGGTGGTAACTAGCACCAAGGGTATATAAATCACAATATGGGAGGCATTATAATTTTTAAGTAAATAATAACCATATCCATAGTAACATAATTTACCAAACTAAATATATCAAATGAATAAATAAATTAGTAATGTTAATACATATATCTCAAATAATCATTCCAAAACCAGCATTTTCCAATACTAACCTTGACTCAATCCTATAAGTTTAAAAATAACAAAGAATAATAGGGAAAGTATACAAGTATACTCTAAATATTCCTCCTATAACCTCTCTTGTGTCAAGTGAATGGGCATAGTAAAACCTCAATAAATTATATATATAAAGGTTAATTATTTAAGCATAGAAATATAGGAAAACAAAAATATAATTAAAAATCCACCGCATGTCATCCACTACCTCATCCACATCACCACAACCATATCACCACATCTAACACATTAATCACCACCTCACACCATCCACACTTCTAACATTACTATCTATAGCCACAACCACTATATACCACCATAATGAGGACTATATAGCTACAAAAAATAATAATTATATAATGATGTAACAATAACAACATAAATATATCTATAGTGAGAATAAAATATCCCTCCTTAACATCAACATAAGAGAATGAAACATCCCTCTCATCATATCAATATAAGGGGATATCACATCCCTACAATATAAACATAATAAACCTGATAAGAAAGGATAACACAATCCCACACCTTAATATTAATATTATATAATACAACGAGCATATCAAATCACCACATCAAATATAACACAAAACTATGATTCCCAAAACAATAATAAACACATCACAGTAGATGTAAAAACCTCCCCTAACCTCAAATTACTCATACCAACCTATGCACTAATATGTATATGTCCTTGAGAAATCTAACCCAGCTAACTAAATCCATACCACAAAGCCCAACTAGTATAACATCAGATCGTAACCACACAACCTATGTCATACCTAAATGTTCTATATTAAACCTTGGGTTCTACCACTCTGACTCCACTACCTCATAACCAATTAAAAACCCATTCTCCCATCAAGGTTTCCAGTACTTAATCATGTTATAATATGTTTATCATGGCCACCTCTTCAGTCAACATAAAGGTTCTTAGCAACATAACAACACCTCATAATAAGTAACAAAAAAACAATCACCTTCTATTTAATTTCTATAACATCCAAACACTTTCCTCATCATCCCACTAAAAATGTTAATCCATACTAACCCCTCTACTCCAATTACCAAAATATAATCTTCCCAATTAGTTTATTATTGCATAATAATTTAACTTCCACATTCACTCATATATCATCAATTAATTTAATCTATCATTAGTTCATGTGATTTATAGAGATTACCCATTAACACATCATCCAAACTCCAAAAATACAATTAACAAGAATAAAAGGAAAGGTTAAAATCCTCTACTTCATTAAAGTTTGATCATTTTATAAACCATCCATTAATCTCATTCCTTAACTCCTTAAATCCCTATACATTATATAAACCTTATGATTCATCCATCTACACACCAATTAATAAGAGAAACAAATAAAATGAGAGCCCTCCAAGCCACCATAAGAGTATATATCATAAATAATTCTTATCTATGATCTAAAATTCAATATAATCTATACCATGAAGAAACAAATATAGGGATTCCATGGGTCTTCAAAAATATCCCCTAAGTCATCCTTTAGTCCATCTCAGGGTTATAGATAAGTATTTCAAGGAAAAAATGAGGTTTGTTTGGTTTTTTAATATTTTAATCAATTTTATCAAAAAAAAACTATATCCACATCAACCATGTTGTTTCTACTTTTATCAAAGGCTGATCTGAAATTTATGCTAGAATCTTGTCTCATCCCATAAAATTCACAACTGCCTTCCATCCAAATCCATGTATGCCTAAATTCATCTATGAGTGGTCTATAAAACCACATAATAGTTAATGAATTTTTTTAAAAACATATCTTAGAACTATGGAATAATAACATTACTCATTTTTACTAGAAAAAATACCAAAATACTTTCACAATCCACTATGATGTGGTTTATATAACCAGGTTGTGGTTTTATACTTCATAACTCCTAGTTTCTTTAGAAAATCTCCTCTAAAATGTACTTATAAACTATAATATCCCTAATATAAACATAATTTAATCAATATAAAACCACTACATGATTCATATTCCATATTGTATATAAAATTCACCAATCTTAATCTCCCCCATATATCAACACTTGATCAAACCAACTGCTGCTAGAGCTTACCATAATATGTTTTTCATGTTAATTAGAACTCCTCACTAAATTAAACTCTTCACTTATCTATTACTTCACCAAATCCCACTAAACATGTAAAGGAAATAATATAGAAAACTTTTCCATTTACATATATATTCCATATATGGGTATTGATGACCTATATTATTAGAGTTTCCCTGAAGAACTTGACTTGAATGAAAATAGGCAAATACTAATATGAATAAGGGAGTTTCATCAAATAAACTTTGGATGAATTGATCTCTTATATGAAAATGGATGAGTTTATATGTTTCTTATTTTCATGTATTAATGAAAATAATATTCCTTATAATTTAATTTAGTACAATAGGGTTGGGTGATATTCCATGTAGTTTAAGGTTATGTAAAAAACTATTTTGTGCAGTTTAACATCATCCGATAAGGATAAGATAATATATAGTTTAAGGTTGTGAAACAAGGATTTTTATATCTTATAGTTTTACATAATACAGTAAGGATAGTAGTGTATATATTCTATCATCATGTGGTAAGGATAATATGTCATTAAATTTAAGGTTATGTGACAGGGACCATGAACCAGACATGAAGAGTTATGTGTAGTTTTCTTGAGTAACATATCATTGGTAGTGTCACAATCATGATTCCATTTTAAGGTATTTATTATTTAATTCAGGTCTTTATTTTTATCTATATAATTTCTATGCCTCTTTCTTTAAAATTTTACATTTTTGGGGAAACATGGCATGGTGCATGGTTGACACACGGTTAGAGAAAACCATGCACCAATCCTAAAAAACCGTGCATGTTAAGGTAGTGGCACAAGAGCACCCACATGGTTAGTACATGATCCTGATAACCATTAAACCAAATCATGTAGACTTACCTATGGAACCAGAGGCACCCATATAGTTGGCGCATGGTTTGGAAAATTATGCGGCCAAATCGTGCGATCTTCTTAGTTTTTAAAATATTTGAAATTATTAAACTACCACAATCCTGATTTAACCCCTCCCATCCCCTAATTTCCCCATTCTCGACCCTCCTAGATCTATGTGAACTATCTCTCTACTCCCCTCCCCTCTCAACTCCATTTTTAGGGATATTTCATTGGTTCTTTAAGACACATCCAAGTAATAGACTCCTCTCATTTTCCTTTAGTTTATTCTTCCTTCTTTCCCAAGTTTGCTCCCACCCAGTGGTTGTGATGACCTTGGGACGGTCCAATCCAAATTGTATAGCATGGGATTTGATATTTATGGTTTTTACTTCTATAGGAACCCCTCTCCTATTAGATTGCGGTTTTGAACTAGTTCTTGGTGATTTAAAGGGAAAAGGTATGTGGTTTCATGTTGTTCCAATGTTTAATAACTTAAATATTCTTGCTTATAAATTTAAATATTTCCTAAACTATTTTTTGTATGTGAGTGGGTGATTCTAAAGGTGATTTAGTGTGTGTTTCATGTTTTAAAGTTTATTTCCCCTAGAGTAATTGTTAGAAATGATGTGCTTCAGCATGTGGTGGGTTGGAATGTGTTGAAAGAGGATTTTTATAGCTTAAAAAAGAGGGAAAAACACTTGGGAACTCTGGGATCTTAGGAGGATAGACTAAGAAAAGTATTCTAGATGAGGTGGTAGGGATTTGGACCATTTTACCTAGTAGTATTATGCTATAACACTAACTAGACAAATTGTGATGTGATGATTATAGATCATTCATGGATATGGATATATTTATGGTTAGATCACTGAGAGTATGAGGATCATAGGTCCCTAATCACCCTAGTTACTTAGGGATTTCCCATGGTTCTTATATTTGTGTTTTTACTTACTCATCAGTTTTTCTATTTTATTTACTTCTCTTATAAATTTTTAAGAATGTTTAAATCAAAATGTTTCCTTCCTTTAAAAACTAGAATATTTTATTTTTATTATAATGGATATGCATGGAACACTTGGTGGGATCCTACTAGGGAAGTGAGATCACACCCTACATATACCAAATGGGTTCATGTAGATCTTGTTTTTTCTAACTCAGGTAAAAGAAAGGACTCACATAGTGGTGGTGGTGGGTACTATTTATAGTGGCAATTTGGGTTGGGTGTTGGTGGTGACATGATGGGTGGTTAACCCTTATGTCATAAGGATATTAGTGGCTCTTATATTCCCCCCTTTTATTTTGTTCATTTTGGTACTTGACCATGGATTCAATACCTTAATTTGTGTATGCTTATTTTGTTATATATCTTATTATGGATGATTATTATAACGATTGATGTTGTTTTTGGTTATTAAGATGGGAAAATAATTCCCAATTGATTCCTTGATGCCCAAGATCTAGTGTCCAGCCCATAGGGATCGGGAACACCCTTCATGCCATGTCATAGGCTAGGTCAGGTGTCATATTGGATAGAAGCCCGAGACGGTTCATGAAAAATTGTATCAGAGGAAGCCTTTCCCTTTTCTTTGGGTATTGTTATTTGGGAAATGTTTGGATAGACAGGAGTTAGGACTATCGAGGATTGAGGTTCTGGTTGCGAGTGGGGTGTCTAGAAAACACACCTCATGAAAATCATTAATTAATAATGAGATATTTATAATTTAGTTTAAATCCTCTCTAAGGTGTAATGCACAAGCTGTATACTGGGTATGGGAACTAGGTAGGGTGGTGCAATTTGAGTTATTATGATTTAATTGTGAGTAATGTGGATTTTTTTATTATTTCATTTACTTGAATACCCATGGTTTGATGTATTAATGATTTACCTTTATGTTTACTTGACTTGTGTATTACCATGCCTCCCCGAGGCCTCTTGCACAGGAAGAAGAGGAGGCCAATGAGAATTATCTTTTGGCCAACCCATCAGTTGATTAGAGACTTATAGAGGCAGTGGTTTAGGCTGTCCAAACCCTTGACCAGGGAAGATATGGTTCTACTCAAGATAGGAAAACTAAACTAATGTAAGATAATTACTGAGATTAAGATTTTCTCAAACATAATCCCCCCTCCTTTCGGGGAATCACTAACCCATAGGAATATAAATATTGGGTGGATAAAATCATGAGGATGTTTTAGTTCCTTGTAACTCCTAAAGTCGTTAAAGTGAAGTGTATTACATTTGTGGTAGAGGTCCTAAACCGTAGGTGGTGGGAGACCATGGTTCAGGATAAGAAACATGAGCATATAGGGTGTAAGGATTCTAAATCCACCTTCATCAAGAAATTTAATGCTAAGAACTTAACCCTCACCAAGTCTCGTGAGTTCATGTCCCTTCAGCAAGGGGATCATTCAGTGATGGAATACACCAACTACTTTACAAATACGGTTCACTTTTATCCTAATATGATCACTAATTATAGGTTAAAGGCCCACAGTTTTGAAATGGGGTTATAGTCAAATAGACAATCTCAAGTATTCCTTCTTAAATTGAAGACTTATGATTAGGTGGTCAATCAGGCTTTAATAGTGGAATTTGATTAGGAAGGTATGTCAGGATTGACTAGGATACCTCTATTTCCTTGATAAAGTGGGACTGGATAATATAAAAATAATAGGAAGTGTGAGGAATAAGGAAAATATAGTGGTATTAGTTCTGGATATCCACCATGACCACCTTCATCAATAGTTACAAGTAAAGGTACCAGTGTGTGTCGTCAGTATGGAAGGCCTGAGCATGCGTAGTCTACATGTCAAGTCCCACCCAATGCATTTCACCTTCATAGATGCATGGGAAGAAGGCCTAAGCATGTATGGTCTACATTTTAGGTCTCACATAGGGCATTCCACCTTTATGGATGCATGTTCTATCTATATAAGTTTTGTAAGAATGTTCCTCCCTCTCTGAGTGGTGTAGGCTATACAATACCTAGAGGATCTATAGATTAATATGATATGTCAAGGGTAATGGGGCCTCATTCTGGTGGACCTGGTGGAAAGGATAGATCTTATTATGGGTGGAGTCATCTCAAAGTATATCCATAGATTATTAGTTGACCTTATACTCAGAAAAAGATGAAGCACCTATATGTAGTAGATTAGGCACTGGCTGATCTAATGTAGGTATCATGACAGGCAGAGGTGATATTCTTATTACATCGTCTATGGTAATTACTTTATTCGATATAGGAAATTCACATTCTTTCATATCTTCCCACCTTTTATAATTAATAAAACTCCTGAACAAGATTATTTCATATGGTATGATGTTAGTTACACCCCTTGGGAAGAGGAAGGAGTAGGGTTTCTGATGCCCATATTTTGTTGTATCTTTTTTCAGAAGCTAAGATGAAGTGGGAATTTATTTTCCTAGAGATGGACCTCTTTAATGTTATCCTAGGAATAGGTTGGATGAATTTTTTCAAGGCCCACATCAATTTTTACCATCAACAGGTGACCTTCATGCCCCTGATGGGAGTTCTCGGGTCTTCCAGGGAGAATGGGATCCATGATCAGGATGAGCGGGACATCCCTTCTAGATTTGTGTATAATTTCTTTTCAAGAATCCTCCCAATTACTATAAATTGATAGAAAAGGTTTCAATAGTGGGTTTCTTTCTATGTTTAGTGAGTTTCCTAAAGTGTTCCTAGAGGATTTCTTGGGATTTCATCCTGAGAAAGACATAGAGTTCACCATTGATTTGTTTCCAGGGGAATAACTGACATCTCTCCCTTCATATCATATGATCCCCATATAATTGAGGGATTTAAAGATTCAACTAAACTATTTAGAGCCCAAAGGTTTCATTTATCCAATCATGTATCCTTAGTCCACTTTGGGTCACTTTTCCAAGAAAGTCAATGGATCCCTTCAACTATGCATTGATTACCAGAAACTAAATCGGGACAGGATCAAGAATAAATACCCATTTCCCCATATTGATGATATTTTTGACCAGCTTAAAGGGGAAAATGGTTTTCAAATATTAACCTCCGTTCAGGGTATCCCCAGGTTAGGATAATAGAAGGTAATGTTCCCAATAACAATTTCTAAAGCAGATATGACCACTTTGAATATCTGGTAATGTCGTTAAAATTAATGTATGATCCTTTAGTTTTCATGGACCTTATGAATTGGTTGTTCCATATATGCCCCAAATCCTTCATCATGGCATTTGTGGATGATATTCTGGTTCACTCAAAATTGTAATAGGAATATGGAAAATATTTTAGGATCATTCAAGAATGTTGAAAGACCATTGTTTTTATGTCAAATTTTTGAAATTTAGTTTTTGGATTTGAGAAGTTAAGTTTTCAGGTCATGTGATATCATAATATGGGGTTTCTATTGATCTGGATATGGTCAGATTGGCGATTTCATGGGAATATTCAAGGAGTGTTTTTGAAATTAAAATCTTTTTGGGCCTAGTGGGGTACTACAAGTGATTATTCAAAGACTTATCTCGACTCACCTCACCTATGACAGCTCTTAACCCAAAATATATAGAGTTTTCTTAGAATATGGAATGTCAAGCATCTTTCATGTAGCTCAAGAAGTGGTTGACATCCACCCCTATCTTGATGTTAAGGCAGGTTAGGGTTATGTGGTCTGTTGTGATGCATCGGGCATGGGTTTGGGCCACATTATTATATAGGGTGACCAGGCGGTGGTGTATAACTCTCTCAAACTCTATCCACATGAGAAGAACCACTTGATCCATGACATTGAGATCATAGTTATGATGCATACCCTTAAGTGATCATGACACTATCTTTTTGGGGAAGGGTTTACACTTTACTCTGACTATAAGAGTTTGAGCTATGTATTTTCCCAAAAATATTTAAACCTAGGGAAGAGATGATACATATAGTATCTTTAAGGGTTTGACATTGAAATCATATATAATCCAAATGAAGGGAATTTAGTTGTTGATTCCCTAAGTAGGAAGTTTCTAACTCAGGCCTTGAAGGAGTCTAATAGTGAGTGGAACCTTATGGAGATTTTTTTACGAATGCACTTGGAGTCTAGGGAAGAGAAAGAGGGAATGTTTTTATATAGAATACATTTAATTCTCTCTATTTAGGAGCTGATTTGAGAAGAGAATACAAAGGATGAGTTATATCATCATTCTATTTAGATTCTAAATGGAGAGGAGGTACCCAATAAGTGATCATTGTCTCTTTAAGGAGTTCTTTTATGTAGAGGATATTTTGTTGTACCATTTTCATCAAAGAAAGTTGTAATGTAAGATTGTCACTAGTCAGAATGGGATGTCTATCATAGCGCCACCAAGATTTTCTATGACATGTGGTGTCAGTTCTGGTGTCCATGTATGATACATGACATCATCAACTTTGTTTCTCAGCATTATACTTATCAGCAAGTCAAATATAAGCATCAGAGGACCTCATAATTTCTCCAATATATCCCCATTCTTAGCTAAAAGTGGGATAAGGTATCCATGTATTTTATCATTAGATTACCCCATAAACCCTCGTAAGGAATTATATTTAGGTGTTCATTGATCAATTGACCAAATCTTCCCATTTCATCATAATCAAGGACACCACAAAAGTGTAGGAGCTGGGAAAGTTATATATGCAAGATGTTGTGAGGCTATGTGGTGTGATATCTGCTATTATTTATGATAGGGACCCCTATTTCACCTATTGGTTTTTGGAAGGCCTCAAAAAGGAAATGGGGTCACAATTCAAGTTTATCATGGCATGAAATCCCCAAACAGATAGCCAAATGGGGTACACAAACCTGATTTTGTAATACATGCTTCACGTCTACATGTTACATTTCATAGGTTCATGGGATAACCATATGAGGTTGGTAGAAATTTTCCTATAATAATATCTACCAACCCTCAATCAATATGTATCCCTTATAATCTCTATATTTTTGGACTTTTCATCCCCCTTTATGCTAGATGGAAGTGGGTGAGACTTCTTTGGTGGGACTAAGCATCATGCAAGAAAAGAACTGTAAGACATAGATAATTAAGCAATGTTTGATGACAACCCAAATACATTACACATCATATACCAATCATCAATGTCTATCCCTGGATTTCCCAGTGGGTGACCAGGTGTTTCTAAAGTTGACACCTCATTTGGGCCATCACCACCTTCGGAAGCAAGGAAATCTCACGTTAAGGTATGTATGACCTTTTTAGATCACCGAGAGGATCGTTAAGGTTGCATACCACTTGGGATTTACTTCTTATTTTATTTTGATTCATGAAATTTTATATGTCTCCCAGTTGAAAAAGTATAACTAAGATCTCTCCCATGTGTTGAGTTGGTAATATCTTGAGTTGGAACCTGATTTGTCAATGACTGAGCAACCTGTTCGAATTATTGATCCCCAAGTGAAGGTGCTTCGAGGTAAATCTATTACACTAGTTTAGGTCCCATGAAAAAAATGATATGATGAGAATGGGGCATGAGAATAAAATTCTTGGTTAAAAGATAAATGGAATCACTTACTCTTTGATCAGACTATATATTGACTTTCTAGGGGACAAAAGTGACATGAGGGGGAGAATTGTCACACTCAGTGGAATTTTTAGGTATTTTTTCACTTATAGTCTTTATTTTCATCCATATATTTTTTGGGACTTCTTAATTAAAATTTGATTTTTTTGGGAAATAGGACATGGTGCTCAGTTGGAACACGATTAGGGAAAACCATGTACCAACCCAGAAAAGCATTCATGCTTAGACAGTGGCACTGAAGAACCCACCTGGTTGGTGCAAAGTTTTGAAAACTATATGAATAAATCATGCAACCTTCCCAAAGGAACTAGAGGCACCTATATGGTTGGTGCATGGTTTGGAAAACCGTGTAGCCAAATCGTGCGGTCTGCCCAATTTTTAAAATACTTGAAATTCCTAAACTACCCCTAGACCAATTTTACCTCTTCCACCCCCTAATTTACCCATTCACAACCATACTAGATCCAGGCACACCATACCTCTCCTCCCTTATCCTACTGGATCCATTTTTCAGGGATTTTTCCTTGGTTCTTCAAGAAACATCCAAGTAAGTGACTCCTCTCCATTTCCTTTAGTTTCTTCTATATTATTTCTAAAGTTTCCTCCCACTTAATGGTTTTAAAGGTCTAGGTTTGGTTCAATCCAAATCATATGGCATGGGTTTGAATGTTTATGGTTTGTTCTCACTTATATAGGATCCTATCTCCTCTTGGATTTCGGTTCCAAACCAGTTCTTAGTGATTTTAAGGGTAAATTTAGGTGGTTTCATGTTGGTCCATTGTTTGAAAAATTAAATATACTTGCTTATAAATTTGAATATTTACTAAATTCTGTTGTGTATGTGAATGGGTGATTTAAAAGGTGATTTAGTGTATGTACAATGTTTTTAAATTGATTTACCATATAGTAATGGTTGGAAACATTGATATTCGGCATTTGGTGGTTTGGAATGTGTTGAAATAGGATTTTATGGCTTGAAAATGAGGGGAAAATAACTTGGGAACCCTAGGTACCTAGGTGGATAAACTAGGAAAATATGCTAGATGAGGTAGCTGAGATTTATACTATCCTCCCTAGAAGGATTACACTATAACACTAACAAAAAAAATTATGATGTGATGGTTATAACTCATTCACAGGTATGGATACATTTATGGTTTGATCACTGAGAGTATGAGGATACCAGGTCCCCAATCAGCCTAGATACTTAAGGATTTCCTATGGTGTTTATGTTTTTTTACATGCTCATCATTTTTCCTATTTTATTTACTTCTCCTATAAAGTTTTAAGCATGTTTAAATCAATAAATTTATTTATTTTAAAAACTAGATTCTTTTATTTTTCTTATAATAGAAATGCATGGAACACGTAGTGGGATTCTGCTTGGAAAGTGAGGTCACACCCTACATACACCCAATCGGTGTATGTAGATCTTGTTTTGTCTAACTCAGGTAAAAGAAAAGCCTCACATGGTGGTGGTGGGTACTCTTTCTGGTGGAATTTTTGGTTGGGTGTTGGTGGTGGCATGGCGGGTGGTGGACCTTGTGTCACAAAGAGATTAATGGCTCTTTTGTGGTCCCCTTTTCTTTTGTTCATTTTGGTACTTGGCCATGGATGTAATCCCTTAAATTTTATATGATTATTTTATTATAGATTTTTTTGGATGATTATTATAATTATTGATATTGGTGTTGGTTATTTTTATAGGAAAATCATTCCCAAAGGAGTTACTTGATGCCCAAACACTAGTTTCCATCCCATGGGTATCGGGAATGCCCTTTGGGACATGTCATAGTCCGAGCTGAGTGCCAGATTGGATGGAATCCTAGGCTACCCATCACACCCTACTTGTTCTCATGAGGATTTTTGTTTCATATAATTCTAAACAATCACATGATATAGTTTTATATACCTTATTCATGAGATATATTTATATATCTATAAATATGATTGGATTTTATTTTTGGGAATGAAACATAAATATTAATTGTATAAAGTGTTATAGATTAATATGTTTTTAAGCATATTAATTTGTTAAAGGTATATGATACAAAAACTAAATTTTTGGAAGCATGAATACATAAAGGGAATATATAAGATAAGATGGTGAGATAATTAAAACCCATTTCAAATAGTAAGTTTTAAATTCCTTACAAAGAGAACACTTATCACGATCTTTACCATTGAAATGGGCATGCCATGTGAAAGATGGATGCCCATGGATTATCTTGTATAAAGCGAGAAGATAATGGGTGGCCCTTATAAGATTGGATGTTTGTATTTAAAGTGAGCATTGGGATACACTTAACTGGGTGACCCTAATAAGATTAGGTTTCCATAGAAAGAGAGTTGGGATATTCCATATGATGGATTTTGGTTAAAGATGTCTGTCATTGCATACTAGTAAGTGAACTCCTTATAACCACCTCCAATAGGCCAAGGTCTAGTTACTTGCACTAAGGCATATCCTTGAATATGATGGTAGGCATTAACTCTAACCAATACCCATCACATGATACACGAAACATCATCTATCATAAAAAATATACAGTAATTCAATATAAATCACACATAAACATCAATAGGTACATAATATAATGTAATGTAATAAAATATATCTTTATATAAAAATAAAAAATATCAAACATATGTAAGGATAATATAATTCTGAGCTTAGACTAAGATAATGTGGTTTCCCTTATGAAGACTCTAAGAAAAAAACTACTATATCTCAGTTAATATCCAACTTCTATGATTATCCATCAATTGAATCTACTAATCTACATAAAAAAAGAGTGTAAAATACCCAAGTAAACATTTTGGGGTGAATTATAATATTTAGTATGATAATATAAGCAGTGATCTAACCCCATAAAACCCCAGTTTCTTCATGCATACTCAATAAATAAAGTGTAGATAAAACAAAACATTACAACATACATCACTAATGTTCACATTTATTTTGATTTCATATTAAGGATTTCCAAATCTCACCATAATCACACTCAATAAATAAAATGGCACACACACACACACTTTATAATATCAAAAAATAAGGGACCCACATCATTCTACATCTTACTCTTAGTAAATAGAAACATAGGCTCCCAACCCTACTATGATACAATCCAGACCTTAGGCTCTTGTATAGGATTAATAATAGTCATACTCCAAGCTCCACTATACTATAATCTGACCTTCAGTTTACTTAGAGAGGAGTAATGATCATAACACTCCAACCACCTAGAGAATCACTTCACACCTCCATCAATGGATGCTGGAACCTATCCACCCCACATATAAATGGTAATCACATAAAATAAATTAAATAATTAAAAATAATAATATCATCTCATATCCCATCATAGTTTTTCCCATATAATGAATCACCTAGAATGAACCACTATATCATTCCAAATAAGCATCTCTATAACTTTTCTACCTCAAAACCAAAGCTATAAGTGAAAAAAGAGCAAGTACTCAACATGTCATCATCCACATCAATCCTAGAGACATGAGAGAGGAGTGTAAACACTTGGGTGAATCACCATATACCAAAAACCTAGGATAATGGGTGATAATATGAATAATCTCAGGTATATGATCAATAGTATCAACCTAGGGTTATGGGTGATAATTTGAATATATACACATGTATTTCATCATAGGTCTCTAACCCAAATCAATGGGTGAGTATGAGAGTAGTCACACTAGTGTACCATTTTCATCGACACACACCAACCACTAAGCTATATCACACATAAAAATTGAGGTGAGTAAGTAAAGAAAATAAATCACAAAATCCAATCAATGATTAATCTATTGTTACCATGTAATTTCCCATATACTTATCCACAATGAAATTGTAACAACCACCTGGATTTTCCTTACCCTATGCATATTAAAATACAATGAAAATTTAATGTCATTTATTGAATTTTCTAATTCATTAAATTACCATAGTATTTATATCAACATTCGCATTATAATATCATATTCACATCATCACGAGTTAATAAAAACATCACTATAGGATACCCATATCAAAATTATACTTTATTTCTATATTTATCTCAGAAGTACCACTTAAATGATAAGTTTCATTCCATCCTTCCTGATTATCATAAAAAATTTATACAACCTATAATAATTATTTGTTACATATTCAAAGGAATATCACATCATTAATCAAGTATATTTATATCATTACAGGTAAAAATCCCTATCTTTAGTTAAAATTAACATTTTCACCCTGAATCATCACCATAAGACATCTACATCATAAATGAAAGATCTTAGCAGCTCATGTCATCACTAGATAATCCTCATCATGATCTAGGTATTTTAATTATTCACATTATCAATAGGAAGTTTGTATCATCTCTATGGAGTAAGAATCATCATCATTTTATTGTAATTTATACTCTCATTCATATTGTTTTTAATAAATAATATATAAAATTTAAAATATGTTTATGTATTTTCCTATGGACTTATATTATAATCACATAACCTAAATCACCAAGTCTTATTTAGTAATTAATATTATTTAAGTAATTAATTTACCTTTACTTTAAACAATCCAAATCATCTTAGGAAACTCATGCCCTTGAATAATATTTAATTACATATCAAGAGTACTTAAATCATCAACTTATTCACATGTAAGATTATCATCAATTTATTAATAATTATCTTCATCTTTATCCAAAAATAATCACATTATCATAATTTGACTATATCATCAATGAGAGGAGTTGAAACCAACACCAAAAAAGTCTACATCATCGGTGGATTTATTTCATTAAAGGTCAATATATGGAAAATTTAATATCAAGGTATAATTATTTTAAATACCTAAAATGTTCTTTAAATTATAGAAAATGGATTAAAAAATCTCATTATCATGATCTATGTAAAAAATGAGTAAAATGGACTATTTGTCTTAAATTGATAGTGGTTGAATTTTTTTTATTTTATTAAAACTTAAACAAAATGGGTTATAGGGTAGGATCAGGGTCCATGACTTGGATCAAAATTATCTATCATATATTGGTCTTAAATTATTCATCTTGATGTAATGGTTGCAGTACTGTAGATGGATTGTAAATCTGATGTCATACCAGAAAGTTATTAACGAGGGAAGATAAATAAATAATAAAAATAATAATTGTAATTATAGTGGGAATACAACCAAAGAAAACAAAACACACACCCAGTGGGTTAAAAATGGGTTAGATCATACCTACCCTAAGGTTAATCCATGTATCATTTGAATCCTTATTGAAATGATCCTAAAGGACTATTTTTTACATCAACCCATTACTAGGTAATAAACACAAACTAGAAATACTAGTAACACCATCTCATTTTAATAATAATAATAATAATAATAATATATAACTTATTATATAATAAATTATATAAAATTATATAATTTTTTTATTGATAACATTTACATAAATATTTATTATAATAAATATTTTTGTTGTATATAACCAAAGCATGGGAGGCACCCATAAAATATTGCATAAGCAGTTCTTTAAAAAAATAAATATTATTTTTTATTTATTTATGGTTCAAAATTTACATGCCTAAAAAATTGTAAAATTTAATATATAATTTTTTTTGACTCGATCTATACTTTAATCTTTGGTAATAAATCCAAATTCTCAATCGTTTTAGAGATAATCATGGTCAAAGTTAATTTTTTCATAAAATGTGAATTAAATTTCACTAAATTTAATTGGTGTAGATGATAAAAACCATATATCATTGAACTCATTATGATATAATGATTTTAAAGATATAATTTTTATTGTTAAAATATTTTGTTAAGGATATAAACAATTAGTGAGAATATAAAAATCCACTATTAAATATTATTTAATCATTACTTTTAATCATTGTGTTCTTGGTTTAATTGGACTTTTTTCTTAATAATCTAAAAAATGATATGTCATTTGTAATTTTATTCTTCATGGTTTAAAGTTTGCATCAAAATTATCAAAAATTACAATAAAACCACTATCTAGATTATATCTCTAACCAAAATTTAGAAAATTTAGAAAAATATGTCAACAAAAATATATTAATATAAGAGGTCCAAAAATATAACTCACACCATGTGAATTTTAATTTAAGGCCTTCAAATATTAGAGATAAGTTTGGGATTATAGAACTTATCTCTATGAACTATCTCAATCTGTAACTCAGATTTATGTCATTCTAAGTAAATTATAATAATCACTATTTAAAATAAAAAATCCTCATTTTTCATTTCAAAATTCAAATTATATAAGATAAAATGAGAGTTAGGTGAGAAGTACATAAAAATAATAATATGAGTGTCATATCAAAGAATCATACCATTCACCAATGAATTTATGACCTAAAAAAACTCTCAATCATCTCGATGGTTGACTCTATCTAGAGAGAATTCTATAGGTATTTGTCTAGGGTTTTCTCATGTTAAGTTTTCTACTATATGAATTTATTGAGAAAACTAAGTTAAAATATCATTTTTAATATAATATAGTATTTATTTTAAAACTTTCTATCATTATTAAATATTTTAATGGTTATAGAAAGTTTATAAAATATAATACAAATGGAAACTCCCCATGCTAGACACATTGATGAAGTATGTTCCTCAATATGACACTCTGTTAAGGATAAAATTATAATTTTACTCTTTTTTACTTAAAAACCAGTATTTTCTTTAAAAATTTCCCATATTTATCATTAGAATCGCTTGAAGACCTTGTTTAGTAAATATGAGCATAAAAAAGTTTATTAAAACTAAAACAGGTTCCAAATTCAAAGTAAATAATAATTTATTATTAGGTGAAACCTAAAATATTACATTATTTTGACCTTTAAAACTTTTCATTCTTGAAAATAAAACAATTCATGAATAGACTAATAATCAAATCCACTTTTCATTCCAAAAATCTCATTTCAAAAAAGACTATCGTATCCATATATCAATCAATAAATAGAAAATAGTATCTA
Source organism: Viscum album (assembly GCA_963277665.1). Taxonomy (NCBI): domain Eukaryota; kingdom Viridiplantae; phylum Streptophyta; class Magnoliopsida; order Santalales; family Viscaceae; genus Viscum; species Viscum album. The sequence continues at coordinate 1,073,003,261 of OY728121.1, read as the reverse complement.
AGAAAAGTGTTGAAGTCAATCACAAAACTCCATAATCTTAAAAGAGACTTATATCAAGATACATAATCAATATAAGTGTAGCACTGTAAATATATACCACATAAAGTAAAATTTATATTTTTTGATATACACAAGAAAATAAGAAATCATGATAATTTTCCAACACATGCCATGATCAAGTATGCAAACACCATTTTAAATTACATATTCAAAACATTCAAAATATCATTATTCAAAAGTATGAGTCTCACTCAACAATTTATTCCATAGCTCATCAAATTTCATCATTCATTTATAGAAAATATCATTAAGCTCCCGACTATTAAGAATAAAGTTCAAGGTGTTTCAGCTAAGAATATCTGATCATGAAAAATCTCCTTATAAAATTATTCTAAATAAATCACAACATAACTCAACAATTAATAAAAAAAATAAAACCTCACATGTATAAACCTCACTATCTTAGCCATATAAAAACTCACCAGGCCATAGCTGTCTAAATCACATAAAAATCCATCCTTCCATTTGAGTAAACTATCCACTAATTGAAATTCGACAAGATCACAACAATGGGGCAATATTATATTCAATCAGCTTAAAATAATAACTTTAATCCCCATCATATCTTATAGTTCCCACTTAAAAGGTAAGAACTTTAAATAAATAATATATATCATATACCTTTATAGTGGATCCAATGAACAAGGATTGATAAGAAAATAAGTAGAATATTTCATCTTTATAACATTTATGAAATGAAAGGTTATAGATTAACTCAATTATATATTACATTTATTAATAAAAAATCATGGTTAGTTACCTTTAATATTTTATCACTTCTACTTTACCTCATGTAAAGAACCACTTTCTTCATAGTTTATTACTCTAACCAGTAGATACCATGTCTTTATTCCTTGATCAAAACTATAAGTTATCACTAAAACTCATAGTACTACCTTGTAACATCTATGTTTTAAACAACCCTGATATTATTATAATAATATGATAATGAATTTAGGTCATTAACACATTCATATCATATAAAAAATATAGTTTTCCTTATAACTTGTTACAGTAATCCACCTACTAGTTAAGAAAATATTATCAACATTGCCAAAATTTTTAATAAATAGAAACACAGGACTAATTATTACACCACTATCACCACACTAACCTTGAATAACCATGATTTTACCTCTATTTAATCCATTTATAAACCTTTAAAAAATTAAATACCACTAACTTTAGTCAGTTAAAATTTTCATCACAGCTAGAAGGCATCTTGATCAATTCATTGCCACTCTGCTTCAGAATCTACTATCAAGAGGTATAATTCCTAATAAACACACTCCCACCTCCTATAACCATTATATAAATGATTAACAACCTATTTGTAACTCATAACTTAACATATAAATAGGATGGTCCTGAATACATATAGTTTTCCATGATTGGTTTGGTATAAACTCCAGAATAACACCTAACAGACCCAGTGAAACACCATAATCACATATCCTAACCACTTTCAATTATTCATAATTATATCCCAATGATATCAACCATAAAACATCATAAACAAGGTGACATAAATCCAACTTCTTATCTATATAATACAAGAAGTCATGAATATCACCAGTATTTACTGTACATTCTCAATAATTTCATAATCCTATATCAACTAATTTCCCAGTCCTAAATGATAAGAATCACCACACACATCATGTGTTTTCCCCTAATTTGGTATATTGAGAATGAATACATTACTTACTTCTCTATAATAAAACTTCACCAGTATATTAACCACATGATAATCACATTATGAAAAGAATCTATCATAAATGAATACGTGATTACGATAAAAGCATCCAAATAAATACTACATAGTTTAATTCTACCACATACCATTATAATAAACTTATAAAAAATATTATCAATACAATTTGACTCAGTCCATAAAGTGTTGGAATTAAATAATGGTTACCAGTGAAATTACTCACACTTTGATCCTAAAATATATATCATGTCACGAGTAACCATATATGATAGTATAATCAATGAAAATTTAGTGGTCCCAATTATAGAATTTGCATAGAATACCTTAAAATTAAAAGATCATATTAGTAATAAATTAAAAAAATTAATCAATTCCAAACATTTAGAAGAGAGAAATTCTAAATATATAAAATAATTTCACTATATTTTCATAATAAATCAACAATTACAACATAATGAGACTAATATACAAGTCTATTCTTGGGTAGTTTGGAAATATATATCTAAAAAATCATAAGAGAGTGATTTCACAACATACCATCTTACACCTCTATCACTGCTCACTGTTATAACCACTAATGTATAATGTAACATCTTAATCCCTACAAACTTTACCCACACTCACCATAAAACACCTCTATCTCCTCAACAATAAATATTCCTTAGAAACATATGATCTATAGTTTATAACATTAAATGTGAACTTTGATAGATGTTAATTTAGTCTGATCCCCATAGATTATCCAAAAATTAAATAAAATCAAGTAAATAAAGAATTATGACATGAATATACATGATGTATTATTCCCCCTTTTATATCCAAAGTTCTTATACCAAGGTTTCTCATTCATGATTCATCAACAAGATTCCTCAAGAATGAATCATCCTCCTGAAACCTTTATAAAGTCCTCTATTATGAATAAATGATCTTGAGTTAGTAAAATTTATTCTCAACTAAACGTCACATGTGTCTAACACCAAAATCCAACTTATCACTCTAATACCATTCTATCATGTCCCGACATGTAAGTAAGTGAATTCCATAGACCCCCTCTAATAGGTCAGGGGATATTGACTAGTGATAATGTATCCACTCCAATATAATGGGAGGAATTACCAATGACCAATACCCATTACTTGTTATATGAAACATCTTAAACCATAACAAAAAAATATACAAGAAGAATGAAATATAAATCAGTCATAAACATCAAAAATACTATAATATAATGTAATGTTATCGAGTTCATATCCATATTAAAATATGACACCCCAAAATGATATAAGGATAATATAAGTCTCAACATGGATGAAGATAATATAGTTTCCCTCATGAAGACTCTAAGAAATTAGTTACTATATCTTTTTCAATCTTTAACCTCCAAGATCATCCATAAATTAAATCTATTAATCTAAATGAACATAAGAGTATAATATGCACAAGTGTGTATATAAGTTCCATCAATTATACTTGTTATGGCCATTCCAAGCATTAAGTTGACCCCATAAAACACTAGTGTCTATGTGCATCCTTAATAAATAACGTTTAAACAATACCAAACATCATAATAAATATCTACAATGGTTACATTGATTTTGATTTCATATCAAGGATTCCCAAATCTCACCATAATCACAATCACCAAATAACAAGGAATTTATATATATGATTATATAGAAATTATTTTTAATATTAAAACAAGAAGTTTCCCACTATATACTATTTACTCCTAGAGGGTACAAGAAACCTAGGTTCCTAGACTTTCCATGATAAAATTCACACCTTAGGCTCCAAAAGAGGAATAATAATACCTAATATCTAAGCCACACTATGCTACAATCCAACCCTCTATTTACCTATAAAGTAGAAATGGTGAAAAAAATCTATCCACCTAGAGAATCATTATATACCACCCATGGTGGATATTGGAACTCATCCACCCCACATGTGGATGGTAGTCAAATAAAAGAAATAAAAAACATAAAAATAATAATATCATATCACATCCCATTATAGTTTTCCCCATACAATGAATTTCCCAAAATAAATCACCATATTATCCTTGAGTAGTAGCTCTATAGCTAGTCTACCTTAAACCCAAGGTTTTTGGTGTGAAAAGAGTAAGTACCAAGTGCATATTCTCTCACCTAGATACCATAGCTGTGAGAAATAATAAGTGTAAACACTTAGATGAATCACCCTCTACCTAAAACCTAAGATAATGATATTATAAATAATATCATATATATTATAAAAAGTCTTAACCTAGGGTTACAAGTGGTAATGTGAATATATATATATATATATATATATATATGATCATCGATCTCTAACCCATATTAGTGGGTGAGTGTGGGAGCAGTTACACTAGTATTCCATTTCCATTAATATCTAACCATTAGACTACATCAAACATGAAAAGTGAGGTGAGTATGAAAAGAATAAAAAATCACATTATCCAATCAATGATCAATCTACCAGTCACATGGAATTTCCCACATACCAATCCATAATGTCATCGTAATATCCTCTATGGTTTTTCCTACCCTTAAAATATCAAAATACAATGAAAATTTAGTGTCATTTATTGAATTTTCCAATTCACCAAATTACCATTATAATTATATCAACATCTATATTATAATATTATCTCTACATCATTATGAGTTAATAAAAACATCTCCATAGGATTCCCATGTAAACATTATACTTTATTTTCATCTTTATCTTAAATATACCACTTAAAATGATAATTTCCATGTCATCATCCCTCATTATCATCATAATAATTACAAATATTCCAGTATTTATCCATTATATCACTAAAGAAATATCATGTCATTACCCAATTATATTTGTATCATCTCTAAGAAAAATCCACGTATTTATTTAAAATATCCAACCTATATCATTACCATAGGACATTTACATCATAAATGATAATTCTTAAGATATCAAGTCATTATTGGATAATACTCATCTAGATTCGGGATGTTTTATTATTAAAAATATTTACAAGTAGTATATATTATCTCTTGGGAGTAAGAATCATCATTATTTTTATCATAATCCATCCTCTTATTCACATTATTTTAATAAATATATTATAACATTTAAAATATGTTTACGACTTTTCCTTTGAATTTTCACTGTAATCCCATAACTTAATCCACTAAGTCTTCTTTACTAATCACTATTATTTAAGTAATTAGTTCACATCCATTTTAAAATATCCATATCATTTTATAAAACACATTACCTTTAATAATATTTCATAAAATCTCAAGATAACTTATATAATCAAATTATTCACATGCATAATTATCATCAATTTATTAATAATTTTATTTATCATTATAAAAATAATTTTATTATTATAATTAGACCATGTTTTCAATGTGAGGAGTCAAAACTAGCACCAAAAAAATTCTATATCATAAGTGGATGAATTTATTTTAATATTGACACGAGGAAAAGTTAATACTAGCATCAAATTATTTAAAATATAAAAAATTTCCTTTAAATTATCTCAAATGGATTTGAAAACCTCACCATCAAATTCTACATGAAAAAACAAGTAAAGCGGACTATTTGTTTTTCTCAAATAAATGCCACTTGAATATTCTATATTTTATCAAAACTTAGATAGAATGGGCCATGTGGCGGGCCTAAGGACTATAGCATGAATTAAAATTATCTATCACATATTGATCTTGAATTGGTTATCTCTATGTTGTAGCATCCCGTGTTTTTAATTGGACGAAAAAGTGAAGGAAATTAAATTTTTTTCATTAGCTGGGCAGGCTAGTTTTAAAATAGTGTTAGAACTTTTTATTTTCGATAGTTGACACCACGATGCGTCTTTTAAATAAATTTAATTAAATTAATTAGATTAAAATTAAAATGGAAATAAATTAAATGAAGGGCGGAAGACTTTTTTAGCACTTTGAAATATTTTATGAAATATTTTCAGAGTTAGACGTTGAGTAAGCATGAAGTTCTGAGACCTGTAGACCCTCGACACTGATAGAATAAAAATATTAAATTTATTTTATTCACATGAATGTGTCTTTTTTTAGAAAAATGAATTGAATCTCAAATAGTGCGTTGTATGAGAAATTTGAGACCACCGTTAGGTTTGGAATGCTGATTTTACCCTAAGAAGGGTATAACTTTAATGTGCATCGAGTTTTTGGAAACCTCGCATGCGATAATACTTTTTATTTATTTATTTAATTAATTATTCTGATTTTTTTAAATAATAAATAATTAATTTCTCACAAATGGTGTGTCGTATCAAAAATCTGAGACCACCATTAGATCTGGAATGTCGGGTTTACCCTAGTCAGGGTATAATTTTTTTTCAAGCGTTAGACGTTTGGTCAAATCTCACCTGAAGATAATTTAATTAAGTTATAAATATTTTATTGGGCAGTTATAAATAATAATAATTTCATTACTAATATTATTATTTTCATTTAAGATAAAAAAATGAAAATATACTTCCGCAATTAATAAATTGTGTTGCGGTGTAAATAATATGTGAACAACGTAATAATTATGATATTATTAATTGTACAAATTAAATGTAAATGTGCAATCAATATTAATTTATTAGGTGTTATCGATTTTAAATGATTGTTGTTGTTAAAATACTATTGGTGTTATTGATGGATTGTATTAAATAATAATAATTTTAATTATTGGTATTATTATTAGATTGAGACAAAAACATTGATGTATATATATGATGTGTGTATATATATATATATGAGGATTAAATATATATGTAGGTATATATACATGTGCGAGTGTATATATATGCATATATAGATGTGTATATATATATGGGTGGATATTATTTTGGGTTAGATAAAACATTATTAATTTACCACATAAATGCTTGTAACGTCTCAGCTTAAACCAAGCTACGAACTGTTTTTTTATCTAGATCCTTAAAGAGATCCAGGGTGCGCACCTGCGCACCCTGTTGTGGGTCTTGGGAAGCTATTAAAATTATTTAAATAATTTCTCAGGTTTTATATAAAATTGTACATCGCGCCCTAGCACAACGTTCAATTTAAAATTAATAAAAATAAATTAAAAAAGGAATAAAAATAAATTTAAAGGAAATTAAAAGAAAGTAAAAGGGATAAAAAGAAATTTTAAAATAAAATAAGAAAAGAGTTACGAGAAATGTAAAAATAATTAAAACAGGCATTATCCCATTTTTATTGTTTTTATTTACTTTTATTTCCTATCCCTTTTTATTTTATTTATTTTCATTTCTCTTTTTTTCCTTATTTTTTTTTCATTTTCTTTTCCTTTTCTCTTTTCTTTCTTCTTTCTTTTTTCTTCTCTCACTCTCCTCTCCTTGGTGTGTCTCCCCATGTAGCGCCCCCCATAGGTGTGCCTCCTCCTCCTCTCTCCCTTCAGAATCCCTCTACGACTCCATCTCTCATCCGTTTTCTTCGCCATCATTTGTAAAATAAAGATCTCGGTAAGACTAACATCACACACCAAGAATCATAGGATCTCATTCACTATCTATTGTGCAATCTTCCACAGAAGGTTTTTATCCGAAATTGGGTTTTTTCTAAAATCATCTGATTTCTTCCATTTTAGGTCAAATCAAAAATCACCACGGATTATAGGGTACTCCACAAGTACAAGTTAGGGCATCTACTCTCTTTCCCCACATTTCGTTTCATTTTTTAGATCGCACATTGTGGCGCTCGTTAGTGTCTACTAGCGACGTTTGATTTTACATTTTCTAAATTAATTAAACTATTTGGATTGCCTATTATACCCTTGTTTGAGATAAACTAACTTGTTTAAATTTTTGAAACATCATTGGATACCCCTTTGGATGTTATGACTAATTTGGTATAATTTTCCGTTAGCCCCGAATAATTAAATTATTTAATTTCATGTGTTGCGCGACCCCTCTAGGTTGAGATTTAAATTAAATAAATTATTTAGGATAATTTGAACCATGAACTTTGGGTTTTTTGGTTGATTTATGCCTAATGATTTTTCCTTGTTAAATTTATTATTGCACTGTGATATTATAAAAGAGATATGTGCATTTTTTCTGCTTTCATTGATAAATTATTTTGTCTGTAACTGTTTGGATTGAATGATCAATAAGTATGTGGATTTGAGTTTCTTATTCATTCTGTTGAAATTATAAATGCATGCCCTTTGATATCTAATTCTCTAAAATCTAATTAAATTTAGGGCGATGAGAGAATGTGAGTTTCTTATTAAGGAATCACACATGGAATCTCCGTTCCTAAATGCTTACCACATTACACGTTGGGGAGAGATGTCTTAGGATTTTCCAAACAAGGGATTCCCCGGGATTTCTAAATACTTATGAGTGATACCGGTTCCCAAAGGGATCAACGAGGATGGAATCATTGGAAAAGTGGATACACCAAGACTTGGGTGATACTTGACACTTTTTTTTGCGATATTGGGACAAAATCATGGTAAAACCATGCCTCGAGTGATACATGGTCTTTTGAAAGATTTCCTTGGATGGGATCAGTGGTATTAGGTAATTTTAAGGATGCACCATAACGATAACTTCAGGATGGACTTAGACTCCAACTCTAAACTTGAACATAATAATAATAATGATGCGTGGAAGGTTATTATTAATGATTATATGAGTCCCTTTTAAATTTTGACACCTTTTTGGTGCCTTAATGCACACTTTGTCGATACATAAATTAGACCCCAAGCTAAATCACATGCTTGGGGGTATGTTCTCTTTTGTCTGCCTTCTGTTTTCTAGCCTTTATATATATATATATATATATATATATATATTCTTCTCATCACAGGTACCTTATTCAGATTCTCGTCTTAGGTCAAAGCTGGTGGTACGGGATGGGTACCATTAAGAACCCAAGCCAAGTTATATTTATTTTATTATGTTTATTTAACTACTTGTATTTATCGTATATTGGCACACTGCTTTTATTTACAACATGAAATGGAAAGGCCTAGACATTATGGGTGCCGGACTACTGAGATTATATCTCAAACCTTGTTCGAGCGTCGTTTGGTACCTGATTAGATTTTATGCTTGCATGTATGGATAATGAGGACCATTCTCCTTCTGGTGTTTGAGTGTTGTCTGCTGCTTAGGATGGAATTTGGGGGTAGAAGACTGATCCTTTGCTTGAGATTTAGTTGTTTATTTGTTTCGTTTTCTAAAAAACTTTGATTTCATGCTTGTATTCCCTTTTTTAACCTTTACTTTAGTAAAGACATCATAGAATGACATCATTTTGTATCTAGTTGTTTTTATCAGCTTCCGCACTTATCATTTATTCAGTTGGGATTATTTATTTGCTTCTGCTACATTTTTATTTATTTATATGCTTCTGCTATTTGTTATAAATTGTTGTTTTCTTCCACTTTAGATTACCTATTACCTATGAGGGAATAGTCCCCCCACCGACGTGTTAAAAAGGCCCTCACTACTAGTCAGTATCCTCTGGCGTTCCAGGAGATGTGCTTGAGGTTATGTGGCCAACCCAGCTCGGAGCACCCTTCTGGTGGATCCCAGGATGGGGACGCTACAAAGTGGTATCAAAGTTAAATTTTCTTTGTATTACTGTTTTGGGTTGATATACATGAGACTAGGAATGTGTTGGCACATGGATAATAGTCATTCTTGGGACTGATCACCCCACATATAGGAAATGACCAAGTGGCCAGGGCTGGGATTGCTATTTATGTTGTTCGCTGTTAAAATTGATATGATTTCACCTAGAGTGATTGATGTACATTCTGCTGCTTTTTATTTATGGACTTCATGTAATTTTTCCCTTGTCCTGATATTCCATGGAAGCTACATTTCATGCATCATATAGGCATATAGAAAATTCATATTCCATGCATAGTGTTATGCCTTGTAGTTGAATTTTTGGATTCTTGCTGATTTGGATTGTATTCCTTGAGTGATATGCCATTTTTTTTATTTTTCTTCCCATGCTTTCTTACATAATGTGGTTAGTTGATAATGTACCATCCCGCCTGCCTTTTTAGCATGCCTTTCTTGTTTAGTATGCCATACTTCAGTGCCTATAGCATGTCTACTTTGTGTTAGATACTTATTATGACATGCTAGTTTTGTTTTTATGCAATTGATTGCATGGGATAAATGAATTGGTTGTAATTAAATGGGATCCAAATTCCACCTATAAAGTGTATGATCACTTTAGGTATTGTTAGATGGCCACCCATATAACTAGAATGTTGAACATGTGAATGCTGTATTATGAAATGGTTTGAAATGTAAAGGGATTGGAAATAGAACCTATAGTGGTGTCCTCTATTTTAGACCCACATGTAAGGGTAGATAAATCTTCATTGAGTTTCCTTAGAACAAATGCTTGATCATTTTCCATAGGCACTCTTTCTTTTAACAATGCATTTAATGATCAGGTTTTTAACTTAGTGACTTTTTTAGCATGACCCGGTGTTAGGGTCAATGATTGTTCTTCATAAGGGGATAACCCATGGTAGGTTGCACCCTTATAACTTAAAATACTTACTAATTCTGTGATTTTTCTTCCTCTTTAGTGTTGTTCATATGTCATTGTCTCAAGTCGCACCCCTTGCTTAAAATTACTTCCTTGTTTGGATGGGTGGTCATGTTTCCTTTGAATTTTGTTTCGGGATTGAGCATCGAGCAATGATCATTTTCAACAAGTTATTCATGCCTCAGTCATGATCAGCTATTTCATAGGTCATTCAACCCTATCTTCTCCACAAATATGGATGTTTCGGTATGTCTTCATCCGAGTTAAAAGTCATCTTTCTTCTATATCTCCTCGGGGTAGTATGAGTTCACGTACAGGGTAACCGTCTAGTGTTTAATGTTGTGACGAACCGATTAAGTTCAGTGGAATCTTTGAGGCTTGTACTGTTTAGTGCGGTCTCAGTTCATCTTCGGAGTAGAGTGACATGGGAATAAAGAAATAAAGTTCATCCCAATGATCGGGATGACTTCTAGAGACTCAGGTGTTTTGATATTCCGGTCAGTTTTGTTGGGCTTTCATGCCAATTTTTTAAATGTTTTACTTTATGGTAGTACTAACCTAGAACGCTTTTTAGAAACTAGTATATCTCTTAGTTTTAATTATTATAACACTCATAGTGTGGGGAGTGTCATGTTGGTTCTTTTAAATTTGTGTCCTTTTGGGTATAAGGAACTCAACTAAAGAGGACCATTGGAGAATGGTTGAGATGGAATAAATGCCTCGAAGCTTGTGAATTTCAAATTGTGTTGGTGCTTGCTTGGAAACAAAAATTTAGTGTGGTTGGCGGTGTATGAAACCTTTGAGTAATGTTGTTGGTTGTGGGTAGACAAGAGTGGTTAATATTGAATGATCATGGGATGCCTCAGGTGGTAAAGGCTCGGTGATTGGTTAATGACGATGCATCAAAAGGTGAAGCCAAGCTTCTTGTAAGGGAGGTTGACCAGTAGTGTTTCGACTAATATTCTTGGTAATATTTTAATCCTCTTAGTGTACTCTTCCTTAATCCACGAACATGTCCCCTATCTTGCCTTCATCCTTGATGCACTAAGAGAGCGTCAGTCTTATGCCACACTAATGCTTTAAAAGCTGTTGGGACTATTTGGGGTGGTTTTCGTAGTGTTGGATGTTGAATCATAGTTCTTCTCGAAGCTTTTTTAGTCTTGAGTGATCCTTAGATTCCCATGTAGGAATTACTTGGATTAACTCTTGTACACCAACCATTTCTTCAGACCTGACTTCCAGACCAATGCCACTCTAGGCTCAATCGATACTCTGATGTGAACATTTTGGCTTTGTACCAACATCTCACTTTGGTGGAGGTGTATGTGGTGAATGTGAGATTCCTTGTAAGAAGACATCATAGTTAAATTTGTAAAACATCGGTCGTCTAAGTCGAGAATCTTCTCGAATAGTCGGCCTGAGTGGCTCGACTAGTTGTCTCTCTTGTTTAGTGGAGCGGTCAGTGAAAAATCATTTCTAGCACATCATCAGGGGAGATGAGTGCAGATTGTGTCATCATGGGATTTTCATGAAAATATGGCTTGAATCGATATTTGAGGTTGGTGGGGAATCAAATGTTTTATCTATTTCAGAAATCTCACAAGAAGCTTCACTAGAATTCTCAAGGGCGTGTGTAGTTGGAAATTCTGATGGTGGAAGGTGTTGTGGATCAGAATATTCACCTTTTAAAAGTTAAAGCCTAAGGTGAGAAGTAACTTTGGCCTGATGTTTAATGAGATGATGACATTGTCGTGTCTCTAGCTAAATGGTCTCACATAAGTGTCATCTCGGTGTTTCGGTTGGAAAATGAGCATTGGATCAGATCTTAATTGTTTATGTGTTGCTTTCCCAATCAATGTTTGAATGTGCATTGGGAATTTGGAGATACAATGTGACCTTTTGTGTGAGACTTCACGAACTTTGTAGGTCAGGTGAGGGTTACGTTGTTCCCAAAGGCTTCTCGAGGACTAAAGTTCTAAGGCGGGAATGTTGTAAAGTCATATGTTTTGAACCGGACAAACAAGTGAAGGAAATTAAATTTTTTCCATTAGCTGGGAAGGATGGTTTTAAAAAAAAGTGTTGGAACTTTTTATTTCCAATAGTTGACACTGTGATGTGTCTTTTAAAGAAATTGAATTAAATTAATTAGATTAAAATTAAAATGGAAATAAATTAAATGAAGGGTAAATTTATTCTTTAGCACTTTAAAATATTTTATAAAATAATTTTAGAGTTAGACACTAAGTCAGTGTGGGGTTATGAGGCCTATAGACCCTCGATGTTGACAGAATAAAAATATGAAATTTATTTTATTTATACACATGTGCCTATAAAAAAAATGAAATAACTCTCAAAAAGTGCATCATATGAGAAATATGAGACCACCGTTAGGTTCGGAACACATGGTTTAGTCTAGGAAGAGTATAACTTTAATGTGCATCAGGTGTTTGGAAACCACGCACGTGATAATAATTTTTATTTATTTATTTAATTAATTATTCCGATTTTTTTAATAATAAATAATTATTTTCTCATAAACGGTGCATCGTATCAAAAATCTGAGACCACCACTACATCCAGAACATGTGGTTTACCCTAGTTGGGGTATAACTTTTGTGAGCATCAGCCGTTTGGTCAGATCTCACCTGAAGATAATTTAATTGAGTTATAAATATTTTATTGGACACTTAGAAATAATAATAATTTGATTTCTAATATTATTATTTGTGTTGAAGACAAAAAATGAAAATATACTTCTTCAATTAATAATTTTTGTTGTGGTGTAAATAATAAGTGGAAAATGCAATAATTGTGATATTATTAATTTTGAAAATTAAATGTAAATGTGCAATTGATATTAATTTATTAGGTTTTATTAGTTTTTAATGATTGTTGTCGTTAAAATACTAATGATGTCATTGATGGGTTATATTAAATAAAAATAATTTTAATTATTGGTATTATTATTAGACTGAGACAAAAATATTGATGTATATATATATGATGTATATATATATGGGGATTAAATATATATGTAGGTATATATATATATATATATATATATATATATATATGTGCGGGTGTGTATATATGCATATACATATGTTTATATATATATGAGTGTATTTTTTTTGGATTAGATAAAACATTATTAATTGCTCATATAAATGCCTGTAACATCTCAACTTAAACTAAGGTACATACCATTTAATTTTTTTATCCAGATCCATAAAGTGACTCAGGGTGCATGCCTGTTCACCCTGTTGCGGGTCTCAGGTAGCTATTAAAATTATTTAAATAATTTCTTGGGTTTTATGTAAAATTGTACATCGCTCCCTAGCGCAACGTTCAGGTTAAAATTAATAAAAATAAATTTAAAAAGGAATAAAAATAAATTTAAAGGAAATTAAAATAAAGTGAAAGGGACAAAAATAAATTTTAAAATAAAACAAGAAACAAGTTATTAGAAATGTAAAAATAATTAAAATGAGCATTATCCATTTTTTATTATTTTTATTTCCTTTTATTTTCCATCCCTTTTTATTTTATTTATTTATTATTCCTTTTTTTTATTTATTTTTTATTTTTTCTTCTCTCCCTCTCCTCTCCTTGGTGTGTCGCCCCATGTATCACCCCCATAGGTGCGCCTCTTCCTCCTCCTCTCTCATTTCGGAAGCCCACAATGACTCCATATCTCCTCCGTTTTCTTCACTGTTAGTTGCACAATAAATATCTTGGTAAGACTAACCTCATACACTAAGAATCATAGGCTCTCATTCACTATCCATCACTCAATATACCACGAAAGTTTTTTATATTAAATTGGTGTTTTTCTAAAATCATCTGATTTCTTCCGTTTTATGTCAAATCAAAGATCACCGCAGAGTGTAGGATCCTCTACGAGTACAAGCTAGGGTGTCTACTTCTTTACCCTTATTTCGTTGCATCTTTTAGATCTCACATTGTGCTGCTCATCGGTTCCTATCAGTGATGTTAAATTTTACCATTTCTAAATTAATTAAACTACTTGGCTTGGCTATTTCACCCTTGTTTAAGATAAACTAACTTGTTTAAATTTTTGAAACATCGTTGGATACCCCTTTGGGTGTGCCGACTTATTTGGTCTAATTTTCCATCAGCCTCGAACAATTAAATTATTTAATTGCATGTGTTGCGTGAACCCTCTAGGTTGATATTTAAATTAAATAAATTATTTAGGATAATTATGAACCATGAACTTTGGGTTTTGTTGGTTTATTCATGCTTAATGATTTTTTCTTGTTAAAGTTATTATCGTGTTGTGCTATTATAAAAGAGATATGTGTGTTTTTTCTGCTTTCGTTGATAAATTGTTTTGGATGTAACTTTTTGGATTGAATGATCAATAAGTATGTAGATTTGAGTTTCTTATTCATTTTGTTACAATTATAAATGCATACCCTATGATATCTACTTCTCTAAAATCTAATTAAATTCAAGGTGGTGAGAGAATATGGGTTCCATATTAAGGACTCACATAAGGACTCTCTATTCCGGACTGGTTACCACATTATGCATTGGGGGGAGATGTCTTAGGATTTTCTAGACGAGGGATTCCCTAGGATCTATAAACAATTATGAGTGATACCGGTTCCCAAAGGGATCATCGAGGACAAACTCATTGGAAAAGTGGCTATGCCAAGCCTCGAGTGATACTCGACCCCTTTTTGTGTGATATTAGGATAGACTCATGGTAAAACCGTACCTTTTGCGATACTTGGTATTTTGAAAGATTTCATTGGATGAGGTCAGTGGTATTAGGTAATTTGAAGGATGTACAGTAGCGATACCTTCAGGATGGGCTCAGACTCCAACTTTAAAATCCCTTCAGGATGGGCTTAATATCCAACTTTAAACTTGAAAATAATAATAATAATGATGTGTGAAAGGTTATTATTGATGCTGCTTTGAGTCCATTATAAATTGTGATACCTTTCTGGTTCCTTGAATCACACTTTTTCGATACATAAATTAGACCCCAAGCTAAATAATAGGCTTGGGGGTATGTTCTCTTTTTCCTACCTTATGTTTTCTAGCCTTTTTATATATATATACATTCTGCTCATCACAGGTACCTTATTTAGATTCTCATCTTAGGACGAAGCAGGTGGTATGGGATGGGTTCCATTGAGAACCCGAACCAAGTTATATTTATTTTATTATGTTTATTTAACTGCTTGTATTTATCATATATTAGCACATTGCTTTTATTTACAACACGAAATGGAAAGGCCAAGACATTGTGGGTGCCAGACCACTGAGATTATATCTCACACCCTGCTTGGGAACCATTTGGTACCCAAGTAGATTTTATGCTCGAATATATGGATAACGGGAAGCATGCTACTTCCAGTGTTTTAGTTTTTCTTGCTGCTTAGGATAGAGTTTGGGGGTAGAGGACCGAACCGTTTCTTGAGATGCAATTGTTTCTTTATGTCATTTTTTGTATAGATTTGATTTCATGATTATATTCATGTTTTCTGAACCTTTACTTTAGTATATAAATCATATCATGACATCATTTTGTATATGGTTTTATTTATCGGCTTCCTCACTTATTATTTATTCAGTTCAGATTATTTATTTGCTTCTAATACAATTTTTTTTATTTATATGCTTCTGCTATTTGTTATAAATTTTTGTTTTCTTCCAATGTGGATTACCTATTACATATAAGAGCATAGTATCCCCCACAGACACGTTAAAAAGGCCCTAACTACTAGTTTCTAGCCTCTGGTGTCCGGGGAGCTGTGCTTGAGGTTATGTGGTCAACTCAGCTTGGAGCACCGTTCCGGTGGCTCTCAGGATGGGGACTCTACAAAGTGGTATCAGAGGTAAATTTTTCCTTTTTATTACTATTTTGGGTTGATAGAAATGAGACTAGGAATGTGTCGACACTTGAATAATAGTCGTGATTGGGACCGATCACCCCACATATGGGAAATGAACAAGTGGCCAGGGTTGAGATTGCTATTTATGTTGTTCGTTGTTAAAATTGATATGATTTCAACTAGAGTGATTTATATATATTCCACTGCTTATGATTTATAGAATTTATATAATTTTTCCCTTGGACTGATATGGCATAGAATCTACATTGCATTCATCATATAGGCACATAGAAAATTCATATACCATGCATAGTTCCATGCCAGGTAGTTGCATTTTAGGGTGCTTTCTGATTTGGATTTTATGCCTTGAGTGATATGCCATGTTTTTATTTTTCTTCGCATGCTTGATTAAATAACATGGTTAGTTGATAATGTCCCATGACTCCTGCCTTTTTAGAATTACTTTCCTATTTAGTATGACATACTTCGGTGCCTATAGCATGTTTGCTTTATGTTATCTTCTTGTAATGACATGCTAGTTTTGTTTTGATGTAATTGATTGCATGGGATAAATGAATTGGTTATAATTAAATGGGATTCAAATTCCACCTGTAAAGTGTATGAGTTCTTTAGGGATTGGTAGATGGCCTCCCATATAACTGGACTGTCGAACATGTGCATGTTGTATTATGAAATGGTTTTAAATGTAAAGGGCTTGGAAATAGAATCTGTAGTGGTGTACTCTATTTTAGACCCACGTGTCAGGGTAGATAAATCTTCCTTTAGTTTCCTTAGAACAGAAGTGCGAGCATTTTCTATAGTCACTCTTTCTTTTAACAATGCCTTTAATGATCAGATTTTGAACCTAATGACTTTTTTAGCAAGACTTGGTGTTAGGGTCGGCGCTTTTTCTTCATAAGGGTCTAGCTCGTGGTAGGTTGTACCCTTAAAACTTAAAATACTTGCCAATTATATGATTTTTCTTCCTCTTTTGTGTTGTTCATGTGTTGTTGTCTCTAGTCGGAACCCCTTGAATAAATGACTCCCTTGTTTGGATGGGTGTCCATGTTTCCTTTGACTTTTGTTTCAGGCTTGAGCATCAGGAAATGATCATTTTTAGCAGGTTATACATACCTATGGCATAGTCAGCTTCTTCGTTGGTTGTTCGACCCTATCTTCTCCACAGTGGTGGATGATTAGGCATGTCGTCATCTGAGTTAAAAGTCATCTTGCTTCTGTATCTCATCGGGGTAGTATGAGTTCATGTACGGGGTAATCGTATAATGTTTAATGTTTTGATGAACTGATTGAGTTTTATGGAATCATTGATCCTTGTACTGTTGAGTACGGTCTCAGGTTATCTCTAGAGTAGAGTGACATGGGCATAAAGAAATCAAGTTCATCCCAATTCTCGGGATGACTTCTAGAGACTCAGGTGTTTTGATATTCCAGTTAGTTTGGTTGGGTTTTATGCCAATTATTTAAATGTTTCCTTTATGGAGGTACTAACTAAAGTTCCAAGGATCGAATAACAACTGATAGGGGGGGGGGGGTTGAATCAGTTGTTTAACTTTTATAAGTTTCAAAACTTTAAGAAACTTAACCCTTACAACCTATTAAGATTTATTTCCTTATCAACCTTTAGCAAGAAAATAAAGCATGCAAGAAAGGTAATGAAAGAAAGGCACACAAGATTTAAAAGGTTTGTCCATAATAAGAGAACCTATGTTTTTTCCATAGACACTCCTATGGTCTATGGAAATCCACTATAATAAATAAGTGAATACAACTTGTTCCAACTCCCACTAGACACCTTCTATCTCCCAATATGAAATATTATACTGACTCCAGTTAGTTTACAATGCTTTATTAAAGAAAAAATGATCCAAACACAAGAATAAGAACTTTTTTGAAGCTACTCCACAAATGCTCACTCAGAATCTTTAGTCCAGTTTTCTTGAATCTGATTTTCTGAAACCAGTCTTCTCAGCAAGGTAATGATGGTTCTGATTTCCTTATTTTAAAAACTCAAGAAAACTTCTTTAAGATAATTTTGATCTTCTTATCAAGGTAAGATGATTCTGATTCTCTTCTTCTCAAATACTCAAGAAAAATTCTTCAAGATGGTAGGAAATTTTCACTTTGAATTCTCTAGTGCTCTGTCTTTTCCACATGTGTAAAAAATTGATAATGAGAAAATGATCTGAGCACATATTTATAGGAAACTCAGAAAACAAAGTTGGGAATCTTGAAGATCTTTCCCGATTCTTCAAATCTCAAAAAATACTCAAATATCTTCGCATTTAATCTTTAATATTTGACTTCTTCAAATCTCATTAAATTTCTCCGAGATTTATGTAAAGTTGAAATTTGGGGTTTCCTTCTTGAACTCTTAATATCTTTCTCAGAATGATAAAGATGGATATTGGTTCTGATTTTCTTAGAAACATACTCAAAAATTAGGTTCTGAATTGTACATAAATTAGATTCCGAATTATACAGAAATCAGGTTCCAAATTGTTCAGAAATCAGGTTCTGAATTTCTCAGAAATCAGGTTTCGAATTATGAATAAATTAAGTTCCAAATTGTTCAGAAATAAGGTTCCAAATTACTCAGAAACTAGGTTCCAAATTGTGAAGAAACCAGGTTCTGAATTATGCAGAAATCAGGTTCTGAATTGTTCAGAAATCAGGTTTCGAATTACTCAGCAATCAGGTTCTGAATTGTGAAAAAATCTGGTACCTAATTATTCAGAAATCAGGTTCTGAATTACTCAGAAATCAAGTTACTAATTGTGCAGAAATCAGGTTTCGAATTATGTAGAAATCAGGTTACGATTTTTACAGAATTTAGGTTCTGAATTCAGGTTCTGGTTTTCAGGTTCACTAATCAGGTTCTGGTTTTCTCAGGAATCAGGTTTCGAAATCAGGTTCTGGTTTTTCAGGTTCAGAAATTAGGTTCTGGTTTTCTCAAGAATCAGGTTCTGAAATCATGTTCTGGTTTTTAGGTCTAGAAATCAGGTTCTGGTTTTCTCAGGAATCAGGTTCCGAAATCAGGTTCTAGTTTTCAGGTTCAGAAAACAGGTTCAGGTTTTCTCAGGAATCAGGTTCTGAAATCAGGTTCTAGTTTTTAGGTTCAGAAAATAGGTTCTGGTTTTCTTAGGAATCAGGTTCCGAAATCATGTTCTGATTTTCTCAGGAATCAGGTTCTGGTTCAGAAATCAGGTTCCGAAATCAGGTTATGGTTTTCAGGTTCAGAAAACAGGTTACAAAATTTCTCATAATTTTTCTTAGAGAAAATCGTCAAACCTCTCCACCATTTCTTCAACAGCTTTTATCATGAAACTTTTCCTGATTTGTGATAACTTTAAGATCAGCAAAGCATCATCTGATTTAGTTTAGAGAGTTTGAGACACTTTCTTAACTTATGACTTGTTATTCTTCAACAACATCCTCTTTAAAAAAATCTTCAACAACCAGCAACTTCAACATTCTGTAACTCAAAAACATTCTTCAACAAAAGAATTAGTTGTCAACAAATACAAAAATTTGTTAAAACAAAACACCACAAAGGTTCTTCATGAACCTAGCACATTTTTGAGTGACTAGTATATCTCTTCCTTTTGATGATTAGAACACTACAAGGTGGGGAGTTTCATGTTGGTTCTGTTAAATACGTGTCCTTTCGAGTATAAGGAACTCAAATAAATAGGAACATTGGAGAATGGTTGAGATGAAATAAATTCTGCGAATCTTGTAAATTTTAAATTTTGTTGGTTCCTGCTCAACAATAAGAAGTTAGTGTGGTTGGTTGTGTATGAAACCTTTGAGTAACGTCATTGGACGTGGGTAGACAATGGTGGTTAATATTGAATGATCACGGGATTCCTCGGGCGGTAAAGTCTCGATGATCAGTTAATGATGACGCGTCAGTAGGTGAATCCATGATTCTTGTAATGGAGGTCGACCAATAGTGGTTCGACTAATATTCTTGGTAATATTCTAATCCTCTTAGTGTACTCTTCCTTAATACACAAACATGTCCCCTATCTTTCCTTCATCCTTGATGCACTAAGAGAGCATCGGTCTTATGCCACACTAAAGCTTTAAAAGCTGTTGGGACTGTTTGGGGTGGTTTTCTCAATGTTGGATGTTGAAAAGTAGTTCTTATCGAAGCTTGGTTAGTCTTGAGTGATCCTTAGATTCCCATGTAGGAATTCCTTGGATGAAATCTTGTACACCATCCATTTCTTGAGACATGACTTCCATACCAATGCTGCTCTAGGATCAATCAATACTCTAATGCGGATGTTTTGGATTTGTACTAACATCTCACTTTAGTGGAGGTGTACGTGGTGAATGAGAGATACCTTGGAAGAAGGCATCACATTTCATTTTTTAAAACACCAGTCGTCTAAGCCGAGCATCTTCTCGAATAGTTGGCATGAGTGGCTCGACTAGTTGTCTCTCTTGTTCAGTGGAGCAATCATTGAATGATCATTTTTAGAACATCATCAGGGGATATGAGTACGGCTTGTGTCAACCATGTTTTTTCATGAAAAGATGGCTTGACTTGATCTTTGAGGTTGATGGGGAATCTACTATTTTATCTGTTTCTGAAATATCATGAGAAGATTTGCTAGAACTCTTAAGGGTGTGTCTAGTAGGCAATTCTGATGGTGGAAGGTGTCATGGATCAGAATTTTCCCCTTTCTAAAGTTAAAGCCTAAGGCGAGAAGTACCTTTGTACTGATGTTTAATGAGACAATGACATGGTGGTGTCTCTAGCTAAACGGGCTCAGGTAAGTGTCATCTCAGTGTTTTGGTTGTAAAATGACCATTGGATCAGATCTTAATTGCATATGTGCGGCTTTCTCAATCAATGCTTGCACATGCATTGGGAATTTGGAGATGCAACACGACCTTTTGTGATACTTCACGACCTTTTTAGGTCGGTTGAGGGTTACGTTTTTCCCAAAGTCTTCTCGGGGACAAGAAGTTCTAAGGTGGGAAAGTTGTAACATCTTGTGTTTTGAACCAGACAAACAAGTGAAGGAAATTAAATTTTTTCTATTAGCTGGGTAGGCCAGTTTTAAAATAGAGTGTTAGAAAATTTTATTTTTGATAGTTGACACTACGATGTGTCGTTTAAATAAATTAAATTAAATTAATTATATTAAAATTAAAATGGAAATAAATTAAACGAAGGGTAAAATATTTCTTTATCACTTTGATATATTTTATGAAATATTTTCAGAGTTAGACGTTGATTCTACATGGGGTTATGATTCCCGTATACCCTTGATGTTGATAGAATAAAAATATTAAATTTATTTTATTCATACACATGTGCCTTTTAAAAAAATTTAAATAACTCTCAAAAAGTGCATCATATGATAAATCTGAGACCACCGTTAGGTTCATAACACCAGGTTTACCATAGGAAGGGTATACCATTAATGTGCATCAGGTGTTTTGAAACCTTTCATGCGATAATACTTTTTATTTATTTAATTAATTAATTATTCCAATTTTTTTAGTAATAAATAATTAATTTCTCACAAACAATGCATCGTATTAGAAATCCAAGACCACCATTACGTTCAAAACATGTGGTTTACCCTATTCGAGGTATAAATTTTGCAAGCATTGGACGTTTGGTTAGATCTCACCCAAAGATAATTTAATTGAGTTATAAATATTTTATTGGATACTTAGAAATAATAATAATTTCATTGCTAATATTATTATTTGTGTTGAAGACAAAAAATAAAAATATACTTATGCAATTAATAAAATGTGTTGTGGTGTAAATAATAAGTGGAAAATGCAATAATTGTGATATTATTGATTTTGAAAATTAAATGTAAATGTGCAATCTATATTAATTTATTAGGTTTTATCGATTTTTAATTATTTTTTTCGTTAAAATACTAATGGTGTCATTGATGGGTTTTATTAAATAATAATAATTTTAATTATTGGTATTATTATTAGATTGAGATAAAAACATTGATGTATATATATATGGTGTATATATATATATGGGGATTAAATATATATGTAGTTATATATATATGTGCGGGTGTATATATATGCATATACATATGTTTATATATATATGGGTGGATATATTTTTTTGGGTTAGATAAAACATTATTAATTTACCACATAAATTCTTGTAACATCTCGGCTTAAACCAAGGTACAAACCATTTAATTTTTTTATCCAGATCCATAAAGCGACTCAGGGCGCATGCCTATGCACCCTGTTGTAGGTCTTGGGCAGCTATTAAAATTATTTAAACAATTTCTCAGGTTTTATGTAAAATTATACATCATGCCCTAGCGCAGCGTTTAGGTTAAAATTAATAAAAATAAATTTAAAAAGGAATAAAAATAAATTTAAAAGAAATTAAATGAAAGTAAAAGGGATAAAAAGAAATTTTAAAATAAAATAATAAATGAGTTACGAGAAATGTAATAATAATTAAAACAGGCATTAGCCCATTTTTATTATTTTTATTTCCTTTTATTTCCCACCCCTTTTTATTTTATTTATTTCTTATTTATTTTCCTTTATTTTTATTTTTTTTTATTTTTACTTTCTTTTTCTTTTTCTCTTTTCTTTCTTCTTTCTTTTTTTTCTTCTCTCTGTCTCCTCTCCTTGGTGCGTCACCCCATGTAGCGCCCCCCATAGGTGCGCCTCCTCCTCCTCTCTCCCTTCGAAAGCCTGCTACCACTCCATTTCTCCTCCATTTTCTTTGCTGTCAGTTGCGCAGTAAATCTCTCGGTAAGGATAACCTCAAAAACTAAGACTCATAGAATATCATTCACTATCCATCGTGTAATCTTCCATGAAAGGTTTTTATCCAAAATTGGGGTTTTTCTAAAATCGTCTGATTTCTTCCATTTTAGGTTAAATCAAAGATCACGCCGGAGTGTAGGATCCTCTACGAGTATAAGGTAGGGTGTCTAGTCTCTTTCCCCTTATTTCGTTGCATCTTTTAGATCTCACATTGTGCTTCTTGTCAGTGCCTATCGACGACATTCAATTTTACCTTTTTTAAATTAATTAAACTTCTTGGATTGGACATTACACCCTTTTTAAGATAAACTAACTTGTTTAAATTATTGAAACATCATTGGATACCCCTTTGGGTGTGCCGACTTATTTGGTCTAATTTTCCGTTAGCCCCGAATAATTAAATTATTTAATTGCATGTGTTGTGTGATCCCTCTAGGTTGAGATTTAAATTAAATAAATTATTTAGGATAATTGTGAACCATGAACTTTGGGCTTTGTTGGTTTATTCATGCCTAATTATTTTTCCTTGTTAAAGTTATTATCGTGTTGTGCTATTATAAAAGAGATATGTGCATTTTTTCTGCTTTTGCTGATAAATTGTTTTGGTTGTAACTTTTTGGCTTGAATGATCAATAAGTATATGGATTTGAGTTGCTTATTCGTTTTGTTGCAATTATAAATGTATACCCTGTGATATATACTTCTATAAAATATAATTAAATTAGGGCGGTGAGAGAATTTGGGTTCCATATTAAGGACTCACACATGGACTCTACGTTCCTAACTAGTTACCACATTACACGTCGGGGGGGGGATGTATTAGGATTTTCTAAACGACGGATTACCAGAGCTTTCTAAATACTCATGAGTGACACCGGTTCCCAAAGGGATCATCAAGGATGAACTCATTGGAAAAGTGGCTATGCCAAGCCTCGAGTGATACTCGAACCTTTTTTGTGTGATACTGATACAGACTCATGGTAAAACCATGTCTCGAGCAATACTTGGTCTTTAGAAAGATTGCTTTCGACGGGATCAGTGGTATTAGGTCATTTGAAGGATGTAACTTAGCGATGCCTTTAGGACGGGCTCAAAATCCAACTTTAAACTTGAACATAATAATAATAATGATTCATGGAAGGTTATTATTGATGCTGCTTTGAGTCCCTTATAAATTGTGATACCTTTATGGTGCCTTGAATCACACTTTTTGGATACATAAATTAGACCCCAAGCTAAAGAATAGGTTTGGGGGTATGTTCTCTTTTGTATGCCTTCTTTTTTCTAGACATTATATATATATATATATACATTCTGATCATCATAGGTAACTTATTCAGATTCCTGGATTTGGCCGAAGCAGGTGGTATGGGACAGGTGCCATTGAGAACCCAAACAAAGTTATATTTATTTTATTATGTTTTATTTAACTGCTTGAATTTATCATATATTAGGACACTTCTTTTATTTACAACATGAAATGGAAATACCTAGACATTGTGGGTGTTGGCCCACTGAGATTATATCTCACACCATGCTCGGGCGTTGTTTGGTATCCGAGTAGATTTTATTCTCACAATTATGAATAATGGGAAGCATGCTGCTTCCAGTATTTGATTGTTGCTTGATGCTTAGGATGTAGTTTGGGGGCGTAGGACCAAGCCTTTGTTCGATATGCAGTTGTTTCTTTGTGTCATTTTCTTTAGCACTTTGATTGAATTCTTGTATTCCTATTTTCTGAACCTTTAATTTAGTATATACATCATATCATGAAATCATTTTGTATATGGTTTTATTTATGAGCTTCCGCACTTATTATTTGTTTAGTTGGGATTATTTATTTGATTCTGCTACAATTTGTTTATTTATATACTACCTCTATTTGTTATAAATTGTTGTTTTCTTCCAATGTGGATTAACTATTACCTATTTGGGCATAGTCTCCCCAACATACACGTTAAAAATTCCATCACTGCTATTCGGAAACCTCTGGCATTCAGGGAGATTCGCTTGAGGTTATGTGGTCAACCCGGCTCGGATCACCCTTCCAGTGGCTCCTTAGATGGGGAAGCTATAGATATAATGATCAAAATCCCATAGATAGATCATAAATTTGATATCATACTAGAAATATATACACCAAGTAAGGTAAATGAATGAATGAAGGAAGGAATGAATGAATAGTAATAATATATTATAATTATATAAATTAATATAGAATAAAATATATTATATATATAGTTATATAAACTTTATATTTTTTTTAATTAAAATTTTTTATATGAAATTATATATTATAATAAATGTATTCTATATAACTGACATACATGAGCCCCCCCAAACACCACATATGTGGTTTTTATTTATTTATTTATGGTTAAAAATTTATGCTCATAGAAAATTATGAATTTTAACTTGTAATTTTTTTAATATAATATACAATTTATTCTTTAGAAAAAAAATACAAATTATCAATAATTTTAGAGATAATCATGGTCAAAGTTAATTTATTCATAAAATTTGATTAAAAATCCATGATGTTTCTTATGATCAATTAAAGAAAACAATAAATCATTGAATTATCCTCAACACAAAGATTTTAAAAATAAAAATTTTATTATATAAATAATTAATTAAGGATATGTAAATTTAAAGAGAATATAAATATTCTCTCTTAAATATATTTCAGTACTTATATCAGATGATTACATTATCAGTCTCATTAAAATTATTTCTTAATAATCTAAAAAATGATATATTATTTGAAATTTTATTATTTACTCTCTAAGGTTGGTAGAAAAATTATTAAAAACTATAATAAAACTCTCTCTAGATTATATATCTAACCAAAATTAAGAAAATTAGAAACCATATACCAACTCATATAATGGAAATCTATCTGATGATGGGTATTTAAATGATATGCTTCAAGAAGACCTGTGAGTTCCCAATAGCATGGTGAAATTTGTTGATACAAATTATGGTCAACCAACCCCACTAGTTTTCATTAACCCCACTAAACATACTTCATTAACCCTATTGGTATACTCATACCCACATGATAAATCTATTATAGGTTTTGGTGGTTAAAATTATGGGGTAGTAATAGAGTCAAGAAATCCAAAAATATAAGTCATTCCATGTGATATTAATTTAAGGCCTTAAAATTTTAAATATTTTTTTATATTATCAAACTTCCCTCTAATAATGAATTAAATTCATAACTCAAATTGATATCATTCCAATTACACTATAATCATCACTGTCTAAAAAATATCATTATTTTTTTTCATTTCAAAATTTGAATTATATAAGATAGAATGAGTGGTGGATGAGAAGGCTATTGAAAAACACATAATATGGGTGTCAGATCAAAAAACCATACCCTTCATCGATGAATTTACAACCTTATGTGAATTATGATCTTTCGGGTGGATGAATCCATCTATAGAGAATTATTTAGGTTATGGTATAGGGGTTTTCCTTGTCAAATTCTCTAAAGTATGAATTTATAGAGAAAACTAGGTCAAAATATCAATTTTAATATAATATAATATGTATTTAAAAAATCATTACCATCATAAAAAATTCCAATGGTGCCAAATTTTTTCCAAAACATAATCTTAAAGGAAAATACCTATTATATACTCATTAAAACTTTTTTTCTATAATCCGAATCTCTATTAAGGATAAAATTAAAATTTCACCCTTATTTAATTAAAAACCAATATCTTCTTTTAAAAATTCCTATGGTATTCATCAAAACTATGAGGAACCAACCATAATGTACACACATAATAAAACATTATACATTATTATCCCTTAAAAATTAAAATAAATCACACTCATAGAACCCAAAGGTTTTATATATTTGGAGATTATATATATAAAGAAGATATTTTACAACACAATGTACATTTCTTCCACACTTTCATCACACTTGACCCCCTTCTAGACATATCATATGTTATATTATTCTTCATAAATTGAGGAATGGAAACATAAGAAAATATTGATATCAAATGCTCAGAAAGGGGTAAAAAATATGATATATCAATTAGAAAAACCCAAGATACTAAAATAATGATCATATGTGAGCATAAAAAGAACATGTAGGCATGGGAACAAAATCAAGGGTGTAAGATCCTTCCTTTTTCTCCAGTTATGATTCCTCTTTAGTTATGGTTTGGTTGTTAATTTTGACCTGTTAATTATTTTTCTATCTTTTGAATGATTTTGAAGCTTCTGTAGGTTTTGATTTATAGATAGTTTAGGATATAAACTATGTATTTACGATGTGAATTGTCATTATGTTGTTATTATTCTTAGGTAGACTTTGTAAGAAAGGAAAACCCTATAAGGGGTCAATTTACACCATAAATAGACATCTTACAGTGTAAAATGTGAATTTATGCCATAATTCCTTCGGTAAGACTCCTAAAAAGTGATATTTACAATGTAAATCCTTCGGTCCCGTGAAAAATAAAAGGGGGAATTCCCTTTCCCCCCCTCATCCCCTTTAACCCTAACTCTTCTTCCTCCTTCCACACTACTACAAGTAGTGGAGAGATCCCATTCCTCCTAAATCCAATATTGGAAGGATTTTCTAATTACAATGTCCATTTCAATCACCGTTGGTCACATTGGATCTATACTGGTAAGCTCTTAAATCCTCTTGAATCCTTTCTTCATTTATATTTCTGTATGGAATGCTAAATCCATGCAATATGATATGTCCTATTTTTAGGGTATTCATATATTCTTTTGATTTATTCATTTTTATCTTATATTAGAGGCCAGCACTAAACTAGGAGTCATCTACCACCTTAAGGTAGGTGGTTTAGTACCTTTTCCCTAAAGCCGAGTTGTTTTATATCATGCGTTTTTGTGTCACCCGATAGACTTTTTGTGCATTTCCTTAAAACTATAACCGTACTTAATATAAATTTTTAGCCATGTTAGGAATTACCTTACACACCCTTTTACTTGATGGAGGATGAAACCTCTAACTATTTCCACCCCCCTTAGGCGTTCTTATAAAATCCCCCTTTAACTTATTGAATGTTCATATGGAAAAACCAACTTCTAAGTGGTATTGTCTCGATTCATAGATGAATTTACTCCACTGGATTAAATGTAAGTGAGTGGTATGACTACATCATGTGACTTATATGTAATTAGTGGGTTATTACCTTGATTAAATAAAATGTTAATGATTTGTAAATCATCCCTTGGATTATATTTAAGCATGACTAGTGTGTTATAATTAAATTAGCTACTTGGGCATGGTGTCCTATACAAATTTGTAATTCTTGGGAATGGAATCCCATACACTTATGGCACTTGGTCATGGAGACCCATATACCTTTGATACTCATTCATGGAGTCCCATACATATATGTGATGCTTGGGCATGGCGTCCCATACATTTGTGACACTTGGGCATGGCATCCCATATACCTTTCACACTCTAGAATGGTGTCCTATACACTTTGATACTCAAGAATGGCGTCCCATATACTTGTGATACCTAAGCATGGTGTCTTATATACATGTGATACTTGGGCATGGCGACCCATATGATTCATGATAGCCGCATATGGAGTCGATCATTACTCTATGGGACTCTTACGATTATCCATGGATGCCCAAGCTACACCTCAGGTCCTGGATAGTATTAGTATATATATATAGATATATACATCACTTCATATATAGACCATAAATATACATACATATCTATCTATATATAAATATATATAAATATATAGTCACATGTTCATAGATATCTCGACTCAGGCTGAAGTAAGTAGTGTCAGCCAGGTGTCCCTTGGGAACCAGAGCTGACTCATTTACAGTTATTTTCTACTTACATTATCAAGTTTCATAATGCTCATTTTATATAAACTGGGTGGATTATAATAGACACCGTTGGTGGTGGCCTACTGAGTATACCTCACACCATATTCAGGCTACCGATTGGTACCTGAACAAATCTTATGGATATATTTAGGGAAAAGGGAAGCATCCAACTTTGGATTCCTGATATTTTATACTAGGATGGAGTACATGAAGAAGAGGACCAACCTTATGCTTGTGATGATATTGGAGATATTTTTTTATATATTTTTTTTAATTTTTATAGTATATTGTATATTTATGTACCTCTAAATTCTATGTACTTACCCTTTTTATAACATCATGACATGATCATCATTTTGTATATGTTATTGATTCTTCTTCTTCATATTTATTATATCTAGATGATTTATGCTTCCATAGTTCATTTATTATTTTTTCCCGCTACCTACTATTATTTATTACCACTGTGCTACACTCTGATCACGAGGGTATAGTCTCCCCACCATACCATCATATACCCTTGATACTATTAGACATCCTATGGTGTTTAGGGAGGCACGCTTGAGGCCATGTGACCCACCATTTTGACTATAATTTGAGTGATCTGGTTTAGGGCATTAAAAAGTGGTATTAGAGAGGTCTTTTTTACTTTTGTATTATTGTTTGGTTTATTAGATAGGAGTCCAAGAAGGTGTCAGGATTTAGTAACGAGCCTTTAGTTGGGAGTAGCTAACCCACATATAGGGAAAATCCAAATTACCTAGGATAGGAATTGTAGTTTTGGTTTTTTTCCTATTATAGTTATGTTGATTTCACCATTGGGTGTCACACATGATTTTTGGATTTATTATTTCTATCATTATTTTGGATTTATTTTTTCCTTAGATAGGTATGGAAAGGAGGTATCATTTCATGCATCATAGTAGGCACTTAAGGATTCACATGTCATGCATATTCCATGCCATATTTATATTACCACATGCATTTCCTACTATACATTACTAGTCCCTTGACTATTATAATTGGAAATGTGCTAACATTTCTTTATGGGATATAATAATTGGATTAATTAAAGTTTTTCCATCAACCTAAATGGTATTTCCCTGTATAGATTGATAGTGGAACCTTAATTAACCAATTATTCCATGTTTGAGCCATGGACCATTGCTCACATGGGTTGAAAAGTTAGATGATTTGATTACATGATTTATAGTTATAATTTATGAATCATGTACTTTTATAAATCGGGAGTGGTGATTAATCTAATCAAATCATTTTATATGACCTGTTACATCCCTATACCAGATGTAAGGTTCAGGTCACTGTTATATGACATGTCAATTTAAACTTATTGAGATTTTTCATTTATAATTTGGAAATGGCGAATCATCTTACTAGACCATGATATATATATATATATATTTATATACATGTAAATGAGTATGAAATTAAATAAATTTAAATTCTAAAATAAAATGGTTACCGTTAAATGGGAATGACAATTTCAACATAAAGGGTGTTTTCCTCTATACCTTTCAATTGACACTCCATATACCAGGACCTCTGCTATGTGATGTGAGACTTTGACCCTAACCTAACCTTAGTAGTGGGTAGTAGGCAGTGTCTTTTGTAACCCTTATGATTTTTCCTTGTCACCTACACCCAGATTTAGGAGTAGATAGAGGGATGTGACTCTTATATAGGAATTCATGTACCTATCCTATTCTATTATCTATGATCTTATCTATGTTAAACATTATCAAAGTCATGTATTTGGAAATTTTAGAGCACTATTCCACTAAAAAATCCTTAAGGTTTTATTTGGGGGGGGGGGTGGTGGTGGTGGTGATCATCATGCTCTAGAGGTGGTGGGCCTTGAGCTACCTGTATTCCTCTTGTGGTACCACTTGAGGCACCTCTTGTTATTACTAATCTAGGAATTTATGACTAGTTATGAGAGAGATTCCTAAATTTTATGAATTATGTGTAGGTAAATCTATGACCCACCCTTATTATTGTAGAGTTGACGTGAGAACTCCAATAGTAGCATCTGCCTACCTTCTCTAGGGATGGTGGAACCCAAGCTACTGAGTCATGGCTAGAGGCCATGTTATCCATCTTCGATCATCTGGAGATACCTCCAGTGAGGAGGGTTAATCTTGTGAATTTTATATTGTGTGTTTCATCCAAGCATTGGTGGGACATGATTAATCAGTATGATCATCATTAGGGTATAGTCTTGATAGAATTACAGGCAGCCTTTTTATGATTACTTATTTCCACAGATGCTAAGAGCAGACTGTGTGGGGGGTTTTATTCACCAATGATAGGGTTCTATGTCTATGATGGAATATTCAGATCATTTCACCAAACTTTAGTGATTCACACCAATAATTTCTGGCGATGAGTTGACCATAACAAGATAGTTTGAGGATGGTATCAGATATGCCATCCGATTGTGGGTGAATGTATTTTGGTTGAACACCATTTATAAGATAGAAAATCATGCCATCATCACTGAGTAGAGATTGAGGGAAGCTAATGATGTAGGCTAGGGTGGTTCAGTTCTGAGATAGGTAAGTGGTTCTTTGAGTGGTAGGAAGCATCACCTTGAGTCTACACGCATGGGAAATGGCAGTCAAATGATAACTACTGATAGTTATGTGGTGTTTCACTAGTGTAGAAATCCAAGGCATAAGAAAACCAAGTATCCTAGAGATCCTATAAAATACCAATGTTGTGGAAGGTTTGGGAATATTCAATGTTTTTGGAGGACCTTCCCATATTTTCTTAGTGGGATAGGATCTGTATCATCCCCACCTTTTGGATCAGGATCAGTATAACCTTGTCAGGTAGGTAGTTGAATCACTACCAACCATTCAAGTAGAGGAGGTAGTCATGGTTGAGGTATCCAGGCTTCAAATATACCGCACCATTAGAGTAGAACTACCCATGGTAGCTAGGTTATATATCAGGGTTGTGGGTTTGGATATATCTATATAATGTAGCTTACTATTGAGGAGAAGATTCCTAGGATTTATATAGTTCAAGGTACTATTATAGTAGCCTCTACTTTAGATTCTTCCATATTCAATATAATCACTTTATTTTATATCTATGGGAATTATGGAAAGTCTGGGCCTAGAGATAGAGTACTTATGTGGTGTAATAAATATCGACACACCATTGGGGATCTGATTTGAGAGTGTATGCTAATGTAAAGAATGTACCCTTGTGATAGGTGGTTACACTTTTGTATGGGACTTCTTTGTCCTCAATATAATAGGTTTCAAAATCATACATAGGATATACTATTCAGTATCTTTTCATTCTCACATTGATTTCTATCGATGGATAGTGTATTTAACATCACCCGAGGTATGTACTTATATTAATAAGGGTGACTGAGATATCCAGGCGAGTCAAGATGGACCTAAGCATCCTGGTCTGAGCAGAGTGACAACGCAGATTTCCAGTCTTTTCATGAGTAATCATGGAATTCAATGTATAGATTTCCATCATGTGGTGGATCATTTCCATGATGTTTTCCTTGATGAATTTTCTAGGTTACCTCCTGTGAGATAAGTAGAGTTCACTATTGATCTAGTACTAGGAGCACTACTAGTTTCCATTCCTACTTACAGGATAAAACCTTCATAGATTCAAGAGCTCAACAAGCAGCTAGAGGAATTGAAGGCTAAGGGTTTTATAGGACCTAGTAGTTCACCATGGGGGTAAACTATCCTTTTCATTAAGAAGGTAGATAATAACCTTAGATTTTGCATAGATTACCAGAGGTTGAATCAACTTATGATAAATAATAAATATCCATTACCTTGTATAGATGACCTCTTTGACTAGATCCAATGAGTGAGGGTTTTATATAAGATTGATTTGAGGTTGGGCTACCATCAGGTAAAATTTATAAATTTAGATATAACTTATGCAGTGTTTCATAGAAGGTATGGCCTTTATGACTATCCGATTATTCCATTCGGTCTCAAGAAAATGCCCAAAATTTTCATGGCCCTAATGAATTGGGTTTTCCACCCATATTTGGATTTATTTGTGGTAGTCTTCATAGATGATATCTTGGTGTATTCCTATAATTGACACAACCATGAAAAATATCTTGAGATCATTATTAATACACTAAGATAGAACCAAATGTATACTAATCACACCAAATTCCACTTTTGGATCGACATGGTTCACTTCTTGGGTTACATCATATTAGAGACAAGATTATCTATTGACCTAGAGAAGGTGAGAAATGTGGTTTCTTGGGAGTTGAAAGGAATATTTATTTTAGCACTGATCCTGATTCTTCAAGATCTAGAAAGAAGCTATATAGTTTATTGGGACCAAAAGATAAAAAAATTGATATAGGGACATAGGGGAGGAAATTTGGGTAGGGATTCAAGAGTAAAAAAAATAGATAAGCGGTTCAGGATGAGTATAGTAGGGGTTCTTTTATAGATGGGTTTGAGTGGAATATTTATAATTTTTCATTCCTTAGTGGTAATGTAAGGTCATTTTAACATGAAAAATGGCCCATAAGTGGGAAAAAGGAAAATTTTCGATCCATTGTCAACATTTATTTTTATTTTTATAAGTTTTATACATCATTTTAACCATATATTGTATTTCACTATTTTTAAAGTTTACTGAAGTCATTCACTATTTACCCCAGTAAATTATTTTTTTCACAAAAAATGAAATCGAAACTATTACCTAATTTCAATTCCTCGATTCCAAAAATTAAATTGTTAACACCTACATATTTTACAATATTTTCCTTTTAGAATAAATTTAATTTTTATTCCTAGATTTCTTTATAAAAAACACAAAGTTAAACTTATGTAACACACAACATAAAGTTTATCTTACTCTACATGGTACACAGAGTTTAGCTTGAATTACATAAAAGACTGACTTTCCTCAATGGATTTCATAACACGCAAGATCGAGTTTTACCAAACAATAATATATTATTAAAAATATTATTATTTAATATAACAAGATATAACCTAGCCGTTAAATTAATGGTTATGAATATTATTAACTAACTCATGAAAATATGTAGTTTACCAAAGTATAATATGAATTCATAGGTTACTAATTAATTATAAATTAATATATGAACTAATTAAATATAAAGGGAACATTTTTATAGAAAGCTATTTTTATGCTCATAAAGTTGTTTATCCTAGTAAATTAAATTAATTACTATAAATGAATGATATTAATTAAATATATATTTTATATATTCAATTAAATATTTTTTACACTCATAAAATATATTTTATATTCATAATATAAAAACAAACCCAATTTTACGCATAAAATACGATATTTTTTATAAAGGCAATTTTACCACCTTTTAATGGTGAACCTATTTTAAATCTAAATTTTGGAACTTTTATATATTTTATATGTCAAAAATAAAATTCATATTTTAAATTATAATATAAATATTAGGTTAGGGTGAATTTCTGGTATTTTTCTGTGAAGTTTCATTTTTTAATGAATAGTGAAAAATAATGAATTTTAATTCAAAATTACGTTTTCATTTAATTTATTTATAAGGTAAAATTATATTTTTAATTGGTTTTAAATTTTAATGATATTAAATTTTTATTTATTAATCCAATTTAGGTCATTTTAATCAATTTCACTTTGAAATTGAATATAAAAACATAGCAAAATTTTGAACATTTTTACTTTAAAAACCTGCATTGTTGTCCCATCTGCAGGATTAAATTTAAATTAATTTCTTCCACTTCTGTGATTGGAATTTGAAAAAAATTTATTTCATATTTTTAATAAAAATAATTTATAATTTATAATAATTTCAACTTAGTTTTTGTCCAAATTTTTTAGTGAAAGTAATTAAAACTAATTACAACGATTAAAGTGAAATTAAGCTTAATAAGGGATAAACCTTAAACTTAAGGGTAAAAAATGACCTAAATTTTTGTCTAAATACCATTTTATGGCAATATTTTGACCCTATTATCAATTTTTTCTAATTTGGTCCATTATTTGATCCACTTTCAATGGGAAAAACATGGGTGGAATTCCCTTTTCCAAAATTTACAAGAGTGCCACTCCTCCTCTACTATAAAAATCACTCAAGACTCACACTTCCTCACCCCTCTCAAGATAATTTTTCTTGGACAATATATTCCCAAATAGATCATAAAAATACCTTTCCTCAATCTAGAATCCTCAAATTTTTCATAAATCCATCCAAGGAAGCCCTTTGGTGAAAACCAAAAGGAGTTACCTGAATAAGAGGTAACATCCTTCCTCAAGCTCTTTACTTTTATTTATTTCTCCACTCCCTAAATTATCATAATTAAATTATTATATAAAAAAATAGTATCATAAATATACTTATATGTTTTTATTTTATGGTTTCTACCTACACTTACACACACTTCCATCTAATGGGTAACAAACTTACCGTTCTTGTGTACGGCAAACTACCGCCTCACGAAACGAAGTTGTTCATTTTTCATTTACCACAAATCATGGTTGGGAATTATGATAGAAAATATGTTTATATATGTTATATATGATATTTATATTTTCTTTATTATTCTTTAATTCTTTCATAACATATACCTTTATACACTCCATTTTGTGGGAATACGATAACATCGTTTGTGGAAGTGTGAACTACCGCCCCCTCAAAGCGATGCAATTCGTTCACACTATACATGGAACATATAAAGGATGGTTTTAATTAAAAATATGTAACATAAATTAAATATATATGATATTTATGAAATAATTACCTTTATGTAAATATAATATATCATTTTATTTATTACCCTTTTCACACAGTAAAAAGTGATTATATCGGTCGTAGCCATGTGGACTACCACCTCCTCGATACGATGCAATTCATTTTACATAAAAAAATTATATATATATGTATATATGATTAAATAAAATTTTATTTATGATATTATGATAATTATATAAGGATATAATGTTACTTACCTTCTTTTTATAACGATCATCGAAAAATGGGAACGTTACTCATGCCTATGTACGACCTACCGTCTCCATAATTGTAATGTTGGTTCATTTTTTATAACCATATTTCATGATTGGTTTTAAAAGTATAATTTATTTATAAATATGATAATTATTTAATTATTATTATTCTGGATATGTTATATAATGACCCCTTTGACCATAGTTTACCTACCAAAGTCATTTTTGACACATAAACTGAATTTTCTCAAAACACCTGACACAAACTTAGTTGTTTAAGTAGTTTTATAAAGTATGGTAATAAGTGAAATAAAAGTAATTATAAACATGAAAAAGTTTCTAAATAAAGTAAATAATTAACAAAAATTTATTATTTAATAATATAAATACACACGAGAACAAGTCAGACTTAAGGTAAGGGTTTTCATCTCAATTTACATTCTATTGAGACTTATTTGTTACTATACACAAATTCACTTTATTATGGTATATATACTTACCATTTTTAATTTAATATAATTAATCATTCACACTTCATGGGATTTTTTGTTTTCCTTTGAATTATCACACCCAAGGGGTTTATCTTGAAAATTTCCAAGCGGTAAAAGTTACATTTTCAATCTCACTTTCTTTTGTGATTGTTAACTTTATACTAAGACAATCAATTTATCATAATAATTTTTCATCAGATATTTCCTTAA
Organism: Viscum album; assembly: GCA_963277665.1. Classification (NCBI taxonomy): domain Eukaryota; kingdom Viridiplantae; phylum Streptophyta; class Magnoliopsida; order Santalales; family Viscaceae; genus Viscum; species Viscum album. The sequence goes on along the minus strand of OY728121.1, from coordinate 1,072,966,678 downwards.
ATATCCAAATTATTTGGATATGGATATTATTATTTCCTAAACCATATACCATATTTATATATGGTGTTCACTTTGAAAGTTATTTTATTAACTAGGTAATTATTGATGAATATGTATCTTCTATTCAATATGGGTACACTTTGATAAGGAACATTATTTATTTTATATATGAGGAATGATTTGGACATGAAATAATAAACATAACCCTATGATAGAATTTGAGGATAAGTATAGAAGAACATACTAGTATTTTGGTAAGGTATATATTGTGTGGGTATTCCTAGAAATACATCCCTATGTGGATATTACAAGTGGACATGGTTCTGGCATAGATGTACCTAGGAGTAACAAATTTGATAGGGTGTGTTGGGCCTATTTCTGCGTAACCTGGTATATAAAAACAGGCCTTACTGTGCACCTGGTTTGACACTCTTGGGGGATAATCTTATAATAATTCACATTTTCTTTACAAACCATTATGAATGATTTGAAAGTAAAGACATCCCCAAATAAACCATGTTTATTATTATGATATTTGTTTTAAATTTTTCTTTTCAATTTATGATTAGTGTTTCACTAGTTTTTGGATTATACATTATGTTAAATAATGTTATGATCTAATCTAGTATATGACATTGTTTAGAAATGGAACCTAGAAAGAAGAATGATATTAGTACTCATATAAAATGTATATATTTCCTTGCTAAGGAAACCAATACAACTGATATTTAAACTGATAATGTTATGAAAATATTAGGGAATCTTAATTAGGTTATGAAACACAACCTTTTTTTTGATAGAGAAACCTATTCCATAATGATATTCCAAGATGTTGGATCACTTTATGCGATAGAGGCCCCCATAATTTAGTGGGACTACTGAACCAATGGTGGCCAAGAAATGGATTGTGTCTTTTGAGAAGATATTCATGGAATTGGTATTTGGTGAAAAGGAAAAGGTTACACTTGTATTATATTATCTTAATAGAGATGAAGATAAATGGTGGGTTTTTATCCAGAATACTAGGGAGGAATAAGTAATAGAACTCATGGAATGTAGAACTTTGAGGAGACATTATTCAATAAATACTTCCCTCATAATCAACAAACTGATATGAAGAGAAAGTTACTTGGTTTAAAGAAAAATGAGGAAGAAAGTGTTGTAGAGTATGAATCTATCTTTACAAGGTTAGCGAGGTATGCTACAGATTTCAATGAAACATGGAGTGAAAGATTGAACACTTATTTGAAGGACTTAAGACAAATATTTGAAGGGAACTGGTATCCCAAATTATTTTATCATATGATGAAATAGTTTTATGTTCCATAAAAACAGAGAATGAATTTTCTAGAATCAATATTCAATGGAAACCAAGACAAGAAGAGGCCATCTGAGAACCATGAAAAAGGGAATGAGTCAAAGAAGAAGAAGGGAATAAAGGATTTTACAACATGTGAAAAATATAGAAAGAATCACCCTAGGAAATTATTTAAAGGATTGAGATTTTTTTATAAGTGTGGTGAAATGGGTCACCAAGAAAAATAATGAAAAGGGAAGAAGGAAAACACTTCTATTTAGTGCTAAAACTTCAAGGATATGGGGAACTATGAAAATGAATTCCCCAAGTATTAAGGTAATATATCTATGAAGAAGATAAGGGATCAAGGTCAAGCATATGTTATTGAAACAATTGAAGTGGAATAATTAATTTATTTTTGTATTTGGATATAATAAATTTGTTGTCAAAAGTATTTTATGATGTTATCATAATATTATTTATGAAATATATAAGGATTGTACTGTAATACTTTTTCATTAAGGATTTGAGATCATATGCTAAATGGTACCAAGAAAGGTTATTCAGTAGAAAGTAATTTTTTTTTGAAAAAGCATGGTTGAGGGAAAGATAACCCTTAATATGTTCCTAAAGTTAAGAAAATGACGTTTGGATAAAGAAATAACTGGTTTGGAAAAAATAAATCAAATAAGTGCTAACTACCTTATAACTGAGTAATGATTTATTGAAAAAGTGTTTTACACTATCAATTATGGAGTTTACAATAATTTTGTATTTATGGAATATATCTAATAACATGTGTTTTATTTAAGGAATAATAAACATGCATGTTTTTAATAAGTTTTTATGCTAATTCAAGTTATTACCATATTCACATGTTTAGTATTTGATGATTAAAATCTACTTCATGTTATTTGATAATTTCATTTTGGAAATTCAGTGACCTTCCTTCAAAAGTTTTGGATCATAATCTTTTGGAAAAGTTATCCATTTATGAAATGGTTTAAGTTGAACCTTGAATGTGGTTTTAGAGATTGATGTGTTACTTCACCATATGATGAAACATGTGCTAAGAGAGTAAGTATAAATGGTTTAAAGTATAACCAAAGGACAAGATTGTTCTTATAGAAAAATATCAAGTAAGTATATTTAATTATATTCTTAGAGAGTTAAATAATTCCTCAACTATAGGAAAAAGGGTCTTGAAACAAAAATGTTGTCCTATTATCATCATTTTTATGATATCGATGGCATTTATACACACATATGATTTATGGTTTTATGGTAAAAAACTTTTGGATGAACATGTTCTCTATCAATATCCGTCAGAACTTGATGGTTAGAGTTTTCTTCCATGTATAAGTTTCTACTAATGTTCTCCTATTTAAATGCCTAGTTTTTTGGCAACCTTCACATTTTCATTTCCTTATTATTAAGAAGATGTGTCATTAACCCTATTTATAATGTGGATTTTTCAACAATGGTGTATTTTAAAATATCAACCCATTGATTACCGAGATCAAGTTTAAATTATGAGGATGAAATTTATTTAAGGTGGGGTGAATGTATCACCCTAATAATTTACAATATTTTCCTTTTAGAATAAATTTAATTTTTCTTCCTAGATTTATTTATATGAAACACCAAGTTAAAATCATGTTACAAACAATATAAATTTTATCTTTATCTACATGGAACAATAATTTTTTCTTGCGTTACATGCAATACCTACTTTTCTCGATGACTTACATAACACGCAAGACCGAGTTTTACCAAAAAATAATATATTATTAAAAATATTATTATTTAATATAAAAAGATATAACCTAGAAATTAAATTAACGGTTATGAATATTATTAACCAAATTATGAAAATATATGGTTTACACAAATATAATGTGAATTCATAGGTTACCAATTAATTGTAAATGAATATAAGAACCAATTAAATATAAAGTGAATATTTTTAGAGAAAACTATTTTTATGATTATAAAGATGTTTTATCCTAATAAATTAAATTAATCACTATTATTGAATTATATTAAGTAAATATATATGTTATATATTCAATAGAATATTTTTTACAGTTATCCAATATATTTTATTGGCATAAGATAAAAACAAACCCTATTTTATACATAAAATACTATATTTTTATAAAGGAAATTTTATCGGCTTTTAATGGAGAACCTATTTTAAATATAAATTTTGGAAGTTTTATATATTTTATATATCAAAATAAACTTAATATTTGAAATCAAAACATAAAAATTAGTTTAGCGTGAATTTTTGGTATTTTTCTGTGAAGTTTCAATTTTTAATGAATAGTGAAAAATAATGAATTATAATTCAAAATTTCTTTTTCATCCAATTTATTTATAAATTTAGATTATATTTTTAATTGGTTTTAATGTTTAATTATAATAAGTTTTATAAATTAGTACAAATTAGGTCATTATAATCAATTTCACTTTGAAATTGAATATAAAAACTTAGCAAACTTTTGAACATTTTTACTTTAAAAACCCGCATTGTCATCCCATTTGTGGGATTAAATTTAAATTAATTTCTACCAATTATGCGATTGTAATTTGGAGAAATGGATTAAATATTTTGAATCAGAATAATTTATATTATCTAATAAGGTCAAATTAGTTTTTGACCAAAAATATTAGTGAAAGTAATTAAAATTAATTACAACGATTGAGGTGAAAGTAAGCTTAACAAGGGACTAAACCTTAAACTTAAGGGACAAAATTACCTATAAAATTGTCTAAATTAAATTGGATGTACATATTTATACGATATAACATGTTTTATATACTTTTTTCCATTATTTTATCCACTTTCAATAGGAAAAACATGGGTGGAATTCCCTTTTACAAAATTTACAAGAGTGCAACTCCTCCTCCACTATAAAAATGAATTCAAACCTCCCACTTACTCAAACCTCTCAAGAATCTTTGGATCATCCAATATATTCCAAAATATATCCTAAAAATCCATAAAATCAACCTATAAGCCTCATATTTTTCATAAATCCATCCAAGGAATCCCTTTGGTGAAAACAAAAAGGAGTTACCCGAATAAGAGGTAACATCCTTCCTCAAGCTCTTTAGTTTTATTTATTTCTAAACTAATTAAATTATAATTTTTCAATGATTATATAATAAAAAAATCATCTTAAATATACTTATATTTTGTTATGTTAAGGGTTCAATCTAAACTTACACACACTTCCATCTAATGGGTAACAAACTTACCGTTCTTGTGTACGACGAACTACCGCCTCACTAAACAATGTTGTTCGTTTTTAATTTACCACCTATCATGGTTGGGAATAATGATGTAAAATATGTTTATATATGTTATATATGATATTTATAATGTATTTATACTTATTTAATTTTTTAATAAAACATACCTTTATGTACTCCATTTTGTGGGAATATGATAACTCATTTGTGGAAGTGTGGACTAGCGCCCCCTCAAAGCGATGTGATTCATTCACACTATACATGAAAGGTATAAAATATTATTTTAATAAAAAATATGTAACATAAATGACATATATATGATATTAATGACATAATTAACTTTATATAAATATAATATATAATTTTATTTATTACCCTTTTCACACACTAAAAAGTGACAATGTCGGCTGTGGACGTGTGGACTACCGCCTCCTCAACACGATGTGATTCGTTTTACATCACAATAATTATATATATATATATAAGTATATATTATTGAATAATATTTTATTTATGATATTATTATCATTATTTAAGTATATAATGTTACTTACCATCTTTCCATAATGATCATCAAAAAATGGGCCGTTAATTATGCGTACGTACAACCTACCATCTCCATGATTGTAATGTTGGTTCATTTTTCATAAGAATCTTTCATGAATGATTTTAAAAGTATAATTTTTGTATAAATATGATAATTATGTAATTATTATTATTATAGATATGTTATATAATGACCCCTTTGACCATAGTTGACCTACATTGACCTACCAAAGTCGTTTTTGACACATAAACCGAATATGGTCAAAACACCCGATGTAAAATTAATTATTTATATAGTTGTATAAAACATGGTAATAAGTGAAATAAAAGTAATGATAAAAATGAAAAATGTTATGAATCAATTAAATAATTAACAAAATATTATTATTCCGGAATATAAAGACACATGAGAACAAGTCAGACTCAAGGTAAGGGTTTTCTTCTAAATTTACATTCCATTGAGATTTATTTGTTACTATAAACCAATTCAATTTATTGTGGTGTATATGCTTCATAATTTTCATTAAATATCAAGAATAAGTCATAATTAATGGTATTTTGTGTTTTTATTAGAATTATCTCACCCAAGGGGTTTATCTTTAAAATTTATAAGTGGTAAAAGTTACCTTTACAATTTTACTTTATTTTGTGATTGTTAATTTTCTCCTGAGACGATCACTTTATCATAATAATTTTTCATTGGATATTTCCTTAAATATCCAAATTATTGGGTGAGGGATATTATTATTTCCTAAATAGTATACCATATTTATATACGATGTTCACTTTGACAGTTATTTGATTAACTGGGGGAATTATTGATAAATCTGTATCTTCTATTCAATATGGGTACACTTTGATAAGGCACGTTTTTATTAAATATATTAGGAATGATTTGGACATAAAATACATGAGTTGGGGACTATTTAGGGAAATATCTATGGGTTGGGGACCATTTAATGAAATCCCATTGATTCATCAATATTCTCATGAGGTGAATCTGTTGGCCAAATCAGAATAGTTTAAACTCTCTTATATTGATGGTAAAGGTATCATGTTATTGGAAAAAATGAAATACATTATTTAAAAATTTAGTTTATTTAGAATTAATTTATTATTATTATCCATGATATTATTACATCTAAATATCTATGGATGAATTTCATTCTCATTTTATTGATTAAATAGATTGTGTTTTAGTTTCTCACCTTACCATATTGATTATGCCTTATCTAATTATTTGAATGGAATGTGTTATCAGTTATTTACCTTTCCATGTTGATTTACTCTCATTAATTCATTATTTTTATTTATTTAATTACCCTTACTGATCATTTGAGCTCAACATTATTATGTTTCCTTTCCCCAGGTTATAAATAAGAAACCTTTGAATAAGCTTTCAAGGATGCAGTTTATTTCATTTTATTATGTATCATGTTTTATTTTATATTTCTCAATGTAATATGGGTATCATGTATGTAATCTAGTTTTCCAAAACTACGAAACTGTTTGATACCTTGTGATTTGAAGCTTGTATCTATTCTAACATAATAAAATAATGTACCAGATCCGAGCTTCTGTGGTTGGGGCATTACATAATTAATTTTATCAAATTTAATCTCTAAATATGTGATATTTTAAATTTTAAATAAAAATATATAATTCTTTAGAAAAATATTTTTTATCGAATAAAAACAATTTCTTATGTGATTATTGATTATATTTTACTTATTATCACCCCTAATTTTTTTAATAGTTTTTAAATATTTATTATAAATGTTTAATATATTATTTATAATATATTATTCATTTTAAATAAATGGATTATATTCCCAAAAATAATATTTTCAATATACTCATTAGTTATGTGCATCCCTAATAATCATATATATTTCAAATGGTCATATTACAAATTTTTACTCCTATATATACCCATAAATTCTTCTTTAAAATTCATTAATCCTATCTCTCTCTTGAAATGTCTATTATGTTTATAATGTTTTTCCTTATTTCCATCATAATTTTCAGTATGATCTTTAAGGAAAACCATGAGGATGAAGATTTTTCATGTGTGGTTTTTTATTTACTTATACTTTTATTCCTCTTATAATTTTCATAATGATGTTTCATATTACTTTTTCGTAATGATGTTTTATATTTACTAGGTGAGTGATGATATTTCATAGTAATTTATCTCTATGATTCAATATCTCCATCAGTTGTTCCATATAAGAGAGATCATGGTTCAGTTGTACAACATCTTAGTTCAGTACGTGTGATGGATCAGGTATGTACTTCCTCAAAAGTAATACATGGAACACATTGTTCAATTATGAGAGGTTTGGTGGAAGTATAATATAATAAGCTATAGTCCCCACATGACCAAGAATCATAAAGGGGATGACATACCTAGGGATTAACTTTCAATTTTCCCAAAATCCCATAACCCTATTTCATGATGATATTTAAAGGAATACATTTTCTCCAACTTTAAACTAAAAATCCCATCAATGATTACCAACATAACTCTTATATAAAATTTATAACACTTTAATATATTTTTGAATGGTTTGAATATTCTCTAACATCTATTTAGTAGGATATAGTCCAAATATATTTTTCTATCTAATTTCATTATATCAATTTGTATCTCTATACCTCTTCCCATACGTATCCCCATATAGTTACATTTTAATATTAGATTGGTAATTATTGTTACATGATAACTCTACTGGAGGAATATGTTGATCCTAACCTCCTTTAAAATCCATAAAGAAGGATCTCATCATATATTTTAGAGTTTGAATGATCATTTTAGATAGGACATTTATTTTAGGATGATAAGATACGTTAAATGTTGAATCTATATCCAATAATTGTCAAAGGCTCCTCCAAAAAATTGAGGTAAACCTCATATCTCAACCAAATACAGTTGAAAGTGGTACTTCATGTAGCCTTACCGCTCACTTCCTGTTATATATAACTTATCAAGTTAATAAATTAAGAAATCCTATTGAATAGAAATGCATTATTCTGAATTTTTAAGTGAATAAACAAAATCCCAAATGGAATTATAGAATTTAGAGGTCTTGGAAATTCCCATTCAAAAATTTACGGTGATGTTCTCCCATTTCTATACAGGTATAGGTAATGGTTTAATCATCCCCTTAGACTTCTAAAATTTAGCCTTAACTTTATAGAAGACCAATCATTGATATGTTTACTCTATAGTATCCCTCTTTATATTTTACCACCGAAAATATTCCTTGATATCTCTAAACATATTTTTTTTATTTAAGTACGGATAAATATTGATGAGTTATGTGCATCATCCAATATATCCTTCTTTAATTCTAGTATCAAAGGGAACATATTCATTTATTAAATATTATAATTATATCATTATCAAGGATGAACTATATAATATTTTTCACCTTCTTCCATATCTCCATACCATCCTTCTACTCCTCCTTGATCTTTATATTTATGGATGATTTAGGAGTCATTTAGGAAATAATGGATTTCTACCCTATAAAATTTATAGGTTTATCCTATGAAAATCCATGAGTATTAGGACTCTTTAAATCCTAATTATATATATGATAGCATGATCCTTTTTACTTAGAGCATCATCAACCTTGTTTTCCATCTTATAGTGATAATTTTTTGGGTAATCATTATCCTTGACCATCTCCAACAATATCCTTTGGAACATGTTCAACTCCTTCTATGTGAATATATATTTTAAGATATTATGATCAGAAGCCTAAAACTATCTTTACATGTTTGAAAACATAGATTATACCAAGGATCTAATCCTATCCACCACCATCTTACCGAAATCCTAAACTTTAACTTCTAAAGCTTCTATTTTTCTTTTATAAACATCCACCATTGAAGAAGATTTAGAATGAACAGACACTTTTTTTACTGATACACCTATCAGGTATCCCCGTACATGACCTAGGAGTTCAGGATTTCCCAATATAGTATCTAAAATATACTTCCTACCATTAGCTATAAAGGTCTCCCATATTCTATGATCAACAAGGGATTACTATATATATTATTTGAAAAAATCAGTAGTGAATCATAATATATATATATGAATTGATTTAACTTAAATAACATAAACAAATTAAATAACTTCTTAAAATTATCTCATATATAAATATTGAATCTTCCATAAGATATTGTACCTTTTTAGTCATCCGATCCCTCTTCCATTTTTCATGTCGAGGTGGGGTGGGGAAGGAGGTTCAACCTACATAGATCCTGAAGACTCATCACTCAATTATTTAAAATTTCTAGCTATCATTTGTTCTTCTAATAATTTACACCATCCACAAGGTAAAGTATGAGGGTATAAGTTTTTTGTATTGGACATCCTGCTGATATATCCTTGTTTTCTATAAATTAAGAATAAACAGATCTTTAACACGATCATTAATATAAATAAAACTTCTAAAAGACAACATTTCACTTACTAAAAACACTTTTTATTATCTACTTTCAACAAACTGCTTCTATGTATCTTCATCTAGAAAGGGATATATATCACATGTATTCTGATGCTTTCCATCCATAAAAATTAAATATGATGTGAGGGTTTATTTAAAATCCCTTCGTCTTCTAGCAGCCAATGCTAAAAATTTCCTCCCAGCTCCTCTAGTATTAGTTATATCATATGTCATCTGATAATAAGGGAAAAATCTATATTAGTAAAAATATTTCATGATAATTAAAATATTAACAAATGATCATACAAATATTGTCACCCATAATTGAGATAGTGTAACTTTTTCAACACTTCTCTAATAAAAAAAATCAAAATACTAACTTTGATTTTAGCCCGCATTATAATAAAAGTATTAAATTGTTTTGAATCTGGACCCCTAATAATATCATTATCATCAAATTCAATTGGTATCCTCTGGTCCCAACTATGGGAAACTGATAATTTTGGCAAACATGTGCTACCATGCTTACCAACCATCAAAGTCTTCTCTCCCCCTATAGAAGTAGATGAATTCTATGAAGAAGGATGAGGAGGCTCCTCAATAGGAATATATATACGGTCCTCCCCAGATGTATGTGTATGATCCTCCCCAAAATCTCATAGTGAATCAGATGTTTCATATTCCATTATCCTAAAAATAAAATTAATAAACAATTAGTACAAAATACACAAATCTAACTACTACATATAAAACTAAATAAAAAATAAAAAATGATCCAATAAAAATAAAATTAAACTAAACACATTTTTATTCATATTTATTAAAGTAGTTAACTAAAATGATAAAAAAATTAATGATATTTGAAATGAAATAAATGAAAGAAAAAAACACAATAGTTATATAAAAATTTAAATAATAATTTTAAAATGATACAAAAAAAAACAAAACAATACTAAACAAACCACTCTTTATCATATTCGTTAGACCATCTATAATATAATACACCATTATGGAGTAGAGTTACTCAAAAAATAGTGTTAAATAGTAAAAATTCTCCAACATATTACATTATTTTTTACACCAAAAATAATATTCTTTGAATATAAAATTTTATGAATTTTTTTTATTTTTAAACATATTAAATTAAAATTAATTATTTTTTTATAAAATCAATAAATGAAAAAGTTATGCAAGGGTAAACATAAGTTAATTAAGGGTAAATTAAATAAAACTAAATTAATAATTTTTTTTAAAAATTATTTGTTATAATATGCATTTTAATAAAAAATAAACCTAATATATCAAGCATTTTATGAAATTTAAAAAAGTAAATAAGAAATAAATATGTATTACCTATAATATTAGGAAATTACTAAAGTATTATTTTACAAAATTAATTCCTCATGATTGTTATATATTTAAAAAACCATTTTTATAATATGATCATCAATATTCTCTATTAATCTTTCCATGGAAGTAGGGATCTAACATAAATCAACAACTTCATAAAGTTTTTCATCACCAAAATAATATTTTTCCTTGTAAAATGATAAACCAATGCATATCATATGGATAAAGAACATAGAAATTTTTTTATTCATGTGTTTCCATGTTAAAAAGATCCACTGTGTAGTCCAGTATCTTCTAATTAATTAGTGTCATATGAAATTCATCATGTATATCACTATTTTTACTGATAACCCATTTGTAGTTAAACATTGGAACTCAAAATTTAATGTAACCAAACTACCATATTTCTTCAATGACTGTGTAATATACACTTAATGTGAATATTGGGTTTTTGTCTTTGGCACTCGAAAAATTCATTACTTCAGCGAACACCAATACACTAATATTCTGAATCATAATTCTATTATCCCGATCTTTTATATGAAATGTATAAATATTAATGTCATACCTCAACCATGTTATAAAATTTATACTTGGACTACCCACTAACCATCTCAATGTTTTTAATGAATATAATATACCATTCATGGTCTCTTAAAACCATGAAAAAAAGTTCTACTATTATCATTCAAAATCTACATATCTTTCTTCTTTGGATAACATTGTTTTAACACATTAATATGAAATGTTATATATGGCTGAGAATCATATATGTTATTCAAGATATATAAATTTATCATCTTTATCTATTCACCTATCAATGATTTTACTTTCAATCCAAATATCCCCTTTCACTCATAATTGAATCGTTCATGGTGAGATGTTGGAAAACCAATGTGCTCCACTACAGACAAGTAGCTAGTAAAAAACTCTGGAACCTCCTTACAAATATACTTCTCAACAATGTAGGATTTAGGTCAATATGGATTCTTAACATATCCCTTAAATATCTTCATATACATTTCAAAAGGACACATCTAATGTAGATATGAAAGTATGTATAACTTTATTTCTCACACCAAATAAACCATTAAATGAACAATGATACCATAAAAAGATGGAGAAAAATACATTTCTAGTTGAAAAAGTATAGAAACAACATCGTTCTTCAAATCGTTCAATGAATTAAAACCAATCACCTTGTTACAAATTGAATTAAAAAAAATAAAACACCTTTATAATAACTATTATGATTTATAAGGGAAATATTCCACACAATGAAATAGGTAGGAGTTGTTGTATCATGACATGACAATCATGAGATTTTATATCTATCAACTTCAAATATTTTAGTGACACAATTTTTTTTACATTTTTAGAATAACCCTATGGAACTTTGATACCATGAATAAACTAAAAAAGATAATTTTCTCCCACTTGGATAATTTATGATAATCCAGAGGCAGGTATTCTTGTCTTCCATTAGGAGTGGGAGTTAACTCAAAACATATTCTTATTGAGAGTAAGACCAATCATGAATTCAACCCATATTTAGTCTTTCCTTTAATATCTAATAACGTTCCAATAAAGTTGTCACATACATCCTTCTCCACGTGCATGAAATCAATATTATGTTTTAGATCAAGATATCTCCAATATGTAATTTCAAAAAATATTTACCATTTCTTTCAAATATTTATATAATTACCTAATTTTTATGTCTTTATGAATGTGAAAACAATGGTTTTCACCCTCTCAAAATACTGATTGGTGGAAAAAGGTTTTGGATAAATATTATGAGTTATTGATTTTTTTAATATTAAATAATAGTGATCCATAGAAGAAAACCTTTGATGGCCCATGTATACTATTTTTATACCATGTTTCAATTGATAATATGAAGTCCGTTGTTCAAAAATTAGACAATATTTATATACCTTAACACTATATCCAAATAAATTTCCATATGTTAGGTAGTCATTTATAGTGAACATAATCATTTCATGTAGTTGAATATGTTCCATTTTATAATAATCATACACTCTAATACCCTCCTCCCATAAAAGTTTCAAATAATCAATTAATGGTGAAAAGAAAACATCAATATCATTTCCAGGCTATTTTGGTCCAGAAATCATTAAAATCAACATGATATGTTTCCACTTCATACAAAATTTAGGAGATAGGTTTTAAATTACCAATAAAATAGTCCATGAACTATGTTTTCTACTAAGGCTTTGATATGAATTAATTCCATCTATGCAAATTCCAATTATGATATTTCTAACTTCATTTCCAATTGTAGAAAACTGTTGATCAAATTTCTTCCACTTTCAACAATCATCTAAGTGAAATAATTTTCCATTATATATATTCTCATATATATGACATATTAACATTTTTTTTATCATTTTAATTTTTAAATAAATATAAGAAACAATAAATTATAGAAATATACCAAATTTCCTTGGTAGGCTCCTTTATATATGCTAAATCAGACTATGATTTTTATTTCAACTTATACCGTGTTGTCCCATATTCAGGACACTCTAATAGACCTTCATATTCTTTCCTGTTTATAACACAGTAATTCAAGTAGACATGTATCTTCTTCTACCCCAAACCCATTGGGCATAATATTTTCTTCACATTATAATGTGAATATGGAAGATCATTTTCTTTAGGAATTATGTATTTCAACATCTGTAGCAACTTTTTAAAATTCTTATTACTCAATCTATTTTTTTATTTTAAGTTAATCAATCTTTACACCATTGATAAAACCATAAATTCTATATAAGATGTATACAATGATTTTTTAGCATCAACATATAGATTCTCAATTATTCTTACTTTCTCAATTTCTTCTAATTCAATATCATGAATATTTTCTTTAATTTGACCAAACTTATCATCTTGAAAATCATCATCACCAATAGATCTATAATTCTATCCAGATTCACCATGCCAAATACAAGGGTTGAAACTCAGATTAAAAACATGAAAAATTAAATTATCTTTGATTTATTTGCTTTTAAATTCTCCATATTTAAAAATTTCAAGCATGAACAGAAAAAACAAGTCATTGTTTGGAACATTTTTTTTAGAAAACTCCAAAAAATCATCAAAACCATCCTCATATTTATCAATTGTTCACTATGTAACAATAAAACTATGATTCATTATTACCTATAAAAAACATCATAATTTGAAAAAAAGTTATTATATTTTTAAATTTTATTTGAAATTTACTTTTATAAATAATAATAAAAAAATATCATAAACATTTTCACAAATAAAATAAATGCAACATATTTGATAAAAAATATCACTTTGAACATATTTACTTATTATTATTTCATAAAAAAATAAATGTATCATGTAATCATCATGATCACCTAAATATATTCAAACTTCATAATCCATTATACATTTAAAATTCCCATTCCAATGTAGAAAAAAAACATACATTAGACACACATTAATAAGTAAATTAAAATTATTTATAACATGAATTCATAAAATAATCATTTAATAAAACATAAATCTCAAAAAACCATACATCAATTAAAGTATATACTAGATGGAGGATGAATGATAATTTTAATAAAATGAAAATATGTCACAAAGAGAGAGGGAGAAAGCAGTGATCGAAAATATATGAGGGTGGATGATGGTGGTAATACTAAATGAATGATACTAGAGTCTATTAGATCAAAGAACGAAGAGTTAGTGTTCACCATGTGAGAGAAAATAGACTGTTGTTGAGAGAAAGAATGACCCAGAAATCAATCCAATCGATGTTTCAAAAAAATTTAAAAGGTTTATCTTGTCAGTTATTCAATAACTGACATGAAAAAATATTTTGTCACATCATTTATTTAATAAATGACGTGATAAACTAAATTTTCAATGTCAATTATTAGATAGATGAAATTAAAAATAAAGGACACGTGTTTTTCACGTCAGTTATAGAATAACCAATGTAAAAAAGAGACTATGATTCCATTTATAAATAATCGATGTGAAAATGTTTCCCAATAAATATATTTTGTACTAATGGCATGGGGATAACATCAATCCTATCATCCTTTCCTTTCCAACAATTGAAGGAACAATATTCCCACACCATAGACCTTATACATGTTCTCATCCACTATAAATGAACTGATCTATCTCTCTAGAACTCAGGGCCGAAATCTATCCAAACTCAAACATATGAAACTAAAATCCCATAGGGTGATATACCTCATCGCACATATCAATATTAAAGATGGGATCTACTATTGAAATTCTTGCCACACCATCCGAGAGGCCACATAGCTGAGACAATTATCTACCAGTCAGTCAGATGCCTAAGATAGTCAAAGTAACACTTTCACCCCATCTTAACATTTTCAAATAGATAATCCCAAATATAAGGAAACCATAGAGTAGTGAACATGTGGATACCTCCTCTAACAAACACAGATTGAGATAATAGATCAACCTCTATTTCAACTCCCTAGAAACCCCAAAAGTAGGCAAATAAACATTCGCTACATTAAAAATACTAGATTAATCCTTTGAAACAATCATGGTGCTTGAATAAAATATTAACATCCAAGGAAATAACTAGTTACATCTTCCTAAGGGTTATACCTACTCATCACCTGGGTATCACATCTTAATAAAAGTAGTTTGTGACCCATATGATCAATCAAAAAACATCTCACAATGAAAACCACCCACTTGTACTCAAGATGTGGGTGATCACCCATCACTAATGATATCATCACTATGACCCACTCCACTATAGTGTAATCCTAGTAAAAAATCTCCACCAAAGCTATCTCACACTAATTATAGAAATAGGTGTAGAATGTCACCTTCAATAGGAGTCTCTAGTTGTACTGTGTTGGGCTAAATACTCTTTTGGGATCTCTGGATTCCTAGAAAAAAATTAAACATTGAGAAAATAGTATGTGTCAATGATAACGAATATGAGCACCAAGGAAAAAGGCCACAGATCACATCTCACTAGAACCTACATTTCCTAATCAAATACCTCCATAGATCACACCAAGATAAAATTATCTTGTTGATCATCATGTATTATCTATCTACCACCCGTGAGATAATATCTCTTCACAAAGGATTCCTCACACACATGATGAGGACCATTATATCTAGACAAGGCTCCCAAGTCTAGTATCTATATCATCATACTCATTGTAATCAACTTGAAAGATCCTAATAGGATACACCAACCCCTACCATGGATCATCCTGGAGATGTACTCTCAACCAGAAGATCATAATCAAATACCACTTGTTGGAAAATTTCCTACTAATAAATGAACTTGGTGAGTGACCCACACCTCAAAGAGTGTATATAAATTGACCAAGGTAGTAATTTTCCTTACTAGTGGTGGATTCACACCACATTTATCTCTATAGAAATATGACTAGTTCCTTATCTTGGGGGGGTATCAATTCCTCTATGGTATGGGGGACCTACGCCTCATCAGGATTAAGGGAGTACTGACCCCATGACCAAATGAAATATACATCAATTGAGGTGGATCCTACCCCTTCTATAGAGGACCCTTTCCCTGAGCATCACATAATAAATGGTTTGGGGGGTGTTCCAACTCACATGGATATAAGAACCACATCCCATCTCATCAATAATATTAACTAATACAGATGGAGGACCTATGCCCTATCTCATAGGGGGTAGTTGACTCCATAGTAGTATAGGGGGCCCACTCCTCATTGGAGTTGAGGGAGTACCAAACCCTAAGCCCAAATAGAGGACCTGTTCCTTATAGATGGTAGTCTATAACCTTGTATCCATGATAGATTATTGAACTCCATAATATCATATGGAGGACCTACAACCTGGTATTCAAAAATCCCCTATGGGGGTTACTAAACCCATCTAAACCAAACATCCAAGGATATAGAGATATTTTCCCTAGTGCTGAAATCATGCCAATAAAACCCTATAGGATAAAACCACTAGGTTATTGAGAGAACATCACCCGAGAATCTCACATGTCTGTAATTAGTCCTATTATTGTTTTCTTCTACTTAAGGCCCATTTTCACCTCTAGTGAAAGAATTTTCATGAGTAAAATTGTATCCTCATTGTAATATGTCATATAAGAAAGTAATATGGAACTCTATGAAACCAAAAATTAATTGAGTGCTATACGATGCATGGACCTACTCAACTATACCCCGTAAACAATGCCCTGAAAACTCAAGTTATTTAAAAAATTATTGAAGTCCTTGTATAGGAATTCATTAACCCCCACACCTTAGTTGGGTTCCCTAGTATGTTAACTAAACCTAATAACCTTCAAGAATTATCACCCCATATTTCTCAAACCAAGACCATGAGAAAACTATCTCAAAAATCCATTCCTAGAAGATTTGGACTTGATACTAATATGATCTGACCTGGACCACCAGGTTCCCTCCTAGGAGAACGGTGAGCTGATTGTACCACCCCAATCCCACCTCCAATAGCCTAGGGGTTGGTGATTAATACCAATATGGTATAACACATAATGGGAGGCCATAGGCTATATAACCTATAGGATAAATAGATCATAATACAATGAAAAATCCACAATTAGGAAATAGATACACATCTAATAGAGAATAAAATATGTATGCATAAATCTTATAAACATATCAGGAGTGTATAATATAAATTTTAGTATAATAGGTGAGAAAATATAAGTCCTAAAACCCCAAAGTAAAACACTAAACTTGGGTGATTGAAAAAAATTACTACAAAATAGGCCTTTAATAGGGCTAAAAATGTCCTTTATCAGTGCTAGAGAAGTTCTGACTACTAGAGTGCGATTAAAAGCCCTATTCTTTTATCAGCACTTATAAAAGCGCTGATAAAGGGTTATACTTCAGTGTGCTATTATAGCACACTACAACACCAGTATAGTGTGCTGTAACAACACACTGCAATACCAAAAACACCACCAAATCATAAAAATCAAGTATGAATATAGAATTTAAATGAAATAAAATTTACAACATAAATACAAGAAAAAACACTATATTATATAAATTTCAAGCATTGGTTTATACAATTACATAAGTATAAATTATTACATGCATTAAAAAATAGAAGTCTTCCTTGGACTTTTGATCCTAACCCCTACTCAAGAAAAAAAAGTACTTGTATAAGAAAAAAATTCTTATGTTAGTAATAATATAAAGAAATAAAGTAACATAAAGTGTTAATTTTAAACAAAAATTTGAGTCATACAAGGAGATCTATGTATCAGATTGAGTTGTGGTTTATTATTACATGTCACACAATTTCTTGTTCATATTCAAGAATCATATATATGAAAATTAACTAAATAAGTATAAGATAAAAATGATAAGGAAATTAATTAATTAATAGAAGATAGAATGATGATAAAAAAAATCTAGGATCATTTTCTTGTTTTTGGTGATGTGATGTACGTTTTAAACTAAAATGATACTTATATATTGAAAAGATGCACTCGGAGTCATGCTGGTCACACCATGTGTTGGATTTAGGTTTGGATGATTCTTACATGTATCAAATGACTTATGGATCATTTTCCTAAAGTATCAAAATAATCCAAATGCGTTTTCTCGGTTTTGAGTATATCACTTGTCTTTTTTTACTAAAATGTCATTTTAAACTGAAAAAACGCACTTTGACTCATATCAGTCACATTTTTAGTCAGTTTGACATGATACCAATTACTACAAATCATAAATTACTTATGATATTTTCCCCTAAATTATAAAGAAAATATGAGCGAGTTTGCTCAGTTTTCAATGAGTAACACTTTTTGAACTAAAATGTCGATTTTAAACTGATAACAGACAAATTGAGTAATAATGGACACATAGTGTATCAAATTGATGTGTTGATGATTACTACACACCAAAAAATGACTTATGTATCATTTTTCCAAAGTATAAAAATAATCTGAATGCATTTTCTTGGTTTTGAGTAGGTAGTTGTCCTTTTTACTAAAATTGATGTCAGTTTTAAATAAAAAAATGCACTTGGAGTCATATCGGTCACACCGTGCATCAGATTGAGGTGAGGCTAATTCTTACACATCCCAAATGTCTTATGGATCATTTTAATAAAATATAAAAATAATATTAATGTGTTCACTCCATTTTGAGTACATCACTTTTCTTTTTTACTAAAATGTAATTTTAAACTGGAAACATGCACTTTGACTCATACCAATCACATAATGTATTAGTTTGACATGAGACTTAAACCTACATGTCACAAATGAATTATTAATTAGTTTCCTAAATTATCAAGAAAATATGATCATGTTTTCTTGGTTTTTAATGAGTGACATTTTTTGAACTAAACTGTCAATTCTAAACCGATAACAAACACATTGAGTCATATCGGGAACATCATGTATCATATTGAGGTGAGGATGATTGATACACATAAAAAATGACTTATCAATCATTTAAATAAAGTATCAAAATAATATGAATGTGTTTTATTAGTTTTTTGTAGGTCAGTTGTCATTTTTACTAAAATTTATGTCAATTTTAAATAAAAAGACGCACATGGAGTCACATAGGTCACACCGTGTGTCAGATTGAGGTACACCTAATTATTACACTTCCCAAATGGATTATGGATCATTTTAATAAAATATCAATATAATCTGAATGTGTTTACTAAATTTTTAGTACATCACTTTTTTATTTTACTAAAATGTCATTTTAAACTGGAAACACAAACTTTGACTCATACCAATCACATCATATATTAGTTTGAAATGAGACCAATTCCTACATGTCAAAAATGATTTATTAATTATTTCCCTAAACTATCAATAAAATCCAAGTATGTTTTCCCAGTTTTCAGCGAGTGACATTTTTTGAACTAAATTGTCGATTTTAAATTGATAGCGGACACATTGAGTCATACTAGGAACATCATCCATTGGATTGAGGTGAGGCTGATTCCTACACATATAAATGAAGTATGGATAATTTACCTAAATTATTAAAATAATATTTATATATTTTATTGGTTTTGTGTAGGTCAACTTTCCTTTTTACTAAAATTTATGTTAATTTTAAATAAAAAGGAACACTTGGAGTCATATTAGTCACAAAGTGCGTCAGATTAAGGTGCAGGTGATTCCTACATGTAAAAAATGAATTATGGATAGTTTTACTAAAGTATAAAAAAAATAAAATGTGTTTTCTTGGTTTTTAGTAGGTCAGTTTTCCTTTTTACTAAAATTGATGTCAATTTTAAATAAAATGACGCACTTGGAGTCATATCAGTCACACTGTGCATCATATTGAGGTGATTTTAATTCCTAAACATCCCAAATGGATTATGGATCATTTTAATGAAGTATAAAAGCAATATGAATTCATTTATTCAGTTTTGAGTATGTCACTTATCTTTTTTTTATTAAAATGTCATTTTAAAGTGGAAACATGGACTTTGACTCACACTGATCACACCATGTATTAGTTTAATGCGAGACATATTCCTATAAATAAAAAATGATTTTCGAATCAATTTCCTAAATTATCAAGAAAATATGAATATGTTTTCTTGGTTTTTAGTGAGTGACATTTTTTGAACTAAACTGTCAATTTTAAACTAACAATGGACACATTGAGTCATACCAGACACATCATGCATCAGATTGAGGTACATATGATTCCTACATGTCAAAAACGATTTATGGATCATTTCCCTAAAGTATAAAACCAATATAAATGTGTTTTATTAGTTTTTAGTAGGTCACATTCCTTTTTACTAAAATTGATGTCATTTTTAAATTAAAAGACACACTTAGAGTCATACCAGTTACATCATGCATCAGATTGCGGTAAAAATAATCCCTAAACATCTAAAATTACTTATGGATCATTTTAAAAAAGTATCAAAACAATATAAATGCATTTTCTTAGTTTTTAGTATGTCAATATTTTGTACTGAAATGTCATTTTTAAATTGGAAACACGCACTTTGATCCATACTGATCACATCGTGTATCGATTTGAAATGAGACCGATTCCTAGACATAAAAAAATAATTATGAATCAATTTACTAAATTATTAATAAAATATGAGCATGTTTTCTTTTTTTTTTTCTAGTGAGTGACATTTTTTGAAATAAACTGTCGATTTTAAACTGATAATGGACACATTGAGTCATAGCGGTCACACTGTGCATTGAATTGAAGTGACACTGACTCATAAATGTCCCAAATGACTTATGGATTGTTTCCAAAAAGTATAAAAATAATAAAAATATGTTTTCTTGGTTTTGAGTATGTTATTTTTCATTTTTACTAAAATTAATGTCAATTTTAAATAAAAAGAAGCACTTGGAGTCATATCGGTCACACCATATGTCAAATTGAGGTGCAATTGATTCCTGCACATCACAATGTCTTAAAAAAAATCCTAACTTCCAATGTAAGCATGTTTCCATTTTATTTTTATGTTTAAATTCCAACATTACATATTGACTTGATGTTCTTAGATGAAAAACCTTTCTTATTATTGAAATTCAGAAGAGTAGAGGAAGCTCATGTGTCCATTATATCATGAGAAGTCACCAAAATGGGAACATGATCTTCCTCTACTCTTTTGTATTTCAACAACAAGAAAGGTTTTTCGGATAACAACATCAAATCAATATGCAGTGTTGGCAGCTCGACAAAGAAAGGAAATGAAAATGGAAAACATGGTTACATTGGCAGAAAGAATCATTTTATCTTTTTTGTGGCTTGTTGTAGATAGTTGAAATAAAAATATGACTTCCCAAAATATATGTGAAAAAAAATAAATAATTATTAGATAAAAATGATAAGGAAATTAACTTACAAATAGTAGATAAAATGATGAAAAAATTAGTTAAATAAGTAGTAGGAATTCAACTTTTCTTGATGGTTTTATGTATTATTGATGCATTTCCTTGTTTTCATTATCTTAATTGTAGGCTTGAGTCCAATCCCTCATGAGCATGAGAATCTTCGAACAAACCAACCCAACTCGAAAAAAATAATCCAATTGTACAAGAAAATAATTATTATATGAGTAATACTAAAAAGAAATAAATTAAACATAAATATTAAATAATACATTAATTCTATAGAAAATTATTTTAATATGAAAACATTTTTGACCATAAGTATATGCAGACGATAAAGAAATAATGATGATAAAAAATACAAATAGATCTCTCTAAACAATCAATCAACGAGTGAGGTGGATGAGGATAAAATAATATACATTGGATTGAAGATTTGAATCATGTGAGATAATGTAAATATATCCTATTGGGTTCATAAAATATTAATTTTTTATAATAAATAAATAAATACAAATAAGATATTCATTATCAAAGGTGAAAGTTTATAGATAATTCTAATAAGAGAAACTCAAAATTTGATTATTTCAAGGAATTTTAGTATTCTTTGAAGAAAATGGGTAATTGAATTTAAGAAAATAATTACTCCACTATGGTAGGTGTTATCCTATGAATTCATCCAAAGGTGAAAGTTATAGACAATTATCATCCTCATCAGCTATCTTCCAAACAGTTATCATTGCATTTTACTGTTTGGAACTCATACTCCATATCTTATAGACATGAACCTATGTTACTTGAAATACTAAAACTCGTAGTCATAAATATGATGAATACTACTCAGAGTAGTACAAGTAACATAAAAGAGACGGGGATGAGTCCCAAGAAAAAAATTGGAATAATAACTATTCAGGAGATGAAACTGACGAGGATGATAGTTGTATTCCATTGTGTTATCTAAAAGGGGTAATGACTCCCATTTTTGAGAATTACATGGATGGTAATAAAATATTCCTAAGGGTGGAACCAAAAGTCAATTTTAAAGAATGATCTGGTTTTAAATGGATTAAAGTAAAATATACATAGTGTTTATTAGATGTGTGATGAAATAAATGAAGTGATTTTTAAGAAGTATTAATTAGTGGGTTATCATTTCAAATATGGATATATTTTTATCAACTACAATAAATGCAAGAAAGGATAAAATCTAGGAATAAAATGTCCTTGGTGATCAGAAAGTTTTGGTGAAAACTTGAAGGAGTAAGATTGTACAAAAAACATCATTTTTCCCAAATAGAGCCCAAATCATTTGTAGAGGCTGACAAGGATGATAATTGGATCAAATATATGCACATGTATTTTGATATGAATAAGAGCAATGTGACATGGGAAATTGTTCCAAGGATGGAAGACAAAAATATTATTAGAACCAAGTGGGTGTCTAGTAATAAACTCATTGACTATGTAAAAGTGGATCAAAATAAGGAATGGATAGTGTGCAAGGGGAACTCCTAGATCAAATGAATTTATATTTATGATAAATTTACTCCCATAGCCTGATTGGAAACTATTTTATTTTTTTGGATATTATAGTGAAAATGTAGTTAAAAGTATACCAAATGGATGTCAAATCTATGTTCCCCAATGGAGTTCTTAATGGGGGAGTATACATTGAGAAACCATTTGAGTTTATTATGGATGAAAATGAGAGAAATGTGTGTCAGTTAAATAATTCTTTGTATAATATACATAAATAAATGAGGATCTGGTATTTAAGGTTGTATCAATACTTAATAAATCTTGGTTTTTAGCGAGGTAGAGTTGATCACACCCTCTACATCAAGAAGGAAAATGATCAAAGGATGTTGGTACTTATATATGTCAAATATATAATATTTTAGGACTAGAAAAAACATAATGAATTTTTTTTATAGATCATATGAGGTATGATATCTATATGTCTATGATTGGTAAAACATTTTCCTTGGTTTATAGGCGAATCAAGGAAATCATAGCACATTAATTTCTCAATCAAAATATAAAAAAGAGGTTCCTAAGTGATTTACAATGGAATATTCCAAACCAATGAAAACACGAACCTCTATATGGATTAATTTTTCAAAATTTTACAATTATAAAGAGGTATATGTAATGGAATATAGGTATTGAGAGCCTATTATACCTCACAACAACATGACCCAATAGTGGGTTTGATATATTTCAAGTTTTATAGTAACAATGTTGTCCCAAGGAGAGACACATGCTATAGGGGAAGGCGATACTTCAATATATCTAAAAAATTAAATTTTTGGTTGTTTTATTATAGGATAGTGCAATTGGACTTGTTGGGATACACAAATATGGGATGATAAGGTCCAGAGGATAATTGAGGGAAACTAGAGATATTAAAAAACCTGGATTTCATTCGAGCCTTGGTTTCGTTCAACCCTTGAATCGATCAAGCCTTGGAATAGTTGGATCCTTGATTCTAGCTTAGATTCAAGATTGGATTCAATAATGAGGATCACCAACAACATGTCGCTTCGATGAAGAGATTCAGATATCAAAAACTGGTTCGTGATGGTTAGGGTTCTTAAAATAGATCATGAAACTTTTTTCAGTACTTCCAAAAAAGTGCTGGTAAAGATACCTTTTATCAATGCTAAGTTAATAAGCGTTGATAAAATGAATATTTATCACTACTTTTTTTAGCACTGATAAATACTTATAATAATTTTTTTTAAATATTTTTTTTTAAAAAATTGTAATTATTATATATAATTATAATACTTATAATAATAATTTTTATAAAATAACAAATTTTATAATTCTTTTAATATATAATTAGTTATTTATAATTATATAAGTACTTTAAAAAATAATATTTATATCATTATATATATTTATATAATTACATATATAAATATAGTAAATATATTCATTATTTAAATACATTTATTATAAATTTATAATTAATTAATTATAAATATATAAATACTTTTTTAAAAAATATTATTTATTTATTTATAATTATAAATGTATAAAAATAGTCAATATACATTTATAAATATATATATTTATAAATATTTGTTTTTACAAATGTATTTTTAATATTATTAATGAATATTTAATCTTTAGTGCATGCATGTTAAAAATGAGTAAAATTGATTAATTAAAATTGAGTACAATATTGAAAATTTGGATAAGTTTGATTAATATAAATCATTAAAAAAATCTATATATATCGAAATAAATATGAATACATATTGAAAATATTAAAACATAGTAAATAAATATATATAAAATGAATAATATAAATTGATTAAATTCTAAAAAAATATTTGTGTGCATGTATGTATATAAAAATGAATTAATTACATATATGTGGAATCAATATAATACGTTTGATATATGTTAAATTGAAAAATCAAACGTTATTCAATTATTTCTATTACTCTATGCAATTAGTTAGTATTTTTAATTCATATTAAATTTTAATTATAAACCATTATTCACAAAATATAATAATATTTAATGTAAAGCATAAATAATATTTTTTATTATATAAATCATATTTATACACATTCATATATATATCCATATATTTAATATATACTATTTATTTACATTATCAACAATTATTTAATTAATAAAATGTTTAATATTTTTTTTCAATTTACTTATTTTAAATTTTTATTTGTTAAATTTTTATTTTACATATATATATATATGTAATATATACTATTTATAATTTATATATAGTATAATCAATTTATTCATTTTTATCAATAACTATTTAATTAATAAAATTATTAATATTATTTTAATAAAATTATTTTTATTATTTATTTATTTAATTATTTCATTTTATTCTTACTTTTATCACTGCTAAAAAAGTGCTAATAAAGGATTCTATTATGGGTGCTAAAAATAAAGCACTGATAAAGGGTGTCCTTTATCAGCACTAAACATAAAGCACAGATAATGGACACCCTTTATCAGCGCTAAAAAATGCACTAATAAAGGTTGCCTTTCATCAAAACTAAAAAAATGCACTGATAAAGGGTGCCTTTTATTAGTGCTAGAAATAAGCACCAATAAAAGGGACCCTTTATCAATGCTTGTTTTAGCACTAATAAAGGGTAGCATTATCACCGCTTTTTTCTAGCACTGATAAAGGCCAGCGCTCTTAAAGTCTTGTTTTGTAGTAGTGAAAGGGGATCACTACATTGTGTCAACTCTAATCCTGTGTACTACTAGCCATGAATCCCATCAGGCTCCACTAATCTTTGGATCCCTAGCCCCATGCCACATCAATCAAAAGCACTTCCAACCCATACACCATTTTCACAAACACAACATGTGTGGGCACAAATATTGTGAAGAGGAGAGTGTAAAAATAACCAGTAGAATGACCTGAAAAAATAAAGGTAAATAGACTGTAGGTCCTCATGCAACACAAGGCTGAACCATACTACCACCTAACTCAGTCAAGGTGGAAAACACTAGCCAAGGAAGAAGCTACGACTTCACTTCCCAATATAACCTTGATTCTATCACATGGTAAAAATAAAATAGATAACACCAAATGTATACTCATTCTATGGAATGATAAATCCATGAAAAAATCCCATTCCTTAGGGAAAAAACATCTCCTTTCTCATCTTACTTAGGGGAAAACAACACCCTACTCATTTTCCTTAGGGGGAAACACCTTTATTATCATCCACCCCCAAGGTGATAAAAACACATAGGAATGAATGTGGAAACCATAATCCAAATCACCAAGTCATATATAGGGGATATAATTAGGAAGATCCCAAACCTATTGGGATCACAGACCACAATCTTCTCCATAAATGCCATCATCACCACTTTCCCATCACAGAGGGTGATCGACCGAACTCATTGGTGTATCATTGTTCCTAGAACAATGCCTCTTTCCATAGAATAACCATATTAACATCCAAATAAACATGTAAAAAACCCCTAGTCTGACCAAAGAGGGGGGATATACCCTGATAATGATATGACACTTGAGGGGGTTATAGACCTCATGAATGGGTGACCTATTCCTTATTCCACTAGGGGGGTTTCTGCCCCATCCCACTAGAGGAAAGACACCTACTCATCTATTCTAGGATATAAAATGGTAATTTTATGACTTAGATTTACTCAAAGAGGTATATCAACCAACCATAAGGTGAATCATCACCCACTCATCCCAGCTCCACTAGTGCAACATATCGAAGGGGAGGAACTTGGTATACCCTATGCATAAGTGCATGAGATCCTAAACTATCCACATGACTCAAATACCACCACCATCAAACCTTTCATCCTATAATGTAATGGGGGACCCATGCCTCTCTGGAGTGCATAGAACAACCTTGGGAGTTACCAAACCATAATATCTGAACTACCCTCACTACTCGGCTTTCATAACTATCACATCACCACTCATAAATACATTGGGGGATTTGAAACTCTACAGAGCTTAAAAGATAACCAAGGGGGAAATATCCCTATGGGGGACCCTATTCCTCTTTAAGGGACAAGTTCGATCAAGGAGAATATTTTATCTATCAACATATGATTTAACCCATTCCTCTAAGAGAGATATATGAGAAAACTGCACAACATGCAAGACCTACACCCCACATCTTTAGTAGAATAATGATTCTATCAACAATAGGGATAAACCGCACCCAGATATTAATGCCAATCCTAAGGGAGTACCAAAATCCTATCCCACATCATAATCATCAAAACTAGTGGTTTGATATAATGAAAACTAAGAATACTCTACAATCGCTACTCTATCTTTCAAGGCCATAACTGAGGGAAAAACATGGGAGTGATAGGTCATCTACCATCTATAACATTGAATGACCATGAAGGCTAATACAGAAAGAGATATAATAGATAATATCCCATCCTCCAATCTAAATTTCATACACAAACCCTAATTTTGAGGTTCATGAGAAGGAGGGAATATCCTCAAGTTCTATATCCATTAATAAGTATCATTAGACCACCCTGTAGTTTAGGGGGAACCTTCAAATATTAACTCAAAAATCCAATATTCATGACTCCTTTATCCTCCAAGTATTCATATCTACCAATAACTCCTTGAGATTACTGATATCCAAATATCTATAAGTGTTCCATGCCTAAATATTTGAATACTACCAGGGGATCTCACCTTCCTTGCACCTACCCTGGATCGTCACCTAGATCTCATTTTCATCATCATGGGACTAAGATATGAAATCAGACCTGGATCATCTCATTAATGAATCTGATAACATAGAGGAATACAATATCATTTTATACATAGAAAGATACTTATAATGTATTAAATACTTGTCCAAATCTGTATCTAGGGTGAGAAAACATGCAAATCCCATCATGGGGAAGGTAGATAGGTTGTACCATGGGATACATGATGTGTATACCCAAAACAAAATTCTGGACATGTACCAATGACATCATGTAGTTTATTTTCCAAGTAAATGATATGATCTAGATAATATATGGTGTGGATGATTGAGGATTCCACATAGTTGTATACCTCAGTCTATCTTGTTGTGTATTACCCAAATACATGAAATGCTGCAAGTCGTACATAGACACATGATATTTAAAGTCATATACTCTATCTCAATCCATGTCATGTAATTTTACCTAGAGTGCACTTTTACATGCTATGTAACTCACATGAGGTGTTTGGCCGTGTACTTGGATACACCCCAAGTTTTGTTCCTGACATCCTACAATATCATGTCCAATGAATGTGACCATTTGATATTACATGTTTACATATTGTCACCTACTTAGTAGATGGTTTAATAGTTGATATTGATATATAAGAATATTATTTAGTGGAAGGTGATATTGATGATAAATTTTAAATTACTATGTATTTCAAAGGTAAGTATATGATTTTTTGTAAAAAATAAAGTGAATTTATATCTATTGAAAGAGTATAATTGGATTTCCCAATTATATTTTTCACTAAAATATTTTATGTAATATAAGTAATGGATGAATAAATATTATAAATTAAGGGAAGGAAACAATAATGATAGCTATTAAGGGAAGGAACCCGTTATTTTAATATGAACTTGGTTCCATTTTAATGTTAAATTTCTTTGGAAAGTATCATGCGTCAAGGGTGAGCCAACAATTATGTTTTGAATAAGATTGAAATTACAGTATGTTGGAAAAGATGAAATGGATATAGAATTATAATTTTTTTAATATTCTAAATATTTATTTGAAATCTATATTTGAAAAAAATTATATACTTTAAATTTGATGGAATATTATCTAACATCATGTTATTTTTTTTGTTTTAGTCCGGAAGTTGTTGTCATAAACTATATTATGGAAGGCGATCATTATCTAAGGAAGTATTTTTTCATTAAGTATGTAAATAATTATTTTCATATATTAGGAAGTTATTTAATTCATTCCAAATGAAAGATTCTAATAAAAACACCATTTAATTATATACTTGATAAAGTCAACAAAAATGACCTTTCCAAGACACGTTAGCGGATGACATTGTATCCATATAAATGATATATAAAATTTTATTAGTTGAAATAATAAAACTATATCCTATTAATATTCTATAAAATACTATATTGGTAGTAATTATATATAAAATATCAAATGTATTTAAAATATATAATTCATATAGAGTTAAAAATATTTATTAGAAATATATTTCTTTTGAAAATTTATTAATATTCTTTGAAATATTAATTCCTTATAAGTTTCTTGGGAATTAAAATTAATGTGAGAAATATTTGGAATGATCTTGTATAAAGTGAAATGAAATTATAATATTCAACCATATAAATAGATAATATATTTTGAAATTATAAAAGTGGAAAATAATTAGTATCTAAATCATAAATATTAAAGAAAACTTCAAATGTATATATGTTTATTCTGTAAAACAACTCATAGTACATGAATAAAATGAATTATTATATAGGTAAATAAAAAAAAAACAAAATGAAGATAATGAAAATATTATGGGACAATGTGAATAAACCAAAAGTGCATTATACATATATAGAAATTTTTTGTCCTGGATAAAGGATATATAATATTCTCATATAGATTATTCATACATAATATGTACATAGAAAAAGGGATATTCTATAGAGTATATACACTATGATAAAGTCACTTTTTCAAAGATAAGATATTGAAAAATGACATTTTTATCCTAAAAAACATAAGATAAAATATTGAAAAATGATAGTTTGTATATTATAGAGAACATAGAAGTAATAAAAAAATAAAAAATAAAATCTGACCATAAGTAACATTTAAAATTTGTTCTAAAACATTTACTTTTTGGTATAATATGTAAGTTGTAAAGATTTTTAATGTTGTTTCAATAAATTAATACACAAATAATATAGATGAAAATTTAAATCTACATTCAAGAACATTTTTTTTAATTTTTTTAATAATTATTCCTAAATTTAAAGAATATAACATAAACCATAATACTAAATTATCTTATATAAAAATTCTAAGAGTAATCATGAAAGTATATAATGAAAAATTTATGATTAAGTAGCATAAAGATTCATCTGGGATATAATTTATAACCAAAAAACAATACATGTGAAATAAAAATAAAAATAAAAAATAAATTACATAATCGAAAATTCTTCTTACTATCACAATATATTGATATCAAAATCAAATAGTTTAGGGGAAAGGATACTATGTTGTAGGTGACGAGGGGATTCTTTAGCATCAGAAATTATAAATTTATAACATTTAAAGAAAACATAAGAAAACAAAAGGAATTGAAAATGGAAATAAACTTGGGAAACTGAGAGGGGAGGCGAGGAGGCTGCTGTCGGAATGATGAATCAGGGGAAAAGGGAATATGAATGAAAAATGGAAGCAAGAAACTAATTAAGGCGGAGGTGACCTATGTAAAATAAATTAAGTTATTTATTATAATTATAGATATGTAGATATAAAGAGTTTATAAAAATTGCCAATATTCTAATTATAAACTTGTAATAAGAAAAATAATCATATTACATATTAATAAAAACAATCATATTACATACAAAATATGAATATTCTATATTATGCAACTGAATATTATAGTTTCAAAATTATTAATTAACATGTAAGAGTATATGTATTTTATACCCCCAATAAATGAGAATAGTGTATTAGTGATTTAGTATTATACATTTCCATATTTTAAATTTGGTATAACATGAATGATTTTTAGTACAATCATATTACTTATTGAAATGTATGATTATACACTTCCTTTGTAATATATATTTTAGTATATATATAATGGTTGTTAGAAACTAAATTAGAGGTTATATAATGGAAAAGAATATTGTATTTAGAGTGCATAAATGTTTCATAATTGAAATGTTATTATTTTTAGAAAAAATAAATAATATAGTAGTAGATTGTAGCTTAATTATTCTAGTCGAAAAATATGTAATTATAAATTCATCTCCTTGTTTGTTATATCTTGAAATTCCATCATATGCATGCTCCTAGAAAAAAAAGTTTGAAATAAAAAGTAGTAATACATATTTGTATAGGTTTTTAATAAAAAAATGGGACTATAATACCTATTTTTTCAAGAGTTTTTTTGGAATTCTGTGATTTGATATTCACTTTTTCAAATGGAAAAAACTTTTTAGTTGTTTTGATTTAAGGCCTTATGAATAATGTTTTTTTAGAAAATGAACACCATAAATAAAATTAGAGTATGATTATGGGTACAACACTGTCATGAAATTAAAAATTGTTAATCTATAATGCATTTGAAAAAATAAAGCAGTATATAGAATTTAATATAAATATAAAAAAATATCGATTTATTTCTTTTTTCTGGAAATAAAAGAGAATGGTATATGGGTTTGAGATGTGATATGGGTAAAAATTAAAAGGCTAAAAATTGTAGAGAAAAATTATTATCATGTATGTACTGGATATGCTGTATTCATATAAAAGATTTGCAATGTTAATTTACTGAACAAACATAGTGTGCAAAAAAAATGCATTAGGTATATGCATGAAATGGTTTTAAAATATACAATAGGATATATTGGTATAAGGGAACAGGAAAAAAGAATGCACCTATAGCCTATAAATTACTATTTTCAAAAATTAATTGAAAAAAGACCAAATCATGCTTAAAGTTCCACCATTGGAAATGTTGTAGTTCTTCAAGATAAAAAATGCATGAAACTTTTAAAATAGAACCGATTTCTTTATAGAAGATAAATAATTTTTAGGTTTGACAATGAGGAATGTGGGTGTCTCCAAAGAAAGAATTAAGTCCCAATAATGAATGTTAGAATGCTTCCATCACATAAATTATGAGAGGGTAGGAAAATGATCTTAAAGTTTCATAAAATCACAGCTTCCAATATCCTCAAAAACATAACACAATCAAACCAAAAACTTGGATTCAAGTGATTCATGTAAAGCTTCATACTATTATAAATTACCCAAGTGAAGGCATGGTGATCAAATATGTTCTCATGAAAAAATAATATGGTGGAGTTTGTATCAAAATCACCAATATTTTTCATGGAAGGAATCACTTTCAGGGTATGGAAATCAATAAGAGGATATCTAAAATCATAGATTAGAGTTAATTGGAATTGTGAAAATCATAGTTAATAAGAAAAACCACGAAAATAGAAATCTAAGGGTGTGGTGAGGAAATATAAATGTCATAGCGTGAAATGTCATAGTGTGAAATGTCATAGCACGAAGTGAGGAAATCATAGGGTGATGTGTGAAATCCCAGGGG
Organism: Viscum album; assembly: GCA_963277665.1. Taxonomy (NCBI): domain Eukaryota; kingdom Viridiplantae; phylum Streptophyta; class Magnoliopsida; order Santalales; family Viscaceae; genus Viscum; species Viscum album. The sequence continues at coordinate 1,072,934,051 of OY728121.1, read as the reverse complement.
TAGAAATCGAAGGTCTTAATAGATACTTCAGGTTTGATGTGAATGGGTATGGAAGTTGAGGTGGGGAAATGATCTTTTATTTTTAGAAGAAAACTGCTAGGTATGGGAGGTGGGATATGGGGAAGTAGATGTGTAGTGTCAATGATGGGAAATGAGAGAAAAATGAGGATTCAAGAAGATAAGAGAGGAGGTAAGGAGGAAACAACAAGGATTATGATTCTTGAAATGAGAAGAGAGATGAAAATTGAAAGTAGGAAAAAATCCATGGAGGTGACATGTGTATGTGAAAATAAAATAATCAGTATAATTATAAATATGATAATAATTTTTGGTGAAATATCACATAAATCTCAACCAATTATGATTTTTTGAAGATCCATTCATGATAAAGTAAAACATTATTTTATTAAAAAAACCAATTTAACCGGTATAGATTTCACAAAGTTCCACCAGTGACCAATGAAAATATTGGACACTGAAACTTATAAAATATATCTTAAAATGAAAAAAATGTAAATAATATTCAACGAAAAAATAAAAATCCATTTTTGAATTAACAAATAAAAATATATCTTTTAAACATAATACATCACCTTTGATAAAAAAAGCTGCACATATCAAATTTTTATTTTTAATTTAAAAATTCTCTTTATTTAAAGATATTGTAAAAAATTAAAAATTTTATTATTGAAATTGTAAACTAAAAATATAAAATTAATATGTAATAAATGTATTGTTTTCATCAGTACATCCTCTGCCTATTTATTTCCATTATGGTTTTAGCCTCTGTCTTCTCATGTTGACTCTTTCTCCCAACCACCAACTAGATGTCAGCCTTCCCATATTTAAATTCACCATCATCACTGATAGCTCGTTCTCAAAATTCTTTATTTATATCTCAATTTCCCCGTACATATCCCCCTTTCATTCTCTATAAGAAAAGAAATATACATCTTTGTCTCCCCATCCATCCACCATGGCCACCCCAAAGATCGGTACCCTATTATTGTAGACCATAAACAATGACAACATCTCCAAGAAAACCATTGAATAAACTTATCAGAAGAAATATTAGCTTGAGTATATCATTCTCCACCTCAATACCTACATAATCTCCATAAGAAATCTTTCTGGATTTAAGAAAACTCTGAATTCATCAACAGGTTCATCACCTACGTCCTGACCCTCTAAAATATTTTTTAATAGATTATAGTCAATTTTGTTGATAACAAGAAGTGTGATCCTTCCATGAACCCCCTTAAGGTCGCAATTAATACCAAATAGAATTGTATCAATATATAAAACAATGATTCATGGGTTCCTATCAAATTTCAAAAAGAAGAGGGTGTTTATGTCCCTATACTAATTTTTTGGAATCTCTCGATGAGTAGTAATTATGATCATACTGAGAAAAATATGACCAAGGAAGAAACAATGTCCTTGCTGCTAGGTCTTGAATCTATATCCCTGATTATATTTATCATATTAAAATTTATTTTAAGTTGTGTCTTTTTTGTGTTGAAATTGATGAATTATTGAGGGACATTTAATTTTACAGAACCGATATGTCCCCTAACATTGTTTTCTCTTTCAATATTTCTTGGAATCGTGCATTATGCATGTTTATTATTTTCTTACCGATTTATTAAGATTTGTTTTCTTTTCAGGTAGGACTACTTAGAGGAGTTGATCTAGTGTTGTTTAATAGGTATCAATTTTTCCTTTCTTCTATATTCATCTCAAATGATTATATACATTTTATTATCTCCTGAAAAGGAATATCCTATTTATTTGTTTTCTTATTTGGTGTAAAATTGAAATTAATCAGTTTATTTGTAAAAGCATCCTCTCACAATATCATCTGATTTAACACCATTTTTTATTGTATTGGTAGCTTCTTCTGCAATGATCAGGGATTCCCAAGTTAATGAATTGAATTTCCTAAAGAGAGGATTTGTTTCCAGTTTTTAGAGGTATCTTGTGAATTGTAAATTGAGAAATGATTAGGAGAAATCTAGAAACTTCCAATTTTTTTTATAAAGTGTATATTAAACACAACCTTTGGAACTCTATTGTTAACATTGTTTAAGTAGACACTAGGAATTGTTTTGGTTTCACTTTTTGTTGTTGAGAAGGTGTTAGATTTTTCACCATTATTTTTAATGAAATTTTTGAGGTAAACAAATCATCCTATTGTGTTTAACATATTATGGGAGTTTTTTTAAATTGGAATCATGTAAACGTATTCCTCCAGGATCTGGTTACAACTCTCTGTATTAACACACATATTGTTGGATTAAATCAATTTAGAGACATGGATATAGATAAGGTAATTAATGTCAATGTATTAATTATAATTTCTTCCATTTGGACATCAAGGAACCCATACATAGTGGAAGGTGAAGTGATTTTTTTTAATAATGCACATGTAAAAGGTTGAAAACTATTATAATTATTTTTTTTTTGTTAATTTAGTGTTATATAATTGTGGTCAACCTAATTATTTTAATTCTCAAAGAATTCAATGTGGACTAATTCTTTTTCCTATGCTTAAATAATATTATAATTAATTTTTTTTATCCTCCTTAACTTCTTTATTTTATGAACTCAAACAAAAATCATTACAATAGCATAAAACCATGACTATTTTGTTAGTGCTTAATTTTAGTTTAAAAAACCATATCATCCATTTAAATCAGGGTAACATTCTATTATAACCGATGTTGTAATTATTTCTTTGTTTTCTATTATGGTATAAAATGTTAAAAGATTTGTATTTTTTTTGAGGTGTAGTTACTTTTTATAATCACCCATGTCCTTAATTGTTATCATCCCAAATACTTAAACAATATATAAATATCTGATTGTAGCTTAACATGTTAATATCCTAATGAAGCCTTGTAAATTCTTTTTGATTTCCTTTTTACTATTCTTTTTATCATACTTAATTTTTTTATTTTGAATAAAATTTTCTACTTTTTTATCATTAGTTTACATCACAAAAGTAATCAGTTGGGAAAGTAGCTTAAGATAGGGTATACAAGTCACATTGTTAAGTATTCACTTGGGGTATTACTTGAAAATTTATTTTTTACATGTTTCATAATTTGAATTATCCATTTATAAAATAAAATAACAACTAAGTTTTTTTATGAGGTGTAGTTACTTACTTGTTATCATCAATTATTTCCTTACTTGTTGTAACCCCATAAAACTAAATACTATATACATATATGATTTTAGTTTAATGTGGAAATATCCTAACTAAACCCTCTACATTCTTTTTGATTTCAATTTTACCATTTTTTTAGTCATACTTAATTTTTTTTTTGATAAAAATTATCAAATTTTTTCTCATTAGGTTTCATAACTAAAGTAATTAGATGGGTGAATAGATTAAGGTGGGTATAGGTCCAAGGGAATGTTTATAATATATGTATAGGGGATAGGGGTAGGTTTAGGGCATGAGATGGGGGGGGGGGGTAGTTTTTGGTTTGGGGTTGGGGTGGGGTGGGGGGTTAGGGTAGGGGTATGTTTTAGGGCTAGGGGATAGAGGGTAGGATTAGGGAATGGATTGAGGTCGGGGGGGGGGGGGGGGTATGTTTAGAGCTGGGGTTGAGGGTCGAAGGGGGGGGGGGGGTCTTAGGGCTAGGACTGGGGGATGGGGAGGTTTAGGGATGTGTCTATGAGGATATGTTTTGGGATATGGTGGGGGGTGGTGTAGGTTCAAGGATTGGATAGGGGGTAGGTTTAGGGATAGGTTTTGGGTAAGGTCTAGGGATGGGGCTGGGGGGGGGGGGTAGGTTTAGGGGTGGTGGGGCTAGGGGATGGGGGGGGGGGTAGGTTTAGGGGTAGGGTCGGGGGGGGGGGGGGTCGGTTGAGTGTAGGCTAAGGGACGAGGGGTAGGTCTAGGGAGAGGGTCAAGGGAGGTATAGGTCTCAGGTTGGGGGGGGAGGGTAGGTTTTGGGAAGGGTTAGGTTTTAGGGCTAGGGCGGAGGGGTAGGTTCTAGGGATAGGTCATGGGGTAGATTTAGGGGTGTGGGTAGGTCTAGGGCTTGGGGTAGGGGTAGGACTAGGGGTCGGTGGTGGTGGGGGAGGTTTTGTTAGGGGCTATGTTAGGGCTATCAGGTAGGGGGAGGGCTAGGGGTTGGGGGGTGGGGGTGGGGTAGATTTAGGGGCTTTGAGGGATTGGGTCTAGTGGTAGGTTTGGGGGTTGGAATGAGGGGAAGGTCTAGGGATGAGGTTGAAGGGGGGGGGGGTGTAGGTTTAGGGATGAAATTGGGTGGGGAGTAGGAATAAGAGGTAAGCGTTCGGTTTAGAGCTAGGGTTTGGGGGTAGGTTTATAATGAGGTTGTAGTGGGGATGATTAGGGGTTGTGAAAGGCAAGGGGCTGAGGGGGTCATTTTAGGGATTGGTTTGGGTATGGGGTAGGGGTAGGTATAAGGTGAGGTTTAGTGTGAGGGGGGTGGGGGTGGGGGGGGGGTAGGTTTAGGGGTTGTGTTAGGGACAAGGGATAGGGGTGGAGTAGGTTTAGGTAATGGTTATGGGGTAGGTTGAGGGGGTAGGGATAGTTTTCTGTGGGGTAGGTTTAGGGCTAGGGTCAGGGGGGGGGTGTAGGTTTAAAGGTTTTTCTAGGGATAAGTGTGAGGGGTAGATATAGATGAGGTTAGTGTGGGGGGTATAGGTTTGGGCTGGGATAGGGCTTGGTCTCAAGGATGTGGGTATATTTAGGTTTGGGGTAGGGATGGGGCTAGGGATAATTGCTAGGATGGTATGGCTTAGGGTCAGGGGTGGGTGGTGGGGGGGGGGTAGGTTTATGGGATTTTCTAGGGATAGGGGACAAAGTATTGGTAGGGATGGGGTTGGTGGGGGGGGGGAGATTTTGGGCTAGGTCTGTGGGGTTAGGGATGGTGTTGGGGGTATGTTTAGGTTTTGGATAAGGTTGGGTGGGTGGGGGTGGTAGGGCCTGGGTTGGGGGAGGGTAGGGTAGGTTTTTGGGATGGGGATTGGGGCTGAATGGTTTAAGATGCGGTCAGGGATGGGGGGGGTGTTGTTTAGGGCTAGGTTGGGGTAGGATCCTAGGGGGGCGGTTTAGGTCTATGGTCGGGTGGAGAGGGGTAATAGGTTTAGGGGTTGTGCTAGGGCTAGGGGTTGGGGGGTAGGTTTAGGGTTGTGTTCGGGGGGTTGGTTGGTTTAGGGGGCTAGGGATAGGGTCTAGTGGGTAGGTTTAAAGCTGGGGATGGAGGTGGGGGTAGGGTTAGGGTTGGGGTGGGGGGATAGTTTTAGGGTGGTAGGGTTGAGTTCAGGTCGTATGTCTAGGGTATGTTTAGGGGTTTTTATAGCACCAGGTGTCGGGGTGGGGTGGTAGGATTAGTTATTGGACCATGGGGGTAGGTTTGGGGGGGGGGGGGTAGGGCTAGGGTATAGGGGTAGGTTTATGAAAGGGGATGGGGGGTAGGTTTAGGGTTAGGGTTGTGGTGCAGGACTAGGGAAGGGGATGGGGATGGCAGGGGGGTATGTTTTTGGATGGGGTTGAGTGGGGGTGGGGGTGGGGGTGGGGGTGAGGTTTAGTGGTTGTTCTAGGGATAGGGATCAAGGGTAGGTTTTGGGATAGGGACAGGGGTTAGGTTTAGGGCTGGGGCCGGGTGGGGGCTGATTGTTTAGGGATAGGGTCAGGGGGTGGGGGTAGGTATAGGGAGAGGGTTGGGGGGTTATAGTTATACTAAGGATAGGGGTCGGGGTTAGGGATGCGACCGCAGGGGTAGGTTTAAGGCCCGGACTGGGGGATGTATTAGGGTTGAGTCCTGGTGGGGATAAGTTTAGGGTGGTAGGGCTAAGTGCTGGGGGGCTTGGGTCGGGGGGGGGGGGGGGGTCTAGGGATGAGGCTAGGGGGTAGGTTTAGTGCCATAGTGAGGGGGGATTTAGGGATGGGGTAAGAGGGTATGGATAGGGGTTTAGGGAATAGTTTAGGGCTATGGTTGGGGGGGGGGTTTAGGGTGAGTGTTGGGGTGGCTGGTTTAGGGGTTGTTTTAGGGCTAAGGGTTGGGTGTAGGTTTAGGGATGGGGGGGGGGTAGGGATTAAGACCAAGGGAGTTAGGGTTAGGGATGGGGATGGGGGAGGTTTAGGGCTAGGTTTGGGGGTAGGTTTTGGCCTGGGGCCAGGGGGTGGGGTGGGTTATGGGATATTGGTTCAGGGGTTGTGCTTGGGATATGGAATGAAGGGTAGGTTTAGGGATTCATGTGTGTGTGGGGGGGGGGGGATTTAGGTATAGGGTCAACATTAGGGGGGGTCGGTTTAGGGATGGAAATTGAGATAGGGGTATGGGTAGGGGCTAGGGTCGAGGGGGGGGGGGGGGTGGTTTAGATCTATGGTTACAGAGTTTTGTTTAGGGATTGTGCTAGGGATATCAACTGGGAGTAGGTTTAGGGATGGGGATGGGTGGAGGGGGTATGATTATGGTTTGGGTTAGGTTGGGAGGGGAAGAATAGGTTAAGGGTTAGATCTAATGGCAGTTTTATGTCCTGAGGGGGGGGGGGTATGTCTAGGGTGTGAGGTAGGTTTAGGGTTGAGGGTTTGGTTTAGGTATAGGTTTAGGGTAGGTTTAGGGCTCGAGTCGATGGTAGGTATAGGTTCAGGGGTATTTTTTTGGACAGGGGGTGGTTTAAGACTAGGGCCAGGGGTGGGGGGGGGGTAGGTTTAGGGCTAAGTTCTGGGGGTAGGTTTAGGGATGGGGGTATGTTCTGGGCTAGGGATGGGGTGGGGGAAGGTTTAGTTCTAGGGATGGGGGGTAGTTTTATCTCTAGGTATGTGTTTAGGACTAGGGTTAGAGGGGGGGGGGGGCTTGGTTTAGGGTTAGTGATGGGGTTTGGGGTTGGGGGTAGGTTTAATGCTAGGGGAAAGGGGTAGGAATAGATCTCAGGGTTAGGTTTAGGGCTGGGGAAGTGGGTAGGTTTAGTGATGGGGCTGAGGCTAGGGGTTTGGGTAGGTTTAGGGATAGGTTCATAGGGGTGGGGGGAGGGTAGGTTTAGGGTTAGGGTCCAAGGTAGGTATGTTTAGGGATGGGGATGAGGCTAGGGGATGGGGATAGGGGCTAGGGTCAGGGTTGGGTGGGAGGGGGTGTTGTTTTAGGTCTAGGGTTAGGAGATGCGAGTGGGGGGTTGGGGGATGAGAGTGGGGGGTTGGTTTAAGGCTAAGGGTTGGGGGGTAGGTTTTGGGATGGGGATGGGGCTAGGGTTTTGGGGTATGGGGCTAGGTTCGAGGAGGTGGGGGTTAGGTTTAGGTTAAATGGGTGGGTTTTAGGGATGATGTAGGGGGTAGGTTTTAGGTCTAGAGACCTAGGGGTTGGTTTAGGGTTAGAGCTTGAGTGGTAGGGTTAGTGACTTGGGGGTGGTTTAGGGATAGCATCTGAGGGGATTAGTTTATGACTGGGGTTAGGGGGTAGTGATTGCAGATGGGGGATGGGGTTGGTTTAGGACTAGGGATTGGGGTAGGTCTAGGGATGGGGTTGGGGTAGGTTTGGGGGCTAGTTTCTGGGGGTAGATTTAGGGGTGATGGGGTTAGGGACTGTGGGGTAGGTTTTTGGTTGGGATCGGGGGTAGATTTAGCACTAGGGGTTGAGGGGGTTTAAGGGCTAGGGATTGGGGGTTAGTTTAGGGCTGGGGTCTAGGGGTAGTTTTAGGGGGAGTAAGTTTAGGGGCTAGAGGAGGGGGTAGATTTAGGTCTAGGGACCAAGGTGGGGGGTTGGTTTAGGGAAAGGGGTTGGTGGGTAAGTTTCAGGTTAGGGCTAGGGGGTTGGTTTAGGGCTGGGGTTGGGGGTGTTGGTTTAGGTCTGAGGTTGGGGGGGGGGGGGGGTCACTCTTGGTGTCGAGGGGTAGGTTTTGGTTTTGGGCTAAGTCTCAAGGCCAGGGGTGGGGGTGGGGGTAGGTTTAGGGATAAGATCAAAGGTTGGGGTGGGGGTGTTTGGGTGAGGGTTGGGGGGTAGGTTTAGGGAGGAGGATAGGGTTTTGGGTGGGGTGTAGGTTTAGGGATGGGGTTAGGTCTAGGGGTAGGTTTAGGGATGGGGATAAGGCATGGGACCATTGGGGGGGGGGTAGGGATGGGTTTAGGGTTGGGGGTGTCAGGGCGAGGTTTGGGGGTGGGTTTAGGGGTGGATTATGGTCGGGGGTGGGGTTGAGGTAGGTTTAGTGTTGGGGATAAGGCTAGGGGTCAGGGGGTGGGGATTTTAGGGAGAGGGTAGGGTAAGTTTAGGTTTGGGGTGGGGTAGGGTTAGGTTTTGGGATGTTCTTGGGGCTAGGGGGTAGGTTTAGGGATAGGGTTGGGGATATGTTTTGGGCTAGGGGTGGGGGTGGGGGTGGTAGTTTTATGGTGAGGTTCAGGGGGTAGGTTTAGGGGTTAGGATGGGGCTAGGGGATGGGGTGTAGGTTTAGGTATATGGTTTGGGGGGGTAGCTTTAGGGATGGGGTATAGGTTAGGGCTGGTAGGTTTATGGGTGGGGATAGGTCTAGGGGTATGTTTAGGGTTAGGGCTAGGGCTAGGTCTTAGGGGGTAGAATTAGGTCTAGGGTTGGGGGTGGTAGGTTTGGGGAGAGGGTCGAGGAATAGGTTTATGGGTAGGGATGAGACTATGGGCATGAGGGGGGGGGGGGGTTAGGACTGGGGGGTGGGGTGGGGTGGGTTTTGGGATGTGGATGGGGGGGGGGGGGGTTTAGGGTCGGGGTCATGGGTGGAAGTTAGGTTTGGGGGGTAAGGTCTAGGGGGTAGGTTTAGGTATGGTATTGGGGGGGGGGTGGGGGGGTAGGTTTAGGGATTGGTTCGGGGGGTAGAAAAGGGGTAGGTTTAGGGATACAGGATGGTGGGTAGGTTTTGGGATAGGGATGGTGGGTAGGTTTAAGGAAAGGGGCCACATGTGGGGTTGGTTTAGGGATATATATGGGGGTAGGTTTAGGGCCAGGGCTGGGTGGGGTAGGTTTAGGGATAATATAGGTGGATGGTAGGTGGCGGTGGATGGTTTAGGACCAGGGTGTGGGGAGTTTGGATTTAGGGATAGGGAAGGGTGTTATGTTTATGGCTTGGGGGGGTAGTTGGGTAGGTTTAGGGATAGGGTCTGGGGTAGGTTTAGGGATAGGGTAGGGGTGGGGGTGGGGGGGTGGTTAAGGTTAGGGCTAGGGGTAGGTTTAGTGGGGAGTGTACGAAAAGTCTATTTAGATTGGGGGATAGTTTAATACTCGGGGAGGTGTTGGATAGGGTTGGGGGTAGGTTTAGGGATGGTGGTGGTTAGGTGGTTAGGTTTATGGGTCAAGTTGGGGGGTGGGTTTAAGGGATAGGGGATGGAGGTAGGTTTAGGGATAGGGATGGGGTGGGGGGATGGATTGGGGGTAGGTTTAGGTCTATGGGTTGGGAGGGGTTAGGTTTAGGGTTAGGGGTCATGGGGTAGGTATTGGTCTAGGTGTTAGGGGTAGGTTTAGGGCTAGGGTTGGGGGGGGGGGGTAGGATTAGGGCTCAGTCTAGGGAGGCAGGTTTAGGGATGGGGTTGGGGGTGGGGGTGGGGAGGGTAGGTGGAGGTCATAGGTTGAGGACGGGGGGGGGGGGGGGGTAAGGGGTTGTGGTTAGGGATTGGGCCTTGGGGAAGGTTTTGGGATGGGGGGTAGGTTTAGGGGGTATAGATAGGGGATAGGGGATAGGTTTAGGGATGGGGTCAGGGGTAGTTTAAGTGGGGGGTGGAGGGGTTGGTTTAGGGATCGAGGATAGGGGGATAGGTTTAGGGAATGAGGTTGGGGGTATGTTTAGGGATGGGGATAGGGGTAGGTTTAGGGATGGGGATGTGGGGTAGGTTTAGGGATGGGGGTTGGGGGTAGATTTTGGGTCTAGGGATATGGATATAGAGGAATGGGGTGGGGGTGGGTAGGTTTTGGGTCAGGGTACATGGGGTAGGTTTATATGGAATAATTCTAGGGTTAAGATGAGTAGATTTAGGGTTGGGACTGGGGGAGGGGGTAGGTTTATGGCTCGAGGATGGGTGGGATGGGTCAGGGGAAAGGGGAGGGGTAACTTTAGGGATAGGGAAGAGGATAGGTTTAAGTCTTAGGTTGGGGGTAGGGGTAGAAGGTTTAACATGAGGGTTAGGGGTAGGTTTAGGTGAGGGTTAGGGTTAGGGGTAGGTTTAGAGGTTGGGTTAGGGAAATGGCCTGGGGGGGGGAGGGGTTGGGGCTGAGGATGGGGGGGTAGGTTTAGGGGTGGGGCTAGGGATAGGGGTATGTTTAGGGATGTGGTTGGGGACATGTGTGTCATAGGTTCAGGGTGAGTGTTTGGGGGTAGGTTTAGGGGATTGGATGGGGATAGCGGTGGGGGTGGGGGTGGTTATGTTTAGGTTAGAGGTATGGGGGTTTGGTTTAGGGATGGTATGGAAAAGGGATGAGGGGTAGGTTTAGGACTAGGGCTGGTTAGGGGTAGGTTTAGGTTGGGGGCCAGTGGTGGGTAGGTTTAGGGATAGGGCTGGGGGATGCTTAAAGCTAGGGCCGAGGGAGTAGGTTTAGGGATGGGGACAAGGGTATGTTTTGGGCTAGAGGATAGGGGAAGGTTTATGGTTGGGTATGGGGGGCATGTTTAGGGTTGGGTCTAAGGGGGGTAGGAATAGGTTTGGGGTCGGGGGGGGGGGGGGCTTGGAGTTTAGGGATAGAGTTAGACGGTAGGTTTTGGGTAGGGGGTAGGTGGGTAGGTTTAGGGATAGGGTCAGGGTGGGGGTAGGTTTAGGTCCAGTGTCAGGGGTGGGGTAGGTTTAGGGCTGGGTCCAGGGGGTAGGTTTAGTGGGGGTTGGATGGGAGTAGGTTTAGGCTTGGGGGTGGGGGGTGGGTGGGTGGGTGGGTTTTATGTCTATGGAATGGGGTAGGTTTAGGGTTGTAAGGGTAGGTGGGTAAGTTTAGGGGGTAGGGATAGGGCCCTAGGGGTGGTGTGGGGTGGGGGTGTAGGTTTAGGATGGTGTGGGGGGTATGTTTTGTAGGGTGTGGTTAGGGGATAGGTTTAAGGATAAGGGTCCGAGGTAGGTTTATTTCTAGGGATGGGCGGTAGGTTTAAGGATAGGGTATAGGGGTAGTTTTAGGGATGGGGTGGGGTGGGGGTAGGTTTAGGGTTAGGGTTAGGGGGGGTTGAGGACTTGAGGGTAGGGGATGGGGTTTAGGTCCAAGTATAGGGGGTAAGTTTAGGGATGGGAGGGTAGGTGGGTAGGTTTAGGTCTTGGGTGGGGGGGTAGGTTTAGGGAGGGTGGGGTTTGGGGATGGAGGGTAGGTTTAGGGAAGGGGTCGTGTGGGGGGTGGGTGGGTGGGTGATTTTATATCTAGGGGCCTTGGGTAGGTTTATGGTTAGGTCTGGGTGGGGGGGGGGGGGGGTTAGGGTTGGGGTAGGGGGTTGGTTTAGGTCTTAGGCTAGGGGTTAGTTTAGGGATAGGGTCTAGGTTTAGGGTCAGGGCTAGGGGGTAGGTTTAGGGATATGATTTGCTGGGGGGGGGGTAGGTGGTTGTGGTTTAAGTTCAGGGGTAGGGGGTTAATATATAGGGTGGGTTTAGGGATTGGGCTAGGGGTTTAGTGGGGGGGGGGGTGGGTAGGTTTAGGCTGAGGGGTGGGGTGTAGGTTTAGTACTGGGGGTAGGGGTTTGGGTTTTGAGATAGGGTTGGTGTTAGGTTTAAGACTGGGGGTAGGTGGGTAGGTTTGAAGCTTGGGTTGGACAGTAGGTTTAGGGTGTTAGTGTTAGGGCATGGGGGGGGGGTATTTTAGTGCTGGAGATGGGGGTGGGGGTATATTTAGTGGGGGTGGATGGGGGTAGGTTTAGGGATATGAACTAGGGGTTAGGATAAGTGGGGGGGTGATAAGGGGTATGTTTAGGGCTGGGGATAGGGGGTAGGTTTTGGGCTATAGGATAGTGGTTAGGTTTAGGGATGGGTATGGGGGTATGTTTAAGGTTAGGGGCCAAGGGGGTAGGTATAGGAGTAAGTTCTGCCACATTATTCTTATTAATATTCAGAAAAGAAACTTCACCATGTCTCACAAATGTGGATCTTATACTCCTCCTACTCCATGGGAAATTTACAACATGCATTTACAATTACAAATTACTCAAATAAGTGAGAAACATTATCAATTATTGAGAGTGATGTGACATGATTACCCTCCACCACAGTGGCATCCCATACATCCATATCCAAATAATTGGTGCAATCTAACACCATTTTATGAAGATTGAAAAAATGGACATGATTCCATCATTTAAAAGGTGGATATGTGAATAAGAAGAGATGATGAATATATTGAAAAAATATTGAATATTTTCATTTTAGATTTGATTAATGTATGAATCTAGATGAATTTCTAGATTGGTTTTAGGAAATCAAATAATTCTTCAAATTTAATAATTGTTTCGATGAGAAGAAGTGCAATGTAGAAATTATAAAATTTAATTATTATGGATATATTTGGTCAAAAAATATGAATAAATAGTGGTAATGTGAAAGGAATTATAAAATATACTCATAGGAGAAGTTGAAAAACCTTTTGAGATGATTATTTCTACCTGATATTTATAAGTAAGAGCTTTATTTCTGAATGCATAGATCACAAAAAGAAGATAAATCTATTAAAGATTAAATTTAGGAGATTAATAATTAATAATGTGATGTGATGTTATATAATACAAGGAGAAAATTAATTCATGGTTTTTTAGTGGATTAAATGATGAAATTGAACATCCAGTGGAGTTACAACCATTTTGTTCACTTGATGATGCTTACAAGCTAGAAGTCAAGGTTGAAAAGAAAAAGTATACCTAAAAGGTACCAATTATCATGAACTAAAATAGAAATAAATTTTTTATAAAGTAAATTCTTCTAATAAATTTGGTGTTGTTGATAAAAAATTTAGAAGGAACAAGATTTTGGTTAAAGGGAAAGAGAAGATTATGAAATAAAAAAAAGGAAAATACAAATCCTTTAAACCTAGGAATCAAAAGTGCTTCAAATGTCATGGGTGTGGTCATTTTGAGACCAATTTCCATAACAATACAATTATTATAATAAAGGAGACCAAATATATTGAAAAGGAAATCAAAGAGAATGAAAATGGTGGTGGAAAATATAAAAATGAATATCATGTTGTGGAAGAAGCAAATGTGGGTAACCCTCTTGTCATATAAAGATTTTTTTAAGCTCAATTATGAACTCAATAAGATCAATGAAAAAAGTTATTCTACCATAAATTATTGAGTATATATGGTAATTTTTGGTAGTAGTAGTTGTATAAATGTTTATTCAACAACACTAGGGAAGAAATTGAATCTTCCAACTCAGAATCGTCCCTTGTCATACAAACTTTAATGGTTAAACAATGGGAGCACAATTCAAGTCAAAAAATAGGTTATTATTTTATTTTACATTGGTAAGAACTATAATATTGAGGAATTGTGAAATTTTATTCTGATTTATTCTTATCACTTTTTATTGGGAAGGCCTTAGAAGTTTTATAGTAAAGTAAAATATAATGGGAGGAAGAACACATAATATTTTCGATTTGGGGAAAAGAACATTACACTTTCTCCTTTAAAGCCATCTATGATTCATGAAGATTTTTTTTCTAGAATATCCCAAAGGTATAATCTTTCTCATTAAATATCAAGTGGTGAAATAAATCCATAAAATCCTATTTTTTATTTATTTATGAATATGAAGTTATAACATGAGGAGAAGACCTTTCACCATCTGTTAGCTTGTTATTTGATTGAGGAATATCATGATGTTTTTCCTAATGATATTTTATATGGATTACCACCATTTAGAGAAATTTAAAACTAGATTGATATTTTCCTAGGTGCATAATTTCTTAATAAACTAGAACATCAGTGTAATAATAAGGAATCTAAGGAATTTCAGAAGCAAGTGGATGAATTGATGGATCGAGGATTTATAAGGCCAAGAATGAGCCAGTGTTATATTCTAGAATTACTATTGTTGAATAAAGATGGTATGTATCACATGTGTATTTATAGTAGAGATATAAATAATATTACCATCAAATATAGGTATCCTATTCAATGACTCTATGATATGCTCGATGAATTACATAGGACATTAACCTTTTCGATGGTTGATATTTAGAAATGGTTACCACAAGATTCAAATGAAGGAATATGATGAGTGGAAAACAACATTCCAAACCAAATGTGGATTGTTTGAGTGGTTGGACGTTCCATTGGGCCTCTCAAATGATCCTAGTACATTCATGAAACTCGTGAATGATGTTTTGAAACCATTTATTATTAAATTTTTTGTTGTTTATTTGGATGATATTTTGATTTATAGAAAGTATGTGGAGATCCATGTGGATCATCTTTAAAAGGTATTTGTAATTTCATGAGAACAAAATCTATATGGAAAGATGGAAAAGTGTGAGTTCTTTTCAGCACAAGTGGTGTTTTTAGGATATGTGGTATCCAAAGAAGGAATCACGATGGATCAATTAATGGTGCAAGTAGTCAAGTCTTGGCCACAACTAGAATCCATCATAGAAGTAAGGATTTTTTATGGATTGGTATATTTTTATCATCAATTTGCATCCAATTTGAGTACTATGAATGAAAAATGGGAAATTTGAGTTGTCAAAGGTAGAAAATGAAGTATTTGAAATCATTAAGAAAAGTTTAGGTGAAGAAATAATTTTGGCATTACCTGATTTTGACGAAGTCTTTGAAGTGGATTGTGATTCAAGTGGAGTTGGGATCAAAATTTTTCTCATCCAATGAAAGTTTCCCATTACATATTTCAATGAGAAGTTTAATGATTCAAGGAGGAATTAAAACATCAATGAAAATGAATTTTATGTTATTGTGAGATCCCTAGATCCTTAGTATCATTATTTGAGACCAAAATTGTTTGTTCTTCATTATCACCATCATTCATTAAGATTTATCAATGGTCAACACAAGCTGAGTTCGATGCATGAATAGTGGATGTAATTATTATAATCATTCTAATTTGTTTCAAAATGTAATAAGGGGAAAGATAACTTGGTGGATGATGCTTTATATTAGAGGTATGCAATAATTACCATTATAGATGCTCATATTATTGAATTTTAGATTATAAAATGGGATTATCATAATAATATAGAGTTAAATTAGATTTTAATCCAATGACATAATGTATTTTTGGAGGATTATTCTACGCATGATGAGATTCTCTTCAAGAGAAAAAAGTTGTGTTTTCCAAAGTGTAATTACAAAGAATTTCTTATTCAATAGACTAATGAGAGAGGGATTTGTAATATTTTTGGCATCCAAAAAACCTTAGAAATACTAAAGGATCATTTATACTATCCAAAGATGCAATGAGATGTCCAAGAAATTCTTTCAAGATGTAGGACATGTCAAGGAGAAAAGCCTCATTTCAAGACTAGTTTATACACTCCATTACCCATTACAAAGTATCCATCAGAAGATATTATCTTGGATTTCAATATGGATTTACAAAGACTCAGTGAGATTTTTTTTCATAGAGATTGTATGACTTCATGGAATTCCTCACAACATTATCTCAAATAGAGAAACTGAATTTCTCAGCCATTTTTACAGGATGTTATAGGAAAAATTCAGTACAAATATTCTTTCTATAACTTCCCATAATTATCAAAATTATGAGAAAATGGAAGTTACAAATCATACTTTGGTAACTATAATTAGTTCCTTGGTGAACAAGAATATGAGAGATTGGGATTTACAGATTGCACAAGTTGGATTTGCATATAATAGATCTCAAAGTGTTACCAGTCGACATTTCCATTTGAAGTGGTTTATGGCATCAATCCAATCAATCCTTTAGAATCATCTTCTTTAACTCTTGATTTTTTGGTGAATATTGATACAAAGAATAAGGAAAAGTATATAAAGAATATTAATGAATCTATTTGATCTCAAATAGATAAGTCTAATGAATCATATAAGAGGTAAGCTAACAAGCATCAGAAGTAGGCTATTTTCCATCCTGGAGACTAAGTGTGGATTCACCTTCACAAGGAGATATTTCTATCCAAAAGTAAGAGTAATCTAGAACCATGATCTGAAGGTCTATTCAATATACTTGACCAAGTGGGAAAAAAATTCTCACAGGATTGATTTAACTGAGGATTTTGGTGGTGTTTTTTCAATTTTGAACATTGGGGATTTATCTCCATACATTTAAGAAGACGATGTCATGGAATTTAGGGAATCCTATCCAACCTTAAGGGTATGATATATACTAGATTCAACCCAAATAGAATACTTTTGGTATTGACTATATTTTTAAGACCAATTGTTTTTAGAATTGGACTATCCCACAATTTTTGGCATCTAACACAATGGTGGGACACGACACACATATTTGATGCAAAAAAACGACATATCCACTTGGAAAAGGAAGGAAATTCGTAGCAACACATTAATGAGGAGATAGAACATGGAGAAAAGAAACCTTAAGATGGAATCTCACTAAATTAGTTAGTGGGGTCATTAATTTGCATGGGAAAGTGGTTTTTGTGATTTTTATGTGACCTTTTAGTTCCCTCGTGCTGTATAATTAGATTTGAGTCATTACTATTAATTTATTTTTTATTTATAATTTATTTTCACTCCTTTTTAATGGTTCCACTTGAATCCTACGAATTTTGAATCTTTATGTGCAATATTTTTGATTTAGCCTCTTCCCTTTGATCAGAATTGGTGGTGCATCTTCATTGATGGTGAATTAGCCTTTAATATTGGAGAAAACTTGGTATGTGGCATTTCATTTAAGCCTTGGCCAGTCGGATATATTTTGTTATTCCATATTCACTTACATGTTTCATGCTTCTAATGAAGAATTTGAGGGTTTAGGGTTTTTTTTGGGACTGAGGATTTATGGATTTTTTGACAGAGTTTTTAGTGTTTTTTGGTGATGAAATTTTATGGTTTTAGGGCTGAGAGTTTAGGGTTCTTTTGGTCTGAGTTTTTAGGGTTTTTTAGGGCTCAATTTTTAGGGGTTTTAGGGGAAAGGGTTTAGGGTTTTCTAGGGTTGTGGGTTTTAGGTTTTTTTGGGTCTGAGGGTTTAGGTTTTTTTTGGGTTGGGGGTTAAGGGTTTTTTGGTGCTAAGGGTTTATGGTTTTTTTTGGGGTTGAGGGTCTAGGGTTTTTTGGGGATGAAGATATAGGGTTTTTTGGGTATGAGTTTTTGGGATTTTTTATGGATAAGGGCCTATATATTTTTGGGGATGAGGGTCAATGTTTATTTGGGAATGAGGGTCTAGGGTATTTTGGGGCGGGGGTTTAGGGTTTTTTTGGGGATAGGTTCAAGGGTTTTTTGGGGGTTGAGGGTCTATGGTTTTTTGGGGATGAGTGTCTAGGGTTTTTTTGTGGCTAAATATCTAGGGTTTTTATGGATGAGGACCTAGGGTTGTTTGGGGTTGGGGATTTAAGGTTTATTAGGGCTGAGGGTGTAGGGTTTTTTTTGGGGATGAGGGTCTATGATTTTTTGCGGCTAAGTGTCTAGTGTTTTTTGGGGATGAGTGTTTAGGGTGTTTTTCAGATGTTGGGATAGGGTTTTTAGGGATAAGGGTATAGGGTTTTTTTTTGGGTTTGAGGGTCTAAGGTTTTTTTGAGGCTGATGTTCTAGGGTTTTTTATCGATGAGGGTCTAGGGTTTTTTGGGCTTTAGGGTCTATGGTTTTTTGGGTATGAGGGTCTAGGGTTTTTTGGTGGCTGAGAGTCTAGGGTTTTTTAGGGACTAAGGATCTAGGTTATTTTTTGGGATAAAGTTATTGGGTTTTTTGGGGATGAATCCTAGGGTTTTTAGGGCTAGGGTATATGGTTTTTTTGGTTTTTTGGGACTAGATTTTTTTGGGGATGAGTGTATATGGGGTTTTGGGGATGAGGGTCTAGGGTATAATAATACTTAGTGTCTTGGTTTTTTTGGTGCTGAGGGTCCAGGTTTTGTTGGGGTTGAGGGTCTAGGGGTTTTTGAGGTTGATGGTCTAGGATTTTTTGGAGTTGAGGGTCTAGGGTTTTTTGGGGATAAGGGTCTTGGGTTTTTGGTGATGAGGTCTAGTGTTTTTAGGGGTTTAGGGTTTAGGATTTTTAGGGGATGTGGGTATAGGGTTTTTTGGAGTGGAGAGAATAGTGTTTTTTGGGGCTAAGGGTCTAGAGTTTATTGGGCTTGTGGGTTTAGAATTTTTTGGGTAAGAGGGTTTAGGGTTTTTTGGGTAGGAGGGTTTAGGGATTTTTTTGGTTGATGGTTGATGGTTTTTTGGGGATGAAGATTTATTGGTTTTTATGCTGTGGTTTTAGGGTTTTTTTGGGATGGAGGGATTAGGATATGTTGGGGACAAGGGTTTATATTTATTTGGGGAGGAGAGTTTAGGGTTTTTTTATACTGATAGATTAAGGTTTTTTGGGGTTGATGGTTTAGGGTTTTTTGAGGCTAGGGGTTTAGGGTTTTTTGGGGAAGAGGTTTTTGGTTATTTTACTAATTAGGGTTTAATATTTTTTGGGGTTGAGGGTATTGTGTGTTATTTGGATAAGGGTTGTTTGGTGATGATAGTTTATGGTTTTTTAGGGATGAGGGTTTAGGTTTTTTTAGGGATGAGGGTTTATGGTTTTTTTGGGGTTGAGGGTTTAGGGTTAAGTGTTTTTTGGGGCTAAGTGGTAGGTTTTTTTTGGGGGGATGAGGGTTTAGTGTTTTTTTTGGCTGAGTGTTTATGGTTTTTTGGGACTGATGGTTTAGGGTTTTTTGGGATAGAGGGTTTAGGTATTTTTGGCCTGATTGTTTAGGGTTTTTTGGGGCTGGTGGTTTAGAGTTTTTTTTAGGGATGAGGTTTTAGGTTTTTTTGGGGATGGAGGATTAGGGTTTATTTGGGGGGTGAGGGTTTAGTGTTTTTCAGAGCTGAGGGTATAGGGTACTTTGGGGATGAGGGTTTATGATTTTTTGTGGTAGAGGATTTAGGGTTTTTTGGGGATGCGGGTTTCGGGTTTTTTGGGGAAGAGGGTTTAGGGTTTTATGACTGTTGTTTAGGTTTTTCTGGGTTGAGGGTTAGTATTTTTTTATAGCTAAGGTTTTAAGGTTTTTGGGGTTGAGTTTTTAGGGTTTTTTATAGGTGAGGGTTTAAGGTTTTTTGCGGTTGAGGGTTTAGTTTTTTTTTGTGGATGGGGGTTTTAAGTTTCTTGGGGATGAGATATTAGGGTGTTTAGGGGATGCGTGTTTAGGGTTTTTGTGGATAAGGGTTTAAGTTTTTTAGGGAAGAGGGTTTAGGGTTTTTTGGGGTTGAAGGATTAGGGTTTTTTGGGGATGGAGAATTTCGGTTTTTTGGGTAATGATTTTCGAGTTTTTTTGGGCCGAGCCTTTAAAGTTTTTTAGGGATTTTGGTTTAGTGTTTTTTGGAGATGTGTGATTAGGGTTTTTTGGGGTGAAGGTTTTAGGGTTTTTTTGGGATGAGGGTTTAAGGATTTTTGGGGTTGAGGTTTTATGGTTTTTGGGGCTGTGGGTTTTGGGTTTTTTAGGGGATAAGGGTTTAGGGTGTTTTGGGACTAGGGGTTTAGTTTTTTTAGGATGATATTTTAGAGATGTTTTGGGATGAGGGTTTAGGTTTTTAGGGATGAGGGTTTATGGTTTTTAGGGTTTTTGGTTTTAGGGTTTTTTGAGGGATGATGGATTAGGGGTTTTTGGGGAAGAGGGAATAGGGTTTTTTGGGGGTAGAGGGATTGGGTTTTTTAGGGACGAGGGATTATGGTTTTTTGGTGATAAGTGTTTAGGGTTATTTAGGGATAAGGAATTTGGGTTTTTTGGGGCTCTGGGATTACTTTTTTTTAGGGATAATTGTTTAGGGTTTTTTCTGGAAAAGGGTTTAGGTTTTTTTTTCTAATGGTTTAAGGTTTTTTTGGGATGAGGGTTTAGGATTTTTTGGGCTAAGGGTTTAGGGATTTTTGGGGATGAGGTTTTAGGTTTTTTTGGTGTTGAATGTTTAGAGTTTTTTTGGGGATGAGGGTTTAGGGTTTTTGGTTGTTGAGGGTTTAGGGTTTTTTGGGGATATGGGTTTAGAGTTTTTTTGGGGTTGAGGGTTTGTGTTTTTAGGTATTAGGGTTTATGGTTTTTTGGGGATGAGTTTTTAGTATTTTTTGCTGATGAAGGTTTATTGTTTTTTAGGGATGAGGGTTTATGATTTTTCGGTGCTAAGGGTTTAGGTTTGGGATGAGGGTTTAGTTTTTTTGGGGCTAAGGGTTTAGGGTTTTTTGGGGCTGATGGTTTAGGGTTTTTTTGGGGATGAGGGTTTTGGGGTTTTGGGTGTGTGGGTTTAGTGTTTTTGGGGATGAGGGTTTAGAATTTTTTTGGATATATGGTTTTGGATTTTTTGGGGGTAAGGGTTTAGGGTTTTTGGGGTTGAGTGTTTAGGGATATTTGTGGTCTAGTGTTTAGGGTTTTTTGGGGCTGAGGGTATATGGTTTTTTAGGATCATAGGTTTTGTGTTTTTTGGGGATGAGGGTTTTTGGTTTTTTGGGTTGGGGGTTTAGTGTTTTTTGGTGTTGAGGGTTTTTGGTTTTTTGGGGATGAGGGTGTAGGGTTTTTTTGGGATGAGGGTTTAAGTATTTTTGTGGTTGGGGGTTTATTATTTTTTGGGGTGATTATTTAGGGTTTTTCTATAATGATGAGTAGGTATTTTTGGGGTTGAGGTGTTAGGGTTTTTTGGGGCTGAGAGTTTATGTTTTTTTGGGAAGAGGGTTTAAGTTTAGGGATTAGGGTTTAGGGTTTTTTAGTGCTGATTAATTTTAGTTTTTTGGGGCTGAGAGTTTATGTTTTTTTGGGGTTGTGGTTTTAGTGTTTATTGGATATGAAAGATTAGGTTTTTTTGGGATAATATTTTAAGTTTTTTTGGTGTTGAGGGTTTTTTATTTTGTGGGGATTAGGGTTTAGTATTTTTTTGGGATAAGTTTTTAGGGTTTTATAGGGATGAGGGTATAGTGTTTTATGAGTTTGAGGGTTTAGGGTTTTCTAGGGATGAGGGTTTAGGGTTATTTAGGATGATGGTATAATATTTTTGGGGCTGAGGGTTTGGAATTTTATAGGGATTTGGGTGTAGCATTTTTTGGGGTTGATGGTTTAGGGTTTTTTTGGGCTTAGTGTTTAGGGTTTTTTAGATTTGTGGGTTAAGGGTTTTTTTGGGGATGATTGTTTAGGGTTTTATGGGGATAAGAGTTTATAGTTTTCTAGGGCTGAGAGTTTATGGTTTTCTGGGGCTAAGGGTTTAGGTTTTTCTATGGATTAGGGTTTATATTTTTCTAGGGTTGAGGGATTATGGGTTTTGTGGCTAAGAGTTTAGGGTTTTTTTGGGGCTAAGGGTTTAGTTTTTTTGGGACTGAGTGTTTAGGTTTTTTTGGGGATGATGGTTTAGGTTTTTTTGGGGTTGGGGGTCTAGGTTTTTTGGGAATGAGGGTTTAGTGTTTTCTAGGCCAAGGGTATAGGTAATTTTGGGGCTGAGTGTTTTGGGTTTTTTGGGGATGAGGGTATAGGGTTTTGGGGGCTGAGGGTTTAGGGATTTTTTGGTTTGTGGTTAAGGGTGTTTTGGGGATGTGGGTATGAGGTTTTTTTAGAACTAATGGTTTAGGGTTTTTTAGGGATGAGGTTTTAAGGTTTTTTGGGGCTAAGGGTTTAGGGGTTTTTAGGGTGAGGGTTTAGGGTTTTTTTGGATAGAGGGTTTAGGGTTTTTTGGGGCTAAGGGTTTAAGGTTTTTTTGGGGATGCGAGTTTAGGGTTTTTTGGGGGATTATGGTTTAGGTTTTTTGGGGATGAGGGTTTAGGGTTTTTTTGAGTCGAGGGTTTAGGGTTTTTTGGTGTGAGGGTTTAGGGTTTTTTTAGGTTGGGGGTTTATGGGTTTTTTTGGGTCTGTGGGTTCAAGGTTTTTTGGGGATCAGGGTTCAGAGTTTTTGGGGCCGAGGGATTAGGGTTTTTTAGGGGCAAGATTTTAGGGTTTTTTGTGGCTGAGAGTTTTGGTATTTTTGGGGTATAAAGTTTAGGTTTTTTTTCGGTCAAGGGTTTAAGGTTTTTTGGTGCATAGGGTTTAGGGTTTATTTTGGATGAGGGTTTTGGGTTTTTAGGGATGGGGGTTTAGGGTTTTTTAGGGGCGAGTTTTTAGGGTTTTTTTGGGTAAGTGGTTTTAGTGTTTTTTGGGCTCGAGGGCTTATAGTTTTTTGGGGCTAAGGGTTTAGGGTTTTTTTGGTTTAAGGGTTTACAATTTTTTGGGCTTATTGTTTAGGGTTTTTTGGGGATGAGGGTTTATGATTTTTTAAGGATATGGGTTTAGGATATTTTGTGTACGAGGGTTTAGGGTTTTTTGGGGCCATGAGTTTTGGGTTTTTTAGGGATTAGGGTTTTGGGTTTTTTGGGGTTGAGGGTTTAGGGTTTTTTGGGATAAAGGGTGTTGGGTTATTTGGGGCTGAGGGTTTAGGGTTTTTTGGGATTTAGTATTTATTGTTTTTTTGGGGTCCAGGGTTTATGGAATTTTTTATTCAAGGGTATATGTTTTTTTGGGGATGAGGGTTTAGGATTTTTTTGGGATGAGGTTTTAGGGTTTTTAGGGATGTGTTGATGCGGTGGGGTTTTTATGGGATTTCATCATGAATGTCGTTCAGTGATCAGGGAATTTTTTTGAGCCACTACTCAAGGATAATCTTACTACCAAGGGACTAGTGCTTCCATTTATAACATACTTTTTCAAAGAATATTTGTTTGTTAGTTGACTTGATGACTTGGTTGCTGAAGATTTCTCTGAGAAATTAATCAAGGAAGGATTGGTAGAATCGGTAGAATACAATAAGAACAGAAATTAAATCTTCGATGACATCTTTTATACATCCCACTAGATCTGATGGATTCCTGCTAGGGCTTGTTGATGTCGAGGAATTTTGTTCAATTTTTTCTTCTTAAGTTGTTTGATTTATTCTTGGTATTATTGACATGTATCCCCCTTCAATCCCTACTGGTGTGAGCTATTTACAACTCATGCTTGTACTGATACTTTTTCTTTTAATAAATTTATTTGGGTCATGAATTGGGTGACCAATTCATGTCACCACATTTATTATTTTTTTTAGGGATGTGTGTTTAGGGATTTTTGGGGTGAAGGGTTTAGGTTTTTTTGAGTTAAGGGATTAAGGGTTTTTGGTGATGAGGGTTTAGAGTTTTTTTTTGTGGTTGAGGGTTTTGGGTATTTTGGGGATGAGTTTTTAGGATTTTTTAGGGCTATGGGTTTATAGTTTTTTAGGGATGAGGGTTTTTTGGGGATGAGGATAAATGGTTTTTTTGGGGTTAAGCGTTTTGGGTTTTTTGGGGATAAGGGTTTAGGGTATTTTAGAGCTGAGAGTTTAAGGTTTTTTGGGCAGGGGTTTAGGTTTTTTGGGGTTAAGGGTTTATCATTTTTTTGGGATAAGGGTTTAGTTTTTTTGGGGATGAGGGTTTAGGGTTTTGAGGGCATTGTGTTTAGGGTTTTTTATGGATAAGAATTTAGGGTTATTTGGGGATGATGGTTTAGGGATTTTTGGGGCTGAGTGTTTTGGGTTTTTTGGGTTTGAGGGTTCAATATTTTTTAGGGCTGAGGTTTTATTGTTTTTTGGGGATGATGGTTTTGGTTTTTTTAGGTATTAAGGTTTAGGTTTTTTTGGGGATGAGGGATTAGGGTTTTTTTGGGGTTTAGGGCTTATATTATTTTTTTACTAAGTGTTTAGGGGTTTTTGGGGCTTAGGTTTTAGTGTTTTTTGGGATGAAGGTTTAGGGTTTTTAGGGATCAGGGTTTAGGTTTTTTTGGAGATGATGGTTTGAGGATTTGGAGATGAGGGTTTAGGGTTTTTTGGGGATGAGGGTTAGGTGTTTTTGGGGATGAGGGTTTTGGGGTTCTTGAAGGCCAAGTGTTTAGTTTTTTTTGGTGCAAAGGGATTATCATATTTTGGTGATGAGAGTTTATGGTTTTTTGGTTGAGGGTTTTGGGTTTTTGGGGCTGTGAGTTTTGGGTTTTCTAGGGCCAAGGGTTTAAGGTTTTTTGGGGCTGAGGGTTTAGGGTTTTATTTTGAGGCCGAGGGTTTAAGTTTTTTTTTGGGATGAGGGTTTAGGGTTTTGTGTGGCTGGTGTTTTTTTTATTTTTATGGTCTAAAGGTTTAGGGTTTTTTGGGGATGATGGTTTAGAGATTTTTGGGTCTAAGGGTTTAGGTTTTTTGGGTCCATAAGTCTGGGATTTTTTGGGGTTGTGGGTTTAGGGATTTTTTGTGTATGAGGGTTTAGTTTTTTTTGGTTTTTAGGGTTTAGGGTTTTAGGGGATATGGGTTTATGGTTTTTTAGGGTAGAGAGTTTAGTTTTTTTTGGGTCCAAGGATATATGGTTTTTTTGGATCATGTATTTAGGGATATTTGGGCCATGGAAGTTTGGGTATTTTTTGTGGCTCCAGGTTTGGGGATTTAGGGGGTTGTGAGTTTAGATTTTTTGGGGATGAGGGATTGGGGTTTTTTGGGACTGAGGGTTTAGGTTATTTTATCTCTAAGGGTTTAGGGTTTTTTAGGGATGGGTTTTAAGGATTTTTTTTCTACTATGAGTTTAGGGTTTTTAGGTCTGAGGGTCTAGGGTTTTTTAAGGCTGAGGGTTTAAGATTTTTTTGGACTAAGGGTTTAGGGTTTTTTTGGTTTGAGGGATTTTTGTTTTTTGGGGCTAAGGACTTTGGGTTTTTTGGGGCTAATGGTTTATGGTTTTTTGGGGATGGGGTTTTTGGATTTTTTCAGTGGAGGGTTTAGAGTTTTTTTGGGATGAGGGTTTAGGGATTTTTGGGGCTAAGGTTTTATGATTTTTTAGAGTTTGGGGTTTAGGGTTTTTCTGATTTGAGGGTTTGGGAGTTTTTGGGGACAAGTGTTTAGGTTTTTTTTGTGGAAGAGGGTTTAGGGGTATTTGGGGATGAGGGTTTCATTTTTTTATGGCTGAGGATTTAGATATTTTTGTGGTTGAGAGTTTTGGGTTTTTTTGGGATGAGGAAATGGGTTATTCAGGGTTAAGGGTATGGGTTTTTTTTGGACTAAGTGTTTAAGGTTTTTTAGGGTTGTGGGTTTATTGTGTTTTGGGGATGAGTGTCTAGGATTTTTTGGTTGTGGATTTGGTTTTTTTGGGGATGTGGGTTTGGGATTTTTTGGGGATGAGGGTTTATAGTGTTTTTTAGGGATGAGGGTTTGTAGTTTTTTTTTGGGGAAAAGGGTTTTGGGAAATCTGGGGTTGAGGATTTAGGGTTTTTTGGGGTGTTGGGTTTCTTAGGGTTAAGGGTTAAGGGATTTTTGGGGCCATGGGTTTTGGGTTTTTTGTGGCTGTTGGTTTAGTTTTTTTGGGGATGTGGGTTTAAGGTTTTTTGGGGTTAGGGGTTTCAGGTTTTTTAGTGTAGAGGGTTAATGGTTTTTTTGGGGTTGAGTGTTTTGGATTTTTTGGTTTCAAGGTTTTAAGTTTTTTTGGGGGCCAAGGGTTTAGGGTTTTTTGGATCCATGGGTTTAGTGTTTTTTGGTGTGAAGAGTTTAGGTTTTTTCAGGGCAAAGGGTTTCGGGCTCTTTGGAGATGAGGGTTTAGGGGTTTTTGGGGTTTAGGGTTTATGGTTTTTTTAGGGATGAGGGATTTACGGTTTTTTTGGGTATTAGGGTTTGGGGTTTCATGGGGATGAGGGTTTTGGGTTTTTTGGGGTTGAGCGTTTTGGGTTTTTTAGGGTCGAGGATTTAGGGTTTTTTGGGACTGAGGGATAATGGTTTTTAGGGTTAAGGGTTTATGGTTTTTTTTGGATGAGGGATTAGGGTTCTCTTAGGATGACAGTTTAAGTTTTTCTGTGGTTGAGGGTTTTTTTTTGACTAGGGGTTTAAGGTTTTTTAGGGATGAGGGTTTATGGTTTTTTGGGGTTGATAGTTTAGGATTTTTTTCGGTTGTGGATTTAGGGTTTTTTTGGGTCAGTAGGTTCAGAGTTTTTTGGGGATGATGGTTTATGGTTTTTTAGGGTTGATGGTTTAGGATTTTTTGGGATGAGGGTTTAGTATTTTTTGGGCTGAGGGTTTAGTGTTTTTTGGGGATGAGGGTTTAGGGTTTTTTGGGTATGATGGTTTTATTTTTTTGGGATGAGGGTTTAGGGGTTTTTTGGCTTGTGGGTTTTGGGTTTTATGGTGCTGAGGGTTTAGGGATTTTTGGGGACGAGAGTTTAGTGTGTTTAGTGGTGAGAGATTAGGGATTTTTCAGGATGAGGGTTTAAGTTTTTTTGGGGGTGGGGATGTAGGATTTTTTTGGGATGAGGGTTAAGGGTTTTTTGGGGCTGAGGGTTTAGAGTTTTTGGGGGTTAGGAGATTAGGGGTTTTGGTTTGAGTGTTTTGGGGTTTAGGGTTTTTTTGGGATAAGTGTTTAAGATTTTTTTAGGGATGTGGGTTTAAGGGTTTTGGGGATAATGGTTTAGGAATTTTAAGGTATGCGTGTTTAGGGGTTTTGGGTATAATGGTTTTAGGTTTTGTGGGGATAAGGGTTTAGGGTTTTCTATGGGCTGGGGCTATGGTTTTATATAGTTTATGGTTTAAGGTTTTTTGGGGCAGAGTTTTTAAGGTTTTATGGGTGCAAGGGTTTAGAGTTTTTTGGGGTTAAGGGTTTAGGGTATTCGGGGGATGAGTGTTTAGGTTTTGATAGGGATGAGGGTTTTTTGTTTTTTGGGTTCAAGGGTTTAGGAGTTTATGGGGATGAGGGTTTAGTGTTTTTTGGGGATGAGGGTTTAGGGTTTTTAGGGATGAAGGTTTAGGGTTTTGTGGGGATACGGGTTTATTGTTTTTTGTGGCTTAGGGTTTAGTGATTTATAGTGATGAGTGTTTAGGGTTTTGTGAGGATGAGGGTTTAGGGTATTCTAGGGATGATGGTTTAGGGTTTTTCAGGTATGAGGGTTTAGGATTTAGGGTTTTCTAGTTATGATGGTTTAGGGTTTTCTAGGGATAAGGGATTATGGTTTTCTAGGGATTAGGGTTTAGTTTTTTTGGGGTACCAGGTTTAGTGTTTTCTAGGACAAAGGAATTAGGTTTTTCTAGGGATGAGGGTTTAGGGTTATCTGGGGATGAGTGTTTAGTGTTTTTTGGGGTGAGGGTTTTCAGTTTTCTAGGATTGAGGGTTTAAGGTTTTCTGGGGATGAGTGTTTGTGATTTTTTAGGGCTGAGGGTTTAGGGTTTTTTGCTGCTAAGGTCTTATGATTTTTGGGGATGAGGGTTTATGATTATTTGGGGCTGGGGGTATAAGATTTTTCTGGGATTAGGGTTTAGTTTTTGTGTGTGGAGAGGGTATAGGTTTTTAGGGATAAGGTTTTATGGATTCTTGGGGATGAGGTTTTAGGGATTTTGGAGGTTAATGTTTTGGTTTTTTGGGGCAGAGAGTTTAGGGTTTTTTTGATTGTGAATTAAGGGTTCTTTGGGGTCATGGGTTTAGGGTTTTTTTGGGTTGTGGGTTTAGGGTTTTTTTTGGGTCAAGGGTTTATGATTTTTTAGGGTTGAGGGTTTACAGTTTTTGGGTCTGAGTGTTTCTGGTTTTTTGGGGATGAGGTTTTAGGGTTTTTTGGGCTTAGGATTTTTTGTTTTTTGGGGCCAGGGTAATATGGTTATTTGGGGCTTAGGGTATAGGGTTTTTTGAGTCCGAGATTTTAGGGTTTTTTGGGGTAGAGGGTTTATGGTTTTTGGGGGATAATGGTTTATGGTTTATTGGGGTTGAGGGTTTGGGGTTCTTTGGGGTTATGGGTTTGGGTTTTCTAGGGATGAGGGTTTATGTTTTTTTTGTGGATGGGGGATATGGTTTTTTAGGTATGATGGTTTAGGGTTTTTATGGGTGAGTATTTATGGTTTTTAGGGATGAGGGTTTAGTTTTTTTGGGTATGAGTGGTAATGTTTTTTTTGGGATGAGGGTTTAGGGTTTTTTAGGGTGGAGGGTTTATGGTTTCTTGGGGCTTAGGGATTAGTGTTTTTTGGGGATGAGGGTTTAGGGTTTTTTGGGATAGAGGGTTTAGGGTTTTTTAGGGTAGAGGGTTTAGGGATTTTTTGGATGAGGGTTTAGGGTTTTTTGGGGTTGGGGGTTTAGGGTTTTTTAGGGCTGAGGTTTTAGGGTTTTTTTGAGCTCAGGGTTTATGGATTTTTGGGGTTGAGGCTTTAGGA
Organism: Viscum album; assembly: GCA_963277665.1. NCBI lineage: Eukaryota > Viridiplantae > Streptophyta > Magnoliopsida > Santalales > Viscaceae > Viscum > Viscum album. The sequence goes on along the minus strand of OY728121.1, from coordinate 1,072,905,854 downwards.
TTTTTGGGGAATGTGGGTTTATGGATTTTTGTAGATGAGTGTTTTGGTTTTTTTGGGGATGATGGTTTAGGGTTTTTGGGGTGGAGGGTTTAGTGTTTCTTGGGGTTAGTGTTTAAGGTTTTTTAGGGCTGAGGGCTTAGGGTTCTTTGGGGATCATGGTTTTCAATTTTTTGAGGCTAAGGGTTTAGGGTTTTTTAGGGTTGAGGGGTTAGGTTTTTTTTGGGATGAGGGTTTGGGGTTTTTTGGGGATGTGGGTTAAAGGTTTTTTTAGGATTAGGGTTTAGGGTTTTTTTGGATTTGAGGGTTAAGGTTTTTTTTTCATATGAGGGTTTAGGGTTTTTTGGGGCTAAGGGTTTAGTGTTTTTTGTGGCCAAGGGTTTAGGGTTTCTTGGGTATGGTTGTTTAATTTTTTTATTGGTTTAGGGTTTAGGGTTTTTTGGGGTTGAGCGTTTATGGGTTTTTGGGGAAGAGGGGTTAGGATTTTTTGGAGGTGAGGATTTGGGGGTCTTTGGGGATGTGGGTTTAGGTATTTTTGGGTAGAGGGTTTATGGTTTTTTGGGGTTTAGGGTTTAGGGTTTTTGTGGGTTGAGGGTTTAGCGTTTTTGGGGGATGGGGGTTTAGGGTTTTTGGGGCTGTGGGTTTAGGGTTTTTTGGGACTAAGGGTTTTGGGTTTCTTGGGGATTAGGGTATAGGGACTTTTAGGTCTGAGGGTTTATGGTTTTTTTGGGGATGAGGGTTTAGGGTTTCTAGGGCTAAGTGTTTAGGATTTTTTTGAGTTTAGGGTTTAGGGTTTTTATGACTGAGGGTTAAGGTTTTTTTGGGGATAAGTGTTTAGGGTTTGTTGGGGATGAGTATTTGGGGTTTATTGGGGATGGGGGTTTAGGGTTTTTTGGGGATGATTGTTTGGGATCATTTAGGGATGAGGGTTTAGGGTTTTTTTAGCTGAGGGTTTGGAGTTTTTAGGGGCATAAGGTTTAGGGTTTATTTGGTTATAAGGGTTTAGGGTTATTTTGGTTTAGGGTTTAGGGTTTTTTGGGTTGATGGTTCAGTGTTTTTTTGGGATGAGGGTTTATGGTTTTTTATCGATGGGGTTTTATTGTTTTTTATGGTTTAGGGTTTAGGTTTTTTTGTGGATGAGGGTTTATGTTTTTTTGTGGGTGAGGGATTATGGTTTTTTATGGATTTGGGTTTAAAATTTTTGAGGATGAAGGTTTAGGGTTTTTTGGGGTTGAGGGATTAGGGATTTTTGGGTATGAGGGTTTAGGATTTTTTAGGGTTAAGGGTATAAGGTTTTTTGGGGATGAGGGTTTAGAATTTTTTGTGGATGAGGGTATAAGGTTTTCTTTGGGCTGAGGGTTTAGGTTTTTTTGGTCTGAGGGTATAGTAGTTTTTAGGGCTGATGGTTTAGTGTTATTTGGCATTGAGGGTTTATAGTTTTTTTGGTGCTGAGGGTTTTGGATTTTTTGAGGTTGAGGGTTTAGGGTTTTTTTAGGTTCATGGTTTAGGGTGTGTTAGGGCTAAGGGATTAGGGTTTTTATGTGGTTAAGGGTTTAGATATTTTTGAATCTGAAGGTTTAGGTTTTTTTGGTATGGGGGTTTAGGGTTTTTTTGGGCCAAGGGTTTTTTGGGGTTGAGAGTTTAGGGTTTTTGGGGTTGGGTGTTTTGAGTTTTTTGGGACTGAGTGTTAAGGGTTATTTGGGGATGAGGGTTTATATTTTTTTTAATGATGTGGGTATAGGTTTTTGTGGGATGCGAGTTTATGATTTTTAGAGATGGGGGTTTTTGGTTTTTTTGGGTGTGAAGGTTTAGGGTTTTTGGGGCTGAGCATAATTGTTTTTTGGGTTTGGTGTTTTAGGGTTTTTTGGTGATTAGGGTTTATGGGTTTTTTTGGTGTTGAGTGTTTAGGTTTTTTTGGGATGAGGGTTTAGTGTTTTTTGGGGTTAAGGTTTTAGGGTTTATTGTTTTTTGGGAAGGAGGTTTTAGGGTTTTTTGTGGTTGAGGATTTATGGTTTTTTGGGACTGAGGGTTTTGGGGATAATTATTTAGGGTTTTCTGAGGTTGAGAGTTTATCATTTTTTGGGGATGAGGGTTTAGGGTTTCTTGTGGATGTGGGTTTAGGTTTTTTTGGGGATGAGGGTTTAGGGTTTTTTAGGGATGAAGGTTATGGTTTTTTGGGGCTGAGGGTTTTGGGTTTTTTTATTATGAAGGTTTAGGGATTTTTTGGGATTGAGGGGTTAGGGTTTTTATGGAAGGAGGTTTAGGTTTTTTGGGGGATAAGGGTTTAGAGTTTTTTGTTTATGAGGGTTTATGGTTTATTGGGGCTGAGGTTTTAGGGTTTTTTTGGGCCGAGGTGTAGGGTTTTTTGGGGTGGAGGGTTTAGGGTTTTCTGGTGATAAGGTTTTAGGGTTTTTTATGGTTGAGGGTTTAGGGTTTTTTGGAGTTGAGGGTATAATGTTTTTTGGGGATGAGGGTTTAGGGTTTTTGGTAAAGGGTTTAGTGTTTTTTGGGGATGAGTGTTTGGGGTTTTTTGAGACTAAGGGTTTTGAATTTTATGTAGATGAGGATTTAGGGTTTCTTGGGGAAAATTTTTTATAATTTTTTGGGGATAAGTTTTTAAGGTTTTTGGGCTTGAGGGTTTAGGGTTTTCTGAGTTTGAGGGTTTTGGGTTTTTTGGGGCTGAGGGTTCAGGGTTATTTTGGGTTGAGGGTTTCAAGTTTTTTTTGGTTGAGGGTTTAGGGATTTTTGTGGGTGAGGGATTATTTTTTTTGGGGAGAAGGGAATAGGCTTAGTTTGGGTGATGGTTTATGGTTTTTTGGGATGATGTTTTAGGGTTTTATTGGTACGAGGGTTTAGGGTTTTTTTGGGGGATGAGGGTTTATGGTTTTTGGGATGAGGGTATAGGGTTTTTGGGACTGAGGGTTTAAGGTTTTTTGGGGGTTTGATGTTTTTTTGGTTTGAGGGTTTAGGGTTTTTTGGGGATGATGGTTTAAGTGTTTTTGGGTCTTAGGGATTTTTATTTTTTTGGGATGATGATTTTGGGTTTTTTGGTGTAGAGGGTTTAGTTTATTTTTGGAAATTGGGTATAGTGTTTTTTGGGGATGAGGGTTTAGGGTTTTTTAGAGATAGGGGTTTATGGTTTTCTGGGGCTGAGGGATTAGTGTTTCTTGGGGATGCGAGTTTAGGGTTTTGGGGGATGAGGGTTTAGGGTTTTTTGGGGATGATGGTTTAGGTTTTCTTGGGGATGAGGATTTAAGGTTTTTTGGGGATGAGGGTTTATGGTTTTTTTGGGGATGAGGGATTAGGGTTTTTTTGGGTTGATGGTTAAGGGTGTTTTGGGGATGAGTGTTTAGGGTAATTTAGGGATGAGGTTTTAGGGATTTTTTAGTTGAGGGATTATGGTTTTTTTAACTTAGTGGATTTATGGAATTTTGGGGGTGAGAGTTTATGGTTTTTAAAGAATGAGGGTATAAGGTTTTTAGGTTTGTGGGTTTAGTTTTTTTAAGGATGAGGGTTTAGGGTTTTTTTGGACCAAGGGTTTAGGTTTTTTTGGGGATGGGGTGTAGGGTTTTATGTGGCTGAGAGTTTAGGGTTTTCTAGATATAACAGTTTAGGGTTGTCTGAGGTAGAATTACTTAGTTTTGTTAGGTCTATGGGTTTAGGTTTTTTATTTATGGGTGTTTAAGTATTTTTAGGGATGGGGGTTTAGGGTTTTTTAGGGATAAAGGTTTTAAGGTTTTTGGGGGTTGGGGGTTTAGGGTATTTTGGGGTGGATGGTTTAGTGTTTTTTTGGGTCTAATGGATTTGAATTTATTGGGGTTTAGGGTTTAGGTTTTTTATGGATGAGGGTTTAGGGTTTTTTTGGGCTTTGTATTTAGAGTTTTTTGGGGTTGGGGGTTTATTGTTTTTTATCTAGGGGTTTATAGTTTTTTGGGGATGGATAGTTGGGGTTTTTGGGCTAGGGGTTTAGTTTTTCTTGTGCTGGGGGATTAGGGTTTTTTGAGGATTAGGGTTTATGGTTTTTTGGGGTGAGGTTTTATGTTTTTTTAGGTATGAAGGTTTAGTGTTTTTTAGGGATGAGGGTTTAGGTTTTTTTAGGAATGAGAATTTAGGGTTTTTTGGGGCAGAGGTTTTACGGTTTTTTGGGACTATGGGATTAGGGTTTTTGGAGATGAGGGATAATGGTTTTCTATGGATGAGTGTGTAGTTTTTTTTGGGAAGAGGGTTTAGTGTTTTTTGGGGATGAATGTTTAGGGTTTTTTTTGCACTTAGGGTATATGGTTTTTCAGGGTTGAGTGTTAATGGTTATTTGGGGATGATGGTACAGGGTTTCTTAGGGTAGAGGGTTTAGGGTTTTCTGGGGGTGAGGTTTAGGGATTTTTTGGGGATGAGGGTTTAGGTTATTTAGAGTTGAGGGTTTAGGGTTTTTTGGGGATAAGGGTTTAAGGTTTTTTAGTGATAGAGGTATAGGGTTTTTTTGGGGTTGAGGGTTTAGGGTTATTTGGGGCTGAGGGTTTAAGGTTTTTTTGGTGCTATAAATTTAGAGTTTTTTGGGGAAGAAGATCTATATTTTTTTTGGGAAGAGGGTTTAGGGTTTTTTGGGGATAAGGGATTAGGGTTTTTTGGGGATGAAGTTTTAGGGTTTTATTTTGGGATGAGGGTTTATGGTTTATTAGGGATTATGGTTTAGGTTTTTTGGGGTTTAGGCTTTAGGGTTTCTTGGCGCTGAGGGTTTATGGTTTTTTGGGGATGATGGTTTAGGGTTCTTTTGGATAAGGGTATAGGGTTTTTTGAGACTATGGGTTTAAATATTTTTGGGGTGAGGGTTTTGGATTTTTTGTAGATGAGGGTCTAGGGTATTTTGGGGCTGTGGGTTTAGAGGTTTTGAGGATGAAGATTTAGGTTTTTTTAGAGTTGGGGGTTTAGGGTTTTTTTTGGGTTGAGTGTTTAGGTTTTTTTTTGGGGCTTTGGGTTTAGTTTTTTTGGGCTTAATGGGTTAAGGTTTTTTGGGATCAGAGTTTAGTTTTTTTGGAATGAGTGGTCAGGGTTTTTTGGTCCGAGGGTTTAGGGTTTATTGTGGATGAGGGTTTTTTGGTTTTTTGGGACTGAGGGTTTAGGGTTTTTTAGGCCAGAGGGATTGATATTTTCTGGGGATGAGGGTTTAGGTTTTTTTGGGGTTGAGGGTTTTGAGGTTTTTGGGGATGAGGAATTAGGGTTTTTTTCTGGGTGAGGGTTTAGGGATTTTTGAGGATGAGTGTTTAGGATTTTTTGGGGATGAGGTTTTAGGGTTTTTTCTAGCCGAGGGTTTGTGGTTTTTTTGTGGCTGAGGGTTTAGGATTTTTTGGTGTTAAGGGTTTACGTTTTTTAGAGCTATGGGTTTAGGTAATTTTTTAAATTAGTGTTAATGGGTTTCTAGGGCTTATATAGTAGGTATTTTTAGGTATTAGGGTTTAGTGTTTTTTAGGTTTAAGTGTTTATGAATTTTTTGGATGAGGTTTTATATTTTTTTTGGGGATGGTTTTTTTTTTGTAGTTTTGGGATGATGATTTATTGTTTTTTGTGCCTAAGTGTTGGGGGATTTTTCAGGATGAAGGTTTATGGTTTTTTGGGTGTGATGATTATTTTTTTTAGGGTTTATAATTTTGGGTTTTTTAGGCATGAGGGTTTAGTGTTTTTTATGGTAGAGCATTTAGGGATTTTTGGAGTTTAGGGAATAGTATTTTTTTGGGGTTTAGGGTTTAGGGTTTTTAAGGATAAGGGTTTATAATTTGTTTAGGGATGAGGGTTTAGTGTTTTTTAGGGAATAGGGTTTATGATTTTAAAAGGAAGAGATTTTATGGTTTTTTGAGGCTGAAGGTTTAGGGTATTTTGGGGTTTATGGATTATGGTTTTTTTGACTGAGTGTTTATGGGTTTTTTTGGATGAGGGTTTAGAGTTTTTTGGGGATGAGGGTTTTTGGTTTTTTGGGACAAGGTTTTTGGGTTTTTGTGGGATGTGGGTTTAGGGTTTTTTTGGGATGAGGGTTTATGTTTTTTGCGGGCTAAGGTTTTTTGGGTTATTTTTGTGAAGGTTTAGGTATTTTTAGGGATACGGGTTTAGGGTTTTTTTGGACCCGAGTTTTAGTGTTTTTTAGGTTGAGGGTTTATGGTTTTTTAGGGATAAGGGTTTAGGGTTTTTTAGGGATGAGGTTTAGTGTTTTTTTGGGATGAGTGTTTAGGGTATTTTGTGTATGAGGGTTTAGTGTTGTTTTGGGTTGAGGGCTTATTATTTTTTGGGGTAAGAGTTTAGGGACTTTTGGGGCTGATGGTTTTGGGTTTTTTGGGGTCGAGTGTTTAGGATTTTTTGGGGATGAGGTTTTAAGTATTTTTAGGGTTGAGGGTTTAGGGTTTTTTGGTGATGAGATTGAAGGGTTTTTTGGGGCTTAGGGTTTGAAGTTTTTTGGACCGAGGGTTTATATTTTTTTGGGGGATGAGGGTTTAGGGTTTTTTGGGGCTGAGGGTTTAGGGTTTTTTAGGGTGTGGGTTTAGTGTTTTTTAGGGTTGAGGGTTTAGAGTTTTTTGGGGATGAGGGTTTAGGGTTTTTGGGGGATGAGGGTATTGGGGTTTTTGGGGATGAAAGTTTATTGTTTTCTAGGGCCCTGGGTTTAGGGTTTTATTGGGGATGAGGGTTAATGTATTTTTATACATGAGGTTTTAGGGTTATTGGGGATGGGTATTTAGGTTTTTCTTCATGATGAGGGTTTAGGGTATGTTGGGGATGGGGTTTTTGGGGTTTTTAAGGATGAGTGTTTAAGGATTTGTGGATGGGGGTTTTGGATTTTTTTGGGACATGGGTTTAGGTTTTTTTAGGATAAGGGCTTAGGTTTTTTAGGCCTAATGGTTTAGAGTTTCTTTTGGTGCTAAGGGTATAGATTTTTTTATGGCTAAGGGTTTAGGGTTTTTTGTGGCAGAGAGTTTAGTGTTTTTTTGGGGAATAGGGATTAGGGTTTTTTTGGGGATGAGAGTTTTGGGTTTTTTATGGATAAGGGTTTAGGTTTTTTTTGGGGATGAGGGTTTAAGTTTTTTTTATTCATGAGGGTTTAGGGTTTTTTAGGGTTGAGGGTTTAGGGTTTTTTGGGGCTGAGGATTTAGAGTTTTTTTGGGGTTTAATGTTTAGGGTTTTTTGGTTCTGTGGGTTTAGGGTTAATTAGGGATGAGGGTTTAGGTTTTTGTTTTGTGGCTGAGCGTTTAGGGTATATTGGGGTTGGGGTTTTTTTAGGGAAGTGGGTTTAGGGTTTTTTGGGATGAGAGTTTAGGGTTTTTGTGGATGAGGGTTTAGGGTTTTTTGGGATGTATTTTTAGGGTTTTTAGGGATTAGGGATTTTTTTGGGGATTAGGGTTTTGTGTTTTTTTAGGCTAAGGGTTTAGGGTTTTTTGGGGATGAGGGTTTAGGGTTTTTTTTGGGGTAGAGGGTTTAGGGTTTTTGGGGTTGAGGGTTTAGGGTTTTTTGGGGTTGAGGGTGGAGGGTTTTTTTGGTGTTGTGGGAGTAAGTTTTTATAGGGATGAGGGTTTAGGGTTTTTTCAGGATGAGTGTTTAGGGTTTTTTTGGGGATGAGTGTTTGGGTTTTTTTGGAGAAAAGGGTTTAGGGTTTTTTGGGGCTAAGGGTTTAGAGTTTTTTGGGGTTGATGGATTAGGGTTTTTGGGGGCTGGATGTTTAGGGATTTTTTGGGATTAGGGTTTATATTATTTTGGGGATGAGGGTTGGGGGTTTTATGTGGCTACGGTCAGGATTATTTTTGGGGCTGAGGGTTTTAGGTTTTTTTGGGCTGAGGGTTGGCTTTTTTTTAATGTTGACGGTTGGTTTTTTTTTGTGCTCAAGGTTGTGGGGTTTTTGGGGTTAAGGGTTTTGTTTTTTTGGGGATGAGGGATTATGATTTTTTTTTGGGGTTTAGGGTTTAGGGTTTTTTAGGTATGAGGGTGTAGTGTTTTTTGAGGCTGAGGGTTTTGGGTTTTTTGGGGCTTAAGGTTTAGGTTTTTCTGGGGATAAGGGTTGAGGTTTTTTTGGGGCATATGGTTGATGGTTTTTTTTGGGGCTGAGGGTTGGGGTTTTTTTGGGGCTTAGGGTTGGTGGTTTTTTGGGGGATGAGGGTTGAGGTTTTTTTGTGCTGAGGGTTTAGGGTATTTTGTGGATGAGGGTTGGTGGGTTTTTGGGGCTACGGGATGGTTTTTTTACTGATGAGGTTTGGGGTTATTTAGTGTTGAGTGTTGGGTTTTTTACTATTGGGGTTTTTTTTTGGAGTAGAGGCATGGGGGTTTTTTGGGGCGGGGGGTCAAGGGTTTTTAGGGGATGTGGGCTGAGGTTTTTTTAGGGTTGATGGATTATTGTTTTTTTGGATTATGGTTGAAGGTTTTAAATGGGTGATGGTTTAGGGTTTTTTGGGGCTGAGGGTTGAGGATTTTTTTTGGCTGAGGGTTGATGATTTCTTTAGGGATACGGGTTGAGGTTTTTTTGGGGATAAGGGTTGATGGTTTTTTGGGGCTTAGGGTTGAGGTTTTTTAGGGCTGAGGGTTGATGGTTTTTTGGGATTTAGGGTTAAATGTTTTTTAGGCATAAGGTTGAGGGTTTTTTGGGGATGAGACTTGAGGGGTTATTGGTTCTGAGGGTTGAGGGTTTTTTTTACTAAGGGTTTAGGGTTTTTTGGGGATAAGGTTTTAAGGTTTTTTTGTGGCTAATGGTTTAAGGCTTTTTTGGGGTTAAGGGTTTAAAGATTTTTGGGTCTTAGGGTTTAGGTTTTTTGGGGGATAAGTTTTTTGGATTTTGGGGGATGAGGGTTTACAGTTTTGGGGGAATGAGGGTTTAAGGTTTTATAGGCCTGTCGATTGAGTGTTTTATGGGGATAAGGTTTGAGGGTTTTCTGGTGTTGAGGGTTGAGATTTTTTTGGGACTTCAGATTTATGGTTTTTTGAGGATAAGGGTTTATGTTTTTTGGGGGATGAGGGTGTAGGGAATTTTTTGGGATGAGGGTTGTGGGTTTTGGGGGACGAGGGTTTATAGTTTTGGGGGACTGAGGTATTGGGGTTTTGGGGTTGGGGGTTTAGGGTTTTGGGGGGATGAGGGTTTAGGATTTTTGGGAGATGAGGGATTAGGATTTTTTGGGGTAGTGGGTTTAGGGTTTTTTGGGGATGATGGTTAAGGGTTTTTGGTGATAATGTTTTAGGGTTTTTTTAGGGCTATGGTTTTAGGGTTTTTTTGGGATGATGGTTTATGGCTTTTTTGGGGTTGAGGATTTAGTGTTTTTTGGGGTTATGGGTTTAGGTTTTTTTGGGTTGAGTGTTTAGTGTTTTTTAGGGCTGAGGGTTTAGGGTTTTATTAGGATGAAGGTTTAGGGTTTTTAGGTATAAGGGTTTAGGGTTTTTGGGGATGAGGGTTTTGTGTTATTTTATGACTAAGGGTTTAGTGTTTTTTGGGCTGAGGGTTTAAGGTTTTTTGGGGATAGGGGTTTAGAGTTTTTTTTGCGCTGGGGGTTTAGAGTTTTTGGGTATTAGGGTTTAGGGATTTTTTGGATGAGGGTTTAGAGTTTTTTGGGGCTGGGGATTAGGGTTTTTTGGGGATAAGGGATTACAATTAATTGGGGATGAGGGTTCAGGGTTTTTTGGGGTTGAGGATTTTGGTTTTTTGGGGATGAGGGATTATGGTTTTTTAGGGATGAGGGTTTTAGGTTTTTTGAGGCTGAGGGTTTAAGGTTTTCTATTGGATGAGGGTTTAGGGTTTTTTAGGGATGAGGGTTTAGTATTTTTTGTGGATAATTGTTTATGGTTATTTGGGGATGAGGGTTTTGGTTTTTTTGAGGATGTGGGTTTAGGGGTTTTTTGGATGATGGTTAAGGATTGTTTGGGGCTGCGGGGTTAGGGTTCATTAGGGATGAGGGTTTAAGGTTTTTTGGGGTTGAGGGTTTAGTGGTTTTTGGGGATGATGATTTGCAGTTTTCTAGGGTTCAATTTTAGGGTTTTTGGGGATAGGGGTTTATTTTTTTTGGGATAGAGGTTTATGTTTTTTTGGGATTGAGATCTTTGGGTTTTTTGCAGCCATGGGTTTAGGGTTTTTTAGGGATGTGGATTTAGTATTTTTTGGGATAGAGGGTTTTCGATTTTTTGGGGTGGGGGTTTGAGGGTTTTTTGTGGTTGAGGGTTTAAGGTTTTTTAGTGTTGAGGTTTTTGGGTTTTTTGGGGGTGAGTGTTTATGGTTTTTGGAGATGAGGGTTGTGTCTTTTTTGGGGTTTAGTGTTTAGGTTTTTTCAAGGATGAGGGTTTAGGGTTTTTTTGGGGATAAGGGTTTAGGGTTTTTTGGGGGTGAAAGTTTAGGTTTTTTTTGGTGCTGAGGGTTTAGGGTTTTTTGGGGATGATGGTTTAGTGTTTTTTGGATATGAGGGTTTAGGAATTTTTTGGCTTAGGATTTATGGTTTTTGGACTGAGGTGTTATGGTTTTTTTGGGGTGAGTGTTTTGGGTATTTTGGGGATGAGGGTTTAGAGTTTTTTTTGTGGCTGAGGGTTCATGGTTTTTTTTGGTTGATGGATTCATGTTTTTTGGGGATGAGGGTTTAGGGTTTTTTGGGGATGAGGGTTTAGGTTTTTTTGGGGCTGAGGGTTTAATGTTTTTTGGGGATGAGGTTTTATGGTTTTTAGGATGATGTTTTATGGATTTTTAGGGCTGAGGGTTTATGGGTTTTTGGGGCTATGGGTTAATGGTTTTTTAGGGATGAGTGTTTAGTGTTTTTTGGAACTAATGGTTTAGGGTATTTTGGGGATGTGGGTTTTGGGTTTTTTTGGGGCTGTGGGTTTTGTGGTTTTTGGGTATGAGGGTTTAGAGTTTTTTAGGAATGAGGGTTTAGTGTTTTTTAAGGCTGAGGTTTTAGGTTTTTTTGGGATTAGGGTTTATGGTAGTTTATGGTAGAGGGTTTTTTTTGGGGATGAGGGTTTAGTTTTTTTTAAGATAAGGGATTATTGTTTTTTGGGGATAAGGTTTTAGGAGTTTTTTTGGGGCTAAGTGTTTAGGGTTTTTTGGGGATGATGGTTTAGGGTTTTTAGTGATAAGGGTTTTGGGTTTTTCAGGGTTGCTAATTTATGGTTTTTTGGGATTGATATTTTAGGTATTTTTTGTGATGCGGTTTTAGAGTTTTTTTAGTACTAAGGGTTTAGGGTTTTTGGGGGATGAGGGTTTAGGGGTTTTTGGGGTTAAGCGTTTAGTTTTTTTTAAGGCTGAGGGTTTAGGGTTATTTTGAGCTGAGGTTTTAGGGTTTTTTGTGGTTGAGGGTTTAGGGTTTTTTGGGGTTGAGTGTTTAGGGTTTTTTAGGGTTTAGGGATTAGGGGTTTTTTAGTGTTGATGGTCTAGGGTTTTTTTGGTGATTAGAATTTACATTTTTTTTGGAAATTAGGGTTTAGGGTTTTATGAGGATTAAGGTTTATGCCTTTTGGGTCTAAGGGTTTATGGTTTTGGGGGTTGAGGACTTAGAGTTTTTTAGGGATGAATGTTTATGGTTTTTTGGCGATGAGGGTTTAGTGTTTTTTTAGGGCTAAGGGTTTATGGTTTTTTTAGGGATGAGGGTTTAGGGTTTTTGGGGGATGAAGGTTTAGGTTTTTTTTTGGGATTGAGGGTTTATGATTTCTTGGGGATGAGGTTTTATGATGTTCTTGAATTGAGAGTTTAGGGTTTTTGGGGTTAATGGTTTTTGGTTTTTTGGGGGTCAAGGTTTAGGTTTTTTTTGGGTTGAGTGTTTAGGTTTTTTTAGGGATTAGGGTTTAGGGTTTTTTTGTTATGAGGATTTTGGGTTTTTTTTGGTTATGAGGGTGATATAGAATAGATCCATTCTAAGGATAATACGTTTTGTCTTGATAAGAATTTTAAGCTCAAATGTTTTTCAAATTTGACCAACTCACACTTTTTGGAATCCAAAAAATTGGTGGGCCACAACACACAAATATGTGGCCCAAAATGACATATTAACCTGAAAAAGGAAGGAAATTAATAGAATAAAATTAATAGGAGTGATAACATGGATTAAAGAATCATTAAGAAGGAATATCTATACTTTAGTTTGTGGGGTTATTAATTATCTTGGGAAAGTGGTTTTTGTGCTTTTTATACGACCTTTGAGTGCCCCCATTCTATGTAATTTTATTTGGGTAATTAATCTTGATTTTATTTTGTCTTTATAATATATTTTAAATTATTTATAATCATTAAAATTAAATCCTATGAATTTTTAAGCTTTTTGTGAAACTTTATTCCTTTAGCCTCTTCCTTTTTCTCAGAATTGGTGGTGAATTTTGATTGTTGGTGACCCAGTATTTAATCTTGGATAAACATTGGTTGGTTGATTTTCCTTTTGGAATTGAACATTCCACTACATTTTTCTATTCTATCTTCACTTACTCATTTCATGCTTCCAGCAATGCATCAATTTGGTATCAAATATGCGGTTCCTATGAGTAATTTCTACCACATTATTCATATTAATATCAAGGGGAAAAATAAAATTAACTACCATGTATCACAAAGGTGGGTCTTATACTCCTCTTAATGCATGGGAAATAGCCAATGAATAGATAAGATTGTGAATTACACAAAATAGTGAGAAAATTTCTCAACTGTTGAGAAAGAGATGACCTAATTCCCCTCCACTACAGTGGAGACCCTGACATCTATCTCCACATAATAGGCACAATCTAGAACAATTTTATGAATATTGTCCAAATGGTGATGATTCCAATGATTCATAGCTGGATTTGAAAATAATAATAGAATATGAAGATATTAAAAGATGATTGAAGATTTAAATTCTAGATTCTGATGGGACTATGAATCCAGATTTTTTTCAAGATTGGATCTAGGAAATCGAACTATTCTTCAAATTTAAGAATTGTTTCGACGAGAATAAGTGCAAGGTTAAGATTCTAAAATTTAAATATTAATAATCTATTTTGTGGGAAAATATAATGAAATAGTGAGAACGTGATGGTAAAGACAAAATAAACTCATGGTAGAAGTTGAAAAATATTTTGAGAAGATGATTTATGTCTGAGAATTATAAGCAAGACAGTTACTTCTTAATTAATACCTTATAATAAGGAGATAAATATATTGAATAATAAATTCACAAGTTTGATCATTTATTGATGTGAATTTATGTTCCAGATTGTAAGGAATAAACAATTACATGGTTTATAATTGTATTAAATGATGAAATTTCAAATTTGGTGGAGTTACAACCATTCAGTTCACTTAATCTGTTTTGAAAGATATAAATCAAGGTAAAAAAGAAAAAGAGGACCTCAAAGGAACTATCACTCATGAACTATAATAGAGGAACATATATTTATAAAGTAAATTGTTATAATAAATATAGGTTTCCTAATAAGGGATTTGTAATGAATAAGATAATGAATAATGTGAAAGATAAGGATATGGAACAACAAAAAGGAAAATCCAAATCCTTTCAATATGGGAATTTAAAGTGCTTTATATTTTATGGTTATGTCCATTTTTAGTCTAATTTACAAAACAATATAATTATTACTATTATGGAGATAAAGGCGATTGAAAAGGTAATCAATGAGGATGAACATAGTGGTGAAGAATTTTAAAATAAAGATTATCTTTTAGAGGAAATTGATATGGGTAACAGTCTTGTGCTATGGAGAGTTTTGCAACCTGAAATCGGACTTCAAGATTATCAATGAGAAAAATTGTTCCAAACTCATTACACCATAAATCAGTGAGTATGCATGGTAATTATTTATAGTGGGAGTTGTAAAAATGTTTCTTAGATAACACTATTGGAGAAATTGAATATTCCAACTCTGAATAATCCTCGATCATAAAAACTATAATGGTGGAAAATTGAGATCAAACTTTAAGTCATAAAACAACTTTTGATTTCATTTTACTTTGTTAAAAACTATGTTGATGAGGTATTGTGTATTGTTATTCATATGGATGTCTGCCACTTGTTTTTGGTATGTCCATGTCATTTTGACAGGGAAGTGAAATATGAGGGAGGAAGAACACATATTCTTTCTGATATAGGGAATATGATATTATACTTCATCATTTGAATCCATCCTGGATGCTTTAATATTTTTTCCTAGAATAGCCAAAAGTTTTCCTATTTATCAATAAATCTAGTGGATAAAGGAATCCTTAAAAAAATACTATTTTTTCATTATTGATGTTGGAGAAGTCATGCCATAAGAAGAAGATTCGTCACCATCTATCAGCTCATTATTTGATGGAGTAATATCATGATTTTTTCCCCAATGATCTTCCAGGTGTATTATGACCCTTTAATTTCATTGAAAACCATATTGATCTTTTATTAGGTGAAAAATTTCCAAATAAACCAATATATTATTGTAATATATAGGAACAAAAGGAATTGTAGAAGAAAGTAGATGAATTAATAGATCAAGGATTTATAAGGAATAAAATGTGACCATGTTCTATTATAACTTTATTGGTACAGAAGAATTATGGTACATATTTCATGTTTATTGATTTTATAGATTTCAAAAATATTACCATCAAATACAGGTATCCCATTCCATGAATCGATGATATGCTCAATGAATTAGAAGGGTCATCAATCATTTCAAAGGTTGATCTTCAGAGTGGATCCCACTAGACTGGAATGAAGGAAGGGGATGGGTGGAAAATGAAATTCAAAAACAAAGGTGGATTGTTTGAGTGGTTAGTCATGCCATTCAGACTCTCAAATGTCCCTAGTACATTCATGATAATAATGAATGATGTTCTTCAACCATTTATTGGTAAGTTTTTTATCTTTTATATTGATGATATTTGGAATTAAAACAATAATATAGAGATCCATGTGTGGTAGGTATTTGGTATTAAGTGGGAACAAAATATATATGGAAGGCTTGAAAAGTGCGAGTTCAATGCAACGTAAGTGGTTTTTTGGGATATATGGTATCAAAAGAAGTCATCATAGTGAATAAATAAAAGTTTAAAGTAATCAAGTCCTATACTCCACCAGAATCCATTATATAATTAAGGAGTTTTCATGATTTTGAATAATTTAATAGTTTTTTGTTTTAAATTTCAGCACTATCATGTCACCCATCACCGAATTATTGAAAAATGTGAAATTTTATTGGTCAAAGGAAGAAAATAAAGCATTTGAAATAATTAAGAAAAGCACCATTTTTGGTTCACATGATTTTGATCAAGTATTTGAAGTGTAGTGTGATGCAAGTGGTATTGGGATCGATGTTATTTTCATCCAAAGAAAGTATCCCATTGCATATTTTATCGATAATTTCAATAATTCAAGGAGGTATTATAGAATATACAGAAAATAATTTTATAAAATTTTGCGATCCCTAGATCATTGGTCTTATTATTTGAGAAAAAAATAGTTTTTAATTCATTCTTACTATCTGGAAGTGAGATTTATCAATGTGAAATATGAGTTTAAGGCATGAAATGTTGGTGGAAATCATGAATTCATTCTCATTTTTGTGAAAATACAAGAAGGTGAAAGATAACTTGATTGTAGTCTCCTTATCTCAAAGGTATTCATTACTCACCATTCTAGATTATCAAATTCTTGGATTTTAGATTATGAAAGAGGATTATCAGCATTATATGGAGTTAAATGCTATTTTAATCCAAATTCAAAATGTATTTTGGGTGGATTATTCTATGCATAATGGGATTATCTTCAAGATAAACAAGTTGTGTGTTCCAATGGGTAATTACAAGGAATTTATCATCCATGTGTCTCATAAAGTAGTACTTAATGGTCATTTTGGCATCCAAAAAACCTTGTAAATTCTAAAGGATCATTTTTTATGGCCAAGGATGAAATCATATGTACAATAATTATTTTGAGATATGGGACATAACAAATAGAAAAGATTCATTTCAATCATGGTTTATACACTCCATTATGTATTCTAGAGAATCCATGTGAAGAAATCAACAAGGATTTCATTATGGATTTACCAAATAATTAGTGAGAATTTTTTTTTTCAAATATTATTTTGGATTCATTGTATTACTTACAACATTGTTTCAGATAGATACACTAAATTTATCATCCATTTTTGGACAACATTATGGTGGAAAGTTGGTATGAATATTATTTTTAACACCTCCGATCTCCTTGAAATTGATGGGAAAATGGAAGATTCATGAATTCATGCTCAAATAGATATGTCTAATGAATAATATAATTAGAAATATAACAATAATTAGAAGCATTCCATTTTCCAACCTAGACACAAAGTGTGGATTCCCATTCTCAAGGGGAGATTTCTATCCAAAAGAATGATCTTATTGGCACCATGAGCTGAAGGTCCATTCAAGGTACATAAAAGATTGGGAAACAATGCCTACAAGATTTATTTACCCAATTATTTTGGTGGAATTTCTACAACATTCAAAAATGTGGATTTATCTCCACACATTAAAGAAGAAGATTCCATGGATTTGATGGTAAATCCCCTCCAACCCGGATGGAATTATATGGACCATATTAAACCCAAGGAGAATAATTTTAGGCTTAATAAGAATTTTAATCCTAGTGTTATTTTAATTGGACCGACCCACACTTTTTAGAATCCAATATAATGGTGGGAGAAAACACACATATATGGGTCCCAAAATGACACATCCACATAGAAAAGGAAGGAAATTCATACCAGCACATTAAAATGGGGAGAGATCATAGATAAAAGAATCATTGATAATGAAACTTGCTAATTTAGTTAGTGGGGTCTTTAATTAACATTGGAAAGTGATTTTTTTTCTTTTTATGTGACCTTTGAGTTCCCCCATTACTTGTAATTCAATTTGGGTCATTACTATAAATTTATTTTGTCTTTATAATGTAATTTCATTCCTTTTTAATGGTTAATATTGAATCCTAAAAAGTTTTAATCTTGTTTTGAAACTTTCTTTCTTTATTATACCCCCTTTGTCTGAAATTATTGGTGCATATCAATTGCTAGTGACCTCATATTCATGTTTAAAGAAACCTTGGTGGGTCTAATTTCCTTTAATACTTGGTCATTCAGCTACATTTTGATGTTCCATATTTACTTACATGTTTCATACCTCTGGTGATGCATCAAAGGGTTTTTGGGTTTTTTTAGGGCTAACGGTTTAGTGTTTTTTGAGGTCGAGGGTTTAGGGATTTTTGGAAATGAGGGTTTATGATTTTTTGAGGATGAGGGTTTAGGGTTTTTTGTAGTAGAGTGTTTAGGGTTTTTTTGGGATTAAGGGTTAATGTTGTTTTGGGATATGGGTTTAGGGTTTTTTGGGGATGAGGGTTTAGGGTTTTTTTGGGGTTAAGGATTTATAGTCTTTTTAGGAAGAGGGTTTAGGGTTTTTTATGGCTAAGGGTTTAAGGTTTTTTAGGGATGAGGTTTTAGGGTTCTTTTGGAATGAGGGTTTAGGATTTTTTTGGACTGCGGGTTTAGGGTTTTTTTGGTGCTGAGGGTTTTGGGTTTTTTAGTGATGAGGGTTTAGGGTTTTCTTAGGCCAAGGGTTTAGGGTTTTTTAGGCTCAGGTATTTTTTATTTTTGGGGAAGAGGGTATAGGGTTTATATGGTTGAGTTTCTAGGGTTTTTTGGGACTGAGGGTCGTGGGTTTTTTGGGGGTTGAGGGTCTAGGGTTTTTGGGGACAAGGCTCAAGGGTTTTTGGGTATGAGTGTCCAGGGTTTTTTGGGCCTGGGGATTTAGGGTTTCTTAGGGCTCTAAATCTAGGGTTTTTGGGGCTAATGGTCTAGGTTTTTTTTTTGAGTTTAGGGTCTACAATGTTTTGGGGCTGAGGGTCTAGGGTTTTTTGGGGTAGAGGGTCTAGTATTTATTAGGGCTGAGGGTCTATATTTTTTTAGGTTTGATGGTATAGGGTTTTTGGATTTTAGGGTCTATGGTTATTTGGGGATGAGGGTCTAGGGTTTTTTGGGGCTGAAGTCGAGGTTATTTTTTGGATTTGAGGGTCTAGGGTTTTTTGGGGCTGAGGGTGTAGGGATTTTTCAGGCCTAATGGTCTAGGGTTTTTTGGGCCAAATGACACATGGTTTATTTGGTTCTGAGGGTCTAGGGTATTTTGGGATGAGGGCCAAGGTTTTTTTGAGGCTGAGGGTCTATAGTTTTTTGGGGTTGAGGGTATAGGGTTTTTTGGGGATGAGGTTCTAGGGGTTTTTAGGGCTGAGGCACTAGGGTTTTTTTTGGGCTGAGCGTCTAGTGATTTTTGGGGATGAGGGTCTAGGGTTTTTTAAGGTTGAGGGTGTACAGTTTTTTGGTTCTGAGGGTCTTGGTATTTTTGGGGATGAGGGTCTAGGTTTTTTGGGGATGAGGGTCTAGGGTTTTTTGGGGCTGAGGGCCTAGGGTTTTTTTGGGGCCGAGTGTTTAGGGTTTTTTTGGGGATGAGGGTATAGGGTTGTTTTGGGATGATATTATACGGTTTTTTATGGATAAGGGTTTATTTTTTTATGGGTGAGGGTATAGGGTTTTTTGGGGGTAAAGGTCCAGGGTTTTTTGGGGTTGAGGGTCTTGGATTTTTTAGGGTTAAGGGTCTAAGGTTTTTGGGAAGAGGTTCTAGGGTTATTTGGGGTTGGTAGCTTAGGGTTTTTTTGAATGACGGTTTGTGGTTTTTTATGGATGGGGGTTTAGGGTTTTTTGGGGTAGACAGTTTATGTTTTTCTAGGGATGATGGTTTGGGGATTCCTTTGGTTGACGGTTTTAGGTTTTTTTGGGGGATGGGGGTTTAGGGTTTTCTAGGGATAAGGGTTGGGTTTTTTTTGGGTCATATAGATTTGTTTTTTTTGGGGAATAAGGTTGGGTGTTTTTAGGGATGAGTTTTTGTGATTTTTTAGGGATAAGGGTATAGTGTTTTTTGGAGATGAGGGTTGGTGATTTTTAGGGGATGAGGGTTTTGATCTTACTGGGGATGAGGTTTGGTGGGTTTTTAGGGATGGGGGCTGGGGTATTTTGAAGCTATGGTATGGGGTTTTTTTGCGGGTGAGGGTTGGAGTTTTTTTGCGATGAGGTTTTGGGGTTTTTTGTGGAAGACGGTTATGGGTTTTTGTGGGATAAATATTGGGGTTATAGTTTCTTTTAAGGAAAAGTGTTGGGGTTTTTTGGGATAATGGATAGGATTTTTTTGATGAGGGTTGGGTGTTTTTTGGGGATAATGGTTAGGGTTCTTTAAGTTTGAGGGTTGGGTGTTTTTTTAGACGGAGGGTTTACAGTTTTTTAGGGTTGAGTGTTGAGGGGTTTTTGGGGTTGAGGATTTTTTGGGGCTAAGTGTTGAGGGTATTTTGTGGTTGAGGGTTTTTGGGGTTTAGGGTTTATGGTTTTTTGGGGTTGAGGGTTGAGGGTTTTTTAGGGATGAGGGTTTGGGGTTTCTTAGTGACGATGGTTTAGGGTTTTTTGGGGATAAGGGTTTTGGTTTGTTTTGAGGCTGAGGGTTTGTGGTTTTTTGGGTATGAGGATTTATGGTTTTTTTGGGCTATGGGTTTAGGGTTTTTTTGGGCTAAGTTTTAGGGTTTTTTTATTGATGGGTTAGGGTTTTTTGGGGTTGGGTGTTTTGGGTTTTTGGGGATGGGGGTCTAGGGTTTTTTGGAGATTATGGTTTAGGGTTTTTTTATGGATAAGGGTTTTTTGTTTTTTGGTTTGAGTGTTTAGAGTTTTTTGTGGATAAGGTTTTAGGGTTTCTTAGGGACGAGGTATTAGGGGTTTTGGAGATGAGGGTTTAGGGTTTTTTGGGGCTGGGGGTCGATGGTTTTTTAGGATGGGGGTTCAGGGTTTTTTTAGGTCTGAGGGTTTAGGGTTTTTGGGGCTATGGTGTTAGGGTTTTGTGGGGCTATGAGTTTAGTGTATTCTGGGGTTGAGGGTTTAGGGTTTTTTGGGATGAGTGTTTAGGGTATGTACCACAAAAGTTTTTAGGGTTTTTTGGGGTTTTTGGTTTTGGGTTTTTTTGGGGATAAGGGTTCATGGGTTATTCAGGATGTGGGTTTATGGTTTCTTAGGGATGAGGGTTTAGGATTTTTTGGGGTTATTGTTTAGGGTTTTTTGAGTCGTAGGGATTAGGGTTTTTTTGGGTAGGAGGATTGAGTGTTTTTAGGGGTTGATAATTTAAATTTTTTTTGGGGATGAGGGTTTATGATTTTATGGGGATGAGGGTTTAGGGTCATCTAGGGTTCAAGGTCTAAGATTTTATGGGGTTTAGGGTTTAGGATTTTTTTGGTGTGTAGGGTTTAGGGATTTTTGTGAATGTCAGTTTAGGGATATCAAAGGCTGAGTGTTTAGGGTTTTTAGGTGATGAGGTTTTAGGATTTTACAGGGATGAGGGTTTAGGGTTTTATGGGACTGATGGTTTTGGTTTTGGTTGGGATGAGGGTTTATGGTCTTCTATGGTAGAGGTATTAGGGTTTTCTATGATCAGGGGTTGATGGTTTTCTAGGGATAAGGGTTGTGGGTTTTGTGGGGATGAGGGTTTATGGTTTTTTTGGGATGAGGGTTTAGAGTTTTATAGGGATAAGGGTTTGGGTTTTTGGGGGGTTAGGGTTTACAATTTTATGGGGATGAGGGTTTATGATTTTCTAGTGATGAAGGTTTAGGGTTTTCTTGGGATGAGGCTTTCTATGGACGAGGGTTTAGTGTAATATGGGGAAGAGGTTTTTGGGTTTTCTAGGGATGGGGATTTAGAGATATCTGGTATTGGGGGTTTAGGGATATCTGGTGTTGGTGGTTTAGTGATTTTTGAGTCTAGGGGTTTAGGGTTCTCTGGGGATGGTGGTTTAAGGTTTTATCCGGTCGGGTGTTTAGTGCTTTTTGGGAATGAGGGTTTAGGGTTTTTTTAGGGATGATGGTTCATGGTTTTTTTTGGGAAGAGGGTTTATAGATTTTTGGGGCTATTGGTCCAGGTTTTTTATGGAATAGTGTTCAGGGTTTTTTGGGGATGAGGGTTCAGGTTTTTTTGGGGCTGAGGGTTTTAGGTTTTTTAGGGATGAGGGGATACAGTTTTTTAGGGCTAAGGATTTAGGGTTTTTTGGGGTTGATGGTTCAGGGTTTTTTGGGGATGAGGGTTCATAGTTTTTTGGAGATAAGGGTTCAGTTATTTTTTGGGGATGAGGGATTAGGGTTTTTTGGGGTTTAGGATTCAAGGTTTTTAGGTTTAAATGTTTTTTAAGGGTTAAGGGTTTTTTGGGGCTGAGGGTTTTGGTTTTTTTTCAGTTGAGGGTTTAACATTTTTTAGTGCTGATAATTCAGAGTTTTTTTTGGTATGAGGGTTTGGGATTTTATGGTGTAGAGGGTTGAAGGTTTTTTGGGGGTGAGGGTTTAGGGTTTTTGGGGGCTGAGGGGTTAATTTTTTTTGGGGACGAGGGTTCATGATTTTTTAGGTAAGATTATTGAGTGTTTTTTGGATTCAATATTTTCTAGGGTGGAGGGTTTATTATTTTTTGGAGTTGAGGGTTTAGGGTTTTTTGGTGTAGAGCTTTCAGGGTTTTTTGGTGCTGAGGTTTCAGGATTTTTTTAGGGTTGAGGTTTCAAGGTTTTTTGGGGATGAGGGTTGAGGGTTTTTCGGGGCTACGGTTTCAGGGTTTTTTGGGGTTGTGGGTTTGGGTTTTTTTAGGGTTGTGGGTTTGAGGTTTTTTGGGGATGAGGGTTCAGTGTTTTTTAGGGAGGGAGGTTGAGGATTTTTTTGGGGCTAAGGGTTGACTATTTTTGGGGGATGATAGTTAAGGGTTTTTTGGGGCTGAATGTTTAGGGTTTTTTTTGGGTCTGAGGGTTTAGGGTTTTTAGGGGATGAGGTTTTAGGGTTTTTTAGGGCTTAGGGTTGATGATTTTTTTGTGGATAAGGGTTTAAGGTTTTTTTGGGGATTATGGTTGAATGTTTTTTTGGGATGAGGGTTTAGGGTTTTTGGGGATGAGGGTTTTAAGGTTTTTGATGTTAAGCGATTAGGGTTTTTGGGGCTAAAGATTTAGGGTTTTTTGGGGTTGAGGGTTGGGAGTATTTTGGGAATAAGGGTTGTATGTTTTTTTGGGCCAAGGTTTGAGGGCTGTTTTGGGTCTAAGGGTTGATTTTTTTTGGTTCTATGGGATGAGGTTTTTTGGGGCTGAGAGTTAAGGGTTTTTGGGGCTGTGGTTTTAGAGTTTTTTGGGGCTGAGCGATTAGGGTTTTTTGGGGTGAGGGATAATGGTTTTTTGGTTATTAGTGTTTTGGGTTATTTGGGGTTGTGGGTTGTGTGATTTTTTATGCAGAGGGTTCATGTTTTTTTGGTGCTAAAGGTTTAGGGGTTTTTGGGGTTGAGGGTTTAGTGTTTTTTGGGGTTGAGGGATTAGGGTTTTTTGGGACTAAGGGTTTATTTGGGGATGAGGTTTGAGTTTTTTTTGGATGAGGGTTAAGGGATTTTTGGGACTGTGGGTTGATAGTTTTTGGGTATGGGGGATGAGGGGTTTTTAGGGCGAAGGGTTTAGGGTTTTTTGGGGCCAAGGGTTTAGGGTTTTTTGGGGAAGAGGGTTTAGAGTTTCTTGGGGTTGAGGGTTTGGGTGTTTTTGGTGTTAGGGGTTACAATTTTTTTCGATATGTAGTTTTTGGGTTTTTCGAGGTTGAGGGTAGATGGTTTTTTTTTGCTAAGGGATGAGTTTTTTTTGGTCTAAGGGTTAAGGGTTTTATGTGGATTAGGGTTTATGGATTTTTTGGGGATGATGGTTTAGTGTTTTTTGTGGATTAGGGTTGAGGGTTTTCTTGGGTTGATGGATGAGAGTGTTTTATAGGATGGGGATTTTGGGTTTTTTTGGGGGTGTGTGCTGATGGTTTTTTTTGGATGAGGATTTATGGGTTTTAGGTCATGATGAATGAGGGTTTTTTGGGATGAGGGTAGAGGGTTTTCTGGGTATGAGGGTTTAGTTTTTTTTGGGTTTGAGGGTTTATGGTTTTTTTGAGGTGAGGGTTTAGGGTTTTTTGTGGTTGAGGGTTCTAGTTTTTTTTTGGGATGGTGGTTAATGGTTTTTTAGGGCTATAAATTTATAGTTTTTTGGGGATGAGGGTTTAGGGTTTTTTGGGGCTTGGGGTTTAGGGTTTTTGTGTTAGTGAGTTTAGGGTTTTCCAAGGGTAAGGGTTGTGGGTTATTTTGGGACTGAGGGTTTAGGAATTTTTGTTGCTAAGGATTGAGTGTTTTTTGGGACTTAGGGTTGAGAGTATTATGTGGCTGAGGGTTATGGGTTTTTAATTACTTAAGGGTGGGGTTTTTTAGGGATGAGGGATTTTTTTGGGTTGGGGGTTGGGGGTTTTCTTGGGCCGAGGGATTATGGTTTTCTATAGTGGAGGATTTTATATTTTATGGGGATGATGATTGAGTGTTATTTGGGGATAAGGGTTTAGGGTTTAATGGGGCAGAGAGTTTAGTGTTTTTGGGGATAAGGGTTTTTGGTTTTTTGGGGATAAGGGTTTAGAGTTTTTTGGGGATGGGGGTTGAGGGTTTTTTGGGGCTGAGAGTAGAGGGTTTTTTTGGTTAATGGTTTAGATTTTTTTAGGGATGCGGCTTTAAGGTTTTTTGAGGTTTAGGGATTTCGGTTTTTTAGGGCATAGGTTTTTTAGATTTTTGGTGCTGAGGGTTTGGGTTTTTTTGGGACTCAAGGTTTAGGGTTTTTTGGGGATGAGGGTTGAGGGTATTTTGGGGATGATATTTGAGTGTTTTTTGGGTTTTTTAGGGTTGAGGGTTGATGATTTTTTGGTGCTGAGGGATAAGGGTTTAGGGTTTTATGGGATTGTGGGTTTAGGGTTTTTTAGGGATTAGGGTTTAGTGTCATTTAGGACTGAGGGTTTATGGTTTTTTTGTTCCTAGGGTAGGATTGAGTAATTTTTTGGGGCCAAGTTAGTGTTTTTTAGTGTTGAGGGTTTACAGTTTTTTTGGGGCTGAGGGTTGAGGGTTTTTGGGGGATGAGGGTTTATGATTTTTTTGGTGTTGAGGGTTTAGGGTTTTTTTTGGGGCTGAGGGTTTAGTGTTTCTTGTGGATAAGGGTTTATTGTTTTTTGGGGCTGTGGGTTTTTGGTTTTTGAGGCTAAGGGTTTAGTGTTTTTTGAGAATGTGGGTTTAGGGTTTTTGGGGATGAGGGATTAGGGTTTTTTGGGGCTTAAGGTTGAGTGTTTTTTTTGGGAATATGATTGAGGGTTTTTTGAGGCCGTGGGTTGAGGGTTTTTTTGGGCTGAGGTTTGAGGGATTTGGGGGATGAGGTTTTATGGGTTTTTGGGTATGAGGATTGATGGATTTTTGGGGTGGAGGGATTAGGGTTTTTTTGCGGTGAGGGTTGAACTTTATTTGGGACTAAGGGTAGTGGGTTTTTTGGGGATGAGTGTTTAGGAGTTTTTAGGGATGAGGGTTAAGGTTTTTTAGGGCTAAGCGGTTAGGTTTTTTTGGGGATGAGGGTTTTTGATTTTTTAGGGTTGAGGTTTTAGTATTTTTTGGGGGATGAGGGTTTATAGTTTTTTTAGAGATGCGGGTTGAGGGTTTTTTGGGGAAGAGGGTTAAGGGTTTTTTTGTACTGAGGGTTTACGGTTTTTTGGGGCTGAAGGATTAGGGTTTTTTTGGTGCTAAAGATTTATGGTTTTTTTCTGATGAGGGTTTTGGTTTCTTTATGGTTGAGGGTTGAAAGTTTTTTGGGTATGAGGGTTTAGGGTTTTTCTGGTGCTGAGGGTTTAGGGTTTTTTTGGGCTGAGGGTTGAGGGTTTTTTGGGGATGAAGTTTTAGGTTTTTTGGGTAAGTGGATTTAGGATTTTTTGTGGATGAGGGTTTAGTTTTTTTTGTGATGAGGTTTTAGGGTTTTTTTGGGTCTGAAGGTTTATTTTTTATCAGGGAAGAGGGTTTAGGGTCTTTTGAGGATGAGGGTTTAGGGTATTTTTTGGGGCTGAGGGTTTAGGGTATTTTTGATTCTAAGGGTTGAGTGTTTTTAGGACTGAGTTTTTAGGATTTTTTTAGGGTTTAGGGTTTTCTTATGACATAGGGTTCAGAGTTTTATGTGGATAAGGTTTGAGGATTTTTTGGGGCTAATGGTTGAGTTTTTTTTGGGGCTGAGGGTTGAGGTTTTTTTGGGGCTAGGGGTTTTTTGGGGAAAACGATTGAGGGTTTTTTGGGCTTTCAGTTTACATTTTTTTAGGGCTGAGTGTTTATGTTTTTTTATGAGTGTGGGTTGAGGGTTAATTGGGGATGAGGGTTTAGGGTTTTATGGGGATGAGGGTTTAGGTTTTTCTAGGGCTTAGGGTTTAGGGTTTTTTTGGGGATGAGAGCTTACAGTTTTTTAGGATGAGGTTTTAGAGTTTTTTAGGGAAAAGGGATGAGGGTTTTTTTGGGCTGAGAGTAGCGGGTTTTTTTGGGGATGAGGGTTTAGTGTTTTTTGGGGCCTAGGGTTTAAGGTTTTTTGGGGAAGAGGGATTTGGGTTTTTTGGGTCTTAGGGTTTATTGTTTTTTGGGTCTGAGGGTCTAGTGTTTTTTTGGGATGAGGTTTTAGGGTTTTTAGGGGCTGGGGGATTAGGGTTTTTTGGGGCTATAGGTTTAGGGTTTTTTGGGATGAAGGTTGAGTTTTTTTAGGTATGAGGATTGAGGGTTTTTTGTGGACTGAGGCTTGAGGGTTTTTGGGGCTGATGGTTGAGGGTTTGTGGGGAATGAGGATTTAGGTATTTTTTGGGGCTAAGGGTTTAGTTTTTTGTAGGGTTGAGGTTTTAGTTTTTTCTTGTTGTGGGTTTATAATTTTTTTTTGGATTGAGGGTTTAGGATTTTTTTGGGTTGTGGGTTGAGGGTTTTTTGGGGTTCATGGATTAGGGTTTTTTGGTGCTGAGGGTTGATATTTTTTTGGGGAAGAGGGTTGAGGGTTTATTAGGGGTTGGTATTATTGGTTTTTTGGGGTGAAGGGTTGAGGGTTTTGGGGGGTTTTGGGTTTAGGGTTTTTTGGGGTTGAGGGTTTTGTTTTTTGGGGGGATGAGGGTTTGGGGTGTTTTTAAGCAAAGGGATTATGGTTTTTTGGGGATAAGGGTTTAGGATTTTTTGGGCTAAGCGTTTAGGGATTTTTAGGGATTAGGATTTAGGGTTTTTTTGGGGATGAGGGTTGAGGGTTTTTTGGGGATAAGGGTTGGGGGTGTTATAGGTTTGAGGGTTGAGGGATTTCTGGGGATGAGATTTTATGGTTTTTGTGGATGAGTGTTTAGGGTTTTTTGGGGCTGGGGGTTGAGGATTTATTTGGGATGTGGTTTGATGGTTTAGGATTTTTTGGGGTTGGGAGTTGAGTATTTTTTTTGGTTCTTTGGGTTGAGGGTTTTTTCAGGATGAGTGTTTAGGGTTTTTTGGGGTAGTAGTCTGAGGGTTTGGGGGGTTGAGGGTTAAGGGTTTTTGGGGATAAGGGTTGTGGATTTTTTTAAGATGAGGGTTAAGGGTTTTATTGAGATGAGGTTTTAAGGTTTCTTTTGGATAATAATTGAGTATTTTCTGGGGTTTAGGGTTGATGGATTTATAGGGATGAGGGTTTAGGGTTTTTTAGGATTTAGGGATTGGAGATTTTTGGGGCCGAGGGTTTATGATATTTGGGGGATGACTGTTGAGGGTTTTTTTTGGGATGAGGGTTGAGGGTTTTTGGGGATAAGGGTTTAGGGGTTTTTGGATATTGGGGTTTAGGGTTTTTTTAGGGATGACTATTTAGGGTTTTCAAGGATTGAGGGTTTAATGTTTTTGAGGCTAAAAGTTTAAAGTGATTTGGGTATGAGGGTTTAGGGATTTTTGGGGATGAGATTAAGGGTTTTTCAGGGATAAGGATTTAGGTTTTTTTTTGGGTGGAGGGTTTGTAGTTTTTTAAGGATGAGGGATAGGGTTTTTTTTGGGATGAGGGTTTAGGTTTTTTTGTGGTTGAGGGTTTAGGGGTTTTTAGGGATGAGGGTTTATATTTTCTTTGGGGAAAATGTTCAACGTTTTTTTAGGAAGAGGGTGTAGGGTTTTTTTGGGTCTAATGGTTTTTTGGGGTTGAGTGTTTAGGTTTTTTAGGGATGAGGGTTTATGTTTTTTGTGGTTGAGGGTTTAGTGTTTTTTAAGGATGATGGATGAGGGAATTTAGGGTTGAGGGTTTAGGTTTTTTTGGGACTTAGGGATGAGGGTTTTTTGGGGATGGGGGTTTAGGGGTTTTTGGTGCTGAGGGTTGAGGTTTTTTTAGGGATGAGGGTTTGGGGTTTTATAGGACTGAGGTTTGAGGTTTTTTTTGGGTTTTGGGTTGAAGGTTTTTTGGGGATGAGGTTTGAGGGTTTTTTTGGGATTGATGGTTTAGAATTTTTTGGGGAAGAGGGTTTTGGGTTATTGGGGCTGATGGTTTTCGGTTTTTTGGGGATGAGGGTTTAAGTTTTTTCATGCTATGGGTTTGGGTTTTTTGGTGATGAGGGTTTAAGGTTTTTTAGGGATGGTGGTTCAGGGTTTTTTGGGTCTGAGGGTTTATGTTTTTTTGGGCCAATGGTTCATGGTTTTTTAGGGCTGAGGGTTTAGTGTTTTTTAGGGTTGAGGGTTTAGTGTTTTTTAGGGATGAGGGTTCAGGGGTTTTTTGGTCTTAAGGGTTCATAGATTTTTAGGGATGAAGGTTTAGGGTTTTTATGGGATGAGGGTTCCTAGTTTTCTAGGGCTGACTGTTCAGGGTTTTTTTGGAGCTAACGATTCAGGTTATTTTTGGGTATTAGGGTATAGGGTTTTTTGGGGATGAGGGTTTAGGTTTTTTGGGGGCTTATGTTTCAGGGTTTTTTAATAGATGAGGGTTTAGGGTTTTTGGGTTTAGAGTTTAGGGTTTTTGGACTGAGGTTTCAAGGTTTTAGGGATAAGGGTTTAGGGTTTTTTTGGGATGAGGGTTCAGGGTTTTTTTTGGGGCTAAGGGTTATTGGTTTTTTAGGGATGAGGTTTTAGGGTTTTTTGAGGATGAAGGTTTAGTGTTTATAGGGGATGAGTATTTAGGGTTTTTAGGGATGAGGGTTGTAAGTTTTTGGTGTTGGAGTTTTAGTTTTTTTGGGATGAGGTATTAAGATTTTTGGATATCAAGGATGATGGTTTTTTGGGGGTGAGGGTTTAGGGATTTTTGGGATGAGTTATTTGGGTGTTTTAAGGGTGAGGGTTTTAGGGGTCTTTGGGGATGAGTGTTAAGGTATTTTTTGGGTTTTGGTTTTAGGGTTTTTTGGGGATGAGGGATTAGGTTTTTTTTGCACCAAAGGTATAGGGTTTTTGGGGTTAAGGGTTTAGTGTTTTTTGCTACTGGGTGTTGTTGTTTTTTCGGGTAGGGGGTTTAGGTTTCTTTAGGGATTATGTTTAGGGTTTTTTGGGGTTAAGCGTTGAGGGTTTTTTGGGGATGATAGTTGAGGGTTTTTTTGGGGATGAGTGTTGCGGATTTTTTAGGGATGAGGCTTTAGGGTTTTTTTGTGTATGAGGGTTTAGGGTTTTTGGTGGCCGAGGGCTATGGTTTTTTGGGTGTGAGTGTTCTGGGTTTTTTGGAGCCAAGGGTTCAATGTTTTTTGGGGCCATGGTTGAGGTTTTTTGGGGGATGAGGGTTCAGGGTTTTTTCAGGCTAAGGGTTCAGGGTTTTTTGGGGCTAAGTGTTTAGGGTTTTTTGGGACTGTTTGTTCATGGTTTTTTAGGGATGAGGATTTAGGGTTTATTTGGGGATAAGTATTTTAGGATTTTAGGGGATAATAATTTACTATTTTTTGGGGATGCGGGTTTAGGGGGTTTAGAGCTTAGATATGATGGTTTTTTTGGGGAAGAGGGGTCATTTTTTTTTGGGCTTTAGGTTTAGGGTTTTTTGGGGTTGAAAGTTTAGGGTTTTTTGTGGTTAAGAGTTTCGGTTTTTTTGGAACAAGGGTTTTTGTTTTTATATATGCGGGTTCAATTTTTTTTGTATGACGTTTTAGGGATTTTTGGGGCTTTGGGTTTAGTGTTTTTAGGGATATGGGTTCAGGGTTTTTTGGGGATGAGGGTTTAGGGTTTTTTGGGCCTATCAGTTTAGAGTGTTTTTAGGAGGAGTGTTTAAAGTTTTTTGGGGCTGAAGTTTCAAGGTTTTTTCGGGTTGAGAGTTTTTTGGGTTGAGGGTTTAGGGTTTTTAAGGCTAAGGATTTAGGGTTTTTGGGAATGTGAGTTTAGGATTTTTTGGGGATTATAATTTAGGGTTTTTGTGGTTGAGGGTTTGGGATTTTTTGGGTTGAAATTTTTGTGTTTTTTGAAGATCAGGGTATAGGATTTTTTTGGGATGAGGGTTTATGGTTTTTTAGGGAAAAGGTTTTAGGGTTTTTTGGGGTTTTGGGTTTTGTTTTCTTTTGGGTTGAGGGTTGAGGATTTTTTGGGCATGAGGGTTTAGTGTTTTTTGGGGCTGTGGGTTTAGTTTTTTTGTGGATGAGGGCTTAGGTATTTTTGGGGATGAGTGTTGTGGGTCTTTTGAGACTGAGGGTTTTGTGTTTTTTGGGGATAATGATTGACGAATTTTTGGGGCTGATGATTTAGGGTTTTTTGGGGCAGAGGGTTTAGGGTTTTTTGGGTATGAGAGTATATGATTTTTTAGGGATGAGGGTTTAGGGTCTTTTTTGGTTTATGGTTTAGGGTTTTTTTCGGATGAGGGTTTATGGTTTTTTGGGGTTGATGGTTTAGGGTTTTTGGGGATGACTTTTTAAGGATTTCTGGGGATGAGGGTTAAGGGTTTTTTGGGGATTAGGGTTTATGGTTTTTTATGGTTGAGGGTTTAGGGATTTTTTGGGCCAAAGGTTGAGGGATTTTTGAGGGTGAGGGTTTAGAGTTTTTTGGGGCTTATGTTTGAGGGTTTTTTGGGGGTGAGGGTTTAGTGTTTTTAGGGATATGGGTTGAAGATTTTTTGGGATTTGGTTTTTGGGTTTTATAGGACTGGGGGTTTAGGATTTTTTTTGGTTAAGGGTTGAAGGTTTTTTGGGGTTAAGGGTTGAGGGGTTTTTGGTGTTGAGGGTTTAGGGTTTATTGGGTTTTAGGTTTAGGTTTTTTGGGGATTAGGGTTTTGGGTTTTTTTGGGTTTCGAGTTTATTATTTTTTAGGATCAGGGTTTAGGGTTTTTTTGGGTTGGGGGTTCAGGTTTTTTTAGGTCTGAGGGTTTAGTGTTTTTTGGTGCCAAGGGTTTAGGGGTTTTTGGGGTTAAGGGTATAATGATTTTTGGGGTTAAGGGTTTTTTTTGGGGTTGAGGGTTTAGGGTTTTTTGGGATTAAGGGTTCATGGTTTTTTAAGGACAAGGGTTTGTCCTTTATTGAGGCCAAGGGTTCATGATTTTTTGGGTCTGATGGTTCAGGGTTTTTTTGGGGGTTGAGGGTTGAAGGTTTTTTGGGTATGGGGGTTGAGTGTTTTTTTGGGATGAAGGTTTAGTGTTTTTTGGGGATTAGGTTTTAGGTTTTTAAAGGGGATTAGGGTTTGGGGTCTTATGGGTTGAGATTTTAGGGGTTTTGGGACTGAGGTTTGAGGGTTTTCAGGGCCATGGGTTGAGGGATTTTTGGGGATGGGGGTTCAAGTGTTTTTTGGGGATGATGGTTGAGGGATTTTTGGGGATAAGGGTTGAGGGTTTTTTTGGGTCTGAGGGTTAAGGGGTTTTTAAGGAAGATGTTTGATAGTTTTTTGGGGTTGAGGTTCTAGGTTTTTTAGGGGATGATTGTTAAGGGTTATTTTGGGGTTTAGGGATTAGGTTTTTTTTGGAGATGATGGTTGATGATTTTTTTGGGGTAGAGAGCTTAGGTTCATTTTTGTGGATGAGGGTTGAGGTTTTTTCAAGGATGAGGGTTAATTATTTTTTTGGGGGCTGAGGTTTTAGGGGTTTTTGGGGATGAGGGTTTAGGTTCATTTTTTACTAAGGGTTTAGGGTTTTTTGGGACTGGGTTTTTTTAGGGATGATATTTGAGGGTTTTTTGGGGATCAGTTTGAGGGTTTTTGTGTTTTAGGGATGGGGGATTTCTAGTGATTAGGTTTTAGGGTTTTTGGGGTTGTGTGATTCAATTTTTTTGGGGTGAATAGTTGATGGTTTTTTAAGGATTAGGGTTGATGGTTTAGGATTTTTTTGTGTTTAAGGGTTTAGGGTTTTTTGGGGATGAGTTTTTAGGGTTTTTTGGGGCTGAGGATTGATGATTTTTGGGGTTAAGGGTTTAGGGTTTTTTTGGGGCTGAGGGTTTAGATTTTTTTGGGGAAGAGGGTTGAGGGTTTTTTTATATTGAATGTTGAGGGTTTTTTTGGGTATGATGATTGAGGGTTTTTTGGGGTTGATGGTTTAGGGTTTTTTGGAGACGTGGGTTTATTGTTTTTGGGAGATAATGGTTGAGGGTTTTTTTGGGTTAAGTTTTAAGTGTTTTTTGGGATAATGGTTTATGGTTTTTTTGGTTATGAGGTTTTTTGGTTTTTTTAGATAAGGGTTTAGGTTTTTTTCGGTATGGGGGGTTCGGTTTTTTTGGGGTTGAGGGTTTTAGTTTTTTTGGGGATATAGGTTAAGGGTATTTCAAGTCCGAAGTTTTAGGGTTTTCAGGGTCTGAGAGTTTATGGTTTATTTATGTAGATGGTTTATGATTTTTTGGGGATTATGGATTAGGGTTTTTTAGGGATGAGGATTTTGGGATTTTTGGGGTTGAGGGTTGAGGGTTTTTTAGAGATAAGGGTTTGGGGTTTCTTTTGGGGATGAGGTTCGAGTTTTTTTAGGATAAGGGGATAGAGTTTTTTGGGGCTAAGGGTTGACTGTTTTTTGGTACTGTGGGCCTAGGGTTTTTCAGGATGATAGATTATAGATTTTTGGGATTGATGGTTTAGAGTTTTTTGGGGACGATTGTTTTGGGTTTTTTTGGGATGAGGGTTTATTTTTTTTGGGGGGTCGAGGGTTTAGGTTTTTTTTGGCTTTGAAGGTTTAGGTTTTTTTTGGATGAGGGTTTAGGGTTTTGTTTGCTAAGGGTTATGGGTTTTTTATGGATAAGGGTTTAGGTATTTTTAGGGATGAGGTTTTAGGTTTTTTGGGGTTGTGGGTTGAGGGATTTTTGGGGATGAGGGTTGAGGGTTTTTTGGGGTCAAGTGTTGAGGGTTTTTAGGGATAAGTCTTTATGGTATTTTGGGGATAAGGGTTTAGGGTTTTGGGGGGGATGAGGGTTTAGGGTTTTTTGGGGCCGATGGTTTAGGGTTTTTTGGAGCTGAGGGCATAGTGTTTTTTAGGACTAGGGGTTTATTGTTTTGGGGGATGAGGGTTCATAGTTTTTTCAGGATAAGGGTTTAGGGTTTTTTGGGGCTGAGTGTTCAGAGATTTTTGGGCCCAAGGGTTCATGGTTTTTTAAGGTTGAGGGTTTGGTTTTTTTTAGGGATGAGGGTTCAGGGTTTTTTAGGGCTGATGGTTTAGGGTTTTTTGGGGTTGAGGGTTTAATGTTTTTGCGGATAAAGTTTGGGGTGTTTTTGGTGATGAGGGTTCAAGTTTTTTTGGGCCCAGGGGTTCATATTTTTTTTGGGTTTAAGGGTTTAGGTTTTTTTGGGGTTGAGAGTTCTGGTTTTTTTGGATGGAGGGTTGAGGTTTTTGTGGATGACTGTTCAATATTTATTGGGACTGAGGGTTCAGGGATTTTTGTGGATGGGGGTTTAGGGTTTGTTAGGGATGAATGTTTAGGGTTTTTTAGGGATGAAGTTTTGGGGTTTTTTTAGAGATGATAATTTAGGGTTTTTTGAGGATTTGGTTTTAGGGTTTTGTTGAGCTGAGGTTTCAGGGTTTTTTTGGGATAATGGTTTTTGGGCCTGAGGGTTTAATGTTTTTTTGGGCTGAGAGATTAGGGTTTTTTTGGGGATGATAGTTTATGGTTTTTAGGCCTGGGGGATTAAGGTTTTTTGGGGAGGGGGTTTAAGATTTTGTGGGATGAATGTTTAGGGGTTTTTGGGGATGAGGTTATTGGGTTTTTTGGGGTTTAGGGTTTAATTTTTTTTAGGGCTAAGCGTTTAGGATTTTTTTGGGATTAGGGTTTTGTATTTTTTGTGGTTTGAGGGTTTAGTGTTTTTGGGGATGTGGTTTTAGGTTTTTAGGTGATTAGGGTTTAGGTTTTTTTGTGATTGGGTGTTCAGAGATTTTTAGGGCTCTAGTTTTTTTGGCATTGAGGGTTTAGTGTTTTTTTGGGGCTGAATGTTGAGGGTTTTTTGGGGTTTAGAGTTTATAATTTTATGGGGATAAGTGTTGAGGGTTTTTTGGGGGCTGAGGGTTTAGGGATTTTTAGGGATGAGGTTTTATGGTCTTTTCAGGCTGAGGGTTTAGGGTTTTTTTTGGGGATGATGTTTAATGTTTTTTTGGAGATGAGGGTTTATGGTTTTTTAGGGATGAGTTTTTTGGGTTTTTTGGGATGAGGGTTTGTGATTTTTTGAGGGGAGGTTTTAATGTTTTTTGGGGTTGAGGGTTTGGGGATTTTTGGGGCATAAAGTTAAGGATTTTTGAGGTTGAGGGTTTTTTGGTGCTAAGTATTTTGGGTGTTTGGGGCTTAAGGTTTAGGGGTTTTTTGGGGATGAGGGTTTAGGGTTTTTGGGGGCTAAGGTTTGAGTGTTTTTTGGGTTAAGGGTTGAGGGTTTTTTGGGGATGAGGGTTGATTCTTTTTGGTGTAGAGGCTTTAGGGTTTTATGGGGATAAGGGTTTTGGGTTTTTGGGGTTGAGGGTTTTGGGATTTTGGTGATGAGTGTTTTGGGTTTTTAGGGCTGAACTTTTAGGGTTTTTTGGCGATGGTGTTTTAGGGTTTTTTGGTTTGAGGGTTGAGGGTTGTTCGGGGCTGAGGGTTTATGGTTTTTTGGGGCTAAGGTTTTATGAGTTTTTGGGGCTAAGGGTTGAGGGATTTTTGGGGTTGAGGGTTTAGAGTTTTTTGGGGATGATGGTTAAAGGTTTTGTGGATGACAGTTTAGGTTTTTTTTGGGGTTAAGGGTTTTGGGTTTTTAGGAGATGAGGGTTAGTGTCTTTTTTGTGGTTGAGTGTTGTGGGGTTTTTGTGTATAAGGGTTTAGGGTTTTCTAGGGATGCAGATTGAGGGTTTTTTTGGGTTGATGGTTAAGGTTTTTTTTGGGGCTGAGGGTTGAGGGTTTTTTGGGTTGAGGTTTTAGTTTTTTTGTGGCTGAGGGTTTTGGGTTTTGGGGGATAAAGGTTTAGGGTTTTTTAGGGCTAAGGGTTTAGGGTTTTGGTGTGGAGAAATAAGGGTTTTTTAGGGCTAAGGGTTTGGGGTTTTTTGGGTTGAGGGATTAGGGTTTTTAGGGTTATGGGTTTAGGGTTTTTTGGGGATGAGTGTTTATAGGTTTTTTTTTGGGTCAAGGGTTTAAGATTTTTTTTCACCAAAGGTTTAGTGTTTTTAGGGCACAAGGTTTAGTGTTTTTTGGTGGTGAGGGTTGTGGGTTTTCTTTATTCCGGGGGTTTAATGTTTTTTTATGGATAAGGGTTTAGGTTATTTTGGGATTGATAGTTCAGGGTTTTTTGGGGATGAGGTTTGAGGGTTTTTTTGGCTGAGAGTTGATTATTTTTTATTGATGAGGATTTAGGGTTTTATTTGGGCTGAGGGTTTTGGTTTTTGGGGGATGAGGGTTTAGGGTTTTTTTGGTGATATGGGTTCATGATTTTTTGGGGCTGAGGGTTAAGTGTTTTTT
Organism: Viscum album; assembly: GCA_963277665.1. NCBI lineage: Eukaryota > Viridiplantae > Streptophyta > Magnoliopsida > Santalales > Viscaceae > Viscum > Viscum album. Next base: position 1,072,871,218 of record OY728121.1, on the reverse strand, counting down.
GGGACCATGGGTTTAGGGTTTTTTTGGGATGAGGGTTTAGGATTTTTTGGGGTTGAGTGTTTACGGTTTTTTGGTCATGAGGGTTCACGGTTTTTTAGGGATGAGGGTTTAATTTTTTTGAGGCTAAAGGTACAAGGTTTTTACGGATAATGGTTTAGGATTTTTTTGGGTTTGAGGGTTTATGATTTTTGTGGATGAGGGTTGTGGGATTTTTGTGGATGAATGTTTAGGGTTTTTTGGGCCTGAGGTTAAATTTTTTTTGCGGTTAAGGGTATAGGGTATTTTTTTGGTTGAGAGTTCTAAAATTTTGGGAACGAGGGTTCAGGTTTTTGGGGATAAAGGTTTAGTGTTTTTTGTTCTTGAGTAGGGATTATTATAGTTGAGGGTTTACAGTTTTTTGGGGATGATTCTTTAGTGTTTTTTGGGGATGAGTGTTTCGGGTTTTTATGGCTGATGGATTTTGGTTTCTTTGGGATAAAGGTTCATGTTTTTTTGGGGATGAGGATTCAGGGTTTTTTGGGGATATGGGTTTTGGGTTTTTTGGGGCTGAGATTATAGGATTCTTTATGGATGATGGTTTATCATTTTTTGGGATGAGAGTTAGGGTTTTTTGGGGTTGAGGGTTTAGGGTTTTTTTGAGGCTAATTGTTTAGGATTTTTGGGATGAATGTTTTGGGTTTTTCTAAGGTTGAGGGTTTAGGGTTTCTTTTGGAGATATGGGTTTTTGGGTTTTAGGGATAAGGGATTTTGGTTTAGGGTTTTTTGGGGTTGAGGGTTTAGGGTTTTTTTTGGGGATGAGGATTTAGGGTTTTTTAGGGCTAAGGGTGTAGGTTTTTTTTGTGGATGGGGGTTTAGGGATTTTTGAGGTTGAGGGTTTTTTGTGGATGAGGGTTTATTATTTTTTTGGGATGATGGTTGAGGGTATTTTTTGTTTAGGTTTGAGTTTTTTTTGGGATGAGGGTTTTGGGTTTTTCTGGGTTGAGGGTTTAGGTTTTTTTGGGGCTGAGTTTTTAGGGTTTTTTTGGGGATGAGAGTTTAGGTGATTTTAATACTGAGTTTTAGGGAGTTTTGTGGATGCTGGTTTATGTTTTTTTTGGGATGATGATTTTTGGGTTTTTTTTGGGTTGAGGTTTTAGGGTTTTTGGGGATGAGAGTTGAGGGTTTTTTAGAGATGAGGGTTTATGGTTTTTTGGGGTTAAGGGTTTAGGGTTTTTTGGGGATGAGGTTTGAGTGTTTTTTGGGGGTTGAGAGTTTAGTATTTTTTGGCGCTGAGGGTTGAGGGTTTTTTGGGGTTGAGAGTTTAGGGATTTTTTGGTGGATTAGGGTTGAGGGTTTTTCTAGGATGAGGTTTAGGGTTTTCTAGTGATATGGGTTGAGCAATTTTTTTAGTTGAAGGTTGATGGTTTTTTGGGGATGAGGGTTGAGGGTTTTTTGGGGTTGGGGATTTAGGGTTTTTTGGGTAGATGGTTTAGGTATTTTGGGGATGAGGGTTTAGGTTTTTTGGGGATAAGGTTATAGGGTGTTTTGGGGCTGAGTGTTTAGTGTTTTGGGGGATGAGGTTTTAGGGTTTTTTGGGGATTTGGGTTTCATGTATTTTTGGGATGAGGGTTTTTTGGGGATGAGGGTTGAGGGTTTTTTGGGGTTGATGGTTTAAGAATTTTTTGGGGATATGGGTTTTGGTTTTTTTAGTGCTAAGGGTTTAGAAGTTTTTGAGGATGATAATTTAGGACTTTTTGGGGATGATGGTTTAAGGTTTTTTGGGGACAAGTTATGAGGGTTTTTTGGGGTTGATGGTTGAGGGTTTTTTAGGGTTGAGGGTTGATTGTTTTTTTGGGGCTGAGGGTTGAGGTTTTTTTGGGGTTGAGGGTTGATGGTTTTATGGGATAAGGGTTGAGGGTTTTTTTTGGGATGAGGGTTGAGTGTTTTTTGGGGCTGAGTGTTGAATGTTTTTTAGGGCTAATGTTTGAATGTTTTTTGTAGCTGAGGGTTTAGGGTTTTTTGTGGATAAGGGGTTAGGGGTTTTGGGGTTTTATGCTTGAGGATTTTTTTGGGGATGAAGGTTTATGTTTTATTATGGATGAGGGTTTAGGGTTTTTTGGGAATGGGGGTTGAGGGTAATTTAGGAATGAGGGTTGATGTTTTTTTTGGGGATGAGGGTGGGGGTATATTAGGGATTAGGATTGAGGGTTTTTGGGGTAAGGGTTATGAATTTTATGGGTCCAAAAGCTGAGAATTTTGTGGGGATGATGGTTGAGGGTTTTTAATGGATGAGATTTTAATTGTTTCTAGGGATTATGGTTGAGGGTTTCTTTGGGATGAGGGTTGAGGGTTTATTTGGGATATGGGTTTTGGGTTTTTTTGGCACTGAGTGTTTAGGGTTTCTTGAGGATAAGGGTTGAGGGGTTTTTGGGGATCATGACTTAAGGTTTTTTGGGGTTGAGGGTTTAGGGATTTCTAGGGGTGAGTGTTGGGGGTTTTTTGGGTTTAGGTTTAGGGTTTTTTGGGGAAGAGGGGTGATAATTTCATAGGGCCAAGGGTTAATATTTTTTTAGGGCTAAGGGTTGAGGGTTTTTTGGGGCTATGGGTTTAGGGTTTTTTGGGAAAGAAGGTTGAGGGTTTTTTGGGGATGAGGGTTTAGGGTTTTTTATGGATATTGGTTGAGGTTGTCTTGGGGATGATGGCTTAGGATTTTTTGGGGTTGAGTTTTAGGGTTTTTTGGGGCTGGGGTTTTATGGTTTATTGGTGATGAGGGTTCATTGTTTTTTGGGACTGAGAGTTTATGTTTTTTGGGGCTATTTGTTCATATTTTTTTTGGGTATGTGGGTTTAGGGTTTTTTGGGATTAGGTTCTAGGGTTTTTTAGGGGTGAGGGTTCTAGGTTTTTTAGGGATGAGGGGTCAGGGTTTTTTTGGAATGAGTTTTCAGGGGTTTTCGGGGTAGATAGTTTTGAGTTTTTTAGCGAATAATGCTTAGAGTTATTTAGGGATAAGGTTTTATGGTTTTTTTTTGAGATGAGGGTTCAAGGTTTTTTTGGGGTTGATGGTTCGGGGTTTTGGGGGTTTAGTATTTTTTGGGGCTGAGGGTTCAGGGTTTTTTTTGGGATGATGGTACATGGTTTTTTTGTATCCAATGGTTAAATGTTTTTTAGGGCTAAGTATTTAGAGTTTTTTGGGGATGAGGGTTCATGAATTTTTGGGGCTGAGGGTTGAGGGGTTTTTGGGGCTAAGGATTTGGTGTTTTTTGGGTATGGGGGTTCATTATTTTTTTAAGGAAGATGGTTCATGGTTTTTTGTGTTCAATGTTTTCTAGTGAAGAGGGTTTTGGGTTTTTTTGGGGATAGGGGTTCAAAGTTTTTTGTTGGCAAGGTTTTATGGTTTTTTTTGGGGATGAGGGTTAATATTTTATTAGTATTTAGGGTTTAGGATTTTTTTGGGTTTAGGGTTGAGTGTTTTTGGGGATGCGGGTTTAGGGTTTTTTGGGGCTATGGTTTTAGGGTTTTCTATGGCTTAGGGTTCATAGTTTTTTAAAGATAAGGGTTTATATTATTTTAGGGTTGAGGTTTGAGTGTTTTTTGGGGATGAGGGATAAGGGGATTTTTGGGGATGAGGGTTTTGGGTTTTTTTTTGGATTTAAGGATTGATGTTCTTTAGAGGATTCGAGTTTAAGGGTTTTGAGGGTTGAGGGATGATTGTTTTTTGTGTTTAAGGGTTAAGGTTTTGTTTGGTTATAAGGGTTAAGTGTTTTTTTTTGAGTTTAGAGTTTAGGGGTTTTTAGGGATGAGGGTTTAGGGGTTTTTTTGTGCTGAGGTTTTAGGGTTTTTTGGGGATAAGGATTTATTGTTTTTTGGGACTAAGGGTTGATCATTTTTTGGGGAGTAGGGTTGCAAATTTTTTAGAGTTAAGGGTTAAGGGTTTTTTGGGGAATAGGGTTGAGGGTTATTTAGATTTATGGGTTGAGGGGTTTTTGGGGTTGAGGGTTTATATGGGGCTGATAGTTGTGGGTTTTTCAGGGATGAGGGTATATGATTTTTTGGGGATGATGGTTTCCGGATTTTTAGAGCTAAGGGTATATGCTTTTTTTAAATGAGGGTTGAGGTACTTTTGGGGATAAGGGTTAATGACTTTTTGGGATGAGGGTTGACAGTTTTTTTGGGGTTGAGGGTTCAGGGTTTTTTGGGGTTGTGGGTTTTGGGTTATTTGGGGATAAGGGTTTAGGGTTTTTTGAGGCATAGTATTTTATGTTTTTTTTGGATAAGAGATAGGGTTTTTTGTGTGGGTGTTTAGGGTTTTTTGGGGATGAGGTTTTATAGTTTTTTAGGTATGAGGGTTGAGGGTTTTTTATTTCTTAGGTTTGAGGGTTTTTTGTGTATGAGGGGTGAGGGTTTTCTGAGGATAAGGGTTTATGATATTTTTAGGGATGGGGGTTTAGGATTTTTTAGGGCCAAGGGTTGGGGATTTTCTTAGGTTGAGGGTTGAAGGTTTTGTAAGGATAAGGATTTTGGGTTTTTTGGGGCTGAGGGTTTAGGGTTTTTGGAGATGAGGGATTTTGGATTTTTTGAAGTTTTTGGAGAGTGGTATTTTGGGATCATGATAGGGGGTTTTTTGGGATGGAGGTTTCGGGTTTTTTGGGACTGTGAGTTTAGGGTTTTTTAGAGTAGAGGGTTTAAGGTTTTCTGTGGTTGAGGGTTTAGGATTTTTTTGGTCATAGGGTTTAGGGTTTTTTTGGGATGAGGATTTATAGTTTTTGGGGGATGAGGGTTTAGTATTTTTTGGGAATTCATGATTAGGGTTTTTTGGGGATAAGGGTTCAGGGTTTTCTAGAGAAAAGGGGTTTTGGTTTTTTGGGACTAAGGGTTTAGGATTTTTTGGGATGAGGGTTAATGTTTTTTGGGAATTAGGGTTGATATTTTATACTGAGGGTTTATGGGTTTTAGGTGGGGGAGGGTTTATGGATTTTTTTGGATGAGGGTTGAGTGTTATTTGGGGTTGAGGGGTTAGGGTTTAATGGGGAAAAGAGTTTAATTTTTTTTGGGTTATGGGTTTAGGGTTTTCTAGGGAGGGGGTTTATATTTTTTGGGGATGAGGGTTGATGGTTTTTTGGGGCTAAGTGTAGAGGGTTTTTTAGGGTTGATGGTTTATCATTTTTTTAGGGCTACACGCATGATTTTTTTTGGGATGATGTATTAGGGTTTTTAAGGCATAGTGTTTAAGTTTTTTTGGGGGATGAGGGTTTTCAGTTTTTTGGGGCTATGATTTTAGGGTTTTTTTGGTGATGAGGGTTGAGGGTTTTTCGAGGATATGGGTTGATTGTTTTTTGGGGATTATGGTTTAGGGTTGAGAATTTTTTGGGGTTTAGGGTTGTGGGTTTTTTGTTGTTGAGGGATGATGGTTTTTTTGGGGTTGAGGGTTGAAGGGTTTTTTGGGGACAAGGGTTTAGGTTTTTTTTTAAGTTGAGGGTTTTTTGGGGATAAGGATTTAGGCATTTTTTGGGTTTCGAGTTTATGTTTTTTTAGTGTTGAGTTTTTATGGTTTTTTGGGGTTTGGTTTAAGGATGTTTTGGGGATGGGAGATTAGGGTTTGTTGGAGTTAATAATTGAGGTTTATTTTGGGATGAGGATTGGGGTGTTTTTGGGGGTTAGTGTTGAGGGTTTTTTAGGGCTGAGGTTTGATGGTTTTTTGGGGCTGAGGGTTTAGGATTTTTTAGGGATGAGGGTATAAAGTCTTTTTGGGAGAAGGGGTTAGTTTTTTTTGGGGATTAGGGTTTAGGATTTTTAAGGGAGAGGGATTAGGGTTTTGGGGCCGAAGTTCTATGTTTTTTTGGGATAAGAGTTGATGGTTTATTGCAGCTAAGGGTTGAGGTTTTTTTGGGAAAAGGGTTGTGGGATTTTTGGGTTATAGGTTTGAAGGATTTTTAGGGCTATGTATGGAAGTTTTTTGGGGGACGAGGGTTGAAGGTTTTGTGGGGATGGGGTTTTAGTGATTTTTGGGTTTAAGGGATGAGGAATTTTTAAGGGTGAGGGAGTATGGGTTTTTGGTGATGAGGTTATAGGTTTATTTTGGGCTAAGGGTTGTAGTTTTTTTTGGGATAAGGGTTTTGGGTTTTTTGGGGCTGAGCGCTTAGGGTTTTTTGGGGATGAGGGTTTAGTGTTTTTTGGGGATGAGGGTTTATGTTTTATTGGGGATGAGGGTTTATCATTTATTGGGGATGATGGTTAGGGGCTTTTTGGGTATGAGGGATGAGGGTTTTTTAGGGATGAGGGTTGAGGGTTTTTTAGTGATAAGGGTTTAGGGTTATTCCGTGTTGAGGGTTTAGGGTTTTTTTGGGATAAAGGTTTAGGATTTTTTGGGGATGACAGCTTTTAGTTTTTTTAGGATGAGGATTTATGTCTTTTTGGGGATGAGGGTTTAGGGTTTTTTGGGGATTGGGATTTATGGTTTTTGTGGATGATGATTTAATATTTTTTTAAGGTTGATAGCTTTTGGATGTTTTGGGATGAGGTTTTATGGTTTTTTGGGGAGAGGGTTAAGGTTTTTTGGTGTTGAGGGTTTAGAGTTTTTTGGGGATAAGGGTTTAGGTTTTCTTGTTTCTAAGGGTTGAGTGTTTTTTGGAACTAAGGGTTTAGGATTTTTTGATGCTGAGGGTTGATGGTTTTTTAGGAATTAGGGTTGGATGTTTTATGAGGCTGAGGGTTGAGGTTTTTTTTGGTCTAAGGGTTGAGGGTTTTTGGGGGCTAAAATTTGAGGGTTTTTTTGGGCCCACGGTTTTTGGATTTTTGGGGCTGAGGGTTTTGGTTTTTTTACGGATGAGGGCCAAGGGTTATGTGGGGCTGAAGGTTTTTGGTTTTATGGGGATAAGGGTTTAGGTTTTTTTGGGGGTAAAGGGTTTATTGTTTTTTGTGTATTAGGGTTTATGGTTTTTCGGTGATGAAGGTTTATGGTTTTTTGGGGTTGAGGGTTGAGGGGATTTTGGGGTTAAGAGTTGAGGTATTTTTATGGATGAGTGTTTAGTGTTTTTTTAGAATTGAGGGTTTTAATATTTATTGGGATTAGGGATTTGGGTTTTTTGGGGATTAGGGTTTTTGTTTTTCTAGGGAATATTGTTTAGTATTTTTTGGAGATGAGGGTTTAGATTTTTTTGGGTCTAAAGGTTGAGGGTTTTTTGGGTCAATGGGTTGAGGGTTTTTTGGGGATGTGGGTTGATTTTTTTGGGGGATGAGGGTTAAGGGTTTTTGGGGGATTAGGGTGGATTGTTTTTTGGGGATGAGGGTTGAGGGGTTTTGGGGGATGAGGGTTGAGGGGTTTTTGGGGAAGAGGGTTAAGGGTTTTTTGGTGCTGAGGGTTTAAGGTTTTTTGGGGATAAGGGTTTAGGGTTTATTTTGTGCTGAGGTTTTAGGATTTTTTTTCTAAGGGTTTATGTTTTTTTTGGGAAGAGTGTGGAGGGTTTTTTGGGGATGAGGGTTGAGGGTTTTTTGAGGTTGAGGGTTGAGTGTATTTTGGGGATGGGGGTTGTGGATTTTTTTGGGATAGGGGTTGAGGGTTTTTTGGGGCTGAGGTTTTATGGTTTTTTGGGGATGTGGGTTTAGGTACTTTTTCAAATGAGATTTTATGGTTTTTATGGGTTGAGTGTTTATGGTTTTTTGGGGCTCAATGCTTACAAACTTATATGGATGAGGGTTGGGGGTCTTTAGGTGATTAGGGTTTAGGTTTTTTTTGGGTTTGAGGGTTGAGGGATTCTTGGGGATGCTGATTTATGGTTTTTGGGGATTAGTGTTTAGGGTTTTTTTGGGGTTGAGGGTTAAGGGTTCTTTGGGGATGCGGGTTGATGGTTGAGGGTTGTTTTGGGCTAAGGGTTGAGGGTTTTTTTGGGGTTGAGCATTGAGGGTTTTTTGGGGTCTAGGTTTAATGGTTTTTTGGGATTAAGGGTTGAGGGTTTTTTGGGATTATGGTTGTGGATTTTTTAGTGCTAAGGGTTGAGGTTTTTTTGGGGATTTTGGATTAGGGGTTTTTGGGTCTGTGGGTTGAGGAATTTTTTGGGGTTAAGTGTTTATGGATTTCTATTGATGAGGGTTGGGTTTTTTTTGGGGTTGTGGGTTTAGGGTTTTTTGGGTTTAGGGTTTATGATTTTTGGGGGATAATTTTTTAGGGGTTTTAGGGTTTATGGTGGTGTGTTTTTTATGGATGAGTGTTTTTGGGTTTTTGGGTTAGAGGGTTTAGAGTTTTTTAGGGATGATGGTTTTTTGTTTTTTTGGGGCTGAGGGTTTTGAGTTTTTTGGGGCTGAGGTTTTTTAGTTTTTGGGGATAATGGTTTAGGGTTTTTTGTTATTAGAGTTTAGTGTCTTTTGGGAATTATGGATTACATTTTTTGGAGATTTGGGTTTTGGGTTTTTTAGGTCTAATGATTTTGGGTTTTTTTGGGTCTAATGGTTTTTGGTTTTTTGGTGATGAGTTTTTTGAGTTTTTTGGGGATAATGTTTTAGGGTTTTTTGAGGATGAAGGTTTAGGGTTTTTTTGGGAAAAGGGTTGAGGGGTTTTTGGGGATAAGGGTAGAGAGTTTATTTGGAGATTAGGGTTTAGGGTTAATTTGGGGATGGGGGATTAAGGTTTTTTGGGGATGTGGGATTACGGTTTTTTTGTGGCTGAGGGTTTGGGTTTTTTTGGGGATTAGGGTTGACGGTTTTTGGGTCTAAGTGTTGAAGATTTTTTGGGTATGAGGGATGATGTTTTTTGTGGATGAGGGTAGAGGATTTTTTGGTGCTAGGGATTAAGGGTTTTATGGGGATGAAGGTTGAAGTTTTTTGTGGAAGAGGGTTGTGGGTTTTTTTGGTCTGAGGGTTTAGGGTTATTTTTTGGGCTGCGGGTTTAGGGTTTTCTATTGTTGAGGGTTTGTGGTGTTTTAGGGATAAGGGTTTAGGATTTTTTTTGGGATGAGGGTTTATTGTTTTTTGGTGCAAATGGTTGAGGGATTTTTTAGTGCTGATTGTTTAGGGTTTTTTGAGGATTAGGGTTGAGGGTTTTTTGGTGCTGATGGTTGATGGTATTTTGGGGATGAGGGTTGGGGTTTTTTTTAAGGCTGAGAGTTGATGGTTTTTTTTGGTTGAGGATTTATAGGTTTTTAGGGATAAGGGTTTAGGGTTTTTTGGGATTTAGGGTTTAGGATTTTTTAGGTTTGAGGGTTTAAAGAATTTTGGAAATGATGGTTTATAGTTTTTTTATACTGAGGGTTTAAGGTTTTTTAGGCATGAGGATTTAGGTTTTTTGGGTACTGAGGGTTATGGGTTTTTTTGGGTGAGGGTGTAGGTTTTTTTGTAGCCAAGGGTTGAGGGTTTTTTGGGGATTAGGGTTGTGGGTTTTTTAGGGCTATGTGTTGAGGGTTTTTTGGGGGATGAGGGTTGAGGGTTTTTTTAAGGTTGGGGGTTAAGTGTTTTTTTGGGTATGAAAGTTGAAGGTTTTTTGAGGATGAGGGTTAATGGTTTTTTGGGGATGATGGTTTATGGTTTTTGGGGGATGATGTTAGAGGTTTTTTTGGGGTTGGGGTTAAGTTTTACTTGGTGATGATTGTTTTGGGTTTTTGGGATGAGAGTTTAGGTCCTTTTAGGACTGAGGGTTGATGGTTTTTGAGGCTATGGGTTTAGTGTTTTTTTAGATAAGAGGGTTGAGGTTCCTTTGGGTTGAGGGTTGAGGTTTTTTGGGGATGAGGGTTGGGGTTTTTTTAGGTATGAGGGGTGAGGGTTTTTTGGGTAGTGGGTTAAGGGTTTTGGGAGATGAGGGTTAAGGGATTTTTGGGGATGAGGGTTGAATTTTATTTTGGGGAATGAGGGTTGAGGGTTTTTTGGGGATGAGGATTGAGGGTTTTTTGGGTCAGATAGTTGGGAGTTTTTTGGGGATAAGGGTTGAGGGTTTTTTTTGGGATGAGGGTTGAGGGTTTTTGGGGATGAGGATTGAGGGGTTTTTTGGGGATAAGGGTTTATGTTTTTTTGGATAAGGATTTAGGGTTTTTTGGGGATTAGGGTTTGGAATTATTTGGGGCCGAGGTTTTCAGATTTTTTGGGGATGAGGGTATAGGGTTTTTTGTGGCTGAGAGTTTATGGTCTTTTGGGGGAGAGGGTTTAGGAGTTTTTAGGATGAGGTTTTCGAGTTTTTGGGGCCAGATTTTTTAGGGTTTTTTTGTGTATATGGGTTTAGGGTTTTTTAGGGAAAATGGTTTAGGATTTCTTTTCTCATGGGATTTTGGGTAATTTGGGGAGAAGGGTTTAGGATTTTTCGGGGTTGATTGTTTAGGGTTTTTTTGGGATGAAGGTTTTGGGTTTTTGGGGTAGTGGGTATTGCGTTTTTTGGGATAAAGGGTTAAATGTTTTTTGTGGCTGAGGTTTTTGTATTTTTTGTGGTTGGGGGTTTATGATTATTTGGGGTTGAGGGTTTATGGGTTTTTGGGGGCTGTGGGTTTGGGTTTTTTTTTGTGATGATGATTTATGGTTTTTTGGGGCTGAGGATTTTGGTTTTTTTGGGGAGTGGGTTTTAGGTTTTTTTGGGGCTGAAAATGTAGTGTTTTTTGGGCCTAAGGGTTTAATGTTTTTTAGAATGGATGATTTAGTGTTTTTTTTGGGTTGAGGGTTTAGGGTTTTTTAAGTCTTAGGATTTTGGGTTTTTTGGTTATGAGGGTTTAGGGGTTTTTATTGATGGGGACTTTGAGTTTTTTGGGGATAAAGGTTTAGGATTTCTTTGGGGATGAGGGTTTAGGGTTTTTGGGTCTAAGGGTTGAGGGGTTTTTGGGACTAAGGGTAGCAAGTTTTTAGGTTTTAGGGTTTAAGAGTTTTTTGGGACTGAGGGTTTATGATTTTTTTGGGATAAGGGATTAGAGTTTTTTGGGGCTTGGGGTTTATGATTTTTTGGGATAAAGGGTTTGGAGTTTTTTGGGGATGAGGGTTTTGGGTTATTTGGGGTTGAGGGTTGGGGGTTTTTTGGGGCTAAGGGTTGAGGGTTTTTGAGGATGAGGGTTGTGGATGTTTTTCAGGTCGAGGGTTGAGGGTTTTGTGTGGATGTTGGTATTGGGTTTTTTTGGACTTAGGGATGTTTTTTTGGGGCTAAGGGTTGAGTGTTTTTCATAGATGAGGGTATATGGTTTTTTAGGTTGAGGGTTTAGTTTTTTTTTGGGGAAGAGAGAATAGTGTTTTTTGGGGATGAGGTATTAGGATTTTTGGGGATGCGTTTTTAGGGTTTTTTGAGGATGAGGGTTGAGGGTATTTTGGGGATAAGTGTTAAGGGTTTTTTGAGGAAAAGGGTTGAGGGTTTTTAGGATTAGGGGATGAGGGTATTTTTGGGATAAGGGTTGAGGATTTTTTGGGGATGAGTGTTGAGGTTTTTTTGGGGATGATGGTTTAGGGGTTTTCATAGATGAGTGTTTAATATTTTTTGGGGCTGAGGGTTTAGTTTTTTTAGGGATGAGGGTTCAGTGTCTTTTGGGTATGAGGGTTTATGGGTTTTTTTTGCTAAAGGTTTAGGGTTTTTTGGGGATAGTGGTTTAGGGTTTTTTGGCTATGAGTGTTTAGAATTTTTTTTTCATTAGGGGAAAGGGATTTTTTGGTCTATGGGTTGAGGGTTTTTTGGGGCTTACAGTTGATAGTTTTTTGGGTCTGTGCATTGAGGTTTTTTTAGGCTGGGCGTTAAGGGTTTTTTGGGGATTAGTTTTAAGAGTTTTTTAGGGATTAGGGTAGAGGGATTCTTGGTGCCACTGAACAAGGTTTTTTTTGAGTTGAGGGTTGAGGGTTATTTGGGGTTGAGGGTTTTGGTTTTTTTGGGGATGATGGTTTAGGGTTTTTTTAGGATGAGGGTTTAGGGTTTTTTTGGGTATGGGGGTTTAAGGTTTTTTGGGATGAGTGTTTGGGGTTTTCAGGGATGAGGTTTTAGGGTTTTTATGGGGATGAGGATTTTTGGGGGTTGAGGGTTGAGGATTTTTATAGCTAAATGTTGATGGTTTTTTGGGTGTTGAATGTTGATTTTTTTTGGTTTTCAGGGTTGAAGTTTTTTTGGGGCTGAGGGATTTTTGGAGCTGGGGGTTGAGATATTTTGGTGATGATGGTTGATAGATTTTTGGGGATGAGGGTAGATGAAATTTTGGGGCTGAGGTCTAAGGGTTTTCTGGGATAAGGATTGATGGATTTTTTGGGATGGGGGTTGAGGGTTTTTTGAGGATGTGGGTTAAGGGATTTTTTGGGATTATGGTTGAGGTTACATTAGGGCTTAGTTGTAACACCCCAAGATTTCATAGTACGTTATATCTTCAAAGTAATTAAATAACTTGCGTTACACGCAACACTGAGTTTGAGCACACCACGACTTACCAAACTAGCCGTTCAAAAAGCGGTTATGAATAGTATTAACTGAAATTTGAATTTTATATACTCAATATAATTTTAACATCCATATTATGTGTTTCTTAGACATAATATAAGAAAAAAAATCAATTTTTCAGATAAAGGATTTTTTTTTTTGAAAATGAAATTTTACCGCCTTTTAATGGAAAACCCTTTTTAAATCCAATATTTGAAACTTTTATATATTCAATTTGAAAAAATAAACTTCTTATTTAAAATCAGGACATAAAAACTTAGTTTTGATAAATTTTTGGTGTTTTTCTGATAACTTTAATATTTTTATGAATAGTGAAAAACACTAAATTTTAATTGAAAACAACTTTTTTAATCAAAATAATTTATAGTGTTAAATTATACATTTGAAAGGTTTGTAAGTGAAATTATATTATATTTTTATCATTTAATACAATGTAGTTCTTTATAATTAATTTTACATTTAAATTTGATGTAAACACATGTCAATCTTTTGATAGTTTTTACTTTTTTAAAAACCTGCTGTTTTGGTTTTGACAACAGGAATTAATTTTAAATTAATTAACGAAACTTATATGATTTTAATTTGGTAAAATAGATTTCATTTTTTAATTTGGAATATCAAAATTATCTTAGGGTGAATTTTTGGTATTTTTCTAAAAACCTTCAATTTTTGATGAATAGTGAAAAACACTGTGTTATTGTTTAAAACCGAATTTTTATTTAAATATATTTTATGTTAAAATAGGTATATAATACCTATATAAGTTCAATTTAATTCACTAGAGTCATTTTATAATAAAATTAGATGTACAAAATTTTATTGAACGTTTTAACATCTTTTACCCACCTTCTAGGAGCATTTACAAATTTGCGTAAAATGTAATTTTACCACTTCTATAAATTGAATTTCAAAAATCTAAGAGGCATAGTTTACATCAGTAAGTAAAATTTGGTTCAATAGGATGGAAATAATTTTTGGTGAATAGTAACTTTTGACTTTTATTTACCACAGTTAAAAGTAAATAGGGTAATTAAAGGTAAAAATGATATTATAATTACCCTAACACATATCCTAATTTTATTGGATAATTGTATTTCGACCAAAACCAACCTTAGGAATAAAATATGATCCTTTTGGTCTACTTGGATTAGATTAGGACATTTATTATTATTTTATTTAAAGAAGGGTTAAAAGTGTTAAATTAAAAGTTTAATAACTAAACCATTTTTAATATAGGGTTATACATAAGATAAATTAGACTATAAATATTCATTATAAATCTAAAAATATTTACTACATAATATTATTTTATTTATAATTTTTATATATTAAATAATTAAATATATTTATGACACAATGATGTTGTTGTAATTACTTTATCAATGAAAGATTAAAATAATTGATATTATAAATATAAAAATAAATTTACATTGAGGATTTTGATGACATACACTAACTTTATAGAATAATATGACATGTTAGGGTTGATTCAATGATTTTTTTTCGAAGTAATCATGCTGTTATGACTTTCACAAAAACCAAATACTAAATAGTGTTAAAATTGACATAAATGAGTTTTTAAAAAAAATACATATTATTAAACTATATAATATTTCTAAAAATATAAGGTTCAGAAAAAATAATTTTATAATGATATATATTCAATTAATGATATACTTGGGGTTCTCTTGGAATTTTATAGTATGTTTATTAACCATATAATATAAAAATATAAGGAGACATGGTAAATGTTAAACTATTTAACTAAGAGTTAAATCTAAAATATAAGGTTAATATGGTAACCTAAAATTGTCTAAAACCTATTGGTTGAGATTATTTTGACCCATAACCATCTAATTCTTGAAATAAATTCATTTGGAGCCATTAGAAACCAAATATATTGTATAATAAAATAATATTTCAAGTTTTTCCTAAGGTGCCCCTCACCCCTCTTATAAAAGGGAACCTTCCCTTATCTCAAATTCACACCTCCAAATCTATTTTTCTCAGACAACCCCTACAAAAATATCCTCGCAAATACCCTAAATTCATCCTATAATTCCTCCTTTGATCATAATCCAACCTAAGGAGCCCTTTTGATCAAATCCAAATGAAGCACCCGAAGAAGAGGTAATAATTTCATCACCTCTTTCAATGTTATATTCTTCTTATTCCACTTTATATTTCTTTGTTATTTCCATAGAAAAATAATAAATACAATACCTTATACATACTGTGATGTTATTATAAATATGGTACAACCATATTCATTATTCTATCCATCATATGAATGATAATTTCACCATGCGTGTGTACGTACGGCTTATCGTCTCCACACCGTGGTGTAATTTGTTATTCAACACTATGTTATTTGGATGGATATAATGATGAGTAATATGTATATAAATAATAAAAATAACATTCTAATGTCTTTGTAAAATTAATATACCATCTAATTCCACAACTTTTAATCATTAAATAAATGATATTGTTGCTCGTGTGTACGTACGACTTACCGTCTCTATGATGCGATGAGATTCATTTCCACATTCACCATTCAACGATGATTATAAAAATATATATTATTAATAAGTATGTAATATATGAAATAATAATTATACTTAATATATATATATATATATGTACATATATCTTATTCACTTAGTTCCGTTCAATACAATATGAAAACGGAAACATCGTTTATGTGTACGTACGGCCTACCGTCTCCATAAACGGTGTTTTCCATTTCATATATCTATCTGTTATACATATTTATATTCTAAATATATATGATATATAAATCAAGTTTTATATTCTGGAAGTATTTAAATCATGATCTAAGTGATACGATCATGAATAACAAGTTAAAACACTTACGACAAATAAAGTGATTATTACCCAAAATATTAATTTAACATGGAAATTATTATTAAATAGGTTGTATAAAGTCATAAATGAATCATGTATTATATCATAAATATTAATATGGTTCCTTTATAATTTAATAACACACTATGGTCATCATAAAGGAGGTTAAACGTACCCTCGACTAAAGGAAAGTAGAAGGTAAGGGTTAATTCCTCAATCTCATTATTATCAGAGATTGTTTATGTGTAAGTATTTTATGGGACATATTTATTATCCATGTATATGTTTCATAAAATACATTTCAAAATTATTCTCTTAAGGTACTCTTTAACTAAATCATCATTTTATATGTTTTAAATATTTGTTCTTCTAAATCTTTCTCATTAATGTTTATGTTTTCAAAATGGTTTTAAGGATTTATTTATATGGACATGATTATTTTTAAATGTTAATTACTTTAAAAAGTTTAAAAGTGTTATGGGGAAATTTTATTCAAAAATATCTTTTAAATTAATTCCTTTATAAATGTTTGACTTTTAAATGATTTCACAAAAAGGGATATTTCTCTCAAAAAGTTTTACTGATCATTTTCAACTATGTCATTATTTTTTAATAGATATTATTATTGACTAAGGTTGATTTATTACAAAAAAATCTTCCATATTGTATTGAATGAGTTATGATATGTTTGACAGTGGATGTTCTATTTTTATACCATTCACGGTTTATGGTTAATGTATTGAAATTTCGTATGCTAGTTATAATACGAATGTTGATGTTATGTTTCAATATTTCATATGAGGAATTCAGTGGACTTAGTAACTGACGAGTGGAGCCCACTGATTATCCAATAAAAAAATATATTTTAATTACATTTTAATGGTATTAAATTTTCATTTTTGATCTTATGGGCCTGAGTTAGTGCATTTTCATTATGAACATCCATTCTCATCATTTGTGCACTTCATGCCTAATATACACCAATTTAGGCCCAATGAGTCATATGATTCTAAGGAATGTAATTATAAATATTTTAATTTGATATTTAGGTAACTATATATACACTTAAATGTGAACATTTTTCATTCAGGGATCAATGGATGATTCATAAACGATGATGGAGATATTTGGAGATGAATGGAAACAATTCTAGAGAAGGCAGATTGGACACCATCCCACTTATGAGACTGTGGGCCCCAAAATACAGGCCCAATGACTCCCAAACTTTGTGAGATGATAGAATACATTTTTAGGAACAAATAACTCTTCAGGATATAATGCTAATTCGGCCTCTATGGTGGTCATTAAGGCTCCCCAAGTTAGAGATACAATTCTGGGTCAGATTCCGAGGCCCAGAAAAACAGCCCACTAATTTAATCATATCTCGTAATCCAAAACTCCAAATGAGCCCAAATTTTACAGGCGGTTATAAGACATCCAGATATCCATTTTCGTCGTCTATGTCCCACTCTGCTTTGTCCATCTATAAGGTCATCCAAACGCGTCTGTTCGGTGGATGAAAGCTGGCTGCCACCTCGGGTCAAATGTGGAAAAGTCCAAATTCCACAAGCTTTCCACAACCTATGGCCTACCAAAATTAATTGAGATGCTTTGTACTGTTGGAGGCTCGACCAAAGGGCTCAAAAATTCCTATTTAAGATAGTGGTGTTGGAGGATTTAGGGATCTTTGAGCTTGTTTTCATCTTAATGTTATGCTGCCAATTTCTCTTTGTAATGTTCTTCCTTCACATGTAAGTTGTTTTAATTAATCCTTGTTTCTTAATAAAAGTTCTTCTTCTCTTATTATTATGTTCTTATACTTATCACTTTGATACCTTGGGTTCAAGGTGTGAAATTGTTCATACCAAACCTTGTGAGATTATCACACAACGGTGAAGTGATTGTTATTTTATTGCGTTTTTTTTAATTCTCCATTTCCTCCCTCATGAGTCTACTTTCCGCTTCCATTGAAACCATAGAATCAATGGAGGGCTAACCCACTTATGGGTTGATCTAAGGGAGTAGAAATGGGATGGATTGGATGTTATTTATCACCTCATTAATGTATAATCACTTCTTTAATTGAGATTTTTATTTGATGGTTTTTAAACTCCATCGTCCTTGTTGAATTTAAGGCCACACACTTCAAGTGCTAATACGAACCTTTACCTTGAAGTGCTCAAATATTTGATCCTTCAAGTGTATAGGTGATTAGTATTAAAGAGTGTAGGCATTAAACCAGTAAGTGATGATGTTTCTTTATCTCCTTAAATGAACCCATCTCAAATATAAGAAATTGAAATCATTAAAAAGGAAATACGTCCAATCCACCCCAAGCGATAACCTAGGATAAACTCATTCTTTTAAATTGAATTCACTTAAATCCATTAGATATATTTTAAACCCATCCAAAATAAATCCAAGTTGGCCACTTCATAGCTGAAAACAGTCCATAGAATGTACGTGTCTATAGGTTTCTTCTTAGGTCTCTGTGGATTCGATAACCCAAGCTAAACTACAAGGACCGTCTTACCTTCTTCTCTTGGGTAAATTTGAGCGAGAATCAAATTTTGGTGCCGTTTCTGAGGACCCAAGTAAGTCATCTAAACACCCATTCTATTCTACCCCATTTATTCTTTTCTCATCCAAATTCTCTTGTCTTGTCCCTTTCTCGTTTTTTTTCTTTTGGCGCATGTCCGCCTACACCTGCGATCAATCAAACCGTCTAGTTAGGGTGGATAGTCCTGGGGTTGGGGAGTCAAGTAAACCAAGGTAACTCTTTCCATTAGATCCTAATCTTCCAAACACCCCTGATTCCAAAATTGAGCCAATTTCAAAAGAAGGTCTTCAAAGAAACCAACTCATAAACCCGGGTGGGAACCAAAATGGAAACCCAAATGAGGCAGCCCCAAAATTGGGGAATGTGATGGATCCAACCATGAATGAATACCTCACACCTTCCTGGACCAATGCCCCCTCATTCATTATACACAATTCCCTAGGATATTCCAACTACATCTTTAAACCCCATGTCCTAAACCACCTTCCCACATTCCATGAAATGGAGTCCGAGATGCCATACCTGCACATTAAGGAGTTCAATGAAATTGTAGAAACCATGTGTCCCCCACATCAACTAGAATCAGCTAAGATGAGGATATTTCCTTTTTCTTTAAAGGATCGATCTAAAAATTAGATAAACAATTTGAGGCCATCATCCATAAATTCTTGGGACCAACTACAAAGAGAATTCTACAAAAAATACTTTCCCCACCACAAAACAATTTCACTTAAAAAGAGTATCCAAAACTTTTTTGAAAAAGAGGGAGAGTCATTCTATGAAACATGGGAGAGGTTCAAAGACACTCTAAACATGGTTCCACACCATGGTTTTTCTATTCCTGAACAAGTGATAATTTTCTATGAAGGGTTGGGTCCAGGGAACAAACAATTCATTGACATGATGTGTAATGGAACCTTTAAAAACAAAGACCCAAATGATGCTTTCGAGTATCTAGAAAGCCTTTCTGAACAAAACCAAACATGGGGAACTTCACCTTATTATGAAAATCCACAAAGAACTACTAGAATTCATACAATTAGAGAAGAGGAAAGCCTTAGGGCTAAACTCGCAACACTCTCTAGGAAGGTTGAAGAGATAGACCTTAGGAAAGTCCATGAAATCCAAACTGTTGACCCTGTTTGCACAATTTGTGACAAACATGACCATAAGACAGACAACTGCCCAACCATTCCATCCATCAAGGATGTTCTCTTAGGAGGACCCCCAGCGGAAGTAAATGCTTTGAACTTTCAAAAGCCTCAATACCAAAACACCTTCAACCCAAGGTATAACGACCACCCAGGATTCTGCTGGAAAGATAACCAACAACCTAGCCAACCACAAGGACAAAATCCTTACCCCCATCAGAACTACCAAACCCATAACCAGTTCCAAACCCAACCTATCCAATACCAATAGCCACCGGTCCATTTTCAACAATCCATCTCACCTCCAAAATATCCCCCTGGGATAAACCAACCTACTCAAGCACCCACCAAAACTGTTCCACAAAGCCTACTAGAACAATTGTGCAAACAAATGGAGAGGATGAACTCGGAGGTATCTTCCCTAAAACAAGAACTTCAAACCATAAAAACTAGAAAGGCACCCATGCCTACTCAGGTGGTTCCATCCTCAACTTCAAGGGGAGAGTCAAGTTGCACTCAAACAACTCATGAACAACTAAAGGCTGTGACTATTTTAAGAAGTGGGAAATCAATTGAGAAACCTGAAAAACTAATTCAGAACCCACATGAAGATTCAAACTTGGATGAAAATTCAAATGAACCCCAAGATCAAACTGAGGAAACTGATAACAATGTTAAAGAAACAAATCTTCAACAAACAACCCCACAACCTACACCATTTCTTCAACGCATGATGGGGAAACCCAAGCCTGAACTGAGTAAAACATTGAGGGAAATCTTCTCACAAGTCAAGTTGAACATTCCTCTTCTCGATGCCATCCAAACTATACCTGCCTACTCAAAGTACCTTAAGGACTTGTGCACTCTTAAAAGAAAATTTTCATATAAAAACCAAGTCCTTTTGGATGCTAATGTGAGTACCACCATTAAAGGGACCATTCCTCCCAAGTTGAAAGATCCAGGTTGCCCTTACATCAATGTTGAACTAGGAGAAAGCAAAGTTGTCAAGGCCTTGTGTGATCTAGGTGCTAGTGTCAATCTCATCCCCTATGTTGTGTACTGCCAGTTAGGCCTAGAAGAACTCCAACCCACATCTGTCACACTTCAACTTACTGATCATAGCATTAGGGTTCCAAAGGGGATTTTAAAGGACGTTCTGGTAAAGGTTTAAAACTTCATCTACCCTGCTGACTTCATTTTCCTTGACAACCATCCAAACTTAGGAAATAAGGAACAAACCCCAATCATCCTTGGTCGTCCTTTCCTTGCAACAATCAACTCTGTTATCCGAGTCCGAAATGGGAACATGACCATCACCTTTGGGAACATGATTCTAGACTTGAACATCTATAATGAAAGCTCACAAATAGGGGATGATGAGGAAATTCATGAAGTAAACATGATAGGAAGCATTGATAATGAATCCATAGAACATCAAGGAATATTTGCTGAATGTTTAAGTTAGGATGAGATTGATTTCCTTTGTTCATATAAAGGAAGTTTAACTCCTTGGATTGAATCAATTTCAAATTGCTCTTATGATGAATTCTTAGGTCCAACAATCAGTGAAACCTTTCAAGAAACCACTTTCATGGAGACCAATCAAACTTCCTTCCCTCAATATGATCAAGCCAATCTAGTAGCTGAAACTTCTACATGTGGGGAATCAATCCTATCTGAAACTCTAAAAAAAGAAATTGATCTTGATCCAATATCCCAATATTCTGCTGAAATTCTGAACCAACCTGATCTTGAATTGAAGGAACTTCCTACTGCACTAAAGTATGATTTCCTAGGGGACAATCAAACACATCCTATTGTCATTTATTCTTCTCTTGAAGCCAATCATGAAAAGATGCTTCTAGATGTCCTTAGGAAGCATAATAAAGCCATTGGTTAGACCCTTTCTGATATTCATGGGATTAGCCCACTTATCGGGACTCATAGGATTGTTCTAGAATCTGATTCAAAGCCATGTCGTCAACCTCAACGATGACTCAATCCTAATCTCATGGAGGTAGTAAGGAAGGAACTTCTGAAATTGTTAAAAGCTGGTATCATATATACCATAGCTGAGAGTGAGTGGGTGAGCCCAATCCAAGTGGTTCCAAAAAAGGCTAGAATCATAGTGATAACCAATGAGGATGGAGAGATTATTCCAACAAGGGTGAGTAGTGGATGGAGGGTCTGCATTGACTACAGGAAGCTAAAATCATTCACCAAGAAGGACCATTTCCCCTTACCATTCATTGACCAAGTCCTTGAGAGAGTGGAAGGTCATGCCTTCTACTGTTTCTTAGATGGGTACTCGAGGTACAATCAAATTGAGGTCTCCCTAGAGGATCAAGGGAAGACTACATTTACATGTCCATTCGGAACCTTTGCTTTCAAACACATGCCCTTCGGGTTATGCAATGCCCCTGGAACCTTCCACCAGTGCATGATGGGAATCTTCTCAGACATGGTAGGGGATTTTCTAGAGGTCATCATGGATGAATTCTCTGTGTTTGGGGATACATTTGAGGGATGTCTGAGGAATGTAGAGAGAGTCTTGTCAAGATGTGAAGAAAAGAATCTAGTCCTAAACTGGAAAAAATGCCATTTTATGGTTAAAGAGGGACTAGTTTTAGGCCATCTGGTCTCAGGTAGGGGGATTCAAGTTGATAAAGACAAGGTTGACATCATTCGTCACCTTCCATCACCCAAAACTGTCAAGGAAGTGAGGTCTTTCTTAGGACATGTTGGTTTCTATAGAAGATTCATCGAGGAATTTAGTTCAATATCCCGTCCCCTTTGTGCTCTCCTAGTAAAGGATGATCCATTTGTTTGGACAAAAATCTGTGAGGGTTCATTCTCAACCGTCAAATCCTCTCTCACCTCTCCTCCCATTATGAAATCTCCAAATTGGAACCTTCCTTTTGAACTTATGTGTGATGCCAGTGACTTTTTTGTTGGAGCTGTGTTAGGACAACACTGTGATAAAACTCCTTATGTCATTGCTTATGTAAGAAAATCCTTAAATGATGCCCAAATAAACTACACCACTACTGAAAAGGAGTTACTTGATATTGTGTTTTCTTTAGAGAAGTTTAGGTCTTACCTCTTAGGATCCCCCATCACTGTGTTCACTGACCATTCTGCACTAAAATACCTCTTCCAAAAACAAGATGCTAAGGCTAGACTTATTAGGTGGGTCCTTCTCTTACAAGAATTTGACCTCACAATCAAGGATAAAAAAGGAGTTGAAAATGTTGTAGCTGATCACCTCTCTAGGATGGAATTCAAAGACAACTCAAATCACCTTTCTGTGTCTGTTTCATTTCATGATGAACACTTATACTCTGTGATTGACTGCCCTTGGTATGCCGACATAGACAATTTCTTAGTTACAAGAGTCATTTTGAAATTCTCAGGGACTCAAGCTCGAAGGAAATTTCTTTCTGATGTTAGACACTATGTGTTTGATGATCCATACCTCTATAAGTTCTGCCCTGACCAAGTCATTAGGAGGTGTGTTCCAGAATCTGAAAAAGAGTCCATCCTTAAATTCTGTCATAGTGAGGCATGTGGAGGTCACTTTTCCTCTAAGAAAACATCTGCTAAGATTCTTCAATGTGGTCTCTTCTGGACCACCCTTTCAAGGGACTCCTACACATTTTGTCAAAGCTGTCCTAGGTGTCAACAAGTAGGGTCCATCACAAAAAGGAATCAAATGCCACTCACTCCCATCTTAGTGGTTGAAATATTTGACTGTTGGGGAATTGATTTCATGGGTCCTTTCCCAAAATCTAAGGGATACCTCTACATTCTATTAGATTTTGATTATGTCTCAAAATGGGTTGAGGCCATTCCCACAAAATCCAATGATCATCAAACTGTGATTAGATTCCTAAAAGAAAACATCTTCTCTTGATTTGGAATTCCTAGGGCTATAATAAGTGATCGTGGAACTCATTTCTGCAACCTCCCATTCTCTTCACTCATGTCTAAGTATGGTATTTCTCATAAAGTGTCCACTGCATACCATCCTCAAACCAATGGTCAAGCTGAGTTAGCGAATAAGGAGATTAAGAAAATTCTTGAAAAAACTGTCAACCCCTCTAGGAAAGATTGGTCTGAGAAACTCTTAGATTCTCTTTGGGCCTATAGAACCGCATATAAAACCATTTTAGGAATGTCCCCATATAGGTTGGTTTATGGTAAAGCATGCCATTTTCCAGTGGAGATTGAACATAAGGCCTTTTGGGAAATTAAGAAAATGGATTATGACCTCTCATTGGCTGGAACAAAAAGGAAATTAGATCTCAATGAACTGGAGGAATTAAAGATGGAGGCTTATAAAAATTCAAGGATCAATAAAGCTAGAGTTAAAGCCTACCAATCTAGGAATATCAAGGTCAAACATTTTGAACCGGGAAAACTTGTGCTCTTGTATAGTTCAAAACTTCATTTACACCTGGAAAAGTTAAGGTCTAGATGGTCAGGTCCTTTCATAGTGCATCATGTATACCCCCATGGGGCAGTAGAGATTCAAGATCCCACTAGTGGTCACATTTTCATGGTCAATGGTCAAAGGTTAAAAACATTCATTGAATCATTCAATAAACAGGAAATAGATGTTGAGTTAATTGAGCCAATCTATGAACCAAGAAAAAATTGATAAATTTGGGATCTATGTCGGGCTAACGACGTTAAAAAAAGCGCTGCATGGGAGGCAACCCCTGGTTTTAATGTTTCTAATCTTTCTGAATCATATTTACTTTTCAAATAAGATTAATTAATCATTTTTATATTTAAAAATAAAAAAAATAGACTTTTGACCTATTCTTATATTATGAGTATGGATGGGTACGATAGGGGAGCACCATATTCATCCGTGTCACGTGGTGTGATCCTTGAGTAATACCTTACCCAGAAATTTAAAAAGAAGACAATGTATCATCAGTTTATTTTTTTGTATTTTTATTATTTTATAGGTTAAGATAAAAATAATAAAAATAATAAAAATAATATAATAATTAAAAAATGGGACACGCCATAGGCCGTGGGGAAAACCCCGTCACAACTGGCGAAGCCGCGGGGACTCGAACCCGGGACCGAAGGGAGATAGGGGCGCGCGCTTAACATTGACCTACGGCTTAATGTTCTTACTTATTCTATAATTTTTATATATATACTTATATTTTACATATATATATATATTGTTTTGTTTTGTTTGTTTGTTTTTCTTTTTCCACTAGGGAAATTTGTAAGCGACATGGATATTAAAGGACTAAATTTGAGCGACAAGAACTTCAAACTTCAACCACCAGGTGACTTCATTCCATGATCCTCATATTTCAATTTTCTTATTGAACTCCCCTTTTATTCCTCTACCCCATTCTAAATTTTATTTTTACGAAACGAGGGACAGTTTCATTCTAAGTTTGGGGGGTGTGGAAACAAAATGTTTGTTTAAAAAAAACAATGATAAAAAAAGAAGTAAAATAACTTTATCATTCATATAATAAAATCTTTGATCACATTAAAACTACATATCAAATAATTTTTATTTCCTTGACTCTTAATTTAATTCATGATTAAGTTTAAAAGCATTGATTTTGGAAGTTTGGTTGTCCAATGAAAATTTTCATCATTTTTATTTTCATCCATTAAATCAAAATGCCACAATGCACATCCTTTAGACTATGGGGTACTAATTTGAATTTTTTGGGTCCCATAATAAATAGCATAGGCTGGTTTTATTTTTATGAATAATATGAGTATTCAAAAAAAAATAAAAAAAAAATTATTTTGCGTGTAGAGCAATGGATTGATAAAATGCGAGGCTTTCGACACTTGGGGATCATGACTCCAGAGTTGTCTGGCCCTGAGTTTTTCAATCTATCTCTATTTATGGTAATATGAATTTGTTTTTTATTAAGTTAACTCGATACGATGCCCGAGTATGTGGGCTTCACTTGGTGCCCTAAGGCCTTTGAGTTTGGGAGTCATCGGAAAAGTCTTGCTACATGGGTTAATTTGATTAACTGCAATCTCAATTACTATGGCAATATTGCAAAAAAAAATCCAAAGAAAAAAAGAATGAAGAATACTCATATTAGGATTAAATGTTATTCCACCTAGAGCTTCCATTATTTCCCCCTTGAATGAAAATGAACCCCCATATCTATTGTGATACACAACACATCATTACACCTAATTGAGTTGGATGAGGTGTGATGATGGATTTGATCAAAGGAATGGGCTTGGGATTGGGATCTGCTTTCAAATTCATCTTGTTTTAAATTATCTTGATAGGTTATAAAGAAATATTTGTGTGATGTTTACATTGTGAGCACTGTCTGTTATAATGTGTTTGAAGAAAGGAATTCAAATAAAATCATTGTATTATTTGCTCGGGACTAGAAAATATAAAGTTGGGGGGGGGGTGTGATTATCCAATAAAAACATATTTTTTAATTACATTTTAATGGTATTAAATGTTCATTTTTGATATTATGGGCCTGAGTTAGTGCATTTTCATTATGAACATCCATTCTCATCATTTGTGCACTTCATGCCTAATATACACCAATTTAGGCCCAATGAGTCATCTGATTCTAAGGAATGTAATTATCAATATTTTAATTTGATATTTAGGGAAATATATCTACACTTAAATATGAACTTTTTTCATTCAGGCATCAATGGATGATTCATAATCGACGATAGAGATATTTGGAGATGAATGGAAGAAATTCTAGAGAAGGCAGATTGGACACCAGCCCACTTATGAGACTGTGGGGCCCAACTTACAGGCCCGATGACTCCCAAATTTTTTGTGATGATAGAATAAATGTTTAGTAACAAATAACTCTTCATGAGATAATGCTAATTATGCCTCTATGGTGGTCATTAAGGAGCCCCAAGTTAGAGATACAATTCTGGTCTAGATTCTGCGGCCCAGAAAAACAGTCCAATAATTTAATCATATCTCGGAATCCACAACTCCAAATGGGACGAAATTTTACAGGCGGTTAGAAGACATAGGTAGCTCCATTGTCTTTGTCTATGTACCACTCTTATTCGGCCATATAAAAGGTCATCCAAACGCGTCTGTTCGGTGGATGAAAGCTGACTGCCACCTCGGGTCAAATGTGGAAAAGTCCAAATTCCACAAGCTTTCCACAACCTATGGACTACCAAAATTAATTGAGATGCTTTGTACTGTTGGAGGCTCGACCCAAGGGCTCAAAAATGCCTATTTAAGGCAGTGGTGTTAGAGTATTTAGGGATATTTGATCTTGTTTTCATCTTAATGTTATGCTGCCAATTTCTCATTGTAATGTTCTTCCTTCACATGTAAGTTGTTTTAATTCATCCTTGTTTCTTAATAAAAGTTCCTCTTCTATTATTATTCTGTTCTTCTCCTTATCACTTTGATACCGTGGGTTCAAGATGTGAATTTTTTCATACCAAACCCTGTGAGATTATCACACAACGGCGGAGTGATTGTTATTTTATTTCATTTTTTTACTTCTCCATTTCCTCCCTCATGAGTCTACTTTCCACTTCCATTGAAACCATAGAATCAATGGAGGGCTAACACACTTATGGGTTGATACAAGGGAGTATCAAGGTGCTGTATTGGATGTTATTTATCACCTCATTAATGTATAATCACTTCTTTAATTGATATTTTTATTTGATGGTTTTTAAACTCCATCGTCCTTGTTGAATTTAAGGCCACACACTTCAAGTGCTAATACGAACCTTTACCTTGAAGTGCTCAAATATTTGATCCTTCAAGTGTATAGGTGATTATTATTAAAGGGTGTAGGCATTAAACTAGTAAGTGATGATGTTGTTTTATCTCCTTAAATGAACCCATCTCAAATATAAGAAATTGAAATCATTAAAAAGGAAATACGTCCAATCCACCCCAAGCGATAACCTAGGATCAACTCATTATTTTAAATTGAATTCACTTAAATATATTAGATATCTTTAAAACCCATACAAAATAAATCCAAGTTTGCCACTTCATAGCCGAAAACAGTCCATAGAATGTACGTGTCTATAGGTTTCTTCTTAGGTCTCTGTGGATTCGATAACC
This sequence comes from Viscum album, assembly GCA_963277665.1. Lineage (NCBI taxonomy): Eukaryota > Viridiplantae > Streptophyta > Magnoliopsida > Santalales > Viscaceae > Viscum > Viscum album. Next base: position 1,072,844,195 of record OY728121.1, on the reverse strand, counting down.
CAAGCTAAACGACAAGTACTGTCTTACCTTCTTCTCTTGGGTAAATTTGAGCAAGAATCACCCACTATAGATCCTCGATGTATCTATAGGTCTCATGAGAGAAACTAGTGTCTTGGAGAAAGGCCTTGACAAAAATTTTATTTATAGTCTTGGCACGAGGCCTTGAATATGTGGTAATGATGTCTGGTGTTAGGCATTCCCTCATTATGAAATTAATTATTACATGTGATTATTCAACTAGTAGAATATCCATGTGAATGTTTATATGGTATTTTTTGATTTATTTCTCCATATTATGTTCAAGTTTATGTTTAAAAGGATTTTTTATTACACATATTTCTTTAAAAGTTTATAGCTTCCTCTAAATTATTTACCCTTACTAAGAATCTGAGCTCACCCCTTTCTTATATTTTGTTTTCCCTAGATTCCAAGAAGTGTATTATGTTTGATATGTAGGGTTAAACTAGGGGAATAATGGAATTATCAACATATTATTTATGTTGTGTTTTATGTTTGAATGTGTAATGTAACGTTCATGTATGTAATCTATTTTCCAAGACTACTAAACTGATTGGTCCTTCGGGACTTGATTCCTTGTAATCATGACAATGTATTAAAATAATGCACCGACTCCGGGCTTCTGGGGCCGGGGCATTATAGTTGGTATCAGAGGAAGTTTAGTACAAAACTTGTAAACTATATTTACAAAAACTCTGATTAGAGAACATTACCCTAAGATATACTTTGAGGATTAGTATAGAAGAACTTTCTAGAATTTTGGTAATGTAGAAATTTTGTGTATTTTTCAAGTAATACATCCCTCTCTAGATACGAGAAGGTAGAGGCAGATTTGTCACAAATGTACCTAGGAGTGAAAACTCCGACAAGGAGTTTCGGGCTTGACCTAGAGTATCCCGGTACACGAAAACAGGCCTTGCTGCACTCTTGGTTACGACACTCCCAGGGGATATGCTTAGGATAATTCAAATTTTATTTACAAGACATTATGAAGGATTTAGGAGTAAATACTTCCTCAAAGAAAACATTTTTTTATGATTATAAATTATATGCATAATCTTTTCAATTTATGTTAGGTATTTTACAAGTTTGGAATTATGCATTGTGATTCATAAACTAACCTAGTCTATGCCATTTTTTAGAAATGAAACCCAGTAGAAGGAATGAGAACTCCAACAATACGCATGATCCAAAGAGTAATAAGGATCATATATTTCATGGTGTTAAGCCAACATTTAGAAGGGAAATAGTCTCCCAAGTATTCTCATCATATGAAGAAATAGTGTCATGTGTTAATAAGATAAGTAAAGAATTCTCTGAGTCCTATGGCTTTGATGGGAAGCAAGAGAAGAAAAGGATGGTAGAGAGAAAGTTGGATAAAGGGAAGATGGGAAAGAATGATTTTCTCATATGTGATAACTATGGAAAGAATAACCTTAGTAAATGATTGAATGTAATGAGAGTTTGTTATAAGTGTGGAGAAAAAGTACACCAAGTACATGATTTAAAGGGTAAGAAAAAGGTTTCAAATGTACAATGCTTCATCTACAAGGATTTGGGAAACTATGCGAATTAATGTCCAAATCATCAGAGTATGCCCCAAATGATGTTATTGGATAATAATCATGTTATGATACTACCACAAATGAAGAGGAATGACTAGTGTTCTTATGTTGTTATTAAAGAATTATTTCATTTGAGTATTGTATCAACGATGTACTGGTTATATGAATTATGGAAATAAATAAGGATTATACTGCAGTACTATTTCATTAAGGATTTGAGAAAATATGGTTCTAAGAAAAGTGACTCAATAGAAAGTTAAACTTTTTGGAAAATACATGGTTAGAGGAAAGATAAAACTTAATATGGTTCTGATACTGAGGTAGTGATTTTGAAATAAGATATGATTGATTTGGATAAATTATATTCGATATTCTTGACTACTTTGAAACTAATTAAATGTTTGTTCATTCCATTATTGTTGTATTTTACAAAATTTTTAGATATAAGGAGTATATCCATAATTCTATAAGGAATAAGGGAGTATAAATGTAATCAATAAGATTTTACGGTAATTCAGGGTGTTACCATGTTTTAAAAGAATACACGATGAAGGTATTCACATGTTATTACGTGGTAAAAAAAGATCTTCATTGTATTTACCTTCCTTATAAATTTTGGACTATGAGTTTAGAAAGAAGTATTTTGGATAATTATAAAGGTTGGAATAGATTAAGTTTGACATTAGATACTATTGTTAAGGTTAAATTATTTATTAAGATTATTTTTCGATTGTTATAAAAAGGACAACCTGGAGGTCGGGTGACAACTCGTCACGTCCGGCAAGGCCGCGAGACTTGAACCCACAACCGAAGGGCAACAAGGGTGCATAACCTACCACGGTCCTATGTGATGTCCTGTTTTTTATAATGTAGTTTTTTAAATAGTCTGACAAATGAATTATAAATTCATTATTTTTGGAACCCTATACGATTAATATAAATAGATTTTTTTTTAATTCTATTATCTTTTGGAGTGAAAGATGAGTTTGTGGTAGGAATTAGTTTAAGTATGAAACTATACCTGTCAAGTATATTTTTTACCTCTTATTCTATGAATAAATTAATTCTTAAACATTAGGGAAGGGATCTTAAAACCAAAAATTTGTTATCCTAATACCTTATGTTTTGTTGAAACAATGATATTTTAAAAATATCATAGCTTGATGGTTTTAAGGCCCTCAATTTTACACTTGTTTGTGATTGATGACCTCAATCACTCCCTATAATTGTTTACATTTTTCCTCCAATTACGTGTCTCTAATTACCACTGATGTTCTCCAAATCGAGATCATAATTTGGTGGTGACTTTTTCATTTCCCTTTCCCTCTTATTAAGACTAAATTTTATTAACCCAATTTTCGATGTGAGTTTTCCAAAAAGGTATTTTTATATTTTTAAACTTTTATTTTTGAAGAAAAATTTCAAATTGTGAGGAAGCAATTTATTAAAGGAGGGGAGAATGTAACACCCCAAGATTTCATAGTACGTTATATCTTCAAAGTAATTCAATAACTTGCGCTACACACAACACCGAGTTCGAGCGCACCACGACTTACCAAACTAGCCGTTCAAAAAGCAGTTATGAATAGTATTAACTGAATTTTTAATTTTATATACTCCATATAATTTTAACATCCATATAATGTGTTTCTTAGACATAATATAAGAACAAATTCAATTTTTTAGATAAAGGAAATATTTTTTAGAAAATGCAATTTTACCACCTTTTAAGGGGGAACCCTTTTTAAATCCAATATTTGACACTTATATATTCAAATTTAAAAAATAAACTTCTTATTTAGAATCAGGAAATAAAAACTTTGTTTCTATAATTTTTTTCTATTTTTATGATAACTTACATATTTTGGTGAATAGTGAAAAATACTAAATTTTAATTGAAAGAAACTTTTTTAATCAAAATAATTTATAATGTTAAATTATTCATTTGAATGGTTTTGAAGTATAATTATATTATATTTTTATCATTTAATAAAATTTAGTTAATTATAAGTAATTTCACATTTAAATTTTACGTAAACACATGTCAATCTTTTGATAGTTTTTACTTTTAAAAAAACCCGCTTTTTTGGTTTTGACAACATGACTTAATTTTAAATTAATTAATGAAACTTATATGATTTTAATTTGGTAAAATATATTTCATTTTTTAATTTAGAATATCAAAATTATCTTAGGTTTAATTTTTGGTATTTTTCTGAGAACTTTCAATTTTTGATGAATAGTGAAAAACACTGCATTATTGTTTAAAACCGACTTTTTATTTAAATAATTATTTATTTTATTTAAATATATTTTATGTCAATATATATATATATAATACCTATATAAGTTCAATTAAATCCATTAGAGTCATTTTATAACAAAATTAGATGTATAAAATTTTATTGAACTTTTTAACGTCTTTTACCCACCTTCTAGGAGCATTTACAAATTTGCATAAAACGTAATTTTACCACTTATATGAATTGAATTTAAAAAATATGAGAGACACAGTTGATATAAGTAATTAAAATGTGGTTCAATAGGATGAAAATAATTTTTGGCGAATAATAACTTTTGACTTTTATTTACCATGGTTAAAAGTAAATAGGGTAATTAAATGTAAAAATGATATTATAATTACCCTAACACATTTTCTAATTCTATTGGATAAGTTTATTTCGACCAAAAACAACCTTAGGAATAAAATATGATCCTTTTGTTCTATTTGGATTAGATTAGGACATTTATTATTATTTTATTTAAAGAAGAGTTAAAAGTGTTAAATTCAAAGTTTAATAACTAAACCATTTTTAATATAGGGTTATACATAAGATAAATTCGACTATAAATATTCATTATAAATATAAAAATATTTTACACATAATATTATTTTATTTATAATTTTTAGATGTTAAATAATTAAATTTATTTATGACACAATGATGATGTAATAATTACTTTATCAATGAAAGATTAAAATAATTGATATTATAAATATAAAAATAAATTTAAATTGAGAATTTTGATGACATAAACTAATTTTATAGAATAATATTACATTTTGGGGTTGATTCAATTATTTTTTTTCTAAGTAATAATGTTGTTATGACTTTCACAAAAACCAAATACTAAATAATGTCAAAATTGAAATAAATGAGTGTTTAAAACAAATACTATTTTATTAAACTATATAATAGTCCTAAAAATATATGGTTCAGAAAATGGGCTCTTATAATGATATATATTTCATTAATGAACAACTTGGGATTCTATTGGAATTTTATAGTAAGTTTATTAACCATATAATATAAAAATACAAGGAGATATGGTAAATGTTAAACAATTTAACTAAGAGTTAAATCTAAACGATAAGGTTAATATGGTAATTTAAAATTGTCTAAAACATATTGGTTGAGATTATTTCGACCCATAACCACCTAAGTCTAGAAATAAATTCATTTGGAGCCATTAGAAACCTAATATGATTGTATAATAAAATAATATTTCAAGTTTTTACTAAGGTGCCCCTCACCCCTCTTATAAAAGGGCACTTCCCCTTATCTCAAATTCACACCTCCAAAAACATTTGTCTTGGAAAAACCCTGCCAAAATATCCTCCCAAATACCCTAACTTAATCCTATAATCCTTACTTTGATCATAAGCCAACCTAAGGAACCCTTTTGATCAAATCAAAAGGAAGAACCCGAAGAAGATGTAATAATTTCGTCACCTCTTTCAATGTTATATTCTTCTTATTCCACTTTATCTTTCTTTGTTATTTCCATAGAAAAATAATAAATACAATACCTTATACATACTGTGATGTTATTATAAATATGGTACAACCATATTCATTATTCTATCCATCATATGAATGATAATTTCACCATGCGTGTGTACGTACGACTTATCGTCTCCACACCGTGGTGTAATTTGTTATTCAACACTATGTTATTTAGATGGATATAATGATGAGTAATATGTATATAAATAATAAAAATAACATTATAATGTCTTTGTAAAATTAATATACCATCTAATTCCACAACTTTTAATCATTAAATAAATGATATCATCGCTCGTGTGTACGTACGACTTACCGTCTCCACGACGCGATGAGATTCATTTCCACATTCACCATTCAACGATGATTATAAAAATATATATTATTAATAAGTATGTAATATATGACATAATAATTATACTTAATATATATATATATATGTATGTATGTATATCTTATTCACTTTGTTCCGTTCAATACGATATGAAAACGGAAACATCGTTTATGTGTATGTACGACCTACCTTCTCCATAAACGGTGTTTTCCATTTCATATATCTATCTATTATAAATATTTATATTTGAAATATATATGATATATAAATCAAGTTTTATATTATGGAAGTATTTAAATCATGATCTAAGTGATATGATCATGAATAACAAGTTAAAACACATACGATAAATAAAGCGATTATTACCCAAAAGGTTAATTTAACATGGAAATTATTATTAAATGGGTAGTATAAATTCATAAATTCATAAATAATAATATCATAAATATTAATATGGTTCTGGTATAATTTAATAACATAATATGGGCATCATATAGGAGGTTAAACGTACCCTCTACTAAAGGAAAGTAAAAGGTAAGGGTTAATTCCTCAATCTAATTATTATCCGAGATTGTTTATGTGTAAGTATTTTCTGGGAAATATTTTTTATCCATTCTATGTTTCATAAAATACATTTCAAAATTATTATCTTAAGGTATTATTTAACTAAATCATCATTTTAAATGTTTTAAATATTTATTCTTCTAAATCTTTCTCATTAATGTCCATGTTTTCAAAATGGTTTTAAGTATTTATTTATATGGACATGATTGTTTTAAAATGTTAATTTATTTCAAAAGTTTCAAAGTGGTATGGGACACTTATATTAAAAAATATATTTTAAATGACTTATTTTATAAATTTTTGACTTTTAAATGATTTCACAAAAAGGGATATTTCTCTCCAAAAGTTTTACTGATCATTTTCAACTATATCAACATTCTTGACTGGTTATTATTCTTGATTAAGGTTGATTTATTATAATACAATCTTACATATCATATTTAATGAGTTATGATATGTTTTACTGTGGATGTTCTATTTTTATACCATTCATGGTTTATGGTTAATGTATTGACATTTTGTATGCTAGTTATAATACAAATGTTTATGTTATGTATCAACATTTTCATATGAGGAATGCAATGGACTTAGTAAGTGATTGGTGGAGCTCTCTATAGCTCCCTGATGCATCGGTAGGTCTCATGAGACAAACTAGTATCTTGGCACAAGGACTTAACAAAAATTTTATTTGTAGTCTTGGCACGAGGCCTTGACTATGTGGTAATGATTTTCGGCGTTAGGCATTCAATCATTATGAAATTAATTATTACATGTGATTATTCGACTAGTAGAATATCCATGTGCATGTTTATATGGTAATGTTTGATTTATTTTCTCCATATTATGTTCAATTTTAGGTTTAAAAGGCTGTTGTTTTTATTACACATATTGCCTTAAAAGTTTATAGCTTTCACTAAATTATTTACCCTTACTGACCATCTGAGATCACCCCTTTATTATGTTTTGTTTTCCCAGGATTCCAAGAAGTGTATTATGTTTGATATGCAGGGTTAAGTTAGGGGAATAATGGAATTATCAATGGATTATTTATATTGTGTTTTATGTTTGAATGTGTAATGTAACGTTCATGTATGTAATCTATTTTCCAGGACTACTAAACTAATCAGTCCTTCGGAACTTGATTCCTTGTAATCATGCAAATGTATTAAAATAATGCACCAGGTCTGGGATTATGGGGTCAAGGCGTTACATTTGGGTTGAGGTTTTTTTGGGGATTAGGGTTGAGGGATTTTTAGGAATTAGGGTTGAAGGTTTTTTGGGGTTGAGTGTTTTTGGGGGTGAGGCTTGAGGTTTTTTTGGCGATGTGGGTTGAGGGTTTTCTAGGGTTGAGGGTCAAGGATTTTTTGGGGATGAGGGTTGAGAGTTTCTTGGGGTTGATTATTTTTTGGGGATTAGGGTTAAGGTTTTCTTTGGGTTGAGTGTTGATGGATTTTTTAGGGATGAGTAATTAGGGTTTTTGGGGATGATGGTTTAGGGTTTTTGGGATGAGGTTTAGGGTTTTGGGTAAGGGTTTAGAGTTTTTTGGGTAGATCGTTTATGGTTTTTTGGGGATAAATGTTTAATTTTTTTGGGTTCTTATGGTTTAGGGTTATTTAGGGTGAGTTTTTAGGGTTTTTTAGGGCTAAGGGTTTAGGGTTTTTTGGGATTGTGGGTTTAGGGATTTTTGGGGATAAAGGTTTTGGGGCTTTTAGGGATGAGGGTTTAGGGTTTTCTGGGGATACATGCTTATAGTGTTCGAGGGATATGTGTTTAGGAGTTTTTGGGGTTGGGGGTTTAGGATTTTATGGGGTTGAGGGTTTGGGGTTTTTGGGGGATAAATGTTTAGAGTTTTTTTTTGTGATAATGGTTTATGGTTGTTTGGGGATGTGGGTTTTGGGTTTTTTGTGGCCGAGAGTTTCATGTCTTTTTGGACTAAGTGTTTAGGATTTTTTTGGGATGAGGGTTTAGGTTTGTTTGGGGTTGATGATTTAGATTTATTCAGACTAAGGGTTTAGGGTATTTTTGGTCTCGAGATTAAGTTATTTTTTTGGGTTTGAGTGTTTAGGATTTTTTTGTGATGGGGGTTTAGAATATTTTGGGGATAAGGGTTTATGGTTTTTTAAGGATTAGGGTGTAAGGTTTTTTGAGGCTAAGGGTTGTGTATTTTTGGGGCTAAGGTTAGAAGGTTTTTTGGGTTGGAGTGATTAGTTTTTTTTGGGGTTTAGGGTTTAAGAACTTTTGGGGATGAGGGATTTGGATTTTTTGGGGAATAGGGTATGAGGTTTTTTAAGGAAGTTGATTTGGGGATTTTTGGGGCTGATGTTCCATCATTTTTTGGGGTTTACTGTTGAGGGTTTTTGGGGCTAAGTGATGATGATTTTTTGGGGATAAGGGTTGTGGGTTTTTTAGGGATGAGGGTTGAGGGCCTTTTGGGGTTGAGGGTTTTTTGGGGATGAGGGTTAAGGATTTTTTGGGGTTTAGGGTTGAGTTTTTTTTGGGGTTGATGGCTTTTAGTTTTCTTGGTAATGAGGGTATATGGTTTTTTGGAGCTAAGGGTTTAGGTTTTTTGGGGTTAAGGGTTTGGGGTTTTTTTGTGTTTAAGGGTTTAGGTTTTTTTAGGGCTGGGTGTTTAGGGTTTTTTGTGGCTGTGGGTTGAGGGTTTTTTTAAGGATGTGGGTTTAGGGTTTTTTGGGATCTAGGGTGGAGGATTTTTTGGGGATTAGGGTTTAGGGTTTTTTGGGACTGGGGGTTGAGGGTTTTTTAGTGATAAGGGTTCAAAATTTCATGGGGCTGAGGGTTGAGTGTTTTTGGGGGATTAGGGTTATGGGTATTTTGGGGCTATGGGTTAATGGTTTTTTGGGGTTGAGGGTTGAGGGTTTTTTTAGAGCTGATGGATTAGGGTTTTTTTGAGGCTAAGGGTTGAGCCGTATTTGGGGATGAGGGTTGTGGGTTTTTTGGGGCTAAGTGTTTAGGGTTTTTTGGGGCTTATGAATGGGGATATATTAGGGACGAGGGTTGAGGGTTTTTTGGGGTTGGGTATTGATGGTTTTTTGGTGTTGGGTGTTTAGGGTTTTTTAGGGATGAGGGTTTATGGTTTTTTGGGACTAAGGGTTTAGGTATTTTTGGTTCTGAGGGTTTAGGGTCTTTTAGGGATGATGGTTTAGGGTTTTCTGGGGATGAGGGTTTTTGGTTTTTTAGGTATGAGGGTTGAAGGTTTTTTAGGAATAAGGTTTTTGAGTTTTTTGGGGCTGAGGTTTCAGGGTTTTTTGGGGTTGAGGGCTGGGTGTTTTTTGGGGCTGAAGGATGATCATTTTTTTGGGATTAGGGTTGAGGGTTTTTTTATGGATGAGGGTTTAGGGTTTTTAGGGGATAAGTGTTTAGGGTTTTCTGGGCCTAAGGGTTTAGTGTTTTTTGGTTATGAGGGTTTATGATTTTTTGGGGCTATGGGTTTAGAGTTTTTTGGGGCTGGGGGTTTAGGGTTTTTGGGGGATTAAGGTTTAGGGTTTTTTGGGGATGAGGATTGTCGGTTTCTTGGGGATGAGGGTTTAGAGTATTTTGGGGATGAGGTTTTAGGGTTTTTTGGGATGAAGTAATAGGTTTTTTTTGACGGTGGGTAAATGTTTTTTTGGGGATGAAGGATGGGGGATTTTTAGGGTCGAGGCTTGATAGTTTTTTGGGGATGAGGGTTGAGGGTGTTTTAGGGATGATTTTTGGGGGTATTTTGGGGTTGAGGGTTTGGGGTTGAGGGTTTGGGGTTTTTTTGGGATAAGGGTTTGGGGTTTTTTGGGGCAGAGGTTTTAGGGTTTTTTAGTACTAAGGGTTATTGTTTTTTGGTGCCCAGGGTTTAGGGTTTTTTGGGGATGATGGATTGGGGTTTTGTCTTCCCGAGAGTTTATGTTTTTTGGGGGTAAGGTTTGAGTGTTTTTTGGGTATGAGGGTCAAGGGTATTTTGGAGATAAGGGTTTAGTGTTTTGGGGGATGAGGGTTTAGGATTTTTGGGGCTGAGGGTTGAGGGTTTTATAGGGTTGAGGGTTGAGGATTATTTAGGATGAGGGGTTTGGTTTTTTTGGTGCAGTGGGTTGAGGGTTTTTTGGGGATGAGTGTTTAGGTTTTTTTGGTGTTGAGAGTTAGGGTATTTTTTTGGGCTGAGGGTTGAAGGTTTTTTGGGGATGAGGGTTTAGTTTTTTTTGGGTATTAGGTTATAGGGTTTTATTAGGATAAGGGACTAGGGTTTTTTGGAGCTGAGAGTTGGGGTTTTTTTGGGGATGAGGGTTTAGGGTTTTTGGGGTTGAGGGTTTTTTAGGGTATGGGTTTAGGGTTTTTTTGAGAATGAGTGTTTATGGTTTTTTGGGGTTGAGGGTTTATGGGTTTTGGGGAAAAAGGTTTCATGTTTTTTCTGTATAGGGTTTAAGGTTTTTGGTCTGTAGGGTTTAGGGTTTGTTTTGGTCTGAGGGTTACATGTTTTTTGGGAATAAGGGTTTAAGATTTTTTTAGGTATGGGGGTTTAGGATTTTTTGGGGTTGAGGGTTCAGGGATTTGGGGGGCTGAGAGTTTAGGGTTTTTTGGGGCTGAGTGTTGAGGATTTTTGGGGGATTGGGATTTATAGTTTTTTGGGTCTTAGGCTTTAGGTTTCTTAATTGTGAGGGTTTAAGGTTTTTTGGGGATGAGGGTTCATGGTGTTTTGAGGTAAGGGTTTATTTTTTTTTGGTGCTAAGGGTTCTGGGTTTTTATGGGTTGTGGGTTTTGGATTTTTTGGGGGTGAGTGTTCAAGGTTTCTTGTGGAATAATGGTCAGATTTTTTTGGGATTAAGGGTTCATTATTTTTTGAGGTTGAGGGTTCAGGGTTTACTGGGGTTGGGGGATTATGGATTTTTGGGGATGATGGTTTAGGGGTTTTTGGGGATGAGGGTTTAGGGTTTTTTTGGGGATGACTGTTGGGTATTTTTTCGGGGATGAGGGTTCAAGGTTTTTTTTGGGATTATATTTTAGGGTTTTTTATGTATGAGTGATTAGGGTTTTTTTGGTATTGAGAGTTTATGGTTTTTGGGACTGTGGGTTCTAAGTTTTGAGATTAAGGTTTAAGGGTTTTTTTGATAAGGGTTTATGGTTTTTTTGGATCATTGATCAGGGCTTAGTTATTTTTAGTGCTGAGGTTTTATGGATTTTTGCGGCTGGGGGTTCAAGGTTTTTTGGGTATGAGGGTTTAGGTATTTTTGGGGATGAGGGTTGAGGGTTTTTTGGGATAAATGGTTGAGGGTTTTTTAGGGATGATGGTTTAGTGTTTTTTAGGGATGAGGGTTTATGGTTCTTTGTTATTGAATGTTTAGGTTTTTTTTTATGGATGAGGGTTTATGTTTTTTGTGGCTGAGGGTTTAGGGTTTTTTATGGTTCAGGGTTTATGATTTTTTAGGGTGGAATATTTAGGGTTTTTTGGGGCTAAGGGTTTTGGGTTTTTTTGGGGATTAGGGTTTATGATTTTTTGAGGATGAGGGTTGAGGGTTTTTGGGGAAAAAGGATGAGAGTTTTTTTGGGTGATTGTTGATGGGTTTTTTGGGGATGATGGTTGAGGGTTTTTTAGGTCCGAGGGTTGGGGGTTTTGGGTATGAGTGTTGATGCTTTTTTAAGGTAGAGGGTTGAGGGGTTTTTTTGGGGCTGATGGTTTAGGGTGTTTAGGGGATTAGTGTTCAGGGTTTTCTGGGGAAGGGTTTACGTTTTTTTAGAAGAGGGTTAAGGGGTTTTTGGGGATGAGGGTTTAGGGTTTTTTTGGGGATGAGTGTTTTGGTGGGATGAGGTTTATGTTTTTTTGGGGCTGAGGGTTAGGGTTTTTTGGGGATACTGGTTTAATGTGTTTTTGGGGCCAAGGGTTTAGTGTCATTTTGAGGATGGGGATTTAGGGTATTTTAGGGATGTGGGTTTTGGGTTTTTTGGGGAAGAGGGTTTAGGGAACTTTGAGGATGGGGTTTTAAGGCTTTTTGAGGATGAGGATTGAGGTTTTTTTGGGGATAAGGGTCGAGGGCTTTTTTGGGTTTGATGGTTGAGGGATTTTTGAGGATGAGGTTTTAGAGTTTTTGTGGCTGGGTGTTTATGGTTTTTTATGTCTGAGGGTTGAGGTAATTTTGGAGATGAGGGTTGAGGGTTTTTTGGGGATAAGGGTTAAGGGTTTTTGGGGGATGAGTGTTGAGGGTTTTTTGAGGCTAATGGTTGAGGGTTTTTTTGGGGTTGAGGGTTGAGGGTTTTTTTGGGGCTGAGGGATGATGGTTTTTTGGTGATGAGGTTTTAGAGTGTTTTAGGGATGAGGTTTTAGGGTATTTTTGGGCAGGGGTTGAGGATTTTATGGGGATGAGGGTTGAGGGTTTTTTTAGGGATGAGGGTATATAGTTTTTTGGGGATGAGGATTTATGGTTTTTGGGAGCTAATGGACACAGGTTCTTGGGGATGAGGGTTGAGGTTTTTTTAGGGATAAGGGTTTAGGGTTTTTTAGGTTTTAAGGTTTAGGGATTTTTGGGATGAGTGTTTTGGGTTTTATGGTATGAGGGCTTAGGGTTTTTTTGGGGATGAGGCTTTATGATTTTTTGGGAAGGAGGGTTTTGGGTTTTTTTAGGATGAGATTTTCGGGTTTTTTGATGATTAAGGTTTAGGATTTTGTTGGATGGAGGGTTTAAGGTTTTTTTGGGTGGATGGTTTATGGGTTTTCAGGCTGTAGGTTTAGGGTTTTTAGGGATGAGGGTTTAGGGTTTTTTTGGGGATGAGGGTTTTGGTTTTTTTGGGGACTAGTTTCTTGATTTTTTAGGCTAATGGTCTAGGGTTTTTTTGGGTTTTAGGGTTGAGGGTTTTTTTGGGGATGATGGTTTAGGGTTTTTGGGGATAACAACTAAGGTTTTTTTGGGGATGTGAGTATTGGATTTTTTTGAGGCAAATAGTTTAGGGATTTTTTGGGTATGAGGATTTAGGGTTTTTTGGTGTTGAGGTTTTAGGATTTTTGGGGCTGAGGGTTTTGGGGTTTTTGGGGAAATGTGTTGTGGGTTTTTTGGGGTTGAGGGTTTATATTTTTTTAGGAATAGGGTTTAGGGTTTTTTGGGGTTGATGGATGGGGGGGTTTTTAGGGCTGAGAATTGAGGGTGTTTTGGGGAAGAGTGTTGAGGGTTTCTTGGGGATTATTGTTTAGGGTATTTGGGGATGTGCGTTTAAAGTATTTTGGGGTTAAGTGTTTTTGGGGATCAGGGTTTTGAGTTTTTCAGTGCTAAGGGTTCAATGTTTTTTTAGGGTAAGGGTTCTGAGTTTTTTGGGGATGAGGATTCAAGTTTTTTTAAAGTTGAGGGTTACAATTTTTGGGTTTTGTGCTCAGGTTTTTTAGGCCTGAGGGTTCATGGTTTTTTGTGGTTGAGGGTTTAGGATTTTTTTGGGATGAGGGTTCAATGTTTTTTGGGGCTGAGGGTTCAGGTTTTTTTTGGGATGGGGGTTCATGGTTTTTTGGGGATGAGGGATGAGGTTTTTTTGGTGATGTGGGTTTATGGATTTTTGGGGAATATGTTTTTTGGTTTATTGGCCCTGAGGATTTATAGTTTTTTGGGGTTGAGGGTTTAGGGATTTTTGGGGTTGGGGGTTTAGTGATTTTTATGGCTAAGGTTTTATGGTTTTTTTGGGTGGATATTTCAAGGTTTTTTTGGACTTAGGGTTCAAGTATTTTTGATGAAAAGGGTTTAGGGTTTTTGGGGATGAGGGTTTAGGGTTTTTTTTGATTTTAAGGTTTAGGGTTTTTTAGGGATAAGGTTTTAGGTTTTTTGGGGTTGATAGTTTAGGGTTTTTTGGGGTTGAGGGTTTAGGGTTTTTTAGGGATGAATGTATTTGGGGTTTTGGGTGTTAGGGTTTATGATTTTTTGGGAATGAGGGGTTATTGTTTTTTGTGGATGAGGCTTTAGGGGTTTTTTTGGGATAAGGGTTTCTAAATTTTTAGGGTTTATATTTTTGGGTTTTGGGGTTGTGAGGTTTGAGGTTTTGTTGGGGTTGAGGGTTTAGGATTTTTTTACTGATGAGGGTTTAGGGAATTTTGAGGATGATGGTAGTCTGTTTTTGGGAATTAGGGTTTTTTGTTTTTTTGGGATGAGGGTTAAAAGTTTTTTAGGGAAGAGGGTTCAAGATTTTTTGTTGTTGAGGGTTTTATGTTTTTTAGGTTTGAGGGTTTTGGAAATATTGGGGATGAGGGTTTAGGGTTTTTTGGGGTGAGGGTTTATGGGTTTTTAGGGATGAGGGTTTAGGGTTTTTTGAGGCTTAGGGATGATTGTTTTTTAGGGTTAAGGGTTTAGGTTTTCTTGGGGGTGAGGGTTTAGGGATTTTTGGGTATGAGGGTTGATGTATTTTTTGGGGATAAGTTATTAGGTTTTTCTTTAACTGAGGGTTGAGGTTTTATGGTTTTTTTGGGGATGAGGGTTGATGGTTTTTTGGGATGAGTGTTTATGATTATCTATGGATGGTGGTTGAGGTTTTTTTTGGGGTCAAAGATTTAGGGGTTTTAAGGATGGTGTTTTAGGATTTTTTGGAACGAGGGTTTAGGGAATTTTGGGGATGAGGGTTTTGGGTTTTGGGGGATAAAGGTTTAGGGTTTTTTTAGAGGTTTTAGTGTTTTTATCGAATATTATTGATAGTTTTTTTGGTCTAAGGGATGAAGGTTATTTGTGGTCAAGGTTTTATGATTTTTTGGGGTTGAGGGTTTAGTACTTTTTAGGGCTAAGGGTTCAGTGTTTTTTGAGGCCAAAGGTTGACAGTTTTTTGGGGATAAGGGCTAAGAGTTTTTTTGGGATGAGGGATGAGGGTTTTTTGGGGTTGAGGGTTTGTTTGGGGTTGAGGGACGTGGGTTTTATGGGACTAAGCATTTAGGGTTTTTTGGGGATGATGGTTGTGGTTTTTTTGGGGCTTAGGGTTGAGGGTTTTTTAGGCTAAGGGTTTAGGGGTTTTTTGGGATGAAAGTTGATGGTTTTATTTTTATGAGGGTAGAGGAATTTTTGGGGTTTATGGTTGGGAGGTTTTTGGGTTTGAGGGTTTATTGTTTTTTGGGGATGAGGGTTGAGGGTTTTTTGGTGCTGCAGTTTGAGGGTTTTCGGGTCTGAGAGTTCATTTGTTTTTAGGTTGAGTGTTAGGGTTTTTTGGGGATGATGGTTGAAGTTTTTTTGGGATAATGGTTGAGGGTTTTTTGAGGATGATGTCTGAGGGTTTTTTGGGGCTAAGGGTGAGGCTATTTTGGGGATTAGGTTTGAGGGTTTTTTGGGGCTTAGGATTTTGGGTTTTTTGGGTCGAGGGTTGGGAGTTTTTTTAGGGATAAGGATTTAGGGTTTTGGGGTTTTTTAGGGATGAGTACTGGTGGGTTTTTTGGGTTGATTGTTTTTTATGAAGGTTTTGTGTTTTTTGGTACCGAGGGTTTAAGGATTTTTGGGGCTGTGGTTTGAGGGTTTCTTGGGGATAAGGTTTTAAGGTTTTTTGGTGTAAAGTGTTTATGGTTTTTTGGGGCTAAGGGTTGAGGGGTTTTTAGGGTCAAGGGATTATTATTTCTTTGGGATGGGAGTTCATATTTCTTTGGGTATGAGGGTTTAGGGTTTTTTGTGGCTAAGGGTTAAGGGTTTTTTTGGGATGGTGGGTTTACGGTTTTCTTAGTGTTGTGGGTTGAGGGTTTTTTGGGGATGAGGGATGAGGGTTTTTTGGGTATGGATTTTGAGGGTTTTTTGGGGCTCAGTGTTGAGGGTTTTTTTTGGAAATGAGGGTTGAGGTTTTTTTAAGTCTGATAGTTTAAGTTTTTTTTGGTATGAGGTTTCAGTGTGTTTTTTGGGCGTAGTGTTTTTGGGGGATTATAGTTTAGGGTTTTTTGGGGCTGATGGATGAGGGTTTTTTGGGGCTGAGGGTTTAGTGTATTTTGGAGATGAGTTTTGAGGAGTTTTTAGGAATGAGGGGTGAGGTTTTTTTAGGATTTTGGGTTGATTTTTATTTAGGGATGAGGGTTGAGGGATTATTTTATGGCTGAGGGTTTATTGTTTTTTGGGGCTGAGGGTTGAGTGTTTTTTTGGGATAAGGGTTCAGCATTTTTTTAGGGAATATGGTTTATGGTTTTTTGGGTTTGAGGGTTTAGGGTTCTTCGGGGATTAGGGTTTAGGGTTATTTAGAGAAGTGGGTTGAGGGATTTTTTGGGATGAGGGATTAGAGTTTTTTGGGGATGAGGTTTGATGTGTTTTTGGGGTTGAGGGTTTATGATTTTCTAGGGTTGAGCGATGGAGGTTTTTTGGGTTTAGGGTTTAGGGTCTTTTGGGGAAGAGGGTTTAGGGTTTATTAGGGATGAGGGTTGTGGTCTTTTTTAGGGCTGAGTGTTGATGTTTTATTGTTTTTTTGGAAATGAGGGTTTAGAGTTTTTTAGGGATGAGGGTTGATGTTTTTTTGGGGGCTAAGGGATTAGTGTTTTTTGGGGTAGAGGGTTTATGGTTTTTTTGGGGTTAAAGGTTGAGGATTTTTTGGTATGAGAGTTTAGGGTTTTTTGGGGTTTAGGATTTAAGGTTTTTGGGGTCAGAGGTTTTATTTTTTTTTGGGGCTGAGGGTTTAGGGTTTTTTTGGATTGAGGGTTTAGGGTTTTTTTGGGTAGAGGGTTTATTGTTTTTTCGGTCTAAGTGTTTTTAGTTTTTTAGGGATGCGAGTTTAGGGTTTTTTAGGGCCGATAGTTTTATGTTTTTTGGGGTTGAGTGTTTATATTTTTTTTGGGGATGAGGGTTTAGGATTTTTGGGGGTAGAGGGTTTAGGGTTTTTTGGGTATGAAGGTTTAGGATTTTTTAAAATTGAGGGTTTAAGGTTTTTTTAGATAAGGATTTATGTTTTTTTGGGGCAGAGGGTTTAATATTTTTTGGGGCTAAGGTTTTAGGGTATTTTGGGGTTGAGGGTTTATGGATTTTTTTTGAGGATTTAGGGTCTTCTAGGGTTGATGGTTTAGGGTTTTTTGGGGTGGCGACTTTTTTTTTCTTGGGGTTGAGGGTTTCAGGTTTTATGGGAATAAGGGTTTAAGGTTTTTTGGGCTGAAGGTTTATTGTTTTTTGGGTTTGATGATTTATGATTTTTTGGGGTTGAGGGTTTATGGTTTTTAGGGATATAGGTTTATGTTTTTTTAGGGATGTGGGTTTAGGGTTTTTAGTTCTAAGGGTTTAGAGTTTTTTGGGGATGAGGGTTTTGGGTTTTTTGGGGCTAAGGGTTTAGAGTTTTTTTGGGTCTAAGGGTTTATGGTTTTATTATGGATGAGGGATTACGTTTTTATGGGGTTGAGGGTTTAGGTTTTATAAGGGAGAGGATTTATGTTTTTCTGTGGATGTGGGTTTTTGTTTTTCAGATGATAAGGGTTTATGGGGTTAGGAATTAGGGTTTTATGGGGATGAGGGTTTATGGATTTTAGGAGCTGAAAGTTTTGGGTTTTCTGGGGCTGATAATTTAGGGTTTTATAGGGATGAGGGTTTAAGGTTTTATGGGATGAGGGTTTAGGGTTTTGTGGGGATGAGGGTTTAGGGTTTTGAGGGCTGATGTTTTATGGTTTTTTGGGGCTAAGGGTTTAGGGTCTTCTAGGGTTGTGTGTTTAGGTTTTTATTAGGATAATCACTAAGGGATTTATTGGGATGTGGGTTTAGTGTTCCATGTGGATGAGGGTTTAGGATTTTCTATGTCTGAGGGTTTAGGGTTTTCTGGGATTGAGGGATTAGGGTTTTTTTGGTGAGGTTTAAGGTTATACTAAGTTTGAGGGGTTAAGGTTTTATAGGGATGAGGGTTTAGTGGTTTTGGGGATGAGGATTGAAGGTTTTTGGTGCTAAGGGTTTGGGTTTTTCTTGGAATGGGGGTTTAGTGTTTTCTAGAAATGATGGTTTAAGATTCTATACAATGGCGAGTTTAGGGTTTTCTAGGGATGAGGGTTTAGGGTTTTCTAGAGCATTGGGTTTAGGGGTTTCAGGGGATAATTCTTTTGGGTTTTTTGGTGTTTAGGGTTTTATTGGGTAGAGGGTTTAGGTTTTTTAGGTATGAGGGTTTAGTGTTTTTTAGGTTTAGGGTTTATGGTTTCTTGGTGATAAGTTCTTAGGGTTTTTTTTGAGCTGGGGGTTTAGGGTTTTTAGGTATGAGGGTGTAGGGTTTTTTGGAGTTGGGGGTTTTCGGTTTTTTTGGGGATAAGGTTTTAGGGTTTTTTGGGGCTGAGGGTTTAAGGTTATTTGGGGATGAGGGTTATTGTTTTTTGGGGATGAGGGTTTAATATTTTTTAGGTATTAGAGTTTAGAGTTTTTTTAGGGTGTGATTTTAGGGTTTTTTTGGGATGAAGGTTTAAGGTTTTTTTGGTGATGAGGGTTTAGGGTGTTTTGGGGCTGAGGGTTTAGGTTTTTTTAGAGCTGATGATTTATGATTTTTTTGGGGATGTGGGTTTAGGTGTCTTTGAAACTGAGGGTTTAAGGGTTTTTGGGGATGTGGGTTTAAGTTTTTTCTGGGATTAAGGTTTACAACATTTTGGTGTTGAGGGTTTATAATTTTTAGGGGTGTAGGTTTAGTGTTTTTTGGGGTTCATGGTTTAGGGGTTTTTTGGGATGAGGGTTTAGTGTTTTGTGGGGATAAGGGTTTAGGATTTTTTGGGGCTGAAGTTTTTGGGTGTTATGGGGATGAGGGTTTAGCTTTTTTTGGGGTTCTGCGATTAGGGTTTTTTAGGGCTGAGGTTTTAGGGTTTTTTGGGCTGAGGGTTTAGGGTTTTTTGGGGATGAAGGTTTAGGATTTTTTGGGGGTGTGGGTTCAAGATTTTTTGGGTCAAATGGTTTAGGTTTTTCTCAGGTTTAGGGTTTAGGGTTTTTGATAATGAGGGTGTTGGGTTTTTTGGGACATAGGGTTTAGGGTTTTTTTACAGCTGATGGTTTAAGGTTTTTAGGGATGAAATTTTGGGGTTTTTTAGGATTGAGGATTTATGGTTTTTTATGGATGAGGGTTTAGTGTTTTTTGGTGATGAGGGTATTGGGTTTTTTTGTGGTTGATGATTTAGGTGTTTTTTAGGATGTGGGTTTAAGGGTTTTTGGGGATGAGGGTTTAGGTATTTTAGGGTTGAGGGTTTAGGGTTTTTTGGGGTTGATGGTTTTGTGGTTTTTTGGGGATGAGGTATTAGGGATTTTTGGGGTTGAGGGTTTAGGGTTTTTTTGTTGCTGTGGGATTAGCGTTTTTTTGGGGCTTAGGGTTTAGGGTTTTTTTTTATAGCTGATGATTTATGATTTTTTTGGGCTGTGGGTTTAGGTGTCTTTGACATTGAGGGTTTAAGGGTTTTTGGGGATGTGGGTTGAAGTTTTTTTTGGCTTAGGGTTTACAAAATTTTGGGGTTGAGGGTTTATAATTTTTAGGGGTGTAGGTTTAGTGTTTTATGGGGTTGGTGGTTTAGGGGTTTTTTTGGGATGAGGGTTTAGTGTTTTGTGGGGATAAGGGTTTAGGATTTTTTGGGGCTGAAGTTTTTGGGTGTTATGGGGATGAGGGTTTAGGGTTTTTTGGGGTTGTGTGATTAGGGTTTTTTAGGGATGAGGTTTTAGGGTTTTTTGGGTTGAGGGTTTAGGGTTTTTTGGGGATGAAGGTTTAGGATTTTTTGGGGGTGTGGGTTCAAGATTTTTTGGGTCTAATTGTTTAGGGTTTTCTCAGGTTGAGGGTTGAGGGTTTTTGGGAATGAGGGTGTTGGGTTTATTGGGACAGAGGGTTTAGGGTTTTTTTACAGCTGATGGTTTAGGAATTTTAGGGATGAGAGCTTGGGGTTTTTTAGGATTGAGGATTTATGGTTTTTTATGGATGAGGGTTTAGTGTCTTTTGGGGATGAGGCTATTGGGTTTTTTTGGGTTTAGGATTTAGGTGTTTTTTAGGATGTGGGTTTAAGGGTTTTTGTGGATGAGGGTTTAGGTTTTTTAGGGATGAGGGCTTATGGTTTTTTGGGGTTGATAGTTTCATGGTTTTTTGGGGATGAGGGTTTATGTATTTTTGGTGTTGAGGGTTTTGGGTTTTTTAGGGTTGGGGATTTTGGTTTTTTTGGAGATGACGGTTTAGGATTTTCTGGGGCTGGGTGGTTAGGTTTTTTTAGGACTGGGGGTTTAGGTGTTTTTTGGGTTTTTGGGGGTTATAGGTTTAGTGTTTTGTTCAGGATGAGTGTTTAGTGTTTTTTGGGGATGATGGTTTATGAATTTTTGGGGATGAGAGTTTAGGGTTTTTTGGGGCCAAGGGTTTGGGGTTTTTTTGGGGTTGAGGGGTTAGGGTTTTTTAGGGTTTAGGGTTTAGATTTTATTAATGATGTGAGTTTACATTTTTTTGGGGCTGAGGGTCTAGGGTTTTTTTGGTGTGGAGGGTTTAGGGTTTTTTGGGGATGAGGGTTTAGGGTTTTTCATAGATGAGGTTTTAGGGGTTTTTCAATGATTAGGGTTTAGGGTTTTTCAGGCATGTGGGTTTTAGAGTTTCTCTGGAAAAGTGTTTAGGGTTTCTCATGGCATAGGGTTTAGGGTTTCTCATAGGCGAGGGTTTATTTTTTTTAGGGATTAGGGTTTAGGGATTTTCATATATATGTTATTTTTTTTCATAGGTGAGGGTATAAAGTGTTTGGGGCTTAGAATTTAGGGTATTTTCTGGATATAGGTTTATGGTTTTGGGGATGAGGGTTTAGGGTTTTATGTTGTTCAGGGTTTAGGGTTTTTTATTCCTAATTATCTATAGTTTTTTTGGGTATGAGGGTGTAGGGATTTTTAGGGAAGAGGTTTTAGGCTTTTTATGGCTGAAGGATTTGGGTTTTTTGGGGATTAGGGTTTTGGGTTTTTTGGGGATGTGTGTTTAGGGTTTTTTTTGGGGTTGAGCGTTTAGGGTTTTTAAGTATTAGTGTTTAGGATGTTTTTGGGATATGTGTTTTGTGTTTTTTTGGGTAGTGGTTTTAGGGTTTTATGGGGCTTAGCATTTAGGGTTTTTTGGGGTTGAGGGTTTAGTGTTCTTCAGGGATGATGGTTTAGGGGTTTTTGTGTTTTTTTGGTATAAGGTTTATGGGTTTGAGGGTTGAGGAAATTTTTAGTTTTGGTGTTAAAAAATTTTTAGGGCTTAGGGTTTAGGTTTTTTGGGGCTTAGTGTTTAGGGTTTTCAGGGGTCATGGGATTAGGGGTTTTTTGTGGCATAGTGTTTAGGTTTTAATGGGGATGAGGGTTTATGGTTTCTGGGAGCTGATGGTTTAAGGTATATTGGGGGTGATGGTTTAGGGGTTTTGGGGTATGAGTGATTAGGGTTTCATGGGTATGAGGGTTTAGGGTTTATGGGGGTTGAGGGTTTAGGGATTTATTGGGATGAGGATTAGGGTATTCTAGAGTAAAGGGTTTAATGTTTTCTAGTACATATGGATTTGGGTTTCCAGGTATTTAGGGTTTAGGGTATTCTTGGGATGAGGGTTTAGGGTATTCTAGGACTGATGGTTATGGGATTTTTTGGGATTAGGTTTTTTTGGGGGGGATAAAGTTTTAGGGTTTTCTATGGTGGTGGGTTTAAGATTTTCTTGGGCTTAGGGTTTATACTTTTCTAGGGATGGGGTTTAGGGTTTTATTTTAGATGTGTTTTTTTTCTTGGGATGAGGGTTTATGGATTTTTGGGGATGGGGGTTTATGGTTTTCTAGTGATGGGGGTTCAAGATTTTCTATTGATTGTGGTTTAGGGTTTTTTAGTCCTAGGTGTTTTACTTTGTTGTGGGGTTGTGGGTTTAAGGTTTTATGGGGCTTGGGGGTTAAGGTTTTCTATGGATTGGTGTTTATGGTATTGTGGGGCCTAATTTTTAGGGTTTCTATGGATGAGGGTCTAGTGTTTATAGGGATTGTGGTTTACTATTTTTTGGGTATAAGGGTTTATGGTTTTATGGGGCTACCGATTTAGGTTTTTTTCCTAGGGCTGGTTGTTTAGGGTTTCATAGGGATGAGGGAAAAGGGGTTTCAGAGGATGATGGTTTAACAGTTTCAGGGTATTAGGGTTTATCATATGTAGGGTGTTAGGTTTTTGGGATTTTAGGGGATGAGGGTTAATGGGTTTTTGGGGTCTAGCGTTTTCTTAAGATGACGATTTTGGGTTTTTGGGTTGAGGGTTAAAGGTTTTCTAGGGCATCGGGTTTAGGGTTTTCTATTTTGGAGGGTTTAGGGTTTTCTACTATTGAGGGTTTAGGGTTTTTAGGGATGATGATTTAGGGTTTTCTAGAGCCAAGGGTTTAGGTTTTTCTAGGGTTTAGGATTTAGTTTTTTTTGGTGATGAGGGTTAAGGTTTTTTTAGGTCTTAGGGTTGAGGGTTTCTTTTGTGGATGAGGGTTTAGGATTTTTTAGGGATGAGTTTTTAGATGTTTTTAGGGCTTAGGATTGATGTTTTTTTAGGGATAAGGGTTGGGGGTTTTTTGGGGATGGGGGTTTATGGTTTTTTGGGGATGAGGGTTGAAGGTTTTTTAGGTATAAGGGTTGAGGTTTTTTGGGGGATGAGGGTTTAGGTTTTTTTGGGCATTAGGGATGAGGGTTTTATTGGGGATAAGGGTTTTGGGTTTTGGGGGGATGGGGTTTTTCATTTCTTAGGTATGAGTGTTATGGGATTTCCAAGGATGAAGGTTTATGGTTTTTTTTTCACTGGGGATTTATGGTTTTTTGGGTTTGAGGGTTTATGTATTTTTGTGGTTTAATGCTGAGGGATTTTTTGGGGTAGATTTTTTAGGGTTTCTTGGGGATGAAAGTTTTAGGTTTTTTGGATAATGATTCAGGGGTTTTAGGGGATGAGGGTTTAGTGTTTTTTGGGTCTAATAGTTTAGTGTTTTTGGGGATGAGGGTTTAGGGTTATTTGAGGATGATAGTTTATAGTGTTTTGGTGTTGTGGGTTGATGGGTTTTTTGGCGACGAGGGTTAGGGTTTTTTAGACCTTGGGGTTAAGGGTTTTTTGGTGCTGATTGTTTTTGATTTTTTTGGGGATGAGGGTTTAATGTTTAATAGTTTAGAGGGATTAGTGTTTTGGGGATAAGGGTTTATGGTTTTTTTGGTGTGAGGGTTTAGGATTTTTTGGGGATGAGGTTTGAGAGTTTTTTGGGGAGGTGGGTTTAGGATTTTTGGGGATTAGGGGTTAGGGTTTGTTGGAGCTAAGTGTTTATAGTTTTTTTGGGCTGAGGGTTTAGGGTTTTTTAGGTTGAGGTATTAGGGTTTATTGTGATTTATGGTTGAGGGTTTTCTAGGGATGAGTTATTTTTTCAGGTGGAGGGTTTTGTTTTTTTGGGGTTAAGGGTTTTGTTTTTTTAGGGCTGAGGGTTTATGTATTTCTGGTGTTGGGGGGTTCATGCATTTTTGGGTATGAGGGTTATTTTGGGTTGAGGGTTCAAGGTTTTTTGAGGTTGTGTGTTTATGTTTTTTTGAGTATGAGGGTTTACGATTTTTTGCATTGGGGTTGGGGTTATTTGGTTGATGGTTTTTTAAGGTTATTTGGGGCTAATGGATTAGGATGTTTCTATATGAGGTTTTAGGGTTTTTAGGGATATGGGGTTATTATTTTTTTGCATGTACGGGTTTATAATTCTTTGGGGATGAGGGTTTAGGTTTTTTTGGGGCTAAGGGTTTCTGGTTTTTTATAGATAAAAATTTATTGTATTATGGGTATGAGGGTTTAGAGTTTTTTTAGGGTAGTGGGTTTTGGGTTTTTTGGTGTTAAGGGTTTAGGTTTGTTTGGTTTTGAATGTTTAGGTTTTTTTTTCAGGCGGTGGGATTAGGAATTTTTGGGTATAGGTTTTTAGGGTTGTTTTATTACGAGGGTTTAGTGTTTTTTGGGAGTGAGGGTTCATAGTTTTTTTGGGACTATGGGTTTAGTGTTTTTTTAGAGATGTGGGTTTAGGGATTTATTGGGATGAGGGTTTAGTGTTATTTAGGAATGAGGTTTGGGGGTTTTTAGGGATAAGGGATGAGGGTATTTTGGGGATGAGGGTTTAGGGGATTTTTTGGTTGTGAAGTTTTATGGTATTTTGTGGAATAAGGTTTTGGGTTTTTTGGGATAAGGGTTTTTGGTTTTCTAGGGCTCAGGGTTTAGGGTTTTTTAGGGTCTAGTGTTGAGGGTTTTTTTTGGGATTGAGGGTTTATGGTTTTTTTAGGATGATGGTTTTTGAATTTTTGGGGTTGAGGGATGATGGTTTTTTTGGGATGATTGTTAAGAGTTTTTTGGGGATGAGTGTTGATGGTTTTTTAGGGATAAGGGTTGAGGGTTATTTGGGGCTGAGGGTTATGGGTTTTTTGGGGATGAGGGTTCTTTGGGGATGAGGGTTTAGTGTTTTGGGGGCTAAGGGTTGAGAGTTTTTTAGGGATGATGGATTATAGTTTTTTTGGGCAAAGGGTTTATGTTTTTTTTAGTGATGAGGGTTTAAGTTTTTTTGGGGCTAAGGTTTTAGGGGTTTTAGTTGATATGTTAGGGTTTTTTAGTTTTTTCATGAAAAGGGTATAAGGGTTTTTCATGTTTAGTGTTGAGGGTTTTTTTGATAAGGGATGAAGGTTTTGGAGGCTAAGGGTTTAGGTTTTGTTGGGGTTCAGGGTTCAGGGTTTTTTAGGGAAGAGGATTTAGGGTTTTTTTGGAGTTCTGGTTTCATGTTTCTTTGGGGATGAGGGTTCTTGGTATTTTAGCATTGAAGGTTCTTGGTTTTTTGGGGATGAGTGTTTAGGGTTTTTTGCAGGATGAGGGTTCAGGGTGTTTTGGGAATGACGGTACAAGGTTTATTGGATTGAGGGTACAAGTTTTTTTGGTCATTAGGGTTCATGTTTTTTGGGGGATGAGGGTTCAATGTTTTTTTGGGGATGATGTTTGGGGGTTCTTTTGGGATGAGGGTTGAGGGTTTTTTAAGATTAAGGTTTTAGGGTTTTTTGGTGATGAGAATTTATGGGTTTATGGGTTTGAAGGATTATATTTTTTGGTGGATGGGGGATTACATTTTTTTAGTACTAGGGGTTTGGGTTTTTTGGGAATGAGGTTCTAGAGTTTTTTTGGTGATGTTTAGGGGATTTTCTTAGTAGAGATCAGATTTTTTTTTGTGTGCTAAAGGTTCAAGATTTTTGTGGGATGAGGGTTCAAGGATTTTTGGGGTTGTGTTTTATGAGTTTTTTGGGGCTGTGGGATTAGTGTTTTCTATATTTGTGGGTTTAGGTATTTTGAGACTGAGGGTTCAACATTTTTTTGGTTATGGGTTAATGGTTTATTTTAGACCAGGATTTAGGTATTTTGGGGGATGAGGCTTCAGGGATTTTTGGGGCAGTTGTTTTTGTATTTTTTGAGGCTAAGGGTGAGGGGATTTTGGGTATTAGGGTTTAGGGTTTTTTTTGTTCCAGATGGTTTTTGGTTTTTTTAGGGATGAGTTTTACATGTTTTTGAGGGATATGGGTTTAGGGTTTTTTGGGGACGGGGATAGGATTTTATGGGATAAGGGTTTAAGTTTTTTGGGGATGAGGGTAGAGGATTTCTAGGGAAAAGGATTGAGTTTTTTTTAGGATTATGGTTTAGATTCTTTTAGGTATGAGGGTTGTGGTATTTTTGGGGCTTAGGGTTTAGGGTTTAAGGGTTTTATATCCAGGGTTTAGTGTTTTTTTGGGCTGAGAGCTGAGGTTGTTTTGGGTTTAGGTTTAAGGGTTGCTTAAGATAAGGGTTGAGTATTTTTTTGGGCTTGAAAGTTATTGATTTTTAGGGGAGAAGTTTTATGGTTTTCTAGGGCTGAGGGTTGAGAGTTTATTTGGGTTGTGGTTTTAGATTTTTTAGGGTAGAGGGTTTATTTATTTTGGGGTTGAGGGTTTAGGGTTTTTTCAGGATGAGGGTTTAGGATTTCTTGGGTATGAAGGTTGATTGTTTTTGGGTCTAATGGACTAGGGTTTTTTAGGGATGAAGGTTCAATGTTTTTTGGGTCTTAGCCTTTAGTGTTTTTTGGTGATTAGGGTTTAGGGTTTTATAGTCTGAGGATTTAGTGTTTTTTTGGCCTGGGGGTTGAGGTAGTTTTGGGATAAGGGTATAAGGTTTTTTGAGTTTGTGGGTTTAGAGTTTTTAGGGAAGAGTGTTTTTGAGTTTTTGGTGGTGAGGGTTGATGTTTTTTGGGGGATTTGGGTTTAGGGTTTTTTAGGGATGAGGGTTTTGGGATTTTTGGGTTTGAGGGATTAATATTTTTTGGGGAGGAGGATAAAAGGTTTTCTGGGGCTGAGGGTCAATAGTTTTTTTTGGATGAGGGTTTAGGATTTTCTGGGGATGAGGGTGTATAGTTTTTTGGGACTGACGGTTGAGGGTTAAAGGTTTTTGGGGTTGTGGACTAATGGTATTTTTAGGATGGGGATTAAGTGATTTTATGGAGGAGTGTTTGGGGTTTTTGTGGATGAGGGTTTAGAGTGGTTTGGGGAAGAGTGTTGATGTTTATTTGGGGCTGATGGTTGGGGGTTTTCTTTGGTTGAGAGTTTAGGTTTTTTTAGGCTGAAGGTTTAAGTTTTTTCATGGATTATGGTTTAGGGTTTTGGGGGCATTAGGGTTTCGAGACTTTTGGAGATGAATGTTTAGGGTTTTAAGAGGCTGAGGGTTTAGGGTTTTTTTGGGTTGAGGGTTTATTATTTTTTGGGATGAAGTTTTAAGGTTTCTTGGGGATGAGGGTTTTAGGTTTTTTAGGGCTATGGGTTTAGGGTTTTTTAGGGATAACGTTTTTATGTTATTTGGGGATGAGTGTTTAGGGATTTTTGGGTCGACGATTTAGGGTGTTTGGGGGGATGAGGGTTTAGGGACTTTGATGGCTGAGTGATTAGGTAATTTTAGGGGGAGTGATTAGTGTTTTTTGAGGCTGAGGGTTTAGTTTTTTTTTGTGGCTAAGGGTTTAGAGTTTATTTGGGGAAGAGGGTTGATGGCTATTAGGGGCTAAGGGTTGAGGTTTTTTTTCTAATGATGGTTTAGGTTTATCTCGGGATGAAATTTTAGGGTTTTTTAGGGTTGAAGGTTTAGGGTTTTTTCCAGGATGAGGGTTTAGGGTTTTTTGTGATTGAGGGTTTAGGTTTTTAAAGGGATGAGGGTTTAGGGTTTTTTTGGTGATGAATGTTTATGGTTATTTAGAGCTGAAGATTAAGCGTTTTTTTGGGGAAGTGGGTTTTTGGTTTTTTTGGATTGAGGGTTCAAGTATTTTTGTGATGATGGTTTAGAGTAATTGGGGGCTAAGGGTATAGGTAATTTTGGGGGAAAATGGTTTAGAGTATTTTGGGATGATGGTTTTGGGGTATTTGGGTATGACGGTTTAAGGTTTTTTTGGGGTTGATAGTTTAGGGTTTTTTAGGCTAAGGTGTTAGGTTTTTCTAGGATTAGGGTTTAGGGTTTTTTTGGGATGAGGGTATGATGATTTTTTGGGGATGAGGGTATATGGTTTTTTGGGGCTATGGGTTTAGGGTTTTTTTAAGGTTGAGGGTTTAGGTGTTTTTTTATCTGAGGATTTAGTATTTTTTTTGATGAGGGTTTAGGGTTTTTTGGGGATTAGGGTTGAAGGTTTTTGGTCTTGATAGTTTATATTTTTTTGGTTATAAGTGTTTAGGGTTTTTTGGGAAAGATGTTTGAGGGTTTTTGGGGGTTGAGGGTTGAGGGTTTTTAGGGATGACAGTTAAGGGTTTTTTTTATAGATGATGGTTGAGGTTTTTTGGGGGCTGATGGTTGAGTGTTTTTTGGTGATAAAGGTTCATGGTTTTTTTGGAAATGAGGGTTTAGGATATTTTTTGGCTAAGGGTTTAGGGTTTTTTGGGGTCTTATTTTTAGGGTTTTTTTGGGATGGGGGTTTAGAGATTTTGGGGGTGAGGGTTTTAGGGGTTTTTGGGGCTGTGGCTTTAGTGTTTATTGGGTTTTAGGGTTAAGGGTTTTAAGGGGTTGAGGGTTGAGGGTTTTTTGGGGTTGAGGGTTTAGGTTTTTTTGGGTATTAGTGTTATTGGTTTTTTGGGGCTTAGGGTTGAGTGTTTTTTGCGGATGAGTGGTTAGTTTTTTTGAGAGTATAAGGGTCGGGGTTTTTTTGGATTGATGGATTAGGGTTTTTTGGGGATGAGGGTTTAGGGTTTTTTGGGATGGGTTCATAGTTTTTTGGGGTTGTGTATTCAAGGTTTTTTTGGGATGAGGTTTATGGGATTTTTGTGGATGAGGTATCATGGATTTTTGGGGCTGAGGGTTTAGGGTTTTTTTGTGGCTGGGGGATATGGAATTTTATTATTGGTATTTTGGGTTTTTTTGAGTCTAGGTGTTCAGGGATTTTTGGGATATGGTTTTACAGAATTTTTGGGATGAGGGTTTTGGGTTTTTGGGTATTGAGGTTTCACTATTTTTTAGGAGTAATGGATTTTTTTTTGGGAATGAGGGTTTAGTGTTTCTTGGGGATGAGGCTTCAGGTTTTTTTTTGAGATGATTGTTTAAGGATTGTTTGGGGTGACATTTTAGTGTTTTTTGGGGAAGAGGGGTTAGAGTTTTTTAGTGTTGAGGGTTTAGGGTGTTTTGGGATAGAGGATTATGTGGTTTATGGGACCGATGGTTCAGGTTTTTTTTGGGGAGGAGGGATAAATATTTTTTTGGCCTAAGGGTCTAAGGATTTTTGGGATTGAGTGTTCAAGATTTTTCAGGGTGAGAGTTTTTGGTTTTTTATGTATAAGGTTTTATGGTTTTTTGGGGATGAGGGTTTAGGGATTCTTGGTTTAGGGGGTTTTAGTTTTCATGGGAATGAGGGTTCAAAGTTTCTTAGGGATGAGGGTTTTGGGTTTCTTGGGACTGAGGATTCATGGTTTATTGGGGACACGGGTTCTAAGTTTCATGGATATGATGGTTCAAGGTTTCTTAGGGCAGAGGGTTCAGGGTTTCTTGTGGCTAAGGGTTCAGGGTTTTTGGGGCTAAGGGTTTAGAGTTTTTTTGGGGTATATGGATTAGGGTTTTTTTGGGATGAGGGTTCATGGTTTTTTGGGGATGATGGTTCAGGGTTTTTTTGGGTTAAAGGATTAGGGTTTTTTAGGGATTAGGGTTCACAGTTTTTTGGGCATCATGGTTCATGTTTTTTGGGGGTGCGGGTTCATGGTTTTTTGGAATTAAGGTTTGAATTGTTTTTGGGGATGGGGGTTTAGGTTTTTATGTGGTTAAGGATTCAGGGGTTTTTGTGGATGAGAGTTCAAGGTTTTTTAGGGCTATGATTTGAGGGTTTTATGGGATTAAGGATTTAAGGTTTTTTGTGGATAAGGGTTGATATTTTTCTTTTGGATAAGGGTTGAGGTTTTATTTTGGATGAGGGTTATAAGTTTTTTGGGGAAAGGGGTTGATGGATTTTTGGAGGTGAGGGTTTAGTGTTTTGTGGTGATAAGGGTTGAGGGTTATATAAGGTTGAAATTTTAGGGGTTTTTGGGGATGGGGGGATAAGGTTTTTTGGGCTGTGGGATAATTTAGGGGATAGGGGGTTGTGATTTTTTTGGTAATAAGGGTTTAGGGTTTTGGGGGGATGATGGTTTAGGGTATTTCTTGGATTAGGTTTGAGGATTTTTTTAGGATGAGTGTTTAGTGTTATGGGGGTTGAGGGTTTATCATTTTTTGGGGAGGGGGGTTTATAGTTTTTTAGGGATGAGGTTTTACTATTTTTTGGAATAAGGGTTTAAATTTAGTTATTACAGAGTGTTTAGGGTTTTTATGGAAAATATTTTATTTTTTTAGGGTTTTTTGGGGATGATGTTTTAGGGTTTTTTCAGTGTTGAGGGTTTAGGGTTTTTTTGGGATGAGGGTATAGGGTTTTTCAGGTATGAGGTTACAGACTGAGGGTTAATTTTTGTTTTTCAAAATATGGGTTTAGGTTTCTTGGGTTTGAGGGTTTAGTATTTTTTGGGGTTAAGGGATGTGGTTTTTTTGTGGATAAGGGTATATTGTTTCTTAGGGATGAGGGTTTAGGGTTTTTGGGGATGATGGTTTAGGAGTTTTTAGGGATAATGGTTTAGGGTTTTTTTTGGTAGAGGATTTAGGGTTTTTTCTAGGTATAGGGTTTATATTGTTTTTTGGGAAATCTGTTCAGGGTATTTTTGGGGATGAGGGTTTAGGTGTTTTTAGGTGTAGTGTTTAGGTTTTTTTGGGGTTGAGGTTTTGGGGTTTTTTGGGGATGAGGGTTTAGTGTTTTTTTGGGAAGTGGGTTTATGGTATTTTGAGGATGGGGGTTTAGGATTTTTTTGGGTAGTGTTAATGGTTTTTTATGGGCTGAGGGTGTAGGGTTTTGGGGGGGGGGGGGGTATTTAGGATTTTTGGGATTAAGGTGTAGGGTTTTTTGGGGATAAGTGTTTAGAGTTTTTTGGGGAATAGGGTTTAGGATTTTTGGGGGTGAGGTTTTAGGCTTTATTTGTGTTAAGGATTTATATATTTTGAGGGATGATGATTTAGGGTTTTCTAGGGAAGACTGTTTAGGGTTTTTGGGGGCTGTCTGTTTGGGGGTTGAGGGTTTAAGATTTATTGAAGATATGGGTTTAGGGATTTATTAGATAAGGTTTTAAGTTTTTTTGGGGTTGAGGGTTTAGTTTTATTTTGAGGATGGGGGTTTAGGAATTTTTGGGATTAAAGGATTATAATTTTTTGGGGATGAGGGTTTAGGGTTTTTAGGGGATAAGAGTTTTGGGGTTTTGGGGGAAGAGGGTTTAGGGTTTTTGGGGATTAGGGTTAGAGTTTTGGGGGTTGATGGTTTAGTGTTTTTTGTATGATAGTTAAGTGTTTTTGGTTATTGGGATTGAGTGTTTAGGGACATTTTTTGGCTGGGGTTGAGGGTTTTGGGGGGTTGAGGGTTTGGGGTTTTTTGGGCCTGATGATTTGGGGTTTTTTGGGGGCTGATGGTTTATTGTTTTATGGGGGTGAGGGTTTAGTGTTTTTTGGGGTTGAGGGTTTAAGGTTTTTTGGGGTGAGGGTTTAGTATTTTTTGGGGATTAGGGTTTAGTTTTTTTGGGGGATGAGGGTTTTTGTATTTTTTGGGATGTGGGTTTTGGATTTTTTGGGGCTAAGGGTTTCAGGGTTTTCATGGATGGGGGTTTAGGTATTTTTATGGGTGTGGGTTTAGGATTTTTTCAAGATAAGGGTGTAGGGTTTTTTTGGGGATGAGTGTATAGGTTTTTTTGGGATAAGGGTTTATTGTTTTTTGGGGTTGAGGGTTTAGGTTTTTTTGGGGATGAGGGTTTCTGTGTTTTATGGGATGATGGTTTAGCTTTTTTGGGGGTATAAGGTTTAGGATTTATGGGGGATAAGGGTTCAGGGTTTTTTAGGCTGAGGGTTCTAGGTTTTTTTTGGCTAAGGGTTTCAGGCCTTTTTGGGATGAGGTTTTTTTATTTTTTTGGATAACTGTGTAGGGTTTTTTTGGGGCTAAGGGTTTAGGTTTTTTTTATGACGAGGGTTTAGAGTTTTTTTGGGATGAGGGTGTAAGGTTTTTTGGGGCTGGGGGTTTGGGGTTTATTTGTGTCTTGGTAGTTAGGGTTTTTTGGGTATGGGGGTTTAGGGGTTTTAAGGGTGAAGGGATAGGGTTTTTTTGGGGGATGAGTGTTTAGTGTTTTTTGGGGATGAGGGTTTGTGTTTTTGTTATTGATGACAGTTTAGGGTTTTTTGGGATGAGGTTTTAGGGTATTTTGGGGTTGAGGGGTTAAGGTTTTTTGGGGTATGAGTGTTTAGGATTTTTTGGGGTTAAGGGTTTAGGGGTTTTTGGTGTTGAGGGTTGAATGTTTTTTGTGGAGGAGGGTTTGGTGTTTTTAGGGGATTAATGTTTTGGGTTTTTCAGGGTTGAGGTTTTAGGGTTTTTTTGGGATGAGGGTTTAGCGTTTTTCGAGATAGAGGGTTTATGGTTTTTTTGGCCGATATGTTTATTGTTTTCCATGGATTAGGGTTTATTGTTTCTTAGGGAAGAGGGTTTATGGTTTTTTAGAGGTGGGGGTTTAAGTATTTTCAAGGATGAGGGTTTATGGGTTTTTAGGGATAAGGGGTTTTTTTTCATGGTTGAGGGTATAGAGTGTTTCAGGGCTCAGGGTTTATAGTTTTTTGGGGATGGGTGATTAGTTTTTTGGGGCAGGGGGATTTATATTTTATGATGATAAGGGTTTAGGGATTTAGGGCTGTGTGGTTAGGGTTTTTTGAGCCTGTGAGTTTGGGAATTTTTGGGGATGAAGTTTTAGGGTTTTATTGGGGCTGTGAGTTTAGGGTTTTTTGGGGATGAGGGATTAGGGTTTTTTGGGGATGAGGGTTTAGGGTTTTTTGGGTATGAGGTTTTTGAAGGTTCCGGGCGTAGCGGAAGCGCGTGGGTGGTAGTGCCCACTTGGATTTTTGTCCTTAACAATGATCAATCCGGGATCAATACGACGATAAATGCGAGTCTCCACAGATCAAATCACAGAAATAGACAAAGAGAAGGAATGTCCAAGAACCGAAATTGTAGGATCATAACAGGTTGATTATAATTAATTTAATCAATTGAAAATAATTA
Organism: Viscum album; assembly: GCA_963277665.1. Taxonomy (NCBI): domain Eukaryota; kingdom Viridiplantae; phylum Streptophyta; class Magnoliopsida; order Santalales; family Viscaceae; genus Viscum; species Viscum album. The sequence continues at coordinate 1,072,811,453 of OY728121.1, read as the reverse complement.
CCTTTTGGTGTTATTTCTTCGTTGATATTTCTGATCACGTTCTAATGTGATACGTCGTTGCGTCACAAAAGTCAAGGGTAGACTTCCTCTAGAGATGATCCACACATGCACCTCGTATCTATGGACGTCACCAAAGGAGTCTCTGGGTGCTAGCGTGGAGAAACCTTTACTTGTTTTGTTTGCCTTAGATCGTCTTGATCCGATGGAAGAGGATCTCTCTCGGTCTTGAGAGCGTTCTTGGAGGAAGAGGTTCTTTCGGCCTTGAAAGAATTCTCCAGAATTTTTGTGCATAACGATTAGGAAAAAGTGTTGGGGTTGTGAGTATATTTATAATCGGGTGTGTGGGGTTATAGAGTTATGACAATAAATAAATGCGTTACGCATTTTATTTATTTCATTAACTCTTATTGAAAACCACCATGTCGAATAATTAATTCATTGCCCACACTTATTATAATAAATATCATTTAATAAAACAATATTATATCCTCAAAATCCTGACTGGAAAAACTACACAACATTTAATAATAAATACATGACATGTACTTGTTTTCCAAAAAGTAAAACTACACGACATGTAATAATTAATGCACGGCGTGTACTTGTTTTTCATTTCCTTTCCAAAATAAAAACCACACGGCGTGTAATCATTAATACACAGCGTGTACTTGTTTTCAAAATAAAAACTACATGACAGGTAATCATTAATGCACGGTGTGTACTTGTTTTCATTTTATTCTTCCTCCAACATTAAAAATATTTAGGCTTCCTTGAATAATTATTAAACCACGTACGAGAATAATCTTTATTCTACTTGAGATACTTGGATACACTTAGTGTGTGACCCTCTAGGCCACTTTCTCGTTGGCATTAGGCGGGCTTGCCTAAATTCCAAGATTACTGTCTAGCAACGGGTCAAGGAACCCAAGAGAAAGAATTTGACGCCACATTGACGTTTCACCTCATACAAATTCTTACCATGTAATTTAATCCCTTTGTCTCAATATCTCATCAAGAAGGTTTCATGGTAGTGTCATAAACCTATATACTTGATTTGTCATTCTTTGACTTCCAGAAATAAACTCGTCGTTACACCATGGCCATGGGATTTGGGTGACAGTTCTATTTCAATCAAAGGGCCCAAGATATCTACTTCCATAAATATAGAAGGGACAAATCATTCCTCAACTTATCCATTAACAACATGTCATTTGTGACGCACCCAACGTACCCTACTTCCCGCCAACTATCTACGTGACAGTTTTCGTCAGCAAATATAAGTGCGCGAGTCAGGACATGAGTTAATGATAATCTTCCAGTCTATGGACCATTACACACGCTCGCAGATAGCAATATCCGATGACACCAAGACATGCAGAATTACTACTGGTGGGTCTGTTCTCATAATCTCCCATCTTGGAGATTACCAAGTGCGAACTCCATGAGAGAGAGTCTCGTCTTCTTACGAGTACTAGCACATGACGATCTGTATACTATGTGTCCTATCATAGTATGTCATCCAACTGTAGAACTTTATTTAATAATATTGTTATAACATTCCAAGGTTCTCATCATAGCGGGGATCTTCCATGACCTTATTAATGAAACAAATATTCCAGGACATTATTATATTATAGTCATACAGAACAATTAACAACATATAATAAGTGAACATTCATGTAATCAAAGTAGAAATAGTTGGATATTAGGACACCAACTCTAATAGTTTTATATTTATTTGGGGTTCAGGGTTTATGTGTTTTTTGGGCTGAGGGTTTTGGGTTTTTCTATGTAGAGGGTTTAAGGTTTTTTGGGGATTAGGGTTTAGGGATTTTTGAGGTAGAGTATTTAGGATTTTTTGGGGTTGAGGGTTTAGGGTTTTTTTTGGTTGATGGTTTATAGTTTTATGGGGTTGAGGGATGAGGGCTTTCTGTGGCTCCTAGTTCATGGATTTTTGGGGTTAAGGGTTTTTGGTTTTTGGGGATGAGTTTTTATACTTTTTTTGGGTTGTGGGTTTAGGGATTTTTTGTGGCAAAGGGATTAGGGTTTGTTATACGTGAGGATTTTGGGTTTCTGGGAGACGAGGATTTAGGGTTTTTTGAGGGATGAGTGATTAGAGTTTTTTTGGGGATGATTGAATAGGGTTTTCTGGGAATGGGGGGTTAGGGTATTCTAGGAATGAGGGTTTAATGTATTATAAGGTTAAAATTTTGGGGCTTTTATGGATGAGGGTTTTGTGTTTTTGGGGTTGAAGTTTTTGGTTTTTATGGGGTTGAAGGTTTAGTTTTTTCTGGGGCTGAGGATATAGGGTTTTTTGGGGATGAGGTTTTAGGGTTTTATATTGATTTGGGTTTAGGGTTTTCTAGGTATTATGGTTTTTATTTTTGTGGGACTGGTTGTTTTAGTACTTTTTTTGGGTTTTGGGTTTAAGGTTTTAAGGCGATGGGAAATTAGGGTTTTCTGGGGCTTGGAGTTTTGTGTTTTGTGGGGATGATGGATTAGGGTTTTCTGGGGGTTTGGGTTTTGGGTTTTCTAGGGCTAAGGTTTTAGGGTTTTATGAGGAATATGGTTTTGAGTTTTCTAGGGATGAGTTTTTAGGGTTTTTGGGGGATGAAGGTATAGGGTTTTCTAGTTTTGAGGTTTTAAGGGTTTTAGGGTCTTAGGTTTTTTGGGTTTTATGGTGTCTAGTGTTTTATAGGGATGATATTTTAGGGTTTTATGTGGATTAGGGGTTATGGTTTTCTAGGAATGTATGTTTTTTTTCTCTACTGAATAGGGTTTAGGGTTTTCTATGGATTAGGGTTTTGGGTTTTTTAGGGTTGAGGATTTAGTGTTTTCTGGGGATAAGGGTGTAGTGTTTTATAGGGTTGAGGATTTTGGGATCTTTGGGGATGTAGGTTAATGGTTTTTTAGGGATAGGGGTTTTGGGTTTTTTTGAGATAAGGGTTGAGGGATTTTTGGGGTTGAGGGGTTTGTGATTTTTTGGGGATGAGGTTTTCAAGTTTTTTAGGGATGAGGTGTGTGGGTTTTTCAAGGATGAGGGTTATGGGTTTTTTGGGGTTGAGGGTTTAGAGTATTTTGGGGCTGAGGTTTGTAGGTTTTTTGGGGTTTAGGGTTGAGGGTTTTTTTGGTACTAAGGGTTTAGGGTTTTTTTGGGATGATGGATGGTGGTTTTTTGGGGTTGAGGGTTTTATGTTTTTTGGGGATGGGGTTTTGGGTTTTTTGGGGATGTCGGTTAAGGGTTTTTTTGGTTGGGGATTAAGGTTTTTTGGGTTTGGCATTTAGTGTTTTTTTGGGACTTAGTGTTAAAGGGTTTTCTGGGGATGAGGGTTTTTTTTGGGGATGAGGGTTGAGGGATTTTGGGGGATGAGGGCTTAAGGTTTTTTGGGGCTGACAGTTCAGGGTTTTTTGGGGCTGTGGGTTTAGTTTTTTTGGGGGGATTAAGTTTTTGGGTCTTTTGGGGCTGAAAGTTTGTGGTTTATTGGGGCTCAGGGTTTAGGGTCTTTTGGGAATGAGGGTTGAGGTGGTTTTTGGGGATGAGGGTTTATGTTTTCTTAGAGATTCTAGTTAAAGGGTTTTTGGGGATGAGGGTTTATGATATATTTGGGATGATGGTTTGAGGTTTTATGGGATGGAGTGTTTGTGATTTTTTTGGGGATAAGGTTTGAGGTTTTTTTGGGAATGAAGGTTTATGTTTTTTTGAGTCTATTGGTTGAGGGTTTTTTTGGGGCTATGGGTTTAGGGTGTTTTTTGGATGAGGGTTGAGGGTTTTCTGGGGCTAAGTGTTTAGTGTTATTTGGGGATAAGGGTTTACGGTTTTTTAGGGTTCTGGGATTTGGTTTTTTAGAGATTAAGATCAAGGGTTTTTTGGGGATGAGTTATTAGGGTTTCTTGGGGTTGATGGTTGAGTGTTTTTTGGGGATGGTGGTTTATTATGGTGCACGGTTTTGGGTTTTTTGGGGCTGAGGGTTTAGTTTTTTTTGGATTATGGTTGAGGATTTTTTTGATCTTGAGGGTTCAATGTTTTTGGGGATAAGGGATGAGGTTTTCAGGGGCAGAGGGTTTATGGTTTTTGAGTCTTAGGGTTTATTTTTTTAGGGCTAAGGGTTTAAGGTTTTTTGGGACTGGTGGTTGAGTTTATTTGAGGCTAAGGGTTTAGGGTTATTGGGGGTGAAGAGATTAGGGTTTTTTTGGATGAGGGTTTAGATTTTTTTTGGGATAAGGGTTGAGGGTTTTTTGGGGCTATGAGGTTAATTTTTTTTGGGTCTATTGGTATTGGGTTTTTTGGGGCCAAGTGTTTAGGGATTTTTGGGGATGAGGGTTTATGAGTTTTTGGGGATGAGAGTTTAGGTTTTTTTTAGTATAGATGGTTAATGGTTTTTTTGGGTTGAGTGTTTAAATTTATTTAGTTTCTAGGTTTTAGGTATTTTTTTGGGGGATGAGGGTTTAGGGTTTTTTGGTTGAGGTGTTATGGTATTTTGGGGCTAAGGGCTTAAGGGTTTTTATATTAGGGTTCATGTTTATTTAGGGAATATGGCTTATTTTTTTATTGGGACTGAGGTTTATGGATTTTTTGGGTGAGTTTTTTGGGTATGAGGGTTGGGGTTTTTTTTGATGACTGTTGAGGCTCTTTTTGGTTTATGGGTTTAGGATTTTTGGGGTTGTGGGTTTAGGTTATTTTGAGGAAGAGAGTTCATGATTTTTTTAGGGTTCATGGTTTATGGTTTTTTGTGGATTAGGGTTTAGAGTTTTTTGGGGATCATGGTTGAGAATTTTTTTAAGACTAGGGATATAGTGTTTTTTGGTTTGGATGGTTTAGGGTTTTTAGGGGTTGAGGGTTTTTTGGTGCTGAGTATAGAGTGTTTTTGAGGATGAGGTTTGTGGTTTTTTGGGTGCTGAGGTTTGAGGGTTTTTATGGCTAATAGGTTAGGGTTATTTATGGCTAAGGGTTGAGGGTTTTTTTGGCGATGACGGTTTTTAGTTTATTGGGGATGAGGTTTTATTATTTTTTTGGGCTAAGGGTCTAGGGTTTTATTGGGAATGTGGTTTTAGGGTTTTTGTGGTAGAGGTTTTAGGGTTTTTCAGCGATGAGGGTTTATGTTTTTTTCTTGTTGAGGGTGTAGGGTTTTTTCCAGTTGAGGGTTGAGGATTATTTGGGACTGAGGGTTTCCTGTTTTTAAGCCTGAGCATTATGGGTTTATTAGGGATAAAGGTTCAAGTTTTTTTGGGTATGAGGATTCATGGTTTTTTTGGGGATGAGGGTTCTTGGTTATTTTTATTTGAGTGTTCTTGGTTTTTTGGGGATAAGTGTTTAGGGTTTTTTGGGGATGTGGGTTTTGGGTTTTTTTAGGTTGAGGGTTTTGGGATTGTTTTGGATGATGGTACATGTTTGTTTGGGGCTGATGGTTCTGGGTTTTTTTGGGGATGAGGGTTCAAGGTTTTTTGGGCTTGATGGTTGAGGGAATTTTGGGGATGATGTTTGAAGATTTTTTTGGGTATGGAGGTGTAGGGGTTTTGGGGTTAAGGGTTTGTTATTTTTTGGTGCTGTCAGCTTATGTTTTTTGGGGATAGGAGCTTAGATATATTTAGTGAACTGTTTTATAGTGTTTTTGGGATAGAGTGTATAGGGTTTTTTGTTACTTTTTAGGGATTTTTCAGGTTTGAGTTCATGAATTTTTGGGGCTAAAGGTTTATGGTTTTTCACGGTTGAGGCTTTATGGTTTTTGGGCTCAGTTTTCAAGGTTTTTTTTGTGGTTGAGGGTTAAGGGTTTTCTGGGGATGGCGGTTTAGGGATTTTTTAAACTAAAGGTTTAGGGTTTATGTGGTTAAGGGTTCAATGTTTTTTGGGGGATGGGGGTTCATTTTTTTATGGATAATGGATTAGGGTTTTTGGGGATGAGGGTTTAGGGTTTTTTGAGTATGTGGGTTTAGGGATTTTCATTGTAGAGGGTTGAGTGTTTATTAGATAATAGGGTTTATGGTGTTTTGGGGATGAGGGTTTAGAGTTTTGTAAGGATGTGGGTAGAGTGTTTTTTTTTCGGGATAAGGGTTTATAGTTTTTGGGGGCTGAGGTTTGGGGATTTATTAGGGATGAGGGTTGATGGTTTTTTTGGGTTGAGGGTTTAGGGTTTTTTTGGGATGAGGGTTGAGGATTTTTTTGGGGATGTGGGATGATGGTTTTTTAGGGATTATGGTTTAGGGTTCTTATGGATGGGGGTGAGTTTTGAAGTTTTTTTAGGGATGAGGGTTAAGGGTTGTTTGGGATGATGGTTGAGGGTTTTTTTGAGGTTGAGGATTGTTGATTTTTCGGGATTGAGGGTTTAGGGTTTTTAGGTATGAAGGATGAGGGTTTTTTGGGGGGGGATAAGGGTTTAGGGGTTTTAGGGTATTGGGATTATGGGTTTTTGGAAATGAGGGTTTAGGGGTTTTTCAGGCTGAGGGTTTAGGGTTTTTTGGGGTGGAGTTTGAGGGTTGTTTGTCCATGAGGGCATATGATTTTTTTGGTTCTATGGGTTTTGAGTTCTCTGGGACTAAGGGTTTAGTGTTTTTTTGGGGCTTAGGTTTTATGTTTTTTTTGGGGTTGAGGTATAGGATTTTTAGGGCTAAGGTTTGAGGGTTGGTTTGGGATAAGGGTATAAAGGATTTTTGGGGTTTAGGTTGTTGGGTTTTTTTGGGAACGAGTGTTTTGGATTTTTTGGGGCTGAGGGTTGAGTATTTTTTTGGGATGAGGTTTTCAGGTTTTTTTGGGGAAGAGGGTTTTGGGTTTGGGGATTAGGGTTTTTTTGGGGATGAAGATTGAGGGTTTTTTGGGGATGAGGGTTGAGTGATTTTTTTGGGGTTGAGGGCCTAGGGTTTTCTAAGGCTAAGGGTATATGGTTTTTTTTTTGTGTTGAGGGTTTTTTATGTTTGAGGGTTCAGGGTTTTTGGGGTTTTGGTTTGAGTTTATTTTTGGTAAGAGGGTTAAATTTTTTTGGGAGGAGGGTTTAGGGTTTTTTATGGATGAGGAATTAGGTTTTTTTGGGGAAGTGTGTTTAGGGTTAATTTGGGATGAGGGTTGAGGGTTTTTTCTTGTTTAGGTTTTAGGGTTTTTTTAGGTTGATGATTTAGGGTTTTTTGGGGCTAGGGGTTTTAGGATATTTAGGGATGAGGGTATATTGTTTGTGGGATGTTCATTTAGGGTTTTTTGTGCTTAAGGTTTTAGAGGATTTTTTTTAGGAAAATTATTTATTTATTTTTAGGGATGAGTATTTTGGGTTTTTTTGTGGATGAGGGTTTTTGGTTTTTTGGGGTTGAGGGTTAATTTTTTTTTGGGTCTATGGATTTAGTGTTTTTGGAATGAGGGTTTAGGGTTTTTTTGGATGATGGTTTAGTGTATTTTGGGGCAGGGTGTTTAAGGAATTTTGGGGATGAGGGTCTTTTAAAGATAAGTGTTTAGTGTTTTTCTGGGATAAGTATTTATGTTTTTTAATTTCTTAGTGTTTAGGTTATTTAGGGAATAGGGTTGAAGTTTATTTGGGTCAAAGGGTTGAGGATATTTTTTCAAGCTGAGAGTTTATGTTTTTTTTCAGGCTTATGGTTTAAGGATTTTTAGGGCTTAGTGTTTTGGGTTTTTGTGGCCGGAAGGTTTAAGGTTTTTTGTGGATGAGGATTTAGTATTTTAATGGGTTTAGGGTTTAGTATTTTTTGGGGATGAGGATTTAGATGTTTTTAGTGACGAAGTTTAATGGTTTTTTTTATATGAGGGTTTTGGGTTTTTTGGGGTTGAGGGTTCAGTGTTCTCTGGGGCTAAGGGTTTAGTGTTTTGGGGGGATGAGGGTTTAGGGGTTTTTGGGTTGACAGTGTAGGTTCTTTAGGGGTTGAGGGTTTAAGAAATTTTGGATATGAGAGTTTAAGGAAATTTTGGGATGAGGTTTTAGGGTTTTTGGGGATGATGTTTTAGGGTTTTTTGGGTTTGAGGGTTTAGGGTTTTTTTTGGGGCTCAGGGGTATGGTTTTTTTCTTGTTGAGGGTTTAAGGTTTTTTGGGGATGGATGTTTTTTGTTTTTGGGGATGATGGTTTAGGGTTTTTAGGGTCGAGGGTTTAGTATCTTTTGGGGCCTAGTGCTTATGGTATTTTGAGGTTGAGGTTTTAGGGGGTTTTGGATGAGAAGTTTCGGTTTTTAGGGGATTAGGTTGAGGGTTTTTTGGCTCTTAGAGATTGGTTTTTTTGTTCTAACTCTTTAATGTTTTTTGGGCCTGTGGGTTGAGTATTTTTTAGGGATTTAGGTTGAGGGTCAATTTGGGAATATATTTAAGGGTTTTTTGGGGATGAGGGTTGATCTATTTTTGGGGCTGAGTATTGAGTGTTTTTGGGGGGTGAAGGTTGGGGTTTTAAATGAAAAGGGTTTAGGGTATTTTGGGGTGAAGAGATTTTTATTTTTTTGGGCTAAGGGTTTAGGAGTTTTTGGGGACGAGGGTTTATGGATTTTTGGGATGAGGGTTTTAGTGTTTTTGTTGATGAGATTTTAGGGTTTTTTGGGTGATGGGGTGAGGGTTTTAAGGGGCCTAGGGTTGAGGATTTTGGAGGGTTAAGAGTTCATGGTGTTTTGGGGATGAGGGTTCTGGGATTTTTTTGGGGTGAAGGGTCGAGGGTTTTGAGGGTTGAGGGATTATGGTTTCTTGGGAAGAGGGTTCATGGTTTTTGGGGGTTGAGGGTTCTGGTTTTTTTGAGGTTGTGGGTTAAATGTTTTTTGGGATGGGTTCATTGTTATTTTGGTTTTGGTTAAGGGTTTTTTGGGGCTGAAGGTTATGGGGTTTTTAGGGGTGAGGGTTCATATATTTTTTTATGGTTGAGGGTTTAGATTTTTTGAGGTTGTGGGTTAGGATTTTTGTTTTTTTTGGAGTTTATAGTTTTTTTGGGATATGGATTTAGGGATTTTTGGGGTGTTGGATTGAGGGATTTATGGGGATGAGCGTTCTGGATTTTTAGGTGCTGATGGTTCATCATTTTTTATGAGTGTGGGTTGATGGTTTTTTAGGGAATACGATTCATGGTTTTTTGGGGATGAGGTTTTAAGGTATTTTGGGACCGAGGGTTTAGTGTTTCTAGTGGATGGGGTTTTAGGTTTTTTTGTGGTTGATGGTTTAGGTATTGTTTAGGGTGACGATTAAGGGTTTTTTGGGGATGAGGGTTTAGAGTTTTTTGGGGAGAGGATTTAGGTTTTATTGGGCCTTATGGTTTAGTTTTTCATAAGGCTGATGGATCATGATTTTTTGGGGATGAGGGTTGAGGGTTTTTTGGGGTTGAGTATTATAGATTTTTAGGGTTTGAGGGTTTAGGATTTTTTTGGGGATGAAAGTTTAGGGATTTTAGGGTTGAAGGTTTCTAGTTTATTGTGGTTGAGGGTTTAGGTATTCTTGGTACTGATGTTTCCAGGTTTTTTATGGATGAGGGTTTAGGGTTTCTTGGATATGAGTGTACATGTATTATTCTACTGGAGGATTAATGGTTTCTTAGTGCTGAGGGTTCCGAGTTTCTCAGATTTGATGGATCAATTTTTGTTGGGGATATGGTTTTAGGGTTTCTTGGGGATGAGTTTTTAGGATTTTTTAGGGATAAGGGTTTTGTGTTTTTTTAGGGATAAGGTTTCCGGGCTTTTTCAGGACAATGGTTAAAGGTTTTTTTGGGATGTGGGTTTAGGGTTTTTTGGGGATGGTGGATCAGGTTTTTTGGGGCTTAGGGTTCAAATTTGTTTTGGGGATGAGGGTTTCACATTTTTCAGGATTGAGGGGTTAGGTGTTTTTGGTGAAGAGGGTTCTGATTTTTATGTGGATGAGGGTTCATGTTTTTTTGGGGATAAGGGTTTAATGTTTTCTTAGGTTTGAGGGTTTTTAGGGATTGGTATTTAGATTTTTTTGTGGCTGAGGGATGAGAGTTTTTTATGGGTTGATGGTTGTGGGTTTTTTGGGACTGAGGGTTTATTTTTTTTTTTGGGATGTTGGTTGAGGGACTTTTGGGACTGAGTGTTCAGGGTTTTTTTTGATTAGGGTTGAGGTTTTTTTGGGGTTGATGTTTTATGGTTTTTTGGTGATAAGGGTATAGGGTTTTTTTGATTGTGGGGTTAGGAGTTTTAGGGGGTAAGGGTTTAGGTTTTTTTTGCGATTTGAGTTTATTATTTTTGGGGGATGATGGTTAATGTATTTTAGGGATTAGGTATTAGGGATTTTTTAAGATGAGGGTTTAGTGTTTTGGGAGTTGTGGGTTTAGCGATTTTTGTGGTTGGGGGTTTTTGGTTTTTTGGGGATGGCGTTTTAGTTTTTTTAAGGATGTGGGTTTAGGGTATATTATTATAGAGGTTGTAGGGTTTTTATATATGGGGTTTTAAGGTGTTTTGGGGCTGTGGTTTTAGGTTTTTTTTGGACTGAGGTTTTGGGTTTTTTTAGCAATGAGGGTTTAGGAGTTTTAAGGGATGAGGGTGTAGGGTTTTTTGGGTATGAGGGTTGGGGATGAGTTTTTAGGGTTTTTTGGGTATGAGGATTTAGGAGTTTTAGGGATTAAGGGTTTACTTTTTTTTAGTATAGAGGGTTTAGGGTTTTTTTGGGGATGAGGGTTTAGTGTTTTTTTATAATTGGGGGTTTAGGGTTTATTAGGGATGAGGGTTTGGGATTTTTTGTGTTTCAGGGTTTAGGGTTTTTTGGGATAGTGTATTTACGGTTTTTTTGGGAAGAGGATTTAATGTTTTTTTAGGTTGAGAGGTTAGGATTTTTTGGGAAGAGGTTTTAGGGTTTTTAGGGATAAGGATTTAGGGTTTTTTCAGATAAGGGTTTAGTGTTTTATGGAGATGAAGGTTTATGGTTTTTTTTGGAACCCTGTTTAGTGTTTTTTGGGTGGTAGGTTTACTGTTTTTTGGATTTTTTGGGTTAAAGTGTTAATGGTTTTTCATGGGATGAAGGTTTATTATTTTTTGGGGCTGGGGATTTAGGATTTTTTAGGGATGAAGGGTTAAGGATTTTTGAGGCAACATGTTTAGTGTTTTTTTGGGATTATAATTTATTGTCCTTGAGGATCATGGTTTAGGGATTATTGGGGTTGAGTATTTATGGTTTTTTGGGGATGATGATATTTTTTTTTCTAGGGATGAGCGTTTAGGGTTTTGGGGGGCTATGGGTTTAGGGTTTTTTAGGGTAGAGGGTTTTGGTTTTATTGGTGATGAGGGTTTATGTTTTTATTAGCTAAGGTTTTAGGGTTTTCTGGGGATGATGTTTATGGTTTTTTGGGCGTAGAGGTTTAGGTATTTTTAGGACTGAGGTGTTAGAATTTTTTAGGGTTGAGGTTTTAGGGTTTTGGGGGGATGTAGGTTTAGGGATTTTTGGGACAAAGGGTTTTGGGTTTTTTGGGGATGAGGATTTAGTGTTTTATGGGGTTGAGTGTTTAGGTTTTTTTGGGGCTTATGAATAAGGTTTTTTTTAAGAAAATGGGTATAGGGTTTTTGGGATTGAGTATCGAGGGTTTTTTTTGGCTGAGAGTTTAGGGATTTTTGGGGTTGAGGGTTTGGGGTTTTTTTTGGGATGATGGTTTGGAGTTTCTTTATGGCTGAGGGTTTATGGTTTTTTGGGGATGAGGGTTTGTGGTTTTTTGGGGTTGAGAGTTTATGTTTTTTTATGTCTGAGTGTTTAGGGTTTCTTGGGGTTGAGGGTTTATGGTTTCTTTGGGTTGAGGGTATCAGGTTTTTTGGGATGTGGGTTTAGGGTTTTTTGGGGCTTATGGTTTTGGGTTTTTTTGGGTATAAGGGTTTATGTGTTTTTAGGGATGAGGTTTTAGGGTTTTATAGGACCGAGGGTTTAGTTTTTTTGGGGGTGATGAGGTTATAAGTTTTTTTTTGGGATGAGGTTTTATTTTTTGGGGGGGATGAGGTATTAGGGTTTTTTGGGGTTGAGGGTTGAGTTTTATTGGGGTTGATGATATAGTTTTTTTGTGCAATAAGGTTTAGGATTTATTGGGGATAAGGGTTTAGGGATTTTTTGGATGAGTGTTCAAGGTTTTTTATGGATGGGGGTTTACAGTTTTTTGGGACTGAGGGTTTAGGGTTTTTATGGCTGAGGGTGTAGGGTTTTTTGGGGTTGACGGTTTAGGATTTTTAGGGGATAAGGGTTTAGGGTTTTTTGGGATAATGGATTAGGGTTATTTCGGGATGGGTGTTAGGGGTCTTTTGGGGATGGGGGTTTATGGTTTTTGGGGGCCAAGGATTTATGTTTTTTAGGGTTTAAGGGTTTAGGGTTTTTTTGGGTGGAGGGTTTAGTGTTTTTTGGGGATGAGGGTTTATGGTTTTTTGGAGATAAAAGTTTAGGGTTTTTCAGGGATTAGGGTATAATATTTTTTTTGGAGTTTAGGGTTAGGGTTTTTTAATTTTTGGGGTTATTTTTTTGGGGATTAGATTTTGTGTTTTTTAGAGAAATGGTTTTAGGGTTTTTTGGGGTGGAGGGTTTAATGTTTTCTCAGGATGAGGGTTTATGGTTTTTTCATGGATGAGGGTTTAGGGTTTTTTAGGACTGAGGTTTTAGGGTTTTTCATTATTAAGGGTTTATGGTTTATCAAGCCTATGGGTTTAATGTTTATCTAGGTTAAGGTTTTAGTTTTCTCTTGGGGAATAAGGTTTAAGGGTTTCCAAAGTTCATAGTTTATGTTTTTTCATGGATGAGAGTTTGGGTATTTTTATGGAAGAGGGATTTTGGTTTTTTCATGACTGAGGGTGTAGATTTTTTTGGGGCTTAGGGTTTAGGTTTTTTTGGGGTTGGGCATTTAGGGGTTTTGTGATGAGGTTTTAGAGTTTTATGAGGCTAAGAATTTAGGTTTTTTTTAAGGATTATTGTTTAGGTTTTTTTGGGATGAGGTTTTAAGGATTTTTGGGGATGAGGTTTTAGGGTTTTGGGGATGAAGGTTTAGGGTTTTTTAGGTATTATGGATTATGGTTTTTTGTGGCTGAAGGTTTATGGGTTTTTGGGGATAAGGTTTTATATTTTTTGGGGATGATATTTTCGGATTTTTTTAGGCTGTGGGTATTTGGAGTTCTAGGTAGAGTGTTTGTTGTTTTTTGGGGATTAGGGTTTAGGGTTTTGGGGGATGAGGGTTTTGGTGTTTTTGGAGAATGGTATAAACTTTTTTGGGTTTATAGTTTAGAGTTTTTTTGGGTTGATGGATGAGGTATTTTTAGGGATTTGGGTTCAAGGTTTTTTAGGGATAAGGTTTTAGAGTTTTTTGGGGCTTAGTGTTTAGGATTTGTGAGGTTGTGGGTTTAGGGGTTTTTTGTGGGTGAGGGTTTAGAGTTTCTTGGGGATGTGGGATTGGGGTTTTTGGGAGATGAGGTTTTAGGGTATCTTGGGGATGATGGTACATGGTTTTTTGGGAACATGTGATTAAGGTTTTGAGGGGATGATGGTTTAGGGTTTATGGGGGATGAGGGTGTTGGTTTTTCTTGGAAGGAGGGTTCAGGTTTTATTTGGATAAGGGTTTATGGTTTTCTGGGTTTGAGGGATTTTTGTTTTCTAGGTATGAGGGTATATGGTATTCTAGGGATGAGAGTTTTGGGTTAACTTGGGAAGATGGTTTAGCATTTTTGCGTATGAGGGTTTGGTGTTTTTGGGGGCTAAGTGTTTAGAGTTTTCTAGGGATGAGGGTTTAGATTTTTCTAGGGATGAGGGTTTAGGGTTTTATGGGGAAGAGGGTATAGGGTTTTCTAGAGATGAGTGTTTTGGATTTCCTGGGTCTACGGGTCTATGATTTTCTGGGGATGGGAGTTTAGGGTTTTCTATTTATGGGGGTTTTGGGTTTTCTTGGGATTGTGGTTTTGGGATTTCTAGGGCTGGGGGTTTTAGGGGTTGTGGGTTTAGGGCGTTCTAGGGATGGGAGTTTATGGTTAACTATGGATTGGGGTTTAGGGTTTTTGGGGGATAGGGGTTTAGGGTTTTCTGGGGCTCTAGGTTCAGTGTTTTATGGGTCTATGGGTTTAGGATTTTCTAGGGATGAGGATTTATGGTTTTCTAGGGATACATTTTTAAGGTTTGTTTGGGATGAGTTATTAGGATTTTAATTGTATAAGTGTATAGGGGTTTCCAGGGATGAGGGCTTGTGGTTATCAATGTTTGATTTTTTAGGGTTTTCTAGTGCTTAGGGTTTAGTGTTTTATAGGGTTGAGGGTTTAGTGTTTTTAGGTGTTGAGGGTTTAGAGTTTTATAGGGTATAGGGTTTTCTGGGGATAACGGTTTATTGTTTTTTGTGGTGAGGGATTAGGATTTTCTAGGGCTATGTGTTTAGGGTTTTTGGGGATGGAGGGTTTAAAGTTTCCTATGGCTAAGGGTTTAGGGATTTTTGGGGATGAGGATTTAGGATTTTCTAGGAATAAGGGTTTTGGGTTTTCTAGGGTTGAGGATTTAGTGTTTTTTTGTTGCTAATGGTTAAGGGTTATTTGGGGTTAGGGGTTTAGGGTTTTGGAGATAAGGGTTGAGATATTTTTTATAGATGAGAGTTTTGGATTTTTTGGTTTAGGTTTTAGGGTTTTTTAAGCCTATGTTTTTTTGGTTTTTCAAGCTTGATGGTTGAGGGTTTGTTTTGGATAGGGGTTTAGGGTTTTTTGGGGCTGAGTGTTGAAGGTTTTTTGGGGATGAGGGTTGAGGTTTTTTTGGGGTTGTGGTTTTATGATTTTTTTGGGGATGAGGGATGTGGGTTTTTTGAGGATTAGGGTTTTGGGTTTTCTAGGGATGGGGTTTTTGGTTTTTTGGTTCTTAGTGTTGAGGGAATTTTTGGGCAGAGTGTTTAGGGTTTTTTGGTTATGAGGTTTAGAGTTTTTTGGGGTTTAAGATTTAGAGTTTTTTAAGGATGAGGGTTTAAGTATTTTGGGGCTGATGGTTGAGGGGTTTTTGGGGGTGATGGTATAGGGATTTTTTTTCGGTTGTTGGTTCTACGTTTTTTGGGGCTGAGGTTCTGGGGGTTTTTAGGTATAAGGGTTTTGGGTCTTTTTGGGATGGGGGTTTCAGTTATTTGGTGGTTGATGATTTTGGTTATTTTGGGGATGAGGATGAGGGATTTTGGGGGATTATAGTTTAGGGTTTTTGTTCGATGAGGGTAAAGGGTGTTTTGGGGATGATGGTTTATGATATTTTGGTGCCAAGGTTTTATGTTTTTCTAGGGTTGAGGGTTTAGGGTTTTTT
This sequence comes from Viscum album, assembly GCA_963277665.1. NCBI lineage: Eukaryota > Viridiplantae > Streptophyta > Magnoliopsida > Santalales > Viscaceae > Viscum > Viscum album. Next base: position 1,072,796,271 of record OY728121.1, on the reverse strand, counting down.
GGGGTAAGGTTGGAGGGATTTTTTGGGTATGATGGTTTAGGGTATTTTTGGACAGTTGGTTAAGGGTTTTTTGGGGATGTGGGTGTAGGGTTTTTTTGGGTAGAGTGTTTATGGTTTTATGGGTCTAGGTTTTGTGTTTTTTGGGTATTTGGGTTTAAGGTTTTTATGGATAAGGATTTAGGGTTTTTTTGGAGATTAGAGTTTGTATTTTTTTAGGGATGTGGTATCAGTTTTTCTTGGGGGTGATGGTTGAGGTTTTTTTGGGGAAGATAGATTTTTTGGGGATGAGGCTTTTGGGTTTTTTGGGGGATGAGGGTTTATTTTTTTTTGGGATGAGGGTTGAAGGTTTTTTTTTCTATTTAGGGTTATGTGTTTTTTGGGGATAGGGGTTATTTTCAGCTATGGGTTATGGGTTTCTTGAGGATGGGGGTTTATGTTTTTTTGGGGATTAGAGTTTATGGTTTTTATGGATTAGGGTCTATTTTATTTGGGTAATGAGGGTTTAGGGTTATTTGGTATAAGGTATTAGGGATTTTTTGGCTGAGTATTTAGGGTTTTGTGTGGATAAGGCTTGAGGATTTTTTTGGGGCTATGGGTTTAGCTTTTTTTGGGGCTGAGGGTTTTGAGTTTTTTGTAGTTTATGGTATAGGGTTTTTTAGAGATGGTTATTTATGGTTTTTTGGGGATTAGGTTTAGAGTTTTTTTAGTGAAGAGGGTTTAGGATTTTCTAGGGATGAGGTTTTAGGTTTCATTGGTTTTGAGAGTTTTGTGTTATTTTTGGGATGAGGATTTAGTGTATTTTGGGTTGATGTTTTAGAGTTTTTTTGGGATTAGGGTTCATTGGTTTTTGGAGCTGAGGGTTTAGTGGTTTTTAAGGATTAGGGTTTAGGGATTTTTGGGATCAGGGTCTAGGGTTTTTTGAGACATAGGGTTTGGGGTTCTTTAGGGTATGTGTTGAGGGTTTTTGGGGGATGGGGGTTTATGGTTTTTTTGTGGGTGAGGGTATTGGGTATTTTGAGGTAGATGTTTCACGGTTTATTGGAGATAAGGGTTTAGTGTTTTTTGGGTATCATTGTTTAGGGTTTTTTGGGGCTCATGGTTGGGGGTTTGTTGGGACCTTGGGTTTACGGTTTTTTTGGGGACGATGGTTTATGGTTTTTTTGGGATGAGGGTTGAGGGTTTTTTGGGGAACACTGTTGAGTGTTTTTTGAGACTGAGGGTTGAGGGTTTTTTTGGATGAGGGTTAAGGTTTCTTTTGGAATAAGGATTTAGTTTTTTTGGTGCTGAGGGTTGATGGTTTTTAGTGATTAGTGTTTATGGTTTTTTGGGGCTAATGTATTAGGATTTTTTTGGGGTGGAGGGTTTCAGGTTTTCCTAGGGATAAGTTTTTAGTGTTTTTTATATATGAGGGTTTAGGGTTTTTTTGGCCTGAGGTTTTAGGGTTTTATCATGCTGAGGGCATATCTTTTATTCAGGTTGAGTTTTCACTATTTTTTTGGATGATTGCTAAGGGTTTTTTGGGATGAGGGTTAAGGGTTTTTTTGGGGTTGAGGGTTTAGTGTTTTTTGTTGATGAGGATTCAGGGTTTTTTTTGTTTGAGGTTTTAGGGTTTTTATGATTGATGGTTCTTGTTTTTTCATTGAGGATTCTCATTTTTTTGGGTGTTATTTTTTAGATTGTTTTGGCTAAGGGTTTAGGGTTTTTTTAGATGATGGTTTAGAGTTTTGGGGGGTTAAGGTTACATGTTTATCTGGGGATGAGGGGTTAGCGTTTTTTGGGGATGAGGATTCAGAGTTTTTTTGGGGATGAGGGTTGAGGGATTTTTTGGGGCTGAGTGTTTATGGATTTTTTGGGGCTAAGGGCTTAGGTAATTTTGGGGATGGGGGATTTGGATTTTTTGGGACTCGGGGTTATAATTATTTGGTAAAGCGTGTTTAGATTTTTTTTGGGTTATCTAGCGAATTTTGGGGATGAAGCATAGGGTTTTTTTGGTGAAAAAGGTTTAGGGTTTTATTTTTGATGAGTGCTCAGGGTTTTTTTGTTGAGGTTTCAAGTATTTTTGGGGATGAGGTTCCAAGATTTTCTGGGGTTAAGGGTTCAATGTTATTTGCCTCTGAGTGTTTAGGGTTTTTTTTGTTTTTGAGGGTTAGGGGTTTTTCTGGGTTGGGGGTTTATGGATTATTGGGGATGAAGATTCAGGGTTTTTTGGGGAAGAGGGTTCATGGTTTTTTTGTGTTAAGGGTTTATAATTTTTTGGGGATGAGGGTTTATGATATTTTGGGTATAAGGGTTTAGGGTTTTTTTGGCGTAGGTTTGAGTGTTTTTTGAGGCTGATAGTTCATAGTTTCTAGGGGATTGGGGTTTAGGGTTTTTTAACGAAGAGGGTTGGGTGTTTTTTGGGGATAAGGGTTTAAAATGTTTTGGGGACGATGGTTGAGTTTTTTTTATGGATGAGGGTTGAGGGATTTTTTGGGATGAGGGTTTAGGGTTTTAAGGGGACGAAGGTTGAAGGTTTTTTGGGGTTGGGGGTTGTGGGTTTTTTGGGTATTAGGTTTTAGGGTTTTTATGGCATGGAGTTTAGTGTTTTTTGGGGTTGTGGGTTGAGGGTTTTTTGAGGATGGGGATTGATGTTTGTTCCATAAGAGTATTGATGATTTTTTTGGGGTTGAGAGTTTTGGTTTTTTTGTGGTTTATGGTTTATGGTTTTTTATGGATGAGGTTTGAGGTTTTATAGGGATAAGGGTATAGAATTTTTTAGGGAATAAGGTTTAGATTTTTTTGGGGATGAGGTTTTAAGGTTTTTTATGGCTGAAGGTTGAGGTTTTTTGAGGAAGAGGGTCTAGTTTTTTTGGGGGTTAAATGTTAGAGTTTTTTTGGGGATGGTGGTTTACTATTTTTTTAGGTCTAAAAATTTAGGGTTTTTTGGGGAAGACGATTTAGGTTTTTTAGTGATGAGGGTTTGGTATTGTTTTGGGATGAGGGTGTAGGGTTTTTTTGATTTATGGTTTATGGTTTTTTAGGGAGGAGTGTATTGGGTTTTTTGGGGATGAGGTTTTGGGGTTTTTTGGGGATGAGGGTTTAGGTTATTTTGGAGATTTGGGTATTTTATTTTTTGGGGATCAGGTTTTAGTGTTTTTTGGGGGCTTAAGGTTGAGGGTTTTATGGGGCTGAGGGTAGAGGGTTTTTTTGGGGGGCAGAGGGTTCATGGTTTTTTGGATGGGGGTTTATGGTTTTCTGGGGGTGAGAGTTGAGGATTTTCTGAGGTTGAGTGTTTAGGTTTTTTGGGGATCAGTTTTTTTTTGTATTTTTAGGATAAGGATTCAATGTTTTTTGGGAGAAGGGTTTAGGGTTTTTTATGGTTGAGGGTTTTGGGATTTTTGTGGAAGATTTTTGAGGGTTATTATGGTTTGAGGGTTTTTTCAGGTTAACAGTTTAGGGTTTTTCTGGGCAAAGGGTTTAGGGGTTTTTTTGGTTGAGGGTTTAGGGATTTTTGAGGCTGAGGTTTTTTTGATTTATGGGGATCAGGGTATAGGGTTATTTTGGGCTGAGGGTTTAGGTTTTTTTAGGGATAAATATTTAGGGTTTTTTTTACGTTGAAGGTTTTGGGTTTTTTGGAGATAAGAGTTTCGAGTTTTTTTGGGGATAAGGGTTTATTTTTTGGGGGGCAGAGGGTTTACGGATTTTTGGGATGGTGGTTTAGGGTCTTTTGTGAATGATGGTTTTGGGTTTTTTGGGGCTAAGGGTGTAGGGTCTTTTGTGGATTAATGCTTGGGGTTTTTTGAGGCTGAGGGTTTAGGATTTATTTTGTTGTTATGGGTTTTGGGTTTTTGGGGCAGAGGGTTGAGGGTTATTTAGGGATGAGTGTTGAGGGTTTTTCAAGCTGAGTATTTAGGATTTTTTTTATAATGATGGTTTAAGGTTTTTGATTCTGAGGGTTTAGTGTTTTTTAGTGATGAGGTTTTATGGATTTTTTTGGATAAGGGTTTTGGGTTATAAGTGGCTAAGGGTTTATGGTTTTTGGGTTCTAAGGGTTTAGGGTTTTTAGGGATGAAGTTTTAGGGTTTTTAGGGTATATGAGTGTTTTGTTTTTTTAGGGATGAGAGTTTAGGGATCTTTAGGGTGAAGGGTTTAGTGTTTTTGGCGGATAAGGGTTTAGGTATATTTGGAATGATGGTTTAGGGACATTGTAGACTAAGAGTTTAGGGAATTTTGGGGATGAGGGAGTTGGGTATTTTTGGGATGAGGGTTTAGGGTTTTTTGGGCCATAGTGTTTAGGGTTTTTTGGGGCCAAGGGGTAAGGGTTTTTTCAGGATCAGGGTTTAGGTTTTTTTTGTATTAGGGTTTGAAGTTTTTTGGGGATGAGGGTTTATGGTTTTTTGGGTATTATGGATTAGGGTTTTTTAGGCTGAGTGTTTATGGTTTTTTTATACTGATGGTTTAGTGTTTTTTGGGATGAGGGTTTAGGGTTTTTTTTTGAGGCTAAGGGTTGAGGATTTTTTTGTCCTGATAGTTTAGGTGTTTTTTGGTGGTGTGTGTTTAGAGTTTTTAGACCTTATTATTGAGGGTTTTTTGGGATAGAGGGTTGAGGGTTTTTTAGAGCTAATAGTTAAGGGTTTTTTTTCTGGGTTGAGGTTTGATGGTTTTTTGGCACAGAGGGTTGAGGGATTTTGGTGCTAATGATTTTAGGATTTTTTAGAGATAAGGTTGAAAGGGTTTTTTGTTCATAGGGTTAAGGGTTTTATGGGGATGAGTATTGAGGGTTTATTGGGGCTGAGGGTTCATGGTTTTTTGGGGATGAGGGCTATGGGTTTTTTTGGTGGATGGTTTAGGGTTTTTTGGGACTGAGGGTTCAGGGTTTTTTAGTGCAGAGGGTTCAAAGTTTTTTTTGGGTTTAGGGTTTGGGGTTTTTTAGGGAAGAGGGTTCAATGTTTTTTTTTGGGATGGGTTCATGTTTTTTTCGGGCTAGGGGTTTAGGGTTTTTTGGGGATGTGGGTTCTGGGTTTTTTGGGGCTATGGGTTCATGGTTTTTTTGGTGCTGATGATTTAGGTTTTTTTGAGGTTTGGTGTTAGTGTTTTTTATTTTTGGTGATTAGGTTTTTTTGGGTCTAAGAGTTTAGGAATTTTCAGGGATGGTGGTTTAGTGATTTTTGTGGATGAGGGTTTGGGGTTTTTGGACGCTGAGGGTTCACAGTTTTTTTCAGGTGAGGGTTGGCAGTGTTTTTGGGGTAGAGGATTCATGATTTTTTTTCTAGGAGGTTTCATGGTTTTTTTGGACAGAGGTTCAATTTTTATTGGGGACTAGTGTTTAGAATTTTTTAGGGTTGATTATTTTGGTATTTTTTTGTGGTGATAGTTAAGGGTTTGAGGGTTTTGGGTTCATGGTTTTTAGGGCCTTAGGGATTAGGTTTTTTTTTGGGATTGAGGGTTAAGTGTGTTCTGGGGATGAGGGTTTTGGTTTTTTGGGGTTGATGGTTTAGGGTTTTTTAGGGCCTAGGGTTCAAGTTTTTTTGGATCTAAGGGTTTAAGTTTTTTTGGGGATGAGTGTTTAGGTTTTTTACTACTGAGGGTTTAGTGTTTATTGGGGTTGAGAGATCTATTTTTATTAGGGAAGAGGGAAATAGGTTTCTTAGGAATGAGGGTTCTAGGTGTATTGAGGAAGAGGGTTTAGAGTTTCTTTGGGAGGAGGATTCAAATTTTCATAGGCCTATGGGTATGATTTTCTCAGATATGATGGTTTAAGGTTTCTTGGGTCTAAGGGTTGATGGTTTTTTAGGTCTGTGGGTTGAGGTTTTATTAGGGTTGAGGGATCAGGGTATTTTGGGGCAGAGAGCTTAGGGTTTTTTTCAAGATGAGGGTTTTGGATTATTTTTGGACTATGGGTTCAGGGTTTTTTGGGGATGAGGGTTCAACATTTTTTGGGAATCAGTGTTCAGGTTCTTTTTGGGTGAGGGTTCTGGGGTTTTTGGGGTTAAGGATTTTGGGGTTTTTAGGGATTAAGGCTTAGGTTTTCATGTAGATTAGGGTTCATGGATTTTTAGGGATTATGGATACGGGTTATTTGAGGCTAGGGGTTGAGGGTGTTGCTAAGCGTTAAGGGTTTTTTAGGGTGGAGGTTTGAGGGTTTATTGAGGATGAGGGTTCAAGGTATTTTTGGGGATGGGGTTGATTGATTTTTGGGGATGAGGGTTTGGTTTAGGTTTTTTTTTCGACAGAGGGTTGAGGGTTTTTTGGGGAAAATGATTGAAGGTTTTTTGGGGGATGAGGTTCAACAGTTTATTAGGTTGAGGGTTTTAGTTTTTTTGGGGATGAGGGTTGAGTGTTTTCTGGGGATGAGGGTTGAGGGTTGTTTGGGGTTTAGGGTGCAGGGTTTAGGGTTTTTATGGGGATTATGTTTTATGGTTTTTTGGGGATGAGTGTTAATGGTTTTCTAGGGATGAGTGTTGGGGGTTATTTTTGGGGCTAAGGGTTTTGGTTTTTTTGGGTATGAGTATTTTCTATTTTTTGGGGGATGAGGTTTTAGGGTTTTTTGGGGATGTTTTTTTATTGATTTTTAGTGATGAGGGCTTAGGGTTTTGGGGGATGAGGGTATATGTATTTTTGGGATTGAGGGTTTAGGGTTTTTTTGGTTCATTAGATTAGAGTTTTTTTGGTAGAGGGTTTATGGTTTTTTGGGGAAGAGGGTTTAGGGTTTTTTGGGGATAGGCACTTAGGATTTTTTGGGGTCGAGGGTTGATGTTTTTTTTAGTCCGAGGGTTGAGGTTTTTATGGGGATTAGGGTTGAGGATTTTTTAGTGTGGAGGTATGAAGGATTTTTAGTTCAAAGGGTTGTTGGGTTTTTGAGGTAGAGGGTTGTGATCTTTTTAGGGCAGTGGAATGAGTGTTTTTAGGGTTGAGGGTATCAATATTTCTGGGTATGAGGGTTTAGGGATTTTTAGAGTTGAGGGTTTAGGGTTTTTTTGGGTTGAGGTTTTAGTGCTTTTATAGGGATGATTGTTTAGGGATTATTAAGGTTGAGGGTGTAGGGTTTTTTTGGGGTTGAGGGTAGAGTATTTATTAAGTCTGAGGGTTTAGATTTTTTTTGGGAATGAGGGTTGAGGGTTTTTTGAAGATGGGGGTTTTTTGGGCTTAGGGATAAGGGTATTTTTGGGAAGATAGTTTAAATATTTTTTGGGTTTAGGGTTTATGGATTTTTGGGGATGAGGTTTTATGGTTTTTAGGGACTATATTTTAGTTTTTTGGGGGCTGAGGGTTGGGGGTTTTGTGGATAAGGCTTGTGGTTTTATTGGGGTCAAGGGTTTAGTGTTTTTTGGGGATGAGGGTTCATGGATTTTTTATAAGTGTTTGGGGTTTTTTGGGGTTGAGTATTTGGGTTTTTTTGGGATAATGGTTTTGGGTTTATTGGGGACCATGGTTTTAGGTTATTAGGGATCTAGGTTTATGGTTTCTTAGAGATGATGGTTAAGGATTTTTCGGTCCATAAGGCTGATTTTTTTTGGTTTGGGGGTTGAGTGTTTTTTAGGGATGAATGTTGAGGTTTATTGGGGATGATATTTTAGGTGTTTTTTGTACCGAGGGTTATGTTTTTTGGGGGAAGAGTGTTTAGGGTATTATGGTGCTGAGTCTTTAGGGTTTTCTAGGGTATAGCGATTAGGTTTTTCTAGGGAAGAGGGTTTAGGGTTTTCTAGGGATGTTGGTTTTTGGTTTTCTATGGATGAGTGATTAGGGTTTTTTGGTGCTAAGGGTTTAGGTTTTTCTAGGGATAAGAATTTAGGGTTTTATGGGGTTAAGGGTTTATGGGTTTCTAGGATTTATTGGTAAGTATTTTATAGGGTTGAGTGCTTAGGTATTTCTAGGGATGAGGTTTTAGAGTTTTCTGGGGCCAAGGGTTTAGGGTTTTCTAAGGATGAGGGTTTGAGTTTTTTTTGGGGTTGAGTGTTTAGGGTTTTCTGGGGCTGAGGGTAAGGTTTTTTGGGGATAAGTTTTTTGGGTTTTATAGGGATGATGGTTTATGTTTTTATAGGGATTAGGGTTTTGGGTTTTTTTGGGATTAGGATTTACAATTATTTGGGGATGAGGGTTTTATGTTTTTTTATGGCTAACAGTTTTGGGGATTTTAGGAATGGGGGTTTTTTGGTTTTCTAGGGATGCGGGTTTGGTGTTTTTTGGGGCTTAGGGTTAGAATACTTTTGGGGATTAGTATTTGGGTTTTTTTGGGGTTTCAGGTCTGGTTTTTTTTGGGATTAGGTTTTGGGGTTTTGGGGCCTAATTATTTGGGGATTTTTGGGGCTGATGGATTGTGTTTTTTTGGGGATGAGGGTTTAGTGTTTTTTAGGGTTGAGGGTATGTGGTTTTTTGGGGATGAGGTTTTGGGGTTCTTTATTTATAAGGGTTTGGGGATTTTTGGGTTTTGGGTTTAGTTTTTTTAGGATGAATGTTTGGAATTTTTGGGTATTGGGGATTAATATATTTTTTGGGATGAGAAATTAGGCTTTTTTTATGAGGTTTTAGGGTTTTTGGGGGTATAGGGTTTATATTTTTTATTATTCTAAGGGTTTAGGGTTTTTTAACAATGAGGGTTTGGGGGTTTTGGGGATGAGGGTTTTGGGTTTTTTAGGGCTGTGGGTTTTGGTTTTTTTAGGGATAGGGGTTTGAAGTTTTTTGTTATTGAGGGTTTTGAGTCTTTTGGGGATAAGGGTTTAGTGTTTTTTAGGTCTGAGGGTATGGGGTTTTTTGGGGATAAGGGTATGTGGTTTTGGGGATGAGGATTTAGGGTATTTTGGGGAAGTGGTTTTGGGGTTTTTTGGGGCCAAGGGTTTGGGGGGGTTTTTTGGGATGAGGGTATAAATTTTTTTTGGGATTAAGGGTTTTGGGTTTTTGATGGTTGAGGGTTTGGTGTTTCATGGGCCACAGGGTATATGGATTTTTGGGGATGAGGGTTTATGATTTTTTGGGATAGAGTGTTTTGGGTTTTTTAGGGTCTAACCATTTAGGGTTTTTTAGGCATGGGGATTTAGGGTTTTTTGGGGGATAAGGGTTTAGTGGGATGAGTGTTTAGGGTTTTTTGGGGCTATGGGTATAGAATTTTTGGGGCTATGGGTTTTGGGTTTTTTTCTACTGTGGGTTTTGTGATTTTTAGGACCGAGTATTTAGGGTTTTTTGGGGCCGTGGGTTTGGTGTTTTTTGGTCCCGATGGTTTAGGGATTTTTGGGGGCAAAGGATTTAGGATTTTTGGCACTGTGGGTATTGGGTTTTTTATGGATGAGGGTTTATTGTTTTTTTTGGATGAGGGTTTAGGTTTTTTTGGCAGAGGGAATACAATTTTTTGGGTTCGAGGGTTTAAGGTTTTTAGGGATGAGGGTTTAGGGTTTTTGGGGCCAAGGGAATATGGTTATTTGGGACTGAGGGTTTGGGGTTTTTGGGGGATGAGGGTTTAGTGTTTTTAGAATAGAGGGATTAGGGTCTTTTAATGATGATTTTTTTTGGTTTTTTAGGGTTAGGGTTTTGGGATTTTTGGGGATGGGGGTTATGGTTTTTTGGGGAGGAGGATTTTGGGTTTTTTTGGGATGATGGATTGGTGTTTTTTGGGGACCAGGGTGTTGGGTTTTTCGGGGCTAAGTGTTTAGGGTTATTTTTGGATGAGGGTTTAAGTTTTTTAGGGGCTGAGGGTGTAGGGTTTTTTGGGGGTGTGGGTTTAGTTTTTTTGTGGGATGAGGGTTTTTGTAAGAACCCGGTTCTTATTCTTGAGGTACGGGTTTCTTCGTTTCTTTTTTCCTTAAGTGTTTTTAAGAAAATAAGGAAAATGGGGGAAAATCCTAAATTTTGGAAGTACACGCCGTGTAATTTTCCACATGCCATGTACTTTTGGCTGTGTGGGATGAGTACACGGGGCCTGTGGCCATGCCGGCGATGAAGGGTGTAGAAACTGACTACACGCCGTGTAGTGGTCCTTTACACGTCGTGCAGTCATTCGGAAGGAGAATTGTAAGGCGGTGGCCAGCTGTGCAACAGAACACGCTGTGTGCTCATGCAGACACACCATGTAGTCATGTTGGCAGGTGAACAGTGCCACGCTAGCGGAAAGCCGCCAGGGGAACAGTTTAAAAAATGGGAAGTACATTCCATGTACTTGGAAGTACACGCCATGTAATTTGTTTTTTCGCTTAAAATGGGCAGTAGCCTCCCCTATTCACAGGGAAGGCTTAGAACCGGACGAGATCTCGGGAGGGGACGACCGAATCTTTGAGGATCCATTGATCGCGAACTGGGAATCCGATTCCACCTCGGATGATCTCGTTGGAACCGTGCGGGTAAGCCCTCCCTTCTCCTTGTGTATTACGTACCAATTATTACTCTAATGAAAGTTATTTAAGGTTGAATGAAACTTCATTCACATCAGATCTACATCGTTCTAGGATGAATCAAGGATCATCGTTCGCGTATATCGTTCGTGGGTGTTAAAGGTAGGTGGCTTGGTGTTTATTTTCCAACTGTCGTACATTTTTGCGTGTTTTTGAGCTACGAACCCATATTTGAGGTGTCTTGTGGCTGAGGCCGTGGATATTTTAAATAACTAAAATTGTATAGGTAATTAAATAAAGTTGTAAAATTGTTGTTTGGGATCAGTGCTTGGATCCAGGACCACCCCGGGGGTGTGTTCCTCTTTTTAGCCATTTGGCCAGGATACCCGAGGGTATTCCTTGTTAGTAATGATTATAGAATTGACTTGAGAGGAATTGCATATGTATGTTGGTTTACATGTTGGGAATTGACCCGGTTACTTTAGCCCGAGGTCATTGTTTTGCTTAGCCTGAGGGCAGTTGTTATCTTAGCCTGAGGGAAACTTCTTCTGTGCCTGTGGGCAATAGACTCTATGCCTGAGGGTGACACTACCTACACCGGAGGGAAAAATATGTTATGATTGTGGGCAATTACCTGTGGGTTATGTTCCTGATTACATGAGGGTAAGGGTTGAGTGTCTGTGGACACTGACTATTTACATAGAAATTCACTGTGGTGTTTTCTTCACATTAAATGGATAAATTGAATATTAAAATGGAAATAGTACTGTTAAGTTAGTTACTTTTTAGTACTTCTTACTTTATTGTATTTTACTACTGAACACTGTTGATGCATGCTTTCACCCAGTTGGGCACGGGCCTTTGGTGGGTGCCTACTGAGAAATATTTCTCACACCCTGTTTGGGTCATGCTTTTCGGCCTAAACAGATTAAATTTCTGCAGGTGTTGATAGAGGCAAGATTCCCTATACAGGTACTTGATTACTGCTGGGGTGTAGGAGAGCATGGGACCGAGCATTGGCACGTGATGCCGTGGGAAGTTCTGTTTTTCTTTTCCGTACCTGTAATTCAGTTGTATTGTATTGATTGTGTAACATGTTATGGCTGTTTTCATAGAATTGAGGCTTGTTGCATCAGTATTTATATACTGGTTGGTTATATCTACTGTATTTGTTTATTTCAGTTATGTATGGTTATTTTCTTCCGCTATTGCATGCTTTATTTCATATTCTGATGCACTACACTTTGACAAATGAGGGCATAGTTTCCCCACTATCAGACCTCGTCCCTCACTGCTAGTCGGCAGCCTCTGGCATTTGGGGAAATGCACTTGAGGTCATCTGGCGAACCGGGTTCGGGGTACCCGTTGAATGGAACCCAGGTCTGGGACGTTACAAAGTGGTATCAGAGGAGTTATTTTCTTTGACTTACTATTTGGAGCCTTATTTAGGGATAGGACAGAAACAGTAGTTGGTAATAAGCTGTGCCCAGTTGTAGCTAACCCGTGTATAGGGAAAAGCCGGTCTACCTTGTATTTTTGCAATTTTTCTGATTTTGCAGATTTTACAGTTGACTTGTTTTCACCATTGGGTGACGAACTTGAGATTGTGCTGGTTATCTTTTATCTATGGGTTCTATTTAGTTGCAACCTGATGAGATGAGGGTATTCCATCTCATGCATCATATAGGCACATGCTAGAAATCACATGCCATGCATAGTTCTGTTCCATGTAGGTGCATTAGAAATTTCATGTTGTTGTGATAGTTGTTGTGCTAGTAAAGCATGTTGTTGTGATAACTGCTTTGAAAAATACCTTCTATGTGATAAGGTATTTTCTTGTGTGAGCCGGTTGATATAATTAACACCAAACTTTGGTTTTTTGGGGAGTATGGTCCCTCATTTACCGGAATTTGGCGGATCATTGACCGTTTATTTATTATAACACAAATAAGATGCCAAACTTTGATTCGCGGGGAGTATGGGCCCTCATGGATCGGAATTTGGAACTTAGGTGTTGGTTTTTAGTATTTCTGGCTTCTGAGAAAGTTTATGAGGCATACTGTCTGGAAAACCCAGTATACACGCCGTGTAGTACCTTAGACATGTCGTGTATGGGCTTCTGTTCGGGAAGAAAAATAAAATTTTGGGTACACACCGTGTACTCAGAGTACATGCCGTGTAGTCTCTTCCCGTGTCACAAACCATGTGGGAGGTGACACGGGGTAGGGAATGTTTTGGGAAAACACGCTGTGTACATGATATACACGCCGTGTAGGGTTGAACCAGAGTCCGGCCGTGTAACTAACAACACGGGTCGGTGAACTCTTTTCTTGAACACACCGTGTCAATGATGAACACGCCGTGTAGTGTTACCTGGGGACTCGACTATGTAACTGACAACACGGGCCAGTGTCACCTCTCCTTGAACATGCCGTGTACCTGTGGGACATGTCGTGTAGTCTTGTACGAGGACAGACCGTGTGGACTTAGCTGTGTGGCTTGGAAACAGGGTGATGTACACGCCGTGTGCGAGTGTAACATGCTATGTAGTGTCAAGATGAGTAGTCGGCCGTGTCTCAAATGACACAGGCAGTTGGAAAATTACACCATACACACCGTGTAGATTATATACACGCCGTGTAGTTTTTGTTCAACGGGAGCCGTGTGGCTTAGCCATGTAGAAGGACCCGGGCAGGGGAAGAGAAGTCAAGTACATGCCGTGTAGTCAGTATACACGCCGTGTAGTCTTGTTTTTAAAATCCTGAAATGCATTCTTCCTCTTGTTTCCTTTGTGGTTCCTTCACTTTCGGTCTTAATAATCTTGAATCTAAGGCGTGTTTTTGACCTTGTACTGTCATGCCGCCTAGACATTCGCGCGTTGTTCGCCAGGAGAGCAGCAACGACTATACTCCAGAGATGGTGGGCCATGGGATACCAGTTGATCCCCCAGCAGAGCCTGATGCGGCACCAGCCGTTATACCGGACACAGGCGTAGAGGCGCAGTTCCATGAAGGCTTTATGCGGTTCATGAAGACCTTTCAGGGAGCACCACAGGCTGCCACATCTATGGCCGAGCTAACTCGTATCTTTCAACAGTAGCATCCGCCTACGTTTTTAGGGGATGGAGGACCATAGGCTGTGGAGTCTTGGTTGGGGTCGATTCAGACTATTTTCGAGCATCTTAAGATGCCTCCAGGGCAGAGGGTCAAGCTCGTGACTTATATGCTGTGTGATTCCTTCAAGAGGTGGTGGGATGTTACCACCCAGTCAGAGCATCATGGAGACATGGCGTGGGAAGATTTTCGGGCAGTACTCTATGACTTCTTTTTCCCAGAGACGTTGAGGGAAGATAGAGCTCGAGAGTTCGTGAATCTGCAGTAGGGCGCTATGTCGGTGATGGATTATTCTGCTCGCTTTACCGAGCTTCAACGTTTTTCACCCGTGCTGGTGGGTGATGAGATGTTGAGGGCCTGGTTCTTTGAGGATGGTCTCCGATATGACATCCGAGCACTGGTGAATGTTTTCAGGTTGCCTTTAGTACATGATATTGTGAACCAGGTGCTGATTACAGAGATGAACCTGCGAGAATCTAGTGGTGTGGGCCAGGGCGGTTCAGCACCAGTTACTAGTACTATTTCTACTGGAAAGAGGAAGAGACAGATGGACTTCTCTCAGGGTGGAAGTACCAGTCAGAAGAATGCTTCAGGTGGCCAGGTCATGTGCTACCATTGTTTTAAGGAGGGGCACAAGAGACTACAGTGTCCACAAGACCTAGTAGAGTGCCGAGCTTACGGCAAGATGGGTCATCTGCAGCGCTTTTGCAGGGAGTTTCTACTAGTGGATAGTGAGAGGGGTTCTGTGCAGACTCCGCGTGTGGGAGTAGGACTAGTGGCTTATTACCAGTCAGAGAGCTGGAATACGCCAGGGCGTGCAGGAAGAGATGGTGGTCGTGGCCATGGTATCCAGACACTAGGATCTTAGAGGCAATAGGGCGGGAAAGCTAAGGATAGCCAGGCTATGTCACAGGGCCGCGACACTGGGCAGACATATGCAGTGCAACAGACCCAGAAGGAGCAGGATCCCAGACCTTCTACTATCATAGGTACTATTCTTGTAGCTTCTATCTTGTTTTCAGTACTTTTCGATATGGGTACTACACATAGTTTCATATCTATTCCCGTTGTGGAGATCCTTGGGCTCAGTGTTTCTTCTTCTTCTAATATTATGACGCTAGACACTCCGTTGGGAATGAGAACGACGTGTGTGCGTCGGTGTAAGGAGTTACCCCTTGAGGTTGGTGGGTGTCACTTTCTTTGGGACCTCTATGTCTTAGAGATGACAGCTTATGACGTCATTCTCGGAATGGACTGGTTGGTTCCCTTTCGAGCCTTTGTAGACTTCTATCATCGCAGGGTGCGTTTCACGTCACCAAAGGGCGGAGAGTTTCTATACAAAGGTGAGTGGGATGTTCAGGTGAGTTGAGTTGGACCAGACCATCGTGGGTGAGGTGGAGTCACAGCCCAGATTGCGAGTTTATATCTGTATGATCAGGGGACTTGTCAGACATATTTCCCTCCAGTGGTTGATCGTTTCAGGGATGTCTTCTCGGACGAATTTTCAGGTCTACCTCCAGAGAGAGAGGTGTATTTCTCTGTTGATCTTGTGCCAGGAGTAGCACCAGTGTCCATTCCTCCTTATAGAATGGCCACGCCCGAGCTGCAGGAGCTCAAGAGGCAGTTAGAGGAGTTACAGTCAAAGGGTTTCATCCGACCCAGTACTTCTCCTTGGGGTTTTCCGGTCCTCTTTGCGAAGAAGGAGGACGGTACCCTCAGACTTTGTGTGGATTATCCGAAGCTGAACCAGTTGACGGTTAAGAACCGATATCCCTTGCCAATGATGGACAATATTTTTGATTAGCTTCGTGGAGAATGAGTGTTCTCGAAGATTGACTTGAGATCAGGATATCACCATCTGCACATGAGACCATCAGATATACCACTTACAACCTTCAGGAGTAGGTATGATCTATATGAGTACTTGGTTATGCCATTCAGACTCACGAATGTGCCAGTAGTTTTCATGGATCTGGTGAATCGTGTGTTCCATCCTTATCTGGATTCTTTTGTGTTAGTATTCGTGGATGGCATTTTGGTGTACTCTTACACTCGACACGACCATGCCACCCATCTTGAGATCGTATTGAGTACAATGAGAGAGCATCAGGTATATTCTAAGATCTCAAAGTTCCACTTTTTGATGGACTAGATTCACTTCCTGGGTCACATTATCTCAGAGTCAGGAGTTGTAGTAGACCCAGAGAAGGTGAGAACAGTAGTTTCTTGGGAGTAGCCTAAGAATGTGTTTGAAATACAGAGTTTCTTAGGGCTGGCTGGTAACTAAAGACGCTTCATACAAGACTTCTCTCTCTTAGCAGCACCGTTGACGGGTTTGACTAAGAAGGGTGTGAAGTTCGTTTGGTCAGAAGCTTGCGAGAAAGCCTTTCAGGAACTGAAAGAAAGGTTGACATCAGCACCAGTCCTGATACTCCCAGAGCAGGGAAAGAGCTATACAGTTTACTGTGACGCATTAGGTATTGGGATGGGAGTAGTGTTGATGTAGGGCAATCGAGTCGTTGCGTACGGGTCTCGGCAGTTGATGCCACATGAGAGAAATTACCCGATGCATGATCTCGAGTTGGCTGCAGTTGTCATGCGTTACGCTGTTGGAGACATTATCTCTTGGGAGAGGATTTTGTGGTTTTCACCAACCACAAAAGTCTCAAGTATATTTTTACTCGGCGTGAATTGAATATGAGGCAGATAAGGTGGGTTGAGTACCTACGGTCCTTCGATTTTGATCTTGCCTATACACATGGTAAAGGTAATGCAGTAGTTGATGCACTGAGTAGGAAGACTCAGATACAGGCAGTGCAGGAGGCCAGTGGTGAGTGGCAGCTTATGGCCTTGTTCTCTGAGATGCATTTGGAGGTGAACGACAGTCAGGGGAAGACCTATATTTCATCTTTAGTTGTGACTTCTACCCTCCTGGACAGAGTAAGGATGAGGCAGATATCTGATTCATAAGGCCTAGTTCTACGGGAGTCGGTGGCAAGTGAGGACCCTCCTCCTAGTTGGACGATAGGCGATGATGAGGTACTGAATTTCCATGGACGAGTATGGGTTCTAGGGGATATACGTGAGGGGATGATGTAGGAGTTTCATGCTTCAGCTTGGGCAGTTCATCCCGGGGTTACCAAGATGTACCGTGACTTGAGACGTAAGTACTGGTAGCTGGGTATGAAGAGGGGTGTAGATGGTTTTGTTATGAGATGTTCCACCTGTCAGCAGGTGAAGGTGAAGCATCAGAGACCGGCTGGACTGTTGTAGTAGTTACCCATTCCGGAGTGGAAATGGGATGATGTCGTGATGGATTTCATGAATGGTTTTCCGAGGTCACCTCGAGGCAATGATGCCGTGTGGGTTGTTGTGGAAAGACTCATGAAGGTATCTCAATTTTTACCGATCAAGGAGACCTTCGGTGTTGACGACCTCGGAAGGCTGTATATCCGAGAGATTGTACATCTTCATGGGGTCCCTCGTTCTATCGTTTTAGATAGGGATGCCCATTTTATGTCACATTTCTAGCAGAGTTTTCAGAGGGCACTGGGTACACAGGTGCTTCTGAGTACAGCTTACCACCCTCAGACCGATGGCCAGTCAGAGCGTACGATACAGGTTCTAGAAGACATGCTACGTGCATGCGTCCTAGACTTTGGGGGCTCTTGGGAGAAGCACATACACCTTGTCGAGTTTGCCTATAACAATAGTTTTCAGGCGACTATTGAGATGACACCATACGAGGATTTATATGGTAGGCCTTTCCGATCACCTTTGTGCTGGTTAGAGGCAAGTGAAGCAGCTTTACTGGGACCATGTCTTGTGCAGGAGACTTCTGAGCAGGTCTAATTGATTCAGAAGTGGATGGATACTGCACAATCTTGTCATAAGTCATATTCTAATCGCCACAGATGACCTTTGGAGTTCGTGGTTGGGGATCAGGTTTTATTACGTGTTTCTCCGAGGATGGGACACAGACAGATTAGGATATAGGGTAAACTTTCACTGAGGTATGTGGGGCCATTTGAGATTCTGGAGAGAGTTGGGCTGGTTGCCTATCGATTGCAGTTACCGCAGAGGTACCGGGCCATGCACGACGTCTTCCATGTGTATCAGTTGTGTCGCTATCATTCAGACCCGGCTCATGTTTTTCAGCCAGAGGAGGTTGAGATTCAGATTGATGCGTCCTTTGAGGAGCACCCGATTCTTATCGTTGACAGGAGCACGAAGGTTCTCCGAGTCCAGTCAGTTCCTCTCATACGGGTGCTATGGCCACATGGATGAGTGTAGGGAGAAACCTGGGAGTGGGAGACCGATGTACATGCTCAGTGTCCGGAGTTGTTCACGACTATATCTTCACCACCCTTAGAAGGGAAATTCGGGGATGAATTGCTTTAAGGGGGGAAGTTGGTAAGAACCCAGTTCTTATTCTTGAGGTATGAGTTTCTTTTTTTCTCTTTTCCATAAGTGTTTTTAAGAAAATAAGTAAAATGGGGAAAAATACTAAATTTTGGAAGTACACGCCATGTACTTTTCCACACATCGTGTAATTTTGGCCGTGTGGGATGAGTACACGGGGCGTGTGGCCATGCCGTCGATGAAGGGTGTATAAACCGAATACATGCCATTTAGTTGTCCTTTACATGCCGTGTAGTCAGTCGGCAGGTGAATAGTAAGGCGGTGGCCAACTGTGTGACAGAACACGCCGTGTGCTCATGGAGATATGCCGTGTAGTCATGTCGGCAGGTGAACAATGCCATGCTAGCAGGAAGCTTCCAGGAGAACAGTTTAAAAAATGGGAAGTACACGTCGTGTACTTGGAAGTACACACCGTGTACTTTGTTTTTTTCGCTTAAAATAGGTAGTAGCCTCCCCTGTTCACATGGAAGGCTTAGAACCGGACGAGATCTCGGGAGGGGACGATCAAATCTTCAAGGATCTGTCGATCGCGAACCGGGAATCCGATTCCGCCGCAGACGATCTCATTGGAACCACGCGGGTAAGCCCTCCCTTCTCCTTGTGTATTACTTACCAATTATTCCTCTAATGGAAGTTATTTAAGGTTGAATGAAACTTCTTTCACCTCAGATCTATGTCATTCTAGGACGAATCAAGGATCATCGTTCGCGTATATCGTTCGTGGGTGTTAAAGGTAGGTGGCTTGGTGTTTATTTCCCAACTGTCGTGCATTTTTATGTGTTTTTGAGCTACGAAACCATATTTGGGGTGTCGTGTGGCTAAGGCCATAGATATTTTAAATAACTAGAATTGTATAGGTAATTAAATAAAGTTGTAAAACTATTGTTTGGGATCAGTGCTTGGATCCAAGACCACCCCGGGGGTGCATTCCTCTGTTTAGCCATTTGGCCAGGATACCCGAGGGTATGCCTTGAAGTAATGATTATAGAATTTCCTTGATAGGAATTTCATATGTATGTTGGTTTACATTTTGGGCATTGACCCAATTACTTTATCCCAAAGGCGTTGTTTTTCTTAGCCTGAGGGCAGTTGTTATCTTAGCCTGAGGGAAACTTCTTCCGTGCCTATGGGAAATATACTCTGTGCCTGAGGGCGACACTACCTACGCCTGAGGGAAAAATATGTTATGCCCGTGGGAAATTACCTATGGGTTACGTTCCTGATTACCTGAGGGTAAGGGTTGAGTGTCTGTGGACACTGACTGTTTACATAGAAATTCACTGTGGTGTTTTCTTCACATTAAATGGATAAATTGATTATTAAAATGGCAATAGAACTGTTAAGTTAGTTACTTTTAAGTACTGCTTACTTTATTGCATTTTTCTACTGCACACTGTTGATGTATGCTTTCACCCAGTTGGGCATGGGCCTTTGGTGGGTGCCTATTGAGATATATTTCTCACACCCTGTTTGGGTCATGATTTTGGGCCCAAACATATTACATTTATCTAGGTGTTGATATGGGTAAGAGTCCCTATACAGGTACTTGATTTCTGTTGGGGTGTAGGAGAGCATGGGATTGAGCATTGGCTCGTGATGCCGCAGGCTGTTCTATTTTTCTTTTCTGTACTTGTACTTCTGTTGTATTGTATTGATTGTGTAACATGTTCTGGTTGTTTTCATAGAATTGAGGAATTTTTCATCATTATTTATATACTGGTTGGTTATATCTACTGCAATTGTTTATTTCAGTTATTTATGGTTATTTTCTTCCGTTGTTTCATGTTTTATTTCGTATTCCGCTGTGCTACACTTTTACAAATGAGGGAATAGTTTCCCCACTATCAGACCTGGGCCCTCGCTGCTAGTCGGAAGCCTCTGGAATTTGGGGAAATGTGCTTGAGTTTACGTGGAGAACCGGGTTTGGGGAACCCGTTGAGTGGCACTCGGGCCCGAGACGTTATAATTTGGGGTTTTTTCATTCCGAGGGTTTAGGTTTTTGGGGGTTTAGGGTTTCTTGGGGTTGTTGGTTTGTTGTTTTTTGGTGTGAGGGTTTGTGGTTTTTTGGGGTCGAGTTTTTAGGGTTTATTTAGGGATAAGGTTTATAGTGTTTTTTTAGGGATGTGTATTTGGGGTAGTTTTGGTCTGTGGGTTTTTTGATTTTTGAGGTTCAGTGTTTTTTTTGGGGATGAGGGTTTTGGGTTTTTTGTGGTGGAGGGTTTTGGGTTTTTTAGGGATGAGGGTTTTGAGTTTTTTTTGGGTCTGAGTATTTGGGGGTTTTTTGGGGGTAAATTTTTAGGGTTTATTTTGGGTTAGGGATTAGTGTTTTTATTGCTAAAGGTTTAGGGTTCTTTAGTATTGAGTGTTTTGGTTTTTCTGGATTGGGTTTAGGTTTTTTGGGGTTTTAGGGTTTCAAGTTTTTTCGAGTGTGAGGGTTTTGGTGTTTTCAGGGATAACGGATTATGGTTTATTGGAGTTGAGGGTTTATGGTTTTTTGGGTATGATGTTATAGGGTTTTTAGGGAATTATTTGTTTTTTTTGGTTGTGAAGGTTTAGGGTTTTTTTTGGGAAGATGGTTTAGAATTATTTGGGGATAAGAGTTTAGGGTTTTTTTGGATGAGTGTTCAAGGTTTTTTGTGGTCGAGGCTTTAAGGTTTTTTATTTATGATGGTTTAGGGTTTTTTTAGAAGGGGGTGTAGGGTTTTTGGGGGAGAGGTTTAGGATTTTTTGGGGAAAAGGGTTTATCTTTTTTGGGGGATGATGGTTTAGGGTTTTTTCGGGATGGGGGTTTGGGGTTTTTTGGGGCTGGGGGTTTAGGTTTTTTTGGGATGAGGGTTTAGGGTTTTTAGGGGTTAAGGGTTCATGAAATCTTGTGTATGAGGGTTTAGTATTTGTTGGGGATGAGGGTTTATGGTTCTTTTTGGATGAGTGTTTTTTTGTTTTTTATGGATTAGGGTTTATGATTTTTTTTGGTTTGAGGGGCCAGGGTTGTTTGGGGATGAGGGTTTAGGTTTTTTTTAGGTCAAGAGTTAATTTTTTTTTCAACTAAGGGTTTAGGGTTTTCATAGGATACAGGTTTAGTGTTTTTTGAGGATGAGGGATTTTGTTTTTTTAGGGCTGAGTGTTTATTATTTTTCAGGACAGAGGGTTTAGGGATTTTCAGGCCTCAGGTTTTAGGGTTTCTCAGTGTAGAGGGTTTAGGTTTTCTCAGGGAATAGGGTTTAGGGTTTTTCAGAGGTGAGGGTTTTGTATTATTCAAGGATAATGGTTTAGAATTTTTCTGGGCTAATGGATTTGGGTTTTTCATTGATTAGGGTATATAGTGTTTTGGTTCTCAGTGTTTAGGGTTTTTTTGGGATAAGGGTTTAGGGTTTTGAGGTTGGTGGTTTATGGTTTTATGAGGCTAAGTTTTGAGGGTTTTTTAGGGAAAAGTGTTTAGTGTTTTTTGGGTCTAAGGGTTTAGTTTTTTTAGGGATGAGGTTTTAGGGTTTTAAGGGATTAGGGTTTTGGGTTTTTGACAGATGATGGTTTAGGGGTTTCGAGGGATGAGTGCTTAGGGTTTTTTGGGGATGAGGGTTTAGTGTTTTTTGGCTCTATGGGTTTTATTGTTTTTTGGGATAAGGGTTTTGGTTTTTTTGGGTAGTGATTTTGGGTTTTTTAGTGATTTGTGTTTAGGTTTTTTAGTGTAAGGGTTAAATGTTTATTGAAGATTAGGGTTTAGGGTTTTTTGGGTTGATGGTTTAGGGTTTTTTTGGGGTTGGGGGTTGTTGGATATTTGGGGATATGACTTAATGGTTTCTTGGGGTTGAGGGTTTAGGGTTTTTTGGTGATGAATGTTTAGGTTTTTTTGGGGATTTGGGTTTATGGTTTTTTTGGATGAGGGATTAAGGTTTCTTGGGGATGAGGGTTAAAGGTTTTTGGGAAAATTGGTATAGGGTATCTTAGGGATGAGGGTTTTGTGTTTTTGGGGATGAGTGATTAGGGTTTGTTGGGATGATAGTTTTGGTATTATGAGGGTTATGGGTTTAGGGTTTTCATGGGATGAGGGTTATGGTTTTTTGGGGCTGAGGGTTTAGGGTTTTCTAGTGCTGATTTCTTATAATTTTTTGTGGATGTTGGTTTAGGGTATTTTGGGGATGAGGTGCTAGGGTTTTCTAGTGCAGAATTATTATGGTTTTTGGGGATGAGGGTTTATTGTTTTTCTGGGATGAGGGTTTAGTGTTTTCTGGGGCTGATGGTTTAGTTTTTTCTTGATTTGAGTGTTTAGGTTTTTTTTGGGGTTGTGGGTTGCAGGATTTTTGGGGATACGACTTAATGGTTTCTTGGGGTTGAGGGTTTAGGATTTTTGGTGATGAATGTTTAGGGTTTTTTGTGGCTATGGGTTTATGGTTTTTGTGGATGAGGGATTAAGGTTTCTATGGGATGAGGGTTAAGGGGTTTTGGGGAATTGGGTACTGGGTATTGTAGGGATGAGGGTTTTGGTTTTTTGGGGATGAGTGATTTTTGGGGATGAGGGTTTATTGTTTTTTTGGGATGAGGGTTTAGTGTTTTCTGGGGCTGATGGTTTAGGTTTTTCTAGATTTGACTATTTAGGGTTTTCTAGGGATGATGTTTTAGTGTTTTCTAGGGATTAGTGTTTAGGGTTTTCTAGTGTTGAGGGTTGATGGGTTTCTGGGTATAGGGTATTTGGGTTTTTTTATTGACAAGTTCAACATTTTCTTGGGAATATAGCTTAGGGTTTTCTAGGGATAGTGTTTTTAAAGTTTTTTTAATGTTGTGGGTTTAGGGTTTTGTGGTTTTGGGGGATTAGGGTGTTTTGGGTATTTGGGTTTAGGGTTTTGTGGTGGTAGGGGTTTGGGGTTTTTCTGGGCTCAGGTGTATAGTGTTTTCGATGCTGAGGTTTTTGAGTTTTCTAGGCCCGAGGGTTTAATGTTTTATGGGGCTGTAGGTTTGGGTTTTTTTGGGTCTAAGTGTTTAGGGATTTCTGGGGATGTGGTTATAGGGTTTTCTTGGGATATGTGTTTAGGGTATTCAGGGGATGATGTTTTCACATTGTCTAGTATCGTGGGTTTCGGTTTTTCTGTGGATAAGGGTATAGGGTTATCAAGGGCTATGGGTTTAAGGTTTTATAGGGTATAGGATTTTATGGGGATATGGGATTAGGGTTTTCTAGGTATAAAATTTTATGTATTTCTAGTTTTGTAGGTTTAGTGTTTTCTAGGGAGAAGGTTTTAGGGTTTTCTATGGATTAGGTTTTAGGGTTTTATGGAACTAAGGAATTATGGTTTTCTGGGGCTAAGGGTTTATGATTTTATGGGGGCGGTGAATTAGAGTTTTTTTTTGTTGCTGAGCATTAAGGGTTTTTTTATTAGGGTTTTAGGGTTTTTTGGAGTTGAGGGTTGAGTGTTTTTTCGATATGAGTGTTTAAGATTTTATGGGAATGATTTTTAGGGTTTTTTTGGAGCTAGGTTTGTGATATTTGCATCACTCGGGGTTGAGTGTTTGTTGGGGTTGAGGGTTTAGGTTTTTTTGGGGCTGATGGTTGAATGTTTTTCTGGGATGAGGGTTGTGGGTTTTTTTGGTTTGAGGTTTTAAGGTTTTTTAGGGACGAGGGATGATGTTTGTTGGGGATAAGGGTTTTTTGTTTTTTTTGGATGGGGTTTTGGGTTTTTTGGGCTCGAGGGTTGTGGGTTTATTGGGGTTGAGGGTTTAGAGTTTTTTGGGGGTAAGAGTTTAGGCTTTGTTGGGGATGAGGGTTAAGGGTCTTTGGGGGATGTATGTTAATGTTTTTTTGGGGTTAAGGGTTTAAGTTTTTTTGGGACTGGGGGATTAGGGTTTTTTAGGGTTGATGGTTGAGTGTTTTTGGGGGATAAGGGTTTAGGGTTCTTTAGGTATGAGGGTTTATGGTTTTTTGGGATTTCTAGTTCATGTTTGTTTGCAGACAAGGTTTTAGGGATTTTGGGGTTGAGGGTTTAGGATTTTTTAGGGATGAGTGTTTAAGAATTTTTGTGGTTGAGGGTTTAGGGTGGTTTGAGATGAGGGTCGAGTTTTTTTTGTGATGATGGTTTAGGATCTTTTGGGGCTGATGGATAAGGTGTTTTTGGGGCTGAGGGTTTATGATTTTTTGGGGATAAGGGTTTACATTTTGTTGGGATAGTGGGTTTAGGGGTTTTGGGGGGCTAAGTGTTGAGGTTTTTTAGGCTTGAGGGTTTGTTGTTTTTTTGGGATGATGGTTTTTGGTTTTGGGGAGACATGAATTTAGTTTTTTTGGGTGGGGGGGGGGATGAGGGTTTAGGATTTTTTAGAGCTATGTGGTTATCATTTTTTAATGTGGGTGGTTTTGGGTTTTTTAGGTATAAGGGTTTAGGTTTTTTTGAAGCTGAGGTTTTAGGGTTTTTTGAGGCTGAGATATTAGTGTTTCATGGGGTTGAGGGTTGATGGTTTTTTAGGGATAAGGG
Source organism: Viscum album (assembly GCA_963277665.1). Lineage (NCBI taxonomy): Eukaryota > Viridiplantae > Streptophyta > Magnoliopsida > Santalales > Viscaceae > Viscum > Viscum album. The sequence continues at coordinate 1,072,771,980 of OY728121.1, read as the reverse complement.
ATTTTTTGTGATCATTGTTTTGGGTTTAATGAGCACAGGGTTTAGTTGTTTTGGGGGTTGAGGTTTTTTGTTTTTATGGGGTTGAGGGTTGACGGTTTTTGGGGTGAGGGTTGAGGGTTTTTTGGAGATGAGAATTTAGGGTTTTTAAAGGTTGAGGGTTTAGGTTTTTCTAGGTTGAGGGTTTATGTTTTTTTTAGGTGATGAGGTAATTTTGTGGTCTAGGGTTTAGGGTTATTTTGGGAAAAGGGATTAGAGTTTTCTTGGATGAGGGTTTAGGGATTTTTGGGGATAAGTGTGGAGGGTTTTTTGGGGGCTATGGATTTAGGATTATTTTGGGGATGAGGGTTTATATATTTTTGGGGATGAGGGAGTGTTTCTTGAGGATGAGGGAATATGGGTTTTTAGGGATGAGGGTTTATGGATTTTTTGGGTAAAGGGTTTAGGTTTTTTGTGGATAAGGGTTTAGGTTTCTTTGGTTTTGAGAGTTTAGGGTTTTTTGGGGGGATGAGGATTTATGGTTTTTGAGTTGAGGTTTTTCAGTTTTCTGGGGATGAGGTTGAGGGTTTTTGGGGGATAAGGGTTTAGGGTTTTTTTGGGGGGCTAAGGGTTTAGTTATTTTTAGGGATGAAGGTTTTAGTATTTTTGGGGATGAGTGTTTACAGATTTTTTGGGGCTGAGGGTTGGGGTTTTTTGGGGATGAGTGTTCTGAATTTTTTAGGGATTAGGGTTTAGGGGTTTTTTGGGTTTTTTGGGTTTAGGTTATTTTGAGATACAGGGTTCAGGGTTTTTTGGGGATGAGGGTTTAGGGTTTTTTGGGCTTATGGTTTTTGGTTTTTTGGTGCACAATGTTTAGGGTTTTATGGGACTAAGGGTTTAGGGTTTGGGGGGGGGGGGTTGAGGGTTTTGGGTGTTTTTGGTTCGAGTGTTGAGTGATTTTTTGTGGCTGAGTGTTGAGAGTTTTTGGGTAGAGGGTTGATATTTTTTTTGGGTAGAGGGTTTTTTGGGATGATGGTTTGGGTTTTTTAGGGCTGACAGATGAGGGTTTTGTAGGGATGAGGGTTTATGGTTTTTTGGGGATGATGGTTTTGGATTTTTTGGGATGAGGGTTTAGGGTTTTTTGGTGTTGAGGTTTTGGGTTTTTTCTGGATGAGGGTTTATGATTTTTTTTGTGGATGAGGGTATAGTATTTTTTCAATCTGAGGGAATAGAGTTTTTTGGGCTAAGGATTGAGTGTTTTGTGGATGAGGGTTCAGGTTTTTTGGTGGCAAGGTTTCAAGATTTTTGGGGGCTATGGGTTAAGGTTTTTTTGGAGATGAGGATTCATGATTCTTTTGGGTGAGGTTTTCAGGTTTTTTGGGGATGAGGGTTCTTGGTTTTTTGTGTTGAGGTTTCTTGGTTTTTTAGGGATGAGTGTTTAGGGTTTTTTGGGGCTAAGTGTAAAGGTTTATTTGGGACTAAGTGTTTTTTTATGGATGAGGGTTTAGTTTTTTTGGGGATGATGGTTAAGGGTTTTTTTTATGTCAGAGGGTTCAACGTTTTTTTTATATGAGGGTTTTGGGTTTTTTGGGGATGAGGGTTTAGGGTTTTTTTTTTATTTAGGGATTAAGGTTTTTTGAGGATATAATCTTAAGGGTTTTTATTTCTTGGTGTTAGGGATTTTTTTGATTGAGGTTATAGGGTTTTTTAGGGTGGATAAAAGATTTTTGATGTTGGAGTTTAAGGGTTTTAGGGGATAAAGGTTTAGTGTTTTTTTTGGGATTAGTTTTTTGGGATTTTTGGGGATGAGGTTTTATGGTTTCTTGAGGCTGATGGTTTAGGGTTTTCTATGTCTTTGGGTTTTGTGTTTTTTGGGATTGAGGGTAAAAGTTTTTTCATGTTTGATGGATTCATCTTTTTTGGGGATGATGGTTTAGGGGTTTTTAGTGATGTGGATTCTGGGTTTTTTTGGGGTAGAGGGTTCAGAGTTTTTAGGGATACGGGTTGATTTTTTTTGTGATTAGGGTTCAAGGTATTTTGGGTATGGGGGATTAGGGTTTTTTGATGATGAGGGCTGATTATTTTTTGGGGATTAGGGTTTAGGGTTTTTTATTGATATGGTTTAATTTTTTTTAGGGATGAGGGTTGAGGGTTTTTTAGGAAGATGGTTTATGGTTTTATGGGGATTAGGGTTGAGGGTTTTTTATGTATGAGGTTAGAGGGATTTTTTAGTTTAGGGTTTAGGATTTTTTTGGGATGAGTGTTGAGGGTTTTTGGGGGTTGAGGGTTGAGGGGTTTTTTTGGACCAGAGTTCAGGGTTATTGTGGATAGGGGATTTATGGTTTTTTGGGGTTGAAGGTTGAGGGTTTTTTATTACTAATGGTAAAGTTTTGGTTGGGATGAGTATTTAGGGGTATTGGAGGATGATGTTTTTGGTATTTTTTTAATTGGGGTTTTTGTTTTTTAGGTCTGAGAGTTGAGGGTTTTTTGGGGATGATGGTTTAGGGTTTTTTAAGGTAGAGTGTTTAGGGTTTTTTGGGGCATAGGGTTTAGGTATTTTTGGGATCACTATTTAGGGTTTATTGAGGATTAAGGTTGAGGATTTTTTAGGGAATACGGTCTAGATTGTTTTGGGGTTGAGGGTTCAAGGTTTTTGGGGATAGGTGGTTAGTGTTTTTTTGGGATTAGAGTACATATTTTTTTGATGTTGAGGGTTTTGGGTTTTTTCAGGCTGAGGTTTGAAGGTTTTTTTGGGCTGAGGGTAAATGGTTTTTTGGGGTTGAGGGTTTAGGGTTTTTTTGGGTGAGTGTTTTTAGTTTTGTGAGGATGAGGGATGAAGGTTTTTTGGGCAATGGGTTTAGGGTTTTTTGGGATGATAGGTTTTGATTTTTTTGAGGCCAGGGTATTAGGGTTTTATGGAGATTAGGGTTGAGGGTTTTCTAGGGATGAGGTTTGAGGATTTTTTGTGTCTAAGAGTTTAAGGTTCTTAAGTAAGAGGGTTTATGGTTTTTTGGTGCCGATGGTTGAGGGTTTAGGGTTTTTTGGGATAATGGTTGAGGGTATTTTTGGGACGAGGGTTGAATATTTTTGGGATTATGGTTTAGATATTTTTTGTTTGACGGTTTGGGGTTATTTGGGGAAGAGGGTTGAAGTTTTCATGGAGCTAAGGGTTGAGTTTTTTTTGGGGGGATGGGGTTTTAGGGATTTTTCAAATGAAGGTTTTGGGTTTTTCATGGATGAGGGTTTGGGGATTTTTTGGACTAAGGGTTTTGGGATTTTTAGGGCTGAGGTTTTAGGGTTTTAAGTTGATGCATGTTTATGGTTTTTTGGGGATGAGGGTTTAGTGTCTTTTAGGGATGAAAATTTACAATTTTATGGGGATGAGGGATTTTAATTTTTTTAGGCTGGGGGTTTAGGGTTTTTTTCAGATAAGGGTTTATTTATTTTTGTGGATGAGTGTTTAGGATTTTGGGGATGATGGTTTAGGGTCATAGGGGGATGAAGGTTTAGTTACTTTTGGGATGAGTGTTTTGAGTCTTTTGGGGTAATAGTTTATGGTTTTTTTGGAATGAGGGTTTATTTTTATTTATGGATAAGGTTTTAGGGTTATTTAGGGAAGAGGGTTGAGGGTTATTTGGGGGTGAGGGTTGGGGTTTTTTATTCAGGTTGAGGGTCTAGGGATTTTTTGGTCTGACGATTCAGGGTTTTTCTAGGATGAGGGTTTAGGGTTTTTTGGGGTGAGGGTTTAGGGTTTTTTGTAGATGAGGGTTTTTTATTTTAAGGGGATGTGGGTTAAGGGTTTTTTGGGGCTGAGGGTTTTGGGATTTTTAGGGATGAAGATTAAGGGCTTTTTGGGGATGAAGGTTTTGGGTTTTTTGGGGATGGAGGTTTAGGGTTCTTTGGGGATAAGGGTTTATTGTTTTTTTTAGGTTTAGGGTTTAGAGATTTTTGGTATGGTGGTTCAAATTCTTTAGGGGATGAGGGTTTAGTGACTTTTCGGGATACTGGTTTAGGGTATTTTAGGATGAGGGTTTATTGTTTGTTTGGGGCTTAGGGGTAAAGAAAGTTTTAGTCCGAGGGTTTAGGATTTTTTTAGGTATTAGGGTTTAGGGTTTTTAGGGGATGGTGGTTAGGTTTTTTAGGGTATTTGGGTTTATGGTTTTTTATGATGAGGTAATAGGGGTTTTTAGGGTTGAGTATTTAGTTGTTTTGGGGCTTACTATTTAAGTGTTTTTTGGGGCTCAGGGTTGAGGGTTTTTTGGTCTTGAGAGTTTAGGGTTTTTTTGTGATGAGATTTTTTGTTTTTTTTGGGCCATAGGATTGACAATTTTTTGGGGTAGAGGGTAGAGGGTTTTTAGGGATGACAGTTAAGTGTTTTTGGTGTCACTAGAATTTTTTTGGGGTTTAGTGTTGATTTTTTGGGGCTTATGTTTTAAGGTTTTACAGAGTTGAGTGTTTATGTTATTTTGGGAAAAAGGGTTTAGGTTTTAATTGGGCCAATGGTTTTTTTTGGGGGTATAAGGGTATAGGGTTTTTAGGGATGAGGGGTTTAGGGTTTTTAGGGTTGAGGTTTCAAGTTGTTTTGGGTTTACAGTTGATGGTTTTTATTAAAGGGATGAGGTTTGAGAATTTTTTGGGGATGTGCATTTAGGTTTTTTTGGGGAATAAGGGTTATGGGTTTTTTTATGGAGGTGGGTTGAGGGTCTTTTTTGGGAAGAGGCTTGAGGGTTTTTTGGGGAAGAAGTTTTAGGGTTTTTTATGGTTGAGGGTTTAGGTTTTTCTGGGTATGATGGTTCAATGTTTTTTGGGGATGGGTTTATGGTTTTCTTAGTCTAATGGTTTAGGGTCTTTTGGGATGGGGGTTATGGTTTTTTTCGGGGTTTTTGGTTCATGGTTTTATTTGGGGATGGGGGTTTATGATTTTTTGAGTCTAGGGGTTAGGTTGTTTTACCCATGTTTAGGGTTTTTTGTGGGCGGGGGTTTAGGATTATTTGGAGTTTGGGGTTTAGGTATTTTTGGGAATAAGGGTTCAGGGTTTTTTGGTACTAAGTGGTCACCGATTTTTTCAGGTGAGGGTTGAGGGTTTTTTTTGGAACAGGGTTTAGGGTTTTTTTAGGGATTAGGTTTTAGGTTTTTTGGGATTGAGCATTTAGTGTTTTTTGGTTATGGGTTTATGGTTTTTAGTTGTTGATGGTTGAGAAATTTTTGGGGATGATGGTAAATGGTTTTTTGGGGATGATGGTTCAACGTTTATTGAGGTTTAGGGTTTAGGGTTTTTTTTGGTCGGAGGGTTAAGTGTTTTCTAGGATGTGGGTTCAATATTTTTTGTTGTTGAGGGTTCAAGGATTTTCCAGGATAAGGGTTCATGTTTTTTTTCGGTCTGAGTGTTCAAGGATTTTTGGGGATGAATGTTCAGGGTTTTTTAGGGATGATGGTTTAGGGTTTATTGGGGTAGAGGGTTCTTGGAATCATGGGTCTAGGGTGTTAGGTTTATTTTGGATTAGGGTTCAGGGTTTCATAGGGATGAGGATTCATGGTTTCTTATTGATGAGGATTAGGGGTTTATTGGATCTCATGGTTCAGGGTTTCTTAGGACTAAGGGTTTAGGGTTTTTTGGGGCTAAGGGTTCAGGTTTTATTAGGGCCAAGGGATTAGTGTTTTTTATAGATGAGGGTTCATAGTTTTTTGGGGAAGAGGTTAAAAGTTTTTTTGGGACACAGTTTCATGATTTTTTGGGAATGAGGGTTTAGGGTTTTTTTTGGGATCAGAGTTATAGTTTTTTTGGGATTGAAGGTTTTGAATTTTTTGGACTGATTGTTCAGGGGTTTTTGGGGACGATACTTTTGGTTTCTATGTGTATGAGGGTGTAAGGTTTTTTTGGTTTTAGGGTTAAGGGTTTTTTAGGGCTAAGGCTTGGGGATTTTTTTTGGGAATAGGTTTTATGGGATTTTTTGGATAAGGGTAGAGAGTTTTTTTGGGGGATGTGAGTTGAGGGTTTATTAGGCCTGAGGGTTCATGGTTTTTTGGGGATGGAGGTTGAATAATTTTTTTGGGGGAGGGTTTAGGGTTTTTTTGTGGTCTAGGGGTGATTTTTTTTGGGGCTGGGGGTTGATGGTCTTTTGGGGATGAGTGTTGTGGGTTTCTATGGCTGAGGGTTAAGGATTTTTTGGGATGAGGGTTGAGTGTTTTTTGGGGTTGAGGGTTTTAGGGATGAGGGTTTAGGAATTTTTGGTGATAAAGGTTTATGGTTTTTTGGGATGAGGGTTTAGGGTTTTCTAGGGCTATGGGTTGAGGGTTTTTAGTGCATAGGGTTTGGTATTTTTGGGGGATGAGTGTTTTGGATTTTTTGGGACTGTGGGTTTTATGGGGATGTGGGTTTTGGGTTTTGGGGGTGTTAGGGTATAGGTATTTTGGGATTTAGGGTATAGGATTTTTTTAGTATGCGGGTTTGGTGTTTTTTTGGGAAAATGATTTATGATTTTTTAGGGAAGAAGATTTAGTGTTTTTTGTGAATGAGTGTTTAAGATTTTTTGGGGATTAGTGTTGATGTTTTTTTCTATATAAAGGATTAGGATTTTCTAGGATGAGGTTTGAGGTTTTTTTAGGTATTAGGGTTTAGGGTTTTTTGGTGGCGAGGTTTGAGGGTTTTTTGGGGCTGAGGGTTTAATGTTTTTTTGGGATTAGGGTATAGGGGTTATTATGTCCAAGGGATTAGGTTTTTTTGGGGCTGATGGTGGAGGAATTTTTAGGGATGGGGGTTGAGGGTTTTTTGGGTTTGAGGGTTGATGGGGGTCTATGGCTGAGGGTTTTCTTGGATATGGATTGATGGTTTTTTGGGGATGATAGGTTTGTATTTTTTTGGGCTAAGGGTTTAGGTTTTTTGGTGATAGGGGTTTAGGGTTTTTTTTTGGGATGAGGGTTTAGGGTTTTTTTGGGATGAAAATTAGGGTTTTTTTGGGTATTTTGGTTAAGGTTTTTTTGGGGATTAGGGTTCAATATTTTTTAGTTTTTTTTTGTGTTCTAGGGTTTAAGATTTTTTTTGGGTTAAGGATTTTAGGTTTTTTGGGTCTCATGGTTCAGGGTTTTTTCGGGCTCAGGTTTTTTTGTTTTTTGGGGATCCATGTTTATGGTTTTTTTGGGTCTGAGGGTTGAGGATTTTTCAGGGCTTAGGGTTGATGGTTTTTTAGGTTTTATAGTTGTTGGGTTTTTAGGGATGAGGGATGAGGGTTTGGTGGTTGAGGGGTTAGGTTTTTCGGGTACTGAGGGTTTATGTTTTTTTGGGGATGAGGGTTTAGTGTTTTGTGGGGTTGAGGATTTATGGTTTTCTTGGGATAATGGTTTATGGATTTCTGTGGATTATGGATTTGGTTTTTATGGGTATGAGGCTTGAGGGGTTTTTAGGGATATTGGTTTAGGATTTTAAAGGGATGAGTGTTTTTTTGGGGGGTTGAGGGTTTTTGTTTTTCTAGTGATGAGGTTTTTAGATTTTATGGGCATGAGGGTTTATTGTTTTTTGGGGATGAGTGTTTATAATTTTCTAGGGATGTGTGTTTAGGGTTTTCTAGGGCTGAGGGTTTAGGGTTTTCTGGGGATGATGGTTTAGGGTTTTCGGAAGATGATGGTTTAGAGTTTTATGGGGTTGTGTGTTTAGGGTTTTATGGGTTTAGTGTTTTTCTAGGGTTGTGGGTTGAAGGTTTTTGGGGATATTGGTTTAGGATTTTATATAGATGAGTGTTTAATGTTTTTTGGGATTAGGGTTTAGGGGTTTTTGGGTAGATGGGTTTATTATTTTATAGGGATGAGTGTTTAGGATTTTTTTGGCTGGGGGTTTATGTTTTTTATGGGGATGAGGTTTTCAGATTTTATAGGGATGGGGGTTTATTGTTTTCTGGGGATGATGGTTTAGGGTATCCTAAGGATAAGGGTTTAGGGTTTTGTGGGTATGTGTGTTTAGGGTTTTCTAGGGTTGATGGTTTGGTGTTTTCTCGGGCTGATTGTTTAAGGTTTTCTGGGGGTGAGGGTTTACTGTTATTTGGAGACGAGGGTTCCAGATTCTTAGGGGATGATTTTTTGAGGTATCTAGGGATGAGGTTTTCGAGTTTTCTGGGGATGAGGTTTTTGGTTTTTTTTGGGCCGGGGGTTCACATATTTTTTGGTATGAGTGTTTGGATTTTTTTTGGAATTGATCCTTGGGGTGTTTTTTGGGTTGGGGGTTTGTTGTATTTTGGGGTTGGTGATTTGGAGATTTTGGGGTTGAGGGACTGTGGTTTTTTGTGGATAAGAGTTTAGGGTTTTTTTTTCGGCTGAGTGTATATGGGTTTTTAGGGCTGAGTGTTTGGTGTTCTTTGGGGTTAAGGGTTTGGGGTTTTTGGAACTAGGGATTAGGTTATTTTAGGGATGAGGGTTTGAGAATTTTTTGGGGTTGAGGGATTAAGGTTTTGGGGTTACATGTTTGGGGTGTTTAGGGTTTATGGTTTTTTTGGGATTATAGTTTATGGTATTTTGGGGATCAAGGTGTGGAATTTTTTGGGGATGATGGTTTTAGGTTTTTTTGGGACAAGTATTTATAATTTTTTAGGGTTGAGGGTTTATGGTTTTTTAGGGATGAGGGTTTAGGGTATTTTGAAATTGAGGGTTTACAGTTTTTTGGGGATATAGGTTTGGGGGTTTCTTGTGGCTAAGGGATAGGGGTGTTTTTTTGGATGAGGGTTTGGGGAATTTTGGGGATGAGGGTCTAATGTTTTTTGGGTTGAGAGTTTAGTTTTTATTTGGGATGAGGGTTTAGAGTTTTTTGGGATCGTGGGCATGGGTTTTTTTTGGGTTCATGGTTTTGTGTATTTTTGGGGATGAGGGTTTACATTTTTCTTGGGATATGGGTTTTGGTTTTTTTTCGGTTGAGGGTTTGGGATTTTTAGGGGTATAGAGTGTAGGGATTATTGTTGCCAAGGCTTTCAAAATTTTTTGGGGGTGAGGGTTTTGTGTTTTTTAGGGCTGATAGGTTATGTTTTTTGGGGGAAAGGGATTTAGGGTTTTTTTTAGATGAGGGTTTGGGGTATTTTTGGGCTGAGTGTGTAGGGTTTTTATGGACAACCATTTAGGTTTTTTTAGGGATGAGGGTTTTGAGTTTTTTTAGGTTGCGGTTTATGGGATTTTTGGCCTGTACGGTTAGGGGGTTTTTGGGGCTGAGGGTTTGGTGTTTTTTAGGGTGGATGGTTGAGGGATTTTTTAGGGCTAAGGTTTTAGGGTTTTTTGGGACTGAGGGTATAGGGTTTTTTGGACCAAGTTTTATGGTTTTTTGGGGATGATAATTTAGACTTTTTGTGGTTAAGGGAATAGTGTTTTTTGGGGCTGAAGCTTTTGGATTTTTTGGGGTTGAGAATTTATGGGTTTTGGGGGCTGAGAGTATAGGTTTTTTTGGGGGTTGGGGATTTGGGTTTTTTGGGGGATGCAGGTTTATGGTTTTTTTAGATGAGGTTTAAGGGTTATTTTGGGATGAGTGTTTGGGGTTTTTTTAGGGATGAGAGTTTGAGGTTTTTTAGGGATGAAGGTTTAGGGGTTTTTGGGGAAGAGGTTTTAGAGTTTTTTGGGGATGAGAGTTTGGGGTATCTTCTATCTAAATGCATTGGGGGTATTGGGGCTGTGGGTTTAGGGTAATTTGGGGATGAGTGGTTAGGTTTTTTGAGATTGAGGGTTTCATGTTTTTTGGTGCTTAGAGTTTAGTTTTTTTGGTGATGAGAGTATGGGGTTTCTTGGAGCTGAGGGTTTCTAGTTTTTTTTGGGTATAAGTGATATTTTTTCTTAGGGATGAGGGTTTGGGGTTTTTTGGGTCTGAGGGTTTGTGGTTTTTTTGCTGAAGTGTTTAAGGTTTTTTGGGGCTGAGGGTTTGGGGTTTTGGGGGGTTGAGAGTTTTGGGTATTTTGGGGTTGTGGTATTAATGTTTTTTGCAAATGAGGGTTCAGGTTCTTTTGAATATGGTTTGGTATTTTTAGGGATGAGGGTCTTGCATTTTTTGGGGACATGTATTTCATGTTTTTTGGGTCAGGGGTTTTGTTTTTTTCGAGGCTGAGTGGTTATAGTTTTTTGAGGATGATGGTTTAAGATATTTTGGGTCTAAGGGTTCGAGGTTTTTTAAGGTTTAGGGAATATGTTTTTTAGGTATTATGGTTTAGGGTATTAAGGGGTTCAGTGTTTGGGTTATTTTCTTGAGGGTTTTGGGTTTTTTGGGGAAGAGGGTATATTGTTTTTTTAGGGACAAGGGTTTAATGTTTTTTGGGACTGAGGATTTATGGATATTTTGTTGTTGAGGGATTAGGGTTTTTGGGGCTGAGGGTATAGGGTTCTTTTGTGGATTATGTTTTAGGGTTTTTTTGGGGTTGAGGATTTCAGGTTTTTTGTGGTTGAGGGTATATGGTCTTTTAGGGATGGTATCTTGGGGTATTTTTATTGATGAGGGTTTAGGTTTTTTTTATGGATGAGGGTTTAGGGTTTTCTAGGGATAAGGGTTTGGGTTTTTTTAATAATGGTGGTTTAGTGTTTTTTAGGGCTAGGGGATTAGGTTTTGTTGGGCCTGAGGGTTTGGGGTGTTTTATGGATGGGGGTTTGGGTTTTTTATGATAGAGGGATTTTTTTGGAATGTGGCTTTAAGGTTTTTTGGGATGAGGGTTTAGGGTATTTTGGGGATGCGGGAATGGGGTTTTTTAAGGATGTGGTTTTATGTTTTTTGGGGTGGTGGGTTTTAGAAATTTTGGGGGGTGAGGCTTTATAGTTTTTTGGGGCTTATGGTTTACGGTTTTTTGGGGGGTGGATTTTGAGTTTATTGGGTCAGAGGGTTAAGGGTTATCTAGGAATGAGGGTTTATATTTTGTTGGGGTTGAGGTTTTCGGTTTTTTTTTGTGATGAGGGTTTATGATTTTTTTGGGGTTGAGGGTATAATTTTTTTTTGGGTTGAGGCTTTAGTATTTTTTAGGGATAATGGTTTAGGGATCTTTTTGTGGTTTGGTGTTTTGGATTTATTTGGGGTTGAGGTTTTATGGTTTTGTGGGTTGCAGAATTAGGGATTTTTTGGGACCGAGGGTTTAAGGTATTTTGGGGATGAGGGTTTATTATTTTTGGGATAAGGGTTTTGGCGTTTTCTTAGCCAATGTTTTAGGGTTTTTGGGGGAATAGGGTATAAGGTGTTTTGGGTATAAGGGTTTAGTGTTTCTAGGGATGAGGATTTATGTTTGGGGGGGAGAGGGTTTGGAGTTTTTTGTGGGTGAGGGTATAAGGTTTTTTTTTGGAAAATGGTTTATAGTTTCTTGGGGTTGTGAGTTTTGGTGTTTAGGTATAAGGGTTTATGGGTTTTTGGGATGAATGTTTGGTGTGTTTTGGGGATTAGGGTTTGGGATTTGTTTCTATTGAGGGTTTAGAGTTTTTTTGTGGTAGAGAGTTTAAGGTTTTTTGGGGAACATGTTTTTGAGTTTTTTGGGGATGAGGGTTTAGGGTTTTTAGATGACAATGTTTTAGGGTTATTGGGGAATAGGGTTTATGTTTTATGGAGCTAAGTGTTTCTATTTTTTTGGGATGTGGGTTTAGGTTTTTATTGGGATGTGGATTTTGGGTTTTTTGGGGTTTAGGGCTTAGAGTTTTTGTGGCTGAGGGATCAACATTTTTTGGCATTTAGGATCAAAATATTTTGAGGGATAAGGGTTTAGGGTTTTTTGGTATGAGTTGTCTATATTTTTTAGGGTTGATCATTAAAGGGTTTTTGGGGATGAGGAATTTGGGTTTATTATGGAACATGTTTTTGGGTTTTTTGGAGCTGATTGTTTAGGGTTTATCGGGTTGAGGGTTTAGGGTTCAGGTTTATTTTGGAAATTAGGTTTCAATGTTTTTTGGGGATGAAGGTACATGGTTATTTTTTGGCTGAGGGCTCATGTATTTTTAGGGCTCATTGTTTTGGGGTTTTTGGTGCTTAGGATTTTGGATTTTTTTCACTTAGGGTTCATTTTAATTTAGGGTTATAGGTTTTGATATTTTTGGGGATGAGGCTTTAGGATTTTTTGGGGTTGAGTGCTAAGGATTTTTTGGGATGAGGGTTTAGGGTTTTTTTGGGATGGGGGTTTGGTTTTTTTGGGGGATGAGGTTTTAGGGTTTTTTTGGGTGAGGGTTTAGGTTTTGATGGGGCTAAGTTTTAACTATTTTTTTGGGTTGAGGGTTCTAGATTTTTGGGGATGAGAGTTTAGGGTTTTTTTGGGATAGGAGTTTAGTTTTATTGTTTTTTGGGGTTTATGGTATTTTGGGGCTCAGGGAACATGGATATTTTTGGGGCTCAGGGTAAGGGGATTTTTGGGGATCAAGTTTCAGTTTTTTGGGGCTTAGTATCTAGGTGTTTTTAGGGCTTAAGGATTAGGGTTTAGGTTTTTATTGGGATCATTGTTTATCTTTTTTTGGACTTAGTGTTTAGGGTTTCTTGCGACTCTGGGTTCATGGTTTTTTGGGGTAGATGGTTCAGGGTTTTTTGGGGAAGGACGTTCTAGGTTTTTGTGGTGGTTAGGTTTTTGGGTTTTTGGGGCTCAGGGTTCAGGGTTTAGGGTTTTTTAGGGTTCAAGGCTTAGGGTTTTTTGGGGCTCAGGGTTTAGAGTTTTTTGGGATATGGGTTTAGGAGTTTTTTGTGCTCAGGGTTAGGGTATTCTGGGGCTCATGTTTTAGGGTTTGTTGGGGAAGAGTTTTTTGGGTTTAGGGGATAGGGGTTTAGTTGTTTTTTTGGGGAATCAAGGGTAATGGTTTTGTGGTTATTAGGGGTCAGATTTGTTTTGTACTCAGTGTTTAAGGTTTTTTGGGGATCATGGTTATGGGTTTCCTGGTCAGGAGGTTTTTGGGTTTCTTGGGATTGAGGGTTCCAGGTTTTTTGGGGATGAGGGTTTAGTGTATCTTTCATTTGAGGGTTTTAGGTTTATTAGGGACGGATGAAAAGAGTTTCATGGGGATTAGGGATTAGGGATTCTTGGGCCTGAGGTTTCAAAGTTTCCTAGAGATGATGGTTTAGGGTTTCTTGGGGATGATTGTTCAGTGTTTCTTGGGGATGACGGTTCAGGGTTTCATGGGGATGATGGTTCATGTTTTATTAGGTAAGATAGTTTAGGATTTCTTAGGGTGGTGGGTTTAGGGTTTGAAGGGGTTGATGGTTTAGGATTTCTTGGGGATGAGGTTCTATTGTTTGTTGGGGCTGATGGATTAGGGTTTATTAGTGGTGGGGGTTCATGGTTACATGGTTCTAAGGGTTCAGGTTTTCTTGGGGATGATGGTTCAGGGTTTCTTAATGTTGAGGATTAATGGTTTCTTATGGTTGATGATTTAGGGTTTCTTGGGGATGAGGGTTCATGGGTTGTTAGTGGTGCTAAGGGATCAATGTTTCTTAGGGATGAGGTTTCTGATTTTCTCTAGACTGAGGGATCAAGGTTTCTTGGGGTTGAGGGTTTGAGGTTTCTTGGGATGAGGGTTTAAGGTTTCTTAGGGCTAAGGTTTCAGGTTTTCTTAGGGCTAAGGGTTCATGGATTCTTGAGGATGAGGGTTCAATGTTCATTGGTGATGAGGGTTTAGGGTTTCTTGTGGCTTATGGATTAAGTTTTCTTTAGTATGATGGTATAGGGTTTCATGGATTGAGTGTTTTTTGTTTCTTGGGGAGAAGGTTTTAAGGATTTTGGGGGATAAGTGTTTAGTGTTTCCAGGGGCTAAGGGTTTGGGGTTTCTTGGGGATATGGGTTTAGGGTTTCTTGGGGTTGAGGGTTTACAGTTTCATGGGGTTGACGGTTTAGGGTTTCTTGGGGATGAGGTTTTAGGGTTTCTTATGGAAGGGGGTTAACAGTTTCTTAGGGATGATGGTCTAGGGATTCTTACGGCTAAGGGTTTATTATGTATATGGGTTATGGGATACATAGGGGTGAGTGTTTAGGATTTATTAGGTATGAGTGTTAGGGTTTCTTGGTGATGAGGGTTTGGGGTTTCTTATGGCTGAGGGTTTATGGTTTTTTGGGAATGTGGATTCATGGTTTCTTGGGGACGAGTAGTTAGGGTTTCTTGGGGCTAAGAGTTTAGGTTTTTTTGGGGATGAGGGTTTAGTTTTTCATGGGGATTAAGGTTTATATTTTCTTTGGTTTTATGATTTAGTGTTTCACGGGGATTAGGGTTAATGGTTTATTGGGGCTGAGGGTTTAGGATTTAATAGGGTTGATGATTTAGGGTTTCAAAGAGATTAGGTTTTAGTGTTTCTTGGGGATGAGGTTTTAGGGTTTCTTAGGGATGAGGGACTAATGATTCTTATGTCGTTAGGATTAAGAATAATAGGGAATTGAATTTTTATGATTTCTTAGGCATGAGGGTTTAGGGTTTCTTAGGTATGAGGGTTTATGTTTATATATGGTTGAGGGTTTATGGTTTCATGGGGCTGAGTGTTTATGATTTCTTGGTGTGAGGTGTTAGGGTTTCTTTGGGATGAGGGTTTAGGGTTTCTTGGGGTCGATTCTTTAGATTTTCATGGGGCCAAGTGTTTATCATTTCTTGGGGATGAGGGTTTAGGGTTTCTTGGGTTTGAAGGTATATGGTTTCTTGGGGATGAGGGATTACGATTTTTTGTGGATAAGGGTTTAGGGTTTTTTGGGATTGAGTGATTAGGGGTTTTTTGGGTTTGAGGGTTTATGGTTTTTTTTTATGAGTGTTCAATATTTTTTTGGGATGAGGGATGATGGTTTTTTTGGGGATGAAAATTTTGTGTTTTTTGGGGGTGCTATTTTTATGGGTTTTTGGGCATTAGGGTTTTTATGGGATGGGGGTTTAAGGTTTTTTAGGGATGATGGTTTAGGGTTTTTTTATTGAGTTGAGGGTGCAGGGTTTTATGGGGATGGTTGTTTAGGTTATTTGGTGGCTCAGGGTTTAGGGAATTTTTGGGCCGTGGGTTTAGGGTTTTTTGGGGATGGGGGTTTAGGGGTTTTTGTGGCTATGGGTTTGGGGGGGGGGGGTCTTTCAGCGCTAAGGGACCAGGTGTTTTTTGGTGCTGAGGGTTTATGGTTTAATTGGTCTAAGTGTTTATTGTTTTTTGGGGATGAGGGTTTATTATTTCTTAGGGATTAGGGTTTCAGGTTTTTTAGGGTCGGGGGTTAAGAATTTCTTGTTGTTAAGGGTTTAGGGTTTTTGAGGGATGAGGCTTTAGAGTTTTCTAAGTCTGAGGGTTTATGGTTTTTGGGGAAGAGGGTTCTGGGGTTTTGGGGGCTGAGGGTTTAGTGTTTTTTGTGGACAAGGTTTTTTGGGGTTTGAGGATGAGGGTTTTGGGCTTTTAGATTTGAGAGATTTTTGGTTTCTGGGATAAGGGTTTAGGGTTTTTTTTGGTTGTGGGTTTAGGGGTATTTGGGGCTGAGGGTTTAGGTATTTTGGGGTTTATGATTTAGGACTATTTTGGGATAAGAGTTTTTTGTTTTTGGGGATTAATGTTTAGGGTTTTTGGTATTGAGCATTTAGGGGTTTTTTGGTCTATTGGTTTAGATATATTTTGAGGGATGATGGTTTATGGGTTTTTTGTATGATGGTTTTGGGATTTTGGGGATGTGTGTATAGAGTTATGTGTGGATGATGGATTAGTGAATCTTATCACTGAGTGTTGATGGATTTTTTGTGAATGAGGTTTTCAGTGATTTTTGGGCTAATGGTTTTTGGATTTTGGGGGTATTTGTTGGTGATGAGGTTTTATAGTTTTTTTGAGGCTCAGGGCTTAAGGTTTTCTAGGGATAAGGGTTAAGGGATTTTTATGAATAAGTGTTTAGGGTTTTTTTAGGGTTTATGGTTTAAGGGTATTTCCTGCTTAGGGTTTAGGTATTTTTTGTGATTGAGGTTTTAGCGTTTTTAGGGATGAGGGGTTATGGTTATTTCGTGGAAAGTGTTTAAATGTTTTTTGGGTTGATGGTTTAGAGTTTTTTTTGGTTTTGATGGTTTAGGGGTTTTTGAGGCTAAGGGTTTAGGATTTTTAGGGTATGTGGGTTTATGGTTTTGGGGGATTAGTTCTAGAGATTTTTAGGGTTTAGGGTTTAGTTTTTTATTGGGTATGAGGGTTTATGGTTTTTTGGGGCTGAGGGTTTAAGGTTTTCTTGGCATGAGTGTTTAGGGTTTTCTGGGGGTGAGGTTTTAGGGTTTTCTAAGGGTGAGGTTTGAGGGTTTTTTAGGGATAAGAGTATAGGTTTTGTGGAATTTAGGGTTTAAGTTTTATTTAGTATTGAGGGATTAGGGTATTGTGGGGATTATGGTTTTGGGTTTTTTGGGGATGTGGGTTTAGTGTTTTCTAGAGATAAGTGTTTAGGGTTTTCTAGGTTTGAGGATTTAGGATTTTATAGGGATGAGGTTTTCTGTTTTTCTAGGGATAATGGTTTTATAGGGAAAGGGATTTAGTTTTTTGTGGGTTTAGGGTTTAGGGTTTTCTAGGATGTGGGGTTAGTATTTTCTGGTGTTGTGGGTTTTCAGTTTTCTGGGGATGTGCGTTTAGGTGTTTATGGGGCTGAGTGTTTTGGGTTTTCAAGGATTGGGGGTTTATGGTTTTCTGAGGTTAAGTTTTAGGGTTTTTTGGGATGAGGATTTAGGGTTTTCTGAGGCTATAGGTTTAGAGTTTTGGGAGATGAGGGTTTGGGGTTTTTAGGGGTGAGGGTTTAGGGTTTCCTAGGTATGAGTTTTTTTTGGGGGGATGTGGGTTTCAGGTTTTTTATCCCTAAGGGTGAATGATTTTTTGTGGCTGATGGTTTACGGATTTTTTGGCCATAGAGTGGAAGATTTATTGGCCAGATTCTTGGGTTCTTTTGGGTGATAAAGGTTGAGGGTTTTCTGGGGATAACGGTTTTGAGTTTCCTGGGTGTGAGGGTATTAGTATTCTTGGGGATGATGGTTGATGGTTTTTTAGGGCTGAGGGTTTATGGTTTTCTTGGGGTTGAGGGTATTTTGGGGCTGAGGGTTTATGATATTTTGGGGATGAGTGTTTATAGTTTTTTTTGGTGTGAGGGTCTATGGTTTATTATTGCTAAGTGTTTAGGGTTTTTAGAGCTTAGGGAAGATAGTTTTGGGGTTGGAGGTTTATACTTTTTGGGGTTGAGGGTTTTTTTGGGGATGACGGTGGAGGGTTTTTTGGGGATAAAGTTTTATGGTTTTTTGGGTCTGAGTGTTGAGGGGTTTAGGAGATTAAGGTGTGAGATTTTTTTGGGGCTTTGGGTAGATGGTTTTTTAGTTATTATGGGTTTAGTGTTTTTTGTTAATGAGGATTGAGGGTTTTTTGGGAATAAGGGTTTAGGGTTTTTTTGGATGATTGTTGGGGGATTATTGGGTACGATAGTTTATGGTTACTTGGGAAGGAGGTTTGAGTGTTTTTTGGGATGTGGGTTTATGGTTTTTTAGGACTCGAGGTTGAGGTTTTTTTGGGTATAAGGGTAGATGGGTTTTGGGGAAAAGTGTTTAGGGTTTAGGGTATTTTGTGGATGAGGGATTTGGATTTATTTGGGGATGAGGTTTAGTGTTTTTTGGGGTTGGGGTTTAGGGTGTTTTGGGTTCTAGTGTTTTGGGTTTTTTATGGATAAGGGTTTTGGGTTGTTTATGGGTTGGGGTTTAAGTAATTTTGGGGATGAGGGTTTAGGATCTTTTTGGTTAGGATGATTAAGGTTTTTTGGGGTTGAGGGTTAAGGGTTTTTTAGGTCTATATATTTTGTTTTTTTCCATGGTCTGAGTTTCAGGTATTTTGGTGATTAAGGGTTAGGGTTTTTGAGGGCTGTGGGTTTTTTGGTTTTTTGGGGCTGAAGGTTAAGGGTTTTTTGGTGATAAGTGTTTAGGGTTCTTTGGGGAAGATTATTTGGGTTTTTTGGGATGCAGGTTTAGGGTATTTTGGGGGATTAAGGATAAGGGTTTTGGGAACATGGGTTTAGGGGTTTTTTGTGGATAACGGTATATGGTTCCATCGGTTGAGGGTTTAGGTTCTTTTTCAAGGTTTAGGGATTGGGTTTTTTTTTGTGCTGGGGGTGTAGGGTTTTTTTGGGCTATGGGTTTATGGGTTTTTTTGGGGTTGAGGGTTTAGGGATATATGGGGATTAGGGTTTTTTTTTTCTGGCTAAGTGTTTAATTTTTTTGGGACCTAAGGATTAGAGATTTTTGGGGGTGAGGGTTTAAATTTTTGGGGGCTAAGTGTTTAGGTTTTTTTGCATCTATGGGTTTAGGTTTTTTTGCGGATAAGGTTTTTGGGTTTTTTGGACTAGGGTTTTGGTTTTTCTTAGGGATAAGGGTTTAGAATTTTTTAGGTTTGAGTGTTTAGGGTTTTTTTGGAGAAGAGGGTTTAGGGTTTTTTAGGATAAAGATTTACGGTATTTTCGGTTGAAGGTTTGGGATTTTTTTAGGGATGAGGGCTTAGGATTTTTAGGGATGATGGTTTATGTTCTCTTAGGGTGGAGGGTTTAGATTCCATTAGGGAGGAGGGTATAGGGGCTTTTGGAGATGAGGATTTTGGGTTATTTTGGGGATGAGGTTGAGGGTTTTTTTGGGTAAGGGGTTAGGGTATATTTGCGATGTGTTTTGGGGTTTTTTTGGATTAGGGTTTATGTTTTGTGTGGATGAGGGTTTAGGGTTCATTAGGGTGGAGAGTTTTGAATTTTTGGGGATAAGGGATTAGGGTTTTTTAGAGGAAGCGGGTTTGGGTTATTTGGGGATAAGGTTTTTGGGTTTTTTGGGGAAAAGGTTTTAGGGTTTGTTTTTGTTGGTGGTTTAGGGTTATTTGGGGATGAGGGTTTGGGGTATTTTGGGGATGTGGGTTTCGTTATTTTTTGGGGATGAGGGTTTATCATTTTTTGGGACCAGGGTTTAGGGTTTTTTGGAGCTGTGACTGTAGTGTTTATTTTGGGATAAGGGTTTTGGGTTTTTTGGACTGAAAGTTTAGGGTTTTTTAGGGATGTAGGATTAGGTTTTTTGGGAATGAATGTTTCGTGGTGTTTGGGGGAGAGGGTTTGGGGTTTTTTTTGTGCTCATGGTTTTTGGTATTGTTGATGCTAAAAATTTATGATTTTTTGGGGATGATTGTTTAGGGTTTTTTCTAAGGGTTTAGGATTTTTGGGACTTAGGGTTAAGGATTTTTTGGGGAAGAGGGTTAGGGTATTTTGGTGTTGAGGGTTTAGTTTTGTTTGTGGATGAGTTTTTAATGTTTTTTGGGGATATGGGTTTATGGATTTTAGGGCATGAGGGTTTATGTTTTTAAAGTGTCTGAGCCTATAGTTTTTTATACTGAGGGTTTAGTTCTTATTGTGGACAAGGGTCTTGGTTTTCTTTGGGACTAGGGTTTAGGGTTTTTTTGGTGCCAATGGTTTAGAGTTTTTATAGGGTTTAGTGTTTAGGTTTTCGGGTTATAGGATTTATGGTTTTTCATATTTGAGGGTTTAAGGGTTTTATGTGTGGAGGATTTAGTGTCTCATGGGATGAGGGTTTAGGAATTTTTTTGATCTGAGAAGTTAGGATTTTTAGGGATCATGGCTTATGTTTTCTTAGGGTGGAGGGTTTAGGGTCCTTTTGGGTGGAGGGTATATGGTGTTTTGGGGATGAGGGTTTTTGATTTATTGGGGGATGAGGGTTTGGATTTTTTTGGGGTTGAGTGTTGAGGGTTTTGGTAGATAACTATTTAGGGTATTTTTGGGATATGGGTTTGTATTTTTTGTATTATGCTTTATATTTTTTGGGGGATGAGGGTTTAGGATTTATTAGGGCTGAAGGTTTGGAGTTTTTTTCACGGGGTTAGTGTTTTAGTGGGATATGGGTTTATGGTTTTGGAGATTTTGTTTTGGGGGTATTTGGGGCTGAGGGTTTAGGTTTTGTTGGTGCTAGGGTTTTGGGTTATTTGGGGCTGAGGATTTGGGGTTTTTTAGGGCTATGGGATTTGGTTTTTTTCTGGATGAGTGTTTAGGGTTTTTTTGAGTTGTGATTTTAGTGTTTTTTGGGTCTATGGGTTAGTTTTTTTATGGGATGATAGTTTAGTGATTTTTAGGGCTTCCATTTTAAAGATTTTTGGGGATGAGAGTTTAGTGGTTTTAGGGGAGAGGGATTTTGATTTTTTGGGGCTTAGTGTTTTTGGATTTTTTAGGCTGACGATTTAGGGGTTTTTTGGGTCGAGTGTTTATGTTTTTTTTATATTGAGGGTTTATGATTTTTTGGGATGAGGGAATAGGTATTTTTGAGGTTAAGGGTTTAGTGTTTTTTTTGGTCTAATAATTTAGGATTTTGGGGTATTATGTTTTAGGATTTTTGGGGATGAGGATTTAGATTTTTTTCAGGCTAAGGGTTTATGGTTTTTTTTGGATGAGGATTTAATGTTTTTTTGGGCTATGGGTTTAGGGATTTTTGCAATGAGGGTTTAGGGTTTTTTGGGGAAGTGTGTTTATGGTTTTTTGGGTAAGGTTTTAGGGTTTTTTTGGTCCTGGGGTTTAGAGTTTTTTTTTGTGTTGAGTGTGTAGGGTTTTTTGTGGGAAAGGGGTTAGGGTTGTTTGGTTCCAAGGGTTTAGGGTTTTTTTCATATAGTATTTAGGTTATTTTTGTGTCTTGGGTTTTATGTTTTTTAGGGATGATGGTTTAGGGTTTATTGGAGATTGGAGTTTAGAGTCATCTTTGGCTGATAGTTTAAGGTTTTTTGGGGCCGATGGTCTAGGGTTTATTTGGATTTGTGGATTTAGGTTTTTCTAGAGTCTAGGGTTTAGGTTATCTAGGGCCAGGGGTTTAGGGTTTTTTTGGTGGAGGGTTTGGGATTTTTTGGGGATGAGGGTCTGGGTTTTTTTAGGGATGGTGCTTTTGATTTTTTTGGAAGTGGGTTTGGGGTTCTTTAGGGATGAGGGTTTGGGGTTATTTTAGTATAGGTTTTAGTGTTTTGAGGTAGAGGGTTTAGGATTTTATAGGTATGGGGGTTTTGTGTTTTATAAGGATGAGGTTTTAGGATTTTATAAGGATAAGGGTTTTGGGTTTTATAGGGATGAGGATTTAGTTATTTATGGGAATGAGGTTTTATTGTTTTCTCGGGTTATCGGTTTATGGTTTTCTAGTGCTAAGGGTTTAGGGTTTTTTTGGGGCCGAGTGTTTGCGGTTTTTTAGGGATGCGAGTTTGGGGATTTTTGGGGATGATGGTTTAAGGTTTTTTGGTAGATATGGATTTAGAGTTTTTGGTTTTATGGGTTTGGGTTTTTTGGGGGTGACAGTTTTTTATGGATAATTGTTTGGGATTTTTTGTGGTTTAGGGTTTAGGGTTCTTGGGGTCTAAGGGTGTGGGGTTTTTTTTGGGTCAAGGGTCTGGGGTTTTTTGAGGATGAGGGTTTGTGGTTTATTTGGGGATGAGGGTATGAGGTTTGTTGTGGCTGAGGGTTCATGGTTTTTTGGGATTTTGGGTTTAGGTTTTTTGAGGTGAAGGGTTTAATATTTTTGGTGTGAGGGTTTCAGTGTTTTTGGGGGATGTGGGTTTAGGGTTTCTTGGGGTTGAGTGTTTAAGTTATTTTGGAGATGAGGGTTTAGGGTTTTTTTGGGCTTAGTGTTTAGGATTTTTTAGGCTCATGGTCAAGTTTATTTTTGGGATGAGGGTTTATGGTTATTTAGGGATGATAGATTTGGGTTTTTGGGGTTGAGGGTTTCAATTATTTTAGTGGTGATGGTTGGGGGTTTTCAAGGAAGACAGTTTTAGATTTTTTGGGGCCAAGGGTTTGGGGTTTTTTTGGGATGAGAGGGATTGGGATTTTAAGGGTTGAGAGTCTGGGGTTTTTCAAGGATGAGGGTTTTAGGTTTTCTAGGGCTGAGGGTTTAGGGATTTATAGGGTTCAGTGTTTAGTTTATTTAGGACTGAGGGTGATATGGATCAGATTCAGCCCAAGGAGAATAATTTTGGGCTTGATAAAAATTTTAAGCCCAATTATTATTCGAATTGGACCATCCCGCACTTCTTGACATCCAAAAAAATGGTGGGCCTCAACATGATTATTTGGAACCGAAAATTACTTACCCACATGGAAATGGATGGAAATTCACAGCAGAACATTAAAGAAGAGGGATAAGGTAGAGAAAAGAATCATCAATAGGGAATCCTACTAATTTAGCTAGTGGGTCATTAAATGTAATGGGAAAGTGTTGTTTTGTGCTTTCTATGCGCCTTTTGGGTTCCCTATTCCTTGTAACTTGAATTATGGCATTTTATTTTCTTTATTTTTTCTTGATAATGTATTTTCACCCATTTGTAATGGTGATGATTGAATTTGAT
The DNA here is from genome assembly GCA_963277665.1 of Viscum album. Taxonomy (NCBI): domain Eukaryota; kingdom Viridiplantae; phylum Streptophyta; class Magnoliopsida; order Santalales; family Viscaceae; genus Viscum; species Viscum album. The sequence goes on along the minus strand of OY728121.1, from coordinate 1,072,749,740 downwards.
GGATTTTGGAAGCTTTTTGTGCTTTCCTATTACTTTAACCTCTCCCATTTTCCCAGAATTTGTGGTGAAACTACAGTGCTAGTGACTTTGTCTTTAATTGTGGAGAGACCTTGGTGGGTGGGATTTCCTTTAAACCTTGGTCTCATTATTTGAGACCGAAGCAGTTTATTCTTCATTCTAACCATCAGGCATTGAGTTTTATCAATGGTCAACACAAGATGAGTTTGAGGCATGAAAATTGGTTGGAATTCTTACAATCATTCTCATTTTTGTCAAAATACAAGAAGGGGAAAGATAATCTGGTGGAAGATGCTTTATCTCGATGGTATTCATTACTTACCATTCTAGATGCTTGAATTATTGGATTTCAGCTTATAAGAGAATATTATCAGAATGATATGGAGTTTAATTCTATTTTAATCCAATTTCAAGATTGATTTGTGGAGGATTATTCTATACACGATGGGTTTCTCTTTAAGAGAAACAAGTACAGGGACTTGCTCATTCGGGAAGCACATGAAGGGGGACTTTCTGGTCATTTTGGCATCTATAAAACCTTGTAGATACTAAAAGATCATTTGTACTAGCTAAAGATACAATCAGATGTTCAAGCAATTCGTTCTAGATGAGGAACATGTCAAAGAGAAAAGAGTCATTTCAATCCTGGTTTATACACTCTGTTACCTATTCCAGAGCAGCCATGGGAAGATCTCCGCATGGATTTCATTATGGATTTACCAAAGACTCAGAGAGGTAAAGATTCAATAATGGTTATTGTTGATCGATTTTATAAGATAGCTCATTTTTTACCTTGTCATAATACTGAAGATGCGGTGAAAGTGGCAGAAATGTTTTTCAAATAGATTGTTCGCCTTCATGGAATTACTCCTAGCATCATTTCAGATAGAGACACAAAATTTCTCATCCATTTTTGGATGACATTATGGGGAAATTCAGTATGAAACTTCTTTTCAGCACATCTCATCACCCTCAAATGGATGGGCAAACAGAAGTTACCAATCATATATTGGGAACTATTCTAAGAAAATTGGTGAACAAGAGCACGAGAGATTGGGATTTGAAACTTTCACAAGCTAAATTTGCATACAATATATCTCCCAGTGCTACCACTCGGCATTCTCCATTTTAAGTGGTTTATGGAATCAATCCAATCACTCCTATAGAATTTTTCTCTTTGCCTCTTGATTCTCAGGTGAATATTGATGTGGAGGAGAAGACAAAGCAGATGAAGAAGCTCCATGAATCTATTCGTTCTCAAATAGGGAAGTCTAATGAAGCATACAAGAGGAGAGAAAAAAAGCATTGAAAGCAAGATATTTTCCAACCTGGAGAAAGTGTGGATTCACCTTTGCAAAGAGACATTTCCATCCAAAAGGAAGAGCAATCTGGCACCAGGAGCTAAAGGTACATTTAAAGTGCTTGAATTAGTGGGAAACAATGCCTAAAAATTGATTTACTAGATGATTTTTGCATTGTTTCTGTAATGTTCAACATTGGGGACTTATCACCTTACATTGAAGAAGATTATGTCATGGATTTGAGGGAAAATACTCTCCAACTAGGGGAGAATGATATGGATCATATTCCACCCAAGGAGAATAATTTTGGGCTTGATAAAAATTTTAATCCCAATTGTTATTCAAATTGGACCAGCCTGCACTTCTTGACATCCAACACCATGGTGGGCCACAACACACTTATTTGGGGCCCAAAATTACTTACCCTCATGTAAATGGATGTAAATTCGTAGCAGAACGTTAAAGAAGTTATAGAAGGTGGATAAAAGAATCATTAATAGGGAATCCCACTACTTTAGTTAGTGGGGTCATTAAATTGCATGGGAAAGTGTTGTTTTGTGCTTTTTATGTGTCTGTTGGGTTCCCCATGAATTTTAACTACAATTGGGGAATTTTATTTTCTTTATTTTTTCTTTATAATTTATTTTCACCCCTTTTTAATGGTGATGCTTGAATGTGACGGATTTTGGAAGCTTGTTGTGCTTTCATATTGCTTTAGCCTCTTCCCTTTGCCCGGAATTGGTGGTGCAACTCCAGTACTGGTGACATTGTCTTTAAGCATGGAGAGACCTTGGAGAGTAAAATTTCCTTTAAGCCTTGGTCAATTCAGATACATTATGCTTCTCATCTTCACTTACTCGTTTTGTGCTTCTGTCGACGCATTAGAGGGTATAGGGTTTACCGGGGAAGAGTGTTTAGGATTTTTCTCAGGATGAGGGTATAATGTTTTTTGGGGGATGAGAGTCTAGGGTCTTTTGGGGTTTAGGGTTTAATGTTTTTGTGGGGATGAGTATTTTGGGTTTTTTTGGGTTAAGAAAAATGATTTTATTGGATAAGTGTTTATCGTTTTTGGGTTGAGGGTTTAGGGTTTTTGGGGATGATTGTTTATGGTCTTTTTGTGGATGAGGGTTTAAAGTTTGTTTTGGGCTTAAGGATTATTATTTTTTTGGGATAAGGATTTATTATTTATTTGATGGGGTTTTAAGGATTTTTGGGACTAATCATTTAGGGTTTTGGGAGGTTGAGTGTTTAAGGTTTTTTGGGGCTAAGGGTTTAGGGTTTTTTTTGGATTAAGTTTTAAGGATTTTTGGGGTTGAGGGTTTAGGATTTTCTGGGATGGATATTTTAGGTTTTTTCTAGGCTGATAGAACATTTTTTTGTGTGTTTGAGGGTTTAGCATTTTTTGGGGATGACAGTTCAGTGTTGTTTGGGATCAGGGTTTAGGGGTTTTGTGAATGAGGATTAAGGGTTTTCTAGGACTTAGTGTTTAGTTTTTTATATGGATGAGACTATGAGGATATTTTGGGATATTAGTTTAGTGTTTTCTTGGAATTAGGGTTTAGGATTTTCTAGGGATGAGGGTTTAAGGGTTTTTTGGGTTGGGGATTTAGTGTTTTCTAGGGATGAGGTTTTAGGATTTTATTGGGATGAGGGTATATGTTTTTATAGGGATAAGGGTTTTTAATTTCTAGGGACATGGTTCTAGGGATTTATATGTATAAGGGTGTATGGATTTATAGGAATGAGGGTTTATGATTTTATAGGGTTGAGGGTTTTGGGTTTTCTATGGATTAGGGTTTAGTGTTCTCTAGGGATGAGGGTTTAGGGTTTTCTTAGTCTATGGGATTTTTCATTTCTAGGGACATGGGTTTAGGATTTTTTTGTGTTGATTTCTTAGAGTTTTATAGGTCTGATGGATTAGGGTTTTATAGGGATGGTAGTTTTGGGTTTTATAGGGATAAGAGTTTAGTGTTTTTTGGGGATGTGGTTATTGGGTTTTCTAGGTATGAGGGTTTAGGGTTATCTCAGTGAGAGGGTTTAGGGTTTTCTTTTTCTAAGGGTTTCAGTTTTTCTATAAGTGAGGGTTTATGGTTTTCTACAAATGAGGATTTATGGTATTAAATGGATGAGGGCTTAGGGTTTTTTTGGGTAAGGTTTTATGATTTTATATGGATGTGGGTTTAGAGTTTTTTGGAGGTGAGGGTTTAGGGTTTTTTGGGGTTGATTGTTTATGGTTTTCTAAGGATGAGGGTTTTTGGTTCTCTGGGGATGAGGGTTTGGGGTTTTATTTAGATGATTATTTAGGGATTTTTGGGGTTATGGATTTAGTGTTTTATGGGGATGTGGGTTTACATTTTTCTAGGGATTAGGGTTAATTATTTCTAAGACTTAGGATTTAGGTTTTTCTAGGGATGTTGGTTTAGGATTTTATGGGGTTGAAGGGTTAGGATTTTCTAGGGCTAAGGGTTTAGGGTTTTCTGGGGATGATGAATTCATGTTTTTAGGTATATGGGTTTGGGTTTTATTATGGATTTGGGTATAAGGTTTTTTTATGAGGGTTTAGGGTTTTATGGGGATGAGGTTTTAGGGTTTTATGGGGCTGAGGGTTGAGGTTTTTCTAGGGATGATAGTTTAGTATTTTTTAGTGATAAGGGATTAGGGTTTTTTATGTGGGTTTATGGTTTTTTGGGGCTGTGTGTTTAGGTTTTTTAAAGATGAGGATTTACTATTTTTGGCGTGGAGGATTTTGGATGTTGACGTTTTTGGGTTTTTTGGGGATGCGGGTTTAATATTTTCGGGGGATATGGGTTTAGGGTATTTTAGTATAGAGGGTTTCATGTTTTTTTGGGGATGTGGGTTTTGGGTTTTTAGGGGATGAGTGTTTAGGATTTTTTGGGGATGAGTGTTTATAGTTTTTGGGGAAGTGGGTTTAGGATTTATTGAGGAGGAGGGTTTTGGGTTTTTGGTGGTGAGGGAATAATGTTTTATAGGGATGAGGGTTTATGGATTTCTACATTTTAAGGTTTTGGGTTTTCTATAGCTGAGGTTTTAGGGTTTTCTGGAGATGAGGGTTTAGGGTTTTCTTTGTACGAGAGTTAAGTGTTTTTTGGGGTTGAGGGTTTAGTGTTTTATGGGGTTGATTATTTAGGGTTCTCTAGGCCCTAAGGCTTAGTGTTTTATGAGTATGAGGGATTGGGGTTTTCATGGATAAGGTTTTAGGGTTTTTTGTGGACAAGGGTATAGGGTTTTTTGGGGAAATGGATTTAAAGTTTTTAAGGGGTGAGGGTTTAGTGTTTTTGGGCTACTGGTTTAGTGTTTTTTTGTTTTTTAGGGTTTAGGGGTGTTTATGGTGAATGATTTTTTTACGGATTAGGGTTTTGGTTTCTTGGGGGATTAAGGTTTAGGGTTTTTTAGGCTGATGTTTTATATATTTTTGGGGTCTGAATGTTAAGGGTTTTTTTTGGGGTTGTTGGTTTATGATTTTTGTGGCCAAGGGTTTAGGGATTTTTGGGGTTTATTGTTTAGGTATTTTTGGGGATTTCGGTTTATTATTTGTTTGGGATGAGGTTATACGGTTCTTTGGGGTATAGGGTTTAGTGTTTTTTGGGGTGAGTGTTTACAATTTTTATTGGATTAGGGTTTAAGGTGATTTGTTGATTATGGGTTAGGATTTTGGGCGTTGAGGGTTTAGTGTATTTTTGGGATTTGTGTAGATGGATTTTATGGGGATTAAGATTTATGGTTTTTTTGGGAAAAAGGTTTTGGGTTTTTTGGGGTTGAGGGTTTATGTAATTCTGGGGTTCATAGTTTAGTTTTATTTAGGGATGAGAATTTAAGGATTTCTAGGGATTTAGGGTTTATTAGTCTCTAGGATTGAGGGTGTATGATTTTATAGGGATAAGGGTTTAGGGTTTTTTGAGGATTATGATTTTCATATTTCCTAGGATGAGTGTTTAGGGTTTTCTAGTGCTTAGGGTTTAGTGTTTTTTTGGGGTTGAGGGTTTTGGGGTTATTGGTGCTTGGGGTTTGGGGATTTTTGGGATTAAGGGTTTAGGGGTTTTTTTAGGGATAAGAATTTAGGGTTTATTGGTGTAATGATATAGGGTTCCTAATGATGATGGTTTTGAGTATTTTGGGGCTCCGTGTTTAGTATTTCTTGTAGATGAGGATTTATGGTTTTTTGGGGTCGAGGTTTTGAGGTTTATTTGGGTTGGGGTTTGGGAATTTTGGGGTTTGGTTGTTTTTTATTATTTTAGATGAGGGTATGAGGTAATTTTTGGTTGAGGATTTAAGGTTTTATCGAGCGAGGTTTTAGGATTTTTTAGGGTTGAGGGATTAGTGTTTTTTGGGGATGTGAGTTTTGGGTTCTTTTGGGCTAAGTATTTAGTTTATTTTGGGGCTTAGGGTTTAGGATTTTTTGGGATAAGGGTTTAGGGTTTTCTGGAGCTGTGGGTTTATGTTTTTCGGGGATGATGGCTTGGGTTTTTTTTTAAGATGATAGTTTTAGGTATTTTAGGGATGATGGTGTGGGGTTTTATGTGAAGACGAGTTAGGGTTCTTCGACACTGAGGGTTTAGTGTTTTTCCAGGTTGAGGGATTGACATTTTTTAGGGATGAGTGTTTGGGGTATTTCTTGTCTATGTGTTTGGGGGTTTTCAAGGATTATCATTTGGGGTTTTCTAGGGATAATGCTTTGAGGATACCTATGGATGAGGGTTTAGGGTTTTACAGGGATTATGGTTTAGTTAATTTAGGGATGAGGGTTTAGGGTTTTTTAGGGAATATTGTTAGGATCTTTTCGGGCTGAGGGTATAAGTGTTTTTTGGGTTGAGGGTCTAGATATTTTTGGGGATGAGAGTTTAGGGTTTTTTGGGGATAAGGGTTTAGAGTATTTGGGGAAAATAGTTTAGGGTTTTTTGTGGTTGAGGGTTTAGGTTTTTTTAGGCTAATGTTTTAGGGTTTTTTGGGGCTAAGGTTTTAAAGTTTTTTAGGGCTTAGGGTTTATGTTATTTTGGAATGAGGGTTTATAGTTTTTTGGGATGGGGTTGTATGATTTTTAAGGCTAATAATTTAGGTTTATTTGGAGATGTGGTTTTATATCTTCTTAGTGTTGAGGGTTTATCTTTTTATGGCCATCACACTTTAGGATTTTTTGGGGTTTAGAGTATAGGGTTTTCTAGGATTGAGAGTTTATTATTTTTCGGGGCCAATGGATTAATGTTTTATAAGGCTATGGGTTTATTGTTTTTTTGGGGTTGATGGTTTAGTTGTTTTTTAGATGAGGGATTATGGTTTTGGGGGGATGAGTGTTTAGGGTTTTCTGGGACTGAGGGTTTTTTGTTTTCTAGTAAAGAGGGTTTAGGGTTTTTAGGGATGTCAGTTTTGGCTTTTCTCATGATGAGGGTTTAGGGAATTCTAGGAATGAGGGGTTATGGATTTTTTTGGCTAAGGGTCTAGGGATTTTTTGGGATGATATTTTTTTTATTTTTTGGGACTTAGGTTTTAGGGTTTTCTATGGATAAGGGTTTAATATATTATGGGGATGAGGGTTTAGGTTTTTCAAGGATTGATGTTTTAATGTTTTCTATGGATGAGGGTTTATAATTTTTGGGGGATCAGGGTTTAGGATTTTATGTGGTTGAGGGTTTAGTGTTTTCTAGGATTGAGGGTTTAGGGTTTTCTTGGGCTGGGGGTTTAGTATTTTCTTGGGATGGGGGTTTATAATTTTTTTTTCGAAATGAGGGTTTAGTGTTTTCTAGGGATGAGGGATTTGGTTTTTATAGGTATGAGGGTTTTTTTTGGATAAGGGTTAAGTGTTTTTTATTGATCAGGGTTTAGGGTTTTCTAAGTCTGAGAATTTAGGGTTTTCTATGTCTAAGAGTTTAGGGTTTTTTGGGGATCCTGGTTTTAGGTTTTCTAGTGCTGAGGGTTTAGGGTTTTCTAGATATTAGGGAATTGGGTTTTTTAGGGATGAGGTTCTGGGTTTTTTTTTTGGCTAAGGGTTTATTATTTTCTAGGGATTAGGGTTTACGGTTTTATGGAGATGTAGGTTTGGGGTTTTCTAGGGCCGAGTGCTTAGGGTTTTTTGGAGCTGTGGGTGTTGGGTTTTCTGTGGATGAGTGTTTAGATATTTCTAGGGATGATGGTTTAATTTTTTCTGGGGACAAGGGTTTATTTTTTTCTTGGGATGAGGGTTTAGTATTTTCTAGGGATCAAGATTTAGGTTTTTCTTGGGATTAGGGGTTAATTTTTGATAGGGATGACGCCTAAGGATTTATGGGGCTCAAGGTTTAGGATTTTCTGGGACCCAGGGTTTAGATTTTTTGGGGGATGATTTAGGGTTTTTTGGGATTAAGGGATCCTTTTTTATGGATGAGGGTGTTGGGTCATTTGGGGCTTAGTATATAGGGTTTTCTAGGGATGAGGGTTTAGGGTTTTCTGGGGAAGACGGTTAAGGGTTTTCTGGTGCTGATGGTTTAGGGTTTTTTAGTGAAAAGGTTTTCGGGTTTTTTTTGTGGATGTGGGTTTAGGGTTTTTTGGGGATGTGGGTTGAGGTTTATCTAAGGAAGATCTTTTTGGGATTTTGGTGTTTATGTTTTATAGATTTTTGGGGTTGAGGGTTTTGGGTTTTTTGGGGATAACGGTGTAGCATTTTGGGTGATTTAGTTTCTTTTGGTGAAGAAGGTTTCATTTTTTGGGGGATTAGGGTTTTTTCAAGAAAAGGGTTTTGGGTTTCTTTGGGATGAGGGCTTAGGGATTTTTGTATATAAGGGTTTAGTATTCTTTGGTTATATGGTTTTAGGAGTTTTTGGGGTATAGGGTTAGTGTTTTTTAGGGCTAGGGATTTTTGGTTTTTGGGGATGAGGGTTTAGGGTTTTTTGGGGCTGCATGTTTAGGGTTTATTTGGGCTATTGGTTTAGATTTTTTGGGAATAAGGGTTTAGGGATTTTTGGTGCGGATGGATTATGTTTTTCTAGGGATGAGTGTTTAGGGTTTTTTGGGGATGAAGGTTTAGGGATTTTTGGTGTTGTGGGTTTGGTGTTCCCTGTTGACTGGTATATAGGGTTTCTTAGGGATGAGGGTTTAGGGTTTTTTGGAGCTGAGTGTTAATGATTTTTTAGGGATGAGGGTTTAGTTTTTTCCATGACTAAGGGTTTAGGGTTTTCTAGGGATGATTTTTTTGGGGTTTCTGAGGCTAAGGGATTAGGGTTTTATGCGGATGAGGGTTTAGTGTTTTCAGGGGATGAGTTTTTTGGGTTTTGAGTGTATAGTATTTAAGGTTTTATTGGGGTTGTGGGTTTAGTATTTTTTGGGGGATGATAGCTTAGGGTTTTTTTTAGTGATGAGGGTTCATGGTTTTTTAGTTTCAATGGTTTAGTGTTTTATGATGTTGAGTATTTAGGTTTTTTAGTGGTTACAGTTTAAGTATTTCTTTGGGATGAGGGTTTATAGATTTTTGGGTCTCACAGTTATGGGTTTTTTGGGGATAATGGTTTAGGTTTTTTTAATGTTAAGGGTTTTGGTTTTTTTGGGGGTGAGGGTTTAGGGTTTTTTTAGGATTAAGGTTTATCATTTTTGGGGATGAGGTTTTAGGGTTCTTTGGGGGAAAGGGATTAGTGTTTTTTGGGTCTAAGGGTTTTAGTGTTTTTAGGGGCATAGGGTTTTAGTTTTTGGGTTTCTTAGGCTTTAAGGTTTTTGTGGGTTTAGGGTTTAGGGTATATTGTATATGAGGGTTTATGGTTTTTTGGGGATGAGTGTATAGGGTTTTTGGTACTGGGGGTTTATGAAATTTTGGGTCTGAGCATTTAGGGTTTTTTTGGGGGAAAAGGGTTTAGGGTTTTTATGGATGAGGGTTTAGGATTTTTTTAGGACTAAGGGTTTAGGGTTTTTTGGGAATAAGGGTTTAGTGTTTTTTAGGGATCAGGGTTCGGGGTTTTTTTGGTACGGGTTTAGGGTTTTTTGGGGATAAGGTTTTGGAGTCTTTTGGGGATGAGTTTTTAGGGTTTTTGTGGAAGAGGGTAAGGGTTATTTTAGTAAAGGTGGTTTGGGGTATTTTTGGGGTGGATGGATTGTTTTTTTTCTTGGGATGAGGTTTTGGGGTTTTTTATGGATGTTGTTTTTGATTTTTTGGAGTTGGGGTTTTGGAGTTTTTTTGGGGCTGGTGGGCTGAGGTTTTTTTGGATGGTGGGTTTCTAATTTTTAAGGGATGGGGGATATGGGTATTTTGGTGCTTGGGTTATAGGGTTTCTTATGGATGGGGATTTTGGATTTTTTTGGTAATGAGGGTTTGTTGTTTTTTCATGCCTGGGGTTTTGGGTGTTTTGGGATGGGGGTTTGGGGTGTTTGGAGACTAGGGTTTTTGGTATTTTAAGGTTGGGACTATGGATATTTTTGGGTTGTGGGCAAGATTATTTTTTTATGGTTGTGGATTGGTGTTTTTTTTTGGGCAAGGGATTGGGGTTTTTGGGGGGATGAGGGTTTGTGTGATTTTTTGGGGCAGAGGGATTGTGTTTTTATGGGGATGAGGTTTTGGGGTTTTTTGGGGGATGATGGTTTGGATTTTTATGGGGCTGGTTGCTTTAGATTTTTTGGGGATCGGGAATGGGGCATGTTGTTTAATGGGTATGGGGACTGGAGTTTTTTGGGGTAGCGTGTGTGGGATTTTTTGGGGCTCATAGTTTTAAAATTTTGCAGATTTGGTTTTAGAGTTATTGGGGCTTATTTCTTATGGTTTTTTTGGAGATGAGGACTTTAGGTTTATTGGACTTGATGGATTGGGTTTTTTTTGGTGTAGATGGATTTGGAATTTTATGGTGATGTGGTTTTGGATATTTTTATGGCTGTGGTTTTGGTTTTTTTAGGGGTGGATGTTTGTTGTTTTTTGGGATAAGGGTTTGAGGTTTTGTGTATATAAGTGTTTTGTGTTTTCTATGGTAAAGGGTTTAGTGGTTTTAGAAGCTAAGGGTTTGGGGTTTTTAGGGGCTACAGATTTGGAGTTTTGTAGGGATGATTGTTTGGGGTTTTTTAGGGATGAGGGTTTGGGGTGATTTGGGGAAGAGGGTTTGAAGTTTTTTAGGCTAAGGGTTTGTGGATTTTTTGTGATAACAGTATGGGGTTCTTTAGGGGTGAGGGTTTATAGTTTTTTGAGGCTAGGGTTTTAGGGTTTTTTGGGGTTGAGGGTATACATTTATTTGGGTCTAAGGGTTTTTAGTTTTTTTGGGATAAGGGTTTAGGGGTTTTAGGGCTGAGGGTTTAGTGATTTTTGGGGTTGTGGGTTTTGAGAATTTTGAGGCTGAGGATTTAGTTTTTTGGGGGATTCATGTTTATAGTTTTTTAGGATGTGGTTTATGGTTTTTGGGGATGAATTTTTATGGTTTTTTTAGGTTGAGGGTTTTGAGTTTTGGGGGGTTGAGTTTTAATGTTTTTTTGGGGATGAGGGTTTAAGGTTATTTGGGGGATGAGGGTTTAGGGTTTTTTTATGGATGATGGTTTATGGATTTTTGGGGGCATAGAGTTGAAGGATTTTTGGGGATGAGGGTTTATGGAATTTTATGGATGTGGTTTAGGGTTTTTTGGATGATGATTTATGGTTTTATGGGGTTGAGGGTTCATGTTTTTTTGGAAATGAGGGTTTAGGGTTTTTAGGGATGAGGTTTTGGGGTTATTTTGGGGATGAGTGTTTAGTGTTTTTTGGGGTTGAGTGGTTAGGGTTTTTGGAGATAATGATTTAGTTTTTTTTGGGATGAGTCTTAGGGTTTCAAATGGATGAGGGATTAGGGTTTTGTGGAGCATATGGTTTAGCATTTTTTAGGGGCTAAGGGTTTAGGGTTTTTCGGGGATGAATGTTTAGTTTATTTTTGGGTGAGGTTTAGGGGTTTTTTAGGAATTATATTTTATGGTTTTTTCAGGATGAGGTTTTATGGTTTTTGGGGGATAAGTGTTAGGGTTTTAGGGGGCCGAGGGTTTGGGGTTGTTTTGAGGCAAGGGTTTAGGGTTTTTTTTGGGATGGGGATTTAGAGTTTTTTAGGGAATACAGTTTAGGGTTTCTTTGGTGCAAAGGTTTTAGTGTTTTTTGGGGATAAGGTTCTAGGGTTTATCAAGGTTTAGGGATTAGGGTTTTTTTGTGTCAAGCGTTATGGATTTTTTTGGGGTTGAGGGTTAGGATTTTTTTGGGTCTAATGGTTTAGGATTTTTTGTGGATAATTTTTTTTATTTTTAGGGTAGAGGGTTCAGGTTTTTTATGGTCTAGGGTTTAGGGTATTTGGGGCCAAGGGGTTTGGGTTTTTAGGGTTGACGGTTTAGTGTTTTTTTGGTTCCAAGGGTTTAGTGTTTTTTTGGGATGAGGGTTTAGGATTATTTGGGGTTTAGGTTCTAAGGTTATTCAGGCCTAGGGTTTTGGGTTTTTTTGGGATGATGGTTTAGGGTGTATTGGGGATAAGGATTTAGGGATTTGGGGATGAGGGATAAGGGTTTTTTGGGGCTAAGGGTTTTGTGTTTTTTTTTGTATTAGAGTTTTCAGTTATTTGGGATGAGGGTTTGTGGTTTTTTTGGATGATGGTTTGGAGTTTCTCAGGGATGAGGGATTGGTGTTTTTTGGGGGTTGAGGGTTTGGGTTATTTTGGGGATGAGGTTTTAGGGTTTTATGTGACTGAGGGTTTCTATTTTTTGTGGAAAATGGTTTAGTAATTTGTTCAGATGAGGTTTTAATTTTTTTTGGTTTTGAGGGTTTAGGGTTATTTAGGGGTGAAGATTTAGGGGTTTTTGGTTTTCTAGGGATAATGGTTTGAGGTTTTTGGGCTAAGGGGTTTGGGGTTATTTGGGAGATGAGGTAATGAGATTTTTGGTGCCATGAGTTTGTATTTTTATGGGGCCAAGGCTTTACAAATTTTTGGGATTAAGGGTTTAGTGTTTTTTGGTGACGAGGGTATGTGGGTTTTATGGGCTAGGGTTTTTTCGTTTTTTGGGATGAGGGTTTGGTATATTATAGGGTTGAGTTTTTAGGGTTTTTTGGGATGGGGATTAAGAGTTTTTTTCGAGATGTGGGTTTAATGATTTTTGGGGCTGAGTGTTTATTTTTTTGTTGTTGAAGTTTTAGGGTTTATTGGGGATGAGGAATCATGATTTTTTGGGGATAAGGGTTTAGGATTTTTTGGGGATGAAGTTTTAGGTTTTTTTGGTGTTAAGGGTTTATTATTTTTTGGGGTTGAGGGTTTATGTTTTTTTGGGGAATTAGGTTTTTTGATATTTGTGGATGTGGGTTTCAAGTTTTATGGGGATGAGGGTATAATTTTTTGTGGGTTGAGGATTTTTTGGATAAGGTTTTTGGGATTTTTTGGCCCAGTGTTTAGGGTTTTCTAAGGATGAGGGTTTAGTTTTTTATGGGGATAAGGGATTAAGGTTATTTTGATATGAGGTTTTAGTGTTTTTTAGGGATGTGTGTTTAAGGTTTTTTGGGGATGGGGGTTTAATGTTATTTGTGGAAGAGGGATTAGGGTTTTCAGGGTCTGATGGTTTTGTGTTTTTTTGGGGATGAGGGTTTATGGTTTTTTTGGGCTTAGGGTTTAGTGTTTTTTAGGGATGGGGGTTTATGGTTTTTTTGGGCTTAGGGTTTAGTGGTTTTTAGGGATGAGGGTTTATGATTTTTTTAATTTATGATGGTTTAGTGTATTTTTTGGATGAAGTTTTAGGTAATTTTTGGGGATGAGGGTTTACGGTTTCATGGGATTTAGGGTTTTTAGTTTTTCCAGGCCCTGGGTTTAGTGTTTTTAGGGCTTAGGGTTTAGGGGTTTTTAGGGTAGGGGGTTTATGCTTTTTTAGGGTTGATGGTTTAGGGTTTTATGGGATTTAAGGTTTGGGGTTTTTTATGGATGAGGGTTTAGGGTTTCTTAGGGATAAGGGTTTAGTGTTTTTGTGGGGATGAGGGTTTATGTTTTTTAGGGATGTGAGTTTAGGGTTTTTTTGGATGATGGTTTATTGGTTTTTTTTAATGTGATGTTTTAGGGTTATTTTGGGATAATAATTTAGGTTTTTGTGGGGAAGAGTGTTTAGGTTGGTCGGTGATGAGGGTTTCGGGTTTTGCTGAACCGAGGGTTTAGGGATTTTTGGGGTTGAGTGTTTAGGGTTTTTAGATCTAAGGGTTTAGGGTTTTTTTGGTGTTGAGGGTTTAGGTTTTTCTTAGGCTGAGGGTTTATGTTTTTCTAGGGCTATGGTTTTAGGGTTTTCTAGGGATGGTGGTTCAAAGTTTTTTCTCAATTTGGGGTTTAGGGTTTTTTTGGGAATGACAGTTTATGGTTTTATAGATATTTGGGGTAAAGGGTTTAGGGTTTATTGGGAAATATTGTTTATGGTTTTTTTGGGGATGAGGGTTTTTTTGGGGATGAAGGATTTGATTTTTTAGGGATAAGGGCTTAGAGGTTTTTTGGATGTGGGATTGGGTTTTTTGGGTGTACATGGTTTGGGTTTTTTGGGTTGAGTGATAAGGTTCTCCATGGACGGGGGTTCAGGGTTTCTTTCAGTGGGGTGTTTATGGTTTTTTAGGGATGTAGGTTTAGTGTTTTTTCGGGTTGTGGTTTTAGGGTTTTTTAGGTCTTTTGGTTTAGGGATTTTTATGATTTAGGGTTTAGGATTTTTTAGGCCTTAGGATTTAGGGATTTTTGGGGTTGATGGTTTAGGGTTTTTTTGGGGATGAGTATTTATGGTTGTTTTGGTTTAGGGTTTAGGGTTTTGGGGGGATAAGGGATAAGATATTTTTAGGGATGAGGGTTTAGGGTTTTTTTGGGGTAGAGGGTTTAGGGTTTTGTTGGGATGGGGGTTTGGGGTTTTATAGGGATGAGGGTTTCATATTTTTTGGGGATGAGGGTTTAGGGTTTTTTCATGGTGATGGTCTATGGTTTTTTGGTTATGAGGGTTTCAGGTTTTTTAGGGCCTTGGATTTATGGTTTTTTAGGGAAAGGGTTTTAAGGTTTTAAAGGGATGAGGGTTTAAGGTTTTTTGGATGGGGGTTTAGGGATTTTTTTCGAATGAGGGTTTATGGTTTATGGTTATTTGTGACTAAGGGTTTAGGGTTTTTTTGGAATAAAGGTTTAGGGTTATTTGGGGATGAGGGTGTATGGTTTTTTAGAGATGAGGGATTTTGGTTTTTTGGGGATAAGGATTAATTTTTTTTTGGGGATAAGGGATTAGGTTTGTTTGGGGATGAAGGTTTTTTTAGGTTAAGGGTTTATTGTTTTTTGGGGATGAGGTATTAGTGTTTTTTGTGTTGAGGATTTAGGGTTATTTGGAGCAAAGTGTTTAGGGGTTTTTGAGGATGAGGGGTTAGGGTTTTTTAGGGATGAGGCTTTATGGTTTTTTAGGGATGAGTGTCTAGGGTTGTTTTAGGGATTAGGGTTTAGGATTTTTTTGGGGATGCGGTTCATGTGTTTTTTGGTATGTGATGCTATAGTTTTGTGGGACTAAGGGTTTCAGTTTTTTTGGGTTTCAGGGTTTATTTTTTTTGTGGGATGAGGGTTTAGTGTTTTTTCTGGGAAGAGGGTTTAAGATTTTTTGAAGATGAGGTTTTACAATTTTTTTGGTGATGAGGGATTATGGTATTTTTGGGGATGCATGTTTATGGTTCTTTTTAGGATGAGGGAATATGGGTTTCTATGGTACGGGGTTTAGTGTTTTCTGGGGTTTATGGTTTAGGGGTTTTTGGGGTTGTGTGTATAGAATCTAATATAAAGAGAGTTTAACACTTTTGGGGGATGAGGGTTTAGGGATTTTTGGGGTTCATGGTTTATGGTTTTGTGGATAAGGGTTTAGGTTTCCTGGGGGCTCAATGTTTAATTTTTTTGGAGCTGAGGGTTTAGGGTTTTTAGGGGATAATGATTCAGGGTTTTTTGGTGAGGAGGGCATATGTTTTTTTGGGGATGAGTGTGGAGGGTTTTTTTGAGTATGAGGGTTTAGGGTTTTTTGGGGACATGGGTTTCGGGATTTTTTTGGTGTTGAGGGTTTACGATTTTTGGGTTATGGGTTTAGGTTTTTTTAGGGATGAGGTTTTATTGTTTTTTTGTTCTGAGGGTTTAGGGGTTTTTGAGGATAAGGTTTTATGGTTTTTGGGGTTTAGGGTTCTAGTATTTTTGGGGCCTAGGGTTTATTGATTTTTAGGGATGAGTGTTTAGGGTTTTTTTTGGGATATGGGTTTTGTGTTTTTTAGAATTTAGGGTTTATGATTTTTTAGGGAAAAGGATTTAGGGTTTTCTTTTGGTTTTAGGGTTTTGGATTTTCGGGGTATTAGAGTTTTGGGTATTTTGGGGATGAGGTTCTAGGGTTTTTTGTCTCGGGGTTTAGGGATTTGTGGGGATGAGGGTTTAGGGTATTTTTGGATGAGGGTTTAGTGTTTTTTTTGTGCTGAGGGTTTAGGTTTTTTTTGGGATCTGGGTCTATGGTTTTTTGGCTAGAGGGTTTAAAATTTTTTGGGGATGAGGGTTTATGATTTTTTGGAGATGAGGGTTTAGGGTTTTTTGGACCTGTGGGTTTATGGTTTTTTGGGGTTGAGGGTTTCAGGTTTTTTGGGGATGAGGGTTTAGTATTTTTGGGGGATGAGGGATTAGGTTTTTTGGAGATGAGTATTTAGGGTTATATGGGGTTGGGGCTTAAGGTTTTATAGGTATGAGTGTTTATGGTATTCGGGTACTGAGGGATTTGGGTTTTCTATGAGTAAGGGTTTCATATTTTTTTGGTATTAAGGGTTTAGGGATTTATGGGTCTCACTGTTTAGGGTTTTTTGAGGATGAGATTTATTGTTTTTTGGGCATGAGGGTTTTGAGTTTATTGGGTTTAATGGTTTAGGGTTTTTAGGGATGATAGTTTATTGTATTTTGGGAATGAGGTTTTAGTGTTTTGGGGATGAGGGATTAGGTTTCTTTGGGGTTGAGTGTTTTTTGGGGATGAGATATTATGATTTTTTGGGCCTAAGTGTTTAGTGTATTTTTTATGAGGGATTATGATTTTTTTGGGTTGAGGGTTTACATATTTTGTGGATAAGGTTTTTTGGATTTTTGGTTTTGTGGGTTTAAGGTTTTTCAGGTATAAGGGTTTAGGGATTTTTAGTGCTATGGTTTTATGGTTTTTTTGGTGTTGAGGATTTAGGGTTTCAAGGGGATGAGGGTTTAGGGTCTGTTTGGGATTTAATTTTTTAATTTTTTGGGGTTTAGGGTTTAGGCTTTTTTGTGGATGAGGGTTTAGGGTTTTGTGGGAACGAGGGTTTAGGATTTTTTAGGCTAAGGGTGTAGGGTTTT
Source organism: Viscum album (assembly GCA_963277665.1). Classification (NCBI taxonomy): domain Eukaryota; kingdom Viridiplantae; phylum Streptophyta; class Magnoliopsida; order Santalales; family Viscaceae; genus Viscum; species Viscum album. The sequence goes on along the minus strand of OY728121.1, from coordinate 1,072,733,143 downwards.
TTTGGGGATGGGGGTTTAGTGTTTTTTGGGGAATATGGTTTAGGTTTATGTGGGAAGAGGATTTATGATTTTATGGTGTTGTGGTTTTAGGGACTTTTGGGCCTAAGTGTACAGGGTTTTGGGGACTAGGGTTTAGGGTTGAATGAATCTGAGGGATTAAGGTTTTCTATGGCTGATGGATTATTTTTTTAGGGGATGAGGGTTTTGGGTTATTTGGGTATGAGGGTTTAGGGTTTTCTTTGTTGAGAGTTTAATGCCTTTTAGTGGTAAGGGCTTCGGGTTTTCTAGGGATGATGATTTAGTATTTCTTAAGGCTATTTATTTATGGTTTTTTGGGCCTAAGTGCTTAGGATTTTTGGGGGATGAGGGATTATGGTTTCCTAGGGATGCACGATTAGGGTTTTTTTGGGGATGAGGGTTTAGTATTTTTAGAGCTATGAGTTTAGTGTTTTTAGGGATAAGGGTTTAGGGTTTTTTTTGGGGGATGATGGTTAATTTTTTTCATGAATGAGTTATTAGGTTTTTTTTGGGATAAAGGATTAGGTTTTTTTGGGGTTGGGGGATTTTGATTTTTTGAGCATAATCATTTAGGTTTTTTGGGGGTTGAAGGTTTATGGTTTTTTAGGTTTAAGGGTTTATAGTTATTTAGGGTTGAGGGTTTAAGATTTTTTGGGAATAGTGGTTTATGGTTCTTTGTGGATGTGGGTTTGTCATTTTTTGGGGATGAGGGTTTATGGATTTTTGGGTTTGATGGTGTATTTTATTAGGGGATGAGGGTTTATTCTTTTTTCAAGGATGAGGGATTAGTGTTTTTTTGGAGATATGGGTTTTGGGGTTTTTGGGATGAGGGTTTATTATTTTGTAGGCAAGGGTTCATGATTTTTTGAACCTGATAGTTTATGGTTTCATAGGTCTAAGGATTTAGGGTTTTTTGGTTTGAACATTTATGATTTTTTGGGGATGAAAATTTAGTGTTTTTTAGGGTAGAAGGTTTATGGTTTTTTCCAAAGAGGGTTTAATATTTTTTGGGGTTGATGGTTTAGGTTTATTTTATGGGTAAGGATTCTGGGAATTAGGGATGAGGGTTTAGGTTTTTTGGGTGCTAAGGGTTTAGTGTTTTTTGGGTTTTAGGTTTAGAGTTTTTTGGGGATGGGGATTTATGGGTTTTCTGGGCTTAGGGTTTATGGGTTTTTGGGTTGAGGGTTTATGGGTTTTGGGGGATTATAGATAAGTGTATTTTTGGGATAAGGGTTTAGGGTTTTTAAGGTTGAGTGTTTAGGGGTTTTTGAGCTTAGGGTTTAGGGTCGTTTGGGTCTTCGGGTTTAGTGTTTCTTGGGGATGATTGTTTTAGGTTTTTTGGGGTTGAGGATTTAGGTTCTTTTTGGGATTTGTGTTTAGTTTTTTTCAGTGCTAAGTGTTTTATGTTTTTTAGGGATGAGTATTTAGGTTTTTTTGGGGCTATGGGTTTAGGTATTTTGGGGGATGGGGTTTTAGGGTTTTTTTGGATGAGGGTTTATAGTTTTTTGGGGGCTGAGGGTTTAGGTTTTTTTGGGCGGAGAATTTAGGATTTTTTTGTGCTCAGGGTTTAGTGTTTTTTAGGAATGAGGGTTTATTGTTTCTTTGGGATATGGTTTTATGGTTTTTTGGGTATGAGGGTTTACTATTTTTTGGGGATATCGGTTTAGGGGTTTTTCAGGCTTAGGGATCAAAATTATTTTTGACTGAGTGATTAGAGTTTTTTGGGGATTAGGTTTCATTATTTTATGGGGATTAGGGTATATGTTTTTTTGGGATAAGGCTTTGGGGGTTTTATGATAAGGGTTTGGGGTTTCAGTGATAAGGGTATAAGGTTTTTTTGGGTTCATGTTTTATTTATTTGTAGGGGTGAGGGTTTAGGTTTTTGGGGGTAAGGGTTTAGGGTTTATTGATGCTGAGGGTTTAGGGTTTTTGGGGAAACGGGTATGGGGTTTTTCGAGGAAGAGTGTTTGGGATTATTTGGGGATTATGTTTTGGTGGTTTATGGGGATAAGGGATTGGGGTGTCTTGGGGTTGAGGGTTTGGTGTTTTTTAGTGATGAGGGATTGGGGTTATTCATTCTGAGGTCTGAGATTTTTTTGGCTGAGAGCTTGGTGTTTTTGGGATGAGGGTTTGAGGTTTTGGGGTTGAGGGTGTTGGGTTTCTTGGGGATGTGGGTTTGGGTCGTTTTATTTAATTGTATTTGGGATTTTGGGGGATAAGGATTTTGGGTTTTTTGGGGATTGGGGTATCTGTTTATACAGGTTTAGGGTTTTTTTGGGATGCGAGTTTTGGTGTAAGGGATTAGGGGTTTTTTGGGGATGAGGCTTTAGGATTTTTTGGTTCTGATGTTTTAGGAATTTTGGCGATTAGGTTTTAGGGATTTTTGGATAGTGTTTTGTGGAGTTTTGGGGTTGAGGGTTTATATTTATTTTTGATGAGGGTTTTTGGGTTTTTTCGGGTTGATGTTTGAGGGGGTTTTGGGGCTGAATGTTTATATTTTTTTGGGGATAAAGATTTAGGGTATTTGGGTTTGATGGTTTAGGTTATTTTGGGGATAATGTTGTAGGATTTTTTGGGGCTTAGGGTTCAGAGTTTTTTGGGGCTGAGGGTTCAGGTTTTTTTGGGCATGAGGGTTGTTGGTTTTTTGGGGATGGGGGTTATAGATTTTTTGGGACTGAGGGTTCGGGGTTTTTTTTTGTGATGAGGGTTCAGAGTTTTTTTGGGATGAAGGTTTTTTGGGGATAAGGGTTTATGAGTTTTTGGGGTTGAGGTTTCTTGGTTTTTTTGGGATGAGGGTTTAGATTTTTTTTGGGAATGAGGGCTTAGGGGTTTTTTTCTACTTGAATTTTAGTGTTTTTATGGATATGGTTTAATGATTTTTGAGGTAGATATTTTAAGTTGTTTTCAGGCATGAGGGATCAAGGATATTTGGTTTAGAGGGTTTAAGGTTTTTTTGGGATGATGGTTTAGTGTTTTTTGGGGATGAGGTTTTAAGGTCTTTTGGGGCTAAGGGTTTAGGGTTTTTTGGGTTGAGGGATTAGGATTTTTAGTGCTAAATTTGGATTATTTTTTTGGGTTTGAGGGTTTATTGTTTTTTGGGGGTGAGGGTTTAGGGTTTTTTGGGGATAAGGGTTTAGGTATTTTTAGGCTTGAGAGTTGAGGGTTTTTTGGGGATGATGTTTTAGGTTTTTTGGGGATGAGGGTTAAGGATTTTTTGGGGATGAGTGTTTAGGGACTTTTGAGGCTGATGGTTGAGGGTTTTGGGTAATTATGGTTTAGTGTTTTTTGGTTCTAAGGGTTTAATGTTTTTAGGGATAAGGGTTTATGAATTTTTTTTGTGGAAAATGGTTTAAATTTATTTTTCACTATGGGTTTTGGGACTCTAGGGGATGAGTGTTTAGTTTTATTTGGGGATGAGGGTTTAATTTTTTTTTTGGGGATGTGGGTTTTAGTTTTTTGAGGCCAAGGGATGAATGTTTTTTAGGTTTGAGGTTTGAGGTTTTCTTTGGGTTGAGGGTTTTGGAATTTTTGGGTATAAGGGTTGTGGTATTTTTGGGGCTGAGGTTTTTGGGTTTTCTTTGGCTATGGGTTAAGGGATTTTTTGTCCTGAGGGTTTATGGGTTTTTGGGGATGAGGGTTTTTTGGAATAAGGTTTTAGGAATATCTGGGGTAGAGGGTTGAGTGTTTTTTTGGGTTGAGTGTGGAGGGTTTTTTATGGATAAGGGTTGAGGGTTTTTTTGGGGGTTGAGGATTTAAGGTTTATTGGGGAAGAGGTTTTAGTGTTTTTGAGTATTAGGGTTTAGGTTTTTTGTGAAGAGGATTTATTGATTTTAGGGCATAAGGTTGATAGTTTTTTTGGCTAAGGGATGAGGGTTATTTTTGGATGAGTTTTTAAGTTTTTTTGGGGGAATAGTTTTTAGTGTTTTTTAGGGATAAGGGTTTAGTATTTTTTGGGGCCAAGGGTTTTGGTTTTTTTGGGGCTAAGGGTTTAGGGTTTTCTCTGGATGAGGGATGAGGGTTTCCTGGGGTTTATGTTTGAGGGTTTTTTGGGGTTTTGGGTTTTTGGGTTTTATGGGACTGAGTGTTTAGGGTTTTTAGGGAAAAGGGTTGTGGTTTATTTATGGATGAGGTTTGATGGTGTCTTAGGTTTAGGGTTGAGGGTTTGTTTGGGATGATAATAGATGGTTTTTTTTATAGAGGGTTGACGATTTTTTTGGGTTGAGGGTTCATATTTTTTTGGGTCTGTGGGTTTAGGGTTTTTTGGGGATGAGTGTTGAGGGTTTCTTGGGGATGTGGTTTGAATGTTTTTTGGGCCTGAGTGTTCATTATTTTTTGGGGTTGATTTTTTAGTGTTTTTTGGGGTGAGGGTTTTTTGGGGATGAGGGTTGAGGGTTTTTTGAGGTAAGGGATGATGGTTTTTGGGGCTGAGGGTGAGAGTATTTTGTGGATTAGGATTTAGGGGTTTCTGGGGATGTGGTTTATGGGTTTTTTGGGGATGAGGGTTGATGGGGTTTTAGGGATAAGGATTTCAGTTTTTGGGGGGATGAGGGTTTATGGTTTTTTATGGATGTGGGTTGATGGTTTTTTTGGGCTGAGGGTTTTTTTGGATGAGGGTTTTTTGTTTTTTGGTGCTGAAGTTTTAGGGTTTTTTAGAGCTGTGGGTTGAGGGTGTATTGAGGATCATGGTTTAAAGGTTTTTAAAGTTGAGGGTCTACGGTTTCTTAGGGATTAGGGTTGAGGGTTTTGGGGGTTGAGGGATTTGGATTTCTTAAGGATGTAAGTTGAGTATTTTTTTTGGGTCTGATGGTTTAGGGTTTTTTAGGGCTGAGGATTGAAGATTTTTTGGGATGATGGGTTTATTGTTTTCTATGGTTGAGGCATGAGGGTGTTTTGGGGTTGAGGTTTTATGGTTTCTTAGGGATGTGGGTTGAGTTTTCTTTTGGGGATGATGGATGAGGGTTTTTTTGGGTTGGGGTTTGAGGGTTTTTTGGTGATGATGGTTGATAGTTTTTTTTTGCTGAGGGTTTATGGTTTTTTAGTATAGAGTTTGAGGGTTATTGGGGCTTAAGGTTAAGGGTTTTGGGGGGATGAGGGTTTAGGGATTTTGGGGCTAGGGGATGAGGGTTTTTTGTGCATAAGTATTTTGTGTTTTTTTTTGAGATGAGGGTTTAGGGTATTTTGAGGATGAGTATCGAGGCTTTTTTAGGGTTAAGGGATGAGGTTTTATTAGGCATGATGGTTGATTATTATTTAGGGGTTAGGTTTGTGGGATTTTTTATGGTTGAGGGTTTATTTTTTTGGGTGGTAGAGTGTTGAGGGTTTTTTAGGGCTAAGGGTTTAGTGTTTTTTAGGGAAGAGAGTTTAGGGTTTTTAGGGATAAGGGTTTAGGGTTATTTAAGGATGATGGTTTACATTTTTGGAGATTAGGGTTGAGTGATTTTTTTGGCTGAGGTTTTAGGGTTTTTAGGATGAGGATTGAGGGTTTTTTGCGGATGAGGGTTTAAGATTTTTTATGGACGAGCATTGAGTGTTTTTTAGGGATGAGGGTTTAGGGTTTTTTTGAGGAAGATAGAGTAGGGTTTATTGGGGGTGAGGGTTAATGGTTTTTTGGTACTTAGTGATGATGGTTTAGGGTTTTTTGGGGATTAGGGTTTAGATTTTTTTAGGGTTGAGGGTGGATGTTGTTTTGGGGTTGAGGGATAAGAGTTTTTTGTTGTAGAATCTTTATGGTTTTGGGGGCCAAGGTTTGAGGGTTTTTTTGGTTCAAGGTTTAGGATTTTTGGGGTAGATGGTTTAAGGTTTTTTGGGGAAGTGAGTTTATTGTTTTTTAGGGATGATGGTTTGGGGTTTTTTGTGACTGAGGGTTTAAGATTTTTTTGGGAAAAGGGTTTAGATTTTTTTGGGTATAAGTGTTTAAGGTTTTCTATCTCTAAAGATTTAGGATTTTTTGGGGATGAGTTTTAGGTTTTTTGGGGATGAGTGTTTATGGTTTTTTGGGGGTTGAGTGCTCAGGATTTTTTGGGGTTGATAGTTTAGGGATTTTTGGGTATGAAGGATTAGGATTTTTTGGGACTGAGTGTTTAGGGATTTTTGTGGATGATGGTTTAAGGTTTTTTGGGGATTAGGGTTTAATATTTTTTATTAATGAGGGGTTATGGTTTTTTGGGGTTGAGGGTTTATGTATTTTTTTGGGTTAAGGATATAGGGGATTTTGGGAATGATGGTTTAGGGTATTTTCGGTTGAGATTTTTTTGTTTCCTGGGGATGAGGGTTTCATGTATTATGGGGATGATAGTTTAGGCATTTTTGGGCAGAAGGTTTAGGTTTTTTTGGGGTTGATGGTTTATTATTTTTTGGGGGATGAGGGTTTATTGTTTTTCAGGATATGGGTTTAAGTTTTTTTAGGAATGAGGTTTTATAGTTTTTAGTGAAGACCCTTTATAATTTTTTGGGGGTGAGGGTTTAGGGTTTTTTTGGGATGAGGGTTTAGGGTTTGGAGGGATGAGGGTTTAGGTTTTCTTAGGTATAATGGTTTATGGTTTTATTATGGATGAGGGTTTAGGGTTTTGTGGGGATGAGGGTTTAGGATTATCTAAGAGAGGGTGTTTAGGGTTTTCTGTTGATGAGGGTTCAGGTTTTTTTAATGATAAGGGATTAGGTTTTTCCATGGATGATGGTTTATGATTTAATGGGGTTAGGGTTTAGAGTTTTCTAGAGGTAAGGGTTTATATTTTTTGGGGATGATGGTTTATGGGTTTTTATGGCCGAATTTTAGGGTTTTATAGGGATATTGGAATAGGGTTTTTTGGGATGAGAGTTTAAGGTTTTTTGTGTATGAGGGTTTAGTGTTTTGTGGGTATTAGATTTTATGGTGTTTTGGGGATGATGGTTTTCGGTTCTCTAGGGTTTATTTTTTAGGGTTTTCTTGGGCTGAGGCTTTAGGGATTTCTAAGGTTGAGGGTTTAGTGTTTTCTAAGGATGGAAGTTTAGTATTTTCTATTTATGATGGTTTTGGGTTTTCTGGGCCTGAGAGTTTAAGTTTTTTTTTTGTGAGGGTTAAGGGTTTTTTTATTCTGAGTGGTTAGGTTTTTATGGGGATAACAGTTTAGGGTTTTTAGGGTGAGGGTTTAGGGTTTTTCTTGGAATTAGGATATAGTGTTTTTTGGGGATGAGGATTTATGTTTTAATAAGGTTTAGGGTTTAGGTTTTTCTAAGGATGTGGGTATAGGGTTTTCTAGAGCTTAGGGTTTAGGGGTTCTTGGGGATGAGTGTTTATGGTTTTTTGGGGTTAAGGGTTTTGTTGATTTGATGGTTTATGGTTTTTGGGATGAGGGTTTAGGATTTTTTGGGATGGGGGTTTAGGGTTTCTTAGGTATAAGTGCTTGGGGTTTTTTTGGATGCGGGGTTAGGGGTTTTGAGGGATGAGGGTGTATCTTTTATTATGTCTAAGGGTTTTGGGTTTTTTTGGGGATGAGGGTTTAGGATTTATTGGTATGAGGGTTTAGTGTTTTTTTTGTAAGAAGGTTTAGGGTTTTCTGAAGATGAGAAATTAGTTTTTTTGGGGGATTATCTTTTAATGTTTTTTGGGGCTGTGTGTTTAGGGTTTTTAGGGCTGAGGACTTATGGTTTTTTGGGACTGAGTTTTTATGGTTTATTTGGGTTGTGAGTTTAGGGATTTATTAGGCTGATGGTTTAGGGTTTTTTGGGGCTGACTGTTTTTTTCTCAGGGTTGAGGGTTTTGGGTTTTATGGGCATGAGGGTTTAGGGTTTTTTAGGATATGTTTTTTGATTTTCTTAGGATTGATGGTTTATGTTTTTATGGGGGTAGAGGGTTTAGGGTTTTTTAGGGCAGAGGGTTTAGGGTTTTTTAGTGAAGAGGTTTTAATGTATTTTTTGGATAAGGGTTTGAGGTTTTGGGCGTCTGAAGGTTTAGGGTTTATTGGGGTTGAAGGTTTATGGTTTTTTGGGGACATGGGTGTAGGGTTTTATTGTGGAGGAGGGTTTAGGGTTTTTTAGGGCTGATGGTTTAGGTTTTTTTAGGGATGATGGTATGGAATTTTCTAAGGATGGAGTTTAGGTTTTTATGATTATGAGGGTTTAGGGTTTTTAGGGATGAGATTTTAGGGTTTTCTAAGTTTGAGGTTTTAGTCTTTTTCTAGGGTTTAGGTTTTAGGGTTTTTGGGGATAACGGTTTAGGGTTTTTTGGGGCAAGAAAATTATCCTTTTCAAGGGATGATGGTTAAGGATTTTGTGGATATAAGGGTTTAGAGATTTGTGGGGATGAGGGTTTAGTGTTTTTTCGGTATGAGGGTTTGTGGTTTTTTGGGGATGGGGGTTTAGGGTGTTTGGGGGTTAGGTTATTGGGATTTTTGGGGCTGGGGGTTATTTGGGGATGAGGTTTTGAGTGTTTTTTGGGGAGGGATTGGGATTTCTTGGGGTTAACAGTTTGGTGTTTCTAGTGATGATGGATTGGGATTATTTGGCCTAAGGGTTTGTGATTTTTTGGGGCCAAGGGTTTTGGGGTTTTGGGATGAGGGTTTTGGGGTTTGGGGGATGAGGGATTGGGGTTTTTTAGGATGAGGGTTTGCGGATTTTTGTGGAATTTTATTTGGGGGGGGTTTAGGGATGATGGTTTTTATTTTTTGGGGGATGAGGGTTTGGTGTTTTTGGGGGAAGAGGGAATGAGATATTTTTGTAATAGGGGTTTAGGGTTTTGGGGGACTAGGGTTTAGAGTTGTTTAAGATAGAGGGTTTGGAATTTTTGGGGCCGTATGTTTGTGATTATTTGGGGTTGGGGGTTTTTGGTATTTTTGGGACAGAGGGTTTAGGGTTTTTTTGGTGCTCAGTGATTATGGATTTTTAGGGATGAGAGTTTTGTGTTTTTTGGGCTTGAGGGTTTATGGATTTCTAGGTATTAGGGTTTTTGATTTTTTTCGTTAGGGTTTATGGTCTTTTAGGGCTATGACTTTAGGTATTTTTGGGTTTGAGTGTTTTAGGTTTTTTTTGTGCTAAGGGTTTGTTGTTTTTTATAGCTATGGGTTTGTGGAGTTTTGGTTGTGATGGTTTGGGTTTTTTTGGGGTATGATGGTTTAGGTTTTTTTGGGCTAAGGGTGTAGGGTTTTCAGGGGATGGTGGTATAGGGTTTTTTAGGGATGAGGTTTTATCATTTTTTTGGAAGATGGTTTAGTTTTTTTTTCTGCTAAGGGTTTAAAGTTTTTTGGAAGGGGGTTTAGGTATTATAGTGAATGAGGATTTAGGGCTTTTGGTTATGAGGGTTTATAGTTTTTTGGTGTAGTGGGTTTAGGGTTTTTGGGGATGAGGGTTTAGGATTATTTGGGGCTATGGGTTTTGGGTTTCCTAGGTTGTGGGTGTAGGGTTTTGTGGGATTGAGGGTTTAGGTTCTTTTGGGGATGAGGGTTTGGGTTTTTTTGTCAATGGGATTGGGGTTTTTTCTAGGATGAGTTTTTGGGGTTTTGGGTCTGATGGATTGGGATTTTTTGGGGTTGAGGTTATTGGGGGTTTTTGGGGATGAGGGTTTGGGATTTTTTTGTGGTTGAGGGTTTGGGTTTTTTCTCAAGATGATGTTTTAGGGTTTTTTGTGGATGAGGGTTTGGGGTTATTGGAACTGAGGGTTTTTTTAGGTATGAGTGTTTAGGATTTTCTAGGGATGATGGTTTGGGTTTTTTTAGGATTGAGGCTATAGGGTTTTGTGGGGATAAGGGTTTAGGTTTTCAGGGTGATGAGGGTTTTGGGGTATTATGGTGAGGTTGTAGGGATTTTTTTGGCTTGGGGTTAATGTTTTTTGGGGCTGTGGGTTTAGGGGTTTTTAGTTGTAATTTTTAGGGTTTTTTTATAGGTTTTAGGGTTTTTGTAGTGATGAGGGGTTATGTTTTTTTGGGTTTAAGTTTTAGGGAGGGTCTAAATGTTTTTGGTTTTTTGAGGATGATGGTTTTAGGTTTTTTGGGGATGATAATTTAAGGTTTTTTAGGACTGAGGGTTTAGGATTTTTTTTGTGGATGAGGGATCAGTGCTTTTTTGGGATTGAGAATTTGGGGTTTTTTGGGGATGAGGGTATAGGTTTATTTGGGTTGTGGGATTGGGGTTTTTGGCATTTGAGGGTTCAGGGTTTGTTAAATATGGGGGTTTGTGTTTGAGTTGGTGTCCTAGAACCAACTACCTTGTACTTTATTCATTAATAAAAGCCTTATCACATCTTGATTGTTCTTATGCGTAACAATGCATGTGATAATGTCCTAAGGATAGTTGTTGCATTAAAGGGTTATAGCGGATCCCTGCTATGATGAGAACCCAAAAGTGCCATAACACTATTCTTGAATATTTGTTCTATGGACGGATGATATTATTTGAGGGACACAAAAAATACAGGTCATTTGGGGCGAGGACTCATAAAACTTTGAGGCACCTTCTCATGGTGTACGCCCTTGGTAATATCCAAGTGGATATTATGAGAACGAGACCCGCCAGTAGGAAATCCACATTTCATAGTGTCATTGGATGTTTCTATCTGCGGATGTGTGTATTGGTCCTTATACTTTAAGATTATTATTAATAGGTATTACAACTCGCGCACTTAGATGTATTGACGAAAACTGTGACGACACACTATTCGCAGTGAGGTAGGATACGTTGGGTGCATCACGAGTAATACTGCATTAATAGATAATGGAAGAAAGGATTTGTCCCTTCTGTTCTATAATAGAAGTAGATATCTCAGGCCCTTTGATGGAATTGATATAGCCTACAAAAATCTATGGTAATGGTAAGATATGGGTGAGTTCAATTCTGGGAAGTCAAAGAAATAATAATCGAGCACATGGGTTGATGGCACTCGCATGCAACCCACTTGATTAGAGATATCGAGACAAAGGGATTATATTACATGGAAAGTGTTCATAGGAGGTGACATGTCATTGTGGCGTTAACTTCTTTCTCTATGGGTGCCTTGGCATGTTTCTAGATTCTAACCTTGGACTTTAGGCAGGATCCGCCTAATGCCACTGAGAAAGAGGCATAGAGGGTCACACACTAAGTGTGTCCATGTGTCTCAGTTAAATATTAATTTAACAAAATTATTATTCCTAAATGTGGTTTAATAATTATTTAAGGATGCCTGATCGCATTTATTTTGACACTAGTTATTCGATAGAATATCTTGTGGGTGAAATAATATATTTATTAGCGAGTAATGCAGTTACATTTATTTAAGAAATAAATATCCATTACTCAAGGTCTAATAAATGTGGTGGAGGAAAAGAAAAATGAAAAATAAAAGTACATGCCATGTATATTAAATATACACACCGTGTAGTTTTATGAAAAATGATTACACGCCGTGTATTAATGATTACATGTAGTGTAGTTTTTCTAGTCAGGATTTTGAGGAATAATATTGTTTTTATTAAATGATATAATCAGCGTGGGCGCATGTCAAGGAATTAATGATTCGACATGGGGTTTCCAATAAGAGTTAATGAAATAAATAAAACATGTAACACATTTATTTATTGTCATAACTCTATAACCCCAAACCCAATTATAAATATCCTCACAACCCCAACACCTTTTCATTACAAGATAATCATTGTGCACAACAATTCTAAATAATTATTTCAAGCCTGAAAGAACTCCATCCTCCAAGAACGCTCTCAAGACCGAGAGATCAAGGCGATCGAAGGCGGACATTTCAAGCAAAGTTTCTTCCACGCTAGCACCTAGAGATCCCTTCGACGACGTCTGAAGATACGTGGCACAAGTGTGGATCACCACTAGAGGAATCCTACACTTGGATTCTACAATGCAACGACGGTTCACCAAATCGTGACCAGACACATCAACAAAGAAAGAATTCCACCAAGGTAATTCTTGTGAATTTATTAAATTAATTATAACCAACATATGATGATCCTATCTCTATGGTTCTAGGATTCTGTATTTTGTTTTACTTTCTTCGTTCTATTCCGAAGATCTGGCATTTTATATCGTGACATATCTCGGTTTGAACATTGTTTAACGCTAAAATTAAAGTTGGGAAAACCCACCAATGCCCTTCCACTGCGCCCGGAACCTACAAGTGGTATCAGAGGGGTCATATCATTGATTATAATTATTTAGTTTTTCATTTATGTTTTACTCATTTAATAATTTAGTTGTTTCAATTCAAGTTTAATCGTTCTGGAAATATGAATCTTGAGATCTGTTCCTCCTCCATCATTTCTCGTTCACCTCATAGAAACAATTTTTTCTTTTAATTTTGATTAAAATAAAATAGAGGAACTCATCCGGAGGATCCAAATGTTTCTGGACGTACAACACCATAATACACGGCGTGTATTCAGAAGTACACGTCGTGTAGTCTAGATTCATGCACCAGACTGATCCACCAAATCAGGTCGTGTATTGGATTCTATCTAAGTCATTAATGACATCGTGTGTTGACTAGGAACAGGTGGCACACGATTTCCGGATTACACACCATGTGGTCCAATGAACACGGCGTGTAGTCCCTTTGGGTTAGGGTTGGGCCGTGTACCCCATACACGGCTTTCCCAACTGGAAACCGTGTAATGCGGAAACTACACGGTGTGTGTCCCACTGAACACGCCGTGTACTCCGAAAATTTCTGAAGTAAATTAACACGCCGGGTTTTCAAGTTGCAGAAATCCATTTATGGATTGAATCAAGCATCCAGGTCATGGAACATTCGATTTGATGAAGCCATAAAGGGATTTGGTTTCATTAAGAACTAATTTGAGCCATGTGTTTATAAGCGGTTTAATGGGAATGTGGTCGTTATCCTAGTAGTATATTTTGATGACATATTGCTTATTGGAAATGATGTACCAGCCTTACAGTCAGTTAAGGACTGGTTGAACAAGTGTTCTCCATTAAGGACTTAGGAGAACCAGCCTACATTCTAGGGATCAAGATCATTTGTGATAGATCCAAGAGGATGCTTGGAATAAGTCAGGGTACATACATTGACCAGATACTAAAGTGATTTAGTATGGAACAATCCATGAGGGGTTTCGTTCCAGTGTCACATGGCCTACAACTTTCTAAGAAAATGTGTCCTCAGACACAATAAGAGAAAGATAGAATGAGGAAGATCCCATACACTTAGGCTATAGGATCCATCATGTATGCCATGTTATGTACCATGCTTGATGTTGCCTATGCACTGATCATGGTAGGAAGATATCAAGAAGATCTAGGAGAACATCATTGGACTGTTGTTAAGACTATCCTTAAGTATCTGAGAAGAACTAAGGATATGTTCCTGGTGTATGGAGGAGACGAGGAGCTTTTCATCAGAGGGTATGCTGATGCTGGTTTTCAGATAGATCAGAATGATCTGAAGTTGCAATCTGGATATGTTTTTTGTCTCAATGGTGGAGCTATGAGCTGGAAGAGTTCAAAGCAGCCAGTTGTCGCCGATTCTATAGTGGAGTATGAATATATAGAGGCTTCTGATGCAGCCGAGGAAGCCATATGGATTCGGAACTTTGTCTAGGAGCTTGATGTGGTGCCTAGTAGAAAAGATCCCATTACATTGTATTGTGATAATACTACAACGGTGGCTCTTGCAAAAGAACCAAGGTCACACCAATGGATAAAACACATACTCCAGAAGTATCACCTCTTGAGGGATTTCTATCAAATGGTTGAAGTTGCAATGAGCAGAGTGACCACGGAAGAGAACATGGCGGACCCCATGACTAAAGTCCTATCTCAGCAGAAGCATGAATATCATGTGAGAGCTAGCGGGTTAAATGTTGTTAGTAGTTGGCTCTAGTCCAAGTGGGAGTCTGTTGGAGTTGGTGGCCTAGAACCAACTACTTTGTACTTTATTCATTAATAAAAGCCTTATCACATCTTGATTATTATTTTGCGTAACGATGCATGTGATAATGTCCTAAGGATAATTGTTGCATTAAAGGGTCATAGCAGATCCCTACTATGATGAGAACCCAAAAGTGCCATAACACTATTCTTGAATATATGTTCTATGGCCGGATGATATTATTTGAGGGACACAAATAATACAGGTCATTAGGGGTGAGGACTCATAAAACTTCGAGGAACATTCTCATGGTGTGCACCCTTGGTAACATCCCAGAGGATATTATGAGAATGAGACCCACCAGTAGGAAATCCACATTTCATAGTGTCATTGGATGTTCCTATCTGCGGACATTTGTATTGTTCCTTAGACTTTAATATTATTATTAATGTGTATTACAACTTGCGCACTTATATGTATTTATGAAAACTGTGACGACACACTGTTCGCAGCGAGGTAGGATACATTGGGTGCATCATGAGTAATACTGTATTAATAGATAATGCGAGAAAGGATTTGTCACTTATGTTCCATAATAGAAGTAGATATCTCAGGCCCTTTGATGGAATTGATATAGCCTACTTAAATCCATAGCCATGGTAAGATATGGGCGGGTTCAATTCCAGGAAGTCAAAGAAAGAATAATCGAGCACATGGGTTGATTGCACTAGCATGCAACCCGCTTGATTAGAGATATCGAGACAAAGGTATTATATTACACGGAAATCATTCGTAGGAGGTGAAACGTCATTGCAGTGTTAACTTCTTTTTCTATTGGTGCCTTGGAATGTTGCTAGACGCTAACCTTGGACTTTAGGCAGGCTCCGCCTAATTCCACTGAGAAAGAGGCCTAGAGGGTCACACACTAAGTGTGTCCACGTGTCTCAGTTAAATATTAATTTATCAAGTTAAATAAATATTATTCCCGGCTATGGTTTAATAATTATTTAAGGATGCCTGATCGCATTTATTTCGACACTAGTTATTCGAGAGAATATCTTGTGGGCGAAATAATATATTTATTAGCGAGTAATGTAGTTACATTTATTTAAGAAATAAATATCCATTACTCAAGGTCTAATAAATGTGGTGGAGGAAACGAAAAATGAAAAATAAAAGTACACGCTATGTATATTAAATATACACGCCGTGTAGTTTTATGGAAAATGAGTACACGCCGCATATTAATGATTACATGCCATGTAGTTTTTCCAGTCAGGATTTTGAGGAACAATATTGTTTCTCTTAAATGATATAATCAGTGTGGGCGCATGTCAAGAAATTAATGATTCGACATGGGGGTTTCCAATAAGAATTGATGAAATAAATAAAACACATAACACATTTATTTATTGTCATAAATCTATAACCCCAAACCCAATTATAAATATCCTCACAACCCCAAAACCATTTCATTACAAGATAATCATTGTGCACAACAATTATGAAGAATTATTTCAAGCTCTAAAGAACTCCTTCCTCCAAGAACTCTCTCAAGACCGAGAGATCAAGGCGATCGAAGGCAGACATCGCAAGCGAAGGTTCTTCCACGCTAGAACCCAGAGATCCCTTCGGAGATGTCTGGATATATGTGTTACATGTGTGGATCACCGCTAGAGGAATCCTACACTTGGATTCTATGATGCAACGGTGGATCACCGAATCATGACCAGACACATAAAAAAAGAAATAATTCCACCAAGGTAATTCTTGTGAATTAATTAAATTAATTATAACCAACATATAATGATCCTATCTCTATGGTTCTAGGATTCCCTCTTTTGTTTTATGTTATTCGTTCTATTCTGAATATCTGGCATTTTATATCGTGACGGATCTCGATTTGAACGTTGTTTAACACTAAAATTAAAGTTGGGGAAACCCACCAATGTGCTTCCGCTGCACCCAGAACCTACAGTTTGGGGTTATATTTTATGGGGTTTTAGTGTTCTTTTGGTGAATAGGGATTGGTATTTTTTACTGTATGAGATTTTAAGGTTTTTTTGGGTTGGGGGTTTACAGTTTTTTGGTCCGTAGGGTTTTGTTTTTTTGGGTAGGGTTTCAGGTTTTTTTGGGATGATATTTTAATGATATTTGGGGATGAGGTTTTAGGGTATTTTGGGCTATGGGTTTGGGGTTTATTAGTTCTATGGGTTTAGGTTTTTTGGGGGATGAGGGTTTTGGATTTTTTTAGGGCTGAGAGTTTGGGTTTTTTTTGGGGATGATGGGTTAGGATTTTTTTGTGATGAGGGTATAAGGTTTTTTGAGACTAAAGATTTGGGTTTTTTTTATTATGGTAAAGGGTGTTTTGTGTCATAGGATTGAAGATTTTTTGGGGATAAGGGTTTAGGGTTTTTTGGGGAAGAGGGTATGTGGTATTTTGGGGGTTAGTGTTTAGGGATTTGAAGTATGAGGGTTTATGGTCTTTTTGTTGATGAGGGTATAGTGTTTTTTGGGGCCCTGGATCTAGAGATTTATATGATGAGGGTTTATGGTTTTGGAGGGATAAGGTGATAGGGTTTCTTGGGACTAAGGGTTTGGGTTTTTTTTTGTCTAATGGTTTTTGGTTTTGAGGATGAGTTTTTAGTGATTTTTGGTTCAGAGGGTTTAGGGTTTTTTGAGATTGAATATTTAAGGATTTTTGGGGTTGTCTTTATGTGTATTTGTGGATGAAGGTTAATGGTTTTTGGAGATGAGTGTTTGAGGATTTTTAGGGTATATAGTTTAGGATTTTTTGGGGTTATGGGGTTCAGGTTTTCTGGGGTGAGGGTTTTAGGTTTCTTAAGGATAAGGACTTAGGGTTTTCTGTGGATGAGGGTATCAGGTTTGGGGATGAAGGTTTTTTTGGGTTTTTTTGTGCTAAGAGTTTAGGGTTTTTTCAGGGATAAGGGTTTAGGTTTTTTAGGGAACTGGGTTTAGGGTTATTTGGTGCTGAGTGACTTTTTTTTGTGGATGAGGATTAAGGGTTTTTTGTGCTAAGGGTTTAAGATATTTTGGGGCTGAGGGTTTATGGTTTTTTAGGTCCATGGGTTTAGGGGTTTTTGGGGATATTGGTTTAGGTTTTTTGAGGTCGGTAGTTTAGGGTTATTAAGGTCGATGGTTTTGGGTTTTTTTAGGGTTGAGTGTCTAGGGTATTTTTTGACTGAGGGTTTAGATTTTTTTTGAGTTGACGAGTTTGGGTTTAGGTTTTTTTAGGGATGAATATTTATTAATTTTTGGGAAGGAGGGTTTAGTGTTTTGGGTTGGTGGGTTTAAGGCTTAATATGGATGAGTGATTATGGTTTTTTAGGGTTGAGGGTTTATGATTTTTTGGGGATGAGGGTTTAGGGTTTTTTGAGGCTAAGGGTTTAAGGTTTTTTCATAATGATGGTTCAGGGTTTTTTAGGGATGAGGGTTTAGGGTTTTTTGGGATGAGGGTGTAGGGTTTTGGGGGAGAATAAGGAATAGGGTTCTTTGTTCCATAGGGTTTAGTGTTTTTTAGGGTTGAATGCTTAGGGATTGTTTTGGGGTGATGGGATTATAATTTTTTGGGGTTGAGGGATTAGTTTTTTTTTTGAGATAAGGTTTTAGGGTTTTATCGGACTGAGGGTTTATGTTTTTTGGGGGATGAGGGTATTCGGTTTTTTGATGCTGAGGGTTTGGGGTTTTTTTGGGGGCTGATACTTTAGGGGTTTTTGTGGGAATGAGGGTTTATGATTTTTGGGGGATGAGGTATTAGGGTTTTTGGGGGATGCGGATTTTTAGTTTTCTAGGGCTGATGGTATATAGTTTTTTAGAGATATGGGTGTATTTCTTTTTGGGGCTGAGAGTTTATAGTTTTGGGGGGATGAGGGATTATGGATTTTTGTGGTTGAGGTTTAGGGTTTTTTGGTTTTAAGGGTTTAGGGTTTTTTTGGGGTTAGTGGTATAGGTGTTTTTGAGGATGAGGGATTAATGTTTTGGGGGTCGAGGATTTATGTTTTTTTTGGAGATGAGGGTTTAGGGTTTTCTAGGGGCTGAGGGTTTAGGGTTTTTTTGGTGTAGAGGGGTTTGATTTTTTTGGGGTTTAGGGAATAGGTTTTTTGGGGGTTTAGGGCTTAGGTGTTTTTTGGATGATGGGTTAGTTTTTTTTGGGGCTGAGAGATCATGTTTTTTGGAGGATGAGTATTAAGGGTTTTTTGGGGCTGTGGTTACAGTGTTTTTTGGGTGATAAGTGTTTATAAATTTATGGGGATAAGTATTTAGGACTTTTTAGGGGCTGAGGGTTTTGGTTTTTTGGGGGATGAGGGTTTAGTGTTTTTTAGGCTACGGTTTTAGGGTTTCTTAATGTTTAGGGTTTAGGATTTTTTTGGGGGATGAGGGTTTAGTATTTTTTTGGGGATGGGGTTTTATGGTTTTTTTGGGATATTGTTTTAGGGTTTTGTGGGATGAGTGTTTAAGATTTTTTGGGCAAGTGGTTATCAGTTTTCATGGGGATGAGGGTATTTTTTTTTTGTGTTTGAGGGTTTGGGATTTTTTGGGGCTAAGGGTTTGGTGTTTTTTTGGATGAGGGTTTTATGATTTTTAGTGCGGAGTTTTTTTCTATATATTGGAATGGTGGTTTTCAGTTTTTTGGGGAAGAGGGTTTATGGTTTTTTGGGGAAGAGGGTTTAAGGTTTTTTAGGGCTCAATGTTTAGGGTTTGTTGTGGGATGTGGGTTTAATGATTTTTTAGGATGAGGATTTTGGGATTTTGGGGGATAAGGTTTTAAGGTTTTTTGTGTGCATAAGGTTTGGAATTTTTTTGGCCGTGGGTTTTTGTTTTTTTGGGGCTATGAGATTGTTGATTTTTAGGGATACGATTTTTTGTTTTTTGGGATAATTGTTTAGTGTTTTTTTTTGGATGGAGGATTCGGGGTTTTTTTGGGACATAGGTTTGGTGGTTATTTTGGGATGAGGGTTTGGGGTTTTTTTGGGGGAAGAGGGTTTTAGGATTTTTGGGGATGAGTGTTTGGGGTTTTTTGTGGCTGTGGGTTTAGGGTTTTTTGGGGTAGAGGTTTTGGGATTTTTGGGGATTAGGGATTAGTGATTAGGTTTTTTGGGGTTGGGGGTTTAGGTATTTTTTGGGATAAGGGTTTGGGGTTTTCTGGGGTTGAGGGTTTGAGATTTTTTGGGGATGAAGGTTTGGTGTTTTTTAGGGAGAGGGTTTAGGGATTTTTGGGGTTGAGGGTTTCAGGGTTTTTTGGGGATGAATGTTTGGGGGTTTTGGGGGCTAAGAATATAGGGTTTTATGGGTATGAAAATTCGGTGGGTTTTGGGGGATGAGGGTTTTTGGTTTTTAGGGGGTTGTGGGTTTAGGGATTTTTTTTGTATAAGGGTTTAGATATTTGTGGGGTTGAGGGTTTAGGTTTTTTTAGGGATATATTTGAAGGGTTTTTTGGGGTTGAGGATTTCAGTTTTTGGGGGATGAGGGTGTATGGTTTTTTAGGGTTGAGGGTTTATATTTTTTAGGGATGATGGTTTATGGATTTTTGGGCCTAAGGGTTAAGTGTTTTTTGGGGTTAAGGGTTTACCTTTTTTTTGGGATATTAATTTATAGTATTATGGGGCCGAAGGTTTAGGTTATTTTGGAACTAATGGTTTAGGGTTTGTTGCAGATAAGGTTTTAGGGTTTTTTGGGGATGATATTTTATGGTTTTTTAGGGTTGAGGGGTTAGGGTTTTTTTTTTGGATAATGGTTTATGGATTTTTAGGGATTATGGTTTAGGGTTTTTTGTGGCTGAGTTTCTAGTTTTTTTGGGGGTTTAGGGTTGAGTGTTTTTTGGGGTCAAGGGTTTAGTGTTTTTTGGGGATGAGGGTTAAGGGTTTTGGGGGATGAAGGTTTAGGGGTTTTTCTAGATGGGGGTTATGGTTTCTTAGGGCTGGGGTTTTTGGGTATCATGGGGCTAAGGGTTGTGGATTTCTTTGGGATGTGAGTTCAGGGTTTCTTGTAGCTAACAATTTATAAATTTAGGGGCTGTGGGTTTGGGGTTTCTTGGGTCTTATGGTTTATGTTTTCTTTGGTATAAAGGTTGGGGGTTTCTTAGCGATGACAGTTTAGGGTTTTTGGGGGCTGGTTTTTAGGGTTTTTTGGGGCTCAGGGTTGGGGTTTTTTTGGTGATGTAGGTTTTGGGTTTTTTGGGATGATGTTTTTGGGTTTTTTGGGGATGATGGTTTTTGGTTTTTTTTGGATTTGGTCTGAGGGTTTTTTTTGGGGGGATAAGAGTTAAGGGCATTTTGGGGCTATGAATTTATGATTTTTTTGGGGATGTGGGTTGATGGTTTTTTGGAGATGAGCGTTGAGTGTTATTTGGTTCTGAGGGTTGAAGGTTTATTAGGGATGGGGGAGAATAGTTTTCTGGGGCTATGGTTGGATGGGTTTTTTGTACTAAGGGTTCAAGGTTTTTTTTTGGTGTTGATGGTTGTTGGTTTTTTTGAAAATGGATGTTGATGTTTTTTTTGGCTAATGGTTGATTATTTTTTTGGTCGGACACTTTAAGTTTCTTTTGGGATGAGGGTTGAGAATTTTTTGGGGATGAGGGTTGAGGGTTTCTTGTGTTTGAGGCTCTAGGTTTTTTCATTTCTAAGGGTCAAGCATTTAAGAAGTTGATGGTATAGGGTTTTTAGGGGATGCAGTTTTAGGATTTTTTGGGGCTAGGGAGTTAGGGGTTTTTTAGGGATAAGTGTTTAGGGTTTTTTTGGTGCTGATGGTTTAGGGTTTTTTTGGGATGATGATTTTAGGATTTTGGGGGTCAATGGTTTTGGTTTTTTTGGGATATGTATTTAGGGTTTTTTGGGGTTGATGGTTTAGGTTTTTTTTGGGGGGATAAGGGATTAGGGTTTTTGGGGTAATGAGTTTTGGGATTTTTGGGGTTGAGGGTTTATTGTATTTAAGGGTTTAGGGTTTAGGTTTTTTTGGGGATGAGGGTTTAGTTATTTTGTGGGATGAGGGTTTAGGGTTTTCTGTGTCTGAGGGTTTATGGGTTTTTAAGGGATGAGGCTTAGGGTTCTTGGGCATAGGGATTTGGGTTTTTTTTTGCGATATGGGATTAGGGTTTTTTGAAGTCGAGGGATTATAGTTTTCTTGGGGATGAAGGATTAGGGGTTTTTAGGGTGAGGGTTTAGGGTTTTGTTGGGGATAAAGACTCATGTGTTTTTTGTACTGATGTATGAGGGTTTTTTGGGGATGAGGCTATATAGTTTTGTAGTGCTATGTTTTTAGGGTTTTTTGGGCATTTCATTTTAGGGTTTTTCTAGGACTAATGGTTTAGAGAATTTTTTGGATAAGGGTTTAGTTTTTTTGGAGGATGAGGGTTTATGGTTTTTTGAGGATGAAGGTTTAGAGTTTTTTAGGGATGAGGGATTATTTGTTTGGGATGAGAGTTTAAGGTTATTTTTCACTGAGGATTTAGGGTTTTCTTGGGTTGCGGGTTTACAGATTTTTGGGGATAGGGTTTTTGGGATTCTTGGGGATAACAACTTCGGGTTTTATTGGGGTTGAGTGGTTGGGGTTTTTTGGGGATGAGGGTTTTGTATTTTCTAGGGCTAAGGTTTTTTTTGGGTTGAGGTTTTTGGGTTTTTTGGTATGAGGGTTTGGGCGTTTTGGGATGAGGGTATTAGGTTTTGGGGATGAAGTTTTTGAATTTTTTGAGTATAAGGGGATAGGGTTTTTTGGGGATACATGTTTAAGGATTTTGGGGAAGGGGGTTTATGGTATTTTGGGGTTGAGGGTTTTAGTTTTTTTGGGGTTGAGGGTTTAGGTTTTTTTGGTTGTCATGGTTTGGTGTATTTTTTGGACTAAGGGGTTTTTTGTTTTTTGTGGATAAGGGTATCAGGTTTTTTGGGATGAGGGTTTGGGGTTTTTTGGGGATAAGGGTTTATGGTTTCTTGGGGTTGAGGGTTTAGGGATTTTGGGACTAAGGGTTTGGGGTTTTGGGGGGATGGGTGTTTCAGGTTTTTTGTGGCTTAGGTATTGGGGAATTTTTGGAATGAGGCTTTGTAGCCTTTTGTGGCCGACAGTTTAGTGTTTCTTGGAGATGCGGGTTTGAGTCTTTTGGGGATGTGTTTTTGGGTTTATTTAGGTATTAAGGTTTATGGTTTTTTAGGATGAGGGTTTAGGGGTTTTTTGGGGTTGAGGGTTTGGGTTTTTTGGGGTTAAGGGTTTAGGGTTTTTTTTGGGGCTCAGGGTTTGGGGTTTTTTAGGGAGAGAGTTTAGGGTTTTTTGGGATGAGGGTTTATGGTTTTTTGGGGAAAATGGTTTGGGTTTTTTTGTAGTCTAGTCATTGTGGGTTTTTAGGGATGAGGGTGGGTGTTTTATTTGGAATATCATTTGGGTTTTTTGGGTACTGTTATTTCTTTTTTTTTGGACCAAGGTTTTGGGGTTTTTTATGGATGATGTTTTAGAGATTTCTGGGGATGAGAATTTAGGGTTTTCTTGGGATAGGGGTTTGGTTTATTTTTGGGATGAGCATTTAGGATTCTTTGGGGATCCGGGTTTGGGGTTTTTTTGGGACTGATGGTTAAGGATTTTTTCAGGTGGAGTGTTTATGGTTTTTTTGGACCAAGGGTTTACATTTTTCTGGGGTTGAGGGTATAGGGTTTTTGGGGGATAATAGATTAGGGTTTTTTGGGGATGAAAGTTTATGTTTTTTATGAGGGTTTAGGGTTTTACGGGACTGAGTTTTTGTGGTTTTTCATGATGAGAGTTTTTTTAGGGATAAGGTTTTGGGTTTTTTTAGAGATGAGGGTTTATGTTTTTTTAGGGATGAGATTTTATGGTTTTTTAGGGCTAAGGGTTTGGGGTTTTTTTGGGGCCTAGGTTTTAGTGTTTTTTTAGGCCCAGGGTTTGTGGTATTTTGGGGCATAAGATTTAGTATTTTTTTGGTATGATGGTTTAGTGTCATTTGGGGTGAGGTTTATGTTTTTTTTTGGGTTGAGGGTTATAAGTTTTTTTAGGGATGAGAATATATGGTTTTGGTGGATAGGGGATTTATAGGGTGAGGATTTATGGTTTTTTTCGGCATAGGGTTTAGTGTTTTCTAGGATGAGGGTTTTTCATTTTTGGGTTGAGGGTTTGGTGATTTTTGGGGATGATGGTTTATGGTTTTCTATGGATGGAGGATTATGGTTTTTTGGGGGTTTTTTTATTGAATTTTATATGGATAAGTCTTTAGTGTTTTTTGGGGATGAGGTTTTATTGATTTTCGGGGATAAGGATTAACTATTTTTTTGGGGTTGTGGTTTTTGTATTTTTTTAGGGAAGATGGTTTATAATTTTTTGGGATGTGTTTTAGGTTTTTTGGGTATGGGGGTTTAGGGTTTTTTGTGAAGGGTGTTTAGGTTTTCTTATGGACATGGGCTTAGGGTGCTTTGTGGCATAGGTTTGGGGGTTTTTGAGGCTAAGGGTTTGAGGTTTTTTAGGGATGAGTGTGTATGGTTTTTGGGGTCTAAGAGTTTGGGGTTTTTTTGTGCTAAGTATTTGGTATTTTTTACCCAATGGTTTAGGGTTTTTTGGGGATAAGGGTTTATGGTTTTCTACAGACGATTGTTTGGGGTTTTCAAGGATAAGGGTTTTGTGATTTTAGGGGATGAGGGTTTTGGGTTTCTATGGATGGGTGTTCAGGGATTTTTGGGCTGAGGTTTTTATATGGGATTTGGGATTTTTGGGGATGAGGGTCTGTGTTGTTTTTGTTTTGAGGTTTTATGATTTTTAGGTCTCTGTGTTTAGGGTTTTTTGTGGATGAGGCTATAGGGTTTTTTTGGGGTTAACGGGTTTAGGTTTCTGTGAATTAGGGTTTATTGTTTTTTAGTACTTATGGGTTGAGTCTTTTGGGGGTAAGGGTTTATGGTTTTTTTGTGGCTAGTGGATTTTTGTCTTTTGGGGTTGAGTATTTGGGTTTTTTCTTAGATGAGGGTTTAGGGTTTTTTAGAGTTGAGGATTTTGGAATTTGTTGGACTGAGGGTTGGGGGTTTGGGGGATGACTGATTGGGGTTTTTGCAGACTAGGGGATCAAGGGTTTTTGGGACAAAGTTTTTTGGATTTTGTGTGGATGAGTGTTTATGATTTTTTGGGTTAGAGGGTTTGGATATGTTGAGGATGATGGTTCAATGTTTTTTTTGTATGTGGGTTTAAGGTTTTTTGGGATTTGGATTTAATATTTTTTAGTGAGATGGTTTAGGGTTATTTAGGATGGGGGTTTATGGTTTTCTGGGATGAGTGGTTTTGTTTTATTGGGGATGAGTGTTTAGGGTTTTGGGGGATGGGGGTCTGTTGTTTTATAGGGATGATGGTTTGGGAGTTTTTTGGGGCTATTGGTTTTGGGTTTTTTGGAGTTGAGTGTTTTGAATTTTTTGGGACAAAGGGTTTGAGGTTTTTCGAGGATGGGGGTTTTGGGTTTTGGGGGGTTTGGGTTCTTGGTTTTTAGGGGCAGACAATTTAGTTTTGTTTAGGATGACCGTTTTGGTTTTTTGGGGGGATTGGGGTTTAGAGTTTTTTGTGGATGAGGCTTTGAGTTTTTTTGGGGATGAGAGTTTATATTATTTTGGGACGAGGGTGTAGGGTCTTTTAGGATGAGTGTTATGATTTTTTGGGTATGAATGTTTAGGGTTTTTGGGGGGTAGGGGTATAGGGTTTTTTTTAGGGCTCAGTGTTTAGGTTTTTTTGGGGTTGAGGTTTTAGGGTTTTTTTTGGAGATGAGGGTTTACAGTTTTTTTGGGGATGAAGGTTTAGGATATTTTGGGGATGAGGGTTTATGGTTTTTTTGGGGTGGAGGGTTTATGGTTTTTTCATCTGAGTGGTTAGGGTTTTTTGGTTTTGTGGTTTTATGGTGTTTTTGGGATAAGGGTTTGTGGTTTTTTGGGGCTAAGGGTTTGTGGGTTTTAGGGCTAAGGGTTCATGTTTTTTTGGGACTGGGGGTTTGTAGTTGTTTTGGGATGGGGTAATGGGATTTTTAGGGGATGCGTGTTTAGGGTTTTTTTGGGGATGAGATTTTGTGCATTTCTATGGCCAATGGTTTATGATTTTTCTAGGATAAGGGTTTATGGTTTTTTGGGGATGAGATTTTGTGGTTTTTTGAGGCTGAGGAACTAGGAAATTTAGGGGTTGATGGTTTAGGTTTTTTTGGGATGAGTTTTTATTGTTTTTTGAGGTTGAGGGGATAAGTTTTTATAGGGATGAGAGTTTAGGGTTATTTTTTGGCTGAAGGTTTTGTTTTTTGGGATAAGGGTTTAGGGTTTTTTGGGGTAAAGAGTTTTAGTCTTTTGGGGATAAGGGTATGGAATATTTGCATCTGGGGTTTTTTGTGCCTAAAGTTTTAGGGTTTTTTGGTGTAATGGTTTTGGGATTTTTTGAGGTTGAATGTTTAGTGTTTTTCTGGGATAAGTGTTTAGGGTATTTGCGGGATGAGTGTTTAGGTTTTTTAAGGGATAGGGGTATAGGGGTTTTCAAGGGTGAGTGCTTGGGGTTTTTTTTTTGACCTGGACCATTTTGCGGATCGAGACAAAACAACCCCAAGCTTTCCTCTATAGTCCAAGGGGTGGTGAAAAGGGTCAAAGTCATATCTAACCCAGAGAGACCTTTTCCTAAATACCTATACATGCACAAACCCATCTCGATGAGAATTTATAGAGGTAAAGAAAAAAATATTAAACACTGCTATAATGTAAACCAATCATACACAAACTTCTATAGAATACAAAAGTATGGTAGTATAAATTAAAATGTAAAGGGAAAAAATAAATGCCCAACCAGAAATGTCTCTCAACCTAAAATAAAACTAGAAAAGTGAACACCTAAAAGAGATCCCATCTCTTAAATCCCAAGCTATGGCCACCGTATATGGTCTAAACACCTAATATCCCTAAGATCCATTGTATTCATGGTTAAATTGTACATCATCTTCCTAAGACATGATACATGAATGAAAATCCCTTATAGGGATGAGTATAAACATCCCCTGTAGGATGTCTCGAAAGATGAAGGGGGGATTAGTAAGAGATACAATAGAATAGAAAGATAGTAGACATAAAAATTTATAGTGAATGAGTACAGATCAATCTAATAAAGAGTGAAAGTAATATCATCCAAGAATAAAGGGATAAACATGGTGAGTAGATGAACT
Organism: Viscum album; assembly: GCA_963277665.1. Taxonomy (NCBI): domain Eukaryota; kingdom Viridiplantae; phylum Streptophyta; class Magnoliopsida; order Santalales; family Viscaceae; genus Viscum; species Viscum album. The sequence continues at coordinate 1,072,707,149 of OY728121.1, read as the reverse complement.
ACCCTTTGAGTCATCACTACCTATAACAGGAGAGTAGACTCATCCAACCATGATAATCTAAACATGGAAAGCATGTGGAATACCCTTAACGTCTTCACATTTCTTGGAAGGAGAGTAACCAAATACAAGGAGTTCTTATAGAATATATATATATATATATATATATATATATATGACCAATCAAAATAAGTACAAACATGCAAGTAAGAGGATCTACATCATAAAGATCAGCCCCGGAAGTTGAGTAGTAAATAGTTATAAGATTCCAACAATGATGAACATAATCTCACAAATCTGCCATGAACTCAAAAGTACAAGGAACTCATTCAACACCCCATGATACAATCCGCTTTTGGTAGAACTAACTCAACCGCAAGGTTTTGGTCACATATAAAAAATATGCCCAAGTGGGGAAAGTCTCCCACTTCCTCATGGGTCCAAAGCTACGTCAAGACACATCTCATTACAGTTCCACATAATTGATGGGACACAAACTCAAAGTAAAGTACTCATGCCCTGGTATAACATGAGTGTTCCACTATGAAGGTATCAATGACCCACTTCCCATCTCAACTGATGGGTACCACTCTGTAGATGTCGAGGGCCCGATACCTAGATCAACTAGAGGGTATCACTTGCTAGATGTCAAGGACCCACTACCCATATCAACAAGAGGGTACCACTTAGTAGTCATTGAGGACCCACAATTAACAATAGGGTACAACTCAAAAGACATTGATGACCCACTACCCAACCTAGCTAGAGGGTACCACTCAGTAGACGTTGAGGACCCACTCCAGCCCAGTAGGAGTGTACCACTTGGTAGAAGTCTCTAGTGATCCTAACAGATTACTTACATCAACGGGGTTTCCTCAATAATTTTCAAACCCAAAAAATTAAACAATGTATCTAGAAATCCAAAAATGAGGGAATGATCATGTCCTACATGAAAAAAACTCAAGATATGCTACTAATGTGGTAGGATTTGAGTTCAACTAATTGAGATACATACATTCGAAGATTTCTCAGTGGAGCTCAGGGGGTACATGGCATGCGGTCCCGCTTCACAGCCTAGTACTGTCCCTGGCCCATACAAAACACCATACCATGTAGTCTTACATTTTTTTTAGGTGTACTACTTGACATTTCTAGGCTAACTAGGACCAAGATCATGTCTTCTGGCCGTGTCCCTGTACTGGACCCTATGTCCAAGTAATTTGGTACATGAAACGTGGCTTCACACGGGGTATCACATGTGTGATCTACCCATGTCATGTACTCATAACATGTCATGTGCCTAGCCGTGTGATTCGTCACATGACTTATTCACAGGGGAAAGTGGTACATGACATGTTGGATAAGTACACACCGTGACATATTTATGGATTTCCAAAACTCTAGTTTCCACAACTAAAAGGGTACACGTAGTGTGTTCATATTAGAACATGGTGTGTAATAGGGATTTTCACAAAAATCCCATATCTGTTCCCACACCTTTAATTTGGACAAACTGCTTCGGATTTCACCTTGAATCTGTCTAAAAAAATTGGATATGGCTATAGATTTTCAATATTATCCATCGGTCACTAGAAATTAGCTTCAGTCTTCATTGAGGGTTTCACCTCTCATTTTACATGTTGTTACAAATCTTTTCATCACGTTTTTTAGTGACCCTCACTTTTCATACATTAACATTACATAACATTTTTGGAACACTTAATTAATTATAGAAACATATTCCCAAAAACCGTACTAGTATAGTGCCTTTGTAAATGATGAAACATAAACACTGGTACATAAGTGGGATACATTATCTCCCACTAAGTTCTTCTTTATTAACAACCTTATTAGACACATTGAACATAATACATATCTTTATAACCATGGGTAGGAAACATAAAATGGGGTGATATCAAATTCTCAGCAAGGGTAAATAAGGGAGACGTGTAAACATGATCATGAGCATAAGGGCTTGATAACATGATCATTAAAATAGAAGAATATAATATTCATATCAAATATCATATACATGAATCATAGTATAAATATTTTCAGTTCAAAAGACATGAATTATAAGGAAATAAATATCATAAGCCATGAAATAAAAATATAGGAATAAAACATGGAATTGTGGACAATGAATAATCCTATAATATGATTTCCATAGTAGATAATGAATTTCTACCAAGACCATCTTAGTAGTATATGTTCACTCACCATACCATCTTGGTAGTCATGGTTCACTCCCATGGCCGTATTAGTAGCATGTGTTCACTCCTCATACCATCTTGGTAGTCAAGGTTCACTCCAATGAAAATCTTAGTAGTCAAGGTTCATTCCCAATACCATCATATTCTATATCATGGGATATAAATCTTTGCCCAACTATTTGGGGGGAGATATAGGTCCCTCCCATATCATAATGAAATAATACATACATGTTCCAAAATATCATAAATAATCATATCACAATGAATGATATGAAATGTGTATTATAAACATGTAATCATATAATAACCTGTGGAAATAGATAGATTTCATAATCATTTAATCATAAACATAACCCGTGAAAGAGAAAGAAGTTTCAAAAAAATCATGACATCCGAACACAATCCATTCAGAGAAATAGTATGAATGAAAAAATTGAATGATTTCCCTATAAATACATGAGTAACACCAATGTATATAATATTATATGTAAAATAATTTGGAAATATATTTTATAAAAATTTCTTGTGTAAAATATCCTTTCTCCGTTGAAATTGATTTTTAAAACATAAAACCTTTTGGAAAAAATTTTTCTTTGAAAAATATCTTTGAAAAAATTTAAAGGAAGCATTGAAAACTGTAAATCGTTTTTAAAATAATTTTTCCTAGAAAATGGGCTTTAAGTATCTTTTAATTTTTTTTTGAAAACAGGGTTTTTGAATACAATAGATTTCCAACCTGAGAGAGAGACGGTAAAATTTTAATTAAAACATTATCTTAAGTACCAAAGAGTGGAAAAATGGTACTAATACATGGATATATCATGAATAAATAGAGTATAAGGAATAAAATGAGTGTTCTTGAGAGAAGGACCATAAGGTTTTATCATAGGAATCCTAAACATAAATAATCATGAAAAGAGATGAGATTGTCTCAATAAACTATTATAAATTGGTAACATGGGATGATACTCCCCATGTAATAAAAATAAATTACATAAATCCTAAAATATCATGAAATAAAGTAAATTAATGAGATAAAATTTAAAATGGAAGTATATAAACCTCTAAAGAGAATTTAGTAGAAAAACCAAACATGAGTCTCCAAGAAGGAAAATTGAGACAAGACTATTTTATCAATTTTGTAGCTTTTGAAACTTAACCCAATGAAAGAAAGGTCATAAAATGGATATGTGAATAATAATAAATTTAATTATAATATAAATACAACAAAATAATGGTAAGTATATACAACACACAAAAGGAATGGGTGGTGAATAAAGCATGTATCTCACGAAAATAAAAAGTGAGATGAAATCACATTATCTTATGTATCGACTTCTATCATACTCATTAAAACCACATGTATAATAAATATAAATTTATTATACATATTTTAGAGAACTATATTCTTATATATATTATTTTATTATGATCTTATATTACCTAATTTTTAACAATCCTATGTTAAGGTTTCACTTCGGGTAATATTCGCTTTATTCTTCGCTTGGGTCTTTATTTGTTATATGTTTTGTATTTATACTTTATATCATGATTTCAAGAATTAAAAACATGATATAAATATCATTTATATATATTATATATGTATTCTAATAATCTATAGAATATATATGTATGGAATGGAATACATTGTTCATAGAGACTGTTGGATATACGTACGCATGAATGCTATTTCTGTTTAATTGTTGTATTGAAAGAAAGAATGAAAATTAAATATATGTATATATGTATATAATTATTATAGTATATTTATGATATAATATATAACATATATAATCACTAAAACTATCCTTAATACATTCCATGTAGTGTATGAATGAATCATATCGCTTGAGGGGGCGGAGCCCACACTTCCTCAAATGAAATTATCGTATTAACACGCAATGGAAAGTGAAAATATATTTGTTGTAAAAGGAATATAGAGGATTAAATAAATAATAAATATAATATATAACATATATAAATATATTTTCCATCATAATTTACACAATGAGAGGTGGTAAGGAAAATTTAATAATCATCATTTAGTGAGGCCGTAGTACGCTATACAAATAAAAAGTATGTTCGTTATCCATTAGATGAAGGCGTGTGTAAGTGTAGGTTGGAATATTAGCATAAAAAATACTAGTATATTGAAGATAATTTTTATGTTATAAAATAATGGAATAACGAGAGTGGAGTGGTGGAGAGGGAAAATAAAAGAAAGGGCTTGACAGAAGATGTTACCTCTTAATCGGGTAACACCTTTTGGTCTGTGCCAAAAGGATTCCTTGGATTAGATTCATACCAAAGGGATAATTATATGAGGAATGTAGGATTTATGGTAAGTGTATTGGGAATATATTTGATGAAATTAATAGGTTTTATAGGTTTGAAGAAGTTGGATAGGTGGTGGCCTTTTATAGGGAAGGAAAAGGACTCACTTGGAATTTTTGAAAACATGTTAGGTGTACACATGTTATTACCTATAAAAAGTAATAAAAACAAACCTAAATAAATAATCGATGATTTAAGGCTGATTTATGTACATAAAATGGGTTTTTGATAAGTTTATAGGTAATTTTTTCCCTAATATGAAGGTTTAGTCCCAAATAAAGCTTAATTTGACCTTAATCGATGGGATTAACTTTAATTACTTTTACTAATAATTTTGGTCAAAAATCAACATGATCCAATTAGAAAGTAAAAAATTATACAGATTAAAATGGTTTATATTGTTTTTTTGAAATTCAGTTTATAGAAGTGTAAAAATTAATATTAATGATAATCCCGTTGACGGAACAAAATTACGGGTCTTTAAAGTATAAATAATTTTAAAAGTTTATTAAGTTTTTATATTCAATTTCAAAGTGAAATTTATTATAATGAACTAAATTGTATTAAAATATTTCTAATTGATCTAATGTGACCATAAATAATTTTTTTATATAATTTAACATTAATAATTATTCAAACAAAAAGGCTGTTTTTAACCTAAAAGTTGTATTATTCACTATTCATCAAAAAAATAAAGTTTCCCAAAAAAATCCCAAAAATCCACCATAATATAATTTTAACATTATAAATTCAAAAATTAAGTTTATTTATCAAAATATATTTCTAAATTTTTATAAAATTAATCTTATTATTCTTCATAGAAGGACATTAAAAGCAGTTTCTTTGAGAAAATGGTGTTTTTAAACATATAATGACTTTACCCAAAATCATATATTTTATCATCAATATGTTTTATTTATATAAAAAAATTATAAACAATATTTTAAAAGTATTTATTAATTTTCATATTACTAATTTAATGGCTAGGTCATAATTATCTCATTTAAATAATTGTAAATTTAAAAGGATGTTTTGTATAAACATCATTGTTGCATGGAACGTACGCCAGGTAGATGTTCTATAAAAGGAATATTTGACTTACTAAATTGCAAGAAATAAATGAAAATTTACATTATTTGAAAAAAAAGTCCACAAAAACATGGGTTGTTACATTCTACTCCCCCTTAAAATGAATTTCTCCCTCAAAATTTAGCACTCATGTAAAAATAAATGTGGTTACTTATGCTTAATAATATCTTCAAGTTCCAACATATCTTGCTATAACTAGGGATTTATCCACACAACTTTGATCAGGTGAGTGGTCTTGTTTCGTAGAACATTCTTTTTATGATATAGAACTTCAGCAGGTTTCTCCTCATAAGAAGGATCCTACTCTAGCGACATGACCTCTGAGTTGAGTACATGTGAAGGGTCTTGTATGTACTTCCTCAAGAGAGATACATGGAACACATCATGAGAATGAGGTAGATTTGGAGAATATTCCAAGAGATAGGCTACCATCCCGATATGATCAAGAATCTCAAAGGGACTGATATACCTCGGGCTTAGTTTCCCTTTCTTCCTGAATCCCATAAATTTGTTCCAGGGTGATATTCATAGAAACACCATGTCACCAACTTCAAATTCCAAATCATGCTGATGGTTGTTAGAATAAATTTTCTAATGACTTTGAGCTACCATGATATGTTTTAGAATGTTTCTAACCATATGGACCATTTATTCAACAATCTCATGTCCTAATATATTTCTTTCTCCAACTTCATCCAAACATGTTGGAGCTCTAAATTTATTCCCATAAAGAGCTTCAAAAGGTGCCATCTGAATGCTTGAGTGAAATATATAGTTTTAAGAAAATTCTACTAGAGGAAGGTGTTGATCCCAACTACCTTTAAAATATATATACCAAGATCTCAACATATCCTCTAGGGTTTGAATTTTTTATTCAGACTGACCATCTTTCTGAGGATGATATGTAGCACTGAAACTCAACTCTATATCATGTGTCTGCAGAAGACTTAAAACAAAGAATTTAGGTGAACCTCAGATCCTGATCTGATACAATGTAATGTGGTACTCTAAGAAACATCACCACTTCTTTAATGTATATCCTGACAAGATTTTCTATAGATAAGTATTCTCTGGTAGAAATGAAGAGTGCTGAAATAGTAAGGTAATCGACTACCACCCAAATAGAATGAATCCATTTAGAGGTTTTGGGTAGTCCAATAACAAAATCCATAGTGATGTTCTCCCATTTCCATTCTAGTATGGGTATCGATGTAAGATACCCTTTGAATTTTTTCTTTAGGCCTTAACTTGTTGGTATACCAAGAACTGAGATACAAAATCTGTGATATCTCTCTACATTCCATCCCACGAAAAGTATTCTTACAAGTATATATACATCTTAATACTTCTTGGATTAATAGAGAATGAACAACTGTGAGATTAATCTAGAATATCGTTCTTCAAATATGATTTTGAAGGAACATATACACGGTTCCAAAACCTCATCATTCCATCCTGATCAAGGTTAAACTCAAGAAAATTTCTGACATTCTTTTACAGATCTACATATTCCTTCTGTACCTCTATGATATTCACATGGATAGAGGGCTAAAAATTAATTTTGTAAATATAATATTTTCCCCTTCCTTCATGATTTTTAGATCCATCCTTTGAAAATATAGAAACATTGGATCTTTTGTGATCCTCTTTATGGATAATCTAGCATGATCCTTCTGACTCAAAGCATTGGACACCTTATTCACTTTCCATAGGTGGTAATGTATTTAGGATTCATAATCCTTTATCAACTCTAACCATATTCTCTGGTATATTTTTAACTCCTTCTGTGTGAATATACATTTCAGACTTTTATGATCAATATATATATCAAACTTTTCTCCGTAAAGACAATTCCTCCATATCTCTAATTCTAAAATTACTAATGCTAACTAAAAATCAGGAGTTGTGTAATTTTGATCATGAATCATCAACTACCATGAGGCATAAGTGATAAACATGTTAATATTCTTAAAAAACATCCCAATCCCTTTTTGGATGCATCACTATAGATTAAACACCATTATCCACTATAGGGTAATGTAAGAATAGGTAAAATGACTAACATTCTCTTCAGTTTCTTGAAATTTACCTCACATTCATCTGGCTAGAGGAACATGATGCCCTTCTGATTTAACTTGGTAAAAGGAATAGATAGTCATGAGAAATTCTCCAAAAAATATCACTAATATCCAACTAAACCAAGAAAGATATAGCTCTCAGTCACTATGGTTGGTCTTGGATAGCATTCAATAGCCTCCATATTTGATGGATCTACTGCCATACCCTATCATAAGATTATGCGACCAAAAAATGAAAACTTTTTTTTTGAAAAAATTCATACTTTTTAAATTTTGAATATAGATTCTCCTTCCTTAGGGTCTTCAGTACAATTCAAAATTTATCTTCATGTCTTCCTTTATCCTTGAATAGATAATAATATAATCTATAAATACTACCACAAATTGATCGAGATAATATCTAAAGACTCTATTCATTAAATCAATGAAGATAGTAGGGGAATTAATAAGACCAAAATGAATGACTATATATTCATAGTGTCCATACCTTTTATGGAATGTTGTCTTTGGTATATCTTCTTTCATGACTCTCAATTAATGATATCCAAAATGAAGGTGAACCTTGGAAAAGTATTGAACTCCACACAGTTGATCCAAAAAGTCATATATATAGGAATACGATACTTGTTCTTTATTTTTATCTTGTTCAACTCTCAATAATCAATGCAGAGTATCATTGATCCATCTTTATTTTTCAAAAAAATAATGGGTGCATCCCAAGGTGACACACTAGGATGAATGAATCTGTTATCAAAGTTTTCTTGGAGTTTATTCTTCAATTCCTACAACTCAATCTGGTCCATTCTATAAGGAGACTTGGAAATTGGTGTGGAACCAGGTATGAGTTCTATTGAGAACTCAACTTCACATTTTGGTGGAAGATTAGGCAAATATTCGGAAATACATCCGCAAAATCCTGAATAATAGGCATATCATCGATGTCAATTTTCTCCCCAGTAATTTGAGATAAAAAACCCCTTTGAATGATAATTAATACCCATACACTAGATGTAATCTCTATAGGAAGTTAATACTAATCATCACATGGATGGATGATCATAGGAGGGTTTGAAATATCAAATTTAACTTCCCTTCATTTAAAATTGATGTGGAATTTATGTAGAGAAATCTAATCCATGCCTAAGATGATATCAAATCCATCCAAAGGATGAATGAAAATATTTTCAGGAAGCACATCCCCACAAAAATCAAACATAGAGGAATCATAGAATTTATATTAAATCATCATACCATTAGGGGTTTTCATTACTCATTCCACATCTAATTATTTTAGTGGAATCTTAACACCCTTATAAAAATCCTTAGATATGAAAGAGTGTGTAGATCCAGAATCAAATATGAAATCAATAGTTTTAGAGTGGATGGTAAGTGTACCTTTCATCATATCATTATCACACCCCTCATCAGAAATAATGATTGCATGAGATTTACCCTTTCCCTTTTGATTAAGAGGTTGTTGATGTCGATCATCACCACCAACCCTTGGGTTTGGGAAATGGTTAGTATAATGCATGTTCTCCTTACACTTGTACCACCTAATCATGGGAGGTTCATTATATGCTAGGTTTTACCAATTCACAATGTTAGCTAACTTCTTCCCATCACTTCTATGATAAAATGCATGATGGCCTTCCCTTCCTCACTTAAAAAATTTATTATCCTCTTATGGAAATATTTTCCATGATTCTTACCACACATAGTGGATAAAGGGAAGTTCATCTTCTTATCTTAATGGGTTTTATATTTCCCTTTAAAATCCATCTTCCTCTTCTTGACAGAACCATGAGATTGATACGTGACTCCAACCTCCATTTCAACATTGATAGTGTAAAGCACAATCTCTCTGTAGCTACCAAAGTCTCTTATGGACAGTTCCATTATGAGACTTATCTTTAATCCATCGAAGAAGCAATCAACTTTAACTTCTAGTTGGATGATAATTCCTAAAGTTTACCTCACATGTCTTGTGAAATTAGCCTCGTAGGTACCGACAGATTCATCATCCCTTTAATTCAACTCAAGGAAATCTTTCCCCACCTTGGTATGAAGAATCCAAGGAAAGTACTTATTGAAAAATAAGTTCATGAACTCATCAAAATCCATGGATTCAATCTCAATTTTCTACCTCATTTTCTAGATTAGAGTCCACCACTGGTTTTCTTAGACTTCTAACCGATAGACAACTAGAATGAATTTATCATGCTCTAAACACTAGAGAACGAAAAATATATTTTCATTATTACTGATCCATTGTTCAACAACAAGAGGATCAGAATAACCTATGAAATAAGCTGGACATTCCCTCATTAAAGACTCAACATAATGTTGTTCTTTCCTTTTCTAAGTCAGAATTCCACAATGATTCATAACCTGAGAAAGTTGTGTGAGCATAGAAATGAGGTTTTGAATTCTAGCACCCATAGATTCGTTTTCTGAGAATTAAATAATTTCATTTTCCATCACAATCACCATTAACACAGTTCCTTCGAGTTCCATACATTTACTAGAACCAAAAATCATAGAGTAAGAAACAATTATCATACCGAGGAACCACATAATCATGAAAAGTCACTTATAGGATGTCTAAGTTATGAAACATTCCTTAATATATGACACCTTAGTTTATCCTAAGTTATTCATATCCAAATTATATTAAAATATTCGTGATGGTTCATAAAGATTTTGTGAATTCCCAAATCATATCCCCTGAGAGTGTCAAACAAGGTGTGCAGTATGGCCCGTTTTCATGTTCCAGATCACCCCAAGTCAGGCCTGAAACATCTTTTAGGGGTTGCTACCCCTTGGAAAATCTACTGAAGAGCCACATACACTTATAGTATTAAAAAAGGAGGTATTTATAATAAACCACTCACTCAATCCTTCACTAAAATTCCATGAAATTTTCCTATAATTTTCCTTACTCTTAAATTTATCCTGAGACATGTCCATAGGGTTCTCACTAAGGTTTTATCTTCCTAGCTTCCAAATTTTAACTAAAAAATTTCTATTATAACAACTATAGTGACCCTATATTTTTATACATTAACATTACACAACATTTTTATAACACTTTATTCATAATACTAATAGATTCCCAAAGATTGTACTACTATAATGCCTTTGGAAACATTGAAACATAAACACTGGTACATAATTGAGCTACATTATCTCTCACTAGGTTCTTCTTAATTATAACCCTTACTAGACTCATCGAACATAAAACATATCTTTATAAACTGCGGAAGGAAACATAAAAAGGGGTGAGATCAAATGCTCAATAAGGGTAAACAAGGGAGACGTGTAAACATAATCATGAGCATAAGGGTATGAGAACAAGATCCTGAAAATAAAAAACCATATCATTAATATCAAAGATAATATACATGAATCATGGAATAAATATTTGAGGTTGATAATACATGAATCATAAGTAAGTAAAGAACATAATTCATGAAATAACAACATAGGAATAAAACATGTAATTATGGAAGACACATAAGAATATAATATGATTTCTATAGTAGCGAAGTCATCACTTCCAATACTATATTGGTAGTATAGGTTGAATCCCCATACCATCTTAGAAGTTATGGTTCACTCCCATGGCCATCTTAGTACAATGAGTTCACTCCTCATACCATCTTGGTAGTCATGGTTCACTCCCATGGCCCTCTTAGTAGTCAAGGTTCATTCCCAAGGCCATCTTAGTCTATCTCATGAGATATGAATCTTTACCCAATGCATTGGAGGGATATGTAGGTACCACACATATCATAATAAAATCATATATAAATTTTCCACAAAATAATAAATAATCATATAATTACCCATGAAATGAAATGGGTATTATAAACACGTAATCATATCATAACCTATGGAAGGAGATATGTTTCATAATCATTTCATCATAAACATAACCTATGAAAGAGAAGTAGGTTTCGGAATCATATAACCCATTAAAGAGAAATGGGTTACACAAATATCATGCCATCAAAACATAATACATTAAGAGAAAGAATATGAATGGAAACATTGAATAATTTTCCTAGAAAGAAACGAGTAACACCAACAGTTGTAATATTATATTGTAAATAATTTTGAAATATATTTCCAAAAACATTTCTTGTGAAAAATATCCCTTCTTCATTGAAAATTATTTTTAAAACATAAAACCTTTTTGAAATTTTTTTTCTTTGAAAATAACATTGAAGACATATAAAGGAAGCATCTAAAACTTTAAAACGTTTTTAAAATAATTTTTACAAGAAAATGGGCTACAAATATATTTTGAAAACATGGGTTTTAAATAAAATAGATTTCTGAATCGAGAGAGTGATGATAAAATTTTACTTAAGATGTTATATTAGTTACCAAAGAGTGGAAAATGGTACTAATACATGGATATATCTTGAATAAATAAAGGATAAGTAAACATATGAGTGTTATTGAGATATGAATCATAAGGTTTCATCATAGGAATCATAAACATAAATAATATCGAAAAGTGATGAGATTGTCTTAATAAACTCTTATAACATGGTAACTTGGGATCATAATCTCCATGTAAGAAATAGATATAAAATTAATCTTAAAGTATCATTAAATAATATAAGTTCCTGATATAACATGTAAAATGTAAGTATATACACATCGAAAGATAATTTAGGTGGATAACTAAACATGAGTGTAAAAGAAGAAAAAATGAGACAAGACTATTTTATCGATTTCATAACTTTTTAAAATTAACCCCATGAAAGAAATATAATAAAATGGATATGTGAAAAACCAAAAATTTAATTATAATATAAATAGAATATATTAATGGGTAGTATATACAACACACAAAAGGAATGGGTGGTTACTAAAGCATGTATCTCACTGAAATAAAAAGTGAGATGAAATCCCCTTACCTTGTGTCTTGACTCTCATCATACTCATTCAAACCACCTATATAATAAATATAATTTTTTATACATATTTTAACGAACCATATTATTATATATATTATTTTATTGTGACATTATATTACCCTCTTGTTAACAATTCCATGTTAAGGTTTCACTTCGGGCAATATTCTCTTTATTCTTTGCATGTGTCTTAATTTGTTATATCATTGGTATTTATAATTTATATCATGATTTAAAAAATGTAAACCATGATATACATATTATTTATATATATAATATTTTTATTATAATAATATATATAATATATAAGTATGAAACAGAATACATCATTCATGGAGACGGTAGCCCATACGTACACTTGAACACTATTTTCGGTTAATTGTTATATTGAAAGAAAGAAATAAAATGAAATATATGTATATATGTATATCATTATTACAGTAGTTTAATTATATCATATATATATCATATATAATCACTAAACCCATCCTTAATACATTCCACGTAGTGTATGAACAAATCATATCACTTTGAGGGGGCGATAATCCACACTTCCTGAAATAGAATTATTGTATTAACACACAGTGGAATGTAAAAAGATATGTGTTTTAAAAGGAATATATAATCTTAAAGAAATAATAAATATAATATATAACATATATAAATAGATTTTACATCATAATTTCCACCATGAGAGGTGGTACGAAAAATTGAACAATCATTATTTAGTGAGGTCGTAGTACAATGTACACATAAACAGTATGTTCCTTATCCATTAGATGGAGGTGTGTGTAAATGTTGGTTGAAACCATAGAATAAAAACATCCTATTATATTGAGGATACTTTTTTTTATTCAATAATGTAATAGATAGAGTGTAGGGTGTGGAGATTGAAAATAAAATAAAGGACTTAAGAGAAGAGGTTACCCCTTAATCGAGTACCACATTTTGGTTTGTGCCAAAAGGATTCATTGGATTGAATTCTACCCAAGGGAAGGATTATAGAAGGAATAGAGGATTGATGGTAAGTTTATTGGAGATTAGTTTTATAAACTAATTGTTTTTATAGGTGTGACTAAGTTGGATAGGTGGTGGCCTTTTATAGGGAAGGAAAAGACAAGTTAGGTGGACACATGTTCTTACATTAAAATAGTCATACCAAAAAAACGTAACTAAATAATTTAAGGTGTATCACTGAATAATGGATATAAAATGGGTTTTGGACAATTTTATTGGTCATTAGGGCCCCTAATATTAATGTTTAGTCCCTAATTGATCTTAATTTGATCTTAATCGCTTGGATTAATTTTAATCACTTTTATTAATCATTTTGGTCAGAAATAAATATGATAAAATTAGATTATAAATATTATAATTATTTAAATGGTTTATGTTAGTCTTTTAAAATTTATTTCATAGAAGCAGAAAAATTAAGATTAATGTTAATCTCGCAAAAGGAATGAAATTACAGGTCTTTAAAGTAGAAAGAAGTTCAAAAATTTATTAAGTTTTTAGATTCAATTTCAAAGTGAAATTGATTATAATGAAATAAATTGTATTAATATATGTATAATTGATATAATTTGAGCTTAAAAAAAATTAAAATATAATTTAACATTATTAATTATTCAGAAAAAAGGTAGTTTTAAACCTAAAAGCAGTATTTTTCACTATTCATCAAAAATAAAGTTTCTCAGAAAAATACCAAAAAATCACCCTAATATAATTTTGAAATTATAAATTCAAAAATAAAGTTTATTTTATAAAATTAAATTTCTAAATTTTTATAAAATTATTTTTATTATTTTTCATAGAAGGACATTAAAAGATGTTCATTAGAGAAAATAACATTTTTAAACATATAAGGATATTACTAAAAATAATATCTTTCATTATAAATATGTTTTATTTATATAAAAAAGTATAAAAAATATTTGCAAAGTTTTTATTACTGTTAATATTACTAAGTTTAATGGACAGTTCATAATTATCTCGTTTGAATAATTATAACTATAAAATGATGTTTCATAGAAACATCATTGTTGCGTGTAATATACACCAAGTATAAGTTACATTAAAGGAATGATTGACTTAGTGCATTTCATGAAATAAATAAAATTTACTTTATTCAAAAAAATTATAAAAACTCAAGGTGTTACATTCTTGGACTTTGATCACAAAATCAGTCACCTTTGCCTCGCACTGATCCCAAATCTATGCTCAGATTGTCAATCCGTTCAAGTTTTGTCGATCCTTCATGAATCGATGGCTCCGATCGAGCTTTGTACCTCTCGAGAAAGTCTAACAGGGACCACTGGGATCCAATAGGTGAAGATCATGAATAATATTGGGGATAAAGGCATAAAAAAAGTTTAATTGATTGAGGACAATCTTTCATTTCCAATCGATCAAGAACATGGATTAAAAATTTGAAAATGAATAAAAATAGTTAAATTTTTGTACATTGGAATATGTAGAAGATGAAACAGGGAATAGATCGAAGAATGAAGAAGGATCCACTCAATCAATTAATCAAAGGGTGTGAAAAAACCCAATGATCATACCTACCTAAATTTTGGATTGATCGTTGATAAAGAACACACCCACAAAAATATGTGAGGAGCTGCTGCATTCATTGCATCATGATCTAATCTGATCCAGATTTTTGTCATCATTCATCTTGATTTTCTAAAGGAAAGAGGAAGGATAGCTTCACCAAAAATTTCAGAATTATGAGGCTAACCCTAGAAATTTTTCCATAATGATATATTTATAATATATCATTTAGGTTTAAATGGAATTAATTAATAAATTTAATATTTAATTAATCCAATTAATCATTCCAGCCCCAAATTAATTGTATGAACATCTCATGCTAACTCATTTAATGTAGTGCCTAGTGTAAGCACTACATTATGGACTTAACCTTGGTCTCATATTTATGATCCGATGAACCATTTAAGAGTTATCCCATTTTCTTTAAGAATATGCGTGCACACAATATAGAATATATAATTTTTTTATAAAATTTATTTCAGACACATTGGGTCTCATAATTTCATGTCGTCTCAACAACGGACTTTGGAAATATATATATAGAAATATTTAAAAGTCATTTAAGGAAAAAATGGGGTCTCCACATCTTTCCTTAAATATTTTCATCCCCAAAAAGAAAAAATAAGAAAATGACTTGATATACTGAACCCACATATGGATCTCCCTGATATGGATCAGATTCAGCTCAAGGAGAATAATTCCAGGATTGATAAAATTTTTAAGCCCAATTGTTATTTGAATTGGACCAGGCCATGTTTTTTTGACATCCTACACCATGTTGGGCCACAACAAACATATTTGGTGTGCAAAGTGACTTATCCACATGGAAAAGGAATAAAATTATTTGCAACACATTAAAGAGGATAGAGAAGGTGGAGAAATACATTATTAAGATGGAAACCTGCTACTTTAATCAGTGGGGTCATTAAATGGCATGGGAAAGTGTTGTTTTTTCTTTTAAGTTCCTTTTGGGTTCCCGATTCATTGTAACTCGTTTTAGGGAATTTTACTCTCTTTATTTTATCTTTATAATGTATTTTCATAGATTTATAAAGGTTAGACTTTAATTTAATGAATTTTTGAAGCTTTTTGTATATTATTATTTCTTTATCCTTTTACATATCCTATAATTGGTGGTGCATCTCCTTTACTGGTGACTTAGTCTTTAATTGTGGAGAAACCTTGGCGGGTGGTGTTTCCTTTAATCCTTGGTTGTTCAGATACATTTTGATGTTTCATCTGCACCAACTCATTCCAGCTTCTGGCAACACATCAGTTGGTATCTAAGCCATGGTTCCAATTAGTATATTATATCACATTCTTCTTGTTACACCCCATCATGTCCCACAAGAGTAGATCTTCCACTCCTTCTCCATGAGAAATAGACAACGAACAACTAAAATCTCAAATTAATCAAATTGGAAAGAAACTTTCTCAACTATTGAGAGTGTGACGACCTAATTAACCTCCACCATAGTAGCATTCTTGATGTCCATATCCACATAACAGGCATAATCCAGCACCATTTTATGATGATTGTGCAAATGGTGATGATTCCAGCGATTCAGAGGTGGATATTAAAATAATAAGAGATAATAAAGATATTGAGATAGGTTTGAACATGGAAATTCCATATTTTTTTGGGAGTATGAATCTGTATGATTTTCTGGATTGGATGTGAGAAATTGAATGATTATTTGAATTAGGAATTTTTATGATGAGAATAAGTGCAAGGTATCCATTTTGAAATTTAATTAGTATGCATATCTTTGGAAAAAAAATATGAAGAAACAATGGGAATGATATGGGAAAGACAAAATACACTCATGGGAGATGTTGAAAAATATTTTGAGGAGGCAATTTTTTCCCAAGAATTATAAGCGAGAGATTTATTTTTGAATACATATCTTGAGACAAGGAGATAGATCTATTGAAGATTACATTTGAGAGTTTGATCATTTATTGATGCGAACTGATGTTCTAGAATATAAATACCAAACTATTATAATGTTTTTGGGTGGATTAAATGATGAAATTACTCATTCAGTGGATTTACAACAATTCTGCTCACTTTGATGGTGTTTGAAATCTAACAATCAAGGTGGAAAAGAAAAAGCATACATCAAAGGCACCATCGCTCAAAAACTAAAATAGAAGTACAAATTTTATAAAGGTATTTATTATAATAATTCTTGTGTTGGTGAGAAGGAATTTCGAAGGAACAAAATACTGGATAAAGGGAAAGAGAATACAATAGAACAACCAAAAGGGAAGTCCAACTCCTTTGAAAGTGGGAATCAAATGTCTTGCAAATGTCATGGGTATGGTCATTTTTAGTCCAATTACACTAACAATCGAAATATTAATATATAGGAGATCAAAGATATTGAAGAGGAAAAAAAAGAGGATGAACATGATAGTGATGAGTCTGAATATGAGGAATATGTTGTGGAAGAAGCTGATGTGGGAAACATACTTGTTCTAAGAAGAGTTTTTCAAGCTCAAATATTCTTGGAAGAAGATAAAATAGAAAATGTGTTCCAAACCCATTGGTCCATTAATCAGTGGATATAAATAGTGATTATTGATAGTGGGAGTGATAAAAATGTGTCTTCAACAACACTAGTGGAGAAATTTAAGATTCCAACTTAGAATCATCATTTCTTATATAAATTGAAATGGTTGAACAATGGGAGAACCCAAGTTAACAAATTGGTTATGATTTAATTCTCTACTGGTAAGAACTATATTGATGAGGTATTTTGTGATTTTATTCCTATGGATGCTTGTCAGTTGTTTTTGGGAAGGACATAGTAGTTTAATAGTGAAGTTAAATATGATGGGAAGAAGATCACATATTCATTTAGATCTGGGGAAAAGAATATCACACTTACTCTTTTAAAGCTGTCCCAAACCCTTCAAGAAACATCTTTTCCAAAAGTTACCAAATATAGTATCTTTATCAATAAAGCTCAAGTGAAGAAATAAATAAATAAGAAAAATCCAGTTTTTTCTTTATTGATTATGGAAAATTCATTCCATGAGGAGAGGAGTCATCCCCATCTGTTAGCTCATTCCTTGATTGGGGAATATCATGAAATTTTATATAATGATCTTTTAGTAGGATTACCACCATTTAGAGGCATTTAAAACCATATTGATCTTGTACCAGGTGCATAATTACCTAATAAACCATCATATCAATGTAATCTTATATAATCTAGGTAATTATAGAAGAAAGTGGACGAGTTGATGTATTAAGGATTTATAAGGCCAAGCATGATCCTGTGTTCTCTTCCAAGATTATTGGGACTAAATAAAGATGGTACATAATGCATGTTCATTGATAGTAGAGCTATCAATAATATTACCATCATATACAGGTATCCCATTCCACGACATGATGATATGATTGATGAATGTCATGGTTCATCAATATTTTCAAAGGCTAATCTTCATAGTGAATACTACCAGATTCGAATAAAGGAAGGGGATGAGTGTAAAATTGCCTTCAAAACTAATGGTGGATTGTTTGAGTGGTTGGTCATGCCATTTGGCCTCTCAAATGATCCTAGAACATTCATTCAACTCATTAATGAAGTTATGAAACCATTTATTGTTAAATTATTTTTTTATTTGGATGATATTTTGATTTACTGCAAGATTATGTAACACTATGTAGATCATCTTCAGTGGGTATTTAGAATTTATCTGGAAAAAATAGTTAAATAGAGAGCTGAAAAAATGTGTGTTCTTTTCTACAGAAGTGGTGTTTTTTGGTATATGTGGTATACAAAGAAGGAATTATGGTGGATCAATAAAAATTGGAAGTAATCAAGTCCTGGTCACAACCAAAATCCATAAAATAAGTAAGTATTTTCCATGGGTTTTCATCTTCTTATCATCGCATTGTTTCCAATTTCAGTACTATCATGGCACTCATCCTAAATTCTTGAAAATGGGAAATTTGAGAGTTCAAAGGAAACAAATTAATTGTTTTAAATAATTAAGGAAAAGTTGTGTGAAGCACCTATTTTGGCGTTACCTGATTTTGATCAAGTCTTTGAAGTGAAATGTGATTCAAGTGGAGTTTGGATATGTTCTATTCTCATCCAAATAATGAATCATATGTAATATTTTAGTGAGAAATCAAATTATTTAAGGAGTAATTACAACAACTATGATAAGTAATTTTATGCAGCTATGAGAGCCCTAGATCATTGGTCTTATTATTTGAGACTGAAGTAGTTTGTTCTTCATTTTGACCATTAGGAAATGATGTTTATCAATGGTAAAAACAAGCTGAGTTTGAGGAATGGAAAGTGGGTTGAATTATCACAATCATTCTCATTTTTTTCAAAATACAATAAGGGGAAAGATTACTTGGTGTATGATTCTTTATCTCAAAGGTATGTATTAATTACCATTCTAGATGGTCGAATTATAGGATTTCATCTTTTGAAAGAAGATTATCATCATGATATAGAGTTTAATTCTATTTCAACTCAATGAAAAAATGTATTTGTGGAGGATTATTCTATACATGGTGGGTTTCTCTTCAAGATAAACTAGTTGTGTGTTACAAATGGGAATTACAGGGAGTTTCTCGTTCGAGAAACACATAAAGGGGGACTTTTGGGTCATTTTAGCATCCATAAAACCTTGGAGATACTAAAGGAGAATTTCTTCTAGAAAAAGTTGTAATCAAATGTCTAAGAAATTATTTTGAGATGTGGAACATGTCAAAGAGTGAATAGTCATTTCAAGCCTGGTTTATACACTCCATTACCTATTTTGGAGAATTCATGGGAAGATATCAACACAGATTTCATTATGGCATCACCAAAGTTTCAAATAGGTAAAGATTAAATAATGGGTTTTGTTGATATATTTTATAAGATGGATCATTTCTTAACTTTTCGTAAGACATAAGATATGGTGAAAGTGGAAGAATTTTTTTTCAAGGAGATTGTTCGCCTCTATGGAATTCCTCGCAGTAATGTTTTAGACAGAGACACTAAATTTCTCATCCATTTTTGGAAGAAATCATGGGGTAAATTTGGTATGAAACTTCTTTTCAGCACATACCATGACCCTCAAATGGATGGGAAAATTAAGGTACCAATTGTACATTGGGAAATATTCTAAGAACATTGGCGAACAAGAGTATGAGAGATTGGGATTTATAGCATGCACAAGCTTAATTTTCATACAATAGGTCTCCCAGTTCTACCACTAATCATTATATATTCTAAGTGGTTTAAGGAATCAATCCAACCAATCATATATAATGGTTCTCTTTGCCTCTTAACATTCATGTGAATATTGAAGAAGAAGAGAAGACACTACTGGAAACTTATTCTATAATAACAGTTCTAAACCGTTGGTAAAGGCTGGACCACCATTGGTATAACCTATACCAATGGTTGTACTAATCGTTGGCTGCTGAGGCATGGGGACAGACATATAACAACAGTTATTGAATAACCATTGATATACGGTAATGTAAATCACATTATACCAACATTTTATAGCAACCATTGGTATAAATTTTTACAAATGGTTTGATACCATTGCAATAGTCTAATAATCAGATCTACCCTAATGATTTTGAAATCATTGGAATAGAAATTTACCAACCGTTTTATGTAAACCGTTGGTAAATATTTAGTTCGTAGGTCTATACCAATGGTTTACAAACCATTGTTATAGATTTTTTACAAAGGTTTTCATGAAACCATCAGTATAGAGTCGGTTTTCACATATATACCAATAGTTTTTAAACCGTTGGAATAGAATTCCCACAATTCCAGTAGTAGGCATCATTCTTCCTCCCCCTATGAAATTACCTACAAGTATAACACATACACAATTCCGAATTCAGAAGGTAATTACCTGCAATTACCTTTGAAATTGCAATACACTATACATAATTCAGAGGTGCATGTCAGTGTTACTGATTACCGCTATGATAGTTGAGTGGATTAGATCACTGTTATGTGCTTGTCCAAGAATAATTTATGGAATTGAGAACTAGTAAAATACATCAAGATTGGATAAGGATTCATGATTCTTAGTTTCCTAATATCCTGGAGGGCTCTCATTGAAATTCATTGTGATGATCTTATAGAACTTTTTTAATCTCAATGGGATAGGTGGAACCATGTAAACAATTTGAATTAGGGAAGGTCTTACCCTCAGGTGAGGAGTAGGAAATCATGGGAATTATAAGACATCCTATGGGATAGTGTGGTTCTATAGTGGGAAGTGGTATGGGGCCTAGGTGATGAAGTTTTGATAGTATGGGGTAGAAAAAGCTTGGGATATCATGAACTTTAGACCCAATTATAGATTTTGGGATGAATCTTTGAGTATGAAATTAGAATATTCAATGGGTGAAAATTCTTGGGTGATGATAGACATCTATATTGGTTGGTGCTCAAGGATATTTGGTAAGTGTAGTAAAATTGTGGGGATCAAACCAGAAACTAATAAAGTTTATGACCCATGGTTTAAAATAGATGTGGTGAACATTGATTTAGGCATGGTTGATAGATAAGGCCAAATAATTATTATGGATTTATGTTATTTACTAATTTATCATAGGTGATTCATGCCAGGTTAATACATTTATTATCATACTAGATGAAAATTCTAGAAATTTGATAGGGATTGTGAAGCATTCTAATGATGACTGTGATGTGTATGATCATAGATTGATCTATGTTAGTAAAAACCAATTTTGTATTTATACCTTAGAGTAAGGTTCTTGGGATAGTTATCAAAGGATACTTCAGGCCTGTATATGGAATGATGGTCTTCACCAGTTATCAGATATTTGAGTATGGACCTAATATAAGATAAGTGGTGATACATGTGTATATTGACTTGTATAGCTAACCCATCTAGTGATTAATTGGAGTTTTGATGTTTGGGGATGGATGTGGAAAGGATCAGTCATTTCTAATTCATTTAAAATACTAAATTTTATGATTCATTTATGGTAATTGGATATGATACATGTTATTGGGTGACTATTGAGGTATAGATTTTAATTAATGGATCAAGTACGGTTCAATATTTAGATATACATGTTCCAAAAAATTAATATAAAAATAAGGTCATTAATAGAGGTATTATATAGATGTTAAAATGAATCATGATAACCTCTATATAAGGAAATCATGTTTCAGGTTTTTAAAATGACATTATTGTTCATAGGCTTGGGTTATTTTAGATGAATTTAGTGTGATCGAAGATTGAAAAATAATTTTCACATGTAATTAGATATGGAAATGGATAAATGACTTCAAAAATTTCATTTTCAAAAATGGTGGATTCATAATGGGGACTGAATATGGAATTTTTATTGAAAAATTAGTTTAATGGGATTGATTTTGTTGATAGACCAATTATCCCTCATTTACAATCATGAGAAAATGATGATATTGGATTTTAGTAGATGAGATAGATATAGAGATATTATTATACATGATTCCCAAGGATTAGATGTTGTGTGGTTAATATTTTGTTACTACTCACATTTTTATAGGTTAGTATAACTGAAGAAACATTATATTTTATAGAGTCGTAACCATAGTGTGTCTGAATTTCAGATTTTAATTTAGTCCATAATTATTTTACATAAACGAGGATTCTTTTTTCATGATCATGGGTTCAAGAAGAGTTTTATAAATTTGGACAGGGTTTGGAGTAGGGTGGTGTTTCTTCAAGTGTAACAGACACCACCGAGTACCTGAAGTTAATAGACCCAGTACCTAGTGAGGTCTAGGTTCTCCTAAATTTACTTCATCTTACATCTGGAATATAATGGGAGGGTATCAATAAATTGATATTTTTGACCATTAGGTGACCTTTCATGGCTGTACAATAGGTAATCAGGGGCAGTGTACATGGTACCTAATGTGGTATAAGGATTTTTTTATAAAGTGAATCATGGAAAAAAAATTTATATTTATCCCACATTTATTTTTATGATGTTATGGGACAATGTGGAAGTCCATCTGGATAGCTCCTCATATATCTCTTTCTCCATCAAATCCTCCATGATTAAGGGTGATTTTAGTGGTGTGTATATGGAATTTTTAGGTGTGATTCCTCCTCAAATCCCTCAATTTCACTCTCCCCCTACTTCCCTTTGATTTATTGGTTGTGGATTTAGGAACTATATGAACATTCCACCAAAATATAGTGCAACAAATATAATTGGATGAGATTTTTTTTGGAGATTGATAGTGGAAGCATGATGATGATGAATATTCATGGTTTATTAATTCGTTACATAGAGTAAATACCTCAATTGACATATAATGGGTTGATAGTGATGATATCATTACTCTATAGGTAGACTCAAAGGATTTTATAAGGTAATTTATAAACATATGGATCTATTTTCAAGTGAATATACTAGGTCCTAAGGGAATAATGGTGAGTAAGGATCTTAGTGTGACCTTATAGACCTTGGGAATATTTTACCATGAATTAAGATATGGGATTATCTCATTGGATGGGATTACATGATTCCAATGTAAAACATTAATTTAAGAAAACCTATAGGTTATATAATCTAACCAAAAGGGGTTAGAATTATTGTGAGGTGAAATGATATATATTTCAATCTATTTATATAATCACGAGTGAGGTATTTTGGTGATGTTAACTACATGAAGGTGACATATAAAAAATATAATTGATGAATAAGGTCTTAGGATGACAATATAGATTCATGTTGGATGGTTTTCCTTGAGGGAAATGTGATAGTTAGTAGGTTTAAGTTCTATGATCAAAACATCAGTGGTGGGGTTTTTGAAATATTCCCAGAGTGGTGTTATGAGTGATGGGGATATGATTTAAATAGAAAATCTTATGGTAGCAATGACTAGATCTAGTTATGTGATATATTTGGCTACATCAAATTCATATGTATTGGAAATTCTTACATGAATATGTTAAATTAAATATTTCACTCAAATTCACACATAGCCTCTCCATATGACTTCCATCCAACCTCAAAAACACCTTCTTGTATCATGAAACATTATAAAATTATGTATCCACATAGACTAGATAAAGAAGATTCGTATTTCTTCAAAAAATAAAAATATTTTTGGTAACAAATACAACAACACAAAGTATCAAGTACAACATGATCTCTGAATGATACTAGATCAAAAATGGTGTCCCATAATGTAAATCATAAAAAGAAAATGAATCAGAGAAATATGACTAAGATGTGGTATAATGAAAAAAGATAATCTCAAGTTCTTCAGCCAAGAGTTTGAGTGTATTTAAAAAGAGAATTGTGAAATTTATTTGATACCATGTAAAAAGAGAATTCATATAATCCATTCCTCCATATCAAGTAAAGTTTTATTATTTATAGACAAAGAAATAAATATAATGTGAAATACTTAATCACACATATATTCAGTCATTGAAAATCATCAAACATCAAATGTTAGTTATGCCATTCAAAAATATGATGGATCAATTTTTCCCTCATCACTATCACTATCATCACCATCATCATCAGCTTCATCCTCATCCTCATCCCTATCCCCATCATTGTCCACACCCTCATCCCCATCCCCATACCTATCCCCATCCCCATCCTTATCCTCAACCTCATCTTCACCCCTTCTTGACCCTCATCCTCTACCTCAGCCTCCTCCTCACCCTCGTCCACGATATCATACTCATCCTCGACCTATTCCTCTCCATCATCATCACCAGGAAAAAAATCATCTCAAACACCTCTAAAAATACCACATGGTGCACTATATATTGAATGCATCAACGATATATATTTATCACAAGTTGTGTTAAACTCTGGTGGAAGTGTTGGACATAAAACTTTCATCGGCTTCATAAATTCAGTGTTTTCCCTAGCAGACCATTCTTCCACATATGTGGCCCTTTTTTTATCCTGTTCTGCTCATGCCTTAACCTGTTTGAAATTGTTGGCACTACAAATTGTACCTGAAGAGATCCAATACCTCTTCGGGACTATGCTCTTCCCAGGTCGACAGTATAATCGGCCAGGGTGCTCATCTAACAACACCTTATGTAAGTGATCATTTGGCCCAAAATTTTCAGGTTCCTAGGCACCAAGGGACTATAAAGTAGCCTATTAAAAATATAAATAGATTATTAAGTTAAAAATTAGATATTAAAATTTGAAATAAACAAATTAAAACTTACAATATACTGCTGTGTCGATTCGTTAACCACACTTCCATATTTTTTCCTTCAACTCAAGAAAAATAGTTTTTCTCGAGGCATACGTCCTTCAATATTCAATACATGCCTCTACAATGACATTGAATTTTGGAAAGCATAATTAAAAATAGGTTTCCAATAATGAATTTCATAACTAAAATTATATGAAAACATTAGAAATCGAATAAATTATGGAGGAAACAATAGAAATTGCAAGGCCTAAAGAAAAATTATAAACAACTATCGTACCTACTTCCTCTCATGATCTGACATCGCAGTACATTAAAATATGTGGAGGTATTTTTTAGAATCAATGTTTTTTTATTTTTTATGGATGATTCCTAAATAAAATTCAATAATACAAAAGATAGTATTTATTAAAAGCCTAAAAATTTTCATTTAAATACTTAAGATGTGGTTAATAACTTAAACTTGATGGTCATCCAATGATTAATCATTTACTGATATTGTTCTATTGGAAAATCATCCATGATAGGTACCTCCTCTAACTATGTTCCAACTATATAACTCCATCCAATATACAAATCGTGCTTATAGGCTCTCTAAATCTCACCTAACTCCTTTAGACGTGATGTCTGTGCACTCTCACCATATAGAAAATTAAACTGAAGATCACACCAAAATATTAATTCATATAAATACAAAAAATAATATATTACATTAAATAAAATAGATTTTTTCCCATATATGTGCCCAAGAATTATCCTTAAATTCATTTGGAATCTGTCTCCATGAGAGAGGTTGACGGGAATGATGTCGGAGTATTTGGAAAGCATTGACAAAAATACTCCGACATTACTGCCCTATTGTTTCTATCATTTGATTGCCTTCATTGTATTCCACCATCAAATACATGTGGCGGTTCCACACCACAAACATGAATGTACGCCCCCACCCCCACCTCCTACTAGTAGATGTATCTGTTATGAATAAAAACAAATATTATATCAATACATATTATAATGAAAATAAATAATGGAATAAAAATTTGTTAGGGTTCTATAAATATACCTACGGTAGTATGATCAATGGGCATCGTTGGATCTACAAAAACTAAAGGAACACCATGTACATGTGGAGTGGGTCCTAGTGCATGATCCACAAGAACAGATTGTGGAAGAGAATGAGTTGAAAAAGATGGAATATAAAATCTCAAAGAGAAGGAAGTAGAAGTAAAAGAAGATGGCATGGGTGGCTGGACAGATGCACGATATGGATGGGGAGTGAGAGTCATAATAAGATATGGCAAATAAGGGTTAGGAGGATAATATGTAAAGTGTGGTGAAAACATTGGAGTCCTAAATATCCCTTGTGTCCCTAACAACACACTGGGATCAGAATGTGGGATAGATGGTATGCCAATGGGAGGGGAATGGTCTAATCAGGTACACTGACTGGATCACCTATCTCTCATACCACCCTCCCTCATGCCACTAACCTGAGTACTGGAACCACAACTAGGATTCTCTTCAAATAACTATTTCCAAAGTGGTGGATCCCACAAAAGCATTTAAAAAAAACTAATCACATGACAATATATCTTATTTAAATATATATACTAGAAATTAAATTCTCACCACATGAACTAGTGGAGGAACGCCTATATCATGCATGTGACGATTGTTGGCTGTCATCCTTTTAAGTCACAACTCTTCAATACGACTCATTTCCTGCATTTGAAAACAAAATGGAAGTAATTATAAAATGATAACTAATGTGTAACCCAAAAAAATATGAGAGGGGATAGGGGGATTCATGGGTTCTTTGGTCAAGAATACATGGTCAATAAAGCATTGAAATGTTAAAGGGGGGGGGGGTCTTAGAGTTATACTAATTTTATACATGGTCAATAAAGCATTAAAATGTTAACTATGTTAGAAATGTTGGTTTCATAGGTTTGAATACAGTTCAATTACAAATTAGAAAATACAACATGAATAAAAATGCAACCAAAAAACATTGAAAATTCACATTAAGGTCAATTCAGATACAACATATTTGTAATCAATATTAAATCAATTTGAATAGTACCAACTTTAAGATGTTGCAACCCAAAATTTTATCAATGAAAATTCTCTTAATATAATTAAATATCTTATTATGTAAAATTTTTATATAACATATGCACTTCTTTGGTTTTATGATTTTGGATATCAAAATACCATTAAGAATTTTTATCATTGCTAATATATCTATTGAACAATGATCAATTGATTAGTATAAATATAGGGCTTTAACAAATCTAATTTACTCAGACAAAGGAAGCGATGGCCTCATCCAGTAGAATTGATCCATACGAATCCCATTTGTTGAATCTCAGAAAGGAGGTAGCATCATTGGTATTCGCTCTTGACCAAGCCCAAGCCGAGCTTCAACACGTTAATCTTTAACAGAACTGCCTATGGGAGAAGTGGACATTGATAGAGGTTACCACCTGAGTGATGTTATTCAAGCCACCCCAAGAGTCTGTCACCATTGCACACCTTACCCTTAGGTCATATGCGAGTGTTATAAGGGGTTATTTAACAAGACCCTAGCACTATGATTATGTGAAATATTTTTTTATATAATATAGAATATACATTCATTTTATTATTGTAACTTTGTAAATAGTTTTTAAAGAACAAATAGTATTTTTAGTTAATATTCAATTAAGAAATAAATTTTGATGAATTAATGGATTTTTGAATTAAATATTATTTTAGTAAAATATTAACACTAAATTTGTTTTTATAAAAAATAAATGATCATAAAATTTTTATGAGTACCATTATAATTTTTATTAGGGTTTTGGAAGCTGTTTTTGAGAAAACCCATGAATTTTTGATAAATGTAAGTTTTTATTTTAAAAGTAAAAATTCACATATTTAGAAAATTATTTAGAAAAAAATGAATATTATTTTTGGATTCATTATGTTGAAATGATCCAATGGTGATTTTTTTTCATAATTTTCTAAGACAGTTGAATTTTTGGGTAAAAAATAAATACCGTTTAAATATATTATGTGTTTATGACATCATAATGACCCAATATTGATGTAATAAAATACTATAAATGAGGTGTTTTGAAAATATATGTTTTTTATTTAAAATAATTTGATTTTATATTTTTTTATTAATTTTATGGTGCCTTAGTGGACCCTTCAAGACTTATAAAACATTTTAACTTTTTAAATTGATTTCCTTGAGAGTGTAACTCACCTCCACAAAAGAAATCATAATATTTTAATAAGTTAGGCCATTGGACTTATTAAATAATATTTTCCAATCCCATTTTGAAAAAACCATGGGAAAAAACCATGGGTCGGTTTTTGGTTTTGATTAGTTTAATGTGTATTTTCCAAAATCTAAATAATAAAGAATTACCTCTCTTTTCCTATATAAACCCACCCAATCTCCTAATTCCTGTCACTAAAAGCCTCTAGATCTCGACCAACCCTTTCCATACTCTCTCTATAATCGTCCCAAGGCTCCCAAATCTCTCAATAATCCTCTCTCAAGCCTCTCCCAAGTGTTTAGGATCACACTTCCAAGTAAGGGATTTATTCCTTTCTCATTTTTGTCCAAATTTCATTATGTTGTTAAACCACTTTTTTAAATTAAAAATGTTAGGGTATGATTTTGAACCTTTACCATACTTACCTAATTATATTTTAATTATTATAGAACTCTTTCTCTCTCATTAATAACCTGTTACCATGCCAAAATTCTGTAAATAATTTCTCTCTTCTCCTTTACATTCAAGAAATTATTTTGTATAATGAATATAAATTCCATAAATATGTTGGGACATGTATATATATGACCCCATTACTGTCCATTTCATATACATATGATGATACACCCCTTTACATCTCATCAAACATTTTTATGAAATCTTATGTCATGACATTATGCTGCTGAAATTGCACCACGATTTTCCAAGCCAAAGTCATTGTGTAGTGAATATCATGCCCATTTCTCTATCAAGGGTATTTGCCTTTATGAAAATTTACTTACTTATTATAGAGTTTTATATATTAATTCCACATTACTTTATCATGTAATAAATGATTATGTTTAATAAATCCATGTTATATGATCCATGGGGCACAGTTACGCATGAAATGAAATGATTAAGAAGGGTGCGCCCTGATAGCGATCCAATGCATTGGGTTAATATTAGTATCATTATACATAAAGTGCAATGAGGTTTTACTCATTTTAATTCATGTAAAATGAGGTTTTACTCATGGTCCATTTTCGATGAGCCTTAGTTCATGCTAATATGAAGTTAAATGTTGTTGCAACATTTCCATGTTATGATAATCATGCTATATCATGCCTTTATGTTTATGTTTTTATTCTGCTCCATGGATATTCCTATTGCCTAAAATGTACTTTATTATTCACATTATTCCTTTCTTACTCCCTTAGTGGGATTTATATCTCACCCTTTTTTATGCATGTCCCCAGGTTATCCCATTCAATGCTAAGTACGAAGGAATGTGTATGGTCATGTAAAAGATGTTTTCAATAAAGATATGTATTTCATATTTTAAGTTGTTATTTAATGTTCCTAATCCCCAATGACACTATACCTATCAATATTCTATGTTGTATCAAGTGAATATTTTATGTTATAAATTATTTTTAAGTGCGAAATAAAGAGAAGGGTTGTTATAGTTAGTATCAGAGGATAGGTTTAGTTATTTTTGGGATTAGGATTAGAAAAACCTAGTGAAAGCATTAGGGATAAGACTAGGTATAATAAAAACATCCCTAAATTATGGTGAGTATTGAGTAAGTGTTTTATCAATAAAATACATCCCTGTATGGATAGGAACAGGTAGAGGTGGCTCTAGCACATATATATCTAGGGGTAAAACATGAAAATACCTCTTTGATCTAGACTCGAACGGGAACTGGTGCATGACAACATGCCTTGATACACTCTTGTTTACAACACTCCCGAGGTATATGCTTTGGTAAACTCATAATCTTAGTATAAACCATTATTAGGGGAATAAAAAATTTCCACTTAAAATATATGTTGGGAAGTAGATCATGGAAAATAGAGATTAATGCCTATAAATTAATAAGTTAAGTAAATAAGTGTAATTTATAAGTTATCCCTTTTTTCATTGTATTACCATTTATGTGTTACCCTTAAATTTACTTTTATTCTATCTAATGGCTGGTAATAGGAGGACCCGGGCTGACAACCGATGCTAAGAACAATGTGATGACTGATCTAATGAGATACCCAATCCAATTGGAGTGGGAATTGAAAACTTTTTCATGATACTCTCTAAGTTAACTCAAGTTTTTAATAGAAACAAGGGTCAAGAGGAAAATTCAACCCCACTAAGAAAGAACAAGTTGCAATCAAGATCTTCATGAGAAAAAGACCTCCTACTTTTAATGGATCATTCGATCCCTCAATTTCCAAACAATGCATCAACTCCATTGAAAATATCTTCTCCATCCTTCAATATTACAAACAAGAGAAGGTTCTTCTGTATGCTTATTGTATGGAGGCTGAAGCTGATCAATGGTGGACATTGATAAAAAATACAAAGCCCAAGGAGGATTTTGAGGCATTGGAATGGAAGGATTTTCGGAAAATGTTTTTTGAAAAATATTTTCCTTACACCCTACAACTTAAGATGGAAAGGTAATTCCTTTCCCTAAAGTAAAAAAGATGACGAATCCATTAGAACGTACAAGGAAAACCTCAAAAGGCTTGAACGATATGCCTCCATATTTTTCATTACCTCAGAATGAAATTTTGGACACTTATTTGTTGAGCTAAAACCTAGCCTATAGAAATCCCTAGCAATCTGTGACTTCGAGTGCTATGAGGAAATATTCTGATGTTCCCTCAAAGTCTAATTGGAGACTAGAGAATCTTAGGGGTATCATGGGGATAAGAAGCATAAGGTGGAATTCAATTCTGGTGGTCCAATAGATAAATCCAATGGTGATATGAAAATCTAGCCTCCCACTTTCCAAAGGTGCGGAAAGAAGCACCCTGGAATTTTCTTGAAGGGGATGAGGAAATAATTTAGGTGTGGAATAGAAGGGTACCTAACCATTAACTTCCAATAAGAAAAACCCACAGCTACGAAAGAGGAGAGGAATGCTCCGTTCAACCCTCAGCGCCTTGTTCATTACTTCAACTACAAATAAACAGGTCACTTTTCAAACCAATACCCTAAGCCAATGGTTTTCAGGGGCAACTGATAACCTCTAAGGTAGAAAGGGTGAGCTTTTTCCATCACTACTACCAAAGTTAACTCCAGAAACGAAGTGGTGATAGGTACGCAAGTTATTCATTTAAGAATTGTGAACATAGTTTTTTATTCTAGTTCTACACATTATTTTATATGATTAGTTTAGTAGAATAATACCAACATCACCAGAAAGCATGGAAGTAGAGATGTCGGTGAGAACGACAAATGGGGAAATCATTTCAACCCATTAATATAACTCCTCCCCTATCAAAATTTGTGGGTTGAACTTCTCGGAGAACCTCGTCATACTCCCTATGGTGGAATTTGATGAAATTCTTGGTATGGATTGGCTTTACCTATATAGAGCCAACATAAATTTCTATGAGAGAGAAATCACTCTCTATATGGCAAGTCGACCCCCGATTCTGTACAAATACAAGGAGGAGGATGAATCTTCTTTAGCACCATCATCTCAAGCATGGATATTATTGCCCTATGAGAACGTGTATCTTTCAAAGATGATTGAGTCTGAGGAAACAACCATACTTGAAGACATGCCTATTGTGAGGGAATTTGTAGAAGTTTTTCCCGAGGAATTTCCTATTCTTCCTCCTAGAAGAGATGTTGAATTCTCAATTTATCTTATACCTAGGGCATTTCCAATATCCAAGACTGCATATAGAATGGATTTTGTGGAGCTTGAGGAGATAAAGAAAAAATTATAGAGGAATTTTGATAAAGGGTTTATATTCCCAAGTGCTTCGCCATGGGGTTCACCAGTCCTCTTCATCAAGAATAAGGATGGGTCAATGCGCCTTTGTATTGATTATCGTGAGCTCAAAAAAATCATGAAAAAGAACAAGTATCCTCTACCACGAATTGATGAGTTATTCGATCAGCTACGTGGAACACAATACTTCTCCAAGGTGGATTTGCGGTTGGGATATTACCAAGTAAGGATGAAGAAGGAGGATATCCCGAAGACTGATTTTCGTACAAGATACGGGCACTATGAATTCATAGTAACACCTTTTAGACTCACTAATGCTCCATAAATCATCATCGAATTTATGAATAGATTCTTTAGAGATTACCTTTAATTTTTTTGGTAGTCTTTATAGATGATATTATAATATACTCAAAAACCATAGAGTATCATGAGGAGTATCTAAGCACTGTAATAGAGACCTTGAGAAAGGAGAATCTCAATGAAAAGTATAGTAAGTGTGAGTTCTTGTTGAAGGAGGTCTCATTCTTAGTTCATATCATGATAAGAAATGGGATATCTGTGGATCCCTCAATGAAAGTTGTAATTGAGGGATGGATGAGGCCAACATTGGTAATGTATATACATAGCTTCCTGGGGTTATCTGGATATTATTTCCGATTTGTATCAAGGCCCATGTGGATTAGTGATCCTTTCATGAAATAATGATATTAATATAGTTGGTAATTCTAATACCTTATACATCGATATCATTTTTAAATAGAGGTGTATCCACTATCTCCATAGGTCATGGATGGTTTTTTATTTTAATATTGCCTGATGGAAAAACACTATAGATGTTAGGTCCATCATGAGAGTTGTAATATCAGTGATATAAGTCAAAAACTGAAATTTTGATTCATTGAATATGGAATGTGGAAGACATGCATGGGATTACCCCTACCGCCCTAAGGTTCTAGGTTCCACCATGGTGTTTCCATGGATCACAAGGATTGGATATCCTTTCATGCAAGGAGAATATTCCTCATGTTGGTAGGTAAAAGATGATATGCATCGATAGAATGGTCATGACATGATGATCTCCATTCATTTCTGATGGCTATAAAAGAATCATAGAGACTCAAAAATCATGATGAAGAGGTTGGTTTTAGAGGGAAAGTAATCCATGAAGGGTTCTAACACCCTAGGGTGGTTCATCTCTAAATAATGATGATCGATCCCAATGAAATGTGTTTCCAAATCATGAGCTATTAGATATTGAAGGTTTCAGACCTAAAAGTACCTAAACTACATCGATAGATGGTCTGAGATAAAAGACCCTAAGCTACTACGACATAAGGTCTGACCTAAAAGTACCTAAACTACCTCGATAGATTATCTGAGCTAAAAGACCCTAAAAAATAGCGATATAAAGTTGGAGCTAAAAGACCCTAAACAATAATAGTAGAAGGTCCGAGCTAAAATACACTAAACTATAGATCATCAATTATTTATTCTACATGGATAGAAGATAAACAAATCCTTTTTGGGATACCATATAGATATAGATGAAAATAAAACTATGATCACCAATTCTATTGGATTTGGAAAATGATAGAGAACTCTCCCTTAAGATCATATATTCTACCCCAATTATCCTTCTACGAATTTAGTGATCTCAGGATAGCTAG
Organism: Viscum album; assembly: GCA_963277665.1. Lineage (NCBI taxonomy): Eukaryota > Viridiplantae > Streptophyta > Magnoliopsida > Santalales > Viscaceae > Viscum > Viscum album. The sequence goes on along the minus strand of OY728121.1, from coordinate 1,072,673,082 downwards.
AATAGAGATATTAATGAATAATATAAATTTTTTTTTGGGAATTCATGATAATTTTTCAAGATGAATCTATTATAATTTAAACATTCAAATCAAGGCATTCAATTTTACAAGATATTATGAAATGGATGGATTTTGTTGATGATAAATATAACACCAGATATGCAAAATGACATGTTCATTGGAAATAAAATTTGACTAGACAACAACATAGAAGGTTTAGAAAATCCAATCATTGATAGAAAACTTGTGGTTGAATCTCAACATATCAGTGTATCTCCCATTATCATATGATACATGGAAAAGTTTAAAAATTATAATTACATAATATAATATTCTCAGAGGTTTTGTTTAGCTCAAAAATAAACTAATATTAGGAGGTAAAGGATTAGGAGAATTCGTCATAGGATTCAGCCTCCAATTCCACTTACTATTGTAACTCGTCCTCCAGGGTGACGACGTCAATCCTATCCTTATCTACCTTATAATTAAATCAATGCTTCTATAGAATAGTTTTATATTATGTCATAATGGAATGAAGAAGCTAGGATATATTTATCTGGAGGTGGTTAGTTTCTTAATTAAGATGGTCAAATTCCACATTCATACTATTAACAATGTCTTCATGAGTATCTATCTCTATCAAATTCTAGGAATCTTCCTTTAAAACCTCATCTCAGGTCCGTTTCAATGATATTGATGGATCATCAGATACCACCCTCAATTCATGGTCCCTCTTCTACTCTCTTATAGAAATCCCATCCTTCACTCATGTATAAATGATGGTATAGTCCAAACCCTCACAACCAAGGGATATGAACATAAATAGTAGATGACCAAATTATTCCTTCAACCCTTGAGACAGGGTATCTGAATCTATAGTCTGGATATCCCTCCACATTTTATGCCACATCGACTGGTGAAAACATGTAGAACCCTATACATCATCTAATACCATCATGTGAATTGAAATACATTTTGGGACTTTCTGTCTAAGCAGCGGATACATACTCACAGCCATTGATGAATTTGGAAGGGAGTCGACCTCCACATTGGTCGACCTAGTTGGAGGAATCTCCAGGAGAGCATGGAATCATACCTATTTGAAATAAGGGTAACATGGGTTTATTAGTCACATGATACATAATATGTTATCACAAGGTAATCAAAGGTTTTTAATGATGTTAGAAACATACATTTCCTAATAAAACTAATGGAAAAACCCACTGCCTTGACTCTAATCTCAGTTAAAGAGGTGACACCCTCTTGTGATGAGTGGTTTTGTGGAACCACATGTGCTTTATTCTAAAAAATTAATTTATTCTCCACTAATGAGGCCTAATATATTGAATGATAATGTCATGAAATATGACCTGAAGTAAACAATGTGTATGGTTTTCTAAGAATTATTCACCTTCTCCAAAATTAACTTCCATCAAGGACAATTAAATAGTAAAATAGCAACATGTATTCATTTCCTCCAAAAGAATGTTCTCAAATGGAATTACCACTGTACCATCACCAATATGAAATGAGCATGACTGATTCAACACATCATCCACCTCCACATCATGATGGGTCTGGCCTAATAGCGATGTGTGTAATAAATTAACCAAACACCTACCTTTTTCCTCAAGAGTGGATACATACTTATCTATGTGGACTCGGTGGGGACCTAATTTTTTTTGACAAATCAGGATGTGGTATAAGAATTATCAAAAATAAGAAAATTGTGAAATTCCATACTTACATGGGGGTTATAGAGAGGAGGAATATGACAATTCAAAGAATTTCCTTTTTTTCCTATCCCTTTCGGGGAAGGATCTCTTGAGTGTGATAATACTGAGGTCATTTACCTAGAAGAAAAAAAAACCACCTTCATCTAGGACAATCGACATGGGTACATTTAATCATCATTTCAATAGTCACCGTAAAATTAAAATCTAGTAGAAGTTCCCCAGGGAGAATAATTTGTAGATGCCATGACTGTTTAATCATCTAGAGGCACCCATTGTGTCAAAAAAATTAGAACGTTAATACAGAATCAATGGATCCAGAACCATTTAAACATATTTGTTTGTCTATCCCTACTGCTACATCTTCAATGGGATAACCATGTTCATCCACATCTATTTACAACATTCCCTGAACTACCATCTGGGGAAAAAAAGGTGAGTAATAGACCATACCCTTGAAATATTCAAACAATACATCAAGGTCTCATATGAAGTCTCTGACCTTATCAGGCTGGTATTTGAATGTAATTACCAGAGGGGTGTTTCCATAAGAAAATCGTTCCAAAGGAAGTTCATCCTGACATGGTATTCCCAAGATTATAGCTTCCTAATTCAGTGTTCTCCATGTCACCCACTGTTATGATGAAACATGAAATAATTGTGTCGGTGTGGCTTTACCCCCATCAAGACACATTCCATGGACACATTAGTTTCCACTTCTATAGAAAAAAAGGGTAATGATAATTTCTGAACATCATTATAGGGTGTATTTGATACTTTTGGTCCTCTTGAATCTAGTTTCCTTCCAAGAATCTAAATTTCCTCAATATATTGTGGTAATTTGGAAGCTTTTCATACCATTTTAAACTATTTCATACTAGGATATGAGGGAAGTAAATCATCAGAATAATTTTGGGATAACCAAATTATTTCATCAAAGGGGGAAGGTTTATCTCAGACTAAGTCTCCTACATTGATAACATCATCCGAAATATGTGTGCCACCATAGGATGATACTCGGATCAGAAAAAAATGGAGAAAGGACATCTAGATTGGAAACACGTGAACTAACAGCTAAATCGGAAGAGTGTGTACCATTTGTGGTGGAGGTACCCATCGATACAAGTGGAAAGTATTCCACATGAATTGACATTAAATATTCATGGGCCTCAATACTGGTCACACCAGTATCAACCATATTACCCGTTGGCACTACCCTATATGGTTAGAAGGAGAAATAGTCACATTGGATCTTGGAAGCCCTGACATCCCGAACCTCCAGTGTAACAGGTCTTACCCTATTGATACACTTGATGTTTGGTTTGAAGAGAACATTTTGGATTCCCTAGACATTTCGATATTCACATCCCACCAGATGACCCCCCATCAAACCCCATAATACATGAATGGGGTTAGGGATCATGTATGGTGTTTCCCTTGTAAACATGGTTAGGATGATGATACATTTTGGCCAACAGAGGGATGATTATCCAAACACACTCCCCCCATCAATGTAGATCTGCATCATGAATGTGGAAGATCTTAATCCACATTTTTTCTTCATCAAATGTATGTACAAACTTTGGTGAAGGTTGTGGAAACCAGATAGTTCAATTGGCCAGGCAACATAAAGGAAAACATCCAAACCCCATTCTTTAAATTTACTTAATCAATTGTAGGAAAATAAGAATACACATCACAATGAGATAAATTAATAATAAAAGCCTTTATATTCTTTTTCTCTCTCTCAGAATAGTATTTCTTTATGAAATAGCTTGCCCACATCATGAACGGGATATCCTATCTTATATGTGGCTTCTTCTGGATATCTTTTTTATCCAACCTAATCATATCTTGAGTGATTATAGGAATCATATATATGTCATCCAACATATATTAAGGAGAAAAAACACTCATTACATCCCAATAAATATGTGTGACCCACATATTTGTTCAAAATCGTCGAGTCTGACTCCTAACTCACCATGCATGAGGTGGAAAGTGTTCATATCTACGCTCCAATGACAAAATAGTTCTGTCAAGAGAGCCTTATTGTAATAAGAAAATGTCTGAATGATTTATAAATCCTTATACATCATGATGTTCCTTAGTTCCTCATAAATTTTAGAAGTAATATATTTCATAAAAAATGGCCAGCCCCATTCCATCCTACAACTAACACCTGATCATAAGTCATAGTTTGGAAGTCACTAAAACTTCTGTCTAGAGGTATAATTTCACATTATGGATCAGAACATATAAACAACCAAATCAGGTTTTTGATGGTTCTCTTTAATATCTGTGGGAATGTATGTTGGTATATGGTCTTCTTGAAGTTCTACCTTGGTAACAAAATAGAAATCTTGATAGATGTTTTCCCAGAATTTTTTTATTGTGTTTTCAACCAAATATGTCAGTATGAATGATGAATATAGATATGTAATGGTAATTTCATTGATGATACCAAACCTATAAAGGGTAAAAATCTATTTTTGGAAATCTTACAATTGTTTCTCCCATCATCTCAACTAGACTCAGTTAAAATGACCCAACATCCCGATGACATGTAGCATCAACACCATCCTTGATAGTATCCCGGTGATTCAATGATGGCTTACTTTATTTTTTAGATATCTTGTGAGAAGTATGATCTGAACTAGAAGAATTCTGAAAAAAATGTAATTTACATATGTCATATTGAAAAAAAATTATGTTCAATGGAAAGACATAAAATATGGCAATATCATGCGCATTTTATAAAAACCAAATAGACTTGTGACCACATAAAGGACCAATTAATCACCTGGTTCAGGAATAACTCATGGACCGCATGTACCCACAAATGACCTCATGACCACTAAACCCCTCAATAGATTCTTTATAAAGCCTCCTTAAAATGACCATGTGATCCTAATAATTGTCAAAGGACCATGTGACCAAGAATGAAAATCTCATGAAACCTTCAATGAAAACCATGTATCCATATACATTCTGTTCAAGAAATTAGCAAAAAAAAATTGTGATTGATACAACCAATTTCCAAGCTATGAGAGTAGGGTATCTAGTGAATTAACTGCTCCCCCACCCCTTTTTATAGGGAATTCAGAAAAATACCAAAAATTTCAAAAAAGACTAAGAATCAACCAAATTTACTGATTAGAGACAATTCCAAGGACGTAGGTAAGAATTTTCTTTCCTTAAAAGGGAGTCATTTTCCTCATATACATCACTCCTAGGGGGGGATTTATCATCCACCAAATGAGCATCAAAAAGTAAAAAAAAGGTTAAAATACCTGAATATGGATATTATTTCTTCTATAATTTAAAGGAAGAGGATGGTGGATAAAATTACTTGGTTCTCTTGAACCTCCAGAATAAATTCCATCGCATGTCCATTAGAAGGTCATGTAGAAATCATGCATAATTCATAGAATGTTGTATGGTCCTACGAAGACCATTTGAAAATCCCTCATTGTTCATGTGATGGGATCAAAATGCATTCTTTGATTTTGTGGAGAATTCCAGATGAGTACCTAAGTCACATGAATTGTTAGGAGAATGTTTCCTGATAAACCATCAAAATATATTTGGAAAATATGGAGAAAAATATCCAAATGGTGGGATAATCAAGTGTATATAAAACCAATTTGACACTCCCATTCATCTCAGGAGACACTATGAAATCCCCCATTTACATGTCAACCTTATCTTGGAAAATCTCATTGGCATGTCACCCTCACCATGAGAAGGGTCTTGGATATCTCCTAGAGGACACATGCTACCCCTGTGATCCCAAATAAGAACATGATGGTTTGTCCATGAAATGATTGTACATCAAAAAATGACATATTTTTTGTCAAGTGATGCATCGCCAATGGGGAGAGTGATTTTTTTGAAAAAATACATGAACGTTCACAAGATCCCTAAACTATTAAAAATAATTGAAGGAAATAAGTTTGAAATGAGGGAGAATATTATGATTATTTGAATCATGAAACACACCCACGAAGCTGGTGAGACACTATAGAAACCCCCATATCATGTCCCCCTGGTCACACAAGATCACATGGGCATGTCACCCCCATCACAAAAAGGGAGTCAGACATGTCTAGGTAGTATTTATCTCCTTCTTTGTCCCCAATGTAAAAAAGGGGTTTTCCATGAAATGAAAACGCATCATCAAATGACTTTTTTTTTCACGCAATGCATCACTGGTGGGGAGAGTAATTGTATTTGAACACACTGATGAAAGTTCCTAAGATCCCCAATCCATTGAAAAATAAAAAAATAAGAGGTAAAATATATGAGATGCCTGTGGCCATAAAATTCACATGACACACACTTATAACTCATGATACAACACAGAATCCCTAATAACATGTCTACCTAGCTGTGAAAGAACTTTCTATCAAGTCACCCCCATCACACAAATGGATTTGAACATGTCCAGGAAGTTCTGTACTCTTCCATTGGTTCTAAATACAAACAAAAAGGCTTTTCCATGATAATTCTCATGCATCATCATAATACCCTTTTCAAATAACGTGATGCATCACTGATGTAATGATTGATTGTTTTCAACAACACTGAATAAAAATCTAGATACCCAAGACCCTTGAAAAATAAATAGGTAAATAAATAGTGGATAAGGCTAGGACATCTTACACTCATACAAATCATGTGAAACACCTATTCACTCCTTAAAATCTCACAAAGGCCCCTTTGAAATCCCTCTTGGAATTACGTAAGTCCCCAGGATAAGAAACCTTCATCCTACAAAAGGACCTAGAAAAGCCACCTCATATCAGGAAAAATAATTTCAATATAAATCATGATCTCGTAAAGGTCCTCGAACATATTGGTCTGACAATATGAAGACCACCTTTCATATATGTATGATAATGAAATTCCCCATTAATTTGATATAATCCAACAAATGGGGCATTGAAAAGATGGTATAATGGTCCCTGAAAATCATTTGACACTCCCGGAATATCCAATTTCAGGATCTCACAAAACATGTGATTCCAAAACCCTCCACCAACTCCAACATGGATTTCCAGGATACACGCTGAGCAAATAGATGAATAATTGGGTTGGAGATGACTATAAATCTCCCACCCATGAATGAAAATTTTTATCTTTTTCATCCTTACATTGATACACCAAGGAATCATAGATCATTTCTAGGAGCATCTGATCTACCAAATAAAAAGGTTTTCCATAAGGTAAAATCCATTGAACCACCTATGTAGATCATGTGACAAGAATAATAGCATCCTGTGTTCACTCGTATATCATGATAAGGACATAAAGGGGGTTATGTGTAGGACATCCCATATACATGATCAGGCACATGACACTTAAACAATCTAACATTTTAAAAATCTAATAAATATGGAATTGATTGATGAAAATAAACTAAAAATATGGATGAATTTTGCAAAGAACATATATTTTGATCCTAATATAGCTCGCATGAACCACCAAGGTCATGAAAAAATAGCTATACTTGTCACCCAGGTCACATGAAATTCCATTGGTATAATATTGGTAACATGGGAAGTTCCCTAGACGTGTTATATAATGATGAATGGTGCACTCCGGGAATGCCACCCATGTCTCATGAATCCCCATGTGCTTACTATCTAGACCTCAGTATGTTCTCTAGACATTTCACCCTGATCCTAAGGTGAAATTAACACATGTCATCTTAGTCTCATAATGGAATCAGGACATGTCAATTTTCTCTCTTGACATCCTTCAGATAATCCATTAAAATTTCACAGCAACCATGGAAAAGATGTCCAGATCTTGAGATGTCCTCTAAAAATGTCATCCATCTTTCATGATGACACCCATTCAAGTTATCCATGACATGAATCGACCTTAAAAATTTTCACAGTGACTCTCAAGACACCCTCCAAGTGTGTATTCCAACTTTCATAACGAATCCAGTGCAGGTGATATGGATCATGTAATTCTCTCCATGCATGTAATGAGGGATCATCTGATGTCCTCTAGGATCATCTATCTAGGCCTTGTTATTTCCTATATACATTATAGACTTAGTCATGGGATGAACTCAATACATTCCATCCAGATTATGCAACATCCCAAGGAAAAGTAAACATAACTATGCAGTTATCTTTTCACTTTTTATGAATATATTCTCCAACATTTTAGAAAAGTAATCAAGACATGCAAGGAATAAAATAAACACATGTTAGGTATAAAATAATTCTTGGTCAAGCAAGAATCCTACTACTTTAAAACATTTCCAACCTCCATAAAAGGAAGCCTTAGTGTGTAATCCCCGCCATAATGAGCTAGGAGAACTCTAATTCCTAACATATCAAGGATAAGAAGGATGACTTCATATGACACAAGGTCTATATCAATCATCAAAAGGGTTGTACCAATTCACAATTCCAGCATCCATATAAATTGGATCGATCATTTTCTATCCATTTTTTCTCACACCGAGCTTATCTCATTTGGGATTAGGGAGTTATAGTGATTATATCATTCATTTTATAATACTCTATCAATATAATAGAAACCTCAGTGTGTAATCCATGGTCATCATCATTATGTAATATGTACAAAATATAATGGAAGCATCATAATATAATCCCTAACCAATCAGACTATGAGGACTCTAATTCAAGACATAATTAGGATACTTATGATGCCTTAAAATATGCCAAATCTAAAATGGGAATCCACTTCTAGGAATGTCCTGCCAATATGTCCTACATTCCAACCATTGTGACCAAATCTCTCTCATGGGAAGATCATCCCTCTTCATAATCTTGTAAATTAAGAAATCATTAAACTATGGGGACTCTAATTCTTTCCACAACTAGGATACATTTTACGCCTTATAAGAGTTTTGAGGTTAGATTTGATTCAACTTTAGTGTAAGTCCCACCATTCCTTCTACATTCCATCCATTAGGATCTAATCTATCCCATGTTCTAATCATTCTTAATCATCCACTAGCTAATTGAGAAATCATTGAACTATAAGGACTATAATTTATACCGTAACAAGGATAAGTATGAATCCTAAAGAAAGTACCAATCTTAATTGCACATAAAATTCAGTATAATTCCCACCATTTCTCTGACACTCCAACCATTGGGACCTAATCTCTCTCATGGTTTGATCATCCTTCCTCTTCCACCAATAGATTGAGAGATCACAAAACTATGATGATTTTTATTCCTTCCATAACTAGGAACCATAGGACCCCATCCATAGTATCAAGACCTATATTAACCATCCAATGATATTTCCAAACACATATTACCTAAATCCATATAAAATTAAGTTTATTACTTTATATCCCTTGTACCTTACAAAAATCATAGATCCGGCGGGTTTACTACGTTTCAATTATCAGATAATCAACATCAAGTATCTCCACCACCCACATAAACACCAGTGTGTAATCCCGGATTAGTGGAATAATATAACATCCAACAATAATATGGTATATATCATGGTAAAAGTCCCAAAATTTCATGATATAAATAGTATAAAAATTGACATAAATGAGTTTTTAAAACAAATACTATTTTATTAAATGATATAATAGTCTTAAAATTCTAATATTTGGAAAAATGACTTAGATAATGTTGAACATGTCATTAATGAAGAACTTGAGGTTCTATTGGAATTTTATAGTAACTATATTAACCATATAGTATGAATATACATGAAGACATGGTAATAGTTAAATTAGTTAACTAAGGGTTAAATCTAAATGATAATGTTAATTTTATGACCTAAACATGTCTAAAACATTTTGTTTGTGATGATTTAGATCCATCCTCATCTTATTCTAGAAATAAATCAATTTTTCACTATTAGAAACCGAAATTATTTTTATAATTAATTAAAATTTCAAGATTTTTCCTAAAGTACCCCTCACCTCTTGTATAAAGGGAACCTCCCTTTCTTTTTATGTCACACCTCTAAAGCCTTTTGGTTTCAGCCAAACCCTATCCATTTATCCTCACAACCACACTAAATTCATCTTAGAGGAATAAATTTGGTCAGAGATCCATCCTAAGGATCCCTTTTGTTCAAATCAAAAGGAAACACCCAAATTTAACATTAATTTCCGTATCTACCCAATTCAGATGGAAAATTATTCACTATGGTTAGCATTTATAATGACTAAAAAAATTAATTATTTAAGATATTTAGTATTCCTGGTTAAAAATATTGAATCAATTTTCAATATAAAATTACTATTATTAGAATAAATTCATTTATTATTAATACAAAAATCATAACGTAAAATGGTTTTTTTGAAAAATGACTTTTTATATGTACGTATGTTTTTATACTAAATTAAAGCATAAAATTGGTTCAAACCTAGTTATATATTATTCGATATGATGGTTGTAATTTCCATTATATATTATTAAGATTATTTTTTATTAATAATTTTATGATGTGGGTTTTTTAGCAATGTAATTTGAAAATATCCAACCTTTGATTACCATGGTGATGTTTAAATCATGAGGACACAATTTATTTATGGTGGGAAGAACATAACCCCCAAAAATTCTGAATGGATAAAATTTTATTCAATAGCTTGTATGACATGCAACACAAAGCCTACAAGGGAATATAATAACCCAATAATTTATAATATATTTAATATTTTAGATAACTTCAATCTATGATATATCTTTCAATCAATACAACACCATGTTTTCTTTCATTACACACAACGATGACTTTTTTTGATAACTTTAATTACATATAAAGGCCATGTTTTACTAAATAATATTAATATTATTATTTAAAATATTAATTATATTACAGTTCTTAAATTGGTTGTTATGAATAGTATTAGATAACCTATTAAAATATAAGGATGAATTCATTAGTTATATATTAATGAATATAAAAACCAATTGAATATAAAGGAATAATTTTTATAGAAAAATATGTTTCTATTCCAAAGGTGTTTTATCCATATAAATTATATTAATTAATATTTATTTAATCATATTAATGAAATTTATATACAATATATTCAATAATAATTTTTAAATTCATCAAGTAGACTTAATAGGCATAAGATAGGTAAAAATCCAATTATACCCATAAAAAGTTTTAGTTCTTAAAGGTTGTTTTTTCACCTTTTAATGGAAACTTCCTTGAAAAACAATTTATGGATATTTTATAAATTTTATTGGAAAAGATAAAAATAATTAAAAAAATATTTTCATAATTAGATTATAGTTAATTTTAGTCATTGTTTTTGGGAAGTTTCATTTTTTTGTGAATAATGAAAAATAATGAATTTTAATAGAAAACTGACTTTTCATATAAATAATTTATAATGATAAATTATATTTTGAATTGGTTTCAAATTAAAAATATTTCAATTATACCAATATTTTTTGGAGTCATGTCTCTAAATAATTTTTTTATTGAAATTAGTTATAAAAAATAGTAAACATCAGAACATTTTAATTTTAAAACCTGCTTTCTCGTCGCATCTATGGGAATAATATTACATTAATTTTTTCTAGTTCTACGATTTGAGTTTGGAGATAAGAATTATCTATTTTGAATAAAAGTAAATAATAATTTCTAATAAGTCCAATATAATTCTTTACAAGAATTATTAGTGAAAGAATTTAATATAAATTATAATGATTAAGAGAAAAATGAGTTTACCAAGGGACTAAACATTAAAATTATGGTTCCAAATGACCCAGAATGTTCTAAAAAACTTAATTTATGGCCATATATAGAACTTATCCATTAATTTATTGGTTTTTTTCATTACTGGATCCATATGAAAAGTAAAAAATGTGGGTGGAATACTCTCTTTAAAAAATTTACATGTTTTTCAGTCGCCCCACTAATAAAAGACCTCCACCTCTCCCCTTATTCAAACCATTCAGACCACTTTTTTTTAATATACCTACCCAAATAAATCCCAAACCTCTATTCCCTCATACTAAAATCCTTTTCTTGGAAAATATTCATTTTAGGACGAAATTAGCTCACAATAATGAAGATACCGGAAGAAAAGGAAATGTTTTTCTAAAAGAATAATTATTTTATTTCCTACACCACATACTTCAATTTTTTTATTTAATTAATATATAATTAAAATAGTATCCTAAATATATTTATATGTATTATTTTAAGGTTACTACCAAATCCCATGTAAACATTCATCAAATGGTATACAAAATCATCATTTGTGTGTACGGTGGACTACCACTTCGCAAACCTATGTCGTTCATTTTTTCAATACCACATATCATGGTTTGGAATAAATATCTGATTACTATTTACATATGATATTTATGATATTTCCAATTTATTTATAATTTTTGAAATATTCTATCACACATACCTTCATGATTTCCATTTTTGGGAATACGATAACATTGCACGTGTTTACGGATTACCGCCGCACGAAGCGATGTGATTCATTCACACCATACATAGATAGTAATAAGGATGGGTTTAGAAAAAATATGTCTTATATATATGATAATATAATGATAAAATACACACACACATATATATATATATATATATATATATTTCATTCTTTAATAAGATAAAAAAATTATACAATGCTCATGCGTACATACAACCTACATACTCCGTGAATGATGCATTTCATTTCCCATCACAAAATTTTATGTATTACTCTAAATAAATATCTACTTAATATATATGATATTTAAATAATGTTTTATGCACATTATATTATTAAATCCCTATCTAAGTTAGGGGGAAATTAAAAACTAAAATCATACTCGAAAAAGAAAGAAGTTATTACCCGAAACAATGAAAATGATGATTGACTATTCAAGAAAGGGTAATAATAAGATTTAAAAGGATCATATATGAGATAATAAATATTTATATAGATATTTAATAATTTAATAAAAATTTTGAACTCATTATACAAGAGGTTAAAGACAGTTCAACCAAAAGTAAGCATAAGTTAAGGGATTTCGTCTCAATTTCATTTCATTGAGGAAAATTGTAATGTTATTCACCTAGATTCTTCTATATGGTTTACATACATCCCCTTGAAATTTAATATCAATAATACATCATTATTAATGGTAATTTTAATTTTAACAGGAATTATTTCACCTATGTTTATTTTAATTAAAAGTTACCAAGTGGTATAGAATTTCATAACTCAATTCCCTTTCACTAGGTTTTATTACTTCATTATTGTCACTAATATTTTAAAATTTTGTGTGTAATTACTTTTGAATACCTATTATTTTATTTAATATTTTTTTATTCGTATTTAAAATTGATACACATAATCAATTCATTGGTTTATTCTTTCTTCAACATTAATATCTTTGTAAGGTTTTACATCACACCGTAATTTTATTCGGGATAGTTTGTAGTTGAATTTCCATTGAAGGAAATTATTTTACCATTGATTAACAATCCATTTCATTTTATTATACTATTTTTATCCATGAATAGTTTCATTTAATTGTAAAAATTTTCCACTCTTCTATACATGAATTTTTTTATAAAATGTTTTTAAGAAAACCCAACTTCATTTCTCTATTTTTACATAAATGTATTTTCTTAAAAAACATGGTTTATAAAAATGTTCTCAAATTTTTTTACCTTTTCAAAATGGGGTTTAAAAGTATTTTTCACCCTTTAAAAATTATTGTTTTTTAAATATATATTTTTAATTAAAAGGTTCTTCAAAAAAATTTAAAAAAATAGTAATATTCCACAATAATTTTTTTATTGATCTTATTTTATTTCATTAACAATAGTGACCCTTATTGATAATACAATGGGAATATGTTGTTTTCATTCCATCTTAATTATTCTTATGGATAGATTATGATTATTTTGAAAAATTATTGTATAGAAATTAACTTCCTTGATTCATTTTCTTATTCGTTAACTTCTCATTGAGTTATTCACTTTCCCCTGATAATTGAACATTAAATCTCCCCTAAATATCCATATCCTTTATCATGGATATTGTTATTTCCTAAAACATATACCATTTTTACATACAATTTTTTATTTGAATTTTATTTGATTGACATGAGGAATATTGATAAATCTGTATCATTTATTCAGTAAATATGTTTGATAAGGTACATTGACTATAATGAAAAACCTGGAAGTGAGAACTTTCTACTTTGAAACCAAGAATGGTGAAACTTAACATTTATTTGGGTCTTGTTTCCCCATGGAGTCATTTAATCCAGGTTAGGAAAGATCCTTCATATCTCCTCCCAAATCTGGATGAGGATGTGTAACCCCCTTCACGAACCGCAAGGGCATATCATTCGCAGAGGCTCTTGCTAGTTTTGTTAAATTGAATGTTTCAAGTGGTTCATAAATTATTAATCAGTAATATGATGGAATTATTTCTATGGTTTCATATCCAAAGCAATTATTAAAAGGATGTATAGGTGCATGTTCTCAATTCTTGGTCATGCTTCTTATAGAAAAGGTGTCATGTCTTTCTCGTATTTGGATATCAATAGTAGAATCTCTCACATCTAGAATTTAACTAGATGGAAGACCATTCCAATAGAAAAATATTACTTTTACATAATTCTAGAAAATTAATAGGATTTCAACATAGTTTGGAGAATAGGTAATATTAATCTCAAACTTGGAATTCTACGATAATAAGAATATGATTCAAATTTCAATCCATATAACCAAAAACAAACATCTGCTCAGGTATGGACTAGAATCAATTGGATTATTTGGGTTTATTGGTACCCTAATTTTCCTAATGACCGAGCCATAGGATTTTGAAATCCCCTCAATATTTACCATATAACAATTAATGGTGATATTGGTCTATATGTGAAGGTTTTTGTTGAAATGAACATGGAGTCTCCTCTACCGAAGAAAATATATCTTATTGTGAATGACCTTAAATTTGAGGTTAACCTGGAATTTGAGCATCTACCACCTTTCTATGATCATTGAAAAATGGTGGGACATGAAATAAAAAAATTTAGACCAGTTAATAAGATTATAGTACTGGTTCATAATGCCTCAACTTAGAGGGAAGTGAAAAAAGGTAAGCTGGTCAAATCAGTTGAATATGTTAGAAAGTATTGGATTGATAAGCTTAAGGATGTAAAATGGGGAAATGTGGTTAGATCTAGTAAATCTTGGACTGAATTAGCGAAAGAGGAGGAGAAACATCAATTCCCACCTCAATTAGAAACTAATACTTGGGATAACATGATGCCTTTCACTTTAGATACTCAGGGACCTTCAAAGGATAGTGATATTTATGACATTAGAATCTCATCATAGACCATATACATTGTCTCCACTTTTTAGTCCATGGATTAATTTTTTTATCTCATAACTTCTGATCTAAATGATTACCTCTAAAAAATTGTTGGCCATGCAGAGATTTATCTAGAGATGGAATCCAAGAGGGAGCCTGGTTCGATGTAGGATCAATAGATCTCAACTTCATAGAAGGATATTAATGATATAGATGGATCTGGAAAGGGTTTTATTATTTCTATAGCCACTATGATTCAGTATACACCTATTCATATAGGATCAAAAACTCAATTAAAACATAAATATAGTGGGAAAATGAATGATCATGGAGGGGTTACTGGTTCCATGTCATCACAAAAAACAATGACAGATCCTAAAATATCTTATAGACCTAAGAAAATATATGTGAAATAATATAGGGAAAACACCCCCAAGACTAGGTCAACATGATGATCATGTTCTATAATAGGAAAGTTATAACCCACCTTGGTACTGATAGTTCCTAAAAGTTTCTAGCTTGTAAGCATAAACCTATTGCTATTAGCATAGTTGAGCCAAAAAAATTCATCTTATTCATGACATTTTTATTGCTATATGTGGATATCAAATCATTGTAATTTCTTAAGACTATTAAAATCATGACCATATTTTCCTACTAGTTCACAATTCTATTGATAACCCCTCAATTATTCTTTTGTAGGACCAATACCTTAGCATTTTTATCTCAAAGGACAAATTTTTAATTTTATTCACTGTTCTTTATGACTTTAACTGCTACATTTAATGGAACACTCTCTAGACCCATATAAATGGTTTTTCTAGTACCATTATCGGGTCATATATTATTATGGGAGATTTTAACTCCATTATTCATGCTGATGAAATGAATGGGACTTAACATTAGTTATGTCTCGATAAAAGAGTTAAATAATTGTGTTTAGGATTCCATTTTAACTAATTTAAATCTAATTGAGGCCAAATAAACTTGGTATAGAAGACACCTCAATGTCATGATAGCTAACAAAACTAATAGATCCTTTTTGAATGATTTTTATTTGGTAAATTTTAGATCCATCTCTTGTGTTAGCCTTGAGAAGCACAATATATACCATCACACTATTTTAATGAGCCTCCTTGGAAATGAAAAAAATATTTCATTTATATTCTCGTTCAACAATGCATCGAATAACTTACCATAATGCCAAATAATTTTTCATCACTCTTGGTCCAGGTCCGAATTTCATGGAAATCCACGAGTTGGAATTTACAAGATGAAAATTATGAAAGACTTATAAAGGACTGGAGAAGAAACAGATTCATCCTTCTTGATGTAGAAATCTATGATTTAGAACAATATCTACATTCCCTTTAGGGGAACATAACTAAATATTATTTTCCTAGATCTATCACTCCAGAGGATATAATGGATTCCAATCACCAAGACCTCATTAGGTTCCAAGGAAACGTCCATAATGATACTTTCAAGGTTATGAGGATCGACAATGGTGACAAGAAAACTAAAATTTTTAATTCCCTTAAAAGGGAAACAAGAGATAACAAACCTATCCCCCTCTTGAAAGATGGTGGTCAAATTATGAATAAAAGGAAATTTTTTGCTACTCACATTGTATCTTTTTATGAGAACCTCTTTAATGGAGAACAAAATAATGAGGAAATCAAGGAAGGTATTATTATAGAACTGGTCACTTAGGCTAGAAACATGTTTATTACTTCTATATCTCTTGAGTTTGAAATCAAATAATCTGTTTTTGGTATGCATAATGGAATCTCTCATAGACCATATGGCTTCACTAATCATTTTTTTAGCAGTTTGGGATGTCATTTAGCTGGATGTTTGTAATAGGGTCATGAACTTTTTCAAGGGTGGATCATTTTCTAATGTTTTTTATTCCTAATTCATAGCTCTCATTACAAATAGTGAAAAATTATAATTACAGTAACCAATTCAGGATAGTTTCTATTGTTAACACAATCCAGAAAGTCATCACAAAGATATTAGCCAATAGACTTACTAGAATCTCTAAGAAGCTCATATTATGGAATCAATTCGTCTTTGTTAAAGGAAGAAACATCTAGGATTGTTTGATCTCTACATCATAATGTTTGAATATACTAAGGAAGTATATGAAGAGAGTAAAAATTGCTCTCAAGATTAATATTAAGAAATCCTTTGACATGATGTATTGGGGATTCATTTGAAAGGATCAAGCCAATTTTGGATTCAATGATAATTTTATTGGCTAGATCAAGGCTATTATTTCGTTGGAACATATATCTATCAAAACTAATTTCTATCAAAAGGGTTACATCAGGTGATCAATATGGGTGAGGCAAGGAGACACCCTCTAAAACATCATATTTTCCATTGTATAAGATTATCTCAGTGAGCTCTTACTTCAAATAGGGGACGAGAGTGTCCTGAAACCCATCAGAGATATACGAGGTATCTCATCCCCATATCATCAATTTTTTGTAGATAACATTATCATATTTACTCAGGGATAAAAGAGGAATATCGTGAACATCAAGGAGGCTCTTCTCCATTATGAATGTTTTTCTAGGTAGGATGTAAGTTGGGGAATGTACTTCATTTAATTTTTAATGAATATTTCAGCGCCCATAAAAATGACAAGATTAATGATCTTGGAACCAGGGAAACATTTATAAATTTTATTTAACTTTGTGTCACCATGTTCTAGTGGAAGCCACATGCTTCCTATTTAATCAATATCCTTATCCAGGTTCAAAGAACTCTAGCCTTATGGAATGGAAAATCCTACTCAATAGATGAAAGCTCATGTCTCAATAAACATGTTCTAATTTCAATGATAGTCTAATACTTTGTAGTTTATTCTTGGTGTACCTCAGTCATCAAATATGTCAATACTTTGTTGAGATATTTCATTTTGAGTGGATGTATTCTGGATTGAAAGGTCATCACAGTTCCATGGAAATAGTGTTATATGCTTTATTCTCTTGGGAACCTTAGGGTCAAGAATATATACCTTTTCAATCACACTCTCTAGGATAAATTCATCTAGAAATTAATAAAATCTAATTAATAAGACATATCTTTCCTCATATTCAGATTTTTTTAGAAACTGAAAATCAGGATATACTTCCTATATGGACTCCTCGGTATGGCCTGTAATTAAGGTAGTCTTCCATAAAAATTTTCCTAATTATCATTGGTGGGTTACTGTTAATTTATATATTAAATTTTGGAGTGAAAACTAGACTGGGATCCCACTTATGGATATATTTTATCCCATGGATCATGATATTGATTGTAATGTCTCTATCAATGATCAAATGAGAAGTATGAGAAACCTTCCATCTGATATCCTAAAAATCATTTCAAGATATGAATTTGCAGTATAATATGACTTGCCTAATTAGGAACTAGATTTAAATGGGAAACATGATTCAAAGGATTTGTAAAAGAATCTTTCCAAGGGTCCTCAAAAATGGATTGGTGATTTCAACAATAATTGGATCCTCTACTCTAGGTTTATTCTTCTATGGAGGTTATCCATTAACAAAATACCTATTGAGGTTAATCTTCAGAGATTAAGTATTTAACTTTTCTCCGAATGCGTGATTTTTCAAAATCACCATGAAGATGTAGATCACCTCTTTCTCTACTATCAAATTGCTTCCACTCTCTGGAAAACCATCTTCGATATGTTCTTTTTCCAGTCTTCATAGGAAAATACAATCAGTGACTTCCTTCATTCTCTTCTCAACATCCCAATGTCAAAGATGATCTCCATCCTCTTCTAGGAAGAATGTGCTGAAGTGGTTCATGTCATATGGATAGGACATAATAATGTGTACCGTGATTAGGCTCGCTTTAATTTCAATGCTACTATTGTTGATATTATGATGTCATTTCAACATTCCAATTCAATTCACTCTATTCACTTAGCAACTCGATGAAGGATTCATCTTTGATGAGACTCCTTAAAATAAGTGGATGCTCTCCTCCTCCACACTACACACATGAGGTATGTCGGATGCCTACATTCAATAGCCAGAAAAAATAAAATACGGATGGAACCTCAAAAGGGAACCAAGGGCCAACACGCCATGACTTCATTTTTAGGGATTCTAATGCATTTTTTTTGAACTTTAGTATAATCTTTGTGGTACTAAACCATCTTTATTTATAAAAATAAAGGGCCTGATAAATGTTGTTGGATATTCTCACCAAAGGAACATGAATAACTTATGGATTGAGTTTGAATCCACAGTCATTGTTCAAGCCATCGGGAATGGACAAGTTCACCTCTCTGGGAAGATGACCAAAAAATGGTTCAAATTCCTTGATCATAAGTCATCAATGAATTTCATCATCACAGATGTCTATCATGAATCCAACACTCTTGTGGATATGCTTGAAAAAAATAGTCATATTGAGTATGTTTGTGTTTATTCTAATTAAATACCTAATGATCTATTTCCTTTGTTTCATAGGGATAAATTTAAGGTCTTTAATTTTTGACTGCTGTAACTTTTGATTTTTCATTAGTTTAAGAGCCTATGTGCTCACTTTTCCTAAAAACGTGATATTATCTCTGAATTAAGTCAATTATTTTATATTTGAGGACTTATTTAGACATGTAATACATGGGTTGGTGACTAGTTAATGTAATACACTCAATGCATCGATATTCTCTGGGGATGAATCAATTGTCTAGCCTCAGATAATGGGTTTTCACTATGTTTGTTTTAAACTATATGAAGGTTAAATCATTTTGGATTAGGTATCATGTTCCTTAGAAACATAATGTCTTATTATTAATAATTTACTTCATTTAGTATTCAATTTTTAATATCCAAGTTATTTTCACTACGAATAAATATTTGAATTCATTTAATTCTCATTTTTTTTTTGATTTAGTGGATTGAGTTTTTTGTTATTTAACATTCCATATTGATTATTCCTTATCTAGTTATTTTAACAGAATGTGTGTTTAGTTATTTTCCTTTCTATATTGATTATTCTTATCTAGTTATTTAAATTGCATGTGTGTTTAGTGATTTATCTTTACATTTTGATTATTGTCATTAACTCATTATTTTTTCTACAAAATTTAACCCTTACTGAGAATTTGAGATCACCCTAATTTTGTTTACCTTCCCAATAAATTCCAAAAAGTTCACCATGACTTATATTTAACGACACACAAAAGGAATAAATATATTGATGGAAAAACATAATTCTTCAGTTTTTGTATTCATTTCAAATACATGATGTGTGTATGTATCTATTTTACCAAGACTTATAATCTTATTGGACAATTGAGTTTCTAATCTTATATCTATGCCATTGTAATGGTAGCAGACACTGGTGTCAGGATTTTGGGATAGGGGTCGCTACATCATGAGTTCATAAAAGATTTAAAATGAAAGGTACACATGTAATTTCCTATAATAACTAGGGGAGATGAGAATAAATTCGGTTTAAGATATAATTTTAAATATTTATCCCAACATTGACTTAAACATAAAAATCCTGAATAATGGAGATATTGTGACATAAAACCTTAAAATTTTTCTAAAATATGAATTGCAATATCAAAAATTTAATTAATTTGAATAAAATATGAAAATTTTAATAATATTTATATTTAGTATATATCAAGATAATGGATCATTATATACACCTCATAATAAAAAATAGGTTCATAAAATAAAATATGTCTCCATGAAACAAAATTGAGGGGAAGAACTATTACAACGATTATATCATTGAAGTGAGAGATAGTCAATGAAGTGACTGTGTGTAATAAATTTTAATCCACACAAGATAAGTGTAAATAATAGATGATAAAATCAAATATTATTTCACACATAATCATGGAATTAAATAATTAGTGATGTATAAGTATAACCCATTGAATGGAAATTGAGTTATGAAACCACTTACCTCTGGTCTGACTCTTCCCATATGTATTTATCTTATTGAATATTAAAAATATGATAATTATTTACAAAATTATTAATCATTAAAAAATTTATTATTCACTTTTTACCATTTTATTTTTAATTACATGATTAATTAAATTCTTGAAAAATATTTTGACAGCATTATGTTCATATGTCCAAAATGACTTCAGTAGGTTGACTATGGAAAGCGAGGTCATTATTATATAATCTATAGAATATCAATCATGTCATTATTATAATTTTTAATAATAAATTATACATTTAAAACCATATGTTAAATGTGTTTATGAAATATGAACTATGTTACAATCATGGAGATGATAAGTTGTACATATGTATGAGTTATCTTTCCATTTTTCAACAATAATGATCGAATGAATGTAATTATTATTTTATCTTTTAAAAATTATAAATATATTATAAAAAATATATTAATTTATTTAAATAAATTTACTTTTATTGTGTGTATAGTGGAACTATCTTTTTAGACATAGACATTATATTATTTTTTATAGAATACATAATAAATTACAAAAATAGAAACCCAAAGACAGTGTTAGTTTATTTCCTTTGGATATTTGTAACATAACTATTATAACTCAGGGAAATATCTTCAATGTTTTCCCTAAATATACCCCGATATAATTCTGTATAAAACCCTTTCTTTATAACACGGGGGAAGGAATCAATAGAAATAGGTGACCATGATTTCTCAAAAAGACTAAAAAATGAAATACGTAAGCATAACATGACAATAATTATATGAGAACATGAGGATACCATTTGAAGATAAAACCCTGAATATCAAAGATCATAAACATGGATTCTAGAATAAAGTATGTCAATTTATCATACCTAAATCATAAGTGAAAAAAGAATGTAATACATGAAATAATAACTGAGGAATAAGACATGAAATTTTTGGCATACACATAAGAACAAAAATCATATGTCAATGATACCTACCAAGACCATTATATCATGTTAGTCATGGGATAAAACTCACATACCTACTTATTTTTAGGATTGGGCTACAACCCGCGTACCTTCTTGTTTTCAGGCTTGGGATACACCCTATAAACCCTATTAATTTCAGTCTTGGGCTACAACCCATGTGTCATCTTACTTTCAGACATGGTATACCACCCGTTTTCTATCTTACTTTAAATCATGTGATACCACCTATGAACCCTCTTATATTTAGTCTTTGGATACCACCAATATACCCTCTTACATTCGGGCATGGTCTACAACTAGTGCACAATGTATTCTAATATGAAACTTATCATTACAAAATGCATTGGAGTGAGTCATAGATCCCCCCCATATCAAAATTTATTCATTAATACATGTTCCTGAGATAATAAAAAAATCATCATATCATGACCTATAAAAATATATTGGTTTTATTAACATCAAATCATAACATATTAAATAAAATGGTTACCATAAACATTTCATCAAATCACATCATAACCTATAGAAAATAGAAAGGTTTCATAATCAATTCATCAAATCATAAACCTTTAAATGAAGTAGGTTTCAAAATCATATAAAATGTTTAAGGGAAACATGTTTCATAATAATCATTCCATGAAAACAAAAAAAATATTTTAAATAATATGAATTTAACCCTTAGATCATTTACCTGAAGGGAATGAGTAACATAAATGGCTGCCATTGTAGATGGAATTTTTTTTAATATATTTTAAAAAAAATTCTTGAGGGAAATTAACTTTATTATTTGAAAAATTATTTTTAAATCATATATCCTTTTTGAAACAATTTTAACAAAAATTACATTGAACACATATAAATAAATCCTAAAATCATTTTAAAAAACCTTTACCTTGAGAATAAATAAAAGATGCTTGAAATCATTTTGAATAAATTTTACTTTGAAACCCAAATTAAAATAATGAATTTCCACAACATTAGGAAAAAAATATTCATTAAAAATTTACTTTTTAATCTTGCAAAATTTTCTTTAAGGTAATGATGGTCATAACGAAGGGTAAATCTATACATGTTGAACATTCCTTTTTCACCGTAAGATGTTTAGAAAAGCGACTAGAATAGAAAAATTCAAGATTATTTTTTTAATACCCATAATGTTTTAATGGTAAAATATGGGTAAAAATTTCTTTTAATGACCATTGGATAATAGTATAATATTTATGGAAACTATATATAATTTACGGTTTGGAAGGAACACATATTTCAGACTCAAGAGAGAGCTAAAGTTATAATTTAAAAAACAATTTGATCATATTATGTTCCATGGAGTGAAAAAATGGTAAAATTAATTGTATATAACATGAATAACTAGAAGGTATGAAAACTCATTAGATTTATTGAGTGATGGATAATAATATTTCATTAATAGGAGAATAATCAAAAGAAATCTCGATAAACTGTGAGATTGTAGCTATAAACCATTACCAATTTGGTAACTTTGAGTCATAACAAAATGAAAAGAATTAAATTAAATTAATATTAAAATATCATGAAAGGAATTAGATTCACTATTTAATATTTCCATGGCATTATATACACCTCATGGGAAAATATAGGTATATAACATGACATGTGCCTCAAAGAAGAGAAATTGAGAAAAAAAAATACATTAACGATTAGGTAACTTTTGTAACATAAACCCCATGAATATAAGATCATAAAATGTATATATATAGTCATAAATATAAGTATCAAAATAATTTAATATATCTATGAGTATTATATATAACACATATAAGAAATATGTTGTGAACATGGGTTATGTCTCCCAGAAAATAAAAGTGAGATGAGAAAACCCTTACTACATGGGTAACTTTTGAATCTAGATCCTCATGAAATAATAGAATCAATTAAAGAATTTAATATTAAAAAATAAAGGATATTAAAGTTATAAAATTATATATTATTTCACACACACCATAGAAAATAATCTAGTACTAAATAAGGCATGTATCTCATGGAAATTAAGAGTGATAGGAAATTCCCTTACCATATGTCTTAACTCTCACAATAATCATAAAAACATACTATATAAAAAATTTAAATTCATTATAAATATTTTATAGAATTATATTATTATATATAATACCATATTGTTTTTCATTACAACACTATATTACCCTCTTATTAACAATTCCACGCTTCATGTAATATTTACTTTGTTCTTCATAAATTTTTTTACTTATTATTCTTGATCGTCTTATATATATAATGATTTAATTACATAAAAAATTAAAAAATTATATAAATATCATATATATTCATTATATGTATATAATAATCTATAAAATATATAATTATTAAATGCAATACACCGTTCATGGAGACGACAAGTCATACGTACTCAAGAATGTTGTTTCCATTTTGTTTTCATATTGAATTAATGTAAGTAATATATATAGGTATATAATATAATTATAGAAGCATTATTTTTTTATATAAATCATATTTTATCACTAAAAACTTCCTTAATACATTCAATTTAATGTGAGAAAAAATCATATTGCTTTGAGGAGGCTGTAGTCCGCATTTCCACAAACGATTTTATCCTATTTAGACAATATGGAATGTATAAAGTCCTGTGTGATAAAATTATTATAGAATCATAAATAAATACAAAATATTATTTAAATCCTATATAATGAGTGTTCCCATCACTATTTTCAACCATGAATGGTAGTAAAGGTAAAATAAACAACCTCATTTCTTGAGCTTGTAGTTCTCCATACACAAGAACAGTACATTCATCACCCATTAGATGGAATTTTGTGTAAGTGTAGGTAGAAACCATAATATAAAAACATATTAATATATTTAGGATACTATTGTTATTATATATATATGTAATAAGTAGTTTTGAGGTGTTGGATAAATAAAATAAAAGAAACGATCTTGAGGACGGATGCTGCCTCTCCTTTGGGTAACTCCATTTGGTATGCACCAAAGGGATTCAATGGATGGATTTCTTCCAAAAAGGTTGCTTCATGGATAAAGGGACACTTTTTAGGAAGTTAATTGGTCTGATCTGGGTAGATACTGAGGGGGTTGGTAGGTGTTATTAAGAGGGAGGATATGAGGATTTTTTTATAGTGTAGGAAGAGAGGCATTCATGTAAATTTTTGGAAAAGGAATTCCACACACATTTTTCACAAGTAAGGTGGATACAATAGTGTTCTAATGAAAATAAAATGGGTGATATGGTCGAAATATGGCCATCCAATGGATTTTGGACTAGTTTATTTGTTATTTGGACCTTATGTTTATGGTTTAATCCTTTTTATACTTAATTTCACCTTATTCATCGTAAATAATTTTAATTACTTTCACTAAAATTTATGGGAAAAATATTTTTACCTTATTAGAAATTAGAAATTATTTTAATTCTAAATATTGAATCCATCTTTTAAAATTCCAATAAAATAAGTGGCATAAATTAATTTAAATTTAATCGATCAGACAAGACAACATTGTGGGTTTTTAAAGTAAAAATGTTCAAATGTTTACTAGTGTTTTGATATCCAATTTCAATGTGAAATTGTTTACAGTTAACTAAATTATATTAATTTAGTTATATTTCATCTAAAAAAAATTTAAAATCAAATTCAAATATATTTTATCTATATAAATAAATAAAATGAGAAAACAATTTTGAATTAAAATTTATTATTTTTCACTATTTAGTCAATAACAAAGTTTCTCAAAATTTTAAATTATAAAATGAATTTTATTTTTTCAAATTAAATTTCTAAAATTTTCTAAAATTAATTTAATTTTTTTACATAGAACAACATGAAAATAAGTTCTTTTGATAAAATAGTATTTTTAAACAAATAAAGACTTTACTAAAAAATTATATTTTTTATTATCAATATGTTTTATTTATATAAAACCATTACAAAAAAATATTTGAAAATTATTTATCACTATTCATATTTCTAGGTTTAATAGCTAGGTTGTAAATATATCAATTATATAATTATAATAATGAAATTATGTTTTATAGAAACTCAATGTTGTAGGTAATTCATGCCCATTCGGTGTTACGTGTAATGTAAGTCAAGTTGGTGTTGCACGTGATTCAAGATATTAAATTTCATGATTGTAATGTATATAATAAAATTAGTTATTTAGTATAAAAAATAAATATTTAGTGTTGTGTGAAATGAAAAATATCAAAATCAATAAATTATTTTGAAAAAATATTTTATAAAATCTCAG
This sequence comes from Viscum album, assembly GCA_963277665.1. Taxonomy (NCBI): domain Eukaryota; kingdom Viridiplantae; phylum Streptophyta; class Magnoliopsida; order Santalales; family Viscaceae; genus Viscum; species Viscum album. The sequence continues at coordinate 1,072,646,824 of OY728121.1, read as the reverse complement.
GGTGTTACATTCTACTACCCCTAAAAAATTAATTTCACCCTAAAAATTTATCATTGTTATTAGAGGTTTAATAATATTATGTTACTTTCATATAAATCCACGTCATAAAAATCTAAAATATAAACCTCCATGAAAAGGGGAATGTTGGAAACACAATGGTTAAAAAAGTTACTCGTAACAAGGTTTCAGCGTGGGAGAAATTGGTGGAATGTGAAATTATGCACTTGGAGGAAAAGAATCAATATTTATAGGGATTTATTCAGGTCATCAATAATTTTTTTTAATGATCAATGGAATTTTTAGGGCCTTAATCAAATAAGTATATGATGATTTAAAAGTCCAACAGTTCAACAAAAAATATGTTATTAGGAAACCATTTTATTTTTAGATCATTTTATGAATGTTTAGTAATTTTTATGTAATTATATACTTTTATAATTTCAAGACAACCTCACCCCATGTTGTCAAATTATAAATATTCAATTCACATATTTACCCAAAAATGAAGTTGAATTATTCATTCCTAAAGCACTAACAGATCATGAGATCCAAGATAAGTCATCCCATCTCTCTTCAGTTACCATCAACGCAATGTTGTTAGAGTAGGTTATCCAATATTCCTAAATACTCATTTGGGTAGATAATAAATTAATCTCACGAACATCATCTAAAGTTAACTTAAACATTCCATAAATTTTTAACCTTATAACCCTTTTAAAAGTTGAAAATCCAAAACATTAGAAAAACGGTAACTAAATTTCTCAAAAAAAGATTAGCATTGATCCCCCCTATATCATGAAGTATCTCTTGGTGATATCATACCATACATGTGAATAAATTAGTCAAGTATTCCCAAAAAACATGGTAATAACGTAAATTAACACAAATACTTAATGAAAACATGCATGTTTTCTTCTCCAAAGTATATTGAATTTATTCCTTAAATCCAAAATTGTAAAATTCATAAATGATATCATAAACCTCATGTCAACAAGTCCTTAATTAGTTCCAAGGTATTTTGTAATATCAAATTTACTTATTCATATCTAAAATATCTTTATCCACAAAACAATATATTTACATAAAGAACATATTAAGGGTTATTTTTCCCTTAATCATGTGTTTTATATGTACAACACCTTTCAATTATATCACTTTTCTATTCCATCAGAAACATTCAATGTATTCCTACAAATATATAGCATTAAACCAAAACTGATCAATAATTTTATATTTCACCATTAATATAACATAATTAATTAATCTAATTACATAAAAACATTTATTATTCCACTTTATCTTTAAGAAATTAACAATGTAACCACATACTATTAAATAATACCTCCTTCATTTTTCTTTTCAACTATAGTCTCATCAACATCAACAATATAACCATTTTCCATACCACCTTAATGATTATTTTCATGATAATTAATCTTAGGAAATCAGTTTTCATAATTACCATTAATTACACACATAAAGTGTTTTACCATAAGTCATTTCCAAGGGAGGCCAATATACCAATCAATTTTTATAACCAAACACTTCATTTTACATTTTATGTTACATAATTTGTGTCATTATTTTCAAAACTCAAAACATATTATTGTTACTATAATACATTTAATTGGGTGATTCCTTCAACATTATTGAAACAATTTAAACCTAATCATTTTTCCTCCATGGTCTTTATTACCGAAAATCTCATCGAAATCCATCCTTATCTTCCTTGTTTAGTTATTGGGTTTGTTAATTTACACTTTATTAATCATTTTCCTTGAAAATGATTAGGCTTGGTCATAACATCCTTCACTTCATTAATAATTCTATATGAATAGTCATTAGTAAATCTTCCATCACATTAAACATTAACGATTTTCCTTATGGTTCCATCCATTGGAAAAAAACCAAAAACATAGTATGATTAATTCTTATCAAAATAGAAAACCACGAAGTCCTGAAAAATAACTTGTAAGATACATAAATCATGGATCCTAATTATTTAATCAATAAAAAATTAGGTTTATACAAGGATATTAATTTTAAAAATATATTTAAATCATTAATTATGGTTTATGAAGAGTTTGTGATTTCCTAAAGAATATCCCCCAGGAGTTTCAAATCAGGTATATATCAATGCGTGTTTTCATGTACCAGGTCACATCGGGTCCGGCCCGACACACCTTGTCAAAGTTATTTATCATTGTTATGTCTATGCTAGATCCTCATCCACTTGTAGTATTTATACATGGATTTATTTCTAGAAAACAACTCAATATATCCTTTACCAAAATTCAAGGAAATTTTCCGATAATTTTCCTCATCATTAAACATATCCTTAGAGACCTCCCTCCAAATATCAATAGAAATATTCTTAGGGATCCAACTACTATTTTCTCATCCAAGTTTACAAAGGTTGACTAAAAATTTATTATGATACCAACTATAGAAACCCTCATTTTCATACATATAAATTACATCATTTTTGAAAGTATACATAATACTTTACTAAAAAATATACCCCAATACCATGTCAGATTAATGTCTTTGGATGGATGGAATAGAAATATTCTAGGTGAGTGAAATATCATCAATGTTTATTATAATGATATTCCCCCTTAGTTATCCTACATAAAGCCCATTCTTCATAACTAAGGTAAAGGAAACATAAGAAAGGGGTGATCTCGTATGCTCAATAAGGGTAAATAAAGAAAATACCTTAGAATCACATGAACATAATTGTATGAGAACATGATAATAACACTCGAAGATCAAACCCTATATATCAAATAACATAAACATGAATCATGGCATAAAGGTTTTCATTTTATAAGACATGAATAATAATTTAATCAAGATCACATTCCATGAAATCATAACTGAGGAATATGAAATGGAATTTTTGTAATACACATAAGCATAGAAAATCATATTTCAAGGATACCTAGTAAGGCTTTTATAACATGTTAGGAATGGTCTATGACCCGTGTGCCTAATTATTTTCAATATTAAGCTATAACCCATGTGCCTTATTATTTTTGATCTTTGGATAAAACAAATATACCCTCATTATATTCATATGGGGATATAACCTGTTTTCCCTATTACATTCATCCTTGGGATACCACCCATGTACCCTCTAACTTTCAGGATTGGGAAACCACTCGTGTACCCCCTAACATTTAGGATTGTGATACCACCCATGTACCTCGGTACATTCTAGCATGTGATACCATCTATGTACCCATTTTTATTATATACAACACAAAATTACCCAATTAATTTAAGGGAGATATCGGTCCCACCCTTCTCATAATAAAATAATTCATACATGTGCCACAAGATAATAACACTTTTATCATATCATGACTGATAAAAAGAGATTTTTTTATAACTAAAAAATAATTAACCATGAAAGTTAATGGGTACCATTACCATGTCATCACATCACATCATATCCTATGGAAAATATATAGTTTTTTCTAATGATTCATTAAATAAAAACCCATGAAAAGAAGAGGGATTCAAAATCATATAACCCTTGGAAGATAAACACCTGTCATAAGAATCCTTACATAAAATCATAATGAATTAAATAATTATTAAGAATGTAAACATATTCAAGGCATGAATTGGGTTACCAATTCATATCACAAATTTTATAAAAAAATAATTAATATAAATGTAACCTTTCATTCATTTCCTATAAGTGAATGAGTAACATCAATGGATGTCATCTTAAATGAAAATTAATTTTGAAATATCTTTTAAAAAAATTCATGGGGAAAATATCCTCTCTTCATTGAAAATGGATATTTAAAACACTACACATATTTAAGACCATTTTCCTAGAAATTACTTTTACCACGTAGATTGAATTCTTGAAATAATTTTGAGAAAATTTTTCCTTGAAAATAAATAAAAGAAGATTGAAAACGTTTTGGAAAACAATTCTTTGAAAAATAAATTAAAAAATTGAATTTCCATATAATTAGGGAAAAAATTCCTTATAAAATAACATTATAATCATGTAAAATATTATTCAATGGAATGATGGTTATGACCGAGGGTAAATACGTACATGTTGAACATTCCTTTTCACCACAAAATGTTTAGAAAAGTGGCTCGACAAATAAATGACAACAAGATTCAATTTTAAAAAATCTTTTTAAGGTAAACCATTAGAAAAATTACTTCTATATACCATATGATAATATTATAATTTTGTTGAAGCCTTATATAAGACATTATTATTGATGGAACATGGATTTCCAGCAACAAATAGATGTAATGTTAGACTTTCTTAATAACACTTTTTTATCATATTTTATACCAATGAGTGGAAAAATGGTTCCATTACATGGATATAACATGAATAAAATAGGTTAATAAAACTCATGAGATTTCATTAGAAATGTATCATATAATTTCATCAATGGGAGAAAAATCATAAACATTCTCATTAAATAGTGAGATTATTACTATAAACTTTTACCAATTTAATAACATTGAATCATAAATAAATGGAAAGAATAACATTACATGAAGATAAAAATATCATTAAAATAATTATATTTATGATATAAAATGTAAAATAATGTATATACACCTCAGGGAAAAATATATTTTCATAACATGGAATGTGTCTCAAAGAAATAAAATTGAGAAAACATTAATTACCGATTTGGTAGCTTTTGAAACATAAAACCCATGAAATGTATATTATAAAATAAATATGTAAATACCCATATATATAAGTATAATAATAATATAATACATACATGTTAAGTATAAACACCACATATAATAAATAGGTGGTGAACATGGCTTGTGTCTCACGGAAAATAACAGTGTAACGAGAAAACCCTTACTACATCTGTAACTTTGGAATCATGATCCCCATGAAATAATAGAATAAATTGAAGTATTTAATATCATTAAATAAAGAAAATTAATGGTATAAAATTTCATATGTAATTATATACACCACAAGAAAAGTAGTGGTGAATATGGCGTGTATCTCACAAAAAATAAAAAGTGAGATGAAATTTCCTTACCTTATGTCTTAACTCTCATCGTACTCATACAAATCTCCAATATAATAACTATATATTTATTATACAAATATATATAAACATATTCAAATATATATTAACATGTTTTATTTTATTATGAATTTTTATTACCCTCTTATTAACAAATCCATGTTTCGGGTAACATTCGCTTTGGTATTTATACATGTTTTCACTAATAATTCTTGATCGTCTTAAATATATTGAGATTTACTTGATTTCAGAATGTAATAAATTATATAAATATAAAATATATTAATTATATATGTATTTATAATAATCTAAATAATATATAAAAATTAAATCGGATACAATGTTCATGGAGATGGTAGGTCGTACGTACACATGAATATTGTTTCCATTTTATTGTTTTATTGAAATATTGTAAGTAGATGACATATATGTATATATTATAATTATAGAATAATTATTATGTTATAAATATCATATATTTTCACTAAAATCATCCTTCATATATTTTATGTAATGTGTGAATGAATCAAATTTCTTTTAGGAGGTGTTAGTCCACACATCCACAAACAATGTCATCGTATTTACATAGGATGGAAATTATAATGGAATGTGGTATAAGAGAATTAAAAAATAATAATTAAATAAAATATATTACATATATCATATATAAACACAGTTTCCATCATCATCCCCAACCATTAATGGTGGTAAAGTTAAAACGAAAAACATTGTTTTGTGAGGCAGTAGTTTTCCATACACAAGAATGATATGTTCGTTACCCATTCAATGGAAGTGTGTGTATGCATAGGTATAAAAAAAATATAAAAAAAATAACTATATTGAGGATAATTCTTATATTATATAATTATTGAATTTGGATAGTTTTGGTGATGTATATTGAATATAAAAGAAAGGATCCTACGGAATGATGTTACCTCTTCTTTGGGAAACTCCTCTTGGTTTTCACCAAAGGGCTTCCATGGATAGATTTTTGCACAAATGGGAGATTAAAGGAGAAATTTAGGTTTTTTGGGATGTTAATTAGTAAGATAATTACCGATCATATGTTGTTTCTAGGGTGTAGATTAGTGGGAGGACAGGATACCATTTATAGTGGTATATGAGTGACACTCTTATAAATTTTGGGAAATCAAATTACACTAATTTTTTTCCAATGTAAAGTTGATAAAATAATGTAAAAAGTACTAAAAAGTTACAATAGGGTCTAAATATTTCCAGGAAATGGATTTTGGAAATGTTTATAAGTTATTTGGCCCGCACGATTAAGGTTTATTCCATTATGAATCATAATTTCACCTTAATCTTCGTAATTAATTTTAATTAATTTCATTAATATTTATGGTCGAAAACATAGTTGAAATTATTAGACCTTATAATTTATGATAATCCCATATATGGTATCCATTTTTCATAATTTCAATCATATAAGTGGAATAATTTAATTTAAATTTAATCCAATAGTTGGGACAACATTGTGGGGTTTTAAAGTAAAAATGTTCAAAAACTTGTTACTATGTATACTAGATATATTATAAATTTATTATTTAAATAATTATAACAATAAAATTACATTTCATAAAAAATATTTTTTTTTGTATCTCATATCATGTCGGTGTTGTGTGTAACATATTCCATGTCAGTGTTGCATGTATCACAAGCTAATCTAAGTCTTATGTGTAGTGTATGTAAACAACAGGAATTTAATTAATAAAAAATATACATTCAATGTTTCATGAAATTTAAAGTATCATCATGATTAAATTAATTTGTAAAAAAATACAAAAAACCCCAAGGTGTTACAATCCTTGTGATGTGGGGATGGAAAAATAATCACACCTCTTTGTGGAGCTGGTCGTCAATAAATACAAATAAATGAAGTTATAATTTTTCAATGGATGGAAAGGTAAGAATTTATATGATATATTTCCATTTAATAATGTTAAGTATGTCTAAAATATCACATATAAATACTAGATCCAACATTATAACCATCTATGAGAGGTGGTGGTGGAAAATTAATTGCATTGGTTCACGAGGTTGTAATCAATTGTACACATGAATGACAATACAATTTTCTATTTGATCAAATATAATAGGGATATAGAGTATGAAATAAAAATAAAAACATTTTATTGTATTAAATATTTTTTTATTATTCTATAATGTTTGAATAATATGTTGTGGTATAAGATGGAATAGAAATACAAAATTTGGTTAAAAGATTTAACTCTTCTTCAGACAACCTTCTTTAAATTACCCCTCATACCCTCTAAGGATGATATTATTCATATACTAATGCCTATATAATGTGATAATGTATGTTATAAAGGGATTTGGTAAGGTATTTTTGGAGAAAACTGGGTTTTGATGGGTGAAGAAAATACGATAGGGAGTGTCCTTTTATATTGAGGGGAGGGTAATCTTGGAATTTCATAATGTATTTAATTAATATGAAATAATTTTCATTTCAGAATGGTTCCAAACTAATATAATTATAAAATAATATTATTATTATGGTATTTAATACTAACTGATAAAAATTGGACTTGTTTGAGTGGATTTTTATCCCTAAACTTTATGTTTTAACCCTATGTTTCCCCTTCTGAGAATTGTATTTTATTCTCTTTATGTGACTAGATATTTATTATAAAAAGAAAATTAACCCATAAATGGATCATGAATGATATTTAAAAAAAATATCCCAATCATTGGGACCAAAATAGTATATTTTTAAAATTTAAAATCATTTTATGAAATATTATTTATTATAAAAAATCATTAATATACTTTTTTGGAACTATTCATTTAAACTGAATTTAAAAATAGAATAAAAAAAAGAAACATGGATATAATACTTTCAAATATACCATAAATTTTATATTTATCTATTTTTTTGGAACCAAATAATTCATTCTAATTGAATTACATTTAACATTTTTTTATTCATTTATTTTTTCGTCTACTAATGGAATAAATACCTTATCACCATTGCATAAGAATTTAAGGTAATTATTCTATCTCTAAAAATTAAAAATAATTTACAATGGTAAAAAATAATTTATATTTAAAATAACCATTCATAACAATTCATATGTTTTTTCCTTGTCAAAAAATTGTATTGGTTTAAAAATAAGAAAAGTGTCATTTTTTACATTATCATTTACATAAATATTATAAACGTAAAAATAAATGAAATATGGAAATAATTTATAATATTTAGAAATTTTTATGGAATTATCTATACCCCACTCATAAAATAGTATAAAGTTAAGTGTTATAGTATTTTTTATTCCATATCATATTATTGTTTACCTCAATTACCCAATTTATCCTTACTGCGGAGATAATTAATCAATAAGGTTTGTATTTATAATGAAAAAAAATAAAAGGGACCGATTTACCAAATATTAAATTAATTTTTTAAAATATATATTCTATTTTTCATGATTTTTTTGACAAATATAAGAAATTAATATGATATTAAAAATAAAAAATTAACAATTTTTTTCAGAGAAAACTCCATTTAAATATAGAAATGTTTTTTTAAATGAAAACATAAAATCAATTCCAATAAACATAATTGGAATATTAATAATATATGAGAATAAAATAATACATTAAAATCATTTTATAATATAATGGGATATTTTAATGTTGGTAAAAAATATAGTTTTAATTAAAATCGCTATTTTTCATTATTCATGTAAAATTCAATATTTTCTGAAGATTCCAAAAAGGTCACTCTAAGATAATTTTGACCTTATAATTTCAAAAAAAAAAGTATCATTTTTATCAAAAAATATTTCTAAATTTTAGAGAAATTATTTATAATATTAACTCATGACAAAAAATATTACCCATTTTTGAAGAAAATGAATTTTGATGAATAAAATGTATTTACTTAAAATTGAGTTCATATTTATTAATTATTAATACATAAATTTTCATTAACTAGGTATTTTATATACTTTTCATAATTTTTTTGATCATATTCATAAAATTCAATATAATAGTTAGGTTATAATGTCATATTTAATAACTAATATTTTGTGGATCATTAAAGCTCCATGTTTTGTGTTTGCACACTATCTAAGATAGTGTTCTTTTATAGTATTAGGGCATCTCATAAAATTCATCCTAATAATAAATTCTTAAATATATTTCTATATTCCTAATCATGTTATGGACTACATATTTAATCATATATTTATAAATGACATATTTTTAGGTAGTGAAATCATTTAATGGCCCAATTTTATGTTTATTATGAAAATTTCGGGAACAACCCACATATTAAGATGACTAATTCTATTTGAATAACATTATTCTTCCAAATTATAGACAAATATGAACCAAGCCTACAACTATAAAACACTTTAATCCCACATTGACTATCAAATACTAAGAAAAATCCCCACTAATGTTCTACCTATGAAAAATCCAACTCCATGTTCTTAATCTCTAAAAACCACACAACTACACATCAATATTCTAAGACAGTAACTCTCAATACATACTTGTAAAAGAATTGAAAATGGAACCTATAATCTTTCACTATGATTCCACTAAATTATTACCATTCTATGACCCAAGGATCAAGGAAAGACCCTAAGGAATGTAAAACATAAAAGGTTTAAACCTACCAAAAAATATGAATGTTATGCCCTAGTTATCCTATACTATAATATATCCATCAATACCCAAAAAATGGATGGAGATGTATAAGTTATTAGTAATATAAATAGCTATTTCATATTATAATGAAATAATAACTAACATATAAGGATATGAAAAACTCCAATGATATTCAAAAACTATAAGAACTCTATTTACATAATTTAATCACTATTCATATTAGAAAAATTATTGTGGGTTACCTTCCATTAATATTCCTATTCTCAAGATAATTTTTATTTAATTTATTAACTTCAATATTCCTATGTGAAGTACCTAGGATGGATGTATCACTATGAGGGGGTGGGGAGCATCAGTTTTTCTTTTTTTTTTATTGTTGATATATTCCTTCTTATCCCATATTTTTTTAACAAATTTAAGTTATCAATCCAATTAACATTATCTCACAGTCTAACTTTATGAGAAGTATTAGTAAAATATAATGAATCACACAATGCTTAATTTTTTTTTATATAAATCCTACGTGATTCCATGTTTGTTTGTACCCCCAACATGGAATCTATAATATATCCACATGTGAATACATTCATTACACTACTGAAAATCCGGCCTTTAGCGGCCGCTCAGCGACCGCCATTGGCGGTCGCTGTTGCCTCGTCGCTAGAGGCTTTCAGCGACCGCCAATGGCGGTCGCTATAGAAGGCCGGCAGATCGGCCTTCAGCGACCGCTTGGCGGTCGCTGCAGCCCCTCTGCCGGGCACCCTATAGCGACCGCCTATGGCGGTCGCTAGTCTAAAAAAAAATTTAATTTTTTTTATTCAATTGAATATATAAATATATATATATATATATATATTCATATATATACTATTAAATACAATATTTTAAATATATATATATATATAATATATTTTAAATTTTTTAATATATATATAATATATATATAATATCAAATCATTGTGCTATAATAATTTAAAAACTTCGATTCAAGAAATAATCTCATTTCAGGTCTTTCGGAGCACGTTTGCTCCGAATGGGACCGTCGCACGCCGTTTTGGTGTTTTATGGCGCCGGAAACGCGTTTCCGGCCGCCGCGGTCAAACGGCACCTCCGAATGAGGTGCCGTCTCACTGACCATTTCACAATTCACGCCCCGGATGTTGTCGTACGGTTTCGTGGCATTCGGAGGTCGTTCAGGTGGTTTTGACCCCCCCAACGCGCCATTTCAGCGCGCGCCGCGCTGCTGAAAAGGACACAATCGGACGTGCCGCGCGCACCGCATGTCTGATGGATGTGCGGCCTCCTCCTGCATCTCAGGAATAATATTTCTATCGTTCCCGTGTGTTTTCAGGTCGTTCGGAGCACGTTTGCTCCGAATGGGACCGTCGCACGCCGTTTTGGTGTTTTATGGCGCCGGAAACGCGTTTCCGGCCACCGCGGTCACACGGCACCTCCGAATGAGGTGCCGTCTGGCCGACCATTTCAAAACTCACGCCCCGGATGTTGTCGTACGGTTTCGTGGCATTCGGAGGTCGTTCGGGTGGTTTTGACCCCCCGACGCGCCATTTCAGCGCGCGCAGCGCTGCTGAAAAGAACACAATCGGACGTGCCACGCGCACCGCACGTCCGCTGGACATGCTGCCTCCTCCTGCATCTCAGGAATAATATTTCTATCATTCCCGTGCGGTTTCAGGTCGTTTGGAGCACGTTTTCTCTGAATGGGACCGCCGCACGCCGTTTTGGTGTTTAATGGCGCCCGAAACGCGTTTCCGGCCGCCGCGGTCACACGGCACCTCCGAATGAGGTGCCTTCTAGCCGACCATTTCAAAATTCACGCCTCGGATGTTGTCGTACGGTTTCGTGTCATTCGGAGGTCGTTCGGGTGGTTTTGACCCCCCAACGCGCCATTTCAGCGCGCGCCGCGCTGCTGAAAAGGACACAACCGGACGTGCCGCGCACACCGCACGCCCGATGGACGTGCGGCCTCCTCCTTCATCTCAGGAATAATATTTCTATCGTTCCCGTGCGATTTCAGGTCGTTCGGAGCACGTTTGCTCCGAATTGGACCGCCGCACGCCGTTTTGGTGTTTTATGGCGCCGGAAACGCGTTTCCGACCGCCACGGTCACACGGAACCTCCGAATGAGGTGACGTCTAGCTGACCATTTCACAATTCACGCCTCGGATGTTGTCGTACGGTTTCGTGGCATTCGGAGGTCGTTCGGGTGGTTCTGACCCCCCAACGCGCCATTTCAGCGCGCGCCGCGCTGCTAAAAAGGACACAATCGGACGTGCCGCGCGCACCGCACGTCCGATGGACGTGAGGCCTCCTCCTGCATCTCAGGAATAATATTTCTATCGTTCCCGTGCGGTTTCAGGTCGTTCGGAGCACGTTTGCTCCGAATTGAACCGCCGCACGCCGTTTTGGTGTTTAATGGCGCCAGAAACGCGTTTCCGGCCGCCGCGGTCACACGGCACCTCCGAATGAGGTGCCGTCTGGCCGACCATTTCACAATTCACGCCCCAGATGTTGTCGTACGGTTTCGTGGCATTAAGAGGTCGTTCGGGTGGTTTTGACCCCCCAACGCGCCATTTCAGCGCGCGACGCGCTGCTGAAAAGGACACAACCGGACGTGCCGCGCACACCGCACGTCCGATGGACGTGCGGCCTCCTCCTGCATCTCAGGAATAATATTTCTATCGTTCTCGTGCGGTTTCAGGTCGTTTGGAGCACGTTTGCTCCGAATTGGACTGCCGCACGCCGTTTTGGTGTTTTATGGCGCCGGAAACGCGTTTCCGGCCGCCGCGGTCACACGGAACCTCCGAATGAGGTTCCGTCTAGCCGACCATTTCACAATTCACGCCTCGGATGTTGTCGTACGGTTTCGTGGCATTCGGAGGTCGTTCGGGTGGTTCTGACCCCCCAACACGCCATTTCAGCGCGCGCCGCGCTGCTGAAAAGGACACAATCGGACGTGCCGCGCGCACCGCACGTCCGATGGACGTGCGGCCTCCTCCTGCATCTCAGGAATAATATTTCTATCGTTCTCGTGCGGTTTCAGGTCGTTCGGAGCACGTTTTCCCCGAATTGGACCGCCGCACGCCGTTTTGGTGTTTAATGGCGCCGGAAACGCGTTTACGGCCGCCGCGGTCAAACGGCACCTCCGAATGAGATTCAGTCTAGCCGACCATTTCACAATTCACGCCCCGGATGTTGTCGCACAGTTTCGTGGCATTCAGAGGTCGTTCGGGTGGTTTTGACCCCCCAACGCGCCATTTCAGCGCGCGCCGCGCTGTTGAAAAGGACACAATCGGACGTGCCGCGCGCACCGCACGTCCGATGGATGTGCGGCCTCCTCCTGCATCTCAGGAATAATATTTCTATCGTTCCCGTGCGGTTTCAGGTCTTTCGGAGCACGTTTTCTCCGAATGGGACCGCCGCACGCCGTTTTGGTGTTTATTGGCGCCGGAAACGCGTTTCCGGCCGCCGCGGTCAAACGGCACCTCCGAATGAGGTGTCGTCTGGCCGACCATTTCACAATTCACGCCCCGGATGTTGTCGTACGGTTTCGTGGCATTCGGAGGTCGTTCGGGTGGTTTTGACCCCCCAACGCGCCATTTTAGCGCGCGCCGCGCTGCTGAAAAGGACACAATCGGACGTGCCGCGCGCACCGCACGTCCGATGGATGTGCGGTCTCCTCCAGCATCTCAGGAATAAAATTTTATCATTCCCGTGTGGTTTCAGGTCGTTCGGAGCACTTTTTCTCCGAATGGGACCGCCGCACGCCGTTTTGGTGTTTTATGGCACCGGAAACGCGTTTCCGGCCGCCGCGGTCACACGGCACCTCCGAATGAGGTGCCGTCTGGCCGACCATTTCACAATTCACGCCCCGGATGTTGTCGTACGGTTTCGTGGCATTCGGAGGTCGTTCGGGTGGTTGTGACCCCCCAACGCGCCATTTTAGCGCGCGCCGCGCTGCTGAAAAGGACACAATCGGACGTGCCGCGCGCACCGCACGTCTGATTAACGTGCGGCCTCCTCCTGCATCTCAGAAATAATATTTCTATCGTTACCGTGCGGTTTCAGGTCGTTCAAAGCACGTTTGCTCTGAATGGGACCGCCGCACGCGGTTTTGGTGTTTTAGGGCGCCAGAAACGCGTTTACGGCCGCCGCGGTCAAACGGCACCTCCGAATGAGGTGCCGTCTGGCCGACCATTTCACAATTCAGGCCCCGGATGTTGTCGTACGGTTTCGTGGCATTCGGAGGTCGTTCGGGTGGTTCTGACCCCCCAACGCGCCATTTCAGCGCACGCCGCGCTGCTGAAAAGGATACAATCGGACGTGCCGCGCGCACCGCACGTCCGATGGACGTACGGACTCCTCCTGCATCTCAGGAATAATATTTCTATCGTTCCCATGCGGTTTCAGGTCGTTCGGAACACGTTTGCTCCGAATGGGACCGCCGCACGCCGTTTTGGTGTTTTAGGGTGCCGGAAACGCCTTTACGGCCGCCGCGGTCACACGGAACCTCCGAATGAGGTGCCGTCTGGCCGACCATTTCACAATTCACGCCCCGGATGTTGTCGTACGGTTTCGTGGCATTCGGAGGTCGTTCGGGTGGTTCTGACCCCCCAACGCGCCATTTCAGCGCGCGCCGCGCTGCTGAAAAGGACACAATCGGACGTGCCGCGCGCACCGCACGTCCGATGGACGTGCGGCCTCCTCCTGCATCTCAGGAATAATATTTCTATCGTTCCCGTGCGGTTTCTGGTCGTTCGGAGCACGTTTGCTCTGAATTGGACCGCCGCACGCCGTTTTGGTGTTTAATGGCGCCGGAAATGCGTTTCCGGCCGCCGTGGTCACACGGAACCTCCGAATGAGGTGCCGTCTGGCCGACCATTTCCCAATTCACGCCCCGGATGTTGTCGTACGGTTTTTTGGCATTCGGAGGTCGTTCGGGTGGTTTTGACCCCCCCAACGCGCCATTTCAGCGCGCGCCGCGCTGCTGAAAAGGACACAATCGGACGTGCCGCGCGCCCCGCACTTCCGATGGACGTGCGGCCTCCTCCTGCATCTCAGGAATAATATTTCTATCGTTCCCGTGCGGTTTCAGGTCGTTCGGAGCACGTTTTTTCCGAATTGGACCGCCGCACGCCGTTTTGGTGTTTTATGGCGTCGTAAATTCGTTTCCGGCCGCCGTGGTCACACGGCACCCCCGAATGAGGTGCCGTCTGGCCGAACATTTCACAATTCACGCCCCGGATGTTGTCGTACGGTTTCGTGGCATTCGGAAGTCGTTCGGGTGGTTTTGACCCCCCAACGCGCCATTTCAGCACGCGCTGCGCTGCTGAAAAGGACACAATCGGACGTGCCGCGCGCACCGCACGTCCGTTGGACGTGCGGCCTCCTCCTGCATCTCAGGAATAATATTTCTATCATTCCCGTGCGGTTTCAGGTCGTTCGGAGCACGTTTTCTCCGAATGGGACCGCCGCACGCCGTTTTGGTGTTTTAGGGCGCCGGAAATGCGTTTACGGCCGCCGCGGTCAAACGGCACCTCCGAATGAGGTTCCGTCTGGC
Organism: Viscum album; assembly: GCA_963277665.1. NCBI lineage: Eukaryota > Viridiplantae > Streptophyta > Magnoliopsida > Santalales > Viscaceae > Viscum > Viscum album. The sequence continues at coordinate 1,072,631,545 of OY728121.1, read as the reverse complement.
CGACCATTTCAAAATTCACGCGCCGGATGTTGTCGTACAGTTTCGTGGCATTCGGAGGTCGTTCGGGTGGTTTTGACCCCCCAACGCGCCATTTCAGCGCGCGCCGCGCTGTTGAAAAGGACACAATCGGACGTGCCGCGCGCACCGCACGTCCGATGGATGTACGACCTCCTCCTGCATCTCAGGAATAATATTTCTATCATTCCCGTGTGGTTTCAGGTCTTTCGGAGCACGTTTGCTCCGAATGGTACCGCCGCACGCCGTTTTGGTGTTTAATGGCGCCGAAAACGCGTTTCCGGCCTCCGCGGTCAAACGGCACCTCCGAATGAAGTGTCGTCTGGCCGACCATTTCAAAATTCACGCCCCGGATGTTGTCGTACGTTTTCGTGGCATTCGGAGGTCGTTCGGGTGGTTTTGACCCCCCAACGCGTCATTTTAGCGCGCGCCGCGCTGCTGAAAAGGACACAATCGGACGTGCCACGCACACCGCACGTCCGATGGACGTGCGGCCTCCTCCTGCATCTCAGGAATAATATTTCTATCGTTCCCGTGCGGTTTCAGGTCATTCGGAGCACGTTTGCTCCGAATTGGACCGCCGCACGCCGTTTTGGTGTTTTATGGCGCCGGAAACGCGTTTCCGGCCGCCGCGGTCACACGGCACCTCCGAATGAGGTGCCGTCTGGCCGACCATTTCACAATTCACGCCCCCGATGTTGTCGTATGGTTTCGTGGCATTCGGAGGTCGTTCGGGTGGTTTTGACCCCCCAACGCGCCATTTCAGCGCGCGCCGCGCTGCTGAAAAGGACACAATCGGACGTGTCGCGCGCACCGCACGTCCGATGGACGTGCGGCCTCCTCCTGCATCTCAGGAATAATATTTCTATCGTTCCCATGCGGTTTCAGGTCGTTCGGAGCACGTTTGCTCCGAATTGGACCGCCGCATGCTGTTTTGGTGTTTTAGGGCGCCGAAAACGCGTTTACGGCCGCCGCGGTCAAACGGAACCTCCGAATGACGTGCCGTCTGGCCGACCATTTCACAATTCACGCCCCGGATGATGTCGTACGGTTTCGTGGCATTCAGAGGTCGTTCGGGTGGTTTTGACCCCCCAACGCTCCATTTCAGCGCGCGCCGCGCTGCTAAAAAGGACAAAATCGGACGTGCCGCGCGCACCGCCCGTCCGATGGATGTGCGGCCTCCTCCAGCATCTCAGGAATAATATTTCTATCATTCCCGTGCGGTTTCAGGTCGTTCGGAGCACGTTTGCTCCGAATGGGACCGCCGCACGCCGTTTTGGTGTTTTATGGCACCGGAAACGCGTTTCCGGCCGCCGCGGTCACACGACACCTACGAATGAGGTGCCGTCTGGCCGACCATTTCAAAATTCACGCCCCGGATGTTGTCGTACGGTTTCGTGGCATTCAGAGATCGTTCGGGTGGTTTTGACCCCCCAACGCGCCATTTCAGCGCGCGCCGCGCTGCTGAAAAGGACACAATCGGACGTGCCGCGCGCACCGCACGTCCGATGGATGTGCGGCCTCCTCCTGCATCTCAGAAATAATATTTCTATCGTTCCCGTGCGGTTTCAGGTCGTTCGGTGCACGTTTTCTCTGAATTGGACCGCCGCACGCCGTTTTGGTGTTTTAGGGCGCCGGAAACGCGTTTACGGCCGCCGCGGTCAAACGGCACCTCCGAATGAGGTGCCGTCTGGCCGAACATTTCACAATTCATGCCCCGGATGTTGTTTTACGGTTTCGTGGAATTCGGAGGTCGTTCGGGTGGTTCTGACCCCCCAACGCGCCATTTCAGCGCGCGCCGCGCTGCTGAAAATGATACAATCGGACGTGCCGCGCGCACCGCACGTCTGATGGACGTGTGGCCTCCTCCTGCATCTCAGGAATAATATTTCTATCGTTCCCGTGCGGTTTCAGGTCGTTCGGAACACGTTTGCTCCGAATGGGACCGCCGCACGCCGTTTTGGTGTTTTAGGGTGCCAGAAACGCGTTTACGGCCGCCGTGGTCACACGGCACCTCCGAATGAGATGTCGTCTGGCCGACCATTTCACAATTCACGCCCCGGATGTTGTCGTACGGTTTCGTGGAATTCGGAGGTCGTTCGGGTGGTTCTGACCCCCCAACGCGCCATTTCAGCGCGCGCCGCGCTGCTGAAAAGGACACAATCGGACGTGCGGGGGTGCGGGGGGCTGTACGGGGGTGGCGGGGGGCTGTACGGGGGTGCGGGGGGGGGGGGCTGTACGGGGGTGTGGGGGGCTGTACGGGGGTGCGGGGGGCTGTACGGGGGTGCGGGGGGGGGGGGGGGGGGGGTGTACGGTGGTGTCGGGGGGCTGTACGGGGGTGCGGGGGGCAGTACGGGGGTGCGGGGGGCAGTACGGGGGTGCGGGGGGTTGTACGGGGGGTGCGGGGGTGCGGGGGGGGGGGGGGGGGGGGCTGTACGGGGGTGCGGGGTGGCTGTACGGGGGTGCGGGGGGCTGTACGGGGGTGCGGGGGGGTTGTACGGGGGTGCGGGGGGCCTGTACGGGGGTGCGGGGGGCTGTACGGGGGTGCGGGGGGCTGTACGGGGGTGCGGGGGGCTGTACGGGGGTGCGAGGGGGGGGGGGCTGTACGGGGGTGCGGGGGGCTGTACGGGGGTACGGGGGGGCTGTACGGGGGTGCGGGGGGCTGTACGGGGGTGCGGAGGGCTGTACGGGGGTTCGGGGGGGCTGTACGGGGGTGCGGGGGGCTGTACAGGGGTGTGGGGGGCTGTACGGGGGTGCTGGGGGTTGTACGGGGGTGCGGGGGGGCTGTACGGGGGTGCGGGGGGTTGTACGGGGGTGCGTGGGGCTCTCCGGGGGTGCAAAGGTCATCCCATTGATTACAAAAGTGAAAAATAAAAGTGATAACATCTAATTAATACATATTTCTTTTATCGATACCATACAGAAATTTATAAAAAATATATTGGATAATACATAATCTATAATATCAGATTTATTGATCTGTTGGAATTAGTTCGACTTTTTCAAATGTAGAATCATTCAAGAATATCTGATCAAAAACTCAATATGTGTATAAAATATTTAAAAGACCACCATGGATGGTAATAATGCATTACTTAAATGAATAAATACAGTACATCAATGTCAACCCTACCAGTAAAAACAAAAAACATATCTCGTGAATATATGGTGCGTCACGCGTTGTCATCACTGCTACCTCCTTCTGGTGGGCCAGGTGCCTACAACAAATAAACATTATAAATATTTTAATAACAAAAATAATTTAAATTAAATAAATAAATACAGTATATACATGCGTCGTATGATCCCCTGTACCATCAGCTCGACGCACATATTCCCGCAGTGCTCTAACCTCAGCTTTCAATTGCGCATTTGTCTTCTCGGAAGCGCGCAGCCGTGCCTCAAAATCTGACATCTGCTGTGTCATATGAGCAACAGCAGGACCGACAACCGCAGCGCGTGACACTACAGAACGAGGAATCCCTGCTCCATAGGTCAAACTATAGCCATGCCCGTCCCGACCAATAATGCGATGAAAGATCTCATCCCGTCGCATGGGAAGCTGTCGCTGGTCCTCTGGCAGATGTTCTAACTCAGCTTCAAATTGAGCCTGTGAAATATTTAAATATATATAAATATATATATGTTAATATATAGATTTATGTAATTATTGGTAAGTACAGACACTTACTATCAATGCTGCAACCTCTGGATCATTGCGATCACGAGTCCTTATCCACACCGACATTTTATCAGTTGCTGCACCTTGCCCTCGCAACTATATATTAAAAGAATATAAACACAAAACCATATTAATTAATAAATTAAAAAATGAATAATATATACCTCATGTCGGATCTGAGACACGTGACGAGTCCCGAGCCTGTGAGCTGGTCCCTGCAACGCTCGATTCTCCGAATGGCGTGTTGACACATCCTACATTCAATTCATTCAAATTTCAAACAAATCACATATTCTTGAAAATATATATACAGAAAAATAATTAATATACAAACCGAAACACCCTCAGTAGACCAATATGCAACCAAGTCACGCCACTGAGCCGGGAGGACACCTCTCGGGACTTTTTCCAAAATGTCAAGGGCTCCCACATTTGGTACCCAGTGGTCCCTCTTCACTTTGCCTTTATAATCTTTCCACATCTTACGGCATTTTCTCATACACACGGGCCGAAACTCTTCAGGGCATACTTTCAAATTTTGCTATAAAGAAAATAATCAAACATATTAGTATTATTTATAAATGGAAAATAAAGTAAAATTATTTTCTTACCTGAACCTCCCTCCATAGACGATCTAATGTGTCCTGAGGGATAGAAGCCCAATCACGCGTGGTCAATGGAAATCGATGTGGGTCACGTATGATATGACCCAGCTGACGAATAAATTCCGGGGCATTCGGTCCCACGGGATGAAATACCTCATCAAATGAAACATCTATCATCGTGTTGGAATTCCATGATAATATGCCACGACCAGGGCCTCTCCTGCGAGAGGAAGAAGCAGCCGAGTCTGATCCTGTTGAAAACAATTTTATATATAAATTGACAAATGTTATATATATATATATATGTCAATTACATAAAAAATATAGACAATGACATTCAAACATACCTCGACCCTGAGACGTAGATGCCTCAGATGGATGATGTGGATCTTCTGCCTCTTCCCCTGACATGTCTGCAGTCATAGAAAATATCAGTAATGAGTCCAAAGTGTTTAAAAGATAAATTGGATTGTTCTTAATAAATCAAACTTGTACAACTGTTAATCGAACAAAAAATGGATTGAATAATTAGTTGTGAATGAATTTTAAAAAATCAGAAAGTTAATCAACCTAAATATTTATGACTGAATTAACTTACAAAAGTGAGGATTAAAACTTATAAGGATTTATAAAATGATTAGATAATTTATGATATCCTAGGATATTCTACTGAATAGCGGGAAAACAATTATACCTTTCATTAAGCATGAAAATCAACCGTTTCTCCTTCAACAGCCGCTCTGACCCAATAAATAGCTTCTTCATGTTGAACTACGGTATGTTGATCAAGTTGTTGGTAAACAAACGGAACAGTCTCGGGTTCATCTTCTTCAAATAAAAACACTCCTCGCCGAGACATTTTGACAACAACTTGACAACTTGGATCCGAAGGCAAAGTAACGAAGAATACTTGTTCCGCTTGTGATGTCAAAATGAAAGGTTCATTCTCAACTCGTTCATTATTTCTGTATAACATATAGTTAAAATTCACCAATGAAAACTAATATTGATCGACTTTACATCCATGCACTGGATCAACCCAATTACACTTTAACAATATGTACTTCAAACCGTGTGTGTATACAACTTCAATGATGTCTATCAATTGACCATAGTAATAACTAGAATCGACAAAGGGACAACCGATGCCACTGTTTTGTGTTGCTCGTTTGTCGTCAACATCTTTAATGCGAAATCGAAAACCATTATCATCAATAGCTTTATAACGACGAGCCGTTATAGATGGACCCTCAGCCAGTTGGATAAATACTTCAGGTAGCGTGGGGTCCCCTAACTCCCTCAGCTTACGAACCTACATAATTTATAAAAATCAATACTGATATATGCAGAAAGAATTAGTTTAATACTTCACTCATAATGAAAATCAATTTATACATACATAATCCTTGAACCAATCATGAAATGCCGCCTAATGAGATTGTTGAATTTGCAACTCAGTCGCACGATGCATCTCTTCTTTTATCTCATTAATGTGTTTCCTGCAAATAATTACGCGATGTTTAAAAGATCAACTTATGAAAAAAAAACATGTAAAAGTTATACAAGCACATTGATAATATACTTACTGCATTAATGGTGCAACTGATGGAGTATTGAACAAGATATATCGATGTGCCTGTATCCACTCGATGTTGTCCATATCAAATGTGGTTCCTTCTCCAACTGGACCATCATGAATCTGAGAGGGCTTATCTAATTTTGTTTCAACATCCGTAAGATATTCTGCACAAAAGGTAGTACACTCATCCATCAAATAACCATTGGATATTGATGCCTCTGGACGAGCTCTGTTGCGTACAAATATTTTCAATGTACTCAAATACCGTTCAATAGGATACATCCACCTAAATTGCACTGGACCAGCAGCCATTACTTCATCAGTTAGGTGCACTATCAAGTGGACCATAACATCGAAAAATGAGGGGGGGAAAAGTTTCTCAAAGTGACAAAGCGTAAGTACAATTCGGTCCTGAAAACTTTTTAAATCACTCATTCGTTGATTTCTTAAAAAAAGCTGTCTAAAAAAATTACTCATCTCAATCAAGGGCTGAACAACATTGGGGGATAAACAATCACAAATTGCGATTGGAATCAACTGCTGAAGTAATATGTGATTGTCATGACTTTTCAACCCTTGCAATGTCTTGCTCGTCAGATTCACACACTTTGAAATATTAGAAGAGTAACCATCAGGCACCTTGACCATCTTCAAAATGGAAAGAAATGTCTCTTTCTCCTCTATAGTCATCGAATACTGTGCAGCAGGCATATATGCCTTGTTTCCCTCAGCTAACTGTAAATGCAACTATTTCCTTAAACCCATTTCTTCCAAATCACGGCATGCATTAACATGGTCCTTTGACTTTCCACTGACACCTAAAATGGTCCACAATATGTTATCAGAAACATTTTTTTCAATGTGCATGACATCCAAATTATGCCTCAACATGTTAGTTTTCCAATACGGAAGACTATAAAAAATACTTTTCTTTTTCCAATTGTGACTGCGCTGCCTACCCGCAGCATGAATATTACGTACTGGAGGAGCCACCAAATCCTGAATTTCATATACCGTGCAGATGTTTTCTTCCTCAATCTGCGATAACATTTCGACTCCTGTCATGATCTTTAGTGCTGGGCTGAACTCTCTAGAACCATCAAATGCCACTCTGTCCTTTCTGAACCTGTGCTGGGGAGGGAGAAAACGCCTGTGACCCATGTATGCCCATTTTTTGTAATGTTTAAGCCATACAGATTTTTTACTTTTATTGCAACAAGGGCAAGCAAATTCCCCTTTCGTACTCCAGCCTGATAAATTTGCATAAGCTGGGAAGTCATTGATTGTCCACAATAAAGCAGCATGCAGTTTGAACATTTCATTCGTTTCGCAGTCATAAGTCATCACACCATCGCCCCAAAATTAATTCAACTCATCAATCAATGGCTGAAGGTAAACATCAATCTTATCCCCCGGACTTTTAGGTCCATCAATAAGAGTGGAAAGTAATATAAATTGTTGCTTCATACAAAGCCACGGAGGAAGATTTTATGGAACCAACACCACGGGCCATGTGCTATGAGTTGCACCAACCATAGACTTGAATGGATTGAAACCATCTGCTACCAATCCCAATCGGACATTACGAACATCTTTAGCAAAGTCGGGATGTCTCTTATCAAAATCCTTCCATGCATGAGAGTCTGCCGGGTGGGTTAACATGTCACTTTCATGAACTCTTTCTGCATGCCATCTCATTAAATTAGAAACTTTAGATGACATAAAAAATCTTTTCAACCTCGGTTTAAGGGGAAAGTAACACATTTTCTTTACGACAATCGGTTTCCCCTGTATCGCAATCTAACTTTGATGAGTCTTATTTCCCCTGTTCTCTTTCCACCTGGAAGCACCACGAACCGTACAAATATCCAAATGAGCAGTTTCATTTCTAAACAACATACAGTTGTTTGCACATGCATCTATAGTCTCATATGTAAAACCTAAGTTCTCTGTCAACTTACGAGCATAGTAATACGACTCAGGAATCTTAGCATCGACAGGAAGAACTTTTTTCAATAAAACCAAAAGCATGTCGAATGATGTGTCTGACCAATTATTCAAAGTCTTCAAATGCAACAACTCCACGATAAACGAAAGTTTATTGTAAGAAGTACATCCAGGATATAATTCTATTTTCGCATCATCAAGTACTTCATAAACCTCCTCGAATCACGATCTGCACCAGAGCGAAGATTTATCTCACCGGTCTCAAGATTCTGGATGTCAATGCCTTCAGTATCAAACCCACGTACCATTTCAGTAAGCATTTCATGCATTGGATCAGTCATCCTTGCATCAACATCCATCTGAGCTGCATCTGTATTTTGACAACGAACATATTCTTCTCCATGACGAGTCCAACTCTTATAATTTTTCAGAAATCCATTAAAGAAAAGGTGCTCCCTCACAGTATCTCGTGTGAATTGATATCTGTTAGCACATTTTCTACATGGAAAACTAATATAGTCACTTTCAAATCCTCTCGTGAAGTCAATAAACTGCATAATGCCATTGAAATATTCTCTAGAAGTTCGATTTGGAAGATCAATCCAACTCTTATCCATAAAAATATCTGTATAACAAAAATTTACACAATACATATTACATTTACATTTTTCAAATCAACTATATTCAAAATAAATATTAACCATTTTTTTATGAACCATTGATAAAATAATAATGTAACTGAAAGCTCATGTTACCTGATTGAGCTACAAACCTGAAAGGGAGGGGAGCCGAAGGCGGTGCTGCGAGGGAGAAGAGGTAGCGAAGGGGAGCCGGAGCCAAAGGCGGTGCGGCAAGGGAGGGGATGGGTGGCGCGGCGGCGGGGAGCTGGAGGAGAGGAGGCGGTGAGGGGACGGGGGACGGGCAGCGAGGGGGGGGGTGTCCGGGGTCGGGGGGGGACTGTCCGAGGTGCGGGGAGGGGTGTCCGGGGTTTCGGGGGCCTGTCAGGGGTGCGGGCAGGGGTGTTCGGGGTGAGGGGGTGTCCGGGGTGGGGGGGGGGGGTTGTCTGGGGTGCAGGGGGGCTGTCGGGGGTGCGGGGTGGGGTGTCCGGGGTGCGGGGGGCCTGTCCGGGGTGTGGGGGGGCTGTTCGGGTTCGGAGGGGGGGTGTCCGAGTTCGGGGGGGGGGGGGGGGCTGTCCGGGGTGCGAGGGGGGGGGGGGGCTGTCCGGGGTGCGGGGAGGCGTCCGGGGTGCGGGGGGCGGTCCGGAGTGCGCGTCGGGGGCTGTCCGGGGTGCGGGTGCCGTCCGGGGTGGGGGGGGGAGGGACGAGAGGCCAGAGGGCGGCGACCGGAGGCCCGAGGGCGGTGGCTGGAGGGCAGGCGGCGAGGGAGGGCGGGCGGCGGGGGAGGGCGGGCGGCGGGGGAGGGCGGGCGGCGGGGGAGGGCGGGCGGTGGGGGAGGGCGGGCGGCGGGGGAGGGCGGGCGGCGGGGGAGGGCGGGCGGCGGGGGAGGCCGGGCGGCGGGGGAGGCCGGGCGGCGGGGGAGGGAAGGGCGGCGAGGGAGGGCGGCGAGGGAGGGAGGGGGTTAGGGAGGCGATCGGGGGATCGGGGTCGAGGGGGCGCGGGGGGGGGGGGGGGGGGGGGCGCAGAAGCCCCCCGTTTTTTTATGTAGGTTAGCGACCGCCATTGGCGGTCGCTATTGGTTAGCTATAGCGACCGCAAATGGCGGTCGCCCGAGTCTGGGGGGCTTCAATGCCCCCTTTTCTAGTAGTGTTAGGTTCCCTAGTTAAAAACTCTATGTAGTTGGTTAGAAATACCAAATGAACCTATTCTATGACTTATTAGATACCCTAATAACTAAACTACAGTAGCCAAGTATACAACACTGCTATAATCTCCTTCTTCAATGATGATACAGAGATAGAGTGTTCTTACTCTTAAAATTTTCATCCTCCACAATAATTAAAGATCATGTTTACTTGTGTATTCCACAAATATCTTTAGAAAAAACAAAAAAATATCTGTACTAATAGTCTCAAAACATACCTTCAAGTTCATTAAAAAATCGAGCACATGTGTTCTTATTCTTTCTAAAGTTTCTGTCTTTGACTCCTTATTTATCAGATACAATAATGTTTCAGGCTTCCCAAAGTTCTCTTAAGCAATGGATGCAATATCTTTGATAAATTTTTTTGAATCTTCATTACCTTCATGCACCCATTAATGGACAAGAAAACAATATTATTTATGTCATATCTAATTTATTCAAGGATTTAAATGTGTTATAAATACAAAATTTATTTTTCTCAATTAAATCCATAATACCTTTTAAAAAATACATAAATAAGTTTTATTATAAAAAACACATTTATTTTTCCTCATTTTAAATTCCATTTAAATCCTCATTTTAAATATACTAAAATTCATTGGGTAAAATATTTTCATTATTTAAATATTCCCAAAAGAATCAGTATCTCTTCATTCATAATGTGGATATCATCCATCACCACTCAAAAGGAATGCATGAATCTCCATAAAAAATTCTGCAAAAATCAAGCTTCTAAATTTTAGTTGATCTTATTTGTAATTCTAGAATGATTTAGGCCAACCAATTTCTTTACTCCATAATAAGATACCACAACACATCTTTAACACCTAAAGGAATTAGGCTTAGTTCATTTTATCTCATAACATGGATTCTTATAATCATATTAATTTTTCATGGCCTCATTATTAACATGCACCATTAAACTGTATTTTTCATGTCTTCACACCTACTCATGCATGACAGACATGAATCATTATTCTTAGTTGTGACCAATATATGGATTCCATAGAATATAAAAGGATAGGAACGAACATTAAAATATTTACCTTCCATTTTTCAATATATTTACATTCAATCAAGTTTAACTTCATTTATATAAAGTTAAATTGAACATAATTCATTAATTTATCAACATTTCACTTCATCCAATGGCATGGAAACATTCTTGGTAATTTCATGGTAGTTTGAGGTCCTTATATTCAAGAATGATTCTCTCTGTAAGAACATAATTGGGCTTGGATTGATCTCTGGAGTAAAATTTAGTTGATCATGGATGTAACTTGGATTGAGAACCACATATGGATGGAATCATGGTCATTGAACTCTTCTCTATATAACATAGAAAATCATATATGAGAGGAAGTAGGTTACATGATTAGCATATCAAATGACTATAATATATTTGATCAACAGAACAGTGTAATGTGTATATGTTTTTAATGTGTGTGAACAACATATTCCACCCTCCATCCCACATTTTATTTCAACTCAATTAATCCATGATTAATAATAATCTCCAAACTAAAAAACTATCAAGATGGTACAGGGGTAGGAACCCATACACACAACACCCACACCCTGCACAACCCATTCAACACCCTTTTGTGGTCCCCCAAGAACCCTCCCCTATACCATGTGTGTGCACATTATTCTTGTAATTTTCTCCCTATGGTAAAATTGAACACACAATCTCACACACCTACCTCCATGTAGGTTTCTTGGGCTAGCTCTTCCATGTGGATGAGAATTCTCAAAAAACTTGGTTGATTAATTTGACCCAATTAACATGTATTGGTTATTAAGAATTTATCTAGTACATAGAAAATACGTCTCTAATTTAAATACCTCAAATATACAATCCAAGTAATAATATAATGTATAATTTCCTTCTTTAATTACCCATCTCATTTATAAAACATCTTCATCAAATTAAAAAAATACATTCATTGTAATCATAAAACTCTTCATGGAATAATAGGTATATTTCATGTCCTTCTAAATTATATATCTCAAAATTATGTTTCAAAGTGATTCATTAAAATATTATACATTATTTTTTATGAAAAATAAAATTTTTCAGGGCCTCTAAGCCCCTTTCTTTATGATAAAATATATTTGAATGATCATAACCCTAAATAATCAATTATTCATCATGATAAAACATTAATATTTTTTCCATGGACTTCTCACCAACAATAATGAAATCCATGGTCATATTCAATCTATTTAAATTTTGCAGACAATTCCCATTGTCATAGTGAAATTGGAACATGTCAATAGGTCTTAAGAATAGTTCACCAATTTTAAAAATTAAAAAAGGATAATTTCTCAAGCATGACATAAAATTCCATTAAATTAATCCATAACAGTTATTCAAGCATCATTATATCATCTCAAAGCCACTAAAAAATTAGAAATCATTGAAAAAAACTTCAATACAGATATGGTTCAACAATATCCCCCTTTTTATTTTTTTCAATATCAACATACATCATAAAACTAAACATGTGATTCTAGAATATTTTATACCCATTATAGAAAATAAAATTCAAAGGATATTTGGGGGTCTAATTATCCCATAAAATTCCTATAATATGATCTCTTTCGTTAATATATTGTTTCATGAATACTTGTGTAAGAGAGATGATATCACATGGTTATCTTAGTAATGAGCCTTTAGTTATTCATCCCTTAGTCTACTTGTTCTAACACATGGTAGAAAAGAAGATAGATATAACTATAGTTGCCTATATTTTCCATAAACCACCATTCATATGAAATGATCCTCATAAATTATCAATTATCATTTTATGGGTTTCATGCAATCAAATATATCAATGAAATAAAAAATCCAACACACAATTAAACAACCACATCAGATTTTTAGGTGAAATATTTTCATTAAAATAGTACTCTTCATTAAAATAATTATTAATATAATTAACAAATATAAATGAGAGTGTTATTGGAAAACATAATTCTAAATTATTACAAGGATTTCCATAGAATTAAATATTTACATGAGAAATTATTTTTCCAACTCCTTTCTCAATTTGTATTCCCCTTAGAGGTTGTACCCATTTATTTATCTTCACGGTAGTTGAATAACAACATGAAAATTTATTTCCCCTTTATTTACTAGCACTAACATGATAAAAAATATCATTCTTTTGCCTATATTATTGGTCAAAACAAATAAAATTTTATAGAATAATGAGTGTCCTCAATACATCCTAGAAGTAACCTTCAAGGTGAAAATTTCCTCTTAACCAAGGATATTTTCTTCTTTGAATCCAATTTTTTTTTCCTATCTTAAATCATAAAATCTCTACTTATAGATTACTTATCATCAACATTAACATAATATTTTTAATTCACTTGATTTACATTATGCTTAAAAGAATAAGATTTATTATTTTAATCATAAAATAAATATCCATGGAGTTTAGTCATACATTCCTCTGCTTAATGACCTTCTTGTAACATCCTGGTTCCAGATGCCGCCCAGAGATTCCCTATACCCAGTTGGTCACATGGCCAAGAGAGCATTTCCCCAAAAACTAGAGGCTTCCGACTAGAAGTGAGGGACTTGGGTGTGATATTGGGGAAACTATGACCTCATTGGTAGAGTAACACAACAATAATAAACAGATAATAGTACTAGAAGTAGTAATAATAACATGCAATAGTATACAATGGAAGACTGAAGTAGATAAGCAACTGGAGAACATATAAAAATTATGAATGCCCCATATGTCTAGGAAAGAAACTGAATAAGTCAGAATGCTGGAATACAATACTAAAACAATTTAAAAAGGAAAAAAGTAAATAACTCCAGCTTTATCGCAAGCCTCATCTTGGTCCCATGCTCTACAACTCCACAACAATCAAGTACCTGAAGTAGAAGGGTGCTTTCCCTTGTCTATACCTACAACAATATAATCTGTTTGGGCATAAATCATGACCCAAACATGGTGTGAGACGAATCCCAGTAGGCAACCACCCAAATATATGTGCCCAACTATCAGTGAAAATATATATGGTAGGCAATATGAAAAATTATGTAATAAACAAGGATGTTATCAAAATTAAACAATCCTACAATTTTAACTACATTCATTTACATTTATTAAATAAACAACCAAACAATCACAAGAAACCCTATGGTAATTTCTCACAGTCTAAACCCTCGGTTTAACTTAACAAAGACTCTATGAGGAAGCACTCACCATCAATTACCCATGTGGTCTCGTAACAATAAACTATAGACACTCTGGGGAATCACTCAATGCCCAATTCCCCCTATGGTCTTGAAACATGGAATAACAGACACTCTGAGAGAGAACTCATGTCCATCCCCCCCCCTATGGTCTCACAATCTAAAAGTATAGCAGACACTCTGAGAAATCCCTTAGCGTCCATTTCCCATATGGTATAACTACACCCGGCTCCCATAGCCCTGTGTAAGTCAATCATGCACAAATGATATCTAGTAGCCTAAGTAAATCACAATATGCTACTTGGATAAGTAGCTACAAATAATGACACAATAAAGTTAGATAATATCACTTCATCCTAAAATCACTAGTTAGGGAAAACAGTGTAGTCTAACAGGAAAAACTAAACCCAATGGAAAATATCAGTGCAAACATGGGAAAACACATCTATTGAAAGGTAATTAAACACTATTCTCAAAAAAGATCCCTAACTCAAGAAATCAAGGCATAACAGACATAAAAGGGTTAAATTCCCTAAACATGTAATACCTCGAACTAGGGTTCTGGGCACTTTTTCACATATAATTCAAAGAAAAACTGCGGCTAGGCACAAACCACCTACCTTGACATTGTACGATCGATATAGTTGAACCTCAACCTCTAAATAAACCTATAACACCGTAGATCTATACGATTCCAATACAAGTGAAGGATTTTGATTCGATGAATGGACAGAGGGTCAGGGGCTCAGAGAAGAATCATTGGCTTCATTCGCTTCTGGATGAGACGAATCCAAAAGAAGATATTTTTGTGAACGAGATGCAACCTCGATCCAATTTATCAAATAAAAATAAAAATACACAGCGTGTTCTTTAAAAGTACACGGAGTGTGTATGCATTTACTAGGACCTACTTTAGGTGGTCTCCAGGTCACCCCACTTGTCCATGTACTTGGCTGTTACACAACCAATACACGAATACCCACAGAAACCAGTTACACAACGTGTACTCCTATGTACACGGTGTGTTCTCCTTAAATTTCTAGAAACTCCACTTTTTCTCAAAAAAAACCAAAAATAAGACCCATACTTAAAAAGAAGATCTGATTTCTTACAATATTCCCCCCTTAGAGACATTTTTACCCAAATTTCCCTAAGAAGGTGGAAAATAAGAATCCGAAAATAGCTCTGGTCACTGCGATTGTACATCCGTCTCCCTCTCCAAAGTCTTGTCCTTTACTCGCCTGTGCTTCCATAACACCCGTACCAACGGAGTAGACCAGCCATGGATAAACTTAACACTACAATATATGATATGGAGAGTATGATCTTTTAAAGAGGAATACACCTCCAACTCAACCTATTTGGGTTGAAAAACATGAGACATGTCTGAGAAGTAACGTCATAGCTGAGAAATGTGGAAGACATTGTGAATATCCTGGTACCTCTAAGATAATTGAAACTGATAGGAAACCAGTCTGACTCTCTCCAAAACCTCAAACAACCCAATGTATCTCGGTCAAAGCTTCCATGTATCCTAATCCTCCTGTGTCCCAATCTCGGTGTGACATATAGGAAAACCTGATCTCTGAACTCGAACTCCAGACGTCATCTTCGTCTATCAACATAAGACTTCTACTGTGACTGTACAGTAGCCATCCTCTTCTAAATTAATTCCACCAGCTCCGTGGTCTACTGGACAAAATGAGGTCCTATCATAGCTGTCTATCCTAGCTCCAACCAACATAGGGCTGATCGGTATGGCCTACCATACAAAGCCTCATAAGGCGCTATATGAATAGCTTCTTGAAAACTATTATTGTATGAAAACACCACCATGGTTATGTGCTTCTCCCAAGAACCTCCAAAATCTAGGACGCATGCTCAAAGCATGTCCTCCCGCACCTGAATCGTATGCTCAGACTAGCCAACTATATGGGGATGGTAAGATGTACTCAGAAGTACCTGTGTACCCAAAGCCCTCTGTAGTCCCTGTCAAACCCGAGAAGTAAAACAAGCATCACTATCTGAAATGATGGAGTGCGTAACCCCATGTAAAAGTACAATTTCCCAGACATAAAAGTTTCCCACCTCATCAAAACTGATGGTCTACTTGATCGGAAAGAAGTGTTCAACCTTTATGAGTCTATCAATGATAACCCAAACTGCATCATTCCCATGAGGTGACCTAGGAAATCCTGTCATGAAGTCCATCGTGACATCGTTTCACTTCCACTCAGAAATGGGTAACTACTGTAAAATTCATACTTCTCATTGATTCTCTACCATCACATGATGAAAAGTGGAATACCTCATCAAAAAACCAGCAACATCTCTCTTCATGATTTTCCACCAATAATGACGGTGTAGATCTTTATACATCTTGGTGACACCAGGATGTACTTCCCAAACTGAATAATGAAAATCCCACATAAACTCCTCGTATATGTCTGATCAAACCCATACACGTCCATGGAAGCTCAAGATCTCATCCTCACCCATGGTCGATCCAGTAATAAGGGACTCTCCTAACACATTCTCCTACAAGACTATGCCTTCAACATCTAATATCTTCCTCACTCGCACTCGCTCAAGCAAAGTTGAGGTAACAACTACAAAAGAAATAAATGCTGACCATGTCTGTCGTGCAACTCCAAATTTATCTCAGAGAACGGATCCATAAGCTTCCACTCACTGTTGGACTCCTGAACTGCCAGTATGTGAGTCCCCCTACTCAATGCATCATCCACTACGTTTCCTTTCCCAGGTGTGTAGGCAAGCTCAAAATCAAAGGACTGGAGATACTCAACCCACCTTTGCTGTCTCAAATTCAGATCGCGCTGAGTGAAGATGTACTTGAGTATTTTTTGGTTGGTGAAAAACACAAAATGCTCTCCCAAAAGATCACATCTCCAACAACATAGATCATTGACAACTGAAACCTACTCAATATCGTGTATCGGTTAATTCCTCTCATGTGGCCTCAACTTCAGAGACCCATACACAATGACTCCTCCCACCTACATAAGCACTGCTCCTTGCCCGATACTTGATGCATCACAGTAAATTGTATAAATATTTCCTGGCTCAAGAAAAACTAGTATTGGTGCTGAAGTCAACCTCCCTTTCATCTCTTGAAAGTATGACTCACAAGAATCTATCCACAGCTACTTCACACCCTTCTTATTCAGGCCCTTAAGTTGCACTGCTAAGCTTGAAATGTCTTGTATGAAATGCTTGTAGTAACCATCCAGTCCTAAAAAACTCTGTACATCAAAGACGTTTTTCGTATTCTCCTAGGAAACTACTACTATCACTTTCTCTGGGTCCACTAATACTCTTGTTTCTGAGATAACATGAATTAAGAAGTGAATCTCATCCATCTAAAAGTGGAATTTTGAGAGCTTAGAATATAACTGATGCTCTTTTAGTGTAATGAAAATGATATCAAGATGGATAGCAAGGTAATTTATATTATGAGATTACAACAACATATCTTCCACAAAAACTACCATGAAAGAATCCAAGTATGGATGGAACACTCAGTTCATTAGTGCGATGAAAACTGTAGGCACGTTCGTAGGAATGAATGGCATAACCACGTACTCATATAGACCATACCTGCTCCGAAAGGATAAAAGAGGTATATCAGATGGTTTAACACAAAACTGATGATAACTAGATCTCAAATTGATCTTAAAGAACACTTGGGTTCCTCAAAGCCGATCAATGAGACCATCAATCCTTGGTAAGGGATATCAGTTCTTGACCATCAACTAGTTCATCTTCTGATAATCCACACAAATTCTGAGGGTACCATCCACCTTCTTTTCAAACAGGACATGCGAACCCCAAGGAGAAGTATTGGTGTGGATGAATACCTTTTCCTGTAACTCCTCTAACTGATTCTTGAGCTACTGTAACTCTGGTGTATCCATCCTATAAGGAGGAATGAACACTGTTGCTGCTCTTGGGACAAGGTCAATAGAAAAGTATAACTCTCACTTCAGAGGAAAACCAGAAACGTCCTTTGAGAAAACATCCATGAAATGATCCACCACTTGAGGAAAGTCCATCTGTGAAGTTCCTTAGTCATCTAGACACAAACTAGAAATCTGGGTTGTAACTCCTCCCAACCCATGATGCTTGGGTCCTGCTCTTCTCACCTGGACATTCCATTCAACCTTATGTAGAAACAAACCACCCTCTGGTGATGTGAAACTCACCCTACGATGATAGAATTTGACAACAGCCTTAAAGGGAACTAACGAGTCCATTCCGAGAATGAAATCATAGCCTGTCATCTCTAAGACATAGAGGTCCCATAAGAAGTGACACCCACAAACCTCAAGAGGGAACTCCATGCACTAATGTACACTAGTCGTTCTAGTCCCCAAAGGGGGGTCTAGCATCATGATATCAGTAGAAGTAAAGATACAGAGACCAAGGATCTCCATAACAGCGAAATATATAAAACTGTGGGAAGCCCCTGTATCGAAAAGTGAAGAAGCTAAAATTGAGGTAACTAGAATCGTACCTCTATCTGTAGAGGGTTCGAGATCCTTCTCTGTCTGATTTTGATCTATCGCAAAAGCATGATTTGCACCGTGGGCCAATGAAGCTGACTGAGATCCCTGAGTTGATCCACCCTACGGTTGTTGAAAACGCTGTGTCTGGCCATTATGTCCAAGACCTCCACCTCAGCCTGAACAGCCTGAAGAACTCCAGCCCCTAGTTTGACGTGGGATTTTTGGTCCAGCTTCGGTATGAGGAGTCAAAACAGAACCCCTATCACCAGCTACTGGTGAGAAAATCTGACAAAAATGCTGAATATGACCCATCTTGCCGCAAGATCGGCACTCCACTGGGTCTCTCGGGAAATGTGGCCTCGTATACCTGCTCTTCCCACACTAGTAGCACACCACTTTTCCACCAGAGGAAGTATTTCACCTACTCGGATATCCAAATATAGACTCCCTGTAGTGCTTCCTACTATCAGTCGTAGGGGTACTAACTCCGGATGCCAAGCCGCCCTTGCTCACAGCCCCAAAATCCCTCCAATTGCTCTCTATGATCAGCTCCTAGTTGACTATAGAGGTAATGGAAGTCAACCTGAAGATGTTCACCTAATAGAGGATGTCATTCCTGATACCACCCTCAAAATTCCTTTCCATAAATAACTCATCACCCCCTGGAATTGGCGTGAAGCGCTGCAGCTCTCTAAATAGATAAAAAACTCCATGACTGAGAGAGTAACCTGCTCCAAACTCATGAACTCCTGGGCTCAGTCGACCCTAAAATTCTCTGAGTAGAAGTAATCATAGAAGGAATGATGGAACTCATCCCAAGCCATAACATGCTCACATCCCACCTGTGATATCACATCCCACCATCTCATGGTGGAATCCCGAATCATATAACTAGTGATATTCACCCTTATCTATGGTGGCGTCTCCATATGCTCGAAGATCAACAAAAAGGATTCTAACCAGGACTCTGCATCCTGAGGTCATCCATCCCCTGAGAAGGTAGGAGGATGCTGTTGCTGAAAGACCTGTGTCAGTTCTACCATAGACGGGGCAGGATGTGCAACACCTTGGAAGGTCTACATAAACCTCATGAATCCTTATCAAAACTGTTCATTGTGACCTATATCTGGGATAATGGTTGGTTCCAAGACATCCATGACAGGAGGATCTACTGGTAGTCCTTGATCTACCATGTCTAGTGTCTATTCACTGACCTGTATCTGGTGTACAATGGGAGAACGTCGTGGTGGCATGACTCTGCAAGGTCAAGCGAATAAGTTAGTTCAAGAATCTCAAGTAATGAATCATATAAGTGCAATAAAGGAATAGGAGAAAGAAACCATTCAATTTCTTCAAAACATGGAAACACGACATGTATAACCCCTACATGGCGTGTTCCCTTAAGTCTTTACATGGGCGTGTACTTCTGCTAAAACTGGTCTTATAACATTCCATACACATGACGTGTTCTCCATTTACATGGCATGTACTTTAATAATTTCCCCCTGACTGAGTTCCTCTACACGGATAAACCACATGGTTCTCTCCTAGAACAAAACTACATGGAGTGTTAGTGCCAGAAACGGTGTGTACCGCCTAGGTTTCAACCACCTGTGTCGTTAGTCACATGGTCGGAGACACACCTGACTCTACACAACGTGTTTATGCCAGAAACAACATGTAATAGAAGGATTTCATCCACCTGTGTTGTTAGACACAGGACCGGACACAAGGCCTCTACAACACGGTGTGTACTTCCGGTACATGGTGTGTTCCACTAAAGATTTCCCAACCCCGTGTCCCTACCCACACATGCATTCACACAGTTAAGGATTACACAACACGTACATATAGTACATAGAGTGTCCTTAAGAAAAACATTTCCTTCCCGAACAGAAGGATACATAGTGTGTATTCATCAATACACACTGTGTATTCTAGGATTTTCTAGACAGCAAGCCTTAGAAACTACTCTGGAACCCATAAAAATGCTGAAACAAACAAGAAAGTGCCAAATTTCGATCCGTGAGGGCCCATACTCCCCGTGAATCAAATATTGTCAACATATTCATGTCACATAACAAATATAATAGTGAAAGAAACACATGATCCACCAAACTCCGATCTATGAGGGCCCATAACACCTTAGGGACCAAAGTTTGGTGCCCATTCAAACAAATCCTTAAAAAAACCAATACCCTAAAAAATAGAAGGTATTATATCAATATATATATCACAAAAACATGTATATATAGCCCAACATCTATCACAAAAACATGCAATCAGTAATGCACCCTAAATGACATGACACGAATGCATGACCTGTGATCTCTAGCAAGTGCCTATATAATGCATGAGATGGAATACCATCATATCATCAGGTTGAAACAGAAATATAACCTCAATAACATCAATGATAACAGTCGAAAACATGTGAATCACCCAACAGTGAAATCAAATCAACTGTAATAATTTACAAAACTAGAAAAAATGCAATATTCGATGTAAATTAGCTTTTCCCTGTACATGGGTTAGCTACTCCTAGACATAGCTTATTACCAACTACCTATTCCTTCATATCATTGGTTATAGGCTCCAAACATTAATCCAAAGAAGAAATGAATCCCTTTGATACCACATTGTAATGTCCTGGTTTCGAGTGTCGCCCATAGGTGCCCTGTACCCGGTTGGTCACATGGCCTCAAGCGCATTTCCCCGAATGCCAGAGGCTGCTGACTAGTAGCGAGGACCTTGGGTGTGATAGTGGGGAAACTATGCCTTCATTGGCAGAGTAACACAGTGGAAATAAACAAATAATAATAGCAGAAGCAGTAATAATAACATGAAACAGTAAACAGAGGAAGACTGCAAGTATATAAACAAATAGAGAAAATATATAAATGATGCATGTCACATATGTCTAGGAAAGCATCCAAACAAATCACAATGATAGAATATAGTACTAAACAAAAGTACAATGGAAAAAAGTAAATTACTCCAGTAGAATCGCAAGCCTCATCTTGTTCCCATGCTCTCCAGCTCTATAGAAATCAAGTACATGAAGTAGAAGGACACTTTATATTTTCCATACCTGCAACAATATAATTTGGTTAGGCCCAAAGCATGACCCAAACAGGGTGTGAGATGAATCTCAGTAGGCAACCACCCAAATATATGTGCCTAACTGTCAGTGAATATATATATGTCGGTAAATATGCAAAACAAAGTAATAAACAAGGAGGTAATCAAAAGTAAACAATCCAACAGTTTCAACTACATTTATTTACAATTATTAAATAAACAACCAAACAATCTCAATCAACCCTATGGGATGTTCTCACATTTTAACCCCTATGGTTCAGCTTAATAAACACTCTCTTTAGAAGAACTCACCATCAATTCCCCCTGTGGTCTTGTAACAATAAACTACAGACACTCTATGGAAGCACTCAACATCCAATTCCCCATGTGGTCTCGCAACGTGGAACTATAGGCACTCTGAGGAAGCACTCACACCCATCCCCCTATGGTATCACAACTTGAAAGTATAACAGACACTCTAGTAAATCCCTCAGCATCCATTTCCCCTATTGTCTAACTAAATCAGGTTCCCAAAGCCCTATTTAAGTCAGTCGTGTACAAACGATATCCAACAACCAAAGTAAATCACAATACACTACTTTTATAAAGAGGTACAAATCATGGCACAAGTAAGTCAAATATTATCACTCCATCCTAACAGAACTAGGAATGGAAAACAGAGCAGTATAATAGGAAAAACTCGACTCCATGGCCAATATCAGTTCAAATATGGGCAAACGCATCCATAGCAAGTTAGTTAAACCCTATTCTCAAACAAGAGACCTAAATCAAGCAATCATGGCATACCATGCATTAAAGGGTAAAATTACCTAAACACGCAATACCCCGAACTAGGGTATTGGGCACTTTTGCACATATAATTCAAATACAAACTACAGATAGGTACAAACCACCTACCTCGACAATGTAAAATGGATATAGTTGAACCTCAACCTCCGAATAGACCTATAACTCCGTAGATCAATATGATTCCAACATAACCGATAGAGTTATATTTTGAGAACGGATGGGAGGTTGGGGGCTCAGAGAAGAATCGCCGGCTTCTATCACTCCTAGACGAGACGGAGCCAAAAGAAGATATTTTTTTTAATGAGACGTGACCCTGGTCCTATTTACCAAATGAAAATAAAAATACATGGCGTGTTTTTTAAAAGTACACGACATGTATATAAACTTACTAGAACCTGCTTTAGGTGGTCTCCAGGTCACTCCACATGGCCATGTACTCAGGTATTACATAGCTAGTACACGACTACTTGTAGAAACCAGGTATACAGTGTGTACTTCTAAGTACATGGAATGTACATTTTAAATTTCCAGAAACTCATCTTTTTCTCAAAAACACCAAAAAACAAGATCCATACCTGAAAAGTAGATCTAGGTTCTTACACCTCTAGAGCACATAATCCATTAACTTATTTAAAAGAAACATTTTTTAGGGTGAAAATATATGGAATATATTTTAAACATTCAATCAATTGCGATTTTAGTTTCATTTTCTCACCAAATCACCACTAAGATTCTATCCAAAATCTTAGAAGACAAATATCATACCAATAAGAATTATCATTATGTCCATACCATCCAAAATAAAAATAATAGCCTCTAAATTATGATTATATATATTGATTCCATATTATCCCAATATTATATTCTTGACATCTGACATAAATTTAATAATTCTTTTTCATAGGTGGTAATTATATTCTTGATCTAAGTTATTTCATTAATGGGTAAGAGTATCTCATAATATCTTTCAAAGTCAAAACTTGTACTTGTTTATCATAAATACCTACATTATCATATATGGAAAATATATTTTTAGAATGAAATTTTACTTATTTTTTGGAACACTTCATTTATCCCACATTAGAGTATTATCTACTATCCTCCACTAATTTTTTATGTATTATATTAATTTATTACACATGTTGAATTGTGACACATATGGATTTTTTCTTAAAAAAAACTTCTTACTTTCTAGCCAAATACTCCTCGATAATAATTATAATCATTTTATATTCTTATTATCTACATTTATACTTGTTGATCTCATCAATGCATGTCAACTTATTCTATACATACTCTTGATTCTTTGCAGCCTCCTTATATTTCTCCATCAACACCTTCTTTTTTTACCTTGATATGTGAAGACTATTCAAGTAATGATTCTAACATTCATTTTAGTTCCCATTAAAGTTTTAATCTTTGTTATCCATAATTACTAACACACGATGATTCATACCCCTTAATTATATGTCAAAAAATCATTATTTGAAGAACTACTTGATTATGAATATTCTTTTTATATTCATTAAATTATTCTTATTATTGGTGAAGTGTTTATTCTTATTTATACCCAAATTATGTTTATTAAGGCTCACATAATCTACATAATATTCAATTTATTACACAATATTCATTAGAAAATAATAGGAATGTGTCCATTTTTAACAAAATTATAACACATTAGTGATTTTTTGTATTTCCCCTTTCATTTTACTTTTCTAAACCATTTTGAAAGTAGATAAAAATATTTATTGATGTCATATTTAAAATATGTTTTATTATAATATATGGATTCAACAACATTAACTACTTTAAATTTTTATTTCTCCCTACATAAAAGGCCATATCAAATTTTTTTCTCTTCTTGAAAACAATAATTTTTCTCATCTAAAATCCTATTACTGTATTGGTTAATTAATTGAGGGAAAAATACTATCTTTCCTATAGGGATGAAATTTTCAAATCAAAATGATCATGAAAACTCCTCAAAAACTTATTAATATTTATTGATTGTTAATTCATATAACCATAACACTATATATTACATATATACTCACTAACCCATGAAAAGTAGTCAGTAATAGTTTGATCATCATACATCCGTATATCTTAAAATTTTACAATTATTTCTTGTAGATTATATTCTTTGAATTTGATATTACCTTCATAAATGCTTCTTAATTTTTCCCAAATTTCTTAAGTGTTTTAAAGACCCATAACCTTGGTATACACATTTTTGGATAAATAAATTAATATTTAAGTTTGAGCGTTAAATTATAACTCCATAATATATTTATCACCTTTGTTCATTACAACTCCTTCAAAAATGAGTGGAAACCCCATTGATACAACATCTCTCACCTTGAGGTTAAGTGATAAGAGATAGGTTAGAATCGTTTTCATCCATCATTAATAATTATTCTCATAAAAAAAGAACAAATTGGTTATTTAATAAACAAATATTATTCACGTATTTTAATTCTTATTTAGAATTTAGAGGGAACCTAGGCTCTAATACTAATTGAACTACCTTGTATAGATGAGTCACTAAGAGGGGGAGGTGTGAATCATTGATTTTTTCCTTTCATGATATATTTTTTTTTGCGACAACATAAACTAGTTGTTTTTCTCAATAAAATAACTTTTACCTGATAGCCACACATTATGCACATTAGTAGTAAAATATAATATAGTACAAATTTTGCATAATGTTCAGATCGAAATACTACTCATTTAGATGATGGGTAGTTCTGCAAATATAGATTATATAATATATCTATAAGTGAATTAAAAAGTTTATACTACCTAGTTATAATGTCTAATAAATTGGTTTGACACCCCAAATGATCCAGTTTAATGATTTGTTACATGCTATAATCAAAACCCTCCAGTAGCTAGTTAGAGACCCCAACTATAATATTCTTCTTCAATGTTTATCTAGAGATAAGTGTAAGTTATTATTACTATGGTTTCCACCACATGGTATTTTATATTACCATTAATTTTGTATGACTTCAAGATATTCAATAAAAAAGTATATATCATCATTATTGGTCTTAAAACATACCTTCATGTTCTATATATACTCTGGCACATGGGATACTTCTCTCAAAAAATTCCTTGGATTTGACCCATTAATTTTTCTATACAATGAGTTAAAAAAATAACATTATTAAAATAATATCTCAATTATTCCACGATTTAAAAGAGTTATAAATAACACATTTATTTTTATAAATTAATTCCATAATTGATTTCCAAAAACCCTCAATAAAATGTGTTTTGAATAGCACATTTATTTTTAATAATTTAAAATTCATTTTAAACCCATATTTTAAATAGACACATATTCCTCAGGTCTACTATTTTACTCAATTAAATACACCTAAAATAATTGGGATCTATTAATTATTCATGTTTATATCACCATTTATGGATGAAAAGGAATGTATACATCTCATTAAAAATTCCATCACCACTCAGGATTATCCATTTTAATTCAACTAATTTATAATGACATAAATATTTGGGAAAACCTATTTCTTCACTAGGTAATAATAATTTGCAGCTCATCTGTGATAACTGAAGGAATAGGGCTCAATTAATTAATGTTTATATTAAGTATTCTTTATAAGTTATTAATTATTTGTGGAAACTTTCTTATCTTACACCATTAAAGTGTATGTTAAATGTGTTCTAATCTACTCATTAATGGCACACATACATCATGATTATTATGTGTAACCTATAAATGGATTCCATGGAATATAAAAGGAACAAGATGAACCTGGACATCACTACCATAAATTATTTATTTGATCTGCATGCATGGAAGTGTAACAAAATTCATGTATAGTTATATTGAATGTCCCTCATGAATTTTTAAATTTATTACAAATTTTTTAGGATTGGTTATAATCCAAGAAATTTCAATGCAATTCAGGTTCCTCGCATTCAAGAATGATATTTTTTCGAGGAAGTATTTGAGCTTAGATTGATCTCAGGATGATGATGGATTTCATCATGGAAATAGGTCGGCTAGAAAACAATAGATAATTGAAATCGTGGACATTGAGTAGTAGTATGGATAAAATAACAAATCCTTAGGGGAGGTAGTAGATGACATGTTAAGAAGATGGAATGACCAAGACCGATTTGATTTGTCTTCTGAAGTTATATGTGTATGATTTTAACATAGGTGATCACTACATTGTGACTTTCATTGTATATAAGATATTAAATCAGTTGATCCATGCATAATAATAATCTTGGATCCACTAAAAACTCAATATGTGATTCGAATACAAAACACTCATACGCATAATGGGTCATACCACACCCTGGAATAAAACCCAGACACCCTTATGTGTTCCGTGTGCATACATTCTTTGCCTCCCATGTTCTCTCTATAAGATCTATGCATACACAATCTCACAAACATGCCACTATGTGGGTTTTTTAGGAATTTTCTCCTTTATGGATGAGATTTATTCTATAATGGGGTTAATTAAGGTTACCCTTGGGGATTGTATTGGTTGGGAAATTTTTTCTAACACTTAGAAAATAAACCTCAATATAAAATATCTGAAATATAAATTCTAAGAAATAAACTCAAAATTAATTCACCTTTCTATTTCGACAAACTCATTTTGAAAATGACATCATGTAATTAAAACATACTGTCATGGTATTAATAAAAGTACTGATGCAATAATATGGTTATTATATGAGATTTTCAATTCTACATATCAAAATTATTCTTAAAATTTATTATGGAAAATATTATAAATACATTATCACGAAAAATAATATTTTTAATGGTCTTCAACATATTTTCTTCATGAAAAATATATATTTAATATATTCACCACAAATAATATTTTATTTATCATTAATAAACATTAATATTTTTTCATGGATTTATTTCCAACAATCATTAAATGCATGGTATTCTTTAGAACATTTAAATTTTTTCAAGAATGTGCAATATCCTAGTGAAATTGAAATATCTCAATAAAAAGTAAGAATATCTCAACAATCATCTAAATTTAAAAATGATAGTTTCTCAAATATGACTTCCAATTAAATTAAATGAATCCTTAATAATTGTACAAGCATTGTTATATCTTTTTAATGTCACATAACAAATATTTACTCATTGAAATATGGAACACATACTTTGGATCAACAACATAATCATCCTATTTTCCATACTCGAATATATATTTCAGTATAATATTTACCATATCTAATTTTAACAAATCCAAATATTAATTACCAATATAGCATATCAAATGGGAATAATGGTGAAATTAGAAAATATTCTCATCTTACCACTTCCATGTAATATTTCTATTCACGATTCTAATAAAACATCATTTATTGTCGTAATATTTATATAACACCATTATAGATTAATACTAGTGTATAATTTATAATAATAAATATATTAATTTTAAAAAGGAAAGGAATAAATTTTTCACTTGAAATTAAATAAGAGAAAATACACAACATTCCTCCCCCTTACAACAATAAAAAAACTGAGACTAAGTTAATATATAATTAAATATAAAAATTTAATTAATATAATGACCCCATCCCCTAACAAGAAAGGGCCCTTAATAGGAGAACAATAGTAACATAAAATGTAAGTAAAAACCCCTACACTAGACCAAATCCCCCTCCAATGATCTCAAGGGAAGAGTAAGCATTTACCATCAATAAATTAATTTTTAGTATATGTAAATATTCAGGTGATAGTATGGTACATGAAATTAGGTTTCATAAGATTCAATCCCTGGTTTTTAGTTTGAGAGAATCATGGAAGCTACAGACATTTATATGAAGGGGATTAAAAAAATAATGGCGATAAGTCAATAATTTTTTATTTAAGGGTTTTAAAAATTAAAAGATTCTAAGTTAAATATGTGTAAAATAGAGGTTACATAACATGTCAAGAAACAAGTAATTTTGGATGATATAAGAATGGTTAGAAACGACATACCTCAAAAAGTCGAACAATCCCATGCAAAGGCAACTACATCTAGCTCCAGAGACCCATAATAGATTATACTAACATATAACATCACATTCATCATTGGTCATAAATAAAAATCCTCTATAAATAAACCCAAACACTAATTCAACCATTCTGAAAAAGGAACAACAATAATAATGGAGGTGAGATGCGATTCTCAACTCAGATCGAAGAATAATGAAAAACTATTAATCATGTTGTTTCTGTAACACAACATATGAAAAAATGATCCTATGAGAGTTCATAGAGCTCTCATGGGTATTAGATAAATATATAATGTTGAAATAAGAAGAAAATTAACCCCTATTTATTGGGAAACTCAACTGAACTCCATTGTAGTGTGGAGACCTTAGATATGGTCATGAAACCTCTGTCAAAGCTAGACCAAAAATATAATCCATTTTAAATTCATATATCTTCCTTCCATGGTGGGTGTTATACCCATCAAAAATAGGTTTAATACCACCATGGTTGGTAGGTAATCCAGTATTTCATGGTGCCCGAACAACGGATCCTATTGGTATCCCTCCACAGTACAGAGGAATTATCCCCAAACTTTTTATCCCACAATGACAGGAAATATATCAGGGATAACCGTTATTTATAGTTTACAAAATTTCATCATCGTCAATTTCTCACCAAAAAAAACTACCACACACACTAACATGTTTGTGGTATCCTTCCTTTCTTACCATAGGGAAATCCTCAGGATACTATGACAATGAAATAAGAATGTATCCCTCCTCATTTCCAGCTAAAAAGATCACCAAACACATCTAAACACCACACCATCCAAAATATCTTCTACCTTTATAGGGGGGACCTCTATATAGCTGAACTAAATAATTCATCATAATTCCATACCTCTCACCATGAGTGTTTATCCTTTCATTTTGTTACACATTGAAATCATTAACACATCACACCCACAACACTAAGAAATGTATGGCCACAACCACCTCTATGGTGAGTTTAATTGGGTTTTTAGATCCAAGAGTACAAAAACACCACCTCTAACTCCAAAACCACCTTAAAAATCCCAATAAAAAAATCAAAACCCAAACAAATGGGAAGGAATTAGAAAAATATATCTCATATTTTGGTTATGTATGGAACACATACTTAACAATATTCCTTTATCATTTCGGTCTAAGGAAATTATCATTTTTCATATCATATGCTTCATAATAACACTTATGTATCCTTTTAGACTTTAAAATTAATCTTAAGTGTGAATATAAAGAAAGATATGTATTCTAGAATGGAAATTTACATATTAAATATTTAATTACTTTTTATATTTTTTACTCATATTTATCCTTACACGTGATGGGAATCGGTTTTTTTAAAGTCCATTATATATTTATCGTGATTCATACATATTATAATAATGGAATTCATATATTGTAATGAAACTAGGGACATTTCCATGTCTATGATATATGTCTAGGGTGAACCTTATGTAACAATTAGGTTTCCCTTACACAATAACTCTCCAATTTGATACGATTTTTCATAGATTTTAAGTGACTATTACATATAGAGAAAAGTTACTCTTATATGATCAAGGACCGTTCCAAAATTTCCAGTTCCTCTTCTCAAAGTTACGCTTATGTATGTAATGATTCTTAGTAGACATTTTAATTTTTATTGATCATAATTCTAGAGTTTCCCTTATATATATAAATATGTAATTTTAATCAAAACTTTTATTTATTCAGTATGATGTTTAACTTATGAATTGAGTAAATATACTCTTATGTATAAAGGAGTTATCTATATTATAAACAACTTATTTATATACTCAAAAAAATATACTATATAAATCCAAACTCCATTAAAACTCCTAGAAATATATTTATATCCCTATTTATCATAAAAAATATTCTATAATCATTCAATTAGTATAAAATATTATTGTGATCATTAACACATATTAAACAGTATACAACACTTGAGTTTGAACATGACTTATTTTCTAAAAAATGAAGCAAACATAATAAACACATATATTTTTTCATTTTTATATTCTAACTAAAAATACTCATTTGTTCATAGTAATCATCCTACGGTTGAAATACCTTTTACATCACCTTATTATTTATTAATGGGAAAATTATGGTTTTTTTTCACCCATGATAAAAAATATATTTTCATGAAACTCCTCGTCCATTTATTTTGATTTGGAGAAGTATTAATGTTAGTCGTATAAAAATCATCATGCTCGTCTATATTTCCCTATCTGAGTGAAGGATAAGCTAATTCACCACCTATTTCTTTTTTTAATTTATATTTAATGTATCCCATCTTTGAAGTTATTTGATATTTTAAATAATTTTTGTAAAAATAAACCTTATTGTTAAATATTTATCCTAGTTTATCATTTCATGGTTTATTTTTAGAATTATACACAATTAAATTCACTTCATCACCTTATAAAATGTTATTGATCCTATTAAAAAAATTATGAGTCTTAATATTGACTGAGTAACCAATAAATAAACCTTTTCCCACTAGATCACCATATTTTCATTACATTAATTATTTTATAAATATATATCACTTAATTTTACACACTCTAATATATTATATTGTTTATTTCATTCCATAAAAAATATCACAATTTTCAATTCTCTTTAAGACATGATAAATAATTGTATTTAGTGTATACAACCAATTTAACTACCTCTTTCCTATAGTTCATTTAAATAACACTCTCAATGAGTAATGTCGTTTCCATATTTTGACAACTTGTTTCCTCTTATCCTGAAATACATATTTTAAAGAGTCATCACTAATGAAATTTCACGTTTTTCTATTTTTTTAAATATTTATTGACATCAATGGAAATATATTCCTCACAAATGTTTAATGATGATTTTGATCATCCTACCATTTTTTAATATCAATTTTGATAAAATTTGATTCACTTTATCCTCTATTATTCCATATTTACAAGAATTATAAATCAAAGTATTCGGTAATAAACCAAAAATTAAGATAAAACACTTTATTATATTATTATCATATATTTAATGAGACAACACATGTTTTTTCATGACCCCTCTAGTTCAGGATAAGGGAAGGGGTTTCAAAGTGCCACACCCTTCCTTTCTCAAGATGAAGGAGAGATAATGAACCCCGAGTCCCATCTTTAATTATCCCTAGAGTGGCGACTAGAACTATGTGTATTGGATCTCACACAATATGTATGTAATTAGCCTTTTTATAGAAAAAAAGATCAGGAGGTAAGACGGAAAAATCCCAAACAACACCAAGCTCTTAGATAAAGGAAACCAAAATCCATCCCATGCATGATTTAAACATAAACCTCTACAATAGTACAACCAAAATGCTAAAGTAATGTACCAAAATAAAGAGACTATGTAGTAGCACAAAAACTATCCCGACGTCCGAGATATTAAATTCCAGCATGGTCCTCAATGTTCTTGAAACCTGAAAATAGTTTTACATTCATATAGTGAGAATACAATTACACCTAGTAGGAAGCCTAAAGTTACTCATGCACAAGTGGGGGAACATAATAATTCCCTTATGAGAAAACAACAAAACCTCAAACCACATATCAAGGAATACTAACCCCCCAGCCTCACAAAGGCATGCTCACCAAATAACACAAGTCAAGTAAAGTAATAGTATAAGCACATCGACATTTGCGTACCCTACACCACTTCCCACTGTTTAACTGTTCATTCCTAACAGTGAACGTCCTAGTTCTACCACTCTTCCCGAATTCTATGCCACTTCCAAAACCTTCCCACAAACACCTAGGCCTCAAACCACTCACTTGTCCCGCCCCCAAACAACTTGCCAAAACAACCACAACTCTCACCTAAAACCACATGTGCCTCATCCCAAAGACACATGGGAAAACAATACTAGCACGCCGAGACCTAGGCCTCTCATCCACACAAAAAATTTCCCAAAGTATCTTGGGCCATAGTAAACCTCAATCCATTATAGCCTTCTGAGATAACTCAACTGGTAGTAAACCTCAAGCCATTACAGCCTGCCCGTATAACATAAGCAGTGGGGACGAGGGAGAAGAGAAAATCCAGTGAACATCCATCCATCCTCTCACTGAGATGTTGGGAGTGACATCCTCCCCAATGAGATGGGGGTGTTTGGAACATAGTTATCAAAATGGTTGGGGTGTGTATAGAAATCACATGGAACTATAATTTATACTTATAGGTAAGAAAACACTCATCCCATCCTATGGGTTTCAAACCAAAAACCATCCCACACATAACCACTTTTGTTGCTACCCTTATATTCACAACCATAAAACCCCTACCAAAAACATTAACCCAATCACTTTCAAATTTTAACCATTTTTCACTATTTATTAATGAGTTCACATTAATTTATTCCAGCACTACCCAAGAAAATACCAACCACATCCATACCCAAACACAACAAGTAAAAACCAAACTGTAGTCCCACTACACAATAACACATAACCACAATACAGTCCCACTGCACAACACGTTCGACAACCACAACACAACCAAAGGCAATCCCACTACCTACATGTTCATTCATTCCAAAAATAATCAATCAGTAGCCCCACTACAAAAAAATTTCATACAAAAACACATAACCATCCTATTTTTCCACCACCATACCCACAGCCAGGCTACTGATAGTAACATCACACAACCTACACAAGGACAGAACTCAAAAAAACACAGCACACAACCACACCATCAAGCCAAGAATATTCATATTTAGGTAATATGGATTCATTAATTTCACTTAGAATAATTGGGGTTATCACAGAATAGGTTTGATCCTAGAACATCCATTTATTTAACCAAGTGTACATGATTAAATGGATTGATATTTTCAATTATTCATAGAGTATCAACAACAAGAACAAGAAAATCCCCAGTGCATAATCAAAGTCCAACAACGACCATGACTTATAGAAGGCCTTACATCCACAACAATTAATAACAGGAAAACACGAATAATAATTAAACATGAAACATAATATCCTAACCTCCCTTCCATTATTTCATTAAATGCTATTATATTTTGATAATCATATTCCCATTTATTACACTAATTAAAGAAAAATGACTTGTTCATTCTTCACAATGAATATTTTCGACACCCACCCCGCATGATACAAAACTAAAGAGAGGTAGAATAATCCATGCTTGGAACAATAGATGACCAAACTATTCCTTGTGTTGAACAAGGGATCATGTGAGCATCATGAAACTCTAATAAAAACTGGATAGCATAGGGCTCTAGAATAGGCACATGGCTCATCTAGAGAGGAGGTATCTAGGTGCACAAACAAGGAAAAAATATAAATAAGGGAATATGATATCTCATCTTAATAAAATTCAAGATCCTAAAAACTAGGGAGACGATTTCAAATTGCTTAAAAATCGGATTGTTGTTTGACTACATGGTTATGTTGTTACAAGGATCTATTCATGCTATTAAATAATTGGGATTTAATAATTCCCTTGGAAATAGCGGAAAGGGTGTTAATAATGTCCAAAAGTTGATAGGTTATCATTTAACGAGCCTTTTCATGCATAATTGGGTGAAATTGAAAAAAAAACTAGAAAAAAAGGAAAGGAAACCGACGTTGACGCCAACGTCGACGCTGATGTCGATGCTGATGCTGACGCCAACATTAATGCTGACACTGACACCGACATTTCAAAATGACATGACAACACCGACAATTCAAAATGATATGACGACACTGACAGTTCAAAATGACATGTTGACCCCAACAGTTCAAAATGAAATTACGATGTCGACAGTTCAAAATGACATGCCGACATCGATAGTTCAAAATGACACACTGACACCGATAGTACAAAAATGACTCACCGACATCGATAGTTCAAAATGACACAAAGACGCCGATAGTAAAAAAATTAATCTCTTTCACTAACATTACAAAAATGACTCCCTGACACTGAGAGTACAAAAATGAATCACTGAAACTGACAGTACAAAATGACTCATCGATGCAGACAATACAAAATAACTTAATAACACCGCCAATACAATATGACTCACTGATAAAAAAACTAGATTTTTGGAAAACACTTTGAATGAGTCATTGATACCTCTCAAAACACCCCCAAAAGTGGATTTCCACAAAGGAATGGATCAGAGAGGTATTGACCATTACACTGGATACCTATCAAACTATTCTCTTCCTCATGTATTCAAAATCAAACCCCAAAAAGAAGGGTCCTAACAACCACCCCACGATTCCTCTTAGGGACAAGCCACCCTACATTGTTCGAAAACTGGAGTGAAAACCTCGATATCCAAGAATACCTCCTCAACATCTATGCCCCAACAAATTGTAAAAACACTATGGTCACATTACCTAGAAATATGGATTGGGGAATTTATTACTTCATTTGAAGATACTATTGGCTTTGGATGGCACTGAATCACCCGCAAAAGATTAATCACATCCACATTAATGTGTCTTGATTAGGAATAATTTCATCCCCTCCCCACATGTCAGGACTTTTCACACAAAATAGAGAACAAGGAATGAACACATCTTATAACGAATATGGTTAAGCATTACATAAAAAAAACACAAAACCAATGCTCAAAACAGATCGGGGTACTGGGAATGTATATGTGCCTCCCACTCCCAAGTACTCTCCTCGAGACCACCATGCCTCCACAACAATCGAACCAAGGGAATGGTTTTTCCACACATCACCTTCTCCAAAAGATCCTAAATTCTTACTAGTCACTTGATGAATGCCATATTGTCTTAGATATCCAACTCTCCCCAGTCAATGGCTTGGGAGTCACTGTGTAGATATCGACAGAGTTGAGAGATGTGGAATACATCATCGATCCTCTCCAACTACGGTGGAAACACCAGATGATATTCCACCTCACTAACTCATCCTGACACCTAAAAAGTTCTGAAGACCCTAGGGGAGAGAATTCTTTTTTTACCAAACCTCTTATACCCACATAGAGGATAATCCTTCTGAAACACATGTTCCCCAACATTGAACTCCAAGGGACTCCTCCAATGTTTGGAATACGACTTCTTCCAATCCCGAGCTACCTCTGTCTTCTTGCGCATGATCTAAACCATATATTTCATGCATTTCACCACATCTGGTCCAAGGACAGCTGATTCTCCAACCTTTGTACAACACAAGGGTGAACGAAACGGTCTCCCGTTCAAGGTTTAGAACAGTTCCATGCCAATGGTATACTATTAGGTATTATTGTAATAAAAATCTACCAGAGGAAATTTTCGTACACATAATCCGCCAAAATCTATAACACATGCCCGTAAAATATCTTCCAATGTATGGATTTATCGCTCTATCTACCCATTTGTCTAAGGGTTGAAAGTAGTGCTAAGGCATAACTGGGTTCCAAAAGCATGCTGTAGTCCCCTCCAGAATCGTGAGGTAAAATGTGCATCCTGATTCGAGATGATGGATCTTGGAACCCCATGAAGCCACACCACCTCGTCCACATACCTCCTTTCCAAAGCATCTACTGCACCCGACTCCTTGATCGCAAGGAAGTCAACCGATTTTTTCATCTGATCCACAACTACCCAGATAACATTGTAGCAACCTTGAGACCTAGCTAGTCCCATGATGAAATCAATTGACATGTCATCCCATTTCCACTCTATGGAATATAAGGGCTCTAACAAACCTCTAGGAACATGTTGCTCAACATTCACTTGATGACACACGAAAATTTTCCACAAACTCTGCCACTACCCTCTTCACCCTGGGACACCAAAACTATTCCCTTAGGCCTTGATGCATCTTATAAATTCCTGAGTGTACCTCTAAGGTGGGCTATGGAATTCACGTAGAACTCTCTCATGCATCGCCACTGGGAAAAATAGCTTCCCACGGAAGTGCATCTAATTTTGACCATCCTCCGACCATCCTTCTAAAGCATTGCCCTGGTAAACGCAATCATGCACCACATAAGTCTTTGAGTCTCCCCACTGAGACTCATCCACTTGAACTATCAAGAAATACTATACTATCATCTAAAATAGATAGCCTTTACCAATATCTTCCCCAATATCCAAGTGCAAGGCATCCAACTCCTTCATCGCCTTCCAAGCATCTGTAGATTCTCAAACCACTTCCCTATATAACTTCATACTCAAGGCATTGGATACAACATTTCCCTTACCATCGGTGTAAGAGATATCAAAGTTCTATTCATGGAGATAATACATCCACCTCTAACCCGAAAATTCCAGATCCATTGGGAAAAGATGTACCTTAAGCTCTTGTGATCTGTGAAGACCACAAATTCTTCCCCGATGAGGTAATGTCACCACATCTTTAGCGCAATCATGACCATTATAAGTTCCAGATCATGGTTGACATAATTAGGTTCATGGGGACATAACTTCCTAGAACCATAATATATCACTCCTCATTACTGCATTAGTATACACCCCAAACCTAAGTCGGAGGCATCAGAAAACACCTCAAACGTCACCTCTTCCCCTAGAAACCTAAGCACTAGAGTTATGAACAACTTCCTATTTAGATAGCTGAATGTTTCTTGACACTAATAACTCCTCACAATGGCCTGGTACTTCTTGGTCAAGGCTGTCAATATTGATGCGACTATGGAGAATTCAGTTTTGAACCTCCGATAATAGACTTCCAAACCTATGAAGATACAAAACTCTGCCACATTTGTGGTTTCTACCCAAGAAAAAACTGCTTCGACCTTTGATGGGCCCACTCCTATCCCCAGATGAGACACCACATGTCCAATGAAGTGAACCTCTCATGTCCAGAAGATTCACTTGGAAATCATCCCCTAGAGTAGGTGGCATCGAAGGACCTCCAAGATAGTCCTCAGATGCTCAACGTCCTTCTCCTTTGACCTTGAGTAGACCAGGATGTCGTCGATGAACATGATGACAAAATAGTCCTATAATTCAAGGAAGATAGAGTTCATGGGAACCATGAACATGACTGGTACATTCGTAACACCGAACTAAATGACCATGAACTCGAAGTTCCCATACCTACACCTGAAAGTATTCTTCGGGATGTCACCCACCTTCACCCTCAACTTGTGATATCGATACCTCAGATCGATATTGGAGAACCATCCTTCACCCCTTAACTAGTTTAAAGGATCTTCGATCCTCCATAGGGGTAAAATTTCTTGATTTTTACTTGATTCAGTCTCTGGTAGTGTATTCATATCATTAGACCAATGCATTCCTTCTTCAGGAACAATACTGGATAACCCCATGGCAACACACTTGTCCGGATAAATCCCTTCTTCATTAGGTCATAAATCTGAATCTACAACTCTTGCAACGTAGAGGGTGACATCCGATTGGGATCCATTGGAATCGTATGGGCATTGGCATGTAAGTATATCCCAAACACAACATCACGTCAAGGGGGTGGAGTCAAAACTTCTTCAGGGAAAACACCCAGAAACTACCCAAAAAGTCATGTAACCTCCACCATCTCAGCATCTGTCAACCCCTGTGATAGCTCAACTAACATAGAAAAGAGAGTCTCACCATGTCTGGTGACCACCTGAAAAATGTAATCACTAAAAAAAGATACATGCTAGCCATCCATATCGAAAAAACGACTCTACTCCAGAATACGTCGATAACGGCATGCATAGAGAACAACCAATTTATGCCAAGGATGACATCTTATGACTGCATCTAGAGTAGAAGAGGATCCCCACTGAACTGATGCACCCCCAACATCAGTCTACATACCAGGAAAACATCAAACAGATTGGTCGGACCTCCAACTGGCCTACTTGACACTAGGGGCATGGAAATCCTCTCTACGTCAATTCTGATGTCACAGTCTAAGCTAGTTGAAACAAAGTAGTTTGAATCTCCTAAATCAAATAAACCACAGAAAAGTTTATTGAAAAATATGATCATACCTCAAAATGACCTCCAACCCGACTGGAACTATTGCCTCTATAGTGTGAAACTGCATACTCACAACTCCTTTGTCCCTCAGCTTCACCCCCAACCATTCCTTGGTCATGGTTCTTGAGGATCTCCATGTGGTCGTCCTCCTCCTGCACCATCTACCCTAAGTGGAGTGGGGGACTTATACTGCAGAAAAGACCTAATAGGTAATGGTTACTGCTAAGGTGGGCGCTGAACCTGCCCATGACCACTAAACTGAGCATGAACTGGGCACTGACTCTATATGTTCCCACGACCTCTACAAGAAAAACAACATGGTCCTGGGCCCATAGGGAAAGGATTGGTACCAAGAGATCAAAACTGGAACTGTTGAGGCCAACTCCCCACTGCCCAAAAACTAGAAGGTCCTAACACTGGAGATATGATGTTGATTGCCTTCTCCATCAATGAACATGGATGGATCCCCTCTTGCTTCATGACTCCTAATGAGTGCATCATTTCTAATACCTCATCCTTCTTCTGAACTTGTAATTATGTCAATAGGGTGAATTGAGTAACTAAATACATAATAGAAGGATGAAGTGCCTTATCCAAGCACCTCTCCCGAGACTCCTCATCCAGAAAGTGGTCCAGATCAAAGCATAGGAGATCCTGGAACATGATCCCTAGTTCCCACATAGACATACTCTTTTGCTGGATGAAGAGAATCTATTTTCTCTTATCAACCTTCATCATAAATGAAAGAAACTTTTCCCGAAACTCCTTGTCAAATTTATCCCACAAAACATTAGTCTCCTTACTCTCACCGAGGTAGAGAAACAACCACTGAAATGTCTCTCCGCTCATCTAGCTCACCGCCAGAGGAACCCAGTACTCACTTAGAGCACAAATCAAGGTAAATGTGATCACCAGCTCCTCAATACATCCCTTGATCGCTATGTTTGAAATTATTCCTTCATACTTCCCCAGGGTCTACTGCTGGAAATCGTGAAGTGTCTTCTACTAAAATTCATCTTCCTCCTCTCGATCGGCCCTACGCTGATTGAAAAAGTCATCCTTTTGGGCCTCGACTGCCTGAGCCACTCATGGGAATTGTCTGGGTTCCATAGCTAAAAAGGTAAGCAAGGATGTCATATTCCCTAGTTGTAAATAATTTCCATTTAGATTCATTTTGAATAATTATTCATTTTAATTTCCCAAAACAAAAAACTCAAACAAGAACACAAGTAATTATGATTCATGTAACTTTCTTAGGGTATCTACCCTGTAATCAGTGTAACATCACTTGGTCATTCAGTAGGTCTGGAGTCCTTTAATTAGATCACTCGAGTCCCTAAAATCTCATATCCTAGCCGATCTTCCCTCGTCAGCATCACACACCAAGATCACCTAGCACGGTTCCCCTATCATCCTATTCATCCCTTACTATACCTAACTTAGAACTCCATCCTATCTCTCAACCTACCTCTGATACCATTCTTTCACGACCTGTGTTCTTCAAGATATGTGAATGGGTAGTAAAGTGCCACACCTTTTCTTTTTTTAGATTAAGGAGAGATAATAACCTCAATTATCACCTTTAATAGGACTCAGAGTGGAAACTAGCACCAAGGTTATAGGCTCTCATAAAATATGGAAGGAATTACCAATTTTATGGAAATCAAGATCAGGAGATAAGACAGAAAAATAAAAAACAAAACCAATCTCATATATAAAGGAGACCAACATCCAGACCATGAACGATGTAAACATAAACTGCTGCAAAAGTACAACCAATACTCCAAAGTAATTTACCAAAAGAAAGGGACTCTACCGAATCACAATAACTATCATGATACCCAAGATAGTAAAGTCCATCACAGTCCGCAAAGTCCTCCTAGAAACCTGAAAACATTTTTACATTCATAGGCTGAGTGTACAAGTATAACCAGTAGTATGACTAAAGTCACTCGAGCAAAAGTAGGGGAACATACTAGTTCCCATGTGAGTAAAAAGCAGAACCTAAAATATAATATCAAGGAATACTAACCACCCCAACCTCGACAAAGAAAGTTCACTAAATAACACATTTCAAGTAATGTAATAGTATAATCACATTAACATTTGGGTACCCCGTACCACTTAACACTAGTTAAATGATCATTCCTAATGATGAATTTCTAGGAAATACTGCTCTTACTGAATGCAGTCCCACTTTCACAACCTTCCTTCACACACCTAGGCCTCAAAACAATCACAAGTCTCGCCCGCAGACACTTAGGCCACAAACACACCACACATCTCACACATAGATGTCTGGGCCACAACAACCCCAACTCTCGCCCGAAAACACCAGGGCCTCTTCCTGAAGACACTTGGGAAAAAATTGATCCCGTAGACACCTAGGCCTCTCATCCACAATACAACATGACCAAAGGATTTGGGCCCATAATAAACCTCAAGCCATTATAGCCTGGCCAGATAACTCGATCAGCAGAAAACCTCAATCCATTATAGCCTGCCCAGATAACTCGAGCTGTGGGGAAGAGGGAGTAGAAAAAACACAGTGACCAGCCATCCATCCTCTCACCGCGATTTTGGAAATGAAACCCTCCCAAATGAGATGGGGGTGTTCATCACATCGTGCTCAACAAGGGTGGGTTGAGTATAGAAATCACAAGGAACTAAAATTTATACTTATAGGTAAGAAAACACTCATCCCAACCTATGGGTTTCAAAGTAAAAACCATCCCACACAGAACCAATTTTTATGTTACCGCTATATGCACAACCACACAACCTTAAAAAAACATACAACCATCCACTTTCTTGTTTAACTGCATGTCATTCATTATGAAAGAGTTCCCATTAATTTATTCCAACACTACCCAAGAAACTACCAACCACAACCCTACCCAAACACAAAAAGTAAAAACCAAACAATAGTCCCACTATACAATAAACATAACAACAATGCAATCCCACTATATAACATGTTCGATGACCAAAACATAACCAAAGGTAGTCCCACTACATACAAGTTCATCCATTCCAAAAACAATGAATCAACAACCCCTTTGCACAAACATGTTATACCAAAACATAGAACCATCCTCTTTGTCCACCCCTGTACCCACAACTAAGATACCAACAATATCATCACACAAAAATCACAAGGAAGTAACTCAAAAAAACACTTCACAGAACCACACTGTTAAGCCAAGTATATTTATATTTAGCCAACATGGATTCTTTAATTTCACTTAGAATAAAAGGGTTGATCACTGAACAAGTTTTATCCCAGAGAATCCATTTATTTAACCAAGTGTACATGATTAAATAGATTTATATTTTCAATTATTCACAGAGTATCAACAATAAGAACAAGAACATCACCAGTGTGCAAGAAAATCCCATCAATAGCCATGATTTTTAGAAGT
Source organism: Viscum album (assembly GCA_963277665.1). NCBI lineage: Eukaryota > Viridiplantae > Streptophyta > Magnoliopsida > Santalales > Viscaceae > Viscum > Viscum album. Next base: position 1,072,589,846 of record OY728121.1, on the reverse strand, counting down.
CCTTATAGCCACAACAATTAATACTAGGAAAAAAATTATAACAATTAAACAACATATATAACATCATCCATTCCATGGCATTATTTTGTTAAATCATGTTATCTTTTGATTATTATATTCCCATTTATTACTCTTATTTAAGAAAAAGGATTCAGATGTTATTCACAAAGAATCATTGCTACACCCACCCCACATGGTATACAAATAAAGATAGGTATAATAATACTAACATGGAAAATTAGGCGACCAAAACTCGTCCTTCTGTTGAATAGGGGATCACGTGAGCAACAGGAAACTCCACAAAAAACATGAAAGGATAGGGCTCTAGCAATGCGAACAACTCATCTAGAGAGGAGGTATCTAGGCGCACTGATAGGGAACAAAAGAGAATAAGGGAAGAGGATATCTCAGCTTAATAAATGGACATATCCTAAGTCCCATGGAGACGATTTCAAAGTGCTTGAAAATTAGATCATGGCTTGACCAAGCAGTTAGGCCATTATAAGGATATCAGAATGTTAGGAAATAATTGGGATTTAATAATTCCCTTAGAAATGATGGACATGGAGTTATGAATAGCTAAGAGTTAATAGGTTATAATCTAATCAGCCTTTTGATGCATAATTGGTTGAAATTGGAAAAAATAGAAAAACTGGAAAAGACACTAACGCTGACGCTGACATCGATGCTGACGCTAACAATGACACCAACACTGACAGTTCAAAATGACACGCCGACAAAGATAGTTCACAACGACAGGCCCACATTGATATTTCAAAATGAAATGCCGACACTGAAAGTTCAAAATGACATGCTGATGCTGACAGTTCAAAATGACACACTGACACTGATAGTTCAAAATGACACTCTGACATCGATAGTAAAAAACATGACTCACCGACATTGATAATAGAAAATTAATCGACAATGCTTATATTACAAAATGAATCACCAACACTGACAGTAAAAAATAACTCGCTGACAAAAAAATATGATTTTTGGAAAACTCTCGGAATAAGTCACTGATACCTCCCAAAACACCCCAAACACCGGATTTTCACAATGGAATAGACCAGAGTGGTGTGGGCCATTACATGTATATATAAACCGGTTCATTAAAATGTAAATCTCTCTCTATATTTTTCATATCATTATTTTTAAATATCTTACATATCATGAAATTTTCCAAGTGTTTTTTCTATCTCTTTTCTAATGTGGAATATCAATTATAAGATTATTCTCTGGAATATTTTCTATGATGTGTTGTATGTTCCCATAGTGCATGTAGAAAAAATTTATTCCTTTTACATAATAATTAAATAATAATTTACCTTAATGTCCAAAAGATAGATGTTACCATTTTCCTTCATTCATATATCTTTATATCACCAATACTTCCATTGGGAAAACATAATTTTCAATTTGCTATTACTTTTCACCCATGTCATAATGTCAACCCACACTAGAGATATTTTTTATAGTCCATCAATAAAAATTATACATGTATTACACAATTTCTCTCATTATAACATTGTTTTTTTGCATACATTGATCTATAAATATCTATAACATCCAAACAAAATTATTTTATCCTCATGATTCTTCATGTTCAGTAAAAACATTAATATTTAGCTATATGGGATAGACACATATTGTTTTTCTGTCCATGTATTATTAGTATATCTATGCTTCTAAAAAAATTAATCGAATAAAACCTTTTCTTTTCACATAATTTCTATTCATGATAAATTTTTTATTTGAGTCACTAATAGGTTTCTCATTAAAAAACTATTCATGGGATGAAATTTACTCCTCTTCATCCACATGAGATAATTTATGATCTAGTTAAATTGTGTAAACTAAATTTTCTCCCATTTTTTCATGATTCACCAGTTGGAACGATTATTTTCTAATAATCCTAATGTTTGTGGACAAAGTCAGAGATATGAAAACAATATATATAAAAATAACTTTCACTACATTTTGAAGAATATATTATTATGCTCATTTTTTTCTTTTGAGTTCCCCTACTCATAAATACATTCATTAATCAGGATAATAAGTCATGGGGTAACCAAGTAATAGCTAAATTAGATTTTCATATATAGTAAGACCTTATAACTTTTACTAAATATTTTCAAAGAATTCATTAAAATTTCAGTTTTTGAATAACTTTGAATAATTGAGTACAATTATTTAATCTAATCATTTACTTTTATTTCATCGATGATTTTTTAATCTGATACATGGATGATTTACCCTCTAATTTAATTCTAATCTTGACCATGGTATTAGATCTTTGATCATTAAAAAAAATATCAATTTTCCTTATACATCATTAATTTCATTATTTTACATACATAATTAAAAATATCTCCAATTCTAGTTTATTTTTGGAATATCACTTTCCATTTCAATATCAATTTATTTCTCCAAGCGAACCACTTCATATTTAATTAAATCAAATATTTTTATATTCTATTCTATACATGAATTATTTTCATTGATTACAATTTATTTTTCATAAATTTTCATCTAGAATTAAACCAAAAATATATATTGATATTATTAGGTAATCCCATCTTCAAAAAATCCTTCTATAACTAAGTAAGTTTATCTTTGAGATTTTTAATTTACATTTAGTATTTCAATATTTTTATATTTATCTTCATATTATTCTTCCTTTGAATGGACATATCCTCAATTTCACCTTCAAGATTTACGATAATATGATATACTCCATCAAGTATATCATTATCAAAGTGTTTATATTAATTCATTCAAATACTCACTATCACAACATCATCTAAATATGATTTCAGTTCAATTTCACTATAATTATTAAAAATATGATCATTGTATTATTTATTTTTCACAAGGTAATTTTATTTGAACTTTTAATAGAATTTATTTATATATATATGACATTCTATATAGAGTAAACTTTATTTCACATATTCAGTGAGAAATTAAAATATAAATAATCTCTATCTTTCCTTATTAGATACCTCACTACAATGTGACCAATATTTATACACATAATTCATGAAATCCGTTCTTTTCCATTAAATTTACTTTTATATATTTAAAATAAATTAGATATAATTAAAATTATTTAATTTCTTAAATCATTATTTCAGAAATATAGATTGAGATCATATTTATGAATCACCATAAAATAGATCACATTAGATGAATGATTTCATGATCCATGTATATTTACATGCATCTCATTATCTACTATGCTACTCATGAATTCATTAGGTGTGAGCTCTTCCATTTTCCATTCTATAGGAGAAAATACCTTTGGAATGTACATAGGTGGAAAATTCCTAAATATCATCTTTATAGTCTCACTATACTTTATTTTATTAAAAAACTATATGAACATATATATTAACATCAATGATATGTTTAAAAAATATTGATGTTTTCATTAGGGTGTATATTAAAATAATAAAAAATAGTATGTATAAATTTTAATTTTTCCTCTTAGACTTGTTTCCCCCTAATAGATATTAAAAAAACTCTCCCAAAATGATTTTATGAATATAAAACTAATCTATTTTTTATTGATCTAGTTTTATAGTTCATTGAAAAATTTATTTCATATATTTTCATAAATGTAGTAGATTCTGGACTATTATACTTTCCCAAGTAATTTTATTTTATACAATAAGGGTAGACTGCCTTTATTGTTTTACTATATGATGTTATTAGATAAGGTAAAAATTCGTTTCATATTACTATTAATTTTTGACAGTATTTTTACCTTCATAAACATAATAATATAGTTTGTTATGATTCAATTAAATTTATTAATAACTTCTTTTTGGTTATTGAGAACCCAATTTGGGTTTATTTCTTATTTTATTCGCATATATGATCTTCATTTTATACTTTACATTCATTGTAAATAATTTTATAATTATTTTAGTAACATATAATTCTTTGTAAATGAAACATTTTATAATTCATTGAAAATAAATTTGACGTTTTTTGTTCCAAGATCAAATTGGATTATAATATAGAATTTACTAGGTAAAGTGGAATTTTTCAACAATCAATTCCCAATTTAATTTATTCTATCTATTTTAAGGATTTTAATGTGGATTTGTATAAAATAATAAATCAACATCCCATAATATCAACCATTAGGTTATACTAGTTGGTGGAGGAGGCTTATTATCTCAAGCTAGTGAACTTTTGTGTAAATCAGCAGTGTTAGTGACAAAAAAAATAACTGATTAGCCAATATAATTATATATTTGAATGAAAACCTTCCAAATTAGAATTGGTCATTCAATCATGGACTAAATACTATAATTGAAAAATTTTAAAAACTAATTTATTTATTTAATTGAAAGATTAATTTTCATCCGATATAAAATAAAATTATGGACCTGAATTTAAATTCCTTTTTATCTAATATTGATAAAAAAATTAATAGTAAAAAAATTAGAAAAAAATAAAAAACAAAGGGTTGAGGATTGATAAATCATTATACTCTCTTGTAATGAGAGACTAATTTATTTTTTATGTTTATATTTTTTATTATTCACCTCATAAGTTTTAAAATTATGGATATATACTTTATTAACAATATATATCTTTCTCTCATTCTAAGAATTTTTCTATTGTTATTTTAATTATAATAAAATTTAATACAAAATCAAGAAAAAATAAGAGTGTAAATTCATTTACACAATCAATCCTCTATTATGATGAATCCTTCTAGATAATTTTGGTTACTGTTGTTTTAAATTTTTTTGGATTTGGTATTAGATAGAAGGATCTAATAAAAGTCAGCATTTTTTATGTCCCACAATGTATTCATCCAAGATAATACAATTATAGAATAAATCTCCATAAATTTAACATATTTAATGGTTTTTATGTGAAGAAACTCTTCACAAAGGTGTTTTATAAGACGATTCCTTTGTAAGGAATTGTTTACATGGGTATTCCCCTTCATGGATCATCTATGAAGAATTTATTTAGAAGATTTTCTTTCACGACTACACCCGTATGATTTTTTTTGTAGTTAAGAATATTAATATTTTTTATAAAAAAAAATAAAAAAATTATTCTATATGAAGTATAATGTATAATAACCTCACCAAGAAAAATATCAAAACCAAAATAACTATGAAAAATTCATATTGTTAATACTATAGAAATTACTAGAATGATCCCATAATATAAGGTTATAATACAAAAAGAAAAAATTTTAAGAAAATAATTTCAATGAAAAACTATGAAAGACACATTATTGCCCAAAACATAAAAAAATAAAAAATAAATAAAAAAATAAAATGTAATAAAATCTAAATACTAACAAAAACAGATGGGAAAAATAAAAAATTAACATCTCAAAACAACCAAACCATGGTACGGACTTCCAATAATACCACAACAGTAATCACCATGAAAATAAAGTATTCCTATAGGACTAGATATCCACCCACATTATATTGTATTATATCTAAAAAATCCAACAAAAATGAAACCATCTATTGAAAATCAACATTTTTGTTAATAACCTCTCTCCAAAATATGACATATTCTTTTTATGAAATAGTGGATAAAAAAACCTAGTGAAAAATTGGCGAGTCTAATGGATATCATCTGTGAAGGAAACCAAAAAGAGAAGAAAAAAACAAGAGAATAAAACTAATCAATTTTTTTATAGATACAACTCATCTTTCATGGTAACCTTTATAGATTAGAACTCCCTGACACCCAAATTAAAAATCATTGATTGAATCAATTGTATAATGTAAGCTCAAAATAACCGCACCATGTCCAAAATACCTTATAAATCTATGAATATATATGATGAAGTAAAACATATTAATCCACAACCAAAGCATTAAAAATAAACAAGTTGTGAAGAAATTTAATTATCAAAAATTAGATAAACATAACATATATTACATTTGAAGATTTAAATATTTTACAATTTGACCATAAATATGAAATGTAGTGGATGTGGCGAGTGTGGTTAAAATAAATAAAAAATATTACACAAGAATTTTATATGAGTTTGAATTGAAATAATCCTACACCAACTCTGCAGACTCCATCCTAGAAGTATGGATATCAACTATAGACATAATAATTTTTAATGTTTGATCCAAATTTACACTTTTTCAAATGGAAGAACCTCTAAAACAATGTTTTAATTGGAAAAAATTTAAACCCTTAAATTATAAGTAGTTTTCTCAAATATAATAATCCCTTTCTCAATTTAGGATAGATCCTATTCTTTTTAAATCAGTGAAAACCTGAACTAAGGATTCAAAAATAGGAACCCTACTATTGTTATCTTCAAAAGGTTCATGCACAACTCGTGTCACTGCCTCTTCATAATGTGGAAAAATAAACATATCCTTTTAAGTGAGTTATGACCTATAAAGAGATACAATTAAATGTTTAAAACTTGTAATAAAAACAAAAAAAATATAGTAACCTTCTAGTAATCATATAGAGAAATAAATTTGTAAAAAAGTTTTTTTTAATTTATAAATTATCAAATAGAAAAGGTTATGAATTCTGAAAATGAATCATCAAAATAGTATAGACGATTAATCTCAAGGACATTTAGTTGAACCATGAAACATTTTATAATAAAAATATAGTAATTTTTCTTTCATGTATATCAACTTCTTAAAAATTTATAGATAAAATATAAATAACAATTTTTCTCTGCAAAAGTATCCAAAATTGTCTTCATAAATTTCAATGATATAATTAATGTTGAATTATCATTTAAATTTCTAGGATTCTCATTAATTTGAAAAATTACTCTTATATAATAAAAATATATAAAGTCAAATAAATATTTAATACACTGTTAAATAAAATATAATAATCTAACTCTACAAATGTGTGAAAGTCTCTTCAAAATATCTAACCATATTTTAATTTGAATTCTAAAACCCTTAATTTCATTATAATTATATAATTAATATTCCAACTATATAAAAATAGTTTCCAAAACATTAAATTTTGAAAATATCCTACTCCATGAATATGTAATATAAATTTCCTAAAATTATACTCTATACATAATACTTTCATTATTTATGTGATGCCAGGTTTTTCCACCAACTATTCTTTAAAAAGTATATTTTCTGAGAACAACTAAGATACATAAGATATTTATCATCACTCTATTTGGGATATTAAATATATTTATTTCTTTACAAATAAATGAATAATAAAATTTCTATCTCAACTAAAATACATAAAATTTCATATATAGTGAAATATAGTGCTCATAAATTAATAACTATCATTTATAATTCATAAAAAAAATTAATTACATAAATAGTGATACATAATATAATTTCAAACCACAGAGAAGACATGTAATATAAAATTCAATAATAAAATATAGATAACATATTTTCCAAACATCAAGTAATATGTAACATATTATACATAACCAATTATTCCATATGTATGTTTTTAAACATGTATACTATATAATTCTATTTATGATAAAATACATATGAAATTGGACTTAGAGAAATTTTAGAAAACTCAAAATGTATGGGTTTCTAATTGATTTACATGAAATAAGATTCAAAAATAATTAAAATCATATTATAAAAAAAACTATAAAACAATAATGAATAAATAAATGGAGAATAAATCAAAAAATTAGACACCATTATTTTCCTCTATAAAAAGTAAAATCATTAAATAATTAAATTGTTTATTCCCATTAATATGAATTAAATAAATTAATTAATTAGGCCTAAAGTAATTATGAAAAAATCTAATGAATTTTTTAATGAACCAATTAATATTATCCCTTTTTTGATAATTACTAATCCATCACAAAAAAATAAATCAATTCTCCCACTCTTGTAGGGACTTAGATTTCTTCTTTTAAGTATGTTTTTATTGTCTTCTATTAAAATTATGATAGAAATGTTTTTCATGAATTGAAACTGCTTCTATTTCTTGTAGTAAAATGAACATTCTTCTAGTTTTATTTAAATTTTCATATTTCAAATATTATTATACGCGGTTTTATTTATTTATTTTGAAACAGATATATGTTGTTCATTATGTAGAATAATGTATTTATGTTCATAGTTCAAATATCTTAATCAAAGATTTTTCAATGAGAAAATTAAATTTGATTAGTTATGATTTTTTAGGGTTATTGAGTAATTAGATCACTTGTAGTGGAATAATAACATAAAAAATGATTATTTAGTATTATTTATAGGTAAGATTATATATTCATTCTAATGCCCCAGATTTAGTATTGAATAAGTCAAATAAGGTAATCTTATTATGTCTTTGAATAATGGGGAATCTAAAAGTTATAACAAGTTTATAGTTTCTATAATTTACATATAAACACACTTTTCTCATGTTAACTACTTCTATTTTCACGATCATTATATAGATTCCAAAAAAATCAACAATTTTCTTGTTAAATATAAATAAATAGATTATAATAATATTTATATGAGAGATTAGTTGGAATCCAACATGTGAGGAAAACTCAATGATTATTATGAATAAAATCCAACGGGGTAAAAATGAATATAAATTCAATAAAAATATCTAAAATTAAATTAACTTCATTTCTATGGAGGTTTCTTCTAAAACCATAAAATAAAAAATAGTTTATTTTTTCTTGATAAAAAATCTATGCTACTACTTTTTTGTAAAATATGTTGTTCTTTTAACTTGAATTTAAATTCATTTATTAGAATCCTTACTAGATATGAATTATAAATATTTCTAGAATATAATTTTTTATGTCCATTAATTTATACACTAATTTAATTCCTTCATACACTAAAATAAAATGCACGTATCACACATGAGATATTGTAGTGAGAGTTAAGGAAGAGAAGAAATAATTTTTTAAAAATTTATTCATGAGTAAATTGTTGTAGAGATACCTGGTAAACCAATTATTATTTATGAAAAATTAAAAAAAATTAATATTAAAAAAATTAACATTGAATAATGGATAATGATTATATAATCTGGTTCATAATATAATGATAATGAATAGAAAATATGGAATACTCAGATGCTCCTGTGGGTTTTTAATAATATTAGGAATATTTCATTATCTATCAAAATACCCTAGGATGGATGGGGAGGATCCAAAAATTCATTTATAGGGATTTAATCATATTTATGAAATGATGGAACAAATAGTGGTGAATGGGGGACCAATTTATACATAGAAAATTTCAATTATAATTACATAGAGTGGTTATAGAGTGGATATAATACTCACAATCCACTATAATAAGGAAATGAAATGTATTAAAGAAAACATTCCCTAAATAAAAATGTTCCCCAATGATATATACCATTATCTAAAATATATATCTGATTATATAAAATCTAGGTAAACCCCTTAATTATGTATTTATATATATTTAAGAGCATATGTTTTAGTTTCCCCACCATTAGATCCATAAGTAACTTTTGATCATATACATTTATTAGGGCCTTTTTCATGCTGATAGGTTCATGATATTTGCTTCTCTGTGGTGATTTGGTGGATTAAACACAAAATATGACAAATAATATCATTTCGAATATGGCTTAAAATGGCATATTATTTAGAACTAAAGGCTTGGTTCATTTGAAATCATAACAGGAAGTTCCCACCACTAGTTATGAAAATAACATGATTATTAATAATCTTGGAGATCTCAAAATAATAATTAGGTCTACGATGTTACATAAAAATTCACCAAACCAAAACAATGTTGAATGACGTTTTCACTAATTGTTAGATGCATACTTTGTGCATCACTTAAACACTTTATTTATCAATTACCATAATTTCATGAGTCTCTTAAATCATAATAGGGTGTGTTTCTTAGGTGAAAATATATAAAAACACAACTAATAAAGGCATTTAAAATCAAATAAATCTGATAATTAGCTCTATAATAACTAATCATGTGATAATTTTATATAACATGAGTAGAATGAATGGTTTTTCTACTAACCGTCCTGTCACTCACAACCTAGATTATTTTAGGAGAGACACAATTATAATCCTATGAGGAGTTTCCAACCTATATATCCCAATCATAAATCTGAAAACATCATTATGGACACTATTAAATTGTAAAAATTATGACTCCCTTCAGCTTATAGGTATGATTTAATATGAGATTTGAATATCCATTGTGTAGATCTATATGGATTTATTGATTAAGGGGTTGAAAATATTGCATTTCTGGAAAATTAATTTTGTAGGATATTATTGGATCATGGTTAATACCATCCATCTAGTAGTCGAGAGGTCTGGAATTATGTGTACTAGAGGATTTTTTCAAAATTTATCAACCCTGTCATTTATAAAAAAATACAGGTGTCTGGGATTTTTAAATTGGTTGGCTCATGGCATGATAATGGTTTGTTAAACTACGTGGATCTCCCTAGGTAACTTTGTGCCTCAATTATCAAATGATAGAGGCCACCAAATGGTTGGCACATTGTTTGTTAAATTGTGCGGCCCAATCATGAACTTTGATCTGAACTACAAAAAATTGGATATTTACCCTAAGTCCCTAGGTTTTATTAGTATAATCCTTTCCTAATATATCAAAGGATCAACCAACACTAACCCAATGATCTATAGTGTTGTATCCTTAGATTCTTAGATATTTCCTTCTTTCTTGCTAGAGATCTTCATGGTAAATTTTGTTTTTCATATGATATATTATCTTCTATCTAGATCTCTCTTTGATATCTTGTTCCTGTATTTCATTGGAACCAAAATTTTCTATTATTTTAAAATATAACGGTTCTAAAGTGGAATTAATTGTTTTTATTATAGATCTAGGATTGTGAGAACTGGATATCCTCATATACAATTTCTATTCTTGAAGGTAGCTAGTTTTCCACCCATAATAAGGTAGGTTTCCCTATACAGTGGTACTAACCGAACTATTACTTAATGTTATTGTAAATATCATTAGTTTGGTTTGTGTGATTAATTTATGTGATGTGAAATATGAATTTTTATACAATATTAATATTTATTTTCATGAAAAAATTATTTTTAAATGGAATTTCCTTTAAAAACTATTTATGATCATTATACATTTGATGAAATGCCTCAACGATTTTTTTTACTCGAAATGAAATTTTCAAGCATGATATAGGTTCTGTTGTTTTGTGAAATAGTTTTATAGAACTGCATCCATGGTTTTTCATATTTTTTGGGAAATATATCACATTGGTAACAATGGGTGTGTTAGGATATAGAGATATGAAAACCATAGAGTGTGTGTCCCCACTATGGGCTATTATTTTTATATTTATAGATTGTGGAATGACTTGGTACCAATAAGATTCGTGATATTCATAACTTATTGTTCCTTCATGCGTTCAAGTATATATTCCCATAGGATAGCACCCACTTGGGATTGGTTTTACAGATGATTTTATGGTCTCCAATTTTATTTCTTCTTTTTGTATCATACGGTACATCCCTGAAAAAAGTATCTATTCCTTTATACAATATTACATGATTATATCATATATTTCTTTGGAGATTAAATTATTTAATGGAAACCAAATGATGATTTAAAAAATAGTATTCCTTAAAAAATTAATTTATAATTTAGTTTTATTTTAAGGGAAGAACTAATGGTTTCATGGTAGTAGTTGTTTTATAGATTCAATGTGGTGTGTTTTGGATTATCCTTGAATATCAATTAAATATTTAATTTTATTTCACATTTTATTTTATTTTTGTCTCCATTCAATTGATCTTGGGAAACGTTTTTGTATATGTATTAATCTTCATTTTATGGTGGTTCATCTCAGGTGACATATCATATCAAATGAGGATGGTTCATTAATAAACAATATCCAAACCAATAAGCATCTTAAAGAGTGATGAAAATACCTAGATTTATTTTAGAGGTTTGGTGGAAAGGAGTTAGAACCATCATAATTGAGGTAGTATGTGTGAAAGTGTGACTCATTATCTCACATTCATTTCTACAAATGAGTTACCATGGCCAGGCCAAGATTTTCATCAATCATTAGATTGGATTCTGAAGACAATTAAATGAAAATGATTTGGAATGTTTTTACATGAACTTTTTTTTTCATGTATTTTAATTCTTATTTGTTTAATTTTTTATAATATTTAAATTTTTGTTTTTAAAATGTTTATATATGGATTCTTGAAATTTTTATTTTGATTAAGAGACGTTCACTTAGCATACTTTGATTTTGACTTTTTAGTTTATTAAAAAAAATCCTCCTAGAAGTGATCATCCAAATATAGGATCCAAAGATCTAAGATAAGTTCCATTTGTTAATCCTTCAGCAAACCCTTTATTGGTTGTATAATTTATCCATATAATTCAGACTATGGATCATTTTGTGTTGAAAACTAGGGGCGAGTTGTGGAACATGGCTCAGAATTTATCATGGAGAATCCAAATTTCTTTCATGGTGATAATGGACCCCAAAAATATTAATAATGGATCGAGTGGATTGAGATGATATTACACCTTTTCAACAATCCAAAGGAATCCTTGTATGTTTTTCCACTAATATTCTTGAAGTCCTAGGAATAAATTCATGGGAATTCATATAATAAGATATGTAATATGAGGATCTTACCTAGACTCATTTTAATAATTTATTCAACCAGAATTTTTATCCTAAAAAATTGTGAGTGGAAACTACTCAATAATTTATAACCATGAAGCAAAGGGATTGTTCATTTGTGGAGTAAGCCACTCTTTTCTTCGAGATGGTTTACTTATCACTGAATCTTTATTCTTATTACTACATTAAATATAGGAGGTTTTTGATGGGTTTTAGGACCTATATTTAGTATATAATTATTCTATTATACCTAATGTACTTTTTTAGGTTGTTTATAAAGAATGTATTTTTGACCTAGACATAGTTGAAAAAACAAGTTTCTATGGAGACTCATTTCCTATAGGTGGTAGAAAAGGTGTGTTTTCTATTTAGAAAATGAAGTGCAGGGGTTAATGGTTTACATTGGGAATAAATTCTAGGGTACTATAGAATAACATTACGTAGTTTTCTATCAGTGTGGGATTCGAAGTCATAAAATTACTAACTACATGGAAGAACATTAGACATCTCATCAATAAGGTAAAACTAGTCATCTAAATTGTTTTTGTGAGACAATTCACCATGATTGTAAATATATATCCACTCTTACCAAAGGATCATATATTTTTTATTAATATCAATGGGTGTTAGATCTCATTCTCAATTCATTGGGGAAACTCCTAGTGTGAAGAAGTCTCATGGAGGACCTAAGACTAGATTTATTTATATAGACGAGTATGCATTAAAAGAATCTAATGTGGGCATGGTTACTGTGATATATGGGGTATCCATTTCATCCAAAATGGATCTATATATTTTTTTGATATAGTGAATCACATTCTTTCATATCATCTATTTTATTGTTCATGATGGGATGATTCTTGGAACTAATTCCATTCAAGTTAGATCTTTCCATGACCTTCAAAAAGAGGAAGGAATAAGGATTTATATATCCCATAGGTCAATAGATGATTATCAACCATGATGTTTTATGGGGATTCAAATTTCTTGATCTTGATATCTATGAAATTATCATTTTCATGTTTTGTATGATCATTGTTATGGACAGGAATTAATATTCTCGTCGTTGAGTTATGTTTTTATTTTCGGATGGGGTCCCTCATGTCTTTCAGGGTAAGTAAGATCCTAGATCTAGGAGAGTAGGGAATGATGTTAATCATGATAGAATGATCTCAATAATTTTTTAGTAGATGTTTGTTAATTTCATTAAATAGTGTTTGAGTATTCAATTTCCTTCAGTGGTAAGTGTGTACCCTGAGGGATCTCTTAATGTTTATTATATTACCACCATAGAAAGAGGATGAGTTCACTATTTTCATACACATATGGTTGATTCCCATTTTGTTTCCATCAAATCGCATGAAACCCATTGAGTTAAAGGGAAAAAATGTTCATCTTTAGGATCTTTAGGTTAATATATTTATTCATTATAGTAGAAAACCATGAGATTCCAGGAGACCAAAATCTTTCTATGATTGGTCAAATATTGGGGTATGGTTAGTTGGGAGTCTAATTAGAGGATATTGATAAGACATAGTTTAAGATCCTATAAGGGAATTTTGAGTTTCATGTTATGTAATTAATTCTCATTAATTATAATTCATTTTTATGGAATTGATGAACTATATATTTCATCAGTGCTTGGGAATAACTATTTTCACTTGTGTGTAAGATATTTTGATGTTCCCTAAGACAGAGAGGAAACACAAGGATAATCTAGGTATTATCTATATAATCATGAAGTAAAATCTTGAATATGGAAAGATTTATAAATGTGAATTTTATATTAAATATGTGATGTTTATATTCCATTTTATATTTGAGTAGGAAATTCCAGTTGATCCTTAAAATTGGTTGGTCATAATGTTGTTTGAGAAACCTATAAATATGATTGAAATTAAAATATTATTAAGATTAGCATTTTATTATTGGTGGTTTGTTTAGGATTTCTCCATATTTCATCTTTGATAAAATAATTAACACACAAGGATACATAGTTATAATGAAATGATAAATATAAGATATCATTCGAGGAAAAAATGTGAGGTTGACTACAGATCCCATTTGGATTACGACACATTGGATATTAAGCTATGATGCGATCTCTGATGCGTTAGGTATGTGAATAGAATGTGTTTTGATGCTCGGTAAATGGGTGGTGGAATATCTGTTTACCAATTACACCCTCATGTTATGAACTATATTACCAATTCCCATAAGTTTTAATCTTTAATGTAGTCTCTCAAAACACAGTTCTCCTATCATTATGGTATGAAAATTTTCAGCATATTGAGATAATAATTTCCAAAGTTATATTTATAATTAGAGGGATCATAAAATTGATATATAGAATTATGGTTCATTATCATAAATAATTCAATTTTTATATTTCCTATGTTCATAAATGGTGTAATTTGGTCTCCAATGCATTGAGTGGGATGATACTGACTCAATCCCTAACAAAATAAATAAGAAATTTGTCTCCGATAAGTTTTTTTCTCTAAGATGATCTTAGAAGTGGAAGAAACTCATGGATAGGAGATCAATTCTTCTATGAAGAATGACTATGCATTTTATGATATGATTTATATTGAAAAGGTTATCGACAATGATTTCTTGATTTTTTGTAAAATAATTTGGGGGGGAGAGACCTCTGATGATTAGTCTCAATCTAAAATTTGTAACATATGTTTTTGATAAAGGTTGATCATTATTTTATCTCTAAATTGGTAATTTTTTGATATTTTACACTAGGATTATTGGTCCACACACCTAGGTACTTCTAAGATATATCGTTATTTGAGATGTCGGTAATAATGGTTCGGGATGAGGCGGCCAATTTCTAACAATTTATCACAATTCCTTACATTATAGAAGAATAATGTGGAGCACTAAATACCTAAATTTTTATTGTAACCATTATCCTCTCTAATTTTAATGGGATGTGATATCTATGGAATTCACTGATATATTTCCACAAACTTTTAATACTTAGGATATGATATGTGTGATCATTTTTCCTCTTATAAAATCACTTCATTTCATTCATATTTGGGAATTAATGATTGTGGAAACATGGATTCCTTTATACCTGATATATCAAGAAGCTTAATGGATTTTTATCTAAAATTGTTTCACATAAATACCCATGGATTACATCCATGATTTGGAAAGTCTTTCAAAAGGTGATTGGTTCCCAGATGAAATTAAGCATGATGTATCATCCTTAGATTGATGGGAATACTAAGTGATCCATTCATATTCATAATGATATTATTTGAGTGATAATTATTTATATTGGTGGTTTATAATAATGGAATATTCCTCTGGTCAAATAATCCTACAAAAATAGTGAAGTTCCTACAGATTGTTGAAGAATTAATAAGGTGGTTTGAATTAGTGGTGAACAATTAAAAATAACAATCTTTATGAAACATAACCCCTAAAAGTTATTAGAATTATTTCCATGTCACTAAATAATAAATTAAAATTCATGAAATTGTAAGAATGTAAATGAATAATGTAATATTTGAAAGGTTTGAGCTGAGTGTTAAAACCTACATCCTTACAATGGAAACCCATGTGGGTCTATGGAAATTAACTATTATAATGAAATAAATACAACCTTGATCCAAATTATGTTAGAATAATAATATCACATGAAATGTATTATTATACTACCTCTCATAAGTTTGGAATGTTTTTATTAAAATATATTAAATAGAATAGATAAAAAAATTAAATTCAACTCCCAAAATATTTTCCAGTTTCCAATGTATATAACTGTGTTTATGGTGCCGCATTTCTTTTTCCAGTGAATCTTTAAATGTTATGTCTCACTAAATGATTCACATTATATATAACTTTAGATATATAAAAATATTAAATACTATGTGACTTGAAATTAGGTGTAGAACATCTATCTTATTTCATTGACTATATTATTTAAACTAAACAATGTATAATACTATAAATGATAGTGCTCATCAGATAATTATCTTCAACTCAAAACTGTTCTTGGTTGGAAAATCACTTCTGAAAAAAGTTTTGAAATGTATAAAATGTTTTTCTATATAATTTTTTATATATAAATTATAAATTCACACCCTCTTTATATAGGTTCTCCTAAAGTAAAAAAGTAATGAAACAAATTTCAAATTTCCACTCAAAATAATTCTCTGAACTATTCTCATGTATTACAAATCCCTCTTGAATTCTATTGAAATATTATAAAAAAAGAGTGTCTCCAACATTTATCTTGCAACTTCATTAACTTTTGATATTAAGAAACTTCTTCACTTTTTCTTATCTCAGCTATAAAAAAATAAAATAAAAATCACAACCCAATTGAAATAACACATTAATAATTTTCAGGTTTTTTACTTCACAAAGTTATGGAATAGTCCACAGAAAATCTCCATCTAAAGATATTTTTTATCTGATGACACATCTATGAATATTCTGTCATTTGGATCCTTATCCATCTATTAAAAAACATAACATCCATATTATTATCCAATTTTATTGTTCTATATTATTTAATTCTTCCCAAAATTCATAATAATGTACTTCCTCAAAGAAGTTCAACTAAAATATTTCCTTTCAAAATCTATTATTTATAACTTATCAAACACTAAGTTTATTCAATTTTCTCAAAATATATTTTAGTAGTTCAAAACCTAAGATGAAAGTATTTCTATAAGACATAATCTACCTTTTATGATCAGTGATTATATTATTTCGACTCATAAATAGTTTTCCACATGAAACCTATTCATCTTAAAACTGTAACATAAAAATTTAGCCTTTACAGCTTTTTCTTTACATCCCAATTTTAAATTACATTATCATTTTATAAAACTACAAAATATCACAAAAAATACTAATGTTTGTGTCATAAATTCTTATTTTGGTATGTCTGATGTTTTCTACTCCTAACTAGTTCTCACAAAAAATCATTCAGAAATCCTTGTCCAGTAACCTACATTTTGGAACATATGGTGAATTTGTAAAAAAACATACATATGGCCATACTCAATAAAAATATTTTTAAGAAATTTTTTTTCCAGCTAAATTCATATGGTTCACGAATCTTTTACTTTAGTAACTTCTATTTTGAAATATCTACTGCATATCTATTTTGTGAATCCTTCAAAACTTTCTCATATATATTTTTATTGTTATAAAGTGAATTTTCTCCTATTTTATTTATAATTTTTAAATAATATGTTACTATATAATCATTATACAAAAATTTCATCCATAACAAATCCACTCCCCCTTGGATAAAAAAATTTAAAAAACATCATAAAAAACATTCTTATAAAACATTCTTAACAAGCATTAGGAATTTCTTACTTTCTAGCTACATCAAAACAAAATTTAAACATGTTAATTTCTGTTATTTAACAAAAAAATTATTTACAAAAATCTAGTTTTAAAAAAATAAAAGAAAATTACAAAAACAACAAAAATTATCCATAATACCCCCATTTGTATTTGTTGACAATATTCAGTAACAAAATTTTCAACTCATCATTATTCATCACTCAAATTTTTCCACATCTAATTTTTAATAACAACTCAATTTTTCTAATATTTTACAAAACATAACTATTCTCATATAGAGTGTCCTAAAGCCACACTAATGGATAATGTAATGTTTTTTAAGGAATTACATCCCATTATGATAATAGAATTTCCGTACATGTTAATATAAACTATACTTCACTTTTTGTCTCTAAATATTCTCTTTACACCAATTTTTTGACATCCATACCATCATATAAATTTTTTAATTAATAATATTTACTCTCGCATTTTGAAGAAAAAAATTTATCTCCCCATTTCAATATGATGTTTTACATATTCTCCCCCTTTCATATCATAATCATATAACATAATGGGGGAGTTTATTGTTAACTTTATGAAATATTTGGTGGAATATGAACATAGAGTTATATCCTCAATTACATAAATCTTTCTTTTGGAATAGATTTTTTGAACACATAAGATATTTTACACTATGTTAAAAAAATATTATAGTATAAAAACAACTCAATAAACATTATACTTCATGAAATTACACCTAATATAAATGTTAATTGAATTTTAATGTTTTGCATGATTTTTAGAAAGATCAACAGTAATATAATTATCAAAAATATTTTTCGATAGTGTATAAATTTTCAATTTAGAATCATTCAATTTTACATTAATATAATTCATTTCTATGAATTAATGGAATGGAGAAATATTTTTTACTTCCAATATAAATAATTTTATTGAAATCTATTTCATACTATTCTAGTCTATAAAACATTCCCCCTAGAATATGTTCCTCGTGATGTTAATTTTATAAAGTTGAAATCTCTATAACAATATACATATATGCACCCATGAATGAGTATATCACTGATTCTTAAAACCAATATCCAATAATAAGACCCTAATATGATATTACTGAAATTTTTTACTTCCAATATATGGGAATCTTTAAATCAATTTGATATCTTTTAGAAAAAATAATAACATAAATTAATTTTTTCCATGAATAGATAATAAATATAATAATTCTTATCAAATTTAAATAATCCTTCCCATTCACACATTTATTAGTATCATATTTATTTATATTCATTCCAATTATAATAGGGTTAGGGATTTCTTTAGAATATGGAATATTAAAATTTTGTTGTAAATACATGTCATACATTTCATAGTAATGAAAAATGTATCTATGTTTTTTTGAACATGTATACCTAAGATTAATGTTAATTCTCTAAATTTTGAGATGTAAAAATTCTTCTTCATTTCTTTAGTAAAATATTTAGAGGAATTTATTCTATACCCTATTAAAATTATATATTCAATGAAAATGTTGTCTCATAGAATGGATAGTTGAAAACTCAACATTAGTTGAATTAAGGTCTTAAAAATTTTGGTTACTTTAAACATCCCAGTTGGGGCTATAATAGTTCAAATCATTTTCTTTTTTTGAAAATATATAGAGTAAATCTAAAAGAATAATGAAAATATATTGAAAATAGGATATTTTTTGTAGTTTAGGAAATAAAAATTTCCAAGCCTAGTCCACCAACACTCTGCTCCATGATTTGGTTGATTTTAACTATGATATACTTTTTCCATAGGGTTCCCAACTAAGTAGAAGTAGTTTTAACTTATTAAAAAGGAAAAATATCATTCAAAAAGTTTCTAAATTTTTAATAACTATCCCAGACCTTAATACGTTCACTTACAATAATTGTATACCTAGAGATATGAAAAATCTTTTGATGAACTATTATAGTACATAGTTGTAATAAACAACTGATAGTAGATGATGATACATCTGGAGAAGATAATAAACATGAAAGATAAGAATTGTATGATCATTTATGGTATTGATATTCTTGAAATCATAGTACATGAGTGTTGTATGCAATTTTGCTTATTTACAAGAGTTCTTCATTAATTTTATCATAATATGAGTGAATGTTTGTTTCTATTATGCTTTATCTTCATGATATAGCTATTTAATCCTTTTTTATCTCCACCTTTATTTGGAACATTAGTAGCAATATAATCACAATGTTCAAGTTGATAATCTATTGAAAATTTGATAATATTGGCTATCAATGGCATGTGTTTTCTCTTTCCAAATTCTAAAAAATCCTTTGTAGTGATGATTATAGAGTTTGTATTCTTTGTATCTATCAATTACTAGAAAAATTATTATTTACACAAATAAATATTTTCATAAATTGGAAAAACCTTTTATGAAATTCCAAAATTCATAAAGTGACTTATCAATATATTATGAATGCAATAATGAAATTCTATATAATCATTAATTCTTCATATGATATCTGATAGATAGTGTTTTTCTCATCAGATAACTTATTGGGATACTTTGTAAGATATAACTTATAATTTTCTCATACTATGTATAAGATAAGATAACTTTAACATTGCATAGAATAATTATTTAGTATATGAAAAATATGTTACTAATGTTTGATAATTAATTTTCACTACTTCAGATGATACTCAAAAGATAATATGTTAGTTAATATCCTTTCAATCAGATAAATACATACTATAATTTCATTCTATATGAAATATCTGGCTTCGAACAAGTATAATCTAAATCATTCACTTTGTAATATGTTATCTTACATAGTCAGATAAAATTCTAACATAGTGTCATCTGGCTTGAAGTAAAGATAATATATTCTTTCAACATTTTTATTCTAATTAGATAAAATACATTTTCAAAGATAAAATGCTCTACACATCTTAAGATTAAAAATTATATTCATCTTAATATAATTCCTTTTGATAAAAGTACAATCATAAACAATTAAAATAAACTCCTTAGAGTAAAAATAGGGATTTTTGAATCACCAAAACACATAAAACTGAGATATGTCTGAAAAATAATAGTATGTCCAAAAATATCTCCATTTTGAGGATAAAAAAACCCAATGAATAGAAAAAAATGGAAAAAAGGATCATTAAAATATATTTTTTATATTTGTATTCTTCTCCCCATAAAATATTTTTTTTTAATTTTTGAATTCTCATTTTCATCTCCCAATTTTTTTTTAAATCATTACATTTTTTACACAATTTTTTCTCTACCCCCTTTTTGTGAAATCAAAATGATGTAGTAAAATAAGAAAAATACCGTCAATATTTCATAGGAACAAGGGTAAATAGTTATTTCTATTGAATTTGAATATTCTTTGGAATAAATTTGTATTAAAAAATAATAATCAGTAAAAATTAGTAAATAATTAAATGATATTTTACATTAAATAGGAATAAATAATAATCACTATGGATAATGTAGAAACATATTGACTATTTATATAATTATATTCATCAAAAAATTATAATTCAAATTAAAAAATGAAATAAATTCATTAAAAAGATGAAAAATAATATTGAAACCATTAATTTTTTTTTATCCAAATACGATTCAAATGTTTTGATAATGTACATTCAACTAGGTAACCTGGGATTCAAAATGTAAAGGTGTATCATCTTAGGAATGTGTAAAAAAATTAAAAGGAGATTTTTTTAACGAAAGAGGTTTCCCATAGGGTGGGGAGGATTTAAGTAATGGATCATTAGTAGTATCTATAAAAACATCCCCCAACATCAATAAAGATTATCCATGTCCTCTTAGATCACAACAATCAATCCTTAAAGTGGTGGATTGGATGTTGAGGGTAGCTTTATGATCTCTTTCTATATCAAAATTATATGTATTTACAAAATGGCAGCTTTGAATATTTATCTCTTAAATTTAAAGTGCATTCTTTAGTAGACCTGAGATTTTCATTAATTTAAACATCAATTAGGGAAATATATCATTATTTTTTTAGTGGTGGAGGCATGAAAATAAATAATATGAGTACATAGATTATGTCTCCCTAAACTTTGAAAAATAATTTCTTCACATGATTCGATTATCCTCACCATATTTATTAGGACACATCTATAAAAAATAAATTATCCAGTTAACTCAAATTGTTTTAACTTTCACACATCCCTAAAGATATTTTTGATTTAGAGAATTATAGAATTAGGTTATAACCTATACATATAAACTCATAAAATTTCCAAGTAGTAAATTCTACTCAAAATCCATTTTTCTATAATATGATCCATTTTAAAATAAAACATTTGTTCTTTTTGTAATAAACATCATGTCATTAAACATGGATTCCTATTTTACTATAACCATCCAAAAACTCTATGAAATACATTTTTAGACATGGGATTAGGAAAAAAATCTCATATGGGTCATAAAAAATGAATAAATAAATCATTATTCATCAATGAAAACATTTTCAAAATGGTATAACTTTTACACATTAAAGATAAGCACATTATATTACCTTATGAAATCATAAGATTCTTTTAAAAACATAATAATAATATATATATATATATAATAAAAATACCTTTTAGCATAATTTTCATATTTCTCTTACAAATAATGTAGCGCTCCTAGCTACACTAGGACTAACCATCATGGTTATGCTTAGAAAAACCATCGCGATATATTCCCATAATATCTTTGGAGTACCATAAATTGTTAACTCTATCCCTTTACCCAATTCATTGGAGAGCTACAATGGATTAACTATCCCTCAGTTTATAATAGAACCACATTTCATCAAAATAAATCCCATGAACCATAACATAATCATAACACATAAAGCTCACATGAATGAATTATTCACGATTAATATAATTTTTCCATTTTTTAATCACATTAAATTTTTCTATAAGCCGCCACACATAAATTAGAAAACTTTATTATAAAATAAAATATTAAACATTTAATGTAAACATAAAAATATTAAAGCATCATGAATGTTGTAAATTTCATTCCTTCCATATAGGTAATGAAAAAAATATTTTATTTTTTTTTTAAAATATAAATTATCATGATTTTGAAGCAATGTCCCTAACAAATATCATATCATTGATGTGAGAGTTAATAAAAGGAATGAAATAAGTGTATTCACTATAAATCCACATAATAAAACATTATTAATCTAAATAAAATTTTCATATTATCTTATCATGACATAATCAATTATGTAGAATGTTATCCCAAAGAATGTAAATTGGGTTACGAATTACCTTATATTATGTACAAAAGAATTACAAAGATGTACTTAATATCATGGATAATAAATTTAGATTAATTAATTACTAAATACAAAACCTATTACCCATTTATTAGATTTTTTATTATATTATTATGTTTTTATGGTCATTTTTATGAGTTATAGTGTTAAATTTTATCATTTTAGGAGTTTTCATTTCATGATTTTATCATCAGTTCCCATGAGTATAATTATGAGAATTCATTTAAAATTAAATAAAAACTATATATTTGGAATGAAATGGAATTGTGATAATTTTAAAATTTTATGTGACCCCATAATTTATTTTTTCTGATATTAATATGATTCATTAGATAAATCATTAACGACAAATGTTGGCTTTATTTTTTGTCGTGTTTATAACCATCACAAACTCGTTTCATTTTATTTAATATTATGTATATATATTAGTTATAGAATAATAAAAAAGTTTCTATATATATATAAAAATATAATTTAACAATAAAAATTGTTTTATAACTAGTTTTGATGGTGGTAATAGAAAATTAAATCCCATCGTCCATAAAGGTGGTGAATCGACACAACGTGGATAATGTTTTCATTTTTAGAATAATGGGAGAAGAGAAGACATTTGATTATGGATATTACATTAACATAATACAATTATTGTATATGTATGATACCATAGTCATCATGTGACTTTTTATAGAAAAGGTAATGATAAGGGAGAAGGAAGAATGAATTTAAAAGGTAGAAAAAAGGAGGATTTTTCCTTTTGAATATCATCCCTTTGAGATCCTCCTTAAGTTGTGTGGTTTTGGTATTTTGGTGAAATCAATAGGTCTCAGATATGAGGAAGAGGATTGGGATGGTAATTGGGATCAATATAGATAGGATATGAGTATTTGGATGTGTGAGTAGAAGGGATCGTGGGGGTGATATTTATAAGGAGAGGAGAGCCATGTTTTTTATTTTATTCATTTGTTTATTATTTCATTCTTAGGAATATCAAAAATGTTGACTCCGATGACTATATAAATTAACAAGTTCACATGAGTTCGAAATAATGGTTTCTTACAACATTCATTACAAAATAGTTATGGTATTTACTTATAATGATAAATACTGTAAATTGTCGTATTTCACTATTAAAAAAAATTCAACGATTTCATAAAAAACCTAAAAATTCACTCTAAATTTTTTCAATATGTAGAATAAAAAAATGGGTCCCATTATTTTTTTTCTAAATATGAAATATTTATCTTTTAATTAATGCATCATTTAATTGAAAAATACTGATTTTAATGTTATAACCGATTTTATGACATGTTGGAAAATTCATTACAGTCTATTTAAATCATTTTATAATTAAAATAAATAAAAATATAATTTTTTATTATATTTTTTTAAGAATATGTATTCATTTAAATATTTATATTAATAAAAAAGTGTAAATAAACATTTACATTTTAAAAAAACACCAACACTCAATTTATCATTTTCAAAACATTAATTTACTTATACCAAAGAAAAAATATATCATATTTTAATTTATAATATTAATTAATTTTATTTATACATTCATAGGCGAGAATAAAATTTTATATTCTAGATTAGTATTCTTAGCTATCACATTACTATTTCAACGGCCAGGTTACTATTCGATTAGTATATATTCCTTAATTACTATAAATGATACTTATTTCATTATAATTTTTTAATTAATTTTACTATTTAATTCTATAATGATAAAAAATATTTTATATGTACCTAGGTTGTTTCATTCTCCCTGCCCCATTTTGTAAATCTCCTCTTCATAATTTTATTCACCTATTTAAAAAGTGAGGATACCTTTCCCTCATGGAATTTTGTGATTCCCAAGCTGTTTCTTCAACCATGTTGTTTCTCCACAATACTATAACTTAGTGAATTACCTTTTTCTAAGATACATGATCTATATGTTCAAAAATATGAACATGATTTTCCTCATATGAATGATTATCTTACAACTGTAAAATATCAAGGCTAAAAAAAGGAGATGAATCATACACATATTTTTTTAACAACAAGACATGTAGAAAATTTTCTACCTGAGAAAAAATGAGAGCCAAAGCCACTAGGTAGATAATAGATCCAAATTTCTCTAGTATTTTATAGGTTCCAACAAACCATGGAATCAACTTCCACTTATTTTGAAAACAAATCACACCATTCAAGGGGAACATATTCTAAAGAAATGATCAAATTCATCTAAGTAAAGTTCCTTCCTCTGGTTTTCCACCTAGATTTTATACCTTCTATATATTGTCCCCAGTGTTGCTGAGTCAAATAAACTTTCTCTACCATTCCCTTGACCAATTATGGTCCCATTATCTTTATTTCCCCTATATCATCCCAAAATGTTGTATTTTAACAACTCTTTCGATATAATTTATCACAGGAAACCATATGTAAAGTGGAGTGAAAAATGTATTTTTAAAAAGGTTACTAGAAAAATAATGATAATCCCATAAAACCTTTTAATCCATTGAACAAGATCAAATCATACCCTTTAATTTTTGAATTGGTCACTCTGATTATTCATCAGACTGAGGATGAAACTGGTGTTGAAATTAAAATATGTTCTCAATGAATTCTAAAGGTCATTATAATGTAAGAAGTGAACATGGGATCATGATCAAATAAAATGGAGAGAGGAACTCCATGTAACATGAATATATATTTAATACACAAGAAAAAAATTTCATCAAGATATATAATGTCTTGAATTAGAAAAAATGTGCATATTTATTTAGTCGATCAAAAATAAGCAAAAATTCATTTTTACGTCAACTTGTTTTTGGTAATCTCACAGTGAAATGCATGGATATATTTCCCATTTCAAATCTAGAACTGGAAAATCCCTAAGCATCCCCTTCAGTAATTTTCATTATGATTTTACCTATTGAGAAGAAAACAACTCATGATAAATTAAAAAACATCACATTACATTATATCTGGAAAGTAATACTCCTGAATTACTATGTATAATTTAGTGCTTCTAAGATGAACTTAAAACAGAGAACTATAAGGTTCATTTAATTACTCTTTCTTCTACTATTAATCATAACACACACATAATACCTTCCCAAATTTCAAAACACCATATTTATCAATGTTAAATTATATAAATATACCATTTTTATCTAATTATACCTTTCCCTATAACTCATGGTCCTCCTTATATGATTTCAGAATTATATAAGATAGAAACAATTACATTGACACATGAAACAAAATATAGGAATTTCCTACACCAATAATATCCAACAATCGAATAATTAAATAAAGGGTCATGTACCAAAAAAACATGGTTATTGTAGCATTATTTTTCCAACTCAAAGCATTGACAAATTATTTTACTATTTTCGACACTTTCACAGGGGCATGAACATATGTCTATAGAGGAGGACATGAGTCCGTTTTTTACCCCGCATTCCCACATTCCAAATACGGGCGACATCTGTCATGTATTCAGCAGTGTTTTCTCCTTGATCGAAATGGAATGATGGGATTTCAGTCTCTCCTTCCTTGGATTACTCCTCGGAATTTTTCACCTAGTCCGGGTCTCCCTTAAAGATTAAGATGTTGTTCATGAAACTCTCCCCACTACCATATCTTTTTGGATGTCGGTTAATTACACTACTTCTATCAAGACATTCCAAGGGGAAAGTTAGGGCAGAAACCATCAGTTAAGGGAGTAGTCACATTTGGCATCGCTAGTGTGTCTAGGAACTAGAACACTGGTACACCCAGATTTTCACTTATGATAGGGCTTCTCGAGGGCATGGAAGCAGAAGGCATCCCAAGTCAAGTGTGGGAATTTTTTTTCCATAGGCATGTCTCCAAGGTTTTCCTCATCTTCCCATGTTTATCATGGGGTATGCCGTGAGTTTAACATATAGAGGAGACAAATTGGACTAATTAGAACACAGATGAGGGTGAATTAGATGGGTACATCCCTTAGAGGTAGAACCTAGATGGTTTACTCAATGGGTGGGTCAAGATGCCCAATGAGGACGAATCTGAAGTGGTGTGATGCATAAAGGGAAGATATCACACCATGAAGGCTGATATGGACACATCAAAGGGAAGATCAAAGGAAGATTTGGTCTATACAAAGGTGACACCAAGTTTTACCATTGGTTTGGATTGAACCTTATGGAGGCCTTATATGTACCCTGTATAGAAGACAAAGATCAAAACCCACGTAGTTTCTAGAGGGTGAATCATGGGATCGATATGTAGACAATGTAAAACAACCTGAAGACCTGATGGGACATATACGTGGTTAGCGGCCTGGGTGCTACAAATGAGCAATGAGATGAATGGGTATTATACATGTTTATATGACTAAATATATGGAATTATTTCATCAGGATGTGGAGGACTAGGTGATATCAGTATGGATATGGATAAAGTGTTGAGGGATAGAATGAGTGGGGATGGAACCAAGGACTGGTGTGAAGGTGACAATATTGGTATTGAACCTCAAAGAGGTTTCCTAAGTATCCCGATGGTAGGGAATCAAAGTCTACATTTTTCTGAAAATGGGGTGATGAGTCACCGAAGGAGGTGGCTCGGGAGAATGGACGGATGGATGGGGACCTGAAGGGACTAGAACCAATGGGTTAAGGCATGATCTTCCTGAGATATAGTGGCTCGAGGGATAGACAAGGATGGGGAATGGGTGGTGGTCTTGAACCTCAAGGAAGATTTCTATGTATCCCCATGGTAGAGAATCAATGTTTACACAGTTCAGGATGGTGCTTGGAATCAGAGCGTACAAAAAGGACAGAAACCCAACAACATGCTAGGGCTTATGCATGGTTAGAAGTCCATCTAAATAGGGACACACTTAGTTGGAGGATTATGGATTAAGTATGGGTCTTACACATGGTTATCTTCCTAGGAAATAATCAGACACCACTAAAGGGATGACTAAGGATTTGGGTCCCAACAAAGGGGACGTCGATGTTTACCAGTGTTTTGGGTTGATCCTGGGGAGGCTTCCTGTGTACCCTATCTTAGGAGACATGGATAAAAACCCACATAGTTCAAGATAAAATTTATTTTCATGTAGGATGATATGGTCATGAGTCTTACACACCAAGGCGGCCCATAGAGGATGTCAGGGTCGATGCTCAAAAAGAGGAAATATGGGACTTACTCTAGGAGGGAGGCCTCATGAGAAAGGTGGGTGTCTAGACATATGAGGAGGATATGGCCATCGTACCTGAAACACCCTAACATAAGGTGTTGGGGATTATGAAAAGACTGTGTGAGGTGCGTATGGTGACAAAGCACAAAGGGATAGGGGAGTGAGAGGGAATTGGTGATCATACCCTACATAGTCCTCTTATAGATTTTCACTTTTGCCGTGATCATAGTTTGACATCATGTGTTGAGGATGCGGGTGCTTCCAGTTTAAAGTCCTGCAGCTCTGATGATGAGGATTCACTCCCCACCCCTAGGACATACAAAACATGTACCAACCCATTATTGACAGAGGGAAGGCACATGTTATGCCAGGGAGATGGGGTTGTGGAGTGATCCATTTGGGGGTCCACATTATCATGTCTATGAGAAGAAAAAATAGTCATTATCATGCCTATAAGAAGAAGAATAAGGCAAAGAAACACAACATGATGCACCACCCAAGGGACTTTGAAATAAATTCGTACAATCATGGAGGGCTGCACTGGATAAGGTTTTGTGAAGAAAGAGTCCTCGTAGAGAGGGGAATTAGAATGATCAGGGGTTTTTAGAGCATAGGGGCTCTGAGCGCTCACAGGATCACAGATCACAGGTCTTCATAGATCTCATGGGCTCGTAGCACATAGGGGCTCACAGAGAACGAGGCTTTAAAGAGCACATGTCTTCATAGAGATCATGGGCTTGAAAATCACAAGGGATCGCAGAGTACAGGGTCTTGAAGAGCATAGGGGATCACAGAGCACAGGGGATCATAGAGCATAGGGGCTCACAGAGCTCACGAGCTTGAAAATCACAAGGGCTCACAGAGCATAGGGTCTCGTAGATCTCAAAGACTCACCGAGTACACAGTATCATATATTACAAGGCTTAGCATATCCCATGGGCTCGTAGAGCAAAGTGGCTCATAAAGGATATGACTTCTCAAATAGGAGGACTTTAAGAAGCATAGTTTCCCAACCTACCTATGTATTACACATCTTTTGGGAGTGTGATTTTAAAATTTCTGAGTACCCAAATCGCCTTCTTCCTTTGTGATGGCTAATTGTCTTAATGAAGGACATACCTTATTAAAAAAGGGGTAGATATTAGCAATTTCAAAAGGTTTTCACAATTCTCAAGTACCTCATATGATTAATTTCACCAGTTAGTTCACAGAGCAAAGAATGCTTCGCGATTTGGGAATTTGAAATATGGATTTTCGGGGTCCAGTGCCTTTGGAATGGTGGGATACATGTATTTATAGGAACCTGGGGGAACTATGCTCTAAGGTTGTTCTGCGAAGTAACTTGTGCTCCACCATTGGAGGCATATTTCGTCATTTTTATCAGGGACACAAAGTTGACCGTCATCCCCTTCACGGAACATAGGCTTCCATTGTTCCATATGTGGTAGTCGTAGAGGCTTATGTTAATTTATATGGACTCACGAAGGTGACAATAATTCCCTCCACATTGCAGAGACTTCTGTCAAGTTCATTATAGCCGCGGAGTCGACCATCACTTTTCTATGTGGCAGGCGCAGAGAAGGCCTCAACTTTGTGTCAGCCGCGGTGCTGAAGGTATTTTCAAGGATGCATTGTGAAGCATCCCCTTAATCCTCATATAGTGTACTTTTCTTATATTTTCCAATCCACATATTTTGGTGCTAACAAATTCCCCCCCTCAGAATTGGAGCCGAGGATAAAACAAGGGTTGAATTTTGAGGGTATCTCACCAAAATTTATGCAGATCACAAAGCGGGATTGTAGAGCCAGATCATGATGCGAATAGATAGTTCGCGAGTTGAAAATGTTGTGAATCTCACAATGTCCAAGATCTCGATGAACTAGAAAAAAAAATAATTTCTTGAGAAAACATTTCCAACCAAAAAGCTTCTTGGGGGTCCTCAAGGATGCTGCCTGAAGGGAAGAGATGGCAGATAATCTAGGCATTGGGGAATATATATGAAGGCATTCAGATCACGAATCCCTAGTGTCCTATCAGAAATCCAAAATAACCACACTCCATGAAAAGACTGCCTCTATACAGATTTGGTCTGAGGGATGATGTTCTCATCCCTAAAGTGAGTAGGGATGAACCAACTTACTGGTTCAGGATTGTGTCATGTCAGAGCTAGTGGCTCAGAGCTGCTGATGATCATACATGGGAAGACCACATGCATTTCAATGCTGACTGCCTATATAACCATGTCAATAATGTTGATGGGATGATGCTGGAGCCAGAGGTATCGCCTCCATTGTACCACACCACCCTTAAGGTAGCCTTGGGGAAACCATAGAAGGGGTGGACTGATTAATGGGACCTGTGCTAGGGTGGAAATTTTATGGAGGATTGGGCCTGGGATTACAGGGTTTGCACATCCTATGAGGTACTCGAGGTAGAGATGATGCGAGTAGGGCTATATGAATCTGTGTGGCCCTCCCAATTCCAAATTTATTAGCCCAAACACATGATGCCCTAGGTGCTGAGCATGTGGTCTTCGAGGACCAACACTTGTTATCTTCACTATGGTGAGGTCGGAATCAGCCTCTGGGACATTAACATGATCTCGGGGATTCCAATCTTATGGGAGATGTATGAGGATTTCATCCCTACAGAGAACACATGGGAAGATTCAGAGTATATTTCACAGATAGAAAAGTCACTGATGGATCTTGTACCAGAAGAGGACAAGAAATTCGTGAGGTACATCCATTTCAAGATGTGGTTTATTCATTTCTTAAACATCCCTCCAAAGCATTCCACTGAAGGGGAGGAGGCACCCAGGAAGCTACCAGTCAAGCCTCCCACCTGTCCAAAGGGAGACCAACATATAAAATAGAATTCTTATTGGTGGACCTTGGAGGATAGCCAATGGAATCTATGGGGATATAGTGTAAACACCGTACAAAAATTGATAGTTAGACTGGATGGGTTTCTCTCTGTGCTTATCTGTGGCTGGATGATTTTGGTCATGGACACAAACACAGGTGTGTGACCAAGCACATTCATTATGGTTTCTATGCTAGAAATGGGGAAGCATGTCAACTTGGGGATCCCCGTGCTGGCCAATATTTACAAGGTGTTATGGCACATCAGTCCTGAGAAGAATCCACATAGGGTGTACAGACTGCTCCATCTTTTTTATGGATGGATAATGGCACACATGGGAATCTATGAATATCATAACCCTATTTCCACTCATGGTTTAGACTTCTGGCCATCCATTTTGAATGCGGTGGGGAGAATTCTGGACAATATGACTCTACCTTTGGCGATAAATAGAGTCTGCAGGGCAGATGAATTCGAATTCCATCCATTTTCATTGCCAATATGTGTATTTACTGATGATGTCCAAGGAACTGAGGAGCATCAGTTCTATATCCTAGACTTATGGGATGTAGTTATGCTGCCAAAGATCAAACACGAGCCTATCTGCATGCCTTAAACCCCGCACCTCTTTGTGATGCAGTTCTGGTGCATGCAGTGGTTGACCCCACAAGTCTACCAGGTAGTAGGCCACAATGACCTTCCATGTGTGATGAGGCATATGTGGCTCATGTTCACACAGTAGGATGGTAAAATGCGAAATGAACTGCATCCTCCCATATCTATCTATGAGGTTGTTAAGTAATATGCCAAGAGGTGGGTGGTAGCCTACCCAGGGGAAATATTAAAGCGATAAACCGTTTTTCTTGGTGACAGGGGGCCTCCTCAACCTTGATGTCGGGGACGGAAAATGGAAAATACATTCCTTGATGGTGGGGATGCAGTAGTGACGAGTCAAAAATCTCTAGTACATGCACCGAGTGGGATAAAAGCAGCATTAGTGGACCCAGTGGTCCTATATGAGCATAGTTGGTAGGAAGGGGTGCCACCAAGGGGGTTCCACATGATATCCACTTGGGCTCCTGGGAAGCAGATACGCCATTGAGACATGCCTAATGATGTTATTTTTCTAAAGGATTGGGACACCTAGGACATCAACAGACAATTCCTCAGTCCTTCCCAGATGTGGCACCACCATATCCATCTCAGGATGGATCTATCAGTGATCAGTCATGCCATGTCTGTATTTCTATTGTGTCAAATGGAATGGGAGCAATAAATCACTGAGCTAGAGGACATTTTCACTCTCAGGGTACTCCATTTCCAATCAAGAACCGAGTGAAAGTACTGCTTAACCAAATAGTCCCACCACATTTCACCACTATTGAGTTTAGGGAAAAATTCCCCTTACCCAAAGAATCAAAAGAGTCCTCTTGGGGGTAAGAAGCTAGAAGATAGATCCCTTTAGAAGAAGGTGGAGTTTCAACACTTGAGTTGGAAGAGTTTGCCGAGGCTCATGAGGTAAACCCCAAACCATTTCATTATGGTCCTTATCCAGGTCATCTAGGATTTCGCAACTAACATTTTCCCTATGTAGGATAACCTCACATATAAAACTCATTCTCGCACGATAGCAGATGTATTTTTGGGGTATGTGCCTATGGAAATGGTCATTGCAGAACCTAGCATGTCTAAGAAACCCAGGGTGGTTCTCTCAGAGTCTTTAGAGTTCCCATACATATATGGGGGACCATTTCCTAGTATTATGATAGCAAAAACTGAAGGGTGAGACCAATTATTTGACCTTTGTAAGCCCTCTCCGTAAAATCGATAATTTTCATCCATTGATCCAGGCCAACTGACATCTCTATATTTATATATGCATAGTTCTTCAAATGGCATGGGCCTCCCTAAAAACGATAGTTGGGGCTCCCAGAACTCCTTTTCCAAGGGAAATTCCCATCATCATAGAATTAGATGCTCATAGTGGCTAGAATAAAGTGATCATGGAAAAAGATATGACTGCTGGTGTGAAAGAACCTGACACTATCGAGGTGGAATTCAGTGAAGAGGATCAACCCGATGACATGGAACCCATCCTATCCGACATTACACCCGAAAAATACCCTATTGATTAATTTCTAGAAGCATTCCCAGCATATGAACCTATCAATGTAGAGGACCGGGACAATACTACTTTATATGAAGAGGATAAAAAGTCATATATCATAGGTCATGGAAACTGATCGAGAAATTTTTCAAGAGAACCCACTTGAAGAGTGGATAAAACAGATGGGGAGACTTTGTTCCTAGATGTGAAAACTATGCAGTGGAGAACTGGATGCTTGGCGTACTCATATTCTCATTTCAGATTACAAGGGAGAGAAAATATTGGAACATGACTGTGGCCTAGGTGTCAGATGGAAATAGAGGAAGTCTGTCAATATAAAAAACATCAAGAGGTTGAGCAAGAGATCCTATGCATAAGGGTTCATGGGAATGAACAATCTGATTTCATTAATTCACAATAAAAACTCGTATTATGATTTATGGAACAATTGATAGAGGTCGAGGCATAGATGAGGAGAGCATCCCAAGAGATGGCTATTATCTGAGATAATGAAGACCAGACATGGATCAAGGGAAATGAACTAAGACTCATTGATATCAAAGAGGATCAGGATCATAACAGGTGATATCAAATCTTGTATGTCACAATCCATAGAGTGGTGGATCTGGGATGCTCTATTAAATAGTTGAACCCATCTACCAAATGGATTCATCCATGGGGGGGCTGTAATTTTCACAAACTCACAAACATTCTTTCATGATTTCTTGTTTATTTTTGTTGCATTCATAAGTCTCGTTATCTTCTTTGATTACTATATCTCAATAATATCTATGAAATATCCAGTGATCAATTCTTAAGCTCATGTGGTTTGTGCCCGATGTGAGAAACAAGGGATGACCACATAATTATTTCCCTTACATATGAGAGTGCCAACCAATCACCAGATATCCGCAGTCTGAATGAGAACTCTGTGTTTTCTGTAAGAAAAACAGGGGCCATGGTTAGAGAATAGAATTATCAAAATAACCAAACTATTATCCCCCAACATGCTCTAGTACACTAGTAGGATAATTCCAGGGGTGTTGGAGTAAATCTAAATAAAGGGGAATGAAGAATGTGAATTACGATGCACAAAAATTGGAACAAAGTGAGGATGGCATGAAGATGGGGGATAGCTATTGACCAAACCCGAAACACAAAATCTGCATCACGTTATCTTTAAATGGGAACAAAAAAATGAGGGCCAACTGCTTAACACATTTGAAAACATGGGACCAAACTTGAAGTGTCATCCAATGTCCTTTAAAACATTGTCCTAGGATGGTAGGTGATCCATAAGGCTAAGAATCCTAAACATTAGGGGGGTCCTTTAGATGTGAAAGGGAATGGGGATCTGAAATAGAGGGCACACAAATCATGTTGATGGAAGGATCATATGTTTTGATAAAGTCCAACACTCTTGAAATTACACTACTGTGATGAAAGTACACTGGGTGAGCGTATCATTCTGAATCAAAATTAGGCCTACTACTAGGAGGGACCCCTCTGGTGAGGTATTATGATGGATTATAGTTTTATGTTGTGTAAATTGGGACTACAAGTGTGTAGCTTAGCTTCTTGTGTTGAGGATGATGCATGGATAGTTTAACATCGTATGATCATGAAGTTTCACATAGTTTAAGGTCGTACAGGAAAGACCATGATCAATAGTTTAATGTCATGTTACATGGATTAGGAACCCCTAGTTTATGGTCATGGAGTTCAGACCATTATTAAGGGAGATGAACCAGGAAATTTAATGGTCATGGGGTTGGGCCTAAGGTGAAATGGATGGGCATAACTATGTATCTTATAAGAGCGAGAATCAAGCCAAACATAGTTCTTGAGAGCAGCATGGTCAGATAGCAACGCTGGTGGGGGTAATCCTCTCTAGTGAGGAAGATTATGCATAACATAATTTTCATGGGGCATCCTAAACTTGTTCAGGGAAGGTTCGCAGTTTAATTTCATGCACTGAGGACATGGGTACACCCAAAGGAGAAATGTGTGGTTTGGTTCATAGCCTGATGTGAATGAGGACCAGAGAGGCTCGCACTACATCTCACATTCCTAAAAGGGACATCGGGGTCAAGAAATATGAGATAGTTAGTTTACCATTTAGTTGGCTAGACCGGAGAATCTGAGGCCTAAATGTCTCTATTTATCCTGCAAGGTAAAGAATCAAGCCTTACGTAGTTATTTTTATTCTGAACAGTTCAAAGTCATGTGGTGAGGATAATAGTGTCATAGTTTAGGGTCGTATGGAAGTACCAATGGGTCACACCATCTCGTATATGGATATTACCCTACCACGAACCCTAATCCTATGAGATCCATGCTCGGTGTAGAAAACAAGGAGTTTTGTGAATCCTTACCCATCTAACAAGAGCGTGAAATGGTGGAAATGAAATTTTGGGTGGCGAAAATCCCAAATGAACCAGTATTCCTTCTCGATGTGTGCGAATGCATGGAGTAACAACACCAAGGGTGTTGAGGGTCCATAAAATGGAATGGGGAATTAAACATCTAATTCAAGATATTTGATATTTAGGATGCAATGGGAGTTTCATGATGATGAAGGATAACTGTTGACCATGTTCATAACACAACATTACTTTCATGTTAGACTATAATGAGAAGAAAAAATGATGGTTAACCGCTAAAAAAATTTTCTACATGGAAAATATCGCAAATTGTCGCTAAAAATCCTTCAGGACATTGGACCAAGATGTTAGGATATCACTGAGGCCTTGCATCAATGTTGTTAGGGGGTTCCTTTGGATGTGAAATATAATGAATTCCCTAAATTATGGAATGTGTGATGTGAAAAAATTGACCATGCGGTTTAAGAATCATGGTGGATGAACTCAATGAGTGGTAATCTCTATGGAAGTACACAACATGGTTATTATAAACCCAACATGAATGAGGACCGAAGAATCCCATGCCACACCATTTAGTTATGGGAGAACCCAGGATAGAGGGAGCTGAGGTGGAGAAGGTAGTTGCGATTGGACCATTGATAGGAAGTCTGGACGTCACTACGTATCCCATAAGGATGGGAATAAAGCAACACGTAGTTATTAGAGGTGGTACGGTAGTCAGAAAATAACAAAAGGGGGCGTTATACTCCTTTAAAGAGGAATATGTTCATTGTTATCCAGATTATCATTGTGAGAACATAGATTGTAAGAATCTTAGTTTAAGGTCATAGAGTTCGGACAATAAGGTTCCCAGTTTAATGTCATGTGTGTGGGACATGCCCATACAGTTTATTTCCATGAAGTAAGGATAGGAAAAATGGTGAACTATCGAGAGATTTATGTGGCGTGGTTACTGAAAACTCAATGTGAATGAGGACAAAAGTCCATATCACACCACATATTTCCGAGGAAACATTGGCCGAAATAGAACAAGATGGTTCAGGGAGATGTGGTTGGACCACAAAAAAATGTCTGGGATTCACTACATATCATATAAGAATGGGAATCAAGCCACACATAGTTCTTGAAGGTGGTATGGAAGGTGGCCAATACCGAAAAGGGGCAACGTCTTCTCGACTGAAAAAATCTTATGGATGCGTGATTTATCATTACACAACCTGGGTGCAGAAGATGTAGTTTATTGTCATATGATAAAGATGTAAGGGACCTTAGTTAATGGTCATAGAGATCAAACCAAAAATGGGGAGATTTCTAAAGTGAAAATATGTGATGCGGTGCCACAAAGAAACCTGATATGAATAGGGACAAATTAGTCCGCACCACATTAAAAATTTACAAGAGAATGCACATTGTTTGAATTCATGATTTCTAGACTAGGGGATCATAGATCCTAGTTTAAGGTCATATATTTTGGTAAAAAAGGATATGTGACCCTTCCATACAGGCACAAACCTTATCCAAATCCCTAAGCCCATGTGAGACATGATCGATGTGGGAAAAAAGGGTAGAGAAGATCTATACATCATACAAAAGCACACAATAGGGGATGAAGGTGTAGAGCCAAGGGTGAACCCATAATATTGGTTCATCCTCCCAGCATGCAAAGGTACATGGAGGGATAACACCAGGGGTTTCAAAATCCTATCTGAGCACGATGAGATGGAATGAGATGTGAATCAGTAGACCAATATTTAGGTCTTATTAGGGTCAGCTTAATGATAGTGGATATCAGTTGACCATATTGAAAGCACATCATCCATATTGTGTGGCCTCAAATGGGAACTAACACCTGAGGTTCGACTGCTGACCATATTTGAAATGAAAAATCTGTCTAAAAATTTCATTCCAAATATTCTGGGATGTTGGCCCAAGACAATAGGAGAACACAAAGGCCGAGAACCCATACCATTTAGGGGTCATTTTGGATGTGAAGGGTGATGTAAACCCAAATGAAGGGACATTTGAAGCATGAAAATGGATGATATCATGTCCATTCAGAACCAAATACTCTGTATCCTAAACCATAGTTCATCTAGGCATATTGATGTGGCATAATAGAGGTCGATATGTCTAGACAAGAAGGGGGAAAATGGGTTGATGAAACTGGGGTTGTGCCTGAAGATGAAATATCTGGTTGTTTCTATGTATCCCATGAGGATGGGAATCATGCTAGACATAGCTCTTGAAAATATAATGGTATGATACCTATTCCAGGGGAAATACTGTCATACAGGTTTGGCCCATGCAATGAATGGAGTGGAATTTGATGGATCTTGTTTTTCTTTAGTGTGGGTGTGTTTTTTGGAGCAACAAACCCAGGACAGAGAATCTGTACGTCACTGTAGGAATTATTCCATATGTAGGCATTGAAAAATAGCATGGTGGATGACCGATTCCAAATATGTTCTCTCCTCAAGCGATGAAAACACAATGCAGTGCCATTTTTTGTCCTACAGCCAGGACAATAATGTCATAGTTTATGGTCATATGACAGGACCAACCCATGCACTTTAACATCATGCAGAAAAGGCATAAGAGTTTAAAGTCACATGGGACAAGGAATCATAGTTTAACGTCATGTGGTTTGGATGCATATGAAAGAATGAGGTTCTAAAGGGAATGTGCAGGGTGTGATAAAGCATACCCAACATGAATGAGGATAGAAGTCCACACCACACCATGAACAATCGTAGGGGAGGGAACCTCAGGCCAAGGGGAAATGTCTGGGCTTTCCTACATATCACATAAGGATAGGAATTAAGCCATAGACAGTTCTGAAAATTTTGTGCAATTTAACGTTGTGGAAAAAGGATGTGGAAGATCTTAGTTTATGGTCATAGATCTCGGACCATAGATTCCCAGTTTAATGTTGTGTGTGTGGGACATAAGGGAAGAAAAAGTTGAATAACGAAGCTTGTCATTTGGAAGATCATGGGGATTGAAATAATTATTGAGAATAACTACTGACCACGTCCATAAAACAATATCCATCTTCTATGATATGAAATGGGAACAAACAATTGAGCATCAACCGCTAACTATATTCGCAACGCAGGACTTGTGTGAAATTGTCGTTCGAGATCCTCTAGGACGTTGGCCCTAAACGGTAGGTGATCCAAGGTGGTGTGATACTAGGCCTTTAAGGATGTCCTTTCGAATGTGAATGGTGGTAGATACCCAATTGACTGGACGTGTAAAGGAGGGTTGTACCAGTGCATTTTAACGTCTTACGATAAAGATGAGGGAGATCTTATTTTATGTTCATAGAGCTCCGACCATGAGGTGTATTCACCGTCGGTAGTTTATTGTCATGCATGATGAAAGGGATCATAGTTTAGGGCCATAGAGCTCATACCATTTATATTTTAATGTATCAGAGAATGAGGATGAGAAGTTTAACATCCTCCAGGATGAAGATTCCCTTAAGTGAAGTACTTCTTGAGTAATTTGGCATTGGTGGGAGGATTAATACACTCACCATCCATAGTGACCACATAGTATGCACCATTGGGGTAAACCATGTGAATGATATAAGGTCCCTCCCATTTGGTCTCCAGCTTCAGTGGCTTCCTATCAGGTATCATTGGCGTTCTCAGGGCCAATACCGTTTCACCTTGTAAGAATGAGATAATGTGAACATTATTTTTTAAATCCCTGGCTATCTTGTTCTGATGCCTCTCTAGATTGTTCAAGGCACGAAGCCTATTCTCATCAAGCACTTCCAATTTAGCTAGATGGATTTTTTTTCTACTTTTATAGTTCCTACTAGTCATATATGGTTGTGCATAGGGAGGGTAACTGAATCTCAATGGGAATGACTACCTATGCTCTGTAAACTAGGGAATATGGAGTCACTTGGGTGGAATTACGAGTCGTCATTCGATAATCCCAAAGAATGCTGGAGAGTTTTTTCCGCTAACTCTCCTTGTTCCGAACAATATTATTCTGTAATATTTTATAGAGGGTTTTTTTGAATGCATAGATCTTTCCATTTTCTAGTGCATGATAGAGATAGGTATGATTAGAATGAATATTTTACATGGAATACAGTTTCTTCAGCTCAGCTTCCCATAAGTTGGTGATGTTTTTAGTGAGAACGACGTGAGGGAATCTGAATAATTGGATTACATTAGAGCTCACGAAGTAAATGACGGAACAATCCTTACCCTACTTGAGTAGAACATCTTCTTCCCACATGGAAAATAAATATGTAGTGGTCAGGATAAACCTTCACTAGCAAGCTGTTACTTGTGGGTGTAGTCCCATGGAAACGAGTTCCCAACGAAAAAGGTCTAAGAGTACTTGGTAGTATGGAGAGGCTCTATTGGAAAATTCACAAAGTTAACATGGTTATAGCACACATGGAACCTCTTGGAAAACATGATATGGTCACAGATCATGGTGGGCCAAAAATATCACAATCATCAGATCTAATGGGATATTTTCAGCCCTTCCTTATGATCCCTGCCAGAACTGACATGAACTTCCTACAAAACATAAGAAATCTAGTCACCTTGAATGAAATGGAGGAGAATCCCATAAAACCAAAATCTTTATAGGATTTGATCAAGACTGGGTCCACTCTGGAGGGTGAACTGCACAGTGCACTGACAGGCTCGATCACGTTCATCTATGTCTGTTGGGAGATTACCGTGCTAGAGATACATGATAAATGGAGTCGTCTAGGTAGGGGTCCCTTCCAATGTTGTGGAAGGGGGGCCTGAAGGTCCCATTGTGGAGGAATTGATGGTAATGTGGCTTACCTATGGGCTATCATCATATTCCAGAGTGATGGG
This sequence comes from Viscum album, assembly GCA_963277665.1. Taxonomy (NCBI): domain Eukaryota; kingdom Viridiplantae; phylum Streptophyta; class Magnoliopsida; order Santalales; family Viscaceae; genus Viscum; species Viscum album. The sequence continues at coordinate 1,072,549,148 of OY728121.1, read as the reverse complement.
GGAAATGAATCTTTGATACTTCACATGGATAATCAAATCTTCCTGGTCAAGACCTATAAGATATGTGAAAATGTTTTCCAATGCATCGGCTCAATCATTATTCGATCGAGGAACATAAGTAACTTCTGGCTAAGAATGGAATTGTGCCATCGTCCAAAGAGTATGCTATAAAAGTGGCATGAGCTCTGGAGTCCTGACAATGTAGTCACTATTGATCTCTTTGATGACCAGTTCGGAGTACCCTTTCACATGAAGGTGGGGAACATCAATCTCAAGGGACAGTTCTAGACCAAGGATGAAGGATTGATACTCTACCTCATTGTTGGTGAAACCTTTTGATAATAGGAATGAATAGGGTAGGGTAGATCATGTAGGAATGATGATGATGATACTCAGGCCCACTCTATTAATTATGGGATCATTGAGTCTCCTACCAGTAGGGATTTGGGAAGCAACATAAAAGTGAATTTTCCAAAATGGAATGGGCTGATCCAATGAGATGATTGCCTAATATAGTATGTCAAGATCCAGAGAATAATTTTCATGGGATAGATGGGTGGAAAGAATGTATTCCAATGCATGTCCCTTAATAGCCTTCTAGGGGAAAAACTTGATGTTGAACTATTGAACCATCACTACCCACCGAGCTAGACGGTCGGCCATCATGGGGTTGTTCAGAATGTACTTCAGTGGATCCATTTGGGAAACCATCTATATCTCATGGTGATCTAAATAATGTCACAATTTCTACACTGCAAATACCAGCGCACGACATCTCTTATCGATAGAGGAATATCTGGTCTCTGTATCAAGGAGAATGTGGCTGAGATAGTATAAAATGTTCTTTGTTCCCTCACTGTTCTTCTGGGAAAGAAGGGAATAGAGGGACCATTCCAGAGTAGTCACATAGAGTACCAGCGGATTTACAGAAATGGGAGGCAACATAACCGGAGGCTGTAGCAGGTAAAACATGATTTCCTCAGATGTAGTCTAACACTCCTCATCCCACAAATAATTGATACATTTATTCATGAGATAGGAAAAGGGATTTCACTTTCCTACCAGATTTGTGTTGAATATGTGTATGTAGGATAACTGTCCTTGAATGCCTTAGAGATCCTGAATATTTCTCACATGAGAAATTTGAATAAGGGAATTGATCTTTTCCAAGTCAATCTCAATGCCTCTGTATGTGACAACGATGCTGATAAACTTTTCAGAGGTGACCCCAAAAGCACACTTTAGGTGGTTCATCTTCAGATTGCAAGAAAGGAGGAAGTATAATACTTTATCAAGATCTATGGGATGGTCATGAAACTATTGATATTTAACCACCATATCCTCCACATAGCACTCCAACAATGTACTAATGATTGGCTTGAATATGTGGTGCATGGGACGCTGATAGGTGTAACTTGCATTATATAGACCGAAAGGCATTGCCTGGTAGTAGAAAGTACATTGTGGTGCCCTAAAGGTGGTATAATATTAATCCATGGGGTATATTTGAATTTTATTATATCTATAATACCCATCCATTAAGGAGAGATCATGGAACCCAATGATGTCATCAATCAATAGTTTTGTCATAGGAAGGGGGAAATAATCCTTCGAGCAATGATAGTTGAGATCTTGGAAGTCGATGAAGACTCTGATCTGTATATTCTTCTTCTTTACATGCACAATGTTATCTAACCATATGAGGAACTAGACCTCATTAATGATGTTGTATTTGATGATTTTATCAACCTCATCCTCGACCCTGGCACTGTGAGAAAGGTGCATCTTTCTGGGAGGTTTTTTTAACCGGCGATGATTTTCATGTGGATAGAGATGGTGGAAGGTGACCTTAAGATCTAGCACAAAAATCTCATCAATATTTCAGGAAAATATATCACAGTTCTTCTTTAGGAAATCCACATATTTTTGTTTCTCTTCTTCAGGCATAACTACGTTGATCAATTTTGGTCTCAGATATGACTCAGTACCGAGGTTCACCTATACCAATTCATCAACCATAGTGGATATGCCCTCTTTGAATATAGGAGGGGAATATTCAAAATCCTATTCTTCATACACTACAAGAGGATCATCAGTAGGAGGTAACTCCTCTGAGTCGACAGATCCTAATGGGACACTAGTTCCAGCATAAGCAGCACCGAAATCCTCATCGAGGGACTCCTACACTGCTGAAACCATGGCGACGAAACTTGTCAACCCAATCCCATCTTGCCTTCAAACCAAGGGTCCATGTTTGATAGTATCAAAAAAATAGCGGTTCTTTGAATTTATCAAGTTTATCCCTTCCTAGATAAACAAGGAAGTATGACATATTACTATTTCCATGGGGCAGACATCCCAATACCTTATTGGGGTGAGGGGATCTGGGATTACGTGAGCTTGATTTGTGTTGTAATATGAGGTTATCTCGTGGAATTCTGTAGAATTGATAATTTTCATCCCCATCATCCCCGAGACAAAGTATAATTTCCCCAAGTCCAGGATTGTGGCCTCTAATCGGTGAATCAGAAAACATAGGAATCTTACAGGTCTATCCACAGGTCGGTCGCAATCATAGCATATTATACCTCATTTGATGGAATATATTTACCCTTTTCTTGTAGTAGTAGACATATTGGTAGTGTGATTCTCAAGAGGAAAATGGAGGCACATCCCCTTGGAGAATGCCCAGTCGACCATTTAGTGAGTACTTAGGGAATTGGTGATATGAGGAAGGGACTGTCTTAGGATAGTGGAGATATGGTCTTCCCATCAACGCATTGTAGGCAGTATCTTGTGAGACAACCATGAACTCATTTCTGAATGCTAGTCCACCAAATTGGGTCTTTAGGTGGATCTTGAAAACTGATGTCTTCTCCATCCTTTCATAACCTTGAATCTTCATGCCAGAGAAGATTATATTTGTTTCACATATCCCCATCTTGCGGAGTGTCCAGGTCGGGATAAGGTTGATCCCAGAGCCTGTGTTGAAAAGACAGTAGTGGACCTCCATGCCATTGAACTGGCCAGTGATATATAGTGGGCAGATGTGCCACTATATAGGAGAAATTTCATTATAATTAGAGAAAGATATGATGGAATAAAATTTCTCATGCTCTACTATCTCTGCATGGAAGGCTTCTACGAATGCTACCTATGTATCAATCTAGAGGGGGTTTCTTAATGCCTCTGCAAGGGATTCATGCATATCTACTGATAGGTGGAGAGACTCGAAGATAGAGAGCCTTGTAGGAATTCTATAAAGATGCTTGAGGACATCATATTTCTATCCCAAGAATATTCTTATAATTACAGGAGGTCAATCTATGGAAAGAGATATGATGGGCACTACCAGTTGAACCAGAGGATTCTGGATAGTGTTGGGAATGTCCCCCTTCTCACTAAAATAACCACATATATTGACTACCAACTGGTGTCCAAATTACTGAGGTCCATCCAAAATGGAACATTTATGATCATAACACGGTGATAGTGGCTCTTCCTGATCATAAAGTATAAATAGCGGAGGAGGTGAATCTGATGAAATAAGATGAGAAGGCTATGTGTGTTGAGCTCTGCTCTGGACCTATTGTCTGGTCTCGGTGGCATGTTTTTCTTAGATAGAAGCACTAACGAAATCATTTTGGTGATTGACATACCCATGACTTCATCAAGGATGGCGTCAACTAGGGACATTGGGAGGCTCTATCTAGCACTCTTCGTCATCGTAAACTAGGTAAGGGTTTACCAGCTTGATGGTATTAACTAAATCATAGCCCTAGTCATCACTCAAAGAATCCTCCATTGTTGGGAAAATATGGGGAAATCCACATCTTTAGGGGCATGAAATTTCTGAGAGTATGGGATGAATATAGAACATTCCAAGGGCTTTGTATTCCCTCATGTCATCGGTGCTTGCTCCCCTGAGAGGATGAAGGATGAGATGTTTATGAAAAGGTAGTAGCCGAAGGTATCACATTGAATTTTGAAGACTTGGGATGAATAAAACATGCACAGATAATACAATGGGAAATGTTGAATTCCTTATGAGCCATCCAGTCATCATATTTTTGAGAATCATTGTTATAAATCTTCTTCCATTCACCCTCGATAATATTGTCAGGTGTTATAAACACACATGCCACCTATGTTGGGTCTCCAACCAACCTGTCTATGTTTTTATCGACCTGGTCTTATAGACATTCTTTAAACATATAACACTGTATGAGGGTGTTACCTAAGAACTGGTGATAGGGACAGTGATTGGGGTGATCAGCGAGATCCACCTCTTCGACCACTTACATTCTGGTAACCACAAGATTTTCTGGTCAAAGGAACTTCAAAAATAACTAGGAAAATTAGACTCATTAAATGATTAGGAACAATTCCTCTGATTTGGGAAAGGAGATATGGGAGGTTGTCCCTAACGAGGGGTTGGAGGAGCCTGTCAAGGAAGTGTAACCTGATTATCTCTCCTAGGTGGTAGTGTCACATTATGCGGGGGTGCATACCGATTCTGAGGTGGGTGATACTGAGTTGGAGACTACACCTAAGGGGGTGGGCCTCTGTGAATCTATGGTAGTGGCTCTACTGGTAACAATTAAATCTGCATGGGGGCCTCTATTTGGGTTACCAAGGTGGTCTCGACCTTGGCCTATCTTCCTGTGGGAGATAATAGAGGCAATGGACGTGCCTTCTTGGATTTCTTCAAGGCTTCTCCAAAACATTGAGCTTTTCCAAGAGGATTGGGTGATTCATATCGTTGTCTCTTTCCATAAGCACCAGCCTCAAACCCTTCTAAATGGGTAGGGTTATCAAGATCACCCTAAGGAAACTCACCCGGAGGAGGCTATACCTACCCTTCCCTTGTTGACCCTGTCATGGATTCCCATAATCTAGCCACAATTCCGTAGCATTCTCAGTGAAGAGCTCATCAACTATCATTTTCTGTTCAGCAATCTGTTGACACAATGCCGCCTTTTCAGGGTCATCTTACATATTTTTCACTAAGCCAGATGAGTCGGAGGGTTTGACTGTCCCAATTTTCTATTTTTCTTTACAAGGGTTTCAACAAAGAGTCCAAGACTCGGAAGGTGCAAGAAGTCCAAGAAATGTTATTTTATAGTGACTATGGACACCTGTAGGGTCTTCGGAGTGTTTTACTTCCCCAGGGGGATATTCCTATTATTCAGGACTTGTGCTAGTTCCTCCTTTCGAGTATATCTCAGAAACAATAGTGTTACTTGTGACGGCTCCTAGAGGAATATGCTCGATATCATCTAGTGAACCAGGGAAGCGCAGGATAATATTGAAATATAAGGCATCATACTGCCCCTACCACAGATGTGGACATATGGGTAAGCCTCCTTAATAACTTTTTAGAGCACAATGAATCTATGGACACATTATTGTTAGAGGGTCTGATGATAACTAGGTGACCCAGGGTGCTGAGAAATAAGAAGTGATGCCAACTTGACTAGGCGGAATTTCTAGCCAATGTCATCATAGTGTTCCCGACTCAAGGGATAAGCTAACCACTAGAATCAGAGAAATAAATGCGTCATCCCTAAGGTTCAAAAGAGGCACATAAAATCGTTCTAGGTAAGAGACTCTGGAATGTTGAAGTTTTTAGTTTCAATTGGAAAGAACATTTCTAGGAAATGGCCAGCTACGAGAATGTCCCATAAAATTTTTGTCTCATACTTAGGATCTGGTCCTTGATTGTCCCAATCATCGACTGGTGGCGGTTGTGGGATCAGTAATGGAACAGAAGTTGAAAATTGTTGCAGTAGATAGGTAGGTGGAGAGTACATCATGCGATCTAACAAGCCACTATATCTTGGGACATCTTCTAAAGAATTCAATGATTTCACCACCATATACCTGTAAGATAGACTAATGACCACAGATTCCCACGTAGTGGCTGTGATCATTATTGGTGGGTCGCACTTTTTCTCATCCTTTATCGATCCCCCAGAACAACTCTCTATGATCTTTTATTCAGGTAGAGAATGATCTTGTTGATGATAAGGAGGATTGCATGGATAGACCCTAGAAAGGGACCAAATATTCCTCCTCATGTATGAATCTTCATAGGGATGTACGGATCTAGTGGACCTTAGTTTCTGAAAGGATGAGGCATAGATGACTTGTTCCCACCCCATCCCCTGACATAGAGGGTTGGGGTAAAGGTTTCGTCATCGAATCAGAATCCTATTGAGAATTTGATAAGTGGCTAGGTTTGATTATGGTTTTAGGATTCTCAGGATTCTTCCTTTGGCGATGATGACTCTCCCTCTTTCCCTACTATGGTTCTTCAGGGTAGGTAATATCATTGACATAGGGAGGAAATCCATTTGGGTTCGTACTGGAGTGGGGAATACCTCCCCTCAAACAAACTAGGGTGTGATGAGCACCACGGAAAATGTCAAATAGGACATAGGGAGGACCTCTATGATTGAGTGTGTTATAGAGGGGAGGGACTTTGCTGGAGCTGGAAAGCACATGGGGAGAGACTTCATGGTGGTCATCTGTAGCACGGGGAGGAATTTCGTGTTGACCAACTTTGGTACCTATGGTACGATGAGGACCATTATTCTGATCATAATGGATATGGGAAATAGATTTGTGGTGACCATTCATTAAGAGGGGAGGGCCTCTGCTAGATTCAGTGAGAACACATGGAGGACCCCCATGCTAGTAGGTGACAGGGCAAGGAGGATCCTCGCACTGAACACCTATTAGGAAAGGGAAATTTTCATACCAGATACCAAGGTAACGTGGGGGAACTTCATATTAAATGCCAAAAAGATGTGGAGGACCTCTTCTCAGGCTGATGGTGGTGGAATGAGGAGGACCTCTATTCTGGATGTGAGAGAAGGTATGACTTTCTGATGATGTTAAGGGGAGGAACTCCACACTGGATGTCATCTTCATAGATCATCCCACGACAGCTACTACTTGCACTGGTGACTAGGGAGGTCAACCCTACCTACCAATGTGGTGGCTAGTGCCTAACTCCGGACCGGGCATGGAAGCCTCCCTACTCTGGGTCAGGGAAGTTCCCCTGCATTGAGACAACAATAGGGTTCAAATAGTATGTTCCAATGGTGATTGGTCCATAGGATCCGTGGAAGAAGATTCCCCCTAGCAGGTGTCTTCTTGAGCATGCACCAGACATTGATGCTAGGTTAGCCGAACTAGGGCCAGATTGCAGGGGTATTGACCACCTACTCCTTGATCTGTGGGATTGGCTGGAAACGTTGACGTGCTCAGGTGGGAGATCTCCTCATCATATCTTTTGTTGAATTCCTAGCCAAGTGGACTTGGACATCCATTACATCATCCACATATGGGATTGAATCATAAGAACACTCCCGGGATAGGCTCCCAAAGCTGTTGAAGGTCTGAGTTGGGAGGAGAGACTCCCTGCGTGGCCCTTGGGGGAGGCGGCACAGATGGGGTACAGAGGCCTCCAGGTCTTGATGGGCCATGTACCTTGTCAGGGTAACCCATACCTGTTCTCATTGATAGAAAATGGTATTGATCACCCTCCATTGAATAAATTCATAGTGTGAGATGGGGTGTGGGTACCCGGTAGCTGTGGTCGTGGAATATTCCTAAAAGGGTTGGAGCCGTGCGGGACTACAGTGTTAGCATTTCCCCTACCCCTGCATCCACGGGTGTGAGGTGATAAGTTTTCTGTAGAAATAGATTCGGTCCTAAAAAGAATGAAAATTCATCCATCAATATAGATAATAGTAATGTGATGCCAAATGCCCCAATTCCAATCAATATTCCATGGATATATAGAAAGATCCACACTTACAACGTCCCAGATCAATATTCCCAACAATCAACAGTCGCAAATCCTAGTGAGATTCACGCCAAGACCACTATTTTCTTGGCGGGAATGGGAACCAGATAGTTTGATCCGGTGAAACGCTTATCTACTAATGTATCAAATGCTAATAATCTATATATTGAGGAGAAGGGTTTCACATTGGTTTCACCATTTTTTTTCTGATACTTTCACCAGGGTGCACACATATGTCTGTCAAGGAGGATGTGTGGCTATTTGTTGCCCTGCATTCCCACTTTCCATAGGTGGTCAGCATCCATTTATTATTCAGCGATGTTTTCTCATTGATCAAAATGAGATAATGGGATTTCAGTATCTCCTTATTTGGATTCCTCCTCCGAATTTTTCACCTAGTCCAGGTCTCCCTTAAACATTAAGACATTGTTTGTAAAACTCTTCCCAGTGTCATATCTTTATGGACGCTGGTTAATTACACTACATCTGTTAGAACATTCTGAGGGTCAAGTTAGGGAAACAACCTTCAGTTAAGGGAGTAGTCATGTTGGGAATCACTAGTGTGTCTGGGCACTAGAACACTACTACACCTATATTTTCCCCTTATGATAAGGCTTCTCTATGGTGTGGAATACCAACACATCCAACGTCGAATATTAGGAATTTTATGTCATAGGAATGTCTTAAAGGTTTTCCTCGGCTTCCCATGTTTAACATGGGGTATGCTGTGAGTATAACATCTAGCGAAGACATACCAAACTAATCAGAACACTGGTGATGGAGAATCATATGAGTACATACCTTAGAGGGAGAACCTGGAAGGTCTACTAAATGGGTGGGTCAAGATACCCAATGAGGAAGAATATGAGGTGGTGTGTCCTATAGAGGGAAGATACCATACCGTGAAGGCTGATCTGGACACCTAAGGGTGGATCATAGGATGATTGAGACCAAACAAAGGGGAAACCAAGGTTTAACATTGGTTGTGATTGAAACTCATGGAGGCCTCCTACATACCCTATATATAATATAGGGATCAAAACCCATGTATTTCAAGAGGGTGAATCATGGGATCATGGTGTACACAATAGACAACAACCTGAAGACATACTAGGGTTTACACATGGTTAGTGTCCAGGGTGCTACAAAGGAGAAATAATATGAATGAGGATTACAAAAGTTTAGCTACCTGAATGGATTGAATGATTTCACAGGGATGTGGTGGCTGAGGTAAAATCAGGATGGATATGGATGGAGTGTTGAAGGATGTAATGAGTGGGGATGGAACCGAGGACCAGTTTGAAAGTGACAATGTTGGACTTGAACCTCGAAAGGTATTCCTATGTATCCACATTGTAGGAAATCAAAGTCCACGTAGTTCTGAAAATGGGGCGATGAGTCACCTAATGAGGAAACATGTGATAATAGACACATGGATGGGGACCTAAAGGGACTGGAATCAATAGGTTAATGAATGATTTTCTTGAGACACAAAGGATCAAGGGAGAGACCCGGATGGGACATGGGTGGTGGTATTGAACCTCAGGGAGGATTCCTTAATTTTCCACTAGTAGGGAATCAATTTACACATAGTTTAGGATGGTACATGGAAGCAGAGTGTACACAAAGGACAGTGAGCCGACGACATGTTGGGGCTTACACAAGGTTAGCAGCCCATCGCAATAGGGACAATCTTGGATGGAGGATTATGGATTATGTATGGGGATTATCCATGGTTAACTACCCTATAACTGATCTGACACCAAAAAAGGGTAGACCAAGGATGTGGGTCCCAACAAAGGGGACACCAAAGTTTACCAGTGTTTGCGATTGAACTATGAGGAGTCTTCCGACGTACCTTGTGTTAGGAGATATGGATCAAAACCCATGTATTTTGAGATATATTTTAACGTCACGCATGATGAGAGGGGAATGGGGATTACACACCACAGTGGCCCATATAGGATGTCAGTGTTGATGCTCACTCTAAGCTCACATGATCCATGCTCAGTGTGAGAAACATGAGGCGGCAGTAGACCTAGTGATCGTTTCATGAAAAGTGCATCCATGAGAGTTGATGTGTGGCTTACACATGGATAGCATCCCAAAAAGAGGAAGTATTGGACTTACTCTAGGAGTGAGGCTCAATGAGAAAGGAGGGTGTATATACTTATGAGGATGATATGGTCATCATACCTGAAACACCACATCAAAGGGTGTCGTGGCCTACGCAGAGACTGGCTGAGGTTCACATGGAGACCAATTGCAAAGGGATATGGGAGTGAGAGGGCACTGGTGTCCATCCCCATCATGGTCCTCTTGGGGATTGTCACATATTTGGTTATCATACATTAACATCATGTGTTGAGGATGAGGGATCTTGGGAATTTAACGTCATATAGATCGGACGGTGAGGATTCCCTCCCCATCTATAAGACTTACATAACTTATAGCAACCCACTCTTGTGGGAGTGAAGGAATAATTAATTCCATGGTGGTGGGGTTGTGGAGTGATCCATTGGGGGGATCCACATTAGTGTGGCTCTGATAAGAAGAAATATCTATTAGCTTCCAATGCGAAGAAGAATAAAGAAAAGCTACGCAACATGAAGAGCCGCCCAAGGGACATTGAAATCACTTATTACAAGACTAGAGGGCTACATAAGAGAAGGGTTTTCTAAGAAAGAGGCCTATTAGAGATGATATTTTCAAATATCTGGGGTTAGAATATCACCAGGTCTCGTAGATCTCATAGATCACAGGGCTTTATAGAGCGCACGGGCTTACAGAGTACACAGGCTCGCAGAGCCCATGGGATCACAGAGCATAGGGATTCTCACATCATAGGGATTCGTAGAGATCATGGGATCACAGAGCATAGGGAATCATAGAGCACAGGGGATAATAGAGCATAAGTCTTCATAATGAATAGGTCTTTGCAGAGATCAGGGGCTTGTAGAGCATAGGCGCTCACAGAACTCAAGGGCTCGTAGAGTATAGGGGATCACAAAGCATGGGGCTTTGCAGAGCTCACAGGATCAGAGAGCATAAGAGATCACAGAGAACAGGGGATCTTAAAGGAAATGACATCATAAAGAGGAGAACCTTTTGAAGCATAGTGTCATAACCCAAGTATGAAGTACACATGTTTTTGGTGGGAGCTTCTTGTAGCTTGGGTACTTTGAAAAGTATTGAGTTCCCAAAGGGGCATCCTTCATTTGAGATGGACAATAGGGTTCAAAAAGGGAATCCCTTCTTAAAATAGGGGTAGATTTGAGAAAGGGAAAAAAATTCACAATGCTCAAGTACCTTGGATTATTTATTTTACCAGTTGGTTTCTAGAGAAAAGAACGCTTCGAGATTTGGGAATTTGGAAGAAGAAAGGACGAGGTCTGGCTCCTTTATAATGGAGGGAGCCATATATTTATAGGCACCATGTGGGTTCAATGGTCTAAGGGTGTGCTGTAAAGTAACTTGTGCCCCTCCATTGGAGACAGATTTTGTCAAGTTTCTCATAGTCATGAAGTCAAGCATTATCCACTATATGGCATAGAGACTTCCTTCATTCCCTCGATGACGGTCAAATAAGCTTCCATTAATTTTCAAGGACTCGCAGAGGTGACCATCCTTCCCTTCGTGGAACAAAGGCTGCCATCATGTTTGTTGAATTTGTGGAGTCGACCGTCACTTTTCTCTACGGCGGGTGCAGAGAAGGCCTCAGCTTTGCGCCGGCCGCGGTGCTGAAGGGATTTGCGAGGTTGTATCAGGATGCAACCCCTTTGGCACAATTTAGTGTCCTTTACTTATTTTTACCAATGCACATATTTTGGCACCAACATTTACTTTTCGATGAAGGTAATCAATTGTGAAATCATAATACTTAATCAGTTATAACCATCTTCTCTACCTCATGTTCAATTACATTTGAGTAAATATATACTCCAAACTTTTATTATCAGTATATATTTATAATTTCTATAAATATAAATTACTTTCATAAATTTTTAATGTAAAAAAACAATAGATAATTCCAAATCTAGTCAGTGATAAATTAACTCATGAGGTTTCAGTTGTTGCGAAGTGTAAGAAACTACCTGACCATTCTACATTAGAACACATCCATGTCCCTTTAAAGAAGCACCCATATAGATGAAAAAAGCCCCATTTATAGAGGTAGGGCCATAAATAGATAATTCACCAATAAAATTTTTAGTTCTTAATAACAAAAATAAAATTCACTATTACAAATAAATTTAACCCCTTTTCATGTTAACATAGTTAGAGGGATATATAACCATGAAAAGTATTTAAAACCCATTGATAATAGCCTAAAAATCCATGAAAACTAAAAATATCAGTAACATTTGTAGGTCTTATTCATTAAATGACCCCTTTTTCGCTAGATGAACTGTTATGAAATCCATATTTAGAACGTCCCTGAGAAAAGAAATATGTTGTAATCAAAAATCCAAATTTCTAAATTTCCATTGTAACTTGTTTTCATTAAGGGGTTTAGAGAAATCCATATATGTTTATCATGATCCTCATGACATTTGTAATAGACCTAAATATCATCAATAAAAAAACAAAAAACTAATCCAAATATTCATCTAAGATCATCTTCATAAAATCCATAAATACAAAATGATCATTTTCAAACCAAAAGGGCATAACTAAAAACTCATAATTCCCAAACATAGTATGTAACGTTGTTTTCATATTGTCATCATCCTTAACCACTAGCTAATGGTACCTAACCTAATAACAATACTTGAAATGTAATATTCTCCTTGGAAAATATATAAAAAATAATTCATATGAGGAAATGTATACTTACTATTTATAGTAATGTTATTAAATTATTTATAATCGATTTCAAGCATCATGGAACCATCTTTATTTTAAACAAACATAACAAGAGTACCCCATGGTAAACTGCTAGGTTGAATGAAACATTTATCTAGAAACACCTGCACTTGATTTATCAATTCTTGAAGTTCTACTTCAGCCATTATATATATGTTTTTGAAAAAGGTTTATCATTATTTAATAAATCCCTAGTAAATGAAACCTTCCAATAAGGTATAATACCATGAAACTCATCATGAAAAAAATCCAGATTCTCATCTACCATCAGAAAATCATTAATATTAATAATTCACTTGTTTTCAATAATATGTACAAGAAACAAATTATTTTCATATTTTAAAGTCGTATCATCTTATTTATATGTTATCAATTTTATGAGTTCATTCATGTATACAAACTAAGTCTCTTACTAAAAACAACATCGTTATCTCTATAATGAATCTTATATTGGTAAATAAAAAACCAATCCAAATCCAAAGTAACAAAAAATTATACCAGAGGCAGGAAAAAAAATTCAGGTAAATTCATTCCACACATGTTGAGAGGAAGATTCTTGCAATTATTTTGGTGTAATATTTCTGCATGAGTTTTCACAAAAAGTTATGGCTTCATTTCTTGAGGTGTAATTTCCACTTTTCAATAAAATTTATCAAAAATGAATATATGTGTATACGATGTATCAAAAAAAACATTACCATAATCTGAATAAAAAAACATTGTACATGATATCACTTCGTTTCATGTCATAACATCTACTGAGGTAGTTGCAAAGGATTTCACCACACCTTTGTACTAATAGTTTGTCTACTTCCCATCATTCGTATTCCTCTTAGGACAATCATATTCTTTACAACCATATCATTATATTAAATTTTTTTACTATAATTTTATTCATATTTTAATTACCACTACCATAATCTTTTTCATTGCTATTAATATCCATATTAAAAAACATTCCACATTGGAAACACTTACCAGACATCAAAAGGCATTTATCGGTGTGTTTTTACAGCAATTATCACACAAAGATAACTTAATTTTATTATCATAAAACTAATTGGATTCATTTATTCCTCTTATATACCACCATAAACTCTTCATATGCTAGTTTTCAAAGAATATATGATCATCAGAAAACTCCTTTTCCACATTATCCTCACATCGAACATGTTTCTCATAAAAATTTGATTCATGAGAAGCCAATTCCATTTAATATTTTTTTATTAATTCGTAGTAAAAAACCAATCATTTTAGAATCGAGGTCCCATATAAAATTTGGACCATACCATTCCAATCGAGCGAACTTTTCTTTGTATGCATCCATGGAATCATCCTCATTCCCCAATTAGAAGAATTATTTTCCATCCTTTATTGAATCATCTTTGGAAAATATATCTCAAGAAAATTATTTTATAATTCATCACATTCTAAATAATAAATCTATTTGTTATACCTGATATTTCAACCAGTGACCACCACTAGTTATCTCCACCTTCAAAATGTTAAATAGTAAGACTAACCTTTTGATGGTAAGAACAACCCATGACAATGAAAATATTTTATAGGGATTTAATCAATGATTCAGTTACAATTGCTTGAGAAGATCCATTAAATGATGAAGGGTGTTGCCTCATAAAATGTTCCAATACTGAAACATTACTCTCAGTATGATCTAGATGATCTTGTGCATTGATGTAACCACAATTTATAGCTTTCATCAACCAATACATTACTATAACGAACTGCTTCATTCCAATTCCCAATATTCCATGTTGTGAATTCAGATAGATATCGTCCTCCAGGTTTCTTCCTATATCAGATTGGATTTTTTTTTACGTTAAAAAAAAAATATTTTCCATAAAACGCTTACACCAATTTTTTTTTTAAAAATTCACCTCAAAGGCGGCATCCTGGATGCCGCCTTTGCATTTCGGGGGCAAGGCGGCATCCGTGATGCCGCCTTTCTCCTAAAAAAACTTTTTTTTTGAAAATTTTTATTTTTATTTTTATTTGTTTTGTTTTTTTTTGTTTATATATATATATATATATATATATAAACAAAACAAAAAATTTCAGCAAAATTTCTCTACAATTAAAGATCCAGCGCTACAGCCATTACAACAGTCTGGATTCTGACAGAAACTCTCACCCAGGCCTCCCTTTTATAAGAGGACTTGCCCTGAAAATCATTCTGCATTTTCGATGTGGGATTAAGGTTCTACCTTTACTGCACAATACATTCTGCATTTCCGATGTGGGATTCTGTTACAAGTACGTGACTTTGAAATACAATAAAATATAAACTATAAGGCCAATATAAATGAAATTTTAAACATTAATTAAAAATATAATAAATAGTTGAAAACAAAAAGAATTTCCTCAAAAATGTTGATGAAAAATAATCTATAACCTTTCAAAACCGCCTACTTGAAACTTAAAAATGTTTCAAATACGTGAATTTGAAAGACTATAAAATATAAACTATAAAACGAATATAATTGGAAATTTAAACATTGATTAAACATATAATAAATAGTTGAAAACAAAATAAATTTCCAAAAAAATGTTGATGAAAAGTAATTTATAAGATTTCAAAACTGCATACTTGAAACTTAAAATTTTTCAAGTACGTGACTTTGAAAGACTATAAAATATAAACTATAAGGCCAATATAAATGAAACTTAAAACATGGATTAAACATATAAAAAATAGTTGAAAACAAAAAAAATCATAAAAAATGATGATAAAAAATAATTTATAAACTTTCAAAACCACTTACTAATTATTAGTAATTAGTAATTAGTAATTAATAATTATTAATTAGTTAATTAGTAATATAAATATTAATTATAATTAGTCATTATAATTATTAATTATTAATTATTAATAATTAATTATATAATAGTTAGTTAGTTCATTAGTTATATAATTATTAATTATATAATAATTAATTAGTAAATTAGTAATATAATTTTTAATTAAATTAATTCATTATAATTTTTAATTATTAATTAGTAATTATTAATAATTAAATATGTCATAATTAATTAGTTAATTAGAAATATTATCATTAATTATATAATAATTAATTAGTAATATAATTATTACATATATAATAAATATTTAGTTAATTAGAAATACAATTAATAATTATAACTAATTAATTAGTAATTAGTAATTATTAATTATTAATTAGTTAATTAGTAATATAAATATTTATTATAATTATTCATTATAATTAGTAATTAGTAATTAATAATTATTAATAAGTAATTAGTAATTATTAATTAGTTAATTAGTAATATAAATATTAATTATAACTATTCCTTAAATTATTAATTATTAATTATTACTCATTAATTATTAATTATATAATAAATAATTAGTTAATTATTAATATAACTATTAATTATATAATAACTAATTAGTTAATTAGTTATATAATTATAATCTTTCAAAGTCACGTACTTGAAACATTTTTAAGTTTCAAGTAGGCGGTTTTGAAAGATTATAAATTATTTTTCATTAACATTTTTTTGGAAATTGCTTTTGTTTTCAACTATTTCTTATATTTTTAATCAATGTTTAATGTTTCATTTATATTGGTCTTCTATTTTATGTTTTATGGTTTTTCATAGTCACGTACTTGAAAAATTTTAAGTTTCAAGTATGCGGTTTTGAAAGCTTATAAATTACTTTTCATCAACATTTTTTTGGAAATTTCTTCTGTTTTCAACTATTTATTATATGTTTAATCAATGTTTAAAGTTTCAATTATATTCGTTTTATAGTTTATATTTTACAGTCTTTCAAATTCAAGTATTTGAAACATTTTTATGTTTCAAGTAGGCGATTTTGAAAGGTTATAGATTATTTTTCATCAACATTTTTGAGGAAATTCTTTTTGTTTTCGACTATTTATTATATGTTTAATCAATGTTTAAAATTTTATTTATATTGGCCTTATAGTTTATATTTTATTGTATTTCAAAGTCACGTACTTGAAACAGAATCCCACATCGGAAATGCAGAATGTACTGCGCAGTAAAGGTAGAACCTGAATCCCACATCGAAAATGCAGAATGATTTTCAGGGCAAGCCCACTTATAATGAATAATTATAATAAATATTTATATTACTGATTAACTAATTAATAATTACCAATTACTAATTAATTATTTATAATTATTAATTATATTTCTAATTAACTAAATATTTATTATATATGTAATAATTAAGTATTATATAATTGATAATTTTATTACTAATTAACTAATTAGTTATTATTTAATTAATGATTAATAAACACTAATTACCAAATTACAAATTATATACTAATTAATTAGTTATTTCGTAATATAAATATTAATTATATACTAATTAAATAGTTAATTAGTAATTGAATTATTAATTATATAATTTGTAATTAGGTAATTAGTAATTATTAATATTTTATTATTATGATCGTATGGTTATATAAATAGAACCTAATTTACCCCCTCCTGAGATTCCACTCTGACCAACAAGTAAAAATAGTATTTTGATTTCAGTACACATAAAACATGTAAACAATAATGTACAATCAATGCATATGTCTGTGGCGAGGAGATTCCGTCCCACATGGTGGTCTGCGAATAGGACGTCCGCGTCGAGTGCGCAGTGGAGTCTGATGACCTGAAGAAGGCTGATCCTCGGGCACTGAAACATCGACCGTCGCATCCTCCATCTGTGTGTCAGTGGGAGGAACTGTCAACTACATCTCGTACTGCCATTCGGATCCTTCTCCCACTAGGGTGGTAGAAGGACATGCCTCCATCGCAGAGGGGAACGAAGCCTGTGAAGGAGCTATACCCCAAGACGACGACGGCTCTAGAATCCAAGGTTGTGAAGGATCTGGAACCCAAGATGGAGAGAATTGCGGATATCCTGTCAGGAAAGACAGATCCCATGCCAACTGAGGCACATCCTGAATAGGCTGATCCTGGACTACTAGAGGCCCGACCTCTGCCTGTGGAACAGGCGAGGCCTCACGTGCAGCATGACGCTGTCTACGTCGTCGTGGTCGTGGCTCCTCAGCACCAGCAGCAGCTGCAGGATGTTCCTCTCGGGCAGGAACCTCCTGTCTCTGAGCCAGATGCGTGAAGATGCTCCCAGAAAGCGCATGAAAAGATGCCCTCGCCTCTAGCGTTGTAGCATGGAAGGCTGCCCGGCTAAAGACCCCCTCCTCCTCTTCATCACTCATGCGAACAAGCTGCTCTGTGTGACTTCCCTGTAAGTAGATTCAAATGGAATTAGAAAATAATTCAATAAACAAACTAATAGGAATTTATTAACTTACCATCCTTTGCATCTCTATGCCAGCTTGGGTAAGATACAGTATAGACTTCAGTCTATACCATGGTGCATAGTCAACCTGCTATGAAAAAGAGAATTGATTTGTAAGAACACCCTGAATACGTAACTCTGCACGTCTGTGCCAGCAGTCGATAAAACTCACATGTACTTGGGACCAGTCATCATCCTGCCTCCCTGTCAGATTTATCCCTTGAAGCTTGTCTGTCTGTCTAGATGGTAATGGAATCGGCTGAGTATGAAAAAATTGGCGCATGAACCTGTCAGGCTACTGCCACTCAATAATACGAAAGTGAATGAGGGGCACTACAGCCATAGCATCCTCAATCCCAACAGTGCAGTATGCTGGCAACTGGTCCATAATACTCTAGTATGGAAGCCATGAAATCTGAAATTACAAGTGATTTTGTCAAAAATACACCCAACTAAAAACCAAAATTGATGTTATTATTAAAAATGTTAGACAGTGATAGATTGTATATACATACCTGATCAGGTAAGAGACAGTCCAACTGCAGCCGATATACGCCCAAATGCTGTCTTGGAACCACGTCAAAATTGTGTCGCTAACACCACCTGTAAAATACAACGATAATGACAAATAATGAGAAATTATAGTCAATAAATCATAGTAGAATCAAAAACCAATAGAAATGACTTATCATACCAGCATCCACGCGGAGCATCATGCAACACCTCCATCTCGACCGGTGGACCAGCAAGGTCAGGGCGGAATGCTGGGATGCGCTCCCATGCCCACATCTGAATAAGAATGACGCATCCTCCAAGACCTGTACGGTCCCTATGGGATAGTCTGCATAATGATCTGTACGTGTATGCCAAGCAGGCTGATCCCCAACTGTACGTCCCAACCCGATCAAAGTCCTCTAGTAGGGGTAGATACATCATATGCACGTGCATCCCCGAGTGATCAGTACACATGGTCCCACCAATGAGTCGTAAGATATATGCACGGGTGTAAAGCATGACAGTATGCTCATCATCATCATCCTGTAAATGTGGAATCTGCGACTCCAACCAACACATAGATATGGACGATCCATCTGTAGCCCTACGGTCGGACAAAATATCAACGCCTAACAAGCGTTGAGCAAGGTCTGGCCAAGCTGCATGAGTGGGTCTAATAACGGGTCTCCCCTGGATAGGAAGACCGAGAAGCACTGCGACATCCTCGTGGGTGATGGTCATCTCTCCCTCAGGCAAGTGGAATGTGTGTGTCTCTGGTCTCCATCTCTCAACGAGGGCAACAAGTAGGTAATGATCTACAAATGTGAAATCTGATACGGCAAGGCCATAGAAGTCAGCACGGTGCAAGTAAGGTCTAATGTCATGTGGAGGCTCCATGTGATGAAAATGGTGTGCTCGACGCACCTTCACAAATTGATCTGGATGACCCTCTAACACGGCCTGCGAAATATGGGTAGGCTGCTGAGTGAGTATTATGGTATCATCCATCTGCATATAAACAAAGAAAACAAGTCGTAAGTGTAAAATGTAAATATAACATTATGATGTTTTTAGAATTTATCTAATTGTATGTATTCAATATCTTATGCTAAATATTATGATACTATAAATTTGTTATAGAACAGTTTGCTAAAATATCCTGCATGTTTGCATTGGGGTTTAGGTTGGAGGGTTTAGGGTTAAAATTTTTAATATTAACATCCAAGAAACATGTAAATGGGTTAACTGACATTTACTTTTCAATATGGGTTAAGTGTTCCGCTTTCAGAGTTTTGAAATAAATTCTATTATCTCATATTTAAAGTTATTTCTTGAAAGCATGAATATTAATATGAAATAAGTTATGTTATCTAAAATATTGAGTCTTGAATTTGGTTACACATATTTTGGGGGAGCTTTGTGATTAACTACTTATGGATTGGATTAAGATAAACCATGTCAATTAGTAATGATGTTTTTAGAATTTATCTAATTGTATGTATTCAATATCTTATGCTAATTATTATGATACTATAAATTTGTTATAGAACAGTTTGCTAAATTATCCTGCATGTTTAGATTGGGGTTTAGGTTGGAGGGTTTAGGGTTAAATTTTTTAATATTAATGTCCAGGAAACATGTAAATGGGTTAACTGACATTTACTTTTCAATATGGGTTAAGTGTTCCGCTTTCGGAGTTTTGAAATAAATTCTATTATCTCATATTTAAAGTTATTTCTTGAAATCATGAATATTAATATGAAATAAGTTATGTTATCTAAAATATTGAGTCTTGAATTTGGTTACACATATTTTGGGGGAGCTTTGTGATTAACTACTTATGGATTGGATTAAGATAAACCATGTCAATTAGTAATGATTTTTTTAGAATTTATCTAATTGTATGTATTCAATATCTTATGCTAATTATTATGATACTATAAATTTTTTATAGAACAGTTTTCTAAAATATCCTGCATGTTTAGATTGGGGTTTAGGTTGGAGGGTTTAGGGTTAAAATTTTTAATATTAACGTCCAGGAAACATGTTAATGGGTTAACTGACATACACTTTTCAATATGGGTTAAGTGTTCCGCTTTTGGAGTTTTGAAATAAATTTTATTATCTCATATTTATAGTTATTTCTTGAAAGCATGAATATTAATATGAAAAGTTATCTCAAATGTTTGGGGTTTTGAAAACCAAGGAATAAAGAAGAGATAACAACATTTAGTTTACAATATGGGAATGTCACAATGAAGACAATACATCATTATGAATGAGACTGTGAAGTCGACCCAACAACGTTAGGGCATCGCTTCCGGTTATGACCTTCTTTATGACATATTGTACATCGCAAACTCTGTCCTTGTTCTTGAGGCCAGTCCATCTCATTACGCATCCTACTCTCCTTTGGTCTCCCACGAGGACGTAACCGATTCATGTCAGGTATCACTATCGGCTGGCCTTCAGGCATTGGGAAATAACGATACTCCCCAATAGGTGTCCATGGTGCAGCATAACAGTTGGCAATGATATCCATCTGGTACACTGGATCAACATATGCTTCCCATGAGATGTTCACAGAGGCACATGCTGCGATGGCGTGTGTACATGGAAACCGTAAGGCCTGAAATTTTCCACATTGGCATTTCCTTGTTTCCAGTAATACCACCATTTTTTCACCGACGCGATTTGTGATGGGGTCTAAACGCTCTTGAACTTCAAATCGGGAGTCTTCTCTTCGAAAGAGACAGACGTGATAACCAGAAGCTTCTTCAATATTTTTTTCAATCTCTCATTGAAAGTGTCTTCCATATCTTAGCCCTTGATGTATTCCGTCTGATGCTAGTTTTTTTCTATCCACAAAGTACTTCACGTATCAATATAATGTCTCCTGAACTAAGGCAGTTATAGGTAGCTTGCGAAGTTCTTTGAAGATACCATTGATGCACTCCAAAATGTTTGTCGTCATGTGTCCATACCTCTTTCCCCCGTCGTATGCCAATGTCCATTTCTCTTTTGGAATCTGCATCATATAATCATAAACTTCTTGATTAGCCTGACGAATTTGTTCAAAACATTCTTCAAATCGTCGTTGGTCCGACTCATATGCTACAAAACATAGATGATATTTCACATAAATTGATTTTATATTTATATTGAAACAGTAAAACAGAACGAATAAAATACGTACCAAGCCTCGTGATTTCCTTCTTCATCGGTTCGTTGTGGAATTTTTTATGCACATTTCTATCAATGTGTCTAATGCAGAACCGATGATGTGCATTTGCATATCTCCATGTATCAGGATCTGCATTGATTGCCTCATTAATTGCTCGATGGCGATCAGATATCAAACAAACTCCCTGAATGTTGGTGAAATGGTTGCTGATACATGCCAGAAACCAACTCCATGATTCATAGTTTTCTTTATCTACAATGGAAAAGGCAAGCAGAAGAGGTGAACGGTTTCCATCTTGGGTTGCCGCAATCAACAATACGCCCTTGTATTTTCCATATAGAAATGTTCCATCAATCTGAATAAATTGTTTTCAAAAACAAAATGCGGAGATACAAGGAAGGAATTCCCAGAACAACCGATGAAATTGAACACGAGATGGATCAAGTCGATTATCAGGAGACACATGTTCATTTGTATCCAGATGGATGACAACTTGGTTATGATGCCTCAATATGGCTAGAAATTGTGGCAATACTCGATATGAGTCATCCCAATCACCATATACCTTCACAATTGCCTTCTGTTTCGCCATCCATGCCTTATTATAGGAAATCTTATAACCGAATGTCTGTAGAATCCTCTCTTGCACAAGGGATATTGGAAGATCTTGGCATGTCCTAATCATCTCAACAACAATAGATGACACAAATTCTTCATCCAATGAAGTATGATCTTGTGTGAGACTTGTCTAAATGCAAGTATGAGCCACCTCAATCCTTGAGATTCTCCAACCTCCAAATGTAATGTCTGGAATAGCCCTTAAGCGAAATCTACAATCATCCCCATACTTCACGCACCATATAACATATTTACTACGACATGATTCGTGAACTACATATTTGAAGTTTCTCTCAATATGAAATCTCTTTAATGTGATTTTTAAGGCATCTTTACTGGAAAAATTCCTTCCAATATATAAGGTTTTTTCCACCTCACTAAACCTATCTGGTACAACTCCAGGGAACTCAGTTGTCGGTGTGAGAACAGTATTATTGAATTCAGGCATGCGTGTCATTGCTTCTGACCAAGATGAAAATAGTGGTGGATGATTTATTGACCGAGGTTGATGTACAACAATTGCATTTCTCAAAACCTCCTCTCTATCTTCTGTTGGTCCCTCCTCATCAGCACTGTTGTCTCCATCTGATCCATCATTACGAAACTCCTCATCAGAAGTCGGATTGACATGTATATCCAGGAGATCATCTAGGTTGTCCTCTTCTGCTGCATCATTTGGAATAGGCTCAATGTCATGGAGTAGACTGTCTTCAACCACTCTTGTATTTCTACGTCTTTGTACAAGTGGACGTTGTTGTTGTACAGTAGACACAACAATGTATAACTCCATCATGGTACCATCTAACCATTGAGAAAATAAATTAATTTCTTGGACCCACTACGCATCAGCAACCAATGGACAAGCTATATGCTATAGTGTTTTTGGAAATTGCAAATGTATATAGCTCATAGACATTATCTCTTGATCGGGTCCCAGATTTAAGGAAACACGAATTCTCTCTTGAAGGTCACTTATGGTAACACAATCAACTGTACTAACCACCGTAATTGGTTGTGTACTGTAAGAAGATCCTTGCTCAGTTTGAATAATCTCCCCATAACAGTACACACAGGCAAACATGGATCTCTACGTCAAAAATGTTTCTTTCATCAAAATTATGATAGTGTAACAAAATATTAAAAATTATGTTTGATGATATGATGTTTATTATAATGTAATTTTATTGCGCCTTTCTATACCATAAACTAAGCTACTGATGTTTGACCATATGATATTTATTAGAATGTAATTTTAGAGCACCTTTTTATTTAGTTTGTTTGTTCTTCTTCATTTCACTTTATATGTTCATTAGTATCCTTAGCTAATCATTATATGAATTCATGTTTTAATCCTATGTTATTTATTAATTATTCTAATGTTAACTAATAATAACTAATCGTTAATTATTCTATTATTCTATAATTAACTAATAATAACTTTAATTTGTTAATTCTTATGTCCTTATTTGATTCTATAACATTATATTTATCATTTATCATTGATAAATATACTGATCATTAGTATCGTTAGCTAATCATTATATGAATCCAAGTTTTAATCCTATGTTATTTATTAATTATTCTAAAATTAACTAATAATAACTAATCATTAATTATTCTATTATTTTATAATTAACTAATAATAAATTTAATTCGTTAATTCTTATGTCCTTATTTGATTCTATAACATTATATTTATCATTTATCATTGATAAATATACTGATTTGCTTTTTCTTCTCTTACAAATTATAGTATTTTATAAAGAAAATATGAATCATCTTAAGCATATTCCCCGGGAGTGTCAAACCCGGATGCAGCAAGGCCCGTTATCGTGCACCAGTTCCCGTTCGAGTCTAGCTCGAAGCGGTGTTTTCGGGTTTTACCCCTATGTACATCTGTGCCAGAGCCACATCCACTTGTTTGTATCCAGACATGAATTTAATTGTGTAGATAACCACATAATCTTTAAGCTACCAAAATTTCTAAATACATAATCTTAAGTTAATCTATACTTAATCTATGCTACCTAACAGTAATTATTTAAAACTATATATAACTAATTAAAAAAACTAAATAACTAAATATTAAGAACTACCTAAACTACTTAACAAATGAAAGATTTAAAACTAAACAAAATTAAATTAATTAAATAAAAACATTAAATTAAATAAAGAAACATACCTCTAAATGAAGCTTCGTAAAAACTCGCACAACAAAGGAATTTTTTAGAGAGAGAGAGATATTTGGAGAGTTCAAGTGAGGAGGAAGAGAGGAATGAAATGAGCAAGTGAGGAGAGGGGAGTGGGGGGGGGGTGACTGCCCTTTTATAAGGAGTTCAGGCGAAGGCGGCATCGCGGAAGCCGCCTTTCACCTTACCCTGAGGCGAAAGGCGGCCTCCCCCCGGCCGCCTTTGCCATGTCATCAATACGGGCCAAAGGTGGCACGGGGGAGAAAAGGCGGCATCGGCGATGCCGCCTTTGTAGCGTATTTTAAAAAAAAAAACTGACCTAGGCAGTTTTTCAGATAATTTTTTTTAGAAAAACGTATTTAAAAAAACCCTATCAGATTCAATATTTATTCTTTATAAACCCATTAAAAACAAACATATCCTTAATGAAGAAACATGGTAATCATTAAATGA
The DNA here is from genome assembly GCA_963277665.1 of Viscum album. NCBI lineage: Eukaryota > Viridiplantae > Streptophyta > Magnoliopsida > Santalales > Viscaceae > Viscum > Viscum album. The sequence continues at coordinate 1,072,524,198 of OY728121.1, read as the reverse complement.
TATGTCATTTCATATTAACCATGTTGAAAATATCATTTATGTGTATTCTATTAACATTATCATAAACCATAAATTTATCAATTCATTTATCTAATACAACATATTAGGACCTGACCTTAGACATTATATAATGAAATTAATTGAACTAGAATTCACATTCTTACATTAACAACTATCTTTTTAGTATATATTTTTATATAATTAGGTCATAAAATATAAATTGGAACTAATATTATTACAAATTAGAAACATCTACTCAAAATCCATTTTCTTCACAATATAAATATTTAAAAAAAACATGACTTCTTTTAGTGAAAAACATCATGCCTTTAAAAGTGGAATATTATTTTTCTTTTACCCATATATAAACCCTATGAAAAATTTTCTAAAATATTAATGAGAAAAAATCATAGAAATAGAAATGAAAAGGTATAAATAAACCATAATTCATGAATGAAAACAATTTCACAATGTTATAACTTTTACATATAAAACATATGTTGTTTAACTCACCACATGAAATAATAATATTCTTATAAAACCATAAAAAGCACACATAAATAATAAAGGTAACTTGTGGAATAATTTTTATGTCAATATTCCAAATAATGTAGCTCCCATGGCGTCATATGGAGTTACCATTATGGTTATGGTTTGAATAACCTTCATGATATATTTCTATAATCTCTTTAGGGAAACCAAACTGGTTAACTCCATCCCTTTACCTAATGAATTGGAGAGATATAATTGGCTAATATGCCCAATTTTTTATCATTAAATGGACCTTCATCATAAAAATTCCCAAGAACCATAATAAAACCCATAAATATTGCAAAAAATAAACATTCATGAGGAATTTATCTTTTCATTTGTTAAATTACACTACTTTTTTTACATGTTACATTGTCTTAAATGAAAAAAATTTATTTGAAAATAAAATTTTACAGTTTTAATGTAAAAATAAGAATATTTAATACTCATGAATTTGGGAAATATAATTCATATATTATATGTAAAAACATTGTTTTAAATTTTTTCTAAAAGAGTCAATAAAGAGTACTTTAATGGAATGCCCACTACAAATACCACTTCATGGAAGTGAGAATTAATAAATTGAATAGAAAGTGTGTATTCAGTAGAATGAAACACAAAAAAAATAATATATTTAAAATTAATTTCATAACTAATATCATCATGACATAATAAATGAAGTAAAATTTCAACCCAATGAATCAAAATTTGGTTAAAAATTGCATTTCCTTAGGTCTGAAAGAGTTTTTCACATGTACATAATGTATTTGATAATAAATTTAAGTTAAATAATTACTAAATAAAAAATCGTTTCCTAATTTATTTTATTTATAATAATTTTATTATTTTCATTTATATCCATTTGGATGAATTTATTGTTCAATTTTTTCATTCTAGGATCGTTCGTTTCACGATTTTATAGTCGGTTACCTTGAATAGAATTATTGGTGTTCACGTAAAATGAAAGAAAAACTATAGAAGTGGAAGGAAAGGGTATTAATATAATTACAAAATTTTAAATTATCCCATATATTTTTTTCTTATATGAGGACGATTCATTAGATAAAACATTAATAGTAAATATTTTGTTTATTTTTGGCGATTTTTCCAACTATCACCATCTAGTTTCATTTCATTTAATATTATATTTATAAATTAGTCCCAAAACATTAAAAAAATTATATAATACATATTAAAATATTATTTAACCATTATAATAGTTTAATATCTATCCTTGAAGGTGGAAATAGAAAATGAAAACATATTTTCCACGAAGGCGATGAATCGACATATCATAGATGTTTTAATTTTTAGAATAAGAGGGGAATAAAAGAGGTTTTATGATGAATATTTCATTAACATAATAAAAATATAATATAATTATGATTCTAGAGTTATCATGTCATTTTAGATTTGGTATCTGATGAAAAGGTAGATGGTAGAATGAAATTAAAAGACAAAAAAGAGGATTTTCTCTCTTGAATATCGTCTCCTTGAGAACCTTCTAATGGGACTTTGTTTTGGACCTTTCATGATATCAGAAGGTATTAGATGTGGGAAAGATGCTTGGGAACAAAATTTGGAAGACATTAGACATGATAAAATGCTTTTTAGGTGTGAGGAGAAGGGGTGGTGAGAGGTGGTATTTATAGGGACAGGAGATGGGTGTTTTTTATTATTATTTTCATTTGCTTATTATTTTAGCTCAAGACAATTAACTTTTTTGATTCCTATGATTTTGTATAGTAATAAGTGAACATGATTTATAACTAATAATTTCATACATTATTCATTAAAAAATTCATGTATATACTTATAATGTTTACCATAAATTAATGTATTTCACTATTCACCAAAAAGTCATATACCTTAGAAAAATCCAAAAAATTAACCATAACAGTTTTTTGATGAGTAGAATTAAAAAACGTATTAATTACTTTTATTTTTTTTTCAAAATATGAAAAATTAAATTTTTAATTATTATAATCATTTATTTGAAAAATCCCAATTTAAATATTATAACCAAATTTATGAAATATTGAAAAATTACTTACGGTCTCATAAAATTATCATATAATATAAATAATGAAAAATATTTATATAAAAATATATTTTATGAAAATAAATTTTTATTTAAATCATTATATTAATTATAAAATTTTAAATAAAAATTTATGTTTAAAAAACGTACTGACAATTAATTTATCATTTTTAAAACATTAATTTACTTATACCATGATATAAATATATAATATTTTAAATTATAAGATATTTAAAATTTATTAATAATTTCATATGTGAGGTTACTATTCTATTTTCCAGATTACTATTTCTAACAGTCACAATACTATTCCACTGTTCAAGTTATTATTCCATTAGTATAAATTCCATAATTTATATAAATACCACTTCTTTTATTATAAATTTATAAATAATTTAACTATGTAATTCCATAATAAAAAAAATTATTCTATAAGTACTTTCATTTTTAAAATATCATTACATCATTAATCAATGAGTGTTTTGAATCCATTCCTAACACACTGGAAAAAATTTCCAATGAAATTATATACACCCCCCTTTGTAGAGTAACCAATTACTAACATTTTCCTAACATAAAAATGATTATATGAAAGTCTAACTTGAAAATATAAAGAAACTAGTTATTTTTATTTTGTAGAAACATCAAATTCTTGAGGTCCAATAATATCATCGACCTCTTATTCATCTTCATATTCAGAAGATTTTTGTTTTATATAACATGGTACAAACAGATGCAGGTCTTCAAAATTATTTTCTCCATCATCAAAATTATTTTCCAAGGACCCAACCATTACATGAAAATTATAAATAATAAATCCTATATTTTTTACATAAGAAAAAAATTCATGAATTACATGTACCATCTCCTTTAATAATGATATGATTTCTATCCGAGATTGATAAATTGATACAATTTAATATTGAGAAATTGTAGGAATCCTTCTGACTTTAGATATTACATATATTTTTATATCCTAAACCATTTACACAAGGAAAATTTCACATTTCATTGAAGATATGGTAGTTCTCATTATGTCTATCAAGAGATAAACTCCCTCTAATCTTGATTATACATCTACTTGATTTTTGGATTCTGTAGAGGGTTCCATTGAAATCATTTCCAACACTGACTAAATGAAAAAACATTACTTCATTTAAATAATCATTAGAAAAAATATGTATAAAATCTAGATTAACTAAAATACTAGCATTAGGTTAACTAAATTGAGGTCGAGTTTTTTCCTTGGGGTTAACAATAATTCATACTCTTCTACTTCTTTCACCAAGAGTTTCTTCTTTGAGAAAATCCCTTACATCAACAATTTATGGGACATTCAACTGAAACTAGTACAACTACAGGAGTAAAAAATTGAATTATCACTAGAAATTTCCCTTTTAGATTTCTGTCACTAAGTCAAAGCAGGAGAAACTTAAATCTCTTCTTTAGAACATACATGAACAACATTTTTTAAAATTAATTCAATGAAAAACCAATTCACCTTAGGATATTTGTACTCATCCTCTTCAAACCATGAAAATTAATTGTAGTATCTTCATTAAAAAACACAAATATTATGAAAAACTAATTTTAACATCCATCCAAAAGTAGAAAAAATTGTGGACTAATTCAAGACATGGAATATATATCTCTTAATGTAATGTGTGAAATTTACATCTTCTCTATGATAAATAGATATAATAATATAAAATCATGAAACAAAACTTTTTCAATATTTCTATTTCACTTTTTGATGGTCGACTAACTAAACTTTACAATTAAATTACTTTTTGTTTGCATGTTATTCACAGGATTTTACTAAAAATCTATTGATCCAAGTAGAGTTTAATGATTTCAGGAGGATTGACATCATCTATAGTAAACAAATAATTATTGATGTCAACATAGCTTTCATAATGAAATTTAAAAAATTCTGATATTTTCAAATAGGTTATTGAGAAACTTTAATGGTTCACCATCTTAGTAAAATTATATTAATTATCATCAAAATGATAGAAAATTGTCCCATAAAACATACAAAATTTTTCCCAAAAACAAATTATTCTTATATTTCATCAAAATAACTCTCATCACTAATAGTTTATGAATATATTGAGCATAATTTATTTTCTATATACCCATGAAAAATATATCACTTGTACACTAAAAAAATTCCCCAATTTCCTTGGATTCTTGGTCCTTCATGAGGAAGAACCATCAGTTCTCTTATATTTTCCCATTACCAATGTGGTTTTGAAGATTACAGCTTTAGGGAAACGAGGTTCAGATAACATAGAGATGAGTGTCTGGAGTTATTCAAATTTTTCACATGTATAACTAACACAATGCCTTTTTAGAAGTAATATAAGGGCCACATAATGTGAAGAGTAATTGTTACAAAAATTAGGTGATGTGTCAAATTTTTATGTGACTAAAATTTAAAATAAGGATACCCAATATCAAACAAGAAAAAATAAATTTAATTTTTATTAAATTTAAAAATCATTTTACATACTAAAATAAAATTAACTAATATTAAATAGTAATAATTAATATTTTATAAAATAAAATCTATCTGCATGTAATGATTTAACATGTCTTCTAATTGATTCACTGTAGTAAAAAATTATAAAGAGATACAAACTTTTTGTGCATTATCTATTAAAAAAATTATGCCTCACAACAATCCTTAACCTTTTTTAAAAATCTCTATAAGCCTTTGAAATATTATAATATCCTAGAAAAATACCTTCAATGTATTTTGTTTCAAAATTTAAAAGGTTATACTTTGTGTTCAAGATGTAAATCTTTCATCAAAATACTTTTAAGTATCAAAACTTCAGTTTTATATTATTGAATAACTAATAGGGCATTTTCTTTGAGATAGGATTTATTAGATCTCCTTTAATTAAAAAACATGATGTGTTGACCTCTTTATTGAGAAAATGTCTGAGAATGTTATATTAAAATAACATTATTCTTAAAATTTCATGAAAGGTATTATTACTCCATAAAAACATAGAATTTGTTTGATTTGTTTAGGGGGAATCAAAAGTTTGTTCAGTACCTTGTTTTGAAAAATATGAATTAAATTTCGGATTTTCAAATTATCTTATATGATCAATTATCAAAGTAAAAAATTTTCAATAATTTTAATTTTTAAAATGTATATAAAAATTAATAAAAAGAGAACAATATTATCCCTTAATTATTAAATTTTGATCCCATTAAAATTGTGAAATCATTAAAAACACATAGAAAATTTATTTACCAGAATGTCTTGCAGTTCTAGTTAGTCCCAATTGATCCATGTGAAATAGTTCAAGGGGACTATATGTGGTAACCTTTTTAATTTGATTAAAAGATGAATTTTTTTTCTTTATCATTTTAAATAAATCACATAATTTCTTGTGATCAAATTTTTGTTCAGGAATTTTAGAAATCAACTGTTTCTTAGGCATGTCCTTAATGGAGTGAAAATTATATCTTCCTATCCTTCTATAAAAAATTTGTGATTCCTCAATTTCTTCATTAAAAAAATTTAAATTTTTTATACCCAAAGGATTAAGAATTAATATATTTTCATTATCAGTTGATGGTTCTTTGGGAATTAGAGATTTAAATTGAAAAAAAAACATGCATTGTTATAAAAATTAATTGAATAACCATTATCACAATGCTAGGAAATGCATAACATGTATGATCTAAGGCTTCCACATAATGACCTTTTTTTATAAGGTCATATTATGGATTTATCACAGATCCAATACCAATAATTATTATTTTTCATTGTCACCAAATGTGACATACCCTCCACCTATCATATATAGTGAGTGAACATTTGAGAAATATCCAATTATATGTCATGAACAACCATTTTCCATAAACCATTTTGCATTGATGTTCAGGTGGTTCTCTCCAGACAATGAAAAACTTAAAAACTATATTTTTTGGAACCCAAATTATCTTAAATCTTGAAATGTTATAAAAAAAACTCTTGGGGACCCAAATCTATCTATTTCAAGAAAAATTATCTACACAATTTTTTAAAAAAATTATATGAAATTAATTTTTGTTTCCAAAAAATTGATGATATTTCATATTAAAGATGTTATCATAATTTTATACTTCTCCGCTTTGATAAAATATATGTTTGTAAAGGTATTTTATTTTATAACTATGAACAAAATAGTTTTTTGTAAAGTTTTTCCCTTTCCCCATGACTTCATATTAATTAATTTTCATTTTTTATTTGACTTTGACCATGAATTTCTTTAGATTGTCTTCCACTTTTGTGAAAAAACTTGAGGATCACTAATGTTTTGAAATTCCATCTATAAGTTATCTATTATCTTAACATATCCAATATATGAGGATGTAGACTTTACGAAATGTCCTTAAAATATATTATTTTTAGTTTCTTGTATTTATTGAAAATTTTCTTATTGGAATTCCAAATTGAGTCGATATAAATATTAAAACATTCATATTTATTCTTTATTGTTGTATAATATTCATTTAATTTTTCATATATAATTTTTCTTATTTTTCGATTCACACACAAGCTCATAATAGTAGTAAGAATGAAAATAATCTAAATGTGAAATTAAACATTTTTTGTCCTTTTTATTAAGAGATTCTGATTCTGATTATCTAGATGTAAATTTTCATGAACCATCAGAAGCGCTCTAGGTGGCCTTCATAGATTTCATATCTTTATTATTATAACCAACTATCATGATGTATTTATTTTTTTGAATTTTTATTGTCTTCATGACGTGAAATATCAGGAATGATATGTCTAAGTTTATTTGACTCATAATGTCTCACTTCTTTAGAGTTTTCACCATTCTTCATAGACTTTGATAAAGGGTCTTGTGAAACTTATTATTCTAATATGTATTTTTTTTATTTTTGAGAAAACTATGCAAGTTCATCATTCGATCCTGAATAGATTGAGGCATATTGTTCTTTAGATGATTCATATATATGTATTACACTGTTCTTCATATCCTCCTTAGATTAATTAAACTTCATGATATAATTTTGGTTCTTTATAATTTTATATTCTCCAACCTCAACATCCATATCAGCATTCTAAATCACAAGAGTTGCAATGTGGTCTGTATTTTGAAATTCTTGACTAGTAAATATTTTATGATGGTAGCTTAGATTCCAATTCACATGTAAGATAAAAATCATTGAACAGTCAACAATTTTTGGGCTCATCAATTTATGTTCTGAAAGCAGAAAAATTATTCAAAATCTCAATGACTGTTCCACTGAACTAAGTAACTCTCACTACTTCAACAATTTTTAATGTGTTGAACATACATTTTGAATTTTCATATATGATATACATTAGAATATATGTATCTTAATATGAAACAATTATTTTAGTCCACATTCTATGATATGTTTGACATTAAGAAACTCTGTTGATCTCATTGGTTTGCAATTGACATATTAAAACATTCATAGCTCTAGAATTTAGATCACGGTAGGATTTAGTTGTTGCATTAAATGTTTTAGGTTCTATATTTGGTATTTTATAGGTATTTACTACTTTAAGATTAACATTTGAGCTATTATTCTTCAAATATATGGTCATATGATCCTTATAGTAACCATAATTTTTACTATTGAAGTAATGATCTCTAACCATTTATAAGACTCTTAAAATTATAGAAGAAAAAATTTTTATTCAATAGAATGTATTACCCACAAAAACTACAATATAAAGGAATATGAAATCATGATAATTTTTGATTTATTTACTAATTTAAATAAATTAAAAATATTATATAATATTCAATGCATACATAATTGAATTCTCTTGTGTTTCATGAAACAATGAAGTTATTCAATGGCTTTAATTACATGCAATACTGAGTTTTACTGAAAAATAGTATTATTATTTAAAATGAAAATAATCCACAATCCATTTAATTAGTGATTAAAAATAGTATTAAAAAACTTATTAAAATATATTAGTTACCAATTAATTATAAATGAATAAAAAACCAATTGAATATAATAGAAATTATTGAATAAATAATTTTTTATGTGCCAAAGGAGTTTCATATTAATAAATTAAATTAACTACAATTAGTGAGGGATAAAAAATATTTATTGATTATATATTAAATGAAATATTTTGACAGTAATAAAATATATATTTTTGGAATATGATAAGAAAAAAGCAAATTTTATGCATGAAAAGTTATACTTAAATAAAAGATAATTTTGCTGCCTTTTAATGTTACACTTAATTAAAAATACATTTTCTTAATTTTGAAAATAATATTTGAATATATATATATATATATATAATTTTGAAATAATAATTTCAAAAATATCTTAGGGTGAGTTTTTGATATTTTTTTGAGATGTGTTATTCTTTGATGATTAATGGAAGACGCTAAAATTAATTGAAAACTAACTTTTAATATAAATTATTTATAATGTTAACTAATTTTTTAAATTTATTTTAAACTTATAATAGAAAAAATATGAATCTATTAATCCAATTTAATTCATTTTAATCAATTTAAAATTTAATTTTTATGTAATACATTTCTAAATTTGAACATTTTCACTTTAAAAAAATCATTTTTGGTCACATCTACGAGGAAAATTTTAAACTAAACACTCCCACTTATATTACTTGGATTTGGAAGAATGGATTTTATATTTATAATAATCATAATTTATAATTTATAATATGATCAAATTAATTTTATAAAGTTGTTATTAGTGAAAATAGTTAATTTTAATCATAATGATTATAGTTAAAATGAGTTTTCTTATTGGTTAATATTAAAAGATAAGGTGTCGTAATGACCCAAAACGTGTCCAAAACACATTGTGATGTTGTATATAGTCCATATAAGCTCTTTAATCGAACATTTTTTTTATTGGAGGCACATTTAGTTTGGGATAACTCCCAAAAGTATTTTTATATTGGTATTTACAAGAATGCCACTCCTCCCCCACTATAAAATCCCACTTACTCCCCCTCATATATTCACACCACCTAATTCATTTGGATCATCCATAAAATCAAAAATTCAATTCCCAAGTTCCCTAATCTAAAACCTATAATCCTTTAATTGGACATAAATTTATCCATGTAAATCCTTTGCAGAAAAACAATGGAGATACCCGAATAAGAGTTAACATTAATCAACCAAATGTTTTCTTTGATTTATTCCTCAAACCCCTTATATTATTATCATGTTTGGATTATATAATAACCATAGAAAATTAAATATAATAATATGTTTTCATGATAATTTTTGGATCAAAAACCTCACACACATCCATAAAATGAGTTTAAAATCACCCGTTGGGTGTACATTGAACTACCACCTTGTGAACCGATATCGTTCATTTTTCCATTACCATTTATCAAGGTTGATTATAATGATTTAAATAATGAAATATATTATATATATTATATTTATGATGTCTCTATTATTCTTTAATAATTATATAAAACAAATCATCATGATTTCCATTTTGGTGGGAACGTGATAATGTCATTTTCATGTACGGTGGACTACCGCCTCATGATACGATGTGATTTGTTCACACATTACATCTAATTTTTTAAGTATGGTTTTAATAAAAATATGTGATATATATTAAATAAATATGATTCAATAATGATAATATACATATATATATATATATATGTATCAATTAATTTTCTTCTTTTAAAATGATAATAAAACGGAAGCAGTGTTCATGCGTACGTACGACCCACCGTCTCCATGAATGGTGTATTTTATTTAATATCGCCAAACATTAAGGATTAATGTAAATACATATATATAGAATTAACATGATAATGAAAACATTTTTTAAATTCTGAATTTTATTAAATCATGATCAATGTGTGGGGAGAGAAGAATAACATGTCTAAAAATACTCAAAAAAAGAAGTTAATATTACCCGAAATGTTGAAAATAATGAATGTTTATTAAGAAAAATGTGATAAGATGTTATAACATGATCATATATTATATAGTAAAACATAATATGTTTATTTTATAAGTTAATAAAATTCATAAAACCATTATAGTGGATTATAAATATCATTTATCTAAAATGAATCGTAAGGTAAGAGATTCTTCCACAATTTTATTTCATTGAGGTATATTGTAACGTTATGCACCTAGTTTGTTTTATATGGTATATCTAATACACCATTGACATTTAATATAATGAATAATTCATAATTCATGTTATTTAAAGTTTTAATTTTAATTATTTCATCTAAGGGGATTGGAATTTAAGGTTACCATGTGGTAATGAAATATCATAACCCAATTCCTTTTCATTAGGTTGTATTCATTATTAATTTTTGTTAATATTATATGATTATGTGTATAATGACTTTAGAAAATCCATTGAAATATTTTAAAAAAATTTATGTAGACTTAATGTTAATAAAATCATAGATTCTTTGATGTTTTCTAACTTCAACATTATGATCATTTTAATGGTTTATTTCACAATATCAATCTAATTATGATTATTTATTTATGAAATTAAATTAAATGAATTTATAAGATAATTTTATAATAAAAAACTTCATTTTATTATCCTATATTTATTTAGGTTCATTTTCAAGTGATAGTACCATTTTTTCACTCTTTTTTTACTTAAAGTTATTGATAAATTGTATTAAAAAATATGACTTCATTTACCTCTTCAGTCGAAAATCCATTTTCTTAAAGAACCATTATTAGTAAAAATGTTCTAAAAAATATTTTATATAGCTTATTAAAAATGATTTATTAAAATAAATTTTTACCCATTTTGTCGTTGGATAATTTTTTTCAAATGAATCCTACAATCTCTTCCCAAACAAGGAACTTTTCTATAAATTCTATAATAAAAAAGGTATGTTAATTTTAACTTGTACTGAATTACTCGCCATCATTTCTTTTTAGGTTTGAAAATTTAAACTATAGTTCAATATAAATTTTTTAAAGTTATTTTCAAATACAAGTATTCTAAAAATGTTTCTAAAAATGAAAAGGATATTTTCCACAAGAATGTTTTTAATGACATTTTTATGGTATTTAAATTCATTATTGGAAACAATCATTATTATTATTATAATGGGTATACATCATACCGATATCATCCTTTTTCTTCAATCAAATTTATTAATATTATTTTCAACAATGATAGAATTTAAATTAACTTCCTTGGATCATTTTCATATTCATTAAATTCTCTTTGAGTTATTCACTTTCCAATTACCATTAAATGTTAAATTTCCCCTATATATCGACATAATTCACCATAGATATGATTTTTTCTTAAGATATATACCATTTCTATATATATTTTTTTACAATAAGAGGTATATGATTATCTAGGAAGATATTGATAAGTCTATATTTTGTTTTTTCAATACAGGTTATTGATAAGGAACATTTTTTTGAATAAAATCAACCATTTTATATAATATGAATTATTTGGACTGGTATGACATGGATTAGAGAACGTTTAATATATTCCCCTCAATCCATCATTAATCCTATGAGGAGAATCGGTTGGCCTAATCAAATGGGTTTCTACAAGGTATATTGTAAACTTTCATCAAAAATAACATGATTGTAACCTTTATAGGTAGATAAGAAACATGGATTTAAATAATTAAGCATCCCATAATTCAGATTCAATTATAATTAGCCATAATATATTAACTATGACGAAATATATGGATGCATTTCATTATCTATTTATTGATTAAATGGATTATTTTTCAATTATTTACCTTTCTAAATTAATTACGATATATATAGTTATTTAAATATCATGTGTAATTAGATATTTAAATTTATATATTGATTATGCTTATTGATTAATTATTTCATCTGTTGTACTTAACCCTTACTGAGCATTTAATCCCACCCTTTTTTTTTCATTTCCCTATGATTTCATGAGGTGTACTAAGAAAGATATAAATGTATATTCTAGATGTAATAATTTTATTTTATGAAATAGAAAATTTATGTTGTAATTTGTATATTCATTTTTAATACAATACTAATGTATGTATCTAATTTACCAAGACTACTAAACTATTCATTACCTTGGGATATGGTTTCCATGTATGTAATGCCAAGATAATTTTAGTAGTCACTATCTATGTGATACTGGGGTCTAGTTCACTATAGTTGGTATTAGAGAATGTTTTTCAAAATCCTTGGGAACTATATTTAGGAAAACATATATTAAGGGATATAAAACAATGATTTAATTTGAGTATAATTAGTTAAGAACATCCAAGAATTTTGTTAAGGTAAATATTATGTGGGTATTCTAGAAATACATAACTTTATGGATATTACAATTGGACCTAGATCTGGAATTGATGAACCTTGGGGTAATTACTCTGAATATGTCACATCGGTCTTAACTCGAGTGTATCCTGATACACAACAATGGTCCTTACTATGTACCTAGTTTGACAGTCTCATGGGATATTCTTAGAAAAATTTATATTATATATATGAATCATTATGAAGGATTCGAATACATAATTACCATGAATGATATAGGATAAATTCTATACCAATGAAAAACCTCTGTTGAAATAAAAACAAATGAAGTATTTGTGTTCAAGAATTTACCATATAGTATTTTTGTTACCAAAATTATGAAACACCATTGTATTTTGTTACATTTTAGAAGTGATTCTGTTTTAATTAAAAAAAGTGTTATGAATACAATATTGTGGTTATGACTTTAAATTTGATCATATGTTCAAATTCATAAACATATTTTTTCTAGGATTTATGTGATTATGGTAAACCATGATTAAGGATATTTTGGAGAAATTTATGGTAAGAATAATATTTAGTGGGAAATATATTCAATGAATAATGAAATTACATATTATATAAATAATTTTAAATGAATTCATAACATTTTAGATGAATATGGCAATTAATTAAATTATAATATTATTAAAATAATATTATTATAATTTAAAAAAAACTATTACTAAAATCCATATTAGAAATGCTAATTAATGATTAATTTTATTTAACGGATTTGCATCAAAATATTTGGAACATTATATAAATTATATTAAATAGATTATAAAAAGGAAAACTCATATGTCGGGTGATAACCAATCGCATTCGGAAAGGTGGTGCAGCTTGAACTGATAATAGAAGGATGATAAGGGTTTTTTGTCTGCCACTGGCCTACATGATGTTCTGGTCAATGTTTCATTGTTATTAGATAAAAAATTTGGTGATTAAAAATTAATTATAATCTAATGGTATTAATTTTGAGTTTTATATATCAATTTATTAAACTTATTGGTTCTGGAAATTATTTTGAGACACATGGAAAGGCTCTACACTCATTAATGGATCATATGATCCACTAAAATTGAAATTTATTAGCTCATAAAAAAATTTAAAATTTGGATATTAATTACATGGTGTAAAGGATTAATAAGAAATTGATCTAAGCAAAAAAAGGATGAAATTTGTTTTATGAAATAGAAACATATAAATTATATATACTTATATTCTTAGAGACTAAATGAATCCCACTACTATAATAAAAAAGGGTATTGAATTTTTTTATCCTATTACATTCATATCCAGTGAATCAAATTATCCTTTATATTATCACAGATTAATGGTTTTAAACCCCTAATATTCCCATTAATCATTCAATTTATTTCGATGAATGACCACAATCACTCTATATTTTGTTTATTCTTTTACTCCATTCCAATTTCTTTAATTTCCATTAATGTTTCCCTTTTAGAATCTTAGTTATGTATTATTCCAAGTGACATTTGAAAATATCATTCTCCATTTTTAAGGTGATATTTGATAAATATTTTAAAATTTGGTTTAAAAAATAATAATTTCTAAATGTGAAACCATTTATTATAGAGATCAAGTTTAAATTTATAAAACACATTTTTTATGGTGTGGATAATTTGACAATTCAAAAATTATAAATGAATAACTTTCTATTCAATAACATGTATTAATTGAAACACCAAGCATATAAAGGAATATATAATATCATGAAATTATGATATATTTAATATTTTAAATAAATTCAATCTATTATATATATTTTAGTGCACATAATTCTATTTTAGATTGTGTTGCACACAATGACGAATTTCTTTGATGGCTTGTGTGACACGCAAGTCTGTGTTTTACAGAATAATATTAATATTATTATTAAAAATGAAAATAATATCTTAGATATTAATTTTTTGGTAATGAATAGGATTAAATAAATTATGAAAATATATTGGTTATCATTTATTTATAAATGAATATCAAAAATCAATTAAATATAAATGAAATTTATATATAAAAAACTGCTTCTTTTGTGAAAGTTTTTTCTTAATAAATTAAATTAATTCCTATTAGTGATTTATATTATGTAAATTTGTATATTATACATTAAATAAAATATTTTTAAATTAATAAAATTTATTTTATATTCATATGATAAGAAAAAAATCCAATTCTATGAATAAAAAGTTGTATTTTTCTAAGATGCAATTTTTTCGCCTTTTAATGGTGCACTTGTTTTAAAAATAAATTTTATAGAATTTATATATATTTTTTGAAAAAATATAATCATTTTATTATTTTAATTTTAATTTCAAAATTATCTTTGGTTGAATATTTTTTATTTTTATAAGAAGTCTCATTATTTAATAAATATTGTAAAATAAAGAATTTAATTCAAAACCGATGAATCATCTAAAAAATAAATTAGTTATAATTTTCATTTAAATTGGTTTAAAATAATAAAATAGGTCAACTATAAATATATTAATGAAATTTATTTCATTTTAATAAATTTTATTGTGAATTTTTTTATAAAAACATTTTAATTTTTTCGAACATTTTCACGATAAAAACCTCCTTCGTAGTCACCTATATGAGATAAATTTTAAAATAAATTCATCCACTATTTTAATAATGAACATTAATAATGGATTCCATATTATTAATAATAATATATACTTTTTAATAAAGTCAAATTATTTTTTTATCCAACTTTTTTATTGAAAATATTTACTAATAATCACATCGATTTAGGTTAAAACAAATTTACTTAGTGGTTAGTCATAAAAGTTAAGGTGTTTAAATGACCCAAAACTTTTCCAAACCCTAATTCATGGAAATATTTTGACCATATCCCTTATTGGATCTGAAATTTTTCCCTATTTGGGAAACATGGTTTATGGGAGACCTCACTATAGTGTTTACTTTTTGGTATTTACAAGAATGTCACTGATACTTCACTTTAAAAGCACACTCACTTCCCTCACTTATGCATGTTTCCAAATATATTTTTATCATAGAAACCCTACCCAATTCACTTTAAAATATTTCTGAACTCATTTTTGAATCTATAATTGGGGTGGAATACTAACTATGTAAGGTATTTTTTTAAAACAAAAAGGTGATACCTGAATATGAGGTAGTCTTCAACCACTAAGGTTTTTGTTTTATTTCTTACTGAAAACCATTATATTATTATAATATAATGAATATATAATAACATATGTATCTTAAATAATTGTAAATGTTGTTAAATTATGGTTATGACCAACAAATTACACTCATCCATCAAATGGGTTACAAAATCTTTGTTTGTGTGTGTGGAAAACTGCCACCTTGGAAACCAATGTCGTCCATTTTTACTTTACGAGATATCGAAGTTTTCAATAATTATTTACATAACATTTTATATAATATATAAGATATATATAAAATTTTATGTAATATAATGATAATTTACATATATATCATTTACTCTTCTTCTATTAATATGGCATGAAAATGGAAGTTGTGTTCATACGTACGTATGACCTACCCTCTACATGAACTGTGGATTTCATTTCACATCACCCAATTTTATGGATTACCAAAAATACATATATACCTAATATATATCATATTTAATTCATTATTTACATCCTTTATATAAATAAATCATGACCCAATTAAGAGTTACAGAAAATAACAAGTCAAAATATTCTCGAAAAGAAAAGTAGTTATTGCCCAAAACGATGAAAATAATGAATTATTATTAAAAAAAGGTTGATAAGATGTTATAAAAAGATCATATATGATATTATAAATATCAGTATGGTTATTTGATAAGTTAATAAAATTCATAAATTCATTACACAAGAGTATAAATTTTTTTTAATGGAATGGAAGCGTAAGGTAAGGGATTCTGTCTCAATTTCATTTCATTAATGATTATTGTAATGATATGCACCTAAATTTCTTTATATGGTGTATATAATTCCAATTCTATATTTAATATCATTAAAACATAATTATTAATAATATTTTGAGTTTCAATTTTAATTACTTCATCTAATGTGATTTTAACATAAATTTACCATGGGGTAATGAAATTTTATAACTCAATTCTTTTTCATTGGGATATATTACATAAACATTGCACCCAATATTCTATGATTATGAGTATAATTAATTGGGACTATAGATTGATGTATTTAATGTTTTATTATGCTAATTTATATTTGATACACATAATTTATTCATTTATTAATGTCCACATCAACGTTATGATCATTTTATGGGTTTATTTCACAATATCACTTTAATTGAGATTGTTTATTTTTAAGAATCAATAAAAGGAAATTTTACGATAATTTTTAATTAAAAACATTATTTTTAATATCATATAGTTATTAAATATATTTTTCAATTTATATTTCCATTTTTTACTCTTGGGTAATTAATTTTTTGAATAACTATTTTAATAAAATCATACTTTATTTCTATATTTGGTCGAAAACCCATTTTCTTACAAATTTTAATTTACTCAAAACGCTTCCAATTTTTTTTATTTAACCTTTTAAAAATGATTTATTAAAATATATTTCCATCTATGTTATTATTTTAATTTCTTTTCAAAGTAATTATATTATCAATTTTTAAAAAGGATCTTTTCTATCCTTTTTAAAATTCAATATGAATGTTAATTTTATCTTGTACGGAATTGACTACCTTCAATTCATTGAAGATTCCATTATAGTTTTAAAAAGTTAATTTTAAATAATTTTTTAAAATTTTATTTTCAAAGAAAATTATTTTCATAATTTCTTTCAAAATGATAAGGTTATTTCCCTCAATAATTTGTTTGAAATACTATTTTATGGAAATTCTATTCATCAATGACAACAAACCTTATTCTTAATAATATTGGTATATGTTGTAATGATTCCATCCTTATTCTCCCCATAATGGATTATGAATAATTTGACCAAGGAGAGTATTGATAGTCACTTCTTTGAATCATATTCACAGTCTTTAAATCCCCTTGAGTTATTCACTTTCCACGGATCATTGAACCTTAAATTTCTCCAAAAAATTCACATAAATTTTCATGGATATGATTATTACCTAAACCATATAACATTTTTACATGTAGTGTTTATATATAAATTTATTTGATTATCTGGGAAAATATTGATAAGTCTGTATTCTTTACTTGATATGGATAATTGATAAGTAACATTGTTTATAAATTAAATAAATTATTCGATATATGAGGAATACTTAGGACTATAATGTCATGGGTTGGGGACTATTTAAAGTAATCCCCTTAATGTATAATTACATTCATTAGGTGAATGAGTTGTCCAAATTAGATGGGGTTCTCTTTGGTATATTTTAAAATTAATCATGAAAGGTATTTATAGTAAAGGTTCTATATACCTTGGAAATATGGCATCAAATATTTAAATATTTCCTTCATTCGAATTAAGATATTGTTTTCCATGTTAATTTCACTATGAAAAAAATACATGGATGTATTTAATTATAATTTTCTTTATTAGATGTAATGGTTTTCAATAATTTACCTTTCCATTTTGATTATGCATTATCCTATTATTTTAAAGGAATGTGCACTTAGTTACTTTCCTTGACATATTTTGTATGATAATTAATTAATAGTTTCTTCCCATACGCATAAACATTACTATGAATTTGATCTTGACCTTATTTTTATTATGTTCCCTAGGATTCCATGAAGTGTAATTTGAAGTATATAAAAGGATATCCAACATTGAATAGTGTTATTTTATTAAAGAAAAAAATATTCTATTTTAATTTTTGTATTCATTTCTAATATATTAATCATTTATATATATAGTTTACCAAGAGTAATAAAATATTCATTCCTTTGTTCAGTTATTCCCTTGTATCTTATTCTAATATAAAGTTAGTATGCACTCGATCCAAGATATTGGGGTCTAGGTCACTACACCACTGACATACCTTTTCAGTTATAATCCATAAAATCCATTTGGAAGATGATATTTAGACCATAACATTTAACAGTTGTAAAATCAAGAGTCACAATCATCGATACCAATTTTTTTCACAATGAATGGTTATCAGAAAAGTCCATATGAGGTTAATTAGTTTCCTAGAAATTTTATTTACCTTAAACCACCATCTACAAGGTATGTAAGTTAAAATATTTTTCCTTAATGAAAATAGGAATCATAAATCTAAATCATTAATGTAAAGAGATTAAAATGTGGATATTTATAGTGTTTTGTGTAATATAAATCCAATATTAAACTCCAACAACACTAAAATCCCTATTTTTGGTAATTTTCAATATAATAACACCTTTCATGGGGGATATCAACTCAGTAAAAGAATTTGTTACTAATTATAAATGTAAAATATCTTTTAACCAATATCTCCCTTTACAAGACCTATCCATTTCCTTAACACACTCACTTATAATAAGTGTAGAAGAAAATATATGAATAAGATTTTGAATAAATATTACATCACACAATTGAAAATAGAAACTGATAATAGATGAATATATGTCCTGAGAAGTTGATAAAATTCAAATAATATCTCTTGATGATCCTATAGTTCACTGATTGGATTAAAAGGACATAACATGAGTGTTAAATTTGATATTCTATATGAACATGAATTCTTCATTACCTTTATTAGAGTGTGTGTGAATTTTTTTATATTGTATAATATTTTCATAAAACAAATAGCTCTTTATTTTATATATCCTCTACTATTTCAAATGTAACGTGAGTGATAATCCCAATTTTTTAGTTGAAAATATGTTTATGAGATTAAAATTCAAGATATTAATTACATGTGTTCAATCTATCCAAATATAGAATAAGCTTATATAGAGATGACAAGAAAGTTATTCTTCTTAAAATATTTCCATTCATAGAAGAATGATGATTTACACACATCAATATCTTCATAAATTAGAAATAACTTTTCTCATATTCCAAAATTAATGAAGTGACATATAAAGATATTATAAATGTAATCTAGACATTTTTTATAATATCTAATTATTTATAATACATCTGACTGATAGTACTATTCTCATAAGAAAACATCATGATTTTCTTCATAAGAAAAAATAATCAATTTCTCATACTATAAAAAATATAAACTAACATTAAATTTGTGTAGGATAATTGTTAATTGTTAGAAAATTATTTTACTTAAGTGTGAAATATGACATTAAAAACTTATTTTAATGCACGTAAGATAATCCTTTATGAATATCATTTTAAAAAGACATTTAATTCTTATAATTACACTCAATCTAAAATATCCAACTTTGAACAAAAGGTAGCTCAATCATTCTACTTGTAATATATTATCTTACAGAGTAAGATAAACATCCAACACAGAGTTTATTGATTCATAGTAAATGGAAGATACTATTTCAAAACATCAATTCTCGTAGAAAAAAAAACATAATTGTCGATTGAATACTCAACTCAATATATGATAAAAAATTATAGTTTTTATGGATATCATTAATTAATTAAAATATAATATAAAATAATAAGATAAAATAATTAGAATAAAAATATTTATTTTTTGAATCATCAAATCACCTAAAAAAAGAGATGTGTTGGAACGACATAGTTTCCAATAGTAAATAAAAATATTCAGTGTACCAATGTTTATCTTCTTTTCATATATGTTTCTAGCAAAATTATCTTTATAAAAATCTAACTATTTCTTGAAACTATAACTTTTTGTGTACTAGGATCATGGATCTTGTTTCATCCCAAACAATTATTTTTTCACTAAAAAACATGGATCCATAATTATCATGTAGGAACCCACAAGATTTCTCAATATAAACTTCTTCCTTTATCTCTCCATTTGTGAGATCTTACTTTTCATCCATCAATTAAACATTGTAAAAATGATGTGAAACCATTGTTAATAGAATTATTTTAGTTTCTAATCTTACAAAGGGTGAAAACCTTTATTCAAAATACACACCTTTCACCTATTAATATCCTTTTAAAACAAGTAGTGTTTTATTTATGGAATCTTATAAATATTCATTAAGATTGCGTCTATACACCCACATTGTCCCAATAATATTATTTCTAGATTGATATGGAAAAGTCACCAAATTTCATTCTTATAAACTTCATCTAAATCTTCATTAATATAATTCAACCATTAATTATATTAAACTCCTTCTAAAACTAATTCTAGTTTAACCTATTAGATATGTGATGAATGATTTTCTAATATCTACATTATTTTTGATTTAAATGGATCATTGTAATTTACAATAATTTTCACATATTTTTCCTATTTCTACATGGTGTGAAATTTAATTGTTTTTATTCCAATATCACATTCCTCACTTCATGATTCTTCTGAAACATTAGTCACCTATTTTATACAACTTTTATCTTTAATTTTTTATTCTCATTGGAATTCTGTGAATTAAATTTTACAATATTTTCATGATCTATTAATAATGATATAATATTTCAACAAAATTAAAATCCTTAGAATCTATATAAATATGTAAATTTTTGTTCCAAAATTTAAACCACCTTCCATTGGATGGATATATCATGAAAATATTTTCTCATATTCTTCATCAAATTTTCTAGGATCTAGATTTCTGATCATTAGTAGTAAAAGAATTCCAATATAATTGAAAAATTTTGCAAACTGATTTTTTCTTAAAAAATATATCAAAGGAATTCATGATATATTATAGTCTTAAAAAATATTTGTTTTATATATGCACTGATGAAATAATAGATTCAATCCAAAAAATCATAGAGAGTTTTTACCCAGTCAACATATTTCTACCTATTTCAACTGAATATCTTTTCTCCCTTTCTTTTACTCCATTATGTTGAGTGGTATATCAAGAACTATACATAACTTTGATTCCATAGTTCATCAGATATGATTTGAAAGAATGATATGTGTACTCCTTTTTATTTTTGATTCTCAACTACATTATATAGACACTAATTTATCTCTCAATATCACATATAAAAAATCTAAACTTTTCCATTTCCTATAGTTTATTCTTCTTAAACATAATTACAATCATTAAATTGATATAATAAATAAATGTGTTAAGATAAAAGTCCTTTTTCACTAATTGACCTCCCATCATCCCAAAAAAATCTGATTGAATAAGTTAAATAGGTGTCATAAATTGAGATTAAACTTTCATATTATTTTAAACAACCATATTCCCTTTCCGACACGTAGTATAAACATCATATACATTACTTTTTAACAATGTAATGTTTCTTATAGAATATAGTTTATAAAGTATATTTGTAATTTTTTGGCCATGATGGCCAAGCCTTTGATTCCCCCAACTATTTTCATCATTAACAATAAAATATCATGAGTTTTATAGTTCTCTAAACTGAATGAGTTTTATGAAATTTATTTCTCTATTGGTAACAGTTTTACCATCTTACACACTATTGATGATACATGAATGAATAAAAAATACCAATTCCTTTACATCATTAAAAACTTTTCTCATAATAATTTGGTTGTGTTTGAGACCATATACTTACTAAATATTATTATGTTTCAATTTTTTAGCTTTAATCTCAAATATTCCTATTACTTTGATTTTAAAGGGACTATTGTTTCTAAATTTAACTAATCCTATTTCATGATTTTAAAAACCATTCAATTATTTTAAATCATCAATAATTTTTACAAACAAACACTATCAAGAATACATGGATTTTTTCATTAACTCACTTTTAGAGATGCCTAAAAAATCTAATTCCTACTCTTTCTTCATTCCAACATGGTTATATTTCCTTTCAGATGTAATTTTTCCTAAAAGATTCATCATACATTATTCATAAAAGTTCTTCATTTGGTTACATCATCCAAAAATATTCTATAGGTATCTAATCTAATTTTTCTTTGGAAGCATTAAAAAATATTCATATTTTTCTTTTCCAACATACTATGGCTTCCGAATGTTACACAACATTATTCCATAATTTCCCCCCTCATTAAATACCATGTTACCATCATAGAAATTATATACTGACAATTAAAATATCTATTTCCAAATATTCCACCCCACCCGTAATATCCATTGAATCATATTCCTCTATGAAAATAAAATTTTTATTTGTGATCATTTTACTGATGTTTGTAACATATTTCTCTTTTTGTTTCCTCATAAAATGAGGAATAATTATTACATGAGTTATTTTAAACTCCTGTTTTTTGATATATATCTCAAATCCTTTATCAATGTATGATTATATATCATTTTTTATAACAAATAGATCATTAGTAAAGTAATATTAACTTTTACATTTACTGGGTGAGTATTTCATCTGATTCTTAGAAAGAGATTTCTTAGTCCTATGAGATTATTCATCTATTACATTTAAAGCCTTCTTGAAATTTTAATTCACATTAATAAAGTTAATTTTATCCATAAGATGTTTTTATTGACATCTACAAACAACTTAATCATTAGATTCATATTTCTTAATGAGATCATTCACCATCATTCCTTGTTCACCACTTTTCGATTGATTCTTACAACCTCCAAAGCATACTCATATTCAATTTTAATGAAATATTTCTTTGGTTTAATATCATTTCCAATTTTTCTATTCATTATTCTTATTTTTTTCATGACCTTTTTGTTTTTCTCATAAAATGATACAAGTTGATATAAAATTTTATATTCTCTGTAAGATCATGACCTCCTCCTTATTAATCAATATTTCCAAAATTTATCTTTTCATAACGCTTGTAAATATGGTTTTGAATTTTTTTGAACATTATTCTTCTAATGAATATTTATTATTAGAAATAGATTCTTCTTTCTTACTTAACATTCTTCTTTTATTTATAGTGAACTTTTTCTTACACGTAGAGTACTTCTTATCATGTATATAAGTTTTGGTAAACTTCTTCCACCAATTTTTTTCTTCAAAATTATCCTCATATTATACATATTTCTCCTTAGGTAAATTCAAAGTATAATTTTCAATTCTTCCTCACTAAAAAAATTTTGGTCGATGTTTTCTTGTATATATTCCACCAATTCTCTAAATAAATTTTTAAGTAAGAGGAATTATTTTTTTATTCATTTAATCATATCCTTTATCTTCTAAATCATTATAGTTATAAATCTCAGTATCTCTAATTTTTAAAATTCTCATAACATCCATATCCATTTCATACATGATATTATTTTTTAATGTTGGAGATTACATCATCTCATAATTAAAAATAATTTTATACAATCCGTAATGAGATAAATCTTCATTACCTTGTAAAGTATAATTTTTAATGAAAAACCTGTTGCGTAAGTTTCCTAGGAGATTATATATAATGGATGTATATTTTATGAAAAAACTAAATCCATTGATGTTTCACACAACTTCATTATCACTTTTAAAAAAATCATCAATGTTTCCTTAATCATTCATTCTTGTATCTGTAATCATGATTGGACAAATTTTTAACATTACATATTTTACATTATTATATCCCTCAATTATAATTTTGAGATTTTCCCATGTTTCCTTAACTTTTTTTGAGACCCATCACATTCACAACCACATTTTCTAGAAAACACATTAAAATATCATTTCTATAATTTCCATGAACCTCAATGTTTTAGGTTTTGCCAAATTTTATAGGATAATCATTATAAATGGGTGGAAACCTATGTGTGACTGCACCAATTAATTCTAATACAAGTTACATAAGAAATGCTATCCTTTTTTCCATATAGGATAATTATTTAAAAATAATTTAAGAATACCTCTATATTTTAATTAATTGATATTTTCTATTATATGTTTTGAATAGGGGATCATTCCCTTTGATAGTAATTAATAGTTATAAGGATCATTGAACCAATAGGAGGGTTCTTGAAATAGTGGTGAAAATTTATAAATATAAATCTTTAAGAAACATAACCCTTTAATACTGTTAGAGTTATTTTATTATCAAATTTTTACAATCCCAGAAGAGTGAAATGATTTGAAAGTAAACACAGAATGAAATATTTACATGTTTTGGACTCTATGTGGGAAATTATTTCCCTTCCATGGAGACTCCTGTGGGTCCACAAAAATTCAATATTAGAAATAATTGAATATAACGTTGATAAAAATTCTATTAGACTCATTATATCTCCTAATATGTATGATTATATTAACTTCTACAAGTTTAAAACATTTTTCAAAGAATAATGAGACACAAAATTTTTGAAACCTGGTAAAATCATATACCAAAATAAAATTATGTAATTTTTGTTCAGTTTCATATTTATGTAAGTGTTTGTCCAGTGTTCTCTTTCTATAATTGGTGAATATCCCTCAGTTTTTCTTCAATAAAAATCAGGCCAAATAAATTACATGAGTTATGTCTAACTACCAAAAAATATGCATTTAAAAATTATTCATGGAAGATAAATCATATTTATTAGACCAGTTTCTCTGAAATGAAGCTTCTTCCAATGATCTAATTGAAATTATCTTTTTGGTAACATTATTCAACTCAAGAAAATCTCAGTTGGAAATTCACTTCTAACATAATCTCTAAAGTATTTAATCATTATTCATATATGAGCTGTGTTATGTATAATATAGTTTCACGCCCCATTTATATAGGTTCTCCAAAAGTATAAAAGGAGTGAAACCAATTTCACTTTCCCACTAAAAAATCCACTGTGATCTTCTTATGCATTCCAAATCCATCTCAAATATTTTTGAAACTTCATGAAAACTAAGTGTCTCCAATTTTCTTTATATAAATTCAATAAATTCATATTCTTAGTAACAGATTCACTTTCATATATCTTAGATATAAATAATTATAGTTTAAATAACAATCTAATTATGTTAACACATTCAAAATCACTAGTTTGTTCAATTTACAATGTTATGTCTAGTTCTGGATAAAAACACTACCTGGTAATATTTTTTTATCTCATGACATATCTAGGAACAATTTGTTCGATGGAGGATTATATATTTGATGAAAAAACATCACTTTTACATTTTTATTTTCCAGTCGTACCCTACCTAATGCACTTACTAAAAACAGTCCATCTGATGTACATTAATATAGAAGATACTATGATGAATTCCCATTTTGAAGACCTTTATCATAATATCTGTAACATAAACTGCATATATTTTTCTCACCAAAACACCGTGTAATTCAAATAATCATACATAAATATTGTTTATAAATCATCATATACCTTTTAAGAGGGTATAATTCATTTTTTCCACTTCTAAAGACCTTTCAACATTCAACCTATTTGTCTAAAAACATTAGGCTCAAACTCTAATGTAAAATTTTGAACTCTGTTGATGTATTCCTATGGTTAAATTTTGGTTTCAATTAATTATTTTATTTAAATGTTCATCGGTTTTTTGATGAAGCTTGGGGGTGTTCTTCGGTCCCGATACATTAATAAAAGGGGAATCAGGACATTCTATGGATGTTTCTTGGTTTCCACATGGTTAGGGAAAACAATTAGAGGGTAGATACAATCCATGTGGTTTCCAATAGTGGCATTCCATATGGTTGGAACATGGCTTTCCAAACCATGTGGACCTCCACATGTAACTGTGCAACTCAACCCCTCTTCCACAGAGGTCGTATAATGGTTATCATATGGTTTGGAAAACCATGTGGCCAAACCATACGCCCCTTAAAATGGGAATTTCCCATCCCCTGGTATTTTTAGGTTCTCAAAAAAAATTTCTTCACATTTCTTGTCCTCCAGCCATTGTGTTGAACCAAAGATTCTATGATCACCCAATAACAACCTCATTTATCTTTAGGACATTTGGATCACTTCGGTTGCAGATCCAAGTTCCGGGTAAGTCTAATCTCCTCATTTGTAATGATCCAAACTTTTATATAATGAAAATTCATATTGATCTAATTAAGTGACTTATTATGTAAAATGGTTATATAACATATGAACTTCCTTGGTTTAAAGTTTTTGGATTCTAAAATACCATTAAAATTTTTTACCCTTCCTACTATAACTGTTGAAAAATGATCACATGATTAGTATAAATATAGGGCTTTAACAAATCCAATATACTCAGACAAAGGAAGTGATGACCTCATCCAGTATAATTTCTCCATACAAAGCCCATTAGTCAGAGATTTTAAATGAGGTGGCATCACTCAACTTTTCTTTTAACCAAGACCAAGATGAACTTCAACAATTTAAGCTTAAACGAAATCGCCTACAGGATAAGTTGAAGTTAATAGAGATTACCACCCGAGTGATGTTATCTGAGCCACCCCAAGATTTTTTCACCATCACACACCTTACCCTTAGGTCTTATGCAAGTGTTATATGGGGTTATGTAACAAGTACCTAGCACTATGATTATGTGCATTATTTTGTATAGAATAATGAATATATATTCATTTTATTATTGTTACTTTGTAAATATATTTTAAAGAAAGAAATAGTATTTTAGTTAATATTCAATTAAGAAATAAATTTTGAATAATTAATGTATTTTTTAATTAAATAAAATTTTAAAAAATATTATTACTAAATAAAGTTTTATTAAATATAATTGATCGTATAATTTTTATGAATACAATTGTAATTTTTATTAATGTTTGAAAGTTATTTTTTGGTCAAAAACCATGAATTTTTTATAAAGGTAGGTTTTTATTTTAAAAGTAAAATTAAAATATTTAGAAATTTTTTTAGACAAAATGAATATTATTTTTGGAATCAGGAAAATGAAATTATCCAACGGGGAATTTTTCATAATTTTATGAGACAATCGAATCTTTGGGTAAAAATTAAATACCGTTTAAATATATAATGTGTTTTATGACATCATAATGACCCAGTAGTGATGTAATAAAATATTGTAAAAATTATATTTAGACAATATATGTTTTAACTTTAAAATAATGTGATTTTATATTTGTTTGATTAATTTTATTGTTCCTTAGTGGAGCCTACAAGACTTAGGAAACATTTTACGTTTTAAAATGATTTCCTTGAGAGTGTGACTCAACTCCACATAACAAAGACTAATATTTTAATAAGTTTTGACATTGGAAATATAAAATAATGTTTTCCACTCCCCTTTGGAAAAAATAATGGACAAAAACCATGGTTTGGTTTGTGGTTTTGATTAGTTTAATATGTGGTGTCCAAAACCTAAATAATAAATAATTCCCTCTCTTTTCCTATATAAACCCACACAAGATACCACTTTTCTTCACTCAAAAACCTTGGAGAACATCACCAATCTTCTTTATTATCTATAGTATCCTCCCAAGGTTCCCCAATCTCCCAAGAATCCTCTATCAAGCCTCTCTCAAGCATTTGGATCACACATCCAAGTAAGGGATTTCATCCTTTCTTATTTTTGTCTCTATTACGTTATGTTGTTATGGCCTTTTATTTTCAATTAAAAATGTCGGGGAATGATTTTTCACCTCCCCCATAATTCTCTAATCATTTTTTAATTATGATAGACCTCTTTATCTCTCATTAATGCATCCCATGTACTTCCATTACCATGGAGAAATTCCGTAAGGAATTTATCTCTCTTCATTTACATTCAAGCAATTCTTTTATATTATGAATATAAATTCCATTACATATGTTGGGAAATGTATATATATAACCCCCCTTACATTAAATTTAATTTACATATGATTATATACTCCTTTCTATCTCTTCAACTATTTTTATGAATTCTTATGTCACGTCATTATGTTGCTGAAATTGCAACGTGATATTCCATGACAAAGTCATTGTGTAGTGAATAGAATGCCCCTTTCTCTATAAAGGGTATTCACCATTATTCACATTTACTTATTTATTATATATTTTCATGTATGAATTCTAAATTAATTTATCATTTAATAAATTATGATGTTTAATGAATCCATGTTGTATGATCTATGTGGAACACTTATGCATGAAATGAATTGATTAACAAGGGTGCACCCTAATAGTGCTCCAATGAATCGGGTATGGATTAGTATCATGATAAATTAAGTGAAATGAGAGTTTACTTATTCTAATTCAAGTTCAATGAGGTTTTACTCATGATCTATGTTCAATGAGCCTTGGATCATGCTAATATCATGTTAAATGTTGTTGTCACATTTCCATGTTATGATAATAATGGAATATCATGCCTTTATGTTCATGTTTCTCTTATTCTCCGCTAATATTCCTGTTGACTAAAAGGTATTTTATTATTTGTGTTATCAATTTTTAACTCCCTTACAGGGCTTTATAGATCACCCTTTTCTTATTCATTTCCTCAGGTTATCCCATGCAATGCTAAGTACGAAGGAATGTGTGTGGTCATGTAAAATAAATTTTCAATAAAGATGTGTATTTCATGTTATAAGTTATTATGTAATGTTACTAAGTCCAAAATAAACTAGACCTATTGATCTTATATGTTGTATTATGTAAATATTTTATGTAATAAATTGTGTTTAAGTGTGAAATAAAGAGCAGGATTGTTATAGTTTGTAACAGAGGATATGTTTAGTTACTCTTGGGGATAGGATTAGAAAACCCTAGTGAAATCCATATGGATGAGACTAAGTATAATAAAAACATCCCTAAATTTTGGTGAGTATTAAGTAATTTTTTATCATGAAAATACATCCCTGTCAGGATACGACCAGGTAGAGGCGGCTCTGGCACATATGTATCTAGGGGTAAAACCCAAAAAACACCACTTTGAGCAAGACTCGAACCGAAACTGGTACACGAAAAAATTCCTTTCTGCACTATTGGTTAAGACACTACCAGGGGATATGCTTTAGTAGATTCATAATATTAGTATGAACCATTATTAATGGATTTAAAAAAATTACCCTAAGAATATATGTTGGGAATTAGATCATGGATAACATAGTTAAGTTATGGAAATGAAAGTAATATATAAGTTATCCCTTTTTTATTTCTATTCCCCATTATGTGTTATAACTAACATTCCTTTTATTCCAGCCAATATCTGGTAATAATAGGACTTGGTATAAAAACCGATGCAAAGATCAATGTGATGACTATTCTAATGATATTTCCAATCAAATTAGAGTAGGAATCACAAAATTTGTCATGATATTCTCTCAGTTAACTCATGTTTTGAATAGAAACATGGGTCAAGAGGAACTTTCACCCCCCCCCCACCCAAGAATGAACAAGCCACAATCTAGAGCATAATTTGAAATATTCCTCCTACTTCTAATGGATCATATGATCCCTAAAACATAGAACAATGGATCAACTCCATTCAGAAGATCTTCTCCATCCTTCAATGTTATGAACAAGAGAATTTGCTTTTTTATTCTTATTGTATGGAGGCTGAATATGATAAATGGTGGAAATTGATCAGAAATATGAAGCCTAAGGAGGTGATCAAGGTGTTAGAATTGAAGGATTTCTGGATAATTTTTTTTGATAAATATTTTCCTCACACCCTCCAAATTAAGATGGAAAGGGACTTCCTTTACCTTAAGCAAAAAAGATGACGAATCCATCAGAACGTACAAGGAAAACTTCATAAGGCTTTCACGATATGACTCTAGCTTTTTTGTTACCCCCGAATGTATGGTTTACCACTTCTTTGGTGGGATAAAACCTAGCGTGTTGAAAGCCCTAGAGATTCGTGACTTCGAGAGCTATGAGGAAATTGTCTGATGATCCCTCAAAGTCGAAATGGAGATCAGCGAATCTCATGGGTATCATGGGGATAAGAAGTGTAAGGTGGACTTTAATTATGGTGGTCTGATGGATAAATACAATGATGATAAGAAAATATATCACCCCACTTTCCAAAGGTGTGGAAAGAAGCCCCCTGTAAATTTCCTAAAGGGGACGACGAAATTCTTTAGGTGTGGAAGAGAAGGGAACGTGTCCATTAACTATAGACAAGAAAAACCTATGGCTGTGACGGAGGAGAGGTATTCTTCAATCGACCCTCAACGTATTTTTCATTGCTTCAACTAAAAATAACCATGGCACTTTGAAAAAAATTTCCCTATGCCAAGGGTTTCTTGGAGGAAACCAACAACCTCCAAGGCAGTAAGGGCGAGAATTTTCCATCAGTACTACCAAACGAACCCTGACAACAAAGTGGTTATAGGTACACTAGTTATTCATTCAATAATAGAGAACATACTTCTTTATTCTGGTTATACACACTCTTTCATATCCCAAAATTTTAGTAGAACAATCCCAACATCACCACAAATCATGGAAGTAGAGATGTCGGTGAGAATGGAAAATGGATAAATCATTGCAACCCATTAATATAACTCATCCCCGATCAGAATTTGTGGATTGAACTTCCTGGTGAACCTCATCACACTCTCTTTGGTAGAATTTTATGATGTTATTGGCATGAATTGTCTTTCCTTATATAGAACCAGCATAAATTGTTGTGAGAGGAAAATCACTCTCCATATGGCGAATCGACCCGCCGATTCTGTACAAGTGAAAAGTGGAGGATGAATCTTTTTTATCACCATCATCTCATGTGTGGATATTACTTCCCTATGATCATGCATATCTTTCTTAGATGATTGATTCTAAGGAAGCAACCATCCTTGAATACATGCCTATTGAGAGGGAATTCACTGAAGTGTTTTCTGAGGAATTTTCTGGGCTTCCTCCTAGAAGAGATGTCGAATTCTCGATTGATTGTATACCTAGGGCATTTCCAATATCCAAGAATCTATATATAATGGATTTTATAGAGCTTTTGTATCTGGATAAGAAACTACAAGAGAATCTAGATAAAGGGTTTATATACCCAAGTGCTTCATCCTGTGGTGAACCAGTCCTCTTTGTCAAGAAGAAGGATGAGTCAATGTGCCTTTGCATTGATTATCACGAGCTCAACAAAATCATGATAAATAAAAGTATCCTCTACCCCGAATTGATGTCTTGTTAAATAAGCTATGTGGGGAGAAATACTTCTCCAAGGAGGACCTGCAGTTGGGATATTATCAAGTAAGGGTGAAGAAGGAGGATATCCCCAAGACTACTTTTCGTACCAGATACAGGCACTGTGAATTTATAGTAATGCCTTTTAGATTGACTATTCTCAAGAAATATTCATTGAATTGATTAATAGAGTCTTTATAGATTACATAGAAATTTTTTTGGTAGTCTTTATAGATGATATTATAATATAATTCAAATCCAAGGAAGAGTATGAGGAGCATGTAAGAACTGTACTAGAGACCTTGGGAAAGCACAATCTCTATGCAAAGTACAAAAAGTGTGAGTTATGGTTGAAGGAGGTCTCATTCATGGGTTATATAATCACAAGAAAAGGGATATCTGTGGATCCCTATAGGATAGATACAATTGAGGGATGGTCGAGGCCATCATCAGTGACAGATATCCATAGATTCCTAGCGTTAGCTAGATATTATCGCCGATTTATGAGAAAATTTCTCACAATTGTCCAACAGTCTTACCAAGCTAACTCAAAATAGGTTAATGTTTTCTTGGAGAGAAGAATGTGAAGATAACTTCATGGAGTTGAAAATAAGGCTTATCACATCACCCGTGCTCACACTACCCACAAGTAGAGAACTTTTTGTGGTATTCATTGATTCTTCGAATAAGGTACTGGGCTGTGTGTTGATGTGTAATAAAAAATTCATTGCCTATACTTCAAGGTGAGTGAATTTTCATGAGAAAAAATATCGAACACATGATCTGGAGTTGGATACAGGAAAATTAGCTTTAAAAATTTTGCTACATTACCTATTTGGGGAGAAGTTTGAAATATATTTGGATCAAAGAATCCTCCAGAATATATTCACACATAAAAAGTTGAATATTCACCAATGAAGATGGTTAGAGATGATCAAAAACTATTACTGCTCAATCTATTACCACCATAGGAAAATGAACATGGTGGAAGATTCTCTAAGTATAAAGGAACCAATGATTCTATCATTGATGAGAATTGAAAGGATCCAATCTTCTTATATTTGATGAAGATGTACATGGGAATCATAAAGAAGGGAACATCATCAATCCTTTTACAAATTATTTCTCAACCATCTCTTTTGGAAAAGATAAAGGATGATCAAAAGGATGATATGGGAATTCAGAAGAAAGTGAAAACTATTAGAAAAGTGAAATCCTCAGAGTCCAATGTTAATGAAGAAGGAATTGTGAGATTTGGGTAAAGACTATGTGTTCCATCAAATCCAAAGTCAATGAAATAACTTTTGGATGATTTACATAGTTCAAATTTCCCCATTCAAACAGAAAACACAATGATGTATCAAGATCTATGAGATCATTATTGGTGGGATAACATGAAGAGGGATATCACTGATTATACATCAAAGTGCCTAGTATCCCAGTAAGTGAGTGATGAGTAGAAGACGTCTACGGGAAAGATGAAACCATTACCCATACTATCATGGAAATAGGGGGACATCACCATAGACCTTTTCACTATAATTCCAAAGAAATCCATTGGAAACAATTTTATATGGTTTTTTGTGGTTCGTCTTACAAATACTGCACACTTCATTTCAATTTGAGAGGATTTATCATTGGATCAACTAGCACACACACACACACACAGAGATATATATATATAAGAAGCGGTAAGTCTGCATGGAACAACACTATCTATTGTATCTGATCGAGATACAACATTCACATATAAGTTTAGGAAGAGTCTCCAACATGCTCTGAATACTGAGTTGAACTCCAATACAACTTTTCATCCTCAAACTGATGGCCAATCTGAGCAGACTACCCAAACACTTAAGGACATGTTGAGATCATGATCGATAAACTTAAAAGGAGGATGGGATCAACAACATCCTCTGGTTGAGGTCTCTTACAATAACAGTTTCCACTCAAGCATCCAAATGAATCCTTATGAATCCCTTTATGGGAAGAGGTAAAGAACACCGACATGTTGGGATGAAGTTGGGGAGGGAAAAATCTTAGGTCTATAAATAGTTGAAGAAATGGTGGAGATGGTTAAGACTATCCATCAACACAATAATGCTCCTCAGAGTCGAAGAAAGATCTATGATGATAATTTATGACGAGACATAGGGTTTGATGTCAGAGACACGGTATTCCTCCACATATCACCATGGAATAGAGTTATTAGATTTGGGAATAAGGGAAAGCTTATTCCAAGGTACATCGGCCCTTCTGAGGTCCTTGATCACATTGGAGCAGTGGCCTATCGACTAGCACTCCCACCGTACCTATCTCAAGTACATGATGTATTCCATATATAACTATTTAGGAATTACATACCTGACCCATTACATGTACTAAATCCAGAGGTGGTACCATTGGATAATTACCTCTCCTATGAAGAGAAGCCGATGATGATCTTAGATCATAGGTAAATATTTCTACAAAATAAGACAATTCCCCTCATCAATGTGTTTTTGAGAAACCACAAGTTTGAAGAATCAATGTGGTAATCATAGGAAGTGATGATGTAGAGTTACCCTCATCTATTTTAGTGTGGAAAAAGGAAATTTCAAGGGTGAAATTTCTTAAAGGGGGAAGATTGAAATGACCTAAACTTTTATTAATGAAAATTCCTCTTGATCTAATTAAATGTCTTATTATGTAAATGGTTATATAACATATTAACTTCCTTGGTCTTATGTTTTTGGATTTTAAAATACCATTAAGAATTTTTACCGTTGCTAATATAGTCATTGATTAGTGATCACATGATTAGTATAAATATAGGAATTTAACAAATCCAATTTAGGCAGACAAATGAAGCGATGGCCTCAACTGGTAGAATTTCTCCATACAAAGACCATTTGTCGGAGCTCGAAAAGGAGGTGGCGTCATTAGGATTCACTCTTGTCCAATCTGAAGCTGAGATTCAACACGTTAAGCTTGAACAGAACCACCTATGGGAGAAGTGGAAGTTAATTGAGATTATCACCCGAGCAATGTTATTTGAGCCACCACAAGAGTCTGTCACCATCACACACCTTACCCTTAGGACTTATGTAGATGTTATAAGGGGTTATGTAACAGGACTATATCAACATGATTATGTTCATTATTTTTTCATAGAATAAATAATATATATTCATTTTATTATTATTACTTTGTAAAAATATTTTAAATCACAAATAGTATTTTAGTTAATATTCAATTAAGAAATCTATTTTGATTAATTAATGGATTTTTTAATTAAATATTATTTTAATAAAATATTATTAATAAATGAATTTTTATTAAATTTAAATTATCATATAATTTTTTATGAATACAAATGTATTTTTTAATAATTTTTGAAAGCTGTTTTTGTCAAAACCATGAATTTTTTATAAATGTCAGTTTTTATTTTAAAAGTAAAAATTGAAGAATTTAGAAAATTATTTAGATAAAATTAATATTATTTTTGGAATCAAGATTTCAAAATTATCCAATGGTGTATTTTACAATGTTTGCTGAGACAGAAAATGTTTTGGGTAAAAATTAAATATCGTTTAAATATATAAGGTGTTTTTTGACATCATAATGACCGAATAGTGATGTAATAAAACACTATAAAAGGTATTTTAGGCTAATATACATTTTAAAATTACAATAATTTTATTTTAGATTTGTTTTATTAATTTTATGGTTTCTTTTTGGATCCTACAAGACTTATAAAACATTTTAACTTTTAAAATGATTTCCTTGAGAGAGTGACTCACCTCCACATAAGCAAGCCTAATATTTTAAGATGTTTGTCTATTTTCCTTATAAAATAATGTTTTCCACTCCCCTTTTGAAAAAACCATGGTAAAAACCCATGGGTGGGTTTGTGGTTTTGATTAGTTTAATTTGTGGTGTCCAAAACCTAAAGAATAAAGAATTCCCTCTCTTTTCATATATAAACAAACCCAATATCCCAATTCTCATGACTCAAAACACTTTTATAACGTCCCTAATCTTCCTTAATATCTCTATTATCCTCACAAAGATCACCAATTTTCCATGAATCCCCTCTCAAGCCTCTCCCAATCCTTTGGATCACACTTCCAAGTAAGGGATTTCATACTTTCTCATTTTTGTCTCAATTTATTTATATTGTTATTCCCTTTTTTTCAATTAAATATGTTGGGGTATTATTTATAACCTCCCCCACTTCCCTCCTTATGTTTTAATTATGATATTACTCTTTCTCTCTAATTAATTCCTCCCATGTACACCTGTTACCATACCAAAATTCCGTAAGGAATTTCTCTCCCCTCATTTACATTCAAGCAATTATTTTATATTATAAATATAAATTCTATTAAATATGTTGGGAAATGTATCTATATGAACCCATTACTGTAAATTTCATGAAAATTTTATTATATACCCCTTTCTCACTCATTAATAATTTTTATGAATTCTTTTGTCATGTTGTTATGCTGCCGAAATTGCACCACAATTTTCCATGCCAAAGTAATTATGTAGTGAATACCATGCCCATTTCTCTATCAAGGGTATTCAACTTTATGAACATTTTTTTATTTATTATATCATTTCATATATGAATTCCACATTCCTTTATCATGGAATAAATGATGATGTTTAATGAATCCATGTTGTATGATCTATGTGGCACACTTATGCATGAAATGAAATGATTAAGAAGGGTGCACCTTAATATTGCTCCAATGCATTGGGTATAGATTAGTGTCATGATATATTAAGTGAAACAATGGTTTAATCATGATAATTAAAGTTCAATGAGGTTTTACTCATTCTCCATGTGCAATGATCCTTGGATCATGCTAATATTATGTTAAATATTGATGCCACATTTCCATGTTATGATAATCATTATATATCATGACTTTATGTTCAGGTTTCTATTATGCTCAATTGATATTAATATTTCCTAAAATGTACTATATAATTCATTTTATGCCTTTTTTACCCCCTTACCGGGCTTTATAACTCACCCTTTTCTTATTCATGTCCTCAGGTTATCCCAGGCAATGCTAAGTACGAAGGAATATGTGTGGTCATGTAAAAGAATTTTTCAATAAAGATGTGTATTTCATGTTTTAAGTTGTTATCTAATGTTACTAATCCCTAAATACACGAGACCTCTCGATATTCTATGTTTTAACAAGTGATTATTTTATGTAATAAATTATGTTGAAGTGTGAAATAAAGAGTAGGGTTGTTATATCCTTTCTTCTCCCTTATGAATTACAGTTTTCACCATGGGAAATATTTTCCAAATATCTAAAACCATTATTTTATAGTGTCATATAGTTTTAATCTTAAATAGGTGGTTGAATCCAAACCTAATTCCATGTTTAATAGTAGTTTCTTCAATGGATTCCAGGTAGGTGGTCTACAGGTTATATCCCATAGTTTCGTTCTATATTTTTTCATGTTCTTTTTGTTATTGGTTGTATCGTATTTTGATCTTGATGACTTTGGTTATAATTGGAAAATGGGTCTCTAAATAATGAATAGAATCACTCATGGTCCATATGGGATCCATCGAGGAAGATTTGACCTATGAGGGACACCCAAGGGTTGTGCCAATATTCTGAGGCCCAGAAATTGGTTATATAAGTGAAAGGTCATTGTGTGATAATGTAGATCCCTTATTGACTATGTTGATATGTTTAATAGAAGTGAAAATAGAATATTGTTAATGTTTCTAGAAATTTTAATGGATTAAGGGTTAGTTTTCCATGGCACATAAATGAGTGAGTTTGGTCAATTGAGACTGTGACATGCGACTTATTAATTATATTAGAAATGCCTAAGAGAGTTAGTGAATATGAAATAGTGAATACATTAATTTGGTTATTTCATGTTGAATGAAAAATATATTAATTTTAATTTTATAGGGGGATTTATGAACATGTTAAATGGGAGGATATAAGGGAGTTATTGAATATTCTTAATGATCTACGCATGATAATGGGAATTTGGAAAAAAGGGCTAAGTAATGTAAATGAAAATATGTTAATAGATCATGGAATAATATTAATTCCCATGTTGATTGTTATTTTCATACGTATTAGTTGTGTTTGGTTTTCATATGATTTATGTGTGGTGAATGGATCAATAAGAATGTGTACATGTATTGAGATATGTGATAAAGGACTGAGGCTCCTCCCATAGGTTGTGTTTGACTAATGCTCCAACTCAACCCACAATGAATGGGTAAGGGAAGGAGATATAGCTCTATTCCCCTAAATGTAGCTTTCCACCTAGACCAAGTCTTTGAGGTGAGTGCACTATGATGTTGTGATGTATTATCCCTAGTGATTTAGGGACATGACTTTCCTCCTTATGTATAATGAAAAATTCCATGAACCTTTGTGTGAATGATGTAAATTACCAATGCAAGAATTACATAATGAGGATGAGATAATTAATGAAGAAGAATCACATAATGAATTTGGAACTATGGTTAGTAATAGTCAGGTAAAAATTATTAACTAGTGTCCCCCAAAATATATTTTTATTTTATTGTAATTTATTTAATACATGTATTCCCTATCAGTTTAGACTAGATATTTTGTAAACACTATTGGTGGTGGTCTACTGAGTTGTACTCATACCTGTCTTGTGCTGCCACTGGGTACTTGAGAATATTTCATGCTTGTCGGTTAGGAAAATGAAAAATGCCTCGTTCTTGGGAAATGAGTTAGATTTGGGAGGTTCTTGGATGAGGTTATGGACATAGAGTTCAGACTATTTTGGGGATCCCTATGTTTTTATTTATTTTGGGTTTTCTAACATGTCACTATAGCATGAAATGGCATATTTACTACTTGTTTTTTGTATACCCAGTTTGGGAAAATTATTATTTATTCCTATTCACTGGTTATTCATTGTTGTTTTTTATATTATATTTATTTTATATTATAGATTACTCTGGTAAAGATGGTATTGTCTCCCCATGTGACTTCTAAATCCTCTCTTCTAGTAGACAACCTCTTGTGTTTGGGGATACATGCTTGAGGACATGTGTTGAACTTACATGGGGAACCAGTTCCGTGGATTCTAGGTAAGGGATGATACAATGTGGTATTATAGGAATGTTTTTTTCTATGAAATACTAAATGGGGAGGTAGACGGGAGGATAGAAGGTGTCGGGACTTGGAAATGATATCGTTCTTGGGGGTAGCTAACCCATGTATGTGGGAAAATGCAAGTCACCCATGATGGGAATTTTTGTTCTTGTTTTCATTATAACATTTGATGATATTTCACCATCGGGAGATGCACTTATTTTATTATGTGATAGTTTTATGACATTTTACTCATGCCCAAAATGGAATGACATTTTTTCATTAATGCATCATTCTAGGAATCTATGTATGTAAGTTAAATGCATCATGGTAGGCACACACATGGGACTGGTGTGTGGGACATAAAGGGTAGGATGCATTTTATTTTCTTCAAAGTGATAAAAATGTTGTTTAATGAAACAATACAAATGGGTAACAAAAGGATGTGATATTTTGAATAATAATTAAATAATTGTCCTTGATAAGGGGTGGTAAGTGAATTTAAATGTTTTTGATTTATGTTATGATATTTTAATTGTTTTGAAATTGTGTATAAGGAAAGGCTTGTAACTAGTTAAGTTAGTTACCCTATGTTAACCATAGTCCTCAGTAGAGATAGTCGAGGGTAGTGTTCCGGGTATGATAAAGCTTGTTTAGATTGTGTATGAAAATGGTTGATATTTTCTAGTGGTGAGCCTTATATTATATTTTATTGAAGATTTATGGTTTTTATTCTAACTCTCATGTTTGGAATTGTAGCGAAATGACACCACGAATATGTGTACTGATTGGGCGATATGAGGATTTCACTATGAATGATCCTCCAGTAGTACAAAAAGAAGATCTAGGGTTTTAATATAATAGGGAAGAGAAGTTCCATAATAAAATTTCTCATTTTATGTACACAATGGAATGATACCTAGGTCAGGTTGCACCATGTATGTTCGAGATGAAAAGGGAGTTTCAGCTATAGAACCCTCCAACCATTACCAAAGAGGGTGGCCAAAAGGAATCCATGTTTGGGATAGAGTCCATAAAGATAATTTTTGATCACATAGATACTCCTTAGAATAGAGTCAAGTCAGTGTATTATATGTTGTAGGGACAGAAAAATCATTGGTGGAACATTATGGTTTAGATAGAGAAGGATGAAGGAATGGTATGGATGGATTTTCATGAAAAGATTCTAGAATACTACTACCGAGAGACCTTGAGGATGGGGTAGGATATAAAATTTATGTCTTTCACCCAAGTGGTTTTGTCAGTGATGGATTATGCTAATCATTTCATTAAATTATTCCTCTTCATTCTCATAATGGTAGGAGAGGAGGTGACTATGGAGAAATTCTTCCAAGATGGGAATAGGCATGAGATCATGTCCTAGGTGAATATCTTACAATTTAAGAGATTTGAAGAGGTGGTGTAATAAGAACATATCTCATAGGGATCCTGAAGGGAGATTATGGTGGTGGATTTGTGGTTCTAGCTGGGAGGACTGGTTGTATAGATTCTAAGGGTAGAAAGAGTCATTTTAGGAATTTACAATAGGGAAAATTATGTAGATTATCTATAAGAGAGGTCCATCCCATTAGGGTGATGATATGGAGTTATCTTACAAGTGTAAGTTAGAGGAACAGGCGAGGTCAGATTCCTTAACCATCGGTCGAGTGTTGGTTATGCAGTGGGTTGGGACACATATAAAGGTTCTGTAACAACCCTCAGAAACCGA
This sequence comes from Viscum album, assembly GCA_963277665.1. Taxonomy (NCBI): domain Eukaryota; kingdom Viridiplantae; phylum Streptophyta; class Magnoliopsida; order Santalales; family Viscaceae; genus Viscum; species Viscum album. Next base: position 1,072,483,451 of record OY728121.1, on the reverse strand, counting down.
GTATACATAGAGGTCAGAGTCAGTTTTCAAGTGTGGTAAAGGGGTTGGACACCCCGTATTAGGTAGGTAGTCGGAGCTCCACTTGTCATACCAGTAGGGGTTGTGTACATGGAACTCTAGGGTGAGATCATCCATACCAACAGGGCAGTGTAATGAAATATACTCAGGATAGAACACATTGTATAGGGGAAAGTCATTTTAATGTAGTTAAATCTACACTAAGAGGTGGTTTAGTTAGGCCTTATACTATTCTAGTTACGATTCTTGTAGATTCCATGCTCTCTAATTTTTTATTTGACATAGGTGCTATGCATTCTTTTATTTTGGCACAGTTTGTAGTTGTGTTGGGTCTAACTATGGAAATTACGAGTGGGGTTATGTAAATTGATACTATTTTGGTGGTGTGAGTTAAGTATATTATACAATTTAAGGGTTATTCTTTGGATGTTGGTGAATATAATTTTTGATGGAATCTGTTTATCCTTGAGATGTATGATTATGACCTAATTTTGTGTATGGGATAGTTGGTGTTGTATCAAGCCCATATCTATTGTCACAAATGTTAGGTAATGTTCATGTCTCTCTATAGATACAATTATCTCCATCGTGGTGAGTGGTATGTTATAGCAGACCATACATGGAAAAAATTTCAGCATATAGGAGAACTCATATCCCAAGAGTCTTGTCTTGTGCTTGATGAATGAGGAAGTGAGAAACCATTCTTCCCTCCAATTATGGATCAATTCCATGATTTGTTTTTTGAAGACATCATAGGTATACCACCTAAGAGGGATGATGATTTTATGATTAAGTTTCTTTCATGGGAATAACCGGTTTACATTCTGTCATATTGAATATTTTCAAAGTAACTCCAGGAACATAAGATTAAGATAAAAAAATTGGAGTGAAAGGGGTTCATCCATCCAAGTACTTCGCTTTGGGGATCTCCCATGCAGTTTTCCATTAAGGAAGACATATTATTGAGGTTATATTTTGATTATATAAAGATGAATCGGATGATAGTTAAGAATCCATACCTACTTCCCATAATTTATTAACGGTTTGACCAATTGTTGGGTGCTTTATTGTTCTCCATGATTAATATTATATCGGGATACCATTGGTTGAGAGTGAGATCCTCTAATGTATCATGTATAACTTTCAAGAGAAGGTATGGATTATATGAATCCGTGGTAATTCCATTCAGTTTAACCAACACACCAGATATGTTCACTGCTTTAATGAACTAGAAATTTTACCAACACTTGGATCAGTTCATAGTTTTCTTCATCGATGATATCTTGGTGTACTCTATAACTCACGATGATCTTTCCAAACATCATGAAATTATATTCAATACACTAAGAGGGAATAGTATTTATCCAAGTTATAAAAATTTCGGTTTTGGATTAGTAAATTGAACTTCACGTGACACATCATGTCTGAGTCAAGTGTGTTAATGGACCCAGGAAAAGTACATGTTGTGGTGTCCTGGGAGATACTCAAGAATGTTTTTGATGTTTGGAGTATTTTGGGATTGGCTTGTAATTACTGAAGGTTCATTAGAGGTTTATACCATTTGAAAAAACCACTCATAGGCTTAACCAAGAAGAGAATTACATTTGAGTGGTTGGAGGCATGAGATAAGGCTTTCAAATATTTGAATAGGTGGTTCACTATTACACCGATCATGATCTTACCCGAATGAGTTATGAGGTACACACTATTCTATGATGTAAACAATGTTTTACTTGGAGTAGTTTTGATCCAAGATGATTGTGCTGTAGCATATGGGTCAAAATATTTATGTCCTCATGAAATAAATTATCCTACTCGTGATATTGAGTTGGCTGATGTGGTTTATTCCTTAATTTGTTGGAGTTTTTATTTTTTGGGGGAGCGTTTTACCTTGAATATAGATCATAAGAGTCTTAAGTACATCTTCTATCAGGTGTTTAAATCTTCAGTAGTAAAGGTGGGTATAGTACCTACAATCATTTGATTTTGAGTTGATTTACACACCATAAAAAGAGAATGGTGTTACAGATATTTTGAGTTAGATGACTTAGAATAATTTATTTAAGGAAACCAAATATGAGTGGAGAATGGTTTCCTTGTTCATTGAGATGCACCTAGAGGTGATGTATGGGCACATAAAAATGAATCTTTCATCTATAGAAGTTGATTATGTAATTTTTAGTTGGATAAATGAGAGTTAACTAGATGATATAGAGTGTTTGGCTATAAAGGAAATTCATAAAGGTGGGGAGAAACATTCTAGTTTTTATTTTGGTGAATATGGGATTATTAGTGTTTGTGGCCATGTGGTTTTGAAAGTGTGTATTATGGAAGAGTTTAAGAATGTGTTCCAAGAATCAAAATGGGTAATTCATCCTGGTTTGACTAATATGTCTCATCATCTTCATAGAATGTTTTTGATGATGGGAATTAAGAAAGTGGTTATGAGTTTTAAGGAACGATTCCACACATCTCGGTAGGTGAAGGATGAGCATCAGTGCCCAAGTGGTTTTTTAAATTCATTTACCATTATAGAATGGAAATGGGATGACATAAACATACACTTTGTGGTTGGTCTTCTGATGAATCCTCAGCAAAATGACTCAATCTGGGTGGTTGTGGATCGGTTGACTAATGTGGGTCATTTATTTCTGATCTAGTACAGTTATACAGTTGTTCAGTTGGGTGAGTTATATCTTCAAGAGATAGTATTGTGACATGGTTTGATAAGAACTATAGTTTCATATCAAGATATATGATTAACTTCATGCTCCCAGCATGGATTACATAAGGCACATGGTTGCCAATTGTTTTTGAGTATGGAATTTCACCAGAAGATGGAAAGTTAGTTAGAGTATACTATTCAGGCATTAAAGTATATGTTGATATCTTGTCTTATAGATTTTAGTTATTCTTGGTAAAATAAATTTCCTTTTTTTGAGTTTTCCTATAACAATAGTTATCAGGATATGATTTAGATGGGACCTTTTTAGGGACTCTATGGGAGACCGTGTAGATCATTGTTCTTCTGGTTGGAAGCTGACGATTCTCACCTATTGGGATGAATTCTCATTTAATAAATGTCAAAAAATATTTGATTCATTAATAAGCACATGAAAATGTCTTAGAGTTGGTAGAATATGTATTATGATTGGTGTCCTATACCCCTCGAGTTTATGTTGGGTGATAGTCTGTTTCTTCGGTTTTCTCCAAGGGTAGGTCACCATCAAATTGAAAAATAAGATATGTTGGTTCCCATGTATGTGGGTCCGTTTGAGATTGTGGAGAGGTTCAGAACAATATCTTACCGATTAGATCTTCCACCATGGTACAATGTAATGATTGATGTTTTTAATCTTTCACAAATTCAACATTACCACCCTAATCCATCTCATATGGTTATTCTTGAGTATGTTGAGATAGATTTTGATATTTTCTTTTAGGAGCATCTAGTTTGTATTGTGGATCGTAGTGAGAAAGATGTATGGGGAATGAATATTCCCTTAGTTCTACTTTTATGACAACATGGAAAAATTTATGAAGAAACATGGGAATGATAATTGTATAAGTGGGATGAGTTCTCTATTAAATTTTCATTGGAAACTCATTTATGCTAGATAAGATAGGCTCGAGGAAGAAATGTTATAAGGAGGGGAGGTTTAAGATCCCGAACATCGTGGATGTATGTCATTGGTTAAAGTTTTGGTTTTAATCTCTTATTTTTGGTTAATTAAATATTCATTCAGTGTACTACGATGATCATGGGATGTTCTAGGTTCTTGTGACATTAAAGAAAGGGGAATTTTTCCATTCTATGCAGGTTTCATGGTATACAGATGGTTAGTAGAAATCATGTGAGGAGATAGCCAAACCATTCAGCTTGAGATAGTGTCTTTCCACACAATTGGATAATGTTTTTTGAAACTGTGTGTCTCTCACCAGGTAACAGTGTCTCTCAATGCCTCTTGGACACAGGTAGAAAATGGTTTCTTCACAACTTGGAAAACTGTGCGCCCTTTAAAAAGTAGAAATTCTCAGTTTCCCCCCATTGGGGTTTTTAGGTTATCATAATATTTTTATAACCATTTCTTCTACTCAAACCCTTGTGATGAACCAAGTCTTCCAAGGTCTACCAAGGATCAACCTCCTTTGTCTCTAGGTTATTTGGATCACCGTCAGTTATGGATCAAACCTCCAGGTAAATCTAATCTCCTCCATTATTATTACTTTTAATTATGGGTTTCACCTTGGGAAATATTCTTACAAATATCTAAAAACATTATTTTATGGTGGGATCTAGGTGTGAGATTAAATAGGTTTCGGAATATAGACATAAGACCAAGTTTAAGAGTTTTTTCATCAACAAATTTGAGGCAAGTGGTCTTCACATTGTATCCCATAATTTCATTGTAGATTTGTGCATGTTAGGTTTTTTCCCATGTTTTCTCTGGTTGTGCCCTTGATTACTTTAGTGGGATTTGGTAAAATGGGTGTTTAATGATGAATATAAACCCTCATGGTCCTTGTTGGATGCATTTGGGATGAATTGACCTATTTAGAAACACCCATGGGGTTCGACGATATTCTCGGTCCTAGAAATTGGTTATGTAAGTACACAATCATTATGTGGTAATGTAGATCCCTTGATGAGTATGTTGATATGTTTAATGGAAGTGTAGATGTAATATTGGTAATTTGAATATACTTGTTAATGGTTTTATTGTTTTTTTAATGGCTCAGAAATGGGTTAATTTGGTTAACCAAGATTGTGGAATGTGGCTTATGAAATCTATTAGAAATGCCTAAGAGAGTTAGTGTATATGAAATGTTGAATATGTACAATTGGTAATGGAATTTGGAATAAAAAATATGTTTAATGGTATTTTATAAGTGAATTGATGAATATTTGAATGGGATGATATAAAATAATTATTAAATATACTTAGTGATCTAGGAATGAGAATGTGAATTGGGCTAAATGGGCTATGTAAAGTAAACATAAATGTGTTAATGGGTAATGGAATAATATTATTTCCCAGGTTGATTTTTATAGATTATTATTGTTATATGTATTGGTTTTTTTGTTATAATTTAGTTTTCTTTGTGGGGAATGGATGAATAAGCATGTGAACATGGCTTGTGGTGTGGGATAAAGGACGGAGGCTCCTACCATAGTTTGATTTGGACTGATGCTTTAACGCCACCCACAATGCATGTGTTAGGAAAGGAGGTAGAGCTCTATTCCCCTAACAGTTTCATTACACTTGGATGGAAGCATTGGGGTGAGGACATTGTGATGTTGTGATGTGTTATCCCTAGTGGGTTAGGTACTTGACTTATTCCCTTATGTAGAATAATAAAAGCCATAAACCTTTTTGTGAGTGATGTAAATTTCTAACCAATGAATTACATATTTATGATGAGCTTTGTAATGATGAACATTCACATAATGAATTTGACACTATGATTAGTAATATTAATATTACTATTTTCAACTAGTGTCCCCAAAACAATATTTTATATAATTTTCATTTATTTAATACATGCATACACTATCTGTTTAGAATAGATATTTTGTAGACATCGTTGGCGGTGGACTACTAAGTTATACTCACCCTAATGGGGTTGTAGATGGGTACCCAAGTAGATTTAATGTTTTTAGGTTAGGAAAAGTGGAAAGGTCCCATGCATGGGAATTTATTCATATTTGGGATGTGCTTGGGTGAGGTTACGTAATTGGAGTTAGTACTGTATTGGGGATCCCTCTGTTTTTCTTTATTTTGGGGTTTTTTAATTGGAACTCTAGAATTAAATAGAATATTTACTATTTTTTTGATTTTTACCTAGTTTGGTAATGTAGTTATTTATTAATATTAATTGGATATTCTATGTTATTTATAATAATCTATTTATTTTTATTTGTGGTTTACTAAGGTAAAGAGGGTATGGTCTCCCCACATGACTTTTAGACCCTCACAGTTACTCAACAACCTTTAAAATATGGGGAGGTACGCTTGAGGTCATGTGCAAGCTAGATGAGGGAACCAATTTATTAGTTTATAGGTTAGGTAAGTTACATCTAAACTTTCCCCCTTGGTATTTTGATCCCAATTTTTAATTAATTATTTATTTTTTGAAACAAAAAAATTATAGAAAGAACTAATAGACCAATCAATTTTTGTTTGATGTTCTATTTTTAGTATTTCTGATGTAATGTATTTCTAGCTTCATCTCACAGAAAAATCATATTGAATATTTTTTTATTAAGCTCAATTTTGTTTTTTCCATTGGCTTTGTGAAGAAACATTATTGTGAACATACTCATCAACATTCTATTTCTAGTATTTTTTTCTGGGGTAAAATTATCCACATTAGTGAATTCTTTTTAAAACATTCAATAAAAATATATTTAACAAATATTCGTTTACCTTCTCACAAATATCTATTCAATGATATATATATTTTTCATTCATTTTCTTCTACCATTATAGATATGATGGACTTGTACAATATTATTATAAAACATTCATCTAGAAAACATCCACTCCACCTTTGATCAGAATCTTGTTTCATGATGTTTTCCATAATGTTAGGATCTTTGGGATCGATATAGCATCATTTGACTTACTTACAATGTTATTTAAAAATATTAAAGAAAAATTAAAACATCCATACATTCAATAATTCCAAAAACATCATAAAACATTCTTAAAAAAATAAACTTATTTTCATTTAATTATAAATAATTCATTAACAAAAACATGTTTTCAAATAATATAAAACATTTAAAAAAAATAATCGGATAATCAAATAGTTTTCAAGATTCTATTAAAAATAGCCTTTAAATGTGTTTTTTGGGAAGAAATGTTAATAAAATTTGTTTTCGGAGGCATTTGGACAATGTTCATTGGTTTTTATAGAGCCCCGTTTTGGAGATAACAGAAAAGGAAGCACTGATCCGGGAGAGGATAGTGACTATAGTGTTCCCTAAAAAATACTCTGTAGAAAATTTTCACAACTTTTTAGAGTTAAATTCCTATCATTATAACTTCCTCATAGTTTCACCTCTCTTGGGACATTTTTGGTAGTTCAATTATTGTAATTTTGTATGGATTATTTTTTTCCATTTCAATATCATTTAATGTCTTGGAATTGTGGCTCATTGGTTGTAATTTTCATCTCATTTAAGGTCTATTCACTAAAAATTCATGTTTCCCAGTAGAGAAGACTTATACCAAACTTTTCCCATGAGATTTAATGGTATGATATTGATCTTGACCCCAAAACATATTTTGTTTAACGACAAGTTCATATTTTGAATCACTAAAATAATTTAATTCATGGTAAAGTAGTTCCATTTTTTCGAGTACTTTGGTACTGTGTATGGGATATCCATGATATTTGTGTGAGGGGATAATTGATGTGGTAGTAGTGAACTTCTATTTTTATAAGTAAAAAAACATTGAGTTCTTTTAGGTGTAGAAAGATTTTTTGGTGAATAAAATTGGTACACATGTTAGGTCACAAGTATTCTTTAATTTAATATTGGATTATCTCTAGTAAGGTTCTAGATGGTTTTTAGGAATTGAGGGATGAAAATTTAGAGTTTTGTTAAAAATATGTCATGTGCACAATTTAGTAGAACGGTTAGTTCCAACTATGCAGTAACCATGTGGTATTTCACTATGAGTCCTAGAGGCATTTAGAATAGTATGATCATGGTTTTTCAATCACAATGACTCTTCAGACAAATTGTACGTGTGTTTGGGAGTTTTCTAGGGGTAGTCACATTGTTTTTAAACCATGGGGATCCCCTTAGGTAACTATGCCCCATTTCTCAAAGGATATATTCCACCTCATAGTTATTGCATGGTTGGTTAAACCTTGTGGCCAAATCATGAACCCAGATCTGAACCTCATTAAATTGGAAATTTAACCTATTTCCCTTGGTCATTTATTAGTCTAATACCTTCCTAATCCCTAATAGGCATGCAAAATACTCTCCCCAATGCTATAGTGAGTAATATCCATATATTCTTGTTGATTTCTTTTAATTATTTATAGATATCTTTTTGGTATGTTCCATTTTCTATCTATTCTCTTACCTTATCTCTAGATAAATCCTTGATCACCTTTTCACTTATTCAATTGGAACCCAATTGGTTTTTGATAGCTGAATATAGTGGGATTTATGGGGAATTTTTATTTTTTTTACGTGATGTGTCGCTGGAAGCTCAAAATGAGTTAGCGAAGAAGAAAATCATAATGTAAACAAATCAACCAAGGATCAAAGGAAATTCCACCCACAAAGGTTTCGCCAGGATTAAAGACCATGTCACCAATAATGGAGTCACACCACTAATTCTAGGCAAAGGGAAGAGGATAAAGCTATAAGAATACCCAACAAGATTCACAAATTCAACCAATTCAAATATGACCATTACAGAGGGGTGAAAATACATTATAAAGACAAAATAAAGAAATAAAAATAACCTAATTCGAGTTATAAGGCATGGGGAACCGAAAAAAACATAAAAAAGCATAAACCAACACTTTCCCATTCCACTTAATGACCTCATTAGATAACGTAGAGAGATTCCCTCTTAATGATTATTTTCTCCAACTTCTCTCTCCTCTTTAATGTGATGTTACAAATTTCTATCCATTCCCATGAGGATAAGTAATTTTGGGCCCCAAATAAGTTTTTTGTGTCCCACCATAGTGTTGGATGTCAAAAATTGTGGGATGGTCCAATTCGAATAACAATTGGGCATAATTTTTTTTTCAAGCCTAAAATTATTCTCCTTAGGCTGAATATGATCCATATCATTACTCCCTAGTTGGAGAGGATTTTACCTAAAATCCATGGCATTGTATTCTTCAATGTATGGAGATATGTCCCCAATATTGAACGCTACAGAAACACCACCAAAATCATTTGGTAAATCAATTTTATTGTCATTGTTTCCCACTCGTTCAAGAACATCGAATGGTCCTTCATCTCATGGAACCAACTTTCTCTTCCTTTTAGATAGAAATATCTCCTTGCGAAGGTGAATACACACTTTTTCTCCTATTTGGAAAATTTCATGCTTCCGATTATTTTTTTCTCTCCTCTTTTATGCTTCATTAGAATTATCTATTTGAGAATGAATAGATTCATTAAGCTTCTTCATCTACTCTGTCTTATTCTCTACATCGATATTCACCATAAAATCAACAGGAAAAGAGAAAAATTCTATAGGAGTGATTGGATTGATTCCATAAACCACTTAGAATGGATAATGTTGAGTGGTAGCATTGGGAGATCTATTTTATGAAAATTCATCTTCTATGAGCTGCAAATCCCAATCTCTCATGATCTTGTACACCAATGTTCTCAGAATAGTGCCCAATATACGATTGGTAAATTCCTTTCTCCCATACATTTTAGGGTGATGGGATGTGATGAAAATAAGTTTCGTACTGAATTTCCCCCCATAATATCCTCAAAGAATAGATGAGAAATTTTGTCACTCTATCTAAAATTATGCTGTGAGGAATGCCATGAATGTGAACAATCTCTTTGAAAAACAATTATTCCACTATTAATACATCATCTATATTATGAAAAGGTATGAAATGAGACATATTATAAAATCAATAAACAATAACCATTATTGAATCTTTACCTCAAAGAGTCTTTAGTAAAGCCATAATGAAATCCAAATTAAGATCTTCCCATGGTAGCTCTGGAATAGGTAACGGAGTGTATAAACTATGATTGAAATGAATATTTTCTCTTTGACATGTTCCACATCTCAAAAAAATTTTGTGGACATCTGATTGAATATTCATTAAGTAGAAATACTCCTTTAGTATCTATAAGGTTTTATGGATGCCAAAATTACCAAAAATTCCCCCTTCACGTTCTTTCTGAAGGATAATGTTCCTATAAATACCCTTTGGAACACACAACTTGTTTCTGCTAAATAGAAACCCATCATGTACATAATAATCCTACACAAATCCATCTATTCATTGGATTAAGATAGAATTAAAATCCATACATACTGATTATCTTTTTTCATAAGCTGAAATCCAAGAATTTGAGCATCTATAGTGGTAAGTAATGCTTTCCTTCAAGATAATGCATCTTCCACGAGATTATATTCCCCTTTTGGTATTTTGACACAAATGAGAATGATTGTTATAATTCCACCCACTTTTCAATCCTCGAAGTCAAATTGTGTTGACCATTTATAAACCTCAATGCCTGATGTTCAGAATGAAGAAAAAACTGTATTAGTCTCATATAATGAGACTAATGATCTAGGGATCTTACAACTGCATAAAATTCCTTATCATAGGTGCATATTTTCCCCTTGAATCATTCGGTTTCTCACTGAAATATGCAATAGGAAACATTCTTTGGATGAGAACAATGTCTATACCAACTCCACTTGCACTACATTCAACTTCAAATACTTGATCAAAATTAGGCAACGCCAAAACCAGTGCTTCACACAACATTATATTAATGATTTAAAATTATTAATTTGTTTCCTTTGACCACTCAAATTTCCCCCTTTTCAAGAATTTAGTTATAGGTGTCATGATAGTGCTGAAATTGGAAACAAAGTGATGATAAAAAGATTCCAAACCATAGAAACTTCTTACTTTGGTGATGGATTTTGGTTTTGTCCAGGACTTGATTGCTTCCACTTTTGATTCATCCACCATGATGCCATCTTTGGTTACTACATATCCCAAAAACACCACTTCTGTTGAAAATAAATCACATTTTTTCATCTTTCCATATAGATTTTAATTTCGTTGAACGTCAAATACTCATAGAAGATGATCCACATGGTTCTCCACATCCTTTAAATCAAAATATCATAAAAATAAATGACAACAAATTTTCCAATAAATGGTTTCAGAACATCATTAATTAGTTGCATGAATGTTCTAGGATCATTTGAGCGGCTGAATGGCATGAACAACCATTGAAAAAATCCACATTTAATTTTTAAGGTTGTTTTCCTCTCATCCCCTTCCTTCATTCAAATCTGTTTTGGTATCCACTACGAAGATAAAACTTCAAAAAGATTGATGAACCATGTAATTAATCAAGTATATCCTCGAGTCATGGAATGGGATACCTATATTTGATGATTATATTATTGTTAGATCAACTATCAATGAACATGTGATACGCACCGTCTTTATTTGGAACCAATAATGATGGAACATAACACAGGCTCATGTTTGGCCTTATAAAACCTTGATCCATAAACTTATCCACTTGCTTATGAAATTCCCTTGATTCTCCAGGATTACACCGATATAACGGATTATTAGGAAATTGTGCACCTGGTAAAAGATAAATTTGGTGTTCAATTCCTCTAAATGGGGAAAATCATGCTAGAAGATCATTAGGAAAAAATCATGATATTCCCCAATTAAGGAATGAGCTGATGGATGGTGATGACTCTTCTCCTCATGGCATGACTTTTCCATCATCAATAAAGAAAAAAACTGGTTTTTTCTTATTTATGGATTTCTCCACATGAAATTTATTAATAAAGAGGCTATCTTTGGGAACTTTTGAAAAATATTTTTGTTGAAGATTTTGGGACGAATTCAAAGGAGAATGTGTGATATTCTTTTCCCTAGATCGAATAGAATATGCATTCTTCCTCCCATCATATTTCACTTTCCTTTCAAACTACCAAGGCCTTCCCAAAAATAAGTGAAAAGCATCCATAGGAATAACATCACACAATACTTCATCAACATAGTTCTTACCAATGTAGAATGAAATTAGAACCTGTTTGTGGAATTGGAGTGTCCTCTCATTGTTGAACCATTTCTATTTATTTGGGAAAGAACGATTCTAATTTGGAAGCTTCAATTTATCCACTAGTGTTATTGAATCCACATTTGTGAAGCTCTCACAATCAATAATCAACATGCATACACACTGATTAATGGTGCAGTGAGTTTGGAACAAGTTTTCTCTTTGATATTCTTTGGGGAAGATTTGAAATTTCAAAACACTTTGTAGCACAAGCATGTTGCCCACATCAGCTTCTTCCACAACATGTTCCTCATTTTAAGATTCTTCACTGTCATGTTCATTTTCTTTGATTACCTCTTCATTATCTTAAATATCCTTTATAGTAATAATTCAATTTTTAGGAAAACTGGCCTGAAAATGACCATACCCATGACATTTGGAACACTTTTGATTCCCACATTCAAAGGATTTGGACTTCCCTTTAGGTTGTTTCATATCCTTCTCTTTCCCTTTATCCAGTATCTTGTTCCTTCCGAATTCCTTCTCAACAACACTAGATTTATTAGAAGAAAGACCTTTATAAATTTTTTTACCTATATTTTAGTTTTTGAGCATCAGATCCTTTGAGGTATGCTTTTTATTTTTCACCTTGATCTATAGCTTCAAAACATCATCAAGTGAGTAGAATGGTTTCAACTCCACTGAATGTGCTATTTCTTCATTTAATCCTCCCAAAATCCTTGAAATTGTTTACTCTTTATATTACAGAACATCACTTCGCATAAATAAATGATCAAACACCCTAATTTACTCTTCAAAAGATTTATCTTCTTGTCACAGGCTATGCATTTAGAAATAAAGAAGTTTCTTATAATTATTAGGTAGAAGTTGTCTCCTCAAAAGATTTTTCAACTTCTACCTTGAGAATATTTGGTCTTTCCTGTCATGATCCTGTTGTTTCTTCATATTTTTTCACCAAAGAGATGCATAATATTTAAGTTTCTGAATGGATACCATGCACTTCTTATCATCAGAATAACTCTTAAATTCGAAGAACTATTCGATTTACCGCTTCCAATCCAGAAAATCATCCAGATTCATACTCCCATAAAAATTTGGAATGTCAATCTTCAACCCTCTTTCAATATCTTCATCATCTATTCCTTTTCACATATCCACCTATGAATCACTAGAATCATCACCATTTGCACGATCTTCAAAAAAATGGCCATGTATTGCACCTATTATGTGGTGATGGATGTCAGCGATGCCACTATGGTGGAGGGGAGTCAGGTCGCCGCGCTCTCAACTGTTGAGCATGTTGCTCACCGATTTGAGTAATTTGATATTGTTATTGTGCATTATCTATTTCCCATGTAGAAAGAGGAGTAGAATATCCACTCTTGAATGACATGATGGAGAGTAAAAAGTAGTATGTGATAGAACTTACTCATTGGAACCATGGCTCTGATACCAACTGATTTGTCACTAGAAGCTCAAAACGAGTAAGCAAAGAGGAGCAGTGTAATGTAGCTGAATCGAACATGGATTAAAGGAAAATGCCACCTTCCAATGTTTCTCTATGCATAAAGACCATGTCACTAACAATGTAGTTGAACCACCAATTCTGAGCAAAGGGAAGAGGCTAAATCTAGAATAATGCACATCAAGCTTCACAAATTCATCCAATCAAATTCTGATCATTGAAAAGGGATGCAAATACATTATAAAGAAAAAATAAGAAACAAAAATGACCTGTATTGAGTTAAAAAGAATGGGGAACCCAAAATTCACATAAAAATCATAAAACAACTCTTTTCCATGCCATTTATTGACTCCACTAGCTAAAGTAGTGGGATTCCCTCTTAATGATTCTTTTCTCCACCTTATCTCTCCTCTTTAATGTGTTGCTATGAATTTCCATCCATTTCCATGTGGATAAGTAATTTTGGGCCCCAAATAAGTGTGTTGTGTCCCACCATAGTGTTGGATGTCAAAAAGTGTGGGCTGGTCCAAATCAAATAACAATTGGGCTTAAATTTTTATCAAGACTAAAATTATTCTCATTATGATGGATCTAATGCATATCATTATGGATATAGGATTTTGAGGACTTGATCTACTCGCTTCTAATAATTTTTCTCAAAGGTGATTAATTTTCCTCTATTTCCACATTAAATGTCATTATATGATGACATTGACCCATGAATAAAATAATGTTCTTTTAAATTCATACATTTTGGTTTTTGATGCAGATTTTGTTTTTTATGAATGATGAATTGTTTATATGATATGAGTATACAATTGTAGGAAAAGATGTTTTTAAAGGGTTATTTTATTTAAAATATGTTTATTCATTTTTTTGTTAAATTAAATGACTAAAATTCGATATTTACTCAAAAATATATTTTCAGAAATGGGAGCATTGGTTCATTTCTATTACAATGTTTTATAATACTATGATCATTTTTTTATATGTTTTTTATAAAAATAGTGCATTGGGAACCTTAGGATCATCGAGTGATGGACAAAATAAAACCATAGTGAGTGTGGAACCATTAGGGGTTGTTATTGTGATATTGATAAAAAATTGTAGAAATCACTATTTTTATGATTCATGGTATTATTGAATTACTATTCCTTCACATTAAATATTATATATTTCCATATGATAGTTCCCACTTGTGTTTGGTTTCATAAAAGCTGATATTAATTCATGATTCAATTATTACATGTTTATTGAATGGTATATCAATGGATAGTTCTTCATATGAATTTATAGTATATGACATGTAATTATTATATTCCAGGTTTATATGAATATTATCTTATGTAAAGAAATCCAAAGGATATTTTAAAAAATGGTATTCATTTTAAATTTCCTTATAAAATTTTTCTTAATAAATAAAATAGTTTCATTGTAATAGACATTGTATAGATTCATGGTGGTATTCTTCTAGATCTTTTCCTCACACCCTACATATTTTATTGGTCATATAAAGATCTCATTTTTTAGAAAACTGTTAAAGGTGAGGGAATCATTTAGTTCCCAACCATATTGTGGTTATTTTATCCTTCTTAGTGTTATGGTTTGGTGGTGATTGTTGGTAATATGAAAAACATATTTCTTTTCATTTTGTTATAATTTTAGTTTTATCTATTTCAGTTTTTCCTTGTATATATCTCACATGATAAATTTTCTTTTTTCTTAGTCTATTAATTTCTCTCCAAACAGTTGATTATGACACATGTTTTGGTTTATGTCATGTTCTTCACCTTGTGGCGTGTCATCTCGAGTGGTGTTTCTTGTCATCCATAGTTGGTTTATTACAAAAATCATGTTGAACACTTTTCTAAACCAAATTCGGGAAATGGATATTGATATTTGTTTCATGATAAATAAAATTAATATTGGAATTCCTTCACATACCCAAGTGATCCCCTAAGGGAAAGAAACTGTTAATGTAGTACAATATACAAGCCACACTATATTGAATATCCCCTAGGCTCTGATTCATTATCATGTACTAGTTAACGTAATTTAACACATTTTCACCTGATATATATCCCATAGATATGAGTCCAACATTACATGATCCCACTCAAAATTCAAAACCTTCTCTAAGAGAAAAAAATTAAATCAGGATGATTTTCGTGAGAGAAGATATGGATCCAAATGTATAATAATGGCATCCTATAGTGGTAAAATATTTAAAATGATGATAGTAAATACATAAACCACTATTTAATTTCCCTTTGTATATTTCTCTATTTTAGAAGATATATGAGAGTGAGAAAGAGAAGAAAAATTTACAGAGCTTTTGGAATGTTCGTGTTAAATTTTTTTTAGTGAAATGGATCACTAAATTTGATAAATTCTATAGATAAATGTTCTCCCATAATAATTTTTTTATGCGTGGATAGAAATTATACCATGGGAGTCATGTTTCATTCATGATAGAACATTACCGCCATTTTTTCTCTCTATCCTGTTATCTATGCATTTATTATTGTATGATAGCTTCCACTATTTTTGTAACAAACATGAATCCAATATCCTAGAGGTTTTGTTAACAATATCACATTGTTTAATGATTCAATGTTTTTAATTCGATAGTACAAAATAGTTATTATTAACGAGTTACTATATATACACCTGATTCACCCATTATATTCAAAAATGAGAAATAAAACTTAAAATTCCACTGAGAACATTATTATTACTTATAAAATATCCTTGAAATAATTCACATTTCAATTCACTGTACCCAGAATAATGGAAATTATAATAATGTGTGAGATTATAATTTCAATATGGGAAATAATGTATTGGAATCTATCATACAATAATAAAGTCATGGATAATAGGACAGAGGGAAAAATAATCACATGCAAAATACAACTAATGTCATGAATAGAGAATATATACATGGATAAAATAGTAGCATAAATAATGAAATGGATATTAATAACTGGTTTTGTAATGATAGAATATATAATTTCAGACATCATAATATTAATGTTATGGCTTCATGCCAAGACATCATACATAAATAGGTAAAGCATGTTCCAAATACCAGAGATAGTTTATCTTGTGAGATATAATGAATCATCAAGGGTCTATATAATATTCTATCACAATTATCACATACTAATACAATTCATTCATCATAATAATAATAGTGTCTATAAAATAAAATAAAAATTCATTATAAACATTCATAATTGAAAACATGCATACAAAATGTCATTATTTTCCAGATTCAATAAATACAAATACTTAATCATAATAAATTTAGATAAATAATTTGTATGATATAATTAATTTAGATTCTTATATAAGCATAAAATTCATTAAATTACATAGAAATAAATAAAATAAAAACTATAAATATATTATAATGTCTATCTAGAAATCAAAATAAAAATAATTTTATTTATAAAATATTAAAACTATAAAATTATCAAAATAATTTGAATATTATATTCTTTGAAAAAAATCATCAAAACATATATTGGATGTATGATAATGAATAATAATTATGACAATGGGGAATGAAGATAATGTGGGAAACAAAAAGAAATCATTCATTTTCCACATTTTTAAAATATCATAAATGACTTGAGTGGGAAAATAAATTAATATTCCCCTAATTTTTTTTATATATTGTGAAAGATATTATAAAAATACAATTATAAGTCATTTAACAGTTTATAAAGACTCCAATAAAACAATTTTTCATAAAAAGGATATAGAGAAAAAATATTCACGAACAAAAGAGGAGAAATAAGGTTAATTTCTCTTAAAACCTTTCTTTGGTAGTTTTGAGTACAAAAAAGTGGGTAAATGGAAAGAATACTTGAAAATCACATAAATAACCAAGGAATAAGAATATATATGAGGTTTTGGAGGGGAAACACTATTGTATTTGGTGCCATAAAACCAAAATTAGAGTACATTATGATTAACTCTATTCATTATTTTTAATGTTAATAAAATTATTATCACATCATGATTATTCATCTATGTGACATAGTATGTTATAATTCAAGGAGAGTTTTAGCCACCCAAAAAGGTCGTTGATGTTCTCCACTACTATGAAAACCCAAAATATCTATTATAGTTTTCTTAAAAATATATTTTATAGCATAATTAAATTGATTTATGGAAACAAATGATATATAATTTTTGGGGTGGATACTCATGGGGATTGGAGGAGGCTTCTCAAGGTGTACACCATTAGTAATTTCTCATTTATAAAACTGTGAGAGCATGAAACACTAGTAATAATTCAAAATTTATATGTCTCATTTTATGTTTCTATCTGTAGATATATGTATTGATCTATAGACTTTATGATTACTATTAGTGGATATTATGTTGGAACCAAGGATGTTCTTTACTAGAAATGTATTGTGGTTTGTGTCTACAGTAAATCCTCACATAGAATATCGGGAAGATTGTAAATAAATTGATCAAAAGGATCAATCATATAATAATATTGAAGGTGGAATCGTTTCCTAGTGTTTTCCAATTTATTTGGTCCAAAAAATCGAATAATATAGAAAACAATATTTGGAAAAGGAAGTTGCATGCAATATTGAAGGTGGTTTGGAAACATATACGCAAGGAATGTTTTCATATCATATTATCAAAATATGGAAAAGGAAAAAATCTCAAGGAAAAAGAGGTTCTATTGAAGAGACTTACATGCCCAATGCGATGTCAAAAGGGTTTTTTTGTGATCAGGTGAAATCATATATACAAAGTGGAAGATGTGTTATAATATTATGTACAGGGTCATTTAGGCCTATAGATTTGTGGATACCCACACTCATTACTTATAACTTTTCCAATGATTATCAGGTACCTCTTCCATGTGAAAGGGTTTCATAAAGAAGAGTTGTAGAATGTAAATCTTTCATGAAAAGTGCTCCATTAGTCTAAAAATACCAAGTGAAACTTGTGGTGTAGTGGTACGAAAGATATGGGTTGAATGAAAAATATGGGTTGCATGAAATCCATATCTAATGAAAATCTAAAAATCTTGTGTGAAATTATAGTTGTTGTGTGAAAGTGATTGTGTGTGATTCTATTATGTTTTGAACATCTAGTTTTTTTAACAGTGCTTTCATGTATATCAATTCAGGAAAACGACGCAACCAGAGTCTCATGCTATGTTACTCAAAGACTTCAATGATTATCTATTGAAGTGACCTTCATATCGATAAACTAAGTTAGACATAATTTAGGGAACTGATCTATGGGGAATCAAAGTATGTTTTTCAAGGGACGTAGTGTTTTTTCCTTAAAACCTTGTAAGCATAGTGTGCTTAGAATAGAGTAACTGTGTCTAAAATCTTGTATTTAATAACTAGTGAAGATTAGCATATTTGGGTATAAACAACATACTTTTGGTGTATGATCATTGGACTAGCTCATAGTGGTGAACCATGTAAAACTGTTGTGTTATCTCTTTGCATGTGATTTATTCTTTACTGCATATTCACATCATACAGGTTTAATAGGTTTCTAAAAACATGGGAACAATACATGTCCCTTTAAGAAGGAAAAGTTGACACCATGATTCACCCCTCCCCTCTCATGGTCTTCCAGGGTCCTTTATCTTATTATTCATGTAATTTGATATATTGAGTAAAACCATGATGATATATGTTAATGTTTAATTAGAATACATTATGTGCATCATGAGAAATATTTTATAAATGAACAATGTGAGAAAGGATTTGTAACACCCCAATATTTTATTAGAGGACCATTTTTTTAGCATATTTGACATATAAAAAAAATCATAAAATATAATTTAACAACCCGAGACTTTTTGAAGTGTTTATTTTTAAGGAAATTCACTCTCTTTGATATATTGTGACGCACACAATACTAGTTTTAATTGAAACATGACACTAAATTAAAATATTATTGTGTAAACATGACCATTATAACCAAGCTATTAAGTTGGCCAGTATAAATAAGACAACATAAAATTTTAAAATTATATGGATTACACATGTATAAAATAAATTTAATTTTTATATATTAATTTGAAAAAATAAGAACCAATTTAAAGAGAATGAAATGTTTTCTAAAAAAACATATTTTTTCTGAAAGGCATATTCTTCATGTTATGTGCACATAATTTGAAATTAATTTTTACCACTATTTTAAATAAAATTGATAATATATAAATAATTGTTAAATATAAATTTTAGAATTATATTTAGGTAAATATTTATAATATTTCTAAAAATTTTACTTTTTTATGAATAGTAAAAAATATAAATTTTTAATGAAAACATTCTATTTTTTTAAATTATTTACAAGGGAAAATTATATTTAAAATTGTTTTGAAATTAATATTACTTCAATAATATCCCAATTTATCAAATATAGTTCATTGAAATCAATTTAATTTCAAATTATTATATAAAAACATTTTAAACATTTGATAGTTTTCCCTCCGAAGAACCTATTTTTTTATGCTCCTATGGGATTAAATTTTTATTGAATTCTCTCACTTGTGTGAATTGAATTTGGAAAAATATATTTAATATATTGAATAATAATAATTTTTATTATATAATATTTTAGTATATATTTTTTACCATAATGAAAAGTGAAAATGGTAAAAATTAATTATCATGGTTAAGAAACAAATTGGTTTTCTATGGGGGTTAAATGAAGAAAATAAGGGTTCAAAATGACCTAAAAATTTTCAAACATAAATTTGGTGGCACTATTAACACATTTTAACCTTTAAAGATTAATAATGACACATTAATTATTATTTTACATTAGGAAAAAATAGCTTTAACTTTATCTTTTAAAAAATCCCATTTGTGTCATATCCCCCACTTATAAAAGGCCACCCCCTATCCTACCCTATTCCCACTTCCAAATACATTGGATTTATAAAATAAAAAACTAAATACCTTCCTTAATTCTTGAACCACATCATAGAGTGCTAAATTTATTATTAATCCTTACTAAGAATTATTTATGTATAAACATAAAGAGTCTCTCTGAAGAAGTGGTAAAATTATTAAATGTGCGTATTTGTTCTATTTATTCTTCAAACTCTATAAAATAATATAAAAATTAGGAAAACATAAAAAAAAGTATATCATAAATAAAAATATTTTTTTATGTTAATTTCACAACCCATATCCTTATCCACTTCTATCAAATGGGAAATGGAACTATCAATCATGTGTGCGGCGGATAACCACCTCATGACCCAATGTAATTCATTTTCCATCACAATATTTAAAGACAAGATATAATGATGGATTCATTTTTTTTATAAAATATTTATGAAATTAATATAATTGATGAATTATTATATGACAGTTACCTTCTTACTTACCATTCTTTATGGGGATACAATAATGTCGCTCATGTGTATAGTGGGCTACCGCCTGATGAAGTGATGTGATTTTTTTCTTACATTATATGTGGAAGGTAGTAAGGATAATTTTTTTTAAAAATGATAATTATTAAATAAAAAGAATAAGCAAATATTATATCATGTCTATTTTCTTACATTATAAATAATGGTAAAACAATAATGTCGCTAGTGCATACGTGTCAAATACCTCTTTCACATAGTAATGTAAAAATGTTTTTCATTTTATTTTTTCATTGATGATAATAAAGATGGATTTGATTAATATAAATTCTATATATTAAATAATAATTATTTTATAAAGTGGAATTAGATTTTATTTTCCACTAATTATATCAATTGATAAAAATGGAAACTATGTTCATGCATACATATAACCCAACATATCCTTGAATGGTGTAATCCATTCTCTATCCATAAATTTAATAGAATAATCATAATACATATATAATGGATTTATATGATATTTATGTCATTGTTATCATTCTAGAGATAATTTTTCCATGATAAAAATAAAATGACAAAAATTACAAAACTAAACCATACAAGAACAAATAAACAATTATCAACTGAAATAGTGATTTTAACAAAGAGATGGTAATAATCAGATGACAAAATGATGTATGTAAATAAAATATTTTATGAGATATATGAGTATATTTCATAATATATTTATAATCATCCTATATTTAAAATAAATGAGTTTCTAACACATATGAGGGAAGTCGATCTCCTCAGTTTATGGTCTCTCATCTAAATTTTATTTATGTGATCCACACACCATATTCACCACTTATTCCTTTTTGTGGGGTATATACTACCCCTTTGTATATGAAATGTCATGAATCTATTTCACCTCATGGTATTTAATTTTTCTTTGAATTTAT
Source organism: Viscum album (assembly GCA_963277665.1). NCBI lineage: Eukaryota > Viridiplantae > Streptophyta > Magnoliopsida > Santalales > Viscaceae > Viscum > Viscum album. The sequence goes on along the minus strand of OY728121.1, from coordinate 1,072,461,840 downwards.
TTTTTTCATGGGTATTATGGTTCAAATTTTACAAAGCTTAGAAGGTTATATTTCACAATCACATCATTTTTCAAGATTTTTTTACATATCCCTGGGGGTAATTATTTTATACTTATATCATAAACTCAATATATTTTATTATCTTCTTGTAATTCATGAAATTTAAAAGTAAAATTGAATTTTCTATACTTGTTGGCAGATAAAAGGATTGATAAAATGTTTTAAAAAATAAGGAAACATCATTTCTCTTTTAAGTTGAAAATCATTTTCCATCCAAATCCATGTTTTCTAAAAAAATTCAAAATTTTTAATTAAAATCACCAAATTATTTAATAAATACATTTTTATACATGTTTTACTTTTAATAAATTTTAAAGGAATTGTCGTCTCCTTTTCTAAATAATAATTGTTCCTGTTTTATAAAAATCTTTGAAAGGAATAATTTGTTTAACATTTATAGAAGAAAACAATTTTCTATAGGCATGACTGGTTAATGTATTAAATCCAACATTATATTTTTTAGACTATATTTTCAATGAATATTATTATCAAAACATATTGTGATATTTTAGTTTTAAATAGAGTGATTTTCAAATATAAAAGTTTATTTTCCACAAAAATGGTTTTATGAAATTATTCTGGTATTTATATTCATAAACCACATCAAACCATTATTCTATTTATGATCCACTGGGTATATATTTTTATTTTTATCATCCAACATTTTTTGTGGTTTATGATTATTTTGATAGAGGATGTAATTTTTTTACATTAACCATATTACTTTGGATGGTTTATGAATTCATATTTTTATTGGATTAAGTATTAAGATTTTGTATGATTGTATTAAATATTAATGTTTATGATGATTACGTTTCACCCTATTCATATAAGGAAATAACTGGAATTTTTAGGTTATGGGTGGAGCGCAGTTGTAGATAGCCCCACAATGCATCGACATATCTCATGAGACTAATTTTTAGGCTAAATTTGACATGTTTCTACCCACTTATTTAAATAGTATTGTAAGTGGTCTTGATTTTTTGTTTTAGATATCGATCATTACGTATTCCCACATTATGAGATATTTTATTAGTGTCCATGTGATTATTAAATTATTATAATATCCATAAATTATTTTCAAGATCGTGTCATTATTGATATGGGATTATTTGATCATAGTTTACTCCTTTAATATCATGATTAAGTTATTATTTAAATTTAACTATTTATAGTTTTTTACCTTTAAATATTGGTAATGATTATTTATTCATGATAGCTTCCAATTTACACTTACCCGTTTAGAGTATTTGATCTCACTCCTTTCTTAATTTTTATTTTACCCAGTTTATTAGGATGTGTTTTATGATTTATATGTAGGGATATGCTAAGAGTGATAATGGAATTCTCAAAGGAAACACTTTTTCTATTTTATGTTTTAAAATGTAATGTGAACATAAAATATGTATCTAGTTTACCAATATTACTAAATTATTCAGTAATTTTTGATGTGATTCCCTAAATATAGTGAAAATATAATAATGTAGAAAATGTCTTTGGTAAAGAGGAGGTAGAGTCTTTATAGTTGTTATCAAATGAATTTTAGTGAAAACAATAGGCACTAGATTTTGGAAAAAATAAATTAGGAAACATAACCATATGATTGAAATTGAGGATAAGTAGATAATAACATCTTATAGTTTTTATAAGGTATAGATTTGGTGGGTTTTTTAAAAATGAATCTTTTTCTGGATACTACAAGTGGATGTAGTTCTGGGAAATATATTCCATGGGGTAATTATGAAAAAAAGTCACATCAAGATTGACTCATGTGTTAACTAGTACATTAAAAAGGGCCCTACATTCATGGGGGATATAATTAAGATAATTCACAATTTCATTACAAACCATTATGAATAATTATAAAATGTTTTTATGATTTGAATACTCTCCCAATGAAAATGTGTTTATGATTTTTAGATAATTCAGGAATAAATTTTTCAATTTATATTATATTTTTCACCAGTAGTGGAATTAAACATTCTGTTTCAAAATTTTATGATCTAATAAAGTGTATTACATTATTTATAAGTGGAACCTCGTTGATGGAATGAAATCATATCAATTCACATTATCTAGAAAATATGAATGATCATTTAATTATTGGGATTTAGAGAATATTTCAAAGGGAACTATTGTCCAATTTTTTTTTCATAATATGAGTACAAAGTATCATGATGTATCCAGATAGAGAAATAATTATATCTATATTATAGCTTATAATGGAAGAAATAGAAGAAGAGAAAATTAGAGAAAATTAGATCAAAGTAATAAGGGAAAGAAGTATTTCCCCACATGTAACAGTTGGGGAATAATCACCATGATACATTCCTGAATGGAAATATGGTTTTTCATATGTATAGAGAGAAAGGATTCCATACTCTTGATTACAGGTGAAGGAGTGAATCTTACAATTTTCAATGATTAAAATGCATGTATATGGGGAACTACACAAATGAATGCCTTGATCATCTAGGGAATATACCTTAAGAGAAGATAATGGAACATGTTCAAGATTATATTATTACTGCAGATAAAGTGGAATGATTAATGTTCTTGTTTTTTTTTCTTTTAGAAATTTGTTATATGAGTATTTTATCATTTATATTATATTTATAAGAATTAGGAAATGTATAAGTACTGTACTTTATTACTTTTTTGTTAAATATTTTACATCATATGTTGATTATTACAAATGAAAATGAAATTTGATTTTCTGGAGAGGTTATCTACTATAAAAAACAAGATTGCGGGAAGATAACACTTAATATGTTCTTCATATTCATATAATAGTGATAAATAGAGGTTTAAATGATAATATTTGTGATATTTAAATTTGTTAGCGATTTTATGGTTTAGGTTATATTTTCTATATTTTACTCCATATTGGATTTGTGGAATATATTTGACAATACATGATTTTCTATTTTGAAATAATTCATGTATTTAGTAATGTTTTATAGTGATAGAGGTATTAAAGAATTTAGAATGTAACCTTAATAGACACTTTATATTGTGTGGGGATATTATAATTATTTTTTGACATTCCTTCTAAATTCTTGGACCTTGAATTTAGCTAGTCATAGCTTGCATGAGACATAAGATTAAACATTTATGAAATGGATTAAGTTTAATTTTGAGAGTTACAATTGTGGTATATGAGATTAATGTATTATATTGGATATATTTTTCTAACCATTTTGGTTTATGTAATGATATAAGGATATATTGTTACACTATTCTGGTTCTTACGATCCATTAAAAGTAAATTTTGGTGCAACAAGAATAAAAAAATTATCCTTTTATATTCATTTCATGGAGTAAGAGAGGAAATGGAAATTAATCGAAGAACAACAAAATAATGAAATTTTGCATATTAAATAGAAATTTGTAGGGACATATATTTCCTCATATTCTTTGAAAGTAAAAGTATTAACCAACTCTAGTAAAAGGATCTTTAAATAAAGTTTTATCCTAATATATTCATTTATGATGAACTAATAGGGATTTAATCCATTAAAGATGTGGTTTATACTCCTTAACTTTCTTTGTGTCACCAAATTTGTTGTGATCAATTATCTTTATCATTTTGATAATTATTTAATCTTTTCTTCCGTGTTAATGTCTTCACTTCCAACCAATGTTACTTTATTTTGAAACCTATTTATGTGTTTTTATAAATGACCAAAATATTTCCATTTATCTCTTATAAAACATTTGTTTTATTTAACCTTTTATGATGTGGGTTTTTGAACAATGGTGTTTCAAATTTTCAAGCCCTTGATTATAGATATAAGGTTTACATAGTTATGATTCTATTTATTCAAAGTGGGGAGAATGTATCTCCCTCAGATTTTAATAGAGGAACATCATCTTTGATAGTATATATGACCAGAAACACCAATATTAGAAGTGAATTTTACACACTATGACATTGTGATATGTTTATTTTTTAACAAATTAAATATATTTGATAGCTTGTACTACATGCAAGAGTGAGTTTAATTAGAATATGGTACTTTATTCAAATGTTATATTTTATTCATAACCATTATAACCAAGCCATTATATTGGAAGGTATAAATATGAATATCTAAAATTTTATAATTTTCTTCTTTTCACATATATGGAATTAGTTAAATTTATATCTATTTATTATAAATAAAATTATAACATTTTTAAAGGGAATGAAATTTTTTTTGAAAAAAACATTATTTTTTGAATGGAGAATTTTTCACTCTTTATAAAAATAATTTAAAATTAATTTTTCCATGCATATAAAATTTAATTTAAAAAATAAACCTGAAATTTTATATAAAAATTTAGAAAATATCTATTTCTGAATTTGTGATAAATTTATGGAGAAAATATTTTTTGGATGAATAGCTATAACGATTTTTAATGAAATCATCATTTTCATTTAAATTATATTCAACGAAAAATTTTATATTAATTTGATTATAAAGTAAAATTTGTTAATTTTTTTTAAATTTAACTAATTTACGTAATTAGAATAAATTTAATATGGAATTTTGATATAAATACATCTCAAAATTTTGAAAATTTTTCTTTGGGAAAACCATTTTTTTCGACGCGCTAGCGGGATTAATTTGAAATTTGATTCTTCCACTCTTGTGAATTTCATTTGGAAAAATGGATTCCATATTTTTAATAAATATAATTTATATTATATAATATTTTCAAATTAGTTTTTCCAAATAATGTGTAGTGAACATAGTAAAAATAAATTAGCATGGTTAAAGAAAAATTGGTTTACTAGGGCATTAAACTAAGAATATAATGGTTAAAATGACCTAAAAAATTTCAATATCAAATTATATGGCCACTATAAGACCTTATAACCTATAATGTTTGATAAAGACCCATTTTTTGTGCCTTATAAATGTGGATTACATATGTATCAATATAAATTTTTAAAAATTCCATGTTTGTCTTCTCCCCCACTCATAAAAGGACACCCCCTCTCCTCCCCTCTTCACACTTCCAAAACCCTTCAGGTTATCCAATCCTTGACTAAATAACATTATTATTTCCCTAAAAAAATTATCTAGTCCATATATTGATCAGGAATCACCCCTATGAGGGATTTATCTATAAACATAAGGTGGCTCTCTAGAGAAGAGGTTGAATTCTTAAACATATGTATTTTTATTTCTAATTATTCCATCTGCTTCAAATAAACACAAATAATTATAATATATTAAAAAAATTACCTATTATCTACTAATATGTTATTATGAAAATTTAAAAACCCATATCCATATCCAAACCCATCAAATGGAAAACAAAACCATCAATCATTTGTATGACGGACTACCACCTCACGAACTGATGTAATTCTTTTTCCATCACCAAATATCATGGTTGGATAAATTGATATATTTGATATATTTATATGATATTTATTAAATTATTATAATTATTGAATTATTATATCACAAATACATTCTTACATACCATTACATAGGAGGATACAATAATGTTGATCATGGGTTTGGTGGACTATCGCATCACAAAGTGATGTGATTCTTTTTTCACTTAAGCATTACATGGAAGGTATAAAGGGGCAATTTAATTAATATATGTGATATTTATAACTGAAAATTAATAATTTGAAAATAATATCACATATAACTACTTAATATCCAATATTTTGTAAAATAATAATGACGCTTTTGCAAACGTGTTGACTACCGCCTTCATATAGTGATCTGAAATGTTTTCATTTTTATTTTTAATTTGATGATACTAAGGATGGATTTTATTAATCTAAATGATATATATAATAAGAATTATTATTATTATTTAAAGGTTAATTTATATTTATTTTCTTTTCATTCCATCCAATTAGAAAAATGGAAAAAATGTTCATGTGTATGTACGATTTCCATCCCCATGAACGATGTAATCCATTTTCTATCACTAAATATTATAGGTTAACATTAATACATATATAATGAATATATATTATATTTATAAAATTATTAAAAAAATTATAATTATGTAACTATAATAAAATTTATAGGACCAAAATTAACAAATAATAACATAAATGAAAAATGAAATAATTGTCTTCTAAAAGAGCGATTTTAACAAACAATTGTTAAAAAAGGGTGATAAAATACTATAAGTAAATCATATATTTCATTATATATATTATTATGTTCCTTTAATATAACTATAATACAAAATATGTTTCTTATAGGTTTTTTGGAAACATTTTATCAAATTCGAACCTAAGATAAGGGTTTCTCATCACACTTTTATTTTCTTGAGAGATAATCCATATTCACCACTAATTCCATTATGTGGTGTATATACTGAACCTTTTTATATGAAATATCATGAATATATTTTTATTCTTGGTATTTAATGTTACATTTTATATTATTTATTTTATGGAGATTATGATTCAAAAGTTACTAATCTTGTAAGGGATTAATTCACAATCTCATTTTTATTCGGGATTGTTTTTTTAAGACTACCATGAAGAATTAATTTATATTTCTATTATAGAATAAATATATTTCATTATACTATAGTTATCCCTGAAATTTCAAGGTAATATTACAATTTTTTACTAATTTTTAATTAAAATTAATTATCAAATGTTTTTAAGAAATGGAAATATTAGTTGTCTCTTTAGTAAAAAACACTTTTTCTTCCAAAACCATGATTTCAAGAAATGATATTAAAAAAAATTAGATTAAATAAATTATTTACGAAATAAATTTTGAACAATGTTTTGCATTTAAATTTTTTGTAATGGAATCATAATGTTATTTTCTAGACAATGAAAATTTGGAATTTACCAAAAATGAGAAAGTAATATTTGTTTTACCATGTTTAACAAGATCAAAAATTCCTTAAATAATGAAAAATTGATGTTTTAAAGATTAATTTAAAGGATTTAAAATTTATTTTTAAATAAAATTTTTATGAAAATATTTTTAGGAACTTTTAGTTTTCATAAGTGATATCTTAAATGTAAAAAAATTATTTCCCTCAAACGTATTTTTAATCAGATTCATATGGTATTTTTATCAATAAAAAACATAATAAATTTATTATACTAATGATACATGGGTTTAATATGTGATGATATCATCCATATTATTTTTTCGATGGTTTATGTTCAGTACGACTAAGGACGTAAAATTTTATTATCCTTCACCATATTACACTAGAAAGTTTATCACTATGTTTAATTGATTTAGGTATGTATTAACATTTTGTATGTTAGTTTGTTAATATGAATGTTTATATTGATTATGTTTCACCCCATACATATTAATAATTAACTGTAATTTATTTATGGGTTGGTCTATATTTTTGATAGACCCTAAATTAATTGACTATTCTCATGAAATAAATTAGTTTGAAAAATTAATTGGGTTTCCACCCACATATTTAAACAGTCTTGTGGCTAGTCTTTAAAGTGTTTTTAGAATATAAAAAATTATTCACTCCCTTATCATGAGATTATTAATTTATGACTATAATATTATTAAATTAGTTAAAATCACAATGGATAATTTTCAAGCTCATGTGACTCTCGATATGTATTTATTTGATAATAATTTATTCCTACCATGTTACGATCATGTTATTGATTAAATGCAATGTGTTTAAATAATTTACCATGCCATATTGATTATGCTTATTTATTCATGATATATTCTACTGTATTCTTTCACATACAGAGAATTTGATTCTAATAATTTCATAAATTTTATTTTCAATAGGATATCAGGAGGTGTTTTATGATTGGCATGGAAGGATATACTAAGGGGATAATGGAATTCTCAAATAAAACAGCTTTGTATTTTATGTTTTAAAATATTATGAGAACTTAAAATATTTATCCAGTTTACCAAGACTAATAAAAGTACTCATTATATAATGATAATATTACTTATATTTAGTGTTAGTGTAATAAAGTGGACAATGGATCTAGGCTACTAAAATCGGGGTTGTTACTGTTGGTATCAAATTAAGTTTAGTGGAAACCTAGGGAACTGTATTTTGGAAAAAATTGATTAGGGAACAGAACTCTATAATATTCATTAAGGATAATTATTGAAGAACATACTATTGTTTTTATATGGTATATATTATTTGATTTTTCATATAAATACATCCCAATATGGATACTATATGCGAGCGTGGTTCTAGAATAGATTTACCTAGCGATGATAACACCATAAATGGTTCATTTGGAATGACTCAATCTTTACATGGTACATTACAATGGGGCTTTCATTGAAAATATTTTGACCGTTTCAGGTTTATTAAAAGGACAATTCAAAAATATTTTTTAAAAAATATGATGGATTTTAAATTATTTAAATGATCTGATGACATTCCCAATGAAACCATATTAATGAATATGAGATAAGTCATGTAGAAATAATCCAATTTTTATTTACTTTTCCTCTAGTTTTGGTATTATATATTACATTTCATAATGTAACAATATAATCAAGTGTATCACATTAATTATAAATAGTGCATAGTGGATGGAATGGGAATTTTATCAATTCACATAATCCAATGAGTAAGATTAATCATTCCTTTGATTAGCATAAGATAATATTCTAAAGGGAAGTAGTATCCCAAAAATTCTCATCATACGAGGATATAATAACATATGAAATTAGTATAGAGAAGTACTATATATGTATTATGGATTAGAAGGGAATAATGGGAAGAAGGTAATGTCAAAGAAAAAATGGATAAGTGGAAGACGGGATAGAAGGAGTTCCCACATGTAATAATTGTGGAAGTAGTTATCTAGGTAATTGATGAAAGGGAATAAAAGTTTAATAAAAGTGTAGATAGAAAGAAAACAATTACCATGATTTAAATGTAATGATAGAATATTCCATTTTGTAATGATTCAAATTTAATGAGGTGAGGAACTATGAAAAATAAATCACTAAGGGTCAAGGGAATATACCTAAAAAATATAAGGGATCAAGCTCTAGATTTTCCACTTACTACAAGTGAAGTGGAATGATTAATTTTCTTATGTTCGTAATAAATAATTTTTTATATGATTATTTTATCAAGGATATTATACTTATAATAATTATGGAATGTATAAATATTGTACTTAATTACTTTTTATTTAAGGATATAAGATAATATGTTGAATTTTACAGATTACGAGAAAAATTTATTCAGGGGAATCGTTATCTTTCTAGAAAAAAGATTAATTATGGGATGATAAGCCTTAATATGTGATTTATTTTTAGATAATAATATAAAAAGTTATTTACGGTATAAAAATTGTGACATTGAAATTGGTTAGTGACTTTATGGTCTATGTTATCTTTGTTTGAGTTTACTTAATGTTGGATTTATGGAATCTATTAAATAATATGATAATTTATTTTCTCAAACAAGGAATGTTTTCATTACATATTTATATTTATCAAGGTATCCAAATATTTGGATTGTTACATTAAGATCTTATTTATATTTTTTGGGTGATATAATAATGATTTATTGACCTTCCTTTAAATGTTTTATACTTTTAATATGGTGATTCATATTTTGGATGGGTATTAAGGATAACCATTTATGAAATTTAATAAGTTGAATTTTGGGAGGTACTATTAAGGTATTATTGGTTAATGTATTATATTGGACAAATTTTTCTAACCATTTTGGTTAATGTAAGAATAGTCAGAATTTCTTGTTACACTTTTATAGACCTTACGATCAATTAAATATTAATTTGAGTTCTTTAGTAATAAAAAAATTATTTTCTATATTCATTTGAAGAGTAAGAGATGAAATAAAAATCAATTTAATTCAAAGTGAATAATGAAATTTTGATTATGAAATAAAATGATATGATGTAAGTACATGTCATTATATTCTTAAAAATGAAAATAACTCCACAAATCTTGGAAAATTATACTAAAACAAAAATGTAATCCTAATACCTTTATTTTTTATGAAACAATGGTATTTTTAACCATTATAGATTTATATTAATTTAGTTATCATCCTTATTCAGATCAACCACATTCTTGTGATCAGTAATCTCTATCATTCCCAAAATTATTTATTCTTCTTTTCCCTGACAATATCTTAGCTTCCCAAAAATGTTCTATCATTTGGAAACCTAGTAATGTATTATCTCGGATGGCCTTCATATTTTTCTTTCACTCTTATAAATAATAATTTTTATTATCCATTTTAAGATGTTATTTTTTTGACAAAGGTATATCCAAATTTCAAGCTCCTTGATTACCAAGATCAACATTAAATTTTAAGGTTACAATTTATTTATGGTGGGGAGAATATAACACCTCATTATTTTAAAATAGGAAAATAATATATTATATAATATATAAAATAATAAAATTATATTTTTATATTTTTATATAATGTAAAACACCTAGAAATTGTATTATATATATATTTAAATAAATTCAATATCTTATACATCTTATGATGAGTTCAACATCAGGGTTAAATAAAGTGTGATACTCTATTAAAATATTATTATTTAAACATGACCATATAACTAAGCCATTAAGTTGGTGGGTATGAATAATACTAACTAAATTACGATAATTTCTTTTTTTAAAAATATAAATTAACTTAAGTGTTTTTATATTTATTATAAATAAAATAACAACAATTTTGAAGAGAAAGAATCATTTTTTGAAAAAATGTACTTTTTGAAAGGTAGATTAGTCAAAATTTTCCCACATAATGTAAAATAATTTTTTAAAAAATTTATAAAATTTAATTGAAAAAATAAATATATTTTTTGAAATATAAATTTCAATATTACCGTTGGTGGAATGTCTGAAAAATTTCTAAACGTATTAATTTTTTTGATTAATAGTAAAAAAATAATGATTTTTAATGAAAACATCCTTTAGGATTAAATTATTTCAAAGGAGAAATTATATTTTAAATCGGTATTATAGTAATATTATCTAAATTATATTAAAATTTTACTAATTTAGGTCATTTTAATCAATTTAATATGAAAATGTGATTTTAAAACATTATAATCATTTTAATGTTTTGCTTCGGAATATACGTTATTTTGACACAGCTATGGGTTTAATTTTAATTTTAATTTAGAAAAAAATGAATACACTTTGAGAAAACAATATTACATATTTATAATTATCATAATATATATTATCAAATATTTTAAAACTTATTTATTAAGGTAATGAATAGTTAAAACATTAAAAATTAATTACCGTAGTTAAGAGGAAAATGTATTTACCAGGGGTTAATCTAAGAAGATAAGGATAAAAAGTTTACTAAAACTTTTAAAAACCCAATTTTATGGTAATAAGTTGAAATTATAACATATAAGGTTCAATAATAACCAATTTTGTGGATTTTTACGTGAGATAAATTTGGTTATCATGATATATTTTCAAAAATTTCATGTATTTCCTCTCCCCCACTTACAAAAGGAAACCACCTCTCATCCCTCTTAACACATCCAAAACCATTTTTTTATCCATGACCTCCAAAAATAAATTCATTGATTAAATTCTCACATCCTAAATTCAATGGTTTTATTATAAATCTCTTATAAGAATTCTATAGGTATAAACTAAAAAAGGCTCTCTAAAAAAGTGGTTAAATTCTTAAACATCTATATTTATTTGATTTCTACTTACACATAATTCAAATAAAAAAATAACAAAAGTATCTAATATAAAATGATATTTTATTATGTTAATTTATTAACGTAGATCTACCTCCACTTCCAAAAACTGTGAAATTATAATGTCTATCGTGTGTGCGATAAACTATCACCTCATGAACTGACGTAATTTGATTTCTAGCACCACAATTCAAGGATGGATATAATGATGTATTTAACATATATATATAATATAAATTATTTTATTATAATTATATAATTATTATATCATATATACCTTATTACTCTCAATTCATTGGGGGGATATGATAATGTCACTCATGTGTAAGGAGGACTATCGCCTTGCGAAGCGATGTGATTCGTTTTTGGATTAAAATTTACATTTAATTTACTAAAGATATGTTTAATTAATATATTTAATATTTATTTACTAACCATAATTTCTTATATATAATATTTCATATAACTTCATTCCTCCCAACCCGTTTGAAAATAAGAATCTTTCTTTTGCGTACTTATTGATTACCACCTCCACATAGCTATGTGAAATGTTTTCCACTTTATTTTTACATGGATGGTAATAAGGATGGTTTTGATTAATAAAAATTATATATATAATATTTATTATTATATATAGTTAAATTATTATTTATTTTTTATACTCCATCCATCGAGAAACTTGGAAACAATATCCATTTGTATATACAACATAACGTCTCCATAAACAGTGTAATTAATTTTCTATCATTAATTGTTCTAGATTACTCTATGTAAAAATATAACGAAAATGTATTTTATTTATTTAATTATTATCATTAGAGATATTATTTAATCATGAGAAAATTAAAATTAACAATAATTATAGAACCAAAACATTCATGAGTAACGAAGAAATTATCACATAAAACACTGATTTAGAAATGATTGTTAACAAATGGGTAGGAAATACTTTAATTAAACAATATATAATATGAGATATATTATTGTGGTTCAATCATAGATTTATTATATAAATATATTAATTATACAGGAGGCTTAGACACATATGAAGAAATTCAATCCTAAGGTAAGGGTTTCACATCTCACTTTTACTTCAACGAGACATACACCGTATTCACAACATATTGTGATGTGTGTTTTATATAATACCCATTTTGATATAATAAATAATTTATATATTTATATTAATGGTATCTAAAGTTTCATTTTATTTTATTTTATTCATTGGTCTGATGATTCAAATCTTACTAAGGTGATAAGGGTTTACTTCAATATCTCATCATTATTTGAGATTGTTTTGGTTCAAGACTCCCCTATGTGAATTATTTGATATTTATATTTAATAATATATATATGGTTAATTATCCAATTGATATTATGGAAAGTTTCAAGTGTTATTATTATTTTTATACTCATTGGTACGTAAAATTATTGAGAAAATTATTTTATGAAATGTAAACATCATTTCTCTTTTCGGTCGAAAATCCTTTTTCATTCAAAAAAAAAATTTATAAAATTTTTTTCAAAAATGTTTTAAAATTATCCAAATTATTTATTAATGAAAATGGTAAGAAAATTATACTTTCAAAGAAAATTTAATGGAATATTCATGTAATTTTCCATACAATACCCGTCTGTATTTTACAAAAAATGTGAAAATAATATTTTTTAATGTGCATGACATGAACTAAATTTCCTACAATCATGAATCGTAAATTTATTAAAAAATAAATTATTTATTCTAAAATTTTATTTATTACAAAATTATTTTCATGTTTTTTTAATATAGTTTTAAAAAGGCATACTGTCATATTGAATATGTTATTTTCCTCAAAAAAAAATCAATGACATAATTATGATATTTTTATTCATCAATGACATCAACCATTTAGTATACATATGCTCCATTAGGGTTTATTTTGTATTGATAACAACCTTATAAATGTTTTGGATGGTTTATGTTCATATTAACTGAGTATGTTCATTTTTTTTACCATTCACAAAATTACTCTAGACAGTTTACAATTTTGTTTATTTGATTTAGGTAAATATTAACATTTCATATGTTAGTTTTAAAATATGAATGTTTATATTGAATATGCTTCACTATATTCACAAATAGAATTCCTTTGACATAGTAAGTGATGTTTAGTGACCATTTATATACAACCCTTCTATGAATTGAAAATTTTCCTGAGACAAATTAATTGTACAAATTGGATGGGTTTCTACCCAAATATTTAAATAATCCTATTAATGGTATTGAATGTATGTTTTATACATAGGAAATTAAGTATTTCATTTTTATGAGATTAGTTGTCGATTATCATTTGATTATTTTATTATATAGAATATTCATTGATATGTTTCAATCTAATATGATTTTTTATATGGATTTATTTGAACATCATTTAGTTTATTCATATTGTGTTTATGTTATTATTTATATGGAATGTGTTTCATTTATATACATTAAATTTTTTATTATTATTTATTCAATAAATCCTTCTATTTATTATTACCCTTACTAAGAAATAGAGCTCACCCATTTCTTATGTTTTATATTCCCCGGGATAGGAGGAAGTGTTTAATGACTGGTATGTGAGGATTTATTATGGGGAATAATGGAATTCTCAAAGTAAACACTTTTTTATGTTATGTTTTTAAATTTAGTATGCATTTCATGTATCTATCTAATTTAAACACTCTATTATACTATTTTGTCCTTTTTGATGAGATTCCTTGTATCTACTATCAATATAATAAATTATACACTCTCTAGGATACTCGAGTCATGAACTTTATAGTATTTGTCTCTTATATCCTTTAACAGAAGATGATTTCTTCTTCCCTTTTAAGGAAATGATATATCCAAAATAAGTCCATGGTCATGGTGTTCTATAGAAATGCTCAATTTTTTGGAATGTCAAATAAAGATACATCAAGAATATAGGTTGATTGAACCAACATGAAACCACCATGATTAGTGATATCAAGATAATGCAATGATATTGCATTTTAAGCATATATTTGATAGTTTATGTAATTTAAATATTAAATTCATTATCTATGATTGTATTGTAATCTTTATAGATGATAACCATGGAAATTGGGATACTTCACCTATTTTCCCTCACAAAGAGGCCTAATGTTCACAAATTTAGTGTATAGATAACACAAATTAAATTAAATTATTATTTATTATTTAACATGAATCATAAATATTATTCCAACATGTGGTTTAATAATTTCTTTGTATTTTATTTATCCCATATATTCTATTAGTAGTTATTGGATATATTATTTTGTGAGAAAAAAATTAAATAAATAAATATATTTTATTTATTGAATATAATATGAATTTATTTATTATATAAAAATAAAATGATATTTATTTATTAAATAAATATTCATTTATCAAAATTCTATAAATATTGTGGAGGAATGATGAATCGTGTTTATAGGACCAGTGAGTAATAATATATATTGAATATTATTAGAATAAATAAGGTTTAATTTAATAAACATGTATAGTTATTTTCATGAAATAATAATATTATTATTCTTATTATTCTTATTACTATTTTTTACATGGTGTTATGTAGTAATTAAGAAAAATAATAATAGAACATGTAGAATTATAATTTTCTAACACTAGAGGTATATAAATACAAATATGTTATTTTCATAGGATTGTAAATTTAAAATTTTTATCCACAATGATATTCCAATAGAATTATCAAAAAACATTAGAGAGAACCCTCTCCAAGAAAACACTCAAGAATAGAGAGCGATAAACCTCCACCCCAAATCATGAGTCCAGATATATCGAAGAGAATCCATCATCAAGAAATTATCAGGGTTATCAAATGAGAACAACATAATCATTAGGATCTACAATGAATGCACCTGGAGATTCCTATATTGACCTTTTGAAAATTTTAGAACATGTGTGGTTCGCCATTAAAGAAAATATAAAAATTATTATTACAATGAAATGATGTTAAAATCTAGATATGTTGGAAGATCCATCAATAAAGAGAGTCTTAATCGCTAGATAATACTTTATTTATTTAAATTAGTTATAAATAATTTATGATGATTGTGTGCATTGATTCCAACATCAAATAATCAATTATTCATTGATTAATTTCCATTTATGATGAAATTTATCATCTTATAAATCTTGGATTCATCATCGATTATGAAAAAAATATGATATAGGCATATCCCATATAGAACTTAAGTTGCACCTAGAACATTCAAGTTGCGTTAGAGTAGACATGTAATTATTTATAAATATTTAAAATTCATCTATTTATTTATGAATATGTCATTTTTTCAACTACAATTTAACCATTTTTTAATTTGAATCCTGGTATATTATATTCTTCTTTTTTGTTGAGGAAAATATTATCAAATCAATTAATTGTTTGAAAGGAATAAATTCAGAAACCTCGTCATGAGGTTTCAAGGATTCCGTATGGATTGAAAAAGATTATAAACAATTTATCCCATTATTATAGGCCATGTACTTGTTTTTGATTCACAATTAATTAATTTTGAATTAATTTAATCCATATACATTTATTATATGCATTTTGTATTTATATCAACCATGTTTCGATTAGGCTTGTCTAGAGAATGGTCTATAGAAGTACATTCCATGTAACATACCTTCATGATGTCTAGTTTAATAGTCAAATATGGGCCATGTATTTCCAGACATGACATACATAATTGCTGACTATGTAACTCTGAGACCACACATTGCGTACTCTATTATTTTTCCTAGTCCAGTTACATGTTAACTCTATAAGAATGTTCCTTAGATATATGGTGAGAAAAATACACACCATTTTTCTGGATTGTATACACCATGTGTGTGGAAATATGATGAAAAATTAAAATTAATTTATTATACTACATGAACATTATTAATATAGGTTCTATTTGGTCATTAGGTTGATGGTACACACTATTTAATGGGTCATATATATATATATATTAAATTAATTTATTATACAACATGAACATTATTAATATATGTTCTATTTGGTCATTAAGTTGATGGTACACACTATGTAATGGGTCATATATATATATATATATTAAATTTCCTATTAGGCTAGTCTAGAGCATGGTCTATAGAAGTACATTCCATGTAACATACCATCATGATGTCTAGTTTAATAGTAAAATATGGGCCATGTATTTCCAGACATGGCATACATAATTGCTGACTATGTAACTCCGAGACCACACATTGTGTACTCTATTATTTTTCCTAGTCCAGTTACATGTTAACTCCATAGGAATGTTCCTTAGATATATGGTGAAAAAAATACACACCATTTTTCCAGATTTTATACACCATGTGTGTGAAATATAATGAAAAATTAAAATTAATTTATTATAATACATGAACATTATTAATATAGGTTCTATTTGGTCATTAAGTTGATGGTACACACTATGTAATGGTTCATATATATATATATATATATATATATATTAAATTTCCTATTAATTTCTATATAATGTTGAAAACTTCATATCATGTATATATCATAATACACTCACTACTCTATGTGAGTTAAAATATAACATGCTACGTAAACATCATGGGATCCATGTGTTTATTATGTTAATTATATGTTCCATGAAATTATGAATTAATAAGTGTATTCCAAACATCAAATGAGTAAACACTATAAGAATATAACATATTTTTGGTAGATCAGATGGGTACTAACCGTGTTACCTCCAAGGAACATTATCATACACAACTAATTTTCAATAGATATACTTATTTTCTTTACAATTATGATGGTTGAGAATCTCAAGAAATTTTTTTATGAGGGTTATGATAAAATAATTGACTATATATAGAATATAATTAATTTAATCAATAAAAATGTATCTTAAATAAAATAATTATTGATGAATTCAATATTTTATTAAACATGTAATTCATTTTACATATGTGGATTTTCATAAACATAAAATTTACTTTTTTATCAACTGGTTTAATTTTATTTTTTTTATTATATTAAATTGATTTTCTTCGTAGAATCCATCCTCTTATTATGTAAGGTCATACGATTCCATGGTTTCTATTATATAAATAATTTTACCTATCTTTTGGTTCCTCTCACCCGTGTGTGTGTAAAATATTGTGTAATGGATTTAGGTTCAAGGGAAGTGAATGTAGTTCAAGTATGGAGTCGAGGTGATACTAATCTAAGAGGTACATGGGAGGACAGGTGGATGAAAACAAAATGAACCAAAAAAATGAGTTAATGTTTTTTTACTTAGGCCAAAGTATAGTTTATAATAAGTAATATAAACTAACCATTAGTAAAAGTTCATGATTATAAAACTTTATTATTTCATTTCGTTCTAGTTTCATCATTATTACATAATGTATTTTTTTCCATTAACACATGATTTAATGAATTTATGAGCATGAATGATGGAACTAAGATAAACTGAATTATACATAAATTTTATCAAAGATAAGGTTAATCACATAAGTGAAAAAAAAATATTAACTAGAATGTAAAAAAGATAAAATGATCAATTGTCATAAAAAGATAAAATACCTCAATTACGTACAATATATTGGTATTATATTACGCTACATAAGTTAAGATAGAACCATATTTCAAAGTGCTTGATTTTCCAAAGTCAGGTTGCTTTCAATTATCATGTAATTCTTACATGAAGTTTTGGTTTGACATAACAATGTTCACATCAAGGTTTGACAAAAAGTATAACTTATTATAACTAAGAAGCAAAGGTTAATGAAATCCAATTGAAGGATTTCATGATTAGAGATCCCACTCAACATATCAAGGAACTATCAATTAATATAGTTATAATTTGGAATTCCTACCTAAGACCAATTAAATTCAAAAGAAACTTGAGTTCTTAAATGTGTAATGAATTATGTCTCACCTTCGGTTTCTCTATCAACAAAATATGAGACAATAGAAGTTCTAGATCACTAAATCTCTTTTTAAAACCAAGATTAGTGATTCATTTCATGTTGGTCCTCATGTATTAAAGATTATTAGCTTCATAAAATCTTAGATATTTGGGGAATTAAATTCACCAATAATATTCACATAGATATAAAACAATCCTCACAACCAAATACATTTTCTTGTTTTATTATTAATTATAACATGAATAATAATGTAAATGGTATTCCAGATCATATTAATCTAATTCCACAAGTGCACAAAGAAATGCGGTATAAAAAACACATGGTCCTTATAATCAATAAGAAATGAAGAATAAGGTAAATGGGCCTAAGAATCATAATAATTCTACAGATCCAAAAAATCATCTTTCCATGAAAAGTAAGATCTTCAGGAAATGAAAGGAAAAGTAAGTAGTTGGTTTGTTGTGTTGACAGAAAGTCCTCTAGAATAGTAATTGAACCAAAAATAATGGGGAAACTAAATGTGTTTTTTATAGATTGTAATCATTCAATATATACACATAGGTGGTTAGATATAACATGTGGTTCTCCCATCTATATCCAAATGAGATATCCAGGTATATTTGGAAATGTTTCTATATGAGATATGTATTTTTAAGAAACAAATGGTGTGATAAAGGTTTATACTTCATCAGAGACCACAAGACTTAATTTCTAACATGAATGATATTAGTTTTAGATGATTGTTATTAGGTGCCAACTATTACCATGAACATAATTTATAATTCAATCCTAGAAAAAAATTGTTTTTTATCAAATTTATTAATAAAAATTGATTCATTTATAAAGAAAACATATTTTACGGTATGAAAAATTTAAATAACATTATCAATATACTAAATTATGAAAACCAAGTATTGAATATTTATAATGAATCACGTTTTCATAACTTATATAACACCCAGTTGTGGCATCACCATATTGGTTATGTGAACAAGAATATTTTGATAAACCTCTATCAAGATGGTTATTTAGACTCTTTTAATCTAAAACTAGATGAAATATAGAATTATTGTTTACAAGGAAAAATGACTAAATAAATATTCATTTGATTGTGTGAAAAGGTCACCAAGATTATATGATTTTTAAAAATTTATTTGGGTGGAATATTCTTATTACAATCAAGGGGATGTTATTATTTCTCCATAATTTTTACCACTAACAATAGTATATATGTCTATGTCTTATTTACGATGTATAATTCAGATTAATTTTTGAAATTCAGTGAATTAAAAAATGATTTAGGGATCCTACATTTAATTAATATAATGAATCTTTGGTCATATTGAGGTGTTGAATATATTATCCAGTAGCTTATTGAATTTATATGGGTGTTTTGGATTATATCTAACTCACTTCACTTTACACCCTATAGTGGAATGGTGTTAGTGAGTTGAGGAACTTGACAATTTTATAAATGATAAGGATGGTGATGAGTCATTTATATATTCTATTATCCTTTTAGAAATTTGAATTATAAATTACGACATTCACACTAAAATGAGTACTAACTAAAGTGGAAAATGGAATTTACATTGAGTTAGGGAGTTGAAACAAAACTAGTTCAATCACATACACATGTATGGGATTGTGAGGCATTTTTTAAGTCTTTATTAGGAAACAATATTGAAACCCAGGTAAAAAAATGAATCTTTATTGGGTATCCTAATGAAATAAAGGGATACTACCTATACAACCCCTCAGATAAGAAACTGGTTTTCGATAGAAATGCTATCCTTTTCGATAAGGAAAATATCCTAAAAAAGGGTAGTGGGAGTAATATTTATTCTAATAAATTTTATTCTCAATATACAGAGGAGTTGGTATAGGAACATATTTGACAGGTCCCCAGAGATTTCAATTTTTTTATAACACAAGTACTCCATAAAAGAACTATAGAGTTAGAAGTAACATAGAGATATTATTTTATAGTCACTAAATATGGTGTCTCATTATTATTCAATAATATTGATTATATCTCCTATAAAGAGGCATTATAGAGATCTATAGGTAAAATATAGAATGATACCTTGATTTTTTGAATTAATTCCATGTATCTAAACAATGTCTAAGTTCGATTAAATCTTCATATTGATGAAAAACATGTTGGGTTCAAATTGGTTGTCAAGAGAAACCTATACATGGAAGATTGAGTATGTACCTATAAAGTAAGGCTAGTGGATATATGTTTTAAGAAATGTAAAGCTGTTGACTACGATGAAACATTTTCACAATTTTTCATGTTTACATCCATTGTAATTTTTCATTCTATAACATCTTACCGTTATAAATAAATTTGTTATATTGATGTTAAAAATCATTAATGGAAACCTTCATGATGATTTATACACGACACAACCATAAGTGATTATGACCTTAGGTATTTCCAAAAGGATATGAATGTTATTTAGATTTACTTATGGATTGATGTAAGAATCCATGTCATCGAAAATTTCATTCAATGAAGAGATATAATATTTTTGTTTCATTAAGAATGAATTTTGAGCAATGTGTTTACATGTGTTTTAGTGGTAATTTGGTTGTCATAATATTATTATATGACGATTAAATAATAATTACAGGAAATGACATACTAGTCATGTAGTATGTTAAATAATGTATAAACAACTGTTTTTTATGAAGGGAATTGGTGAAACAGCCTAAAATATTGGGATCAAGATCATTCATGATAGATCCAAGATGTTTCATTTACTATGTCATGGAATATACATTGGTAATACACAATATAAATTTAGTATTTAATTATACAAGAGGTAATTCCTTCTAGAGTCACATCGTATACATCATTCTAAATAAATGTGCCCTTAGAAACTAATGGTGATAGATATAAAGAGTAATATCCTAAATTATTTAGTGATATGATCAATATTGTATTCCATGTTATATATTATAATTGATAATTCTATGCATTGATTATTTTATGAATATAACAAGCTGATCTAGTAGAATAGAATTGGTATAATATTAATTCTATTCATCATTATTTGATAATAACTATGCATTTATTCCTTGTGTGTGGAGGATAATAGGATATAATGATCATGGGTTATATTGATTACATTGTTAAAACATATATGAATTATTTAAATTTGTTGTCAGAATATTTTTCAGTCTCAATGGAGGAGTTGGGATATGCAAGAGTCCAAATTATCCCTTTTTCACTGATTTTACAATGGGGTATGAATATATATTATATTTTGAAGCATCTTTAGAAGCTTCTTTTTCATTGAAATTTATTTCTAGGATCTTGATGTTGTGCCTTTTATTAATTACCATATCCAGTTTTATTATTATAATACTACAATAGTGGCTCTTGAAAGAGAGAAAAATTATCACTAAAAAACAAATCATATATTTCAGATGTATATCCTTTGGAGGATTTTTTCATATAGATGTGAATTTATGGTAAGGATAGTTTCTATAGAAGAAAACATGGAGGATCCCTTGATTGAAGTCTTATCTCATCAGAATCATGAGAATCATGTGAGAGATATTGTACTAAAGGTTGTTGTCAGTTGGATCTAGGGAAAGGGGGAGTCGACAATATTTAGTTCCGTAGAGAAAAATTATATGTAAATTATAAAAACTTGTATTAAATGTTTTTAATATCATTAAAATTATTATGAATTCACGATTATTCACCTATATGACCTAGTATGTGATTATGTTTTAAGAGTATAGGTCACACTAAATGGCTATAGGAATTCCCCTTTATGATGACAACCTATAAGTCCCATGAAAATATTCTTAAATGTATATTCTATATCTGAATTAAATCATTTGATGGATTAAAATGATATAGGTTATAAGGGGTGGATACTCATAGGACTTTGGGTCATATTCTAATGATGTACTCCCTTGGTAATTTCTAGTGTAGAAAATTATGAGAAAAAAGACTCACCAGTATGAAAACCACATTTATATGGGTCATTGGATATTCCTATCTTCAGACATTTTTATTGTTTATTATACATTATGACTATTATTAAAGGTTTTTTGGGTCATGTAAATTAATTTAATAATGGAAACTTTGATGACATATGTTTACAGTGATGTAGGATATATCGGGCTTATTAGGAGTAAAATTTCATTAATGAATGTTCCAAGAAAGGATTTGTCTCTTCTATTCAACAATAAAAGATGATATCTCAGAGCCTTTAATGAAAATGATATATCCTAAATAAATCTAGGGTTATGGTGTTATATAGTAATGTTAAATTTCATGAAATTAAAAGAATGATACATTGATAACACAAGTTGATGGAACCGGCATACAACAAGTTTGATTAGAGATATCGAGATAAAAGTGTTATATTACATAGTAAGAATCTATATGAGGTTTTATGTCATTATGAAATTAGCTTCATTATTTATGATTTCCCTTTAAATTTTATAAATGATAAACTCGGACTGTGGGTTTCTTTGCCTAATACTACTGAAATTGAGGCCTAAAGGGTCACACATTATGTGGATCAAGAACCTTTGTTAAATAATAATATTATTTATTATTTTAAATTTTTTAATAAATATTATTCCCATATGTGTTTTAATAATTTTTCACTTTTTCATGATTAAATATAATATATCACTAGTTATTTGAGAGAATATTCTGTGAGCAGAACATTTCATTAATATTTTTTGGGAATTAATGGAATAGAATATTTATTTATTTATGGGTGACTAATGAAATTATATTTATTTATTAAATAAACTATAAATTTTCAAGGTCTGATAATACTTTTGGAGGAGTAAAAGACTAAGTGTAATTGTATAATGATAAAAAATATGTATTGTATATTATTTGAATAAATAATATTTATTTTAATTTGTGAGTCTAGTGAATGTGAAAAAAATATTATTATTATTATTATTATTATTATTATTATTATTATTGACATGGGGTTTCACAAGAATTAAGAAAAATAATATTTTCACATAAAAAATTACTATATTTTAACCCTATAAGTATATAAACTAAGTTATATTATAACCTTAGGTTTTCAAATTTCATTTTTTGTGCACAAAGAAATATATATAGACTTCTCTCTAAGTGTTGGAGAGCTACCTCTATAAGAATTCTGTCATAAAAGGAGAGATAACCTCCTCCTCTACCACTCATGAGTATAGAGGTATCAAATAGAACCCTTCTTCAAGTTATTGTTAGGGAGATCATATTTTATTGATGAAATAATTAGGTTCCACAATGATATCGCCCAGAGATTCCGACAGAGGTGTTCAGAGGTTCGTGGAACACGTGTGGATCATAGCTTGAGAGAATATACTAATAATTATAACAACAAAATAGTGGTATAAGGTATATATGTATTTAGATCCATCAGTAATGAAAGTATTAATCTCTAGGTAATTCATTAATTATTTAAATTAATAATAAATAATATTTGAGGGTCATGCATCATGGTTCGGACATTGAATTTTTTATTATTATTTGATTCATTTTAATTGATCATGGAATTTACCATAATTTAAAAATTATAATGATCCTAAATTATGAAAATAACTATGTTTAGAATATCCTAGATGGTGAATCAGTGGTTCCTAAAATGTTATAAAACATAAAATTTCCTATAGTCGAAATTGAAACATAAATAATCTAGAATAAAATTTAGTTTTCAATAAATCATTACCAGGGATTTCTATTGGGTAAGAATAATTTCAACCTCCTATATAAAATATTTATATTTATTATTAGTCCCTATCATATGCATATTTAAATATATCATTATTGAAATCCTTAATTCATATATTATTTTTTTAACCATTTTCTCATAATATTTTGTCAAAATTAATTATTTAGGAGTTATATTTTTATTCTTATGCATTGTTTGATTTGATGGTTATGGTCCTTGTACCATGGTAATAGTTTCACCATATGCTGAATATTAAACATGTTAAGAATATCATGATTATATATTAAACAATCTTTTATAAACATTTATGTATGTTGAAAATGAAAAATTAAATACACTGATTCATGGGCACGATAGTTTGTACGTATACATGAGTGATATATTCATTTTGATAATGGATTAAAAAGGAAATAATGTTGAGAATATTTACCTTTATAGAATCATAATAATATTAAAAAAATGATATTTATCATTATATACATCATTATTAGACCATTCGAGAGTGAAGTTAAATAAAAATTAAATGTGTCATTCATGGATGCATTTTTCTACACACGGAAATAATTTACGTTTAAATTTTATAACAGACGATATGGTAAGAAAATAGTTTGGATAACAGTTATACCTCATCCTTAGATATATTCCATTGGAATAAACCGTAAACCCTCAAGGATTTATTATTTGGTAATAAAAAGGCATCTTAATTATGTTTATGTGATTTTTGAAGTTATTTGGATAGATATTGGTCGAGTTACGGGTCTCAAACTATGTGGTGAAGTGGGGAGAGGATGATCAATTTTATTAGTTAGTGGAGTGGAACTCCAAAAAATATTTAGATCATTTAAATAAAATAAATTTCAACATCATGGAAATTGGATCTAATTTATTCCAAATTAGAATATAGTATAAAATATGTTCTAAATTCATACAACCAATAATATTTATAAAACATTTAGAGATATTTAAAGGCTTATCTCTTAGTTTAACACCCTCATAGACCATTCTAATCCTTGCTATGGTGACACAATATTAACCGTGGGGAAAACTAATTATGAAAAAAAATTAGTTCCCTTATTATGTATTATTAATTGTCCAATATAAATATATGTGATACATTATACAAGATTAAATATCTGTATATGTTAAAAAATAATTTCAATATATCTATGCCAAATATAATGAGATTATTTTTTTGATAAAATTCATTTTATAAATAAAAATGATTTGCATCCAAAACACGTATATAATTGATTCTTATGAAATATATCTATTTATGATTAAATAATGGAGAGTCATTTGAGTTAAAAAATAATACAAAAAAAAATGTAACTTTGTGATTTTAAAAATTAATGAAAATGATCGAAAATAGTTTTTTTTCAAATTAAAACTTTACTTAAGTTATAATATATCAATGATATGTTTCCAATATTTTTTTAAATGGTTTATTTAAATAATTATATATATATATTTATATATATATTCTACATAATTAGTTTTAAAAAATTAATTTCATTAATATTAAAAAATTGTTTCATAAAAGTTATTATATTTACAAAAGTTATATTTTTTACTATTCACCCAAAAATATATTATTTTTGAAAAACCCCAAAAATTCAACATAAGATAAATTCAACTTTATAAACACATAATTTATATCCATATTATAAAATTAAAAATCTAAAATTTATATTTTCATTTTCAATATAACCACAAACTATTTCAATTGTAATGATAAAATAACATGATCTGTATTGGGAAGTATTTTTGAGTTGTATTTGTTTCTTTCCATGGTAGGAACTCTTAGTTTACATCCACCACAAATAAATATAATCTTTAAATAATGGTATCTATGTTAGATTGTAAAAAATTATTGTTCATCATTCCCCATTGCTTCTTTATTCTCCCATTTTTCATCTTCTAATTTTTTGATTCTCCATAGGCTTTCTCTAGCTGAATTATCTGATTCAGAAAACATTTTTTCTTGGGTCAAAAACCCAGATAGGCTCTTTATTATAAGACAAGTATATTTACAAGATTGTTCCCTAAGATATTTCAACATTTATTGGATCAAGCATATATTTCCCCAATAATGAAACATCAAATGTGTCGTTTTCTTCAAAGAGGTTGGGTTGCATAGCAAATCCATAGTCCCCAAATAAAATTCTCCAAAAAAAATCAACAAAACCATTGTAGTTAAGGCTTAAATTCCTTATTTTAGGAAATATTATAACTCCATTCCATGGGTTCACCTTTATAAATGCATGATACCCTTTTATAAAATCAAAATCCTTCCTTGATTTATCATCATTTCAAATTTTATACCGTAAAATTATATTTTGTGATTATGAACTACTTATACATTCTATGTTTTCTCCTTGAAATTCTCTACACCTACTAGAAACCTTTCTCCAACCAATTCAAAATAATTTTCAGCATTAAATCTCTTCTACTAAAATTCCACATTTTATTCCTTCAATATTATTGAATGAAAGTTATTATTTATGAAAATTCACCTAGAGATGGATACTGATCATATGTATCTAAAAAGTGAAGAGATCATGATATCAACATGTCTTTTAATGTAAAAATAGTTCTTTCAAAGTGATCATCAGTTTTTCGATGATAGGTGGTTCCTAAATGCACCTTTTTATCAATATAAATTTAATGAATATTTAAGAATCTCAATTTGAGTCAATGTTAACAATCATATACAATTAAAAATGATTCAGAATATTGTCTTAAAACATAATTAACATAAATTTCAGAAAAGTGATCAAGTGGTAGATCATCACTTAATAGTAGTAAGCATTTTTACTTGCTATGATGATAAAAAATGACCAATATTGATTCATTCTTCCTAGTATTATTTAAAGGCCTAGTAAAAATATCCATTGTAACGTTGTATCATGTCTAAATTTCTATAGGTATAGGTTTCATCACTCCATTAGATTATTTTCTTTTATCCTTTCACGACTATAAATCCATGAATCTAGAAACACAGTTTTCAATTTCCCAATTCATTCCATCTCTCCAAAACTATTTTCTTAAATCCATGTATATCATTATGTTACAAGGATTTATAAATAAAATTGCGTGATATGCATTATCTTTTATTTTTCACTTCAACTGTATTATGTGCATATCACATAACATCTACCCAAACATGAATAATCCATCAATATAGTAAATTCATAACAATATTCTTTTTCTCATGGTTTTTGTATTCCTTTTTATATCATTATCATCATGTTTTGACTTCTCTCTCTTTTCCAGTAAATATGGTTTAGTAATTTCATAGAAAAAGAATAATGTTACCCATTTCCTAGAAATTACCATATCTAACATTAAAAAATACATGAATATAGTGTCCTTATTAATCCTCAAAAAATTCATATCTCCTTAGCCCCTATTACTTAATTCATCATCCAATGTGTTTTCCTTCCTAGGGTGGTGGTGCAATAAGTAATAATAGTACCTAAGTTGTTCTAACCATCTTCTTTTCCATATGATGATGTCCTTATTATAGAATATATACTTCAAAGTTTTATAGTCCATATATATGTCATATATTTCACCATTAATATATTTCATCCACATATTCAAAGAATATATTACAGCTATTAACTCAAGATATTGAGTTGAATTGTTCGTTTCATGGATCTTCAATTACAATGAAGAATAAGAAATAACTCAATCATTTTTCATAATGACCCAACAAAGTCCTTTTTGATGCATCACTCTAAATCAAAATAAATACCATTAATAATGGTAAATTGAATATCAGTTCATTTACTAATAACTTCTTTATCTCTTCAAAACATTCTTCACATTCCCTTGACCATTTTAATTTAACCCCTATATGTGTCAATTTGGTTTAATGTGTTAACCAATTGAGAAAAATTTCAACCAAATCCCTAATAGAATCCTATTAAACCATACAAAATATTTATATTGGTAATATTAATCATTTTATTCAATTATTTGACTAATTAAACCATTGATGGATCAACATAGATTCTATCATTGTAGAGAATACAGCTTGGAAAAGAAACATCATGAAGCCTAAATTTAAACTTACTGAATTTCCCATGTAATTTAGTTTTATAGACTCTTGAGAATTAATAATAAATAATTATAATACTCTTCATAAATGTTATATTATATCACGATTAAACAAATTAATACCACCATGAAGTTTTCAAAATAATCCTTGAATATTTTGTTCATAATTTACATTAAAACATGAGGTTAATTGGTCAATATTGAGGGAATTACCTTAAACTCATAATTTCCATACCTCAAAAAATACTTAATTACACCATCCTTCTTCACTCATAATTGATTACAAGAATACAGAATAATGATCATTGAAAAAAATTTATCTCTTATAAATTTACCAAATATGTCATCAATGTGTGAAAAAAGATACTTATTCTTTATAGTAATTGCATCGATCTCTATATAATCGATGAAAATCAAAATACATTCATCTATCTTCTTAACAAATAGGATAGGTAATCCAAAAGGTGAAATACTAGGGAATATAAGTCCCATATCAAATAACTCATACACATGATTCTTTAACACTATCAATTCCTCTTGTGAAACACCCCAGATCTAGTATCCTAGAGAAGAATGATATTTTACTAAATTTTAATAATATAAAAAGGATCACATATGTGAGGATCAAATACATTTATTTTCTTGGTAGATAGATAACGACATGATTCTAGCATTATATATGAAAATGTGAATTATAAAATAACAATCTTGTAAAAAAATTATCAATTCTTCTGGTATAAACCAAAAATAATTCATAAATATATTCCCCATAACCTATGTAATGGAAATCATAATAATGGTTGAGCTCAAATTCCTAGTAAGGGAAAAAATACAACAAACTATATCATAGAATATATAAATCATGAATAAAATTTTAAAGATAAGAAATAATACAATATTCAAAAAAATTAATATCATGATATGGGTTCTAATACAAGGATGAAATAGAAAGACAAATAATCACATGGATAATGAAATATAATCTCAAAATAATATAACGAATAAAACCTAAAATCATAATCATACAATCAATTCCTTTTTCCATGACATTATATATAAATAGGTAAGGCATACACCAAATACCCAAAATATTTTTTATCATGATACCTACTGATGTATCAAAGAGATAAAAATAGACTCTATCTACCACATACTGATTCCAATCCATTCATCATATAAATTAAATGAACTAAAATTTACTAATAAATCAATATAAAAAATATTATTAAAAAAATCATACAAAAGTTTAATATTTTCCCTAGTCAATGAATTAAAAAAATGATTAAATTCATCCAAAGTAATACAGTGGATAGTATCATTATATCATATCCCATAGAATACATAATATTTATCAAATTATATTTACATTGATGAAAATAGTTTTAAAATATCACTAGATCATTTTGTCATGGAAAATAACCGTTTCATTATGAAAACACTTATTTAAAATCTAAATATTTCCAAAATAATAGATAAAATGTTAAGTGAATGTAATAATGAAAACAAAAAAGTAATTTCTAGGAAAATAATATTCATGATAGCTGAGAAATCCTTTCTTCTGGAATAAATTATAATAAAAAATAATTACACACCATTTGTAAAAAAGTTCCATATTGGGAAAATGATTAGAAGATTCATTATAAAAAATACTATATAAATTAAAAATTGGTAAAAATGAATTGAATAAATCATATGTGAATTTTAGAAACAATCTTGAGATATATACTCATGAAAATATTTATATAAAATAAAATTATTTCTAACCTAATAGGAAAAAAATTGGATTTCCTTAAAAAGACATTATTGCAGAATTTTCAGTACACAGGGAAAGGAAAATAGACTGAAAAATTTAAATTTTATTAAAAAACTATAGAAGAAGATAATATATTGGTTTTAATTTTAAAATATCATAAATTCCCCTAATGGAAACCTAAACATAAACAACCTCCAATAAGGATGAAATTGTAAAATAAACCTTACCACGGGTCCGAATTTCTTCATAAGTCATTTTAACCTCATATATATTTTTAAGTTTTAAATAATTATATAATTTAATTATATTCAAAATTATAATACCATGTATTATTTTCATAAAAAAATTTATTGCTTGTTCAATAATAACCTTTCATTTTCATCATCTCTTTGAGAGATATCTTCTTCGTATTTCAAGCATGTTTCAATTCATAAGGTATGGTCCTTTAATATTGACGAACATCCCATAATCTCTAAATTTATAATAATGATATAAATATAATATATATTAATTATATACATTTTTATATATATCCCTAAAATTATAACATGAATAATAAACCGTATCTCTTCATGGAGGTGGTAGTCCCCACTTTCGCATAAGAGTTTTTAGCAATTGTAAGCGTAAGAAGGTAAATTATGTATCATATTTATAGAATCATAATTATCTCATGAATATTTTTTATATTTATTATATACATATTTAAACCATATATTTAATGTGGTGATGAAAAATGAATTACACTACTATGTGAATATGATATGTTGTATGTATGCACAAGGGAGTTATCATTCATTTTAGGATGGAAATGTGGTATAAAATAGGTGTGAAATATTATGTATATCATATCAATATATTTTTTAAATTTGATTCATTATGTTAGTATAGTTATGATATATTTAGAGTAATTTGAAGATGAAATAAACATTGAATGATTCAGTAAAAAAAGATTACCTCTTCTTTGAGAGACCTCCCTTAGCATTAACCTTAGTTCATCTAGGTTGTTATTTTGATAATACCACGTCATCTATGTCATGGGAAGGGATATTATTAGGGAATTTTGATAGTTCTATGTAAATTTAAATTGAACATAAGGTGTGATAAATATAGTATAAGTGGTTCCCTTTTATAGGTGAGGGGAGTGTCGGTAATACCTCGAGATTTTATGAGATAGATTTTTTTCTTTGAGGTCTTCTATTTTAACCTACACCATGATTAGTTTCTGCTATATGTAACACTGTATTAGCTTTTAGTATACTGAACACTATTCTTGGCTTGTGTTACACACAATTTCAAGCTCTTTTGTAGAATTAATTTCATGAAACAATGAGTATAGATTTTATTGAATGTATAAAATAACTATGTTTGGATTATGTTTTACGTAACACCAAAGGAATATTATACTAAACACAACTCTTACTTGGCTTGTGTTACACGCAAGAGTGACATTCTTCTATAGCTTGTGTTGTATGCAATATCGAGTTTCACTAAACACCGATATATTATTAAAACATTATTATTTAATGAGATATAAAATAGCAGTTATGAACAGTATTAACCACATTTTGAATTTTATATAACATTAACATTCATATTATGTATTTTATAGAACTTGGTATAGGAAAAATAAGGCAAAAACTATATGGATTGGTCAAAAACTTAAAACTCATTCCCATTAATCCATAAAGTGATCACTAAATTCACCGTTAGATAATATAAAATACAATAATCTAATGGATAATAATCTCAATGATAGAAATAAATACTATTGGACATCATTATCTTGGACCTCATGATATCTTTACTGTATAGTCCTTCTACTAAGACAACTTAATCTAAGGGTAGGCATATAATAGAAACCCATTTAAAAAATGTCCATCTAAGTAATTTTTTTCGTGAGACCTCACATCCATCAAGGGTGTATCTATAATCAGGACCCACCCATTACTACATGTCCATTCATTCCTAATATATTTAATTATTTATTTAATTCATAAGAAATATGTCTTATCCACAAATATATGTATTGTGTAATGAATAATGATATATCATGTTTTTCCCTAGTCAATTAGATATCTTTCATAATAAAATAATATATGTAGAAATAAAATACAATTTCATAAATAAGAATATCCATTATAAAAAGAATATGTAAATTTAAGATAAATGTTATGACCAATGGAAAATTATCATATTTACATGGATTTTTTAAGATAATTTCAATGAAAATTAAATTAATCATGAGTCTAGTGGTGAACATTATATTTGTAGATTTTCTAGTAAAATCACGCATTTTAAAGAATCGATGAAAATAAAAGTGAACTACTCAAAATAATTTTTCCTATAATAATTTTATTTGTAAAATAATTTAAATCTTATATAATATTTTAAAGATCATAAAATGGTTATGACGGTGGGAAATTTCATTAACGTCACATACAATAAAAATAAAACATTCTTTTTGGAAATTTATACAGAAAGTAAAAAACGAACATGTTTACAAAATATTATAAATATTACTTTAATGTAATGTAAAATGTAAAGAATATCTTAAAATTTTTCTAATAAACCACTTGATTAGTAAAAATAAATATTTTCAAACATTTTTGGAAAATATGGAAATAGATGAAGAAAATACCCGATCAAATACGTAAATATGATTGGATTTTATTTGAAAAATCTTGATTCAATATTCAATTTCTAAAGGGAGGATATTCTAGAAAAAAATATGGAAAATATGTAATATTATAATGATGAGAAAATATATTTTTAAAAAAGTATAGACAATAAGATTCCATCAAATAAAATAACAACAATTCCGAAAATCAATTTTTAAAATAAATTCATAATAATTTTGTAAATTAAAAATTGTCTTGCCTTGAAAAAAGAAACATGGATTGAAACATTAATCATCATGAATAAATATATAATTATGTTAAATTACTCAATGAGAATGTATGTACAACACATAAAATTATATAGTTGAAAAATACCAGATATGTCTCAACGAAGTGGAAATTGAGATGAAATATATCACATCAAGTTAGCCTCGTCATGTCACGACCCCCTCCCACCAAAGATTCCCCTCCTGAGCTGGAAATGGTGAAAGGTAGATAATGACTCCAGAGTCCCGCCTCCAGTAGGCCCCGGGGTGGCGACTAGCACCAAGGGTATGAGTTTTCACAAATATGGGAGGCATTACCCTTTTTATTATTTGAGATCGGGAAATAGGACACGTAAACCACGAAAAAGGAAAAGAACAAGTGTATAGAAATAAACCCAGGCCAATTCCACATGCATGTTTAAATAGTTCTGAAACAAGGTACAAGTACAAGAAAGCTCAAAAAGTACAATACCAAAAGAAACAAGAGTACAACAAACTGCAACAACTCCAACTATCCCGACTATTAGGGTCCCGCACGACCCTGGTAGTCCTCCAGGGAACCTGAAAGTAAACGTAGGGTGAGCATACAAGTATACTCAGTAGGGAAACCTAAATCTCTCGTGCACAAGTGGGGAGACATCCTAATGTCTCGTGAGAACAATAGAAGAAACCAAAACCTGTCAAGGAATTCTATCCACCCAACCTCACCAGTCACACTCACCAAGTAACACAAGTCAATAGAGTATAGTAGTAATGTTATCAAAGTATGGGTACCCCGTGCCACCTTCCCATTGTTTATTGAAGACATCCTATGCATCGGAACAATC
Organism: Viscum album; assembly: GCA_963277665.1. NCBI lineage: Eukaryota > Viridiplantae > Streptophyta > Magnoliopsida > Santalales > Viscaceae > Viscum > Viscum album. The sequence goes on along the minus strand of OY728121.1, from coordinate 1,072,427,899 downwards.
CCGCCATTCTCACCGCAGTCCCACTGCCTCATCCCACCAGCACACACCTGAGGCACATCCTCACATAGTCCCACTGCCAAACCCCGTCTGCAAACACCTGAGCCAAAACCGTTACATGTAACCACACCTACAAACACCTAGGCCAGAACAACCACTGCCACACCCGAAGACACCTGGGCTAGAAGATCTACTGCCACGCCTGAAGACACCTGGTCCTCATCCCGAAGACACTTGGGAAACCACCTACCCACACACACCTGATCCAACCACCACACTACCCTACCCGATGATTCTTGGGCTAATAATGGACCTCATGCCATCATAGCCTACCCGAAGATACTTGGGCTACCGAGGAAAGGGATCAGAAAGGAGATAATAACCATCCACTAATAGAAGTGTTGGGAAAAACACCATCCCCCATGAAATGGGGGTGTTTGGCACTAAGTACTCAACATGGGTGGGGTGCGTAAAGAAACATAAAACATACAGATTTATATAAGTATAACAACCACTCAACCCATCCTAAGGCTTCTACACAAATATCTGAGCACGTGCCTTGGCACTGCTACTTCGAGAGTATGCACACAACAAACAATCCCAAAACCCCATTTAATGTTTTCATGTTTCAACAACTTTAGTTTTCATTTTCTTAACTACTAGGAAACTATCAACAACCAAATTGGATCAAGCCTTCATAAAACATATCCCTGTATCCACAAATCAAGTTAGGAAAACACAAAAAAGTCCCTTCTTATTAACCAACCAACCCCATTGATTATTATTCAGGTTCCATTACCATGACCCATCATTCATTAACTCTTCCACTTTTATTTATTATTCACAACCCATAGTTCGTTCACATTCAAACCCATCCCAGCAGCCCCACTGCCAACCACCATAACCACAAACACACCGAAACTCGTACATCATCACCCCTTGATACCATTTATCGCAGCCCCACTTCCCATCACTAACATAGCATTCACACCAACCCACAACCAACCCAACCGCAACCCCACTGCTCACCCGATCCACAACAACCCACAAAACACCCCCCCCCCCCTTTCACATAAAAAAACCCTAACCAGCACCCACATGTTTATTATTTCAGTTTGTTCAATCGGGGTGATCACACAAGGGTTCCAGGTATTTAATCAGCCAAATTTACATGATTAACCAATTTCCACATTCAATAACATTTTCATCCATAAGAAAAATCCAGAAGGAGAGGGAAACATTTAATTGCATAAGCAAAGGCCCCCAACGATCATGATTTGTAGTAGGCAGAAGCTCATTCAATTCACAACATAATATCACAGGATATAAATAATGTAACTTTATTCACAAACATCCCATCCCCGTTATATAATCCAGTTATTATCTTTATTAAACCGGTTCAAATGTGTTTCACGTAAACAAGAGGACACCCACCCCACATGATGCACAATCTAGAGAGACGAAGGTAAGATCCCTACCTCAACAGGTTCCGATGTACTTCTACGAACATGACCACCACTATCACAAGGCTTCTCCCAGAATGACTCCACCCACCAAGGACGTCGTGGAACCACTAAATCGACAACACAAGAAACTCCCTCAACATGGAGATCACATGTCGTAGCATGGAAAGAAAACGGAAGAAGTAGGAATGGAAAGAGAATACAAGAATAGAGGTTTAACATACCTTTTTGGGGTCGTTCATCAAAGACCATCGTTCTCGTCAATTATCATTATTCTCCTCGATTGGAAACTGCATAGGGGAAGTTGAAGAAGAGGGAACAGAATAGGGTGTACGATGTTCTACTTGCTGACATGATCCTGCAATCACTGACAGATCGACGATCGGATTTTGGATGAAAAAGTTAGGAGGAAGGCCTCTAGTTCATCTAGGAGCGTCATCGTGTAGAGAAGAAGAGAGGTCCGTAAATAACATGTGACCCTCTCTTATATAGGCAACAAAAAGGTAAAATGGTATGCAACATGTATTAATGAATACACAACGTGACTGTACAACAGTTACATTGTTTGACTGGTCAACACACGACACGTCACGCGGTTTCCATGCATTTAATGATAATAACAACTTCAATTAATAATAGGTGTTTAATTGACCCGAGACATGATTCATAAAAAGGTATTCATCATTGGTCTTAAAATGAACGTCATAATTTCAGGGTTACTATGGTGCTGACGGTTTGTCAATCTGATACCTTATGAGGGAGATACGTTGGATACAAGATCCCGTAATAATGATGATATTATTATTATTGGGTGTTTCGTGGACCCAAGACACGGACCATAATTTAATATCCAACATTAGACTTGAATCGATCGTATTAATTATAGGATCACATCTTCACTGATGAAAAGTCAATCGAACATCGCACGCGGGAGTTATGACGGGTCGCAGATTTAATAATAATATTAAATCTATTAATTCACAAGAGTTTTTGGTACCCGATCCAAAAACCCGAAAAAGACATCCAATATTGGACTCATAATTTCCGTCTCGTAGTCAGGGTCGCACTGCCGCAGATGGTTCCTGAAACCGAGGTCACACGAATAAGTTACGGTCGAAAAATTGTTTTATCAAGAAAAACAATAACATGATTATTATATAATTTAATTTAATTTAATTTAATTTCTTAAATCCTCATATCCAAAATCCATGCCCCACCAAAACAAAAGTCCCCTCTTTGAATCCATGTCAACCACGCCCCACCCCTTGATTTATTTCCTTTTTTTTAACTTATTTATTTTACTGCATTAAATTCTAAATCTTTATTTCCTTTAACTCTTTCTCTCTCCAATATCATTAATTCTTACACAATTTTCACTCACTCCCCAAATGTGGTGCCTCCCCTTCCTCATTCCATGCCCAACAGGCCCCAACCTTCATTCCTTTATGGTTATTATTATTATTTTCTTTATTATTCCATCACTTTGTAATCTCTCTCCAATCTCACTTCAATGTCATTATTAATAAAATTAATATTAATAAAACCCATCATTAATGTTCTAATTTAATCCCATTAAATTAGATTACCATAATTATTCTCATAATAAACTAAAACCATTCCATGAGACTCAAAACCATTTCATTTAATTGAATTAAATGACAAAACAAAATTAATATAACTTACATATTCAACCCCTTTTTAATACATTTAATTTCATTAACCTCTCGCACATAGTTTTACGCCATCATTGTTATTTATTGTTTTTCAATAATAATAACAATTCATCAACTTATTTTATTAACTCATCACCGTTATTATTTTTAATAATGATAATATTTACGCTCATCACATTGACCACGTTAAACCACCCCGTTGGATATCTGAATCTGACCATGCCACGTCAATGTCGCATAACATCCGACAATTTAATTATTTAATTCTATTTTTTTTATTTCACACTAATTAAATTGAAACCACTTTTATTAAATTAAAACCATTAAATTTAATAAACCCAACATACTTTTATGCCACCATTATTATTATTATTTAACATAATAATAATAATAACGAACTCACCTTTAATTTTATTAACGCACGACCATGCTTCCACTGTGCATCTTCATTTATTTGTTTACAATAAATACCACGACTCGTTTCATTAATTTCTCATTATTATTAATATTATGAATAATATTAATAACACAACACCCATTATTATTATTCAAATTTAATTTCAACAATTACTCAATTAATAATAAACCTCATGTTTCATTTATCAACGTCTAATGGGTCACACACCTTCCCACTTCACATCATTAATAATAATAACACCTATTAAATCATTTTATCATGATTATTCTCTTTTTAGTTTAATTAATCACACAAATTATGTCATCATCATTATTATTTAACATATTTTTACGTTATCATCATTATTAAAAATTATCATTATAACGCACGTCGTGTTGACCACATCGATTTCAAAAAAGGAATGGGTCAGAGGGGTCTGGGCCATTACATCAGATACCTCTCAAAACATTCTTGTCCTTGAGAATTAAAAACAAACCCAGAAAAAGAATGGATCCGAACAACCACCCCACAAGATACCTCTCAGGTCTCTTGTCATAACAAGAAACAACCAACAACCCTAATTATATGAGTTAGGAATTCCTTCTCCCATATCGATATATTATCTTCTTTAGGCAGCACTGACTTGCCTGCACGGGTTTAATTGCATCCATATTAATGCATCTCGATTAGGAATTAGGTCTTCCGACTTCCATATATTAGGATTTTCCAAACTTACACAGCCCCAAACACCATAAAAAACAACAATAAATTTCCCGAACATGTGGCTTGAAGAATTACTTCTCCCATGTCGAGATATTATCCGCTTTAGGCGACACTGACTCGCCTGCACGGGTTTAATCGCATCCACATTAATGCGTCTCGATTAGGGATCAGGTCCTCCTCTCCCCACATGTCAGGGCCCTTCACACACATTTAAAGGAAAGAGGGAAACAATTTATCATTATAGACTCATGAAAAAAAACAAGGTCCAGGCCCAAAGCATGGGTGAGAATGAGTTTCAAAAAAGGAGTGTGATGCTCCTGAATTTAAACAATATATAAACAAGAGCATTTAAGTAAAACTGAAAACATCTCTCTCAATCTCTGGCTTGGATTGGGTTGTCGCTTCTGTTGCATGCAACTGTCCGTGTCCCACTCCTCTGCCTCTCTGTTGACGTCCAGGTCCCATAGTTGTATGGTAAACAAAGAACACTTAAGCCCAAGTAGCAAGGAAATTTTCTCAAGGTTTCATTTTATCATTTTATTTTGATTTCTTTCCCAGAACACCCAAATCAAGTAAAACACAAATCATGATGATGCATGTACCTTTCTTAGGGTCTCTACCCTACAATCAATGTAGTCTTACTTGGTCGTTCGGTAGGCTCAGATTCCTTGCATCGGATCACGGGGGGCCCTAAAATCCCGTGTCCTAGCCGGTCATCCCTAGCCTATGTCACACACCAAGATCAGCCAACATTGTTTCCCTACAACGTAGTGCGGGCATAGCCCATGCAGGGGTGAGTATAAGCTACTCAGTAGGGACACTGAGACCCCTTAAGGTCTTCCAGAATCCACAAAGGATAATCCATAAAGGAAAGATACAAACACGAAGTAACATCTGTCACTACTTAGGTATATGCCCATATATATACCCAAGTTATCAATTCTCGTTCGACTCCAACATCTGAGCTCAAGTACAACCCAGTCCACACAGGAAACCACAACCCAATCCACACAGTAAAGCATAACGTAATCCACACAGGATATCAACTCAATCATATTGAAGATAAGGATTGAAAGTCAAGATACAGGTCACACAGGTATACTTCTTTGTATGACGATAGAGATGATCAGATATAGCCACTAATTCATCTAAGCCGTCGGACCCACAAAGGATCGATAGGTACTAACCCCTGCAATGACCCACAAAGGATCTGACCCACACAGGATCGATAGGTAACTAACCCCCGAAATGACCCACAAAGGATCTGACACACACAGGATCGATAGGTAACTAACCCCCGCAATGACCCACACAGGATAAGACCCACACAGGATCTGTAGGCGCTGGCCCACACAGGACCGCTGAGCGCTGACCCACACATGATCTGACCCACACAGGATCGGTAGCACTGATCCACGTAGGATCGCTGACTGCTGTAGTCGTCACCGTCGAATCCATGGAGGATTTCTGCACAGTCATCATCGTCGTCATAGTCGCAGCCAGCTCTAGGGTTCCCGCACACAACAAGATCGTTTGGGAGGGTCCGCTCCATGAGCTGAGGGGTTGATACATCAACTGACACATAGTTCGGATTTGATGTATCCAAAAGTTCTGTATCTTCAACAGGAACTCAATGTCACAGACGGCACGTCAATCGGACGCCCGGTCTGAGAGTTATTGGCTTTTTCGTCCTAGGGGCCCGGTTGGTTTTTAAGTCAAAACCAACCCAACCGTACTCTAACTGCATCCAAAACTCGAGCGAAGTAATACAAAAGGTCTGTCTCACTAATAGGAATCCAACAAAGTCTACGGCACGTCAATCGGACGTCCGGAGCTCAAGTTATAAGCGTTTCCGCTCCAAGGGCCCGGTTGGTTTCATGTTCAAACCAACCCGGCCAAACACAATGTTATCCAAAACCCTGAGTGTAATAAACCGAAATGACCATCTCGATCCAAGGATCACATCACAGCTGAAGGTGCATCGATCAGAGGTCCGCAACCCAAGTTATGGGCAGAAGACCGAAAGAGGTTCGGTATTAGGGGGTTCAGACCCTGGTCCGACCCAGCCCGAAACCCCCAGGGTCAGCCCGAACTGGGTCGACCCGAACCGGGTCCAGGTCTGGCCCGCTTGGGCGCGGCCCAGTCCGGCTGGTGCGGCCCGGCCGGTCACGCTGCCGCGGCCAGCGGCCGGGCGGCTCGGCCGTAACGGTCGAGCGATGAAGGGGGGGGGGTGCTGCCCCTCGCGTTGAGAACTCGCGGCCCCCATGTGGGGGGACACACTTGCTGGCCGACTGGGGGTTACGAACCCCCGGTTTTCCCCTAACTGTCCGGCCCGCTCTGGCCGGCCGGCTATTGCCGCCACGGGACCGGTGCTGGCCGGTCCCCCTCCTCCGACGCCGTCAGCCCGGAACTGGCCGCCAGTCTCCCCGCTCCGTCGCGGCGCGACGGCGCCGCGCCCCTCCACCGCAGCCCTGCTCCGGCCACAACACTTTTTTAGTTCTCCGGTGTGGTGCGACCGTGCCGCGTCTTTGGTTTGTCTTCAATGGTGCGACGCGACGGCGCCGCTTCTCCCCCTTTCTTTAATTTTTCTGGGCGGTTCTTCAGCACCGCGTTGCCTTGTTTGTGCCGCAAACAACATCAAACAACCAAAGGGGAGAGGAGGGTCGACCGTGTTCGTGCGGTCCGACCCCCTCCCATTATTTTGGTATCAGGCGGCTCTAATAGAAATGAAGAAAGGCAACAGAAGAATTCACGAACAACAATTGAAATAAATCCCTACCTCGTCGAATTCGATGAGCGAGGATTCGTCGTGGAATTAACCGTCATGGAAGAAGGCATCTCGGAAGGAGGATAGTCGCGTCGCGGAGAAGGAACGTCACGGAAGAAGCGTCTCATAATCGATCTCTGAGGATCCAGCGTTCTTCGCGTTCTTTGCGTTCTTCGTCGAGGAGGAAGAACTTCACGACTTGAGATAATTCTCCCCAAACCCTCTTGCACAACCAACCCCTAATAAAATAAGAGTTGTATTATTTTATTAACACATAAGCCAACGTTTTAATTTCAAAAAGAAACAATCAATTCAATTAATTAATTGCAACGATTTAACCGCCCAAATTAATGAGGCGTTTATTAACCAGATGAAACGCATGGGTTGACTTCATTAAAAAGGGGGTGTGGGTGCGTTTCTCAATTAAAGGAGGGGGGTTGAAAAAGGTGGGGCTCATGTGGGACCCACCCCAAAAATATCATACCTAGTGGTGTAGGATATTGTGGGTCTCACTTTAACCCCTTAACTTAGGTTAAACAACTAAAAATAAAATAAATGGTGCGACCCATTATTTTATTCATTTACTTAACCCGAAAATTTAGAAACCACACTCGGGTAAACGCAACTCCGGAAAAGGTGTTTATAAGCAATTACCGGTGCTGCGATTCCATCGGTGCCCTCAGAATTTGATTCCAAGAACCGGTTCAAAAGTTAGAAAAACCTGCTTGTTCATTCAATGAACGTACCCGAGGTAAACTTCGCAAAAAGATTCCGGGCACACCGGGCCTCGGAATTAGGTGCCGTCAGAAACCGCGTTCTTGTAAAATTCCCAAGAAAATTAAGAAAAAAATTTCCTTGAATTTTTCGTGTCTTTACATAACTCTCACCTTAGGGATTTACGTCCCCGTAAAGATACATCAAAAACTAGGGAAACAAAAGTGGGTACTGAGCGCGCATCTGAGCCTCCCGCTCCCAAGTGCTCTCCTGGAGGTTCCAGTGCTGCCATCTGATGCGCACTAGAGGAATCGATCATCCACGCAGGACCCACTCCTGTCGATCCTCGATCTCTACTGGGACCTCCACAAAATTTTCCCCATCATCAATGTCCAGCTCCCCATGGTCAATGATATGCATCAGGTGGTGCACGTATCTCCTCAGCAGGGATACGTGGAAGACGTCGTGAACCCGGTGCAACTGAGGTGGTAGAGATAGGTGATAAGCCACCTTGGCAATCCTTCTGAGGATCTGGAATGGTCTGATGAAGCGTGGAGACAACTTTCCGCCTCGACCAAATCTCCGTAATCCACGTCGAGGTGAGACCCGCAAGAAGACGTGGTCGCCATCCTCGAACTCTAGTGGCCTCCGCCTCCTATTAGCATAAGACTTCTGCTGGCTCTGAGCTGTCCTCATATACTCCTGGATGACCTGGACCTTCTCTGTCATGGCCTGGACCATCTCTGGTCCCACAAGTGCTGACTCCCCAGGGTCTGTCCAGCACAGAGGAGATATGCAAGGTCGGCCGTACAACGCCATGTATGGTGTCATCCCGATGGTGGAGTGGTAGTTGTTGTTGTACATGAACTCCACCAAGGGTAGGTGGTCCTCCCAGCTATGACCAAAGCCGAGGACACATGCACGGAGCATGTCCTTGAGAGTCTGAATGGTCCTCTCCGTCTGACCATCTGTCTGAGGGTGAAAGGCGGAACTCTTTCGGTCATTTGCCCATAACTTGGGTTGCGGACCTCCGATTGATGAACTGTTAGCTGATATGCGATCCTTGGATCAAGACGGTCGTTTTGGTATATTACACTCAAGGTTTCGGAGAACTTTGGGTTCGGCCAGGTTGGTTCGTACACGAAACGAATCGGGCCCTCAGACCAGAAACACTTATAACTTGAGCTCCAGACGTCCGATTGACGTGTCGTCGACTTTGTTGGATTCCTCTTAGTGAGACGGACCTTTTGACTTACTCCGCTCGAGGTTTGGACGCAGTTGGAGTACGGTCAGGTTGGTTTTGACTTGAAAACCAACCGGGCCCCTGGGACGAAAAAGCCAATAACTCTCAGACCTGGCGTACGATTGACACGACGTTTGTCACGTTGAGTTCTTGTTGACGATACGGAACTTTTGGATACATCAAATCTAGACTTTGTGTCAGTTGATGTATTGGCCCCTCAGCTCGTGGAGCGGACCCTCCCGAAACGAGCTTGTTGTGTGCGGGAACCATAGAACTGGCTGCGACTGCGACGACGATGACGACTGTACAGAAATCCTCCGTGCATTCGACAGCGATGACTATAGCACCTAGCGATCCTACATGGGTCAGTGCTACCGATCCTGTGTGGGTCAGTGCTCAACGGTCCTTTGTGGGCCAGCGCATACCGATCCTGTGTGGGTTAGATCCCGTGTGGGTCATTGCGGGGGTTAGTACCTATCGATCTTTTGTGGGTCATTGCGGGGGTTAGTACCTATCGATCCTGTGTGGGTCTGACAGCTTAGATGAATCATTGGATACATCTGATCATCTCTATCGTTTTACGAAGAAGTATACATGTGTGAGCTGATTTCTTGACTTCAATCCTTATCTTCGATAAGATTAACTTGATATCCTGTGTGGATTACGTTATGCTTTACTGTGTGGATTGGGTTCTGTTTTCCTGTGTGGACTGGGTTGTACTTGGGCTCGGATGTTGGAGCCGAACAAGAAATGATGACCTAGGTATATGTATGGGCATATACCTTAGTAGTGTCGGATGTTACTTCGTGATTGTATATTTCCTTTTTGGATTATCCTTTGTGGATTCTGGGAGACCTTTGGGGGTCTTGGGGTCCCTATTGAGTAGCTTATACTCACCCTGCACGGGCTATGCCCGCACTACATTGTGTTGGATGCAGACGACGGACAGCGCTGATCGTGGTGGAGGCTTGTGGAGCAAGTCGATACCTGGAGGTGGACCACTGGGTGGGACGTACACGGAGCGGACGGCTTGACCCGTGGAGCTGAGGAGGCTATCTGTACCCACCCTTCAGGTGGGACTTCCTGTGTACGGCACGTCGTTGCAGATTTACTTTTCAGTTTCGGTACTTTCTTTCCAGTTGTACTTTACTTTCAGTTTGGGTTTGTATTCTGGCCCACTTACTTTTCCGAACTTACTCTTGTACCCAGTGTTACTTAGTGTTTACTTCTATTTTCTTACTCTGTAGTGGTTGTTTACTTAACAAAGGCAATGACTTCCCCTTTTGTTGGGATTTACGCCTTGGTGCTAGTCGCCAGCCCCTGGCCTATGAGAGGTGGGCTTGGGGTTAGTCACGGCACGAGCCCCGAGGACGGGTCATGAAAAATTGGTATCAAAGGAGTTCGGTTCTACCGCAAAACTCAAGAATCTGATCTTTTTCTATGTGAAAGAATAGTGTTAAGAGTATTGAGTGTGGTTATCAGTCCAGGGAGTCCAGTGTTGGTGCGGCGACCGACGTATCCGTACACCAGGACCCTGAATTTTGATTTCCGACATAGTGCACGAAAATAGTGATTGCATGTGTATTTCAAGTTTTCTTTGTGATTACTTTGTTTCAGCTCACCAGGTATACTGTTTGACCGTGGCGCACCCATTTCTTTTCAGTATGGCCCCACGATGACATCCAACTGGGGTTCCGAGTTTTGTATGTGACGACAGCGCACTGAGCGACGAGGCCTCGGTGTAGGGCCCGATTACTGAAGAGGCACTGGCGGTACCACTACCCACCGAGCCACCGATGCCACCAGCTCCAGCCGCTGAGAGTGCACGTCACCTTGGTGCACTGCACGAGTTTCAGCATCAGTGACCGCCCAGGTTCCACGGGGAGACAGACCCTCAGGCAGTCGAGGATTGGCTGGAGATAGTTGTACGAGTTTTCCGTTTGGTAGGGACACCAGCAGACCTCATGGTGATCCTTGCAGCGAGTCTCCTGCACGCGGCAGCAAGAAGATGGTGGAGCTTGATGCTCCAGGTACACGATGAGGAATCACTCCTCTGGACGGACTTTGAGAGCCTCTTCCGCTCGGAGTTCATCCCAGCCACCCTCTGTCTGGTGCGCATCCAGGAGCTTCTATAACTACGGCAGGGCAGCTTGACGGTCGCCCAGTACTCGACGAGATTTACAGACCTCTTGTGCTATTCAACGGACATGGTACGGGACCCATTCATCTGGGTCTGGACCTTCGAGTAGGGATTGAGGCATGAGATCAGGGCATCGCTGATCTCCCTCAGCATTCTGACACAGGCAGGGGTACTGGAGCGAGCCCTTCTCATCGAGAGCTTTCTTGCTGAGCCTACATCAGCAGCGAGTCCTACCATAGGGCGGCACGTAGCAGAGTCTTCTGCAGCTGGCAGTCGATGGATGACACACGGGTCCAGGAAGACCAGACCCTCAGGCGGACGACTTCAGGACACTGGCTCAGAGGTGCGGGGCACTCAATGCGGATCCAGTCTTACGAGAGGCAGACAGTGCTACGCATGCGGCGGGCAGGGCCACATGGCTCGTGACTGCCTGACCCGCCTTGCCGAGGAGCAGCAGGCGGTTGAGGGACCACCCAGGCAGAGGTAGAGGGTCAACCATGGAAGTCCGCAGGGAGCAGGCGGACGAGGTAGAGGAGCTGGCCGAGCAGCAGGTGGTGGGTGACGCTTTCAGGCTCTACCACTACCACCACTAGGAGGTCCACCCTGACCACAGGGAGTTGGCGGGCAGAGACAGACACAACTCCAGGCAGCGGAGGCCTATGACCACGGCACGCCCGAGATAATTCGAGTTACTATCTATGTCTATTACACCCTTGCTGAATTTCTTATAGACACATGAGCGAGTCATTCTTTCATTGCCTCTGCCCTTGTTCGGAGCTCGTAGATTCCGACGGAGCCGTTGGCTTGATCCTTACGGCTAGAGACTCCTACGGGAGCAGACTCGATGATTACACACTGGTGTCGGCAGTGTGAGCTTACTCTAGGAGGTGAGATCTTCGGCTAGGATCTTCTTGTAGTGGCGTCGAGGCCTTACAACGTCATCTTGGGCATGGATTGGTTATCCACAGTCCATGCTCATATCGACTGTATTAGGTGCAAGGTGCGGTGTATACGCACCAACGGGAGTAGGTTCACCTTCACCGGCGAGAAGGGAACCTTTGCAGCACAGGATGGACTCACGCAGAGGAGAGGACAACCCATCACTCATCAGTTGTCTAGCCTCATCCTAGGAGCAGTTGACGTGCAGAGTCCTGGTTTTCCTGTAGTGGTGGATCAGTATGTGGACATTTTCCCCGATGACGTCCCAAGGCTACCTCCTCGCAGAGAGGTAGACTTCTATACTGACCTGTACCCTGGGATATCCCCGATATCCACTCTAGCATATCAGATGGCCCTCGCTAAGCTTCGAGAGCTACGGGCACAGTTGGAGGACTTGCAGGGCAAGAGATTCATCCGACCCAGTGTTTCACCATGGGATTCCCCGATATTGTTCGCCAAGAAGGCGGACGGGAACTTGCGACTGTGTGTCAACTATCATCGCCTGAACCAGGTGACTATGTGGAACAAGTATCCGCTACCGAGGATTGATGACCTCGTCGATCAGCCCAAGGGAGCACGGTGGTTCTTGAAGATAGACCTCAGGTCAGGCTATCATCAGCTCAGAGTTCTAGACGAGGACGTGCAGAAGACGACCTTCAGATGTTGGTATGGCCACTATGAGTTCTTGGTTATGCCTTTCGGCATAACCAACACTCCAACAGTGTTCATGGGTCTCATGAATAGGATCTTTCATCTATACCTCGATCGATTTTTCATGGTCTTCATCGACGTCATTTTGATATACTCGACCACTGAGGAGGAGCACGCCTACCACTTTCAGGTTGTACTGGACACACTCCGAAAGCACCAGCTTTATGGTAAGCTCTCTAAGTGTCAGTTCTAGATACGTGAGGTCCACTTGTTGGGACACGTCATCTCTGAGGTGGGAGTTGCAGTGGATCCTGCGAAGATCGAGGCAGTGCTAGCTTGGGAGCCACCCAGGAGCGTGGCGGAGGTGCAAAGTCTCTTGGGGCTAGCTGGGTACTACCAGAGATTCGTGCCAGACTTTTCCAGAGTTGTGAAACCACTCTCAGCTTTGAAGAAGAAGGGGAAACCCATTGTGTGGTCAGATAGATGTCAGCAGAGCTTCCAAGAGTTGAGACATAGATTGACCAGCGCACCTATCTTGAGGCTACCGGAGGAGGGAGTAGGGTACATAGTCTACTACGATGCATCAGGGACTGGACTTGGATGTGTCCTGATTTAGGAGAAGGTCGTGATCACCTATGGATCACGTCAGTTGAGGAAGAATGAGCATAACTACGCTACCCATGACCTGGAGTTAGCAGCAGTGGTCTTTGCTCTGAAGATGTGGCGACACTATCTGATGGGCGAACGCTTTACAGTCTATTCTGACCACCAGAGTCTCAGGTACATCTTCTCACAGAAGGAACTGAACCTGAGACAGCGGATATGACTCGAGTTCCTCCAGGACTATGACTTTGAGATAGTCTATAATCCTGGAAAGGGGAACGTAGTAGCCGACGCTCTCAGCAGGAGGTCGGGCATTCAGCTACTCAGGGAGGTGACAGAGCAGCTAGTCGCTTTGCAGATATCCTTCGTGGATAGAGATAGAACAAACTTTCTTCAGTCACTCACAGTCACTCCTCCACTACTGCAGCGGGTCAGAGAGGCACAACATGGGGACACCGACTGTGAGACGCGGCGTGCACAGAATCCTCAGGACATGCACCTGATGGATTCTCTTTAGGAGGAGAGCACGAGGTCCTTTTCAGAGGACGTACCATGGTACCAGCTGCTTTACAGGAGGAGGTGCTGAGAGAGTTTCACACTTCCCCTTTAGTGGTACATCTAGGAGTGGCGAAGATGTACCAGGATCTCAGACGTCAGCACTGGTGGCTGGGTATGAAGAAGGCTGTGGTAGAGTTCGTTTCTCGGTGCCTCACCTGCCAGCAGGTGAAGGCAGAGCACCAGGTACCAGCAGGCTTGGTACAACCCTTGGAGGTCCCTGAGTGGAAGTGGGATGGGATATCTATGGATTTCGTGACTGGACTTCCACGTACTTCCAGAGGTCACGACTCCATTTGGGTGATTGTTGACTGACTCATTAAGTGAGCTCACTTCTTACCTATCAAAGAGCAGGGCTCAGTGGAGATCTTGGGACGTCTCTACAATCAGGAGATTTTACGAATTCATGGTGTTCCATCATCTATCGTCTCCGATCGAGATTCTCGCTTTACTTCCCGAATTTGGAAGGGGTTGCAGGAGGCGTTTGGGACACAACTATGTCTGAGCACCGCCTTTCACCCTCAGACAGATGGTCAGACAGAGAGGATCATTCAGACTCTTGAGGACATGCTCCGCGCATGTGTCCTCGACTTTGGTTGCAGCTGGGAGGACCACCTACCCTTGGTGGAGTTCACGTACAAAAATAGCTACCACTCCACCATCGGGATGGGACCATACGAGGCGTTGTGTGGCCGACCTTGCAGATCACTGTTGTGCTGGACAGACCCAGGTGAGTCAGCACTTGTGGGACCGGAGATGGTCCAGGGCACAACAAAGAAAGTCCAGGTCATCCAGAAGCGGATGAGGATAGCTCAGAGCTGGCATAAGTCTTATGCTGATAGGAGGCAGAGGCCACTGGAGTTTGAGGATGGAGACCATGTCTTCTTGCGGGTCTCACCTCAACGTGGATTAGGGAGATTTAGCCGGGGCGGCAAGTTATCTCTGCGCTTCATCGGACCATTCCAGGTCCTCAGCAGGATTGGCGAGGTGGCTTATCACCTGGCTCTACCACCTCAGTTGCACCGGGTGCACGACGTCTTCCACATATCTCACCTAAGGAGATACGTACACGACCCGACACATATCATTGACCATGGGGAGCTGGACATTGAGGATGGGGATACTTTTGCAGAGGTCATAGTAGAGATCGAGGATCGACAGGAGTGGGTCCTACGTGGACGTTTGATTCCTCTAGTGCGCATCAGATGGCAGCACGAGAACCTCCAGGAGAGCACTTGGGAGCAGGAGACTCAGATGCGTGCTCAGTACCCACATTTGTTTCCCTAGTTTATGATGTATCTTTATGGGGACGTAAATCCCTGAGGTGGGAGTAATGTAAAGACCTGTAAAATTCAAGGGAATTTTTTTTCTTAATTTTCTTATGGATTTTACAAGAATGCAGTTTCTGACGGAACCTGATTCTGAGGCCCGGTGTGCCCGGAATCATTTTCCGAAGTTTGGCTCGAGTACGTTCAGTGAACGAACGAGCGGGATTTCCTAACTTTTGAACTGGTGATCAGAATAGAAATCTGAGGAAACCGATGGAATTGCAGCGCCGGTAATTTCTTAGGAACACCTTTTACGGAGTTGCGTTTTCTCGGGTGTGGTTTTTAAAATTTTGGGTTAAGTAAAAGAATAAAATAAAATGGTGCATTCAATTTTATTTTATTTTAAGTTTTTTGACCTAAGCTAAGTGGTTGAAGTGGGACCCACTATATCCTACTCCACTAGGTAGGATATTTGTGGGGTGGGGCCCACACGATCCCCACCTTTTCAACTTCCACAAAACCCCCACCTTTAATTAGGTAACGCACCCACACCCCCTTTAAATGTAAGTCAACTCCTATGTTTAAACTGAATAATAAATGCCTTATTAATTGGGCGGTTTAAACTCCTCAATTAATTCAATTAATTGATTTATTTATTTTTGAATTTAAAAACGTTTGGCGTGAGAAATAAAATAATACAAACACTTATTTTATTAGAGTTGTTGGGTTGTGAGAGGATTGGGGGAAAAAGCTCTAAGGCTTGAAGTTTTTCTTCTTCGCCGAAGAACGTGATGAACGCACCGTCGCCGACGAAGAACGCCGACCTCTGCCGATGGGCGACAGTGAGAGACACCTTCCTCGGAGATCGACGACACGACGCCGTTTACCGCGACTCCAACGACCCTCTCCTTCCGCGACGCCTTCTTCTGCGACGTTCAATTCCGCGATGAGCCTTCGTTCAACTACGCTCGAGGTAGGGGTTTGAATATATGTTCATGAATATTCGAGCGTTCTTCGTAATCTTAGCCGCTTTCTATCGATTAATGGGAGGGGGTCGGATCGCACAAACACGACCGACCCTCCTCCCTTAATTATGTTGTTGACCTTGTTGTGGTTTGGAGCGGAGATAGCGTGGTACTGTCGCACCGCGCGGGATCATGCGGCAAGGATGTGCGGCGCCGTCGCGCCGTGCAATTGAAGTCGAACAAGGTCGCGGTGCCGTCGCGCCGTGCCGAAGAATAATGAAAACACCGCGGCCGGAGCGGGGCCATGGAAGAGGGGCGCGACGCCGTTGCGTGGCGTCGGTCGGACCAAGGCCGCAGCCTTAGGCCACGGCGGAGCAGGGAGTGGCGGCCGGCTTCCGGCCGCTGACGTCAGAGTAGGGGGACGAGACTGCGCCGGTCCTGTGGCGGCAGCAGCCAGCCGGCCGGAGCGGGCTGGCCAGTCAGGGGAGAAACCGGGGGTTCGTAACCCCCAGCTGGAAGGGAGGAGCCCCCCCCCCCACGTGGGGTCCGCGTTTAATTAAACAGGGGGGCAGCGCCCCCCCCCCCCCCCCCTCTCCGCCCAGCTCGGTCACGCCGAGCAGGCCAGCGGACCATGCCAGCCGGGCCGGGCCGGATCCGGACCCGGGTCGGGTCGACCCAGGGGTATCGGGCCGGGTCAGACCGGGCCCGAACCCCCTATTCACGGACCTCTTTCGGTCTTTTACCCATAACTTGTGTTGCGGACCTCCGATCGACGTACCATCAGCTGCGATGCGATCTTTGGATCGAGATGGTCGTTTCGGTATATTACACTCATGGTTTCGGAGAAATTTAGGTTTGACCGGGTTGGTTCGTACACGAAACCAATCGGGCCCTCGGAGCGGAAACACTTATAACTTGAGCTCTGGACGTCCGATTGACGTGCCATCGACTTTGTTGGATTCCTCTTAGTGAGACGGACCTTTTGGATTACTCCGATCAAGGTTTGGACGTAGTTGGAGTATAGTCAGGTTGGTTTTGACTTGAAAACCAATCGGGCCCCTAGGACGAAAAGGCCAATAACTCTCAGACCGAGCATCTGATTGACGCGCCGTTTGTCACGTTGAGTTCTTGTTGATGATACAAATCTTTGGGATACATCAACTCCGGACTTTGTGTCAGTTGATGTATCAGCCCCTCAGCTCGTGGAGCGGACCCTCCCGAAACGAGCTTGATGTGTGCGGGAACCCTAGAACTGGCTGCGACTGCGACGACGATGACGACTGTACAGAAATACTCCGTGGATTCGACGGTGATGACTACAACACCCAGCGATCCTACCTAGATCAATGCTACCAATCCTGTGTGGGTCAGATCCTGTGTGGGTCAGCGCTCAACGGTCCTGTGTGGGCCAGCGCCTACCGATCCTGTGTGGGTCAGATCCTGTGTGGGTCATTGCGGGGGTTAGTACATATTGATCTTTTGTGGGTCATTGCAGGGGTTAGTACCTATCGATCCTGTGTGGGTCCGATAGCTTAGTTGAATCAGTGGCTATATCTGATCATCTCTATCGTCTTACGAAGAAGTATACCTGTGTGAGCTGATTTCTTGACTTTCAATCCTTATCTTCGTTAAGATTGACTTGATATCCTGTGTGGATTACGTTATGCTTTCCTGTGTGGATTGGGTTGTGTTTTCCTGTGTGGACTGGGTTGTACTTGGGCTTAGATGTTGGATCCGAACGATAAATTATGACATAGGTATATGTATGAGCATATACCTAAGTAGTGTCGGATGTTACTTCGTGATTGTATCTTTCCTTTGGCGATTATCCTTTGTGGATTCTGGGAGACCTTCGGGGGTCTTGGGGTCCTTACTGAGTAGCTTATACTCACCCCTGCACGGGCTATGCCTGCATTACGTTGTGTTGGATGCAGATGACAGACAGCGCTGATCATGCTGGAGGGTTGCGGAGCAAGTCGATACCTAGAGGTGGACCACTAGGCGGGATGTACACGGAGCGGATGACTGGACCCGTAGAGCCGAGGTGGCTATCTGTACCCACCCTTCAGGTGGGACTTCCTGTGGACGGTACGACGTTGCAGCTTTACTTTTCAGTTGCTGTAATTTCTTTCCAATTGTACTTTACTTTCAGTTTGGGTTTGTATTCTGGCCCACTTACTTTTCCACACTTACTCTTGTACCCAGTTTTACTTAGTGTTTACTTCTGTTTGCTTACTCTTTAGTGGTTGTTTAATTTACAAAGGCAATGCCT
Source organism: Viscum album (assembly GCA_963277665.1). Taxonomy (NCBI): domain Eukaryota; kingdom Viridiplantae; phylum Streptophyta; class Magnoliopsida; order Santalales; family Viscaceae; genus Viscum; species Viscum album. The sequence continues at coordinate 1,072,409,529 of OY728121.1, read as the reverse complement.
TCCCCTTTTTGTTGGAATTTACGCCTTGGTTCTAGTCGCCAACCCCTGGCCTATGGGAGGCGGGCTTGGGGTTAGTCATGACACGAGCCCCGAGGATGGGTCATGACACACACACCTGGGTCACATCCTCACACAGTCCCACTGCCAAACCCCACCCGCAAACACCTGGGCCACAACTATCACACATAACCACGCCTGCAAACACCTAGGCCAGAACAACCACTGCCACCCCCGAAGACACCTGGGCTAGAAGATCTACTGCCACGCCCGAAGACACCTGGGCCTCATCCCAAAGACACTTGGGAAACGACCTGCCCGCACACAACTAGGAAAACCACCACACTAACCTGCCCGAAGATACTTGGACTAATAATGGACCTCAGGCCGTCACAGCCTGCCCGAAGATACTTGGGCTACCTAGGAAAGGGAGCAGAAAAGAGCTAATAACCAACCACTAATAGAATGTTGGGAAAAACACCCTCCCCCATGAAATGGGGGTGTTCGGCACTAAGTGCTCAACATGGGTGGGGTGCGTAAAGAAACATAAAACATACATATTTATATAAGTATAACAACCACTCATCCCAACCTAAGGCTTCTACACAAAGATCTGATCACGTGACTTGGCACTACTACTTCGAGAGTATGCACACAACAAACAATCCCAAAACCCCATTTAATGTTTTCATGTTTCAACAGCTTTAGTTATCAGTTTCTTAAATACCAGGAAACTATCAACAACCAAATTGGATCAAGCATTCATAAAACATATCCCTTCCATCCAAAAATCAAGTTAAGAAAACACAAGCAACAAACACAAGTCCCTTCTTATTAACCAACCAACCCCATTGATTATTATTCTTGTTCCATTACCATGCCCCACCATACATTAACTCTTCCACTTTTATTTATTATTCACAACCCATAGTTCGTTCACATTCAAACCCATCCCTGCAGCCCCGTTGCCAACCACCATAACCACAAACACACCGAAACTCGTACATCATCACCCCTTGATACCATTTATCGCAGCCCCGCTGCCCATCACTAACATAGAATTCACACCAACCCACAACCAATCCAACCGCAGCCCCGCTGCTCACCCGATCCACAACAACCCAAAAAACACCCCCCCTTTCACATAAACAAACCCTAACCAGCACCCACATGTTTATTATTTCAGTTTGTTCAACCGAGGTGATCACACAAGGGTTCCAGGTATTTAATCAGCAAACTTTAAGTGATTAACCAATTTCCACATTCAATAACATTTTCATCCATAAGAAAAATCCTGAAGGAGAGGGCAACATTTAATTGCGCAAGTAAAGGCCCCCAACGACCATGATTTTCAGTAGGCAGAAGCTCATTCAATTCACAACATAATATCACAGGATATAAATAATGTAAACTTTATTCACAAACTTCCCATCCCCATTATATAATCCAGTTATTATCTTTATTAAACCGGTTCAAATGTGTTTCACATAAACAAGAGTACACCCACCCCGCATGATGCACAATCTAGAGAGATGAAGGTAAGATCCCTACCTCAACAGGTTCCAATGTCTTTCTAAGAACACGACCACCACGATCACAAGGCTTCTCCCAGAACGACTGCACCCACCAAGGACGTCGCGGCATCACCGAATCAACAACTCAAGAAACTCCCTCAACATGGAGATCACATGCCGTAGCATGGAAAGAAAACGAGAGAAGTAGGATCAGAAAGATAATACAAGAATAGAGGTTTAACATACCTTTTTAGATTCATTCGTCAAAGACCATCATTCCCATCAATTATCAGCAGTCTCCTCGGTTGGAAACTTCGGAGGGGAAGTCGGAGAAGATGGAACGGAATAGGGTGTATGATGTTCTCCTCGCTGACACGATCCCACAATCACTGACGGATCGATGATCGGAGTCCGGATAAAGATGTTAGGAGGAAGGCCTCTAGGTCATCTGGGAGCGTCGTCGTGCGGAGAAGAAGAGAGGTCCATAAATAACACATGAACCTATCTTATATAGGCAAAAAAGGTAAAACGGTATGCAACATGTATTAATGAATACACGACGTGACCGTACAACTGTTACGTTGTTTGACTGGTCAACACACGACACGTCACGCGTTTTCCATGTGTTTAATGATAATAATAACTTCAATTAACAATAGGTGTTTAATTGACCTGAGACATGATTCATAAAAAGGTATTCATCATTGGTCTTAAAATGACTGTCATAATTTCAGGGTTACTCTAGTGCTGACGGTTCGTCAATCCGATACCTTATGAGGGAGATACGTTGGATACAAGATCCTGTAATAATAATGATATTATTATTATTGGGTGTTTCGTGGACCCGAGCCACAAACCATAATTTAATATCCAACATTAGACTTGAATCGATCGTATTAATTATAGGATCACATCGCCACTGACGAGAAGTCAATCGAACGTTGCACGCGGGAGTTATGATGGGTCACAGATTTAATAATAATATTAAATCTATTAATTCACAAGCATTTCGGGTACCCGATCCGAAAACCCGAAAAATTCATCCAATATTGGACTCATAATTTCTGTCTCGTAGTCAGGCTCCCACTGCCCCAGATGGTTCATGAAACTGAGGTTGCACGAATAAGTTACGGTCAAAAAAGTGTTTTATCAACAAACACAATAACATGATTATTATATTATTTAATTTAATTTAATTTAATTTCTTAAATCCTCATATCCAAAATGCACGCCCCACCAAAACAAATGGCCCCTCTTTGAATCCATGTCAACCACGCACCACCCCTTGATTGATTTCCTTTTTTTAACTTATTTATTTTATAGCATTAAATTATAAATCTTTATTTCCTTTAACTCTTTCTCTCTCCAATATCATTAATTCTTCCACAATTTTCACTCACTCCCAAAATGTGGCGCCTCCCCTTCCTCATTCCATGCCCAACACGCCCCAACCTTCATTCCTTTATGGTTATTATTATTATTTTCTTTATTATTCCATCACTTTGTAATCTCTCTCCAATCTCACTTCAATGTCATTATTAATAAAATTAATATTAATAACACCCATCATTAATGTTCTAATTTAATCCCATTAAATTATATTACCATAATTATTCTCATAATAAACTAAAACCATTCCATGAGACTCAAAACCATTTCATTTAATTGAATTAAATGACAAAACAAAATTAATATAACTTACATATTCAACCCCTTTTTAATACATTTAATTTCATTAACCTCTCGCACATAGTTTTACGCCATCATTGTTATTTATTGTTTTTCAATAATAATAACAATTCATCAACTTATTTTATTAACTCATCACCATTATTGTTTTTAATAATGATAATATTTACGCTCATCGCATTGACCACGTTAAACCACCCCGTTGGATATCTGAATCTGACCATGCCACGTCAATGTTGCATAACATCCAACAAATTAATTATTTAATTCTATTTATTTTTATTTCACACTAATAAAATTGAAACCTCTTTTATTACATTAAAAACATTCAATTTAATAAACACAACATATTTTTACGCCACCATTATTATTATTATTTAACATAATAATAATAATAACGAACTCGCCTTTAATTTTATTAACGCCCCACCATGCTTCCACTGTGCATCTTCATTTATTTGTTTGCAATAAATACCATAACACATTTCATTAATTTATCATTATTATTAATATTATGAATAATATTAATAACACAACAACCCATTATTATTATTCAAATTTAATTTCAACAATTACTCAATTAATAATAAACCCCATGTTTCATTTATCAACGTCTAATGGGTCACACACCTTCCCACTTTACATCATTAATAATAATAACACCCATTAAATCATTTTATCATGATTATTATCTTTTTAGTTTAATTAATCACACAAATTATGTCATCATCATTATTATTTAACATATTTTTACGTTATCATCAGTATTAAAAATTATCATTTTAACGCACGTCGTGTTGACCACATCGATTTCAACAAAGGAATGGGCCTGAGGGGTCCGGGCAATTATACATCATATATGTTGTTTATCTTCTAGAGTAATAAAATTATGTAGATTATTTACTTTCATAAATAAAATTTCTCATTTTCATTATTACTTTTATTTTATTAATTACCATGCTATAGTTAATTTCAAAATCAATTAAGTTCTCATCAGACATTTTGATGAAATTAGGTTCATATATCTAAAATGACATTGATATGTCAAATTTGATAATGAATTATTTTTTCCATAATATCAAGAATAATACAAAATTAAATATAATTTTTATACATAAATTATAATTTTTAAACCAATTAATAAGGATGGTTATGAAAAATTAATGGTATTATAATCATCGAGATGGTATGTCGAATGTACACATTAGTCATGTTTCAATTTTTCAATGATCATAATGGAGTGAATATAAGTGTTATTTTTTCCATATGTAATTATTATAATATCATAAATACCATATTATTTCATTAAATAAACTTATATATATCATCTATGTGATGCGGTAGTGAAAAAAATGAATCACATCACTTCATGGAGGTGGTAGTCCACACATACACATGAATGATGCTATTGCTTCATATATAATGGAATAGGATATGGATATAAGATATTATATTATAAATAGAACATATAATAATTTGTAATATACTCCTGTTATTATTTTAGAATGTTTGATGAAAATTTTATGTTGGTGGAAGAAGTAATAAAACCAAAAAACATTGCTAAGAATAATACCTCTTCTTCGAATAACCTCTTTATGCTTATACCTAAAGCCTTATTAGATCTGTTTTATAATAAAAAAAGTACTATATGTCATGTGAAGGATATAAGAAATTAATTTCAGAAGGTATTTTCCAAAAAAAATATTTTTATATTTGAACAGTTGAGTATAGTTGGTGTCCTTTTAAATGTGGGGAGAGGACACACTTGGATTTTTTAAAGAGAATGAAATATATTAATGTCTTAATCAATCCAAATGTCCCCAAAATAGACGATTTTTGAATATTAGAATTAATATGTTCTAAATATGACCATAAAATAGAAATTAAACATTTTTAATTTCATTTTAACAATGATCTCATTTCTTTAACCCCCACCCCCATCAGTAAACCATTTTTAACATTAACTATGGTAATAGAATTTTACTTTTTTTAATATTAATTTTGATCAAATATTAAGTTAAATTTCTTAAATAATATTAATTATTATGGTTCAAAATAATGCATATATTTTATCCATTAAAATTGACTTAATTAGTATAAAATAATTTGAAATTAAACCAAAAAAACGTGAGAAATTTTTTCCCCAGAAAAAAGACTTTTATAGAATAAAAATATTTTCATAAGAATTAAACAATAAAATTCATTCCAAAAATAATAATTGGAATACTAATAATGATATTTTATGAATTATTATTTTAAATCATTTTAGAAAATGTAACTTTTTTATGTTCTTCAAATGAAAATATAATTTTCATTAAAAATCAGTATTATTCATTATTCATTAAAAAAACAAATTCTTATGGAAAATACCAAAAACAAACCATATAATAGTTTTTAAATGATAAATGAAAAAAAATGATCTCTTTTTCAAATTTAAATTATATACTTTTGAAATAATGAATTTAAATAAAATCATATAGAGCCTGAAAATCTAATTTGGTTAGAAATAAAGTCTTCCTATTTTGACTAAAAAATTACCTGATAATTCAAAAACACTATAAAATCTAATTAATATGTATTAAAAGGACATGCAAATTTTTTATTCTAAAATTTAATTGTTTTTTACACAAATTCATTTAATGAATAATCTGGGTTGTTTCGTTCCTAATTTATTACATGTTGTACATTCCACCATTCCCATCTTTCTATTTTTTATATATATTTTTATAGAGTGATCAGCAAGTCAAATCATTTCTAGACATACCTAGACAAAAAGACAAGGAGAATTATTTATATATCCTGATGGACCTAGATTATATATCATGGTATTCTAAAATTGTTTGTGTTACTAATTTTATTTCAATTCTAGGATTTATCCATTTAAAGAAGAGATAAATCATACTTCATTGGTTATGTAAAAAGCCTTCATAATGAGTTGATAACTTTTTAAGTTATCATCATATAATGAAACAATTTCCTCTTCATTTTTACTTATATTAATTAATTTTCTTTCAATATTATCTCATTACTCATGAGGAAATTATTTTTCAAATAATATATCCATATTCCAATTCTATTATAAGCTATATATATATGAGATCACATATGACATTTTCAAATAGTTTAATAGTCATCAAAGAATAGATACATACATAATTCTCAAATTAAATTTGGAGATGTGAAAAAAACAATAAACTCACTATTAGAACAATATTATTTCTTCTATAATAACCCAAAAAACATTCAATGTTTGCCAATTTTGACCATAGGTAAAGGAGAAATAAATAATTGTTTACCTAAAATTATCAATACGGGAAAGCATATAGTAGATGCTAGTACAAAATAAATAAGGCATTTATATCGTGGTAGGGATAAATAATAATAAAATTTTTCATTTCACTAATATCAATAAAGGGGGATATATTTGTGGATGAAAAAAGATACAAAAATAATAACTAGGATAGTAAAAACATGTTCCAGAAAGATAAAATATATATTGTTAGTGTAATGTCCTAATTTTTTGAAAATTCAATATAAACCCTCATTGATGATAATTTCTTTTTATTTTAATGTGAAACTGTATCTTTTCAATACAAATTTCTTAATAGATGACTTAATGGGGTTTTCAAAAAAGGTAGAATCCCATATAAATCCTTTGAATATTCTATAGAATATTATTGGAATTATGAACTTGTACATCAATAGATTATGAGACTCATAGATCCTCAATGAAAATACAATAAATAAACAAATATATTATATTACATGAACATGATTTTTAAAAAATTAATATAATATCTCCCAAACATTGTGTCAAATGAGAAATATGAGACCACCTCTATACGTGGGATGATATTTTACCATAAAATAGAATAAAGAATGTGTGCATTAAGAATTTGGTAAGATTTAACATGAGGATATGTTATTTAATTTTATATATATTATTTTTCTAAAAATAAAGTAATAACTCCCAAATGGTGTACCATATGAGAAATATAAAACCCCCATTATAAATAGGATGTTAGGATTCACATAGATAGGATATAACATTTATGTGTTATGGGTGTTTGGTATCATCACTCATGATAATAACTTCTTAAAAATTATTTATATTATTATTGTGAATTTATTTATCATAATTCATTTGTTTTAATTTATTCATCATATTCATTGGGAGAAATTCATTTTTGATTCCCTATCAACGTGGAAGCATCAAAATAAAACTTTTTTGACCGACTTAAAATATGAAATTTCTTTAATTGGATAAATTATAACACTACCTGATAAATTATTTGGTGAACCCGTGATCAAAATGGAAGTTTTAATTTGTGGGTTTTGTTTCTTTGATTTTTGGGGTATAAATAACTAACCATCTCGACCTTCCATTATTGTTGATCTAGATGAGTCTGAGAGAACTTAAAACACCTCTATAAGTAATATTTCAAGTCTGGTCAATCCAATTTGGGTGTTCAAGGCATGGTAAGCTCCCTTTCTTCTTCCCCATTAGGCACTCTTCGCATCTTTGACAAGATTTTTTTGTTTTTTATATTATTTATTTAATATTTTTTATTCTATTTTCCATTAATTTTAATTTGGTAAAACAATTATGGATTATAATTAGAAAATATGGAGAACCCTGAATTATCACGTGATAATTCCAACTAATTATCAAAGTATAATTTATAAAAATTATCAATCTTTATTGTGAAATTTTAACAAATTAAATTATTTAAAATAATAAAATGATAACAGTAAAATATTAAACATTGATAATTGCGGAAAATTATCCAATGATAATTACAATGAACTATCAAAGGATAATTATGAGAGATTATCAAAGATAAAATATTAGAATTATCAAGGGGTAATTCAAAAATATTATCATAAGATAATTATCATTTCATAGTTCAACGAAATTATAAATGACAATAATAAATAATTATAAAATTATAATTACATTAAATTATAAAGGGTAATTTATATAAAATTTTAAAAAGATAATTTTAAGAAAAATTGTAAATAATAATTAAAAAATAATGAAATATTTATTAAACAAAATTGTTATGGTTAATTTATGATAAATTATCTAGAGGTAATTATAAGTGTGTAATTTTTGAAAAATTATCAAAATATAAATATAAACGGATAATTTTTGAGAAATTATCAAATGATAATTATAACATTATAATTTATGATAAATTATCAAAATATATTTATAAAGGAAAATTGAAGATAAATTATCCAAAGTTAATTATAAGAGGATAATTTATGAGATATTAGGAAAATATAATTAGAAAAAGATAATTTATGAAAAATTATCAAGAGATAATTAAAAATGAATATTTTATGATAAATTCAAAAAAAAACATAACTTATAATAAGATAATTTATAAATAATTATCAATATATAATTATGAAATGAGGAATTATATGAAATTATAAAAATATAATTATACTTGAGGGGAATATTATGAGCACATGAGTTGACATGAAATATAATTTGTAAAGTATTCAGTGGAGGTAAAATATCATCTTATTTTATATTATAATTATAATTTAGAAATTATAGAGGAGCGAGAGAGTATCATAGCATGTGATATTTTATTTCTTTTTTAAATTAAATAGTTTTCTTTTGTTATAGGGACCCTTGGTAATCCTTGAGTGTTGAAGTGTTAGGAACTACAATAATGTGGAATGTGAGGAGGTGTTATTAACTATTGAGGTTTCCACGCTAGATTTAAAACCACAAAGGGTGGATTATTCCATCGATTACATTGATGACATTGAGGTTGTATGTTTCATACCAATTCATGTCACGTATGCGATTTGAGATTGATATGTTATTTTTATTAGAATAACCCATTTTTTATGTGATTCATATGTGTGTGTGTGTGTGTATCCATGAGGGAAACTTGATTGACATATTATGATTATGTAGGTTTATTTTATTGGGAAAATGTTGAGTTTCTTGCATGTGTGTATGTATGGATTTATTCACATTCATGATATGTTTTGTATGAATAACTATTTATATGTAATAATCTTAATATATGTTATGTTGTTTTGTTATACATGGTACCTCTGTGATATGTGGGCCCATCGTGGCTTGGTTTCCCTTGAGGGGGGAGTGTGTTAAAATGATGCATGTGACTTAAAGATGATATCGAGATGGTTGATAGGGAATGATGTACTAGTGTGGATCTAAATATGTCATGGAGAGCATGAGTGATCATAGTCATATGTGATGACTTTGGGGGATGGCGATCATGAATGATCATACCTAAATAGAAACGGTGGGGTATGAAGGTCTATGTGACCTATCATGGAGATTGTTTCAGGGAATGATGACCTAGTGAGGTTTGACCTAGACATATGGGGCCTATATGTCTATTGGGAAGCTTGAGGCTGGCTCTGACATGGGTATGTTTCCGTGATTGTTCCAATTTTTTTTGGAATTATGATGAAATATGTATAACCCACGTTTGTTGTAGTATGATGAGTGTACGAATGCATTGCATGAGTTTTTATTATGTATGAATTTATTTATTATTAATTTATACACTATTATGAATGTTGATAATTATTAATGACTCATTATATGTGTCATAGTATGTCTTGTACTCACAACCTACTTGGGAATTTCAGTGTTCTTATTGATTTCATGACTAGATATCTAGTGAAGGGAAAAGGGCCCTACAGTGGACAATTTAGTGGAGAATGATGGAGTTATAGTATACCAGGATAGGATCTGGAGGATTCACTATTTTTTATTCTTTTATTTATTATCTTTAATTATCTAATTCTTTTTAAATAGGATTTTATTTCCATATTTAGAGAATTTTAGTTTTATATCACACTCATCTCACTTTTCACAAGTACTCTGATTATAATTTTATCATTGTTTTTAATTTTTCATTATTATACTACTCAATAATATGATATGGAGGTAATAGTCTCCCCAATGTGGGATTTAGACCCTTTTAACTTACCAATATCCTCTTGCATAATGTAAGGCACACATGATTTGATTTAACCCTCTGACTCAAAACTAGTGGTTTCGGTTGAGATGTTAAAAAATTGTGTCATAGTATTAGGACCCACTAACTCATTCATTACCATTTACATGATTTGGGATGTGCTATATAGGAGAATGAATGGTTTGTATTTGGTTAGGGGTGTTGTGAAAGTACCAAGCCAACACTTTATAGTGGACCATCAAGTTTCTATAAAGTGGGGAATTTTTTATTTCTTATTAGTGTTTATTAAACTCACCTTGGGTGTTGCACAGGATGTTGACATGTAGTTTATGATATTTCATGTCAGTTTATGATTCATGAATAGTCACATAGGTTCACATTGAATATATATACATGATTATTTATTTCATTGTACTTCATAATTAAATTCCATGATGTTTTATATATGTTAAGAATATTTTATCCTTGTGTGATATATCTATTTACATGATGTTGTATTATATATTTATTGGGATTTATTGGTTGAGTTTATTAGATTTTTTTGTTAGTTTATATATGATGAATATGAGTAACATGAAGGTAAAAATCAGGGGTTAGTTCTAGGAGTAGTAAAACTTGGGATAAGGGTAGAAATCTAGAAGAACCTTGTGTGATCTCATTGAATGGTTATGATAAACCTTTTGTGATCCCATGGACTTATTAGGGTCTATCAAAAAGAGTATATTATTTATCTTAGGTGTGTTCTCTCATGTTATAGAATATTTTTCCTTGATGTAGAATCATGGGAATACTTGGTAAGATGGATTAAGTTCTTACACAGGGAAGGAGATTTCAGAATTACCATTGAATTGTTTTAGAGAATGCAGTTGAGATTTCCCTCACACCTACTCTATGGTTTAGAAATAATGGCCGCATTAATTGAAATTCATTCTCTTAGTGTTGGTTTAATTTGTAATATTTCAAAAATGTGTTCAAATATTCCATTAATATAACTCCATTCATTATAATTCCCATGAACTGTAGGACCTTGGGATTTTGAATAATGGGATGAAATCATTGTGGGAGTCTTTGACCTAGTAGAGACTCTAAAGGATTAGTAGGTAAAGATGAGATTGAACTCATGAAAAGTGTATAACCAATTCAATACCCCCGATCACGTGTCTTAAAATGATCTGAAGGATCTCAAGGTACATGACGATGAATTGCATCTAGAAGGTGTGGCCTACACACTGAAGTGTTAATGAAAATATCTATTTGGTGAGAGATTTTTTGTTTATACAGACCACAAGAGCCTTTGATATATCATCAAAATTAGTGCCCATATCCAGCGACATTGGTGATGGGTCGAGTATCTATATTAATTTATCTTTAGTAAGGAGTATGATATTTGAAAATCTAACTTCATTACATTTTCTCTTAGCTGTAAGACATAATCTAAGAAAGAAAATGTTGAGATGCATTTAGAGGAGTGGTTATTCTTTAGGAGCTTTTTGGATGACCACATAATTACTTCTTATAAGTATAATTCATCAAGTAAATTTCCCATTTAGATATCACATATTCAAATATAATCCTAGTGATGAATAGATAGGTTTCAGAACCACAGTGTGTTGTGATAGGAGAATAGCTATCTTGTGGTGATCTAATGCCTCGATGGATAATGGATTATGATTATGTGGTCTTGGTATGTGGGAGAATAATAGCCCCTTCCTCCACGGAATAGGATCTTATGAGTGATTAAAATAACACTATATGGTTATTACAACATATTTTGATGATGATGTATCAAGAATTCAGGTGGAAGTTCTGGTGGCCCTAGATTAAGAGAGATATTAACGGTTTCAACTCCAAATTCCTTACTAATAAAAAGATAAGGGTTATGAACTAGCATCATTGTGTCTTGTAATATACTCTCCCAATAGCTATGTGGATATGGTAAGACCTCATGATGGACCTTGTAAAGAGGTTACATATGACCATAAGGAGTTTTGAAACAATGTGGGTGATTTTTGATTGAATATGAAAGACTTTTCAATTTATATCGATCAGAGAGACCCAATCAATGGAGGAGCTGGGAAATATATTTTTCTAAGAGATTGAAATTCTATAGGGTGTTACCATGAAAATTATTTCATATGGAGACATATTTTTTACATCATTTCTTTGTTAGGTCTAGAAGAAACCCCTTGGGACTCATTTGAGATTGATCATGACGTACCATCCTTAGACAGATAGATAATACGAGTGGAATATATCCATATTGTAGTATATTACTCGAGATTGTGTATTAGAAATAATTGGATAATTTTATAATCACATATACTTCATTGAAATCACATAATATAAGAGTCACCATACCTTGATTTATGTAGATCCTTATGAGGCTCTTCATGGGAGTTCGTGTCACTCACTACTCTATTTGCATGAGGTGGGTTAGGAAGTGGTTTTTGGCCTAGTTTTTTCAAGATACTGCTGAGATATTATATCAAATTCAGAATATTATGATCACTGCACAAATAAAACAAGGTTATTATATTGATCATAGGAGGATACCATTGGATTACATTGTGGGAGATTAAGTTTTCTTGACAGTGACTCCTCCGTTAGGGAAAAGGAATTTGGTGAAGTATGAAAAGCTAAACTATGATTAATGGGGCCCTTTGAGGTCCCAAAATTAGTAGGAAAAATGGAATACTATTTAGAAATTCTTCCATGTTATTGTGATCTACATGGTGTGTTCCACATTTCATGGATTCTGATGAACATACCCTTTTAGTGCATATTAGGGATTGTGAGGAAGTTGATTTGAAAATTGAAACAACATATGATGAGTGTATAATGTGGTTTAAATATCATAGTTAGAAATTAATTTGATAGAAAATGATACCACGAATCCATATTCAATGGTAGGATAGACTAATCTAGGAGTATATGTGGGAGAACATGTCTGATGCTTGAGCTCAGTGGCCTTTGATGTTTGAGAAATACCACTAGATATACTTGTTGAGGATTGTAAGCAGATATAGGGGGTTCATTTTAATATAATAATTTTTTTGAAAGACAATAAAAAATCTCATTGTGGATAAATGATGGTTATTTTTGTGTGAAAATGTAGTTTTTCTGAGAAAAATTAGTTAATAGGTGATTTTGGGGAATCTGTGTAATGGAAATGCCACAATTAACACATCAAAATATTCTATGAAAATTTTCAGATCTGGAAACTGAGATAGTAAGGGATTCTTAGGAATGTTGAACCTTAGAACATATGTAAAAAATATTAAACATATTATATTATATATGAATGAATTTTCTAAAATAATTGAATATCTCCCAAATGGTGCATCATATGAGAAATGTGTCACTACATTTATGTATAAGATTAGGGGTTTACCCTAAATGTGACATAACATTTGCGAACATTATGGTAACATATATAACATATCTATTAATTTTTTTTTCTAAAAATAACTAAATATCTCCCAAATAGTACACTAAATGAGAAATCTGATACCACCGTTATGTCTGTAAAGCATGTTTTACCCTATGTGGTAGATTAAATTAATGTATGGTGGGTTTTTAGTAACATCGTACATGATAATAAATATTTAATAAATATTTACATTTTTATTATGAATTTATTTATTAAAATTCATTTTTTAATTGAGTCATCTCCATAAATGGGGGAACTCCACTTTTGATGCCCTGTCGATGTGGAATCTTCAAAATACCAACATTTTCACTGATTTAAAATATGAAATGAAATAATGGGGTGAATTAAAACCACACACAATCAATTTTAGGTGAGACAGTGATTAAAATGGGATTTTTAATTTGATGTTTTATTGTTATGATTTCTGAGTGTTTAAATAGAAAAACCATCTTCGATTTCCATTACGATTGATCATGATGAGTCCCTTAGAACCCAGAACCCCTCTAGATGTGATAATGAATCCTGTTCAATCTGATTTGGGTGTTCTAAGTAGGTTTAGATCCCTTTATCCTTCCTTTCCAGGCATTGCACACATATTTTACCCAGTTTATTTTTATTTTTATTTTTATTTTACATATTTAATCTAATTTTTTATTTTTCTATTATTTCTAATTATGGAAAATTGATGATGGATTATAAATAAAATTTAAAATAACATAATATTTAAAGGACAATTAAAACATATTATCAAAGAATAATTTATACAAATTATCAAATGTTTTTTCTTAATTTTATCAAAGATAATTGTAGAAAACTATCAAATAATAGTTAATTAATTTTAAATAATTATAAAATGTGGAAAATTATCAAATAATAATTACAGTGATTTATCAAAATATAATTGCACAAGATTATCGAAGATAATATTATCCAATTCTCAAATATTAATTTAGAATTATTATTAAAAAATAATTTTCAATAGATATTTTTTTTGAAATTAAAAATAATAATTATAAATAATTATCAAATAAAAATTACATTAAACTATCAAGGGTAATTTAGATAATTTTTTTCAAAATATAATATTTTTTAAATTAACATAATATAACTAAAGTAAATTATCATGAGTAATTTATGATAAATTATCAAGAGATAACTATAACATTATGATTTATGAGAGAATATCAAAAGATAATTATAAAAGGATAATTTATGAGAAATTTCCAAATGATAATTATAAAGGATAATTTATGATAAATTAAAAAAATATAATTAAAAAGGAAAAATTATGATAAATTATCAAAAGATAATTATCAAAGGATAATTTATTATAATTTTTGAAAATATAATTAAAAAAGGTGTAATTTATGAGAAATTATAGTAAGATAACTATAAGTGGATAATTTATGATAAATTATCAAAATATAATTATAAAAGAATAATTTGTAACAAATTATAAGGAGAAAATTATAAAAGGATAATTTATGAGAATGTGTCAAAAGATAGTCATTCGTGAGGAGAATATTGTGAGTGCATGAATTAACCTAAACCATAATTTTGAAATTATTCAACAAATGGAAAATATCATTACATGTGATACATAAAAGAAAATTAATAAATTATCTTGGAGAGATAAAGTTTCATCACATGTGATAATTTATTTCATTTGGAAATAAAATATATTTTTTTTGTTTTATGGAACCATAGTAATCCTCGAGTGTTGATGTGTTAGTATCTATGATAAGAGGACATGTGAGGAGGTTTTCATGACTGTTGAGTTTTCCACTCTAACTTTTGAACCAAACAGAGTGGTTTATTCCATTTTTAAAATCAATGACATTGAGGTAGTAAGTTCATTACCATTTAAGGCCATGTATATGATTTTATCCTGACACGTGATATGTGTTGGACTAACCCATGCTTCTTATGTGATGCATGTGGGTGTGGGTGTAGCGATGATTCTTTCTTTACTGATATATTTTGTTTATGTGTGTTGATGTGTTTTATACCATTTTTAGTTTCTCATATGTTTGTATGTATGGTTTTATTGAAATTTATTTTATGTCACGTAGGATTTTTATATGGTATGTTGTTTTGTTAAACATGGTACCAAAGTGATAGGTGTGCCTATCATGGTTAGGTATCCCTTTTGGGGTAGTGTTTTTGGACACAACATGTGACTTGATGATGAGAATGAGATGGCCGATGAGGCATGATATCCTAGTGTGGCCTAAACTAGGGGAATGGAGATCATGAGGGATCAGACCCATATGTGATGACTATGTGGCCTAATTATGATGATTGGTCATATTTTTGTGGAAATATTGGGGTGGTATGATCTATATAAATTATCATGGATATAGAACTGGGACATGATGACCTATTTAGTACAACCTGGAGTCCTAGGGAATGTATGGTTGTTGAGTAACTTGAGGATAGAAATGACATTGAGATGCTTTCGTGATTATTCTGATGTTTTCCAAAATAATTCTAAAGTAAGTATAACCGGGGTTTGTGGTTTCTTGGTTAGAATACAAATGATCGACATGATTTTTTCTTATGTGTAAACTTATTTATTATTATTTTATATAATATTATACATGTTCAAACTTGTTAAGGGAGAATTGGTGGTGTCATACTGAGTCCTGTACTCATGCCCTACATGGGGATTTGAGTGATATAGCATATTTCATGACCAAATTTCCAGTGGAAGTAAAATGGACCCATTATGGACAATTTAGTAGTTGAGCATGGAGATTTAGTGGACAAACATAGACTTTGAAGGAGCCGCTATTTTTTTCTATTTTATTTTCCATATTTAATTATTTTATTCTTTTCTAAACTAGATATATTTTCCTCACTGGGAGCCATTTATTTGTATGTCATGTTTGTTTCACTTTCTATATGTACTCTCATTACTATCTATTCATTTATTTATAATTGGTCATTATTATATTTCTTGATGACATGAAATAGAGGGTATAGTAACCCCACTATCAGATTTAGACCCTCGCTACTAGTCATGGGCCTCTTGCATATAGGGAAGAGTGTGTGAGGTTATGTGACCTTCCATCTTGGACTCAGTAGTTCATTTCATGATGTTACATTCATACATAAAATATTACAATAATGGGCTCATTTTATTAAATAATACATTAATAGGTAAGGCACATACCGAATACCCAATGTTGTTTTTCTCATTATATAGATAAATACATCAAGTGGCTATATAAAATTTAGTCCCACCAATCACTTACTATGTCCAATGAATTATTTATATATAAAGAGTGAATAAACAATACAATATATAATATAAAAATTCATATATAAAAACTAGCATATAGAAGGTCAACATTTCCCTTAGTCATTAAATTCAAAAACATGATCATAATCCACATAGAGAAATAAGGTTATGTGTATCACTAGATTAAATCCTTATTGAATCATATAAATCACTAAATTATGTGAACATGGATTAAAAACCCATTTATAAATACATTAAAATGTCACTTTGAAAAGAAAAAGAAATATCCTTTCTATTAAAACCATTTTAGAACTGAAAATTAATAGAATATTGGGAATATTATATTATTTAGAAAATAAATGGAAACTTTTAAAGGAAGATTTTCCACAAATAACTTCTATGATAGCAGTATAATTTATCCATGGGGAATTTTTTTTAAAAATGTTTTCCCACATTCATAAAAGGTCAAAAATAACTTGTATAGATAATGATAAGATGATTACTTTCAAGAGCTTATAAATTATGTAAAAGATTGTGTAAAAATAATATTTTATATATTTTAAAATTATATAATAAGTCCAATAAAATATCCTTTGAAAAAATGGATATAAAAGAAAATAATTCCATACAAAGAAGGAAAATAAAGGCCATTTTTCTTAAAAACTATCATTCAGATGTTTTGAGTAATAAAAAGTATTAAAATGGAATGAATACATGAAAACCCATGGAAATAAATAGTGGAAATGTAAATTTTTGGGTTTTAGGAGGGAAATATATTAAATTTTCCCCCTATTAATATTGAAACATAAACAACCCTAAATAAAAATAAGATTATTGAACAAAAAATTACCTAGGATTTCAGCTTTATCTAAAACATCCCATATTACTATATAATAAATTTATATTTATTATTAATATATTTCATATAATTATTTATATCTATCTATCTAGATATATTTTATTTATATACTCATTTTTAACCATTTACCCACAATACATTTTTAAAATCAATTTGTCATATTCTATCAATTTTGTTTCTTATGCATGGCATGGTTCATCAGTTCCTCTCCTTTCCCCATAGTTATGGTTTCATTATATATAGTGTTAAATATTTAATAATTATAATACATATATATTCAATATAACTTTACAAAAACTAATTTAAAGTTTTCATGAATAATGAAATTCATCATTTCATGGAAATGTTAGTTTGTATGTTTACATGAGAGTCATTTTAATTTTTCTAATGGATGGAAAAGGAAATAAATTACATAATAGTATAAACTTATTGTGTTGTAATAATATTATAAATATCACATTGTTTACTAAATATTTTCTTATGACCACCTATGTGAGATGGTAATGAAAAATTGGAAGTTTCATTCATGGAGGCGGTAGTCTACACATACACATGAATAAAATTTCAATTTACTAACATATATGAGGGTAATAAAGTAGATAATATATTATCTTTAATAATTCATTATTATTATTTTAATATATATATAATAATTAAAACCATCTTTATAACAATTGATGATGGGTCTTGAAGAGAAATAAAATACCTCACTTCATGGTGATGGTAGTTTGTTCCTATGCATGAGCAATGTTGTCATTTTCTATTAAATCAAAAGGTAATATAAAACTATTGATCAATAAAAATAAAAAAATTACTATTGTAAATATATTGATTTAATATTTTAGGATTTATTGAATATATTTTAAGGAGGTATGAAAATAAATAAACATTAAATAATTTGGTAGACTTATATTGCCTCCTTGGATATCTTCCTCTGGATCACATATTAATCATTATTAGATAAGTCTATTGATGAGGAAAAAACATTAGAATAGGAATTATATTTTTTAGGGTAATTATAAATATCATTTCCAAGATAATAAACTGAAATTTTGTTCCAAATTTAGGAGAGGAGGTTCCCTTTGATAACTGAGAAGAATGGAACTCTTGTAAATATAAAAAACATTAAAATATAATAAAATAATTATCATGGATAATGGTTCCAATATAGTCCATTTATAATATGGTTCAATTAATGTCAAAAGAAATTTAATAAATAAAATTTATAAAAGTTCTAGATATATTTTAAGGCTTATCTCTTAGTTTGAACCCATCATTAACTCTTTTAATCCTTACCATGGTGACAAAATTATTATCTTGGTAAATATTCATTATGGTAAGAAAAATTGATAACCATATTACCTGATATTAATTATTAAAATCCAAATATGGAATAAATTTTATTGGATTCAAATTATACATATTGTAAATATATATTATAATGTAAAGACACAAAAATCAACAAATATTGTTTTTTTGATAAATTACATTAAAACTAAAAAAATTATTTTTACACTAAAATCATGTATAGAATTGATTATTTTGAAATTTATTGGATTATGAATAAATAAATGAGCATTATATGTCCTTATAACTATTAAATATCCAAATTTATCCTTTTAATTTATTAATTGTGGAATTTTTTTGAAAATTGTTCATTTATTAGAATTAGACATCCCATAGGTTTTAAAATCTCCAAAATATGTCTCTATATCTGAAAAAATGTTTCAAATAACATTTTTTTAATAATAAATATATATGTTTTCTATAAAATTATTTTAAAAACATTTAAGTCTATATTATACTCTAATTTTTTCATAAAAGTGTTTGTATTTTTGAAAGCGTTATATTTAACTATTCACCTAAAATTCAAATATTTTAGAGAATTTCCAAAAAATCAACCAAAGAAAACACTAACTTATTAACTCAAAAATGATAGAAATTTTTATCAAATTAAAATTCTAAAATTTATAAATATTACTTTTAAATATAATATTTTGTTATTTCTACTATAATGATAATATAATATAATGTGCATTGGGAAATAATTTAGTGATGTGGTGTATTATTGCTATAGTAGAACCTCAGTTATTATAGATTTATTTAAATACGTCATAAGTAATGAATCACTATTTTTATACTGCTTAATAAATTGGTTACAATTTTGTTAATATTATTTCTTATGAAAATAATTGAAATAATGGAAATTTTTTATTTCAAGCTTATAAAATTTCTGACTTTTTTCATTTTTCTTTCAAAATATTATGGATGATATATGTATTGAAATTAATAACTAATTTCATAAAAAAATTATAAATATGTATTCCAACAAAAGGATGATATTTCTATGACTACTAAAGTTTATACTTGTTATTTATATCTTGAATTTTTAATTGAGTCTATATTTATTACTAAATGTTTTCACTTTTAAGAAAATTCTGAAAAATTTTCTTATATTAGGGTAAATAGAAAATTATCTTAATTTGGGAGTCTATTAAGAGTTGAGTTATGAGTTTTATTTTTAATAAAACCCTCTATTCCAAGTGTAGACCGCCCCCTTATTTTGAACCAAAACATTTTCCTAAGAACCTCATAAATGAAATTTTAAATAGAAATGAGATACTTCTTATTATTAATGATAATAGTATATCAATAAACTAAGTAAACTAGATTTTTAGTGTCAATAAATAAAATAATAAGTTCATAGGATGTCCCCCATCTAACATTACTAGACATATCCATTTGATATTCAAGTATAATATTTGTTATTATATGATTCTATACTTTTTAGACACTATTAATTGAAGTAAAATTCTACAATTTTAGAGATACAGAAGATGGGGGTGTCCACTTTTATGGCTATTAGCATAATATTTCCAATTTATGATTGTAAATTGGTGATTCTAGTCTAAATAATGCCAAAAATACTAGTTTCCTAGTTTCAAATAATAAAATTATAGAGAGTTTCTATATTAAACATTAAAATTAATGGAGGGTGTGTATAAATTATAGGATTATTAACTATATAATAAGGAACGATCACTTCCCTCTTCCATTCCTTCACCAAATTCTAATTATAATTACATGGAAATCTTATTACTATCATTTGGATGGTTTTACATGGTATATATAGATTCACATTGGACCTGAGGATCTATAAAAAAATTATTGTTACTTATCATTTTGGTACCAATTCATATAGGGTAATTACCTATAGATTTTTTAATTATCAGTCTTCCATTGAAATTTCTATAATATATATTCAAAATGTGTATTTAAAATAATGTATGTAGGTTTTCCTATATAATTTTATAGTGTATGGATCCTTTATTAAGGGTTTTTTTTATTATTCTCAATATTCTCATCAAATATTTCATTAAGAAAATCTCAATTATGAACACTGAAAATAGTATTTCATACTATACATAGGCATCATGTTGGAATATTTAGTGTCTAGGAATAGAATAAAATTTAAAAAATACTTGTTTATTGGTATTTTATCTTTACCGTACCAAAATAAAGTAAAGGAAATGAGATTTTTTCATGTCCATGTTTTGTTCGATTAGAGGAATATAAAGGATATTAGTAAGACATGCCTTCCCATTTATAGATTTCTACAAAAGGAGTATCACATTTCCTTTGTTGAATATTATAATGTTGAATTTATAGAGATTTAATAGAAGTCATTTCAACATCTGATTATCTGGACACCTATATTTGGCATACCCATTGATCATATAAACAATGCATTAGATCAATCTATTAGGTATATTTTGAGTCAAAATATTAAAGTAATCATCATGTGGTATTTTTCACTTTTATGACTCAAGATTTATCAAAATATAATTACACAACCACTAAGAAGGAGTTTCATGTGATTGATTTTTCATTTGATAAATTTATGTGATACCTATAAGGAACTAAAGTGATTGTATATTTCTACTATTGTCCAATCGATTTTTTTTTGAGAAAACATGAGGAATGACACATTATTAGTAGATAGACGTTGTAATTATTGTAGTATGATGTGGAAATAATGGATTTAGATGGTTGTGAGATCTTAGTGTCTGAAATTTATAAGTATTCTACAAACTATTATAAGTGGGAAATTTTCCACTTATTAGGGAATCCTACAATGATTGGGAACATCATGTTATTAACAATTTTAGACCATGGTTTTATGACCATTTTAATTACAATGTTTCCAATGTAATTCTCTAAAGGTTTATGAAAAAATCATTTTATTTACTGAATCTAGGATGTACGTAATTTATGGAGCTTATTTATATCACCTATAATGTTGAAAAAACATTCGGAGATTCATTATAGATTCTAAGACACAATCAGTTTTGAAGTTATGACATTCTTTGTGTTTTGGGGTCTACTTAAGAGTATAAAAAAATATTTAAAATAATTTTTTTTGTGAAAATATAATGAAGTCTACTTTTAATTTTTTAGATTTTGTAAAACCAACTAGTTTTATAGAAATACCTCGAGGAAATATGATATACCACAACAAAACCATTTGTTTTTTTTTGTATTTGATTTCTATAGTATACATTATATAATCCCTTTTCCATATTCTTTTGGATGTCATTATATTTCAATCATTGTGGAATATGTATTTAGTTTGGTAGAGGTCATTCCAAGTGGAATTGATGATTCTATGGTATTTTCCTAGTTTATAAAATACACCTTGTTTTATAGGATTCTACTACCCATAATTATCATCACTAATTCAGGAACCCTATTTTTAAAAGTACTTCAGTGAATTTTAGGTGGAAATATTTAGTTCATTATATAGTTTCTAATCTATACAACCCTTAAATATGTTACATTGTATTGGTGTCATATAGGGAGATAAAACATATTCTTGAGAAAATTGACCACTCTAATAGGTTGTATTGGATATTGAGAATTGACGAAATTAATTGAGGATTATTATATTACATATAATACTCAAATTGATATATCACCTCTTAGGAGAGTGTTTTTGGGATATTCTTTAAATTATTTTGGAGTTATAGAATAATGATTTTTGGGTTTTTAGTAGCTATATCATAGGTATTTTTGAAGATATAAAAGAAAGAAAATTATAATTTTTAAGAGTTGAAGTAATCAAAATAAATTATTATATAAATTTTAAACATTACCAAGATAAAACCAAATAAATCCATGATGAATTGATTCTCAATAATTAGTTTAATGAAGAATATTAGGTCATATTGTTTGATTCCATCGTAAATATTTTTTAATGTAAATTTCACTCATAATGGCCTAAACATATTATTATACCAAATTTGTTTCCTTTTGGTGATGTAAATATTTGTGTCCTAGAAAAAATATATCACTTACTATAAGTGGTAATAGATTCAATCTTCTCTAAGAACACATTAATGAGACTCTAGGGGAGGTAGTTCTTCTCCAAGCTACTGAGTACATTCAGAATAGGTTTTTTATTTCACTATCATTAATTACTTTAATGATTATAATTCCATCTTATAATTCTAAAAAAATTACAATGAATATATTCTATAAAATTTCTATGGGGTAGGAATATATTTCTTTAGACAATATTTATTTTTTTCTTATTCATTTTTTATGATTTTGTTCCACTTATCTATTTTTATTTTTTGTTTTACAACCATTGTGCTCAAATTTAATTCCTTTTAATGTTGGTAGCGTATTTAAAATATTATATAACGATTTTTCCCATGTTAATAATCATAAAAGAATGTAAAAATTAACTTATTATCATATTCATGGTTTATTTAATTCATAAAAATTCAACTGTTTTTTTGAATCACATTCCATGGAACACTATCCTATTTTAAATTCACTCAACTAAGAGACTTTAATATATATATATATATATATTGAATCCATAATTTCTTATGAATGAAAATATATGCTTTAATAACTATATTTTTTTATTAATTATATTGGAAACTGTTGATCTTCGCAGAACTTCTATTGAAAATGATTCAGGAATCATTTTATTAAAATTACATTTTTATAATAAACATATATTATAAAATACCCAGTCATATGAAACTTAATAGATATTATAATCCATGCACAAACCTTTCACTAAACCATATTTTATGCTTTAAATCCCTAAATAACTTACTATAAGAGAGAATTCACTATCATAGTTGAACACACATGTGGGATGAATCTATCCATGACCAAATATTAGTAAAATCAACATGTATCAGATTTATGGAATGGAAAATATCCACAAAAATTGGGAAATGATTTTAATATATATTTAATTGAATTTAAATTAATTTATATTTCCTTATAAATAAAAAATATGTGTATAGTTTGAAAAATTATGTGAAGGAGAAGTAAAAAAATGTTGTTGAGGGAAGTAGAGAGATAAAAAAATTCATGTTTTTATTAATTTTTTATTTCAAGAAACATCCAAAAGAAACTAAAAATATCTACAACTAAATCACAATAATGGATATATATTGAGGATTAAAATCTTATGTGTAATATTTAATTATGTGTTTTGCCTCTATTAAAGCCAAACCACCTCATTAATCATTGGAATTTTAATATTATCACGTAAAAAGCCTTAGGATTTAAAGACCACTAAAAATTCCTCAAGATAATAACATCTAAATGACTTAGTCCCTGATGATTTAGAAACTAACCAATCCTATAATTACACCTTCCTAATTTTTTAATGATAAAAGATTTTTTTAAAATTAATACTTTTGGTAATGAGATAAATATTTCTAGAAACATAGTTGTAAATTTGTATTGGAGGATGATATAATTTGTAATGAATTTAATATAACTAATTGAAAACATTTATTTATTAACAAGTAAGATTTATAATGGGATCTAGTGATATTATTATTTAGAAAGAAACAAAAATTGAAAAGTTTTTGGAATATTTCATAGGAAACATTATTTTACTTTAAAGGTTCAATAGTAAAAGGGTTAAGGGTGGTGGGATTGAAAGATGAAATTTATTAATTATATTATCTTTCTAAAAAATTATTTTTATCCACCTGTATCAATTAATTAAATTTTTGGAGTGTTTAGGAATTAAAATAACATTTCATTCCATTTTGTGAATATTTATTAAAATATATAAAATTATTAATTTTTTTTATTTATATAATTTTTTGAATTATATAAATGTATAGAAATTGTAATAAACTATTTTATTTCTTAAAATGAGAAAATGAAATCTAAATCTATTGAAGTTGAAGAGAAATTCAGATGAAGAAATAAATTGGTTATTTAAAAATGTAAATATATCAAGGTTTCTAGCTAGACATGTAAGAGTCACACTGTAATGTTAAGGAATATATAAGATTCATAAACTCAAATATTAGTTTAATTTTGTTTCCAGATTAAATATTTTCCAAACAACCAATGAGATATTAAATAGATGTGTAACAGTTACATCGATGAAGAACTACATACATAAATATTATCTGGCCAATATAAGAGTTACCTAGTGGATGAACTAATATAAATAGATTTTTTTCATTTCTTTTGGATGATTTCATAACTATATGTAGAAGTTTCGATCATTATAAATAGGATTTTGTATCTCTACTCTAAGATACATTAATTTTTTCATATGATATGTAAGAGTTTTATTCACTTACACATTTATTTTCATATCACAAAGGATATGCATACAGGTTAACATAAATCATTGAACATTATATAAGGGTTCTCTAATGAATTTTTAAGGATTATCAACACATACATAACTATAGTTCAAATGAAACTAATATGTAAGAACCAATTATATTAAAAATTATATATATATATATATATATCTGTGTTATATCCTTTGTAAGATCTATAAAATGAAATTTCATGTGGTGATAAATATTTTTATAATAAAAAATAAATTATAGCAGTTGAGATCATCTCAATTCTATATAGAGAATGTATAAGTAGAGGGAAACCAACTAATAAATGAATAATGTTGAGAGTGTTGTTATAAACTGATCCAGTGAAGAATGAATTAATTTATATGGATTTGTAATAAGCTTAAAATATCAAATAGTATATTAAAAACTAAAGAGCATAGAATCTCAAGAAGTTACATTGAAATTAAATAAGGTAATGAAGTTGAAATTGGATGACATACAAAACCAAAGAAGGAAGGGACTTAAAAAGAAAGAAATTTCTCAAAAGACAAAGTGGTGTTTTCATTAAATAAGGGTAGAGAATTATCCAAGGAGGAGAATTGGTGTATTAAGAGGGATATTGAGTTTTCATTCCTCATGGAAATGTCTTGTTAAGTAAATTATTGAGTGAGTTAGTGGATAATCCAAATCCTATTATAATTCATGTTTTCTTTTGTCTTGTTTTTCGAGTTCTTTTATAATATCTATTCATAAATATAAGCAAGTAATATGTGGTCATGAAACATTAAAATTTTTATAGATCAATTTTATTTTTTATTTTTTCAACTATTAGTGACCTAATTTTAATATTTTTATTGTGAGAATAATATAGATTTTTAATTCTATAGGAGTAAGGTAATTTTTTTCTATTTAAGTTTCATAATATTGGGTTTTTAGGAGAATAGAGAATTTTATTAATTCATATAATTTTTTGGTTATTATTTAGTTATATAACCTTTAGTGGAATAATAACATATATACTCAGTCTCAAGTATGACTTCTAGAAAATATGACATGTTCAATCCGAGGTCATGGAATCAAAATTGAATAATTCCAAATATAGAAACTTATCTCGACTATAAAAAAGTGATCAAAATTTCAAAACTAGATCACAAATATTTGAATTTACCTAATAAAAATCATTTATCACCTAAAATATTTTTTTTCAAGATCATTACATATATTTCATACAATTACCCATGCTTCTAAAAAGATATATAAAAATGGAAATAAATAAAAGTGACAGTAGATCTCTGTTTTCAACCTCCGTGTGACACAATCTTTGGGACTGCTATTAATGTATAACTATAAGATAAAAATGAATTAAGATATGTAAAAAAATCATTCAATAAAACTAATATCAAATAATATAATTCAAACACAAATTGAAGTGGAATAATATGAATACCCATGAGGTTGGAAAAATCTAGGACACTAATTATTATCGTAATTAATCAGTGAAGAAAAAAATTTTGATTTCATTGTAACTGATCTATATCACCATTAAGATATAATAATTTCATGAAACTCGATGAATCCTTCTTGATAATGAAGGAATGATGTATAATACATTCATAAAACTAAGTATTATAAGAAAATTTATACACATTTAAAAATAAAATAATTTAATGTATCTTAAGTCTGAAAATGTATATGATTATCTTATAGAGATGAAGAAATGATGAGATCATACTCATGGACCCAAATTCCATGTTTCCTAAAAAAATGAAAATGAAAATTTCTAATTTCCTTGTGGAGTGGTCACATAAATAATTCTAGATCATGTGGAAGGGATTTTAAATTTCCAATGGATATGGTAGATGTATAGACTATTAATAGTTTATGTGATGAAAAAATAAAATATTTCACCAACTAGAGGACGAAAGGTTTCTTGGGCCATTGGATAATCATTAAGGGAATTTGTAGAGATTATTTCACTATATGAGGATGTTTTATGGAGTATTATTATAATTGTATGATCATATACACAATTTGGAGGAGTTTAGAAGAAATCATCAAAAGTATCTATTGTTCCATTATTTTATCTTATTCTTAATTTCATTATCAAATTTCATATATATCTCATGATTATTTATATATATTGATTGTGATAATTGTGTGTGCATGATTTATTATTATTTAATTTATAGCGTAAGTGTATGCATGATGATCTATTTACCAAACACTTACTTGGTCATAAATAATCTATTAGGAAGATTATTTTATATCCATAATAATGGGTAAAAAGTAGATTATAGGGTCAAGCACTAAGAACTCTTGACACTCTCACGTAGGAAATGAATGATTCTAAATTTGATAGTGGTCACATAAACAAACACAATAATTAATATCATCACCTTAGAAACAACCATGGCTTTATAGGGACTCTTAGGATAAAGAGTACGTTCATGGTAAACCTAAAAGTGAATCATAAAGAATTTAATAGCATTGCTCATAAACTTACACAGCTAGTTGATAGGTTCTGGTATATATATTGATTTTATTTCCCCAATTAGTGAAAACCATTTTAGTATAGGTTATCTCTTTGGAATTTAAATATATTTTGGTGACATCCATTTCAGTATATTTTTATCTATACTACTATAAACTTTACACTTCCATAATATCATATACTTTTATTCATATAAAATAACTAAATTAATTTATAACCATACACCTCTAATTATAGATTATTCCTTGTACACTATTTGTTTATATATGATGTAATCAACCTCATATAGTTAGGGAGTACATTATATATCAATTCAATTTTGGAACCATTTATAGAAATAGGTATTGAAACCATATGATTCTATTAGTTTTATTAGAAATAAATATAGAATGTATGTGTGTCTTGTTGAATATAGATGAGTGAGTTTGATTACATGGGTCTATAAAGTATTAATTAATAATATTATTGAGGATTCATGAAATGATGGAATGATAATACGTGGGAACCTGACTTGCATCATACATGGATATAATATTATGAATCATGTGTAACTTGTATTGAAATAATTCAATTATTTTGTCTCTATGTGTTAGTAGGAAGTTTAAAGTTGTTATAATTTTTTGAGAGGATCAGTGAAGGAATAATTCCACATAAAATTCACCATTCCTCGGTGAATATTTATTTTCTATAGTCAAAATGGAAAATCCTATATTGATGTTTCTAGTATAATTCTGAATTAAATTTCTTAATTTTAGTATTTCTAGTTTGAAAGGGTCACACTAATCACATCATAGAAGAAAATATTTTAATTGAAAAGTATATCTATTGAAAATTATAATGCCCGTATTTTGTTTTTTGAATCTTTGATGGACATGGATGAAGGATGGGGAAAAATTAAAATGTATGGGAAATTTCCATATATATTTAATATATTAATAGTTGGTAAAATAGGAATTAGAAGTAAGTTATGTCGTAGGGAAAGTGAAAGAGTTTGTGAAATTACATGATGACTAAACCGATGTTAGAGTAAGTTACAATGGTTTGTGAATATACTATAATAAATCTATATAAAAGAGTAAGATAACTAAAATCAAAAGAAAAAATGTATCAACCCCAAGAGATCCTACCAGAGTAAGACACAAGATAGATTAAAAAAATAACTATGGGAAGTGTAACATCCAAATTAAGTAATTAATAATATATATGGTTATATATGTCTATTTATTAATTAGATAGTGTTTTAGAGGATTAAAATGAGAATAAATCCAATCTTAAGCATGGGATACACTAATATTTTTAAAAGATTGTTTTACTGCCTTTTGATGGAAAACAATTTTTAAATCAAAATTTTTACAATTTTATAATCTCTATTTGTCAAAATAAACATATTCTTTATTATTGGGACATTGAAATTTACATTGGATAAATTTTTGGTATTTTTCTGACAATGTTCATTTTTAATGAATAGTGAAAAATACTTTATTTTACATCAAAACTGCTTTTTCATCTAATTTAATTATATGGTTAGATTATATTTTTAATTGGTCTTAAAGTTTAATCTGAATATATTTTTACCATTTAATCCAATGGTGGTCATTAGGATTAATTTCACTTTGGAATTGGGCATAAACTAATGCCAAACTTTTCATAGATATTTTTTCAAAAAAATACGCTACTTGTTTTGACAACAGGAATTATTTCTAAATAAATTATTTCAATTTCTGAGTTTGGAATTTGGTAAAATTGATTACAAATTTGGAATCAGAAGGTCTAAATTATGTAATCAATACTCTTGTTTTTGGACATTATGAATAGTAACGACGACAATTATCTTTAATTATCTTGATTAATGAGTAATCAGGTAGTTAAGGATAATAAAATAATATCATAATAATAAAAAATGACACAAACATGTGTCCTAATGCTACTGGTTGTCTCATGTCCGACCATGGGATGCCTTGTTCCAAACTTGGGGACCTCATGGAATCACTTTTGTGTGAAAGTGACTTTTTATCTTTTTATTTTTAAAGAAAGTTAAATATAACAAAGAATGTATCACCTGAGTAAAACATTTTTAATTTTGTATACATAAATTATATTTTGGACTATAAATATTCATTGGTAATATAAAAAGATTTCCTATGTCATAGTATTTTTTTCATAATGTTTATACATTAAATAAATTAAATTATTTATGACATCATGATGATGCAGCGATTACCTCATTATTTAAAGATTTAAATAAAATAAAATGATAATGTAAAATCTAAGACCTACAATTGTCAAAGACCTATTGAATGAGTATATTTCAAACCCTTATCACCTTATCCTCGAAATACATCAATGTGGGACCTTTAAAATCCGAAACTCATTTGAAAATAAAGTAACATTTTGTAACTTTCCAAGAGTGCCCATCCACTCCTCTTATAAAAGGCCCCCACCTCTACCTACTTACCCACACCTCTCAATCCTTTGGCTCGGAAAACCCCTGCTCATTTTGTCTCTCCACATCCCTCTCTTACTCCCAGAAGACTCACTTTGGTCATAAGTCTTCCCAAGGAAGCCTTTGAGCTCAAATCAAAGAGAGTTACCCGATTTTAAGGTAATGTCTTCACTTGTGTTCTTTTGTTTTATTTTTCTTCTCCAACCCCCAAAAATCTTTTTATTCATTTATTTTGTAACAAATACATTATCTTCAATATACTAGGATTTTGTTATAATACGGATTCGAGCTACACTTACACACACCCACATCTAATGGTTAAAGAACATACTGTTTCCGTGGATGGCGAATTTCTGCTTCACGAAACGATGATTGTTCAATATTCTTCAAACACCTTCAAAGGTGGCCATTAAGATGTCACTATATTTATATATGATATATAATATGTTTATGTTTTACTTAATCTTCTGTATTTTTCATTTATGTCATACCTTTATGGTTTCCATTATGGTTAAACATGATATCTTCATTTTAGGAAGTGCGGACTACCGCCCCCTCAAAGTGATTTGATTCATTAATACCATATGTGGTACGTATAAAGGATATATTTAATTATATTATATATTATACCATACTTTAATTATAATACTATTATGTATAATTATGTTTTAATTCCATTAAAGTATGAGATAGAAATGAAAGTAGCGTTCATGCGTACGTACGACTTACCGTCTCCATGAACGGTGCATTTCATTTCTTATCCCCAAATGTAATTTACTATTATAAGTACATATATATAATGGATATATATGATTTATGTTACATCTAAATGATGAATATAATTATGGAATTAAAATATACATATCTCTCATTTAGTTTTAATTCCATTAATATGACATAGAAATGAAAGTAGTGTTCATGCGTACGTACGGCTTACCATCTCCATGAACGGTGAATCTCATTTCTTACCTCTAAATGATTATGTAATATTATAAATGCATGTATATACTAGATATATATGATACATATGGCATCTACATCATGAATATCATTCTTGAGATGATGGATATTTGACTGCGTGAACAACATGTAAATATAAGAAGGTCATTTTTGACTCAAGTACCAATGATCGTTAAAACAACCGTTATTAACTTAAATAATTACATAGTGTTCATGACATGGTAATAAGTGATATAGAAGGAATAATGAACTTGAAAAAGGTTCTTAATAAAGTATAAATTAACTCAAGTTTATTATTCAGGAGGTTAAAGAACGATCGAGTCAAGTCGGACCTGAGGTAAGGGACTTCGTCTCAATCTCCATTCATTGAGGCATATTTGGTTTTATACACAACTTTATTTTATATGGTGTATAAACCCCTTTGAATTTTATGCTTATTCAAAATGAATATTTTTTTTATATGAAGCGTTTTACTAAACGACAAAAGGAATGTTTTTTTTGTTTTTTTGTCATACGTATGCGGCGACAACGACTTCTCTACCGCCGTGACCATTATTTGAGTTTTGGATTCCTCTACAAGCCATAACTTTTTTTTAATGAAAAATAAATACCATGTTTTAGTTTTCTTTTATTTTGGTATTGAAAATGGTTTTCATAATGTTTTTATTATATCAATGTGTTGTATTGATATCTTGTGATTGAAATGTGGAAATGTTATGTTTCCTTTATGCATGTTTTATGTGATACGATTATGTTATAGTTCTTGGGAATTGTTATGAAGACGGATGGTTCTGTGATAAACTAAGGGAACGTGAGCCCGATATAGCTCTCCAATGCATTGGGTAATGCTAAGGGGTTAAACGTTAAGGTTTCTCCGAAGAGATTTAGGGAATATACTGTGATGGGTATTCCAAACGTAACCAAGAGGGTTACTCCCTACGTAAGAATGTTATAAATGCCTCAAGTTACCTTTATGTCTTATGATTTCTATGATTTATTCATGATTTGATGAGGTATGTTAAAGTGCCTATGTTTTATGGGTAAAGTATGATTTCATTCTTATGTATATATGGACTCATGTTTCCTTTCCATATTTTTATAACCCTTACTGAGCTTTTTATGCTCATCCCAAGTTTTTTAAATGATTTTCACAGGTCAAGGGAAAGGTACATGATGTGATTATAGTGTCAAGGAAATGTCAAGAAAGAATCCATGTTTTATTTTAAATATGTTTCCATTGATGGGAAAAATGAATACTATCTTTTATGTAACCACTTTGTTTAAATGTGGAATGTAATGAAAGTTTTATGATCTAATTCTCTAAAACTCTAAACCTGAAAAGATTCTCAAGGTGTATTCTTGAAATATCTCAAGATTAAGTAATGTTTAAGGATGGGGCCTTATAGTTGGTATCAGAGGTCGGTTTAGATAACTTTAGGAGTTAGAATTCTATTAAATGATTATCCAAAAATATTTTTTTTATGGTCAAATTTAAATGATATAGCATTTGAATATTACCATGTTGCTTCTCCTAAAATATTTTTGTGTTAATAATGGTTTTTCATAGAGGAACCAAAAAAAAATTTCTGGAAAGGCATACAGAGGGATATAACCTTCTGAATCATCATCCTGAGATGGTCGGAATTGGAACTGAACAGTTTGTTGCAGTGACGACTCAGTTGACTTAGGTGAAAAATGTTGGTTGTTTTCATTGATGATATTTTGGTGTTTTCTAAAAGAAAAGAGGAGCATGAAAGACAGTTAAGGGTTATTTTGCAAACCTTAAAAAAAGAAATTTTATGGGAAATTCAGCAAGTGTGAGTTTTGGTTGAAACAAATTTCTTTCCTTGGTCATATTGTTTCTAAATATGGGATAACTGTTGATCCTGAAAAAACAAAAGTTGTTGAAGAATGGACAAGGCCCACAAATTTAACCGAGATCCGTAGTTTTCTTGGTTTGGCAGGATATTATTGAAGGTTTGTTAGAAATTTTTCCCGGTTATCTAGTCCAATGACTAAGCTAACTCGGAAGGGTGTTAAGTTTATCTGGACAAAAGAATGTGATGATTGTTTTTAGAAGTTGAAAAGAAGATTGGTGAATGCTCCAGTCTTGGAACTACCTTCCAGGAATGGGGAGTTTTTATCTACAGCAATGCTTCATTTAAAGTACTTGGTTGTGTCCTAATGCAGAATGATCAGGTAATTGCTTATGCTTCACGTTAGTTGAAAACTCATGAGGTAAATTATCCTACACATGATCTGGAATTAGCTGCTATTGTTTTCACTTTAAAAATATCATTTGTATGGAGTAAAGTGTGAAATATATACTGATCACAAAAGTTTAAAGTATATAATCACTCAAAAAGAATTTAACATGAGACAGAGGAGATGGCTGGAATTAATCAAGGATTATGATTGTACAATTCATTACCATCTAGGAAAAGCAAATAAAGTGGCTGATGCTTTGAGTCAAAAAAGTAATGCTTCATTAACAATGTTGCGTTTGGAACGTGATCCTTTGGTTAAGGATTTGATGAACTTTGGCATAAAAGTTGTTGGTGCAGGATTTCCTTCTGTTTTGTTTCAGGTATCAGTGAAATCTTCTCTATCAGACATAATCAAGCAAGCACAGAAGCAAGATAGTGAGTTGCATAAAAAGGTAGAATTGGTTCAGAAAGGTAATTTTACTGAATTCAACATTGATAATGATTGTGTTTTGAGATTTGGGAAGAGATTGTGTGTGCCTTGTGATTCACAGTTGAAGAGAGAGTTGTTATGTGAATCTCATAGTTCTTCGTTTTCAGTTCATCCTGGCAGTACTAAGATGTACAGAGATCTGTGGGAGTATTACTGGTGGGATGGAATGAAAATATATATTGCTGATTTTAATATGAAGTGTTTGACATGTCAACAGGTTAAAGCAGAGCGGCAGTTACCGAAAGGGATGCTTCAACCTTTACCAGTTCCAGAGTGGAAATGGGAGAATATATCCATGGACTTGCTGTGGGATTACCGAAGACATCTCGAGGTAATAATGAAATCTAGGTTATTATTGATTGCTTGACTAAATCTTCTCATTTCCTTGCTATAAGAGATACTTTTTCCATAGATCAACTTTCCTGTTTTTATCTTAAAGAGATAGTCACGTTACATGGAGTTACTCTCTCCATTGTATCTGGCCGTGATCCCAGGTTCACTTCTAACTTTTGGAAAGGCCTTCAGAAGTCGTTGGGTACTGAATTAAATTTTAGTACAGCTTTTCATCCTCAATCAGATGGGCAGTCAGAACGAACAAATCAGACTTTGGAAGATATGGTACGTGCTTGTTCGATGGATTATCAAGGAATTTGGGACCAACATCTTTCTTCGGTTGAGTTTTCATATAATAACATTTTTCATTCCGGTATACAGATGGCACCATTTGAGGCGTTATATGGGAAGCGGTGTCGAACTCCAGCTTTCTGGGATGAAGTGGGTGAAAAGAAGCTGATGGGACCAGAATTGGTAGAAGAGTTGGAAGAAAAAGTTCAGCTGATACAGAAACACATGAGAACATCTCAAAGCAGGCAGAAGAGTTATGCAGACAACAGGAGGAAGGATCTCTCTTTTGAGGTAGGTGATC
This sequence comes from Viscum album, assembly GCA_963277665.1. Lineage (NCBI taxonomy): Eukaryota > Viridiplantae > Streptophyta > Magnoliopsida > Santalales > Viscaceae > Viscum > Viscum album. Next base: position 1,072,374,675 of record OY728121.1, on the reverse strand, counting down.
ATGTTTTTCTCAAAGTATCACCATGGAAAAGTGTGATGCGATTTGGTAAGAAAGGAAATCTGGGTCCAAGGTTCATTGGACCATATGGAATTCTGGAAAGAGATAGATCAGTTGCATACCGAGTGGCTTTACCTTCGAGTTTATCTCAGGTACACAATGTTTTTCATGTTTTGATGTTGAGAAAGTATATACCAGATCAATCTCGTGTTTTGAGTCTAGAGGTAGTTCAGTTGGAAGAGATTCTATCTTATGAGGAACAACCGGTTCAGATTCTTGACCATAGGGATCAAGTTTTTCGGAATAAGGTGATTCATCAGGTAAAAGATTTGTGGAAAAACCATATGGTTGAAGAGGAAACGTGGTAATCTGAAAATGCTATGAGGGATAAATACCCCCACTTATTCGATAAGTAAATAAATTGCGGGGATGAAATTTTCTAAACGGGGGAAGGATGTAACATCCCAAGTAATTAATTAATAATATATATAGTTATATATGTCTATTTATGAATTAGATAGTGTTTTAGAGGCTTAAAATGAGAATAAATCCAATCTTAAGCATGGGATACACTAATATTTTTAAAAGATTGTTTTAATGCCTTTTGATGGAAAACCATTTTTAAATCAAACTTTTGACAATTTTATAATCTCTATTTGTAAAAATAAACATATTCTTTATGATTGGGACATTGAAATTTACATTGGATAAATTTTTGGTATTTTTCTGACAATGTTCATTTTTTAATGAATAGTTAAAAATACTGCATTTTACATCAAAACTTCTTTTTCATGTAATTTAATTATATTGTTAGATTATCTTTTTAATTGGTATTAAAGTGTAATATGAATATATTTTTACCATTTAATCCAATAATGGTCATTAGGATTAATTTCACTTTGGAATTCGGCATAAACTAATGCCGAAATTTTCATAGATATTGTTTCAAAAAAAACCCGCTATTTGTTTTGACAACGGGAATTATTTTTAAATAAATTATTTCAATTTCTGTATTTGGAATTTGGTAAAATTTATTACATATTTGGAATTATAGGGTACAAATTATGTAATAAATACTCTTTTGTTTTTGGACATTATGAATAGTAACGACTGTAATAATCTTTAATTATCTTGATTAATGAGTAATCGGGTAGTTAACGATAATAAAATAATATCATAATAATAAAAAATGACACCAACATGTGTCCTAATGATACTGGTTTTCTCATGTCTGACCATGGGATGCCTTGTTCCAAACTTGGGGACCCCATGGAATCACTTTTGTGTGAAAGTGACTTTTTATCTTTTTATTTTTAAAGAAACCTAAATATAACAAAGAATGTATCACCTGAGTAAAACATTTTTAATTTTGTATAAATAAATTATATTTTGGACTATAAATATTAAATGGAAAGCTAAACATATTTCCTACATCATAGTATTTGTTTCATAATTTTTAGACATTAAATAAGTTAAATTATTTATGACATCATGATGATGCAGCGATTACCTCATTATTTAAATATTTAAATAAAATAAAACGATAATGTAAAATCTAAGACATACACTTGTCAAAGACCTATTTTATTAGTATATTTAGAAACTTTATCACCTTATCCTTGAAATACATCAATTTGGGACCTTTAAAATCCGAAACTCATTTGAAAATAAAGTAACATTTTGTAACTTTCCAAGAGTGCCCCTCCTCTCCTCTTATAAAACGCCCCCACCTCTACCTCCTTACCCCCAACTCAGAAGCCTTTGGCTCAAAAAAACCCTGCTCATTTTATCTCTCCACATCCCTCTCTTACTCTTAGAAGCCTCACTTTGTGCAGAAGTCTTCCCAAGTAAGCCTTTGAGCTCAAATCATAGAGAGTTACCCGATTTTAAGGTAATGTCTTCACTTGTGTTCTTTTGTTTTATTTTGCTTCTCCAACCTCCTAAACTCTTTTTATTCATTTATTTTGTAACAACTCCAGTATCATCAATATACTAGGATGTTTTTATAAGAAGTATTCGAGCTACACTTACACACACCTACATCTAATGGTTAAAGAACACACTGTTTCCGTGGATGGCGAATTTCTGCTTCACGAAACGATGATTGTTCAATATTCTTCAAACACCTTCAAAGGTGGCCATTAAGATGTCACTATATTTATATATTATATATAATATGTTTATGTTTTACTTAATCTTCTGTATTTTTCATTTATGTCATACCTTTATGGTTTCCATTATGGGTAACACGATAACTTCATTTTAGGAAGTGCGGACTACCGCCCCCTCAAAGTGATTTGATTCGTTAATACCATATGTGGTACGTATAAAGGATAGATTTAATGATATTATATATGATAGCATACTGGAATTATAATACTATTATTTATCATTATGTTTTAATTCCATTAAAGTATGATATAGAAATGAAAGTAGCGTTCATGCATACGTACGGCTTACCGTCTCCATGAATGGTGCATTTCATTTCTTATCCCCAAATGTAATGTACTATTATAAGTACATATATATAATGGATATATATAATTTATGTTAAATATAAATGAGGAAAATAATTCTGGAATTAAAATATACATATCTCTCATTTAGTTTTAATTCCATTAATATGACATAGAAATGAAAGTAGCATTCATGCGTACGTACGGCTTACCGTCTCCATGAACGGTGCATTTCATTTCTTACCTCTAAATGATTATGTAATATTATAAATACATGTATATACTGGATATATATGATATATATGGCATCAACATCATGAATATCATTCTTTAGATAATGGATATTTGACTACGTGAACAACTTGTAAATATAAGAAGTTCATTTTTGACTCAAGTACCAATGATCGTTAAAACGACCGTTATTAACTTAAATAATTACATAGTGTTCATGACATGGTAATAAGTGATATAAAAGGAATAATTAACTTGAAAAAGGTTCTTAAGAAAGTATAAATTAACTCAAGTTTATTATTCCGGAGGTTAAAGAATGATCTAGTCAAGTCGGACCCGAGGTAAGGGACTTCGTCTCAATCTCCATTCATTGAGGCATATTTTGTTTTATACACAGCTTTATTTTATACGGTGTATAAACCCCTTTGACTTTTATGCTTATTCAAATGTAATCTTTTTTTATACGAAGCGTTTTACTAAACGACAAAAGGAATGTTTTTTTTTGTCGTACGTATGCGGCGACAACGACTTCCCCGCCGCCATGACCATTATTTGAGTTTCGGCTTCCTCTACAAGCCATAACTTTTTATTGAATGAAAAATAAATACCATGTTTTACTTTTATTTTATTTTGGTATTGAAAATGGTTTTCATAATGTTTTTATTATATCAATGTTTTGTATTGATATCTTGTGATTGAAATGTGGAAATGTTATGTTTCCTTTATGCATGTTTTATGTGATATGATTATGTTATGGTTCTTGGGCATTGTTATGAAGATGGGTGGTTCCGTGATAAACTTAGGGCGGGTGAGCCCGATATATCTCTCCAATGCATTGGGTAAAGAGAAGGGGTTAAACGTTAAGGTTTCTCCGAAGAGATTTAGGGAATATACTTTAATGGGTATTCCAAACGTAACCAAGAGGGTTACTCCCTACGTAAGAATGTTATGAATACCTCAAGTTACCTTTATATCTTATGATTTATATGATTTATTCATGATTTTATAAGGTATTTTAAAGTGCCTATGTTTTATGGGTAAAGTATGATTTCATTATTATGTATATATGAACTCATGTTTCCTTTCCATATTTTTATAACCCTTACTGAGCTTTTTATGCTCATCCCAAGTTTTTGAAATGATTTTCACAGGTCAAGGGAAAGGTACATGATGTGATGATAGTGTCAAGGATGTTTCAATAAATAGTCCATGTTTTATTTTAAATATGTTTCCATTGATGGTAAAATGAATACTATCTTTTATGTAACCACTTTGTTTAAATGTGGAATGTAATGAATGTTTTATGATCTAATTCTCTAAAACTCTAAACCTAAAAAGATCCTCAAGGTGTATTCTTGAAATATCTCAAGATTAAGTAATGTTTAAGGATGGGGCCTTATAGGAAGGATGATTAGGGTATGGTAGAGAAATAAATCTACTATTGTAGTCTATATACTGATCTGATTATAAAATAAGAAACATAGGGTTGTACTATAGGAAATAATGTATATAGTGTGGGGTTGAACCATGGGAGTTAATTGATCCCTATATGTTTTTTAACATATTAATATGAATTTATATACATGGAACTTTTATGTGGGATTCAAAAATAGTGAATCACTATTCAAATTATGAGATCATGAAATTATGATAACCACATTGTAGTGAATACCATTTTGGAATCATGAAGTACCTATGTAATATGAGGGTCTTCAACATGGGAATTCTGATTATTGTGGAAGAATAATTTAAAAATAGTTGAATCATATTCCATGAGACGGACAATGTCATGGAGGAGTACATGTCAATCATTGGGTTTTTGGGTCTCAAATAATAAACGGATAGGATATTGTAGAAGTAGCCATTTTAAATGGTGTTTCTCTTAAGAGAGTTTTATGCCTAGATAATTAAGGATAAATGTTATAGGAAATATTTATTTGATAAAATGGATTATTTAAATTGGCCATGATAATCTGGATATGAGGAGAACATGTTATTGATATTAGATCATGTAACTAAGATAGAGACATAAAAGAAAATTTTCAAGGCCTTCATGTCATGGAATATTGAAACTATGTAGAACACCTTGAATGATTGTGGAATAATTTTAAAATTAGAATCAATACCAACCCTTCGGTGAAAGTGGTTGTCTTTTGGATCTAAAAAACATCTCATGTTTGTTCAAAAGAAAAACATAGAGAAAATATTTATATATTAAAATATCAATGAAGAATAATAAAGAGAACCACAAGGATTTCTGTAGAAATATCTAATTCATTTCACAAAGGGAGGCTCTAGGGAATGTTGAAGGGTATAACTACTACATCTTGCTAGAATAGAAGATAATTCTTAATTACAATTATTTTCTTTTGGAAGAAGGAATTAATCCTACTATGATATTATGAATAGAGAAATAATTAACCCCCACATCAACGAGTTTATATCATATATAATATATGAAAGAGAATGTTGTAAAGTTGAGTAAATACGATAATCTACTATGAGATAAATATTAAAAGTTTTTTAGAAACTTATATGGAATAAGAGTAAACCCTAATGTCCATAAACTATTTTAGAAGACCCAAAATATATAAAATATCCAATAATTATCTCTATTAAATGAACAAATAATAATAAGAGGGAGTGACCATGGATCAGTAATCTTCATTTCTTAAACTATTTGTATGAAATATAGTGACAAGTTTCAGATTCTAGTACATCGAAAAACACCATTGGTATGCTCCTTGGATTCAATTTTAGGCTTAACCATTAATAATTAATGTAGGTGAAATATTTAATTTATATATCTATTTTATATTTCAAAGTGAAAATCATATTATATAATGATGTTAAATGAGTTCTACAAATAATGAAGGAATATATGACTATTATGGGCTTAAAATAAAGGAGAACGATATTTCATTTGGAATGTACATAGATTCACCACCACCTGTAACGTCCCGACCCATCTCACCCATAAACCGGTGGCCAGACCGATCGCCACAAGACATTAGGCACATCTCCATGTATGCCATAGGCTGCCAACAAGCAGCGAGGGTCATAGGAGGTGATATTGGGGAGACTATACCCTCTTTTTAGAGTTACACAACGGTATATCAGAGTAAATAAAAATCAATAGTAAAAGAAGTAATACATAATTTAAAAAGAAACAGAAGGTAGATTTCATATAACATATGAATTCATGACATGTTATTGATACATATTTGAAAGTATTAAACAATATATCATGATTTACATATAAATAAATAAATAATGAATAAAATCCCTGAGGGTTATCTCCTCGAGCATCTCAAGATTTCTCTCAGTCCTATGCTCTTATCTCTCAATTATATGCAAACAACACAATCCTGCAACCAAATAGAATCTACTCAGGTACCCCAGTTCAAAGGCGGCCTGAGTAGGGTGTGAGATATAAATCTCAGTAGGTCGGTACCACCAGTGTCTACCCAAAATAAATACATTCAAAAAATAATTTGAACAGTGTGAAAGAATGTATAAATAAAGTAAGAAATACAGTGTTACTATATACCCATGTACCTTCTTTATCCCTCAACTGGTGTCTGAACCTGCATGATACATTTTTCATGCATACAAAAAAGTTATCACACATTCATTTTCATTTATCAATTATTCAAGACTCATTAAATTATATATGTCTCAAGATCTGGCATACACTTGACATCCTTGGGCCCATATAAGTCACTCACAACAGATGTCTCTAAAGACTATCTAAGAAAACAAAAGTAAACATCGAATCTAATCATGTTATTTGGCTTAGAAAATGTGTCATAAGATATTAAATTAAATCTTTCATATGCTATAACTGAGCCTGTCAACTAAAAATAGTTGTTCACTCCTGGTTTTGTCCACTAAATAGTGATTCACCTAATTCATTGAGAAATCTGAAACCTTTATCATATTCAATTAAGAAATCACTACATCACATCGTCCTTCCTTAACCTTTTAATTCAAATCATTTACGACCAATTATACCCACATTCTAATGTCAATTAATGGGTTTGGAACGTCATATCTTTCACCTTCATGAGTGTTTGGACCATCAGTCTTTGTCTCATAACCTATGGGTATTTGGAGCATCAGTCCATGTCCTATAAAAGAGAAATTGGCATGAAAGATAGGTGTAGAATGCCATGACTAGCACCCCATGAGTATTTGGAGTATCAGTCTCTATCTCACTACCCATTTATCAATCATACATATATATTTATCATTGTTGTAGAGATCCATGTATAACACCCCAAAACCATCCATCAATTAATTCATAAATTAATTAATCAAATCTGTTAGTTAATTCAACAACTAATTAATAAAAAAAATCTTCTGTTAAATAATTCTACAATTAATTAACCATTAAACATCCCAATAGATAATAATTAATTAACAAATAATTATTCTTAACCACAAGCAAGTAACTAAATAATTCACTTAACATTTAATTAACCCAATTCCTTAACTGAAAACATGATAATTAATTCACCAATCAATTATCCTTATTCCCTTACTAATCCAATTGATTAGTTAAATATACCAAAACTATTAGTTAATGAAACAATTAACTAAGTACACATTACCATTTATTAATCAATCAATTAACTAATGTACAAAATAAATCACATCCCATAATTAATTTTCCAAAATTAATTTTCCAAAATATCACTACAAAAGAACATCATTTAATCCATCAATAATTATCTCTATTTAGACAAAAAACATAGCGCAATTAAACCCTGAATAAATTATCTCATTCATCTAGATTAACATATTTTTATTAATACTTTGATTAATTATTTATATTCAGTCTCAATGCACATAATTAAATCACAAATAATTATCTCATTTTATCTCACTAAATAAATCATAATTATTCTCGCAAATAATCATCTCATTTACAATTCTCAAGGAACATAATTAATATAAAATTTTTTGTATCTTATCTTATCCAAAAAAACATCATTTAAATATTTAATTGTATCACTTAAACAAATTTAGAAATACATTCTTAAAACTAAGACATGGTCATGTCCTCATTTATCTCATGTGGGAAGCATCATTTAATAACATTAAAATTCGTGCATCAACATATCCCATATCACATTTAGAAATTTAATCAAACTTAATAAATTCACATTTGAATGAAATTCAATATAAATACTTCACTGGATAATTTAAATACCAACAAAGGTACATCAAGAATTTTATTAATTCATTTATTAAAGTTGAGTAATTGAAAAAGGATCCTACCTCAGGGTGGAAATAGATTAATACTTAGCGGCTTGAAATACGACGACAACCAATATTCAACTGGTTTTCCATCGCACTCACGCACACCTTCATATATGTGTGTGTGTGTTTGTGTGTGTGTGTGCGCACGCGTGCTTTGTCTACAAAAATGATAAAAATTCATCAAAACGGTAATAAGAAACCAGAACCAGTGCAGCAAGTTCTACGCACCTATACCTCTATACCAGGAACATAGATAAATGGTCTAACTCTAATTTACATGGTGCAAAACAAACAGCGGAAAATAAACCGTACTTGGTGCAATGACGACAAGGTAAATCAATTCCATCCACCTCGCCCTTGGAAACTGATTCCAGATAATGGACCAATGGGTCCCGAGTCAACATTCTCATACCCTAAAAATAGAGAAATGGAACAATCAGATTAAACTTGATCCTTAGGGTTTCGACTGGTAAAACAAGGCGAGAGATGAGTCAAATGGCCGATGCGAATCACAGAATATGCATAGACCGACTCACCTTGACGAGGTGAACACGATTTTTGAAGACTATGAGAGGAATAATCGCATGCAAAGAGAAGTTCGGGAGAGGGGGTGGCACACCAATAAGGGGGGTTGCACTGCTACATGGGTTCTACCCGGGGGTGTTGTACACTGCAGTAGAGGGTCCGTCCGAGGGAGGTTGCGGCCATGGAGTTGCTATAGGAAGAGGGAGTGATGCCATGGGATATAAAGAGATTGTGGAGGAGGCTTCTAGTGCACATCTCACATGGAGGAAGAAAACTAGGGGAGTCACATGCTAGCCTTGTGTGAGTCTCCTCTCATTTTCCCTCTTAAAAAAATAAAAAACTAATAACTAAAATGAATTAATTTAATAATAATAAAAATAACCTTTATTATTATTTACATACTCATTTAATATAATTTTGATTCATTAACTATTCTACACCCCTATTAGGTAAAACTCAATACTTTATTAACACATCAAAATAATCAAATTGTGTCGAGTAGAATTTAATTAAATAAAAACTCTTACTCATTTATTTAAATAATTATCTCAACATGAATTAATTAAAAAAACCCCACCTCACAGTGATTAATTAAATTATTTTTAACCATTAATTAAAAAAACCCTTCATTTCGCCTTTATTAATAAAATTCCTTATTACCATGAATTTATTTAAATTAAACCCAACTCCACATTTATTCCTCATTTAATATTACCATTTAATATTACCATTCTTTTATAACCTCCAACTCCTAATTTACACATCATTTAATATTACCATTTAATATTACTATTCTTTGATAACACTCAACTCCTCAATAACATGTCATTTAATTAAATTATCACAACTTTAATTTAATTAAAAGAAACCCACAATAACTCATTTAATTAAATTCATTTCAACCTAAAATTAAACAAATGAAACATCCATAATAATAACCATCATTATTATTAATAAAACACTTATTTTATAAAACCCAAAAATCCCCACTACACATCATTTAATTAAATTCCTTTTAACTCAATTTAATTAAATGAAACCACTGTTTCACAACAATTAATTAAATCCCCCTTTTCTATTATTATTATTCATTATAATAATAATAATAACCATAATTAATAATTATTATTCTACTCATAAAATCATAATAAGAATAATCGCATTATTATCATTATTCATCCTTAGATAAAACCCAACACCTCTATTTAATAAAAACACTTCTTTATTAATTCCCAAACTCCTTATTTAATTAAACACATCTTTATTAAATAAAAAACTCTTCATTTAAAAAATATTCCATAAGATACCCAAAGGCCACATTAATTTCACTTAAATGTTACACCCCATTAATCATGCAATTAAAATCTTTTAATATAAATGTTACACCCCATTAATCATGTAGTTAAATTATTTTGACATCCAAATAATTTATGACACCAAAATAATAATAAAATTATTATTATTAATAAATTATTCTATTAAGACACAAATATACCATTTAATATTATTTAATTAATATAAATAAAATATTAAATTGGGTAAGAAGCACGGGTTGGACCACAACCCTGCGTAGCCCGTGCAGATCCACTACAGTGGACTTTTCTGAATCTGGTTCTTCAAATACTTATCGGGACACCCATGAAAATTATCCAGTATTCACACAATTACAAAAAACACCTTTAATTGTTCCAACACTCGGAATAATGTTCCAGATCTCAGTTTAAAAACTGACCCATCGATAAATGGAAAAAAATCAAAAACCTTTGTAATTAAACCCAGTTAAAAAACACAGGACTTTACAATCTACCCACTGTAAAAACTTCTCATCCCTGAGAAGTCATCAGGAAGTACTACAACACTTCTGACCCACCAGGGTTGAGATGTTTCATTTGAATAAAGATGTTACGTTTCTAAATGTCAAACGCTCTACAAACCAAAACATAAGTCCAACCGCATAATTCATTAAAACTCAAGCCAAAGATCATTAAAATGGATCTTACATCTAAGGTCATTATAGAGACCTCATTGAAGAAAAATATTGAATCACAATCGACCAGCAGAAATTAGTTTCCCTTTATTTCCTAGAAAGACGCTATGGTCCCAAAACCCACACCCACACTTAAACTGGCGACGTTCCTTTTAAAATTATTATATCACCAACCAAATGTATACCAAAGTCCTTACCCGACATCTGGTGACATTACAATGTAAATCCATCACAAGTCTATTAGAAAAACAATCATTCCCCAGCACGAATGAAGGCATAGCTAAAAGAAACCACACATTCCACGTAAAACCCAGATAACAACCACTCATCAATCCCAACAACATTTAAATCTTTAGCGCGATGTAAGATTGATGTTATATTAGTGTCTCCATGACTGTTTCAAGATATAGGTCATGATCATCACATTTAGAAGATCACAATAAGAGGAAACCAAGGTCACTAAAAAACTCATTTAAACTACTACTGGACAACTCTGTTTAAAAAGCTCTTTGTCACCTGCCGACACGTTTACTGAAATCGATGCGATACTACCCGCCTTAGGATTGTCCATGACATAGAAATAAAAGATCAGTCACTCACTATCATGATATTTTAGAATTCCATAATGCATGTGTGTGATGTTCCTCGAACCACGATCACTACATAAATCATTGATAATAAAAGCCGTAACTTAAACCTATCAGCATGTCAAAACACTCAAGTGCCAAAAAGTCATCCCAAGTAGTGGGACGAACATAACTTAATGCCCCCAAACATTCTATGGGTACTACCTACCGTGGGTTATCCCCATACAAAACATAAAATTCAACCCTATCTCATGGTCACGCAAAATCAAAATCATGAAGTTCAAAAGCCCATTTTTCATTTTAGCCATTTTAATGAATTCATTTCAATGTTTTAACATTTGAATGAATTTCATCAAACACATAAGTGATTTTTTACAAAAAGTCACTTGGTTTTCAATAACACCCCATAATAAAAATAGACATGCTATAAAAAACATCCTCTTTACACATTTCATATATAGTGTTATTCAAATTTATTAAGGCAATTTAGAATCTAAATTCCTTTTACCAAAAAGAGACCTACAAAGGTCCTGTTTATTCAGACCAGGTTCTTTAAAAAGAAACCCCACAATAGTTCATTATAATAAAAACACAATAGTTTTACATTCATTACCATTTTCAAACATACTATGGTTATATGGTTCAGTCACATGGATGTCCATCTACCAGTCGATAAGGTTTACATAAACCTTAGCACTGGCATTTGGATCCCATTTAAGATATCCAATTTTTCTTTTAAACTTTTAAATTTAGCAACCCTTTTTAATTGTTTGAATACACAGGTTACCTTGTTTTGGAGTTATAAGTCACCCATACACCTTACAACTGAAAAATGGTTCCATCGTAATTGCAACCAAATAAATTTATCCAAAAAAACCAATCATTTATCAGCAAACTAACATGTCACACCAAGTAGATAACACAGAAAAACATATTAAAACCACTAAAATATTCCATAACATAGAAACATGGAACATAATAAAGATAGGAATCAAGGTATATTATCACTCAGCATGTTAATTATATCACCGAAACATGCTATTTTAAAAGGAATTCTAAATAACTACTATACATGGCATATATTCAAGGCACACAATCCATATTAGCAGGAATCCTACTAATGCAACTACATGACATGGAATATATTCATGGAATATTAATATCAAAGTGCCTAATATGATGCATATAATGAAACCTCCTTTTCATATAAGTCCAAGGTAATTATTTCAAAATTTTCATAATCAATATGAAACAGAAAATACACTAGTCACTCAACATGAAATCATATCAACTTTAATAGAGAACAAAATAAACAACAATCCAAACCCTGGATACTTGGTCATTTCTTATAAGTGGGGTGATCATTCACAAGCATGGATATTAACCCAAGTGCCAAAACATTCCTAGCCTCCTTCCTAACAACCTCAAAATAGTAAGAAAAAATAAAACCTCCTTTGATACCACTTTGTAACATCACGACCCGGATCACCCCTGAACCGGTGGGCGGACCGGTAAACACATAACCTCAAGAGGGTCCCCCCGTACGCCAGAGGCTACCAAATACTAGTGAGGGTCTTAGGAGGTGAGATTGGGGAGACTATACCCTCTTATCAGAGTTTCACAGTGGTATATCAGAGTAAATAACAATCACTAACAGAATCAGTAATACATAATTGGAAAAGTAGTAGAAGACAAGTTGTATATAACAGATGAATGCATTACCCGTTATTGACACATATTTGAAAGCAATAAACAATAAATCATGCTATGCATATCAATAATTAAATAAATAAATAATGACTCAAAGCCCCGAAGGTGATCTCTTCGATCATCCTGATCTTCCACTGAGTCCTCTGATCCTATCTCCTATGTATATGAAAACAACAAAATCCTGTAACCAAATAGAATCTACTTGGGTACCCTAGTGTAGTGGCGGCCCATGTAGGGTGTGAGATATAAATATTAGTAGGAAAGGACCACCAGTGTCTACCCAAAATCTAGAAATTCAATAAATAATTTGTACATTGTGAAATCATATATAAATAAATTAATTAGTACAATGTAACTATATACCCAAGTACCTGCTTTAGCCCTCAACTAGTGTCTGGACCTGCATAATACATTTTTCATGCATACACAACAGTCATCACACATCCATTTTCATTTATCAATTATTCAAGCCCCGTTAAATTATATATGTCTTGATATATGGCTTATGCCAGACAACCCCCATATAAGTCACTCACAACAGATGTCTCTAAATTCCATCTAGGCAAACAAAGTAAACACCGAATCCAAGCCTGTTCATTGGATTGAATAATGCGTCATAATATATTCAATTAAATCTTTCATATTGTATCTATGATCCCATCCACTAAAAATAGGGATTCCCTCTTGGTTTCATCCACTAAACAGTGATTCGCCCAATTCATTAACAAATCTAAACCCTTTATCATATTCAATTCAAAAATCATTAAATCACATCGTCCTTCATTAACCATTTAATTCAAATCATGTATGACTAATTGGGCCCATAGTCTAATGCCAATTAATAGGTGTATAATTTCATGTCTAGAACCCTCATGAGTATTTGGAGCATCAGTGACTGTCTCACAACCCATGGGTATTTGGATCATGAGTCATTATCCCATAAGAGAGAAATTTTCATGCAAGCTGGGTATAGAACACCATGTCTAGAACCACATGAGTTTTTTGAGCATCATTCCTTGTCTCACAACCCATTTATCAATAATTCATATATATTTATCATTGGTGTAGAGATATATGTATAACACCCCAAACCATCCATTAATTAATTCATAAATTAATTAAACAAATATGTTAATTAATTTAACAACCAATTAACAACACAAATCTTCCTTCAAATAATTCTACAATTAATTAACCATTAAACATCTCAATAGTTAATAATTAACTAACACTTAATTATTATTAACCACTTGAAAGTCAACTAAATAATTAAATCAAAATTTAATTATCCCAATTCCTTAACTAAAAACATGATAAACACTTCGGAGGCGCATTTTATTATATCGGTTATTATAAAACCAACGTGTTAAGTATATACCACGTCAGTTATTGGAAAACCAACATAATAAATCATTACTCAGAAGCTTTTTCCACATTGGTTTTTGAGGAACCGACGTGAAAAACTCTTCGAATTTTTGGTTTTTACATCGGTTTTAAGATAACCGACGTAAAAAATAATGTTTATAACATCTCCTGTAATAACGTCGGCCAAAAGCCAACGTAAAAAATAAAAAATAACCACTGTAAGAAACGTTTTCTGCACTAGTGGTTGAGTATATAAGAATATGAAATTGAGAAGTTAATTTTGAATAAAAAATAGAGATTTTATACTGAATTACATTATAGTATAAATTTGTGTATTAAATATTAATAAAATTGACCCTACAATTATTATCAAAATCCACACATTGTAGTAATTAATTGTGATTTCCAATGCTTCAATGAAATATATGATCTTTGTCTACTAAATTGGTACAATAACTTAGTAAGATCAAACTTGTTTCAATTGTTCTTCATCCCTTCCAGTGATTGGATAATCCAATATTTAATGTCCCAACATCATAAATTCTATGTCATATGATATCATTATATCACAAGGTTGAAAAATATAGGTGATTGTTTGATGATGTAGCCTAGGATATTAACTCACACAATAAAATGAGATCATATTATTTATATTAAGATATACCTATGCTATATTATAAATAATTTTAGTCTAAAATAGAATCATTTCGATGCTTGCATAAAATTTTAGTTGGTTCCAGTATTTGTAGAGGATAAAGGTAAAACCATTTTCTGTGTTCCTTCTTGATAATAAAAGATTATTTGTGTGTGATTTGGATAATAACCATCATACACTAGAGATATATTCATCCATATTATAAGTGAACTATGTTGAAAAATACAAATGTCCCTTATTTTGTGTTTTACAATTTTCTAATTAATTTGTGTTGATAAAAGTGTAATAAAAGAGTGTAATACATTCATTAACTAGGTGTGGAAGTAATATTAAGGGTAGAATGTTTTAATTTAAAAATAATGTATCACACTAATTCACTCCCCCCTCCATGTGTACGTGGTGCACCAAAAAATATTAGAAAACTAATTTCTATCAGATCATAGGTTCTACCTATGATTATATTCTCAACATTTAAAATGACATGAGATTATCTACAAAATATAACATAAACTGTATAATTAGAGATGATATACCAACTTATGATCTATATTTTATCACACTCAAGACAATAATGAATATAAGGATTAATAATTAAACCCTCTTATGAAAACAAGAGGCAAAATCAGTTTCCCCATTTTGAAATCTTAGTAAAGATAGATATGAAATAAAGGAACAAGAAATGGTAGTTAGATCTACATCCAAGGAGATGGAAAAAATTTCTATGACATGTATTTCAAAGACTCTATATGAAAATGTTGTATCTAATATTTATTCTAAAAATGTCCCCTTGTTGAGCCAATTACCAGTTGGAAGATCACATCTATACGGAATCATGTGATGATGTATATGATTATTCATATTAATATTTGATAAATAATATATATAAATTTTCTACATATATAGACACATTTATTGGTATCTTTTTTTGATACATTCATGATGATATCACCTAACTTGAAGAAGAAATTAAAACAAATAATGGAATCCCTATATCAAATGATATGTTCCTGAATTAAACTCAAAAGAAATTGTTACTAAAAATGTTTATAAAATTAAATTCTTATAGATATATCCTCAAAAACAAAAAAGGATATAAAAAATGTAGTCCATGAAAAATAAGAATACAATAAAGGGATAAGAGAATAAATCCAATTATTAGAAAAGGTAATTTTTAAAAAGGTTGATCAATTGGGGATCAAATTCATTATGATTAAAAATAATGAGAACAATTTACTAAAAAATAAATCGTTTCATTAAGATCAATTAGAAAATAAGAGAATATATTTTTATGAATGATTGAAGACTATATAATACATAATATCACTCTTAAAATTAGTTTTTTTATGCATGAGGTGAAATAGACACATCTTGAGGTAACACATCATAAGTATTTATAATAGTCTATGAAAACAGTTTATATAAACATTTTTTATATGGGGATTCTTATGAAATAAAATCTATATATTTTGGAAACAAGTTATTGATATTATCTAAGATTCAATTTCTTGAAATCCCCATCCAAAAATATTCATCTAATCGTGAGTATTATAATTACTATAAAATTATTTTCATGCATAGTGTAGGTTTGAAATCAAAATTTTAATATAAATAAATAATATTCAAAATAAATACACCACTAATTATGGTTTTAATATAATAATGTTTATAAGAAGTTATTCCCCAAGAGAATAATATATGTAGGTTGAAATGAATCAAAAACATTAAGGAACTATAAACTATCCAAGCTATTAGTTAATGGAAGATAATATAGGTTATTGTATACTATTGAAGGTATGAATGATTATCCTCAAGGCTCTTGAATATTTAAATAATATTTCAATAACATTAAATCAAATGAATCATAAAACATGGTGGATAAAAAATTATTATAAAATTGTAACAAATAAGTACCAAAATCAATTGACCAAAAATAGGATTTGAATATTTTAGAAACTCCATGTAAAATTCACTAAAAGTGGTCACAATGGTGAATCATGTTGGCATAAATGAACCAAGGATGAGAAAAAAGAAATAGTTAAGATAATACCACAAATTCTAAATAAAAATAAAAAAGTGAATAATTGTGAGAATTCGATGGGTTATTTGAAAAATAAAAGCCATTTTAAAAAAATAAAAATGACGTCTGAGAATGATGCTTAACTTGGAAGAAATATTTTATTATAATGGGGTTTAAAGGGACACATCATGGAATATTTCAAGTAAGACATGTGTGGTGGTGTTTCTTGAGAAAAACCTAAGAACTAAATATGTCAGACAATCAATGAAGGAAAAAAATATTAGTCTAATGCTAGATGTTAGTAAGAAATAATATGATGTTAAAGGGATGTTTTTAATATAAAATAACTTAATTCCTCATCACAAACCATATTTATGAATAAAGAAATCCAATCATATTTCTAATTTATATATAATCATTTGTAAAGCTCAATTATAAAAGGAAAACAATATGAAAAAATAATAAATAAATAAAGGTGAAAAAGGAATCCAATAATTTCCACACAATTAAGATATTGACTTTCATGAGAGATATCTAAAATTAATTTCCCAAGAGTTCTCTAGTATTCATATGAATAGTTAATGCTAGTTTCAAATTTTTCAAAAGACTTATTTATAATATTTCCCACATGAGAGGAAATTTTGTAGAAAATTATTATTAAAAATAATCTCATTATTTTCAATGAATAATGAAATGAATTAGATTCCATGGAAGTAAATAGCTAAAAATAAAAATAAGATCATGTTTACCAAGTATCTTACATAGAATACTACAGGAGAAATAATGACGAGCTCTCCCAAAAAATAGAGGTAGAAAAGAAACATTTATATCAAACCCTAACCATATTATATTCCCTATTATAATATTTATTTCTTATTATATTATTATTTCATTGATTTTTGGGTTGAATTTCCATGAAATTTTTTAGTTTTGAAGTTTATGGGAAGGTTTACACCACTATGCATGTTTAGTGCACACGATTTAAGATGAATCATGTGTATTCCTTTAAACAATAAGTGATTTTACTAATATTTATTCTTGAAACATTTATTCTTTACATGAATAACATGGTTGCCTCTAAGTTATGTTCCATTTGGGGTAATTAATGGGGGGAATCATGTATCTAGATACGGGTGCACGAGTATCTCATGGTTAGAGGAAAATATACGGCAAGAGTGTGATAATGTATATAATTTTGATAGACATTTTTTTCATTGTTGGATCATGGATTTAAACCCATGTGGACAAAATATGAGGGGTATATTTTTTGTTATAATGGTGGGTGTATGTTTAGTTCATTGATTGGTAAATCATGCTGCTAAAACCTCAAATGTGGCTATAAATTAAAAAATTTGGGGTTTTTATTTTCCTCCTTTAAAAATAGGAACCCAAAGGGGGTTATTTCTCTCATGATTCATGTGAATACTCCTATGTGGAGCTATAATCCTTATACCCTCCCCCTCTCTTAGAATTTGGTTCCCTCTCCTTTAATTTTTGGGTTAAATCTTCTTGGTTTAGAATCCTTTCATCATCTATTCTCTAATTCTTCTTGTTTTTATTCATTATACTCCCTTTTTTGTCTCTTGACTAAACCCAATAAGATGTTTAATGATGGATTATTTTTTTATTGATGGTTTTAATTGTTTTTATTTATTCATTGGTCTTTTATTTCATGTATTCAATGTATCTCATTGTTCTTAGACCATCGAGGTAGGTGTATCTATATATTTCCATTACAAAATTGACCATGGGATATATGATGATTTTTAAATTAATTTTTAAATTCAATTTATGATGTTATTATTCTTATGAATTAATTTTTAATTCTTTTAATAAATAATTTCATTTGAAAATGGGTTGTTAAAACTTTTCCAAAATTCACCTACATTTTATTAAGAGTTTATGTTTTCTAGGTGCTTGATATAATTCCCAAGATGCTCTTAAAATGTATTTTTTGTGTTTTAAATAGTGTGTGGAAATTAAATAAATTTATTATTTTTAATGATAAGTTGTTTTCACTATAAAAACATCTAACTTTTGAGGTTTTGCTGATTTCATTTAGAAAACTCTTATTCATTAGTGTGTTGTTTGGTGTTTGACCCTTTTTCAGAACCTGTTACATTTTGATGGATTTTAATTTATATAAAAGTGTTATATATATATAGACACACACACACATTAATGTGAATATATAGATGTTTACATGTATATAAATGAATATTCCATGCAATTTTTTCATTAAAAACAATGGTTCTTAAAATTTCTTCTTACTTTTTAGAAAGGGGTTCACGACTTCCAAAAGTTCATCTTATTGAAATAATATATAAATTTCTGTTTCCTAAACATTAATATAGATTCATGTTAATCACTTTCCAAATTTTATTTGATTATTGTAATTGGATTTTGTAAAATCATTTGAAATATATTCATATTCTTAGATGAATTATTATTATTTCAAAAGAAAATGCATGGTGGGAACCTGTAAATAGATTCTTTAAAAGTGTACAAGTTTAAGTAAGTCATCTATTTTAAGGATGATCTTCACATGGATGTGTTTAGGATGGCGTTATTGTGATTTATAAATGATTTATGTGGGTTCTAGACTGATATGTTTTATGTGAAGGCCACCCCCACCCTAGAATATCATCATCATTATTGTATTTCAGGTGTCTTACATAGATATGGGATTCATTTAAATTTATTCTAAATAAGGACTAGATCTAAAATGGTAGTGAAATTTCATGGGGGTTTGTACCACTAGGGATTATAGTAAAGGTAAACCATGGTGGTTATAGATAAAGAAACTACGTCAACATGCCTAAATATGGTTCTAAAAATATTACATCAATGGTATCTAAATAGTTTGTTTTGGAATTTACCATGAATGTAAATAACATATTATTTCCTAATTAATAGTTTTTTCATTTCATTATTTCCCCTATTTTTAATGGTTATATTATATTATTTATGTTGTATTATTATTGTACTGTGTTTCCCCTTTTCTAAAAATGTGTAACTGATGCACTAGTGTAACCCTTTTTATTATCCTTTAAGTATATTAGGGTGAGTTGGAATTTTTACTTAAGGTATTAAATGATTTATAAGAGTTTATATTCCAAATTGTGTTTCAAAAAATAATGATTTATGAATGTTTCACAATATTATTATATAAATAATATTTTTTTTGTAAATTTTGGTTTTTGGGAAATCTTGTGGTTGTTTTATTTGAAAAAAAATAAAATGTATATTTTATTACTATATTTTAAAACTAGAGTTTATGGTCTATTTTTGAAAATGGAATGTATGGAATATTTTCTACATAAATATTGGACATTTTTTTCTTATTCCATACTTGTTCCACTCAACATTGGTAGACCAAAACTGTTTTGTAGGCTTTGGTTCGTCTTTGGGATAGCTATTGGAGTGAGATAGTTATATGGATTGATGGTGACCATAGAGGTAGGACATGGATGATATTGGGTATTATAGTTTTTTATTGGGGATGTATCAGCTAGTTTGGATTTCTTTATTAGGATCCTGATTATATTATTATTTTTATGAGTTGCTGGATTTTAGTTTTTAAAATTACCTACATTGTTTTTTCATACATAAATTCATGGACTCTAATATACATATTGGACTTTGGGATTCTTGAAGGAATCTAATTATTTATATTTATTGGTTAGTTGAAATTAACTCCAACTATTTTCCCATGATGTCCTTGATTCTTGTCATCAACCCATGGATATCGGGGATTCCCCTCGGCCATGTCATGGATGGGGTTGAGTGACATGTTTATAGGTCATCTTGCATATGTTCATAAAATAATAGTACCAATGCTTCCCATTATTATTCATGGTATGTGATGAAATGGTTAATATGAATATCAGAATATTCGAGGTTGTTCCAAGTGAAGTTTCTTTAACTCTTACTCGCATTGGGGCTTGTTTACCATGGGTTATTAGGTTTTGAGTCCTCAATATCGATTTAAGGTTGATTTAAATGTTTAATTTAATTATTTTATTGGTATATTTTTCTACTTGATGAAAATAAGAGTTGGTTTTTCCCAAATGGAGAGATCACATGGCCTAAAAAACCATTTAGAGAAAAATTTCATGGTTAAACATGACTCATAGGGGAAAATTACTACCCAACATTGGTTTTCTAAAAAAATTATAGACATAAAAAAACATTCCTCTTTATAAATATTTTTTATCATGTGATTTTATTTGTCTTATTCTTGTTTTCATGAATTAATTTTATTGAAAAATGATTTGTAAATTTATAATGGATAATGGGGATTTGGAATTACAAAATGGTCTTGAATTTTAAATGTCATATTTTGGAGGATTTTGAATTTAAAACCGATAGTTCTTAAATGTTGTTTGAAAATGAGATTGGGTTCTAAAATTTAAATGGAGGATTAAAAATCTTCAACAGAATTAATAGTCTGTTATTAATTTTGGTAAGTGGGGTTTTGATTTTTTTTGTACCATATATTAGTTTTATTACATTTATATTTTTGATTGAAATTTTAATTGGATTTATATTTGGTTTTTTTGGTTTGGTTTTATATCTCAATTTCACTTATATTTTTATACACAAAAATATCATGAAGGTATAAAAGAGTTCCCATTTAATATATTACTCTAACCAGAAACCTTCTAGTGTTGTGGATCTATTATAATTTTAGTCCTGTTTATTTTATATGGTACTCTCGGTAACCTATAGACTTTTGAGGGGATTTAGTAAGGGGAAAGGGACTTCAATCCCTTGGGAATGTCAAAATAATTAAGGGTGATAGTTGAAATGTTTTTATTTCAGGGAAAATGCTTACATCAGTTGAATTATTTTTTTCATCCCCATTTGAAGATGGAATCATGTCAGATTTCTTCAAAACCAATTTTATCTAATGGTTCAATACTATGTAGGTGAAGTAGAGGAAAGTGGTAGAGGATATTATTTTTTTGAAGGGTCTATGATTGGTATAGTATTTTACTAAAAACATCAATGAGATGATACCATTTTATATGGAGATAGTTCAAGTATATTTATTAAAGGATAATATATTTATCAACGGTCTTTGTCCTATGATATAGTATCAAGTCAATTATCTATGAAACCATCCTTTAAATAGTTACTAACAAAAGTGTTTTTGGCCCAGTTATTTTTTAGAGGGAATCCCATCATGGGTGGAAACCCAACATTCCTTAGTTTTAGTGAAATTTCTCTATTCAGTTGGATTTATAAACAAGAGGATCTTATTCATGTTGAGTCACAACTACATTTTTTTCTTATCTCAAGAATTTTATCTAACTCGTATGCTTCTAGTGTGGTATGTTTAGGCATTCTAATCCCTCTTTCTCTAATGCCCTAAAGACCTTCCATATTTTTGGTACACTAGGGAATCATAAAAAATTATATGGATTGAGATCTCAATAGGGGAAATAGTAATCCATGTTAGAAATATAATCTTAGTAGATATCCTATTATTTTTTCTTTATTTTACATGTCACAATTTGTTTCTGAACTATCAGTTTATATTTTTAATCAATATATTTTTCTTTTTTAGTGACATATGTTCCTTGTGGAATTATGGATTAATTTTTGATTTCGAATTTTTTAATTCTTCTTCTTGATTCATATATCAGGGTTAGTGGTGAACTATTCCCAAGAAATATCTCATTGAAATACCATGTTAAATTCATAAATGGTGGGAAAACCCACTTGGGGTATATAATAAGTTTATTTATTATTGGTCCAGTGTGGATATTATAGATAATAAAAACATTTAAGTTATTAACTACATTTTATTATTGTTCTTTTGTATTTTTCATTCAGTAGGTTCTTTTGAGTCAAGAATATGTGTTCCTTTAGTTTTTTCAGAATTTAGTGAATTTCTGGGGGGTAATTTATTATGATTGGGAGTTTTATCACACCCTGGACTATTTATATTTCATTTTATTTAATTTATTTATTTTTATTTTATTATTTTTATTTTTTTTAGGTTGATTAACTATAAAAAAATTACATCTGATATTTTTTGGTTGGTTTCTACCACTACAAATGGTTTGTACACATGCTTTAGGAGAAACCATGTGACAACCTTTAAAAAATATATGTTTTTAGTTCCATCTATTCTTGTATTTTTTTCTTCCACATGGGTAGTGTAAAATTGATTCTTAACTATTAGAGGCTCTTGGAAAAAAATTTTGGAGCATTGGGTGTCTAGATCATGGATCACAGCTTGGGCATGGTTAGGGGAGATAATGTTAAAATAATATGAGAGTTTTTTAAATTTTAAAATAATTTTTTTCAATGTTTGTGTATTGTTCCAAAACAATGAAGACACACTATTATAGGTAGGTTATTATTTCTAGTTGAGGGAACACTATTGGTCTATGGTTTGGAAAACCATGCAACCAAACCATGAAAATTTCCCAAAACATTAGAAATTTTTGGTTTTCCATTCATGAACATTAAATATAAGAACATAAAGGTGTGTTTTTATACCATTATTCATGTTATTCTTCCAAGGGGAATCTAAAATTATTATACCATTCTTTAATCATGTATTTTGGTAAACTCTCTAATTTTTTGGGTGTATTCTTCTTGGGTTAGCCTCTATTATTTATCACCACTCTTATTCCTATTGTTTTTCTCTATTCTCTTACCTAAATTTCTTTTGAAAAAATCATAGAGTATTAGGAATGATTTTGGATGATTTTTTTATGGTTTAGGGTCCGATGATTGATTCTTGGGTCCTCCGTGTCACATATTCGAATTCTCGCCTCATTATCACACCATTGAGGTAGGTGTTTCCATTCATTTCCTTTCAAGAATAGTCAATGTGATACTTGTAGCTTTCTAAATTATATTATAAATTTACTTTATTATGTTACTATATTTATAAATTAATTTTGAATCCTTAAAAACTATATCTTTTTTAAGGTGTTTTTCTATGTTTTCCAAAAATTCACCTTCCATTTATTGAGAGATTAGGATTTCTATGTGTTTTCTAAATTTATTATAGGGTCTTAAAAGGGAATTTTTATGTTTCAAATATTAAATGATCATTAATAAAATTATGTCATTTGGTTTCAATGGTAATTTTTTCCATGGACTCATCCTACTATTGAGATTTTGATGGTTTTGTTTAGAAAACATTATATTTTGGTCTGTCATTTGGTGTCTTCCACTTTTTTTAACCTGTGCCTTTTTGTTTGATTTTAATTTATATAAATGTTTTTTACTTTAATATATATATATATATAATTATGTACCTATATTTGTGTACATGTATATAAATTGATATTCCCAGGAATGTCATATTTAAAAAATTGGGTCACTGAAATTGTGCCCTGGTTTCTCAAAATGGGATCCTAACATCCAAATATATTTTTTCTTGAAATTACATTTTTGTGTCTATTTTCTAAATCTTGAGTTAGAGGAAATTTTAGAACATTAAGAATTTTTTTATGAATAAAATTTGATTTTTAAATGGAATTTAAAAGAAAGAAGTTTTCTAAGAAAGATGATTATTAGTTAGAAGGAATATTCATAGTTGGCACCTTTTAATGATTTTCTTAAAAGTGTACACCTCCATTGAAGTCATATATTTTATGGAAAATACATTCACTTTTTAATTTAGGTATTTGGGCTATGAAATATTTATTTATATATGTGGGTTTTGGATTGAGATGTTTTATGTGAAGGATACATCGCCATCAACAATTTAAATCATCCTGGGATCCTTAGAGTCCTTTTGAGAGATGAAAGTTATTTATAACTAGTCCTAATAAGATGGAGTAGATCCCTCATTGAAGGTAAGATCCATGTAGATTGTTCCAATGCCGAGTCTACTTGTGTCTTGGTGGGTTGGTTATAGAATTAGGAACATCATCAATATTCCTATAGATGGTACCAAAATGACAAAGTGTAGGGTCTCCCCATAGGATATTTGGGAATTTCCCATGAATTTTTATATCTAAATATTTACTAATTATTTTTTCATTATTGATCCACAAATTTATTCTTCCTTTCAAATATGAATCTAGATTTTTTATTTTATAATGTTTTCTCTTTTATAAAAATGTGTTACTTTTATATTGACATGTCCATTTTTATTCATTTTGATTTACTTTAGTGTGAGAAATGGAGTATTCTTTAAGATATTAATGGATTTCTAAAATTGTAGATTTAAAATTGTTTTCTGAAGGAGAATGATTTATGAAATTTTATCAAATGTAGTCTATATTAAATTTTTAGGTTTCAAGTATTGGTTTATAGAAATGATTTTGGTTATTCTATCTAAAAATATGAATACCCATATTTTCTACCTATATTTTTAAACTATCCTTTATGGTCTATTTTTTGAAAGGAAATATCTAGAATATATGGGGCTTACCTACTAGAATTTTTATTTTCACATTATACATGTTCCACTAACTGTTAATACACCCAAGAGAATTTTTGGGTTCAGGATTAGATTTTAGAAGGATCATGAAGTGGAATAGTTTTGTGGATAGATAATGAACTTTGAGGTCACAACGAGATGATGTTGGGACATTATATTTTCTTTCAATGATATGTTGACTAGTATTGAATTATTTATGAAGATCATGTTTCTATTCATTTTATTTATGATTTTTAGATGTTTATTTTTTATATTTTCTACATACCTTTCTTTCATTTTTTGGGGATTTTTTATACCTCTATTCATGGAATCTGATTGATAGGTTGGAAAGTTCATGATTTTTGAGGAATCCCATGCTTCTTGTTTATTTATTTTGTGAAATTTTCCACAGTAATATTTTCATGATTTCCATGAATCTTTTCATAATCTAATGGGGAACAAGGATGCCTCTTTTATATTTCATAGGATGGATTAGATACCTTTTTTATAGATAATCTTTAATGTTTTAATGAAAATTTACAATGTTATGAAGAAACATCCAGCCTTGTTTCTCACAAAGATAGACACTAGAAATGAACTTTATTAACATATATATTATGTTTATTCATTATTTTTATGAAATGAAATGGTTCTCCCTCTACCTAGTTCGAAAGAGGTCCTTTATTTAAATAATAAATGAGGCTTCGACCCCAATCTTTTAAAAAATGATAATGGGAGAGAAGAAAAAATTGAACATAATAACAATTTCAAACCTGATAGAAGACACCATATTGGAATTATCTAACATTTCATGTAATAAAACATAACATTTTTAATGAGATTAACCAAAATATATAAAATATTGTGCTTATATCTTGAGAGAGAGTAATTTGAAATACTATCAAAATATATCATTTCATGTAAATTCAATATTCTAGAATGTTCTTAAATAATATTTCATTAATGATGAATATTTTCATATTATATCATCATAGTTTTACACAAATATATTTCAGTGTTTGGGAGGTGAATTTGAATTTATCATTGACATGAATAATGATGATATTTCTAGAATTTAAATGGTATACTAAGACTATAATGTATCTTATTTTCAAATTTTTTTAATCCAGTTGTTAAGATTATAAATGGGATTCCAGTTGAAAATATTATTAGAAAGTAATAATTAATTTTTATCAGAATTAATTTATTTTAGAATCCAGTAAAAATATAATTTGAGTGGGTATTATATTCTGGGTTAATTATGGATAAATTATTTTTTCATGACTAGTTCATTTTTTCTACACTGAGAATTTGTTATATAGACCCTGAGTTTTATAATTGATGGCACATTTATTTAAAATAATTTATATCATACTCTATCAAGATTAATTATATTTATTTATAATAAATTGGAGACATAAAATAAATATTAAATAATGAATATTTTCATGAATTGTCAATATTGGTATAGATAAAAAATCGATAGGGGATATTATTGAACCTGTATAGAGTTTGTGATATTTTTTCAAAAAAAGTTAACTTGTTGATAAAGATGTAAATTATTTTTTATTTGGGAATCTTGGGAGATGTTGTAGTAAACAAGAAGATTTAATATAGTTATTAAACAAGGTTTATTTGTATATGATTTAAGAAATTTTCATGAGAAGTGAAGATCCAACATGAATCATGTGAATGAGTTTTTTCTACTATTTATATTTTGAAGACTATGTGACTCAAATGCTAACAAAAACAGTGAGACAATTACATTGGATTAATGGGATATATTCATAAATGGAAAATTATTAGTGTTTATATCATAAATTTTGAAATATTCTATTTTGTCTAAAAATTGGAAAAGTTGGATAGCGATTATGTGTGTACTACTAGTTATAGCATAAAGATACTATTCACACATAAAATGGATAACTAAGGTGGATGTTTTTTTAATTCAATGATTTGTAAGGAATATTATAAGATATTTTTAGTTCCTTAGAGTGTATTTCTTTCTGATAATATATCTCCATGAGAAAGGTAAAGGGATGGATAAGTATAAAGGATAATTGTTTTTTGTGATTACAATCCATCGGTGTGAGTACAATAAATGAATAATATTTTTTGTATTGAAATATAGTTAGATGAAGATGGAGAAATTGAGTTGTGGTAGTGGAATATCATTGAGATAATAAATGAAATATGTATATATGTTTATATATTTTTTAATTATTCTAGTGATTATTGACTATGATTTTATGTTATTATAAAAAAATGATTTATTTTAGTTATGTTGAATAATATAAAGATGAGTTTTTAAATTATGGGATATATGTTGTTGGAGACTTAAAAATGTGTTGATAAATAAATGTAACTTTAGAATACACAAAGGTAAACTATAATAGAAAGTTTAAAAAACAAAAAAACCTCCCTAATTCATGAAATTCACTATCTTGATCTGTAAAGGTCACCTGAGAAGATAGTAGGAAATTTAAAAAGTAAATAGCCACACAGAGATACACATGTTTAAAAAATATTTAGTCAAGGGTCATTAGTTTTCAGAAAAGTATAAAAGCTATAATTCTTCCTGAGATACATAATTTTCCTAGAACAACATATGTAATTTTAGTCTAGAAAAACATATAAAATTTTCCAATGTAATGAAAATCACACTATCATGAAGAAAGGTCCAACAATCAATACATAAGAGTCACATAGACAAAATTTAGAAAATAATTTAGTCCAAAAATGTTATTTAATGGTATGTTTTTAAATATGTAAAGGTTGTTCACCTACAAAACATATGAGATTTACATAAGTTAATTGGGAATTTAGAATTTAAAAGAGATTTCAGAACATTAATTTCTAAAAAAAATTAGAAGATTTATTTATTATAATGATGATAAGAAAATATTTTAAATTTAAATGACTTTATTATTTTGGGATTAAATAATGATTCACATTTTGATTTATACATAATTAAATAATATGCTTTTTATTATATGATAATTATCATCACATCATGAGGAAATATATGAATGAAAAAAAATGGTGGTAGTTCTTATTGTTTAAGATGAATTCACACCATGAGAAATTGGAAATTCCATTTTTTCAGATGAAGAATATGTTATGATAGTTCTTCAAGCCATGAGATATGTACATCACACCATTGTAGTTGGATGTTTTTAGATATTTGTAAGTTTTATGGTGAATAATGTTTTATGGAAATTTGAATGGTTGATACCATGATATTTTAGGGAGATCATGGAAGTTTAATGGTCAAGAATCAAGGAGGTTAACATGGACTTATATTGATCTGGATATCATGCATGTATTATAGGTAATGATATTTTAAATACTTAATTAATAATTATGGAGATTTGACTTTATGATATTGAATGGTTATCAAATTAAATATATGAAAACCTGATCCTGTACAATTGATATATATGTATAATGATAAAAAGGATAATAAAAATAAAAATAAAAATGATAGAATAAATATTAAATTCCATTCTTTAAGAAATATATGTATCAATCATTATGATTACTATCATCATAATCATATAGAAACCCATTTGAGTCAGATTATATTAATTACTACTTCTTCCAAGAATTATACCATCCACGTGAAATAAATAAGAAGAATAAATGATGATGATTAACCGTACTTTTTTGTCTATCATCTCAGATGATGATTGAAGAATCCATTATATGGTATCCCAACATTGTGAATACTAAGGCCTAATGTACCTACATTTTTTATGTTTATATATACCCTTGATACTGTTTTATTTGGTCTCCCTAGAGATTACTATACACAAAGTAAGGATATTTGATTATTTTTGTAAACTGAAAATTTTCTGTATTGTTGACCATCATCAAGAGGAGTAGTGTGAATATACTGTATTATGTAGAGGGAATCCTTTTTTGGTGATAGATCCTAATATAGGTACATATTAATATATTTATGAAACTATTTTTGGTTCTACTATTATTATAGACTCATGGACATACCCTTTCCTATGTTCCTTCTCGATAATTAATAGGGAAGGTGTTTGTGATTGGGATATTGAACATTTTAAATCAGAGATGTAGTCATCTATATTAAATGTGAATATAATTAAAAACATGAGGTCTCTTTTTTTGTTTTTTTATATTTTCTATTGTGTGCACGAATATTAATGTGTGAGAAGATAGTGACATTCATTCACTGTATAGGTGAAAACATAAAAAAATGTGGAAAGCTTTAAAATTTAAAAAATTATATCACACAGATTCACCACCACCTCTCAATGTGGTGTACCACTCCTGACAGTATAATGATGATTTCTAAATAAAGACATAATAATTGCATTAATGAATGAGTTAATAAGTTATCTTTCACATGGAATGTATATTTAATCTGGGTATAGAAATAATTATTTGGAAATTAATTTAATGTAATTTCTCAATATTGTAAAATTTAAGTGTGGGGGTGTAATTGAGCCGAAGTTTTTCAAAAATATTATTGTGTAATTCATTGAATATGTCCATATTATTTTAAAAATTTCTAGTAATTTAATCATTTTTTAATGGTTCTTTTTTTGTAACTATGTGTAGAATAAATTGATTTATATTGTTTGATTAATGATTATTCAATATAGCATAACTTATGAGAAAACATAAATCCCATTATCATTATAGTATTCAAATCAAAGATAAAGAAACATTAAATGATGACTATGTACCATAAATTGGTGATTTACACCATTATTACATTAAAAATATTCTTGATGAAAATACCAATGAATAGAATTCAGACTCATACCTTCATGTTGTATCTACGGGATATTACCAAATCACCCAAATGGTTAAGACGTGAATCACTTTCCTCCATAATATTATCTTGAGCTATAAAAGATGATATAAGAAGATATATTTGAGGTAGAGAAGGTATCACCTAGAGAATTACTTGAGGATTTCAAACCTCATTCTAATGACCAATACTCCTTTTTATAGTCTACAATATTCACCCTCAATCCCATATATTAAGCCATACATTTCAGAAAAATATTAGTTAATGACTTCAATTGAAAGAATTTACCTACCCATAAACAATTCAGTCCATGTGTGCTTAATCACATGAAATAATTATATAATTTTATAATAAATTGATATGAGATGTGAAAATTATCTATGATATTAGTATTACCATATGTGATTCACAATAGTGAAGAATGAATCATACAACAAATCTCACGACATTACAAGTCTACCAAGTTGTATATACAACTTTCCAAAGTAGCCTTGTTATAATATCCATATATTGTGTAATATGATTTACCCAATGGAATAAAATAAACCTTTTACAGATGCATATATTACTTTGTGACATATAATATTGGACTAAAATATATGAAACACATCATATCAATTTTGAGAATATCTCTTTCAATCTATCAATTTCACTAAGTCCTTATAAAAACATTTATATTTCACCTTATATTATATCATATCAAATAACTTGTGAAACCATATCTAAAAAACTTTTTGGATATCATCCCAAAAACTATTTAAAATAAATCACTAGAATCACCTTTTATCAAATCATCTTAAATCTATAGTGAATATACATAAATATCACCTTTTGGATAAACTAGAAAATACTTTTAGTGATGCTCTATGAGTATGGTAAGACACAATATCATTTCAATCAACCACAAAGTATGTACCCATAACCCTTTTTTTCATTAATGATAAATATGAGGTATTGAATTTAATTTTTTTCTAAGGAGTGTCCTCTAGAAAGGAATTCTTACTATGCATGCTGCAAATGAATTTGAAATGGTCTTCATCAAATAGTTCTATCTATATAAATGTGTCAAAAACTAACATCATATTCTATAATTAATATTTATAGATGTATTATTTTAAGACATCATGTTACCATGGGATCTATTTTATGTCAGTTCCCTAAAATTCCTTAATAGGTTCTTTATTCTATGAGTATAGGATGATCAAGTCAACAAACACATCACATGTAATTGATCGACTATATAAGTACATCGCATACCTCTCATCAATGTAGATAAGCACATTATATATAAAGTTTATATATTGATAAAAATTTCCATAGACTATATAAATTGAGGGTTCAAATTTCATAATCGTCTTATGAGAGGAAAAATCCATTCTCAGTTGAGATCCAACCAGTTACATGATCAGAAAGATACCCAACCACCACAATATTATCTAAGCCTCTAGGATTTCATATTAAAGGTATCAAAGTATAATTTTTATCATGTACGATATGTCTCCAACCTATGGTACATTGATTCAATACAAATCATACACCCATACTATACTAAAGACATAGTGTATGATAATCAATGTGGTATAGTTCATGAGATATCCATTATATAAAACATTTTTCATGCCTCATGAGTATATTTTTTATCTTGATACAAGAATCGTACTCTTTTTATCCTTAAAATTTCATCAAAACCAATAGTAAACCATGGTCAAAATTGGTTGTAGATATATAAATGTCCTATATTGTGACAAAAATTTCAATTTAACTTCATGAAATATATGTAACCATTGTGAAGAAAATTAATTGGTGATTTTCTTTTTTATACCATGATATATTTTATATCCATAACCTCATTCAGAAAATTTTAATAAAACCATACATAAGAATCTATCTAATATAAATGATATCACAAACTTCTTGATCAAACTTATATCTGGTAAAATTTAATGGGTTTTTAAAATTCATTACATCACTATATACTTTATGCCACATATCTATGTGATAATTGAATAAATCCACCCCATTAAACCCCATTAGTTAGTAACACCTATGATGAAATCCATTTTGAATAATTCTGATACAAAGAATAGTATTCATAATGTTCCTTGGAATAATTTTTCAAAATCCATCAGTTCATATAATAATAACATATGAAATTAATAACTTCTTATTATCTTCTTATAATTATTTCTATGTTCTGCATCATTTTCATCCTTCAAAAATTTTCAAAGAAACATGTCATTAAAATATTTTTCTGATTAATGCAACTATATATATTGATCGGTTATTATCATTGAATAATTATACTAGGATATTAATGGAAATTTACATGGTAATTTGACTTATATAGTACATTATTGGTCAAACATGATCATCTTTATGGCCAAAAATACTCCCACTATCTTTATAGAAACTATATTTGTTTAAGAGTGTCATGAAAACATTCATAAACCCATTTTTGTTTAAGTAACACATATTTCATTTAGCGGTAATATAGAACAAATATACTATCATTTGGATAAAATATATGAAATTTTATGAGTTTAGTGCATTATTATGAAAATAATTCTATTCTATAAAATATTTTAGAAAAAATATATAATTAACAATAATGTGTATTAAAAAACCATCTCATTTAATTAAAAAAAACATATTCATAACACCACATCATATCATTTTCAAATTAAATGCGACTGAAATAAATCAATATGTAAAATGATCTAACTATGTTTTAAGTGATCCATCACATCTAACACTATGATGTAGTAAAGACTTGATCCACCTATTTAATACATATTTTAAGATTTCATCTTTAATATTTCATATATTCTATACTCCTTTGTATTAATAATATTTTTTAAACATTTAATTTATAACATATACCCTTTATAATATAAGAACTAAATTCTGTCACATTTGTACATTATGTAGACACTTTATGAAGCTTATTATAATACATCATGAACATTTGATAGTTTCTTATCCATTTACCAAGTACTCCAAAGTTAAAGAACTTCCCTTCAATTCTCTTCTTTATTTTAGTTTTTATTGTGGACTCTCTACGACATCATTTCTAATCATTCAAGAAAAATATCATACCCCTATATTTATACACCCTAAAAATGGAACTTAATCCTCAACCACTAATTTCCATTATAGTAATCATCATCATGTTGAGGAGATCGTGTAAAATTTGTATGTGTTCAGTAACATTATTTATTATAATGAACTATTTTATACATTATAGAATGAGTTGTAGAATGAATTTTTTAGATAGATTGTGCCTTATTTGTAATAAAAGTATCTTTATGTCATTGGAACATCCAAAAACAATGTGTACTTTTGTATAAAATAATTGTACTTCTTTCAACTTTCATGGAAAGAGATCCTTTGACACCTTTTACCACTCCTATCATTCTTATTATTGATACTTCATTTCTAGGTTGTCTATTATATTTTATGAATGTGTGTTCTTATGTTACATAAGAATTTTTGGTTCCATGGTAACATGAATGAGAGTAATTACATTTAGTGTATCTTTTATATTCTTAATTTATGTATATATTTCCATTTGTTGAATTAATACACGAATCATTCTATAAGGAAGGGGTTTCTCTGACACGTATAATTTACCTTCTTTCTTATGAACAATTCTTATGTTATAGTATTAGACAAAGAAAATAAAACCATTAAGGTTTTCATAATCCAAGATAGACCTTAAGGTCAAGATTTTATATGATTCTGATTCCATTATCTATAATAAAATATTTTATGAAATGAGTATCATGTTTTACATATATTTAAAAAGTATGTTTATTAAATTTTCTCCCACTAAAATGATGACTCCAATTTAAATTCACTATATCTTTTTGTGATATATGATCTATATTTTATCATTAATTCTAATGGTTAAGCATGTATATATTCCATCCATTTTTTCAGTAGATAATCATTTTCAACCATATCATATATGACTATTGGATATTTTATTGGAAAAATGTCTATAATATGGATTATATTGATTTGATTCCTCTAGTATCTTAATCCTTATGGTTTCAAAGGAAAGTGTATCCTAGAGAAAATACCAAACACAAGTATCCTAATAGTTTTGGTCACCTCATTAATTTATTTATGTATATAAAATAATTAATTGGAACCTAATTCTTAGTTTATCCCACACTAAAAGATTGAGGTCTTAACAAATGTTTTATTTAGAAGGAATCAATGAAGTAGTATTTCAAAGGGGATTTAATATCACCATATTATGTCATTTTATTTCGTTTATATCTTCATGATTCAATTGATTTAGTTTATAATATTATTCCTTATACAAATTCAGTACATACAAACCATATTGATTTGTAATTCATTATGTAAGCCAAATCTCATGATACATACCCAATTTAAATGAAAATTATATTTATAGATATCCAGACTCATCTAACATATAAGGTACATGAAACATTTTCATGTAAAGGATTATAATCACGTAAAACCATGAATCCATGTAAGAGTTTTCTTGGAGAAATAATTATTCAACCCCTATATTTCAAGATAATTCATAATCCTCTTTCACAGTGAGCAGTGTCACCCAAATTTTATCTGCTAATACATTACTAAGGAGAGATTCAAATTCCTTTATAATTCCAATAAATACTACATATAAACTATTATTAACCATTAAATTCATTACCATAACCCAATACAATATAGATATAAGGTTTAATATAACTAAATTAATTTTCATACTTAGCATGTAACTTCTTATATTCATGTAGGATTACTTAAATAAGTATCTTAAAACATTAAGGTAAATAATAAACATATTCATAATATAAAATATATATTTACGAATAAATAAGACAATTATAAATTAACTTATTTAAACATGAGATAACATATAGATAATCACTTTTATATTTTATCGATACTATATTATATTGATAAATAAAAAAATAATATTTACCCCCAATATAATCTCCTTTATATTATTCCTCTACATGGAATGATTAATGTGAAATATATTAATGAAATACAAAAAATTTATATTCTAAAATCATTATATAAAAATATTCATAACCTAAATATCACATGATTAATGTTATTCAAACCATGATCATATAAATTTATCAAAAATCTTTTTGATAGGGTTAAAATACTTTCCTGTAATATGGGATTTTAATTTGAATAATTAAATGAAATTATAATGAAAAATTCAAAATTTGAAATTTAAATTCATTTTATATTATTACAAATATTATTTTTTATAAATTTTTTAGGAATTAGAATTAAAATATTCATGTAAATGATTTATATATACATTATAAGTTATCCCATTTAATTTTGAAAATGTATTTTATTATCCATAACTAATATTTTGGAATATTTATTTAATAAATATATCATAAAAATTTAATTATGTAATTCTAAACATTTTATAATTAATTAATATATAAACATCAATATAAATTAAATAAATATATCATTATACCGTTTTATATGATTTATAAACAATGTATAAACCATTATAACAACTCACAATAGAATATTACCAAAAACTATTTTACAATTTTATTTCTTCTATGCTATTACCACATCATAAGTGATAGATCTTTATATATAAGATGAATGAATTGGTGATCTCTATTGTACCCTATAAAATATAATGATTCATATGTTTCATATTTTGTTATAAATACACAATGGCCCAATATAATTTGTCTTATGATATAACATGTGTAATATTAACATATTAGATATGGAAAATGTAATAGTAATACCATGGTTTTAGGAGAAATAGGTTATTATATTCCATGAAAAATATTAAATATACATACTGAATATGATAGCATATGATATACAATTTCATGACATTAAATCAGTGCTTTGATGGCCTATATAGGATTAACATAACATGTACCTACACAAACAACTTATAATATGTCATGGGAGTGAGGGTAACCCTTTTCTATTTTAACTACTTACAATCTACCACAATATCATATTAGTTTTATGATTATTAGTCTAGAGATATATGGGTCATTACCATCATAGGATATGATATCCCATATTGTGCATTATGACACAAGAAATATCGATAAAATTCAATGGAGTCACTTGCAATGATATCCCATATCAAATTGCATGAGCCCAATATATATTATGTTATCACATGAATTAATGTTGTTCACAATTAAAAAAATTAATATTTAATTAATTTTATATCATTAGTTTAAGAATCATATATAATGGAATATATTCGATACCACATATGGGTTTCTAAGGATTGATTAATAGTTAATCAACATATAATAATGTATTATAAATCATGAATCCCATAATTTACATGAATTTTAAACTAAAAAAATGTACTATAAAGGAATAATGTGTATGCTACACTAGTGTATTTTACTATAATTTACTTTAATATATGGTTGATTAAGATCACAATGAACAATATTCAAACACATCCCTATGTGGTGTATGCATTACCCTGTACCAAATCACTCTAATGGTTTTGGTTTTACCTCTCCATCCCCCATGGTATGGTAATATCTCAAGTTTTAAAAAATATGTAAGAATATTTCTTAGAGAGGGGGAGAGTATTGTCCATATACATTCTTGGGGATTGATCTCCCAATTATAATGACCAGTCCCCCCATATATTGGATGCAAGATGGTCTCCAAACCTCAAGAATTAACTCATATATTTCATTAATGTATGAGTTAATGAATTTAGTTAAAAATGTTTTTTCAACACATAATGGATTAAATAACCTTGGGCTTTATCATTTAAAACACCAAATTAATGATAGAATAAATGTATATAAGATATAAATGTCAAACCTTCAGATTTAGTTACCTTATGTCAGTCATATTAGTTCCAAATGAATTATACCAAATAATTAATATCACAATGATTCACCCAAGTCATAAAATAATACACGACTCGAGAACATTGATAAGTTATTCA
This sequence comes from Viscum album, assembly GCA_963277665.1. Lineage (NCBI taxonomy): Eukaryota > Viridiplantae > Streptophyta > Magnoliopsida > Santalales > Viscaceae > Viscum > Viscum album. Next base: position 1,072,337,726 of record OY728121.1, on the reverse strand, counting down.
TATATTTTATAATATATTATATCTAAATAGAAAAACAATAATTTCACTTTATTCTTTCCATACTCAATCTATATTTTAGGAATCCGCTGAAAATGTGATTTTAATTGGTTTATAATTACATTGTAATATACATGACATAGTCTTACTTTAATTTGTGACATATTATTGTGAAGGTGAAGTAAATATAAGATAATAAATGTAAGGATTGCAAATTCATGATATATTTGATGGTGATTTATTATCATAATCTAGGAAAATGGGATATCAGTAACTAAAACATGATAAATTAGTGAATGAATTAGATAACATGGATAGTGAATATTTAATATCACTACCCATGACAAAATAAAGCAATGTTATAATAAAATGTCACTAGCTGTGACATATATCAATAAATATGGTTACTCAATTTTGATAAGATAGGTAGGAAAAAATTTAGATGGGATAGTGAAATATTTTATATGATTATTCCTAGTCAATGATTATGATTTAATCAAATACATTGATAAGTCAATGTAACCCAATCAACACCATAGGTAAATGGAATATGGTTTCTGAATTGAATGTAAATCATCATGTTATCTTTAATGATATACTAACACTCAAGAAAACAAATAAAAACCATATTGTAAATGGTGAATATTTCTTCCCAATATACTGAAAAAACCCATATCATTAATTGTGTTAATACACAATCAAAATATATTACATGATGGTTATACTACAATTATTTCATTTCACTATTTTGATGCCATTATATCATAAAAATAAAGTAATTACATTAAAACAATCTTGTCATATCATGGTAAATTTAACAAAATCTTTTTAATTGTTTCATGATGAGAATAATGGGGGAGTATATTAGAGAAGAGAAGGTATATCAATAATATAACGGGTATTTATTTTATTCATTGATTATGAAGTAGACCCTTATTGATTACATGCATACACCTAACATGTAAAATAATCCTTATACACCATTTCAAACCAAATCAGCTAAATACTAAATAGCATGGAAATATAGCGGATGATCCAAAAGAGAATAAGAAAGATAGTATCTTTTTATAGAAATTGAATAAAAATATACTTATTGGAATGGAACATGAAATAAACACTTTCCATTGGTATTTATTGTAATCATAGTGATCCATCCGGGATATTGATATTTTGTTTTTTGTTAATCTATTATATGTATATAGTTTCATGCTAAATAAGGAGTTTTGAAGTTAGGGAGAGATTATTTCAACATAGTTTCATTTATGAAAAGTAGTATATTTTTTGAATCTTATGTAAATTTATATTGAGAAGAACTATATTTTAATGTATTCTACTTTCTTGATGTATGTGGGTGTTTAGATAAAAGTAAAAAAATAGCCTATGTTTAGAGGGTTTAGTGAGGATTTAGAAAAAAAATTAGTGTTGGGGAAGAATTTTCATGTATCATTTCTGTGAACATATAGGATTTATATGGAATATAATTCATAATTTATTCTTATAACCACCAAAAAATCACATTATTATCAAGATTTAAAATCACTCATTGATGTTGATAGAGAAGAGTGAAGTGAGGCATTACATGATGTCATGAAAGGTTTTGCGGGAGAATGTTTTTCAAACTCAGTGATCACACAAAGGAACATTGTGATACTTATAAGGAATTAATTATATGGGATAGTGTTGGTGTTATTTTATGTATCATGTATGACTAGATCATTTTGTAAGGGGATCTATATGAAAGGTTTAAGTGTAATCCAATACATAATGAGTTTTTCAGGAGATAATTTATTATAAATTCCATTATAATAATTTCATTATATATTAATGGAAAATATATAATGGAATAAATTAGAATAAAATATAACGAAAATTAATTCATTAACAATATTTTTTTCAATTAACTATACAATAAAGTAAATTCATTCACAATGAAAAAAAGTTCATGAACCAGAGTAGTTTACATGGCACAATACCATAAAGTAGTTTGAAAAGAGAAGTACCATGAATAGTTTCAATAGGGTAGTATTATAAGGAACATTTTAATGAGTAATATTTTTAAGTGGTAGTTTGTGATGGTGTTTTGAGTAGGGTAAGACCACATAGGAGTGATGAAAATGACTGTTTTGAGTGAAGGATATTTTGTGGTAAACTTTATATTGTACAGAATTTCAATTCATGTTACTGGTTTTTATTGAAATATATTATGGAACTGAATGGAACATAATATTCTATCCATAATTATAAAATTCAAATAATAAATATTTTTAATATAGAAGTGTCCTACACATTGAAAAACTAAGGAAACATACTTCTAAAGTAGTGTGTGAATGAGGAGTCGACTGAAGTATTTCAATAAAGGCAGTGCACTATACCCTACACTAAATTCTATAAGAATAGGTCCTAGAATGGAGTAACCATGTAAAAAAATATTATATCTACCAAACTGGTGTATCATATTATATTTTCATACACTAGAACAATTCTATGTGTGTGCACCTTTTATTATCCTTTAGCGGTGAACAAATAATAATTTTTATAAACTATTTTATTTTTGAAATTTGTAATTATGGTAGACATGAAAATAAAAACGATATGTTCAATGGGTTCCTAACAACATAGGACCAATATTGGAAGATAAGAATGTAAAATTTCACACTATATTTCACCCCCTATTAGGGTGTCTTAGGTTCAAACAAATCGTATCATCACTGAGGTTACATAAATTGAATATGTCATCTAAATCTCATCGATTTGAAGAATATTGTAATTGAAAAAGGGGTACCTATAACAACCCAGGTATTTATGGAATAATACTTTTTATTTCTATTAGTACTTATGAATAATATATTAATTTTACTTTAAAGTGGAATCTTTTTCCGATAGCGTACTTGACACATTACAACGGGTTTCTCCAAAATCATGCGTTGCACACAACATTGAGTTATAATGAAAAATAATACAATATTATTATTATTATTTTCAATGGTAGTTAATGCCTAGCCATTAGAATGGAGGGGACGAATATAATAAACTTAATTATGAAATATGGTTTATGAATTTTTAAATAATGACTCATTGGTTACCAAATTTATTAAATATTGAAATAAAAACCAATTGAATACAAAGGATGTGTTTTTATGAAAACCTATTTAAAAGAGAATAATTGTGTTTAAAAAATCATATCACACATTATGGATATTTATTTAATATAAATTATATGTTATATATTAAATTTAATGTTTTAAATTCATCTTATATGTTTTCTATATATGATATAAGAACAAATTCATTTTTTTCAGATAAAAGAAGTATTTCTCTAAAAATACAGTTTTATCGCCATTTCAAGATAAACCCTTTTAAAATCTAGTTTTTGTCACATTTATATATTATATCTAAAAAAATAAAATTCTTATTTAAAATCAGAAAATAAAAATTTACTTTGGGTGAAATTTTGGTATTTTTCTGATAATGTTCATTTTTTTAATGAATAGTAAAAAATACAGCATTTTAATTTAAAACTACCTTTTCATCTAACTTACATATATATTTAGATAATTATTTTAATTGTTTTTAATGTTTAATTGGATTAAATTTTTATAATTTAATCCATTTCTTTTCATTGGAAGTAATTTCACTTTTAAATTGGACAAAAAATACATATTAATCTTTTGATAGTTATTACTTCTTAAAAACCCGTTTTCTGGTTTTAACAACATGAATTAAATTTAAATTAATTATTGAAAATTTTTTGTTTTAAATTTGGAAAAATGGATTCCATATTTGGAATCTGGAGGTCCAAATTGGGTAAATAGGTACCTTTTATGTTTATACATTACGAATAGTAACTTCTGTAATTATTTTATTCACCATGGTTAAAGGATAAATCTGGTAAATAAGGGTAAAAAAATAATATTATAATAATATTAAACTACCCTAAAACATATACTAATACTATTATATGAGATATTTATGACCATGGACATCCTTGGGTTTATTTTGGGACCCCATGGAGCCACTTGGATGTGAAAATAACATTTTATAATAATTAATTTAAAGTAAAGATAAATGTAACATAAACATGTTTCTTTTAGTATTTTTTTTATATGGGGTTATATAAGTGATATATTCAACTATAAATAGTCATTATAAAGATAAAAATACTTCATGCATGATGGAATTTTATTTATTATGTTTTGAAGTTAAATAAATAAATATATTTATGACACAATGATGATATAAGGATTACCTTATTAATGAATGATTTAAATAAATGATATTATAAATATTAAAATAAATCTATTTTGAATATTTTCGTTCCATACGTGAAATTTAGGGCTGATTATGACTTTTTATCGTTAAATTAATGATGTTTTTTTAAATAATCATGTTATGGATTTTTAAAAATTCGTGATATGAATAGTATAAAAATTGACATAAATGAGTTTTTAAAACAAATGTTATTTTATTAAATGATATAATAGACCTAAAAATATAATATTCATACAAATGACTTATAAAACTTTTAATGTGTCATTAATAAACCACTTGAGGTTCTATTTTCCTTTTATAGTAACTATATTAACCATATAGTATGAATATACAAGAAGACATGGTAAGAGACAAATTAGTTAACTAAGGGTTAAAGCTAAAAGATAAGGTTAAATTTGTGACCTAGACTTGTATAAAACCAACTTTTGAGATTTTATAGACCCAAAATCATCGTATCTTTTAAATAAATGACTTCGCGACCTTTAGAAACTGAAAATAATTTTATAATAAAATTATATTTCAATATATTCCTAAAGAGACCCTCCACCCTCTTATAAAAGAGAATCACATCTACCCATTTAATAACACCTCTAAATCCCCTGTTCTCAACAAAACTCTGACCCAATAAGCTCACAAAATCCATATCTTCCTCCCATAATCCTTACCTTAGGCATAAGGCAATTCAAAAAAATCCTTTTGTCTCAAATCAAAGGGAGTTACACATTTTAAGAGGTAGTGTATTCTCTAAAGTTCCATTCCATTATTTTACTTCTCCACTCGCTATTCTATTCATATTCCTTGATTATATAAAAACATGAGTATCCTCAATATACTAGGATTTTTTATGATAAGGATTCAATCTACACTTACACACACCTCCATCTAATGGATACGAACATATTGTTTCTGTGTACGGTGAACTACTGCCTCACGGAACGATGATTGTTCGATTTTACTCTACCACCTCTCATGGTGACCATTATTATGGAAATGTATTTATATATGATATATATTATATTTATATTGTCTTTATGATACTGTAATTTTTATTTACAAACATACCTTTATGGTTTTTATGATGTGTAAATATGATAATTTCATTTGAGGAAGTGCAGACTACTGCCCCCACAAAGTGATATGACTCATTCATTCCGTACATGGAATGTATAAAGTATGGTGTTAATTAACTTATGTAAAATATATTTAATATTATATTATACTGGAATTATAATATATCTATGTATCATTTAGTTTTAATTTCTTTAATATGACAGATAAATGAAAGTAGTGTTCAAGCGTCCGTACGACCTACCGTCTCCATGAATGGGGAATTTAATTTCTTATCTCCAAATGTTGTAGACTATTATAAATACATATATACTAGATATATAATATTTAAATAATTAATACTATTCTGAAGATAATTTACTTTTGAAAACAAGGACAATTTGTAATTATAACAAGATCATTATCGGCTCAAGTACCCAATATCGACAAAATAACCAATATTAACTTAAATAATTATATAACAATTATAAAATGGTAATAAGTGATATAAAAGGAATAATAAACTTTAAAAATGTTCTTAAGAAATTATAAATTAACTTAACATTATTATTCAGGAAGAACAAGGAACATATGTGACGAATCAGACTCAAGGTAAGGGGCTTCATCTCAATCTCCGTTCGTTGAGGAATATTTTGATAATATACAACTCATTCTTTTACACAGTGTATAATTAACCCCTTTTACTTTTACTTTCATTCAAATGGAATCTTTTTTCTATGAAGCATTTTACTAAATGATAAAAGGAATTTTTTTAACGTATGCAGCGACAATGACCTCTCCTCCACCGTAATCGTTTTTTGGATTTCTCTATAAGCCTTAATGTTTTTAAATGGAAAAAAATACCTTATTCCATTTTTGGGTGTTTTGGTATTGATAATTGTTTTTGAAATGGATTGATTATTTCAATATCATGAAATGATTTCTTTTTAAATTTTATTAGTGAAATATTGATTGCAATATTATATATGTTATGATTATATAATGGTACATGGACATTTGATGGGTGGTTACGTGATAAACCAAGGAGGGTTGGTTACGTTATAACCTTCAATGCATTTGGTATGGATGTCGTCCATATTGCTCTTTTATTTAGTGATATGTGTTGAAGTCGACCATATGGTTATTCCATTTAAGTTTTTTATGTCTCAAGTTACCTTTATATTATATATGTTTCTTTATATGGGCTTGTGGTAATCTTTTGGTTACAGAAAGGGTAAGAAATGAGCTTATGTTTAGTCAAGTAAATTTACCACTTCTTAAAGGTGAAAAGTATTACTTTATAATAAATTATTCATGGTTTTCATGTTATCCCAAGCCTAATAGTTTTCTTTCCTTATGTATCCCTTACTGAGCTTTTTATACTCATCCCATGTTTTTGAAATGTTTTTCATAGGACATAAAGAAGAATAAAGTCATGGATGGGATTAAAGAAAAGTTATGTTGTTAAAACATGGAAGAATGTCTTGTTTCTTTTTAAAGAGATTTTGTTTTATGAAAAAAAAATGGATAGTGAGTAGAAGTGTCTACTTGTAATATTAAATATTTTATGCATAAGTTATGACCTAATTCTCTAAATCTCTAAACCTAAAAAGATTCTAAATGTGAATCAAAGTCATATTGTTGAATAATCTATAGAATGATTAATGTTTAAGGTTGTGGACTTATAGAAGGTATCATATGTTGGTTTAGATAACTTTAGAGGTTAGGGTGTTATGTAAGAATAAGTGACATGTTTTATATAACCACAGTGGTTAGAATATTATAATGAGTCATATTTATCTTAGATAAATTGAAAGACTTTAAGATAACATGAATAAGTATATCTTAATGTTTCCCTCCTCATAAGATAGTATATTATGATTTTACTGATATAATCACACTAACCATTTTGGTTTTAGTACATGGATGGATCTAGTAGGAACAAATGTAACAACAGATGTGGAGGAGACTGTGACGATTTTCTGAATGAGAAACCAAATTAAATGGGATCTGAAATGAGAACTCTTGTGGTTTTTTTAACCAACTATCTAGAGTCATGATTTACCGCTTGAACCTTGGTGATTTTTCTAAGGCATCATATATTCAGGAAATGAATCCCTATTTATGTACCTGTAATAATAATAAAGGTAAGTATTTTAAAAAACCTATGTGTCAAGGATGTGGAAAGAAACACCTAGGAAAATGATTTAAAGGGATGGGAAGATGTTATAGATTTGGTAATGAATGTCATAAAGAAATAACCTGACATGGAAAAAGGAAGAGTTCAGTTGACTCTAGAAAAGGGAATGAAGTTCTTTCCTAACGATCAATTGAATGTTTAAAATGTGGTGTACATGATCATTATTCAAATATATTTCCTATGAAGAAGGTTTGGGAATGGTATTGGAAGAACCATAAAAATATATGTTTACCAATACCTAATGCCATTCCAATTGAATATCATGAAACTGAAAATGACCAATGAAAGGTATGGATTTTATTTCATAGCTCATGTTTTGAAATTATTGAAATTTTAGGACATTATTCATTATTCTTTTGTAGGAACTAATTATAAATCAATAAGATGGAAAAACATGGATAAAGGATCATGAAGAATGTTTTATGATCAAGATTTATACATTTTAGGAATTGAAGAGTTATGTTGGATCTATAGATGATGATATGTTTAAATGTATTAATGATGGGATTACAATGGAAGGCTTCTAGTATTTCTAACCCTTAAGTTTGTTATATAAAAATGTTAACTGTGGAATAGTTATCTTTTCTTTTGTGGATATAGTTATAATGAACCATTAGGGTTTATATAATCCCTGAATTTGAGGCAATTATAGGTTATTAGTTTTTGGGATGAAAAATGTGAGGTATGAAATAACCTTTGAGGTTAAAAAAGTTATAGATATTTTTTAGTATTTTATCTCATTTTTTTAATGTTGTTATAATTATATGGTTTTTGAAAAAGGAAAACACGCAGACTGTGTGACAACCCATTGTGTCAGACAATGTTGTGGGAATCGAACCCACAACCAAATTACGGTAGGGATTTATCGCCTACCACTGGACTACGTGAACTCCGGGGTTAGTATGACTTATTCTTTTTAGTTAAATGATTTTATGGATCAAAAATAAGTTTATTTTGGAACTTATGTTTTATCAAATTGATAAATTTATTATAGTAAAATGATTTTTTGATCAAGTGATAAATGTTATTTTGGAAGATGTTCTCTCTTTTGGGAACGCTATATACTTAAGGAAGATATAATTCTATGGGGTTTCATTTGAGGAGTAATAGTGGAATTTTATTTTGTAAGAATCAATGTTTTTATTACGGATAAATGGAGATCTGGGTTATTTATGGGAATGATTAAGCTATCTTGGAGAATATGTGATTAGGTTAATTACTTTTCAGTATGAGCCTTTAAGAGTAGTTGATGTTATTTGGAGATAAATGTTAAGACTTATTGTGAAATACTATGTGATCAAATTTTTCTATGTTTTGGGTTTCAATATTAGTTTATATTATTTTGAGGAATTTTAAGGAATTTTTTGTATTTAATGGTATTTGTTGAACTTTTGGTATTGTTTGTAGAATTTTGGATATTAACGGTAATTTTTTTATAAAGGATTTTACTTTTTGTGGATTATCTGATCATTTAATGACCATTTTGGTTTTCTTTAATGTCTAAAGATAGGGGAAATGTATAGTTAATATTATTTGTATTATGTGATTCATTGTAAGTTTATTCTAGTGCTTCAGGTGTGACCAAGTCATCTTGAATACTCATTGTTTGGAGAAAAGATGAGTTTGTGGTAGATAATTTTTTTAAAGGAAAAAACACTACTTGAAAAGTAAGTATATTTCCTTATTTGATTATTCTAAGTAGTAAAATAATTACTCAACTTTATGAAAAGGAACATAAAATAAAAACGTGACCCATTTACTTTTCCTACTCGATAATCAAATACCCTTTAACCCATCACAAGTTTGTGGTTTTCTTGTTGTTAACTTTCTCCTAATCATGTTTTCTATCACTCTCTATCAGAATGTGATGGTTAGTTTTCTCTTCCATATACATTTTTTCATAGAATACAAGTCTATGTTATCTCATGTGACCTTTTTTAATTCTCTTTATTTCTTTGAAAGTGAGAGTTGTGTTGACTCTTTTTCCAATATGGGACTTCCAATGAAGTTTCTGAGCCCAATTTTAAAATTGCGAGTATTCAATTTCCAAAAGGGGGGAAGGATGTAACAACTCAGGAATTTATAGAATAATAAATTTTGATTTATATTAATACTTATGAATAATATATTAATTTTTTGTTAAAGGTATTATTTTTCTGATAGCGTACTCAGAACACAACAATGGGTTTCTCCGAAATCTTACGTTACATAAAACATTGATTTATACTGAAAAATAATACAATAATAATATTATTATTTTAGATGGTAGTTAAATTTTTGTCATTGGAATGGAGGGAATAAATAGTGTCAACTGAATTTTGAAATATGGTTTACGCATGTTTAAATAATGATTTATTGGTTACCAAATTTATTAGAAATGGAACTACAAACCAATTGAATATAAAGGATGTGTTTTTTTATGAAAACCTATTTAAAAAGGAATAATTGTTTTTATTAAATCATATCACTCATTATGGAAATTAATTTAATGAAAAAAATATGTTATATATTTAATTTAATTTTTTAAATTCATATTATATGTTTCCTAGATATGATATAAGAACAAATTTAATTTTTTTAGATAAAAGAAGTATTTCTCTAAAAATGTAGTTTTACAACCTTTTAAAGGAGAACCCTTTTTAAATATATTTTTTGTCACATTTATATATTTTATTTTAAAAAATAAAAATATTCTTCAGGAGCGGGACATCAAAATTTACTTCGGATGAAATTTTGGTATTTTTCTGATAAATTTTGTTTTTAAAGAATAGTTAAAAAAATTGCATTTTAATTCCAAACTGTCTTTTCATCTAATTTATTTATATAGTTATATTATTATTTTAATTAATTTTAAAGTTTAATTGGATTAATTTTTTATTATTTAATCCAATTATTGACATTTTAATTAATTTCACTTTTAAATTGGACATAAACACATGTCAATCTTTTAATAGTTATTAATTCTTAAAAAACCCGCTTTTTGGTTTTTACAAAGAGAATTAATTTTAAATAAATTTCTGTGAATTATGTGTTTTGAATTTGGAAAAATGGATTCCATATTTGGAATCAGGAGGTCAAAATTGTGTAAATAGTTACATTTTATTTTTAGACATTATGAATAGTAACTTCTGTAATTATTTTATTTACCATGGTTAAAGTGTAAATCAGGTAATTAAGGGTAAAAAATAATATTATAATAATATTGAACTACCCTAACACGTATCCTAATCATATTTTATGAGATATTTTCGATCATGGGAATCCTTGGGTCGATTTTGGGACCCCATGGAGCCACATGTATGTGAAAATAACATTTTATAAGAATTAATTTAATGTAAAGAAAAATGTAACAAAAACATGTATCTATTAGTAAAAAAATATATGAGATTATATAAGTGATATATTAGACTATAAATATTCATTATAAATCTATAAAGATTTACTAATCATGTTATTTTATTTATGATATTTAGACATCAAATAAATAAATATATTTATGACACAATGATGATGTATTGATTACCTTATTAATGAATGATTTAAATAAATATGATTATAAATGTTAACATAAATTTATTTTAAAACTTTTTATAAAATATAATAATTTTAGGGATTATTATGACTTTTCAGATTTGAATTAATGAAGTTTTTTCAAAATAATCAAGTTGTATGTATTTTTAAAAATTCATGATATGAATAGTATAAAAATTGACATAAATGAGTTTTTAAAACAAAAACTATTTTATTAAATTAAATAATAGTCCTAAAATTTTAAGATTATTTCAAATGACTTATATAATGTTTAAAATTTAATTAATTAATTACTTGATGTTTAATTTCATTTTATAGTAACTGTATTAATCATATAGTATGAATATATGAGAAGACATGATAAGAGTCGAATTAGTTAACTAAGGGTTAAAGCTAAAAGATAAGGTTACATTTGTGACCTAGAATTGTCTAAAACCTATTGGTTGAGAGGTTTTATACCCAAAATCATCTCATATTTTAAAAAAATGACTTTGGGACCTTCTGAAACCGAAAATAATTTTATAATAAAATAATATTTCAAGATATTTCTAAAGTTCCCCTCCTCCCTCTTATAAAAGGGAATCAACTCTACCCTGTAAGAACCCGGGTTTTCAGAACTGGTCAAAATCTCGACCCTGTTTGGATTTTTGACTAGTTTCTGAGGAAACTGGAGAAAATGGGATGTTTTTGTAAATTTCCAGACTACACGCCATGTACTTTAAATACACTCCGTGTATGTGTAGGCGAGTGAATGGCCATGTGCTCACCGAGTACATGCCGTGTGATGACCGTGTAGTAGTTTCTTACTACATGGCATGTAGTTTTGAACACGCCATGTAGACCCCCGACCGTGTGAGGCCATACATGGCGTGTAGGCCATTGGCTGGGTAAGAACCGGGGACACGCCGTGTTCCCTTTGGACTCGCCGTGTAGTCTAGCCGTGTATGAGGGATATACATGGCGTGTGTGTATGTCAGCGAGGAAGAGAAGAGGAACCCGTTAAATGTCGTGTACCCAGAGGTACACACCGTGTACTCATGTCGGCAGGTTCAAAAAGTAAGTCGGTGGAATCAGCCATCTTTTGAATAGTTAAATAAAATATACAGGGCGTGTAGTCCTAAAGTACACGCCGTGTACTTTCTTTTTTTCGCTAAAACGGGTAGTAGCCTCATTTGTTAGGAAGAAATCATCCCCTTCGCTGGGTTGAGCAGGGAGAGCCAGCCGAACCTGTTTTCTCCTCCCGTTCGTCTGTCTGAGACCCGATTCGATCACTGATTAGTGCGTTGGAACCCCCTCGGTAAGGCCTCGATTCCTCTTTAGCCATTTTGTCTGATTTTCGTTCTAGAACGAGTTATAGCTTTTTGAGAAATTTTGAATCTTTTGTAGATTTACCGCGTTTTAAACCGAATTGGCGGGTGTTACTGGAGGAGTAGCATCGTGCGAGTCTCAGGTAGGTGGTGCATACTTCTTTTTGTGTTTTCATAGCTGTTTGGGTGATGCAGCCTTCGGCACGTTTTCGGGTATTTTGAGCGGGACCCGTTTTATCTGCCTTTTCATACTGTATTTCTTATGAGACCTCCGGGATGCTTTTGGGTATGACCGGTTACCAGTTTGCGTGAGCAGGGCCGGGTGAGGGGTCGTTGCTCGTCGGAGCATTTTGGCCGGGGAACGCCAAAATGTTTTTAATTGAAATGTTATTGTTATAAAATGTTTAGTTTAATTTGTTAAAGCCTGTTAAATTGTTGGAGGCATTTAAGACCTCAGTGCTTGTATGGGACAACACATGGTATAGTGCAATTCGGCTGTTTAGTTGGTTTTTCCTGTTTATGTTTTCTGGTAAAATATTTTATATATGCAATTGCTGAATTGCATCTGCTAGACCCTTTTTGGTTGTGTTGGGCTTGGCCTGGTTACGCTAGAGTGATGCTGATCACAGGTTGGGTCTTTGCTCGGGTTACTTTAGGTGGTTTTGACCATGGGATTGGGTGTCATGGACGTCGGCTTGAGGCAGTACGATTTTCAGGTTGGGCATGGCCTGAGATACTAGGGTGGCGATGCCATCGGACTTGAGAGACCTTGTCTTAGGGACACGAGGTGTCAGACATGTTGGTGGCTTAGGACTATTTTGGTGATTACCACTTACTTGGGACTTTGAGTAGTGTGCACACAGAGATACTCTGTGATGAGATGGTTTTGACCACTCGTGTGGGTAGAGGCCCCCGTAGTTGCGGTTAGGTATTTTTGTTTGGGGTGCTTGTCGTAGAAAGCCACATGGGAGGTGAGGATCCTTGAGGAGATGGGAGTGCCTTCGGGACGTCGTTACTTGAGACACGAGGTGTGAGGAGGGAAATGGTGCCGAGTTACTATTTTGGGTGTGCCTTCGGGACGTCGGTACTTGAGACACGAGGTTTCAGGAGGCACATGGTGCCGGGTTACTATTCTTGGGTATGCCTTCGGGACGTCGGTAATTGAGACACGAGGTGTCAGGAGGCACATGGTGCCAGGTTATACGACAGAGATTTCGGCATTGGCCGAAGCAGGTGACACTCTATGGTGGCTGTTGAGAACCAGTGGAGTTTGTGTTTATTTGTGCACTGTACTGTTTACTGATTTCCTTGGAAATGCATAACTTCTTAAACACATATATTTGGTACGCACCATTGGGTGTTATCCTAATGAGATTTTTCTCACACCCTGCACGGGCCCTTCGAGACGCATGCAGACTTTATGGATTTACGTATAGGGAAGAGGCCAGCTTCAGGAGCTGGGTTACGTTAGTTGTTTCTTAGAGATGGTATGGACCTTGAGGTCATGCCTAGCTGGGTTTACATTGTTTGTTTACTTTTCTGTATCAGCATGCTTACTTGTTGTAGCTACTAGTGGTTAGCCATTGGCGCACTTTTTATACTCAGTTATGTATGACCTGTTTTGGATGCATGCTTGGTTGTTTACAGTAGTTGTTGCAGTTGATTGCTAGCATGTTGTTCTTTTTACTTTCCGCTGCAGTTGTTTTCTATATTGCTTCCGCTGTTTATCTATATAGTTTATGCTTCCACTCTGTGGGTCTGGTTCGAGTCTGCTGAATCTTTCTTTCTGCTGCATCTTTACTGTTATACTTGAACCAGTACCCTTACTATGATCCTCCGAGAGGGTATAGCCTCCCCACTATACCTATTCAAACCCTTGCTGCTAGTCAAAATCCTTTGGCGTTCAGGGGAGGTGCACCTAAGGTAGTGACACCCAACCCATTTGGCACTGTTCGGGTGGATGTTTGGGTCCAGGTCATTAAAAAGTAGTATCAAAGGAGTTCTTGACAAGGATTTTGTAGTAGTGTTTTTCTGGCTACTAATGAGATTGAGAATTCTGTTTTTATTTATACTGGTTTTACTATTTGTGATATGGTAGACTGGAGATAGGTTTTTACTGGAACTGGGTTTCTAGCTTGTGCTTGGATGCCTGCAGCCCTATGTACGAGGGATGGACCAAGTTGTCATGGGTGGGAATTGTTGTTTTCTTTTGCTCAGATTATGGTTTATATGATTTCCACCTTGGTGGCTCACATGATGTGTGATGCTGTGGATTGTGATATGAGACCCTTGACCCGATATGGTAAAGGAGAATTAGACCTTGGCCGGTATGGCAAGGCTTGTTGTTGGATTTTGATAGGCACATTTTTTTAGGGTATTTCAATTTCATAACTGGACGTATACTTTGTGAAGTGATAATACCATGTGAATAAAAATCAATTTCCATGATGAATATGCTTTGAAATGTAAATTGGTGAAATTCTTGATTGAATTTCTAGTTGTGCAATGTGTATGCCATGCTTTATATTTTTGTAAAAAAGTGCATGTGGTGGGATATTGGGTCTGACTCCTATGAGAGCAGGCATGTACTATAAATGAGGTAGTGTAACTGTCAGGATTGGGCTACTCGGTCATCAATTTGAGGTAACGTGAGTTGTCGGGACGGGCATGGCCTGAGGTACCTTGATACTTGGCTCTGTTGAGGACGGGTAAGGAGGCCATGAGGCCGGGATGCTGTGGGGCATGGCTTGTGGTGAGGGGGAGTAAGGGTAGTTGTTATGCACTTCCTTTTACTGCTTTACTTATCTGCGTAGAATATATTGTTGTATATATGTAGGGGATGTCTGACCATTTATGGTATTCATCAGGTTACTCCTTCATGACTCGATGGAGCCTCAGGCAGGAGATGATACAGTGCCGCAGGATCAGGGTCAGAATTCAGTACAGGCAGAGCACGAGCCGCACGTACAGGCCTAGGGACAGGATCAGGATCAGGATCCAGCGAGTTTGGCATCATTCGGGTCGTGGCTTGACGAGCAGCTCCGAGTGAGACTGGCACGCGTCTTGCAGGGGATTGACAGAGGTGCGTAGAGTATAGAGACTTATATGGTGTATCTGACGTGGGAGTTCCAGTCGCAGCACCCGCCGCTTTTTCAGGGCGAGGGTGGTCTACAGGCAGCCGAGAACTGGATAGAGAGTATGCAGATGATTTTCGAGCAGCTCGAGACGCCTCTAGGGTGGAGGGTCAAGCTAGCGACGTACATGATGAGAGGACCGGTGAAGTGTTGGTGGGACGTACAGGTTCAGGCTCGTAGGCATGAGGGACTGGCATGGAAGGACTTCGAGGACAGGTTCTTTGAGCACTTCTACCCGGAGACACTGAGGGAAGAGAGAGCTCGAGAGTTCTTGAGTCTTCAGCAGGGGTACATGTCCATCATGGACTACGCATCTACTTTCACAGAGTTGTCTCACTTTGCACCTGGTATGGTGAGTGATGATACAGCTTGGGTGAGGCACTTCGAGGATGGCTTTCGACATTCCATTCGGGTCCAGGTGAACATCTTCAGGCTGGGGTCTTTCTCTGAGGCGGTGAATCAAGTGCTCATCACTGAGGGAAATCAGTGAGAGAAATATCGCTTGGGTAGGACGATAGCTTTAGGTGATGGCTTGAACAGGAGGAAGCAAGGGCGAGATGAGTTCCAGCAGGGCAGTCAGGCCAGGGATTCAATTAGACCACCCTGTGATAGTTCTTCAGTGATTTTCTTCCAGTGTGGACAGCCGGGACATGTTCGTGCGCAGTGCGATAGGCCTCCGAAGGAGTGCCGGTCATGTGGACAGGACAAGCATCTACAGAGGTTTTGCAGGTAGCCTTCTCAGATAGCCGGCAGGCAGGGAACAGGACAGACTGCAGCGTCTGGAGTTGGTTCAGGTTCGGTACCCGGGGAGGGTAGTTGAGGTTCAGTTGTGTGCGGAGGTCATGACAGAGACAGTGGGACCCAACCGAGGGGTCATTGGCCAGTGACTGTAGTATCACCGTAGGGAGTTCAAGAGTAATGCAGTCGTGTTTCAGGCCAGGTGCATGCCGTGGAGCTGCCAAAGGCTGAGCAAGCTGGTGATCCGATGACAGTTAGAGGTACACCACGGTGTGACCGTGATCTCCATGTTTCCTTTTTGGTATGACCTATAGAGGTATGTCTGTTTTGAGTGCACGAGGTGCACAGTATCTTTGTGGACTGACTAGATGATATTCAGTGGGTTGGCACCATCTCAGGTGCGTGATATATATATATATATATATGTGTGTGTGTGTGTGTGTGTGTGTATGAGATGCGTGGCATCGGGGCATCGTGGATACAGGTTACTTGTGGTGTCGTGGGCATCGGGGCATCATGGATGTGGGTTACTTGAGGTGTCGTGGGCACTGAGGCATCGTGGATGCGGGTTACTTGAGGTGTTAGGCACTAGGAACTCGTGGAGGTAGACACCGATACGGTGCAGGATACTTTCGGGTGTCGGAAGAGACACAGGAACACCAATGAGGTGCAGGGGTGATGATGCGTCACGGGAGGATTTTGCTTCTGGAAAATAGGTTAGTAAACCCTTTTTTCTTTACGTTTTGTTGGGTTGAGACTGGGTAAGGCGATTCCTAAGGTGGGGAGCCCCCTTGAAGAATTTATCCAGAACCTTTGAGACCGGGGTAGTCCGGGTTGTTTAACTGGGATAGGCGTGTTTGGTGCCATCTCTTGGTTTCGTTTGGTATCTCGGGGATGATCTACGTTAAGGTGCGGAGTTTTTAAGAACCCAGGTTTTCAGAACGGGTCAAAATCCCGACCTTGTTTGAATTTTTGACTGGTTTCTGAGGAAACTACAGAAAATGGGAAGCTTCTGGAAATTTCCAGACTACACGCCGTGTATGTGAAGGCGTGTGATCGGCCGTGTTCGCGCCGAGTACATGCCATGTGATGACCATGTAGTAGTTTCTTACTACACAGCGTGTAGTTTTGAACACGCCGTGTAGACCCCCGATCGTGTGAGGCCATACATGGCGTGTAGGCCATTGGCCGGGTAAGAACCAGGGACACGCCGTGTTCCCTTTGGACACGCCATGTAGTCTAGCTATGTATGAAGGATATACATGGCGTGTGGGTATGTCAGAGAGGAAGAGAAGAGGAACCTGGTACACGCCGTGTACCCAAAGGTACATGCCATGTACTCATGTTGGCAGGTTCGGAAAGTAAGTCGGTGGAATCAACCATCTTTTGAACAGTTAAATGAAATATACACGGTGTGTAGTCCTAAAGTACACGCCGTGTACTTTCTTTTTCTTTCTAAAATGGGAAGTAGCCTCGTTTTTTAGGCATAACTCGTCCCCTTCGTTGGGTTGAGTGGGGAGAGCCGACCGAACCTATTTTCCCCTCCCGTTCATCCGTCCGAGACCCGATTCGATCGCTGATTAGTGCGTTGGAAGCCCCTCGGTAAGGCCTCAATTCCTCTTTGGCCGTTTTTCTGATTTTTGTTCTAGAACGAGTTATAGCCCTTTGAGAGGTTGTGAATCTTTTTTAGATTTACCGTATTTTAGACCGAATTTGCGGGTGTTACCGGAGGAGTAGTATCATGCGAGTCTCAGGTAGGTGGTGCATACTTCTTTTTGTGTTTTTGTAGTTGTTTGGGTGACACGGCCTTCGGCGCATTTTCGGGTATTTTGAGTGGGACCCGTTTTATCTTCTTTTTCATATTGTATTTCTTATGAGACCTCCGGGATGCTTTTGGGTATGCCCAGTTACCAGTTTTCATGAGCAGGGCCGGGTGAGGGGTCATTGCTCATCGGGTCATTTTGGATAGGGAACGCCAAAATGGTTTTAATTGAAATGTTATTGTTATAGACAGTTTAGTTTAATTTTTTAAATCCTGTTAAATTGTTGGAGGCATTTAAGACCTCAGTGCTGGTATGGGACAACACCTGGTATAGTGCAATTTGGCTGTTTAGTTTGTTTTTCCTGGTTATGTTTTCTGGTAAAATATGTTATATATGCAATTTATGAATTGCATATGCTGGACCCTTTTGGTTGTGTTGGGCTTGGCCCGGTTACGCTAGAGTGATGCTGATCATAGGTTGGGGCTTTGCCCGGGTTACTTTGGGTGGTTTTGACCATGGGATTGGGCATCATGGACGACGACTTAAGGCAGTATGACTGTCAGGTTGGGCATGGCCCGGGATACTAGGGTGGTGATGCCATAGGACTTGAGCGACATGGTCGCAGGGACATGAGGTGTCAGACGTGTTAGTGGCTTAGGAATATTTTTGTGATTACCGCTCACCCGGGACTATGAGTAGTGTGCACCCAGAGATACTCCGTGATGAGGTGGTTTTGACCACTCGTGTGGGTAGAGGCCCCCGTAGTTGCGGTTAGGTATTTTGGTTGGGGTTACTTGTCGTAGAAAGCCACGTGGGAGGTGAGGAGCCTTCAGGAGATGGGTGTGCCTTTGGGACGTCGGTACTTGAGACACGAGGTGTCAGGAGGAAAATAGTGTCGGGTTACTATTTTGGGCGTGCCTTTGGGACGTCGGTACTTGTAACATGAGGTGTTAGGAGTCACATGGTGCCGGGTTACTATTCTTGGGTGTGACTTCGGGACATCGGTACTTGAGACACAAGGTGTCAGGAGGCACATGGTGTCGGGTTATACGACAGAGATTCCGGCATTGTCCGAAGCAGGTGACACTCCATGGTGTCTATTGAGCACCAGTGGAGTTTGTGTTTATTTGTGCACTATACTATTTACTGCTTTCCTTGTAAATGCATGACTGCTTAAACACATATATTTGGTACGCACCGTTGGGTGGTATCCTACTGAGATTTTTCTCACACCCTGCACGGGCCCTTCGAGATGCGTGCAGACTTTATGGATTTACGTGCAGGGAAGAGGCCAGCATCAGGAGCTGGGTTACGTTAGTTGTTTCTTGGAGATGGTATGGACCTTGAGGTCATGCCTAACTGGGTTTACTTTGTTCATTTTCTTTTCTGTATCAGCATGATTACTTGTTGTAGCTACTATTGGTTAGCCATTGGCGCCCTTTTTATACTCAGTTATGTATGACCTGTTTTGGATGCATGATTGGTTGTTTATAGTAGTTTTTGCAGTTGATTGCTGGCATGTTATTCTATTTAATTTCCACTGTAGTTGTTTTCTATATTGCTTCTACTATTTATCTATATTGTTTATGCTTCCACTCTGCGGGTCTGGTTCGAGTCTGCCGAGTCTTTCTTTCCGATGCATCTTTACTGTTATACTCAGACTAGTACCCTTAATATGATCCTCTGATAGGGTATAGCCTCCCCACTATACCTATTCAGACCCTCGCTGCTAGTCGGCAGCCTTTGGCGTTCATGGGAGGTGCGCCTAAGGTTGTGACACCCAACCCGTTTGGCACTGTTCGGGTGGCTGGCCGGGTCCAGGTCATTACATACCCATTTAATCACACCTCTCAAGCCCCTTTTATCATCCAAACTCTGCCCAAATAAGTTCCCAACATCCCTATATTTCTTATAGAATCCTTACCTTATGAATAAGTCAATTCAAGAAATCCTTTTGGCTCAAATCAAAGGGAGTTACACATTTTAAGAGGTAGCGTCTTCTCTAAAGTTCTTTTCCATTGTTTTACTTTTCCACTCCCTATTATATTCTTATTATTTGATTACATAAAAAATCATTATCATCAATATACTAGGATTTTTTAATGAGAAGTATTCAAACTACACTTACACACACCTCTATCTAATGTATACGAACATACTATTTCTGTGTACGGTGAACTGTTGCCTCATGAAACAATGATTGTTCGATTTTCCCCTACCACCTATCACGGTGGCCATTATAATGGAACAATATTTATATATGATATATATTATATTTATATTGTTTCTTTGATACTGTAATTTTTATTTACAAACATTCCTTTATTCTTTTCATGATCTGTAAATAAGATAATTTCATTTGAGGAAGTGCAGACTACTGCCCCCTCAAAGTGATATGACTCATTAATGCCATACATGGAACGTATAAATGGTGAAGTTAATAAAATTATGTAACATATATATCATATTATATTATAATTTAATTATAATATACCTATGTATCATTTAGTTTTCATTTCTTTAATATGACAGATAAATGAGAGTATCATTCATGCATATGTACGGCTTACCGTCTCGATGAACGGTGCATTTAATTTTTTATCTCAAAATGGTATGGACTATTATAAATACGTATATAATGGATATATATGATATTTAAATCATTAATACTATTATAGATATAATGTACTTTTGACCACATGGACAATTTGTAATTATAACAAGATCATTTTCAACTCAAGTACCCAATATCGACAAAATGACTGATATTTACTTAATTAATTGTTTAATTTTTAGAACATGGTAATAGGTGTTATAAAAGTAATAATAAACATGAAAAATTTTCTCAAGAAAGTAGAAATTAACTTAAGTTTATTATTCAGGAAGAACAAGGAACATACATGATGAATCAGACTTAAGGTAAGGGACTTCATCTCAATCTCCTTTCATTGATGCATGTTTTGATAATATACACATCCTTCTTTTACATGGTGTATTATAAACCCCATTGAATTTTACTTTCATTTAATGATAATCTTTTTTCTATGAAGCGTTTTACTAAATGACAAAATGAATGTTTTTAATGTATTCGACGAAAATGACCTCTCCACCATAGTAATCATTATTTGTATTCCTATATAGGACTTAATGTTTTTTCAAGGAAAATAAATCCCTTATTCACTTTTTGGGTGTTTTGGAATTGAACAAGGTTTTTGAAATGGATTGATTATTTCAATATTTTGAAATGATTTGTTAGGAATTTTTATTAGTGATATATTGATATTTTCAATATTTTATGTGTTATGATAATATAATGGTACTTGGACATTTGATAGGTGGTTAAATGATAAACTAGGGATGGGGGTTATGTTATAACCTCCAATGCATTGGGTATGGAAGTCAGTTGTATGGCTATTCTATTTAGTGATATGTGTGGTATTCGACTGTATGGTTATTCCATCTATGTTTTTTTATTTCCCAAGTTTCCTTTATATGATATATATTTATTTCTATGGGATTGTGGTAATATTTTGGTTATATAAAGGGTAAGAAATTATATTATATTCAATGAAGTATATTTACCACTTCTTAAAGGTGAAAAGTATTACTTTATAATAAAGTATTCATGGTTTTCATGTTATCCCAAGACTCGCAGTTTTATCTCTTTATGTATCCCTTACTAAGTTTTTTATGCTCATCCCATGTTTTTGAAATGTTTTTCACAAGACACAAATATGAATAAAGTCAAGTATGGGATCAAGGAAAAGTTATGCTGTTAAAACATGAAACAATGTCATGTTTTATTTTGAAGAGTTTTTGTTTTCTGAAAAAAATGGATAGTGAGTAGAAGTGTCTACTTGTAATATTCAAGATGTTATCTATAATTTATTACCTAATTATAAAATGATCTAAAATTGAAAAGATCCTCAATGTGAAGTAAAGTCAAATTATTGACTTAAATCAATATTATGTGATGTTTATGGATGGGGCCTTATAGTACCATAATTTTTTGGATAAAATTACCCGATTTGTCAAAATAGAATGAGATCACATTTATAATCTCTAGGGATTAATTTCTCCGCAACAACAATACAATGGATACACTAAGTAATGGTTCATAACTACCTATGACTAAAGCCTACATTAAGCTTCATGATGTTATCACTAAAGCTTACAATACAATATCTAGAGCTTGTTTAAACATGATTTGAATGATTATCATGAGATATAATACTGATAAAGATACATGGGAGAAATTATATAACCAATATGATGGATGTATCCTCACAAAGTATGAAATTCTTAATGTTCTTCATATCATTTTTCATAACTTGAAAGTGTTCAATAAGGAAAAGGTTGACTTTTGGTTTAAATGAATCATAGAGGTTTTTTTGTAGTTATTCAAGAATATATTTGTCCTGATATGATCTAAAGGGTATTGTCTATCTAGGGGTAAGTCCGGTGTGACACCCCAATCCCATCTCCAATAGGCTAGGGGATTGCGACATGTGTTGAGTAGGAATATCACACACATTGGAGGCCTTATCCTAAGTTACTTGTGTACACACACATATCCAGATAAAATTATATTATGAAAATAGTGAAATAAAACTTATTCCAAGATGAATTCTTACAAATAAAATCCCAAATTAGAGTACAACATAAGTACAGGGATTTAAAAGAAAAAACTACAAACCCATCAAAACATTTAAAGTGTCCAAAATACCAAAAAAGAAGGTGACTATGGTCAAATGTAAACCCTAGACCTTATTGTGTTCTATCTTTCTCAAATACACTGAACCTATTCATGGGATACCTATATCTCTATCGTAAGGCCTTTCATATGCATAAGATATGACATGTATTGGAAGATCCCATAGATGGGTAAGTATTACATACCTAGTAGGAAACCCCAATATCATGAAACATAAAGTATCAAGAAAGAGTTAGATCATAAGTAAATATAATTCCAAAAACCAAGATATTATAAAGTTACAAACATAGTCACAATGTAGGGTTACAACCATATTTATATCCTCTGATTCTTCTTGAGGATTCATGGTAATTATCATCTAGGATAACTCACTCCTTAGGACTTTCCACACTGATGGACCTTATCTAAGAAGTCATGATTATCTAGACTCACCATAAATAAGGTACAAACTAGATCTCAAAATATATTAATTCAAATATTGGGGATATCACATATGGACTATGGTAGAAACCTAACCCTACACATAGTAATCTGTTAGGTTGGGGATAACATTCCCTAGAAGTCGATAACATGATACCAAACCAAACCTATAGAGGAATGATAGAGGATCGCACCATGAACCACACTAATGTATACCTAACTCAATCCAAGGATAATCCATTTAAGGTACCACTCATCATGTTCTCTAGATAGGATGACTCACAATACCCTCATATGATTAGACCGAGTTAACATACCATATAGATTTTGTTCTAGACTGTAGAGAATGATAGCCTCAACATGGCCTATAAGTAGTATATAGGGAATGTCTTAGATGCATCAAGTATTCTTATGAACAATGGTCCATTCCAATGAAATCTAGCCCATGCCCGTGTACTCTGATCATTCTAAGTTCACTAGTCTTTTCTGGGTACACAGGGTATGTTTGTGCCCATATACATCAGTCATCCCCTTTTACGTGGTTTGTTCCCATATAACTACTTGTCCATGTAAACATTTACTCGTAGGGTATATATTAGGGAATAAGCATCAAGTCACATTGTTTGTGGATAGACTATGTGGTGTGTGATATGAAATTTTTCCTAAACCCAATCCTCTACAATGAGGGGTCCCCACGACATGTGTTAATATGAACTACATGTCATGTAACTCATGATTTTCCAAAATCTCACCATATTCATGATTTTAACCTACACCACATCATCATTTTATACAGCCACAAAATATTCCAAGTAATTTGGATCTGATTTTGACTACAAATGAATCATAATCAGTGGGAAAATTATAGAAACCCAATCTATTTTTTATTATCCTCGATCCAACTGCATCACCGAATTCAAAAAACCAAAATCAAAGAAAAACTAATCCTTGTTTGATCTCCCATCTCATTTCATCTCACCTTAACCACGAACTCGATCCTAATTATAGACCCACAAAAATTGACTTGTTTCACCAATGTTTGACTATAAATCAATTAGTTTCTAGTTATTGTCGAACCAGTGGATAAATGGAACCCCAAAGATTAACATAAAAATAATGAGGGGTGAAAAGTGTGATCCATAAATTTTTGGAGTGGATGTTGGAAATTTTTAAAATTTTACTCACACTATTGTAAAGGATAATGTTGGATGTATGAGTTAAATGAGGATCAATCGATAATTTAAATTCTTAATTCTTTGTTGATAATCCAACACCCATAAATAAAAGAATGAATGGTGAATTATATGGTTAAAGGGATTATTTTTTGATTGATAATAACAATAAAAAATGGGATAAACCCAAAATAAAAAAAAATATTATGTGGGTTTTTAACCGATCCTGGAGGATGGATTCATCTAGATCTTTATTTCAGTGAGATCCATGAAGTACTTCATCACATCTATTCTCAACCCATGATTTATCTATCATTTTCCAAAGGCACTCCACCATTTATCCTATCAAATCCCTATGGTTATGTGTTTACCCCTAGGAATTTTCCATAACATGGTTTAAATGGATGATTAACATGTTAATCCAATAATAACCAATATATTAATCTATAAATTTGTTATTTATTTATTTTATCCCATGACCTCTCTTAAACATAATGTATCACACACAAAAAATCTATATCATTCCTAGGGTAAAAGTTTCATTTTAGAAATAATGGAAGATTGGGAATATACATCTGAAACACTATTGGGTATATATTTCATTATTTTAGATAACTACTTGTGTGTGATATGATATATTTAACATATCATCTTTGAGGCACCTTAATACCCATAATATCGCGCTAACTCTACATTTAGATCAAAAAATTACCTTTATAATATTAAAAATATTTACAAGGTAAAAATAGAGTCATTTTTCTCTACCCACCTAAGGGATTTTCATCGTAAATAACCAAATTACTACTAAAATAGAAAAGGATACTGGTCTAATATTGGTTCCCCCTCTCCCATGTTCTCTACTAAAGATTATCATGCTGCCATCAGACATTAATTAAGGAAACCACTCACCCATGAAGGATATTCTTCTACCAATACTTGATCTGTACTGGGTACACTATTAAAGAAGAATGTTCCTTGAAGTCCATCTCTCCCTAGTAAATAACATGTGATGGGTTTTCCACATACCCCCTCTATGTAGGTGCATGGGAGACATAATGTACCCAATCTTACTATATAGATAGGGATCTATGGTATGGAACCTCAACCACACTATTACGTATCAATAAAGGGAAAATTAATCTAGGACAGAACTATATTTAATAACCAATCCATTAAAACCCTTATAGATGTGTGGAATTCAAGAACACATGTCCTCTCTCATTGAACTCCAAAGGCCTCAGTTTTTAGTCTGTATAAGACTTATATTAGATCTAGGAAGTCCTCATCTTCTCTTACACGAAATTAACCTCCCCTATCATCATTCACACCAGCTCTAAATACATGAGTGTTGAATCCCCTACATTAGTCTATCATAGTGGTGACCTATAGGGACTCCGATAAAAGGCCTCAAATGGTTTCATATAAATTAATGAGTGGTAGTAATTATTATAAGAAAATCCACCAAGGTTAGTTGATACTATAAACTATGAAAAAAACTAAACATGAAATACCAATGCATTTCCTCAAAAACATGAGTTGTATCCTTAGTCTAGTCATCTGAATGGGGGTGAAATTTCATTCTCAACCAAAAATGAGTCCAAGAAGTCCCCATAAAAACCACTCTATTACTGTGACAATAATTGATCATCATGGATTGAAATGATTTTTATGGGAACTTCATGATGTCGATATATCTCCAACACATACCGGAGTCCCAATATCTCTATTGAAATATTAATTCATTTGTAATATAATTGGGATGAAAAGGTGATTAATTCTCTAATTTTCCAGATAGAATCTTGATATATAGAATACTGTAGAATTCCATTCATGGTTACCTTGTATATACCATCAAACATAAACTTGTGAACCTTAATAGGCTGAGATAAACCAACTAGAACCCATTGATCGACCTTGAACTACACATAAGTGGTCCATCAAGAGAGATACATGGGTACTCCCCTCTTCATCTATAGCCACCATTACTGATATTGAAGTGCCTGGTACATGTTCACCACTCATAGATGTACCACTAAGGAAGATGTATGAATGCCCCTTAGATCCTGCTCAAGTAGCATAAATGGTATAAGCACCTTCACTAAAAAAAGATGATGTTCTCCCCTACATTAGAAAATCGCTCTATAGAAAATATATATGATATCCAACTATGCATGGTCTTATAATAGATTTCTCCATTCTGATCCTCCCTAAAAAAAGTAAAATATGTTTTAAAAAAACCATTAATTGGAGGTATGTTATATCATCATCATCCATTAAGGAAATATGCCATGAGGCTAACTACCCTGATTCCTCAGTCATCAATAATGAAAAATATCTCCTACTGATTGATCAGCCACTATGTTCTACTTCCCAAGATTTTATACAATATAAAAAAATAGTTCACACTTTAATAACCGAAATATGATGGAGAAATTTGTCGCCTTCTCTCCTCTCCTAGGATGACCCAGATGATGGATGCATCGTCACCTCCCCCCCTCAGCCTCTCTCGACCTGGGGGGGAGGAGAGTTCTCCTTTGCTCCCATCGCCTTCTCGCCCTGCATTGTTTACCCCATTCATGGATCCTACTTCCTCCCTGATTTCCCCTCCATTGACATTAGACCTAAAGTCTAATCCTTAGTTGAGGGAGTTCTTATCGTTCCAATTTCCTCCCTGGAGTTCACGAAGGCATCCGCATTGATGAAACATTATCTAGTGGCTTGTTTTGGTAAAAAACCTCTGTTATTCAATGTCTTCAACAGATTCCTGTTTAACAAGTGGAAGCTGCAAGCCCAGGTGACTATAAGGATTTTGGATTCGATACACCTCATGGTTCATTTTCGGATGGAAGAAGATCTTATCCATGACTTGAAAAATGCTCCGTGTGTGATCTCAGGTTTTTAGTTTGTTTTCATTCTGTGGTTGTTCGATTTACAATTGAAGCGTGATCCCCCCCATTTCGGAAATATGGTTCTTGCTTCATATTCTTCCCCTACCGTTTCAAAATCCAGCGATTCTCTATTTGATTGGAAACCTTGTGGGTCGTTTCCTCTGCTCGAACCAGTGTACTCACACCATCTGTCATCTAATTTCATTGTAAATATATGTTGAAGTTTACATTTCCAAGTAACCTTTGGACACCATTGGCATTGATATTCATGTTGAGTTGTGGTGGTACCAAAAGTTCTTCTATGAATCTTGGGTTTTATATTGCTCATCTTGCAGTCATCTCAGACACATGGCATACTGTTGTAGGTGAGGTTTACCGAGGGATCCTTGGGTGGACCTCATTTCTGGTTCATTGGGTGAGGGCTAGTCTCTGAAGGTTACAGGGAATTATAGCAAGACCCCCTTGGCTGAAGTCACACCATGAAAATCACTTGAGGTGGAAGATCCGGGATCCAACAAGGAAGTATGCTATTGGGAGGACCCTAAATCTTCAAGTGAGGTTCTGTTCATGTGGATATCACTTCCACCTATATAGAATTAGTTAGGTTTGAAGATAGGGATTTATTTAGGCGTGGTGAAAGGCACAAAACCTACGGTTCTGAAGCTGAGGGTTGCAGATGTTTTTGCTCGTTTGAGGAATGATATTGGTGTAAGACCCTTGTCAAGAAGTGCAGGGGAGACTATGCAGGCCTGTGAGTTTCAGAAGTTTTCCTCCTCTTCAAATGTAGATGCAGGACATGCAGTGAGGATCCCTCCATTGGATGTTGATCTGACTATATAGCCGACCTCATCTAGTCCACCTAAGGAAGATGTGGCGTGCATGGAAGTCTACATTGCACCAGGTACTGGAAGACTTCAGAAAAGATTGGTTTGGGAGGACACTGACAAGCAGCCCCAATTTATGGGACATGTATTTGTGCAGCCCAGAGGTTCAGATCTGTTTGAGCTGAACCTGTTGGCAAGACCATCCTATGCTGACACGGTGAAGTCTGGAGAAATTTTTATTCAGTCTCAAAATTGATTTGCAGTGCTGGGAGAGGAGTGTTATGCACCCGAGGAAGGGGTGATATGGAGGCTTCTCATGAGAATAAGGATTATGATTTGGACACCCTTGTCGAGTCTAAGGAAGTTTACATGGATGAGAACTATATTAGATCCTCTTCAAGGAAGGTAAAGAACACTATAATTGATTCAGATGGGTTTCTAAAGAACTCTCATAGGCCGCGTATGAGGAAAGACTATTCTTCATTAACAATCCCTCCTATTACTAGATCCTAAAGTAAAGGAAAGCTTCCTCCAAAGGTTCTCAAGAAGGTTTAGGAAAAGTCTACTAAGTATCTTGACCCACCAGCAAGGGAATATTTTGTTAGTGACCTGGTGTATGCTGTAAAGGAGCCTATTGAATCTGATATCCACCAGAATGGGAGGGAAATGATAGAGTGTGGTGAGTGGGAAACCATCATCGATGGAAATGAATAATTCTCTAATAAAATTTTATAGGTTATCACCACACAAGAGGAGTTTGACAGGCTGGTTGGGAGGCGTCTTCAGGGTAACCTTACCAAGGAGTAGCGTGACTGGTCCCAAAAACAACATGGAATACTGGCTCATGGATTTAACAAGAAGAAGATATTTATGGAAGAGTTCATTCATACATGGTAAAACATGGCATACAATTTGGAAAACCTACTCAAAGAGGATCTAGATGAGAAGGATACCATTATTCAATGGAGTCTTCACAGAGGTACAATCTCAAATAGGCTTAAACTGAAAATCTTAGATTCAGCTATGACGTATCATGTTGTTTGATTTTATTTGCATACTTGATGGGTTTCTCACTTTCCTTAAAAGTGTTTTCTTAATAAAGAAAAAATATTTTGAGGTTGTAATATAAAAATAATAATCCTATTATAAATCTATCCATATAATATATATCATGTTATAACATTTCGGTGAGAAATTATAGATG
Organism: Viscum album; assembly: GCA_963277665.1. Classification (NCBI taxonomy): domain Eukaryota; kingdom Viridiplantae; phylum Streptophyta; class Magnoliopsida; order Santalales; family Viscaceae; genus Viscum; species Viscum album. Next base: position 1,072,308,518 of record OY728121.1, on the reverse strand, counting down.
AGACTGTTATAGTTATAATAGATGATAAACCAATCTCTTATAAAGTAGTGTCACGACATTTTCCTGGTGAAATCACCACCGCCAACACTAGATCATGGGTCACATAGTTCTTCTCATGGGTTAACAATATATGATATCAATAAGAAATAATGATCAATATCTATATTAGAACATATCTTATACAAGATTTATAGGAACAATATAATACAAAATACTCAACACCCTCATATATAAGTCTCAAGATAGGGACACTCATCAAACTATATCATAACTCCATAAAAGTATTCTGAGGATTCTAGATCGACAACAATGGATATCCCAATCAGGTCAAAGAATACAGGGTTTCCTAAATCATGGAGTAATCGAGTATGAATCTAGAATAGTATTATTACACCCCATGGAATCTTCATACCTTAGAAACATTCTTGGGTGGCTATCAATATGAAACTAACTCAACCTTTACTAGGACCACAACTACCCCCTTTTCTAAGATGACATGTCATATTAAGAAGAACTCTTGAATCCAGAATGACTCTTTGAGAGTTTCCAATAAATATGGTTCTCTTGTAGTATGTCTAAGACCATTATCAAGTGTTCCGCATGATCCTCCTATGATACAAGGAACCCTAGGATGTCATAAATTGACATTACTTTGAACTAATCAATGATGTGATGAAATAGCTAATTCATAAGTCCTATAAACCCCAATGGTTCGTTCATCATGAAGAATGGAATCCCTATTTACTCATTGTGACTATAAAGACATCAAAATTACATCTTCAATATATCCATGTCTCAAACATAGAGTTAGTGATAACTCGACCTTAGGTAAATCATAGAGAACTACTTCACTCCTCTCAACTAGCCTAAGAGTTCATCAATATTTAGTATAGGATATTTATTCTTCATGGTCATCTAATTTTGGTTTTTGTAATCAGCACATAACTCTAGAAAACATCAAATTTCTTAGAAAAACCCCAGGGATGCCAATGGTAACACATTATTTCTATTAAATCCCTTCATCTAAAAATCTCCCAACTATACCTTTAGATATTCAAGATTTATGGCTTCCATCTGATATGCTAGAATAGATATCGAGGACGTCCCTTAGAGTAAGTATATCTAGAATTCGATCTCTCATTTGGAAGTTAATATCATAAATTCTTTATAGAATATGTATTCATACTATTCCACTAATGAAGTAAGATAAAATCTCATAACATCTACTTATTTAAGGGTAATACTAGAAAAATGAAGATTAATTGGTTGTATCCATATTCAGATGAGTCCATCCATCTCTTCTTTCAATTATTTATCACAAATGATGGAAAACCTCATTCCATCATATCATTCACATTTCAACCTCCACTTGAAATAGTCAATAATCCCATGAACTTATGGATAATATTCTATAACAAAGATATGTTGTAATTCTTCATTACAACTTTTAAAAGATTACATGATATGATTTTTCCTGCATGAGTCATATCACACAATAGAAAAAAAAAATTGATCACTAAATCTTGTTTGGTATGAGTCTTTATAAGTAGGGGTTTATCCAAAGGCTCCATCATAAACTATAGATCACAAATAAGGGATATGGCATGAAAATAATGACTCATGGTTATGACTATCAATACATTAGTTAAAATAGTGAATAAATATAGCATACCTCAGATCGTACCTAGAGACACTAGGTCATAGGCCATCACTATTTTCAGTTGTTCTCATCCTTAGCCACTAGCTCTATGAGATTGGCATGGACCGCTAGGGGTGGTGGTGGTGACAAATCAAGTTAATTACCACCACATAATACTCTCCAAAATCCATTTCAATGTCCGTCTCCATATATACCTCCATGATCTAGACATTATCTCTACCATGGTTTTTCATCTACAATCTCTCAGTATAAAACTTATTAGGTTGGAAAATCACATGTAATATGTCCCCTCCCATATTAGGAGTAACACCACCTCTCCCACAGCTAATAATAACTATCGTGAGAGGAATTAATTATAAACCCTATATCTAGAAAATTCCTCTAGAATTCCTCATATGAATATATCCTGAATATTTTTTGTTTTCTACCATATTTTGGTGTATCATCTCTAGATTACCCACTAATTTCTTTAAATATTGGTGATTACTCTGATATGAATCCCTCCACATATTTGGATCACTTGGCACCTAGAATAAGTAAGAATTAAAAGGTTTACTACTCCAACCCAGGTTTCTCAAAATATTCCATGATCAATGGTTCATGGATAGAAGGACACATAAGGAACCAATTTTCTATAATATCATTAAATGTTAGGGAACCTCGACGCATAATTTTTAAGTGTCGTATTTCTCTTCTAGAGATCCTGAAGCTTCTGTATTTTCATTGTTTGTAATGTCACTGGGTATATCTCCTCAATGAAGAGATTCTTGAACTCATATCAAGAAATATTTTCCTCATCATTTATGCATGTACCTAGACTTCACTATATCCATATAGTGTAACGTAGAAGAATCACCACCATTACCACCATCTAATCTGGAAGGGTATTAACAACATGGAAATATTTAGCAATTATAGTAAGACATTCCTTTATTACATCATGGGTCTATATCACAATGAAACCTAAGGTGAATGTACAACCAAAACTCAAAAACAATGATCTTCCTACACACATTATCCACTGGTACAACCACAAAAAAATTCTGCTCAATGGGTGGAGGAAGGATTATAAAACCACCCATAGGCACTACCTCCTACATAGGTCCCTATACTAAAGGCTCATCACTATAAAGATCATCATCACAATCTTATGGTGGAATCCTAGCTTGCCATCACCATCAAGGAATCCTAATATAGATAAGACATACCACATTTAATTAGTATATATTTAGGGATAAATTGATAAGGAAATAGAAACCACAAAATATTCTTATATGATAAATGTGCCGATGTTTTAAACATAACAAGTGTCTAAATGTACCATGTAAATAATAAATTTATCATAATATAGGGGAATGAATACATCAAACACTACATCAATACTAGGTTCCCTATCCTATGATCCAAACATGAGAAACTATAACATTTTTTCCTATTTCCCATACCAAACCTCAGATCACAATATTCTCCAAAGTCTAGTCTTAATAAGAATTCATTGATACCAATTTTTCATGACCCAACTTTTGGGGCCCGCATGGCCAGCGGTAAGATGAGTGTGACACCCGATGCCTTCCACGAATAGGTTATGGTACGGAAGCACATACTGAGTATGTAAATCGTAGACATAGTTGGCCTTAGCCTAAGATACTTTTACTCATGGACACTTCTCCAAATATAAGTACAATACATAATGGATGCAATAAAACAGATAATAAGATGCATGAATAAATGTAAAATCCCACATCTGAGTGTGAAATAAGATCAAAGAAGAAAAGTGTCAAATAAAATCCCAAAAAAACTATAAAAATGTCTAACATTATATAAAGGAGGGTGAAATAATCAAATTAAAATCCTAGACCTAGCTATGGTTCATCTAGATCAACAATGATCCACATAATCCTAGTTCACCTTGGACTCCATCGTAAGTCTTGAATCCATCCTAAGAAACAACATTTGTTGGAATAACCCATATATGGGTGAGTATAACCTACCCAATAGGATATCCCAAAATCACTAAACATAAAGAATCAATAACGAGTCATCTTATATGAAAAGATAACATAAATAACAAAGATATAATCAGGATAGACAAAAGGTATCAATGTAGGGTTATAACCATATCGATGGACTTGGATTTCTCTCAATGATACAATTTATTGATTTTCAAGCACAAATCACTCCTGATTTCTTGATATAAGAATGTTTCTTAACTGAGAGTTTGTTCCTGTATGGACTCTCCACAATGAAGGTACACACTAGAACTTAGATGATGTCGATATAAATATAAGGGATCTCACCCATGTTCTATGGGGGATTCCTGACCATTCCTAGAGTAATCCTATAAGATGGTGATAACACACCCTCAATGTCAGTAATGGGATACCTAACCCATCCTAGGTAGGAATGATAGAGGATCACACCTCAGGACACACTGAGGGATACCTAACATTATCCAAGACTAATCTATAGTGTGGATCACTCATCTTATTCTTTCAATGGGATTCCTCACAATACACTCTTGTGAATGGACCAGGGGAACATACCTTGCTGATTCTAAAATATAATAAATAGAATGAGGACATCAACCTACCTCTAATGAAGTAAAGGATGTGTATAGGGTATATATGATGTATAATGGATAACCTAGGTCATCCTATGTACCCTGGTCTATTCTTATGTACTCTAGTTTATGCCCATGTACTATGCATGTCCCTGTATACTCTAGTCGTGCTCAGGTGATCTGACTATGTCCCTGTAAAATGGCTGTGTCTTTCCTCATGTACTCCGATCAGGAATTATTCCACTGGATGTTCCCGTGTACCAGGTCATGATTGTTTCCATGTACTTCTAGGCTACAAATCGGGATACAAGCATTGATTCAAATGGAATGTCGATAGAAAATACATACATCGCATGCATTAATTTTATGGTACATCAGAACATTTATTTTTTTTAATTTAATAAATCAGTATTGTTAATATTTGGAAATATTAATTAGTTTTGGGTTTTTTTGGATGGAAAGAATGAATATTAGAATAAGGAGAAAAAATACATGAATTTTGGACAACAAAGACCCTTCCCACCATGATGTGAAGTAGTAAGGTCTGAGAATGGGAAATTATAGAAGGTTTCCCTTAATGTTGGATATGTATGGGATGGTACTAGTGTTAAAAATGAAGAACCAAGGCTAAATGGAATTCCCATATCTATAAATTGAGGATTGACATCGTGAAAGAATTACACATAATAAAAAAAGTATAGGTAATGAAAGGAATTTAGGCCATGAGGTAAAGAAAAGACAACCATAGGAGAGCCAAAAAAATCATATCCTAAATCCAATTCATTACCAGAATGTTTTGAGACCGACCTAGGTATGACTACTTTAATCATATTTTCAACAGGACACTTAAAATTAAATTCTTGGATGGACATTAAATGCGAGTATTTATCCAAGACTCATAAAGTCTACATTTATTAGAAACATTAATGTATATATATCCCACTAATATCTATAAATATGAGGTAAGGGATTCCACAAAAAATCCATTTAGAAGGTTCTGTTGTTGGTATCAACAGAATTTTTCCACCAGGATGTTTAGGATAAAAATTTTGTTTCATTATCCCCTCATGACTAGAATGAGGAGGTAAGCCTTATTAAAATAAATTTTAATGAATGTGGATTGATTTTATTAAGGTATTTTAGTTTTTAATTCAATTACACTGGGTATTTTTCTATAACACTAATTTTTTAATTCTATTCTTTACTTATATTATACTTGAAAATTTCATGATTGATGAGAAATTGATACTTTCAATGCATGACTAGTGTATTATCTAGACAATTAATATTGGGTGGATTTTTTTCTATGTTTAAAAATATATTTAGAGTTACCACATCATCAAAATACTAAAGTGACATGACCATTGTAAACTGGTAAAATAAGAGATTTTGGGGTTACCTTCAATGAAAATTGGATTCGTCTAAAATAGGTTTTGAAAAAACTTGAGTTTTATTTTGTTATATTATGTACTAATCAATCATGAAACTAGATTTTCAATTTCCAAATTCATTTTTAATTTTACTAAACCTAAAGAATTTATCATTCTCTTTATTCAATCAATTTAGTCTATAATTCATTCATTAAATTGATAATTATTTATTGTAAAATTAGTATGATCCACAACCATATCATTGAGAGTTGGACCTCTAACATTAATATACCAAACTACCCTATATTTTAGTGGTTTTTTCAATTAGTGTTATAAATTTAGAAATTTGGTAACCGTATGGGAATTAATGACACCATGGGGGTATCAAATTTTTGGCATCGTTTTTAGGGAACTTATTTAAGAATTTATTAGTTTAATATTTTTGAAAACTTATTTTCTCATATTTTATGTTCCATGATTTTTTGTAGGATTTTAATTTATTTAAAATTTATTAATTTTTACTTTACTTGGTATTATTGGTTTTTATGGAATGATTGTAGAGCATGATGACTAAAAATGGAAGGTTATTCTTCATGCAAATTTATATGGCCAAAAACTCAAGGAAACTAGAATAATGAAATATTAGTTCCTTGAGAACACACTACCATACACAATTAATAAAAACACAACACCATATAAACAAGATCCAAATTTTAAAGATAAGAATTGTGAACAATGAAACATTGAAAATGAAACATTGGTATGTCGAACTTATAAAGATGAATTTTATTCTAATCTTGATTCCCACAACATTTCAGGCTTAGAGGAATAAGGGAACCTTACTTCAAAACTTTATTAGGACAAAAAAATTGAGAAAAGAACATAATGATGATGAAGAATAAGATATAAAGGAAAAAGGGGACATTACAGATGAATATAATTCAGTATAGGTAAAATTTAAAAGAATTTTTTAAGATAAATAAAAAGAGAAAAACCAAAAATTGTAGAAATTTAATTCCAAAAATATATAAAGGATTCTTGAAAAACTCTTATTGTATCTAATGGATGATGAATATAAACAGGAAGAAGAGGAAGAAGATTCAGCTACACCCTCTGATGACTCCATATAAGAACAAAAAAAGCACCAAAATAATGAGAGACTGATTAACTGGATGTGGAACCCAAAGAGATCATCAATGAAATTAAACACGCACAACTATCCATAAAAATATGAAGAATTTTACCAATTTTGGATATATTTTGAGATGATTTTGGTTATCATAGTTCAATTCAAATTTTTCTCACAAAATCAATGTTCATGGAAATTTAAACAAATAGAAGATGAGCTGAGAAATATGTGATACCAAGTTAAGATTGGGTAAAAATAAGACATATAAACTTATACCGCACTCCAATTTTCAATAGTAGGTATAGTCGAGCTAAATGATCATTAAAAGGAGTAGTTTATAGGTGGAAACCTAATTATTTTTTCCTTTTAAGAAATTAGATTTATTTATTTTTCATGATTTATTTTTATATTATGATTCAATTACAATTACCCTTATATATTTTTAGAATTCTAAAAATGGATTATATTTTCACTTGTTTATCTATATTTTTCTGGTCCAAGACAAAAGCACTTTAGAGCAAGATGTAGGCAGAATGAAGTGTAACCTCTAAGACCAATACACTTCTTGTAACCTTTTCACATTGTGAAATTAAAAAAATAAATTTCATGTACCCCATTCATGTCATGAATTGGTAAACAAAGAACATATGCGTCCACATTCTAAGAATAAATAAAAGGGTAGAATGTTTTTCAATGATGTAATTTTATATTTTATTACGCAAAAATGATTTTAAATCATTCAGTTATCAATTTCATTCATGCACTTGATTATTTTTATAAACAGATAAACTAGGATATATAAATTACTTGGATACATGAACATCCATGATTTTCAATTAAATTATCATTAAATATGAATAAAAAAATTTGAAATGTTTTTTAGAGATAAAAATTTAGTTTTGTATTTATTAAATAATTATTTATGGGGGAAGGTTAATTTTTGTAAATGAAAATTTTCTAATATTTCTCCATGTTCGGAATTTATGATATTTACATTAATTGATTTAATTATTTTTATGCATTTCTAGGAGTTTTTTATGACCCTTTATCTCATTCCAAAAACATCCTCTAAACAAATTTTTTCACATTATTTCTCTCATATATTTCTTGAGTGACTAGGAGTTCTTACTTATAGAACTCACAATGCGTGTTTTTAAAGATATGATTGTACAAAATTCAACTTAAATATGATTTTGGAACATTTTTTTGTTCACCCCTTATATGAATACCCACATTAAATTATTTATTTTTAACCCCACACAAAACATGAATATCCTTGTTAGGGAAGAGATGTGTTACAATACCATTTTATCATTTCCTACATTCCTATGAATATTTTTCATGTGTATAGAAAATAACATTAGTAGATACAATAACTGGTAAAAGGGATACAATTTTTTTACAGATATGTGTGGGGGGTTTCATATTATTTTGGGAGGGAACTTTAATTTTAATTATTTCACCCCTCATGTATAAAAATTTATTGAAAATCGGTTGTGTCTTGGGAAATTCATAAATAATAATTTCTTGATCGATGATATTTTGTAACTATTAAAAATATAGTTGTGAGGAGTTCATTTGGGATTGGGTGGTTTCTGTGATATTTTTCCCAAAAAAATTGGATGAAAAAACATAAAAGGGTAAACAATACAAGGGTTTATTTAATTTATTTCCATTAAATTCTTAATGATCATTCTTTGAGATAATGGGGTGAGGATACTTTCAATGATATATTTTTTATTACAATAGAAGGTACTTTATGTTATAACCAATGATTTTATTTTCTAAAAATAGAGTAGAGTATGAGTATATTGAAAATCCACTGTAGGATGATCAGGGAATTTCAAGGAAAGTGATCTTACATTATAATATTACTACATTATTGAATTTAGCATCATTTCCCAATGTTTTCCAATTTTTTGGGATAAAAATTATGCGGAATAGGAAACCATCATGAAAGGTTTTTTTATGGGATTGAATATTTATAAATATGTTTAAGGAATTGGTTTCACAAAGACTAGGTTTCACAAAGGCTAATATTTGTAAAATATGTGGAACAACATGTACAAGAATCGTGAATGGTGCAATGGGTTTATGGTAATCTCTGTGATTACGAGAAGCTTCGTGAGATAGTTAAATTTCACTAGGGATTCGTGAGTGTTGGATCTTCATGAACATGTTTTTGGAGTTTCATGAAAAATCTTCCAGAGTCATGAGTGCATAGTGAAGGGTCAAGCCTATAATTATGAGGCTAACCCAACATTATTTCTATATAAAAGTACTTAGAGAAAAGTATGAATCACTCTAACTTCATTAAGGCTAAGTGCTTCATAAATCAAGTATTAAAAGTGACCTCAATCATCTCAACAAATAATATCTTAGTCATTACCAATGCTTAGGTTTCTTGTAAAATGGAGTTTTGAAATGATAGGGTATTTCATGTTGACTCAGTGAACTTTACAAAAGAAGTAAGTTCCATGATGGAAATTTTCATTGCAAAGGTAGTGAGGTTCACAAAGGAGCTTCATGAATGGTTATTTTTAACATCTATTTTTAGTGAATAAGTGTATTAAAAGTGCATCAACTTAGGTCTAAGGGGGAATGATATTATTATGCTTGATATGGGAAAAGACATTAATTTCAATGCATTATTTCAACCTTCAATTCGATAAACTGATTAAGGATTCTCCTGTAGTAGTGATCTAGGGAGGTCGACAGAAGTGTTCTAAGGGATCTAGTGTATTGTCCCTAAAATATTGTAATGGAAGTGTCCCTAGCATATAGTGAACCAAGTAAGATTGAATTATTATATCTCTTCATGTTAATGTTTTATTACTACCTGATTCATTAATATAGGTTTAACAAATTCCTAAAAATATGAGAACATGATCCTTCACTTTAAAATAAAAATTTCACAGCCTGATTTACCCATCCCCACTCATGGTGTTCAGGGGTCCTATATTTTAGAGGCAATACTCCATTTTGATATTTAACTATTTTATATCATTTACCTACCAGTTGTGAGACTTAGAGTCATTTGATCTTAAACAGTGAATTCATCATGATTTTTTGTGATTTTTTCTTCAATAATTGAGAATGTATATTCATTAAAAGCCTATGATAAGTGTCATGTTATTGAAGTATGTGCATAATTCTATTTATAATTATAACATTATAATGAGAAGAAAAATTCATGGGAGATATATTAAAAATGGAATGCATATAAATGATGAATTTAAAAATTAAAATGGATTAATGAAAGTTCATATCTATTTTAAAATGGAAAAGGAAAAATTCTTGGTTGATTCTTTTCTTAAAAAAATGAGGCATTGATAAATTTTCAAGTTTGATGATTGAATATTTTACTTCCAATTTGATCGATTAATGTTATTGAAATTGAATTTAAATCAAGATAAGGTTACTTTATATTATGTTGATATTCTATCCTTTATGACAAGTATGAATTAAAGTGTGTGGGTATTTGATATATACATTTCATGCATACATTTTATGATAATTATTAGGTTGATATTTATAATTTTATTGATAAATCATGTCAATTTTTGGAATGTTTAACTAGTTTGGTGATTTTCGGATGAAAAGAATTTATATTTTAAAAATGAGAAAAAGAGAAAAATGATTTAACACCAAAGTCACTTCAAACCATAATAAAAACCAGAGAAGTGTGAAATTGGAAAATTATGCAAGGCCTCACATGATTTTTAAAACATATGGGATGATCCCATGGGTTATAGATGAAGAACCAGGGATATAAATAATTCCTATGGATGGAAATTTAAGATTCACATCGTGAAAATATTAAAAAACATGAAAACATTTCAGGGAATGAATGGAATTAGGGTCACGATGTGAAGGAAAATCAATAAGTGGGAGATTGAAACTTTCACATCGTGAATCCAATTTCCAATATGAAAATTTCTAGGAAGACTGGAAAATGACTTCCTTGATGGTATTTTTAGTGGGATACATAAAGTTAAACTTTTAGGAGGCCATTAAATGTAGGTATTGACACATGAATCATAATTTCCATGATTATTGGAAACCTTAATTCAACACAATTCCCTAATCTCCATAAATAATAGGCTAAGGGTTCCTCACAAAATTAATTCATGCGATTTCATCATTTGGATCAAAATTCAACCACTATAGTGATTCTTAGGATAGAATTTATATTTTCCAACCCCCTCATGGCTAGAATAAGGTGGTGGAACTTGATCAATGAAACTATAATGAAGGGGGATTGATGGTATTAAGGTATTTTATTTTTGAATGCAATTATTTTAGGTCATTTTCAACAAACCTAATTTCTCAATTCTATTATTTTCATCAATCATATTGGAAAATATCATGATCAGTAAGGGAGTGATACATTAAACACATTGACTACTGAATGATCCTAACCATCACAATTTGGTATATTGTTTCCTATTTTTAAATATGTTTCTAAGTTCCCATATCATCTAAAACCTGAAGTAAAAAAGACCATTCTAAAAAGGGGAAATCAATAATTTTGGGGTTGGCCATTATGAACATTGGATCATTCTAAAATTGTTTTTGATACCATATAATTTCTATTTTTTTATATAATTTCATATCTAATCATGAACCTAGATTTTCAATTTCCAAGTAAGTTTTCAATTTTTAGGAACCTCAAACATTCACCATTGTCACTATTCAATTTATTTAGTCATGATTTCATTAATTAAATACTTATTTAATTATTTTTAAATTAAAAATTTCTCAAACCTTATTTCTATGGGTTCAACCATGAACTTTCATATCCTATACTTCACAATAGTTTAATGGCTTGTTCAATTCGTGTTATTAATTTATAAATTCAATAACCTTATGGGAATTAATGAATCTCACAAGGATTTCAATATATCACACATCATGTCTTATATAATTATTCTGAAACCCTATCCACCATATCAGGGGGACCACATTTCATGTGGATAGACCACATGGCATGTGATATTTAACTCTTTTAAAACCCTAAATGCTACTGTATTGGGTCTACACAATGTGTTTTCATTAGAACTGCACAATGTGTGACATGGTATTACCAAATTCTCACTATATTATAGTGTTTATACTCATTCCTCTTTCTACTTTAATGGATACATGAAATATACAAATTAAAATTGATTTGAGGTTGAATAAACATGAATCATTTTTGATGGCCAGATTTAGGCCACCCAATATGTGTGTGGTTTATCCTTCGTCACACCACATCACCAAACACAAAAACACATGAATTAATAACACATGAAACATATCTAATATCACATAAAATATCATCACGCCATAAACATTCTCTTGATCCAAATTCAATACCCCAAAATTTGATCTTATGTTTCAATGGTTAACTTCACAAAGATCGGTTTTTGGCTATTGTCGAACCACCGGTCAAATGAAACATTGATAAATAATGGATAAATAATTAGGGGAGAGAAAAAGAAACAATAATGGTGAGGAATAGATGTTATCCATTTTTTTAACTAGCCTCAATCTATTGATAGAGTGAATATCGAATGAAGTATGTAAATAGATATCATTAATCAATATCAATTCTAAATTCTTTGAAGATAAACGAACACCCATAAATCAAACATTGACCCACGGATTAATCTATAAAAGTGATTAATCTTTGTTTGATATGAATAATAAAAAATGGGTTTAAAACAACATATAAAACATCTAGCCTCAAGATTGGATCGATTACTGGAAAATATTGGATATGCATCATTTTTATTGGTGAGATCTATAAACTCTTTTAAGAACATCGATCTTCAACACATGATCTTCTTCTAATTGTCCAAAAGATCTCAATGGATCTTATAAAATACCTAGTATTACGAAGTTAACACAAGGATTTATACAAAACATGTTTTAAATAAAGAAGTATATTGGCCTTCTAGTAATAAAAAATTAATTAATTAATTTACTTATTAAATTATAATTTATTCCCACAACTTCTCTTAAATATAATGTGTTATGTGAAAAAAAGTTACATGACACCACGGGTAAAACCAGAATTCTAGATTTAATAGTGGTATTATAATTCAACACTGAAACACTATTTGGGATATATTTTTTTAATTCATAAAAAGTACATGTGAATGATATAATATATTTATCATTTTTAGTATATAACATTTAGGATCTCTGGTTCTTATAATCCCACATAAACTATGTTCCTAGCTTCAAAAAAATTGATTTCATAATTACAAATTTTTACAATGAAATAATAGAGTCATTACATTATTAATGATATAATCGTCATTTATATTATATCTAAAATCATATCTGTACTACCAACTATTTAGAATATAATGGTATCATCTTTTAATGAGAGGGAATGGAATGATACTTTAATAGAAGTGATTAATACCAGTCTGGTTCCATATGAGATGAGTATAAATCTAGTAGTAACATCTAGTCACTCAAAAAATAGGATATAGTTTAATATAATAAAACAATTGGAAACTCTTATAGAATAAATGAGGAATAATATGTTAAAGATGAATTCCAATCACTCATCGTATGTAAACTCCAGGGAGGAAAGGGTATGTTGAAAGGAAATATGCACCTAAAATGTATTATACATAGTAAGGATGAGAACATTATAGAATGGTGTCTAAGGAGAGTCTATAAAAACTATTTGAAGGAAAATTTATACCAAATTCAGGTTGTAGTTTCACTACTATAAGAGACATGAAACCTAGAAATTTAGTATAAAGGTAGTTAAAGAGGAAGGGATTTGTGAGAAAAGAATATGATGATGGTGAAGATTATTTAGGAGAATTAAAAAAAATTAGATATATGTATAATATTTTATGATGGATATAGTTAAAAATATATAATTTTAAAGGTAAAAATATAGTCATCTATAAGTTTTCATTGATAGTAAGGTAGAACTTTAGGGGGCTCCTGAATAGATCAATGTTCAAAGAAAGAAAGGGAGAAATAATTTTGGTTTACTAAAGGAATTTTCAGAATATATGGATCATAAAGATATAGAATATATCATTTTTTTTATTTTGAAAACCAATTATGGTTTTTGATAAGGATTTTATATTTTAATTTAGCATAACAACATTTTATATTTAACAATAATATTTTTTTGGAAAATATTTTTTCATTGAGTTTTTCCAGTTTGATATAAAATTAAATTCATAAAATTTAGTTTTTTTAATATTTAAAAATTAATTCAATATTTGTAATTGGTGGTTCAAAATGTAGTAAATAGTTCCCTTTCACTTTTAGTTAATATAAACTGTGACTGTTGTAAACATTATTGCCTCTTTAAAGGGTAGAACATGTTAATGTGGATTAAAAATAAGTGATAAGAATTTACTTTTTCATCTTAATTATTATTTTATGAATGTAATTATTCCCTTAACACCTTATGTTCGAAATTTAGTTGTTTAAAGGACACTTTTCGAAGAAAGTTACATATATATTATTTAACTAAAAAAAGTCAAAAAAATGTCACTTCCTTTTTCTTAAATATCTCCTATGTGTCCACATGGGAAAAAATAGGCTATAAAGAATATAAGTGTTCATTTTAAATCTTAATAAACTTAGTTTCCTGATAAAAATTTATTTTTTAGTTTTGGGACCACTATGATGATATTATGACATTTATAATATTTTATTTGATGAAAATTAAAAGACATCACTTTCATGTTTTTAATAAATAAAAAATTTAATATATGCTTATCTAGAGGATATGTTTAAAGATAATTATTATTTTCAAAGATAAAATATTAATAATTATCATGTTAATTTATTGTTAATTTTTAGGGAAGAAACTATTACAAAAAAATATTTCACAATACTGATACAATAAATATTTTTGTTAACGAAAATATAAAATAAATGTTATTAAAAGTATAAACATTAATATAATTTCATATAATTAATTTCATAAAATAATTATGTATATCTCTTTGACATATTTTATATTTATTAAGAAAAATTGATTTCATATTTTTTTTATTGATATTTGTATAAGTCAAAGTAATGAATATTGTCCAAATTAACATTAATGATATTTTAAGATAAATAATATTTTATTAAACGATATAAAACACCTAAAAATATAAAAATCATCAAAATTAATGGGATAATGTTTAAAATGTTTTCACTGATCCATTTATAGGTATTTTTTCATTTTATAGTAACTATATTAACCCTTTCAGAGTAAAGAATTAATGTCAGAACATTAAGAGTATAAGGCCCCAACCTTAAACATTACATAATCTTGAGATAAGTCAACAATTGACTTTAATTCACTTCAAGGATCTTTTTTGGTTTAGAGTTTTAGATATTTAGGCCATGAATCATACATAGAAATATAAATATTACAAGTAGACACTTCTACTCACTATCCATTTTTTTCATAAAACAAATACTCTTTAAAAAGAAACATGGTATCGTTTCATGTTTTAATAGAATAATTTTTTCTTGATCCCATCCTTGACGCTATTCTTACTCTTGTCATGTGAAAAAATTTTCAAAACATGGGATGAGAATAAAAATCTCGGTAATGGATACACAAATATAGAAAAATATTAGTCTTGGAAGAACATGAAAACCATGAATACTTTATCATAAAGTAATACTTTTGACCATTATGAAGTAGTAAATATAATTTACTAAATATTAGTGCATTTCTTACCCTTTTTGTAACAAAAAGATTACCATAAATCCCATAGAATACAATATATAACATATAATGGTAACTTGGTACATAACCATACTTAAATGGAATAACCATGCGGTAGACTTCCACACATATCACTAAATAGAATAATCGTACGACCGACATCCATACCCAATGCATTGGAGGTTATAACGTAACCACCAATCCTTGATTTATCATGGAACCACCTGTCTTTGATTTATCACAAAACCACCCATCATTGGTTTATCATATAATCACTCTTCAAATGTCCAAATGCCATTAAATATAATAGCACATAAAATATAGTAATTATAAACATTTCAATCATAAAATTTCATTTCCAATCACAAGAATTCATTTCATGATATTGAAATAGTCAATCCATTTCAAAAATAATTTAAAACATTTAATAAAAATAATTTTGAATCAAAGTGTTCCATACCACTTTTAAACTTTTAACATTTTAAAACGTTCATGTCTATATAAATAAATTCATAAAAACCATTTTAAAAACATGGACATGAAATAGAAATTTTTAGAATAATAAATCTGTAAAACATTTAAAATGATGTTTTAGTTAAAGAGTCTCTTACCACTTGAGAAAATACTTGAATAAAAATAATTAAATAATAACATTAAACAAAACTTATAATATCATGAGAATAAGGAGATTCATGATATAATATGTCAAAGGGCACTGTATACACCATATAAAAGTCAATTGGTGCATAACGACAAATAAGTTTCAATGGAATGTAAATTGAGACAAAATCATTTTCAAAGATTTTATCTTTAGATTAATCAATGAAAAAATTATGTGTGAAAAATATAAATAAACCCAATATAAGTGGATATTTAGTGTAAAAGAATCAAAGTTCATTCACACATATTCTCTTAAAAACAAAACCAATGACAGGGATATTTAGAGTTAAGATTTCCCTTACAAAGATCATTTTGTTAATAAAATAGATCGATTTTGTGTATTCAATATAAATCCACATAAATAATATATAAATACTATATAAGATATTAAAATTCATTTCTCGCATAATCATAGAATGACATAATCAAGAAGTAAAATATCAACCCAAAGAATGGAAATTGGGTCAAGAAGTTCTCTTACCTTGAGCCTGACTCATCACGTTCAATCGTTATGTTCCTGAGTAATAATATTTGGTTATTTTCTACTTTCCTTATAACATTTTTAAAATTTATTATTCCTTTTATATCGCTTATTACCTTGTTATAAAAATTAAATAATTATTTATGTTCACATATGTCACGAACCAACCCGGGTCAACCTTGAACCGGTCACCCGAGATGGTCCGCAAAATGACCCGAGAGGCGATCCCGATCCTCCTGGGCTAGCGACAAGAACCATGGCATCAACAGAGAGCAAGTGGGAATGATTTCTCCCAATGAAAATAAATAAATAAAGCAGCAGAAATAAAACAAAGTAGCACAAAATAAATAAACATAGTAAAGTAACTAAACAAGAACAAAAGAAAATAAAACTAACCGAAAAAGACAACCACTATCTCTGTGTGACATCGCGGGTCACTCTCCAACTCACGACCAAACGTCGCCCATGGAGAATGCACCCAAGTTGTAGCCTGTACAAACACTAAAAACAGAAAAGAACTATAGGCGTGAGTATTAAAACTCAGTAGGCTAGCCCAATATCGATTCCCAATGCACTGCCTTCAAAAAAGAAATTTACTAATTCCAGGTTTGAACTAAATTATATAAAATATTAGTTTCCACACACACTTTCATTTCTAAAACAATTATCAGTCCATTTGCCTTTTTAATTTAAAAACAAATTTAATGTTTGAAAGGAATAGGTATATATCTTTTTAAAACATTTTCTGTGAACCATTTAGAAATTCAAACTTCAGTTATTTTGAAAAAAGGAGAAACCACACATAATACACAACAAACATCGAGGGCAATGGAAAAAGTGGCACACAGGGGCTAGCAACTGAACTAGACCTCTCAATCGTCCTCCACATACAAATAAACTCTAAAGGAAACATGGGTCAAACCTAGGAGATTTTGAACAATCCAGAACGTACTATACATGTGACTCATCATGAAAGCATGATCTAACTCGATGACGTCATAACGCCCTAATGCCCGGTATAGCCCTTCATGGCCTAACCGAGGGGCCCAATCCCCATAGTAGCAATAACTCAATATTACCTTGCTATGGGGACACTAGACACTGTGTAATCAAAACTAGTGAAGCAATAGTTCTTAGAAGATTCACTCACTATGCCAGGTTCCCATGTCAACACATGCAATAACAAGGGGTGCGTCCACAATGTAAATAAATCAGTCATGAGGCACAAATATCACACACAACTCAAGCAATCAACGTACACCAACGATCACCCCTGAGTAACCCCAACGTGAGTTTTCCAAAATAATTTATTTTTATTAAAGTTCCAAATGGGCCTTCACCAATTTTAAAGAAAAACCACATTTCTCAAAAAAACCCAAAACACTTGTTCAGAAGAAATCATCTATCTTTAAAACCATAAATACATTTAGAATTCTGTGAATTATGTTTAAAGGCCAAATTGGCATTCTTTCACTACTAGGTGTCCGTTTACCATGAAAATATTTCAAGTGTCGTGTATAAAATAAACGGCTCTTTTTACACCAAATAATCATTTTAAAATTAATTATCTTATATTATTTCCCATTTATTAAAATTAATTAAACATCAAGCAATTAATAAATTCAAAATTTAAAGGTGAGTGTAGTGGGGGACCTACCTCGACTCGCAGCCCAGTTAGGATGACGATGCGGTATGTTCTTACTTGCGCACAAGTATGCACCACTTGCCGACGACCACAATTTAACGAAGAAAAAAAACCTGCCAACACATTGCAGCAATCACAAAATGACTAAAACATAGAAACACCGACTTAAAATAATCCAAATGAATAAACAGAGTAAAACCCACCTTGACATTTGGGCAGACGAAAATAAATGAACCCAAAACATGCTGTAAAACCAAAGGCGCCCCCTTAAATAGCAGCAGACAGTCCGAAGCAATCCAAATCACTTCGCCTTCAGTGGCGGCGGACGGAGCGTGGTCCGACGTGACCCGATACACCCTTCGTGAACCCAGCGAGGGGATTCACAACCACGTCGGAGCAATGAGGAGTCGCTGCACAATGAGATTCGGGTTTGTCGTTGTTGGTCGCCGGACAAGGGGTGTCGAGTTCTCCAAAATCACATCGGGAAGGGGGAAAAGAGGTTGCGTTGTGCTGGCTGGAAGGCTGAACAGGAGTCGACGTCCCTGGAAAATGTAGAGGCAAGCAAGGAAAGCGGGAGGTCATTGGGTCGCTGCATGAGAGCGGGAGCAGGGGCTGGCCGGGGTGAAGGCGGATAGGGAAGGAGGGGTCGACGGGGCCGGATCATGGCAGGGGGCTGCGGAGGACGCGCGACGAGGCAGCTGACTCGGAGGAGGGGGGGCAGGATGAGGCCAGACCGGGGTAGCAGGAGGGTGGCGCGGGGTCCTGGACAGGGAGGCAGCAAGGTCAGGACATGGGCGCGCTGTCATGGATGAGCCAGAGCTGGCAGAGGCGAGCGGGCTGCAGGCGCGAATAGCGGATAGAGAGCAGGGTCTTCCATTACCTGTAGGGGAGGGGTGTGGCTGGCGGCATCGTGCAGGCCAAGGGGTCGCTGTAGGGTGCCACGATAGGAGGTGGTGCAGGTCGGGGAAAGGAGGCGGGTTGCATGAGGCCCTACGGGAGGAGGGCGTGGCTGGCGGAGGCCGGACATGGTGGCGAAGCGGAGGGAGATCAGGAGCACATGCTCGGGGGTGCAAGAAGGAGGGCTAGAGAGTGGTGGGCGAGCAAACTTCCTGATGGTGGCATGGCAGGTAGAGGTCAGACAAAGAGTTCGACGAAGGCTAGACGGAGGCTTGGCTCACGATCTGCAGGAGGCGGAACGCTGAGGGAGGGGTTTAGTGCTGCTGGAAGGGGAATTCGAGGGGAGTCCCAGACGAACAAAGAGGGTAGAAGGAGGGCTCGGGCGAGACCGACTGGGGCGCTGCATTGAGCAGGGAGGTGCTGCATGATGGGTGGAGGAAGAGCCTAGAGGCAGGGAGGTAGGGCATCACTGCATATCGGACAGGGAGGAGGTGTTGTGCAGGCAGGCGCAGGTGAACTGGAGGGCTGGACAGGGAGCCGAACAGGGATCTGAGGGGTGACCTAGGGAAGACCTAGGGGGTTGCGCAGGGGGACAAGGGGGAAATCAGCACAACGTGGAGAAAAAAAAAGAAGAGAATAAAGAGAGTAAAAGAAGAAAGAATAAGAAGAAATAATAAAATAAAATAAGATAAAATAAAGTAAATCAATAAAAACAATAGAAATACCAGTATTATTATTAATACTATTAATAATAATATTAATAATAATAACAATAATAATAACAATAATAATAATAATAATAAAAACAATATTATAAATTATTGTTATTATTATTATTAAATATTTTATAAAATTCTTTTCAATTTAATTTATTCATTTAATTTTATTATTTATCTAAACAGTTGGGAAACCACGCACTCACAAGGTCCGAACGCATGATTAGACCGAATGTGTAGTGACCATGAACCCACCTAGACCAAATGCATGGTGACTGCTAGCAGTGCGGTGACAGCGCACTGGCCCAATACCCACCTAAAACATTAAAGCTTCAAAAATTCAAACCCAGGCCCAAACCCAACTCTACCCAGAGTCACGGGACCGATAAAAGAATAAAAACATGGGTGTCTGTGGTCGGAGTGTGACAATTCTCCCCACCATATACACTTTCTGCCCCCATAAAGTCATCAAGCCAACAGTTGACACAACTTGAGTTCATTCCCAGACAAAATCATAGAGATCCAAGAGCTTCAAGGTAACCATTACCAACAAACATCACACCCGACCAATTCAAGGAAAACCACTGCCTGAGATTGAGGGGAGAACATGATAAGGTTCTCCCCACCACAAAAATTTACTAATACAAAAAGCCTCGAAACCCGAACAACCCCCCCCCCCAGGGGGCGCAACATGAGAACTCCCAAACCAAACTCATTCATTTTCCCCACATGTACCAAACAACACACCTGAGACTTGACAAAAAGCTTCTTAAGGAACAATCCAACAACTTGTGGATGAGAAATTAACTCATCACCTTCCATTAACTTCACAAAACGAACATTCCCTTATTGAACACAGCTAGGACCAACTCAAAATCAGAATAGGTCTGTTTATTCACGGTCCCACACCATTCAGAGAGACCAAACAACTTAAAAACCACACTGAGAGTAGATAAGACCGCCCAGATTATGGGGGAACGAGCTCATCAAGCAACCACAACAAGAATGAGCTTACGACTGCGAAGAGAATAGAACAAGGTAAAGTTTGGATATTTCCATTCCAAAGCCGAAGACATTATCCGGAATGAGGTTCCACACACCCTCGGCAACTCCTGACTGTGTGTGAGCTTCACCCCGAGACCTGTGGCTAGGGCCCTGATGGCTGAAGGGTCTCCTGCTTCACAGTCATGCATTTTCATCTTCTGGTTTCTAACTTCTTCTGTTCAATGATTTGAACAACCATGATGGTTGTACATTTTCAAAGAGATGCAACATGATGACTTAGAATGTCTGGACAGGCCATACTGGTGGCGCACAAGAGAGCGGTCCGACGAACTGGGAGCTGGTACCGACAAGTATGGTTTCTTGGAGACAGGTTCCACAAGCCCACACTCCTTGCCAGATGGGGAACCTTGGTCGAAGTCGACCACTATTAATCACACCCAAAACTCTAACGACGATGAGAATTTCATTTTTACTAGTCCATAACTGAACCCTCAAATAACTTTAGGGCGGTACGAACCTTAACTACCTTGGGAGTTCCCAACAACCTGAAGACACACTATCTTTCAGAATAATACAACTACCTCTAACAGACTTCGACTACCTCGATTATCAACAAACAGACAAAAGGAACTGAGAATTGAGCATAACTCATTGACAACTTTTGGAGGCTTTCTGGGCGGCATACTCATGACAACATGAGAAACACTATCGAAACCAACATCAAGCCAAAACTCAATCAAAGCAACAACACAAGCCAAGGAAAATAGGTCCATAAGCCAAACATATACAACACACGGAGAAATAACTTTTCCAAAACCATTATTTCTTTACAGTTTTTAAAAACTCGCCTATGGAACATTATGAACCGTCATATGTGTGTTAATTCAATCTCACTCACCTCATCTGTGAACAAGTTCCCCCACGCACCTTCCATACAAACCCACACATGTGTGACCCTCCATAAAGAGTGCCATGGTTCAAACACCTCTTTTCCTTACCAAATCCAAACATATACCAAGTTTTTTCAAACCGATACACCTCCTCTTTAAAAACCCATATTAATAATTTCAAAATCAATTTGGAAGAAACACTTTTCCATTTAAAAACCAATTTCACTTTTAACGCAGACTCAAATCAATTGAGACTAAAACAAAACACAAGTAGTAATAACCAACTGGAATGAGAAACTAGTGCATATGTCTTACCCAGTGACATGGTGGTGAGCCATGCCCCAAGTAAGGAATAACACTAAGAGGAACTTAAACCGAGAACTTGGACTCCACATGGGTCACCACCCCATGTGAGGCCACAAAAGTGAACTGATTCGCCCCCATTGTCATTCCTCAATCCAAAACAACCAAAGAAAAAAGATTCAAATCTCAGACTAACCCTAGTAACTCAGGTCTCGTCACGAGCAGTGGTTATCAGGTACTGAACCGTAACCTACCTCTTGAGCCCTGACAGTCCTAATATCCATCTACCGGACATCCCAAATAACAAAGGGCGCTCTGAAAAGAAAGGTCCGATAAGAGCCGACCTCCTATAATACCATTTTGTCAAGAACCAACCCGGGTCGACCCTGAACCGGTCACCCTATCCGGTCCGCGACATGACCTGAGAGGTGTTCCCGATCCTCCCGGGCTGGTGACAAGAACCAGGGAATTAATAGAGATCAAGTGGGAACGATTTTTCCCAATGAAAATAAATAAATAAAGCACCAGAAATAAAGTAGAGTAGCGAAAAATAAATAAAAAGAGTAAAGTAACTAAACAAGAACAAAAGAAAATAAAACTAACCGAAAGAGACAACTACTATCTCCGTGTGACCTCACGGGTCACTCTCCAACTGACGAATAAACGTCTCCCATGGCGAACGCACCCCAGCTGTAGCCTTTACAAAAACTAAAAATAGATAAGAACTATAGTCGTGAGTATTTAAACTCAGTAGGATATCCCGATATCTATTCCCAATGCACTACCTTCAAATAATGAAATTTACTAATTCCAGGTTTGAACTATATTATATAAAATATTAGTTTCCACACACACATTC
The DNA here is from genome assembly GCA_963277665.1 of Viscum album. Lineage (NCBI taxonomy): Eukaryota > Viridiplantae > Streptophyta > Magnoliopsida > Santalales > Viscaceae > Viscum > Viscum album. Next base: position 1,072,285,648 of record OY728121.1, on the reverse strand, counting down.
ATTTCTAAAATAAGTATCATTCCATTGCCCTTTTTAATTTAAAAACACATTTAATGTTTGAAAGGAATTGGTATATTTCTTTTTAAAACATTTTCTACGAACCATTTAGAAATCCAAACATCAGTTATTATCCAAAAAGGAGAAACCACACATAATACACAACACACACCAAAGGCAATGGAAAAAGTGGTACAATGGGGCCAGAAACCGAACTAGACCTCTCAATTGTCCACCACATACAAATAAACACTAATGGAAACATGGGTCAAACCTAGGAGATCATGAACAATCCAAAATGTACTATACACGTGACTCATCCTGATAGAATTCTCTAACTCAATGATGTCATAATGCCATAATGCCCGGTATAGCCCTTCATGGCCTAACCGAGGGGGCCAATCCCCATAGCAGTAATAACTCAGTATTCCCCTGCTATGGGGCCACTGGCCAGTGCGTAATCTAAACTAGTGCAGCAATCGTTCTCAGAAGATTCACTCACTATGTCGGGTTCCCATGTCAACACATGCAATAAAAAGGGGTGCGTCCATAATGTAAATCAATCAGTCATGAGGCAAAAATATCACACACAACTCAAGCAATCAACGCACACCAATGATCACCCCTAAGTAACCCCCAAGTGAGTTTTTCAAAATAATTTATTTTATTAAAGTGTCAAATGGGCCTTCACCAATTTTAAAGAAAAACCTCATTTCTCAAGAAAACCCAAAACACTTGTTCATAAGAAATCATTTATCATTAAAACCAGAACTACATTTGAAATTCCGTGAATTATGTTTAAAGGCCAAACTGGAATTCTTTCACTACTGGGTGTTTTTTTATCAAGAAAATATTTCCTGTGTTGTGTATAAAATAAACAGCTCTTTTTACACCAAATAATCATTTTAAAATTAATTATCTTATATTATTTCCCATTTATTAAAATTAATAAAACATCAAGCAATTAATAAATTCTAAATTTAAAGGTGAGTGCAGTGGGGGAACTTTCTCGACTCGTAGCCCGGTTACGATGATGATGTGGTACGTCCCAACTTGCGCACAAGTACACGCCACTTGCGGACGACTGCAATTTCACAAAGAAAAAAACCCTGCCAACACATTGCAGCAACCGCAAAACGACTAAAACACAGAAACACTGACTTAAAATAATCCAAATGAATAAACAGAGTAAAACCCACCTTGACATTAGTGCAGACGAAAACAAACCACAAACATGCGGTAAAACCAAAGGCTTTCAGCAGCGGCGGACGAAGCACGGTCCAATGTGACCCAAGACACCCTTCTTGAACCCATCGAGGGGATTCACAGCCATGTCAGAGCAATGTGGAGGTGTTGCATGACGAGATTTGGGTTCGTCGCTGCTGGCCACCGGACAAGGGGGGTGGGTTCTCCGAAAGCACACTGGGAAGGGGGTAAAGAGGTTACGTCGTGCTGGCTGGAAGGATGGATAGGAGGCGGCGTCCCGAGCGAACGCAGAGGCAAGTAAGGAAGGCGGGAGGTCGTCGGGTCGATACATGAGAGCGGGAGCAGGGTCTAGCCTGGGTGAAGGCAGATAGGGAAGGAGGGGCCGACAGGGCCGGATCATGGTAGGGGGATGCAGAGGATGCGCGACGGGGCAGTTGACTCAGAGGAGTGGGCGGCTAGGATGAGGCCGGACTGGGGTAGCAGGAGGGTGGAGTGGGGTCCTGGATAGGGAGGCAGCGAGGTCGGGACATGGGCGCGCTGTCGAGGGTGAACTAGAGCTGGAAGAGGTGAGCAGGCTACAGGCGCGGCTAGCGGACAGGGAGTAGGGTCAACCCTGACCTCCAAGGGAGGGGTGTGGCTGGAGGCATCGTGCAGGACAAGGGTCCGTTGTAGGGTGCCGCGACAGGAGGTGGTGCAGGTCGGGGAAAGGAGGCGGGCTGCATGAGGCCCTACGTGAGGAGGGCGTGGCTGGCGGAGGCCAGATAGGGAGGCGAAGTGGAGGGCGAGTAGGAGTGTATGCTCTGGGGTGAAAGCAGGAGGACTGGTGGGCGGGGGGCAAGCAAGCTGCCTGATGGTGGCACGACGGGAAGAGGCCGGACAAGGAGGCCGACAGAGGCCGGGTGGAGGCTTGGCTCGCGATATGCAAGAGGTAGAACGCGGAGGGAGGGGTGCAGCGCCGCTGGAAGGGGAAGCCGAGGGGAGTCCCGGATGAACGCAGAGGGCAAGAGGAGGGCTCGGGCGAGACCGAATGGGGCGTTGGATTGAGCAGGGAGGCGCTGCATGAGGGGTGGAGGTGGAGCCTGGCGGCAGGGAGGTAGGGCATCACTGCGGATCAGATGGGGAGGAGGTGTCGTGCAGGCAGGCGCAGGTGAACCGGAAGGATGGACAGAGAGTCGAATAGGGATCTGAGGGGTGACATGGGGAAGACCTAGGAGTCGCGTGGGGGACAAAGGGGAAAGAAACACTGCGTGGAGAAAAAAAAGAAGGGAAGAAAGAGAGGAAAAGAAGAAAGAATAAGAAGAAAGAAAAAAACAAGATAAAATCAAGTAAGTAAATAAAAACAATAATAATACCAATATTATTATTAATACTAATAATAATAATAATAATAATAACAATAATAATAATAATAATAATAACAATATTATAAATTATTGTTATTATTATTATTAAATAACTTATAAAATTATTTTCAATTTAATTTATTCATTTAATTTTAATATTTATCTAAATAGTTGGGCAACCGCTCACTCACCAGGTCCGAACGCACGATCGTAATGAATGCGTAGTGACCATGCACCCGCTCGGACCAAATGCACGGTGACCGCTAGTAGTGTGGTGACTGCGCATTGGCCCGAGACCCACCGAAAACATTAAAGATTCAAAAATCAAACTTGAGCCCAAACCTAACTCTACCCAGAGTCGCGGGGCCTAGAAAAGAATAAAAACATGGGCGTCCGTGGTCGGGGTGTGACAATATCGGTTGTCTTGTCAATATTCGGTACTTGAGTCGAAAATGAACTTATTTTGATGTAACTTGTCCATGTAGTGAAAAGTACACCATCTACAGAATAATATTATTAATGATTTAAATATCATATATATCCAGTATATATGTATTTATTATGTCCATAATATTTGGAGATAATAAATAAAATGCACTGTTCATGGAGATGGTAGGTCGTATGTACGCATGAACGCTACTTTCATTTCTTTTTCATATTAAATGAATGATAACTAAATGATACATTGGTATATTTTAATTCTAGTATAATATATATTTTACATATTTTACATAAGTTCATTGACTCCATCCTTTATACATTCCATGTATGGCATGAACAAGTCATATCACTATGTGGGGGCGGTAGTGAGTACTTCCTCAAATGAAATTATCGTATTTACACATTAAGGAAAGCATAAAGGTATGCTGTAAATGAAAATTAAAGATGAATAGAGACAATATAAAAATAATATATATCATATATAAATAAAATTCCATAATAATGACCACTATGATAAGTGGTAGGAGAAAATTGAACAGTCATTGTTCCGTGAGGAAGTAGTTCACCGTACACAGAAATAGTATGTTTGTATCCATTATATTGAGGTGTGTGTAAGTATAGTTATAATAAATATCATAAAATCATAATAGTATATTTATTATAATTTTTTGTTATAAAATAATGGAAAAAAGTGAGTTTAAGAGGTTGGAGAAAGAAAATAAATGAACAGAGATTGAGAGAAGATGTTACCTCTGAATCGGGTAACTCGTTTTTATTTGAGCCAAATGGATTTCTTGAATTGACTTATGCCAAAGGTAAGGATTAAGTGATGACTAGAGGGATGTTGGGAGATTATTTTAGTATAATTTTTAAGATTCAAGGGGGTTGAGGGGTGTGAGTGAGTGGGTAGAGGTAGTGTTCTTATATAAGAGGGCGGTGGGGCAATTTATGAAAGTCTTGAAATATTATTTTATTAAAAATTTATATTTGTGTTAGAATAGATAAAATGAGATATAATTAGAGGATAAGATTATTATGGGTCTAAATCCTATCAAACAAAAGGTTTTAGATAAGTTTAGGTCATAAAATTAACATTATCTTTTATCTTTAACCCTTAGTTAAAAACATTAACTCTTACCATGTATTCATATATTTTCATAATATATGGTTAATATAGTTACTATAAAATTAATTTAGAAGACAAATTGTACCATTAATGACTTTTTTAACATTATATAAGTTATTTGGACTAATATTATATTTTTAGGACTATTATATAATTTAATAAAATAGTATTTATTTTGAAAACTCATTTATGTCAATTTTGACACTATTTAGTAATTGATTTTTGGTAAAGTCGTAACAACTTTATTCTTTATAAAAAAAGAATTAAATCATACCTAAAATGTCAATTTAAACCAAAAAATTCGTTTATGGAATTAAAATTTTCAAATTAAATTTATTTTAATGTTTAGAATAACATTTATTTGAATCTTTCATTAATAAGGTAATCATTGCATCATCATTGTGTCATAAATAAATTCATTTATAAAATGTCTAAAAATTATAAATAAAATATCATGATGTATTAAATATTTTTATGTTTGTAATTACTATTTATAGTCAAGTATATCAATTATATAAACCCACCTTAAAATGTTTTATTAAAAACATACAAGTTTCTCTTATATTTCTCTTTACATTAAATTAATTATTATAACATGTCATTTTCATACCCATATGGCTCCCAAATTCAAAAAGGTAGGCCTAAGTATTTATTGGGTCTCCTATGACTCATCCAATAAGATTAGGACACGTGTTAGGGTAGTTTTATATTATTATAATTTTATTTTTACCCTTATTTATCTAATTTACCCTTTAACCGTTTTAAATAAAAATAATTACTGAAGTTACTATTCATAATGTCCAAAAATAAAAGGTACATATTTGAACAATTTGGAAATTATGATTCCAAATATTGAATCCATTTTTCCAAATTTAAAACCTATAATTTTAGTAATTAATTTAAAATTAATTCCTGTTGTCAAAACTAGAAAGCAGGTTTTTAAGAAGTAAAAACTATCAAAAGATTGACATGTGTTTATGTCGAATTTAATTGTGAAATTACTTAAAATGGACAAAATTGTATTAAATGATAAAAAATTAATCAAATTAAACTTTACAACAAATTTAAATTAAAATATAACTATATAAATAAATCAGAGTAAAAGTTGGTTTTGAATTAAAATGTAGTATTTTTCTCTATTCATTAAAATATGGATTTTATCAGAAAACTTCCAAAATTTCAACCAAAGTAAATTTAGATGTACCACTTCTAAAAAATAAGTTTATTTTGTAAATTATAACATATAAAAGTGAAAAAAAAAATATATTTAAAAAGGGTTCTCCATCAAAAGGCGGTAGAATAAGATTTTAAAAAATTTAGAGTATTTTATGTTTAAATTGGATTCATTCTCATTTTAAGCCTCTAAAATTTATTGGATAAATGTAGAAACATTTAACAAACATGTTTAATCATATTTTAGTTATTTATATTCATTTCTTCCAATAAAACAGCTAGACGTTAACTACCATTTAAAATAATTATATTATTATTGTATTATTTTTCGGTATAACTCAATGTTGTCTGCAACTTAAGATTTCAGAGAAACCTGTTGTTTCGTGTCAAGTATTCTATTTAAAAAACGTTCCATTTAATATAAAATTAATATATTATTCATAAATATTAATATATATGAAAACTATAATTCCATAAATATCTAGGATGTTACAGTGTTAAAGGGGTTAAATAAGGGTTAAAACCAAATGATAGGGGTAGAAATATCATCAAAAAATATCTATATTTTTTTAATGAGGTTCTTTCAGCCCATAATAATATTAGTTTCTAAATAAATATGTTTTGAGACATTTTTAATATACTATTAATTTAATATTTTTAGAATTATAAGACTACCCTTCCGCTCTATTATAAAAAGAACACCTCTTCTTCTCATTAATTCACACTTCAAAACCATTTTATTTTATCCAATAAATTCTTATATAACTACCTATAATACCTAAAATCATTAGAGGTCTTATTGTATGCATAAAACTTCCCTTAGTGGACTTAATGTGTAAAAAAAGTTATTTTCTTAGGAAGAGGAATTTTTTTAGTCTTATATTTGTGTTTTCTTTCTCCTTCCACTTCCTTAAAATCTTAATCAACCATTATAAAATAATATATAAATTATAATCCATATATAATTATTTTATTATATCAATTTAATGATCAATATCCATCTCTTCCTCCATAAAATGGGAAACTAATTCGTTGTTCATGTGTAAGACATACTCCACATCGCGAACTGATGTAGTTCGTTTTCCATCAAAATCTCTCAAGACATGTTATAATGATGTAATTAATTATTATATATGATATTAATAATAAAAATTTCATTATTAATATAAAATACATCATATATAATCTTACCATTCCATGTATAGAAAAATGATAATGTCGTTCACACGTATGGACTGCCACCTCCACGAAACTATGTGATTTGTTTTTCATCAACACATCACATGGATAATATGTGTATTGAAAATTAAATAATTAAATAATTAATATTATATTATTATAATTCAATAATTTTATTATAATACTTACCTTCTTTCCATAATGATCATTGGAAAATGAAAATGGTACTCATGTGTCGTATGTCCTATTATCTCAATGATTGCAATGCATTTCATTTTTTATATCCATATTTGATGGATGGATCTAAAATAATAATTTTTTTAAAAAAAATTATAATTATGACTTGATTATTATTCTTTATATGATATAAAAATGACCACTTTGACTATATACATCTTACCAAATTCATTTTGGACTCATTTACAAAATATCATAAAAAGGTCCTACATGAACTCAAATAATTAAGTAATTGTTATAACATAATACTATTTTATATAAAATAAATAATAAAAACAAAAAAAATATAATGAAAGTAAATAATTAACGTTTTTCTATTATTTATGATGATAATGAATTTATGTGATGATTTGGACTTAATATAAGTGATTTTATAACTAAATTTCAATCAATTGGCTTAAAATTCTACTTCATTGATGATGTAATGATAACATTAAGTGTGAAAATACCTTTTATTATATTATATTGTATTTAAACATTTATTATCTTGATTTATAGTAGGTACACAAAGTCACATCATTTGTATAATGTTCAATTAAATTGTATGATCTTTTTAAAATATTTTTGTCCCACATTTATTTTTTTGGGACACATGCCTTATACACTACTTATTTATTTTATCTATTGTAAATATTATCCCTTATTGTATTTTATGAGTATTATCTTTAATTTTATGGTATTTATATCTCAATACATTTTTATTTCATTAATGGGGCATATTATTTTTCTAATTACAACGTGGTAAGTGTTTATTTCACAATATCATCATTATTTGGGATTATCTATATTAGGATATCCATTTTGGAATATTTCTCTTTTATGATCATGTTTTATAAAATTTTATCAAAAATGTATTTAATAATTTACTATGAATGTTAAAGTTCATTTTTTCCCATTTTTTATTTTTTTAAAAAAAGTTTAAAAATGAATCTTATAGTAATTTTCCAAAAATGGTAATTTTTGATTTTCTTAAAAAAAGTTAAAGGATAGTTTTTTTAACTTATACATCAGGAATGGAATTTCCCACCATCATGAAACATTAATGCATTAATGTTTCATTTAAAATCATATAATTTTATTTTCAAATAATTGTTTTTCCTATGTAATTGTGAATCTTTTCAAAAAAATAAAAATGGAAAGGTTATTTTCCTTAGGAATTAATTCATGTAATATTTTGAAATAATTTCCCATCTAGGAAATCATTTCTTAATGTTATATTGTCTTTAATATGGATATGTTCTATATAAAACATCTGTATCCTTTTCTGGATGGTTTATGTTTACGATGATAAGATGTTGACGAATCTTGTTTCCTTTTCCAATGGGTGATACTTTGTAGAAATTTGTTTATTTTCACGATGTCTAATGTAATGCTTGTTTTAGATTATTTTATCACATGTACATATAATTTTAATTGTCAAAGTGGTGAGACCTATATCTTTGTCTAATTAATTTGGTAAATATGTATAACTCATGTGTAAAAATGTTATACCTCAACCTGATTACATGTTCACAATTGATTACATGGTCATAATGTTATGTGTAAACCTGAATGCATGTTCATAGTGTTATGTCTGGGAATGTATTTCATGTCCATAAGATTATTGATGGACTTGAATTCATGTCTATATGTTTACACGGGGGCCTAATTTCATTTCCATAACTTAGTGATAAATCTTGTTTTTATCTATACAAGTTGACAATGTAATAAGTTTATGTGTATACAATAATTTCATGTTTCATGTCAATGTTATTATTAGATGGTATATGTTATTTGAATATTTTATGATTAATTTCTTATTATCTACCTATAATTATTCCATAACTAAGTATTATGAATCTAAGATACGCATGGTATGTATTTTCATATGTTATGTTCATGTTATCACACCCTTATGCTCATGTTATGCTAATGTGATTGTTGATATCTCCTATGTTTTGCCTTACTAAGAATCTGAGATCACCCTTATTATGTTTTCCCTTCTATAGATTATTTGGAATATTGATAAATGAATTATTTTGAAAATTATTTCTCATGGATTATTTTGATAACCCATTGTGAAAGGTAGGTATAGTGGAGAATAATGTTGATCTCTATGATCCAGTTGTTTATGAACCCATATTTTTAATTAATTCCCCAAATTATATAAAACTCTAAAACTAAAATTTCATTGGGTATATATGTGATCATATATTCCCTTTTTAACTTATATGGTTTATAGAAAGAATTGTGTCACATTTATCAGTATCAAGTTTAAAAATTTAATGTTTATGTTTTTAGTACTGGATCCAGAAGTGGGTATTTTACACAGTAATAGTTGGTATGAGAGAAGGTTTAGATAATTTGGATATTTAGATGTTTTCATGTGATGTTATATTAATAGTTATATACATAATTATGGGTATATAAGACCATAAGTTCAGAGTCTTAGATATCACTTTTGAGGTTTTATGTTATAAAATTTTATTATGACTATTGGTAATTTTGGATAAATATATTTTGGAGATAAATTATCGGTTGATGATTTTTGGGATGAAAAATGAAATGTATGAGATAAACTCAAAGGTTAAATTATTTTATATTTTTGAATATATTATGTTTATTTTCTAGTATGTTTCTCACATTTCTGTAATTTTATCATGTTTTTTTAGAAAAAATACAACCCACATGATCGGTGACTACCCATTATATTTGGATTGGCCATGACGTTTGAACCCAAAACTAAATGTTGAAAATGGTGAATCACTTACCAATGGATTATGATATGTCCTAGTTAGTATATACTATTCTTAAACAATTTTATGGATGAGTAAAATTTTAGTTTTTATGAACATATGTTTTATCATATAAATAACCATGGGTTTAGATATATATTTGGTGGTTATGTGATTAATTTTATTTCAGAAGAATATCAATATTTAGGTAAACTTATATATTTTAATGGATATTATTTGAGTAATAATGGTTTAATTATCTGTTAGAAGAACATGTTATTTAATTATTGATTAATCGTGACCATATTATTTTCATTAATGATTAGAATATTTTGTAAATTCTGCTATTTGGGAAATTACACTTTTGTTATGAGACTTTATGAGTGATTGATGTTATCTAGATATGAATAAAATATTTAAAATTTAATACTATGTGTTTATTATAATATTTTAGGTAATTTAATGGAATATTATTCATTTACTGATCTATGTCAAAATTTGGGAATTTTTATGATTTTTTATGTCATTTTCCCAAAATAAAAGTTTTCATTTTAGGGAGTAAACTTATCTTGTACTAACCATTTTGGTTTTGTTTAATGTATAAAAAAATAGGAATATATTTTTATCCTTTTTTGAAATTAATGATATAAGGAATATGATTCTAGTTTTTCATGATTGAAAAAGTCATACTCATCATATGAAGAAAACTATGAGTTTGTGTTCAAAATTATTAAAGGATAAAACTATTATTTTTTCTAGTAAGTATATTTCCATAAATTTTTACAATGTAAAGGAATTAATTTACCATAGTACAAGGATTTTGAAAGAAATATTTTGTCTTAATAACTTTATTTTTGTTAAACTGGTGGTCTTTTTAATCATCACATATTTACTGGTTTGAGACCTCTAACATTCCATTGATCATTCAATTACTTGTGATCAGTGTTCTCTATCACTCTTCATCAGTATGTTTCTGTTAGATTTATCTTATATGTCCATGTTTTGACATACCATATATTTTTTATATTGTGTAAGACTAACTAAGAGTTACTTTAGGTGACCATTATGTTTCCAACATTCACTTTGTAAGGGAAGTTTTTTATTCCTTTTTACAATGTTGGTTTCTATAAATGAATTTTAAAATGTTAAAACGTTGATGAATGAGAAAAATTTCAAGGGATAAATTAATCATAATGGGACTATAATGTAACACCCTGATATTAATTATTAAATATTTCTCTTTAAGTAATTTTATCTCTTCTATAGCTTGTGTTTAATACATCAATGAGTTTAAAATAACTATGATATACTATTAAAATATTATTATTTTAACACTATTGTTGTAACCTAGCCATTGAATTTGTGGGTATGAATAGAAATAAACATATTATGAAATATATGACTCTTATATTCATCATAAATTTATTTATTAATTCTTGTAAATTAAAAACAAAATTTTTAGTAAAGTAATTTTTTCTTAAATTATATATATATGTTTTCAACAAAAAAAATTAATTTTCTTGAGAAAATAAATATAAATTATTTTTTACAATATTATTAAATTTATTTAATTTTTTAATTCATTATGTAAAAATTATCTAAGGATAAATTTTCTGGAATGTACTAAAAATATTGATTTTTCAAGGAATTATGAAAAATAATGATTTCTATTGAAAATTGTATTTTATTGTAATTCATTTTTGTTGAAAAATTAATATTTATATTACTTTAAAATTTTATTTATTTCATCTTTATTATTATATTATAGTTTTTAAAAGAATTTGATACAATATTTTTTTATAAAAACATTATGTATTTAAAAATTTTATTTTTCAAAAAAAATCTATTTTTCATTACATTTAACCAATTAAATTTTAATTTAATTTCTATTACCTTTGTGTTTTGAATTTTGAATAATTTATTCCATATTTATAATTAGTGCGTCCAATTTTTTTAAATAGGTCCCTTTCATTATTTGTTTATATGAATAGTAAATGTGGTAAAATTTGTTACATCGATAAAGGGTATAATGGGTTAATTTGGAATAAAAATAAGTTATAAGGATAAAAGTTTTCATATTATTTGATATTTTATTATATTAATTCTACCATTAACACCTAAAGTTTGAAATTTTGTTTTTTAATGGGAACATTTCTGTGGCAATGAATTATATATTATTTAAATCAAATAATGTCACAAAATGTCACTTTCCTTGTCTTAAATATCTCTTATGTGTCAATATGGGGAAAAAGTAGGTTATGAATGGAAATATGTTTCTATTTTGAACATAATAAACATATTTTATTTATATAAATTTATTTATTAATTTTGAGATGACATGGGTGAGATTATGACCTTTATAATATTTTATTTAATGAAAAGTCAAAGATGTCACATTCATGTGTTTAATAACTATATAGTTTTTAATATAGGATTATCCAGATGATACATTCAATAATAATTATTCATATTAAAAATAATGTATTTATCTTTATCATGGAAATTCATTTTTAACTTTAAGTTAATAAATAATTACCTTAAAAGATTAGAAAACAATGATGTTTTAATTATTTTATTAACAAACATGTCAAATAAATGATATTAAGAATATTAAATTAAATATAAATTTTGATATTTAATGTGATAAACGAATTTTATAGATTAATTTGACTTGTTACGGATTTATTATATTATTTTTTATGATGTTATCTTATTTTAGTTAAATTATTAAAATTCAAATTAATGAATAGTATCAAAATTGACATTAAAGATATTTTAAAAGAAAAATAATAATTTTTTAAATGATATAAAATTACAATGAAGATTTAATTCATAAATATTATTTTTATATGGTTTAAAATTTTATCCATTATCCATTTATTTATATTTAGGAATTTTATATTAACTATATTCACCCTTAAGAGTAAGAATCCATGTCGTCGTGGTAAGAGTTCAAGGGTTAAATAATGGTTAAAACCAAAATATATGGGTATAAATATAGTATAAACATTACCAAAATTTATTTTATGAGGGTATTTCAACCCATAAAAATCTTATCTAAGAAATAAATATGTTTGGATACCTTTGTAATTGAATATTATTTTAATAATTTAGTAAATTCCAAGAGTTCCCCTCCCCTATATTTTTAAAAGGAAACCTCTTCTTCTCATTTAATCATAGATAAAACCCCTTTTGGTTCATTCAAGACATGAACCAATCCCTTAATTGTATATATAACCTCATTATTGAGGTCCCATATTAGGTATAACACCACCCATTGTGGACTAGAGGTTTTAGGAAAAGATGATTATCTAATGAAGAGGTGTTTTTAATCATGTGTTGTTGTTTTCTTATTCTTCCATACTAAAATAATAAATCCAATAAAATCCATATATATTGGTGTTTTTATTTTTATATCATGATGTATATCCATCTCCTCTTCCATCAAATGGTAATATAATTCATCACTCGTGTGTATGGAGGGCTACCGCTTCACAAAATGATATAGATCATTTTCCATCATTGTCTCATAGGATACGTAGTAATGATTTATTTAATGATTTTATTTGATATTCATGACATATTTATAATTATTATAACTTAATATATCATTTATGTTATTACCATTCCATGCACAGAAAAATGATAATGTCATTCGTGCCTACATGTGAACTACAACCTTCACAATGCAATGTGATTCATATTTCATCACCACATTACATATATGATATGTATAAGTAAATTTAAATATTAAATATGATATATATGATATTATACAAAAAAGTCTTAACCAGAAGCAATGCTTCTGACCATTTATTAAAAAGAAATAAAAAGTACAGATAAGAGGTGGGAAGGATCAAACAAGCAATAATGTCCTCATCCACCTAACAACATACCTAGATATCATAATACGACATATCATTTCCATAATAAGAGCCACTAGCAACCTCCCACTCAGATTGAGATGTATCATGATTAAAAATCTTAAGAATATCTGTGTCCACCTTCCTGGGCATCTTCGATGATGATCTAGTAGTAACGTTCCTAGGAAAATTAGAATAATCCTTACGTGGTCTTCGCTTTGAGGGAACAGATGTGAAACCCTCACCAGCAGTTATCTTTTCCTTGCCTCTCAAAATCACCTCCTTGAAAGATGCGCGCCCACCACTACTTAAAGTCTGAATAGGGGTATTATGCTCACTTTCATCCTCAGAAACATTCCCCCATTTCTTCGACAACTCAGAAGATTGAAAGAGCTTTTGATTTTTTTTATGACAGTCAACACCTTAACGTGCATTAGCCTGATCAGAAACATCAACCTGAGAGCCATCAGGTATCATCAACCCTGGATAACGTGTAAGAAGTTCCCTAGCTGAAATAACCTTGTCAGCAACATCAACTGGAGGGACAGAGGGGCCACTATGAGCTTTCTCTGGAGATACATCCACCAACAGACCTTCGCCTTTCAGATCAGACACATGAGAATCAGGTTTCCTACAAGTCATCAAATCTACGACAGTGGAAACTGGTTCCTTGAGTGCATCACCACCATCAACAATGGGCTTTGACTTCCTTCGGCAGAGTTTTGCTGGATGACCTGTCATTCCACACTCCTCACATGAGACATGCTTCCGACATGTCTCCAAGGAGTGTCCAGCAACCATACATTCATTGCAGAAAAGAGTCTTCTTCTCATATTCAACATCAATTTGAATGTTATCTGAAGGAGTAGAAAGAGTCACATTGTCAACTAATGTGGAATTGAAGTAAACCTCCACCAACATCCGGGAAAAGTGACCAAACCGGACATCTTCAGTCTCCTTGTCGAGACGAATCAGAGTCCCAATTGTTGTTGCAATGTCATGCAAAATCTTCGGATGCTAAAGAACCCAATTCAGCCCATGCAAGCGAACCCAAACCTGAGAAAAGGCATTTATTTCATGCGGGACAATAAATTCCAAAGACCATTCATGTAAATAAATCCAACCATGCTTTAATAACAAGGTCCCAATACTCCAAGCACGAAGTTTCAAGTCATCCGAAGGAAAAATACAATGAAAAAACCTTGACCAAGAGAAACACATTTCAAATTAGAGAAGACCCATAAAATTGAAATTTGGTTACTCAAATCTTGAAGCCTCCATGGCTTGGGACCTTTAGGTAGAACAATGCGTGCAATCAAAGAGTTTTTTCCAATTTTCAATCTCTCAGTAAGCGCTAAGGGGTCAGCTTCAACGTGAGTAGAGGTGCCTTTATAGAGGATCCTACCATGACATGAGTCTTTAAACATACCCAGGGAACTAATTCAATTCAACTTTGGTCCTGAAGCTATATTCCTTAAAGCATCAGCATAAGAGTGAGAGGAATTACCACCCGGCAGAGTCGAGTCCAGCCTATCATTCCGCTTCCCCTTCAGACCGGGCGTCATCCGCGTATCACCACGGCTTAATTTCACTCCATCCGCAGGCCGGTGCAATGAATCTTAATATCTAGAAAAGAGATCTGTATTCGGCTGATGGTAGATGTGCACCACGTCTTTAGATCAATTAGGAATCTCTATCGCTGAAAGATTGCGGGAGTCAGCCGAATACTGTGATTCAGGTGCCAAATCAGCAGATCTAACAGGGAGGTCTGGGGCGAGCCGAGAAGAGTCCAAATCGCGGGTCACCAGTACATCCTTCGGGTTGCAAGAAGCAGCGGGATTCCATGGATCACGAGCAGGTGAAGACACCGACGCATAAGGCAACGTGCACTATATGCCAGCGATCCTCTCGTCCCCTTGACTCCGTGTGGAAATGGCCCAAGCCCAAGGGTTGTCCACCTTGGGCCTAGCTGGGGACGTGCGGCGCGCAGGTGGGTAGGCCATCTCAATACCTCATTACCAAAAAACATGTTTATATATGATATTATAATCATTATTTATACAGAAAATTATACTTAACTTCATTACATAATAATCGTCAAGAAATGGAAATGTTGCTCATGTTTGTGTACAACCTACCATCCCAATGATTGTAACATACTTCATTTTCAATATCCATAATAGGTGGATGGATTCAAAAGTATAATTGATTTATAAAAATTATAATAAAGGAATTATTACTATTTTAGATATGATGGAATATTGACCACTTTGACTATAGACATCTAACCAAAGACATTTTTTACTCAAGTACATAATATCTTCAAAAAGTTCGATGCAGACATAAATAACTCAGTGATTGTTATAACATTATAACAAGTGATATAAAAGTAGTAATAATATTTAAAAAACCTATAAAGTATCTAAATAATTGACCTAATATTATTATTCAGTAATATAATGAATATAATTGATGATTTGTACTTAGGTTACATATTTATTAACTCAATTTTAATTCATTTGGTTAATCTTATACTTTATTTCTTATTTCAGGATATGATTATGTGTAAAATGAAATTCTATTTTCATATATTGTATTTCCAATAATTTTATATGGATTTATATTAGATAAATATAATTGATTCATTTTATTAACTATCACATCAATTATATGATCTTTGTAGGATATTTTTTCTATCTCTTCTTTCTATGGGACACAAACCTTATAAACTACTTGTTTCTTTTGTGTGGTGTATAAACTACCCAAGAATGAATTACATTAGTTATATCCTAAAAATTATGGTATTTAAATATCCATATATGTTTATTTATTTCATGGGGAATATTATTCAAATGAATATAATGTGGAAAGGTTTTATTTCACGATCTCATCATTATTCTGGATTTTATATATTTAAGGATCTATTATAGAATATTTCTTTTTTATAATTATGTTTTATAAAAATGTTTTTAATATTATGAAATGATTTTTAATTTATTTTATCAAATTTTAAATTTTTTTACTAATATTTAAAAAGGAATCATATTATCATTTTCCAAAAAGGGTGTTTCATGATTTTCTTAAAAAAGTGTGAAAGGAATGTTTTTTAACATATACGACATTAACTTAATTTCAATCTATGATGAATTATTAATTTTTTTAGGTTTTAATTACAATATTTCAAGCTTATTTTTAAATTAAATTTTTTCCATTTGTAATTTCTCATATTTTCAAAAAAAATCCAAATGAAAATAATATTTTCCTCGAGAATTATTTTAATTTATCTATCAAAATCATTTTCCCTCTAATACCATATTTTTTGATCTTAAATAGTTTTTAGTTGAAATATTATCCAATGATAACATCCTTATTCTTTTTTGGAAGGATTATATTTATGATGAAAATATATTTATGAAACCTATTTCCTTTATCCACATGTTATACATTCAAGAAATTCATTTCTTTTCATAAGTTATATGATGATGAATGTTTTAAGATCTTGTGAAACAATCCTATATAATTTTCATTACGTTATAGGTGGGACTTATATCTACCTCCAATTAATTTTTTAATGATGGATAACTCATGAGTAAAAATTTTATGTCTGAAGCTGATTACATGTAAAAAAATGTTATGCATGAACCCGATTACAGGTTCAAAATGTTATGCATGGACCGGATTACATGTTCTCAATACTATGAATAGACCTATGCTTCATGTACATAAATATATTCCAAGACTAGGATTATTGTCCATATATTTAAGCAAGTTACTGATTTTATATCCCAAACATAGTGAGTGAAAATTTTTCTACTTATACATGTTCACAATTTTTTTAGTTTATGTGTACAACACAATTTCTTACTTCATGTCAATTTTACACTATCATGGATTATGTTCTTTGATTATTTTATCATTCATATCTTTTTAACTACCAATATTTATTCTATGACTCAATATTATGAATATAAGATATGTTGGGAATATGTTTACAAATGTTAAGTTCTTGTTCTCACACTATTATACTCATGATATGTTTATGTGATTATTGATATATCTTATGTTTAACCTTATTGAGAATATGATATCACCTTTTTTTATATTTCTTTTCATAAGGTTGTGAGGAATAGTTTTTTAAGAATTATGTCAAGAAGTATTTCACACAGATGATGTGGACGATGAATTGTGACTGATGGGTTTAGTGGGAGATAATTTTGATCATTATGAGAAAGTTGTTTATGAACTGAATTTTTTAATAGTTTTTCTTAATTCTAAAAAACTATAAACCTAAAATTTCCTTGTGTATGTAAGTAATCAAATATTTCAATTAAATTTTTTTGGTGTTTTGTAAAAAAATTGGTCGTATTTATTATTGTGAAACTCATAAATTTAATGTTTATGCTTTTTGCACCAGATTCAGATGTGTGGATTCACAACCATTATAAGATAAGTATCTAATTTTAGAATCCAACTAGGGATGTAATTTATTGAAAACCTCTCAATCTATCATTTACCAATACTCCATGACATTTTCCAATACTTTGATTAAAAAATTTATCCTTATAAATATCTTTATACATATCCATTAAAATATCACTAGGTATCTCACTAAATATTTCTCATCCTAGATTACAAAGGATAACTATTCATTTCTCCAATACCAACTGTGGAGAACCACACATCCCATACATAAATATTACATCAAAATAGATGAATATACATTAAATAATATTAAAATATACACCATAATCCTTTAATTATAGTGCCTTTGGAAACTTAGACATGTAAACAATTGGTATATATGTGAGCTATGTCATCTCCCATTATGTTCTTCATAACTATCACACTTATTAGACATATCATACATAATTACATTGATCATAACCTAGTGAAAGGAAAAAAAGGGTGATCTCAAATGATCAGTAAGGGTAAATAAGGGAGATATCAACATATCATGAGCATAAGGCTTGGAGAACATGAGAATAACATTAGAAAACTATACCCTACATATCCTAAATCACAGTCTTTATTCAAGTAATATGTCATGAAAGTTTATAAAAAATGAAATATAATAGAATTAAAGAACATGATGCATGTGAAAATAACATTTTCATAAGGCATATATTTGTGGCTTACACATAAACTTATAACATTTTGAACATTTACAATTAAAAATAGGTTCAATCATTAAGTTAAATATGTGAAATAAATCCATTACAAAAACATATGGACATGTAACCAAGTCCAAAAAAACCATATAGAGATGAAACCCATTAACACACATTGCACCGAGAACATGTAATCAGGTATACACATATCATTGTGACCATTTAATCAAGTTCAACTTATCATATTAACTCATAATTTATCCATATTTACACAATTCATTGGAGAAATATACAGGTCACACCCTTCACATATTTAAAATCATACATATTCATTCTATAATATCATAAAACATTAATCATATCAGAACCCATGAAAATAAATGGGTTTCAGAAACATTTCATTATAACATAACATGTGGAAAGGAAATAGGTGTCATAATAATTTCATCATTTCATCAAGTTATAACCCATGTAAAAGAAACATGTTTCATTAGAATCATTTAATAATAATAAAAAAAAATTATAAGAAAGAATAATATTTGTATCCTGGGATCATATCCCAAGTTAATCACATGTAACATCAAAATAAGCTAGCATTGATGGAAAATGACATCGAAAAAATATCTTGGATATTTTCATGAAAAAATATATATTCTTTGAAAATCACCTTTTTAAAATTTCAAATTAATTAAATATTATAGAAAGAATTTTATTTTTAAATAAACATTAAAAATTCTAATGTAATATTCAAATAATAAAATGTTTATGATGTCATGAAATTCAATTCATGCCTTAGACGTCAAAACAATGATTCCTTACACAATTTTGGTAATATAAAAATGTGTATTGTTTGGAAAACTACATACAAATTCATTTTGAATAATTTGTATTAAATTGAAATAAAAAGTTAAAAATTTATTTAATAATTTTTTTGATAATGTTAAAAACACATTTTGAAAACTATTTTTGAAAATATTATTTGTCATGTAAAAGATGATTTCGATTGAAGGGACAAAAAATTATGATTTATATTCTAAAAAATACTTTGATATAATTATTAAAAAATAGAGGAAAATGTTAGGAAATAATTTTTTTTAATGAAATGACCATATTAAATGATAATACTTGAGTTTCATACGATTTCATCATTTCAAGCATAGGTATGAACAATCGCGGTCAACGATGAGAATGTAACATAAAACTCATACCACTTTGGTAACATTTATTCATAAGACCCATGGAATAATAAAATTTAATGAAACATATAATTTCATCAGAATAAATAAACTCATAATATAAAATTTCAAATTGTTTTTATATGCAGCACAGAAAAAAATATATGTTCATAACATGAGATATTTCTCATAGAAAGAAAAATTGAGACAAATATTCATTACCTTAAGTCTATACATCCTTCATACAAATTAAAATATCATTTGTGATTAATATATTTTTTTATACATCTATTATAGAACCATACATATATATCATACCTTATATGATTAAGTTGTGACCTATTATTATACAATTATTAAAAACTCCATGTTAAAATCACACTTTGTTGAATAACTCCTTTCTTTTTCGTGTACGGTTTGATATTTAATTTTCGACCCTCTTACTATGATAATTATTCCGTAATATCTATAATGATAACCATGATATAAATATAGTATATATTTAATATATATGTCTTTATATTAATCCAAAAAATTTATAGATTGAAAATAAAATACATCATTCATGGACACGTTTTCCCAATGTACACATGAATGCTGTATCAATTTTTTCGAAGTACTAAAATATAGAATGTTAAATAATATAATACCTTTCAATAATAATTTTAACTCCATAAATATATCATATTTTCATTAAACACGTCATTATTACATTCAATGAAAAGTTTGATGATACGAATTGCCTCTCAAGGAAGTAGTTTTCCGTACACATGAGCTATGTTATTGTATTCTCACAAATTGGAATGTAAGAAGTTATATAACAACCTAGAACCCACACTCCTAGATCTATTGATAAATTCATAAACAATAAAATTTTGAGTTTCATAATGAATAATGTGAACCAATTTTTTCCAATTAAAACAAAAAAAAAGTAAAAAACGAAATATTGCTTCACTTACATACCCATAGTCATTTTAGGTTCAGAGTTCTCAAGAATTAGGAAAAAAACTCATACATAAAAAACTCATAAGACTTTAAATTAGTATTTATACCATTTAAACCATCTTTTCTTAATTCTCATTGGGTCATCAACATCATACTTCATAAATCCCTTATAGACATAATTCATTCAACCACATTCATTATAACCCATGGAAGAGGAAAACATAATAAGGGTGAGCTTAACTACTCAATAAGAGTAAGAATAAGAATTAACAATTGAGTGTCATTAATGAGCATAAGAGGTTCATAAGTGTATGGAGACCAAATTATAGTGCCTGGGAGAATCATAAAAGAATCCATACTCATTAATATTAGGATCATAAAAAATTAAAACATGGAAATGGATACAGAAATAATGATTAATAATCATGACCCATGTGATATTAATCTTGGAAATAAGAAACATTATATAACGATAACAAAAATTTAAACCCTTATCAGTATCATGGATAATAATATTCATAAAAACACTAAAAAAGTTAATTGGATTAACCATATAGGTGACTTATAATATAATCAATATCCAACATATTGGTGTGCTATCTAGTTTCACCTATTATATAAGATATAATTTATCACCTTATGTTATCTAGGCCACCCCATCATATAAGATATAAGAGTCTCACATGACACTGTCTGATCCACCCCTTTATATAAGTTATAACGGTATAACCCTGTACTCTCTAGGATACCCCATCATTTAATCTATAATGGTATCAAATGACACTATCTGAGCCCCCTATAACTTAGGATAACCAAGAAACATGACATTAATAATGTACATATACAATTCATTATAAAACTCATAGAGAGAATAATTATTCCTTTTACAACATGATGAATCATGGAAAATAAATGGGTTTCATTTGAATATATTTAAATCATGATTAACCCTTGAAAAATAAATGGGTTCCATTATAATCTCTATAAAGCGTGATTACAATGTGGAAAGGAAACGAGTTCCATAATAATCTCTTTGAAATATGTTTAACCTGTGGAAAAGGAATGGGTTTCATAACAAACTATTTGAAATAATCATAATTCACATGGAGAAAGAAATAGGATGGTATTAATACAAAATTTTTCATTTTGAGTAATAATAAAGGTTTGTTCTTATTTATGAGTAGAATTAAAATAATAATACTATTAAAAACCTTCTTGAGGAAAATATCCTTTTCATTTTGAAAATCAATTTTTAGAACATAAACAATTGTGAATATATATTTATTTGAAAACAAACTTGGAAATATATAAAGGAGGTTTTATAATTCATTTAACAAATTTCTTGAGAAAAATTTCCTTTCTTCTTTTAAAAATACTTTTAAAAATAATTAGAAATCATTATTTTTTAAGAAAAAAATTTTTCGATCAAAAAATAAATTTTAATAAAATTATTTTTGTAAACTCCAAATAACATAAGTAGTGTAAAATAAGGGTAAAACATGTATTATCATGACATAAAAATAAGAGATGAAAATTCATGAAAATTAATTATAGATAGATCATATGGTTTCAACATTGGATACATAATAATAAACAATCCTCATAAATATTGAGATTATAATATTAAACTCTTAACACTTTGTTAACATAGAATACTAATCCCAATAAAAATAAAATAATCCTAAAATATCATGAAAATAAGGATATTACTGATATAAAATGTCAAAGGTGTAGTATATTAACCTCATTCAATAATATATATGTATAACATAACAAACATCTCGAAGAAGGAAAATTGAGAAAAAAATTCCTTACCACTTTGCTACCATTGGAATCATAAACCTCAATATAGAGAGATTAAAAAATGAATATGTAAATCCACATAAATTAAATTATAAGAATAAAAAAAGACATTCATTAAATATATCTACACAAAAAAACAACATTAAGTTGTGAAGATGGAATATATCTCACAAAAAATAAAAGTGTGACGAGAAAAACACTTACCTTGAGTTCATTTTTCATGCTTGTTCTTTTTTATTCTGATTAATATACATATGTTAATTAATTAAATTAATTTTAAAATTTTTCTGTTTATAATTAATTTTATTTCACTAATTATCATGTTATATTCAAATACTTAATCAATTATGTTTACATTGGATGTTTTGACCATATTCACATGATTTTTCAAAACTGACTTTGGTAGGGTGACAATGGTCAATGAGGACAATATTTAAACATATCCCGAATAATAATAATTAAATAATTATTATATTTAAAAAATTACACTTTTTAAAATCATAGGGACATATGGTTATGAAAAATGAACTAACATTATGAACATGGAGACGGTAGGTCATACGTACACCAGAGTAACATTTCCATTTTTTTCAAAGATCATTTTTGAAAGAAGGTAAGTAATGTTTTATATTTATATAACTAAATTAATATCATAAAATGTGTATTATTTAATTATATATAATTATATAATGTATTCTTGTGAAGTGGTGTGAAAAAAATAATCACATCACTTTGGGGAGGCGGTAGTCAAGATGTCAACAAATTACATTTTCATTTATTTCAGTGAGTGAAATGGTAAAAAGAAAATGATATATTATACCTAAAGAATGATAATTATTTCACTAATATAAAAAATATTTCATTTATTTCACATATTTTTATTATATTTAACCTTATTACCATCCATGTAATATGTCAGTAAAAATGAATCACATCGCTTCGCATGGAGGTAGTCCACCATAAACTCGAGCAACATTATTGTATCCCTTGGGAAATGGAATGTAAAAGGGTATATATGATATAATGACTCCATAGATGAAAATATGTTATAGATTTCATATTTAAACATTTTATCCATCATCATAATCATCCATGGAAGTTGATAATAGAAAAATTAATGACATTGTTTCTTGAGGTAGCAGTCCACCGTACACATGAACAATGATTTTGTAACCCATTTGATGGATGTGTCTGTATTTTTAGGTTCTTAGCTTAACTTGAAAAAAACTATCATTAAATTTATTTTAATAATTTTATTAAATAATAATATTAGAATATGAATTTAAGGGGTTAAGAATGAAATAAAAAAACTAATGTTGATGAATGTTACCTATTCTTCGGGTAAATCCTTTTGGTTTACACCAAAGGAATTACTTGGTAGTTTTTCTTCTAAAATTACTAATTCTAGTATTAATTTTGGGTATTTTGGAAGTAATTTAATCATTTATTTTCCATTAATTTTTTTTGAGGGGTATATAGAGATGAGGATAGTTTGTAGCCTTTTATAAGTGAGGTGAGTTCCAGACTTCTCTATTTTTAAAAAAGTTGATTTCTCCAATATTTTGTTCATGTTACCCAGACTCAAAAAGTGATAAATACTAAATAATAGTAGTTAAAATTTAAAAATATTTCCATCCAATTGGTTTTTCACAATTTTATAGGAAATTTGGGCCCTTCTATTTAAATATTAACAACATGTAAACTCATTTTTACCATAATCAGGGTATTTAATTTTAATTTATTTCACTAAAGGTTTTGTTAAAAAAATAGACCTAAATAAAAATAAAAAATTATTCTAATTATAAATATGGATTCTATTTTTTCATATTCAACTCATAAATGTGGGAAAATATAATTTAATATTAATCCTGTAGATGTTGTGAGACATCAATTTTTTTAAGAGTATTTCTTTTATAAAAAATGATTTTATATTAATTACATGAAAATTATTATAATTTAATGAAAATTAATAATTAATTAATTATATAAAATATATAATTTTCATTTAAACTATTCCCTATTAGGTATTCTTTTAATTAATTAAAATAGAGAGACATTGTGCATTTTAAAATAGTTTTTAGAAAAATCAGTTTAAAAAAAATTATACTAAAAAATAATATAATGAAAATTAAAAGTATTAATGTAGATTAGATATAAATTTTTATAATTTAAATAATATTCAATTAATATTGTGACTTTTAAATTACTTAATTTATTGAATGAAATAAACTTGTTTTTACAAAAAAATGATATTTTCACTATTCGGTGAAAAAACAATAATTTCTGATAAATAAAACAATTTCACTCAAAGTAAATTTCAATATTACTATTCTAACAATTAATATTCTTTTTAAAGTTAATTATATAAAACTTCTTATAAATTTTTTAAATGATTGCGCCATAAAAAGGTGACATATCTGATTTTTTTAAAAGTATTCAATTTTATGACTAAAATTTGATTTATTATTTATCATTTATAGAAAACAAATATGACGAATTTTAATCATTATATTTAATATATTATATCTAAATTTCATTGATATAATCCATCATGTGATTTTTTATATTTTATTGTTATAAAACATACTTGTAAGCATTAAAATATATTTTTTTTATAAAAATATTTACTTTTATTTTCAAAAGGGTTTTATTTTATTTTCTAATTAATCGGTCAGCAATAATATAAAAAAACATATTTTATTAATTAAATTAATGCTTTTCATACCCTCCATTCCCATGGCTAGGTTATAAATGTAATATATATCATGAGTCATTTAAGTATACTGTGACATGTTAAACACACTATCAAACATAAAAAACATGGGGTTCTATGTAACATAACCTTAATTAAGTATTGTATATAATTCAAGAATAACATAGTTTTGTGTGAGATTTAATATAAAATCTATGTTTGTGTGTATTTTATGCTATATAATATAATATTCTTCTTTTAAAATATCTAGATGTTACATACTCCCCCATTAATAAATTGCATCCTAACAGTTTGAACTTTATCTCGGTAATCAGTGGTTAGACATTGAAAATATTTTTTTTATAAACCCAAATATTAAAAAGGTTTAATAAAAAAACATATTAATAATTGATATAATTATGTATGATTTTAATATATAAGAACAAATAAATAGGATTTGAAATAGGATAACATAGGTGGGAATGGTGGGAAATTTTTTAATAATTATAGAGAGTTATTATGGTCATTGATCACAAGAATGTGAATGATCAATGAAAAGTTAAGGGCCTGAAAACCATAAATTTATGATCTTTTAAAATAGCAACGGTTCATTATAATTAAATATAGTATGATTATACTTTTTCTTCAATATCATTTTCTTAGAGTTTAGGAATTATATTACCATCTAGTCTAATAGAATATGGAAATATATTTACATTATGAGTTTAATTTAATCCTTAAAACAATTTCCACCACAATATCATATTTCTCTCCAATTATATGTATTTTGGAATAAGTTTTTCTAGCTAAATCACAAAGAAATAAAATCATAAACACCACATAATTGTTAAAGGAAGAAAAATAAATTCCTCCTTTATTTAAATATTAACCAAACCAAAAAATGGTATTCCATAGTGAGATAATTACCAAAATTAATAATCCTTAAAAAAAAAATATATGTAAATAGTAATACCCATACTTCAAAACAAATAATTCCTTGAATTACTATTTTTAAACTCTTCAATAATTTCCTTGCTATGTTTGAAGGACAAATATTAGATGGAGTTTATCATATATTCTTCCAAGAAAAATCAACTATTATTACTAAAATATAATCCCATATATTTCTAAAATAAAATTAATCATTACCTATAAAAATTACTTATGAAATATGACATAGAATAGGCTAGTAGTGTGTGTGAAACCCTTATCTTCCTTGGGTCATATTCCCAAGCCAGTCCACATTTCCTAATACGATGGGTTATCACACAATATAAAGGTTGTTCACTTTTTTATGTAAATGAAAAATATAATTCCTCACTAAATAACACTTCATGTTGATACTAAGAGTTAAAAATGCCTAATCCCAAAAAAACTCCTCAAAAAATTCCCATTATCATTCTACAATCTCATCTCTTAAAACCTCAATGTGGTGTCTAAACCCTTGAACTTATGATCATCCATAATCATATATATTTATTATGGTATCCAAAACTCTTAATATAAACTAAAATGAAAACATATTATTCTCTAAATTATCTAATCCATTCTATGATTCCAACTATTATAGAATAGAACCCAAACTCTGGGATCTAGTTCAAAATTCATAACCATTAAAATTTGTGCTTTGATTCCGAGGAAGGTGAACAAATATTCTACTTCCAAAGCATATATTATTAAAAAGAAATATTGGATCATGAACATACCCGTGGACCTTATAGGTTTTTAGTTTTAGATAAAGAGGAAAAACTCTTTCATAAAGAAATCCCATGATTTTAAAAAATCAATTCTCCCATTTATCCCAGCTTTTTATTTGACATTTCTTCATAAACATCACCCTTGTGAAATCCCAAATAGAAATAGTTCATTTGACCCAATTATTTATAACATGGGGAAGAGGTAATAACAATAAGGGTGGTATCAAATCCTTATTAAGTTTAAACATAATAATTTACAATTAAATGTCATTAATAAGCATAAGAAGTGTGTAAGGGTATGTTGAAAAATCATAGTGCATGAGAAAATCATAAAACAAATCATACCCATCAAATACATGGATGATCACATATAAAATCATAACAAATAATAGATTAATTAGAATCAATAATTATGATTCAAGTGATATCAATATTGATCATAATAAACATTATAAACCTATGAGAATAAAGTGAATCCTTTTTCGGTAACAAGGATCCTCATATTCAAAAAACCCATCAAAAACACATTTAATTTTAACAACCATACAGATGACTCAAATAAAATAATTAACCAATGAATTAGAGTTCTATATAGGCCCACCCTTCATGAAATCTATAATAGACTCACCAAGTGGTACCTAGTCCACCCTATTGTATAAGCTATAACTGGATCACCTAATACTATCTGGCCCACCCCATCTTATAATCTAGAACGGGATCATCCTATGCTATCATAGACACCCCATAATATAATTTTTAATGGTATCACCTGGAAAAATATAGTCCACCCCCATAATATAAGATTTAATAGGCTCACTCGGTGCTACATGGGCCACCCCATCATATAAGATGCCCAAGAACCACATCATGAATATTGTAAATAGATATTTCATCATAAAACACATAAAGGAAACGATTAATTCAATTAGTTATTTAATAAACCATGGAAATGAAATGGGTTTAATTATAATACCTTTTATGTGTGATTAACTCAGGGGAAAATGGGTTCTATAACAATTTATTTGATATATTATTAACCCATGGAAAATAAACTAGCTCTATAATAATCTCTATGAAGTATGATTAACTCGTGGAAAATGAATGGGCCTCATAAAAATACCTTTTAAACAATAAAAATATTTCTATATAATGAATACGGTTTATATAAATACAACAAATACCAATTTAAATAAGAATACTCAGTTTTTTTCATTTATGAATAGAAATAACATGAAAAGATTATTAAAAACTATTATGAGGAAAACATACTTTTCTTTTTGAAAATAATTTTTTAAAACATAAATTATTTTTTTAATCATTTTCTTTGAAAAGTACCTTGTAATGATATAAAATATGTTTTAAAAATAATATAAAAAATTTATTAAATAAAATGTCCTTTCATATTTGAAAAATCATTTCAAAACATCTTTTACAACATTTTTGGAAAACAATGTTTTTGAAGAGAAAAAGGTTTCTTTCGAAAAGATGTTTTTTTCATAAAAATATTCTTTTCAACACTTGAGTGCACAAAGAGAGAAAAATTTTGGGAAATTTTTGTTTAAATTTTATTAACTATTTATATGAAAATTATTCAGAGTTATTTATAGGTATATTATAATATTTGAATATTGGATACATAATCAAAATCAATCCTGATAAACGTTGACATTGTAACATGAAAGTCGTACTACTTTGGTAACATTGAATATCAAGAAAAATGAAAATAAGTGAAATGTATAATATTATTAAAATAATAATATTCACAACATAACATTTAAAATGGATTTCATATACACATCATAAAATAATATAAGTGTATAACATAACAAACATCCCAAAAAAGGAAAATTAAGAAAAAACTCCCTTACCGCTTTGTTAACATTGATACCATAAACCCCATGAAATAGAGAATATAAAATGGATATGTAAATACCCATAAATTTAGTTATAAAAAAAATAAAATAAATTCAATGGAAGTATATACATCCCAAAGAAAACATTAAGTGGTTATTATGGCATATATATCACTAAAATAAAAGCGAGATAAGAAAACCCCTTACCTTGAGTCTCATTTGTCACTCTTGTTCTTTTTCTTCATGAAAAATAAACTTATTTTAAAATTTTAAATTCATTTGAAACTTTTTCATGTTTAATATTAATTTTATTTCATTTATTATGATTGTATAATAAATTACTCAATAAATTAGATTTACATCAGATGTTTTGACCATATTGGGCTTATGTGTCAAAAATGACATTTGTAGGGTTGTTATGGTCAAATGGGTCATTATTTAAACATATAAATAATATTAATCATGAAATAATTATCATATGTAAATATAAATTATACTTTTTAAACCCATCATGAATGATAGTTATGATAAATGAACTTGCATTATGATAATGGTGGTGGTAGGCCGTTTGTACGCATGAGTAACATTTCTATTTTTTAAAATGTTCATTTTGTAAAGAAGGAAAGTAATATTTTATATTTATATAATGATAATAATTTCATAAAAAATATTATTTAATTATATATACTTATATATAATATTTATGTTATAGGGTGGTGATAAAAATAAGCACATCACATTTAAGAGGCGGTAGCCACACGCCAACGAACGATGTAATCATTTTTTAGTGAGTGAAAAGGTTAAAATAAAATGATATATTATATTTACAGAATGAAAATTTTGTCATTAATGACATAAATATTTCATTTATAACACATATATTTAATATTTTTACTGATATTACCTTCCATGTGACGTATTAGTGAAAAATGAATCGCATCGCTTCTTGAGGTGGTAGTCTGCCGTGCACACAAGTGATGTTATTGTATCCCTTATTTAATAGAATTTTATGGTTATATATTATATAATTACTAAATAGGTATAGTATTTTTATAAATACCATATATAAACATTATATCCATCATAATACACAAACTTGAATGGTGGTAATCGAAATACAAATGACATCATTTCACATGGTGGTAGTTCTCCATACACCTAAATGATGAATTCAGAACCCATTTGACGGATGTGTGTAGTTTAATATAGTAACCTTAACATAAAAACATATAAATATATTTATTATACAAATATTATTATATAATAATTTTTTATTAATATTTTAAGGCGTGGAGAAAGAAATAAAAAAAATCAACATTGATTAATGTAACTAATTCTTCGGGCAACTCCTTTTTATTTTCACCAAGGGCATTTCTTGTTCAAATTTATTACCAAAGTATTACTTATAGGATGAGGGTATGAGAGTTGGGAATTAATTTTTTCATGTACTTTTTCATCCAAATGACTTTAGTGGTGTGAATAGAGTATGGGAGGTGGCATCCTTTTATAAGTGAGGTGAGTGGAACACTTGTAATTATTTGAAATTGTGAATGCCACCCATGATTTTTCAAATCCACAGGCCCCAATAATGCACAAAACACAAGAATATAAGTTTTAAGATATAAGTAAATAAATAAAATGGTTTTTGGACAATTTTTTAGTCTATTTTGACCCTTCTGTTTATAGTTTAACAAAAATGTAAACACAATTTCATATTATTCATTTTAGTTAATTTAAATTCCATTCACTAATAATTTTAATAAAAAAAATAAGTTTACATGAATAGTCATTATAATTTATCCTTATTAAATATATTTAATCCTTTTTTAGTGAGACAAGGAGTTTTTATAAAGAGTATTTTTATAGAAAAAGGTGATACTATATTAATTAAATGACTAATAATAATAATTATATGATAATAAATTAATAGTTACTAATACTTAATCTATAAATTTAATTTAGAATATTCCCCATTAGGTAATATTTTAATTAATTTAAATGGAGAAACATTATCCATTTTAAAATAGTTTTTAGAAAAAAACCAATTTCTTAACCAAAAAACACACTAACACTAAATCCCAATATAATGTGGATTGAAAATATTTAAATGGATTAAATATAACTTAGTATACTTTAAAAATTATTCAATATGTATTTATAATTTAAATAATTTATTTATATAATGGAAATGGCTTTTTAAAAAAAATATGATTATTCAATTTTTACCAAAAAACCACTATTTGTTTTTTGAAAAATCCAAACAATTCACCAATAGTAACTTTTTATATTCCACATTAAAAAAAGTTTTTTATTTTACCAAATATATTTTATCAAATTTTTAAGGATTATTTTTAAAATAATTATTCCATAAAAGGTGACAAAACTTCTTCTTTAAAAAATATACAGTTTAAGCGTAAAATTAGATTAATTTTTTTGTATCATGTCTAAAAAACACATAGGATGAATATTAAACATTATATTTAATATATTATATATTAATTTCATTAATATAATCAAACAAGGTCTATTTTTTAAAATTTATTATTATAAAACCCATTTATGCGCATTAAAATAGTTTTTTTAATGATTTCATTTTATTTTCAAAAGGGTTTAATTTCCATTTATAATTAATTATTAACCATAAAAAATATTCAAACCATATTTTCATACATTAGTAAATCCTTTTCTTTCCTTTTATTCCAATATCTAGGCTATAATGGTAATATATATCATGTTTCATTTATATTCGGTTTTTCGTGTTGATCACACTATTGAACATAAAATTCTCAAAATTATAACTAAAACAACCAAAACCATGTGTTTCATATAATACAGGCTAAACGTAGAGTTTTGAGTAATTCATGAAAAAAGTCGATATTTGCAGGTTCCTTATGCTATTGAATATAATTTTCTTCTTTTAAAATATTAAGCTATTACAAGTTATATGAGATGTTATAATTCCATAATTATTATAGTATCAAATATATCGTATATAAAAATTTAATACATTATTAAATCCTTTAATTAAAGGTTGTGATGGAAAATGAATAACATCGGTTCGTGAGGCATTAGTCTTCCATACACATGAATTATGATTTCATATCCCATTTAATAGATGTGGATAATGACATAGGATATTCCATTTAAATAATAAAATATCGATATACGAGATATAATAGTGCTATTATATTATAATAATTGAATAATATTTAATGTATTTAGAAGAAGAAATAATAAAAAACATATAGTTAAAAACATTAATACATTTTCAGAAAATATCTTTACTTTTACCCTAAATCCATTATAGATTAGATTTTGGATCTCAGCATGACCTCTAAGATGAGGGAAGTGATGTAAGGAAGATATTTGGGTAGTTGTTGACTGAATGAAATGGCTATGTAAGTGTAAAATAGAAAGAAGTGTGGGTGGCCTTTTATAAGTTGGGTCAGTGGCACACTTTACATTTTTTTAAAAGGTTTACCAAGTATTTCCCATGAAACAAGGTTCCCAAATTGCCCATTATCATTAAATATAGATCATAAGATCATAATATGGATATTTAGTTGGTTTTGGACAAGTTGTTTTTCATTTTTTATCCAAATTATTTTATTTTAACCCCATGTAAACCCATTTTTCCTTAACGGTGGTAGGTAATTTTTATTATTTTCCTAATTCATTATGGAAAAAATTAAGTGTAAATTAATACATAATATATATTATTATGATTCCAAATATGTAATCATTTTTTCAAATTAAATTAATATGAGTTTATAATTTTAATTTAAAATAAATCCCATGGACGTAGAGAGTAATCGGTTATCCAAAGAGGAAAATATTCAAAAGTTTAAAATGTTATTATATAAAAAATTAATATTAAAATTATGTTAATGAACAAAATAAGTTTAATTGATATATAATTTAAAAACATTTATTTTTAAACCTATTTTTAAATGTAATATTATAAAATCTATAAATAGGAAGAAAAACTACAATGAAAAACATTATTTTTAACAATTCTTTGAAAAACTAATCTCTTATGAAAAAATTCTAAAAATTAACCCTTATAAAATTATTACAAGATGATTTCAAAAATTATGTTTATTTTATCAAATAATTTTCCCATAATATTCAAAAATTATTTTTTTTATTCTTCCAAAAATTATATAAAATCATTTTTTTGTTAAAGATTATTTCGATAAATTTAAAGAATTTTCTGAAAATTAAGTCATTTTTTTTAAAATATGATTTCATTATATAAAATAATTATAATTAATATTTAAAATGTGGTTTTTTCTACTCAAGGAACCGTGTTTAACGGCTAGGTTAAAACATTTTTGTTTAAATAATAATATTCATAATTTATGATGGTTCGTTAAACCTCATTATTGTGTATAACACAAGATATCAAAGAAATAAAATCTATAAAAAATATTTGATAAAAAACAATAGTGTTACACTTCCTTCAAATTCTAATTATTCATTTTCAATCTGTTTCCTACTCTCATAATTTCACACAACTACCATAATATCCTTTTCCTTATGGTCTTACGATCTTTTATTTCTTCCAGGTTGTTCTCTTTCGAACTGTAATTATATTTTGAAAGTTATTTATATTTCATGAAGAGAATTTTCTTAATATGTATCTTAACATTAAAATTGGATAATGAATTATTCATGGTAATTTTATCTTCATCCTAATCATCATATTGAATATTCATACAGAATATTTTTTTATCATACCCAACCATTCCACATTAAAACATGTGAGTTGAAGTTTCCCTATAAAATATAATTTTCCCCTTCAAAAATTTGAGGAAATAAATGACAAGAATTCATCCAGCTATTATTCTTCCTATCTATCCTCTATGGTGATTTTCATCATGGCCTTAAATTCCATGACATTGGATTTCCCTTTTTCCACGGTCTAATTATCATCATTTCACATCATTTCTATGAAATGAGTGTTGTGTAAACTACCCAAAGTTTGATTCATTATATTTTATTCCTATAGTATAAATAATTTATGATTTATCCAATGTTTAATTATTCTCAGGACGTGTTTTATGATCTTTAAATAATTGTGGATTTCTTTGAGACCATGTATATCCTCCATAACTACATTCATCTGGTCAAATAATATATCAACTACCCATTAAATAGAATTCTCAGGTCTGTATAGTTTTTTAATAGAACCTAAAATATAGCTTCATAGACATTTTAATCACCCTCAAAGATATTTAAATTATTTTCCAACCTCGATTAAGATGACATACATTCCATAATCTTCATATTGATTTTTTTGGGTAAGGTTCCGCTGAAAATATTGATTCCTCTAGAATCATCATCCAATTATATCCGGTCTACTTTTTATAAAGATCCATTATCCATACTAGAAAATTACCTTAAATAAAAGCTATAAATATATCCATAAAAATTTATTAAAAGTATTACTACATCTTATTGTTTAATAATTGATAATTTTTTCAATCAAAGATTAGAATTACTTTATGATTATCAATCTCCATTGCATGAACTAAGAGAGAAAAATTGATCTTAAACATTACATCAGAAACTAATTTTTGGATCTACCATGTTAAATACACTAAGAGTTTTATGATTCAGGCTATGATAAATCTGTTTTGATCATGTTTCATCTTTAAACAAAACAATATTTTATCCCCTTATCATAGAAATGTATGAGAAAAAATGAATACATACAAGAGACACATAAATTTCACATGGTTCACCCAAACTACTCTATATCCAAGGAGCATACACTAGTTTTTTTGACATTCTAAATCCCACTAAAGTGGAATAATTTTACATGTTTGGATTGGAATCTTTTTCTATCCTGGTGCACTACAAATAAAAAATTGGAATCTCAACAATCTCTCAACTAAAGTGTACTCACTACCACTTCATAATATTATTATATCGATTAGTTAAATTACTATTTTTTAAACCTCAATTGATTTTTCATGGAGTTAAAAATTCATACACATGATAACAACTACTTTACCATATAATTTATGGGAAATTCCTTCTTGTTATTATAGGATTCACTTCTTCACATCCCTTAACAATTTTTTTATAAAACATTCCAATTACTTATGAAACATTACTCTTTCATGAATGTCAAAATCATTAATGAAGGTATATGAACATTATAGAATATACCCGGGTTATATTGATACATGTTTATTCTTCATGGACCTGATGTTATTATGAATTATTCAAGCAAGAAAATAATTTATGATATTATTTCAAGAATTTAGAACATTTAGATCATCATTAAGGATCCCAAAATTTATAGGAGTGGGGTGTAACCTATTTATATATATTTCCAAACCTTCAAGAAACCTTTCCACTTAATGACTCCCTTTTTCAAATATTTACACTTTGTTTCTATAAAATTCCATCTTCATGAAATTTTTTCAGAAATAATTATATTTCT
The DNA here is from genome assembly GCA_963277665.1 of Viscum album. Taxonomy (NCBI): domain Eukaryota; kingdom Viridiplantae; phylum Streptophyta; class Magnoliopsida; order Santalales; family Viscaceae; genus Viscum; species Viscum album. The sequence continues at coordinate 1,072,250,642 of OY728121.1, read as the reverse complement.
GTATGCTTCTAAAAAACATGGAATCTTCATATAACATTTCACCTTCATGAAACCTAACAACTTCATGAAAAATTAATTCTAAAATCAAAAATATTTTCTAAATTTAAATTATTTTCAAGTTTTTATGAGGCACTCATGAAACTCAATCTTAAAAAAATTTCCCTTTCACTAATTTTTGGGCTAATTTTTTTAGAAAAACTAGGAAATGCTTCCACCCTATACATATAATAATCTAATACACGTATAGAGAATACATTAATTTTTCATATTCCTTTTAAATATACTTTTTCAATAATCATGACGGTACATCATAACATTCCCCGCCAACCTTCTTTTTCAATAAACAAAATCATACCAAAAACTAATGGGAAACGCATGGAGTGGCCTGATCTTCACGGCGTAGGGCGGAGGATGAAGGATGTGGTTTTGGGCTAAGTGGTAGATGATGGGTACAAGTAGTGGATGCAAGTAGTCAATCAACGCTATAAAGATCACGACTTACTACTTAAACAACACACTCAAGGGAGGGATTTGATAGCCAATCCACACAACAACACACATGGGTTGAGGCATGTAATTGGGGGCTTTGTGATCTTGGATCACCAATATAACTTGTAGATTTACAAGGCAAGAATTCACAAGATCTAGGAAGAAAACAGGGAAAATCCTCACAAAATGGATAGAAAAAAAAGCATAAGCTCTCAATTAAGTCTTGAATGAAAATACAATTCCATGGGGTGGCTATTTATAGAAAAGTAGTGATACAATAGTCAAGGGTATAATACCCTAAACTCATAAAGGCTAAACCTACCACGTCCCCTTCAAAGTCAAAAATATAAAGTCTAACAAATAATTTTGGAAAAATATCACACAAATTTCTAACTATAGCCTATCAGATTTGACATTGAGTGCATTGCCCACCAGATTTGACTTTGGTGTCCAAAGATTCCATTTCTAGAATCCTCCATGTGGGAAAGGCATCCAAATTCATGAAACCATGTGGGACAAGATTTAAACATAAATTTTGGCCTTTAATAAGTGATATTATAAGCCCATTTCCCCCATCCATTCTAGTAAAGATCCATTTGGCCTTCAATAAAGCAAGATATGCACCCATTGTAGCATTGAGCCTCTTTAATCTCCCTCGCATCATTGGGCCTTGCAAATCCAACTCTTATTCCCACGCAATTTACTTGGTGCCTTTAACTTGGTTCTCATCATCCTCCCCTCTTGAAAAGGATTCACCCTCAACTCTTCATCCTATGCACCCAAAAAGGATAAAGATAAAAAAACATTTAAAGTGGAACTTACACCATACTCACCTGGAAAATCTATCTTTTAAGCATTGTTGTTAATCTTCTCGAGCACTCGGAAAGGTCTATCTCCTCATGGAATGAGATTTTATTTCTGCTTGTTGAGAAATCTCTCCTTTCTCATATGAATCCAAACCAAATCACTGGGCTTGAACAACACTTGTTTGTGACCCTTGTTTGCACGATCAAGATATTTTTGGGTCATCCGATCAATATTTTTCCTTGCCTTTCATGGAGTTGTTTGATGAATTATGTGCGTCCTTTCGCATCCATATTAGTTGCTTCCTATAAAGGAAAATAAACTTGATCAATAGGGGCAAGAGGGTTAAAACTGTAAACAATTTCAAATGTAGTATATTGAGTAGTGGAGTGATTAGCCATATTATATGAAAATTCCACATGTGGCAGACACTCCTACCAATTCTTGATATTCTTCTTGACAATTGTTCGCAGAAGGGATGATAGTTTCCAATTCACCACCTCTGTTTCACCATCGGTTTTCAGATGACAAGTAGTGTAAAATAGTAACATTGTACCTTGTTTTCTCCACAAGTTCTTCCAAAAGTATCTAAGAAATTTTGTGTCTCGATCCGACACAATCGTCCTTGGAATTCCATAGAGTTTGACTACTTCCTGAAAGAAAAGTGTTTTAATGTTAGTGGGATCATCTATTTTGTGAAAAGGAATAAAATGTTCCATTTTTGAAAACTGATCCCCCACATAAAAAATAGAATCTCTCCCACTCTTGTATTCTGGTAACCCCATAAAAAATTCCATTGATATGTCCTCCCAATGGGTTTTGGGGATTGGGAGAGGAAGATATATTCCATGTGGGTTTAGTTTTGATTTGGATTTATGGAAGGCAATTCTCTTTCCCACAAATTTATCAACATCTCTAGATATCCTAGGCCAATAAAAATTCTCACTAAGAATACTTAGAGTTTTTGTAACACCAAAATTCCCCATTAACCCACCCGAATGTGACTCCTTCAGTAAAAGTAAATGGATAGAGCAATTGGGAATGCAAAGCTTATCAATCCGGAATAAGAATCCATCATGTAAATAAAACTTTTCCCAACTAACTACATGTTTAAAATGTTTATAAGGTTCTCTAAAATCACTATTAGTGGCATATAAATCCTTAATGTATTCAAAACCAAGGAGTTTCCAATCCAAAAATGATAAAATAAAATATCTAAGTGAAAGTGCATCGGCCATAGTATTTTCTTTCCCCTTTTTATTCTTGATAACATATGTAAATGATTCAATGAATTACATCCATCTATCATGTCTCCTATTTAGTGTATGTTTTCTCCTAAGGTATTTGAGAGCCTCATAATTAGAATGGATCACAAATTATTTAGTCCAAAGATAATGTTTCCATATTTCTAGAACTATAAACAATGCATACAACTCTTTATCAAATCTAGAATAGTTTGGAGTTGTTCCATTTAAAATTTCACTAAAGAAAACAATAGTCTTACCTTCCTACATGAGTAATCCTCCTATGCCAATTCCACTTGCATCACATTCAATTTAAAAGGTCTTACCGAATTCCATAAGTGCAAGTAGAGGGGCGTGGGTGAGTCTCTCCTTAAGATCATGGAAGGCCTTCTCTTGACTTGTCCCCCATTTGAAAGGAAAATTCTTATTTGTCAAATCGTTCAATGGTAATGCTAGTGTACTGAAGTCCTTCACAAATCTCCTTTAAATACTAGTATTCCAATGAAAAATTCTTACCTACCCAAAGGAGGTTGGAGTTGGCCATTCTTGTATTTCTTTGATCTTCTCATTATCCACTTCAACTTCATTCCCGCTCACAAAAAATCCAAGGAAAACAATCTTATCGAGGAAAAATTCACACTTATTAATGTTCCCAATCAAATTTTCCTTCCTTAAAACCTTTATGACTTTTCTTAAGTGATATACATGTTCATTCAAAGTCCTACTATATAACAGAATATAATCAAAGTAAACTACCACATATTTTATAATATATGCATGTAATACATGATTCATTAGCCTTATAAATGTTCTAGGTGAATTGGTGAGACCAAAGGTCATTACTCACCATTCATAAATTCCATGTTTTGTCTTAATTACAATTTTCTACTCATCTCCTTCATTCATCCTAATTTTATGGTAGCAACTTCTTAAATCAATTTTTTGTGAAAATAGTTGAACCATTTAATTCATCTAGCATATCATCTAACCTAGGGATAAGATGATGATACCTGACTCTGATGTTATTAATGGATCTGCAGACAATGCACATTCTCCATGTTCCATCCTTCTTTGGTACTAGAAGTACCATTACCACACAAGGACTAAGGATCTATAACATATCCTACATCCAACACCTCTTGAACTTTCCTTTGAATTTTTTTGTCTCTTCCTAGTTGGTGCGATATACAGGGCAGTTTGGTAGTGGTTCTCCAAATATGTGGTCAATTTGATTCTCAATACCTTTAATGGGTGGGAAACCATATGGAACCTCCTTGGGAAACACATCTTCAAATTCCTTCAACAAAGACTCAACAATATGTGGAAAAGGAGATGTTAAGTCTTTAGTGTTCAACATCACCTCTTTGTACATAAGTACTAAGAGATTTTGTTGAGAAATCAAAGCTTCCTTAACCTCACTCTTTTTTCCAACATAACACTTTTCTCTCTTCTCAAATATTTTTTCCCTCTTGATTTTTCTTTTCTTCTCTCATTTTATATTTTCCCCTTATTCTCTCCTTTTTCATTTTCTCTCGTTTTTCCTCATCACTCATTTTTTTATTTTCTCTCTAAATTTTATCTTCTAGATTTTCTTTTTGGGTCATGGGGTTGAAGGTTATAGGTTCCCCTCATAGTAAAAAAAAGTGTTACTGTTCAAGAAACCATCATGATTAACATGTTGATCGTACTTCCACGGTCAACCCAACAGCAAGTGGACCACCTTCATAGGAACAATGTTTCATAATAACTCATCCTTGTATTTACCAATAGAGAAAAAAACCTTAACCGGTTTGGTAACTTTCAACTATCCACAATAATTCAACCATTGATGTCAATATGGATGTTGAGGCTTCAAATTATGAAGTCCCAACTTCTCTACTAACTCAGTGCTCACAACATTACTACAGCTTCCTCTATCAATAATTACACTACATACCTTCCCATGGATCTGGAACCGTGTATGGAAAAGATTATCCCACTTATCCTTCTCTACCATGGTCATTTGTTCTCTTAGAACTCTCTTAGTGACAATAATCTCACCATCTTCTGCAAACTCTCCACTATCAATTACTAGAGATTCTTCGTCCTTATCTTCTAATATCTCTCCATCAGTCTCCCATTATCCATACTTGTTGATGGTCATGGTGCACCGGTTTTGGAATTCACTAGAAATGTTAAACCTTCCTTGAGATTTGAAACACTGAATATCCTAATTCTTGGTTTGGTTAGCCTAAAAAGTAGATTTCTTTGGTGGAAGAATATCCTTTTCACTTTTGCGATCAACCACCTCTTTTCCCTTTGATGGTTCTCCAATATCCTTCCTCAGATTTCTCCATGGTGTCAAAGGGGAAGTGGGTTTCCTCATGTTTCTCCTCCTTTTGATTTTTTTCTCGATCTTGGTGGCTTGATGGATCATATCTTGTATTTCAACATGGTGGTACATCTCCACTTGATCAACAATCTCCCAATTAAGCCCATGTAAAAATCGTGCCATGGTTTACTTTGGATCCTCCACAATGTTTGCCCAAATAATGTAAATTTGTGTCTCCTTATAGTAATCCTCTATGGTCTTACTCCCTTGGGTGATCCATTGATTTTTTTTGCAGATATCTCTATGGTAGTGTAAGGAAAAAAACTTCTTTCGCATGGAAAACTTTATATCCTCCCAAGTTTGGATAAGAAGTCCTCCATATCGGGCTCTATCATTTTGAACGTGATCCTACCATATTAATGAATAATCAATGAATTAGAGGGCTGATGGTTTTAAATTTTTCTCCTTGGAATAGGTATGACAAGAAAACACCTTCTCGACTTTCATCTCCCACTCCAAGTATGCTTCCAGATCACTTTTCCCTTGGAAATAAGGGACCTTCACCTTGATGCCTCCAAGTAGGTCATCATCGTGTGGTCTCCTTTGGACTCCTCAAGGTTATGGGTACAACCTTCTCCTTTTTGGGACATCATCAATATCATCATCAAAGTTCACCATCTCCTCCTCCATGATGTGGGGATGACGTGGTGCCAGAGCGCGTCGTGGGTTATCATGGAACATCCTTGGACATGGTTTATTCTCTAATTCATCAATACTCTCATGTAAAACTTCCAACTTCTTATCAAGAATCTTCTCGAAGTGGCTCACTAAATCTTTCATTTGGAGTTCTATAGATTCAGGTGTGGGAGATCTACTTCTACTTCCTTCATCGCTAACATGTGCAATTTTCTTCCCATGATCTTCTACCATGATAAGTTATGCAAACACAAACACACACCTGGGGGGACACACACAATGATACACACTCACTTACACATGTGATATGTAGACAAAAAGACATAATATGTACACACTCACACACTAAAGGATACACACTCACGCACGCAATATATTCACACTCACACACACAAGATAAACACACACACACACACAATAAGATGCACACACTCACACACACAAGATATTTTTTTTCTTATTTATCTCCACTCTCAACACTCAATTGAAATTCCAAACACTTATGAAATATAATACCTTGTTTAGGGTGATCATTTTCCACCAATCCTTACGTAATCAAGGTTACGTCAGGGGCTGGTTTAACACAACCGACATGAGTGGTAAAGGGTAAAGGGTGAAAAGAGGGTAGAAAATGGATAAAGGGTGGGTGGAAAAGGGGTTAGAAAGGTGGTATTTGGGTTTTTCCCAATTTTGAAAGATAAGAAAAATTAATGACAATATGATCCAAATATATTATGGGGATGAAGAAAAATAATGGAGAAAGTGATGTACAGAAATAGAAAGTGCTAATAATGTAAAGCATAATGATGAAGTAATTGTATCCAAATTTTTTTTCTTTTTTTTCATCAAATATCCCCAAAAAGTGTTGTACTTGGGGTTTTAATGTACAAGATGATGAACAGATCATAAGACAATTTTTTTTGAAATCTCTCAATGAAAAGGATGTCCTTAATTTTGAGCAGCACAAAATGATGAGTTGAGAGAATTTTCTTTTTTTTAGATACAAATCACATATAGAGAATTAAATGTAAAAAGAATATGGATGAACAATTGACTCAATGTGGAAATATTTCAATCTTGCACAACAAAGGCCAATTTTGGAGGTTTTTAATGAAAAGGGTTTTTAGAATAGGTGGAAAATAAGGAAAGATGAGAAGGGTAATTGATAAAAAGAAATATAAATGAAGGAATAGATGTCTACCGTGTTAACCGGAGCTCTGATACCAACTGATGTGAGACTCACGGGGTGGCCTGATCTTCACAGCATAGGGTGAATAATGTAGGATGTGGTTCGAGGATAAGTGGAAAATGATTGGTACGGATAGTGGATGCAAGTAGTCAATCCACAGTATAAGAAGCACGACTTACTACTTATACAACACACTCAAGGGAGGGATGTGATAGAAAATCCACACAACAATGCAATTCAGTTGAGTCACAGAATTGGGGGATTTGTGATATTGGATCACCAATCTAACTTGTAGATTGAAAAGTCCAGATTTCACAAGAGCTAGGAGAAAAAAAGGGACAATCCTTACATAATGGAGAGAAAAAAATAATAAGCTCTCAATTAAGTCTTGAATGAAAATACAATCCCATGGGGTGGCTATTTATATCCAAGGGGTGGTACAAGAGTCAAGGGTCTAATACCCTAAAGTCATAAAGAGTAAACCTACCTTGTCCCCTTAAAAGTAAAAAAGATATGTCTAACAAAGTGTTTTGGAAAAGTAGCATACAACTTTCCAACTATAGCCCATCAGATTTTACTTTGAGTGCATAGTGCATCAGATTTGACTTTGTTGTCCAAAGATGTCATTTCTAGAATCCTCCATGTGGGCAAGGCATCCAAATTTATGCAACAATGTGGGAGAAGATTTAAACATCAATTTTTTTCTTGAATAAGTTATATTATAGGCCCATTTCTCCATCCTTCCTAGGAAATATTCATTTGGAATTTAATGAATCAAGATGCGCGCCCATTGTAGAATTGAGCCTCTTTAATCTCCCACGCGTCATTGGGCCTTGCAAATACAACTCTTCCTCCCACGCAATCGGTGTGGTTCCTTTAACATAGTTCTCATCAAAAACACAAAAATTCATATTATGAGATTTTTTCTTAACATTATTAGGTTAAGGTTTTTGGAATCTCTCTACATAAAGGATTTTTCCAGGGTTTTTGTATTATTATAATATAAAAAATACTATTTTTGTATGTTTAAATGGTGTTGAAGTAGGTATCATCGTGCTCAAGGTGTCTTGGTTAAAACCAAATAACCTAACAACATTTTTACCCTATCACGTTTTATGGTGGAATGGTTAGGTCATGATAACCTAGTGAGAATTTTTATTGTAATTATTTTTCTTCTACACACACATGCAAACAGGTGGACAAATATTAGGGGTGCCTTTTGTGACCCTACAGATTTATATTCTCACACCCTGCATCAGAATCATGGTGTCTATGAAAGTATTATGTTTTCATTTTAGGTAAGAGAACAGTTTGGGAAGAGTAATAGGCTAGAAAACCTCAAGGATATCAAGAGACTAGGATGAGGCCTATGATCAGAAATAAGTCCAATGTGTGTCTGTTTTGTATTTTTTTATGTATTCAAGATCATCCTAGTAGTATATCAATTTTATGTTTTTTATAACAATGTTATTAAATTATTTATTTTATTGGATATTTTATTATGTACACTATAATATTTATGGATATGTATTATTCAAGGTTATTTTTTCACTATTAGTGTGACTATGATTTGATTCCATAGCCTCTGTAGTATATAAATTATGATCTCACTGCTAGTCAGAAGTCGCTGAAAAATAGGGATTTGTGCCTGAGGACATGGGGTTCTCTGGCTCCACTGGTGGTTTCGAGTTGTGGTGTCACAAAAACAAACATCATTATAGTTGATAATATGTTGTGGTATTATCAAATATCCACAATATTAAGTTTTAATTTTCATTATACTTATAGATCCACCTAAAAATATGAAATATTTTATAATCTATATAGATCCTTTATTTGAGTACTTATCTTAGAACCATATTTCATATCAAAACCAAAATATGTAGAAATAAATAGATTGAAATTGATAAAAAAATGCACCAGAAGATTTCCCTTTTATAACTCCTTTTGTCTAGTTTATCTTCTAGTTCCCCTTGTTTATACTTGTTAAATAGATATAATCTTGTTCCCTTGATGTTCGATATATCTTATATTTCATGGAATGGAATTGTGAAGGTGATTTATACATGGTGTTTTTCTTGGAGAAATTATCCTAGCCTTTCCCTTTATTCACCATAGGAACCATAGTTTTTTCTAGGTTCCCTATCCTTATCATCTTGGATAATTAGTGTGAGGATATATGGGAGATACTTGTAACTGTTTTTCATGTTAAAATTGAGCATAATATTTTAGATTCCATAAGAGATAGATGAAAGAATGATATCGATTAGAAATTAATCAAGTATCTTAAACCCCTGAATATATATTTCCTTAGTGTAGAAAATATGTTTAACTATGTGAGCCCCAACAGGTCCATATTCTACAAGATTTATTAGGACGAGATTTTTTTACATCTTATATTGTTCCTTTATGGATATCTCCAAATAATAATCATGGATGTGTCCTCAGATGCTATCATCATCCATGATCGCATATGATTTAATGAATTCACTAGACATGGATGATTACATAAAGAATTGAACATATAGCATATCATTCAAGTGTTTTTTATGCATAAAACACCTCATCATATTCCTCCTTAGTAGGAGGATCATATATTGAGGATTATGTAATGTAAGACATTCATTCCTGGAATAAAACAACTAGTAGTTCTCTAAACCATTCCAATAAGTTACATTTAGTTATTATGTGGTCTTTCTATAGAATTTTTCTTAGGGATAATATGGTTGATGAAATATTAATTATTCTATAACAATATAAAATAATATTATATTTACATTACTTTATTACTAGATTAGACATAAAAAATGAATTTTATTACTCTCCCACAATTTTACCAAACCCAATAAACTTCAAAATTGTATTTGAAATGTCATATCACATGGATATTCTTGTGGAAATGAACCATATTTCTATTTTATAATCTTGATATAGGTATAGATAGTTTTATGAATGTATTTAGGTAGGTATTATTTCCATAAAAACTAGATGATCCTATATCCACCGAGTGAACTCCCCAATCAAGAAATCATGACTCATATTTCCTCAAAAGTTTCCTCTAATTTTTTATTGGAACGACTAAGGCCATTAAAATAAATATATATTCGGTTATGTTGAATCTATATCATAGATTAAAATTCATGATAAATAAATTTTCCCCTGAAAGAGGCTAATCTGACACATTAGCTATAGTATCATCTTAATTTTGATGATGGAATGATTAATTTGACTCATTATTTGGTTGAGGTAATTTTTATTATCTATAAATTTTCCCATTAATATCTCCTAATTTTCTTTTTGGTATTTAGTGTTTTTTAATTAAGTGATTAAATAGCCCTAATAAAATATTTACACACATTAATTATGAATTAATTATATATGAATATATTAATCCATTATTTTTTTGATCATCGTGTTGCATCCAAAAAACAAATCAATCATTAAATTGAAATAAAATAAATAAATCTTGGAATGATCATGCAATTTAACTAGTTGTTATTTTATCAGATATTAAAAACAAAATTAACCATATGGGAAAACTCTTTGATCCAATCAAGGCATGAGTTGAAGTATTCAAAAAAATTCATGTGTATCTCCAGGGCATGGTTTCTCCTTCCCCCATCTTGAACCATCGCTATGTGACTGTGAGCTCCATCCATAAAATGAATCTACAATATATACAGATTAAGGTAACTAGAAGTTTGTTTACATAAATGTGTTCCTAATCATGAAGACCCATATATAATATGGAGGGAGGGATGACTCTCAGGAAATCAATTTAATTCAATAATAATTTTAAAACCCCATGAAATAATTAAATAAAAACTATCCACACACATATAGTATTAACTATATTCTCATGGTCTTACACTTTTTAAATAAATATGTTTTTAAAATATAATCCTATAATTAATTTCAATTTATTTTTTATTATGATAAAATTAAAAATAATTAATCTATTTAATTATATGATTAATAAATTAAATAATTTTAACATAATCTCAAACCAATATTCCCTAGATATACTCATCATATATATTTTATTAATAAATTAAATTATTTAATTTTCTTTAAAATTTAATAAAGTAAGTTAACAACTAGTATATTGAAGAAACTCGATGGGTGCCTCCTCGAACTATTCAGCATGGTTCTTGTTTCATAAAGTTCACCCACATGATGTATCTCAAATAGAACAGGTTATGTATTTCCAAAAAATTATATTTTCAATATATGACACACCGAAAATGTAACACCATGATATTTTTAGAATAATTTTTTAAAAATTAATTTATCTTTTCAATATTTTCCACCTCACATGACACTAGAAATAGTTCTTCATATATATATCTGTGTGTGTGTGTGTGTGTGTCTATATATATATATATTAAAACACTATTTCAAACATTCTTTTCACATGCAATACCAACTTGGCTTGCACTACAACCAATACCAACATGGCTTTCACTATAAGAAAAACAAACATGGCGTACACCGCACGCAACACTGAGTCTCTATGAATATATATATATATATATATATAATTAATTAATTTAATGAGATAATTATAACCTAACTGTTAAAAATAGTTATAGTATTATTAATAACTACATTCCAAATATTTTTTATAATTGTTTTATATAAATAAAACATATTGATAACGAAAAATATGATTTTTTGTAAAGTCATTTTTTTGTTAAAAATTATTTTTTCTTTAATAGAACACTTCTAATAATAAAATTAATTTTAGAAACATTTAAAAATTAATTTTATAAAATAAAATTCATATTTTAATTCAGAATGTAGAAATTAGCCTACGGTGAAGTTTTGGGATTTTTCTGATAAACTTCATTTTTTATGAATAGTAAAAAATACTTCTTTTTAGTTAAAAACATTCTTTTTTTCTAATTAATTATTAATGAAAAATGATATTGTAAATATTTTTTAATCCCAAATTAGATAAATATTACATCTATTATTACAATTTAATTCACTATAATCAATTTCACATTGAAAGAGAATATAAAATCTTAACAAACTTTTTAACTTTTTCCTAGTTTAAACCCCCGTTATTTCTTCATGTTTGTGGGATTAACACTAATCATATTTTTTTCCAATTCTATGATTTGAATTTTAAAAATAAATAATAAACCATTTTATTTAGTATAATATTTAGATTCTAATAATACCATGATATTTTTTTACCAATATGATTAGTAAAAGTGATGAAAATTAAACACAGTTGTTAATGCCAAATTAAGCTTAATTGGGGACTAAACCATAAAATTAAGGGACCAAATGGCCAAATATATTTATCAAAAACCCATTTTTTTACCATATTTAGTCCATAAACCTTTAATTATTTATTTTTTTGGGTTTTTATGACTTGTTTGGTAATAACATGTGCACACCTAACTTGTTTCTAAAACTTCCAAGTGAGTCCTTTTCCTTCCCTATAAAAGGCCACCATCTATACCCATTCCCCACACATCTCAAAACATTTATGTTCCGCCATTATATGACCAAGTAGCCTCACAAAAATAATCCCTTATAACTTGATTCCTCCCTTTGGGCAGAAATCATATCAAGTATTCCTTTTGACATAAACCCAAAGTAGTTACCCGATTAAGAGGTAACATCTTCTCTCAAACACATTTCCTTTATTTTATTTCTACACCCTATACACTCTATTTATTTCATAATTGTGTGAAAATAAAAATATCCTCCATATTATTGGTTATTTTTATTCAATGGTTTTTACCTGCACTTTCACACACCTTCATCTAATGAATGTTGAACATACTGCTTCTATGTACGGTGAACTACTGCCTCACGAAATGATGATTGTTCATTTCTCCTTTAACATTAATCATGGTGGCCATTATGATGGAGAATATATTTATATATGTCATATATTATATTTACTATGTATTTATACTTCTTTATTACTTTTAAAACATACATCTCTTTACTTTTCATTTGGTGTTAATATGATAATCTTCTTCAAGGAAGTGTGGACAAACGCCCCCACAATGTGATGTGATTCGTTCAAAAACCACATCGAATGTATTAAGGATGGTTTTAGTGAAATTATATAATATATATGATATATTAATTATATTATAATGATTATATATATATATATTACATTCAAATACTTTCTTTCGATATGACAATAAAGACGGAAACAACGTTAATGCGTACATACGAATTACCATCTCCATGAATGGTGTATTCCATTCCATACTCATATATTATATATATTATTATAATAAAAATTTAATTTATCTACCTTATATTTAAATCATATTTTATATTTTGGAATCATGATATAAGTATAATGACCAAATATGTAATAAATTAAGGCACATGCGAAGAACTAACAAATTTTACCCGACGTGAAACTTTAACATAGGATCATTAAAAAGAGGGTAATATAAGGTCCTAATGAAAACATATATGGTATAATGTATAATATAATTCTACTATAAAATATTTATAATAAACTTATATTTACAATACAGTAATATTGTACGAGTACAGAGAGAGTCAAGACACAAGGTAAGGGGATTTCATCTCAATTTTAATTTATGTAAGATACAAGAAAATATATTTTCACCACTATTTACTTTGTTGGGTTATATTTAATAACCATGATTGTATTATATATAACATTTAATTAAATTTTTGGTTATTCACATGCCCATTTTACAATCCTTCTTTCATGGGGTTTTTCTTTCAAAAGTTACCAAATCAGTAAAATAGTTGTTTCTCAATTTTTCTTATTTGAGATTAATATTTTGTTATCAACCTAAAATCTTATTTGGGGTGTATATAATTCCATTTTAAATTTTATATCATTAATCTAATTATTTTCATGATATATTACTCTTTATTTTATTTCTTTTTATTACATGGATAGTATAATCCCAAGTCACCAAGTTAAAAGAGTATATTGATACAGTATCCTTGTTTTTTTCGAGATAGTTTAAGTTTTTGAATCATTTAATGAAATATTATAATCTATAATTCAATAATATTCTTCATTTTCTTTACCCTATTTTATTCAAAATATCCTTTTTTCGTACCATTTTTTCATTCATTTTTACTTAAGATAATTTTTAAGTAAAATCTGACCACCTCTCTCTTTGGTTGGAAATATTGTGTATTCAAAAAAAATAATTTAAAAATGATTTCAAAATATCCATGAAGATAATTATTAAGGAAAAATGGATTTTATGATTTTTTTATTATTTTTAAAGATTACTTTATTATTTTTCAAATCTATTTTCAAATAAAAAAATTTAAACTTTTAATGTAATAAAAATCATTTTTCAAAGATGAAAGGATATTATCATCAAGGAGTGTTTTAAAAAGATAATTCAAAATTATTTATCATATAAGTTGACATCCATTGGTGTTAATCATGCCTTTATGGGGAATTATTTAATATCTCCATTCATATTATTTCTCTGAATGGATTATTTTTTGATGATATGATGTTTATGAAACCCATTTCTCTTTCACAGGTTTTATACTTTTAAAACCAACTTCATTTCATGGGTTATATTCTTTTGAAATATTGTTCTTTTCACAGGTTAATTTTATGATGAATTGATTATGGAAAAATTATCTTTACACTATTTATGACATGTTTACATGTTTACAATACCCATTCCATTTCATGGGTTATGATATGTTTATTTATGATCTTTTGGAACATGTATGTATGATTTCATTATGTGATGGGTGTGACCTATATCTTACTCAAATGCATTGGGTAAATATTTATATCTCATTAGATAAATAAGGCTAGAATGAGGGTTACTATGTTTAGTGATACAGGTCCATAATGAGGGTTACTCAGTTCAGTAATACTAGGCTAGAACGAGGGTCACTCAGTTTAGTAATATAGTGCTGGAACTAGGGTCACCTGGTTCAATAAAGGACAATTTCCACTAATATGGTCTTGGAAATGATTCCTTGGATACTATGTAATTCATATTATATGATTATGTGTTTTACATAATCCAATTTCTTACTCATATGTTATGATTCCATGGCTTATGTCATTTACATCCATTTGATTCATGTCTTGTTAACTACCAAGATTTATTCCATGATTCATGTATATTCTATTTAATAAGCTGGGTATGATCTTCTATTTTCATGATTATGTTCTCATACCCTTATACTTATTTTTATGCTTACAGGTCTCCCTCTTTATCCCTTACTAATCATTTGAGATCACCCATTTTTATGTTTCCTTCCCCAGGTCATGAATATATGTATTATGTTTGATATGTCTATGAAAGGTGCTACTCAATAAGAAACTAGTGAGAGATAATGTAGCTCATTTATGTATTAATTTTTATGATTCCATGTTTCCAAAGGCTTGAGAATAGTATCATATTCTTAAATCTATGTGTGAAAATGTTTATATATTCTGTCAAAGTTATGTAATGTTGATATTTGTAAAGATAGGGTTGTTATAGTTGGTATCAGAGAAAAAGTTTAGTTAGACTTTGTAAACTATTATGAGAAAAACTTGGTGAGACCTTAAGGACGTTTATAAGGATATGTATAGGGTTGAACAATATCTAAAAAAGTTTCATAGAATTTTGGTGAAGGATAGAGTGAGTGGTTTCCTACCAATAAATCTCTGTATGGATACTAAAAGAGGATGTGGCTTAGGAACAGATATACCTAGGGTTAACAACACTGACCAGATGTTCCGAGCCTGACTCAGGGTAATCTGTTACATGAAAATGGGCCTTGCTTCACACCTGGTTTGACACTCATGGGGGATATTCTTTGGGAATTCATAAACCCTTCACATACCATTATGAAAGATTTAAATATATGTTGGCTATGAATAAACTAGGATAAACCCATGGTGTCATATATTATTGATGGTGTTATGGTTTAGATGTAATATAAGTAATTATTTTCATAACTACATGGTTTTCTTCTGTATTATGAAATGATAACACTATGCTTACAATTTTATTCAATGGTGGGAACCAGAAGGAACTAGATTAATGCTGAATGTAATGGAAGATTTTTTGATGAGTAGTTAAGGGGGTAGGTCATTTGACTAAAATATGTCATGATAATACATAATAAATTTTCATGGAACATGATTAAAAATGTTTTCCATAACCAACTCTTGGACTCACCAAGGAAGAGAAATAATGATTTTTCTGATAATTCAGGTAATGGAGACCATGGAGGAAAGAATATTCAGTTTCTTTTGTGTCATGAATGTGGAAATAATCACCTAAGTGAATGTCTTATAGGAACAAGAAGGTTTTTTTACTGTGGAAAATAAGGACACAAAGCAAGTGACAATATTGTAAAAAGGAATATTTTGGTTAATGAAATGGATTGGAATTTTTTCCTCCCTATGTCGTCATCAAAGCTTATGTTTTTTAAGTGTGGAGAAAATGGTCATTATGCAACCCAATGTCCTAAGAGTAAAGTTCCTAAATATAATCAACAAGGTGGTGTGAGTAATGGTTACATTGTAGATGATGATGAGACTATTGATGAAATGTGAAAGGAAAGAGGTATTATTGTTAATCAATTATTGATGAATTAATCAAAGTATTTATGTTTTTAGATTCAAATGTTTTGAATGATTAAATATACAATGATTTTTCTACTTATGTATTTTTATCTCAGTATTTAAAATTTTATGTTGGACAAGTGAAGTGATTTAATAGAAAGGTGATAATTTGGCTAAAGGAATGTAACCCTTAATATGTTCTTTATGATAAGATAATTTTTTATGGATAAATATATGTGGGATATGAATATGTCAATTGGATAGTATTTCTTACCTTGTTACTAAGTAAGGAATTGTGTATAGGCGGTTCATGCTTCCACTAATGAAGTTTACAACATTTTTCGATTTAATGAGTAAATCAAATATACTTTGGAATTAAGACGCATACATGTTTTCCTAGGGGATTTATGTTTATTTAGGATCATATTTGGTGAGCCTATTCCCGTGTTTGTAATGTGAAAACCAAGAGATACACTTTTATTATACATGGGATTCATTTTTAAGAAAATTTAGTGGAACTCTTTCTAATGTTTTGGATTTTCACCATTTAGATGTGTTATAAGGTTAATCGTAAATGAAAAGTTTAAGTTAAGCTTAAGAGGAAGTATTTATACACTAAGTTTGTGTTAAAAACAATTATTAAATGGATAATCAGGCATTAACCTTATTTCAAGGATTTCCATCTTATATATTACATTACTTTGGTTTTAAAAAAGGGAATCGCGTACATCGGGTGACAACCAATCATGTCTGGCAAGTCCGTGGGTCTTAAACCCATGACTGAAGTACGATAAGTGTTTCACACCTAGCACTAGCCTAATCAATGTTCTGGTTCATTTATATTTATTTTTAATGAATTAAAATTAATTATGAACTATTATCATTGATTTTTATTATTATAAAATAATTCATGTTCTTTTTTAAGAGACAAATAATTAGACTATTTATTCTTTTATGGGCGTTAAGATCCGTTAAAACATTATTTTATTTCTCTATTCATCAAAGCTAATTTGCATCCTTTCATTCCATAATTTAATGGATGTATTGTAAATTTTTCAAATCACAACACAATAATGAAATTTTGATTATATAAATTTATCAATAATTACTCAACATTCTGAAAGTGATCAAAAAAAATTATTTTCCTAATAACTTAATTTTAAGTGAGTTTTTGGCCTTCTAAATCATCATAGATTTATGAAATTGTGGCCCTAAAAATTCCTTTGATCAATCAATTGTTTTTTATTGATTACCTCAATCACCCCCTAAAAATATTTACGCTTTTCCTCAATTTCTAATATTCACACCCAACCTATTTTCTTCTATATGGAAACCTAGTTATATGTTACATTGGGTAGACCTTATGATTCCAAATTTACCTTTTTAAGGGAATTTTAGTATCCATTTTTATGATGTGGGCATATATTAATGAAAATTAAAAGTTTTAAAACATTTAAAACAAAGATGAATTTCTAGGGAAAAATTCATTTTAAATTTGGTAGAATGTAACTCCCTAAGATTTTGAGAATTATTATTTTCTGAATTAATTTATCTTTCCAATATTTTTCATTTCACATGAGAAAAGAATTAGTTGTATATATATATATATTAAGACACTAATTCCAGCATTCCTTTCACATGAAATACCAACTTGTCTTGAGCTACCCACAATACAAACTTGGATTGCACTACAAGCAACACCGACTTGGTGTACGATGCACGTAACACTGAGTTTCTATGAAACATATATATATATATATATATATAATTAATTAAATGAGATAGTTATAACCTAAACATTAATTATAGTTATATTAATAGTAATAGCTACTTCCAAATATTTTTAATATTTTTTTAATAAATAAAACATATTTATAATGAAAGACATGATTTTTAGTAAACTCCATTTTGTGTTAAAAATACTACTTTCTTAAATCGACCAATTTTAATAATAAAATAAATTTTAGACACATTTATAAATATTATTTGATAAAATAAACTTCATTTTTGAATTTAGACCATCTGAATTATGCTAGGTTGAATTTTTGGGATTTTTCGGAGAGACTTCATTTTTATGACGAAAAGTGAAAAATGATGCCTTTTAGTTAAAAATTGCATTTTTTATATTTAATTATTAATTTTAAATGATATTATAAGTATTTTTTAAGGAAAAATTAGATAAATACTACATATATTATTAAATTTTAATTCATTGGAATCAATTTCACTATGAAACCGAATATAAAATCTTAACAAACTTTTGAATTTTTCTTCGCTTAAAACCCTGTTATTTCATCTCATCTATGGGATTAACAGTGATATTAATTTTGAAGCTTCTATGATTTGAATTTAAAAAATCCATCATACACCATTTTATTCAGTATAATATTTATATTATAATAATACCATGTTAATTTTTTGACCAAAATGATTAGTAAAAGTGATTAAATTTAATCACAGTACTTAAGGCCAAATTAAGCATTATTTGGGACTAAACCATCATATTAAGGGTTCAAATGACCTATAAAATATTCCAACACCCATTTTATGTCCACATTTCAGCCATAAACCTTTAATAATTTAGTTTGGTTGGTTTTTTATGACTTTTTTTGGTAAAATCATGTGCACACCTAACTTGTTTCTAAAAATTCCAAGTGTATCATTTTCCTTCCCTATAAAGTGCTACCACCTCTACCCGTTCCTCAAACCTCTTAAAATTTTAATTTTCAGAAAATATCTGACCAAGTATACCCATAAAAAATATCCCTTTTAAATTTATGCCTCCATTAGGGCATAAATATTTTCAAGGAAGCCTTTTGGTATAAACCAAAAGGAGTCACCCGATTAATAGGTAACGTCTTCTCTCAATCTCTTCTCTATATTTTCTTTCCCCACCACATAAACTCTATTTATTTAATTATTTTGTGACAAACCCAATATCCTCTATATTATTTTATGTTTTTATTAAAATTATTCTACCTAAACATACAAACAGATCCATCTAATGGATGTTGAACATATTGTTTCATTGTACGGCGAACTACCGCCTCACGAAATGATGATTGTTCATTTCTCTTTTACCAAAAATAATAGTTCCCATTATGATGAAAAATCTATTTATATATGTAATATATTATATTTAATATGTATCTAATATTATTTATTCCTTTTACAACACACATCTATTTACTTTCCATTTGGTGTTACTAAGATAATCTCGTTTGAGTAAGTGTGGACTACCGCCCCTCAAAGCGATATGATTCATTCACCCACTATATGGAATGTATGAGGTATGGTTTTAATGAACATATATTTTATATATAATATATTAATTCTACTGTAATTATGATATATATATAAATACATATATTTACCTATTTCATTCATATACATTCTTTCAATACGATAATAAAGACAGAAACAACGTTCATGCGTACATAGGGCTTACTGTCTCCATGAATGGTGTATTCCATTTCATACTCTTATATCCTATAGATTATTATAATAAAAATATACTGTATGTAACTGAAATTTATATCATGGTTTACAATCTGGAATCATGATATAAGTTTAAGGACAAAATATGTAATAAATTAAGACACATGCGAAGAATAAAGTGAATTTTACCCAAAGTGAAACATTAACATAGGATCATTAACAGGCAGTTAATATATGATAATAATAAAACCATATAAGTTAAAATGTATAATATTATTATTCTTTAAAATATTTATAATAAACTTATATTTATTATACAGGAACATTTTATGACTACAGAGACAGTCAAGACACAAAGTAAAGGACATTTATCTCTTTCCAATGCTTTGGGTGAAGATTTATATATCATGAGATAAAAAGAGATGGAACAAGGGTTACTCGGTTTTTTAATATAGGTATGTAATGAGAGTTACAGAGTTCACTAATACCAGGCTGGAATGTGGTTCGACAAGTTTAGTAAAGGACCTTTTCCACTAAGATGGTCTTGGCAATGATGCCTTGGATACTATGGAAATTATAATATATGCTTATGTGTTTTCCAAAATTCCATGTCTTACTCCTATGTTATTATTTCATGGATTATGTAATTTATATACATTTGATTCGTGTCTTATGAACTTTTACGAATTATTCCATGATTCTTGTATATGATCTTCGATATGAAGGGTCTGATCTTCTATTTTCATTATAAAGTTCTCATACCCTTATTATCATATTTATGATTACATGTCTCCTTTTTTTACCCTTACTAATAATTTTAACTCATCCAATTTTATGTTTCCTTCCCTAATTTATGAATATATGTATTATTTTTGATGTTTCTAATAAGGGTGTTAGTTAAGAAGAACCTAATGGGAGATAATGTAGCTCATTTAAGTATTAATTTTTATGTTTCCATGTTTCCAAAGGCATTAAGTTAGTATGGTATACTTTCATATGTGTGAGTAATGTTTATGTATTCTAAAAAAGTTATGAAATGTTAATTTTTGTAAATAGAGTTTTGTTATAGGAAACATTAAATTTACATTGTGTTTAATTTTTTAATCCATGTGTAGTATATAGTATACTTTTACAATGTATGTCATATAGTTCTTTCTATAACATGAAAATAATTAAGCATTTAATATCATATGAAACATGTCATATAGTGTGTACTAGAAATAAATTATATATGGAAGACATAATTATGAGGCTAGATGGATTAATAAATTAATGTTTAATTTTATGTATAAATAGGATTGGTATATGATGTGTCCAACCAACAACATATTGTGTATCTCACTCATCGTATGTCTATGATAAATGTCTGGGGACTGTGCGTGTATTTTAGAATGGAAATTTTTGCGATACACAACATGTACCATTAGTACATTCATTTTATCCTCCTTTTTAAAAAGACATATTTCCTTATGCGCCATGTAATTTATACATATTGCAAATTTGATCATGTGTTTTCCACTATGAAAACACATGGACGACATTATATGTATCCCAACATGTCATGTGTCAGCCTTTTCTGATCAATAGGTGGGCTATAAATAAATATATACAATAAAAAATTTTCACAACAACCCATAGAAACTATGGTGAATACTATAATAATTTACTAGGATACACATCATGAACCTTCGGGTTACATGTCGTTTACTTCTATACTATCCATCCAAGATTTTTGTCACATCCAAATGTATTTGTCAAATATTATTAATTAATTATTAATATAATATAGGTTATATGAGAAATAAATGAATAAATGAAGAAGATATACTAACAATATGATTATAATAATTTATTTTTTTAAATAAAACTAACTTATAATCTTGAAAATGGTCAACAATCAATGAAAAATTATACGTTGAACATGAAAAAAAAGATATCATTTTTTTGTTTCTGATGTTGTGAAAGAATCTCTTAGGTCAATGGTAAACATGACTTTTATTAGACTTGATGGATAATATGTAGTGTACATAACATGAAGTTCATGACAAAAAATATTTTTCTAAATATTATTGATAATTATTTTTATTGAATCCAAGACATAGGATATTTTCACATTAATTTATAATTAATTTAAAACAAAAGAATAAAGTGCACCTCAGTCATGAGTTCATTATTCATTTATGGAATTTATCATTAAAACACAATTGGTGTATCAATGATGCATCATGAGGACCCAATGTAAATCCCCTCTAGCAGTAATCAACTCATGTTCTTCGATATATGAACAGAATTGGTGAAATTATGGTTTCTAGAATGACCGACTAATTATATTATGTTTTTCTCCTTGATCATATCACATTACTTTAGGCTTGATGAAATCTATCTTAAACTTATTGGATTTTATATTATGATATGAGTTGGAGGAGGTTGATGGGAATGGTGTGCACAATGATCAACCTCATCATAAATAACATAGTAGTATATTTATATACCTATGGATAGGGTTAAATATTTAATGAATTATGCATGGTCCCCTAATGATATGTTAAACCCATAATGATCCTCATGTATTTTGAATTAATAACAGTATTATTTTATTTCATATTTTGTGAAAACCCTCAAAATTATAAATATTTTTTTACTGTCTGGTACACAAATATTTGTCACCAAACAAATAATCTTTTCACATCATCATCAATATTTATTGTATTATTAATTAAACATTTAAGTAAATATAATTCAATAAATAAATAAATAAATAAATATTATATTCACTATTCAGAGGATAAATTTTTTTTTTATATTCATTTAAATAAAAAAATACTTATTTACTTAATAATTATTTATTTTCTTGAAAATAACCACATATAAATACAAATTATTTTTCCATGTAATTGAATAATTACCTTGAAAATTAATATTTATTTTATATTTGTGATCATTGAATAAATCCATAAAAAATATTATTTTGAGAGAATAATATTTATTCCAACAGTTAAATATAAATAATTTTTAACATAGATCAATGGAAACTCATTTTTTGTGATTCTTTATGCCTCTTTATTAGTGGAATTAGGCATGCTTATGTCCAAAATTTCATCCCACCAATAAGTGAAAGAACCCAGAGAGGAAGAAGATATATCACAATGATAATAACCACATACAAACTACCATTGTGTAATACGATCACTTTTCCATGATATCTTATCAATCTAGTTTCACACCCTAATCATCAACCAATATTTTTGATATTTCTTTCATTGGATATCTGAAGTTAACTCATCTATAAACCCTGGATATGGTATTTTATATCAAGGTTCTATTTTAATCAATGGTTTATGATAATAAATTCCATTTATATAGATGGGAAAAGTCCTTTACTTATTCATTAATAACATATCATCCATGATTCACCAAACATACCAAACTTCACTATGATTATATTTGATCAAAGAATACAATAATAAATCAAATAGCATGGGTCATTACACGTATTAATAGTAATCTGAATTTATAATGATTGTTACACATGCTCTCACATAGGAATATCAAATGACACAAAAACATAGGGATTTCTTAATGGTTTTTCTATTTTAATAATCTCTCATCTTATTTAATACCAAGTGAAATATTTATGAGACGAAGTCTCATCTTCTTATGATTACTCACACTTGAAATTCAACATACTATGTTCCCCATAATAGAATTTTATCTATTCATAGAACAATAATTAAGAATATAATCATATCATTTTAAGGTACTCGGTATAGTATGGATTATTGAAACTTTTTTACAATGGTTCAGATACTCAAAGATATTATTATATTACATTAATGGATAACTATAAACATTATATAATGAAATATTTTGTTAATTTTAGTTTCATAGAGTATACATTCAATCTAAATTAAAGATATTTTATTCTAGAAAACCCCCTCCAAATGAAATCCTCTATAATTAGTTTTCTAATTTCAAATAGATGAGCTGGTTTCATCAATAGGTCTAAATCTACGTAGATGGTTTTATATACTCCCAAATAATGAGGAAACCCAACTAAAAAATCCATTAATATTTCATACTTCATCGACTATATAACATCAAAATGCTATAATAATCAAGATGGAACTTGATTTCCACCTTTAACTTGTTAATAGATAGATAATTAAGACACAAACTCCACAATAAATTTCCTAAAACCCTTCACCTGACACTAATCTTTTAATAAATGATACATCTTTGATATACTTAGTTGTACTACCAGATGTGAGAAATATATCTCATATAAAGAATCCCACCTAATTTCTTATGGGATAAACAACATTCCCAAAAACAAAATTAGATAATGTTCATTCTATTTATATCATATAAGAGTATCTCCACGAATGATACAATCTCTCTACACCTCTACACCCTTAATATAATTATTGAGATTCCTTCACCATTTTAAAAAAGGTAATTACACTATAATCTGATACACGGAATCTCCACCACTGACCAATTTAGTATATAGGTGTAAATTTTAATGCTCCTCAATCACCATCTATTCATATTAGGCACATGATAAACATCTTTATGTATTTTACATCTCAAAACATGAACTAATACATTACCTCTCCTTAGAGTATAAGAGATATTGATGTCATAAACCTATAAAAACTATATCCATCTATACTTACAGAAACTTAAATCCCATATATATATATATATATATTATGATCTTATTCTCTATAAATAGAACATATCACACTGAAATAAGAAAATATCAATATAGTTTCAATGTTAACACTATAGTAGTAATCTCAAGTTAATGGAAGGTATGAATATGTTTATAAATATATAATTGTTAAGACATTTTTTATATCAATACTATATCCTTCAACAACACATTGGACCTAAAATAATGACCATATTTTCAATAAACCTTGAATATGGACACTTCCATGGGAAAATGATAATATGAGTACTAATTATCTTTTACCTCAGATACAAAAACACCACCTAAAAATGATCAATTGGTATTAATGTATGATCCATTATATTTATAAATTTTAAATATAATAAAATATAAGTGAACATGGATACAATACACTTTTAATAACATATAAAACCAAGGAAACTTCATAGCTCTATAATGATATTAATAGTTTCATAAGAAAATACCTCTTTAATTTTTAAAAGATCAATAGTGACACCTAACTATGACCTAACATGTCTATGTAAATGGTTCTCATGCATATAAAATATAATTTTCATTATTTTTATGTACATATAATTTCACTTAATAATTCTTAAGAAAACACCCAAATATTCTTTATTCTTCACCATTATAATGGAATACACCAATATATTATCAATCAACTCCACTATAGGGTTTGTTAGTACCATGAGGATAGACATGGAATTCATGACACAAAAAGGAATCACTAAAACTCATAGTGACTATAGAAATATAAGAAGATTATATTTTAAATAGAATACTCATTCACCGTCATTTTATGATATTAAAATTACTTATCGATATTTTGGAACTATATAGCTCCATTAAATTTAATGGAAAATTATTTAGTTATAATAGTATATAATGGTTCTTCATCATTTCTTGGTTTAGCCATTAATAATATACACATACCTATAAACATTCATCTTCTATATTTATAAGTGAGACTAGAACTCACCCTAGAGATACACTGGGTCATCTAAATCCCTTTTAAAATATATTATCAATTTAAATATGTATCACTCATTCTGTTGATGATTCCATCCTATAAGGGGGAGAAAAATTTGAGAAATTTCAAGATGTAGCTATATCTCAATCAATATCACATATTAAGGGGACAGTTCCACATCCTCATGGATAATGATATCTAATAACACTTATATAACTTTCAAAAATCCCTACAACAATATGATTTCAAAACTCAACATCAATCCATCTAGTTGTGATATAATATATCCATAAAATGTAAATCCATTAATTGACTATGTTCACCAAAAACAATCAGAAACTCCCCTTCAAAATCAATGAAATCAACTATACTATAATAAAAATAAATTAAAAAACATATAGAATATAAAAAATCTATATATAGGATTATATCACATGGTTGTTCAAGGATATGAAGATATCACCAATCAATTGATGTTTCACCATCATCAACTCGTTCCTATTATACACCAATTTTAAATGATTTTTAATTGTAACTGACATATATTATAATGATTTAATTGTAATTATATCATCTTATGTCACATAACATTGATTAATTCTAATAAAATAAAGGATTAGGAATATTTTGTGTCAATAAATTCCTGAAATAGTGTATAATAGTAAAAAATAGTATATTCAATTTTCGTAAGTCCTACAGTTTCCAAAAATACCATTGCATAATTCTATTTAAATCCTACATGTCCAGCTTACTTCCCTTAATGTTGAATATTTCTTCCCTAACACTCAACCTCCTCTCTATTAGGATGGTTAATATCATGAGGTTATGCTCTAAATTCTCTATCAAGAATCAACAGTCCAAAAACATAAGGACAAGGCTGTTATTGATAAGGTCTAGAAGAAAACTAATTATAAGGCTATAATATAGCTAACAAGGATCATTCATAGAAACCCCACTATTTCCATGTTGACTACTAAAAAATATCTGATGCAATAATTTTCAATAACCCCTTCCATAAAAAATATATTATTCGAATATTCATAATAAAATTATGAGTGTTACCATCTCTAGGGAAGTGGGGGATGGATGGATAAGGTGGTAACTCCATAAATCAAAACATTAAGTTCCGTAGAAAAGGGTAACCTTAATCTATAACACCACCCATATAGAAGTTCTTGATAGCTTTCATCCTAATGATAATTTTTCCATGAAAAATTCCTCCTGGTCACTATAAATACCATCATAACTTTATTATAAGACATATTTGAGGCAGTATTGTCCTATATAATAATATATAGGTGTGAAACATTGTCAAAATGTAACACCCCCACATCATAATTCTATAAAATATTAAGATAATATAGAATAATTTTCATGAACCTCACATCAAAATCTTATATAATGTACCTCTTTATTGAAATTGTGATAAAATCCTATTGGCATCCTTATAATTGAATATATTAAATCAATTTTTTGGTGAATTATGAATTTTTCCCATGTAACCTAAAAATCCAATTGGTCTCTAAGATAATGATTCTACCACTTTCTACCAGTAAAAATTAGAAACCAAATGACAAGTGGAATCTATTGTTTCACCCTTATAAATATTATCCCAAAATAGATCTCAATCTCATACAACAACCTGTTTGTGTCTTAATTAAAAATAGAGCATCGATATGTTTCAAAAATATTCTAATGGAGTATATGAAAATTTATCCTTACTTACTCATTATATATAGGATAAAACCATTTATTATACATCATAACCTTCTTTTCCACCTAATTATCATGGAATACACTAGGTTATCATCTACCAAAAAAATATATAAATGATATAAAACCCTAGAAATAACATATATTTAATTTAAATTATTTTAATTAATTTTATTTTAAATTCCCTTGATTCATCTTAAGTTAAAACATAAATTAAAAAAATATGATATAGGTACCACTACATGGTCTCTACCCCTCAATCATTACACTCTTGGTCACGCGTGGTTAGTAGACTATCAAGGTCATTTTATCAAATCCATCAGCAATTTTTTATCTTATATATTATCCCAAATATGAATCATATTTTTAATAGAATTGAACAATTTCTCTACCAACCAAATGAAATCCTCACAATATCCAACTCCAAACACCATCCTATTGGAAATTTTAGATTTCATATAACACTATATTGAACCATATCCACTAAAAAACATCTTAATCTCATAGTGAATCCAAGTGTAAATACCAAATTTTACCTTTAGTGGGCCATTAGATGGAGAGTAGAACCATGGATATATAACACACAATATAAGAGGCACTACCCTCTTTAATACAAATAAAATAAAGATAACCCACAATCAACACCAACTCTATAAAACAATAAACTAAAGATAATATCAATGATAATAAATATTCTTGTAATGTTTATTGTAATAGAAGAACATAATATCTCCAAATAAATAATAAGAAAAAATTCATCTCTTCTGGTGGGAGAAAAATCCTCCAACCTTAATGAAACAACACAATCTTAGATATGAAATTCAATACCACTCTCTAATAATATACATTAAATATATATAATTAATATATACGTGTAAGTGGCTGGGATAATGGTATGTTATGTTGGCAACACATTAGAAATCTTCATGTCAAAATATAAGAATCATATTAATTATATAGTAAATAAACAATGACATGGAATCATTTCTCATACCATGTCAAAAATAAATCCATCACAACATAGACTCACTCTATATATCCTCATACAGTATAATTATATTAAATAATGAAAATATTGTAATGGAGGAACACAAAACCAACATCCCCATAGATATTTTCAAACATACATCCAAATTAAATAAGTCTTATAACTCTCATCCCCCCTTATTGACAAAACAAATACATATAACACAACCAAATGAAACAAACTCATTCATAGAAACATACAAAAACAATATATCAATAATCCAAAAACATATTTATATCCATATCCAGATCAAATGACTAGAGTGGGGGAGTAGTTAACCATTGGTATCACTCAAATCCTTCGTATTATGGTTTCACTTATTACTCAAAACATTATATATACATCATTAATTTCACTGAACATGGAAAATGGTGCATGAGAAATAACAAAACAAAAAATTATATATATGTCAACACAACCCCATAATAGGGTCCACATCAAATCAAGCCCCCATTGTGACCATACCTAATCATTCAAATTAACATCACCACACTAAGACTAATTTCCCCTTTGACCATATAGAAAACCAACACAATATCTATATAAGAGTTATCAACTAACCACATATTTCTTTCTATTCTAAATTTCATTATTAATTCAACATTATTAATTACATTCAATTTTAATTTAACGTAATTTTTGTATCAATTCAATTATTAACACATATCCCATATTTTTAACTACATATTTCTTCACCACATCATTTAATTTCATAAATATATTATCATCTAGATTCTAAATAATCTACTAACCAAATCCCTATAATTCATCATTATCATAAATTTATCATTTACAATCTCATTTATCACATATAATAATAATTTCTATATTATGAAATTAATTTATCACTTAATTTAATCCAATAAAAATTAATATAATTCTATCAATATTCATCTTTCAGTTAATTCATGAATTCAATACACCTCTATATCCTAGAAAATTATAATACAACAGCCACTCTAAACTCTCTATAACATCATATCAAACAAGCTACAATTATCATTATAAATTATTATGTTGTAAATATTTTTTTTATACTACTATATTTCTCAAATTACTAATCTATATCAAAATAGGATTTAACATACCATGTATGAAAGGAATAAAAAAAATATATCACATACTATAATAAAACCCTTATGCACCTCCTAAGATTCCATTTATGATTGTATAAAATTGGAGAATTTCAACAATATAACCAAATAAAATTGAATCAAGATAAATACACACTATAAAAAATAATATATTTTAAATCACTAACCTCAAATAAAAGGACAAACCATAAATCCATCAATGGACAAGGTCCAAAATACCAATTTCCCCATGATATATAATTGGACTCTAAGGATTCAATAATCCGTAATTTTCACATTAAAAATTTGTAACTATAACATAGAATCCATATCCATATGTCCCTAAGATGGAAAAATAAGGGACAAGAAAATGAAAGAAGGAAAAGTGTACCTTAGATCATTTAAAAATGATCTCATGAGAATTGGGACATAAAGGTAAACTAATATCACCAAAAACCACTAAATAAGTGAATCACTTATATAGAAGGTTTCCAACTAAAAAGTTAGACTAAATGGAAGAAAAAAATAAATTTTGAAATTTGGTTTAATTTAATTTAATCCAAAATATATCATGGTTCACTAAACCTTTTCATGGTTTAGAATGGTAAAGGTCAACATTTAATTAATTCTCACTAGTTATTTCTTTATCAAAATCCTGGATTTGACCAATATAATACCTTGTAAATAAAATAATGATGTTTTATACATTATACTCCCTTATATCCTAGAATGGATGATGTTAATTTTATCCATAAATCATTCCCATTTCTAAGTCCTTTCCTTAAACATTACATCATTTCACTCTCTATGGTTACCAAAGATTCCACCAGATACACTTCCATACCACAACTTGGGAAACAATGATTTTTATACTAACTATGAAATTATTGGAAAACCCTGATGTAAAGAATCATTGAAATATCCATCAAAAACTTTATAACATCCCCTATATAACCATGACTCACATAACATGATGAAGTTCATAACAATGATGAAACTAGAGAACTATTGAATAATGAAAACTCTATCACTAAATGAATTCAAAAAAACTCAACTTAACACCAACAATAAACCTCAAAATAAACTTCCATGATAATTATGAAATTAAAAATTACAAAGTAGAGGACTTGAAAAATCCAAGACTCTATAAAGTTGGAGGTTATGTTCAATAACTATGAACACGAGAAACTCTCATATAATGAATAAAATTTAATCATTTCATTAGTAAGTACACAAAAAAACACTTGAAAGAATCGCTAATCTTGATAATCAAATGTAAAATTACATATATTAAAGTTCTCTAGAAAAATTCCTTGTTTATCCTAAGAATAAAATTTAAGGAATCAAGTGTTTTTCACACATCCATAAATACTTAGTTGAAAGGTTAAAATCCACTTCATTTGAGGTAAAATCTTTGGTAGCTTAATCATGACACGAAATTACCTATTTGCTATCTTCTAATCATCCCCAATATGGTCTTGACACATCCTCCATGATATTTACTTGATTTATTGTAAAATTAACAATATTTATTTATATACGAACAATTGTCCATTTGGAATCATCCAAGTATTCTATTAGTTTATTTATGCTATAATTAACTATATACACTTTTCTGGTACATTTTACATTACTCATATATACCAATAATTATTAATATATTGTGTGTTGTTATACTATTATATGTTATAATGATATAATATTCCATAATTAAATAAATGTATTACATTATTCATAATTTTCCATATTCAGAAGTATCATAAATAGCCTCCAAAAGTATTTAGGGTGGATTTAAAAATTATCAGGTATAATACTATCAATAACTTTTTTTGTAGTGTTTACGTGTTCAATGCATTGAAAAAAAATTCTATTTTACATTACATATTATTGTTTTCCAAAAAAAATCCAAATAAGGCATAATATTTATAAAATTGTATTGAAATAATTTCAAATATAACAAATAATTATAAAATTATCCTATCATTATCAATGTAAAAGAAAAGATGAATAAAAATTAAATAATTGTGTTGACCTAGATAAATAAACATAGAAATATTATAAAAATGAACTACATAGTACACATGATATTTTTAATTAAATTTATTCAAATGACTTATTATGATTCTAAAATAATATAATTTTTTTTAAATGAATCGTTTTTATTCATAAAATTCCAATATAAACATGGTTAAAATAATAATATGTAGTCTTTAATTAGAGAGAGGCTCACTCTAATTATCAACAAAAATATGATGTACATATACATTATTGATCAATAACAAAAAAAATTCTCTAAAATTACATTACCGTAACTACTGAAAAATATTATTTTTGGTGGTTTTTTGTGGTGGCTTGGAAAACTATTTCTTAACTCTAAATTTTATGTTTTTAAAAATATTTTTTAAAATCTCTTACAAATAATTAAATTTCATATTTCATATTTAGTTTTAAAAGATCTTTAAAAAACACTTATATTTAGATATTATTTTTTATAAATGATTATGTAAACCCAATTAAATGCAAAATTTTATTTATTTATTTATTTATATTTGTAATTTAAAAAAATAAAAAAAAATCTTATTTAATGATGTTTTTGAAAAATAAATTTTAAAAGTATTAAAATTAGTATTTATTTATTGTTTAACAAGTCATAATTACTAATTTTTACTTTCTATATAATAATTAATATTAATAACATATAATTAACAATTATTACTTAATAATTATTTAGTAAAAATTACTAAAAATATTTAACCATTAATAATCACTAATTTATAATAATTTAGTGTTATTATGTTTTAAAACATAATTATATATAATTTATAACTAATAATATTTAATTAGTGATTTATATTTAATAATTATTTATAAAATAAATATTAATTGGGGTATTTTTTTTAATTTATAGTTAGTCACCAATAACTAATGAGTAGTTATTATTTATTCATCAGTAATTTTTATTGAAATTTAATAGTAATTTGAAATTAGAAACAACTAATATTGTGAATTATAATTACTTATTATTAATTATTTATTATTAACAGCTACAAGTTTGTGTGTTGGAATATATACATATATAAACACACACAAAAATATACAATGAAAATCGTTGAATTTCTTCAACTATAAAGGTGCATGTTTAGACCCCTCAATTGGATGGAAAATAATTGACGAATAATATATACTGTTAGGGAGACCTAGATCCCATGTAAATGAATTTTTATTTGGGGAAAATGTTATAGGGGATTTGAAAAACAAAAAGGAAACAAATCCTTTATTTGTGGGAGTTTTAGTTTCCTTGAGAATCATGAACTAGATAAGAAAACCTGCTAAGAAAGTTTAGACTGAGTGAGGTTCCAATGAAAAATAATCTTAGGTTTTATCGATGTCTTCAGTTTTGAACAGTATAGAAAATAATTTGATGATAAAGGAAAATTCTTCCCAATGGGAGTTTCTGGTTATGGATGGGAAATGAGCTTTTGGAGAAGTAGTATTTGAGGCCTAATAGGCCACAATATATTTCTATAAAAAATAATATTTTAGTTTGATGGTAATATGGAATCTTTTAAGAGATAAAATGGATGTTGTTGAAGTGGTTTGTCACGACCCGTCCCCCGAGGCCCATGTCGTGACTAACCCAAGCCCACCTTCCATAGGCCAGCGGCTGGCGACTAGCACCAAAGGCGTAAATCCCTAAAAGTGGGAAGGCATTGCTTTTATAAAGAGTAAAAACACACAAAAGAGTACAAGCTGGAAGAAAAATACCAAGTAAAACTATATAATAAGTGTACTGAAGGTAAAGGGGCTGGAATACATGCCGAACAGGGAAGTACAAGTATAACTGAAAAACAAGTACAACTGAAGAAAAGTAAAATAGTTGTTGGATCGTCCTCCAGAAATCCTACTTGAAGGGTAGGTACATATAGCCTCCTCATTAATCCACGTCCGTCAGTCTCCTCCGTGTACCGACTCATCGTAAGGTCCACCTCTGGGTACCATACAATCCTGCTACTCTCGGCCTCAGTCAGCATTGTCCGTCATCTGCAACCAACACAATGAGGTGCAGGCATAGCCCGTGTAGGGGTGAGTATGGTGATACTCGGTAGGGACCCCGAGACCATCAAGGTCTCACAAAATCCAACAAGAATAAATAAAAATAATGAAATCAACAGATAACTCCACTTAGGTATATGCTCATACATATACCTAAGTTATCAAGTAATCCATCTCAATCATGAGATAAACACAAAAGTTACTGACTCAGCTCAAACCAAGATTTTATTATCGAAACCTCGGCTTATGGAGAACTCCTGCTCTATCAAGTACAGTGGGTCTGTCGTGACACCATGGCACTTCCCACTAACCTTGGACTACTGAGGCACTCCTCCTGTAAAGTATCGTGGGTCTGCTGCATCACCAAGGCACTCCCAACCATGGGTCTGCCAAGTCACCAAGGCGCTCCCCCTCATAGCCTGCTGAGGTACTCCTCATGTCGAGTACCGTGGGTCTTCCCTGACACCAAGGCGCTCCCCACTATGGGTCTGCCGCGACACCATGGTGCTCCTCACTGTGAAAGTATAATCACTCCGAGTCAAACAATCAGCAGTCGTCATGTCTCATCCAGCTACTAGGTCTTCGTACTCTGTCTGCTCGTCACCGGAAGGATTAAATCCACGAGCTACTGGAAAATACTCCAACTGTTACGAAGTTCCATAAAGTAGTATCTCAAAGTTCCGCCACGTCATAGGGGTCTCAACACAACAGACGGTGCGTCAATTGGATGCCTGGTCTGTTAGTTATTTGCCTTTTAGTCCCAGGGGCCCGGTTGGATTTGAGTACAATCCAACCTGACTGTATCTCAAATAAAACCCGAACTCTAGTGGGGTATACTCAAAGTGATGGCTACGCTCCAGGAATACTAACGTCACAGACGGTTCGTCAAACGGTCGTCCGGTGCCGAAGATATGGCCAAAAAAAGTAAAGGCTGGTAGTGGGCCCAGGTCCAGTCCGAGCCGGTCGGACCGTCTTAGTCTGGGCTGACCCGGTATGGGTCGACCTGGTCAGACCTGTTGGGTCTTGATTGGTCCCTTGGGCGGGCCAGCCTGTTAGGTTTGGCCCGGCCCAGCGGACTACGAGGGCGGTTCGGCCCGGAGGTCGCCGCGTAGGCGGCTTAGTCCGGAGGTTGGGGTCGGTTCAGCCAGCACCATGTGGGGTGCGGCTCGGGAAGCTTGTCCCGGAATGCCGAGACGGTTCAGCCAGCGACACCGTGAGGGACGCCACGGGCAGGTTGGTGGGGCACGGGCAGGCCGCAGGCAGGGTGTGCGGGGTGCGGGCAGGCCGCAGGCCGCAGGCAGGGTGCGCAGGGCATGGGCAGGCCATGGGTAGGGCGCGTTGGAGGCCGCAGTCGGGCGGGTCAGTGGCCGGGTGGAGGCCGGGCATGCCGCTTCTGCACGGCTCGGGCTGGCTATGTTAGGCCAGGAGTACCTGAGCACCGTGGGGGCAGCGCGATTCACCGAGACCGTGGGTAGCGCGACCTTTGTCATTGCCGCCTTCATCACCTTATTGCTCATCGCCATGTTGAGGATCATCTTAAACAAGAACGGTGGAGGGGTCGGGCCATGTTGGTTTGTCCCGCACCCTCTTCGGTTAGGATCATAACAAGAGGCTCGCAAGGAAGAACATGGGAAAAGATCATACTTAGATAAAATTAAACCTTTACCTTTGATTTTCGTGTGTCGTTCGTTGATGGAGTCATGGAAAGTAGACGAAGAGAATCATCGTTCGTCATGTTCTCCGCACTCTTCCAATCCCAAGCTGCGTAGGCTCGTGGAAGTCGCTCCACGTCGGTAGGTGATCGGGGAAGAAGTTGAAGAAGGATCGTCGCTGGCGTTCTTCGACGGTGGAGCATTATTTGTTCTTCGTTGGGAGCTTTTTTCTCTTCTCCCAATAATCCTCCTTCCAAAACAACCTAGGTTTCCACCAAATGAACAATTCAAATAATAATAGGTTGCTTATTATTTTAGATATTTGCACAAATTCAAATTGGTGAATTAAATTAAAAGGCTCCACCTAATTAATTCTTGAGAGTTGGAACATTTAATTAAAAGTTTTGGCTCAACAAATAAAGAGGGGGATTTGGAATAATTAATAAGGTGAGTTGACACAAATTAATTAGGGGAGGTCAAGAGGCTCTCCCTCATTAATGAGGGAGAGTTGAGAGGTTTTACTCTCCTCCATCAATCGGGGGGTTAAGCCCCGTGTGGTCCCCACGTCATAACCTCTCAGGGGAGGTTTTTTTCTGGTGGGCCCCAACACCATAACCTCTCATGGGAGGATAAGGTGTGGTGGACCCACCTTCAACTTCTAAAAGGTGGTTATAAATAAAATAAAATAAGACATGCACTTACTTTATTTTATTATTCCACGTAAAACCCAAAAACCATCTTCTATTCTCGACTCACTGCCGTCGAGGTGAAAGTCTTTTAAGTGAATGCTGGCACTGTGAGTTCAACGGTGCCCTCAAATTTTAATTCTGAGAATCGGTTCAAAACTTATAAAAACCTTCTCGTACATTTACTGAACGCACCCGAACAAAACTTCAGAAATTGATTCCGGACACACCGGGTCTCAGAATCATGTGCCATAAATTTTCGCGGACTCGCAAAATTCCACAGAATTTCCATCTCTTTACATTCTCCCCACCTTAGGGCTTTACATCCCCATAAGCTACAACTCGAACTATGGGAACAAGTGAGGGTACTGATCACACATTTGAGCCTCCCGCTCCCATGTGCTCTCCTGGAGGTTCTCGTGCTGCCAGCGTACACGCACCAGAGGTATCAACCATCCATGTAGGACCCACTTCTATCGATCCTCAATCTACACTAGAACCTCCGCGAAAGTTCCCCCATCATCTACATCCAGCTCTCTATGGTCGATGATGTGAGAAGGGTCATGCACGTATCTCCTCAGCTGAGATACGTGGAAGACGTCGTGCACCTGGTGCAACTGAGGTGGAAGATCTAATAGGTATGCCACCTCGCCAACTCTACTGAGGACCAAAAAAGGTCCGATGAATCTCGGAGATAGCTTTCCGCCTCAGCCAAATCTCCGTAGACCTCGTTGTGGTGAGACCTGTAGAATGACGTGGTCTCCATCCTCGAACTCCAAAGGTCTCCGTCTCTTGTCAACAGACAACTTTTGCCTGCTTTGTGCAGTCTTCATCTGCTCCTGGATGATCTGCACTTTCTCTGTGGTAGCCCGTACCATCTCTAGTCCCACCAGTGCTGACTCCCCTAGGTCTGTCCAGCACAATGGTGATCTACAAGGTCGTCCGTACAACGCCTCGAAAGGTGACATCCCAATGGTGGAGTGATAGCTGTTGTTGTATGCAAACTCCACCAAAGGTAAGGGATCCTCCCAGCTGCGACCGAAGTCGAGGAAACTTGAACATTGTAACACCCCAAGCTTTCACAGTACGCTTCCCTTTGAATAATGCAATAGCTTCCATTGTACGCAACTTTGAGATTCTAACACACCACAACCAATCAAACTAGCCGTTATGAATAGTAATACCCACTTTTTGAAATTTTATAAATTTTATTTTTCAAAATAGACTTCATTTTTGGATTCCGAATATCTAAATTAGCCTAGGGTTAATTTTTGGTATTTTTCTGAAAACATTCAATTTTTGATGAATAGTGAAAAACACTGAGTTATTAGTTAAAATTGACTTTTTATTTAAATAATTATTTATTTTATTTAAATTTATTTTAGAAAAAAATAGATACATAATACCTATATAAGTTAAATGTAATTCATTGGAGTCATTTTATATTAATTTAGATATATAAAACTTTTATTGAGCTTTTCACCGTCTTCCACTCACCTCCTAGGAGATTTTGAAAATTCACATAAAACATAATTTTACCGCTTCTGTGAATTTAATTTCAAAAATCTGGGAGACAGTGTTGATATCAGTAAGTAAAATTTGGTTCAGTGAGATGAAAATAATTTTTGGTGAATAGTAACTTTTTACTTTTATTTACCACGGTTAAAAGTAAATAGGGTAATTAATGGTAAAAATGATATTATTTTTACCCTAAAACATGTCCTAATTCTATTGGATAAGTATAATTTGACCGAAAACAACCTTAGGAATAAAATATGAACCTCTTTGATCCACTTGGATTAGATTAGTACGTTTATTATTATTTAATTCAAAGAAGAGTTAAAAGTGTTAAATTCAAAGTTTAATAACTAAACCATTTTTTCACATTAGGTTACACATAAGATAAATTCAACTATAAATATTCATTAGAAAGATAAAAATATTTCCTACATTATGGTATTTTATTTATAATTTTTAGACATTAAATAATTTAATTTATTTATGATACAATGATGATGTAGTAATTACCTTAATAATGAAATATTAAAATAATTGATATTATAAATACCCAAATAAATGTAATTTGAGAGTTTTTATGAATTATAATAATTTTATAGGATAATATGACATGTTAGGATTGATTTAATTTACTTTTTTCGAAGTAATAATGATGTTATAATTTTCACAAAAATAAAATAACAATAGTGTCAAAATTGACATAAAAGAGTTTTTTTTAAAATATTATATTATTAATTGATATTCTATTCCAAAAAATCTAAGGTTGGTCCAAAATACTTATATAATTATAGGTGTATCATTAATGAACCACTTGGGGTTTTCTTGGAAGTATATAGTAAGTTTATTAAACATATAATATAAAAATACAAAGAGACATGGTAAATGTCAAACTAATTAACTAAGAGTTATATCTAAAAGATAAAGTTAATATAGTGACCCAAAACTATCTAAAACTAATTTTTGAGTGGTTTTAGACCCATACACACCCTATCCTAGAACTAAATCAGTTTGGATCTATTATAAATCGAATATAAATTTATTATAATATAATATTTCACTCTTTTCCTAAGGTGCCCCTCACCCCTCTTATAAAAGGGCACTCCCCCTTATCTCTAATTAAAACATTCAAAGACATTTGGATCGGCCAACCCTTGCCCAAATATCCTCTCATCTTCCCTCACTACAACCTAGAGTCCTTAGTTTGATCATAAATCCAACCTAAGGAGCCCTTTTGATCAAATCAAAAGGAAGATCCCAAAGAAGAGGTAATGATTTCACCACCCTCTTTCAAGTTCCTTTCTTCTTCCACTTCTTATTTCTTTGTAATTTCCATTATAGAATAATAACTGTAGTATATTCTATATACTGTTATATTATTATAAATATGGTAGAACCATATTTAGTATTGTATCCATCCTTTGAATGACATGTCACCATACGTGCGTACGTACGACTTACCATCTCCACGTCGTGGTGTAATTGTTATTCAAAACATTATTATTTGGATGAGTATGATAATGATGTGTAATTGAAGTAAATAATAAATATAACATTAAAATGATTTGTATATATGATATTCCATCCAGTTATATACGATTTTAATATCAAAAGAATGATATTTTCACTCGTGCGTACGTACGGAATATCGTCTCCACGAACGCGATGAGATTCATTTCCCATCGTATCCATTCAAGGCTAATATTCATTTGATGGTTAAAAATAATGTTTAAAGACTTAATATAATTCCGGATACAAATTAGCTACAACCTATCCATAACAAACACGTCTTACGTAAGAAATCATAAAAAGGAAAATGAATCAGTTAACACCTGAAACAACAATAATACTAAGATATTATTAACAAAGAAATATTAAAAGATAATATATGATATCATATCAATGTATATGATTCTTGAATAATTTAATAAAAATTATTTCACCATTATACAGGAGGTTAACCTACCCTTGACCAAGGAAAAGTACAAGGTAAGGGTTAATTTCACAATCTCTTTATTATCTGAGGTTGTTTTTACATAAGTATCTAATGGGACCTCTTTATCATCCACATCCATGTTTCTTAAAAATGCCTTTCAAAAAAATTTTAATATTTAATAGACAATGGGTTAAATTCATTTATACCCTTATTTGACCTTATACTTTTTTGAAAGGAATCTTTCTGTCGTTTTCCAAACATGGTACTTTTTGACCTTTTCGACAAATTTAAGGTAAGAATGTTTTTTTAACTTATACGGCGGGTGAGGCTATTTTCCGCCGTTATAAAATAGTCAAATCTTACCTTACAATCTTATAAGAGTATTTTAAAAATAAAGGTTTTATTTAATAATTATGTTACTTTTAAATTACTTCAAAAAGGAGATATTTCTCTCAAATAGTTTTGATTTCATCTATTTCAACATCCTTTGATGGATTTTAATCTTATTTGAAGTTGATTTATTATGATACAAAAATTCCATATTGTATTAAAGGTTTTGTGATATTTTTTTACTGTATATGTGTTATTTTTATACCATTCATGGTTTATAGATAAATTTTTGACATTTCTTATGCTAGTTTCAATACAAATGTTTATGTTATTTTTAAACCTTTTCATATGAGGAATGCATTGGACTTAGTAAGTGACGGGTGGAGCCCGATATAGCTCCTCGATGAATCGGTATCTCTCATGATACAAACTAGTGTCTTGGCACAAGGCCTTGAAAAAAAATTATTTGTAGTCTTGGCACGAGGCCTTGACTATGTGGTTATGATAGTCTGGAATTATGCATTCCATAATTATGAAAGTGGCTATTAATATTGCATGTGATTTTTCGGCTAGTAGAATATCCATGTGAATAATTAAATGGAATAATTTAAATTTAACATTGCCATATATTTTTGATGTTCAAGTTTAAAAGTCTTTTGTTTTAGTTATACATTGCCTTAAATGTTTATGCTTATTTATAAAAGTTTCTTCTATATTGTTATCCTTACTGAGCATCTGAGCTCACCCCTTTCTATGTTTTATTTTTCCCAGGGTGTGAAGAAGTATTTTATGACTGACCTACAGGGATAGCCAGAGGGGATATGAGTGTGGTCTATGGATACTATGTTGTTTTAGTTTTTCACTTTATTATGTAATGTAAGACTTATGAATGTATCTAGTGTTTCCAAGGCTACTAAACTAATCGGTCTTTCGATATTTGATCTCTTGTGATCATGCCAATGATACGTAATAATGCACCGACTCTGGGCTTCTGGGGTCAGGGCGTTATAGTTCGTATCAGAGGATGTTTAGTAATAAACCTTGGAAGCTAGATTTAGGTAAACTATGATTAGATCACATTGCCCTAAGATGGACTTTTAGGATTAGTATAGAAGAACTTACTAGAATTTTGGTATTGTAGATATTTTCTAAGTTTTCCAAAAAATACATCCCTGTCTGGATATGAACAGGTAGAGGCGGCTCTGGCACAGATGTACCTAGGGGTAAAACCCGAAAACACCGCTTTGAGCTAGACTCAAATGGGAACTAGTGCACAACAACGGGTCTTGCTGCACTCTTGGTTACGACACTCCCGGGGGATATGCTTAGGATAATTCTCATTTTCTTTAAAAACCATTATGAAGGGTTTATGAGTATATAATTCCTCAAAGAAAACCTTTTTATGATTATGGATTATATCCATAAACTATTTAATTTATGTTAAGTGTTTTATAAGTATGGAATTATGTATTTCGATTCATAAACTAATCTATTTTATGCCATTTTTTAGAAATGGTGCCTAGTTGAAGGAATGGAAACTGTATCAAAGCACATACTCCATGTAGGGATTGCCCTCCTGCTCAAGATAATTATAGTGGAGCTTATGATACAATTGGTTCTTATCAGCTTATCACTATACTGGGACAACTCACTTAGGTTATGAATAATAACCTTACCCGTATGGAGCAACCTGATCCACAACGTGGAGGATCAATGTCAGATCACTTCATGAGGCAACAACCACCAACATTCAATGGGAGTACAAATCCATTAGTATCTGAGCAATGGATAAGTTCCCTAGAGAAAATATTTCAAGCTTTGGGGAGTAGTGAAAGGGAGAAAGTTGTCATGGAAGTTTATCGCCTCAATGGAGATTTTGATCAATAGTGGTCATTGATTCAAAATACAAAGGAATATGAAGAAGTATCAAGTATGGAATGGGGGGATTTTAAAGAGATTTTCTTAGAAAAATACTTTCCCCATGACCATCGAGCGGATATGGAAAGACAATTTCTAAGTTTGAGGAAAAAAGGGGATGAGAATGTCACAAAGTATGAGGCTAACTTTAAAAGGTTATCAAGGCATGCAACAAATTATATACATAACCCAAGGAGTAATATTGATCGTTTCTTTGATGGGTTAAAACCATTTCTATGTCGAGCATTAGTCTCACAATCTTTCTCAATATACGAAGATATAGTCTCATGTGATATAAAGACAGAAAATGAATTATCTAAATCTTATGACAATAAAGTAAAGAAAGAGAAGAAGAGAATTGTGGAGCAAGAGACAGATAAAGAGAAAAAGGGAAAGAAGGATTTTCTATTATGTGATAATTTTGGGAAGAAACACCCCAGTACTTGCCTAAAATGAATGGGATTTTCTTACAAATGTGGAGAAAAAGGTCACCAGGATCGGGATTGTAAGGGAAAGAAAGAGGATGTAAATGTGGAATGCTAAAATTGTAGAGGAATGGGGAATTATGCAAATGAATGTCCTAAGAATCAAGGAAACTTACCTCAGAAAAGGCCAAGGGATCAAGGCCAAGATTATTATCTTACTACCGTTGAAGTGGAATAATTAATGTATTTGTGTTTTTGGACTCAAGGATTATATTCTGGTTATAATAATAATGTGATATATATAAGGATTGTATTGAAGTACTTATTGTTTTCATTAAGGTATTAATATGACTAAGGTAATCATATTTTCAGTATGTGAAAATAAGATAAAATTTACTTTGTTTTGGGAATCTAATGTTACAATTGATTTTGGAATTTAGATACCTTTTATAGAGAGTCTGGACAGAGGTACTTTGGATAAC
The DNA here is from genome assembly GCA_963277665.1 of Viscum album. Lineage (NCBI taxonomy): Eukaryota > Viridiplantae > Streptophyta > Magnoliopsida > Santalales > Viscaceae > Viscum > Viscum album. The sequence continues at coordinate 1,072,208,431 of OY728121.1, read as the reverse complement.
TATAATGTTTGGAATGGATTAATTTGAACTTTGGATAGTATTGTTTAAGGTTAAAACATTTATTATGATTATTTTTGGAATATTATGATACTATAGTTTTATGAAAAGGAAAACCTGTAGGTCAGGTGATAACTCGTCGCGTTGGACAAAGCTGCAGGAATTGAACCTACAAGCATATTGTGATAGGCCTTTATTGCCTACCACTAGCCTACAGGAAGTCCCCAGTTATTACAGAATATTTTTCTTCATTTTAATGGTATGTGTTAATATTTGGAACCTTATATGATTAGGATAAATATAATATTTTTTAGTTCTATTATCTTTTGGACTGAAAGATGAGTTTGTGGTAGGAATCAGTTGAAGGATGATACTCTAATTGTCAAGTATATATATATATATATATATATATTTATTTATTTATCCTATTATGAATAAATTAATTTTTAAACTTTAGGGAAGGGATTTTAAAACCAAAAAAGTGTTATCCTAATACCTTATTTTTTTTTGAACTGATAATATTTTAAATCATCATAGATTGATGGCTTTGAGGCCCTCAATTTTACACTTGTTTGTGATCGATGACCTAAATCACTCCCTATAAATATTTTTGTTTTTCCTCTAATTACATGTCTATAATTTCCACCAATGTTCTCTTATTCGAAACCCTAATTTTGTGGTGACATTCTCTTTTCCCTTTCCCACTTATTAAAACTAAATTTTATTAACCCTATTTTCGATGTGGTTTTTCAACAAAGGTATTTTCTATTTTCAAACTTTTATTTTCGAAGAACAATTTCAAATTGTGAGGATGCAATTTATTGAAGGAGGGGATAATGTAACACCCTAATCTTCCACGGTACATTTCCCTTTGAATAATGAAATAGCTTGCATTGTACGCTACTTCGAGATTCTAACACACCACAACCAATCAAACTAGCCGTTATGAATAGTAATAACCACTTTTTGAAATTTTATATATTTTATTTTTCAAAACAGACTTCATTTTTGGATTAGTAATATCGAAATTATAATAGGGTTAATTTTTGGTATTTTTCTGAAAACATTCAATTTTTTGATGAATAGTGAAAAATACTGAGTTATTGGTTAAAACCGACTTTTTATTTTAATAATTATTCATTTTATTTAAATTTATTTTAGGTCAAAATAGATACATAATACCTATATAAGTTCAATGTAATTCATCGGAGTCATTTTAGGTTAATTTAGATATATAAAATATTTATTGAACTTTTCACCGTCTTTTACCCCCCTCCTAGGAGATTTTACAAATTCACATAAAACATAATTTTACTGCTTCTGTAAATTGAATTCCAAAAATCTGAGATACACGGTTGATATCAGTAAGTAAAATGTGGTTCAATGAGAGGAAAATAATTTTTTGGTGAATAGTAACTTTTGCTTTTATTTACCACGGTTAAAAGTAAATAGGGTAATTAAAGGTAAAAATTATATTATTTTAACCCGAAAACATTTCATAATTCTATTGGATAAGTATAATTCGACCAAACACAACTTTAGAAATAAAATATGAACCTCTTTGGCCCACTTGGATTAGATTAGGACATTTATTATTATTTAATTCAAAGAAGAGTTAAAAGTGTTAAATTCAAATTTTAATAACTAAATTATTTTTAATATTGGGTTACACATAAGATAAATTCGACTATAAATATTAATTATAAATCTAAAAATATTTCTTAAATAATGGTATTTTATTTATAATTTTTAGACATTAAATAATTTAATTTATTTTTGACACAATGATGATGCAGTAATTACCTTCATAATGAAATATTAAAATAATTGATATTATAAATACCCAAATAAATGTAATAAATACTTTTTATGAATTATACTAATTTTATAGGATACTATGACATGTTAGGATTGATTTAATTAAAAAAAATTGAAGTAATAATGTTGTTATGATTTTCACAAAAATCAAATACCAAATAGTGTCAAAATTGACATAAAAGAGTTTTTAAAACAAATATTATATTATTTATTGATATTCTATTACTAAAAATATAAGGTTCGGACAAAAGACTTATATAGTGATAGTTGTATCATTAATGAACCAGTTGGGGTTCTCTTGGAAGTATATAGTAAGTTTATTAAACATATAATATAAAAATACAAAGAGACATGGTAAATGTCAAACTAATTAACTAAGAGTTAAATCTAAAAGATAAGGTTAATATAGTGACCCAAACCTGTATAAAACCTATTGGTTGAGTGGTTTTCGACCCATCCCCATATTAGCCTCGAAATAAATCAGTTTTGATCTATTATAAACTGAATATGAATTTATTATAAAATAATATTTCACTCTTTTCCTAAGGTGCCCCTCACCCCTCTTATAGAAGGATACTCCTCCTTCTCTCTAATTCACACCTTCAAAGCCATTTGGCTCGGCCAACCCCTACCCAAATATCCTCTCATCTTCCCTCACTTCAACTTAGAGTCCATAGTTTGATCCTAAAGCCAACCTAATGAGCCCTTTTGATCAAATCAAAAGGAAGAACCCGAAGAAGAGGTAATGATTTCACCACCCTCTTTCAAGTTCCTTTCTTCTTCCACTTCTTCTTTCTTTGTTATTTCCATTCTAAAATAATAAATCTAGTATCTTCTATATACTGTAATCTTATTATAAATATGATAAAACCATATTTAGTATTCTATCCATCCTTTTAATGACATGTCACCATACGTGCGTACGTACGGCTTACCGTCTCCACGTTGTGGTGTAATTGTTTTTCAAAAGATTATTATTTGGATGGGTATGATAATGATGTGTAATTGTAGTAAATAATAAATATAACATTATAATGATTCTGTATATATGATATACCATCCAATTATATATGACTTTAACATCAAAAAAATGATATTTTCGCTCGTGCGTACGTATGGAATACAGTCTCCACAAACGCGATGAGATTCATTTCCCATCGTATCCATTCAAGAAGAATTTTAATTTGATGGTTAAAAATAATGTTTAAAGACTTAATATAATTTTGGATTTGAATAATATACAAATTATCCATAACAAACATGTCTTATGTAACAAATCATATAAAGGAAAATGAATTAGTTAACACCCGAAACAACGATAATACTAAGATATTATTAACAAAGCAATGTTAAAAGATTATATATGATATCATATTAATGTATATGATTCTTGTATAATTTGATAACAATTATTTCACCATTATACAGAATTCTAACCTACTCTTGACCAAAGAAAAGTACAAGGTAAGGGTTAATTTCACAATCTCTTTATTATCCGAGGTTGTTTTTACGTAAGTATATATTGGGACCTCTTTATCATCCACATCCATGTTTCATAAAAATGTCTTAAAAAACATTTTTACTATTTAATATAAAATGGGTTAAATTCATTTATACCCTTATTTGACCTTATATATTTTTTAAAGGAATCTTTCCGTCGTTTTCCAAACAAGGTACATTTTGACCTTTTCAACAAATTTAAGGTAAGAATGTTTTTTAACTTATATGGCGGGTGAGGCTATTTTCCGCCATTATAAAATAGTCGAAGCTTACCTTACAATATTATAAGAGTATTTTAAAAAAAAAAGGTTTTATTTATTAATTATGTGACTTTTAAATGAATTCAAAAAGGAGATATTTCTCTCAAATAGTTTTGATTCATCTATGTCAACATCCTTTGATGGATTTTAAGCTTATTTGATGTTGACTTATTATGATACAAAACTTCCATATTGTATTGAAGGTTTTGTGATATGTTTGACTGTGTATGTGTTATTTGTATACCATTCATGGTTTATAGATAAATTGTTGACATTTCATATGATAGTTTCAATATGAATGTTTATGTTATGTTTAAACCTTTTCATATGAGGAATGCATTGGACTTAGTAAGTGACAGATAGAGCCCGCTATAGCTCCTCGATGCATCGGTAGGTCTCATGAGACAAACTAGTGACTTGGCATAAGGCCTTGACAAAAACTTATTTGTAGTCTTGGCACAAGGCCTTGACTGTGTGGTTATGATAGTCTGGCATTATGCATTCCATAATTATAAAAGTGGCTATTGATATTGCATGTGATTATTAGACTAGTAGAATATCCATGTGAATATTTAAATGGCATTATTTGAATTTATCTTTGCCATATATTGTTGAAGCTCAAGTTTAAAAGGCTTTTGTTTTAGTTATACATTGCCTTAAATGTTTATGCTTATTTATGAAAGTTTCCTCTATATTGTTATCCTTACTGAGCATCTGAGCTCACCCCTTTATATGTTTTATTTTTTCCAGGGTGTGAAGAAGTATTTTATGACTGACCTATAGGGATAGTTAGAGGGGATATGAGTTTGGTCTATGGAGACTATGTTGTTCTAGTTTTTCACTTTATGATGTAATGTAAGACTTATGAATGTATATAGTATTTCCAAGGCTACTAAACTAATCGGTCTTTCGAGATTTGATCTTTTGTCATCATTCCAATGATATGTAATAATGTACCGACTATGGGATTCTAGGGTCAGGGTGTTACACACGGAACATGTCCTCAAGGTTCTAAATGGTCTGCTCAGTCTGACCATCTGTCTGATGATGGAAGGCGGTGCTCAAGCAAAGTTGTGTCCTGAATGCCTCCTAAAACCCCTTCCATGGCCGGGAAGTGAATCGTGTGTCACGATCAGAGACAATAGAAGAAGGTACTCCATGTAAACGCACAATCTCCTGAACATAGAGGCGTCCCAAGATCTCTACTGTACCCTACTCTCTGATCGGTAGTAAGTGGGCCGACTTGGTGAGTCAGTCGACGATCACCCAAATCGAGTCGTGACCCCTGGATGTACGTGGAAGACCCGTCACGAAGTCCATGGATATCTCATCCCACTTCCACTCTAGGGCCTCTAAAGTCTACACCATGCATGTTGTTTCATGAAGCTCCACCTTCACTTGCTGACAAGTGAGGCATCAAGAGACAAAATCCGCTACTCCCTTCATCATACTTGGTCACCAGTGCTATCATCGGAGATCCTAATACATCTTCACCACACTTGGATGTACCACTAGAGGGGATGTGTGGAAATCCCTCAACACTTCCTCCTTAAGTGACACTGGTACCATAGTACATCCTCTAAAGAGGATGGCATGCTCCCCAACTTCAGAAAATCCATTAGGTGCCTTCCCTGTGTATATCTGAGCACGTTGTATCTCGCAGTCATCTTCCCCATGTTGCGACTCCCTAACTCGCTGAAGAATTGGGGGCAACTATAAGAGACTATTGAAAGGCTGCTCCATCTCTATCCACAAAGGATATCTGTAAGGCAGCCAGCTGCTCTGTCGCCTCACCTTGCAGCTGTATACCAGACCTCCTGCTGAGTGCATCTGCAACAACGTTCCCCTTCGCAGGAGTATAGACTATCTCAAAGTCATAATCTTGGAGAAACTCAAGTCATCGACGCTATCTCAGATTCAGGTATTTCTGAGAGAAGATATACCTGAGACTCTTGTGATCAAAGTACATGGTAAAACGTTCACCCATCAGATAGTGTCACCACATCTTCAAATCAAATACCAATGCTGCCAACTCTAGGTCATGGGTAGCATAGTTCTGCTCATGTTGTCTAAGCTTCCGAGAACCATACATGATCACTGCTTGCTCCTGCATCAGGACACACCCGAGTCCGGTCCCTGATGTGTCGCAGTAAACTATGTACCCTACACCTTCCTCTGGAAGCCTCAAGATGAGGGCACTAGTCAGCCTCTACCTCAGCTCCTGAAAGCTCTGCTGGCATCTCTTTAACCACATGAAGGGTTTCCCATTCTTCATCAAGGCTAATAGTGGTGCTGAAACTCTGGAAAATTCTGGCACGAACCTCCGGTAGTAACTATCCAAACCCAGAAAGCTTTGTACCTCCGCCACACTCTTGGGTGGCTCCCAAGAAAGTACCGCCTCAATCTTCACTGGATCCACTACAACTCCAGCCTCTAAGATGACATGTCCCAAAAATTTAACCTCTCGGATCCAAAACTGGCACTTCGAGACCATACCATATAGCTGGTGCTCTCGGAGTGTGTCCAGTATACCTTCAAATGGTAGGCATGCTCCTCATCAGTATTCGAGTAGATCAGAATGTATTTGATGAAGACTACGAAAAAGTGATAAAGGTATGGATGGATGATCCTATTTATGAGTCCCATGAACACTGCTAGAGCGTTGGTTACGCCTAAGGTCAAAACCAAGAACTCGTAGTGGTCGTACTGACACCTGAAGGTCATCTTCTGCACATCCTCATCCCGATCTCTGAGCTGGTGATAGCCTGATCCGAGGTCTATCTTCGAGAACCACCGTGCACCCTTTAGCTGATCAAAGAGGTCTTCAATCCTTGGGAGTGGGTACTTGTTCTTCATGGTCACCTGGTTCAGGAAACGGTAGTCAACAGAGAGCCTCAAGCTCCCATCCACCTTCTTGGCGAATAGAATTGGGGCTGCCCAGGGATAAACACTGGGCCGGATGAATCCTTCCCCTAAAATTCCTCTAGCTTTACCCGCAGCTCATGAAGCACAGCGGGATCCAACCGATATGATGGTGTAGATATCAGTGTCGTACCGGGGTACAAGTCAATGTAGAAGTCCACCTCTCTGTGAGGAGGTAGTCCCGAAACAATGTCAGGGAAAACATCCGCGTACTGGTCCACCACTACAGGATAGCTCAGACTCTCCACATCAACTAATCTGAGGGTAAGGCATGCCAACTGATGAGTGATCGGCTACACGCTCCTCCGAGTAAGTCTATCTTGTGCTACAAAGGCTCCCTTATCAATGTTGAACGTGAACCTGGTCCCATCCGTGTGGACACACCATACATTGCACCTAATACAGTCAATATGAGCATGGACAGTAGATAACCAGTCCATACCCAAGATGATGTCGTAAGGCCTCGACACGGCTATGAGGAGATCCCAACCGAATCTCTCGCCTCCTAGAGTAAGCTCACACTACCAGCACCAGTGCTTAATTGTTGAGTCTTCTCCCGTAGGAGTCTCTAGCCGTAAGGATCGAGCTAACGGCTCCATCGGAATCTTCGAGCTCCGAACAAGGGCAGTGGAAATGAAAGAGTTAATGGCACCTATGTCTATAAGAACAGCAACTAAGGTAGAGTAGACATAGATCGTACCATGTATCATCTATGGAGCATCTTGGTCGTATGGTTCAGCTACCTAAATCTGATCTCTTGCATGTACACCTGCTCACTGCGGTCAGGGTGGACCTCCTGGTGGTGGTGGTGGTAACACCTCGAAATGTCTCCCACTGCCAGCTGCTCGACCAGCTCCTCTACCACGTCTTACTTCTCACTGCGGACCGCCTCGATCGAATATCTATCTCTTCCTGGGCAGTCCTTCGACTGTCTGTTGATCATCTGAACGGCGGGTCGGACAGTCATGAGCCATGTGACCATGCCCACCACATGAGAAACATTTCCCGATCCTGGCATGTATGTCTCTACTCTGTGTGCCCCGCGCAACCGATCCTGAGTCATGCGGTCGACCACCTGTAGTTATGTTCCTCTTGGACCTCTGCGAAAGTTTTCTACTGTCAGCTTGAAAAGACTCCTCAACATGTCAACTAGTGGTGGATCTTGCTGCTGGAGATTACTCCGCAAGGAAACTCTCCACTAGGAGGGCTCTCTCTAACACCCCTGCCTGCGTCAGGATGCTAGGTGAGATCACCGAAGCTCTGATCTCTCACCTGAGCCCCTGCTCGAAGGTTTGGGCCCTGAAGAATGGGTCTCGTACCATATCTGCAGAGTACCATGAGAGGTTTGTGAACCTCTCTGAGTACTGTTCCACCGTCATGCATCCCTGCTGTAGATGAAGTAGCTCCTGAATCTGTACTGCACGTAAGGTAGGTGGGAAAAACTCCGACCAAAACAGGATCTTGAAGTCTTCCTAGAGTAGTGTCATCTTGTCATGAACTTGGATCATCAGGCTCCACCATCTATCTATTGCTGCCTGTAAAAGGCTGGCATCAAGAATCACCATGAAGTCGGCTGGTGTCCCTACCAGTCTGAAGACTCTCACCACATCCTCCAGCCAATCCTCAGCTGCCTACGAGTCCGCCTATCACCTAAACATGGGCTTCCTCTGGCGCTGGAACTCGTGCAACGTGCTCAAGTGGTGTGCATCATCTTCTGTTGGGGATGGTGGTATCGGTGGCCCAACGGGGAGTGGTACTGCTGGTGCCTCTGCTGAAAAAGGGCCCTGAACCGAGGCCTCATCGCTCGGTGGGCTGTTAGTGTGTTCAACTCTCGATACTCTCACTGGTCATCCACGGGGAGGCATCCTGAAAGAAACAGATGCGACACAGTCAAAATATTTATACCTGGTTGAGCTGACACAAAGAAAAACTTTGAAAACACACAAGAAATTAGTGTTTTTGTGTACTAAGTCATAAATCAGAAGTCAGGTTCCTCGTGTATGGATACGTCGGTTGTCACACCAACACTGGACTACCTGAACTGAAAACCACACTTAGTACCCTTAACATTATTGCTTCATAGAAAAAGAAAGATCATAGTTCTTAGTTCTGCGGTAGAATCGACTCCTCTGATATGAATTTTTCATGACCCGTCCCCTAGGGTCCGTGCTGTGACTACCCCAAGCCTGCCTTCCATAGGCCAGGGGTTGGCGACTATCATCAAAGGCGTAAATCCCTAAAACTGGGAAGGCATTGCCTTTATAAAGAGTAAACACACACAACCGCATACAAGATGGAAGCAAAACACCAAGTAAAACTATATAACAAGTGTTCTGAATGTAAAGGGTCCTGAATACAAGCCCAATAGGGAAGTACAAGTACAACTAAAAAACAATTACAACTGAAGAAAAGTAAAATAGCTATTGGATCGTCCTCCGAAATTCTTACCTGAAGGGTAGGTACATATAGCCTCCTCAGTACTCCACATCCGTAAGTATCCTCTGTGTACTAACTCATCGTAAGGACCACCTCCAGGTACCTTCTAGTCCTCCTACTCTCGGCCTCAGTCAGCACTGTTCGTTGTCTGCATCCAACACAATGAGGTGCGGGCATAGCCCATGCAGGGGTGAGTATAACGATACTCGGTAGGGACATCGAGACCCTCAAGGTATCACAAAATCCAACAAGGATAAATAAAAAGAATTAAATCAATAGATAACTCCACCTAGGTATATGCTCATACATATACCTATGTTATCAAGTAATCCATCTCAATCATGAGGTAAACACAAAAGTTACAGACTCAGCTCAAACCAGGATTTTATTATCAAAACCTCAGCTACTGGAGAAATCCCCATATATCGAGTATAGTGGGTCTGACGCGACACCATGGTGATTCCCACTAACCTTGGACTACTAACGTACTCCTCCTGTCGAGTACCGTGGGTCTGCTGCATCACCAAGGTGCTCCCCACTGTGGGTCAGCCACATCACTAAGGCACTCCTCCTCATAGCTTGCTAAGGTAATCCTCCTGTCGAGTACCGTGGGTCTGTTGCGACACCAAGACGCTCCCCAAAGTGGGTCTACCGCAACACCATGGTGCTCCCCGCTGGGCTAGTAGAATCACTCCAAGTCAAACGGTCCGCAGTCGTCAGGTCTCAACCAGCTACTAGGTTTCCATACTCTGTCTGCTCATCACCGGAAGGATCCGCTCCACAAGCTACTAGGAAATACTCCAAATGTCACTAAGTGGAATGAAGAAGTATCTCAAAGGTCTGTCATGTCATAGGGGTCTCAACACAACATACAATGCGTCAATCGGATGCTCGGTTAGTTAGTTATTAGCCTTTCGTCCCAGGGGCGTGGTTGGATTTGAGTATGATCCAGTCTGACCGTATCTCAACTAAACCCCGAATCTAGTGGGGTATACTCAAATGGACGGATACTCTCCAAGAATACCAGTTCCGTTGACGGTTCTCCAAATGGTTGTTCTGTGCCGAAGATATGGCCAAAAGAAAGTAAAGGCCGGTAGTGGGCCCGGGTCCGGTCTGACACGGTCGGACTGACTCAGCCCGTCTTAGTCTGGGCTGACCAGGTCTGGGTCGACCCGGTCAGACCTATTGGGTCTGGCCCGGCCCCATTGGTGGGACAGCCTGTTAGGTTTGGCTCGGTCTACTGGGCTCGACCCAGCGGACTGCGAGGGCGGTTCGTCCCAGAGGTCGCCACGAAGACCGCTTCGTCCGGAGGTTGGGGCCGGTTTAGGCAGAACCACGTGGGGCGCGACTCGAGCAGCTCATCCCGGAAGGCCGAGTTGGTTCGTCCAACGATGCCGTGAGGGACGCCGAAGGAAGGCTGGCGGGGCGCAGGCAGGCCGCGGGCAGGGCGCGGGCAGGGCGTGCGGGGCGGGGGCAGGGCCCGCGGGGCGTGGGCAGGCCGGCAGGGCGTTGGGCAGGCCGCGTGCAATGTGGGCAGGCCTTGGGCAAGGTGCACGGGAGGCCACGGGCAGGCAGTTCGGCAGCCGGGTGGCGGTCGGGCAGGCTGGTTTGGCGTGGATCGGGCCGGCGTGGTCCACCGGTGTTCGACCGGGAGCACCAGAGCGCCGCGGGGGCGGCGCGATTCGTGGATGCCGTGAGTAGAACGACTTTTGTCATTGCCTCCTTAGTCACCTTGTTTCTCATCACCATGCCAAGGATCATCTTAAACAAGAATGGTTGAGGGGTCGGGCCATGTTGGTTTGACCCACATCCTCTGCGATTAGGATGATAACAAGAGGCTCGCAAGTATGAAGCACAACAACCCTCATTCTTCGTTTTAGGAGAAAGGAAGAACATGGTAAAAGGTCATACTCAGATAAAATTAAACCCCTACCTTTGATTGTCGGGCATCATTCGTTGACTGAGTTGTGGAAATTATACAAAGAGAATCATCATTCGTCGCGTCCGCCGCACTCTTCCTATCCTGAGCTGCGTCAGCTCGTGGAAGTCGCTCCACATCAGTAGGTGTTTGAGGAATAAGTCGAAGAAGGATCGTCGTTGGCGTTCTTCGACGGTGGAGCATTCTTCATTCTTTGTTGGGAGATTTTCTCTCTTCTCCCAATAATCCTCCTTCCAAAACACCCTTGGATTCCACCGAATGAACAATTCCAATAATAATAGGTTGCCTATTATTTTAGATGTTGGCACAAATTCAAATTGGTGAATTAAATTAAAAGTCTCCACCTAATTAATGCTTGAGAGTTGGAACATTTAATTAAAAGTGTTGGCTCAACAAATAAAGAGTAGGATTTAGCATAATTAATAAGGGGAGTTGGCACAAATTAATTAGGGGAGGTCAAGAGGATCTCCCTCTTTAATGAGGTAGAGTTAATAGGTTTTACTCTCCTCCATCAATAGGGTTTAAGCATGGTGTGGTCCCCACGTCGTAACCTCTCACGGGAGGTTATGTTAGGGTGGGCCCCACCACCAACTTCCAAAAGGTGGTTATAAATAAAATAAAATAAAACATACACTTATTTTATTTTATTATTCCACATAAAACCCAAAAACCATCTTCTATTCTCGACTCACTACTGTCGAGGTGAAAGTCTTCTTAAGCGAATACTGGCGCTGTGAGTTCAACGGTGCCCTCTGATTTCAATTCCGAGCACCGGTTCAAAAGTTATAAAAACCCACTTGTACGTTTACTGAACTTACCTGAAAAAAACTTCAGAAATTAATTCCAGGCTCACTGGTGCTCGGAATCATGCGCTATAAATTTTCACGGACTCATAAAATTTCCATGTATTTAAGGAAAAAAATTCATGGAATTTCCTGGTCTTTACATGGTTAATTATAGAATGGTTCTGTAGATGGGTTTGGATTAGGATAACATATTTTCTAAAAACCTTCCAACCTAGAAGATAGACATTTATGAACTTATTATATTTTTTATGGGGGTTTTTACTCACCATTTTTATATATAAAAATTGGTTTTCCCCTTAGAATAAATTATCTCACTCTTCTTTTTTAGGTTCCCAAGACATAGGAGGGTAAATGGATAATCTAAACTACTAAACTAACATAGAATTAAATTATATTATTTTTCTTTATCTAGAGAATGTATTATTTCCTTGGGTTAATGTTTGATGAAATTTCATTGTGGTTTAATATTGGGGGTATATTTATTCTTATATATATATATATTAATCAATTTTTTAGGAGAAAAAGAACCTACAATATCACATAAACATCTCCCCAAATAGAAAATACATCACCACGATTTCACAAGGGAAGGCGAGTTTTAGCTATTGTTTGTATTTCACATGTGGTTTTTACATCATGAACGAGACCCAGAACATGAATTTGTCTAAAAAAATTACTTTTAAAGAATAATCCATAAGAAATGCATGGTTCACTTCTCTATGTTGGTTTATCTCATAAAATAAACTCAAATTAAGAGGAATCTTCAAGGATTAGAAATTTTTGTTCTCACTCCTCAAGGAGGATTAATAGAATAGTGATGTGGTGGAGGATCATCTGCGAGAGATGAAAAAAAAATTGTGGGGAGACTTTACATTAATCATCCTCCATTACACATGAAATTTAAGTTAATTTATTCATTCTTTAACTTTGACCCCTGAAACACCAAATCCCATTATTTTTTTATAAATTTTATAATCATTATTGTATATTATTATTATTTTTGATAAATCATGGGGATCCATATTAATAGATCAATGAAAATATGGTAAGAAAAACTACCCACTGTTACTTTACTTCTCTCCCATTCCCTCCCCATTTTCCCCTTTTTTTCATTTGGAGATACAACCACTAGATTTCATGGTGTCCAGTGGTTTTAGCAGTGGCATAGTAGTTCCAGTTTGGTGTTGCAAGAATAGAGAGGCACAATTGATGGCCTGAGTGGAGGTACTGGAAGGTGGATAATGGAGTATCATGGGGTGGCTCATGTGGCATGAACATATAATAGATCATGCTTATGTGGGAGGATACCTTGGAATGGATAGATAGGGATCTGGTTATCACCTTTGATGTTCATGAAAAAGGGGGTTTGAATGGAATATAATAATTAATATGGTGGAAGATTTTGTGTCCATGGTGGCTAGGATTTCATCAAGGAAGAGTCTATGATATATATAAATTAAAAATATTATATTATCTAATCAACTGATGGTGGAACTTACCACTATGTTCTGGGTGGTTAAGGTGGATCAAACCCCATAGATGGTCTATACATTCCCAATCTTTCACAATAGATGTGGTCCAATTTGAATTTGGGAGGTGTTGGATGAACATCCTAGAGTAAAAAATGATCTAACCTTCAGGTTGGGAAACACAATAGGTGGGGTGTATTATCTAGACTCAACTCCTCCTATTAGTCAAAAAATATGATGCTCCAAACACCATGTACGTTATCCTCCCCCTCTGAGTAGGGTAGCCAAGCCCTAGTTTGGATCTGAAAATGAGCCAACATAGATAGAAAGTCGGTTTCATGTTGTACAATTCAACCTCACTACCCATTATTGTGTGAGGTTAGGACACATTCCCAATGGTTTGGTATATCCTACATCACAACACTATGTGTAATTCCATAGGGGTGAACAAAATTCCTGGTACTCACCATTTAGGAATTTTCACACTTTTTTCCTCATATGACAGAATTGGATAAGCGCAATTCCTATCCTGATATTTTTTCCCATATAGGACATGATGGTGTGGTAATTTTCACTATTATAGGATATTTATGAGGTATTTTGGATTTCTTGGATTCATTATGTCTCAATGTATAGTGAATATGTTTAGTTAATATTATAAAAGAGGAAACATGATTCATTACTCCTCTAGTGATGTACTAATTATAGAGCATAGTTCCCTCGCATATATTATGATGTTTGGAACTACACTATGAACAAGGTGAAGGGGCCCTCTGTTTTGGAGATGGGATCAAAGAATTTTCTCCAGGGTGTCCCTACAAGAATAAGGATGTTAGATGTGAATCCAAGATAGATAATAATATTATAAAATTTTTAATCATCCCATTAAATCCATTTATAAGACTCGTGTAAATACTTATATATAGGATAAAATTATATACTATTTTGTTATATTCCCTTATCGTATAGATTGAGAAAGACTGAGAAGTTGAAAAGTTTCCTTTTATTTATTCTACAGTTAGGGATTCTATGAGAGTTAGATGGAGTGATCTTATACCTATATATACTCTTTGAATTATCCTCCCATAATTTCCTATCTGTCAGGGACAATAAGGAATACAACATGTGAGCTAAAATTTAGGTAATCCCTCATTTTTTACATCATGATGAGGTGTGGGTTCCCATATATGATGTATTTTTTAGAACCCCTCCAAGGATATAGGCATGGTTCCTCAATTTTAGCTAATGGTTTTAGTTCCTTGTTAGGATTTTTTTATTTTGATAGGGAATTATATTCAATTTAATGTAAAATGGGGTAAGGAAATTCCACATTGAATGGGGTATGGGTCCATATTTTGTGGTTTCAGTACTCCCTTGGATGATATAAAATTTTGTGTTGTAGTCTGGTCCATCCAATATAGTCTATCATTCAATGAATGATTCTTAGAGAACAGTTTTTTGATGAGTTCCCAATAAATAGGGATTTTTTCTGATGGTAACAATGTGTGGACATGTATAACTAAATTACCCTTGTGTCAAGAGAGAGTTAATTCTATTTAGATTATAACAGTTCATATATTTTAAAATCTTGTGAGCTTAGGTTATATTAATTAATTTACAATAGGAGTGATGTAGTGGTTCCTTAATTTGGGTTCATCATGAAATTATGATAACTTTTTCCATTTCCTAGTTTAGAGTGGACATTGATAGATATAGTGTTTACTTTTTGATTTTTGGGTTAGATACAATGTTATTTCTATGATATGGTGGGATATTTATTAGGTTTATTACCCACTCTTCCTTAAAAAATATGATGTGGTTTTTAGGAATCTTGGTGGTTTGGATCATTTTGATCTTGTGTTACACTTGATACCTTAGTTTACATATGGAACATTATCTATTATGATGTTGGTCTTGAATATTAGGACCTTCTTATGTCCCTAGGTTCTCTATCAATGAAGTATATCTAGTTTTATTTTCTTTGTTTCAACATTTAATCAATTTTTAAAATGAATTTTTATAAATTTTTCCATTATTTAGGCTATTGGAGGATCTTATTATGTGTACTTATACTCACCACTACATGGTCATCATACTCACATGCATTGTGTTCTACATAGATTATATTCATTTTGTGGATGATTATAGTGTATTTGGGGCTATAATAAATAGTAATTAATAATTCCTTTCAGTGAAGGTTATGGTTATTGATCTTATTAGATGTCCTTACCTAAGGATGAGTCATATCGATTATTGTATGCCTATTTTCATTTAGGGATTTCAGTCTCTTTTATTTCAATCATCTTTCATACTTTACCAATAACATTATAATGGTTTGGATATTACTATATAAATTATATTCTATTGTAGAGGTATTTAATTTTTCGTTTTTTGGATTTATCTAGGTTTATGCGATGTACAGCTTGTTTATTGGATCATTAGATATGGAATGTCAAAGATTTTTATAACTTATTGGTGATAGTCACCAAAATATAGGATTTTAGATGTGGGATGGAGAGAACACTTGACCTATCTATTTGTATGGTTAACGCCTCAGTTTTTCAAGTCATTTCAATGTGGTCTTAGAGTGACATGAATTTGTGTGATGCAGTTTGGAGATAGGTACATTATTAATCTTGAATTGAGAAATTTGGTAAACAGTGTTATA
Organism: Viscum album; assembly: GCA_963277665.1. NCBI lineage: Eukaryota > Viridiplantae > Streptophyta > Magnoliopsida > Santalales > Viscaceae > Viscum > Viscum album. The sequence goes on along the minus strand of OY728121.1, from coordinate 1,072,192,616 downwards.
AGTAATTGATTCCAAATGTTATATGAGAGAGATAATCTATAGGATATTCTATCCAATATATTTATACACATGGACACTAATACTTTTCTAAATGTATTGATTATATATAGAATTATTCATTGGGTGTAGTTATCTTTGTTCATGTATCATATAAAAATTATGGAATAATTATTTTATTGATTTAACATTGTGATAGTAGTTATTCCACTCTACACCAATGAGGTAAACCTTTCCATTGATATATATTCATTGGGGTTGAATCATGGACCTTATATAAAAAATATGGATATTGGGAATAATCATACTTGAGTGATTTTTCTATGGTAATAGTTTACTCATTATTCTATTGGACCGCCAATTAGAGAACTCTACTAAGATAACCCTACTATTGGGATAGTGATTTCGATGGTCATGAGCACTCAGTATAGAAATGGGATTTGACAATATCTTATTCATCTTTACTTGATGGGGAATGGGTCCCCCTATGTACATTATGGGGTTATGTATTCCCTTAGTCATCAAATAATTAACAAATCATAGATCCCTATACGATGGATAGGGTTTTTTAGTCCCCCAATGACTAGGGTGTATATCCTCTATCTAAAAAATAAGTACTCACCCTTAATAGGGGTCTGATTCCTATATCAGTGGAGTTTGGTTCTCCCCAAATGACATATGTATGGGTCCTTTATTATTTGAGTATGTAATACATGGATGATATGAATATGGGTCCTCTATTGGTGAAATAAGAGTGTGGGTCCTCCAATAGTGGTGCAGATACTGCTTTAATGACTAGGGTGTGGTTCAACAACCATTACCCAGTGATTAGTTAAAATATATCAAAATACAATGATTATTTATTATTTCATGTCTAAGGGTAAAGTCCTAAGAGGTCCATTATTCAAGACATTATATACCATATGGATCAATGATTTAAAAGGTAGTGATGAGCTTGGGTACGTTTAAAATATCATTGGTTAGTTCTGACTAATAAGGAAGTTCTCATTTACTTATACATGAAAAACCCTTTAAGTGCTATTTTTATATGATTTGAACATATATGGAGATATTTTTAATGGTTACCTATCATTATTCAAGATTATTATTATTTCCTATCTTGATATTCATATAATAATTATAATCCATTAGGACATTTGATAATTAAATTTCATTAGCTATATAATGGACAATGATTATTTATCCCCATAGTGGTTCAATGAAGGATTATAGGATAGCCCTTGACTCCTTTATAGAACATCATGTACTTTAATATCATTTCATTCAGTGTTATTCACTATATTTTTATAGATATCCCTTCCATAAACATGTAAGGATGATGTCATTACTATGACATACAGAGTGGTGTGTGGTTGACATTTGATTAGTATGAGATTGAATAACATCAATTTCCATTAGAATTTAAATAAGGGGTATCATATAAGAAGAATATAATTAGAATCAAACTAATGGATACCATATCAATGATAGTATATATTTAAACAATTAGTTAATAATCTCCAATAATTTGAAACTATGGATTTATAGTGAGATATACAATGTAAATATTACTTATAATGAAATGGAAGGTACAATAACGAATGAGCCAAGAATCGGTCTTTTAATTTATAATATATTTTTTTGGTAAATAACTAATCATGTGGTTCCATATGTTTTTATCATATTTTTTTAACTTTTAGATAGTGTTATCCTATTTTTTGAATACAGATCAAGGTTATCTTAATGTGACAAGATCATCTTCCACAAATGGTGATGGAATGGGTACTATCAAGATAAGATTTAGATTCATGGTTTTAAATCCTGAATATTTTTATTTTTTGAATATTATAACTTATTATACAAGAAAATTTTAGCTCAAATGAATCATGATAAATTAAATAAATATTATTATTTAAAAATGGCCATTATAACCTAGTTGTTAGATTGGTGGGTATGAATAGAAGTAACCACATTATCAAATATATGCTTGAAATGATTCCCAATACAAATTTATTTATTAATTCATAAGAAATATGTAATAAATTTTGAATGACAAGAATGAACAAATGTGTTTAAGAATAGTTAATGATTCAAAAGATTATTTTTCAATAAATTTGAATTTCATGTATATGTTTAATTTTAATTTAAAATAAAAATTTATAAAATTTATAAATATAATTTTATAAAATATATTTTATTTCCAAATTCATGAAAAAATTATATTATGTAGAATTTTTTGTTAATCTTATAAAAATATTTATTTATGTGTGAATAGTAAAAATGTGGATTATTGAATAAATTTCATTTATTTTCCTTAAATAAAGTAATTTTAACATATCAATATAGTTCATATTTGGATATAGATTAATATAAGATAAATTTTATTAGGAATAATTTAAATAATTCAATGGGAATCAATATTATACATTAATTTTGTATAAATTAATTTTTATGCTTAAAATTGGTATTTTACAAAAAAAATGTTTTTCATTGCATCTTGGAAAAATGTATTTAATGTAATTTCATCTAATTTTGGAAACTGAACATTTTAAAATATATTAAATATTTTATATCATAATATTAAAATTAGGTAGTATGGTCTATTTCATTTTATTTCATAATGAATAATAATAGTGGTAAAAGATCATCACCTTAGTAATGGGAAAAATTGGTTAATCGGGTTTATAATTATGGGGTAAGGTATCATAATCTCGAAAATACTATCCATAAATTATTTTTATTTGTTTATTTCTGTGAAAACAATCATATATTTGGAAATATGGAAATATTGTTTTATTTTCTTTTGATAATTACCTTTATAGTATTTTATGTAAGGAATAAGTAGAAAATGGAACACTTTTTCTTTTAATATTTCTAATATGTAATTTTTAAGAGAAAAATGATATTAGGAATGGATAGAAATGTTTATTTTTTATATTAATAATTTTTTTATGATAGAATGATAATATTAATTTCTGGTAATGGTATAATTACCTCAAACGCTTATGCATCACTAATGTGATGCTTGTGTAAGAAGGTGAAAAATCAATGTAGATAGTTTCAATAAATTGAAATTCATTATTTTTATATGTTAGTTTATTTAACTATTATTATGGATAATATTGAATTTTTTTTAATGATATAAATATTCAAATTCGAAATCCATTGTAATAATTATTTCTTTAAAGTCATATTATTTGAATAATATAAAAAAATAAAATTAAGGATATTCTATTTTAAATAATATTTAATTAGTCATTTTAAAATCCTTAAAAACATATATATTATAATTATGATGTAAAATGTTCTATAATATAATTCCATTTAATAATATTATCCACTTTCCCTTGTATAATTACAATATTGGCTGTTAAATTTCAAATATATTATTACCATGGTAAGGGATAAAAATTATTAATTAGAGGTAAAATAAATAGATAATGGTTAAAATACCATAAAAATATGTCTAAATAATATTAGATGAATTTATATCAACCTTGTATCACCTCATATCCAAAATTGATCTAATTTTTATTCTCTTTTCCATTAAGCTGAACTTATTTTATTTTAATGTTTAGAATATTTACAAGTCTATAACTCCCATCACTTATAAAAGAGAACCCCATATCCTCTCATATTTGAACCAAATTATCCATTTAACTAAACCAATATAAGAATAAATTCACTTCCTACCTTCCTACACATTACATAGAGGTGTTTTTCTCATGAAAATATCAACCGAAAAGGATTATTGTGCAAGTTAAAAGTGTTTTTTTCAAATAAGGTGTATAACTCTTACCCGAGTTCTAACACATTTTATTCCTCTTATAACTCATTAAAACATAATATAATAAAAATTTCATAATATCATAACTAAATAAAATATAACTAAATTTTATTAATATAATGTTATGACCCATTTTCTTCTCCTTTTACATCCAATGGGAAGCGAAACAATCGCTTATTCATATGATTGTACTACCACCACTATGAATTGACGTGTTTAATTTTTCATCACCATATATAATATATGGTAAAATAGATGAATTTGATTTATATTTATTATTTTTATTATTTATTTTTTATTCTGTATTGAACAAATATTATTTACCTTCTTACCTTCTCAAATGTTTGAATGAGATAACATCACTCATGTGTATATGGGTACTACCACATCCATGAAGTGATGTGATTCTTTTTACATTTCTGATAAAAATGGATAGTAAAAAAAATATTTAAATGATTCATATTATATTGAATATATTATAATTATATTTAAGGGTTAATTATTATTTACCAATCAATCATTCCATCCTTTAAGAGATGAAAACATCACCCATTCATTTGTACAAATATATATCACCATGAAGTGACGTGATTCATTTTTCATCACCACAATATATGGTTAGTCATAAAAGTGTATAATATGAATAAATATGATATTAAAGAAATGAATTATGTTATATAAATTATAAAATCATGACCATGGTGTATGGACTGGAACTGTCAAACTAAAACCTGGACGGAAAATAGACTAGTTTTCACCCAAATAAGGATTTTAGTGAAGAATCGCTAATAAAAGGGTAATTGAAAATTATAAGGGAATAATATATTTTAATTTTTATAAAAATATGGTTCTAATATAAATTTATAATAAATCTATATTTATCATATATTTTTTTGTTGTTTATGATGCAATACAGGCCTTGAGGTATGGGTATTAGGTCTCAATTCCACTCTAATGAGGCATATTTTATATAATAAAAATAATTACATTATGTGGTGTAGAAAATACACATATTAAATATTTTAGCATAAAATAAACTTTATTTTTTATTTTTATTTTTTTAAAATAAATTTTTATCTTTTAAGGGGTTATGAATCAAATGTTGTTAAATTTGTAAAGGTTTATTTTACATTCTCTCTCTTGTTCGAGATTGTTCATATTTAAATTAATATTGGAAAAATAATATGATATTTCTATTATTAAAACCTATATATTTTAATCTATTTTACTTATCTATATGGTTTCCATGTTTTATTCCATATGTTCCCTTCTTTTTTACTTCTAAAGACCAAAAAATGTTTCTAAAAAAACCAACCTTATTTCTCTTTTCCTGTCATGAATATTTATGTTTCATATACATATTGTTCAAAATGTAGGGTAGTTTTTATATAAAATTAAATAATTATAAATGGAATTTTTTTTGTAACATTGACATTATTTACTATTCTTTAAAGGGAATCCTTCTAAAATATCCAAACATGTTGTTTTTTAAATTTTACAAAAGAGTTAAAGAAATTTTATTTTTAATGGATATGTATTGAATAGATTTTACCACCACCATAACCATTATTCACTATTTAGATTCCTCTATAATATGTCTTCTATTCTCAAGTAAAATATTTTGTCTTTTTTTCTTTGAATTTTTTGTTTTTTTATTAAAATAAAAGGATGTTATTTTCATTGTGGATTGAAAATAGATTTTGTATTATATAAATGAACTTTATCTTCCACTCCATATTTTATTTTATAATATTAGTATATTTTTATAATAATTTTATTTTGAAATAAAAATTATAAATTCATCTATAAGAACTTATGAAAAGAGTTTAGAAATTATTTATAACTTCCTCTTTACAAGTATGTTAAAAAATATTTATGGAATGTTATTTTTATAGTTTCACATTCATTTTTCTATCTAATTCTTGAAAGAAATTTTGTTACTTCAAAACCATAATTTTGGATGAATTTATGTTCTTTTATTATCCTTTATTTATTTATATATTATTCCTTATGTTTTAATCATTCACATTCTTATCATCATGTTCTCTACCACATTCCATTAATAATTGAAAATTAATTTTCTTCTTCATGTTAAAATTATCTGTATAATGTATGTATTCAGTATCATTTCTTGTACTTTGATATTTTCATAAAAGTATACCATTTCAATATACGGTGTTATTGAAGGAAACATATTAAGAAAATTATTTCATTTTCTAAGGAAATATTGAAGTTTTATGTTTTTTATTCAGTATGTATATTTTTTGATTGATAAAGAATTGAAATTAGGTATTTTATATTGATTCAATATATAATAAATTCATTAGATATGTGTATTTTAAAATTGGGTTTGGTTATAGATTTACCCTTGATGCATTAGTAGGCCTGGTGAGAATCATATAATTGGAATTTAATGGTCTATGTTTACCCATAAAATGAAAATATCTTAGCACAAGCCCATGAAGATGTGTAAAATGTCGTACAATAGGGATTTGATGGTAAGGGTCACTATGACATAGACAATGGACTTGATGATAAGATTGTGACATCCTAAATTATGCATTTCCTTCATTAAAATTTTGGTTATTATTATCCAAGTGAAATTTCTATTTTCAAAGGATACATTTTGAAGCTAAAGATATTTATTAAAGGTAATTTATATTGTTTATTTACTCTACCATATTATATATGCCTTATGTATTCATGGTATCTTTCATTATATGCTTTCCCATATTGAGAATCTAAGGTCAACCTTTGTTTGTTTTCCTTTCCCCATGAAATGAAGGAGTTATTTAATTATTTTCAATGATTTATGATTGTTTCCATGTTATTTTTCGTATATTTTAATATAATTTACCTGTAATAAATGTATCTAGTTTTCCAAGACTACTAAACATATCCATCCATTGTGGGAGGATCCCTTATATACTGTACCAATGTAATAAATTAAATACCATCTCTAGATTACAAGAATCAGGGTGGCTACAACTAGTATCAAAGGATGTTTAGTATGAACTAGGGGAACTAGGTTCTGGAAGAACATAGCTTGCAGGAGATATGAGATAAACCCATAGGAATTCCAATAACCTTTAGGGATTTTCATATTATGGATCATTATTCATGTTGTTATGAGATAATTTTATTTTTTCTATTATTTTTTTGATGGATCCTAGTAGAAGAAAGTTAAATCATATCAAAATCCAATGTCAATGTGGATATTGTTATAATTCCCTTGTCATTATACCACTCGACTGGTTTCCAGCCCGCTTCACCATAAGACCTCAGGAGTGCCTCCCTATACACCAAAGGCTACCAATTAGAATATGGGGTCTATGGTTGTACTATGCGAAGCCTATACCCTATAATCATAATTTTCATTAATATAATAAGAAATCAAGTATCAGACATCAGCAAAAAACATCAGAGTGTATACGATAAGAAAAAAAATCAAATTAATAGTAACATGAAATGTTGAAGCATTATTGTTTTACAAGGATGATATCTCAATGGGAAAATCATATATAAAAATAAATTTAGAATAAATGTAATAAATAAAATTACCAAAGGACTAACTATATCCTAGATTCCCTTCTCAAACCCAATCTCCAATCATGATCGAGATACTTAACTGTATCATCAACATCATATTGAGTCACTACCCAACTTGGGCCTCTGACGTGTGATAGGTTTGATTGTGTTTACAAGTTCCATGTATGCCTAATCAGGTTGTGAGTACATAACTCAGTATGGCACTAGAAATACGGTCCCATATATAACCAATATATACAGTTTAGGTTCATGTGACACACTCATGTAAAATAAATAAATAAGATTTTCACAAATAAGTGACCACCATACTACCTAATTTTTTGGTTCCATATTGTCTCTGAGCATGTCACAATTAATTCAATATCAATAACCACTCTAGGGGTCCATTTGCGTCTTGGGTACCAGTAACTAGTTCCAATCCTTAGGATCATGACCCTGATCAACCATACCTAATTTTGAATTTTTTGTGAGTTTGTGCATATCTTGATATCATTTCAACCATATAAATACTATATCCTAGTTTGGATTGATAATCCTTCATATTCATGATCAAATAGCCAAAAATATCATCATAAACACCTCAATATCCATATTATTGGGGTCAGGATCATCTCTACAAACTCAAATGTTATATATGACATGAATACAATACTTGGTATTCTTGATTAGTCACCAACCCTAATTTTATCATCTATGTCACCATGATAACCAAAAGGATTGCATACATACTGGACATCCTAACCAGGAACACTTAATATCATTAATTATGACTAAATAGATCCTATGGTTTAACTAGGCATCAAATAAAAATAACAGTGATCATAAGAAATCCCCCATTCTTGAATTGAAGGATCCTATAAAAACTAGTCATCCTAGGGACCTGTTTCATCTGAGGCATCCCATTTAGAGCCAATGTTGAATCCAAGAATACCATAAATTATTTACATGGATCAATAATTATATCATCATATATACACCAAGAATACACAATGACATTAACTCATTCATGACAAATCATACTAGTATCATATAAGGCTTAAAATCTGAATACTTGGATGTACCACTCGGCATCCCCAAAAATATCATCATGTCTCATCGGTCCCATAGGATGGGTTATTTGAAACACATATTGGAATATGTAGTGTCATCAATTGAAAACAAGTTAAAGTATAGATATAAGGTAGGGGATGGTTGAATGGTTAAACCCCTCACCTCTACCCATATCTCCCCAGGGTCACATCATCGGCATGGGTTCTAAAGTCACGTTGGGTTCCATCTCTATCTGTTCCCTTTTCCACCCTCTCACTAGGGTAACTACTCACTAGGGAACCTACTAGGGATCCATTAATTATTATCTATTCCACCTTGGCCTCTAAATATTATCACACTAGGTAGATTTACCTAAGACCATTCCCTTTCCCAAGTGTCCTTGGTCAGTCACAATAACTAATTGTTCACTAGTCTCCATAGGGTTTAACAACCCAAGTAGATATATAATTTTGGGGGAGGAACTCTAACCACATAATCATCTCACAGATCCATGGTCTCTATGTTATCTATAATGGAAAACCTCTTTTCCATACATAAAAATTTATCAGGATTCAATTTATATTGTGGTCCATTGGTGGATGAGATGTCCATCAAAATCATGATGGTTAATCAGGGACCTCGACACCTTGGTCATCTCATCCTATCCTCTAGTTTATATTAAGAATCTTAGAAAATTCTATGATTTACAATTCCTAATTTGGTGGGGACATGAATAAAAGTTTCATATAAAAAATAAACAATACCAAAGTGTATATTCATACGGTAAACCAACCATTTATGAACATTTCACCTTTTATTTCCAAGGGCCATCATCGACACCCAAGGCCTATTGAGTTTTGTTGAAGCCCGATCCTATATCTTTCCATCGTATGAGCTCTTAAATAGAACCTAGAATATCAAAATAATTAATTATCACAATTTATAATTAATTAAAATACTTAATTTTAATAGATAAAATTGACTAAAACTCATGTTTGATCTTATCACACCAAAACAATGAACTGCGAGGTGCATCCCACTCTCGATGCACCCTAGGATCTAGGTTTGTCAATAGCCCCAATTAATATTGTCAATTTTGATATCCAAAGGATTTAATTTATGTAGAAAACCCTTATAAAATAACAAATGATGATATACCTTAGTGGAATAATGTGTGACATTAGCTGGATGTCATCTCAGATACCCCCTTCATAATTTGAATAAATGTTTTGAACAAATCGAGTGATATCACCATCCTCAAATGGAAAACCATTTTTGAACTAAAACTAACATCCCTAAAATAAGGAAAATGATAGGGGAAATAATGGGATTGGTAGAGGAGGTGTAATCTACTCACAAATTTCATCTTATCACGCCTAATAACACCTAAAATGTTGAAGAGAGGGGGAGGGGAGGTGTGGGCTCAATCCTCCAATGAATCATTACTCATTTGAAGAATAATAGGGAATGATCTCCCTTTTTCATTTAAAATAAACCTGTTGAAAAGTATCATGGTATGAAACAATTTTTCACACATTGAAATTTTAGGGAAATACCATAGACTCATCATTTTAAATGTTGAAACCGCTCGAGCATACCTCATGAGAACCATTCTTATCATTAATCGTTATTTATGTTGGGAATGGCCTACTTCAGCTATTTTCATTAGCCTAAGCCTCCCATTAATTCTCGTGTTCTCTCCCAAAACCTCAACAATTTCACTGAAAAGTAAATCATTTCAAAAAAAATATTTTTAGATGTTCAAACCCTTATAACCTCATTTTTATTCTTGTATCTCAAGATGACCCATACAATAAATTAAAAATTCAAATTTCCATGTGTATTTTGAAACATGTACATAAATAGGGTCTCATAATATCCCCACTAAAAAACATAAAATCATGGGTGTGTATCATAAACCATTGAATCAACACAACCTACCCACTTGATTCCATAATTGATGCTCATTTCCTGGCATCCACAACAGAAATTTAATGTGATTCCTCTACACAACTCCAAGCCACTGAAACTCGACTCCCCAAAAGACATTTTATCACCATACACCCTAAAAAACTCCCAATATGGTTCCCAATCACACCCATATATCCCAATAAACCATTAAATAATCTCCAAATTTACCATAAGTACTATGGTTCTACTCACTACATTTATTAGCTCATAATGGTTAATTTCAAGTCATAGTGCTCCCCATCATCGGAACCGCCAACCGAAACACAACTTTAAGTGATACAACAACCTTTTCAATGTTTTTTTCTTATCACTACTCATAAAAAAACACTAATCAGATGCTATAACTATTTATCATCTCCAATTATGAACCAATCCAAATGAGTATCAACTATCCATACACAAGGCCCACATACACCAACCATTCCCTGAACATTCCTGACTATACATCTAAACACCCCAAAGTAGGTAATATGTTATACCTAAATCATGGAATCATCTTCCATGATATTTACCATTCATTATTTTCAAAAAAACCCTTCATTATATTTCATCACATGATTCAGCACATTATCAATGGGAAAAAACTTGGCTTCACCCACTTGAACAAATGAAACAACTGGCCCACCCCATAAACCATTCCATGAAACAAGGATTCACTCCTAAAACATGTGATGAATCATTGATCACCCCATGAATGAACCATTAGTATTACCAAAATCACCATGATCCCAAAGTTAATTCATCAACTCTATCCAACATCTTATCAGATTCTCAACTACAGTATTTACATGGGACTAGATAAATTAAATACACTCACTCAATGACATAAAAATTCCCTATCAAACAACCAAAAACTTGTCCAAATATTCTAATGAAACTTCTAGTAAGAGGTTAATCCACCAATATCCTATGACGGTCTCCCCACTATAAAACTTTCCATATTCCACTCCTCAAGAATCACCTCATCAAGTTCAAACATCAGCCACTGATTTCTCCTTCTAAGAAATTCTCACCAACCAATAAATACCGAACTAGAATTTAACTTGGATTGGTAATTCCACCTCACCAAGTCCATTTCTAAGGACTCCATTACCATATAAGGATGCATCTACTAACATCAACACCATCAGTCCTTGTCTCTCACCCAACTACTCACTGATTCATAAATTTTAATGGGAACTGTGTGAAACCGGCTTGTTCCATTTCTCCTTCTTCCAACATAGTGGGATTACAATATCATACCACCTGAGAAAATCATCTGAAACATGATCTTGTGAGTCACATGCCTAAAAATATAATATGATGTGCAATAAACACTAACAATGCTCCATGACATCATAGTTCATTAAACCAACCACATGTATAGAAGAAACCTATTGTCATTCAATTCCTGAGAAACCATCATCATTTTGAACAAAGTACTAAAGAACATTAAAAAAACTGGGTGATGTGTCACAATGGTCATACACTCAACACCAAATCATGAAACCTAAGGCCCTATCGATCAATATACTAATCACTGAAAAACCTTGAGAACCACTCATGCATTGGTAACATACCAAAATCATCTACCCATTTATTTTAAAATTTAAAGAAATCTAAATCCCCTGATAACCCCTCTCAAGAGATACCTTGGAATATAACAGTAGGTGTAGAATTACTAAAACATCAATTTATCACAGAGGGTATCTCTGTATACTCACCTATCCCAAAACAAAGCTCGAAAGGTCATAAATAAAAATAAACTGCATGTTCCCATAAAAACCCCAACGAAAAATACAGGACAAATCCCACTCTAGGGTACCTTATATACATACCTCTAGAACCTCATGTCATTTCAATTTCCTAATAGGGCACTAATTCATTCAAATAATACATATATATGACCACCCCCTGAGAATCATATCCTCATCTCTCAATGTATGTACACACATAATGGTGTCATCCGAAATGATATATTCCATGAGAAATGGATCACACAATTTGATTATATAGAGTGACATTCAAATCAATATGGGGAACCCTCATAGAGGTTGTTACATAACCATTAAATAATCGAACCCACATACTGATGACCAAAAATGGACTTAACACAAGGCATAAAATGCATGTATTGACATTATAGGGTAACCATAAACCCCTTAAGTTTTTGGACTACATATTCTTTATCATTTAGATCTTCTTAATGAATCCATGTGACCTACCATTAGAAGGAATAGATCTAAAAGTACCCTGAATGAGTAGTATTTATCTAATTATAGATATGGGAAAACACCATACGAGAAGTTGTTGACACATTAAATAGATGAGGCTTAGTATTAAATGAAAAAAATTTACTTTAGCATGCATATATCTCTTGAATCCAACATTATTTACATGATGTATTTGATTCCTCTGGCCTCTAGATTCTAAAAGTCAAAATCAAATCACTGTCCTCTTCTCAAGAGTCCATGATCCAAAATCCATGATAATAAAAAAAATAAAACATCCATTTGAGTAACTCAATTTAAAAATCATATATAACTGTGAAAATACATGACAAAAAATGTTTCATACCCTAATAAGCTGTACTCCTTTCCAGGATAGTTATTCTTCAAACCCAACCTGATATCCATCACAGGCTCTAACAAATTCCTATGTATCCTAGATATCATGTTATAAATAATAAGATAAAAGAAAACAGAAATTAATGATACCAAATTTCAGTTCCCTAATCTTGGGGATACTTGAATGGTTCCCCATCCTAGTTCACCACAAGACCTCAGTCGCACCTCCTCATACACCAGAGGCTACCGACTAACAATGGGGGTTAATAGTGATTTATGGGGAGACTATACCTCCTCATTATAGTGTTTAGTAATGAAATAATTAACTAAGTATAATGCATCATTAATAAGCATCATATTAAACATGGTAAATAAATAGTACCAATTAGTAATAACAAATATTGTGGAAGGAGTATAGTCACACAAGGATGATCACCTACTAGGACAATCACATGTTAAAATAATGACTGAATAAAATAAATATATAAAAGTACCTCTAGATAAAATAAATATCTGATACCCTCCTAAAACCCTATCTCCAACACAACTCAAGATACTCTACTTGGTCATCCATTTCATATTGGCATAATTTTCAACCTATGTCTATGATAATTGAGAGATCTATTTAGGTACCCAAGTGCCATTTCAGCTCAATCAGGGTGTGAGTATATAACTAAATAGTGAACCACTAATTTGTTCACATACATAAAAAATAATATAAATTTTATATTCATGTGACAATATCTCCTAAAATACATAAATAAATTGTATAAAAATAAATGACCACCATACTACCAGCTTCGACCAGTGCCATGGTATCTCTGAGCATGTCATGATGACCATGCCAACCATAAGCACTCTATAGGACCAAGTCCCACCCAAATTATATTAATTAATGTCAATCCTTAATCCAATGAACCTAATCATCCATTCTTTATTTTTATAGTGTCGTTGTCTCTTTTATCATTTCAAGATATTTTGTCAACCAAATAAATACTATATCTTGGTGAAACCTAGGAATCCATCATATGTAGGTTCAACCAGCCAAATATTTCATTATAAACTGGTTGAAAACCAAATTCCATGCATCTTATATATCTCTCTAAACTACCATACCATATAGAGGTTAAATCCAATTCCAAGTAATCCAATTAATTCACTAACCATAAGGTAATCTATAGAGTCCACTTTGTGTATAGATAGTATTTGTTGTCAATTGATTTTCAGTGGTGTTCAATGAGATAAGAAGATATCATTGCGGTCAATATGATGAAGTTTTTTCTAAGTTAATGGTGCTAGGATGAAGTCCTCAAATATTGATATTCCAAGAAACATGTGAATGGTTTTAATGCTTTTAGTTTCAAGATTATGTCCGGAGAATTGTTGAGGATTAAATTATTGACATTGGCTATAATGGTTGAATAATTATCCCAACAAAATATGATCATGTTTTGATGATTTTTATTTCACAAATATCATAAGTTTTTTGGAGAAATTTTCATTCAATATTTATGAAGGAAGGGTATTAAAAGTGTCTCCAATTTTTTTTGGTTTGATTGAAATGTATTATGGTGCTAGAAGAAAATAATTCTATAATACTTTCCTCAAAAATTTTGAACATGCTAAAGGTGATTGATCTAAGACTGTATATCATGACATATAATGTTAATTATGAAATCAGTTGTTTTTTAATAAGCCAGATGACGACTAAGTATTAGGGGTCTTATTTCCAAATAATATTTTGATGGTGGAACCATTTCCTAGTGTTTTTCATATTTTTGGGCCTCAAATTCAAGATTTTGGTTTGTTTTTCATCAATGTAAAGAAAAAATGAAGGATAGTAAGTAGACTTTGTAGAGAAGCGATTCACTAGGGAACCACAATTCGTAGAAAGCTTACAGTTTTCTAGATGCCAATGGTATGCAGAAGGTGTGAAGTTCATGGCGAAGGATGTCATTTGAGAATGAAGGTAGTGATTTTGACCAACACGAAGGAATAAATGTGGTATGTGGACCACGTAGGGAAAATGGTTTGTGGGAAAATGATTCATGGGATGGTTGCGGTACGCGGGATACTTGAAGTCCGCGGTGAAGGCTGTACAACATTGATGATCTGGGAAAATCATAGATTAGCATATTTTGAAGATAAATTTTCCTATATAAGATTGATAATCCATTAATTAAGTAAGATATATTTTCATTAGAATACATTTTTATCTGGGAGGAAATTTGGTTGTGAACGAAAGAGTTTGCGGGTGATTTCGTGAAAGAGGTTCATGGGAAGAAATTCGGTGAAGGGTGAAGTTGTATGCTGGACATTATGTTCAAGAAGTGTTCTATAGATGAATGCATTAAACTTATACAAATATGGTACGTGGAAGTGGAGATAGTATTCAAATTAATGATTCTGCAAAGGAAGAAGTTGTCTGTGAAATAACAAAGGGCTCACAGAATAGGAATAAGTAGTTGAAAAAACAAGGAATTTAGAAATAATAGAGGTAGTATGTGGAATAAGTATGAAGAATTGGGAAGTGTAAGTGTTATGCAAAATATGTTCATGGAGATAGTACACAGAGAATAATAAGTACTCAGAGCAAAGATATTTTTTAGAATAATAGGTGGTTCATGAAGCACTCATGCTATGTTGTGCAACAAAGTTTGTTTCCATAGTTCTCGAGAACAATACATGGGAACAATTCACAGTGATAGTTTTCAAAGGTTGTATAGTTCACTGAGGATACATGATAGTTTGAGAATGATAAATATTGCATAGACACGATAGGTTTTTACACACTCTTCACGATTTGTGAAGAATAAAGTAATATCAATACACTAATTCACTATTAAATGTTATTTTGGGTCAAATAAGAAGAAAGAGAGTGTCCAATATATATTTAGTTATTCATTCCACATCAATTGTTATGATTCTATGTTGAGATGATCATTATTGTTTTGATAATAAAAAAGGATTTTTGTGATTCTTGCAAGATTGGAAGATGGTGATTCGGTGTAGTCGGTTTCACCCTAAAGAATAATGAGATATCAAGAAACTGCAATATACTACTGCATATACTTGTGTGTCATAGATTAGAGAGAGAAGATTAAGTGACTGGCCAAATTGATATTAGTGGATTATCATTTCAGTTAGGGATAATTCTATCCATTAGTCTACCAAATTCATAATATTTTTACTGATAGAAGAATAAGATTGTGTAGCTATAAATTTTTCTTCTAGAATAATTAAGATGAGTTACTTTCATACTGCTATGAATGTAGTAAGTGAAAAGTGGAAGATCAAATCAGTATTGTGACATCAGACAACACTCATCAGGTGGGGGACTTTCTTAGTGTTACAAATACTTATCAATAAGAATAAGACTATCTTCAGGGGGTAATATAAAGATCCATAAAAGTGATATAAAACACATGCTATTTTATTTTTTTTCATAGTTCTATATGAGTTTAAGGGTATATCCTGCTCATTTTAACCACACAAAAGGATTATTTTCTAGTGTTTGTTTGTCCAGGATTATTTCTGACCATGCTAAGGATGTAGCTACTCTTATTGAGTAGTGAACCTTTTAAAAATTTAGTTCCTTATCTTTACTACATTAAAATACTTGTATGTGATAGGTAAAATAGAATAATAGAATCATGATCCTAATATGTCTAATAGTTATAGGGATAAAATGTTGGAATTGGATTAAAAATTACCCAACACTGATTCACCCCTCTAAGTGTTAGGTGTATCCCAAATTGGTCTTCTCAATTGGAATGAGAGGGAAGGTTCTCCTCTGTTAGATTCTCTATAGTGAAACTATTCTATTTTGAGGACTTGAGTTTACTTCCTAACTCAATAATGAAGTGGAAGTTTTGGTGAATATTCAGTTCTCTCTTAGAAAAATTATATATCTACAAATACCATGATGAATAGGAAAAATAAAGAGAAGAAAAAGTTGAAGATGCCCCTCTTATTTAAAGAGGAGGAAGTATTTTTTTCTCAATGCCTTTCTCACAATGAAGAAATTTCAGACTTGAAAAGTAATGAGTAGGTGGATCATGTTTCCAAAAAAATATAGACAACCTTCCTACCACTAGTGATAAGGAGTTATGTGTTAGTACATTTAAAATCATTCATGAAGATGAAAAGGCTAGCATAAGTGGCGATGATGATCAATCTACAACTTCTCAAAAGTTATCATTTGATAGATTAATATTTATTCTACATTGTATTGTTAAAGAATGTGTATCCCTTCTTTGTGGAGAATTTAAATTTATGTAAGAATATATCACCCAGTTGGATGGAGAAACTGATGTTTTGGAGAATCGCTTACAAGAAAAAAAATAATGTTTAAAGCTCTCCAAACAGGTTGTAGCCTTTGCAGCAAAAAAGAGGGAAAATGAAATGAGTTCCTCAAAATGGATGAAAGATTTTAAAGAGAAATATAGAGTCAATTAGACTCCGAATTCATAGATCCATGCGCTTAAATATCATTTGAAGAAGAACATTGATGTTAAGGGATTATATTTTGAGGAAACTTCCAAAAGATCAAGGAACTTTACACTTTCTTAAAAAACAATTTTAAGCAATATGAAGATAAACTTTAAAGAATGAATAAGGGTTGTGAAGAAAATATATTCATGATTTAATATCAAAAAATCATCCACGATATGAATTGTCAAGAAGTGGAAGCTCAATTGGCCAATCTTGAGAAGACACATATTGATACTTCACAATAAAAGGGAATAGTTTCTACTAGTACCCAAAGTTCATTAGAGGATTATATGGCTGAAATTCCAAAAACATGTGATAAGAAGATAATGACATCATTAAATGATCTATAACAAGAAACTGAGAAGGAAAGGGTACCATCTATACCATCCTTTTCCAATGTTTCAAAAACTATTATCATGAACATTTCATGTTGTATAACAAAATATGAACATGTATGGATGAATAAAGGTGAGAAGAATCATACCATTGTGAATAGGGTGGATAGGAAAAATAATTTCACTGTTGATTCCCCACAGAAAGAACAAGAAATAATGAAGAAATCCCAAATATCGTATATAGAAGATATCAAGAAATCAAGATTTGTTGGTCAATATTGATGTTGCAACAGATTTGGTAACTATGCATTATATTTTTGGTATAGTTTTAAAAATGTAGAAAAAAATGGTATCATATCTATAGGGGAAATTCTAGAGAATAAGAAGATACAGCCACAGGTCCAGAAGCATCTTTATACTACAAAAATATTTTTAATTATTGATAACATCTATGATATATGAAATGGTATTGGTCATAAGGTTGGTACATTCTCATCTCAACATGTATCCTAAGCTGATAAGAAAATATGATCATAGAATATGGCCATGAATGAAGAAGCTACCTTGGTAAAATATCAAAATAATTTAGTAAAAAAATTATCCTAAGAAGATTCCAAGAAGGAAATATGAGAAGATATTGAATTTTAAATCCAATAAGTTGAATGGTGGTGCATCTAAAAGAACTATAAAGAAGGATTCTACTCAAAATAACCCATGTGGAATATCCAAACTTGATTACACATTTCTTAATGACATGTTAGTTATCTGGCCTGAATATTTGGAAGGAATGAGGAAACTTGAGATTCAAAATCTATTGCTTGTGCAAGAGGAAATGAAAAAATTCCACATGATGGTGCAAAGGTGAATGATAGGTTTCAAATAAATTCAACTCTTGTCAGAACTATTCTCTATGTGAGAGATTCCAGAAATCTGGTCACATTGCAAATGGTTGTGTAAACATACTACTATATCAAGAAGTATTTATCAAGAGGAGAAATAATTTATCATCCATGGAGGTGGTTAATAATAAAAGTTATCCACACTAATAAGAAGAATATGTGAAGAGATCCATGTTTCCTCAACATAAATCTGAATATAAGTTCAAATGTGCAATCATGAAGAATGGATCAAGTGGAGAAACATAGTTGAGAAAACATCTCATCCTTACAGTTCAAATTAATGATTCAAGGAGGATCCACCTTATTCCCATAAATATTTTTTTACTATATTTTTTATTATAATACAGGTAATTTAAGGGGAAGAAAGTTCTCAGAGGGAGAACTTGAAAAGTAGTCAGTGGTTTTAATTCTTGATATAAATGTTGAAGAAGTTACCATCCCTGATGAATTTGAGGTCTGAAGAGCTAGGATAAAGAATATTCCATATTGTTCTGATCCTAATTATTTGTATTCTGAAGAACTAATGTTCTTGAAGATGATATTTGGTGACATTTTTAATGTCATTCAATATGGACTATCACATGTTGAAGATCCATTATTATGTATTCTCCATGATATAATTTTGTGAAATCCTTGCCTGATGAGATC
Source organism: Viscum album (assembly GCA_963277665.1). NCBI lineage: Eukaryota > Viridiplantae > Streptophyta > Magnoliopsida > Santalales > Viscaceae > Viscum > Viscum album. The sequence goes on along the minus strand of OY728121.1, from coordinate 1,072,173,361 downwards.
AACCATTATGAATATTATGAGAAGTGACTCCCTTTATGGGGATACAAATGAAGAATCTTGCAAAATTATTATTTCAATCACTATCAAATCTAAATATTGTTGAAATTTCTTAAAGATCATGTCATTATAAAAGGAATATGTCTCTTAAATCTCTCATGCATGGTTATAAAAAATAAATGACTTTTTTAAATGGGGAAGAAATTTTTTTATTGAGTGACATAATAAGAATGGAAGTTCCCCCAATGACACTAATCCTACCTATTGCACAAAAATATTTTTTATCTATTTGTTAAATTGAGTGAAGGATTTTCGTTATGATTGTTCTTAAAAAGTTTCATCTCACATTTAGTAAATTCAACTTGAAATTAAAGAGAATAATTCTTGAAGAAAAAAATATGAGTTCTAATTTCTTAAGGAATCATGATTAGTGGGTAATGGATAGATTTTTTGTCTAAATAAAATCCTCTTGTTTTCTACACCAAGAACAGGTCAAGTAAACTTAGAGTGAAATTATGGATGGTACATTGATTAAGTATGGACTGATACCCTTTTTTCACATAAACATTGTATTTCTTGTCAATAATGGGGAGTGAAAATGAAACGAATTTTTGAAAAGTAAAGAGGATAGAGAATATAATAGTTCCACATATTGACACATTCATTTAGGAAGAACATTGAAGGTATTTCCAACAAATAAAAAGGGGGATATTTTAGAGCCCACTTTTTATATGGATTGTATTTTTTTCAGCTGATTTTAAATGGTGTTCAATGAGATAAGAAGATCTCATTGCGGACAATATGATGAATTATTTACAAAGTTAATAGTTCTTGGATAAAGTTCCCAACTCTTGATATTCCTGGAAACATGTGAATGGTTTGAAGACTTTTAGTTTCATGATGATGTCTAGAGAATTTTTGTGGATTCAATTGGTGACATTGTCTGTCATGGTTGAATAATTATCCAAATAAAATATTATGATGCTTTGATAATTTATATTCCTAATATATCATAAGTTGTTTAGAGAACTTGTGATTCAATCTTTACGAAGGAATGTGGGAGTAAAAGAGTTTCCAATTTTTTTCTGGTTTCATTGGAAATTAGTATGCTTCTAGAAGATAGAATAATTACAATACTTTCTTTATAAAATATAATGATGCTAAAGTTGATGGATCAATGACTATATATCACGAAAAATAAGGTTCTTGATGAAAGAAGCTATTTGTTGAATAAGTCGGATGATAATGAAGTGGTATGGGTGTTCTTTCCAAATAATATTTTGAAAGTGGCGTTGTTTCCTAGTGTTTCTGACATTTTTTGTCCTCTAAATCTAGAGTTTGGATTGTTTTTTTAGAAAAGGATGTCAACCATGAAGGATGGTACATGGACCACGTAGAGAAAAGGTTTTTGGGAGAACCGTAGTTTGTAGAAGCCTTAGGGTTCATTGGAGGCCAAAAGTACACGGAAGGTGTGTAGTTTGTGGAAAATTATATCATTTTCAGAATGGAGGTAGTGATTTTGGCCACTGTGAAGGAATAAATGTCTTACGAAGACCGTGTAGGGAAACAGTTCGTGGGAAAAACAGTTTGCAGAATGCTTGTAGTACACGGGAGAATTAAAGTCTGCGTTGAAGGTTGTACCACATTGAAGATTTGGAAAAATATCATATTAGCAGATTTTGAGGATCCATTTGCCGATATAAGGAACACCAATACCATCATTATATAAAAGAGATTTTCATTATAAAATATATTTTCTCTAGGAATAAATTAGGCTACGACTGAAAGGGTTCATGGGGGAGTTCGTGAAGGAGGTTCATTGGGAATCGATTCTGTGGTGGATGAAGTAGTCCGTGGGACAGTATGCAGAAGAAGTGGTATGTAGAATAAGTGATTCCATGTAAGTGGATAAGGTATGTGGAAGTGGAGATATTACGTGGAGGAATGATTTTGTGAATGATGAAGTTGTTTGTGGACGAAGAAATAGTTCGCAAAATAGGAAGAAGCAGCCTGCGGAAGAAGAAATTCAACAGCAATAGAGGTAGTTCACAGAAGTAGTGTGCGAAAGTGGGATGAAGAAGTGGTTTGTAGAATCATCTCATAGATATGGTACATGGAGTATAAGTATTATTCGGTGTAGATACTATTCATGTAAAAAGATGTGGTTCGTGAAGCACTCGAACTACGTGGTGCAACACAGTTCACTGCCACAGTTCATGAGAACAATTTATGTGAAGAATTAATTGGGATATTTTGTTAAGGGGAGAAATTTTGTAGAGGATACATTATAGTTTTCAAAGGATAAATATTTCATACATTCAATAGGTGTTCACACACTCATTATGATTTTTGAAGAAGAAATTAATATTAAGACAGTACTGCACTATTCCATATTATTCTGTGTTAATGAAGAAGAAAGATATTGGATAATCTATATTTAGTTATTCATGACATATCAATTATTATTGTGCTATGTTGATATGATCATTATTGTTTTGATAATCATAAAATAGTTTTTCGATTCTGGAAATATTGGAATAAGTATATTTAGTGTAGTTGGTTTCACACTGAAGAAGAAAGAGATATCAAGACAGTGCAATATACTAATGCATATACTTATTTGTCAAAGATCAGAGAGAGAAGAGGAAGTGATTGTCCAAATTGATATTAGTTTATTGTCATTTTGATTGGGGAGAATTCAGTCCATTAGTCTACCACATTCATATTATTCTGACTTATAGAATAATATGATTGTTCCACTATCAATTTTTCTTTTGGAATAAGTATGAAGAGTTACTTGCATGTTGCTAGGAAAGTAACAAGTGAATGGTGGAAGATCAAAGAAGTACTATGACATTTGACAGGACTCAATAGGTGGAGTACATTCTTGGTGTTATAAATCCTTATCAAAAAGGAGAAGACTATGTTAGGGGTTTTAGTATAAATATCCATACAAGTTCTATAAAAACAAATATTATTGGATTGTTTTCATAGTGCTACACGATTGTAAGGGTATATCCAACTCGTTGTAACTACACAAAAAGATTATTTTCTAGGGGTTGTGTGGTCAGGATAATTTATGACCATATCAAGGACGTAGCTACTCTTGTTGAGTAGTGAACCCCATAAAAATATTATGTAATATCTTAAATGATTTAAAATTATTTCATGTGATACGGAAATGAGAATAAGAGAATCAAGATCTTAATAGGTCTACGAGGTAGAGGGATAAAATTTTGAAGTTGGATTAAAAAGTCCCCAACACGGATTCCCTCCCCCATCTCAGTGTTAGGTGTATCCCAAAGTGGTCCTCTTATAACCATCCATATCACAATCCCAATCCATTGGATCCCAAATATCATCAATATCCTAATGAAGAACTTATAATATCATCAGGCTTGTTTGGCTGGATCTTAAGGCTGATCTGGGAATCTCATCATAATTATTTTTATCTTCATAAAACCCTAAGTCTTCTATGCCTAGATCCTATAAAAACTAAGAATCCCAGGGCCTGAGTCATCTAGGGAATGCCATATAGACCTGAGGTTAGATCCCATCCTTCCAGGAATTCTTCACATTCATCTATATCTAGATCCTAGGATACAGACCAAACATGTGCAGCGATGTCAATGTGTCCATGATGTATCATACCCATATAATATAATTCTCAGAATATGGATCCCAAGATGTTCCTTTAGGCATTAAAAATAGTAACATCACATCTCTTCAAGCCCATATATCGAGTCCCAGAAACCACATATGGGAATTCCTTGCTTTATCAAGTTTAAAAATGTGAATGTATAATTTTAAGGTAGGTGTTGTCTGGATTCCTAATCCTCTCGCATCTGCCAATATCCACCTAGGCTCATTTCATTGATACGAGTTCTATGATGACACCCAGTACCATCTCTACTCATTTCCATGTCCACTCGTTCTCTGGGGTCACCAGTCACCAAGAACCTACTAGGGTCCACTTAGATATCATTGAGGCCTCCTATACATATTAGGAAAGTCACCCTATGGAGATGGATTTAAACACATTCCCTTTCTCAGGTTTCCAAAGGGAGGTCTAAACACCAAACCATTTTCTGGTCTCTGCAGGGTATATCCACCAAAGTTTTGATGTCCATATGGGGGAGGAAAAATTTCCCCATGGTCATATTAGGGATCCATCAACTCTCTGGTATCTCTCCTTGACAAATAATTTTACATGTATCCCAAGCCATCATGGTTCAATTTATATCCTCATCAATTAGTGGTCGAGATGCCCAGTTGATACACAAGGGTATATTTTCTCCCTCACCACCTTCTTCATCTCAACATATGCTACAGTTTTTATTATATTTCAAAAACAGTTTAATTATTCTCACTAAATAATGTTGTGGGGCCATGCATAACTCATGAATATAAAAAATAGAATATGAATTTTTAAATACATAAGGGTCACCTACCTTTTTAGATAATTTGATTTTTTTATTTCCAATGAATGGAAATATCTACTACGACCTACTGAGATCTATAAAATCCTAATCCCTACTCCAATCATTTTTTGAGCCCACAACTCACACCAAGAAGATCAAAAAAAATATTCATAACATTTTTTTATTATAAAATACTTAATTGAAATAATAATAAATTCATAAACCTCTATGGTCAACCACTTCTCGCCAAAATAGTAGGCCATAACATTCAGTTCACTCTTAACGAACCCTAGATCTAGGATACACAAAAACCCCCAATTAATATTGTCGATTCCACTTCCCAACAATTTAATATTAGGTGAAACCCTTATAAAATTATAAATATTGATGTACTTAAATGGAATAATGCATAAAAATATGATAATTTCATCTTGAGTTACCCTCTTCTAATATTGAATCAATGTTTTGAAGAAATCATAATATTTCACATTCTTTATATTAAGTATATATTTTCTGCCTAAAATGAATATCCCCAAAAACAAAAAAACAAGATGTAAATTAATTTGATTGTAATAGGAGGATTTCACTCACTAATCAATTATAATCTCACCCTAAAATGCTAAAAAAATTAGAATAATGAAGGGAGAAGAGAAACCAAATGAACCCTCAAATGCGCTGATTCTCATCTAAAGGAGAAACGTGGGTTGATACCCATTTTTCATATGAAAAAAAACAATGTTGAAAATTTTCATAGCATGACCAAAGTGGCCACACCATGAATTTTTTAGGTAGACCATAGTGCTCCCCCTTACACATCCTGAAACCTCCTTGGAAGACTCCATGAGACCCATTAATATCATGAATAAAAATTCAGAATTTGAATGGCCATTTTCATCCTTTTTAACTCGTTTGGGACACTCGTTCCTTCATTGGTGCTCCCTCAAACCCCCAGACCATTAATTGAAACATAAACTACAAAAAACATCATTTATAGAGGTTCAAACTCTCAGAGCGTTATTTTGATTCTCAAATCACATAATAAACTGTCCAATAAATTGAATATTAAAATTCCCCTAGGAATTTTTTCAACCCATATGAACAAAAGGGCTTATAATTACCCACTAGATAATGTAAATAAGACATTTTTGATCAATTAACAGATTATGACTATATTAGGGATATTTTATCAGGTTATGACTGATAAAATTTTTTGTATAGTGGATCCTTTTTCTTATCAACATGGTGAAATAATGTTTGAAAGATTCGTATGGTAGAAGCCTATATACTATAATAAAACTAAAAATCCATTGATAGCTGAGTAATGGATCATACCCGTTGAAAATATTTTTATGGATTTATGATGTAATAGAAAAAACATATTATTTAGATAGTATATTTCATAAAAAGAGATGTTGATCAATGGTGGTCATTGATTTAGAATACTATGGAGGAAGAGTAGATAAAAATTATGGAAAGGAAAAATTTTAATGTTTTTTATATTAAAAATATTTTCCATGAGAACAAAGTGATAATATGAAATGTAAATTTTTTTATAGGAAATAGAATGAAGGGGAAAATTTTGGTTGAGTATGAATAAAAAATTACCTAATTAATAATGAATGTTGCAGACTACATACATAATATGAAAAGTAAGATTAATAAATTCTTTAATGGACCTAAGTCAAGACTTCAAAGGGAACTACTTTAATATATATTTATTCAGATGATGATATGTTATTAGGTTCCATAATAATATAGAAATAATTCTACATGTTATATATCATTAAAAGAAAATCAAGATAATAAAAGGATGACAGAACACTAAGAAAAATGAAATGAGGAAAAGGAGAAGAATGGATGGATGAAACATCAAATATGTGTTAATAATGAAAATAAAAATCATAGTAAATGGTTAAATGGAATGGTAGTTTATTATATGTATTGGTTTAAATGACATATGGCTCGTGAATGTAAAGGAAAGAAAGAATCTTTCGATTTACTGTGCTGAAACTATAAGTAGATGGGTCACTATTCGCAATAATGTCCTCATCATCAAGGAATATATTGTTAGGTTCATTGTTGTATTTATTGGGGTAATTTGGTATATTAAAAGGAATTAAGATTACGAGAATCAATTCTGAATCATTCTTGATCCTCTCAAAGGAATAGAGTCATTTGATAAATTTAAAATGTGTCAATCCTGGATTCATAATATTTATTTTCCTATAAATTTGATTTCCATGGATGAAATATTTTTTTAATTTTTCTAAGACAAGGTTAACCCTCACCATAATAATTCTCTCTAGAGATATTTTGTGTTATGAAGTAATGGTAAATATTGGAATTTTTTATAAATAAAATTTTTCTTAGTATATTATAAAGAGTATAGTATTGAATGATTAATGTTGAACATTTAATGTTAATATGGAGTTTTTAGATATATTACTACTTCATTTGATGGTTTAATTTAATGAGAATTATTTTTACTAATGCTAACCATTTTTTCTTTTAGTAAATGAATAGAAACGTGATGAATCACTAGGAATGAATATTTTCATAAAATTATGAAACTATCCATTAATGGATATCAAAATCCATTAAAAGATGATTCTACTGATCCATTCATGGAATAATCATCTTTTTCATTCAAAATTTTTAAGATGAGATAAATCAGAGGTAGAAAGATGATTTAATGACAACATATGAAGAAAATAGAGTAAGTATATTTTCTTATAATTCCTCAAAAATTATAGATGAATGATAAATCTATCATGTTTTGTAGGGAAAATATCAAATGTATATCAAGGTAATCTTCTTGAAACACATTAACAAGTAGAATTATTAAAATGGAAAACATATTATTCATGATATAATATGTTTCCTAGTCCTCACCTAAAAATTTAAATACATGGTAAAATATGTTATTATGTCATAATATGATTAATAAGTTTCAAATTAAGAGGAAGGAATTTTTGTAAGGTGGTTATAATATAAAAGCCATGATATTTGAGTTTAAAAATATTATATCTTAGGATCCTTGTCACACTGAGCTTAAACGAACCATGAGATACAATGGTAATAGTATCATTTTAATATGATTTTTATAACATTATCATTGGATTGATAGATATGAATGTGAGTAAAAACATTATAAAGTATATGTAGTAATGTTTTACAAATAAAAATATATTTATTAATTACTAGGAATTATGTACTAAATTTTTCATTATAATAATGGAATGAAATAATTTTAATAATCGTTAATGATTAAAATATCCATTTTTCTATAAAAGTGGTTTTGTATATGTTGTATTTTTATTTAAAAGTTAAATTTATAAACATAAGAAATTTAATTTGATAAAAATTATTTAATTTTTTAATTCATAATATCAAAATTATCCTATGGTGATTTTTTGTGATTTTTCTGAAAAAAAACTCATTTTTGACTTAACGAATAAAATTTTGAATTTTTTCAAACTGCCATTTTTTTCATCAAGAAATTTAATAGTATAATTATTTTTCTTATTTTTTCAAATTAACATAATGAAAATTTTAGTAAAAATAATTCATTTAATTCTATGGGGATCAACATTACACATGATTTGGTAATAAAATCATTTTTATACTTAAAATGTGTATTTTCTTAAAAAGTGGTTTACATTGTTATATTTATACTTTGATTAAAATTAATTTATAAAACTAAAGGAAAATAAATAATATAAAATGGATTTATTATTTTGGATAATCATCATAAAATTAGGTAATATGTTTCATTTCATTTTTAGTCACATATATAGTAAACATGGTGAAATATTATCACCACGGTAAAAGGTAAAATGGGTTAATCAGAGTTAAAAAAAAGGGATAAGGTCCCAAGATATCTCAAAAACATTCCTTTATTTAATTTTATTAGTTTATTTGGACCATAGGAATCCCATATTAAACAATATGGAAATTTTAGTGCCATTTTCAATTGATAATGACCATTATATTATTTTAAATAAGTAAAAAGTACAAATTTACTATCTATTTCTTCTAATATATCTAATATATGTTATTAATAATAAAAATATGTTAAAATGGTTGTAAATTTTTAATTTTATTATGAATAATATTTATTATTTTAGAAAATATTTTTAATTTTTGGTATTGGTATAATTACTTACAATACATATGTTTTAGTAAAGCAGCGCTTGTGCAAGCTAGTGAAAAGTGAATATTAATATTTTTAAAATATTAAAAACAATGGGTTCTAGATAATTTTATTTCATTTATTTTTTTTTGATCAAAATAAATTTTAATTATTTTTTTAAATATTAATATTCAAACTTCATGGTAATCATAATGTTTTTAAATGAAATTAGTTGAATAGTCCTAAAAACATCATTCATGATATTTTATGTTAAATAATATTTAATTTATTGTGTTAAAAATGATAACAATAATATATTTTTTAAATTTAATGTTAATTGTTCTATAAAATCAACCATATTCCACTTATTATCCAGTTTACCTTTTTGAATGACATTATTTACCCCTAAATACTAGTATATTGTTACCATGATAAGTCTATTGAAGGGTTACTGATGGGTTAAACTAATGATATAAGGGTTAAAATAACATAAAAACTTTTCAAAATCCTATTAGATAAATTTATTTTTACCATAATCATATAAAATTATAAATTGATTGAATCTGGATCTATTTTTTTATGAAAGTGAACTTATATTATTTTAATGTTTAAAATAATTAAAAGTTTTCCACTCCCCTAACTAATAAAAGGGAACCCCATCTCCCATATTCTCCACACCACATGAGAAATTTATCTCATCAAATACCCTCATAAATACCATAAAAACATACTTATAACTACCTATAGGTCTTTTCTATCAAATATTTCAACTAAGAAGGCATAAGTTGTATTCCAAAAGTAGTTTTTTTAAAGAAGAGGTATAACACTTAATTGGGTTCTTTCATGTTAATTTCATCTTATACCTCCTTAAAACCAATCATAATTATGATTTTTTAATATCATTATCATATAAAATATATTTAAATATTATTATTCTTATTGTAAACCCTTTTTTATGACCTTTTACATCCTGTGGCAAATGAAACCATCACTCATGCATATGTGTGAACTACCACCTCCATGAAGAGATATACTTCATTTTTTTCACTCTCTATCATGTATTCTTTTATATATGGATTTAATGTCAATATATTATGTTTATAAAATAAATTTTATTCTCTAAATTTAAAAATGTGTCTACCTTCATACCTTCTCAACCTTTGGAAAGCAGTAAAGATGCACATGTGTATGATTGGACTACCACCTCCATGAAGAGAGGTGATTCATTTTTCATTAATGATTCACAAGGATGGTAATAAGGATAAATTTAATGAATATAAATGATTTTATTATCATTAAATATTGTTGAATAGTTATTTAAATTTCTATCATTCCTCACTTGAAAAGTGAAAACATCACTACTGCGTACATAGACATTGTCATCTCCATGACGGGGTGTAATTATTTTTTCATATCCACCACATATGGTTGATTATAAAAGTTTATATAATTAATATATATGAAATTTATAAAATTATATATATTCTAGAGATTATAAAACCATAACCAAGGTTCAAAGAACATAACCGTTGAACCGAAACTAGCTTGGAAAACAGACTAGTTTTCACCCAAATAATGATTTCAATGAAGAATTATTATTAAAGTGGTAATTTGAAATTATAACGGTACGATATATTTTAATATATAAATGAATATGGATCCATAATAGATATATAATAAATCTATTTTTATTATAAAATAGGATTGAATGTGTATTAAGTAAGATAGGATATGAGGTAAGGGTTATTCATCTGAATTCCACTCCAATGAGACAAATTTCATATTATGTACCTCCCTCCAATGGCCCAAAGGCCTTAATTTTTTTTATTTATTTTGATAATACACCTTTCAAGGGGTAAGGTGTAACCCTTAAAAGGCCTGTAGGTGTAAGTATTACATGGATTGTATGCCTTAGAGGAATTCATTGCCCGTAGGCTTCATACATTACATACAACCCAAACTAACTACATAGAACTGCTCCTCCCCAGCATCTTTATCATGAAATTAGATCTCCACCTTTGCATGACTATTTGGATAGGCTTTCCCATGTATGAAAAATCTTTTCCCAATGGCAGGTGTTATACCCTCTCATTCTTGCAATCTGTTTAGCTTCTTCTATGGTGAAAGCTCTATGCTCATCCTCCTTCTAAAGCTTTCTCCTTATAGGTTGTCTGGGTTGAATCTGCACTTGAGGTGGCCCGAAGTCCTTGATGTGGCCCAAAGTCCTTAATGACCTGAAGACCTGGGTGGCCCGAAGGCCCTACAGTACCCCGAAAATTAGCCTCCACCTAGATTTGATCCCAGGTCGCCTGGATGCACTTAAGGAGTCCTCACCAACTGGGTTGAGGCTCATGTGCCATATTATGTACGTCATTTATTTTATATGGTGTATATTATAACTAATAGATATATTCTATCTTGAATTACTCTTTATTCAGGGTATTTAATTTTTTAATTTATATATTATCTTTTTAGGGGTTTTGATTCAAATTTTATTAAATTCATAAATGATTATTTTACAACATCCCTCTTATTTAGGATTATTCATGTTTAAATTTATATTGTAAGAACTATATAATATTTTTAATATTAAACCAATTATATTTTATTATAATATATTTATTTATTGGGTTACCATGTTTTATTATAACCTCTACTCTCTTTAGAACTCATAAATACCAGAAGAATGTTTTTAAAAAAAATTGACCTTATTTCTATTTTTCATTTGGGAATCATTCTCTTCCATATCAAAATTCTTCATGTTGCTTAATGTAATTATTCATATAATTATAAATCATTGGTAAATGTTTTTTAAAACCATTTATATTGTTTACAAATGTTTTAAATGAATCTATTGTTTATTGAACAAGTCGCTTTTAACCTTTTAGAAAAGAAGGAACGAAATGTTCTTTTAAACAAATACAAAATGATTGGATGTTCCATGCTCTCTAAATGTTATTATATATTTATCTTCATCGAAAATTTTCTATGTCTTTTCAAAGAAAGTATTTTTTCCATTTTCATATGAATTTTTTGTTTTATATTAAAATTAAAGGGTTTTATTTTCATAAAATATTGAATATGGGTGTTTTATTACTTAAATTTATTTTATCTTTCACTCCGTATTTTCTTTTATAATAATAATATCTTTTTCAAAATTATTTATTTTTCAAATAAAATTTTATAATTTTCTTAAACACCTCTTCAAAAACTCTATAAATTTTTTTAACTTCATTTTTTCAACAACGTTACAAAATCAGTAAGGAAATTTATTTTTTTAGTTTCACATCAATTTTACTATATAATTCATAGAAGACATAGTGTTACTTAAAAACTATGAATTATAATGAAATGATGATGGTATATTATCCATTATTCATTTATGTATTGTATCATATATTATGAACATTCACAATTTTATGATCATGTTCTCTATCACTTTTTGTTTTTCATTGGATATTGATTTTCCATTTCATTTCCATATTCTTAGAATAATGGATATATTCAATACCATTTCCACAAAATTTATATTTTATTAACCATATATCATTTCAATATACAATGTTAGTTAAAGGAAGTTTATAAAATAGGTTTTCCCTTTTCTAGGTAAATATTTTTATTTTGTATTCTTCATTAAATAATGATATTTCTCGACTGATAAGTCATTTTGATTCTATATTATAATGTCGATTCAATATATGAGGAATTTATTGGGAATATGTAAGTGATGAGTGAGTCCAAGTTATAGAAACCCCCTCGATTTATTGGTTGGTATCATAAGTCAACTAGAATGGGTATTTATTGGTGTATATCGACATACAAAAGTACAATATATTGGTACAATCCCTTGAAGGTATGTAAAATGTAATGGAAAAAGTCCTTGATAGTATGTTTCATGATTTATTGGCATGATTCCTTGTTGTTATGTTCATTTAGTTTTATTTTCCATGGATTTGTTTTGAATCTCATGTTATTTATTAAATGGAATATATATTAATTTTTTCCTATGCTATATTATTTATTGATTATTTCTTCATTATATATTTAGTTTAATGTGTTACCTTACTAAGAATCTAAGCTAATTCCTTATTTTTTTTATTTAATGAGGGTATGAATAAGGAATAATTGAATGGTTTTCATGGATGCATGATAGTTCTTAATGTCATGTTATTATCTTCCAATTTAATATGAAATTCATCTATGTATATATATTTCTAGGACTTCTAATCAGATTAATCATTCATGGTGTGATCCCTTTTATCTAATAAAAATTTAATAATGTAAACATAATCCATATGATACTAGAGTCGGGGTATCTACAATGGTGGTTATCAACGTGACATAGTGGAAGCATGGTTGTTTGAGAAGGAATATACATTAATTGATGTGATCATTAGTGGATTATATGTGGGATTAAAAAAGACCTCCATATATCATCTATGATAATGGATGTGAAGTGACTAGGTTCAATGGGTTGTGTGAATATTTCTTCCATGTGATAGAATGTGGTGATTGGTGTTATTATCATATATCAAGCTATAAATAATAATAATAATGACTTATATTAGGGGAAAATTTAGGAATCAAGTATAATGAGAGATATATAACCTTGAATCACTTATGATGATGGTGTGATGTCGTATTTTTATGCATTAATGGTGGTGTTTGATGTATTACGATTTTAATTCATTCGATGTTCTTTTTGGATTTCTCAGAAAATGTGGGGAAAACAATGATTTCCCTAGAATATAACATTTTTAAGGATCTGAATCAATGTTGAAACAGATTATTTGAGTTTCTTATTTAGACCATAAATGGTAATGTCTTGGGGATGGGAAATGAAATAGATAGAAGGTCGATGATGAAGATTGTGAAACTTAAGTTTATATAAATTATAGGGAATTTCATTGGAATAGTTATGAGTGGATCATTTTCAAAAACGAGTTTAATTCCTGGAAAAAAATAAAAAAAATGGTTGAAATAGGATTCATTTATTCATGTCCCAATTCCATAGAGTTGTTTAGGTATCCATGAATAGAGGCAGCCCATGTGAAGGAATTTAATCCTTTTTGAAGGGGGAAATTTTTGTGTTTTTTGTATAATCGATACTAGAATTTTTATTTTTAGGGATGAAAATTTCACAGTTGAGGAGGATATAGATTTACACGGTTTTCCCCATAGAATGAATTAGATCATATTTGAGTTTCAGGGTCACAATCCTTAGGAGAGTAAAATAGTATATTTACATTTGTAAAAATACTCAAAAATAATCTTTAATATTTCCATTGTTCTTAGAGAAGATATTTACCATTTGGTGGATGATTAGAAAAAATTAAGGGTGTTTTCAATTAGAGTTATTATTTAATATTTAATTAATAAATAAATTTTAATCATTTTTATGTGAGTGAGGAGAACTGATTAAATCTCCTAAACTGAGAATCAAATGGAAATCTATTACTAAAATTTGGATTTCCTCCACAATACATATTTTTTTTTATTTTGTAATGAAACTTTTGAGGGATAAGTTTGAAAACTAACATAAAACCACAAGATTCAACACACTAGGAAAATAAATCAACTCATTCCCACTTCAGAGTTCAAAACCCATTCCTTGTGAATATTCCAAATTTCAAATTCAAAAAATTGATTGTTGGACATGTGTCGTAGGGGTGTGATGCCTGAGAAACCAACCATAGAGGAAAACATCACCTCACCAGCAAACACATCTCATAAAAAACACTATCACATCATCATGTCACTATGGTCATCACCCTCATCGGCTCATCACCATCAGCCTCTCTCTAATTTCCACCGCATGCACCAAACATTATCGACGCTTTAACCAGACACCATTGTCTCTCCCATCACCTCCCACATTGAGACTGTCATCAAATACAAACCACCACCACAAAATTTATTGTCATTCAAGCACTGTGGAGCAAGGATATTGACTCCTAGAGTGATGATATCCACTGGATCAACACCACCCAAAGCTCCTAAAAACCACCTCGTCAAACCGACCTTGGGAGGAAAGGTGGTACAAAAATCAAGAGTAGAGTAAGAGTATAATGGATCCTTCATAGAGATTCAAGAGCATCACCAACATCACCCAACCAAACTAAAACCCCTCTATATTCTGAACATAAGATGGGCTACCTGGAACCCCCCCACCACAACACACAACCCAACCCAAAGCCTCTTAGAATCCAACACACCCAATTGACCAGGAACAACACAATGGACCTCGAGGCTAGAGAGGAGTAAAAACATGTGAAACTTCTAATGCAAGTAAAAACCAAGAAAGCACCAAAATACTCACCAAATATCAGCATATGAGAACCTTCACCATAAAAAATAGACCACAGAACCATCAAAATTCTCTAAAAATAGATCTCCATTCCTCTTGGGATTTTAACCAGAGATTTCCTATTTCACATATGGGGATCAAATCACTGAATGGGATTTTTTAGATATTTTAATTAAAAAAATGGTCAATATAAATAATAAATAATAAATTCATGTTTATCTCTTATATATAAGTTTATTCATTTGAAAATAATAACTTCTATAATTTTCGGAAGGCCCAAATAAACCCTTACTCCCTTAGATATTGGATTCAGGGAGACCCCCCCCCCCCAATCAGTGATCAATTAACCCTCTTATAAATATTTTATAATCAATATATGAGGTATGTACACTTTAATCTATGCTAGAAGAGGGATTTATCATAACTGGAGCAACTTCTACCCCACCCAACGCACCCCTATCTTCATATGGATTCAAATATGAGACCTCAACTCAAATATTTGCATCTTTAGTGCAATTCTATATTTTTTTGTTCTCTCTATATTGATATATATATTTATTTATATATATTTCACAACATTTTTTATCCATATATATAAATATTTTATATAATTGTTTTTAAATACATTTATAAAATATGTTCTCTCTGTGTGTTTTAATAAATACAAACATACAGACATATATATATTTATATATGTGGGTTTCTATAAATATAATTGTATATATTTATAATTATTTAACATTATATATATATGAGAATATATATATATAAATATTTATTTGTTTTTTAATACACACACAAAGATATTTATATATATAAACTTTATATATTATTATATATGTATATAAATATTCTTAATTTTTTATTTTAAATAAAATGGATATAATTTTTTATTTAGATATGGTTTTTATATTTAAAAATAATTTTTATTTGTAAATATGTTTACATATTTATTTCTGAAATTTAATTTTTAGGTGTAAATATATACTAATATGAATATGTGTGTGTATATTAATTTTAAATAAAAGTTAAATTTAAAAAAAATGAATTTTATAATATCCATATGTTTGTAATACTGGAGAAAGAATAGAGTCTCCTAAAAAAAGAATAAAACTCTCTTAAATGTGGTTAAAATCTTTTTGAATGTTAAAAAATTTGGGCACTCAATAAGAAACATAGTTTTGGAAGCATTCTAAGAGTTTTTTCAACCCAAAAAAATGTTGGTCAGGGATCCACTAGGTCACAAAGGTGTAAAAAAATTTCAATACTTAATTTCATATGTGTTCAAGCTAAAATAGACACCCAGATCAAAAAATATGGTTTTTTGACGTTAAAGTCATTTATTAAACTTATTTTAGACTATTCATTAATTTATTGAATTTTTCTATCATTAAATTTTTTAAAAATGACAATTACTAAATAATAAATAGAAATTTTTTAATTATTATTATTTTTTAATTATTTTTTAAACAATTTTCCACTAAATATCCAATATAAGAAGTGTGATTAAATATTTCATTTTATATAAATAATATTTATTAAAATATATTATATTTATATCAATATTAATAAATTTTTATGTCAATATATGTTTTTTAATGATATATAACCTTATTTATAATATATACCTCTTATAATTGCTAAACAAATATTTTAGAACAGATAAAAATAGTCTTATCAATGCTAAGAAAAGTACAGATAAAACTACAATTTATTAGTGGTGAAAAAAGTACAGATAAAGAGTAGCACTAGATAAATCCAAATCTATTTTAGTGTTTCTCTAGTGTCATTATAGGAACTATGAAGTTTAGGGTGAATCATGGATTGATAATAATCATATATAAATTTGACTACTTTTATACAATACTTCTAAAGAACTCATGCACATTGTGATTATATGGAATATATCATTTATTTATTTCCTATTTGACTCGATCTTAGCGATCAACTCTGGAAATTAAGATGAATAATTTCCTTTCATTCCCTATACTCTTAGGTGTCCTACTTGGGTGATAGATAGAGAGCCTCTATCTAGGAATACTCTTGACATTCTTCTTACATGTTGTCCAATATTCTGTGGATTATATGGTATACTCTGTGTGTTATTGGGATTTGGTACTCCCCTAGTTGATATATCATGATGGGGTGAGTGTTCCCTATATATGTTGTTGTTGTTGGTAACCCATGAAGGATCGTGGTGTGTTTCCTCGATGTTATGTATTGAGTTCAGTGACTACCATTGTTTTAAGGATGTCTATAGGTCATAATTTTCCCTTTTATGTAAACTCGGTTAGGTGACTCCCTTGTGGGATGGGGTATGTGTTCTCTATCCATGGGGTTGGTTCCCACCCAATAGATGTAGGACTCATTCATGATATGTGGGTTCTATAATATAATAAATAATTCAATGAATGTTCATGGAGTGAGGTGTGTTAATGTATTCCAATGGGATAGGGAGTTATTCTAATGGTAGCAATGCATTGACATGGCTTACTCGATAACCCTCGAGTTTGGTGAGAGGATATTCCGATGTGATTATTTTTGTTCATAGATATGAAAATCCCATGAACTTGGGTTCTAATCTATGGTTCACCCTATGAGTGATTTGGTGGACCTAGGTTATGATTCCGTTATGCGGTTGAAATATCATGTTCCCTTACCTACATAAGTGTGAATGAGAGTGGTACAATTTTTCCTTTGAGAGTTGGGAATTTTAGTAATGGTGATATTTCATTGATAAGGTGGATTTTTTATTTGGATTATCATTCCCTTTTCCTTAAAAAGATTAAATCATTTTTGGGAAGATTGGTGGTTTGGAAAATGTGGATCCTATATTTCACCATTCACACTAGGTTGAATACGGAATATAATCCCTTCTGATGGTGGGATATGTCAATTATGAATTTTCCATTTCCCTATGTTACATATCTTTGATATATTTTTGGTTTCCCATTCTTTGTTACTATTGGATTGTAGTTTTGATGTGATTTTTTATAGTCCTGTATTATTTATATTTTTTCAAGATGGCATACTTGATATGTTTATACTCACACCTACATAATAGTTATTCCCCCATGTGTTGTGGTATATCATTATTATATGTAATTTGCGGATTATAATAGAGGACATGGATTTTGTGGATCTAATGCTTAGTGATGCTTGGTGGAGAATTTTATGGTTGGTTCTCATGTTATGAGTTCCTATTTTAGGAGGAGTCTTATCACTTGTTAATACCCATCCCTTGAAAATTTTAAGGAGGGATTGAGTTGGTAAACATTGCCTAATTACCTGCTCTGGAAGGGTCACATTGGGTTAGGTCATGTTAATGCCATAGTTTTGAATCATTGTGGAATTGATAACAAAGTTTTCCATAAATATATTGAGGATGTTAACATGTTTTCCATAGATCTTTTGATGATTGTTTTTAGGATGTAACTAAAAGTTATATCAAATCCCAATCTTCCTCACCATTCTCATAATAATTAAAAGATAAACCACCAATTTAAATAATGTGGGATTTGGACTCATATCGGTGAAAAAATATATAATCAGAGGTAGGATTACTTAGATTCCCCATGAACTATGACCACAAGATATATAGAGAATGAATGAAATCAATTAATAAAAAATTTAAATGATCCTATTTATAAAGAACACATTTTTAGGCCTTCAATAAGTGTAGAGTCTATTGAAAATATTAATTGTGTAAGAATCATTCAAGTACATTTAAATTCAATGTAATCACCATGGATAAATGAAAAACTTTCTTTCTTATAGGATTTCATGTTCTTATGATGTATTAGTGTGTATTAATATTTATAATTTTATACATCAATTTTATCACATCTTGAAGAAATAATTCTATGTGACTCTAACTCTAAACTGTAATATTTGATCTAGAGTATTAAGAGCGGCCTAGTTTCCTCTAATGTTACCATGTGTTGAGCTTGATCACTTTTGTGGTTTTCTCTATAATTTCAAATGGACCATAAAGTTTATTGTTTGATCATTATGTAATGTTATTTAAAGCATTCATCTTCCCTTAAAGAATTATAATAAATTTTTCTTTCTTATAGTATATAAATATACAAATATATATTTAAATAATTATTTACAAATTCATTATATAAATCTATATGTCAACATTTAAATTCATATATATATATATAAATAAATATGAATATTTATAAATACATTATATTAATTTATTTATAAATATAATTATAGGTTATAATAATATTTATATACATGTATGCCTTGTTTATTTAAATGTATAAATAAAATATATATATTTACACACACATAAATAAAAAATATAAATTCATTATATTAATGAATTTACATGTAATTTGTAATTAATATATAAATATATTTTTTTATAAATATAATGATTATAAAATGATATGTCTTTTAAAAGTATCTAAAATGGTAATAAGAAATATATATATATATTTAAAGATACATGTAAATATAAATATAAATATAAATTTATATATAAATATATGTAAGTATATATATACATTGCTTGTCATATTTATGTATCTTTTTCTCAAACATGTCAAAAATTAATATATGATTGTTGTACTAATATTTCATATAAATCAATGATATTTTTCATGTTTTTAAAAATTTGATGCACTTTAAAATCTTTAAAAACTCATTTAATAATTATAACAACATTGTGTGACTGAATGGTATTTTTTCCATTATCATATATCAAAAATTAATCAATGATTATCTTCTTGAGGTTTTATAATATTTTGTGTTCGTTTTCACGATTTTGATTTATTTTAACTTTTTAATAACTTTTTAATTAAAATGAAAATTTCCCTATAATTCCAACTAAACAACATATTGTATTGATATTTAATTACCTACTACAAATAATAAATCAATCAAAAGTCATTATTGTATGATTTCCCGATAATCTGTGTTGGGTTACTCCGTTTTGACCATGTAATATGTTTTTTTTAAAAAGATCTAAAATAAAAACTAATTTTCAGCCATTATGATCACAATATATGATGGATTGACATCTTTTTCATTCGTAACTATCAAAATTCAATCAAAATAATTATATAAATTCATGATAATCCAAGATTGTTTTCCTTAGTTTGACCATTTTACCTATTTTTGATCATTTTTAAAAATAATATACATTTAGTCATTATGGGAACACTATATATCAATTGGACATTTCATTTGTTCTTACTTATCATAAGTTAGAATAAAAAAATTTCTTTAGACTTTAAGATAATTAGAGTTTTTCTTGATTTTGAAAATTTTGAAGCATGTTTTTAAACAGTTTAAAATATACAAAAAGTTTATTTCAATCATGTGGACTGTGAAAACCGGGTCCCGATGACAGCACAGCCACTCCACCTTAACATGGTCGTCGGGTCCTGGCCCACCAGGTATTACCAGTTGCCCCGCAGACACGTGCCGCCCACCCCAGGGTCCACCCACCTTCCTGAACGGGTCATCTGACTACTGATAGTCCCCACAAGCCAACACATGTCCTTTCCATTGTGCTTTTTCCTCACTCACACACACCCTGGGAGACTTCTCAAAAGGTCACCCATCCTGATTTCTACTCCAGGCAAAGCACGCTCAACTGTGGAGTTCTAATCATACAGGCTCCTGAAAAGGAAGGTGCACCTTGTTAACATAAGTCATATCATTTAGTCATTTAACCCTTTATCATTTCGGGGTGTTACAATCACCCCCCCCCTCCCCCTTTAGAGCACAACATCCTCATTGTGGGCCCCACATCTCAACCCAGGCAGTGCACCGCACTTAAGGCTGGGTACAACCTCTGATACAAAATGTTACAATCGGGTCCCGGTGACAGCACAGCTACCCTACCTTAACAAGGTTGTTGGGTCCTGGCCCACCAGGTACCACCAGTTGCCCCGCAGACACGTGGGGCCCACCCCAGGGTCCACCAATGTGCCCGAACAGGTCATCTGACTAATGAATGTCCCCACAGGCCAATACATATCCTTTTTAGTGTGCTTTGTCCTCACTCACACACACCTTGGGAGACTTCCCAGAAGGTCACCCATCCAGATTTCTAGTCCAGGCCAAGCACACTCAACTGTGGAGTTCTAATCAGACAGGCTCCCGAAAAGGAAGGTGCACCGTGTTGACATGAGTCATATCATTTATTCATTTAACCCTTTATCATTTCGGGGTGTTACATAGACCACAGTAACTGATTAATTGATATATCATCCATCTATATGATTCATGAGTGAATCAATCATCATTTTCGTAAGATTTCAAAAAAATACATTTTTTTCTTATTTTTGATTATTTCATTCATTTTTTATTTTTTTTAATATAAAAGTAAATTTTTGGTCATCATGACCATACTCTATGTCTATTTCACATTTCATTCATTCTTATAAGTCATGAATTAATTTTCAATCATTTTCCAAGTATTTCATGATATCTTGTGGTTTGTTTCTTTTCACTAAACATTTAAAAGATCTTTTTAGTCAAATATAATTAAAAAAGAATGCACCTTCGATTATTTTAACTATACTATATAATAGTTTGATGGGATATTTTTTTCCTACAAGCCCAAAATTAAATGATGTTTTCAAATTATTTCACGATAATTTAAGATCACATTATCAGTATTATACATTTATCTTTTTTATAACTTTTAAATACAATAATACACATTCATATATTCATATTACATGACATGTTGGATTTATTTATTACTAATACATACATGTAAAAAGTTATTAAATAAAATTTTCTTAATATTTCATGACAATCAATGGAATTGTTTTCTTATTTTTATTATTTAATCCATGTTTTTAAACAATTTATAGTTTATAGAAAAAAAAATCTTTCCTCATTTTTACTATAATTAATGTTTGATTTACAAGGTGTTTATTTCAAAAATTTATTAATTAATAAAATATTATTTTCTTAGGAACTCAAGATAATGTGAATCAATTTTCTCAGTGTGAACCATATCAATTGTTATTAATCCCTAAATAATATAGACATTTTTTGGTAATTTTGACCATGATGCATATCATATTAACATATAATTTATAAATAACTATAAAAAATTACACAACTTTTTGGTATTGGATTCCATAAAAATATTATTTTAGTTTCCTAGTTTCAACTATTTGATGCGAGTTTTAAATATTAAATATAAAGTGTATTTTTCATCATTTTGACCATGCTATATTATGGATTGAAATGATATAAATTCCTATATAACACAGATTAAATAATGAACATTAATTTATAATTACATGATAATCATATATTTTTCTCATATATGAATGTTTCACTTATTTTTAATCACTTTTAAATATAAAATCACACTTTTAATCACTATGTGCACACTAAACATTGAATTGATTCTTGTTTGTTACAATATGTCATAAATTTATTTATAACCATTTTCTAATATTAAATTACAATATGATATTGTTTTCTTAGTTCTGACCACTAAATGAACCTTATTAAACATTTGGTGCTTCACTAATAACTATAGGGTAAATTAATTTAATATTTTTATGCTAATATTTGGTAACAATTTATAGTTATTTTCTCAATTTTTAAATTTTTAGTTATTTTTAATTGAATTATAATTCTTTGGTCATTTTGACCCTAAAAATGTAAGATTGATATTTCATTCATTCCTATATAATAAAAATTAATGGATGATCACTAGCTTATAAATTTATGAAAATTGGAGGTTGGTTTCACAGTTTTAATTATTTAGAAATTTTAATTACTTTTTTATTAGAAAATTAGAAAAATTAAGAACTATGATATCTCACCCCTCCTCATTTTCTTCAGAAGTGACGAGTTCTCTACTAGGAAATAGATTACATCCCCAAGTTATCAAAGGTTTACAGTTAATGTAAAGGGGATCAAGAACATTTATGGGATGATTTTCCTATTGAAGTATAAAACATAAAATAATTTAAATAATAAACAACCAAAAATATATATGATGAATGAGTAAAAAATACAACTCAAATAATAACCAACCTAATAAACTATATTAGAGTATAAGATGAAACCAAAATTCATACATTAGAGAACCAAAATAGATCAAAACTCAAAACCCCAATGTGACTTCAACAAACAATACCCAACCCAATCAATCTATAACCCCACATGCTATTAACATGGTATGAGTAAGCATCACTAATTAACTGAGATACCTTTCAATTACCTATGTCTCAATATATTAAATTGGGAAATACACAATAGTTCCCAAGTAGGGATTGAGTCTAAACAGACTAGGATTTCCCCAATGAAATCCCAACTCATTACGCTTGGATTTTTTTCAAAATTTTTAAAAGGTAATTTAAATTATGATTAAACAATTTATACCAAAACCATTAAAAACTTCTATCAAAACCATAAATATTTTATGAGGAAAACGTTTGCATGTATAAAACATTTCTTGTCTATTTGGAATACACATAACCATATTTTCACACACACAACATGAATGACCATGTGAAATTTCCATACTCATTATAGGTCTCTCATCAATTCACCAAATTTTCAGTAGGTGAACACTACCAGAAAACCCAATGGAATATGCCCCTGCCACATGTTCAAGTCTATGAATTCACTCACACCGACTATGTATACGAAATAACTATGCTAAAATGTTCAACATAAAACATTTTAATTTTTAAAAACATTTCAAAAAATATTTTTAATGTTTCAAAACCAAATCATAATTTTAAATTCATCTTTTAGAAAATTTAAACAAAGGGGATTTTCCCAAAATCCTTCTATTTATCACAAATTCAAAATCCATAACAAAAACAGTTTCCATAAATAATCACACTAGTATTTCACAACTATTTCAATAAACTCATTTAACAATAATTAGTAATTCACCTTATAATTTATGTATATATGATAAATAATCCACCCACCTCACAATGGTTGTCGAAAAAAAAGAACGACACTATGAAACTTCCAGATTTGATCACAATGCGGGCTACTATCCCTAGATACAACATGATCTCATCAAGATTTAACACAAAAAACATAAATATATCCCCAAAATATAAGATATATAGTTCCAAGAAGTAGATTAATAATGGAATTAGTAAGTACAAGGAATACCAAGTACCTACTAATGAATTATGACATCCATCACACTTTCATTAGCCTAAAAATCGCATATAGGTCGATGAGAATAGTCTCTGAATCCTAGGGAGAAAAATTAATTTGAGATATTGAGATAATAATAGATCAATGAGTATTAAATGAATTAATTTGGATTATATCCACAATTGTTAGAGGGACAAATATATACTTCATGGTTAGGATGCACAGTTTGACAATATGAGCGCCAACTGTGTACTACTACTATCTTAAGGTGTCACCTCACATGATTTTCATTCATAGTTGAAAAAACCATGTGACATTATTTAATTTCTATTTTTTTCAAGAATCATGGTTTATCCTAGTCACATTCATGATTTTGAACAAAAATTTCACCAACTGTGTGCATGCCCACTATCAATTGTTCTTCCTTTCATGGTTTCTTATAGATGGTGCATGGTTTCTAATAATCTTGAATAAACATTTTACCTCAAGAGAAGACTCTAAACTATGAAAACCCCCTTAGAACCTCCTGATACAAAACTCAAGAATTATATAGGCTCAAAAAATGAATAATGGGTCATGTACCTGAAACCGAAGGTGCTACATTCTCCCCACCTATGGAATTTCTGTCTTTGGAAAGTATAAAACCCTTAGTGTCCTAGAAGAGTTAAGACCACATCTATATCATTTCCTTCTCATGATATGATGTTTCTTCATGAATGAAAACATGTTTCCATAAAACCCACACTAGACCAATGTTTTATCCATAAATTATCTTCTCTTGCATATCCAAAATAATTACCATTAGATGAATCAATGTAGCATCAGAATATAGGTCAATGTTACCCATCGAATCACATGGCCAAGATCAGGATGGTACTTCTTCAACTAAGTTACATGAAAAAACATTTTTCACTGAAAAAAACCTTTTTGGAAATGAAAAAGGATATTCCACCTCTCCAACTCTTTCAAGTTTCTCAAATGTGTGGACATAGTTTGTGACTACATTCCTTCATTATCAAAACAGTGATTCCCAGGAATTATAGAGATTCTCAAGAACACATGATAACTCACCTAAATGAAAAAGGTTGTTTATGATGATCTATATATGACTTCAGATGACTCTGAAAAATCTCCATCCTCATTTTTATCAAATAAATCATTTTAGTTATCTCTTTCTGAATTCTTGGTCTAATAATTTAAGTATGACAACTTTCCACCCAACTAACTGTAGAATGAAAATGATGCGTGTACAATTCTTCAAAAGGAGTCATATATATCATGTCCTAATAACTCTTATTTTTTGATAACTACACTAAAGGTATATGATCATATCAAGAGTCAACAAAATCCATCACACAATCCCTATTAATTCCCTACAATGTTTAGATTGTCTGTTCCAACTATTCATACATTTGAGGAAGACACTCCATGCTCATAGTCAACTGGGTTCCGGTGGATTACTATAAGGATTTCCAAAAATGATAACTAAAATAGGGGGCTCAGTCATATAAAATCAATACGGGAATTTTTTTCATCTTTATAATTTCTTGAATGTAGACTTTGGGCATTTATTCAACCATATTATTCTCAAAAACAGGTATAAAGAAAGACAAAAAAAATTCCAATCCAATATCACCCATATGTAATCATGTTTCCAAGAAGTAATTGGTCGACCTATTACAAAATCCTAGACTATCTACTTCCATTTCCATAGAGGAATTTGTAAGGACTTCAACATAACCACTAGACATTGATACTCTTCCTTAATCTACTAATAGTTGAGGCATCTTCAGATATATACCAATTCAACTCTCTTCATTCTGACCCACCAAAACTACGCTTTCAACATTTTATACAAGAATTGTGTTCTCATATGAATATCCAATCCCGAATGGTGGTTGACACTAATAAGATGTTCTTGATAAGCCATGGGCATGACCATCCATTCTATAAACCAAAAAAGTAACTCACATCTGGCTCCCAACCCTCAATGGTCTCCCCACCATTGATTTTTGACCTCATAGTAACACATTAAGGATGAGATGCTTGTGACTTTCTAACTTGCTCAACCAAAAAATAAATATCAAGAAAACAAAAGGAAAACCACAAAATCTCCTTAGTCCGAGGAATCTAGATTCA
This sequence comes from Viscum album, assembly GCA_963277665.1. Classification (NCBI taxonomy): domain Eukaryota; kingdom Viridiplantae; phylum Streptophyta; class Magnoliopsida; order Santalales; family Viscaceae; genus Viscum; species Viscum album. Next base: position 1,072,147,245 of record OY728121.1, on the reverse strand, counting down.
TATCCACTATAACTTCCATAAGTTCTCATTCATCTAAAGCCTCTTTATCAAACTATGCATTGGACTTCATTCTCAATTTATCTTCCATTTAGTTTCCTTTACCCGATGTATACATAAACTCAAAGTCAAACATCTATAAATACCTCATTCATATGTGTTTCCTTAAATTCAAATCTCTTTGTGGGAAAAAAATTCAAACTCTTATGATTAATAAATAATATGATTTTATCACCAAAGAAGTAATGACACCATGTTTTAAATTCATAGAATACTACAACATACTCAAAATCATGTGTTGGGTAATTGTTTTCAGGCACCAACAACTTCCTTGAGCCATAAAAAAGACAACATGATCTCCTTTCTTGAGAACACATCCCAATGCTGATCCTGATTCATCAAAATAGACTATATCTCCCAATCCATAATCAGTCAATGTGAGGATATGAACTGATATAATTATAACCTTATTTTATTTATTGGACTTCTACCATTCATCATTCCACTAGAAAGGAAATAATCTTCTCTTAAAGATATTATAAATGAGACCAAATGTTAAAAATTGTGTACAAAGTGTTTGTAGTATGTCACTATTCAATGGAAACTACATATCTATAAGACATTATTGGGTGGTTTCCAATAGATAGCATCTTATATCTTTTTAATTCCAATAGAAACAACATTTATAGAAATGAAATTTCCATGGAAACACACCTCTCATATCTAGGAATCACCCTTTGATAAGTTATCATAAAGGCGATCCTCCTACAAGATACCCAACATTATAAAATTTTGTTTCTCATTGTCTATTTTGTCCTAGAATACACCAGTATATCATCAAAAAAATACCACCACGATGTAATCTAGATACCTCTAAAATATTCAATTCATCAATCATATAAAGACATCTGGTGAAATAGTATGACCAAAAGGAAAAAAATTACTCTTAATAACCTTATCTTTTCTAAAAAGAGTCTTTGAAATGTCCTCCATCTAAAAATTCAATTAAAGATAACCCATACATAAGTCAATTTTTGAGAACCATAGGGATCCCATCAATTGATAAAATATATATTCAATTAAAGGAAGAGGATACCTATTATTTATTGAAACATTGTTAAGCTTATGATATTATATAAAATTTTTAAGAGTTATATCTTCTTTTTTTTCACAAAAACAACCAATTATTCCAATGGATATGTTCTTGGTTGAATGCACACTTCCCCTTCCAAATCATGCAACAAAAATTTCAATTCCATCAATTGTGTAGGTTCCAACCTATTAAATCGATGTGATATAGGAATGGTCCCCAGTAGAAAATAACTTGTAAACCCTACTTCTCTATTGGGTGTGTACCCTAATAAATTTTTATAGAAAATGTAAAGAATTTAGTCAAACATAGTTTTAAAATCACTATTACTAGTCTCATCAACAAATGCCAATTTTAGTGATTCTAACTGATATGGGGTAGTTCCAACCACCGATTTGAAAAGTCCTTCTCTTCTATCCTTTAGATATCAATCTCATCTAAAGAGTTTCTTGACACCATCATGATATGTAAAACTGATTGTTCAAGCATGACAGTCGATGTGGGCCTTGAACGATGTCTACTAATATATTCCCAAAATCATGTCATAGAAATCCACCTCAAACATAGATAAATCCCAAATTTACTAAACCCCATAGATAGTAATATAACATTATTTACATATAAAGTCTATACATTCTATTTTTCTAATAGGAGTTATATGTTTTAACACAGAAGGAATCATCTGAACATTAAAACCCTTTTGATCAACAACACGAGAAATAATAAATTAGTGGGACATTTCAATATTAAACAAATATTAAGTAATGGTAGAATTAAAAAGAATCATACCTATCACTATTGGAGGAATAGAATGATCATCCATGATAAACTTATGAACTCTTAACAATTTATTACTCAGTACATTATTCTATTTATTACACTATTGATATTTCCCTGGTTGATGAGTCATGGTGTTTGTAAAATCACCTTTGTTTACTCAGTTCTGATGATAGGAATTATTCTATTATACCCATCCTGTTGAAGTATATGTTTTTTGGGATCCATGATATGTGTCTCTAACACCTGACCATACATCATTGAAAAAATATCATTAAATATGTCCCAACTGGTTGTAATTTTTACATGATATTTGTGTTTTCCTTCAATATCACTTCATATGTTAGAAAGAACCACATTTAAAAGTCACCGTCTAAATTTTCCATCGAGTAATAATATTTATGATCCCATGGTCTGATTTTGACGTGTACCACCACCCTGTATGTAGGTGTATATCTTATTCTTGTTCCTATAATTATAGTTCCCACCTGTTCTCATGGGAATAAATTTTTTCATCAATCGTATTTATTTATATTTCCTTTTATGAAACCATCAATCTATTGAAAATTTATATATAACCCATTATATAAACAATGAAAACCTTTGAGTGAATATCCATCCTCAACTACGACACATAAATGTAATCCTTTGAGGATTCACTTGTTGTATCTTCTAGGAAAAAACAGATGAAATTCATAAATTTCGTGCCACACTCTATCATTGTGAGGTTCTCTCGCTTCAAACTAAATAAGTCTATTTTTCTAGAAATCTAAAAGGTGTGAGGATAAAATTTATTGTTAAACAAATACTCAAAAACCCCCATGTCATGACTCATTAAAATTTACCAGGAACTAGAAATTCTCACATTAGAGTTCAAAAACCTCCAACATATTTGTTTCCAACTATATTTCCCTCTCATATGGAGTCTTAAGGAAATCAAAGACTCAATTCATCTAATTCAACCCAAAAAAAATTGGCTCAAAGTTCTTTGAAATATGGGTGGATTATGATTTTTGGAATAGAAATTAATAGTCTAATATCAATGGTTCATCATTCCTATTACCAATATCCACAACCTAGAAATCATAAAAAATTATTTGCACTATTTCTTAGTTCACCAGTGACTTTGGTCAAAAAAAATTCTAGAATCAACATCTAGTTGATTTATATGATTTCAACAAAATGCCCTTCACTATAACCAGAAAAAATCATTTATCTCACTCACTATCAACTGAAGGCATAGAAAATCAAATTTTCCATATCAATACATATCTTAGAATAGTATTCTATAATTCAACCATTGTTAAAATTATAACCATTTTTTTAAATAATTCAACCATGCTTTTAAGAACAACTGTTTTCACTATTTTCAAAAATCAACACATTTTGTCCATTTGATAAACCATTAAATTGAAAAATTAAAATTCGGTGTTAGTGCGAAGTCTTGCTATCAATACATGGGATGAAATTTTCATCAGCCAAACCTATGAGAATGAGATGAAAAAACTCATATAAGAGTCTATAAAATATTTTGTACCCAATATCCAAATAAATTTGAATTTAAACATTAAAAGGTTATACATGCCTTTGTATACTATATATTTCATGTTTCAAAAATATTATCTCCCTCCTATTAACCCAACTCAAGAAATGAACAATTTGATACAATTTTCCCGAAAAGGAAATTTGGACTAACCAAGACTGATACGATTAGAAACTCAAGGATCGAATAAGTCGATGCCATTTGTAACATCACAACATTTATTGGCTTGAGAAGTTACTATTGTGCTACTAGGTCACATGTCACTTTCCCAAGTTAACAAAGGCTCTAAATAAATTCAAAGGGCCTCAATAACATTGGGGGATGATTTCCCTTTAGAATGATAAAACATCCAAACTACATAAAAAATTACCAACCAAGCCTATGAATGATTCATGAGTAAAAAATAAAAAACATAAAATAACCAAAACAATAAAAAATATTAGAGTACAAGGGGAACCAAAATACATACACAAATAAAATCTAATGACCACAAAACCCAAAACTCCCAAGTGACATCAACTAACAATACCCAAAATGCTCCAAGATCCAACTCCACATGTCATTACCATAGAATCAAGAATAATCACTAAAGTTATGATATACCATACCTTTACCTATGTCTCGATATGTAACAACCCGACCCATCGGGTCCTGCCTCCATTGGATAGGGGCTAGAAACAAGCACTTAGATGGGATAACTAAAATGAGATGCATTTTCATAAAGTTCCATTATATAAACATCCATTTTCCTCCATGGATTAGTGAAGAGGAAAATAATAAATTAAATTAACATCTAGAGTAGAAAATATGTATGTAAAAACCCATAAAGAATATAAATGATTTTAGTATTTTAATAAAAACATTTAGTGGTTAAGTACACACCCAACTTGAAAATAATCCCTAACATGATAAAAATTGGAATATAAAATTTATGAGAGAGTGTAGCTCCTGAACTATAGGCCCCAACAACCACACATGGTAAATGAACCTGGGTATCCCTATACTCCACTGAAATCACCATTGATGTATCTTTTATATGCATAAGATATTCCATGTACGGGTAAAGCCTATACAAGGTTGAGTATATACCTACTGAGTAGGAAACCCTAAAAACCGATGAGGGGGAAATTGAAGACATGATAGATGTAGCTAACTCAACCCAAACTAATTCGGAATCTAAACCCAGTAATATATATATGTGTGTGTGTGTGTGTGTGTGTGTGTGTGTGTGATCATTTAGGATAACCATATGAGATAGTGAGAGGGATCATTATCTCAAAACCTATCTCAGGATGATGTGTCTTCCTGTATCTCTAAAGGCCCATCATCTCTCATTCATTTTTGAAGATGTCATAATGAGGGCCCACACCTATCCAGTACTCCACAACCTAATAGAGTAACAAATAAAAAGGTCATAATCTATTACCAAAATCATGCACAACCATATAAGAAACCAAGGGAAGGGTCCCTCACCCACCACTGTACTTCACTATAGAAGAGGGATAGATGAATCCAAACCATGAATATCATGTATCCTCACCGGGAAAAGAGTTGAGGGGCCTTCAAACCAAAATTATTCTCTACATCCAAGGGAGCCATGAATCTAATGAAGTACCCACACCTTACTAGACCATGAAGATATGGGAGTTCCAATCTATAGGTAGATAACCCAAAACATGTAGTAGTATGGATAATACGTACCCTATATGTGTAAAGAATATGGGGAACCCACACCCCATTGAAAAAGGGGAGTACTAACCCCCTGGATAGAGGACCAGCGACCTGGTGTGATAGGGGAGTAATGCATCCTCCTATTAGAAAGTATATAGGACTAAATCTCTAGGGAGGAAAGGGAGTACAATCCCCGTGGATAGAGGACTCATGCATTAGTGTTATAGGGGATTACCACACTTCCTGAACAATGATAATGGAGGACCAACCCCCTATATTTATAGGGGAGTACCATCACCATGGATAGAGGACCCTCACACTGGTATGATAGGGGAGTACCTCCTTTTCCTGAACAATATGAATTAAGAACCTACATGTTGGCGCGATAGGGAAGTATTATGTCTATTTAAACTCTATGATGATCACACCTAATCAACAAGATCAGAAAATGTATCCTTAAGAACATTCATTCTATAATAATCTCACATTATGTCTCAAAATCAACTATGAAGGCTACCATTGATTTTTTTATAGAAAAACACTTAGGATAAGCTATGTGCAGGTAAAATCTAAGTCCATATGAACACTACAGAAAAAATGGATTATTACGACAGGTCATTTGCGACAGGGTCCCATTTCAAATGAACTATCGTGGAAAACGATGCCGCAAATATTTTTTTTGTGACGGACCATCGCAAAAACTTATTATTTACAACAGGCCATCGGCCCATTGCAAAAAACATTCAACATTTTTTCAAGAAACTATTTGTGATGGGCCAGGGACTCATCGCAAATATCTTCCCTATTTTTACTCTGTTGCGAAGGACCGTCGCAATTAGTAATCGCGATGGTCCATCGCAATTAATCCTCAAAATAAAAAAAAATAAACCCTTTTGAAATGGACTGTCACATAGTGAAAAAAATAAAATAAATAAATTAAAAAATAAAATAATAATAACAATAATATATTAATATAAATAAAATCATAATATAAATATTAAAAGAATAAAATTATTTATAAAATAATAAATATAATATAATATTAATATAAATATAATATAATATTAATATAAATAAAATAATATTATTATTATTCATAAAATAAAATTAATTATAAAATAATTAATTAATATTAATAAAATAATAATATTAGTAATATAATAAAAACATGAGTATTCACAAATATATAAAAATATATTATTTAATAAAATAATAAATATAATAAAAAAAGTAAATTAAAAATAAAAAACTGTAATTTTTGATACAATATATAACACACACTATTTAAAACTTTAAATAGTTAATATTACAAAAAGAAATACATTCAAATGTTTCATAATAAAATAAAAAAACATCACTAATCAGGGGGGTCATCTGGAGGAGCTGAAGGAGATGGTGGAGAGAACTTCATCCCTAAACTGCGAGTCAGATGTTGTATGTACTCAATGTACTCCTACTCCTACTCCTGCCACCATCAATGAATCTCTTCCTGCATCTGTTTTTTCTTTTGTTGGGGGAACTCTTCCTACTGCTGTTTCTACCACTAACACATCTCCTCCTTCCCCCTACGCATAGTCTCTATAAGCTCACTCTGAGATCACAACTGCTCCTGATACTTTTCATGAGATGATGATGAATCTTGGTGATCTCCTCTTGATCTGGATGCCGAAATCATAAAGGTGTCATAAAAACCCCCAGGCATCACTTGAGAGTCGATACCAACAACCCGGTCTTTCTCAAAGCTATACTGGGTTTCCTACATCGATACTTCCTCATCAAATCAAAGGTCACTGGTCTGACCCTCGGTCTCGGCCTGAATCTCAACATCTGTCTGAGATGTCATGGTCTAATATGACTCCTTCAATTTCAATTTAAAATTAGAATAGTTAAAATATTATTTTTAGTTAAATTTAATACTCAAAAAAATGTATACAGACCACAATCTGACACTGGAGAGCACCTCTAATCTCCCATGTGTCTGGATCACTATATATCCTCCTATAAACTTCGTACTCCATAATATCGAGTTACGTGACTGCCAATATGAATATAAAATAAAATATTTAAATTTAATGTTATATAAAATATTTAAAATAATTTAATTACCATATTATCCCTATGTGTACTGAACGTATGACTACCAACTCTATGTGTCACCTCTTCTCTCCCCCGATTTTTCCGACCTACTGATGATGTACTCTGAAACCGCCTACTCAACCAGTGTGTACATAATCCATCTCAAAAATGAGATTAAATATAATCAGGTCAGTGGACATGACATGTCTCATCAAACTCCTTCACTCCTACTTTCTCCATTGCTTTTCTTTTCAAATTGTGAAACAATTGAGTGCAACGTGTACTCATAGCTCCCTACCATGCCTTCTAAATAGCCCCATGCGTGATCTCCTCAATGGGATACCATAAAACCTACAAATAATTTATTATATCAAGTTATTAATTAATTTAATTTCAAAATAAATATTATATATTTACGTACCAACCAATTCTCAAACATGTGCTATTGAACATCGACGGGAATCTGATCCCATGACACCCATGCAGGAGAAAAATAATTGTGCAATATAAAAGTCCCATGTCCAAAGCCTATATGCATAATGCTATGAAAAAATAATAATTAATCAAACAATTAGAATATAAATAAATTAAGGAAAAATAAATAAAATTCAAAGATAAACATACCTCTGTGTGCGTGGATCGAACCCAATATGTGGATGTCGCTCGGGTATAGGGCCGGGAATCATCAGTTGGTCAAGACCATGCCCCCTCTGGGTGCACCCTAAACTTACAATAGTATGAGGGTCAGTTGATCCGACCTCATATCCGTCCAAAGGTAAATCCTTCTCCTGTAACATATGAAACAGGTCGTCTTCCATCTGAAACATAAAATCAATGTTGTTAGAAAACAATTGAAAATAGATATTATATATAGATATATATTATATATGATTATAACTAGCATTTAACTTTGTTAATTTTCATCGTCATCATCATCTTCATAGATTTTGATGTCAATGTCTTCATCTTCCTACTCAGTATCATCGGTTTCCATATTAGTTTCAGTTTCACCATCTCTTGTCATTTCAAATTCAGTTGTAACATCATTAACATCATCGTCACCATTGTCCCTTACATATGGGGTGTAATTAATGATATTCATGTCTCTTTGTGTAAAATATGGATTTAGATAAGTCTCTTGAAAAATTTAAATTCCTTTCACTTCATCTGAACCACATTCCATTTCATTAAATTGTTTCTCTCGAGATTTAATTTTTATTATTCTCCATAAATCACCCAAATCCCTTGAAGTAGCACATTAATTTTTATAATAAATATGATGTGCCTGATGATTCAATAAAAATGGAAAATTTACTGTAAGAAGACTTTTATATTTAATATCAATGATTACATGGATTGGATGAAAATTTAAGCCTCTCTCAATATCCAACCACTAACATTTAAACATCGTTACGTAATGTTGTCCCAGATAACACACTTCAATGATTCCTTCCAGCATGCCGTAAACACTACTGGAAATGAAGGTTATACCAACGGTTATAAACCATTGGTATAGGCTAGAAAATCATAGGTATAGCCTATACCAATGGTTTTCCAAACCATAGGGAAGTAAGCCATGAGGAAAACCCTATACCAACGGTTTGATCTAAACCGTTGGTATAGGCCACTGTATGTATTGATTTACCAACAGTTGTAGGCTAACCGTTTGTGTATTTTTGTATAGCATTTTTTACCAACAGTTTCAATGAAATCATTGGTATATATTGAAGTATAAACACTATACCAACGATTTTAAAACCATTGGGATAGTTTTTAAATTTTTCTGAAAGTATAGCAACGGTTTAAAACTGGTGGTATTGTGTATTTCCAGAACTATTGCACAACAACCCCTCCAATATCCCCTCCAGTATACACCTGCATAAAAAATAGCACAAAAAACACATACAAATAGACTTAAAACAATATAAAAAACACCTGAAATAGCACAAAAAAACACATAAAACCATCAAACTCTTCCAACCATGTCATGTACTACAATTCACTATTTCAATCATCATATGAAAATAATATTCCAGTAGAGTTGAATAACAGTTTCAGTAACTCAAACATTATTTACACCCATTTCAATATTCATATGACAACCACTCTTCTAGTAGTAACTCACGTCACCCATGCACAACCCCCCCAACCAGCATAGCCCCCCCCTCCCCATCAAATTCTAATAGGCAGAATAGTCTGATAAATACTTATTAGAGTTGAGTAAGAGTTTGAAATTAGCTCAAATCCCAAATTTTTTTCTGATCCTAGATTTGGGTATGTAATGATTTGTGATGATTTTTGCATTGAACTTGTATTTTTTATAATATATGGTGGAAATTTATTTTCTTAGGAGTCTCATCACTTATGACCCCATGAGGGAAAATACCCAACTCATCAAAAATAGTTTGAGACTATCATTGATGAGCGTAAATTTCAGAGACACCACCTATTTGATTAGAGACATGTTATATATACAAACTTAATGTCATAGTAAAATAATTTATTCTAATGTGAACTAAATAATTTTCAGATGTGTTGGATAAAATACATGTAGATGTTCAAATTTGAAATGTAATATTTTCTTTATAAAGGAAACGTCATTTTTGATGCACTAAGAATGAAGATGAAGGAGGTAGTGGTGTTAATGTTAGATATTGGGTGAATGGTAATGGCTTTGTTGGTATAACCTATAGTGGTAATAACATAATATACTTGGGTAATGGTTTTTATATGCATAGTGATCATGTCCAAATTGGTTGAATAAGTGGATGTTGAACATGTGTCTGATCCAGAGTGTGTCATGATGCATATGAGGTTGACGAAAAATAGTCCCCTTCCAGTATGGGTTATAGTCATACATGGTGTACTACTGGTTAATGTAAGGGTGACACTTCTTTATTCCATGATAAAAATAATTGATGAGACCCTCTCATGCTTAATAGTGAGAATAAAATTGACGACACATAATATCCTCGAAAAAATTGGATTCAACTGAATCATGCCCCAAATACACTCTTTAACCCAACCATCCTACCACAGGACTTTGACAAGTGGCATCATATTCCCTCGCTACACTTTCTTGATGTTGTGAAATAAAACCCCTCCTTTTTTGAAATTGTTAGGTTTTTTAGGATCATAATAAGATATTTTGAAAACGAAAGAACACCCAAATATGATCTATCTTCAAACAAAAGCAACATTTATAAAAACTGAAAAATGTTTGAAAATGGATTTTACCTGGGAGTGGTTTTCTTCTTCTTAAATCTAAAGAGAATGTTTGACGATGCATGCTATGAAACTAAATTTGAAAATAGGGTATGGAAACTGACTCATGGTTCCATGGTCGTTACAAAAGGAGTAAAGTATGGAACTCTTTACTTGATTTAAAATTCAGGCAGAACTGAAATGATTAGAATTTCAACTTGTGATGGTCTAGAAGAATGGAACTGTAAGTTTATTGACCTTAGTAAGAATAATATTAATGTTCTTAAGGCTATGAACACTAAATGGTACAAGTATGGTGTGATCTATTGATCAGAGTAGGATTCCACCACATCGTGCCACGGATTAAGGCGGGCTTGACCCATACATGTAAAAAATGACCAATGTATCGTTGTCCTAAAGTATCAACACAATCCAAATATGTTTAGTCAGTTTTCCGTATGTCAGTTGTTGTTTTCACTTAAAATGTTGTTCATTTAAATAAAATTGAGACACTTAGAGTGATACCGGCCACACTGTGCCTCGAATGGAGGCAGGGTTGACTTTTACACATAAAAAATGACACATGTATCATTTTCCGAAAGTATTAATACAATCTGAAAGCGTTTGGTCAGTTTTTTGTATGCAAGTTGTTGTTTTCACTTAAAATCTTGTCCATTTCAAATAAAAGAGAGACACTTTTAGTGATACCGGCCACACCATGCCTCATATTGAGGCGGGGTTGACTTGTACATGTCACAAATGACTCATGAATCATTTTCATAAAGTATCAATAGAATCTGAATGTGTTTGGTCAGTTTTCTGTATGCCAGTTGTTGTTTTCACTTAAAATGTTTTCCATTTCAAATAAAGTCGAGACACTTTGAGTGGTGTCAGCCACACCACATCTCAGATTAAGGCATGGTTGACTCATACACATTACATACGACCCATGGATCGTTGTGCTAAATTTTCAACACAATCTGAATACGTTTGGTCAGTTTTCCGTATGCCAGTTGTTTTTACTTAAAATGATGTCCATTTTAAACAAAAGATAGATAGTTAGAGTGATACCGGGCACACCACACCTCAGATTGAGGCATATTTGACTTGTAAACATCACATATGACCTATGGATTGTTTTCCTAAAGTTTTAATAGAATATGAATGCGTTTGGTTGGTTTTCCGTATGTCAGTTGTTGTTTTCACATAAAATGATGTCCATTTTTAAAAAAAGAGAGACACTTTGAGTGTTGTTGGAAACACCACACCTCGGATTGAGGCGAGGTTGACTCATGCATGTCACATATGACCCATGGATCATTTTCCTAAATTTTCAACAGAATATGAATGCATTTGGTTAGTTTTTCATATGTCAATTATTTTTTTCACTTAAAATGATGTTCATTTTAAATAAAAGAGGGACACTATGAGTGCTGTCGGCCACACTACACTTCAGATTGAGGAAAGGTTGACTCGTACATGTCATATATGACCCGTGGATATTTTTCCTAATGTTTCAATAGAATCCAAATGCGTTTGGTCAGTTTTCCATATGTCAGTTGTTGTTTTCACTTAAAATTATGTCCATTTTAAACAAAAGAGATACACTTTGAGTGGTGTCGGCCAAACCGCACCTCAGATTGAGGCAGGATTGAATCTTACATGTCACATATGACCCATGGATCGTTGTACTAAATTTTCAATAGAATCTGAATGCATTTGGTCGGTTTTCTATATGTCAATTGTTGTTTTCACTTAAAATGATGTTCATTTTTAACAAAAGAGAGACACTTTGAGTAGTTATGGCCACACCATGATTTGGATTGAGGCTAGGTTGACTAGAACACATCACATATTACCCATGTATCTTATTCCTAACGTTTCAATAGAATCTGAATGCATTTGGTCGGTTTTCCGTATCTCAATTGTTGTTTTCACTTAAAATGATGTCCATTTTAAACAAAATAGATAAATTTTGAGTGGTTTCGGCCACACCGTACCTCAGATTGAGGCAGGGTTGACTCTTACATGTCACAAATGAACCATGGATCTTTTTTCTAAAGTATCAACACAATCCAAATGCGTTTGGTTGGTTTTCTGTATGCCAGTTGTTTTCACATAAAATCCTGTCCATTTCAAATAAAAGTGAGACAGTTTGAGTGGTACCAGCCACACTGGCCCTCAGATTAAGGTGGGGTTGACTCATACCCATCACATATGACCCATGGATCCTTTTCCTAATGTATCAATAGAATCTGAATGCGTTTGGTCAGCTTTCTGTATGCCAGTTGTTGTTTTCACTTAAAATGTTGTCCATTTCAAAGAAAAGTGAGACACTTTGAGTGGTGTCGTCCACACCATGCCTCGGATTGAGGCGAGGTTGACTCTTACACATAAAAAATGACCCATGGATCTTTTTTTAAGTATCAACACAATCCAAATGTGTTTGGTCAGTTTTCTGTATTCTAATTGTCATTTTCACTTAAAATGTTGTCCATTTCAAATAAAAATGAGACACTTTGAGTAGTACTGGCCACACCGTGCCTCAGATTGAGGCGGGTTGACTCGTACATGTCAAAAATGACCTATGGATCATTGTGTTGAAGTATCAACACAATCTGAATGTGTATAGTCGGCTTTCCATATGCCAGTTGTTGTTTTCACTTAAAATGTTGTTCATTTCATATAAAAGTGAGACACTTCGAGTGATATCGGCCACATCGTGCCTTGTATTGAGGTGGGGTTGACTCATACACATCACAAATGACCCATGAATCATTTTCCTAAAGTATCAAAAAAATACGATTGCGTTTTGTCAGTTCTTCGTATGCTAGTTGTTGTTTTCACTTAAAATGTTGTCCATTTCAAATAAAAGTGAAACACTTTAAGTGGTATCGGCCACACCATGCCTCAAATTGAGGAGGGGTTGACTCATACACTTCAAAAATGAATCATGGATCATTGTGCTAAAGTATTAACACAATCCTAATCCGTTTGGTCGGTTTTCTGTAATCCAGTTGTTGTTTTCATTTAAAATGTTTTCCATTTAAAATAAAAGTGAGACACTTTGAGTGGTACCGGCCACACCGTGCCTCAGTTTGAGGCGAGTTTGGCTCGTACACATCACTTGGGAGTTTTGAGTGCTTCCAAGTGTGGATTGAAGATCCGGGTGAGTCTAATCCTATCCTTGCTTCCTCTTTTCTATTAGGGTTTTCACTCTTCTCTCATCTTCTTCTGAAGCTCTAAAACCCTATTTTCTATTGGGATTTAGGGTGAATCTTGAAGAGAGATTAGATTGGGATCTGGGGTTCGGGGAAGAGGGTTGGGGGGCAGTCCGGGGGGCTATCCAGGGGGCTATTCGGAAGGCTGTCTGGGGTCCAGGGAAGAGGGTGGGGGGCTTTCTGAGGGTTGTCCGGGGTCTAGAGAGGAGGGTGGGGGGGGGGGGGTTGTTCGTGGTCCAGGAAGGAGGGTGGGTAATGTATCTAAAACTCTATCTAGGTATCATACATCGAATTCCGATAGGACTGCGAACCGCCACAGGGTGTCGTTCTAGAGAAGGGCCAAATCATAGCATTACCATGGCATGACCGCGGCGTGACAGCGGCGTGACCGCGGTGTGACCACGGCGTGACCGCGGCATGACCGTGACGTGACTGCGACATGTTGGCCTGGTCCAGCGACATTTGCAGGGCAGCATCTTCCATCCAGGAGTGAAGGGAGTGGGAGGAGGCGTAGCAAAATTCAGGAAGTTGCCTCCCTCCCCATTAACTATGGGTGGGTACTGTATCTAAAACTCTATCTAGGTATCATACATCGAATTCTGACTGGACTGCGAACCGTTGCGGGGTGTCGTCCTGGAGCAAGGCCAAATCACAGCATTACCGCAACTTGACCGCGGCGTGACCACGATATGTTGGCCCGGTCCAGTGAAATCTGTGGGGCAGCATCTTTCGGCTAGGAGCGAAGGGAGCGAGAGGAGGCAGGGCAATATTCCAATCGTCGCCTCCCTCCCCATTAACTATGGGTGGGTAATGTATCTAAAACTCCATCTAGGTGTCATACAATGATTTCCGATAGGACTGCGAACTGCTGTGGGGTGTCATCCTGGAGTAGGGCCAAATCAAGGCATTACCACAGCGTGACTACGGCGTGTTGGCTCGGTCTAGTGACATCCACGGGGAAACATCTTTCAGACAGGATTCCAAATAAATCCTATGTAGTTTTCCTTCACATTATAGAAATAGATCTTATGTTATAAAAAACAGACTCTTGATTCAGGATTTTGGTATGATAAAGATATATATTTTATATTCATTGTTTTTAAAAGTGGTACTAGGTAGTTTAAACTACTGATTGAGAGTCAAATTATGCAAGTGTATTACTTATCAATGGTGTATGAATTTCTTGGAACTCTAATAATAAAACTTTAGTCACCTTGAGAGCAATATAATTTGAGTATGTTTTAACATCTCAGGATGCAACACAAATCTTATGGGAGAATTCATATAAGTAAAAAATTAGATGTGCATCGAGTCCAAGAAAACACCCCAAACAGTGTTAAGATGAAGCTTGTGGTGGGGAGAAGCATAAGCCTGAAAGGTGTTAAACAATGACACCATCAGTGTTTTTAGATATATAGGCTCGGGTAAACACCATAATGGGTTTCCAAGAGGCAAAGAAAACACATAAAATAGGTTTCACCATAAGATAAGGTCACAAAAGACATGATAGAACAAATCAACTATTTAATATGTTTTAACAAGGGATTGTCGGAAGGTTGTAGTGAGCGGAACAATGATGCAATGTCTAAATGGAAATGAAATGACGGAAAAGAATCATACACCCTAAACTATCACTGTGAGTTTTCACAGACAGCGCACCTCCGTTGGTGGGGTTTTATTATAAAGACATGACTTTATTTATCAAGTGAAACAATAATATTAAAGAACACTTATTCAATATATTCAATTCAACATAATTAATCAGAATTAATAAAGAAGATAAATTAAATTTAAATCATTCTTAAATTAAAGAGGCTATTAGAGGGACTCTACCTCAAGGTGAAACCAAGCCTTCCACTTCGGCTCTTGGATCTTTTTAACTAAAAGTTGTTGCTCCTCCACTGGGTATACACACCTTCACACACATGCAAGGACACCTAGCCCCTATGCACACACCTGCGTGGCCATGAGAATGTGAAAGGGGATCCTTGCACATATGATTATATTCATATATCAGTCTCCACTCACCTGTGTATGCATTTATATATATATACATGGGAACACCTAGCCCCATACGTGCATAATCACCGCCATGGGTGACAATACATGTAACGGGGGAACCCACATTCATATACTTACTTACATATGCACACGTAGGCGAGTCTCCCTTGACTTGGTGACTCGAAACCAATGAGAAGGGATCAAAACACTACACAAAGGATATTAAGAACCTTAAAACACATGAAGGATGCTACATAACCAGTGAGAAACCAACCAATGGAATTAAAGCCTTACCTAGAATGGCAGCGGAGAACCAAATCCACCCGAACAAACATGAAACAATCCAAAGACCTTCCGAAAACATAATATGGAGTAAAAAACACTAAATCCCCAAATACATGAGGTGAGAGACAAGTAGTAACTATAGAATCTTACCTCGGATCAAAGCTGGTGGACTAAATCAATCTGAACTCTTTCTAAAACATGCGTGTCTCCTGCGGCTATACCTGTCACTGCCCAACATATAAGTACCACAACGCCCCATGGGTCAAATCATGTTCCTGCAAGCAAAGGGGAAAAAGATCAATGTTTCAAAATGATACTATCAAATAGTAAATTCCTATTAATTAACAATTACTATTCCTATTAATGGTATATAATCAATTTGGACTGAGTTTCAACTTAGTTTGGTTTTGTTCGATATAAGGGATGAGGTCTTATTATTCTTGGTTTCTATGTTTACATTTGAGATATTTATTTAAAAGTGATGCATGTATTTGGCATTATTATTTATGGTTTTAGTTCTTAGCCTGTTGCCTTGGGGCCTGTCCACATGAGTAATTATTGTAATGTAGGGTTTAGTTGAAATTTATGCACATTAATGTGATTGATGTCACTAACGATGAGGATTTAGATCAAGTAAAATATTCCTAAAATGATTGGGCCTTGTAGTGATAGGTGTGGCAATTGTACATCTAGCGTTTGATGAGGAAATACTTATGAGGATGGATTGGAATCTTGGTAGGTTCTTATAGTGGGATGATCCCTCTGAGTATATAAAATCACTACCACAAAACAGGTCAAAGGAAGCGCTGCCCTTTATCAACACTAAACAAAAAGTTCTGATAAAGGGGTATGCCTTTATCAGCGCTAGTTAAAAGCACTGATAAATCTAACCTTTATTGGCGCTAAAATACGCACTGATAAAGGTATACCCTTTATCAGCGCCTTTTTTAGCACTAATAAAAGGGTATATTTATCACCGCTTATTTTAGCGCTAGTAAAAGTTTTTATTCTTAATTGATATAAAATTATAATATTTATCAGTGCTAAAATAAAAGCGCTGATAAAACATAAATTTATCAGTGCTTTCAACGAGTGCTGATAAAGGTTACAGTAGTTTCTATTTAATAACCCTAATAAGCCCTCCTCTCTCGCATGTGGTAAAGCTTTCGCGGAAGCTGAACCTGGACCCTCTTCTGCCGCAACTTCTCCTCTTCGTCCTCCTCCTCTTCCGCGTCTTCTTCCTCCTCCTCTTCCTCCTCGTCCTCTTCCTCCTCCTCCTCCGTCGCGACCATCGCTGCCTCTACCACCGTGACCGCCATTGGATTTTTCTCCTCCACCGCTGCCTCTGCGTCGTTGGGTATTGCTCCTCCGCTGCGACCGCCACTACCTCTGCCGCCGCGACCGCCGCTGCCACCGCCACCGCTGCCTCCGCCACTGCTAGTCAGTGTAGGAGTATTTTTCCTTCTCTTGGGTTAATATAAATGAGAAATTATGATCCTTGAATGATTATGATGACTTATAGTTTTTTTATAAGTGAGTTGAACCTATGTATGGGTATTTGGGGAAAGAGTGAGAGCCCAGGTGGTGAGACCCCTGTATTGTAGGCTGTTTTAGATAACGGGTGTGTGAGAACCTATAATAAGTGGTTGGTTTGGTTCACTAGATGATGTGTGTTTTGAGGTGGGGATAAGAGTGGTACCCATGGGCTAAGGATTGTGTAAGAATTGATGTAAGGGGTTTGTGTGAGATCCTAGTGGTCGTTACCATGTGACTCAGGATGGTAGCAAGTTGGAGAGTTTTAGTGGTTGGGGGAGACTAATGAGTGGGGTTACCTTGGTGTTATGAATACCTTAGATACATAAATCCAGGGTAGATTCTTTGACATGAGGTGTTGATGCATATTAGGTGTTATCAAGTTGATAGTGAAGGAATGGTCATGCCTTGGATTTGTATAAGGGAAGCAGTCTCTATTCTTGAGTTTTGGTGTTATGACTGGGTTGAGGGACATGATCATTTGGATTCCTAACCCTATTGATTTATAGAATAGTTTTAATGTGACCATCACTATTGAACCTAGATGGATGGGTTTAGGGTAATGAAGCATGGGTATATTCCTTTGGTTTTGGAAAAATGTTGGGTAACTGGTGATCGTGTGGTGAGTTTTGGCATGGTGTGATGTTAAGATTGGAAAAGAGTACCAGGGGTGTCCCATTGGAAATATGTGCATTACCCCTAATTTTTGTCAATATGTATGGGTAGGATCATTGAGTTTTATTAGGGATATTATCCTACTCACTAGATACCACGTGTTGTGTTGAAAAGATTGTACCATGAAGTTTAAATTCATGCAATTAGGATGTATGTGTCGTGAAAGGTGTGATAAAAGAGGATTTATCAGGGCTTACTCATTTGGGATATGCTATCTAGAATAAACTTGGGCATTATACCTAGTAAGGGGGACCAATTGGTCAGGGATTACCCATTGTATGTTCATCTTTTATATTTTAAAAAGACTGTTGAACTCGTTCTATCGAAGGTGGGTTCTATAATTTCTTGTTATCTTAAGGTGTGTTTAACCATGGTGTGGGTTGATTTTGGTTTTAGTGGGTTCTTGGGGTTTGTGGGATGTGGTAAATGGTGTACTCAGTTTTAGATTATTTTATTCTCATGAGTTTCCCCTCTTTTATGTTTTTTTTCAGTTGGAAATCTCTTTTGTTGTGCGCCTCTCCTCTGCCACGAACGCACCTCTGTCGTGTGCTTAACGACACCTTTGCGGTGAGTTTTCTCCTGTTACTCATTGGTTTCCTTTAGCTTTCATGTTATTACTATTTTATATTGATGGTTATAATGTGAAATGTACGAGTTAAACGCCCCGCTAAAAATCGTGGTTGTTGGTGGTCCTTGTTTGTGCACTAAATGAATTGCATGTTGGTTGGTTCTTGTTGAACATTTGAATATAAAAATTAGTAATTTACGTATACTTGACTTATGAATGAACGCCCTAGGATGATAAAACATCTGTGATAACCCCTGAATTAACAAATAAAATTGAATAAGGGATGCTTTGTAAAATCTAAAATTGTGATTGTTTGGTTTTTTATGGTGTTTTGATTGTGAGCACGATTGTGTTTTTGGGGTAGGTTCCTCTATTTCATTGTAGATGCATTTTTACCATGATTTTTTTATAAAACCAAAACAATGCTACTGGATTAATTAAAACATAATATTAGGAAAGTTCGAGATTGAACCCATAAAGAAGATGAATATGAATAAAGAATGGATGAATGCCAATCGGTTGACAAAAGAGTATGAAGATGGCGTGGAAGATTTTATCAAGTTTGCAGGAGATCATACATGTGACCCTTCTCAAATCCTTTGTTCGTGTTTATGCTGTTGTTATTCAAGAAAAATTAGTCTAGAGGAGTTGGAAGAACACCTGATCTATCATGTAATAGATCGAAGTTATACATGTTGGAATAAACACAGGTAAAAACGAATGTAGGTAGTGGCTCAGATAACACAACATTTTATAGAAGATCTGATATGATTACAAGCATGAATAGTGAAGACGATCGTATGGAGGGTGTGATTACAGATGTGAATGATGATGAAGATTTTATTGAGGAAATGACAAGGATAGTTGAAGATGAACTTCATGATTGCCCAAAATTGTTTGAGAAGTTAAAGAGTTGTGAAAAAATGCTATTGTATGCTGGTTGAACTAAATATACAGCATTGTCAGCCGTACTGAATCTATATAATTTGAAAGTAGGTAATGGGTAGAGTGATGCCAGTTTTACAGAACTACTTGCTCTCCTTAATGACATGCTCCCAGAAGATAATGAACTCCCAAGCCAAACATACGATGCCAAACGAATGCTACGATCGATGGGTATGATCTCTAAAGAAATACATGCCTGCTTGAATGACTGTATATTGTTTCGTAAGGACCAAAAATCACTTAAAGAATTCTCATAGTGTGGTGCTTCTTGATACAAGAAAGATGATTCTAGTCCTAAGAAATTTGTATGGTACTTTCCAATCATTCTAGGGTTTAGGCGCCTATATGGAAGTGAGGAGACTGCAAGAAAATTGAAATGGCATGCAGATACAAGAATTAAAGATGGGAAACTACATCACCCAGCAGACTCTCCTCAGTGGAAGAGAATTGATCATGAGTATCCTGAATTTGGAAATGAGCCGAGAAACCTTCATCTGGCGTTATCTATAGATGGGGTGAATCCTTTTGGTTTTCAAAGTAGCAGTCACAATATATGGCTGGTTATGTTGGTAAATTATAACTTACCACCGTGGTTATGCATGAAACGAAAATACATCATGTTATCTATGCTTATATCAGAACCAAAACAATCGGGTAATGATATTGATGTTTATTTGGCTCCATTGATTGAGGATTCGAAAATATTGTGGGATTCAGGTGTTACGTTGTATGATGCTTACAAAAAATAAGTTTTCACTTTTAAAGACATGTTGTATGGGAAGATAAATGACTTTCCTACTTATGGAAATTTGTCAGGATATAGCATTAAAGGAACTCAAGGGTGTCCCATTTGAGAACAAGGTATACAATCAATTAGGTTGAAACATTCATCAAAAACCATGTTTTTAGGACATCGCAGATTTCTACCCCGACGACATAAATACTGATCTTGGAAGACATCATTCAATGGATGTTTAGAAGAATGTACAACATTGTCTCCACTAATAGGTGATCAATTGTTTGAGAAGTTAAAATATTTGAACACTACTTTTGGTAAACCATTTTTGAAAAACCGTACGAAAACTGGTTGGAAAAATATATTTTTTTTGAATTACTATATTGGAATTGTCTGTATGTCAGAAATTTTCTTGATGTTATGCATATTGAAAAAAATTAATGTGATAATGTCATCGGCACATTGCTAAATGCACCCAGAAAAATGAAGGATGGAATTAAGGATAGATTGGACATGGTTGAGATGGGAATAAGAGAAGAGTTGGCACCAGTGAAGGGTGAAAATGAACATTTCTTCCTCCTACTGCTTAAAATCTTTCCAGGAAAGAGTGATACCAGTTTTTCAACTTCTTGAATGACGTAAAGGTTCCAAAGGGGTATTCATCAAATATCAAGAACATCATGTCAATGAGCGATTTAAAATTAAAGGGTCTGAAATCACATGACTTCCATGTTTTGATGCAAGATCTAATTCCTATAGCTTTACGTTTCATTTTTCCCAAGAATGTCCGCCATACATTAATGAAGCTATGTTTCTTCTTCAGTGCTATATGTAGCAAAGTTATAGACCCGGTGAAATTGCCAACTATGGAAAGAGAAATTGTCGTCATATTATGTGAATTGGAAATTTTCTTCCCGCCGAAATTTTTTGATATGATGGTTCATTTGATGGTTCATTTGGTCAGAGAGATTCTACTATGTGGTCCTGTACATTATAGATGGATATACCCCATTGAATGGTATATGAAGATTTTGAAAGGGTATGTCAAAAATCGAAGTCGGCCAGAGGGTTGTATTGCAGAGCAATATATTGTTGAGGAAGTCGTTGAATTTTGTATTGAATAACTGTCTGGTGTGGAACACGTTGGCCTACAAAAATATCATCACACTGAGTGGCTTGAGGATGAAAGAATTTCTAGAAGAGAGGTTGTCACAATCAATATTACAGATCGGGAGCAGGCTCACCTTTACGTTTTTCATAACAGTTTCGACGTTGACCCATATGTTCAAACCCACAAAGAAATTCTTAGGCGTTTGAATCCATCTAGGGATGAAAAATGGATATTAGATACACATAATAGATAGTTTATAGGATGGTTTTAGGACCATATTTTGAAGCAGTTAGATGAAAATCCAGACTCAATTTCAGAATGACTTCGATGGCTAGCCGGAGGAGCAACTGTGTATGTATTATCTTACAATGATTATGCATTTAATGGTTATACATTCTATACTAATGAACATGATGAAGACAGTACCATGCAGAATAGTGGGGTTACACTTCTGGCTGAGGCGATGCATGTTTATGGTGCTAAGGAAAAAAATCTAATTTATGAGAATATGTCATACTTTGGCATCATCAAACGAATATGGGAGTTGGATTATACAAAATTAAAAGTGCTGATTTTTCAATGCAAGTGGGTTGATAACAGGAGTGCTGTTAAAATAGATGAATTAGGATTCGTGAAAGTTGATTTCAGTAAGGAAGGGGAGAAAGACGAACCATTTATAATGGCATCACTGGTAGTACAAGTATTTTATGTTCCAGACCCCGCAAACTAAAATTGGTCAATTGTTCTGTTATCGACCAAAACAACAGAAGGGTCAGATGAAAGTTTAATGGAAAATGACCCTTTTATAGGGACTTCGCAATCATTTCGCAGCAGTCCCAATGTAGACAACGTTTTGTATGTCAGAGGAGACCACAATGAAGGGATTTACATAGTCGATAGAGGAGTCAAATCTTTTCATCCTTTATAGAAAAAAAGAGAGAACAATAATCAGGTTATTTGTTTATTGTAATATACATTGTGTTATGTTATGTTATTATCTATCCGCTGCTGCTTTTATGTAATCTAAGTTAAATGTTAAACCACTTCAGCAGATAATGACTTCTGCACCTGCTGATGGGCCCAATCCCGAGGCACAAAAGGTCTCTCAACCAGCTGTTGGTGGTCCCAGTGTAGAGAAACAACAGGTTTCTCAACCAGCTGGTGGTGGTCCCAGTGTAGAGCAACAAAAAGTTTCTCAACCTGTTGTTGCTGGTCCCAATGCAGAGCAACAACAAGTTTCTCAACCTGTTGCTACTAGTCTCAGTGATGATACTAGTGCTCCGGAGAAAGATATTGATGATACTTCTGAGGAAATGGTAGGAAATAAAACCCTGAAAGCGCAAAAAAACAAGAGTGTCATAGTGTGACAATGTTATCCAAAATCCTTAAGGAAAAAGAGAAAGGAATCAAATTTTAGGTGGGATGGAATAAGTGAGGCCAACATGTTAACCCCAAAAAACCCATATTTAGTAGCTACATTGGAATTGTCACTCAGCAATGTGTTTCGATTGATGTACAGACGTGGCACCATGTTGTCACCTGTCTTAAGACACTAATGTGGGAAGAGGTTACGGTAACATTATGATATCATTTTTTTAATTTATTAAAATAAAATACCAAAACACTGACTTACTATTCATCATCCATTGTAGAGTGCATTTATAGTAGATGCCTCGCACAAGGAATATGTATTAAGAGTTTCAAGAAGGATTCATAGAGGTTTCCACACAATTTTAATGAAATATCATCTTAAATATGCTGAAAGGAAAATCAAGCCACACCCACCTCCTCTTTATGCACACTTGATATCCCAAGGAGCGTGGGACATAGCAGAATTTTCAGGTACATTGTGTGGGGTAATACGTTGTTTGACATTTCTTGTATTCATCACTTTGATTGACAGTTTTTTATTTATGAAATAGCAACTGAGTGCTAAAAATAAAAAATGGGCAGCAGAACCAGCGTACCCTTACCGTAAAGAAAGGATGGGGTACTCTTCACTTGAGAAAAAATTGGTACGTCTTTTAAATCTACCATACTACTGATATGTGACATAAAACAACACCATAACCATGTTTCTATGTTTATATGCAGATTGATAAATCAAAATCAAAAGCCAAATCCATCCCACTCCATGTGATATGGATGAAGGCTCGTGTAAATAAAGAGGGGATACTGATAGATGAAAACACACAAAGTGTGGGAAACATGTGTAAGTATGACATAATATAAATTTGATTTGTTTTAAATTTCTATTACATTAAAATGACTACTTATTTTTCTATATTTTCTATCTGACATAGTCATAGGAATCAACAAAACCCACACCAGATGCAGGCATACTTTTAGCAGCCTTGAAGCGGCCAGACCAGTTTGGTCACGTCAGAGGTGCGGGTTTTGGGGTGACACGCCGAACATATTTTCAAAAACAAAAACAAGAGGAGGATGAAAATGAAAACATGGAAAATCTGCAAGAAAAATTAGCTATTTTTCTATAAGAATTACAATACCAGATAGATATGATAGCAACATTGATGGGGGAGAGGAAAATAGAAGAAACAACTCAACAACAACCCGTGCGTGATGATCCCGCCCCACCCCCCACCAACTCTAAGGCAAGCCATTCCCCTAAAAACCTGACTTAGCTAAGGTAATCAATGTTTTAATAATTGTTTTTGTGAAATGTGATTCACATAGACACTGATACCTTTCTTGTACTAATATTCTACAGGCTGAAAATGACTGTGATTTATATCTATCAACTCCCACCTATCACCTTGTAGCGAGGGTTATGGTGTTCGATACGCAGAACAACATGATACACAACAGACAGCTTCCCACAGATCATTTCAGAGTGTTAGTTAACGTAGCTAATGAGCCGAGTGCCGAGAAACCTATTCCAAATGACGATGAAGACATTCATACAGTTGAACAAGCTGTTGGAACATTCATCACATAGCTGTCAGTTCTTGTAAAAAAACATGTCGACAAGGTGGTATCCATTTCCAAGTTATTTTTCAAGATGGACCTTTAATATTTAATGAAAAAAGGTCTAAACTGATGAATGTTATTACAGAACGACAAAGAGAAGGGGGTGAAACGAAATATCATCTCAAAAATATCTCAAGGATCAACCAACTGATTGAAACGGTCTACTAAGAGCACCTTCACCCCACCCATTCCGTATCCACAGTTAATGTCATTGCAGGATCATGTGGATACAAAGTTGATAGACAACAATTCTCACACAGTTGATTTTGAAAAAAATATGTACAAAGAGGAAACATCAGATTTTATTACTACTGAAAATGTAAATGAAATCCTCAAGTATGAATGGCTAGGTGCCTCAGTTGTAAATGTATACATGAGGTATGTTTTCATGATTTGATTTTACAAAAGATGATATACTCTGATAATTATGACTAAATACATTTTATATTTTTCACTGGTGAATATATGAAAAACCATTGAAGGAATTTCCCCATGAACAAAAATTTGGACTCGTTAGTCCTCACACCACCTCTTCAAAATAAGAAATAGATTCTGATAAAGAGGCTTAAATAATGTCATCCCTAATCAAATCGTTTGAAAACAAAATTACAGATGACATACTTTTTTTAATACCAACGATGCAGGGGTAAAACTCTACAATTTAATCATATCAACTATATTTTCATTTCTTTCTTTACTTATTCCTTTTTGTATTTTTAGGGATCATTGGATGCTGATTGCAGTCAATTTGGATACTCCAAAGATTTATTTTCTAGATTCAACACATGGATATCCAACAAACCGACCACTCATGATGGCGTTTGTTAATTTTTAATGCACTAGATCCAACATTTTAAAACTAAACATCTAGTTATATAATTTATATTATCTTTTAATGAGGATTCTATTGTGATAGGGTGGGGCATCAATATCATCTAATACATGGAATGAATCCAAGGCATAAGGATGAGCAAGCCTACAAGATCTAAAACTGGAAAAGTATCCAGGTATATATAATAGAATTGCACTATCCAAACACATATCAAAACAAATTACTTAATGTTGTCGATGTTTCTGCAGTGTCCAAAACAAATAAATGGAAAGGATTGTGGTTATTATGTTTGTAAATTTATGAAAGAGATCGTATTTCATCTACAAATTAGAATCCCTGACGAGGTATTTTCGAAAATAATTACGAGTTCATTTAAAATATTTATGAATCCTTTGTGTATTTGTATTTTTTTAGTAATACAATGACTGTCGCAAAAACTCATATTCAGAAGATGATATAGATGTGTTTAGAAATGAATGGGCAATATACCTGATGGAAGATTGTACACAAATAGGATGAAGGTGAATTCCTACTAATGTTATCCATATATGATCACTGATATCTCCCTTATTTACACTTATTGAGCATATATGATCACCCTTTATTATGTTTTATATCCTTAGGTTATGAAGAATGGGTTTAAATATGATTTGTCTTTCTAGTAAAGCATAACTCATTGGACTACACTGGTCTATAGTGTAGAAGTCGACCGATGCATCTTCATTCAGTCCACTCACGAGCATCTTAATCCAATTATAAGTAGGAAATCCTCTATGTCACACTTCACTAATACCTATATATAATATCCTACTCATCACACACACCATTCAATAGAACCCTCACTCTATCTCTTGGTGGATCAAAAACCCACTATTTATTTACCTAGGTTGCTCTTGATTTCTATCCCTTTCACTGGAACATATATACTCATGCATGAAACAATGGTCCATGAGTCATTTTTGAGGTGTACAAATCGACTAAACCTCAATCCGACGCACGGTGTGATCAGTATGGCTAAAAGTGTCTGATATCAGTTTAAAATTGACATTAAATTTAGAAAACAACACAAGTGACATACGTAAAACTAAGAAAACGTGTTCAGATTGTTTTTATAATTTATTACAATGATCCATGAGTCATTTTAAGTTGTACGAATCGACCGCACCTCAATCCGATGCACGGTGTGACCGGTATGGCAAAAAGTTTCTGATATCAGTTTGAAATTGACATTAACTTTAGAAAACAACACAAGTGACATACAAGAAACTCAGAAAACATGTTCGGATTGTTTTGATACTTTTGGAAAACGATCCATGAGTCATTTTTGACGTGTACTAATTGACCTTACCTCAATCTGACGCACGGTGTAACCGGTATGGCTAAAAGTGTCTGATATCAGTTTGAAATTGACATTATCTTTAGAAAAAAACACTGCTAACATACGGAATACCAAGAAAATGCATTTGTATTGTTTCGATACTTTAGTAAAATTATCCATGATTCATTCTTGACATGTACAAATCAACCTCGCCTCAATCTGACACATGGTGTGATCAGTATGGATAAAAGTGTCTGATATTAGTTTGAAATTGACATTAACTTTAGAAAACAACACTGATGACATACAGAATAATGAGAAAACATGTTTTAATTGTTTTGATACTTTAGTAAAATGATCCATGAGTCATTTTTGACATGTAAAAATAAACTGCACCTCAATCCGATGCACGGTGTGACCGGTATGGCTAAAAGTGTCTGATATCAGTTTGAAATTGACATTAACTTTAGAAAACAACAAAAGTGACATACGAAAATCTGATAAAATGTGTTTGGATTGTTTTTATACTTTAGTAAAACAATCCATGAGTAATTTTTGAGGTGTAAGAATTGATCTCACCTCAATCCGATGCACGGTGTGACTGGTATGGCTAAAACTTTCTGATTTCAGTTTGAAATTGACATTAAATTTAGAAAACAACACAAGTGACATACGGAAAACCAAGAAAACACATTCAAATTGTTTTAATACTTTTGGAAAATGATCCATGAGTCATTTTTGAGGTGTAAGAATCCACCGCACCTCAATCTGACGCATGGTGTGACCAGTATGGCTAAAAGTGTCTGATATTAGTTTGAAATTGACATTAACTTTAAAAAACAACACTATTAACATACGTAATACTGATAAAACACATTTTTATTGTTTTTCTACTTTAGTAAAATGATCCATGAGTCATTTTTGACATGTACGAATTGACCGCACCTCAATATGATGCACGATGTGACCGGTATGGATAAAAGTGTCTGATATCAGTTTGAAATTGACATTAACTTTAGAAAACAACACAAGTGACATACAGAAAACTGTTAAAATGCATTCAGAATGTTTTGAAACTTTAGGAAAACGACCCATGAGTCATTTGTGATGTGTACGAATTGGTTGCACCTCAATCTGATGCACGGTGTGACCGGTATGGCTAAAAGTGTCTGATATCAGTTTGAAATTGACATTAACTTTAGAAAACAACACTACTAACATACGGAATACCTATCAAATGCATTCGGATTGTTTTTATACTATAGGAAAACGATCCATGATTCATTTTTGACGTGTACAAATCAATCGTACTTCAATCTGATGCACGTTGTGATCGTTATGGCTAAAAGTGTCTGATATCAGTTTGAAATTGACATTAACTTTAGAAAACAACAATACTGACATACGAAATACCAATAAAACACATTCATATTATTTTGATACTTTAGTACAATGATCCATGAGTCATTTGTGATGTGTACGAATCAATCGTACCTCAATTCGATGCATGGTGTGACCGGTATGGCTAAAAGTGTCTAATATCAGTTTGAAATTGACATTAACTTTAGAAAACAACACAAGTGACATACGGAAAACCAAGAAAACGCGTTCGGATTGTTTTGATACTTTTGGACAACAATACATGAGTCATTTTTTGAGGTTTAAGAATCGATCGCACCTCAATTTGACGCACGGTGTGACCGGTATGGATAAAAGTGTCTAATATCAGTTTGAAATTGACATTAACTTTAGAAAACAACACAAGTGACATACATAAAACTAATAAAACGTGTACATATTGTTTTGATACTTTAGTACAACGATCCATGAATCATTTTTGACGTGTATGAATTGACCACACCTCAATCCGACCCACGGTGTGACCGATAGGGCTAAAAGTGTTGGATTTCAGTTTGAAATTGACATTAACTTTAGAAAACAACACTACTAACATACAGAATATTGAGAAAATACGTTCATATTGTTTTGATACTTTAGGAAAATGATACATGAGTCATTTGTGACGTGTACAAATCAACCACACCTCAATCCGACACACGATGTGATCGGTATGGCTAATAGTGTCTGATATCAGCATGAAATTGACATTAACTTTAGAAAACAAGACTACTGACATACGGAATACTGGGAAAATGCATTTTTATGGTTTTGATACTTTAGTAAAACGATCCATGAGTCATTTTTGAGATGTAAGAATCGACCTCATCTCAATCCGACACACGGTGTGACCGCTATGGCTAAAAGTGTCTGCTATTAGTTTGAAATTGACATTAACTTTAGAAAACAATACAAGTGACATATGAAAAACCAAGAAAACATGTTCGGATTGTTTTGATACTTTAGGAAAACAATACATGAGTCATTTTTGAGGTTTATGAATCTACCGTACCTCAATCCGATGCACGGTGTGACTGGTATGGATAAAAGTGTCTGATATCAGTTTGAAATTGACATTAAATTTAGAAAACAACACAAGTGACATAAGGAAAACTGAGAAAACACGTCCGTATTGTTTTGATACTTTTGGAGAACGATCCATGAGTCATTTGTGAGGTGTACGAATCAACTTCACCTCAATCTGATGCACGGTGTAACTAGTATGGCTAAAAGTGTCTGATATCGGTTTGAAATTGACATTAACTTTAGAAAACAACAAAAGTGACATACGGAAAACTGAGCAAACGCTTTCAGATTGTTTTGATACTTTAGGAAAACGATCCATGAGTCATTTTTAACATGTAAAAATTGAATTCACCTCAATTAGACACACAGTGTGACTGGTATGGATAAAAGTGTCTGATATCAGTTTGAAATTGACATTAACTTTTGAAAACAACACTACTAACATACAGAAAACCAAGAAAACGCTTTCGGATTGTTTTGATACTTTAGGACAACGATCTATGAGTAATTTTTGAGTTTTATGAATCAACCGCACCTCAATCCGATGCACGATGTGATTGGTATATCTAAAAGTGTCTGATATCAGTTTCAAATTGATATAAACTTTAGAAAACAACACAAGTGACATACAGAAAACTGAGAAAATGCATTTGGATTATTTTGATACTTTAGTACAACAATCCATGAGTCATTTTTAACATGTACGAATCAACTGCACCTCAATCTGATGCACAGTGTAACCGGTAAAGCTTTTCATTAGATAAAGAATCAGTATTTATTAAATGAGATAAATCATCCAAAAACATATTAATTTTACATTATTCCCTTTCATTGTTATTAGAATGAAAAAATTTGAGTTTACCATTTCCATATTTTAGTTTCAAATTTATATATTAATGTATTCTTTCATATTAATGTTTTAATTTATTTCATTATTTTATTACTAACATAATATTTGTTTTCTTATGTAGGTGAATTTTTTTCCTTGAGTTCAGATGCTTTGTTTAGCAACAAATACCATGGACGACAATTTTTGAGAGAGGATCACAGATATCAAAGGATGAAACATTAATTTTCATAACTGTTGTTGGATAATTGTAATTGTAACCATGTAAAAAATTGTTTTTAATGTATATAGTAGTGTGTTTTTCTTTTATTCATGATGTTAAGAAAATGTATATAGCATTGTTTTTAAAAATATTGTGTACAGATGCTGTTTTGTATAAGTGTCTAGGTGCTATTTTGTGCAAGTGATGGTTTGTGTTGTTTTTGGTTCTACAGGTGCAGGGGGAGGTGCCTATATGAGAGATTTTTTTAGCGCTGATAAAGGAAAACTTTATCAGCACTATCACGAGCGCTGATAATAGGGCACTTTATCAGTACTTATGATAGCACTGATAAAGGCACCCCTTTATCAGCGCTATAAAATCGCTGTTAATGCCGGTGTAGATAAAGTGGGGTCCCCTTTATCAGTGCTAAAAAAAATAACTGATAAAGTGTGTCCTTTATCAGCGCTTTTCGGAGCGCTGATAAAGGGGACCCCCCCCCTTTATCTTTGCCGACATTAACAGTGCTTTTCTAGCGATGTTAATGTCAGTTTTTAGCACTGATAAAAGGCCAAGTTGTAGTAGTGAATGTATTATGAAAGGTTTTACTCCATTTAATGATTCAAGAGTTCAACTAAAAAGATGAAGGGTGAGATGCTAGTGTGGGTATTGGGTATTGTCGGACAGATTGGCATTATAATGCCAAGAGGCTTGGTGTGATTTATCTTAAGATGGAACCTGGTTAGTGGTTCTGGGTTATAATAAATGATTTTGATGAGGTTCTTGATTAGATTATTGATAATATAATGTAGATGGGTTCGACATGGTGTTCTTTTGTGACTAGGACAATCATAAGGTGAATAATTCTCCTTGTCTAGTTGGATGATGAGATGTTCATCGAGGCATGGGATAATCCTCGAGAGATAAGTCTAGACTATGTGACTGATAGGATAAACTAGGATAGGTTTTATAGGATTGGGTGAGTGTCCAACCCATGTGAGGATGATACGATGTATGGAAACACTTGGAGACACTTTGGGTTATTTATGCTTTCTCATGGAGACACTTGGGTTTATTTCATGACTCCAACATACTCCAGAAATGTTCCCACACAATGTTTTAGAAAATCAATTCCATCTCATGGAATACCCCAAGGATCCTCTATCTTATAATGTTTCCTCACACTCACACCTCATGGTATTACAGTTTACAAGTGATCTACGTCAACTAGTCAGGATAGCATCACTACCCTCCATCTGTAGAAATAAGTAAAATACCTAAGTGGCCAATGCGATAAAAAAAATAAAATAAAAACTAAAAAAAAACATACTTGTATCCTGTGACTATACATGTCACCGACCAATATATAAGAACCACATCACCCCATGGTTCAAATCATGTTCTTGCAATCAAGGGGGAAAACAGTTCAATTTAAAAATCTCTTCATTTTTCATTATGTTTTTATATAGAACATTGTTGGAAACACTATACTAGTATACTTAGCCATTGATTATGCACATATGCTACATTAGTTGAGTTGAATATTGTGAACATAACCCTCTTCACTACGGAAAGAACCTCAGAGGGACTACAATCAATTTTTAGTAGTTGATCCTACTCTTGAACCTGGTTGGGCACCAGTCCATGAACCAGATGGTCTACTTGGTCATGAGGGTGTAAACCATTTCATTATACTATACTAAGAATAAAGGTGTTGGTATCTTTTCTACCAGCAATGGGAATTTATCAAGTCTTGAGTTCCAATCGACTTCAGTTTCTACATTAATGGCCCCATAAATATCTTTAGATGTCAAGGGGTGTCTCCCATGGGTGTCTTGTGGTGTGTAGTGTGTGTCTATGATTTCTATAGTGCTTTCGTATTGTGGGAAATGTGTATTGCATGGTCTGTTTAATAAATACATTATTCAATTGGAAAATACACCCATAGTCAATAGAGATATACCCACTTTTGATAGAGAATACCATCCAAATAACCAACTCAGAAATCTGAGACCAACATTTTACTTTACCAATTCTAATTACATAATATATGCAGCACCAACTTATGTTTTATGAACCAATCAATTAAAGGGAAAGAAACTCCTCAAAATAACCCATAAAATCTCATATAGCATCACTCACCTCAAATTAACCCACATCATTGCACATCTTAATGACGATATAACCTCATCACATATATATCATGATTAACAAACAAAATCCAACATAGTATAAGGTCTAATAGGAGTCTATAGAGGAAAATATGAGTTTTTTAAAAAATCTTGAACTTCTTATTGAATTCAATGTTCGAATGAATGTAATACAACCTGTGAATCTAACCCTACATTTCTAGAAGACTCTATTTTGAAAAAATTTACAATTTACCCAATAATTCACTACACCATGAGTTGGTTACTACCCAAAACTCTAGAAAATGCACGATTAATATGAATGGTTATCCTAACTATGAACCTAACAATGCATTCCTTGTAGCCTCATTTTTTAAAAAAGAAGACTAATTATTACCTGGAAGTACCCATCAAAAACCGTGGCGGAAGGAGAGGGAGCTGAGAGAGGGGGACATCTTGTGGGGTGTTCGGCCATGGGGGGTCTCGCGCGCGACTGGATAGGGGGTCGGGGAATGTCAGAGGAGGAGGTTGAGCCAAGAGGGGAGGGGGATGTCGCCAAGAGAGGGATACGAGAGGGGAGGGGGGAACATTATCGGGATCCGAGAGGGTAGGGGGACGTCATCATCGGATAAGGAGCCAAGAGGGGAAGGGGAACGTCGCTGGAGGAGAGGGAGGGGGATGGGAGGCGGAGGCGGAGGCCGGGAGGCAGTGGCGGTGGCCAAGAGGAGGTCGAGGTCGGGGAGGGGAGGAGTGCGTAGGGATGAAATGTCGCAAGGGAGCCCTAAATTGGGTATAATTTTTCATAACGGTTAATAAAAACCATGGGTAATAGTTTTCTTTCCCAACGGTTTTCTTAAACCGTTGGGAAAACCCAACATATAACAGCCTATGCCAACAGTTTACTAGAACCGTTGGTATAGGTTCTTTTTTCCAACGGGTTTTTTAAACTGTTGGGAACAAAGTGTTGGTATAGGCTCAATTTCCAATAATGAAAACTCCACTAGAGTTTCTCTATGATGATATCTTCTCAAGAAAACACCACTATTCATTGTTTTTTTAATTCCCCATATGTACCTGTATAAAATAGATAACCATTCACCACATATATATTATAAGACTTTTTAGATGTTTGGTTACTCAATATAGACAATTGATTATCAATTTTATCACCATGTTGAGATACCTAAAATGTTTTAAAACAATTACCACCATAAAAAGTACTAAATTGATTTTTATGTGAAATAAAAAATAATTTACATTACAAGTTTTTGAAACCAGTAGGAAACTTTTTTTTGATAACTTTCTTTCAAGAAGCTACTGTAATTTTTGGAAACTGAATCTTGATATGATTATCATATAACAAATAAAATAATATAATATTGATGTATTTTTATAAAAATTATAGAATAAGTGATAGGAGAAATCACAGTACGAATGGTGTCATTTCTTCACACTTCAGTAGAATATATATATGAGCTCTGTGATGTTCATCATCTGAAAGCCATCATTCATGAACTCCACCAAATCCAAGTTCAGGCTGATTGAAAACTGATAATCGATTTCTCATGTCATCATCAACATTTCCCTTGTTACGGCTAATGCAGTTGTGTTTTGGGGCATATTCAGATTGAAATTAATGAGATCATAAAAAAAATTTCCTCTTGCAGCTTATGGAATTGAGCATTCAACTAATGCTTTGTTATGTACTTTTTTTTCAATTTATGTATGAATATCTCAAATAGGTACATCCATCAGAAATGCACTGAACTTCCACATTTTGTTTCATGCAGCAAGTGTAATATCAAATATTCCATTGAATTAAACAAACCTGGTGGGAATATTTTTTCTAGTTTACATAAAATTAAAACGACATCTTATTGCAGTTTTATTACGATATCATAGTTTGTTATTGACACACAAATGTCTTGAAAAAAATATGACATATCTGTTAGAACACCCCAAATAATTAGATTTAATGAACCTATTAATCCAATTTCTAGATGTATTTCCATTAAAACATTACAATCATTACTTTTCAATCCAGTAATATGACCATTTCTGAAACATCTGCCCAAATTGGGATCATAACCATCTGGAAGTCTCAAATCTGCAATCCACTGAAAAAAATAATAAAGGAATCTCTTTGGACAGTTTATAAGCTGCATTTGACTTCATTAACTTTTTTGATCTAACATTTTCAAACAGTTTAAGTTCCGATCGCTTAAAAATTTGGGCAAGATCTATTTGTGTATTCACATTGTCCTTGGTCTTACCTGGTGTATCCAAAACTGTATGAAATAAATTATCAAAACAGGTATTCTTAATATGCGTCATATCCAACATGTGATGGACCAACAAATCAGACGAACATGGAAAATCCCAAAAAAATGCTCTATTTTGTCTAATTGTGCTCTTTTCCAAACCCATCAATTTTATGTTGGTTTATTGTTGGTCCAAATGAGATGGGGGTAATGAAGAGACAATTGATTTTAACTCTGTACCTGAGATCATAGTTTGAGGCCCATATTTTTCAACTGCACCTTTTCTGAAATGATATTTCTTTCTTTAAAAAGGATGATCTGATGGAATAAATATATGATGATAGTCGAAAAGAAAATGTTTTATTAAATTAATAAGCATAAATGTTTTGATGTATCTCATACAGTACGGAAATGATTTTGGATCATGTGTACTCCATCCAGATAACATGCCATATGCTGGGAAGTCACAAATTGTCCACATATATGCAGCTTTCAGTAGGAATTTTTTTTCATAGCAACATCATATGTACTGACACCATTACTCCACATTGAATTTAACTCATCAATCAGTGTCTTCAAATAAACATCGATATTCTTTTTTGGATGACCTATAATTAATAAGGGCATAAAGATATATGACCCCTTCATCAACATCTATGGAGGTAAAATATACAGATTTATAAAGACATGCCGACATGAATACTGACTACTGTAAGAACCAAATTAACAGAAACCGTTAGTATAAAGACCTAATTGCATGTTTTAGGATTCTAAAGCAAACAACGGATACACTTGGTGAAAATGTGTCCATGAATCACTATTAGAGGGATGATTTAAGATTTTATTGGTTGAAATGTTGGATTTATTCCATAACATCAATGATGATATGTTTTGAGACATAAATAAACATTTCAATCTTGGTGTGAGTGGGAAATATTCCAACGACCCGAAATTTTGAATAAATCTTGTTTCCTAATTTTGTGTGTTATTTTATTTTTTATACTCAACAAAACTGTTTCATTTGATAACATGAGTATAATTAAAATGAGACCATTGGGTTTTGACTGTTATATGACCATTGGTCAATATGGCCGCTGGAAACTAAACGTTTTGATTGTTGTCTCTAAATACAAGTGATCTTGGTTAATTAATATAGAAAGAAGATTTGATGGTCTCAATCAGTAGTCTTGGACTGATCGAATCCCATCTAACAGAACTTGGGAAGGAGGTAGCACCACTGGCTTTGCTCTGGACCAAACCCAAGCCGAACTTCATCGTGTGAAGCTAGAACAGAATCACCTTCGCGAGAAGTTCAAACTGATAGAAATTACTACTCGTGCGATGTTGGTCGAGCCTCCCTCGGATTCTCTCACCATAGCACACCTTACACATAGGTCCTATGCCGGTGTGATAAGGGGCTATGTAAGGAGACCGTAACTGCCTTGTGTAATCCTTTATTTTAAATAAAAATTTTGATTTCTTCTTATGATGAAGTTTATGAATTTTCAAATGTCCGGATAATTATAGTATGCATATTTTTGGTGAATTTTAGAGAAAGGATATTTCAAAAAATGTTTATGTAAACCTTAAATAATTAAAAATTTATAATGATTTTCAAAAAATGGTCTTCTACAATTATGTTCAGTACGAAATTTAGAGTCTAATAAGATCAACTTATTTTTTGATGAATAGTAAATTATGAATAGTGATTTTATGCTTAGGATTAGTAATGTGACCAAATGGATTAGTAATATCACTTAAAGAAAGTATTAATATAATCTAGGCACCTTGATTAAGTAATGTGATTCAATAAAATGGTTGAATAACGGTTTCATAAATTATTAGTCAAGTATTAGTTTTTTTTGGGTGAATAGTGTTTTTTAATAAAAAATTAAATTAAAATTATTTAGAAATTTATTTTTATAAAATGGATTTCATTTTTGAACTCAGAGCATCGATATTATGTTAAGGTAATTTTTGGGGATTTTTCTGAAAAAAATGAATTTTCGGTGAATAGTGTATTTATTTAAAAATTAAATTAAAAATATTTAGAAAATTATTTTTATAAAATGGAGTTCATTTTTGAAATCAGAGCATCGATATTTGGTTAAGGTGAAATTTTTGGATTTTTCTGAGAAAGTTGAATTTTTGATGAATAGTGAAAATACAGTTTTTAAGTTACAAGTGTTTAATGACATCATTAAATGATGTATTAAGTATGTAATAAATATGGTCGACTTATGAACAGTAAGATAAGGTATGAGGTGTCCCAGGTGGCCAATACCATGGGAAAATACCATGGGTAAGCCCATGTTTTTTCCAAAACCACCAATGAGGAGTCCCTTGGCCATTAATGTCTTGTCCCCTCACTTTCCCTATAAATACCAAGGCATCGTCCCATCCATTCGACTCCAAACTCTCCCCCAATGAATATCTGGTCTCATTACCTCCCAAGGAGTCCTCCCAAGGTTCCTCCAAGCCCTCAAGGTCCCAACCATTGAGTTTTAAGAGTTACGTTTTAAGGTAAGGGATCCAAACTCTCTCTTTCTTTTCAAATACTCTCTTTTAAGTAATTTCTTTTATGCTCCATGTTCTTATGTTGGAGGATGTTCTTTTATATTTCTCTTACTTTCCTTTTCATGTTCATATGATGAGAGATTCCCTCTTACTCTCATCATTTCGTTTTATGAATATTTAAGTGGCACCGTTAGGCTGCCAAAATTTTTGTAACGAATTATTTAACCCTTCTCGTTTTCAAGTTCTATTTTCCGGTCAAGTATTTCAAGTTCCTTTTTATTATGTTGGGGTATGATCTCTATATCTATCATACTGATCATTTATGTTAATATTATTATAGAACCTATTTGATCTCATCAATTCATTTTTTTTAAGTTTAAGTGACGTCGTTAGGCTGCCAAATGTTTAAGGGATTCGTTCACCCTTCTCATTTCAAGTTCTATTTTCTGGTCAAGTCTTTCAAGTTCCTTTTTATTATGTTGGGGTATGATCTCTATATCTATCATACTAATAATTTATGTTCATATTATTAGAGACACTATTTGATTTCCTCAATCCATTTTTGGAAGTTTTAAGTGACGTCGTTAGGCTGCCGAATTCTCATAAGAGAAATCTTATTTTTTTATCTTCCTTTCAAGTTCTTCGTTTCATATGGTATATCATTAAAATTTCATTAAAATGTTCTTAAATCCTTTATATTTTGTTCCCCTACTGTTTTATGTATCATTTATGAGTGAGTGACCCATGTCCCCTCTCTTTTCAATGTTTTCTAAAACCATGTATCATAGCCGTTATGCTGCAGAATTTCTGTCTCAAAATGTCTCTCTCTTATTCTCAAATTTATTTATTTTATTAAGTGAATACTAAAAACTCTTTATTCTAAAGGGTTATTCACATATATACCAAAATTTTCTATTTTAAATTCTGGGATTTATATACATGAGACCCGCTTTCCCATTCTGTGGGTTTAAAGTGACATAAAGATCATGTCTTTAAAGCAGTTTTTAAAACGTTATGATTATGAAATCAAACCCATTTATTTTATGCTATATGGGTTGTTTATGAAATTATTGATGATGATATATGTGGATCACATAATAATATAGTCAAATTAAGGGTTCACCCTGATAGCACTCCAATGCATTGGGTAAAGACTTAATCTCTAGAGATGACCATTTTTTAACGACGCCTTGGTGAATAACCTTGATAATTTTTAATGAAACCTTGGGGATGGACCTTGGTGAAACGGAAATGATTGTCAATATTAATTGTTGTAGCCACATCTTCAAGTTATGAAATAAGTTATTTTTATTATGATATGCCTCATGATTTATTTCTCATGCCTTAAAGTTCTTTTTTATGACATTGTTGATGTATCTCAAGTTCACATGTTAAATGTTTCCCCTTGTTTCCCTTACTGGGCCTTCTACTCACCCTTTTTTTTTATGTATGTCCCCAGGTTATGAGATGCAGTAATGAACCTAGGATGAACATAAGGAGAATCCTTTAAAGTGTTTAAGAAGAATGTTTTATGTTTTCAGGTTTTATGTTCCTGTTTTCCAAGACACTAAACCTTAAAGATCCTCAGTTTTGTAAAATGTAATGAAAGTTTATGTGATAAAAAGGCGGGATGATATAGTTGGTATCAAAGAATGGTTTAGTTATTTGTGGAAATTAGGATATGAAAACTTTAGGAATAACCCTATAGAAAAGTTTAAATATAGGAAATCTTCCTGGTATTTTGGTGAGTATTGAGTAAGGGGTTTCCAAGCAAATACATCCTTGTCTGGATACGAGCAGGTAGAGGTGGCTCTGGCATAGATGTACATAGGGGTAAAACCCGAAAACACCGCTTTGAGCTAGACTCAAACGGGAACTGGTACACGACAATGGGACTTACTGCACTCTTGGTTACAACACTCCTGGGGGATATGCTTTGGTAAATTCATAAGCTTAGTATGAACTATTATTAAAGGAACAAAGATAAAATAAAATAAAGATTCACATAAGAATATATGATCAGGGATAACCTAGATTGGGTCATAGGGGATCACAAGTTAGAGTATACTTTTCTTCTACAAGTTTATCCTTCTATGCTTTAAGTTTCCTTTTCATGATTATTGGAAAATTATTTAAGCCCCCTAATTATACGTTCTTTTCTTAGTTAATGGCGGGAAATGGAAGAGCATGTCCCAACAACCAATGTGATAGGAAATGTGACGATTTCCCTATTAATGTGATAGAGATGAGGAAAGATCAAGTTGAACATATTGTGATTATGCCAAACCAGCTATCAAAAATCTCAATTAATAATTGGTACCTAGTTGAATGCCCAAATTCAACAAGGAAGAAGAAGACAAAGTCTCAAGGAAGTTCATCTGATAAAGTTGATAAGGGAAATAAGACCCAATTTATTTTTTGAAAAAAGTGTGGGAAGAGGCACCAAGGAGAATGTCACAAAAGAACCGGGAGATGTTTTAAGTGTGGAAAGATAGGGCATAAAGTAGACAATTGCTTTAAAAAATGGATAATGTGATGAATGGAGATAAGGTTTGATCTAATGTACCTTATACATTTCGATGTCATAAATGTGGAGAAGTTAGACATTATCCAAGGCAATGATCTCTAGGAATAGATGAGAAGCATGATGAGCATCAACAATATTCAAGGAAAAGGGAACAATGCAAGTCCTATGCTGAGATGGATCATGATGACTAAATTACATGTAACTTCTTCGCAATAATTGTCTATGTCATGTTATATTTTAGTTCGTGATCTATGAGCATATCTTTTATGTTTTCTAAGATCATCGAGTCACTACCTAAGATGATTTTATATCATTAAGGAAAACATCTATTGTTATGTACCGCATGTTGATGTAGTGAAGCTGTTCTTCTTAAAAAAAGGGTGATTAGGGGATTAAAAGATGATTATTATTTTGGAAGACGTTCACTATTTTGGGAACCCTATTTGATCGCGGTAAATATATTACTACGGTATTTTCTTTGAAGAGTAAAGGTTGACTTATATTTTGAAGAATCGATGAATTTAAGGCAGACTTATAGTAATTTAGGTTACATATGGAAATGATTAACCTATCTTGGGGAAAATGTGATTAGGTTAGTTACTTTTTTTTATAAGATGATAAGAGTGGTTGATGTTTTTTGAAGATGAGCGATAAAGTATATCTTGGAAGACTATGTTATGAGATCATTCTTATAATTGGGTTTCAATATTAGTTTGGTTTATTTTGAGAAATTTTAAGGAAAGTTATTTATGGAATGGTCTATGATGAACTTTGGGTAGTACCATGGAACTTTGAAGATTTAAAAGTAGTTTCCCTTCCTATGGGATTATTTCTTTTTTAAGAGTTGTTTTATCTTACCCTTTGTGTTTTTGGGATAATGTTTAAAGATATAAGAAATTGATAGTTAATCTTTTTTGGATTACGTGACTCTCAAGAAGATGATTCTTGTGTTTTGATGAGACCAAGTGTTTTTGAATACTCATAGTTTGGGGAAAATATTAGTTTTGGTAGAAACTTATTTAAGGATGAAACTCTACTTGAAGGTAGGAATATTTCTTTATGTTTTTGTTATATCTAGTAAATGAATTCCTCAAAATTATGAAAAGGAATGTAAAACAAAAACGTTGTCAGTTTACGTTTCCTACTAGGTAATCAAAGAACATTTACACACATCATAAGTTTGTGATTTTCTCGTGGTTAACATTCTCTTAATCATGTTTTCTATCACTCTCCCTCAGAACTTGACCCTTTGTTTTCTCCTCCATGTCCATGTTTTCCTACATGGAATCTTAGTGTGGGTTAACTCGGGTGACCTTTGTACTTCCCTTTCTTTATTTTAAAGTAATAGTTTTACTGACTCCTTTTCCGATGTGGGACTTTCAATGAAATTTCAAAACCCAATTTTAAAAATTTCGAGGATGCAATTTCTTAAGGGGGGAAGATTATAACGACCCGAAATTTTGAATAAATCGTGTTTCCTAATTTTGTGTGTTATTTTATTTTTTATACTCAACAAAACTGTTTCATTTGATAACATGAGTATAATTAAAATGAGGTTGTTGGCTTTTGAATGTTATATGACCATTGGTCAATATGGCCGCTGGAAACTAAACATTTTGATTATTGTCTCTAAGTGATCTTGGTTAATTAATATAGAAAGAAGATTCGATGGCCTCACCCAGTAGTCTTGGACCGATCGAATCCCATCTAACAGAACTTGGGAAGGAGGTAACACCACTGGGCTTTGCTCTGGACCAAACCCAAGCCAAACTTCATCGTGTGAAGCTAGAATGGAATCTCCTTCGCGAGAAGTTCAAACTGATAGAAATTACTACTCGTGCGATGTTGGCCGAGCCTCCCTCGGATTCTCTCACCTTAGCACACCTTACACTTAGGTCCTATGCTGGTGTGATAAGGGGATATGTAAGGAGACCATAACTACCTTGTGTAATCCTTTATTTTAAATAAAAATTTTGATTTCTTCTTATGATGAAGTTTATGAATTTTCAAATGTCCTGATAATTATAGTATGCATATTTTTGGTGAATTTTAGAGAAAGGATATTTTAAAAAAAAATTATGTAAACCATAAATAATTAAAAATGTGTAATGATTTTCAAAAAATGGTCTTCTACAATTATGTTCAGTATGAAATTTAGAGTCTAATAAGATCAACTTAATTTTTGATGAATAGTAAATTATGAATAGTGATTTTATGCTTAGGATTAGTAATGTGACCAAATGGATTAGTAATCTCACTTAAAGAAAGTATTAATATAATCTAAGAACCTTGATTAAGTAATGTGATTCAATAAAATAGTTAAATAACAGTTTCATAAATTATTAGTCAAGTATTAGTTTTTTTTGGGTGAATAGTGTTTTTTAATAAAAAATTAAATTAAAAATATTTAGAAAATTATTTTTATAAAATGGGTTTCATTTTTGAACTCAGAGCATCGATATTATGTTAAGTTAATTTTTGGGGATTTTTCTGAAAAAATGAATTTTCGGTGAATAGTGTATTTATTTAAAAATGAAATTAAAAATATTTAGAAAATTATTTTTATAAAATGGAGTTCATTTTGGAAATCAGAGCATCGATATTTGGTTAAGGTGAAATTTTGGTATTTTTCTGAGAAAGTTGAATTTTCGATGA
This sequence comes from Viscum album, assembly GCA_963277665.1. Classification (NCBI taxonomy): domain Eukaryota; kingdom Viridiplantae; phylum Streptophyta; class Magnoliopsida; order Santalales; family Viscaceae; genus Viscum; species Viscum album. Next base: position 1,072,105,112 of record OY728121.1, on the reverse strand, counting down.
ATAGTGAAAATACAATTTTTAAGTTACGGGTGTTTAATGACATCATTAAATGATGTATTAAGTATGTAATCAATATGGTCGACTTATGAATAGTAATATAAGCTATGAGGTGTCCCAAGTGGCCAATACCATGGTAAAATACCATGGGCAAGCCCATGGTTTTTCCAAAACCACCAATGAGGTGTCCCTTGGCCATTAATGCCTTGTCCCCTCACTTTCCCTATAAATACCAAGGCATCCTCTCATCCATTCGACTCCCAACTCTCCCCCAATGAAGCTATGGTCTCATTACCTCCCAAGGTTCCCCCAATCCCTCAAGGTCCCAACCATTGAGTTTTAAGAGTTACGTTTTAAGGTAAGGGATCCAAACTCTCTCTTTCTTTTCAAATACTCTCTTTTAAGTCATTTCTTTTATGCTCCATGTTCTTATGTTGGAGGATGTTCTTTTATATTTCTCTTACTTTCCTTTTCATGTTCATATGATGAGAGATCCCCTCTTACTCTCATCATTTCATTTTATGAATATTTAAGTGGCGCCGTTAGGCTGCCAAAATTTTTGTAACGAATTATTTAACCCTTCTCGTTTTCAAGTTCTATTTTCCGGTCAAGTATTTCAAGTTCCTTTTTATTATGTTGGGGTATGATCTCTATATCTATCATACTGATCATTTATGTTAATATTATGAGAGACCCTATTTGATCTCATCAATTCATTTTTTTTAAGTTTAAGTGACGTCGTTAGGTTGCTGAATGTTTAAGGGATTCGTTCACACTTCTCATTTTCAAGTTCTATTTTCTGGTCAAGTCTTTCAAGTTCCTTTTTATTATGTTGGGGTATGATCTCTATATCTATCATACTGATCATTTATGTTCATATTATGAGAGACTTTATTTGATCTCCTCAATCCATTTTTGGAAGTTTTAAGTGACGCTGTTAGGCTGCCGAATTCTCATAAGAGAAATCTTATTTTTTTTATCTTCCTTTCAAGTTCTTCGTTTCATATGGTATATCATTAAAATTTCATTACCAAGTTCTTAAATCCTTTATATTCTGTTCCCCTACTGTTTTATGTATCATTTATGAGTGAGTGACCCATGTCCCCTCTCTTTTCAATGTTTTCTAAAACCATGTATCATAGTCGTTATGCTGCAGAATTTCCGTCTCAAAATGTCTCTCTCTTATTCTCAAATTTATTTATTTTATTAAGTGAATACTCAAAGCTATTTCTTCTAAATGGGTATTCACATATATACCAAAATTTTCTATTTTAAATTCTGGTATTTACATACATGAGACCTGCTTTCCCTTTTCGTGGGTTTAAAGTGACATAAAGATCATGTCTTTAAAGCAGTTTTTAAAACATTATGATTATGAAATGAAACCCATTTATTTTATGCTATATGGGTTGTTTATCAAATGATTGATGATGTTATATGTGGCTCACATAATAATAAATGAAAATTAATTTTGCGCCCTGATAGCGCTCCAATGCATTGGGTAAAGACTTAATATCTAGAGATGACCATTTTTTAATGACGCCTTGGTGAATAACCTTGGTAATTTTTAACGACACCTTGGGGATGGACCTTGGTGAAACAAAAAATGATTTTCAATATTAAATGTTGTAGACACATCTTCAAGTTATGAAATACGTTATATTTATTATGATATGCCTCATTATTTCTTTCTCATGCCTTAAAGTTCTTTTTCATGACATTGTTGATGTATCTCATGTTCACATGTTAAATGTTTCCCCTTGTTTCCCTTACTGGGCCTTTTGCTCACCCTTTCTTTTGATGTATGTCCCCAGGTTATGAGATGCAGTAATGAACCTAGGATAAACATAAGGAGAAGCCTTTCAAGTGTTTAAGAAGAATGTTTTACGTTTTCATGTTTTATGTTCCTGGTTTCCAAGACACTAAACCTTAAAGATCCTCGGTTTTGTAAAATGTAATGAAAGTTTATGTGATAAAAAGGAAGGATTCTATAAATATCTCAATTTTTTTACATGAACAGATCCAAACAACCTTGGTTAATCTTCATTATACCTTGATTTTCCACATATAGGACAACTATCCAACAAATCATTTTCACCATAATATAATATGCAGTCATTTGAACATGCATAAATCTTCTGATAACCAAGACCCAGATTACAAACCAACCTATTGCTCTCATAGAAATCTGAAGGCAAAACATTTCCTTCAGGTAGTAGTGTTTTTAACAAAGAGAATATCTAATCAAAAGAACTATTTAACATTCCATTATATGATTTAATGGCCATAAATTTATCAATGGATTCAAACTTTCTTATCTTTCAACCAGTGTGTAAGTCATCATCAACGAGCCTCAAAAACTCATATAAATGAGATGGTTCAAACTCAGGAGTTAAATCAATATCATCCTCATTTTCAGTTTATTGAACAGACGGACCTGCCGCATCATGTACTAAATTTTGAAATTTTGCTGGATCTGGAACCAAATTATTAATATCTTCTCTGAAACTGAGTTCACCATGTTGATACCAAAAAACAAAATCTGGTTGAAAACCAAAATGTAATAAATGACTTCCAACATTGTCAATTGTGTCATATGTCCTCAAAGTACATTTTTTATAAGGAAATGTAATTGTCCCTTTTGAAACAAATTTTGGTTTCGATAATGAAAATGATAAGAAAGCTTGAACACCCCCAATATATACATGATTTAAACATGAACTATTTGTATTCCTGTACTGATTTATAAAAGCACAGTCATCTACTAATGACTATTTTCGACTTCCTCATTCCAAATTTTTCTAAAAAATAAGAAATAATTTTTTATTTTGTATAATTAGATATAAGATAAACACTATCCATAATAGAGAAGAAAATTAAATTCTCTTTACTAGAAACTTATAATAATTTCTATTATTTTATAGTTACTTATACTATTTTTAATCTTTTATACTAATCCACACTCATTTATAAAAATATATACTAATTACTACTAATTTCTATTAATTTTAGGTATTTTTTACTAATTATTATTAATTATCGGTGACATAATTTCCAATGGATTGGCGAAAGTTCTTTTTCCCAACTACTCATCCCCTTTCAACTTTCTGTGACTATAAGAACTATGAAAAGTTTAATCCGATGTATGAATATCCATTTTCTTATGCACGAGGATGGAGAGCAGTGAGGCATTATCACGCTGTTATCCATGCTCTCGTGCATACGAAAATGAATATTTGTACATCAGAGAAGACTATTCATAGTGATTTCAATCGCAGAAAGTTTCAAGGGGATGAGTCATCGAGAAAAAGAGCTTCTTTTGTCTGATGGCTCACCACCTTGTGACTTTCTCCAAATTAAATCACTATGAAAAATTTTCTCCGACGTATTTTCGAGCAGATTTTTCATATTGATTTCAGTGAAATAAAGTTGCAAGGATTTGAGGCGTCGATCAAAATTAATGTCGCCAATTTACTCAAAATTGTGCCAGTTTATCAATATAATCAAATTTATTATGATTTTTTCTTAATTATTCCTAATTATTCTTAATTATTCCTAATTATTTCTAATTATTCCTAATTATTCCTATTTTTTCCTATTTTTTCCTATTTATTCCTATTTATTCCTATTTATTCCTATTTATTCCTAATTATTCCTAATTACTACTAATTATTCCTAAGTATTCCTAATTGTTCCTATTTATTCCTATTTATTCCTAATTATTACTAATTATTAATATTTTTTCTAATTATTACTAATTATTACTATTTATTACCATATATTAATATTTATTACTATTTGTTACTATTTATTACTATTTATTGTTATTTATTACTATTTTTTACTAATTAGTACTATTTATTACTATTTATTACTCTTTATTGCTAAATATTACTATTTATTACTAATTATTACTATTTATTACTATTTATTACTATTTATTACTAATTGGTACTTATTATTGTTAATTATTAATAATTATTACTATTTATTCCTACTTATTCCTATTTATTACTATTTATTACTAATTTTTACTAATTCAAAATTCTTAATTATTACTATTTATTCCCAATTATTACTAATTATTCTTAATTATTACTAATTATTACTAAATATTACTTAATGTAACTAACTATTTCTTTTTATTTCTATTTATTTCTATTTATTTCTATTTATTTCTATTTATTTCTATTTATTTCTATTTATTTCTATTTAGTACTATTTATTACTATTTATTACTATTTACTATTAATTATTACTAATTATTACTAATTATTACTAATTATTACTAATTATTAATAATTATTTTTATTTATTACTGTTTATTACTTTTTATTACAATTTATTACAATTTATTACAATTTATTACTATTTATTACAACTTATTACCATTTATTACCATTTATTACAATTTACTACAATTTATTACAATTTATTAAAATTTATTAAAATTTATTACAATTTATTACTAATTATTACTAATTATTACAATATATTTCTAATTATTTAAATTTATTATTAATTATTAAAATTTTTTACTAATTAAATCTAATTATTAATAATTATTACAATTTATTTCTAATTATTAAAATTTATTACGAATTATTACAATTTATTACAAATTATTACAATTTATTACAATTTATTACAATTTATAACAATTTATTAGTAATTATTACAATTTATTAATAATTATTACTAATTATTAATAATTATTACTATTTATTTCTATTTATTACTATTTATTGCTATTTATTACTATTTATTACTAATTATTGCAATTTGTTACTAATTAACACTTAGATATAATTATTAACAAAAATAAATACTGAAAAAATATCTAATTCTAATTTTAATAATTTACCTAATTAACAAAAAATAAAAATAATTTAAAATAAAATAAATTGACTAAACAATAAAAAAATTGATAAATACCTTGAAACTGAAGCTTTCAGTGTATTAAAGTCGCAAATAATGCTCTAATTTTAATATTTAAACTATGAAAAATTTTAGAAGAAAATTATTCTATAGATATTGAGAGAGAAGTTGAGTAAAGAGTTAATTGAGGGGAAAAACATATGGGGTATATATAAGAAAGATTATTTACAATGGGGGTATTTTTTATGGGTGGCCCGTTGCAAATAGTGGTATTTGTGACGAGCCCCTTCGCAAATACCTCTGCCCGCATTAATTGCAGCAGGCTATTAAAAAGGTATTTACGACAGGCCCCGTCGTAAATACTACCTGTCGACAAAGTATTTGCAACGACAAAAGTATCACGTCGCAAATACTAAAAACATCTGCCGACTATTTGAGACGGAAATAGGAACCCGTCGCAAATAGCATTGCCCGCGGTTTGGCGCGTATTGCACATCAAACCTTTTGTGATGGTCTGTAAGACCCCGTTTCAAATAATTGTTATTTGCAACGAAGTAATCGGCCCACCGTAAATATCCATTTTTTCTATAGTGGAAGCTGATTCATGAGAAATAAGTTTTAGAGAGAATTACATGAAGTGTATGGGGGTCCACACAGCATGTGACCCTGCCTTATCACCTATCTTTGTCTCCTCTAGACACGGCTCGGTTTCATGTCACCATACACGGCATGAATAGGGACCACAAGGTGTGTCTTGACCACATGTGGCCTTCCCATTTTCTCCTAGCCATGCCTATTTCCATGAGGCCATGATGTGTACCTTCAAATGTTCTTCGTTTTGCTTGTGTATTGGAATATGCTTGTATACTCTCAGAGTACACAGTGTTTCCGTCCACATGGGACCCTAGGTGTGTGCAACTGGTACATGACCTAGCCACCTGGGGAGGATCACACGGCATGTAGGCCCACATAAAAAATCATGTAGTATTTAACTATGGTTGAAGCCCTAGCCGTCGGGGAATCTAAAGAACATGCCATGTGTTCTATTACACTATATGATGCGTTGTTGTGATTTCTACAGAAGAACTGGTTATTCATGAAAATACAAGATCCTCTAATTCCACCAAAATATTCACCTGTTTACCATCATAAAATGGTGGTATTCACCTCTATCCATTGATTTTATCCCTTCATTAGCTGAAAATTAGAACTCATTGATTCACTTGAATCCTGCAACACTGTGCATCTCCCACCTATCACCACTGACGGATCTCATCGCATCTCTGGATCCCAAATCCACGGGGAATCGTATTAAATTCATGTTCCATCCCAACCCATCCTCAATTTCCTAATACATTCATCACATGATAATTTTACAAGAATTTTTTTGTTTTGATTCCATTCAAAGATGCTAGTAATGTCAAAAAGTATCTCTATAGTTCAACAGTGATGAACATGAAGAATAGATGGGGATGAAGAACATTAAAAATTGAATCTATCATTGACCAAGTATTTTGGGATAATAATTATAAATAATAGATTAATAGGGGTGATATCACATGCTACATGAGAGATTTATTGAATTAACAATGTAATTGGAAATTGGGCACATACGAATGATCAAATAATCAATGATCAAATAATAGAAGATATGAACTTTCTCAATATTTTAATAAAGGAAGAAAACCAAAAATGTTGATTTATACCTTGATTATGGATCGATTGTTGGTGAAAAGTGTGTTTTCCATCTATGGGGAAGATCCACTTTGTTCAGTGTCTCATGATCCACCTTGGTCTAGTCATCATTCGTCGTTTGATGATGAATCGCCAATGAAGAACGTTCTCCTCCTACTATCTGATATAGATTGGGTTATAATGTTAACAAATAGAAATCATTCACAGTATTTTATTTATATAGGATATGATTATTTTTTCTAATAAAAAAATAATTATATTATTTAATTATGTCAATTAAATGCATCATCAAATGGCTACCTTAACTGGGCATCTGGTGCTAACCAACTTTAGGCCACACCAAGGAAAAAACCAATGCTTTATATTGAAGAATTTCCGCATATATTTGATATGAGACACCGTTCATGTGATATTCCAATATTTCTAAAAAACTTTAATGAGTTTGATATAAATATATTTTATATTTTTATAATACCAGTTCTTGGCTCATCAGGCATCAAAATCCCACGTTGTATCATCACCTAGTTTGAATAATATTTCATAAAATATTTCAAATCATTACCCAAAAAAATCAAATTCACTACATTATTCACCCCTTCAATGATTTTTCCATGAAAAAGTAAAAAATATTAATGGTGGGGATTCTAAGCCTACATTAGCTTTCTTACTTAAATGAGCACTCCTACATGCTCTCATTCTGCCACAACACATGAACCAAGGGAATGGTCCATCGACATAGGGTCATTTCTTTCCAATCCTCAATCTTCATCAGGTACTCAATGAAAGTGGATCCATCCATAGTGTCCATCTCAACCCATTCAATAAGGTGTGTTTGATCATGCATGTATTTCCTCATACGTGACATGTAGAATTTGTCATTCACCCGCTCTAGTTGTGGGGGTAAAGATAGTTGGCATGCGACATTTCCAACCCTATACAAGATCTCGAAAGGACAGATAAACATTGGGGGTAACCTGCCTACCCTAGAAAAATCTCCACATTCCTCATCAAGGGGTGGCTCTCAAGATACCATATTCTCTCTTCTTGAACTCTAAGTTCCAATGATGTTGAACTGGGTATGATTTATGTAATCTCTAGGCATTCCTCATATACTCATATATCACTTGGACCATCTCTATCGTCACTTGCACCATCTCTTTCCCAAAAAGAGATGCATCACTGATCGTAGAACATCATATGGGTGACCTGCATTGTAAGGACCCAGCCATAAACATAACCTATTCTACTATTTTTTAACTAGAATTCACATTTGATGATATTTTCAGTATATATTTTTAGAGAAATAGGACAAACTCTTACAATGTAAACCCATAAATTAAAATTAGAAACTTATTATTAGTATCCATTTTCCCCAATATAAAAATATATCAAATAAAACGTGATTCCTCTTTATAAAAAATCTTCATAGTTATCCACTGGATCTCATACATCTCCCTATTCCTTCATAAACCCTGATAAAGCCATTCTAAAATCATGGGATGAGGACATAAGTTCAGTAAGGGATGAAGAATGAAAAAAAAAACTATTTGTTCAGTAAAAACATAAAAACTCATATAAATTATAAATAAATCAATATATTTCTTTTATAATATGAAATAAAACATTTTCACATGAAAAAACACACACTTTTTTTCAATTAAAATCCTTAAAATTCATAGCATTCAAGTAAAAATCCTCCACGTGAATTGGAGAATCATATACATAAAACCATATAAAAAATATTTCAATTTGAATAACCATATAGTCGAAATAAGATTAATCTATTACAGTCTTACCTGGTTCTATCTCCACCATCCTATGTTACGATATAATGGGCTTACCCAACACTATCTAGGTCACCCCATGTTATGTTGTAACGGTCTTTCCCAGCGCAATCTGGGATACCCCATGTTAAGATATAATGTTCTTACCTGATGCTATATAGGCCACCCCAGGTATAATATATATCTAGATCACCCATTTCTTATAATTCTTATGTAATATATCCTTAATAAGACACATTCATCATAAATCCTATTGAAAAAATCATTTAATCTCCTATAAGAACACTTTCTGATAAAAATACCCTTTTATTTCAAGAACTAAATCAAAACACCATTTTCATTGAAAACACATTTTAAATAAAAAAATACCCAAAAATTCATGGATTCAATTTCGTATATTGGAAAATTAAATATTTAAATGGAATATGACAATAAAATAATGTCCATAATGGTGTAAAATCCTCTTTCATTATATATATTACGAATTGAACATTCTTTTTGTCGTTATTCAAAACCTTTTGTAAAAACCACATAAAAATATTAATTTTAGAAATCCATTGAATGAAATTAATAATAAAGACTTAATTTCATTTAAAATATATTTATATCAATATAATAATTATGTAAAATAATATAAATAAATATTTAAATGTAAAAAAAATATTTTTCAATTAAATCATTGAAAATTCAAAGTGGCTCATACCACATTGAACATTTAAATCATAAGCCATATGAATGAAGAACATTTTGAAAATCATTAAAAAATATGTAAATTGATGAAATATGGATATCAAAAGTCAATGGGGTCTTATATACACTTTATAAAAGAATAAAGGTTTTCATATCATAGTGAAATGTTTTGATGAAGGGAGATTGAGACAAAATCCCTTACCATGAGTCTGACTCGTCATGCATCATATTTATCTTCCAAAATAATAAATATAGATTAATTCATTAATTTACTAATAACATTTTTAAATTTTATTTATTACTTTTATATCACTTATTATCATTGTATAACAATTAATTAATCATTTAAGTTCATGTTGGTTGTTTTGACGATATTTGGTACTTGAGTCCAAAATGACTTTGGTGTGATGTCAAACGTCAATGTGGTCATTATTCCATCATCTCCAGAATAATATTCATGATTTGTTACCAGCTTTGTACATCAATTATAATATTAAATAAAACCATTATGTATGGTTATGAAAAATTAACTATAGTATAATCATGGAGATGGTAGGTTGTACGTACGCATGATTAATGTTTTCATTTTTCAATGATCATTATAGAAAGAAGGTAATTATTATTTTATATTTTAAGAATTAATATAATATCATAAATATTATATTAATAATTTAAATATACTTATGCATATCCTCCATTTTATGTGGTGATGAAAAAAAAATCGCATCACTTCATGGAGGTGATAGTTCACACGTACGCACGAATGACGTTATCATTTTCATGTGCATGGAAGGAAATGAATTTAAATAATATATTATTTTTTTAATAATGAAAAATATGACATGAATATTATATATAAACATAAATTCCATCATTATAACTAGATTTGATATATTGTTATGGAAAAAAAATCATATCAGTGCGCAAGGTGGTGGTCTACCTTGCACACGAATGAATAATTCATTTCCCATTCGATGAAATTGATGATCAATTTAGGTGATTATATTAACATAATATCATATAATTATATTTATGATATTTTATTTATTATTTCATCATGGTTATATAATAGTTTATAGATGTTCAAGAATAAATAAAATATAAACACTTAATTAAAAATGATACCTCTTCCTCGGACGGTCTCCGTCAATTAACACCTTAACACCTCTATGGAGGGATTTATATCTAAAATAATTACTCTAGAATGAGTTTATGGATTCATGGAAGTGATTTTAGAAGATCATGACTAAAAAATAGGTTTTTAGGTGTATTGATATGAGAAGAATGGGTGCCCTATTATTGGATAGGGAGGGAACGCTTTGAATTCCTAAAAATATTAATTTAATATAATTTAAATTTTATTCAAAAAGGATTAAAAGTGATTTATTTAATATATATAGGTTTATTATGGGTATAATTCCTTTAATATAATTAAAATTGGATTGGTTTTGACTATTTTTTGTAATCCTTATCTTTTTTTAATCCTTATTTAACATTTTTAATTTTTACCATGATATCATGTAATTTACACTTTAAGGGTTAATATAATTACTAAAAAATGAAAACGACTAATATATGAGTATTTGATTCCATTTTTACACTTATACCAATTATTTGGCCTGATTTTATACTTTTTAAATTTTATATCATTTAATAAAGTATAATTTATTTTAAAATATCAATAATATCAATTTTGACATTATTTGATCACTTGTCTTTTTAAAAATACCATAACATCAAGATAAATTTGATAAAATATTTCTCAAACATCACTAAAAAGTAAAATTCTAATATAAAATTATTATATGACATTAATCATCTAAAATTATATTTATTTCATTATTTGTAATTTCATTTATTTGATATTTCCGTTGATTAATCAAATACAACATCATCATTATTGAATCCTTTAACTAACTTATTTCTTCATTAAAAATTAAAAATATATTATAATGATAAATATAAATATTTTATCATTGAAAATAATATTTATAGCTTAACAGATCCACTATATAACCCCATATTAAAAATAATTCACTTGTTAATTACAAATGTGTGACAAAATTGACTTTTCATTAAATATAATATTTTAAATGTCATAATCCCATAAAATGGTTTCAAAATGTAATAATTTCATTCCATGGATGATTTTTCTCGAAAAAACACCAAAACATTATATTAGTACTAGTGTTAGGGTAATTTTATAATATTTATAATATTATTTTTTCCCATAACTACCAGATTTAACATTAACCGTGTTAATAAATAAACAAGGTTTCTATTAATATAGTCCAAAAATAAAAGGGAACTATTTACATAATTATGGTCTTATAATTATAAATATGGAATGCATTTATCTAAATTCAAAAACAAAAATTTCCATAAAATAAATATATATTAATCCCTTTGATGAAATGAGAAAACATGGTTTTTAAATAAAAACTTTCAAAAGTTCATAATATTTTTATATCCAATTTCAATGAAAAATTGATTCTAATGAAATAAATTAGATAAAATGATAAAAAAATGATCTAATTACACAATAAAACCATAAAAATATAATTTAAAACTATAAAAAAAATTTAGGGAAAATTATTTTTCAATTAAAATGAATTATTTTTTCACTATTCATCAAAATAGAAAACTTATCAAAAAAATAAAAAAACAACCAAAGAAAATTTTGATACTCGACGTCTAAATAAGAAGTTTATTTTTTAAAATATAACTTATAGAAGTGATAAAATATTAATTAAATACAAGTGTTCCACCAAAAAGAGAGAAAATTTCCTTTTTGAAAAATACTACTTTTATTTGTAAAATTTAATTAGCTTTTATATCATGTATAAAAAACATAAGAGATTAATGTTGAAAATTATATTGAAAATTATATATATATATATATATATATATATTAAAATAATAAAATATAAAAATGGTGATTTTATTATTTATTGGTATAAAACATACTTCTACATATTTAAATAGTTTTTCAGGAAAAGATTTACTTCTATTTTTAAAAGGATTATACATTAAATTATAATTAATTATAAACAAAAGAATTTAATTATATATAAATATTTTAATAATTTAGTTAATATTTTTTATTCCCACCATTCTAGAAACTATATTTTAATTGTAACATTTAAATAATAATATTTAGTTGTTCGTTTAAGCTCTATGTGAGCATGTCATGTACACTATTGAACATACTTTTTTATATTTTAAACTAAAGATGTTACATCCCCCCCCCTTAATAAATTGAATCCACAAAATTTGAATACATGATATAAAACTAGGGGTTTTATTTTTCAAAATACCATAATTGAAATCCCATGTCAGAAAAGGGTAAAGGAAACATCGAATTTAAAATAAAGGGAATTACAAAGGTCACTTGAGATAACACATAATAGGATTATGTGTATGAAAACATGGACATGGAAGAGAAAAATAATTGAAAACTTCTGATGTAGAGTGATAAATAACATGTTCATGATAAATTTAACTATCAAAAAACCATAAGTCTACGATGGATTAAAAGGTTATTGATTTCATATCAAGAAAAGTAAATGAATAATGTTTTTAATTCAAAATACTTTTCCTAGAGTTTAGCGATTACTTTATTATCTATAAACATAAAGAAACATACATACTTGATATATTTATATTTATAACCACAATTTGATCCTCCTAATATTCAAAAAATTACAATGTACATCACTAAAAATAGCCTTAATCATCAAAGATCAGACAAACCCTAAAGGTTATCAATACCTTAAAAATTATATCCAAAGGTAAAGGAATACTTACCATTAAAAAATAACCTTATATTAACATAATGAAAACAAAACATCTACTGGAAAGGTAATTAATAACTTATTATCACATCACATAAAACCTCATAATGTGTTTCAAAAATTATGAACATGTGGTTATATTTCAAAAAATATCGGGCTCTCTAGAGCTTCCATATCTTCACCAAATGACTCAACATCAATTGTCGTATCAGCAATCAATTTTCCCAAACATTTTTTTTCAATCATTATGATTTCCTTCCTCGATAACTATCTTTAGAAACACATTAGAATAATGACCCAGCTTATTGCAACTAAAAACCTCACCTTTAGATTACTATTGGTTACCCCATTCTTTGGTTGTTCGAGGCTCTTTTCATTATACTCACAAATCCTATGACCAAACTAACCACAACAAAAACACTTCCCTGATCCTGTTAAATGTTCATTGAAAAAAATTCAAATCTTGGAACATTTTTGGGGCTTACCAGTAGATTTTGTTTTCTACATTTATGTCCATCTTGACTATTTTATTCTATTTTCATCTTGTAGAACATAAGAATCGGAAAACTCCATCTCAAATTTTTCAGCACAACAAACCAATTTATCATAACTTTTAAATTATAATGAGGCCAAAGCTCTTCATAGTCATGGTTTCAATCCTGAGTAAAATATATTAATTTTAATATCAATGTCCTGAATAAAATTTCGAACATAAATTTCCAATCTTGTTAAGTATTCTTCATAGGAGGTCATTGAATCGTTATCCTTTTTCTTAATTTCCATGAATTGTTTCCCATATTAATTCAAGAAACCATTAAGAAATATTTATCATGAAATATGATCCTAAATTATTCTGATTCCATGGAATCAACATCATATTTCTTTATAGAATTATTAACCAAAGAACATCATTAGTCAGATTCCCCTTCAATATGATAAATGGAAAGAGTTGCCTTTTGACATTCTAATCATCCCTGACATCAAATATCCTCTCCAGGGAATTGATCCATCATTCAACTACCACTGGTTCATATGATCTATTGAATGATCAGGGGATGTTGCCTCATGAAATGCTTCATTATAGGTATGTTCCTTAATGGTAGATCAAGTTCCTCTCCATCATGGATACCACCACCATTTATAGAATTTTTCAACTTATCCATCACTGCAAAAAAAAAATTCTATTCCAATTTCAACCATTTAGGGATACTAATTTGGAAGTTTATTTCCTCTATGTGCCTTCCCACTATAGCTACCTTATTTACTATGATGAAATCCATTCTAAATAGTCATACTTTATATGTATTAACAAGGTAATATTAAAATTCTATATAATTTCAACTTAACCATAAATCAAAATCATCTTGGGGCATGACATTAAAAATATCCAAACCTATAATATTTTCTAAACCATCCTTTGATACAAGCTATAAGGACTTATCCTTAAACATAAAATATTCTAGTTTTATTGAACTAGAATTCACATTAAATGATCTTTATAGTTTACAGTTTTATAGAATTATAAGAAACTAATATAATGTAAACCCATATATTACAAGTGGATACTTGTACTCAGTATCCATATTTTCACAATATATAACTCTATAAAATAAAACATGATTTATCTTTACAAAAAAACTTCAAAATTAACCCATTGATATCATTCTTTTATCTATTCCCCATTAAATCATGTGAAATACATTTCAAGAATGTAGAATGAGCACATAATCTCAGTAAGTGATAAAGAAAGAAAGGAAACTTTTAGTTCAGTAAAAAAAATTAAAACACATATAATGTTTACCTTTACCTTCAATGTTTATTGAGAATATGAAATAAAACATTATAACATTAAATCCAAACATGCATTTTTCTCAAAGAAAATCATTAAAAACCATAGAATCAAATTAAACCTCCTTTAGGTGACTTAGAGAAAAGTATATATGAAAACCATTCAAAACCATTTAAATTAGAATAACTGTATGTTTCACTTAAAATTAATTAACTAAAGGTTTACATGGAACTATTTTTGGTGATTCCTTGTTAAGATATTATGGTATTACTGAGTTCAATCTAGGCCACCTCATGGTTAGATGTAACGAGCTTTCATAGTGATATTTGGGCCACTCCATGTTAAGATATAACGGGCTTAATAGTAGATATCTCAGCCACCTCATGTATAATCTATATTAGGATCAACCATTTCCTATAATTATCAAGTAACATATCATTAATAAAACAATTTCATCACAAAATACTTTGAAAACCTCTTTTAATCCCATATGAAAACACATTCAGATAAATATATGCTTTTCTTTCAAGAACCCAATCCAATCATAGTTTTCATTCAAAAATAATTTTCAATCCCAAAATACCTGAAAATATAAATATGGTATTTAATTTAAAGAAACATTAAATATTTCAAAGTAAGATTATAATAATAGAATGGCCACAAATATAAAAGTCATTATTTCCATATACATTAAGAATAAAACATTTTTTTTATCATTTGTCAAAATGTTACATATAAAATCATGTGAAAAGTATATAATTTAAAAAAATTAATGGAATTCAAAATAATGATAAATTTTATTTTAAAATAATTTTATATCCATATAATAAAAATTTAATATAAAATCAAGAATATTGGCATATAGAAAAATATTTGATAATTAAATCAATAAATATTCAAAGAATCCCATACCACTTTGAACATTTAAATCATAAGCCACATGAAAGAATAAAATTTAACCAAACATTAAATAACATTATAATAGATATAATATGTATATGTAATTTAAATTTGGTTGTATATAAACATTATTAATGAATAAAGGTTCAAATCATAGAGAAATGTCTCAATGATGTGAGATTGAGAAGAAATCCCTTACCTTGAGTCCGGCTCATCATGTACAACATTTTCCATCCTGAATATTAAAAATAGGTAAATTATTTACATAATTTTTAACATTTTTAGATTTAATTATTCCTTTTTTATCAATTATTATCATGTTATAACAATTACATAATTTTTTATGTTCATGTTGGACGCCTTGACGATATTCGGTACATGAGTCAAAAATGACTTTGGTGTGATGTCAAATGTCAAAGTGGACATTAGTCCACCATATAAAGAATAATATTCTTTTAATTTTTAACATATTTTTTAAATAAATTATAATTTTAAATAAAACCATTATATATGGTTATAAACAATGAACTTCATTATAATCATGAAGATGATAGGTCGTACATACGAATGAGTAATGTTTTCATTTTTCGATGATCATTAGGGAAAGAAGGTAATTATTATTTTATATTTAAAAAATGATAATAATATCATAAATATTATATTAATCACTTATATATACTTATATATATATCATCCATATGATGTGGTGATGAAAAATTAATCACATTGCCTCGTGGAGGTGATAGTTCACATGTTCGCACGAACGACATTATCATTTTTCTATTCACAGAAATACGTGAATAAAAATGACTTATTATTATTTCATAATGAAAAATATGTAATGAATATTATAAATAAATATTAATTCCGTCATTATAATTATTCATGTGAGATGATTATGGAAAATGAAGTATATCTATTCGTAAGGTGGTAGTCTGTCGTACACCCAAACGAATAATTTATTTCTCATTTGAGGAAATTGGATATGGAATTAGGTGATGGTTTTAAAATAATAATAACTCATTATATTAAGGAAACTATATTTATTATTTCATTAAGTATGAATATGATTTTAAGGTAGTGTAAAATAAATGAAAAATATAATCACTTAATTAAAAACGATACATCTTCCACAGATGATCTCTTTTGATTAACAACTTAACATTCTAAGGATGGTGTTCTACCTAAAATAATAACTCTATAATTTGGGGAGGTATTATATGAAGGGTTTTTTGAAGATATTTTCTAAACCAAATAGGTTTTTATGCATATTTAAATGATAATAATTGGTCCCCTTTTAAATGATAGGATAGAGACACTCTTGGAATCCGTCAAAATTTTAAATTAATACAATTTAATTTTCTATTGAAAATGGGTCCAAAGAGATATATTAGTAATATAGGATGATTTTGTGTTTAATCCCTTTAATCCATTGAGAATTAAACATGTTTTTACAATTTTTTAATCCTTATCTTTTTATTTTAACCCTTATTTAACATTTTTAGTTTTTACCGTGATATCGTGTAATTTACACTATGAGGGTTAATATTATTATTATAAAATTATAAAAGACTAATACTGATTTATTTATGAAATTTTTAGAGATATCCCAATTATCATGCCAAATTTTGTATTTTTATGAATTTTATATCATTTAGTACTTTATTTTTTTAAAAAATATATATATCAATAATGTCCTTTTTGACACTATTCAATAGTTGACTTTTTAAAATTATCATAACAGCAAGATAATTTCAACTAAATACTTATGAAATACCCATAACATTTCATAGTATCAAAAAATTATTGTATGACCTTAATAATCCCATATTATATATATTTTATTATTTTTAATACTATTAATTTTATATTTCTTTTAATTAAAAAATTATTTCATCATCGATGTGCAACCCTTTAATTAAAAATTTTCAACAATAAATATTAAAAATAAATTATAATGATAAATATAAGGAGTTTAGCTTCCAAAATTCTATTTATAGTTGAACATATTTCTTATATAACCCAATATTAAAAATATTTCACTTGTTAAGTAAAAAATTGTGGAAAATTGACTTTTTATTGAATATATTATTATAAATGTCATACCCTCATCCAAGTTTCTAAAAAAGGTCATAATTTCAGAACAATAATGATTTTACAAAAAAAATTAATTAAATTAGGACAAGTTTTATGGTAATTTTATAATATTTATAATATTATTTTTACCATTAATTAGTTGATTTACTATTAACTGTGTCAATAAAATAATTAATAAAGTTACTATTCATATTGTCCAAAAAAGTAAAAAATTTACATAATATTTACCTTTTGATTACAAATATTGGATCCATTTTTTCAAATTAAAAACATATAGTTGGAAAAAATTAATTAAAAATTAATTCCTCCAATGGATCGAGAAAACTAGTTTTTAAAGTAAAAACGTTCAAACGTTCACAATTTTTTTATATCAAATTTCAAATTAAAATTGATTCTAATTACCTAAATTGGATTAAAATATAAAAACATGGTATTTTTACATTTTAAAACCGTTCAGAAATAATATTTATCACTATAAATATATTTGATGAAAAAGTAGTTTTCAATTAAAATGCATTGTTTTTCACAATTCATCAAAACATGAAACATAATAGAAAAATTACAAAAACTCAACCAAAATAAATTTTGATAATCTTAATTCAAATAAAAATTTTATTTTTTAAAATATAACTCATTATGGTGTCAAAATCTTGATTTAAAACAAGTGTGCCATAAAAAGGTAGCAAAACTTCCTTTTTGAAAAATACTACTTCTATCCAGAAAACTGGATTTGTTATTATATAATGTCTAGAAAACACATAAGATTAATTTTAAACATAATATTGAATATTATATATATATATATATATATATATATTCCATTAATAAAATACATTAAAATTTATCTGTTTATTTTTTAGTATAAAACGCACTTCTTCCATTAAAATTTTCTTTCATAAAAACATTTCATTTTATTATAAAAATGTGTTTACATTCATTTATAATTAATTTTTCACCAGATAATTAATTACATATACATGTTTAACCCATATTTTCATAATTCATTTAATAATAATCACTCCCTTCACTCTACCAGCTTTGTTTTAATTGTGACATTTAAATAATAAGATTTCGTTTTTCGTTTAAGCTCGATGTGGCATATCTTGTACACTATAAAACATTCAATTTCCTTTTAAAAAACTTGGGATTTTACCTACATGGTCTCCCATTCAAGGCCTAAAAATTTTCTAGTATATTATTATAGTGATAATTATTATTATGATCATACTATAGAAAACTAAATGACCCTAACATCTTCACAGAAACTCTAACACGTAATCCCTCTGCATATCCTCAAACACCTGGATAGGGCGCTTGGTCAGTCCATCTATCTGGGGGTTAGAAGTTGTACACATCCTCAAATAGGTATCTAATTAATCCAAATGGAACCTCCACCACCATGATGTGAACCATGCATTTTTTCAGATAAAATCATTGAGGGAACCCTAAGGAGTCATATGATCCCCTGCATGTACAAATGCCTGAGACATTCCATCGAACTATGATCCCTGTTTGAAAGGAAGTGAGAAGACTTGTAATTTCAATCAACTATCACCCACATTTCATTATGTACACTCTATATATGTGGAATAACTAACACATATTCCATTGATATGCAATCCCATTTCCAATTTGAGATATCAATAAGTAATAAAAACCTTCTGAAACCCGATGCTCAGCCTTCATATGTTGAAATGTGAGCCACCGAGAGAAGAAAACCCTTACCTACTATGCATTAGTACTCTTGTCCAACATCAATCCACATTTAGTTCCAGATACTGACCAATTAAAGGATATTTTTGTTTCTTATTTACAGTGTAACAACCGTTGAAATGTGGGAGTAAAAATCCTAAATGTTGCTACCCATTTCAATTACAATATCATTTCATTTCAGGTGTTAAATTAATTATAACTCCACAGTTAGGCATGATTTTCTTGGAGTAGTGATTAGGATGGGATACATCCTTTTAAGTTTCCTAGGGTATGTGTGTATTTGAGGAAACAAAACACTAAAAGATCATTTTTTTTGGAATTTTTGTATACTAATTAGTCTTGATAATTGAACTAGATGGGTAACAGACTCTTGTGTGCTGTGAAGAAAACCAAGTTATTATAGGAGATCCATGGGGTTAGTTGACCAGGTTAATTACTTGAGTTAGGTTGGGTTGTGATAAATGGTATCATATCCAATACCCAACCTAAAGTGTAGAGGTACTTCATGGTTTTGAGGTGTGGGGTCCATAAAGTGGGTATCGTTCTTTAATAGGATGGACAGTATAAAACCCCCGAACAACTGAGAGTCAAAATGACTAAATAATACTACCCATTTGAAAAATGTGAACCATTATTTTTGGGACCATATATGATTATAACTTCATAGTTAAGTGTTAATGTACTTGAGTAGTGATTAGGAAGGTTGAACACCTTGTATGTTTCCTAAGGTGTGTGTGAGTGAGGAATAAACAAACTGAAAGAACATTTCTTAGCCTTTGGGGATATCCATTAGTTTGATAAATTATCATTGTGGGGAATATCCTATGGTGTGATAAGAAGGAATCCAAGGTATTATAGGATAATCATAGTGTCAATTTACTATGTTCATGGGATGAGGTAGAATGGGTTGTTACATAAGAGATGCCTTGTGAAAAAGCACAATAGTTCCCAACTAGGGGCGATTCAAAACTCAGTAGGATTTCACCATAGGCCAACACACTGAAAGAACATGTGTTTGACTTTTGGGGTAGTAATTATTCTAGTAAGTAACATAGGTGGGTAATATAATGTGGTGTGATGGAAAGGAAACCATGGTATTGTAGGACACCCACGGAGTCAGCTGACCAATTCCATGGCCTGATGGACGTTGAGTTCTAAAAAATGGTATCAGATCCAATACCCAACTAGATGTGCAGAAGCACTGCCTAGGATTGAAATGTTTGGTACACAATGAGGTTTTAGTCCTTTTATAACACCTATAGAATAGTGAAACATAAAAAAGATAAATTTTACTACCCATATCAATATGTTTAACAATTTTTTTCAGGATCCCTCCTGATTAGAAGACTATTGTTAAGAATTCATGGCCTGAAGTAGTGATTAATATGGGTGACCTCTTGGGAAGTCTCTCAAGTGTGTTTGAGTGATTAAAAGCACACTAAAAAATGTGTTTTGGCTGGTGTGGATAGTCATAAGATTGATAATTGACCCCGATGGGTAATATCCTACGGTGTACTGGGAAAGAATCCAAGGTAATATCCTCTTGTGTGTGTTTTAAGAGTGTGGACCAAAATGATGGATTTTTTCATTTAAGGTGAGGATAGTGTAACACCCTTGGGAAAATGAGACATAAAAGGCTAAATGTTTCTACCAATTTCAACAAGATGAACCATTCATTTCATAAGTATACCTGATTAGAACATTATAGTTATGAATTCTTGTAATGGAGTAGTAATTAGGATGGGTGGCCTCCTATGATGTTTCTTAGAGTGTGTGTGAGTGAGGAAAAAATACACAAGAAGAACATGTGTCGGCCAGTGGGGACAGTCATAAGTTTGATAAGTGACCTTGATGGGTAATAGAATGTGGTGTGTAGGAAAGTAAACCAAGGTATTATAGGAGATCCATGGGATCAGTTGAGTTGGTTTATGGCCCGAGGTAGGATGGGTTGTTTCAAGAGAGATGAAATCTTTAAATACACAATAGTGCCCAAGAAGGGGGTCAGTCTAAAGTGATTAGGATTTCCCCATTTACTTCCCAAATCATTCTAATAGGAAATAACATGTAATAATATTTAATATAAAATATTTTTAAATAATTTTAATAAATTTATATCAATTCCACAAACAACTTCTATGAAAACAGTGAAAAATTTCAAAGGAAAATAATTGCATGTATAAAACCTTTCACATTTATTTGGCATACCTATAACCATGTATCCACATAGAAACCATTAATTCCCATGTGGAAGTTCCATACTCATAACCAGTATATCATCAATCCATTATGTCATAATAAGGTGACCAATACCAAGTGTCCATGTGGCACATTCCCCTTTAACAATATCAAGTATATGAATGCAATCACATAAACAATTTATGCCAAAAACTCATGCCAAACCCTAACATGTAAAACTTTTTCAATATTTAAAGAATTTAAAGAAACACCTTCAATGATTGAAAACCAAATATAATTTTAAAATCATCTTTTTAAAATTATTAAAAGGGGGTTCCCCCGAAATCCATCCATTTTTTCAAAATTTCAAAAGCAGAACTAAAACATGTTTACGTCAAGAATCAGACAAGGATTTAACAACCATTTTAATAAATTCATTAAATTAAAAATAATACATTTTATTAAAATTCAAGTGGAGATGAGTGAGAATTCACCTACCTCAGAACTGTTGGTGGAAATGAAGAACAAAACTATGAAACTTCATGGTCTAATCAAAACCCATATACCCTTACCTAAATCCAAAAGTTATTCCTATTGATTTAAATCATAAAACATATATATATTCCTAATAGAAAAGATATATGTTTTTAAGAAGGAGAATAATAATAGATTTATGAATAATAAGGAAAATGGGTACTTACTGATGAATCCAGACCTCCAACACGCTATTATTTTCCTAAGAATAACTTTTGAAATAAAGGGAGTCTTCTCCCAAGCCTAGAGAGAAAAATAATTAGAGATATTGATAGAATAGGGGGATAATAAGGCTTAATGGAATTAATTCATATTAGATACACAAATTTTAGAGAGCAACTATATGCCTCACTATAAGGATGCATAGTTTAGAAAACTGTGCACCAACTGTGTGCTGATAATGTGTTAAGGTTCCACCTCACATATTTGTCTCAAATGGTTAGATAGACCGTGTGAAAAATGTGGATTTCCATCTATTATAAGAAGCGATTATTCCCTTAGACACTCACATGACATGGAAAAACCATGCGATATATGTGCACCATCAAGCATCTATTGTTCTCCTATGCACGGTTTCATAGAGAGGGTGAAAAATTTCTACTAACAATGCAAAAACTAAAAACCTCTATAAAATACTCCAACCCATTCCAAAACCTCTCAAAACCTCCCAAAACTCAACATGATACATATACAGACTAAAAAATACATATATAATGGGTAATTTCTAAAAATCACGGGTTCTATATGAACACCTAATATGATATATTTTCATGTCATTCATTTCTACGTGTTATATATTAATCAATTATGAATGGTCTAAAATTTCGTGAATATCAAAATCTTTTACTCATTATTTACTATTTCAATTGTTTTTAATTTAAGTTTAATAGAAAAATACACATCTTTTCCTAACAATACCATGTGTCAAGTTGATGTTTCATTAATTCCTATATATAAAAAAATATGAAAACATTTTACCATTATTATATGAAGACCATAATCAATTTTTTCACTTTGACAACTTAAAACATATTTTGAAAAAAATTACAATATTTTAAAACACTATTTTTGGTAATTTGGGTGACAGTGCATGTTTTATTAATGTGTTTTTTGTTCCTTCTGGTCAGAAATTAGTCAATAAATTTCCATAATATTACCCTACAATATGAGACCCTATTCCTAGTTTTAGTGGTTTCACATGTTTTAAATCACTATTCAATATAAAACTTTTTTTCCAATCATTTCAACCACACTAAACAAAAAAAATATGTGTTTTCTTATCCCTACATAAAAAAATTCAATCAATAATTATTTGATTTGTATTTCATGAAAATAAAAATCCTTTTCCTTGTTTTTAATAATATGAAATATGTTTTTATCACTTTAAAAAAGTATATTTTAATTTATATCATTTAGACCAAAATTCATGATAGATTAATTTCTTGTTCACTCTTAAAGGTTATAAATAAATTAGTGACAATTTTTTTAAGTTCATAAAAACATAAAAATTATTTCATTCTATTGAATATTTCCTATATTTTTAATCAATATTAAATAGAAAAATGTAAACTCTTCCATTTCAACCACACAACATGTTAAATTGGTGTGTAATTCATTACCTAAAGTCAAAAAACTAATTGGATATTATCGTTCTAGGATGGCATGAAAAATAATTTTCCTTTATCCTATTTTTACTAATTTATGCATGCTTTTAAACACATTAAAATATATAAAAATACTCTTTCAGTCTGCTTGATCACACTTACTATATGGTTTCTGTGTTTAATATTTGAATGGTAAAAATCTATTCATAGATCATTGACCTTGGATATTATGATAAACTGATCTTGTTTCCTTGGTTTTGACTATTCTAGTAATTTTTTGTTATTTTTAATATAAAATGGGTTTTCAATCATTTTATTTACATAAGGAAATTTAAAATTTCATTTATTCCGACTTGCTAAAAAATATATGGTGATGATTTTATTGGATTTTATGAAAATTAATGGTCTATTTCTTAGTTTTATAACTTATTAAACTTTTTAAATCGTTTTTAAATAAATAATTTTCATTTAGTCATTTTAATCACACCACACAACATATTAACATGTCACTCATTCCTAAATGTTATAAATTAATAAAATATAATTTTCTAAAAATTCAATGATAATTCGTGTATGTTTGATTAATTTTGATAGTTTAATTTACTTTAAATTGCTTTTGTATATAAAAATTAAATTTTTATCATTATAAACAAAATACAAATAATATTTAAATTTTTATCTTCACAATATGTTAATAATAAATTAGAGGCCATTTTTAAGGGCTTATATCTTTCCTAATACTTTTCGTTATCATTCTATGGTGTTCAATGGCATGAGATTTTTTTTTTAATTTAAAATATTATTTTAAAATTCATTTTAAAATTTATACAAGTAATTTATATGTTTCAAATTGTTTTTCCAAAAAATATAGAAATTTTAAACTATTTATATTATTTCATAAGTAATTTTCAACATGGATATTATAAAATGTTTTTAATATAAACATTTCATTTTTTATTTTAATCAATTTTTGGCTATGTATGGAATCACACTATTATTTCATAATTTTTTTAATTTAAAATTATGTTTTTAAATATTAAAATAAATTGTGAAGTCTTGAAATTTCTTCTAAATATTTTGTTTTTATATTACCCATATGCAGACCCCCTCCCCACGTCATAGTAGATTTGATTAGTGTAAAGGTAATAATTTTTTTTGTTCCACATAAATTTAGTTTTTTAGATGTGAAATGTTTGTCTAATCTTGTCTTTCCTGCATAATGGTAAGCCTAAAATTTTCTTTTCTACATAAAAGTATTTTCAATCAATGGAATAAGGGTCATACAGGTCAAGGTAGCTCATGTGTAAGTGTGTTCTTCCTCGCATCTTGGTACCCCACTATTTTTAAAACATATATAAATCTTATATGATGTCGTATGAGGGTAAAAAAAATTATCATCTATTGTTTAAAGGTATACGGGCTTCACATAAGGGACTTGATGAGATTTTTTAATTCCATAAAATAATATTTTTCATCTTGTGTGTGGGTATATCCTTACCTGTGTTAGGGTAAATTGGTTTTTCACAACTCGCGTGAGCGTAACTAGATATGTAAGGGTAAACTATATTACCCTTACATATTACATAACTCTCACTTGTGGGTAACACTATTTATATAGAATTTTCATATTTCTCCAAGAATTAATTTTCGTCATGGTTTCATCATATAAAAATAAAATATTAAATTAAAATCATGGATTTAAAAGTATATGAACATAATGAATCAAATCATAAATATTTCTTAAATTTAGGAGTATTAAAATGAATATTGTGAGTGAAATAAAAATAAAATAGATTTTCTATGAATTAAAAATTTAATGATTTTACCCAGTTTTAAGGAAGATCTGAGAAAATCATCATCTGTTATTTGAAACCCGAAATCATTCTATCATTTTTGTTTGTTGTTTATTCTCTAAAATACAAGTCATATATTTTCACTTATGTATTGTGAGTCCATATAGTCAACTTGATTCCTTTCCTACATTTTACACTGGTTATGTTCATTCCCTATCTCTCTATTTTTGGATCATCATATGAGAAGCTTATTTTGAGGAAGCATATTCGAGATATTCTATATTATTTTGTGTAATTGTGATTTTATCATGCTTTTCTTCTTCACTAGGTAATGGGAATGAATCTATTAAATGAAAATAGAAAAAACTGGAAGTTGATGATGTATAAAAGGGAATATATAGAGATGTTTTCATTAATATAAATATATAGGTTATTTTTTCACTGTTACTACTGATATGTTTGTGGAATTATATTCCATTCATTATCTCGAAAAAAATTATATTAATGGAATTACAAACATTATGGGGATTAAATAAATTAGAAGTATAGATAAAAGGGGAAGGGTACTGGTGTTTCACATATAATGTTCTATATATATTAATATTATTTCAACTAATGTTTCTATTGTAAATTCCTCTAAATTGAGAATAGTATTAAAACATTGAGTGTAATAGTAATATAAAATATAAGAAATTATTAATGTAATAACGTAACACATAAACTCTGATATTCTAGTGATGTTAAATAATTTTTATTTAAATAATTTTTGGGTGTTTCTACTTATTGATGTTGTGATACATGAATCCTTTGAAAAAATAATCCTTTTTGATTAAATGATATATTCACATCTCATAGTTATATAATAATTGAACCGGAAGATTACATGGGTTGTTTTAGTCAAATGGATGTGAAATTTGATTGATGTTTTCCATGTATTGTATATACATGAAATAAGATTCTTTCTTGTTATTGTGAGGCTTTGATTATAATTAATAAAGAGGATTTGGTTGGTTATTATTGATAGTAATATGGTTAGTTATGGAAAGGAGAGGCTAGTTTATGGTGCATAGTTGGTACGATGTGTGGGATGTGGAATTCTAGATGATTCATAAATTACGTGGGTTTATTGAAAAGTTTTGAATATATTATGGGGCTATTTGCATGGGTTTGATTGGATAATGTGTTTTTTTATTAGTAATTCTCAGTTTTATGTGATGAAACAAACTTAATAAATATGAAAAAAGATTTTTATCTGGAATATGATATGGTGGGATTTTAATTAAATATTTTAATGTTGCATGGGATACAATTAACTAGATGTAGGCTGCAATTAAAATATATTTACTTAAAATGAATTCATAATAGATGAGAATAAATGTGGGTGACTGCTATGAATGGTTTTTCATTAAATATGATAAATTAATGGAATAATGGAACTATTAATGGTTTTTAATGGATATTATTAATTTTAAAAATAAATGAATAAAAGATTAATTGTGGTTGGTTCTTACAGGTTTTTTAAGGTATTGGATGATTTTCAAGTGGAGGCAATGATGGGAGTTAATGGGTAGTTGAAATGAAATGGTGGAATAAATGAGTGCATGTAGTTTTTTTTGTGAAACCTTAGGCTGGGATTTTTTTATGACAACTATACCTTATATATTCATAGGATTTCTATATTCACCCCTTTTGAGTCTGATAACCTTATATAATCCAAAATGTATTCGGTTCTAGTAATTTTCCCAAATATACAGGTTGACGAGGGTAGATGGATGGAAACCCCCCTCTACCCTAATGAACCTTCAGTATTAGTATGTGATTGTAATGGTAATTCATGATGGGAGACATTCATGGTTTGATTAAGACACATGGTTCATCTCTTTTGTGTTCTTAATATCTTATTGGCATGGTTATGAGGTTGTGACTTGATATGTGGTATGCCTATGATGTGGGTGGGATTGTTTGTGATATGTGTTATGCCCATGATATAGGGGGCATGGACGATGATATTGATTCCCATGATCTCAAGGATTGGTGGATGGTGTTGATGGATATATAAGTGATAGAAGTATAGGATGATTGACATTGGGTTGTGGGAGGGGGAAAGCAGTAAAGAAGTGGTTGTGGGGTGCCTATAATTATATTATTAATAAATTATGTTCTTACATTATATTTTATATGTGTTGAGAGATCCTTTTCAAGGCTAGGTATGGGTAGTAGACTTAATAGGTGTTGGTGGTTATGGTCTTTATTCACTATAGCATTAGTATGATTTTCTCCCATTTGAAAGATATGTCTTGAGGAAGATCATACAATGCATGCATTCTATACTCACCCAATATATATATATATATATACTATTCTTTGTTAATCAGGAGAGAATTGGTGAGTAATCTAGATTATACTACCTTAGAGCAGAGATTTGACGTTGGGGTTTCTACCTAAGAGTTTTTTGTACGTTAATTTTAGATATACAAGATGAATTTCATAAAATGGATTACGAGATTCTATTATACGAGATCTTTTTTATTTAATATAATGAGGTGTTGGTTGGAGGTATTTATGTTATCTCTTTTACTTAAAATTTTTTAAAGGTAAAATCCTCCCCCTGTGTTTTTTATTTCCTCGGGGCTAGTATCCTACCTAGAGCCTACTAGAGAAGGGCTTGCGGGTCACACATTCTCTTCATTACTCACCTAGGAGGGGTAAAAATAGAGTGTGGGTCATGATAGACAGGTATCAAAGATGGTGGTTGATATATTTGATAAAGATTATAGTAAGGAACTATGAGGACTACAGGCCCTGGAAGGGAAACAAAATTAGCTGAGCTTGGTGCATGACATAGACTCGGGACATCAGCTATGACATGAGTTTTTTGGGCCCCCAAGATCTAATACAAGGAATATGAGTCTACTGAATGACCAAGTGAGGCAGTACTACTTACTTGATAGAGAACTTGGAATGTAACATACTTTATGATTATATAAACATCTCTTTTAATTGGTATGATTTCAAGTAAATTGAGAAAATCTATTTAAATGAATTTGAATGAATTACATGCAACCACACATAGGAATTTTTCTTCTGTTGGTAAGGAATGTTATGGATTTAATAATATGATGGGGCAAACCTCCCCATAACGATGAAATATCTTGATGATGTGTTTTAAATCCATGTGGTCGAGTTAGGGATACCCAATGTGGACAATACCCTGGTGTAGTCAATGGGTTCCCTTGATTTGTTTGCTTATGACAACTATCTTGATACTGATATACGGTCTTGTATTCTTTCAATAATTTAATGAGGTGTTTAATTAAAACATTTTGATATCCTAAAATTCATATATAGTAATGTAAAAATATAAATTTTGTTACTGTTTACTTGGTTGTGTTCTTGCATATTGCATATTTTTAAACAAATAAAGGGGATCTTTATAATTGATAGAGCAGTTCTTTGAAACCCATGTTATATAAATCATGCTATGTGTTTATTTGTATTTTTTAGTTTTAATGTTATGCACATTGATATTAATATAATTCCTCAGCCTTAAACCTTACTTAATCTTGAGTTATTACAAGATTACACATTGAGGATCTTTTCAGGTTTAGAGTTTTAGAGAATTAGAACATAAAACTTGCATTACATTTCACATATAAACAAAGTGGTTACATAAAGATAGTATTCATTTTTCCCATCAATGGAAATATATTTAAAATAAAATATGGATTCATTCTTGACACTTCCTTGACACTATCATCATATCATGTACCTTTCCCTTGACCTGTGAAAAACATTTCAAAAAAACTTGGGATGAGCATAAAAAGATCAGTATGGGTTATAAAAATATGGAAAGGAAACATAAGTTCATATATACATAAGAATGAAATCATACTTTACCAATAAAACATAAGCACTTTAACATACCTCATCAAATCATTAATAAATCATAGAAATCATAAGACATAAAGGTAACTTGAGGCATTCATGACATTCTTACGTAGGGATTAACCCTCTTGGTTACGTTTGGAATACCCATCACAGTATATTCCCTAAATCTCTTTGGACAAACCTTAACGTTTCACTCCTTCGTGTTACCCAATGCATTGGAGAGCTATATCGGGCTCACCCGCCCTTAGTTTATCACGGAACCACCCGTCTTCATAATAATGCCCAAGAACCTCAACATAATCATATCACATAAAACATGCATAAAGGAAACATAACATTTCCACCTTTAAATCACAAGATATCAATACAACACATTGATATAAAAACATTATGAAAACCATTTTTAATACCAAACTAAAAGAAAAGTAAAACATGGTATTTATTTTTCTTTTAAAAAAAAGGTATGGCTTGTAGAGGAAGCTGAAACTCAAATAATGGTCACAGCAGCGGAGAAGTCGTTGTCGCCGCATACGTACAACAAAAACATTCCCTTTTTTCATTTAGTAAAATGCTTCGTATAAAAAATATTCCTTTTGGATAAACGTAAAAGTCAAAGGGGTTCATACACCGTATAAAAGAATGTTGTGTATAAAACAAAATATGTCTCAATGAAAGGAGATTGAGACGAAGTCCCAAACCTCGGGTCCGACTTGACTCGATCGTTCTTTAATGTCCTGAATAATAAACTTGAGTTAATTTATACTTTCTTAAGAACCTTTTTCAAGTTCATTATTCCTTTTATATCACTTATTTCCATGTCATGAACACTATGTAATTATTTAAGTTAATAACGGTCGTTTTAACGATCATTGGTACTTGAGTCAAAAATAAACCCTTTATAATTACAAGTTGTTCACCGTTCATGGAGACGGTAAGCCGTACGTACGCATGAACGCTACTTTCATTTCTATTTCGTATTTTATAGAATGGAATCATAATGATATAAAGGTATATTATAATTCTAGTATAATATCATATATAATATCATAGTTCCATCCTTTATATGTCCCACATATGGTATTTAACGAATCAAATCACTTTGAGGGGGCGGTAGTCTGCACTTCCTTAAATGAAGATATCGCGTTTACCCATAATGGAAACCATAAAGGTATGCCCAAAATGAAAAATACAGAAGCTTAAGGAAAAAATAAACATATTATATATCATATATAAATATAGTGACATATTAATGGCCACCTTTGAAGGTGTTAAAAGAATGTTGAACAATCATCGTTTCGGGAGGCCGAAATTCACCATCCACAGAAACAGTATGTTCTTTAACCATTAGATGTAGGTGTGTGTAAGTGTAGCTCGAATACTTCTTATAAAAACATCCTAGTATATTGAATATACTGTAGTTTTTACAAAAGAAATTAATAAAAAGAGTTTAGGAGGTTGGAGAAGCAAAATAAAACAAAAGGACTCAAGTGAAGACATTACCTTAAAATCGGGTAACCCCCTTTGGTTTGAGCTCAAAGGCTTCCTTGGGAAGACTTATGCCCAAATTTAGGCTTCAAGGAGTAAGAGAGGTAAGTGGATAGACAAAATGGTCAGGGTTTGGCCGAGGAAAAGGCTTTGGAAGTGTGGGTAAGGAGGTAGAGGTGGGGGCCTTTTATAAGAGGAGAGGAGGGGCACTCTTGGAAAGTAAAGAAATGTTACTTTATTTGAAAATGATTTTAGGATTCAAAAGGTCCCACATTGATATAATTAGAGGTTAAGGTGATAAGGGTTCGAACTCCACCCATACAATAGGTTTTGGACTTGTTTAGGTCATAGATTTCACATTATCATTTCATTTTATTTAAATCCTTCATTAATGAGCTAATCGCTGCATCATCATGATGTCATAAATAATTTAATAAATTTAATGTATAAAAATTATAAAAAATATCATGATGTAGGAAATATTTTTATCTTTATAATGAATATTTATAGTCCAAAAGATCATTTATTTAGACAAAATTAAAAATATTTTACTTAGGTGATACATTCTTTGTCATATTTAACATTCTTTAAAAATAAAAAGATAAAAAGTCACTTTCTCACAAAAGTGATTCCATGGGGCCCCCAAGTTTGGCACAAGGCATTAAATGGTCGGCCATGAGACAACCAGTAGCCTTAGGACACATGTTGTGGTCTTTTTGTAATATTATGATATCATTTTATTATCCTTAACTACCTGATTACTCATTAATCAAGATAATTAAAAATAATTACTGTCGTTACTATTCATAATGTCCAAAAAACAAAAGAGTCTTGATTACATAATTTGGACCTTCTGATTCCAAATATGTAATCCATTTTACCAAATTCCAAACACATAAATTGCAATAATTGATTTAAAAATAATTCCCGTTGTCGAAACAAATAGAGGGTTTTTTTTGAAACAATATCTATGAAAAGTTTGGCATTAGTTTATGCCCAATTCCAAAGTGAAATTAATCCTAATGACCACCATTGTATTAAATGGTAAAAATATATTCTAATTTAACTTTAAAACCAATTAAAAAGATAATCTAATCATATAAATAAAGTAGATTAAAAAGCAATTTTGATGTAAAATACAGTATTTTTCACTATTCATTAAAAAATGAACATTGTCAGAAAAATACCAAAAATTCACACAAAGTAAATTTTGATGTCCCAATCATAAAGAATAAGTTTATTTTGACAAACATAGCTTATAAAATTGTCAAAAGATAGATTGAAAAATGGTTTGCCATCAAAAGGCAGTAAAACAATCCTTTAAAAAATATTAGTGTATTCCATGCTTAAGATTGGATTTATTTTCATTTTAAGCCTCTAAAACACTATCTAATTCATTAATAGACATAGATAAAAATATCTATTATTCATAAGATAGTTTCTCTTCCAGCTAAACTACCTCTGGACTCAAAACATGAGATGGATCTGGCATATACTTTCTCAACATCGAAACGTGAAAAACATTGTGTACCTGAGATAAACTCGGAGGTAAAGCCACCTGGTATGCAACTGATCCAACTCTCTCCAGAATTTAATATGGTCCAATGAACCTTGGACTCAGCTTTCCTTTCTTACCAAATCTCATCACACTTTTCCATGGTGATACTTTGAGAAAAACATGATCACCTACCTCAAAAGTTAGATCATTCCTCCTGTTGTCTGCATAACTCTTCTGCCTACTTTGAGCTGTTATCATGTGTTTCTGAATCAGCTGAACTTTTTCTGCCATCTATTCTACCAATTCTGGTCCCATCAACTTCCTTTCACCCACTTCATCCCAGAAAGCTAGAGTTCAACACCGTTTCCCATATAATGCCTCAAATGGTGCCATCTGTATACTGGAATGAAAACTGTTATTATATGAAAATTCAACCAAAGAAATATGTTGGTCCCAACTTCCCTGATAATCCATCGAACAAGCTCGTAGAATATCCTCCAAGGTCTGAATTGTTCGTTCTGACTGCCCATCTGATTGAGGATGAAATGTTGTACTAAAATTTAATTCAGTACCCAACGACTTCTGAAGGCCTTTCCAAAAGTTAGAAGTAAACCTGGGATCACGATCAGATACAATGGAGAGGGGAACTCCATGTAACCTGAATATCTCTTTAAGATACAAACAAGAAAGTTGATCTAGGGAAAAAGTATCTCGTATAGCAAGGAAATGAGCAGATTTAGTCATGCAATCAACAATAACCCAGATTGCATTATTACCTCGAGATGTCTTCGGTAATCCCACAACAAAGTCCATGGATATATTCTCCCATTTCCACTCTGGCACTGGTAAAGGCTGAAGCATCCCTTTCAGTAACTGCCTCTCTGCTTTAACCTATTGACATGTCAAACACTTCACAATAAAATCAGCAATATCTCTTTTCATTCCATCTCACCAGTAATACTCCCACAGATCTCTGTACATCTTAGTACTGCCAGGATGAACTGAAAACGGAGAACTATGAGCTTCACATAACAACTCTCTCTTCAAATATGAATCACAAGGCACACAAAATCTCTTCCCAAATCTCAAAACGCACTCATTATCAATGTTGAATTCAGGAAACTTACCCTTCTGAACCAACTCTACCTTTTTCTGCAACTCACTGTCTTGCTTCTGTGCTTGCTTGATTCTGTCTGATAGAGATGATCTCACTGATACCTGAAACAAAACAGAAGAACTTCCTGCACCAACAACTTCTATGCCAAAGTTCATCAAATCCTTAACCAAAGGATCATGTTCCAAACACAACATTGCTAATGAAGCGTTACTTTTTCGACTCAAAGCATCAGCCACTTTATTTTCTTTTCCCAGATGGTAATGAATTGTACAATCATAATCCTTGATTAATTCCAGCCATCTCCTCTGTCTCATGTTTAACTCTTTCTAAGTGAATATATACATTAAACTTTTATGATCAGTATATATTTCACACTTTACTCATACAAATGATGCCTCCAAAATTTTAAAGAGAAAACAACAGCAGCTAATTCCAAATCATGTGTAGGGTAATTTACCTCATGAGTTTTCAACTGTCGTGAAGCATAAGCAATTACCTGATCATTCTGTATTAGGATGCAACCAAGTCCTTTCAATGAATCATCATTGTACATAACAAACTCACCATTCCTGGAAGGTAGTTCCAAAACTGGAGCATTCACCAATCTTCTTTTCAATTCCTGAAAACAATCATCACATTCTTTTGTCCAGATAAACTTAACACCCTTCCGAGTTAGCTTAGTCATTGGACTAGATAACCGTGAAAAATTTCTAACAAACCTTCGGTAATAGCCTGCCAAACCAAGGAAGCTACGAATCTCAGTTACATTTGTGGGTCTTGTCCAGTCTTCCACGACTTTTGTTTTTGCAGGATCAACAGTTATCCCATCTTTAGAAACAATGTGACCAAGGAAAGAAATTTGTTGCAACCAAAACTCACACTTTCTGAATTTTCCATACAGTTTCTTTTCTTTTAAGGTTTGCAATATAACCCTTAAATGTCTTTCATTCTCCTATTTACTTTTAGAAAACACCAAAATATCATCAATGAAAACCACCACAAACTTATCCAAGAACTCATTGAAAATTATATTCATTAAGTCCATGAATACAGCAGGTGCATTGGTTAGCCCAAAAGGCATTACTACAAATTCATAATGGCCATATCTTGTACGGAACGTGGTCTTCGGAACATCTACTGCCTTTACCTTCAGCTGATGGTACCCCGATCTCAAGTCAATCTTTGAAAAATACTGAGCTCCCTGGAGCTGATCAAACAAATCATCGATATGAGGCAAAGGATATTTGTTCTTAACATTGATGTTATTCAAAGCTCTATAATCAATGAAAAGTCTCATTGAACCATCTTTCTTTTTAACAAATAAAACAAGAGCACCCCATAGTGATGTGATAGGTCGAATGGAACCTTTCTCTAATAAATCTTGCAATTGCTCCTTCAACTCTAAAAGTTGAATTTGAGCCATTCGATAAGGGGGTTTTGAAATTGGCTTAGCATCAGTAACTAAGTCAACAGTAAACTCAACTTCCCGATCTAGTTTTATTCCAGGCAACTCATTAGGAAAAACATCAGGATACTCATTTACCACTGGCACATCATTAATCTGAACAGTTCCCTTGTTTTCAACAATGTGTGCAAGGTAACATTCATTTCCATCTTTTACAATTTTCATGGCCTCTTGATAAGTTATCAACAGTAAGGGTTCATTCTTGTACACAAACTGAAATTCTTTCTGAAAAGAAACTTCTTTAGCTCTACAGTCAATCTTAGAATGGTAAATAGAGAGACAATCCATACCCAGGATAACATCAAACTCTATTAGAGGTAGAACAATAAGGTTTGCAAGTAGTTTCTTTCCACAGATAAGGATAGGAAGATTCTTATAAATTCTTTTTGCCTCAACATTTCCCCCATGTGTTTTTACCAAAATTTCAGGAGTCATTTCTTGAGATGGTATTCCCATTTTACTAGAAAAGGTTTCAGAGATGAAAGAATGTGTAGACCCCGAATCAAACAACACACTGGCATAATCTGAAAAAACAAACAAAGTACCTAATACAATTTCATTTGATGGCCCGACATCTGCTGAAGTAGTTGCAAAGGATTTCACCACCCCTTTCTACTTGTAGTATAACTGCTTCCCATCACTCAAACTCTTTGTCAGACACTCGTTTGCATAGTTACCCATCTCATTGCACTTAAAACATTTCACTAACTGTAAATCAAATTTGGTCTTACCTTCACCTTGATCTTTTTCAGTGCAATCACGAGCCTTATGTCCCATCTTACCACATCGGTAGCACTTTCCAGAATTCATAAGACATTCCCCAGCATACCTTTTTCCACATTTATCACAAACTGGAAACTTAGATTTCTTACCATCAGACTTTTTTGAAGAATTCTTCCCTTTCTCCTGCCACCTTGGTCTCTTCTTCTGCTGGTTGTTATAGAACACTTGATCATAGGAAAACTCCATTTCCACCTTCTCAGTACATCGAACAATCTTTTCATAACTTTTAAACTCACAAGAACCTAATGCCCTTCGATATTTTGTCTTTAATCCTGAGTAAAAACGATTGCTTTTACTATCAAGGTCTCGGATAAAATTTGGAGCATACCTTGCCAATCGAGTGAACCTTTCTTCATAGGTAGCCACTGAGTCTTCCTCTTGCCTCAATTCCAAGAATTGTTTTTCCATCCTAAGTCGAACAGCCTTAGGAAAATACTTTTCAAGAAACATACCTTTGAATTCATCCCAGTCGAGAGCATCAATCTCATCAGCGTCCCTGATATTTTTAACCATCGACCACCACTGATCTGCTTCACCCTCCAAATGGTAAATAGAAAGACTAAACTTTTGATTGTCTGAACACCCCATGACATTGAAAATATTCTCTAGTTCTTTAATCCACCCTTCATCTAGCACAGGGTTAGATGATCCTCTGAATGATGGGGGATGTTTCCTCATGAAATGTTCCACCACTGACATGTTCCTCTGTGGTTGATCTAGCTGATCTCGTGCATGGATACCACCACCATTTATCACTTGAGTCAACTGCGCCATTACTGCAACAAACTGTTTAGTTCCAATTCCGACCATCTCAGGATGCTGATTCGGAATGTTATTTCCTTCAGTATTCCTTCCTAGCACTGCTTCCCTGTTTCCTCTGCGGAAAACCATTATGAACAAACATGTCTTAGATGAAGCAACATGGTAATCTTCAAATGCTATATCATTTCAAAAAAAAATATTTTTGGATAATCATTTAATAGAATTATAACTCCTAAAGTTATCTAAACCGACCTCTGATACCAACTATAAGGCCCCAGCCTTAAACCTTACTTAATCTTGAGTTATTACAAGATTATAAATTGAAGATCTTTTCAGGTTTAGAGTTTTAAATAATTAGAATATAAAACTTGCATTACATTTCACATATAAACAAAGTGGTTACATAATGATAGTATTCATTTTTCCCATCAATGGAAACATATTTAAAATAAAACATGGATTCATTCTTGACACTTCCTTAACACTATCATCATATCATGTACCTTTCCCTTGACCTGTGAAAAACATTTCAAAAAAACTTGGGATGAGCATAAAAAGCTTAGTATGGGTTATAAAAATATGGAAAGGAAACATAAGTTCTTATATACATAAGAATGAAATCATAATTTACCCATAAAACATAAGCACTTTAACATACCTCATCAAATCATGAATAAATCATAGAAATCATAATACATAAAGGTAACTTGAGGCATTCATAACATTCTTACGTAGGGAGTAACCCTCTTGGTTACGTTTGGAATACCCATCACAGTATATTCCCTAAATCTCTTTAGAGAAACCTTAACATTTCACTCCTTCGCGTTACCCAATGCATTTGAGAGCTATATCGGGCTCACCCGCCCTTAGTTTATCACGGAACCACCCGTCTTCATAATAATTCCCTAGAACCTCAACATAATCGTATCACATAAAACATGCATAAAGGAAACATAACATTTCCACATTTCAATCACAAGATATCAATACAACACATTGATATAAAAACATTATGAAAACCATTTTCAATACCAAAATAAAAGAAAAGTAAAACATGGTATTTATTTTTCTTTTAAAAAAAGGTTTGGCTTGTAGAGGAAGCCGAAACTCAAATAATGGTCATGGTGGCGGAGAA
The DNA here is from genome assembly GCA_963277665.1 of Viscum album. NCBI lineage: Eukaryota > Viridiplantae > Streptophyta > Magnoliopsida > Santalales > Viscaceae > Viscum > Viscum album. Next base: position 1,072,067,536 of record OY728121.1, on the reverse strand, counting down.
TTCGTTGTCACCGCATACGTACGACAAAAACATTCCCTTTTGACGTTTAGTAAAAAGCTTCGTATAAAAAATATTCCTTTTGGATAAACGTAAAAGTCAAAGGGGTTTATACACCGTATAAAAGAAGGTTGTGTATAAAACAAAATATGGCTCAATGAAAGGAAATTGAGACGAAGTCCCATACCTCGGGTCCGACTTGACTCGATCGTTCTTTAATGTCATGAATAATAAACTTAAGTTAATTTCTACTTGCTTAAGAACCTTTTTCAAGTTCATTATTCCTTTTATATCACTTATTTCCATGTCATGAACACTATGTAATTATTTAAGTTAATAATGGTCGTTTTAACGATCATTGGTACTTGAGTCAAACATAAACCCTTTATAATTACAAGTTGTTCATGTATCCATTATATCCAGAATTATAATCATGATGTATATATCATATATATCCAGTATATACATGCATTTATAATATTACATAATCATTTATAGGTAAGAAATGAAATGCACCATTCATGGAGACGGTAAGTCGTACGTACGCATGAACGCTACTTTCATTTCTATTTCATATTTTATAGAATGGAATCATAATGATATAAAGGTATATTATAATTCCAGTATAATATAATATATAATATCATATTTCCATCCTTTATACGTCCCACATATGGTATTTAACGAATCAAATCACTTTGAGGGGGCGGTAGTCCGCACTTCCTTAAATGAAGATATCGCGTTTACCCATAATGGAAACCATAAAGGTATGCCCAAAATGAAAAATACAGAAGCTTAAGGAAAACATAAAAATATTATATATCATATATAAATATAGTTACATCTTAATGGCCACCTTTGAAGGTGTTAAAAGAATTTTGAACAATCATCGTTTCGGGAGGCCGAAATTCACCATCCACGGAAACAGTATGTTCTTTAACCATTAGATGTAGGTGTATGTAAGTGTAGCTCGAATACTTCTTATAACAACATTCTAGTATATTTAATATACTGTATTTGTTACAAAAGAAATTAATAAAAAGAGTTTAGGGGGTTGGAGAAGCAAAATAAAACAAAAGGACTCAAGTGAAGACATTACCTTAAAATCGGGTAACTCCCTTTGGTTTGAGCTCAAAGGCTTCCTTGGGAAGACTTATGCCCAAAGTTAGGATTCAAGGAGTAATAGAGGGAAGTGGAGAGACAAAATGGGTAGGGTTTGGATGATCCAAAGGCTTTGGAAGTGTGGGTAAGGAGGTAGAGGTGGGGGCCTTTTATAAGAGGAGAGGAGGGGCACTCTTGGAAAGTAAAGAAATGTTACTTTATTTGAAAATGATTTTCGGATTCAAAAGGTCCCACATTGATATAATTCGAGGGTAAGGTGATAAGGGTTCGAAATCCACCCATAAAATAGGTTTTGGACATTTTTAGGTCATAGATTCACATTATCATTTCATTTTATTTAAATCCTTTATTAATGAGGTAATCGTTGCATCATCATGATGTCATAAATAATTTAACAAATTTAATGTCTAAAAATTATAAAAAAAATTCATGATGTAGGAAATCTTTTCAGATTTCTAAAGAATATTTATAGTCCAAAAGATAATTTATTTAGACAAAATTAAAAATATTTTACTTAGGTGATACATTCTTTGTCACATTTAACATTCTTTAAAAATAAAAAGATAAAAAGTCACTTTCTCACAAAAGTGATTCCATGGGGCCCCCAAGTTTTTCACAAGGCATCCCATGGTCGGACATGAGAAAACCAATAGCCTTAGGACACATTTTTTGGTCTTTTTGTATTATTATGATATCATTTTATTATCCTTAACTACCTGATTACTCGTTAATCAAGATAATTAAAGATAAATACCGTCGTTACTATTCATAATGTCCAAAAACAAAAGAGTCTTGATTACATAATTTGGACCTTCTGATTCCAAATATGTAATCCATTTTACCAAATTCCAAACATATAAATTTCAATAATTGATTTAAAAATAAATTTCGTTGTCAAAACAAATAGCGGGTTTTTTTTGAAACAATAACTATGAAAAGTTTGGCATTAGTCTATGCCCAATTCCAAAGTGAAATTAATCCTAATGACCACCATTGGATTAAATGGTAAAAATATATTATAATTTAACTTCAAAACCAATTCAAAAGATAATATAATCATATAAATAAAGTAGATCAAAAAGCAGTTTTGATGTAAAATACAGTATTTTTCACTATTCATTAAAAAATGAACATTGTCAGAAAAATACCAAAAATTCACACAAAGTAAATTTTGATGTCCCAATCATAAATAATAAGTTTATTTTGAAAAACATAGCTTATAAAATTTTCAAAATATAGATTTAAAAATGGTTTTCCATCAAAAGGCAGTAAAACAATCCTTTAAAAAATATTAGTGTATTCCATGCTTAAGATTGGATTTATTTTCATTTTAAGCCTCTAAAACACTATCTAATTCATTAATAGACATAGATAAAAATATCTATTATTCATTAATTACTTGGGATGTTACAATTAAACTGAAAATGATCACGATAGGGTTGCATTATCTGATCATGATAAGTACAGAAAAAGAATTATAAATGTTTCGATGTAGTGAGGATTGAACTATTAATAACCTACTTTGAATCACAATTTATGTTAGTTCGAAATATTTGGTAATGAATTCTTGATTGTATTTAAACCATGATGTTATTTTTACTCAATTATAGATTGGTTTCCTTTTAATAATAGTCATAATGATTTTATGTTTGATCTTATAACTTTTTTAATGTTTTTAGTTGTACTGAAGTGTATTGATATGAAGTGGTCTTTATAATTAGAACATAACAATTTTAAATAGATTCATACTAGTTAAAACATGATTCTTTACAAGTTATTAAATTATTAGATACTTAGTTTCCTTTAGTAATATGACATGTTAGTTTTAAATATTAAATATTATATCAAATTAATTAACAAACTTTAACGAGAAATTTGGAAATTGAAATTATTGTTTAAAATGGATATAATTAGTTAGTTAATGTGTTTTCATTAATGAAGAAATATATCAAATTTTCCATGATAATTTTTTATGAATAATTTTATTAATTAAATATTCCATTGATGGTTAATTTATAATTTTAGAATAAATGTTTACACAACTTTCTTTTTATTTTGACATTCCTTAATATAATTTTTTTCATATGTTAAACTTAATTTATTAGAATTAACTACAAGATGTAAGTATGAGTCATTTATTTAAATATCATGACATGAGTTGTTAATTCTTATTTCTTATCTTGTGTTAATTAAAAAGGAGTTTTCATGCATTCATAATGCATATTATATTTTTAACTAAACAAGTGGTGCACGATTTAAATTGATAAATGAGTTAATGAATTCTATTAAATTTTTATACAGGAAAGATAAATTTTGACAACTATTTTCCATTACATGTTAATCATGATAATTTTTTAATGTTATGATTTTATCATAGCATTATCTACTATGTTATGTTTTTATTTAGTATAAAACATGAAATGGTAACATATATAAATTAACTTATAAATGAAAAAAATGATATGACATTAATAAACAAGGTAATTAGGTGAAAATATTATGATGTGATTATAATAAGAATATTATAATTATACATTCACTGAACATGAAACATTCTAGGAGAATATCCCTTAATGATATGTTATAATGTCATGTATCAGTTGTTAGTCCCACGATTTCCATCAAATGTTACCTATTATATTGAATTCTTTTTTTTTTGAAATTCAAAACCTGTTAAACTGATTCTATGATAATAAAGTATTCTTAAAGTGTCATTGTTATGTTATTTTAAAATCCTTTATAAAAAAATTCCTTTAATGAATTCCTTATTGTTAGAATAAAATGAATGATTTTAATCTATACAGATGTATCTTTATTCTTTTATAAGTTTTCATTCCATGGGTTACCTTAAACTTATGATGTATTATATTCATGTGTTAAGAATTTATTACAAGGCTATGTATGGAAAATTATTTCTAAAATTATTGGGATATATAAAGCATGAGTAGTGACAACCTATTGAGAATTTGAGAACATTTACATGAATGTAACTATTCATTCCAATAATGGGATATTAATGTGTTATATATTAAACTGTAGATGCCATTCCTTGGGTAGTATGTGAAAATTTTAATATGAAGTCTTAAATATTGAGTGTACATTTTAATAAAATTGTGTGACTAAAAAAGGGAATTATAAATTTTTATATAAATGTATATTATTTAATGCTAGGAGAACATTTTTATGAATTGTTATGGAAGAATTCCAGAATGTATTAAACATGTTAACTTGGTTCTCTTTTAATTTGGTTAATTAAATTCTTACTTATTTAGGAATGTTGTATAATGATCATGTCATACCTAAATGTTTAAGTAAAATCATGTCCCCCTAAATGTATTATGAAAGAATTTTTAGTTGGTAGTAGGTTTTTTAATGAAATATTCAAATTGAGTATGAACAATATGATACTTGATAGTAAGGAATGTATTAATTTTCAATTTAATTTGAAACCATTTCTAGTGTTAAAATTAAAATTAATGATATGATGGTTGCATTGAATTGTGACTTGATGAATTTCAGTGTTCTATATGATGTCTTGATTATGATTGATTCCCTTGAAATATTGATATTTCTATGTCAAAAAATATGTTTCTTTAATTATACATGAGAATTCAAAAGGCTAGATAAAATTAAATACTCCCATAATATAAAATAATCCTAGAAAATTCTATGATTTTTATTTAACATTGGGTTTAATTGATTACATTTCTTGAAATTTTACATTATTTTTTCTGTTCTTGTATTTATTGAATAACCTTACATAGAAGGATAATCATTTAAACCTCATAATGAATATTTTTTTGTAATTTTAAAATTAAGTGATAGTATTCTTATTGGACACACTAAATTCTTGTGAGAAGAACAATAAAAGGGTGGTTGATAATATTTTTTTGATAGTTTTTTATGTTTGTTTATGTGGGATTTGTTGTGTCTTGTGTCAAAATAATTGGTAAATTGATATTGCAATGTGAAATCCTTGAATCTGTGCTCATATATTATATCTTAGGTATTGGAATTACGTTATATATTTTTGAGAGGTATCTCCTTGTAGTATGTGGCAATTGCGGATGTTATTAATATTTCATTTGGGGTTGATTTTAATTCTTGACGAAGAGAATATCATGATAAGTATCTGATACAAGGTCCCATATCTTTCTAGATACATTCCATTATCATTCATTGGTGTTTGGTGCCTCAGAAAAGTATTCATATTTTATGAATATTACTAAAAGTGATTTTACAATTTATTAATAAAATTTGATGTTTTAAAGAGTCACTGTGGAAAATAATGAAAAATTTCATGAGTTTCGATTATTTTTTTATGTAATTTAGAATATAAAAATGAATGAAATTTTTAATAAAAACCATTCACTTTTTGTTTTTATCATTTTTGGGATAATTATAGAATCACCAAATCATATTATAGTTTTATTTATTTTAAATGGATTTTTAAAAATCTTAGAACTATTTTTGAAGCCATGAATTTTTTTTCTAAATATATTTTTATTCTACACTGAATAAGGCCCCCCTTGACTATGTTAAAGTAGATTTGATATATGTAGTGGTAAACTGATTTTATGGGTAGAATAAAGGTATTTTATTAGATGAGTAAAGGTGATTAGAGTTTTGGTATGATCGGATAATTATAAGCCTGAAATTACCTTTACTATTTAAAGGTAGATCTTACTTTTCATGTAATGGTCAGTCACATCAAGGTATATCACATGTTAGGGAGTTCTTCCCCACATAAAAGTATCCCTCTATTATTATATCCTTTGTAAAGTTTGTCTGATATCACATAAGGGTATTCCAAAATATCCTGAGTTTCATAAATGAATATAAATTTCATGAAAGTTTATGGGTGATCATTGGATTTCTATGTAATAGTAGTCTTCATCTCGCATGGGGGTAAGTATTTCTCTATGTTAGGGAAGCTTGTTTTGGAATTGATAGCATGTTGGTAGTTGACAATATAAGGTTGGACCACATTACCCTTATGATCTTCATCCCTCACGCATTAGGATAACCCTCTTTATATATAATTTCCATATTTCTTGCAGAATTAATTCTACATCATGGTTTCACTATATAGAAAGAAATTATAAATGAAAACTTGGATTTAAGATTATATGTGAATATATTGAATCAAACCTTCAATTTTTATTAAGTTTAAGATTTTTTATTTGGATTTTATGAGGGAAATAGAAATTAAATATATTTAAAATGAATAAAAATTTGAAATATTTGAAACAATATTAATGAAGAACCAAGAAAATTTTATTACGTTGTATTAAAACAAAAATATTCCCCTTTTATGAGTTTCTTTTTTCCTTCTATCAACCCTAGGTTCCCTCAACGCTGACTCTCAAGTCCAGTGATTCATTTCAATCAACTCGAGTCCTCCCTTACATTTCATCCAGGTTATATTAATTTCCCACTCTCTCTATTTTTTATATAGCACATGAGAGGTTCCTTGCGTATTGGGGATTCAATACCAGGTCTATTTTACTTCATTTCATTATGATATTATCATTATTTTATTTTTCACTATGTTATTTAAATGAATTAATTTAAAAAATAGAATATAACTTATAAGGTGAGGATGATGTTAAGAGAAGTGTTTATACCATTTTAATATATATATATTCTCATGTTATTATTTTTCATTTTTACTATTTTTTGTATTTTTATAATTATATAACATGATTTATTATGTAAAAACTAATATTAATGGAACTAGAAACAAAATGGGGATTAAATAAGTTGGAAATTAGGGAAAATTGTAAGGGGTTAATGTTATGCGTGAAATTTATTATTTATTTTTATGTTATTTCCTAGGATACTGCTTCGGTGATTTCCTATGAAATAAAATATTATGAAAAAAAAATAAAGAAATGGGACAATAAAATAGGATTAATGTTTTTCATAATAAGGTGACCCAAAAAATCTGATATTCTAGTGATGTTAAAATAATTTTTTTAATGCAATTTCATGTGTTTCTTATTATTGATTTTTTGATATAAGATTTTATTTAAAATATGAATTTTTTCTGATTAAATGATGTAATCCCTCCACATAATTACATAATAATTGAAGTGGATGGTTAAATGGGTTGTTAGAATAATATTAATGTGAAATATGATGGATGTTTCCCATATATTTTGTAAACATTGAAATATAATTTTTTTCAAATTGTTCTGTGGTTATATCTATAATTAGTTATGAGGTTGTGGATGGTTATTATGGTGATATTAATTTTTTCTGTTATAAAAACCGAGCCTGATTTAGGGTAAATAGTTAGAACAATGTGTGTGATGTGGAATGAAATATGATCAGTAAATGATCTAGGATAATAATGAGGTGGTCACTATATTGTAGAGATATTTGTGTGGCGATGGTCAGATAATGTGGGATTTAGATAGATATTCTTATTGGTATGGGATGAAATAAAATTAATAACTATAAAAATAGAAATTATGCTAGAATAATATAGTGTGGGCTGTTAATTATCTATGGTAAACTAGAATGGGCTGGAATTAAATAGTAAATGCATAAAATGAATGAATTGTAGATGTGAATACATGTGATTAATGACATAGAATGGTCTATCATTAAATATGGGAATTAAATTTCATAATGTGGTGAACAAAAATACTAGAATTTACTAAATAAATTAATAAAAGTTGAACTATAGTGGGTTCTTATGGTTTTGTGTGTGTTTTTTAGACGGTTATGTTCTATAGGTAGTGATGGGTGTTAATGGGTAGTAGTTAGGAAATGAAGGAAGAAATGAGTTTTTTTGTAGTGTTGTTTGTGTGAACCCATAGACCATGATTTGTTTATGACTAATATAACTTGTATTCTCTTATGATTTATTTACACACCACACATGAGTTTGATAATATTACCAGTTCCTAAATGTGTTTGGTTCTTGGTGGTTTTCCAAACAAATGGGTTAGTAAAGGTGGACTTATGGATACCCCTTTTCCACATTCTCCCTATAGAAGTAGTTGGTGATGATTGTAGTAGTACATGATGGGGGTCATGCATTATAGGATGAGGGAATGAGGTAGATTCCCTACATGTTCATGATACACTACTACCCATGTTATGACCTTATGAAATTATATGAGCTACGTCGATGAAGTGGGGGATTGGATATTGATATGGGGTATGCCCATGATGATGGTGGATTTGATTATGATATTGATTCTACTGATGAGGGGGGATTGATAGAGGATTATGATTTTCATGGAAGTGATATAAGGACAAAGTTTGTGGAAATGTGTGTGATAGTGGTAAACAATTGGGGAAGTTATTGTGGGGAGCCTATTATTACATTAATTTTATATTATTTTATTACATTATATGTAATACTTGGTGAGCATGTCATAGTGAGGATGGTTATGGATATTTGACCTAATAGGTGAATGTTTTTCTACTATTTATTCATTGAGGAATTAATACGATTTTCTATCAATTTCAGGAGAGTTCTTATGGAGGATCCTACTTAGTATACATGTTATTATCATCCAATGTATATATAAATTGTTTTTCAGGTAACCAGGAGTGCTTTGGTGACTAATTTGTACTATAATTTCTTATAAGGGAGATTAGTTGAAAGTTTTTTTTCCAATTAGTCCTTTTTTACATTAACTTTGGAGACACATCATGTATTTTATATCACGAATTGTGGTATTTTAATTTTTGATCTTTTTATAATAGTTTAATTAAAATCAAAGTCCATTTTAAATATTTAACTACTTGAAATATGGTTTTGAGAATTTAAAATCATTTAAAATGCTATTATATTCCTTAAAACTACACCACACATTTTTTTATTTTATGTTTTTTTATAGGTCAAAAATTAATCAATTGTCATTTTCATAGGATTTTATGACAGTCCAATTTGGTTTTCTTATTTTATTCCATTTCACTTATTATGATTTACTTTTTAATCTAAAATTATTTCCATCCATTTTTACCACACATTATTTCAGATAAAAATTACATACATTATTATATATCTAAAATTAATCAACTATTGTTGATCAAGAATTTTAAGATAATAGGAGATCAATTTCATGGTTTTGATCATTTGATGAAAAATTATGACCAATTTTATTTATAAAAAGACACTTTTGGTTATTTTGATCACATGGATATAACTATTTACATTATTTTTTGTTTATATTTATTGAAAATTCATTAATGATCATTTTACTAAGATGTTAGTGATAATATAAGATGGTTTTTTTATTTTGAACCTTTCATTTGTTTAGTCAATCTTAAATATAAAATGAAATTTTAGTCATTTTAAACACACCACACATTTCATTATCAATTTTTTCATTCTTACATGTCATAAACTAATTTAAAATCAATTTCTAGGATTACATAACAATCATAGGGAATTTTATATTTTTTTCTTTTAAATCACATTTTCAAACACTAAAAAATCTATGATTTTTTTGCTTTTCCAACCACACCCATGTTGGATTTATTTTCTGTTCTTTCTCACAAGTCGCAAAAAAAAATAAAAAAAAATCATTTGATTTCATGAAAATCAATGATCACTTTAACATTTTTAAACTTTTCACTTATTTTTAATAATTTATTAATTTAAAATTCCTTTTTATACAATTTGGGAATCCCAAAAATCATATTCCTATGTTATTCATTAATAAATGTTAAAAATTAATTGAAATTACATTAACTACGATTTCATAATAAGTAGATATCCATTTCTTGGTTTTCACCATTTGACACATATTTTTAATAGATATTAAACATAAAATTCACTCCCATTATTTTTTCCACACTATATGATAGATTAATGTTCCTTTGGTTTCTATAGGTTATAAATTAATCAATTATCATTTTTCAATAATTTCATGACAATTTGATAGAATTTTCACAGTATTGACCATTTTAATTGTTTTTAATCATATTCAAATAAAAAAATACAATTTAGATCATTTTGAACACACAACATGTCTTATTAACATGTATTTCATAATATATGTCATAAAATAATTAAATAGTATTTTTCTTTTATTTTATGAAACTAAAATATCATTTTCTTAGTTTTGACCATTAGATGTATATCATTAAACAATTTAAAATATATAAAAGCACTCTTCATGTCATTTCTACCACACTAAATGTTAGATTGATATTGTATTCATTTCTATTGGTCAATAATTTATCCAATACTATTGTTTTAGAATTTTTTGAATATATATTATCATTATATTAGTTTGGAATATCTAACTTCTTTTTAAATAATTTTTAGTTAAAAACTATTTATTCACTAATTCCATCCTCACCATAATTTATATTGATTATATATTCATTGTTGGATTTAATAAACTAATCTACATTTAATTTTTAGAAATCGGAAATTGTAGATGTATATTTTTAACACCTCTAGATTTTTTTGAGAGTGATCATTATTTTCGAATGCACGTACGGCGCACAATACTGGGCTTAAAAGAACCAAAAAAATATTATTATTTCAATAAGAGAATTAAAAAATAGTTGTTGAATTAGTGGATATAAAAATTTTAGCTACATTATGAAATATACGTAAATTTCCTAACCAATACAAATTTATTGATTTATTTTTAGGAAATAAGAACATAATTTTTAGAAAAGTCATTTTATTCTTCAAAAATAAATTTTGTTGAAAATTGGTATTCTTTATTTTTGTTAGAAAATATTATAATTTTTTTATAAAAACATCATAAATTTAATTTTCTAAAAATTATATCATTTTTAAAATAAACACATCATAATCATCTTGTGGTGAAATTTTGATATTTTTATGTAAATATTTATTTTTCAAGGAATAGTGATAAATACTAATTTTTATTGAAAACAGTATTTTATTTTAAAGTATTTATAATGTAAAATTCTATTATAGATTATTTATAAAATTACATCAGTTCATTTTGATTAAATATAATCAAACTATAGTCTTTTTAATGAATCTTATACTTGAAATTAGTATAAAATATATTTTTTGTAATTAAAGAAGAATTTTTATGAAATTTTTTTCCCATCACCTTTTTCTGAAATAATGATAAATTAAATTCTTTCACTTCTATGAAATTAAATTTTAAATATGTATTCAATATTTTGAATTAGTGGTTCCAAATTTGGTACATTGGTCTCTTTTATTTTGGGACATTATGAATAACAACCTTAGTAATTGTGTTAACACAATAAAGGGTAAGTATGGTAGTTATAGTTATATATAAAATGATAAAGACTAAAAAATGATCCTAAATTCTTCATAAAATTTATTGTATGATTATATCTAATCCATAATCATATAATAGTATAATAGATGGCCTTTTGTTTCTATTTTGGCCATGATTTTGACGATTATATTAATTTATATAAATAAAAGTAAAAAAATATAATTCTATTTGTTTTATTATCTCAAAAAAATTACATTGGGACAAAAAAAGGATATTTTTAATTTTAAATATTCATTTTAATGATAAATTATTACAAAACACAAACACAAATCTATGGAAGGGGATTACTACTCTTTATCTTGATCTTTTTGAGTTTACAATAATCAATTTATAGATGTATTAACCCATCCTTATTCTTAAAAAATAGGATTGATGCACCCCATAGTGAATCACTTGGGAGAATGAAACACATTTCCCATATTGAAATTCAGTTTTTACATTAGTTCTTCTAGTTCAATACGTTCTATTTTATAAGGACTCTCAGCTATAGGAAAATACCCAGGTATAAGTTCTTTTAAGAACTCACCCTCTTGATCAAGGGGAAGACTAGGAAAATCTCTAAGGAACACATCGGTATATTCACTAATAATATTCATGTCATTATGAATGGTCCTATCCTTTTTCTTAAATTTTTTAACAATATACGCTTTCTCATTAGGAAACAATATACATTCTTGATAAGTATTTTCCAAAAAATATCCTCCATACTCCTTGAACATGTATATAATTGGAGGATGGTTTGGGATAAAGGATTTGAATTCCCGCTCAAGGTATGTGACTTTGTCTCTATATAAAGATAGTAATTCCATGCCTAGTATAACATATAATTCCCCTAAAGAGATTATAAATTTTTTTCCAAGATTTTCTTTACACAAATATCATTTGGTAAAAAATTATATAGTTGAGTATCAATGTTTACCACAATGGGTTTTTTCAAAGATAACTGAACATCCAAATCTTCGGGTGGAGTTTGAATATTTCTACTAAAAATTAATGATATAAAATAATTTATATAACTTTAACTACATAATACATTTCATAGTAATAATGGGATAATTATCATACTTTCCATATTTTATTTTCGTTCTAAAAAATTATTCAAACCATAATAAATTTATGATGTGAATAGTCAAATTATAAGAATACAAAAAATAAAAAATATGAACATATATAGAATAACACATAAATGAAATTTATTTACTAACTTATGAATTTATATGTTATAATATTTTTGTTCATGGATTTTATATATCAGGATCTGTAAATATATCCTCTGAAATACCTTTCCAACTCTTTTATACAAACTGCAATAAACCGATTCTCATGAATATATTATTACCTAATTTTTAACATAATTATCAAAAAATAAACCTAAAATATACTATCATTGGGATATTAGATACGTTAAGAAATAATATTAAATATAAACAACAACATAATTATTTCAATCTTGATAATGTTCTCCTAAATCCTTTTGAACTTCTATCAGTTTATAGGATACCCTTTTTGAGTCTCTACTTGAACTTAATTTTATTTATTTTTTGACAATTAAAATACCTCCCAATTAATATTTTGATAATTTTAATATCTCAAAACCTTTTTAAATACATATATTCTTTATTCTATATAATATGAGTTTTAAAATGCATAATGGTATTTCTTATTTAAAATGTACATTTATTATAGAATAAAATTTTTTATTGATTTAATTTATAATTAATTAATTGAATGATATTAAAATTATTATTTATCATTTATCATATTTTTTATGATTCTTTATTTAAATTTTTTATATTCTGATTTTGAATTATTTTTACTATTTATAAAATATGAAATTTGTCTAATTGTGGAAGTAATATGTTCTAGAATGGATTTCCTTTCAAATGGATTTTGGAATAAGCCTATGTAAGGGCCCAAATATACATGGATCAACCCTTTTCGTGTTTTTAAAGATCTAAGTGCTTGGAGGTTGCTCAGAATAAGTTTTTAGGAATTCGGTTAAGTAAAAACTGAGAATAGGGGGTTATAAGTCGTGTAACTGCATTACACGACATGACATCATATTTCATCAGTTGTTGCATGGAATGAAATGGGGATTCATGCCATGAAATTCTTTATGGTTCAAAAAATGAAATAAAATGCTAAGGCGATGTGATTTTCCTTGGAACATGACCTTGAGGCATTACATAATGGGAATGTGCACTACACGTTATGTAATGACCCAACGTTGTATGTTGTAAAAACATTTTAGCGACTAAGGTTTTCACAAACCTATGGATACTTCTCCCCTACCTATCTTCCCAAGTGACACGGCACTCCCCTCCTTTTCATTTTATAGATCCCTTCGATGGGGATCTATCACGGGCTTCCATCTTGATCTGTCTTCAATCTGAGGTAGGTTCTGCCTACATTTTTTGGTTCTTTGATCTTTTTTCCCCTCTCATCCACTTTACATGCTATGGAGGATGATATCCTATGTTTCTAATAGGTTTTTCTTGGTTTTTGGTTGATGCGGTTGTACTACGGCATCCTATGGTGTATTTAGTTGTTGTAGGAGAGGTGATTGTGATCCATTCCTTTGATATGTTCTTGTGCGAAGAACATCAATGACCTTTTGAGGTAGGGGATTTGATGATTCTATATTTATTTATGTGAAATGGTAGATTTATCATTATTTATCACCTTATATCACAATGAAATTTTCCTAATATTTATATGAACAAGATTAACGAAATTGGTATCAATCGCGTAGTGATGTTGTTGTTTTATACCATGATAACGGTTTGCCTCTTGATTTTATAGATACTGTGATATATATTACTTGCTTACTTAGTATGTTGTTCTTTATGTAAATTAGTAAAATTTTAATTCTATAATTAATTGTATAAAATATAAATAGGAATGTTTAATGAATCTGGGTTTTTTTTGTTGTAATTTGATGATAATCAAATTGATGCAAATTAGCATGTTTAATTTAATTTGTTGATGAACTTGAAGCATGTTGATGATTGCTGATAAAATTATTAAAGTCATGTTAAATTAATTGTTTTATTAATTTGTGATAGCTTGAGATGCTTATTTCTTATGTTTTCCATATTTGGAACCTAAATAATGAATCGGTTAATTTAAGATGGAATAAGAATCAGTTGTTTGATAAAGATAATTCCTTTTAGGGCTTGAGTTTCCTGCTTGCTAGTAAAGGTCGGGTGCATGTTCCTTGGAGATAGAGATCTAATTATGTGTGAAGTCTGAATACCTTAATTTGAGGCTGATATCCCATTGTTATGTTTGTTCCCACTTCTTATGATGTGATCTAGATATGAGACTTGTGGTTTTGGGGGTAGGGAGGCCCGGATTTGATGTGATCCTAGGATGGTAAATCCTGGAGGGATATGTAGTGGCAGGGAGGCCATGTGGTTATGGGATCAGTTGATGCCTAAAGTGGTGAGATGCATTATATTATGCATGGGTGTTGTGGAGGACACTGGAGATGATAAAATGGGTTGAATATAGCCTCACATGTTGATGTGAATGTTGGATTCTTGTTGAATCTATTGTTTTTTATCTACTTTACTTTCCCCATTTATTGAGGTAGATGGTCTTACATAACCTCCTTCCAAATGAGATGAATATATAGGAGGTATTCCATGTGATTTTTTTGTTTATCTTGAATGGATAGATGGGTATATGCATCTACTATAGGTGGAAAATACTTAAGGGGTATCTCTTCTACCCACTGTGTTGATACCACTGTGTTTGGTAGATTATAATGTTTTCCTAGAATACCTAGAAATATGTAAATGGTAATGTTGTTAAATAAATGAATAAATGATTTTTAAACTATGGGGTTGGAGCTTATTGGGATGCAATGCTAAGGTTACTATTTCTGAGGAGTCTTGGACTTCATTTGGTTATTCCTGGAGGGCATGGAACCTGTTGTGATGCTAATTTAATGAAATTTGTGAAATCATAATGGTTAAATAATGGTCAAGGAATTAATTATCATAAACTGAATCTGAAAAAAATTCATAATGTAGCTCTTTAAATGTATTTGTGTTTATAGGATATCTTGTCTTAGCAGTGGTAGTGGGAAGTCTGAGAGACATTAACTACAGTTGAATATGAGTCTAGGTTTCTCCCATAGTGTGGTTTTGAGGTATATTATACCATTTACTTTTTGTGTTTCTATACTCTACTCCACCCTATCGGTTAGGTAAACTAATACCCTAGGGATTCTGATCCCTAGGGGTGTTTCCCCCAACATCCTAGTGGGAGGATGGATGGTTGACTACCCCCCTTTAGCCTCACTCTCTTCTCTTGGTAGTTAATTGTGCTTGTATGCACAGTGGTTAGTTTTCCCAATATATGCGTGTAGAGGGCTATAATGGATTGTTTTTATTCACACACATATATTCTAGGTATAGTTTCATATGGACTATAATATGTGTAATGTGTATAGGCTATAATGGCTTGAGGATCCTTACTCGGTGTATTGGAAGTAATGGATTGAGGTATAACACCTGATGTATGATACATTTTATGCGAGTTTTGGTGGCTCTGGGAAACTACCTGGTTAATTTTGTTACATGGACATGGTGTTGTTGTAACACCCCTAGATTTCATAGTACGTTATCTCTTCAAAGTAATTCAATAACTTGCGCTACAGGCAACACCACGTTCAAGCGCACTATAACTTACCAAACTAGCCGTTCAAAAGCAGTTAAGAATAGTGTTAACTGAATTTTGAATTTTATATACTCTATAAAATTTTATAATCCATATTCTGTGTTTCTTAGACATAATGTAAGAACAAATTCATTTTTTCATATAAAAGAAGTATTTTTCAAAAAATGGAATTTTACCATCTTTTAATGGCAAAACCTTTTTAAATACAATATTTGACACTTTTATATATTAAATTTGACAAAATAAACTTCTTATTTAGAATCAGGACATAAAAATTTAGTTTTGATAATTTTTTGGTGTTTTTCTGATAACATTCATATTCGGGTGAATAGTGAAAAATACTAAATTTAAACTGAAAACGACTTTTTTAATCAAAATAAATTATAGTGTTCAATTATATATTTGAATTTTTTGGAAGTATAATTAGATTATATTTTTATCATTTAATACAATGTAGGTCATTATAAGTAATTTTACATTTAAATTTGACATAAACACAGTCAATCTTTTCATAGTTTTTACATTATTAAAACCCCTCTTTTTAGTTTTAACAACAAGAATTAATTTTAAATTAATTAATGTAACTTCTATGTTTTTAATTTGGTAAAATATACTTCATTTTTTAATTCGGAATATCAAAATTATCTTAGGGTCAATTTTTGGTATTTTTATGAAAACATTCAATTTTTGATGAATAGTGGAAACACTGCGTTATTGTTTAAAACTGACTTTTTATTTAAATTTATTTTAGGTCAAAATAGATACATAATACCTATATATTTTCAATGTAATTCATTGGATTCATTCTTTAATAATTTTAGATATATAAAATTTTATTGAACTTTTTACCGTCTTTTACCCACCTTCTAGGAACCTTTAAAAATCTGCATAAAACTTAATTTTACCGCTTCTGTGAGTTGAATTTCAAAACTCTGAGAGAAAAGGTTAACCTCAGTTTATAAAATGTGGTTCAATAAGATGAAAATAATTTTTGGTGAATAGTCACTTTTGACTTTTATTTACCACGGTTAAAAGTAAATAGAGTAATTGAGGGTAAAAATGATATTATAATTACCCTAACACATGTCCTAATTCTATTGGATAAGTTTAATTAGACTGAAAACAACCCTAGGAATAAAATATTATCCTTTAGGTCCACTTGGATTATATTAGTACATTTATTATTATTTAATTTATAGAAGACTTAAAAGTGTTAAATTCAAATTTTCATAACTAAAACATTTTTAATATAGGGTTATACATAAGATAAATTCAACTATAAATATTAATTAGAAATATAAAAATATTTCCTACATAATATTATTTTATTTATAATTTTTAGACATTAAATAATTAAATTTATTTATGACACAATGTGGATGCAGTAATTACCTTATTAATGAAAGATTAAAATAATTGTATTATAAATACCCAAATAAATGTAATTTTAGACTTTTGATGAATTCAAAAAATATTATAGGTTAATATGATATTTTAGGGTTGATTCAATCAATTTTTTTAGAAGTAATCATGTTGTTATGATTTTAACAAAAAAATAAAAAATAATGTCAAAATTGACATAAAATATTTTTTTGAAAAAAATATATATTATTGGTTGATATAATATTCCTAAAAATATAAGGTTAGGAAAAATGTCTTAAATAATATTATATATGTCATTAATGAACCACTTTGGGTTCTCTTGGAAGTTTATAGTAAGATTATTAACCATATAGTGTAATAATACAAGAAGACACGGTAAAAGTTAAATTATTTAACTGAGAGTTAAATCTAAAAGATAAGGTTAAAATGGTAACCTAAACTTGTTGAAAACCTATTGGTTGAGAGTATTTCTACCCATAACCACCTTATCTTCTAAATAAATTAATTTGGATCCATTATAAACCGAAAAATATTTTATTATAAAACAATATTTCAATCTTTTCCTAAGGTACCCCTCACATCTCTTATAAAAGGGTACTTGCCCTTCTCTTAATATCAAACCTCTGAATCCATTTGGCTCAGCCAACCCATGCCGAAATATCCTCTCAAAATCTCCCACTTCAACCTAGAGACCTTACCTTGAGAAGAAAGACAACCTAAGGAGCCCTTTTGTTCAAATCAAAAGGATGAACCCAAAGAAGAGATAAATATTTCATCACCTCTTTCATGTTCTTTTCTTTTTCCACTTCCTCTTTCTTTGTTGTTTCTATTCTAAAATAATAACTCCATTATATTCTCTATGATGTGAAAATATTAGTGGGATCTATATGGATACTTCTAAATTTATTTCTATGGATTTATATAAGGATGATTCTAAGGATGATTCTATTTATAGGGAAATGTCCTCGAATTTTGGTAAAGGATAGAGAAGGTGGTTTCCAATAAATTGATTCCTTGTTTGC
The DNA here is from genome assembly GCA_963277665.1 of Viscum album. NCBI lineage: Eukaryota > Viridiplantae > Streptophyta > Magnoliopsida > Santalales > Viscaceae > Viscum > Viscum album. The sequence continues at coordinate 1,072,049,061 of OY728121.1, read as the reverse complement.
ATAAAAAAAGTGAACATGGATTGTCCAAATAGTTATATTAGGGTAATAAATCTAAAAATGGTGCATTTATATAGACTCTATTTTCATATGGTGTAAGATATCGGGCCTTTCTTCACACCTAGTTTGACACTCCTAGGGGATATGCTTTGGAAAATTAAAAACTCTTTATAAACCATCATGAAGGACTTAAATAGAGTATGAAAATTGATGACCTATGATAAACCTAGGGTTTAAAAAATTAAATATAATGATTCATGATTTAGGAATCCTATAAGTGATTTTCATGAATATTTGGTTTCCCATTATGGTTGTTGTTTCTCACACATTAATTTTTCATTTTAGTCAATTGAAGGAACCCAAAGGAACTGGGTTAATAATAAATGTCATGGAAATTTTTCAGATGAGCATCCAAATAGGAGGGTAACTAAATTGAAGTATATTTTTATTATGCCAAATTAGTTATTATGGAACATGATTAAAAACTTAAACCTTATCCAACACTCAGAGTCACTAAAATATATAAGGATATAGTTCATTGAGATTTTTGGTAGTGAAGATCATAAAGGAAAGAATATTCAGTTTCCCATATGTATATAATATGGAAATAATTTCTCTAGGGAATATCTTATAGGGAAAGATGATGTTTTGGGTGTGGAAAATAAGGAAAAAAATAAAGTAATTGTAAAAGAAAAAAAGAAAGGTTTTTTTAATAAAGTGGATGATAATAATTTTCTCCCTAATGTGTCATCTTTTGTTGAATATTTTAAATGTAGAATTCATGGGAACTATGAAAATAAATATCCTGATGGGAAAATAATGAATACTATCATCATGGTTTTACAAGTAATGGTTTTTATAATAAAAATGGAGAGACTACAAATGACATATTAAAAGTAAGAGGTATTAAGGAATAATATGATGAATCCTAGTTAATAGTTTGATAAATAAGTGAGATGATTTAATTATTAATGTATTTTAATTCAAGGATTATGTTACATGAATCATAAAATATTTAAGTATTTTATAGTATATGTTTTATATTTATGATTTGAAAAAATATTTTAAATGGAACTAATGGACTAGAGAAGTGATTTAACTGCAATGTGATATTTTAATTAAGGGTAGATAACCCTTAATATGTTTTATATGTTAGATAATGGTGTTCCAATAATGATATGTTGGATATTATTAAGTAAATTGGATAGTACTTATTAACTTGGAGCCAATTAATGATTTGATGAAAAAGTGGTTTATGATACCATTGATCGAGTTTACTACATTTTTGGGTTTAAGGAATGTATCACATAATATGTGTTTTATGTAAAGAATGGGGAAGAATTTATTTCTTCAATAAAGTTATATGGTAATTCAGGTTATTAACATGTTCCAAGATAATACATGATGAATTTACTCACATGTTTTTTGTGTGAAAATCAACAGGTACTTTATGATATATCAGGGATTAATGTTAATTTTGTTTTCAGATATTTTGGGACCTTATTTATAAATTAATAATTTTGGGTGGGTTAAAAGTTTAATCATTTATTGAATGGTTATATTGATCTTTGGATGAGGTTTTATATATTAATTTATTACTTCACCAAAATATTATTTATCCATATTGGATAACCAATGTTAAACTTTTTTTACTTGATATAGAATGAAGGATTTATCATTTTATTATGGATCTTATTTAGTTCATCAAACATGAAAAAATCTTCTATTATAGAAATATATGAAATGTAAATTGGTTAAAGAACAACCAAAGTATGAAATGGTGCCTATTAAATAAAAATATATCATGTAGGTATATTTTCATATGTTTATAGTCAAGATGGAAAATGAATTACCCATAATTAGTAGAAGGACCTTGAATTAAAAAATTTACATATTTTCGTAATTATCCATGATATCAACGACCTTTTTATGCCTCTCTAGTGTATGAATTTTTTTTATCATTCTCCTAACCATGTTCTCTATCACTCCATGTCAATATTTGGGTCTTAGTTTCCTAGTGTAGTACAGTTTTTCACATAAAAACTATGTTATCATATTTGTAAATATTTTATATGTTATTCTAGTTTAATTTTTCACATCCCATTCTCCCTTTCAAGGGAATTTCGTATTAAACTTTTTTATTATGTGGGTTTCTATGAAGATATTTTAAAATGTTAAACCTTTGATTACCGATTTGAATTTCAAGTGAAAATTCATTTTTAGGTCGATATAATGTTCCACCTTAAGATTTTTTGAAATATATTTTCTCAAATTAATTTAAGCTTTTTGATATTTTACATCACATGTAACATTGATTTTAGATTGTGTTATACACAACCATAAGTTTAACATAAATGTGTCATATTATTAAAATGTTATTATATGATAGTTATCACCAAGACATTGAAATAGAGGGTATTATTATGTTAGAAAAAATATTAAAATATATCTATTAAAATTGTATATAAAATTAATTCATTGGTTACCAATTAATTTTAAATAAATGTAAAAACAATATGGTAATAAGGTAAATCTTTTTCTAAGAAACAATTTCTATGAATAGAAATTCATTTTACCTCAATAAATTAAAAAAATTACTTTTATTGAATTATTTTAATTGAATTTATATATTATAAATTCAATAAATATTTTAGTAATCGCCTTATGTGTTTTCTATGAAATAGTTAACAATATATATTATTTTACTCATAAAAAATAAATTTTCCTAAAAGGTAGTTTTATTGCCTTTTTTCATAGTTACTTTTAAAAAAATTGAAACTATTAGAAATGTTATTTTAAAAAATATTTCGTAAATAAGAATGTAGAAGTTATCTTACCATGATGTTTTGAGAATTTTCTGAAAAGATTAATTTTTTTATGAATATTTAAAAATATGAAATTTTAATTGAAAACATATTTTTCATTTAAATTATTCATAAAGGTAAATTATCTTTAAAATTGGTTTTAAAATAAAATTAATAAAATTATATAGATATTATTTTAATTTGGGTCATTTTTATCATTTTAATATTGAATTTTTATACAAAAACCTTGTGACCTTTTCACCATTTTTCTTTGAAAAATCCCACTTTCTCATCATGTTTACATGATTAATAAAAAAATATATATTTTGAATTATGTGAATTTAATTTGGAAAAATGGATTCCATATTTTTAATACAAATAATTTATATTATATAATATGTTAAAATTAATTTATTACCAAAATGAATAGTGAAAATAGTAAAAATTAATTATCGTGGTTAAGGTAAAAATGGGTTTATCGGGGTTAAACTATAAAGATAAGGTTTAAAATAAAAAAAAATTGTTTGAAATCTATTAGATGTCCATATGATGACCATATCATGTCTTTCACTCTATAATAATCCATTTTGGATCCTTTTTCAATAGAAAATCTTGGTTACACGTTTTCTTTTTAAAACATTTCAAGTGTTCCACTCACCTCACTTATAAATTGCAACCCAATATCCTATATTATTCATACATTAAAAAACATTTATATAGAAAATTAACTATCAAAATACCATTAAAACTTACATCATCACAACATATACTTATTATTTTTGGAATAAATCCAAAATAGTAATTATTTTTCTTCAAACCTGAGGAGTATACACAAAAAAGAGGCAATTTTCTTCAATGATCTTTTTTATTTAACTTCTTCCTCCACCTAACTAAATTGTTAACAAAACCTGATTGTATAGTAATATATATATATATACCATATAATTATATATTATTATGTAAGGTTCATGACCTATAACCATCTCTACTTCCATCAAATGGGATATGAAATCATCATTTGTGTTTACGACAAACTAACACCTCGCCAAGAAATAGAATTCATTTTTATATTACCAACACTAACTATTGGGTATGATGATGGATATAATGAATATATATGATATTTATAACATAATTTTAGCTCTGGAGTCATTATATCAAATATAACTTTTTTTTACTTTCTATTATGTAGGGTGTATGATAACGTTTCTCATTTGAACGACGGACAACCGCCTCGTGAGGAGATGTGATTCATTTTTATTGAATCCATTACAATGATGATAATAAAGATAAATTTAATGAATATATATGATATAAATTAAATAATTATAATTTTTTATGAAATATTTATCATTATTAATAGAAAATATATCATTTTATTTCTTACCATTTCATTCACTGAAATATGATAACGTCACTCTCGTACATGTGGACTATCATCTTCAAAAAGTTATACGAATCTATCTTTTAATCATAAAACCATATTTATGATATGTATAAATATATTTAAAGGAATAAAATTTTATTTATGATATTATTATTACTCTATAAGAAAAAAATATCACTTACCATCTTTCTATAATGAACTTCGAAAAATGGAATCCTTACTCATGCGTACGTACGACATACTATCTCCATGATTGTAACATACTTATTTTCTCAAACAATATTTCATGATGGTTATTAAAATTATAATTTATATATAAATATGATAAATAATTCATTATTATTATTCCAAAAATTATATTACCATGATCAAATTAGGATTGAAAACAAAAATTCAAAAAATATACAAAAAACAAAGTTGTTGTTACCTAAAACATGATTTCAAAAAAGAATTAGTAATAAAAAGGTAATGAAATGTAAAAATTAAATAATACATGATATGATATATATAATTATATTTATTTATTATTTTTATAATAAAAATATATTTATTATACATGAGGTTCTAACATGTACGAAGGATGTCAATGTGTAAGGTAAAGGATTTCTAATCACTCTTTTATTCTAGGAGACATATGCAAATTCACCCCTTATTTGATTTTTTTGGTGAATATAATTCCCCTTTGAAATGTTATATCATGAATATAATCCATTTATTTATATATAATGTTTAATTTTAAGTTATCATTTATTTTATCTTCTAATTAAAAATATTACTAAAATGATAAGATATTTTCTTCTAGTTTTTTACTTCTATGAGACACATGTCATATTCACCACCTATTTTTTATGCGTTGTGTATAATTACCATGAATTAATTTTATGGTTATTCTCTTGAAATTTATTTTTATTTAAATATCCATTTTAATATAACTCTTTCTTGGGGTTTATGGTTCAAAATTTAGCAAAGTGGTAAGGAATTTTTGTCTCAAATTTCCTTTTTTATGGAATATGTTATGGTATGCACCTATATTCATTTATAAGCTATATATACTACCAATTTGACATTGAATATAATGAATTAATTTTTTTCCTAATATTTTATGTTTTACTTTATTTTATTAATTCATGGGGCATACTATCTAATTTTAGTAGAGTTGTAAGGGTTTTATGATACAGTCTCAACATTTATCATGATGGTTTGTCATTATATTTAAAATGATAAAATATTATGATAAATATCTCAATAAAATCATTTATTTTATTATCCTATATTTAATCCTAGAGAATACCAGTTTTTAATTCATTTTCCTCTCTTCATGTACTGAAGAGTTCGAAATAATGTTTTAAATAAAAATAATCTTTATTTCCCCTTTCGGTCGAAAAACATTTTTCTTCCAAAATATTTTTTATATAAAATTGATTTTTTTCTTTGACCTTATTCAAATGATTGATTAAATTTATCTTTTTTTAAAAATGTTTTTAAATGAATCTTCATGTCATTTTCTAAACATTGATAATTTTTCTTTTATCAAAAATTTGAAAGGAATTTTTTTTATGTGTAAGGCATGAATAGAATTTTACAACATCATGAACATTATTTTCCTTAAATATTCCCTTATAGTTTTTTTAGGTTATTTAATGTTAAAAGATTTTAAAATATTGTATTAATTTTAGTTTAAAAAAATTATTTTCAAATAAAAGTCATTTTCCTTAAGAACTGTTCCAAGTGATCTTTCAAAATCATTCTACATTTAAGATGAAATCATTTTATATAATTTATTCTTTAGTATGGATATGATCCAAGTATTCCATTCATATTAATTCCCTAAATGGTTTATGTTATTATGATATAATGTTTATGAAAACCATATCTTTTCCATGAATTACGCTATGATTAAATATTTTATGAAACCCAATTGTTTTCATGGGTTTTGATATGATAAATGTTCTATGATCTTGAGGCAAAAAAATTTATTTATTATATGATGTGTGGGACCTATATCTCATAATAATGAATTGGGTAGTGATAAATGTTATATGAGCTCAAAGGGTACATGATAGGTTAATCTAAGCCAAAAAGTGGGTACATGGGAGGTCATCCCAAGTCTGAAGTAGGTACAAAAGTGGTTATCCCAAGCCTAACATGTTATTAATGTCTTGGTGGGTATACATGAAATAAAATTTTCAATGTTTATGTTTATTCCAAAATTTCATGTCATAGTCCAATGTTAACCTCTCATGGATCATGTTCTTTGATTCCTTTATAATTCATGCCCTATGGACATCCATGCTTTATTCCATGTCCCAATATTATGATATTTTATATGTAGGGTATGGATTTAAAGTGTTATACCCATTTTCTCATAACCCTATGCTCGTGTCATGCTTATGTGATCTTCGATATCTCACATTCATAACCTTATTGTGAATCAGCGTTCACCCGTTCTTATGTTTCCTTTACCCAAGTTATGAATAATGGTTTTAAGTAGGGTATTTTTTTATGATTATTAAAGGGGTATATCTTTTTATGATATGTTTAAGATCATTCACCAAATTTTATGATTTTGTACCTAGTTTCTAATGTCAATAAACAATTATGGTCCTCAAGTGTGTGATTTCATAATGTATGAAATATTCATCTATAAAGATTAATATATATATATATATGATAATCTCGGGACAATATACTCAAAAAAATTAATCATTAAATAAATGTTTTAATTAATCTATTCTCTCATTTTTTTTCTTTTGGACTAATCAATTTTCCTCCTTTATCATAGATTTATAAATGATAATCTTCTTGAAGGGAGTTTTGGGAATTTCATATTTTGTAGACAATTTTTCTTATTATTTTCTCACACTTGTTCTTACTTATTATGAGATCAATTTATGTGTAATTGAGGTTGATTTTCCTTGATCATTATAAAATAATCATTACAGATCCTTCTCTATAACTAGTTGTGGAACCCTTTTTGGGTTTCTATAAATATCATGATGAGGTATTTGTATTTTTATTGAATTTCTTATCTATTGAAACAATTATTATTTGATTAATTTTTAGTGGATTTATAATATATATTTAATTCACAAATCGATACCCTTGATAAGTGATTTAAAAATGGCATGGTGTTTGTTGAACCAATTTCTCTGTGGATTCTCAAATAAGGTGTCTATTTCTGAAAAATGATATTAAATCGAAAATATTGATTTAAAGAATGAATTTGATGATTTAGAATAAATTTATATATTGAATATTTTATTGATTTGAAAATGAAATTAATTTCATTGAAAGGCATGAGTTTTTATGAAACCATTTAATAATTGTTTTTGAAATGAAATCGCATGTTTGAGATTGGAAATGGGTTTTATTGAGGGATAATTGATTAATATAATTTGACATGAATTATTTTCCTATTTTTTTAATTTAATTAATGAATATGGAATCTTGGGTAGTTAAGTGGGTAGTATAGGAAAATAAAATTAGGTATTTATTAGAACTACCTATCCATGAATTGATTATGAGAATGACATTAAACCTGATAAGGGTATAGAGATCATTCAATGTTCTACACTTCAATTACCCCTAATAAATTGATATAGCTAATTGTTCACACCTAGATATATATTTCATTAAGATGCATGAGGATCCATTAGCCTTGATCTAACTAAAAAAAGGGCTTTAAACCATGGTATAATGATTTAGAGTGTTTGAAAATGATTTATATATTCAAGGGTTTATGAAATGATTTATTCGTGTATGATTTGATAAAATTACTATTCATTTTTTTTGATGTAAATGATTATTGTTTTAGTTTTATAAGTTATTTGGAAATGATTTAGAAATAATTATTTATTTTTAATATTGAAAAATATTTTTATTCCATGTTTTATTTTAATTGAGAATATTTGGTTTATTTGATATGGATTTCTTATGAAAATCTTGGTGAGATCCTACATGGATATTATTACTCTGACCATAATTTTTCATTTATTCATTTGAATAAATTATTTTAATTGGTCTAGGAAAATATAAATCACCACTTAGGGGTGGTGGGTGTTCTTGATAGCAGGGCCTTAGAATTTAGCAGTGAAAAAGTTGATATTGTGATCCATTTTTTATGAGGTGATCATATTATGATGTAATATTTGGGTTTTTTATGGATTCCTATATGTTTTTTTAACTTTTATCAGGATTATTGTTTTAGAATAATTATTTTTTATGGATTATTAAATGCCAATATGTTTCATTTGGTTATTTTTATAGTGAAATTATTCACTCTTGATTATTTTTTATTCCTGGGTGAAAATATCTAGCTTGTGGGGACAATGAACACCATTCAGTTTAGGTCAGAGTCAATTTAGTTTCGTTTTTAGTAGGTTACCAATATTTACTCAAGAAAAATTGGTATCAAACAGAGTTTTTTCCTCTTCTTGGTTATTGACATTTACATTGGGATGTCTTTGTTGATACGGGACATGATTTTTGGGACATATGTGGTGTGATACTAGCAATTAATTTTCCAGATCTCATCATATTGTGCCTTATGTTTCTAAGGGAAGTTAGAAAAAAGTTAATTTGAGGTGTTGTTTGATATTATTCTATTATTTTCCCATGATTTGATCAATGATTTTTGTTCCCAAGTTAAGTTTTGACTGATAGAGTTGGTGTTTCTATATATCTAGATTATTTATTACTTGAAATATATTAATTTTATGTAGTACCATGTCCCTAATAAGACCTTTTATCATGCTCTATGAGTAAGTTGCTGATAAACCACATTAATTAAACAATCTAGTAGACCAAAACCTCATAGAGGTAGTAGTTCACACAGTCCAATCTCTAGACTAAGGATATTCACCAATCCATGTTATGAATGTAGTGGTTATACCTCAAAGGTATGATAGAATAAATTAATATCATTATTTCATTAATAAAAAACAACAATATTTCTAGTTAATGAATGATTCTCCAAAGTAAGAGGATTGGTTGGGGGATACTGCAAACAAATTTAGGTTTATGGATATGTCTAATTCTATTAAGTTGGAATGTTTCATCTTCAAACATGAATGACCTAGCGTAATATGGTGGGATTTTATATTTTTGAAAAAAAAATATGAGGTAATAGAGTTTAAAAACATCAAGACTATTTTCATGAATCAATTATATCCAAAGTAAATGGTATTGTCTAAGTACATGGAGTTTCTCAACCTTCATTAGGGTGAAAGGATGATGAATCAATACAATAATATATTTTTTGAACTTTCTCAGTTTTTGATTGAGGTGGTGTCAAATGATAATCTTAAGGCACAAAATATTGAGATGGGTATTAAATTAGATATAAGGTCTCAGGTATTTATACTGAAGTTTACCTATTACACTAATGTTCTTGGTCTGACACTGATGGAAAAAATTGATATGGTTGGTAGGTTAGGGTTGATTGGAGTTCCTTTTAATCCTAATGATATCTTTATTTATTCCTCTAAGGAGAATATAAAGTCAAATTAGACATATATATACCCATTAATTAATTAAATAATATATCATAAAATTTAACATAGTTCATGACAAATTCAATACAATGATGTAGGGTCTATGTCTTTGGAGGATTAGACATAGAAATAAAACATCTTAATACCTATCATCATTGTTTTTATTTATCCTCTATATGGTTATCCTAACCCACATAGAACCTCTTAATACTGATAGTATAACCTATTGAAATCCATATGGTAAAATGTAAGCTATAAATCCCTATAATGGAAAAAAAATATTGTAATAGGGAATAACATGAGAGGTATAACATGATATTACAAATATAATGATAATATAAATAGAATTAAGGCATAAGGAATTGATATTATAAGTGAATGAAGTAATCATAATAATTTAATATGAGTATAGAGTCATAGTAATGTGGAAACTAAGTAAAACATGGATTTAAAATCATAATCCAAGGATCCTAACCTCATTAACATAATATAGTTTCCTAGGATTATTTCCCACACACCATAGTTGGCCAAGATCATTGCACACACACCATGATATCAAATAAGATAGTAAATTACCCAAGGGATTATAGGTATATGTAATTCTGTCCTCATCCATAATAGAATGAGATCATAAATATGTGTGTTGCATATGGAAAATAAACCATATATAACTCACATACAAGGTAAAAATTCAAGAGAAAGAACTGGGGTTCATGATCTTGACTCTAGGCATATTTGAATTCTATAAAATAAGGATTCCCAATAGAAAATAGAAATAAATTTATTTTAAAATATATATGTAAATGGAATACAAGTAATTATCATGGAGTCCCATGGTATAAAAATCCATTATAAGGTTCGAAGAAGTGTGAATAAAAAATGAACAACATTTGTGATTTTTTTTAAATAGGAAAAGGATATTTTGGAGAAAAAGTTTCATAATTTTCCATTAATATTATAATTGGAACTTAATGGTTCTACATAAATTGAATTGGAATTATAAATTTTATTCACACTTAAAAACATTTTTATGGGGGTTTTTTAGGGGAATTAATAATTTTGAAACCCCCCTCAAATCGACTTCCCTTAAAAGTTGGTCTTTTGATGGAATCTTAAAACATGTATAACCCTATAAGTGGAATATAAATTAAACTATGTATATTATTAAGGGACATTTATAAAAAAATTATGTAAATGAGATGAATTTTTCAAAAAAGGGAGAAAATGGAAAAGAAAGTGTAACTAAAATGTTATAAAGGGATTATTAAATATCCCTTACCTTTATGTATGAACGTGTTATTCCATTGTATTTAAATTCAAATATAATTAAAATAATTTCATTAAAAACCTCAATATGTTCCTTATTCATGTATCATTAGTTTTCTAGATTATATTTATTTTCATATTTTTTCATTTATTAGAATATTTATGCTCTTTCTGGTTTCCTAATATGGTTTGGTTGATTTTTACATGATTCTCTTAACATGTTGACAAGGGTTAAGTTTATTTTAAAAATAAATTCAGAATCTATAAGATATAAATACAGTTGTAAATTTCATTTTCATATGTCAACAATATTTTTTATGTCATTCATGTTAGGTAATAATGGAAAATGGAATGTGACATTGATGTGGAGGGGGTAGTCTACATGTACACAATGACAAAACTTTCTCTTTCTATAAGATGGGTGGGAGGTGGAAAAAATTATTTGTCACCTATGATATATGATTTATTTATAAAAATAGATTTATTAATAATTTTTACCTATGGTACCATATATTAAAGGTTGTGATGAAAAACAAACTGCATCGATTTGTGGATGTGGTAATCCACACAAACATGTGATCGATGCTTATGTTTTCTTTGTGGGTGCCTGAGGATGAATAATTTTTTATAAATCAATATAATGTAACATTAGTATATATATGGTAATTAAAAAATTATATTAATTTTCTTATGGATGTATATGATAAGGAAAATTTTAAATAATAAGAATAAGAAACACTCACGTTGGGGACTTAATTTTTATATGGAATTATCCTTGGAAATATGAGTATGAAACTAACTAAATAGGGAAAAATAATTAGGATCATGGGGTTTTGTTCTAGGAGGAGTAAATAGTAAGGTTACTGGGTATGAAACTTATGTAATTTTTGTAACTTGATGAGGAGGGAGTGCTCTCATAGATACATTAATTAAATGGTTGTTTTCAAAAGGAATTCACATACTAAATAATTTCATTACACTATTCAAGATCAAAGACTCCTATAGTTCAGAATTAGAAAGTATGGGCCATGATATGGACTAAAATCATCCCATACACTCATGTTGGGGACACATTTGGGTGATTTGTGGTTTTTACTTTAACTATTTACTTTACCCATGGGTACTTTTACCTAGGTAACTTTTCTTTTCACCTAGGATAAATAATTAAAATGATCTAAATTAATATTAATATTAAAAAAATTATTATCATAATTATATATATGATATTTATTTTCTAAATTTGAATTGCTATCACTAAAAATGAAACTTTTAAAACAAAAAACCTTACTGCCTAATACAGTTTGTGAGATAATCAAGTTTTTAAGCATAATATTTATGTGTGAGTTAAATTTATTAATCAATATAATTTTTTGATCTAAATTTATTTATTATAAGTAATTTTAAGGATTTATGAAATTAAAAAATATTAATGTAAATATATTCAAATATTAATTCATTTTAAGAAAAACCACAAAACTATTTTTTACTATAGTAAAATTTTACATTAGTTTTTAAAAATATTGGTCATAGGTTCTTTATGTTAAAATAATATTTTCAAAAAACATAATTTTATTTGTTAATTTTATATTTGAAATCATAAATAGTTTTTGAATTTCTAGGTCATTCTTATAAATTTATTATATCTTGAAAATTATTATTATCATAAAACCCACATTTTTTACTAAAAATATATACTTTCATAAAATGTGCAAAAAAAAAGAAATTAATAAATTTTGATATTATAAATTCAAAAATAAATTTTATTTTATCTAACTATTATTCAGAAAAGTATATATTAATATTGTAATTATAAATACAGATCATATGGTCAAAATACATTTCTATCCAAAGGGATTTTTAATCATTAAGATGTTTTAATACTATTTTATAAAAACATTCTAGTTGAAATAAATTTAACATATTAGATAATATAATGATTGATAATAATAATATTTTATAGGTGATCAATTTAAGTTATTAATTCATCATAATTTTCATTTTAGTGTGTGAGAATAAGGTTAATGGATTTAAAGGGAATATATACACTAGAATTATGGGATGTTACATCCCATTAATAAACTTCACCCATGAAATTTCATTAAAAATATTAAGATGATACTTAATGAGGATACTACTATTTTAAGGTGTCTTTAGGTTTTCACATTTCCTCATCATACATATAGTTTCTCCAAATACCTTTGAAAATGTGAGTTTTCTTATCGAGTTGAACTTTGTCTCTACGGTCCAAGATCTTCACCAACTTCTTTTCATAAGAGACAACGTCTTCCTTCTCTATCACTTTTTGATTATGTATATGTGAGGGATGTGGTAGGTACTTCCTCAAGATAGATACATGGAATACATCATGTACTTTGATTACGTTTGGAGGGATTTCTAGTTGATATTCCCTATATATAATGAGATCGAGGATCTCATAGGGGATAATTAATCATATATATAGCTTCCCATTCATCCCAAATATCATGACTCTCTTTTATGAAGACATTAAAAGGAACACTGTTTCACCAACCTTGATCTCCGGGTCTCTTTGGTGGTTATCGGCGTGACTATTATATTAACTCCACATTACATTGATGTGTTTATTAAGAGCCTTTACCATTTGTACCACTTAGTTTACCATATCAAGTTCTAGAAACATTCATTCCACTACTTCAACAAAAATTCAGGTATTCTATATCTCTTCCATTATAGGGATTTGTATGTGGTCATATGGATACTTGAGTGGTAACTTCCATTATAAGAAAACTCAAATAGCGTACAATATTAGTCCTAACCTTAATAGAATTATATTGACCATGCTATCAACATATTCTCAAGTGTCTAGAAAGTCCCTTTAGAATGTCCATCAGTCTAAGGATGATAGGATGTACTAAATTTCAACTATTTATTTAAAGAATGTTGAAGAATCTTCTAGAACATTGAGGTGTACATCATATATTGATCAAATAAAGTTGATAGTGATGTTCCATATAACCTCAACACTTCTCTAACGTTTATGTTTTCCATGTGATTAAGTGATGATTCCTCTGAAATGGAAATAAAGTGAGAAGTCATTGTTAGATGGTCCAGTACAACCCAAATAGAATTATTCCCTTTTGATTTTTTTGGAAGAACCATGATAAAATAAATAGTGATGTCTTACCATTTCAATGTAGTTATAGGAAATGTTTTTATCATCCCTTTTAAATTTTTCCTCTCACCATTCCTTTTATGACACACTAGGAACATTTATCAATATTTTTCAATCTCTTTCTTCATATAGTTCCGTCAATAGTTCTATCGGAGATATCTATGCATTTTGTTCTTCTTTGTTGGATAGATAAGAATGATTTATGACTATCATTAAATATATATTTATTTAACACAAGTTTATAGTGTACATATTTCTACTTCCCCAATCTCAAAACCCCCTCATCTTTAAACTTTAACCTATAGGTTTTTACCTTCCACATAGAATCTACCTTATTTTGTATCTCCACATCATCCTTTTGAGTTATCTTAATCATATCATGTTGTGATGATTGAGAAATAATTTCAAAAATGTAGAATAATATTATCTCTATTTATAATCCCATATCCATCCTTTTCATGTATAGGAAGATTAGATCAATTTTAATTCTATTTATGGATAATGTTTATAGATCCATTCTACTTAGACAATCTTCCACATTGTTTATTTTTCTAGGATAGTAGTGGATTATACAGTCATAGTCCTTGATCAACTCTAACTATATTCAATAGAAAATATTAATCTCTTTATGTGTGAATATATATTTGAGGCACTTTGGATCTGTATATATTTTATACTTCTCCACAAATAAAGAATACATCCAAATCATCAATGAAAAGATTACTATAGCCAACTCCAAATCATTTAATGAATATTTATAATGAATATTTAGATACATTGTGGTGTATGATATAATTTTAACATTTCAAATCATCACATAGCCTAATACCTTCATTTAATAACCATTTTATACCACAAAAAGTATACCACTTGTGGGAAGTGTATGTATTGGTGACATGATAAGCATACTTTTCAACTTCATGAAACTCCCCTTCTATTTATTGGTCTAAGAAAATTTCACTCCCTTCTATGTAAGTGTGGTTATCTGTTTTTAGAATCATGATAATTTTGTAAAAAACCTTCATAAATACCCATTTATTCCAAGGAAATGGTGGATATCTACTAAAAATGTTGTTTTGGACCACTCTTAAATTACCTTTATCAAATAAGTGTCGATATATTTCCCTTTATTGGTGATAAAATCCTGTAATAATTCCACATAATCTATCCAAAAATAATATTAACTAAAATATTCATATAACAACTCATTTCTTGATGTCTGTAGAATTATACTTCTTTACACCTCATGTTCCTCTTTAAATTTGAATTATATAAGAATACCATCTATAAATACTACTCTATATTTTTAGAGGTAATCTATAATGAGTCAATTCATTGTGTCCATGAATATTTCTAGTGCATTTATGAGTATGAATAGCATGACTATAAACTCATAGTTATCATAAGATGTATGAAAGGTAGTTTTATGAATATCCTCATTATTCACCTTTTACTGGTAGTATATTGACTAAAGGTTGACATTAGAGAAGTATTGATCTCCATGGAAATGTTTTAATGTTTAATAAAACTATTGAAATAAATTAATATTATTTTTCATGATCTTATTGAGTTTATGAAAATAAATATAGATATGAATTGACCCATCCTTCTTACTGAAAAAGAGAACTGGTGCTCCCCATGGTGAAGCCCTTGGGTGTATGAAACCCATGTCTAGAAATTATTATAACTTCTTCCTCAATTATTCTAGTTCAATGGGGGAAATTCTATAAAGATACATGGATATTACTAAATTCCAATGTATATTTTCAATTGTTAAACCAGCTGCATGATCAAGAGGATGACTAGGAAACTGTTTAGAAAATACATAACACACACTTTTACAGTGGGAATATCTTCAAGAGAAATCCACTTCATTGATTTATTTATTTGGGATACATAAGATTTCTCATAATGAAACAATATCCATTCCTTTAGGGAATATTTTTAAGGAGACTCAGTCTCATCATATCACATCTATATAATAGTTGGATAATTTTAGATATATAATCTTATTTCATTTTCATGGCAGTTGATGTGAGTTCTATACAAAGACATCCAATCCATTCCCAGTACGTCATCAAATTCTAGTAATTGAATTATGAAAAGGTCTACTAGAGGATTTTTTCCATAGGTAATAACTGGGTAATAGTTATCTTCATAAGATACAAAAATCACTCTATTAGTGGTTTTCATTGATAATTTATCCTTGACATTTTATTATGATGATTGAATATTTATACTGAAATTAAATGATATGAAAGAATTCATATAACTAGAATAAAATTGTATGTTCACTATTCATAAATTAATAACTAGCATACATGTCATAACATTGTTTTATTTATCATCCTATGTAGTAGTTTTAACATAAAACTACCCATGATCTCTTGGCCTTGGAAGTTTTTTTAGTTGGTTAGATTTAAAAAAACCTTAGCTTAGTGAATTGATTCACATAATTTCCATGTTCCATGAAATTGTAACACTGGATAATAGTACGAGGATTGATATGGAAATTATTTTCTTCAATCAAATTAGAGGTATTTTTCATCACAATTTTATATTCCCCTCATTTAAAAATATAAAGAACTTCTTAAACCCCTTGGGAATGTTTCAAGGATTTTCATTACCACACCTTCAATAGGCGGGATGTTGTTCCTTCTTACCATCATGAGTTTTTTCATTTTTTTCTAAGGGTTAATATCCATTACACTTTTATAGTCCCCAACACCATGAGAATAACCCATTTCTAATTCCATATTGATGGAACGTAAAAATAATTATAATTGTCATAGTTCTAAACCACCAATTATTTTCAATGTCTAGTCTTCAACCCAAAAGATAAATGATTAGTATTTCTTTTTTGGATTTTAATAATTTCAAAGTATACCGTTCAAGTCTCATGAAGTTATCCTCACAATACCAAATAGATTCAGCTTATTTTATTGGGTGTAAGATACTCCCACACAAATTTTAGGGGAATATTTAATGGTAAATACTTATTGATAAACATTTTATTGAATTCATCCAACTCCATGGATTATATTTATTCTCTACTCTTCATATTTATGATCAGTGTCCACCACTGATCAGATTCTCCCTTAAGGTGATAAGTAACCACTATGAACTTATCTTCTTCAAATAAATGGAGGACATATAATTTATTTTTGATATAGTTATTCCACTTTTCATTGATTATGGGATTTATTAATCCACTAAATGTTGGAGGAATTTATCAAATAAAGGACTCAAATTTATCTTTCTCTCTCAGAGGGCATTTTATAAAATGCATGTAATTTTTCATGAAATAATTCAACTATTCCTATATAAATAGGATGTTATCAAATTTCATTACCATCATATTAGGAATTTCATTAATGTTTTCATAACATTTCCTGTTGAACATATCATTAACATGAATCCTCATATGTTCAACCATATTCTAACATGAAGGAATCTTAGGGATGAAAATACATTGATTAATAAATTTTCACAAGGTAAACCATAAAGATATAAGATGTAACACATAAATGATGGGGAAAGACTAACTTATGAATCCCTAGGATTCAATCTAGGTTATCAATTAACATATTTTGATTTGGTGCTATAACACCAAATACTTATTAAATTACATAAAATTTGTTTAAATCATGCATAATTTTTTGTAAATAGAATGTGAATTTTGAAAATATTAACCCCTAGGACTGTCAAACAAGGTGTACGGTAAGGGCTCATTCACTATTCACTAGAATGATGGTCGAGATATACTCAACCAAATCATTTTAGGGTTATTACCCCAATATATATTTGTTCCAAAACCACATCAACTTTTATTATATATATATGGATGTATTTCTAGGAAAAACATATAATGTATACCATACCAAGACTTCAGGATCATATACTATTGTTTAGATGATCCTTAGGGTTTTTACTAATGTTCTCTTATCCTAATTTTCAAAAATAATTAATCCTTTATAAGATACCATCTATAGATACCCAATCCTTAAACACATATTATTTCATAACATTTAACACAGTTTATCATAAATAAAATCAAATTATATAGGTTCTAGTGAATTTAGAGTATTATACCCATAAATACAACATCATCAAATATAACATCATTGACTTTATTTAATCTCCATGGAGTGCTCCAAACATGCATAGGTATTCTTAATACTATATAAAATAACCTGGGGGAAATATATAAGTGAAAGGGTGACCCAAGAAGCCTAGTAAGGCAATAAACATGATAAAGGAGAATAACATGGGAGGCATAACAAGATATAATAAGTTTAATGATCATAATAGTAGAATAAAGGAATTAGGAATTGATAACCTAAGAGAATAGAGTAAAATGATCATTTCATAAGATCATATTATCATAGGAATGTGGAAACTACATAAAACATGAAATAAAAAAGTATAATTCAAGTATCTCTTCCTCATTAACATAAGATAGATGGCTAGGATAATTACCCATGAACCTTAGATAGAAATGCTTGTTACTCACATGAAATTATATCTCACGATATGGTAACATTACACAATTTATTGGAGGGATATACAATTATGATACCATAAATGATATAATCAATATCATACATATGTTTTTATATGAGGAAAATAAACCATAAATAAGTTGTATACATGGTAAAAAACCCCAAAGAAAATATTGGTTTTCATGATCTTGTCTTAAGTAATATATAAAATATATAACATAAGGATTACCAAGAGAGAACATGAGCCTCAGACCAGTTGGTGAGGTCTCTCTATGTGCATCCAAGAGACCCAGATTCAAAACCAGGTGGAAGCATAATTCCAAGTTACTGTAGCAGGTACTGTAGCAGGTATTGTTCGGTACTATAGTAGCTGGAACTATTCACCTTGGGCCACCAGTTTGGGATTGGAGTCCTTAAGGCCTTCAAACCACCCATGAATTCAAGTCAGTAAGGCTTTCGAGCAACCTTTAAGGCCTTCGGTCCACCTCAAGGCCTTCGAGAAACCTTAAGGCCTTCGGGCCACATGACCAGTGCAGTTTCCCCAAACAGAATCTAAAAAAAAGAGCAGCCCTGGAGGAGGATTCAAAGAAAGTGCACTCATTAGAGCAGAACCAATGGATTTGGAATAATGAGAGGGTAAGGATACACCATTGACACCAGCCTATGCTTGCATGGGAAACTTAGCTAGATGGTTATGTGAAGGTGGAGAGCTACCATCATGATGCATATGGTGGGGAGGGGAAGTTCCTTGTAGTTATAGTCTGGTTGAATTCCCTAAGACCTTTGAGTCATGTAATGTCTCTTAAGACTATGGTCCATTTAATCTCTAAGCCTACGGGCCTTTTAAGGGTTCCCCCTCATCCCTTGAAAGGGGGGTTATTAAAAATCAATAAAAATAATTCCTTCTATAGGAAAATTTCAATTTTTTGGCGGTTTCCGAAAACCATCGCTAAATTGCATGTCGGAAAACTATTTGTGGTGGTTAAATCGTTTTAGTGGCGGTTTATGGGAAACATCATAGTTGGTGAATTTTTTCGGTGGTTATGTTGTTTTTCGTGGTGATTTCTACGGGCATGGGATTAATTTTTTTTAGAAGCAGTTAAAACCGCCGCTAAAAAAATTAATGGCCTACTAGGACAAACTGCCACGGCAAACAAGATAACCGCCACGAAAAAAGCACAGAAGATGGGCCACTGTAGCGGTGGTTAGAACCGCCGCTAAATTTAAGATCGTAGAGGAGGTTAAAACCACCACTAATAAAAAAATATATACATTTAGCAGTGGTTAAAACCACCACTAAATGTACATGTTATAGTTAGCAGCAGTTAAAACCACCAAAAAAGAGAATATTTACTAAAAAAACTAGTTTCTAGAGCCCCTGTACCAGTGCCCTAAAAAAACCATTCCAAGAATACCAAAACACCAACAGAATACATACTACAGTCAATATGAAAAGAGATTCATAACTAAGCACAACCAAATGCATCATTCAGTGATTAAAGTAATGTAGATAAACATATCACATGACATAATCCTAGTATCCAATAAAATGTAGTGGTGAATTTACAAGTTTACCCCTCTCCTATTCTTATACCACTTTCCCTTTTCTATTTCATATTCCAGTTATTTTGAATTCTTCAGCCACTTGTATAACTCAAAAAAATTTAAAATAGGTTCATCCATATCTCTATCATTAGAAATCCAAATCAAGATCTGAAGGAAGCATTGGATATCTCAACATAAGGAAAACCCCACTCATACATCCTGTTTTAGTTTCCCATTGTCTTTTTTGAGCTATATAGGCATAGGCACATTTTCTATACTATCATGGAACTGAACCATTTATCATATTTCTCCAAAAAAATATTGAAATATGAAGTTGATATCGGGATAGCTGTTATCTATGACCTTTAGGTTGGTAGTCACATTGTTTTCCCTTTGGGGTTCGATATTTCATAATTAAGCCACTGTGTCGCACACCATATTTGGTCAATCATCTCTATTTAAGTGATTTATGTATTTAAAATTAACCATTGCAGACTCATATGTAATAGTTGATCCTTGATTGGATGTACACATGTTGTGTGCAACTTATATGGTCACCCATTTGGTGATCTAGGTGAAATGGGACAATATGATTTTTTTTTCAAATGTTGGTACTCTTACATATCTTCTGGAATTGTTCAAGAATGTAATATCCCTTTATATATGATTATTTGATAGAAACCAAAGAATACCTTAGGTTTTTTAAACTCTAATAGTTGGAATTTCTGAAGTGGGAAATTTCCTAGATTAATATGTCACCATCTAAGTGACTCCATTGATATTATATATGGGTTTCCCATGTTTTGATGAATTTAGTGAGTTAAATGTAACTGATAATGTGAAATGGATAATTAATGATGGGTTTCATTTCTTAAAATAAATAAATTATTTTTAAATGGAATGACCCCAAGTAATTGTAATTTCATGCTCTTGATTTATGCATTATAAAATGCTTCATATGAATTGTAATATTTTAAATGGGAATTGAACATAGATAAATACATGAATAAGAGGTTATTCTTTATCTATTATGACACAAATGATTATGACTTTATTATGTATATGGTGTAGATAGAAGATATGGATGTGAGGTAATTCCCCTTGCTATTTATATTTAATGTATGCCTTTATAGAGGTTGTGGTATGATGGGATGAGATTATTGAGCAAGGAGATATCACAATCCTTACATCATGTGTTGAGCATGGTGTATCACAAAAATGTTACTATATATGTATTGTGATTTACTCACCACATTCCAGGACTAGAATTTTGACCTGATGGCACACTCAACATCCCATGTGTTCTTTCATGGAGTCTTTCACTCTATTGGGATATAGGGCATGTACCCAATTACATGATCACATAGGCTCGTTAGACTGGTTAGGGATGTCTGAGTTATGCCATGGTCTATTCATCAGTATTATTATAAGTATATGGCTATATACATCTTCAAATACCTTGGAAATATAGGTGTATTAAAGATATATAAACTATATATATTACTACTATATATATAGTAACTATTTAGATTTCTATTCCATCTATGTGTTGATAATTTTAACCCTCCTACAGTCCTTTAGAAATATGATTGGGTGGTTATTTATTTATTCCTTAGTTACTCAAAAGATGTGGGGTGTAGTATGTTGGTGGTAGACCCTTTATAATGGGAGTAATGATATGGTAATTTTTTCTTGGGATTAATTTATGTTTGTGTTCCGTGTGGAATTATTATAAATGAAACATAACATAGGAATTAGGTAAAATCATCTCTCCCTTGGGTTATTCCATGTGTAATTATTATACTTGAAACTAAAGATAGAAAAAAGGTAAAATCATATCTCTCATGGTTAAGGGTTCCTAATTTTTTAAGATTGATGGATCAGGTTCAAGTATCATATTTGTTTCACTCATGTGATTTCTTTGGAAAAGGAGTCTTTAGTGTGGTTTCCTTAGAAGGAATGGAATCTGGATCCTAATATACTGTCACTCCCATTATGCATCCTAGTTATTTTGATGTGCAGAATATAATAGAAGTGATCTGGAACATTCCTTAAAAGGGAAGAGTATCTCGTGAAGGGGGTTGATATATTCTATCAAGGAATATGGATGCTTATAATAAATTATTTGTGATAGGGTAGTTGATGTTATGAATGGTAAGTAACTGATCATGTAGTCTATTTAACATTTTTCTTGGGCAGGGGGTTCTAGAGAATCTATTGGGAGTTTCCCATTGGAATTTCATGCCTACTGAGATAATGGACACTGTCATTCACACTGCCTGGCTATTCTTGAAGGCCACTTTGGAAATGGTGGGAAACCCCCATTTCAGACAGTGTAGAAAATTTTCCCCTAATCTCGTATCAGTATCTATGGATTCCAAATATTTTTTGAAATTTTGGATACTAGGATTATGCCACACTAAATGGTGATCTATCGTAAACATGTTAGTGAGACACACATTCTCATCCCTAGGGATCTATACAAGAGAATAACTAAGAAGTACTTCTTAGAAATGGAAATGTAGTATTAAATGCATTGGGCTAGAAAATGTAGGATAAGTTATTATAATGAAAAAATTAATTTTGGAAAAATGAATCACAAAAAATGAATCGCCAAAATAAATAGTCTATATATATGGTGCATACCACACTAGAGAAATAAATACATAAAAGGAAACATCAGAAATCAATAAAATACATAAAAAGAAACATGAGAAATCAAGAAAATGTTAGGTCATGAAAATGTTTGGAGGCAAATATGTACCACACATGATACATATAAAAACCGACTGTTACAATATTTGTCCACATATAAACAATACTAATAATCATTGTCCGATGATGAATATATATAATCACCCTCTCCACCTCCATCTCCACTTCCTGCTACCACCTGTAAGAACATTATATTGAAAATTAAATAGTGTTTCATATTTATATTTAAACATAAAACCAATAAAAGTTTGAAAACTAAATGATTTTGAATTTTTTTTTTATTGACCTGCTCTCCATCAGTCGATGCAATACAACCAGGGGGATATCTACTCATCTGCTGACGTATATCAGTCAACACTTTCTACAAAGTGGATATCTAAGACCACTGGTCTTGAACTGTGTTTCGTAGAGAAACAATATCTCTCTGAGAATCTCTGGGTATGGACTGACTACAACTAGGAGTAGATGAAGCTTCAATACCCAATGGCCTTCCAAAGACCTCAAATGGTACGGGTCCCAAACCCATCCCGCGTACTCTACCAGGATGCTCCTTCCCAAAGACTTTAGCAACTAGGTCATTCTAGGAGACTGAGTAGGACTGCCCAAGATTGGCATCCCATATTTTTTTACTTTTTACCTATAAATCAAATATCAATATATATTGACATAGTTAAAACTGATAATAAGTTATTATAATGAAAAAATGAGTTCATACCCCAAATTCTTTTGCAGGCTCATTAACAAAACTTCCATCAGATTTTTTGTGAACATCCAACCACACTTTAGTTTGGGATGATTCGTGCCCTAAACTCCGTGACTTCATTAAACTAAGATAAATCAACACTTTAATATATTAAACAGATAACATTGTCTTATAAATATTTAAACTAATTAAAAGATTACCAGATTTGATCGGATTCTATAAAAGCTTTTTGACCCCGTAGTGTGAGGGATGACTTTCTTAGCCCGGCTTGATGCATTTTTTCTTGAGAGATCTGGAAATAAATAAAATACAATTTAATAGTAATGTATTAAATTTCATTTCTTCTTCATATACATTTATAAATGTAAAATGAGTTTAATATAATAATATATATTTAAACACCATCAACTTCTCATCACGATGTCTATCAACAAAAACTTTCCACTGTTCTTTGGGTACCGCATTGGGTAGCTTCTCATACATTTGTTGTATGGTCAATGAAGTATCGTTGACATCGCTCCACAATATCCATTTTAAGTCTTTCCATTTCTTACCAATATTTCTCAACGTCCACTTTTGTGCTATCACATCAGCAACTGTAAAGTGGAAAAACATCTGTATACAGAAATTCATTTTGAACATATTAATAACATGACATTCAATTACACCATAATGTATTAAAAGTACCTTTATTTGGGAATCAAAAACATCATTTTTCCAACTTGGAGGCATATGTCTCCAATCATGATAAGAAATAGGAAGGGAAATGGTCTATACAGCCAGTTGGCCTAGAATTTGGCCAAGTAATCCCACATTGTCATCCGTAGGGACCCCGTATGAATCAATTGGGAAAAATATCATCTCTCCATTCATATTCCACACATATGCACTTTTTATATTTTTCTCCACAGTTGAATTTTTTTCATCTTTAATGAACAAACAATTAGTATGAAAAAGGTACAATAAATTTATTTATATTAAAATTTGAACCTATAATAGTGACCCTCCAGTATGCCTATGTTGAACTAGAAGTGGCGCGCCGCCGCCCCGCTGCTGAGGCTGTTGAAGGGGGAGTCGATGATTCAAATTCTAAAGGGATGCTCATAGAGGGTGTGAGAGATGGTGTAGGTAGAGATGGTGTAGGGGAAGATGGTGAATGGGGCAGCCATCTGGTATCTCATATGTTGTAGGGAGGGAGACAGATGGATCGTCATCTATTGAAGTAGTGGATGAAATAGTGTATCGCTTCCTCCTTGGCATTCCTGTCATTTAATCAAATAAAATTAAGTTAAGAACTTATATTTCAAAAAAAATATGCAGATTTTTTTTTAAAAAATGATAATATATGCCCAATACTAAAAAAAATATACATAAAAATGATGATGAATGACTCCACAAATGAAATAAGTGGTTGCTGAATGAATAAATAACTGTACATACAATCATTTTCCTCTTAAATCATGTCATTTTCCTGCTCCATTACTTCATCCACTTCATTCATCCTTGCTAGACTAATATTTTCAATATCATGATGTACAAATAATTCTGCTTCTTGTTGTTGATAAGATTCAATTTCAGAGGTCAAATATTCCACTTCATCACCCATATCATACAAATCTATTTGTATTGCGTGAGCAACTACACTCCACCCTTCATCCACAATATCATTCACATAATATACCATTTTTACTTATGATGATAAGATATATGGATCATGCAGTTCATGATCACCAACATCCATCAAGCGAGAGAAATTCACAGAAGTAAATTGCAAGGAATCTCTTTTAACACCTCTGATAATATCAACCCAATTGAATTTGAATAAAACAATTGAAAAATGCCCATGGTAGTTTAATTAAATAATATCTATCAGCTTTCTATAGTATCTCACTTCAACAAATGTAAATATTCCACTATTCTGTGTTTTCAAAACCCTTTCTCGATCGACTGTACGAAATCTAAAGCCATTCACGTTGTAAGCATCGAACTTTCTAACATGTTTTAGAGGACCTCAAGCAAGAAACTTCAAATCTTCTGAAAAATTTGCTTGAGTATCAGTATTCATGATCTAAAAAAAGAAATATAATTCATTAGATTTAAAAAATATATGTGTCAAACTAATATTCGTATTTATTGAAATATTTATGAACTTACATGTTGTGAAAACCATTCTACAAGCTCTTTATTACCAGCTTACATTATATATTTCTCATTTTGTGTTCAGCCTCTCATTCTTCTCTTTGTTTGTATCCTCAACTCTTCAATAAATGGATCTGAAATTTCAATATTCAGCAGCACATATCTATGTGCCTGTAATAATTTCAATTCTGTTAGTGTCACATTTGAGTTCCTCCCAACTGATCATCCAATAGAAGGAAATATTTTTGATTTCTGATGTATTTGAGATTGATTTGATGTTTCATAAACATGTCTAAATTGATTAAATATTGTCTCAATATCATCCAAGTATCTAGAGCAAATGGTAATACACTCCTTAGACAAATATCCTTCAGCAATAGAGCCTTCTAGTTTAGCTTTATTTCTCACGTATGATTTCAAATTCCCAAGATATCTATGAAATAAAATAAACATAACTATGCATTTAATTAAGTTCCAAAAATTGCTTACTTAACTGAAAAAAATATAAATAAATTACCTATCAATTGGATACATCCATCGATAATGAACGGGTCCTCCTAATTTAGCTTCCTCAACCAAATGCACAGTTAAATGCATCATGATAGTAAAAAACGACGGAGGAAAGATCATCTCCATTGCACAAAAGGTCAATACAAACCTCTCTTAGAGGTTGTCAAGATGAAATGGATGTAGATATTCCTCACATAGTTTCTTGAAAAATGTGCATAATTAGATTACAATAGTAGTAACTTTTTCAGGTAATAATGTACGCAATGCCAATGGTAGTAACTGTTGTAACAAAATATGTGAATCGTGACTTTTCAATCCATGTAACTTATGATTCTTCAATTCAACACACCTCGATATGTTACTTGAATACCCATTAGATACCTTCACATTATTTAAAAATCTAAGTAATGTATCTTTATCCCTATTTTTCATTGCAAAAATTGCTAGAGAATACTTTTCATTCTCATCTAGACAGAGATCACGATTTATGTTCATTACTTGTAAGTCTTTGCGAGCATTGATATGGTCCTTCGACTTTCCATGTGAAAATCAAATTGTTATAGACATTCTTCACAATATAAATCACATCAAGATTATTCCGCAATAAATTAAATTCCCAATATAGAAGTTTAAAGAATATACTTTTTTCTTCTATTGTCGCGTTCTGATTTCACTTGACGATGCACTTCGAACCCGTTTCCCACTATCATTCAAATGATGAACCTTCCCAAATTATGTTTCAACATTTTTAATTTGTGTCAATATTTCAGAACCAGTTAACAACTTTGGAGGTGGTATACGATCAATGAAACCATTAAATTTTTATCTGTTTAGCCGAAATCTATGATATGCATCGAGAAATATTCGATGGCACAAGAAGCACCATTTTATACTATGAGGTAGTCATTTGGGATCAAAATCAAAGTTACAAATAGGACAATCCAAACTCGTATAAATGTTCCAACAAGATAAATTCCAAAGCCCAGGGAAGTCACTAATGGTCCACATTAAAAAACCATGCATTTTGAACATTGTTTTAAAAGAAGCATCAAATGTCTCAACATTGTTACTCTAGAACTCCTATAATTTTTCAATCAAAGGCTGCAAGTATACATCAATATCATTTCCAGACACTTTTTTTCTAGGAATAATCATTGAAATGATAAAATATGTTTGTTTCATACACATCCACGGAGGCATATTGTAAGGGATCAAAACAACTGTCCAAATGCTATAACTGGTACTCAAAGTCCCAAATGGGTTGAATCCATCAGCAGCCAATCCCAATCAAACATTCCTAGGATCAGCTAAGAAATATGTATCTAATGAATCAAATGTATTCCACTATTTTGATTCTCGTGGATGTCTCATTAACCCATCATTGTTCTTATCTACATAATTCCAATTTAAGTGTTCGGCGGTTTTTGATGACATGAATAATCTTTACAATCAAGGCTTTAAAAGAAAGTAATGAAAAAACTTTGTATGTGTGTTCCCTTTATTCTTCTTCATTAAAGTATGTTGATTCAAACTTCCAACATCACCCATTAACTTCCATATATAAGAAAAACATTTTTTTTAGTTCTGTCTACTTGAATCCTCTCGGCAATAAAGCATACAATCATTGGGACACACATGTATTTTTGTATAATTCAGACCAATCATGTTAACAACTTTTTTCAAATCATAAAAAGACTCAGGGATTTTTTCTTTAGTAAATTCATCATGAAATAATTCCAATATCATGGACATTTCCTTATTTGTAATTCTACATAGACATTTGATATGGTACAACTTCAGCAGAAAAGAAAGGTTTGAATATTTCAAACATCCACTATACAACTCTTGATTTCTATAGTCAACTAAATCATGAAACGTATTTTACTCAGTGATGTTTTCTCTTACATTTTTCTCTACAGAATAAAGAGGAGGATCCAATGATATGTTACAATCTTGATCTGGTTGTGTTACAGTCTCAAAAACATCACTTTTTATGTTGCAATTTGTAGCACCCTCATCTGGTTGTTCTGTTATGTTTTGATGTTGATAGTGGTGTCTTTCAGTTCCAAATGCATCATTTATGAGGTTTTTCATTTCATTTTCCATTTTCGATGAATTTGGGAGCTCATTCTGTGGATTAACATCAGTGTTCAACCTTTCTGTAACATTCAAGTCTTCATGCCAAATCCAACACAAATATTAAACAGGGAATTTCTTTAGTATTAAATGTTTATAAACATTATATCTGTTAAACCATCTTATAAATTTAAATTTAGGACATGGACATCTTATTCTCCCTTCAACGGATCGATTGAAAATTGAAAAATCTAAAAACTCCTTCAAACCCTTAACATACTGAGGTGTGTTCCTCAGTAATTTGATCTAGCTTTTATCCATGTATATCACAATGTTCCTACACAATATTAAAAAATTAACACATAGTCACTACTAAATATGGAAAGATATTCATATATACTCTGTAAAGACCCGTAAATTTCAAAGAAATTTTTTTTCTTAATTTTCTTTGGAATTTTACAAGAACGCAGTTTCTGACGGCGCCTGATTCCGAGGCCCGGTGTGCCCGGAATCATTTTCCGAAGTTTGGCTCGGGTACGTTCAGTGAACGAACGAGCGGGTTTTTCTAACTTTTGAACCGGTGCCCGGAATCGAATTCTGAGGGCACCGATGAAATCGCAGCGCCGGTATTCTCTTAGAAACGCCTCTTTCGGAGTTGCATTTGCTCGGGTGTGGTTTTTAATTTTTGGGCTTAAATTTAAGAAATAAAATAATTTTGCGACAACTTATTTTATTTCACTTAAGCCGCTTGGAAGCCACTTGAAGCCTCTTAAAGGCGGCTTGAACTGAGTTGAACTGGATAGGGTGCTATCCAGGAATATCCTACCCCCTTGGTAGGATATTTGTGAGGTGGGGCCCGCACAAGCCCCACCGTTTCTTTTCTTCTTAAGTAACGCACCCGCACCCCCCCTATTAAAAGAAGTCAACCGTGCGTTTTTCTGCTTAAGAAACGCCCCATTTAATTGGGCTGTTAATTTGTTACAATTAATTCTTTGAGATTAATTGATCGTTTCTTTTCTTTTGAAATTCAATTTCTTATCTTGTGTTAATAAAATAAGACTTGGGTTTATTTTTATTTTTTTTGAGTCTTGTCTCGTTGGGAGGATTTGGGAGGCTTGAAGAACATCTTCTTCAACGACGAAGAACGTGAAGAACGAATCGGTCTCCGACGAAGAACGTCGTCACGTCCTTCTTCCGAAGAACGACGACGCGCCATCCCTCGTTCTTCTTTCCACATCAAAGGAAGGGAGACGCCGTTCCACCTCAGACAACCTCCGTCTTCGTCTACGAATCCTCTTCCGCGACGACGTGACGCCTTTCCGCGACGACGCGACGATCCCCCTCTTCCGTGACGAGCCTTTCCGCGAAGAACGCCCGCGCGCGACGATCAACGAGGTAGGGATTTTATAATTTTGGAATACCCCTCTTTATATTCCCGTGAACGTTCTTTAAAAACTTAAGAGCCGGTTTCAAATGAACAATTTTATTTTATTAAAATTGTCGGTTCATGTGTTGAACAATTTCTCCCGTTGTTTTTATCTAACGCGGAGGGTGCGGGTCAAACGAACACGGTCCGGCAACCCTCCGCCGTCCTTCGTGTTTTGCGGATTTGGCGGGCGACGACGGAACGTGCTGCAACGGGTGTTTGATGATCCCACAGTAAAGAACGGAACCCGGGAGGAACAACGGCGCAGACGGGAAGGAAAACGGGCCACCGGAGCGACTCCGACGGCCCGCGGAAGCCGGTGGTGACGCGGGTCGCCGGCGGCACCCCGCGGGTGTCCAGCGCGCCACCCCGCGGGTGCCGCGGGTGTCCAGCGCGACACCCCGCGGGTGCCGCAGGGTTGTCACGCGGCACCCCGCGGGTGTCCAGCGCGACACCCCGCGGGTGCCGCGGGTGTCCAGCACGACACCCCGCGGGTGCCGCGGGGTTGTCCCGCGGCACCCCGCGGGTGTCCAGCGCGACACCCCGCGGGTGTCGCGGGTGTCCAGCGCGACACCGCGCGGGTGTCGCGGGGTTGTCACGCGGCACCCCGCGGGTGTCCAGCGGGACACCCCGCGGGTGCCGCGGGTGTCCAGCGCGACACCCCGCGGGTGCCGCGGGTGTCCAGCGCGACACCCCGCGGGTGCCGCGGGGTTGTCCCGCGGGGCGGCGGCTTTCCCCCGCGTCGGCCGCTCGGCCGCTCGGCCGAGACGAGCCGGACCGGCCCTGGCCGGGCCGGGCCGGGCCAACCGAGTCGGACCTGACCCGGTTCGGGCCAACCAGGGGGGGTCGGGCCGGGTCAGCCCAGGCCCGGACCCCCCGTCTTCGGACGGATTTCGTTCAAATGGTCGTATCTTGAGCTACGGGCCTCCAAACGACTCGCCGTCAGCGGCAACGCAATCCTTGGAGCAATTCGGTCGTTTCGGTTTATCGCACTCAAAGTTTCGGAATACTTTGGGTTCGGCCGGGTTGGTTCGTACACGAAACCAACCGGGCCCTCGGAGCGGAAACGCTCATATCTTGAGCTACGGACGTCCGATTGACGTGCCGTCAGCTTTGTTAGTTTCCTCTTAGTGAGACGGATCTTTTGGCTCACTCCGCCCGGGGTTTGGACGCAAGTGGAGTACGGTCGGGTTGGTTTTTCCTTAAAAACCAACCGGGCCCCTGGGACGAAAAAAGCCAATAACTCTCAGACCGGGCGTCCGATTGGCGCGCCGTCTATTGCGTTGAGTTCCTCTTGATGAGACGGATCTTTTGGCATCCTCCGCCCGAGTTTTGGATGCAGATGGATAGTGGCCGGGTTGGATCGCACTGAAATCCAACCGGACCCCTGGAACGGAAAAGCTGATATCTTTCATACCAGACATCCGTTTGACGAACCGTCAGCGGCATTGGTGATCACTTTGAAAAACGGTCCCTATGAGTATACCCTGTGAGTGTTCGGGGTATAGTTGAGTTACGGCCGGATTGGTTCGCTCACGAAACCAACCGGGCCCCTGAGACGAAAAGGCTAATAACTCACAGACCGGGCGTCTGATTGACGCGCCGTCTGTTGCGTTGAGACCCCAATGACGAGGTGGTCCTTCGAGATACTTCCTTGCGGGACTTTTTGATACTTGGAGTATCGACCAGTAGCTCGTGGAGCGGACCCTCCCGGAGACGAGCGGGCGGAGCACGGAGACCGTGTAGCTGACTGAGACCCGACGACTGCTGATCGAACGACTCGGTGTGTGACAGAGGTGCGCTTGGTTGTAGCGGCACATGGGAGCGCTTGGTTGTAGCGGCAGACCCACGACAGAGGTGCGCTTGGTTGTAGCGGCACATGGGAGCGCTTGGTTGTAGCGGCAGACCCACGCCAGAGGTGCGCTTGGTTGTAGCGGCACATGGGAGCGCTTGGTTGTAGCAGAAGACCCACGACAGAGGTGCGCTTGGTTGTAGCGGCACATGGGAGCGCTTGGTTGTAGCGGCAGACCCACGACAGAGGTGCGCTTGGTTGTAGCGGCACAGGGGAGCGCTTGGTTGTAGCGGCAGACCCACGACAGAGGTGCGCTTGGTTGTAGCGGCACATGGGAGCGCTTGGTTGTAGCGGTAGACCCACGACAGAGGTGCGCTTGGTTGTAGCGGCACAGGGGAGTGCTTGGTTGTAGCGGCAGACCCACGACAGAGGTGCGCTTGGTTGTAGCGGCACAGGGGAGCGCTTGGTTGTAGCGGCAGACCCACGACAGAGGTGCGCTTGGTTGTAGCGGCACAGGGGAGCGCTTGGTTGTAGCGGCAGACCCACGACAGAGGTGCGCTTGGTTGTAGCGGCACATGGGAGCGCTTGGTTGTAGCGGAAGACCCACGACAGTGGTACGCTTGGTTTTAGCGGCACATGGGAGCGCTTGGTTGTAGCGGCTGACCCGCAATACTCGATAGGTGGAGTACTACAGCAGTCTTAAGTTAGTGAGCAGTACCTCGGAGTTGTGACAGGACCACTGTACACTCCAGAGACGGAGCTCTTCAGCAGTTACGGTTTCGATGATGAAAATCCTGGTTTGAGCTGAGACTTTTGACCTTGTGTTTGCCTCATGATTGAGATGGGTTACTTGATAACTTAGGTATATGTATGGGCATATACCTAAGTAGAGGTTATCTGTTGAGATCTTCTATGTGGTTATCCTTGTTGGTTTTAGTGAGACCTTGAGGGTCTCGGGGTCCCTACTGAGTATCGTTATACTTACCCCTGCACGGGCTATGCCCGCACCTCGTTGTGTTGGTTGCAGACGACGGGCAGTGCAGACAGAGGCCGAGTGTTCGAGGACTGGACGGTACCTGGAGGTGGACTATATGACGAGATGGTACCCGGAGGAGGACCTCACGACGAGACGGTACCCAGAGGTGGACGTGACGACGAGGCGGTACCCGGAGGTGGACCACTGGGCGGGACATACTCGGAGCGGACGACGGGACCCGAGGAGCAGAGGAGCTATCTGTACCCACCCTTCAGGTGGGATTTCCAGTGGACAGCCCGGCATAGAAGCTTTACTTTTCAGTTGTTGTTTTCCCTTTCGAGTTGTACTTTACAGTTGGGCTTGTATTTCCGGCCCCTTTATACTTTCCGCACTTACTTTTGTACTCAGTTTTTACTTAGTATTTACTTCTTCCGCTTGTACTCTGTGTGATTGTTTACTTTACAAAGGCAATGCCTTCCCTTTTTATCGGGATTTACGCCTTGGTGCTAGTCACCAGCCCCTGGCCTATGGAATGCGGGCTTGGGGTAGTCACGGCACGGGCCCCGAGGACGGGTCGTGACAGATTGGTATCAGAGGAGTTCAGTTCTACCGCGAACTCTGATCTTTTCTATGTGAAGCAATAGTGTTTAGCGTATTGGGTGTGGTTATCAGTCCAGGGAGTCCAGTGTTGGTGCGGCGGCCGACGTATCCGTACACCAGGACCCTGACTTCTGATTTCTGACTTAATTCACGAAAACATTGATTGCATGTGTGTTTCAAGTTTTCCTTGTGATTACTTGTGTCAGCTCACCAGGTATACTGTCCTGACCGTGGCGCACCTGTTTCTTTCAGGATGGCCCCACGACGACAGCCAGCTAGGATTCCGAGAGTGGAGCGTGATGACAGCCCACCGAGCGTCGAGGACTCGGTACAGGGCCCTTTGACAGCTGAGGCACCGGCGGTACCTATACCCGCCGAGGCACCGATGCTACCAGCCCCAGCCGCTGACGATGCACATCGCCTTAGTGCACTGCATGAGTTCCAGCGCCAGCGATCGCCCAGGTTCTGCGGGGAGACGGACCCTCAGGCCGCCGAGGACTGGCTGGAGGCAGTTGTTCGGGTTTTCAGATTAGTGAGGACACCAGCAGACCTCATGGTGATCCTCGCAGCGAGTCTCCTGCACGCGGCAGCAGGCAGATGGTGGAGCTTGATGCTCCAGGTGCACGATGAGGACTCCCTCATCTGGACGGACTTCGAGAGCCTCTTCCGCTCAGAGTTCGTCCTGGCCACCCTCCGTGCGGTGCGAATTCAGGAGCTTCTTCAGCTGCGGCAGGGCAGCTTGACGGTAGCCCAGTACGCGACGAGGTTCACCGACCTTTCTCGCTACTCGACAGACATGGTATGAGACCCCTTCTTCTAGGCCCGGACCTTCGAGCAGGGATTGAGACACGAGATCAGGGCATCGCTGATCTCCCTCAGCATCCCGACCCAGGCAGGAGTGCTAGAGCGAGCCCTTCTGATCGAGAGCTTTCTGGCTGAGTCTACAGCGAGGCCTACCGCAGGGCGGCAGATGGCGGAGTCTTTGGCAGCAGGTAGCCGACGGATGACTCAGGGTTCCGGAAGACGACCTCGGGACACTGGCTCAGCAGTGCGGGGCACACAGCGTGAAGCCAGCCTTCCGAGAGGCAGGCAGTGCTACTCGTGCGGCGGGCAGGGCCACATGGCTCGTGACTGCCCGACCAACCATACCGAGGAGCAGCAGACGGTGGAGGGGCCACCTAGGCAGAGGCAGAGGGTCGACCGTAGTGGTCCGCAGGGAGGAGGCGGACGAGGAAGAGGAGCTGGCCGAGCAGCAGGTGGTGGGCGACGCTTTGAGGCTCTACCGCCACCACCACCAGGCGGTCCACCCCGACCGCAGGGGACAGGAGGACATGAGAGAGCTCATCTTCAGGCAGTTGAGGCCTACGATCATGGGGCTCCAGGAGCAGATGGACAGGAGCGGGACTAGCTCCAGACCTGGAGACTTTTGTTCATGTTGCTTCTAGTTTTGTGGATGTATGTTTGTAGATGCTTTGTGTCTTTGTACTTGAGATGCAGTAATAAAAGACACCTTTTCTTGTGGAATTTACTTCCCTGTCCTCTCTTGTGTTGTTACTAAGAGGTTCCAGTTTTGACTGTTGACTTGACCCTCACTTGTGAGACATCTACTGGAGGAGACCCAGTTACCACACACTGATGCCGACAGTGTGACTCAACCCTTGGAGGCGAGAGTAACGGTTGGATCTCTTGGTAGTAGCGTTGAGGCCTTACGACGTCATCCTTGGTATGGATTAGTATCATCCATGTCGGGATTGACCGTATTAGGCGAAGAACGTGGTTCATCCAGGGGATGAGACCAGATTTCTCTTATCGGCAAGGAAGAAATCATAGCAGCTCTAGTGGGACCAGAGGTGGTCCGGGCCACGATAGAGAAGGTCCAGGTGAGCACATGGAGCGGAAGGCTCAGATGCGTGCTCTGTACCGCCTTTGTATCCCTAGTTTGTGTTGAAGCTTTACGGGGACGTAAAGCCCTGTGGTGGGAGTAATGTAAAGACCCGTAAATTTCAAAGAAATTTTTTTTCTTAATTTTATTTGGAATTTTACAAGAACGCAGTTTCTGACAGTGCCTGATTCCGAGGCCCGGTGTGCCCGGAATCATTTTCCGAAGTTTAGCTCGGGTACGTTCAGTGAACGGACGAGCGGGTTTTGCTAACTTTTGAACCGGTGCCCGGAATTGAATTCTGAGGGCACCGATAAAATCGCAGCGCCGGTATTCGCTTAGAAACGCCTCTTCCGGAGTTGCGTTTGCTCGGGTGTGGTTTTTAATTTTCGGGCTTAAAGTTAAGAAATAAAATAATTTTGCGACAACTTATTTTATTTCACTTAAGCCGCTTGGAAGCCACTTGAAGCCACTTAAAGGCGGCTTGAACTGAGTTGAACTGGATAGGGTGCTATCCAGGAATATCCTACCCCCTTGGTAGGATATTTGTGAGGTGGGGCCCGCACGAGCCCCACCGTTTCTTTTCTTCTTAAGTAACGCACCTGCACCCCCCCTATTAAAAGAAGTCAACCGTGCGTTTTTCTGGTTAAGAAACGCCCCATTTAATTGGGCTGTTAATTTGTTACAATTAATTCTTTGAGATTAATTGATCGTTTCTTTTCTTTTGAAATTCAATTTCTTATCTTATGTTAATAAAATAAGACTTGGGCTTATTTTTTTTTTTTTGAGTCTTGTCTCGTTGGGAGGATTTGGGAGGCTTGAAGAACATCTTCTTCAACGACGAAGAACGTGAAGAACGAATCGGTCTCCGACGAAGAACGTCGTCACGTCCTTCTTCCGAAGAACGACAACGCGCCATCCCTCGTTCTTCTTTCCACATCAAAGGAAGGGAGACGTCGTTCCACCTCGGACAACCTCCGTCTTCGTCTACGAATCCTCTTCCGCGACGACGCGACGCCCTTCCGCGACGACGCGACGATCCCCCTCTTCCGCGACGAGCCTTTCCGCGAAGAACGCCCGCGCGCGACGATCAACGAGGTAGGGATTTTATAATTTTGGAATACCCCTCTTTATATTCCCGTGAACGTTCTTTAAAAACTTAAGAGCTGGTTTCAAATGAACAATTTTATTTTATTAAAATTGTCGGTTCATGTGTTGAACAATTTCTCCCGTTGTTTTTATCTAACGCGGAGGGTGCGGGTCAAACGAACATGGCCCGGCAACCCTCCGCCGTTCTTCGTGTTTTGCAGATTTGGCGGGCGACGACGGAACGTGCCGCAACGGGTGTTTGATGATCCCGTAGTAAAGAACGGAACCCGGGAGGAACAACGGCGCAGACGGGAAGGAAAACGGGCCACCGGAGCGACTCCGGCGGCCCGCGGAAGCCGGTGGTGGCACGGGTCGCCGGCGCTGCGGCGCCGGCGGCCGGAGGCGGCGGCACCCCGCGGGTGTCCAGCGCGACACCCCGCGGGTGCCGCGGGGGTGTCCCGCGGGGCGGCGGCTTTCCCCCGCGTCGGCCGCTCGGCCGAGCCGAGCCGGACCGGCCCTGGCCGGGCCGGGCCGGGCCAACCGAGTCGGACCTGACCCGGTTCCGGCCAACCAGGGGGGGGGGGTCGGGCCGGGTCGGCCCGTGCCCGGACCCCCCGTCTTCGGACGGATTTTGTTCAAATGGTCGTATCTTGAGCTACGGGCCTCCAAACTACTCGCCGTCAGCAGCAACACAATCCTTGGAGCGAGTCGGTCGTTTCGGTTTATCGCACTCAAAGTTTCGGAATACTTTGGGTTCGGCCGGGTTGGTTCGTACACGAAACCAACCGGGCCCTCGGAGCGGAAACGCTCATATCTTGAGCTACGGACGTCCGATTGACGTGCCGTCAGCTTTGTTGGTTTCCTCTTAGTGAGACGGATCTTTTGGCTCACTCCGCCTGGGGTTTGGACGCAAGTGGAGTACGGTCGGGTTGGTTTTTCCTTAAAAACCAACCCGGCCCCTAGGACGAAAAAAGCCAATAACTCTCAGACCGGGCGTCCGATTGACGCGCCGTCTATTGAGTTGAGTTCCTCTTGATGAGACGGAACTTTTGGCGTCCTCCGCCCGAGTTTTGGATGCAGATGGATAGTGGCCGGGTTGGATCGCACTGAAATCCAACCGGACCCCTGGAACGGAAAAGCTGATATCTTTCATACCTGACATCCGTTTGACGAACCGTCAGCGGCATTGGTGATCACGTTGAAAAACGGTCCCTATGAGTATACCCTGTGAGTGTTCGGGGTATAGTTGAGTTACGGCCGGATTGGTTCGCTCACGAAACCAACCGGGCCCCTGGGACGAAAAGGCTAATAACTCACAGACCGGGCGTCCGATTGACGCGCCGTCTGTTGCGTTGAGACCCCAATGACGAGGTGGTCCTTCGAGATACTTCCTTGCGGGACTTTGTGATACTTGGAGTATCGACCAGTAGCTCATGGAGCGGACCCTCCCAGAGACGAGCGGGCAGAGCACGGAGACCGTGTAGCTGACTGAGACCCGACGACTGCTGATCGAACGACTCGGTGTGTGACAGAGGTGCGCTTGGTTGTAGCGGCACATGGGAGCGCTTGGTTGTAGCGGCAGACCCACGACAGAGGTGCGCTTGGTTGTAGCGGCACATGGGAGCGCTTGGTTGTAGCGGCAGACCCACGACAGAGGTGCGCTTGGTTGTAGCGGCACATGGGAGCGCTTGGTTGTAGCGGAAGACCCACGACAGAGGTGCGCTTGGTTGTAGCGGCACATGGGAGCGCTTGTTTGTAGCGGCAGACCCACGACAGAGGTGCGCTTTGTTGTAGCGACACATGGGAGCGCTTGGTTGTAGAGGCAGACCCACGACAGAGGTGCGCTTGGTTGTAGCGGCACAGGGGAGCGCTTGGTTGTAGCGGCAGACCCACGACAGAGGTGCGCTTGGTTGTAGCGGCACATGGGAGCGCTTGGTTGTAGCGGCAGACCCACGATAGAGGTGCGCTTGGTTGTAGCGGCACAGGGGAGCACTTGGTTGTAGCGGCAGACCCACGACAGAGGTGCGCTTGGTTGTAGCGGCACAGGGGAGCGCTTGGTTGTAGCGGCAGACCCACGACAGAGGTGCGCTTGGTTGTAGCGGCACATGGGAGCGCTTGGTTGTAGCGGCAGACCCACGACAGTGGTACGCTTGGTTGTAGCGGCACATGGGAGCGCTTGGTTGTAGCGGCTGACCCGCAATACTCGATAGGTGGAGTACTACAGCAGTCTTAAGTTAGTGAGCAGTACCTCGGAGTTGTGACAGGACCACTGTACACTCCAGAGACGGACCTCTTCAGTAGTTACGGTTTCGATGATGAAACTCCTGGTTTGAGCTGAGACTTTTGACCTTGTGTTTGCCTCATGATTGAGATGAGTTACTTGATAACTTAGGTATATGTATGGGCATATACCTAAGTAGAGGTTATCTGTTGAGATCTTCTATGTGGTTATCCTTGTTGGTTTTAGTGAGACCTTGAGGTTCTCGGGGTCCCTACTGAGTATCGTTATACTTACCCCTGCACGGGCTATGCCCGCACCTCGTTGTGTTGGTTGCAGACGACGGGCAGTGCAGACAGAGGCCGAGTGTTCGAGGACTGGACGGTACCTGGAGGTGTACTATACGACGAGATGGTACTCGGAGGAGGACCTCACAACGAGACGGTACCCAGAGGTGGACGTGACGACGAGGCGGTACCCGGAGGTGGACCACTGGGCGGGACATACTCGGAGCGGACGACGGGACCCGAGGAGCAGAGAAGCTATCTGTACCCACCCTTCAGGTGGGATTTCCAGTGGACAGCCCGGCGTAGCAGCTTTACTTTTCAGTTGTTGTTTTCCCTTTCGAGTTGTACTTTACAGTTGGGCTTGTATTTCCGGCCCCTTTATACTTTCCGCACTTACTTTTGTACTCAGTTTTTACTTAGTATTTACTTCTTCCACTTGTACTATGTGTGATTGTTTAGTTTACAAAGGCAATGCCTTCCCTTTTTATCGGGATTTACGCCTTGGTGCTAGTCACCAGCCCCTGGCCTATGGAAGGCGGGCTTGGGGTAGTCACGGCACGGGCCCCGAGGACGGGTCGTGACATACTCGTTGAAAAAATATATAAATGTGTTACATAAGTTTTTACTATATAAATACATATGGTAAATCACCCACTAGAAAACCAAAGCACATATGTGCATGAATGTGTTTGTTTATACACATGTGATTACAAAATCAATTGAAGAAACAATAAGATAGTGAGTATTTTCTTAGGTAATATACATTTTAAGAAGATAGTGAGTATTTTCAGATATATTTGAGAAAGTTCAGAATTAGTAAAAAATTTAAGAGTTAAGTTGAAGCATTATATTAGAAGTCAACTTATAGAGCATTGGGATATTTTCAAGTTGATCATTCTGATATATCATTTAGTTGAATTGGAAGTATTATCTTCTACAATTCATGAGAGTATACTCAACTAACTTTCATGAAAAGTTATTAATTATATTAAGTGTAAGTCATTGACGTTTATTCCATTTATAAGAGGAACTATAATTTCTAGTTTTAGAATAATTTAGAAAAATAGGTTTTTTCCATTAACATGATATGTAAATAAATAAAGTATAAAACATGCACTTTAACAATGCACAACATTTATGAAACATGGTATACAGATGTTTTTCCTGAAACAATTCCAATTCAAAACTCATTCATCTATCCTTAAAACATCACCCCTTTTATAAAAAAACCCTTAAATGGTTTAAAAACATATCAAAATAATTTCTAATAATGGCTATAAAATTTAAAAAAATTCCCATCACTTGAAAGATTTAACACAAAAAACTCAAAATAAGTAAGGAAATAAGGATTACTATGAAGAAAAAATCCCTATAGAAAGTCGTAAATTATGACAATAAACAAGTGGAACAACACTAATCAATATCAGTACTAAATCATTGGAGGATCAATGCTTCAATGAAATTCCATCTAAGTAAAAAATAAATACACAAGATAATAAATAATTAAAGGCATAACACATGATAAATATTATGAAGAAACACATTAGTAACTAATGGGACAAGTATAATAAATTAAAATGTGGACCTAATTCCATCAGGTTAATAGTCATACATCCATCAAACAAATCACTCTAAACCCAATATCATCCGTGAAACCCCACTAGCTTGGTATTTTGTACAAATAGTGGTAACTAGAAAGTGTGTAATCTCAATGTTCCTAGAAACTACCCATGACTTCCCACTTAGTATCCTAGGGTTCCCTATAAAATAACTAAATTAGGTGATACAATTTTAAAGTGAATGTCATAAAATGAAAATAATAACAGCCAAAGGAAAGAATAATAATGAAATCCTTCCCACATCCCACATTTAGCTTATAATAATCCCCCACCCATAAGAAAATCATGAATCACATCACAAACAACCATCAAATGGATACACATGACATCATAAATAAATGAAAAGGGGCTCAACAAGGGAACAACGAACCAATCAACTCAAATATCACATCACAAATTTCCATCCAAGACTTTCAATTATCACATATAATATATACATTTGTAAATCCCTTTTTGAAATGTTTTAGAATCCAAACACCAATATAAGGGAAATCATAATAATTTCCAAAACACAACCAACATAACCCAAATGAATCGTAATTCTATTTCATAAAACAACATGTCCCTTTGAAACATGGAAACCATTTAACCCCCAAAGGGTAACCCACTTTGAAAAACCAATTTCCCTTAAAATCGAATGACCCTGTGTTTTAATTATATAAAACCACTCATTTAATTTTATCAAACATGTCGAATGTATAAAATACAAATTTACATAAAAATTTCATTTAAAAATTAAATTAAAACCTTTAAGCCACATGAAAACCAAGTTAAGTTATATAAAACCATTATAAACCAAACCTAGATAACCCACACC
Organism: Viscum album; assembly: GCA_963277665.1. Lineage (NCBI taxonomy): Eukaryota > Viridiplantae > Streptophyta > Magnoliopsida > Santalales > Viscaceae > Viscum > Viscum album. The sequence continues at coordinate 1,072,008,071 of OY728121.1, read as the reverse complement.
CTCATTATCTGGATTAGAAATTAATTTATAAATCTAATCACATAAAAATCTTTTAAATAAAATTAAATTAAATGGAAACACTGACCTCATGTGGTGAAATGATTTCACCTTCAAAGAAAACCACTGGTTTAGGCCATAATAAATGAATCAAAACTTTTGGAGACCAAAAACCCCAATCTAAAACTACCATTTCAAAGAAAATATTCCATCCATGGCCATTAGGGTTAGAGAAGAAAGGGTAAAAAGATATAAAACAAGAGTGGGAGATAGGGTAAGATCATAACTCTTAATATTAATGATGAACCACCCAAAAATAACTTCAAATCCACTTAGAGGACCTTAGGGAAGGAAAGAGAAACCATAGGGATTAATGTTTTGACTGCACAATTTCCCAAACTGCATGCCTAACCATATAACCCTAGAAAAACATCCAAAACTCAAATTAATAACCATAAGAAACCAAAATCCCAGGGGAGGAAACAACCACATGATCAAGAGTAATAAAGTGAAATCTTATGGTGTAAAAAACTCCTTATCTTTCCACTTTCCTCCCTGATAAAGTTTACAAGAACATAGGATAAGTAGGAATGTCAAGGCTTTCTTCCCTCTAATGAGGGATAAACCACTAACCAACTTTCAAAACCTCAAAAAAAGGACACATGGCATAATAAAACCATTACATGAGATAAAAAAGTCTGAAAAAATAAGAATTATCTGAAAAAATTCACCAAGAGACTGAAGAAGTAGGTGCCTCACTGAATGAAATGGAAGATACAACAAATATGTTTTTGGGATAGCCACTCCAATGATATTATTTGAAATTAAGAATATAAAAATTTACAATACTAATCCTAAGAGCCTCATGAATTCCAAAATAAACTAAATTAAAAACATAAAAACTGACTCTAGATTAACTAAGGTCACTATAGCCAAACTAGAGCACATCCCAACCAAAGGAATCCAAAATAATCACCCCACAATAATAGGAAGAAAACACACAGAGACTGATCATGGGTATCCCAACCATTTATAATTTCTTTATAATGGTGAAACATTATATAGGAATACCCAAGAGGAAAATAACCACCAAATTGACATGATTCCACTAACCATGAAAATCACATTAACTCAATAAAAGAGATCACATCCTAGAGAACAATTTATACTTCATTAGACCTGATCACTAAGAAAAGTCACTCCATAAAATAAAATAAACACCCTTATATGCATGTTTCTCAACATAGAGTGGCATGGCTCTAAACTCGGGTCATGAAACTACATGAATGTTAATTTAAGGCTGAACACATGGAACACCACTAATGGAAATAATGAAAAAAAATGGCCTATAAATATCACAAAATTATACCACAACCGTACTATAATGGTATACAAACCTGAGTGGAGGGCGACAAAGGTAGTCAATAGCAGCGATGAGCGGAGAGGCGCGCTGATGGGCAGCGAGAACCATCACCGGCGATAGGGAGTCAAGCTAGGGTTCAGGTCTCACAGGGGTCAGGGGAAGAAGGTGGGGTCGTGGGGGTCGGTGGGAGAAGGGGGTTCGGGGTCGGGTGTTGGGGGGAAGTGGCACTGATGGCCAGTGAGAAACATCACAGGCAGCGGGGAGGTGAGCTGGGGTTCGAGGATCGTGGGGATCGGGGGAATAAGGTAGGTTTGTGGGGGTCTAAGGGAGAAGGGGGGTCAGGGTAGGGGGGAAGTGTTGCCGCTGAAGAAAAAAATCGGGTTTAGCGGCGGTTTACAAAACCGCCGCTAAAGCTGATTTATGTTGTAGCGGTAAGGATTACCAAGAGAATAAGAAATTAAATTTTCTTTGAAATTCATATATGAAGGTAACATATTTCTTGATCATGGAGTCCTATTGTATAAATATACATGATAAGTTTTAATGAAGTAGTAATAAAAAAACCCAACCACTTTTGTGATGTTTGTGAAATTAGACAATTATATTTTAGAGAAATTTGATCATAATTTTCCTTTAAAATCACAATTTAACTCAGAGTGGTTTATATAAATTAATATTTATTTTTTAAAATATATTCATAGTTTAAAAATATTTTAAGGGGTTGATCATTGATGTAAAATAAGAGTTTTGATAATCCCCTTAAATCGGGTTCCCTTAAAATTGGTTATTTTGAAGGAAACATAAAACATGTATAACCTAAATAGTGGAAGGGATATTAAAATAGATGTATATGTAAGGTACATATATAAGAAAATAAAATAAATTCATAAGTTGTCTTAAAGGGAGATAAATATAGATAAATAGTAATTGCAATGTTTCGAGGGGGGTACATAAGATCTCTTAACTTTTCATCTGAAATAATTCTGAACTTGTACTAGCAAAATTTATAATTAAATTATGTTCATTAAAACATTAATAATAACCTTTTACATCTCTCATTAATTTCCTAGGATCTATTTTTTCCTAATTTTTTCATTTATTAAATAATTTTTCCTCATGTCGGATAACATAGGTGGTTTGGTTGATTTTTTACATTATTCTCATGACATGTTAACCATGGTTAAGATTATATTATAAAGAAATTAAAAAACTAATAAATATAAAAAGTTATAAATACCATTTTTAAACTTCAATAAATTTTTTTAATCCATTCGTGTTATGCAATAAGGTAAATCTAAATGTTTTGTTGATGTGGAAGCGACATTCCACACGTAAACACGAACAACACATTACTTCTCTATAAAATGGGAAGGAGGTAGAAATATAATAATTAATAACATAAAATATATAATTGAGACATAAAAAAAATATTTAATCATCATGTTCACATTTGTTTCCATTCATGAAAGGCAGTGATGAATTTATAAACCGCATTGCTTTGAGGAGGAGGTAGTCTGCACAAACACAAGATTGATGCTTATGTTTTTATTAGTGCATGTCTGTGGATGAATAAGTTTTGTTACATAATATACTAAAAATTCACTATATAGATGAAATTTAATCAATTATAATAATTACAATATGGAAGATAAGGATAATGAAAATTAAAAAATACTAAGAATAAGAACCACTCACATCGAAGACTTAGATATTCCTTGGAATTATCAATGGAAATGAAAGGTGTATGTTAACTAAATAGGGAAAAGGAATTTTCCGGGGATATTTTTCTAGGGGAGAAAACAAGAATAGGTTTGTCTAGTAATATTAAATATTGTGTGTACCTTGAAGGGGTGGTGGTGATCCCATTTATAAGTGAGGGAAATTGAAGTTTTGGAAACCCATACACTTATTAAATTATTTGTCTATACAATTCATGTTGAAAGACTCATATAGTTTGAAATTAGGGATTATTGTACATTATATGGATGAAAATAATCCTATATAATCATTTTGGCGACACATTTGAGTAATTTAGGTGATTTTTTTACTTTCACTTTTCACTTCACCCATGGTTACTTTTACATACATAATTTTTTTTTCACCCATGTTAACAAATTAAAATAATCTCATTTAATATTTATATTTAAAAATAATATGAGTATCATAATACTATATATAAAAGTAATTTTATCAATTATATTAATATTATTAGGAAATGTTAATTTCAAAATAATTATTCTTAGTGCTTAAAAAATGTTTTTGGGTAATCTTGTTTTTAAGCATAAAATTTATGTATGAGTTGAAATTATTAATGTAAATAATTTTTATGGAATAAAATAATTTATTATAAATCATGTTTAATTTATTTGAAATAAAAATTAATCCATAAATTAATTTTACCAAAAAATTTATTAATTAAAAGAAAACATAAAAATAGTTTTTTAAGTAACCTTTTAATTTAGTTTTTGAAAATAAAGGTCATGGGTTTGATAAGATCAAATAATATTTTAAAAAAGAATAGTATTATTCCTAAATACATTATTTAATTACTTAAATGATTTTTTGAACTTATTGGTCATTCTTTTATTTTGATATATTCATGAAAATTACAATTTTCATAAAAACTATATTTTCAAATAAAAAAAATATTATTAGAAAATGATCAAAAATTAATATTAATTAAATTTTATAATTATAAATTAAAAAATAAATTTAATTTTATCTTATTCTATTTATAAAAATTATATAATCAAATTTTAATAAAAAAATATTCAATATAAGAATAAAGAATATTTAATCACCTTAGGTGTTTTTAATCACTTAGTGTTTTTAATGTTATTTTATAAAATAATTCCAATTAAAATAATTTAAATATATTATATCAAATATGAATACATAAAAAATTATTTTAGTGTTGTTCGACTAAATTTATTAATGTACCATAATTTTCATTTTAGTTTGTGTAAAGAAAGTTATTAAATTTAAAAGTTATAAATATACAGAAATCATGGGATGTTAAATTCCTCGTGGTTGAATTAACAATGGTGGTCCTCGATAGAAAAAATACTCTAGACCATATTTTATTTCCATTAAAGTCCCACTAACATGTCTCTAATTTGGAATGTTTGATCCCTCAAATAGTTCCTGCATGGAGGAACTGAAGAGTTGGATCTAATATGGATTCTCTGTGAACTTTCAGAGGTTTTTCTATATTTTTATTACTCCGCATAGTAGTGTGGTATCATTAATATGGATATGATATAAGATATAGTCATATGATTCATGAATAATGGGGTTCCATCCACATGCATCAAGAATAAAGAAAAATATCATGGTGGATGTGTTTATAATAGGAAATGATATGGGTCTGATGATAGTGAGATGTCCCATTACCTTTGCTTCATATTTAGTGACTACTTTATTTAATATTGGTACCTCAAAATCTTTTTCCTCAACCCACACTATAGATCTAATGAACCTCCTATTAGAACTCATGACTTTTGTGATTAAAATTTCATTTCCTCTCAATATGAAGAGAGAGAGGGTCTCTAATTCCCCTCTTGTAGTTTCTCTTTATCACAGATCAAGATCATTTGGGACCCTTTTGTCACTAAAATAAAACCTATGGTTGTTTTTCCTAGAATAGAAATTTTGGTTCCCCAAAAATATAGTATTTACTATTATCATTTTCAGGTGTCCTTTACTGGCCCATATGGGGAGGTCAATGATTTTTAGGGAGAATTGGACCTAAGGTCTAGCTGAGTTCAACCTCATTATATGGATCTGGGTAGGATGGTATCCATGTTTTTATTGAACAAGAGTAGGATGAATCTATTAGTGAACTCCATCTAGTAGATGTTTATTTCTCATATGTTTTTTTGTCAGATCCTTTTGGTATTCCATTGGTGATGATGGTAGATTTCTCTATCTACATGGTACTAGGAACACAACATGTATATATTCCCTCTTATAATATAGAACTAAAAGAAGTTGAGAAACTAAAAAAACAGTTTGATAACATGACTTCTAAATGAATCATCCATTATAGAGTGTCTCTTTATACAGTACCAATGATCAACTCCAATAAAAATGATTTAATAGTTCACTTGGGTTGATTATCAATGTATTTATTGTGTTACGGTCATGAACAAGTCTATGTTTCCATGCATTAATGATTTTTTTGATCATTTTAATGGGGTGAAGTGGTTCTACAATATTGATTTTTATTCTGGTTACTAGTAACTCAAGGTCAACAAGTATTATTTTCCAAATATCATGTTCAAAAATATGTATGGGAACTATGAGTACCTTTTTATGCCATTTATTTTGACTAATTATCCTACTGTGTTTATAGCGATGATGAATGGTATATTCACTTAGTATCATAACTCTATTGTTGTGTTATTTATGGATGAAATATTGGTTTATTAAAAAATAATAGAGGATTATGTTATTTATCTGAGATCATTTTTAGACATCTTCAATAATCAACTACATTATAAAAAGTTTTCAAAGTTCCAATTATTGATTCAGGAGGTGATGTTAATAGAAAATGTTGTCTCGGATCATGGTATCTCAGTAAAACATGAAAAACTAAAAGCTATAATTTAATTGGAGTACATGTGTAATGTATGTAAGATTTTAGATTCTTGTTATTAACATTGTATCACTATCGGTTCATAAAATACTTATCAAAGATGAAATATCCATTAACAGCACTCAGTCGGAAGGGAACAAAGTTCATTTGGTATTCAAGATATCGTTATTACATTGATGAGTCAAAATGATTATTAACATTAACTCCATGTTTGACTCCTCCAGAGGTTTTACAAAGCTATATTGATTTTTTTTTATGTTATGGGTTTGGCTTTGGGAAATGTTCTCATGTAGGATGAACACATGTTGGATTATGGTTCTCATTAGCTTCAGCCACCCGATAAAAACTATCCAACACTTGATCTCAAACTCCTAGTAATGATTCATGTTATTAATAGTTAGTGTAACATCCTTTTTAGGGAAAGGTTTTTCCTTTACTATTATCATAAGTAATTTAGATATATATTCTAATAAAATTATTTGAATATTCATCATAGGTGATGGGATGTGTACCTGCATTCCTTCAACTTTGAAATTTCCTACACCCTTGGAAATGGACACAATATTTATAATTATTTGAGTAGGAAGCTACAATCCTATTTCATGAATTAATCATCTCTCGTGAGTCATTTTTTCCACATGAATTTGGGAGTCCTGGAGGATGAGATTGAGGATGTCCTTGTGAGTGTTCAATTATCATCCTCTCTTCCTTAGTTTATTATCTAGGAACACTATCATAATGATGAGTTTCTAGGTATTATAAATTATTTATATAATGTGGAGACCATGGGATAATAGTATATCTCTATCTATATGAATTAATTTTCTATATTAGACATTATATCATTCAGTCACCTACGATAAGGGATGAAATTATAGATTTTAATCATTCCCAATTGATGATTTACCCATGAAAAAATAATATTTTTTTCTCTACGAGGTATCATTTTATGTGTATAGGTATGAAATGGGACATTACTAATTTGTTCTCCAATTATTATAACTATCATATGATTAAGGTCGATCATCAGAAAAATTCGGGTGTGATTCATCCCCTTCGCATGCCATCTTGGAAGTGGGTGAGATATCCATTGATTTCATTAATGGGATGTCACGTACACCTCAGGGAATGAATGTAGTTTGGGTAGTGATTGAACTATTTACCAAATTAGCCCACATTATTCCCATTTGTGGTACCACTGAGGTTGAGAACTTGGGAAATTTGTTTGTATAGAATATTTTCATGTCACATGAAGTTCATTTTTTCTATTTTTTCTAATAGGGATCCATAGAAGGTATATCAGTTTTGTAGATTCCTCTAGGAGGTTATGTAATATCAAGTCAGGTTCGTCATAGGGTATCATCCTTATATGGACACTCAAACATAAGTGGTTATATAGATTCTATAGGACATGCTTCATGCTTGCATCCTTGACTTTGTAGGATCTTGGGAATGACACATTGGGCTATTTGAGTTTTCGTATAATAATAATTACCAGTAATATATGAATACGGAACCCTTTGAGGCCTTGCATGATAAGACTTGTAAATCTATGATTTTTTGGTTACTTATTAGTGGATATTTTCTTATAAAACAAAGTTTTTTCCAAGAGACGATAAAAAAATATCCAAATGATTCATCAAAGGTTGGTAATGGCTCAAAATTGATACGAATCAAATGCAGGACATTGTCGACATCTTTGGAGTTCCCAATTGGTGACCATCTGTTCTTAGGAGTCTCACCTTGGAAATTTATTTAATGAATTTTAATGAAATGGAAGATGGCATTGAGATATGTGGGAATATTTTTTGTTTTTGAGCAGATTAGAAAGGTGGCATACTATTTTTCCTAACCATTACACGGGAATTCAGTCCAAAATGTGATTCAAGTATCATAGAGTAAGAAATATATTTTAGGATCATCTCATGATTCAAACTGGGGAGACCTAGATTTTGAACATTATATAATTATTAATGGGAATCCATTGTGGATTATTTATTCTCAAGTGAAGGTTCTTTATTGGAAGTCTACACCTTTGGTTTCGGTTTTATGGAAACATAGATCAGATTCTCATCATATGTGGGAGTGGGAAGTATTAATATAAGTGTAGTGACAACATCTCATTATGGTCTATTCTTCTTGGTGATGTTTTTTGTGGGAAAAATAATTTTTTGTGAGGAAAATTATAACATACAAACTTTTATTTTACAAGCGTTCTTCAGTTTAATTTGTTTTCCTAGAGGCTTAAGTAATTTTCTTGTTGTTTTGGAATATTTGGAAGTTCTTAGTGGACAAAAATTGGGTTTTTAGACATTTTAAATAAATAAAAGAAGCACCAAAACCATTTGGTATGTTGTGTTTTTCTTTTAGAGTTTCTTGTGAACTACAGATTTACCAAAACGGGAATATCCATGGGTGTGGTTAAGTTGTGGTCTCCCTATCCACCACAGCTAAAAAACCTCACCATAGCCATGGTAGAGGCCTTGTTGGGTGAAAACTGCATGGATTTCATAACTAGTTCTTATATAGTCCTTATGTCAAAACCCCAATTTGTTATACCTTTTCACCAGGGTGTGGATGAAGGCATGATGACTGGTGGGTCAAATTTTAAAATACATAAATGACTCTTGATCTCCAAGGGTAAGTTACTTCATTTTCCTAAAAAATTAATGAGTGGTCATAATGTGTCACTTAACATTTATTACTACTTTAAAACTGGTTATTATCCTTCCATTTTTCATATATTTTTGATTGATCAGGTTCTTAAAGGAATTTTTGGGCGTTATATCATTTATAGAAGGTGTTTTGGTTCCTCTAGGCCAACACATGTTCTTTATTAATAATAGATAATTATAAGGGTAATAGAGGTTATATTTCCATGATTTTTATTTGGGAAACATTATGGATACTTATCCCTCACCAGCCATGGATACCTTAATGGGTGTTTGGATATATCATTATTAAGGATTTTGGTTTCTTAATGCATTTAAAATCAATTGAAACAATTATTTCTTGCATAATTTGAAATGAATTTATAATTGATTTTTCAAGAATTAATTGAGATCCATGATAAATAATTTCAAATTTTCATGTTGTGTGTTGAACCTATTTGGTGATAGATTTCAAAATAATGAGTCTATTTCTAAAAAATGAATTTCAATCGAAATGATTGATTTGATAAATGATAATGATAATTTTTTATAAATGATGACATGAAATGTTTTATGGATTTGGAAATGAAATTAATTGATTTGTAACTCGCGATTCTTTATGGCCCCATTCTGTAAAATCCAAAAAAGTAATATTAAAATAATAATAAGCTCAATAACTTCATTAATGGGAAACAATTATCTTTAAGAAAATTGACATATTTTATAAAAATATTATTATTTAAATGTGATAGTTATAACATAGCCTCTAAATTGGAAATTATGAATATTAGGAATCAGATTATAAAAAATAGGTATAATGGTCCTACTCAATACAAATTTTTTGATTAATTATTAGGAAATAAACACTTAATTTTCTTAATGTCATTTTTTCTTCAAAAAGGAATTTTATTCAAAAATGATTTTTCATTTTAACTTGTTCATGGAAATTATAATTAATTTCAAACAATCAAAAATAATATTTTATAAAATTATAATAATTTTTAAATCATCAAATCAAATTTAACATAGGTTGAAATTTTTTTCCCGAAATGATTAATTTTTATATGAATAGTTTGAAATACCTATTTTTCAAATACTATCATTTATTTTCATTAAATTAATTAATTTAAAAGTGAAATTGTATTTTTTATATATACATATATTCACATATGATTTATTTTATTTATAATAATATAATTTTAATTAAAAAAAATTTGGATCTTGATATATGTTAATTTTTATTCTTAAATTTCATTCTTTTAAAGACTATTTTTCATTTTATTTTACAAAATTATATTAAAATTAATTTCTAAAATGTTTAGAAACTTAATCTTGAAATTTGGATGCCATATAATGAATCAAGGGGTTAAAAATTTGTGAATATGTCCCTTTTATTTTTAGGCATTATGAATAGCTATTGTGGTAATATTTATCACATCGGTAAAGGGTAAATCTGGTAATTAAGGTTAAACATAATGTGATAGGGTAATAAAATTAAACCCATAACATTAATTGATTTCATTTTATGTGAGAAATTCGTCCATATTCATTCCAAATTCGAATATAATACATTTTGGCCTCATTTTAACTTGATAATGACATTTATATTATTTTAAGCAAAGATAATTCCAAAATGACTTCCTCCTGTATTTAATTTTATTTTCTTATTAACATATGGATAATAATATATTATGAAAGAATAAAAATTATTATTTTGAGTATAATTGAATTAGTTATATCATGAAAATTTATATTTGAACTTTTTTATTGAATAATTATCTTAAATTCTTACTTAAAACCGACATGATATTTATTCAACTTATAATAAAATAAAATAAATGATTCTAAAAAACTCAAAGTAAAATAATTTAGATGAATTTTTTTATCATAAGATTATTATTTATAAATATAACATATTATTGATCTATTAAAGTATAATATTTTAATTCCACTGTTTTCATGATGTTTTTAAAGTCAAATTAAATTAATAATGTAAAAAATTAAATTAGAGATATTTTATGAAAAAAATATTTTATTAAATTATTTAAAAATCATAAAAATATTGATCTTGGAAAATTGGGATAGCATATGGTCTAAAATTTCATCTATTTCCCATTTATGGGCCAACTTTCTTTTTAAGGTAATGTTCTTGAACCTTAATGTGTAGAAACCATTTATATTGTGGTAATTGTCAAAAGGGCTAACATGGTGGTTAAAAATGAAAGATAAGGGTCAAAACATAACCAAAAACTGTAAAAAAATTATTAAACAAGGTAATTTATTCTTATAATCATATAATACAAATTTATTTCTATTTAGATATAGAAAATAATTTATATTGATATAATACTTTATGAAATTTCAAGAATACACCTCCCCTCACTTATAAAAGGAAACCTCATATATCTTTTCATTATGCCACATTGATAAACATAGATCAACCAAAACCTTAAAATTTATATTATAAACATAATTTTCCATGTTATAGATATATTTATCTTCCCAAAATATCACCCCTAAGTCCGTTAAGAGGATATATAAAGGGAGTCTATCAAAGAAGTGGTAATCATCTTTATAGACTTTTTCCAATTTATTTCTTCTTCTAATTCCTATAAATATATTTTACATATATTGAAATAATAAATGTACCATAATAAATATACTTAAATTTTATTATAATTATGGAACAACCATATTTCATCTCTTTTCAAACTTATGAATAGTAAAAAAATTGATCGTACATATGTACAGCTTACCGTCTCCACATAGTAGTGTAATTCGTTTTTCATCACCACATTTCAATGATGGTTTTAAATATGGAACTAATGAATATGTATGATAGATATTAAATCATTATTATTCTTGATTTATAATATCATATCTACTATCTTACATGTCAATCCATTTCAAAACGATAATGTTGAATGTGTGTACATATGAAATACCACCTCCACAAAGCATAAACTTAGATTATTCCATAATATTTCAATGATTTTGATAATAAAAGTATCTATGAAAAATTATTTTAAATGTTTTACTCATATTTTATTTTATTCTTAAAACACATTATTTTACTATAAAATATATTTTTCTGATGGTCATCTCTCTTCACTTATTTAATTTTAGTCACTAACATTAAAATGAAACATTCACTTTCTTGTGATCATTAGACATACATTTTTCTAAAATATTCATATTCCATTAATCATGGATATGATTATTTCCTATACTATATATCATTTCTATATACTGTGTTTTACTATGATTGTTATTTTATTGAATTAGTAAATATTGATACCCTATATTCCTTACTCAATATGGATAGTTATTAACAAATTATAGTGTTTATGATTTAAATTTATAAATTAATATATGAGAAATAAATTGGACATGTAGTGATGGTTGGGGATGGAAATTATACATCCCCTTAATGAATTTATATTTCTCATTAGATAAATTAGTTTTCTAAATAAAAGGGGTTTTTGGTGCATACATACCAATAGTTTAAATTGTCTTACCGAAATATCAGGACTGTTTTGTTATCATGATGTACAATATTAGTCATTTACTTCATTAGTAATTCATTTATTATTACTATCCATAAGATTATTTTATTTGATAGTCTTATTAATACAATTCATTATCAATTTATTGAATAAATGGATTGTGTACTCTGTTATTTACTATACCATATTGATTATGCCTTTTTTATAAAATTAGTGACATGAATTGGTCACCCAATTCATGACCCATAGGAATTTATTAAAATCAAAAAATGTTAAAAATAAATCACGAGGTGTAAATAAATTATCCCAACATGGGATTAAGGGATGGATACAAGTTGAGACTTAAAGATAAACAAACCAAAAGATGGAGTGGTAAAAACATGTCTATGTACGACTATCAACCTGTCAAAAATAGTCCTTCATAAGGGAGAATAAGGTTTCCCATTGATACCACAACCACGTAGATTTTCCATTTGACCTTTCTAGAATAGCAATAGTCTTTAGAAGATTTCAACAAAATTCTCCATTAACATTATCATTCCCTTATAAACTGGTTGAGATCCTTTTTCCAGCATCACAACATTGAAATCAGTTTCTTTTTTTTATTTTTTGTTGCATAATATATCCATAACCTCTATCACTTTCACCCATAGTCTGTCAGGTCTTTCTTAATATCTCTTTGGATATAGACCATAATCACTTATTCTATAGTGGTTCAATCGACCATGCAAAATCAGGGAAAACTACTTGAAATAAAGACTGCAAAACATGCATAAAGAGATCAAGGTTCAATCACTACAAATAAACATATCAACTCAAGTCCCTTTTATGAAAAATATCATCGAATTATAAAAGGCTTAAACAGCTTTGACCACTTTAACAGTCACACATTCACCAAATTGAGAATAAAATGATACAATGAAATACAAGTGAGACCAAGAAGGCTCAAATCCTTTATAAATGGAGGAAGCCCCTAAAAACACTTCAAATCATGGGAAACAAGGCACTACAGAAAATAATCTATCACAAAAAAAAAACAAGAAAAGATTAAAGGAAAATCATTCATAGGGTATGGATTTGAAGTTGAAATTGGGATTTCTTTTATGTTCATCTAACATCCTAATGAATATATGTTTTCTTATTTCAAGGTATTTCTCATGAGTAATGATACTACCTTGATATTTCTGGAATGTGATTGCATCTTGCTCATCCATCCAGGAATCAGTCGCTCCCCCCGACTCCTCATTGCAATAGGCATCTCTATACACTGGTTTATTTTTTTCCCTCTTCATTTTCCTCATATGAACTAGAGGTTTCATTAAGTTGATTAACCACATATGGGAGTGTTGGAGGTTTAATCTCCTTCCTAGTGGATTCAATATGTCTTGTGACAATTGTTCTTTTGACATGAGATTAGTCTCTACGCTTTCTCATTTACTAGGATTTGGGGAAATGTATCCATAAACATCCACCATTGGTTTTTCCCTTTTCTAGAACTTGTTTTTAGGAAGGGTTCCTCAATTTGATTAGTTTGATCCTTAACCTCAAGCAAGGATTCACTATAATTATAAAGTTCACCCTACTTATTATCTCATGTATCATGTGATTCAAGGTTTTTCTCATGTTCTGCCATCAGGGGGAAGGAAAAGTACTGACAATTTCCATAGGTAGAGCACTATAAAAGTCTAAAATTTTAGTAGAATGATGTGAATATTGAGAAGGCCAGGCATTGGATACCATAACCTCCTTTTTCACATCAATTATTTTCCCTCCATTAGCCTAGGGGACAACATTAGCTACATTATTAACATTAATCTCATCTATTTTAGGGTTCAACTTTCCTTTTTCAAACCAAGTGACATTCTTGGCCTTAGGATGTGTGATCATATAGTCAAATTCCTTCTGATCATGTCTATGAATAAGGAAAGAGTGATAGTAATCAGGTATTTATTCATAAAAAAAAATCCAGGAAGAATCCATACTCACCATTCTGAATCCAAATATTGTAAGGAAGATCCTTATAGACATAAATTTAAACACAAATTCTAGAAACTAATGGTCTTGAGAAATTCCTTGTCACTGAATCTGGATTTAAAGGATTTAAATGAGCAAACAAATTGGAAACATGGATTTTTGTTTAAACAAGTGAAGTGGTAGCCGATGAAATTAGATCCATATTAAAATAATGAGATACTCAAAATAGGGGTCAAAATTAAGGGTCTATTTGAGAACTCTCATAGAAAAATCCCCAAAAAAATATCACCTTTCCCAAAGCATATAATAATCATCCTCATAGGAAAGATGAAAGCAACGTTTGAAGAATTAAAAAGGCTGAAATGAAAACCCGAGAATCGAATGGTTTCAAGATCATTTCTTAAGTATTTAAAAGATGGTATGTGGTTATAAAATTTCACAAAAAATATTGATCATGACTTTTTTACACATGATTTCTTATATTTATGTAACAATTACTAAGAATTTGATCTCACCCACATTTTTTCTTTCACTAGGATGTAAATATGGAGTCATTTAATGAGTTCAATTATGTATAATATTCACCTTCACTACGTTTTATATTTTATTTCCAATGTAAAATGAGATGTAATTTTTTATGTAGTTCTTCATGACTACTAATATAATCGGTCTTTCAGGATGAGATCACATATATATTATAACAATGTAATAAAGTATAAATTGGATCTGGGAACTGGATTTGATCTCGTTACACATTTGATGTTAGTTTTTTAAATCAAATGGAATTTTTGTAACTTTAAAAGTAGTTTCTGGAATGATGATTGATGAAATTAATTTGATATGAATTATTTTCCCCATGTTTGATTTACATAAAGCATATGGGATCATGGGTAGTTAGTTTGGTAGTCTAAGATAAGAATTCTAGACATATATTAGTTCTACCTAGTCATATATTGACAATGGAAAAAATATTAAACATGATTAGAGTAGGGAGTTCAATCAGTTTAGTCGACTCCTACTCCCATTTGTCTAAGATCTAGGTATATGCTCACACCTAGAGTTATATATCACTCATATGTGTGAGTATCCATGATCCTTGACCAAAATAACCCTTGGTCTTAAAACCATTGTTCTATGATTGAAAATTATTTTAATATTCTAGTGTTAATGAAATGATTTATTCATGCTCATTTTGATAAAAATTAATATTCCATCCAGTTTTGATGGAAATGCTTATTGTAACTATTTTATACATTCCATGGAAATGATTTGAAAATAATTTCTTAAATTATATTGTGATAAATATTTAAATTCCTGGGTTTATTTGATATTGACCATATTTGGTTTATTTGATATTATTTCTTATGAAATGTTGGGTGAGATCCTAGTGGTCTACTTTTTCTCACACACTACTTTCCCATTTATGAGTTTGTAGAATTTCATTTTCTTGGTACATGAAAAGGGAATACTCTATAAGGAGGTGGTGGGAGTTCTTGATAGGTGGACACTTGAAGTTTTCTATGAAAAGTGGAGTGTGTAATTCAATTACTAAAATGGTATCTTGTGATGATGTCATATTTGGGTTTTGTGATGTTTATGGTTTCCTGAATATTGTGTACTTTACTCTTGACTATAGTTTTGGAATACTAGTTTTTTTATGGAATATTATCCACCAATATATTTTATTTGGTTATTATTTTGGGAAAAATTATTCCCTCTTGATAATTTTTTATTCATAAGCACTAATTTCTATCCCATGAGGGTTAAGAACACCCTTTGGGTCATGTTAGTGTCAACATGGGTTCTGATTTAGTTGGTTACTTAAGTTGGTTCATGACATATGCTATGTGATGTGAAGTTATAACTAAGAAATATATATAATACATTGATTTATCCCTAATATATCACCATCATAGATTATTATAGGATGTGAAAAAAAATTATGTTTAACATGGGAAATAATTCGTATAGAGATAAATAATATTACCATGAGTCACAAAAAGTGTTTTTTGGGCTTGATGACCCTCTATTTTTTCCACATGGAGTGTCATATGCTATGTATTTTTTATTATATGGGTGCATGTTTCATATTGAATCATCATATATAAGTATGGAATGATACTTAGCATGATAGGTTTTATAATTTTATATATTTATTATGCAAGCCTTGAGGCTTAGCTAATTAGTGGTGGTTGGGTATATTTCCAATCATGTCTTCCTATGAGGCTTAACCAATATGGGATTTTTCTCTCATATGAAAATTATTACATTTAGTCACATTATTAAAATATATTGACGAATTTTATTTCCATAATTAGATAATATACTTACAATGTGATTGCCTATTTTGATGAGTGGCATGTGATGTGCTCATCTACTTAGATGTATAGAATGTTATGTATTCATCTCCCTAGTTATTCAATATAGGGAAAATCTAGAATGTACAAGTCATATATATGAGGTTGACATACTATGTGTTCCAAGGTCACTCAATGTATTGGAAAATGGGACGTTATGATTATATATACATAAATATATGATATAGATTATGGATACATTTGTTAAGATACAATTTGTTTGTATAGATCATTTTAAATCCATTTATAGCATGATTAGCACGGATTCGTTCCTAGTGGTCATTATTTTCTTACAAATACTTTTTCATAAAATCTCAATATCTTTAACTCTTTAATGTATCATAGAATCACAAATTGTGGTTGGGAAAATGGGGATAAATTTTATGAAACATTAAGAGCTTCCCCAAAATCATTTTGTGAATATTGAGATATGTTCTAATAGATTTTAATGAGTTATTATATATAATATCATATAGGGTAAAAATGTATAAGATATTTTCCAAAATTTCTTTTAGATGATATCAAAATTGGTCTTGGGATAAGGTTTAATAACCTATTTCTTATTATGTGACATAAGGAGAAAGTTAACTAAGTTTATGATGCTTTAATGTAATTCTCATATTGTTGGATTTTGTAATAACGAATCCACTATGGTGTGGATGATTAGACTATGTTATGTTCTATACTTGTGTGTACCTTGTAATTTTCTATGACACTTTTTTATGTTATTTCATTGAATTATCACTTTATATGATAACATGTGGGATTAATCATATTCATAACTAACCACATTCATTACCAGTTACCTATCATTAGATGAAAATAACAAGGGGTTTTAATGTAAAAAATGAATGTTTAAATGTTTCACATTCATTGTGGGATCAAGAAAAATGTTTTAAAAGTTGAATAATTTTGTGCATTTTTTTTAAAAAACACAATAAATTTAATATTGAGAATATGAGTTATTAAGGAAAATATAATTATGGTTAAATCATGATAATATGTCTATGAAAATATTAAATAATTAATAAAACTTAATTTTTATCTCTTTATTGTTTATTATATTTAAAAAGTGTTCACAAATACTGTTATAAGGATGGAGATCTTTCCCAAGAATTAAGATATTTAAAAAATCCATGTATACCCTTGAAGGGAGTATCCCATTGGTTAATCCTTAATGATCATGATCAAGCTTCTGTGAAGCCTAGCTATGCCAGGTTGAATGGTCTTATTTATGTGATTCTTTTCATAATTTTTTCATTCATTCCATGTGTATTTATATAGATTATAGGTATAATAAGGGTTTTTACTTTCCTCATACTTTATATAGTATGAGTTTCATCCATCTTAAACCCATTATATCATTCATTTATATAGTTAACAAACTAATATAAGATAATTTTCCTATGATTTCAAGAGAATGAAATGTTTTTTCTCATTTTTTACTATTTTAATTATTTATAGTCATTTATTTAACTTATAATTTCCTTTACATTATTTCATAATGTATTTATTTTTTGATTAACTTGTCATTAAATATTACATTTTAAAAATTAATCATGAATAAGTCTCCTGGTATTTTATAATTATTATAGGTTGGCTTCTTATTTTTGTCCATTTGTTTTTATTATCTTTTAAATACTGACATGTTTCTTTGATATTTCTGAGCAGACTATATGATAGATTGTTTTTTTTCTTTCTTATAGGTCACTAATTATTCAATGTTTTTTAAACCAAATTATGACAACATGAGTCATCTTCTCAGTTTTGAAAAATTCAGTTATTTTTAGTCACTTTTGAAAAGAAAACACAATTTCAATAACTTTGACCAGACTGAATGATATATGATGTTTCATTCATTCTTAGATGTCATAAATTAATCAATGACCATTTTCTTAGTATTTTAGGGAAATTAATTTAAATTTTCGTGGTTTTTATTATTTAGTATAAATTTTCAAACACTTTGAAATCTATGAAAATGATCATTCATCATTATAATTGCACTGCTTTTCAGATTAACATGGTGTTCAACTCTAAAGATCATAAAATAATCAAAGATTATTTACATTGGATTTCATGGGAATCTAATTTTATTTTCTATGTCTTAACAATTAAACTTATTTTTAATCACTTTTAAATTTAAAACTATTCTTTTATTAATTTTGACCATACTACATGTTGAAATGACATTTAATTTTATCATATGTTTCAAAATTTAATCAATGATCACTTTTTTAGAATTTCATTATAATCATAGGTTAGTTTCTCATTTTCTACCATTTGATTCCCACTTTTAATCATCGTAACACAAAAAATTCACATTCATTTATTGAAATCACACTATATCATGGATTGACATGATATTAATTCCTATACATAAAAAATTAAACATGGGTCATTATTCTTTAATTTCATAATAATCTGATGTAATTTTATTACTATTAACTATTTCCCTCATTTTTAATCAGTTTTAAATAAAAAACTAACTTTAGGTCATTTGTACCACAACTCCAATAAAATTTATTTTTTCTCTATGGGTCAAAAATTATTTTATATTCATTTTCTATGATTTATTCATAATCATGGGATAGTTTCATGATTTTGACCATTTAGTGTTCAATTTTTAAAAATTATAATATATAAAAAATCTATTTTATATATTCTGACTACTCCATATGTCATGTTAGTTTTTCTCTAATTACAACTAGTTATAAACTAATTCAAGGTAATTTTCATAATACTTTATGATAACTAAAGGTTTCTTGATTAATTTTTTCCTTTTCATTCATGTAGAATATTTTTTAATTGAAAATATATTTTCTCAAAAATCATATCCATATAAATTTGAAATTTATGTTTCATTAATTACAATATGTTAAAAAATAATTCATTATCATTTTATTATGGTTTCATAGAACTTTGAGGTTGGCTACTTGATTATCATCATTTGACACAAGTTTTTAATTACCTTCAAATAAAAAAATACATTTCTAGTAATTATAAATACACCATATGATATATTGATGTGTCATTTATTTATAAAAGTAAAAAAATTAATCAATAATCATTTCCCAATAATTTTAAGATAATATGATATCATTTACTTGGTTTTGGTGGTTTTACTTTTTTAATCACTCTTTTTAGAACACAAATTTGGTAAATCAAATAACACTACATTTTATATTGATATTTCATTAATTTATATATATTATAAATTAAATAAAATCTTTTTCTATGTACTACATGATAAAAATATGTCATTTTCTTATTTTCAACCATTTGATTAATGTTTTAATACACTTTAATATTTATAAAAATAGTCTTCTAGTTTTGTAGACAACGCCACATCTCAGATTGATAAATTTTTCATTCATACAAGTAAAAAATTTAATTAAAGACTAATTTCCAAGTATTTCAATATAATTTGAGTTATTTTTCTCACTTTTTACTATGCCTCTAGTTTGTAACCAATCTTTAATCTAAAACCGATTTTTATTAATGTAACATCTCAAGTATTTATTGAATAATATATTTCTATATCTATTAATATTTATGAATAATATATTAATTTGTGTTAAAGGGTACTCAACCTTCGATAGCGTACTCGACAAGCAAAAATGGGTTTCTCTAAAATCTTACAATGCACACAAGACTGAGTTATACTGAAAAATAATACATTATTATTATTATTATTTTAAATGGTAGATAACACCTAGTATTTGTACTGGTGGGAATGAGAAAAAATAACTACAATATTATTACACATGTTTGTTAAATGTTTTTACATATATCCAATAATTTTTTATACTTAAAATGAGAATGAATCCAATTTGAAGCATAAAATACTCTAATATTTTTAAATGGTTGTTTTACCGCCTTTTGATGGAGAATAATTTTTAAATATACTTTTTTTCACTTTTATATGTTATATTTTATAAAATAAACTACTTATTTGTAATTGGGACACCAAAATTTTCTTTGGTTTAAATTTTTGTATTTTTCTGATAAGATTCATATTTTAATGAATGGTGAAAAATACTGCGTTTTTAATTCAAAACTGCATTTTCATCTAATCTATTTATATTGATAGATTATTGTTTCAATTGGTTTTAAATTATATTTATATTTTTTTATAATTTAATATATATTTTTATTAGAATTAATTTTACATTTAAATTGGAAATAAACACATTTCAATCTTTTGATGGTTTTAACTTCTTAAAAACCCACTTTTTGGTTTTGACAAGGGGAATTAATTTTAAATTAATTAATGAAACTTCTATCTATTGAATTTGGAAAAATGGATAAAATATTTGGAATCATAAGTTTCAAATTATGTAAACAGGTACCTTTTATTTTTGGACATTATGAATAGTAACTTCAGTAATTATTTTTATTTACCACAGTTAAAGGGTAAATTAGGTAAATAAGGGTAAAAATAATATTATAATAATATAAAACTGCCCTAACACATGTCCTAATCTTATTGGATTATCCATGGGATACCAAAACAATCCTTAGTCAGAACTTTTGTCATTTGGGAATCACTTGGGTGTGATAATGGCATGTTATAATAATTAATTTAAAGTGAAGAGAAATATAACATAAACATGTATCTTTTTACTAACAAAATTTAATATAGGGTTATATAACTGATATATTTAACTATAAATATTAATTAGAAATATAAAATTATTTCATACATCATGGTATTTTATTTATAACTTTTAGGTAGTAAATAAATAAATATATTAATGACAATATGATGATATAGTGATTACCTTATTAATGAAATATTCAAATAAATGATTTTATAAATATTAAATAAATGTAATTTAAAATTTTTTATGACATCCATGAATTTTAGGGATGATAATGAAGTTTTTTATTTTAGTTAATTTAGTTTTTTTGAATGAATCAAGTTTTTAGGACTTTAACAAAAATCAATTACTAAATAGTGTCCAAATTGACATAAATGAGTTTTTTTTAAAATACTATTTTATCAAATGATATAATAGTCATAAAAATACAATATTTGTCAAAATAGCTTATATAATGTTAAAAAATTCATTAATGATCCACTTGAGGTTCTATTTTCATTTTATATTAACTATATTGACCATATAGTGTAAAAATGCCAGAAGACATGGTAAGAGTTAATTTATTTAACTAAGGGTTAAATCCAAAAGATAAGGTTAAATTTGGGACCTAAACTTGTTTAAAACCTATTGGTTGAGATTATTTAGACCCATAATCATCTTATACTATAAATATATCACTTTGGAGCTATTATAATTCTAAAATAAATTTATAATAAAATAATGGTTCAAGACTTTCCTAAAGTGTCCATCCTCCCTCTTATAAAAGGCAACCACCTCTACCCACTTACTCACACCTATCAAGCCCATTTGGTCATAAAAATTATGCTCAAATAATCTCCAAACATCTCTCCCTTACTCTTATAAGCCTTACCTTGGGAAGAAGGAAATTCAATAAATCCTTTTGGATCAAATCAAAAGGAGTTACCCGATTTAGAAGTAACATCTTCTCTCAAGCTCTATTCATTTATTTTTTTCCTTCTCCAACCCCTAACCTATTTATATTACATTATTTTATAAAAACACAAGTAAAATCAATATAATTGGATTTTTTTATTCTAAGGGTTCTACCTACACCTACACAAACCTCCATCTAATGGATATAGAACATACTATTTCTATGTACGACGAACTATTTCCTTACAAAATGATGATTCTTTAATTTTCTCCTACCACCTATCATGGTGGCCATTATGATGGTACTGAATTTATATATGATATATATTATATTTATATTGTCTCTATGATTCTATAATTTTTATTACAACATACCTTTATTCTTTCTATAATGTGTAAATTTTATAATTTCATTTTAGGAAGTGTGGACTATAGACCCCTCAAAGTGATATGAATCATCCATTCCATGAATGGAAAATATAAAGGATAGATTTAATGAACTTATGTAACTTATATAAAATATATATTTTACTTGAATTATAATATACCTATGTACAATTTAGTTTTCATTGCTTTAATATGACAATGAAATGGAAGTAGTGTTCATGCGTACATACGGCCTACCATCTCCATGAATGGTGAATTTCATTCATTATCTACAAATATTATGGGTATTATAAATAAATATATATTGGATATATATGGTATTTAAATAACAAATAATATTGGGGATATGGAATTTTGAACACATGAACAATATATATCAAAACAAGTTCAATAAGTTCACTTTCGACTCAAGTACCGAATATCGACAAAATGTCTGATATAAACTTAAATAATTATTTAATTTTTACCACATGGTAATAAGTTATATAAAAGGAATAATAATCTTTAAAAAGGTTCTCAAGAAAGTTTAAATTAACCTAAGTTTATTATTCAAGAGCATAACGATTATACGTGATGATTCAGACTCAAGGTAAGGGACTTCATCTCAATATCCTTTCATTGAGGCATATTTTAATTTATACACAAACTTCTTTATATAGTGTATAATAAACCAATGTTACTTTTAATTTCATTCAAAATAAATATTTTTTTACAAATCATTTTATTAAATAATAAACAGAATGTTTTTAATATATTCAGCGACAACAATCTCTCTTCCACCAAAACTGTTATTTGATATTTGGCTTCCTCTATAAGATTTAATGTTTTTTTAAAAGGAAAAGAAATCCATTATTCCATTTTTTTGTGTTTTGTTATTTAAAATGGATATGAAAGTGGATTGATTATTTCAATATCTTGAAATGATTTTTTGTGATTGAAAATGAAATTTTATGAGTGAAATGTTGATAAATTCAATAATTTATGTTTTATGATTATATAATGGTACATGGATATTTGAAGGGTGGTTACATAATAAACCAAATACATGTGATTAAATTATAATACAAATATGGGTGGTTCTGTGAAAAACTGAGGATGGTTGGTTATGTTATAGCCTCCAATTCATTGGGTATTGAAGTCAATCGTATGACAATTCAATTTGTAAGAATGGTATGTGTCGAAGTCGACTGTATGGTTATTCCATTTAAGTATGATTATGTCCCAAGTTACTATTTATATGTTATTTTTTATTTATATGGGTTTTATGGTAATATTTTTGTTAAAAAATGTTAAGCAACGATCTTATATTCGGTGAGGAGTATTTATTACTTCATAAAGGTGAAAAGTATTAATTTATGATAATGTATTCATGGTTTACATGTTTTTCACAAAGCTAACATTTTTCCTACTTTGTGTATCCCTTACTGAGCTTTTTATACTCGTTCCAAGTTTTGAAATGTTTTTCACATTATTTAAAGTAGAATAGAGTTAAGGATGGAATCATGTAAAATTTATGATGTTTAAGTGTGAAATGGAACCAAGTTTTGTTTAAAAGGTTTTGTTTTATGAAAAAATGAATATTGAGTAGAACTGTTTACTTTGTAATAATCAAGTTGATATGTATAAGTCGTAGATTAATTCTCTAATGCTATACTACTAAAAAGATCCTTGATGTGATTGAAAGTAAAATTATTGACGCATCTCAAGATTAAGTAATGTTTATGTTTGGGGAACTATTGATGGTATTAGAGGTTGGTTTAGATAAATTTAGGAGTTAGAATATTGTTAAAAGAATATCCATAAAATATTTTTTACTTTATGGTCAAATTGAAATGATATATAATTTGAAGACTACCATGTTGCTCTGTCTATGATATGTTTGTTAAGAATGGTTTTCCTCAGAGGGAATAAGGTAGCTGTGTTGAGAATGAATACAGAGGAAAATAACCTTCCAAATAAACATCCTGAGATGGGAATAATCAGAACTAAACAGTTTGTTGTAGTGATAGCTCAGTTGAATAGGGAAATAAATGGTAGTGACTTCCATGCCCAAGATCTACCAGACCAACCAAAAAGGAATATGTTGATAGTGGAGCATTTCATGAGGCAATGTCCCCTATAATTCATATGATCATCTGACCATGTGCAAGATAAAGGGTGGATTAAAGAACTGGAAAAAAAATTTGATGTAAATGGGTGTTCAGACAATCAAAAGGTTAGTCTTATAGTTTATCATTTTGAAGATGAATCTGATCATTCATGGTCAATGGTTAAAAATATCTGAGTAAGTAAAGAGATCGATACCATGGAATGGGATAAATTTATGAATATATCCCTTGAGAAATATTTTCATAAGGATGTTTTACATTGGATGGAAAAAAAATTATTGGAATTTAGATAAAAGGAGGAATATTCCATGGATTCATATGAAGAAAATTTCACCTGTTTGTCAAGGTATGTCCCAAATTTTATCCGGGATTTTGATAGTAATATAAATTAGTTTTACTCAGGATTGAAGACTAAATTTTGAAGTTTGTTAGCTTCTCATGAGTTAAAAAGCAATGAGAAACTTGTCCAATGTGCTGAAAAGGTAGAAATGGAGTTTTATGATGATCATGTGTTCTATGAGAGAAAACAAAAGAAGCGATCATGTTGGCCGACAATGGGAAATAATTAATCAAAGAATCCTAGAGGTAAGAAAACTAAATTTACAACTTGTGAGAAGTGTGGTAAAAATCATTCTGGATAATTCCTCTCAAAGTCTGGGAAGTGATTCCTATATGGTAAGATTGGTCATATTGCTCATAACTGTAAGGAAGATGATCAGGCAGGTGATGACAACCCAGCGGTAAGATGTTTTAGTTCTAATGAGATTGGTCATTATGAAAATGTGTGTCCAAAGTTGATTACCTAGGGTGGAAACCAATAAGATCGAAAGAAAAAGGGCATGAAAAAATAATTTTATGCTACTATAGTTGATTTGGGGCCATCAAATGAACTGTTGATAGGTATGTTATAGGTTTTTTCAAATTATGCCAACACTTTGTTTGACTCTGGATCTTCACATTCCTTTATTTATGAATTCTTTTCAATTAAATTGGAAGTATCACCTCATGAATGTGATATGGAAATTTTGGTAAAAACTCCTAATGGAAGTATTAAAGCAACCAAGATTTATAGGAATCTTCATATTATCATTAGTGAGATAGTAATTCCTGAAAATAGTCATTCCTAATCGGGAGGTTGAATTTACTATTGATTTAGTGTCTGATGCTAAGCCTATTCCTAAACCCACTTATCTAATGGTTCAACTAGAATTGGTGGAATTGAAGAAGAAAATAGTTTCAATAATTACTTGATAAAGGTTTTATTCGACCTAGCACTTCACCATGGGTTTCTCTAGTGTTATTTTTGAAAAATAAATATGGCTATATGAGACTATATATTGATTACATACCTCGAATAAAATCAATATTAAGAACAAGTATATTTTACCTCATATCGATGATTTTTTTGATCAGCTCTAGGGAGCTCAGTATTTTTCGAAGAGTGATTTGTGGTCTGGGTACCATCAGTTGAAGGTGAAGGAGGATGAAAATCCAAAGACAGTGTTATGAACAAGATATGGGAATTATGAGTTTTCAATTATTCATTTTGAGTTATCTAATGCACTTTCTGTATTTATGAATCTCGTGAATAGGGTCTTTCATCAGTTTCTAGATCAATTTATGGTTATGTTTGTAGATGAAATTTTGGTATATTCTAAATGTCAGGAGGAACATGCAAGTCACTTATGGATTTCTTTGAAAACCTTAAAAGAAGATAAACTATATGGAAAGTTTAGTAAGAGTGTATTTTGGTTGTAAAAAAATTCATTACATGGAAATATTGTTTCTAAATATGGCATAACTGTTCACACTTCTAAAAAAATTGTTGAAGAGTGTCCAAGACCTTCCAATATCACAAAGATTCATAGTTTTCTTAGATTAGAGAGTTATTATCTAATATTTGTTGAAAATTTTTCTCAGTTATCTATCCAACTAGATAAGTTAATATATAAGGGAGTTAAGTTCATCTGGACAAATGAATGTGATGGTTGTTTTAAGGAAATGAAATGAAGATTGGTAAATGCTCAAGTTTTTGCCCAGTCTTCCAGGAATGGTGTGTTTGTTATCTATAATGATACTTCATTTAAAGGACTTGGTTAGGTTATAATAAAGAATGATCAAGTAATTACTTATGCTTCACTTCAGTTGAAACCTCATGATTTAAATTACTATACCCATGATTTGGAATTAGCTACTTTCGTTTTTTCATTAAAGATTTGGAGGCATCATTTGTATGGCGTAAAGTGTGAAATATATACTAATCACAAAATTTTGAAGTACACATTCACTTGGAAAGAATTGAACATGAGATAGAGGATATGGATGGAATTAATCAAGGATTATGATTTCATGATTCATTACTATCCAATAAAATAAAATAAAGTGTCTTTTTATTTGAGTCGAAAAATTAATGCTACATTAACCAAGTTACATTTATCACAATATCCATTAGTTAATAATTAGATGATTTTTTTCATAGAAGTTGTTGGTGCAGGAAATTACTATGTTTTGTTTCAGGTGTTATCCAAATCCTATCTATCAGATAGAATTAAAAAAGCACATAAGGAAGATAGTGAGATGTAGAAAAATGTATAATTGGTTCAGAAGAGTATGTTTCTTGAATTTAAAATTGATAAATATTTTTTTTTGAGATTTGGGAAAAGATTATGTGTGCCTTTTGATTCACAGTTGAAGAAAGATTTGTTATGTGAATCTCATAGTTCTCCATTTTCAGTTCATTCTTGATGTATTAATATGTACATAGATCTTAAGGAGTATTACTGGTGGGATGTAATGAAAAGAGATATTGCTGACTTTACCTCGAGATGTTTGATTTGTCAACTTTTTAAAGTAGTGTCGCAGTTACCGAAGGGTATGCTTCAGCCTTTTCTAGTGCCATAGTGAAAATGGAAAAATATATGGACTTCATTGTGGGATTACCGAAGACATCTCGAGGTAACACTGCAATCAGGATTATTGTTGATCGATTGACTAAATCTTCTCATTTAATTCCTATTCAAGATACCTTGTCTCTAGATCAAATTTCTCGATTGTATATTAATGAGATAGTCATGTTATATATAGTTCCCCTCTCCATTGTATTTGATCATGATCCTAGGTTCACTTATAACTTTTGGAAAAGATTTAATAAGTCATTGAGAACTGAATTAAATTTCAGTATAGTTTTTCATCCTCAATCAGATGGGTAGTCTGAATGAACAATTCAGACATTGGAAGATATGCTACATGTTTGTTTAATGGATTACCAAGGAAGTTAGGATCAACATCTTCTATTGGTTGAGTTTTCTTATAAAAACAGTTTTCATTCTAGTATACAGATGGAACCATTTGAGGCATTATATGGGA
Source organism: Viscum album (assembly GCA_963277665.1). Lineage (NCBI taxonomy): Eukaryota > Viridiplantae > Streptophyta > Magnoliopsida > Santalales > Viscaceae > Viscum > Viscum album. The sequence goes on along the minus strand of OY728121.1, from coordinate 1,071,980,270 downwards.
AGGGATGTCTAACTCTAGATTTTTGGGATGAAGTAGGTGAAAGGAAGTTGATGGGACCAGAATTGGTACAGGAGATGGAAGAAAAGTTTCAATTGATTTATAAGCATATACAGATAGATCAAAGCAGGAATAAAAGTTATGAATATAATATAAGTAAGGATTTTTCTTTCTAGGTAGGTGATCATTTATTTCTGAATGTTTCACCATGGAAAAGAGTGATGTGTTTTGGTAATAAAGGGAAGTTGAGTTCGAGATTCATTGGACCCTATGAAATCTTAGATAAAGTTGGGTTAGTTTCCTATCAAGTGGATTTACCTCCAATTTTATCCCAAGTACACAATGTTTTTTATGTTTCAATGATATGAAAGTATATGTTAGATCCATCTCATGTTTTTGAGTTAAGAGGTAGTTCAGTTGGAAGAGAATCTTTCTTATGAGGAAAAACTAGTATAGATTCTTGATTGCAAAGAGAAAGTGTTTTTGAATAAGGTGATTCATCAGGTAATTATTTTGTGTAAAACCATTTGGTTTAATAGAAAACATGGGAGTCTTAAAATTATTTGAGGTAGAAATACCCCCATTTATTTGATAAGTAAATAAAATTGTGGGGACGCAATTTCCAAAAGGGGGAAAGATGTAACATCCCAGGTATTTATAGAATAATACATTTTCATATCTATTAATATTTATGAATAAGAAATTAATTTTAAATTCAAGGGGATTCTATCTTTGATAGTGTACTCGACACATAAAACAGATTTCTCTGAAATCTTATATTTCACACAAGACTGAGTTATGCTGAAAAATAATAAATTATTAATATTATAATTTTAAATGGTAGTTAACGCCTAGAAAATGCATTGGTGATATGAACAGAACTAACTATAATATGATTACACATATTTTTTAAATGTTTTTATATTTATCCAATAAATTTTAGAGGCTAAAAATGAGAATGAATCCAATTTTAAGCATGAAATACTCTAATATTTTTAAAAGTCCGTTTTACCACCTTTTGATGTAGAACCATTTTTAAATATATTTTTTCCACTTTTATATATTATATTTGATAAAATAAACTTATTATTTGGAATCGGGACATCAAAATTTACTTTGGTTGAAATTTTGGTATTTTTCTGATAAAATTCATATTTTAATGAATAGTAAAAAATACTGCATTTTTAATTCAAAAGCCTTTTTGTCTAATTTATTTTTATTGATAGATTATCATTTGAATTTATGTTAAAGTATACTCAGATTATTATTTTTTCATTTAATATATTTTTGTCCATTTGAAGTAATTTTTCATTTAAATTGGAGATAAACACATGTTAATCTTTTGATAGTTTTTACTTCTTAAAAACCCTCTTTCTGGTTTTGACAATGGGAATTGATTTGAAATTAATTAATGAAAATTATTTGTTTTGAATTTTGAAAAATGGATTCCATATTTGGAATCATAATATCCAAATTATGTAAATATGTACCTTTTATTTTTGGACATTATGAATAGTAACTTCAATAATTTTTTTATTTACCACGGGTAAAGGGTAAATTAGGTAAATAAGGGTGAAAATAATATTATAAAAATATAAAACTACCCCTAATCATGTTATAATATTATTTTATAAGTCATGGGATACTAAAACAATCCTTATTCCAAACATTTGGCATTTGGGAGCCACTTGGCTGTGATAATGACATGTTATGATAATTAATTTAAAGTAAAGAGAAATATAACATAGACATGAATCTTTTTACTAAAAAAATTTAATATAGGCATATATAACTGATATATTTGACTATAAATAGTAATTATAAATCTAAAAATATTTCCTACATCATGATATTTTATTTATAATTATTATACATTAAATAAATTTATTTATTTATGACATAACAATGATGTAATGATTACCTTATTAATGAATGATTCAAATAAACAATTTTATAAATATTAAAATAAATGTAATTTGTAAATTTTTATGCCATACATGGATTTTTTGGATTATTTTTACATGTTATATTTTAGTTAATTTAGTTTTTTTATTGAATCAAGTTGTTATGACTTTATCAAAAATCAATTACTAAATAGTGTCAAAATTCACATAAATGAGTTTTTAAAATGAATACTATTTTATTAATTGACATAATAGTCATAAATATCTAATGTTCAGAAAAATTACTTATAAAATGTTTAAAATATCATTAATGATCCACTTTAGGTTCTCTTTTTATTTTATTTTAACTATATTAACCATATAATGTAAAAAGACAAAAAGACATGGTAAGAGTTAATTTATTTAATTAAGGGTTAAAGCCAAAATATAAGGTTAAATGTGTGACCTAATCTGGTAAAAAACCTATTGGTTGAGAGTATTTAGACACTTAATCATATTTTCCTCCAAATATATAACTTTGGAGATATTATAATTCTATAATAAATTTATAATAAAATAATATTTCAAGACTTTCTTAAGGTGCCCCTCCTCCCTCTTATAAATGGCCACCACATCTAACCACTTACTCACACCTATAAATTCCATTGTCTCATCATAATTTTTCTAAAATAATCTCCCAACAACCCTAACTTCTACCTTTAATCCTTTCCTAGTGCAAAAATAAATTCAAGTAAGCCTTTTTTCTCAAATCAAAATGAGTTACCCGATTTAGAATTAATGTCTTCTCTCAAGCTCCTTTCATTTATTTTTTCCTTCTCTGACACCCTAACCTCATTTTATTGCATTATTTTATAAAAAAACTAGTATAATCAATAAAATAGTATGTTTTTATGCTAATTTTTTATCATACACTTACATACCCCTCCATCAAATGGATATATATCATACTATTTCTGTGTACGGTGAACTACTACCTCACGAAGATGATTATTAAATTTTCTCCTAACACCTCTCATGGTGGAAATTATGGTGGAAATATCTTAATATATGATATATATAATATATATATTATATATATGATTTTTTAATATTTATTATAACATACCTTTATTCTTTCCATAATGTGTAAATACGAAATTTCATTTGAGGAAGTGTGGACTACGACCCCCTAAAAGTTATATGACTCGTTCATGCCACACATGGAACTTATAAAGGATGGATTTAATGGACTTATATAACATATATATTATACTTAAATTATAATATACCTATGTATAATTTAGTTTTAATTCCTTTAATGTGATAAATAAATGGAAGTAGCGTTTATGCGTACGTACGACCTACCCTCTCCATGAACAGTGCATTTCATTTCTTATAACCAAATATTATGGATATTATAAATACATATATACAGGATATATATATATATATATATGTTACTTAAATCATTAATAATATTATGGAGATGGAATTTTTACCACATGGACAATTTACATCCAAAGAAGTTCAAGAAGTTCATTTTTGACTCAAGTACCAAATATCGACAAAACGTCTGATATGAACTTAAATAATTATGTAATTTTTACAATATGGTAATAAGTGATATAAAATTAACAATAAACTTGAAAAATTTTCTCAAGAAAGTAGAAATTAACATAATTTTATTATTTAGGAACATAATGATTGTACGTGACGAGTCAGACTCAATGTAAGGGAATTCCTCTCAATCTACTTTCCATGAGGCATATTTTAATTTACACACGACCATATTTATATGGTGTATACTAAACCCCTTTGAATTTTAATTTCATTCAAAAGTAATATTTTCTATGAAGAATTTTACTAAATGAAAAAAATAATTTTTTTAACATATGCAATGACAATGACCTCTCTATCGCCAAAACTATTATTCGATATTTGGATTCCTATATGAGATTTAATGTTTTTGTTAAAAGGAAAAAAAATACCTTATTCCATTTTTTTGTGTTTTGGTATTGAAAATTGTTTTGAAAGTTGATTGACTATTTCAATATCTTGAAATGATTTCATGTTATTTAAAATTAAATTTTATGAGTGAAATGTTGATAAATTCAATCATTTATGTTTTATGTTTATATAATGGTAATTCAAAATTTGAAGTGTGTTTAAGTGATAAACCCAATATGGGTGGTTATTTGATAAAACAAATATGGGTGGTTCCGTTATAAACCAAGGATGGGTGGTTACGTTATAACCTCCAATGCATTGGATATGTTAGTCAGTCGTATGGTTATTCTATTTGTAAGAATGATATGTGTGGAAGTCGGCCATATGATTATTCCATTTAAGTATGATTATGTCCCAAGTTACCTTTAATGTATTTTGGGTGATTTATAGGGGTTTTATGGTAATATTTTTCTAACAAAAGGGTAATAAATGAGCTTATATTTGATGAAGAGTATTTACTATTTCATAAAGGTGAAAATTATTACTTTATAATAATATAATCATGGTTTACATGTTTTCACAAAGCTAATAGTTTTCCTTCTTTGTGTATCCCTTACTGAGATTTTTATTATCATCCCATGTTTTGAAATATTTTTCATCAGATTTAAAGGAGAATAGAGTCAAGGATGGGATCCTTGAAAAGTTATGATGTTTAAGTCTGAAATAAAACCATGGTTTGTTTTAAAAAAATTATAAACAAAATTGACAGAGTTAAAGTGTCTACTTTATAATAATCAAGTTTATGTGTATAAGTTTTGGCATAATTATATAAATCTATAAACCTAAAAATATCCTCAATGTGATTGAAGTCAAATTATTAACTTGTATCAAGATTAAGTAATGTTTATGTCCAGGGACTTATAATTATTTTTGACCACATAGCACATGGAATTGATAATCCATTAATTTTTTCAAGTCAAAAATTAAATAGAAATTATTTTATTTGAATTTAATAACAATCATAGGTTTATATAACAATTTTGACCTTTAGATGAATGGTTTTAATCTCTTTTTAAAAATAAAAATGAAAATCCTGAGATTTTGATCACACCACATGACATATAATGTGTCATTAATTCCTACAAGTAAAAAATTAATCAATAACCATTGTTCAATAATTTTAGAATAGTCTAGGATTATTTATATAGTTTTTACCATTCTACTTTTTCTAATTGATATTAAATAGAATAGCACAATTTGGATTATTCCAACTACACATAATGTCATATTAATGAGCCATCCATTCCCATATATCAAATACATATTAAATATAATTTTCATAGAATTTAATAAAAAGGTCAATTATTCAGTTTTAACTATTTCATGCATTATTTTAAACACATTAAACTCTATAAAAATAAATTTTCACTCATTCAAATCACACCACACACCCAATTACATTTTTTTAATTCTTATAGGTAAAGGATTAATCAAATACCATTTTTATAGGTCATCATGAAAATCCAATTTAATTTTACTATTTTTGATTATTTTTAATCATTTTTAATCTAAAATGGTATTCCATCCATTTTGACCACACTATAATCCATATTCACGTTTAATTTTTTTCTTACATGCCAAAAATTATTTGGTTTTTTGTTTGAGGATTTTTTTGAAATTAAAAGGTTATTCACATTCTTTTGATCGTTTAATGATATTTTTAAAATAATTTTAAAAATAATAATGCACTTTCAATCATTCTAATCGCACTACATGAGGGATTAACATGACATTTATTCAAACAAATAACAACCTAATCAAAGATCAATGGGTTGACCCAAATATTATAGTTTCATTAGTATAATATAAGATCATTTCATAACAACCAAGGTAGTGTTAATAATATATAACATTCATGTATTAATAAATTTCATGATTATATTTTATGGAGTCATATTCACGATATAGATATTAAGTAATTTTTTAGTAAAAAAGGAATAGTTTTTTCTAACCAATTTTTTTCATAAATTATATTGTTTTATATTAAAGTTAAATGTCTAAATTTTAGGGATTGAATTTGAAAAAATCAAATTCATTTTTGACATGATCGTATAAAATTTATCTTAGTGATTTTTTTTCATTTTTTCCAAAATATTGATTTTTTAGTGAATAGTGAAAAATGAATCTCTTTGAAATTTTTTTATTTATTTTCATTAAATAAATTAAATATAATAAACCATTATATTTTTAATTTTGTTTTAAAATAACATAATAACATTTTTATTTAATATAATATAATTAATTTCATAAAATATTGTATTATATGTTATTTTTGTACATTTTAATTTTATTGTATTCAAAAGCATTTTTTGTAAAAACCATTTTTCATTTAATTTTTTTTCATAAATTAAATGTAATTTCTTCAACTTATATGTATTTAATCATTAAAAATTGAAATCAAATTTGGAATTAGGAGGTTCACATTTAGTGATGATATTAATTTTATTTTTGGTCATTATGAATAGTAACCTTCGTAAAAATGTTTTCACCGTGATGATTAGGTAAAACATGATAATTAAAGTTAAAACTAAATGATAAGGTTACCAAATTTCAAATTAAATATTATTGGATTATAGGATTTTTATCATTATCACCACTTCATATAACTTTAATTTATTTACTTCCACTTCTCCATAATTATGAATTTATATTATTTTAAATAATTGAATAATTACAAGAGTGACACTACCCTCACTTATAAAAGGTAACCCCTTCTCTCTCATATTAACACACATTAAACCCTTTATTCATCCAGGCCCTTCTAAAATACCTTTCTAACATCCCTACTAATTTAATAGAGGTCCTAGTTTAACCAAATTACCAAAACTAAAAGGATTAAGGTTTAATCCAAAGGAGGTTTTAAGATAAGAGGAGTTAGAGGATGTATAAATCTAAACGGGACTTAATGTAAGAGATTTTTCTTCAAAAAAACTATTTTAAAGTATTCCTATAAAATATTTCTCCTAATTATCCATGTTCTCTAAAATTTTCCATGATTGTTCTTATTTATACATAAATGTTTATTAAAATTCATATTAAACTACTTTTAACTTTCTTTTAGAAGGTTTAAAAATCAATATTTTAAACATTTATTATATGGGTAATTTTGGATTTTTTACCACGATGTAAATGAAAATTATTTTAACATATACGGATTTTCCATGTTTTCCTACCAATATAGTTATTACTCATTATAAATACTATTCTATAGTAATTCATATTTTATTATATAATATCTTATTCTAATTCTTCTAGGAATATTTCACATAAATATTTTTCAATTGAAATATATATTTCTATGAATTTTTATATAGAATTGGAAAATGATTTTTCTTATTGTTTTAAATGATTTTCCAAAGTATTTTATGATGAAAAGTAAAATATTAAAACTTTTTTTTTCATGATATGATACTATATAATTATATATAATTTCATATGAGAATAATATTGATCATGATGATGGGTGATATTGTTAAAACTCTCAAATGCATTGGGTAATGAATAGTATTTGAAGGTGAAAGTTGAAGGATATATCCTGATAGGTTACTACTAGGTTATTAGTTAGGAGTCTATTTTTTACACATTTCAAAAAAAAGTGAACACATGTTATGAATATGATTCCCCAAAACACTTATTTCAGGCTTGGTAAGGGTTTTTATGGAAATATTTCTATTTCATGAGGAAATAAAAGTTTATACTCTTTAAAAAAGAATGGTTTTTTATTTAAGGAATTTTTATTGACTTCTAGTATAACTTGTGTTTCCTTCATGATTTTATATGCTGATAATGGGTTTAAATGGTTTTCTTTGAGAAAGGGTTTATTTCTTAATGGGAATATGTTTTATTTATATTCTCAAATTTTTATTTTGATCAAGGTAAACATTTTCAAGGGCCGTCATTATTTTCACTAGACTAATGAGATTCCTTTATTTTTATGTCCCTTAGTGAGCTTTTGTTCTCATCCTATTATTTCAAATGTTTTTCATAGTATATATGGTTTTTTAAGAACTATAACATGGTAAAATAATTCCATTCTAGCCTCACTTTAAAATAAAAGGAAGATTTTAAAAAAAATAAGTGTGCAAAAATAAATCCATTTTGTGTGGAGAAGTGTATATTTTATGGAATTGTCCACTTTTAATGATTGTTTTTTCCAAAATACATAAAACTCTAAACCTAAATGATTATGGGAATTTAATAATGAAAAAACATTTTTATAAGTCATATAATTATGTATTTTTTATGATATTAGTAATTATACTTGTTGGTTCGTCTTGATAGATAGTGGTTGATCAAAGATCATATCTCATTAATAATAACCAATAATCATAGAAGCTGGTTTATAAGGTAAACCCTCTCACTAAATCATGGTTCTAGAGATGGGGGACTGTGATCTCTTGAGGGAATAGACTTATTACAACCCACCCTCACTGTTACCACTATTAGGATGACATTGAATAAAAGAATGGCCCCTAGAGCCTATCTTTAGTAGGATATAATTAATGACTAGACTGGGGGTATAAAACACATGCATATAGAAAGGATTTCCCTATAATTCTCCCCAAAATGATAAATAATCCCCCAATTAACTACATAATATTAAATAAATCAATAATAACACATTAATTATTGTATAATTAGAGACCAAAGTAGAAATATACCATGGAAACACCTACAATAATGACCAGAAATAGTAAAAAATCACAAATAACCTCCATGAGATAGTTATACCCAAGATTATCACTAACTTCATCCTAAATACCTGATATATATATATATATATATATATATTGAGGATATCATATTGGTATACTCATTATGATCCTCCTCAAAACCTCTTGTGAAAATGTGGACAAAGTATACTAGATCCTTAGTGAATAAATTGTAAAATCAACTTTTTAATAAAATAATTAAAATGATATTCCCATCCTCTCTATGAATTTATCACACAGTAATGCACAAAAATAGGTAAAATATAATAAATAAAATATATATATCAAATTTAACCCACTATCACCATCCAACCAAACCATTCACCCTAAAACCCAAATTTTTACATCACAGTGCCATCATTTCCTCTTTGATAAGTATTATACCTCTGTGAAAACACATCACAACCACATTCACATGGAATATAATGCACATTACATCCAAATCACTATAATTATATAAAAATAATGAGATCTATTTTAACGTGTCTAAATATAAAGTACGCACAAAGTAATTATATCCCATGTTTAAGTATGCATGTAATAACGATAATCCATTACATCCTGGATATATCTATACAATATAACACTAACCCGCCAAATCCCACATATACATGTATGTCATAACAATGAGATGAAATAATCTATATGGTCACATATCCTGTAATTTTATCCTACTATATCTTGGATATTTCTGTACACACTCTACATTGGTAAGAGATAACATGGTTGGGGGGAAGTCAATCATCCATATCCTTAATAACCTAGATATTAGGAATACACCTGGATACCAAGTCCAAATACGAGCTATGGCTACCACAACTGAATCAGGTAGTGGAGCATAATAAATAACAATACATAATTAATATATAAATCACACAACCATTATAAGTGAAAATAAACTACTAAATACATTATCCATATCTTACATTACATATGAAAACATATTTTCCATTACTAAGGACCATGAAGATAATACATTTTAAGTACAAGAACCACATGGTGTATAATCTTCATTAATCGTTTGTGTTTATTTAATTAACATTCATTTGATCATATCCCAGAACTAAATCTATATTTATACATTAGTTTTTTAATGTCAAGGTTCTTTTATTCAACATTATAATTCCATATTCCAAATCTGTATACTCTTAATCATTTACCCAATTTTTGGATTCTTCTTGTAATTATATACCATCAATATCATTGTCACCCATTCTCATTAATTAATTTATAATTCATTATCATTCCATAATCTTTATTATTCTAAGACTAAACTAGACATAACTCATGATATGTTATTCTTATAACATTATAAGAAAAAAACCATTCTAAGTAATAAATAGCTAGCATGTAAGAAAAAATAATTTCTTAAAACTTTATAGTCATTAAATAATTATATTTTACTTGACAATTTACCAATACTATTCCATCATCAACCTTTCATGTCTTCCACCATAATATCATCACCACATCTCCACCCTCTTCATATTAACCAATATTTCCACATTTCCATATGAAATCACAAAAATGTTTTTCTTATTCTAAAGATATAAAAGTGTTAAAAATTAATATGTTTATCAGAAAAAAATCTTCAATAAAAGCATGTGAGTTAACATAAAAAAGTACCATACACATTCAATCATCCAATTTAATTCTACTAGACATTATTTTTGATTTCTAGATATTTAAATTTTATTAGTTATGCACTGGTTTTAGGAATCACAAAACCCAATCATAACAAAAAAATATTTTACAATAATAATTTTTAAATAATTTATATGTATTCAATTTAGTTCTCTAATATTATAAATAATAACTATTTATTTATTTACATAGTATTTTTCATTTATATTAATAAATCCATTGTAACTATCTTGATAAGTAATATTCTCATGATCAATAGTATTCTCTTCTATGATTTAAAATACTTAATAAATTTTTGTACCTTATTAAAATTCTATTTTAAAATAGTATATCAACTAATTTATACATGATATTTAAATTTCAAAACACACCTACAACTATCATTAAATGAAATAATTGATCTAATAAAATGAAAATAATTATAGTTGCATGAAAAATATACATATCCATTTTAATCTCTTACATATTATTAACTCATTTGGTTGATTTCACTGTCATCCCATTGTAAAAAGATAATGATAATATCATATGTACAATTTAAAAATATGATAATTTTAAAATCCCCATGATGATAGAATGTTGTACAAGAACAGAAGAGAAAGAGATGTTCACAAGACCATGATCAAATGAGGGGAGACACATGAATCCAAGAGCTAGCTGGTTAAATGGTGTATGATATTTATATGGTAATCTTGGGATTAATAGGTATGTGAAGATATTAATAGAAGAATGAGAACCTCAAATTTAGAAATTTAGATATGTAAATCACATTGTGACTCTATTGGAAGTTTTTCTCTTTTAAAACTCAATCAGTTAAACCTAATCTCAATATGATTGTGGGGAGGTCACAAAAATTTTATTGTCAAATTTATAACACATTTAATTTTCATAAGCTATAACTTTATGATTTAATAATATGCATATCAATTTTAAAATTTTAATGATAAAAAACTTTAAAAATCATTAAATATAATTTTGGTAGTGGTGAAAACTTGTAGTGGCTTACAATTGATAATACCTTTATCATTAATAATACACGATTCAACTAGAGATGAAGATTTTTGGTAAAGTCTCCTACTAATACATAAGGGTCAAATGAATTTTTTGGATAATCATACCGCTGGAATATCCAACTCATAGAAATATGATGTATAATAATAAATCATTCCAACATAATCTAGTATGAGGGTTGCTAAAAATAGATATGAATAGTACTCTAAACTACATCTATTGATTCTTGATCGTAGTCATCCATTGTAAGTAACTTCCCAGAAATCTGATTGTTATCCCCCATGTGTGATAAGAACCAACCAAATATAGTTATTGTGGTAGTTGATCAATTTATCATTCATCTATAACTACTCTTGTATATCATGATCCATCATAATACTAATACTCTATATTCAATAGGGATAACCAATGGGATATTCCTAATCTCATGACTATCTCTAACTAAGAGGTCCACCCCTAGTTGAAATTTTTCTATCATCTAGTTAATGGCTAAACTTCTCCCATATCAAACACATATCCCCTCCAAAAATTATTTATTTTTTTGAAATCACATAAGGGTCTCTGTTATATTTATTGTTCCATGAAAAAACCAAAACCCATTAAATCCTCCTATAGATACTTCTCATAAATCATTTTTTTCAAAAAATTAGACAATGAAACATATTTATGAAACACATAACAAAATCTAAATATGTCAATTTTTATTTATACATGGTCTAACTACCCTATAGATGACCCAACATTTATGGATAAAGCTAAATATTGAACAATATCTCAAACTCCAACTACAGTACTATAGTTCCATCATGAGTATGAGAAAAAAATCCATTATCATATCTCTATTTCATATAGTTATCTCAATAAAATTTCTTTCTTTTAGTTATTGAATGTTTGTGATAGATAGAAATGAATGTCTCAGAATCCAATGGACATCCTATCACCTGAGGACCAGGCTTTCATTATAAACTCCTAAAGCCTCTATCATTAGAATGCATATAACATATCCATTATCTATTTGTTATCATCAAATATCAATGAGAACTAACTTTCATTATATAAAAAAATTATACTCATAATAAAGGGGAGATAAAAAAACATTTGATCATGGGTCAATTACATATTTCAAGTGATTCTCAAAAACAATACCTCATTTCTCTCTAACCTGTGGTGAGAGGCCTAAATATAGGCGTGGGATTGTCATGAACATACTTATACAGACAAGCTAGGTGTCAGTAGGTATCTCCCTTCATTTTTTATGATTAACCCATAGGATTTAGGGAGTATTTATAGTTTTTAGTCATAATAGAATCAGCTAGGTGAGTGATAAACAAAGAATGTTTTAAAGATTTGATGGATCATTTGAAATATTATACATTATATGAAAACCATGGAAAATGAAAATTTTCAACATAATATTGATAGAGTAAACCCCAAAACTTAGAGAGGGTCTTTAAATGTAAAATTTATAGTTAATTTATTTTTTATTATAAGAAATAGTTACCTCATTAAGGATATTTCTTCGATGATGATGTTGGTCGTATGTAAACCCTTCTAATATTACCATTGTTTCATTGGAGGATCTATGTGTAAAATCTCTCTAGTATCCACATGTGCTCCTTTCATCTCTGGGTGATGAAAATTGATTTCTAGGTGGTAGAGTGGTGAAACAATAATCTTTCATTTTTCGTGTTGATCATTTGAAGATGCTTCAGGTTTGATGGTGTTCTTCTCATTATTTTGAAAATGAGAGGAGGAATTCAAGAGAGAATTATATTATGTGCTATGATTTTTAATTCTAAATTAACCCTAAAAATAGATAAAAACATCTATTTATAGATAATAGTTTAGGAGAAAATATTATTTAATTTCATACCATCCCTTAAATATTATATTAATTCTTAACAAACCTCATTCCAAATAATAATAATATTATTATTATTATTTTATGGAATGCACTGGCTGATGAAATTGATAAATATTTTTTAACTAACTTCGAAATTAATATTTATCACCATAAATAGTCTTGGTATGCATGAACTCATTGGTATTTATCAAATAATCAAATAATCATTTTATTCCTAAATAAATATTTATCAAAAAACTAGTGAATAAATATTTATCAAATATTCAATAAAATATATAAATATTTTTTATTCACAATCCATAGAATAAAAATTTATTTAATTTATGTGATCAATGAAACTTGAATAAAATAATTCCTTGGTCTTGAGAATAATATTTATTCCATTAATTAAATTGAAATAAAATTTAATTAATATCAGCAAAAACATATAGTGTGTAAGCATATAGGATTCTTTCTCATTATAATTAAGTGGCATTGGCTAAATCCCAAGATTACTATCAAGAAATGGGTCATGAAACCCATGAGAAATAAAATAATTCCATATCATTAACAACCACATATGGATATCAACCATGTCAAATAATCTTGTTAGCATAATATATCAATAGGAATGTTTCACATATATGCCATCAAAATATATGATTATTGCGTATTTATTTTATTCTATGAAATAAGAACATCATTACACCATGGAAGTGGAATTTAATGAAAAGGTTTTATTCCAATAAAATGGTCAAGATATCATATTCCATAAAGATGGTAGATATAGATCCTTCCTCTAGTTTTCCATTAATGATATGTCACTTATGATGCACTCAATAAACACTACTTCCCATGAACTTATGGGGTCACAGTCTTGGTCAGTATATCTATGTTCACAATTAATGATATGAATTAAAGGTATTCTTAAATTTTATAATCCATTACACACAATCACAGATAAAAAAATTTATGACCCCAAGACAAACTGAATTCCTACTAGCATGTCTCTTCTTATAATCTCAAGTCTTGGAGATTTATAAGTGTAAACATCATGAGAATAATACTCATCCTTTTACGAGTACTCACAAATTATATTATATATACTATAATCCCTATTATATTACCTTATCTGACATAGAACTTTATATTAGAGTATTTTCATTCCACTACAAGGATATGATCATAGTAGGGAACTGCTATGACCTTTATCAATACGAAATATTCCCTATGAAATCATTTCATTACAGATATGTAGAATATGGAGAAATATATAATGGAGTATTTTATTAATATTAAAATGTTTGATTATACATGTAATCAATGTAAAATTAGTTAGTTTTAGAAAACTCACTCTAAAAAAAATACCACCTAGAATAGACACAAATGCATTTTACTTTTAGTACACTAAAAATTATATGGTGACCATGTTTTTGAGGGGATAAGGCTTTAGTAAAGGGGTCCTCCATGTTATATTCCACAGAATTTCTGCTCACAGTAAAATCACTTCTCTAAAAAATCCTTCAATATATGATACTTCTAAAGTATATGCTTCATCTATTTATATATCCATTGGTATTTTTTGAGATCCACCGATGTTGTATTATCACAATAGAGTGTGATATGATCTTTAATTATAAGAACCATTTCAAGATCCTGGATGAGGTTTCATATCCGTACTACATCCTTAGCAACCTAAAAAAACAATATACTCAGAATCTGGTATAGAATCTATGACCACACCCTGTTTTGAGCTATTCCAACCACAACACCTCTATTCAGAGTGAAGATGTATCTTGTATAAAATTTTTGATCATCGTGATTGGTTTGGAAACTAACAACTACATATAATCATATGACTAATTCCATATCTCCTCCATAGACCTGAAACATATCCTTAGTATGCCTCAGATACTTAATGATTGTCTTGACTTCCATCCAATGGCATTCACCTAGGGCATATTGATATTTTCTTACTAGACTCATGGTGTAAGAAACATATATCCTAGTACATAGAAAAAGATGCATGGATAAACCAATTTCTTAAACGTAGGGAATCATTTCCATTATTTATCATTCCTCATGTATTTCGGTACACATCTTATTGGAAATTGGAATTTCATGTGGCATTGACAACAATCCCCTCTTGTATTATTCTATATTGAATCCATTTAGTATCTTTTCAATATAAGTACCTTGACTTAGGCCATGTTTTCTACTTGATCTATCATAGTGGATCTTAATCCCAAGAATATATGTTGCCTCTCCTATGTACTTCATAGAAAAACATGTATTCAACCACGCTTTAACAAATGTTAATTCTATTATTTTGTTTCCAATATGTAATTTTTCATCAATATATACTATTAAGAAATTATTAAACTTCCACTAAACCACTTATTGGCATAAATATTTCATCTATTATTTATGAAACCAAATTATATTATGGCATCATAAAACCAAATTTTCCCTAACCTAGATGCTTGTTTTAATCCATAAATGGATATTTAGAACTTGGATACATTATTATCATCCTTTTGAGTCACAAACCCACTAGGATGTGTCATATGGAAATCTTCCAGAGGGTTCCCTTTAAGAAGGGTTGTTTTGGAAACTATTTTCCAAATATCATATTCATGGAGGGCTATAATGGAAAGATGAAATATGATAGATATCATCATAGAAACAAGTGAAAATGTTTTGTAATAGTAAATTCAATGACTCTATTTAATACCTTTTTTAACCACTTGTTCCTTAAAAAACTGAATTTTCAATCCATATATTGTTTCTTCTTAAATAATCATTTCAAACCAACAAGATTTATATCAAATAAAGGATCTACCAAAATACTTATATTGTGTTAGAACTTGGAATCCATTTAAGAATCCATTGATTCCATCCATTTGGAAACATCTATACCACATACTACTTCCTTATAGGTTATAGGATCTTTATTCTCAACTATCAGTGATTTATTATTCTCAATGACTATAAAATCATACAATTAGTGTTCTCTAACATCTCTTATACTCCTATGAAGTACTTGTGTCCCCATAACTTCTTCTTCTATAGGGATTTTTGGAATTTATTCATGTTCAAAATCCTCTATATGATGAGCCTCAACTTTATCAATGTTTATCTCACTCTCACCATCTCTTTTAGATATGTTCTCCCTCTAAATTAATATGAAATCTCATGCCACTATTACACTATTTTCTAAGGGTTATTATAGAAAATATCCCATTATTCCTTAGGGGATAGTTTAAGGGTACACTTTTTACCTTGGGATAAAAAAATTTTACCTGAAGAGGCCTTAACAAGTCCTTAGTCACCCTACACATGAATATACGACAACACAAGTATATTTCTATTTCATAAATGGTATGGTATGTTATCTTCGTTTAGTTTTCATGTCATTTAGTAGTAGTTCTACTATTTATAATGTGTATCCACAAAATTATAATAGAATTATATCTTTCAAATACTTTCATGCATTGATATTTCTTCTGAATAGATGAATATTCATTATACATCATAAAAATCTATTCCAAAATCATATAGTTCTACTACCTTTGGAAACATGGAAACATAAACAATTGGTTGATAGGTAAACTATATCTTATCCCACTTTTTTATTCATAATTAACACCCTTTAAAGACATATAATACATAAATATTTTTTCATACCTTGTGGAAAAGAATCATAAGAAAGGGTGAGCTTTAATGATCAGAAAGGGTAGAAAATAGAGATATCAATGCAAACATACACATAAAATGATAATAAGGGTATGAGAGCAAGGTAATGAAAACTGATATCCATACCCTACATATTAAACATCATAGACTTTAGTCATGTAATAATTATTAACAATTCATAATACAATAATAATAAATGATTCAAAAAAATGATCCATGAGATCATAACATATCCATGATAAAAGGATTTTTGGTATACAAATATTTATAGAAAATCATTTTCTTAATAGTCGAAGACCATTTACAAGGATATCAATATGGAATGTGTTCACCCCTAAAATAATGATAGTGGTCAAGGTTCACTCCCATGATTTTCATAGTGGACAATGTATGATACTCAAATAGGTTTACTCCCCATTCGAGTCATGTTTATATCATGAAATATAAATATTTACACAATGAGGTTGATGGAGATATTGGTCACACAAATCACATAATCCATAAATTTTTTAGCCATAAGATCATGAAACATTTATCATATAACAACCCATGAAAAGAAATGTGTTTCTTAAACATTTCATCATAGAATAACTCATTGAAAATAAATGGGTTTCATAAAAAATTCATTTTATTATAGCATAAACCATAAAAAAGAAATAGGATTCATAAACATTTCATCATTTTATCATATCATAACCCATGGAAAAGAAATGGTTTTTAGTAATATCATTCCATCATAAACATAAAACATCTAAAGAAAGAATATGGAATATATAACTAGATCATATCCCTAGTAAGTATTAACTAACATTAAAGTATGTATTCATAGATAGTAAATGATTTTGAATTGTCACGTGGAACATTTCTTGAGGAAAATATACATTATACATTGAAATAACACATTTAAAGTCTCAAAAATCCCCAATTACTAAGGAAAACATTTTCATTGAAAATGGACCAGTATGATTGTAAATGAATATTTAAATCATAGATGGGTTGTGATAATAGAAAATACAATTCATACCATACATGTTAAAATGATGATTTTGTTATCATTTATGGTAAATACCCAAAAGTTTTTCATTTGTAAAATGATAAGAAGATTATTTTTAAATCATTTTGTAAAAAATAAAACATGGGTTAAAATTTATTTAATCGTTCATTTTTTGATAGTTGAAAATATTATTCAAATATTTCAAGAAAATAGGGACATTTAAGAAGAATTATTTCCAAACAAAGAGATAAATAAAGTCGATTTTCCTTCAAAACATTCTCTCGAACTCTTGAGCATATAAAGAGAGTAAAATGAAAAGAACACATGTATTTTATTGATGTAACTAGTGGATAAGAAAAATCATGAGTATATTGAGATATAGATCATAATATGTTTTCCTTGGAAAAAACCATAAACAATCCTGACTAACAATTGGATTCTAAAATAAAACATTTACCACTTTGGTATTTTTTTAATCGTAATCCTCATGAAAGATTGAACATTATATGTATATATAGATACAAAAAATTTCAAAAAATGAATCATAAAATAAATTCATAATAATTATATAGAATAAAAAAATAAATTCGTGGTGAAAATGGAATGTTTTCCACAAAAATAAATGTGAGATGATAATCCCTTACCTCAAGTCTTGACTTTCTTCATACACATTAGAAACTCATCTTATCCGAACAACCTTCTTAGGATAGCAAAAAAATCATTCTAAATAGGGTTTATTAAGAAAACTAAGGTTTTTAGTACATCATTAGGGAAGTGAGGAAGAGATTTATTAAGAGATTCACCAAACCAAAAGGCTTTGTAAGTGTAAAGAGGAGTGGGGAGGGGTACCCTTTTATAAGTGGTGGATATAATTTTTTAAAATAAAAAGTTATAACCACATTTTAAACATGATACAAGGATACAAAATGGATACTTATAGAACCTTAGATTTTATAAGTTTGAAATATGGTCATATAATTTGATTTGGAAACGTTTTTATGTCATTTTACCCCTTTTGTTTTAGTTCAAACCCTCAGTAAACCTATTTTAACCATAACATTAGTAATTGATTTTTCCTATTTTAAGTATTCAATATAAAAAATTATGTTGAGATTATTATATAATTTTAATTATTTTAATTAAAAATTTGGAATTGATTTTTTCAAATTGAAATCACAAATGTGGGACAATTTAATTAAAAACTAAACCCATAAAGTCGATGAAAAATTGAATTTCCAAGGAATTTTTTTCACAAGTATAAAAATATTTAATATAATAATTCTATATTAATTTGATTATAATGACCTAAAATGTAATAATTGTAACATTTTTAAAATAATATTACTTTTAAACCATTTTTCAAAAAATATATAAATTTTTACATGATTTAAATGAAAATTCAATTTTCAATAAAAAATATTTTTTCACAATTAATTATAAAATTAAACATTTAAAAAAATCCAAAAAAAATATCATAGGAAATTTTTAAAATTTTGAATCCAAAAAGGAATTTATTTTTTTGAAAATAAATATTCTAAAATTTTAATAAATAAATTTTATTATTTTTTCACAAGAAAATAAAAATCATTTTTTTAGGAAAATGTAATTTTGATGAATATAAGGTTCTTACCAAAAATTAAGTACTTTTTTATCAATAAGTTTTATTTTTATAAAAACATAGTACATAATTTTCAAAAAAGTAGTTATTCCAATTCATATCACCAAATTTAATTTCTATGTTCTAACTATCATTTTTAAAGAATTAAATCTTAAATAGTATATTGTAATTGGTTAAAACTCATCATTGAGTGAAACACAAGTGATAAAAGAAATTAAATTTATTTGAAAAAAAAATCATAAAATATCAGTGTGTTACATTATAAATCCCTTAAAATGATGTAATGGCCCGGACCTCTCCGACCCTTTCCTTTGTCAAAAAGAAGGTCAAGAAGTGTTCTGGAGGGTAAAATGGACTTTTCCCACACTTTCCAGAATTTTGAAACTACACGCCGTGTAGTTTGGGTACACGTTGTGTACTCCCTTTTTGAGTATACCCCATGTTGCAAGTCGTGTCCTTACTGTCTGGAATAATGAGTGCACGCCGTGTGACCAGTTCTACACGTCGTGTAGTCCTTCCCCACGTATGCGTTACCAGTCAACGGTCGTGTACCATGTTGGAGTCGTGTCCTTGCCATGTGAAATGAATGAGTACACACCGTGTGTCTAAATTACACGTCGTGTAGTCCCTCCTCGCGTATGTGTTACCCTCAAACTGTGTGTTGACCAGTCAACAGCCGCGGAGCCATGTTGGAAGCCGCGTGGAGACCGTGTGAAAGAACCGAGTACATGCCCTGTACCATAAAGTACACGCCGTGTACTTTTTCTTTTCACGCCTATAAAAGGAGGGGTCCCCTCCTCCTTTCAACTCACTCTTCTCCTCTCCTCTCCTCTCCTCTCCTCTGAGCAGAGCTCTCTCAAGAGACTCGAAGGCTCTTCCTTCCATAACTTCTTCGTCCGAGCTCCGATTTATGATCTATCAACAGCCACGGGATCGTAACGACGAGGCGGAGCTTCCGAGATTGGATATGTTGTCTTTCCTTCGGCCTTTCCCTTCCGACATCCACCCGAGGAGGTTTTTTCGGGATGCCGACAGACGTCTTCTAAGGTTGATCTGGGGGAGCGTTGCGATCAAGAACCTGTTGAGGTAGGGATTTTACCTTCGTATCTCTAATTTGTGCATCAGGCGGGGTGGGTGTTCTCTTGTTTACGTGAAACACTTTTGAACCAGTTTAATGAAGATAATAACTTGCTTATATAACGGGGATGGGAAGTTGTGATTGCTATTACTTTATATCATGTGATATTATGTTGTGAATTGAATGAGCTTCTACCTACTGAAAATCACGGTCGTTGGGGGACTTTGCTTACGCAATTAAATGTTGCCCTCTCCTTCTGTATTTTCTTATGGATGGAAACCTTATGGATTGTGGAAATTGGTTAATCACATAAAGTTGGCTGTTTAAAATCTGGAACCCTTGTGTGATCACCCCGGTTAAACAAAATGGAATAATGAATATGTGGGTGTTGGCTTGGTTACGAGGCATGTTATGGGGGTGTTTTTGTGGGTTGTTGTGGATCGGGTGAGTAGTGGGGCTGCGGTTGACTTGGTTGTGGGTTGGTGTGAATGTTGTATTGGTAATGGGAAGTGGGCTGCAATAAATGGAATTAAAGGGATAGGGATGTGTGGCTTCGGTGTAGTTGTGGTTATGGTGGTTGGTAGCGGGGCTGCAGGGATGGGCTTTTTTGTGAATGAATAGTGGGTTGTGAATAATAAATTAAAGTGGAAGAGTTAATGAATGGTGGGGCGTGGTAATGAAACGGAAAGAATAATCAGTGGGGTTGGTTGGTTAATAAGAAGGGACTTGTTTGTGTTGCTTGTGTTTTCCTATCTTGATTTTTGGATGACAGGGATATGTTTTACGAACGATCGATGTGGCTGGTTGTGGATAGTTTCCCAGTAGTTAAGGAACTAGATAACTATTTCTACTGAAATGTGAAAACCTAAAGGGGGTTGGGTTTGTCTGTTGTATGCATGCTTCGTAGTAGCAGTGCCGAGGCACGTGCTCAGTTTCTCTTTTTAGAAGCCATAGGTTGGGCTGTGTGGTTGGTATATATATATCTGTATCTTTTGTGTTTTATCTCACCCCACCCATGTTGAGCACTTAGTGCCGAACACTCCCATTTTATGGGAGAGGGTGTTTTTCCTTAGTTACTAGCTTCTTCCTGCTCCTTCTCCCCTAGGTTGTGATGGCTTGAGGAAACCTTACACCTAAGACTCTTCGGGTAGGTTTCGATTGGGGTGGTTATAGCCCAAGACCCTTTGGGCAGGTTCTTCTGTTTCCCAAGAATCTTCGGGATGAGGCCCAGGTGTGTGTGGGCGGGATACGTGGTTGTGAGGCCCAGGTGTGTGCAGGTGGGATACGTGGTTGTGAGGCCCAGGTGTGTGCGGGCGGGATACGTGGTTTTGAGGCCCAGGTGTGTGCGGGCAGGGAGAGTTTAGCATATTTAGGATGTTCGTCGTTAGGAAGATCAGCTAACTAAAGAGAAATGGTGTGGGGTACCCAATACTCTTGTTTCTTATATAATACTACCTATTGTGCTTGTTTTTTGGTGAGTGTGGCTGGTGAGGTTGGGTGGATAGAATTCCTTGCTAGGTTTCTTCTGTTGTTCTCACGGGACATTAGGATGTCTCCCCACTTGTGCACGAGAGATTTCGGTTTCCCTACTGAGTATACTTGTATGTTCACCCTAAGTTTACTTTCAGGTTTCCAGGAGGACTACCAAGGCTGTGCGGGACCCTACTAGTCAGACAGTTGGAGTTGTTGCTATTTTTATACCCTTTTTTTCTTTTGGTATTTTACTTTGAGCTTTCTTGTACTTGTACCTTGTTATAAAATTGTTAAACATGCATGTGGGAATGGTTTGGGTTTATTTCTATACACTTGACCTTTTTTCCTTTTTGGTGGTTGACTTGTCCTATTTCCTGATCTTTAAAAATAAAAAGGGTAATGCCTCCCATATTTGTGAAAAAAAACTCATACCCTTGGTGCTAGTCGCCACCACGGGGCCTACTAGAGGCGGGACTAAGGGATCATTATCTTCCTTTCGCCATTTCCAGCTCAGGAGGGGCATCTTTGGTGGGAGGGGGTCGTGAAAGAATGGTATCAAAGGTTATGGTTGAGAGATAGGATAGAGTCTGGAGTTAGGCACAGTGAGGATTGCATGGGATGGTAGGGCAACAGTGTTAGTCAATCTTGGTGCGTGACATAGGCCAGGGTAGACCGGCTAGGGCACGGGATTTTAGGGCCCCCCGTGATCTGATGCAAGGACTCTCATCCTACCGAACGACCAAGTGAGACTACATTGATTGCAGGGTAGAGACCCTAGGGAAGTAACATGCATCATCATGATTGTGTTTTACTTGATTTGGGTGTTCTGGGAAAGAAATTGAAATAAAATGATAAAATAAAACCCTGAGATTTTACTTACTACTTGGGCTTAGGAGATCCTTGTTTACCATATAGCTATGGCACCTGGACGTTGTCCCCGGGTGGCTCAGATGTCTGAGGCCCAGCAGATCCAGGCGGTCGATCAGTTGAGGATTGACTAAGAGGAGGAAGATAGCCAGTGGCAGAAGACTCTCCGTTCTTTCCAGCGGTAGAACCTCAAGAAGTGCGAGGGTAGTACTTCGGATACGGAGACAGAGGGGTGTCTTGAGGAGCTAGGGATCGCTTTTACCTTGATTCGTGCTCTGAGGGAGTACTGGGTTCCCCTAGCAGTCAGTCAGCTGAGAGGTGCGGTGCGATAGTGGTGGACGCTCTACCTTGGAGAGAGGATAGAGGCAGAGGTTCCATGGGCTGACTTTGAGAAGGAATTCCGAGATGAATTCCTTTCTTCCATGATCAAGGCGGAGAAGCGACAGGAGTTACTCTCCCTTCAGCAGGGAAGTGTGTCAGTACGAGAGCTGGGGATCAAGTTCAAGAATCTCCTATGCTTTTCTCCGGATCTCTTTCCGAATGAGGAGTCTCGGGTGAGACGTTTGGAGGAGGCGCTTCATCCTTCGCTCCAGTATGTTGTCACCCCCTTCACCCTTACGACATACTTGGCGGTACAGAAGAAGGCAGAGGTTGTAGAGAGGATGCACTCGCTGGGAGGTGCACCCCGAGAGGGGATCCAGCCAGGCTCGTCAAAGGGGAAGGCAGTCAGCAGCAGGTCTCCTGCGACGGGACCTTCTAGGTTCAGGCCAGTGGGGAGCAGGCCCCAGCAGTTCCAGTTCAGATCTTCGAGTCCTCATCCCTTTTTCACGAGCCCAGGAACGAGGTGTTTTTATTGTGGAGGTTTTGGGCACGTTCAGAGTCGGTTACCGAACCGAGCTCAGTATGGTGGAGGTGGACAGGTTCAGCGCCCACCTCAGCAGCACCAGTTGTCGGCGAGGCTCATCCAGCAGCAGCAGGACCACGCCCCTCCGAGGGCAGACTTTGTGGGAGGAGGCCAACCTCAGGGTTCTCCTCAAGGACCTCGACCAGGGCATGGTCGGGGAGGTGGACAACATCAGAGAGGCAGAGGAGTTGGGTGTGGATAGTTGCACACGGCAGAGTTGGAAGATCCAGCGGGACCAAAGGTGGTACGGGGTACGATTTGTTTGTTCATCACTCTTGTTTCTTCTTTATTCGATTTGGGAGACTCGCAC
This sequence comes from Viscum album, assembly GCA_963277665.1. Taxonomy (NCBI): domain Eukaryota; kingdom Viridiplantae; phylum Streptophyta; class Magnoliopsida; order Santalales; family Viscaceae; genus Viscum; species Viscum album. The sequence goes on along the minus strand of OY728121.1, from coordinate 1,071,956,233 downwards.
TCTTTTATTTCACCTAGTCTAGCCCATGATTTGGGATTAGATGTAGAGAGACTTTCCATACCACTGGTACTGAGTACACCAGTTAGGGGCCAAACCAGCGTATCTTGTGTTTGCCGGGGATGTGGGCTGACGTTGGGACCCCATCAATCTAGTGGGGAACTTCTTCTATTACAGATGCAGTCATACGATGTCATCCTAGGCATCGACTGGTTGTTTTCTATTAGTGCCGTTATCGAATTCTTCCGGACAAGAGTCGTGTTCTCCGACGTATATGGGCAGCGCGTATCTTTTGTCGGCGAGAGGAGCTTTCAGGCGATAAGCTGGTGTGTGGAGCCTCTCCTTTCCTTGTTGGGTGGGTTATCAGTGGTTCCAACTAATACATAGATGATGGATGTCTCGGAGGTTGTTGGGGATTTCCTCGATGTTTTTCCTGAGGAGGTTGGGACTCTACCCCCCCCCCCCCCGACGTGACATTGAGTTTGGGATAGACTTATAGCCTGGTGCCCGTCCGATTTCGATGGCCCCTTATCAGATGGCACCTTCGGAGTTGTGGGAGTTGCGGATTCAGATTGACGATCTGATGGAGAAGGGTTTTTTTTGACCTAGCGTGTCGCCATGGGGTGCTCCAGTTTTGTTCATTAAGAAGGTAGATGGTGGTCTCAGGCTATGCATAGACTACCGAAGGTTGAACCAGGTAACGGTCAAGAACCGCTACCCCCTTCCAAGGATATATTATCTCTTCGACTAGCTGAGGGGAGCAGGTTGGTTCTCTAAGATTGGTCTACGATCGGGATATCATCAGCTGAGGGTGAAGGACAGTGACATCTCGAAGACGTATTTTAGGTGCAGGTATGGGCACTTCGAGTTTGTAGTGATGTTGTTTGGAGTTACGAATGCACCAGCTGTGTTCATGGGACTTATGAACTTTTTCTTCCGAGAGTTTCTGGACCGGTTCGTCGTTGTGTTTATCGATGACATCCTGATCTACTCAAGATCAAAGGAGGAGCACGTTGAGAATCTCAGGGAAGTCTTGAAAGTCCTTCGATACCACCAGCTTTACGGGAAATTGTCAAAGTGTAAGTTCTTGACACAAGAAGTACACTTCCTTGGGCACGTGGTGTCTCAGCATGGAGTGTCAGTGGACCCGTCGAAGGTGGAGGCAGTTGTTTCTTGGGAAGCACCAAAGAGCGTGGCAGAAGTTCATAGTTTCCTGGGGTTAGTAGGTTACTATCAGAGGTTTGTTTCAGACTTCTCTTGAGTTGCTTCTCTTTTGACAGCTTTGACGAGGAAGAACCAGGTATTCCTATGGAGCGAGCAGTGCCAGAAGGATTTTGAATACCTGAAGGAGAAGTTGGTCAGTGCTCCTGTACTCAAGTTTCCAGAGGAGGGGTTGTTGTATGAAGTCTTTTGTGATGCTTCTGGCCTTGTTCTGGGGTGCGTGCTGATGCAGAAGAAGGGAGTGATCTGTTATGGGTCTAGGCAGTTACGCCCTCACGAGCGTAACTATGCCACCCATGACCTAGAGCTTGCAGCAGTAGTGTTAGCACTGAAGTTGTGGCGACATTACCTCTTTGGGGAGTGCTTTGTGGTCTTCTCAGATCACAAGAGCCTACGTTATATCTTCTCCCAGCCTGACCTGAACTTGCAGCAGCGGAGATGGGTCGAGTTTCTCCAAGACTATGACTTTGAGATCTCTTACACTGAAGGTAAGGGAAATGTTGTGGCTGATTCCCTGAGCAGAAAGTCACATCAGGAAGTGGTTCGGGAATCTGCTGATGCTTGGAAGGTGATGGGATAATTGGCTGCCTTGCACTTGGATGCCAGGGTAGAAGGTGTTAGAGGCTGTTTGTTTCAGATGACGGTGCAGTCCTCCTTGTTGCAGCAGGTGGAAGAGTCACAGTGGGGGGACTCCGAGGCGGAAGTGATGCAGGATCGTGTCGATCAGGGAAACGCTCCAGAGGGATGGTCAGAGGACAGCCGACATCGGATGCTTTTCCAGGGAAGGTTGTTTGTTCTGGAGGCAATGCGTGAGGGAGTTCTCAGTGAGTTCCATAGCTCAGTCATGGTGGTACATCCAAGAGTTTCAAAAATGTACCAAGGCCTGAGGGAATAGTTTTGGTGGCCCGGGGTGAAACGGGCAGTGCCGGAATTTGTGGCTAAATGCCTAGTGTGTTAGCAAGTGAAGGCTGAACACCGTGTTCCCAATGGTTTGTTGCATCCTTTAGATTTCCCCGAGTGTAAGTGGGATGACATCTCAATGGACTTTGTCACAGGACTACCCAGAGCTCAGGGTGGTTATGATGCTATCTGGGTGGTGGTGGATCGACTGACGAAATCGGCTCACTTCTTAGCAATCAAGGAGTCGGTCCCGGTGAGTACCTTAGAACAGAGGTACGTAGACGAGGTGGTGCGTTTGCATGGAGTCCCGAAGACTATCGTCTCAGATCAGGATACTCGGTTTACCTCACGAGTCTAGAGGGGGATACAACATGCTTTTTGCACCCAGCTACGCCTTAGCACTTCTTTCCACCCCTAGACCGATGGGTAGACGAAGCGGACTATCCAGACGTTGGAGGACATGCTGTGAGCATGCGTTCTGGATTTTAGAGGATCATGGGTACGACACTTGCCTTTAGTAGAGTTTACCTACAACAACAGCTTCCACTCTACTATTGGTATGGAACCGTTCGAGGCTTTTTATGGAAGTCCATGTCGTTCACCCATTTGCTGGGCAGAGGTTGGTGAGATAGGTGCTCTTGGGCCAGAGGTAGTGCAGAGCACCACAGAGAAAGACCAGCTTGTACGTGAGAGGATGAATGTGGCTCAGAACCGACAGAAGTCTTATGCTGATCGTCAGAGGAGGACCTTGGAGTTCGAGGTGGGGGATCATGTGTTCTTGAAGGTTTCCCCTCGACGGGGGCAGTGGAGGTTTGGGAAGGGGAGCAAGCTCTCACCCAGGTTCATCGGACCTTTTGAGGTGTTGAGGCGAGTCGGTGAGGTGGCATATCAGCTGGCCCTGCCACCTCAGTTGGAGAAGGTTCATGATTTCTTCCACATCTCCCAGCTTCGTCGGTACTTACACGATGACTCCCACGTTATTGAATGGGGAGAGTTAGATATGGGAGACGATGCGACCTTCGATGAAAGACCAGTCAGAATCAAAGATCTTAAAGAGAAGGTGCTCCGTGGACGAACCATTCCCTGGGTTCGTGTGTTGTGGAGGCATGGCGGCCTCGAGGAGAGCACTTGGGAGCGGGAGACCCAGATGCACGCTCAGTACCCAGAGTTGTTTTGAATTGTGTTTTTCCCTTTTTCTTCTAAGCTTGTGTTGATGTTGTACTTTGTACCCTTGTTATATGGAATTCTTGGCTTGTCAGTTGTGAGACCTTTTGTTTCTTTGTTCCCTGGTAATGTGTAGCATGTCCGTATGTGTGGGAAAGGGAAAAACCTGACCCTTAATTTAGATGCATTAATGCAGATACGGTTGAACCCGTGCGGGCGAGTCAGTGCCGCCTAAAGTGGATAATTTCTCAACATAGGTAAAGAAATTTCCCAAACCCATGTGTTCGGGCAGTGTGTTGGTTGTGTGGTGTTGGGGTTAGTGTGAGTTGAAAAATCCTAATGTATGAAAGTGGGAAGACCCAATTCTTAATTGAGACGCATTAATGAGGATGCGATTAAACCCGTGCAGGCGAGTCAGTGCCGCCTAAAGCGGATAATATCTCGACATAGGAGAAGGAATTCCTAACACATATGATTAGGGTTGTTGGTTGGGTTCCTATTATAACGAGAACCCTAAGAGGTATCTTGTTGGGTTTCCTCTAGGTTGGTTTTTGAATTCTTGGGGATGAGAATGTTTTAAGAGGTATCTGATGTAATGGCTCGGACCTCTCCAGCCCTTTCATTTGTCAAAACGAAGGTCAAGAAGTGTTCTGGAGGGTAAAATGGACTTTTCCCACACTTTCCAGAATTTTGAAACTACACGTCGTGTAGTTTGGGTACACGCTGTGTACTCCCTTTTTGGGTATACCCCGTGTTGCAAGTCGTGTCCTTGTTGTGTGGAATAATGGGTGCACGCCGTGTGACCAGTTCTACACGTCGTGTAGTCCTTCCCCACGTATGTGTTACCATTCAATGGCCTTGTACCGTGTTGGAGTCGTGTCCTTGCCGTGTGCAATGAATGAGTACACGCCGTGTGTCTAAACTACACGCCGTGTAGTCCCTCCCCGCGTATGCGTTACCCTCAAACCGTGTGTTAACCAGTCAACGGCTGCAGAGCCGTGTTGGAAGCCGCGTGGAGACCGTGTGAAAGAACCGAGTACACGCCATGTACCATAAAGTACACGTCGTGTACTTTTGCTTTTCATGTCTATAAAAGGAGGGGTCCCCTCCTCCTTTCAACTCACTCCTCTCCTCTCCTCTCCTCTCCTCTCCACTGAGCAGAGCTCTCTCAAGAGACTCGAAGGCTCTTCCTTCCATAACTTCTTCGTCTGAGCTCCGATTTATGATCCGTCAGTGGCCATGGGATTGTAATGACGAGGCAGAGCTTCTGAGATTAGATCCATTGTCTTTCCTTCGGCCTTTCCTTTCTGGCCTCCACCTGAGGAGGTTTTACCGGGATGTCGACAGATGTCTTCTAAGGTTGATCCGGGGGAGCGTTGCGATCAAGAACCTGTTGAGGTAGGGATTTTACCTTCGTCTCTCTAATTTGTGCATCATGCGGGGTGGGTGTTCTCTTGTTTACATGAAACACTTTTGAACCATTTTAATGAAGATAATAACTTGCTTATGTAACGGGGATGGGAAGTTGTGATTGTTGTTACTTTATATCCTGTGATATTATGTTGTTAATTGAATGAGCTTCTACCTACTGAAAATCATAGTCGTTGGGGGCCTTTGCTTACGCAATTAAATGTTTCCCTCTCCTTCTGGATTTTCTTATGGATGGAAACCTTGTGGATTGTGGAAATTGGTTAATCACGTAAAGTTGGTTGTTTAAAATCTGGAACCCTTGTGTGATCACCCCGGTTAAACAAAATGGAATAATGAACATGTGGGTATTGGCTTGGTTATGAGGCATGTGATGGGGGTGTTTTTGTGGGTTGTTGTGGATCGGGTGAGCAGCGGGGCTACAGTTGACTTGGTTGTGGGTTGGTGTGAATGTTGTATTGGTAATGGGCAGCGGGGCTGCAATAAATGGTATTAAAGGGATGGGGATGTGTGGCTTCGGTGTGGTTGTGGTTATGGTGGTTGGAAGCGGGGCTGCAGGGATGGGCTTGTTTGTGAATGAATAGTGGGTTGTGAATAATAAATTAAAGTGGAAGAGTTAATTAATGGTGGGGCGTGGTAATGAAACGGAAATAATAATCAGTGGGGTTGGTTGGTTAATAAGAAGGGACTTGTTTGTGTTGCTTGTGTTTTCCTATCTTGATTTGTGGATGATAGGGATATCTTTTATGAACGATCGATGTGGTTGGTTGTGGATAGTTGCCCAGTAGTTAAGGAACTAGATAACTATTTCTACCGAAATGTGAAAACCTAAAGGGGGTTGGGTTTGTTTGTTATATGCATGCTTCGTAGTATCAGTGTCGAGGCACGTGCTCAGTTTCTCTTTTTAGAATCCATAGGTTGGGTTGTGTGGTTGGTGTATATATATATATATGTGTGTGTGTGTGTGTGTGTGTGTCTTTTGTGTTTTATCGCACCCCACCCATGTTGAGCACTTAGTGCCGAACACTCCCATTTTATGGGAGAGGGTGTTTTTCCTTAGTTACTAGCTCCTTCCTGCTCCTTCTCCCCTAGGCTATGATGGATTGAGGAGACCTTACTCCTAAGACTCTTCGGGTAGGTTTCGATTGGGGTGGTTATAGCCCAAGACCCTTTGGGAAGGTTCTTCTGTTTCCCAAGAATCTTCGGGATGAGGCCCAAGTGTGTGCTGGCAGGATATGTGGTTGTGAGGCCCAGGTGTGTGCGGGCGGGATACGTGGTTGTGAGGCCCAGGTGTGTGCGGGTGGGATACGTGGTTGTGAGGCCCAGGTGTGTGTGGGCGGGGAGAGTGTGGCAGCGTCAGGACGTTCGTCGTTAGGAAGAGCAGCTAACTAAAGGGAAATGGTGTGGGGTACCCAATACTCTTGTTTCTTATATACTACTACCTGTTGTGCTTTTGTTTTTGTGAGTGTGGTTGGTGAGGTTGGGTGGATAGAATTCCTTGCTAGGTATCTTCTGTTGTTCTCACGGGACATTAGGATGTCTCCCCACTTGTGCAGGAGAGCTTTAGGTTTCCCTACTGAGTATACTTGTATGCTCACCCTACGTTTACTTTCAGGTTTCCAGGAGGACTACCAGGGTCGTGTGGGACCCTACTAGTCGGATAGTTAGAGTTGTTGCTGTTTTTGTACCCTTGTTTTCTTTTGGTATTGTACTTTGAGCTTTCTTATACTTGTACCTTGTTATAAAATTGTTTAAACATGCATGTGGGAATGGTTTGGGTTTATTTCTATACACTTGCCTTTTTTTCCTTTTTGGTGGTTGACTTGTCCTATTTCCCAATCTTTAAAAATAAAAAGGGTAATGCCTCCCATATTTGTGAAAAAAAACTCATACCCTTGGTGCTAGTCGCCACCCCGGGGCCTACTGGAGGCAGGACTCAGGGGGTCATTATCTCCCTTTCGCCATTTTCAGCTCAGGAGGGGCATATTTGGTGGGAGGGGGTTGTGAAAAATGAATTTCATCATATAAATTTCGTCAAACAGTTGAGGATACTTCTGCCTCATCGTATCCTCATGTTCCCATGTACCTTCCTCAAGTGGCTTTTTTCGCCATAAAACCTTGACTAGGTGGGTAATCTTATTTAAAAGAAATTTATATATGATATATAATATCCATAGTTTTTTTATTAATATTAATGATCATTATCTAGGGGTATGACTTCTGAGTTCATAACATGTGAATGATCGCGTATTTACTTCCTCGATAGAGATACATGGAACACAACATAGAGTTGAGAGAGGTTCAGTGGAAGCACCAACTAATAACAAAACTTCCTTATTCAATGAAGAATCTCAAAATGGATAATATAACTAGGGATTTGATTTCTGTTCTATAGGAATATCATAACCTTTTTCATGGAGTAATTAAAATAAATACCTTTTCACTGACTTCTAATTCAATAACGCGTTGATGATTACCAGCAAAACATTTTTTTTGAATTTTTTACGTCCTTACGTGTTATTAAATTTATCTATCCTTTTCTTCCATTTATTTAGTAAGATTACATCCCAATAGATTTCATCAATAAACTTAATCCATGACACATTATAGTTTTACACTTATTTCAATAAATGGATTTATAAGGAGAAATCTGAATGCTTGTGTGAAACCTTTTATTATAAGAAAACTTGACTAGAGGAAGGTGTTGATCTAAAACACATTTTAAATCCATAGAATAAGATATTATCTTATAATCTAGGGTTTTAATTACTAAATAATACTTTTCATCCATATAAGGTTGATATGTAGTGCTGAAACTCAATTCTGTATCAAGATATTGGTGAAGGTAAACCTTGAATCCTAGTCAGCGATAATAGAATATGACACTTCATGAAACCATACGACTTATCTAATGTATATCCTAGAAATATGATATTGAGTGAAATATTCTCTAATATTGATGAAGAGTGATGACTTCATAATTCAATTGACTATAAACCATATTACATTATTCCCTTTAGATGTTTTGGGGAATATGATGATAATTGTTGTTGTTTTATTTTCCCATTTCCATTAAGTTATGGGTAATGGTTCTAATATGCCTTAGACTTTTATCTCACAAAGTTAATTTTATAACATACTATGAACTGGGATATAAACTCTACAATATCTATCCTTTTCTCATCTAACCATAAATACTCTATTATATCTCTATATATATTTATACATTCCGGGTGAATAAATAATGATGAATTATGAGCATCCCCTAAAATATCCTTTAAATATGGTATGTTTGGAACATATACATGGTTCCTAAACATTATCATTACACCATAATCAATTTTAAACACATAAACATTTCTCACATTCTTCTACAACTCCACATCTTCCTTCTCTTCCACTATAATCTTTACTTAGATAGATGGTTGAATACTCATTTGAGAAAGATAATATTTCTCCCCATCATTTAAGATCTCTAGATCCAAAATTTTTAAATCCAGAAGTATTAGACCTTTTTTATCCTCATAATGTATAAGTTAGAATGATCATTTTGACTCAAAGCATCAGCTACCTTGTATGCTTTTCTATGGTGTTAATGTACTAAACAATCATAATCTTTAACCAGATCCAACCATTTTCTATGGAACATGTTCAATTTATTCTATGTAAATATATACTTTATAATTTTTTAATCCCTATATATATCACACCTTTCTCTATAAATATAATTACTCCATATATTTAATGAAAAAATAGCACAGCTAACTCCAAATTGAGAGTTGGGTGATTTTGATAATGAAACTTAAATTTTAATGAGGCATAAGATATCATCATATCATTCTGTGTGAGGATGAATCAAAACCCCCTTTTCAATTCATCAATATATATTAGAAACCTTACTCCACTACATGGTACTATAATAAAATGTTCATTAACTAATATTCTATTCAGTTCCTTATAAATTTCCCAAAAAAATTCATCTAGAGGGACATGGCTCCCTTATTGGTTAACATGGGGAGTGGATTAGAAATCCATGAGTAATTCTCCACAAAATATTTATAATATCTATCAATACCAATAAAATAATGGATCTAAATAATAGTGGTTTTTTTGGGTCAATTCATAGTATCCCCCATCTTTTATGGATCCACTGATATAACCTCACTTGAGATTATATAGCCCCAAGAGAAAATTGAGCCAAAATTCAAAAAAAAATCATAAAGTTATTTTTTTCTTAGGGTCTTTAAAACAATTCTCAAGTGATCTTCATGCTCTTAAATTCTCTATAAATTTAAAGAATATAATATATAAATAATACTGAAAACTATTAAATGTAATATCTAAAGACACCACTCATAAAATCCATGAAGATAGCTGGGGAATTAGTAAGATCAAATAGAATCACAATATATTCATAGTGTGCATACCTTTTTGATAATTTTGTCTTGGGTATATCATCCTTCTTAACCCTTAATTGATGATATCCATAACAAATTCCAATATTGTAAAAGTATCGATCTATGAATATTTTGTCAAGGGAATCATCAATATGGTGTAGACGATACTTGTTCTTGATTTTGGTCTTCTTCAATTTCTGGTAATCAATGCATAATCACAAAAAAATCCATCTTTATTATTAACAAAAACAGATGGTTCCCCACTAATGTGACACACTTTTTTAAATAAATTCCTTTTCAATATTATCCTATAGTTACTTATTTAATTCATACAAAAAATGGTTACATTCTATATGCAGTGATTGAGATAGGCATAGCTGTGGGTAAGAGTTATATAGAGAACTCAACATCACCATTCAATGGAAGACTAAAAAACTCTTTTGTAAATATTTTAAAAAACAAATACATAATAGTTATATCCAGATGTTGAGTTTCTCCCCAAACATATGAGATAAAAAACACATTTTTTAATTAGAATCATGACCCATAATGTGGATGTGATCTCCATCAAGAGTTCATATATATTGTTCTGCTGATAGATGAACACATTTTGGTTTGGACCATCAAACATGACTTCCCTTCCCCAGTAATCGATGTGGAATTTATTTAGAGAAAGATAATACATTCCTATGATAACATAAAATTAAACTAGAGGGAGAATAGAAACATTTTTATGAAGCTCATTCCTGAAAAAATGAACCAGATATGTATCTTAGACTTGAGGTGATATCATTATACCATTATAGGTTTTCACTGCTAACTCAACAACACATCATTGGGGTGGAAATTTGACACCCTTATCAAATTATTCAGATATAAAAGAGTGGTTTGATTGAGATTCAAATATGACATTAGTAGTTATTTATTTTATGGTAAGTGCACCTTTTACTACATTTTTATCATACCCCTCATCAAAAATATTGACTACACAAGTTTTCTATTTTTCTCCTAGTTTAAGAGGTTTATGAGATCAATCGTCATCATTAACCTTCATATTTGGGAACTATCTAGCATAATTCCTATATTCCTTAATTTGAAACACTAGAGTGAATACAGTTCATTTTATGTAGCTTTATCTTTGCTTTCATGATTAGATAACTTCTTCATATCACTTTAGAAATAATATTTCCACTAACATAATTTTCAAAACATAAAACTATTACAATCTCCTTAAGGTAATTTCTTTAATGTTTTTCTCCACACTTCAAGCATGAAGTAAAGATCAACTTATTTTCTCCTTGATTTTTAGAGTTTCCTTTAAATTATATCTTTTTTTCTTATCAAAAACATGATATTTATGGGTTTCCCCAATATCCATTTACACTTTGATAGGACATAGAATGATTTCTAAATAGCTAAAGAATTCCATAAAAGCCAATTCCCTTTGGATAATTTGGGTTACACTACTAAATAATCAAAAAACATTATATTTAGGTTAGATGATAATACCATAAGTGTATATTGAAAGTCATAAAAAAATTCCTCATAGGTACCGATAGATTCATCATCATTATTTTTTAGTGCATGGAATTGATTTTTTACTTTGGTATGAATAATACCATGAATGTACTTATTGGAAAATATAGTCTTAAACTCATTCGATTCTATGGATTAAATTCCATATTATTGACTCATATTCATAATAAGAGTCCATCATTGTTCTTATTTTCCTTTAAAATGATATATATCCACAATGAATTTTTTATTCTATAAACACTGGAGAATAGAAAATATATTTTCAATGATATTGATCATTTTCTCAGGAACTAGTGGATTAATGAAACCACTAAAATATAGTGGACCTTTCCCATGCGCAAACTATGAATTAAGGTTATGTGCCCATTATGAAGTAGGTTGCACGACCGTGCACCTAGTCCGCATTATTTATAGAAACCATGAGAACTAGGTCATATGATTTATAGAAACTATGTGGCATGGGTCTCATGATTTACACTAACCATGCTACCCATCCTACATCCCTTTTTTCCAGACCTACGGGCTTCAAACTAGCCTCGGATGCTTATTTGTCCTTCCCTAGGCCATATCACACCTTTATCATGATTAAAGTAAAAATGAAAAATGAGAAACCAATGATATGTACCTTGGTCCAAATTCAGTTCGTTATAACCTCCCCTCCTTATAGAAACTCATCACCGAGTTGTCCTCCTGAGGGTAAAGAGGTACTGTCAGCAAAGAGTTTCAGCCACTGATATTATATATTATCTTCACACTTCTAGGTCTCCTCAAGTACTCGGTCATGATAACATAGCACCCATACAAGAGGAATGGACCTACCTCGAAGTGTCTTCACACTCCACTGATTTAAGATGTAATTGAATATTTTTTGGTCTGTGGCCATCACAAAATGATCTCCCAATAAATTATGTCTCCAATAGCATAAGGCATTAACAACGAAAGTGAGCTCAAGGTCGTGTGTTGGGTAGTTCCGCTCATGAAACCTCAACTGACATGAACTATAAAGAATGAATCACTCATCCTGCATCAAAACAGCTCCAATCCTGACACCTGATGCATCCCAATAGACTATATAATCCCTACCTGGCTCTAGAATAATCTGTATTGATGTTGAAGTCAGTATTCACTTCGAATTCTGAAAGTATTCTTCACTAGCATCAGACCATTAAAAATTCACACCCTTCTTTTTCAAGCCCATAAGTGTCACTACAAGGTAGAAGAAATCTTGAATGAAGCATTTGTAATATCCATAAATCCCTAATAAACTTTGAATATCAAATAATTTCTTGGGATGCTCCCAAGAAACTACATATATCACTTTCTTTTGGTAAACAGAAACTCCTGACTCCGATATTATATAACCTAGGAAGTGGACCTTATCAATCTAGAAGTGGCATTTACTAATATTAACATAGATTCGATGCTCTCTCATCATATTCAGCACAATATCATGACGTGTTTCATGGTCGTTTCTAGATAGAGAATACACTAAGATATCGTCAATGAAGACAACCACAAATGAATCCAGATATGGGTGGAAGACCTGATTCATAAGATCCATGAATAAAGCATGTGGGTTCGTGAGTTTGAATAGAATAACCAGGTACTCATAGAGACCATATCTACTCTTAAAAGCTTTGTAAGGTATGTCTAAGGTCCTGACATTCTCCTGATGATATCCCAACCTTAGATCTAGTTTTAAAAAAACCTTATCTCCTCATAGTTGATCAAATATTTCGTCTATATTAGGAAGTGGATACCGGTTCTTAATATTCAGTTGATTAAACCAAAGTTAATCTACACAAATCCTAAGGGTATCATCCGAATTCTTGGAAAATAGGATAGGTGAACCCCAAGGGGAATTGTTGGGGCATATAAATCATTTCACCTCCAGATCCTCTAACTAATTATTGAGATTTAGAAGATCCTTATTTGCTATCCTATAATGAAGAATGGTTGCAAGTGTTACTCTTAGAAAAATCTCAATAGTAAACTCTACATATATAATTGGAGGTAGATCAGAGAATTATTCAGGAAAAATATCTATAAAATTCTCCACTATATGAGGAAATATAGTGGGTTGTAACCCTTTATAATCAAGGTAAATACTGGTGACATGTTCTGTAACACTACCCAACCTCTACTGCTTGGATCCTGATCGTGTCACACTAACATCCCATTCTCCCTTGTGCACATGCGTAACACCCTATGGTGATGTAAATTTCACCCTCTAATGATATCATCCAATATGAGCTCTATAGGTAACTAGTCAGTTCATCCCAGTGATTATATCAAAACTTGTCATGTCGATAATATAGAGGTTCCATTCAAAAAGGTAATTGCCTATCTCAAGGGTGAAATTCTAACAATGGTGAACGCCCTCTAAATAGATACATAAGGGTGTATCCAGTGTCATAAATCCATTATAGTACTCTCTATCGAGTCCCAAACTCTTACTGATTGACTCATATAAAAAAGAGTGAGACGCGCATGTATCAAACAAAGCAGACACTAATGTAGAGGTAACTAGAATAGTACCTTGTACAGTAGATAGTCTGGTTCTCTACTCCTATTATGTAGGTTGTATTGCATGTAACTAGAATGTACCACGACCCTAAGTCACTACCTAAATGCCCTAAGCATGCCTGCTCTGCTGGCACTGAGAATCGTATGCATGATTGCCTCTACCACGACCTCCACCTCAGCCTGAATGACCAGAGGTATTCTAGCAGCTTAACTATCATGAACCTATTAACCCATCTCCTGAACAAGGAGTCGATGCAGATCCATGTTTGCTAGGAACTATAGGTAAATTCATGTAGAAACAGTGGAGATGACCCAACCTTCCATATCCTCTGCACTCAATTGGGTACCGCATACACTACTTCTGGAAATATCCTAGAACCTTGCACTGGTGACAGATATGAGAACTATCAGTGAAAGGAGCCTAACCACTAATACCTATGAAAGTTTATTTGAAGCGTCACTTTCGTCCATAAGAAGACCCATCAGAATCCTTAGATTCCTAACTTCCCTAGCTCACACCATCAATATCCCTCAAATTTCACTCTGTAATTAGGGTCTAGTTGACAATTTCATAAATAGTCATCAATCTGAACACATTGGCTTGCAACCCGATGGAATAACACATCTCATCCTCAAATCAACTAGTATCCATTAGATCATAAGAAGATAAATAAGGAAATAAATGCTACATCTTAGTGAAATGGGATGAGTAATCCATAACTGACATGGCCCCCTACTATAGATTCATAAACTCTCTTGTTATGTCATCCCTCAGATTCTGGGGAAAGAAGTAGTCATACAAGACAGTCTGGAATTCGGCTCAAACCATCTCTCTATGTTGGCCTATTTGGGTGATGAAATCACACCACCTCTTGGCTAAATCATGTAACATGTAAGAATCTTGTTTCCCCCTCTGATCTAGAGGTGTCTTTAGGTGCTCAAATATAGACAGGATCACCTCAATCCAAGACTCTGTGTCAAGTGTTCCATCATCCTCTAAGAAAGTAGAAGGATGCTACTGCTGAAACTCAGAAGTCAACTCTTCTATACTTGGGGTAGGTTACACTCTTTCTTGCATACTCTGCATTATATACAAGAATCCATATTGAAACTGGGCATCAGTTCCCATATCAGGAACAGTAGGAGCCATAGGTTTCTCAATATGAGGGAAAATTGGTGGCTCAATTCCCACCACATCAGGAACATGATTCTCACCACCTTCAGGGTTCATGGTATGAGGAAATCATGGTGGAATAATGCTAAAATTACAAACAAACATATCAAAATATATTCATTTTTTCCATATTATTACACTCAAAAAAGATAGTAAAGTTACTTAATCCTTCATATAAAAACATATGTTCCTCTCTACCTGCTTCAAAAGCCAGGACTAGATGTTGGAACAGACCATAACAGGCCATAAGGATAGAGAAACACCCACTACCTACTACTAAGGGTAGTTTTGGATTAATTTTCTATGTTATGCAAGTGAAATATGGGTTTTCTTAAGTTAAAAGTCATTTCCCATTTGAAAGTGTTCTCATTATAACATTTAATCATTTAAATCGACTTAATCAAATGATATGTCATTTTTCATCCCATAAGGTCCCATACACATTATGAATCAAAAGATGAAACACACTTGGAAATCATTTTCATTTAAATTGTGCTTATCCATGTGATTATATCATTTCTGAAATGGTTAATCTAGACAGAATTCTATTTTATGGTCCATAAGGGTCCATACACCTTATGAGTTAGAGAGTGACACCCACTAAATAAACACCATATAACGATCTAGATCATACAAGAAGTGTCATCACAATTGTATATATATATGAAAAGGAACAATGAATATGTAATAGGTAATGCTTTATGGAAATTAAATGTGACCTGGAAAAATGCATAGCCTATTCATATTGGGCCTATCGTGATGCATGTTCTAATACATAACCCTCGTTTCATTGGATCAAGTAATTAAACCATAGTCTCAATATCATAAATATCGATAACATCACAAAACATGTGAATCACCCAATAGTGAAATGATATTAATAGTAATAGTAGAATCAATAACATCATAAATAAGGAAACTTGGTCTTTACCCAGTACATGGGTTTTTGATGCCCAAGAATGACTTATGACTAAGTCCCTAAGCATTCAAAATCTCTATTCTATTATCTAAAAATATTAAATCAAGAAAGGAACCCCTATGATACCACTTTGTGATGTCCTAGTCCCGGCTACCACTTAACCTATACCCCGAGCTCAGTTGGCCACATGACCCCTAGTGCATCTCCCTGTAATCCAGGGGCTACCGAATAGCAGCAGGGGTGTGTAGGTAGTACAGTGGAGAGACTATACCCCCATGTTAGAGTAATGTAGCAGATACAACAAAATTGAACAGTACAGAAGCATAATCAAATAGATAGATATGATAAACAGTGGAAACATAATCAAATACAGAGGAAGACTGAATGACTAAATGACATAGAAAAAGACTCTTAAGAAGTTTTTGATACAAAGATTCATGCATATAATTCTAGTTTAAAAGTAAACAGAAAATTGGAAATAGTCATGCTAAAAAAAGTTCCAAATGAACAAAAACCAAAAGTTGCTCCATAGCATCTCAAGCCTAAACCCAGTCCTCTACTCCTAAGCCCCATCTAAGTATTATGAATAAATAGCCTGAAGAGTGGTGTTTTCCCCTATCCATACCTACAATAAAATAGTCTTCTCGGATGAAAAATTTGTCCCAATTATGGTGTGATATAAACATCTTAGTATTCCACCACTAACGGTGTATACATGTAATCTGAGTAGGTGCTCATAAGTAAACAGTGTGCAGCTAATAGCATGAAAGTATTAAAATGAAAAATAAATAATTAACCTCCTGCTCAGGTTCCTAAAGGATACCTGTATGGTCTACCTACTTCATATCAAATTTGTCATATCCGATAATGTCACCATATGTATATATATATATATATATAGAGAGAGAGAGAGAGAGAGTATAACTGTCATGGGGTAAGAATTCCTCCCATCCATACATGCATATATATATTGTAACTCGCATGGGGTAAGAATTACTCTCACCCATACATATATAGAGATTATAACTGGAATGGGGTAAGAATGAATCTCACCCATACACTTATATAATAGCTGGTGTGGGGTAAGAATTCCTCATACCCCTGAACATATAGAGATTATATCTGGCATGGGGTAAGAATGTCTCCCACCCATACATTTATAATAAGTTGGCATGGTGTAAGAATTCCTCCCATCCATACTTACATATCAAATATCACAAGATCGATCACATGATATCAACAATATCAAACCATTCAAGTCATTCCATATAGAATTTATCATTTTATACAAGGAATGATTTAAGGCATGGGTTCTCCATCCTTCTATCAAGTTCATTTAACAAAACAAACCATTTCACATAATGCCATTATAATAAATCATAACAAGGGAAAGGAAATGACATTCCTTAAAACCATTCCACTAAAACCAATTCATTTTAAAGTTTTAATACATATTATACTAGCCAGCTTATACAATCCAACCATCCAATTTTCCTAACATAGAAAATTCATTTCAAGGCAAGGAATCAAGGAGAAAGTGTCAAGGTCAAATACTCACATACCCATTTGGACAATTCCAATTCAAAAGGGAATGATCTAAATTGAGAAACATTTTAATACATCAATTTCACATGGGGAAATTTCTATTTCAATTAAAATACATGTCGGAATCTAAATTGGATTCTATGTATTTTAAACCATTTGACCCAAAAGTCCATTTCATGTTGGCACACTTATGGGTATCCTTACATATAAAGGGTGATGTCTAAACCCCTAAACAAGATCCAATTCACCTATATAAAGGATCTAGGGTCATTTATACCTGAAGTAACCAACACATTAAGGGGTATTGGAAATGGTCGGCTCCCAGCACAACAAATTAAATATTAAATGGCTAAAACTCAAATGGAAAAATATGTGACCACCTACCTTAGAGTTGTAGATGAAGCCTCTCTTGATATCAACCTCTGATTCAAAGAAGGTTGGAAGAGATCTGAGTTTTAGTCCATTTCCTTGAAAATAGTTTGAATGATCCTAAAACCAAATAGCACAAAATATGTCAAGAAGAACAGAGACAGGAGTAGAGTGGCTAAAAATCCTTACCTCAGGGGATCCAACACCTCTAACTGATCAAGGATCATACACTGGATGAAGCCTCAGTCTCAAATCTTAGAATGGAGGATTTCTTGAGTTCAAGGATGAGGATACTCTCTGTACTATCCACTGTGGAGAGTAGAAATATGTTGGATGGGTTTTAAAATGTTAAAGGGGAAAATGGTAATTTTTTACAAAACCCACTGTGCACGGTTTATGCGCACGATTTACAAATATTGCACAAACCATGCATTAAATATATTTCCCCATTATGTTGCAGGATTTATGGTCATGAACTTGGTCCACATAGTTTTAGACACACTATGCAGACTTTTAGGTTTCCATGTCTATAACCACACAATTTACAAAAACCATGCGGCTTGGGTTGCACGGTTTACACTAACCATGCGGCCCATCATACAAACCTTTTTTTGGACCTCCATGCTCCGAACCAGCCCTGAATTATCCTTGGTCCATCCTTAGGCCTTAGAATACCTTTAACATGATTAAAGTAACGATTAAAAATGAAAAAACAATGATCCATACCTTGGTCAAAAGTCAGGTTGTTACAAACAAAATATATGAATCGTGACTTTTCAATCCATGTAACCTATAATGCTTTAAGACAAAATAACCTTGAAATGTTACTTTAATACCTATAAGATAACTTCACATGTTTTAAAATTCTAAGGAATGTATCTTTATCCCTATTTTTCATTGAAAAAATTTCCACAGCATACTTTCCATTCTCATATGGCCAAAGATCACGCTTTATGTTCATTATTTATAAGTCATTCTGAGCATTGATATGGTACTTCAATTTTCCATGCTCATTAAGAAATGTGAAGATCAAATTTTCAAAAACATTATTATCAATACACATAACATCAAGAATATGCCACAAAAAATTAAATTCCCAATACTAAAGTTTGAAGAATATAGTTTTTTTTCTTCCATTGTTGTGTTCCGATTTCACTTGATGCAATTTGAAATCATTTCCCACTATCATTAAAATGATGCACCATCCCAAATTTTGTTTCAACATTTCCAAGTTGTTCCAATATTTTAGGACCTTATAACAACATTGGATGTGGTCTATGATAAAAAAACCATTTAATTTTGACTTGTTGAACTGAAATCAATGAGATGCATTGAGAAATCTTCGATGACACAAGAAGTTCCATTTTTTACTATAAGGTAGTCTTTCGGGATCAAAATAAAAGTTAAAAATAGGAAAATCGAAACTTGTGTAATTTTTTCAACTAGCTAAATTTTCAAGTCCAAGGAATTCACTAATGGTACACATTTGAGCATCTTGAATTTTGAACATTATTCTAGAAGATACATCATATGTATCAACACTGCTACTCCATAACTCTTGTAATTCTTAAATTAGAGGCTGAAAGTATATATCAATATCATTTCCAAGAATTATTTTTCCAAGAATAATCATTGAAATGATAAAATAAATTTTTTTAATACACATCCATGAAGGCATATTGTAAGGGATAAAAACAACCATCCGAATTCTATAACTGGTTCTCAAAGTACCAAATGGGTTGAATCCATTGGCAGCCAATCCTAATCGAACATTCTTAGGATCATATGAGAAATCTAGATTCCATGAATCAAATGTCTTCCATGATTTTGAATCTATTGGATGTCGTATTAACCCATAATTGTTATTATATATAGAATTCCACTTCATGTGCTCAGTGGTTTTTTATGACATGAATAATCTTTACAATTGAGGATTTAAATTAAAGTTATAAAAAACCTTTATAGGTGTGTTCCTTTTCTTCTAATTCATTGTAGTATATTGATTCATATGTCCAACATCACCCATTGACTTCTATCTAGAAGAAGAACATTTTTTCAATATTTTCGGCTTTAATCCTCTCTCCAATAAAGCATAAAATCATTGGGACATACATGTTAGAATACCTTTAACATGATTAAAGTAACGATTAAAAATGAAAAAACAATGATCCATACCTTGGTCAAAAGTCAGGTTGTTACAAACAAAATATATGAATCGTGACTTTTCAATCCATGTAACCTATAATGCTTTAAGACAAAATAACCTTGAAATGTTACTTTAATACCTATAAGATAACTTCACATGTTTTAAAATTCTAAGGAATGTATCTTTATCCCTATTTTTCATTGAAAAAATTTCCACAGCATACTTTCCATTCTCATATGGCCAAAGATCACGCTTTATGTTCATTATTTATAAGTCATTCTGAGCATTGATATGGTACTTCAATTTTCCATGCTCATTAAGAAATGTGAAGATCAAATTTTCAAAAACATTCTTATCAATACACATAACATCAAGAATATGCCACAAAAAATTAAATTCCCAATACTAAAGTTTGAAGAATATAGTTTTTTTTCTTCCATTGTTGTGTTCCGATTTCACTTGATGCAATTTGAAATCATTTCCCACTATCATTAAAATGATGCACCATCCCAAATTTTGTTTCAACATTTCCAAGTTGTTCCAATATTTTAGGACCTTATAACAACATTGGATGTGGTCTATGATAAAAAAACCATTTAATTTTGACTTGTTGAACTGAAATCAATGAGATGCATTGAGAAATCTTCGATGACACAAGAAGTTCCATTTTTTACTATAAGGTAGTCTTTCGGGATCAAAATAAAAGTTAAAAATAGGAAAATCGAAACTTGTGTAATTTTTTCAACTAGCTAAATTTTCAAGTCCAAGGAATTCACTAATGGTACACATTTGAGCATCTTGAATTTTGAACATTATTCTAGAAGATACATCATATGTATCAACACTGCTACTCCATAACTCTTGTAATTCTTAAATTAGAGGCTGAAAGTATATATCAATATCATTTCCAAGAATTATTTTTCCAAGAATAATCATTGAAATGATAAAATAAATTTTTTTAATACACATCCATGAAGGCATATTGTAAGGGATAAAAACAACCATCCGAATTCTATAACTGGTTCTCAAAGTACCAAATGGGTTGAATCCATTGGCAGCCAATCCTAATCGAACATTCTTAGGATCATATGAGAAATCTAGATTCCATGAATCAAATGTCTTCCATGATTTTGAATCTATTGGATGTCGTATTAACCCATAATTGTTATTATATATAGAATTCCACTTCATGTGCTCAGTGGTTTTTTATGACATGAATAATCTTTACAATTGAGGATTTAAATTAAAGTTATAAAAAACCTTTATAGGTGTGTTCCTTTTCTTCTAATTCATTGTAGTATATTGATTCATATGTCCAACATCACCCATTGACTTCTATCTAGAAGAAGAACATTTTTTCAATATTTTCAGCTTTAATCCTCTCTCCAATAAAGCATAAAATCATTGGGACATACATGTTTTTTGTATAATTTAGACCAAGATTATTAACAACTTTTTTCATATCATAAAAGACTCAGGGATATTTTATTTAGAAAATACATCACACAAAAATTATAGTATCATGGACATAACCTTATTTTTAATTCCACATAGGCATTTTATATGGTATAACTTTAACAGAAAATAAAGTTTTGAATATTTCAAACATCCACTATACAACACTTTATTTTCATCGCCAACTATTCCATGAAATGAATTTTTCTAATCAGTGAATTTTTCTCTTATGTTAGCCTCCACAGAACCAAGAGTAGTATCCAATGATATGTTAAAATCTTGATTCAGTTGTCCTATAGTCTCAAAAACATTATTTGTTAAGTTTTTATTTATCATACAATCAACTGGTTGTTCTGGTATGTTTTGATGTTGATGTTGGTGTCTCGCAATGCTGAATGCATCGTTTATAAGGTTTTTCATTTCATTTTCCATTTTCGATAAAGTTGGGAGCTCATTCTATCGATTGACATCAGCACTCAAACTTTATATAATGTTTGATTATCTATTCCAATCCAACACAAATATTGAGAAGGGGATTGCTTCAATATCAAGTTTTCATAAACTTCATCTATCTTCAAGCATCTTCTAGATTCACATTTATGATATGCACATCTTATTCTGCCATCAATGGATCAATTGAAAATTAAAAAATCTAAAAACTCCTACAAACCCTTACCATACTGAGGTGTGTTCCTCGGTAATGTGATCTATCTCTTATCTATATATATCACAATGTTCCTACACATTATTAAAAAAAATTAAAACACATAAGTATTACTAATTAGGAAAATATATAATTATAAAACCTAGTAAAGTGGCATTATTTGGAATTAAATAGATTCAAAATTTATTTAAAATGTAAATTATTTGAATGAATAGATAATTTATGGGTATATAAAGGGGTGTTTCAAAGTGAGTAGTTTCCCAAAATTGAGAAATATGGAAATTGGTGCTCAAAAAAACTACAATAATCAAAATTTTAATTTTATATTGGGTTTTGTTTTTGGTAAAACATAACAGAAAAATAATTTATGGATCAAATCACACCTTGATCCAAATCTTCCTAACCAAAAACTCATAATGTCTTGAAAATATTCATTTTAATAAATGGTACCCTCAATGAGTGATATGTTTATTCCAACATATAAATAGGAAGTAGATATAAAGTATATATAAATTAAAATATGTTTCATACCATTTATAAAAAAATGAATCCTTATTGATTTTATAAATTTTTTATGATTGATATCTTATTAGGATTAAATAAGGGGTTAAAAAATAAAACATTTAAAAAATACTTTTAAAAAATTATAACCAAGTTATATAGTGACCATGTGTTACCAATTTTTTTTTGAATTCACAGAAATTACTAAATTGGTCTTTTGTAGAACACAAGATTATTATGTAACCTATACAACCCCATTTATGAAAACTATAATGAAAATAGATCAATTTAATCAAATTGTGTAAAAACCACATCCCTTTTCATTAAAATTTTTTATCACCCTATAAATCCCTAACACCCATTATAGACCCTACCAACTATCATTTTCACTTTATCTTCATAAGGGTTATAGATACTCCAACATGGGTAAGAAACATAACACCATAAATACCATTTCCTATGGTGAATCATAGTCTCCCTTAAATTTCCATTAAAATGGAATGAAAACTTACACAAGTTTTTTCTAAAACAATTAAAACATAAAATCATACTTCAACTATATCTACCAATATATGATTTTACAAAAACAAAAAACAATCATTCACAACCTCAAAAATATTTCATATAAATTATTATGGGTATATGCCACTATGATATAAACTCACACCTTACAAAGTGGTGGTTCAACTTTTGATTTATGAAAAAGGGATTTGAGAGAATGGTTTTAAATGAAATCATATATATTTTTTTATCTTAATAAGTTCAAAATAAACATTTTCAATGATGAAATTGCTAATTTTATTTTTTTTAAAAGTTTTTTAGACAATTGGTATGTAAATGGGTGATTAATTTTTCAATGGGGAAAGTATGATATTTTTTCCTTACAATTTATCATATAAAAACCTATTTACTAAATTGTGTAAAATCCAGAGATTGTAAAATTTCTTATAAAAATAAATTTCAAAAACTATTTTTTGAAATAATATTAGTCATGTTTAGCTCACACACTATATACATACCATTGTATGTAAGTAGATATTGAATTTTTTATACCAGTTCCCATGTCACATTTCCATATTTGGTGTGTTCTCATTATTACACTAATGTGTGTTTCGATGTGGACATGACCTCATGTTGCATTCTAGTGATATTACCCTAGGGTTCCCATGAAATCTACAACCATATGTAAGAAAATAAATGAATCATATGATCAAGACAGTTTATAATAAGCATGTATATAAATCTCATATCTCATGAAATTACCTTATATGAAATAACATCTTTCACACCATCCATATCATAAATAATATATAACATATTTATTGAGGGATAAAATCCATATCAAGTATAATCAAAACAAGATGAACAATCATGATCACACACACACATCACTAATATCTCATTTATAAAGTGGAAAATATGCCTTTTATAAATGGACTCGAAATGAAAAATCATTTTCCATTTTTTTAAAATACCACTTTTAAAATAACCTTTTCAAAAAATCCATATAAAATCAGATATAAAATCATTAACGGAATTAATTTTATTTTTCATTAAAACCATTTAAAAATATATAACACCCCTTTATTCATTTAAAACCACACTTTATCCATTATAAGACCCAAATAAGGTCTAATTCATTTGATTATAAAAAAATTATTTAAATAAACCATATAAAAAATTTCTCGAACAATTAGCCCTTAAACATCACTTTAGAAATTATAAACTTATTATAGTTCCCTTTATGACAATTTTGGAACCCATATAAAACACTTAAAAACACCATGGTTATTAAATATATACATAATTTGATAAAAAAACTACAAAACATTAAGGACACAATGAAATGTTAATTATAGTAAATACACAAAAACACCTAAAACAATGTCAGATTCTTGATAAAGAGAGAAATAAAACCTATATGAGCTCATCTCCAGTGTGTTCTTGAGTGAAGGAAATGGAATGGAAAGGTATTAGGTGAGGAATATGACTCAGGTGACGGAAATTTCAAGGGAGACAGGTCGGGGGTTGTGACTGCAACATCGACAAGGGATCGGGGGGCATGAGATCGAAGGGCATGGAAGATTCCTGAGCGCTAGTTAGGGGGGAAGCATGGTGGTGCTATGGTTCAGGGTCATGGGGAAGGGGAGATCAGGGAAGAATAGTAGGGCATGGTGAAGGTCTCGGGATTACAGGAAAGGGTTTTGTGATAGGTTTTTGGTTTGAGGGGGAAGGGGGGATTAGGGGAGAAGGTGGGTGCGGTGGAGGGCTTAGGAGCATCGGCATGCGAGGGTTTAGGGTCGGGGAAGGAGAGATTGGGGAGAAGGTTTGGGGTAGGGAGAAGCATGGAGAATGGGTAAAAAGTTTTTTTTTAATAAAAACATAAAATTTAGCAGTGGTTTATAAAAAACCCACCACAAAATAAGTTAGTTTTTTTTGCGGCGGTTTAGTAAATTGCCTCTAAACAACAAATATATTATAGTGAAAGTTTGGGGAGTATAATTTCCTATGGGATCTTTATATACTTTATATTTTAGGCTTTGATGTGATTTTGGTTATGGAATGGTTAGTATCATACTAATACCACTTAGATTATTACCACAGGATAGTGAATTTTATGTCTCTTGAGGATGAAAATTATGTTCACCGTGGATAGTGGGATATCCAAGCGGGCCGTGCAGGGATAATTATTCAGAAATTGTGGGAACTCACCACCCAAGTTTTAATTTTATTTCTGGATGATGGTGGTGTGAAGCATGATTTATTTCCACCCATAGTAAACATATTCTAATATTTGTTTCTTGAGGACTTATTAGGGCTACGACATTAGATATATGTGGAATTTACAATTGAGCTCATGCCTGGTGTTGAGATAGTTTTATTCCACCCTACAGAATGGAACCAGCATAACTTCGGGATCTTAATACTAAACTGTAAGAGTTGATGGACAAAGGATTTATCTATCTGATTATATCACCTTGGGGTTCTCCATTTTTTTTCCAAATAAGGTTGATGGGATCTTATTATTATTCATTTATTACTGGATGTTAGGGATTTATCTTTCCATGTATTTACCTTAGGTTCTCTAGTTTTGTTTGAAAATAAGGATAAAGGGACCTTGAACTTATGAATTTATTACTAGAAGTTGGACCAAATGATAGTGAAGAATTTATATCCTCTTCTGCATATCGATGATCTATTTGACCAGTTGAGAGGATCTTGTGTTTTCTCCAAATTTGACTTGAGATCAGGGAATCAACTTTTGAGGTTTTGACCTTATGATATACCATTGACTTCTTTCAAAATTTGTTATATCCTTTATGAGTTATTTAGGATGTATTTTTGTCTGATTAATGCACCAAAAGTGTTTATAGCCTTGATGAACTAAATATTACACCCATACCTAGATCATTTTGTGGTTTTTTTGGATGACATATTGGTGTAATCAAATACTCATGAAGATCATTCCCAACATCTTGACATCATCTTGAGTACATTGAGATGGAATTAGCTATACTTCAAGCTATATAAGTTTCAATTATGGATTGAATAGGTACATTTCTTGGGTCGCGTCCTCTCGGAGTAAGGTGTGTCAGTGGACCCAAATAAGGTGAAAGTAGTTGTTTCTTGGGAGTATCCAAAGAATTTTTTTCATTATACATAGGTTTCTTGGATTATAGGGCTATTATCAGAGGTCCATCCAGTATTTTTCCATATTTAAATCACCACATTCATTCTTGACCTAGTATAGATTTAAGTTTAAATGGTCTAGATCATGTGAAAATTCTTTATAAGAGTTAAATAAGTGGTTGAAAATGGCACCAATCTTGATCCTACCTGATCCAGGGGAGGAGTATATGGTGTTTTTTTCTACTTCAAGAGTAGGACTTGGAGTAGTCTTGATGCAAGGAGATCAAGTTATGGTGTATGGGTCATGTAAATTGAGGCCACATGAACATAATTACCCTACGCATGACCTCGAGCTATCTATAGTTGTTTATGCCTTGAAGTGTTTGTGGTATTATCTATTGGGTTAAAATTTTATTGTGTATATTGATTATAAGAGATTAAAGTATATCTTTTCTCAATGATATTTGAATCTCCATCAGCAGAGATGGGTTGAGTATATGTAGTTTTTTTATTTCAAGCTAGCATATACACCCAGAAAGGGGAATAATGTTCCTAAAACTTTTAGCCGGAAAACTCAGACTTAGATAGATCAGAATTCAAGTTATGAGTGGAATATGATGACTTGGTTGGATGAGATGCATGTTGTGGTTTAGAAGGACCAAGATAAGATGACCCTCATATTAGTTTCAATGGATTCCAAACTTTTGAGCTAGATCAGGGAGAGGTAGTATGAGTATTTGGAGTGTTTTTCCTTGAGGGAAATCTTTGAAGGTAGGGAGTCATCTTTAGATTGGACCATAGATGATAATGAGATCATCTATTTCAGGAATCATGTGGTTGTTATTACAATAATGTGAGAAGAGTTTATGTGAAAATTGCATGCCTCATAGTGGGAGGTGCATCTGAGTTTGACCAAAATGTACCATGACCTATGCCAAAACTATTAGTGGTTGGGAATGAAAAAGGATATAGTAGGGTTTGTGACATGATGATACACTTTCCAACATGTGAATTCCAAGAATCAACAACTCATTTGTTTACTATATCCATTTCCCATTCTATAATGCAAGTGAGATGATGTTACCATGGATTTCATGATGGGTCTCACAAGTACACCTTAAAAGAATGAAACTATTTGGGTGGTTATGGACTGATTAATGAAATTATATAATTTATTTCCTATATGAGAGACTTTCTCATTGGATAGATTTGGATAATTTTATGTTAGAGAGATAGTCTACCTGCACAGGGTTCTATGGAGTATAGTTTCAAACCTTGACTTATGTTTCACTTAAAACCTCAATTGAGTCTTGCAGAAGGCACTTGGTATATAGGTATTACTGAGTATGGATTACCACCCATAGACAAATGTCCAGTTGGAATATACTATATAGCTACTTGAGGATATGCTTCAAGTATGTGTCCAAGATTTTGGTGGATCTTGAGATAATCACCTAGAATTCATGGAGTTTTCCTATAACAACAGTTATCAGGAAACTATATAGATGGCACCATATAAGGCTATTTATGGTAGGAAAAGTATATCACATTTATGTAGTATGGAGGCTAGTTAGTCAAATTTGTTGGGACTGAGTCTCATATAGGAGACAAAATAATGTGTTTAGATGATTCTGAAATGTATGGATATGGATCAAAGCAATAAAAAGTCGTGTGTTGATAGATTTTGATGACCCCTAGAGATTATAGAGGGTGATCATGTATTCCTTCGGCTGTCACCTAGATTGGGTCACTATAGGATTCAGAGGCAGGGAATGCTAACACCCATGATTGTTGGACCTTTTGGGATTGTGGAGAGGATCCGGCTGGTGGCACACCAATTAGATCTTAAACATAGGTACAGTGATATGTACGACATTTTTCATGTGTCACAGCTTTGGTGGTATCACCCCAACCCATATCATGTGATCTATGTTGATGATATTGAGATTGAGACCGATGCTTCCATTGAGTAGAATCTGATACGTGTTTTGGATCATAGTTAAAAAGTGTTGCGGGGAAAGATCATGTTGATAGTTCAAGTATTATGGCAACATGGACTTGTTCTGAAGGAAACTTTGAAGAGAGAATCATTTATGAGGGCTTAGTGTCCCGATAATTTTTCTTCAGAATCTTAGAGTTTCTTGGGAGTACATATCTAGGAAGAAATGTTTTAAGGTGCGGAGATTATAAGATCCCAACCATTTTGGGAAATGTCTAGGGCTCATTTTTAGGTACTCTTTTACCCTTATTTTCATATATTTTTGGTTGGTACATTTATTTGGTGTGTTTAGAAGAATTTTGGAAGTTTTTGGAGGCTTTTTGGGAAGTGCATGGTTGGTGCATGGTTTCCTAAACCATGAACCCATCCCAAAAAAACATGAAACCCCAAATAAGGGGGGTTTGCATGGTTGACACATGGTTTTTCAAACAGTGCTCCCTCTTAGGAGTACTGTGCACCCCACCAGTAGGGTGCATGGTTTCTTCTGTATCTCTTATCTTTCTCTCATATTTTGAAGGAATGTTTTCCTATGTTGGTGATGTATTTAGATCAAGATTTTGATAGATCTTAATGTGTTTAATCTATGATCTAGGTTTTGGATCTAGATATCATTATTAATTTTTCAATTTAATGTTCGGATTCAATTTATGGATTTATATTGGTGAGAATCCATCAATGATCTTGAGGTCAGTGGTCTAAATTTAAAATACCATAGTCTTGGTTATAATTGTGTGTATGGAATTGTGAAATAGAAATCACCATGTTGGGCAATAACATATTGAATTAGATTAGTTAATTGGTAAATTAATTAATAGAATGATGTGATTATGAAATTGATGGGATATTGGGGGTTATGGAATAGATAAATTAAGTGGTATTGTGTAATTAGTTAATTTTTGAGATATGGAATTGATTGATAATGGGAATAAATGGATGTTTGGATTAACCCTAAGGGTTTAATGGGTTATGTGATTAAATGTTGATAATGGTTTAATGGTGAATTTTTCATATTATTCCACGTGATTAAAGTGTTTAACTATGATTGTTTTGATAACTTAAATGATATTACCATGATGTTATGTGTTGATAAGAGGGTTAATGATGATTAACCTTGTTAAATCTGATGTGTGTGATATATGTGATTTACTAAGAAATGGGGTGTGGGACAAGGATTGATGCTCCAAATATCAATTGGGTGTTATCTATGATGTTCCAGACCCAATTTAATACATGTGAATAGTATTATATGGGATAGGGATTGATGCTCTAAATACCCGTGAGGTGTAGGAAAGGGACTGACTGAATGTCCCGAAGGCCTAAATTTTTATTCATTTTTGGATAAACCCCCTTTTAAGGGTAAAGGGGGAAAACCTCACATGACTTCAAAGACATAGATACATAAACAAAACCCGAAGTTCAAAATGGATGCAATCATCTCGGAACAATACTAACAAGGAATACCCCTCCCCATCATCAACAACATGATGGAAAGCCTCCACCATTTCATGACTTCTCAGCAAGCTGTCTCGTGAAGCAATGCATGGGCTTGGTACCGATGGCTATGCCATACCCTCTCAAACTTCAAAATCCAAATATTCATCCATGGTGAAAGATACCTACTCTGAATCCCTTATTAAGCATTTCCTGGGAGAATGTTTGGAAGAAGCATCCCCTGAACCCTTCTACTGCAAAATTAAATATGCGATTATTTCTCAAAAACCCTCAAATGATTCCATTCTGAAAACCATTACACAAGATCAATTATTGACCAAAAATAAATACCTACTTCACCAAAACCCCTTCATTTTCTCCTCTAACAAATCCAATCCACCAAAATAGAATTATCACACATTTCACAAAAAAGAAAAAAATTCAGATTCACCCAATACCAACAACAGATTCATCCAAAATAGATCACAAATAGTAGAATCCAAGAAGACCAAGACCATCACATGAATAGTAGTAGGAACATGTCTAAATTCAAAAAACAAATAAAAAAATAAAGATCAAGAATTCATCACTGTCTTGATGACACTTTCTCCTTCACTTACACCTCCACCGATCCACAAACCACAAAATCCTCACCGCAAGAATAGAATCACATAGCAGATTGCAACCAAACCAGAAACAAATCAAAAATCAAGGAATGAAAAAACATCATCTAAATGGAATCCACCTGAACACACGCCAGAAAAAATGTCCTACCACAATCTAGAACCGCTCTCATCTCCACCTTCAAGACCACACTCGAGACTGCAACGGACCACCCAATCACACCCACAGCCGATGCGGAAACAATTTTATGACCCTCAGACTACAGTTGCCGGTACTCGACCCCTGGGCCTTCACCACACTTCCATGGGAAAACCTATACATTTTGGAGGATAGGGCATGAAGATGGGCATAAATTATTAAAATGATAGAGGAGCCCACAAATCTTCGGTGCTTCCACTGGATGAGGTTGCACACACCACGAGCGTGATGAGCATAAGCGTTGAGAGAGAATCCACCTCCGACCTGAGGCATAGAAGAGGAAGGAAGTGATAGGGGAAACCTATAGAGAAAATCCCTTTACGAGTGCATCCCGCCCACCAATCCCATGCGGGAAAGGGACTGATGCTCCAAATACCCATGGGGTTCTAGACACGATGTTTTGTGCCCCTAAGATTGGAATTGGACTATGGTTACAATTTTCTATGATATTAATTGAAATGAAATGATAAATTATGACCCATGAGTTATGTGAATTGTGATTCTCTATGTGATATGGTTCAGACTCTGTCATAGGATGAAGAAAGTATTGATGGTTCTGGTTTCATCGTGAATTTACAGTGATTTATGTGGTTAATTAAAGAATAATTAAATGTGAATACTATTTATTTATTATATTTTATTATTTATACACCTAAATACACTATTATTGACTGGATATTTTTTTAGATGTTGTTGGTGATGGCCTACTAAGTTGTACTCACACCCTACTCAGGCTTCTTGATTGGTACCCGAATAGAATTCATGTTTACAAGATAGGATAAGAGAAATATACCTATATTAGATGGATGAGTTGGGATAGATCATGGATGAGGGAACTAGACATGGTGTAGAGACCTTCTTGGAGTTTTCAGTGTCTTTATTTTTATATATTTCATTTGAAACATGAAAAGTACTATAGAATGACATATTTATTACTTTAGTTTGGATATTGTTTTTTATTTTGGTTCATCATGTGGTATAGTTATTTTATTGATTATAGTATTATTTTGGTGGTTGGTTATTATCATTTTTCTTTGGTTTATTTATTTCCATTGTTGTGTTACTCTAATAAAGAGGGTATAGTCTCCCTATGTTATATATTAGACCCTCGCTACTAGTCGGTAGCCTCTGGCATACAGAGAGGCACACTTGAGATCATGTGATGGTCTGGCTCAGGGCATCAGTATGTGGCACATGGGTTGGTACATCACAAGGTATGACATAATCTTTGTGTGCATCATGTGCCTGGATTAAGTGTGATCATGGGAAGATTAATAAATAAATAAATTATTTGTTTGTTTGTTATTTATTAAATAAAATATAAAACCCCATATCCTCTATTTAATCCTACTTATTGAAAATACCTAGTGTTAGATACATAACCCTATTGATTGAGAGAAGATATGTTGGGAGGAGAATTATCAGACGATCATCAATAGATCATGATTTTGTGATCTATGTGCCAAAGGAGTTTATGGATCTCACCAATGACATTGATGTGTGACCATTCTTTTTCAATGATTTATCCAAACATGAGGTAGGATATTATTTTGTTGGATTTTGTCCTCTTTTTATTTATCCCTTGATCTAATACAAATCAATCCTTCTTGTAAAATGGTTTGTGAGCCAGCCATTAATTTACGGGCACTACTTTATCTTCCTATAATTAGGAATTGATGTTTATTAGTTATTATTATTTGTTCATAATTCCTATAGCATTGGTTTGAGTCCAATATGGACAATGGTCAAGGTTTGTTCCTCGTGTTTCTATTTTATAAATTCTCCCACTATTCTTCACATGTTCATCGTCATCATTTTTTTGGGTAATCGGTCTGAAAAATGACCATTAATTGATCATTGTGTAACAGTTCTTTAGCACAATGGATCGATATTGTGGGTTAGGATTCATAGTAAACAACATTTTTGGAGTGCGTAACAATGGTAGAGATTTTATATTGGGACAATATACCATGTTTTAATGGAAATGATATTCATATTACATGGTGTTATGAGAATAAATTCACAATAAAATTGGAGGATAAAATATGGCCACCAGTGAGGACTAGAGTTTGTTCAACTCAAATACACATTTCAATGACAATATTGGTTATGGTTCATGTGGTGGTAGAGGTGAAGGAGTAACCACATGAAAAACTAGTGGGTTCTAGGAAAATCCCAACTACATGGAATATAATCTAAAGAATGCATTCCATGTAGTTCCCTAGATATGGTATCTAGGGTTTTAGAGAAAATAAGATATCACATGCCATGTGGAATCCACTACACACCATGTGACCCATGACGGGTGACTCAGCGTGTACCCAGGGGGTACA
This sequence comes from Viscum album, assembly GCA_963277665.1. Lineage (NCBI taxonomy): Eukaryota > Viridiplantae > Streptophyta > Magnoliopsida > Santalales > Viscaceae > Viscum > Viscum album. Next base: position 1,071,924,076 of record OY728121.1, on the reverse strand, counting down.
TGGGCTGGGACATGACAAAGCACACAGTAATGTCCAGAGTACACTGGCATAGCCCATTACTCAAAAACAGTCAGGTACATGGGCATGTCCTAAAGTACACAGGCACAATCCGAAGTACATGGGATAACCTAGCGTAGAGAATACACATCATGTATACCATGTAAATTTTGTGTTATTTTTTTCAGTTCAGTTTTAGGCCCTTGTTCTCTTCAGTATAGATTAATTTATTTATGTTATTTTCCCTTAGTCCATCTATATGAGGGTATTGTGAGGAATCACATATTGATCATAGGATGTGATCCCCTCTATGGTATTAGTCTCAAATAGAGTTATGAAATCCTTCTGTGAGGCTCTAAGTGTGATCACCTATCATTATATTCTTCCCTAGGTGGGATTTTAAGAATAATTATGACCAATATACATGGATTTATAATCCCTTAATTAGCATGTTATTACAGATAGGGTTAGGTATACCTCATTTTCCCTAGGTGAAATACCCTATCTATGTATTGATATCTTATAAGTTCTAGAATGTACTTATTCATGGATAATAATGATGGATATAACCTCTCATATGATAATCATTAGTGTTATTAGAATCATGGAGTGAGTTCTCTCGGGTGAGTGTTACCTTGAAGCCTTAAGTAAGAATCCTAATCTGGCAGTATGGTTCTAGCTTTACATTTAGAATTATTTTCTACTATGAGTATATCTAGGTTATTTATTGTTATGTATTATATTTTTATAGACATTACTTATGATAATGAGATAACTACTCTCATGATGATTTATGTTTGGTGATTTTGGGATGTCATGCTGAGTGTTGTTATACTCCCCCCTTCATGGGATCCGCCCACACATGTCATGCCTTATGCAAATGAAAATACATTCAATGGAGTCCTAGGTGGAAGAGAAGCATACAAGAAATATATGTTCTAGAAAACCTATGTTTCAAACAAAGTGTTTCATATTATAGTAATAAAAACCTATATTTTCATGTTGGGCTATTTTTTAGTTTTATTGGGCTTGTATTTGTCCCTTTGTTCTTTCCAATACTTGTTTTGTATTTTGATGTGCGATATAGATGTATTCATGAATTCTTTATATTATTTTTATTTTACCTTTAAACACTTTGTGGGTATTTGGGGATGTGTTTTTGTGTGTACAATCACCTTAGTATAAGGCCTCCCATGTGTGTAATATGTATACTTGATACTGATCACTATCCCCTAGCCTATTAGAGGAGGGATTGGGGTTTCAGACTCAGCTTTCCACCAGCTAGACGGTCCTTGGTGGGTCAAGTCATGAAAATGCTATCTTAAGAATTGGATATATATATAATAATGTTTAATTATTGGTGAAAAGTAAAATAATTAAAATATAATGGTAAACAATATTTGGTGGTGATGGTTATTTATGGTTTTGTGTTCCCATGAGATTTATTATTGGATCATGATTTAATATTGTTATTTTATTAATTATGGTATTGGTTTTGTTTATTTATGATACCTTGTGATGTTTCATTGACTATTATTTTGTATTTTTTATTGTTTTTTAATTATCTATTGGTTTGGTTGTTTTATTGTTCGTTAATTATCTACCTATTTGTTTGTTTGTGATCCTATTATACTATACATGCAGGTCATAATGGATTCTAGTTATGTGTACACTTTCATAGGATATAATGGATTAAGGTATAGTGTATATGTACATGGGATTTAATATCTCAAGGTTATCACATGTATAGACTTTATAGGTTATAATGGATTGTGGTTATGATATGAATTTATATAAATACACGGGTTGTAATGGATTAAAGTATAGTGTATGTGTGTGTGTGTGTGTGTGTGTATAGGTTATAATGGCTCTAGGTTACAACACATGCACCTATTTACGTCTATAATGGATTGAATTTATAACATATACACATATCATGGTGTGATGATGGATTAAGGTTATTTCTTATATATGAGATATGATAGCTCTTGATTCAATGATAATGTGATGTTGTGATATTTTTGGGGATGTGATAGTGGTTGTGATGATGTGGTGGTGGTTGTGTTATTGCTGATATGGTTGTTGTTATGATTTGTTGATGGTTACAATGATTTTGTGTCTATGGTGATGTGGATGTGGTTGTGATGTGGTTGTGGTTGTGATCTTTTGATAGTGATGATGTGATTTTCTTAGTTGATGATGTAGTGGATAGACTATAATAACAAAAATAGTGGTGATATGTTTCTAAACCTTTTCCTTTATAAACATATGATTATAGAAATATGAAATCACACTAATTTATTTATACTAATGGATTATTGATCAAATATAATGAATTCCAATGACATAGTTGAAGGTTATGACTATTAGTTTCTGTAATTTTATATTTTCTCCTAAATTTTTTACTTTCCCAATACATACCTTTGATTATCTCATGCATAGTGATCTCACTTATATTTATCTCATCACTATCATTTCACATGTATATAGAATTTTATATATTTATTATCATACTGGATACTCCCAAGTTCTCAACCCTCTATAGTTTTCCTAATTTTTCGTAGGATAGTTTTATGGAGATTATAGATTCTATTATTCGGGTTGCTAGAGTAGAGTCTAGGAGGTCATTCATGAATTTTCCTTAGTTTCCTTATATTCATTGTCATGTAGAGGTTATTTAGGTATGAAATATTTTATATTTTTATTATATATATATATATGTGTGTGGATTTTGTTGGTGGTTTTCCTTATTTTCCTATGATTTATGAGGTTAATGCTTCTTATACATGTGACAGATACCCTTAGTTCTAGTCACTAACTCATTACCTATTATATGTAGGATTCATGGGTCACACTCAACTCCATTAAGGACCCAGGAGGGGTTTGAAAGGGGGTGGTTCATGAAAAGTATGATTTCTCTCTCACTCTGTAACAGGATAAAACCTTACTTTAAAGGATAATGATAAAATATGAAGCTTCTAATTTTAGATTTCTAACACTCATATTCTCATATTTCATCACTATTAGTTTATCCTCCTTTATAAAGAAAACCCTTTGATGATCCAAGAGTTAAATGAATACCCAAAGAATTTCAAAAATGCTATTAATATTTCCATCACTTATAACATAAGTTATTTACTCAATATAATCTATAAATTAATGTTTAACCCTTAATCATTCATTTTAATGCGTTAGAAATACCATAAATATCATCCAATGATATTTATTCAACCATTTGATATATTAAGGTAGAATAAAAAATATGATAGTACATGATATTATATAATACAATGTGATGTGCCTATATTTCTCTTATCAATATAAATCTCACAATTATATTAATACAAGTTATATAAGCATGCCACATGCAACAAAATATATCACATATAGTGAAAAACAATATCACTGCTTATGATATGGTTATTTAGTGTACACATTATCTTTTAATATCTCAATACATCTCCATAAAAAATCATCACATTACTCTCCAAGAACTATGAACCACTAAAACAAATCATCCACCCACAATACATCTATCTATGAAACAATTATGATATGATTTATGAGTAAAGGTTTTTAATAATGATTATGACACTCGATATGCAGTGAAATAAATTATAAAACCCATACAAGACTATAATAAGTAGATTAAAAACAAAAAAATAATAATAATAAAACTATTACAAAGGTTTGGAAAATTTATATCATACTTAAATTGATTAATTAAAGTATCCTTATATATCCATCAATAATTATAATCACTAACACCATTAGGTTATTCTATTCCTATCCAAGTGATGTTATTTGTAATTATCCAAGTCATTACGGGTTATAAAATTCAAAGAAAATTTGGATTTTTAGTTTTATAGTAGGTTCAGGGTTACCCCTACTGAAATTTTTTCTATAAATTTATTTTCATTCCATTATGGGTGGAGGTCACGTCATGATGAGGTGATGATCGACAAGAAGGCACTATGATATGGAGGCAGTGGGTCATGTTATGATAAGTTAGCATCAAGGCATGGTGGATTTTTTCATGGGTTTTTAAAAAAACGAATAACTCTTACATATGGGAATAACACCATAGAGGAGGTCATCATGTTGTGGTGATGACCCTTACATATTGGTTTTGGGGACCCTTACATTTCCATTTTCATGATTTCCCAGGAGAAAGGTGCACATGTCATGACCCCTAGGATATGTCGTGAAAGTTGGTCCAAGGGGAGGTGTCATATCGTGGAGCATAGATGTCATGTTTGTGAATGGGAGGACATGTGGTGAAGGAGGAGGCTATGTCATAGAGAATGAGGCCCCATATTTTTTGTTCTTCTAGGGGGGTTGTGTCATGTAATGACTAGAGGGTTCACACCATGTGGTGTTGGTCTCAAGTGTTGTGCCTTATATTTGGTTCTTCCTGAGGGAGTTGTTCCATGTATTTGGTTCTTCCTAGGATAGGTGTTCCATTTCATTCCCCAAGGGGTTATGTCTTAGGGGTTGATCAAGTTAGAGGTACATTCTATGGTTCTTAGGTTCATGTCATGACATATCCCTTTTCTAGTTTTGTTGACGAGGATAAACCTATATTTTTATGGCCAACCCCATTTTGGTTTTAGGTCAAGGGATGATGTAGGAAGGTCCATTTTGGAAATATCCTCACCCTTTAGTTCAAATTTTTTATCCTCCTTGGAAAGGGGTGATTCTTGTTAATTTTATATAGCGATTTAAGGTATTATTTCTCTAACCTTCCTCACCCTTATTTCCCATTGATAGCCACTAATTTGGATGCATTCGGGGTAGGGTTTGACACTAATTCCACCAAATTATAGTTTAATCAAGTTGGAATAATGGTTTTTTATCATATTTTCTAGGGGACATCTTGGGAGGATGAAAACACTACGATATTTGTGGTTTTAGAAATGCGGCGTCACTTGGTGAGTTTTTTTCTATTATTTCTTTTTTATTACATAATTATAAATTGATATAATTATTTATTTGGTTGTTACGGATTGATATAGGAGATCAATTGTGGGTATGATATTAGATAAGGCATGGATTGGATTGGATGAGTATAAGGGTAGTATCGTGAGGATGATAACTCAATGTTTGAAGCAGGTAGTCCCTAAAATATGAACTGTGTACATGATTGTGAATACATGCATGTTTTTATATGATTGGGAAGAATTAATAGGTACTAATTTCACATTGGGTAAAGATGTATGATGGAATTGAGACTCTTAAATATGAAACAAGTACACCTTTACACTTTGGGTATTTGGGGATCTCCTGATCACTAATTCTCCAAGGGGGCGAAGGTATCAGTTGAGTTATGAGAGACCTTAGGAAGGTATTGAGACCTAGGAAAATTTATGAGTATCCTAGGTCAGATTCCTAAAGATAGTTGAGTAGGCATGATATTCTTAGGCTTAGTGTGGATGGGTGAGGTATTTGTATGTCAATGTGACTTGACGTACATTCTCCCCTAAGAGGATTGTCTAGGTTACTAGATGTGCAGCCTCCCCTGAGAGGGATTGTCATTGGTACTTGATGTGTGTACTACCCTGATAGGTTTTTTCTTGGGTAATTGATGTGATTCCTCCATTTAGAGAGGTTTCCTTGGGTACATGATGAGCATAGACCCCTGATAAGGTTATCTTGGGTACTTGATGTATGACCTCCCCTAAGAGGGGTTGGTATGGGTATTGATGTGCAAACTCCCCTGAGAGGGGTTGGTCTGGTAACATGGTATGGAACCCTACCCTACATATTCAGGTATGGTTTGGGAATAAATAATGAGGTAAATTCATTTTTTTAATGTTAATAAATAGGTAAATTGGGTGTCATGGTAGTCTTGTTATCACATGATGGTCCAATGTGCATGTTTGTGTGTTAGGTTTTTATAATTTATTTTCCACATTCATACAAATGAATATGAAGGAATATATTAAGGTAACTTGATGAGACCCTACTAAGATTTATTTTCCACACCCTATACAGGCCCTTTGTTGTATGTTCAGACCTGATTTCTTTTTTACATGGCTAAGTATAGGTTGTGAAGTAGATCAATTTAGAGTAGCTCGGTGAGGATTATAGATGGAGATGGAGATTAGGATTGGGGTGATAGTTGATCCTCACAACATTATTTTTTCACTCTTGTGTATATGATCATCCTAGTGGGTGATCAGTTGAGATGTATGTGTGTATGACTGTGTTACATTTTGTTATAGCATTGGTGTATTTATTTTATTTTCATTACTCTGATTATTTTTTATGGATATTTTTTAGATATTTTTTGTTTTTAATGATTATGATATCAAGGTAATAGTCTTCAAAACATATGATATAGGACCTTTCTGATAGTAAATATCCTCTATTTTATGGGGAGGCATGTCTGAGGTCTTCTGATACATTGGTTGGGACACTAATGAGAGGATTCATATGGGTCATTAAAAAATGGTATCATGGAGTCTTTTCATTTTTCAAACTTTTTATGATATGGTAGATAGTGAATAGGGATGTGTTAAATATTATATTATACCTTGTACTGGTGAGTCTTGAAAACCATTCTGATGAAAATTCCAGGTTACCAAGTTTATTGGATTTTTGTTTTCAGTTTTTTCTATTACAGTTGATATTTTTATTCAATTATGATGTTTGTATTGGATATCATTATCTAGGGTTTTTACTCTTGGGTTGTAGTGGAAATAGGCATGTGTATATTCATCTTATTTATCATTTGTAATTCACATGAAATATTTATGCTTGTGTGTAATTAATTTCACAAAAAAAGGGTTAAACTATTTAAAGTGTCAATAATAACTTATATGGTGTTTTCCTATATAACTTATTGATGAAATTCTACTCAACTAAACCATGGTAACTTTGTTCTGATGGTTTTTCATATAGATCTTATGGATAAATATTCTGAGGTGATTGATGTATATTAACTCTATGTAAGGTATTTATAGTGACCCTTGGTGGTTTAGTATAGGTATTCGATGTGTTAGTGATAGACACTTTGTGGGTCAGTACAGGATTTGGATGCCTTAGTGATTGTTTGGTTCGTGTGAGGTATGCATGAGATATGTGATTTAAATTGGTAATGGGTTTCCTTAAGGATTTGGATACCCTTGTGAGGGTAGACAGAGGGCTTATAGAATTCCTTTTATTTTCATGATGCAATCACTCTAAGTAAATTTGGTATCATTGTTATTTTTTGGAATCCATGATCAGTTAGATGCATGGAATATTGATTATGGGTATGGTTTTCAATGATATTATAGATCTTGATCCTATATGGATATATTTAGGATGAATAAATAATGGATATACACTTCAAAATTTTGGAATGATGCCTGAGTGGTGGGTGATCATTTGGTTAGCCTTGGCATGATTGAGATGTCTTTATCTTGTTGAAGTAAATCATTAATTATTTCTTTATGAAATATGATATTAACATATGAGAGAATTATATTCAGTTGTTTAGACATGTGAACCAAGGTTTGATTATGTGTGACTCAATGAATCATGAACCCGGTTGTGTGATCTAGTGGTATGGGAGTGTGCACCCATTAGGTTTGGATGAGATCAAGTAGGATAGGATATAAGAACCTGTTAGAATTATCTTATAGGTTCATTATACCTAAGAATATGAGAGTAAGTGTTTTCATGTATTTTCAAGGAAAATTTTTATGTATGAGGGAAAGTGTGTGTTGGTTATGCAAGGTGATCATTTTTTTTGTGGATCAGTGATCATTCATGTGTTATCTAAGGACCAACAGATTTTATAGAATACTTGAAGGCATGGTGGGCCAAGGTTTTTATGATAATGATATTTTTTCCTCTATAGAAAGATATAACATCAGAAAATGGATCGGAGTACCATGGTATGGTTGGTCTAAGATTGCTCTTTAATAAGGTTTTTCAAGAATTGTATGAGAATGTATTGGGAGAGTAATAAATTTGAGATGTTGGAACATATTAGGTATTGTGATTGAGGAGTAGTGTAAGGGAATTAATATGGTGGGAATATCACCATTGACTATTAGAGGTGTGATCCTCATTTCGGGTAAATTTCAATGAATTTCAAGGTTGACTTTCCTAGAGAGCTAGGGATGAGATTTTATGGGTGTTTCATGTTGGTTATTGGGTGTGAGAATAATAGTCACATATATTCATTGTTTTAGATAATGGATAGAGCATAGGCCTTATATACTAGGTGTTTGGTTCAATGGAGTGATTATAAGGATACTCTTATGGAGGGGTGCATTGAATCATTAATGTAGCTACAAACCTCATGTTGGTAGGATCATGGATATGGTGAGACCTGTTGGTGGATGGATAAGATGACATCAGAATATTAGTGAATAGGTATACCCAATTTTATCGGGTCTCTTGGTGCATACTAGATTTGGGATTTGGATGTGATATTGGAAGCAGTTCGAGTGTTAACATCGAGCTGAGGAGGGAGTTGATGTGATCCAAGAGTGAGTCAGTTCAGAGGTTCATTGGTTATTGTGGAGATAGTATGATGTTTGGTGTGTGTGGTTGATAACCTACCCATGAAATTATAATGAGTTTCAAGTTCACACTTCATTGTGGATGTTGTTATGATTCTATAATGCCTCTAGAAGTTAAGGAATCATGATCAGGTGATGTGATGATGTGTTGATGGGTGAGTTTAATATTTTTTTGGAGAGTTCATCTACAGGAGGATTGATTAGTGTCTTTTTATTTAAAAGGTATAAAATAAATTGATCACATTAATGGACTACTTTAAATAAATCAGTAACTGATTCTCGTATTGGGTAGAAACAAAACCTGAAATTTGAATTTTTTTAGTTAAACATTATGGTGGGGAGAACCATAATCCTAATAATAAATCTATCATTGTTTATTTAATGAATAGTATATATAGTTGTAGTTGAGAAATTTATAGGTGTTGGTGATGGTGATGAGAAGGTATCTTAGTTTTTGGGGAATAGTGAGCCTTGGTGTTTAGAGTTTCACAAAGGATGAATGTTTGGCATTCTGAGATAGAACAAGGTAGTTTATTTTTGAATCAAATATCAGGTGATTTTGGATTGATGGTTTAATTACCACCATTCATTATCGAGAATGTAAAGTATTATGGTTGGGATTTTTTAATGACCCGCATTTTTACAAGTAGTAAAATTCATATATAATTTGAATTTTTTGATTTGGAGTATGGTTAGGGTGACCATTGGTGAAATTTTTTCTACAAGTGGATTACCACACCATGATGGGTGGAGGTTACACTGTGATGAGGGGATAATCGAGGGATCATGTCATGGATATGGAATCACCATGGCACGGAGGAATTTGGGAATGCTATGAAAAGTTATTATCATAGCATGGTAGTTTTATATATGAGTTTTTTTGAAAACAAAGGACTAGTACATAATAGTGTTACACCATAGAGGAGGGTATCACACCATGGTGATAGACCTTATGTATTAGATCTAGGTACCCTTACCTTTAACTTTGTGAGGTTTATAATGAGGAATCTTTTCATTCTATGAACATTAGTCCATGTTGTGAAGTTTGGTCCAAGGTGAGGTTTCATGGTGTCGAGCATGGAGGTCATGGTCATAAAGGGTAGGCCATTCCATAAAGGATTAGTTTACATTATGGAGTTCAGGGCCTTGGTTTTTTAGTTATATCTGAGGGATTTTTGCTACATCATGACCTTAAGTGTCATGTCATGAGGGGTAAGCAATAGATTATTTGGTTCTTACTAAAAGAGTTGTTCCATTTCATGGCCCAATGGTAAATATTGTGAGGGGTGATCGGGTGAAGGCGTCACATTGTGATGCTAGGGTCCTATCCTGAAATAGAATGTTTATTTTTTTAACAGGGGTAAGATTTTCCTTTTGTGATCGAACCCCTTCATTTTTAGATCAAGGGGTGATGTGGGTAGGGTTATCTCAAATGTATCACCCCCTATCATTCCCTTTTTTATCCCCCTTTGTGAGGGGTCATTCATGGAAATTCTCTATAGATATTTAAGGTATGATTTCATTCAATTTACTTTTTTCTTATTTCCTTTTAATAATAATTGATTTGTATGTTTCTATGATATATTTTGATTCTTATTCCACTAGATCATGGTGGAATCAAGCTAGAATAATGGGTATTTTTATCATTTTTCTATGGGATATCTCAGGAGGATGAACACACTAGGATATGTGTGGTTCAAGAGACATGGTGTCGCTTGATGATTATTTAGATATTATTATTTTTTTGTTTAAATTAAATAATTAATTATAAATTATTATAATTATTTATTTGGATTTTGTGACTTGATTAATGATCGGGTGTTGGTAGGAGCGTGGATGAGGTATGAACACGCATGGTAGAGGATGATCAAAGCATCCTGAGGATGGTAACTCCATGTTTAAGGTAGGTGGTCCCTATGATACTAAACTATATACATGTTTATGAATATATATTCATGAAATCGTGTTTAAAAGTGATTAGGTGGAAGTAATAAGGATTGAGAGTGTCCTAGGTAAAGATAGAGGATGAAATTTAGCCACCTATATATGAAACAAGTGCACCCATGAACTTTGGGTATTTTAGGATTGACTTGGATCTACATCTCCAAGGAGGAGAAGGTGTGAGTTGAGCTATGAGAGATCTATAGAAGGTATCAATACCTAGGATGAGTTGTGAGTAGCCTAAGTTTTATTTCTCAATCTAATTTCTTATCCATGAGAGACTTGAGACTGGTGGGTATGGGTGAGTTGTTTGTACATCTGAAACTTGATGAGGAACATACTCTTGAGGGTGGAGTGGAGACTTAACATGTTACATGATTGAGATAAGTCCATTGGGTAATGATATAGTCTGACATGAAGTATTTCATCCAGATTATGGTCTTGAGAATGCTCTAAAGGGATATGTGAGTTGGGACCCAAGTAAGGGTTAAGGGAACTGTTTGGAAGACTTGTTATAGGGATTCTAGGAGATTTCATGTGATTTAGATTGATACAGTCCCTGAATAGAAAGACTAAGTTGCAATATGGGACATAGAAGTGGATATGGACTAGCCTAATGAGTCTTGGTCCAGGAAGGTCCTTTGGGTTGTGAATTCACCATGGTCTGATGAGTGCATGTTGGTTTTAATGAGTAGTGATCGAGATTGGTTGGATAAACCCGAGTAGATTCCATTATGGGAAAGATTATAATATTTATGGTTTTGGAATTATATGATTGTTTGTTCAATATAATCTTTATTATATTAGAATGTGAGGCTATATGGATGATTAGGTTTTCTTTGAGCTAAGATGCTAGGTCATGAGTGAAAACCACCCTGATGATGAGATAGTGGGATTGTGAGACTAGATATGATGCCTAGTTTATTTTTGATTGCATGTTCCCGGTCTATGTATACCAAATAAAAAGATTGTATGGATGGAATCACCATGAGAAAGAAGTTTTTGGTATGACCCTACCTTGGGTAAGAAGTTAATGATTAGGTTTTTCTTGTTATACCCACCCTTGTGAGAGGAAAGTGGTCAATGTGAATATATGTACATCCTTCCTGGAAATAGTTGGCTTGGGTACTAGATCTATAGTCTCCCGTGAGAGGGGATATCTTGGTTACATGATTTTTGGCCTCCCCTAAGAATTATTTTCTTTTTTACCTGATGTTAGGCCTCCCCTAAGTGGGGTAGTCTTGGGTAATTGATGTTTGACATCCCCTGATAGGGTTGTCTTGGGTACTTAATGTGTGACCTCCCCTGGTTGGGGTTGTTTTGGGTACTAATGTGAGACCTCCCTAGAGAGGGGTTAGTCTTTCTATATAGTATGGAACCCTACCCTCCATCTTTGGGTATGGTTAAGAATAGGGGCATGAGGTGACTTCATTTTTTAATGATCTAAAGCATGTATGGCAGGTTTTCATGGTGTCTTGGTTATCACATGATGACCCAACATGAATGTGTGTGTGTTATGATTATATAATATATTTTACTCATTAATACACACATATATTGTTGTACTTTTTTGAGGTTAAATTCAAGTGATGAGAAGAATTTGACCAAAATGAGTGGATTTGAAATACCTTCCACACACATGAAGTAATGTCAGTGGAAATTCTTTAAATAGACAATTTGTGGTTTATCTAGAAGGAATTTTGTTTGTTTGTTATTTAGAATATACCTATTATAATTAGTTTAGAAATTTTGGTCATACTCTTAAGGTTTTTCTATATATTATAAATGGTGATGTTTGTTTGATATGTTATAGTTCAATATGTGAACAGGAGGTGGCAATCTCACTAAGTATTTCTACAGGGAATCAGTAGGTGAAAAATGTAATGGATGGACACCTGTTTTTCTTGGAGGTCATTGAAACCAGTTAACCTGATGAAACTCTATATAAATAATATTTTTTGTCCAATTTTTCTAAGTTTTATTGTGATTACTTTTTTTAGTGATCCACATGGATCATTTTTTCATAGGTTATAATATTTTATTTCCAGTAAAATGAAATGTTACAATGTTTCACCCATGGATATAAGAATTTTATTTCAAACCTCATAAAACCAAATTTCTCTTTATTTTTTTAATTTAATTATATTTCTTTTATGTATTATTCTTTTTGGAGTGAACAAGGTTGTAGCTATTTCGATTTAGTGTGTTTATTTGGGTGAGATATTTCCCTACCAAGTTCCAAAACATTGAGATCTATAGGATTCCTTTCAAAACTAATTTCTACATATATAGTTATGATTTAATCCTTCCAATTCTATATGTTAGGTACATGATTCTAAAAATGTGGTATCAATGGTTGGTTCTTACTATTATCAATGGTGCACTCAAAAATTAAGGTAACATTTTATTTCTTGGATGTTTTTTTATTTTAGTGGGATTCATTATTTTTTTAAAGGATGGAATTATAAAATGGAAAGATCTAGATTAAAAGATTTTATGGAATAGATTTCAGCTTCTAGATAATGTATATGGAATATTATCTCATTCAAAAATATTTGTATCTTCCATTAAAAGGTTTCAAAATAGATGAAATGGATAAATATAAATACGAAAAACTAGATTGAAAGAAACCTGGTGTAATATGAGTATTTTTATTCTAGAATATATCATTGAATATTTGAGAGAATAAGTCAAAAATTGATTTAATATAATCCCTTGAGGATATATATAATAAACTCACTACAATAAATAAAGTGTTCTCAATGCGGAGGTTATTCAGCATGAGGTTATTTAAAGTGAAATTTCCATCAGATCTTTTGAATGTTTTCAAATTAATCCATAGCTATCTGGATTCCTTCAAGGTTATATTAATATATGAGGTTTAGTTGATTATATTGTTATCATCCTTATTGGAATCATGGGAGGCCATGGTAATAGCTATGAGTAAATCCTATGGGAAAAATCTCTTTGTGTTCAATGATGTTTAGAACTTGATTCTCAATGAATAGATCTGAATGATATAAAAATTAACTTCTTTTGGTGATTCTTTGAATAATTATGGAATGGGATTCTCAAATCATTTGAATAATCAGAATAATTTGAAAAGTAAATAAAGTGAGAGGATTATATGGAAGTCTTCCAAAACTAGGACTACTTGTTGGAGTTTTGGTAAAATGGGTTACCTTAAGAAATATTGTCATGAAATGAACACAACCATAGAAATTAATGTATATAGATAATAGATAGCATCAATAAAGAGTAGTGTAAATCTAATTTTTATTTTTTCTACTCTAATTTAATCTTGGATCATAGATTCTATAACTTCTTTCCAATGCAAAGGAGAAAAATGATTCATGTTAAATTATGAATTTAGACATTTTTGTACAGGGAATATTGCTAATGACGAATCTCTATAAAATGTAAGTAAAGGATAAGTTAAGTTTTAACTAAAAATATAAGTTTCTTTACAGTTAAGGAAGTGGACCATGTTCCAAGTATCCAAAAGAACAAAATTTTAGTCGGTTGGTTGGATAAAGTAGGTTTCGAAACTAATTTTGTGGAAGGGGTATGGAAGATTACTCAAGGATCTCTTTTAATAGATAGAGGTGTAAAATACGGGTCATTATATCTAATAAAAAGGTTAGTGGGAGTACACTTGTTATAACTTTATCATTCGGATGTTTGAAACTTTTAAATAAATTATTGGATACCTTAGTGAGAAATGTATGAATATTATAGTGTAAAAAGGTATACTGAAGCTGGAATATTCAGAATTTGGAAGATGCGAGACTTGTATACCTATAAAGTAGCAGAATGTGTCTTTCTATTTTTACATAGAAAACACAAAAATTATAGAAGCTATATTTAGTGTATACTGATGTGTGGGGACCTTCCCTAGTTCATTCTTAGGTAAGATCAAGGTATTTTGTTACCTTCATTGATGATTCTAGGATAATGGTATGGGTTTACTTTCTAAAACATAAAATTAAAGTGTTTGTAATATTTTTTCAATGGAAGGATAAAGTGGAAATAGAAATAAAAAAACTAAAATGTATAAGATCAAGCAATGGTGTTGAATTCATCGAGAGAAGTTTCTAGGATTACTATAAACACAGAGGAATCTATCATGAGAATATTGTTGTAGGAAAACCTAGAAGAAAAAAAATTATGTAGCTAAAATAATGAATTAGACAATAATAGATAAAAAATCAAAGTATATTACTTCATTTAGGTATGTCTAAGGGTTTTTCAGAAGAATAGGTGAGAATAAGAACATAATTAATTAATATAATTCTATCAGCACTAGTGGTACAAAACATACCAAAAGAACTATTATTTTGTAAATTATTATAAGTAACTAATTTAAGATTATTTATAAGTTTATCCTATATGCATGTGGATGGAATGGATATAGATAATATTGAAGTAAAATACTAATCATTATTTGTTATAGGCTATGGATATTAAGATTTTTGTTTTTGGATTTGGTATTATGAAAATAAGAATTTTTTTAGAAGTTTAAATGTGATGTTTAATGATTGGATCTTTTGGAATGATTGAAACATGAAATAAAGTGTGGTTGAGGTAAGTGATTTAAAAATATTAAAACTTGGAAAATTGAGCCACATGGATCACTACAACAAGTAACCAAAAAACAACACAACAAAATTGGATCCACCTTCTTATTTATAGATAGTTCCAATAAGTCAACTAGTTTCACCAACCATTTAGAAAAATTGGTTTCTATCCATTGCACTGTACACCTGGTGATTCTATATAGAAATACTTATTGTGAATTCCACCTCCTAATAAAACAACATACTTCCCTGTAATATATCAAAAAACTATCATATTTTGTAAGATCTAAAAAAATCTTTATAACATGACCACCAATATTAAACCATTCAGAATAAGGTTATTCCTAATTCCAACCTTGAAAACCTCCTTTTGGTTAAACCAAAAAATTATTATCTAAATAACTTACACTACTTTATATGGATGGAAGGTATTATAGATCCACTAATTCCATTCAAATTATTCTGATCACTTAAATATAACTTCACAAAATCCCAAAAAATATACCACTTGAAGACTACTTGAAAGATTTCCATGAAATCATATTCAACTTGAAAACATCCTTCCACTTCTATTTTATGAAATGATTCTTCATCCCTTCCATCATCTTCCATTGACCCAAACCAAACTAAGGATTTCTATTGCCTTATTCTTTCCATATCCAACCTCTTGGTTAACATGTTAATTGGATTTTGTTTACCAAATAAATTTAACTTCTCAAACTCCCCATCCTCTATCATTTTCTATATAATATGGAAATTTGGGTCGATATGTATCTTCCTTACATGAAAAAATGTGTTTTTATCTAGAATAATTTCACTTTAAATATAATAGTAAAGTATCCCATGTTCTTGACTCATTCTAGATTCCTTAATTAGATGCCTTGACCACACCATCCCCTTTAAAGATTCTGTCACAACTATAAACTCTGGTTCTGTTTCGAAAATTTAAATCATTTGTTGAAACCTAGACATTAAACCAATAATATTTGTTCCAAAAGTGAAAACATGTCCATATGTTCACTTAAAATAATTGGAATCACCACTGAACTCTGCATCTACAAACCTAAGTAATGGATCTTCATCTCTAAAACAAATATTTGTACCTTTAGTTCCTTTTAGATGATAGATAATCTAGTTTATGGCTTCCCAACAATCATTCCAAATATTTTACATGAACATGATAATCACTCATGTTTCCTGAGTAACATCTAAATTATTGAACACCATATAATTTATAAAACATTCAAATACTAAAGTATACATAATTTTCACCATGTACTCCATTTCTTCTTCTATTAATGTTGCCTACTTCTTGGTAAGTTTTAAGTGACTAGTTAGAGGAGTTAAAACTGACTTACATCCACTTATTCTAAATATCTCAATGATTTTATGGATGTAATATTTCTTTGATAAAACCAAACTCTAGGTTCTCATATCATATTCAATAATCATGCCTAATATCTTCTTCTCTTCACAAATATCTTTCATTTCAAGCATTCTAGAAAATTCATCCTTCAACTTCTAAATAATATTATCATTTGGACCTACCAACAACATATCATCCATGTATAAGAGTATGATAATGATTTCCCTTCCATTTTTCTCCTTTAGATAATAGAAATAATCTGAATTTCTTCACATGAAACATTTCTCCTCTATGAAATATTTGATCTTCTAATTCCAGTACCTTGGTTCTTATTTCAGACCATAAATACTTATTTTAAGTTTTCACACTAAGATCTAATTATGTTTATCCATAAAACCAACATGTTTACAATATAAATTTTTTCATCTATATATCCATGAAAAAAATCCAAATTTACATTCATTTGTTCTAGATACAAATTTATAGATGCAACCAAACTCAAAATTGTTTGGATAGTAGTATGTTTAACTAACGGATAAAATATTTAAGAGAAGTCAATGCATTTATTTTTCTAAAATCATATCACCAATAACCTCACCTTATAACTCCTTTTTCATTTGATTATTCTTTCAGTAGGAATACCCATTTTTTCCCAAGTTCTTTATTCCCTTTTTTTAATTTCATTAGCTCCCAATTGTTATTAACTCACAATGAATCCAACTCACATTTCATGGATAACTCCCACTTTTTAAAATCTCCTAGTGTAGACACTTATTTCTATCTTTATGTTTATCGAGTATCAATTAAAAGTAAGAATTTTAGTTCATCATAATACTTATACAATGGTTATCTGACCCTTGAATATCTTTGTAAGATAATATGTGGCTCAACTTCTTTTAGAACTGATACTTATAGATCTTCAACTTTTGTAACTCTATATTGAACTTCACCAGTTCTCGATATTTTGGTATAAAAACTACCAACTAAACCTATGAACTACTCATTCCATCCTCTGAACTTTCCTTTAGAATGTGAGAACCTCTAGTGGATTCAGATACATCTAAACTTTTCGAAACATATTAACTTTCAAAACCTCTTCCCATATGAACTTGAATTAAAGGAAGGTGGATACTATACTAAGATGTATTTATCAAACCCTTATAAATAACTCTAGTGTGCATGAAAATATTATTTTTATTATACAAGTCTAAGAACAGATTTTTGGGTAGATCAGGATACAGTGGCTTGATGAGTATTGGATACGGTGATGGAGATAAGGATTGGGGGTGGTACTAGAGCCTCTATACCTTTTTTTATTCTTTTTTATTATCAGAACAATTTTTGATCATTTGATATTTATGATTGTATGAATGCATTACATTTAGTTATATCGTGTGTATATTTATTTTATTTTTCATACTCTATTTATTTATTATGGGTTTTTTTTTATTTTTAATGTTATTAATGATTATGTTATTGTGTGAATAGTCTCACCAAAATATTAGTTAGGCCCTCTACACAATTTATAAGCCTATAGAATATGGGTAGGAACGCCTAATTCCATTTAACACACCATTTGCGACACTGATGAGTGGTTTCAGTTGGGATGTTACACTAGTCACTCATCAAAGGTAATATATGGAATAGTAGTTAATAAAAACACTAAAATAACTCTTTTAAAAGGAATACTGAGGAAATTATTTATATGGGAAAACTATAGAACTCTTTCTTGAATGAGGAAAACTAGATAACTGATGAGAACCATATTGAAGGCATCGAGTCAATTTCCTAGGTGGAGAGTTGGATTTTCAAGGCCTGGTGACATGAGGGAGATTAAAGAGTTTGAATGCTACAATAAGTTCCCATCTCACTTCATTAAATGCCCAATGGATATTTCAATGAAGGGATAGATCAAATGGTTCTATTATCTCACTTATTCAAGCCCAAATATTATATTTAAATCTTGGCCAAAATGGTTGCATGAATTTCAAATCCTTTCCCACATGGAGAATTCTAGAATGGAATGTTTGGATACCAAAGTCAAATTCGGTGGGATATGCACTCAAAGTCAAATCTGGTGGGATATAGTTGGAAATTTATGTGCTAATTTTCCTAAAAAGTATTTGTTAGACATTATATTTTGGAATTTAAGTTAATAAGGTAGGTTTATCCTTTATGACTTTAGGTTATTAGACCCTTGACTATTTTATCACCCCTTGGCTATAAATAGCCACCCCCATGCCACTTGTATGGCATTAAAGATTCTAATAGAGAGCTTATGGTTTCTTTCTCTATATTATGTGAGGATTATTCCAGTTTTCCCCTTACTCTTGTTCATTATTTCCTTGTAAATATACAAGTTTGATTGGGGATCCAAGATCACAAATCCTCTAATTTTGGTCCTCTACCCAAGTGCATTGTTGTGTGGATTGGCTATCACATCACTCCCTTGAGTGTGTTTTCTAAGTAGTAGGTCATTCTCCTTATAGAATTTATTGACTACTTGAATCCATTATCCATACCAATCATCCATCACATAGCTTCAAACTGCATCCTTCATCTTCCACCCTACGCCGTGAAGATCGGGCCACCCCATGCGTCTCACATCAGGAACACTAAGAAACACATTTTCTATCACTAAATAGGATGATGAAAACACACCCTTCTTCTTTATATTTATATTAATAGGGGAATTCAATAGCCTATATAGAATCTAAATTCATATAAAAGAAAAAAATGGTGCAATAAATGGACTTTAATGATCATTTTTGAGTGATAAATAGATTACAATAGGGGATTAATCCAAAAAAAAACCTTTGGAGGTGCATTGATGAGCCTCTAAATTAGTTAAAACTGGAAAAGGATGTTCTTAAAAGGCCTCTTTGGGTTGTTTTAGGAATTTTAAACATGTAATGGGACTTAAAATCGCATTACTTCAAGCTCAGTCCCCTAAGGATAATATTTTGAATCTCCTACTAAAATACCTTATGTAGTAAAATATGAAAACCAAACCAGTTATCTTAGTATTAGATATATGGGTGACTAGATTTAGGGAATGTGGAATATTTTTAGTGTTTGCAGTCTAAATTTAGTCAAGTATTATAGGATTATAGAAATTTTATATCTTGTAATGTGTATTTTTGGAAATACTTTGTCGTTCATTTATTTATTTCTATAGAATATGGGATATGATATTATAACAACCCCTGG
Organism: Viscum album; assembly: GCA_963277665.1. NCBI lineage: Eukaryota > Viridiplantae > Streptophyta > Magnoliopsida > Santalales > Viscaceae > Viscum > Viscum album. The sequence goes on along the minus strand of OY728121.1, from coordinate 1,071,904,469 downwards.
AGATATATTTATTACCAAGTTATCCATAAATAATTATCATAATATTAGGTTGTGATGATATTTTAAGATCAATATTAGTGGGATCACTTGTATAGAGATACAATTTATCACTCGATGGCTTGAAGTTGGTGTACTTATATTCAAACTCACCCGTTTAAAGTACACCACATGAATTATTATACATATTTCATTGGTGGTACATAAGTAAACATTGGCTATGGATCCTTTGACTTATGGTTGTCAAATAAGTTCCTTACTTGTGAGGTTTTATACTTTAATATATATCTAAATTCATTTTAGGATTTGGATTAAAATAATATTATTGTGTATGACACTAATCAAGTGGAGAGATTTGATTGATGAAGATAGTATTTGTCCACCCATATGATGGGTTATAGCATCAGGGCCCTAGAATGAGTTTAGACTAAGTGCATGGCCAAGAAAAGTTAATTACATGTGATGTAGTTAATATAACATTAAGTCAACTCAAGAATTGAGAAAAAATAAAAGATATATGATACTAAAATTATCTATGTCTTGTAATAATAGCATTATGGTGTATTAGATCACACTAAACCCCTTTGTAATTTGGGTATTTATGTCGTGTTTTTAGATACTTCTCTAATTTTATTATTATGAATGAGAGTCATAACTATTTCCAAAATTATAAGGGGACTTGGGGTCATATAATTAGGATTTTTTGACTAATTCTATTATACCATGTGTGAAAATGTTTATGTTTTTATAAACAAAAATATAAATTTTGTTTCACATATTTGAAATATTTAATTAAATATAGACATTTAATAAGATGATTAATGTAGTGTTATAATATAAATAATGAGTTATTTATATTATTAATACATAAACATGTGGAAATAATAAAGTTCAAATGTGATTTAGACTTTATATTGGTGTAATGGGCTTATAAGGCCCATTACATGAGGAAAAATCATAATCCCACCGAAAGTTCTCATTTAAGAACCTAAGTGACTGGCATTAGTGAATGTCTGAGATTGTTATAATTTGTACTCTAAATTTTTTCAAGTGTTGTTGGATTGGGGACATTTTATATCATATAATTTATATTAATATAAATAATTTTTTATTCATTTATGTTCTTTTGTGTCAAAGTATTTGTTTAGGAATCCAAAATATTATCCTTTTATAGGATCTCAACGCATCTTAATATCACCCCTATCAATAATCTCTCTAATGAGATGAAATCAGATAAGAATATAATTAGATCCCTAGTGATACCTAGGTTCCTTAGCTTGTGAAACTACTCTACTATTATCAAAATATAGTTAAATTGGATACATAATTCTTGGTAAATCCCCTAGTTTAGTACTGAAATTATTTATAAAAATAGTTTCTTTAGTCATATCATATGTTTGGATATATTCTTCTTCTGTTAATAAATTATAAAATTTCAACTGTTTGGAACTTTTCAAGATTACTGATCCACCATTCAGGAAAAAAACAAATCTCAACCAAGATATAAATTCATATTTATTAGTTTGGAAAATAGATTTTGTGTGATCCTTTAAAATAAGACCTTCCTTACCACCAAAGACTAATAGTAAATCCTTAGTTTTTCTCAAGTTCTTAATAAAAGAAATCGTATTTGTGTTTCAAAATATATACATACCCATACCTACTAAAGTCATCAATAAAAGTAATGAAGTACTCGAATAAATCGTAAAAAGTATTAAAGATCTTAAATATGATCTAGGTGGAGAATATTTAATTCAATAATTTCATAACTATTTAGGATATTTTGGTATAGTACAACAGCTCACTCCACTTGGTACACTATAGTTAAATGGTGTATCTGGGTGGGAAAATCAAACTGTGTTAGACATGGTTCAGTCTATGATGAGTCATGTAGTCCTTTCTATTTTATTTTGGGGTTATGATCTTGAGACTACTTCATTTACACAAAACTATGTTCCATTAAAGGTTATTAAAAATAAACAACATGAGATATAGAATGGGATGCATTCTAGTTTTTCTCTCATGGATATTAGGGGTTGTGAGGAATATGTGAGATGTATTTTCTCAAATAAAATTGAATCAAAATCAGATAAATTTCAATTTATTGGTAATCCCAAAGAGACCATGGGTTATTATTTTTATAATCCATCTAAGCATGAAGAGTTTATAGCTCAACATGTTGTCTTACTAGAAAGAGAATTTATTTTCAAAAGAATTAGTGGTTGATAATTTGAACTTGATGAATCTCACTATTGATAATGTTATATTAATATGGAGATTAATGAGTCATAAAAACACACAAAGAGTTATGGGAAATAAATATACACAGTATACATAAGAATCATGAAGTTATAATAGATTTCGTCAAGAATATGAGAGATATTGATTTCTCATTTCTGATGAAGGTTGTGTAACGAGCATGAAAGATGATCCAAAATATTACTAAGAGGTTATCATGATCCCTGGATCTGATAAATAGTTAAACTAATGGAATCTTAAATGAAATACATGTAAACTAATCAGGTTTGGAATCTTGTAGATCCAACTAATGGGGTAAAACTCATGGGTTTAAAGTGTGTAATTTTTAAGAAAACACACATAGATGGTAGAGTGTTTATCAACAAATATTTCTTGGTAGGTAAAGGTATTAAAAAATTCATGGTATTAACTATGAATAAACCTTTTTATAGTGGTAATGATCAAATACATTGGTATTATTTTAGATATAATAGTATATTTTGATTATGTGATATATCAAATGGATGTCAAAACATCATTCCTTCATATGAATTTTTTTAAGGATATATATATAATATAACCTAATGGTTTTGAAGATCCATAAAATGTTTCTAAGATTTATAAGCTACAAAAATTCATTTAGATGTTGAAACAATCTTATTTATATTGGAATTTTTATTTTGATAAAGCTATCAAAAAAAATTACTTTATTAAAAATGAAGATGAACCTTGTGTATATAAATTGGTTTGTGGTAGAATAGTTTTGTTTCTTATGTTATGTGTGGATAACATAATTTTCATTGGAAATTATATATCAATGTTACAATCAGTAAAAAATTGGTTTAGACATTTATTCTCAATAAAGTATTATAGAGAAGCAACATACATACTAGGTATGAAAATATATATAGATAGATCTAAATGAATACTTTTCTTTGGTCAAATAATATACATTAGTAAGGTGTTAAAAATATTTTTCATGGAAAACTATAAAAAGGGTTCTTCCCTAATATTACATGGAAATATTATTTCAAATATATATTTTCCTTCAACTATTGAAGAACAAGAACATGGGAGTAAGATTCCATATGCTTTAGCGGTTGGATTAATCATGTATGCTATGTTTTGTACTCGACCTAATGGATCATATGCATTAAGTATGATAAGTTGATTTTTTTATGGTAAGATGAATGATTTATCAAGAGTGGGGTGAAGTGACCTTTTTATAAAGTTTAAATACTTAGTAGGGTTAAGTTATTTTGTAGTGCAAAAAATTAAAATATGAACATAAGTATTTTTATAGTAGTTCAGATCAAAGTAAACATAAATATACTCTTCACACTCTCAATGTGAGAATATGGAACCCACTAAATGGTATATCACTTTTGAAGGAGATTAAAAACTATTAAAACATGAATTTTTCACACTTGAAGTCACAATCCAATACACTACCTTTTTCACACATGAAGCCACAACCCCTATCCTATATTTTTCACATTTAGAGGCATAACCAAGAAACTTCCTTTTGAAGTTGAGGAAGAACCAACCTTGCCTTTATTCAAAACAAGGCACAACTGAAACCTCTTCCTTTTACTAGACCAAGGAACAAATTGGCATTCCTTTTATAGGGGTGGTATAACCAGACACTAAGTTCCCAATTCTAAATGAAAAAAACATAAACTTTAATGTTCATACATAGAAATAAGATAATGAATTACAGCAACACGGAAACTAGTTTAATGTTGAAATAATTAAATATTGAGGAAACAATGATCACTTCAGAAAAAAATGATATGTATGATAAATTCCATCTAAGCGCGTTGAAGTGATGATCACAAAAATGTGTAGAAAACAATAGTTTAAGTATCATGTATAATTCCTTTGATACCTTTTCACTATCAAACTCTATTTATAGAGTTTCTTCACACACAGAAAATCATAAGGTGATAGTTGTATTCACTACAACATGAATATTATATCCATTTCATTTCTTATTTTTCTAAATTAGTAGTCACTCATGTGAAACAAATGAACCAATTCAAATTTTTTCAATTCTTATTTCCTGGAAAATGATTCATGAGTATATATAAATTTAATGTGAAAAAATAATATTCACATGGATTTTCTTTGACAATATTTAAAAATATTAACAATTTTTATAGTGTAACTAATTAGAATGCATAAACATTTAATATATCAATAAATATACTCAATATTAGAGTCCTTGGAAACTCTTATAAATCATGTGAGACTAAATCTTTATATTTCAAACAATTTAAATTCAAATCTTATATTTTTCAAATATGTAGCATGAATATTTATACACAATTTTTCCTTATAATTAAACCCTATATAAAACAATATTTATCTATTTTAGATAATATAGATATAATTAATGTGTAATTATAGAATAATTAAAACAAATAAAATAAATATACAATAAATTGAAATATAAAAAAGATGAAAAAAATATAATATGTTTTAATTTTTCTAAAAAAGTTATTTGGGAATGAATAAATTCCTAATATTTGTAAGAATAAATTTTAATTTCTATTTATATGTTATTTTATCTTTTGTATGCATCATTGTATCCTACATGTGATTCATTTTATACTCTGAAAAATTTTAAACTTCACGTGACTCAATCTTACTAGTGTAAGTGTCATTTTGTCTTGCGTGTGAGTCACTTGAACTTGAGTATAAGTTAATTAAAATTGTGTGTTATTCATTATACACTAAGAAAATTTAGATTAAATAGACCTGAGTGAGTGTCATTTATAACTTGTGTATGATTCACATACCTTTTTCATAATAATCATTTTTCACTTAGAAAAATTTCAACATATGAGTTATAACCTAACCCATACAGAGATGGTTTTTTCTCTGAAAGTATTTATAATACATAAATAAAATTGAAGAAAAAAATCAATATTTTTTTTAATATAAGTAGTGAAAGCTTAAAAACTCATGTTAGAGGGAATAATTGGAATTTTTTAATTATCAAAACATAATTAAGTGAAGTGGAAATTATCCACTCAATAATATCCCCATTTTTTATAATTAAAAAACAAAATATAATATCAAAAACTTATCCACTTTTTTTAAATTATGAAATAGTTTAAAGAATAAATATATCTTCATTTTTTAAAACATAATCATACTTATCTTAAATAAATTAAATTAAATTACTCTCTAATGAAAACATTTTTTAACTCCCCCTTTGTTTAAATATATCTCAAAGTATATTTTAATAGATTCAATATGTATTATAAAAGAAAATACAAGTTGGAATAAAAGTAGATGGTAAAGAGTAATTTTCCCCCTTAATTTCATTTTCTCCCTCATACTCCGACTGCATCCAAAACTCGGGCGGAGTATGTCAAAAGTTCCGTCTCGTCAAGAGGAAGTCAACGAAACAGACGGCGCGTCAATCGGACGCCCGGTCTGTGAGTTATTGGCATTTTCGTCTCCGGGGCCCGGTTGGTTTTTAAGGAAAAACCAACCCGACCGTACTCCACCTGCGTCCAAACCTCGGGCGGAGTATGCCAATTTATTCTTAAAAATACTCTAAAAACACAAGGATCTAGGAATAATGTTAGTATATTCAAGGAATAATAATAGTAACCAATAGTGGTTAAATATAACAGTAAAGTGTAAAATAATTTACATTCCCATTATCCATATATCAAAAACATATTTAATTATATGTTATTAAACCATAAAATACAACAAAATTAATCTTGTTTACTAACTAAATCTTATATCATAGTGTAACAACTAAGGGAGTTGATATTAAGGGAAATTTTGAAGTTGGAATGATTCTATCCTTTAATAAGTACCCTCAAATCTGTATGGATACTTGTTATCCATAAATAGATTCTACTAGTTTAATTTCAATATTTTATTTTAAACTTTCATCATGTGAACGTCGTGCATTATTTTCTCAAAATTAAATAAATCTAAAGAATTGGTAAAAATATCTGGATGTTGGTCATCAGTTAGAACATATTCCAAAAAAATTAATGTTTTTAGACATGGTCTATAATAAAATGATATCTAACTTCAACATTATTTTTTCTTGATTAAATTAAAGGCTTTTTTGAAATTTAAATGGAAGATAAATTATCACATAAAATAGGTAAATTAAAAATTAAAATATCAAAATTGGCCAATTTTTCATAATAGATAAGGATTAAGCACGAAATATTGTTGTAGATTTGTATTCTTCTTCTACAGTAGACAAATAAACTAAAATTTGTTTCTTAGTAATCTAAGAAACTAATATTATTCCTAGAAAGTAACACACTCCACTTGTAATTTTTCTATTTATTTCATATCCACTAAAATAAAAATGTGATAATCTTTTAAATCCAATGAATTTATTCTATGAAATAACAAACCAAGATTTAAATAACCATTAACATATTTTATGATTCTTTTACCAACCTTTATGTGAATTTCCTTAGTGTAACTTTGAAATCTAGCACAAAAACAAACTAAAAACATTAAATCAAGTTAAGAAGCAGTTAAATATAATAATTTACCAATCACACCTCTATAAATTTTACTATCCATAGACTTTATATATTTATCAATATCTAGTTTACATTAAGTACTCATGGGGATGTTTTAAATTTTACAATTATCTCATCCAAATATTTTAATAGGTTCCCTTGCATAATTCAATTGATTTAGAAATATGAAATCATTTTTTAATAATTTAAAGTCAAATGAAGAAATTTAATTCTCCAATAAAACTCATATCAAATTAACTTTATCATTAATTTTAAAAATTCATTACATAAATCATTATTTTAAGACCTAAAAAAATATCATCTATATAAATTTGAACAATCAAAAATTTCTTTGGAATTATTATTAATGAAAAAAGTTGGATCAACCTTTGATTTTATAAAACCATTTTGAAATAGATTATAAAATGTTTCATACCAAGCTCTTGGATATTTTTTTAAGACCATAAAATTCTTTATAAATATTTAAAATATGATTATGAAACTTTTCATTTTCAAAACCAGGGGGTTTTAAAAATAAATTTCTTTGGAAATTAGTCCATTTGAAAAACACTTTTTCATAAATTTCAAAAAAATTAAATCCATGAAAAGTATAATATGTTAATGAAATTATTATAACTTGTAATATATAAACTGGGAAAAAATTTCATCATAATTTATTTCATCTTCTTGGTGACATAATTCTGAAACTAAACTATCCTTATTTCTAATAATATTTATATATTTATCAAATGTATTCCTAAAAATCTATTTAGTCTCAATTAATAATGGTTGTTTATGAATTCCAACTAAATTAAATACTTTATTAATTTAAAACTAATTTAATTACTCTTACATATAATGAATAAAATTAGAATCAATTAATGATTCATCAATATTTTTATCAAAAAAAATATGAATTGAAAGTACAAAGATCACAAAAAAATCTTAAATAATTTTTTATTTTAATTTTTGAATCAATATTTACAATAAATTTATCTAAAGGGTGATCCCTATGTGATTTAAAATTTATTTAATGAGATTGAATATCCCCTTAAACATTGGTAATTTCATTTTGAGTTTTAGCCTTTCCAACACTAAAATATATAAATTCTTCCTCAAGCTGATCTAAATTATCATTATTTTCTTTAAAATTATCTTCGTAAAATTACACATGAATAGAATCTTCAACCACCATGTTTATTTTAATATAAACTCTACAGGATTTACTAGAATTTGAAAAAACCCAAAAAAATACCTCCATCTTATTTTGAATCAAACTTATCTAATTAATCTTTAGTGTAAAAAATATAAACTTTACATCTAAAAACTCTAAAATAACCAAATTTTGGGTTTATTATTTTCCAAAGTTAATAATATTTATTCTTTAAAATAAATCTTAAAATAACTCTATGACACACATATAAATTTATATTTAGAGCTTCTATCCAAAAAATGTCTAGGTGTTTTATAAACTCTTTTGCCATGTCACTTGTAATATATATGATTAAGTAATCCTTTTCATTTTTAACTATTTTACAATAAGAAGACAAATTTAAAATAGTTTTAGATTTATGTGATAAATATTAAACCCATATATATCAACTAAAATAATCTAAAATAACAAATACATGCCTTTTACAATGAATAATATTAGTATAGATAGGTCTAAATAAATCAATATGAGGTTTACCTTTCATGAAAGAGCCACAGATGTAAGTGTTTTGAAGTTTTAATACTAGAATATATGGAACATTTTGGTATTTGGATAGCTTTTATAGCAACCTAAAGTTAGTATTCCCAATCCTCTTATGATATAAAATGTTATCTTACTGAATAACACTTAAACACTTAAACTTTTGGTCATAAAATTCATCGAAATTAATATAACAAATATTATCCATTCTATTTTAATAAAATATGACATATTTATATTTAAAAACTATGAACTTATAATTTTTTAATTTTATAGAAATTCCATCATTACATAATTGATAAATACTAATCAAACTAGTTTTTATGCCTTCAGCATATAAAACATTTGAAATGATAAGTGATTTTGAAATGACAACATATCAAAAACCTTTAACTTTATCATATCACCAAAACTTACATTACCTACTTCACATTTTTTAAATGATATAAAATTAGATTCATCACATTTCATGTATCTAGACCATCCATTATCCATGAACTTTTTTTCCTTTCTCAAACTCCCAAGAAAAATATCCTACAAAGTTGTTTTTAGGAAAAATTTAATACCTGTGAAAACTTATTTCCAATTGGGTTAAAAAAAGATTCTTGGGAACCCATACTAATTTCAAAAACTTATTCATAGGAAATTTAGAGGGTAAAAATTTATAAATATATGCTTTAGTGTGTCCAATATATTATGTAAATCTCAAATAGAATTTTCAAGCAAAATTTCCCTTCATTTCACATCTAAACAAGAGGTTGTAGATACAGTTTCTTGTTAAAATTGAACAAATAAATTCTTTTAAATTTTATTTACTTGATTATCATAACCAATAAAATATTATATTTATTTATCATCTTCATTATTACTATTTATTCAAAAAAATTTATTGAATAAATCTAGACAGATATTTATTTAATCCTTTAATTTTTTTTCATATTTTCATTTTTATCTAAAACATCTTTATATTTTATTTCTTTAGCATTGTTATTTTTATAAAGACAATCCTTGATTTTATGATTTTTATTTTGAATAGATTCTAAATCTTCACATAATTTATCATTGGTATAAGAAGCAGTATATCTTAAATTCTCATTTTCCTTAAGAATGATCTTGTTTTCTCAAAAACATTTGGAATATTTTCGAGTTCCTTTCATATTTCATAATTTTGAATAATATAATTTTTAAAACATTGAATTTCATCATATAAATCATCAGATGAATTCTTTTTAGAATCAGAATTAGAATATTCAAAATTAGATTCACTAACCCGATTTAAAGAAGCCATAAAGCATAGATTATCTAATTCCTTTTTATAACTAGATTATTCACTTTAATATGAGTCCTAGATAAAGCTCTATCTAGTTTTATGTGCTATTTTTTCTTTCTTATTTAGTTTTTTTATTCCTTTATTTATTTAATATTAGAAATTTCAGTTTAATATTTCATTTTCTCTTACACACATAACAGGTTACCTATAAAACATTATTATAAATAATATTACCTTTTAGGATCCATTTGTAATTATCCTTAGGATAATACCTTCTAGATATTCTAGAATATATTTTTCTTATTTTTAAACACTCCCTTGGTAACTTAATAAACTTAATCACCATCATTTCTCATAGCTCAGAATCTGTGGAGTAAATAAAAACATTAACATATTTAAATGAAATTACATTATTTTTAGTTTATTCTTTATCAATAATAATATTATGTCCCAATTAATATTTAATTAAAGAATTAATCAATTAACCAATAGTATATTCTTTAAATTTCTTTCTTCCATCAATAGAGAATGTTTTTGCATACTATTTTTTAGGTTAAACTCTAAGAACTCTTCAATAAGAACATTTTTATCCAATTATTCACCCAAATAGTTCATTGTATTTACAATAATAGTAAATCTATGTAACATTTTATTAATAGACACATATTTTACCATTTGAAAATCTTGATACTCTACCATTAACATACCAAGTTTAGTTCTTTTAAGATTATCATATCCATAATGTGTAACTTGAGGTATTCTGCAAATATCATATATAATATTACAATTATATATGTGAATAAACACATTTCTTCCAATTTCATAGTATAATATATTAATTTCCCTATAATTTAAAACATATTCAATAGTATTATTACCAGTAACAGTGTATGGTTTAGTCTTAGGTAGAGTGTATGATTTTATCGTAATGTTCCAGTATTCGATAACCAAATGCTTGATGTATTATTTTATCAATGTCTTCAAATATCTATAATATGTACCATCGAAAAATGGTGGTCTTTGGTTTCTCCATCCATTATTTAAATTTTTTCATTCCATCTAAAAAATATCCCCCGAAATTTTTTACAATCTATAGTAGAAATTATATTGACACAAATAATAAATAATAAATGTAGCAAAGAATATAAATTATCAAGATATCCAAGGGTCTTTCTTTGATATCAATGTTTTGGTATATATGGTAAGATTTTATATTGGTAAATATGGGGGTGAATTGAAATTTTTAGAAATTTTAAATACATATCAAAGTTAAGATAAATTTCATTAGAAAAAAATAAGATGAACACAATTATTTTTATAGTAGTTATTATCAAATTTATCCTACATCTACTCTTCACACTCTCAAAATGATAGTATGGAACTAACTAAATGGTAAATTACTTTTTAAAGAGAGTGATAACTCTTATAATCTACCTTTTACATGTCTAGATTTATAGAAAAATACACTAACTTTTCCAAACCAAGAGGCACAACATATATTCTACTTTTTTCTCAACTAGATCCACAGAACAAAAACATTCTTTTGAATTGGAGAAAGAAAAAACCTTACCTTTTTTATACCAAGGAAAAACTGAAAGTTCAACCTTTTATCAGACCAAGGAATAATCAGACTTTCCTTTTGTATAGGTGGTATAACTTTACACTGTATTCCTTCTTTTGAATTAAAAATTATAAACCAAAAATTATGCACATAGAAATAATATAAATAATTAATGCACCACCTAAATGAGTTGAACAATGAAAATTTTGAATGATGAGGTATCAAGGATCCCTTTGATAATAAAGGAGATTAATGATGAGTCTAGATGAGAGTGTTATAATGATTATTGCAAATATTTGTAGCACGGTATAGTTTGAGTATCCTTGATTATTCCTTTGATACCTTTTCACTAGTTTTTCCTAACACTATTTATAGATTTTCTTCATTCACAGCAAGTCCTAAGGTAATAGCTACATTCACAATAACTTGAATATTATGTCCATTTCATTTCTTATTTTCTCGAAGTAGTAGTAGTGCATGTGAAACCAATGAAATACTTCAAATTTATTCAATTTTTATTTCATAGAAAATTATTCATATGTATTTATTTATTTAATGTGAAACAATAATATTCGTGTGCCTACTCTTAAATGATCTGTAAACACATTAAAAAGTTATATAGTGTGATTAATTTGAATGTGTAAACATTCCATAAAGAAAAAAATATACTAAATATTAGATTCCTTAGATAATTCCCATAAATAATGTGATACTAACTCTTCATATTTCAACTATTTTAAATTTGAATCTTATAATTTTAAAATATATAGTGTAGATATTTATACATTCTTGTTCCATTGTGATGATCATTAAATCCTACACACACAAAAATCCCTATTTAATTTACATAGGATTGATATGATTAATGTATAATTATAGAATAATTAAAACAAATAAAAAAATATACAGTAAATCAAAATATTAAAAATGAACAAAATAGAGCATATTTCGTTTTTTCTAAAAATAAAATGATGTGTGTATGATTTATTCCCTAAGATACATAAGATTCCTTTTATATTTATATGTATGAGTTATTTTATCCATTGTATGAGTCATTTTATCCTACATATGAGTCATTTTATACTTATTGAGATTTTATACTTAGTATGAGTCAATATTCCTAGCTTAAGATTCATTCTAACTTACATACAACTCATTTTAACTTGTGTATGAGTTAATTAAAATTTCATATGAATCATTATGAACAAAGAAAATTTTAAATAAACAGACTAATGTAAGATTCTTTTAATAAATTTCAAATGAGTCATATATATTCTATATATGAGTCCTTTGTTACTTAGAAAATTTTCAACATAAGAGTTATAACCTAATGCATATAGAGATTTATTTTTCTCCAAACACAGTTCTAAAGACAAATAAAAAACATGAAAAAAAATAAATATTATTTTCTTCTATAAGTAGTGGAATCTTCCAAACTAATATTATAGGGAATAATTTGAATTTTTTAATTATCAAAACTTAATTAAGAGAAGTAGAAATGAGTTACTCAATATATACCAATAAAATCCTAGTTTAAGTCATTCGGTATCCAAAAAGAGTAACCTTATGTTCTTGAAAAGAAATAAGGATATATTTTTACTCTTTGATGATGAGGAAGAGATTATTATAAAGGGTTTCCCCAATGATGATTTCTATACTGATAGAGATGACTTTAGATCTCAATCTGGATTTGTTTTTTTCTAAATGGTGGAGAGGTAAGGTAAAAAAAATTGAATCATCTGGTAGTTTCTAATTCTACAAAAAAAATATAGATATATCAAAGTATCTAATGTGGCTAAATAATTTAATTGGATAAAGAAGTTATTTACTAAACTAGGGGTGGTCCCAATCATTATGCATCTAATTAAACTCTATTGTGATAATAGTGGAGTGGTTTCACAAGTTAAATAACCCAGGTCTCACCAAAGATATAAATATATTCTTCATCAATTTCATATAATCTGAGATATAATTAACAGATGTGATATTGGGATAAATTTAGTTTCTATAGAGGATAATATTTCAGATCCCCTGATATAGCCCCATATACAACAAAATCATCAAATCCACACCAGTTATTTGGTATTAGATACATGGGTGTCTTTCTTTAGTGCAAGTGGTAGATTACTAATGTTTATTCCCTAAATTCAGTCAAGTTTTATTGATTTAAGGATATTTTGTATCATGTAATTCATATTATTGACCATTTTTTGTTATCCAATTTTTTACTTAATATGAGATATGATATGATAACAATCTCTTACCAAATCATTATTTTTATTTTCAAGAAAGACCACACTTTCATGGGTTTAGTGAGAACCCTCACTACATAACATGAAATAATAGTACCAAAATGAAAAATATAGTTTCAAATAATCCACATAAAAAATACAGTAATACCTAATAGAATAGAATCAATTCTCATTGGGATTCACCATGATGAAATTTTCACTCTTGGTGATTTATCCATCAATGTCCTGGAATCATCTCAAATATATAATCAATAGAAATCACACTTTAAAACTTAATCCAAACATAAAGGATAGTAGTGAAGAACAATATTTAGATCAACGTCCATAAGTTTTTCTCAATAAACAGTAAAAGGAGAATCAATACAACTTAGAAAATTCAAATAGCTTTGAACTCTAATTTTACATACTAAACATCAAAAAAGAGGAACCACCAGCATCTTGAGTAAAAACTCATACCTACATGAAAGATCTGAGCTGAAATGAGAAAAAAACCGACGATCATGAGAGAATGGCTACCAGATCCACAACACCAAAACCATCAGTGGAAAAAAGAACCATTGTTGATAGATACCAGACCCACTGTGGAGAATCACCAAGACCCCAAGAAATGTCTCCAAGATTCACTGTAATAGGAACTGAAACACATAAGGATAGAAGCGACCGAAGTTCAGACAAATACCAAAAACCATTGCCTCTAGATCCCTTCTGGTAATCACTTTCACAACCGCTATTAAACCAAAGATATGATCAAAGCCAAACCATAAACCTCAAAGACTCCGAATGTAATTCAACGCTACTTTGGGATGGAATATTTCCAATGGGGAAAAGAGGCATCTCTGATGTGGGGGTATAGGGTGACCTAGATATAGAAATTCCACTCTGGGAGGGGATCTGTATAGGCACAAGAACCCAGGAAGAACCAAGATCAGGGGCTTAAGGCCAGACGTGAGGAGGTAATGATGCAAGGGAAGGATAACCAAGAAGTAAAATCGTATATGAATGGTATCCCCATCATAGTTTAAGAATAAGTAGTGTGAAATAAAGTATCAAAAGATGAATAGGGCTGAATCCCTAAATCCTCAACCAGAGAAATGAATCCAAACTTTGAAAATAAAATCATCTCAACCGAATTCAACCTTAGAATATATGTATTACCATGTTATCCTTGATTGATGATCATTATATTGGGTTGTAATTATATATTAATATCAATATGAGTAGGATCACTTGTATAGAGATAAAATTGTTCACTCATAGGATATAAGTTGGTGAAATTGTATTATGACTAAACTGCTTAAAGTAAAACACATTGATTTTCATATATGTGTCATTTATGTTACTTAAGTGAACATTGGTAATGGAACATTCAACTTGAGGTTGTCAAATAGTTTCCCTACTTATGAGGTTTCATACTTTAATAAATATCTAAATTCATTTGTGAATTTGAATTAATATAAGGTTATTGGGTATGACACACATTATGTAGTGTAATTTGATTAAAAAATATAGGATGTGTCTAGCCATTTGAAGGGTTATGGAATCATGGACCTCAATTGAGTTTTTATTAAGTACATATTCATTATAACATGATTACATGATATATAATTATATATTATTTAATTAAATTTTATATTTATAAGAGGATATATGATATAAAAAATTTACATTATACATGTATCATGATTAATCTCAATGTTAAGGACAAAGGAAATTTGCTAATGGATATTTGGTGGATTAGATTGCTTCAAACCCCTTATTATAATTTGGGTAGACATGACATATTTCTAGATAACAATCTTATTTTATGATAATGAATGAGATTAATAGTTATTTCTAACTTTACAAAGGTCCCTTGGGGTCTTACATTTGATAATATTAATTGGGATTTTTAGAATATTGTGGTTAGTTCATGCATAAAAATATTTATTTTTATTTTAAACAAAAATAGGATTTTTGTTTTTCATATTTGAAATATTTAATTAAATAATATATATTTAATTAAATAAATGATTTAGTGTTATAATATAAACAATTTGATAATTATATTATTAAAATATAAACATGATGAAATGGGAAATCTCATATGGGACTTGGGATTGGTCTTGGAGTAATGGGATTTCAAAGCCCATTAAATGAGGAAAATTCCAAGACCTTATTAAAGAGTTCATTTAATCACATACTTTTCCACATTTTACCCATTTTAAGACTTATTAATTCACCTCTCAAGGTGGTTTGGAACTTAAGACACTTTTGGAGGCTACTGGATTCCCCTATTGTTATAAATATCAAGGAGGAGGGGTGTAGTCTTCATTCCATTTAGAGAAAGAAAAGGTGGTGTATATTGTTCTTTAGTTTTATTTATCCAATAAATATTTCTATAGTTTCATTAACTAAGAGAGTTATCTATTTTTCCTCATTTAATAGGTTATATAGATTCTGTATCTCTTCTTCTAACCTTTTTTTTGTGTGACTAGCATTACTTGGATAGAAAGAGAATCCCACCGAGATGTTGGTGATTAGAATTCTCAATGGATACTGATTGATAATTTAATTTATTAATTCAAGTTTGATCTAATATTAGAAACCTATTTAAAATTTATTTTTATTTTATTATTTATTATTTTATTATTTTATTATTTTATTATTTTACTATTTTATTATTATTTTCATTTACTTATTATGATCTTAGATGGGATTAATAATTTATTCCACTATGTGTTGAGTGTTGGTATCATTATTAAAACCCTTTTATGGTATCAAAGAAAAGGTTAAAGAATTAATAGATTTCATGGAACTCTCATGCATGAACTAGTGGTGGAGTATGGATCTTCACATAGAATATTCATTTTTGATGGAAAGAGTTTCATATCCCAAAGAGTTGGGTAAATTAATTTCATTGATAATTTAATATAGATATAATTTTAGGACATGTTTATATGAGGAAAGATTTCATCCCCATCCAATATCATAACATGTAAATGAAATTAAATAATAATAAAACAATAAACTTTAAAAAAAATTTAAAATAATTTAAAATATTTGGATCAAGCTTGAATTTTTAAATTCAATACTCCTTTGGTATCCACTAATAAAGATAATCACTAAATATATGGTGGGATCTTATGTTGGAACCAAGTCTGTTCTTTTTTGCAAATGGAGTATGGTTTGTGTTTGTTATCAATCCTCATTGGGTTGATCAAGAAGTTTGTAAGAAATGTGGCCTTACGATTGAGGTTGAAAGAAGTATTGAAGGTGGTGTAGTTTCCCAAAGTTTGCTAAATTTTTGGGCCACAAAATCATGAGTTTTTTTTTGGAAAAAGAAGGTTTTCCACAAAGGAAGTACGTAGAGTGGGATTTCTAGGAATAGTTTGTGGATTATGACATATGGTACACAGAATGGAGAACCAAAAACCCCCATTGCAGGATGGTTCATGGAATGGAAAATGGTATGTGGACTACGTATGAGGAATGGTACGTGGATATCGGAAGGTTTTCGGGAAGGTCTGTGGTTCCCAGAGGGAAAATGGTTCATGGGATGATGTGTTGTTTTAGAAAATGAGGTAGAGTTTTGAGAAACCACAAAGGGTGTCATTTGCGGAAACATGGAGGTGATTTGTGTTTCTGCGTAGGTATAATGGTGGTATACGGACCATGTAGGGAATATAGTTCACAGGATATGAATATTACATGGTAATGGTAGTGCCATATTGAAGATTTGTTAAATATTGGTTTAGCGGATTATGTGGATCTATTTTTCTATATAAGAAGCACTAATCCCTTCATTATTTTGTGGATCTAAGATTAAAAATAAGATAGGAATTTAGAGAAATATATAATTAGTTCATAAGAATAAAAACCTACAAAGACATCAATTAAAAATCTAAAAGGAATTCAGTGAAGTCCAAAATAGTTCACGGAATATAGTATGTGGAGGAAGAAGGCCAATTCTTGGAAAAAAGTTCATAGAGGAGGAGTTTCTCTGCATAGAAGAAGCAGTATGCGGATGTGGTTTGTGAAGGAAGTATGAGGTCACGGAGTAGGGAAGTACGTGGAGGAAGCCTCATAGTACGTGGAGCAAGGAAGTAGACTACAGAGTAGGAGCAGTTCGTAGAGGAAGAACTATCGGTATGCGGTATAGTACGATTAATGGAGGAAGGAGGTCAGTATGTAGAGGAATAGTTCATGAACTAATAGTGCACAAAAAAGTAGAATACATCTACAGGTGAAAAAAGGACTTTAATAAGGCATCTATCTATAGTTTAGGATGCATGATTTAATGTCATCACAGTTAAGCAACCTTCAAGTTGATAAACTTATTTCAGATACTTACCAACATGGTGATCAAGGGGGAGTTAACAAAAGTGATCTGAGGGATGCAGTGTGCTTTCCCTAAAACCTTATAAAGGTAGTGTGGTTGGAATAGAGTGACTATGTTAAACTGTTGTACTCTACAACTAGTAAAGATTAGTGGATTTTTGTATGATTGAAAACATGTCAGTGTATGATCCTTAGATGTATCCCTTAGTTTTAAACCAAGTAAAATTGTTGTGTCTTCACTTTGAAAGTGATTTTTTATTTTTTACTCTTTCTCATTAGACAAGTTTAACAGGTTCCTACTAACATGGGAATAAGATCGATCAGTTTAAAAGAAAAATTTGACACCCTGATTCACCCCTCCCCTTTGAGGGTGTTCTAGGGTCCTTCATATTATTCATATCCAAATGATGTTATTCACTTATCAAAGTAAAATTATGAAATAGGGAAAGACTGAAGGGATATAGAACATCTCAGATGTGGAAAACTAGGAAACTCTCTCGGTTTACACTATTATATTTTTGGTCTATTATCATGGATCTATTTTCATAGTTTTTATAATAATGATAATAGGAATATATTGTTGTAGATTTTAAAAACCATAATTATATATAGTCTATGAAAAGTTATTGTTTTATTAGTAAAAACCCATAAAAGTTGAATCTATCATTATAATTTTAAAAAAAATGTAACAATATGGTTTAAAAAACACGGTCGAAACCCTCCCACACCCCAGATTCATTATTACCCTTGAATCCTCCCAAAAACTCTAATGATATCCCACATTTGATATCCTTCCATTACATCACCTTACTATTTTTGTGTCATCAAGCATCATTCTATTCATTTACCTGTGGTCTTTAAGATCCCATGTTTTTTGATGAGGTGGAGATCCTTTTATTTTTCTGTTAAACTCTTGTTTAAGTTATCTTTTTGGATTAGACCCTAAATCCAGGCCCATGAGCCGATTAGGTTATTTTGGAAGGAAGGAAGTGGGGGATGAAGGTAGGAAATAGGCCAAGTACATGATATGTAATTGGAATAAATGGTGTGTACTCATTACATGATGATTATTGGCCTCGGAAGGCCAATTCATGACATGTAATGAGAATTACCCAAACAAGAGAGTTCTATCATGGGTATACGATATTTTAGGGCATTCATTCATTCCTCAGTTTTATGTTGATCCGGGTCAAGTTAGCAACCGATATTAGATTAGTGTTCTATCATGGGTATACGATAATTGTTTTATACCTTTTCCCTAATGGTCTATTTGTTTTATACCCTTTTTTTCATTGTGTTTCATGTTGGACCTTCTTGCGTTACTCCTAAAATCAAATGAATTCCTTGATTAAATTTTTTAAACCTTTTTAGGTTTCCCACTTAGTACCATGTGATGGTTGGAGGTTGTCAACCTCAACTCGGGCCACCTGAGATGTGTGATATTGTATATTCCCCATGTTATGCCACCTTTTTGGGTGTTTGAGAGATCACCATCCTAGTAGGAGCCTTATTGAATTGAATAAGACTTTAGGGGAGGGTTTGTGCCTCCTTTTCCATTTGATTAAATGGTATTAAAATTATTAAATGGATTAAATGTAAATTATGGAATGATTTGGATGAACTCATGGTTTAATTATGATTATGGAATGGGTTATGAAATTATTAATGAGATAAAAAATTATTTGGATACCAATGACATTTATACTTCATGGATATATTCCCATGTGAGTATGATATTTGATTTCTTTGGATACCAAGGGAATTTATAATCCTTGGATCGGGCCCCCAGGTCTGACATTAGATTACAAGGACATTGCTACTCCATGGATTCGGATTACTTGGAACACCTTGGATATGATCTTTGGATATGCTTCTTGGGCTCCACCCAAGTCTTTATCGAGTTTTCTATAGAGATTCTTCATGGACTCAACAAGGTCTTTTATACCTTGGATCTAATCCATGTAGCCCTGACATGATGAGAATTCCTTAGTCTTTATACCTTGGATACAACCCTTGGCTTCTGACATGGGATTACTCAGCATAATTCATATTGTACGTTTTATCATTCTTACAGATGGATGGATCAAGGTGGATTGTGGTTCAGGATCTTGTGTCTAGAGGTGATTAGGTATTTTTGGGATTTATGTGTGTTTTCGAATTTTGAATTTTGGGTTTTGGTTGATTTTTATTTTGGTTTTTGATTTTGAATTTTGAATTTTTGTGGTGATTTATTTGAATTTTGAAATGTTTGGTTACCACTAAAACATAAATTAGCTTTTAGAAAATCCAAAAAAAGGATTTGGATGGATATTAATATCATTTATTACACACTTCTTCAGCTTATATACATGGATTGGACTTGTTATAGACATCATTGGTGGTGGCTAATTGAGTGTTATCTCCCACATTATTCTAGTCGTCATTGGGTACCTGTACATACTTTATGGATACAGGTAGGGATTAGGGAAAGTGTCTACTTTACAATGGTTGATTGATTATTCTTAGGATTAGGGGATCATAGGACCGAGCTATGGATCATTATGCTATTTGTAGATAATTCTTTTGGTATTTTTTTACTTTGATACATGTATTTTACTAGATGATTATTTCAATTTATTTTATAATATTGTGTATACAAACATTAAATACATCATTTTTTATATGATATTTCCTTGGGATTTGTTTGTTACTCCTAATATCTAAATGTTTATTTATCAATGCTCAGTTATTGATATGATTATGCTATTGATTGATGTGATTTTACCACTATGATACACACTAATTATGAGGGTATAGTATCCCCATTGTACCACCTCAGACCCTCACTACTAGTCGGTGGCCACTAGAGTACAAGGAGGTACGCTTAAGGTCATGTGATCCACCAGCTCGGGGCACCGTTTAGTAGCTCCTAGGTTGGGGCATCACAAAGTTCTATTAGAGCATATTTTTATTTTCTTTCCTTACTATTTTGAGACAATAGATAGAAGATTATGGTCATATTAGAACATAGTTATAATTCATTCATGGGAGTAGCTAACCCATGTTCAGGGTAATTTCCAAGTTTCCTTGAATGGGAAATTTTTGTTCCATATTATGCTTGTTATAGTTGATTTGATTCCATTGTTGGGTGATGCACATGATATGTGATGTTATTATTGATATGATTGAGTATTTAATTTTGTCCTTATCCTGATTATATGATGGAATACCATCTCATACATCATTTTAGGCACCTTATAGGAATAATATTCCATAAATCTTCCATGCCATATAGGATGCATTTCCTGACTGTGTGACATTTATTATGTGTGCCTTATGTTATATAAATTTTATCAACTAATGTTTCTTGAAGGATATTGAGAAACATAATTGGTACTTAAATTGTCTTTCATAACCTAAACAGTTTTTTCTTGCATAGGTTATAACATACACCCTTAGTAGTCAATTATGGAATGTTGAGTCATTAACCAGTGGTCTCATGGACTGGAACGTGTTATGGTTGCACCACACTTCAATTTATAAGGTGTGTGGGCCCTTATATATTGGAAGTGGTGATCCATTTGGTTCAACAATTTAAATATAATTGTAAAAAAATATGAATTTAAATGAATTTTAAATTAATAAATGGAAGGTTGTCATTAAATGAGTCTCCAATGGAAATTAATAGTCCATATACTAATACTCGTTCTATGAAATAGATAACTTGACCCAGAACTAACTTTAAGATTGGTTTTTAGGTAGTGTATCTAGTGATTTTTACAATATTTCCTATTACCAAGTTCTGGATTTAGGAGTAGGTAGAGGGGTGTGTCTTTTATTAGGAAGGATAGTACCTTTACTATGTTTATATCTATGATATTTTCATTTATATATTCTTTTTTGAGGTGTGAATTTGTAATTTTTAGAAATATTACACCATGAAAGACTACAATAATTCTCCAGAAGGGTGAATACAACCATGCTCTAGAGGTGGTCGGCCATATTCAACTAATAGAACCTCTAGTAGTGTAATTTTTGGAAATACCCATTGTTCCTAATATGGGTTTTGATGCCCAATTTCAAGAGAATTTTATTCTCTTTATGTAGACCTTTTAGGGATCCCCACATCCTACCATCTGGGTCCAGATTCTCTGAGAGCCACTGAGTTTATGAGTATTGAGAAAGGGTATGATGACCGTTATGGAGTATTCAGATCGCTTTATAGAGCATCGGTGCTTTACACCTTTGTGTCTTTTTGATGAGTTTTCTAGGGTGATATGCTTAAAGGAAGGTCTCGATCATGTTGTATGGTCATAGGTGAACGTCTTTCGGTTGACTATTATTACTAAGATAGAAAATCATTCACTTATTAATGAGCATAACCTGAGGTAATATATAGCTCCAGAGTAGGATAGTGAAGCTTCTTAACCCACTGGTTCAATGAAATCTAGAATAAATCATCATTTTGAGACTTATCATGAGGGGAATACCATATAGGTGTGAGTGTGAGTAGTTATATATTCTATCATCAATGTGGGAGATAAGGACATATGAGGAACTAGTATGATATATACTCATTAGAGTGCCAAGCCTATGGAATGATGGGTCACATACAACATTTTTGGAGGAGCTTTCCTCCAGTGGTCAATGTAAGGGGGTCAACACCAACCCTAGATTCAGGATCAGGATTCAAAACTCTGTGTTAGACTGGGAGCTAGATTATGACTGATTGTTTGGGTTGAGGAGGTGTTTTTGGATGGGTAATCTAGGCATAATTTTCACCTCCATAGTAGAGTCAGCCTACTCAAGGTAGTCAATCTATTTCAAAGGGTCGTGGCTCAGGCCAAATATATTCAGTACAACAATACCTAAGGAGAATAGTGTCAAGTTTTCTATAGTGAGGGGTATGATATTAGTAGATTATACTCGAGATATGCCATTTTTTGATACAGTAACATCATATTGTTTCATATCTATACCTATTTTGGAGTCTTAGACTCATTTTTTAGTTTTCTAATCGTGTTGTGGAACTAGATACTCTATTAGGGATCATATAATAGAGTTTATGTTAGTATAGAGAGTTCCCCCTTAAGATAGGTGGGTTTCAATTCATATGGGATCACTTTATCCATGATATGATAGGGTTTGAAACCATTTTCAGGATTATCTAGTTTGTTACCTTTCATGCGTTCATTGATTACTATCATCAGAGGGTGAACTTCACATCACCAAAGGTTGGGGGTTTTATGCATAAGGGTGAATGGGATGTCTAGGAAGGTAGAGATAGACCAAAGAATCATGGGTTGAGTGGAATGATATCCCAGATGGATTTATTATATCTGAGTGATTAGATAATGTGAAAAGTTGAATTCCCTTCACTAGAAAATCATTTTAGGGATTTCTTTCAGGATAAATTTTTTATTTTACCTCCTGATCGAGATGTGGAGTTCTCTATTGAGCAGGTTCCAAGATTTTCACTAATATCCATTCCTCCTTATAGGGTGGATACTACAGAGTTGTATTAGCTTAAGAGACATCTAGAGGACTCTGAGGAAAAGGGGTTTATGTGACTTTGTGCTTCTACATGGGGTTCTCCATTCCTTTTGTTAAAAAGGCATACGGAACCCTCAGGATATGCATGGATTTATGAATGTTGAAACAATTAACAGTTAAGAATTGGTATCCATTTCCATGAATAGATGACCTCTTTGACCAAATCCGAGGATCTTGGTTTTTCTCAAAAATTAATCTAAGATTGGTTTATAATTAGGTAAATGTTTAACCTTCAGACATACCTCACATAGATTTTCATAGAAGGTATAGTCTATATGAGTATCTAGTTATGCCATTCATTATTATGAACATGCTAGAAATTTTTATGGCACTGATGAACTGAGTTTTCCATCCATATATGGATTCATTTTGGGTGGTATTCATTAATGATATATTAGTGTATTCTCACAATCGAAATGACCATGAAAAACATCTTGAGATCATATTGGATACACTGAGATATAATCATTTATGTGATAATTTCACAAAGTTACACTTTTGTGAAAATCTTAAAGTACATATTGGCCTAGGTAGGCCAATTCATGACATGTAATGAGAGTTGTAGTTTCTTGGGAGAAGACTAAGAATATATTTAACATATAAAGTTTCTTGGGGATAACTGGTTATTACAATAATTTCATATTGGACTTATCACACTTAGTAGCACCTCTTATGGTCTTTACTAAGAAGGATGTGAAGTTTATATAGTTAGATACCTACGAGATAGACTTTTAGGAGCTGAAAGGGAGACTGACTTCAAAAAATATCCTGATTCTTATAAATTTAGGCTGAAGCTATACATTATATTGTGATGCATCAGGTATAGATCTAGGAGTAGATCTGATGTGGGGGAATGATTCATTTCATATGGGTATCATCAGTTGAGGCTAAAAGAGAGGAATTACCCAATGCATGATCTCGAATTAGCCATTGTTGTTCATTCCTTACACTTTTGGAGGTATTGATTACTAGGAGATCATTTTTTGGTGTACATAGACCATAAAATCTTAAAGTACATATTTACACAGCATGAATTGAATATGAGGCAATGAGTGTGGGTTTAAAATCTTCAGTCCTTCAACTTCGATCTTGCCTATATACCTAGAAATGAAAATGTAATTTCTAATAAACTGAGTAGGAGGAATCATATACTGGATGTTCAGTAGGATATTAGTGAATAGAAATTTATGGCCTTGTTCTCTGAGATTCGCTTAGAGGTGCAGGATCATCACAGATAGAATTTTCTCTCATCATTGGTGTGACTTCCATCCTTCTGGATAGGGTGATGATGAGACAGTTGTCAGGCTCTAAGGGCCAAGTCCAATAGGATAGTGTGGAAAGTGAGGACCCACCTCTTATTTGGATCATTAGAGCGGAGGAAATTATACACATACATGGTCATGTTTGGTTCCCCACAGACACACGCAAGGAGTTGATGTGATAGTTTTGTGCCTCATCTTGGGCAATATATCTTAGTGTCACCAAGATGTACCAAGACTTATGTCTCCAGTATTGGTGTGTAGGTGTGAAATAAGAAATAGATGGTTTTTTATGAGGTGTTCCACCTATCAGTAGGTGAAGGCGGAACACCAAAAACCAGCTAGGATTTTACAATAGTTATCCATTTCTAATTGAAAATGGGATGATGTTGTGATGGATTTTGTGACTAGGTTACCGAGTTCACCTTGAGATAGTGATTTTGTATAGGTTTTTGTGGATTGGATCATGAAGTTCACCTATTTCCTACCTATAATGGATACCTTATCTATAGATGATCTTGGGAGACTTTATATCTGTGAGATTTTTCACCTTCACAGGGTTCCAAATACCATTGTATCGGATAGGTATACTCGTTTTACATCTTTGTTTTGGAAAGTCATATAGAGGGAATTGGGTACATAGGTTATTCTTAGTACAGAATACCACCCTCGGACTAATGGCCAATCATAACATAAAATATAGGTTCCAAAGTAAATGATTAGAGCACGTGCCCTCAATTTTGGGGGTTATTGGGAGAGGCATATACCCCTGGTTGAGTTAACCTACAATAATATCTATTAGGAGACAATACAGATGGAACCTTATGAGGCTTTGTATGGTAGTCCATGTAGATCACCTATGTGTTGGTTAGAGGTAGGAGAGACATTGCTGCTCAAACCACATCTCATTCATGATACTTCATAGCAGGTCCAGTTGATCACAAAGGGGATGCCTACTGTATATTTGAGACATAATGCCTACACTGATCACTGTCGATGACCTCTAGAGTTTAAGGGTAGGGATCATGTATTTTTACATAACTCACTTAGGATAGGGAATATATGAATTTGGTGACATGGTAATATTTCACCATGATATATTAGGCCTTTTGATATTTTAGAGAGGTTTGGTCCAGTATCCTGTCATTTGTAGTTACCTCAGAGGTATTGATCCATGCATGACATATTCCATGTATCTCAACTACGTCATTATCACTCAAAACTATCTCATATTCTTCATACTAGTGAGGTTGAGTTATAGGTAGATTCATCCTTTGAGGATCATCCTATACATATCATTGATCAGAGCATGAAATCTCTCTAAGGTAGGTCAGTTCCTCTAGTAAGGGTGTTATGGCGGCATGGCCATGTACAAAAAGAGACTTGTGATCAGGATGATGATTTACATGATCAATAGACGGAATTATTCCCATATGATGTTCCACCACATTTAGAAGGCTAATTTAGGGAAAAATTACTTTAAGGATGGAAGATTTTAAGATCTTGGGTTTTTTGATGAGGTACATATCCTTTTATTATCTGGTTAAACTCCTGATTAAGTTATCTTTTTGGATTAGAACCTAAAGTTGAGACCATGGGTTGGTTGGGTTCTTTTGGAAGGAAGGAAGTGGGGGAATGAATGCAAGATGAAGGAAAAGTACAAGATATGTAATTAAAATACACAGTGTGTACTCATGGCATGATTTATATTGGCCTAGGTAGGCCAATTCATGACATGTAATGAGCTTTCCCCGAAAGGGAAATTCCACTATTTAAATGATGTGTAATTTATTTACACACCATGTAAATTCCCATAGTTAGTTATTAAAATAAGAGGTATGGACTCTCTTTTTTTACAGAAGGCCTCACCCGCTCCTTTCCCTCTCACATAGAGGCTCCCTTTGAATCCAAGGCTAGTATTTGGTGTTGATTCTCCGTCTGATGTATGATTCGATAGTTTTTCATCTCATTAGATCCACATCGGTGAGTTCTCTATTCCTCTTAATCATTTTGACATTTATATTCTACTTGATGGATTTATTTTTTTATAGGCTATTATTCTCTATTTTTATGGTGTTCGTCTATTCTTTTTTTTTCTTCCGATCTAGGTTTAGTTAGAAGCCAATACTATACGAGTTTTCTACCACAGTTATAAGGTAGGTAGTCTATAACTTTTCCCTTATAGTCTAGTTGTTTTATACCCTATTTTAATTATACTACACACCAGAACTTTTGGTGTTTCTCCTAAAATTAAATGAATTCCTTAATTATATTATTGGAACCTTGTTAGGTTTCCCACTTTGTACCATATAATGGTTAGAAATTTTCAACCTCAACCCAGACCACCTGAGATGTGTGTTATTGCATATTCCCCATGTTATACCACCTTGTTTGGTGCGTGTGAGCTCCCCATCCTAGTGGGATCCTTATTGAATTAAATGATACTTTAGAAGAGTTTTTATACCTCGTTTTCTATGTGATTACATGATGTTAAAATGATTAAATGGACTAAATGAAAATTATGGAATGATAAAGATGAACTCATGTTTTAGGTATGATTATGGAATGGGTTATAAAATTATTAATGAGATAAAAAATGATTTGGATGCCAAGGACATTTATACTCCTTATATTCAACTCGATGGGTCTGACATTGGATTCCAATGAAATTGATACTCCTTGGATCTGACTGGCTTGGACCACTTTTGAAATGATCCTTGGACATGATCCATGGGATCCACCCAAGTATTTACTAAGTTTTATATGGAGATTTTCCATGGAATCAATAAGTATTCCTTAGTATTCTATACCTTTGATCCGGCCCATGTAGGCCTGACATGATAAGGATGCCTTGGTCTTTATACCTTGGACTGGCCCTTTGGGTCTGACAGGAGATAACACGCCATAGGTCACAATGGGTGTTTTGTCATGCTTACAGATAACCCCAGTATGGGTGTTTAACTACATTTGGTATACTAGATAGTATCACTTATGTTTTATAATACTTTATGATTAGTATATAGTTTTTGGTCGATGGTTTATAGTGATCCTTTTTGGATGAAAAGTGTCACACCTTCATGCTCATTTATATTATTATCAGTTATTGCACACTACTTCAGATTATATGCACTAGATGGACTTGTTATAGACTCTATTAGTGGTTTCCTACTGAGTTTAATTTCACACCCTTCTCAGGCCGTTGTTGGGTACCAGGACAGACTTTAGGGATATAGGTAGGTACTGACGAAAGTGCTCTCTTTATGATTTTTGATTGATTGTTCTTAGGAGAAGGGGAGTATAAAACCGAGGTATGGCTCATGATGCTATCTAGAGATAGTTCTTTTGGTCTTTTTGTAATTTCATACACATATTGTACTAGATTCATGTTGTAATTTATTTCCTACCATTTTTTATAGATGCGTGACATACAGCATTTTGTATATGATATTGCCTTGGGATTTCTTTATTACTCTTGTTGTCTAGATGT
Organism: Viscum album; assembly: GCA_963277665.1. Classification (NCBI taxonomy): domain Eukaryota; kingdom Viridiplantae; phylum Streptophyta; class Magnoliopsida; order Santalales; family Viscaceae; genus Viscum; species Viscum album. Next base: position 1,071,876,349 of record OY728121.1, on the reverse strand, counting down.
TTATTTTTTCGTTCAGTTGTCGATATGCTTCCTCTATTCATTGATGTTATTATACTATTGTGTTAAACTCATATTATGAGGGTATATTATCCCCAATGTAACATCTCATACCCTTTCTAATAGTCATTAGCCTCTGTAATATAGGGAGGCTTGCTTGAGGCCATGTGACCCACCATCTCGGGGCACCATTTAGTAGCTCCTAGTTTAGGGCATTATAGGTCTGACTATTGCCTCTCTGTTGGAAAATCCAAATTTCAATCCTCACTCCCACCTTCTCTATTTGATTTTGGATCAGAGGCATAATATTAATAATAAGTTTGATTATTTGAAAATTGATTTATAGTATCTTGGCTGTTGTTTTGGGTTTGATAGTTTGTTTATAATATTTTTTTATTACTCATAATTAAAAAATGATTTTTCGTGACAAAGGATTTTATTTGGGATATTAATTATGGTTTTCATATAGTTTTATTAATATTAATCATTACTTTTATAAATTCATAAATAATAATCAATATAAATTTATAATTTTTTATAAGTATACATTTTCATGTTTATACTTGCACATATAATTTTTTATACTTATATATATTTATTTATAAATTATATATTATATCATATCATACTTATAGAATTTATATATAAAATTTTATTTAACATTTATAATTTTATAGTTTTATACATTTATAAATTTATATACTATTATAAATTTTGTAGTTTATCATGTTATACTTATATAATTTATATATAGATATTTATTAATTATTTATACTTTTATAGTTTTATATGTTTATAAATTTTATATTATATCATATTATACTTATATAATTTATATTTAATATTTGAATAATTATTTATACTTTATAGTTTTATATGTTTTTTAATTTATATATCTTTAAAGTTTTTTACATTATAAATTATTATGCAGTTATAATTTCATAAGTTTTACTTTTATATAATATAATTTTGTCCTTTTATAATTTTATAAAACTATATACTTTTCTAAACTATGTATAATTTTATAAAATATTTTTACTTTTATACTTTTATATTTTTTATAAATTTATATGAATTTATAAATTATGTATACTTTTATAAAATATATATGTTTTTATAAATAATATATAATTTTATATATGATTATAATTGAATATACTAGTTTATATATAAATAAATTTATAATTTATGCTCTCATACTTGTATAGTTTTATTAATATGTCAATACTTTTATACTTTTAAACTTTTATACTCATAAATTTTAATTTTATAAATTATACTTTTATATTTTTATAATTTTTTAATATGAAAATTATTTTTTCAACAAATCTACTTGAATAATTGAGAGTTATTTTATTATATAAATTATTATATCATTGAAATCATAATGGATAGAAGTTGGATTTATGCTCTTAATTGAGTGTTGAATGAGTTTGAGAATTAGCTTAAAATATTTTTGGATTTTTCATTTAATGATGTTCCAAAGGAGGAACTTATTTAGTTATATTTTTATAATTATGTCAATATACCATGGTTAAATCATGAATAAGTAAGTTATCATATCACTGGAGTTGTATTTCAAACCAATTATGAGGTATGATACCATAATATAGAAACATTTCAATAACCAAAAAATGTTGACTGACTTTGGAGGTGTGGTGTGGAAGATATTATGATCAGTTTCATTTTATTTCTTGATCTAAGCATGAAACCATGAAATAATCATAAGTGATTATTGAAAATTCAATTTCAAGTTTAATCAAACATAACTATAATGATTACATTGATAAATTTAAAATGTTTATAGAGGATGTTAAGATGCCAGTGTATCCTGATTATGTCGACATGAAAAAACTTGAATTTATGATTTGATTATTTCATGGGAAAATTATTTATGGGTTTAGTGATAGTGGTATTGACTACCTTCTTAAATTTATGAAGTAATTCCTTCCTAATAGTGAAAAATTTACAGAAAAAATTATGAGGAGACAAAGTTAATTTTCCATCCGATATTTTCTTCCAAAAAAATTCATGTCTAGGTCAATGATTTTATGATATATTGTAATGAAAAATCATTTTAAATTTCTATAAGTAGTGTGGTACAAGTATATAGGGTCTAAATAAATATGTAACAATATCTCCAGTTCCCAATAATGTTATGTGGCACTTTCATTTGACATGGAGGCTACAACAAATTTATATGTTAGATAAAATGGTATAATATATGAGATGGAATATGGAAATAAATATAAAAAATGATCATTTGGTGAACCTAGTAGATGGATTGGCATGAAATGAGTCTAAAAAATTTCATCTTGATTTTTATTCTAATATACCTACTGTCAAATTGTGGATATCATGTGATGTGACTAATCTATTTAGACAAACTCAAATAGTGTACAATATTTGGAATGTATTCATTCATTTATATAATATTTTACCTTGGATGTGTATAAATAATTCATATAATTTCATGTTCATATTAATTTTTTGGATAACTAATCCAAGGAATGACATAGAAGTGACTTTTTAACCAATGATAGTAGAGTTGAATCATTTATGGACCACAATTGTGCCTAAATATGATTATTTAAAGAAGTAGTCATTTCAAATGTGTGTTTCTCTTCTGTGGATAATAAATATTTTTCATGCCTATGTAATGATATTCAGTTGGAGAAATAAAGGTAAACTATATTTTCTAGTTTTTTTAAAAAATAATAAATCTATAAGAATGAAATATCTATAAATTTTTAGCTTCATAAAATGTTATATTTTCCTACTGATGAGACATTTATACAGAAATAATCTATACCAATTTGATGGTATTGTTGAGAAAGAGAAACCACCCTTACACACATCTAGAATTGAATGCTTTAAAGGGATTGAAGGATTAATTTTTTATGGTAAGGGTTGTATTCCTATAAGAAAGAGAGAGAGTGTACAGAAAGATGCCCAATTTAATTAGAGTATAAAAATTATATTCTTTGAATTACTTTACTAGTCATCAAATATGTTGTAAAAAATTTTACATGTGATATTCATTGAAAGAAATTAATGTGAATTTCTACTTGTAGTAATTTAAAATATCAAATAGAAAAAACATGATAAATTAAGAGCATATAGAGACTTGTGGGACTAATGTATTAATAAATAACTTCATTACAAACTAATTGGTAAAAATAAGTGGTTGGTTCATCATGAATATTACGTGATGATGGTTGTAGAGAGACAATACTTTATGAATGTGTCAAATAATTTCATGGTTCCAAATGGTGATTCAAGTAACATATCTAAATTAGTGAAAACTAGATATTAGAAGTTAAAGTCGTTAAAATTGCATGACTATCATATCATGTAACAAGATATGATTCCAATAATCATTTGACATGTACTAACAGACAATATAAGGGTTGATGTTATTCATTTTTGAAACTTATATAGAGATATTTGTTCTAAATTATTCACTAAAAATGATATGAATGAAATGAAACAAGATGCATCAATCATTATTTGTAAATTATAAAAAGTATTTATGTTGTCTATCATTACATACATGTTGAATCTTATTATACACCTTATGATATAAGTTCTTATTTGGGGTCTCTTTCATTATCATTGGACTTATCCTAATGAAATAATGATACACAACATGAAGAATTATGTTAGAAATAATAATTTTCCTAACAGATTAATTGTTAAAGGTTATTATAGTAAGAGTGCATGGATTTTTGTTCCATGTATATTAATAATGTTTATACAAGGAACAATCAATCATTGAGAAATAAATATGAGAATTATGATCCAATTGAGCCAACATTTCCATCACTTCTATAACCAATGGTGTTTTTGTTTCATGTACATTGACTAATTTTATCATTGAGGAGAGGGAGGTGGAACATCATATTATGTTGTTTAATTATGATTCCATGGATTAATATATCAAGTAAGGTCAATAAGTCATTACTTTAAATTAATTTTTTTGTTAATTTTTATTATTAATATATTATTCTAAAATTTTAAATGTATTTTAAGTAAATTATAAATATAACACATATTTATTTATATCTTAGGTGGAGAGTTAATCTGCATAGTCAAAATTTTCCTCCATGGCTCAAATATCCCATAAGACCGTAAATTTTTTAGATTTTTTTATGTTGTGATAATGGTTAATAATATTAATGAAACTTTTATATATGGTAGGTTAAGAGTTTATAAAAAAATTGATATCTCATTATATTATAGAACTTTCATTTGGACATAACACAGTGGTATATGAGTGTCAATAAACTATGATCAATGGGTATAATTTCATTACTAATAGTCATTTAGAAAAAATCAATGCTCAAAATTATGGTGTCATGATAAGTGCTAAAACAAACTATTATTCTATATCAAGTGATAGGAAATTAATTTCAATTGATGTATCATATTATAGTGTAGTGGAGAGAATAATTATATTACATTATTACTCTCAATGTTGAGTTGTTATGTAGAAATATAAGTGGTTTGATACATTGACTCAAAAAGGAATGAATATTGAAAAATATATTTGCTCAGTTGTGTACATGGATCATTATCTTCAAACTGATGAACCTTATATATTGGCATCTCATGTAAGATAAATTTTCTATATAAAAATCCATTAAACCTTTGTTTTAGTGTTGTTGTTAGAACAGTACCAAAAAATATTTTTTATGATGATACAAATGATATTTACCTATATAATGTGCCTATAGGTGATCATAAAATTCTTAGATCTTATTAATAAAACATTTATGTTATTAGGGAAGATAAAAAATCCAAATTATTATTAAAAAATTAAGACCATTGCCGATAATATCGCTTTAATTTCATAATTTATTTGATATTTATTAATTATATATTGATATATATTTAATGTTTTTTTATTATATGTTGACTTATATACATGATAAATATTTTCTTAAGTTAAGTTGGATAACCCCTTGAGTTTAAAGAATATTAATGGTAGAAATATGGTTTGTAATGTTTATATTATAAGTAAAATGGCTATAGTCTAATTTGAGAATAGATTTACAATTCAATTCATACATAAATTAATTTCATTTTTTGTTAATTTTTGCAAGTGAACAACACAATAGATAATTAACTCAAAACAGAATCATTTTTTGATGTTAAAATCCAGTAGGTCAGTAAATTAGTAACATTCTTAAGAAACTTTGAGAATTCTTTTTTAATTCATTTTAATTAACTATATCATTAAGTTTTTTTGTTTAATTGAAAATGAAATGGATATGGTAAGTTATGTCTTATAATGACTTTGGAAAATTAATATAATATGATGAGGGTTACAGATATTTTCATGTCAGTTTCTATGTAAAATTTTAGGTCTAATGTGTATTTTTAGGTGCATTATAGTTTTTTTGTATTTTTTTTATTATTGTAGCATGTATTTTTATGTTTATATATATGTGGAATTTTATATAAGTATGATTTATAATAAGTTTTTTATATTTATGAATTGTTAATTTAATGTGTGTGTGTATTAGGTGTAAATTTAAATTTTACATGTTTATGTATATATAAATAATTATACCTTAAGGATGAAGTGGAATGAGTTTCAAAGTAGTTATTAATGTAATTTTTTGTCTTCTTTTCATTTTAATGAGAAATATCTCTTTTATGACTATAGTCTAGTTTGATAATGAATTTAAAATTAAATTTATACATTGAGTGATTTCAATTTATATTAATGTTTGCATATGAAGAATTTGATAGATAATCAACTCAAAAAAAACATCAGTCGCCAATGTTCAAATCTAGTTGATCAATAAATTAGTTACATTCCCAAGAAATTTCAAATAATATTAGTTAATTCAGCTAAGTTAACTATACCATTGAGTTTTTTTAGTTTAAAATTAAATAGATATGGGATAGTTGGTTTTATAATGACTTTAGATGATAAATATAATGCACTAAATGTTATATGTATTTTTATGTGTATGTATATGCAAAACTTTAGGTGTAACACATATTCTTATGTGTATCATGCATTTTTTATTGTATATTTATTGTTTTATCATGTATTTTTATGTTTATATATATATATATATAAAAAATTTTATATATGGATGATTTAAATTGAGTTTATTTTGTGTTTTTGAATTATTGATTTAGTATGTATATGTTAGGTGTACCTTGTATTTTTACCTATATATATATATATGAATAATTGTATAAAATGATTAAGTGGAATGAATTGAAAAGTAGTTTTAAATGAAAATTTTTGGTGGATTTTATTTTTAATGATAAATAGATCATTTATGAGTAAGTAAAATCACTATATTCTAATTTAATAATGTATTTACAATTCAATTAATACAATGAGTAATTTCATTTTTTTATTAATTTTTTCAGGTGGATAACATGAAAGATAATTAACTTAGAAAAACATCATTTTCATATGTTAAAATAAAATTATTCAATAAATTATTAACATTCCCAAGGTATTTCAAGCCTTATTATTTAATCCAATTGAATTAACTATATCCTTGAGTTTTTTTTCTAGTTAAAAATTAAATGGAAATTGGAAGGTCTTTCTTATAATGACTTTAAATTATTATTGTGACTTATAATTAAATTGAAATTAATATAAGATATTTTATGAGTGTTGAGTTTCTAATGTAGTGTTAGGTTTGATACTAAATTATCCCACCAAAAAGTGTTTAAAATATACTATGTTAAGTGTTACTTGTATTTTTATGTGTATATATTTGAAAAAATTTAGGTGTATGTACTATTTTTATTTTTATATTATCATTGTATAATGTATTTTTTATATGTATATGTACTTATAATTTTGGATGTTTTGATTTTTAATGAGAAAGAACTTGTTTATGAGTATTGGGACTGATTATAAAATGAAATTTTATTTGATAGTGGATGTTTTTAGCTGATTTAATTGATAGTAGATATTTCCTTGTTTAATAGGTTTAAGTATTTTTCTATTGTTCTATTTTTGTATTAAACTATTAACTAATAGTCACCTCCACAACCAAATTTTTATATTATATAATAAAGGTAAAATTTTAAGGGCTAAATGGGAAGATATGTTTTTTGGATGGATCGTCTAGAAAACCAACATAATCAAGACACTAACTAAAATAAGAAACTAAACAAGAAAACCAAACATATTCATTTTTAAGAAATTCTATTAAAGCATAGATATAGTTTTGGTTTTATGAATAAACATAACTGTATTTTCTCTATAGTAATAGTTTATAAAATTGAGATTCTATATTTTATCTAGACATATAGTCATAGTTTGAAAAACCCACAACTATATCACGTCTACATTTAAGGATTTTTCAACCATGACTATAGACCTATCATGTCAATAACTACATCAACAGTTACATGATTAATATCTATAACTTATTATGGAGGTTTTATGACCTATATTCATAGTTTTTAAGTGTGTATATAAGGTGAATATATAGTAACCAACCAAGTTGATGATTCTCTTTCAAAGATATCCATTGTGGAGGCAATCTCAAGATGGTTCTTTTTGGAACCAAATTTTCACTCACGGTTTATTGAGGAGAATGTGGGTAGTGTCTTTCATACATGAATTTTTAAATCTATATTTTTATTTCATAACTCTTATTTTATTCAATAATATTTGGTATGAGTGGTTCTTCCGGACTCCTAGAATATTTTGTTATAGTAGTATGAGGAAACTAGATAACTCTTTCTTGAATGAGGAAAACAATATAATACTAAGAATCAACTTTTATTTCTCTAAATGGGTTGAAGAATACACCCCTCCTTGTTATTTATAGAAATAGGGTAATTCAATAGACTTTATGGAATATAATTCTATAAAAAACCTAAGGAGGTGAAATAAATAGTCTCTAAAGGAAATTTAGAGAAATAAATATCCTCCAAAAATTTATTAAGTCCCAAACCACCTTGGGAGGTGAATTAATGATCCCCAAAATGAGTTAAATCTGTCAAAATAGGTTGTTAAATTTCCTCTTTAATAAGGCTTACAAATGTTCCTCATGTAATGGGACTTGTAATCCCATCACTCTGATCCTAAACCCAAATCCCATTTTGGATTTTCCATTTCCTCATGTATATTTATTAATAATATAAATAACTTGTTATTGATATTATAACCCCACATTAATAATTTAATTAAATAATTATTATTTAATTAAATATTTTAAATGTGTAAAACAGAAATATGATTTGTGTTTATAATATAAATAAATATTTTAACACATGTTCTCATCAAATTAGTCCAAAATCATAATTTACATTTTATTTTGTGTGACCCATTGATCCCTTTTTAAAGTTTTTAATAATCATTAATCTCATTCATAATCATAAACTAAGAGTGGTTTATAGAAACTCATCATAGCTACCAAAATTTCAAAGGGATTTTTTGTTATATAATCCTCCACATATATAATATTACTTTGTCATTAACATCAATATGAATCATGAGACATGAATTATGTAAATTCCATATAGCATATCTCTTTTTCTCAATTCTAAACTTGACTAAATCTTATGAAAATTCATCACATGTAATTATCTTGGAATGGTCACACATTCAATTAGTCAAAACTCAATTGAGGACAATTATGTTATAACCTATCATATGGGCATATACATCCTTTCTAGGTTAATAAAATCCCTTCACTTGATTAGTTTCATACTCAATTACCTTTTATTAAGAAAAAAATTCAAATAAATTTATATAGAAATCGATGTATGGAACATCAAAATTAGGGAAACTATTTGAAAACTCAAGTAAAAGGATCCATATCCAATGTTCACTTAAGTAGAACCAATAACATGTATATGAAAATCTATGAGGTGTGCTTTAAGTGCATTGATCCGAATAAAAGTTTAAAAACTTGTATCCTATGAGTGATCTATTTTATCTCTATACAAGTATCTTAACATATCATCATAACCTAATATGGTGATCATGAGACAAGGATAACCTGATAATAGATAGATTCCAAGGGGTTGGTATCATATCATCTCCCATATTTTGTATTAAAACATAAATGAATGATAAAGTATTATCATTAATATACATTACATGATATTGAGTATCCCTAAACAAACAATACATTACACTCTATAGGGAACAAAAACTAACAATCTCCCGCTTTCACTAAATCCAGCCACCCATGTATCTAATACCCAAAGAATTAGTATGGATTTTATGATTTTATTGTGTATGTATTTTTTTCAAGGATCTACAATATTATCATTTGTAAGAACTTGAAACATATTAAAATCACCATTATCAATAATATCTAAAATTAGATGAAATCAATTAATAATATGTTTGGATCTCTAGGAAGATCAGGGCTCCTTAACTTGTGCAGTTGCTCCACTATTATCATTGTAGAGTTCAATCAGATGCATAATGATTAAAACAATCCCTATTTCAGTAATGAACTTATTTATCCAAATAAATTATTCAATTTCATCAAATTTTGTGATATATTCAGCTTTTATTATATAATTATCAAGTATTGGTTTCTTGGAACCTTTCCTACTTATAGCTCCCCCATTCAAGAAAAAATAAATATCATGGTTGTGATTTAAAGTTTTCTTTATCAGTTTGTAAACTAGAATTAGTTTAACCTTTTATATTAGATCTTCCTCATCCCAAAATACTATTAATACATATTTACTTAGTCTCAAGTACTTAATTATATTCTTAATGGCTACCCAATAACTATCACTAAGATTTGATCAATATTTACTCTTTATAATTAATTCATAAGATACTTCAAGACAGTACAAAACATAGAGTATATTATTTATCCAACTATTAAATCATATAAAATATTACTCATGTGTTATTATTCTTCAATATTTTAATGAAACTATTTCATTGAAAGACTCTTACAATGTAACAATAGTAAATAACCATTTTTATAGTTTTTTAGGTTAAAATTTTTAACACTTTACTAATGTATATGTTTTAACTGATTCAAAGAATTTATTTAGATCTATATTTATGGATATTCATACCAAATATAGGAATTTATTCACTAATATGCTTTATTGAGAAGAAATTTCCCAAAAATAATTTCACTAATTGAAATATTGGGATTTCATTTGCAATGTGAAGTATGTAATCAGCATACAACACCATAAATAGAAAAAAAAATCCCCCATTTACTAATTTATGTACAAAAATTTAATCTTTATTTTTGATAAATTAAAACTCTTTGATAGCTTTATCAAAACAAATATTCCAACACTGAAAATCTTATATCAATTCATAAATGTATCATTGTAGCTTACAAAACATAGCATAATTTCTTGGATCTTTAAAACCTGTAAGTTATATCATATATAAATCCTTAAACAAATTATTATTGACATCTATTTAATATATCTCATAATAATAACATGCTATTATGGTTAAAATAATCTAAATAGATTTGATCATAGCTACTTGATAAAATGTTTCTTCATAGTCAATACCATGAATTTGTATAAAACCTTTAGCTTTCAATTAATATTTATAGATAGAAACTATTTCATCAATGTCAGTCCTCTTGTGTAAGACCCACTTACATAAAATGGGTTTTACACCTTTATATGTATCTATAAGGTTCCAAACCTGATTAGTGTGTATGGATTCCATTTTAGATTGCATTTATTTTAAAAAATTATTGGATTCAAAACACATGATGGGTTTTATATTTAATCTCACCATTAAAATTATATGTAAAAAACCGTGTAATGTTAGAATAAATCATTCATTAGTTAGATATAATATATTTATGTTCATTATAAAAATATTAGTTAATCTTTCAATCAAAAGGAAAAAATATTTTTTTCTAACCAAATTGGATTTTCAAGTATTATATGGTTTTATTTAAAAGACTAATTTCAAATTTATATAATTTTAATTTTAAAAAAATTAATTTCATGTTTTTATTCATAATTTCAAAATTATCTTTGGATGAATTGTTTATAATTTTTTGAAAATATTTATTTTTTAATAAATAGTGATAAATATATATGTTAATTAAAATTTGTATTTTCTTTACAAGTATTTACAAATTAAAATTCTATTTTAGATTAATTTTAAAATTTAATTGGTTTCTTTTTATTATAAAAATAAAATTATTGTATTTTTAATAAATTTTAATCTTCAATTTAGTATAAAAACATTTTTATACTTGAAAAAATAATTTTTTGGAAAAAAAATCACTGGGTTTTGTTAGTTTAATTTTAAATTAAACTCTATCAATTTTTTTTGAATATTTAAAAATATATTCCATATTTTGAATTAATAGGTCCATATTTTTTAAATAGTTACCTTTTATTTTTTTTCAATATGAATAGTAACCTTAGTAGTTTTTGTACCATAGTAAAGGGTAAATCGAGTAATTCAAGTTAAAAAGAAAATGATAAGGACTAAAAAATGACCCTAAATTGAATAATTTTTTTAACGATTCTACCTCTTCAATAATAATCCAGAGGTCTAATATATGGAGTTTTTTTTACATTTTTATGTTATTATGACCTTTATAATACTTTTTGTAAATAAAACTAAAAAATGTCACACTCTTGTTTTAAATAACTATAATATTTTTAACATGGAGATAAGTAGAGGGATAAGTTTAGTTATAAATATTATTTTTAAATAAAAAATATATATATTTTTCATGATAATTTTTTTTTAATTTTTAGTGAATAAATAATTACCTTAAATTCTTACATGATGTTGACAGAGTAATTATTCAATAAATGGAAACATAAAATAAATGATATTAAAAACATTAAAACTAGTATAATTTTAAATAATTAATGTGAACCATGAATTTTATAGATAAAAATATAAATTTATGGATATATTAAAATATTTTATTAAAATTTATTTTGTGTATTTATGTTATAAAAGTCAAAGTAAATGAATAGTTCTAAAATTAACATTATTGATGTTTTATGAAAATAATATTTTATTAAATGATATAAAATTCATAAAAATACTATATTCGGCCAAGTTATTAGGATATAGTTTAAAATATCAACCATGATACATTTATGGTCTTGTTTTCTATTTATGGTGACTATATTGATCCTTAAGGATTAAAAAACCTTGTTATCAAGGTAAGTGTGAAAAGGGCTAATAGGGGTTAAAATAAAAATATAAGGGTAAAAATGTGATCCAAACTTGTCAAAATTTTATTGGATGAAATTATTTAGACTAATACTAATATAATATTATAATATTATCAATTTGGATCCATTTTTACCTCAAAATTAATTTATATTAAATTAATATTTTAAGAAATTCCAAAAGTTCCCCTCCCCTCTTTTATAAAATATCACATCTTCTTCTCATTTCTTCACACTTAAAAAACATTTTACTTTATACAATAAATACCCAAATAAATTAATTAAATCCATTATAATATACTATAATCCTTTTTTTAGGTCATAATACCAACCTTATAGGTCTTAAGGGGTAAAGAAATAGAGGTTGTCTGAAAAAGAGATATAGTTCTTAACCAAATGTTTTTGTTTTATTTCTTATTCCACCTCCTTAAAATATTCCATAACTATTATTATATAATAAAATAAGTATATATAATATAATTAGATGTTATTATGTTAATTTTTTAACCTATATTCATCTACAAGCTCAATCAAATGGGAATGGAACCCGTCATTTGTGTGCACAGTTGACTTCCACCTCGTGAACTGATGTAATTTGTTTTCCATCACCACATCTCACAACTGATTATAATTATGGATTTAATATATATATATATACATATATATATATATATATATATATATTATATTCATTTCATATTTATAATTATGAAAAATAATATATCATTTACTTTCTTACCTTTACATTCATTGAAAAATGATAACGTCGTTCCTGTGTACGTGTGGACTTCCACACCTCTACAAAGCGATATGATTTTTTTATAACCACATCACATGGATGATATATTTAAGTGTATTTAAAGAAATAATATGTTATTTATTATATAATTATCATTATTTAAAGATAAAATAATACTTACCTTCTTTCCATAATGATCAGAGAAATATAGAAACGTTATTCATGCATACGTACGGCCTACTGTCTCCATGATTATAACACAGTTCATTTTTCACAACCATATTTCATTATTGGTTTAAAAATTATAATTTTTTTATAAATATTATAATTATTTCATGATTATTATTTATTATATGACGGAATAATGACCTCTTTGACCATAGTCAACCTATCGAAGTCATTTGTGATACATGATCCGAATATCATCAAAACATCTGATGTGAACATAATTGATTTAATTAATTGTATATAATGTGGTTATAAGTGAAATAAATAGAATAATAAAATTTAAAATGGTAATAAATAAAGTAAATAATTAAAATGGGTTTATTATTCAGGAATATAAGTAATGCGCATGACGATTCAGGCCTGAGGTAAGGGACTTTATTTTTAAAAATTCTCTTTTAAATTTTTCCTTAAAAATCTCATTTTATTCCATGTACATATTTTTAAAATTATTTTATGGATGTATTTATATCAAAATTAAATAATTCTAAATTTCATTTTATTTCTATTTTTCCTTAATTTCAACAGATTTCAAAGGGAATCTTTTTATGGAATGTTTCGATGTTCTTTACAAAAAGACAAAAGGAATGTTAAATTTTAATGTATACAGTGACAATGAATTTTCTCACTTCCATAATCATTATTTTTTTGGATTCCTTTACAATATTTCATGTTTTTTTCAAATAAAACCCCTCTTTACCTATATTATATTTATTTTAAAAAAGGTTTTTAAAATGTAATGGATATTTAAATATCTAAAAATGTTTTATTATGGGTGTAAAGAATATTTTTAGGATTTTAATGTTGAAAATTGAATGATTTTATGTGTTTTGATTATGTTATGGTTCATGGTAATTGTTATGATTATGGGTGGTTTTGTTATAAACTATGGATATTTGGTTACATTATTAACCAAGGATAGGTGGTTCTGTGATAAACTAAGGATGGGTAGGTCTATGATATCCCTCCAATGAATTGGGTGTAGAAGTTGTTCATATGGTTATTCCATTTTTATGATTGATTATAAGAGTGATATAGAAATGATGTTCTATGTAAGATAAATTTTTATCCATGATTTATATGGGTGTTTATAAGAATATTATGATTTATCAAGGTAATATAATGATCTTATGTTTAAAGGAAAGTATATGATACTTTTTAAGGGTAAAAAGTATAGCTTTGTGGGAAGGTTACTATGAGATTTTAATTATTTAAAAGAAACCTTTATGAATTTTAATTTGCCTTTAAGATTTATTATGATTTTTTTATAAAAATCATTGAGTATATAAGGTGATTTCTTATATAATAAAATATTTATTTTGTGCCTAAAGTTTATTTTGAAAAATATAATTTTTTATAAGTATTATAATAGTTTATTTATTTTTTTTATTTCCCTTACTGAGATTTTTTTATTTATCCCATGTTTTAAAATGTTTTTCATATGGTTTTAAGGATAAATGAGGACATGGATGAGGTCAATATGAAAATTTTTAATATGTTTCATGAAAGTAAAACATGTTTCTTTTTAAAAGTTTTGATTTTTGAAAAAATTGATACTAAGTAGAAGTGTCCAATTTGTAATTTATGGTTTGGTTATGTAATATTTATGACCTAACTCTCTAAAAATCAAAACCTAAATGATATCTGGGAATGTAAGAAAGTTAATTCTAGTTTAAATACACTAGAATATGTAATTTTTATGGTTGGGTCCTTATAGTTGGTATTAGAGTAAGATTTAGATAACTTTAGAGGTTAGGATAATGTTAATAGAATACACTTAAAATATTTTATTTTATGGTTAAGTAGAAATGATATATCATTTGAATATTACCATGTTAATTCATCTAAACTATGTCTGTTCATAATGTTTCTCCACAAAGAAAACTAGTAAGATAATGTTGGAAGGCAGTGAGGGGATGATATCCTTTTGAATCAGCAACTTGGAATTGTTAGAATTGGAATAGAGTAGTTTTTTTCTGTAATGGATTAGTTTAAATAGGCTATAAATTGTGGTGGAATTTATATGAGAGAGCATATAAATCTATAATAGAGTAACAGTATGAAAATGGATAATTTTATGATACAACATCCCCCAACATTCAATTGATCTTCTGATCATGTGATAGTTTATATATGGATTAAATCTTTAGAGAAGATATTTGATGGCATGGGTTGTTCAAAGAATCAAAAGGTAACTATTATTATTTATTATTTTGAAGTTGAATCCAATAAATGGTGGGAAATGGTTAATAATACTAGATAAATTAAAGATATTGATAGTTTTTAATGGGAGGAATTTAAGAATATTTTCCTTGAAAAATATTTTTCTAAGGTTATTCAACTTCAGATAGAAAAATAATTTATGGAATTGAAAAAGAATTAGGAAGATTAAGTGGTTGTATATAAATAAAAAATAACCTGATTGGAAATGTATGAATGAAATTTTATCCGAGAACTTTATAGTAAAATTTATCAATTTTACACAATATTGAAGCCAGATATTAATGGTAATTGGCTTCCTATAAATTCAAAAGTTACGATGAAATTTTTAGATATGCTAAGAATATAGAAATAAAGTGTATATATGATCATTTATTCCCTAATAATAAGAATAATAAAACTTTTGGATGTAAGGAAATGGGAGAACATTCATCAAAGAAATATGGAGGTGAGAAAATCAAGTTTATATCTTGTGACAAGTTTGGTACAAAGCACCCTATGGAATGACTTATGAAATCTCAAAAATGATTCTGATATGGAATATGTGGGAATATAGATCATGAATGTCTATAAAATGACCATAAAAATAATGAAAATAATATGGTAATATTATTTAATTACAATGATTTGGGATATAATGTTAACTTGTGTTTGAATTTAGTCACTTGGGGTGGAAATCATCAAGATTGGAAGCAAAAGAGTGTGGAAATATATTTTTTACTACTACAGGTGATTTTGGGATATTAAATGAAGTGGTGATAGAATTATTTGAATACCCTTTTTGACTTTGGATCTTCACATTATTTCATTTCTAAGAAATTTAAAATTAAATTAGGAATATCACCTCATGAAATTATGATAGAAAATTTGGTAAAAACTCCAAGTAGAAATGATAAATCAACCATGATTTATAGGAATACCCCTATTTTTATCAATGGAATAGTCTTTCCATTAAATCTTGTTGAACTACCCATGGTATAGTTTGATATTATTTTGGGTATATATTGGATTTTGGTTTATCATGCTAAAATTGATTGCAGATCCAAGAAATTTGTATTCAATATTTCATACCATAGATAGCATGTCAAGAGTCTGATAAATTGACTGGAAATGAAAGTGAAAGTTACTTATCCTATGTTTTTAAAAGAAATAATTTGTTTATATTAGTGATGTTTCAGTAGTAAATGAATATTTGGATGTATTTCTTGGTGAATTTCTTCGTGTTATTATTAATATAGAGGTTTATTTTACTATTGACTTAGTACCTGATTCTAATCCTATTTCAAAACCCCCTTATCGAATAGCTCAATTATAAATTTAATAATTTAAAAAGAAATTGAAATATTTTCTAGATAAAGGTTTCATTTGTCTTAGAACTTTACTATGGGGAGATTCTATTTTTTTAAGAATAAATATGGTTCCATGAGGATTTGGATTGATTGTAGATCCCTAAATAATATCATTGTTAAGAAAATTTACCTTTTCCTCATATCGATTATTTGTTTTATTAGATACAGAAATAATAGTGATTTTTAATGATTTATCTTAGGTTAGGGTACCATCAGTTGATGTTGAAGGAGGTAGATATTCCAAAATTTCATTTTTAATTAAATATGGGCACTATGAGTTTGTATTTATTCCCTTAGGGTTGGTTAATTCACCAAATGTATTTGTGGATATAATGAATAGTTTTTTCCATGAGTTCTTGGATAAATTTTTGGTAGTGTTTATTGATGATATATTGGTATATTTTGTAACACCTTGATATTTTTAGGAAATATTTCTCTTTAAATTATTTTTTTTCTTTGATAGCTTGTGTTACATGCAATAGCAAGTTTAGATGAATCACGTAACATTATTAAAATATTATGTGTATGTTATAGCCAAGTATTTGGATTAGAGGATATGAATAGTAATAAATAAATTATGAAAAATATATGGCCAAAATTTTATAAAATTAATTCATTAGTTATCAAATTATTATAATTAAAAATGAAAATTATTTGAAATAAAAGTGAACTTTTTCTAAAAAAAATTATGCATGAAATGTATTTTATATTAATAAATTAAATTAATCCATATTGGTGAATGATTTTAATGATATATATAAATATTATTCACTTTATAAAAATTTTTTAAACATTCAAAAAAATATTTTTTAAGCATAGGATAAGAATAAATCCAGTTTTGTGCATAAAAATATATTTTTTTCCAAAAAACATTTTTTGTTGAATTTTTCACACTTAGATTAAAATTAATTTATTCAACTTATAACTATTGAATTATATAAAATGAATTCCATATTTATAATTAGGAGGTTCAAATTTTATAAATAGGCCTCATTTATCTTTGGTCAATATGAATAGTAACTGTGGTAATATTTATGACCTCAGTAAAGGGTGAATCGGGTCAATCTAGATTAAAAATAAATTACAAGGCCAAAAAATTTCACCTGAATACTTATTTGATCAAGGTAATTCTACCCTTATCACATTATTATTTAAATTGATCATTTTAATGGAAAATTATCCTTGAAAATGACTTATATATTATTTAAATCAAAGAAAGATAAAAAATATCACTCTCTTAGTTTTAAATATACTTTATGTATTCACATAGAGATAAAAACTTGTTATGAATAAATATTAATATTCATTTTTTTTAATAAAAGTATATTTATGATGGTAATTTATTTATAATTTTTATGTATTATATAATTACCTTAAATTATTACAAAATTCCAAAACAATATTTACTCAATTAATGAAAAAATAAAATAAATTATTTTGAAAATATTAAAAGTGATATAATTTGAGTAATTTATAGTGATATATGAATTTTACAGGTGAATATTACATATTATAGTTTTTTTAAAATATTATATTCAAATTCAAACTTTTTCTTTATGACTTTTAAGTCCAAATTAAACAAATAGTGTAAAAATTGACAATAATGATATTTTATCAAAATAATATTTTATTAAATTATTTAAAAATTATAAAAATATTGGAAAAAAATAAGGTGGTTCTTATATGGTCTAAAATATAATAATTTTTTCATTTATTTTCCAATTTTCACCTTATATGTAAAAAATTATAACCCTTTAATATTGAAAAATTTGTTATCATGGTTAAAATTAAAATTGGATAACTAAGGGTTAATCAAAATGATAAGGTTTAAAATGGAACAAAAACTTATATAAATTATATTGGTTAATGGTATTAAAACACTATCCTACATTATATTTTAATCCCAATCCATGTGGATGAATTTTGTTTGATAATTAATTTATTATAATTTAATATTTTGAGAAATTCCAAAAGTGTCTCTCACCTTAATTATAAAAGAGAACCTCCTCTCTCACTTATTTAAACCACTTTAAGCCTTCTATATTGACCAAAATATAACAATTTCTCTTATAAAATTTAATATACACATTATATATGTTCTTATATTCCCAAAATACCAACCCTAGAGACCTTTAGAGGAGATATAAAGGAGTAGTTTCAAAGAAGAGGTATTTTCCTTAACAGAACACTTTCTTTTCTAATATTATTTATCTAATCTAAATATTTGGTATTTATCATAAATTAATAACTTAATTATCATTAATATAATTAAATTTTATTATTATTATGAAAAAACCATTATACACCCTCTTTCCCATCAAATGATAAGTGAAAGTATCACTCATGTGTACGTACGTCTTACCGTCTCCATGTAGCAATACAATTCATTTTTCATCACCATCTCTTATGGATAGGTATTATGATAGGTATAATTTTAATATAGTATATTAATGAAATAATTATACTTCATTAATTATAATATCACATATACCTACTTACTATCCAATCCTTTGAGAAACAATAATGTTGTTCGTGCGTACGTGTAGACTACCACCTTTGTAAAGACCTGGAAATTTCAAGGAAAATTTTTTACTTAAATACTTTGTAATTTTACGACTCTATGGCTTCTAACGGAACTTGATTCTGAGGATCGGTGTGCCCGGAATCAATTTTCGAAGTTTAGCTCAGGTACGTTCAGTAAACGAACGAGCGGGATTTTTTATCTTTTGAACTGGTGCTCGAAATTTAAATCTGAGGGCGCTGATGAACTCGCAACGCCAGAAATTTATTAAGGGGACCTTTACCACAATTTCTTCTGCTCGGGATGAGAAGTTAAATTTTGTGGATTAAATAAGAAGTGAATAAAAATTGTGGAACAATTTTTATTTTATATCAAGGGTGGTTATATCCTACATGGGAAGTTGGGGTGGGACAAGCACTTAACTACCCATGTGAGGATATCAGTGAGGTAGGGCCCACACAATCCCCAACCTTTCATTTTCCCTAAACTTCTTAAACCCCGCTCTTAAATTTGTAAACTCCTCATAACTTGTGAAACCTTTCCACTTCCTCTCTCTATCCCTCTTAACACTTTCCAACACACTTTAATCAATTAATTGAACCACTTCAATTAATTAATTTAGTGTTTGAAATTTGAATTTTGAATGCTTGGAAATATTAAATAAAATAAGGATAAGCCTTATTTTATTTGGGTTGGCAATTGTTGTGTTGGGAAGAAATTGGAGAGAGCTCTTGGGTTTCGAAGAATGGTTCATCTCCTTTGTTGAAGAATGTCAACTCTCCGACGAAGAACATCGACTCGGCGACCCCGGTTTCTCCATCCTTTTCTTCCTCTGCAACAAGGGAGGAGACACCGACACAGGAACTCGCCAACGACATCTCTCCTTATAATATTCTCTTCGTGACAAAAAGGGGAGACGACGCTTCCTCCTCGGGCACTTTCTGACGTCGCTTACGAAACCTCACCCCGCGACGCCATCTTCTGCGACATCTGACGTTCGACATCTTTTGTTGAGGTAGGGTTTTTTGTTCCAATTTTTATTTGAATAAAAATTGTTCGTTGTGCTTCGTGAAATATTTTTCATCTTCGGCCGAATGTTATCGCCTAACGTGGAAGGTGTGGGCCGAACAAACACGGCCTGACGACCCTCCGTTGTTTCTTTATCTTTTTGGAATTGCCAACCGGAGGCAGGGAAAGAACGGCGTTGTCGCGCTGTCCCGGAAACGTGGCAAAAAAACTGGCACCGTCGCGCCGGTTGAGCGGGAGGAACCGCGGCCCGCTACATGGGCCGCTTCGGCGGAAGAACCGGCCAGCCTGTTGGCCAGACGGGTGGAGGCGAACCGCGGTGCCAGGTGGGCGCCACGCTGAGGAACCGGCCAGCCCGTCGGTCGGCCGGGCGGAGCTGGACCGCGGCGCCAGGAGGGCGCCGTGTTGGAAGACCGGAGGCAGGCCCATGCGGGCTGCACGCACAGAAGACCGGCCAGTTTGTGGAAGGGCAGCTCTGCTATGCGCCGTCGGTGCGGACAACCCCCCCCCCCCCTTGGAATCCACTCGGCCTTCGGCCGAGTCGATCGTCCAGTCGGGCCGCGCTGGGTCGGGCTAAGCCGGGCCGCGCTAGGTCGGGCCGGGCCACACCCCGCCGGCCCAGGATGCGCCCCTTCAAGCTGAGTTTTGTATTCCTTCGTGCCGGATCGATACCCCTATCGGATCGGACCCATCAAACTGGGTTAACCCGACCCATTGGCCCACTGGGCTAAACGGGTAGGGCCCATTATTCGCTTAAACGTGAATAACTTAAAGACTGCGCGTCCGATCGATGCGTCGTCTATGGAACTGAGACTCTTTCTGTGAGATGGTCCTTTTGAGATACTCTAAGTGAGTTTTGGATAGATTTGGGTATCAGCTGGGTTTGAAATGAGGGTATTTCTAACCGGGGCCCTGGAACAGAAAAGCCATTATCTCTCAGACCGGGAGTCCGATTGACGTGCCGTCTATAGCATTGAATTCCTATTGACGAGACGGAACTTTGGGATTCATAAACTCTGGAATTTGTGAAAATGGATTTATTGACCCTCTTGGCTCGTGGAGCGGACCCTCCCGGAATCGAGCGTGCTGTGTGCGGGAACCCTAGAGCTGGCTGTGACTATGACGACGATGATGACTGTACTTGGATCCTACGTGGGTTCGGCAGCGAGGAAGACTATACTTGGATCCTATGTGGGTTCGGCAACGATGACGATTGTACTTGGATCCTATGTGGGTTCGGCAGCGATGGTTACTGTACTTGGATCCTACGTGGGTTCGGCAGCGATGAGTTATGTACTTGGATCCTACGTGGGTTTGGCAAGGAGATGATTCAGAGGATACATCTAATCATCTCCACCCCTCTTCATGAGAATTATACCTGTGTGAGATGAGTCTTAACTTTCAATCATTATCATTGGTATGATTTACTTCATTCCTGTGTGGACTGAATTGTTCTTGGGCTCAGAAGTTGGAGTCGTACTGGAATTGATGACTTAGGTATATGTATGGGCATATACCTAAGTAGGGTTGGTTGATTCTTCGTGTTGTTCCTTTTTTTGTGATTTATCCTTTGTGGATTCTGGGAGATCATCGGGGGTCTCGGGGTCCCTACTGAGTATCGTATACTCACCCCTGCATGGGCATTGCCCACACTACGTTGTGTTGGTTGCAAACGACGGATAGCACTGATCGTGGTCGAGTCTTGTGGAGTTGGACAGTTTTCGAAGGTGGACCACCTAGCGGGACATACACGAAGTGGACGGACAAACCCAAGGTACCAACGAGACTATCTGTACCCACCCTTCAGTTGGGATTCCCAGAGGACGACTCGGTGGTTTTTGTTTTACTTTTCAGCTGTTGTACTTTCCTTATTAGTTGTACTATACTTTGAGTTTGGTTTGTATATCGGCCCATTTACTTTCCAGCACTTACTTTTGTACTCAATTTACTTTGTGTTTACTCAAGCTTGCGTACTCTGTTGTGTTTTTTTACTTATATAAAGGCAATGTCTTCCCTTTTATCGAGAATTACGCCTTTGGTGCTAGTCACCATCCCCTAGCCTATGGAAGGCGGGCTTGGGGTAGTCACGGCATGGGCCCCGAGGACAGGTCGTGACAAATTGGTATCAGAGGTAGTCGGTTCTACCGCAGAACTCAGGACTCTGATAATTTCTTCTGTGAATCAATAGTGTTAAGAGTATTGAGTGTGGTTTTCAATCTAGGGAGTCTAGTGTTGGTGCGGCGGCCGATGTATCCATACACCAGGACCTTGACTTTTGATTTCCAACTCAGTGCTCAAAAACACTGATTGCATGTGTGTTTCAAAAGTTTTCTTTGTGATTACTTTGTGTCAGCTTATCAGGTATACTATATTAATCATGGTGCACCTGTTTCTTTTCAGTATGACCCCATGAAGGCAGTCAGCTAGGGTTCTGAGCTTTGTGCGAGATGGCAGCCCACCGAGCGACGAGGCCTCAGTGCAGGGCCCCATTACAGCGGAGGCACCGGCGGTACCTCTACCCACTGGGCCACCGATACCACCAGTCCCGGAAGTGGAGAGTGCATGCCGCCTGAGTGCGTTGCACGAGTTTCAATGATAGAGACCGGCCAGGTTCTGCGGAGAGACAGACCCTCAGGCAGCCGAGGATTGGCTGGAGGCTATCGTCAGAGTCTTCATATTAGTAGGGACACCAGCTGACCTTATTGTGATCCTTGCGGCAAGTCTCCTGCATGCAGCAGCAGGTAGATGGTGGAGTCCGATGCTCCAGGTGCACGATGAGGCATCACTACTTTGGACAGACTTCGAGAGCCTCTTCCGCTCGGAGTTTGTTCTGACCACCCTTCGTGCGGTGTGCATCCAGGAGTTACTACAGCTGCGGCAGGGCAGCATGACAGTAGCCCAGTACTCGGCGAGATTTACCGGCCTCTCGCGCTACTCTACGGACATGGTACGGGACCCATTCTTCCAGGCTCGGACCTTTGAGCAGGGACTTAGGCATGAGATCAGGGCTTCCATGGTCTCCCTCGACATTCCGATGCAGGAAGGAGTACTGGAGCGAGCCCTTCTTATGGAGAGATTCCTAGTTGAGCCGACGCCAGCAGTGAGGCCTACCACAGGGCGACACGTAGAGGAGTCTTCTGCAGCTGGCAGTAGACAGATGCTGCAGAGGTCCAAGTGGACCAGGATTACAGTTGGGAGACCATAGGATACTGGTTCGGATGTGTGGGGCACACGCAGTAGATCCATCCATACAAGAGGAAGGCAATGTTATGCATGCGGTGGGCAGGGCCACAAGGCTCGTGACTGCCCGACCCACCATGCATAGAAGCAGTATACGGTTGAGGGACCACCCAGGTAGAGGCATAGGTTAGACCGTGGCGGTCAGTAGGGAGCAAGAGGACGAGGCAGAGGAGCTGGCCGAACAGCAGGTGGTAGACGATGCTTCGAGGCTCTACCACCACCACCACCAGGAGGACCACCCCGACCTCAGGAAGTTGGCAGACAGGGGCAGGCTCAGCTCCAGGCAGTCGAGGCCTACGACTACGGCACACATGAGATGACTCGAGGTACTATATGTGTCTACTCCACCCTTTATGCAGTTCTTATAGACACATGAGCGAGTCATTCTTTCATTTTCGCTGCCCTTATTCGGAGCTCAGAGATTCCGACAAAGCCGTTGGCTCGATCCTTACGGCTAGAGACTCCTACAGGAGCAGACTCGACAATTACACACTGGTTCCGGTAGTGTGAGATTACTCCAGGAGGTGAGAGATTTGGCTGGGATCTTCTTGTAGTAGCATTGAGGCCTTACGACGTCATCTTGGGTATGGACTAGTTATCTACAGTCCATACCCAGATTGACTGTATTAGGCTCAAAGTGTGGTGTGTCCGCACAGATGGGAGCAGTTTCACCTTCACCGGCGAGAAGGGAGCCTTTGCAGCGCAGGATGGACTTATGTAGAGGAGAGGGCAACTGATCACACATCAGTTGGCTTGTCTCATCCTCGGAGCGGTTGATGTGCGGAGTCCAAGTTTTCTTGTTGTGGTGGATCATTATGCGGATGTTTTCCCTAATGACGTTCCAGGACTACCTCCTCACAGATGGGTATACTTCTACATTTACCTGTACCCCGAGACAGCACTGATATCTACTCCAGCATATCGGATGGATCCCGCTAAGCTTCGTGAGCTGCGGGTACAGCTGGAGGACTTGCATGGAAAGGGATTCATCCGAACCAGTGTTTCACCCTGGGCTTCACTAATTTTATTCGCCAAGAAGGCGGATGGGATCTTACGACTATGTGTCGACTACCATCACCTGAATCAAGTGACCGTAAAGAACAAGTATCCACTCCCGAGGATTGACGACCCTTTGATTAGCTCAAGGGATCATGATGGTTCTCGAAGATAGACCTCAGGTCAGGCTATCATCAGCTCAGAGTTCGGGATGAGGATGTGCATAAGACATCCTTCAGGTGTCAGTATAGCCCCTATGAGTTCTTGGTTATGCCCTTTGGCATAACAAATGCACCATCAATGTTCATGAGTCTCATGAACAGGATCTTCCAGCCTTACCTTGATCGTTTTGTCGTAGTCTTCATCGATGACATACTGATTTACTCGACTACTGAGGTGGAGCATGCCTACCACTTGCGGGTTATACTGGACACACTCTGAGAGCACCAGCTTTATGGTAAGCTCTCGAAGTGCCAGTTTTGGATTCGAGAGGTTCACTTCTTGGGTCACGTCATCTCGGAGGCGGGAGTTTCTATGGATCCTGTGAAGATTGAGGCAGTACTTTCTTGGGAGCCACCCAGGAGCGTGATGAAGGTGCGGAGTTTCCTAGGTCTGGCTGGGTACTATCGGAGATTTGTTCCAGACTTCTCCAGATTTTCAGCACCGCTTTCATCTTTGACGAAGAAGGGGAAACCCTTCATGTGGTCAGATATATATCAGCAGATCTTCCAGGAGCTGAGACAGAGATTGACCAGTGCACCCATCTTGAGGCTGCCGGAGGAGGGTGTAGGGTACGTAGTTTACTGCGATGCATCAGGGACTGGAATCGGGTGTGTCCAGATGCAGGATCTGGTAGTGATTGCCTATGGTTCACGACAGTTGAGGCAGCACGAGTAGAACTATGCTACCCATGACTTGGAGTTAGCAGCAGTGGTCTTCGCCTTGAATATGTGGCGGTACTATCTGATGGGCGAGCGCTTTACAGTCTACTCTAACCACCAGAGTATCAGGTACATCTTCTTGCAGAAGGACCTGAACCTGAGATAGCAGTGATGGCTTGAGATCCTCCAGGACTATGACTTTTAGATAGTCTATACTCCAGGGAAGGGGAACGTTGTGGCTGATGCTCTTAGCAGGAGTTCGGGCATTCAGCTACTTGGAGAGGCGACAGAGCAGTTAGCCTCTTTGCAGATATCCTTCATGGATAGAGATGGGGCAGCCTTCCTACAGTCCCTCACAGTCACTCCTCCACTGCTTCAGCGGGTCAGAGAGTCATAGCGTGGGGACGTTGACTGTGAGACGCGACGTGCTCAGATTTCCATAGGGTAGGCGCCTGATGGATTTTCTGAAGGAGCAGAGCATGTCATCCTCTTTAGGGGACGTACCATGGTACCAGTTGCAATGTAGGATAAAGTGTTGAGGGAGTTTCAAACTTCCCCTCTAGCTATACATCCAGGAGTGGCAAAGATGTACTAGGACCTCAGACGACAGCATTGGTGGCTGGGTATGAAGAAGGCTATAGCAGAGTTCGTTTCACGATGCCTCACTTGCCAGCAAGTGAAGGTGGAGCATCAGGTACCAGCAGTCTTGGTACAGCCCTTAGAGGTTCCGTAGTGGAAGTGGGATGGGATATCCATGGATTTTGTGATGGGGCTCTCACATACTTCTAGAGGACACGACTCCATTTGGGTGATCGTAGACCGACTCACCAAGTCGGCCCACATCCTACGGATCAGAGAGCAGGGATCAGTTGAGATCTTGGGGAGCCTCTACGTTCAGGAGATCGTGTGGCTTCATGGTGTTCCATCGTCTATCATCTCTGATTGAGACGCTCTCTTTACTTCCTGGCTTTGGAAGGGGTTGCAGGAGGCATTTGGGACGCAGCTACGCATGAGCACCGCCTTTCATCCTCAAACGGATGGGCAGACTGAGAGGACCATTTAGAATCTCGAGGACATGCTCCGTGCATGTGTCCTTGACTTTGGTCGCAGTTGGGAGGATCACCTACCCTTGGTGGAGTTTGTGTACAACAACAGATATCATTCCACCGTCGGGATGGCACCATACGAGGCATTGTACGGCCGACCTTGAAGATCACCTCTGTGTTGGACATACCCTGGGGAGTCAGCACTTGTAGGACTAGAGATGGTCCAGGCTATGACGAAGAAGGTTCAGATCATCCAAGAGCAGATGAGGACTACACAGAGCAGACAGAAGTCCTATGATGATAGGAGACGGAGACCACTAGAGTTCGAGGATGGAGACCACGTTTTCTTACAGGTCTCACCTCGATGTGGATTACGGAGATTTGGTCGGGGCGGCAAGTTATCTCCGCACTTCATCGGACCTTTCCAGGTCCTCAGCAGGGTAGGCGAGGTGGCTTACTGTCTGGCCTTTCCACCTCTGTTGCACCGGGTGCATGACGTCTTCCACGTATCTCAGCTGAGTAGATACGTGCACAACCCGACCCACATCATTGATCATGGGGAGCTGGACATCGATGATGGAGCTACATTCATGGAGGTCCTGGTGGAGATCGAGGATCAACAGGAGCGGGTCCTGCGTTGATGGTCTATTCCTCTGGTGCGTGTTCGTTGGCAGCACAAGAACTTCCAGGAGAGCGCATGGTGGCGAGAGGCTCAGATGCGTGCATAGTACCCTCTCTTTTTTCCCTAGTTTATGATGTAGCTTTACGCGGACGTAAATCCCTGAGGTGGGATAAATTTAAAGACCCATAAATTTCAAGGAAATTTTTTTTTAAAATACTTTGTAATTTTATGAGTCTATGGCTTCTGACGACACTTGATTCCAAGGCCCGGTGTGCCCGGAATCAATTTCGTAAGTTTAGCTTGGGTATGTTTAGTAAACGAATTAGAGGGATTTTCTATCTTTTGAACCAGTGCTCAGAAATGAAATATAAGGGCGCCAATGAACTCGCAGCACCGGTAATTGCTTAAGGGGACCTTTACCGCAATTGCATTTTCTCGGCATGAGAAGTTAAATTTTGTGGATTAAATAAGAAGTGAATAAAAATTGTGGAACAATTTTTATTTTATATCAAGGGTGGTTATATCCTACATGGGAAGTTGGGGTGGGACAAGCACCTAACTACCCATGTGAGGATATTAGTGAGGTGGGGCCCACATGATCCCCAACCTTTCATTTTCCCTAAATTTCTTAAACCCCCCTCTTAAATTTGTAAACTCCTCATAACTTGTGAAACCTTTCTACTTCCTCTCTCTCTCCCTCTTAACTCTTTCCAACACACTTTAATTAATTAATTGAACCACTTAAATTAATTAATTTAGTATTTGAAATTTAAATTTTGAATTCTTGGAAAGATTAAATAAAATAAGGATAAGCCTTATTTTATTTGGTTTCGCAATTGTTGTGTTGGGAAGAAATTGGAGAGAGCTCTTGGGTTTCGAAGAACGGTTCATGTCCTTTGTACAAGAACACCAACTCTCCGACGAAGAACATCGACTCGGCGACCCCGGTTTCTCCGTCCTTTTCTTCCTCCACAACAAGTGAGGAGACGCCGATGCAGGAACTCACCAATGAAGTCTCGCCTTATAATCTTCTCTCCGTGATAAAAAGGGGAGACGATGCTTCCTCCTTGGGCGCTTTCCAACGTTGCTTACGAAACCTCACCCCGCGACGCCGTCTTCCACGATGTTCGAAGTTCGACATCTTTTGTTGAGGTAGGGTGTTTTGTTCCAATTTTCATTTGAATAAAAATTGTTCGTTGTGCTTCATGAAATCTTTTTCATCTTCAGCCAAATGTTATCACCTAATGCGGAGGGCGCGGGCTGAACAAACATGGCCCGATGACCCTCCGTCATTTGTTGATCTTTTTGGAATTGGAAACCGGAGGTGGGGAAAGAACGGTGTCATCGCGTTGTGCCGGAAACGTGGCAAAGAAAACCGGTGTCATCACGCTAGTTGTGTGGGAGGAACCGCGGCCCGCTACACAGGCCGCTTCAGTAGAAGAACTGGTCATCCCGTCGGCCAGACGGGCGGAGGCGAACCCCGGCGCCAAGTGGGCACCGCACTGAGGAACCGGTCGGCCCGTCGGCCGGCCGGGCTGAGCTGGATCGTGGCGCCAGGAGGGCACCGCGTTGGAAGACTGGCGGCCCGCCCATGCAGGACGCGTGAGCAGAATACCGGCCGTTCTAGCCGCCCGGTTTGGGGAAGGGCGGCACCGCCAGTGCGGAACCCCCCCCCCCCGGAACCCGCTTGGCCTTCGGCCGAGCCAGCCGGGCCGCGCCAGGCCGGGTCGGGCCGCGCCCTGCCGGGCCGCGCCGCACCCCTTTAGGACGAGTTGTGTATTCCTTTAGGCCGGTTCAACACCCCTGTCGGGTTGGACCTGTCAAACGGGGTTAACCCGACCCGTCGGCCCACTGGGCTAAACGGGTCGGGCCCGTTATTCGCTTAAACGTGAATAACTTAAAGACCGCGCGTCCGATCAACGCGCTGTCTACGACACTGAGACTCTTTCTATGAGATGGTTCTTTTATGATACTCTAAGTGAGTTTTGGACAGCTTTGGGTATCGGCTGGGTTAGAAACGAGTGTATTTCTTACCAGGCCCCTAGAACAGAAAATCCATTATCTCTCAGACCGGGCATCCGATTGATGCGTCGTCTGTTGCGTTGAGTTCCTACTGACGAGATGGAACTTTGGGATACATAAACTCTATACTTTGTGATAGTTGATGTATCGACCCTCTTGGCTCATGGAGTGGACCCTCCCGGAATCGAGTGTGCTGTGTGCAGGAACTATAGAGCTGGCTACGACTGCGATGACGATGACAACTGTACTGGGATCCTGCGTGGGTTCAGCAGCGAGGATTACTGTACCTAGATCCTCCAAGGGTTCGGCAGTTATGATGACTGTACTTGGATCCTATGTGGGTTCGGCAGCGATGGTTACTTTACTTGGATCCTACGTGGGTTCGGCAGTGACGACTTCTGTACTTGGATCCTACATGGGTTTGGCAAGGAGATGATTCAGAGGCTACATCTAATCATCTCCACCCCTCTTCATGAGAAGTATACATGTGTGAGTTGAGTCTTGACTTTCAATCATTATCATTGGTATGATTGACTTCATTCATGCGTGGACTAAATTGTGCTTGGGCTCGGAAGTTGGAGTCGTACTAGAATTGATGACTTAGGTATATGTATGGTCATATACCTAAGTAGGGTTGGTTGATTCTTCGTGTTGTTCCTTTCCTTTTTGGTTTATCCTTAGTGGATTCTGGGAGACATTCGGGGGTCTCGGGGACCCTAGTTAGTATCGTATACTCACCCCTTCATGGTCATTGCCCGCACTACGTTGTGTTGGTTGCAGATGACGGATAGCACTGATCGTGTTCGAGGCTTGTGGAGATGGACGGTATCTGGAGGTGGACCACCTGGCGGGACATACACGAAGCGGACGGACAGACCCGAGGTACCGATGAGACTATTTGTACCCACCCTTCAGTTGGGATTCCCAAAGGATGACTCGGTGGTTGCCGTTTTAATTTTTAGCTGTTGTAATTTCTTTCTCAGTTGTACTATACTTTCAGTTGGGTTTGTATACCGGCCCATTTACTTTCCAGCACTTACTTTTGTACTCAGTTTACTTTGTGTTTCCTCAAGCTTGTGTACTCTGTTGTGTTTTTTTTACTTATATAAAGGCAATTCCTTCCCTTTTATCGGGAATTACTCCTTTGGTTCTAGTCGCCAGCCCTTGGCCTATGGAAGTCGGGCTTGGGGTAGTCACAGCACAGGCCCCGAGGACGGGTCGTGATAACCTCCACAAAGCGATGTGATTCATTTTTCATTTATATTTTACTTAGATGCTAATAAGGATGAATTTGATGAATATATAGGATATATATAATATAATAATAATCTTTTAAAATTTAATTAATAATAACTTTTCTTTATTTCAATCCATTGAAAAATGAAAACAGTGCTCATGCGTACATATAGCCTACTGTCTCCATGAATGGTGTAATTCATTTTTTCATCTCTAAAATTTATATGTGACTATAAATATGCATATAATGAATATATATTATATTTATATAATGGTTAATATTATGAATATTATGTAAACAAGAAAAATGTACAAGGTTCGAAAATATTGTACTGATATACTCATGATAAACGAAACAGTTAACACTCATAAATAATGATTTTAATAAGGATTTATTGATAAAAGGGGGTGTTGAAATGTTATAAAGGGATCGTATATGATATTATAAGTACTAAAATGGATCTGGTATATAATTATAATAAATTTAGATTTATTATACAATATTTTAGAGTGATTTTTAAGTAATACGCACTCATGGTAAGGGTTTTATGGTATAATCTCATTGTTTATCATGATTGTTTATGATTATGTTTCAAATGATGAAATATTAAGACCTAACTCTAAATAAACTTATTAATTTTATCCTCCTCTATATATTTATTTAAAATAAATGTTTTCTTTTCATTTCCCTGTAATTATGTACTAAAAATACCAAAAATATGTTTTTAAGTAAAATCAACTTCATTTGTCTCTTCTGTCGGAAAACAACTTTTTCTTCCATATCCATGTTTTCTAAAAATGTTTTAAATAACTTTTTTAGTATTATAATAAGATTTTTTTAATTCTTTTTTACCCATGTTTTCTTTTTTACAAAGTGGTTTTAAAGGAATCTTTTTTCTCATTTTCCAAATGAGTTACTTTGTCACTTTTCTGATAAAAGTATGGAAGTAATGTTTTTTAACTTATACATCATGAATAGATTTTATAGAAGTTATGAATAAGTTTTTTATTTAAATATTCCTTTACAATTTTATATGTTTATTTTCAATGAAAATTGTTTCCTTCATATTTTCAAAAAAAATAATAAGTGATTTCAATATGGAAAGGTTATTTTGTTTAAGAGAGTTTTAATGATTTATTAATGTCATTTCTATTCATCAAAGACAACAACCCTTGATTTCACTTATGATTTACTATGGATATATTTCAATGATACCATCCCTACTTATTATCTATATGGTTTATTTGTATGATGAAAAGAGGTTTATGAAACTCATTTCTTTTCTATGGGTTATGCTATGGTGAAATGATGAAATGTTTATGAAACCCATTTCTTTTCCATGGGTTATACTATTATGAAATTTTTATGAACCCCATTTTTCATGTGGTCTAATATGATTAATTATTTATGATATTTTTTCACCTATATGTATGATTTTTATTATGTGATTGGTGGGACATATATCTTCCTTCAATTCATTGGGTAAAGATTGATATCTCATGAGACATATAAGACTAAAATGGGGATTGAACCTAGTTCAATAATGAACTTTTTCCACTATAATAATCTTTAGAGTGAACCTTGACTACTATGATGGTTTGGGGAGTGAACTTATTCCACTATGATAGTCTTATAAGAGATCCTTGACTACAAAGGAAATGATTTTCTATACTTATGTTTATTCCACAATTTCATTCTTATAACAATGTTATAAAATCATAGATCATATTATTTGATTCATTTATGATTCATGTTTTATGAACTACCAAGATTTATTTCATGACTCAATATTCTTAACTATTATATAAAGGATATTATTTTCAAATGTTAATCTCATGTTCGCATTCCCTTTTTATCATGTTATTATTATATGATCATTGATATCTCCCTTATTTACCCTAACTTAGCATCAGAGGACACCCTATTATTATGTTTCCTTTCCCTGGGTTATGAAGAAATGTATTAAGTATGATATGTATAAGAAGGTTGATAGTTATTAATAAATAAGTTAGACACATTTTAGATATTTTATGAACTAGTTATTTATGTTTCCAAGTTTAAAAAGATACTAAAC
This sequence comes from Viscum album, assembly GCA_963277665.1. NCBI lineage: Eukaryota > Viridiplantae > Streptophyta > Magnoliopsida > Santalales > Viscaceae > Viscum > Viscum album. The sequence continues at coordinate 1,071,844,004 of OY728121.1, read as the reverse complement.
CTATACAATTTTGATGTGAATCATTATGTTATGTAAATAATATTCATCTATTTAGATGTAATATCTATGTATGAAAATTATGGGTTGATATAGTTGGTATTAGATAAAGGTTTTGTTAACCTTTGGAAACTAGGATAAAAAACTTTATTAAGAACACTAGGGATAAGTTTAACCATAGGATAAAATCCTAAAGCCTTGGTAATGATCATGAATGAAATATGTTAAACCTAAGGTGTCAAAGAATAAGGTAACATGATTTAAACATCTTATAAATATTTTTTCATGATTATGTGGTTTTCCACCATGATTATTATTTCTCACACTCTGCTTTTGGTTATAGTCAATGGTCAGAACCTGAAGGATCGTGTAAATGTTGAATGTGATGGACAGTGTAGTGATTTTCCTCCTGAGAAACAAAATGTTATGTGATATGGAATGAAAAATATTATTTATATGATCACATGGATTTTTCATTCAATTAATCACACTAATATTCCTAATGGGAAAGGGTTGAATAATATTTTTTAGTCCTTCATGAGGCAATGTCCCCCATTCTTTTAGTGGTTCCACTAATCCACTATACACCAAGAAATGGATCGGTACCATTGAAAATATATTTTACATTATTTAGTTTTTATAACATGATAAATTTATTCTAGATGTTTATCATTTATAAAGAAAAGAATATCATTGGTGGACTCTTATCAAAAACATGAGAGAATAAGAATAATTTGAATCTATTGAGTGGGATGAATTTGAAAGATTACTTTTCAATAAGTTATTTCCTCATATTCTTCATATAAATATGGAAAAATAATTCATTGAGTTAAAGAATAATGATAATGAATCTATTGTTACTTATTAATAAAATCTCATGATACTTACAAGGTACGCTTCTGGTATTATCATCCAACCTGAAATTAAGTTTGATTGGTTCTTTAGTGGCTTAAAACCAAATCTACAAAGGGAGTTAGAAGTAAGGGACATTAATAGATATAAATAAATGTTTTTATGTGATCCAAATATGGATTTGAATATTATAGTTACCCATCAATATCATGGTTTTTAAAAGAAAAGAAAAATAAAATTCAAAGGAAATTCAAAAAACAATAGAGAGAATAAAATGAGCCTTCCTTTATTCTCAAAGTGTGTAAGGAAACATGGGGAAGATTTTATTAAGGTAATTAGTAAATTATTCAAGTATAGAAAGTATGTTTATCAAGAAATAAAATGCTAAAGTGATAGGAAGAAGTTATATAATGATACAAATAGATAGAAATATCCACAGAATACACTACCCATACTATAGTGTTTTAAATTCAAGGAGTATAGTAATTATTCTAACCAGTTCCCTAATATAATGGTTAATGATGATGATCTACATCAATAACCTCTTAATCCTAGAGATAAGGGAAATATCATGTAATCACTATTTCTGATGACGGGTATGATAAAAGCATGGTGAAAGGTACACTTACCATCTAATTTATAACTATTAATGTCTTATTTGATTTTGGATCTACTAACTCTTTTATATCTAAAGACCTTTCTAATGGTATCATAGTACCACCTCAAAAATTAGATGTTTAGTAAGAAGTAAAAACCCCTAATGGTATGAAGATCTCCTCTCAAGTCTATCATTCTTCTCTGGTTGAAGTTTGTGGGAATGTGTTTCCTGGAAATGTTTTCATTCTTCTTTTAGTTGAATTTGATGTTATTTTGGGTATATATTGGATTTATTTATATAAATCCCACATAAATTAATAAGGAATGGATGTTAAGTTTGATATTATAAACCAACCTTCGATCTCCTATCAGTGTGATAAAAAAAATGAACTCCTGGTGGAAATTGAATTTATCATATGGTTCATGATTCCTATTCAAAAAGGTTTATTATTTGAAATAGTTGGGAAGAAACTCGACATTGAATATATTCCCATTGTTCAGGACTTTATTGATATCTTTCCAGAAGATTTTTCCAATCTTCCACCAAATCGTGTGGTTGAGTTTTCAATAGAACTCATAATGAGTGCTACACATATTTCAAACACTCTATAAAGAATGGCCCTGATTGAGTTGCAATAATTGAAGAAAAATTTTCAGGAGAATATTGAAAAGGGATTAAATCAGATAAGTGAATCACCTTTGGGTGCACCTATTCTATTTTTTCAGAATAAATATTGTTCAATGTGACTCTGCATTGATTATTTACAACTTAACAAGATCACTATCAAGAGAAACTATCTTATTCCCCATATTTATGACTTGTTTGATCAATTGTATGGATCTCAATACTTTCTCAAGATTGATATTTGTTTTGGATATCATAAATTGAGGTTTAATGAGTAGGATATACCCGATACATCATTTCATACAAGGTATGAACACTGAATTTATAGTGATTCCATTTGGTCATACTAATTCTCCTACTATCTTCATGGATTTAATTAATAGAGTCTTTAGAGATTACCTTGATCAGTTTATGGTAGTATTTATAGATGATATTATTATTTATTCAAAGAGAAAGGAATATCATGAAGATCACTTGATTATTCTATTAAAGACCCTAAGTAATGATAATCTTTATGAAAAATTTACTAAGTGTGAATTTTGGATTTGTAAAGTTTCATTATTGGGTTATATAATCTCAAGTCAGGTTATATCAGTATACCCTTAAAAGATAAAAGTTAGTATACATTAGCTCAAACCAACCATTGTGAATGGGATCTATAGTTTTCTTAGTTTGGATGGATATTATTGGCACATTTTTGGATAATTTTTCCTAGATATTGAATCCACTCACCAATTTTACTCAAAAGGGATCCAAGTTCCTTTAGATGGATGGAAGGAATGCTTTAAGTAACTAAAGAGAAGTATAGTATTCACACATATACTTACACTACCCTGCAATGGAGAAGGGTTTTTAATCTATAATGATGCATCAAAGAAGATATCGAGATGCATCCTCATACAGAATTATATGATTATAGATTATTCATCACAATAATTTAAGGTCCATGAGAAAAATTATCCAACTCATGATTTAGAGTTATTTGTGATACTTTTTTCATTAAATATATATATTCTTTATCCCTATAGATAATGGTGTGATATATATACTAATCAAAAAAATTTAAAGTATATTTTCACTAAAAAATAGTTGATCATGTGCCAAAGAAGATGGTTGGATCTTATTAAAGATTATGAGTGATCAATACATTACCACCCTGGGAAAGCAAACAAGGTATCAAATGTTCTTAGTTGAAAGGATCATGATAGGTTATCTATGATGAGGATCAAAAATATCTAATATTTATGGACTTGAAAATTATGGATCTTTAAATATTGATGAAAGGGTATAAATATTATCTTTCTCAAATGAGTGTTCAACCATCTATCCAAGTGAATATTAAAGAGTCATAGAATACAGATATAGAGCTACAAGAGAAGGTGATAAATGGTCCTGAGTACAACCTTGATTGTGATTGAATAATAAGGTTCGGGAACTCTATATGAATCCCTTTGATACCAGATTTGAATAATGATCTATTGGATGAAGATCATAGTTCTTAATTCTTTATTCATACCATAATTATAAAGATGTATAGAGTTTTGAAAGAGTATTTCTAGTGGGATGGAATAAAGAGATATATTTCAAATTATGTTTCTTGGTTATTAATATGTTATTAAGTTAAGGATGAGAGACAAGATTCTAAGGGGGTTTTTAACCATTATCCACACCATAATGGAAATGGGAAAAAATCACCATAGATTTTTTCATCAGACTCACTAAAATATCTAAAGGGCGTAATGCTATTTGGGTTGTAGTCAATCGCCTTAAAAATTAAGCACACTTAATTTTCATCAAAGAATATTTATCTCTTAATCAACTTACTCAATTATATATTAAGGAAGTGGTAATATTTCATGGTGTACTACTATCAATTGTATCTAATCAGGATCCAAGTTTTACTTCAAAATTTTAGAGAATTATTCAAAAGACTATAGATACAGAGTTAAGTTTCATTGCTAATTATCATTATTTGATAGATGGTTAGTCTGAGAGGACCATTTAAACTCTAGAATAAATTTTGATAACTTTATATATGGATTTAAAATTTGTTTGAGATCAAAACCTTCCTTGGTGTAATTTTATTACAATAATATCCTTTACTCCAACATTTATATGGATCCTTATGAAGCCCTCTATGATAGAAATTGAATAAATCTAAAATTTTGGAATAAATTAAGAGAAATAAAGCTCTTGGGACCAGATTTAGATGAGGAAATGGAATATAAGGTTATATCCATTCAGTAAAACAAAAGAGCATCTCAGATTCGAAAAAAGTTATAATGATAATCTTCAGAAAGATTTACAGTTTGAAGTTTGTGATATGTTTTTCCTATGAATGTCTCCCTTAAATAGGTAGATAATATTTGGAAAGAAGGGGAAGCTAATACCTATGTATAATGGTAGTTTCAAAATTCTTAATCATATTGGGACATTAGCTTATTTATTGTCACTTCCACCAAATTTCCCTCATGTTCATGATGTTTTCCATGTATCTCTCCTCGATAAGTACATACCTAATCCTTCACATGAACTAAACTCATAGGTCATACCACTAGAGAAAGATTGTTCTTATCAAAAACAGCTAATATATATTCTAGATAATAGAGAGAAATTTCTATGAAACAATACCACTCACCTGGTCAAATATTTGTGGTGAAACCACTAATTAGAGGAAGTTACATGGGAACCTGAGGATGCAATAAGGTTGACATATCCTCATTTTTTTGTATCATAGTGATGAGTTTTGAGAGTAAAATTCATTTTAGAGGGGGTAGAATATAACAACCCAATATTTTTATAAAATATTTATCTTTAAATAATTTTTTTTCCTCGATAGCTTGTGTTACATGAAACAACAATTTTAGATGAACCGTATAAAATTATGAAAATATTTTGTGTCTCTTATCACCTAGCTGTTGGATTGGTGAGTATGAATAGTAATAACTAAATTGTGAAAAATATATGGTATACACTTTAATAAAATTAATTCATTATTTAACAAATTATTATAATTAAAAGTAAAAATTATTTGAAATAAAAGTGATTTTTTCAAAAAAAATTGTTTTTATGCGCACAATGTATTTTATATTAATAAATTAGATTAATCTCTATTGGTGAGTGATTTTAATAAATTTTATATATTATTTACCTGATCAAATGTTTTAAAAATTCAAAAAATATTTTTCTAATCATAGGATAAGAATAAATCTAGTTTTATGTTTAAAAATATATTTTTTCTAAAAATTAGTTTTTGTCAAATTTTGTGCACTTATTTTAAAATTAATTTATACCATTTATATGTATTTAATTAGATAAAATTAATTCAATATTAAGAATTATATGGTTATTATTTTTTAAATATTTCCCTTTATTTTTGTTCAATATGAATAGTAACCTTGGTAAAATTTATTGTCTCGATAAAGGGTAAATAGGGTTAATCTAGATTAAAAATAAATGATAATGCCAAAAAATTTCATCAAAATTTATATTTGGTGAAGGAAATTCAAGACTTATTGCCTTATTATTGAAATTTATTTCTTTAATGAACACTTTTCCATAAAAATGACTTATATATTATTTAAATCAAATAAAGTTACAAAATGACACTCTCTTAGTTTTAAATATAATTTATGTGTTCATATAGGGAAAAAAATTCTTATGAATTAATATTAATATTAAATTTATTATTAATTAAATTATATTAATTATCATAATTTATTTATAATTTTTATGTATTTTATAAGTTTGTTAAATGCTTACACAACAACAAAATAGTATTTATTCAATTAATGAAAAAATAAAATAAATGGTTTTGAATATATTAAAAGTGATATAATTTAAGAAAGTCATAGTGTTCTACAAATTTTATTAGTGAATATTACATATTATTTTTGTTTCAAAAGATTATATTTTAATTCAAACTTTGTCTTTACGTCTTTTAATTCAAATTAAATGAATAGTGTAAAATTTGACAATAATAATATTATATCAAAATAATATATTATTAAATTATTTAAAATCATATAAATCTATAAATAAGAAAATTTGGTTATGATATGGTCTAAAATTTTATAAATTGACCACTTATGGGCCAATTTTCACCTTATAAGTAAAAATTACAACCCTTTAATATTGAAAAAATTATTACCGTAGTTAAAATTAAAATTGGTTAACTAAGTGTTAATCAAAATGATAAGGTTTAAAATGAGACTAAAACTTATCTGAATTGTATTGGTTATTATTATTACAACCCTATCCTGTCGTGGATTCTGATACCTATCCATTTGGAGGCATTTTTTGTAACAACACCAACTCCAGTAGCCCTAAGTTGGTGGTTACTTTATTATATTATTATTATATATAAGGAATCGCATCTTAAAGAACCGAATAGTGTAGTAATCTTGAAGAACTAGATATATACATGGTACCCTTATTAAATTGGTAATTATACATAGATCATAAAAAAAATAAAGTAATCTTCATTCTTAAACTTATTCAAATATTCCTTCTTCGTATCATGGGGAAAATAAAACATAAGAAGGTTGATCTCAAATGCTTAGTAAGGATATGTGTACGTTAGAAGCTATCATGAATCAATAATAAATGAAACGTAATAAATATGGAAAGTTAAATAACTTAACACACAATCTATTTAATCAATAACTTTTCTATCATGATAAGATAATTCATAATCATTATGGAAATGTAAATAATTTGAAACTAATTCCATTCAATAAATAACAAGTACACAAACTGAATCCATGGATAATATCATAGTGAAAATTTAATGGATAATAATAACTAAGTTATTAATGAGGGAGAGGCTTAATATTATACACCATGATCTCAGATATCATGGTATCTATACTTTCAAGACCTTTCACAAGAAAGTTTAACCATTATGGGTAAAAACCCATTTAATTTCACCAACTTATTTGTCTTATGAGACATATAAATACATCAAGGGGCTATCTATAACGGGGCCCCATCCACGTATACATTTCTAAAGCATTACTCATATATGAAAATAATAAATATAATTCATGAACAATGTTCCTTATTAATAAATATTCATATTGAGTAAGAGATACAGATTTACCATTATAACCCCAGTTATTCAAATAACTTTCAAAGTAATCACCTTATATAAAAACTGGTATACATTTTAGGAAATAATCATATCCATGATACAAGAAATATGCATATTTAAAAAAATGAATTTTTCAATAAATTAGGGTCATAAATAAATCAAATGGACATTATATACACCATAGAAAAGAAATTAGGTTCATAACAATAAAATATGTCTCAATGAAGTGAAATTGATATGAATTCCCATACAAAGATCAAATCATTCAAGTGAGAATTAATTAAATGAATTTATTCTATGTATAAACTATAAATCCACATAAAAATTTGAAAATAAAAAAAAAGATAATAAAAATTAATTTCACACATAATCTTAACGTGACATAATCAATTAAGTATAAGTTTAACTCAAGGAATGGAAATTGAGTTAAGAAATCCCTACCTCACGCTTCCCTTTTTTTGTGCATACTTTTAACCTCCTGTATAATGGTTTAAATAATGTTATTAATATAATGTATAACCATATTCATATTTATTATATCTTATATGATCCTTTTATAACCTTTACCATTTTTTCATTAATAATTTTTCATTATTACCATTGTTTTGGGTGTTTACTGCTTCATTTTTCCATGCATGTTTTGTTACATAAGTTCTAGTTCATGTACATGGGATGTGAATTTATCATCTCAAAAAAATTAGTAATTCTATAATTATCATATTTAATGATTCAAAATATTTTTATAACCATTATTGAATGAAGAAAATGTAAAATGAATCGCAACGCCTCATGGATATGGTAGGTCATATGTATGCACAAGCGATGATATCATTCCATTAAAAGGTGAAATGGTAAAGAAGTGGATGATATATTAATTTTAAAAAATAAATATCATTTAAAAATTATCCTATATATCCATTATTTTCATCATTATAACTATCCAAGTAAAGTTTTTATGAAAAACAAAATACACCACTACGTGGAGACGGCAAGTCGTACATACACACATGTGGTGCTTTCATTTTTCATATGATGAATAAAAGGTGTAATATGGTTGTTTCATAAACTTAATAACATATGAGTATATATATGATACTGTATTTATTAATTTAGGATGGAAACAACACATTAAGAGGATGTAGAAGAAGAAATAATTTTAAAAGAGTCTATAAACACGATTACCTCTTCTACAAAGGAGCTCCTTTATAACTTCTCTTAAGAGACCTAGAGTAGGTATTTTGGATGGAACAAAGCCTCATGAACTTAAATAATGATTTTTAGAAGATAAATGGTCATATTTTTGTCAATATATATGGCTCGGTGTTGTGTAAAGAAGTTAATGAAAAGGTGTCCTTTTATAATTGTAGTGAGGGGCACTTTCAGAATTTCTCAAAATATTAAAATATAATAAGACAATTCTAGAGCCAAAAACATCCAACTAGACTATAAATGAATGGGGATGACTATTTAGACTATATATTATCCCTTTTTTTATTATTTAATATTTTTATGAATTTTAAATAATTTAATAAAATATTTTATTCATGAAATATCATTATTATCAATTTCAACACTATTCATTACTTTGATTTTAATAATATCAATACAACAAGATATGTTCAAACAAAATATTTTAATACCTTAATAGTATTTCATATTAATCTGGAAAAATTGTGTATCAAATTAATTAATTAAAATTATATTACTATTAATATTTTCAATATCATATATTTGATTTTTACATTAATTGAATAATTACTACATTAGTGCTGTATAAGAATTTAATGTTATTATTTCTTTACTAAAAATTAAAAATAAATTACCATGATGTAGATAAATATTTTATATTTACAAATACTATTTATATTTGAACAAATATTCTAAAAATATTATGCTGATTAAAAACAATAGTGTGATATATTTGACTATTCTTTAAATAAAATATTATAAATATCATAATCATATCCAAATGGAATTAAATGGTCTCATAACCAAACCATGAATGATTATGTATGAAAATTACTCATTTAATTCTATTGTGGAAAATGTTAGGTTTATCTTCTAGTCCTTATCATTTTATTTTTAACCTTAATTACCCAATTTACCCATAACCAAAGTAATGAAAATTAAAAAGTTTACTATTCATATTGTTCAAAAATAAAAGGGACAGATTTAATAAGTTTGTGCATAATTATTATAAATATGGAATACATTTTTCAAAAATAAAAACATATAATTTTCATAATTTAATTTATAATTAAATAGGTAAAACACAATGTAAAACAATTTTTCAAAAAAATGTCATTTTTAAATATAAAATATTTTTATACTAAATTCAAGTAGTAAATACATTTAAAACATTAATTGTATTATTTTAAATAAAATTAAGCTAATTTTAATTTAAAACTAATACAAAACATAATTTTACCATGTAAAATCTTTAAAAATAAAATATAGTTTCAATAAACATCAGTATTTTTCACTACTCCTTGAAAATATCATTATTTTCAAAAAATTATAAAAAATCATCTTAAGATAATTTTAGCACGATGAATTAAAAAATTGAATTATTTTTTAAAAATAAATTTTATAAAACTTTCATAAATTAATTATAATGTTAACTCATAAAAATAAATAATAATCATTTTTGAAGAAAATGTATTTTATTTTTGAAAAATAAAATGACTTAAAGAAAAATATCTTACTTATTTAAAAAGTATAAAATAAATAAATTATAAATGAGTAGGACCATTACATATTTCATAATGTTTTTAATACCACTGATTCTTACTAATGTAATGACTAGGTTATAACTATCACATTTAAATAATAGTATTTATTTGATTGTTTAAGTTGGATGGTGTGTGCAACGTAAGCTTTCAAAGAAATTAAATTTATTTAAAAAGTTACATACCATAAAATCTTGGGGTGTTATATTTGTATTTATAATTAATTTATTATAATTTAATCTTTTGAAAAATTCCAAAAGTGTTCTCATCTCAATTGTAAAGGGGAACCTCCTCCCTCGCTTATTTACACCTATTTGAGCCTTCTATATCAGCCAACCTCTACCAATTTCTCTTGTAAACTTACCTATCCAAATTCTAGGGGTGTTTTCATTCCCAAAGTACCAACCCTGTAGAACTTTATAGGATATATGAAGGAGTCATTTCAAAGAAGAGGTAGTTTCCTTAACCAAACACTTTGTTTTCTTCTATTCTTTACCTCCTCTAAATCTATCGTATTAATCATAAAATAATAACTTAATTATTATCAATATTCTTAAATTTTATTTGATTATTAAAACACAATTATACACCCTCTTTCTCATAAAATGATAATTGAAAGTGCCACTCGTGTGTACATACAGATTATCATCTCCACATAGAGATACATTTCATTTTTCATCACCGTATCTTATGGATGGGTATTATGATGGGTTTGATGTTTATATATGATATCAATGACCTATTTATACATCTATAATTATAATATCACTCCTAATTACTTACAATTATATCCTTTGGGAAATGATAATGGCATTTGTGCATACATGTGGATTACCACCTCCATGAAGTGATGTGGTTTTTTTTCATTAATATTTTACTTATATGGTAATGAGGATGAATTTTATGAATATATATGATATATATGATATAATAATAATCTTTTAAAGTTGAATTAATAATTAACTTTCCTTCTTTCTATCCATAAAAAAATGAAGAAAAAAAGTGTTCACTCTCCTCGCTTTATGTTTTCAAGAGACCAAAAATATGTTTTTAAACAAAATCATATTTATTTATATCTTTGGTAAAAAAATAATTTTTATTACATATAAATGTTTTCAATAAATGTTTTAAATAATTTTTTTATTATTCTCCTATTATTTTTTAAATTCATTTTTAACCATGTTTGACTTTTTACAAAACGGTTAGAAATGAATCTTTTTATCATTTTTCAAAAATTTACTTTGTGATTTTTCTGAAAAATATATAGAAGGAATTTTTTTAACATATATGGAATGAATATATTTTCCCACTATTATGAATTTTTTCAAGCTTCCTTTACAAGTTTACATGGTTATTTTCAAAAAAAATGTTTTCCTTTATATTTGTGAAGTTTTTGTCACATTTTTCACACTTAGTTTAAAATTAATTTCTACCATTTATAAGAATTTAATTGGATAAAATTAATTCAATTTTTAGAATCAGGAGGTTCAAATTTGGTAAATATATCCCTTTTATTTTTTCCCAATATGAATAGTAATTGTGATAAATTTTATCACCTCAGTAAAGGGTAAATTGGGTAAATATATATTAAAATAAGTGAAAAGTCCAAAACATTTCAAGATAATTATTATTTTATGAATTTAATTCAACCCTTACTACCTTAGTATCTAATTTTATTAGTTTAATGGACACTTTTTCATGAAAATTATTTATATATTATTTGAATCAAATAAAGTGACAAAATGTCACTCTCTTAGTTTTAAATATCCATTATGTGTTCACATAGTGAATAAGATTATTTATGAATGAAAATTAATAGTAATTTTTTGCATGATGACAATTTATTTTAAATTTTTAGGAATTATATAATTACCTTAAACACTTATACAACACCAAAACAGTATTTATTCAATTAATGGAAAATAAAAATAAATGATATTGGAAATATTAAAAGTAATATAATTTGATATATTTAGTGTTACATGAATTTCATATTTGAATATGACATATTAGTGTTGTTTTAATAGATTAAATTTTAATTAAAACTTTGTCTATATATTTTAAGTCAAATTAAATGAATTGTGTCAAAATTGATAATAATGATATTTTATCAAAATAATAATTTATTAAATTATTTAAAAATAATAAAAATGTTTAAATAATAAAATATGGATATTATATGGTTTAAAATGTCATAAATTGAACATTTATGATCTAATTTTCACCTTATGAGTAAAAAAATTTAAACCCTTTAATATTGAAAACGTTATTATTGTAGTTAAAATTAAAATTGGTTTACTAAGGTTTAATCAAAATGATAAGGTTTAAAATGGAACCAAAACTTCTCTAGATTTTTTTAACATTATTACAAACATATCCTACTTATATTTGAATATCATTCCATTTTGAGGCATTTTTATTAATAATTAATTTATTGTAATTTAATCTTTTAAGAAATTCCAAAAGTTCCCCTAGACTCAATTATAAAAGGGAACATCCTCCCACACTTATTTAAAAACATTTGAGCCCTAAAACTCAACAAAACACTAAAAATTTCTCTTATAAACTTTCCTATCCACATTCTAGAGGTTATTTTCTTCCCAAAAGACTAACCCTAGAGCCCTTTACATGAGATCTAAAGGAGTTGTTTCAAAGAAGAGGTAATCACCTTAACCAATAAATTTCTTTTCTAATATTATTTACCTCCTATAAATATATGGTATTTATAATAAAATAATAACTTCAATATCATAAATATTCTGAAATTTTATTATGATTTTGAAAACACCATTTTAAACCCTCTTTCCCATCAAATGATAAGTAAAAGTATCGCTCGTGTGTATGTATGGCTTACTGTCTCCACGTAGCGATAAAATTCATTTTTCATAAATATCTATTTTATATGGGTATTATTATGGGTTTAATGTTTATATATGATATTTATGAACTAATTATACTTATTTATTTATAATATCACATCTACCAACTTACCATCCAATCCTTTGGGAAACGATAATGTTGTTCATGTGTGTGTGGGTGTGGACTACCACCTCCACAAAGTGATGTGATTTTTTTCATTTATATTTTAATTGGATGGTAATGAGGATAATTTTATGAATTTATATTATATAATATTAATATTTTAACGTTTAATATATAATTATCACTCTTTCATTCCATACATCGAAAAATAAAAATAGCATTCATGCGTATGTACGACCTACTATCTCCATGAATGGTGTAATTAATTTTTCCATATCTAACATTTATGGATGAATATGAATATTTATATAATGAATATATATTAAATTTATATTATTTTAAATATTATGGAGATTATGTAACCAAGATAAATGTATAAGTACTGGAACTATTGAACTGAAATACTCATGATAAACGAAACGGTTAATGCTCAAAAAAAAATTAATAAGGAATTATTGATATATGGGGGTATTGAAATATTATAAAGAGATCATATATGATATTATAAGAATAAACAGGAATCTATTATGAAATTATAATAAATTTAAATTTATTATATGGGATTTTATAGTGATTTAAAAGTAAGGAAAACTCGATGTAAAGGTTTTATGTTACAATCTCTTTGTTTATTAGGATTATTTACGATTTATTTCTAATGATGAAATCTTAAGATATGCCTCAAAATAATCTTATTAATTTTATCCTCCTATGGTTATTTATTTAAAACACATGATTTTATTCCATTTCCCTCACCTTATAAACTCAATAGTCCAAATATATATTTTATGGAAAATCGAATTCATTTCTCTCTTCGATCGAAAAGAAAAAAAATATTCCATATCCATGTATTCTAAAAATGTTTTAAAGAATGTTTTTACTACTATACTATGATATTTTAAATTAATTTTTCTCATGTTTGACTTTTTAAAAAATAGTTTGAAATGAATATATTTCATGTTTCCCAAATGAGGTACTTTTTCACTCTTCTGAAAAAAGTATGGAAGGAATGTTTTTTTAACATATACAACATGAATAGATTTTCAAACCATCATGACTAATTTTTGTTGTGAATCTTCATTTACAATTATACATAATTTTTTAAAGAAAATATTTTCTTTTATATTTTTGTATATTTTTTGAATAACTGGTTTCAAAATGGAAAGGTTATTTTCTACAAGAATGTTTTAATGATATTTTAATGGTATTTCTATTCATCAAAGACACCAACCCTTGATTTTATATATTCTTTATGGGGGGTATGGTCCAAAGATACCATCTTTATTCATTCTCTGTATGGTTTATGTTTATGATGAAAATATGTTTATGAAAACCGTTTATTTTACACATGTTATTCTATGATGAAATGATGAAATGTTTATGAATCTCATTTATTTCCATGGGTAATACTATAATTAAATTTTTATGAAATTTATTTATTTTCATGGATTTTAATATGATGAATACTTTATGATCTTTTGGAACACATATTTATGATTTTTATTATGTGATGGGTTGGACCAATATCTCCCTCCAATGAATTGGGTAAAGATTGACATATCTTGAGATAAATAGTACTAGAATGGTGAGTGAACCTAGTTCGGTGAGGGACTTTTTCCAATATGATAGCCTTGAGAATTAACCTTGACTTCTATGATTGTTTGTGGAGTGAACACATTCCACTATGATAGTATTGGAAAATATCCTTTACTAATAAGGAAAATATTTTCTATTATTATGTGTATTCCAAAATTCCATGCCATATTCCAATGTTATGCTCTCATATATTATATTATTTTATTATTTTATGATTCATGTTTTATTAACTTCCATGATTTATTCCATAACTCAATATTTTTATCTATGATATGAAGGGTATGGTTTTCAAATGTTAAGATCATGTTTTTATACTATTTTTCTCATGTTATTCCTATATGATCATTGATATCTCCCTTATTTACCATTACTGAACATTTGAGATCACCCTTTTCTTGTGTTTTCTTTCCCTAGGTTATGAAGAAAGGTATTAGGTATGATATTTCTAATAATGGTTATAGTTATTAATAAATAAGTGGGAGACATTGTAGATATTTTATGAATCAGTTGTTTATGTTTCAAAGTTTCCAAAGTTACTATACTTATACAATTCTGACACAAACCATTATGTTATGTAAATAATATTCATATATTTAAATGTAATATCTATGTATGAAAATTATGAGTTTCTATAATTGGTATCAGAGTAATGTTTTTCTGACCTTTGGAAACTAGGATAAGAAAAGTTTAGTAAGATCCCTAAGGATAAGTCTAACCATAGGATCAAATCTTAAATTCTTAATAATGATCATGAATGGCCGAGGTTAAACATAAGGTTTAAAAAAATAAGTTATCATGATTTAGACATCATATAAATAATTTTTCATGATTATTTGGTTTTACATCATGATTATTATTTCTTACACTCTGATTTGGTTTTTATTCAATGGTCACAACCAGAAGGAATCATGTAAATGATGAATGTGATGGGAGATGGAATGAAAAATATTTTTGATATGATCACACAAATTTCTCAAGCAATGAATCACACTAAAATTCCAAATAGAAAAAGGGGTGAACAATTTTTTTTTGAGTCCTTCATGAGGAAAAGTCCCCCATTCTTTTAATGGTTCCACTAATCCACTAGCCATCGATAAATGGATCAGTACCATTGAAAAGTTATTTTCCATTCTTTAGTTTTTGAAATATGATAAATTTATTTTGGATGTTTATAATTTGGAAGGAAAAGAAAATCATAGGTGTACTCTTATCAAAAACATGATAGAATAAGAATAATTGGAATATATGGAGTGGGAAAATTTTAAAATCTTAATTTTGAATAGGTGATTTAATCATATTCTTTATATAAATATGGAAAAATAATTCCTTGAGTTAAAGCAGAAGGATATTGAATCTATTGGTACTTATGAGGAAAATATCACAATACTTGCAAGGTATGCTTCTGGTATTATCATCTAACATGAAAGTAAGGTTGATTGATTCTTTAGTGTATTAAACCCAAATCTAAACAGGGTGTTAGAAATAAGGAACTTCAGTAGCTATGAATATATTTTTTATGTTCTCTCAAGGTGTAGATGGATATTGGAGTTACCCATCAATATCATTTTTTTGAAAAGAAAAGAAAAAATAAAATTCAAAGGAAATTATAAAAACAATAAAGAGAATAAAATGAGACTTACTTTATTCTAAAAGTGTGTAAGGAAACATGGGGGAATTTTATTAAGTTAGTTGGTAAATGTTTCAGGTATATAAAGTAATTTCATTAGGAAATTGAATGCCAAAGTGATATGAAGAAGTTATCTAATGATGGAAATAGAGAGAAATCTCCACAAAATGCACTACCCACACTATAGTGTTTTAAATTCAAGGAGTATGGAAATTATTCTAACCAGTTCCCAAATATAAATGTTAATGATGATGATCAACATAAATAACCTATTAATCATAGAGGCAAAGGTAAATCTCAGGCGATCGCTATTTCTGATGAGGGGTACGATAACAACATGGTGAAAGGTAAACTTACCAGCCACTATAGAATTTCAAATGTATTATCTGATTTTTTATATACCCACTCTTGTATATATAAATACCTTTATATGGGTATTAAAGTACCACCTAAAAAATTATATGTTGAGTAAGCATTAAAAACCCTTAATGGTATGAAGATATCATCCCAAGTTTGTGAATCTTCTTCGATTGAAGTTTTTGGGGATGTGTTTCCTGGAAATATTTTCATTATTCTTTTAGTTGAATTTGATGTTATTTTGGGCATGTATTTAATTTATTTACATAAATACCACATAAATTACCTAGGGATGGAATTTATATTTTATATTTTAAACCAACCTTTGAAATCCTATTAGTCTGATGAAAAAAATGAACTTTTGATGGAAATTACATCTATCATATGGGTCATGATTCCTATTCAAAAGGGTTGTTTATCTCAAATGGTTAGAGAGAAACTCCACATTGAATATATTCCCATTATTTAGGATTTTATTGATTCCTTTACAAAAGAGTTTCTTGATCTTCCACCAAATTGTGTAGTTGATTTTTCAATAGAACTCATATCAAGTGTTGCACCTAATTATAAGACTCTATGAAGAATAGTCCGGATTGAGTTGTAAGAATTGAAGAAGAAAAATAAAGAGAATATTGAAAATAGATTCAATAATCTAATTGTGTCACCTTGGGGTGAACCTATTCTATTTATTAATAATAAATATGGATCAGTATTACTCTGTATTGATTATCGAAAACTTAACAAGATCACTATCAAGATAAATTATCTTATACCCTATATTTATGAAATATTTGATCAACTATATGGATCTAAATATTTTCCCAAGATTTATCTTTGTTTTGGATATCATCAATTGAGGTTCAATAAGGAGGATATAACCAATATGGCATTTTATACAAGGTATAGACACTAAATTTATAGTGATTTTATTTGGTCATACTAATTCCCCCGCTATATTCATGGATTTAATTAATAGAGTATTTAGAGATTACCATGATCAGTTTTTTATAATCTTTATAGATGATATTATTATTTATTAAAATAGAAAGGAAGATCAGGAAGATCACTTGAGTATTGTGTTGAACACCATAAGGAATGATAATCTTTATGAAAAATTTACCAAGTGTGAATTTTGGATTTGGAAAGTTTCATCCTTGGGTTATATAATCTCAAGTGAGGTTATATCAGTAGACCCTTCAAAGATAGAAGTTATTTCAAATTGGATAATACCAACCATTGTGACTGATATCTATAGTTTTCTTGGTTTTCCTAGATATTATTGGCACATATTTTGGATAATTTTTCATGGTTATCTAATTCACTCACCAAGTTTACTCAGAAGGGATCCAAGTTCATTTGGATGGATGAAAGGAATATTCTAAGGAACTGAAGATAAGGTTAGTCAACACACCTATACTTACACTACCCTATAGTGGAGAAGGGTTTTAATCTATATTTATTCATCAAATAATGAACTGGGATGAATCCTCATGTAGAATGATATGATTATAGCTTATTCATCGCAATGATTTAAGGTCCATGAGAAAAGTTATCCAACTCATGATTTGGAGTTAACAGTGATAATTTTTTCGTTAAATATATGGAAGCATTATATCCATATATAAAGGTGTGATATATATTGATCACAAAATTTTAAAGTTTATTTTCACTGAAAAGGAGTTGAGCATGCGCTAAAGAAGATGGTTGGAGCTGATTAAATATTATGACTGGTCAATATATTACCACCCTTGGAAAGAGAACAAGGTAGCAGATTATCTTAGTTGAAAGGATCATGATATATTATCTATGATGAGGATAAAAAAATATCTAATATTTCTATACTTGTAAAGTATGGATCTTGAAATCTTAATAAAAGGGTATAAATATTAACTTTCTCAAATGAGTGTTCAACCATCTATCCAAGTGAAGATTAAAGAGGCATAGAAGGAAGATTTAGAGCCACAAAAGAATGTGAGAAATGTTCCTAATTTAAACCTTGATTTTGATGGAATAATAAGGTTTAGTAACTATGTATGCATCCCTTCAGGACCAGATTTGAAGAAGGAGATATTATATGAAGATCGTAGTTCTTCGTTCTCTATTCATCCTAAAATTATGAAGATGTATAGAGTTTGGAATATGTATTTTTAGTGGGATGGAATAAAGGGAGATTTTTTTTATTATGTTTCTTAGTTATTTATATGTTATTAAGTTAAGGATGAGATCCATAAGTATAAGGGGATGTTACAACCATTACCCATACTATAATGGAAATGGGAAAACATCACTATAGATTTTTTTCGGCGGAATCACTAAAACATCTAAAGGGAATAATGCTATTTGGGTTGTAGTCAATCACCTTAAAAATTAATCACACTTAATTTCCATTATAGAAGATTTATCTCTTAATAAACTTAATCTATTATACATTAAGTAAGTGGTAAGATTTCATGGTGCACTAGTATCAATTTTATCTCATTAGGATCCAATTCTAACTTAAAAATTTTGGAGAAGTCTTGAGAAAAATTTGGATAAAGACTTAAGTTCCAACACTACTTATCATTATTTGATATATGGTTAGTTCTAGAGGACCATTTAATCTCTAGAATAAATTTTGATAACTTTATACATGGATTTCAAAGGTTTTGGGGATTAAAACCTTCCTTTGGTGAAATTTTCTTACAAAAATAGCTTTCACTCTAGCATTTATATAGTTTCTTATGAAACCCTCTATGATAGGAAGTACAGAAATTCAACATTCTGGAATAAAGTAAGATAAAAAATATCTTGGGACCTTAATTGGATAATGAAATTACATATAAGGTTAGATTCATTCAACAAAACATAAGCGCAGCTCAGAGTTGACAAAAAAGTTATACTGAAAATATTTGGAAATATTTACAGTTTGAAGTTGGTGATAAGGTATTCCTATGAATATATCCCTAGAATAGGTAGATGAGATTTAGAAAGAAGGGTAATATAAGACCTATGTATAATGGCAGTTTAAAAATTACTAATCATATTGGTGGTAGCTTATCGATTGGAACTTTCACCAAATCTCCCTCAAGTTCATGATGTGTTCTATGTATCCTTCCTCTAGAAGTACATACCAGATCCTTCACATGTACTGAATTTAAAGTTCATACCACTGTATAAATATATTTTTTATAAAGAACAAATAATATAGATTTTATATTTTTGGGAGAAAGTGCTACGAAATAAGACCACTCACCAGGTCAAAGTTTTGTGGTCAAACCACCAATTAGAGGAAGTTACATGGGAACCCAAGGATGTAATGAGGTAGAAGTATACTTATCTTTTTGTATCATAGTGGTGAGTGTCAAGAGTGAAATTAATTTTATAGGGTTTATAATTTAACACCCTGATATTTTTATGAAATATTTCTCTCTAAATAATTTTTTTCCCTCGATAGCTTGTGTTACATGAAACAGTAATTTTAGACGAACCGCATAAAATTATTAAAATATTATGTTTCTATTATAGCCTATACATTGGATTTGTGAGTATTAATATTAATAAATAAATTATGAAACATATATGGTGCACAATTTTATAAAATTAATTCATTATTTATCAAATTATTAGAATTAAAAACTAAAACTATTTGAAATAAAAGTGATTTTTTTCTGAAAATTATGCATGAAATATATTTTATATTAATAAATTAAATTACTCCCTATTGGTAATTGATTTTAATTAAATTTATATATTATTTACCTGATCAAATGTTTGAAACATTTAAAAAATATTTTTATAAGCATAGTATAAGAATAAATCCAGTTTAATGCTTAAAAATATATTTTTTCTCAAAAGATTTTTTTGTCGCATTTTGCACACTTCATTTAAAATTAATTTCTACCATTTATTGGGATTTAATAATATAAAATTAATTCAATATTTATAATTATTAGTTTATAATTTATTAAATATTCCCCTTTTATTTTTGGTCAATATGAATAGTAACCTTGGTAGAATTTATTGCCTTGGTAAAGGGTAAATCGGGAAAATCTAGATTAAAAATAAATGATAATGCCAACAAAATTCATCAAAATTTCTATTAGATGAACTTAATTCAATAATTATCACCTTATTCTTAAAATTAACTTTTTTAATGAATAATTTTCTATGAAAATGACTAGTATATTATTTAAATCAAATAAAGTTACAAAATGCCACTCTCTTAGTTTTAAATATCCTTTATGTGTTTACATAGGGAAAAAAACTTTTTATGAATAAATATTAATATTATATTTTTTATTAATGAAATTATATTCATGTTGGTAATTTATTTATAATTTTTAGGTATTATATTATTACCTTAAATTCTTGCACAACACCAAAACAGTGTTTATTCAATTAATGAAAAAAATAAAATAAATGATTTTGAATATTTTAAAAGTGATGTAATTTGAGTAAGTCATAGTGTTCCATGAATTTTATTGTTGAATATTACATATTTTTTTATTTTCAAAAGATTATATTTGAATTCAAACTTTTTCTTCACATCTTTTAAGTCAAATTAAATGAATAGTGTCAGAATTGACAATAATGATATTATATCAAAATAATATATTATTAAATTATTTAAAAATCATAAAAATCTTGAAATAAGACAATTTGGTTATTATTTGGTCTAAAATTTCATAAATTGACCACTTATTGGGCAATTTTCACCTTATAAGTAAAAAAGTACAACCCTTTAATATTGAAAAAGTTATTACCATAGTTAAAATTAAAATTGGTTAACTAAGGGTTAATCAAAATGATAAGGTTCAAAATGACACAGAAACTTATTTTAATTGCATTTTTTAATAGTATTACAATCCTATACTACTGTATCTTCTAATACTTATCCATTTTTAGGCATTTTATGTAACAAAACCACCTCTAGTAGCCCGGAGTCGGTGGTTACTTTATTACATTGTTATTAGATATAAAGTTTTGTATCCCAAAGGACTGAATAATATAGAAATATTTAAGTACTAGGTATACATGGTACCCTTATTACATTGTTAATTATACATATATTATAAAAAATAAATTAATCTTCATTATTAAACTTATTCAAAGATTCATTCTTCATATCCTGGGAAAAATAAAACATAAGAAGAGTGATCTCAAATGTTCACTAAGGATATATATAAAGTGGAATCTATCATGAATAAATAATAAATAAATAAAGGTAAATAACTGAACACACGAGTCATTTAATCAATAAATATTCTATCATGATAAGATAACGCATAATCATTATGGAAATGTAAATAATTTAAAACTAATTACATTCATTCAATAACATGTGCACAAACAGAATCTATGGATAATATCATAGTGAAAGTATCATGGATAATAATAATTGAGTTCTTAATGAGGGAGAGGATTAATATTTGACTCCATGATCTCAAACAGCATGGTATCTATACTTTCAAGACCTTTCACAATAAATTTTAATCATTATGGGTAAAAACCCATTTAATTTCACCAACTTATTTGTCTCATGAGATCTATCGATACACCAAGGTGATATCTATAACTAGGCCCCACCCATATCTGAATGTCCAAATCATTCCTCATATATTGAAATAATTGATTTAATTCATGAACAATGTTCCATATCAACAAATATTCATATTGAGTAAGAGATACGAATTTAATATTATATCCCCAATTATTCAAATAACTTTCAAAGTAATCACCTTATATAAAAACAGGTATACGGTTTAGGAAATAATCATATTCATGATACAATAAATATGTATGTTTAATAAAAATGAATTTTTTAATTAATTATGGTCTTGAATAAATAAAATGGAAATTATATACAACATAGAAAAGAAATTAGGTGCATAATAATAAAATATGACTCAATGAAGTGAAATTGATACGAATTACCTTATAAAGATCAAATCGTTGAAGTAAGAATTAATAAAATTAATTGGTTATGTGTATCAAATATAAATCTACATAAAAAATTGGAAATTTATATAATATAATCAAAATTAATTTCCCACATAATATTATCATGATATAACCAATTAATTAGAAGTTTAACTCAATGAATGGAAATTGAGTTAAGAAATTCCTACATCACGCTTCTCTTTTGTTGTGAATAATTTTAACCTCATGTATACTAGTTTAAAAAATGTTATTAATAAATTAAATAACCATATTAATATTTATAATATATTATTTGTTCCTTTTATAACATTTTACCATCTTTCCATTAATAATTTTTCATTATTACCATTGTTTTGGGTGTTAAATACTTCATTTTTCATGCATGTTTTGTGACATTAGTTTTAGTTCATGTGCATGGGATATAAATTTATCATATATAGAATTTTTCTAATGATATAATTATAATATTAAATTATTAAATATATTTTTATAAATGTTATTGAATGTTTAACATGGAAAATTAATCACAATACGTTGTGGAGATGGTAGGTCGTACGTACGCACGAGCGATGATATAATTCCATTAATGGGTCAAATGGTAAAGAAGTGGATGATATATTAATTTTTAATAATCAATATAATTTTAAATTTATCCTAAATATCCATTATTTTCATCATTATAACTATCCAAGTAAATTTTTGATGAAAAACAAATTACACCACTATGTGAAGATGGCAAGTCATACGTACGCACACGCGGTGCTTTCATTTTTCATAAGATGAATAAAAGGTGGAATATGGTTGTATCATAAACTTAATAACATACCATTATATATATGATACTGGATTTATTAATTTATGATGTAAAAATACATTAAGAAGAAGTAGAGGAAGAAATAATTTTAAAAGATTCGGAAATGATGATTACCTCTTCTACGAAGGAGCTCCATTATAACTTCACTTAAGGGACCCAGAGTAGGTCTTTTGGAAGAACCATAGCCTCGATAACTTAACTAAGGATTTTTATAATAGATATGGGTATATTTTGGTCAATATATACAGATCATTGTAGTGTAAACAAGTGAAATAAAGGGTTCCCTTTTATAATTGAAGTGAGGGGAACTTGCAGAATTTCTGAAAATAATAAAATATAAGAGGATTATTCTAGATCCAAAAACATAAAAATGGACTATAAATTAATTTTTGATGACTATTTTGACCATATATTATCCCCTTTGTGATTATTTAATATTTTTATGACTTTTAAATAATTTAATAAAATATTTTATTCATGAAATATCATTATCATCAATTTTGACACTATTCATTACTTTGATTTTAATAATATCAATACAATAAGCTATGTTCGAAAAAAAACTTTTAATACCTCCATATTGTGTCATGTTAATCTATAAAAATTTTGGATCACATTAATTAATTAAAATTATATTACTTCTAATATTTTTAATATCGTATATTTAATTTTTACATTAATTGAATAATTAATGCATCATCATTGTATAAGAATTTAAGGTAATTATTTCTTCACTAAAAATTAAAAATAAATTACCATGATGTATATAAATATTTTATAATTCCAAATAATATTTATAGTTGAAAAAATATTCTAAAAATATTACACTTATTAAAAACAAGTGTGTGACATATTTGACTTTTCTTTAAATAAAATATTATAAATATCATAATCATATCCAAATGGAATTAAATGGTTATATAACTAAACCATGAATGGTTATGGACTAAAATTACTCATAAAATTATATTTTTCCAAGTGTTAGGGTCATTTTCTAGTCCTTATTATTTTATTTTTAACCTTAATTGCCCGATTTACCCTTAATTGTGGTAATAAAAGTTACAAAGTTTACTGTTCATGTTGTCCACAAATAAAAGGGACCAATTTAATAAAATTTTAAATCATGATTATAAAAATGGAATACATTTTTAAAAATTCAAAACATTGAACTTGCATAATTTAATATGTAATTAAACAAGAAAAACGCACTGAAAAACAGTTTTTCAGAAAAAAGGCCATTTTTAAATATAAAATATTTTTATACTGAATTCAAGTATTAAATACATTTAAAAACCCATAATTAGTTTATTTTAAATAAAATTAAACTAATTATAATTTAAAACTAATAAAAAATATAATTTTACCATGTAAAAACTTTACAAATAAAATATCGTTTTCAATAAAAATCAATATTTTTCACTACTCCTTGAAAAGTCAATATTTTCAAAAAATTATCAAAACTTAATCCTAAGATAATTTTTAGAAACTGAATTCAAAATTAAATTAAATTTTTAAAATAAATTTTATAAAACTTCTAAAATTTAATTATAATATTAACTCATAAAAAAATAATCATCATTTTTGAAGAAAAAGTATTTTATTTTTGAAAAATAAAATGAATTTACTAAAAAGATATTACTTATTTAAAAGTATAAAATTAATACATTATAAATTATTATTACCTTTATATGTTTCATAAATTTTTTAATATTATTGAATCCCACTAATTTAACAACTAGGTTATAATGGTCACATTTAAATAATAATATTTAGTTATTCGCTTAAGCTTGATGGTGTGTGCAACATAAGCTTTCAAATAAATTAAATTCATTTAAAAAAATACATACCATAAAATCTTGGGTGTTATAGTTGTCTTGAGAATAAATTTATTATAATTTAAACTTTTGAAAAAATCCAAAAGTCCCCCTCACCTCAATTGTAAAAGGGAACCTCCTCCCTCACTTATTTACACCACTTTGAGACCTCTATCTCGGCCAAACTCTACCAATTTCTCTTATAAACTTACCTATACATATTTTAGAGGTGTTTTTCTTCCAAAAAAGACCAACCATATATCCCTTTATAGGAGATCTAAAAGATTCACTTCAAAGAAGGGGTAATTTCCTTAACTGATCACTTTCTAATCTACTCTTCATTACCTCCTATAGATCTATGGTATTAATCAAAAAAATAATAAATTAAGTATTCTAAATATTTTTAAACGTTATTATTATTATTAAAACACCATTATAAACACTCATTCCCATCAAACGATAAAAGAAAGTATCGTTCGTGTGTACATAAGGATTATCCTCTCCACGTAGAGATACAATTCATTTTTCATCACCATATCTTATGGATGGGTATTGTGATGGGTTTCATGTTTATATATAATATATATGACCTATTTATACATCTATAATTATAATATCACTCCTACCTACTTACCATCCAATCTTTTGGGAAATGATAACGTCGTTCGTGTGTACGTGTAGACTACCAACTCCACGAAGTGATGTGATTTATTTTTCATTTATATTTTACTTATATGGTAATAAGGATTAATTTGATGAATATATATGATATATATGATATAATAATAATATTTTAAAGTTTAATTAATAATTACCTTTCTTTTTTCCATCTGTCAAAAAATGAAAAAAAGAGTGTTCATTTTCCTCGCCTTATGTGCTCAAGAGACTACAAATATTTTTTTAAGTAAAATCTTATTTATTTCTATATTTGGTCAAAAATAATTTTTATTAAATATATATGTTTTCAATAAATGTTTTTAGGAAGGTTTTTACTATTCACCTATTATTTTTTAAATTTATTTTTAACCATGTTTGAATTTTTGCAAAATGATTTGAAAGGAATATTTTTATCATTTTTTAAACGATGTACTTTGTGAATTTTTCTAAATATATATGGAAGGAATATTTTTTAACTTATATGGTATAAATATATTTCACCACCATTTTGAATAATTTTTTCTTTGAATATTCCCTTAAAATTTT
The DNA here is from genome assembly GCA_963277665.1 of Viscum album. NCBI lineage: Eukaryota > Viridiplantae > Streptophyta > Magnoliopsida > Santalales > Viscaceae > Viscum > Viscum album. Next base: position 1,071,817,803 of record OY728121.1, on the reverse strand, counting down.
ACATGGTTACTTTAAAAAAATATTTTCCTTTATATTTGTGCAGTTTCTGTCGCATTTTGCGCACTTAGTTTAAAATTAATTTATACAATTTATAAGTATTTAAATAGATAAAATTAATTACATATTTATAATTAGGAGGTTAAAATTTGGTAAATATACCCTTTTATTTTTGTTCAATAGGAATATTAATCATGGTAAATTTTATCACCTCAATAAAGGGTAAATCGAATTATTCTAGATTAAAAATAAGTGTAATGGTCATAAATTTTCATTATAATTATTATTTTAGGAATTTAATTCAACCCTTACCACCATAGGCTCTAATTTTATTATTCTAATGGACACTTTTCCATGAAAATGATTTATATATTATTTAAATCAAAGAAAGTTATAAAATGTCACTCTCTTAGTTTTAAATATCCATTATGTGTTCACATAGTGAAAAATATTAGTTATGAATGGATATTAAAATTAATTTTGTGTATAATAAAATTATATTCATGATTATAATTTATTTTTAATTTTTATGAATTATATATTTATTTTAAACACATATACAATGCCAAAAGAGTATTTATTCAATTAATAAAAAAATAAAATAAATGATTTTGAAAATATTAAAAGTGATTTAATTTGAGAAAATTATAGTGTTCCCTGAATTTTATAGGTGAATATGACATATTATTGTTGTGTTAACATATTATATTTTAATTAAAACATTGTATTTATGTATTTTAATTCAAATTAAATGAATAGTGTCAAAATTGAAAATAATGATATTTTATCAAAATAATATTTTATTAAATTATTATAAAATAATAAAAATGTTTAAATAAGTAAATGTGTATATTTTATGGTCTAAATGTCATAAATTGAAAATTTATGGTTCAATTTTCACCTTATAAGTAAAAAATACAACCCTTTAATATTGAAAATGTTATTACCATAGTTAAAATTAAATTTGGTTAACTGAGGGTTAATCAAAATGATAAGGTTTAAAATGACACCAAAATTTGTATAAATTTTATTTTTTAATATTATTAAAACCATATACTACTTATCATGGAATATATATCCATTTGGATGAATTTTTCTTGATAATTAATTTATTATAATTTAATCTTTTGAGAAATTACAAAAGTGCCCCTCACCTCAATTATAAAAGGGAACCTCCTACCTCAATTATTTACACCAATTTTATCCTTCAATATCAACCAGAAAATAAAAATTTATCTAATAAACTTTCATATTCACATTCTATATATTCTTTTCTTCCCAAAATACTAACCCTATATCCCTTTACATGATATCTAAAAGAGTCGTTTCATAGAAGATGTATTCGCCTTAACCGATCACTTTCTTTTCTACTCTTCTCTACCTCCTATAAATATATGTTATTTATCATAAAATAATAATTTAATTATAATAAATTTTATTAAATGTTATTATGATTTTTAAAACATTATTATACACCCTCTTTCCCATCAAGCAATAAGTAAAAGTATCACTCATGTGTATGTATGGCTTATTGTCTCCACGTAGCGATAAAATTAATTTTTCATCACTATATCTTATAGATTGGTATTATGATGTGTTTAATATTGATATATGATATTTATGAACTAATTATACTTATTTAATTATAATATTACATCTACCTACTTATCATCCAATCCTTTGGGAAATGATAATGTCGTTCATCTGTGTGTGGGTGTGAATTACCACCTCTACAAAGCGATGTGATTCGTTTTTCATTTATATATTACTTAGATGGTAATGAGTATAATTTAATTAATATATATTATATAATAATAATAATATTTTAAATTTTAATTATTAATTATCACTCTTTCGTTCCATCCAACCAAAAATAAAAACAGTGTTCATGCTTACGTCAGTCTACCATCTCCATGAATGGTATAATTCATTTTTTCATATATAACATTTTAGGATGAATATAAATATGTATATAATGAATATATATGAAATTTACATTATTATTAATATTATAGATATGATATAACCAAGATAAATGTACAAGTACTATAACTACTGAACTGAAATACTCATGATAAACAAAACAGTTAACACTAAGAAATAACGATTCTAATAAGGAATTATTGATATATGGGAGTTTTGAAATGTTGTAAACATATCATATATGACATTATAATAATAAACATGACTCTTTTATGGAATTATAATAAATTTAAATTTATTATACTTGAGGTTAGAGTGATTTCTAATCAAGGAAAACTTGATGTAAAGGTTTTATGTTACAATATCAATGTTTATCAGGATTATTTATGATTTATTTACGATGATGAAATATTAAGATATACCTCTCAATAATATTATAAATTTTATCCTATTATTTTTATTTCTTTAAAACACATGTTTTTTCCATTTCCCTCACCTTATGAACTCAATAATCCAAATATATTTTTAATGGAAAATAAAATTCATTTCTATCTTCGATTTTAAAAGAAAAAAATATTCTATATCCATGTTTTATAAAAATGTTTTAAATAATGTTTTTACTATTATCCTGTGATATTTTAAATTCATTTTTCCCATGTTTTAATTTTTAAAAAATAGTTTTAAAGGAATATATTTCACGTTTTCCAAAATAGGTACTTTGAGACTTTTCTTAAAAATGTATGTAAGGAATGATTTTTTAACTTTTATGGTATGAAAGTATTTTCCCATAATAATTACTATTTTTTTTATTCTTCATTTTAAATTATGCATAATTGTTTTTAAATAAAATATTTTCCTTTATATTTGTGTAGTTTTTTTAATAAGTGATTTCAAAATGGAAAGGTTATTTTCATCAATAATGTTTTAATTATATTTTAATGGTATTTCTATTCATCAAAGTTATAAACCCTTGATCTTACTTATGATTTACTAGGGATATGATCAAATGATACCATCTTTATTCATTCTCTAGATATTTTATGTTTATGATGAAAATATATTTATGAAAACTATTTCTCTTCCATGGGTTATGCTATGATGAAATGATGAAATATTTATGAATCACATTCCTTTTACATGGGTTATACTATGATGAAATATTTATGAAACTCGTTTCTTTTAGTGGGGTTATTCTAGGGAATTTAGGTGACCCAAAATTTTATATTTTACTTTATTTATTCTCTGTTTTTCTTTCAATTGTAATTTTTAGAATAATAATATAAATTGTTGCATACTGAATGTAATGTTCTTAAATAAAGGAATAAAGTTTTGTTAGTTTTCTATTAATTGTTTTCTATCCTTTTATTATTCCTAGTTATAAAATTTCATATCAACCTATGATAAAAAATTTATCATGAAATAAAAATTCATTATATATTCTTCTATAGTAAACACAAAAACAAATATTGGGAGGCCAGAGATCCATTAATAAAATAATAACATTTTTTGGATCATTTCATTCTTCCTTAAATAAAATTTTCCCTTAAAATTTTATTTTACATATAAATTGGAAACAAGTGAGGGTATTTATACTTAATAGCTTCCTCAAGTTCCCAATTATCCTCTTAAAACTTTTTATTTCTCCATAGGCCCTTCACAAGTTGTGATGTATTGTTACTCAACACTTATTCCCTTAAATCAAGGATCTGGGCCGGTTCTTATTTATATGAAAATTCAACTTCAAAAATTACACCATTAGAATCAAGTATATGTGATGGTTCAGACATATAATTTCTAGGTAGGGACACATAGAAGATGTCATGGACATTGGAAAGATTTGGCGGCAATGATAAATGATAGGCAATCGCTCCAACGCACTCTATAATCTCAAACAGTCTAATGTACCTTGGAATTAGTTTCCCCTTCTTTTAAAATATCATAATTCCATTCCATGGTGTTATATTCAGGAATACTTGATCTCCAACTTTAAACTCTAAGTCCTTCCTTCATTTTTTAGAATAAAATTTTTGTCAGCTTTGAGAATCCTTGATGTGTTTTTGAATCACTAGAATAATTATATAGTTTTATTCACAATGTATGGTCCCAATAGTTTCCCCTCTCCAACTTCATCCCAACATGATAGAGTTCTACACCTTTTTATGTAAAGATATTCAAAAGGTGTCATTTGAATGTTTGATTAGAAATTGTTGTTATAAGATAATTCAAAAAAAGGAAGATGTTGACCCTAAATCCCTTGAAAATCAAGTGAGCTAGCCTGTAACATATATTCCAATGTTTAAATAGTCCTCTCATACTTCCCATTAGTTTGAGGATGGTAAGCTATGCTTAGGTTTACTTCTGTATTCATAGGATTTTGAAGGATCCTCCAAAATTTGGAAGTAAATATGGGATCTTGATTAGAAACAATCGATAGTGGTACTCAATGGAGTCTCACTACTTCTTTAATATAGAGGCAATCTAGGTGCTCCAGTGATAAATACTCTCTTATATAAATTAAATGGTCTAAGTTTTTTAATATATCAAAAAATACCCAAAAATCATTACTAGCCTTGGGTATCTTCGGAAGGCCTGTGAAAAAGTCCATAGTGATGTTATCCCACTTCCACATAGGTATGGATAGTGGTTGTAATACCCCTTTAGTAAGTTGTATCTAGGCCTTTACTTATTGACACACTAAGCACCTTTTAGTGAAATCAGTTATCTCCCTATTTATATTATCCAGCCAATAATGATCATGAAGGCCCATATACATTTTAGTGCTTATAGGGTGTATAGAGAAAAAGGATCTATGAGCTTCATCCATTAGATCCTTCCTTATCTCTGGAATAGATGGGATACATAACCTTGTACCAAATTTCAATACACCTTCTTGATCAATATTTAATTTTGGAAACTTCCCATTTTTTATGGCCTCTATATTATTTTTCACCAAAGTATCATCTCCTTGATTTTTATTGATCTCCTCTAGTAATGTCAGTTCAGAAATCATTTTAGATAGGATTTATGATCTCCTATAATAATTTCAACTTGATATGTTTTTTATCAATGGATCTCATTAAATTATTATCATTATAATAACACCATGATCTTTCCTACTAAACGCATCTACAAATTTTTTTTATATTCTAAGGTAATAATGAATTGAACAATCATAGTCTTTAAGAAGCTCTAAACATATCCTTAATCTCATGTTCAGTTCCTTCTATGTGAATATATAATTCAAAATTTTGTGTTCTGTGTATATATCACACTTTTCCCCAAAAATATAGTGTCTTTATATCTTTAGATAAAAAATGACTACATCTAACTTTATATCATGGGTAAGATAATTTTTTTCATGAGTCCTTAACTATTGTGATTCATAGGCAATCACTTTGTCATTTTTCATGAGTAAACATCCAAGTACCTTCAAGGATGCATTAGTAAAAATAAAAAATGTATCCTTATTAGAGGGTGAAGTTATCACAGGTGCACTAACCAACCTCCTCTTCAGTTCTTGGAACCTTTCTTCACAATCCTTTTTCCAGATGAATTTCACTTCCTTTTATGTTAACATAGTTATTGGATTATAAATCTATGAAAAAAAATTAAAAAAAATCTATAGTATCCCACTGTACCAAGGAAACAACAAATTTTAGTTACATTTTTAGGATGTTGCCACTCCTCTATAACCCTTGTCTTTTCTAGATCCATTAAGATTACTTCACTGGATATGATGTGTCCCAAGAATGAAACTTTTTGCAACCATAACTCACATTTTTTAAACTTAGCAAACAAATTATCCATCCTAAAACTTCTTAATAATACCCTTATATTATCTTCATTATCCTCTAAAATTTTGGAATAAATAAAAATATCAACAATAAAGACTACCATGAAATTATCAAGGTATTCCTTGAAGAATCTATTCATCAAATCCAAAAATATGGTAGTAGTGATAGTCAATCTGAAGGGAATAACAAAAAACTCATAATTCCCATATCTTGTTTGGAAGGTAGTTTTTGGGATAACTTTTTTTTCACCCTCAATTAATGATACTCAGATTGTAGGTCAGTTTTATAGAATAATTGAGCCCCATGAAGTTGGTCAAATAAATCATCAATCCTTAGGATAGGGTACTTGTTCTTCATTATGATCTCATTAAGTTCTCTATAATCATTTCATAGTCGCATTGATCCATCTTTCTTCTTTACAAAGAGGACATGTTCTCCCCAAGGAGACTCACTTGGTCAGATAAATATCTTGCAGTGAAATCAGTTATCTCCCTCTTCATATTATCCAACCAATAATGATAAAAAAGTCTCCTATGCATTTTAGTGCTTCTAGAGTGTATAGAGAAAACATATTTATGATATTCATCCATCATATCCTTATTTATTTATGAAATATATGAGATACATATCCTTTTACCGAATTTCAGTACACATTCTTAATCAATATTTAATTTTGGAAACTTCCCATTTTTCACATCCTCTATATTATTTTTCATCTAAGGATCATCTCCTTAATTTTTCTTGATATCCTCTAGTAATTTCAGTTCAAAAATCATTTGAGATAGGATTTATGATATCCTATAGTAATTTCAAATTACTATGTTTTTTTATTAATAGTTCTCATTCAATTCTCATCATTACAAGAACACCAAGTTCTTTCCTACTCAATGCATCTATGGATTTTTTTATCCTCTGAGGTGATAATGAATTGAACAATCATAGTCTTTAAGAATCTATAACCATTTATTTTGTCTCATTTTCAATTCCTTCTATGTGAATATATAATTCACACTTTTTTGGTCTATGTATATATCAAACTTTTACCCATAAAGATAGTGTATCCATATCTTCAGAGAAAAAATTACTGAAGCTAACTCCAGATCATGGGTAGGATAATTCTATTCATGAGTCCTTAACTATCTTGATTCATAGGAAATCACTTTTTCATTTTTCATGAGTATATATCCAAGTCCCTTTAAGTATAAATCACTAAAAATGAAAAATACATCTCCATTAGAGAGTGAATTTATCATAGGTGCACTAACCAACCTCCTCTTCAGTTCTTGGAAGCTTTATTCACGCTCCTTTATCTAGATGAATTTCACTCCCTTTCAGGTTAACTTAGTTATTGGATTAGAAATTTGTGAAAAAAAATTCAAAAACTTTCTATAGTATCTCGCTAGACCAGGGAAACTACAAATTTCAGTTATAGTTTTAGGATGTGGCCACTCATATATAGCCCTTTTCTTTGATAGATCGAATGAGATTCCTTCACTGGATACGATGTGTCCTAATAATGAAACTTTTTGTAACTATAACTCACATTTTTTGAACCTTCCAATTCACTTATCCTTCCTCATAGTTCTTAATAATACCCTTAGATGATCTTCATGCTCCTCGCAAATTTTTTAATAAATCAAAATATCATCAATAAAGACTAACATGAAATTATCAAGGTATTCCATGAATAATATATTCATCAAATCCAAAAATATGTTAGTAGTATTAGTCAATATGAAGGTAATAACAACAAAATCATAATGCTTATATCTTGTTCAGAAGGCAGTTTTTGGGATATCTTTTTTCTTCACACTCAATCGATGATACTCATATCATAGGTCAATTTTGGAGAAGAATTGATCCTTATGAAGTTGGTCAAATAAATCACCAAGCCTTGGTAGAGGGTACTTGTTCTTCATTGTGATCTCATTAAGTTCTCTATAATCATTTCATATATACTTCTTATTTACAAAGAGGATAGGCGCTCCCCAAGGAGAAACACTTGGTTGGATAAAGCCATTCTACAAAAGATCTTTAAGTTGTTCTTTAGTTCCTTTAACTCCACACTTACCATTCTATACATGGTATTTGATATCATCTTGGGCCCAGGCATGAGTTCAATGGATAAATATACCTCTCTTTCTAGTGGATCTCCAAGTAACTCTTTAGGAAATACGTCAATGTATTCATGAATGATGGGGAAATTTTCTATCTTTATAATTTCATTTCCTTATCCCTCTTCTCCAATCATCTCTATAAATAAGGCTATGGGAGGTTCTTCTAGACAAATAACAATTCAAGATATCTCTCCTTTGAAAATAACTATATGTTATCCATTCAAGACTACTAAAATTTCCTTTTTTCTATGGTTTATCTTATAATTATACTTTGAGTGCCATTTCATCCCTAGTATAGTGTTGAATTCCACCATAGGAATGAATACTAGACTTTAAATGAGATTGTAATCTCCAAAGTTAATAATGGAGTTTCTATATATTGTTGATTCTAGGATAATCCCTCCAGGAGTATTGAATAATAACTATAATTCTATAATCTCAGGGATTTATTCTATATTATTTGTAAACTTGGATGAAATAAAGTAATTTTTAGAGCTAGAATCAAACAAAGTACTTACTATCTTTGGGAGAACAATGAGTGTATATGCCACTGCATCATTTAGTGATTCTACTTCATCCATTTTAATTGAAAAAGTATGACCTTTATCCATTGGCCTGTGATAAGGTTAATGGTGTCTTCCCTCCATTATCTTCTAATTTGGAAAATTATTGTAAAAGGACCCAAGTTTTCCACACTTGAAGTATTAACCTTCATGTTGGACCTACACCATCTTCCCTTTGTCGTTAGTGTTGAGAAGTTGTGGCTTCACCTCATTATGATATTTATGTGTTATGTGTCTATATCTTCCATACTTTTGGCACTTTACACTCCCAATAAAGTGGTTCCTATAATTCTTCTTCCTACATTTTTTGAACATGGTATGTTTCACTTTCTTTCCTTATCTTTCTTGATCAAAATTCTTCTCTGAGTTTGGATCCATTACTCTCTTCTTTTCATTCGACCTATGTGACCACTACATCTCTCAAAAATCTAATTCAACCTTCATAGAACTCTGTATTGTATCCTCATAGTTTTTATTGTCTTGAAATTCTAAATTTCTTCACATATGGGGTCTTTTCCTGCTGAATAATCTTTCAACCTTTCCTTTTGGGTCCATAAAAAAACTAGAGTTGTATCAACCAAGTCTTGTAAAGTTCATTTCAAAGCTTCCCAACAATTAATTTTCCTTCTTCATCAGCTCTAATAATTTATTCTCTATTTTTTCATATCTAATGGTGAAAAAAATATTGAAAAATATTCCCCTGAACTCTTCCCACTCCATAAAATCAGTCTCTCCTATTTGATTCATGTTTTTAATCAGTGTCCACCACTAATCAGATTCCCCTTCTAAGTGGTATACTTCCAGGGTGAATTTCTCTATATCTGAATATTGGAGTATAGAAAATATATTTTCTATATAGTTAATCCATTGTTTAGAAATTAATGGATCAGTAGATCCACTAAAATAAGGTGGTCATTAACACATGAAGGATTCAACTGCTGGTTGTTTCTTCCTTGGTGAAGTAGGATACTCCACACAATTTTGGTTGTTGTTCATGACTTGATCTAACTCACTCATCATAATCATGAAGTTTTCAAATCTATATTCCCCCATATTGGTAAGGTCTTTGTCACCTTGTCTGTTGGATCCATTTTTTGCATAAGTCTTTATATTTCTTGTGATTTTTTCTAGAAAGATAAAACATAAGTGATAAATTTCTTACAATTGGGAACCTTATAATAAAAATTATAATATAAATATTATTCTTAAAATTATCTAATATCATGATTATATTATGATATAATTCAGTCTTAATAAAATTATTACATTATATTTATATTATTTATAATCGTTTATATAAGCTTGTGATTAACCAAATCACATTCCCCGAGACTGTCAAACTAGGTGTGCAGTAATGTCCATTATCATACACTAGTTTACAATAGAGTCTAGATCAATATTTTTTTTTTAGGTGTTACCCATAGGTATATATGTGCTAGATCCACATCCACTTGTAGTATCTAGATAGAGTTGTATTTTCTTTGAACTCGCTTACTTAATACTCACCAAATTACCGTGATGTTTTTAATATATTTAGACTTATACATAGTGTTTTTACTAATGTTTTATAATCATAATTTCCACAAATAACTAAACTATCCTTTGATACTAACTATGGAGACCCGCCTTTTTATTGTATAAATATTTCATTTCATGATACAACATTTAACTATTCGGAAGATATTTTGGGTTTAGAATCTTAGAAATAGGAACATAATTCAAAAAAATACATAAAAATAAACATTTACATTCTTTTAATTCAATTTGTATACTTATTCATAGGTTAATCCTAGGTTACTCTTGTTGCATCTCATATTCTGGGAACATACATCAAAGAAAGGGGTGATCATAAAGCCCCTAAAGGGAATAAATGATGGAAAAACTTAGCATGTGAGAAAGATTAATATAAATAATACATGATAAAATTAATATAAGGAATATCATAAAATAAATAACATGAATAATAACATGGAAATATGGATACAACATAAAAAAAGGATATTCATAATCATATCACCAATGTGTCATAAATCATAATTACTGAGGTTATTCCCCAAGGTATCATAAGCATGTCAACTCTAGAGATTAATTATTTACCCAACACATTGGGTTTCTAAAAAATTTACCCATTAATATTTTTTAATTCATGTGATCCAAATTTAACATAAAGGATATCATTTCATTAATAACCCATGGAAATAAATAATAGGTTTTGTATCCAAATCATTGCATACAAAGTGCTTAAAGTCTAGAACATAACATCTTTTTTTATCCTGTGAAAAGGGAATATGGGTTCATATATGTATATATTGAATCAATAATACATGTTTACATATAGTATAATACTCATGGAATGGATTTGGGTATTGATAATATGATAATTTCTGATGTAGAAATGAAAAAATTTCAAGAAACGAATTTGGCGGCATGATGGTACACATTGTGGATTATGAAAAGGGAATAATGGGAGGGTATTAAGGTATCTCATTATTAAAACACTATTTTTGAATTATAGTGAATAAAAAAACTCATGAATAAAAAAGAAAGAATCTTGACAGTTAGAAGACACATAATATAAGGCCCCAGACTTAAGTGTTACATAATCTTGAGTTAAGTCAAGAATTCACATTGAGGATCTTTTCAGGTTCAGATATTTAGAGAAATACGCCATAACTACTACATAAAAAACATATAAATAAAAAGTGGACACTTCCAACAGTATTTGTTTCTTAAAAAACATAAAAACATTTAAAAAGAATCATGGTTTCTTTTCATGTTCAATCATTATAACTTTTCCTTGATTCCATCCTTGACTCTATTCTCCCTTAAATCCTCTGAAAAAATTTAAAAACTTGGGATGAGAACAAAAATATTAGTAAGGGAAATAAAAATAAATAAAAACCATTAGTCTAGTTAAAACCTAATAACCCATTCAATGTTTTTTGAGCGGATGAAATAAAACATTTTCACATGAATAACACTCATACTTTTTGCTCAATAAAGAACACTAAAACCAATAGCAAGCAATTAAAACTTATTTAGGTGACTTAGAGAATCATATACATAAAACCCTTTAAAACATATTCCAATTTGAATAACCATATGGTTGAATTCCAAATTAGAGATCTGTAATGGGGATCACCTTCGTATAAGCTATATCGAGCTCACCCGTGAGCTATAATGGGACTCAACCCTTCGTATAAGCTGTGTCGAGCTCACCCATGAGCTATAATGGGGATCAACCTGTTGTATAAGATATATAGGTATCACTCATGATATATAATGGGGCTCAACCCTTTGTATAATCTATATTAGGCTCACCCGTTTCATATAATTCTCATGTACCATTTCATGAATAAAACGCGTTCATTACAAAACCCTTTTTTTGAAATCTTCTTATAATCCCATATGAAAAACATTTACATATAAAAATACCATTTTCATTTAAGAATCCATTTTAAATAAAAATATATCCAAATAAAGAAAAAATGGATTTATTTTCATTTTAAAAAAACATTAAGGCTTATAGAGGAAGCCAAATATCAAATAATGATTATGGCGGAGGAGAAGTTGTTGTTGCCGTATACGTTAAAAAAACATTCCTTTTTTCATTTTATAAAGAAATTAAAATTCTTCATATAAAAATATTCCTTTTGAAAAAATTGAATGAAATTCCAGATTGACATAAAATTTCCTGTATATTCCTTTTATACCCATATAAATAAATATGTAATTTAATATCAGGAAGAAAAATATTTGATAATTAAAACTTTAAATGTTCAAGGTGTTCCATACCACTTTGAACATTTAAATATTAATCTCCATGATTTAATAAATAACTTTATTATAGATAAAATATTTATATGAAATTTTATAGTGTCTGTATATACACCTTATAAAAGAATAAAGGTGCATATTATCAAGAAATACATCAATGAATGGAGATTGAGATGAAGTCCCTTACCTTGAGTCTGACTTGTCTTGTTCCTTCTTTAATTTCTGGAATAATAAACTTAGTTTAATTTATACTTGATTTAGAAACTTTTTAAAGTTTTTTCTTCATTTTATATCACTTATAACCATGTTATAGCAATAGTTAATTATTTTAGTTCATATCGTACATTTTGTCGATGTTCGGTATTTGAGTCAAAAATGAACTTGTTTTGATGAAAATTATCCATGTGGTAATAATTCCATTATCTCCAAAATATTATTCATGATTTAAATATCATGTATATCCAGTATATATGTATTTTCAATAGTCCATAACATTTGGAGATAAGAAATTAAATGTATTGTTCATCGAGACGGTAGGTCGTATGTACACATGAATGCTACTTTCATTTCATTGTCATATTAAAGGAATAAAAAATAAAAGATAAATAAGTATATTATAATTAATTTATAATATATATGTTATATATTTTACATAAGTACATTAACTTCATCCTTTATATGTTCCATGTATGGCATGAACGAGTCATGTCACTTTGAGGGGGTGGTAGTCCACACTTCCTCAAATGAAATTATCGTATTTACACATTATGGAAAGCATAAAGGAATGTTATAAATAAAAATTACATAATAATAGGGACATTATAAATATAATATATATCATATATAAATAAAATTCCAACATAATGGCCACCATGAGAGGTGGTAGGAGAAAATTGAACAACCATCGTTTCGTGAGGCAATTTTTCGCCGTACACAGAAACAGCATGTTCTATTTCCATTAGATGAAGGTATGTGTATAGGTTGAAAACTTATAATAAAAACATCCTAGTATATTTATAATACTGTTTTTTTATAAAATAATGGAATAAATATAGGTTTTGGGGTTGGATGAGGAAAATAAATAAAAGGATCTTGAGAGAAGACGTTACCTCTAAATCGGGTAACTCCTTTTGATTTTAGCCAAAAGGATTTATTTAATTGCCTTATTCACAAGGTAAGGCTTATAAAAGTAAGGTAAGGATGTTGGGATCTTATTTGAGCAGAATTTTTACGATCCAAGGGTCTTTTAGGTGTGAGTAAGTGGGTAGAGGTGGTGGCCTTTTATAAGATGGAGGAGGGGCACTTTAGGAAAGTCTTGAAATATTATTTTATTATAAATTTATTTTCGAATTATAATAGTTAAAAAGTGATAAATTTAGAGTATAAGATTATTATGGGTATAAATACTCTCAAACAATAGGCTTTAGACAAGTTTAGGTCACAAAATTAACCTTATCTTTTAGCTTTAACACTTAGTTAAAAACATTAACTCTTATCATGTCTTCTTGTATTTTCATAATATATGATTACTATAGTTACTATAAAATGAAAATATAACCACAAGTAGATTATTAATGAAATTTTAAACAATATATAATTAATTTGGCATAATGTTAGATTTTTAGGACTATAATATCATTTAATAACAAAGTATTTGTTTTAAAAACACATTTATGTCAATTTTGACACTATTTAGAAATTGATTTTTTTAAAGTCATAACAACTTGATTCCTTCAAAAAAAGGAATTAACTCATACCTAAAATGTAAATTTCATCCAAAAAAATCTTTTATTCCATAAAAATGTTCAAATTACATTTATTTTAATATTTATAATATCATTTATTTGAATATTTCATTAATAAGTTAATTGTTGCATCATCATTGTGTTATAAATATATTTATTCATTTAATGTTCAAAAATTATAAATAAAATACCATGATGTAGGAAATATTTTTATATTTATAATTACTATTTATAGTCTAAGATATCATTTATATAAACCAAATTAAAATTGATTTAGTTAGGAGATACATGTTTATGTTATATTTCCATTCTCTTTAAATTAAATATTATAAAAGGTCATTATCACACCCAAGTGGATCCATGGGATCCTAAATTCGACCCAAGGATGCTCATGGTCAGACATATCTTATCCAATAGGATTATAACATGTGTTAGGATAGTTTTATATTATTATAATATTATTTTTTACCCTTATTTATCTGATTTACCCTTTAACCATGGTAAATAAAAATAATTACTCAAGTTACTATTCATAATGTCCAAAAATAAAAGGTACCTATTTAAATAATTTGGACCTTATGATTCTAAATACTGAATCCACTTTTCCAAATTCAAAACAAATAATTGGGAGAAATTAATTTAAAATTAATTCATGTTTTCAAAACCAGAAAAAGGTGTTTTAAGAAGTAAAAACTATCAAAAGGTTGACAAGTGTTTATGTCCAATTTAAATGTGAAATTACTTAAAATGGCCTAATTGGATCAAATGATAAAACCTTAATCTAATTACACTTTAAAACCAATAAAAAATATAATCTATATATATAAATAAATTAGATGAAAAGGCATTTTTGAATTAAAATGCAGTATTTTTCACTATTCATAAAAATATGGATTTTAGCAGAATAATACCAAAATTTCAACCGAAGTAAATTTTTATGTCCCTATTCTAAATAAGAAGTTTATTTTATCAAATATAAAAAATAAAAGTGATAAAAACTATTTTTAAAAAGGGTTCTCCATCAAAAGGTGGTAAAATGACCTTTTAAAATTATTAGAGTATTTTATGCTTAAAATTGGATTCATTCTCATTTTAAGCCTCTAAAATTCATCAGATAAATATAAAAACATTTAAAAAATATGTAAAATCATAATATAGTTAATTCTATTCATTCTCTCAAATACAATAGCTAGGTGTTAACTACCATTTAGATAATAATATTATTGTTGTATTATTTTTCAATATAACTCAGTGTTGTGTGCAACATAAGATTTCGGAGAAACCCATTGTTGCATTTAGGGTACGCTATCATACATAGTGTACCCTTTAAACTAAAATTAATATTAAATTCAAAAATATTAATAGATATGAAAATGTATTATTCTATAAATACCTGGGAGGTTACATCATTCCCCCCTTTTGGAAATTGCATCCTCACAATTTTAAAATTGGGCTCAAAAACTTCATTGAAAAACCCACATTAGAAAAAGAGTCAATAAAACTATCACTTTAAAATAAATAAATGGGAGTAAAAAGGTCACCTAAGATATCATATTCTAGGGTTCCCTATAGGAAAACATGGACATGGATGATAAAACTAACTCTTATAGAATAACTGAGAGTGATGGAGAATATAGTCATTGGAAGGTTATCCATCACAAAACCATAATTATGTGATGGTTCAAAAGAACATTGAGAAATGTAAATAAAAAATGTTTTTGTTTTAATATCCTTTTGATAGAGTTAAGGAATTAATTTACTTCCTAGAATAAAAACATAAGGAAGCATAATTAATTGATGCATCTATAACAACAGTTTTATCTTCATAATATTCCCAGAATATGATGTACATCCCTAAGAATAACCTTAAGTATAAAATATCACACAAACCATAAGGGATATCAATGTCCTAAAACTAAGGACCAAAATTAAAGGCATACTTACACATAAAAAAATCCATACATAAACATAACCCCACAAAACAGCTCCCAGAAAGGTCCTTAATAACTTATTATCTCATCACATAAAACCTTAGAAGGTGTGTCTAAAACCTTGAAATTATGGTTATCCTTAGAAAAATATTGGGCTCTTAGGAGATTTCATCACTTCACTATATGTATCAACATTAACTGTAGTAGCAGAAAAATATTTTCCCAAACCTTTTTGTTTTCGATCATACTGATTTCCTCTTTGTGTAATTACCTTCGGACACTTATTTTCATAATGTCCCAACTCATTGGAGCTAAAACATCTTACTATAGGCTGGCTATCTATTATCTCATTATTGGACTATTTATAACCCTTTTCTTTATAGTCATGAACCTTGTGAACAAACTTACCATACCATTAACACTTTTTAGATCATGACATACATTCCAAAAAATGTGTTTTACCACACTTGGAACAAGTTTTGGTCTTACCTCTAGAGTTCTTAGCTGTTGCTTATCCATTTCTTGGAACCTTGACTGTTTATTTCTCTTATCATCTCGTGGAAAATAAGTGTCGGAAAACTCCATTTCAACTTTCTCAGCACAACAAACCACTTTTTCATAACTATTAAATTATTGGGAGGCCAAAGCTCTTCATACACCTGGTTTCAATCCTGGGTAAAATCTATTAATTTTACTGTCAATGTCTCAAATAAAATCTCGAAAATACCTGGACAATCTTGTGAAGTTCTCTTCATATACAGCAAGTAAATCGTCATCTTTTTTCTTTAATTCCAAGAATTTTTTCTCTATACTAATCCGAACAACCTTAGGGAAATATTTATCAAGGAAAATATCCTTAAATTATTCCCATTCCATGGCATCAAGTTCATTTTTCTCTCTAGTATTATTAACTAATAACCACCATCGATTAGCTTCAGCTTCAAAATGATAGATGGAAAGAGTTTCCTTTTGACATTCTGAACATCACATAACTTCAAATATATTCTCGAGTGTATTGATCCATCCTTCAGCAACCACTGGTTAAGATAATACATTGAATGATGGGGGTTGTTTCCTCATAAAATGTTCCACTACTGACATATTATTCTATGGTTTATCAGGATGGTCTTGTGCATGGATACCACTACTATTTATATCCTAAGTCAACTGCTCCATCATTATAACAAACTGTTTAGTTCCAATTATCACAACCTCATGTTTTTTATTTGAAATGTTGTTATCCTCTCGATTCCTTCCCATTACAGCTTTCCTATTTCCTCTATGGAAAACCACTCTGAACAGACATAGTTTAGATGAAGTAACAAGGTAATCTTAAAAGGCTACATCATTTCAACTTAACCATAAAGTAAAATCCCCTAAAATAAAGAAATTAATATCATCTGAACCTCTAAAGTTATCTAAACTAACCTTTGATACCAACTATAATTCCCCAGCCTTAAATGTTACATAATCTTGAGTTAAGTCAAGAATTAAAATTGAGGATCTTTTCAAGTTTAGAGATTTAAGGGAAAATGCCATAATTATTCCATAAAAAACATAGAAATATAAAGTGGACACTTCCAACAGTATTCATTTCTTCCATAACATAAAAACTTTTAAAAAGAAACATGGTTTATTTTCATGTTTAATCATCATAACTTTTCCTTTATTCCATCCTTAACTCTATTATCCCTTAAATCCTATTAAAACATTTAAAAACTTGGAATGAGCACAAAAATATTAGTAAGGGACATAAAAAATAAAGAAAACCCAATAATCTAGTTAAAACCTGATAACCCATTCAATGTTATTTGAGTGGATGAAACAAAAAAATTTCAAATGAATAATACTCATACTTTTTTCTCAATGAAAAACATAAAAACCAATACCAAGAAATTAAAACTCCTTTAAGTGAATTAGAGAATCGTATACGTAAAACCCTTTAAAAAATCTTCCAATTGGAATAACCATATGGTTGACATCCAAAATGGAGATCTATAATCAGGATCATCCTTCTTATAATCTATATCAGGCTCACCTATAAGCTATAATGGGTCTCAATCCTTCGTATAAGCTATTTTGGGCTCACCCATGAGCTATAATGAGGCTCAACCCCTCGTATAAACTATATTGTTCTCACGCATGAGCTATAATGGGGATAAACCCTTCGTATAAGCTATATCAGTCTCACTTGTTTCATATAATTCTCATATACAATTTCATGAATAAAACACATTCATCACAAAACCAATTTTTTGAAAGCTTCTTCTAATCCCATATGAAAAACATTTCTATATAAAAATACCAGTTTTATTTAAGAACCCATTTCTAATTCCAATATACCCAAATAAAAGAATAATGTATTTATTTTCATTTTAAAAAAACATTAAGGATTATATAGGAATCCAAATATCAAATAACAGTTATGGTGGTGGAGAAGTCGTTGTCGCCATATACGTTAAAAAACATTCCTTTTTTCATTTTGTAAAGAAATTAAAACACTTTATATAAAAATATTTCTTTTTAAAAATTTGAATGAAATTAAATATTGACATAAAATTTCTTGTATATTCCTTTTATACCCATATAAATAAATATGTAATTTAATATTAGGAAGAAAAATATTTGATAATTAAATCTTTAAATGTTCAAGGTGTCCCATACCACTATCAACATTTAAATATTAATCTCCATGATTTAATAAATAACATTATTATAGATAAAATATGGATATGAAATGTCATATTGTCTGTATATACACCTTATAAAATAATAAAGGTGCATATTATCAAGAAATACCTCAATAAAAGGCGATTGAGATGAAGTCCCTTACATTGAGTTCGACTTGTCTCGTTCATTCTTCAATTTCCAGAATAATAAACTTAGGTTAATTTATACTTTATTTAGAATCTTTTTAAAGGTTATTATTCATTTTATATCACTTATTACCATGTTATAGTAATTAGTTAATTATTTGAGTTCATATCAGACGTTTTGTCGATGTTCGGTATTTGAGTTAAAAATGAACTTGTTTTGATGAAAATTATCCATGTGGTCATAATTGCATTATCTCAAGAATATTATTCATGATTTAAATATCATATATATCCAATATATATGTATTTAGAATATTCCATAACATTCTGGTATAATAAATTAAATGCACCGTTCATGGAGACGGTAGGACGTACGTACCCATGAATGCTACTTTCATTTCTTTGTCATATTAAAGGAATAAAAAATAAAAGATACATAGGTATATTATAATTAAATTATAATATATATGTTATATATGTTACATAATTTCATTAATGACATCCTTTATATGTTCCATGTATGGCATGAACGATTCATATCACTTTGAGCGGGCGATAGTCCACACTTCCTCAAATGAAATTATCATATTTACACATTATGGAAAACATAAAGGTATGCTATAAATAAAAATTACAGAATCATAGAGACAATATAAATATAATATATATCATATATAAATAAATTTTCATCATAATGGCCACCATGATCGGTGGTAGGAGAAAATTGAACAATCATCAGTTCGTGAGGTAGTAATTCATCATACACAGAAACAGTATGTTCTATATCGATTAGATGGAGGTGTGTGTAAGTGTAAGTATAACCCTTATCATAACAACATCCTATTATATTGAGGATACTATTTTTGTTATAAAATAATGAAATAAAGATATCTTTTTGGGTTTGATGAGGAAAATAAATGAAAGGATCTTGAGAGAAGATGTTGCCTCTAAATCGGGTAACTGCTTTTGATTTTAGCCAAAAGGATTTATTTAATTGCATTATTACCAAGTTAAGGATTCTAGGAGGAAGTGAGGAATTTTGGGAGATTATTTTATCAGAATTTTGACGATCCAATTTTCTTTATAGGTGTGAGTAAGTGGGTAGAGGTGGTGGCCTTTTATAAGAGGGATGAGGGGAACTTTAGGAAAATCTTGAAATATTATTTTATTATAAATTGATTTTAGAATTATAATAGTTAAAAAGTGATAAATTTAAAGGATAATATGAGTATTGGTATAAATACTCTCAACCAATTGGTTTTAGACAAGTTTAAGTCACAAAAATAACCTTATATTTTATCTTTAACCCTTAGTTAAAAACATTAACTCTTACCATGTCTTCTTGTATTTTCATAATATATGGTTACTATAGTTACTATAAAATGAAAATATAACGAAAAGTGTATAATTAATGATATTTTTAATGAATCTTATATTTTTAGGACTATTATATCATTTAATAAAATAGTATTTGTTTTAAAAACTCATTTATGTCAATTTTGACACTATTTAGAAATTGATTTTTTTTAAGTCATAAAAACTTGATTACTTTGAAACAAAAGAATTAACTCATCTATCACATGTCAATGTCATCCAAAAAAATCATGTATGGAATCAAAATTTTCAAATTACATTTATTTTAATATCTATAATATCATTTATCTGAATATTTAATTAATAAGGTAATTGTTGTATCATCATTGTGTCATAAATATATTTATTTATTTAATGTATAAAAATTATAAATAAAAAATCATGATGTAGGAAATATCTTTATCTTTATAATTACTATTTATAGTCCAAGATATCATTTATATAAACCAAATTAAAAAAAATAGTTAGGAGATACATGTTTATGTTATATTTCCCTTTTCTTTAAATTAAATATTATAAAAGCTTGTAATCACACCCAAGTGGCTCCATGGGGTCCTAAATTTGACCCAAGGATGATCATTGTCAGACATATCTTATCCAATAGGATTAGGACATGTGTTAGGTCAGTTTTATATTATTATAATATTATTTTTTTACCCTTCTTTACCTAATTTACCCTTTAACCATGGTAAATAGAAATAATTACTGAAGTTACTATTCATAATGTCCAAAAATAAAATTTACCTATTTAAATAATTTGGAAATTATGATTCCAAATATAGAATTAACTTTTACAAATTCAAAATATAGAATTGGAAGAAATTAATTTAAAATTAATTTACGTTGTCAAAACCAGAAAACGGGTTTTTAAGAAGTAAAAACTATCAAAAGATTGACATGTGTTTATGTCTAATTTAAATGTGAAATTACTTCCAATGACCATAATAGGATTAAATGATAAAAACTTAAACCAATTAAACTTTAAAACCAATTCAAATGACAATATAACTATATAAATAAATTAGATTAAAAGGCAGTATTGAATTAAAATGCAGTATTTTTTATTATTCATAAAAATATGGTTTTTATTAGAAAAAAGAACAAAATTTCAACCGAAGTAAATTTTTATGTCCCTATTCTAAATAATAATTTTATTTTATCAAATATAATATATAAAAGTGACAAAAAAAATATTTTTAAAAAGGGTTCTCCATCAAAAGGCAGAAAAATGACCTTTTAAAAATATTAGAGTATTTTATGCTTAAAATTAGATTCATTCTCATTTTAAGCCTCTAAAATTCATTGGATAAATGTAAAAACATTTAAAAAATATGTAAAATCATAATATAGTTAATTATTTTCCTTCCTTCCAATACAATGGCTAGGAATTAACTACCATTTAAAATAATAATATTATTGTTGTATTATTTTTCTCTATAACTCAGTGTTGTGTGCAATGTAAGATTTTAGAGAAACTCATTGTTTCATTTAAGGTATTATATCATAAATAGTATCCCATTTAAGCAAAAATTAATATTAAATTCAAAAATATTAATATATATGAAAATGTATTATTCTATAAATACTAGGGATGTTACATCATTACCCCCTTTTGGAAATTACGTCCTCGCAATTTTAAAATTGGGCTCAGAAACTTAATTGAAAATCCCATGTCATAAAAATAGTCAATAAAACTATCACTTTAAAAGAAATAACGGGAAGTACATAGGTCACTTAATATATCATATTCTAGGGTTCCCTGTAGGAAAACATGGACATGTATGATAAAACTAACTCTCAAAGACTAATAGTGAGGGATAGAGAACATAGTCATTGGAAGGTTATCCATCCCAAAACCATAATTATGTGATGGTTAAAAATACCATTGAGAAATGTAAACGAATAATGTTTTTGTTTTAATATCCTTTTGATAAATTTGAGGAATTAATTTACTTCCTAGAATAATAACATAAGGAAACATAATTACTTGATCTATTTATAAGCACAATTTCATCCTCATAATATTCCCAGAATTTGATGTACATCCCTAATAATAACCTTAAGTATAAAATATCATGCAAACCATGAATGATATCAATATCTTAAAACTAAGGTCCAAAATTAAAGTCATATTTCCACATAAAAAAAAATCCATACATAAACATAACCCCACAAAACATATCCTAGAAAATTCCTTAATAACTTATTATCACATCACATAAAACCTCAGAAGGTGTGTCTAAAACCTTGAAATTATGGTTATCCTTCAAAAAATATTGGACTCTTAGGAGATCCCATCACTTCACCAGATGTATCAACATCAACTGTAGTTGCATCAAAGTATTTTCTCAAACTTTTTTTTTTCTGATCATACTGATTTCTTCTCTATATAATTAACTTCAAATACTTATTTGCATAATGTCCCAACTCATTGTAGATAAATAATATTACTGTAGAATGGCTATTTTTTACCTCATTATTTAACTGTTCAGAACCCTTTTCCTTCCATTCACAAACCTTGTGACCAAACTTACCACACCTTTAATACATTCTATACCCAGACATACATTCCCCAAAATCTATTTTACCACACTTGGAATAAGTTTTGGGATTACTTCCAGAATTATTAGTTGGTTGCTTATCCATTTCCTGGAACCTTGATTGTTTTTTACTCTTATCATCTCGTGGAACATAAGTGTTGGAAAACTCCATTTCAACTTTCTCAGCACAACAAACCACTTTTTTTATAACTTTTAAATTCTCGGAAGGCTAAATCTATTTTTATCCCTGGTTTCAATCCTGAGTAAAATCTATTAATTTT
Source organism: Viscum album (assembly GCA_963277665.1). NCBI lineage: Eukaryota > Viridiplantae > Streptophyta > Magnoliopsida > Santalales > Viscaceae > Viscum > Viscum album. Next base: position 1,071,794,945 of record OY728121.1, on the reverse strand, counting down.
ACTGTCAATGTCTCGAATAAAATCCAGAACATACCTAGCCAATCTTGTGAATTTCAATTCATATATAGAAAGTGAATCATCATCATTTCACTTTAATTCCAATATTTTTTTCTCTATCCTAATCCGAACAACCTTTGGGAAAATTTTATCAAGGAAAATATGCTTAAATTCTTCTCATTCCATGGCATCAAGATCATTTGTCTCTCTAGTATTCTTAACTAATTACCACCATCGATCAGCTTCACCTTCAAAACGATAGATAGAAAGAGTTTACTTTTGACATTCTGAACATCACATGACTTCAAATATCTTCTCCTGGGTATTGAATCATCCTTAAACTACCACTGGGTCAGATGATCCATTTAATGATGGGGGTTTTTGCCTCATAAAATGTTCTACTACTGACATATTCTTATGTGGTTGATCGAGATGTTCTTGAGCATGGATACCACTACCATTTATAGCTTAAGTAAAATGTTCCATCACTACAAAAAAATGTTAAGTTCCAATTCTCACCACCTCATGTTGTTGATTTGAAAGGTTTTTATCCTCTCTATGCCTTCCCATTATAGTTTTCCTATTTCCTCTGTGGAAAACCATTCTGAAAAGACATGGTTTAGATGAAGTAATAAGGTAATCTTAAAATACTACATCATTTCAACTTAATCATAAAGTAAAATCCCCTAAAGGAAAGAAATTAACACTATACTAACCTCTAAAGTTATCTCAACCAATCATTGATACAAACTATAAGGCCCCAAACTTAAACGTTACATAATCTTGAGTTAAGTCAGGAATTCACAGTGAGGATGTTTTTAGGTTTATATATTTAGAGAAATATACCATAACTATTACATAACAAAAACATATAAATACAAAGTTGACACTTCCAAAAGTATCTGTTTCTTTTATAACATAAAAAATTTTAAAAATAAACACAGTTTCTTTTCATGTTTAATCATTATAACCTTTCCTTGATTCCATCCTTTATTATATTCTCCCTTAAATCCCGTAAAAACATTTAAAAACTTGGAATGAGCACAAAAATCTCACTAAGGGACATAAAAATAAATAAGAACCATTATTCTAGTTAAAACCTGATAACCCATTCAATGTTCTTTGAGCAGATGAAACAAAACATTTTCACATGAATAACACTCATACTTTTTGCTCAATTAAAAATACTAAAACCAATAGAAAGAAATTAAAACTCCTTTAGGTGACTCAGAGAAAAATATACATAAAACCCTTTCAAACATCTTCTAGTTGGAATAACCATATGGTTGACTTCCAAATTGAGATCTATAATGGGGATCACCCTTCGTATAAGCTATATTGGGCTCACCCGTAAGCGATAATGGGGCTCAACCCTTCGTATAAGCCGTGTCGGGCTCACCCATGAGCTATAATGGGGCTCAACCCATCGTATAAGCTATATTAGGATTCACCTATGAGATATAATGGGGATTAACCCATCGTATATGCTATATTGGGATCACCCATTTCATATTATTCTCATGTACCATTTCATTAATAAAACACGTTCATCACAAAACCCCTTTCTTGAAAGCTTCTTTTAATCCCATATAAAAAACATTTCTGTATAAAAATACCATTTTCATTTAAGAACCCATTTTCAATACCAAGATACCCAAATAAAGGAACAAGGGATTTATTTTCATTTTAAAAAACATTAAGGCTTATATAGTAAGCCAAATATCAAATAAGGGTTATTGCGGCAGATAAGTCATTGTCGCCGTATACGTTAAAAAAAATTCCTTTTGTCATTTTGTAAAGAAAGTAAAACACTTCATATAAAAATATTCCTTTTGAAATAATTGAATGAAATTCAATATTGACATAAAATTTCCTGTATATTCCTTTTATACCCATATAAATAAATATGTAATTTAATATTAAGAGGAAAAATATTTGATAATTAAATATTTAAATTTTCAAGGTGTCCCATACCACTTTGAACATTTAAATATTAATCTCCATGATTTAATAAATAAAATTAGTGTATATGAAATATGGATATTAAATTTCATATTGGTTGTATATACACCTTATAAAATATAAAGGTCCATATTATCAAGAAATGCCTCAATGGAAGGAGATTGAGATGAAGTCTCTTACCTTGAGTCTGACTTGTCTCGTTCATTCTTTAATTACCTGAATAATGAACTTAGATTAATTTATAATTTCTTTAAAACCTTTTTAAAGTTTATTATTAATTTTATATCACTTATTACCATGTTATAGTAATTATTTAATTATTTTATTTCATATCAAACGTTTTGTCGATGTTCGGTATTTGAGTCAAAAATGAACTTGTTTTGATGAAAATTATCCATGTGGTCATAATTCCATTATCTCCATAATGTTATTCATGATTTAAATATCATATATATTCAGTATATATGTATTTATATATTCCATAACATTTTGAGTTAATAAATGAAATGCGCCATTCATGGAGACGGTTGGTTGTACGTACGCATGAACGCTAATTTCATTTATTTGTCATATTAAAGGAATAAAAAATAAAATATACATAGGTATATTATAATTATATTATAATATATATGTTATATATGTTAAATAATTTCATTAAAGATATCCATTATACATTCTATGTGTGGAATTAGCAAGTCATATCACTTTGAGGGGGAGGTAGTCTACACTTCCTCAAATTAAATTATCGTATTTACACATTATGGAAAGCATAAAGGTATGTTATAAATAAAAATTACAGAATCATAGAGAAAATATAAATATAATATATATCATATATAAATATAGTTCCATCATAATTTCCATCATGAGAGGTGGTAGGAGAAAATTGAACAATCATCGTTTCGTGAGGTAGTAGTTCGTCGTACATAGAAACAGTGTGTTCTATATCCATTAGATGAAGGTGTGTGTAAGTGTAGGTCTAACCCTTATCATAACAGAATCCTAGTATATTTATGATACTGTTTTTTTTATAAAATAAAGTAAAAAAGATAGTTTGGTGGTTGGGTGGGAAAAGTAAATGAAAGGAGCTTGAGAGATGACGTTACCTCTAAATCGGGTAACTCCTTTTGATTTTAGCCAAAAGGATTTCTTTAATTGCCTTATGCCAAATTTAAGGCTTCTAAAAAGAATTTAGGGATGTTGGGAGATTATTTCATCAGAATTTGGACGATCGAAGGGACTTGAGAGGTGTGGGTAAGTGGGTAGAGGTGGTGTCCTTTTATAAGAGGTAGGAGGGTCACTTTAGGAAAGTCTTGAAATATTATTTTATTATAAATTGATTTTAGAATTATAATAGTTCCAAAGTGATAAATTTATAGTATAAGATTAGTATTTTTATAAATTCTCTAAAAAATAGGTTTTAGACAATTTTAGGTCACAAAAATAACCTTATCTTTTAGCTTTAACCCTTAGTTAAAAACATTAACTCTTACCATGTCTTCTTGTATTTTCATAATATATGGTTACTATAGTTACTATAAAATGTCAATAGAACCACAAGTGGATCATTAATGAAATTTTTAACATTATATAAGTTATTTTTTATAATCTTATATTTTTAGTACTATTATATCATTTAATAAAATAGTATTTGTTTTAAAAACTCATTTGTGTCAATTTTGACAGTATTTGGAAATTGATTTTTTTAACTCATAAAAACTTGATTCCTTCGAAAAAAATCATTAACTCATCCCTAACATGTAAATTTCATCCAAAAAAATCATGTATGGAATTAAAATATTCAAATTAAATTTATTTTAATATCTATAATATCATTATTTAAATATTTAATTAATAAGGTAATCTTTGCATCATCATTGTGTCATAAATATATTTATTTATTTAATGTCTAAAAATTATAAATAAAAACTCATGATGTAGGAAATATTTTTATATTTCTAATTAATATTTATATTCTAATAGTTCATTTATATAAACCAAATTAAAATTGTTTTAGTTAGGAGATACATGTTTATGTTATATTTCCCTTTTCTTTAAATTAAATATTATAAAAGCTCATTATCACACCCAAGTGGCTCCATGGGGTCCTAAATTCAACCCAAGTTTTCTCATAGTCGGTCATATTTCATCCAATAGGACTTTTAAAGGTGTTAGGGTAGTTTTATATTATTATAATATTATTTTTTTACCCTTATTTACCAGATTTACCCTTTAACCATGGTAAATAAAAATAATTACTGAAGTTACTATTCATAATTTCCAAAAATAAGAGGTGACTATTTACATAATTTGGACCTTATAAATCCAAATATGGAATCCAATTTTCCAAATTCAAAACACATAATTGGTATAAATTAATTTAAAATTAATTCTCGTTGTCAAAACTAGAAAAGTGGTTTTTAAGAAGTAAAAACTATCAAAAGATTGACATGTGTTTATATCCAATTTAAAATGTGAAATTACTTCCAATTAACACAATTGGATTAAATTATAAAAAATTAATCTAATTATAGTTTAAAAACAATTAAAATTACAATATAACTATATAAATAAATTATATGAAAAGGCGGTTTTGAATTAAAATGCAGTATTTTTCACTATTCATAAAAATATAGATTTTATCAAAAAAATTCCAAAATTTCAACCAAAGTAAATTTTGATGCCCCAATTCTAAATAATAAGTTTATTTTGTCAAATATAACATATAAAAGTGAAAAAAATATTTTTAAAAATGGTTCTCCATCAAAAGGCGGTAAAATGACCTTTTAAAAATATTAGAGTATTTTATGCTTAAAATTGGATTAATTCTCATTTTAAGCCTCTAAAATTCATTGTATAAATGTAAAAACATTTAAAAAATATTTAAAATCATAATATAGTTAATTATTTTTATTCCTGACAATACAATGGTTGGGAATTAACTACCATTTAAAATAATAATATTATTGTTTTATTATTTTTCAGTATAACTTTGTGTTGTGCGCAACATAAGATTTTGGAGAAACCTATTTTTTTTTTAGGTATGCTATCACACATAGTGTCTCCTTTAAAATAAAATTAATATTAAATTAAAAAAATATTAATAGATGTGAAAATGTATTATTCTATAAATATTTGGGATGTTACACATATAAGGACATACTTGAATAAAAAAGGAGATAAGGATAATTCTCTTACCTTGAAGAGTTTCTTACTAAATCATGGAGAGGAAAACCTTATAACCTTGTAGAAACCTTGAGGACACCTTGGAGTAAATTTAGAGAGGTTAAATGGTCAAAAATTCATGTATTATCAATTTGAAGTGGAGAAGAGTGGGGAAGGGGTGGTATTTATACATGAGGAGGAGTGGGTTTTAAGTGATTAAATAATGGTTATTTTACTATATAAGTCAACAACTTATGAGATAAATCAATTAAAAACATATTTATGGATTATTTAATGGTGTTAGTGTAAGGACCCAAGCCTTAAATATTACATAATATTGAATTAAGTTAATAATTCACATTGAGGATCTTTTCAGGTTTAGAGCTTTAGAGAATTAGGTCATAACTTATACATAACAACTTGAATATTACAAGTAGACACTTCTACTCACTATCCATTTTTTCATAAAACAAAACGTCTTAAAAAATAAACATGTCTACTTCCATGTTTTAGACATCATGACTTTTCCTTGATCACATCCTTGACCCTATTCATCTTTAAGTCCAGTGAAAAACATTTCAAAACTTAGGATGAGCATAAAAAATCTCAGTAAGGGGTACATAAAGAAGGAAAATTGTTAGTTTTTTCAAAACAACATGTAAACCATGAATACTTTATCACAAAGTAATACTTTCCACCTTATAGAAGTAAAAAAAACACTACACTGAATATAAGCTCATTTCTTACCCTTTTGTAACCAAAAGATTACCATAAATCCCATTGAAAACAACTTATCGCATATAAAGGTAACTTGGGACATAAACGTACTTAAATGGAATAATCATGCGGTCAAATTCCACACATATCACTAAATGGAATGGACATATAGTCTACTTCCATACCCAATTCATTGGAGGTTATAATGTAACCACCCATCCTTGTTTTATCACGGAACCACCCGTCATTTGGTTTATGACGTAACCACCCATCAAATGTCCAAGTACCATTATATAATCATCACACATAAAAGATTGAAAATATCAACATTTCAATCATAAAATTTCATTTACAATCACAAGAAATAATTTCAAGATATTGAAATAGTAAATCCACTTTCAAAACCATTTTCAATACCAAAATATGTAAAAATGGAATATAGTATTTATTTTCCATTTAAAAACATCACGACTTGTTAAGGAATCTAAATATCAAATAATACTCGCGGTGGCGAAAAGTTCATTGTCGCCGCATACGTTAAAAACATTACTTTTATTGTTTAGTAAAATTCTTCGTAGAAAAAAGATTCCCTTTGAATGAAAGTAAAATTAAAAGGGGTTTATTATTCACCGTGTAAAATAAGGAGGTGTATATTATCAAAACATGCCTCAATGAAAGGAGATTGAGACAAATTCCCTTACCTCGTGTCCAACTTGACTCATTTGTTATTTAATTTCTTGAATAATAAACGTAAGTTAATTTCTACTTTCCTCAGAACCTTTTTCAAGTTTATTATTCATTTTATATCACTTATTACCACATTATAAAAATTATATAATTATTTAAGTTAATATTGGTCGTTTTGTCAATATTGGGTACTTGAGTCGAAAATGATCTTGTTATAATTACAATTTGTCCATGTGGTCAAAAGTACATTATATCTAGAATATTATTCATATATATATCATATATATCCATTATATATGTATTTATAATATTCCATAACATTTGGAGATATGAAATGAAATGCACTGTTCATGGAGACGGTAATCCGTACGTACGCATGAACGCTACTTTCATTTCTATTTCATATTTAATGGAATAAAAACTTAATGATACATAGGTATATTATAATTCCAGTATAATATCATATTTTATATATGTTACATAATTTCATTAACTCTATCCTTTATATTTTCCATGTGTGTCATGAACGAGTCATATCACTTTGAGGGGGCGGTAGTTCATGCTTCCTCAAATGAAATTATCATGTTTACACAACATGAAAAGCATAAAGGTATGTTGTAAATAAAAATTATAGAAGAATAAATAAAATATAAACATAATATATATCATATAAATATATTTCCATCATAATTTCCACCATAATAGGTAGTATGATATAATTGAACAATCATCGTTTCGTGAGGCAGTAGTTCACCATCCACAGAAACAGTATGTTCTAAATCCATTAGATAGAGGGGTGTTTAAGTGTAGTTCTAATAATTCTCATAAAAAATACTATTATATTGAGGATATTGGTGTTTTTATGTAATCAAATAATAATAATAGAATATTTAGTGAATAAGTATAATATTGGAAAGGAACTTTAGAGAATACATTACCTCTTAAAACGGAAAACTCCCTTTGATTTAAGCCACAAGGATTTCTTGAATTGCTTTCTGGATATGGGAAGGCTTCTAGAAGGAATATAGGGATGTTTTGAGATTATTGGAGCATATTTTTGATGATCCAAGTGACTTTAGAGGTGTGAGTAAGGGGTTATAGGTGGTAGCCTTTTATAAGAGGGAGGAGGGGTACTTTAGGAATGTCTTGAAAGATTATTTTATTATAAACTGAATTTAGATTTTAAAAAGGTAAAAAACTTATTTAATTAGAATATAAGATGATTATTTTTCGAAATACTCTCAACCAATAGGTTTTAGACAAGTTTTGGTTTCAAATTTAACCTTATCATTTAGCTTTAACCCTTAGTTAACTAATTTAACTACTACCATGTCTTCTTGTATATTCATACTATATGGTTAATATAGTTACCATAAAATGACAATAGAGCCTCAAGTGGTTCATTAATGACATTTAAAACATTATATAAGTAATTTGGTTGAATCTTATATTTTTATTACTATTATATCATTTAATAAAATAGTATTTGTTTTAAAAACTCATTTATGTCAATTTTTAAACTATTAATATCATGAATTTTTAAAAATACATAACAACTTGATTATTTCAAAAAAACTTCATAAATTAAAATATAAAAATTCATAATCATCCATAAAATTATTTTATGGCATAAAAATTTTCAAAATAAATTTATTTTAATATTTATAATCTCATTTATTTAAATCTTTCATTAATAAGGTAATCACTACATCATCATTGTGTCATAAATATATTTATTTATTTGATCTCTAAAAATTATAAATAAAATACCATTATGTAGGAAATATTTTTAGATTTCTAATTAATATTTATAGTCTAAAATATAACTTATATAACCCCATATAAAAATTTTTTTACTAAAAGATACATGTTTAGGTTATATTTTCCTTAACTTTAAATTAAAAGTAATTAAATCTCATTTTCAGACACAAGTGGCTCCATGGGGTCCTAAAATAGACCCAAGGATGCCCATGGTCGTAAATATCTCATCCAATAGGTTTAGGACATTTTTTAGGGTAATTTCATATTATTATAATATTATTTTTTACTCTTATTTACCGAATTTACCATTTAACCATGGTAAATAAAATATTTACTGAAGTTACTATTAATAATGTCTGCAAATAAAAGATACCTATTTACACAATTTTAACCTTATGATTCCAAATATAGAATCCATTTTTCCAAATTCAAAACACAGAATTGTCATAAATTAATTTAAAATTAATTTCCGTTGTCAAAACCAAAAAGCGTGTTTTTAAGAAGTAAAAACTACCAAAAGAATGACATGCATTTATGTCCAATTTCAAAGTGAAATTACTTACAATGAAAAAAATTGGATTAAATGATAAAAATATAATCCAATTAAATTTTAAATATAATTAAAAGTAAAATATAACTATATAAATAAATTATATTAAAAGACAATTTTGAATTAAAATACAGTATTTTTCACTATTCATTAAAAAATGAACTTTAGCAGAAAAATACCAAAATTTCATCCAAAGTAAATTTTTATGTTCCACTTCTAAATAAGAAGTTTATTTTTGCAAATAAAACATATAAAGTTGTCAAAACGATATTTAAAAAGGGTTCGCCATCAAAAGGTGGTAAAACTACATTTTTAGAAAAATACATCTTTTATCCGAAAAAATGAATGTATTATTATATCATAAGATGAATATAAAACAATACATTGAATATATATGTATAATATAATTTTTATTAAATAAAAATACCTAAAGATTGTTATGAAACCCCAATTATTCTCTTTTAAATAGGTTTTCATAAAAACACATCTATTATATTCAATTGGTTTTTATTTCCATTTCTAATAAATTTGGTAATTAATGAATCATCATTTCAACATGTGTAAACCATATTTCAAAATTCAGTTGATACTATTCATTCCTGTTATTCCAATGGCTAGGAATTAAATACCATTTAAAATAATAATAATAATAATAATAATGTATTATTTTTCAGTATAACTCAATGTTGTGTGCAATGTAAGATTTTAGAGAAGCCCGTTGTTGCGTGTCGAGTACGCTCTCAAAAAAATTGTCCCCTTTAACTTAAAATTAATATATTATTCATACGTATTAATATAAATCAAAAGGTATTATTCTATAAATACTTGGGTCATTACATTTAGATTGTAGGTGTTCATTATTTTCTTTCTTAAACTTAACTATACCTTCCAAACCACCCAATTAATGTACACAAATCAAAAATAGTTTTTATCTTTAAATTTCAAATTTTTGGTTCCAAAAAGAAATGTATAAATTTATAAATTGAAAATAATATTTTTTTATACTTATTATATTATATTTTGATTAAATAAAATGTTTCATAAATTTTTTATTCATGCTAACATGGTAATAATGCCATAAAATTGAAGTGATTTTTAAAGTGGCAATTTTCACTTTTTCACTAAAAAATCATATTTGTCAAAAAAATTCTCAAAAAATCATTCTAAACTAATTTTGATGTCTTGAGTCCAAAAATGAAGTTTATTTCAAAAAATTAATTCTATAATTATGATAATTTTGTGTCTCAAATAAATCATTATTTTAATGAAAATTTGTAATTTAATAGAAAAAATTGACATTTAGACTATTATAAAAATTACTTTGGCATTCATTAAAATATATACAATTTAGAAATTGTTTTATAATATTATTTAATGATATAAATTTTTATTTAATAATTTCAAATAAAAAATATTTTAATAGAATGTGTTTTATAGTCTTCTAAAATAATATAGTTTGATTATATCATTAAACAATACTAAAGATCATTTAAAATACAACTACATAACCAAAAAAATAATGACCAACTGTTTTATTGAAAAATGATCCTAATGTTGACCAGCCATATTAGTTTAAAAACATAAAGGTATTTGATCATATTTACCTATAAAAAAATCATTCTTATACTTCATTATTCTCTTTGATTCTATCAAGGTTCTTTATCATTTCTAGAATAAATATTGTATTATTAACTCTCAATTTATTTTTTATAGTATTGTTTGTGAGTGGGATGATTCAAGAAGATTGAGGTGAATTAAATTTTTATATTTTAATTTATTTATTCTTTATTATTCTTACTATTTTAATATTTAGATTAATAATAGGAATTTTTGTAGAATTAATGTTGCATTCTTAAATAAAGGAATAAATTTTTGTTAGTTTTATAGTAAGTGTTTTCTATCCTTTTACTATTCCTAGTTGTAAAAGTTCATCTCAACCTATGATGTAAAAATTTATTATCAAATAAAATTTCATTATATGTTCTTCTATATTAAACATAAAAAAATTATTGGGTGGGAAGACATCCATTAATATTATAAGAAAAAATTCCAGGTCATTACGGATTATGTTGAAGATCCTTAGGAAGGAGAAGCTTTATACAAAATTTTCCGAGTTTGAGTTTTGGATTCGAGAAGTTTCATTATTATGTCATATAATATCATGTTAGGGTATATAAATAAACCCTTTAAAGATATAAGTTATTGAATATTGGCCTAGACCAACCAATTTAATTGAGATTTATCATTTTCTTGGTTTGGATAGATATTATTGGTGCTTTTTCATGGATATTAAATCTACTCACCAAGTTAACTCGAAAGGGATCCAAGTTACTTTGTATATATGAATGTAAGGAATGTTTTAAGGAACAAAAGTGAAGTTTAATCAATGCATCTATTCTTACACTACCCTAAAGTGGATAAGGGTTTATAATTTATATTGATGCATCGAAAAAGGGACTGAGATACATCCTCATGCAGAATGATGTGGTTATAGCTTATTCCACGTGATAATTGAATTTCTATGAGAAAAATTACCCAACTCATTATTTGGATTTATATATGGTAATTTTTTCATTAAATATATGGTGGAATTATATATGTGGAGAAAAGTGTGATATATATACTAATTATAAAATCTTAAAGTATATTTTCACTCAAAAATAGTTGAACATGAACCCAAAAAATAGTTGGAGATGATTAAATATTATGACTGATTCATACATTACCACACTGGAAAATAAAACAAGGTGGAAGTTGTTCTGAGTATAAAGGATCATGATAGCTTATCTATAATTCAGATCACAAAATATTCAATATTTCAGGACTTACCAAGGATGGATCTTGAAATCTTGAAGAAAGGGTAGAAATATTATCTTTCTCAAATGATTGTTAAACCATATATCCAAGTTAAGGTTAAAGAGTCATAAAATGAAGATGGAGAGATGAAAAAGAATGTGAGAAATTTCTTGGAGTTCAACCTTGATTTTTATGAAATAATAAGGTTCTGGAACTGTGTATGTGTCCCTTCATTACTAGATTTGAAGGATATAATGGATTAATATATTAGTTATTAATTCTATATTCATCTTGGAATTATGAATATGTATAGATATTTGAAAGATTATTTTTAGTGGTATGGGATGAAGAGAGATATTTCAAAGTATGATTCTTGGTACTTGATATCTTAGCAAGTTAAGGATGAGAGGAAGAAATATGAGGGTGAGTTATAACCATTACACATACCATAATGGAAATGGGAAAACATCACCCTAGATTTTATCATAGGACTCCCCAAAAAATCTAATGGGAATAATGCTATTTGGGTTGTAGTTGATCTTCTTATGAATTTAGTACACTTCATTTACAATATAGAAGATTTATCTATTGATCAACTTACTCAGTTATAAATTAAGGAATTGGTGAGATTTCATGGTGTAACGCTATTAATTGTATCTTACTAGGATCATATTTTTACCTAAAATATTTATAGAAGTCTTCAGAAGGATCTAGATATAGAGTTAAATTTCCTCATTTCTTATCATCCTCAGACATATGGTCAGTATGAGAGTACCATTTAAACTCTAAAATACATGTTGAGAACTTCCACTATGGATGTCAAGGGTGGTTAGGATCAACACCTTCCTTTGATGAAATTTTCTTACAACAATAGATTCCACTCCAGCATTCAGATGGCTCCTTATGATGCCCTCTATGGTAGTAAGTGTAGAAATACAACATACTAGAATTAAGTTAGATAAATAAAGCTATTGGTACTTTATATATCTAAGGAAGTTGAATATAAGGTTAGATCCATTCAACAGAACATAAGAGCAGCTTATATACAATAACAAAATTACGTTGACAATAATTAGAAAGATCTAGAGTTTGAAGTTGGTGACAAGTATTCCTATGAATATATTTATTGAAGAGGGTGATGATATTTGGAAATAAGGTAAAGTTAATCCCTGTGTATATTGGTCTTTTTGAAAATCTTGATTGTATCAGGATGGTATCTTATCGATTGATGCTTCCACCAAATCTCTCTCAAGTTCATGATTTGTTCCATGTATGTCTCCTGAGGAAGTACATACCTAATCCTTCACATGTTCTAAACTCAAAGGTTTCACCATTGGAGAAAGATATTTCTTATGAAAAAAATCATATAAATTATGGATTGTATATAGAAAGTGCTATGCAAAAATACCACTTATCAAGTTAAAGTTTTAAGGAAAAACCATCAATTCGAGGAAGCTATATGGAAACTTAAGGATGTAAATAGGTGGAAGTATCAACATATATTTATATTAGAGAGATGAATTTTGAGTGAAAAAATTATTTTAATAGGGGTATGATGTAACAACTCAAGATTTTTATGAAATATTTCTCTTTAAATAATTTTGTTTCTTTGATAGCTTATGTTACACGCAACACTGAGTTTAAACAAATAGTGTAACAATATTAAAATATTATGTGTCTTTTGTTTACTAACCATTGGATTGGAGAGTATGAATATCAATAACTAAATTATGAAAAATATATGTTCTAAACATTTATAAAATTAATTCATTAGTTATCAAATGATTATAATTACAAAAATTATTTGAAAATAAAAGTGATGATTTTTCTGAAAAAAAAATATTTTTATACGCATAATGTATTTTATATTAATAAATTAAATTTATATATTATTTACTTGATAAAATTTTTTAAACATTCAAAAATATTTTTTAAGTATAGTATTAGAATAAATCCAGTTTTATGCTTAAAATGTATTTTTTTCTAAAAAGTAGTTTTCTTGCATTTTTCACACTTAGGTTAAAATTAATTTCTTGCATTTATAGGTATTAAATTAGATAAAATTAATTATATATTTTTAATTAGTAGATTTTAATTTCATAAATATTCCCCTTTTAGTTTTGGTCAATATGAATAGTAACCATGGTTAAATTTATCACATCGGTAAAGGGTAAATCGGGTTAATATAGATTAAAAATAAGTGATAAGGCCATAAGGGAAAAAAACTTTTTATGAATGAATATTAATAGTAATTTTTTTATTAAAGAAATTATAATCATTATTTTAATTTATTTATAATTTTTAGGTGTTATATTATTACCTTAAATTCTTACACAATGCTGAAATAATATTTACTCAATTAATGGAAAATAAAATAAATGATTTTGATAATATTAAAAGTGATATAATTTGAGTAATTTATAGTGTTATACAAAATTTATAAGTGAATATTACATGTTATTATTGTGTTAAAATATTATATTTGAATTCAAACTTTTTTTATGTCTTAATTTAAATTAAATGAATAGTGTTAAATTTGACAATAATGATATTTTATCAAAATAATATTTTATTAAATTATTTAAAAATAATAAATTTTTTGAAATTTTACAAGGTGGATATTATATGGTTAAAATTTCATAAATTTTCCATTTATGGGAAAATTTTCACCATATAATAAAATATTACAAGCCTTTAATATTGAAAAGTTGTTATAGTTAAAATTAAAATTTGTTAACTATTTCATTTATCATGAATATTTTAACTCAGTAGTTCTGGTCCTTGTACATTTATATTGGTTTCATCATATATAGAATATTAATAATGATATTAATATCATATATATTCATTATATACATATGTAGAGTCATCCTAAATGTTAGATATATAAAAATGAATTATATCATTCATGGAGACGATAAGTCGTATGTACGCATGAACGTTGTTTTAATTTTTCGATGGATAGAATGAAATAAAGGTAAATATTAATTAAAATTTATATGATAAATATTTTATCATATATATATTATATAGATTCATCAAATTCATCCTCATTACCATCCAAGTAAAATATAAATGGAAAATGAATCACATCACTTCGTGGAGGTGGTAGTCCACACCTATGCAAGAACGATGTTATCGTTTCCCAAAGGATTGAATTATAAGAAATTATGCATTATATTATCATTAAAAAAGTATAATTATTGCATAAATATCATATATAAACATTTAATCCCATCATAATACCCATCCATAAAATATTGTGATGAAAAATGAATTGTATCACTATGTAGAGATGGTAAATTGTACGTACATACGAGCAATACTTTCACATCTCATTTTATGGGAAATAGGGTTTATAATGATGTTTTAATAATCATAATAACATTTCAAAATATTTATTATACTAAATTTATTATTTTATACCATAGATTTATAGGAGGTAAAGAAGAGTAGAAAAGAAAGTATTCGGTTAAGGCGATTACCTCTTCTTTGAAATGAATCCTTTAGATCTCCTCTAAAGGGCTCTAGGTTTGGTATTTTGGGAGAAACATAACATGTATAATGTCTCTAGGTAGTTTTATAATTAAAATTTATATATTTTTTTCAATATATAAGGCTCAAAGTGGTGTGAATAAGTGAGGTAGTAGGTGTTATTTTATAATTGTCGTAAGGGGTGCTTTTAGAATGTCTCAAAATATTAAATTAAAATAAATTTATTCTCAAGAAACATGTATCCAAATGGAAATGGATTTTAAGATAATATAGTATATGGTTGTAATCCAATTAACCAATATAATTTATACAAGCTTTTGTGTCACTTTAAAACTTATCATTTTGATTAACCCTTAGTTAGCCAATTTTAATTTTAGCCGTGGTAACGCATTTTTTAATATTAAAAGGTTGTAGTTTTTACTTATAAGGTGAAAATTGGACCATAAATGGAAAATTTATTATATTCTAGACTATATAATATCCATACTGTATTATTTTAATATTTTTATGATTTTTAATTAATTTAATAAAATATTATTTTTATAAAATATCATTATTGTTAATGTGGACACTATTCATTTGACTTAAAAGATATCAAGAAAAAGTTAAAATTTTAATATTATATTTTAAAACATAATTTATATTTAATATTCACATATAAAATTCATTTAACACTATAAATTACTCAAATTATATCACTTTTAATATTTTCAAAATCATTTATTATATTTTTTTGTGTAAGAATTTAGAATAATTATATAATACCTAAAAATTATAAATAAATCACCATCATAAATATAATTTAATTATGAACAAATTTACTATTAATATTCATTCATAACAAGTTTTTTACCCTATGTAAAAAAAAGGATATTTAAAACTAAGAGAGTGACATTTTGTAACTTCTTTGATATAAATATTATATAAATAATTTTCATGTACATGTTTCCATTAAACAACTCAATTTAAATACTATAGTGATATGGGTCTAATTACCTTTATCCAATAATAATTAATATTAAAAAAATTGGCCTTATCATTAATTTTTTATCTAGATTAACCTAATTTACTTTTTACTGAGGTGATAAATTTTACCATAATTACAATTTATATTGACCAAAAATAAAATGGGTATATTTACCAATTTCAAGACTCCTAATTATAAATATTTAATTCATTTTATCTAACTCAATATGTATAAATAGAATTAATTAATTTTAATGTAAGTGCGTAAAATGCGACAAAAACAATTTTATAGAAAAAAACCATTTTAAGTATAAAACTATATTTATTCTTATCCTATGCCTAAAAAATATTTTTTGAATTTTTAAAAAAAATTGATCAAGTAAATAATATATACATTTCATTAAAATTATTCACCAATAGGTATTAATTTAATTTATTGATAAAAATAAATTACGTGAATAAAAATAATTTTTCAAAAAATCATCAATTTTATTTTCAAATAATTTTTTGTTTTTAATTATGATCATTTGATAAATTATGAATTCATTTCTTAAATTTTTAGACTATATATTTTTCATAATTTAGTTATTACTATTCATACCCACCATCCCAATGACTAAGCGATATGGTCACATCATATTTTTATAATGTTACGTGGTTTTTTTAAACTCGGTGTTGCGTGTGACAAAAGCTATCAAAGAAAAAAATTATTCAGAGAAATATTTCATAAAAATATCAATGTGTTACCTTATATCCCCCTCAAAATGAATTTCTACCTCAAATTTCATCAATTTAATACAAATATATGATGATACTTATGCCTCATTACACCCTCAAGGTTCCCATGTATCTTCCTCAAAGTGGTTGTTTCACCACAAAACTTTAACCAATGAGTGGTCTTATTTCGTAACACTTTCTCTCTACAATCCAGAATATCTACCAGTTTTTCTTAATAATAAATATCTTTTTCCAAAGTTATTACCTCTCAGTGCATTTAAATTATCACATATGTAATTCCACATGATATATACATAGAACACATAATGAACTAAAGAGAGATTTGGTAGGTTGTACGTACGCATGAACGATGTTTTCATTTTTTCGATGGATGGAATGAAATATAGGGAATTAATAAATCACTTTTCTAGAAAAAATATTATATTATATATATCATATATATTAATTAAATCCATCCTTATTACCATCCAAGTAAAACAAAAATGAAAAATGAATCAAATCGCTTCGTGGAGGTGGTAGTCCACACATACAAATGATGGATGTTATCGTTTTCCAATGGTTTAAAA
Source organism: Viscum album (assembly GCA_963277665.1). NCBI lineage: Eukaryota > Viridiplantae > Streptophyta > Magnoliopsida > Santalales > Viscaceae > Viscum > Viscum album. The sequence goes on along the minus strand of OY728121.1, from coordinate 1,071,777,545 downwards.
TGTAAGTAGGTAGATGTGATTTCTTTTATTCTAGAAGTATAATTATTTCATAATTATCATATATAAATATTAATACCATAACTATAACTATCCATAAAATATAGTGATGAGAAATGAATTGTATCGTTATGTGGAGACGGTAAGTCGTACGTACGCACGAGCGATATTTTCACTTCCCATTTGATGGAAAGAGGGTGAATAATGGTGGTTTAATAATCATAATATAATTTCAGTATATTTAGGATACTAAAGTTATTATTTTATCAATAATATATTATATTTAGAGGATGTGAAATAATAATTAAAAATAAAATGATCGATTAAGGTGATTACCTCTTATTTGAAATAACTCTTTTAGATATCCTATTAAGGGCTCTAAGGTTGGTATTTTAGGAATAAAAAACCCACTATAATGTGACTAAAGAAGTTTAGAATATATTTTTTTAGGTTATTTTTGATCTAAAATGCTCAATTTGGTGTGAAGAAGAGAAGGAGAGGTGTCCTTTTATAATTGATGGGAGAGAGACTCTTGGAATTTCCTAAAATATTAAATTAATATAAATTAATTTTGATGTCTAAATGGATCCAAATTGATAATTTTTAAAGATAATATGATTATTATTTTAAATAATCTCATCTAATAAAAAATTTCACATTTGAATCACATTTTTACCCTTATCTTTTTTTAAACCCTTCCTTAACCCTTTTGATAATTACTATAATATTTAAGTTTTATACACTTTAAGGGTTAATGATGTTACTATAAAATGAAATAAGACCCATAATTGGACCATGGATGATATTTAAAACTATATCTCATTTATTTCTCATAATATAATATTTTTATGAATATTATATCATTTAATAAAATATTATTTATTATAAAATATCATTAATGTCATTTTTAACACGAAACATTTAATTTGACTTTAAATAAATCAAGAAAAAAATGGATAATTAAAATATAGTAATTAAATACCTCCACAGTATATCATTTAGATCTATAAAAAATTTTGGGCACATTAAATCATTCAAATTAAATCACTTTTAATATTGTTAATATCATTTATTTTAATTTTTTGTTAATTTAATAAATATTGTATTAGCATTTTATAAGAATTTAAGGTCATTATATAATTTATAAAAATTAGAAATAAATTTCTATAATGAAAATAATTTCATTAATATAAAAATTTACCCTTAGATTCATTTATAACTTTCTTTTTTTCCTATGATAACGCATAAAATATTTTTATAACTAAGAGATAGAAATTTTGAAACTTTCTTTGCTTTAAATATTATATAAGTCATTTTCATGGAAAAGTTTCCATTAAAAAACTTAATTTCAATAATAATATGATAAGAGTACAATTACCCTCATCAAATAAGAATTATTCTGAAAAATTATAGCCTTATCACTTATTTTTAACCTAAATTAACTTGATTTACCCTTTATCGTGGTGGTAAATTTTATCATGGTTACTATTCAGATTGACCAAAAATAAAAGGGGAATATTTAGAAAATTTTAACCACCTGATTCCAAATATGGAATAAATTTTATCAAATTCAACACCTATAAGTTGAAGAAATTAATTTTAAAATAAGTGTGAAAAACTTGATGAAAACTTGTAATATCTCATTACCTTGATCAGGTAATTTTCCACCTTTTCTAAGTTCCCATTAGGTTAAAAATCATTTTATGTGATTTTTCTAGGTTTATTGTAGACTACAAAACATCTACAAGTTATGTACCTGAAGTACACGTCATGTACTTGGTGCTGGTTGCATGTCGTGGACAGGGAGATCATGTCGTGAACTGAGAGATCATGTCGTGAGGTGGTACATGCCATGTACCTGAGGTACACATTGTGTAGGGATTAAATAGCAGTTTTTTAACCCGATGCAATGGGTTTTTCAGTGTACTTATCTAGCGTGGTCTACACACCGTGACCCCTTGGTACATGTCATGACTCGACCTGTGACCAGCCTTAAGTAGTGTGTTTGGAAGTTCCACTTGATCTATTATTCTCATACGTCTTGGATCTTGACCCTAGACTCTCCCTATGAATTTTTCAAAGGAACCCCACCTTCTGGTTTGATCTGATCAGCTTCAGATCTCCATTGCATCTACGGTGTGATTCCCATGTAAGGGTTCTCCCTCATTCTTAGAGTTTCTATCCTTCTCTTCTCTTGCTTTTTCAATATATCATCTAGGGATTGATGGATCTATTCCATTTGGTGTTGTATCTTTCTTCTAGGTTGAGTTTAAATATCTCTTTCACCTTCGCTCTCTTTGGTGGGTGTTGTTTCAAGTTTCATTCTTTTGGGAAAGAGGTAGGTAGTTCTGTCATGATATGCCAAATTCATTACCATTTCTTTGCTTGATTTATTTCAATATCTGCTTTAAATTCAATTTATTAAACTTTATTTCAATTACTTGAATAAAACAAAATTCTAATGAATTGGATGATTTGAAATGGTTTTGGCATGGAAATTTGGAAAACCCCAATTCCAATTAATTGGGGTGGGCTTGTGGAAAGTTAACCGATTTAAATTATTGAATTTAAATGTTCGATTTTGATGGAAATTTTTTCAATTAAATTGTAGAATTTAATTTTAAAATGAATTTTTAAAAGGATGGAATTTGTTTTGAATGGATTTCAAACTCATGAAAATGTCTTAAAATGATTTTATAGAAACCCAGTGGTTTTATCTTGTGAAAAAATCATGTTTTTGAATAAAACTTGTTTTAGTTTTAAATGTAAAGAAATGGGAATTTTTGAAATGGAAGAATAGGATTGATCATATTTTAAGCAGTTTTAAAATAGTTTGCCCATCATGTAACTGTGCATGAAAGCCGTATGTGGTTAGTGAGTTATTTGGATACAGTCTACACTATTATAACATTCTAAAACATACATGTAGCGGGTCACATATCCAATGGGTTGGTGATGAGTCTCCTTTGGAAAGTGTCATAGGGACGTGTGTATAAACATTTTTTCTAAGTTCACATAGAGAGTGTGGAATCCTATAGTTGGTTAATACTATCGTACTTTTTGGAAGATGACTATGTTGCTCGATTTCTTATTTATATTTGAGATATAAATGTATACCAATGTTTTTTGAACTGCTTTACATGCCTACAGAATTTATTTAAACTATTTTATATAAATGATTTACTTAATCCATTGTTTTAGAAATATTCCATATCTTTTAAAGTAAAGCCTATGCTTTGAATGTATTTTCCATAATTTTGAAAATTTATAGCATGTTTTGTTTAAATATACTTTTAAATTTCGAAACCTTTTTATTCTGAAAAAATTGAAATATTTTATTTGGATAATATATATTTGGAATCTATTATGGAATCTTTTGTGGTATCCTACTAGGCTTAGGCTCACACCCTAATTTTTCCTTCGGGTGTTTGTAAACTTTCTTCTTCGAGGATCAAGCAAAGGAAAGGGATCTCTTGGAGGTGGATCCAGTTGTTGATCTTTGGACATGGTGAGTTGTTTCCTTAAGGACCTTGGTCCTATTTTCCTATTTTTCACTTTGGGTTGTAGTGATTTGGCTTTTATGCCTCTTTGTATTCTGGTACTTTTTATCCCGATGGATTTTTCCTATTGATATACATACTATATTTTATCTTTTCTTTTTTATTCTTGTGGTAGAAATCATTCCCACTTGCATGTTGTATGATTTCAAGTACTAGTCATCGACCCGTGGGGATTGGGAATGCCCTTCGGGTTATTTTAGGACCGGCTCAGTTATCGTATTTCCAGGGTACCCAAGTTGGTTCATGACAAATTGGTATCAAAGGAGGTTGTTTAGTCTATTTATTGAAGTCAGTATGTATTTTTGAAATCTTATCGGGACTTAGGAGGTAGTTTCGATTGAGTGTCTGGCCAGCTCTCACCACAATGAACCTTAAGTCACCAGGGGTGGTTAGGGAAAGACATCTTGTGGATTATTTATTATTTTCCCTATTGAGATTTAGATAGAGAGAAATTCAAATATTTTTTGTCCCTTCTGTTGAGAATATTTTCTCTTTATACTCATTTTGGGTGTCAATATTATTTATTCTTTTATCTGCTGATGTTGTGTAGCATCATGCCTCTGATAAGATCTGTGAATCAGATACAGTAAAAGGATGATGTTGAACCTCAGCAAGAAAATCTTTTTGTTGACCCGAATCTGTTTGAGGTGATTGTGCACATTGTCAAAGCTCTGGGATAGGCATCACCTCCAGTTCCTACTCAGGCTCCAGCTATGGATCCTCAGGGGGATGTTCGTTGAAATCATTCTCAAGAGTTCCTTCTCCAGAATCCACCAGTCTTCAAAGGCTCTACTAATCCTCAACATGTTGAGGAATGGTTGGGAAAGATTGAATGTTTTTTTGAGTTCCTAGAGATTCCAGAAGTGATCAGGGTGAAGTGTTCCACCTTTGTGCTGGAGGGATCGAGTAGGATATGGTGGGACACAATGGTGATGGTAGGGAAACATGAGGGATTACAGTGGAAAGACTTTAAGGTTCTTTTCACCAATCATTTCTATCTAGATTTGATGGTGTTAGCTAAGGCTGTAGAATTTTTCAAGCTTGAACAGGCCAACAAAACTATGACCTAGTATTCAAATTGATTTGCTAAGTTGGTACAATTTACACTTGATATTATATCTAATGATAGGATGAAGGCTCGATGGTTCGAGTTGGGACTTTGATCAGATATTCGTTCCCAGGTTTTCTTGCTGAAGCTTCCCACTTATGTTGATGTGCCGGATAGGATGATGATGGTTAAGATGGACTTGGCTGGAAAGTCAGGGTTGACGGGAGTTCCTTTTTCTCCCAGTGGCGGTGTTGGTTCCTTCAAAGGAAAAAAGGAAGTGTGATGATCCTCGCAGTAGTTCTCGATGGTAGAGTCATTCCAAACCTCCTACAGCTCTAGGAGAAATTTCTTTGACTTTCTAGAAGTGTAGCAAGCCAGAAAATTCTAGGAGGGTTTTTACTGAGGCACCCAAGAACTGTAACTCATGCGGTCATTCAGGTCACTTATAGAGGTTCTCCCATCACTTCTCTACTCCACGTAGTGGGACAAGATCATCGACTTCTCTTAGCACTGTGGGGCAATCAAACGCTTCATGTTCAAAAGGGTTCTAGCCACAGGAATCCAGAACAAAGCTTCTTCACGAAGTAGAAGAGTCTCTAGAGTAAGTATTCATAGGTCCAAAAACTGTGAGAGGTACCATTACCATTGCTTGATCATTAGTAATTTCTCTTTTCGATACTAGTGCATCTCACTCTTTTATTTCAACCCATATTGTTAACCTACTTAATCTTTCTAAGGAGAAACTATCGTGTGCAATGGATATTACTACACCCCTTGGTACAAAGAGAGAGAAGGGTCTTCGTAGTCCTGCATGTTTCTTATCTCTACCATAATTTGAGCTAGCTTAGAGTTTTCTAGTTTTTGATATGAAATCTCTTGATGCCATATTCAGGATGGATCGGATCATTCCCAACAAAGCCTGAATTGATTGTTATCTCCGACGGGTCTACTTTACTACACCCAGCGGTGTGCCTCTTGTTTTTTAAGGATAATGGGACCCAAGGTAGAGCAGATTTAGACCTTCTTATCTAGAGTTGGGTAAACTGATATTATTTTTTTCTTTTTACCTGGAGCGAGATTCAATAAGTGGTGATCTTCCTCCAGTTGTCGCTGAGTTTTCTAATGTGTTCCCTTCAGATTTCTATGGTCTACCACTGATTAGAGAGGTTGTGTTTTCTATTGACTTAATTTCTGGTACTCAACCAATCTATGTCCCCTCTTACCACATGACACCAAATGATCTAAAATAGCTAAATTCTCGGTTCTATGATCTTCTTGAGAAAGGATTTATTCGTCTAAGTGTGTCACCATTGTGGAGTGCCAGTTCTCTTTGCTAAGAAGTCTGATGGTTATCTTTTCCTATGTGTTGGTTATCAAAAGCTCAATTGAGTTGAGATAAAGAAAAAATACCCATTGACACGGATTGATGATCTGTTTGATCAGCTGAAAGGGTTGAATTTTTTTTCAAAGATCTACCTTCAATCTGGTTACCATCAGTTGAGTATAAAAGAATCTAACATTTAGAAGATTTCCTTTTGGAGTAGGTATGGGAACTTTGAGTACCTTGTTATTCCCTTTGGTCTGACGAATTCTCCTGCAGTTTTTATGGCTTTAATGAACAAGATTTTCCACAAGTATATGGATACCTTTTTGGTAGATTTTTTGGGGAATTCTTGTTTACTAAAAGTCTGAGGAGGGTCATGAGAAACATTTGAGAATAGTTCTGAATCTGATAAGAAATCACCACCTTTATTCCAAGATTTCAAAGTATGATTTCTGGATTCGGGAAGTAAAATTCTTGGGACATGTAGTGTCTAAACAGGGTGTATCAGTTGATCCTGAAAAGGTGAAGGTTTTTATGGCATGGGGAAAACCATGAAATTTATTCGAGATCTAGAGATTCTTGGGCTTAGCTGGATATTATTGTTGGTTTGTGAAGGACTTATCGAATTTGGCTTCATCGATGACTGATTTGAATCATAAGGGGGTGAAGTTTATGTAGGATGATAAATGTCAGAGTTATTTTGTTGAGATGAAATGTCTATTGACCATTGTGCCAGTTTTGACTCTTCCAAAAGCTGGGTAGGGCTATGTATTCTTTTTTGGTGCATCAGGTTCAGTATTAGGTTGTGTTCTTATGAAGGTAAATCATGTAGTAGCATATGGATCTCGTCATCTTAGGTACATAAGAAGAATTATCCTACCCATGATCTGGAACTTGCAGTTATGATGAATGCACTTAATAGTTGGAAGAACTAACTTTTTAAAGAAAGGTTTGTGGTGTATTCAGACCACAAAATCCTGAGTTATATCTTATCTCAGAAATATTTGAATCATCGGTAGAGGCGTTGGATGGATTACCTTTAGTATTTTGACTTTAACATCGCTTATACCCTAGGAAAAGGGAATGTTGTTTCTGATTATTTGAGAAAGAAACTTTCAAAGTAGGTAGTGAAAGAGTCTTCAGAATAGTGGAATTTGATGGATCTCTTTGCATAGTTGCATATTGGAGTTCAGGAGGAAGGAGCTGATGTTTATTTATCCAGTGTGCACTTGATATCTACCCTTCTCGAGATGATTCTTCAGGATCAAGTTCTTGATGATGAGTTATGTAGTACTAGATAATCCCTTTATGGTGGGGAGATAGTTGTCCAGTGTTCGTTCTCCAAAGAGGGTGTTATGTGCTATCAGAACTGCTTTGTTGTTCCATTAGTTCTATGACATGAGGCGATAGTTCTGGTGGCCAGGAATGATAATATACATTTATAAGTTTGTCTCTCATTGTTATATGTTCCAATAGGTAAAAGTTGAGCACCAGAAACTTTCAGGTTTACTTCAGCCACTTCCAGTTCCTAATTGGAAGTGGGATGAGATCTCTATGGACTTTGGGGTTGGGTTACCTCATACCTAGATAAAGAAGAATGTAATATGGGTTGTGATCGACAGGATAACCAATTTGGATCACTTTATACTCATTCAAGATATGGCCAAAGTTGAGGAATTAGTAAATATTTGCATGAGAGGTATTATTCCTTTTCACGGAGTTCCATATACTATAGTATTTGATAAGGATCCTCGATTCACTTCTTGATTTTGGAGAGTCCTTCAGGAGGAACTGGGATCTCAGGTTCATTTGAGCACGGCCTACCATCCACAGTCGAATGGCAATATAGAAAGAGTTATACAGATTCTTAGATATATGCTCTGTACTTGTGTCCTCAATTTCAGTGGGGCTTGGGATGATCACTTAGGGCTGGTTAAGTTTTTTTAAAACAATAGTTACCAGTCCACGATCAGAATGGTACCTTTCGAGGCCTTGTATGGCCAGCCTTGTAAATCTCTATTGTGTTGGTTTGTGGTTGGTGAAAGTTATTTGGTTGGACCAAGCCTGGTGTAGGAGACGACAGAAAAGATTTAGCTGATACGTCAGAGGATGTTGATAGAACAGAGATGATATAATTCTTATGCTGATCAGCATTTTAGACCTTTGAAGTTTTCAGTTAGTGACCAGGTGTTCTTAAAGGTTTCACCCCAATTGGTTCATTGATGGATTTGGAAGAAAGGGAATCTTAATCCTCACTTTGTGGGACGTTTCAAGGTTTTTGAGAATTTGGGGAAGGTTGCGTACCATATGGAACTTCTACCACAACTGACGTCGATACATAATTTATTCCATGTATCACAGTTGATAAAGTATCTATCTGATCTATATCACATTTTGAGTAGGAGTGATCTTGATATCGATCCTGATTTATCTTTGATTGATAAACCAGTCAGGATAGTTGATTCTAAGACCAAGGTACTTCATGGGAGTATGATACCTTTGGTTCGTGTGCTATGGCATCATGGTGATGATAATCATGAGATGTGGGAATGTGAGGTACTAATGAGAGAGTAGTGGCCTCATATTTTTGTCATGGAATCTTCTTCATAGGCTTTCTGGGATATAAATTATTTATGGTGGGGAGGTTGTAACATCACATTACCTTGATCAGGTAATTTACCATCTTTTAAAAGTTCATGTTTAGTTAAAATTTGTTTTATGTTATTTTTTCTGGGTTTACTACAGACTACAGAACATGTACATGTTGCGTACCTAAAGTACATGTCATGTACTTGGTGCTGGTTGCATGTCATGGACTAGGAGATCATGTCATGAACTGGGAGATCATTTCGTGAGTTGGTACATGCCATGTACCTAAGTTACACATCATGTAAGTATTAAATAATAGTTTTTAACCTGAGGATATGGTTTTTTCGGCATACTTATCCAACATGGACTACACACCGTGACCCCTTGGTATATGTCATGAATCAGCCCATTCCCAACCTTAAGTAATGCATTTGGCATTTCCACTTGGTCTACTATTCTCATACATATTTTCTCTAGACCCTAGACTCTCCCTAGAAATTTTTCAAAGGCACCCCACCTTCTCATTCGATCTGATTGGCTTTGGATCTTCGTTGCATCTGTGGTGTGATTCTCAGGTAAGGGTTCTCCCTCATTCTTTGAGTTTTTATACTTCTATTCTCTTGGTTTTTCAATGGATCGTCTAGGTATTGATGGATATATTCCATGTGGTGTTGGATCTTTATTCTAAGTTGAGTTTCAAGATCTCATTCACCTTCATTCTCTTTGGCAGGTGTCGTTGTGAGTGGCTTTCTTCAGGAAAGAGGTAGGTGTTTTCTTCCCGATATGCCAAATTGATTACCATCAGTTTGATTTATTTATTTCAATCATTGATTTAAATTAAGTTTCTTAAAATTTCATTCAATTTCTTTAATGAAACCCAATTCCAATTAGTTGAATGATTTGAAATGGTTTTGGCATGGAAATTTGGAAAATCCCAATTCTAATGAATTGGGGTGGGTTTGTAGAAACTTAACTGTTTTAAATTGTTGAATTTAAATGGTGGATTTTGATGGAAAGGTTTTCAATTAAATTTTTGAATTTAACTGTGAAATTGAATTGTGAAAAGGATGGAATTGGTATTAAATGGATTTCAAACTCATGAAAATGGATTAAAATGATTTGATAGAAAATCAGTAGTTTTATCTTGTGAAAAAGGCATGTTTTTTAATAAAAACTGTTTTGGTTTTAAATGTAAAGAAATTGGAATTTTTGAAATGGAAGAATGGGATTGATCATATTTTAAGCAGTCTTAAAATAGTTCACCCATCATGTAAGAGCGCATGCAATCCTTAGGTAGTTAGTGAGTTATTTGGATACACTCTACGTTATTACAAAATTCTCAAAAAAACACATGTGGAGGGTCACATCCCTGATGGGTTGTTGACGAGTCTCCTTTGTCCAGTGTCATAGGGATGTGTGTATACAAATTTTTTTGAGTTCACATAGAGAGTTTGGAATCCTATAGTTGGTTAATACTATCGTACCTTTTGGCATATGACCATGTTGCTCGCTTGTTTATTTATATTTGAGATATAAATGTATTTCAATGTTGTTTGAACTGCTTTACATGATTGGTGAATTTATATAAACTATTTTATATAAATTCTTTACTTAAGACATTATTTTAGAAATATTCCATCTCTTGTAAAGTAAATGAAAATTCTTTGAATGTATTTTCCATCATTTTGAAAATGTATATCATGTTTTGTTTAAATATGCTTTTAAATTTCCAAGCCTGTTTGTTCTAAAAAAATTGAAAGATTTTCTTTGGATAATATATATTTGGAATATGTTATGGAATATTTGGTGGTATCCTATTGGGCTTACGCTCATACCCTACTTTTGTCTTTGGGTGTTTGAAGACTTTCTTCTTCCAGGCTCGAGTTAAGGGAAGGGATCACTTGGAGATGGATCCAGCTGTTGAGCTTTGGATATGGTGAGTTGTGTCCTTAGGTACCTTGGGGATGTTTTACTATTTATTACTTTGGGTTGTAGTACTTTGTATTTTATGCCTCTTTGTATTTTGGTACTTTTTCTCCTAGTGGAGTTTTCCTATTGATATGCATACTGTCTTTTATCTTTACTTTCGTGTTATTATGGTAGAAATCATTCCCACTTGTATGTTGTATGATGTAAGGTTCTAGTCACTGACCCATGGGGATCAAGAACGCCCTTCAGGTTATGTCAGGACCCACTTAGTTATCCAATTACCAGGGTGCCCGGGTTGGTTCCTGACAAGAACCTCTTTTAGAACAATACAGTTTTTAAGCATAAAACCAGATTTATTCTTATCTCATTCCAAGAGAAATATTATATGAATTTTAAAAAAATTGAATGAGTATATAATATATGCATTTTAGTAAAACTAATTCATCAATAGTAACCAATTTAATTTATTAATATAAAAACACATTGCACACATAAAAATGGTTTTTTCATAAAAATGCCTTCTTATATATAAAAATGTTTTTATACTAAATTCAAACATAAAATTGATTCAAATGAAATTAATTGAATATTTTTTTTAAAAAAATAGGAGAACCAATTTTATTTTTAATCCACTTTTAAACAAAATGGAACATTTTACATGCTTGAAAAAAATATTTCTTTTCAATAAAAATCATTATTTCTCACTATTCGCTGGAAAATCAATCTTTTCATAAAATTCTAAAAAATTCATCCTAATATAATTTTAATACTATGATTTAAAAAATAATGTTCATTTTATAAAATTTATAAATGTTTCAGAAATTAATCATAATATTTTCTCACAAAAAGCAATAAAAATCTTCGTTTGAAGTAAATATGTTTTTGAAGAATAAAAAGTCTTTACTAAAAATTGAGTGATTTTTTAATAATTAATAAATACATTTATATTGAGTAGGAAATTTATATGTATTTAATAAATTATTTAATCATATACATACCTGTTAATTTTAATGAATATGTTATAATGGGCACATAATAATATGTTAATAGTATATCGCGGTTTATTTAAACTCGGTATTCCATACAACGCAATCTATTGAAGAAATAAAATTATTTAAAGATAAATATTTTCTAAAATATTAGGTTTTTACATCCCCCATGTTAATAAATTTCATCCTCATAATTTAAATTTTTTCACGCTCATCAAAGGTTTTATATTTGGAAATTTCTTTGTTGAAAACCCACATAATATAAAAAGGGTTAATAAAACTTCCTCTTGAAAAAAAGTGAAAGTTAAGTATGAAGGTAACTACAAAACTAGGTTTCTAAATAAGAGAACATTAGTGGGAAGTGAAAATATTGACATGTAAGAGAAAACTAATGCCCAAATACTAATAGAGAGTAATAAAGAATATGTTTAGGAGGAAGTTAACAATAACAAAACCATGAATCGATAAGTGGTTAAAATACCATAAATTCATCAAAATTGAAAGTTATAGGAAAAAAATCCTTAAGATCCTTTTCCTATATTTGGGGAATTTATTTACAATCTAGACTAATAAAATAAGGAAATATACTTAATTGATGTACAGAATTTCATCATTTAATCAATTTCTACAACAATCTAATCTGTTTCTAAAACAATGAGTATTCGAGATGAATTTTTCATTATTTAAGCATTAAAATAAAATTCTAATGTATTGAAAAAATATATCAATATATTCCCCTATATTTAGTCATTTACCAAAAAAATGGTTAGAACAAAATAATATAAAAAATGAATAAACCACCATATGAAGAAAAATCATAATCTCAAAATCCTTAATTTCCTCAATAACCTCAACATTAAATAATGGTTTTATCTAAAAGGTTATATCATACCCTTTATCTTACATCAAAATAAAATTAATTACATTCTTTACAAATAATATTTCATGTTAGATCACCTATTAAAACTAAGGGTTACATATACCTTAACCTAATGAAACATCTCCCAAATATCATTAATCACCATGATAAATTATAATATAATATTGTAATATATTTAACTTCACCAAAATATCATGAATCAAATTTAGATATTAACATGAAATGTAATCCTTAACATGAACATAAATATATCTGAAAATATCACCTTTTCAATGAATCTCTTTTCAACCATCAATATTATCTATACACCACTATCTAATAGGATATAATTAACTTAACATAAAATCATATACTAACCCTTATTTATACCTCAATAGAGTATTCTTCCTAAAACCCAATAAAAGTTTCAAATTACCTCAAGATCCAACCAATTAAAACCTCAAAAAGGTGGTTTAACCCTTTGAAATTATGATCAACCTTAGACATATAAATCCATGATGGTATCCATAAATCATAAGTTATCCTCACATTAAAACACAATCCTTATTCTCCAAATAAAATCACATACTATTTATATAAATCCAAAAATGCAATAAACTTCCTCAAAGATGACCTAAATCACTTTTTATTAAATCAAAAACCAATTTAAAGGTTACCAATACTATCAATGTAAATCATATATTTTTCCAAAATAAATATTATTAACTCAAAATCAAAAACATATTAAGGTTTATATTTTCCCATAATCATGTGTTCCCTAAAAATATCAACTTACCACTAAATCACTTTTCTTGGTTATTAGTATCATTCAAAATATTTTTTCAAATATTTAAAGAAAAACTACTACAGAATAATACTTAGATGTTTAATGATTATTATAACTAGAATATCATTAGTATAACACTTATACAACATAATTCTTGAATAAAAATATATAAAAACTTCAATCATCCCATTTCCTTATTAAACCATTAACTGGGTTTCATCATCTTATCCCCCAATACTTATTTCTTACAATATGAAATATGAATCACGTCTTAATATTAATCAGCCTCAATTTAATAATGATTCTTACTTTTAGCATAATAAATACTGTTAAAACATATAATACCTTACATACGCAATTTGTAGTCTCTCCATCATCATTTGTAAAACCATTACTCATACAACATTGTTGATTTTTTCTCAATATTTCCCCCTAGAACATTTATTTTCATAATTCCTATACTTTAAATATTTAAAACATTCAACCATCAAGGATACCTTAGGGAGACCATTATTCTCATCAATTTCATTTTTCCTCATAAATTACGTACTTTGTGTCCTACTTTTACATACTCAAAATATCTTCCCAATACTTTGATACATTCACTTGAGTGATTCTTCCCACATTATAGACATGTTGTAATATTCATATCCTTTTTTTCATAGTATCCACCACCCAAAATCTTAGTAAACTCTCTCCTTCTCTTCTTTGATGAGTTTGGTAGTTGGTCAAGGTGCAAGTTGTAAATCATATATCATGATAACTGATTAGGAAAAATTAAAAGGTTTTTCATTCTAACTCCCATTTCATTTGGTTACTCATAGGGAAAATCATTCCATTGTATGTCAGTTTTAGCACGAATCCTCCTGATTCTAACCATTTAATAAAACCAAAAAACATAGTGTGACCAATAGTATTCATGGTGATGAATAAAGAAAAATAATTTATAGAATGTTTAAAACATGATATCTCATTTTTAATCTATGAAACCTTAGGTTTTAACTAGGTTATCCATGATCATTACCAAAAGTTTAGAATTTTATCCTATTCTTAGACTTATCCCTAGGGTTCTCACTAAATTTTTATCATCCTAGTTTCTAAAGGTTGAATAATCCTTTCTCTAATACCAACTATAACAACCCACATTTTTCACACATAGATATCACATCTTAATAGATGAATATTCATTATATAACATAATGATCTATGATATAATTTTATAGTTTTAGTGCCTTTAGAAATTTGGAAACATAAACAGCTGGTTCATAAAAGATCTAAAACATCTCCCACTAAGTTCTTCATAACTATCACCCTTCTATATCACCCTTATAAAACAAGGGATATGTCAATGATCACTTGAGCATAACATGAACATATGGTTATGATAACATGATAATGAAATTTTAAAATCATACCCTACATATCATAGATCATTATATTGAGTCATGGAATAAATCTTGTCCATTCATAAGACATTAATTGTAAATGAATAAAAGAACATAATCCATGAGAGCATAAAATTGGAATAAGACATAAGTTTATGGTATAAAAATAAACATAGAAAATCATTTATTTAGTAGTTAAGAGTCATTTCCAAGACTATCATAGTGTAATGGGTCCACTCCCCAAACCATGATAGTAGTCAAGGTTCGCTCCCAAGACTATTATAGTGGACGAAGTCCCTTGCTAGACTGGGTTCACTCCCCATTCCAGTCCTATTCATATCATAAGATATCAATATTTAACCAATGTATTAGAGGGATAAATAGGTCCCACTTTTTTATAGTTATAACATGACCACCATACTTGGTTATAATGTACTCAGTGTACATAGTTATAATGTAACCACTATCCTTGGTTATAAATTAACCACCATCCATGGTAATAATGTAACCACCATCCTTGGTTATAACATAACCAAAATCACATAATGAAAACTATGCATATGTGTTTAATGATATCATAAAACATTCATAATATAATAAACCATGAAAATAAATGAGTTTCATAAACACTTTATCATAGCATAAACCATGGTAAAGGAATGGGTTTTATAAACTTCTTATCATCATAAACATAAAACATCCATAGAAAGAATAAAGATGGTGTCCTTAGATCATATCCCCAATAAATCATAAGTGAAATAAATAATTTTTGACTTTTATGAATAGAGATACCATTAAAATATCATTAAAACATTCTTGAGGAAAATAACCTTTCCATTTTGAAATCAATTCTTTAAAATCTAAAAAAATTCAAAATATTATGGAAAAAATTTATTCTAAAATAACCATGGAAACCTGTAAAGTAAGCTTCAAATCACTGAGTATTAGTAATGGTGGGAAATTTTTTTCATGCAGTATAAGTTAAAAAAGTATTCCTTTTACACTTTTCTAAAAAAAATAAAAAAAATACCTTGTTTGGAAGATGAAAAGAAGATTACTTTTGATCTATTTTATAAATATTCAAACATTGGTAAAAATTTATTTAAAAATAATAGGATAATATTAAAAACATTCATTAAAACATTTTTAGAAAACATGGATATGGAATAAAAAAATTACGACAGAAGAGAGAAATAAGGTCAATTTTCCTTAAAAAAATATTTCAGTCTATTGAGTAATTAAGGTTAAGAAAATGAAAGTAAAACATGTATTTTCATGAAATTGATATAGAATAATAAAATTCATGATTTGATTGATAGATTTATCATAATATTTCAACTTTATAACTTAACCATAAACAATCCCGATAAATAATGAGATTGCAATATAAAACCTTACCGCTTTGGTAACATGTGAATCATAATTCCTTTGAAATAAATAACCTTATATGGATATTAAAATACCCAAAAAAATTCATAAAAATAATCCTAAAATAAATTCATGTGAATTATATACACCACATAAAAGGACAAGTGGTACATAAGGTATTGTCCTACAGAAATAAAAGTGAGATGAAAATTTGTTACCTTAGGTATGACTTCCTTCGTATGGACTGGAACCTTCTGTATAATAAATATAGATTTATTATAAATATATTAAATAACTATAATCATATATATTTTACTATATATTATTTAATTATAACCTTTTATCACCCGTTTTTTAACACTTTGTTAAAATCACTATTATGGGTGATATCTGCTTCGTTTTTCATATATGTTTTGGTTTGATAGTTTTGGTCCTTGTAGTTTGAGCATTGTTCCATCATCTCTAGAATTTTAATTATGACATAAATATAATATTTATTCATTATATAAATTTTATAGTCATTCATAAAAGATATATATAGAAAAATGAATTATATTGTTCATGGAGATGGTTGGTCGTACGTAGGCATGAACGTTGTTATCATTTTTTTGATGAATGGAACAAAAGAAAGGTAATTAATAAATCAACTTTATAGAATAATTATTATAATATATATATATATATATCATATATATTCATTAAATAAATCCTTATTATATCGAAATAAAATAGAAATGAAAAACGAATCGCATCACTTCGTGGAGGTGGTAGTCCACACGTACACACGATCGATGTTATCGTTTTCCAACGGTTTGAAAGGTAAGAAGGTAGATATGATATTATCATTACAGAATTAAAAATATGTCATAAGTATTATATTTAAATATTAAACACATCATTATACCCATATATAAAATATGGTGATGAAAAATGAATTTTATCACTCTATAGAGACAATAAGTCGTACATACGTACATGCAAGTGATATTTTCACTTCTCATTGGATGGAAATAGGGTGAATAAAGATGGTTTCCTAATAATAATGAAATTTAAGTATATTTAGGATAATTAATTTATTATTTTATGAATAATATAATATATTTAGAGGATTTAAAATAATAATTTAAAAGAAAGTGATCGATTAAGGTGATTATCACTTCTTTGAAATAACTCTTTTAGATCTCCTCTTAAGGGATTTAGGGTTGATATTTTGGGAAGAAAAGAAACTATATAATGTGAATAAGGAAGTTGTGAATAGATTTTGTTAGGGCATGGTCAATATATAAGGATAAATGTGTTGTGAATAAGATAAAGTAGGGGTGTCCTTTTATAATTGATGGGAGGGGAACTCTTGGAATTTCTTAAAATATTAAATTAATATAAATTAATTTTGATATCTAAATTGCTTCAATTTGATAATATTTGAAACTAATATGATGATGAGTTTAAATCCTCTCATCCAGTAAAATTTGGATAATTTTGGATCACATTTTTACCCATATAATTTTTTTAACCCTTTTGATAATTACCATAATATTAAAGTTTTCTACCCTTTAGGGTTAATAATGTTACTATAAAATGAAAAACTACCCATTAATGGTCCATGGACAATTTTTAAAACCATATCCCATTAATTTGGTTGAATTTAAGAGTTTTATAAATTTTATATCATTTAATAAATTATTATTTATTATAAAATATCATTAATTTCATTTTTAACACTATTCATGTAATTTGACTTTAAATTCATTAAAAAAGGGTAAATTCAAACCTAATGCTTGAAAAACTCTCTATTATTCTATAAATATATAGAAATATAATGGGATACATTAAATCGTTGAAATTTTATTTTGATAACCATTTTTAGTTTTTTTTAATGTCTAAAATATGAGGAATATCTTGATATACTTTTTTGATCCGTTAAAAGTTGATTTTAGTTCTTCAGTCATAAAAATTTCATCTCAAATACTCATCGTATGGAGAAACAAATTAGATTGTGGTGGGAATTGATTTAATGATGAAATTATACATTTCAAGTAAGTATATTTCCTTATATTCTTAGTTTATATGGTAAAGTAATGACTCAACTCTAGGAAAAGGATTTTAAGACAAAAAAATGGCATATAACCTTCAATTTTGATGATTGGATGGTCTTTTAAACCCTCACTGATTCATGGTTTTTTGTTTGTTAACTTTCTATTGAAAATGTTATCTATCACTCTCCATCAGTCCTTGAGAGTTATTTTTCTCTTCCATGTCCATATTTTCACTTACCACTGATGTTATCCCATTTGGAAACCAAGATTTTTGGTGACCTTCATACTTATTTTTCAATTTTTTAAGGGGATTATTTATTAAAACTTTTTATGATGTGGGTTTTCAAAAAATGATTTTTCAAATATCAAACTTTTGATTACTGATACAAGTTAAAATTTTGAGGATATAATTTATTAAAGGGGTGAAGGTAACACCCAAACAATTTAGAAAATATTTCTCTTTAAATAATTTTATTTCTTTGATAACTTACATTACATGCAACACCGAGTTTAAACAAACTGTGATATACCATTAAAATTTTATTATTTATGATAGTTATAACTTAGCAATTAAATTGGTAGGTATTAATGGGATTAACTACTTTATGAAATATATATAAATTTCATATTCAATATAAATTTATTAATTAATTCTTAGTAATTGACCACTCAATTTTTAGTAAAATTATTCTATTCTTTAAAAATACTTTTTCTTCCAAAAATATTTTTATCCCTTTCTATAATAAAATATTGTGATTAATTTTTGGAACTTATAGATATTTTATTTTTTAAAAATAAACATCATTTTTGAAATCAACATAATAAAATTATCTTAGAATGAATTTTTGTGAATTTTCTGAAATGATTGATTTTCCTGTGAATAGTGAAAAATGCTAATTTTTATTGAAAAATGTATTTTTGTTTCAGGAATGTAAAAAGTTTCATTTTAAAATGGTTTAAAAGTAAAATTATTAGATCAATTATATTTTAAATAATACAATTAAGTTCATTGGAATAAATTTTATGTTTTAATTTAGGATAAAAACATTTTTTATACATAAAAATGCATTTTCATAAAAAAATGTTTTTTACGAACGCAATGTTTTTTATATTAAAGAATTAAATTGATCACTATTTATGAATTATTTTAATGAAATTTATATATTTTATATTCAAACAAATTTTTTATACTTTCATGTAATATTTTTAGGATGCATGGAATAAGAATAAATTTATTTTTATACTTAAAAACTATATTTTTCTAAAAGTGGTTTTCCTCGTATTTTTGTGTGCTTATTTTAAAATCAATTTATTAAACTTATATGTATTGAATTTGATAAAATGGATTCTATAATTGGAATTATGAGTTTAAAATTTTGTAAATAATCCCATTTTATTTCTGTTCAATATGAATAATAACCGTGGTAAAATTTATCACCTCGGTAAAGGATAAATTAGTTTAATCTAGATTAAAAATGAGTGATGAACCATAATTTTTCTTTCTAATTATTATTAGATGAATTTAATTTTACCCTTATCACTTTACGATCTAAATTAATTTGTTTAATGGACAATTTTCTATGAAAATGACTTATCTATTATTTAAATCAAAGAAAGTTCCAAAATGTCACTCTTAGTTTTAAATATCCTTTTTGTGTTCACAATAAGGAAAAACTTGTTATGAACTAATATTAAGAGTAATTTTTTTATTGATGAAATTATATTCATCAAGGTAATTTATTTATAATTTTTAGGTATTATATAATTACCTTAAATACTTATACAAGGACAAACAGTATTTACTCAATTAATTAAAAAATAAAATAAATAATTTTGAGAATATTAAAGGTGATATAATTTGAGTAATTTATAGTGTTATATGAATTTTTTAGGTTAATATTTCATATTAGTGTGGTTTTATAATATTATATTCATATTTAAACTTTGTCTTCATGTCATTTTAATCAAATTAAATAAATAGTGTCAAAATTGAAAATAATGATATTTTATCAAAATAATATTTTATTAAATTATTTCAAAATCATAAAAATATTTAAATATGACAATTTGGATATTATATGGTCATAAATACCATAATTTTTCCATTTATGGTCCAATTTTTACCTTATAAGTAAAAATTACAACCCTTAAATATTGAAATTTTTTTACCATTGTTAAAATTAAAATTGGTTAACTAAGGGTTAACCAAAATGATAAGGTTTAAAATGATATCAAAACTTATCTAAATTATATTTGTTAATGGTATTAAAACCCTATACAAACTTATATTTTAATCCCTGTCCATTTTGAGTTATTTTTATTGAGAATGAATTTATTATAATTTAATCTTTTATGAAATTCCAAAAGTGTCCCTCACCTCAGTTATAAAAGGGAACCTCCTACCTCAATAATTTACACCAAATTGAGCCTTCTACTCTTCTTTACGTCCTATGAATATATGGTATTTATCATAATAAAATAAATTAATTATACTAAATATGATGAAATTTTATTATGATTAATAAAATTCCATTATACACCCTATTTCTCTTCAAATGAGAAGTGAAAGTATCGCTCATGCGTACGTACAACTTATCGTCTCCACATAGCGATATAATTCATTTTTCATCACCGCCTATTATGGATGGGTATTATGATGGGTTTAATATTTATATATAATATTTATAACCTAATTATACTTCTTGAATTATAATATCACACCTACTTAGTTACCATCCAATCCTTTGGGAAATGATAGCGTCGTTTGTGTGTATGTGTGGACTACCACCTCCATGAAGCGATGCGATTTTTTTTCATTTATATTTTACCTGGATGGTAATTAGGATTAATTTTATGAATCTATAAGATATATATTATATAATAATTATCCTAAAATGTTGAAATAATATTTACCTTTATTTCCTTCCATCCGTCGAAAAATAAAAATAGTGTTCATGCGTACGTACTGTCTACCATCTCTATGAATAGTGTAATTCATTTTTCTATCTTTAAAATTTATGGATGACTCTAAAAATGTATATAATGAATATATATTATATTTATATAATTATTAATATTATGGATATTATGGGACCAAGATAGATGTTCAAGTACTATAACTACTGAGTTGAAATACCCATCATAAATGAAATAGTTAACACACATAAATGAAAATTTTAATAAGGAGTTATTGATAAAAGGGGGTTGCGATATTATAAATGGATCATGAATTATATTATAAGTATTAAAATTACTACCTTTTATAATTATAATAAATTTAAATTTATTATATAGAAGGTTATCGTGCTTTTGAAGCAAGGCGAACTCGAGATAAGGATTCTATGTCACAATCTCATTGTTTATTAGGATTGATTATAACTATTACTATAATGATGAAATATTATGATTTGTCTCTTAATAAAATTATGATTTTATTATTCTATGGTTAATTCTTTGAAATAAATATTTTCCTTTATTTTCCTCATCTTTTATACTCAAGATACCAAAAATACACTTTTAAAGAAAATCAACTTCATTTCTCTCTTCGATCGAAAAACCTTTTTCTTCCATACCCATGTTTTTTAAAAAAATTAAAGAATGTTTTTACTATTCTCATTCGGTTATTTAAAGTCATTTTTACCCATGATTTACTTTTTAAAAAATAGTTTGAAATGAATCTTTTTTTCATTTTCAAAACGAGGTACTTTGTGAATTTTCCAATAAAAGTATGGAAAGAATATTTTTTTTAACTTATGTGGAATGAATGGATTTTCCTATCATCATAACTAATTTTTTATTTGAATCTTACTTTACAATTTTAAAAAGTTCTTTTCAAAAAAAGCTTTTTCCTTTATAATTTCTCTGTTTTTTTTAATAATTGATTTCAAAAATATATAAGGTGAGATTAGATACTTAGTAAGGGTAAATAAAGAAGATATCAATGATCACATAATCATAGAATGAGTATAAGGGTATAAGAAATTGATCTTAACATTTAAAAACCATAACCTATATATCAAAGATCATAATTTTAAGTCATGTAATAAGTCTTGGAAGTTCATAACGCTTGAATTGTAAGAGAATCAAAGAACATAAACCATAAAAGATTAAAATAGGCATAATACATTGATTTTTTGAATACACATAAGCATAGAAAATAATTTCCTTAGTATTCAAGGATCATTTCCAAGGCTATCATAGTGGAATTTTTTCACTTCTCAAACCATCATAGTAGTTAAGGTTCACACATAATACTATAATAGTGGATAGAGTCCCTTACTGAACTAGGTTCACTCCCCATTATAGTCCCGTTTATCTCATGAGATATCAATATTTAATCAATGTGTTGGAGGGAGGTATAGGTCACACACATCACATAATGAAAATCATACATATCTATTCCATAAGATCATAAAGAATTCATTATATCAAAACCCATGAAAATAAATGGGTTTCATAAACATTTCATCATGGAATAAACCATGGAAAAGAAATTAGTTTCATAAACATTTCATCATAGAATAACCCATAGAAAATAAATGGGTTTCATAAACATTTCATCATAGAATAACCCATGGAAAGAATTGGGTTTCATAAACATTTCATCATAGCATAACCCATGGAAAATAAGTGGGTTTCATGAACATGTTTTCATCATAAACATAAACCATACAAAGAAATAATAATTATGGTATCATTGGATCATATCCCTAGTAAATTATAATTAAAATAAATGGTTGTTGTCTTTGATGAATAGAAATACCAATAAATAATCATTAAAACATTCTTGAGGAAAATAATATTTCCATTTTTGTAATAATTTATTTAAAAAACTATACAATTATAAAGGAAACCATTTTATTTGAAAAGAACCATCTAAAATTATAAATTAAGCTTCAAATAAAAAATTATTCATGACATAGAGAAAATCCATTCATGTCGTATAAGTTAAAAAAACATTTCTTCCATAATTTTTTTAGAAAAATCACAAAATACCTCATTTGGAAAATGGTAAAAATATTCCTATCAACCCATTTTTTAAAAAGTAAAATACGGGTAAAAATTAATTTAAAAAATCATAGGATAATATTAAAAATCTTTTTTAAATCATTTCTATAAAACATGGATATGTAAGAAAAAGGATTTTCAACCGAAGAGAAATAAAGATGATTTTACTTAAAAACATATTTTTAGTTTCTTGAGTATATAAGGGTCGGAAAATGAAATGAAAACATGAATTTTAAAGAAATAACAAAATTAGAATAAAATTTATAAGTTTCTTGAGAGATATATCATGGGATTCCATCATCAAATTCATAGTTATAATCAATTCTGATAAACAATGAGATTATGACATAAAACCCTTACCTCGAGTTCTCCTTACTTTGAAAGCACTATAACATTATGTATGATAAATTCAAACTTATTATAAATATATACCATAGTCATTTTCATAATTATAATATTATATATTATCCCTTTATAACTTTTCAATACACCCTTTTATCAATAATTCCTTGTTAAAATCATCATTTTTGGGTGTTAACTATTTTATTTATCATGAGTATTTCAATTCAATAGTTATGGTCCTTGTATATTTATCTTGGTTAAATAATATATATAATATTAATCATGATATAAATATAAAGTATATTCATTATATAGATTTTTATATTTATCTATAAATGTTAGAGATATAAAAATTAATTACATTGTTCATGGAGACGGTGTGTTGTACATACGCATGAACATTGTTTTCATTTTTCAATGAATGGAATGAAATAAAGGTAAATATTAATTAACTTTTATAGGATAATTATTATTTCATATATATCATACATATTAATAAAATTATTCCCCATTACCATCCAAGTAAAATATAAATGAAAAATGAATCACATCGCTTTGTAGAGGTGGTAATCCACACGTACGCATGAGTAATGTTATCGTTTCCCAAAGGATCGGATGGTAAGTAGGTATATGTGATATTATAATTAAATAATTATAAATATTTAATAAATATAATAAATAAATATTAAACTCATCATAATACCCATCCATAAAATATGGTGATTAAAAATGAATTGTATTGATACATGGAGATGGTAAGTCATACTCATGCACGAACGATACTTTCACTTTTCACTTAATGGGAAAGAGGGTTTATAATGGTTTTTTAATAATCATAATGAAATTTTAGAATATTTATGAAAATATATTTATTATTTTATGATAAATACCATATATTTAGTGGAGTTGATAATAGTACAAAATAAAGTGATTGGGTAAGATGATTACCTCTTCTTTGAAACGAATCCTTTATATCTCCTCTAAATATGTCTACATTTGGTATTTTTGGAAGAAATTAATATCTATAATGTAGATAGGTAAGTTTAAAAGATAGTTTGGTAGAGTTTTTTCTAGCTATAAGGCTCAATCTAGTGTAAATAAGTGATGGAGGAGGTTCCCTTTTATGATTGAGGTGAGGAGTACTTTTGGAATTTCTCAAAAGATTGAATTATAATAAATTCATTCTCAATAAAATTTCCTAAAAATTTCTAGTGATTTTAAGATAAGTTATTATAGTATTTTAATCCTAGAAACCAATATAATTTATATAAGTTTTAGTGTAATTTTAAACATTATCATTTTGATTAACCCTTAGTTAACTAATTTTAATTTTAACTGTGGTAACAGCTTTTTCAATATTAAAGGGTTGTAGTTATTTTTTCATCGCCACCTCTCACAAATAGTTATAATGATGGATTTAATTTATATATATGATATTCTTGAAATATTTTTCATTATAAAAAGATAATATATCATTTACTTTCTTACCTTTTCATTCATTGAAAAATGTAATGTCGTTCGTGCGTACGTGTGGACTACCACCTCAATGAAGAAATGTGATTCTTTTTTCATCACCACATCACATGGATGATATATATAAGTATATTTAAAGAAATAATATTTTATTTATGATATAATTATAATTTTTTAAATATAAAATAATACTTTCCTTCTTTCTTTAATGATCATTGAAAAATAGAAATGCTACTCATGCGTATGTATGACCTACCGTCTCTATGATTGTAACATAGCTCATTTTTCATAACCATCATTAATTATTGGTTTTAAAAGTATAAATTATTTATAAAAATGATTATTATTTCATGATTATTATTCTATATATGATTTAATAATGACCTATTTGACCATATTCAACCTACCAAATTCATTTTGGATACATAAGCTTTATATCATCAAAAAATTTGACGTGAGCTTAATTGATTAAGTAATTGTAAATAACATGGAAATAAGTGAAATAAAATGTATAAAAAACATGAAAAAGTTTCTAAATAAATTTAACAATTAACATAAGTTTATTATTTAGGAATATAAGGAATATGAATGATGATTCGGTCACGGTGTAAGGGGCTTTCTTTTTAAAAATCCTCTTTTAAAGTTTCCCTTAAAACTCTCATTTTCTTTCATGTACAAATTTTAAAAATAATTTTATAGATGTATTTATATAGAAATAAAATAATTATTAAGGAAATTTCATGTATCTTTTTACTTTATTTCAAATTTTTTCAAAAGGAATCTTTTTACAGAATGTTTTGACGTTATTTACAAAAAGACAAAAGAATTTTTCTATTTTAATGTTTACGGCAACAATGACTTTTCCCGATACTATAAATGTTATTTTATTTTTATATTATGTTACAATATTTCATGTTTTATTCAAATAAAAACCTTATTTTCCTATATTTTGGTTATTTTCAAAAAGTTTTTTAAAATGGAATGGATATTTCAATATCTTAAAATGATTTCTTATGGGTACAAAGAATATTTTTATTATTATAATGTTAGAAATTTAAATTTTTTTTATTTTGTGATTATGTTATGGTTATTGGGAATTTTTATAATGATGGGTGATTTTTTTATAAAATAAGGATGGGTGGTTATGTTATTAACCAAATATGGGAGGCTTCATGATAAACCAAGGATGAGTGGGGTCATGATATCCATCCAATGCATTGGGTATGGAAGTCAACCTTATATTTATTCCATTTTTAAGAGTGATTGTAAGAGTTATATGGAAATGATTTACCAAGTAAAATATATTTTTATCTATTCTTGATATGGGTTTTTATGAGAATCATATGATTTCTAAAGGTAATATAATGATCTTATGTTTAAAGGAAAGTATATACTAATTTTTATGGGTGAAAACTATAACTTTGTGGAGAAGTTATTGTGATTTTTTCATGATTTCAAATAAACCTTTAATTTTTAATTTGACTTTAAGATTTATTATGAAATGTTTTATGAAAATAGTTGAGAAGAGAAGGTGATTTCTTGGGTAATAAAATGTTTATTTTGAGCCAAAAGTTTATTTTGAAAAATGAAAAAAATTATAAGTATTTTAATAGTTTCTTTCTTTATTTTAATGTCCCTTACTGATATTTTTGTTCTCATCCCATGTTTTAAAATGTTTTTCACTGGTTTTTAAGGATTAATAGTTATAAGTATGAGGTCAATATGAAAATGGTGAAGATGTGTCATGAAAAGAAAACATGTTTCTTTTTAAAAGTTTTGATTTGTGAACAAAATGGATATTAAGTAGAAGTGTTCACTTTACAATTTATGGTTTGGTTATGTAAGAGTTATGACCTAAATCTCTAAAACTCTAAAACTAAAATATCTTTTGGAATTTAATAAAGTGAATTCTAGTTTAAATACACTATAATATGTAATTTTTAAGGTCAGGTCATTATATTATATGTATCACATATATACCCTATATGAATATATTCACAGTCACTCAACTATATGTATCTTATACATACTCATTATATCTTATGAATATTTAATTAATTATATACATAATTCATTTACTTTCATATTTCATATGTTTTTTAATACATTTAATTTCATTACATAGTATAACTCTATGTCACCACATAAATTTCAATAAGATGCATATATTTATCATTCTTAAGGGGTTTGGTGGGCTAGAGTACAAGGCATGATATTTTTACATAGGGGTTGATTAGAAACCCACTACCCAAAATTATATTTAGGTGGAACAATCACATCATCAAACATTCCATAAAGGTTTCATGTGAGTCTTAAATTTTTATATAGTATGAATACATCATTAGACTACATAATATTATAACATTTAATTTATGTATTTTTCATTTATTAAGCATCACTATAATATCACTACAGAGTTTTAATAATGATACTGACACTCATCACATAGAGGAAGAAATTATAAAACATATCAAAGATCATAACAATTAAATAAAAAAGGAAAATTATAAAATTATAAATTAAAAAAAATACCTTTTAAATAGGTTAGTAATATTTAGATCAAACATGAATTGATGAATTCAAGTATCATTTTTTATCCACTGATAACATTAATCATCAACACCTCTGCGGGATTCTATTCTTATCCAAGTGATTATAGTTACTACTCAAAGTTAAAGGATATAGTAAATTTTGAAAAAACACTAGAGAACCTCTTAGATGAGAAAAACTAGGGAACTCTCTCGAATGAGAAAACTAGATAACCTTTTCTCGAATGGGACAAAGTAAAAACTCTAAAAACCATATTTTCTTTCTCTCAATGGGATGATGACTACACCCCTCCTCCTTACTATTTATAGTAATAGGGTCATTCAATAGCCTCCAAGGAATCTAAATTCATAGCAAACTAAAGGATCAGCAATAAATGGCCTCCAATGGTCATTTAGATAATTAAATAGTCTCCAAAAGTGAATTAAGTCTCAAATCACCTTGGGAGGTGCATTGATAATCTTCCAAATTGGTTGAAGTTGGAAAATGAGGTGATTAAATTGTCTCTCTAGGTGGACTTACAAATTTTCCACATGTAATGGGCATTGCTAGACCATTAATCTAATCCCAAGACCAAATCCCATTTGAGATTTTTCATTT
This sequence comes from Viscum album, assembly GCA_963277665.1. Classification (NCBI taxonomy): domain Eukaryota; kingdom Viridiplantae; phylum Streptophyta; class Magnoliopsida; order Santalales; family Viscaceae; genus Viscum; species Viscum album. Next base: position 1,071,749,705 of record OY728121.1, on the reverse strand, counting down.
ACTCGTGTTTTTATTTTAATAATATAAATAAATAATTATTTATATTATAGTTTCTCAATAATTATTTAATTAAATAATTATTATTTAACCAAATATTTTAAACACACAAACACAAATCTCATTTGTGTTTATAATAAACATAAACATTTTTACACATGGATAAATTCCATCAGTCCAAAAAATCCAATTAGCATTATCTTATGTGCAACACCAAGGGCCCTTTATAAAGTTGGAAATACCCATGAATCTCATTCATAATATTAAACTAATATCAATATCTATAAACACATCATAACTACCCAAATTAAAAGGTGTTTAGTGTGATCTAATCCACTAAGTTTTCATTACCAAAGTTCATTTTTCCTTAACATCAACATTAAGCATGAAACATAGATAATGTCAATCCCATATAGATTATCTCTTTTTCTAAATTTATGAGTTGACTAAATATTATATAATTACATACCATGCAATTATCTTATCATGGTTATGCACTTACTTAATCAAAACTCAATTGATGGTCATGATGTCATAAACTTTACATAGGGGAAGACACGTCCTATCTTAGCCAATCAAATCACTCCACTTGATTAGTTACATGATAAAAAACATTCTATTAAGAAAATTCTCAAATGAATTTAAATGGGTATCAAAGAATGAAACCTCACAAGTAGGGAACCAACTTGACAACCTCAATCTGAAGGATCCATAGCTAATGTTCACTTAATTAACATTACTGACACATATATGGAAATATATGTGATATACTTTAAGTGGGTTAATGTAAATACCTGACCCCATAATCCTGGATTCAGTGCCTTAATTTATTACATTGGCATTTAAACAAGGAAGACACATCCCAAAGGACCAAATAGTTTAGTAGCTTTGGAAAACCAGATACATACATAAGTTTAACATTACAACTTTAAATGAAATAAAGTATGTAAATTCCATTGTAAACATCCATGACTCCAAGATTATCCCAACAACTCATTCATAATGTACATCTTCGCATCCTGGTGGAAAATAAAACATAATAAAGGGGTGTTATTAGATGCTCAGTAAGGGTAATTATAACAGCAAAAGCATAAATATTAAGGTATGATGAATAAAGAAAAGTAAAAATTCCATTAAAACATAATCTTGAGCATAACTACAAAAATTAAAATGTGTTTAGTGTGATCTAATCCACCAAGTGTTCATTACCAAAGTTCCTTTTTCCTTAACATCAATATTAAGCATGAAACATAGATAATGTCAATCCCATATAGATTATCACTTTTTCTAAATTTATGAGTTGACTAAATATTATATAATTACATCCCATGCAATTATCTTATCATGGTTATGCACTCACTTATTCAAAACTCAATTGATGGTCATGATGTCATAAACTTGACATATGGGTAGACATGTCCTATCCTGGCCAATCAAATCACTCCACTTGATTAGTTACATGATCAAAAAAATTCTATTAAGAAAAATTCTCAAATGAATTTAAATGGGTATCAAAGAATGAAACCTCACAAGTAGGGAACCAACTTGACAACATCAAGCTGAAGGATCCATAGCTAATGTTCACTTAATTAACATTATTGACACATATATGGAAATATATGTGATGTACTTTAAGTGGGTTAATGTACATACCTGACCCCATAATCCTGGAGTCAGTGCCTTATTTTATTACATTGGCATGTAAACAAGGAAAACGCATCCCAAAGGACCAAATAGTTTAGTAGATTTGGAAAACCATATACACATATAAGTTCAAAATTACAACTTTAAATGAAATATAGTATGTAAATTCCATTTTAAACATCCATGACTCCATGATTATCCCAACAACTCGTTCATAATTTACATCTTCGTATCCTGGTGGAAAATAAAACATAATAAAGGGGTGATCTTAGATGCTCAGTTAGGGTAAGTATAATAGAAAAAGCAAAAATATTAAGGTATGATGAATAAATAAAAGTAAAAATTCCATTAAAACATAATCTTGAGCATAACTACCCAAATTAAAAGGTGTTTAGTGTGATCTAATCCACCAAGTGTTCATTACCAAATTTCCTTTTTCCTTAACATCAACATTAAGTATGAAACATAGATAATGTCAATCCCATATAGATTATCTATTTTTCTAAATTTATGAGTTGACTAAATATTATATAATTACATCCCATGAAATTATCTTATCATGGTTATGCACTTACTTATTCAAAACTCATGGTTATGAACTTACTTATACATGAAGTCTGTCAACTTCTCATCATTTACAGCTTTAATTTTATTTTTAATATTCTCATCATCAAACTAATAACTTTTAATTATTGCCAATAAAGATGGTTGGGAAACCAATTGAATAAGTAATAATGTTTCACCTTCCTTGATAATTATCATATGCATCTTTTCTATATCCATGTACATAGGATATTTGGTAATCCTCATTTTGTTCAGAACTCTATGATCCTTCCTACTCAAAGAATTTGTTGCCTTATTTTTCTTTCCTGGGTGATATTGTATTGAACAATCATAATCCTTAAGAAACATGAGCCATCGCCTTTTCCTCATGTTGAGTTCTTCCTGTGAGAAGATATATTTCAAACTCTTGTGATCCATATATATCTCACATATTTCACCATAGAGATAATGTCTTCGTATCTTCAGAGAAAATAATACATCTTCTAACTCAAGATCATGAGTTAGATAGTTCTTTTCATGGGTTTTTAACTGCCTAGATGAATAGAAAATAACTCTATCATTCTGCATAAGGACACAACCAAGTCCTTCATTTTATGCATCACTATAAATCACAAATCCACCACTTCTAGATGGTAGAGTCAAGATTTTAGCATTAACTAACCTCTTCTTCAATTATTCAAAACATTCTTCACATTATTTTTTTCATATGAACTTAACCCCTTTGAGAGTAATCTTGGTTAAAGGGTTATCTAATCAGGCAAAGTTATGAATGAAATACTGATAATAACCTACTAAACCAATAAAAATATATACCTCAGTTGTTATTTTTTTGGTGTAGGCCATTCCAGAACTACCTTTGTCTTCATAGGATCAACTAAGATTTCATCCTTAGAGACAATATGGACAATAAAAGAAACTATTTGAAACCAGAATTCACACTTTCTAAACTTCTCGTATAACTTGTTTATTCTAAGAGTCTTCAGAATAATGCACAAATGATTCTCATGATCTTTTTAGCTTTTGGAGTATACCAAGATACCATCAATAAATACCACAAAAAATTCATCAAGATATTCCTTGAAAACTCTACTCATTAGATCCATGAAAATAAAGGGTGCATTAGTCATCCCAAAAGGCATTACTGTAAACTCATAATGCCCATACCTTGTTTGAAATATTTTCTTTGGAATATCTTATTTCCTAACATGAAACTAATGATATCCAAATTTAAAGTCAATCTTTGAAAAATATTGGGCTCTGTGAAGTTGATCAAATAAATTATCAATGTGAGGAAGCAGGTACTTGTTCTTTATTATAATAGTATTGATCTCCATGTAGTTAATGCACAACCTCATAGATCCATCTTTATTCTTTAAAAAGAGTACAGGGGATACCCATGGAGAAACACTAGGTCGGATAAATCCCTTATCACTCAATTCATCTAGTTTTTTATTCAGCTCTATTAATTCCACTGGGATCATCCTATAAGGATTCTTTGATATAGTTCTTGCACCATGAATTAAATCAATAGAGAACTCAACTACCCGCTCTGGAGGATGTTCAGGTAAATACTCAAGAAATATATCAATGTATTCTTTCACAATAGGCACATCCTTGATTTGAGCATTTCTTTACTCACCTGTAGATATTGTGTTCTATTCTTCCCCAAGAATTTAATTCAGTAGAGCTACTAAGGGTGGATCTTGATAAGAATCAGATGGTGAGGTTTATGCTCTAAAGATAAGGGACTCTACATAATTCCCAAAGATTGTAACTTCCTTCTTCTTGAAATATATCTTTACATCATTATTTGAAATCCAATTCATATCAAGAATTATATCAAAGTCAATCATGGGTATGATGATAAGGTCAGTAACTAAAGCATGTTTATGTTTCATAAGAGGGACTAATCGACACATCTTTATTACAATTACACTTCCCTTATGAGTTTTGACTGAAAACTCCTTTATTAAATCAAATTGAAAATATATAATTTTCTTGGAAAACTAGGAAGACATAAAAGGTTGTGATGATCCATAATCAAATAAAGCACTGGTTAAGTTTGAGGAAATTATAAAAGTACTTCCACCACATCCTTTGGAAATTCAACCTCAGTAGTTGTGACCGCATAAGCTTGGCCTTTCTCCCTTGACCTTCTTTGGGGAAATTTTTCTTGACGCTTAATACATTCATGTGCATAATGTCTCATATTTTTACAATTATATCATTTAACATTGGTAGATTCTTTATTTCCCTTACAATCACGAGATTGGTGGCATTTTTCTCAACACTTGTAACAAAAACCCATTCCCTTCAGGAAAGTACCAGGGTGTTTCTTTCCACAATTACTACAGGTAGGAAAGTCAACTATTCCCTTCTTCCCCATTTACTTATTTCCTTTTCTAGAGAGTTTAGCATCCCTCTTATTCTCTTGCTTTACTTTGAGTTCATATGACTTAGAGAATTCCTTTTTTTTCATGATAGCACATGATACTATATCTTCATATGATGAGAAAATTTAAGAGATCAGTTCCCTTCAGAGGGATGGTTTTAAACCATCAAAGAATCAATCAATCTTTCTCCTTGAATTAAGTATGTAGTCCGAAGCATGTATTGATAACCTTGTAAAGTTGTCCTCATACTTCACAACATTTTTATCCTCTATATATATTAGACTAATGAATTTCCTCTCCATATCCACTCATTGTTTAGGAGAAAAATATTTTTCTAGGAAAATTTCCTTAAAATCCCTCCATTCCATATTTTCAATCTCTTCCTACTCCTTTGTGTTTTGAATCAATGACCACCATTGATCAGCATCTTCTGATAGATGATACACTTCCATGTCAACCTTATCCCTTTCATTACTTCCTAAAGCGAAGAATATCTTCTCTAAGGAACTTATCCACTACTCCACTATGAATGGGTTTGTAGTCTCATTAAATGATGGAGGTTTTTTTATATAAATCGTTCTAACATTTCTCCTCCACATTGTGGATCAGGATGCTCCTTACGGGTAAGGTTATTATTCATAACCTGAGTCATCTGTCCTAGTATAGTTATAAGTTTCTCAGTACCAGTCGCAGATCCAGAACCAACATCATTATCTTGCATATGAGGGAAATCCCTACATGGGATACACGCGTTCATGTGATTTTCATTCCTTCCACTATGCGCCATTTCTAAATAATTTCATACACTAAATTAGGTTATGAATCATAATGTATAATGTCAAACTTGAAAAATACTTAACATAAATTGAAATTTTATTCATGTCTAATCCCATAATCATATGATATAATGTTTAGTGTGTGTATGTGTGTTCATTTTCAAGAAAATACTAAAGAGTCACATCTACTTATTGTTAAAAGAATTTTCAAATACCTCAAATACACTACCAACTTAGGAATATTCTATCCTATAGGACAACCATTTTACTTAGTTAGTTATTCTAGTGCTAACTTTGGTGTTTGCAAGTTAGATAGAAAAAAGATCTATGAAACATGTCACTTTTTTGGAAAATCTCTAGTTTCATGGTGTAGTAAGAAACAAAATTATGTTGCATTATCTACTACCGAAGCTGAATACATAGTTGTTAGTAGTTTTGTGCTCAAATTTTGTGGATAAAACACACTTTACTAGACTATGGATATCAATTTAGGCATGTCCCTATAAAATGTGACAACAAAAGTGCTATTAACATTTCTAATAATCTAGTTTCTCATTCAAGGAAAATGCATATTGATGTAAGACATCACTTTTTGAGAGATCATTATCAAAAAGGTGATATAACTCTTGAGTTTATTGGCACTGAACATCAAATTGCCAATATCTTTACTAAGCCATTAAATTATAAGAGAATAAGTTACATCAAACATGAGTTAGGGATGATCAATTTTGAGTGATTGGTTGTTGAGTGTCTCGCCATTGTGTCTCACCATTGATGACTCACTATAGATGTTGCACCATTATGTCTCGTCGTTGATGACTCATTGTTGATGTCTCACCATTGATGACTCGCCATTGTGAATCACCATTAATGACTCACCGTTGATGACTCATCGATGAAAACTCACCATTAGAACTCACCATTGTGACTTATCATTGGTCTTTACTTTGTTATTTTTCTGAATCAAACTTAAACTTGTTGTTTAAATTATTTCGATTTATTTTATTCCACATTTTCAATTTATGATTTTGAAATCCCTAAATGAAAAATATCAAAAAAATCCAAAATCATTTCTTACTTACTCACTCTCCCAAAACCAACCCTTTCTCTTTTGAACCTCTACTTCCTTCCTTCCTTGAACTGAACCTTTTGAACCCTTCGTAATGGCTCGAGTGAAGTGTCCGTTAGAAAAAATATCCTGAAGAGACTCATCCTTCGAAGAAGCAAAAGGGTGAATCAAGTGCTCCTAAACCCAAACCTATTAACCCAAATCTTTCTAATATAATAGTTATACCTATGAAGGAAGTACATCCAGAATGGTTGTTGTCAAGTAAGTCTCTCATTTTGAGAGTGTTAGAAGAACAAGGTTGGTTGGAGTGGTTCTCCAACAACACTCGACCTATCTATATGAAACTAGTACATTAGTTCTACATGTATGTCGAGTTTATTCTTGAGGAGATTGAAGTATTTTGTATTAAGTCTAGAATAGATGTAAAAATGATTGCATTCTCTTCTAAGTAGTGGGTTGAATGCTTAAAGGTACCCCATGAAGGTATTTTTGATGATTACCAAGGTATTCCTCCTCCAAGTGATATCTTCAGTTATGAAATAGCCCTAATATAGTTAACGAGTGATGGAATTCCAAGAATATTTATAGCAACTGAGCTGGATAGTGAATGCAGGTTGTTATTTAAGTTTATCCAGCATCAACTTTGTCTCAGGAAAGGGGATTTTGCCTCATTAAAATATCAGGATGTGTATTTTTTGTATCTGATGAAAGAGGGACACAAGACTAATTTTTACAAATATATCATGGTCCACATGAGTGACATGATAAAGCCTCAGTCCAAGTCAACCTCCCTATTTTATTCTAAGATGATTTCTATAATGCTGAAAGCTAAAGGATTTGTAAATGAAGGAGAGGAAACTATGACTAACTGTGATTTTTTTTGCATACCAAAGCCATATTCAAAATAATTAAGATTAGTTGGAATCCCTAGAAGAGGCATTGGGTTGAGGATAATGAGAAAACTTGTGAATATTTTAATCATGTTCAAAATCCCACTAGGCTAGAAGATATGGTTGACCCTGGTCTAGGACCAGATGAAGTGACAGAATACTTAGATGAGGATGAAGATCAAGATGAGGTAGAGAAAGAAATAGGATCTCCTATTGATGATAGGAGTGATCCATATATTGCTAAAATCCCTAAAGGAATTTCTTATGGCTCTCTTATCCCTCCAAAAAGGCTTCCTACCAAAGAACCTCTCCTAAATGATTACTCTGATGAGCAGACATAAGAATCTAAAAATAATGAGTATACTAGTAAAAGTGAAAGTGAAAGTGAAAGTGAAGATTATGATGAGTCTAGTGATGAATAGGAAGAGAATGAGGATAGAGAAAGTGATAATGAGGAAGATGAAGTAGAAGGGGAAGAAAAAGAAGAGAATAAAGAGGAAGAAGAAGAGTCTGAATAAGAAGGTGGAATTGATGCAAATGAAGAAGAAAAGGAAAAAAGAATAAAGTGGTAAAATTGATGGTAAATTTGATCATAATTTTAGGGATTAAGAACCTATTGAAGAATCTGAAACTTCTATTGAAAATTATTTAGTGGAGAAATAAAATGTTTTGGAACCTCAAAAGGCTGCAGAACCTGTAATTTTGGATGAAATTGTTGTAGTTGAAAAGGCACCACTGGTTGAACCTCAAAGGGATCCTAATCCAGTTTTAGCTAAATAAGTATCTCCAGTTTCTCAAGTAAAATAACTAGTTTATGTTATAAAGAGAGAACCTATTGAGAGGGAAGCAGCTATTGAGGGGGAGAATCAGTCTTAAAGAATTAAAGTTTCTTCCCTTATTTATTTTGATGTAACAATAGCTAAATGGGAGAAGTAACCTGGATATGTCACTCTTGGATTAGACTATCTAGATTCAGATATTGAGTAATCTGATCCTAAGGGATCATTGGTATAAGAATTGGTTCATTCTCAAAAAGTTCCATTTGGAATAGATCTGGAAATAGCACCTACTCCAGCAGTAGCTCCTGCTCCTGCTCCTATTTCTGCTCCTCCAGTTGAACCTATGCCTATAGACTATGTGACCCAGCATGATTTCAATTTCTTTAAATAGGATCTGTGTTCAGTACTTAGAGGTATTCTTTAACCTCAACCTATACCAATTTATAGTCTTAGTGAAACCGATGTTTCCAAAATTTCATAAAAGGTTGTTTCATAGCTTCAAACTCAAATTCTTTCAGAACTTCAAGAAGTGGGGATGGAAAATAAATATTTAAATGATGAGTTGGTTGTACTCATTCCTATTTTAAAATGGATTTCATATAAGTATGCATCTTCCTTGGAAAAATTTGTAAACAGTCTTGAGGATACATCTTCTTAGGATGATACTCCTCCTCCAAATCTTGATCTGGCTATTTTGATATCAGTTGTCAAAGATACATTCAATGAAGCCCCAAAATCAGTTACTCCTACTATTCAAACTCTTGATGTTGAGATAATCATAATAATTCTAAGAGAATATCTTCTAACTATGATGGGTATCTCTGTTTAGGAAATCCTAAGAAAACTTAGACAGAACAATGATTATATATATGACATGGTAAGGATTTACATGAAAGTGGCTACTACTGTTCAAGAGGAGATCACAAAGAAAGTAGATTTCTACTTTAAAAGGATTTATACCAAACAGCAGCTGGATAGTCACTTTAATTATTTGGTTGAGAATTTGAGGTTACCTCCTGTTACCCAAGCCTTCAAGGAACAAGTGAAATAGCTCAAGAACTTTACTCCTATTCTTCAAATGTTTATGGAGAATAGGGATGATTTCACTAATTCTATGGAGAAAGGTGGGCATATAAACATGGATTTTATAAACCTTTATAAGCCTTACCTGCATCATCAGAGTACTTCTATTGTATCACCAGAGGCATTCCTTATTCGACCAATGAATGAGAATTTCCGTTTGGGCTCAATCTACTGGTTAGTTGATCCCCAGTTCAAAGCTTCTGTGACTCTGAATCCTTTTTATCCTCTACCTGCAACCCTTAAAAAATTTCCCATGTCTGTAGCACAATCTCTTAGTTATCTAAGACTTGTGATCTATAGGGAACTTACATCCCCTACCTATTATACTCAAGCTCAAACTCCTACAGTACCTTTTGGAGTCCCCATTCATAAGTTGTATACCTCTGCTCCTTTTTAACCTTTGGTTCTTCCATCTTCATCTACTAACAAAGGAAAAGTAGTCATGGATCCTTTAGTAGAGAAGTCTTTATTTTGGGTTGATCTTTTATAGGGATGTAATTTTTACTTTCACATACATTGTACTATATTTTTATCATGAAGTACATTATATCTTTTCATCCATGTTATGTTCTTTATCTTTTCTTATTTGTTCTCTTTTTGATAATCCCCAAAGGGGTAGAATGTGTATGGAATTATAAGAACAAGGAGAACTATAATGGACTTTAATTTTTATTTGATTTTTTTTATACTATACTTTAATTTTACATGAACTGTATATCATGTTAAGCAGAATAGTTATTTTTCATTTTGATCATTATGAATGGCTTATTAATGTCATGATTTGTGATCATCAAAAAGGGGGAGATTATTGGACTCTAGTTTTAATGCTCACAAATCATGTATAATTAAGTTACATCATGTTTTATTATGTTTAATTAGGTTTACTTATCATTATAATTTATTATTTTAGTGTTCTACATAATAAGACAGATTGAAAGATTATGACTAAGTCTAAGTCACCATTAATGTTGAGGCACCGTTGAGGTGAACTCACTATTGGACATCCAACTGATGACAGAAAATTAGCTAAGTATAAACTATTGTTTCCATGGACCTACTGATGAAATATCTCACTGATAATTGTCTCACCATCATCACAAACATATAATTTTCACAAAGGACGAGACACCATCACATTGAGCTACCGATAGCTAAGTCACCATTACATCAACCTACCAACAGAATGACTTACTGATGGCATCATAATTCTCGCTAAGTATGAGTTACCGGTATGAGCTACTGATGGAATGAGTCACTATCAAATCAACCTACCATCAGAATGACCTACCATCAGAATGACCTACTGATCCTGAGTCACCGATATTTGTCTCACCATTCCAGATTTCAGAATTCTCCAAGTTTGAGACACCGCTACCAGACCTACTGATATGAGACACCATCATCCCTTCCTTTTTCATTTAAATTCAAATTTATTCTAACAGTCATATTTTTTAAACTTAGTGCTATTATTTATTTTAATGATTTGTATTTATTTTGTAGAAAACATTTAATATCGACGTTAGAGACCAGTACGAGGTGTGAGGTACATTCTTCTTACTGGATGCATAGTATAAAAGTAATATCCAATAAAAAAGATACAATGAGAGAAAAGGTTGATTCAAACTGCTCATGCACCTGAGAAGAACTCAAGAACTACTTGTTATGCACAATAGGCTATATTGTTGAGAACTTAAATTGAAGAACATCCTGTAGAAATAGACTAAAGAGAATAGAAGCACTACTCGATCAAACTTCTACCTCACTAGAAACAGTAGATAGAATATAGCACGACACTCTATTTTGTTGCTTGTTTCCAAAAGTCAATGCAATCTGATTTTCAAGACATCTTCTGAGAGTCTCAAGCTGTATTGGCAATCACAAAGAGCCTTCTAAACTCTTTTATCTATATTTTCCTCTGCTTGTGTATTTTTTCTAATTTACAAGCAGTGTGTGTATATCTATTTTATAAACACACACTGACCCATGTTCACAACTAGAAGATACATTAATATATTCACAAGCCATCTGTTTTACACCTTACACTCCCATAGATAACAGTGGAAGAGGTCTCTGTGTGGCATGTCTATGTTTTTTTTAACACTCCCATGAAAACTATGGAATATCTCTAGTTGACCTGGACAGTGTGTATACTGTTATTTACCCCAATCTAGGTGTGGATCCTTGTTTATTTATATAAAATTCTTGGTGGTAGGTGATCACAAAGTGGAGAGGATTAAGTCTCTACTTGAGACTGAACCTCTTGTTTTAATTCTGTTGTGTTCAGTTAAGTTTAATTTTATTTTCTTATATTTATTTATTTCAGAAAACTCTACTTCACTTTGATAGTTAATCTTATATAGTGTTTATATTATAATTTTATTTAGTAGATTGATTTCAAAATTTGAAATAATAATTCATATTGTTTTAAATGAGAACTAATCACTCTTTGAGAAATCTTTTAAAAGATCAAAACTTTTATAAATCTACTACTTTGGTTAACTGGGTCATTTTTTATTTCAAATTGGGGAATTTTTAAATAAGTGTTTTAGATAGAAATTTTTATAGGAACTCAATTCACCCCCTCCCCCTGAGTGTCCTACTCCAACCGACAAAGGAATACCCCATCCATAAACCACAAAACATACTAGGTCATGGTTATTCATCCCTAAATAGGATCCAACATCTTATAAACTCAATCCATCCTCAACATCACTGGATAGAACTCCACCTAAACAAGGGATCAAACTCCAACCATGGTAGAGTGGCTCCATCATGGGTTTGAGTAAACGTCAACCAAACAACTCAATTTTTCATGAAGAGAACTCAATAAAAGAAATTCCATTTGGCCAGTATGTGTCCAAACTAGATAGGAAATGCGTGTCATGAAATCCAACCAACATTCTATCACCTGAGGATCAAGCTCTCCTCGAAACCTAGGAGGCCTCTATCACTTGAATTCATGTAGTGAACTCAGCATATGGGTAGTCTCATCTATATCATCATGATCTATCGTCCTCTCTACCAGAAGTTCTTCTCAAAATACACACAATGAAGGTTCTTCCAACTGCACAATGGGAAAATATACCTCTTAATCAGGTCCCTAAATTGATACCTCATCGTTCCACTGATCAACAGTAAGAGGCTCAAGCACTGGCACAGGCCCATCATAAACCTACCTCTAAATCTGAGTTGGTTTTCCATGGGTGGCATCCTCTATTCAACATGATGAACCCATAGTTACCAGATCATATCAAGGTGAGCTGATAGAGAATGATGTAAAAACCACAACTAACCATTATATGATGCATGTACCATCCTGATTGTACCCTGAAACCGATTCCTCATAGTTTTAAGTCGGTCAAAAAAATATTAGTCCTGGTGAATGGATATTTTTTACACTACACCAACATTGAGTTCCCTGGTCTAAAAAATGAACTAAAACCCCCCTAAGACCATTGCACTAAATTCATAAATCAATCCTCCCAAGACTACTAACTCCAAAATTCATCCCAAGTACTCAACCACTCTAACACAACATGACCCACTAGGGACCTACCTTGGTCAACATAGGCTGAGTGTGTCACCCTAAACCCACCTTGAATAGGCTAGGGGCTAGTGACTAGCACTAAGAAGACAAAACTTACATAAGAGGCCTTACCCTATAACAACCTTTAATGGAAATGCATCTCCAACACATGATATAATCAAAAACCACCAACCATATGTATGAATAACGAAACTGTAAAATAATGTACGTATGTGACATCAAACAAAAAGAACAACACCATATAGCCCAACGCCATAAGAAGAAACAATACACAAAATCAAGTCTTGGGTAATGATGGAAACATGACATGGGAAACACATACTTGCCACAAAGATCCTTAGAACGATCACCAACTAAGGTCGTTGCTATCATCACCCATCGAACGCCATCATGCATCAACTCCACGTCCACCAAGGTTGACTACATACTATGTATCATCTACATAGACACAACACATGTGGGAAAAAAGCTCATACAGGGGTGAGTATAAACATACCTGGTACAATGCTCCGAAAAAAGGGATAAAAGAAAAAACACATCATCTCAAAATAGAGGGAAGATCCATATATGATTTAATGAAAAGGCTACCAAGGATGATAGAAGAACACCAGTCTTCATAGCTCAAGTCCATAAGGATTGTATCTCATAAGTAAGCAGAGATACCTGGAATATTAGAAGACCCATAAAGCCCAAAGTTGACAACCCTGTTGTAAGTCGTATCTTGAAGGCCACCAAGCATGCCTAAACATGTCTCAAGGCCCACAACATTTATATTACACATCATCACAGCTACCCAGACCTCATAACTTCCACACTACCCTTCTATAACTGTAGTGGGGTACCCACACCTTACTAAGGAAAGGTTTTTGGTTGAGGGAGTACCAACCCCTATGGAGGACCAACACCTCATCGAGGGGAAGAGTCCATCAAGGGAGTACTGACTCCAATAGATGAAGTTCCCACACCTCATATCATGGGGAAGTACCGACTTCCACAAGTGGAGGACCCATGCCCCTTCAAGTAGGGGAGTACCGACTCTGACTATAGTTATAGAGACCATATCCTTTTACATATAACATTACATGATTTTAAGCATAATTATACATCAGAGTACAAGCCAAGGATCGTAAAGTCTAGTGTCTTGGAAGACTAGGTACATAAAACTAAAAACATGAAACTAAATAAAACATTTATTTATCTAATATTAAAATTGAGCTCCTAACTTCCATTGTGCTCAAACATCTACATAGGGTACCCTAGGGAACACATGAACAAAGGGATGAGCTAAATATCCCGATAAGGGAATAACCATAAGAACAAAGCATTAGCACATAGGATAGAAGTCATGACATGATGATATAAAAAGTCATGTAACATATGGAATCATAACATATAAACATGGAATCATATAAACATGGATTCATAGTAATGTGGAAGCAACATAAAACATGACTTCAGCATGAGTCAAGGCTAACAGCCAAGACCGTTTCACATGGTAGCACAATCCAAGGCTAACCGCTAAGACCGTCGCACATGGTAGCACAAGCCAAGGCCAACCACCAAGATTGTCGCACATAACGTCTCATGAGACTAAAATTTACCCAATGCATTGGAGTGCTATCTGGGCACACCCATCTTAAATTTTCATGAATATTTCCACATAAATAATCATACATAATCAATCATATATAAATATAAGGGTACCCATGGAAAGAAATGGGTATCATAATCATGTCATAAAGCATAATGAATGGGTGTATCATAAAAGTGTCCATGAAAGAAAGGAACTAGAATATACATGGAAATTAATAAGTAAAAATAGGCATGTATCAAGGTAATTTATATCAATTAGAAGTGACAACATATAAGAAAAGTATTTAATAAATTTTAGTATTAAAACATTTTTGTGCGGTTTTAAGGAAAATACTATAGAGCCTTTAAAATAAAAAAGGGAACAATTCTTTATATAAAACCAAAAGTGAACCAAGAAGGTTTTAATAATAAAAAATATTTATTTTATAAAGACAATTTTGGATTAAAACAAAAGATAGAGTGCACTTGAAATCAGGTAAGAATTTGGGAAGTTCCCTTAAAACGGGTTTGCTTATCGAAAGGTATTGAGGAGGGAATCACTGAAAAACATGTATATCCCCAAAAGAGAATGATGAAAGGGTCTTGATAAATGAATTTGGTACATGTACATAGCATTTATAAGATGCACATAAAAATATAATATAACTTCATTTTGGTAAAATAAAGATAAGGAAACCCGAAGGAACAAAGGAGGTTCGGGTGGAATCCCTTACAAATTATCGGCATGGTATCGAGTGTACTTAAGAGGGATTAATGAGAGAGAAAGGGGTTTATCATCACTCATACATCATGAGGGTATTATGGAGGAGGTTGTAAATCATAACCCATCATTAGATATTACACATAAAAGGGACTAACATAGAGGACATTCTTGAATAAAAGTGAAATAGAGAGGATCCCTTACCTTAAGTCTGATGGTATTCTCCACTTGATATTAATGACCTGAATAATCAAATTAGGTTCATTAATTAATAATTACAAAACCTATTCTATATGAAAAATATTTAGTATAACATTATTAAGTTCATTCATGAACTTTTTGATGGGTTAAGTGGTTTAATTTCATTGTTCGGGTTTGTTTGTTTTCTTGGTTTTTTACAATCAGTTTACTTATTTTCATGAATGGAGAATCATGTAAAATGGGGATGGTTGTTCAGAATTGGAGTAATATTATATTATTGAACATCTATAAGGTTACATGGTTGTAAATTTAATTTGGTTACTTGGAGTGAATTTGAATCATTATATAAAACTTTAGTGATAACCTTTTGGGTTTATTTGTATTTTTGATCACTATGAACTCATTTTTTATTATAATTTAATATCATGTGTACAAAAATATTATAGAACCTTACATAGGATATATTACATAATAATCTATTTTGACCATAACAAAAATGGTTTCATGACCAGAATTGAATATGGTAAAAGAAATTGAAAACTAATCGTCCATGTAAATTAACACATCTCATATGGTGTCTTTACTACTAGTAAAAAGGAAGAGTAAAGGAGAGATGATAATAACTTATTCCATTATCATAACAACATTCCAGTATATTTAAGGTACTATTGTTTTCATAATATTTGGATGAGGAGAGGTAAGGATAGAAAATAAAACAAATGTACTTGAAAGAAAGTAAAAGAATTGAAAAGAGGAATTTACCTCTTGAATCAATCTTTCTTGAGAGCCTCTTAAGGAGATAGTATTTGGTATTTTGAAGAGACTAAGGGTTGTTGGACGTGGGGAGGAGATTGGGGAGAGATTTGGCCAGGATTCAGGCAAGTCACAAGGCTTCATATAATTGAAGAGAAGAGGTAGGAGGGGTGGTATTTATAGTGGAGGAGATGAGGGTTTTCATAATATGTAATTCCTTAGTTTATTAATTTCCCTCTAGACCATAAATAGTGATGAATCCATGACCAAAAATAGAAATAAGTTCATGTGAGTTCAAGAAAATTGGGTTTACATTAGCATAACATCATCCACGACTCTATAAATCATGTATTTAGCTTAATGTGTAAATTATTGTATTTTACTATTCATCAAAAATTCAAGTATTTTAGAAAAATCCAAAAAATTCACCCTAACCATTTTTCAATGTGTAGAATCAAAAAATGAAATTTATTTTCAAAAAATAATTTTCTAAATATGATTAATTTAATTTTTAATTAAAATCATAATTTACTTGAAAAAATACATATTTTAAAACTATAACTGATTTTATAATGTTTTTAAAAATTACGTACGGTCTTATAAAATTATTTTAAAACCAGAAGATATAAAAAAATTAATTTAGGAACACCATTAAGGAAAATAAATTTTCTTTTAAATTAATTAATTAATTGTAATTGATTATTTATGACTTACAAAAATACAAATACTTTTACTATAATCATATTATCACTTATAAGATGTCTAAATTTTATTTATACATTCATGGGTGAGGTTACTATTCTTTTGAACAATTTAATATTCATAAGGGTCGTATTACTATTCATAATGGTAGGTTTCTATTCATAAGGGTAGGTTACTATTCACCAAAAATTAAGTTTGTTCCATCAGACCCCAAAAAACACCCGGAATGCAACCGTGTATGTCTGATTTTTGAAATTCAAGACAGAGAAGTGGAAAAATTATATTTAATGGCCACATAGTATTTATTAGTTCATTGTGTTGTGATTTCATTTGATTATATGACATAATTATAAGAATGAAATTTCCATTGATAAAACATTGGGTCGTTACATTATTTCCCCCTTACAAAATTTCTCCCTCGAAATTTCATTTTACATTCTAAGTCATAAACAAGTGTGGGTACTTTTCCTTTATTGTCTCATCCAGTTCCCATGTTGCCTCTTCATACTTATGATTTCATCATAGTACTTTGACCAGGTGAGTAGTCTTGTTACGTAGAACTTTATCTTTATGATCCAAGATCTTCACTGGATGCTCCTCATAAGAAAGATCATTCTCCAACTGTACCACCTCTGAAGAGAGTACATGTGAAGGTTCTAGTATGTACTTCCTTAAGAGGGATACATAGAAGACATCGTGTACTTTGGTCGTGGTAGGTGGAAGTGCTAGTTGATAGGCTACAACCCCGATAAGATCAAGAATCTCGAAGGGGTCGATATACTTGGGACTTAGCTTTCTTTTCTTCCCAAACCTCATAACCTTCTTCCATAGAGATATACGTAGAAATACCATGTCTCTAACTTTGAACTCACGGTCTCATTGTTGATTGTCTGCATAACTCGTTTATCGACTTTGGACTACCTTGATGTGTCGTTGAGTGGTTTTCACCTTCTCTGTCATTTCTTCAACCATTTCAGGTCCTAGAATCTTATGCACACAGACTTCATCCCAACACACTAGTGTTCTGCACCTTTTCCCATAGAGGGCTTTGTATGGTTTCATTCAGATGCTTGAGTGGAAACTATTGTTGTAAGAGAATTCAAATAGTGGAAGATGTTGGTCTCGTCCTCATTTGAAGTCTATAGAACATGCTCTCAACATATCTTCTAGTGTCTGAATAGTTTTCTTAGATTGGCCATCAGTTTGAGGATGATAGGCCGTACTGAAGTTCAGTTCAGTGCTTAGAGCATGTTGGAGACTTTTCCAGAACTTCGAGGTGAATCTCGGATCTCGATCGGATATAATAGATAGTGGTACTCCATGCAGCCTTACCAATTCTTTGATATATATCCGCGCAAGATGATCCAATGAGAAGTCCTTTCAAATCGTGATAAAGTGAGCTATCTTTTTAAGATGATCCACAATGACCCATATATCATTGTTTCTTCTAGATGTCATTGGAAGTCCGATGAAAAATTCCATGGTGATGTTCTCCCACTTCCATGTTGGTATGGGTAGTGGTTGCATAATCCCCTTAGACTTTTGTCTTTCATCCTTCACTTGTTGACATACCAGGCACTTTGATGTATATTCATAAATCTACTTCTTCATATTGTCCCACCAAAAGTTCTCTCGAAGATCTCGATACATATTTGAGCTCCCTGAGTGGATAGAGAAATTTGAGCTATGTGCATCATTCAGAATCTCCTTATTTATCTCTGGATCAAATGGTACACATAATTGTGACCCAAATCTTACAACTCATTCCTCATCAATCATAAACTTAGAGGATTTCCCATTCCTAATGGCTTCCATCCTTTTCTGAATTTCCCCATCTTTTCTTTGAGCATCTCTTATTTTCTCCACGAGGGATGGTTGAGCAATCATTTGAGAAAGGATTGATGATGTTCCTCCCTTAATGATTCTCATGTCCATCCTCATCAAATCTATAAAGATTGGATCCTTTTCAACTCTCATCATTGATAAAGATGTAGGATATTTTCTACTCATAGCATCTGCCACCTGATTTTCCTTACCGGGATGGTAGTGGATTGAGAAGTCATAATCCTTGATGAGATCTATCCATCTTCACTGGTGCATATTAATCTCTTTTTGTGTGAATATATATTTGAGACTCTTGTGATCAGTATATATCTTACAATTCTCCCCATAGAGATAATCCCGTAAGATTTTCAATGCAAAGATCACAGCCGCCAACTCCAGATCATGCATAGGATAGTTTTACTCATGGATTTTCAGCTGCCTTGAGGTGTAGGCTATCACTTTATCATTTTACATCAACACACAACCTAATCCATTCTTTGAAGAATCACTGTGCACCACAAATAGTTCTCCACTTGTTGGGAGTGTGAGTATTAGCGCAGTGATAAGCCTCTTTTTCAACTCCTTAAAACAGTCTTCACATTCCTGAGTCTAGACAAACTTTACTGCCTTCATTGTTATCTTGGTCATTGGGTTTGAAATCGTGAAAAGTTCTTCACAAATTGTTGGTAATACCTAGCTAGACCTAGAAAGATGTGGATCTCCATTACAGATGTTGGCCTAGGCCACTCTACAATCGCATTTATCTTGGAATGGTCCACAGATATCTCTTTACTGGTGATAACATGCCCCAAGAATGATACTTCCTCTATTTAGAACTCACATTTATTGTACTTTGGATATAGCTTCTCTCTTCGCAAATTCATTAACACGGTATTCAAATGCTCCTCATGTTCCTCCTTTCTCTTAGAGTATATCAAAATATTGTTAATAAAGACTACCACAAATTTGTCAAGGTAATATTTAAAGTCTTTATTCATTAAATCCATGAAAATTGTTGGAGCATTAGTGAGTCTGAAGGGCATCACTATGAACTCATAATTTTCATACCTCATTCGAAATGTAGTCTTGGGAATATCTTCCTTCCTCACCTTTAATTGGTGATATTCCGACTGAAGATCCACCTTAGAGAAATAACTGGCCCCACAAAGCTAATCGAACAAGAAAACTATCCGTGACAGGGGATACTTGTTCTTTATCGTGATTTTTTTTTTTTTGAGCTCATGATAATCAACGCAGAGGCACATTGAACCATCCTTCTTCTTAATGAAGAGGACTGGAGGACAGAGAATATCTTTTCAATGGATTTAATCCACTATTCTGTGAGGGGATCGGAAGATCCACTAAATATAGGAGGCCTTTGTGACATAAAGGATTCAATGGCAACTTGATATTTCCTTGGAGGAGGAGGGTATTCCACATGATTCAAGTTATTATTCATAACTTGAGACAGCTGAGAAAGTATTGTCATGAAGTTTTGAGCACCTGCTCCCATCATATCAGGAATATCAATAGGGCAATCTTCACATTCCCTATCACATTGATTGTTGACGCGTGTTCTTCTATTTTCCGCCATTAACTAAGAAAAATAACATACAATTAGAGGGCTTGAATACTTAGCTATTGAGAATAAAAAATAAAACTTTGAATATAAGAGGATAAACTTGTAAAGAAGAAGTATATCCTAACTTGTGATTCCCTAGGTTTCAATCTGGGTTATCCTTGATCTATTTCTTAACTTATATTGTTATGGGATTTTTTTTATTCCCTTAATAATGGTTTGTACCAAGATCAGGAATTTACCAAAGAATATCCCCCGAGAGTGTCAAACCAAGAGTGCAGCAAGCCTCGTTCTCGTACACTAGTTCTCGTTCGAGTCTAGCTCAAAGTGGTGTTTTCAGGTTTTACCCCTAGATATATATGTTCTAGATCCACCTCTACCTGTTTGTATCCATACATGAATGTATTTTCTTGATAAACCACTTACTCTATACTTATCAAAATTTAGGGGTGTTTTCTTATACTTGGTATCATCCTTAATGTTCTTACTAAAGTGCTCTAATCCTAATCTCCAAAAATAACTAGACCAATCTCTGATACCAACTATAGAGACCCTATCCTTTTACATATAACATTACATGATTTTTAGCATAATTATACATCAAATTACAAGCCAAGGATCATAAAGTCTAGTGTCTTGGAAGACCAGGTACATAAAACTGAAAACATGGAACTAAATAAAACATTTATTTATTTAATCTTGAAATGGACCTCCTAACTTCCATTGTGCTCAAACATCTGCATAGGGTACCTTGGGGAACACATGAACAAAGTGATGGGATAAATATCCCAGTAAGGGAATAACCATAAGAACAAAGCATTAGCACATGGGATAGAAGGCATGACATGATGATATAAAAAGGCATGTAACGTATAGAATCATAACATATAAACATGGAATCATATAAACATGGAGTCATAGTAATGTGGAAGCAACATAAAACATGACTTTAGCACGAGTCAAGGCTAACCGCCAAGACCATTGCACGTGGTACCACAATCCAAGGCTAACTTCCAAGACTGTCGCACATGGTAGCATAAGTCAAGGCTAACCGCCAAGACCGCCGCACATAACATCTCATGAGACTCAACTTTACCCAATGCATTGGAGCGCTATCTAGGTGCACTCATCTTAACTTTTTGTGAATATGTTTTCCACATAAAGAATCATACATAATCAATCATATATAAACATAAAGGTACCCATGGAAAGAAATGGGTATCGTAATCATGTCATAAAGCATAATGAATGGGCGTATCATAAAAGTGTCCATGAAAAAAAGGAACTAAAATATACATGGAGATTCATAAGGTAAAATAAGCATGTATCATGGTAAGTGATGTCAAGTAGAAGTGAAAACATTTAAGAAAAATATTTAAGAAGATAGAGTGCACTTGAAATCGGGTAAGAATTCGAGAAGTTCCCTTAAAATGAGTTTGCTTATCGAAAGGTATTGACGAGGGAATCACTTAAAAACATGTATATCCCCAAAAGAGAATGATGAAAGGGTCTTGATAAATGAATTTGGTACATGTACACAACATTTAGAATATGCACATAAAAAGATAGGATAACTTCATTTTGGTAAAAGGAAGATAAGGCAACTCGAAGGAATGAAGGAGGTCCAGGTGGAATCCCTTACGGATTATCAGCATGGTGTCGGGTGTACTTAAGAGGGTTTAATGAGAGTGAAAGGGGTTTCTCATCACTCATACATAATTAGAGCGGTATGGGGGAGGTGCAAAATCATACCCCATCACTAGGGATTACACATAAAAGGGCATAACATAGAGGACATTCTTGAATAAAAGTGAAATAGAGAGGATTTCTTACCTTAAGTCTGATGGTGTTCTCCACTTGATATTAATGACCTGAATAATCAAATTATGTTCATTAATTAATAATTCCAGAACCTCTTCTATATGTAAAAGATTTAGTATAACCTTTTTAAGTTCATTCATGACCTTTTTGATGGGTTAAGTGGTTCAATTTTATTGTTCGGGTCCGTTTGTTTTCTTGGTTTTTTACGATCAGTTTACTTATTTTTATGAACAGAGAATCATATAAAATGGGGATGGTTGTCCAGAATTGGAGTTATATTTTATTATTGAACATCCAGAAGGTTACATGGTTGTAAATTTAATTTGGTTACTTGGAGTGAAGTTGAATCATTATATAAAACTTTAGTGATAACATTTTGGGTTTATTGACGGTTTTTTATCACTACGAACTCATTTCGCATTATAATTTAATATCATGTGTACAAAAAGATTATAGAACCTTACATAGGATATATTACATGATAATCTGGTTCAACCATAACAAAAATGGTTTCATCACCAGAATTGAAGATGGTAAAAGAAATTGAAAACTCATTGTCCTTGAGTGTGGTAAATTAACACATCACATATGGTGTCTTTATTACTAGTATAAAAGAAGAGTAAATGAGAGATGATAATAACTTATTCCATTATCATAACAACATTCCAATACATGTAAGATACTAGTGTTTTCATAACATTTAGATGAGGAGAGTTAAGGATAGAAAAGAAAACAAATGAACTTGGAAAGAAAGTAAAAGAATTGAAAAGAGGAATTTACCTCTTGAATCAATCTTCCTTGAGAGCTTAAGGAGAGTATTTGGTCTTTTGAAGAGACTAAGGGCTGTTGGATGTGGGGGAGGAGCTTGGAGAGATATTTGGGCATAATTTAGTCAAAGCACAAGGTTTGAGAGGAGTGAAAAGAAGAGATGAGGAGGGTAGTATTTATAGTGGAGGAGAGGAGGGATTTCATAATATTTAATTCCTTAGTTTATTAATTTCCCTCAAGAACAGCAATAGTGATGAATCCATGATCAAAAATAGTAATAAGTGCACGTGAGTTCGAACCAATTGAGCTTACATCAGCAGAACGTCATTCATGACTCTATAAATCATGTATTTAGCTTAATTTGCAAATTATTGTATTTTATTATTCATTAAAAATTCAAGTATTTTAGAAAAATCAAAAAAAATCACCCTAACCATTTTTCAACATGTAGAGTCCAAAAATGAACTCCATTTTTCAAAAACAATTTTCTAAATATGATTAATTTAATTTTTAATTAAAATCATAATTTACTTGAAAAAATGCAGATTTTAAAACTATAATTGATTTTATAATGTTTTCAAAAATTACATAAGGTCTTATAAAATTATCTTAAAACTAGAAGACATAAAATTGTTAATTTATGAACACCTTTTAGGAAAATACATTTTCTTTTACATTAATTAATTAATTTTAATTATTTATTATAACTTACAAAAATACCAATACTTTTACTATGATCATATTATCACTTATAAGATGCCTAAATTTTATTTATACATTCATGGGTGAGGTTATTATTCTTTTGAACGATTTACTATTCATAAGGGTCGTATTACTATTCATAAGGGTAGGTTACTATTCATAAGGGTAGGTTACTATTTTACAAAATTAAGTTTGTTCCATCAGACCCCAAAAAACACCCTGAACGCAACAGTGTGTCAAATTTTCGAAATTCCGGATACAGAAGTGGCAAGATTATGTTTAATGGTCACATAGTATTTAGTAGTTCATTGTGTTGTGATTTTATGTGATTATATGATATAATAGTATGGTGGACTTGTGCCTCATCGGGATTGAGTGAGTACCAACCCCATGCTCGAACTACCTGATTTGGAGGACCCACTCCCCAGACCAATAGGGGAGTGCATTAAATCCATCTACCAAATGGGGGACTTGTCCCCTATCAAGAGTATGTTTCTAGGGGAATGCCTGAACACCATGTCTGCTCTGATTGCCTCTCCCAAACTCTATCATCATCTCTAAGATCCTTGAACTACCCAAGAAGCCCCGTAAATGGCCTCTGATGACTAAGAGGATTATACCATTATTCTATATGTGGAAAATCACTCAGAATGGACTATTTGCATGTCTATTTTTTGAACCTAAGTGAGAATATATGAAAAACACCATGGGAAGTCACAACATATGGCATTTGCATGACATGGTGTGTGAGCCTCGGATAGAAGTCGAGTGTGTACTACTATCCCCCTTCTGTGTGGGTTCAACCCGCATGGTGTGTCCCAGAGGGGTATACGGCTTGTGGGACTCGCGATTCGCTTAGGCATGTACCACCAGTAGCTCGTGTCGTGTACTCCCAAACTACATGGCATGTCACGATGTCCACACGACATGTGGGCCATGAGGGATGCCTTGGGCATGTATTATGGTCCATGTCCTATCAGGTAGTCCAAACATAGTGTGTACTTCCAACGACACACCATGTACATTGATCGAGGTAGTTGGGCGTGTACTCCATGTATTTGTTGCAAGCCACGTAGTCGGGTTTTCTTCACCAGATCTACTGAAAACTCCAAATCTCATCATTGACACGCCAGAAACCATGTCGCTGCCATTGCTCGTGCATGTCGTGTTGTCCACCACATCTTGGCACCACAGGGGGTCCTTCCCAATGCTCAGTCTGTCACCGTCACACCTCCATAATACTAATTTGTCATAATCATCCAGTGTCACGCCCAAACTTCACTAAACCCAAGCCCTTATTATCGTCTTTGACGTTGTTAACCCGCAGCTTGTCATCGTCTGTCATTCTCGCTGCTTGCGTAAATCCAATCTACCATCTGAGCTTTCAATGTCGAGCCATCGACCATTGCGAAGGTCAACGATAATTTCTTATCGCGAGAAAATAAGGGGAACGAGAGGTCAAAAATAGAGAACCGATGGTTGGTGTGATTCCAATCACCCAAGGTTTTTCATTCATGACGCACTTGTTATCGAAAACGCACAATTGAGATGGAATGATAAATTTAGAAACATAATTTTTCAAACTTGATGTGGAAAAGGAAGGAAACTTGTAATGAGCAATTATCAATAGCCCACCTAAGAAATTTGTTAGCATAATCAAACAAAAAACAAAATTCAATAAACTATGCGATATCAACCAATTCGCAATAATAAGAATCACACAAAGAATGGGGTGAGAAAGATAACAAAACATCCTACCACTATGGTGAAAATGTCAACACTTCAATTTGTTTTGGTGATGCCACGTGATCCGATCATCACTGCCTCTACAAGACCAAATCAAGTCTCGCATAAGGAAAAATATGAGTCGTTGCAATTTCATCCCATAATGAAGATTAGGTTTTTTAAATTGATATTGTACTTTTATTATTAAATATAGGTAGAGATGGCAATTTAGGTTCATGGGTTGGGTTGCCCTCAATCTGAACACATTTAACCCAAACCTCATTCAACACGAATTTGACCCGTTTAATTAAATGGGTCAACCTGTTTAACCTAAACCTCACCATCTACACTTGACATAACCACCGAGTGTGGTTTCTTTGAACTTCAAGTGGCTAATGATCTTTCAAGAAAATGATACATTCTTATAGTAATTTCTCTATCAATTTTAAATCCTAAAAGTCAACATCACTATAGTTGAAAAATTTAAAAGAAATGTCAAAATGATAAACAAACCCAAATTCATTGAAATTATCATATAATTCAAAATTCTTCTTACACCTTTTATATACAATTCTTTAGAATTTTCATCAAATCTACCATGTAAGCATATAAACTAAACATAATACAAGTCCTGTTAGCGGGAATAGATTTGCAACCATTCCTCTATAAATCCATTGATCAATTGGTTTTCTTTCCCCATTTTCATAAACATTACAAGAACTCATGAATCACTATGCTCTTACTGATATTTATGGCAAATATTTTAATTAATTTTATAATATATTTACTTGATTGTGAAAAATATCATATCTTTATTGAATTTGAAATCCAACCAAAAAAAAAAGATGCATCCACGACTCAACTCCAAATTCACTTGGCGTAAATTTTTCATGTACAGAATCAGGAATTATTTTACATATACTTTCTATAACATATCCATTCAAAAAAGTAATTTTTGCATCTAATTAAAAGAGTGAAAATTTCACGTATCGTTCAGGCACCAAAATTCAAAGGGGCTCAAATTTGATAATAGGAGAAAATGTTTTGCCATATTCAACACCTTCATATTGATTATAAAGCAGTTAAACTGGTTTAATTTCTTACAATTTGGCAAAGGTCAACAAGTTCTAAAATTTCATCTTGTTCCAATAATTTGGTGATCAAGAGGATTTTCAAACAATTCCCATTAATTATTTATAGAAATTTGATTAAACTCTTCGTGTGTATCCAACACCCAATTATCATCATAATAGATTTATTGACATTTTTATGTTAATCCTATAATAAGAATGTCATATGTTCATATTCATTCCTTCATTTCTAGATCATTCACTCGTTTTTCTCTTACAGCTTTTTTATTTAAATTTATTTTGAAATTAATTATTGATTTAAAATCAATTTCATATAAAACCATGACAATAGTTAAATTAAAAATAATTATAAATAGCAGTGATTTGGTTAAGGGGTCGAAGTCGAGGATACGAGCAAAATTAAAGGAAATGACTGGCCGTGTCAGTGATTCAAAATAATATAATTTACGTCAGTCTTTACAAAAGAATTGCAGCATGGAAAAGGTGAGCAGAAGTCCGCGTAGGATCTTATTGATCGGCCTCTACAAAACAGCCAAACAATAATCATTCAAATCACCCCCCCAAGTAGGCCTAACAATAATAATAATAATAATAATAATAATAATAATAATAATAATAATAATAAAAGAATCTGAGTTAGAGCTGTCGCTCTGGTCGGTGGTATTTGAGGTGCGCAGTCCGTACCAGCCACCCAGCACAAAATGGATCCTCCTCAGCCACGTCCATTTTGCCTGCCTGCTACTTGTCAGGTCCCAAGTATATATAAAGAAAAGAGGACGGACTAATTATCATCGAGGTCATCGATTAATGAAGCGAATGAGAAAGGGATGAACTTGTAGCCCTCGCCATGGTAAAACTTGTTCTGAAATTCCACCCAGTGGAGGCGCAAGGCGTGCAGGAAAGCGCTCAACGATTCCATCGTCAGTAATATGAAGGCAGTTGCGAATGCAAACACTGCCACCCCAACAAACCGAATCACCAGGTTGTCATACCTGCAACAGATACATCACTACTCATGCCATCCGCCACTAAAAAAAACTTATACGTACGAGCAGGATTGACATACAAGAGGGGCATCTTGTAATTTTATTATAACATTCTTGAAAAATAAAAAACAAAAAATGTTTTCACGAATCAAACGTGGTCTCATATCCGGCATCTACAATTGAGACATGTTCAAGCACGTGACTCCACACTTGATTTTGTATGTGGCGTTTGAAAATATCCAATATTAAGATTCTTCAAAGATACTTAAAAAGTATGAGATCACAGTTCCAGAGCTCACCAGTTTGACTGCCTCCACTCAGATGCCTCCTAGGATTAACTGCAAATTCGTAAAGGGGCTTCTGGTCGACCACTCATTCAAAAGGAGTATGTTGGCAAAAATCCTCTTAGGAGTGTTTTTAAGATGTGTTCGTTAACAAGGTTGCTGAACGAATTTCCAAAGCAGCTTACAAGTCGTGCGGAACTCATATATTTTGGAAAAATTATGAAGTGCACTGGTTGAATTATATTTTTGAGCAAGTTACTGAATTTTGGTGAAATCCAATTCATAAGGTTCATCATGTTCAACCTTGTAAGGTTGGAAGAACTTCATAAGGCTGTTTTCCCCGACTTCATGAGGTTGGTGGAACTTCGTAAGGTTGTTTCTCTGGCATTGATCTGACTTCGTAAGATTCATCGTAAGGTTAAACAAACTTCGCAAGGTTGGTGTGTGGACTTCATAAGATTCACCTGTGGACTTCATAAGAAATTTGACTTTCAAAAGATTCACCTGTGGACTTCATAAGAAATTTGACGATCCGGAGGCGGTGCAAGTAAACTTCATAAGCCTCATTCCTTTAGCATTTTCCAGTGAAGAATCGGCCTAAGCCGTAGAAAAGCATTTTATTAATCATAAAATATTATTAATAACCCAATCAAATATGTGAAGAGAAAATCAAGCCGAAAATGACGAAGGATCATGCTGTGAGTTCACTGGTAATTTAAAATGCGGATTTTGTGGTGTTCTACAAATCACGTCGTGACTCAAAACAAGCGCACCAACCTGCCTGCATGAATGGGGAAATTATCAACCGTAATAAACAATTGATAACACGGTCAAATTTGAAAAAAAGAGCTTGCGAATTTTGTAGAGAATTGAAGACCGAGAATCATGGGAGCTTAAATGAAAAACCTTGTGACCAGGATTAAAAGAGGTTTCCGTATTCGAAATATGAAATTTTATTTCACATGAATATTTTAGTAAAAAAAAAAATTGAGGAACAGGAAGGGAAGGGGAGAAAAGATTATTGCAATACGAACAGAGATGAAAGATATTCCTTCTATTCGAAAGAACCGAAGAAGCAACGGTCCATGGTTGAAGTCTCTTTCGGTCCATGGTTGAAGTCTCTCCCTCTAAAGACATGGCGGCCATTGTTAACCACAAGGGAATTCGGATCTTTGAAGGCAACAATTTCCAGTTGTAGAATAACCGGATGAAATACTACTTCAGATCATTGGGAATGGATGTGTGCATGGCTGGCATGCACGGGATCTTGGCCAACAAGGATAGTGGAGCCCTATCAGACAAGGACCATAAAGAGTTAGATGTCGACGCCAAAGCAATTAATGCATTAGAGGGAGTTTTGGCCAACCCCATCCACACGAAGGTGATGTCATGCAAAACTCCTCATGCCACGTGAGCGATACTCCTTAACATTTATGATGGCAGATCTAGGGTTTGAGAGGCAAAGTTACAGGTATTGTGGAATAAGTATGAAGAGTTGAGAATGAGCATAAACAAGACAGTGGGTGCGTTTTTTGATCGGGTGAACATTCTTGTAGAAGATATGCATGGACTTGGAGAGATCCTTGATGATATCAAAATCGTTAAAAGAATCTTGAAAAGACTGTCACCATGATTCAACGAAAAAGTGTCAGTGTTTGAAAATGGGGGAGGCTGAAGAATTAGTTCCTTACCCACAAGTGCACTGTTTCAAAAATAAAGGTAAATCTGTGGTAGGGCTTGATCTTAAGCAAAAATGAGTGGCAGTTGATGCAAAGCCGCAAGCACCCACTCAGAAGAAGAAATCTGATTCAGGTGATGCATAAAAGGCCAGAGGCAGAGCAGAAAAGACACACAACAATACACCTTATATTCGGTGTTATTGTTGTGGAAAGATGGGACACACACAATATATGTGTTCCATAGTAAAAAGACATTTTGAAGCTCAAGAGCAACAAAAACAAACGAGCAGAATTTCATATACTCAGTATGTTTTTAAAGTGTTTGTTGTGAAAGTTTCGGACAGAAAGCCTTGTATTGCTCATCATGAGCACAAACTGATGTATCAAAGAGGGCTCTGAAAAGGAAATCTCAAGAATTGGAAGCTTCATCAGGCAGGCTGAAAACACAAAACAGATACGCAGCTTTGCAAGATGAGGAAGAATCTATGGAGCCGAAGGTGGAGCAATCCAATCTACCACCAAAGGAAGTGAAGCAGCGAATGTGAATCAAGGAAAAGCTGAGAAGGCCAACGTAGCTGAAATTGCTTTGAGAGCGACTAATAATGCAAGAACATGGATTCTGGACAGCGAGTGTACTTCCCATATGATGGGAAATAAAGATCTTGTGGCTTAAAAGCCAAAGGAGAAGAAATCAATAAAATCACTAGTTAGTGCATGTCGATGTGTGGGGGCCTATGACACCCAAAGTCATGGATGAAAAGAGGTATTATGACTTGTTCATTAATGATTAGAACCGTTATCGGAGGTTAGCGGAGAAGACGATTAGGCTAAAAAATCAGAAGTTTCGGACCGATAACGGTGGGGAATTCACAAATAATTAGGTGGAAGAATACCTCAAGAAGCATGGGATAAGGCATCAAGTGTCGGCAGTGAAGACACCTCAAAAAAACGAAGTCGTTTAGAGGAGGAAATGAATTGTCAATAATATGGGAAGGAGGCTACGCTTACATCAATATACATCTTCAACAAAGCTTCGCTATGTCCGAATGAAGAGGACCTCGTATGAGATGTGGTATGGGAAGAAGTTGACATTGAAGTATTTTCGAATTTTTGAAAGTGTTTTATTCTCAATAAAGAAAAGAATCGAAAGTTTGATGTTCATGGGAATGAAGGTATTTTTCCTCGATATTTATCCGAGATGTAATTGTAGAGAAGAACATGCAGAATTTGCAAACCGATGAGCAGATTTCGCAGCAGAATAGTGAGGTAATTGAGGAAGAAAGTGATGCTAAGGTGAGTGGCTCGGGGGTGGGGGGGGGCTCATGGGTTGTAGAAAACTTAGAAGAAGACACTGATAATAAGGAAAATGCAGCAGGGATAAATAAATAAATAAATCTAACTGCATTATTTATCGGACCTTGAATAATGACTTTATTTATTAAATAAATAAATAAATCTAACTGCATTATTCGCTGATAAATAAATAAAATGCGATCAGGCATACCTGAATAATTATTAAACCACAATCGGGAATAATATTTATTCATCTTGTTAAATAATAAATTATTTAGCTGAGATTCTGGATACACTTGGTGTGTGACCCTCTAGGCCTCTTTCACAGTGGCATTAGGCAAGCCTCCCTAAAGTCCAAGGTCAGCGTCTGACAAAACGCCAAGACACTCACTACTAGTAATGTGGGTATTAGCGACCGCCAAAAGCGGTCGCTAATGCCCTTTAGCGACCGCCCTGCGACCGCTTTTGGCGGTCGCAGTTGCTCCGTCGCTATTAATCAATAGCGACCGCCAATGGCGGTCGCTAATACTGTCTTCGAAAACCGACGAAAATTTTGTGCCCATTGTATACTGGGGCGCACGTGGGATGTTCGGATGGACCCCGAGCTTCGGTCGACGGCCATGGAAGATCCACGGTGGCCGGAGGAAGGGAGGCGACGGGGTGGCGGCGACGGGAGGCGACGGGGTGGCGACGAGAGACGACGGGAGGCGACGGGGTGGCGGGGTGGCGGCGACGGGGGTGACGGGAGGCGACGGGGTGGCGGCGACGGGGGTGACCTGTGGTGGCGGTGCGGCGGCAGGAGGCGCGGACGATGTTGCAACGAGTTTCATCGAAGAAGACAGTGCGGGGGGCGGGAAAAATCCCGCGATTTTCATTTCAGTTTTAGCGACCGCTTTTGGCGGTCGCTAAAACTATCAGTAGCGACCGCCAATGGCGGTCGCCCGCTATGACAGGCGCCGAAACTAAAATATCTAGTAGTGACTCATAGAGAAAGAAGTTAATGCCGCAACGACATGTCATCTCATACGAACGCTTACCGTGTAATATAATCCTTTTATCACAATATCTCCAATCGAGCAGGTTGCATGCCAGTGTCATCAACCTATATGCTCGCTAACTCATGCTTTGACTTTCCAAAAATAGAACCTGTCTAGTGAACACCGTGGCCATGGATTTATTTAGGATATATCATTTTCATCAAAGAGCATGAGATATTTACTTCTGTTAATGAACAGAAGGGATAAATTTTTTCTCGCATGATTCATTAATGCAATATTACTCGTGACGCACTCAACGTATTCTACCTCGCCGCGAGCACATATTGTCACAGTTTTCGCCAATATATCAAAGTGCGTGACTTATAATATTCATTAATAATAATCTTAAAGTCTAAAGACCATTACACACATCCGCAGATAGGAACATCCAATGACACTTATAATGTGAATTTTCTATTGTCGGGTCTCGTTCTCATAATATCCTACTGGATATTACCAGGGGTGTACACCATGAAAAGGTGTCTAAAAGTCCTGAGTCTCCACCCTTGACAGTCTGTATCATTTGTGTCCCTTCAAATGATATCATCCGACCACAGAACATTTATTCGAGAATAGTCTCATGGCACTTCTGGGTTCTCATCATAGCGGGAAACTGCTATGACCTTTTAGTGCAACAGCTACTCTTGGGACATTATGACATGCTATGTTACGCAGAAAAACAATCATGATGTGATAAGAAATTTATTAATATTCAAAACCATGAATATAAGTTTATCATAAAGTACAAAGAAGTTGGTTTCAGGGCACCAACTCCAACAGGTGGGGGGGCTCATGGGTTGTAGAAGACTTAGAAAAAGACACTGATAATAAGGAAAATGCGGCAGGTTTAGTCTCGATAAGAAAGAGAAGCGGCAAAACTAAAATCAGTGATAACAATATAGTTGGTAACCAAACAGCTCTGGTTCAAACTCCCAAGACGAAAGCTCAGCAACAAAACTTCTTTTTATCTCAAGTGGAGCCTAAAAGTTTTGAAGAAGCTGCTAATGAAAAGAATTGGGTCAAGGCTATGCATGAGAACTTGACCAAATAGAAAAGAACCAAACATGAAAATTGTTTCAAGGCCGGAAGACAAGAACGTCATCTGAAGCAAGTGAGTGTTCCGGGATAAACTCAATGAAAATAACAAGGTGACACAAAACAATAGATGTGGATGAGACATTTGTACCGATGGCCCGATTGGAAACAATAAAATTTTTTTTGGCCATGGGAGTACAAAAGGGCTACAAGGTATATCAAATGGATGTTAAATCAGCATTCTTGAATGGAGTCCTTGAATAAGAAGTATACATTGAGCAGCTAGAAGGTGTGCCGTTTGAAAAAGGCATTGTATGGCCTAAAGTAAGCACCAAGAGCTTGGTACTCTCAGTTTGACCAATATTTGAAGAAACTTTGGTTCCAAAGAGGAGTTGATCACAATTTGTACATCAAAAAGGAAAAATATCAAAGGATGTTGGTGCTCATTTATGTGGATGACATAATTTTTGGAGGCTCGGATGTTGCACAATGCATGCTGTTTTCAGATTACATGAAGTGTGAATTTGAGATGTCTATAATTGGAGAACTAACATTTTTCCTTGGCTTATATAGGTGACTCAAGGAATGAATGGCACACATTTATTTCTTAAACAAAATATGTAAAAATGTTCTCAAGAGGTTTGGAATGGAAGATTCCAAGTCGATGACAACTCTAGCAGCTACCCAAATGAAACTGTCAAGGGAAGATGGTGGCAAGGAGGTTGTTACAGAATATAGACAAGTGATTGGGAGTCTACTGTATCTAACATCCACATGACCGGTGTTTGTCACATGCCAAGTTGCATGGTACCAAAGTTGCCTCAAGAAAAGTCATATGCTAGCGGTGAAGAGGATACTCCATTATATCAACAACACGGTGGACATTGGGCCATATTATTGCAGAATATCACAGCACCAGTTACCTGGTTATAAAAAGGCAGATTGAGCGAATCAACTGATGACCGAAAGTCAACATCAGGCGGTGCTTTTTATCCTCGGAGTTCTTGCAATTCTTGGCTGAGCAAAAAGAAATACTGCATTTTTTTAAGCGCCGCAGAGGCTGAATACAGAGTATCTACTCAAGTTTGCACTCAAATTCTATAGACGAAACAACAGTTTGAGGACATTGGAGTTGATGTGAAATCTCTTATTGCTATCATATGTGATAACTCGGGTGTTATTAATCTTAGCAAAAATCTCATCCATCATTCAAAGACAAAGCAAATCGAGATAAAGTATCACTTTATCAAAGAGAAGGTTGAGCAAGAGCTAGTGAAGTTAAAAAATGTATCTACACAAAATTAAGTTGAGAATATTATGACAAAGGCACTACCCAAAACAGATTTTGAAAGGTTGGATCTTGAAGTCCAACCGACTCCCTCCAACTAGATGAGTTGTAGAACGTGTAACACGTCAAGATTTTTAATAAATATTTCCCTTTAAATAATTCGATTTCCTCGATAACTTGCGTTATACGTAACGCCGAGTTTAAATGACCACGATATGCTATTAAAATATTAGTATGTGACGGTTATCACATATGAGTTGAATTGATGGGTATGAATAATACTAACACAAAATTATGAAAAACATATGATCTACACATTTATAAAATAAATTTATTGGTTATTAAATTATTAGAATTGAAAATAAAAATTATTTGAGAAATAAAAGTAATGATTTTTCTGAAAAATTGTTTTTAATGCGCGTAATGTATTTTTATATTAATATATTAAATTAATCGGTGAATGATTTTCATGAAATATATATATTATATATTCAATCAAATGTTTTCATTTAATATTTTTCTAGATATGGTATAAGAATAAATCTAGTTTTATGTTTGCAGAGTTTGTTTGACCGAGGCTCCACCTTTTAAAATATATATATATTGTTTTATGCTTAAAAGTGTATTTTCTAAAAAACGGTTTTTGTCACATTTTGCGCACTTTAAAATTAATTCATGTCATTTATAGGTATTGAATTAGATGAAAAGAAATACATATTAAGAATCGGAAGATTAAAATTTGGTAAATAGGTCTTTTTTATTTTTAGTTAATATGAAAATAAATCGTGATAAAATTTATCACCTCGATAAAAAGTGTCAGGTTAATCTAGGTTAAAAATAAGTGACAAGGACATAATTATTCATCTTAATTCTTATTGGATGGAGAGAATTCGACCATTATCACCTTAGACTCAAATTTGATTTGTTTTAAAGACATTTGTCCATGAAAACGACATATAAAATATTTAAATTAAAGAAAATTACAAAATGTCAATCGCTTAGCTTTAAATCTCTGTGTGTCCACATAGGGACAAAAACAAGTTATGAATGAAAATAAATGTCTATTTTGAGGTTAATGAAATTATTTTCATGATAGAAATTTATTTATAATTTTTAGTAATTATATAATGACCTTAAATACTTATGCAACACAGATGCATTAATTCTCCAATTAATAAAAGAATATAATAAATTATTTTAAAAATAATAAAAGAAAAATAATTTGAGTGAGTTCATATGTGGCACACATTTTATAGGTGAATATAACATATTAGCGTTGTGTTATAAGATTATATTCGAATTATAACTTTATCAGTATGACTTTTAAGTCAAATTAAGTGAATAGTGTCAAAATTGACAATCATTAATCACA
The DNA here is from genome assembly GCA_963277665.1 of Viscum album. Lineage (NCBI taxonomy): Eukaryota > Viridiplantae > Streptophyta > Magnoliopsida > Santalales > Viscaceae > Viscum > Viscum album. Next base: position 1,071,714,530 of record OY728121.1, on the reverse strand, counting down.
TAAAAATCAAAAAAAATCTTGAGATATGGTAGTTTCTGAACCTTGTTGGGAGGATTTACAAATACTAAAAACTAAGGTGAATCAAGATACCGGACTACAGACAATAATAATGGCATTGCAGTGCGATAAGGCTTCAAAACCAGACTATTCCTATAGGAATGAACTAACTGTTGTTTTACAAAAATAGGTTGGAATTGCCTAAGAATTCAATTTTGATTCCTAAGATGCCGCACCATTATCATTCTTCACCAGAGGGTAGTCACTTGGGCAGGTTAAAAACCTTTAAACGATTGGCAAATGGAGTTCATTAGGCTGGAATATCCCGGGATGTGTAGCGATTTGTTAGCCAATGTGAAGTGTCAAAAAAGTAAATCTGAGGCGATTAATCCAACAGGGTTATTGCAGTCGTTGCCAATACCAGAGAAAATTTGGGTAGAATTGTCCTGGATTTTATTACCGAAATGCCCAGGTCACATGGTTATGAAGTAATTTGATACAGACCTGAGCATAAAGGGAATAAAAGAGATTATTAGTGAGGGAATATTTTGTTAGGGGGTAAAACAGTCTTTTAGGGTGAGTTGGTTAGGTTGTTAAGGGGAAGGTTCTAGGCCCCGCTTGGGGGGCTGGAGTTGGGTTATATAAACAGATGGGACTGTAGTGAGGAGGAGAGGAGAGAATATTGTAGTTCGGCCTTTTGGGTTGGGATGCGGCCTACGGGCTTGGGCGGGAGTGCGGCCTGTCGCCTCTCAATTTCTTCTTCTTCCCTTCTGCATTTGTAGCTCTGTTCTGGTTTGTAGTTCTGCTTATAATTCAAAGAAGTCTGTTCTGGAAGAGCTGGATCTTATCATTAGTGATACAGACCTGAGCATAAAGGGAATAAAGGAGATTATTAGTGAGGAAATATTCTGTTAGGGGGTAAAACAGTCTTTTAGGGTGAGTTGGTTAGGTTGTTAGGGGGAAGGTTCTAGGCCCCGCTTGTGGGGCTGGAGTTGGGTTATATAAACAGATGAGACTGTAGTGAGGAGGAGAGGAGAGAATATTGTAGTTCGGCCTTTTGGGTTGGGATGCGGCCTACGGGCTTGGGCGGGAGTGCGGCCTGTCGCCTCTCGATTTCTTCTTCTTCCCTTCTGCATTTGTAGCTTTGTTCTGGTTTGTAGTTCTGCTTATAATTCAAAGAAGTCTGTTTTGGAAGAGCTGGATCTTATCATAATTTTTGTGGTGGTCGATCGTTTAAGTATGCTCATTTCATTCCACTAAAATATCCTTATACAACTAAGATAGTAACAGAGGTTTTTATGAAAGAGATTGTGGCTGCATGGATTTCCATGGGCAATAGTCGGTGATAGAGATCCACTTTTGACTAGTATATTCTGGTGGGAACTCTTGAAGATGTAAGGTACTACCCTTAAAATGAGTACTTCCTATCATCCATAAAGTGATGGGCAAACTGAAGTGGTAAATCGATGTCTTGGGGTTTATCTGAGATGTTTCTCTTCCGATCACCTGAGCATTTGATAACTTGGTTATCTTGGGCAGAATTTAGTTATAATACCGCTTCATACTTCTAATGGAAAAACACCTTTCAAAGTAATTTATAGACGACATCCACCCCAAATTGGGCATTATTTTAAGGGAGAAATTGTGGTAGAAGAGGTGGCAGTTGCTTTGGCAGAACGTGATAAAGCATTGTAGCAACTCCCAGAGAATCTCCATCGGGCACAACAGTTAATGGTTAAGAATTCTAACTAGCATCGATGAGAGGCTACATATAACCTTGGGGATCTTGTTTGGGTCAAACTAAGAGCCAATCGACCTGGCAGATTCTGGTGGAATATGCTCTAAGCTTGTTGGGCGTTATTTTGGACCATTTTCGATAATTGGAAAAGTTGGGCTGGTTGCTTACAGACTCATATTACCACAAAACAGTCGTGCCCATCCAGTATTTCATGCTTCTCACCTAAAGGTTGCAGTTGGACAAAGTGAAGGAGAAGAGGAACTTCCTGAAGAATTTGTGGAAGAAATTGACAGACATATAGCTATATTGGCAACTAAAATTCAGGGCAAGAAATCAAAATTGCTTATTCAGTGGCGGGGAAGATCAGCTGAAGACGCTACTTGGGAAGATGCTAAAGTAATAAAGAACCAATTCCAAGATTCCCACGTTGAGGACAAGGTGGCTTTTCAAGGCGGTGGAAATGATAGAGCAAATAGGCCACCTGTATTCTTTACTTACCAGTGTAGGGGGGAATAAGAAGTGTTAATGTTTAGTTGAGGGTAGTTTGGTAATTGTACTTTTATTTCTTTTACTCAGGGTATAAGTGGGGTGTTTGTTCGGAAGAGGAGGGAGACAAAATTCAGTTCGAGCAGTTAGCCTAGGCTTGGGATGACAAAGAAGCTCCCAAGAGAGAGTAAGTGTTCTCTTGTGTTTGTAATTGTACTGAAGCTAGTTCTTCTGGTAAGGTTTTCTTTCCTAGAACTCAGTCTAGAAAGTTTGCAAAATCTCTCTATCAATTCTAGTATAAATTGCAACACCCGTTTAGTCATCCCTAACCAAACTACCCCATTCGCAAGTCGTTTATAGGTTTTAAGAAATCCCAAATGTCCCCAGGTCGGTGAAGAGTGGTAGTAGTGCAATAATTTGGAAATTAAAACAGATGTCGTGGAAAAACCAATTTATTCCGTTTAAAAAGTAATCCTTCTCGATCCCTGGTTTTCCAGGTATACCGTGTTGTAGTGCATCTATGATTGCCAGTAGGCAAACATCTTGTCGGACGATCTGGAATTCTTCCCAAGTAGGCTGGGATACTGTTAAAACCATATATTGGCCATCCCCCGCTACACGTAATAAGGCGTATGCTGCACTGTTCTGACGGCCTGGTTTATAAACAACTTTGAAATCGTACCCCAACAGTTTGGGGTGCCAACACTGATGATCCATTGAAACAACCCGCTAACTGAGCTCAAACCGTCAGCCCAGATGCATCACATTGAAGGGCAGGTGTTTTAAACTTCAATGATCTGTATAAACTTCAAACCGTCGGCCCAGCAGATATTGTTTCCAATGCTGAATGGACAACACCAATGCCATGAGCTCATTTTCATATGTTGACTTCGCTAGAGAGGTTTCTAACAATGCCTTGCTAAAGCAAGGGGCCCACCCACTTGCAAAAGTACACCCCCTATTCTATACCCAATGCATCACATTCTACGGTAAACTTCCTTGAAAAATCTAGCATCGCCAAGACAGGAGTTGTTGTCATTCGTGTCTTTAATTCTTCAAATGCTTTTTGGGCTTCTTCTGTCCATTTATAGTTCCCTTCTCAGTCAACATGGTCAATGGTCGTGCTATTTTCCCATAATGTTGTATAAATTTTCTATAATATCCCGTTAGGCCTAAAAAACCCCTTACTTGACATTCCTAGGTATTTGCCACTGTTGAACTGCGGCCAACTTCTTGGAATCCATAAACACTCCCCCAGTAGAAATGACATGTCCTAAATACTCAACGGAGCTCCTTCCGAAAGAACATTTCTTCCTATTGGCAAATAATGTATTTTCCTTCATCAGCTGCATCACATACTGAAGTGTTTTTAAATACTCACACAACTAGCCACTATAGATCAATATATCATAAAAAAAACTAATACTCCCTCCTCAGCAGCGGACAGAATACTGCATTCATTGTTGCTAGAAAGGTGGTTCGAGCATTCATCAATCTGAATAGCTACCCTTTCCCAAATATTCTTTCAAATCTCCTGTTAACAAACATTGAAACTCCTTCCAAACTACCTTTCATCATCATAGTCTTCTTGGAAACGGTCTTGTTTGATTCTTGCTCACTTACAGTCATTCCCAACATTTCCAACTCTTTTAACTCCCCTTCCGACTCTCCTTTTCCTGCTCTGTCCTCTTCTTCATTTGCTTCTTGTGGTTCTATATACTCTCATACCATGAGCTTATAGCCTTTTTCCGGACATCCGTACCCTGGCATAAATCTCTGCCCGCACGAAAAACAGAGCCCTTCGCTCTTCTCTCCCCATACTCTTCTTTGGACAATTTCCGCACGCCTTTCCATGGTGTAACAGGTCCCCTATAAGGACCCAGCCTTAATACATCACATAATCCTGAGTTTTAAAGAAGAACATACATTCTCACACATTGAGGATCTTTTCAGGTTTAGAGTTTTAGGTAATTAGGACATAAAACATACGTAACATCTCATAATCATACATGTGGATATTATTAAAACAATATCCATTTTTTTTCAAAATATAAAACTTTTCAAAATAAAACATAATTTCTTTGACAAATCTTCATGACATTTAAATTGTCTTTCTTCTTTCTCTTACACATTCTTATAACCTGTGAAAAACATTTAAAAACTTGAGATGAGCACAAAAAACTCAGTAAGGGATATAAGGAAAGAAATCGTTAGTCAAGTGATAACATAAAAACCAATAAAACTCATTTCATAAAAAACTCGTTAACATGCATGGAAACATCATGTAGTTGCCTTGGAACATATTTATCATATCACTCCTACAATCACCCTTACACATGGAATAACCATTTGGTCAAATTTCATTTCCGGAGTACCCAATGTATTAGAGAGCTATAATGGGGCTCACCCGTCATATCTTGAGCTATAATGGGCTCAACCCAGCATATCTTGAGCTATAATGGGCTCAACCCAACATAACTATGTCCAAAGAACATATCATAGTAATAAAGAATCGTGAAATCAGGAAAAACCACTCATGCCATATATATAAAAAAAACAATCTTTTTGAATTTCATTAAAAACTTTAAAAAGGATTTTAAAAAGGATTTTAAAAGGAAAGTCTCTTACAAATATAATTGGAGTGGGAATTAGTAGAATGGAATTGATGTGTATATACTGTAAATACACATAATACAACATAATATAAACAAAAAATCATCACACAAATAATCTCAATACCACATAATGAATAAAGTAAAAGGTTAACCCAAAGAATGAAAATCGAGTTAAGAATTTTCTTACCTCGGGTTCGTCTTACTTCAAAAGTGTTTAAACCTTCTGTATAATGGTTAAAAGAGTGTTATTAATATCTTACATAAACATATTCATGTTTATAACACCATATATGATCATTTTACAACATCATTTTATCCTTTAATTATTAGTATTTTGTTCCTTCCATTGTTTCGGGTGCGTTCTTTACATGATTTCTATAGCCGGTTTGCATTTGATTTTCTTGTCGTATGGAAATGAAATTCCAGAAGTGGAATGAAATGGTATTCATATGTTTCCAAAATATTAAATGATGTCATAACTAATTTTGGTTATATGCTATAAGGATTAATCATTAGATAAATCTTTAGTGATATTTGTTTAGATCATTTTTGCGGTTCTTTGATAATCATGAACTAGTTTCATTATATAACATAATATTATGTATATATGTTAACTCCAGAACATGAAAGGATATATCACACTTTAAATTCTGTTTCAACCATTAAAATGGTTTTATAACCAGTTTTGAAAGAAGTAATGAAAATTGTAAACACATCGTCTGCGATTTTGGTAAATCGGCACACCACGGACAGTGTTTTTATTTTTAGAATAACAGGAAGAGAATAGGAAAAATGATGATGAATCTTTTCATAAACATGATAACAATCCAACATATATATCATACTGAAGCTTTCATGCCTCTTGGATAAGGGGAGGTGAAGAGAGTATAAGAAAAGAAAATTGAAAAAAAAACACAAGAAAATGAAAGGATTCTTACCTCTTGATCTCTTCTCCTTGAGATCCTCCTTAAGTCCTTTGGTTTTGGCCTTTTGGCGAGACCAGCAGGTCTTGGACATGGGGAAGAGCCTTGGGGAGGGGATTCGGCAGAACTTAGATAATGCTCAAGGCTTGAGAGGTGTCAGAGAAAGAGGGGAGAGAGGGTGATATTTATAGTGAAGGAGAAACGGGGTTTACATTATTTTAATCATTAGTTTAATATTTTTGCTCAATACTATGAATAGTCTTGATTCATGTGACTCCAAATAAAAGTGCATCTGAGTTCGAACCAAATGTGCTTACATCAGTCTTGCATCAACTATGATGCAGTAAAACAAGTATTTAGCATTTATCGTATTTTACTATTCATTAAAAATTCAAGAATTTTAGAAAAATCTCAAAAATTCAGCCTAACCATTTTTCGATGTGTAGAATTCAAAAATGAACTCCATTTTTTGAAAATAATTTTCTAAATATTATTAATTTAATTTTTAAATAAAATCATTATTTATTTAAAAATAACAATTTTAAAACTAAAATTGTGTCTAAAGGCTAGTTAAAACTATCTATTTAAAACAACGTTTCATGCATTTCAATTTATTTTTAAAACTTTGGGGTGTTACATCCCCCCTTCTGTTTCCGCTCACTTCCAGCTCCGGGTGGTAGGATGCGCACCAAATTGGTGTTTCATCCCTTGCACGTTCTTTTACTCCCTGTCGCGGTCGTGTGATAGGGTACTTGATGATTCCTTCCAACTGTAAGTCCCTCTATACTTGTTGCGCCAGTGACATTAATCGCGTCTTAGTCATCATCCAATGTGTCATAATAGTGCTTCCTATCTCAGGCTTCAGCCCTCCGATAAAAAGGCTCATATACCACTTTTTTATTATATCTGGAATCCGCAATGCAACTCGTTCAAATTCATCAACATACACGTCTATTGTCTCCAATTGTCGAAGGTCCTTTAGATACATTAACGGATCCTCCTCTACATCACTTCCGTATCTTCCTAGCATTTCTTCCTTCAACTGCAACCAGGTTAATTCTGTTGTTACAAACTTTAACTAAGTCATCTAGTACTGTCCCAAGCCATCTATACACAATTGTGTGATCGGAACCTTCTGTTCTTCTTATGTCCGGTGCAACGAAAAATATATCTCAGCACGGGAAATTCAGCATATCAGATCTTCAGCTGTAAATATCGGTATTTCGATCTGCCTAACCTGCACGCTTACCTCTTGCGTTCTCTAGCTTTCTTTCTCTGCGTCTCCCTTTCATTTGAATTCATCTCCTATCATTCGCAAACTACCCCCGCTTTCTTCCACCACTACAAATTTTTCGTTATTTTGCTTTTGTCCAGAACTCTCGGTCTGATTTCGAACACTCTAATTGAGCCGACTCAGAGCCACCGTTAATCCTTGCATCTGCTGTTGGAATTCTGTTCTCATCTTCAGTCTTCCCCAGACTCGTCTGGCGTTGTACTCCATTTTTCAGTTCATTCACAGTTGTTTCTAACTGAGCTACTCGATTCTCCATCCTTGTGGTCATATACACCTCGTTCGATGGAAATTCCACTATCCTTACGCGTCTACCTCAGCTCTCAATGAAAGCACCAAGTTGATGGTACAAAAGAAGATTTAGAAAGATCTTATCTCAAGTCACTTGTTTAACTACCAAACATACTATCACTCTCTAGGAGAGCTTCTCTCTCCCGAGCCTCAGCTAACAACGTCCAATATTCCTCCCCACCATCCCGAACCTGGACCACTACCCTGGTACTTATACCCCCTGTCTAAACAGATACTATAATTAAAAAACTACCCCTGGTTAGTTATTCCATTCCAAGCAGAAAAACAAATATAAGGCTACCCCCTTCTATGATATGTATATAGCAGAGGGGGTCGGGGTCGCCCAGCCTGGCCGTCCAATTCTGGCCTCCATGCTCTATCACTCATGAACTTGTTACTTCCAAGAAGCAATGAGCGATCCTTTAATCCCTTTCAAGGAGACAACCACCATTTTTCACCACATGGTGAAGTTGGTAGAATCAAGGCAGCCATCTATGGGTCGCGTGGATGTCGTGACCATCTAGATTATCATAAAGTATCGGAACAGCCATGAAAAATGGAACAGTGGCCCTAACAGCAAAAGGGTGAACAAAAGAGAGAAAATTTAACTGAATGAAAATGTCTTACATATGGAAGTCACAAGAATGGTTAAAAGTGCTAGGCAGCGACGGAAAATTACCACAAGCAATCTGGTGGTCATCAGGACAAACCAACAAAGCCATCAAAATCGCTAGGAGGAGAGGTGCGGCGGCAAATTGATACAACACATGACCCCGGAAAGGCAAAACAGGAATTACAACGATGGAGAAGGGAAGAGAATGAACCAGAGGAAAAGGAATTACAAGAGAAATCTGATTCTCCACCACCCAAGCCACCGGGCCGCTAAATGTTTTCCTACGTATCTACTCTCTCTGAGCCCCTTCCTCTGGCAAGTCATTTCAAACTCTCAAAAGAGCAAGCACCAAAGACAGCAGAAGAGGTTGAGTACATGAGAAAAGTTCTATAAGTATCAGTTATTGGAAACCTGATGTATGTCATGGTCTGTACTCGGCATGATATTGCTCATGCAGTAGGAGTTGTGTCCATGGTTAGCACTGGAAATCAATATTGGGAAGTTGTGAAGTGAATACTGAGGTATTTGAAGGGAAGCAAGGAAGTATCTTTGTGCTTTGGGAAAGAAAAAACATTGCAAAGGTATGTGGATGTAGAGCTTGGAGATGATGTCGATAGCAGGAGTACCATAGGTTATGCATTTACCTGTGGAGGAACTGCAGTGAGTTGGATATCTCAATTGCAGAAGGAGGTAGCTTTATCCACCACAGAGGCAGAATACATTGTTGTAACAGAAGCCAGGAAGGAAAAGGTTTGGCTGAAGAACTTCTTGAATAAGATGGGGAGAAAGCAAGAGAAAAATATATTGTACTGTGACAATAAGAGTGTCATACATCTTGTAAAGAACTCTGTATTTCATGCCCGGACGAAGTACATTCAGTTGAAGTACCATTGTATCAGAGGCTTGATACAGGATGAGTTGCTGACGTTGCAGAAAATTCGTGGAACCAACAATCCGACAGACATGTTGACAAAGTCTATGGTGATAAAGAAGTCAAGGCACTGTTGTACCTCTATTGGTCTCCACAGATGAATGGAGGATGAGAAAAGGGAGAACGCTATGGGAACACAAATGAGAAAACAACCGATATTTCATGAATCGTCAACTTAAAATTAAAGCTGTGAATGGAAAGCCCACACAGATGAGTGAAGAATAGGAGGAGCTCAGATTAAGTAATTGTCTAAGCCAGTGGAATTGAAGCAGGTCAACAATGTGAATCAGGATCCAAGTGGGAGATTGTTGAAATGGTATACCCTGATTCGTTTGGATGAAGTTGGGCCGAATGAGAGTGGCCCAAACCGTACACCAAACCGCAACTCTCATGGTGAGGTCGCTGGGGGTTGAAGGGGGCAGCGCGCCCGTGCTTTGGGGGTATGGGGTCGAAGGTCCCCGGCCCAAATTCTGGGAACTGTAGTAACTCTAATCAAACTGTAGAAGAGCCAACCAATGACACTGGCAAGGCATTGTAGCAGTGCATACTTACTGTACCAACATGTAACAGGACATTGTAGCAGCGTGGAGTTTGAAAACAACGATATTGTAGCATCTTGAAATTTCCAGACAGTGGTACTGTAGCACAGCGGACTTCCAACCATCGGTCACTATAGCAGCTTGGACTTAGGTGGTTGCGGCACTGTAGCACAATGGACTTACTATGCGGTTGGTGAAACAGTTGCAGTATTTTCCTCTCTCTGCCAGGTTCATAGCAGAACCAGAGAATCTATCCGATTCTTTTCTTCGAATATCCTCACTGAGGATCAAGTCTCGCACATCCTTCTGATCCAGCTTTGTATTCCCCCGAATAACTGCTCACAGCTTTGTAATTTCCACCGATGTCAACTGACTTGTGATAGTGTTGAATTCATTAACGTGATCAGCAACAATCTTCCCTTCAATCATTTTCAGATTGAACAATCGTCGTATCAGGTAAACTTTATTCGACGGAGAAGGTTTCTCATACATATTAGCGAGAGCTATAATTAACTCAGTCGTCGTATTCTCTTCTCTGATGTTGAACGCCGTATTTTTTACCAGCATAAGGCGCGCAACACCAAGAACATGTTGATCCAATAGCTCCCACTCCGTGTCCTCCATATCCGCTGGTTTTACACCTAGAAACAATAAGTGCATATTTTCTGATAAAAATAATCCTCGATCTGCATCCTCCAGTAAATGTAATCAATTCCATCGAAGCGATCGAACTTCACTTTGTCTTCTTTCATAGCCAACGTTTGATTCGAGAAAACCAAAACTCGATCTTTCAAACTCAAGCACAGATACCAATTGGTTAGAGTTGCAACAGTTCCATAGCCAAGGGCGCACTGCCCCCTACAACCCCCAGCGACCTCACCGTGAGAGTTGTGGTCTGGTGTACAATCTGGATCGCTATCATTCGGCCCAACTTCATCCAAACGGATCGGGCCACACAATTCCAACAAAAGATACTTACATGGAGCATATGCTCAAAGAGGCATGATGAGTAAAGAAGATTGGTCAGATCTGAGTTAGAGGCATGATTTGTGAACAAGATAGGTGACAGCAAGAGAAGATTTCCAAGAAGAAGTAGGAGAATCATGATGAGTAAAGAAGAAAAGAAGACTCTTCCACCACCAGCCAAATTTTAAGATGAATCGCCTAAAAAGACTACAAACTTTATGACTCATGTGAAAGGCTAAGAAACCTCCTCAATGGGTGATGGGGAAGGTGGTGAAGAGACTCACATTGAGCAAATGCTCAAATCTAAGAGGCTTGTCCTAAAGAAAGTTGATAGGAAGAAAGTTTAAGCAAATGAAGAATATCTCAGGAGAGAGACAGAGCTCATTGAAGAGCTTAAGAATCGTCGGCCACAATAATAAAACCGCCATCAGAGATCGAGTGATAAGAGCAGAGAATGCATGCAGTGCTAGTAATATATATGATCAGAAACACCACAATCAATCAACTGCATGGCGAGACGCTAAGATAAGCAAAAAACAAGCCACATGGGCACAAGAGGTCGCAGGCACAGCTCCATGAGATTGCATATGAAAATACTCATCATGAAACTTCATCATGTCGCGAATATCAAAAGTCGGGACTGCACAATCAGCAACAGAAGCCAAAAGATAACTAGATCGGTCTGAAGCCAAAGGATGATTGGAAGGACCATAAAGTTGTCAACAAGTGTCAATCAAGCGACCAGTCCTATTGTAGTGAGTACACTACAAACATGGATGACCACGACCCCCCTCCTCCAGATCAATCACCACTGCCAGCGCTACCACGGTCAATATTGCAGGAGGCAAGGGCACTACAATCTGTAAAGTTAACGGAAACAGCAAGACGACTAGCTAGAATAAGACGACTATAGACCAATGACAGATGCAACATGGAAGGACCGACAAGCATCTTGGTCTTGGTAGTAGTAAACTTCATATTCATGCACTAGATAATAGAAAAAGGGAAAAGTTGTTACCGGATCCACATCTCATCGGGAGTGAATGGCCCATAAATCATGAATCACCTTCACAATTGTCTTCCAATCATTGTAATACAGCCATATCAAATGCAGACTATGCCAAAGAGAAAAGAGCTATAGAAAAAGAGCAAACACACAAAACAAAGTCTCAGAGTACGAGCACAGTAAGAAATCCCAAAGTTCATTGATCGCAGTTTCATTATTAGCGACATGTTTGACAGACTTATTCATTGAATTGAGTGCAAATATTATGTTATCTTGTTGCTTCCAAGCAACGTATGAGGGATCATTTGGATCTGGTGGAGAACTAACAAGATGGGGGTAACGACCCATCCTTTTTAAGGAAACAACCACTGTCTTCTGCCACATCGTGAAATTTTTGAAATCGAGATGCTCATCAACAAGACGCGCTGATGCAGTTATCATCTCGAGCAATGGGGCGGCTGTTGATTCGGGCACAGAAAATGAAATGGTGGTCATAACAGGAAGGACGGATCTGAACAAAAAGCAGAGAATTCATTTATGATAGACAAACATCAAGAAGAGGTTGGCCTTCAGCAAAGCAACATTCGGAACAAATATGGATAACAGTCTGCATGGTGAAGCAGAACTGTCAAGATTTCAGGCACTGATGCATCAGAGTTGGAACAGATCACCTGAACAGGGCACCTGGAAAATAGAAGACATGGTGATGCAGATCTGGACAGGAGCAGGCCAGGGTGGTTTGCTTCTCCAAGCCGGGGCTGTGCACCGCAGGAGCAAGGCAAGGAAAGCCGCCCGAGGCAGGGGCGCAAGGCGCGCAGGTGGTTTTCCTGTCAAAGCCAGGGCAGCACGCCTGTTTTGGGCAAAACTCTTGAGGGTCGTGCGGCGGGGGGTTATGGGGCACAGAGGCCGCGTTGGCACCCACGTGCCTAAGCACAACATGCAAGGGCATGGAGGTGCAGAGGTGGGAGCCTAGTCAACTAGGGTTGGCTTGAGAGAAAGAGAGACTTGTTAGGGTTTCCCGAACTCTGATGGCATGTTAAAATCAAGATAACATAAAGTCGCACATCTTGAATGAGATCAGAACCATTTATTTACAGAGTAAAAGGAGATACAAAAGATATGAGATAGACGTGAAATACAAAATTCAAACAAGAAAGCTACGGGAATAGGATAGACTGAGTCAAACAAAGTTAACCTATCTGCACTACATAATTACTAACTATGAACCTGATGCAATTTAACAACCATTGTTGGGTGAAGGCCTAGTCATGGTGGGGACTTATAAAAAACTTGCATTGATGTAAATTGGGACACAAACAGAAAAAATCTATAGAAACATATGGAAAATGATCTGCCATCCAGATACTGGCAAATCTGCTACAAATGTGATGGAAAACATTTTAAACCGATCAGATGTTTTCCTTCCAATTTTTTTGAATAACTATTTAGACAGACATAAATTTGAGATTTTGGATCCTGGTGTTACATCTATGTGTTTAAAGACACCATAAAAACAGATGATTCTGAGGCCTAATGTAAAAAATACTAAAAAATAAAAAGCATAATGATAACTTAATTCGAGAAAAAAAAAGACGCGTATAGAAGCATAAGTTGTGGTCATGGCAACAATCATGTGGTTCGTGGAATTTACTACTAGAATTACATAAATTTTAGAAGGTCCTAATTCCACATCTGATTTGCAAATCCTCTTCGCTCATAATTAAAATATCAGTTGCTTATTGGAAAATATTACTGGAAAATGTGGGCATGCATAAAATGAATTTTCAAACTCAAACAAATGTGGTTTGTCAAGGATTCCCAAGTGTTCAAAGGGTACACAATGGCGTAAATGTTTAGCTATAGTATAAAATACAAATGAACATACAATAATACAAATAGACAACAAAAGATTAAGTGGATAATAATAAATTTTGATTTTCCAAGAAAATATATACCACACAAAACAGATTAAGGTTCAGTTAGAACTCACCCCCATGCAAGTAGTAGTACTTTCTCATAGAAAACAGTTGACAACTCTGAATGGGCTAAGCTGCAATATCAATACTCAGTAACTAAAAATGGAAATATGTGAAAGAATATAGAACAAGTTATGGAAGATATGAAGAACAAATTATCGCACCTTAATGCCCAGAGCCGAAGGTATGATGCAGTATTAGAAACTGCACCCAGAACAAACTCAATGGAATGTATCATTTGGTGCACAAACACCTCACTGAAATTAAAATCCTTATGATGTTGTTGTGCTGAATCAGGTTCCCCATCAAGATCCACTTCAGAGCTGCGAAGAATCCCGTAAGTACGACCTTGAAATCTCTAGTCAATATTACCACCAAGAAATGAATTAGAAAGCATTAATTTCAATAAAAAAACGGGCCTTCAATAATTAATAAAAAGAAAACACATGGACGAAGAATTGAAATTCCAATTCAAAATTCCAAAACCCTAATTATTTCTCAAAACCCTTTCAAAACCCTAATTATTTCTCAGAAACCTTCCATAACCCAATCCCACTTGCTCTAACTGCATCCAGTCTTTTTTCCTTCCCTTCTCTCTCCACCCTCCGTCCTCCCTCCAAAAGCAATTTCTTTCATTTTGGGGTTTCTAGTAAAAGATGTACAGAATTTCATAATTGGGCTTGAATTCCAGAAGCTCCAACAAAGTGTTAAATTGAATTGCTCGGTGAGCCATTTTCTTTAAAAAGCATTCGGTTTTGAATCTTCAATCTATGAGTCATTCATCTATTATCTTGATCTTCAAATAAGACTGAGACTCACATGGAAGACAAGGTGTCCGGCTCTAAATATCTATAGTCAATGATCATCGTTTTATTTACATTTGTTGCATTTGATATACATGGTTTGATAATAATCCTAAGATATTGCATTTCTAAATATCTATAGTCAATGATCATCATGAACTGGGATGCATTGACATGTTAAGACTATCATGCATAAAGACATGTATGGATGTACAAAACCCACACCTGAAAGTAAGTTGAAGAACATGTAAACTAGACCAACACACTATAAGAAAACTAAATGAAGCATCATGTGTCATTAATGTTTCTTAGTGATCATTAGCGGCCATCAATGGTTCAATCTAACTTAAGAATTAATCTATTGAACTTTACAAAATTAACATAATTCGTGTCGAGTATTTGATCTTGATGGACATAAAGTGTGAATGCAAAAAGGTTTGATCAAATCATCAATTCTCATCGTGTTCAGGAAGTAATGATATTTGGTCAGTTACTGTTCATTGTTTATGAGTGTGAAAGTGGATTCATGATCATTGTCAAAACTGTGAATCCTTACAGGATTGCACAGAGGCTAGTGATTGTGAATCAAATGGTCTAAAAAGGGTTGACTCGCATTACTTCAATTAGATAGATTCGTTGCGGATGAACTTATCAAAAAAAAAACTTGAAAGCTCGATAGAGATTGTGTCGTGAAGGAATTAATTCACAACATGGATTTTAATTAGCATTAAAATGTGAATAAGAGCATGATTTCTCTTAATAAAATAATATTTTTCATTTATTGGATATTTAAATGAGAAAATTTCCTATAAAACATTTTAGGAAAGAGAAATACCAATGATTAAACTGATTGAAGGAAGAATTAAAAAATTTTGTCCCACCATATTGAAAACACATTTTGCAGAGGGAAACCCCTAGTCGCCTCTTATCAATTGAATCCTTATTGAGACATGGACAGCACTTGGAAAGAGATTCCAATCATGGTTTGTATCTTAATCCAGATATGTGTCCCAGGGATCCTGAGATTAGGATTTGGATTCATTTTATAGCACATGAACTTCAGAAGTTGATGTGAAAAATTCAGAAAATATTGAGTCGGTCACTCAGGCTAAACAAGTTAAAGCTCAACTCAACAACCATTTGAGGTCTAAAGAAAATGAAATTTCATCCAAGCCCATTTGGGACAGCAAGATTTGTTATCAGCAATTTTGACTTTTTAGCAAACAATTAATGAGGCGTGACATCATTTCCGAGTAAAGTTGATTATCATTTTTTTTTCTATGAAGTCTGAATTGTACCATAAGAAATTGGGGAGTTAGTTATCATGAGTAAGGGAGTTAACTGATGGGAAGTGGGAATTGGGCTGGAATTCATGATACACCTTTACCTATGTCAGGAGGCTTGTACTTGGCTTTAAATTGAGATTTATGCAGACTTTTGATGTTTGAAAATTGTGATATCATTTCCACGCAATTTCTCTCATCTAGGTCTCCAACATGGTGGCAAAATCTCTATGGATTCTTGTTATGTAAAATAATTGAGAGCGGGAGAAAAGAGGAGTGGACTCTGTATATTGAAGTAGCAGCAGAATTACAATAGCAGAATTACAGCAGAAACACAGCAGAATTATAGGAAAATACAGTAAGGAGGTAGGGGAAGGAGAAGGATGGAGAGAGAGAGAGAGAGAGAGAGAGAGAGAGAGAGTGTGTGTGTATAACTCGTGGAAGACCACTTCCAAGAGCCCGGCAGAATCCTCTCAAGGATTAAGCCCCGCAGCAACCAACTGGTAAACCTCCAGAATGAATTCCCCTTCCTAACACAGACCCCCTTTATTTAAAGGCCCACCCAATCCCCTCAAACTAACTGCTTTTAGGTGGTCCCCCTCCAGCCAAGAATATTCTCCTCTCTCCTCTAAGAGCCCAACAACCTCCAGCCAAGTATATTCTCCTCTCTCCTCTAACAAACCAACAGCCTCCAGCCAATAACAAACTCTAACACCTGGACAGCCCCCTTTATTCCTAACAATTTCCTCCCACCTAAAAACCACCTTGTCCTCGAGGTGGAACAACTCAACCTTTGTTTGGTTGTTCATTGGGACAGTAGCACCTGGTGGCGGCTTGGGTGGAGGCCTCAGCATCATTGCATCTTCATTGGAAGTCGGCAACACACTTGAGCAAACTTGAGCAACCTTTTGTTGGATTGGTGTTGCCCGATCCGGTTGGGCCGAATGCTTGTGGCCCGCAACTGTAGCGGAGCTGACCGACCGACACCGACAGGTACTATAGCGGTGCGGACTTCGGGGTCAACAGTACTGTAGCGCTTTTGACTTCCAGCCGACAGACACTGTAGCACTTTTGACAAAGTGAGCCGCCGATCACTGTTGCAACGCGGACTACTATTCAGAACAGTAGACCGTCTTCTTCATATGTAGCCCATTTCGGGCTAGGGTTGTTTTTTTGTTGGAAATCCTCTGTAATTTCTATGCTCCCGAATCATAGTGAAATTTCTGCCTCTCCCGTGGACGTAGGGATTTTTCCCGAACCACGTAAATCGCCGTGTTCATTGTTGCTTTTCTTTCTTTCGTTTTCTCGTTTTCTGTCGTTCTGTCTCCCGGTGATTCCACAACACCTTTGTAGGTGGATAACTTTGCCGGAATAATTTTCCATTGAAATTCCAAGATTCTGCAGCCTCGGTCAAGCCAGAAATAGAGTAGCCTTCCCCTTCTTTAGCTGCCCCAAGCAAGGTTGAAGCTTCGCTGGTACCAGTACGAAAAACAGCAACAATGAGCAAACTAGGGCAGTAAAAGTAGAAAGAGAGGAACTGCTGGCCACAGGTACCCTTGGCTGAAAATTCAGCATGTAGGCCAAATAAATGACCCCATGTATCCCAACTGAAGTCAATCATTGCCAAGCTCCACACTTCTCCAGTTAATACAGGTGGATAGTGTTTCCAATAAAATTCTTCTTTGTAACCTTTAACACCACAAGCCCCTGATTCAGCTTCGCCTATGAGTACTCCCACACAAATTCCGGAAGGAACCTTACGGCCAAACCCGAATCTTCTGCTTCTAGTCCAATTAAAATCATCTGCAAATGAATCCTCTCCCAGAATGCACATATAAACAGGTCTGAAACTACCTGCTCCAAGACTGTTTGAAGGAGCAGAATCTTCTGTGACAGCCCTAATTTCAGTAAAGCTTTGTTGTCTCTTCTTATAGAAGTAACTCGCTCCAAAAATAGAAACTAGATGCACAATAGCAGGAACAATAAGGTGGTACATAGAGCAAGGAACCCCAATAGTTAAGCTCGTTTCTTTAACATCCCAAGTGGCTGCAGCTTTTAGATGTGAATTGCAAAAAACAATGCCAGGAACAAGTCCCACAGTCCAAATTGCCTTTTCATGAATTGAAGTTGAGGTAGTTCCAACTATTCTTACATGCTGAAATCCTTCAAGCCATTTTTTATCCTTCTCAAAAATTAATATTGTGCCAACTCCAAGATTTGTGTCGATGCCAAAACTTTCACTAAATTTCGAAAGACAATAGTGTTGTCCATCTTCATATTGTGGGAAGACATATGAATCTGGAAAAGAAATATTAATAGCAAAAACCCAAAAAACATAATTTTCCTTTTCTAGGAGCCAGAGTGAGTCAGCAGCCTGGGGAAATAACTGCCCGCCCGTGATGTTTTTGACTGCAACAACTGTTGGTCTAACGGCTTGCCCAACATAAGGTCTGCAGCTTCCTTTAGCAATACTTTGCTTATAGCCTAGTTGGAGAATAGTAACAGGAGGTCCTTGGTCACTCACAGCAACACCTCTAGTACTCACAACCAAAGAAAAATGTATGCTAACTGTAAACGCTGCATTTACCTCCAATGTAGTTGTTCGGCAGGAAAGAAAATAACCAACAGCCCCTGTCATCACCTTTCTGTTGTCACCACTTCTAGAACTAGTATCGGGACTACTCCTTTCCAGTTTATCCTCGTTTGAATTCAGATCAATAATTATCTCTTCTGGTTGTTCTGGAATGGACGTAAACTTCTCCTTTACGTCTTCCAAAGCCTATGTGGGTTGCTGCTTGTCATACTGCTATTGAAAGAACTCCCACTGCTCCTTGTCATTCCCATATTCCTTCATCAATGCTGGCTTCAACTGCACCCAACTCACATCAAGGTTTTCAGACAGCCAAGACAAGAACCAGCGCAGAACCGTGTACTCCATACTTAGCTGCGCCCTGTTTGAAAAAACTGGAAATATGCCTCTGCTTTCGTGATCCGGCCCAATGGATCTTCTCCAAAAAAATAAGGCAACTCAACCTTCTTTGTCATTCTTGTCAGACTTTCTGTTCGATCAAAACCCTTCAGCAGCTTGCTTCCACCTTGTCTGCAACCTTCCTCTGCGTTTTTGCACCTGCATTTAGTCTGATAATCAATGTACCCCCCACTCTGTCTGCCAGTCACCGTAATATGTTCCTCCAGCAACTCTAGTCCCAAACGGCCCTCTGTTGTGTGCTTTTCGAAGCCATGAAACCTGAGCGGAGCGTTCTCCGCAGTTCGCTGCGTCTGAACACTCGCAGATTGCAGGAATTCTGCTTGTTCTTGAACAAGCTTCTCTAAACCTTCCTGAATAGTCTTCAACATCTGTTGTACCTTATCCGTAGCCGATCCGACATTAGCAAGGCTGTTCTCCATCCTTATTCTCCACGTCGGCAGTGCTCTCAACAACGTTTGCACAAAAGAAGGCAGGTAGAAGATAGAGAATAGCACTCAGTGACTTCACTGAGTCGTACCTTTCTGCTTGGGTTGGCCAAACAGAATGGCAAGAGTTTTGAATGTGCGTTTTTCTTCTTCACGTCCAGCCTGTAAGAACGATCACGCTTCTCCAACGACTGTTCCACAGCTGTGTCCGTTCCCTCACAGCACGATGCGTCCTCAGCAGCAGCTAGCACACTAACCACCAGCCACCGCGATGCGTCTTCAGCTACGAACGCGACTTCCCCAGAGACGATCGTCCTCCTGCAATGTTTCTGTTGAGGAAGAACCTGCGCTGCAACACACCGACATTTTCCTCCTCAGCAGCGACTTCTCTCTCCAACGTCCAGCAAGCTCGAGTCGTCTTCCCTCAAGTGATCTCCCCAGCGGAGTCGCCAATTTGTTATGTAAAATAATTGAGAGGGAGAAAAGAGGAGTGGACTCTGTATATTGAAGTAGCAGCAGAATTACAGCAGAAACACAGCAGAATTATAGGAAAATACAGTAGGGAGGTAGGGGAAGGAGAAGAATGGAGAGAGAGAGAGAGAGAGAGAGAGAGTGTGTGTGTATAACCCGTGGAAGACCACTTCCAAGAGCCCGGTAGAATCCTCTCAAGGATTAAGCCCCTCAGCAACCAGCTGGTAAACCTCCAGAATGAATTCCCCTTCCTAACACAGACCCCCTTTATTTAAAGGCCCACCCAGTCCCCTCAAACTAACTGCTTTTAGGTGGTCCCCCTCCAGCCAAGAATATTCTCCTCTCTCCTCTAACAGCCCAACAACCTCCAGCCAAGTATATTCTCCTCTCCTCTAACAAACCAACAGCCTCCAGCCAATAACAAACTCTAACACCTGGACAGCCCCCTTTATTCCTAACAAGTCTTATCACTGTCCTTCCCATTCTCTAAAGTGTGGTGAATTGGCTCAGTGTTCTTGATTGTGGCGTTCTAACTTATCAATCAAGGCACTGAGCTTCTTCTTTTCTTTACATCAATCATATTATTTGGTATCAAAGCTCCAACTTCTGACCATGGTAGGAGAAGACATACCAAGAAAATTAACATTGGAGCAAGCGCAGATCCTCAACGTCCAATGAAGGCAAGAAGAAATGATCAAACTTCCTCATTTGTCTGAAAATTTTAGGAAGGATTGGCATACAAGAGTAAGGACTCCAAGTTCCAATATGAGTTATCAATGGTGGTGCTACTGAAGGTGACGAACTTGAAGATGAAGAAAAAATTTCAGAGCCACCCAGGCAAAGGCAGCAAAATGAACTTGATAAAAAAGTCAAATTAAAAAATCCCAACGAATATTCGGAGTGGATTTAATGTGTATAGAAGATTATCGGACGCACAAGTTATCTGGGGTTAACAAAATGAAACTTGTTTGCCCTCAAATCCGTTGACTGTGCAAATTTAGGGTGGGAGAATCTATAAGTCTAGCGAAGAAGGGATTGTGCGGGGGAAATAAGAAGATGGAGACTCATGCGATATCGTTTTATTTCAGAAAAAAGTTAACGCCGCAATGACGTGTCGCCTCCTACGAACGCTTACCGTGTAATGTAATCTCTTTGTCTCGATATCTCGAATCAAGCGGATTGCATGCTAGTGCAATCAACCCATCTGCTCGATTATTCTTTATTTGAATTCCCAGAATTGAACTCGCTCATTCCTCACCATGGCCATTGATTTATTTAGGCTATATCAATTCCATCAAATAGCCTAAGATATCAACTTTCGTTATGAAAGAGAAGAGACATATCATTTCTCGCATTATCTATTAATACAGTATTATTCGTGACGCACCCAACATATCCTACCTCGCTGCGAACAGTGTGTCGTCACAGTTTTCGTCAATACATCTAAGTGCGCGAGTTGTAATACCCATTAATAATAATCTTAAAATCTAAGGACCAATACACACCTCCGCAAATAGGAACATCCAATGACACTATGAAATGTGAATTTTCTACTGGCGGGTCTCGTTCTCATAATATCCTCCTGGATATTACCAATGGCGCACACCATGAGAAGGTGCAAAGTTTAATGAGTCATCGCTCCTAATGGCCTGTATTATTTGTGTCCCTCAAATAACATCATTCAGCCATAGAACATATATTCAAGAATAGTGTTATGGCGCTTTCGGGTTCTTATCATAACAGAGATCCTCTATGACCCTTTAATGCAACAACTTTCCTTAGAACATTATCACATGCATTGTCACGCAGAAAAACAATCAAAATGTGATGAGGTATTTATTAATATTCAAATCCATGAATACAAGTTTATCATAAAGTACAAAGTAGTTGGTTCTAAGCCAACAACTCCAACAATTCAATCATAAGATCCATATAAATAAGTTGTAAAAACATCCATAAGACGCATATTGACCTTTCCAGCTACTGTAAGGCAAATCAGACGCCGAAAAGTAAGAGCATCCACAACAGGAGAATATATCTCCTCATAATCAATTCTAGGTCTCTTGGAAAAACCTTGTGCGACAACACTAGCTTTATATATTACAATCTCATTTTTCACATTACGTTTATGCACAAAAACTCATTTATATCCAACGGGTTTCACAACTTCTGGTGTGAGCATGATATTTCCAAAGACTCTTCGCCAAATAAGTGAATTTAATTCAACTTGCATTGCTACCATCCATTTATTCCAACCGGGCCATTTTTGACATTCCTACCTTGGTTTGGGATTTTCACTCTTGATATCATACGCCACAGAATATGAAAATATTTCATCAATATTTTCCACTTTGCTTCAATTTCATATATCGGGCATAGTGGCATAATTAAGAAATTTCATTATTTTCAAAACCTCTGAGGTTTTCCAGATCATGTGGATTCTCTTTATGATCTCCATCATGTGTTTCTTCAAAAATGTCACGACCCGTCCTCGGGGCCCGTGCCGTGACTACCCCAAACCCGCCTTCCATAGGCCAGGGGCTGGCGACTAGCACCAAGGCGTAAATCCCGGAAAAAGGGAAGGCATTGCCTTTGTAAAGTAAACCACAAACACCACAGAGCAAGCAGGTAGAAGTAAACACTAAGTAAAAACTGGTACAACAGTAAGTGCGGAAAAGTAAGTGGATCAGAATACAAACCCAAATTGAAAGTAAAGTAAACCTCGGAAGGAAAAACAGCAACTGAAAAGTAAAGCCGCAGCGTCGAGCCGTCCACTGGAAGTCCCACCTGAAGGGTGAGCACAGATAGCCTCTACAGCTCCTCA
This sequence comes from Viscum album, assembly GCA_963277665.1. Classification (NCBI taxonomy): domain Eukaryota; kingdom Viridiplantae; phylum Streptophyta; class Magnoliopsida; order Santalales; family Viscaceae; genus Viscum; species Viscum album. The sequence goes on along the minus strand of OY728121.1, from coordinate 1,071,692,363 downwards.
GGTCCAGCCGACCGCTCCGAGTACGTCCCGCCTAGTGGTCCACCTCCAGGTACCGTCCTGCTCCGCAAGCCTCAACCACGATCAGCGTTGTCCGTCGTCTGCAAACAACACAACGTAGTGCGGGCATAGCCCGTGCAGGGGTGAGTATAAGCTACTCAGTAGGGACCCCGAGACCCCCGAAAGTCTCCCAGAACCCACAAAAGATAATCCACAAAGGAAAGATACAATCACGAAGTAACATCCGACACTGCTTAGGTATATGCCCATACATATACCTAAGTCACCAATTCTCGTTCGGCTCCAACATCCGAGCCCAAGTACAACCCAGTCCACACAGGAAAGCAAAACGTAAATCCACACAAGATAGCACAACACAATCCACATAGGAAAGCAAAACAGGATTCAGCTCACACAGGAATACATCATATGTAAAGTAAGAGAAATGATCAGATGTGGTCACTGATTCATCTTACTGGGACACACGTAGAATACAAGCACTGTAGTCATCGCCGTCGAACCCACAGAGGATTCCGGTACAATTGTCTTCATCGTCGAACCCACATAGGATTCTCGTACGATAGTCTTCATCGTCGAACCCACATAGGATTCCAGTACGATAGTCTTCATCGTCGAACCCACATAGGATTCCAGTACGATAGTCTTCATCGTCGAACCCCCATAGGATTCCAGTACGATAGTCTTCATCGTCGAACCCCCATAGGATTCCAGTACGATAGTCTTCATCGTCGAACCCACGTAAGATTCCAGTACAATAGTCTTCATCGTCGAACCCACATAGGATTCCAGTACGATAGTCTTCATCGTCGAACCCACATAGGATTCCAGTACGATAGTCTTCATCGTCGAACCCACATAGGATTCCAGTACGATAGTCTTCATCGTCAGTTGCAGCCAGCTCTAGGGTTCCCGCACACAGCAAGCTCGTTCGGCAGAGTCCGCTCCATGAGCCGAGAGTCTGATATAACAACTGACACATAGTCCGGAGTTGATGTATCCAAAAGTTCTGTATCGCCAACAGAAACTCAACGTCGCAGACGGCGCGTCAATCGGACGGCCGGTCTCAGAGTTATTGGCTTTTTCGTCCCAGGGGCCCGGTTGGTTTTTAAGGCAAAACCAACCCGACCGTACTTCACCTGCGTCCAAACCTCGGGCGGAGTAAGTCAAAAGATCCGTCTCACTTAGAGAAATCCAACAAAGTCGACGGCACGTCAACCGAACGTCCGTAGCTCAAGATATGAGTGTTTCCGCTCCGAGGGCCCGGTTGGTTTCGTGTACGAACCAACCCGGCCGAATCCAAAGTACTCCGAAACCTTGGGTGCGATATACCGAAACGACCGTCTCGATCCAAGGATCACATCGCCGCTGACGGTGCGTCGATCGGAGGCCCGTAGCTCAAGTTATGAGCAAAACACCGAAAAGGTCCGAAAAAGGGGGGTCTGGGCCCGGACCGACCCGGCCCAACCCCCCTGGGTAGGCCCGAACCGGGTCGACCCGACCCAGGTCTGGGTCCGACCCAGCTGAGCGCGACCAGGCCCGGCCTGGGCACGACCCGGCCCGGCCGGCGCGGGCGCGGCCCGGCCGCCAGGTGTCGGCTCGGCCGGTTACGGCCGAGCGGCGCGGGGGTGCGCTGCCCCCGCGTGAAGGAGAGCCGCGGCCCCGCGTGGGGGGCCGCTCTGTGTCACCGGACGCGGCGCAAGGCCGCGTCCCTTCCCCGCGGTCCCGCGCGGCCGCGGGACCGGCCCTCGCCGCCGCCGCGGGTCTTCCCGGCGGCGCGCCGGGCGCCGCCGCTTCCGGGCGGCCGGCCGCCGGCGCCGGCGGAAACTTCCGCGCACCACCGGACGCGCTCCGGTGGTCCGTTTTGCCTGCGGTTTGCGCCTACGGCCCTCTCGGGATCCGAACTTTGCTGCAAAGGCCACCAATCGCCATTCCGATCCCATTTCGTAAACGCCGTTAATCCACGCATCAACGAAAAAACTGCGGAGGGTTGTCGGGCCGTGTTTGTTTGGCCCGCACCCTCCGCGTTAGGTGACAATTGGGAATAATATTCAACACATGAAAACATAACAAGGCACAATTTTAATATTAAAATTGAACCTAGTTCCCAAAAAGAAACTCCCGTAAATAAAAATTCTCGTCCCGCATATAAAAACAAACGCGGATCAACTTGATGATGAGTTGATCTGGGTTCTTTGATTTAGAAGGAAACAATCATGGGAATAAATATTATTCTCAAATAAAACCCCTACCTTGAGCGTTGTCGTCGAACGCGAGCTCGTCGCGGAATTAACCGCCGCGGAAGAAGAGGATCGTCGCGGAAGAAACGTCGCGGAAGGAGCGTCGCGGAAGAAGCGTCGTTGACGTCGCGGTACACGGCGTCGCGTCGTCGATCTCCGAGGGTTTGGCGTTCTTCGTCGGAGGTCGGAGCGTTTTTCGCGTTATTCGCGTTCTTCGTCGAAGAAGAACGCTTTCCTCCAAATCCTCTCCACGCCACCAGTTCCAACAGAAATAAAATAAGAGTTATCTTATTTTATAAACGCAAATGACATGTTTGAAAATCAAAAGAAAAGAAACGAACAAATTAATTCATAGAATTAATTGCAACGAATTAACCGCACAATTAATAGGGGCGTTAAGAATTTAGAAAACGCGTCAGTTGATTTTCAATTAAAAGGGGTTTTCGCGGGTGCGTTACTTAGAGGAAAAGAAACGGTGGGGCTCGTGCGGGCCCCACCTCACAAATATCCTACCAAGAGGGTAGGATATTTTGGGTTTCACCCTATCTGCTTCAACTCAGCTTAAGTGGCTTTTAAGTGGCTTTAAGTGGCTTTAAGTGAAATAAAATAAAATTGTCGCACTACTTTATTTTATTTTCTTCACTTAACCCCAAAAATTAAAAATCACACCCGAGCAAACGCAACTCCGGAAGAGGCGTTTCTAAGCAAATAGCGGCGCTGCGATTCAATCGGTGCTCTCGGAATTCGATTCCGAGCACCAGTTCAAAAGTTAGAAAAACCCGCTCCTTCGTTCACTGAACGTACCGGAGCCAAACTTCGGAAAATGATTCCGGGCACACCGGGCCTCGGAATCATGTGCCGTCAGAATTTGTGTTCTTGTAAAATTACAAAGAAAATTAAGAAAAAAAAATTTCCTTAAAATTTACGGGTCTTTACAAAAAACACTTAAATTAAGTGTTTTTTTTTTGACACGTGCCTCCGTAATGGGGTTTTCAATTATACTCCATTTATTTTTCGAGGATTTTCCATCCTTAGAGTCAACTGGTCTGCCACAATTCATGCGTGTTTTTTACATTTCGGAAACATCATTATTTGATTATGTCTTTAGGGCATCAATTCTAATTGGTGCATTTACAGCTGGTAAATGTGATTTAGTCGCGTCCTTTGTATCAGTAAATGCATCATTCAATTGATTAGCCAGTTCTTGAAAATGTAAAAAAAATTCCACTTCCATCTGACACTATCGGGTGGGAGGATCGAGAAAAGATATTGTTTGCACGTTCCAGGCAATCTCATCCCTTTGTTCCGTTTCTCCTCCAAATGCAGGGAACACTTCTTCATTAAAGTGACAATCAGTAAAACTTGTTATAAATACATCAAAAATTTGAGGTTCAAGAAACCTGATAATGGATGGGGATTCATATCCCTGTATATTCTCAAACCCCTTTGAGATCTCATTTTTGTACATTGTGGGGGAGCAATCAGTGCATATATTGGAAAACAAAAAATTCTTAAGTGAGAGATGTTAGGCAAGCTCTTGGCCAAATGTTTGGAGTGAAGAGTATTTATGATATGCACTTGGTCTAATGCGAATTAATGTCGAAACATGCAATATTGCGACCTCATACAAAGCTAGGCAGCTTTGTTCTCATTATCAATGGTCTAACAATAAGTTGGGAGACGTTTTATTAGTGATTCAGCTAAACCATTTTGTGCATGCACATGGGTGGCTGGATGTTCTACGGTAATCCCCATTGCCATGCAGTAATTATTAAAAGCTTGGGATGTAAATTTTCCAACATCATCAAGCCATTCATGATGACATTATCAGGGAATTGTACTCTTAATTAAATTATTTGATCAAGAAATCATGAAAATGTAACATTACACGTTGAGAGCAAACATACATGTGACTATCTAATGGATGCATCAATACCATAAAATATTTAAATGATCCACACGATGGACAAATTGGTCCACATATATCCTCTTGAATTCGATCAAAAAACATAGGCATTTCAGCCTTAATTTTAGCCGGTAATAGTCTCACAGTCAGCTTTCCAAAAGAACAAGCCTCACATTGAATTTTTCTTAATGGAAAGATCTTTTGGCCCGTTATTGAACATCCGTGAGAATTTTCAATTACTTTTCAAATCATTCCTGAATCAGGATGACCTAATTGATCATGCCACAAATTAACGATTATTGGTCCATTTTTTACCGTCATGTGTTTCGATTGCACTTATATATGTATAATGCAATCCAAATGATAGTTTTGGTGGTTAAGCTAGTATATGAATCTTGCCAAGTTTATTAATGATAATGCACATGTACTTTTCATTTCCCTCAAATATGGTTTGAGTATTATACTCATGTTGGTATATATCATTGTTTTGTCTGATTCGGTAAAACAAAACTTGTTTCACCAGTCCCTTTTATCAGATCTGCAGGACCTAATATAATATTCATAATTGGCTTTGTTGCTTAAGATTAGAAAAATATTTTTTATTTCTAAGAATTGTGTGCGTTGTTGCACTATTCGGCATCAAAATATTCATTCTGTTTTCGCAATCCAATTTAGAGCAAAGTAAAGATAATGATATTTTTAATAAAAAAACACTTCATAAAATTTAAATATTACAACATCAAAAATACAAAGCATACAAAGCAAACACCACATATTATATATCATAACTACTGGAAATTTTCTCAATTATTTCTAATTATCATCAAAAGTAAAATCACCCGCCTCAAGATAAGTGAAAGCATCAATTGATGGTTCATGATTCGCAAAAAAACTCCTCTTTTTCTCTAAATAGAATGTCTCGGTAAAGTTTGATTCGTTCTTCTTTGTTTCAAGAGGTACTCTGTAGAGCTTACAGAGGTGCTCTAGGGTTCAACAGACTCTGGAGCAATATCCCGCAGAACCACACAAATAGTAGGAATCTTCAGGATTCCACTTAAGTATTTTAGCTGGTATTTCTTTAATTCTGACATTCATTTTGACCATGCCTATGGTTACGTCCACGTCCTCAGCCATATCCACGGCCACACCTACCGCCAAAATCACGTCCACCATGAGAATCATGTTCTCGGCTTCATCCACTTCCATTACTATTTTCATAAAATTCAGAACCAATAGGATGAGACGAATGATTTTTAATCAAAATCTCGTTGTTCTTCTCTGCTACAAGTAAATGATGATATGAGATCAGAATATTTCATACACTCGCAAACAATATTGTTATTGTAGGGTTATGTGAAATGCATGAAAAGTCGTATATGTCTTTTCAAGCATATCAACATTTGTAACCTCAATACCACAATACTTTAATTGTGATATAATTCTATACATAGCAGAATTGTAATCATTGACCCTTTTATAGTCTTAGAAGCATAAAGCATTCCATTCATCACGGGTCACGTAAAAAACAACCTTCTTTTGATGATGAATGTGTGGGGCTGCGTATGAGTGCCGCGAAGAAGCGCTGCTGCGCGTAAGAGTCCTGGGGTGCTACGCATGGGTGCAACTCTAACAGCTGCTGCGTAAGGCTGCTAGTTAGGCAAGTGGGGCTGGGCGGCCAAGTGCGGACAGCTAATATTAGTCAGGGGGCAGTATTGTAAATAGCAATAGGAAGTTGTTAGGAGTAGGAACGGTTGTTTGGCTAATAAGTGTTAACAACTGTAATTCTAGCTGCTTCGGGGGATTCTCTAGAAGGTTTCAGCTGTTACGGGCCTTGGGAATTCCCCTTTATATGCTAGCAGGGGTGGGGACAGGAAGGGTAAGAATTGTTTCAGAAGATTTCCAGCTGTGGAAGTAGAGGGTTAGGCCTCAGGCCTTGGGAGTGGCGTCTACCAAGGATTCTTTTCCTTCTTTCTTCTTCTTTTCCACGCCAATCTTCTGTAATTCTGACTTTGTTAATAGAATTCCATTGTTTCACTTTTTTACACCTATCAATTGGTGTTTTCATTGATAGGTTCTAGAGAGAGACTCTACAAAGAAGTTCTTGATCAGAAGATATTGGAAGGTGACGCTGCATCTGTTGGCTCGCGTGAATAGAGAATCCTCCAGCAGCAGAAGAATCGCCAGACATGGAAATAAGGTCTGGCTTTCAGCAACATGAGATCCTATTGTGGGAGATATTGGCCATGGTGACACAGCTGTATAAGGCGCAAGCAGAGAGTACAGCGCGGCAGGACAACAGAGGAAAGTTGGCCGTTGTTGAGGTAGACGGTAGCAGTCTGAGAACGACAGCTGAAGAAAACAATCGAAGGATAGTGGCAGAGGAGAACGGTGGGAAAACATGAGATACAGGATGAGAGGAGATGCACGAGCTAACCAGGCAAGTCTTGTCTACTTCCAGGATTTGCTGCTACTTTGGATTTAGCCGCTCAAACAGCCATTTCTAAGGAGCATGTAAAGGCTTCTGCTGCAAATTTTCGATCAAGAGATGAGGACACTGGAGGTGTTGATGATGACGTTAGGCAGCGGGCAGAGATGTGTGGTGCGGGGCAGAATGGTAATTAGTGTTTCCAAAATCCAGTGGTACAAACTGGAGTTGTTTGGCTACTCTCGATTTTCCTCATGTTAGCAGGCTATGTACAAACTTCTGCAAACAGAAGCAGTTGTGAAACAACAACCCCATTTGCTGGTTGCGCTACGCACTGGAAGAGGAGATCCAGCATTTGAAAAAGGTACAGGGCTGACCATGCAAAATCGTGCCACTATTGACGATCTTTCCTTTCCTGGCGGGCAATCGGCAAATCCATTCCAACAGCCAGACATCACACACATTTCTCACTACACAGCAGTTCCAGCGACTCCAGTAGCTCATCAAACTTTCCACCTTGAGGAAAAGGTGGAATTTTTAGGGCGGAATTGATAAATGTGTGGGGCTGCGTATGAGTGTTGCGAAGAAGTGTTGTGCGTAAGGGTCCTGGTGCAGCGCATGGGTGCAACTCCAGCAGCTGCTACGTAAGGATGCTAGTTATACAAGTGGGGTTGGGCAGCCAAGTGCGGACTGCTAATATTTTTCAGGGGGTGGTATTGTAAATAGCAATAGAAAGTTGTTAGGTGTAGGATGTCAGCCATTTGGCTATTAAGTGTTAACAGCTGAAATTCCTGCTGCTTGGGAGGATTCTCTAGAAGGTTCCAGCTGTTACGAGTCTTGGGAATTCCACTTTATATGCTAGCAGGGGTGAGGACGGGAAGGGTAAGATTTGTTTCAGAAGATTTTCAGCTTGTGGGAGCGGAGGGTTAGGCCTCAGGCCTTGGGAGCGGCGTGCCAAGGAGTAATTTCCTTCTTTCTTCTTCTTTTCCACGCCAATCTACTGTAATTCTGTCTTTTTTTAATAGAATTTCATTGTTTCACTTTTTTGCACCAATCATCATCTCTCTCTTTCAAAATCTTCCAGAGCATGTTTGAGTCTCTTTGCGAGGCATTCACATTTCAGAAGGGTTTGTGAATTGTTTTCATTAATTGTTTCCACGAGATCCATGAATTCAAGAAGAATTTCAACATTCATTATCCACGACATATATTTACTTCCGATAATATCAAGCAATGAATTCGAGTTTCGTTAGATTTTGACATGATGATAACTAGAAAAAAACACTTTATTATTATTCTGAATAAGAAGACAACGAGAGTTTACATTTTTCTTAAAACGGATACAATAAATAAAAACGATGGCAAACAAGAATATCAAGTTCATAAAATTAATATTATCGCTTAATATTTTTTTTTCTAAATCTCACATTAATCGGTTAATAAATCTTTCAAATGAGGGTTAAAATAAATCAATACACAACTTTACTCATTTTAAAACTTTCTCACGTGCACTGATTTATTAATTAAACCATCCAATTAGAAGGTGCAGAAATAAATAAATTAAAACCGTCTGGGCAGAGAGCAAGCGGACCTTTATGACAGTAATTAAATAAATTGCATAAAACCGTTCAATCTGACAGTAAATAAATAATATTGTAAAATTAATTAGAACTGTCCAACCAGACGGCGAAAATATGGCTTAAATTAAAGCATACATTTCTTCCTTTTTGAGCGTTCGTGTAACACCCCGCCCCTACCTCATTGGCTTGAGGAGGCAGTGAGGGTTACTTGGCCTTAAGCGACGTTCCCAAGGCGCCAAAGGCTGACAATAAATGTTGAGGGCTTCTAAAACAATTGGAAAACAATTTGCCCTTAAGACAAAACCAACCAATTAACAACCACTATATGATGCATGTCAATAAAACATTCAAGCATGTATTCTCAACAGACAACCAAGTTGCTCCACAACACATCCCAAAACCAAAACAACTAGACATGTCCACCAAACATCAGAGTACTATGCGGAAGACTAAACCACACCACACCACGAACCATGACACCCCCACAGCTCCACACCAAGCTCCAAGCTCCACGCTCCACCAAGGAATCACAATGCACCACTAAAGGAGGGGGATGTCTTACCTTTACCCACGTCACGGTACACAACATCTTCAAAGACACCAACGTGCCAAAGCAAAAAGGGTGAGTACTAAAACTCAGTTGGATTTCCCCAAATGACTTCCCTACACACGCCACTAGGTTAAAACCGTTAGCACATTTATATAAAACGTTTATATAAAATAATCACAATTGCAACCATTTCCATAAGTCAAACACGCCCTTACCAAGCCATCACACCAAACCAACAACCAAGGGAAAAGCCAACCAAACATGTCACAAGCCATTTCATCATTTACACAACAATTTCCAACTTGCAAAGCAATGCACAACAAACAACCAAAATGGTGGAGCTTCCGTCCAACTCACTCACTCATTCACACCAAGCGGCACTTCCCGTCCACTTATCCTTTGCCGGTGGCCCTTCCGTCCACTATCCATCCCCCTTTATTATAGTGGTACTTCCCACCCGCTTCCACACAACATGTCAACCAATCACAACCAAGCATATGACCCATCAAGGTCACAACATCATGCAATCAACCAATTCCATTGCATATCAATCCACTTCAATAAATCACTCATTTATTGAAAACCATTTTCCATGCCAAACCACATTTCAATAAAACAACCACTTTATTGAAAACCATTTTCATCAATCATTTCACAAATCAATCATAGCATTCCATTTTAAAATCCCCATTTTAAAATCCACAACAATAGCATTTCATCGCAAAACCCCCTTTTTCCCAAAAATACTCAAACATCACCAAAGGAATTTCCAACCAATTTCGCACATCAAAACACAATTAATTTTAAGCACAACAAATTAATTGTAACCAAAACCATTAGCTCTAACCAAGTGGAGTCGAGAGAGAAGCTACCTACCTTTAGGGTTCCCGAGAAATCGACCCACGAGCAACAGCACCTCAAATCCGGCGAACGCACCACCGAAACCTCTCTAGATCCCCTTATCTAACATCCACAAGCCTTAAAGTCATCATCCAAGTCAACCCCAACCCTAGATCTACACACAACAAGTGTAGATCTAGAAAACCAAGAAAGAGGGAAGAGAAGATCTAGTGGAAAACACAAAGCAACCAAGAGGAGAGGCTTACCCAGAAAAAACCACCTACAAACCACCAAGAAAACCCTTCAAATTGCTTCCAAAATGTGTGGGAGAGTCCCTCCAACCCTTGAGAGCGGAAAATCCCGAGAGAGCTTCGAGTGGGAGGAAGTTTGGAGTGTTTTAGGTCAAGCCCGAGGGAGCCCGGACTTAAAAACTCCATCTTTAAGTGGCCGCACGGTTAGCCCGCACGGTTTGGCAAACCGTGCGCTAACCGTGCGCACGCTACTACCTCGAGGGCCAGGGTCCGCACGGTTTCCTCGCACGGTTTGGTAAACCGTGCGCAGGCCATGCGAAGCCTACTGTCTCCCCCTGCACGGTTTCCCCTAACCGTGTTCAAACCGTGCTCCCTAAGAAAAGCCTCCAAACTCATTCAAAACCATTCCAAACTCTCCCAACCTCTTCCCAACTCATCTCATGCACTTTAAACACATAAAAAGGCATAAACAAAGGCTACATACCTCAAACCGGGGGTGCTACATTTCGTGCTCATAACATGTTGTGAAAACGAAAATTGAAACGAAGGGAATTTAAGTATTGGAGAAAGAGAAGAAATTGAAAGAGAGACAAAAAAATTATTGCAACTTTCCCACCGTTTCACGTATCTCAATTAAGAAAGACCGCACTCACCATTTATAAGCAGTGCACCAAAAAGGGGGTAGGAGGGGATTGGTGGGGTTGGGCAGCCCACCCAACCTTTTCTTCTTCGGCACCAACTAGTGATAAGGAAGTCGGGGATATAGGGAATGGTCCTACGAGAAGGCCACCTGTATTTCTTACATATCAGAGAGGACAGAGTCAAAATACAGAGAGTGGGGGCAAAAGAGAGTGGGGGGCAACTCCAAGTTTGTTGTGGGAAACTAGTAAATGACAGGGGTATATTAGTAAATGGCTAAATAGTGTGTTAGTATATAAGGGGAGCTTATACTGGGCGGGGCATTGAATTATTTTCAGGTAGTTAGGTCGTTGGCAACGAAATAGGAGCGAAGAGAGACCTCTACAGGGAGGGATGTTCCCCGATTTATTTGGAGAATCTGAAACTACTGATTGAATTCCTATCAACTTTAGTGCTTTCATTGAGAGAATCTACCGGAGATTTTTAGGGTAGAAGTTCGACCTGGAGAACGTAGAGCCGTAGAATATGGAGGGTCGAGTATCCAGAGAAGAAACGACAATAATAGAGTTGTACAATGACTTGCGACGCCAAGAGGCAGGAAGGGAACGACGAGATACAACAGAGGCAGGAGGAAGCGATGGGACGACAGGAATTACAGATGCAGCGGATGTCGACAGTGATGTCTCGATTTGTGGCAAGTCAAACTGAACGAACCGATCAGATAGGTGGAAAAGGTAAGAATGTCATTGAGGAAGAAGTTGGAAGTAGTTTTCAAGCTGAAGCGGAGGCAAGGGAATTGAGGCCGGAAGAAAAGGGCGATGGCAGGGATGATCGAAGCGCCGAATGGGAACTGTGTCGCGAACAGACTCGGACAGTTTTTTCATGTGAAGATCTAGTATCGTGGATCGTCAAAGCAGAGATGCACTTCTCAATCTACCGAATTCGAGAGGAGATCAAGGTGTCGTTGGCGCAACTATGTATGGAAGGCATGGTACAATACTGGATTCTCTCCCTGAAAACTATGAAAACGAAACTTACTTGGACGCAGTTCAAGAAAAAACTCTTGGGAAGATATGGCAGTGCGGGAGAGGAGGATCAGGTAATTTACCTGAAGGAACTAGCAAACGGGAGCAGTAGATGAATATATAGACGAGTTTGAACGTGTGGTAATGCGACTACCGAAGTTAACAAAGAAGTGGTATGTAAGCCTCTTCATAGGGGGATTGCGACCAGAGATTAGCAGTACAGTGTTGACACATGAACTGCGGAACAAGGCACGATTGCTCACTCTAACAAGAAGAGTTGAAAGTGAGCTGATTGTGAAAGGAATGCTTAAGTGCCCTGACGAACACAGTATGGGAGGCGCGCGAACACAAGGGCAAGTGTGCAGTCCAAATGTGGTGAATGAATTGAAATTCATGCCAACTGGAACAAGAGGGGAAAGCGGAAGCGAGAAGCCACGACTACTGTGGCACCAAAATGGTGAGGGATGAGAAATTTATCCAGGGAGTATGAAGATAGAAAAGGTCGGGGGTTGTGTTATACCTGTGGACAACGATTCCAACCTGGACATAAATTGTCCATAAAAGGGATTTAAGTTGATGGTGTGGGAATATGTGAAAGTAGTAGCCAAAGAAGAGGTTGAAATTGGAACTGAACAGGAAGTAGAGGGAGAGATCACGGAAAAATGGGAGATGGAAATGTAAGGGACTACGGTTTGTGGATAAGAGAGGAAGTGAGTTGGGGGCTCAAAGTCAATACAGTTGGAAGGAAGCATCAGCGGAGTTCCGGTATTGGTGCTCATAGATAGTAGAGCAAGTCAAAATTTCTTAATGAAACAACTGTTGAAATATGTTGCAATGCATGTTGAGGATACCAGACCCTTCCACATACGATTGGGCGATGGACACCGGGAAGAATCTAGAAGAGTTTGTAAAGCTCTGAAGGTGCGTTTGGGGAAGGTAGATTTTTGACATCCAAGCTTACAAATTTGATACGGCTGCCCTGTGCTGAAACAGGGGCATTGCAGGAGTACCTTGGGAAGAATAAATGCCAGATTCACGGGCATCAGTGGGAGGCTGACGACAGTTTAAGGGGAGAAAATACAGACCTGACGCAGGCTCAACAAGATAAACTCAGGACACTATTAGAACAGTTAGGAGCAGAGTTTGAAATTCCTAGAATATTGCCTGCCTCCAAAACGTGAAACTGATCATGCTATCAGATTGAGTGGGATGAAACCTGTTCATATGCGTCCATACAAGCTTGCCTACCACTTGAAAAATGAGGTAGAACAGCAGGTTCAAGAACTTTTGGACCAAGGATATATCAGGCACAGTTCAAGCCCGTATTCCAGCCCTATAATTTTGGTTAAAAAAGACAGTGGTTGGCGCATGTGTCGATTACCAAGCCTTAAAACCGACAAACAAGGTTGGCGCATGTGTCGATTACCGAGCCTTAAAACCGGCAACAATTTCGGACAGGTATCCCATGCCTACGATTGAGGAACTTATGGATGAATTGAGCGGCGATGCATATTTTAAAAAGATTGACTAAAAATCTGGCTTCCACCAAATTCGGATGCGACCAAAGGATGTGGAAAAAACGGCATTCAAGACCCACGAAGGGCATTACGAATATCTTGTAATGTCATTCTGATTGATGAATGCTCCGGCAACTTTCCAAGCAACAATGAATGTGATTTTCCGACCTATGCTCGGAAAGATTGTACTCGTTTTCTTTGACGATATTCTTGTATTAAGCAAGACTTGGGAGAGGCATTTGAGAGATGTGAACCAGGTGTTGCAGACAATGCAGTGAAATGCTTTATTTGCCAACAAGAAAAAATATTCATTTGGTAGCAGACGTGGGGAATATTTGGGACATGTGATTTCAGCCGAAGGAGTTGCCATGGATCCCAGGAAAGTACAGGCAACGGCAAATTGGCGGCAGCCACGGAATGCCCGAGAAGTCTGTGGGTTTTTGGGCCCAGCAGGATATTACAGAAATTTTATTAGAGATTATGGGAAAATTGCACGGCCACTGTTTTGACTAAGAAGGATTACATTGTTCTACAGAGGCTCATAAGGCATTTGATATTTTGCAGAATTGTGTGACTACAGCACCATTTCTCGGTATGCCGGATTTTTCAAAAGACTTTGCGGTTGAATGTGATGCCTCAGGAGCCGGTATAGGGGTTGTATTGATGGAAGAAGGTCAACCACGAGCCCACTACAGCAAGGCTCTCTCCAATTCCAATTTCGCTGAATCCGTTTATGCAAAAGAACTTATGGCGTTGGTATTATCAATGCAACCCTGGAAGCAAAATCTTCTTGGGCCTTGTGGTCCTTACTGACCACCATAGTCTTAAGCATTTGCTCAGTCAACGAGTGGTTTTCCATGAATCAGCAGTGTTGACATTCTAAGTTTTTAGGCTTTGATTTTGATGTGCAATATAATCCGGGACGATTGAACAATGCGGTGAATGCTTTATCCAGGATGGGAAAAGAAAAGGCAAATTCAGCTATGGTTGCTTTGAAAGCAACTTCGTTAGATTTGCAGCAAGTAAAATGGGATAATATACGGGATGTTCAAATACAGGCAACCGTAGCCTTGCAGAGTGACTCTAATGCAAAACCAGGAGATTCACTAAGGGAGGGGCTATTGTTTTATAAGAATCGATTGGTATTGTCAAGGGACTCCAGTTCGATACCACGATTTCTTCACCATTATCATTCCTCTCCAGAAGTGGGATACTGGCATCTTAAAAACTCACAAGTGTCTCGCACAAGGTCTGTATTGGGCAGAAATGATTAAAGACGGTACAGCAGTTTGTCCAGACATGTGAGGTTTGTCAACATGGTAAATATGAAGCGATGACTCCAGCCGGATTACTACACCCGTCACCTTTGTCAACCTTAGTCTGGGAAGAAGTTTCTATGGATTTCATTTCCAAGTTATCCAAATCTCATGGCTATTAAGTTATATAGGTAGTGGTGGGTCGGCTAAGCAAGTAAGCTCATTTCTTATTACTCAAAACACCCTTATTCAGCTAAGACGATGGCAAAACTATTTCTGAAGGAAATAGTGAGATTGCAAGGTGTACCCCAGGCCATTGTCAGTAATAGAGACCCCATGGTTGCCGTGGGCTGAGTTTCATCACAACACGGCCTATCATACCACTATTGGTCGAACCCCCATTGAAGTTGTCTATGGTCAGGCACCACCACATGTTCTACATTATGTCAAAGGGGAAGCTACGGATGCGGCAGTGGAGGCTGCTTTGATAAACCGAGATGAAGCTTTGCGACAGGTTCAAGTACATTTACTCCATGCACAGCAGCTTATGGCGAAATTTGCTAACCAACACAAGCGACGGGTTGATTATGGTGTTGGGGACTTAGTTTGGGTCAAATTACATCCAAACAAGCCCAGAGTTGTTTCCCGAATCCATTCAAAATTGGTTGCCTGCTATTACGGTCCCTTTGCCATAATTGGGCAAGTTGGACAAGTTGCTTCCTGTTAACAGCCGGATTCATCCAGTATTTCAAGTCTCCCAGCTGAAACCTGTCGTTAGGCAACAAGTTGGCACTGCTATATTGCCAAACGAATTTGTCGTCAAGCAAGAGATTCCTGAAACTGTGTTGGTAGACAAGACTCGAGGAAAGAACTTGTTGTGGTTGGTACAATGGCATGATCATCTAGTACCAGAAGCAACTTGGGATCAGGCGGACAACATTATGTCTCGATTTCCTAATCTCCACCTTGCGGACAAGGTGCCTTTTCAGGAGGGTGGCAATGATAGGGAAGTCAGAGATATAGAGGACGGGGTCAGAATAGTGTGTTAGCAGTATATAAGGGGGGGGGGGGGGGCTTATACTGGAAGGGGCATTGAATTGTTTTCAGGTAGTTTGGCCGTTGGCAACGGAATAGGAGCGGGGAGAGACCTCTACAGGGAGGGGTGTTCCCCGATTTCTTTGGTGAATCTGAAACAATTGATTGAATTCCTATCAGCCAGCAGCTGCCTAACAGTAGCATATTAATGTACTGTAATTATTATTATTTTCTTTCTTTTAGCAGCCATGAGGGACCTGAAAATAATAGAATCGAGTAGGTCTTTACAAAAACAAAACCTTCTTTTAATTGAGTGCAAGAGCGTCAAGGTGAAAATGTGAATGCAGTAGAGAAAATATTGTCCCCTTATAAAACTTGAAGAAAAATACTGAGCGGAGTAAAATAAAAATAAGTTTATGGTTGCATATTTTAAACATCTAGAAAAAGTTAACATAAAGCTAGGAAAAATACCTCTGAATGTTGCTTTTTCAAAATAAATGGCTTTGGAAAAAGCATCCATGGAACCGCAATGATTGCAGAAAGCAACAAAGCTATCTGCAAGAACCTAAAATTAATTCCCACAAGAAAAATGCTGTCATGAAACATAATTTGTCTATGCAGTCTGCAAGTGAGAGCAAAACCTGAAGTGGTCTCTGGCCCCAAAATAACTGGTTCTCCCCAAGATCCTCTGTAGGGCTCAAAAACATGTATATCATAACATGGTAGAGGTCAGCCTGAGAACCCGTGCACCACTTGATAACAATGAGGAGTGAAAGATACCCAAATAGGCTATTTAAAAAAATCATTTGTGGCACAAACTGGTACCTGACAACAAAGAGGGAAATAAGGTACAGCTGAGCACCTTCCAGCTAAACGTGACACGGTGAAGCAAGTGGAGATGGTGGTCGTGATGATGGAGAAAGGGTGAGAGAAAAGGCACCTAATATCCAGCAAGTTTTTGAAAAAACGTGCATTGAAGAAACTTAATATAATTCCTATGTTCATTTGGACCACGCCCAGTAAAATGGACATCTTCATCTTAAGAGAGTTCAAAAAAGGCAGTTCTGAACGGCTCCCTCGCCAGCTGGGGTCCACACCAAACGGGTATGGATCTTGATACTTGATCAAGCCAACTGTATGTGCATCACTGATCGAACAGTTCAAACAAATTTAATTCTGAAGAAAAATGGCAAAGAACATAATGCAGACATACAATAATATAGCATATAAGAGGAAACAAGAGTAAATCATTCAAAGCATTGAAGAAATATGAGCTGAAAAGAAATTAGACATTTCCAACACAAAACACTAAAAAGAAGTAACCTCTACTCCCCCCTTCACTCCAAAATAAAGTGTCCACAGTAAAATCATCTTCAACTGTAACACTATTTTTTACACTAAAAACAATATCCTTTAAATATTATTTTAAAAAAATAAGTGTAAACATTGGTTAAAATAAGAGGAAACAAATAAAAAAGGAAGAAAATTTAGTGTAGCAACAGTGCAACGCCAAATATTGCAATGTATATCACCCCTAAAATGGTGTGGGGTTTGGCATGAGGCCAGAGCACTCTCCCAATGCCATATTAGCCATTTCATGCTAAACTAGTGCCGACTGCACCCATTCGCTCCCCATTTTGTGCCCCAATTCAATGACAATCTAGCTTCAATTCAACGATGGGTCAGTTACAAACATGGCTATCCATAAACCTGATGCCCGGGATACCCTTTGGCATAAGATGAGCAATCAATACCCAAAAATGAAAATTAAAATCCCCTAGAAAGTGTTCATGCCAGTATATCCAGCATGACTATGTTATTTATTTTATGGGTGCGCAAATTGACACAGAAAATCAACATTTTTTTTTTCAATAAAGCTGATGATATGCCCCATTTAACACCCTTGTTCCTTTCTTCCACCATCACCTAGCTTGCTATCAAAGAGATTACCTTGACAATACATTGGATGATAAATAGTCACACAAATACGGCATTCACACGCAATTGTGGAGTTGTGAATTACTAGCAATGACAGTCCAACAGCTGGGGACCCAGATTGTCAACCATGGGAAGAATTCTTTGATAAAATCATTTCAAATCATCCCATCAACATAAAAAATAAATAAATGTGGTAGGATTGAAAATTAAGTTGAAACGAACAATATAAAAGTTAACATGACAGAACTTGAACACGCATCATAAGAAACCGCAATGTTGTGTATCAGCAAACATAACATATAAAATTTACCTGCATGTACTATCTCTGCATTTGAATGCAGACGCACCAAATATGTGATAAGGAACAGAAAAGAATTCATTGTAAATCAGCCCACAGTAAATTGAAAAAAGCGACATCAAAAGGAGAACATAACGCCCACCAAAAAGCATCTCCATGAAGCTGCCAAGTTTCTGATAGAAGAACAGAAGGAAAGAAATGGTATGAATCAAAAAGAAAATAAACTGCAACATAAAGAAAACATCATAATGCAGAGCAGAGAAAACCAAAAAGAAAATGTAGCATATTAAGTAGTGTAAAGATATCACAAGATTCGGAAAATGGAAAAAATTTAACACTGCAGGGACATTTGGTCCAGAAAAATCCCCCCCCCCGCCTAGAATTACTAGAAATATTAAATTACTATGTTTGACTGCGTTATGAAGAATGTCTGATTTTTATATCTGGTACAAAGAAATTAAAATTATTGAATATAAATTTTATATAAAAGTAAATAATTTAAGGCTTTATATGTATTTATTACATAATTATATTTATTAAATAACTAATTTATATAACATAAATTAACATAACATTTCATCAATCTAAATTCCTCGTGATGGAAAATGCAAACCAACCTAACATGGGAACTGTAATATAGAAAATTGAAATCCTGACCAGATTTTACAATTCCCCCCAGCCAAACGCCTCCTAAAATTAATTTTGCACTCAAAATCATGACAATAAACCAGAAAACAGCCTATCACTCATGGCACATAACTCACTTAAAGCCGGATCAGGACAAGCCTGACAAAGCCTGCCAGGGGTCAGGCGAGGATGCAGATCACAAAAAAGGCAGGCCAACCTGGCCCAGAAGCCCAGCCATGCTTGATAGGACAGTGGGGCTGTCCGGGTGGTCCTTCTCCTGAGAAGTGTGTTCGGAGTGCTGCCGTAGGAGGGGCAGTTTGGGTGTAATCGTTAATTAATAGGGGCAGTTAAGTAAAGTGTTAGATAGGGTTAGCCGGCACGGTTGTCATGCGGTGGATGGGGCTAATAAATGAGGAGGGCCTGGTGTTAGGAAGGAAGAATTGCATTTTGATTTTGGATTTCAGCATAGCTGAAGGAGGCTGCGGCCAGGCCTCGGGGGGCAGCGTTCCCAGAGGAGTTTCCCTCTTCTTCTCCGCTTCTTCTACTCTCTTTCTTCTTACTCTACTGTTTTCTGTTGTAACTGAGTTCTACTGCTAATAGAAATCCATTGTTTCTCCCTTCCGCACCTCAGAATCCTATCATTTGGTGCTTTCATTGAGAGCTTGTTGTTGTTGGGAAGGATCGGGGTGTGCCTGACCAAGATGGCAACTGCTTCCTTCTCTTCCTTCGAAACCTTTGTCTGTGGAGGAATCGAATTTGAAAGTATCGCTCGTTGAACTGGAGTGGCAAGGAAAAGAATCCGAACATCAGAAGATTCCGGTGATGACTCGTGCCACAGTGGCGCAGCAAGCTACCGATCCAGAACATACAGACGAGAATTCTGCTTGGCAAGTGGAGGAACAAAACGATTCACATCCAGCACAACCAGAAGAGCACGAGCAGCAGTTGAAAGAGAAACAACGGTCCGATCGGTACAAGATGCAAATTCTGCAGCAGGAACTAACACTGGTCCCTGCTGTCATGAAAGAACGCCTAACGAAGATGCAGAAATCCGTGCAGAAGCGAATATCAGGTGAATCTTTCGATCAACACGTAGCTTCAACTTCTTCGATACCTTAGTCTATGGAAGATACGCAATCGAGAGTTCTACCCACTGCTCTTGGATTGCCAGTCCGTCTCTCTTCACCTCGAGTTTCGAGTCCTGTGCATGTGGCGTCCAGCTCAAAGCAGCAGTGCGACATGCTAGTTGTGCTGCAGGAGCCGCTAGCGATCCTGCAAATTACACTGAGTTGTTGCGATCGTAGCGTGATGCGATCAATTCCTGCTCAAGGCTCTCGACTTGCAGAAGATAGTAGCAAGGTTGGCGGGCCTAGATTTTTCAATCGACATTCTTGTCTTGGATTTCCAAAACTCAAACACGTTACGGTCTGTCTGGAATGCCCAAACATGGTGAGGTCTGGTCTTAGCTCAAGCACAGTCAAGACAAAAATTGTTGTCGCAGTTTCTGAGAAACTGGAAGCTTTTGTGTAGGCAACCTCAGATCGTAACGGTAAGCCCAAGGGATCGCGAGCCACCGCGCCGAAAGGAGCATTTTAACTCGAGTTCTGAACGACCGAAGGAGGTGTGTGAGTTGTGAACTGAACTTGTTCATATTGTTCGACTTGTTGGAGTACAAAGCATGGCAAAAGATGTGTGAGTTTTTTCCGGTGCAGACGACGGGAGTGGCCGATGTGGAGGTCAGCTTGAAGAATTTTTGGGCTGCTCTAGGAAGGTTTGGCAGGGTGCAGATTGACTCTGTTCTTGCTTGGACAAAAGTGGTAATCTCTGATCTTAGTTTTTTAGACAAGAGGAACGGTGAAGAAATAGGGGGAGTAAAGGCTAATGCAGAGGCAGATTGCTTGGGAGTTCCACCTGGGATTCATCCATCGATATTTTATGACATAATTTCAGATGTTGCTGGAAGAGTACAAGGGATTTCAATAATCATGTTCCTCCGGTCTTGATGAGAGAGCATACCGGGGACCATTTTCAGAAAGAAAATGTTCAGAATTTAGAGACTGCTTTGGAAGCGGCTAAATCTTTGGTATTTCCTTTTCCACACCATTCGATTGCTAAACAACAAATTATATTTGGGTCCTATCATGATCATGGAGTTGCGGAAGTTGTGCACTGAGCAAGGATTGGGAGAGAATGTATGGAGTGTTCAATACTAATGCAATCAAAGCAGAAAGAGAAGATCCTGAGCAGTTGGCAAATCAAATTACAACAATGTCAAGGTATTCTAACCGAATGGGTTACATTTGTCTTGTAGTAGTGGGAATTGACAATGACAATTCACTTGTAAAGATTAGATTTTGATGTTCGCGGTTATGCTCTCTATGAACATCTCCTCTTGAAGTTTGAAAATGTCATCGCCTGATTTGCTACTTTCCAGAAGATGTATCAAAAGATGTCGTTTTTATAGTCATGGAAATGACCGAAGCTCAAGTGGAAAGTGTTTTCGATGGTAAGTATGGGGCAAAAACAGCTTTTCTATTTGAAGCATCTGTTGTTCTTCCATCCACCATGTTTCAAGGATTTGTCAACCGACTAGCACAGCATTTTCAAAATGAAGGGAGGAATCTAAAATTGGTTGATGCTTCTACTTCTGGTGGTGTTCAGAGAGTAGCTATGAGAACTCTTACAATATCAGTTTTTGGTACAAATAAAGCTCTTCAGAGTTGTTCATCGGTTCTCTCCATGTTTGGTGGAAGACTATCTGTTTAATAGGGCTTTGTGGGGCTGCAAGTACAGTTATGAAGGTCTATCAGAGCGTGTTTCTACCATAGGACCGGAGTTTGGAGTTTGGAGTTTCGTCTAGACGTGAGACTGGTTTGGGATTTATGGCAACAGGTGTTGAAGTATTTCGAATTCGGCTTTCAGATCAGGGTATCAAGTGTTGGTGCAGCGGCCGATGTATCCTTACACCAGGACTCTAATAATCTATTTGTTGATTCGGTACAAGTAGGCACCGGTTGCAGGGAAAAACATTGGTACATGCATCGTATAGGAATGAGTTGTGGTTTTCATGTCCTTAAGTCAACTCTCTAGATATACTCATTTGACCGTGGTGCGTTTTGTTTATTTCAAGATGCCTCTGTGAAGACAATCAGTCAGGATTCCACTGCGTGATCGCGATGATGATCCACCGAGTGACGAGGCTTCAGTATAGGGGCCTATACAGGAGGTGGTACTTCTAGGTGGTTTGTCGGTTTTGTCACCACCCATTGAGCAGCAGGTTGCGCTGGCAATACCGGCCGAGGATGTGCGCAGGCTAAGCGCACTCCACGAGTTTTAGAGACAGCGACCACCTAGGTTTTGGGGCGAGCCAGACCCCTAGGCAGCTAAGGACTGGGTTGAGGCGGTTACCCGAGTTTTCCGCCTTGTGATGACACCTACAGATCAGAAGGTGGTACTAGCGACGAGTCTTCTTCAGGGCTCTGTCAGGCGATGGTGGAGTAGGGTGACTCAGTCACAAGATGAAGCAGCTCTCTCTTAGTCAGACTTTGAACGTCGCTTCTAGGAGGAGTCTTATCCGACCACATTGTAATCAGTGTGCATTCAGGAGCACCGGCAGCTGCAGCAGGGCAACATAACCATGATAGAGCATTCGGCGAGGTTCACTGAACTTTCGCGATACTCTCTAGATAGAGTTTGGGATTCGTTCTTCAAAACACAGACCTTCGAGCGAGGATTAGATTAAGATATCAAGGCTGGAGTGATATCTTCATGCATTCTCACTTATGATGGAGTGCTTGAGTGGGGTTTAGTAGTGGAAAGCTTCCTGGCAGAACAGTCGACGAGAGTGGGTGATAGTAGTGGGCACACAGGAGCTGAGACCTCAGCAGTTGGTAGCCGACGGCAGTCACAGGGATCCGAGCATGCGAGACGCTTCAGGAGATGGTCCCAGGACAGAGGATCGCCTCAGGGCTCTCGGGACGTCTCATGTCAGCCTAGAGAGAGACGATGTTTCTTTTACGATGGTCGGGGATATCTCACTCAAGATTGTCCGACCCGTCGTACAGCTGACAAAGAGACAGTCGATGGACCACCCAGACAGGGACAGAAGCAGGAGAAAGGAGGCCCACAGGGCGGCGGACATGGCAGAGGAGCAGGTAGAGCAGTAGGAGGTGGCAGGCAGTTTGGCTTATTGGCACTGCCACCCTCGAGTGGTCCACGCCAGACTCAGGGAGCTAGTGGTCAAGGATGAGGACGGCTGCAGGTAGTGGAGGCCTACGACCCAGAGGCTCAAAGGATGATTACAGGTACGATTAGTGTATTCTCTACTTTAGTTGCAGTACTGATAGACACGGGTGCGAGCCACTCTTTTCTTGTCACTTCTCTGATACGAGACTTAAGAGATTTTGGTTGAGCCCTTGGCTCAACCCTAGTGCTTGGAGACTCCTACCGGAGGTTACTCAACGACCACACACTATTGCCGACAGTGTAACCTGACACTTGGAGGCGAGAGCTTCTTATGAGATCTCTTTGTAGGTCTTACAACGTCATCCTAGGTATGGACTGGTTGTCCACAGTTCATGCCCAGATTCAGATGGAGGATGCGGTATGTCCACGATGATGGGACGAGGTTTTCATTCATGGGTGAGAAGGAAACCCCACCAGAGCAGGATGGGCTCGTGTGCAGGATGATACAACCGATTACTCACCAGTTGGCTAGTATTACCCTTGGAGCGGTGGATGTTACGGGGGCTTTCAGCTTCCTGCAGTGGTGGTGGAGTATGAGGACGTCCTTCCTAACGACGTGTCGGACTTAACTCTCCACCGGGAGATAAACTTCTGCATTGACTTGCATTCAGAAACTACCCCGATATCTGCACCAGCATATCGAATGGTTCCCGCAGAGCTTCATAAGTTGAAGGTGCAGTTGGAGGACTTGAGCTTGTGTGTGAATTATCGGCACCTGAACCAGGTAACCGTGAAGAATAAGTATCTGTGTCGAGGATCGACAGCCTCTTCGATCAGTTGAGATGGGCGAGATGATTCTCGAAGATCAACCTTAGATCAAGTTATCACCAGCTTCGAGTACGAGATGTGGATATATCGAAGACGGCATTCCGATGTCGATACGGTCATTATGAGTACTTGGTGATGCCTTTCGGCGTGACAAACACCCCGGCAATGTTCACGGAACTTATAAACCAGATCTTTCAACCTTTTTGATACAGGTTTGTGGTGGTCTTCATCGATGACATTCTAGTATACTCGGTGTCCGAAGAGGAGCACACGAGACACTTGAGGATGGTCTAGGACATACTCCGAGAGCACCAGCTTTATGAAAAGCTCTCGAAGTGTGAGTTCTGAATTTGAGAGGTCCACTTTCTGAGACATGTCATCTTAGCAGCGTGTGTAGCAATGAACCCGGCAAAGGTTAAGGCAATGTTAGCTTGGGAGTCGCCCAGGAGCGTGATGAAGGTGCAAAGCTTCCTTGGGTTAGTAGGCTACTACAAGAGGTTTGTTCCCGATTTCTCCGAGATATGAGCACCTTTGACTGCTTTAACCCGAAAGGGGTAGCCTTTCGTGTGAACGAAGGAGTGCCAGCAGGCTTTTCAGGAGTTATGGGAGGGGTTGATAAGCGCTCTCATTTTGAGATTGTCAGAGAAGGGTGTCGAGCACATAGTGTTTTGCGATGCCTCGGGGACCGGATTTAGTTGTGTTTAGATGTAGAGGCGGGCAGTGATTGTCTATTGGTCCCGGAAGTAGAAACCACAAGAGCGACCCACGATCTAAAGTTGGCAACGGTAGTCTTCACCCTGAAAATGTGGCGACACTACCTTATGGGTGAGCGGTTTATCGTTTATTCTGACCACAAGAGTCAAGTATATCTTCTCTTAGAATGATCATAACTTGAGACAGAGGCGATGCGTAGAGTTCTTTCAGGATTATGACTTCGAAATAGTCTATACTCCTAAAAAAGGGAACGTAGTGACAGATGCTCTCACCATGAGATCGTGTTCACAGTTGTTGACCGAGGTGTTGGAACAGCAAGCCACTTTGCAGTTATCATTTGTAGATGAGGATGGTGTGGCATATCTACACTCGATGGTTGTTACTCCACTACTTCTACAGCATGTTAGGGAGGCTCAACATGGAGATACCGACTGTGAGACCTTACATACTCAGATATCCACTGGACGTGCTCCAGATGGATTTTCTGAAGTTGGGGAGCACGTCATCCTTTTCAGAGGAGAGACGATGGTACCAATGGTGTTGTGTGGTAAGGTTCTGAGGGAGTTTCATACATCCCCATTGGCGGTACATCCAGGTGTAGCGAAAATGTACCAAGACCTTTAGTGTCAGTTCTGGTGGTCGGTGATGAAGTGTGTCGCAGAGTTTGTCTCTCGATGTCTCACTTTTCAGCAGGTGAAAGCTCAACACTAGGTTCAAGTGGGTTTAGCTCAACCCCTTGAGCTGCCAGAGTAAAAGTGGAATGGTATATCAATGGACTTCGTGACGGGGCTACCGCAGACGTCTAGAGGACATGATGCAATCTAGGTGATCGAAGATCTACTCACCAAGTCGCTTCCTAGCTATCTGAAAGCAAAGTTCAATAGAGAACTTGGGACATCTTTACATGCAGGAGATAGTCTGGCTCGAGGGAGTTCCCTCGACGGTCGTTTCGGACCGTGATGCCCGCTTCACGTCGCTATTATGGAAAGGATTGCAGAAGACCTTTGTAACTCAGTTGCGCTTGAGCACGGCGTTTCACCTCCAGACTAACGGTCAGACTGAGCGGACCATTCAAGTTCTGAAGGACATGTTGCGGGCTTGCATGTTGGACTTTGGCCATGGTTGGGAGGATCACCTACCCTTGGTGGAGTTTGCGTACAACGGCAGCCACCATTCCACCAACAGTA
Source organism: Viscum album (assembly GCA_963277665.1). Lineage (NCBI taxonomy): Eukaryota > Viridiplantae > Streptophyta > Magnoliopsida > Santalales > Viscaceae > Viscum > Viscum album. The sequence continues at coordinate 1,071,667,307 of OY728121.1, read as the reverse complement.
TAATACCATTTAAAGCTTTGTACGGGCGACCCCATAGATCACCACTATGTTGGACTGCTCCAAGTGAGCCAGTGCAAGGGCGTGTCGGCGGACAGGGATGTGGTTGTCGGGAGTCGTCGAGAGAAGCCGGCGAGGCGGGGATTCGGCAGGAGGTGGCCGGCATGGAGGGAGCAGTGGTTCACCTGAGGAAGTGTCGGATGATGAGATTCGCCGGACTGGAACGGATGAAACCGACCGAAGGGAGTGCTGCCTTGCAGAGCAGCGCACTGGAGGGAGGGGATCCGAGCAGAACCAGAGGTCGGCTGCTGGAGGGGCCGGCAGGGGTGGAGGCCGGCTGCTGGAGGAGCCGGCAGGAGTGGAGGCCGCCTACTGGAGGAGCCGGCAGGGGGAGAGATCCGCTGGGATGGAAGCGCGCCAGCAGGCAGGGCCGAGAAAATCCGCGGGAGGCGGGGCTGGATGACCGCACAGGAGGCGGGCCGAGATGGAACCGCCTGGAGAGGAGCAGTTGTCGTGGAGCGTCGCGCGCAGGGAGGAGGACCGACGGGAAGGATCCGCAGCGGCAGGAGGTGCGCGCAGGGTGGCGTTACGCCGGCAGGCGTCGCGCGCAGGAGGGACCGGAGGGACGCGAGCTGCGGGAGCCGTGGGAGTGACGGGAGTTGCGGGAGGGACGGGACGTCGATCCGTCGGGAGGGAGCCGGCGTCGAGAGTATCGCACAGAAGGAGCGCCACCGTCACGCGCAAGGAGCAGCAGGGAAGAGGCGGGTCGCGGGCTGATCGCGCCTGGACGTTGGCGCTGAGATTTGTCGCGACGGCGCAGGGAGCCGGGAGCCGAAGGGCAACAGTGCGACGCCAGAGAGCAGGGATCTGCCGGGATGAGGTCGTCGCGCTGGAGCGATGCAGGAGGGCCGTTGCGCACGCGGGATCCGTCGGGTATTGGGGGAGCCGGCAGGGGGAAAATCCACCGAACAGAGGCCGGCTGGGAGAGATCCGCCGCCTGGGAGATCCGTCAGGAGGGAAGGAGATCCAGCAGGGGGGGCCGCCTGAGAAACGAGCCCGGAGGGGCGGCAGCAGAAAATAAACCTAGCCCTACATGGGGGCCGCCGCCCCCCACGGGGGAGAAATAATGAAAAACCCTAGACAGGGGAGGGGATAAAATAGGTGGAGGGTTCGGGATTAATTTCCCTCTGATACCATGTAGAATGATAAAATAGGAGAAAGCGAACCCCCAAAGTGTTCTCTCTAAAGGAGCCCTTGGGGTTATTTTATAATGAATAATTAAGACCACACCGGACCTCAAGTCCGATGTGGGATGCAGACTCCAACATATCCGAACCCGGGTTAGCGCGTTGTTTTCTGTGATTTATTTCCCCATTTGATTATCCCACGACAAACGCAAATCAAATCAACTAACAGATTGATTTGCGGGTCGATCGTGTTGCGTGTGCGAATTTATTTACCTGGGATTTGGGAAATTATTTTTATTGGTTATTGTTGTTCTTTGTTCGTCGTTCTAACATCAACGAATCAAGGTCAACCAGAACAATGGGTGAGGTTCGTTCCTCATTTTGTGATTTGTGCATCTCCCCCATTTCTTCGCACGTTCATCGCCGGCAATTTCTTTAGTCGGTGGTTTGACGAATACCCAGTATTCAATCGTTGCGCGACTGTTCTTCGGCGCAACAGATCGATACCATGGGTGCGGGTTCATGATCGAGGAAGCGATCGAGGTCCGACATTGACGATAGACGACCAGATATGGAATGGGATCGGATGAGGGATTCGCGTTTCCTGATTTGGGGTGTGGTGATAGGACGATGCGACGACAGTCATTTTTCGAGCGGATCAAAGGTCGGATTCCGGCAACCGATGACGACGAGGCTTGGTCGAGGCCTGATCTGGGCTTCATGGGTGTGATCGACAGCAGGAGCGGCCGGAGTGGTGCCAGTAGCGGCGAAATTGGGAGACGCGCGAAAGAACCATGGGATTCTAGAAAATCCCGCATTGCATGGCGAGTACCCCAAAGAACACATGTCGTGTAGGGTCCTGGACGCGGCACTAAGATTTACGCGTGAAGAAAAATATCACATACCGCGTGACCCGGTGCTGGTGGCTCGCCGTGTACCCTCCAGGGTACACGGGCACGGCCAGGCACATGGGCACAGGTAGAGTACACGGGCACGGCCCGGTACTCAGACATGGCCACGTACACGGGCCCAACAAAAGTACACAGGCGCAGCCAGATGTGTTAGTGGCCTAGAACCAACTACTTTGTACTTTATTCATTAATAAATTCTTTATCGCATCTTGATTGTTCTTCTGCGTGACAATGCATGTGAAAATGTCCTAAGGACAGCTGTTGCGTTAAAGGGTCATAGCGGATCTCTGCTATGATGAGAACAGGGAAGTGTCATAACATTGTTCTTGAATATATGTTCTATGGTCGGATGATGTTATTTGAGGGACACAAATAATACAGACCATTAGGGTGACGACTCATAAAACTTTGAGGCACCTTCTCATGGTGTGCGCTCTTGGTAATATCGAGGAGGATATTATGAGAACGAGAACCGCCAGTAGGAAGTCGGCATTTCATAGTGTCATTGGATGTTCCTATCTGCGGACGTGTGTATTGGTCCTTAGACTTTAAGATTATTATTAATGGGTATTACAACTCGCGCACTTAGATGTATTGACGACACACTGTTCGCAGCGAGGTAGGATACGTTGGGTGCGTCACGAGTAATACTGCATTAATAGATAATTCGAGAAAGGATTTGTCCCTTTTGTTCCATAAAGGAATTAGATATCTCAGGCCCTTTGATGGAATTGATATAGCCCAAATAAATTCATAGCCACGGTAAGGTATGGGCGAGTTCAATTACGGGAAGTCAAAGAAAGAATAATCAAACACATGGGTTGATGGCACTAGCATGCAACCCGCTTGATTAGAGATATCGAGACAAAGGGATTACATTACACAGTAAGCGTTCGTATGAGGTGACACGTCAATGCGGCGTCAACTTCTTTCTTTTGGGTGTCTTGACCCGTTTCTAGACAGTAATCTTGGACTTTAGGCAAGTCCGCCTAATGTCAACGAGAAAGAGGCCTAGAGGGTCACACACTATGTGTATCCAAGTATTTCAAGTAGAATAAAGATTATTCTCGTACTTGGTTTAATAATTATTCAAGAAATCCTAGATCGTTTTAATGTTGAAGGAATAATAAAATGAAAACAAGTACACGTCGTGTATTAATGATTACACGCCGTGTAGTTTTCAATTTTGAAATGGAATGAAAAACAAGTACACGCCGTGTATTTATGATTACACGCCGTGTAATTTTTCCAATCGGGATTTTGAGGAAATAATATTGTTTTATTAAATGATATTTATTATAATCAGCGTGGGCGCATGTCAAGAAATCAATGATTCGACATGGGGGTTTTCAATGAGAGTTAATGAAATAAATAAAACACGTAACGCGTTTATTTATTGTCATAACTCTATAAATCTCAAACTCGATTATAAATATCCTCACAACCCCAACATTTTTCCCTAATCGTTGTGCACAACAATTCTGGAGAGTTCTCTCAATGCCGAAAGAACTCCTTCCTCCAAGAACGCTCTCAAGCCCGAGAGAGATCCACCACCACCGGACCAAGGCGATCGAAGGCGGACATCACAAGGGAAGGTTCTTCCGCGCTAGCACCCGAAGATCCCTTCGGCGACGTCCAGAGATACGTGGAACACGTGTGGATCACCGCTAGAGGAATCCTACACTTGGATTCTACGACGCAACGACGGATCACAGGATCGTGACCGGAGACATCAACGAAAAAAGAATTTCACCAAGGTAATTCTTGTGAATTAATTAAATTAATTATAACCAACATATGATGATCTTATCTCTATGGTTCTGGGATTCCCTCTTTTGTTTTTCGTTCTTCGTTCTATTCCGAAGATTCGGCGTTTTATATCGTGATGGATCTCAAATTGAACGTTGTTTAACGTTAAAATTAAAGTGAGGCAAACCCACAAACGCTTTTCCGCTGCGCCCGGAACCTACAAGTGGTATCAGAGGGGTCATATCGTTGATTATAATTATTTAGTTTTTAATTGATGATTTACGCATTTAATAATTCAGTTGTTTCTATTCAAGTTAATCCTTCTTTAAATCTGAATCTCGAGATTTATTCCTCTATCGTTTCTCGTTCACCATACAGATACGACTTTTTCTTTTAATTTTTGATTAAAATAAAATAGAGGATCTTATTCGGAGGTGCCAGACATTCATTGCCGTACAACACGAGAATACACGGCGTGTATTCGGAAGTACACGCCGTGTAGTCTAGGTTCAACCAATTGGTCTAATCCGCCAAATCAGGTCGTGTATTGGATCTTATCTAAGTCATTTATGACACCGTGTGTTGACCAGGAACAGGTGGCACACGGTTTCCGGATTACACGTTGTGTGGTCCAATGAACACGGCGTGTAGTCCCTTCGGGTTAGGGTTGGACCGTGTACCCCGTACACGCCTTGCCCGTCTGGAAACCGTGTAACACGAAAAATACACGGCGTGTGTCCCACTGAACACGCCGTGTACTCCGAAAATTTCCGAAGTACATTAACATGCCATGTCCTCGGGCGTGTACTTCGGATGGACGGTGAACAAAAGTACACGCCGTGTAGTCGGAACTACACGCCGTGTACTCATCAAAATTACGCAGATTTATTAAAATTTATTATTATATTATACAAACCCTTGAGACGTGTACCATAGTGCAGGCGTAAAGCTGAGGCACAACACGTGATAGGTGTTTTATATATATGTGTTTAATTTAACAATTTGCATAACGTTCATTTTACTCATTGGGTAGTTATGAACGGGAATTCACCGGGTTGCCTCCAAGGTACAAGTTACGTACAAGGATAATTTTAAATGAATTTATTTGTTTAAAATTATGATGGATGAGAATCTCAAGGAAATTCAGAAAAAGGATTTAAGATCAAAGAATTGATTAATTAAAGATAATTAATTGATTCGAGCGTGATTTATCTTAAACAAGAACGATTAAAGAATTGAATGCTAGTTTTATTTATGCGTAAATAACGTTGCATGTATCGATGATCATGAGCTAGACCAAGACCTTTGTATGTGAATGGTTTCTTTTAATTTATTTATTTAAATTAAATTTGTTGGCCTGCGAGTCTTCTCCTCATTAATATGTAGGGTCTGCGCGCCCAAGGATTCTTTTATGTAAAACCCCTTTTTACCCCTCACCTGCGTGTGAGATAAATGCATATGTAATGGATGGAGCTCCCAAGCTAGTGCAGGCGGTTCAAGTCAGCAGCCAAGGTGAAACCAATCAAAGGAGATACAAAGGTAGACAGGTGGAAAGCTGTAAACACGAACCTGCAAAGTTCAAGGTGTTTCTCCCCTAGGTCTTTGATTAGTTTATCAACCACTAGATAAACTAACCAATAGAACAAACTCATGATCATACCATTTATTTTATTTCTGTCAGTTGCATGGTTTATTTATTGTGGGTGTGTTGTCACGATCACACAATTAATGAATTTAACAAGCATGCAAGATGGAACTAAAATAAGACCGGCTTATGTGTAAATATTATCTTAGACATGGTTAATCACTTAAGTATATCCCACTTAATATTAAAAAGCATGTAATCAAAGATAATAAAATGGCAATTTACGTATAAGAATAAAATCCCTCAAAAAAATATTAAGTCGGTATAGTCTTCCATAATCTTGGTTAGAATCGAACCATAGTTCAAAGTGTTTGACCAACCCTAGTTGGGGTACTTTCAATTATAGGGGAATTCTAATTCAAGGTTTTTGGTTGACTTGACTTGGTTCGCATCAAGGGTTGACTGCCACAGCAGGACTTGGTGTGGCCAAGAGGCAAAGGTTGAGGAAATCAAAAATAAAAGGATTTCAGAATTGGGGAGTCCACTCAGCGGATAAAGGAGCTGCGAGTTAATGCAGTTGGCATTTGGAATGTCTACCTAAAACCCTTCAAGTTGTTTGACCAACCCTAGTTGGTGTAATGCGAAGGGCAATATGGATCTTTGCCACTAGAATATTCAAGCAACAAAATATTCCGAAGTCAATGGTGAGAGCTATTGAATTTCGATAAAATAGTGGGAGACTAATAGGTATTAATTTATTTATTTGTCTCAGTTTTGTAATAAAGTACTAAACCTTTGCTCATCTTAATTTGTAGAAACGGCAGGAAAATGGCTTCAAACATATCATTGTGAACCATACTCGAGAAGAAAAACCTTCTCACCGGCACCAATTTTCAAGAGTGATAGAGGCGTTTACGCGTCATCCTTCGCCACGAAAGGAAATTGTATGTGCTGGAAGAGCCTGTTCCAGTTGTGCCTGGAAAAAAGGCCAGTGATGAGGAAATATCTCTCTACGCGAAACACATGGATGATGCCACAGATGTCCAGTGTTTCATGCTCTCGACCATGACTAATGAGCTCTTGAAGCAACATGAAAACATGGACGCGTATAGCATGACGTCTCACCTTAAGGATCTCTACCAAGAGAAAACGAGACAGGAGAGATATGAGATCTCCAATGCTTTGTTTACAACTAAGCTTGGAGAGTCTGCGTCAACTGGGCCTCATGTAGTCAAGTTTATTGGCTACATTGAACGTCTGGACATCTTAGGGATTAAATTCCCGAATGAGTTGCATACACATCTCATCCTATCATCACTGCTCAAGACCTTTTCTAACTTCATTGTCAATTATAACATGAGCAGTAACGAGAAGAGTCTATCAAAACTTCTGACCTTGATTTGTCAGGTAGATAAGGACATGAGACGTGACAAACCCGCAGTCCTTATGCTGAATAAGAAAAGGAAGGACAAGGCAAAGGGGTCAAAGACTTATAAACTGTCTGAAGCCCCCGAGCGTCGTCCCTCCAAGAAGGGGAAGATCCAGAGGCAGGGCAAGGAACGGGAGGCAGTGTGTTTTGCATGTGGCAAGCAGGGCCACTGGTAGAGGAACTGCACCCAGAAGCTTGGGGACGCTAAAGGTGTGTTCGTTATCGAGTGCAATCTTTCTATTTCTACATATTGGGTATTAAATACAGCTTGTGGGGCTCACATCTGTATTCAAATGCAGGAACCAAGTAGATTTATAAAGATTGTCAGAGGAGAGGTGGATCTTCGAGCTGCCAATGGCGCAAGGCTGGCTGCGTTGGCTATTGGCGAATACCACCTCTCATTGCCGACTGGCATGATTTTTGTTTTACATAACTGTTATTATGTGCCTAGTGTTACCAAGAACATAATTCATGTATCTTGTTTGGATATAGATGGATTTCTTTTCAAGTTTGGAAATAAGGGTTGTCTCTTTTATAAGAACAACATATGTTATGGTATGGCACACTTAAATAATGGCTTGTATGTATTAAATCACGAAAACCAAGTGTTGGCAATCGATAACGAAACAAACTCACATGACTCATACATCACCCAGTTCTGCCATCACCGCCTCAATCATGTAAACGAGAAGCGTTTGACAAAGCTCTGCCAAGATGGCTATTTAGACTCTACTGAGCTAAAACCACTTGATAGATGTCACGCTTGTTTACAAGGTAAAATGACCAAGCCGTCTTTCGGTGGACAGGGCGAAAGGGCCACAGAGCTTCTAGGATTGGTACACACTGATGTATATGGACCATTTCCAGTAGAAGCTAGAGGTGGATATTCTTACTTCATTACTTTTACTGATGATTTGAGTAGATATGGTTATGTCTACTTAATGAGGTATAAGTCAGAAGGCTTAGAGAAATTTAAGAAATTCAAGAATGAAGTAGAGAATCAGCTTGGTAAGAAGATAAAGAAGCTTCGAACGGATCGAGGTGGAGAATATCTGAACCAAGAGTTCATCGATCTTCTACGGGATTCTGGGATTCAATCTCAGCTCACTCCTTATACACCACGGTGGAATGGTGTTAGTGAAAGGAGGAACCGCACCTTTTTGGACATGGTGAGGTCGATGATGAGTCATGCAGATCTTCCATTATCCTTTTGGAGATATGCATTACAAACTGCAGCATACACATTAAACTGAGTACCAACCAAGGCGGCAAATGGAATTCCCTCCGAGTTATGGAATGGCTTGCCGCACACACGTGTATGGGGATGCGAGGCGTTTGTTAAGGCCTTCTCGGGCAACAAACTAGCACTCCGGGGCACGAGCTGTATCTTTATAGGATATCCCAAAGAAACAAAAGGATATTACCTATATAACCCTCAAGACAAGAAAGTGATTGTCGACAGACAAGTCGTCTTTCTTGAGAGGGAGCACATCCACAAAAAGGATAGTGGGAGCAAGATTGACTTCGACGAAGTTGATGCTCAAGATACACAGGAGTTGGTACAGGAACAAGTTCCACAGGTCCCCGTGGAAAAGGTTCCAGAAACACAAGTACTGTGTAGGAGCTCAAGAGAGGTAAGGAAACCAGAGAGATTTTGTTTCCTAGTCACCGAGGATGGTGAATCATTATTATTGGACAATGATGAACCTCTCTCCTACAAGGAAGCAGTAGAAAGCTCAGAAGCTGCAAGATGGCTAGAAGCTATGAATTCTGAGATGGATTCCATGTATCAAAACCAAGTCTGGGTTCTGGTCGATGAGTCAGTTGATGTAAAGTATGTTGGATGCAAATGGATATTCAAGAGAAAACTGGACATGGAAGGTCAAGTTAGCACCTATAAAGCAAGGCTGGTGGCTAAAGGATTCAGACCGCGTCAAGGAATTGACTATGATGAAACCTTCTCACCAGTTGCCATGTTTAAATCCATAAGAATCATACTTGTCATAACAGCTTATCATGACTACGAGATTTGGCAAATGGATGTCAAAACAGCATTCCTTAACGGGAACCTTCAGGGAAGATGTCTATATGACACAACCAGAAGGGTTTGTGACACCAGGTGAAGCCAAACGGGTTTGCAAGTTGCAGAAATCCATTTATGGATTAAAGCAAGCATTCAGGTCATGGAACATTCGATTTGATGAACCCATAAAGGAATTTGGTTTCATTAACAACGAATGTGAGTCATGTATTTATAAGCGGTTTAATGGGAATGCGGTCGTTATCCCAGTAGTATATGTTGGCGACATATTGCTTATTGGAAACGACGTACCAGCCTTACAGTCAGTTAAGGACTGGTTGAACAAGTGTTTCTCCATGAAGGACTTGGGTGAAGCAGCCTACATTCTAGGGATCAAGATCATTAGTGATAGATCCAAGAGACTGCTTGAACTAAGTCAGGGAACATACATTGATCAGATACTAAAGAGATTTAGTATGGAGCAATCCAAGAGGGGATTGGTTCCAGTGTCACATGGCCTACATCTTTCTAAGAAAATGTGTCTCAAACACAACAAGAGAAAGATAGAATGAGTAAGATCCCATACGCTTCGGCTATAGAATCCATCATGTATCATGTTATGTACCAGGCTTGATGTTGCCTATGCACTGAGCATGGTAGGCAGATATCAAGCAGATACAGGAGAACATCATTGCACTGCTGTTAAGACTATCCTTAAGTATCTGAGAACAACTAAGGATATGTTCCTAGTGTATGGAGGAGACGAGGAGCTTGTCATCAGAGGGTATGCTGATGCTGGTTTTCAGACAGATCAGAACAATCTAAAATTGCAATCTGGATATGTTTTTTGTCTCAATGTAGAAACTGTGAGCTGGAAGAGTTCAAAGCAGCCAGTTGTCGCCGATTCTACAGCAGAGTCCGAATATATAGCGGCTTCTGATGCAGCCAAGAAAGCCGTCTGGATTCAGAACTTTGTCGAGAAGCTTGATGTGGTGCCTAGCAGTAAAGATCTTATCACGTTGTATTGTGATAATACTGCAGCGGTGGCTCTTGCAAAAGAACCAAGGTCACATCAACGAACAAATCACATACTCCGAAAGTATCATCTCTTGAGGGATTTCTATCAAAGGGGTGAAGTTGCAGTGAGCAGAGTGTCCACGGAAGAGAATGTGGTGGACCCCATGACTAAAGGTCTATCTCAGCAGAAGCATGAATATCATGTGAGCACTAGCGGGTTAAAGGTTGTTAGCAGTTAACTCTAGTCCAAGTGGGAATCTGTTGGAGTTGGTGGCCTAGAACCAACTACTTTGTACTTTATTCATTAATAAATTTCTTATCACATCTTGATTGTGCTTCTGCGTGACAATGCATGTGATAATGTCCTAAGGACAGCTGTTGCGTTAAAGGGTCGTAGCGGATCATTACTATGATTAGAACCCGGAAGTGTCATAACACTGTTCTTGAATATATGTTCTATGGTCGGATGATGTTATTTGAGGGACACAAATAATACAGGTCATTAGGGGTGAGGACGCATAAAACTTTGAGGCACCTTCTCATGGTGTGCGCCCTTGTTCATATCCAGGAGGATATTATGAGAACGAGACCCGCCAGTAGGAAGTCCACATTTCATAGTGTCATTGGATGTTCCTATCTGCGGACGTGTGTATTGGTCCTTAGACTTTAAGATTATTATTGATAGGTATTACAACTCGCGCACTTAGATATATTGACGAAAACTGTGACGACACACTGTTCGCAGCGAGGTAGGATACGTTGGGTGCGTCACGAGTAATACTGCATTAATAGATAATGCGAGAAATGATTTGTCCCTTCTGTTCCATAACGGAAGTAGATATCTCAGGCCTTTTGATGGATTTGATATAGCCTAAATAAATCCATGGTCATGGTAAGGTATGGGCAAGTTCAATTCCGAAAAGTCAAAGAAAGAATAATCAAGCACGGGTTGATGGCACTAGCATGCAACCCGCTTGATTAGAGATATCGAGACAAAGGGATTACATTACACAGTAAGTGTTCGTATGAGGTGACGCGTCAATGCGCCGTCAACTTCTTTCTCTTGGGTGTCTTGACCCGTTGCTAGACAGTAATCTTGGACTTTAGGCAAGCCCGCCTAATGCCAACGAGAAAGAGGCCTAGAGGATCACACACTAAGTGTATCCAAGTATCTCAAGTAGAATAAAGATTATTCTCGTACGTGGTTTAATAATTATTCAAGAAAGCCTAGATCGTTTTAATGTTGAAGGAATAATAAAATGAAAACAAGTACACGTCGTGTATTAATGATTACACGCCGTGTAGTTTTCAATTTTGAAAGGGAATGAAAAACAAGTACACGTCGTGTATTTATGATTACACGCCGTGTAGTTTTTCCAGTCGGGATTTTGAGGAAATAATATTGTTTTATTAAATGATATTTATTATAATCAGCGTGGGCGCATGTCAAGGAATCAATGATTCGACATGGGGGTTTTCAATGAGAGTTAATGAAATAAATAAAACGCGTAACGCGTTTATTTATTGTCATAACTCTATAAACCTCAAACTCGATTATAAATATCCTCACAACCCCAACACTTTTCCCTAATCGTTGTGCACAACAATTCTGGAGAGTTCTCTCAAGGCCGAAAGAACTTCCCCCAAGAACGCTCTCAAGACCGAGAGAGATCCACCACCACCGGATCAAGGCGATCGAAGGCGGACATCGCAAGCGAAGGTTCTTCCGCGCTAGCACCCGGAAATCTCTTCGACGACGTCCAGAGATACGTGGAACACGTGTGGATCACCGCTAGAGGAATCCTACACTTGGATTCTACGACGCAACGACGGATCACAGGATCGTGACCGGAGACATCAACGAAAAAAGAATTCCACCAAGGTAATTCTTGTGAATTAATTAAATTAATTATAACCAACATATGATGATCCTATCTTTATGGTTTCGGGACTCCCTCTTGTTTTTCGTTCTTCGTTCTATTCCGAAGATTCGGCGTTTTACATCGTGACGGATCACGGATTGAACGTTGTTTAACGTTAAAATTAAAGTTGGGCAAACCCACAAACGCGCTTCCACTGCGCCCGGAACCTACAAGATGTACACAGGCACGGGTAGGTGGCACGCCGAGTGTCGGCCCGACCTCCACACATCGTGTACCCCTGAAGGACACACCGTGTATATAAAGGTTTACATGTCGTATGGGATGACGAGAAACAGGCAGACCCAGGATAGACGAGACACGACGTGTACTTCCTTCAGGACAAGTTGAGATCATCTACCTCTTCAATATAAACCAAGTTCAATTGAGTGTGATCCCTTGGTCTATCCCTACGAGGGTACAGTGTGGCACTATGTCCTCAACATAGAATTGTGATCCCTTCTACGAGTTCTATTTCAAATAGAGTTTGTGGTATCACTCTATGAGGCCTGGGGTGGGAATCCTCTATCATATCTTTCCTAGGTGGGGTTCGTGGTATCTGTGTGACCATCATGCACAGGGCGTCAATCCCCTATCTAACAGGTTGATCCAGTAGAGTTTGTGGCGTCCCCCAGCGGTACTTCTTTGGCAAGACCCAACGAGCACAACCTCTCGAAAGAACGCCATCAATGAGGCAGCATGGCTCATGGAGTGGATTCTCCCGAACGAGTGTTACCTCGAAGCCTCGAGCATGATTCAGTGGGTGGCAGTATGGTTAAGACCTCTTTGAGACTTGGAGTCTGTTATGAGTATATATGGGTTTCTTTTTTATTATCGTCATGTCTCATATCTTGATTGACATACCTGTATATTGATGTGACTGCTCTTGATGCTTTATGTTTGGTGATTTATGGGTGTCCTTCTGGTTATACTCACCCCTACATAGGAACTGTCTGCACATGTCGGGTCTTATGCAGACGACAGGTCATTTGACGAAGTCCTGGGAGGACCGGGAACAGGCAGAGCATAGTTTTGAGCTAGACAGACAAAGGTTCATACCGGTGTTGCATTTGACAGCAGTCTCCTCCTGAGCAGGTTGGACTCTTTTGCAGTTTTTGGTGAGCTTGTATTTGGCCCTTTTGCTTTTCGTACTATGTGGTACTCTGATAGTGGGATTTAGATGTATGCATGCATTGATATCAGATGTATTGTTCTACTTCTCAGCATTGTATGGGCTTGGAGATGTGTAAGTGCGTACAACTTAAGCTAATGTCTCTCATATGTGAGATATGCCTACTCGGTACTAGTAGTCAGCCCATGGGTTATTGGAGGCGGACTTGGGGTTGTCACACTCAGCTTATCGCCGGTCAAGCAGGCCCCGATGGTCAGGTCGTGACAAGAGATGTCACTGTCGCACTAATGCTTAGTCATCAGAGGTCATGCGGTAAGAATTGAGAATATTTGTAGTGTCGTTAGCATGAACAAAGGACCAAGAATCAAGTAGCGATGTAGCAAATCCCTAAGATAGGGAAGCAACATGAACATCAGTCTGTGAAGCATCAGCATTGGCAGAGACAAACTCTGCACATCAAGACTGCATATGTCAAAACTTCTCTTCAAGAGCTCCACCATACCTCAGGTATCAACGGCGATGTTGGAGGAATCAATAATTGCAACCTGAATAGAGTGAGTGACCTAAAGGTGTATTATTCTCTGGGCATCTAGGAAATTTACAGTAGGTGTCAATGGTGTGATTTGGTTGCCCGCAATAGTTGCATCGAAGACTTTTGCAACAACCACAATATGAGCATCAACCTCCACATCCACCAATACTAGATGCAAGAGTCATGATAGATCAGCGATAAAAGTGGTAGACGGTCGATTGACTTTGATAAAACAACTGTAGGCTAAGGATGGATACAGGGAGGTCAGATTAGCAAGTTTCTCTGTCGCCGTAGTACTGAACTCAAAGTTCAAGCCTTGCAAAATAAAAAACGAAAATAGTAATCCACACTGATTGCGCATTTCTCTTGGCATTTGAGAAACATATCATAAATCAATGATCTCATCCACAATCGTCTTCCGATCAGAATAGCATGCAAGATAAGGCGGGGCCCAAACAAAGAAAATGGCTGCAGAAAAAAGCAGACACTTGAGACAAATTTTTGGTTTCAGAATATACGGGTCAACGAGTCTCATGGTTCCTTGTTTGTATTTGTGTTTTTAGCGACATGTCTTGCCCATCGAATTGAGAAATAAGGGCAAAAAATTTGTTGTGCTCAAACTCCCAGAAAACATATAGGGGATCCTTTAGATCAAGAGAAGACTCACAAGATGAGTATAGCGACCCCCTCCATTCAAAAACATGATAATTGTCTTACTCTACGTGGTAAAATTAGAGGAATTGAGACACTCATCTGCTGTGATCAATTTCAGGTTTAGAAGTAATCTCATTAGAGGCCATGAGGAGCAGAAAATAATGTTAACCGGCAAAAGGTCAAGGAACAAAGGGCCCTACTGAATCATCATGGATGCTATAGAAGCGGATTTCATGATTGCAACAGGAATGAGCTATACCAAAGGGTTGGTTTGTTAAAAAGGGGGAAGGGCCTAGGTGACACCATAGGAGTAGGTTGGAGGGACACGCTTGGTGGCTAGAGCAAATCTGGATTGACAATAGAAAGGTTATATATGATTGGTTAGATTGCAGGGCACGCCTGTTGGAGCAGTGTCGGGAGGGTGCCTGAGGCGGCGCCTGAAGAGGTCATGCATGGGGAGTGCGCCCCAGGCGAGGGTGCGCCTAGAGAGTGCCACCAAGGAGAGGGTATGCCTGAGGAGTGCATTTTTGGGGGTGCCTAGATCTCGTCGTGACTTGATGGAAGCACAGGTGGAGCAGCGCTGTAGCAAAAGGGTGGGGTGTGGCTGGAGAAGGAATCAACCAAGGTTAGGACCAACACGGGAGGGAGAGGGAGAGGGAGAGGGAGAAGGAGAGGGAGAGACTAAGAAAATTCCAGACTCTAATACCATGTAGAAGGAATAAACCCAGAAATTGTCTCTTAAGGTCGAGTCTTTCTATTTATAGACTAAGATAAAAGATACAAAGTCCGAGCAGCAGGAGATTTAAAAGTTAAAACACATGGGTTAAGGGGAAAAGGAGATGAAGTGCCCTTGGATGTGTGAAGATGAAGTTGTATTTGTTGTCAATTGGTGAGAGTCAATGTAAGTTGGCAATGTCTGTTGGAAGCTGCTATGTGTTGGGTGCAAACCCAATCCCACATCGATTCCCACAAAAGGGTGATGACTCACATATAAGCTTGGATGGGCAATTCCTCCTATCACCCCATGGGTTTTAGGATGGAACCCCAGAAGGGCCTATGTGTTGGGCCCAAATGGAGCGTGGGCTGAAGAAAATCGATCCTGACAATTGGTATCAGAGGGATGGTGTGGTCCAGATGTGATGTGGGGTATTTCCCAAAAAACCAGTTTGACAACGATAGCAGTTGCTCATTTGAAGCATGTGAATCCATGGTGCCTTGTGTCGAAAGTCTTCCTGATAATTGACGGTCAGGCGGCGAGTCCCGGTGATGAGAAAACGGCGGTGCAAGATGGTTGGATATGATGGATTATCGTTGAAGGGGGGGCCTGTGTGGTCTTTGGTTTGAGGGGAGGATTGTTGGGTGCAAACCCAATCCCACATCGATTCCCACAAAAGGGTGATGACTCACATATAAGCTTGGATGGGCAATTCCTCCTATCACCCCATGGGTTTTAGGATGGAACCCCAGAAGGGCCTATGTGTTGGGCCCAAATGGAGCGTGGGCTGAAGAAAATCGATCCTGACACTATGGAACAAGCAAACGAGGATCCATCTCATGTTGGCAAAGGGAAAGTAGAGACTGCCCAGTCATACATGGGTAAAGGAGATAGATGAAAGTGATGCTGCAATTGAATAACTTGGTTGGCCCGCAACAAATGGCAGACCAGACAACTGACGATTTTTGAGTTGGTCCTAAAATCAAAGACAAGTGCTGTTGTTAAGGAACATGAAAAAATTTGCAAGTGGAGTTGAAGAAGCTAGCACATGAAAAGATTGAAGATATGTGCTTGGAAAAGGAGAAGCTAGCAAAAGTTATCGAGGAACCATCCTTGGAGTACAAAGCATTCTGGAAGTTGTATTGATAGAGTTGATCCAGGGGAGTCCACTGCAGGCAGTTCAGGAGGGCATGACCGACCACCACTACTGTTAACTTCCCATAGGAGGGGGCACTAGTAGAAAAGGAGTCTGTTTAGTTTGTTTAAACTACCTGGGGACAGTAGAGGGGAGTATTGTAAATAGACTCTTTCTTTTGGGTTGTGCTGTATAAGAGGGGAATGGTCCCTAATTGACCGTTCGGACAGTTTAGAAATTGGGGGTGCGGAGCCTCGGCCTGTCCAGGTGAGCCTGTGCAGGAGAGTCAGCCAACTGGTATGTACAGCAATATTCACGATTTGGTAAAGAACTCCAAGCTAGAATTGAGCATTCTTATACTTCTCTACTCTCCGAATTATTCTCTATCATTTGGTGATTTCATTGAGAGTGCGGGAGAACCTGATTCGATGTTGAATAGAGTGGGTAGCAGCAAACGACTGTGAACACGCGAATGGAAATCAGAATCGCATTTTTTGAATCTGCCGTCTCGGAGTTGGAAACGGGAGTCTAACGGCAGGCAAACCTCGAGGTGACCGTCCTTGAGATGAAGACTGATTTCCAATGGCAGATGCAAGAGATTTCGACGGCAGTAGGACAGTTGAATACGTTTGTCCGAAGTTCTACGGGGAATATTGGACAAGTACATGAGAAAATGAAGTCCGACGTCGAGGAGGAAGCCGGAAGCAGTTCAAAGGTTGCAGCGACGATGACTGGTCAAGGAATCAGCGCGGATGAAACGAAGGAGGACGAACGAAGGGGACTGAGTGCGCACACTAGACAGATTGAAATGCAGTTATTCTCTGGTGATGATCCGATATCATGGATATCCCGAGCGGAAACATACTTTTCCATACATCGGACAGGAGAAGACTTGAAGGTGCCGCTGGCACAGATTTGCATGGATGAAATGGCGCGGTATTGGATGATATCCTTGAAGTCGGTATGGTCAGGACTCACTTGGAGGCAGTTGAAGGAGGTGCTTGGGCGATATGGAAGTGCGGCGGAAGAAGATTCACTGATGTTCTTAAAGGAGCTTCAACGGATAGAAACGGCGGACACCTACATTGACGAATTCGGGCGAGTGGCAATGCGGATACCGCACCTCTCAGAGAGGCAGTATATGAACTTGTTTATTGGAGGATTAAAGGCTGAGATTGGCGGTACTGTAATGACGCATCGGCCGCAGAGTAAAGCGAGACTGTTAACATTGATGCGTCGCGTGGAGAGGAAGCTAATAAAGAAGGGAATCCTCAAGCAGCCTTTGACACGTTAACAGGTGGTGCCAGGGGGAACAGGAAGACAGTGGAGTACAAATACAGTACGCGTTGTTCCAACAGGAGAGGGACTTGAACGGGAACGAAGAGGAGGAACAGCGTCGCGCTGGAGAGTTCAGAATTTGTCACGGGAGTATGAAGATAGGAGGGCGAGGGGGCTCTGCTACTCATGTGGACAGAAGTTTGCTCCTGGACACAAGTGCCCCGACAAGGGCTTCAAATTCATGTTGTGGGAGTGTATTGAGCCACAGGAGGAAGCGGAGGAAGAATTTGTTAACAGTGAGGTAAAAGAAGAGATGTTTAAAGAATTAAGAGAGTTGAAAATGCTGAGAACGACTATTTATACCTAGGGAGTGCAGAAGGCAAAGCGCACCCAGACTATGCTGATGGAAGCCAGCATAGAAGGTGTGCCGGTGATAGTACCGGTAGGCAGTGGAGCTAGCCATAACTTTATTTCGAAACAGCTACTAAAGTCTCTAACGATACAGGCCACGGAGACATCACCTTTTCATATCCGGATGGGAGATGGACATCAAGTAGATTCAAGGGGACTGTGTAAGGAATTGAAGCTGAGTATGGGAGTGGAAGAATTTGAAGTTGATACATACATTTTTGACACAACTGGACCTTATTTGGCTTTGGGAATTTCCTGGCTCGAAACTTTGGGGTATGTGACTACACATTGGAGTAAGATGACGATGGAATTTGTTTGGAAGGGGCGAACTGTGGTTCTACAGGGAATTGAACGGCAACAGAGGATGTCGGGAGCGTTCCTAGAGTACCTGGGAAGGGTAAGTATTTTAATACAGGGAATACATTGGACAATAACCGGAAACAAAGTAGATAGAAGTGCAGAAATTAGCCCAAGTCAGTTGATACAGCTGCAAAAGTGGTTACGGAAGTACGAAGGCGTCTTTGAGGTGCCAAGGGAACTACCACCACAAAGGGAAACGGATCACGCTATTAAGCTGAAGGAAGGTGTGGATCCGATTAACATACAGCCTTACAAGTTGGTTGTTTCTCAAACTGAAACAAACAATTCTAAAGACAAACTGTATTCAAAAGAAACCTGAAGTACAGTTCGGAAGGTTACAAACTCTCAGGGGAAGAAGAAGGGGAAGGAGGATACCACAAGAACTTCAAGATGGCTCTGTGCTCTCCCGCCCAAGCCTCAGCCGAGGGACTCCAATCTCTAACTGCCTAACTGACTCCCGAACCCCCTCCCTTACATTTATTCCCCAGGCAACTAAGACTCACGTGCGCCCTAGTCCCCACGTGACTCCCCACTAACATCTCCCCCTCACGTGCCCTGCTTCCTTCGGGAGTAGACTTGTCGGGTGGCAGGGTCCCCACTGGCTCTAACACTGGCCCCTCCTTGAAAAGCAGTCTTGTCCCCAAGACTGAAGTGAGGAAACTGGTTGCGGAGAGTGAATTTGTCCTCCCAGGTTGCATCATCAGTCGGGCTGTCAATCCATTGAATTAAGAACTGGGGATGGGCCATACCGTCTTTTAAATACAACCGGTGAGACAAGACATCCAATGGTTCAGGATAATGGGCAGCATCCGAATCCATACCAGGCCGTACAGTAGGGTGCACTGGTTGTGTGCCAATTGCTTTCTTCAACTGGGAAACATGAAAAACCGGGTGAACCCGAGCTGTAGCTGGTAAATCTAATCGATAAGCTACAAAACCAATCCGTTACAATATGGTAAAAGGACCGTAAAATCTGACAGCCAACTTGGAATGAATTTGTTGAGCAAATGTATGCTGCTTATACGGCCGAAGTTTTAAGTAAACGTGATCGCCAACTTGAAAATCAACTGCTCGCCGATGCTTATCAATTGTTTGCTTCATATAGTCTTGTGATCGAGACAAATGATGGCGGAGTTGGCGTAGGGCCTCATTCTGATCCCCTAAAGCAGAAGTATTGTCGGAGGCTTTCGACCATAGACTACTTCAAATGAGGTGGTCTGAATGGAGATATGTCAGGTGGTGTTGTAGCACCACTCAGCCCATGGAATCCAAAAGGACCAAGTACGAGGCTGGTCGCCCCCAAAACATCGCAAATTGGTTTCAAGACAGCGGTTGATAACCTCTGTTTGACCATCCATTTGGGGATGGAAGGCGGAGCTAAACCGTAGGGCTGTGCCATGTTGACGAAATAATTTTGTCCAAAAATTACTAAGAAAAAGAGGATGTCGATCACTTACTATAGAAGTAGGTAGGTCATGTAACTCACGAATAAAAAGTTCTGCAACCAACAAAGCTGTATAGGATGTTTGAGAAGCAGGAAATGAGCAAATTTGGACAGCCGGTCGACAACCACCAAAACTACATCATAGCCTTTGGATTTGGGAAGAGCGGAGATGAAATCCATCGATAAATCCGACCATATCTGTATAGGAACGTCCAGGAGATGCAGCAAACCCAAGGGAGCAAGTGTAGAATACTTAAAAGCGTTGGCATACATCACACTGCTGAACATAATTTTTAACAGCCTGTTTCATCCCCACCCAATATAAATTGGCGGTAAACTTTCTATAAGTTCGATAGAAACCTATGTGTCCCCCTGAGGAGTAGAGTGAAACTCGGATAATAAAATTTGAACCCAAAGGGAGGTGCATGGAATGGCCAAACGTCCATGATAAAGGAGAACACCCTGGTTAAGTGAAAAACCAAGTGCAATGGGCTGCAACAGCGCACTCAGAATCCTTCCAAGAAACCGATTAGAAGAGACCCCTCAGTTAAATTCCGCCCCTCCTACCATTCAGGCCAAGATTTTATCAAACAAAGGTGAGACTCCCCCTCTTCTCTCCTGGACAAAGCGTCGGCAGCAGAACTTTCCTTACCCAGTTTATAACAAATATCAAATTGATATCCCAGTAACTTTGCTATCTAGCATTGCTGATCGACAGATGTAATACGTTGTTGCATCAAATATTTAAGGCTACAATGGTCTAAATAGATGAGAATCTGATAGCAAAGTTGAAGTAAGCAATGGTCCGTCTTTCCTGCATGAGGACCCCCTATCCCACGTCCCGACGCGTCACACTCCAACTCAAATTGTTTGGAAAAGTCTGGCAAAGCAAGGACAGGAGCCTCGGTCATTAACTGCTTTAACTGATTGAATGCTTGAAGGGTCTCAGCTAACCAAAAGAAATTGTCCTTGCGAGTGAGGGCAGTAAGTGGTCGTGCCACCTTTCCATCGCCGCGAATAAACTTGCAGTAATACCCTGTTAAACCAAGAAATCCATGGACTGCTTTAAATGTAGTGGGAACTGGCCAATCCAGCATTACTTGGACTTTTCCCTGATCCATGGAAACACCCGCAGCTGAGATTATGTGACCCAAATATTCAATTTTCCATTAGCCGAAATGACATTTTTTTCGGTTGGCAAAAAACTGATTTGTGTGGAGAATCTGAAGCACCGCTGCGAGATATTGTAAATGCATCGACCAAGTTCTACTGTACACAATAATGTCATCAAAAAAAAATGAGAACATGATGTCGCAACAAAGAACGAAATAGCTCGTTCATAGTAGACTGAAAGGTGGATGGTGCATTCATCAATCCAATAGGCATTACGAGATACTCGTAATGGCCACTATGAGTCCAAAAAGCGGTTTTTTCCACATCACATTCTCACATACGAATCTGATGGTAGCCTGCTCGGAGATCCGGCTTTGAAAAATAAGTAGCTTCATGCAACTCGTCAAGCAATTCTTCTACCGCCGGAATGGAAAATTTATCTGGTATGGTAACTTTGTTCAAGGCTCGATAATCCACACACAGCCGCCATGTCCCATCTTTTTTTTAACTAACAATACTGGGCTGGAAAAGGCACTAATGTTGGGTCATATAATGCCACTGTCTAACATTTGTTGAACCTGCTTTTCAATTTCATTCTTTTGAAAGTAGGGGTAACGATATGACCGAACTGATACTAATCCTTGACCAGGAATAAGATTTATTGCATGCTCTTGCTACCGCTGTCTGGAAGTCCCCCAGATTCATCGAAAACTAGCGAAAAATGACTAAAAACCTGCTGTAATTCCCTGCTTTGGTGGTCGGTCAAAATCTATTCCCCATCATTACCTCTGCCTCCCATAATTTGACAATGCGTATTGTTGTTGATTCATTGACCTGAGGCCCACTGATCCAAGGAGTGGGTTGTTTCATCCGTCCGTTGCACTCCCAACAAAGTATAACGCTGGCTGTTCACCACAAATTTCATGACCATAGATTTCCAGTTGATGCATACATCTCCAAGTGTACTTAACCATGTCACTCCCAAAATGAGACCCAACCCTCCAATTTCTAAGACGTGTGCTTCAATGGAACAACCGTAAGCTCCTAAGACTAACCATATGTGTTGGCAGACCCCTTTAGTTCCCGTTTTATATCCATCTCCGAGTTTCACTCTCATACTTCGGGTATCCAAAACGGACAAGCCAAGCATTCTAACCAACTTCGGGCTAATAAAATTGTGTGAGGCTCCACTATCGAGTAAAACGAAAACTGTAATTCCCTTAATAGTGCCTTCAATTTTCAAAGTCATAGTTGATTCCTTCGAACCATAACCAAAGCTGTACAAAATTCCCACACCTTGCAAATCCATTAGTTTACAGACAGCCTCCTGATTGTCATCCACAACTTCCATCTGCTGAGCGGCCTCTTCTTGTGGAAATGTAAGTTGAGGCTCATCATCATCTTCTCCCAAAATTAATATTCTTATTTTGGAATCAGAACATTTATGCATGGGATTATAAGGTTTTCTGCAGTGAAAACATAATCCTTTCCTCCTACGATCTTCCCATTCTTGGCTGGAAAGTTGACAAACTCCTTTTCCAATAGTCGAAACTGTACGCTGTACTTCCCTGCTGAACCTGCAAGGAGGTTCACCTTCCCTTCGTAAAACTTGGGGTAATGAACTAGGTTGCTGGATTACATGAGTCCGAGAGGATTGTGCCCAATCCCTGCTTCCTGACCATCGCGATCCTCCAGCCTGGAGTTGCGGTCCTGCCCCTCTGCCAAGGGCCATCTCAACATGCCGAGCCAACTGCATTACCTGTAAACGAGTCTCCCGATTATGGATTCGAACCCACCTTCTTACCTCCTCCCGCAACCCATGTAAAAAGTAGCCAACATATTGAGATTTCGGCTGTCGTGGAATGAGGGAAGCCGAAAATTCAAACCGCTCAATATACACCTGGATTGTGCCATGCTATTGGTTCGCGGCTAATTCCTCATAAGGATTTTGTACTTCCAATTCACTAAATCTTTCCATTAATTCCATCTTAAATTGTTTCAATGTCAACTGTGGATACACATCTTCTAAAACAGTAAACCAATGAATAGCCACCCCCTTCATACTCACCTGGGCCAAAGAAATCTTGGCCTGCTCAAGAGTCTGATTAATCCGAAAGTATAACTCAGCTCTATTGAGCCATCCCCGAGGATCCTTTCCATCAAAAACAAGTAGCTCCACTCGTCGGACCGCTATCATTGATGCAGGACCTTCATTAACAGTTTCCCCCACTCCATGAGTTCCATCAGTCAAATTCATTTTCTCTTGCACAGGCATCAGCAGACCGCTCGATGCAAAATTGGGAGCAGATTGCGTCGCCTCCTCCTAGATTGGCAACTTCTCCGATCTCATCACAATTCCAGCCATTGATTTCTGCAATTTTTTCAGGTCGGAAATTTCTTGTTGAAAAGCTCCCACAGAAGTCGCTAATCCTGATACGGTCACTTCAACTCGTTCAATTCGTCGGTCACGCATCGTTTCCGCTCGCTCAATTCGCTGTTCCAGAGCCTCTAGGCGAGTTTGTAAGCGAGTCTCTATACTCGAGCTAGGTTTAATATCACCGACTTCGAGTAAACAAGGAAAAGAAAACAAATCGCAAGGTGATAGCAATGACGGACTGAGGTAGAGTTATCCGGCAGATCGGACCAAATGTTAGAGTTCTCAAACTGGAACAAACAATTCTATAGACAAACTGTATTCAAAAGTAACGTGAAGTACAGTTCGGAAGGTTACAGACTCTAAAGGGAAGAAGAAGGGGAAGGAGGATACCAAAAGAACTTCGGGATGGCTCTGTGCTCTCTCACCCAAGCCTCAATCGAGGGACTCCAATCTCTAACTTCCTAACTGACTCCCGAGCCCCCTCCCTTACATTTATTCCCCAGGCAACTAAGACTTACGTGCGCCCTAGTCCCCACGTGACTCCCCACTAACATCTCCCCCTCACGTGGCCTGTTTCCTTCGGGAGTTGTCTTACCAGGTGGTAGGGTCCCCACTGGCTCTAACATTGGCGTATCACATGAGGAATGAGGTGGAGAAACAAGTACAAGAATCGTTGGCGCAAGGGTTTATCAAACATAGCAATAATCCTTATTCAAGTCCAATAATCATGGTTAAGAAAAAAATAAAGGATGGAGGCTGTGTCTAGATTATCGAGCTTTAAATAAAAAAATGGTACCGGACCAATATCCAATACCAGTGATAGAAGAGCTGATGGATGAGCTACATGGGGCAGCCTACTTCACAAAGATGGATCTTAAATCCGGCTTCCATCATGTCTGAATGAAGGTTGAAGACGTGGCAAAAACGGGGTTTAAAACTCACGAGGGACATTACGAGTATATGGTAATGCAATTCGGATTGATGAACGCCCCGTCAACCTTCCAGGCAATGATGAATGCAGTTTTCCGTTCATTATTAAGGGAGTATTGGTTTTTTTTTTACGACATTCTGATTTATACCAAGGGGTGGCCCGAGCATCTAGATCACTTGCGGCCGGTGTTGCAAATTGTGACTTCAAATGTACTATATGCCAACGAAAAGAAGTGCACCTTTGGCAAACGGACCGTGGAGTATTTAGGTCAAATAATTTCCGAGGGAGTATCCATGGATCCTAATAAATTGGTGGCGGTTAAACAGTGACAGGAACCGAAGAATATTAAAGAGGTAAGGGGGTTCTTGGGCCTCACCGGTTACTATCGAAAGTTTATCCGAAATTATGGTAAAATTGTTAGACCACTTATTGCATTGACCAAAAAAGGGGATTTCAAGTGGACAGCGGGTGCCCACGAAGCCTTTGAAATACTCAAGGATCGCATGACTACGGCATCTGTACTAGCGATGCTTGGTTTTTTAAAGTTGTTCACGGTGGAATGCGATGCGTCGGGGTTTGGAGTAGGGTTGTGTTATTACAGGAGGATAGACCGCTGGCAGCACTTATTGGGACGACGATTTGTGGTATACACGGATCATCATAGTTTAAAACATATGCTTAGTCAGCGGGTAATTCCGATGGACCCACAATGTTGGCATGCCAAGTTAATGGGGTATGATTTTGAGGTAATCTACAAGCCGGGAAGGCAAAATAACGCAGCAGATGCTTTATCACAGGTGGCAAAAGGTGGAGGGTGTTTAACCATGACAGTTTCTCAGCCAGCCTGGGAGGAATTTCAGGTTGTGAGAGATGAGATACAGCGGGATGACCGGCTACAGAAGATGGATGACGATTTACAGCAAGGTGGAACGAGTACACCGGGTATACATATCACAATGGCCTCTTGTTTTCCAATAATAAGTTGGCGTTATCAAAGCAATTAGTTTTCATTCCGAAATTATTGCATTACAGCCACTCATCTCCTTCAGGCGGCCATCTGGGTTATTTAAAAACATATAAACAGCTTACTAATGGAGTGGTTTGGTTAGGAATGTCTTGGAGTGTGATGAAGTTTGCGCGGAAGTGTGCAGTGTGTCAGAAAAACAAGTATGAAACGCTCAGTCCAGCAAGATTACTACAACCTTTACCAATCCCAATTTTGGTATGGGAAGAAGTGACAATGGACTTCCTATCAGGGTTTCCCAAACCCCAAGGGTGCGATGTAGTATTTGTGGTGGTAGTTAAGCTAGCAAGTACGCACACTTTATTCCACTCAAACATCCCAACACGCCTAAGGCAGTGGCATAGGTTTTCTTGAGAGAAGTGGTAAAATTGCATGGCATTCCCTGAACAATAATCAGTGACACCAACTAACGGCCAAACCGAGGTTGTCAATCGATGTTTAGAAGCTTATCTGCAGTGTTTTTCAACTGACCAACCTAAATAGTGGATTACTTGGTTAGCTTGGGAAGAATATAGTTACAACACCTTGTATCATACCTCTACCGGGAAGACATCATTTGAAATTGTGTATGGGCGCCAACCCCCACAACTTATACATCATATGAAAGGGGAGGCTGTGGTAGAGGTTGTGGCAAGTGCGCTATCTGATCGTGGTGAGGTATTAAAACAGCTCTGGGAGAATTTGCACCGGGCCCAACAGCTCATGACAAAGTCAACTAACCAGCATTGTCGGGAAGTTACATGTAAGGCTGGAGATTATGTTTGGGTTAAGCTACGACCAAATCGACCAAGGCTGAGGACTCGAATTAATAGGAAGTTGGCTTCCAAGTATTATGGGCCTTTTCTGATTGTTGGACGAGTAGGTGTTGTTGAATATAAACTTCAACTACCAGCCAACAGTAAAGTCCATCCAGTCTTTCATGTATCACAATTACGGGCGGCCGTGGGAACTCATCCTGCAGTGGATACACTACCAACAGATCATGTTGACACTGGAGACTTTCCAAAAGCAATATTGGCAGAATGGTTCCAACGAACTTCGCTCCAGCGGCTGATTAAGTGGCGTGACCAATCTAGAGATGAAGCTACTTGGGAAGATGCTCAAGTGATTCGGATTCAATTCACTGCTTCCCACCTTGAGGATAAGGTGGTAAATCAAGGGGGCGGCATTGATAGAGTTGATCCAGGAGAGTCCACTGCGGGCAGTTCAGGTGGGCGTGACCGACCACCACTGCTGTTTACCTATCATAAGAGGGGGCGCTAGTAGGAGGGGGCGCTAGTAGAGGGCAGTATTGTAAATAGAATCTTTCTTTTGGGTTGTGGGGTATAAGTAAGAGGGGAATGGTCCTAATTGACCATTCGGACAGTTTAGACATTGGGGGTACGGAGCCTGCCAGTCCAGGTGAGCCTGTGCAGGAGAGTTGTCCGACTGGTATGTACAGCAATATTCACCATTTGGCAAGAACTCCAAGCTAGAATTGAGCATTCTTTCTTATACTTCTCTACTCTCCGAATTTTTCTCTATCATGTATTCTGTGTTTATACAATCTTGGACGAAGAATTGAGAAGGCTGGAGATGGTTTGAAGAAGCCCAGAACATATATGCTTGAAGTCTGGACAATATGGCTAAGTGTTGGAATCTGCGTAAGCATCATCTCCCTGTGTTGCATAATCATCATCCAGTGCAGCTGAGTGGAAAAATGGCAAGGTCTTGTCCTGTGTGAGCATCATCCAAGCATCTGCGTGAACATCATAAAGGTTGTGTAGGCACGAATCCTTGTCTGTGAAAAATGGCCAGGTCTTGTCCTGTGTGACCAACATCCAAGCATCTGCGTGAACATCATAAAGGTTGTGTAGGCATGAATCCTTGTCAGCGTAAACATCATTCCCTGAGCAGCGTAACCATCATTCAGACCTGCGTAACCATCAGGCAGACCTGCGAAATCATCAGTCTGCTATGCCTAAACAGATGCATGTCTACGTAACCATGATCTGGCTGGCTGCTGCGTAACCATAATCTGCATATACATCATGTGCGTAAGCATCATTTCAGGCGTCAAGTAAACATAATCTGCGAACACATCGGTCTGCATAGGGATGGTGTTTATCTACATAACCCATCAACGCTTAGAGAAAATTCCAAGTTTCTGCAGACCGGAAAACCATGTTTTAAGATTTAATATCTGAAGAAGAAATTCAAACGTGATGATGCAAGTGTTTTAAACATCACAAACACCAAGAAGGGTTTGTGATTCGAGCCAAAAATTATGAGAGTTGATGTTCAGGGCTGGGATGGGGCTGGGATGAAGAAGATCAATGCAAGAGAAGAAATTGAGACTTTCTTAAAGTCAGAAATTGAGTTTCCAGAATTTATAATTCTGATAAAAACAAAATCAGATGGAAAATTTCCCTATATAATGGAAACAAAAAAACAAACACCAAGGGTTTGTGATTCAAGCCAAAAATTATGAGTTGATGTTCAGGGCTGGGATGAAGAAGATCAATGCAAGAGAAGAAATTGAGACTTTCTTAAAAGTCAGAAATTGAGTTTTAAAAAAACAAACACCAAGAAGGGTTTGTGATTCAAGCCAAGAATTATGAGTTGATGTTCAGGGCTGGGATGAAGAAGATCAATGCAAGAGAAGAAATTGAGACTTTCTTAAAGTCAGAAATTGAGTTTCCAAAATTTATAATTCTGATAAAAACAAAATCAGATGGCAAATTTCCCTATATAATGGAAATAAAAAAACAAATTCCAGTTATATGTAGATTGGAAAACTATTTCCCAATCTATCGATGGAAAGGGGGGGTCGGGCATAGAAGGATGGGCGTGGTCCAAGACAGCGCCCTCTTTAAAAAACTTTTGAGGAAGGCGCTGTTCAGAACAACCCCTTTTATAAGAGTGCGATACTCGACATCGTTTCCAAATTTTCGATATGAGATTCAATAACTATTTTTCTACCATTTAATGAATAATATATCATTTATAATTACACATTAATGATAATAAATTATTAATCATAAAATATTTTCAATAATAATAACTATTTGATAATGTAATAAATAATAACCTACTTATTATGAATTATTATTAAGAAATAATGTTTCGTGTCATGTAAATTATATTTTGTTTATTATATTTATGAATAATACTAATAATAATGATGATGATGATGTATATAAATAAAATAATTTAAATAAAATAATAATATTATTATTATTAAATATAAAAATATAAAAAGAATAATATTATTATTATTATTAAATATAAAAAAAATTGTTTATTTGCTAAAATAATTCATATTTTCTTTTTATTATCAAATAAATTAATAATAATTAATAATCTAATCAATATTAATTATATTATTATTTTAGTTAATAATAATATTATTATTATTATTATTGATTATTATTAAATAATAATTTTTTGTGTCATGTAAATTCTTTTTTGTTTATTATATTTAGGACTTATAATACTATTAATAATGATGATGATGATCATGTATATAATTGTATTATTATTAAATATTATTATTATTAAGTAATATATTAATTACTTCGTAAAAATAATATATTAATTATATTTACTATTATTAATTAGTAGAAAACATTAATTATTTGTAATTAATTATATTATTATTAATTCATATAATTATTAATAACTAATATTTTCTATTACTTGTTTTTATGAAATTATTTTCATTATTAGTTATTTTATATGTTTTATGAATAATAATAATAATAATAATAATAATAATAATAATAATAATAATAATTAAAGATGGTTACATACACACACGGATAAAAAGAAAACACAAGCATCATGAAACTTGACCGTAGATAATAAATCCTAGACAATAAATTCATGATAATAAATGGTAATGAAGTCATACTAAAGTCATGATATTATTAATAAAACCATAATAATAAAGTCATGATATTTATCTTTAATAAAAGTCATGATAATAATAACAATGTTAATATTTATGAATAACAATAATAATAATAATAATAATAATAATACCATTATTAATAATGATGTAAATAGCATTATTATTAAATATTATTAATTATTAAAATAATATTAATAACTATCACTTTAATAATAATATAATTAATAATAATAATATTTACTATTATTAATAATTATAAAATATTAATTATTTTTAATTAATTAATCATATTTTTATTATTAAGTCATGTATTATTATTAACACTTAATAATTTTTATTTATTAGTTTTATGAAATTATTTTCATTTTAAGTTATTTTATATGTTTTGAGCCTTTTAGAGTTACCTACTTCGTTTAAAGCCCAAATGTTGTTTTGAAATAACATTATTTTGTATCATCTATATTAATGTTTGTTTATTATTATTTTGATGAAAATATTTATATCTTTAATTATTTTTTATGTGTTTAGTCTGTTCTAAATTTAATTTTGATTTTATTTATAGTTTATTTTTTATAAGGTTTCAAAATCATCGGTTTGAAACACAACAAAACTTATTATGTTTCAAGTGGGTAACTTTGAAAGCCTATAAAATATAAACTATATGTACAATCAAAATGAAACTTAAAACATAAAATAAACATATAATAAATAGTTGAAAATAAAAATAATCTCATAAATATAATAAACAAAAAATAATTTAAATAACATTAAAAACATAACATTTACACTTTTAATCAAAAATGTTTGTGTCGTGTAAATTAATTTTTATTTGTTATATTTATGAATAATTATTATTATTATTATTATAATTAAAGGCGTTTTCATACACGCAGATAAAAAGAAAATACAGGCATCAGGAACTTATCATGGATAACAAATCCTAGACAATAAAGTCATGATAATAAATGATAATTAAATCATTATAATAAAGTAATGAAATTATTAATAAAGCCAAAATAATAGGCATGATATTTATATTCTATAAAAGTTGTGATAATAATAAAAATGTTATTATTTATGAATAATAATAATAATACAATTATTTTTAATGATATAAATAATCATATTATTATCAAATATTATTAATTATTAATATAATATTAATAATTATCACTTTAATAATAATTTAATTAATAATAATATTTACTATTATTAATAAGAATAAAATATTAATTATTTTTATTTAATTAATTAATCATATTTTGAGTGGATGATGGAGGAAGAGAGGGAACTCCCGACCCTCGATGGAGATCAGTTTGACCTAATCCATCCAAGAGGACTAAACCTCTTCTCTTATGATTCTCAAAGTCAATTTGCTTATCATACTTCGAATGTCGCGAAGAAGGCGCAGATCTTTGATGAACGTATAAAAGATTTCTCCTCCTCTGGTACTTCGAAAGGTTCTTTCATCTTCCAGAAGAACCGTATTGCTCAACGCGTTGTCAGAAAAGGAACTACAGCTCATGTATCAGCCTCGAAGGGAGCAATTTCGGAACAGTTAGAGCTTTGTAAGAACTCGTTTATTTCCCAGATTCCATTACCTAAAGGTACGCAGCCTTCGAAAATTTGCCATCCTGCTATTTGGGGTTTCCAAGACTTCAAATGTGTTTCTCTTAGAAAAAGGATTTTTTCATTTGTTTTTTCCCTCTGCTGACTTAAGAGTCGAGCATGGAGCTTTGGCTCAATAAATTTAAAGCCAGGAACTCTTAGGATCCACGAATGGAATCTGAAATACTTTATGATATTGCCTCTGCGATAGGCATACCAATCCGGATGGATTTGGCTATTGAAAAGGTCAGTTTCGGTCACTTTGCCAGAGTTTTAGTTGAAATTGATTTAAGTTCTGTCTTGATTGATAAGGTGGTTTTATCCACCCCATGATGAAATCAACCTTCCAATTGTGTATGAAAAAATGCCTTTATATTGTGATGTTTGTTGTATCATTGGACACTCAAGATCCAACAGTCGATCAAGTATTGTTTGTGCTAGATGTATGTTGAAGGGACACAATGAGATACATTGCAGAAGAAAGGAAGGTAATCAATCTACCCAAGAGACTGATGTTTAACCTAAGGCGCAGGAGACTCCTAGTGACCCTCCCACCAAAATCACAATCTAACAGTGAGAAGATGATTCAGAATGACCAGCAGATTGGGGATTGCAATAAAAGCCACATGCTGGACTCCACTCATGTTACACTGATGGATGCAAAATCCCCTAATAAGATCAATTCACTTGGGCTGATCTGACAGAAGAAGATGCGACTGAAGTGGGTTTCTCCTTCAAAGATGCCCTGACTAGATGCTTAGAGGAAGATCAAAATGAGATAGAATCTGTTGACAGTCAACTAGAGAAAAACCCTTACTTGGAAGTGTGCTTCCAAAGGCTAGAGAGAGGCTTGTGAGAGGCTTCTTGGGAGCTTGGGGCACCTTGGGAGGATTCTAGAGAGAGTATGGCAGAGGTTGGACGAACTTCAAAAGCTTTGAGTGAGGAGGAAGTGGGAGCTTGGGTGAGTTTATATAGGAAAGGTGAGGGAATTCTTTATTATTTAGGTTTGGGTCCCCCTACATTAAATTAATCCAAACCACAAACCATCTCATGGTTTTTGCCTATGGTTTTTGGCAAAGGAAAGAGGAAAACAATATTTTATAAGGCCAAAGTTCGAAATTCTTAAAATAATAAGGTTGCTTATGTGGAGGTGAGTCACACTCCCATAGAAATTAATTTAAAAAGACAAGGTGTTTAATAAATCTTGAGGGGTCCATTAATGCTTTGAAAAGTAAGTCAAACAAACCAAAAATCACATTATTTTAATGTTAAAACATATATTGGCCGAACATAAAGCTTATAATATTTTATTACATCACCATTGGGTCATTATGATGTCATAAAACACATTATATATTTAAATGGTATTTAATTTTTACCCAAAAATTTGACTGTCTCAAAAAATTATGAAAAATTCACCGTTGGATAATTTCGACGTCCTGATTCTAGAAATAACATTTATTTTATCTAAATAATTTTCTAAATATGTTAATTTTCACTTTTAAAATAAAAACCGACATTTATCGAAAATTCACGGGTTTTGACAGAAATGACTTTCAAACCTTAATAAAAATTATAATTGCATTCATAAAATTATAAAATCATTTATATTTAATAAAAATTAATTTAATAATAAAAATAATATTTTATTAAAATATTATTTAATTCAAAAATCCATTAATTTAATAAAATAGATTTCTTAATTAAATAATAATTAAAAACACTATTTGTACTTTAAAAACTATTTACAATGTCTCAAAAATGACAAGGAGGTATATTCATTATTATATACAAAAATAATATACATGAACATAGTACTAGCGATTCATTACATAACCCCTTAAAACAGCCGCATAAAACCTAAGGGTAAGGTGTGCGATGGTGACAGACTCTTAGGGTGGCTCAGCTAACATTGCTCGAGTGGTAATCTCTATCAACTTCCATTTTTCCCGTAGAAGGTCTCGTTCGAGCTTAACATGGTGAAGCTCAGCTTGGGCTTGGTCAAGAGCGAAGCCCAAGGATGCCACCTCTTTTCCGAGCTCCGACAAATGGGCTTCGTATGGAGCAATTCTACTAGATGTCATCGCTTCTTTTGTCTGAGTAAATTGGATTTGTTAAAGTCCTATATTTATACTAATCATGTGATCATTGTTCAACGGCTATTTTAGCAACGGTCAAAATTCTTAACATAAAACCAAAGAAGTTGACATTTTATATAAACATAAAGAGACATTTAATTTGATCAAGAGTGATTTCCATTAATGAAACTTTGGGTCGTTACAATATTCCCCCCTTAAGAAATTTCGCCCTCGAAATTTTCTTTTTCCCACACTAAAACAGATGTGGGTAACTCAGCTTCATCATTTCCTCCGATTCCCAAGTCGCTTCTTCAAACTTGTGGTTTCTCCACAGCACCTTGACGAGGGGTATTGTCTTATTTCGTAGAACTTTTTCTCTACGATCTAAGATCTTCCCTGGTTGCTCCTCATAAGAGAGATCATCCTCCAATTGTACCACCTCAGAAAAGAGTACATGTGAAGGGTCTGGTATGTACTTCCTTAAGAGGGATACATGAAAGACATCATATACTTTGGCCATGGCAGGTGGAAGTGCTAGTCGATAGGCCACAGCCCCGACACGATCAAGAATCTCGAAGGGGCCGATGTACCTTGGACTTAACTTCCCTTTCCTTCCAAACCTCATGACCTTCTTCCACGGAGATATGCGTAGAAAAACCATGTCTCCAACTTTAAACTCAAGGTCTCGTCGACGATTATCTGCATAACTCTTCTGTCGACTCTGGGCTGCCTTGATATGTTGTTGAATGGTTTTCACCTTCTCCACCATTTCTTTGACCATTTCTGGTCCAAGCAGCTTATGTTCACCGACTTCATCCCAACATGTCGGTGTTCTGCACCTTTTCCCATACAGGGCTTCATATGGTGCCATTTGGATGTTTGAGTGGAAACTATTGTTATAAGAGAACTCAACCAGAGGAAGATGTTGATCTCATCCTCCTTTAAAGTCCATTGAGCATGCTCTCAAAATGTCCTCAAGTGTTTGAATAGTCCGCTCGGATTGGCCATCAGTTTGAGGATGATAGGCCGTACTGAAGCTCAGTTCAGTATTCAGAACATGTTGAAAACTCTTCCAAATCTTAGAGGTGAATCTTGGATCTCGGTCAGACACAATAGATAGTGGTACTCCATGCAACCTTACCACTTCCCTGATATATATCTGTGTCAGTTGATCCAATGAGAAATCCTCTCAAATAGCAATGAAGTGTGCAGTCTTTGTAAGACGATCCACAACAACCCAGATTGCATTGTTGTCTTTGGATGTCCTTGGAAGTCCGGTAACAAAATCCATGGTGATGTTCTCCCATTTTCATTCTGGTATGGGCAATGGTTGCATCATCCCCTTAGACTTTTGTCTCTCTGCCTTCACTTGCTGACACACCAGGCACTTTGATGTATATTCAGCGATCTCCTTCTTCATATTATCCCACCAAAAGTTTTCTCGGAGATCTCGATACATCTTTGTGCTCTCTGGGTGAATAGAGAAATTTGAACTATGTGCATCATCCAAAAGTTCCTTCTTCATCTCCGGACTTGATGGAACACATAATCTTTTCCCAAACCGCACAATTCCTTCTCCATTAACATTAAACTCTGAGGATTTCCCCTTTTTGATAGCTTCCATTTTTTCCTGAATTCCCACATCATCCTTTTGAGCATCCTTTAACCTTTCCAAAAGAGATTGTTGAGCAATCATTTGTGAAAGGATTGATGATGTTCCCTTCTTTATGATTCCCACGTCCATCTTCATCAAGTCTAAGAAGATTGGATCTTTCTCAATTCTCATCATTGATAGAATTGCTGGGTCCTTTCTACTTAGGGCATCTGCCACCTTGTTCGCTTTCCCAGGGTGATAATGTATTGAACAGTCATAATCCTTGATGAGCTCTATCCATCTTCTCTGGCGCATATTAAGCTCTTTGTGTGTGAATATATATTAAAGACTCTTGTGGTCAGTATATATCTCACATTTCTCTCCGTAGAGATAATGCCGCCAGATTTTCAAGACAAAGATCACATCCGCCAACTCCAGATCATGCGTTGGATAGTTTCGCTCATGGATTTTCAACTGCCTTGAGGCATAGGATATCACTTTATCATTCTGCATCAGCACACAGCCTAAGCCCTTCTTAGAAGCATCACTGAATACCACAAAAAGTTCCCCACTTGTGGGTAAGGTGAGCACGAGCGCAGTGATAAGCCTCCTTTTCAACTCCTTGAAGCTTTCTTTGCATTCATCACTCCAAGCAAAACTTTACTCCCTTTCGAGTTAGCTTGGTAAAAGGGTTGGACAATCGTGAGAAATTTCTCACAAATCGTCGATAATATCCAGCTAACCCCAAGAAGCTACGGATATCCGTTACCGATGTTGGCCTCGGTCATCCCTCAATTGCAGCTGTTTTGGAGGGGTTCACAGATATCCCATTGCTTGTGATGATATGGCCCAAGAATGAGACCTCATTCAACCAGAACTCACACTTGTTGTACTTTGCATAGAGCTTCTCCTTGCGCAAAGTCTCTAGTACAGTTTTTAAATGCTCCTCATGATCCTCCTTGGTTTAGGAGTATATTAGAATATCATCTATAAAAACTACCACAAATTTGTCAAGGTAATCTCTAAAGACTCTATTCATCAAGTCCATGAATATTGTTGGAGCATTGGTGAGTCCGAAAGGCATTACTATGAATTCATAGTGCTCGTACCTTGTACAAAAAGCAGTCTTGGGGACATCTTCCTTCTTCACCCTTACTTGTATTTCATGTTTGAAGGAGGTATCATTCTTGGGTCATATCATCACAAGCAATGGAATATCTGTGGACCCCTCCAAAACATATGCAATTGAGGGATGGCCGAGGCCAACATCGGTAACGGATATCCGTAGCTTCTTGGGGTTAGCTGGATATTATCGACGATTTGTGAGAAATTTCTCACGATTGTCCAACCCTCTTACCAAGCTAACTCGAAAGGGAGTAAAGTTTGCTTAGAGTGATGAATGCGAAGAAAGCTTCAAGGAGTTGAAAAGGAGGCTTATCACTGCGTCCGTGCTCACTTTACCCACAAGTGGGGAACTTTTTGTGGTATTCAGTGATGCTTCGAAGAAGGACTTAGGTTGTGTGCTGATGCAGAATGATAAAGTGATATCCTATGCCTCAAGGCAGTTGAAAATCCATGAGCGAAACTATCCAACGCATGATCTGGAGTTGGCGGATGTGATCTTTGTCTTGAAAATCTGGCGGCATTATCTCTACGGAGAGAAATGTGAGATATATACTGACCACAAGAGTCTTAAATATATATTCACACAAAAAGAGCTTAATATGCGCCAGAGAAGATGGATAGAGCTCATCAAGGATTATGACTGTTCAATACATTATCACCCTGGGAAAGCGAACAAGGTGGCAGATGCCCTAAGTAGAAAGGACCCAGCAATTCTATCAATGATGAGAATTGAGAAGGATCCAATCTTCTTAGACTTGATGAAGATGGACGTGGGAATCATAAAGAAGGGAACATCATCAATCCTTTCACAAATGATTGCTCAACAATCTCTTTTGGAAAGGTTAAAGGATGCTCAAAAGGATGATGTGGGAATTCAGGAAAAAATGGAAGCTATCAAAAAGGGGAAATCCTCAGAGTTTAATGTTAATGGAGAAGGAATTGTGCGGTTTGGGAAAAGATTATGTGTTCCATCAAGTCCGGAGATGAAGAAAGAACTTTTGGATGATGCACATAGTTCAAATTTCTCTATTCACCCAGAGAGCACAAAGATGTATCGAGATCTCCGAGAAAACTTTTGGTGGGATAATATGAAGAAGGAGATCGCTGAATATACATCAAAGTGTCTGGTGTGTCAGCAAGTGAAGGCAGAGAGACAAAAGTCTAAGGGGATGATGCAACCATTGCCCATACGAGAATGAAAATGGGAGAACATCACCATGGACTTTGTTACCGGACTTCCAAGGACATCCAAAGACAACAATGCAATCTGGGTTGTTGTGGATCGTCTTACAAAGACTGCACACTTCATTGCTATTTGAGAGGATTTCTCATTGGATCAACTGGCACAGATATATATCAGGGAAGTGGTAAGGTTGCATGAAGTACCACTATCTATTGTGTCTGACCGAGATCCAAGATTCACCTCTAAGTTTTGGAAGAGTCTTCAACATTCTCTGAATACTGAACTGAACTTCAGTACGGCCTATCATCCTCAAACTGATGGCCAATCCGATCGGACTATCCAAACACTTGAGGACATGTTGAGAGCATGCTCAATGGACTTTAAAGGAGGATGGGATCAACATCTTCCTCTGGTTGAGTTCTCTTATAACAATAGTTTCCACTCAAGCATCCAAATGGCACCATATGAAGCCCTGTATGGGAAAAGGTGCAGAACGCCGGCATGTTGGGATGAGGTCGGTGAACGTAAGCTGCTTGGACCAGAAATAGTCGAAGAAATGGTGGAGAAGGTGAAAACCATTCAGCAGCATATCAAGGCAGCCCAGAGTCGACAGAAGAGTTATGCAGATAATCGTCGACGAGACCTTGAGTTTAAAGTTGGAGACATGGTTTTTCTACGCATATCTCCGTGGAAGAAGGTCATGAGATTTGGAAGGAAAGGGAAGTTAAGTCCAAGGTACATCGGCCCTTTCGAGATTCTTGATCGTGTCGAGGCTGTGGCCTATCGACTAGCACTTCCACCTGCCATGGCCAAAGTACATGATGTCTTTCATGTATCCCTCTTAAAGAAGTACATACCGGACCCTTCACATATACTCTCTTCTGAGGTGGTTGTCCTTCTCAATCAAATGAATTTGTGCCAGATGATGGTTCTGTTAACCCTTCTATTGGGTTAATGGTGACAAAAGATAGCTCACAAAGCCCCCCTGATCACTGCACACCTAGAGGTTCAATGGGGTCATGCGGAGACCCCAATTCCCAGCAAAAACATGATTTGATTTCAAACGATTTTTGTACTCTGGTGCCCAAACTAACTTCTGAGGGAAGTGGAATTAATGCTGGGGTTGAAAAGGCGCTGCCTGCACCTAAACTAGTGCAAGGTTCAGGCATGTTGGACACCAGCTCACCAGTTGATAATGCATCTCTAAAGCAGATTTTTTCTGCTGCAAAAGTTGGACCCAAGCAAATGTCCAACACCCTGGCTTCCATTAAAAGTCAGGCTGGAACAACTACAGGAGCTTATGGCAAGTCCTTTCAGCACCTTGGTGAGCGCCCTGATGATCAGCTTATGGGAAGGAGTGAAGAACTCAACCCAAGGGAAATGGGGATTCCAACATCTCATATTGAGAAGCCTGCAGCAACCTCTGAAAGGAACTTTCAAGGCTGCAAGGAGAAAATAAAACAATATGCTATTGAATTGATGACACTTGCACTGCCTACTGAAAACTCTCGTGGAGAAAAGCAAGACAAGTCGGATACAACTGGCTCTTCATTAAGCAACTCCTCTTCTCAAGCACGGAAGGCTAAGGTAAATAGGAGTTTGTTTACACATAATTCTTTTGACCTTCTTGCTTCAGCAAGCAGTGATGAAGATGGAAAAAAAAGTGACGGCGTGGCCGGAGCTGAAACCAAGAAGGATGACGTAGTTGTTGAACACTCCGATGATGATGATGGCCCATGGGTGCATATCAAAACTTGGAAGGGACGACACCCTTGCGGCAGGGGCGGACACATCACCCCTCACATTATGAGCACCTGCTCAAAAATGGTTTGCCTTTTTGTCTTCCTTTGTGGTTCTGTTTGTACCCTCCTGACATTCTTCACTTTGCCTATTTCAAATAGAGGCCTTTGTGGCTCAACCCTTTAAAAAAAATATTATTCATATTTTTATTATTAAATCGTGTATTATTATTAATACTTAATATTTTCTATTTATTATTTTTATGAAATTATTTTCATTTTCAGTTATGTTGTATGCTTTAAGCGCATGTTTTAAATTTCATTTAGAATTTAATTATAATTTATATTTTATAAGCTTTAAGAGTTACCTACTTTTTTTAAAGTCAAAATGTTATATTTTGAAACAACATTGTTTTGCATTATCTCTATTATTGTCAGTTTATTATTTTGATGAAAATATTTTTATTTTTAATTATTCTTTATGTGTTTAGTTTATGTTTTAAATTTCATTTTGATTGTATTCATAGTTTATTTTTATAAACTTTAAAAGTCGCATACTTGAAACACAAAATTAATTTACATGACACAAACATTATTGATTAAAAACATTTACACTTAAAAAAATTATACGGATAAAATATAGTATAAATAAAATCTAAATGAAATTTAAAATATTGACTGTATAAATAAAAATTAATTGAAAATAAAAGGAATGCCAAAAAATAATAAACAAAAAAATTCAATTAACACAAAAAATGCTTTGTGCAAATAAAATTTATAAGTATAAATGTTATGTTTTAAAACAGCAATATTTTGTGTTATTGAAATTATTTTTCATCGATTTTTTTTACGAAATTCTTTTTATTTTCAATTATTTTTTATATGTTTAGTCAATGTTTTATATTTTATTTACATTATATTTATACTTTATAATTTATAGGCTTTCAAAGTCACCTACTTGAAACATTATTATATTTCAAGTAGATAAATTTGAATACGTATAAATTACAAATTATAAATACAATATAAATGAAATTTTACACAACATATAAAAAATAATTGAACTTTAAAATAATTTCATAAATATAATAAACAAAAACTAATTTACATAACACAATCTTTATTGCTTAATAACATAAAATTTACACTTTAAAAAATTTATTAGTATAAGTGTTGTATTATTAATTACATTATTATTATGTATTATTAATTATGTTATTATTAAATATTATGAATTGCAATTTTAATAAATATTAATTATATTATTAAATGTTGACAATAATTACAATAATAATTATGAATAATAATGTAAATAATATAATTATTAATGTAACTAATAAAATAGTTAATAATATAATTTAAAATAAATATTAATTAAATTAGTAATATTAAAAATATAATCCTTAATAATAATGTTATTAACAATTTATTATACAATTAATAATCATTTATAGTAATCATAATAGTAATATAATTAATATTTTAATAATAAACAAATAATTAATTAATTATTATAAATGTTATATATAATCTAATTATTTATAGATTTAATAATACTTGAGAATAATATAATTAATAATGTAACTAATTATAAATAATAATCAATTCGAAATGAATTAATAAGCATGATTATTATTTAATAAAAATATTAATTATTTTAATAAATAAACAAAAAATATTTTTTATATTTAATATTATTATTATTATTAGTAATATTAATTTTATATTTTTTATATTTAATCATATTATTATTATTTTATTTAAATTATTTTATTTATATACATCATCATTATTATTATCATTATTATTAATATTATTCATAAATATAATAAACAAAAAAATAATTTACGTGATACAAAACATTATTTCTTAATAATAATTCATAATAAATAGTTTATTATTTATTACATTATCAAATTGTAAGTATTTATTGAAAATATTTTATGATTAATAATTTATTATCATTAATGTGTTATCATAAATAATATATCATTCATTAAAGGGTGGAAAGTGGTTTTTGAATCTCACGTCGAAAATCTGGAAAAGATGTCGAGTACTGCACCCTTATAAAACGGGAGGTGGGTGGGATTTTACAAAACTATCTCCAAAATACTTTACTAAAAGTAATACCGAATATAAAAACAGTTAAATACTGTTTAATTTTAAATTTTAATTTATATATATATACATATAAACAAAACAAAAATAATAAAAATAATTTTTTTTTTTTAAAGGATGGGCGGTGTCCGGGACAGTGCCCTCATTAAAAAACTTCTGAAGAAGACGTCCCGAACAACGCCTTCTTCAGAATTATTCTAAGGCGTTCTGAACAGCGCTTTATTCAGAAGATTTTTAAAGTGGGCACTATCTCAAAAAGCACCCATCCTTCTACGCAATACCCCCCGATTGGGAAATAGTTACCCAATGTACATATAACTGGAATTTGTTTTTTTATTCAAGCCTGTTTTGAGTAAAATCAAGAGGGCGGGATTCTTGAGAAACCTCATGGATTTTCAAGAATAATACAGATGAAAATGAGTCGAAGCTTGGCCTGTCACTAAAGCCTATATCATTGTAAACCGAGCTGAATCAATGAGAAGGAAAAGGAGCTGAGATGGACGGCTGAGAATTTGTCCAATCCTAAAATGAGGAACTTCCGGATTTCAGTAAATCTGGAAATGCAAAATTAGAAGATGCAAGTGTTGTGCTTTCCAGCGATTAAATATCACAAAAACATTAGTGATTCAAGTAGAGTTGTTTGATGAGAAGGGTTGAGCTGCTGCTCCACGCCCCAAGCTGATGTGCTGTATATTTTTATACAGCTGTAGAGATTGAAGTGCGGATTTCTGTGTAAGTATTTTTGGAAGAATAACCATGCTTTTCAGCTGGCAGCAAGAAAGTCTTCACGATATCCCATTTATGGATATTTGAAATGAGGTGAGATGAGATAATTAACGCAATTGCATGTGAGATTGAGGTAATGGAGAAAGAAGAAAATAGAAAAGGTAATTGGTGCCGCTGTG
Organism: Viscum album; assembly: GCA_963277665.1. Taxonomy (NCBI): domain Eukaryota; kingdom Viridiplantae; phylum Streptophyta; class Magnoliopsida; order Santalales; family Viscaceae; genus Viscum; species Viscum album. Next base: position 1,071,626,145 of record OY728121.1, on the reverse strand, counting down.
GCTGACAGTGAAGAACCGAGTTGGCCGAGAGGAAAAAGTAGCTCTCGAGGAAAGAAGTAGAGGAAAGAAGTAGGAGAAGCCGAGAGAAACCAGATCTCTCAAGAAAAAGAAGTGGAGCTGTTGAACCAGTGCTAAAGAGATATTACTTGCTGGGTTTCAAAGAAAGAAAAGAAGAAGAAGTTGAGCATGCCAACCAGTACTGCTAGTCAGTTACAGTCAAGGAAGAAGAAATAAGAAGTGTCTGAAGCCGAGGTTGAATGCGCTGTGATAAATCTGTATACCTGAACTTTCAGTGCTGAGTATTCTGAGTTTGAGTAAGCCAGCAATTAGTTTCAAGAGGGAATCTGGGAGCAGGGCAGCGAACAGAGGCCGAGTTGCATGAGCCGTGTTTGAAGACATTCAGACAGTTGAAGATACTCTGTGTTGAGGAAACAGATCAATATTTGTGAGTGAAGAGACATCCCTGAACATCATTAGAGATCTAAGGAAAGCTCACAAAAATAGCAAGCGGGGTGCTAGCTTGAAGGGAGGTGTTGTAGGATGCAGCATCAGATCACTTGTGTAGTATAGTGATCACACATCTGTGTGATATGGTGTACTATGAGTTGGGATAAAAACTGTCCACACCCCGACTTGTATTGATAAAAAGATTTTAGTAGAGAATCTGTGATTTGGACATCCCAAGCACAGCAAGAAGTAGGATTCCCGGAAGAGGCGGAACCTTGTAAAAACACTTGTGTCATTTACTGATTTATTTGCATTGCATATAAGTGTATGTTAGGTTAAACAACACAAGATTCTCTTAACCAACATCTGAATCTTGTGTTGTTTAACCTAACATACACTTATATGCAATGCAAATAAATCAGTAAATGACACAAGTGTTTTTACAAGGTTCCGCCTCTTCCGGGAATCCTACTTCTTGCTGTGCTTGGGATGTCCAAATCACAGATTCTCTACTAAAATCTTTTTATCAATAGTAAGCGGGGTGCTAGCTTGAAGGGAGGTGTTGTAGGATGCAGCATCAGATCACTTGTGTAGTATAGTGATCACACATCTGTGTGATATGGTGTACTATGAGTTGGGATAAAAACTGTCCACACCCGACTTGTATTGATAAAAAGATTTTAGTAGAGAATCTGTGATTTGGACATCCCAAGCACAGCAAGAAGTAGGATTCCCGGAAGAGGCGGAACCTTGTAAAAACACTTGTGTCATTTACCGATTTATTTGCATTGCATATAAGTGTATGTTAGGTTAAACAACACAAGATTCTCTTAACCAACATCAGAAGTTCAAGTCCAAAGGGGGTGTTAAGGTTTAAAAAACAAATTGGAAGTTGATAAAATTGGACAACACCTGATCTCCCCCCCCCCCCCAGGTGCGTACACACGGTCCCCTGGACTTACAAGTGGTATCAAAGCCTAGATTCCCACTGAGTTGGATCTATTTTGAAGACCCAGTTTTTACTGAGAATGCATGAAGTGCAGATTTGAAGTAAAGTTTTGAAGAGGCTCGGATGAAAAATTCAAATTTCATCCCTGTTAAAACAGATTTGGAGATTTCACCTCGGACTTTGAAAAACAAGAGTGAAAGAGGATACCACTGGCTGAATGTGTTCAGAGTAGTGTGTGTCTTTCTTTGATCATGAGTCTTCTAGTGATTCAAATTCAAGTTGTTGCAATGATTTAATTGAATCTGCTGAAGACCTCTACCTTGAGGTTAAGATAATTTGAAGAAGGTTCTCATTGAAGTTGTATCATACATATTTGCATATATCAAGAGACTAATTCATGAAAAGTCACAGTTGGAGTTGGAAGTTGATGGCATCGAAGAAGAATTGACAAAAAAGTTGAGTAGATGTAACACCCTCACAAAGCTAGTGAAAGCCAAAGAAGAATTTGTCGCAATTTGCAATGAAAGAGTTTCTTTAGTTGATGAAGAATTGCGAAGAGTTCTTTGTGAGAAAGAGGTGTTTCAGAATGTTGTTAAGGAGGTGATCCATGCATTTGAAAAGCTCCACAATGTTTCAATAGATGTCAAGACTGTTCAACTGAAAATCAAGGCAAAAAAGGTAAAAGATCATGAGAGTCCATTACAAGAAATAAGCAAGATGCATGAGGATCATGTTGGGAAATTGAGACGCGGATGGTGGAGCAGCCGGAAGGCTTCGTGGATAAACGGAACCAGAATCTTGTGCGCAAGTTAAAACAGAGCCTTTATGGTTTGAAGCAAACACCAAGGCAGTGGAACTGGAAGTTCAATGCTTTTATGACGGAAGTGAAGTTCATCTAAAGCAATACTGATCATTGTTGTTACCAGAAAGTGTTCAATGATTGGAGCTCAATCATCTTATTTCTCTATGTTAATGACATGTTTATTGTTGATCCAGTAAAGGAAAGGATTGATGAGCTGAAAGTTGAATTGTCCAAAAGTTTCAAGATGAAGAATCTTGGCCTGGCTAAACAGATCTTAGGGATGCGAAATGTAAGGGGATTAAAATCCAGAACTTTGTTCCTGACTCAGTTTGACTACATCCGGAAGGTGGCGGAACATTTCAAAATGAGCAACGTGAAACCGGTTATCACTCCTTTGACCGGATATTTCAAGTTGAGCGAGGAGAAGGCACCTAAAACAGAAGCAAAGGCTGAGTACATGGCAAAGGTTCTTTTTGCGTCGGCGGTCGGAAGCTTGATGTGTGTCATGGTTTGTACATTGTCGGACATTGCACATGAAGTGGGGGTAGTGTCGCAACCCGTCCCCCGGGGCCCGTGCCGTGACTACCCCAAGTCCGTCTTCCTTGCTGACGATTAACACCGAAAGGCGTATTCCGAAAAACGGGAAGGCATTGCCTTTAAAACCTGTAAACTCACACAAACCAAGCACACAGCAAGATATGAACACAAGTAAACTGCATAGTAAAAAGAGTGCGTATAGTAAGCAAAAAGGACCAGAACACAAGCTCAACTGGAAAGTACAAGGAAAATTGGAAAGTACAAGAATAACCGAAAACAGCTCCCGTGAACACCCGCCAAGGATCCTACCTGAAGGGTAGGTACAGCTCTCGAACGGTAATCTCAGCGGTACGCCTCGTCCAAGATCCACCTCCGAGCTACCTCCAGTCCTGATACCCTCGTCCTCAGTCAGCGTTGTCCGTCGTCTGCACCAAACACAACAAGGTGCGAGCGTAGCCCGTGGAGGGGTGAGTATAACGATACTCAGTAGGGACCCCGAGACCCTCAAAGGTCTCACAAAATCCACAAAGGATAAACCACAAAGCATGAAAACAACTGACAACCTTAATTAGGTATATGCCCATACATATACCTAAGTTGTCGAGTAAACTCATCTCGATCATGAGGAAACACAAGGCCCAACTCAAAAGCCCAAAGCTCAACTGTTCCACGAAGGAAAGAATACCATGAAGGTAACACCACGAAGGTAAGTACCACAAAGGTAACGCCACACAGAAGAAAACCACAAAGGTAAAGACTCAGCTCACACCAGATATAACATAGGTACGGTAGTAAAGATGATTAGATGTAACTACTGAATCATCTTACTCTGTTAAGAGACAGACCCACCTAGGATCCTAAATCATCAGACCCACGTAGGATCCTAGTACAGCAGACCCACGCAGGATCCTAGTAAAGCAAACCCACATAGGATCCTAGAGTAGTCTCACGTGGATTCCTAGAGCGGATCCAAGTGGAACTCTCGAACACAAACCCACGTAGGATCCCAAAGCACAGACCCACATAGAATCCCAAAGCACAGACCCACATAGGATCCTTTTCTCATGTTACAGCCAGCTACAGGGTTCCCGCACTAAGCTCGCTTGATTCTGGGAGGGTCCGCTCCTCAAGCCACGGGTCGAATACTCCAGTTGTCACGAAGTCCCACGAAGAAGTATCTCAAAGGACCGCCACGTAATAGGGGTCTCAACGCAACAGACGTTGCGTCAATCGGACGTCCGGTCTGTATGTTATTGGCCTTTTAGTCCCGAGTGCCCGGTTGGATTCGTGCTCGATCCAACCCGACCGTACCCCAACTTTATCCAAAACTCAAGTGGGGTATACCAAAAGGACCCTCTCAATCCAAGGTTTTCGGCGCCGCAGACGGTTCGTCAAACGGACGCCCGTAGCTCAAGATATGGCCGAAAGAGCGAAAAGGGTCAAAACAACAATCCCTACCTCGATTGCTCGTTGACGTTGGTAATGAGAGGAAAAGATGAAGTCGGTGACGTCAGCGTTTCCTCGATCGTTGGTTCGTTCGTCGTTGGAGATCCTTCGACGGAGTTCTTCGATGGAGAAATGTTGGTCGAAGGCGAAGAGTTTTTCCCCGTTCTCCAAGGCTCACCCCAAATCTCTCTTTGCCAACGATTTTCGCCCAAGAGGTGAAATGCCAACTTAATAAGTTAAATCTATCAATTAATTAAAGTTGGCTCAATTAATTAATCGAAGTTGACACAATTAATTAATTGAGGTTGGCACAATTAATTGGGGAATTCTAAGGGTCTTCTCCACATTAATGAAGGGTTCGGGTGGTCTCCACCATTGAATTCAAATTGGGAGGATTAAAGCTCTTGTGGTCCCCATCTCCATAAATCAAAAGGTGGTTTCAAGAAAAATAGAAATGTTAACATTTTTATGTTTTTTTATTTTTCCACGAAATAGTGAAAAACTAACTTCCACTCTCGACCTATTGCGGTCGAGGTGAAGGTCTCCTTAAGCGAATACCGGCGTTGCGAGTTCAACGGTGTCCTCGAATTTCAATTCCGAGCACCGGTTCAAAAGTTACAAAAAACTCGCTCACACGTTTACTGAACGTACCCGAAAAAAAGTTCAAAAATTCATTCCGGGCACACCAGGCCTCGGAAGCACGCGTCGTCAATTTTTGCGGACTCCTAAAATTCCCATATAATTAAAAAAAATACATGGAAAATCCGGGTCTTTACAGGTAGTTAGCAAGTTCATGGCGAATCCCAAAAAGAGCACTGGGAAGCAGTAAAGTGGATCCCCCGGTACCTCAAAGGTTCCGAAAGTTTGTCTCTATGTTTCGAAATGGACGAACCACTACAGGGGTTTGCAAATTCGGACTTTGCAGGAGATACGGATACACGGAAGACCACCACGGGCTATGTGTTCACTTTTGGAGCCGCGGTTGTGAGTTGGATGTCGAAGCTTCAATCAGTAGTTGCACACGCTAATATTTCACGCCAATTGCAACCCAGTATTTCCATGCTAAATTTCTGATGTCAATATCGGGATGACACCGCCGGTTATCATCAATGGTAGATGCTATAAAATCACAAATCATCACAAAGTCATCAGTGGAGTAAGGCACGGGTCCAAAATCCACAATAAAATCACAAATCATCACAAAGTCATCAATGGAGTAAGGCACAGGTCCAAAATCCAGAAATATAACATCAAACAGGTAGTGATACCATAGGAAAATTTCTTCATTGAGGCCCAAGGGTTCTCTCACTTTCTTCACTTTGTCCAAGTCCTCCTGTGTTCAAAAGTGTTGTACCACATTGCATTTGTCATCAGCAGCCTTACCAAATTTATCATAGGGTGCTCTCATCCTTTTGGTGAAAAGAGGGGGGGTGAAGAAAGCTGGGATCCTTGACGGTCTCTATTTTTTTTTTTACTTTTTTTCACTTTAACAAATGGGCACGGTGAAAATCAAGCCATTTAAAACAGGGAAATCTCAGATGGGGCGGCCAAAAATGCCATTCCAGTTCAATACACATGACAGTCTGCAGATGATTAAATGACTGTGGATTGATCGATGAACCATATCAACTGGAACATTCAGCAAACACAACATACTATGTTCATTTGAAACAAATTAACCACACTAATAGTACGCTGATGAGAGACAAGTACGCATATGACCATTGGCAAATAATAGAACAAACTTCACAAAAGGAAGTTAACCATCATAAAAACATGCAATCTAGAATGGTTAACAAACTGGAATTCTAAGCAGCGGTGTTCAGGTAAAACCATTGACTTCACCCTCTAGAATACAGGACTCATAAAAGGACAAACCTGAGAACCAAGCTTGCTTTCACGAGCTATAAGAACCAATGCTCCCAACAGCAAACATAATCCATGGCCCCAGTCCCCAAACATCACAGCAAACAGAAAAGGAAATGTGATGACGGTGTAAACTGCAGGATTTGCTTCCTGATAATTAGCAACGCTGCCAAATAAATCATTGTGTTAGTTTATTATCAGTACCAAAGGCATGAAATAATTCACACCGTTCAATACAAAATGCACAACTATACATATAGTATCTGGGGGGACATTTTTGGTAATATGCTCATCAAATGCATATTAATGTAACATATTGCATAGTAGCATACATGGAATACAAAATCATCTTGCAGTATACTAAATGATTCCAGATATGAGATACTTTATTAAACAACTTACCATTGGTATTACAAGACAAACAGAAACCAAGTATTTCTATCAACATCTTACATTCTGTCCATGTGTCTTCTGATCATATTGAATGATCCATTGAAATAATGTCAAAGACTAACATTATAGAATGGTTAGGTCATGTTGAATTTTGAAACAGTATTTTTTTTTATTGAATATTAACCATTTCTGTAAAAGTCAACAGCCCAACAATGAAGATAATCACCCTTAGAAGAAAACTCAAGCAAAATGAAAACATCTCCAAATTTACTCACCCATATGCATCAACAATTTCCTGAAATGCGCTTGTGAATTGGTTGGTTCTGAAGTAGGTTGGAGGTGACTCAACAGCATCCATCTCATGAAAGATTATGCCAACTTGTGAATTGCAATCAAAAGTTGCTCGGTGCAGGGCCTCTTGGATCTGGAAGCATGTTTGGAATTAACTGCACCTAATTGAACCATAAAAATAACTACTTATAATAGAGTATAGATTACCTGAGATTTTGCAAATGTTGGACACCAGCCCTCACCAACAAGGCATTTTTTTGTAACATCAAAATTCAGCATGTTTAACGTGTCATATAAAGCCTTTTCCCTTCTTACCTAAAGAAAAATGATAGTTTTCATTTAAGAGTCTTACAAAGGTACATGGAACTCTGACACCGATGTGTTGACCAGAATTTTACCAACTACAAACAAGATAATCACCCATAACAGTGAATGATAAATTAGATCATTTACCATGATAACCCATTTATTTAGGTTAACTTCAAGGGAAGAAAGGGCTTTATTTCGGTGATGGGTTCCAGCATTCAATGTGACTTCGAGATCAGAAAGACGTGACAAAACCTGAGACCAACAAAAATATCATGGTCACAATACTGAAAACAGAAGCTATCAGTGGAAAATGACATTAATATATAATATAGAGTACCCCAAAACAATGCACTGGAACATTAACATTAATATAGCATCAATGGACGATAAATATAAAGACTTAGAACCATCATGTTCCTGATTACAAGAAAACTGAACATAAAATGCCTTTATTCTGAATGATCATTAAGAAAAAAGTGATGGACATCTTCCCTAAAAATTAAATATCCCAACAGTTGGCCTGCTTGACAACTTACAACTTGAGTTAGTTGCTGCTGTTTAGTTATATCTTCCGGAACTGGATAGCAATTTGCACCAAATGCTTCACAAATTTTAAGTATTTTTGCCCTTGCTTGTTCCCCTGAGAAGAAAACTACAAAAACAGTTTTCTCGACCTGAAGATTTAGAATTCAAAAGCAAGTCAGCAGTTTACAGAAATAAAATTCATCAAAATATCTCCAAAGAACAATGACAGAACAAAAGTAACGCAACTCACAATGACAAACACATCTCACAATTACATAGAATCTAGGCTTTGCGCATAATAACATTGTAACAGGCAAAGTACTTCACAAAACTGACAAAATTTATAAGAAATAAAAGGAGAAGAAACCATTTCAGTGGATACAGGATTTGTGATTTGCCCATCAGCTGGAGTTTGGTTGAAGAGCATGTTCCCCCTGGTAGCACGGAACAGCATCCTTTCAAATTTAAGGATTTTGGATTGACAGATAATCCCACTAATAAATCTCAAACCAGAATGACTTGAGGGTCCGGGCCCAATGTCCTGAAAAACAAATAATCTTTAATAAATGAAACCATGTTCACAGTATCACACAGCATGACCATAAAAGGGTACTGACATAAGTTCAAGGACCTGTTCGAGCAAAGATGCTGTCTCTGCGTAGTTATTCTTAGAGTATACATTTTCATCTAATTCTCTCTCTTCTGCAACTGCATAATTTTTGCTTGAAACAAGAAATTCACCTGCCTGAATTGCTCCAGAAGAAAATGCAAAGAAAATCATCAACAGAAAAAATATAAGCGATGCACTCAGTTTTTCAATCTATCATGGAATGATCATTTTTAACATTTGGAAGAAGCAATGTGACCAGAAGTCAGGACACAAAATTCAAGAGAAATGAAGTGCATAAGACTCTTTGGGTAGTCAAGATGAATTTTTCTTATTTTCTTGTTTCTTGGAAAAATGAAGAAAAGAAAGCAAGCACAAGGATAGATGTCCTCCAAGTGGGTGGGAATGTCATAAAAAGAGAGAATTCAATTAGGATTTGTAACAAGGTCTAAGGAAATGAAGCTGGATCTGCAAGGCAATAATTTTACCCTTCTACGCCAACACATTTATATTGAATTTTTTCATCATATCTGATTATATAAGCAGTATGATATCGAAACATGACAAAAAGTACCAGCTCTAGTGGGATTCAGTTTTGATGCTGACATAGGGCCCACCATCAAGGATTCATTGCAGTTTTCTGTATAAGATCCATTAAATGATTTCAATATTCCAAATCTTATCTCACCAATAACATGCTGAGAATATTCATTCACGTTCCATGCCTTTCAATTAAAATAGCAGCTTTACAAATTACTTCTTTTTTTTTTGTAAGGGGAGCCCTCAGGAAAAATCCCCACAGACCCTTTACAATGCAATTTTGACTGGGACACAGCCTCAGAGCCACTCACGCAAACACCTAATAGCGAACCCGATCACCTGGATTACACGCCGTACCCATGAGGCACACCAGCCCTGCAATACCCACTCTTGGACCCGCAGGAATTTTAAATCATTCTGGCACACAATTACCATCCTTGCAGACCACCAACTTTAGTGAAAATATTTCAAATTATACTATTAACACACAAAAAAAATAATGTCCCGTCGGATGAACAGAACCATGGAACAAGAAACAGGAGGAAAAAATAAAGTGAAAATAACAGAATCCGTTTGCAACGGAAGATCCTTGGAAAATGGCTGGCACATTCAATCAATATAAAATGTTTCCTGAACAGAACGCAAATCAAGACCAAAACATAACCTGAACAAGGCAGTCACAAATTGTTGGTGCAAAAAAATATTGGGTTAGGAATCATATAAAACCAAAACATCAATATATGTTTTCCTAGTTTTACGGCCAGCAGAAATTTCTAGCGTTCTTTAGCAAAGCCCGCCTAGCATCATCGCCACTAAATCTGAAGAAGCAAACCAAAATATACCTTTTGCAACACTATCTTGAACTCTAGCAGCTCATCAAATGTTTGCTGCAGTTTCTCGCTATTAGAATTCATTTCAATGAGTTCTTGTTCGTGCTCAGCAAGCTGTATCTGATCAATAGCAGAGCAAAATATTTTGACTTCAAATATCAAAAGCAGCAGTAAGTCACCACCAGAGTAACACGTCATCAGCGTCGCCAGAGAATATGATAACCAAGCAAGTTAAAAAAATGAGATCAAAAGCAAGAAATCAGATATCAAAAATAAGAAATAAGACCTCCAATTCCTCCAGTTCAACATCAGGTGCTGATATCGGTCCGGCAGAAGACAGGAGACCAGATTTACTGATTTGATCTTTAAAGAATCTCAACTTCCTTGCCATGTCCCCGCATCTCTTTACCTGTCAAATACATATCAAGCATTTAAATAAAGCAGTAAAATGTAGCTGAAAAAATAATTATTATTTTTTTCCAGAAAAAACTGAACAATTAAATTGCACATGCCGAGCATTATAAATACAGTCAAAAAAGGCTTCAGAATGATGAAACGCTGACATGAAAATCAAAAATGTAACTAGAAAGGCTTGAAATTCACCATGCAGTAGTAAACATAATAAAAACATCCAATTCAAAATTATATGCAAAATAGAGAATAAAACTTCCATGCAGCACATTGCCTATCAAACTTTATGAATAAACTGATAACAAAAGAAGGCAGGTAAAAAATTAGGAAAAGTAATTTTCCCACGAGACTGAAAAACAACAAACAATAGGCAAACGTAGTTTGGTTTTTAATTTCAGTGGCAACTTGTAAATTTGCTAAGCTAAGCTCATTGACAGAGCAAGTATCAGATCAAACAGTTTCATATGATCAACAAACTGTTTCTGCAAGACATGCGGCCACTATGATACCTTCGCATTCTCTTTGTCTGGAAAAATGCTAAAGCATTTGTAATTTTATACATGCAAAACTTCCATGAAATCGTTACTGAAAACATGGTATGATTAGCAACAGACGAGGTAGAAAAGTGTATTGTAACATAGTTGACTGACAGGAAGATGACAAACTTCATTAACCGAAGGTAATGCATTTGAATACACACCTGATTTGAAAAAGTTCGTTGGAAAGGGCTTTTATCGCCATTTAACTGCACAATATTACGGTCACAGTGAGTACAGGTGGCCAATAATTGCAAGATAGTCCTAGCTGTTTTACTTTTTCAACTACATCAGAGCCATAACATAACGGAAAATTAAGAAGCGTCCAGGGTTCTAGCTATTTTACTTTTTCATCTACACCATAACCGTAGCACAGCAGAAAATTAAGAAGCGGACAGGGTTACAAATAGGCCATGGAAGCTTCCAAAAGAAAAAAAACAAATAAGCAAAATACTAAAACATTGCTCCCCTTTTCATCAAGATTTTGATGTACATTAGAGCAAGTAAACCCTTTGTGTCAGGTCACCGGTGCTCTAGCATTAGGAGACCAAAATCTAGATAAGTATTGTAGGGGCAATTGGCACTGCTTTCATAGCAAGGCTCATTAAGTGTGGCATCCTTGTTTAAGTATTAGTCGGTCCACGTCCACTCACCTTGTCATAACACGGGGTTTGTGTAAGACAAACTTGACGGATACCAAACAACATAAGTGAAAATAAATTATTGAGATCATTTGAGTTTCTAGTATTTAAGTTTATTGTTGAAGGCAAGCTTTTGTGAAATTTGAAGCAAAAATGATGCGGTGACTTTTCTTGTAAGGATACTTTTGGAAACTTGACCATCTACAACAGCCACTTATTTTTGCTTACAATATACTTCCTTTGATCAAATACTTCAACTGAATCTCATTCCCGTTCTATTCGTTCGCAGCATTGAAAAATATGTTACAAATTTGGGACTGTATCCATTGGGCTAAAACACCCACATGGAATCCATTGATTCTACCTAATTAGTGGTATCCAGTGCCTGTGAATCAACAATGTCGATGTAAAACTTCACAGCATGCTGCTATGAAGAAATAGCGCCACAATGCAACATTAGTTATCGGGTGATATGTAATGCCTGCGATTAGCATTGCCAGTATAAATTTTCCCAGCATACTGTTGTGAGATACAGCGCCAAAATGCAAAGCAGTTACGAGATCTAGCTGCATGATGGATGGAGGACGAGAAGACTCCAACTAAAAGAAAGTTGTATCGTTGCACAAAGCAATAAAATGTCCAAAAACATGACCGCGAGCCTGGTGAAAGCATCAAAGATCGCCGGAAATGGGAACACCCGTCACATTTACAAGCATCGAATCCCAAAAAAGTCCAGACCTGTGCTGATAGACCGCGGGCGGTTAGAAGAACACCAAATAATCCAAATATTATGATAATAGTATCAGTGAAGGAAAAAAACAAAAAAAATCACACAGTTGAACTTGGTGTGGCCTATTTAAACACTCGAGTTACCATTCCATTAGCAGCGTTCTACCACCAAACAAACTGAACCAATCCTAAAAGAAATTAACGGAGATTTGAGAACGAAAAACGGAAACCTACGTCTCGAAATTGGAGAAGGCCGAGTTGACCGAGGTAAGAGGTCGCACGGCGAGCGGACTCGGCGGGGATGATTAGCTGGACGAAGATCATCTTCTCAGATCGCATCAGATCCATTGCTGGCAAGTTGTCAATGAATTCCATCTCCCATTGATCGAACAGAAAACAAGGATTCAAGCTTCGGATCTAACGAAACCTCTTCTCCGCCTGTCCCCGTGTTCTCGTTACGCTGTGTTGCCCGAATGGCGAGGTTGTGTTTCCGGTCAACTGCCATCGGAACAGGAATGTCGCGTCAACTTCTCAAAGGAAGAAAATGCAGAGGATTGAAAAAAAAAAAGTTGACCATATGACCGAAGGTTTGTTGAAAAACGAGGAGTCGTCGTAAAATTAGATTCATAGCATCCACGTAATAAATATTTGTTTAGTCTCACTATAATCTTTAATGGGTGATACTCTAACAGTAGAGTAAATCAAAATATGAAACTTTTCTAACATTAACACTTTTTCCTCAAACTCCTACTGCCCTAGATGATCATAATCTGATTTGGCTCATCTGCACTAACCCATAATCAATGATTATGACTTGCAAAATAAAAAACAAATATGCACACAAGACGTGAGAATTTTATTTGATTTATCTGCACTGGGTTAATCAAAAGACCATGCAACAACAATGTGTTGTGCACCGGAATCCACTAACCGTACTGATTGGTGGTGGGTTTAGGCCAGGGCACTCCTAGGTCTGGGGTCACTTCTCTTGCAAAATTTAAGGTCACCTCACTGTCACCTAGGAGTCACTCCTTGGAACTTCTCTCCTTCGTTCATTGCTCAGAAAAAATAAGACAAGTTGACATGCAAACTAAAACCAAACAATTTCACCAATTTTTTGTTGCACCGGATGTAGAGGGGGGCTTTTGATCTCCACGAGCTACTTCGTAGGTCCGTTGTGAACATCACACAAACAAAATCACTTTCCCACAAGTTGTTATGAAAACCCCCTTTTCTCTGTTGGCAAGTTCTTCAGAAAGTGCCTGAATCCATCTCTGATCTTCCTTCCTGCACAGAACTGGAAAATTCTCTCCTTACTAAATCAGACATGCAAAGGCGCTTCACTTTGTTGCACAACAGCAATCAACTCCTCCTTTTGTCCTGCACAGACATGTTAACGGTGTTATGTTTTTCCTTCCAACACGCGGTCTGGAAATATCCTTCTCCTCCTCCTATACTCTCCAGCCCTTTTCCTAGAATCACCTCTTCCGCTTCTTTGAATAAATATAACAATGTTCTTCACTTCGTCGCATATCAACAATCTTCTCCTCGTTCTTGCTATCATCTCAAGCAGGTATTGCAATGACACTCTGTTTTCAGATATCTCGTTCAGTTATCTTCCCCTTTTTATGATAAAGATATCTCCTATATTTTACGGTGAAAGATATCTTCATGGCTTCTTTCTTATATCATGGGTCGAGTCAACTCCTTAAAAGGCGCAAGATATGCAACTTTATTATCCCCATCATACCAGTCACAGACTTCTAATTTGAGTCGAGTTAACTCCTCAATTGTTGGGTTGTACTTTCTCTTTCATTGAATTTGGAAACATCAGTCCATGACAGGACTTCCTTCTTCACGACACAATCCTCCAATTTATTTTGATCCTCAAACATGTTGTTGTTGTGAGTGGGTGCCCTGGACTCAACTCCCTCATGCATTTTGATCATCATTACATGCATACAGTTTGATATATACATATGTTTATCTTACCACAGTGGTATTGATACTTTTGTATCTGCAATTTATATGATAATGTCCTTAGATTACATGTCGTATCAAAAAGGTTACAACAGTTTCCAAACTATAATAAGAACCTACAGATATCATGACAATAATCTTAAACTGATGTCATGTGGTCCAGATACATCATGCTGACAGGACACAAATGATGTGTGACTATCAGGTGTTGAAGGCTCATAAGCACTAACACTTCTTCTCATAAAGTTTTCACTTGGTGATCTCAGGTATATGAGATTACAAGGACTGACCCATCAATTGGAACACCACATGTTTCAGGTGTCATTGGTAGCTCATATCCGCGAACACGTGTGTGAAAGTGGGTTTTCAAAATTAAAAATTGGATGTTTAGTTTTGCCATGCAAAAACCCGTGTTTTATTAATCTCTTGAATTATGCATATTTCTTTTATATTGTTATGCAAATGGGTTGGGCCTCCATGTTTTGGCTTTCTATTTTTCTGGGCTTCTGGTTTATGACCCGCTTGTTTTGTGGGCTTGTTGTCCGCTGGCCCGTTTTACCTGTGTACTGCCACCGGGCGATCCTGCTACTTCGTTTCGTCCTAGCCGTTGATGTTCCGTGATTCGGCGGTCTTGTTTTGCTGCTTTGTGCTTCTTCGGTGATCTGATCAGCGCCGCCCGAGCGTCTCTGGTCGTCCACGTGTCTCGGGTTTTGCGGGATTTGTTTGAACCGCCGCTGCTTCGCGATTCTTCTGTTCGCTGGGTTGTTGTCGTGTGGACCTCGTCTGTTACGCCTGTCAGTGGCGTCGCTTCATTCTTTCAGCCGCCATTATTATACGGCGCGTTGGTTTTCTTTCGGGTGGTTCGTTGTCTTCAGCATTCTTGTCCCGAGAGTTGTGTGCGAAGAGGAACCCTTGTTGGTTCAGAGACCCGCCACCTGTATGCCACCATCTCGACGACTGTTCCGGTGGTTTTCCGGTGGAGACTCCTTTAGAAACCAGGGAGGCAACCATGGTAGAGATCTGTGCTTCTCGGTGCTTATGTATTTGTGAGCTCGTTCTTTATTTTATTGTCTGATCTTTGCGTTGTATGTTCCTGGTTTCTATTCTGGTCTGTTTGTAGTCAGGGTTGCGTGCGTGAGTCCAGTTCGGAAGAGAACTTCGCTAACTCCGAGTCAGGATTCATCACTGGCTCTTGGGGCGGAGAGGTCTTCGTTCTCAGATAGTTTTCGTGGTTCGCGTGCGTAGTCTGTTTTTGCTGCTTCTCTGTTTGTATGTGCTCTGTTGTTTTCATTTTGCATAATAATAAAAAGAAACTGTGGTGGTGTTCTTGCCGTGGAGTAGGACCATAAGGTCCGAACCACGTAAATCTTGTTGTCCTTTTTTACTTTCCTACAAGTTTCGTTTTCTGTTATCTGACTTTGTTAATAATACGTTTTATACTCGGCTGTGTTTACTTTGTGTTTATCTCTGTAAACTGTAACGATTCCGCAACAAGTGGTATCAGATCCTGTTACTCGTTTTATTAATAATGTATGTCAAGTTTGAAATTGATAAATCTGAATGAGAAAATGATTTTAATTTTTGGAGAGTTAAAATGCATGCTTTACTTGTTCATAATGGTCTTGTTGATGCTTTGCACGGTAACAAGAAACCTGTTGCGACTGTCACTGTCGATGGTCAGTCCACCACTACCTTTGTCGATGTTGATCCTGGTATATTGGAAAAGGCTCACTGCACTCTACTGTTAACTTTGGGTGATAAGGTGCTATGTGAAGTAGCACATGAAACTACTGCTAAATCGATTTGGGTTAAACTCGAGCGTTTGTATATGACTAAATCCTTACTTGGGCGTCTGTATAAAAAAATGCGTTTATATAATTTTAAAATGTCGCATGGTTCTTCTGTGCATGTTCATATAGACGAGTTTAATAAAATTCTGTTAGATTTAGCAAATATAGACATTAAAGTTAAGGACGAGGATCAGGCTTTAATTTTGTTAACCTCTCTTGATGATTCTTTTAATTCATTAAGAGATTCTATGATGTATGGTTGGGATTCCATTACGTTGGAAGAGGTTAAGTCTGTTGTCCTGTCTCGTGATCTTCAAACGCATAGTTTGAAGGAAGAGTTGAGTTCTGTTAAGAGTGAACCTCAAATGTTATATACCAAAGCTCTTATGCAAAATAAGGGCAGGAAGGATAAGAATCAGTTTAAAGGTTTTCGATGTTTTGAGTGCGGTAATATCAGCCACATTAAACGTTACTGTCATAATTTGAAAGGAAAAGATAGTATGACCCAGTCTCATGTGGTATGTCCCAATTATGAGTATGTCGAAGTTCTTTAGTCTCGCAGCCCCTTCATTAGAACTTGACATAGGCTCTGTGTAGTTTTTTTCTTGCGTTCCTAGGACTGGCTCCACTTGTCTTTGTGGAGGAATCGCAGTTAAGAAAAAGGTTTTCTGTGGGTTGGTCTAAGCCGTTCGGTCTTAGGTGGAGTAGTTATTCTCCTGGCGGTTTTCTGTTCTGTGATTACTGTGTTTAGTTTTCTACTATTTTGATTAACGACGCATTGTTTTTAAGCTTTGTTTCGATTTCATGTTTTTTCATTGCATTTTACCCTCGGGAAAGGTTGTTTGAATTTCAGGTCGTTGGTGCATATGAGACAAATTGTTCTAGGTTGAATCAAAGGTAAATGCTGGGTAAGTTTGTTAAATCTGATTGCCTAGTTTAAATTTCTGAGCATGTTTAATTTGTTTAGTAGTAGAAAGGTAGTGTGGGTAGGACATATGTCACTACCAGCACATGCTAGGTGATGTTCATACTGGGTGAACATTTGTAGACTTAGGTTTTTCTGTTATAGAGTATCTGCCCACACTTGTGATAAGTTTTATCGGTAGATTAGTTGTTTGCAAGAACACTGTCAGTGTAGTTTTTTTTTGTTTTTAATATTGAAAAGGTGGAGATTTGTGAAAGTGGGTTTTCAAAATTAAAAATTGGATGTTTAGTTCTGCCATGCAAAAACTTGTGTTTTATTAATCTCTTGAATTATGCATATTTCTTTTATATTGTTATGCAATTGGGCTGGGCCTCCGTGTTTCGGCTTTCTATTTTTCCGGGCTTCTGGTTTATGACCCGCTTGTTTTGTGGGCTTGTTGTCCGCTGGTCCGTTTTACCCGTGTACTGCCACCATGGAGATCCTGCTGCTCTGTTTCGTCCTAGCCGTTGATGTTCCGTGATCCGGCGGTCTTGTTTTGCTGCTTTGTGCTTCTTCGGTGATTTGATCAGCGCCGCCCGAGCGTCTCTGGCCGTCCGCATGTCCCGGGCTTTGCGGGATTTGTTTGAACCGCCGCTGCTTCGCGATTCTTCTGTTCGCTGGGTTGTTGCCGTGTGGACCTCATCTGTTACGCCTGTTAGTGGCATCACTTCGTTCTTTCAGCCACCATTATTAT
Organism: Viscum album; assembly: GCA_963277665.1. NCBI lineage: Eukaryota > Viridiplantae > Streptophyta > Magnoliopsida > Santalales > Viscaceae > Viscum > Viscum album. The sequence goes on along the minus strand of OY728121.1, from coordinate 1,071,608,858 downwards.
ACGGCGTGTTGGTTTTCTTTCGGGTGGTTCGTCGTCTTCAACATTCATGTCCCAAGAGCTGTGTAAGAAGATGAACCCTTTTTGGTTCAGAGACCCACCACCTGTATGCCACCATCTCGATGACTGTTCCGGTGGTTTTTCGGTGGAGACTCCTTTAGAAATCAGGGAGGCGACCATGGCAGAGACCCGTGCTTCTCGGTGCTTATGTATTTGTGAGCCCGTTCTTTATTTTCTTGTCTGATCTTTGCGTTGTATGTTACTGGTTTCTATTTTGGTTTGTTTGTAGTCGGGGTTGCGTGCGTGAGTCCATCCAGTTCGGAAGAGAACTTCACTAACTCTGAGCCAGGATTCATCACTGGCTCTTGGGGCGGAGAGGTATTCGTTCTCAGATAGTTTTCGTGGTCTGCATGCGTGGTGAGAGGTATTCGTTCTCAGATAGTTTTCGTGGTCTGCATGCGTGGTCTGTTTTTGCTACTTCTCTGCTTGTATGTGCTCTGTTGTTTTCATTTTGCATAATAATAAAAAGAAATCGTGGTGGTGTTCTTGCCGTGGAGTAGGACCATAAGGTCCGAACCATGTAAATCTTGTTGTCCTTTTTTACTTTCCTGCAAGTTCCATTTTCTGTTATCCGACTTTGTTAATAATACGTTTTATACTCGGATATGTTTACTTTGTGTTTATCTCTGTAAACTGTAACAATTCCGCAACAATGTGTAATGGTCTCCTGACTTGAGACTACTATCAATGCATACAACTTGATTATGCGCTTTGATGCAAGATGAAATCCATGACATTTATGTCACAGGGAGGTAGCTTGTGTTGGGTGCATCATTAGTGGCATGACATTGATTCAATAATCAAGATGGAATGTTTCACTTTCGAAAGGAAGTGATATCTCGAGCTCAATTGATCAGGATGACAATGCGTTCACTAAATCCATAACCATGGTAGAATGAGGTAAGTTAGTCTAGTAAGGTCAATAGATAATAAATCAAGAAAGGATGACGACACAAAGTGTGCGTCCTACTTTATCAGATATCACGAGACAAAGAGATTATATTACACAACATGTGTTTCTAGGAGGTTGTCGTTGTTATGATTATTCTTTATCTCATGAGAGGTATTGATGAGTTGTTAGACTCCGCTCCCAACCTGTGAATAATATTATTCACCATTATCATGATAAGAATATAGAGAGTCACACACTTAGCGTATTTAAAAGTCTAGGCATATTCTAATGAATAGGAGTACAAGACATGGTGGGCCCCACCATGGGGTCCGAGAGATGTTCGAATATAAACGATCGCAAAAGAATAAATAAATTCATTATCATTCAAGTATAGAATAATTGGAATTAAATTTATTTATTTAATGTATTTACTAGTATTTAAGTGATTAAATCAGAAAATATTTAATGAACAAATATTATTTTAATATTCAAGTTTTGTTTAATATTTGCGAGAATATTAAGTCGAGTTAGTCACTCTCATTTTATCACATAATATATTTATTATATTACAAGTGATAAAAATATAAATGACATCCATGACACATTTAGTTGGTCATAATATATCGTTTATGGCTTATTTAGTGGGTAATACATATCCGGGGGTCAGAGAGCCTTTTCTGGGTATTTCATATCTCACTATATAAGTAAGAGGAGACTCCATTTGAGGTATTATTCACTACTCGGATTCAAGAGACTCTCTCTCATCTCTCCCATGTCGTAGAGAGAGAATTAACTGATCCAAGTTATCGATCTAAGTTCTCTTTCACAGATCGAAGAATCGGCGTTGTAGTGATCGTTGTGACGTTGAAGGCTTTGTCGAATCTCCGCACTAACACCAAGATATTGACGATCATCATTCCCACAAGATTTCAAGGCACATGTGGATGATCTAGAGGGATCTGACCTTATTTCTTTCGAGGAATGGTCACTGACGATGAGCAGTAGTTGAATGTGACTTCTGATCGACAAGGTAATTGTTCGATTTAATTTTGTTCTTAATTCCTTCACGAGAGATTCCTGACTTTTATCGGGCTAAAAATCACTGGAGACAGAGTTGTTGCATCGATCCAATGATAATTTTTTTTAAATCACAAGTTTATCTACTTCTGTCATTCCCCTGGTACCATTAGTCCCAACACGACCTTCTTCTTTATAGTATGAATCTCGAGAAACAACCCAAACCCTATGATTCACATGGTTCTCTTCATGACGTGCTATCCTTATTTGAAAGTAAAAACACGAAATTGTAGCACAATCTTCTTTTCCATGGTGTGAGCACCTCCACTTGGACAATACCCCTGAAATTTTCCCAAATTCGGCCACGTCGTGAAACAAACTTACGCATCCTTTTCACAGTGAGACTATATCTCTCACGACACGACTAATCCTCCTCAAATTGAAGAAGGGAACAATTGCACGTATGCACTTCACCCTTATCAAAATAATCTTATGCATTGAGGGACTTTTCCAAATCCTTGAAAATGATTTCACAGTGTGACACCATCTCCCATGGTGCAATAAATCAATCAGCTCCAAACAACCTAGAGCTTAAAATTCACAGGCTCCATGTAAGTTCCCGACCTTTCATGAAGGTATGTATTTGTTTATTTTTTTGTTAAACTCCATTTTATGGATAATGAAGTGGATCTAAAGTGTACAAGGAGTTTTGGGGGTGCATGATACGAAAGGAGGAGAAAAGAGGCCAAACAATGGCATAACACACAGTTGGCGCACGATTAGTATAAACTGTGTGTCCTGGGGTCCCTTTCAGACGGAGGATGACGCAAGGTTACCACACAGTTTTCCAAACTATGCGGGTGCTTCCAAGAAACTATGTGGCTTGCCCCTCTTGGACAGAGGGAGCCACACGGTTAGTGCACAGTTTGGCTAATCATGCGGCCAAACCGTGCAACCCTTAAAAAGCGACAATTTCCATTTTTTCCCTCTCAAACTTTAAGGGTTCTAACCCGATTTTCTCCCCTATTCATCCTCCAACATCTTGGGTTATGAACCAAACCCTAAAAGACTTCTAAGAGGTGATTTTCCTTCGATTATTAGGCGTTTGGAGTGCATTTGGGTGCGGATCAAAGATCCGAGTGAGTCGAACACTCCTCCTTGCTCTGTTTTTTGGATCAGGGCTTGTATAATCTATCCCCTTCTTCTGAATCCCCAAACCCCTCAATTTTATAATAGATTCTAGGTTGGGGATTTAGAGGGTGTTTGAGTTCGAATCAAGGGTGGAGGTTAAGCAAGCGTTCATCAACGGTCATGAGGTAGGCAGTCTTTAAGCTTTTGACCATAATCTTAATGTTCTATATGTGTATGTGGTTGTTCCAATGTGCTTCCTTGTTGTGTTTCTTTGTCTTTGGTTTTGGAATGTTATTTGGGACTTATATTGAGGTGAAAAACACTTCACGGACCTCGTTGGGTCCGTGGTGAGTGAGACCGAACCTAGGGCTACCCATGGGGTAAGCCAGACCCTTGTAAATAGTGAATAAAATTGATAAACATTGAGATAGGGGTACAATGAAGAGATAATGGGTAGTAAAAATGTAATTGGTATGTGGGTAAGGTTAATGTGTTAATTGAAACAATTATAATTTGGCCTTTTTAAATGGTTAGGGGGTTTTGAAATGGTTTTAATGGTGTGTTTTGGGGCTTCGACCCGCTTATAGATTTATTGATGGAAAATGATGTTTGAAAGTGAGTAATGTTTTGAAAGGAGGTGTTGACATCAAAGTGATTAAAAAATGGGTTTTCGAAAGAGATTTTAAATGATGTTTCAAATGATTGGTTAAAATGGAAACAAAAGCCTTAGGGCATGTTTTAGTTTTCAAAGAGGAAGACCAGTGTTTTAAAGGGTGGATTCAATATGGTTTCAAATAAGTATTTTGAATTGTATTTTATACCATGATGTGGTCTTAAAGGTTTTTTGGGACCATATTCATTGAATTGATCTATGGACTAGTGATATAGGACCCATGATGATTATGTTGGCATGTTAACATGGTTATGAAATGAACTAAATGATGGGTGTTCATAGTTGATGACATACCATAAGGGGGTGTTAGGAATCATGATATATGTGTTTAATAGTTATGGTTTTCATTGGTAAATGTGAAATAGTTTGTAAATGAGATTAATGTTAATTGTGTATAATTGACAACATGTCATAAGGGAGTGTTTGGTACAAGGTAAGTGGGTTAATGGGTTATGAAATGTAAATGGTAAATGTGTTAATGGGTTAAGGCATGAAGATGATTTATGTGTTGAATGAAATATGAAATGTGAACGTTATGTGTATTGTTTGAGAACATTTTTTGAAATGGTATATGTGGTAAGTGGTTCAAAGAAGCATGTGCACATGGCTTGGTAGTTGCGGGGTATTGGACTTGAGGATCTATTCCCATGGGTCGGGTTAGACTGAGGATCTAAACCCCACCCCTATAATGCATGCGTTAGGGAAGGGGACTGAGGCTCTATTCCCCTAAAGGTTGCATTTGATTAGACTACCTGCACTACTAGAAAAACAGGTATTTGCGACGGGTCATTTGCGACGGGATCCCGTCGCAAATGGCTTTTTGCGACGGGGGCCCGTCGCAAATGGCCCGTTGCTGAAAACGGCGTCGCAACAACACTTATTTGCGACGGGCCCGTCGCTAAAGCCTTTTTTTGCGACAGTTATTTTCCCCGTCGCAAATAGTACTCCGTATATTTGTAAAAAACTATTAATAAATTATTTTAATGCATATAATAATACTAGTATTTGCGACGGGCATAGTATCCCATCGCAAATACTATAAAAAAAAATAAAAAAAATAAATTATTAATAAATTATTTTAATTAATATAATAATAGAATTATAATTCACAAATAAAAATAATAAATTATTTTAATTAATATAATAATAATAGAATTATAATTCAAAAATAAAAAATAATAGAATATTAATAAATGATTTAATTAATATAATAATATTAGAATTATAATTCATAAATAAAAAAAATATTAATAAGTTATTTTAATTAATATAAAAATAATAGAATTATTTAACATTCAAATATTAAAATAATTCAAGTATTACAAAAAATATAATTAAATTATAATATTATAAAATTTTAATATATATATATATTAATATTATAAAATATAAATAATATTATTATTCATATTAATATTGTTATTTAAAAATATAATATTATTAATATTTTATAATGAGACAAAAACTAAGAATAGAAAAAAAAATATTTTGATTTCCCAAATTTTATAACATAAATACAAACTCTAATCTGAAGGAGGGGGGGGGGGAGGTGGGGGATCTGCAGATGGCGGTGGAGGAAACTCCATCCCTAAAGCATGAGTGAGTCGGCGCATGTACTCCATCTGCTCCTGATGCTGCTGCTGCCACCGACTCGTCTGCTCCTCGTACAACTGCTGCTGGCGTCGACGCTCCTCCTCATGCTGCTGACGCATCTGCTCCTGCTCCTGTCGGAGACTCTCTATCTGTGCAGTCTGAGATCGCAACTGATCCTCATACTGTGTAGTAGAAGAAGATGCACGAGCTCCTCTCGAGCTGGACGCCGACATCGCAGCACTGCCATAATAATCTCCGGGAGTCAGTCGAGAGCCGATACCAACTACCCGGCCCTTCTCGAATGCATACTGGGTGGCTTGCATCCATGCCGCCTCATCAAACTGACGGGCAGTGGTCTGATCTGATGACTCGGCCTGACTCTCAGGCCGGGCCTGTGACGCTGCGGCCTCATATGACTCCTATAGTTGCAATTTAAAATTAAAATTGTGAATATATTATATGCAGTTAATTTTTAAACTTGAAAACAAATAATACTGACCACGATGTGATGCTGACGATCACCTCTGAGCTCCCCAGTAACAGGATCACTATACATCCTCCGATATACGTCGTACTCTATAATATCGGGGTGCTCGACAGCCTATAAGAATAAAAAATAAACTGTTAATATTTATAGTTATATAAAATATTTATAAATAATGTACGTACTAGATGATGTCTATGAGTACTGAAAGAACGACTCCCAGCTCGATGAGTCACCTCCTGTCTCCCCCGATTCTGCCTCCCCACCGATGATCTCCTCTGAAAGGCACCACTCAACCAGTGCGCACATAATCCATCCCATACATGGGATGAAATATACTCTGGTCGGTGTGCTCTACATGACTCCTCAAAATCTGACACTTCTGCTTTCTTCATCGCAGCTTTTCTTAAATTGTGCAAAAACTGACGAAGGCGATCACGCATGGCCACCTCCCATGCCTCGTGGATGGCGTCACGCATGGTATCCTCGATCGGATACCATAAACCCTACAAATAAATCAAAATATCAAGTTAGAAATAAAATAATTTTCAAAATAAAAATTATTTATTTACGTACGTACCAACCAATGACCGAACATGGCCTGCTGCACATCAATGGGAATCTGCTCCCATGTGGTCCACGGCTGAGAGAAATAGTTGCGCAAAATAGCGCTGCCCTGTCCGACTGTTATATGCGGAAAACTGAAAAAATAATAAACATTTATTATGTGAATAGATTAATGAAATCTTAGTCAAATCCACAGGTTATCACACCTCCGTGTGCGTGGATCAAACCCAAGACGTGGACGTCGCTCGGGGACGGGGTCAGGAATCATCAATCGTGCAAGACCGCGCCCCCTCCGCGTACTCCCTGGAGCGCCTGCAGGCTGAGGGTCATCTGTCAGCAACGCATCCGCATCGAAAGTCAGGTCAGCATTCGCCAACTCACGAAATGTGGCGTCGTCCATCTGAAACAGAAAATGTTAATGTTAGCAAATAATTGATAATTACTATTATATATACATATATACATATTATGATTGTATATAAATACCATGGAATGCTATCAGTGTTCATCTTCATCATCATCTTCATATATGTCAATGTCATCTTCATATTCCTCCTCAACATCATCGATATCCATTCGAGTTACAGTTGCTTCATCTCTTACCATTTCAAATTCATACGTGACATCATTAACATCATCGTCATCACCGACTCTTAAATGTGGGGTGTCATCATCGATACTCATGTCTCTTTGTAAAAAAGATTGATTTTGAGTACTCTCTTGAAAAACTTCAATTTTTTGCACATCAGTGAAAGCACATTCACTTTGACTAAACTGATTGTCTCGAATTTTGATTTTTATTATACTCCACCAATCAGTCAAGTCTCTTGATGTTGCACAGTACTTTGCATAATAAACTTGATATGCCTGTTGAGCCAATAAGAATGGTTCATTTACTGCGAGAACACTTTTACATTTAATATTGATGATTCCATGAGTCGGATGAACACGCACGCCTCTCTCTGTATCCAACCACCGACATTTGAACATGGTTATGTAATGTTGTCCAAGATAACAGAGTTCAATGATTTCATCAAGTATGCCATAAAAGTCAACTTCATTTTCTCGATGATGAGATCCTCTCAAGCTAACTCCACTGTTCATTGTTTTTTTCAATTCCCCATATGCATGTGTGTGGAATCGAAATCCATTCACCACATATGCATTATAAGTTTTAACAAGTTTGGAAGGTGAGTTACTCAATACACACAGCCGTTTGTCAATTTTATCAGCATGTCGAGACACCTGAAAATTTGTGAAATAATTATCAATATAGTAAACTATACATTGAATGAGTTGCTAAAAGATAAAGAATTTATGTTACCAGTTTTTGAAACCACTGAGAGAAATTTTTCAGTCGACGTTCTTCGAGAGCAGCTGTTGTAATTTGTGGAATTTGTTTCTTGATATGATTATCATACAACCTATAAAAACCAAAGTTATTTACTGTAACATAAATGATAGAATAAGTGATATAAACACTTACAGTACAACTGATGTCATCTCTTCACAGTTGAGCAGAACATACGTATGAGCTCTCTGATGTTCATCATCTGAAAGCCAGCGTTCATAAAACAAATTCTCAAATAGTTCCAATTCTGGACGCCTGCAAATTTGGGCAAGATCTAAACGTGCATTTACATTGTCTTTGCTCTTTCCTGGCGTATCCAAAACTGTATGAAACAAATTATCAAAACAATTCTTCTCAATATGCATGACATCTAACATGTGTCGGACCAACAGATCAGACCAATATGGAAAATCCCAAAATATGCTACGTTTAATCCAATTGTGTTCTTTCCCAAAACCAGAAATTTTCTGTTGGTTTATTGTGGGACCAAAAGTGATGGGGGGTAATGAAAATACAACTGATTTTAACTCCGAACCTGATAACATTTTTGGAGGTCCATCCCTTTCAACTGTTCCTTTTCCGAAATGAGATCTGTTTCTGCGAAAAGGATGATCAGCTGGAAGAAATCTGCGATGACAGTCAAAATAACAAGGTTTCTTTCCATGAATGAGCATAAATGCTTTGTTCTCTCCCATACAGTAAGGACATGATTTCTGACCATGTGTACTCCAGCCAGATAACATCCCATAAGCCGGGAAGTCACTTATTGTCCACATCAATGCTGCTCTCAGTATGAAATTCTGTTTCATTGCAACATCATATGTACTGACACCAGTACTCCACAATAAATTTAATTCATCAATCAATGGCTTCAAATAAACATCAATATTTTTCTTCGGATGTCCTGGAATTAGTAAAGTCAAAAAGATATATGGCTCCTTCATCAACATCCATGGAGGTAAATTGTACGGAGTTAAAAAAACAGGCCAACATGAATATTGACTACCATAAGATCCAAACGGACAGAAACCATCAGTGGAAAGGCCCAGTCGAACATTTCTAGCTTCTAAAGCAAAGGATGAATGCACTCTATCAAAATGTTTCCATGAATCACCATCGACTGGATGATTCAAGCTTTTATCGGTTGAAATATTCTCTTTATGCCATGACATCATTGTCGCTGTATTCTTAGACATGAATAAACGCTGAAGTCTGGATGTAAGCGGAAAATATCTCAACTGTTTTACAGGAATCAAACCAGACTTCCCGTATTGTCCTTCTTTATATCTCAGTTGCCCACATGTAGGACAACTATCCAACGACTCATTTTCCCCAGAATATAAAATGCAGTCATTTGAACATGCATGAATCTTCTGACAAGTAAGTCCCAAATTTCGAACCAGCCTCTTACTCTCATAGTAATTTGCAGGTAAAACATTTCCTTCGGGTAACAGTGTTTTCAGCAAAGAAAATATCTGGTCAAAACAGGTGTTTGACATTCCGTTATCTGATTTGATAGCCATAAATTTTGCAACTGCTTCTAATTTGCTCATCTTGCAGCCAGGATATAATGCATCCTCAGCAGATTTCAACAACTCATAAAATTCAGACGGTGCCAACTCAGGATTTGAAGCTATATCAGCCAGAGTTTCTGTATGTTGAACAGATGAACCTGCAACATCATGTACTAAATCTTGAAACCGGGATGGATCCGGAATCAAGTTGGTATCACTTACTCGGGAACTGCGTTCACCGTGTTGATACCAAAAAACATAATCTGGTTGAAAACCAAAACGCAAGAGATGTTCTCCCACTTTGTCAAACGTGTCAAACGTTCTCAATGCACATTTTCTACAAGGGAATTTTATTTTGCCTTCTGAAACAAATTCTGAATTTGATGCCGCAAATGATAAAAAAGTCTCCACACCCTCAACATATACTGGATTTAAACCAGAACCGTTTGGATTTCTACGTTGATTTATCCATATGCGGTCACCTAATAATGATTGTTGACGACCTCGTTGTTCCATATTTCTCTATAAAATATAAAAACATTACTGGTTTTGAATAATTTGTTAGAAAAAACACTCAAGTAAAGATTGAATATATTGAGAATAAAGCAAAACATGTTACAAATATTGATAATTTTAATATTATATTGATTTTTTATTATTTTAATAATACTAATATAATTTTTTCATAAACATTAATTATATAATAATAACATTATTACATTATTAGTATATTTTATTATTAATATTAAAATAACATAATTTTTTATATTATATACAATTCTCCTTTCATCTGTGTGTTTAACATTCTGTCTCCACATGTAATATTTGCATTCACTTTCACCTCTCCATTGGCAAGTAGGTTGATAATTTTGAAAAAGAATGCGAATATTACATGTGGAGACAGAAAACACACAGATGAAAAGAGAATTGTATATAATATAGAAAATTATATTATTTTAATATTAATAATAAAATATACAAATAATGTACTAATGTTATTATTCGTAAATATTGGTAATTATTCCAAATTATTGGTAATTATTTCTAATTATTGGTAATTATTTCTAATTATTGGTAATTATTTCTAATTATTGGTAAATATTGGTAAATATTGGTAAATATTGGTAAATATTGGTAATTATTGGTAAATATTGGTAACTATTGGTAATTATTGGTAACTATTGGTAATTATTGGTAATTATTACTAATTATTGGTAATTATTACTAATTATTGATAATTATTACTAATTATTGGTAATTGTTGGTAATTATTGGTAATTATTGTTAATTATTGGTAATTATTGGTAATTATTACTAATTATTACTAATTATTGGTAATTATTACTAATTATTACTAATTATTGGTAATTATTACTAATTATTACTAATTATTGGTAATTATTACTAATTATTACTAATTATTGGTAATTATTACTAATTATTGGTAATTATTACAAATTATTGGTAATTAATACTAATTATTGGTAATTAATACTAATTATTGGTAATTATTACTAATTATTGTTAATTATTACTAATTATTGTTAATTATTACTAATTATTGGTAATTATTACTAATTATTGGTAATTAATACTAATTATTGGTAATTAATACTAATTATTGGTAATTATTACTAATTATTGGTAATTAATACTAATTATTGGTAATTATTACTAATTATTGTTAATTATTACTAATTATTGGTAATTATTACTAATTATCGGTAATTATTACTAATTATTGGTAATTATTACTAATTATTGGTAATTATTACTAATTATTGGTAATTATTACTAATTATTGGTAATTAATACTAATTATTGGTAATAAATACTAATTATTGGTAATTAATACTAATTATTGGTAATAAATACTAATTATTGGTAATAAATACTAATTATTGGTAATTAATACTAATTATTGGTAATTATTGGTAATTATTGTTAATTATTGGTAATTATTACTAATTATTGGTAATTATTGCTAATTATTACTAATTATTACTAATTATTGGTAATTATTACTAATTATTGGTAATTATTACTAATTATTGGTAATTAATACTAATTATTGGTAATTAATACTAATTATTACTAATTATTGTTAATTATCACTAATTATTACTAATTATTGGTAATTATTGTTAATTATTACTAATTATTGGTAATTATTACTAATTATTGGTAATTATTACGAATTATTGGTAATTATTACTAATTATTACTAATTATTACTAATTATTGGTAATTATTACTAATTATTGGTAATTATTACTAATTATTGGTAATTATTCCTAATTATTGGTAATTATTACTAATTATTGGTAATTATTACTAATTATTACTAATTATTGGTAATTATTGCTAATTATTGATAATTAATACTAATTATTGGTAATTAATACTAATTATTGGTAATTAATACTAATTATTGGTAATTAATACTAATTATTGGCAATTATTGATAATTATTACTACTTATTGGTAATTATTGATAATTATTACTACTTATTGGTAATTATTACTAATTATTGGTAATTATTACTAATTATTGGTAATTATTACTAATTATTGGTAATTATTACTAATTATTGGTAATTATTACTAATTATTCCTAATTATTGATAATTATTGGTAATTGTTCCTAATTATTAGTAATTATTACTAATTATTGGTAATTAATACTAATTATTGGTAATAAATACTAATAATTGGTAATAAATACTAATTATTGGTAATTAATACTAATTATTGGTAATTATTGGTAATTATTGTTAATTATTGGTTATTATTACTAATTATTGGTAATTATTGCTAATTATTACTAATTATTACTAATTATTGGTAATTATTACTAATTATTGATAATTATTACTAATTATTGGTAATTAATACTAATTATTGGTAATTAATACTAATTATTACTAATTATTACTAATTATTACTAATTATTACTAATTATTGGTAATTATTGTTAATTATTACTAATTATTGGTAATTATTACTAATTATTGGTAATTATTACTAATTATTGGTAATTATTATTAATTATTACCAATTATTACTAATTATTGGTAATTATTATTAATTATTACCAATTATTGGTAATTATTGATAATTATTACTAATCATTGGTAATTATTGGTAATTATTGGTAATTATTGGTAAATATTGGTAAATATTGGTAATTATTGGTAAATATTGGTAATTATTGGTAATTATTGGTAATTATTACTAATTATTGGTAATTATTACTAATTATTGGTAATTAATACTAATTGATACTAATTATTACTAATTATTGGTAATTATTCCTAATTTTTACTAATTATTACTAATTATTACTAATTATTACTAATTATTGGTAATTATTACTAATTATTACTAATTATTACTAATTATTGGTAATTATTGGTAATTATTGGTAAATATTGGTAAATATTGGTAATTATTGGTAAATATTGGTAATTATTGGTAATTATTGGTAATTATTACTAATTATTGGTAATTATTACTAATTATTACTAATTATTACTAATTATTACTAATTATTGGTAATTATTACTAATTATTGGTAATTATTACTAATTATTGGTAATTATTACTAATTATTACTAATTATTGGTAATTATTACTAATTATTACTAATTATTGGTAATTATTACTAATTATTGGTAATTATTACTAATTATTGGTAATTATTACTAATTATTGGTAATTATTACTAATTATTGGTAATTATTACTAATTATTGGTAATTAATACTAATTATTGGTAATTAATACTAATTATTGGTAATTAATACTAATTATTGGTAATTAATACTAATTATTACTAATTATTGGTAATTATTGATAATTATTACTACTTATTGGTAATTATTACTAATTATTGGTAATTATTACTAATTATTGGTAATTATTACTAATTATTGGTAATTATTACTAATTATTGGTAATTATTACTAATTATTCCTAATTATTGATAATTATTGGTAATTGTTCCTAATTATTAGTAATTAAATGAATAATTACTAATAATTAGGAATAATTACCAATAATTACAAATAATAACATTATTAGTATATTTTATTATTAATATTAAAATAATATAATTTTCTAATTTATATACAATTCTCCTTTCATCTGTGCGTTTTCTATCTCCACATACAAATAATACATGTGAAGACAACAAACACACAGATGAAAAGAGAATTGTATATATATAAAAAATTATATTATTTTAATATTAATAATAAAATATACTAATAATGCAATAATGTTATTATTCCTAATTATTGGTATTTATTATTAATTATTAATATTTATTCTTAATTATTAAAAATTATTACTAATTATTCCTAATTACCATTAACTATGAACAATACTAATAATTTAAATTTATTAAGTAACAAAACAATGTAAACATAATTAAATTACAACTAATTAAGAATAATTGAAACTAATAAAAAATTAAAAATAAATATTAAATTAAAATAAACATAAATACCTTGAAAATTGATCTGCTCTGATCGTTCTTCAAATCTTTAATATCAACTCCGGAGAAAAAAATTAAACTGGAGAAAAAATGAACTTTAGAAATACAACTTTGAGAGAAGAAGAAGATGAAGTTTGATAATGATTTGAAAAAAACGGATGGGGGTATTTATAGGTTAGATTATTTGCGACGGGATTCCCGTCGCAAATAGTGTTATTTGCGACGGTACCCGTCGCAAATACCTTAGCCAACATTTATTACGGTCAACGGTTAAATAGTTATTTGCGACGGGACCCGTCGCAAATAACCACCTGCCAACATACTATTTGCGACGGGGGAATATTCCCGTCGCAAATACCTTTTACCGCCGCCGGTTATTTGCGACGGGAATATTCCCCCGTCGCAAATAGTTTTCCCGCGATTTGGCGCGCAACGCGCGCCAGTTCTTTTGCGACGGGGAAAGCAATCCCGTCGCAAAAGCCTACTTATTTGCGACGGGTAAATACCCCCGTCGCAAATACCCATTTTTCCCGTAGTGCTGGAATCAGGCTCCAAGGTAAGTGTGGTGAAATTGTTTATGAAATGTGCATCCCTATTGAGACATGGAACTTTAATTATTCCCCTATGCATAATAATTGACCGGCTTAGGCCATTGTGTGATTGATGAAAATGCATAACCCTTGGGCTAAATGATGAAAATGACTTGAGTAAACCTAGTTAGCTAGTGGCTCTGGGGTAAGTTGATAAATTGTTCTTAGTGAATGCCCATTGTGATTTAAAAGTGTGTATTACCCCTTATGTTATATCTTAGGCTCCCGATGCAGCTATATCTAGTTAATTGGTTGGTTGATCTTAAAGTACTTAATGAATCAAATGGTAAATTAGTAATTGTTAATTGTGATACCTAATTTCTTGGCAAAAGTTAGTTAAATGAATAACGGTTAAAATGATAAACGTTCCCCTTTCTTACCATGTTTATTATTGCACTTGTTTTCCCTGCATACACTATTGTACATACTGGTTATTGCTTTAGACGCCGTTAGTGGTGGCCCACTGAGTTGTACTCACACCCTGCTCGGGCCGCCATGACACTTGGGTACCCAAGCAGATGCTACTTGTTTCTGTTATAGGTTCAAGACAGGGACCTGATGTCTGGTTCTTTCATGGGATGTTGGGTTGGAGCATGGGTGGTCAGGACTAGGTTGGGGATTGGGTCCAAGTTTGGGATCTTTTAGTAGTTCTGATTTTGGGATTTTTATTTGTTTGATTTCCTTGCATGTAGTGTATTCAGAAGATATTTGTTATAGCATGTGTAATTGGTTACTTATTGGTTCTTGTTTTATGTTGTCCATTTATGGTTCCTTTTGGTTATTTTTTCTGTTGATGTTACTTCTCTTATGGCTTCACTCTGATAAGTGGGTATAGTCTCCCCATTTTTCTATTTAGACCCATGCTACTAGTTAGCAGCCTCTGGCATTCAGGGAGGTGCGTCCGAGTTCATGTTATGACCCGACTCAGAGCACAATGACAATAGATTTTGGGTCACAGACATTACAAAGTGGTATCAGATCAATTTCTTTTGTCTTAATGTTTGTGGAATGGTAGACAAGAGACTAGGATCTTGTCTAGTCCTGGTAATGATATTGTTCCTAGGTCCATGTAGCCCCCAATACGAGGGAAGATCCAAGTCTCCAGGGGTGGGAATTGATGTTCGGATTGTGCTTTTAGGGTTGATTTTTATTTCCACCTCGAGTGGTGCACTTGGATGTGATGTTATTAATTTATGAGGTTTATCTCTTGGCCCGCTATGGAAAGAGATTGTGTATGAGTTCATGCATCATGCCAGTCACATAAGATTGATAGGTCATCCATATGTTGTTTATTATTGACTTGTGAATGACATGATGTTAAAAAAATGGTTATAAAAAGTAAAATTGAATAAAAATATGAATGTTGACATGCAGGGTAAAAAGGTTTTGAGAAATGTAAATCTTTGGGGTTTAGAAAATGGAAATGTTTTGAAATTTGAATTTGAATAAAGTTTGGATTTTTGAAATATTAGGTTTATAAAAAGGTTTTTGAAAGTGTAAATTCTTGGGTTTTGAAACAGTACATTTTGAAACGTGAAACCTTGGGTTTTAAATGTTAAAGTTTAATTAAAAAGGGAAATGAGAAGTGATGGAACTTTAGGGACACCGGTGGTGGGAATCACTTATGTTGGTTGTTTACCCTATGTATGGGTGGTTGGGTAGTGAGAGTTACCTAGTTTGAGGCATTAGTTTTGGGGTTGTGAGGACTTGTTGGGTTTTTTGTATGGTAAATGAGGCGTTTTTAATGTGCCCTCAATAGGGGGTGAACTTGGGTGATGAGATGTTTTTCGGTAATGTGGGTGTGGTAACCCTTGTGGACTGTGATTATGAAAGTTTTGCTTTGGACCCTATAGCGGGATCTTGGATAATGGTGTCAATGTAAGTGTTCAAGTATCTTTGGTGTGGGACTTATAGTAAGTGGTTGTTTGGTGCATTAGACGTAGTGTGTTTAGAATAGGGGTAGGATTTCTACCCATGAGTATTGAGCTGTTTGATGTTTGATATGTATGACATAAATGGTGAGCCAATGGCCTTTGTGATACGTGACTCCAGTTTAGGGAGTTGATATCCTTTGAATTTCAAGGTGACCCACAAGAGGGGTCAACCAAGGTTTCTTAGTGCTTTTGGGTGTGTATGGAATAAGTGGATGTTTTGGACCTTGACAATGGAATGCAGATGGTGTTTCCTAGTGTGGGTTTGGACTATATGGTTATGTGGGAAAGTCAATGGTTCTGGGGATGCGACTCGAGTTGTATTTATGATTTTACAATCTTGGTAAATCAAGGGTAACCTCAAGGGAGGTTGGCCCATTATTACATGTTCCTTAGAAGATGAAGCATGGGTGGGTGCTTTAGAGGTGGAATCTATGCATGGTTGATAACATCAAATTTGGTAAAAGCACATGGTTGTGATTTGGCCTATTTCTCAAGGAGATGTTTAAGTTCTTGTGGTTGGTTGCAAGGTTGTTTTTAGAAGAGGTGAGGTCGTTAGGATCCATGTCCTATGGTTTTATGGTGTTTGATGTAGAAATTAGTGTTCCTTTTGGGAAAACAAGACAAGGGTGGTCAAAGAGTGGATAAAAGATTTTGGTATAGAGGTGAAACCTGGGGAGGTGGTGGTCACGTAGTTGGGATTGTTTGCACGAGTGTATGGTTTGTTGGATGAGAATGTTTAGAAAGCCTTGATTATGATGAGGCTGACATATTAGGGGGAATGTCCAATTGTGTGAATGGGCATTAGGCCCAGCTCTGGTGATGTAAGACTCGTGTGATCCAGAGTCGGGTTCAGTGTGTGTTCACAGGAAGGTGGGAGACCTTGAGGACTCTGGTGAGGTCCAGATGTGGGAGCATGTTGGGAAGGAATGATGTCATTGTGGATAGGTGAGCCGGTGACTTGGGATAAATGCCTATCGTTCTTCTCTACGATCACGGTGGAAGGTTCAGGTTGTGCGTGAGATAGTTGGGTTATGGATCAATGTGGTGGTCATTATGTTTCCGTGTAAATCACCAGGGTCATGCTGAAAGAACTCAAGTGGGGAGATGGCATTGGTACCAAAGGGGATGTTGAGTCACGACCACTTGGATGAGGACCGTGAAGTGGTAGTGATTTTTGGTTGGAAATCCCATTTGAGCTATGGTGAGTGGGTGTTGATGAGACATTGGTGGTTAGGTAATCCCAAGGCTTTTATAATGTTAAGTTTCTCCCACGACAGGAGGTGATTATGGGGATGGATAGTTTGTGGTGGCATTCGCTGAAAAATTCTTGGCATAATTTTCTCTAGTGATAATCATGTTCAATATCTTTACATCGTACCAGGTATGCTAAGAGAGCTCTGGATTTATGCCTATCTACCTAAAAGTGATTTGAATGGAAATGAATCCCCTGGAGGATACACTCATAGAGTGATCTAGATGGATCCAGATGGTGGAAAGTGCACTATCGACCACTTGAGGGAGAGGTCCTCAGGCTAGAACGGATGTCGAAAAATGCCATGAGCACCGTTCTTAGAAGCCGAGAATGAATAATAGTTGGTGTTGGTTTTTTTTCTAGGAAGATCTGGATGGTTATGTCCAAGTTTTTGGGTTCAACTTTTGTTTGAAGCATGGTCCATTGTGGTTGAAATTTCTTGAGGAAAGCGATGATAATGATACTCATAAGGTAGGGAGTGGTATGTGAGTAATGGATGTATAGAGAAAACTATGAATTGGATGCAGGGACAGTGAGGTTCCAAATAGAAACCTACAAGGGACATGTTTAGTTTCTTGTGGAAGGTCGGGTGGGCCTTGAGCATGGTGGTTGATTGAACCAAGTGTTGGCTTTGGGCTCGAGGTGGTTCCAAGAGAAAATCCAAGATACTCGTGTTAGAATTGTGATGGGTTTAGTGAATCATGATGATATATTGAAAGGGTAGTGGATAATTTTATGGTGTAGGGTGGGTGCATTGGATTATGGTGGTACAACTTAAGTAAGAAGGTGCCAGGGGTAGGTGAAAAGGGGGTAGCATGTCAACGGTGGAATATGGGTGTTTTGAGACAAGATAGTCGGGGATGGTCTGACATGGTATGGTAAAATGGAATGGATGTGGTGAGTAATGAACCACCCTTAGTTGATGTTGTAGTGATAAGTGAGCTTCGAGTTTGGAAGTGAGCTTGAGAAAGGTCGAGTTGTTTGGTTTTTGTATGACTGGAAAACATGCATCCTTTTCGAGTAGTTTTAACAGAAGGAATTCATGACAATGGTAGAGGGAGTTCTCGTGGATGATGGGATCAGTGAGTTGGAAAATGTTTTGGGTAAATTGTGAAATATGAGTTGAGGTTCTGGTAGTCCTTTCAACAGTGGAGGTGCCAACCACCGGAAGGTGGTGGTGATGAGCTAAAAGCACATGGTGGGGAGCACCATGGTAGGTACATGGCCAATTGGTAGTGTGAGATGTGTTTTGGGTTGGATGGTCTCAGGTAAGAGCCATCTTAGTGTACCATATTTGAGATAATTTTTGGATTGGGTTTTGACCGATTGAGTACTTTGAGATGAGGGTTATGTTTGGGTTGTACTTTGAGTGTCCAAAAATGGCGTGAGTTCATTGGGCCTCGATTTTCGGACTGATGTAGGTTGAGAAATGTGGTTAGAATCTGGATGTTACTTCATATGATATTGTCCTGGGTCATTGTTAGAGTTTTTGATAGAACTGAGTGAGATGAAAACAAGAATTTTGGACCATAAGTTGTGGAGAGGATTGGACCGAGGGTGTTCCGCTTGGCTCTCCTAGGGTAATTTAGTACCTCATGGGTATCCTTATGTGTGATGGTTCAATGGTTTTACCTGGACCATTATCATGTTTTTATTTTGGTGATGATGAGTTTGTGGTAGATGTGTCTTTGAGGAGCATCCGGTTCATGGTTGTGGATCACAATGTGGAAAACATTTTTAGGGAAAGACTTTTGTTGGCCAGAGTGTTGTGATGACATGGAAATGTTCAGGAGAAAACTAGGAAGATGAGGGTGGGTAGGTGAAACCTACGACCCGATATTTTGGTCTTGGAGGCTTAATAATTCTTGGGGCGTGGCTTGAGGATGATCTGTTATAAGGTGAGGAGGTTGTAAGATCCGAACCTTTCGTGAAGGTATGACCTTGTTTAAAATTTTGGTTAAACTCCCTTTTTATGGATAATGAAGTGTTTCTCAAGTGTATGAGGAGTTTTGGGAGTTTTATAGGGGTACAAGACATGAAAGGAGGAGAAAATATGCCAAATAGTGCATAACACATGGTTGGCACACTATTAGTATAAATTGTGCTCTTGGCCCATGAAACCGTGCAGCTTGGGGACCCTTTCAGACAGAGGCTAACACACGGTTACCACACAGTTTGAAAAATAGTGTGAGCGATTCTAGGAAACCATGTGGCTTGGCCCCTTTTGGATAGAGGGATCCGCATAGTCAGTGCATGGTTTGGATAACCGTGCGACCAAACTATGCAGCCCTTAAAAATGGGAATTTCTAGTTTTTCCTTCTCGGGATTTAAGGGTTTTAACATGATTTTCTCCCCTATTCCTCCTCCAACAGCTTGTGTGATGAACCAAACCATCCAAGACTTCCAATAGGTGATTCTCCTTCAATTATTAGGTGTTTAGAGTGCGTTTGGGTGCGAATCAAAGATTCGAGTGAGTCTAACACTCATCATTTCTCTATTTTATGTATTAGGGCTTGTAGAATCTATCATCTTCTTCCAAATCCCTAAAACCATCACTTTTATGGCAGATTATAGGTTGGGTCTTTAGTGGGTGTTTGAGTTCGAATCAAGGGTGGAGGTTAAGCAAGCGTTCATCAACGATCATGAGGTAGGTGGTGTTTAAGCATTTTCCCATAGTCTTTATGTTCTATATATGTATGTGGTTGTGAAAATGTGTTGCCTTGTTGTGTTTCTTTTTCTTTAGTTGTGGAATGTGATTTGGGCCTTAGATTGAGGTGAAAAACCCTTCACAGACCCTGTTGTGTCTGTAGGTGAGTGAGACCGAACCTAGGGCTACCCATGGGGTAATCCAAACCCTTGTAAATGGTGAATAAAATTGGTAAACATTGAGATAAAGGTATAATGAAGAGAAAATGGGTAGTAAAAATGTAATTGGTATGTGGGTAGGGTTAATGGGTTAATTCCTCTCCTCGAATTCCCCTTTTTATTTTTATTAATAAGAATCAAAACCACAAGGACAATTATGGGGGACGAAAGTGGTGGAGTCCCAAGGCATCGCAACAAACCAAACCCTTACAAGAGGGGAGAAGGGAATGAAAAGTATAAAACATAATAAAGGCGGCATCCTCCTTCGCACAACTGGCCAAAGCATCTCCCATTGTGTTTTGGGGTTTTGACCTACTTATATATTTATTGATGGAAAATGATTTTTGAAAGTGAGTAATGTTTTGAAAGTAGGTGCTGACCTAAAAGTGATTCAAAAAGGGGTTTTCTAAAGAGATTTCAAATGATGTTTGAAATGAGGGTAAGGTTACCTTTTGTGAAAATGGTTTAATGGTTGTTTTGATTGATTGAATGGAAAAAAAAGCCTTAGGGTGTGTTTTATTTTTAAAAGAGGAATACCCGTATTTTAAAGGGAGGATTCAAGATGATTTCAAGTACGTATTTTGAATTGTGTGTTTATACCATTGTGTTGTTTTAATGGTCTGTTGGGACTATAGTCATTGAATTGATCTATGGACTAGTGATATAGGACCCATAAAAATTATGTTGGCATGTTAACATGGTTATGAAATGAACTAAATGATGGTGTGAATAGTTGATGACATACCATTAGGGGGTGTTAGGAATCATGATATATATGTTTAATAGTTATGGTTTTCATTGGTAAATGTGAAACAATTTGTAAATGAGATTTATGTTAATTGTGTACAATTGACAACATGTCATAAGGGAGTATTTATTACAAGGAAAGTGGTTTAATGGGTTATGAAATGTAAATGGTAAATGTGTTAATGGGTTAAGGCATGAAGATGATTTATGTGTTGAATTAAATATGAAATGTTAATGTTATGTGTATTGTTTAAGAATGGTTTTTGAAATGGTATATGTGGTAAATGGTTTAAAGAATCATGTGCACATGGCTTGGTAGTTGTGGGGTATTATACTTGAGGATTTATTCCCATGGGTCGGGTTAGACTAAAGATCTAAACCCCACCCCTATAATGCATGGGTTAGGGAAGGGGACTGAGGATATATGCCCCTAATGGTTGCATTTGATGAGACTACCTAGACTGAGGCTCCAAGGTAAGTGTGATGAAATTGTTTATGAAATGTGTATCCCTAGCGAGATAGGGAACTTGAATTATTCCCTTATGTATAGTAATTAATCAGTTTAGGACATTGTGTGATTTATGAAAATGACTAACCCCTGGTATAAATGATGAAAATGACTTAAGTAAACCTAGTTAGCTAGTGGCTTTGGGGTAAGCTAATAAATTCTGCTTAGTGAATGCACTTTGTGATTTTAAAGTGTGTGCTACCCCTTATACTATGTATTAGGCTCACGATGTAGCCAGATCTAGTTAATTGGTTGGTTGACCTTAAAGTACTTAATAAATCAAGTGGTAAGATGGTAATTATTAATTATGATACCTAATTTCTTGAAAAAAGTTGGTTAACAGATAGTAGTTAAAATGAGAAATGTGTTCCTTCATTTCCATGTTTATTGTTTCACTTGTTTTACTTGCATAAACTATTGTATAGATTGGTTATTTCTTTAGACACTGTTGGTGGTGGCCTACTGATTTGTACTCACACTCTGCTCGGGCCGCCATAACACTTGGGTACTTGAGAAGATGCTACTTGTTTCTGTTACAGGTTCAGGATAGGGACCCAATGTTTGGTTCTTTCATGGGTTGTTGGGTTAGAGCATGGGTGGTCAGGACTGGTTTGGGGCTCGAGTCCAAGTTTTGGATCTTTTAGGAGTTCTAATTTTGGGATTTTTATTTGTATGACTTCCTTTCATGTAGTGTATTCACAAGATATTTATTATAGCATGTGTACTTGGTTACTTGTTAGTTCTTGTCATATGCTATCCATTTATGGTTCCTTTTGGTTATTTTGTCTGTTGATGTTACTTATGTTGTGGATTTACTCTAATAAGCGGGTATAGTCTCCCCATGTTTCTCTTTAGACCCACGCTACTAGTTGGCAGCCTTTTCATTCGGGGAGGCACGCCTAAGGTCATGTGAAGACCCGACTCAGAGCACCGGTGATAGTGGCTTCCGAGTCAGGGGCGTTATACTCTACTTTATGGTGCATGCCTTCACCCATGACAACAACCATTATCCTAGGAAATCCTGTTCAAGGCATGACACATTCAGTCAAGGCGTGGATTATGTTCCTCTTCCAATGGAAAAGTAAAACCTCATGTATGATGGGAAAACCCTCATGAAATATCTCGAAGAATCTTATGCACACAAGTAACCCTATGCTTTTGTCATCTCCCTAAAAAATCTCATCACAACATGACCAAAGGTGTCACAAAATGATTTCTATCTTATAGATAAAACTCCTCCAACTAATTCCAAAACTTTATAATCCTTCTTCAATACTTTTTAGACTCCTTTGGAAGTCCCTTCATAGTTTCTAGATAATATCCACAAGCAGGCCTTCAATATTTTTTATGCGAGATGCTCAGGGTGGCCCGATCTTCATGGAATAGGGTGGAAGATGATGGTTTTGGTTTGAGGCTAAGTGGTGGATAATGGGTATGGATAGAGGATGCAAGTATTCAATCAATTCTATAAGAAGAGTAACCTACTACTTAGATAATACACCCAAGGGAGGGATGTGATATCCAATCCATACAACGACGCACTTAGGTTGAGTCATAGAATTGGGGGCTTTGTGATCTTGGATCACCAATATAACTTGTAGATTTACAAGGAAATAATGTACAAGATCTAGGAAAAAAATGGAATAATTCTCATACAACGGAGAGAAATAAATCATAAGATCTCAATTAAAATATTGAATTCCATACAAGTGCCATGGGGTGGCTATTTATAGCCAAGGGGGTGGTACAATAGACAAGGGTATAATACCTTAAATTCATGAAGGCTAAACTAATTTTTTCCCTTAAATTCAAAAATATAAAGTCCATCAAAGACTTTTTTGGAAAATTAGCACACAACTTTCCAACTATAGCCCACTAGATTTGACTTTGGTGTCCAAAGATGCCATTCTAGAATCCTCCATGTGGGAAAGTCTTCCCAAATTTGTGAAACTATGTGGTCCAAGATTTAAACATCATGTTTGGGATTGAATAAGTGATATTATAAGCCCATTTTATCCATCCATTCAATGCATGATCCATTGGGTCTTTAATGAAGTGAGATGGGCGCACATTGTACCATTCAACCTCTTTAATCTCCCTCGCATCATTGGGCCTTGTAAATACAACTCCTCTACACGAGTAATTGACTTGGTTACTTCAACATGGTTCTCATAATCATACACCTCTTGAAAATAAGTTTTCCTTGACTCTTCATCCTCTACACCCCCAAAAAAGAGAAAGATTAGAAACATTGAAAGTGGCACTTACACCATACTCACCTGGAAAAGCTATCTCGTAAGCATTATTGTTAATCTTCTTGAGCACTCAGAAAGGTCCTTCTCTTTGTGGCATGAGTTTTTATTTCCGCTTGTTGGGAAATATCTCCTTTCTCATATGAATATAGACTAAGTCACCAAGCTCAAACAACACTTGTTTGTGACCCTTGTTTACAAGATCAACATATTTATGGGTCATCTTCTTGATATTTTTTCTTACATTTTCATGGAGTTGCTTGATGAATTATGCACACCCTTTCACATCCATATTCATTGCTTCATACAAAGAAAATGAACTGGATCAATAGGGGCAAGGGGGTTAAAGTCGTAAACAAGTTCAAATGGAGAATAATGAGTAGTGGAATGATTAGACCTGTTATATGTGAATTCCACATGTGGTAGACACTCCTAAATTTTGATATTCTTCTTAATAATTGTTCGCACAAGGTATGATAAAGTACGACTCAACGCCTCTATTTTCTCATCGTTTTGCAGATGACAAGTAGTGAAAAATAGTAACTTGGTACCCAATTTTCTCCATAAAGTCTTCCAAAAGTAATTGGGGAATTTTGTGTCTCAATCCGACATAATCATCCTTGGAATTTCATGGATTTTGACTATATCCTGAAAGAAAAGTGTTGCAATGTTAGTGGCATCATCTATTTTGTGACAAGGAATAAAATGTTCCATTTTAGAAAACCGATCCACCACAACAAAAATGGAATCTCTCCCCCTTTTGGTCTTTGGTAACCCCATAATAAAGTCCATTGATATTTCCTTCCATGAGGTGTTGGGGATTGGTAGAGGAAGATATAATCTATGTGGGTTCAGTTTAGATTTGGATTTATGGAATACAATTCACTTTCCCACAAATTTTTCAACATCTATTGACATCCTAGGCAAATAAAAATGCTCACTAAGAATTCTTAAAGTTTTTTCAACAACAAAATGCCCCATTAACCCACTAGAATGTGACTCCTTTAGTAAAAGTAAATGGATAGAGCTATTGGGAATGCAAAGATTATCAATCCAAAATAAGAATCCATCATGTAAATAAAACTTTTCCCAACTAACTCTAGGTTTACAATGACCATAAGGTTCACCAAAATCTCTATCAGTGGCATATAATTCTTTAATAAATTTAAAACCAAGGAGTTTAGAATCTATAAAGGATAAAGAAGAATATCTATGTGAAAGTTCATCTACCATATTATTTTCTCTACCCTTTTTATGATTGATTACATATGAAAATTATTCAATGAATTCCAACCATCCAGCATGTCTCCTATTTAGTTTATGTTGGCTCCTAAGGTATTTAAGAGACTCATGATCAGAATGGATCATAAATTCTTTTGTTCAAAGATATTGTTTCCAAGTTTCTAATACTATAAACAATGCATACAACTCTTTATCATATTTATCATAGTTTAGAGTTAGACCATTTAATTTCTCACTAAAGAAAGAAACAGACTTACCTTCTTGCATGAATACTCCTCCTATGCCAATTCCGCTTGCATCACATTCAATTTCAAAGTTCTTACCTAAGTACGAAAGTGAAAGTAGAGGGGCGTGGGTGAGTATCTCCTTAATATCATGGAAGGCCTTCTCTTGATTTTCCCCCATTTAAAAGAAACATTCTTATTTTTGAACTCATTAAATGGTGTTGCCAGTGTACCGAAGTCCTTCTCAAATCTCCTTTAAAAACTAGAAAGCCCATGAGAACTTATTACCTATCCAACAGAGGTTGGAGTTCGTCATTCTTGTATCGCTTTGATCTTCTTAGTGTTGACTTCAACTCTATTTCTACTCACAACAAATCCAAGTAAAACAATCTTATCAAGGTAAAATTCACACTTATTTATGTTTCAAAACAAATTTTCATTTCTTAACACCTCTAGGAAATTTCTTAAGTGATCTACATGTTAATGAAAAGTCCTATTATACACCAAAATTTCATCAAAATAAAATACTATTTTTTTCCAATATATGCACGTAAGACATGATTCATTAACCTCATAAATCTTCTAGGTGCATTGGTGAGACCAAAAGGCATGACTAACCATTCACAAAGTCTATATTTTGTTTTAAATACAGTTTTATACTCATCTCCTTATTTCATCCTAATTTGATGGTAGCCACTTCTTAAATCAATTTTTGAGAAAATAGTTGAACCATTTAATTCATATAGCATATCATCTAACATAGGGATAAGATGAAGATACCTGATTGTGATGTTATTGATGGATCTATAGTCAATAAACATTCTCCATATTCCATACTTATTTGGTACTAAAATAACCGGTACGACACAAGTACTAAGGCTCTCTTTGATATACCCCACATCCAATAACTCTTGAACTTGCCTTTGAATTTATTTTATCTCCTCCATGTTGGTGCGATATGCAGGGCAGTTTGGTAGTGATGCTCTGGGTATGAGGTCAATTTGATGCTCAATACCTCTAATGGGTGGAAAACCCAGTGTCACCTCTTTTGGAAAGACATCATCATACTCCTATAACAAAGACTCAATAACATTTGGAAAAGGGGATAAGTCATTAGTGTTTATAAACACCTCTTTGTACATGAGTACTAAGAGGATTTTCTATTAAAACAAATCTTCCTTAACCTCACCCTTTTTTTCCAACATCACACTTTTATATTCTCTCAAATTATTTTTCCCTCTTGATTTTTCTTTTCTCTCTATTTATTTTCTTCTCTCATTTTCTATCTTTCCCTCATTCTATCCTTTTTCATTTTTACTCTTTTTTTCTTCATCACTCATTATTTTATTCTCTCCCAAAATGAAATCTTCCAAAATTTGTTTGGGGGATATGGGTTTGAGGGTTATAGGTTCCCTTCAGAGTATAAAAGAGTAACGATTCAAGAACCCATCATGAGTAACATGCCAATCATACTTCCACAGTTGTCCCAACAAAAAATGGAATGCCTTCATAGGAACAACATCACAAAAAACCCCATTTTTGTACTTACTGATGGTGAAAAATACCTTCACTTTCTTGGTGACCTTAAAATCTCCATAATAATTCAACCACTGAAGTCACTATGGATTTTTGTGCCTCAAAGTTAGGAGTCCCAACTTCTCCACCAACTCAGTGCTTTACACATTTCTAAAACTTTCCCCATCAATAATAATGCTATATACCTTCCTATTGATCTTGCATCATGTATAGAAAAGGTTTTATCACCACTCCTCTCCAATGGTCACTTGTGCACTTAAAACTCTCCTGGTGACAAGAATATCACCATCTTCTGCAAATTCTCCATTATCAATTTCTAGAGATTCATCATCCTCCTCTTTTGATCTCTCTTCATCATTCTCCCATTATCTATACTTTTTGATGGTCATGGTATGCCAATTTTGGAATTCACTAGCAATTTGACCCATTCCTTGACATTTTTAATAATGAATATCCCGATTCCTTGTTTGGTTAGCCTAAAAATTAGGTTTCTTAGGTGTAAGAATTACCTTGTAACTTTTGCGATCAACCACCTCTTTCAACTTTAATGGTTCTCCAATATATTTCCTTAGATTTTTCCATGGTGTGAATGGGGTAGTGGTTTTCCTCATGTTGATCCTCCTTTTGATTTGTTTCTCGATCTTGGTGGCATGGTAGATCATATATTGTATTTCCACATGGTGGTGCATCTCTACTTGACCCACAATCTCCCGATTGACCCCATGTAAGAAGCACACTATATTTGTCTCCAGATCCTCCTCAATGTTTGCTCGAATCATGGAAATTTACATCTCCTTATAGTAATCTTTAACACTCTTACTCCCTTATGTGAGGCACTAAATCTTGTTGTGAAGATCTCTATGGTAGTGTGAGGGAACAAATCGCTTCCTCATGGCGAACTTCATTTCTTTCCAAGTGTTGATGGAACGTCCACTATATATATCCCTCTCCTTTTACATTTGATCCCACCAAATTAAATCATAATTAAAAAATTCAAGGGAATCAAGTTTGACCTTTTTCTCATTAGAATATGCATGGCATGAAAACAGTTTCTCAATCCACATCTCCCACTCCAAGTATGGTTTTAGATCGCTTTTTCCTTGAAAATAGGAAACCTTCACCTTAATTCCTCCAAGGATGTCATCATCACGTGGTCTCCGTTTTCCTCCTCTAGGTTGTTCGAACGACCTCCTATTTTGTGGGACATCATAAAAATCATTATCAAAGTTATCAGTATCCTCCTCCATGATGTGGGGATGACGTGGTTATGGAGTGTGCTGTGGGTTATCATGGATCATCCTCGACCTTGGTTTATTCTCCAATTCATCAATCCTCTCATACATCACTTCCAACTTCCTATCAAGAAGCTTCTCAAAGTGGCTCACCAAAGCTTTCATTTGGAGTTGCATAGCTTCGGGTGTAGGAGATCTACTTCGACTTCCTTCATCGCTAACATGAGTAATTTTCTTCCCACGATCTTCTTCCATGATAAGTTACACAAACACAAACACACACGGGGAGAAACACACAAACACACACATTAATACCAACTCACTAACACATGTGAGACACACACACACACATACAAGATGTACACACTCACACACACAAGGATACACACTCACACACACAAGATATACACACTCACGCACACAAGCACCACACACTCTCTCTCACAAGGATACAGACACATACACGCGATATGTACACACACACACACACACAACAATATGTACACACTCACACACATAAGATTTTTTTGCTTATTTCTCTCCACTCTCAACACTCAATTAAAATACCAAGATCTTATGAAACATAATACCTTGTTTGGGGTGATCACATGCCACCAATCCTTCCCAAAACAATATTTCATTGAAGGATGGTTTAAAACAACCCGTTTGAGTGGTAAAAGGTAACAAAATGTCAAAAGGTGAGAAAGGGGGTAGAAAATGGGTAAAAAGTGAAAAGGGGTAGTAAGGTGGTATGTGGGTTTTGCCCGATTGTGCAAGATAAGAAAAATTAATAACAATGAGCCAAAAATGATATGGAGATAAAGTAAAATTATGGAGAAAGTGATTTATAGAAATGGAAAGTTATAATAATGTAAAGCACAAAGTAGAAGTAATTGTATCCATTTTTTTGTCAAATCTCCCCAAAAAGTGTTGTTCTTAGAGTTTTAAATCACAAAATGATGAATGAATATTAAGAATTTTTTTTGAAATCTCTCAAGGAAAGGATGTGATTAATTTTGAAAATCAAAAAATGATGAGTTGAGAGAATTTTATATTTTTTTGATTTTTTTATGGATACAAATCACATATAGAAAATCAAACATGAAAAGAAGAGGGATGAATGTTTGGCTCAATATATAGCATTTCAATCTTGAAAAAACTAGGAAAATTCAGGAGGTTTTCAAGAAAAGGGATTTTTTGAATGGGTGGATAATATGGAAGGATAAAGAGGGTAATGGAAAAAAGTAATGTAAATTAATGGATAGATGCCTACAATATCAACCGGAGATCTGATACCAACTAATATGAGATGCTCGGGCTGTCCTAATATTCACGGAGTAGGTTGGCGGATGACGGTTACAGTTTGGGTATAAGTTGCGGATAATGGGTATGGATAACAGATGTAAGTAGTTAATAAATTCTATAAGGAGCATGACCCACTACTTAGACAATGCACTCAAGGGAGGGATGTGATATCCAATCCACACAACAACACGTTTGGGTTGAGGCACAAAATTGAGGGATTTGTGATATTGGATCACCAATTTAACTTGTAGATTGAAAAAGAAAGAATGCACAAGTTCTAGGAAAAAAATGGAACAATTATCACACAATAGAGAGAAACAAAGCACAAGATCTCAATTAAAATCTTGAATGCCATACAAGTGCCATGGGGGTAACTATTTATAGCCAAGGGGGTGGTATAATAGTCAAGGGTCTAATACCCTAACGTCATAAAGGCTAAACTACTTTGTTCCCTTAAATTAAAAAAGATAAATTCTACCAAAGACTTTTTGGAAAATTAGAATACAACCTTCCAACTATATCCCACCAGATTTGAATTTGAGTGCGCATCCCACCAGATTTGATTTTAGTGTCCAAAGATGCCATTATAGAATCCTCCATGTTGGAAAGGCTTCCCAAATTCATGTAACCACGTGATACAAGATTTAAACATCATTTTTGGGCTTGAATAAGTGATATTATAGGCCCATTTGCTCCGTTTATGCAAGGAAAGATCCATTGGGCATTTAATGAAGTGAGATGGGAACCCATTATAGCATTCAACCAATTTAATATCCCTTACATAATTGGGCCTTGAAAATACAACTACTTTACCTAATAAATTGAGTTGGTTCCTTTGATATGGTTCTCATCACTTTTGGAATAACAACTTCTCTTTTGGACTTCCATAGAACCACTTATGGATAACCTTAACTTCTCATTACAAAATAATGTCTGGAATAACTTCATCACTAAAAACTCAAAACTAACTATATTACTTTGGTTTCCAATAAATCCAACACTTCAAATTCACCATTAGGATACCAACAATCTCTCCCCCTATATTTTTTGGCAGCACAATCATGAATCTATAACATCTTCATGTTATTATGATGCTTCCTTCCTACGCCCCTTACTACTCCCCCTTTGAGGAGTGGACATATCTGTGGATCCATGATGCTTCACACTCCCCCTTTGACATCAAATCCAAATCATACCACTTGTATGAGTAACTTTTGTCCTAGAGAATGGATAACTAAAAACTCAAAAGGGGGGTTAATTAAGTTCCTAAAATTTTCTTAACATAAAAAACCACCATCTTCAAGCTATTAAAGATCCAATATTTTCATTAAAAAAGGTAAAAAATGAAAATATAAAATCTTAGAGGAAAAATATTGAACACGTGATATTTATAGTGTATTGGGGAACACAAATCCCCTGGTCCACTCCACCAACACTCTTCTCCACGAGTTTGGTGATTTTAACTATAACAACTCTTTTTCCGGAGGCTCCTAACTAAGTGCAAGTAACTGTTACTTGTTATAATGGTCCAAAAGATTTTAACTAGGATATACCTTTACTAGGCCTAACCATGTCCTTAACATAATAATTTATAATGAGTGCATAAGAAATATAAATTAATGAAATTTAAAGAATCATTGTAGCACACAGTTTCAACTAGTAACTAACAGAAAATAAAGACACGTACAAAGAAGATGATAATCTTCAAAGCATAGCTCTAGAGGATATTCGATTGTAGTAGATAAACTTGTAATCACAACACACAAATATTGATTTGAGAATTTATGAGATTTATTCTATGTACATGTGTTTGTTCTTCGTGTTGTTTGTGAATTCATACATACATGTATATGTTGCACATATCTTTGCAGCAACTAACTTTCCTATTTATATCTCCTTTTAGAATAAGCACATTCGATAATCATAATGTTCAAGTGAATAATTCCTTTGAAATATTGATGATACACACTCTTAATGGCGTGTCCTTCCTTTCCAAATATGTATTATCCTTATGAGGTATAGTTTTCAGAAAAATTCTTCAGCAGGGTTTTTCCATTCTTGATAAAAAGTCATTTTGACTAAATCATTATTTCCTTATTTACAAAACTACTTTTTTGATATGCTTAAAAGTAAAAAATGACTTATCTAGAGATTACACCAACATTACATGTATAATAATGAAAATCTATGGGATAACTTGATCTCTATAGGATAAGTGTTTGATAGTACTGTTCTTATAAGATAAATTTATGAACATCTTTATAAGATAAAATAATTCATATATTATTCTATGTAGGATAATTTATATTCATAATTTTCATATGATAAATTATTTCATAAGATGATCATTGTAAGGACCTAACCTTAAACATTACATATTTTTAGTTATTTTAAACTAGAAATCACTTTATTTTCCCAATGATCTTTTAAGTTTAGAGTTTTAGAGAATTAAAACAAAATCTTAATTAGTAAACCCTTACATTACAAGTGGAAACTTCTACTCAGTATTCATTTTTTCTATAAAACAAAACTCTTTTAAATAAAACATGTTTTCTTTTCACGACTCTTCTTCATGAATTTCAACTTGACTTATCCTTTCATCATACTCATCATTAAACACTGTGATTTTATTAAAATGTGGGATGAGTATAAAAAGCTTAGCAAGGGATATAAAAATAAGAAATATGTTAGTCCAATGAAAAATATGAAATCTCATGAAAACCCATTTATTAAAACATATATTTTTACCTTCAAAAGGGCATCATCATTTTTTTTCAAAATGTTCATTATCACACCTTTTTGAAAATTGGAAAATTTATATGAAATCTCATTATCAATCATAGAAAAGTTATGTAGGTATATTGGGACATCATTTTTCTATATCTGGGCCCGGTCTAACCCAAACAACCCGGCCTAAGGGTCCCATATACCCAGATCTAAATTCGACCAGCTTGACCTGAACCGATTTGGGTTTGAGTCGGTCTGGTCCGGCCTGGCCAGTGGGCCAGGACCCAAGGGCTTCGCTGGACCCGACTCAGTTTGGCCAAGGGTCCAGCCCACTGGGTCACCCTACAACCCAGTCTCATCCGGCCCGACCTGAAGGGCATGGGTCTGGGCTGCCGGCGTGGGTCTGGCCCACTGAATGTAGGTCCGTACAGTTGGGACGCGGGTCTGGCCTGCTGGGCGAGGGACCGACCCGTTGGGCGCGGGGCTGACCTGACTTACTGGTTGGGGGATTGGCCCACCAGTTGAGGCCTGGTCCGCTTGGTTAGGATGCAACATCTGACCGCGTCTAGCTCCCTGCTGCCTTACAGGATGCTGTGGGGCCTCCCTCCTACCGCGACCAAGTGACCACAACACCAACTCATCCGGGTGGCCCGGACGCGGGCCACCCCTCCATGTGGCGCCCACCTAGCATTGCGTCACCCCGCAGCTGCCGCAACCTCATGTCGTCGCGCGTGTGCCAATGGGCGCACCACCATCCTCCAGCACTGCCGGTGAGGGCCGACCACATCCTCTACTACAACGTTGGTTGGCGCCACCCCCTCCATGCAGCCGGTGTGGGCTGGCCACCGCCGTCGTGCCTGTTGTGCCGCCACACCGGTGGTGCCACGCCGACGACACCTTCCGCGGGCCATTGGAGTTTCTATGGTGGTTAGTTTTCCGATCCATCTATGCCTACGATCCTCTCGGGTCTCCACTATCACCGCGATGGTCTCAGACATGCCTTGCTTCCATTTTGGACAATCCGTTCACAAGGGGATCACATGCGGAGGGGTACAGGCCTTTGTTCGTGTTGGCCCGCACCCAACGCATTATAAGTTTTAAAACCAAGAAGTCTTAGGGGAGATTTTCAATCATAGAAAAAGATAAACTAATCTTGGATAGAGAATCCCCCAAATAAAGTTACCCTCCCACATAAATGCATGATTCTTAGATCAATCTGTTCGTGGGTTGATCCACATTCGTCGTTTATATAAAAGAACGGGGAAGAAATTAAAAAAATAAAACAACCCCTACCTCTTTGACATATGTCGTCAGAGCGTTACGTCCTTAAGGTTTCAAGACGTCGACATCGTTCGTCATTTCTGGATCTTCTCTTCAAGGCACGTCGAAGATGTTTGGCGTTTGTTGGAATTTTTTTTCTTAATTGGAGAGGAAGTTCATTGGAGGTTCTTCAGAGAATCCTCTCTGTTTAATTTCTCATTCCACCAACGCGTCAACCAAAATAAAAGGAAAACATGTTGCAATGTATATATTATGCTGTTTCATTTATGAAATAGAGTCACTGTTATGCATCATTAAAGCGTCATTATGCTGTGAGTTAATGAGCCATTAATGAGCCTCATCAATGTGCCTCATCATTGCATCGCAACATTGTTGTCCGCCACTCAATGGATGAGAAAAGAAAATAAAATAACTTTTTAAAGTTATTTTATTATTTTTTGAAAAGTATGAAAAATTAACTTTTCTATACGGCCTTTGTCGACTGAAGTTAAGTCCTTTCTAGGTGAATCCCGACATTATGAATTCAATGGTGACCTCATATTTTTGATCTTAGCACTAGTTCAAAAGTTAGAAAAACCCGTTCGCACGTTTACTTAAGCGTAAAAAAAGTTCAAAATTCTGTTTCGAGATCATTGGGCCTCAGAATCACATGCCGTCAAAGCGTGTGGTCTCATAATAATTCCATATAATAATAATAAAAAAAATACACAGAAATTCTGAGACATTACATTCTCCCCATTTTAGGGCTTTACATCCCCGAAATCCAAAATAAAAACTAATTAAAAAGGTGGGGGTAATGAGCACGAATTTAGGCTTCCCACTCCCATATACTCTTATAGAGATTCCCATGCTGCCACTAAACTCGCACCAGAGGAATCGGCCACCCATGTAGGACCCGCTCCTATCGATCCTCTATCTTTATCGGGAACTCTACAAACGTCACCCCATCGTCAATGTCCAACTCTCCCTAGTCGATGACGTGTAATGGATCATGCACGTACCTCCTCATCTATGACACATGAAAAATATCATGTAACCAGTGCATCTTTGGGGGAAGAGGTAGGTGGTATGCCACCTTTCCAACTCTGCTCAGGATCTGAAAAGGTCCGATGAACCTTGGAGATAACTTGCTACCCCAACCAAATCTCTGTAATCCTCGTTAGGGTGAGACCCAAAGGAATACATGACCGCCCTCCTCAAACTCCAAGGGTATCATTATCCTATCAACATAAGAATTCTGCCTAATCTATACAGTCCTCATCTGCTCCTGGATGATCCACACCTTCTTGGTGGTAGCCCGTACCAACTCTAGACCCATGAGTTCCGAATCCCCTGGGTCTGTCTAGCATAGGGGTGATCTGTAAGGCCACCTATACAAGGCCTCAAATGGTGTCATGACAATGATGGAGTGATAGATGTTGTTGTATGCAAACTCCACCAGTGAAAGGTGGTCCTCCCAACTACGACCAAAATCCAAGATGCAAGCATGTATAATGTCCTCCCAGGTCTATATGGTCCGCTCCTTCTGACCATCTGTTTGGGGATGAAAAGTTGTTCCCAAATGAAGCTGCGTCCTGAACACCTCCTGTAATCCCCTCCACATTCAGGATGTAAAGTGATCATCATGATCTGAGATGATCGTTGAAGGCACCCCGTGAAGTTGCACTATCTCCTGGATGTAGAGGTGTCCCAAGCCCTCTATCGGTCCCTGCTCACGGATGGGTAGGAAGTGAGTTGACTTGGTGAGTCGGTCAATGATAACCCAGATAGAGTCATGGACCCTAGATGTACGTGGTAACCCCATCACAAATTCCATAAAGATACCATCCCATTTCCACTCTGGTACCTCGAGTGGCTGGGATAAGCATACTGGAACCTGATGCATGACCTTCACTTGCTAACAATTGAGGCATCATGAAATGAACTTGGATACTAGTTTCTTAATCCCTAGCTACCAGTACTGACGTCGGAGGTCCTGGAACATCTTTGCCACTCTAGGATGTACCACCAAAGGGGATTTATGGAACTCCCTCAACACCTCCTCCCGCAACATCATTGTCACTATGGTGTGCCCTCTAAAGAGGCTGACATGTTACCCACCTATCAAAAATCTCTCTAGAGCCCGTCCTGAGGATAACTGAGAACATAGGTCCTCGCAGTCAACATCCACCAGCTGTGCCTCCCTGACTCGCTATAAGAGTGGGGGAGTAATAGTCATCGACTGAAGGTAAGAAGCTCCACCATCATCCATGAATGATATCTGCATCATGACCAACTGCTCCATCGCCTCACTCAGCAGTTGAAAAAAGGTCCTCCTACGCATCTTCCACCACGTTCCCATTTATAGGAGTATAGACTATCTCAAAGTCTAGTCCTGGAGGAACTCTAGTCATAAGTGTTGTCTCGGGATCAAGTCCTTCTGGGAGAAGATATACCTGAGACTCTTGTGGTTGGAGTAAACCATAAACCATTCACCCATCAAGTAGTGCCTCCACATCTTCAAGGAAAATACCACTGCTGCTAACTCCAGGTTGTGGGTCGCGTAGTTCTGCTCATGCTGCCTCAACTGGCTTGAGCCGTAGGTGATCACTACTTGCTCCTACATCAGGACACAACCCAGTATGGTCCCTGATGCATCGTAGTAAACTAAATACCCAACAATCTCCTCTGGTAGTCTCAATATGGGGGCACTATTTAGTCTCTGCCTCAACTCCTGAAAACTCTACTGACATTTCTCCATCAACACGAAGGGTTGTCTTTTCCATGTCAAAACCAATAAGGGTGTTACTACTCTAGAAAAGTCAGTCAAAAACCTCTGACACTTCGAGATATTTCTATAATGCTGGTGCTCTCGGAGTGTATCCAGGACTATCCGTAGGTGTGTAGTGTGCTCCTCCTCTAACGCTGAGTACACCAAGATGTCATCAATGAAGACCACAACAAATCGGTCAAGTTAAGGATGGAAGATCCTATTCATGAGTCCCATGAACACTTATGGGGCATTGGTCATACTGAAAGGCATCACCAAGAATTCATAGTGGTCATACCAGCACCTGAAGGCTATCTCTGGTACATCCTCATCCCGTACCCAAAGCTGGTGATGGACTGATCTAAGGTCTATCTTTGAGAACCACTTCACCCCTTTCAGCTGGCCGAAGAGATCATCGATTCTCAGTAGTGGATACTTGTTCTTCACGGTCACCTGGTTCAGGTGCCGGAATTCCACACACAACCTCAAACTCCCATCCGAATTCTTGACAAAATTCATTGAGGATGTCCATGGTGAAATGCTGGGCCTTACGAAACCCCTCTCCTGCAAGTCCTATAGCTATACCCTCAGCTCACAAAGCTCTGCGGGAGCCATCTAATATATCGGTGTGGATATTGGTGTCGTCCTGGGGTATAGGTCGATGCAGAAGTCTACCTCCCTATGAGGCAGTAGTCCCAAAACATCCTCAGGAAAAACATCCTCATACTCATCCACCACTATAGGAAAACTTAGACTCCTCTCATCCACTATATCGAGGGTGAGGCTATCCAACTTGTGAGTGATCGACTGCACCCTCCTCCGAGAAAGTCTTTCCAGCACTACAAGGGTCTTCTTCTCACCGGTGAAGGAAAATATGGTCCCATATCCATGGACACACCACACTGTATGCCTAAAATAGTCTATATAATCATGGATTGTGGATAACCAGTCCATACCCAAGATTACATCATAAGGCCTCGACACCGCTACTAAGAGATCCTAGCTAAAGCTCTCACCTCCTAGAGTAAGCTCACACTGTCAGCACCAGTGTGTAATCATAGAATCCCATCCCATAGAAGTCTCTAGTTGTAAGGATCGAGCCAACGGATCCACTAGAATCTCAGAGCTCCGAACGAGAGGCATGGAAAGGAAGGAGTGACTAGAACCCGTGTCTATAAGAACTGCAGATATGGTTGAGAATACACAGATCGTACCTCATATTATCTCTGGAGTACCGTGGTCATAATCCTCTGCTGCTTGAAGCTGTGCTCGCCCCTGTTCGCTTGCTCCCTAAGGTCGGGGTGGACCACCTGGGGGGGGGGGTGGCGGTAACACCTCAAACTGTTACCCACTGCCTGCTACTCGGCCTGCTCCCCTGCCACATCCTCCACCCTATGAACCTCCTCTCTTGAACCACTGCCTCTGCCTCGACAGCCCCTTGATCATCTACTAGTCATCTATATGGCGGGTCGGGCAGTCACATGCCATGTGTCCCTGTCCACCACACGAGAAGAAAATCCTAGTTCTCGGCTGACTTCCTCTGGTCTAGGAGCCCCACACTACCGACCCCGAGTCCTGGGGTTTTCCTTTGAAAGACCTGGCCCGCTTGGGCCCTTGCGTCAACTATCTTCTACCTTCCAAAGACTCCACCACCTGGGGTCTGCTGGTAGCTCTAGTTGTGGTCGCCTACTCTACCAAGAAGTTATCTACTAGAAGGGATCACTCCAGTAGCCCAACCTGAGTAGGGATGTTGAGAGAAAACACTGAAACCTTGATCTCCTTCCTGAGTTTCTACTCAAAGTCTTGATCCTTGAAGAAAGGGTCTCACACCATGTCTGACAAGTAGTGAGAAAGCTCAGTGAATCTCGCTGAGTAATCAGCTACCGTCATGCTTCCCTGCTATAGGTAAAGCAGCTTCTAAATGCGCACATAGACCAAGGTCACAAGAAAAAACTACTCACAGAAAAGCCACTTAAAGTATGACTAGGTGAGGGTCGCCTCATTGTGAATCTGAGTGGTCAAGGTCCATCATCTCCCTACCGAGCCCTGCAGAAGGCTTGCTGATAAGATCTTCATCTGGTCTGGAGGTGTCCTCACTAATTGGAATACCTGCGTCACTACCTCCATCCAGTCCTCAGTGACCTGAGGATCTATCTCTCCCTTGAACCTGAGAGGTCTCTGTTTCTAAAACTCGTACAGGGCACTGAGTCTGCGTACTTCCTCTACCAGAATCGCTGGCAGTAGATGCTGACCATCGAGTGGTGGTAGAACTGGTGCACCACATGGTGGGGACATCTCTAGAACTGGTCCTTGAATGGATGCCTCATCGCTAGGCAGACTCTCCTCACAACCTCGTATTGGGTTCCTGGCTGGTCATCCACGTGGAGGCATCCTGAGATAGGTCAAGGTGTACCACAGTTAGAAGGTTATACCTGGTGAGATGACTCTTATTCAAAAGAATATAAGGAGACACTTATGCAACTAATATTTTCATGTATTGAGCCAAAAAAGAAGAATTCATGGTCTGGGTGTATGGATACGTTGGTTGCTGCACCAACACTGGACTCCCCAAATTTGAAAGTCGAACTCGCAACACTTAACACTACTGCCCCAAAATAAAACAGAAGACCCCCAGTCTTTATGGTAGGACCAAACTCCCTTTGATGCCAATTTTTCACGACCCGTCTCCCGGGGCCTGTGTCTTGACTACCCCAAGCCCACCTCTTGAAAGCCAGGGGCTGGTGACTAGCGCCGAAGACATCAACCTGCAAGTGAGAGGCATTTTCCTGAGTACCTGTATGCACACACACTCCCAACCAAGTCCCACACACTAAAAAGGAAACAAGTATCACTAAAAAAAGATGAGTACAAGTAAAACTAATATAATTGGGACAAAATAAAAACCCAAAAAAATAACTGAAAACAAAATAGTGCAAAAAGGAAAATATGATGGCCATCTGTGAAAAAACCCACCTAATCGTGAGAGTAGTGTAGCTACTAGAAGAATAATTAGAATGTCCTATCCATCTGATTCTATTGGGCCCCACTTGTTCCTAGGCCACGAAGTCCACCGATGTAGCATTCGTCGATCCCATATCCCTGTGCACCTCTGGGTCCTGGTCCACCAAAGTATCTGTCGAAATGTCGATCGTCTGCACTAGACACAACACGTGCGGGTGAAGCCCATGCAGGGGTGAGTAAAAAAAATACTCACTAGAGACCCAAAAACAAAAAGGAAAGACCACACAACAATCCTTAAAGTAAATCACAAAGCACAAGATATCTCATACCAGGTATACATTTAGGGTAGTGATAGAAGAATCCTCAGTCACATCATCGAACACCTCAGCTGCTGGAGAAATCCTCCTCTATCAAGTACAATGGGACTTCCAAGTCACACAGAAGTGCTTCCCACTAACCTTGTACTGCCTAGGTACACATCCTCATCGCGTACCATGGGCCTGAAAAGTCACACAGAAGTGCTTCCCACTAATCTTGGCCAACTGAGGTACTACTCCTCGTCGCGTACCGTGGGCCTGCAAAGTCACGCAAAAGTGCTTCCCACCATGGGCCTACAAATTCACATAGAAGTGCTTCCCACTGGTCCATAGTCGATTCACACGGAGTTGAAATTTAGCAGTATTCAGGTCTCAGGCAACCGCAGGGTTCCATACATAGCGCGCCTGGGAGAACCGCTCCTCAAGCCATTCATTTCATCTCAACTTCCATGAAAGCCACCATAGGGCATTCCAAAAGATCTTCCTTGTTGAGAGGTTTCCAACACCACAAATGACTTGTCAATCAGATGAGCGGTTTGCAATATATGAGAGTTTTAGTAAATAGGGGCCAATTGCGTCTCGGCCCGGTCCGACCCAACCAACCCGGCCCGGGGGTCCCACATACCTCAGTATAAATTCGACCAACTTGAACTGATCCGGTTCATGTCTGAGTCGGTCTAGTCTAGCCTGTCTAGTGGGCCAGGCCCCAAGGGCTTAATTGGACCCAGCCCAATTTGGCCAAGGGTCCAGCCCGCCGGGTCGCCCGACGACTCGGTCTCGTCTAGCCCGACCCTAAGGGCACGGTTCCAAGCTTTTGGCATAGGTCCGACCCACTGGATGTGAGTGCGGCCTGCTGGGCCATGGGTCCATCCTAGTGGGCGTGAGATCGGCCCAGCCCGCTGGCTGGGGGCTCGGCCCGCCAGCTGAGGCCCAATTTGCCAGAGGTGGACCAGTGGTGCGCCTGGCCGGGACGTGGCATCTGGCCACGTCTGACTCCCTGCTGCCCCGCGAGACGCCGTGGGGCCTCTCTCCTGCCGTGATCAAGTGACAGAGGCACCACCTCGTCTAGGTGGCCCGGACACGGGCCACCCCTCCAACGCGGCTACCACCTGGCGCCGCGTCACCCCGCGACTGTCGTGGCCAGCCAGTCGCAGCCTCTTTCCGCTGCATCGCGCCAACGTGTGTTCCACCACCCTCCAGCGCGGACGACGAGGGCCGACCGTCTCCTCTGCCACAGCGCCTCTCCCTCCACGCGCCTGGCATGGGCTGGTCGCCACCGTCGGTCACCGGCACCACCGCGCCGGTAGTGCCGTGCCAGTGGCGCCTTCCGAGGGCCACCAGAGTTGCTCTAGTGGTCCATTTTTCAATCTGTATATGCCTATGGGCCTCTCGGGTTTTATCCATCACCGTGATGGTATCAGACGTGCCTTGACGCCATTTTGGACAATCCGTTCACAAGGAGTGTACATGCTGAGGGGTCTGAGCCTTTGTTCGTGTCAGCCCACACCCTCCGTGTTAGAAGTTTTAAAACCAGGGAGGCTTGGGGGAGATGTTTAATCATAGAAAAAGATAAACTTATCATGGATAGAGAATCCCCCAAATAAATTTACCCTCCCGCATAAACACACATTTTTCAGATAAACCTATTCGTGGGTTAATCCACATTCATTGTTTCTAGAAAAGGACGGGGAAGAATTTTAAAAAATAAAACAACCCCTACCTCTTTGATATCTGTCTCCACAACATTATGTCCTCGAGGTTTCAAGATGTCGATGTCGTTCGTCACTTCCAGTTCTGTTCTTCAAGGTGCGTCGAAGATGTTTGACATTCGTCGGCGTTTGTTGTTCTTCATTGGAGAGGAAGTTCATCGGAGGTTCATCAGAGAATCCTTGTAGTTTAATTCCTCGTTCCACCAACGTGTCAACCAAAATAAAAGGAAAAGACGTCATAGCATTTTTGTTACGCTGCAATGCCGCGTCGTTACGCTGTTTCATTTATGAAACAACGTCGGTGTTACACATCATTAAAGCATCGTTACGTTGCGAGTTAACAAGCCATTAATGAGCCTCATCAATGAGACTTGTCACTACACCGCAGCGTCGCTGTCCTTCACTGAATGGATGAGAAAATAAAATAAAATACTTTTTAAAGTTATTTTATTATTTTTCAAAAAGTCCAAAAAATTAACTTTTCTGTTCGGCCCTTGCTGGCCGAAGTTAAGTCATTTCTAAGTGAATCTATGTGTTCTAAATTCAACAATACCCTCAGATTTTTGATCCGAGTACTGGTTAAAAAGTTATAAAAACCCTCTCACACATTTACTTAAGTGTAAAAAGAAGTTCAAAATTCCATTTCGGGTTCACCAGGCCTCAGAATCACGTGCTATCAAAGTTGTAGTCTCAGAATAATTCCATATAATAAAAAAAAATTACACTGAAATTTTGAGACATTACATTAAATAATTATAATAATATCATAAATATCATATAAATTCTTTTAATATACTTATATATATAATCTATGTGATGTGGTGATGAAAAATGAGTCACATCACTTCATGGAGGTGGTAGTCCACACGTACGCATGAACGATGCTATCATTTTTATGTGCACCGAAAGGTAAGAATGTAAATGATATATTATCTTTTCAAAATGATAAATATTTTATATATTTTATATATAAATATTAATTCCATCATTATAAATAGTCTCGAGAGATGGTGATGGAAAACGAATTACGTTGGTTCGCGAGGCGGCAGTCCACCATACACACGAATAATGATTTTGTTTCCCATTTGATGGAAGAGTGGATGGATATAGGTTGTTACATTAACATAAAAACACCTTATTATATTTAATATAATTTTTTTATTATATAATCACGGTTGAATAAGATTTTATGGAGGTGGAAGAAGAAATAAAACATAAATGCTCGATTAAAAATGACACCTCTTCTTCGAAAAACCTCTTTTTCTTAACACATTAAAACCACTAAGGTTGGTGTTTTGACTAAACCAAGACATATATAATTAGTATAGGGATTATAGGAATGGATTTGAGATGGTTTTGGATGAAAAACATGTTTTTAATAGTGAAATCTTGAGAAGAAGATGTTCCCTTTTATAAGAGAGGGGAGAGACACTCTTGGCATTTCCCAAAATATTAAATGAATATAAATTAAATTTCAATTAAAAATGGATAAAAAGTGAGTTATTTAGAATATAAGATTATTTTTGGTGAAAATAACATTATCAAATAAAAATTATTCAAGTTTTTACTATATTTACACCCTTATCTTTTGGATTTAACCCCTATTTAACCCCTTTATCTCTTACCACGACAACATGGATTCTTACTTTTTGAGGGTCAATATAGTTAATATAAAATAAAAAACAACCCATAAATGGATTTTTTTTGATATTTTAAACCTTACCCTAATCACTTTTCTGAATTTAATATTTTTAAGAATTTTATATCATTTAATAAAATATTATTTACTATAAAATATCCATAATGTCAATTTTTTAGAACTATTCATTACTTTGTCTTTAATAATATCAAAAAAAAATATAAAATTAAAAAAATATTTTATTATATCTATAACGTGTCATGGTCATATATAAAATTCATTTATCACATTATTTATCTCAAATTATATTTATTTTAATATTTTTATTTTATTTTTCCATTAATTAATTAATTGTTGCATTAGTGTTGTATAAGCATTTAAGGCAATTATTTATTCATTAAAAATTAAAAATAAATTATAATGATGAATATAAACATTTTAAATTTCAAAATATTATTTATATTCGACCATATCCTCTATATAAAATCATATTAAAAATATTAAACTTATTAAAAATAAGAGTGTGACATGTTTGGCATTTCTTTAAATAGAATACTATAAAGGTCATAATCTAATCCAAGTGGCCTAAAAATGTCATAAATTAGACCCTTGTATAATTATGGCCAAGATATAATCATCCAATAATATTTAGGTAAGTGTTTGTGTCATTTGATAGTTCTTATCATTTTATTTTTAACCTAAATTAACCGATTTACCCTTTACCGTGGTAATAAAAATTACTAAGGTTACTATTCATATTATCCAAAAATAAAAAGGTACTACTTAATAAATTTGGAACCACTGATTAAAAATATTTAATCATTTTTTAAAAATTCAAAATACACAAGTTTCAGAATTTAATTTAAATTTAAAATGAAAAAATGCAACGAAAAAAATCTTTTTTCAAAAAAATGCCCCTTTTAAATATAAAATGTTTTTATACTAAATCCAAGTTTAAAATCCATTTCAAAAACCATAAATGGATCATTTTAAAT
The DNA here is from genome assembly GCA_963277665.1 of Viscum album. NCBI lineage: Eukaryota > Viridiplantae > Streptophyta > Magnoliopsida > Santalales > Viscaceae > Viscum > Viscum album. The sequence goes on along the minus strand of OY728121.1, from coordinate 1,071,565,017 downwards.
AAAAATGAACTAATTAAAATTTAAAACTAACCCAAAACACAATTTGATCTTATAAATACTTTAAAATAAAATAATTTTGTCAATAAAAATCAGTATTTTCACCATTTCTTGAAAAATCAATATTTTCATAAAATTCTAAAAAATTCATCCTAAGATAATTTTGAAATGATGAATTTAAAAATGAAATTCATTTTTTTGAAATTAAAACTCTATAATTTAAAAATTAAACTTTTAAATAAAATCATATATGAAATGAGTTTAATAAAACCATTTCTCTTTTGATTTTAATAATTAATTAATATATTTATAATGGATATAACTACATAATTTTGGAATAATAATAAATATTAAAATGATTTATTCTATTATTACCCGGGTTTTTAAAACCATTCAATTTCAAAAAAGGAATAAATTCTACTGATGACCGTAAGATAATTATTTTACGAATGTCCTTTTCATAAGATAAAGTATTTTTCTTACTGATATTTTTGGCTCTAAACACACGAAAAAAATTTACTTCCTTCGTAAGATAATATATTTTATAGGATTTCTAAATTGAGCCTATGTAGGATAAAAACTATAGTATATATTCAATACTTTAGTGAATATACATAAATCTCTTCATATAATGATTATGTTACGCATAAGATAAATTTCCATCATAAGATAAATTATTTTGAGATTTATCCAAAAAAGTGGCTCACGAATTATAAACAGAGTTAGAGATTAAATTGAAACACTTAAGATAAACTCATTATAATATTAACATGGATTTTTTAATCATAAAAACATATAAACAATTGATATATATTGGAACAACATAAGTCTATCCAATAACCTCCCCCTTTTTGATGACCATGAAACCCATTGAATGATGAAAAAAATTGTAAACTTTATGAGAAGAGATTTTAATTTTTATATTATCCTTATTCTTCTCCCCCTTTTATGATATCAAAAAATAAGTACTATAAGGAAAAAGAATACGATCAGTACGATACATGAACAAGTGTAAATAGTTAGAAATATTGAATATAAACAAAATTCAGAATGGACTTATAATAATCAAGAGAATAAAAAGAACATAGATAACTCATAAAAGAAAACACAGGGAAATAATAGTGCGAATAGTACATTATAAGAAAGAAGAAAAAATAAAAACACAACAATTTAAAAAAGAACAATCAATTTGAGAAAATAAAAAAAAAGTTAGAATCATTTTTGAAGTAAATAAATAAGAAACAATAGTAAATACCAAAGAGAAATAATACTTCAAAACATTCAAGAAGTAGGTAAATAAAACATTCAATATAAAACATAAATTAAAAACATGAAATAAAACTATAATTAAACAACCATTCAAATGTTTAAACAATGATTCAAATGTTTAAGAGGCACCATTCAATTTAAACAACCCACAAAGAAAGTAAGTTAGTTTTTTGGTGCTTGTTGATGTTTCAGAGGTGGAATCATAAAATATTGAGGTTGTCTAGCCAGTAGTGAAGATGTTGGCATAGGAGTATCAACACTTTCTCTAACAACATCAACTAAATTAAATAAATATCCTCCAAGTCTAGATCTATCACCATGAATGATCCTTACTACAGTAGACTGAATGTTGAGAGTTGTTTGTTAAGATCATTCCAAATCAAACTTATATGAAGGGATAAATGATAACTTTTAAGAGGTTTTAGGTAGAGGTAAAGAAACTTCTTCTACAAACCTGAGGTTATCCCATGAATAGATTTCATTTGGATTAAATATTTATTTAAATATATAAGAGGTTTTGGTATGGAGATTTGATATAATAGGGCCAATAGATCATATTCCTCTTATATGAAAGAGCACATCCATACACATTCCAATTTGTTTCACCATATCATTTTTTTATGATTCTAGTAGTGCAGTAAAACCTTTCCACACTCTCTAATAGAAATTTCCAAAAAAATTATGCATATCCCCTTTCTTAAAACAATTTTTAACCAACTTCTTTAACACTTCAAATTGGTTATCTGATAAAATTCCTAAACCAACATCAGGTTAATAAACTGATGGTAAAACAACAATTTATTTTCCCTTTTAAGAATTCCATTATTCTTTAGTTTCAACAAACACATCTAATTCTTCTTCTTATTTTTAAGAGACTAATCTCAAGTTTCCTATAACCATTTGATGCATCTTTCCAAACATTTCTCTAGTACTTCAAAATTATTATCCAATGATCCAACCATTTTTTCCAAGGAGGTGATAGTAAAAATGACATACTTTTGGGTATTTTCTGAAACATCTTGAATTATTAGCATATTCTCTTTAAAAAGAGCTCTAATTTCTTTCTGAGATTGATCAATGTTTTTTATAGTGTTTATTGGAATTATACGACTTCTCCTAATTTCATAAAACACATTTATCTAAAGGTATTGTAATATTTCTTTTGATAGAAGCTCACATTTCATATAGGCTATTGTTGAAGTTAATGTATCTATGGGGTGAGGCACTTCTTGAAACTTTGATTCTATGGAAGTTTCATCTACAGGTCTCAGTCTCGATACTTCTCTAGATGAATCTCTCAAAACCTTTTCAATAACTAAATTGATCAACATTTTTAACCCATTAAAATAATTTTTTGACAAGGCCTGTTCTCAAAGAGTCCTTATTTTAGTTTTGGACTCAGACAATTGATTTTTCAAAGAGTCCACTTTAGTCATTAGCTTGAAATAATTAGGTTGGGATCCTAAATCAATAACATTAAGCTCTTACATAGGAATCTTAGGGCTAGATCTAGGTTCTTGAATAGGTGAAAAAGTATCCTAGTGACCTTATACACTTGGATCTTTATGATTCATATCAACTCTGTAACATCCCCAAACCAAAATCCACTATCCGGTGCCTCAATCTGGGTCGCCACATGACCTAATGTGCATATCCCCATACACCAGAGGTTTATGACTAGTAGTGAGGGTCTAATAGATCATGTGAAGAGACTATACCCACTCTACCATAGTAAGCCACAATAGACAACATATGAAATAAAGGAAACAATAAACAATAAACCAAAATCATGAATTACCAACCATTCCCAAACATGGTATAAAACACAACCAACAATAATTATACCATGTTATGCTAATAGTTCCAAAAGCGAAGAAAACCCAAAATAAGACAACCATATAAAATCCCCAAAATGGGTCCTAACTCCAAGTCTAGATCCTCATCCATGAACAACCCAAGACCAACTCAACTCCCTATAATATGACCTTTTCCATTATCTTGACCTACAACCAGGAAATCTTCTCGGGTAACCAATGGCAGCCCGAGCAGGGTGTGAGTACAACTCAGTAGGCCACCACCAATGGTGTCTACAAAATATTCATTCTAAATAGAAAATGCATGAAAAAACTAAATAAATGACAAGGTAAAAAAAGTAAAACTTGGTTTCCATTAGTTAAAAATATTAACTTTAACCATTTTAATCACTTAATCCATATTCTTCACTTGTTCCATGGGTTAGGCATTTACATCATTCACACAATGGCCTAAGTTGGTCAATTACTATGCATAAGGGAATAAGTTAAGTTACCTATCTCACAATGGATAAACATTTCAAAAACCATTACATTACACTCACCTTGAAACCTCAGTCCATGTAGTATCATCAAATGAAACCCTTATGGGAATAAAGCCTCAGTACCCTTCCCTAACCCATGCGTTATAGGGGTGGGGTTTAGATCCTCAGTCTAACTCGACCCGCGAGCATAGATCCCCAAGTCCAATACCCCACAACTACCAAGCCATGTTCCCATGATTATTTATAAATTTACCACATATACTATATCAAAAAACCATACACAACCAATACACATTACATATAAAATTAACATTTCATACAAAATATCAGTCATCTTCAATCCTTAACCCATTAACACATTTACCATTTACTTAGCATGGTCTATTTAACCCATTTCCCTTTCTATGCCTTAACCCATTTAGAATCATCAATAATTCCCATACATTATCCCATTTAACATATTCATAAATTCCTATTCATTAACCCATTTAAAAAATTCAAAAATTTACAAGTATTTACCCATTTAACATGTTCATCATTTCATATTCATTAACCCACTTATGCAATTCAAGTACAATTCATAAGTTATTTAACACAATCACTACATTTCATCCAACACATTCCATATCAATCCAAATGACCCCTTAAGACATTATTAAGTCTAGACACAACTATCAATATTTCCCTTTTTATTTCAAATAACATATCAACATGTTCATCATGGGCTCTACTTTATCACAAGTCAATTTTATGCTTAACATTACAATGTTTCCATGTTTGGGGATGCTGGAACACCCCATGGGTGTCCCTAAAGAAATATAGTCAACCTCAATGAATTCCATGGGGATCATGAGGGGTTCAATTCATTATTTATCCAACCATTTTACCAAATCCATTTAAAGAAATCAAATGCACAACAAAAGTGAACCATTAACCCAACCACACATGCACAAATCAACTTCAAGACTATGGGATATAACTTATAGACCACCTACCTCAAATTTGTTGACGAACGATCACTTAATCTTAGACTTAGATCTCGATTCAAGCACCCTTTAAAGCCCCAACCTAATATCTACTGGAAAAATAGGGTTTAGGGCTTCATAAGAAGAATAATGAAATCACATGACCTAATCTGGAAAAGAGAATCAAGATAAGCATTAAAATTACCTAGATCTTCGATCCACAACCAATGACACTTCAAACATCCTAGAATCGATGGAGATTGACCCTTGGGAACATTTGGGGGTTTAGGTTCTTCACTATGACAGAGGAGGAAGAATGAGGAAGAAAATTGGGTGAGACACTTAAAACATGATGGGGAAAATTGTAAATTTTCACTTTTTAATGGGGTGTACGATTTGGCCGCACGGTTTTCCAAACCATGCACCAACCATGCACCGGCCTATGTCCAAGAGGGGTGAAGTCGCATGGTTACCTAGGGAGACCACATAATTTGATAAATCGTGTTCCAACTATACAAAATGCCTCTATCCAAGACCGCAAGGTTTGGTATTCCCCCTTGCACGGTTTGTTTAACCATGAACCCCTCCTCTTAGATAACAAGGTTTGGGTGCATGATTTCCTCTAACCGTGTTCCAATTGTGCAACATGTAATGAATGGATATTTTTCCCTTTATTTCATATCCCAAACCCCCAAAACACCTCCAAACCTCCTCACACATCCTATAAACATTTCATTAACCAAATTTAATAAATTTAAAACAAAATTTAAACATGGAAATACCTCCATGAAGTCTAAGATCTTACAACCTCCCCACCTTATAATGGATCATCTTCGATCCGAACTTCCAAGCATCCCTGAGATTCTGAAGAAAAGAGATCGGTCCACTGACCGTGCATATCCAACTCCCTTTCCCAAGTTTCTTCCTGAACAATACCATGCTACCATAAAACTCAAACTAAGGGAACTATATTTCCTCGCAATACTTTCTCAATATGATCCACAATACAAACTGAATGCTCATCAAAGGAAACAACAACCTCAAGTTTAACATCCTCAAAATCAATCACATGAGATGGGTTGAGGTGATACTGATGAAGCAGTGACACATGAAAAACATCGTGCATACCACTATACCACTGTGGAAGATCCAATTAATAAGTCACTGGAATGATCCTCTCTATAATCTTAAACAACCCCACATACCTAGGCACCAACTTGACCTATTTCATAATTAAATGGTGACCTAACCTTAGAGACACCTGAAGAAACACATGATCAGCCACCAAAAACTCAAGAGGTCGACGATGCAGATCCGTATAAGACTTATTCTTACTCTAATCCATTTCCATAAGTTTCCAAATCAACTGAACTTGTTCTAATGTCTCCTATAAGAGACTCGATCCTAAAAACTATGATTTCCCAACTTCTATCTAGCACAATTGAGATATACATGGTCTACTATAGAGTGCCTCAAATAGTTCCATCTGAATTGTAGCCTAATAACTATTATTTTATGCAAACTAAACCAGTGATTGATGCTTTTCCCATGATCCAACAAAGTCCAGGACACAAGAACTCGACATTTCCTCAAGTACCTAAATCGTAATATTTGATTTCCCATCCTTCTGTGGGTGAAAGGCTGTACTCAAAAACACCTGGGTACTAAGAACCCTCTGTAATCCCTGCTAGAAGTGTGATGTGAAGCACAAATAATGATTCAAAAATATAGTCTGCGGTACCCCATGAAACTGCACTACCTCTCGAACATACAACTCACACAACTGATCCACAATGAAAGTCACTTGAATTGGCAAGAAATAAGTCACCTTGGTCAAACGATCCACAACTACCTAGATCACATCATTATTCTGAGGCATCCTTAGAAGACCTACCAAAAAATCCATCGTCACGTCATCCCATTTCCATTTTATAATGGGTAATGAATGCAATGAACCTCCCAACTTCTAATGCTCAGCCTTCAACTATTGGTAGGTAAGGCATCATGCCACAAAACCTACAACCTCTTTTTTCATCCTTGGACACTAATACTACCTATGAAGATCATGATACATTTTGGTTAAACCAAGATACACTACCCACTTCGATGCATGAAACTCACACACCAAATCTTCTCTCATACATGTTGGAACAACCACACACCACAAACATAAATGATCCCATCATCTCCAATGGTCCAACTAAAAGGTGACTCCCCGCCTTTAAAACCTTCCCTCAAAACCAAACATTTTGAATCCTCATACAGAATTTCCTTAATCTGTCTTAGAAGCATGAACTCAACCATCAAGGATGCAAGGGTCATCTACCCTTGTCCACCCCCCACCTCAAGATATATCTCAGCAAACAACTCCATCATCTTCTACTCTAAACTTGAGTCCCAAACCACCTGATTTTGAGTCTTCTGACTCAAAGTATATGAAACACCCTTTACCGGTGTGTAAACCAGCTCAAAGTCACATGATTGCATGTATTCAACCCATATTTACTAATGAAGATTCAAATCATACTGAGAGAAGATTCACTTTAGGACTTTATGATCGGTATACACCATAAAACATTCCCCCAAAAAGTAATGTCGCCAAAAATTTAAGGTATGAACCACCATGAGAAATTCAAGATCATGTGTAGGGTAATTTATTTCACGATCCCTCAACTATCATGACTCATATGCCACAACCCGATTATCCTATATCAACACTACTCTAATACCAACACCATATGCATCACAAAACAAGGTATATTTCTTACCTGGCTCAGGTAAGATCAGAATCAGTGCAGTTTTCAACCAACTCTTTAATTCCTAAAAGGAATTATCACATGAACCAGACCACTCAAACTCGATTCCATTCTTAGTCAGGCCTGATAGTGGTTCTTCCAAACAAGAAAAGTCTTTAATGGACCTTCAATAATATCCATTAAAACCCAAAAAACTTTAGACATCAGAAACATTCTTGGTCTGCTCCCAAGACACAACTGCCTACACTTTTTATGAGTTCACAGACACACCTTCCTCTAAGATGATGTTCCCTAATAAATTCACCTTTTCAATCCATAAATTGCATTTTGATAGCTTGTAATATAGCCTATTCTATCTTAGTTTACTCAGGGCGATGTTAAGATGTTTTTCATGATCGTCACGAGTCTTTGAGTACACCAAGATGTCATAAACAAAAACAACTATAAAATGATCTAGGTAAGGATGAAATATTTAGTTCATTAGAGCCATAAACACTATCTGTGCATTAGTCAACCCAAACAACATCAAAAAAAATGCATAAAACCCATACCTTCTCCCAAAGTTAGTATGAGGTATATCAGAAGGTCTCACCCTTAGCTGATGATACCCCTACCTCAGATCAATCTTGGAGAACACTGAAGCACCTCTCATCTGGTCAAAAATATCATCGATTTAAGGTATATGGTATCAGTTATTAACCTTCATCTGATTCTGATTCCTATAATCGACAAAAAACCACAAGTACCCATCAAAATTCTTGGAAAACAATACTGGAGATCCCCAAGGCGATGTAATCAGATGAATAAACCCCTTGTTCTCTAGTTCCTCCAACTGATTTTTAAGTTCTCAGAGATCTTCTGGTGCCATTATATATGGTAGAATGGAAATTGGTTCTACTCTTGGCAGAAAATATATCATGAACTCAACATCCCTCTCTGGTGGTAGCCCCAAGAAGTCCCCAATAAACAAATGCTGGAACTGATCTACCGTAGGAGGGAAGAAAATATGCTCCACTCCCTCATCATTAATCACGAGACAAGCCACTTGGTCCACGAGTTCACCTAAATCCTGACAAACTGGCTCTTCACGGCTTGCTCATATATCCCATTCACCATGATGAACATAAGTATTCCCCTCTAGGGATGTGAATGTTACCCTATAGTGCTAACAATAAATATGGTCCTGGTATAACACTAACAAATCCATCCACAAAATCAGATCAAAACCCAACATCTCAAGCATAAACAAGTCCCATATGAAATGGTACCCACCAACCTCGAGTGAACACTCCTTACATTATCTAATATTTTCTACTCATACTCCTAATGGTGTATCAATCGATATGAACTCACACATATATTCCAATATTATACCCAACACAACCACAAATTGAGTAGATATAAAAGAGTGTGTGATACCTATATCAAATAATGAACTAGAAAGCATGGAATCCATAAGAATCATACCTAAAACTATCGATGGTCTATCCTCACCACCTCTAGGTGTAGCTTGAACTGCATGGAGTTGACATGCCTCTCTACCTTGGACCCCAGTCTGAATCCCTAGTGCTGCACTACTCTACTGATCTGGAAACTCTCATCCCAGAGTACTATGCCCACCACCTCTACCAGTGTGGCTGGTAGAGATCCAACCATCTACCTGATATGGGGTAATCTACCCCTTCATGAACTTTACATAGATTTAAATCCTCCATCAGTTCTTGATTATTGAGGGTTCCTACAGAACCTCTACACATGCGCCATTTTACCACTCGCTTGGAACTCAACTGGTGGTCGGGGGAACTAACCTTGCATGCGTCATGACCTTCCACACTGATTAAAAAACACCAGGTCACCACCTTGAGAGGAAAATCCTATCTTATGAACAATATTTACACTAGCACCTTGGTAAAGATTTTAGAAATGAAGATTCTTTCTCTCAAAATTTGCACCACTGGTCCATCCAACTGGAACCACAAACCCACTTCCTGAAGCCTCCCTCAAGTTCCCTTTTGAAATAAGGTCTTGATCCACCACTTCTATAAATCTCTTTAAACAAAATATGTTCTCCTAGGACTTAATATCACATCTAAGTCTGTCATCAAAGTTTCTTATCGTAGCTGCCTCATCCACTGCCAATGTTGGGAAAAAGCATTGCAAGTTCATGAAGTATCCTGTGTAATCCATCACTAACATAGTTCCCTATGTTAACCTCATAAACTCTATATACTGATCCTATCTCAAATTATCCATATATAAGTGTTCTAGAAGATTTTCTTGGATGTCCTTCTATAGCATACCATCATCCTGCTGAGCCTAAACCAAGATATCCCACTAGCGCTTCACTGGTCCCCACAACATATATACCGCCAACTTGACTCTCTTATCTGAAAAAGTTTCCAAATGATCCAAAATCATCTGGATGAACTCTATCCAAAACTCTGCATCCTCGGTTCCACCCTCTCCAGCAAACGTTGGAGGGTGTTGCAAATGAAACTCTTTGGTCAGATCAAACATACTAGGCATGACCCGCCCTGAGTCCCATTCCATCATCTGCATAAGAGATACTCCTCTTCTCTATTACCCTAGATCATTGGGTTCCCTTCCTTAATTCCCAGAGGATCATTCTCGACAACATACTCTTATCACCCAAACGATATACTTCATCATGGTATAATTCATCTACAATTCCAAACACAAGCCTTAGAACACATAACATAAAACTACCAAATTTTACATAGAAAAAGGCTCTTCACTAGCCATAAACAACCCATCCTGTATACACTATTCCAACAAACATCATCACACATAGATCACTACCCTCAACCATCCCCACCACAGTTCAGGGTCAATATGGGGTAAACCAATATACATAGTCACAAGTCTTTCATTAAACACATTTTTAAAACCATTTGCACACTCACAATGTAAATATTTCCTCTTAGAAACATTTAACATTTCAAAACTTGTTATAACCAATATTTTAACTCATTCAAAACCTTCATTAAGTACAATTCTTTAACCATTCTTTAACATTATTTCCATTTACCCATTTACATCATCTTTATTAGACACCATTTTCTTCAAATTTCTCAAGAAAGTAAAATGTATTCTACTCCTCATGTCCCACACACCCTTCCCATGTGTTCCTACCATGATGTATGCCACTTATATACCTAAGTGCCTATAATGATGCATGAATGCACAAACTCGTGTCATTCTAACCATGAGAAAAATATCATAAAATATTCACATCACACAAAAAGTGCAGCACCCAATGGTGAAATATCATTCAATCGTAGCAATACATATCAAGAACAACAATCACCACCCCGTGTACTTGAGTTTTCCCTCATACATGGGTTATATACTACCGTGCACAAGCTAATTACCAAGGCCCGACACCTCCCAATTGCCTGTCTACCATCCCAAAATAGTAAGGCACAAAAAAGAACCACTCTGGTACCACTTTATAACATCCCCAACCCAGAAGACACTAACTGATGCCTTGAGCCAGGTCTCCACATGACCTCAAGAATGCCTCCCCATATGCTAGTGATTTCTGACTAGCATAAAGAGTCTAATAGATCACGTGGGGTGACAATACCCTCTTCACCAGGGTAATCCACAATAGACAACATATGAAATAAAGGAAATAATAAACAATAAACCATAAACATGCATTACTAACCATTCCTAAATAGTGTACAAAACATGAAAAACAATAATTATTCCTTGTCATGATAACAGTTCCAAAAGTGAATAAAACCCAAAATAAGACAACCAACTGAAATCCAAAAAACAAGTCCTAATACCAAGTTCGGATCCTCATCCATAAATAACCCAAGAACAACTCAAATCCCTAGAATAAGGCCTTTGCCCTTTTCCTAACCTGAAAACAAGAAATCTAGTCAGGTACCAAATGGCGGCCCAAGCAAGGTGTGAGTGAAACTCATTAGGCCACCACCAATAGTGTCTACAAAATATCCAGTCTAAATAGATAGTTCATGAAAAAACTAAATAAATTTCAAGGTAAAAAAAGACAACTTGGGTTCCATTAGTTAACAATATTAACTTTAACCATTTTAATCACTTAATCCATATTCTTCACTTGTTCCATGGGTTAGGCATTTACATCATTCACACAATAGCCTAAGATGGTCAATTACTATGCATAAGGGAATAAGTAAAGTTCCCTATATCACTAGGGATAAATATTTCACAAAACATTACATTACATTCACCTTGGAGCCTTGGTCTAGGTAGTCTCATAAAATGAAACTGCTAGTGGCTTATATCCTCAGTCCCCTTACCTAACCTGTGCATTATAGGGGTGGGGTTTAGAGCCTCAGTCTAACCCGACCTGTGGTCATAGATCCTCAAGTCCAATACCCCACAACTACCAATCCATGTGCACATGCTTATTTATCCATTTACCACATATACCATATCAAAAACCATACACAACAAATACACATAACATATACAATTCAAATTTCATACAATATATTAATAATCATCAATCCTTAACCCATTAACACATTTACCATTTACTTAGCATGGTCCATTTAACCCACTTCCTTTTCTATGCCTTAACCCATTTAGCATCATCAATAATTCCCATACATTATTCCATTTAACATATTCATCAATTCCCGTGCATTAACTCATTTAAAAAATTCAATAATATACAAGTATTTACCCATTTAACATGTTCATAATTTCACATGAATTAACCCACTTATGCAATTCAAGTACAATTCATAAGTCATTTAGCACAATCACTACATTTCATCCAACCCATTACATATTAAGAAAAATGATCCCTTAGGACATTATCAAGTCTAGACACAAATATAAATATTCCCTTTTTAGATAAACTCACATATCAACATGTTCATCATGGGATTTACTTTATCACAAGTTAATTCTATGCTTAACACTAATTTTTCCATGTTCGGAGATGTTATAACACCTCATGGGTGGCCCTAAAGCAATCTATTCAACCTCAATGCATCCCATGGGGATCATGAGGGGTTAAATTCATCATTCAGACTACCATTTTACCAAATAAATTTAAAGGCATCAAATTCAAAACAAAAATGAACTATTAACCCAACTATACATGCACAAATCAACTTCAAGACTATGAGATATAACTTGTAGACCACCTACCTAGAATCTGTAGATTAAAGCTTTCTTAACCTTAATTTTAGATCTATATTCAAGCACCCTTTTAATCCCCAACCTAAGATCCACTAGAAAAAGAGGGTTTTAGGGCTTAAGAATAAGAATAATGAAACCACAAGCCCTAATCTGGAAAATAGAAGCAAAAGAAGCGTTAAACTTACCCGGAGATTTGATACAAAACCAACGGCACTCCAAATGACCTATAATTGAAGGAGATTGACCCTTGGGAAGATTTAGGGTCTAGGTTCATCACTAGGGATGGAGGATGAAGAATGAGAAAGAAAATAGGGCGAGTCACTTAAAATCTTGAGGGAAAAAATGGTAAATTCTCACTTTTTTAATGGGTCACATGGTTTGGCCACATAGTTTTCCAAACCATGCGATAATTGCATGCCAATATTTATCTGAGAGGGGTGAAGTTGCATGGTTACCTGGGGAGACCACAAAGTTTGACAAACCATATGCCAAACGTGCAGAATGCCTTTTTCTAGGACTACATGGTTTGGTCTTCCCCCTTGCACAGTTTGTTTAATCATGCACCCCTCCTCCCAGCTAGCACGGTTTGGGATCATAGTTTCCTCTAACCATTCTTGAACCATGAAACATGAATTATATGGAATTTTTACCTTTCTTTCATATACCAATCCCCCAAAACACCCCTGAACCTCCTTATACACCTAATAAACATTCCATTAACCAAATTTAAGAAATTAAAAAAAAATTAAACAAGGAAATACCTCCATGAAGTCAGGGATATTACAAAATCTGAATAATCCCTCTTCATGGGATGATTTAATAGATTTTGACACTTATCTTCTCTTCGCAATAAGCATGATGGATTAACATGTTTCAACAGTTTCTTCCTCATCATTTCCAACAAGATCACTTCTAACAAAATAAATAACCTTTCTTTTACTTCTTTTACTGGTTCTTTATGGTGAAGATATTTAAAAAAGTGGAACAGCTCCGGATGCAATGGAGATAGTTTTCTCTTGGAAAACACTTATCAATTTTGTAATGGTTTAATCCAATCATTCTATTGTGATATAAATGGGTGGAATAGTAGAAATACTAGGAGCATCTGAAGGAAATTGAGTAGGTTCAGTACGAACTTCAGGAGAATTTTATTCCTCACTTAAAATATCATCTGATATAACAACTCCGACTCTTTGTTGTCTATTAAAAAGATTCTCAATATCCAAGTGTTCTTCTAATTGTACACTTGCAGTAGGTTTGAATGATAATGTAATAATACTAGTGGTGAATTGAGCATAAATTTCACCCGCAACCACACCATGCGAAGAATCCCACTAAATTTTTGCAGGGTCTATCTAAAACTCTTATTCTAAATTGAAAAAAAACTTATTAAACAATGAATTATAGTAAGATACACTTCGTTTTAACACACTAGAACTCAACGTTGTTAAACCATGACAATGTGTGGTAGTGGTTTCTTCCAAACAAACACTAATTTTACCAAAAACCAATGTTAAAAACCTTTCAAAGGGGTAAAAATTTACTATTTTTTTAATATTACACATGTATTTCATAATATATCATGTCAAATTCATAGGTTTATCTATCATAAATAGATATAACAACCTAAAATCTTGAAAAAAAATCTGTTCAAACTCACCATTTCGTTGAGATATTCCAGACTAAATAAAATTCAAAAAAACTTTCCTTTCTAGTTCTAAGTCTTTCACTCGATTTTTTTCAATATCATATATTCAAAATAGAGACTTAATCATCTATGAAGGATTAATTTCTTCTATAGTATCTAGAGATGCACTAAATTTAGGATAACCTTCATGGGGACATTTGAAAGATTAATCCATTTCCATTGATGTTATCAAAATCTCTTTCTGGTTTATAGTTTCTATAACCAGATCTTCACTATCACCAAAATAAAATACAACCATTTCATAAAACTAATGAACTTATTTTTTAAAGAAAAATTTGGTTCTCTTCTCATAAAAAAGAAACTCCTATCCTTGAAAATTTATTACCTTTTTTAGAAACATATTTATTCCATATAGCTAGTTGAAATTGATTGCTCTTCCACTCAAAACTTTTCTTGTGATCCTTGAGTGCTTGGTTTTTATATAAGTATCACCATATGTTCTATTATATTTTTACATCGATGAAGGTTTTATGGGTTGAGGTTTAGGGAAGAAAGGGTTTGAGTGGTAAGGAGATGAAGGTTTAGAGGTTTGTAAGGATTTTTTGTGTAGGGATAATTTACTTTCTTTCATTTTCGGGGTAACAAAAGGGTCAAACAATGCTATGTATAGAGTAATCGTAACAATACTAGCTTAAATGTCCTACTAGGATATATATAATACTCAAACATCAGTGCTAAATTTAAAATTAAGTAAAGAAAATAAAATATTTACTAAATACTAATATATGATCATTTAGTCTTATAACATTAAGTAAAATAAAATTAACTAAAATTAAACAAACCTAATTAAGATTTGATAAAATCAAATCTATTAGAAAATAAAGATTTTTTAAATATATCTACTAATTGGTTTTCTGTACAAACAAATTCTAAAGTGACATCAACTTTTTGTGTATGATCTCTCAAGAAATGATGCATTAAATCAATGGGACTTATTATGGAATGGTTTATTGAATTCCTTGAAATGTTCATAGCACTTATGTTATCACATTTTATTGAACATGATTAAAATTGAATCCAAAATCCATTAGGGTGTGTTTCATCCACAACACTTGTGTACAAAAATTTCTAGCTGAAATATATTTAGCTTCATCCATTGATAATTCTATAGAGTACTGTTTCTTAATTGACCATGATACTAGATATTTACCAAGAAAATAATAGGTTCATGTGGTGATATTCTTATCTAGTATACATCCACAAAAATTGGCATCCAAATATGAAGTTAAATTAAAATAAGAAGTTTTTTTTGAAAAAATTAGAGAAATAAAATCAATTCCTTTTAAATATATTAAAGTTCTTTTAGCAGTATTTAAATAATATTATTCTGGATTAGATTAAAATCTAGCACAAAGAAATAATGAAAACATAATGTCTGGTCTACTTATAGTAAGATAAAGAAAGATTTAAATGATTCCTCTATATAACTTGTTTTCAACTGGTTTTCCAGCCTCATCCATATCAAGTTTAATATTGGAGCTCATAGGAGCTGTATAAGTCTTACTATTTTCAATTATGAACTTTTTAATTAAATCAAGTATGTATTTTCTTTGATTTAATACATTTACAAAATATTTTTGATAAATTTTAAATCCAAGAAAATAGTTTAACTCACCCATCATAGTCATTTAAAATTCTTTTTGCATAAGTTTTGAAAAATAATTACACATTTTTTGGTTTGTTGACCTAAAAATAACATCATCAATATATATTTGTACCAATAAAATATCTAAAGATGAAATTTTATCAAATAATTTATGATCTTCCATTCCTACTAAAAAACCATTTGATAAAATAAAAAATCTTAATCTATCATACTATGCTCTAGGTTCTTGTTTAAGTACATAGAGAGTTTTAGTATGTTTAAAAAAATAATTTTGAAAATGAGGGTCTTAAAAACTAGGAGGCTATTCAATATAAACTTACTCCATTAAAAACCTATTTAGAAATTTAAATTTAACATCTATATGATATAATTTAAAATTAATATAATTTTCATATGCTATAAGGATTCTAATTATTTCTAACTTAGCTACAATGACAAAGGCCTCTTTATAATATATTCATTCCTCTTAATTGTAAAATTTTGAAACTAATATAGATTTATTTTTAGTGATCACACCATTATTATTCTAATTTTTTATAAATTACCATTTAGTTCCAATAATAGGGAATTAATAAGGTCTATAAACTAATTCCCATACCTTATTCCTCTTGAATTGATTTAAATATTCTTTAATTTCTAAAACCCAAATCTCATCAGCTAAGACTTCTTATATTATTTTAGGTTCAAGTTGGGATAAAAGGCTGATAATTGTACTAGATTTATTATATTTATTATAGTTCTTACTCCTTCATCTAAACTTCATATTACTATTTATAGATATTGATTCTTAAGATTTTTTAGGCTGTATAGGTAACACACTTTCTGGTTCACTAGTATCAAACCTTATAGGATTTGGTTTAAAATAATCAAGTTCAAAATAATCATCCTTATTTTTGTTAAAAATAGGTTCAAGTATCATGTACTTAAGAGAATCACTCAGCCCATCATCTTGAGTCATTTTGTGATAAAAAATACCACTTTCATAAAATTTAACATGAGTTGAATCTTTAATAATCCCTGACCTTTTGTTGAAAACTTGATAAGATTTGGAAGTAGTAGAATAACCTAAGAATATACCTTCATTATCTTTTGGATCAAATTTATCAAAAATTTCCTTATTGTTTAAGATATAAACTTTGTATCCAAATACTTTAAATTACCCTACCTTTGGTTTTCTATTATTCTATAAATCATAGGGTTTTTTCTTTAAGATAGGCTTTATTAAAACTCTATTAATGACATAACATGCTGTGTTAACAACTTCATACCAAAAATAAGTAGACATGTTATATTCACATAACATTGTTCTAGCAATTTCTTATAAGTTCTTATTCCTCCTTTCAACAAAACCATTTCGTTGAGGCTTCCTATGGGTAGAAAAGGTATATTTAATACCATGTTTTAATCAGAACAAATTAAATTCATGATTATAAAAATTTCCTCCATGTTCATTTATCAAAGTCACAATTTTGGAATCTTTTTCATTTTGTAAAAGTTTTTAGAAATTTATAAAAATAAAACAATCTTCACTTTTAAATATCAAGAAATAAACCCAAGTAAATCTTGAAAAATCATTAACCAAAACATAGAAAAAGGATTTTACAGCAAGTATTGTTGTTCTAATAGGTGCTAAAAAATCCATATGTATAATCTCTAGGGGTCTAGAAGTATTAAAATCTTTAATTGGATTAAAACATGACTTGTGTTTCTTGCACATTTGGCATGCATCACATATTTTAATTTTATCCAATTTAAGATACAAAAAATCAGAAACACAATTTCTTTTAGATAATTTTCTCAAAAAATAAACATTACAATGTCTAAGTCTTATATAACAAATCTATGATTCATTAATATAATATCCTGAGTTTTTTAGCGGCTCAAATTTCCCAACCTTTTTGAATTTTGAGTTTGTTGGGTGAGACAACTATTCTATTGATCTTAAAAACCTAATTATGAGAGTTTGATTAACCTAAGGACTTGTTTTTATATGGGTTTTTAGGCTCAATAAGTACCTTGGGTTTAAAAATAGTTTCAGGTGTGTCCTCCCCTAGAAACTCAGTTTCAGAAAAGCACATAAAGAGGCACACAATTTAATCAAACCATACAGACTAAAAGGGGAACCATGGAGCCCACTTTTTCACTAGACAAGGTTTTTTCAAACTATACAAGTGGGGGTGAATGACTATGCAAGGATCTGAAATTTTTTGATAGAGGGGATATGCATGGTTTTCACATAGTTTGGAAAACCATGCGCCTAGCTATGTGAGGTGTGGTTCGTGGATAGTGAGCACCACACGGTTGGATCATGGTTTGCTAAACCATGAAGCCAAACCATGTAGGTCATTTAAATGGGTTAAATTACCAAAATACCTATAGTGAACCTAGCCTTTTACATATAAAATTACATGATTTTAAGCATAATTATACATCAGAGTAAAAAACAGGGATTGTGAAGTCTAGTGTCTTGGAAGAATAGGTACATAAAACTGAAAACATGGAACTCAAAAAAACATTTATTTATTTAATCTTCAATTGAGATCCTAACTTCCATTGTGCTCATAAATCTGCACAGGGTACCCTGGGGAACACATGAACAAATGGATGAGCTAAATATCCCAATAAGGGAATAACCATAAGAATAAATCATTAGCACATGGGATAGAAGACCTGACATGAGGATATAAAAAGGAATGTACATATGGAATCATAACATATAAACATTGAATCATATAAACATGGAGTTATAATAATGTGGAAGCAACATAAAATACGACTTTAACATGATTCAAGACTAACCTCCAAGACATTTTCACACGGTAGCACAAGCCAATGCTAATCGCCAAGACTATCGCACATGGTAGCACAAACCAAGCCTAACCGCCAAGACCGTCACACATAACATCTCATGAGACTCAACTTCACCCAATGTATTGGAGAAATATCTAGGTTCACCCATCTTAACTTTTCATGAATATTTTTCCACATAAATAATCATACATAATCAATCCTACATAAACATAAGGGTTAACCATGGAAAGAATTGGGTACCACAATCATGTCATAAAGCATAACAAATGGGATCATCATAAAAGTGTCCATGAAAGAAAGGAATTAAAACATAAACAGATTTTATAATGTAAAATAGGAATATATCATGGTAAGTGATATAAAAAATAAGTTAAAACATGTAAAAAGAGTATTTAAGAATTTTTAGCATTAAAACATTTTAGTGCGGTTTTAAGGAAAACACTAACAAGCATTTAAAATATAAAAGGGAATAACCTTTTGTAAAAAACCATAAGTGATCCAAGAAGGTTTTGATTATAAAAATTATGATTTAATAAATACAATGGTGGTTTAAAACATAAGATATATTTCACTTGAAATGGGGTAAGAATTTGGGAAGTTCCCTCAAAACAGGTTTGCTTATTGGGAAGTAATGTGGAGGGAATCACTTAAAAACATGTATATATTTGAAAGAGAATGACGTATGGATCTTGAAACATGAGTTTGGACAATATAAACAGTATTTATAATTTATACACAAAATAAAAAGATAAATTCATTTGGATAAAAAGAAATATAGAGCAACCTGAAGGAATATAGGAGGTTCGGGTAGAATTCATTACGGAATATCAGCATGGTATCAGGTTTACTAAGGAGGGATTAATGTGAGAAAAAGGGGTTTATAATCACTTATAAATCATGAGGTAAGTGTGGGGGAGGTGAAAAATCATACCTCATCATTATTAATTACACACAAAAGTTCATAACATAGAGGAGATTCTTGAATAAAAGTGAAATAGAGAGGGTCCCTTACCTTAATTCTGATGGTGTTCTCCACTTGATATTAATGACCTCAATAATCAAATTATGTTCATTAATTAATAACTCCAGAACCTATTTTACATGTAAATTATTTAGTACAACCTTTTTTATTTCATTCATAACCTTTTTGATTGGTTATGTGGTTCAATTTGATTGTTCAGGTTCGTTTGTTTCCTTGATTTTAATGATCGGTTCACTTATATTCATGTTCAGACACACATGTATGATGAAGGTGGTTGTACAGAATTAAAGTTATATAAAATTTGTGATCATACAGAATATTACATGGTTATAAAATTCATTTGGTTATTTGGATTTAAGTTGAATCATTATATAAAACATTAATAATAAACGCTTGGATTAACTTGGAGATTTTGTTCATAATTAACTTGTTTTGTATTAATATTTTACATAAAGTGTGAAAAAGGATTATAGAAAAAAACATAAGATAAAATAAATATTTAATAGTCTGGTTCAACCATAAAAATAGTTTCATGACCAGAATAGAATATGATAATAGAAATTGATAAACCTCCGTCCTTGAATGTGATAAATAAACACATCTCGGATGGTGTTTTCATTTCTTTCATATAAAAGAAGGGGACAAGAGAGATGATAATGAATTATACCATTATCATAAAAAATTCCAATAAATTTATTTTAATAGAGTTATAATACCATTTGGGTGAAGTGAGGTTAGGAAATAAATAAGAAAATAAAAGAACTTGAAAAAAGTAAAAGAATCAGAAAGAGGAATTTACTTCTTGAGTTTATCTCCTTTGAGAACCTCTTAATGGGAGAGGATTTGGTCTTTTGAGGAGAACAAGGGCTTATGGACGTGTGGTAGGATATTGGGAAGATATTTGGGTAGAATTTAAGGAAGGAACAAGGCTTGAGAGGAGTTAAGAGAAGAGGGGAGTGTGGGTGGTTTTTATAGTGGAGGGGAGGAGGGTTTTCTTAATATTTTAATCATTAGTTTATTATTTTTTCATAAGTCAAGAAATATTAATGATTATTGTGACAAAAAATAGTAATATTTACATGTGAGTTTGAACCAATGTCCATTAACATCATCCCCGACTCAAAAATGATGCATAAATTCAAGTTTTATCATTTTTTGTGAATTAACGTATTTTACTATTCATAAAAAATTCAAGTATTTTAGAAAAATCCCAAAAATTAACCCTAAACATTTTTTGATGTGTAAAATCCAAAAATAAAATAAATTTTTCAAAAATAATTTTCTAAATATGATTAATTTATTTTTAATTAAAATCATAATTTACTTGAAAAATATAGATTTTAATACTATAACTGATTTTATAATGCCTTCAAAAATCACATATGGCCTTATAAAATTATCTTAAAACCAAAATATATAAATTTTTTAATTTATGAACCCCTTTTAAGAAAATTATTTTCTTTTAAATTAATTAATTAATTCTAATTAATTATTTATGACTTATAAAAATACCAATACTTTTACTATGGTCATATTATCACTTATAAGATGCCTAAATTTTATTTATACACTCAAGGGGGTGGTATAATAGTCAAGGGTCTAATACCCTAGCGTCATAAAGGCTAAACTACTTTGTTCCCTTAAATTAAAAAAGATAAATTCTACCAAAGACTTTTTGGAAAATTAGAATACAACCTTCCAACTATATCCCACCAGATTTGAATTTGAGTGCGCATCCCACCAGATTTGATTTTAGTGTCCAAAGATGCCATTATAGAATCCTCCATGTTGGAAAGGCTTCCCAAATTCATGTAACCACGTGATACAAGATTTAAACATCATTTTTGGGCTTGAATAAGTGATATTATAGGCCCATTTGCTCCGTTTATGCAAGGAAAGATCTATTGGGCATTTAATGAAGTGAGATGGGAACCCATTATAGCATTCAACCTATTTAATATCCCTTACATAATTGGGCCTTGAAAATACAACTACTTTACCTAATAAATTGAGTTGGTTCCTTTGATATGGTTCTCATCACTTTTGGAATAACAACTTCTCTTCTGGACTTCCATAGAACCACTTATGGATAACCTTAACTTCTCATTACAAAATAATGTCTGGAATAACTTCATCACTAAAAACTCAAACCTAACTATATTACTTTGGTTTCCAATAAATCCAACACTTCAAATTCACCATTAGGATACCAACAATCTCTCCCCCTATATTTTTTGGCAGCACAATCATGAATCTCGAACATCTTCATGTTATTATGATGCTTCCTTCCTACGCCCCTTACTACTCCCCCTTTGAGGAGTGGACATATATGTAGATCCATGATGCTTCACACTCCCCCTTTGACATCAAATCCAAATCATACCACTTGTATGATTAAATTTTGTCCTAGAGAATGGATAACTAAAAACTCAAAAGGGGGGTTAATTAAGTTCCTAAAATTTTCTTAACATAAAAAACCACCATCTTCAAGCTATTAAAGATCCAATATTTTCATTAAAAAAGGTAAAAAATGAAAATATAAAATCTTAGAGGAAAAATATTGAACACATGATATTTATAGTGTATTGGGGAACACAAATCCCCTGGTCCACTCCACCAACACTCTTCTCCACGAGTTTGGTGATTTTAACTATAACAACTCTTTTTCCGGGGGCTCCTAACTAAGTGCAAGTAACTGTTACTTGTTATAATGGTCCAAAAGATTTTAACTAGGATATCCCTTTACTAGGAATAACCATGTACTTAACATAATAATTTACAATGAGTGCATAAGAAATATAAATTAATGAAATTTAAAGAATCATTGTAGCACACAGTTTCAACTAGTAACTAACAGAAAATAAAGACACGTACAAAGAAGATGATAATATTCAAAGAATAGCTCTAGAGGATCTTCGATTGTAGTAGATAAACTTGTAATCACAACACAAAAATAATGATTTGAGAATGTATGAGATTTATTCTATGTACATGTGTTTGTTCTTCGTGTTGTTTGTGAATTCATACATACATGTATATGTTGCACATATCTTTGCAGCAACTAACTTTCCTATTTATATCTCCTTTTAGAATAAGCACATTCGATAATCATAATGTTCAAGTGAATAATTCCTTTGAAATATTGATGATACACACTCTTAATGGCGTGTCCTTCCTTTCCAAATATGTATTATCCTTATGAGGTATAGTTTTCAGAAAAATTCTTCAGCAGGGTTTTTCCATTCTTGATAAAAAGACATTTTGACTAAATCATTATTTCCTTATTTATAAAACTACTTTTTTGATATGCTTAAAAGTAAAAAATGACTTATCTAGAGATTACACCAACATTACATGTATAATAATGAAAATCTATGGGATAACTTGATCTCTATAGGATAAGTGTTTGATAGTACTGTTCTTATAAGATAAATTTATGAACATCTTTATAAGATAAAATAATTCATATATTATTCTATGTAGGATAATTTATATTCATAATTTTCATATGATAAATTATTTCATAAGATGATCATTGTAAGGACCTAACCTTAAACATTACATATTTTTAGTTATTTTAAACTAGAAATCACTTTATTTTCCCAATGATCTTTTAAGTTTAGAGTTTTAGAGAATTAAAACAAAATCTTATTTAGTAAACCCTTACATTACAAGTGGAAACTTCTACTCAGTATTCATTTTTCCTATAAAACAAAACTCTTTTAAATAAAACATGTTTTCTTTTCATGACTCTTCTTTATGAATTTCAACTTGACTTATCCTTTAATCATACTCATCATTAAACACTGTGATTTTATTAAAATGTGGGATGAGTATAAAAAGCTTAGTAAGGGATATAAAAATAAGAAATATGTTAGTCCAATGAAAAATATGAAATCCCATGAAAACCCATTTATTAAAACATATATTTTTACCTTCAAAAGGGCATCATCATTTTTTTTTCAAAATGTTCATTATCACACCTTTTTGAAAATTAGAAAATTTATATGAAATATCATTATCAATCATAGAAAAGTTATGTAGGTATATTGGGACATCATTTTTCCATATCACTCTTACAAATAGAATAAACAATATAGACAACTTCCATATTTGGAGAACTCAATGCATTAAAGGTTATAACATAACCACATATCCTTGGTTAATAAAAAAACCACCCTTAATTGGTTAATAACATAACCAACCATACTTGGTTTATCATCAAACTTCCCTTCATTATAAAAAATTACCAATAACCATATCATAATCATAAAACATGAATGTTTTCATCCTAAAAACACTCCTTGAGGAAAATAACTTATTTAAAAAGATATCTGCACTCATACAAAGGATTTTTTTTAAAATAACTATGTAATCTTATAAAGGAAGCCTTAAATAAAATATTAGTCATGAATTTGGGAAAATCCAATCATGCCTTATAATTTAAAAAAACATTCCTTCCGTATTTTTGTTCGAAAAGTTACAAAATACCTCATTTGGAAAATGAGAAAAAGATTTCTTTCAAACCATTTTGTAAAAAGTAAAACATGGGTAAAAATGACTTTAAAATTTCATATAAGAATAGTAAAAATATTATTTAAATAATTTTTATAAAATAATCAAAAGTATATGAAAAAAATATATTTTTAAAGAAAACTTTTAAATAATATTTTTTAAAAGAATGTTCTTTACCTTAAGTTTGACTTGTCACGTACGTTCTTTATCTTCCCAAATAATAAACTTATGTAAATTATTTAATTGATTAAAAACATTTTTCAGATTTATTATTCATTTTATACCACATATTTCCATGTTATATACAATTAATTAATCACTTAATTTCATTTCATACGTTTTGATGATATTCAGTACTTAAGTACAAAATGATTACTTTCAGTTGACTATAGTAAAACATGTCAATATTTCATCATATAAAGAATAATAATAATGAAATAATTATGATTTTTATGCATTAATTATACTTTTAAATTCATTAATTACATATGGTTATGAAAAATGAACTATGTTACAATCACAGAGACGGTAGGTCGTTCGTATGCATAAGTAACGTTTCCATTTTTCAATGATCATTAGGAAAAAATCTAAGTATTATTATATATTAAAATAATTATAAAAATATCATAAATATAATATTAATTATTTAAATTTACTTATATATATATCATCCATGTGATGTGGTGATGAAAAATGACTCATATCGCTTCGCAGAGGTGGTAGTCCATATATACGCACAAATGACATTATCATTTTTATGTACATGGAAAGATAAGAACATAAATGATATATTGTATTTTAAGAATGATAAATATTTCATTAATATGATATATAAATATTAATTTCATCATTATAACCAGTCTTGAGAGACGGTGATAGAAAACAAATCACATTGGTTCGCGAGATGGTGGTCCACCATACACATGAATGATGATTCCATTTCCCATTTGATGAAATATGAGATGGATATAGGTTGTGTCATTAAAATAAAATAACATTATTAATTTAAGATACTTTTTTATTATATAATATTTTTTTAAGAATATTTTAATGGGGTGGAAGAATAAATAAAATAGAAACGCTCGATTAAAAATGATACCTCTTATCCAGACAACCCTTTTTTCTTAACAACTTAAGAACACTAAGGTTGGTGTTATACCTAAAAAAATACCTCTATAATTAGTGTGATGATTCTAATAAGTCATTTAATTAGTTATTGACCTAACCAAATAGTTTTTTAAGGGTGAAGGATTGAGAAGAAGAGGCACCCTTTTATAAGAGAGGGGAAGGGCACTCTTGACATTTCTCAAAATATTAAATTAATATAAATTATTTTTCAAATAAAAAGGGATAAAAATTAATTTATTTTAAATATAATAATATTATTAGTCTAAATAAATTAATAAAATAAAAATTAGACAATTTTTGAATATATTTATACCCTTATCTTTTGGTTTTAACCCTTATTTAACTCATTTAACTCTTACCGTGACAACATGAATTTTTACTATTTGAGGGTTAATATAGTTACTATAAAATAAAAAAAATACATAAATATAAAATGGTTGATATTTTAAACATTATAATAACAACGTGGTCTAATTTTAGTTTTTTATTAATTTCATATCATTTAATAAAATGTTATTTACTATAAAATATCCATATTGTCAATTTTTAGAACTATTCATTACTTTGACTTTAATAATATCAATACAATGTATAAAATTCAATTTTTTTATTATATCCCTAACATTTAATTATAATATTTAATATTATTTTATCACATTATTTATCTCAAATTATATTTATTTTAATATTTTTAATATATTTTATTTGATTTTTTCATTAATTAATTGATTACTGCATCAATGTTGTGTAAGCATTTAAGGTAATTATATATTCAATAAAAATTAAAAATAAATCTCCATGATGAATATATATCTTTTATATTTCAAAATAATATTTATAGCAAAAAATATCCTCTGGATAACATCATATTAAAAATATTACACTTATTAAAAATAAGAGTGTGATGTGTTTGACATTTCTTTAAATAAAATACTATGAAGGTCATAATCTCATCCAAGTAGCCCAAAAGGGTCATAAATTAGAATATTTGATGATTATGGTTGATATATACTCATAAAATAATATTTAGGTAAGTTTTTGGGTCCTTTTATAGTTCTTTTTATTTTATTTTTAACCTAAATTACCTGATTTTCCCTTTACTGTGACAATAAAAATTACTAAGGTTACTATTCATATTATCCTAAAATAAAAGAAAAATATTTAATAAATTTGGACCCACTAATTTAAAATATGGAATCCATTTTTAAAAATTAAAAACACAAAGTTTGTAGAATTTAATTTAAAATTAAACCGGCAAAACAGTTTTTTCAGAATAATGCCCTCTTTAAATATAAAATGTTTTTATAATAAATTCAAGTATAAAATACATTTAAAAAATAATAATTGGATTATTTTAAATTAAATTGAACCAATTAAAATTTAAAAGTTATAAAAAACATAAATTTACCTTGTAAATACTTTAAGATAAAATATAGTTTTCAATAAAAATCAGTATTTTCACTATTCATTTAAAAATTAATATTTTGAGAAAATTATCAAAATTTCAGCCTAATATAATTTTTACATTATGAATTTAAAAATGAAATTTATTTTTTCAAATTAAAAATATATAATTTTAAAATGAAACTTTTAAATAAAATCTTATAAGAAATGAGTTTAATAAAACCATTTCCTTTTTGATTTTAATAATTACTTAATATATTTATAATGAATATAACTACATAATTTAGGAATACTAATAAATATTAAAATTATTTATTCTACCATTACATGGGTTGTTACATTCTCCCCCCTTGTGGAAATTGTGTCCTCACAATTTTGAACTTAGACTCGGTTACCAGGGTTTGACTATTCAAAATACCTTTGTTGAAATCCCACATTGTAAAAAGGATTAATAAAATTTCCACTTAATAAGAGAGAAAAATGAAGTATGAAGGTCATATAGAGTAACACATCTTAGGTTTCTGTGTAGGATAACATAAGCGGTAAGTGAAAACATGAACATGGAAGAGAAAACTAACTCCCAATGACTGATAGAGAGTGATAGACAACATGTTCATGAGAATATTAACCATCACAAAATCATAAATCTATAATGGGTTAAAAGTCCATTTATTTATGCGTAATAAATGTAAATGGATATCATTTTCATGTCAAAATAATTTTCTTAAATTCAAGGAATTATTTTACTACCTATACTAATAACATAAGGAAATATACTTGAAAAGTAAAGTTTCATCCTTTAATAAATTTCTACTACAAACTCATATTTTTCTCCAAATGATGAGTCTTTAAGATGATTTTTTCATGACTGAAGCACTAGAATAAACTTCTATAGATC
Organism: Viscum album; assembly: GCA_963277665.1. Classification (NCBI taxonomy): domain Eukaryota; kingdom Viridiplantae; phylum Streptophyta; class Magnoliopsida; order Santalales; family Viscaceae; genus Viscum; species Viscum album. The sequence goes on along the minus strand of OY728121.1, from coordinate 1,071,537,516 downwards.
AAAAAAATCATAAAATAATAAATATATATTCATCCTATCTTTAGACATTAACCAGAACTAGAATGGTTAGTACAAGATAAGATAATTCTTTAAAAAGAATAAACCTTTATATGAAAAAAAACTACTTTAATATCCAAGATTCAAAAGTAATGACCAAAGTTTAACTTAGATCATTTGATAAATTACTAACCTTAAAATTCCTCAAAAATATTACAGAATAAGGTTGTAACCCAAAAATCAGAAGGATTTGATCACATAGTATTTCAAGATTGATTTTAACATTTATCACAAAATAACATCAATTACACTTGAAGCCTCATTCCAAAATGTAATTTCCCTAAACATAGAATCTCAAATATATACTAATCATTTCCATAAATCACCTGAATCACCATAAATCCACATTATAAAAATATAATTCAACCTTGTATCCTAAAATAAAAATCCCAAAATATTTTATTTACCATAATCCTATGATGTTCCCAAAAAATTATAGTGATTTTATTCCAAAACAACACTAACCACTTAATCATAAAATCATTTCCAATCAAAATGGCTTTCCATATGATAAAACATATTTTCAAAAAATCAACATATTCTTTATCCATCAAATCATTTAACTAAAAATAAAATATCATACTAATTGTGACTTCATATAGGCCAGTGGTAAGAACTACACTCTTATTGCCCTTCGGTTGTGGGTTCAAGCCTCGTGGTCTTACTAAACGTGACAGGTTTTCACATGACCTATAGGTTGTTCTTTTACTAAAACTATATTAATATAATTCCAATAATATTCCCAAAACATGATGAACATTCTCAAAAATCTAATAACCCATAATTATCTCAAAATAAAAGATCATATAAACCCTAAAGGCTATCCATAAATTTAAACTTATGTCCATAAAAGGAAAAGAGAATCCTTCCTCAAATAACCTTTTTAACATGATAAACTTATGGGTTACATATACCTCAACCCAATAAAAATTCTCCCAAAATCTCATTAATCACCTTAAAATGTCATCACTTAAAACCTCAAAAAAGGGGCATCTAAAACTTTGAACTTATAATAAAACTTAAATTTGTAAACCCATGATGGTATACATAACTCTTAAGAAAATATCACAAGAAAACATCATAATCTCCAATGTTGTCTAAACCCTACTCTGATACCAACTATAAGGACCTGACCTTAAACATTACATATTTTAGTTATTTTAAACAATAAATCACTTTCTTTTCCCAAATATATTTTAGGTTTAGAGTTTTAGATAATTAGGAAAAACTCTTACATAGTAAAACCTTACATTACAAGTGGAGACTTCTACTTATTATTAATTTTTTCTATAAAACAATACTCTTTTAAATAAAACATGTTTTCTTTTCATGACTCTTCTTTATGAATTTCAACTTGACTTCTCCTTTCCTATTATTCATCCTTAAACCTTGTGAAAAGCATTTTAAAAACGCGGTATGAGCATAAAAATATTGGTAAGGGATATAAAAAGAAGAAATATGTTAGTCTAGTGAAAAACATGAAATCCCATGAAAAATCATTTCTTAAAATATACCTTTTTACCCTGAAAAGAGAATCATTTTTTTTCAAAAAGATCATTATCATACCTTTTTAAAAATCATAAAATTTCCATGAAAAATTATTACCAAGAATAGAAAAGTTATGTAGGTATCTTGGGACATCATTTTTCCATATCACTCTTATAAATGGAATAACCAATATGGTCAACTTCCATCTTCAGAGAACCCAAAGCATTGGAGGTTATAACGCAACCACCCACCCTTGGTTTATCACAGAACCACCCATTATTGGTTAATAATGTAACCAATCATCCTTGGTTTATCACAAAACCACACATCATCATAAATAGTGCCCAAGAACCATATCATAATTATAAAATATGAATGCTTGCATCCTAAGAATATTTCTTAAGGGAAATCACTTATTTAAAAAGATAATGGTTCTCATAAAAAGGAAAAAAATTTCTTTGAAAATAAATATGTAAGACTAAAAAGTAATATTAAAATAAAAGATTAGTCATGAGGGCAAGAATAGCCTCTCATGTCCTATATGTTAAAAAAATCACTCCTTACGTATTTTTGTCAGAAAAGTCACAAATTACCTCATTTGGAAAATGAAAAAAATATCCCTTTCAAACTATTTTATAAGAATTAAAACATGGGTAAAAAAGACTTTAAAATTTCATATTATAATAGTAAAAACATTCTTTAAATAAATTTTATAAAACAATCAAGAGGATATAGAATAAAAATAGAGTTTTAAGGAAAACTTTTAAAGAATATTTTTTAAAAGAATGCCCCTTACCTTAAGCCTGTATTATCACACACGTTCTTTATCTTCATGAATAATAAACTTTGGTCAATTATTTACTTTATAAATAACCTTTTTCAAGTTTATTATTCCATTTATATAACTTATTTCCATGTTATATACAATTACTTAATCAATTAAGTTCAAGTCAGATGTTTTGAAGATATTCGGTACTTAAGTCCAAAATGACTACAGTCAGTTGACTATAGCAAAAGAGGTCATTATTAAATCATATATAGAATAATAATCATGAAATAATTATAATTTATATACATCAATTGTAATTTTAAATCCATCTATTAAATATGGTTATGAAAAATGAACTATTTTACAATCATGAAGATGGTAGGCCTTACGCATGCATGAGAAAAATTTATATTTTCCAGTGGTCATTATGGAAAGAATTTAAGTGTTATTTTATCTTTAAATGTCACGACCCATCCCCCGAGGCCCGTTCCATGACTACCCTAAGACCACCTCCCGAAGGCCAGGGGCTGGTGACTAGCGCCAAAGGCGTCAACCTGCAAGTGGGAGGCATTTGCCTGAGTACTTGTACACACAGACACACCCAACCAAGTCCCACACACTAAAAAGGAAACAAGTATCACTAAAAAAAAATGATTAAAAGTACAACTAATATAAGTGGGATAGAATACAAACTCAACAAAATAACTGAAAACAACAAAGTACAAAAAAGAAACTCTGATGTCCATACGCAGAAAACCCCACCTGATCGTGAGAGTAGTGTAGATACTGGAAGCTGAAGTAGAACGTCATGTCCACCCAATCCTATTGGGCCTCGCCTGGTCCTAGGCCACCAAGTCCACTATTGTAGTACCCATTGGCCCCATATCCCTATCCACCTCTGGGTCCTGGTCCACCAAAGTCTCTGTCGAAATGTCGATCGTCTGCACCGGACACAACACATGCGGGTGAATCCTGTGCAGGGGTGAGTGAAAAAATACTCAGTAGGGACCCCAAAACAAAAATTAAAGACCACAAAACAATCCTCAAAGTAAAACATGAAGCACAATACAACTCACACCAGGTATACATGTAGGGTAGTGATAGAAGAATCATCAGTCACATCATCAAACACCTCGGCTACTGGATAAATCCTCCTCTATAGAGTACAATGGGTTTTCCAAGTAACACATAAGTGCTTCCCACTAACCTTATACTGCTTAGGTACACCTCCTCATCACGTACCGTGGGCCTGAAAAGTCACACATAAGTGCTTCCCACTAATCTTGTCCAACTGAGGTACCCCTCATCACGTACCATGGGCACGAAAAGTCACACAGAAGTGATTCCCACCATGGGCATGAAAATTCACATAGAAGTGCTTCCCACTGGGCCATAGTCGAGTCACACGGAGTCGAAAGTCAGCTGTCTTTAGGTCTCAACCAACCGCAGGGTTCCGTATGTAGAGCGCCTGGGAGAACCGCTCTTCAAGCCATTCATCACATCTCAACTTCCATTAAAGTCACCATAGGGGATGTCAAAAGATTCACCTCATTGGGAGGGTCCCAACTCCGTAAATGGATCATCAATCGGACGACCGGTTTGCAAGATACAAGTGTTTTAGTAAACAGGGGTCGGTTGCATCTGGGCCCGGTCTAACCCAAACAACCCGGCCTAAGGGTCCCATATACCCAGATCTAAATTCGACCAGCTTGACCTGAACCGATTTGGGTTTGAGTCGGTCTGGTCCGGCCTGGCCAGTGGGCCAGGACCCAAGGGCTTCGCTGGACCCGACTCAGTTTGGCCAAGGGTCCAGCCCACTGGGTCACCCTACAACCCAGTCTCATCCGGCCCGGCCTGAAGGGCATGGGTCTGGGCTGCCGGCGTGGGTCTGGCCCACTGAATGTAGGTCCGTACAGTTGGGACGCGGGTCTGGCCCGCTGGGCGAGGGACCGACCCGTTGGGCGCGGGGCTGACCTGACTTACTGGTTGGGGGATTGGCCCGCCAGTTGAGGCCTGGACCGCTTGGTTAGGATGCAACATCTGGCCGCGTCTAGCTCCCTGCTGCCTTACAGGACGCTGTGGGGCCTCCCTCCTACCGCGACCAAGTGACCACAACACCAACTCATCCGGGTGGCCCGGACGCGGGCCACCCCTCCATGTGGCGCCCACCTAGCATTGTGTCACCCCGCAGCTGCCGCAACCTCATGTCGTCGCGCGTGTGCCAATGGGCGCACCACCATCCTCCAGCACTACCAGTGAGGGCCGACCACATCCTCTACTACAACGTTGGTTGGCGCCGCCCCCTCCATGCAGCCGGTGTGGGCTGGCCACCGCTGTCGTGCCTGTTGTGCCGCCACACCGGTGGTGCCACGCCGACGACACCTTCCGCGGGCCATTGGAGTTTCTATGGTGGTTAGTTTTCCGATCCATCTATGCCTACGATCCTCTCGGGTCTCCACTATCACCGCGATGGTCTCAGACATGCCTTGCTTCCATTTTGGACAATCCGTTCACAAGGGGATCACATGCGGAGGGGTACAGGCCTTTGTTCATGTTGGCCCGCACCCAACGCATTATAAGTTTTAAAACCAAGAAGTCTTAGGGGAGATTTTCAATCACAGAAAAAGATAAACTAATCTTGGATAGAGAATCCCCCAAATAAAGTTACCCTCCCACATAAATGCATGATTCTTAGATCAATCTGTTCGTGGGTTGATCCACATTCGTCGTTTATATAAAAGAACGGGGAAGAAATTAAAAGAATAAAACAACCCCTACCTCTTTGACATATGTCGTCATAGCGTTACGTCCTTAAGGTTTCAAGACGTCGACATCGTTCGTCGTTTCTGGATCTGCTCTTCAAGGCGCGTCGAAGATGTTTGGCGTTTGTTGGAATTTTTTTTCTTAATTGGAGAGGAAGTTCATTGGAGGTTCTTCAGAGAATCCTCTCTGTTTAATTTCTCATTCCACCAACGCGTCAACCAAAATAAAAGGAAAACATGTTGCAATGTATATATTATGCTGTTTCATTTATGAAATAGAGTCACTGTTATGCATCATTAAAGCGTCATTATGCTGTGAGTTAATGAGCCATTAATGAGCCCCATCAATGTGCCTCATCATTGCATCGCAACATTGTTGTCCGCCACTCAATGGATGAGAAAAGAAAATAAAATAACTTTTTAAAGTTATTTTATTATTTTTTGAAAAGTCTGAAAAATTAACTTTTCTATACGGCCTTTGTCGACTGAAGTTAAGTCCTTTCTAGGTGAATCCCGACATTCTGAATTCAATGGTGACCTCATATTTTTGATCTTAGCACTAGTTCAAAAGTTAGAAAAACCCGTTCGCACGTTTACTTAAGCGTAAAAAAAGTTCAAAATTCTGTTTCGAGATCATTGGGCCTTAGAATCACATGCCTTCAAAGCGTGTGGTCTCATAATAATTCCATATAATAATAATAAAAAAATACACAGAAATTCTGAGACATTACATTCTCCCCATTTTAGGGCTTTACATCCTCGAAATCCAAAAATAAAAACTAATTAAAAAGGTGGGGCTAATGAGCACGAATTTAGGCTTCCCACTCCCATATACTCTTATAGAGATTCCCATGCTGCCACTAAACTCGCACCAGAGGAATCGACCACCCATGTAGGACCCGCTCCTATCGATCCTCTATCTTTATCGGGAACTCTACAAACGTCACCCCATCGTCAATGTCCAACTCTCCCTAGTCGATGACGTGCAATGGATCATGCACGTACCTACTCATCTATGACACATGAAAAATATCATGTAACCAGTGCATCTGTGGGGGAAGAGGTAGGTGGTATGCCACCTTTCCAACTCTGCTCAGGATCTGAAAAGGTCCGATGAACCTTGGAGATAACTTGCTACCCCAACCAAATCTCTGTAATCCTCGTTGGGGTGAGACCCAAAGGAATACATGACCGCCCTCCTCAAACTCCAAGGGTATCATTCTCCTATCAACATAAGAATTCTGCCTAATCTATACAGTCCTCATCTACTCCTGGATGATCCACACCTTCTTGGTGGTAGCCCGTACCAACTCTAGACCCATGAGTGCCGAATCCCCTGGGTCTGTCCAGCATAGGGGTGATCTGTAAGGCCACCTATACAAGGCCTCAAATTGTGTCATGACAATGATGGAGTGATAGATGTTGTTTTATGCAAACTCCACCAGTGAAAGGTGGTCCTCCCAACTACGACCAAAATCCAAGATGCAAGCATGTAGAATGTCCTCCCAGGTCTATATGGTCCGCTCCTTCTGACCATCTGTTTGGGGATGAAAAGTTGTTCCCAAATGCAGCTGCGTCCTGAACACCTCCTGTAATCCCCTCCACATTCAGGATGTAAAGTGATCATCATGATCTGAGATGATCGTTGAAGGCACCCCATGAAGTTGCACTATCTCCTTGATGTAGAGGTGTCCCAAGCCCTCTATCAGTCCCTGCTCACGGATGGGTAGGAAGTGAGATGACTTGGTGAGTCAGTCAATGATAACCCAGATAGAGTCATGGACCCTGGATGTACATGGTAACCCCATCACAAATTACATAAAGATACCATCCCATTTCCACTCCGGTACCTCGAGTGGCTGGGATAAGCATACTGGAACCTGATGCATGACCTTCACTTGCTAACAATTGAGGCATCATGAAATGAACTTGGATACTGGTTTCTTAATCCCTAGCCACCAGTACTGACGTCGGAGGTCTTGGAACATCTTTGCCACTCTAGGATGTACCACCAAAGGGGATTTATGGAACTCCCTCAACACCTCCTCCCGCAACATCATTGTCACTATGGTGTGCCCTCTAAAGAGGCTGACATGTTACCCACCTATCAAAAATCTCTCTAGAGCCCGTCCTGAGGATAACTGAGAACATAGGTCCTCGCAGTCAACATCCACCAGCTGTGCCTCCCTAACTCGCTATAAGAGTGGGGGAGTAATAGTCATCGACTGAAGGTAAGAAGCTCCACCATCATCCATGAATGATATCTGCATCATGAACAACTGCTCCATCGCCTCACTCAGCAGTTGAAAAATGGTCCTCCTACGCGTCTTCCACCACGTTCCCATTTATAAAAGTATAGACTATCTCAAAGTCTAGTCCTGGAGGAACTCTAGTCATAAGTGTTGTCTCGGGATCAAGTCCTTCTGGGAGAAGATATACCTGAGACTCTTGTGGTTGGAGTAAACCGTAAACCATTCACCCATCAAGTAGTGCCTCCACATCTTCAAGGAAAATACCACTGCTGCTAACTCCAGGTTGTGGGTCGCATAGTTCTGCTCATGCTGCCTCAACTGGCTTGAGCCGTAGGTGATCACTACTTGCTCCTACATCAGGACACAACCCAGTATGGTCCCTGATGCATCGCAGTAAACTAAATACCCAAAAATCTCCTCTGGTAGTCTCAAGATGGGGGCACTATTTAGTCTCCGCCTCAACTCCTGAAAACTCTACTGACATTTCTCCATCAACACGAAGGGTTGTCTTTTACATGTCAAAACCAATAAGGGTGTTACTACTCTAGAAAAGTTAGTCAAAAACCTCTGACACTTCGAGATATTTCTATAATGCTGGTGCTCTCGGAGTGTATCCAGGACTATCCGTAGGTGTGTAGTGTGCTCCTCCTCTAACGCTGAGTACACCAAGATTTCATCAATGAAGACCATAACAAATCGGTCAAGTTAAGGATGGAAGATCCTATTCATGAGTCCCATGAACACTTATGGGGCGTTGGTCATGCTGAAAGGCATCACCAAGAATTCATAGTGGTCATACCAGCACCTGAAGGCTATCTATGGTACATCCTCATCCCGTACCCAAAGCTGGTGATGGACTGATCTGAGGTCTATCTTTGAGAACCACTTCACCCCCTTCAGCAGGCCGAAGAGATCATCGATTCTCAGTAGTGGATACTTTTTCTTCACGGTCACCTGGTTCAGGTGCCAGAATTCCACACACAACCTCAAACTCTCATCCGACTTCTTGACAAAAATCATTGAGGATGTCCATGGTGAAATGCTGGGACTTACGAACCCCTTCTCCTGCAAGTCCTATAGCTGTAACCTCAGCTCACAAAGCTCTGCGGGAGCCATCTGATATATCTGTGTGGATATCGGTGTTGTCCTGGGGTATAGGTCGATGCAGAAGTCTACCTCCCTATGAGGCGGTAGTCCCAAAACATCCTCAGGAAAAACATCCTCATACTCATCCACCACTATAGGAAAACTTAGACTCCTCTCATCCACTGTATCGAGGGTGAGGCTATCCAACTTGTGAGTGATCGACTGCACCCTCCTCCGAGAAAGTCTTTCCAGCACTGCAAGGGTCTTCTTCTCACCGGTAAAGGAAAATATGGTCCCATATCCATGGATACACCACACTGTACGCCTAAAATAGTCTATATAATCATGGATTGTGGATAACCAGTCCATACCCAAGATTACATCACAAGGCCTCGACACCGCTACTAAGAGATCCTAGCTGAAGCTCTCACCTCCTAGAGTAAGCTCACACTGTCAGCACCAGTGTGTAATCATAGAATCCCATCCCATAGAAGTCTCTAGTTGTAAGGATCGAGCCAACAGATCCACTAGAATCTCAGAGCTCCGAACGAGAGGCATGGAAAGGAAGGAGTGACTAGAACCCGTGTCTATAAGAACTGCAGATATGGTTGAGAATACACAGATCGTACCTCATATTATCTCTGGAGTACCATGGTCATAATCCTCTGCTGCTTGAAGCTGTGCTCGCCCCTGTTCGCTTGCTCCCTAAGGTCGGGGTGGACCACCTGGGGGTGGTGGCAGTAACACCTCAAACTGTTACCCACTGCCTGCTACTCGGCCTGCTCCCCTGCCACATCCGCCACCTGATGAACCTCCTCTCTTGAACCGCTGCCTCTGCCTCGGCAGCCCCTTGATCATCTACTAGTCATCTATATGGCGGGTCGGGCAGTCACATTCCATGTGTCCCTGTCCACCACACAAGAAGAAAATCCTAGTTCTCGGCTGACTTCCTCTGGTCTAGGAGCCCCACCCTACCGACCCCGAGTCCTGGGGTTTTCCTTTGAAAGACCTGGCCCGCTTGGGCCCTTGCGTCAACTATCTGCTACCTTCCAAAGAGTCCACCACCTGGGGTCTGCTGGTAGCTCTAGTTGTGGTCGCCTACTCTACCGAGAAGTTATCTACTAGAAGGGATCACTCCAGTAGCCCAACCTGAGTAGGGATGTTAAGAGAAAACACTGAAACCTTGATCTCCTTCCTGAGTTTCTACTCAAAGTCTTGATCCTTGAAGAAAGGGTCTCACACCATGTCTGACAAGTAGTGATAAAGCTCAGTGAATCTCGCTGAGTAATCAGCTACCGTCATGCTTCCCTGCTATAGGTAAAGCAGCTTCTGAATGCGCACATAGACCAAGGTCACAAGAAAAAACTACTCACAGAAAAGCCACTTAAAGTATGACTAGGTGAGGGTCGCCTCATTGTGAATCTGAGTGGTCAAGGTCCATCATCTCCCTACCGAGCCCTGCAGAAGGCTTGCTGATAAGATCTTCATCTGGTCTGGCGGTGTCCTCACTAATTGGAAGACCTGCGTCACTACCTCCATCCAGTCCTCAGTGACCTAAGGATCTATCTCTCCCTTGAACCTGAGAGGTCTCTGTTTCTAAAACTCGTACAGGGCACTGAGTCTGCGTACTTCCTCTACCAGAATCGATGGCAGTAGATGCTGACCATCGAGTGGTGGTAGCACTGGTGCACCACATGGTGGGGACATCTCTAGAACTGGTCCTTGAATGGATGCCTCATCGCTAGGCAGAATCTCCTCACAACCTTGTATTGGGTTCCTGGCTGGTCATCCATGTGGAGGCATCCTGAGATAGGTCAAGATGTACCACAGTTAGAAGGTTATACTTGGTGAGATGACTCTTATTCAAAAGAATATAAGGAGACACTTATGCAACTAATATTTTAATGTATTGAGCCAAAAAGAAGAATTCATGGTCTGGGTGTATGGATACGTTGGTTGCCGCACCAACACTGGACTCCCCAAATTTGAAAGTCGAACTCGCAACACTTAACACTGCTGCCCCAAAATAAAACAGAAGACCCCCAGTCTTTATGGTAGGACCAAACTCCCTTTGATACCAATTTTTCACGACCCGTCTCCCGGGGCCTGTGTCTTGACTACCCCAAGCCCACCTCTTGAAAGCCAGGGGCTGGTGACTAGCGCCGAAGACATCAACCTGCAAGTGAGAGGCATTTTCCTGAGTACCTGTATGCCCACACACTCCCAACCAAGTCCCACACACTAAAAAGAAAACAAGTATCACTAAAAAAAAAGATGATTACAAGTAAAACTAATATAATTAGGACAAAATAAAAACCCAAAAAAATAACTGAAAACAAAATAGCGCAAAAAGGAAAATATGATGGCCATCTGTGGAAAAACCCACCTAATCGTGAGAGTAGTGTAGCTACTAGAAGAATAATTAGAATTTCCTATCCACATGATTCTATTGGGCCCCACTTGTTCCTAGGCCACGAAGTCCACCGATGTAGCATTCGTCGATCCCATATCCCTGTGCACCTCTGGGTCCTGGTCCACCAAAGTATCTGTCGAAATGTCGATCGTCTGCACTAGACACAACACGTGTGGGTGAAGCCCATGCAGGGGTGAGTAAAAAAAATACTCACTAGAGACCCAAAAACAAAAAGGAAAGACCACACAACAATACTTAAAGTAAATCACAAAGCACAAGATATCTCATACCAGGTATACATTTAGGGTAGTGATAGAAGAATCCTCAGTCACATCATCAAACACCTCAGCTGCTGGAGAAATCCTCCTCTATCAAGTACAATGAGACTTCCAAGTCACATAGAAGTGCTTCCCACTAACCTTGTACTACCTAGGTACACATCCTCATCGCGTACCATGGGCCTGAAAAGTCACACAGAAGTGCTTCCCACTAATCTTGGCCAACTGAGGTACTACTCCTCGTCGCGTATCGTGGGCCTGCAAAGTCACGCAAAAGTGCTTCCCACCATGGGCCTACAAATTCACATAGAAGTGCTTCCCACTGGTCCATAGTCGATTCACACGGAGTTGAAATTTAGCAGTATTCAGGTCTCAGGCAACCGCAGGGTTCCGTACATAGCGCGCCTGGGAGAACCGCTCCTCAAGCCATTCATTTCATCTCAACATCCATGAAAGCCACCATAGGGAATTCCAACAGATCTTCCTTGTTGAGAGGTTTCCAACACCACAAATGACTTGTCAATCAGATGAGCGGTTTGAAATATATGAGCGTTTTAGTAAATAGGGGCCAATTGCGTCTCGGCCCGGTCCGACCCAACCAACCCGGCCCGGGGGTCCCACATACCTCGGTATAAATTCGACCAACTTGAACTGATCCAGTTCGGGTCTGAGTCGGTCTAGTCCAGCCTGTCTAGTGGGCCAGGCCCCAAGGGCTTAATTGGACCCAGCCCGGTTTGGCCAAGGGTCCAGCCCGCCGGGTCGCCCGACGACTCGGTCTCGTCTAGCCCGACCCTAAGGGCACGGTTCCAAGCTTCTGGCATAGGTCCGACCCACTGGATGTGAGTGCGGCCTGCTGGGCCATGGGTCCATCCCAGTGGGCGTGAGACCGGCCCAACCCGCTGGCTGGGGGCTCGGCCCGCCAGCTGAGGCCCAATTTGCCAGAGGTGGACCAGTGGTGCGCCTGGCCGGGATGTGGCATCTGGCCACGTATGACTCCCTGCTGCCCCGCGAGACGCCGTGGGGCCTCTCTCCTGCCGCGATCAAGTGAAAGAGGTGCCACCTCGTCTAGGTGGTCCGGACACAGGCCACCCCTCCAACGCGGCTACCACCTGGCGCCGCGTCTCCCCGCGACTGTCGTGGCCAGCCAGTCGCGGCCTCTTGCCGCTGCATCGCGCCAACGTGCGTGCCACCACCCTCCAGCGCGGACGACGAGGGCCGACCGTCTCCTCTGCCACAACACCTCTCCCTCCACGCGCCTGGCATGGGCTGGTCGCCACTGTCGGTCACCGGCACCACCGCGCCGGTAGTGCCGCGCCAGTGGCGCCTTCCGAGGGCCACCAGAGTTGCTCTAGTGGTCCATTTTCCAATCTGTATATGCCTATGAGCCTCTCGGGTTTTCACCATCACCGTGATGGTCTCAGACGTGCCTTGACGCCATTTTGGACAATCCGTTCACAAGGAGTGTACATGCTGAGGGGTCTGAGCCTTTGTTCGTGTCAGCCCACGCCCTCCGTGTTAGAAGTTTTCAAACCAGGGAGGCTTGGGGGAGATGTTTAATCATAGAAAAAGATAAACTTATCATGGATAGAGAATCCCCCAAATAAATTTACCCTCCCGCATAAACACACATTTTTCAGATAAACCTATTCGTGGGTTAATCCACATTCATTGTTTCTAGAAAAGGACGGGGAAGAATTTTAAAAAATAAAACAACCCCTACCTCTTTGATATCTGTCACCACAACATTATGTCCTTGAGGTTTCAAGATGTCGACGTCGTTCGTCACTTCCAGCTCTGTTCTTCAAGGTGCGTCGAAGATGTTTGACATTCGTCGGTGTTTGTTGTTCTTCGTTGGAGAGGAAGTTCATCGGAGGTTCATCAGAGAATCCTTGTAGTTTAATTCCTCGTTCCACCAACGTGTCAACCAAAATAAAAGGAAAAGACTTCATAGTGTTTTTATTACGCTGCAATGCCGCGTCGTTACGCTGTTTCATTTATGAAACAACGTCGGTGTTACACATCATTAAAGCATCGTTACGTTGCGAGTTAACAAGCCATTAATGAGCCTCATCAATGAGACTTGTCACTGCACCGCAACATCGCTGTCCTTCACTCAATGGATGAGAAAATAAAATAAAATTCTTTTTAAAGTTATTTTATTATTTTTCAAAAAGTCCAAAAAATTAACTTTTCTGTTCGGCCCTTGCTGGCCGAAGTTAAGTCATTCCTAAGCAAATCTATGTGTTCTAAATTCAAAAATACCCTCAGATTTTTGATCCGAGTACTGGTTAAAAAGTTATAAAAACCCCTCACACATTTACTTAAGTGTAAAAAGAAGTTCAAAATTCCATTTTGGGTTCACCAGGCCTCAGAATCACGTGCTATCAAAGTTGTAGTCTCAGAATAATTCCATATAATAAAAAAAAATTACACTGAAATTTTGAGACATTACATTAAATAATTATAATAATATCATAAATATCATATAAATTCTTTTAATATACTTATATATATAATCTATGTGATGTGGTGATGAAAAATGAATCACATCACTTCATGGAGGTGGTAGTCCACACGTACGCATGAACGATGCTATCATTTTTATGTGCACAGAAAGGTAAGAATGTAAATGATATATTATCTTTTCAAAATGATAAATATTTTATATATTTTATATATAAATATTAATTCCATCATTATAAATAGTCTCGAGAGATGGTGATGGAAAACGAATTACGTTGGTTCGCGAGGCGGCAGTCCACCATACACACGAATAATGATTTTGTTTCCCATTTGATGGAAGAGTGGATGGATATAGGTTGTTACATTAACATAAAAACACCTTATTATATTTAATATACTTTTTTTATTATATAATAATGGTTGAATAAGATTTTATGGAGGTGGAAGAAGAAATAAAACATAAATGCTTGATTAAAAATGACACCTCTTCTTCGAACAACCTCTTTTTCTTAACACATTAAAACCACTAAGGTTGGTGTTTTGACTTAACCAAGACATATATAATTAGTATAGGGATTATAGGAATGGATTTGAGATGGTTTTTGATGAAAAAACATGTTTTTAATAGTGAAATCTTGAGAAGAAGATGTTCCCTTTTATAAGAGAGGGGAGAGACACTCTTGGCATTTCCCAAAATATTAAATGAATATAAATTAAATTTCAATTAAAAATGGATAAAAAGTGAGTTATTTAGAATATAAGATTATTTTTGGTGAAAATAACATTATCAAATAAAAATTATTCAAGTTTTTACTATATTTACACCCTTATCTTTTGGATTTAACCCCTATTTAACCCCTTTATCTCTTACCATGACAACATGGATTCTTACTTTTTGAGGGTCAATATAGTTAATATAAAATAAAAAACAACCCATAAATAGAATTTTTTTGATATTTTAAACCTTAGCCTAATCACTTTTCTGAATTTAATATTTTTAAGAATTTTATATCATTTAATAAAATATTATTTACTATAAAATATCCATAATGTCAATTTTTTAGAACTATTCATTACTTTGTCTTTAATAATATCAAAAAAACATATAAAATTAAAAAAAATATTTTATTATATCTATAACGTGTCATGGTCATATATAAAATTCATTTATCACATTATTTATCACAAATTATATTTATTTTAATATTTTTATTTTATTTTTTCCATTAATTAATTAATTATTGCATTAGTGTTGTATAAGCATTTAAGGCAATTATTTATTCATTAAAAATTAAAAATAAATTATAATGATGAATATAAAGATTTTAAATTTCAAAATATTATTTATATTCGACCATATCCTCTATATAAAATCATATTAAAAATATTAAACTTATTAAAAATAAGAGTGTGACATGTTTGGCATTTCTTTAAATAGAATACTATAAAGGTCATAATCTCATCCAAGTGGCCTAAAAATGTCATAAATTAGACCCTTGGATAATTATGGCCAAGATATAATCATCCAATAATATTTAGGTAAGTGTTTGTGTCATTTGATAGTTCTTATCATTTTATTTTTAACCTAAATTAACCGATTTACCCTTTACTGTGGTAATAAAAATTACTAAGGTTACTATTCATATTATCCAAAAATAAAAAGGTACTATTTAATAAATTTGGAACCACTGATTAAAAATATTTAATCATTTTTTAAATATTCAAAATACACAAGTTTCAGAATTTAATTTAAATTTAAAATGAAAAAATGCAACGAAAAAAATCTTTTTTTTGAAAAAATGCCCCTTTTAAATATAAAATGTTTTTATACTAAATCCAAGTTTAAAATCCATTTCAAAAACCATAAATGGATCATTTTAAATAAAAATGAACTAATTAAAATTTAAAACTAACCCAAAACACAATTTGATCTTGTAAATACTTTAAAATAAAATAATTTTTTCAATAAAAATCAGTATTTTCACTATTTCTTGAAAAATCAATATTTTCATAAAATTCTAAAAAATTCATCCTAAGATAATTTTGACATGATGAATTTAAAAATGAAATTCATTTTTTTTGAAATTAAAACTCTATAATTTAAAAATTAAACTTTTAAATAAAATCATATATGAAATGAGTTTAATAAAACCATTTCTCTTTTGATTTTAATAATTAATTAATATATTTATAATGGATATAACTACATAATTTTGGAATAATAATAAATTTTAAAATGATTTATTCTATTATTACCCGGGTTTTTAAAACCATTCAATTTCAAAAAAGGAATAAATTCTACTGATGACCGTAAGATAATTATTTTACGAATGTCCTTTTCATAAGATAACGTATTTTTCTTACTGATATTTTTGGCTCTAAACACACGAAAAAAATTTACTTCCTTCGTAAGATAATATATTTTATAGGATTTCTAAATTGAGCCTATGTAGGATTAAAACTATAGTATATATTCAATACTTTAGTGAATATACATAAATCTCTTCATATAATGATTATGTTACGCATAAGATAAATTTCCATCATAAGATAAATTATTTTGAGATTTATCCAAAAAAGTGGCTCACGAATTATAAACAGAGTTAGAGATTAAATTGAAACACTTAAGATAAACTCATTATAATATTAACATGGATTTTTTAATCATAAAAACATATAAACAATTGATATATATTGGAACAACATAAGTATATCTAATAACCTCCCCCTTTTTGATGACCATGAAACCCATTGAATGATGAAAAAAATTGTAAACTTTATGAGAAGAGATTTTAATTTTTGTATTATCCTTATTCTTCTCCCCCTTTTATGATATCAAAAAATAAGTAGTATAAGGAAAAAGAATACGATCAGTACGATACATGAACAAGTGTAAATAGTTAGAAATATTGAATATAAACAAAATTCAGAATGGACTTATAATAATCAAGAGAATAAAAAGAACATAGATAACTCATAAAAGAAAACATAGGGAAATAATAGTGCGAATAGTACATTATAAGAAAGAAGAAAAAATAAAAACACAACAATTTAAAAAAGAACAATCAATTTGAGAAAATAAAAAAAAAGTTAGAATCATTTTGGAAGTAAATAAATAAGAAACAATAGTAAATACCAAAGAGAAATAATACTTCAAAACATTCAAGAAGTAGGTAAATAAAACATTCAATATAAAACATAAATTAAAAACATGAAATAAAACTATAATTAAACAACCATTCAAATGTTTAAACAATGATTCAAATGTTTAAGAGGCACCATTAAATTTAAACAACCCACAAAGAAAGTAAGTTAGTTTTTTGGTGCTTGTTGATGTTTCAGAGGTGGAATCATAAAATATTGAGGTTGTCTAACCAGTAGTGAAGATGTTGTCATAGGAGTATCAACACTTTCTCTAACAACATCAACTAAATTAAGTAAATATCCTACAAGTCTAGATCTATCACCATGAATGATCCTTACTATAGTAGACTGAATGTTGAGAGTTGTTTGTTAAGATCATTCCAAATCAAACTTATATGAAGGGATAAATGATAACTTATAAGAGGGTTTAGGTAGAGGTAAAGAAACTTCTTCTACAAACCTGAGGTTATCCCATGAATAGATTTCATTTGGATCAAATATTTATTTAAATATCTAAGAGGTTTTGGCATGGAGATTTGATATAATAGGGCCAATAGATCATATTCCTCTTATATGAAAGAGCACATCCATACACATTCCAATTTGTTTCACCATATCATTTTTTTTATGATTCTAGTAGTGCAGTAAAACCTTTCCACACTCTCTAATAGAAATTTCCAAAAAAATTATGCATATCCCCTTTCTTAAAACAATTTTTAACCAACTTCTTTAACACTTCAAATTAGTTATCTGATAAAATTCCTAAACCAACATCAGGTTAATAAACTGATGGTAAAACAACAATTTATTTTCCCTTTTAAGAATTCCATTATTCTTTAGTTTCAACAAACACATCTAATTCTTCTTCTTATTTTTAAGAGACTAATCTCAAGTTTCCTATAACCATTTTATGCATCTTTCCAAACCTTTCTCTAGTACTTCAAAATTATTATCCAATGATCCAACCATTTTTTCCAAGGAGGTGATAGTAAAAATGACATACTTTTGGGTATTTTCTGAAACATCTTGAATTATTAGCATCTTCTCTTTAAACAGAGCTCTAATTTCTTTCTGAGAGTGATCAATGTTTTTTATAGTGTTTATTGGAATTATACGACTTCTCCTAATTTCATAAAACACATTTATCTAAAGGTATTGTAATATTTCTTTAGATAGAAGCTCACATTTCATATAGGCTATTGTTGAAGTTAATGTATCTATGGGGTGAGGCACTTCTTGAAACTTTGATTCTATGGAAGTTTCATCTACAGGTCTCAGTCTCGATACTTCTCTAGATGAATCTCTCAAAACCTTTTCAATAACTAAATTGATCAACATTTTTAACTCATTAAAATAATTTTTTGACAAGGCCTGTTCTCAAAGAGTCCTTATTTTAGTTTTGGACTCAGACAATTGATTTTTCAAAGAGTCCACTTTAGTCATTAGCTTGAAATAATTAGGTTGGGATCCTAAATCAATAACATTAAGCTCTTACATAGGAATCTTAGGTCTAGATCTAGGTTCTTGAATAGGTGAAAAAGTATCCTAGTGACCTTATACACTTGGATCTTTATGATTCATATCAACTCTGTAACATCCCCAACCCAAAATCCACTATCCGGTGCCTCAATCTGGGTCGCCACATGACCTAATGTGCATATCCCCATACACCAGAGGTTTATGACTAGTAGTGAGGGTCTAATAGATCATGTGAAGAGACTATAACCACTCTACCATAGTAAGCCACAATAGACAACATATGAAATAAAGGAAACAATAAACAATAAACCAAAATCATGAATTACCAACCATTCCCAAACATGGTATAAAACACAACCAACAATAATTATACCATGTTATGCTAATAGTTCCAAAAGCGAAGAAAACCCAAAATAAGACAACCATCTAAAATCCCCAAAATGGGTCCTAACTCCAAGTCTAGATCCTCATCCATGAACAACCCAAGACCAACTCAACTCCCTATAATATGACCTTTTCCATTATCTTGACCTACAACCAGGAAATCTTCTCGGGTAACCAATGGCATCCCGAGCAGGGTGTGGGTACAACTCAGTAGGCCACCACCAATGGTGTCTACAAAATATTCAGTCTAAATAGAAAATGCATGAAAAAACTAAATAAATGACAAGGTAAAAAAAGTACAACTTGGTTTCCATTAGTTAAAAATATTAAATTTAACCATTTTAATCACTTAATCCATATTCTTCACTTGTTCCATGGGTTAGGCATTTACATCATTCACACAATGGCCTAAGTTGGTCAATTACTATGCATAAGGGAATAAGTTAAGTTACCTATCTCACAATGGATAAACATTTCAAAAACCATTACATTACACTCACCTTTAAACCTCAGTCCATGTAGTATCATCAAATGAAACCCTTATGGGAATAAAGCCTCAGTCCCCTTCCCTAACCCATGCGTTATAGGGGTGGGGTTTAGATCCTCAGTCTAACTCGACCCGCGAGCATAGATCCCCAAGTCCAATACCCCACAACTACCAAGCCATGTTCCCATGCTTATTTATAAATTTACCACATATACTATATCAAAAAACCATACACAACCAATACACATTACATATAAAATTAACATTTCATACAAAATATCAGTCATCATCAATCCTTAACCCATTAACACATTTACCATTTACTTAGCATGGTCTATTTAACCCATTTCCCTTTCTATGCCTTAACCCATTTAGCATCATCAATAATTCCCATACATTATCCCATTTAACATATTCATAAATTCCTATTCATTAACCCATTTAAAAAATTCAAAAATTTACAAGTATTTACCCATTTAACATGTTCATCATTTCATATTCATTAACCCACTTATACAATTCAAGTACAATTCATAAGTTATTTAACACAATCACTACATTTCATCCAACCCATTCCATATCAATCCAAATGACCCCTTAAGAAATTATTAAGTCTAGACACAACTATCAATATTTCCCTTTTTATTTCAACTAACATATCAACATGTTCATCATGGGCTCTACTTTATCACAAGTCAATTTTATGCTTAACATTACAATTTTTCCATGTTTGGGGATGCTGGAACACCCCATGGGTGTCCCTAAAGAAATATAGTCAACCTCAATGAATTCCATGGGGATCATGAGGGGTTCAATTCATTATTTATCCAACCATTTTACCAAATCCATTTAAAGAAATCAAATGCACAACAAAAGTGAACCATTAACCCAACCACACATGCACAAATCAACTTCAAGACTATGGGATATAACTTATAGACCACCTACCTCAAATTTGTTGACGAACGATCACTTAATCTTAGACTTAGATCTCGATTCAAGCACCCTTTAAAGCCCCAACCTAATATCTACTGGAAAAATAGGGTTTAGGGCTTCATAAGAAGAATAATGAAATCACATGCCCTAATCTGGAAAAGAGAATCAAGATAAGCATTAAAATTGCCTAGAGCTTCGATCCACAACCAATGACACTTCAAACATCCTAGAATCGATAGAGATTGACCCTTGGGAACATTTGGGGGTTTAGGTTCTTCAATAGGACAGAGGAGGAAGAATGAGAAAGAAAATTGGGTGAGACACTTAAAACATGATGGGGAAAATGGTAAATTTTCACTTTTTAATGGGGTGTACGATTTGGCCGCACGGTTTTCCAAACCATGCACCAACCATGCACCGGCCTATGTCCAAGAGGGGTGAAGTCGCATGGTTACCTAGGGAGACCACATAATTTGATAAATCGTGTTCCAACTATACAAAATGCCTCTATCCAAGACCGCAAGGTTTGGTATTCCCCCTTGCACGGTTTGTTTAACCATGAACCCCTCCTAGATAACAAGGTTTGGGTGCATGATTTCCTCTAACCGTGTTCCAATTGTGCAACATGTAATGAATGGATATTTTTCCCTTTATTTCATATCCCAAACCCCCAAAACACCTTCAAACCTCCTCACACATCCTATAAACATTTCATTAACCAAATTTAATAAATTTAAAACAAAATTTAAACACGGAAATACCTCCATGAAGTCTAAGATCTTACAATCTCCCCACCTTATAATGGATCATCTTCGATCCGAACTTCCAAGCATCCCTGAGATTCTGAAGAAAAGAGATCGGTCCACTGACCGTGCATATCCAACTCCCTTTCCCAAGTTTCTTCCTGAACAATACCATGCTACCATAAAACTCAAACTAAGGGAACTATATTGCCTCGCAATACTTTCTCAATATGATCCACAATACAAACTGAATGCTCATCAAAGGAAACAACAACCTCAAGTTTAACATCCTCAAAATCAATCACATGAGATGGGTTGAGGTGATACTGATGAAGCAGTGACACATGAAAAACATCGTGCATACCACTATACCACTGTGGAATATCCAATTAATAAGTCACTGGAATGATCCTCTCTATTATCTTAAACAACCCCACATACCTAGGCACCAACTTGACCTATTTCATAATTAAATGGTGACCTAACCTTAGAGACACCTGAAGAAACACATGATCAGCCACCAAAAACTCAAGAGGTCGACGATGCAGATCCGTATAAGACTTATTCTTACTCTAATCCATTTCCATAAGTTTCCAAATCAACTGAACTTGTTCTAATGTCTCCTATAAGAGACTCGGTCCTAAAAAGTATGATTTCCCAACTTCTATCTAGCACAATTGAGATATACATGGTCTACTATAGAGTGCCTCAAATAGTTGAATCTGAATTGTAGCCTAATAACTATTATTTTATGCAAACTAAACCAGTGATAGATGCTTTTCCCATGATCCAACAAAGTCCAGGACACAAGAACTCGACATTTCCTCAAGTACCTAAATCGTAATATTTGATTTCCCATCCTTCTGTGGGTGAAAGACTGTACTCAAAAACACCTGGGTACTAAGAAACCTCTGTAATCCCTGCTAGAAGTGTGATGTGAAGCACAAATAATGATTCAAAAATATAGTCTGTAGTACCCCATGAAACTGCACTACCTCTCGAACATACAACTCACACAACTGATCCACAATGAAAGTCACTTGAATTGGCAAGAAATAAGTCACCTTGGTCAAACGATCCACAACTACCTAGATCACATCATTATTCTGAGGCATCCTTAGAAGACCTACCAAAAAATCCATCGTCACGTCATCCAATTTCCATTTTATAATGGGTAATGAATGCAATGAACCTCCCAACTTCTAATGCTCAGCCTTCACCTATTGGTAGGTAAGGCATCATGCCACAAACCTACAACCTCTTTTTTCATCCTTGGACACTAATACTACCTATGAAGATCATGATACATTTTGGTTAAACCAAGATACACTACCCACTTCGATGCATGAAACTCACACACCAAATATTCTCTCATACATGTTGGAACAACCACACACCACAAACATAAATGATCCCATCATCTCCAATGGTCCAACTAAAAGGTGACTCCCCGCCTTTAAAACCTTCCCTCAAAACCAAACATTTTGAATCCTCATACAGAATTTCCTTAATCTGTCTTAGAAGCATGAACTCAACCATCAAGGATGCAAGGGTCATCTACCCTTGTCCACCCCTCACCTCAAGATATATCTCAGCAAACAACTCCATCATCTTCTACTCTAAACTTGAGTCCCAAACCACCTGATTTTGAGTCTTCTGACTCAAAGTATATGAAACACCCTTTACCGGTGTGTAAACCAGCTCAAAGTCACATGATTTCATGTATTCAACCCATATTTACTAATGAAGATTCAAATCATACTGAGAGAAGATTCACTTTAGGAATTTATGATCGGTATACACCATAAAACATTCCCCCAAAAAGTAATGTCACCAAAAATTTAAGGTATGAACCACCATGAGAAATTCAAGATCATGTGTAGGGTAATTTATTTCACGATCCATCAACTATCATGACTCATATGCCACAACCCTATTATCCTATATCAACACTACTCTAATACCAACACCATATGCATCACAAAACAAGGTATATTTCTTACCTGGCTTAGGTAAGATCAGAATCAGTGCAGTTTTCAACCAACTCTTTAATTCCTAAAAGGAATTATCACATGAACCAGACCACTCAAACTCGATTCCATTCTTAGTCAGGCCTGATAGTGGTTCTTCCAAACAAGAAAAGTATTTAATGGACCTTCAATAATATCCATTAAAACCCAAAAAACTTTAGACATCAGAAACATTCTTGGTCTGCTCCCAAGACACAACTGCCTACACTTTTTATGAGTTCACAGACACACCTTCCTCTAAGATGATGTTCCCTAATAAATTCACCTTTTCAATCCATAAATTGCATTTTGATAGCTTGTAATATAGCCTATTCTCTCTTAGTTTACTCAGGACGATGTTAAGATGTTTTTCATGATCGTCACGAGTCTTTGAGTACACCAAGATGTCATAAACAAAAACAACTACAAAATGATCTAGGTAAGGATGAAATATTTAGTCCATTAGAGTCATAAACACTATCTGTGCATTGGTCAACCCAAACAACATCATAAAAAATTCATAAAACCCATACCTTCTCCCAAAGTTAGTATGAGGTATATCAGAAGGTCTCACCCTTAGCTGATGATACCCCTACCTCAGATCAATCTTGGAGAACACTGAAGCACCTCTCATCTGGTCAAAAATATCATCGATTTAAGGTATATGGTATCAGTTCTTAACCTTCATCTGATTCTGATTCCTATAATCAACAAAAAACCACAAGTACCCATCAAAATTCTTGGAAAACAATACTGGAGATCCCCAAGGCGATGTAATCAGATGAATAAACCCCTTGTTCTCTAGTTCCTCCAACTGATTTTTAAGTTCTCAGAGATCTTCTAGTGCCATTATATATGGTAGAATGGAAATTGGTTCTACTCTTGGCAGAAAATATATCATGAACTCAACATCCCTCTCTGGTGGTAGCCCCAAGAAGTCCCCAAGAAACACATGCTGGAACTGATCTACCGTAGGAGGGAAGAAAATATGCTCCACTCCCTCATCATTAATCACGAGACAAGCCACTTGGTCCACGAGTTCACCTAAATCCTGACAAACTGGCTCTGCACGGCTTTCTCATATATCCCATTAACCATGATGAACATAAGTATTCCCCTCTAGGGACGTGAATGTTACCCTATAGTGCTAACAATAAATATGGTCCTGGTATAACACTAACAAATCCATCCACAAAATCAGATCAAAACCCAACATCTCAAGCATAAACAAGTACCATATGAAATGGTACCCACCAACCTCGAGTGCACACTCCTTACATTATCTAATATTTTCTACTCATACCCCTAATGGTGTATCAATCGATATGAACTCACACATATATTCCACTATTATACCCAACACAACCACAAATTGAGTAGATATAAAAGAGTGTGTGATACCTATATCAAATAATGAACTAGAAAGCATGGAATCCATAAGAATTGTACCTAAAACTATCGATGGTCTATCCTCACCACCTCTAGGTGTAGCTTGAACTGCATGGAGTTGACATGCCTCTCTACCTTGGACCCCAGTCTAAATCCCTAGTGCTGCACT
This sequence comes from Viscum album, assembly GCA_963277665.1. Lineage (NCBI taxonomy): Eukaryota > Viridiplantae > Streptophyta > Magnoliopsida > Santalales > Viscaceae > Viscum > Viscum album. The sequence goes on along the minus strand of OY728121.1, from coordinate 1,071,513,208 downwards.
ACTCTACTGATCTGGAAACTCTCATCCCAGAGTACTATGCCCACCACCTCTACTAGTGTGGCTGGTAGAGATCCAACCATCTACCTGATATGGGGTAATCTACCCATTCATGAACTTTACGTAGATTTAAATCCTCCATCTGTTCCTGATTATTGAGGGTTCCTACAGAACCTCTACACATGCCCCATTTTACCACTCGCTTGGAACTCAACTGGTGGTCGGGGGAACTAACCTTGCATGCATCATGACCTTCCACACTGATTAAAAAACACCTGGTCACCACCTTGAGAGGAAAATCCTATCTTATGACCAATATTTACACTAGCACCCTGGTAAAGATTTTAGAAATGAAGATTCTTTCTCTCAAAATTTGCACCACTGGTCCATCCAACTGGAACCACAAACCCACTTCCTGAAGCCTCTCTCAAGTTCCCTTTTGAAATAAGGTCCTGATCGACCACTTCTATAAATATCTTTAAACCAAATATGTTCTCCTAGGACTTAATATCACATCTAAGTCTGTCCTCAAAATTTCTTATCGTAGCTGCCTCATCCACTGCCAATGTTGGGAAAAAGCGTTGCAAGTTCGTGAAGTATCCTGTGTAATCCATCACTAACATAGTTCCCTATGTTAACCTCATAAACTCTACATACTGATCCTATCTCAAATTATCCATATATAAGTGTTCTAGAAGCTTTTCTTGGATGTCCTTCTATAGCATACCATCATCCTGCTGAGCCTAAACCAAGATATCCCACTAGCGCTTCACTGGTCCCCACAACATATATACCGCCAACTTGACTCTCTTATCTGAAAAAGTTTCCAAATAATCCAAAATCATCTGGATGAACTCTATCCAAAACTCTGCATCCTCGGTTCCACCCTCTCCAGCAAACATTGGAGGGTGTTGCAAATGAAACTCTTTGGTCAGATCAAACATACTAGGCATGACCCGCCCTGAGTCCCATTCCATCATCTGCATATGAGATAATCCTCTTCTCTATTACCCTAGATCATTGGGTTCCCTTGCTTAATTCCCAGAGGATCATTCTCGACAACATACTCTTATCACCCAAACGATATACTTCATCATGGTGGAATTCATCTACAATTCCAAACACAAGCCTTAGAACACATAACATAAAACTACCAAAATTTACATAGAAAAAGGCTCTTCACTAGCCATAAACAACCCATCCTGTATACACTATTCCAACAAACATAATCACACATAGATCACTACCCTCAACCATCCCCACCACAGTTCAGGGTCAATATGGGGTAAACCAATATACATAGTCACAAGTCTTTCATTAAACACATTTTTAAAACCATTTGCACACTCACAATGTAAATATTTCCTCTTAGAAACATTTAACATTTCAAAACTTGTTATAACCAATATTTTAACTCATTCAAAACCTTCATTAAGTACAATTCTTTAACCATTCTTTAACATTCTTTCCATTTACCCATTTACATCATCTTTATTAGACACCATTTTCTTCAAATTTCTCAAGAAAGTAAAATGTATTCTACTCCTCATGTCCCACACACCCTTCCCATGTGTTCCTACCATGATGTATGCCACTTATATACCTAAGTGCCTATAATGATGCATGAATGCACAAACTCGTGTCATTCTAACCATGAGAAAAATATCATAAAATAGTCACATCACACAAAAAGTGCAGCACCCAATGGTGAAATATCATTCAATCGTAGCAATACATATCAAGAACAACAATCACCACCTCGTGTACTTGAGTTTTCCCTCATACATGGGTTATATACTACCGTGAACAAGCTAATTACCAAGGCCCGACACCTCCCAATTGCCTGTATACCATCCCAAAATAGTAAGGCACAAAAAAGAACCACTCTGGTACCACTTTATAACATCCCCAACCCAGAAGCCACTAACTGATGCCTTGAGACATGTCTCCACATGACCTCAAGAATGCCTCCCCATATGCTAGTGATTTCTGACTAGCATAAAGAGTCTAATAGATCACGTGGGGTGACTATACCCTCTTCACCAGGGTAATCCACAATAGACAACATATGAAATAAAGGAAATAATAAACAATAAACCATAAACATGCATTACTAACCATTCCTAAATAGAGTACAAAACATGAACAACAATAATTATTCCTTGTCATGATAACAGTTCCAAAAGTGAATAAAACCCAAAATAAGACAACCAACTGAAATCCAAAAAACAAGTCCTAATACCAAGTTCGGATCCTCATCCATACATAACCCAAGAACAACTCAAATCCCTAGAATAAGGCCTTTGCCCTTTTCCTAACCTGAAAACAAGAAATCTACTCAGGTACCAAATGGCGGCCCAAGAAAGGTGTGAGTGAAACTCATTAGGCCACCACCAATAGTGTCTACAAAATATCCAGTCTAAATAGATAGTTCATGAAAAAACTAAATAAATTTCAAGGTAAAAAAAGACAACTTGGGTTCCATTAGTTAACAATATTAACTTTAACCATTTTAATCACTTAATCCATATTCTTCACTTGTTCCATGGGTTAGGCATTTACATCATTCACACAATAGCCTAAGATGGTCAATTACTATGCATAAGGGAATAAGTAAAGTTCCCTATATCACTAGGGATAAATATTTCACAAAACATTACATTACATTCACCTTGGAGCCTTGGTCTAGGTAGTCTCATAAAATGAAACTTCTAGTGGCATATATCCTCAGTCCCCTTACCTAACCTGTGCATTATAGGGGTGGGGTTTAGAGCCTCAGTCTAACCTGACTTGTGGTCATAGATCCTCAAGTCCAATACCCCACAACTACCAATCCATGTGCACATGCTTATTTATCCATTTACCACATATACCATATCAAAAGCCATACACAACAAATACACATAACATATACAATTCAAATTTCATACAATATATTAATAATCATCAATCCTTAACCCATTAACACATTTACCATTTACTTAGCATGGTCCATTTAACCCACTTCCCTTTCTATGCCTTAACCCATTTAGCATCATCAATAATTCCCATACATTATTCCATTTAACATATTCATCAATTCCCGTGCATTAACTCATTTAAAAAATTCAATAATATAAAAGTATTTACCCATTTAACATGTTCATCATTTCACATGAATTAACCCACTTATGCAATTCAAGTACAATTCATAAGTCATTTAGCACAATCACTACATTTCATCCAACCCATTCCATATTAAGAAAAATGATCCCTTAGGCCATTATCAAGTCTAGACACAAATATAAATATTCCCTTTTTAGATAAACTCACATATCAACATGTTCATCATGGGATTTACTTTATCACAAGTCAATTCTATGCTTAACACTAATTTTTCCATGTTCGGAGATGTTATAACACCTCATGGGTGGCCCTAAAGCAATCTATTCAACCTCAATGCATCCCATGGGGATCATGAGGGGTTAAATTCATCATTCAGACTACCATTTTACCAAATAAATTTAAAGGCATCAAATTCAAAACAAAAATGAACTATTAACCCAACTATACATGCACAAATCAACTTCAAGACTATGGGATATAACTTGTAGACCACCTACCTAGAATCTGTAGATTAAAGCTTTCTTAACCTTAATTTTAGATCTATATTCCAGAACCCTTTTAATCCCAAACCTAGGATCCACTAGAAAAATAGGGTTTTAGGGCTTAAGAATAATAATAATGAAACCACAAGCCCTAATCTGGAAAATAGAAGCAAAAGAAGCGTTAAACTTACCCGAAGATTTGATACAAAACCAACGACACTCCAAATGACCTATAATTGAAGGAGATTGACCCTTGGGAAGATTTAGGGTCTAGGTTCATCACTAGGGATGGAGGAGGAAGAATGAGAAAGAAAATAGGGCGAGACACTTAAAATCTTGAGGGGAAAAAATGGTAAATTCTCACTTTTTTAATGGGTCACGTGGTTTGGCCACATAGTTTTCCAAACCATGCCATAATTGAATGCCAATATTTATCTGAGAGGGGTGAAGTTGCATGGTTACCTGGGGAGACCACATAGTTTGACAAACCATATGCCAAACGTGCAGAATGCCTTTTTCTAAGACTACATGGTTTGGTCTTCCCCCTTGCACAGTTTGTTTAATCATGCACCCCTCCTCCCAGCTAGCACGGTTTGGGCTCATAGTTTCCTCTAACCATTCTTGAACCATGAAACATGAATTATATGGAATTTTTCCCTTTCTTTCATATACCGATCCCCCAAAACACCCCTGAACCTCCTTATACACCTAATAAGCATTCCATTAACCAAATTTAAGAAATTAAAAAAAAATTAAACAAGGAAATACCTCCATGAAGTCAGGGATATTACAAAATCTGAATAATCCCTCTTCATGGGATGATTTAATAGATTTTGACACTTATCTTCTCTTCGAAATAAGCATGATGGATTAACATGTTTCAACAGTTTCTTCCTCATCATTGCCAACAAGATCACTTCTAACAAAATAAATAACCTTTCTTTTACTTCTTTTACTGGTTCTTTATGGTGAAGATATTTAAAAAAGTGGAACAGCTCCGGATGTAATGGAGATAGTTTTCTCTTGGAAAACACTTATCAATTTTGTAATGGTTGAATCAAATCATTCTATTGTGATATAAAAGGGTGGAATAGTAGAAATACTAGGAGCGTCTGAAGGAAATTGAGTAGGTTCAGTACGAACTTCAGGAGAATTTTATTCCTCACTTAAAATATCATCTGATATAACAACTCCGACTCTTTGTTGTCTATTAAAAAGAGTCTCAATATCCAAGTGTTCTTCTAATTGTACACTTTCAGTAGGTTTGAATGATAATGTAATAATACTAGTGGTGAATTGAGCATAAATTTCACCAGCAACCACACCATGCGAAGAATCCCACTAAATTTTTGCAGGGTCTATCTAAAACTCTTATTCTAAATTGAACAAAAACTTATTAAACAATGAATTATAGTAAGATACACTTCGTTTTAACACACTAGAACTCAACGTTGTTAAACCATGACAATGTGTGGTAGTGGTTTCTTCCAAACAAAGACTAATTTTACCAAAAACCAATGTTAAAAACCTTTCAAAGGGGTAAAAATTTACTATTTTTTTAATATGACACATGTATTTCATAATATATCATGTCAAATTCATAGGTTTATCTATCATAAATAGATATAACAACCTAAAATCTTGAAAAAAAATCTGTTCAAACTCACCATTTCGTTGAGATATTCCAGACTAAATAAAATTCAAAAAAACTTTCCTTTCTAGTTCTAAGTCTTTCACTCGATTATTTTCAATATCATCTATTCAAAATAGATACTTAATCATCTATGAAGGATTAATTTCTTCTATAGTATCTAGAGATGCACTAAATTTAGGATAACCTTCATGGGGACATTTGAAAGATTAATCCATTTCCACTGATGTTATCAAAATCTCTTTCTGGTTTATAGTTTCTATAACCAGATCTTCACTATCACCAAAATGAAATACAACCATTTCATAAAACTAATGAACTTATTTTTTAAAGAAAAATTTGGTTCCCTTCTCATAAAAAATAAACTCCTATCCTTGAAAATTTATTACCTTTTTTAGAAACATATTTATTCCATATAGCTAGTTGAAATTGATTGCTCTTCCACTCAAAACTTTTCTTGTGATCCTTGAGTACTTGGTTTTTATATAAGTATCACCATATGTTCTGTTATATTTTTACATGGATGAAGGTTTTATGGGTTGAGGTTTAGGGAAGAAAGGGTTTGAGTGGTAAGGAGATGAAGGTTTAGAGGTTTGTAAGGATTTTTTGTGTAGGGATGATTTACTTTCTTTCATTTTTGGGGTAACAAAAGGGTCAAACAATGCTATGTATAGAGTAATCGTAACAATACTAGCTTAAATGTCCTACTAGGATATGTATAATACTCAAACATCAGTGCTAAATTTAAAATTAAGTAAAGAAAATAAAATATTTACTAAATACTAATCTATGATCATTTAGTCTTATAACATTAAGTAAAATAAAATTAACTAAAATTAAACAAACCTAATTAAGATTTGATAAAATCAAATCTATTAGAAAATAAAGATTTTTTAAATATATCTACTAATTGGTTTTCTGTACAAACAAATTCTAAAGTGACATCAACTTTTTGTGCACGATCTCTCAAGAAATGATGCATTAAATCAATGGGACTTATTATGGAATGGTTTATTGAATTCCTTGAAATGTTCATAGCACTTATGTTATCACATTTTATTGAACATGATTAAAATTGAATCCAAAATCCATTAGGGTGTGTTTCATCCACAACACTTGTGTACAAAAATTTCTAGCTGAAATATATTTAGCTTCATCCATTGATAATTCTATAGAGTACTGTTTCTTAATTGACCATGATACTAGATATTTACCACGAAAATGATAGGTTCATGTGGTGATATTCTTATCTAGTATACATCCACAAAAATTGGCATCCAAATATGAAGTTAAATTAAAATAAGAAGTTTTTTTTGGAAAAAATTAGAGAAATAAAATCAATTCCTTTTAAATATATTAAAGTTCTTTTAGCAGTATTTAAATAATATTATTCTGGATTAGATTAAAATCTAGCACAAAGAAATACTGAAAACATAATGTCTGGTCTACTTATAGTAAGATAAAGAAAGATTTAAATGATTCCTCTATATAACTTGTTTTCAACTGGTTTTCCAGCCTCATCCATATCAAGTTTAATATTGGAGCTCATAGGAGCTGTATAAGTCTTACTATTTTCAATTATGAACTTTTTAATTAAATCAAGTATGTATTTTCTTTGATTTAATACATTTAAAAAATATTTTTGATAAATTTTAAATCCAAGAAAATAGTTTAACTCACCCATCATAGTCATTTAAAATTCTTTTTGCATAAGTTTTGAAAAATAATTACACATTTTTTGGTTTGTTGACCTAAAAATAACATCATCAATATATATTTGTACCAATAAAATATCTAAAGATGAAATTTTATCAAATAATTTATGATCTTCCATTCCTACTAAAAAACCATTTGATAAAATAAAAAATCTTAATCTATCATACTATGCTCTAGGTTCTTGTTTAAGTACACAGAGAGTTTTAGTATGTTTAAAAAAATAATTTTGAAAACGAGGGTCTTAAAAACTAGGAGGCTATTCAATATAAACTTACTCCATTAAAAACCTATTTAGAAATTTAAATTTAACATCTATATGATATAATTTAAAATTAATATAATTTTCATATGCTATAAGGATTCTAATTATTTCTAACTTAGCTACAATGACAAAGGCCTCTTTATAATATATTCATTCCTCTTAATTGTAAAATTTTGAAACTAATATAGATTTATTCCTAGTGATCACACCATTATTATTCTAATTTTTTATAAATTACCATTTAGTTCCAATAATAGGGAATTCATATGGTCTATAAACTAATTCCCATAACTTATTCCTCTTGAATTGATTTAAATATTATTTAATTTCTAAAACCCAAATCTCATCAGCTAAGACTTCTTATATTATTTTAGGTTCAAGTTGGGATAAAAGGCTGATAATTATACTAGATTTATTATATTTATTATAGTTCTTACTCCTTCATCTAAACTTCATATTACTATTTATAGATATTGATTCTTAAGATTTTTAGGCTGTATAGGTAACACACTTTCTGGTTCACTAGTATCAAAACTTATAGGATTTGGTTTAAAATAATCAAGTTCAAAATAATCATCCTTATTTTTGTTAAAAATAGGTTCAAGTCTCATGTACTTAAGCGAATCACTGAGCCCATCATCTTGAGTCATTTTTTGATAAAAAATACCACTTTCATAAAATTTAACATGAGTTGAATCTTTAATAATACCTGACCTTTTGTTAAAAACTTGATAAGATTTGGAAGTAGTAGAATAACCTAAGAATATACCTTCATTATCTTTTGGATCAAATTTATCAAAAATTTCCTTATTGTTTAAGATATAAACTTTGTATCCAAATACTTTAAATTACCCTACCTTTGGTTTTCTATTATTCCATAAATCATAGGGTTTTTTCTTTTAGATAGGCTTTATTAAAACTCTATTAATGACATAACATGCTGTGTTAACAACTTCATACCAAAAATAAGTAGACATGTTATATTCACATAACATTGTTCTAGCAATTTCTTATAAGTTCTTATTCCTCCTTTCAACAAAACCATTTCATTGAGGCTTCCTATGGGTAGAAAAGGTATATTTAATACCATGTTTTAATCAGAACAAATTAAATTCATGATTATAAAAATTTCCTCCATGTTCATTTATCAAAGTCACAATTTTGGAATCTTTTTTATTTTGCAAAAGTTTTTAGAAATTGATAAAAATAAAACAATCTTCACTTTTAAATATCAAGAAATAAACCCAAGTAAATCTTGAAAAATCATTAACCAAAACATAGAAAAAGGATTTTACAGCAAGTATTGTTGTTCTAATAGGTGTTAAAAAATACATATGGATAATCTCTAGGAGTCTAGAAGTATTAACCTCTTTAATTGGATTAAAACATGACTTGTGTTTCTTGCACATTTGGCATGCATCACATATTTTAATTTTATCCAATTTAAGATAAAAAAAATCAGAAACACAATTTCTTTTAGATAATTTTCTCAAAAAATAAACATTACAATGTCTAAGTCTTATATAACAAATCTATGATTCATTAATATAATATCCCGAGTTTTTTAGCGGCTCAAATTTCCCAACCTTTTTGAATTTTTAGTTTGTTGGGTGAGACAACTATTCTATTGATCTTAAAAACCTAATTATGAGAGTTTGATTAACCTAAGGACTTGTTTTTATATGGGTTTTAAGGATAAATAAGTACCTTGGGTTTAAAAATAGTTTCAGGTGTGTCCTCCCCTAGAAACTCAGTTTCAGAAAAGCACATAAAGAGGCACACAATTTAATCAAACCATACAGACTAAAAGGGGAACCATGGAGCCCACTTTTTCACTAGACAAGGTTTTTTCAAACTATACAAGTGGGGGTGAATGACTATGCAAGGATCTGAAATTTTTTGATAGAGGGGATATGCATGGTTTTCACATAGTTTGGAAAACCATGCGCCTAGCTATGTGAGGTGTGGTTCGTGGACAGTGAGCACCACACGGTTGGATCATGGTTTTCTAAACCATGCAGCCAAACCATGTAGGTCATTTAAATGGGTTAATTTACCAAAAATACCTATAGTGAACCTAGCCTTTTACATATAAAATTACATGATTTTAAGCATAATTATACATCATAGTAAAAAATAGGGATTGTGAAGTCTAGTGTCTTGGAAGAATAGGTACATAAAACTGAAAACATGGAACTCAAAAAAACATTTATTTATTTAATCTTCAATTGAGATCCTAACTTCCATTGTGCTCATAAATCTACACAGGGTACCCTGGGGAACACATGAACAAATGGATGAGCTAAATATCCCAATAAGGGAATAACCATAAGAATAAATCATTAGCACATGGGATAGAAGACATGACATGAGGATATAAAAAGGAATGTACATATGGAATCATAACATATAAACATAGAATCATATAAACATGGAGTTATAATAATGTGGAAGCAACATAAAATAGGACTTTAACATGATTCAAGACTAACCTCCAAGACATTTTCACACGGTAGCACAAGCCAATTCTAATCTCCAAGACTATCGCACATGGTAGCACAAACCAAGCCTAACCGCCAAGACCGTCACACATAACATCTCATGAGACTCAACTTCACCCAATGTATTGGAGAAATATCTAGGTTCACCCATCTTAACTTTTCATGAATATTTTTCCACATAAATAATCATACATAATCAATCCTACATAAACATAAGGGTTAACCATGGAAAGAATTGGGTACCACAATCATGTCATAAAGCATAACAAATGGGAGCATCATAAAAGTGTCCATGAAAGAAAGGAATTAAAACATAAACAGATTTTATAATGTAAAATAGGAATATATCATGGTAAGTGATATAAAAAATAAGTTAAAACATGTAAAAAGAGTATTTAAGAATTTTTAGCATTAAAACATTTTAGTGCGGTTTTAAGGAAAACACTAACAAGCATTTAAAATATAAAAGGGAATAACCTTTTGTAAAAAACCATAAGTGATCCAAGAAGGTTTTGATTATAAAAATTATGATTTAATAAATACAATGGTGGTTTAAAACATAAGATATATTTCACTTGAAATGGGGTAAGAATTTGGGAAGTTCCCTCAAAACAGGTTTGCTTATTGGGAAGTATTGTGGAGGGAATCACTTAAAAACATGTATATATCTGAAAGAGAATGAGGTATGGATCTTGAAACATGAGTTTGGAAAATATAAACAGTATTTATAAGTTATACACAAAATAAAAAGATAAATTCATTTGGATAAAAAGAAATATAGAGCAACCTGAAGGAATATAGGAGGTTCGGGTAGAATTCATTACGGAATATCAGCATGGTATCAGGTTTACTGAGGAGGGATTAATGTGAGAAAAAGGGGTTTATAATCACTTATAAATCATGAGGTAAGTGTGGGGGAGGTTAAAAATCATACCTCATCATTATTAATTACACACAAAAGTTCATAACATAGAGGGGATTCTTGAATAAAAGTGAAATAGAGAGGGTCCCTTACCTTAATTCTGATGGTGTTCTCCACTTGATATTAATGACCTCAATAATAAAATTATGTTCATTAATTAATAACTCCAGAACCTATTTTACATGTAAATTATTTATTATAACCTTTTTTATTTCATTCATAACCTTTTTGATTGGTTATGTGGTTCAATTTGATTGTTCAGGTTCGTTTGTTTCCTTGATTTTAATGATCGGTTCACTTATATTCATGTTCAGACACACATGTATGATGAAGGTGGTTGTACAGAATTAAAGTTATATAAAATTTGTGATCATACAGAATATTACATGGTTATAAAATTCATTTGGTTATTTGGATTTAAGTTGAATCATTATATAAAACATTAATAATAAACGCTTGGATTAACTTGGAGATTTTGTTCATAATTAACTTATTTTGTATTAATATTTTACATAAAGTGTGAAAAAGGATTATAGAAAAAAACATAAGATTAAATAAATATTTAATATTCTGGTTCAACCATAAAAATAGTTTCATGACCAGAATAGAATATGATAATAGAAATTGATAAACCTCCGTCCTTGAATGTGATAAATAAACACATCTCGGATGGTGTTTTCATTTCTTTCATATAAAAGAAGGGGACAAGAGAGATGATAATGAATTATACCATTATCATAAAAAATTACAATAAATGTATTTTAATAGAGTTATAATACCATTTGGGTGAAGTGAGGTTAGGAAATAAATAGGAAAAGAAAAGAACTTGAAAAAAATAAAAGAATCAGAAAGAGGAATTTACTTCTTGAGTTTATCTCCTTTGAGAACCTCTTAAGGGGAGAGGATTTGGTCTTTTGAGGAGACCAAGGGCTTATGGACGTGTGGTAGGATATTGGGAAGATATTTTGGTAGAATTTAAGGAAGGAACAAGGCTTGAGAGGAGTTAAGAGAAGAGGGGAGTGTGGGTGGTTTTTATAGTGGAGGGGAGGAGGGTTTTCTTAATATTTTAATCATTGGTTTATTATTTTTTCATAAGTCAAGAAATATTAATGATTATTGTGACAAAAAATAGTAATATTTACATGTGAGTTTGAACCAATGTCCATTAACATCATCCCCGACTCAAAAATGATGCATAAATTCAGGTTTTATCATTTATTGTGAATTAACGTATTTTACTATTCATAAAAAATTCAAGTATTTTAGAAAAATCCCAAAAATTAACCCTAAACATTTTTTGATGTGTAAAATCCAAAAATAAAATAATTTTTTCAAAAATAATTTTCTAAATATGATTAATTTATTTTTAATTAAAATCATAATTTACTTGAAAAATATAGATTTTAATACTATAACTGATTTTATAATGCCTTCAAAAATCACATATGGTATTATAAAATTATCTTAAAACCAAAATATATAAATTTTTTAATTTATGAACACCTTTTAAGAAAATTATTTTCTTTTAAATTAATTAATTAATTCTAATTAATTATTTATGACTTATAAAAATACCAATACTTTTACTATGGTCATATTATCACTTATAAGATGCCTAAATTTTATTTATACACTCAAGGGTGAGGTTACTATTCTTTTGGATGAATTACTATTTATAAGGGTCATATTACTATTCATAAGGGTAAGTTACTATTCATAAGGGTAGGTTACTATTCACAAAAATTAAGTTTATCTTATTGGAATCCAAACATCTTACTGATCACAACTGTGTATATCATATTTTCGAAATTCAAATCACAAAAGTGACAAAATTATGTTTAAAGGTCACATAGTACTTAGTAATTCATTGGGTTGTGATTTCATGTGATTATATGATATATTTATAAGAAAGGAATTTCCATTGATAAAACATTAGGTCATTACATTATTCCCCCATTATGAAATTTTGCCTTTGAAATTTCGTTTTACATTCTAAGTCATAAACAGGTGTAGGTACTTTTCCATCAATGCCTCCTCCAGTTCCCATGTTGCCTCTTCATACTTATAGTTCTGCCAAAATACTTTAACCAGGTGAGTAGTCTTGTTATGTAGAATTTTATCTCTATAATCCAAGATCTTCACTGGATGCTCCTCATAAGAAAGATCATCCTCCAACTGTACCACCTCTAAAGAGAGTACATGTGAAGGATCTGGTATGTACATCCTTAAGAGGGATACATGAAAGACATCATATACTTTGGCCATGGTAGGTGGAAGTTCTAGTCAATAGGCCACAACTCCGACATGATCAGGGATCTCGAAGGGGAGGATGTACCTAAGACTTAGCTTTCCTTTCTTCCCAAACCTTATGAACTTCTTCCATAGAGATATGAGTAGAAATACCATGTCTCTAACTTTGAACTCAAGGTCTCATCGACAATTGACCACATAACTCTTTTGTCGAATTTGGGCTGCCTTGATGTGCTACTGAATGGTTTTCACCTTCTCCACCATTTCTTTGACCATTTCAGGTCCTAGCAGCTTACGCTACTGACTTCATCCCAACATGTTGGTTTTCACCTTCTGCACCTTTTCCCATAGAGGGATTCGTATAGTGCCATTCAGATGCTTGAGTGGAAACTATTATTGTAAGAGAATTCAACCAGTGGAAGATGTTGGTACCATCACCCTTTGAAATCCATAGAACATGCTCTCAACATATCTTCCAGTGTCTAAATAGTCTGCTTAGATTGGACATCAGTTTGAGGATGATAGGCCGTACTGAAGTTCAGTTTAGTTCTTAGAGCATGTTGGAGACTTTTCCAGAACTTCGAAGTGAATCTCAGATCTCTATCGAATATAATAGATAGTGTTACTCCATGCAGCCTTACCAACTCTTTAATATATATCCGTGCAAGTTGATCTAATGATAAGTCCTCTCAAATCGTGATAAAGTGAGCTTCCTTTATAAGACGATTCACAATGACCCATATAGAATTGTTTCCTCTAGATGTCTTTGGAAGTCTAGTGAAAAAGTCCACGGTGATGTTCTCCCACTTCCATGTTGGTATGGGTAATGGTTTCATCATCCCATTAGACTTCTGTCTTTCATCCTTCACCTGTTGACAGACTAGGCACTTTGATGTATACTCAGAAATCTCTTTATTCAGATTTTCCCACCAAACATTTTCTCAGAGATCTCGATACATATTTGTGCTCACTGGGTGAATAGAGAAGGTTTAGCTATGTGCATCATTTAAAAGATCCTTCTTTATATCTGGATTGAATGGTACACATAATAATGACCCAAATTTTGAAACTCCTTCCTCATCAATCATGAAATCATAGGATTTACAATTTTTAATGGCTTCCACCCTTTTCTGAATTTCCACATATTTTCTTTGAGCAACATTTATTTTCTCTATGAGGTATGGTTGAGAAATCATTTGAGAAAGGATTGATGATGTTCCTCCCTTAATGATTCCCATTTCTATCCTCTAAAAATATAAGAAGATTTGATCCTTTTTAATTCTCATCATTGATAAAGATGCAAGATCCTTTCTACTTAGAGAATCCACCACCTTGTTTGCCTTACCGGGATGGTAGTGGATTGAGCAGTCATAATCCTTGATAAGATCTATCCATATTTTCTAGAAAATATTAATCTCTTTATGTGTGAATATACATTTTAGACTCTTGTGATCAGTATATATCTCACAATTACCCCTAGAGATAATGCCTCCAGATTTTTAATGCAAAGATCACAACCGCTAACTCCAGATCATGCATAGGATAGTTTTGCTCATGGATTTTCAGATGCCTTGAGGCGTAGGCTATCACTTTATCATTTTTCATCAGAACACATACTAATACCTTCTTTGAAGCATCACTATTCACCACAAAGAGTTCTACACTTGTTGGGAGTGTGAGTACTGTCGCAGTGATTAGCCTCTTTTTCAACTCCTTAAAGCAGTCTTCACATTTCTAAGTCTAGAAAAACTTTACTCCCTTCCATTCCAGCTTGTTCATTGGGTTAAAAGATCATGAGAAGTTCTTTAAAAATCATCGATAATACCTGGATATATCAAGAAAGCTGAAGATCTCCGTTACAGATGTTAGACTAGGCCACTCTTCAACTGCCTTTATCTTGGAAGGGTCCACACATATTCCTTTTCTGGTGATAACATGCCCAAGAATGATACTTCCTCCATCCAAAACTCATATTTACTATAATTTTCATACAACTTCTCCCTTTGGAAAGTCTTTATCACAGTATTCAAATCCTCCTCATGTTCCTCCTTACTCTTGGAGTATATTAGAATATTATCGATAAATACTACCACAAATTTGTCGAGGTAATCTGTAAAGATTATATTCATTAAGTACCTGAAAATTTCTATAAAATTAGTGAGTCCTAAGGGAATCACTATGAACCCACAGTGTCCATACCTAGTTTGAAAGGCAGTCTTAGGAATATCTTCCTTCCTCACCTTTAATTGGTGATATCCTGACTGAAGGTCCACCTTAGAGAAATAACTAGCCCCACGAAGCTGATCGAACAAGTCATCTATCCATGGAAGGGGATACTTGTTCTTTATCATGATTTTATTGAGCTTATGATAATCAACGAAGAGGTGCATTGATCCATCCTACTTCTTGATGAAGAGGACTAAAGCACCTCATGGTGAAGCACTCGAGCGTATAAAACCCTTCTCCAGATTCTCCTGTAACTGCTTCTTTAGCTTCTCCATCTCTACGATGTCCATTCTATAAGGTGTATTTGTTATAAGCATAGATCTAGGAATAAGTTCAATTGAAAACTCAACCTCTTGATCATGAGGAAGACCATACAACTCTTCAGGGAATACATCAATGTAATCCCTCACGATGGACATGTCTTTAAGCACGATTCTCTCCTTTTTCTCAATTATTTGAGCTAGACATGCTTGTTCATAATGAATTAATATCCACACTTGAGAAAATGATTCTAAAGGAGATTCATCTTCTTCCTTGTACTTGTAAATAATTTTAGGATTCTTCAGGATGTGAAGAGTGATATTCCTTTCCCGATAGTTGATGTTGGATTTGTATAAAGATAGCCAATCCATGCCCAAGATAGTGTCGAACTCCACTAAAGGAAGTATGATGAGATTTTCTGGTAGGTTCAGTCTACAAACATTAATAGAGGAGGAGTTATAAACCATGGATACAATAATTTCTCCATTTTTTTTCTCATAGATAACATATCCTCCAAATTTTTAGGTGGTGTTGGAATAGTTCTACTAAAATTTCAAGATATGAAAGAATTCATAGAACCAGAATAAAATAGTACGTTCTTTATTCTTGAATGAATAACTAGCATACCTGTCACCACATCGTTGTCCAGCTCCACCTATGAAGTAGTGATAACATAAGACCTTCCTTGTTTCCTTGGGTGTCGTTGTTGATTTCCTTCGATAATCCTTGACATAGGGAAATTGTTTTCATAACGACCATGCTCCTTGCAGTTGTAACACTGCACTACAGGCTAAGTGTTGATATGAACCTTCCTTTATTCTTCCACATTAGTAGGATTATTTATATCCCATCGGCATTTTTTATCTAGATGTCCCAACTTTCCAAATTTGAAGCAATTCCTAGTTCCATTTAGATAGTTCCCAAGATGCTTCTTCACACAATTTTTACACATGGGATGATCAAGCTTCTTCCCATCATGGAATTTATTTGTGTAATCACCCACATTAGATTTCATTTTCCTCTTCTTGTCACTGGGCCCATGATACCACTGAGAGTCTCCGATCTCCATTTCAACCTTGAGGGCACAACAAACAATCTCCTCATAACTGTCAAAGTACCAAATTACCAACACTTTTCATAGACTCATATTTAGTCTATTAAAGATGAGATCCACACTACTTGCAGTGTTCAAGACAAATCCAGAGGTGTAACTTGTAATCCTTGTGAAGTTTGCTTCATATGCCCTGGTTTACTCATCTTCCTTCTGCTTGAGTATGAGGAACTCTCTTTCCATCTTGAGATAGAGTGTCCGGGGAAAAATATTTATTGAAAAATGTTCTCTTGAATTCCTCCCAATACATGGAATCAATTTCCTCCTAGGGCTTCATATTATTGATCAGTGTCCACAACTGATTAGCTTCCCCATCAAAATGATATAATTCCAGTACGAATTTCTCTTCTTTTGAGCACTGGAGGAAATATAATATATTTTCAATGGATTTAATCCACTATTCTGTGAGGAGGGGATCTGAAGATACACTAAACATGGGAGGCCTTTTCCTCATGCAAGATTCAATGAAAACTTTCTATTTCCTTGGATGAGGAGGGTGTTCCACATGATTCAAGTTATTATTCATAACTTATTCTAGCTGAGCAAGTACTGTCATGAAGTTCTGAGCACCCATTTCCATCATATCAGGCATATCATTAGGTCAATCTTCACATTATCTATCACATTGATTATTGGAATGTGTTCTTATACTTCCTGCTATTAACTAAGAAAAATAATTTACAATTATAGGTCTTGAATACTTAGCTATTGGGCATAAAAAGGAAACTTTGAACATAAGAGGATAAACTTGTAAATGAGAAGTATATCCTAACTTGTGATTCCCTATGTTTAAATCTAGTTTATCCTTGATCTATTTCTTAAATTATATTCTTATGGGATTTTTTTATTCCCTTAATAATGTTTTGTACCAAGCTTATCCCCTAGAAGTGTCAAACTAAGAGCGCAGCAAGGCCTGTTGTCATGCACCCGTTTCCGTTCGAGTCTAGCTCAAAGTGGTGTTTTTAGGTTTTACCCCTAGATACATCTATGCCAGATCCACCTCTACCTGTTTGTATCTATACATGCATGTATTTTCTTGAGAAACCACTTACTTTATACTTACCATAATTTAGGGGTGTTTTCTCATACTTAGTCTCATTCTTTAGGTTCTTATTAAAGTGCTCTATTCCTAATCTCCAAAGATAACTAGACAATCATATGATACCAATTATAGTGACCCTATCCTTTTACATATAACATTACATGATTTTAAGCATAATTATACATCAGAGTACAATCTAAGGATCGTGAAGTCTAGTGTCTTGGAAGACTAGGTACATACAACTGAAAATATAGAACTAAATAAAACATTTATTTATTTAATCTTCAATTGAGATCATAACTTCCATTGTGCTCATAAATCTTCATAGGGTACCTTGGGTAACACATGAACAAAGGGATGATATAAATAGCCCAGTAAGAGAATAACCATAAGAACAAAGCATTAACACATGGGATAAAAGGCATGACATGATGATATAAAAATAAATGTACATAATGAATCATAACATCTAAACATGGAATAATATAAACATGGAGTCATAATAATGTGATAGAAACATAAAATATGAATTTATAATGAGTCAAGTCTAACCTCAAATACCTTTTCACATAGTAGCACAAGCCAAGGCTAACCACCAAGACCGTCACACATGGTATCACAAGACAAGGCTAACCACCAAGACCGTCACACATAACGTCCCATGAGACTCAAATTTACCCAATGTATTAAAGAGATATCTGGGAACATCCATATTAAATTTTCATGAATATTTTTCCACATAAATAATCATACATAATCAATCTTACATAAACATAAGGGTTACCCATGGAAAGAATTGGGTACCACAATCATGTCATAAAGCATAACAAATG
Source organism: Viscum album (assembly GCA_963277665.1). Lineage (NCBI taxonomy): Eukaryota > Viridiplantae > Streptophyta > Magnoliopsida > Santalales > Viscaceae > Viscum > Viscum album. The sequence continues at coordinate 1,071,494,849 of OY728121.1, read as the reverse complement.
GGCGTATCATAAAAGTGTCAATGAAAGAAAGGAATTAGAAAATTCATGGAATTTTATAAGTTAAAATAGGAATATATCATGGTAAGTGATGTCAAACATAAGTGACAAAATTTAAAAAGAGTATTTAAAAATTTTTATCATTAAAACATTTTAGTGTGGTTTTAAGGAAAACACTGACAAGCATTTAAAATAAAAAAGGGAATAAAATTTTATAAAAAACCAATAGTGATCCAAGAAGGTTTTAATTATAAAATAATGATTTAATAAATAAAATGGTGGCTTAAAATAGAATATATAGTGCTCTTGAAATCGGGTAAGAATTTAGGAAGTTCCCTCAAAACAGGTTTGCTTATCAGGAAGTATTGAGGAGGGAATCGCTTAAAAACATGTATATCCCTAAAAGAGAATGAGGGATGGATCTTAAAACATGAGTTTAGAGAAAATAAACAGTATTTAAAAGTTTTACACAAAAGTAAAATACAACTTCATTTGGATAAAAAGAAAGATAGAGCAACCCAAAGGAATATAGGAGGTTTGGGTAGAATCCCTTACGGAATATCGACATGGTATCGAGTATACTTAGGAGAGATTAATGTGAGAAAAAGGGGTTTATAATCACTTAAAAATAATGAGGTAAGTATGGGGTAGGTGAGAAATAATACCCCATTATTATGAATTACACATAAAAGGTCATAACATAGAGGATATTCTTGAATAAAAGTGAAATAGAGAGGATCCCTCACCTTAAGTCTGATGGTGTTATCCAATTGATATTAATGACCTTAATAATAAAATTAGTTTCATTAATTAATAATTAAAGAACCAATTTAAAATTTAAATGATTTATTATAACCTTTTTTAGTTCATTCATAACCTTTTTGATTGGTTATGTGGTTTAATTTCATTGTTCGAGTTTGTTTGTTTCCTTGATTTTAATGATCGATTCACCTATATTCATGTTTGGACACACATGTATGATGAAAATGGTTGTATAGAATTGAAGTTATATAAAATTAGTGATCATATAGAAGATTACATGGTTATAAAATTCATTTTGTTATTTGGAGTGAAGGTGAATCATTATATAAAACATTAATAATAAACGCTTGGATTAACTTGGCGATTTTGTTCATAATTAACTTGTTTTGTATTAATATTTTACATCAAGTGTGAAAAAGGATTACAGAAAAAAACATGAGATAAAATAAATATTTAATAGTCTGGTTCAACCATAGAAATGGTTTCATGACCAGAATAGAAGATGATAATATAAATTGATAAACCTTCGTCCTTGAATGTGATAAATAAACAGATCTCAGATGGTGTTTTCATTTCTTTCATATAAAAGAAGGGGATAGGAGAGATGATAATGAATTATCCCATTAGCATAAAAACATTAAAATACATTTATGTTACTATAGTTATAATACCATTTGAGTGAAGGGAGGTTAGGAAAGAAATAAGAAAAGAAAAGAACTTGAAAAAAATAAAAGAATCAGAAAGAGGAATTTACTTCTCGAGTTTATCTCCTTTGAGAACCTCTTAAAGGGATAGGATTTGGTTTTTTGAGGAGACCAAGAGATTATGGACGTGGGGGAGGATATTGGGGAGATATTTGGGCATAATTTAAGGAAGGCACAAGGATTTAGAGGAGTGAAGAGAAGAGGGGAGTGTGAGTGGTTTTTATAGTGGAGGGGAGGAGAGTTTTCTTAATATTTTAATCATTAGTTTATTATTTTTTCATAATTCAAGAAATAATAATGATTATTGTGACCAAAAATAGTAATATTTACATGTGAGTTTGAAATAATGGCCATTTACATCATATATTACTCAAGCATGATGAAAAAATTCAGGTTTTAGCATTTATTGTGAATTATCATATTTTACTATTCATAAAAAATTCAAGTATTTTATAAAAATCCCAAAAAATCACCCTAACCATTTTTTTATGTGTAGAATCCAAAAATGAAATCCATTTTTCAAAAATAATGTTAAAAATATGATTAATTTAATTTTTAATTAAAATCATAATTTACGTGAAAAATATAGATTTTAATACTATAACTGATTTTATAATGATTTCAAAAATTACATATGGGCTTAAAAAATTATCTTAAAACCAAAATATATAAATTTTTTAATTTATGAACTCCTTTTAGGAAAATTATTTTCTTTTAAATTAATTAATTAATTCTAATTAATTATTTATGACTTACAAAAATACCAATACTTTTACTATGGTCATATTATCACTTATAAGATGCCTAAATTTTATTTATACACTCAAGGGTGATGTTACTATTTATTTGGATGATTTACTATTCATAAGGGTCATATTACTATTCATAAGGGTAGGTTACTATTCATAAGGGTAGGTTACTATTCATAAGGGTAGGTTACTATTCACAAAAAATCAAGTTTGTCTTATCGGACTCCAAACATCTTACTGATCGCAACCGTGTATGTCAGATTTTCAAAATTCAAATCACAGAAGTGACAAAATTATGTTTAAAGGTCACATCGTACTTAGTAGTTCATTGGGTTGTGATTTCATGTGATTATATGACATATTTATAAGAAAGGAATTTCCATTGATAAAACATTGGGTCGTTACATTATTCCCCCCTTATGAAATTTCGCCCTCGAAATTTTGTTTTACATTCTAAGACATAAACAGGTGCGGGTACTTTTACTTCATTGCCTTCTCCAGTTCCCATGCTGCCTCTTCGTACTTATAGTTCTACCATAATACTTTAACCAGGTGAGTAGTCTTGTTACGTAGAATTTTATATTGACAATCTGAGATCTTTACTGGCTGCTCCTCATAAGAAAGATCATCCTCCAACTGTACCACCTCTGAAGAGAGTACATGTGAAGGATCTGGTATGTACATCCTTAAGAGGGATACATGGAAGACATCATGTACTTTGTCCATGGTAGGTGGAAGTGCTAGTCGATAGGCCACAACTCTAACATGACCAGGGATCGAAGGGGCAGATGTACCTGAGACTTAGCTTTCCTTTCTTCCCAAACCTCATGAACTTCTTCCATAGAGATATGTGTAGAAATACCATGTCTCCAAATTTGAACGCAAGGTCTCATCGAAAATTGACCACATAACTCTTTTTTCGACTTTGGGCTGCCTTGATATGCTGCTGAATGGTTTTCACCTTCTCCACCATTTCTTTGACCATTTCAGGTCCAAGCATATTATGCTACTGACTTCATCCTAACACGCTGGTGTTCTGCACTTTTCCCATAGAGGGATTCGTATAGTGCCATTCAAATGCTTGAGTGGAAACTATTATTGTATGAGAATTCGACCAGTGGAAGATGTTGGTACCATCCCCATTTGAAGTCCATAGAACATTCTCTCAACATATCTTCTAGTGTTTGAATAGTCCTCTCATATTGGACATCAGTTTGAGGATGATAGGCCAAACTGAAGTTTAGTTAAGTGATTAGATCATGTTGGATACTTTTCCATAAATTTGAGGTGAATCTCAGATCTCTATCGGATAAAATAGAGAGTGGTACTCCATGCATCCTTACCACCTATTTGATATATATCCATTCATGTTGATCTAATGAGAAGTCCCTCAAATCATGATAAAGTGAGCTACCTTTGTAAGATTATCCACAATGACCCATATAGCATTGTTTCCTCTGGATGTCCTTGGAAGTCCAGTGACAAAGTCTATGGTGATGTTCTCCCACTTTGATGTTGGTATGGGTAATGGTTGCATCATCCCCTTAGACTTCTATATTTCAGCCTTCACTTGTTGACATACTAGGCACTTTGATGTATACTCATAAATATCCTTATTCACATTGTCCCACCAAAAGTTTTCTCAGAGATCTCGATACATATTTTTTCTCCCTGGGTGAATAGAGAAGGTTTAGCTATGTGCGTCATTTAAAAGATCCTTCTTTATCTCTAGATCGAATGGTACACATAATCATGACCCAAATCTTGCTACTCCTTCCTCATAAATCATGAATTCAGAGGATTTCCCATTATTAATGGCTTCCACCCTTTTCTGAATTTCCACATCTTTTCTTTGAGCAACCTTTATTTTCTCCATGAGGTATGGTTGAGCAATCATTTGAGAAAGTATTGATGATGTTCCTCCCTTAATGATTCCCATGTCCATCCTCTACAAATCTAAGAATATCTGATCCTTTTTAATTCTCACCATTGATAAATATGCAAGATCCTTTCTACTTAGAGAATCCACCACCTTGTTTGCCTTACCGGGATGGTAGTGGATTGAGCAGTCATAATCCTTGCTGAGATCTATCCATCCTTTCTAGAACATATTAAGCTCTTTCTATGTGAATATACATTTTAGACTCTTGTGATCAGTATATATCTCACACTTCTCCCCATAGAGATAATACAACCAGATTTTTAACACAAAGATCACAACTGCCAACTCCAGATCATGCATAGCATAGTTTGGCTCATGGATTTTCAGATGCCTTGAGGCGCAAGCTATCACTTTATCATTTTTCATCATCACACAACCTAATACCTTCTTTGAAGCATCACTATACACCACAAAGAGTTCTCCACTTGTTGGGAGTGTGAGTACTGACACAGTGATTAACCTCTTTTTTAACTCCTTAAAGCAGTCTTCACATTCCTAAGTCTAGAAAAAATTTACTCCCTTCCATGTCAGCTTGTTAATTGGGTTCGACAATCATGATAATTTCTTCAAAAATCATCGATAATACCTGGATAGACCCGGAAAGATACAGATATCTATTATAGATGTTGGCCTGGGTCACTCTTCAATTGCCTTTGTCTTGGAAGGGTGCACATATATTCCTTTGCTGGTGATAACATGCCCAAGAATGATACTTACTCAGTCTAAAACTCATATTTACTATAATTTTCATATAGCTTATCCCTTTAGAAATTCTTCATCACAGTATTCAAATTCTCCTCATGTTCCTCCTTTCTCTTGAAGTATATTAGAATATTATCGATAAAGACTACCACAAATTTGTCGTGGTAATCTCTAAAGATTATATTCATTAAGTACATGAAAATTTATATATCATTAGCGGGTCCTAAGGAAATCACTATAAAACTATAGTGTCCATACATAGTTTGAAAGGCAGTCTTGGGAATATGTTCCTTCCCCACCTTTAATTGGTGATATCGTGACTGATGGTCCACCTTAGAGAAATAATTTTCCCCACGAAGTTGACCGAACAATTCATATATATGTGGCATGGGATAATTGTTCTTTATCATGATTTTATTGACCTCACGATAATCAACATAGAGGCGCATTGATCCATCCTACTTCTTGACGAAAAGGACTAGAGCACCCCATGGTGAATCACTCAAGCGTATAAAACCCTTCTCCAGATTCTCCTGTATTTGATTCTTCAGATCCTTCATCTCTACAGTGGCCATTCTATAAGGTGACTTTGATATAAGTAGAGATCTAGGAATAAGTTCAATTTAAAACTCAACCTCTAGATCATGAGGAAGACCAACCAACTCTTCAGGGAATACATCAGTGTAATCCATCATGATGGGCATGTCTTTAAGCATGATTCTCTCCTTTGTCTCAATTATTTGAGCTAGACATGCTTGTTCATAAGGAATTAATATCCACACCTAAGACAATGATTCTAAATGAGATTCATATTCTTCCTTACACTTGTAAATAATTTTAGGATGCTTCAGGATGTGAAGAGTGATCTCTCTTTCCCAATATTTGATGTTGGATTTGTATAAAGATATCCAATCCATGCCCAAGATAGCATCAAACTCCACTAAAATAAGTATGATGAGATTTTCTGGGAGGTTCAGTCCACAAACGTTAACCAAGGAGGAGTTATAAACCACATATACAATAATTTCCCCATTTTTTGTTCTCATAGATAACATATCCTCCAAATTTTGAGGTGGTGTTTGAATAGTACTACTAAACTTTCAAGATATGAAATAATTCATAGAACCAGAATCAAATAGTACATTATCTATTCTTGAATGAATAACTAGCGTACCTGTCACCACATCATTGTCTGGATCCACCTCTGCAATAGTGATATCATAAGACCTTCCTTATTTCCTTAGAGGTTGTTGTTGATTTCCTTCGATAACCCTTGACATAAGGAAATTGTTTTCATAATGACCATGCTCCTTGAAGTTATAACACTGTAATACAAGATAAGTGTTGATATGAACCTTCCTTTCTTCTTCCACATTAGCAGGATTCTTCATATACCATCATCAATTTTTATCTATATGTCCCAAATTTCCACATTTGAAGCAATTCCTGGTTCCCTTTAGACAGTTCCCAAGATGCTTCTTCCCACAATTTTTACACATGGGATGATCAAACTTCTTTCCATTATGGAAATTATTTGTGGAATCACCCCCATTAGATTTCATTTTCGTCTTCTTGTCACTGGGCCTATGATACCACTAAGAGTCTCTGATCTCCATTTCAACCTGGAGGGCACAATAGACAATCTCCTCATAACTGTCAAAGTCTTGAATTACCAACACTTTTCTTAGACTCAACTTTAGTATGATAAAGAAGCAATCAAAATTACTTTTGGTACCTAGAAAAATCCATAGGTGTACCTTGAAATCCTTGTGAAGTTTTCTTCATATGCCCAGATTGAATTATCTTCCTTCTACTTCTTTCCATCTTGAGATAGAGGGTTTGGGGAAAAATATTTATTGAAAATCATTCTCTTGAATTCCTCCCAATCCATGGAATCAATTTCCTCCTGGGGATTCATATTCTTAATCAGTTTCCACCACTGATCAGCTTCCCCATCAAAACAATAGACTACCAGTATGAATTTCTCTTGTTTTGAGCACTGGAGGACAAAGAATATACTTTCAATGGAGTTAATCCACTATTCTGTGAGGAGGGAATATGAAGATACACTAAACATGGGAGGCCTTTTCCACATGAAGGATTAAATGAAAACTTTCTCTTTCCTTGGATGAGGAGGGTGTTCCACATGATTCAAGTTATTATTCATAACTTGATCTAGCTGGGCAAGTACTGTCATGAAGTTTTGAGCACCCGTTACCATCATATCAAGCATATCATTAGGTCAATATTCACATTATCTATCACATTTATTGTTGGAAAATTTTCTTCTATTTCACGCCATTAACTAAGAAAAACAATTTAAAATTATAGGGCTTAAATACTTAGCTATTGATCATAAAAAGGAAACTTTGAACATAAGAGGATAAACTTGTAAATGAGAAGTATATCCTAACCTGTGATTCCCTATGTTTAAATCTAGTTTATCCTTGATCTATTTCTTAACTTATATTCTTATGGGATTTTTTATTCCATTAATAATGGTTTTTACCAAGCTTATGAATTTACCAAAGCTTGTCCCCTAGGAGTGTCAAACCAAGAGTGTAGCAAGGCCTGTTTTCGTGCACCAGTTCCCGTTCGAGTCTAGTTCAAAGTGGTGTTTTTGGGTTTCACCCCTAGATACATCTGTTCCAAAGCCACCTCTACCTATTTGTATCCAGACAGAAATGTATTTTCTTGAGAAACCATTTACTCTATACTTACCATAATTTAGGGGTGTTTTCTCATACTTAGTCACATCCTTAAGATTCTTACTAAAGTGCTCTATTCCTAATCTCCAAAGATAAATAGAAAATACTATTATAACAACTATAGAAACCCTATCCTTTTACATATAACATTACATTATTTTAAGCATAATTATACATCAGAGTACAATATAAGGATCGTGAAGTCTAGTGTCTTGGAAGACTAGGTACATAAAAATGAAAATATGGAAATAAATAAAAACATTTATTTATTTAATCTTCAATTGATCTCCTAACTTTCATTGTGCTCATACATATTCATAGGGTACCTTGGGGAACACATGAAAAAAGGGATGAGATAAATATCCCAGTAAGGGAATAACCATAAGAACAAAGCATTAGCACATGGAATAAAAGGCATGACATGATGATATAAAAAAGAATGTACATATGGAATAATAACATATAAACATGGAATAATATAAAAATGGAGTCATAATAATGTTGTAGAAACATAAAATATGAATTTATCCAGAGTCAAGGCTAACCTCCAAGACCATCGCACATGGTAGCACAAGCCAATTCTAACCACCAAGACCGTCACACATGATAACACAAGCCAAGGTTAACTGCCAAGACTGTCGCGCATAACGTATCATGAGACTCAAATTTACCCAATGCATTAGAGTGATATCTGGGTGCACCCATATTAACTTTTCATGAATATGTTTTCCACATAAATAATCATACATAATAAATCTTACATAAACATAAGGGTTACCAATGGAAAGAATTGGGTACTACAATCATGTCATAAAGCATAAAAAATGGGTGTATCATAAAAGTGTCCATGAAAGAAAGGAATTAGAACATAAATGGACTTTTATAAGATAAAATAGGCATATATCATGGTAAGTGATGTCAAACAGAAGTGAAAACATGTAAAAAGAGTATTAATAATTTTTAGCATTAAAACATTTTAGTGCGGTTTTAAGGAAAACACTAACAAGAATTTAAAATAAAAAAGGGAATAAACTTTTGTAAAAAAATGTAAGTGATCCAAGAAGGTTTTAATTATAAAAATACTGATTTAATAAAGAAAATGGTGGCTTAAAATATAAGATATAGTGCACTTGAAATTGAGTAAGAATTCAGGAAGTTCCCTTAAAATATGTTTGCTTATCAGGAAGTATTGAGGAGGGAATCACTTAAAAAAATGTATATCCACAAAATATAATTAGTTATGGATCTTGAAACATGATTTTAGAGCATATAAAAAGTATTTAAAAGTTTTAAACAAAAGGAAAATACAACTTCATTTTGATAAAAAGAAAGATAGAGCAACCCGAAGGAATATAGGAGGTTCAGGTAGAATCCCTTAGGGAATATCAGAATGGTATCGGGTATACTTAGGAGGGATTAATGTGAGAGAAAGGGGTTTATAATCACTTATAAATAATTAGGAAAGTATGGGGTTGGTGAGAAATCATAACCCAACATTAGTAATTACACATAAAAGGGCATAACATATAGGAGATTCTTGAATAAAAGCGAAATATAGAGGATCCCTTACCTTAAGTCTGATGGAATTCTCCACTTGATATTAATTACCTTAATAATAAAATTAGGTTCATTAATTAATAATTAAATAACATATTTTACATGTAAATTATTTATTATAACCTTTTTTAGTTCATTCATAACCTTTTTTATTGGTTATGTGGTTCAATTTCATTGTTCAGGTTCATTTGTTTCCTTGATTTTAATGATCAGTTCACTTATATTAATGTTCAGACACACGTGTATGATGAAGGAGGTTGTCCAGAATTGAAGTTATATAATATTAGTGATCATAAAAAATATTAAATGGTTATAAAATTAATTTGTTTATTTGGAGTGAAGGTGAATCATTATATAAAACATTAATTATAAACGCTTGGATTAACTTAATGATTTTGTTTATAATTAACTTGTTTTGTATTGTTATTTTACATCAAGTGCACAAAAGGATTGTAGAACAAAAAATAATATAAAATAAATATTTAATAGTCTGGTTCAACCATAAAAATGGTTTTATGAACAGAATAGAATATCGTAATAGAAATTGATAAACCTTCGTCCTTGAATGTGATAAATAAACACATCTCGGATGATGTTTTCGTTTCTTTCGTATAAAATAAAGGGAAAGGAGAGACGATAATGAATTATCCAATTAGCATAAAAAAATTAAAGTAAATTTATTTTACTGGAGTTATCATACTATTTGGGTGAATGTAGGTGAGGAAAGAAAAAATAAATGAAAAGAGCTTGAAAGAAAATAAAATAATCAGAAAGAGGAATTTACCTCTTGAGTTTATCTCCTTTGAGAACCTCTTAAGGGGATAGGATTTGATATTTTGAGGAGACCAAGGGATTCTAGAGGTGGGTTAGGATCTTAGGGAGAGATTTGTGAATAATTTAAGGAAGGCACAAGGCTTGAGAGGAGTGCAGAGTAGAGAAAAGTGTGGGTGATTTTTATAGCGGAGGGGATGAGAGTTTTCTTAATTTTTTAATCATTAGTTTATTATTTTTTCATAAGACAAGAAATAGTAATGATTATTGTGACAAAAAAAATATATGTTCATTTTAGTTCGAAAAAATTTCCATTTACATCATCCATGACTCAAGCATGATGCAGAAATTCAGGTTTTAGCATTTATTGTGAATTATCGTATTTTATTATTCATAAAAAATTCAAGTATTTTAGAAAAATCCCAAAAATTCACCCTGACCACTTTTCGACATTTAGAATCCAAAAATGAAATCCATTTTTCAAAAATAATTTTTTAAATATGATTAATTTAATTTTTAATTAAAATCATAATTTACTTGAAAAATATAGGTTTTAATTTTATAATTGATTTTACAATGCTTTCAAAAATTACATAAGGTCTTATAAAATTATCTTAAAACCAGAAGATATAAAATTATTAATTTATGAACACATTTTAGGAAAATAGATTTTATTTTAAATTAATTAATTAATTGTAATTAATTATTTATGACTTACAAAAATACGAATACTTTTACTATGGTTATATTATCACTTATAAGATGCCTAAATTTTATTTATACACTCAAGGGTGAGGTTACCATTCTTTTGGAAAATTTACTATTCATAAGGGTTATATGACTATTCATAAGGGTAGGTTGCTATTCATAAGAGTAGGTTACTATTCACTAAAAATTAAGTTTGTCTTATCAGACTCCAGACATCTTATTGATCGCAACCGTGTATGTCAGATTTTTGAAATTCAAATCATAGAAGTTACAAAATTATGTTTAAAGGTCACATGGTACTTATTAGTTTATTGTGATGTGATTTCATGTGATTATATGAAATATTTATAAGAAAGAAATTTCCATTGATAAAACATTGGGTCGTTATAATACCCCTCCCTCATTTTTTACTTATTTCTTCCTCCTTTCTTCCCCTTTCTATATGCACTACAAAAAAGGGATCTCCTTTTTCCCTCTTTAAAGAATTTTAGGGATATCCTTCATCTAAGATTAAATTCTTGATATTTCATTATTGTTGGAATCATATCAGTAATACCTTTATTCCTTTATATTCTTTTCTTCGTTTATCTTTCCATATGGAATGCTAAATTCGTGTGAGCTCTTTTGCCCTAATTTTAGGGAGTTTATCTAAAAGACCAATTTCTCTCGTTTCTAATATAGTTAGGGTTTGATATTCAATGAGTGAGAACCTATGAGTATAAGGTAGGAGGTTCCTATATTTCTCTTTAATTTTATAAGTGTTTTGGGGTGTGTATCTGAATAGGCAGATTGGGTTGACCGAGTGAGACCCTAAATAAATTAATTTTAGTCTTTAAATTGTCTGATAATATGATATGCCTATGGGCATGATCATGCTTCATTATAAATGTGCTAATCTAGGTAAGGGGCTTGTGACCAACTAAGAAGGACAATTTGGTGGTTTTATTTGAATATATTAAATGTGATATGACTACTATGGTTTCATAGGAACACGACAAGAGTGGATTGAGGAATTTAGGTGATGTTGATCATTGAGATTGAGGTGAAATGATTCCTCAGGTTGATCTTGGACTGAGATACATGGGGTGATGATGATCATTGGGACTAAGATTACATGGTCATCAGGATTGAGGTGATGATTCCATCAAGTTGAGGGCATAGATCTTGGGACTTAGGATGGATTTGACCATCGAGACTTAGCGACGTGGTCACAGGGACACGAGGTGCCAGATGATGTGGATTGGGATATGTTGGTGATTTCCTCTCATCATTATTGGATGACACACCATTAGAGTCATGTGCACACAGATAGGACTTGGTTGAGGTGGTTTTTACCACTCGTTGTGGGTGGAGGCCTCCATAGATGTTGCGGATTAGGGGATGGTGTTGAACATAAGTTATGTTGGAGGTGATCACTGTAGAAAGACACATGGATAATGATGGACCATCAGGTGTTGGTGTTGAGTCCATCAGTTGAGGGATGAGGCTCGTCTTTATACTTGAGGCTGATGAAATGAGATTATGGGAGGATGGATATCATTGTGTCTCGGGATGCTGGGTTGTTGAGATGATATTGATTATTTACATATCAGAGGGAAAATAATTCCATGCCTTAGGATGTCGGTTGTTGAGCCAATGGTGATTTTTTGAGTAGAGGTCCAAGGGATTAGGGACTTGATGGGTGTTCTATTTGGATTCTAGTTACTTGATTAGTGGAACATGTGGTGTTAGAGGGCATGATGTACTGGTGAGATATTTATGGGAGGTGCCTGGGGGCTCTCTCGGCATGATACTCTTCAGGGGATTCTTGAGAATTAAGCCATGGGTCCTCATCACTACAAATATATATGTCTATACATGTATTGTATTCCATATGTATATTTAGGGGCATGTTTACAAAGATATACCAGAGTTAGTCGAAGTAGGAAAACACTTCCTTATGGTTGTTGAGCATAAGGGAATATGGTTAATTATCAAATGTTCATGTTTTTCCTTTTATTTATATTTTTCATACACTGTACAATTATGGATGTAAGATAGGAACATGTTGGTGGTGTCTGACTGAGTTCATACTCACATCCTACATGGGCCCCTCGATAAATGTGTACACTTTATGTCTTTGAGATCAGGTAAAGGACTGGGCTTAGGAGTTATACCTTAGTGATCGTGCATGTACCTTTTTCATGGGATGGATGGCAGTGGACCAGATGGTTCCTCTGCATCAAGATGGACCTATTTTTTGGATTTTATATATATTTACCTTGTATGGTAGGCCATGGGAAACCTTTATTATCTGATTTTTATGACCTGACTTGTTTTAGTATCTACACATGGTATTATGCCTTTGGGATTGTTTATTACTATTGCTGTTTTATTATGCTTACGCTGAATTTTATTAATGGTTCCACTATTATGGTTTTTATTCCGGTGTGTTATATACATATGGACCATTATTATTATCACCACCAAATGGTATAGTCTCCCCACTATCACTACATTAGAACCTCACTGCTAGTCGACAGCCTTTGGTGTACGAGGAGGTGAACCTAAGGCCAAGTGACCAACCGGCCCAAAGCAGTGGCAAACCGGGTCAGGGCGCTACAATTAATTTCAATAATTAAAAAATTTACATTATATCTACACAAAAAATTGATATCTAAAGTATATACATTATCTGTTCTTGATGATCTAAACTTAATATATTTTTATTTAAATACCGATTAGGCATTATTAGAGAAATCAATCGAATAACCATCATAAAAAAGCTGATAAATATTTATTTGGTTTTGCTTTAGGACTTCAACATAGTATAGTTTTTTGATGAGGTTTGAATTTGGATTTCCATCTAATCCAATGACAACAATTTTTCCTTTTGAATTTTCACCAAATGTGACATAACCTCCCTTAATCTTTGATAATGAGTCAAAGTTTGAGAAATATCCACTCATATTCCTTTAAAAACTACTATAAATAAACCATTTTGAATTTTTGTTCATGTGGTTTGTTCCCTACATAGGAAAATTAAACAACAAGATTCTTTGGTACCCAAATATTCTTGGGTCCAACAATTTTAGGTACAAAAGACATGGGAGATCAAACCTGTTTTTGTTTTCCAGAAAATCTAGAATGAAATTTTGAAATGCTTCTTGTAAGAAAAGAATTTTTAATTCCACATAGTCGAGGATATTTTAAACTACAAATATTAACATAGTTCCCTAGTTCACCATAATGAAATAATGTAAACTTATGATGATTTTTATTCTTAGAGCTAGGAAAAAAGTAATTATTAGAAAACTTTAGTCTTTTAAGTTGTCTTCCTATACCATATTTTTCTTTATTGGGATGATTTTTACCAAGGATTTTGTTTAGGTAATCTTCCCCTTAGTAGATAACTTGCAACATCTTTGTAGTTTTTAACTTCTTTCTCTAGGTTATCAATTGTTCTAGACTATTTAGTACTTGATGTAACAAACCTTTCCAACTAGTTTTTCAAGTCTAGAATTTTCTTATTTAAGTCCTAATATTAATTATTTTTTTTGTAGGAGTTTCTAAGAGATTTATTTTTCTTTTTTAAGATTTCATACTTAGTTTCTAACATGGTACAATATTCATTTAATTATCTATATGAGAAAATTTCATTTTCATACTCAAACTCATGCCTAGAAGAATAACAAGAGTGTACCTTATCCAAATGTTCCATGAAAGACATGTTGGATTTTTGATTAGATATTTTAGCTTTTGATTCTGCAGATAAATAATCACTAGAGTCTTCAGAAGTACTCCATGTGGATTTCATATCCTTCTTGGATTTCTTCTTATATATGAACTTATTCAAATATTTTTTATTATATTTTTTATTTTCTTTCAATTGAGGATAATGTGTCTTGATGTGTCCAAGATTTTTTCACTCATCATATCTTACTTCTTTAGAATTTCCACCACAATTCTTTTACTTATTTAAAGGTATTCTAAAACCTCTTATTTTATTATAGAATTTTATGAACTTTAAAGAAAACTATGAAAGTTAATTATCTAATTTATAATTACTTAAGGAATATTCTTCTTTAGATAATTCATAGATCTATATACCCTTGTTCTTTTTATCATCTTTATAATTAGAAACCTTCAAAGCAAAAATTTATTTCTTAACCATTTTATATTCTCCATCTTCAAATTTTATTTATACCTTATAGATCATAAGAGTTCCAATGATATATTTTATTTTAAAATTCTTAACCTCTTTATATTTTCTGGTGGAAGCTAATATTCCACTTCACTTAGGAAGAAAAAACTCTTAAAACTTTCAATTCTTGCTCAGGCTCAATAATTGGTGTTCCTAGAGCATAAAAATTATTCCCAATCTCAGCGAGTCTTCCATTCAACTGAGTAATTATTTCCCCTTCATTTATTTTTAATATATCAAGATTACGTTTGGAATTATCATATCTAAGGGCCTTTTCATTGTCTATACCTTCATAAACAACTGCTACAATGGTCCAAATTTCCTCGACTGTTTGACATTGAGAAACTATTTAAACTTACCTGGACCTAGTCTACAAATAATAACATTCATTGCCTTGGAATTTAAATCATAACTAGCTTCAAGTATTAGCATTCTAAGTTTATGGTTGTATTTTTGGAATTTTATAAGGCTTCACTGCTTTAAGATAACCCTTTAAACTAAGGTTCTTCAAATAGATGGTCATTTTCACCTTTAAGCAACCATAATTATCACCATTAAATTAGGGACCTCTAACCATTGAAATACCTTATATGTTATCATCCATAACATCCATTTTAAAGAATATATTTGGACTTAAACCTTTGATAGTTGTGAACTCAAGATTCACGATCTCTTATAATAATTCTTGTCCTAGAGAATGGCTAACTAAAAACTCAAGAGGGGGGTGAATTGAGTTCCTAAGAATTTATTAACTTTTAAAACTACCCTCTTCTTGGTATGTTGGATCCAATATTTTCCTTAACAAAACAGGAATAAAAAATATATAATCTTAGAGGAAAAAGATTTAACATAGTAGTTTTATAGTGTTTCAGGGAGCAAAAATCCCCTAGTCCACTCCACCAACACTCTACTCCATGAGTTTGGTGATTTTCACCATGACATCCCTTTTTCTGGGGCTCCTAACTAAGTTCAAGTAGTTTTTACTTATTAAAAATGTCCAAGAGATTTTGACCACACTCTCACTTTACAAGGCCTTACCATGGCCTTAACAGAATCAATTAAAATGAGTGAATATGAAATAGTGATGAATACAATTTAAACAATCGTTACAGTACATAGTTGCAAGAAGAAACTAATAGTAGATAAAGACACTTCTAGATAAGATTATTATCATCAAAGCACAACTCTATAGGTTCTTCGATTGCAGTAGATGAACTTGTAATCACAACACACAAATGTTGAGTTGAGAATGTATGATATTTATTCTATGTACATGAATTTGTTCTTCATGTTGTTTGTGCATTCATATATACATTTATATATTTCATATATCTCTACAACAACTAA
Source organism: Viscum album (assembly GCA_963277665.1). Classification (NCBI taxonomy): domain Eukaryota; kingdom Viridiplantae; phylum Streptophyta; class Magnoliopsida; order Santalales; family Viscaceae; genus Viscum; species Viscum album. The sequence goes on along the minus strand of OY728121.1, from coordinate 1,071,478,719 downwards.
CTTTCCTATTTATATCTCCTTTTTGAATAATCACACTCAATAATCACAACAATTGAGTGAATGATACCTTTGAAAATCTGATGAGACAAAATCTTAATGGCATGCCCACCCTTTCCAAATATGGAATAGCCTTGTGAGGTAGAGTTTCCAAAAAACTTCTTCATTGAGTTTTTCCATTCTTAACAAAAATATATTCTGACTAAATCTCTCTTTCATTATTTAGACAACTCCTTTTCTGATACACTTACAAGCATGAAATGAATTATTGAGAGATTACACCAATGTTACAAGTATAATCGAGACAGTCTATGAGATAGATTGATCTTTGTAGGATAAGCATCCGATATTACTGTTCTTGTATGATAAATTTATGAATAACTTCATAAGATAAAATCCTTTATATATTGTACTATGTAGGATAATCTGTATTCATATTTTTCATAAGATAAATTCTTTCATAATTTGATCGTTCAATTCTAAAAGAGGGATAAATTATAATGATGACCATAAGATAATTATTTTACGAATGTACTCTTCATAAGATAAAGTATTTTTATTACTGATATTTCCGGTTTTGAACATGCAGCACAAAATTTCCTTCATAAGATAATATATTTTTTAGAATTTTTAAAATAAGATTCTGCATAATAAAAACTTCAGTAGAGATTTGAGAATTTGGTGAAGATACAAAAATATCTTCGTATAATGATTATGTTATGCGTAATATAAATTTCTAGCATAAGATAAATTCTTTTGATATTTATCTAAAAAAAATCTCATGACTTATAAACAGTGTTAGAGATAAAATTGAAACACTCAAGATAAACTCATTAGAATATTAATAGGGATTTTTTGAATCATCAAAACACATAAGAAATCGAAATATGTTGGAATAATATAATTCATTTGAATATAACTTCCACCTATTCCCCTTATCTCCTTTATTTCAAACAACATAAACTTCTAATCTCATTTCACTTGAAATATTCTTTGGGGGAATCACTTGATACCATTTTATAGGATTTTACATGTTGGGATGCTATAATGGTATAATCATCAGTAGATCTTCTCCCCATATGTCAATGTAGTCCTTGCATTAGATTAAGAGAGACTAAGCTCCCTCTTTGTCAATATACTCCAGGTATCCTGTGATTTCTAGCTCTATTAGTTAAGTATTTGTTAACACCAAATAAAAATTTAGATTTTTATTTTAATCTCAAAAATCTCATCAACTTTGGATATATTTTGAAATAATTTTAGTGAGTGGTATTACCACTTAGAAATAATCCATTAACATAGCCTATAAATTTACTAAGTCTAAAATCAGTGTAGGAAACTAGAGATTAATCTAATAACATAACTACAATCCATTACATTCACCCCTTTCCATAAGAAACATGAAATCATACTTTTAAACTTATACCAAGGAATTATTCCTATAAACTCAATCACACTTTCATAAAACCATTAGTGAATAATTATGAATTACATAGTGTGTGAGTAAAACTAGATTTCATCTTTACAAATCAGCATCAGACACCAAGAATGATACCAATTTTCAACACTGATATTAATAGTCAAAATAGATTTCTTCTTTTATTTACCAGATGTATTTCCTTGGTTGATGAGGATACCACCTCTTGGATCTTCATATCCAAATCCCTTAGCTTCTCCAGATTCATCATTTAATATAGAATAAATATTCAGCATGAACGTCATCCACCTATAACAACCTTTTCTATCCTAAAAACCATTAACCATCACAAGTTAAACCATTTTTTAGATTAAAAAAACTAAATAACGAGAATTATTTTTGTTTCTAATTCTTCATAAAGGGTGTCCTATTCCATTTTCAAGGTCTCACATCGATTGATAATATGTTATCTTGACACCAACACTACAACTAGGACTTCATACCACTTGTGACACCGCTTATTATTGCTATAATTATTTTTTTACGCTTCTTATATTTACAGTTCCAATTTCAAAAAGATATCACATGCACTAATTCCAACATCAATTATAACTTTAGAGCATTTCACAATACCACTTGTATATTTTGACGAGACTTCCCTATGGATCATATCTCTTAAAAAACCTACAACACTTCAATAATAATTATTTTATTTTAAATATATAGGTAGAGGGTACCTTCTAATTTCCTTAAGTTAAGGAAGATGGTTGGTATTTAGTGGACAAACCCATTTATTTTAACTTTCTTCCAAGCCTTTCTAATGGTTATTCTTACAATACCACTTATACAAATTTTATTCTGGGTAGTTTCTTTGGTTTTATCCTTTCTTGTGTTGGGGTTTTCCTCCATTGTGAGACTAATCCCACCCATGCATGATTAATCCTTTGATATACCACTATTTCATTTTTCTTTATGCTTCCTCCTCTATAGTAGAGTTCTACCAATAGTCTTCATCTCTTACCTTATAATGGTTTTTGTGAGACCACTTAGGCATGATTTGTGTCTGTCCTCTTTAATAACCATGTGAGCCACCTCAATCATTTTTATCCTTGATGGTCCTTTCTTTACATGCTCTTCCATATTTACCACATATGGAGAAAATTATGTCTTTTCCCTCTAAACTTGTTTTCATTTTCCCAAGAGTTTTGTTGTAAGTAAACTAATTTTGATGCCTGATATACCCTTCACTGATCTCTATCACTATTTTCCTCCAATAAAATAAATCTATTTTCCAGCTAAACATAATTTCTTTCAGTTCATGTTCTCTTCCCATTTTTAACAGGAATAAAAGATTTCCTTATGATGCTTAAAGATCTCATCTTTCTATAATTTCTGTACATGTGGTTGTGATTAGCACAAATAAAACATCTCCTGTTAAAAAAATACCTTATATAGTCATGCCTCAGTTGAGATGTGGTTGCAATAGAATTATTTTATTCTTTAAGACCTTGGCCTTCTAGACATACACTCATAATGTGTCCCAGTCTTCTAAAATAATAAAATTTGTTAAATAGCTTCCTTTTGGAGTATTATCTTATGTATTTTAAAAAAAACCTCTGTTTTCTCATAGATTTCATATTTCCATAACCATGGACTCCACCTATTGATGTTACAATGGGAGGGATCTTATTATTATTATTATTCTCATTAGTGGTTTTCAACATATCCTTAAGTTTCTTGATATCATCACCCTTCTCCACAATTGGGTAGCCATATCTCCCAACCCTGAGCAACTTTCTTTATAGATTTTATCTTATCTTTAAGTGGTGTTTCGAGGGGGAGAATACTAACTTTTATCTATTTCTAAGTGGCCATTTTTTTTATATCATGTGCAAGTTCACCAAGTATGTAACTTTAACCCTTCCTATTTGCACCCATTTTCATAATATCTTCATTAAAGATCACTTCCACTTTCTTTAGAATTTATCTCTTCTCAACCAATTATTCCATGTGTGTGGCTAATTCAGACTTCTTAGCCCACATATTTTGAACCTATTTTGAGTAAAGGATCTTCTCCTTAGAACCATCTCTGAGATTTTGCACTCTAGAGGACACCTTTTCTAATTCTTCACCCTAATACACTACTAGAAAATATCCCTATACCCACTATTTTTGAAAACCATGGGTATAGGGGTAGTATGGGAACCTATACCCCTCATTTTTAGACAAAACTGTGGGTATTGATTTTTTTAAAGACTCATTACCATGGTTTTGGAAAACTGTGGGGAAAAAATACCTATACCCATAGTTTTGGTCAAAATCGTGGGTATAATAATTTTTTTTCAAGGCCTATACCCACGGTTTTGAAAAAACCGTGTGTATAGTATTTTTTTCGAAGACCTATACCCACAGTTTTATAAAACCGTGGGTATATCTTTCCCGCATTGTGGTGGGGGGAAAAAATTCCGCAGGACACAAAAAATATTTGGTGGGAAAACCTATACCCATGGTTTTCCCTCCTATACCCATGGTTTCTATTAATATATTTAGGTAGATAAAAATATATAAACATATAAGCTTCATAGATGAGTTGGTGAGGCGATGTTTGGTGTTCCCTGTGGTCGCGGGATCAAATTGCGCTGACCGTTTTTTTCCAATACAAGTATCCAGATTAATATATTATGATAAATGTAGATAAATTTATATGTAAATGAGTTTTTTTGGGTTGGTTAGGCATTTCAAGTATGAAGAGAAAGACATGGGATCAAAAACCGCAGCCTGTATTTTTTTTCTAATACGGACTTCGATTAATATATTTAGTGAAATATAGATATATATATTTGTAAGTGACATAGCTTGAGTGGTGAGGCACCCAGAATTAGAAAGGAAGGTCTTGGGTTCAACACCGACCACACATTTTTTTTACTATTTATACCCACTGTTTTAAAAGCATGGGTATAAGGCTTTGACAACGTGGCAATTGGGTATGAGGATTTGACACAGTAGCAAAAAAGATATACCCATGGTTTGGAAAACTATGGGTATAGGTTGGGGACCTATATGATGCCTCAATTGCCTACGGTTCCCAAAACCATGGGTATAGCCTATACCCATGGTTTTGGGGACTATACCCACAGTTTTGAATCATGGGTATATGTCATTTTTCCAGTAGTGAGAACCATTATTTTTCCTTAGATTAGTAGTCACTTCAACTAGTCTCTTGTTCGGGCATTTCAATTTATCAAATTCAATTTTCTACACTTTCACATCAATCTGTTGAGACTTATTCTCCTCTCTCAAATTCACGTTTATTCTTTCAACTATTGATCTATCTCACCCGATAAGTGGATAAACTCCCTATTTGGGTTCCTTCACATCTCCTCATCATTAGTGGATTCAATTTCACTAGGGAAATTAGGCTATTTGGCCAATATTGTAGGATCATTGAGTCAATTAATAATAATTATTAGATTTATTCATAACTTTCCTTAGAGATCTATTGGATTCTTCCATCTAAATCACACTTTCTAAAAAAACTATTCTAGTATATGGAATACCCTTGGAGATGTGATTATTCCTCAAATTCTTACCCTTTTCTATATCACCATAAGAATGTAAGGTTAGAATAAAACTCAACTGTAAAAACTAGTTAGATCAATTCAAAGAAAAATAAATCCAACAAAAAAACTTATGATTTGATGCCAATTGTTGGGACCCACTAGGTTTATTAGTGTGGGATACCCTGAGAGGGGGTTTAACACCCCCATTTTCAGGTAATTAACCTTTTTATTCTATATTTTAAAGTTATATAATACTTGGTTTGAGTCTTTGGAGTTTCCGGTTGTTTTTATTATTATTTTGGAATGGTTTTTAAGAGTGAATGGTTTGAGTATACTTAGGTTAAACCATGCACCCTCTCTAAGAAACCGTTCAAGGAGATATTGGGAGTGACCAGGTAGGCCCACAGTTGGTACATAGTTTGTCCAAACTATGAGGGTGCTCAGGAGAATCCATGTGAGATGGGAGTATTTGGACAATAATAGTGCACATTTGGTTCAAATATTTCCAAACCGTGAACCACCACCATGAATCTCCTGGGGTGATGTCCAGTAGCATGTGCATGGTTTGTTAAACCTAAAGGTTCCGGGTGGAGTGGAAGCTCCATTGGTGGGAATGGAATTAAAATTTCTTTTAATTCAGAGTTGTTTGAAACCCCAAGAGAGGATCTTTCACATTAAAATTATAATTAATTTATTTATAAAGGGAAGAAATGATTACCTCATTTTAGGATCCCTTCTTTGAGAATGTTTTTAATCTTTCAAAAACCCCTTCAGATCAGTTTCATTACGCTGTAGTGATTCAAGTGTAGAATTCATCTAGCAGTGATCCATACGTGCTCCTTTGATCTCCAAGTAATGAAAATTTATTTATAGGTTCTAGCATGAAGAATAAATTGTATTGAATTGTTCATCTTGATCACTCCATGATCCTTTTAGATTAAATGAGTTCTTATCATTCTTAAGATAAAGAGAGGAGGAATTTGAGAGAGAGAGAGAGATAGAGAAAAGCCTGTTGTGTGCAATGATTCTATATTATCAATTTTTGATTAACCCTACACAATAGACATAACCATATATTTATAGAGTTTGGGTTTGGATTAAAATATTATCTAATTGTATATCAACCCTTAAATAATATTATAATATTTATTAAACCCCATTCCACATCATATTATTATTATTATTTTATGGAATGCACTCTAACTTGTTAAATAACAAATATTATTTTACCATCTTCTAAATTAATATTTATCACTAGACATGGTCTTAGTCTATTTGAAATCATTAGTTTTATTGAATACCTAAATAAACATTTTATTCATAAATAAATATTTTTATCCACAAACCAGTGAATAAATATTTATTAAATATTCAATAAAATAAATAAATAAATTTTATTCATAGTCCGATGAATAAATATTTATTTAATTTATGCGATCAATAAAACTTGAATAAAATTATTCCTTAGTCTTTAGAATAATATTTATTCCATTAATTAAATTCAAATATAATTTAATCATGATCAACAAAAATACTTAGTGTGTGAACCTCTAGGATTATTTCTCATTAGAATTGGGTGAGTATGCCTAAAGTCCAAGATTATTGTCTATAATTGGGTAAAGAAGCACAAGAAAAATAACTTAATGTCACAATTCCAAAAAACTACATATGAATTCTTACAGTGTAATATAATCCCTTTGTATTAATATCTCATCAAGCAAGTTGAACATTAATGGTATCAACCTATATGCTTGATATCTCTTTCTTTGAATATCTGAAATAAACATCATTACACCATGACCATGGAATTTATGAGATAGTTATATTTCAATTAAAGGGATGGGATAACAACTTTCATAAATATGGAAGGGACAAATACTTCCTCAACTTATCCATTAATAACATGTCATTCATGACACACCCATTGTACTCTACTTCCCACCAACATATGGCATGATAGTTTTTTAGTAAATCTAAGTGAATGAGTTATGACATGCATTAATGATAATCTTAAAGTCTAAGGACAATTACACATGCTTATATATAGAAATATCTGATGACACCAAAACATGTGGAATTTTTACTGGAAGGTTTATTCTCATAATCTACCATCTTGAATATTTCTAAGTGCGAACCTCATGAGAAGAAGCCTCATACTCTTATGATTACTCACACCTAATGGTCAATATACTAAGTTCCCAATCATAATACATTATCCAACCGAAGAACTGTATTTAAGAATATTGTCATAACATTTCAAGGTTATTATTATAATGGGGAACTACTACGACCTTATCAATGTGATAGATACTCTTGGAAATTATCACATCAATGTTATGCAGAATAATAGACAATATGTGATAATATATTTATTTTAATATTAAATTATTTGAATATATATGTAATCTAAAGTAAAAATTAGTTGGTTCTAGAGAAACAACTCTAAAAAAATCCCACTTGCACTAGAGCCAATTATTAAAGGCCGGTTAGTCCTCACATGAAAAACATTCTTCTACTGAGTATGGGTATAACTGCTAGTCCTACCATGTTTTCATGGCTAGAGTTGGTAAATCCACATATATATGTGGTGAATATGTTTACTGCAACATTACTATATTGATAAAATCTCTCAAGTATCAATATAACCAAGTATCCACCTCTTATTCCCATGTAAAAATCTTGACATCCTGAATAAATACATAGTCAAATCTTATCATAAAATGATAAATCTATTTTTTTGGTATAACCTAAAATTGGAATAGGATGTTGCTAAAACTGTTTCTTAAGATACGCCAAAAGCCACAACTGACTCGAATATTATAGATATGGAAACCACTGGTTGTAATAATTTTTTATTTCATATTACTTTATCCTTTTTCTATGATACTAGATCAAATTTTACCAAGTGTAAAAATGTGTTCAATTCCCCTGATTACCGATATTCTCACTTCTCTAGACACCAGGAACACATCCAATTTTACTTTTCCAAGTACTATCAGATAGTTCCAACTGAAATTATATGCAATTATGTTGGATCTATTTGATATTCACCTATTATAAAATATGCATAAGTAATATCAAACTTCAGTATATATCATGGAACATGAGATGGATTCATAGCACTTAAGATTGTAAAATTATTTTAATATCCATAATTTCTTCCTATCTTCATGTATATTCTACTGGAAGGATTATATGCCAACAACAATTTGGTCTTGATTTTTTTAAAATTTTATTTTTTAACACTATATTAATACATGTTCTATGACTAGATTTATCAAACTCATAGATACATTTTGTAGATCATGTTACCTAAAACACATTTGCTGCTTTAATTCAAAATTAGTGAAATTTAATTCCATAGTCTTAAAAAACTGGTAAAACACAAAAATTTCTTTCAAATGTTATCAACATATTTATCTTGAAAACTTATAGAATTCCCACTAACCAGTTAGTGACACATGTCACTCATCTGTTTCTAAATGAGTATTCTATGATCACTATACATGATGTGTTCATAAATTAATTTATGTAATATGAAAATCTTATTGTAATTTATTAATATCACCAAACCTTTTAGTTATGCATTATAGATATGTACCATATGGTCTCCTTTAGTCATGTCATATATACATATACCATGAGGATTCCTCTAAATTAGGTGGCCTTTACAATCAATAGCTCAATGATCATAGAAATATTCTTTTACAAAGTAAAATTCAAATGGATTTTAGTCATGATGATTGGAGTATATGTATTGTTAAAGAGTAGAACTTTAAATAATCATTCATTTTTATTAGTTTCATCTTGTACCATATTGTACCATCCATGTTAAGTTTATCTTTAATACTCACCAACAATATCAAGTCTTAGAAAAATTCAAAATATAGAATCCCTGAATTTAGATACATGGAGTATAGAATTTATATCTATTTTTCAACCTTAGTATATTACCATTTACTACTAAATTGTAAGAATCCTTATTATGGAAGAATAAAATATATGTTTACTAACAATCCAACTAAAAGATTCTTCAATCTTTACCAAGTGAAATATTTTACTCCACTAAGCATTTATAAAATTTATTAAAGTAATCTCATGAAGTATATGAAGTTAACTTTAGATTTGTAATAGTTAAAATAGCCATGTTGAACTCAATCTAAAAGTTTTACAATGTACCATTAGCTAAAAAGGTTTATTTATCTAAAACATGATAAGTAGTTTATTTGTATATCCAGTATCTTTACTCAATTGAGAAAAAATAATTTAATTTAAATAAACAAGTCAAATAATTTAATTTTATTTGACAAATAATTATCTTTTCACAATTGGGTAAAAGTATTATATTTTATATTCATCATTCATTGCAATGGATATTTGTGATTCAAGAGTTTCTAAACCATTAGCTTAGTATAAAAGTTCCATAACAACAATTATTAAAAAAAATGAAATAATTACTTGTTGTGTCAAGATGGACACTAATATAAATGCTTTGGTAACACTTATTATAAACTTGAATTAATCTATTTGGCAATGAGAAATAGTGAGCTCCCCTTAGCTGACACAAGAATCACCCTTTTCCAGCTCCTTTTGAGTTCACTCTATAACCTTTCTATTCTTTCTCATTTATTATATTTAAATACATGTATGTTTTAAGAATATTACATTTAATACAAAATTTATGAATATAAAATTGATGAATATAACTTAAGTGGATACAATTGATTTCTTCTTCAATTCATTACAATTTATTTTCTAGTGTCCATTCTTTCCACATGAAAAGAAAATATCCTCCCATTCATTCTTCTACCTTTGAATCTTTTGTATCTTTAAAGTTCACTATAAAAGTTCTTCATACTTTAGGTTATACATGGTTTATTCAGCCTTGTATTGAAAACATTTCACTAGAAGGGTTGGAGAAATAGGTTTCAATCTATCCTTATCCACTTGTTGAAGTATGGAAAAAAGTTTCTTAAGTGATTTATCTATTTGGTTTATTTAGGATTGTACAAATAAGGATAACCTTGGTGATAAGGATAATAAGATATGATTAATGGATAATTTCTTATCCAATTGGAAGCCCAATTTTTTTAAATGATCAATGTACCCCAAAATTTTGAAAGCATGATTAGTAGCTAGATTTCCTTCTTCCAGTTTATACTAATATAGTGTATTGACAATATTATTTATTTCAATACTTTCCTTATCTTTATCAAGAGAAAGAAGATGAGATATTATGGTGTAAGCATCCATGTCTTTATGTTGTATCATCAAATATCCAAACATAGTTGATAATATAATACAATGGACATAGGAAACATCCTCAACATATCTCTGGTAGGCATCCTTTTCACCTTTGATCACCTACCGGGGTGGAAGAATAGGAATAGGGGATTCCAACACATAATAAAAAATTTATGATAATAATGAAATACATAAATGATTGTACCACATCAAAAAATTTATATTTGTAAGGACATACCCTGATTTAAGGAATGATCATACCATTTTTGTGGGTTTTATTTCCATTTATAAAATAATTAAAATAGATGATTAGTACTTTAATTAATTACAAATTGTGTGAGACATAATAATAATTTTAATTTTATCAAATCTACAACTATTTTATCAAGTCCCAATAGCCCTCACCATTGAACTTGAAATGTATAGTTGCTAGGACAATCTAGTGGAAATTATCCATATGCCCCTTTGCATAATCCCAATGAGGGTTGGTTAAGCTATTGTGGAAATGATCCATATGCCCCTTTTCATAACCCCAATGAGGATTTGTTAAGCTATTTTAAGGTATTTAGGTAGGTAGGTATTTCCCAACTATGGTCTTGTAGCTCCTTGATCCATTGAGTGGACTCCCCAATTCTAAAATCTTGACTTCAATTTCCTCAAACCCTACCTCCAAATTACATAAAGTATAGAGAGGGTTGCTTCTCTTGATGTAATATGGTTAAGTAGACCCATTGCCTTCATAAGAACTTCACATTAAAATCAAGTGTCCCAATGAGGGTTGGTTAAACACTTAGTTATAAGGATTTCATTCCCAGTCACACAATGGAAGGCCAAGTCTAAATTAATATATATTTGAGGGATTTTAATTTATTATGCATAAATTTTATCTTGTTTTATCCTTAACATAACTTATTAATATTAATTTAATTTTAATTAACTAATTAACTATGTTGGATAAAAAATTTACACATAATCCATTTATTTAAATTTCATCTTTTTATATTAATTAATTTATTTATGTGATCGTGGTGTATCCACGAAATAAATAATGTATATATATATATAAATAAATAAATAAATTACCTGATCATGTTCGTATCTAATGGTTGATTTATTGAGTAGACAATAAATTAATCTATGACCTAGGGGAATAACTCCTTATGCCGATCTTAGAATGAGTTGCAACATTCTACCTGTCCACCTGTGTATCATCTAGGTTGGCATCATCTTGGTCCCATCTTGAACTGCCTCCACACACCTTGAGATACTCCATTAATTACAAGTATTTATAATTCACTCATAGGTGAGGGGAAACAAAGGATTGGTAAAGGGGAATTATATAAATAAGTTTAGACACATAGATTCAAAATAATAATAGAGGGAGGGATGAATCGTAGACCATAATATTTAATTTAATAATAAATAATTGAAAAAACACGAATAAATTAAATTAAATAAAGCTAACATATACAAAATTCTTGTTCAATCTCACGAATGACCATACACATGCAACAAATACGCAAAAGTAAAACTGATTAATATTTATTTCTTATTAGTTATTTATTATTATGATAAATACACTTGTATTAATTAATTAGTTAATTAATTTAAATTCATATTAACGACCATATGAATTCACTCGGAGATACCCATTATAAATTCATTCATGGAAAATAAAGGAAAATTCCAATAATTGAAGATTATTACAATAAATTAATTGAGCATTTAATAATTAGTTAAAACAATTATTAAATTTTAAAACACAATAGGTTCCAATAAATATAATAAATGTTTAATACTGTAATTATAAATTTAATGTAATTTAATTCTTCCATTTATTGGTAGACTATACAGCGTGTACTATCGATCTACACACCATGTATCTCATTTGCTGTGTACCTGAGATACACACTTGAGGATTAGGCACGTTCCTTGGATAGACCACATGATGTGTACAATCCGACTACATTCCATGTATCACTCATGTCGTGTGTCCTATTAAACCACTGAAATACTCAGTGTATTATTCAGATGTAGAACCAAATGATGTGTACACTATCAACACACCATGTGTTCTACTTTCCATGTGTCTACTTGAATCTGAAAATAGATCAGTGTTTATTTTGAATGTAAGAAATAATGAACCACACAAGGTGTATAAGAAAACTACATGTCATGTATGTCATTATTACTTTAGGCTGTCAGTCTCATTTGGTTTTGACTGTGTTTATGACCACATGAAATGAAAAAATTACACCTCTAAATCATGTAGACTACACGACATGTACACTAGCTACACATTGTGTAATCCGACAATTCGTGTGCTAGTTTTGCCTAGTCTACATGCAGTGTGCAGTAAATGCACCACTTGTAGTTACTAATTGGCATGCCATGTATCCCACGACACATCCATATATAGTGAACTTGGGTAAATGACATGTATTTTGACCACACACAATATAACCCAGTCTCACTAGCTAGAAATATTGGCACTTCCTGATGGCATCTTTGGTTATTCTTCATATGTTCTTAGACATTTAATAAAATTAAATCATGAATGATGAGAATTAAAATGTTTATAACATGTTAATTAAAATCAGATTAAATAAATAATAATATAGAAATGAAATATCTAACCTCTAATGTGTATATAGATAAAAACTCAAATAAATAATTATAAATTTTAAACATGATGACCCTAATACCACTTGAAGGTTCTGAGTGCAACATAAGTGCCTTTGGTGGGAATGAAATTAAAAATTATTTTAATCTAGAGTTTCCCTAAACCCTGAGAGAGGATCTTTCATTTTAAATTTATAATTAATTTATTTATGATAGGAAGAAATGATTACCTCATCTTAGGATAATTTCTTCGATGACTTTATTCATCTTCCAAAAACCCTTTTGGATTACCTTTATTGTGCTATAAGGATTTAAGTGTAGAATTCCTCTAGTAGTGATCCACATGTTCTCCCTTGATCTCCAAGCAACGCCAATTGATTTTCGGGTGCTAGCGCAGCGAATCAATTATCTTGCGTTGTTCATCTTGATCACTCCAAGATCCTTCAGGATTGAATGAGTTCTTCTTATTCTTGAGTGGAAGATATGAGGAATTCGAGTGAGAGAGAGAATTACATTGTGTGTAATTATTCTCTATTCTCAATTTTTGATTAACCCTACAAAATAGACATAACCATATATTTATAGAGGGTTTAGGTTAAAATATTATTTAATTGTATACCATCCTTGAAATAAAATTATAATCTTTTTTAAACCCCATTACACATAATAATAATATTTTATGGAATATGTGTTAACTTATGTAATAAAAAATATTATTTTACTCGCTTGTAAATTAATATTTATAATCGGACGCGGTGTTGGTTTGTTTGAACTCTTAAACATTTATTGAATACCTGAATAAAATTTTTATTCATAAATAAATATTTTTATCCATAAACCATCAAATAAATATTTATTAAATATTCAATAAAATAAATAAATATATTTTATTCATAATCAGGTGAATAAACATCTATTTAATTTATTCAGTAAATAAAACTTGAATAAAATTATTCCTTGGTCTTGATAATAATATTCATTCCATTAATTAAATTCAAATAGAATTTAATCGAGATCAACAGAAACACTTATTTTGTTACCCTATATGTTTTTTTCTCATTGGAATTAGGGGGGCATGCCTAATGTCCAATATTACTATATAGAGATAAGTTAAGACACCCAAGAGAAAGAACTTAATATCACAACATTGATAACCATATACGAATGATCGATGTGTAATATAATCCATTTGTCTAAATGTACTATCATACAGGTTTCACATCTATGTCATCAACCTATATGCTTGATACATATTTATTTGACAATCTAAAATAAACATCATTACACTATGACCATGGAATTTATTCGACAATTATTTTTAAATCAAAGTGCTGTGATATATACTTCCATAAATATGGAAGGGACATATCCTTAACTTATCCATTAATAACATGTCATTTTTGATGCACCCAACATACCCTACATCCTTCCAATATATGGAGTGATAGTTATTTTCATTAAATCTAAGTTTACGAGTTATGAAATGCATTAATGATAATCTAAAAGTATAAGGAACATTACACATGCTCATAGATAGGAATATCTGATGACACCAAAACATACAAAATTTCTACTAGTGAGTCTGTTCTCATAATCTCCCATTTTAGAGATTACCAAGTGTAAAATTCATGAGAAGAAGCCTTATATTCTTACGATTACTCACACCTAATAGTCTATATACTATGTGCCCTATAATATTATGTTATCCAACCATAGAACTATATTTAATAATATTGTCATATCATTTCAAGGTTCTCCTTATAGTAGGGAACTATTATGACCGTATCATTATAATAGATACTCCAGGACATTATCACATCAATGTTATGCAGAAGAATAAAAAATATGTGATAATATATTAATATCAATATTAAATTCTTTGAATATACATTTAATCCAAAGTAAAAACTATTTGGTTATAGGGAACCAACTCTAACAAAACTGTGTGGCCTAACCATGTGATGTGCATTAAATAATTTGAAAATTAGAGTTTAATGTGGTTTTACACCCTGAATCTCTCATTTTTCTCCCATTATCTCAGGATCTCAAAACCCTATCATCTCATAATAATTTTATCAATTATATTTGATCTAAAAGGTTATTTTTATGAATCAAAGTGTGTTAGATCTCTAGAATCAATATCAAGTCCCTATTTTCTCTCTTCCTTCTTAGATCTTCTCATCTTCTCTCACCCAGAATGTTATATCTAATCCGTTATGAATAGATCTATAATCTACAATGTGTTTGGATGATATATCAATTGGATCTATTGAAGGAAATAGTTTTAAAGGCTAGATCTATAGGTTTTATATGTCGTTCTTTATTTTCTTCAATTATTGTGAGGTAAATGGATTATCTCCCACTCTACTCATTTTAGAACTTGAAGGATTGATGTTTAAATAACTTTCTCTTACTTTATTGGAAAGATTTATTATTTTTAGTACCTAAATATTTTTTTTAAAATGTTACACTTATGGTTTTTTACAAATATCTTAAAATAAAACGGTTTTCAAAAGAAATGGATTTTGTTGAGAACTTGGCATGTATGGTTGGCATGAGTTCATGAAACTAAATTATAACACCTCGTTGGTTCGAACTTAGGGATAGTCCAAAAGTGGAAAATGGTTTATTCCATCAGGATATGGCTTGGTGATGGGAAGACTCACTAATCATGAATATTAGGACTGTCATTGGGCATGCATGGGCATGTGAGTTGTGAAATATTGATGCCAAGTGGTCATGATTTTGGAATCTGTTTAATTTTTTTATTATGAATTTTTTTTATAACTACCTCTACTTATATTTTGTTATAAATATAAATGTGATCTAACTTGTTTTTGTTCCTAGTGTCTTTTGTTGGGAAATCTTGGGGATTACCTACTGAATTTTATACTCACCCTCTGCTCGGGCACTTTGGTGCATTTTTAGATATTGTGTACTGAGATATAGGTAAAGACAAGGTGTCATAATTCTCCAGTGATTCATCATGATGCAGTGGGATTGGGACTTGGATTTGGATCTTGGATCTTGTTTTGGGTGATGTTTGGGTTGATTCCACCTCAATATTATTGAGTCTAGTTTTCCTTTGTTATGTCAGTGTTACACCTTTTATTTCTCGTATTCTACTTTGATGCAACCTTTTGGTTTGATTTTATTAAATTTATTTACATGAATCATATAGTTTTGTTTTTACTTATTTCATATTACATAGTTTTTTCTTGTCTCAAGGAAAATAATCCCCTAAAAAACTTGTATTCCCTTGGAACTTGTTGCCAGCCTTTGATGTCCTGGGGATGTCACCTAAGGTCAGTAGCAACTCTACCTATTCCAAATATAATGGGTAAGGGGTGGGATATTATAAATGGTATCAGTCTTGGTTGGTACATCATATTGGGATGGTGGTAAGAAGATAAAAATGTAAAAACTTGAAGTGTATATCATAAAAAGATGTAGCTAACATCTTTATACCAAACTCAAGTTACAAGGGTGGTCTGTGTACAAAGTGTTCTAAGAAACTTATAGGAGTTTTTACATCTCATCATCATGGTTTTAGACATTGATTGTAGCATATCATACATTATTAATTATATTTCCCACTAGTACTACATTGTTCATATTATTTTCATTGATTTTTGGAAATTATTTTTAATGATTTTTATTTAAGATGAGTTGAAATATTCTAAGCATTCAGTTTCAAGTGAGTGATTATTAAGTGGTGTTTCATTCTATCTTTAGAAAGAACAACACTAGTTTGATGACTGAGGATCTCACAAGAGGAAGTAAATGAGAATGTAATTGAATCTAAACCACAAGTAAATCCTCATCTCATTCAGAGCATAGTTTAGGCATTTCAAGCCATTGATAGGGGAAATCCAATTCTACAATCACACTATAAAAATCTTTCTCTGGATTATAGAAACATAATGCACTAATTTTTTTATGGATATTTAGGACCATAAAAAATGGAGGAATGAATAGAGACTATAAATAAATTTTTTAATTTCTTGGGAACCCTAGATGATAAAAAGTGAAGTTAGCGGTTTTTATGCCGGAGGATCTTTATAGGCAGTGGTGGGATATTATTGTCTAGAATAAACAGGACCAAGACCTAATATGGACATGATTTGAGGATTTTTTAATAAAAAATTACATCCAATCACCTTAAATATCACAAGGATGAAAAATTTCATTAATCTAAAGCATGGAAATCTGTTTGCGATGGAGTAGGAAACTCAATTCACGAGTTTGATGCACTTTTCTCATGAATTTTCCACTAGTGATCACTTAAAGGTGAGGATATTTGAGGAAGGGATGTGACCTGACATATGCTCCTGGCTGGTTGTTTTCTGTATTGACAACTATAAGGATATAGTGAATAGGGTGATGATAGTGGAAAAAGATATATTGGGAACCATTGTTGGGGAAAACACTTTTACCTACATGGGTAAAAGTGAGAACTCCAACACGAAGAACAAGTAGAAGAGGGAGAGTTTTTATCAAGCAAGAAAGGAACCAGAGAACCAATCAGCTAGTTTAGTATCCTTTCTACCTTACCATAATAATCAAATGAGATGTTATTAGTGTTTATATTATGACAATATCAAGTAAGAATGCATGGAGCCTCTATATGAGTTCCACAATTGTGGAAAGTCGGGACACCTAAAACGTTATTGTATGGATAATCTGAGGATGAATAATGGAAATGGATCGAACATGTCCCATGCTTCTTATTCTCATATGGTTTGATTGATATGCAATGGCAGTCTCCCCATGAACCGATCTACCTAGGGTGAGTCTCATATCACACCGACACCTCAGCAGTCATCACAGGAACAATAAAGTAATAAACAATTGTCAGGAACACCTAGAAAGTATTTGTATGGTTTTAATAAAATGATCACAGAGGATCGATCTAGTCCTTTGATGGTGTGAGGTACTATTATCTTGAAGTTTACTCTCATTCAATATTTTTTTGATACTATCATGTACCACTATTTTATTAATGTTTGTGTTGTGGATCACATGGGATTAAATTTTTAAATGAAAACTCATGTCTCTAAACATCAAACATCGCTTGTACAATTAGAGTTTCAAGACTTTAAGTGTGTAGCATATTCTATAACCATTGATGAGGTTTAATTTGTTTGAGATTTATCTATTATCTAGATGGACATATTTGACCTGATTTTGGGAATGAATTGGTTGACATTCTTCAAGGACTACACCGACTGTTATGCTTGGCATGATAGTTTCACATATTCAGATAGCATTGAGAATATATTTAAAGGGGATTGGGATGTGAATGAAAGTAGATTCTGACCTTTGGTACTGGTGGTTGGGACTACCTCTTACCATTTGGTATCAATTACTTTGGAAACTTTCAATGCAATAAGATATAGAGATTTTCTAACCATTGTAGGTCAATTTCCTGATGTATTTATTAAAAATTTCTCCAGGTTTCCACCAAAATAGAAGTGGAATTTATGATTTATATCCTACTAGGGACCGGTACCATTTCAATTTCATATTATATTATGGAACCAACAGAATTAAGGGAATTGAAGGTTTAGCTGGAAGAGTTGGAAATCAAAGGATTCATTCAACCTAGTATGTATCCATGGGTGGCATTGGTTCTTTTTGTAATAGAATCAAATGAAAATATTTGGTTTTGTGTATATTATCATAAGATAAACCAAGTTATGATAAAGAATCGATATCCTATTACATGAATTGATGATCTGTTTGATCAATTTAGGGGAGACAAATGGTTCTCTAAGATTTATTTTCAACCAGGACATCACCAAATCCAAGTTAAGAAGGAGGATATTCCAAAGACAACTTTTCAAAGTCATTATGATCATTATAATATTTGGTTATTCCCTTTAGTCTTATTAATTAACCAACAATGTCTATGAAATTTCCAAATAAGATCTTTTAGAGGTATCTTTACTCCTTTTTGGTGGTGTTTTTCGATGATATTATGGTGTATTCTAGGACTAAGGCTGATCATGAAAAAAACTTGGTCATAGTTGTAGGCATCTTGTGGGAACATATCCTTTATTCTATTCTTTCAAAGTGTTATTTTTCGATACAATAGGTAAGTTTACTTGGCCATTTCATTTCTGAAAGAGGAATCTTGGTTGATATTTAAAAGGTAGAAGCAATTATCTCTTTAAAACCACTAAAGAATGACTTTGAGATACATAATTTCCTTGAATTAATAGGGTATTACTAACACTTTGTTTATGCATTTTAATGAATTACTTCTCCAATGAAAACTTTGACAAGGAAAGGAATTCCTTTCTAATGGAATGATGAGTGCCATAAATATTTTCAAGAGTTTATGGTTAAATTTATATCAGTACCCATCCTTATGTTGCTAGATCTAGGATGAGGATATATGGTCTATTATGATGCATATGAATCATTTTTGAGATGTGTTTTCATGAAAGGTGATCATGTTGCAGCTTATGGGTCACGATAGTTATGGGTGCATGAGAAGAATTACCCAATAAATGATTTGGAGTTAGCAGCTGTAGTGCATGCCTTCAAAACCTGGCATCATTATCTCTATGGTGAGAAGTTCACAGTGTACAAAGATCATAAAAGCTTTAAATACATCTTCTAATATAGATATTTGAATATAATTAAATGAATATTTATGTAATACCTTCAAATGTTATACTTTGACTTGATGTATACATCGAGTAAAGGAAATTCAGTGGTTAATGCATTGAGTGGGAGGTCTATGGTTAGTTCTCTAAATAGGCTTCAAATTAGTGGTAGCCGATGATGTTCATAGTTGATATGCATCTAGATTATGTTGAGAAAAATGATGTTGTAGTTTTCTTTTTAGTTTATTTTATTCCTAGCTTGGTTGAGCAGGTTAAGGATGCTCAGACATCTGATCATGGATATCAAACCTTGAGGTTAAAAATAAATGGAGGGGATACCATTGAGGTGTGGATGCTAGATGGGGGATCTCTGTTTCATTTTAGAGACCATATTTTGGTTCCTCTAATTTACCAGGAATAAATTATTTTTTATACCATGACTTGAGGTGGTATGTTCATCATGACATTCAAAAGATGTATAAGGTGATGAGAACACATTTCTGATGGGTTTTCATAAAAATAAGATCCACAAAGTATGTATCGAGGTGCCTCAGCTATCAATAGGTCAAGGTAAAGCACCGATGACGATCCTATATGTTGCAATCTCTACTAATAACCATGTGTAAATGGGAATAAGTAGCTATGGATTTTGTCATAGGTCTACCAAGAACATCTCAGAAACACAATTCTATATGGGTGATTATGGTTTAGCTCATAATGACTTCTCAATTCATCCCTATATGTGAATATAATATAGGGGAAGACTTATAAAAACTTTATATTTGGAAAGTTGTAAAGTTACACGACACGTTGGTTTCAATTGTGTATGACTAGGACCCCAAGTTTACATATCGATTATGGAAATCCTTGTAGAAATCCCTTAGAACCTAGTTGACTATGAGCACAACTTATCACCCCCAAACATATGGTTAGTTCAAACAGATGATCCAAACATTGGAGGACATGATTATAACTTATTTTTTGGATTTTGGAGGCTTGTGGGAGGATTATTTACCACTAGTGGATTTCTCATACAATAATAGTTATCATTCCTCGATACATATGGATCCTTTTGAAGCTTTATATGGTCATCCTTATCATTCTCCACTTTCTTGGGTGGAAATGAGTGAGACTTCACTTATTGAACCCAGAATTGTGCATGAGATGATGGAGAAGATTTAGATGATCATAAAAAGAATGGTGTTGGCTTAGGGTCTTCAAAAATTATATGCAGGTCGTCATTGATGATCATTATCATTTAACATGGGTGATCATTTTTTCTTGAGAGTATCTCCAAGGCTAGGGAATAATTGTTTAGGTAAAAAAGGAAAATTGTCTCCTCAGTACATTATCCCCTTTGAGATACTAGACCAGATTAGATATGTGGATTATCGGTTATCTTTACCACAAAGATTCATCTTTTTTCATAATGTTTTTCATGTATCTCAATTGAAGAAGCACTATACTGATCCTAACCATGTTATTCAATGGGACCATATTGATCTAGAGATATATAATATTTTGATTCACATGCCAATACAGATTATGGATAGAAAATAGAAGTTATTATGATAAAATAGTATTAGTTTGGTACGTGTCTCATGGAATCATATCCAGATTCAATAAGATACATGGAAATGTGAGAAGGAAATTTTGGAGCAATGAACCAAAATTTTCCAAATCATCGAAAATATCCAACTTTTTAAGGACAAAAAGAACAATAGTGGGAAGAATGTAACACTCCCTATTTTAAGTACTTTGCCATTTTATTATGTATTTTGAAGTTATATAATACTTGGGTTGAGTCTGAGGAGTTTATGGTTAGTTTTGGAGTATTTTGGAAGGGTTTTCAAGAGCACACTATTTTAGAATAGTTAGAGAAAACTGTATACCCTCTCTGAGAAACCGTTTAAGGAGATATTGGGAGTTACTAGGAAGGTGCATGGTTGGTGCATGATTTGGCCAAATCATGCGTCTGACCAAGTGAAATCATGTGAGATGGAAGTATTTGGATAGTTGTAGTGCATGGTTGGAACATGGTTTTCCAAACCATGCAATGCAAATGTGTGGCTTCCTGGGTTATTTCTAATAACATGAACATGGTTGGAACATGGTTTGTTAAACCATGAAGCTTAACCATGCGATGTGCATTAAATGCTCTAAAAATCAGAGTTTAACTTGGTTTTACACCCAAAACTCTCATTTTTTCCTATTCTCCTAGTATCTTGAACTCCTTTCCTCTACAAAGTATCCTTAGTGATTACCTATGACCCAAAAGGTGATTTTGATGAATCAAAGTGAATTAGATCTCCAGAATCAATGGTAAGTCCTTGTTTTCTCTCTTTCTTCTTCGATCTTCTCATATTCTCTCACCCAAAATGTTGGATGTAATTCGTTATGGATATATCTATGATCTATAATGTGTTTTGATGAGATCTTGATTGTATCTATTGAAGGGAATATGTTTTAAGGTCAGATCTAGAGGTTTCATATGCCATTCTTCATTTTCTTCATCCATTGTGTGGTAAGTGGCTTCTCTCCCACTATACTCATTCTAAAACTTAAATGTTTGATGTTTAAATCACCCTATCTTACCTTTCTAGAAAAATTTATTAGTTTTAGTACCTAAATATTTAGTTTTGAAATGTTATACATAAGGATTTTGACGAATAGATTAAAAGAAAATGATTTTCAAAATAAATGGGTTTTGTTGATAACTTGACATGTGTGGTTGGTATGAGTTCATGAAATTGGATTGAGGTGCCTTTTTGGTTCAGAATTGGGGCCGATGCCAAACTAGCACATGGTAAATTCCATCTGGAAATGACTTAATGATGAGATAGGTCTCTGATCATGAGTATTATGGCTGTCATTGGCCATGCATGGGTGTGTGAGTTGTGAAACATTGAGGCCAAATGGTTATAGTTTTGGAAATTGTCTAATTATTTTATTATGGTATTGTTTTAGAACTTACTATAGTTATATATTTTTTTATAAATATAAATTTTAGATGAATTGTTCTTATTCGTAGTGGCATGTGTTGAGAAGTCTTAGGGATTACTTATTGAGTTTTATATTCACCTCCTTAGTAACTTTGGTGTGTTTATAGATGTTGTGTATCAATTAAAGGTAAAAGAGATGTGTCTTACTTATCTAGTTATGAATCATGATGTAGTGGTCTTAGGACTTGAATTTGAATCTTGTTTTGGGTGATGTTTCAGTTTATTCCACCCTGAAGTTATTGAAATATATTTTACTTTGTTATGTTAGTGTTATACCTTTTATTTCCCATATTCTAATCTGATGTTACCTTTTGGTTTGAGTTGTATTTTATTTCTTTTGATATATTATATAGTGTGGGTTTTCCTTGTTTATTATTCCATAGGTTGTTCTCATCTCAGGGAAAATTTCCCCCAATGACATTTTATTCCCTTAGACCTATTCCCAAGATAATGGGAAAGGGGTGGGATGTCAGAGGGGGTGAGGGGAGTGAATAAAGGTATGAAAATTTTCTAATATGAAAACTTTTTCCTAAAACTATTACTTCCATAGATGATATTGATGTCATAGTGAATAAGTTCATGAAAGAGTTTTTCCTTTAATGATGATTTGAAGGTTATATCACTTTTCATAAGATTTACTAGATTGATCAATGGATTCTTAACCCACAATAAATAATTATATCTTACAAAATAAAAATCAAGCATAAATGAAGGATAAGATAATTTTACTTGGTTCACCCGTAATAGGAAAATCCAAAGAGCATGAAATAGTGACGTGTCATGCACTGAAATACAATAACTACACAAATTGGTGGTGGACTTAATTTAGGTAACTCTTAGTACTAGGGTAACTCCCATTACAAGATTTAGGGTTATCTCATTTCCACCCAAGGGTCACTCCCTAAAACATCTCTTCTTATCTCACTACTCTAGAAAGAAATATAATTTTGCACGAAAACCAAAACCAAAACCAAATAATTACACCACTATTTTGTTGCACCATATGTATAGGGGTGCCTCTGATCTCCACAAGATTATCCTTCATATGTTTATTGTAAACATGAGATGAACAACATCACCATTAAATGATTCATCACGTAAAATCTTTTTCCCCATCGATAGGTTCCTCAAGAAGTTCCAAAATCTATCTGCAATCTTCCTTCTAACAAAGAAATAGAATAATAAATCCCCACTAAATAAAATATGTAAAGGCACTTCACTTTTATGTACAGAAAAAATCAAATACTTATTTTATTTTGCAAAAATATTTCAATGGTTATATTTTTTCCCTTCCAACATACAACCGGGAAATCTCATACTCCTTTTTCTATGATTTTTAGATCTTATTATGGAATCAAAACTTATTATTATTTGAATATATGTAATAATTTTCTTCAATTTTTTACACAATAACAATCCCATCCCTTTCCACCAATTCCTTTAAATTAGATATTTCAATGGTTTTGTGTTTTTAGATATCTTATTTAGTTCTCTTCTCCTTTTCTATGAGAAAGATATCTCCTATATTTTATAGAGAAATATATCTCCATGACTTCTCTATTCTATCACGGGTAGAGAAAACTACTTGAAAGGTGAAAGATATAAAAGTATATTATCTCCATAATATTATACATGATATTCTAATTTTACTTAATTCAACTTCTCAATCACTGTGTTGTACTTTCTCTTTCACGAAATGTGGAAGAATAGTTCATACTAGGACTACATTATTTATGTTGCGATTCTCCAATTTATTTTGGTTCTTGAACATTTTGTGACAAAAAATTATTCTTCATGATGCATGAATGTTCTGGGGCTTATTGGAAGTGATCAGGATCATTCCCAATAATGTTTTTTCATCAAATCATTTGGATTTCTCCTCATAAATAGATAAAATAACAACCCCAAAATCCACGAGACATGATCATAACATATAATTTATAATTAATTTTATTCAAGATAACTAATTTTATCACTTTATAATTACTTATTCATCAAATATTCAGTTTAGAAATATTTTTGTATCATCATTTCATTAGAGGAATCAAAGGCAGATTTCCAATAACAGTGATCCACACATGTTTCAAAAACCTTTGATTATTACTATATAATTTTCTGGGTGCTAGAAAATATTTTTCTAGTGCTTACATTGTTCTTTTTTAATTGTAATATAATCCTTATAGGAAATAAGTAATTACTCTAGTTATATATAGACTCAATAGGTTAATAGTGGAGGATGAATCTCCATTATTGAGAGCATTATAGGAGAAGAGCTCTCTAGGGTTTGAGAGGATTTTCTCTATAAATCATTGTACATAATGGTGGATAGGATTTTCTTGGGTAAGAAAATGTTATAATTTGGTATTTATAGACCCATTATTAGATAATAAATAATTTCACATGATCCCTTATTATTCTATTAATCCTCAATGAACTTCATGTATAAATAATAATCATATTATTAATATTTATTTGATATATGATAAACTCATAGATAAAGAAATATTATTTCCTTGAATAAATAGATTAATATTTACTCACATAATATTTTTATATATTATTTATCCCTAGACGATTAATCTTAGTCTGTCATTCCTTAATATTTATCATACTTTTAATGGTGTCTATTTATTTAAATAAATAAATGCCACTGTATTATATTCCAATAAATAAATAAATATTTTATTCACTATATCAGTGAGTAAATATTTATTAAATGTTCATATAAATAAATAAATAAATAATTGTTACCTTGTGAATATACTCGAGATAAATAAATAATATATATTCATGTAATTAAATAAATAATTACTTAGCGAATAAATATTTATTTTATATTCAACTCACATAATATTCTCTCAAATTACTGATGATTAAATATATTTGATCAAACAAATATAAATAATTATTAAATCATGTATGAAAATAATATTTATTCAATATTTTAAATTCACATTAAATTTAAATGAGGTTCTGGGTACAATTAGTGTATGACCTACTAGGACCCCTTCTCAGTGGCATTAGGCTACACAACCTAAAGTATAAGGTTAGTGTCTAATCATGAACCAATGATCCCATATAGAAAGAAGTTAATATCATAATAACATATTACCTCATACAAACACACACTATTCAATTTAATCCCCTCACAATATCTATAATCAAGTAGGCCATATACTGGTGTCATCAACCTATGTGTTTGATTTTTCTTTATTTGACTTTTCAGAAATGAACTTGACCATATAAGATCATGGATATGGATTTAATTAAGTTGTTCCATTCTCACTAAAGAGCCTGAGATATCAAATTCCATTAAATAATAGAAGGGAAAAATCCTTTCTTTCATTATTCATTAATGCAATATCACCCGTGACACACCCAACACATATTATCTCACCACATACAATGTCATCATGATTTTCATTAATACATAAAATCACCTAACTCATGATATACATTAATAATAATATTCAAGTCTAATTACCATTACACATGTCCGTATATAGGAACATCCAATGACATATGAAAATGTGGATTTTCTACTGGAGGGCCATTTTATCATAATATCTTACTCTAAATATTACTAAGAGTGTACACCATGAGAAGGTGTCTCAAATTCCCATGACTCTCCACCCTTGATATCCTAATTCATCTGCGTCCCATCAAATGATATCATCCAACTATAGAGCATATATTTAAGAATACTTTCATGAAACTTTTGGGTTCTCAACATATTTGGGAACTTCTATGACCTTTCAGTGTGACATATACCCTTAATACATTATCACATATAAGCCACTCAAAAGAATAATCACCATGGGATAAGATATAAATTAATATTCAACACTATGAATATTCTGATAATCAAATAGTAGTTGGTTCTATGGAAGGAACTCCAATATACTCCAATTTACACTAGATCCAATTTCAAACAACTTAATTGGTTAGATTCACATATAAACATGCTTATACATAAATATAGATAAATATATTGATACCACCATGCTACTCATGGTTGTTCAGCTTAGTATGACCTCATCTCTCTAAGAAAATATCTCATGAGATGATATCACATAGTGTATATCTTTTATCGTCTGTCATCCTTGACATATTTGATAATTCCATAGTTAAAATTCATTAAATCATGATTGAATTTTTACTATATGGGTATAACTCCAAAATATAGAACAAATAATTGTTGAACTTGCTTCTTAAGATTCATCAGAATCCATAATGTACTCGGTCTAATATATATATAAACTACTGACTATACTATGATTGGCCATTTTCACATTATCTTAACATAACTATGATACTAGATTAATATGATCTAAAGAAAAATAGTTTTATATTACCTAAAAAATAGCATTCCCATTTCTCTAATTACCAATAACTCATCCAATTTTATGTCCTTAAACACCATAAGATAGTTCTAATTTCCAGCCAATGCAGTTCTCCTAGTCTCATTTTATATTTGAATTATATGCTATATACATACAAAAGATAAAAGTTGTGTACCTTTCATGAAATATAAGATTTATTTATAACATACTCTAGGAATAAGTAGTCTATACATCACAATAATATCACGGGACACTAGAAAAAATTTGGGTATATTGTCCCATTATGTATTTTTTCAATGCCATGTCAACTGGGTACTATGACTTGGATTTAGGAACCCCTCAATCTAAGCTAGTAGATCATGTTCCCTAGAACTTGGGTTTCTTCTTAATTAATTTTTTAGTAAAACTATTTTTTCTTATATAACCATAAGACTAATCAATTGTTTTCCACATGTTGTCAAAAACACCTTTCTTGAAAACTATAGTGCTCCCACTAACCTCTTGTAGACACCTGACAACATTTCATTTCAAATAAATGTACTATAATAAATATTATCATTTCAACCCATAAATAGATCCTTGAAACTTGAAATCCATATTGGATTTATTTTATATCACCTACATTTCTATTCATGTCATATAGATATCCATAAAGTTACCTCTAAGGAAAGTGGCCTTGACATCTGATGCCTAATATAACAGTCATAATAGCTTGACAAGTAAAATTAAAATGGATTTAATCATGATGGATTTGTATAAATAGTAAATCCTTATTAGTACCTTTCTTGTACCATCAATGTATTATTTTTGTTGAATACACACTAGTAATTTTACATTAACCACCAAAATATAAAATGAATATTAGTACATGGAATCCAAATTTAAGTTCATATGAACTTTCCAATCATAACTAGTTGCAACTTTCTTCTCTCTATAGTATTTATTATTATTATTGAATATATCACCCACCATAGTGAATATAAAACCACTACTATGGTTTTAACCATTCTACATAGTATGTGTCTCTGGAATAGTTCCTCCCAATAACACTTGTGGAGTTTAATGTTCTTATGCCAAATTGTGCATCTAGAGGAAATATTCCATTGAAGTATTTCTTGCTCCCACTATATCAAAAGGGATGTACTTAACTCATAGAAATAAATTTAGTATTATTAATACATTTTCAATCTTAGGGGTGTTAATATCCTTAATGGTGATATTATATTTATTTGGGATGCCCCTTGTGTTTTCATGATGCACATTTTAAGATTTCACCATCTTTATAAATGGATCCCATAACAAATACACGATGCTATGACATAATGGATTTAATTTATATATAAGAACTTTATAAGATATCCATTAGTCAATATAGTTTTCATATGGTTAATTTTTATGCTGATATTTTTTAAAACATGTCTAGAAAGGAATCATAGATTATTTGTGATATTTATAAGGCTCTTTATCAATATACCTTGTACTATCACCATATCTATGATGTGAAAATGGCAATGAGATTTTAGGATAACCTTCACTATACATTTTATGATCAATTAATGCTTAGTTAAGATACTCTTTTACATACCAACCCAGAGGATCCTATATATTTTACCAAGTGAATTAATTACTTTAATTCATAATTCTTAAAATTTATTAAAGGAATTTAATAAAGTATATGAATTTACCTCTAGTTTTACCTTGGTGATATTCATGCTATGTAGCTTAATAAATGGCGAAATATTTGTGGAATAACTTTATTTCTAAAGTTGTATTTGTATAAAACTTAATAATTATGTATGTCAATAATACATAAAGTGTTTTTAGTAGTAAGGAGAAAAAAAAACTCTTTTGGATATATGTATTGATAACAACCTTTTAGTTTTTTATATAAAAAATTATCTTGCCACAAATGTGTATGAATCTTATAATTTATATTCATTAGATATTACCAAAATTTGATATCAATGATTCTAGTATTATTTAACTATTAATTAAGTGTAGAATAATATAACAACATTAATTTTTTTTAAACATTTCTCAATGTGTCCAATATAACACTAAGATAAATGTACAGGTAAGAATTAATATAAACAATAGTTCAACTAGAATGTATCTATTGATATAACATGCCTCACTTATCTAGTTCTTGTAATAAAATAAAAATTTATTAAATAACCAAGAAGTGAGATAGAAACACTGCATAATATGATGAATATATTCATGAAGTATATGTAACTAATTACTTCTTCTTCAATTCATTTCAGTTACTTTTAAAATGACATTACTATACACATGGGAAGAAAATAACTTCCTATTCAACATGATACCTATAAATCTTTTGTCTCATTGAAATATGTTGTAAAGGAACTATTTAATAAAATATTCATGGGATTTTAAACCTTTACATTCATGTTTTTGACTACAAGGTTTATAGAACCGAGTTCCTTAAAGATATTATTTACCTAGTGAAGTTTTTTCAAAATATTCCTGAGATATTCATTTGTATTATTCATCACATAAGATAAATAAGGATAATCTAGAAAGTAAGGATGTTTTTATGAGATTAATATATAATTAATTATACATATGGAAGCCCAAAATTCACTAAATGATCAATTTACTTCAGTATATTTAAGACACGATCAATAACTATGTACTCTATTTTAGTTTATACTAGTATAGTTCAGTGACAATATCATTTATCTAAAGCCTATCTTATTCCTTCTAAATAGATATGAGATGTGATATCATGGTATATGAATTTGTATCCTTATGTTTTATTATTATTTATCCATATATAACTGATATTCTGATGCAACAGACAATTGAAGAATCCCCATATACCTCCCATTGGGATCCTTCTCTCCTTTTGTTACTGTATTTGGTGGATGAATTAGTTTAGGGGATTCCGACACATGGTATAAATTTTATTATAGTGGTTCAATATATGAAACAAATACACCACCCATAGAATTATATGCCAATAAAGATATCATCTATGTCCTGAATATAGTGTTGTGATGATTTCTCTTACCATACTCTATATTAAATAAAAAAATATTTTATTTTTTATCTTGATTACCAAAAGGTATGACATATTATTTATTTATTTATTATACTCCCACTATTTTATTGAAATCCATTAGTCCTCATCATTTGGTTAAAAATATCCAGTTGTATGTATATTCTAGTGGAAATGATCCATATTCCCCTTTTTATAACCTATACTTGGGTTTGATAAGTTTTTTGAAGGGTTTTAGGTAGGCGTAACTTACTAAATGAATTAATTAGTAGCCCCTTGATATATGGTTTAGACTCCCCAATCCTG
This sequence comes from Viscum album, assembly GCA_963277665.1. NCBI lineage: Eukaryota > Viridiplantae > Streptophyta > Magnoliopsida > Santalales > Viscaceae > Viscum > Viscum album. Next base: position 1,071,448,592 of record OY728121.1, on the reverse strand, counting down.
AAACGTTGGATAAGAATTTTCTCAATTCTTTACCTCTTAATTACACTAAGTCCTACTTGGGTAGTCAACCCTTGATGTGAATTAAGTTAAGTCAACCCAAAAACCCAATTTAAAATTACTTGATAATTGAAATCATCCCAACTTGGGTCGGTTAAGAACTTTGAACTATGATTTGTTTTTAACTAGTTAGTGGAAGGTTATAATAACTTAATATTTAAATTTGATTGATTTTTATATTTTATGTGTAAATTTTCCATTTCATATTATTATATTCTTGTTAATATATTAAGTATATTTTACTTAAGTGATTAACTATGTCTAGATAAAATTTATGTATAATCTAATTTATTTTAATTCCATCAAGTATGCTTGTTAATTAATTTATTAAGTGATAATGATAAAGTATCATAAATAATTAACCATGAAACTGATAGAAATAAAATAATAAACATGGAATTATCATGATATTATCTAATGGTTAGTTTATCTAGTAGGTGATAATATAACCATTTACCTAGGGAAAAATCCTTGAACCATAATTTGGTTTGAGCTACAATAATCAACCTGTACTCCAATATAACTACTAGGCTGGTTTGACCTCAACCCCATTTTGAACTGCCTCCACTCACTTGGGAGCTCCATCCATTACAAAATATTTACTCACACACATGTGAGGGGAACTAAAAATTGGTTAAGGGGGCTTACATAAAAGGAATCATAAGCATACAGACCCTTACATAATAGATGAGGGGATGACTCTCATACCATCATTTTAATTTAATAAAATAATTATCACAAAAACCATGAAAATATAATTAAATTAAAATAAACCAAGCACATACATTGGTTGATATAAAGTCATAATCATAAATTCATACAAGGAATACATATTTGTATATTGGTTAACAGTCACTTCAATTCATTCTTTTATTAAGATAAAATCACCTTGAATTAATTCAATTAATTATCTTATCAATTAATTAATTAATTAATTTTATATTTTCCCAACAAATCCTAAAAAGTACATCATTTTAATTTAAAAAAATTAATTAAAAAAATTTTATTTAAAATTAAATAAGTAAAACATATAACCAACTTCACAGTTTTTAGTCGTGTATTAAATATTCACATGGAATGTTGGTATACATGGAAAGTCACATGGTTAAGCAGAGTTAAATTCTGTATGTTGTAATATTTTATAATAAATAAAACATTTATGGCAATTGGACACATTATAACTCACACGGTGTGTACTAATTTAGATGCCTGTAATAAATACATTGACCATTATGGTGAATTAATTATGTGAAAATTAATTGAGCATTTAAATACTCTTAAAACCTTATTATATAGTAGCACAGAAGATGCTAGAAATGAAGTTTGGTTTTAATTCCACAATTCATCATTTATTCACAAAATTTAATTTTTTTAATTATTAGGTGATTACAAAATGTGCACTAGTAAGCTACACTCCATGTATATCACATTGCGTGTCTCTATGGAACATGCTCAGGTAACTAGGTGTGTATATCTTGTGGGAATTAAGGAGGTACATGGTATGTACATAGGCTACATGGTACATAATTTCATTAATTATGAGTCAACTGACTTTAAGTATTTATGTTTCATGTGATGCATACATTGAAAAAACGGTTTTTGTGAAAATCCTCGGGTGAACCATGTAAGACTACACAACGTGTAAGCAGGTTACACAACGTATAGTTCCTAAATCCACACACCATCCTGGTGAATTAACACACGATGTATTAATTACTCATAGTGTTTATTTCCATGTGGTAATACATGTATCCTGTAGCTTATCCAGATGCGGTGAACCTTGTTACATGGCATGTACTTTCTAGTTACATGTTGTGTAACTATTTCATCCAGCCAGAATACTAAGCACCTCCCGATGGAACCTCCAGTCATTATTAATCTATTATTCATGTGTTCTGGATAATATAAAGGTTAATGAATGTGTATTATAGATTATTTGATTACAATAATGAATCAATAAAAACGAAATACTAACAAAAACATGTATATAATTCAATGAAAAACAAATAATTATAAATTATTATGTGACCGCTTTGATACCACATGAAGGTTCCAAGGAACAACATAGGTGATTAGGCCCATTATCAATGATGTTTTTCATAAACTTCTTTAGATTTCTCTTCATAACTAAATGAAATAGAAACCTAGGAATCCAAGAGACAATATCATCACATATAATTTATAATTAATTTGAGTTAAGATAAATAATTACCTCTTGTTATAATTATTTATTTGTCGATGATTCAGTTAATACCTCTTGTTGTATCATCCTTGCATAAGAGGAATGATTGGTAGATTCCCTATATGAGTGATCCACATGTGTTCCATAAACCCTTTATCATCACCATAGAATTATATAGGTGATAACACAAATGATTGTAGCACTTGATTTGATCTTCATTGATCGCAATAGAATCCTTCAAGGCAATAAATAATTACACTAGTTCTCTTTAGACTCTAGAGAGACATGATGGAGTATGTCTTTCCAATATTGAGAGCATTCTAGGAGAAGATATCTCTAGTATTTGAGAGGATTATCTTTAGAAATCACTATGCATAATGGTGGATATGCTTGGATAGGTTTAAAAAATGATATAATTGGGTATTTATAGGCTTAGGGTTTAAGGATAAATAATTTCACATGAGTCCTTATTATTATCCTAATCTTTAGAGAACTCCAAGTATATAAATACCCGATTAATATTTATTTGAAATATTCCAAACTCACAGATAAAAAATATTATTTCCTTGAATAAATAAATTAATATTTACCCACCTAATATTTTTATATATCATTTCTCATAGGAACATTAATCTCGATCCTATAGTTCTCCTTAATATTTACCAAAATTTTAATAGTGTCTATTTATTTAAATAAATAAATGTCACTACATTATATCCTGATAAATAGATTAATATTACATTCATTATATATGTGAATAAATATTTATTAAATGTTCATGTAACCAAATAAATAAATATCTATTACCTTATAGATATATCAGAGAAAAATACTTATTATATATTCATATAATTAAATAAACAATTACCTAGTGAATAAATATTTATTTAATATTCAACTCACATAATATTCTCTTGAATAATAGATGACTAAATATATTCAATAAATGAAACATGAATAATTATTAAATCATAATTGGAAATAATATTTAATCAACATGTTAAATTCATATAAAATTTAACTGAGGTTCTAGATACACTTAGTGTGTGACCCTTTAGGCCCATTTCTTAGTGGCATTAGGATACATTTCCTAAGGTCCAAGGTTTGTATCTAAAAATAATTCAAGGATCCCATAGAGATATATTTTAATGTTTTAATAACATATAACCTCATATGAATGCACACTATGTAATATAATACCATTATCATGATATCTCTAATCAAGAAGATTGCATACGGGTGTCATCAACCTACGTGTTTGATGTATCTTTATTTGACTTTATGTAAATGAAAATTCCCATAGAACACTATAGATATGGATTTAATTAAGATATTATATTACCCTAAAAGGGAATGAGATATCAAATTCTATTAAATAATTGAAGGAACAAGTCCTTTATCACATTATTAATTAATGTAATATCACTCATGATGTGCCCAATGCATCCTACCTCACCATGAGCATATATCATCATGGTTTTAATCAATACATAAAAGTATGAAACTTATGATATGAATTAATAATAATATTTAAGTCTAATCACCCTTACACACATCCATATATTAGAACATCCAATAACACATATAAATGTGTATTTCCTATTAGCGGGTTATGTTCTTATAATCTCTACTCTAAAGATGACCTTGGGTGTACACTATGAGAAGGTGTATCAAAGTCCTATGAGTGTCCACCCCTGATAGACTATATCGTCTATGTCCCATCAAATTATATCATCCAATAATATAATATATATTTAAGAATGTTGTCATGACACTTCTGGGTTGTCATCATAGCGGGGAACTACCATGACCTTTTAGTGTGACATATTCCCTTAGGTCATTATCACATAGATTTCACAAAATAAAAATCATCACATGATAAGATATAAATTAATTTGAAACACTATGAATACTCTGGAAATCAAATAATAGTTGGTTCTAGGGAACCAACTCCAACAATGCAAACCTCCAAAAATAACCCAACCCTAAGATTCACAGGGTCCTCTTCATGACATGTTATCCTTCTTCATAAGTCATAACTTTGAATTGTAGTGTGGTCTTATTTTCCATGGAGAAATCACCTATACCAAGACCATACCCCTAGAATCTATCCATATCCATTAACAACATGAGATTCTTTTCTCACAATGTGAAACAAACTCGCTCATTCTCTTCCTAGAATGACTTTCACTATCGCGATGTGATAAATCCTTATCCTAGAATTGGTATAGGGAATAATCATACATATTCCCCTTATCCTTATCAAAAAAATCTTATGCGTTAAGGTTATTTTCTGAATTCTTGAAAATAAAGACTCAACATGACACCATCTCCCATAGTTCAATAAATAATTTATCTCTAAACAAAACAAAGCTTAACATTCATGAGATCCTATTCACGAGATAAAACTTCTCCTATAACGCTAGTCATCATATTGGGAAAGAATACTCATGACGTGACATAGTCAGCACTAACACCATTTATGTTCCTCTTCTAGCAGCAAAATAAAACCTCATGTATAATAGAAAACCCTCATGAAATATCTTAAATAATCTTACGCACACTGGGAATTCCATGATATTTTCATCTCCCTAGAAACCCTCATCATGACACGACAAAAGGTGTCACAATGCGATTTCTATCTTGTAGAAAGAACCCTTCCAGTTTCTTCCAAAACTACGAAGCCTTTTTTATTACTTTGTTGGACCCTTTGGAAATCCCTTTAAAACTTATGGATCAACTAAAGAAATAGATATTCAGTACTTCCAGAACACTGAATTCTCTTTCAGACTTCCATGAAACCACTTCCAAAAAACCTCAACTTATCCTTCTAGAATAATTTTTGGAATAACTCCAACACATATAAATCCAACCCATTTGTATTAACTTGGTTTTAAATAATTACACTAATGTGTTTCCAATAAATCCAACATGTCAAATTCACTATTGGGACACCAAAAATAATAGTTCATTACATTAAATATTGAATTTCAAAATTTCATGGTATCTCATATAATCTTCATTTAAATAAAAACTTCTGAAAAAAATAAGTGAAGTTAAATTAATTAAATTTAACATCATGCTACCTTATCAAGAAAACCCAATGGGAAAAACTTGACGAAGGAAAAATGTGTGACATTCTCAACAGCCTATCATAAAATCATGATAAACATTTTAGTTTTTATATCCCAATATTATAAATCAATTATTCAAAATTTATGGCCGGTAATGACTTTGTAAGAAATTTTTAAAGATTATCACAAGGCCTTATTTTCTGGATGTCAATCACACCATTTTTTTTAGTTCATAAGTGAAAATGAATTTCGATAATATATGTTTTGTTCTATCACCTTTGATATACTTTCCATTAAAATATTCTATATAAGAAACATTGTATTCATATAATATAGTGGGGATATCATTATTCATTTCCAATCCAAAATAATTTTTGATTTGATGAATAAAAGATCCAATCCAAATAAATTCTCTCATTACTTTATGAATCACAATCAACTCAACATGATTGGAAGAAGTTGTAGAAATTATTAATTTTATAGAACACCATGGAATGGAAGTTCCACCATATATGAATATAAACCCAGTTTTATATTTAGCTTTATTTATATCAGATAAATATCCAATATTTTTATAACCAATCAATTTTGATTTTGAAATATTAGAATAAAATAATCCTTTATCAACAGATCTATGAAGGTATATTAATATTTTTTTGATACCATTCCAATTTCAACGAGTATGGGAAGAATTTTACCTTGCTAATAAATTAAAAAAATAATATATTTGTCTTTGAATTTTTTTCAAGGTATATTAGTGCTCCTTTGGCACTAAGATATGCTACTTCAACAACAATAAGTTATTTATTATCCGATCATGGTCAATAAGGATATTTATCATGATCAACTTATCATATAACTGTTTATGTACTTAATATATATTATTGTTACATATAAAACCTTTTTAAGACATTTTTAGTATACCAATATTGGTAAACACAAATTTAATCTTCAAGATGTTGAGTTTATAACCTAAGATAAAACTTTTTATTTCCAAAGTATTTCATTTCAAATTATTTCTTTGAATAATCTACCACATTGGAAAGTTCATAATTAGTACCAATAATATTCAAATCATCAATATATACTAAAGCGATGATGAATTCAGATCCACCCCTCTCCACGAATAAACATGGAAAAATTGGATCATTTTTAACCCTCTTTTATCAAATATTCACCGAGATGGTTATACCACATGCACTTTTACTACTTTAATATAGATAATGAACTTAATATAATAAAGATCTAAAGATCTATAACATGCTACTGGATTTTTTAATCCATATATGATTTTCATATAAACAATATTATCAATGTTTCTATATAGGTATGCACCCACAACATTCATTAGGAAAATTAAAGATGTTCATATATAGAAAACACCGTGAGATACTGAAAGTTTATAACTTCCATTATAGGAAAGTATGTTTTATTATAATCAATATCTAGTCTTTGTGAGAATCCTTGATCAATTAATCATGTTTTATATCTCACAACTTCATTATCTGCATTTTTATTTCTCACAAATATTTATTTGTAACCAATGAGTTTAATACCTTATGAAGTTTTCATACTCAAACAAAAAACCTCACATTTATCAAGTGAGTCAAATTCATACTATATTGTAACATTCCATTTATCCTAATTTAGTCTATCATGATCATGGATGATAATGGGTCGGGTACCCACTAATTTTGGGCGACCTGAACCCTAACCTATTTAAGTTACAGGATGCTCAAAACCTATCTAAATCTAGATATACATGTTTACTTTTTACCCTAACTCAAAACCAATTAATTAAAAGATACCAATTTAATACCTAAAACCATTTAATTTAATTTTATACTATATTTTATTTTTTAAAATATTATCAAACTGATAGGAGAACCGTCCCATTGGGAATCCATCATGTTTTAATAATATTAAAATAAAATTTTATAATATAATATAATATAAAATTAAAGGGGTTTGAGTTTTTAGGTATATTATAACTGATACCCAAACCCTACCTAATTAATAATTGGGTTGTCCATATGAAACCTATACATGTTTGGGAGATACCTGAAACCAATTTTATCTGGTCAGGTAATTTGGGTTCCCATTACCGTCCCTAATAATGACATTCATCATTTTTTTAGGTTCTTGATCCTCATAAATAATATTAAGTGTCATATTATATAAAAACGTTCCATCCACAATAGTCTTTATTTATTTCCAATATCTCCTGGTGTTAGTACAATTTATAGAAAATTCCCCCTGATCACGATCATGTACTTATGGTACATTGTTTTCTTAAAGATTTTAATGATCTAGGAAATTTTTATCCTTCTTGGCTACATTTATTTCTTAAACTAGAATGAGTTGTTTACCTTCCCTTTGATGGAGATTTATATCTTTTGAACTACTGGTCTTGCATGCATCAGACATGGATTGCAAGTATTATTGATAACACTATTAGATTATCCTTATAGGGAAATCTATTCTAACCAGTCCATTTACAATGGGTATGTATAACTTTGTAACTCATTTCGAATCATTGAATATATCAGATAACTAATTTGATAATTTTTCCAAATTAATTATTTTTTGACATTCCATTTCACTCATTTTTTTATAAGGATTAGGATGTAAAAATTAAGTAATTTTCTATGATATTTTTATTAATATCAATTGATTATCCCTCTTTAATGTAGAGAACATATTCTTTCTAAATGAAAATCACAAAATCTTGTTGTAAATATATATCTTATCATTATCTCAAGATTATTTATGATTGAAGTATATTTATATCTAATTTAAATCACTGATATTTTTTAGGGTTTAATTTTTGTTCATATTAGGGGTGTTACTGGAACATATACAACACAAAAAATGTTTTTAAATGTGAAATATTTGGTTCATGACCATAAGAAAACTGAAAAGGGGAATAGTCATGATAACTTGATGGTATTATTTGAATAAGTGTTTCTACATGAAATTGAGATCCAAAATTTTTATAACTTAAATATATTTTTCAATGTAAATTTACCCTAAAATTAATATAAAACTTGGGAAATCAATTCATTTTTTTTACTTTTGTAATATGGAATTGAATTGTTAAATGGATTTAATTATAATTTTTAATTATTTTTATCATTTTGGAATTAATTGAAAACCATACATTGGTTTTAGATTCTATGTTTAAACTTATAACATACTTATTTTTATGATTTTTAATTAATTATATCATATTATACCTAACATGAAAAAGCCTACATTGTGTCTTTTACAATTTTTTGGTAATTTCTAGAAATCCATAAGATAAATATCTAGAAGATAGTTGAAGTTTAGAAGAATTTAAATACATAAGTTATAGATCACTGAGGAAAAATTGCTAAGCATCGATCTGTGTAATAAGTGATGTTCATATGTAAGATATTTCTAAGGCAGGTCCTAAAATTTGATAAAGTATGATGATGTGTAAGTTTTTTAGATTTTATGTAATATTTTATCAGTTTAGTTAGTGATACAAAACATTATATACTTGGGGATATCATGATATTCAACACTGCATGTTGATATGTAAGATAATTTTCCCCAAGGAAGATAATATGTGATATTTTTAACTTCTCCAAATCTGAAGAAGTGAAATATGTAATATTTTTTTTCTCTAGTGAAGATGATACATAAGTTTTTTTTGGGATATATAAGATAATTTTTCCATGCATAATATTTTTAATTTTTTCAAATTTGGACAAGTATAATACATAAGAAATTTTTTTCCAAGCATATGATGCGTAACATTTCCCCTTTGAATATTTGAGGAATCTACCTCTGGAGGAGATACCCCATACTGTAAAGAGAAGTGTCATTACATAGAGGTTTCCATGGTAACAAGAGATTGTATTTGAGGTTTTAAGATGATTTTATCATTTCTTCATTTAGGGAAGTGTTGTGTTGTGAATAAATTATCATGGATATGACCAACTTAAAATCTAAATTTCCCAAAAATGGAAAGGGTTTGAATTAAAATAAATTCATTCCCACTATCTTTCCAAATATGGGAATTTTTATCCTACCAATACACATGGAAACAATAAAAAAATTTGAAGTTGATAAAGATCATGGGAAATTATTGAATAAAGGATAATATTTGAGAGATTCCCATATGAAGAATCCTCACTATCATCCAAGACATGTGGAATCCATCCAAGGAATAAGGGAGATCACTGATTAACACTAGAATTTAGGTGAGTGGAGAAGAAGGGTTGTGATGCTTATATATATATATATATTTCCTCTCCCCATTTTTTAAGAAGTTTCAAACCCTTGGCCTTTGGAAATGGTTTTATTTTTAAAGGTTTACTATAATATTTTCATTTAATAGTAATTTATTTTTTTATGTTCTTATGTTATTCCTTCTCCCCTTATTTTTGATTTTCATACAATGATTCTCAAGATCTAATATATAATGAGAGTATAACCTAAGGATTACCCATTGGATGAAAAGGAATGATTATAAATGTCATACACTCAAATTTTCATTTCCTATTTTTCTTTGAGGATTTGGGTGATTCAGGAATAGAAGTGAGTGACAGTACCACATGATTCTTTTCAACCATTTTCTTTTAAACTATTAAAATCCATTTCCTCTCTAAATTCTATAATCATTGATGTATGATAGTGTTAATATTTTAATTGGTTTGTGGACTCAAAATTTTGTTTCCCTTAATATAGTGGTGAGAAAAGAACTTAGGAGGATTCCTGAGTGGGATGTCCTTTCACTTAATTTATTTAGTAAGGGTGTTTTTGACCGATTGGATGAGCATAAAGATTTAGAAAAGGGGATAAAAATAGTGATACAATGAAGTATCATTATGTATTAATCTAGGTGTGTCTCCTTTATTACATTCCATTATATCTATCCATTTATATATATCCACCCAAATTCTGTTCTACTTTTAAATTAATAAAATAACATTGAAAGCAATATAAACAATTATAAGTGTTAGAATATAAAGTTTTCATGGATTGGGACCTTATGAGACAAACCAATTATCATATCTAAGTATTATATAATGGATTTAAATTTTCTTTTATAGCCCCTAAATAAAAAATAATTTTCAAACTTGGCATCATCTTCTGGGAGTTGAGTTGATCACACACTATATTTGCACATTTATAATTAATTTATTATCTTCCTTTGTTATTTTTATTTGTTTTATTTTTTCCTTTATTTTTCTTCAGATAGGTTGAGAATCAAAGTGGTAAAATTATTTAATGGATCCTCACATATATTTCTAGTTCAAATAGATGGAAAAAATTACTTTTGAGGTTTGGGATCTGCCACTAGACAACCTATTTCAAACTAATCAATATATCTTCACATAGGATCCCAAGGAGTAACAAATTTAAGTGGATCATCATTAATAACCTTTAGTACATACCAATGGGTGAGAGGATGAAACCTAACACAATAATGAAGTTAACCAACATCAACTACATATTCCCCCACACCATCAGAGTGAATAATAACCTACACCATATGAGATTAAGGAATTCATTACTGGATCTCTACTAATTAACTAATGACTCAAGGTGTATCCAAGTGATATGAGATAATTTAAGGAAATTATGTCTATGATGGACACCTTCCTCTATGAACTCAAGGATAAAGGGTAATAATAAGAATAAAAAGTTGAACAACCTCTATCTTTTTTTGAAGAAGATAACCAATAGGTGGAAACAATATTGAAACAACCTTCCTTACCACATATTTATGAGATATTTCTCAAGGAATTTAATGTATAATAAAGGAATCCATCTAATACATTAGATGGAGATATATAAAATCTTACTTTACTTATTTTTACATATTTTGAAATTCACTTTCAAACTAAATGTCTCTATTTTGAAGATACAGATTTAACACTTTTTGAGTTTTCCTTGGAAGAAGATGAAGAAAATGAGATGTTGGTATTTGAATAAAGTATGATGGTTCCAATAATCTATTCTATAAGAACTAGTCTATAAGAATATATTCAATAGTAAGAGAACACAACTGAGCCAATAAAGGGAGTATACCTTTCTATAGATTCATTTTCTTTTGATTGTTTACTAATTGAAGCATATTTCAACTCTCCTTGTTTGGAATTTATAGATCCAGCTGATCTGTACAATACCTTGGATAGTGAAGAAGGTATTGATGATCCAACCATTAAAGAGAAAATAATGCTGTAATTTGAAGAGGTGGTTGGAAAACATGAATTAAAATCTCTAATACTGTGGATAATCCTTTATCTTCTCTACATCACTATGAACAAAAACCATAGGAGGGTATTGTAGTATAAAGGGAGGTCCCCTTATTATTTTCCCCACCCCTTATATATCTATTTTCTAAAAATTTTTGGGTGGGAATATTTTACTATGTTAACGAGGTTCTCCAAGACCAATGTCCACTTATGGACATTAGAAAAAATCACATATAGTGATTTTTATCAAAGAAACCCAACAACCTTTTTATTGGGATTACTACATTAAAAATGATAGGATATAGGAAATTCTAAATAGAAAACCTACTTGGGGAATGTTCTAAGAGTCCCTTTCCCTTCCCTATTTCACATTTTTATTTACTTTGAATAAGTTTCTTATATTTAATTCTATTTATCTCATAAAAATCATTAGTGGAAAATAATAATAATAATTAAATAAAGGTTATACATAGAGTAATGGTGTGTATATTTTAATATAATAACTCATATACCCATCCAATAATCCCAGTTGTGTCTATTTGGAGGAGATCGACATAATATAATAAATTCACTAGAAGCTAATCCACTAAAATTTCTGATCTTTAGTCTACTAGAAGTTCACTCTCTTGACTTCATGCATAGTGGCATGATGACTAAATGCTCCAAGACTTAGGAAATGGAATAAAATACCCAAAATAACCATACATAAAGTCTCTAAAATAAAACATACAAAAAGAAAAAATAATACTTAGTTTTATATGGTTCATATTTTTTATCCTATGCCTATAGTTGACCACTACATGATTTTATTACTTTAGAAGTATAATATTAAAATCACTATAACTATACCATGACATAGATCACTAACTCAAATGATCTCTTGAATACTTAATAAAGTGGTCACACCCACCATTTATATAGGGACCCACTTGGTCATCTTATAGCACAAACTTTCTACTTTTGCGGGAGTCCATCCGTTGCACTATGAAACTACCAATCCACTATAGATTCCTTTAGTTTGAATGCAAATCAATGATAGGGAAACTATTTTACAGTGCTTCACTCATTTTCCACAAAGTCCATGCTATAAAGTGTTGTGAACACCCACAATCTCCTTTCAGTAACCACACTATTCGAACTTTGGGTGATCTGACCATCTATTGAGCTTCCATCGAAAGTTCACTGACTTTTTAAAACCTCACTATCAACCTACTAAGGGTTGTTTCTATTTAAAGAAAATCTATAAAACATTTAAATTCCAGTTAATCCATCTTTCAGAGAACTTTAATTGGGAAAACATGAAAAAATTCTTCACATTCATAATGATCTCTCACTTTAATATCATTTCCAAGGAAATTTGAAAACCTTTATAAAAAAAAGTGATCCTAACATCATTCTGATCCATGAAGTGACCTCATACCTTCATTTTATATTCACTCAAGCCCCACTATGACATTATGTAACCTCATAATTTATTAAACTAATTCCTTATTGAACATGCTTGCTAGATTTTTTTTCCTGTAATCTTCTACAGATCAAGCTCCCCATCTTCTAGAAACTTATGTATTTAATGGTAATTTAAGTCAATATGTTTTATCCATACAAGAAAAACTATATTTTTTTCCAATTGAATGGATTTTTATCTATCCCAATAATGTGTACCACATTCTTAGTCCCTACCAAGTTCATAAATAAACCATATCAACCACACCATTTTGTTTTCCACTTTTGTTTCTTCAATATATTTTTCATTTGTTAATGAGAGGGTAGTGAACAAATGCAATATTAATATCCAACTGATAGTCATTCCTCTATAAGTACAGACATAACTGGAAGTATTATTCTAAGTATTAGAATCTACCCCAAATTTATCATCAATATATCCTTAAAAAGGTTTATTCAGACAAAAAAGAAGAAGCATTTTCTTCAATTCCTCTAAGATACTAGTGAATCCACTTCATAGATTCCCAATGTTCTTTCCCTATATTTTCTATAAACTGGCTAACAACTCCCATTGAATGACTAATATTCAGATGAGTTCACACCATAACATACACCAAACTTTCAATGATATATGTTTATAGAACATTAACCATGTTATTTGCCTCATCTTCTATTTAAGGTTCTTACTCCTTGGATAAATTTAAATTCCTAGAAAAATAAATAGTAGTATATTTACATCCATTCATCCCAAAACATTCAATGAATTTATAGATGTAATTCTTCTAAGATAAAACCAAAATACCAAAACTTATAGCCCATTATATCCACATGCTCAAGATCTTCTTAGCTTCAATAAGATCTTTCATTTCAAAAATTCTAGAAAAATATTTTTTGAGCTTTTGAATTCATTTAAAATTTAGAAAAACTAGAATCATATCATACACATATAAGAGAAATATAATGAAACTTCCATCCTAAAAATTTTTCAAGTAGAAAAAACAATATGATTTGTGTTGTAAGAAACCTTTATATGACATAAAAGAATAAAACTTTAGGTTCCACTACCTTGGTGCATGTTTCAACGCATAAAATCTCTTTTGAGTTTACACACCAATTTGGGATTTTTTTGTCATTAAATTTATCAAGTTTCTTTATGTAAATTTTTTTCTTGATATAACCATGAAGTAAAGAGGTCTTCATGTACATTTTCTCTAGATATAGAGATTCATAAGAAACCTTACTAAGCATAGATTTGATTTTATTTTTATTTACTACCAGTGAAAATATTTATAAAAATTCAATACCTTAATTTTTTAGGAATCCTTTCACCACAATCCTAGCCTTATAACTCTTACTCCATTTGATTCTTCCTTTAACTAGAAAACCTATTTTTTTTTATATTTCACTTTCTCCATTCGGAAGTTAAAAAATCTCCCAAGTGTTATATGTATATAGATAATCCAAATCCTCCTTTATAGATAACTCCTACTTAGTAGAATCACTAAGTCTGACTACCTCTTTTGTACTTTTAGGCTCTCCTCCATCCATTAAGAGTAATAATTGAAGATAAACACCATAAATTTACATTAGTAGTTTGATTTTGGAATATCTTTATAATTAAATTTATGGTTTAGCTCTTTCAAAAACTGATATTTCTTGAAAATATCATTCTAGTACTCTACCTTGAGCTTCACTAGTTTCCAAGATTTTAGTTATAACTCATACTAGTCTACAATCTAAACTTTTGATGCTGTTTCCTAAATTTTCCTACAAAATTTGAGAACTTCATACATAATCAATACCACAAAAAAATTCTAGTATTACAATTCCTCTAAAACTTCCACCTAGGTTAAATTGGACTCGAGATGATTCTTTGTTCTCATCTTCCTTTACCACCTAGTTCCGATCCTCCCAAGGAACCAACCCATTGAAAATCACATTTATAATTATAATTACTTTACTATTACTATATTACCAAAGTATAAATCCAAAATACTCTTGTCATACCCTATAAAGAAACATGTGTGAGACTTTTATTCAAGATTTTCTCTATCCTTGGTGTCTATATGAACATAGGAAACATAGCCAAAGATCCTTAGATGATGCAGTTCTGGTGTTTTATTGGACCACCATGATTTTGATAACCCCTAACCTACTGTTGATAAATGAATTTAGTTAATTAAGTATGCATCTAAGTATACAACTTATTTATAAAATGACTTAATAATTCTAGAGTGAATTATCATGCTCCATGCCTTCTCCATCAATATCTGATTTATCCTCTCTACTATTCCATTTTTTAGATATTCTAGAAACCATTTTCTTATGTCTGATTTCCCTATATCTACATTGGTTTTTGGAAACTACTTCAATTGAACTAAAATTAATTACTAGTTATTAAACACTTCAACTTATAACTTGTTTCTATATCATAAATTTCTTTACACTGAATAAATATTCCAAACACATCTAACTTATGATTCAGAAAATAAACCCACACTTTACTCATGGAATCGTTAATGAAATTAAAAAAATACTATGATAATCCATGTCATTTGTTTGGGGATAGTACTTAGACATAAGTATATATAAGTTCTAGATTATGGTTCTTATTATTTCTTCTACTAAGATTAAAAGACACCTTATGCTACTTTCCAAGTATACAACTTCTACAACTTCAAAAATTTTAATGCTCAAGTTCCAACATTCCTTTATCTATTTGAATCTTCATACTACGATTACTGAGATAATCCAACTGGTAGTTCCAAAAATTTGAGCTTATAAAAGTTAAAAATCTAATAATTATGACTTCCTTTATTTAGATAAGGTATATAGTCCCATTTTTCACCCCTCTAGTAATTACTAAAAAACCTTAAGTGATTCTTTACACCTTGTTAGCATTTTTTTTAAAACTAGTATCATGAAATTGACAAAATAAAAATAATATTCTTCAAAAGGCCATAAATATATCATATGACCTTTAAATTAAGAAAAAAACTATTCTTCATCTAAATTTTGATACCTCTATTTCCCATAATCTTCAAAACTTCAACATATGAATGATTCACTTTACTAAAATTTCTAGAGGAAAAATTTGATATGTATACTCTTTAAACTATTGAATGAAAGGATGATCTAAAATCTATAATCTAAGATTCAATTGGAACATTAACACTAAAAAGAATAATGTTACCTTCTTATGCCACGATATTTCCAAAACCTGAGTTTTCATAAGTTATCCTTCCTTTAGCCTTGTGATCTTGAAATTATTTCTTGAAGTGTCCCCTCTACCCAAAATTCCAACATAAAGGTCTAGATATGGTGGATTTACCTTGACTAGTCCCTCTATATTTATCCACTGAATGTATCCGATTTCTTCAATGAGATGAATGTACTATTACACCAACATTCATCACATTTCCAAAAGATCATTGGACTTTCTTCCTCTAATGTTTTTCAATCAGAATCAAGTTCAAGACATCTTCGAACACTAGATC
Organism: Viscum album; assembly: GCA_963277665.1. Taxonomy (NCBI): domain Eukaryota; kingdom Viridiplantae; phylum Streptophyta; class Magnoliopsida; order Santalales; family Viscaceae; genus Viscum; species Viscum album. The sequence continues at coordinate 1,071,432,109 of OY728121.1, read as the reverse complement.
AGATTTATTGGAAGAATTTATCCCCACCATCAACATTAATTCCTACAATTTGGAAAATAGGAAAAGAAAAAAATCACCCAAACATCAAATTTAAATGATACCTTTATCGCATTGAGTTGATTCTAGATCACATGAAAGTAATTCTCATTATCTTCCACTGATCTTTCTTCTGATAGTCTAATATAAAATAGACTTAGCATAAGAAACACTTTGTTGAGAATAGTTGACTTCTAATACATATCCGTCAGTGCTACCACATGTTCCACAATTTTCTTTTTCTCTTGAATATTGAAAATAATGTTTCTTATATAATTTCGTTAAAATAAAACTAAGATATTTACTACCATGATTTTCCCATTCACCCCTGCTTTTATGATTTGGATTAGTATTATTCAACAAAACTTTGAGATCCTTTTGGATCATATAGTCTTCCATTTGTATCCACCATAATCCAAAGTCTATTATATTGAACCTATCCACTCACAACTTACCTTATTATGAATGCATGTATCTAATAGATTAACTCATACTAAATAAAAGTGTTAAGGAAGATGAAGATAAGATACCTCAGTATACTGATTGTCATGTGATCCAAACCAAATATTTGATACCACTTATTGGGAGGACACTGACATAAGATAATAAATTCACCAGAAGCTAAACCATTGGATTTTTTGATCTTCAGTCCATCAAAAGTTCACTCACTAAATCTCACACACAAAAATATGCCAAAACTCCCCAAATAAATGATATGGAACTTGGGAAATATAAGAACACACCCTAAATCACCATAAATAGAGTATTTAATTTACAATATACAATAAAGTAAATAAAATCAAAAAATAACACTTAGTTTTATGTGGTTATTATTTTCATCCCACATCCATGGGATAACACTGTAATATTTTATTACTTTGGAAGTATAAATTTATAATAACTGTAATTGTACTTTGACATATATCACTAACCCAAATGACTGCTCAACACCTAAGAAAAGTGGTCCAACCCTCCCTTTATAGAGGGTTCCACCTTTCCATCCTATAACACCAATTTTCCACTTTTGTGGGAATCCATCTATTTGATTATGTAACTGTCGACCCCCTATAGATTACTTAATTCTAACCACCCATCAATGATAGAGCAATAATGTTCTTAATGCCTTATTTTTTCCCATAAAGTTCATGCCATAAAGTGATTCAAACACTCACTATATTCTTTTAGTAACTACACTGTATAAACTTCTAGTGATATAACCATATAAGGGGAATCCATTCAAAGTTCTACAAATTTTAAAAACATCACTATCAACCTATCAAATACTTTTGTTGTTGAATGAACATTCATCCAACATTTAACTTTTGATGACTCCATCATTTAGTGAACTTTCATTTGGAAAACATGGAAATATTATTCATATTCATAGTAGTATCCACTCTTAACCTTAGTTTAATTACTATCCAATTATCATAAAACAAACATTGTCACACTTGAATTAAAATTCACCAGGGTAGTAAAAAATAAGTGCGGGGGGAATTGTACCATGTTTATAACCTATTTAGAGTATTTTGGACCCATTTTAGACAATTTATCTATGTTGTATTTTTTATTCCAGCTTTAAATTTCTAAAGTGTTTTTAGGTTATGAAAATTGATCTTTAAATAAAGTCCTGACTAGTGAAAAGTTCCATGATAGTTTTTGATAAATTCCTTAATTTTGAAATTATTGAATTTAAACAATTGCTGAGTGAGTTTTTTTGCTGTCTCTATGAAATTTAACTTAAATTAACAAGCTAAAAATTACTTCCCATGTCATGAATTGATTGTCCATATTTTTAATCCTAACTTGAGAGCCATTCTTAGCCAAATTTTATATATTCTTCTCAATAATCACTTTCTTGAGAGTCTTGAGTCATATTAAGAAACTATAACTTTCCTTGGTAATTGTTTGAAGGAATAATACTCAAGTGTTATATATTTATGATAGAGGTCATTATTTAATTGAAAAATACATTTTTTATAATCCACTTTTATGGTCACCTTAACATTAGAACCTTATTTTTACCAATAGAAACCATGGAATACCTACTAAATAAGATAAATTACAAGCCATATATATCCTTTCCTACCCATCTATTTGTAAAATTGTTGTTATATTTTTAGAAAATGTGGAGAAGAGGGTATTTTCATGTAAATTATATGGATAATTATATTATTTTAGGTTGAGTGAAAGGGTTCCCTTACATCTATTTTGGGAAGTGGATTTATAAGATGAAATTAATTATTATAATTATTATTACCCTCTTATTATCCAAATACACAAACACACATGAGTTCATTTTTTAAATAAAAAATAACATAATAGAAAAAATATATAAAAAAATGAAAAAGGAGAAAAGATGACGGTCTTCATTACTTTCAGTGTCATGGATGTGACCCACCACACACAAAGGGAAAAAGGGGAACATGGGGTTGGAAGTGATATTAATATAATGGGATAAGAGACTATATTTACTGTTCTTCACTTGATAAATTTTAAATTTCACTATACTTTAGATATCAGACACTCCTTTTCTGCCTGAAACTTTTAAACATAAAATCCTAATAGCCTCTAACATCAGAACAACCTGTTGGAAGTCCTCTTGAGTAGAACACTAGTTTCTAATGTGAGAGAAGTTATAACCCTAGAAATAATATGATATATCACTTGAACTTTGGGAATGAGAAAAACTCAAATTTAAATGTTCCTAAATTAAATATGGAAAATTTATAAGTGAGGTAAGTAATTGATGGTTAAGAAGGATTTAAAGTTTAAAAAATTGAGTAAAATAATATGGGTAGTGAGATATATTCATATAGGAAGTATGATATTTTCAATAATGAATGAGTTTATGTTTTTTTATTTTATGTTTTGAGTGTTTGTGATTGGGAAGGATAATATTTTTATTGTTTTAATTCTTTGTGTTTCCTGAGAGTGTAATATTTTCAGTGTGGGGGAGTGATGAGAGCCAATAGTTTCATAAATTTTATATTTTTTAATGATAATTTACCCCTAATTAATATAAAACCTATGAAATTAATTTATTTTTTGTTACTTTTGGAATCTGGAATTGGATTTTTAAATGGATTTAATTCTGATTTTTAATTATTTTTATTATTTTGGAATTAATTGCAAAGCTACACATCATTTTTTAGATTATATTTTAAACTGTTAAAAGGATTAATTTTTTTTATTTTTAATTGATTACATAATATTGGAATTTATTTGAACAAATCCTATATTTTTTAATAATTAGCATGTAATTTTTAAAAATTACCTGATACTTAATTTTAGGAGAGCGAATAAAAAGGACTCAGATGATTATATATCTTCCCTCCCCATTTTGTAAGAATATTCAAACCTTTGGAATTTGACCATGGTTTGAATTAGAATAATTCTAGTACTATAATTTCTGAATTTAATGTTAATTAATTATATTTTGTTTGTATTCTCTTCTATCTCTATTTCTTTTCAATTTTTGAATATAAATTCTCATGATTCCATTTATGATGAGTGAAAAAACTAAGTACCACTCACTTAATGAAATCTAATGATTCTAGAGTTCACACATATTGATTTTCATTTCCTATTTTTATTTTTAGTATTTGGGTGATTGAGGAGTAGAGGTGAGTGACAACAAATTATACTTATCTTTACCCCATTCCCTTTAAAACTATTAAAATCCATTTCCACTTCCACTACTCAAATCACTGATGTATGATGAGATTAGTGATTTGAGTGGTTGTAGACTCACAGTTGTGTTTCACTTGAGACAGTGGTGGGTAGAGCACTTATAAGGATCCTTAGTGTGATTTCCATTCACACAATTTATGTAGTAATGGTGTGTGTGACTAGTTATAAGCACATAAAGAGTTAGACAAGGGGATCAAAATAGCAAGACAATAAAGGACTGTTAAGGTTGAATATGGGGTACCTCCTTTCTTAAATTCCATTGTGCTATACATTATATTTTTATTCTATTTACATTCACCCAACCTAATTTTTTTTATTTTTTTAATTAAAAAATAATAATGAAAACATCATAACTAATTATAAGTACTAGAATAGTGAGTTTTCTAAGCTCAACTTCTTACCAGACAAACCTATGGTCAGATACAATTTGTATATAAGGGATTTAAATTCTACTTTGAAATCCCTCATAATAAAAAACTATAAATACCCCCACATTGAACCGATAAATTGTATTTTCATAAGAATTGGTTTAGAAATAATTTTTGACCAACCTATCACGGGTTAGTGTACAAAATTATTTATTAACTCAGGTTATTATGTATTATATTGGGACCATATGTGGTCTCTAAGGAAGGGTGTAAAATTCAGTTGTCACAATTAGTATGGGGTGATGAAATCAAATTATGATAATTTAAAATCGATTTAAGTAATAATATTTCATTAAAGTGATTTAAGGTGTCCAATTCTAGGGTTGGATTCATAATTGTACCATTATCTTAGTATTAAAAATGGTATACTATTCTTCTTATTAATCGAAAAATTAAAGAAACCACAATTACTTCATCCTTCACACTAGGTTGAGAGAAATGGTGAGTTTTAACCAACCATCATTCATGTGTGTGAATGATATCAAATTACACAAAAATAATAAACTACCCTTAAACTACTTAGGAAAATACCAATCGTGTTTTAGTGCTCTTAAGTAATTCGAAATCAATTCACTACCTTCGACACATGTATCATAAATCTCTAGATACTCACCACCCATACTATACTATTAAATTATATATAATCTAAACTAAATGGATTAAGATATATGATTAACATCCAAGGTGACAAACCATTAACAAGGATTGAAACCTGAACACAATCACATTCAAAATATTATCCTACCACTTAACCTCAAAATCGATTAAAAAAAGAAGAGTCTTATTCATTTAAGCACAAACTACAAAATTTATAAAAAATACTACTAACCCTAACCCAATCAAAAATAGGGTTTTATCCATTAATTTTATATGTAATAAATAATTTAAATATAATAAAATAGAAAATTATAGTAGAATAAGAAAGAAAAATAATGAAAACTCAAAGCTTTGATCCCTTCTCCCTTCAATCACCATACTTTTTTGTAGATTATTTCTTTCCTTGTTAATTCTTGGTCCACATTCATGAGATTCAATCCTTTAATTTGAATATCTTTCCTGATATTTAAAGCTTCCTATAAATCTACATCTTTGTATTCTTTCCTCCCCACATCAGTTAATAATTAGACTTCATGAGTTTTCTTCTTCCCTAATCTGAAGATCTTTCCCAAGTTTCCTCGAAATGTATAAGCTCTATATGGTATCAATATAATATTTATGATTGTGGTTAATTTTGAATATTTTTAAATATTTTTATCCATGTGACATAATTTGCTCTAGATTTTTCAAATGGTAGAACCCATATTTATTATATGTTGTACCGAAATGACCTTTACGTATAGGGAGAGGTGATATTTAAATATCTTAAAATCACTCTTATGTATTCTAGTAACTCTTAGAAGTACTCTTATTTATCGACTTAAATTCACCAATGTCAAAGTATGATACCCTTATATGTTCCATCAAAGTTCCCAGTGACCCTTACGTATCACCTGTGGTTACTTTTACATACAAAGTGTGGCTCAAGAATTTTCTACATTTCTAGTCAATAACTCTAAGGGAATATTATGTATGAGGTAAGTAATATTATGAATATTAATAAATAGATTCTATTAATTTATAGTGATAATGGTAGGAAACTTTACACATGCATCAAATCTTGGATTTTCTCTTATATATTCATTAGAGTTTGAGGGCGACTCTTATATATGGAGCAGTCTTAGAAAAATAACCCTTACGTATTCCTATGCCCCTGGAAATTTTATAAATATTTTCTTCAAAGATTCAAGATAAATTTTACATATTCCCTTTTGATTATTAATGGATATTATTTATATTGGGTCCTTTTCCAATCCTCCTCATAACCTACTTAGAATAAATTTTATGTATGATTCCTCTGCATTACAAAGTGACTTATACAAATAGACTTATCCAAACTCCTCCCTAAATAATATAGATAGATTCCTATTCTCCCCAAAAAGATTCAACCAAATAATTTTCCCTCATAATAATAAATAAATATTATCAATATATATCCATGAATTTTATTCCAAAAATTAAATAAATCAATTAAATTCATAATTTTTTCCATTTTAAGAAATATTCACAGAATCCAATAAAATAATGCTTGAGTACAAAAAATTACTAAGATACATTTAATTAATATATATGAGGTAATAAAATGAATTTAATATCAATAAAATATAATTCATTTATTTCCATTTTCAATTATCTTATAGATAGACCTTGGACTCCTAGACAAGTGAACATAAAAAATATTACCCAAGTAAAATTCAAAACTCTAGCCAATGTGAGTCCCCTTTTTTAATATACATATCACTCAAACTTATCATAAATCATACATGTTCTTTATTTTTATTTCATCTATTAGGTACATTAAATTAATTTCCAATTCCTTTATCATCCCATACTCATTTACACCTACCTTCATAGAAGTGTTTCTATCATAATGCAAAGGATGTATTTTAAGAAAATATTTTCTCATCCCAAACTCATGTAGGGGTCACCATAGGCTTTTTGGGTTCCTAAATATATACCTAATGAGTCAAGTAATGGTGTTTATTATGATATATATTTTTAGTGTTTTTTATGGATAAGGGTTGGTAGGTTCTAATGTTAAAATATTATGAGGTAAAAAAAGGATGTTTGACTCTAATTGGAGAAAAATGTATGATTAATAGTTTATACACAAGAATGAAATCATCAATCAATCTCCCTTGTAAGGATTAAACTCTATAACCTTTTAAAATTTCATGTAAAACTCACTAATTTATCATTTTATCAATAATAATCATTTATTCTCTCTATTTTCTTTAATAACTTTATTATTTTTTCCCTTAAATTCTACACATATTTGATTTTTTATAGTAGTGATGTATCTTTAAAATTCAAATATTTATTTGAAATTAATTGATCAATTTTAGAAAAATATTTCCATTCCATATTTATTAGATTTTATATTTGTCCTTAAATTAGATTTCAAACTACTTCTTCCCAAACTTCTCACCAACAACCTCCTTCCATATCAACTCACATGTAGCTTCTCCCCACACTTGAGTTCAACTATGATCATACATTTTCTTATAGAGATAGGTAGTTAGGTATTTTAGGCTTATAATGTGGTTGTCTAATCTGGTCATTCATGGATACTATGGTCTGACAAAGGTTAAATGTCATGGTAGGGGATAATATGAGTTTATTATAAAAAGGGATTTTCAATAAAAATAATTCCCCAATCATTTTCAATAAATGTTCCTCTATGCTCCATGGGTTTGACTAGAATTATTAGAAAATTTTGTTTAATCAAGCATGGATTTGTTCTCTCAAGAAATGATCTCATTAGAAATAAGATGTTAAAAATGGTCTAGAAGCCTCTCATGTAAGTGATTTTAATATAGGAAAATATATCATGAAATAAGATTCAAAAATCAACAGTATTATCACAAATTTCCCACAATTTGGATTTGAAAATAAGTTCATTTAAATATTTATCTAAGTTGAGTTTTCTAGGTCAAATAAATTTCTCACAATTACATAGGTACAAAATTTAAAAATGTATTCAATTTGAGTTCAACAGGTTTCAAAATGAATGAAAATAAAAAAGATAGACATAAAAAGGAAAAAAATTGAAATTCCCAAAACTAAAAATGTTAAACTCCTCCAAACTTGAATATTGTGGTGTCCTAAATATTTCATAATAGGGATATCAAGATAATCAGATTGAAAATAAGGACAAAAATCAATAAGGTTAAGGAAAGGTACAACCTAGGGGTTTTATTAGAAGAAATTTTGAGGTGTGTGATCTTATCCATTAGTTCTTGTGAGATATTTCCATGAAACATATTTATCCTATTCCCATTGACAGTTAATGAGTATTTCTCTCTTTCCTTGATTATTTTTACAACACAAAATTCATATACATTAGTGATAATAAATGGAACTTCCCATATAGAATAAATATTACCTAGAATTAGATTTATCCTTGAGTTATAAAGCAACACTTTATCTCTTGTATATAAGTATTTTTTCTGAATCAACTTGTCATGTGACACTCTAGTTATTTCCTTATAAATTATAGAATTTAAAAATTATTCTGTCATGATTTATTCCATCTTCTGAATCTGAATTCTCCTTTCCCATCTATCCTTATCCAAAAATACATATTCATCTATTTTACTACCCAATAGGCCATGTATTCTAGCTCCATAGGTAAATGAAAATTTTCCCATAGATCAACCCATATGGGATCATTAAAATTGAGGTTTTGTAAACTAATATGAAAATCCACAAGGTTTCATCCAACCTTTTTATCTAATTTTTCCTATTTATATTGATAATATTTTCAAATATTCATTTAATATCTATGTTTGAAACTCTATCTTGTCTATTGGTTTGTGGGTTTTAAGGTGTTTATGTATTGTGATGCACTTCATACTTCCTCATTAAAGCTTCCACATTCTTGTTATGAAAGTGGGTTCCTTGGTCATTGATGATTTATCTTGGGACTCCAAATCTTCAAAAGATACTAGTCTTGAAAAAATCACAAATAATAATATAATCTTAAGTCTTGACAACTTTAATTTGCACCCATTTTGAAACAAAGTACCCAAAGAACAAGATATAATAATTTCTAAAGGACATGGGAAATGGTCCCATAAAATCTCTTCCCCATAATTTAAATATTTTAAAAATTATTGTTGGTTTTTTATGGATTTATTTACTTTTCTATATATTTACAGTCAATTATCATTTCTCACATTTATTATAAAGTTCATGGGAATATTTAAATAGTGTGGACCATTATAGTCCAGATTTTAAGACTTTATTACTAGTTCTATAAGGTCCAAAGTGGACTCCACAAGTTATTATATAATAAAATTATAAGACATATTTTTCCTCATTTTTATGTAAAAATCTCTTGATCATTTGGTCATTACATATCTTCCAAATATATAGATCATCCCAAACATAAAAATTTGATTCAAATTTAAGTTTAAAATATTTTTGTGGGTTTAGATTAGACAGAACTTGAGAAGTTACTAAAAAATTTACTATTTAAACATACAATGGTACTATTATTAAATAAAATATAGATTCTCCCTCAAAATGAAGTCATTTAATGGTTATTTTTATGGAATTTTCACCTTGGTTGTATAGGGAATCCTGATCAAGTGATCCACCACTTGATTATTATCCCATATATTGTCTTTTATTTCCAAATAAAATTCATAGAACATCAGTATCTATGTTACTAGCCTTCAATTTTCTTTTGAATTCTTTATCAAGTACCTATGGGCTATATTATCAAAGAAAATAACCACCTTAATGCCAAGAAAATATAATAAAAAATTTTCTAAAGAAAAAAAACTACTAAAAACTTCTTTTCATTAGTTGTATAATGTTTTTGGGATGTATCCAATATTCTTGAAGCATGAAATGTCATGAAACCTCCTTTAAATTTTATAGGAAAACACTACTCCAACAACATTTTTTGAAGAATCACACAACAAATCGAATGGGTGTTACCAATTAGGTGGCTACATGACTGGTGGTGTGGTAGATTTATACTGTAGATCATAAATAGATTGTCTGCAATAATCATTTAAAGTAAATTCAGAATCTTTTAAGTGTAATTTAGAAATTGGAAAAACAATATTAATAAAATTCTTGATGAACCTTATGTAAAATACTACATTCCTAAAAAAGGATTTAATATGTTTCACACAAGTGGGGTATAATAATGAATTGATAACTTTAATTTTATATTTATCAACCTCAATGAAATGTTGTGAAATTAAATGTACTATCACAATGCCTCTTTCCACCATGGAATGAAAATTTTAAAAATTCAAAACAAGATTGTTTTTTTAATAAATGTTTTCAAAATTTTATCCAAATTTATTAGAAAATGTTCAAAATAACTTCCATAAATAGTGAAATAATAAAAAATAAACTTCTAGATAGTCCTTAGTTAAATCAAATAAAATACCCACTATACATATTTTAAATTTACCCGGTACATTGCATAATCCAAATGACATTATTTGGTAAAAAAAATTACCATAAGAAAAAGCATAATTTTTTTTTCCTGATCCTCATGTGAAATGTGCTCCTGGAAGTATTCTAAAAATCCATCCAGAGAACAGTAACAAGTTTTTCTTGATAATATTTCTAGAATTTGGTCAAAAAATGGAATAGTAAAATGATATTTTCTAGTGAATTTATTTAGTTTCTCATAGTCTATGAAAACTCTCCAGCTATTTTGGAATCACACATGAATTAATTCATTTTTCCTATTCTTCACTATGGTTAGTTCAGTTTTATTACACACTATATGAATGAGACTAACCCATTGGGAGTTATAAATAAGATAGATAATACCCACTTATATATTTTTTTCAATATCTATCTTAACTACCTCTTGAGATTATCCATATGGTCATGTTAAAACCTACAATAGCTACACATATTTCTGGAAAAGAATTTGTTTATGTGTTATTTATTGTTTTTTCGATATTTTCATTGGTTTAATTTTTAAGACTTAAGAGTGAAGCATGTTCTTCTTTTATTAATTTTAATAATCTTGTGAAAAATGAAAAGGATTCTATAAGTGGGACTTTATGTAGTGATCATGGTTTTGAATTTTAGAATCATGAATTTGATTATTTTACATCTAAGAAAGGAATTAAACTTAAATTATCTACCCCCTGGACACCTCAATTTAATGGTGTTGTTGAAAGGAGGAATATAAATTCCAAAGAAATTCCAAGAACTATGATATGTGAGTATAACATGGCAACTTAGTTTTTGGAAAAGGATGTCAACACAAAATCTTATGTCATGAAAAGAGTTATAATAAGTCCTATCTTAAATAAAAAAACATATGTGTTATGGAGTAAAATAAAACAAAAGGTTATACTTCAAAGTATTTAGATGAAAAGTTTACATATTAGACACCAAGTATAATCTTATAATGTTAGATCGAAAGGATGATAAAGGTATCATCATAGGTTACTATAATATATACAGTTATTATAGAGTTTTCAATAAATTTTAATGAATTATTGAAGAATAAACTCATGTTAAGTTTGAGTAAAGTGACCCCTTTGATCACAAAATGATTCAAACCATTGAAGAAAGAGTTCCATCCAAGGACACGAGACATGTAACCCTCTTTAAAAATAACATGGATGATGATTTGGAACATTATTATCTAAAAAAATATAGTAAGGGTAAATACTAGTGAACCAGAGAGAGTGTTGCCTAGAAAACATAGGAATATTAAAGATCATACTCTAGAGGAAACTATAGGAATATCAGATGAAGTAGTAAGAACTTGAATAAACATAGGAAATATAGTTGAATTCTCTACCTTTTAGTCCAAACTGGAACCTAAATATGTAGATGATTCCTTTTCAGATGAAAGCATGTTCCTAGCTATGAATGAAGAGTTAAATCCATTCAAAAGAAATAAAGTGTGGGAATTAGTTGAAATGCCATTAGACTATATTTTAATAGAAACAAAATGGGTTTTCATAGAAAATAATGAAGATAATGGTGTAATAACTAGAAATAAAGATAGATTAGTTTATAAAGGATATAATAAAGAAGAAGGAAAAGATTTTCACAAAACCTTTTCTCCAGTATCTAGGTTAGATTCCATTATAATTATTCTAGAATATGCATCTTATAAGAACATTAAATTATATTATATGGATGTAAAATATTATATTCCTAATTGTTTTTAATGGTGGAATTTTATGTTGAACAAACTCATGTTTTTGAAGACTATCATTTTAAAAATTTAGTTTTTAGACTTACCAATGTTCTTTATGGTCTTAAAAAAGCTCCAATGGTATATTGTACAATATTTAGCTATTTTTATTTATCATATTGTTTTACTTCAAGAATGAGTAAACCTAAATTATTCAAGAAATATACATCCTAAAATATTTTTTTAGTACAAATATATATGTATATTATGTTATTTATGGTTCTACAAATCAATAATTGTTAAAGTGTTTTTCAAAACATATTCTAAAGGAATTTTAAATGGTCATGATGGGTGAGTTAAACTATTCTCTAGGATTTCAAATTTATCGAAACTATTTTGAAATATTTTATAATGAATACATTACATATTTGATTTACTTAAGATGTTTATGCTTGAAAACAGTAAGACATACTCAACCCCTTGATCTCTAATATTAAACATGATATGGATGAAAATAGATAAATATTTGTTAACTATTCATATAGAGGAATAATTGAATTAGTTTTATACCTTAGAGCAAGTATTCTAAGTATTATTTTTTTTCATCATTTCTATGTGTAATATTTCAATATATTCTAAAAGTGTATCATTAAAAATATTCCAAAATGATTTTAATATATTTAAAAGGAGATGTGTCTCTTTATCATATTTTTCTAAAAATCTCTGAATTTAATTTAATTTCCTAATATAATGCCAATTTTTCTGGAAGATTGTTAGATAAAAAAAGGTCCTCTAGAACATGTCGTTTTCTTGGAAAATCCCAAATATCTTTGTAAGGTAAGAAAGAAAACTTTGTAGCATTATCAATTACCAATTTTGAATATATTTCCACAAGAAGTTATTGTGTAGAAGTGAAAATGATGAAACATGATCTAATGTATTTTTGATTTAATTTTATCTAACTTCCAATCAAATGAGATAACACAAGTGCTATCAATATTTCAAATAATTTGATAAAATATTTAGGAACAAATAAAATTGATTTAAGAAATAATTTCTTAAGGTATCATTAACAAAAGAGTGATATATCAATATAATTTGATTTAAAAAATAATTAGAAGATAATTATACGAAAACACAATATTATTAAAGTTTTATTTTTTTATATCTGAATTAGATTTATTTTTTTACTTAAATATTTCATTATTTATTTTCTTTTACCGAATAGAATGATTAAATTGTTACCTGAATGCTTTTAATCATTTTATTTTATTATATATATATCAATATCATTTTAATTGACCAGTCATATCATTAGGAACCATTATATATATATATATATTTTTATGATCATTCATCCCGTCTCCATGTAAAACTTCAATTACCATAAATAGAAAAAGGATAATTGTATCAACTATATGTGTGGAACCTTTTTTGTAGAACCTTGAACCCTCATTTGTCTACACTCTAAACCCTTGTTACTCTAAACCCTCAATCCAATGAACTGTACTGAGAATGGAGAAAACCAAGAGAACCGAGAGAAATTTTCCCAGATGGGTGAAGTATTAAAGAACAATGATGAATCTTATGAATGAACAAAAAATAAACCTCACCTAGTAGGAACAAACAATTATGTTACTCAATAATGTTATAAATTGACTAGGAGAGGAATAATTCTTTTATGAAAGATGAACCGAGTTCATTTTTGATAAGGAATTCCACGAGCTCTATGAAATAGGAGTTCATAAATTTGGTGACCTGGAAGATATTGTCACTATAACTGTTAAACATAGAAAAGTTTGTATAACCTCATTACAAATGGATAGGGTGCTCAAATTACCTCACAATGGTTATATAGAATTTAGTACATCACTGCTTGCAATGGTTGAAGTCAGTCCACCTAAAATCATGAAATCTCTCTTTGGCTCTATGGGTATTGAATAGTCACCCTATATGAAATTGGAATCAGAATGAAAATTTCTTGTAAATTTTATCTAGTCTGCTAACTCTCGACGAGATGGTGAGTTTTTTGAAAGGTCTCTTTCAAGATATTACTTTATTATACCTATTCATTATTGAAAAGCCTATAAATCTAGTGTGATAAATAATGAGATATAAGATTCTTGCTCAAAAAATATTATATAGTTTCTACAGTTTTGTAAGAATTTTATATTTGGTTTTTTGTAATTTGAGAGTTTTCATCAATGAAAAAACAAAAATTCATTGTCATGGATTGACAAAGTTATGAGAAAATCTTTTAATGATAGTGGTTTATGTTGGATTTTCTATAAAAAAATTTATCTTTGTATGTTATGAAGAAGGAAATGATGTAGATCCGACCTGAACTCAATGTGAGATATCCTGAATGGGACTATCTTGTGATATTGTAATTCTATTATAAAGACCAGTAGATCAAACAGATGTCTTAGACGTTGAGACTCTTGTCGATAGATAGAGAATACTCAGAATCTTTGTACATACGGACACATAGACTACCCCCATAGTAATCCATACTCTTGTTTCATTCCCAATCCCACCTATCATAGAATAGTTAACCTCTACAATTATTTTTTTAGTAACTATTGATCAAGGAAAAAGAATTTCAATATCCCAAATTGCTTCACTAGTCATTCTTGTGTCTCCATTTGAACGGTCAGATCAATTTATTATCTTGAGAATGATCATATTTAAATCATATGAAATTATATATTATAATGTAGAAATACTTATTGAAGAAAATATATATGTTAATGATTCTCAAAGAATGAACCTTTTACAAAATAGAACCGGTCCAAGCCATACTGAGCACATATGTTCAGAATCTCATTCAACCGACAAGGTTAATGATGAAATAGATCTAGAGAGCTGCCTGAGAATATTATCAAAATGTAATTAATAAAAACTCAAGTAATTGAGTTCAGTAATAATAATGTAAGGAATCTTTTTAATCAAATGAATATGAAATCTGATGTACCATAAGTAAATTCATTAGTTTAATAAATTATTTAAACATTATCAAGAGAATACACAACAGAAACTATAAAATATTCTAATATAAAGACGATGATAATGGAATTATCCCAGGATATGGATACCATGAATGAAAATCATGACTCATTATAGTGGTAAATCATCTCAATATACATGTTTCATGAATTTCATAAAAACATGATAAATGAATTTAGAAAATTACCACTCTTTCCTAATTAATCTATTGAGTTGACTGATCAATCAACAAAATAAATCAGTCATATGTTGAATCAAAAGATGCCAAAAATTCATGGAAACTCAGTCTAAGTGAATAATGAAGTAATATTTATCATCACAAATTTAAAAAAATATAGATAGATCATTATGAAATAACATTGAATTTATTTAGAATAAGGTTAAATATCTACATGAAGTAGTGTTCAACAGTTTAAATCCATATTCCTCTAAAGATGAAGAAGTGGAAGAAGATAATTCATTTATAGAACCTTCAAGAATACAAGTCTCCATAAGTGGAAAATAAGTTTCTTATTTTATTGGTATGATATAAATCCTGTTTGAAGTGTTCATGATTTTAATAACTAGTTTCACCCAGAAGGGAGGCATACATAATTTTATTTTAAATTTCTTCCAGTGACTATGGAAGGGATTCACAACACCTTTGGACTACTATAAAAATTTCTTAGTAAAAATGATTTATTCTTATGAAGATTTACTATTTCATATTTTTGGGTGATGTTTTCCAAGGCCTCAAACTATTGATCACCATCCATCCACTAGTCAGTGATTAAATGAAATTTTTGATCCCACTAAATTATATCAAAGGGAAAACCTCTGGTTTGCTGAACAAGTATCTATTTATTTAACAGATCCATCTCCAAAAATATTCTTTACCCATGTAGATAATTTTTATCTGGTTAGGGTACCCAAAGGTACTCTCGACATTCAATCCTCTTTGGTAAGGGTCAATCAAAATAACTATACATAACTTCCTCCATGCTTACTAACATAAGGTGATGCTATTAGGCAGAAAATTAATGATCCAATTATTTTATCATCTATACCCACTATAAAAGCATTATCTTTCAAGAAAACACCTAAAAAATATGTTTCACATTGGAATATTGATACATTTATTTTTTGCATGCAATTGAAAATGGCTTTCTGTTAACAAACATTTGAATCCCTACATGTTACTATTGCATGCACCTTTCTATATTAACAAACATTTGAATCACTCAATATTATTATTTCATGCACCTCTCTTTATTTTAAAACATTTTAATGATTTCCATATCATTCTAGATGTTTTTATACCTTTTTCATGCTTTTTATTTGCAATTTTCTTTCCTTACTTCCTTTTATTATTGAAACTTTATGCCCAATTCTATTCATTTTAACTAGAATTCACTATTTACTATTATTAATGTACTAAATTTATTTTAATTATTTACTCAATTACCTTTTTTACATCAAAAAAGTGGAATAAAGAGTAAAAAAATTTAAATTTGTTCAATACGGAATAAATATCATTTTGAAGCTACTTCTATGGATTTTTTTTTGTGTTTTATATTCACTAGGTTTTGTGATCATCAAAAAGAGTGAGATTGTAAAACCGACTTATTTCATTCTGACATGTATCAGTTTATGATTTTTAATGATCCAAAAAATCTCTACTATTAGTATATAAAGTTTTCATTAAGTGCCACTAATTATATTTATCAAAAGAACTTATCTTACGATTAATTCCCTAAGTATTTTTCTTATGAAGTGAGAAGCATTAATTATATTTAAAAGTTGATTTATCTTACAAAAATAAAATATTACCATATTCCTACAAAGAATATGAAGAATCTATAGTTAAAGTACATTTTACGATGTATAATATTATCTTGAGATATTTGAAGATGTTATCATAGTAACATGTATTTATCATACACTGAGGGTTTATCTTATGTAGTATTGAGAAAAAATTATATTAGGAAGAAAGAAAAGAATTATTTAGTAAGATGAATTGAAGGAATTTTTTTAAATATTATTTAATGAATAATTAAAATAATATTTTTTTCATCAAGTATCACACAACAAAACCTACTATCTTACACAAAAAATTGTTCTAAAGACCTTGAAACTCAGTTTACCATACACATTGAAAATTAAAGATATAACTTTTATTATAAAGTATCTTTAGAATTTCATCTTATGAAGATAGTAGTTTTTTACACATATCTTATACAAAAACAACTATTCTAAATATTATCATGATTACATATCATATTTATTATGATAAGTTGTTTCTTACCATTCAGTTTATCAGAGAAGGTCTTTCTATTTAACCAAAACTCAATGTGAAAATACCATAAATGAAAATATCCAAATTGGAACAAGGTTTATGAAACTAATATTTCATATGAATATTCCATATTTGGAAAGAGAAGTTTCATATAATTAATGGTCATCTTATCAACTCTCTCCCTCTCTCTCAATAAGATATCAATTTGACTGAGGTGATTGTCTTGAATGCTAATTTTAAAAATTGTAAAATATATTTAAATATAAGAGTTAGTAGCTATATGAAAATAGGTATAATAATAATGAGAAAAATGTAGACTTATTTTTTCACACAGAAAATTAAAAACTACACCCAATATGTAAATAGAAAACTCCAATATATTACTTGATCACAATGAATTCAAGTTTATCTTTTCTTTTTGAAGATTATCCAAAGATTTATCTTAAATACTATCATCTTATCAGGATATATATTCATCTATTTTCATCTTATTCTTGAAACTATTTATTAAAAAGTTTCTTTAAAGATAGTTCTATATATTTTTCATTAAAACTCAATTTAAGCGAGTGTAGTAAGGCTGAAGATAAGACTTGTGAAAGGAAATCGTGGTTTAAATCTCTCATAGAATTATAATAAGTGATACCTTCTTGTACTCAGTTGGGAGCCCATGTTAAAATGTAATGTTCAATTGAAAACCACTAAACTCAAAGAATTATGTGTTGGTGGAGTGGACAGGGGGATTTTTATTCCCCGAACCACTATTAATCTCTGTGTTCAACCTCTTTCCCATATGATTTCATATTTTCATTGAATATTTTCTTAAGGAAATATTTTAACTCACATTCCATGATGATGGTGGTATAATAACGAATGAAATCTCAGGATCTCAATTCACCCCCTCTTGAGTTGTTCAAATTGTAATTATCTGGGATAATAGAATCCATTATAGGGATTGTTTTTTTTAATTTTAACAAAAAAATGGAATGTATAGTAAAAATAATTTTAATAATAGTATAACCATTATATAACTATAAAATGAATACTATTATCTCACTATTTTCTAATAAAACACGCAGTTTATGTATCCATAGTCATTCATGATAGAAAATTATAGCATTGTTGAACTGGTGGTTAAATCGACCCAAACCAGAAAAATATTTAAAACATGGTTGAGTATGGTTACAAAAGTGATTATTTTGGAATTATATAATTAGAAAAAATAATAACAATTTCATTTATATTTTATTATGTTTTTGAACTATATTTTTTAAGAGTTGAGTATATAAGAAAATACTATTGTGAAAAAATGAAATACATCACTTTCGTGGAGGTGGTAGTTCACACATATACACTGGTGGCATGTTTATTTACATAAAATATAAGGTAGGTATGAATTGGTTTTTATTTATATAATCTTGAAAATATTTTAATTATCATCTTTATTCAATATATTCCTCTTTTAGCCATCCATGTATTTTGGTTATGAAAAAAACCATGTAGCTTATGGATGCAGTAGTCCACACATAACACAAGTGACATTTTTTTATGGTTTGAAGGAGGTTATAAAATATAAATTCCCTGATTATAATACCATTTTATAATATTATCAATACCTATGTTATCATACATTCTTTTATATAGTAGGTTTGGGTTGGTAGAAGAAGGAAATAAAAAACAATATTCGGCTGAGAACATTTCTTCTCCCATTGGATGTTCTCCCATGAGTAACACCATAAGGCTCTATAGATTGGTCTTTGGGAAATATTAAGGATTATATTAAATATGGATAGAGTTTAAGAGATAATATGCAATATTTTTGGCACATAATTGTTTTTAGAGGTTGTAGAAATGTGGTGGAAGTGATCCCATTTTTTAAGTGATGAAAATGGATTTTGGTAAATATGAATTAATTTTTCATTGGTATAATGAAAATATTAATGATACAATCCAAAGTGAAAAATAAATTATTTCAGTGTGAGATATGGTTGATCAATTCTCTACCATTTATTTTCATAGTTGTTTTAAACAAGTTTTATGTCTTTTTTTACTAGTTTTTAAAAATTTCCAATTTTTGGTTGTTACATTGGAAAATAGATTATATTTTTAAAAATATAATGCAAGAAATCTTATCAAAATTTTATTTTATAAACCTAAATTTAAGCTCCTTATAAACAAATTAAATTTCTAAATAAGTTAAAACTGACTTATAATTCAGACCACTTAATATATAGAGAAACAATTTCGTAGAAAATATTGATTTTACCATTTATTGTTTTTTATCTTGGTTTGTATTGATTACTAATTGAATAAGTTCTGAATATATTTTTGTATATTTTTTAAAAAATTATTATATTAACTTTTTGGAATATATTAACTTATTTGATGAGATATCATTTAACCAATATTAATAAAACAATTCTTTAAAAATATTGGTTTTACTCTTTTTGTGGTAATTTAATTTAATCCATATAATGTTATTTTTATGTATAAAAAGAAAAAAAAATATAATTTGGAACTAATTATCTAAAAACAAATCCACCTTTTCGAATAAACTTTATAAGGGTGAGGAAAATAATTTTCATAACAACACACCTAATGTGTAAATACCATTTTATATAAAATGTTTATTTTCAAGCATAAAATGATATTTTATTTTCTATATAGATTTAAGTATTTTTTGTATAGTAGCTACATATTATTAATACCAAACCATTTAAGATATATAATATAATGATAATATTCAACAATTTTATTTGATTACTGTATCATGGGTTTTGTTTTATATTGGTGTTATGTAAAAGACAAGCCGCTCAACATGATTTAAGGAAAGGTATTTACCAAAATTATGGGTAGTTACATTTAGTTTTTGGGATAATGTCTCTAAAAATACAATTATAAGATTAAATTTTATCTTTAATGGAAAGGTCTTGTGGAATGATTTAAACTTGGTGGAAAATGGAGTTTAGAAAAAATAATCAATAGATCAGATATTAATTAATCTGAATAGAAGTTATATATAGGTATATGTTCTAAAATGTTTAAAGTGATTAAAAATTTTAGATTATTTAATAGGGATAGAATAAGATTAACATGAGACATCAAGAAATGTAGAATCATGGGGTAGAGCTCTGGAATTTGATGTTATAGAATGATTGGTTCTAAAAATAGCATAACCATAAAAAGAGTTGTGAATATCTACTAGAATTATATGTACAGTTTTGAGTTTTAGAACTATTTTTTGTCAATTACTTCTTATTGACGGAGATGATACCAAGATTTTTTAAGAATATTATAGTCTCAAGGATTCAATAATGTTGGACTCTGTTAGGATATATGATACAAATTATTTAGAAGAGAAAATAATATGTAATCTTACAAAATTACCACTAGTGAAGAAATCACTATGGAAAAAATTGGACTTCTTATTTAAAGAAAAATCTACCAATAGATACGGTACAAGTCTAGGATGGTTTTGAAATGTTTTTTGTATAAGGTCAGAGTTTATTTATTTGAAATATTATTTTTCTTTATTAAATATACAACCATCTGGACAGTGTTGGATGTAGCTGCTTCTAAAAGTTTACATGTACAGTAGATTGAATTCTTCTATGGTGATTAGGAGGAGGAGATATGTAAGAAGAAACCAGATGGTTTCCTAAAAAAACATAATGTTGGATATGTATATATGACTAGGATTTTATGTGGATTTAAACAATAACCAAATAAGTGGAACAAGAAGTTGAATAAATTTATGGTTGAGAATGGTTTCACATGGATAAACATATATCACTATTGCTGCTAAGGGGTTATAAAGGATGGGGGGGGGATTCTTCATTATATTATTTTTTATTGATGGAATACTCTAATAGATTTCAATCATTAAATATATATAGGAGATGATATATAATTTTTTCAGAATATTTGAGATGAAGGATCATAGAGAGGTAGATAAAATATTGAAAATATGGATTGATAGAGATATGGAAGATATAAATTTTTTTCATGTCATTAGTATTCCATGAATATGGTTATAAAGAGATATATAATAATCATATGTTAATCTGTATCAACCCCATTTTGTGAACACTCTAAATTATCAAAAGATAAATCAACAAAAATGAAAAAAATATGCTATGTATATGGAGAAAGTTTTGTTTTCATCAATTATTGGAAGTTTGATGTATTCCATTGTATGTAAAAGTTAAAAAATTTTATATTTAGTTGTAGTTTTCAATTAGTTTTTGGAAAATATATTACAATAATAATAATATCTCATGAAGTGGATTCAATGATATATCAATGGATATGAAGATATATCCTAATGATTTAGAATGAATTATCCATTTTAGGTTATATTGATGTTGAATTTAGGGGATATATTGAAACACCAAAGAATTTCTATATATTTGTTGTTTAACTTTTGAGGGAAACCAACAAGTTTGATTTCATGGTTGGAACTAGTTATAGTATTATCCTCAATAGATGATAAATATGTTCCCATCATAGAATCATGGAAAGAATTTCTACAATTGATATACTTTTATAGGGTCTTAGAAGAATTTACGAATGTTTATTTCTCTACAATGATAGTTAAATTAAAATTAATTTTTTTAATATTCTTCTATTTTTCTAATTTAAGAAATATATCAAACTAAAATATTATTTCATTTGTATAATTTGGGAAGATAGGGTACTCGAGTTTTCAACGGTCAACATACGTCAAAATTTGGTTGATATGTTCACTAAGGATTTAGTTCTGGAAAATCTGAGAAAACATTATCCTTAAATTGGAAAAAGGCAATGATGTAGTGTGAGGATACACTATTTTTTTCTAGAAGATAAGATGATAATATTTTTTTATTTAGTTTCGGTATATTCCATATTTTATTTAATACAATCTTCAAGTAAGTGGTTATTAGGAAATGTGAAGATTATTTCATGGTTTTTGGTTATCTTTGTCTAGAAGGAGGATCTTTGGAACTTGTTTTCTAAAACAATAAATTGGTCTATAACAAGAGACGTCTAGTGAAAGTAGTAGTTCATAAGTTATGTTACAAATGAAAAGTGCAGGTGGTCATGACTCGATGATGGAATACGAATGTTATAGTTTATGTAAGGGTTCTATGAGGAATATATGTAAAAGTGTTGAAAAATATTTAATGGGTTATTTAAGAGTTATTATAATGATGCATAACAATAACTTGTACATTCATTGTAATTTGTTAGATTATGTAAATAAACCTACATGTAATAATAGTTGGAAATAAAAAATGGCGATACCACTTTAAAATTTAGAAGGAGGTGGAACTAGTTGACTTATGGGACCCCACTACTTATGTTTTGTGGGACCACTTATACATGTGACATGTCTTCTATTGATTAGTAATTTAATTGGATGGTGTGTCAATTGTGATTGTATTCTTGTAACTTTTTTCATATAAAATGAAATAGAAGTGTTCTCATATGGTTGTAGAAATAACATATGTACCATGTAAATCTATATTTTTATTTTCTTATTTTATTTATTTCTATTGAATATTTTCTTCCATTATTTATGATTGTTTTATTATGTGGATAGAATGAATTGGTGTGGTTACTTATATGCATCGTCAATTTTATATTATAGTACATTCGTGTTTTGAGGGTATTTAAATATAGTAAGTTATAGAGGGTTGGTCCACACTTAAATATTTGGAAAATTTGTCTTCCCATGACTGATGGCTCCAAATCATAACATGATAAACATCTACATTTAGATGATATACCACCATGATAATATTGTCCCATTCACTATATCCCAATGTAATGAATATATTCTCATATGGATTAATATATTATTATATATTTATGGAATTAGTGGTTCCATTAAATAGGTGAGGATGTTTCCTCATGAAATTATCCAATGTTATTACACCTTATTGAGGGAAATCCCTACATTTATTACTTATGCCAACATGTTTTCTATTCCATCGATTTTTTTACATTTCAAAAAAATGATATATAATAATTATTTCATGAATCAAACTTTGAATTATGAATTATAGTTTATAATTACTATTAATTTATTTTAAAACCATTTCAAATATTTTACCCATTCTAAATTTTTATTATTTTTCTAATCCTTTTTCATAATGTTTTATTCTATAACTATGTTTTTTAAATTATGTTCCTCATATTTATACTAATCTTAATCTAATAGAAATATAATAACCCAAACTCTTATAACCCATAGTAAGTGGTCATTTATTATAATGGAAAAAATATACATTAACCAAAATAAACGGGAACTAAAATATTAGTTGTATCATGCAACTATACATATACCTAATCATCAGGGATGTAATTGATCCAATCAAATCCACATATCTAAATACTTTATATTGATATTGGTAATGAATTTAATACTCAATATTAGCATTATGTTTGATCAAATATAAATTTTAAGGAATTTTATTGATATTGAGATTAAATTAGTATTGATTGATCTAATCAATTAGTCTCAAATAAAATTGATTAAAATCATTTAAAATATCATTAATTATAATACCATACTACAATTAAAATATGAGTTAGAATTTTTAATCAAGATTAAATGATTGAGATCAAAACCAAATGCATCTATATTAATTATATATAATATATTAATATATGAAATACTCAATTATTCTCATGAGATAGTCGATTATGTTAATTTAATACTCAAACATTAGTTGAGTTATTACTCATGTAACTCAAGATGATGCTCATATAAAAAACCAATATGAATTCAATTATTTTTCATGCCAATCTCAAGTTGTTTGTTCGATCCACAAAATTTTTTATAGCCACATTAGTCATTACAATACTGTAGAAACAAAAATATAACAAAATAATTCATGAAAATTTATCATTACATAATGTTAATCCTTAGATCATACATATCATTCATCATTGTTTCCTAGGAAAACAGGGGGAAAATATAAATGGTGATCAAAAACTCTCTCTAAGGTGTAAAATATAGTGAATGATAACATGAAATAGTCAAGACATACACAATATGGAAATAAGAAATAGTTAAATTATTACATTGAAATGATAATATGTGCACGACGTGAACCAATGATAACATCACAATGGAAATAAATAATCATGTGGATAAAAATAATAAAATACCTCATAGTGATTGAATATATACTTTTGGGAACCATCATCATACCATTAATTAATTGTTCTATGAAATCATAAATAAATGGTAAGGACACTCCCATTACCCTATCCGAGTTTATCTCACAGAACCAACCAGTGTATCAAGGGGATATATAAATTTTGTACCCACCCATCATATAATATAATTTTAGGTTCCCCCCATTACCTAAAAATGTATATGAAATTGATAGATATCTATATAAAAATAATAGATATATGGATAATTAAGTTTTCCCTAGTCAATCAAATAAATGGAAATCTAAGTGAATATGTATCAATAAAATTGTAAACTATATGATTTTAAAAATGAAATGGAATGTGTCCTTTTCAAATGGGTGATAATGTAAGGGTAGGAAAAGATACATTCATCTTATAAGTATTTAAAAAAGAGTAATTCCTTGAATAAAGTAGTTAAAATTATATGAAACTAAATAAATTATATTAAAATACCATATAAAATTTTCATTATAAAATCAAAAATATTTGATATGTTTTGGGGATATATAAATTATTTCAGAAGGGGGTCCTAGTACGAGAGGAATTTATATCAAAGGTTTACTTATGCTAAAATAGTGTTTAATCCATAATGGACCTGATAGAAGATGAACATAATATATATTAGCCTGGAAAAGTTATATTTCCCTTGTTATATGTTTAATACCAACAATACAAAAAATATATAGAATACTAAGTGATTTGGATAAAAATGATTGTTGATTTGAAATTATATAGACTTATGGAGATAATATAATTTGAGATAGATAATCATCATTTATAGTATAATAAGTGATTTATAACAATTAATCCTAAAAACACTTTATTTTGAAATTTTAATTAATTAAAAATGATTAAAAAATATAAATGGATAGAATATATAATGAACAAGCCTTTTCTGACCAAACATGTCACCCAATCTAGCTCACGACAAGGCTCGAAGCACATTCTTGATCACTACAGGATGACGACAAGCATCCTTATATAAAAATGTAACCATTTGGCAATGAATTCACCCTAAAAATCTAAAAACCACATAACATTAAATCTACTAAGAATATGGAATAACCCACTTGTAAGTTTGTAACACCCTGATGTTTTAAAATAAAATCATCATATTCAATACTACATTCCACCCAAAAACAAGCATAGAGGGGAATATAACATCTCGAGACATAATGATATATATATTTATTTAAATTAAATCTATTTAATTTAATTCATTATATGTGATTCCATGTTTTTATTAAGTTACATGCAGTAATTAGTTTCATTGATTGTTTGCGTTACATGAAAGACCATGTTTTACTAAAACATCAAAATACTATTAACATTATTATTTAATATATTATCTAGACATTGGAATGGAGGGTATGAATAATATTGAATAAATTATGTAAGAAATATTATATTATCATTTTTATCAAAAAATATTTGATATGAAATAATATATGGATCACTTAGATGAAAAAAAATGTTTTCTGAAAAACTGTTTTTCTCTTAAAGTTGGTTTAATAAAGCTTGGCACACATAATTTAAAATTATTTTTTACAATGTCTAGGATTTTTTTTTTAAAAAATAAACTAAATTCTTGAAATTATAATATCCAAATTATCTTAAGGTGGCTTTTTTGATTTTTTCTGAAATTCTTCATTTCTTGATGAATAGTGAAAAATACTAAATTTTAAACGAATGTTACGTTTGATTTTAAATTATATATAATTTTAAATTAGATTTAAAATTGGATTTAAATTTAAATTAGTTTAAATATATAAAAAAAATTCCAATTTAGGTCATTTAGATCATATTCATGTTAAATTTTGATATAAAAATTTTAAAAACATTTGAATATTTTCTCTTTAAAAGCCCTCTTTCCCATCGCGTTTATGGGAGAAATTTTAAATTAAAATTTTCCACTTATATGATTATAATTTAAGAAAAAATATTCTATATTTTTAATCAAAATAATTTATATTTTAAATTAATGTGATATTAATTTTTTACCAAAATGAATATTAAAAACAGTAAAAAAATAATTATTATCGTTAAGGTAAGAATAGATTTTAAGGAGGATAAAATACAAAGTTAATGGCTAAAATGACCTAAAAAGATATATAAAATCTATTTTATAGAAATATTTAAACCTTATAGATTACAGTATTAATAATTTACCATTACTTTGGCCCCTGTGACAAGAGAATAATGTGGCTAGAATTCATTATTTTCCAAATTTATAAGTGTGCCACTCACCTATCCAATAAAAGGCCACCCCCTATAATCTATTATTTACAACTTAAACCCATTTATTTTTTGTGAATAACATAAAAAATAACTTCCAAAAATCCTTTCTATCATCCAGTAGTCCTTATTTGGGATAGAATTATAACCTAGGAAGGACTTTGTGTGAACCAAAGTTCTTTACCCGAAGAAGAGATAACGTTCTTCAACAAGCGTTTGAATTTTATTTCTTCCTCCATCTCATTAGATTATTATTATACCATAACGATATAATAATATAAGTATATTAAATATAATAAGTTTATTTTATGTTATAGTCATGATCTAAAACCACATCCACTTCCATCAAACAGGTTATGAAATCATCAATAATTTATAGACCCAAACACGCTCATTTTGAAGTCCTCCTTTCAGATGACTGGGAGCGAGGGGGAGAAGAAGAAGGAATTGGCGGCCAAATCAGGCAAGTTGGACTCTTCGGGTAGGCTGAGGGCTCTGAAATAAGGTCTGGGGGTTGAAGTGAAAAACCGATTTGAAGGCCTGGCAACTCAAGAACAATCATTGTCACAAGAGGATGCAGATTCAGGTGATGAGAGTTTTAGCCAACTCTCAGTTGACAGCCTGGACCAGTTCCAAGGGAAAGGTCCCCACAGTCCAAGAAGGAAGAAGGGGAAAAAAGGAAAGCGCGACTCGGGGAAATGCATAGTGGTTCAGGGGAAAAAACCCAAGGGGCGCAAAGACTACTCTCACTTACCGAAACTAATGGAAACCAGGGCGTCCAAGAAATGTGGATGCAAGGAAAGCAAAGACCTTCAAGATGTGGAAAGTGGGGATCCAAGAAGAGAATAAAGAGTAATAGAGGAAGAGGGTGCAGAGTGTCTAAGGCTCATCTGCCACTCTAAGGAATATATTTTTGAAAAAGTCCTTCGGCCAAACACATCGAATGAAGAGATTTTAAGGATTAATAAAAGACGCTTGCAGACTGAGGCCATAGAGGAGAAAGAAGCGTGGATAGATGAGAAAGACTGAATCATCTTCTGAGGCTTCAACCAAGGCAGAATCACCTTAGATGAATTCATCTAGATAATGGACAGAATGATTTCTCACCTTGAAGCACTTGTTAGGGAGGATCCAGACATCCAGGTTAGTAATCTGCACTGGGAATTATACAGAGCATCTGACTCAAATAACCTTAGTCTTGTGTTTAACAATTCTGTGAGCTCTTTCAGCATGTATTCCTTGTGTGTGAACTTTGGTTTCCCACTTTTCCTTAAAGTGTCTTAATAAAAAAAATTATAGTTGGGGGTAATGTATAATCGGACGACTTCCTCATGAATATATGTCATTCATTTTTACATTACCACTTTTAAAAGTTTGTTATAATGAAGGATATAAAGCATACATATGATATATATATAACTTAATTATACTTAATGATTCATTATATCATGTATACATTTTTTTAAATCCTATTCCTTAGGGGATACAATATAATTATTCATGTGTAAGACGGACGACTGCCTCACAAAGTGATGTGATTATTTTTTCACTAGATCTTTACATGGAAGATGTAAATGATATATTTAATGATTATATGTGATTTAAATTACATAATTATGATATTAATGAAATATTTATCTTTAAATAAATTTATTATATCTTTTTTTCTTACCATTTAACTACCTTTTAGATTATAACATCATTTATGTATTTGTGGACTACTGCCTTCCCGAAGCGATGTGATGATAATTTGATCACCATACCAAATGGATGATATATATAAGATTATTTAAATAAAAAATATGTTATTATTTATATTTTTAAATTGAAAAATATTATGAAACTTATTTCCATAATGATCTTTGAAAAATAGAAACATTAAATATGCGAACATATGAACTATTGTCTCTATGATCTCATCATACTTCATTTCTCAAAACCATATTTGATGATTGGTTTAAAATGAATAATTAGAAGAAAAATATGATAATTAATTCATTATTATTTTTCTAGAGATGATATATATATAATATTCACAATAATTGTATCTTTCATAATGAATGATTCATGAGAAAATAAGACAATTAACACCCAAAACAAGAAAAATAATGAAATATTATTAGTGAAAGGATGATAAGATTATTGCGACAAAATATTGAATTCTTACATTTCCATTCCTTCTATTTTTGAAATCACAAACACTTTTTGAAAACAATTTTTACAATATTTTTATGTCCCAATTATTTTAGAATGTGTTTTTAGAAGATGTTATATTTTATAATACAAAGAATATGTTCTAAAATAATAAGAATATAAACTTTACTATTATTAATTATGATTATCATAATGAGTATATTTCAGATTAATCAGAATCACCTTTATGATCTGAAAAGTTAGACATTAATCAAGTCTATCGTATTGAGAAAAGTCTTAACAATTAGAATCATATTGGTACTGATAAAATTATACAAACACTCTTACGGAATATCATAATGACAATCTATAATAAATTCTATTGTACTAACTAAAGTTTATAATTGAAGTAAAAAAGACTAATTTCTATCATAAAGGAATATTTTTCACACTATGATGGTGTTAATAAATTAAAAATTGAATGTTCATTTATTATGATTGATTACAAGTTACAATTACAAAAGTTCTTAAGGAGACAACCTGGCAAGGTTTCATTAGAATGAATAAACTCTAAATAATTATAGTAACTAATAAAAAGATGTCAATGTAGAGAAATCATCGATAAGGAATTTAATAAACCAGGTCCAAAATCATCAAATTACCCAGTATTTCTAAGCATCCTTCCAACGAACATATTTTTATGTTTTTTGCAATGAATTCTAATAGCTAGTTCATGACATCACATTATAACTGAATATCTAAAATCATATGGACTAATGACATTATAGTTTTATACATATTCCATTATGATATAAATAAGTTGTCTATATTTGAATTATAAACATCAATAAGTCCATTGGACTTTCTTATAGTCATTCATTACAATATTCCTTATGAATGTTAGTACTATTTTATTAGTACCAGAATCAGTCTGATTGTCAAAATTTTCTTCATTATGATATACATGACTAATATCTAACTTCTGATTTAAAAGTGGTTAGTCTTAATAATCAGACACACACTCATTATGATAATCATAATCAGTAATATTAATTTTATTTTCTTAACACATTAAAAATTATTCTATGTATGGTAAAATATTATGATTTCTAAAATAATATTATAAAATACCTTGGACATAAAAATTTAGTAAACATGTTTTCCATAATGCTTCTATGATTTAAAAAACAAAAGGAATGGAAAAGTTTGATGTAAAACTTCTAACTCAATAATTTACATTTTTTTTGAAATCACAAACCCAAAACATAAATTAAAAAATAAACTTTGAAAAACATACATTCCTTGTTCTTTTAATGAATCTGTATTCAGGAATATTTATTAACTCTTAACTCTACCTTATTTTATAAATCATCTAAATACAATTGTGAATACGATTGAGTATTAGATTAGATTTTATTTAAGAATGTTCCTCTCCCTTAAGAGATCTTATACCCTTAAGGATCATATTCCCCCTTAAAGAGTCATATCCCCCTTTATGTTACATATTCCCTTTAACAGAAACCTTTAATTCATTTAATAATTTATCCTCATAAATATTTCCCCACTATAAAATATTTTCTCCCCTATTGTGATTTTGAAAAATAATGAGGGAGAGTACATGTTTCCTGAAATTTTATAGAAAAAAATATAGGAAACAATATTAAACTAACTAATCATACAAAAAATATTAAAGGACATTCAACCAACTAGAATTGGAAAATATTCTGAAAAATCATAATTGGATGAAAAGAGAATTCATTATAATACAAACTTTAAACTATTTTTACAATACATGTACAATGAGAGTTAAAAAGTAAAAAATTCATTCTTTCATCTTAAAGACATGAAGAAAGATTTTATCTTCTTGAACTCCCTTCAGTATTTCTACAGCATCTCAAAACATTCTTCTTAAATCCAAAATTTCTTAGAAAACTCTTTAATATGGTATCTTAGTAGTATTACTTCATCCTTGCATGATCAGTGTTGGATAATTTATAACCCCTTGTCTTGAAAAATCTTTTTAATAACATAAACATCCTAGGTTCTTTCATAGGTTTCATATCTGATTTTTTTAAAAAAATTCACTATATCAGCCATGTTTGATGGTAAAGGTTCAAAGGAACATCCTGATTCTACCATCAAATTATTAACTTAATCAAATTGTTCATCATGCATCTGAATATCAACATCAACCTTATGAGACCAATTAACCATTATATTGCATGGATTTTATGAGATTTGGAACATTATTGAAAAACTAATAACTTTCCCTCAATATGAATCACATTATCATTTAATACCATTATCTATTTAGATTTATAATTTAGACTATATTGAATTAGTGAAAACTGAAAATAAATATTTAGGAAATATTGAATTATTCCTTCCAACCTTTTCAAAACATGAACGATATAATCAACTCCCTCTAGTGCAATTGTTCCAACAGATTCTAATAGATCAGGATCAGGATGAAGAGTTTTTATCATATTGGTTCTGACATCTATTTTATTGCCTTTATTTTATCAATATTTGTACTAAATTTTTCAACTTATTTAGAAAAATTATTGTTGTCAATTTCCTTATAAAATTTATTATCATTAGATAATTCAATAAAATCTATTTATTCATAAGTATTGTATTTATCATCAAATTTTGGTTTAGACTATTGATAATCTTACTCTCTTTTTGATGATGACTGATATTATTCTTCAGAAGACGAAGCTTCTTCCTGAGAGCTTTCATATTTTTTTCTTTATCAACCTTGGAAGGTAGATGTGAGGATGACGATGATAAATCTGATAACTTATTTTCAGATTGTGTTTCTTCTATTTCATTTTCCTATTCATTATCACCTTATTTTTCATCTTATTAATAATAGACCTCTTATTTAATATCTTCCTCAACCAATTCATATTATTATACTTCTTCCTCTCATTATTTTCCTTCTTTTTCATTTCCATAAATATTTTATTGTTGGAATTATTCACCAATTTCCTCTTCAAGATCATTTTCTAACATCCTTACAATTCTCAAATATCTTCTTCCAACTCATTCACGTTCTGATTTATTTTCTATAATGACCAAGATTGATTATTCATCAATACCTTTTTCTTTTCCATTTTCTGTGATAGAAGGAATATCGACATGAACCAGAACAATTATTTCATGAAATAACCCTACAAATGGATTGATCTGATTGGTATGATACATTGGAATCTCAATATTCTCAGAATCAATTTTTATTCCATTTAACAAACTCTCAATAATATTTTCATCTTGATTTTTTTTTCTTTTCTTCTCTTATACCTCCAAAGTTTCAGGTACTTATATTCTTAAGGATTTTTTCCTCTATGGGATCGAGTACGACGTCCAGATCTATAGATTTCATATTAGATTTTTTCTTCATAAAATCATCAAAGAATTCATCAGGAAATTTATTTTTCTTAATTTTTTTCTATAAAGGAGTGGTATCAGCCTTAATCATCATCTTCTACTTATCTTCTTTTTCTGAAATTCTTGATGGGTCTTTCTATGAAAGAGAATCATCAACCTTCTCCAAATAATTCTTAGATTTGGATTAAAAAACAAACTTTATTTTATTCATCATATCATCGTTGATAAATGAAATATTTTCTCTCATTGGAGATGATTTGTTTATTAACATGAATACTTTCATAGATGCAACTACAATTCTTTTAATCAATTCAAAAAACATAATAATTCATGACATGATTGATCCAGTTTTTATGTTTTCCATAGTTATAAAGAAAAATATGATCAGATCTATTTTAGTCATATTTATAAGAAAGTCCAAAATATATACATATAAATCTTTTAAAGTATTATATTGATATTTTATTGGTATTGAGAAACATTTCATCCAGGAATCCACTACTCTGTAATCCAGTGTGTGGTGTGAAACCGTTGTTACTTTCTTGAAATGAGAAGAGAATTATTATTCATCTCTTATTTTAGGAAACTTACCAAGACTACTTGGAAGATTATGTGACGGAAATGTGCTTCTCCTTTTTGATGGTATAATGACCAGGATTTCAAGCTTCTTATATGAGAAATTATACTTTTTCCCATACATCAGAAAATAAATTTTATCATTCTCATCATCCTTGAAAAACATAATAGATGCATAAAATTTGGGAACCACATTAGGGTATTATATGTTAACATATTTTCTAGTTTTTTAACACATATAGACATACAAAAATGGAAAGTGATAATTCTTTTCAGAATCGAATAATAATTATCACAGAAAGATCTATCAACTAGAATCTCTCTAAAGATGAACCACTTTGAATATTCCTCTTTGGTTTCAATTAGATTAGAAATTTAGATGGGTGAATCAGATAAAATGTGAACTTTTCAGACTAGCGAACTTCAAGGGGTCAGTAGCTCGAGATCAGAAACTTTAGAACAACCAATATGGGACACAAGGTCTCCCTACATTATATAGGCATTACATGTGATATTTAAACTTCCATAAGATATCCAATAGTTGAGATTTAACAAATCCTTATTTGATGTTTAAGATTACTCTAGTGATTCATTTAAATTCATTTTTAGAATCTTAAGATTTTTTTTTAAAAATTATCAGATTGAGGATGAATCTGATTAGAAATTTTTTAAAAACATTTTTTTTATAAAAACTAAAAGTTTAACAAAATAAATTATAAAACTAAAGTAATGAATATGTGAAAAAAATCTAAAAATAATAGAATGCAACCTTTCAGAGTCAAAGATCCATCAGTATGAATAACATGCTATTCTTGTTTATTATAAACTAAAGAGATTATGACTTTTTTAATTATGAAGAATTGAATACATAACATTTTTTATAGAAAATATTATTATGGTAGTTTTTAGATAAAACTAATTATGATGATGTCATTACAGAAAATAATTTTCATATTTTTATTAGAAAAACTTATTATGTTATTATTTTAATCTAATAACTTTGTAACGTAATATAAGTCCATAATGTTTTATATCATTTTCAGAGTCCAAGGATCATTTTTAGAATTCTGAATTCGAAAAATTTTATAAAAATATTGAGTTTTGAAAGCACATTATGATAAATGTTTCTAGAAAACCAAAATTTTAGAAAATAATTTCTTTTTAGGTAAAAATAAATGTTTTTAGAAAAAACTAATCATATGTTCTCCCCCTTTTAAATGAAGTAACTTAATGTAACGAGATATGTCTTGAAGAAGTATTTATAAAAGAATAATTTATATTCATAATTCCAAGATTCTTTTTGATATATTCAAATATATTATAAGTAACAGGTTTAGTAAAAAAATTTACAAGTTGATCATTTATTCTGATAAATTTTAAAATTATACCTCCTTAATGTGTGTGATCCTGAAGGAAATGCAGTCTTACATCTGTGTTCTTATCATGAGAGTGATGGAATTGTCTTTTTAAGGAAATAAAACTTGTATTATCATAAAGTATTTGAGTCTTAGTAAAACTCATGATATTGTCTATGAGTGTGTTTTTCATCCATAACACATGATAACAACACCTTTCAATTCCCACATATTCAGTTTTAGTAGTGGAATGTGCAACTGATTATAGCTTCTTACATGGTAAGGAAACTAAAGAATCTCTTAGGAGATAACAAGGCCTAGATGGAATTTTCTATCCATTCTAAAACTACTAAAGTCAAAATCTGAAATATATTTTCATTCAAAAAAATTTACCTAAGAATTTAAATTTTTTAAATCCATAGTATCCTTGAGATAATGAAAAATTATTTTTATAGATTTTCAATGGGTCTATTTGGGATTTTCTTGATACCTTTCACATAAGAATACTGAAAAGATTAAATATGGATGACTAGAATTTATGTAAACTTGTTATCATACCTCTAAAAGTTTTTTGATCCATTGGTTTCACAGCCACATCAAGATCTAGAATATTTGAGGTTCTAATACGAGTACTAATACATTCCTGATCCACTAGTTAATTAATTTCACTATTGAAGATTGATCTACATGAAAAAATTGTTCTTAGTTAATGTAATTAATTAGAGTGCTTTCATTATAAAGAAACCTTGTGAGGTTGTATCCTTAATATTTTTTTTTAATTGTAACTCATAACTGACCATTATAACGATCATGGGATTCCAGGGCTAGGAAGATAGAGAATCTGATCCATAAGGTCATGGGATATCAGGGATAGTAATATAGAGTTGATCATAGCATTGAATAATTCTAGGGATAGGATGTCATATTCATTATGATGTTCATATTTATGGATTTATTTGTAATCAAAGGCAAACATTACTATAAGTATAAAATAGTGGACACCTTTAGTCTGGGTTATAGTCTACCTTTCTCTTAAGGTTAAAAGAGGATTATCATTTTAAATAGTATGCAATTAATTCATAAATTTCTTATTTATTATATTACTTACCATCTGTATGTTTTTTTATTCAACTAAATTTTAATATAAATTGAAACATTTTATTCATTTATCTATTTAGTTTGTTTTATCATATTAACTTTGACTACGATAATCATATTATGATAATCATATCTATAGTGAATCCAATATATAATATGATATAATTATAAATATTTTAATTATGATTCTGTGGCATTATTAATTGGAATGAAGTCTGAGTACAACAGTATAATTTAAGAGGATTTTGGGTTTGATTAGTTTAAAATTCTTAAACTATGTTTTTTAAAATACAATTCATCCCCCTTTTATGTATATCTATATGCGAAGATCATAAAATCCTAAAAAGATGTTATAAAAGGATCATATATGATATTATAAATACTAATATGATTCTATAATAAATTAATAACTTGTTTAAAACCACTATATAGGGGGCTAAATGATTTTCTACCAATAGGAAGAATGAGGTAAGGGCGTTTTCCTTAGTTTCATTTCATTGAGGCATATTGTAATATTATGCACCTAATTTCCATTATATGGTGTATATACTTCCACTTTGATATGTTATATATTGTTTGATTAATAAATAATGGTATTTTTTATTTCATTTTGAATTATTTCATTCAAGGGGTCTTAACATGAAAATTTCCAAGTGGTTAAGAATTACATAATTCAATTTTTTTTCTTGGCTTCTATTACTTATTCGTTGTCGTTGATATTATATGAATATGTTTATAATGAATTTTTATTGTATTATGTTTTGTTTCCAATTATTTTATATATATTTATAGTTGATATACATAATATCTTCATTTATTAATTCTCACTTCAACATTATGATCATTGTAAGGATTTATTTCACAATCTCATTATAATCAAGATTGTTAATTATTGAATTTCAGTTGATGGAAATTATTTTATAATTGTATAAATAAAACCATTTATTTTACTTATACTCTAGTTATTTATGAAATTTTCAAATAATACTACCATTTTTCCACACTTTGGTACTTAATATAATTGAAAATTGTTTTCTTAAAAAAATCTGACTTCCATTCTCTCTTCAGTCAGAAATATGTTTTCTTAATAAACCATGTTTTCTAAAATTCTTCTTAACCTTATAAAAATGATTTATTAAAATATTTTTTAAAATTTATTCATTTTAAAAATTTTTTCCAAAGGAATCATCCTGTCATTTTCCAAACATGGAACTTTTCTAAACATTTTAAAGTATAAAAGAAGTGTTCTTTTTATCCGATATGGAATTACCCACCGATATGGTCATAATTTCATTGAAGATTCCTTTTCTTGTTTAGGTAGTCATTTTTAAAGAAATGGTTTTTTCTAATACCCTATTAATTTATATTTTATAAAAGTTATTTTAAAAGGAAAATACTTTCAATATTTTTTTAATAAGTAATTTTCAAAATGAAAAGGATTTTTTCATCAAGAATTTTTTAAAATATTTTTTTATGATATTTCTATTCATCAATGATAATAACCCTTCACTATATATACTCTAAAATCTATATATTTTTTATTTATACTATCATTATTCTCCCTCTTGATGGGTTATCATTATTTTTAATATGGATATAACTTCCAATCACTTCCTTGATTCATTTTTGTAATAAATAACATTCCCTTGAAATTTTCACTTTCCATTGATAATTGGACATTAAATTTTCTATAAATATCCATATTATTTTTCTTGGATATGTTTATCATTGAAACCATATATACTTCAACATATGATGTTCTATATTGAATGTCATTTGTTTATTTAGGGAAATATTGATAAATACATATTGTTTAATCAATTCAATTATTTGATGATAAGGAACATGGTTTATGAATTAAATCAATTATTAGATATATGAATAAATTTTTGGACATGAAATACATGGGTGGGGAGTGGTTAGAGATAGACATTTGATGAATTAGTAGTCTCATAGGATGAATTTGTAGGCAATAATTTTCTAAAAGGGTTTATACACATCAGTTTTAGACTATCCTAAGGATAGATTTTGCTAGTAAAGATATCATGTGCCTGAGACACAATGTCCAATGATTAAGTATTTTCTCCATTATGAATTATTTTATTATTATCCATGATAGTTTTTCAATGATATTATCTTTAGATACATTTTATTCTTAGTTATTTATTTAATGGATTTGTTTTGTTATTTACCTTACCATATTGATTATGCAATATCCAGTTATGATAGTTAAGTTATTGATTAAATGGAATGTGTTTTTTAGTAATTTAGCATTACAATAAATATTGTATTCAATTATTTAAAAGGAATGTGTGTTTAGTTATTTACCATTGCATTGATTATGATAGAAAATTATTTTGATGGAATGTGTGTTTAGATATTTACCTTTCCATATTATTCAATCCTTATTGATTATGCTTCATTTATTCATGATAGATTCTGATGTACTTATCCATTACTAAGAATTTTCACCCATCCATATTCTATATCTTTTCTTAGTATTCCATGAAGTGTATTATGAAAGATATATAAGAATATTCTATAGGAAATAATGGTTTTATGGAAAAAAATATGTTGTATTTTTATTTCAAATTTTATCACGGAATCATGTATGTATCGAGATAATAAAAACTACTAAAATATTTGGTTACTCAGCATGTGATTCCTTGTATCTTATTCCAATGTAATAAAGAAAGCACTAGCTCTGGTCTACTGTGTTAGGGTCTCTATAATTATTATTAGAGGAAGTTTAGGTGAAACCTTATGAATAATATTTTGGAAAACATATATTAGCAATGATAACCACATTATAGACATTGAGGATAAGTATAGGAGAACATCCTAATGTTTTGTAAGGTAGTT
This sequence comes from Viscum album, assembly GCA_963277665.1. Taxonomy (NCBI): domain Eukaryota; kingdom Viridiplantae; phylum Streptophyta; class Magnoliopsida; order Santalales; family Viscaceae; genus Viscum; species Viscum album. Next base: position 1,071,394,105 of record OY728121.1, on the reverse strand, counting down.
ATTATGTTGTTTTTATATGAAATACATCACTTTATGGTTAATAAAAGTGGATGTGGTTATGGAATAAATATACCAATGGATACTAAATCTGAAAAGGGATAATTTTTCTTGACCTAGTTGTGTCCTGGTGAATGAATGCAACCCTTATTTTCCACCTATTTTGACACTGCTGAGAGATATTATTAGGATAATTCACATTTTCTATACAAGACATTATGAAGGATTTGAAAATATGATGAAAATTAATAACATAAATTAAACTAAAGTTGTCTAAAATTGAAAAGAGGTTTTTTAAAGGAATGGGGAATTTTTTTATGTATGGAAAAGGGAATAAAGTATAGAATGTAGAAAGAAAAATGAAGAGTATGATGGGAGGAAATAAATCACATCCTAGGTATCCACTTATAGTTCATTGTGTTAAATTTGGGGAACCTAGGAATTATCCGAGTCAATTACCTATACTAAAGGATAACTACTTGGAAATTGAAGGACCTATGTTGAAATAAAATGGTTAATGAATTTATTTAGATTCAAGAATTATATTATAGAAGTATTTTTACCAAGGGTATTTTGGTATAATAATAAAGAGACATTTAAGGATTTAGTTAAATTTCATAAACATATATGTATTCATTAACATAATATTTATGGTTACCATCATAAGATTATGATTTTAATATTGATCAAAATTAAAGTTATAGAATAGCCTTTTTTGGTTTTATGTGATGATAATATACCCACATTAAGGATATTTTGGGAGAAATTTATGGAAATAAAATAAAATTATATAGTATATTTTTTAATAAAAAAGTTACTTGAGGAATAATGCCTTTAAATTTTATAGACACAAGTTTATAGGATTAATATAATAATTAGTGACATTATAATAGTAGTAAAATAAGATTATTATACTTGGTGAAGGAGTGGTTTTATTGAAAAGATTAGTTGAATGGTTATTTAATGATTAATTTTATTTCAAGGATATCAATAAGAGTTTTTGGGAATGTTATAGGAATTATATTAATATAGTTCAGAAAAAGGACAACCCCTATGCTGGTTGACAAATAATCACATCTGGAAAGGACATGGGGAATTTACCCATGACTAATGGTTGAAAAGGGTATAATGTCTACAATAGGATTACACAATGTCCTAGTTAATATTTCATTTTTTAATTAAATGACTTGAAACCTTATCATTAATGATGAAGTAGTTGAATTAATTTTTATGTTTATAGATTAATTAATTATATTGGAGAAATTTATCTATCCATATCAGTTTTGAAAAATAGTTAGAGGTAGACAGAAATACATGACACTCCTTTATGGATGTTATGAACCCTTAAATGTGAATTTTAGTGCATCAAGTATAATTTTTTTTGGATATTCATTTCATGGAGTAAGGGATGAATTGAAAATTTATTGAAGACAACAAAAGGATAAAATAGTTATTATAAAAAAGAAGTTTATAAAGTAAGCCTATTTAATAATATTCTAAGATAGAAAAATAATTCCTCAGCACTAGTAAAAGTAAATTAAAAGAAATTTTATCCTAAAACCTTCAATCCTGATGAATCAAATGGTCCTTTAAATTGTCACAGATTTATGGTTTATAGGCCCTTTTACTTGTGATTAGTGATTTCAATCAATCTCTATAATTTTTTATTCCTTACATCAATGTCTATATATTCAATTTCCACCAATGTTATCGTACATAGAAACATTCTTATGTGCTATTCCATATGGCCTTTTTTACATACCCTTACCTGGTATTTAGAGGCTATTATGTTAACTATTTTTATAATGTGAATTTTTTAAAAAATAATTTTCAAATATCAAGACCTTGATTACTGAGTTCAAGTTCAAATTGGGAGGATTTAATTTAGTTATGGTTTGGATAATGTAATATCCTAATATTTTTAAAAATAAAAATCATATTTTATAGCATATGACATGAAACACCTAGAATAGTGGGGAATATAAAATTTTGAGACTTTATGGAATATTTATTCCATTAAACATAATATAATCAATAACTTTCATTATGTGAAACATTGAGTTTATCTTGCACTATAATCAGTAATGAGTTTCTTCTCTAGTTTGTGTTGTATGCAAGAACACGTTTTATAAGAAAATAACCTAATATCAATATTATTATTTAATACATCACCTAAAAATTGGAACGTTGGATTTAAATAGAATTAATTAACTTACAAAAATTTAAATTTTACACACCTTTATTATTTATATATTGATTATAAATAATACAAGAATCATTCAAAAGAAAAAAAAACATGTTTTATGAAAACCTTTATTTTTCTAAATGACGGTTTAATAATTCATTTTAGACATAATTTAAAATTATTTTTTTCCAAATTTATTAAACCTATTGTAAAAATTAAATTTTAATTTTTAAATTATAATATTAAAATTATCTTATTGTTAATTTTTTTATTTTTATGTAATGCTTAATGTTTTGATGAATTGTGAAAAATGATGAATTTTAATTGATAATTACCTTTTTTAACATTATTATTACTATTAAATAATACTTATAATGATTTTTAAAGTAAAATTAGTTTAAAAATATTTCCATTCATCTAATTTATGTGATTGGAATAATTTTGATATTTACTTTTGATATAAAAACATTGTAAACTTTTCAACATTTTCTTTTTAAAAGCCCGCTTTCTCATCACATGTATGAGATTAATTTTAAATTAAAAATTTCCACACATTTTCGTGGAATTTGAAAAAATGGATTGTATATTTTTAATTATAATAATTTATATTTTATAATAAGGTCAAATTAAATATTGAACAAATTGAATAGTGAAAATAATAAAAAATTAATTGTCGTAGTTAAGGTAAAAAGGGATTTCCCCGAGGTGTCAAACTAAAACAATAAGGTTTAAAATGACTTCAAAACGTGTATAAAATATATTGGTAGAAAATATTTATAATTTATCACTTATATTATATAAATATTTATATTACTAGATCCCTGTTACATGAAAAAAATTTCGGTGGAAGTCGTTATTTGAAAAATTAAAAGTGTGTGACTCACCACACCTGTAAAAGGCCACCAACTACCCTCTCTTTTTCACACCATAAAACCTTTTAGTTTAGTCATGAATGGATAAAATAACTTCCCAAATTCACTCCTCTCATCCTATATTCCTTATTTGGGTACAAAATAAAACCTATAAAGGTTTTGGTGCAAACACTAAAGAGTTTATCCATAGAATATGCAATGTTCTTCAATGAGTGTTTTTATTTTATTTCTTCCTACACCTCCTAAAATTATTATTAAACCTTATTAATATTATAAATTCAATATCTTAAATATAATTATACTTTGTTTTTTTAAGTTCATGATCTATAACTACCTCCACTTCCATCGAATGTGTTTCAAAATCACAATTCGTGTGTGTGGTGGACTACCGCCTCGCCAACTGATGCCATTTGTTTTTTCCATCACCACATTTCAAGGATGGGTAGGATGATGGATATATATTGTATATATGATATTTAAAAAAATTATACATATGTATTTATTATATCATATATAATTTTTTTTATTTTACATTCTTTAGGGGATACTATAACATCGCTCGTGTGTATGGTGGACTAGAACCACACAAAGCAATGTGATTCATATTTCACTAACGCTTTATGTGGAAGTTGAAAAGGATAAAGTTAATAATTAATTGAAATATAAATTAAATAATTATGAAATTTTGGGAATATTTATTATTTAAGGATAATATATTATTTTATTTTTTACCTTTTTGCTCACTCAATGATGATAACATCGTTCATGTTCATGTGGACTACCATCTTCATGAAGTGATGTAACTCTATTTTTTATAAACATAACACATGAATGACATAAATAATTAAATTTAATTAATTAATTTGATATTAAGATCATTATATAATTTTAAAATATTATGCACCACATTTCCATAATGATCCTTGAAAATTTTTAACATTACTCATACATACGTATGACCTACCGTCTCCATGATACTAACAAAAATCAATTCTAAAAACCATATTTCATCATTGGTTTTAAAAGTAAAATTGATATAAAAATATATTAATCATGTGATAATTATTATTATGGAGATGATATATCTATATAATATTCATAAAAACCTGATCATTAATGACAAAACATGCATGAGAAAATAAGGAGATTAACACCCAAATCAACACAAATATTGAAAACGTATTAATGATTTGGTGATTAGATGTTATAAAATGGTCATATATGATATTATAAATATTAATATTGTTATTTAATAAGATAATAACATGTTTAAAACCACTTTACATGTGGATAAATTATATTCATCCAAATAGAATTGTGAGGTAAAGGATTTCACATCAATTTTATTTCACCGACGTATATTGTAATGTTATGCACATTATTTATTCTATGTATTGTAAATACCACCCCTTTAACATGTTATATCATGATTAATTATAATTAATGGTATTTTATTTTTTAATATCAATTATCTCATCAAAGGGTATTTAACTTCAAAATCACCAAGTTGCCATAAATTTTATAACTAAAATTATTTTCATTGGGTTATATTACTTATTCATTGTTATTGATATTATATGATTATGTGTATAATGAATTTTGATTATATTATGTTAAATTTCATCTTTTTTATGTGTATTTATAGTTTAAACACATAGAAGATTCATTGATTAATTCTCAATTCATTGTTATGTTCATGTATGGGTTCATTTTGCAGTCTCCTTTTAATAGAGATTTTTATCCTTGAATTTAAATAAAAGGAATTTTTATCATTATATAAATAAATGAAATTATTATACTCTATCTATTAATGATATTTTCATGTAATAGTAAAAATTATCCACTCTTTGGTGCTTAGAATAATTGATACAATGTTGATAAGAAAACTTGAATCCATTTTTCACTTCGGTCGGAAATATGTTTTTTTCCAAAATAATGTTTTCATAAAATGTTTTCAAAAACGTGTTAAAGATTATCAAAATTATTCAATAAAGTAATTTTTCCCATTTTTTTTCATTTTTACAAAATTAACCAATGCAATCTTCTTTTCATTTTCTAAAAAAGGTACATTTATGACCTTTTCATGGTAAAAAATGAAATTTATTTTTAACTTTTACAACATGTATAGAATTACTCTTAGACATGACCATAATTTCTTTGAATATTACTTTTCATGTATACAAGTATATTTTTAAAGAAAATATTTTTCATAATTTACTAGAAATTCAATGTTTTTATGTGATATTTTGAAATAATGTATTTTCAAAATGTTTTATGTTTTAAAAAGTAATTTTCAAAATAAAAACTGATATTTTCAAGAAGAATTTTTTTAAAGATCATTTTATGGTATTAATATTTATAAATTATAAAAAACATTTATTTTACATATACTATACTGTGGTGCTGTTGTATTGATAATATACTTATTCTACCTCTAGATGGTTTAGGATTATTTTGACCAAGTATAGTATTTACATTCACTTCCTTGATTTATTTTTGAACTGAATAACTATCTTTAGAAATTATTTCCTTCATTTGATCAATGTAATTTATATTTCCACTAAATATCCCTAATATTTATCATGGATATGTTTATTGTTAAATCCATATATCATTTATAAATATAATTTTATACATTAAATATCATTTGTTTATTTGGGGGAAATATTGATAAATCCATTATAATTAGACAATACAAATATTTTATGATAAGGAACATTATTTATAAATTAAATAAATTATTTGATATATGAAGAATGATTTGGAAATGAAATATATGGGTGGGTTCTGGTTATAAATAGCCCCCTAAATGCATGATTTGTCTCGTGGTATGAATTGGTTATCTAGCCTTACCTAAATGGACTTCTTCCCACAAAATTTAAACTATATTTAGGATATATCATGATGGTAGAGTTATCACATGTCCGAGACATGACATAAAATAATTAAGTATTTTCTTCATTTAGAATTAATTTATGATTTTCCATGATATTTTTTCTATGATATTATATCTAAACACTTTTCATTATCTATTAATAACTAAATGGAAGGCATTTTCAGTTATTTACATTTCCACAAGTTATTATCTACAATTGATTAAATGTAATTTGTTTCTAGTTATTTATCATTGCATTGATTATACAAGCTAATTTTTTAAATGGAATGTGTGTTAAGATATTTATCTTTCCATTTTTTTCATTCCATATTGATTAGTCTTCTTTTATTAATGATAACTTCCATTGTACTAAACCATCACTGAGAATTTGAGATCACCCTTATTTTTTTTCTTTCCAAGAAATACCTAATGTGAACTATCAAAGATATGAATGAATATACATGAGAGAATAATGATATTCTCCAAAAAAATTATTTTGTGATTTTTTTTCAAATGTAATATGGAAATTAAGTATGTATCTAGTTATCAAAAGACTACCAAATTATTCCATCCTTAATATTCAATTAATTGTTTCTTATACCAATGTAATAAAGCAGACACCAGCTCCTAGATACTAGTGTCTATGTCACTAGAATGTTTGACATCTACACCATAATATAAATAATTTTATGGGTATATAAATAAAAATCAAGGTGTAAGACAAAGATAAAAAATAAACCAAAAAATAATAATAAAAAACCATAAGAAAGAAAAAAATTTAACCAATGTGACTTTATCAACATTGTGCATGAGATTTATGAAATATAAAATATAAGAAAAAACACAATAGAACCAAGACTAGTAAGTCTGTTACATATAACCCAAAGTCCCAAGGGATCCCTAAATGCTCTATATGATCCCAACCTACATGTGATAATAGGCCTCCACCAAAAACATTTTCGGTAAGGATGAAAAGTATCAAGAAGATCCACCATAGTAATGACACTCCTTTACCAAAATCCTCTATAAAAAGTCTACATATTCCAAAAGAAATATGCATGGGGTGATCCAAATCCTAGTAAGATACAATAATGACTCTAAATAATGATTTTTCTCAATGAATCAAATATAAAATAGAACCTCTAAAAATTACAAGGCTTAGATACAACGCACAAAAAATTCAAGTGTTGAATGAATTCAAGGCTCGAACGTAAGACCTTCACAACATTATCTCAAACGTAAATATTTCACTACTTTTTATTGGGGAACTTGGGGTGTAAAAAATCAATGGTTCTAGACCTAGTTGTGATTGTTTTTCAAGTCTGAGGGTGATAAGTTATCCATTTTAGATATTTGGATTTTTGATCATCCATTTTTATTCTTGCAATTTCTAGTGTGAAACACTTATATTGTGAGACTTCCCATATTCACTCCTATTCTACACGAGCATATCATTCCTTCTTAGTTTTAGCTGTAAATTAATCTATAGGATTTGTGAGATACTCTTTTATTTATGTGAATATTTGAATGAATCATGATTTATTTTTGTTGAAAAATTAGGGAAATTAACCATATGGTATATTTAAGATCCCATTTATCATCCTCTATAAAATTTTATATGTATAAATTTCCATGATGGTGGTTGGGTAGCCTATGAGACTGATTCCTTAAATAATATTAAACTAACCAATTATTTTCATATTTTAGAAGTAGAGACTTTATATTGGGAGTGATTTTTTATAGATCAGTTAATTTTGTGATTAAACAATGATTTCGGAGTTATGTAAGGGTAATCCACATAGAAAATTTGACCTCATGGGAGTCATTTCATCTCAATAGTGGCTAGGGTGAATGGGATAGATGTTTCAATTATTGGTGTGGCTTATATATTGTTTGTGATACATCTTATTGATGTGTATTATTTATTTATTCAAACTACTATATGGAAGTCCCTATAATCATAAGTATGGGAAAATGTATATTAGATGACCTAACTAGAATAATTTTAATGGGAAGATCTGATGTGATAACCTCCCTAGAATACTTGGGATGGGTCAGTGTGGTGATATGATATCCCAAGAGTCTTGATTTTTTTTCAAATATTTTATATACCATTAATATTAAATTTAATAAATCCTTAGTTTGTTACATCACTTGTTCCAAAAAATATAATGGAAGTTATGAAATTATATATATTATAAATTATTTTTAAGTGTTCATTATTTTTGGTATTCATGTATTAGTTACACCCCTATGAAATTATAATTACCATCAATGTATATGAAAAAAATCTTTACCTATTAAAATGTTTTATGAAAACATTTTTATATCTTTGAGTTGATTGAATTGGATTTTATTATTCTTAGTTTATCACATTTTGGTTTATTATTAATCCTTAATTTCATTATTATATTTTCATTTGTTTAGTGGATATAGGAAATGTATGATGTGTTCTAAACAATATATATTATTGAAATTTGTTTCTTGAGACTCATCCTCCATCTATATTATAGAAAACTCATCCTCATAAGTTTCAAATATCAAATAGTTATTTCATTTTATTTTCTGGGACTCATCCCTCTTCTATATTATGATACTTGTACTAATATTAGTAGTAGTCATCCCATGGATTAATACCACTTAGAGTATTTCAAGCAACATAGTTTTATGTACACAAGAGATGGAGGATGTGATTCAAACAAAAAAATTCAATGATAAATGTTCGGGAGATGGGAAAATTAGCATGAAATTTGTCTACAACTTTCACCTTTAAATGAATTTAGAGGATAAAACATGATATTTTAGATTAATCCTTTTCTTAAATTCAATTACACATTTTCTTCATAGAATACATAATTTTTTTGAAACCATCAAACATTTTTGTTCCCTTATTATAATTTTCTATATATTCCTCCTTTGATAATAAATATATTTATGTGTATTTATTTATTTATTATAAAAAATAATTATTCTATAGACCATATAGGATGGATAATAATAAAAAATGGATTAACTATAATATTTTGACATAATAAAATGAAGATGGAGTTAAATATTACATCATGTTTGTAAGAGAGAATGTATACGACATTTATCAATTCCTTTTTCCATGTTTACATTTTTTTTATTCAAGATAAATTAGTTTGGAAGAGTTAGAAGAACATTTGATTTATCAAGGAATAGATCAGAGATATAAATGTTGGACTAAACATAGTAAAAAACAAAATGTGCACACTGATTGGGATGATAATGGGATTTATGTCTTATTTAATATTAATACTAGTGAAAATGATGATGTAGATCTCATGGATGAAATGATAATGGAAATAGAAGAATTTTTTTTTGATTTCACGAAGTTATTTGAGATGTAAAATATTTGTGAATAGAAACAATTGTATACTTTTTGTACTAAAGTAACAAAATTTACCCTATATTGAAGTTATATAATTTGAATGTTGGAAACAAATAGAGTGACACCAGCTTTACAAAACTACTTGGTATCCAGAATGTTATGCTACTAGAATAAAAGTAACTACCATGTTGAACATATATTGATAAATGAATTATATGTTCAATGGGATTGATCTCTAAAAAAATAAAATATTTTCCAAAATACTGCATTTTGTTTCGCAAGGACCATGAATCAATTATAAAGTGCCCTATGTGTGGTGCATATAGATTCAAGAGAAATGAATGAAGTCCTTAAAATAAGTATGGTACTTTCCTATCATTAAATATTTTAGAAGACTATATGGATGTCAGGGAACTATGTGATAATTCACATGGAATCTAGATACAAGAATTAAATATGGGAACATATATCATCTAGTAGATCTAGTAAATTCTCCTTAGTGGAAGAAAATTGATTATGAGTATCCTAAATTTGGAAATGAATGAAGAAACATTCATGTTGTGTTATATTAAGATGGAATAAATCCTTTTGGTTTATAGAGTAGTACTCATTGTATATGGACCATCATGGTGGTAAATTATAACTTTTCTCCGTGGTTATGTTTGATGGAAAAATGCATTATGTTTTCTCTTCTTATATCTACACCAAATAAACCCTACAATGATATTGATGTCTATATGGATCCATTATCTGATGATCTGAAATTGATGTTGTATAAATGTGTTAAAATGTATGATTCTCATAGAATTCATGAAATCATATTGACTTCCATGTTTTAAGGGATGATAAATAACTTCCCCTATTATGGTAATTTATTAGGATATATCATTAAAGTAATGCTGGGGAGCCCCATTTGTGAAAAACACATATAATCAGTTTGGTTGTAACATTCCTCAAAGACTATGTTTTTAGAACATTGGAAATTTTTACCTTGAAAACATAAATAAAAATCCTCAAAGACAACATTCAATGTTAATATCAAACAAGGAACAACAATGTCTCTAGTAATGGTTGATCAAATTTAAAATAAAGTTAAAGATATTGGTACTATTTTTAGTAAACCATTTTTGAATAACCCTACCAAATCATATTGGAAGAATAGATCAATTTTATTTGAATTACCTGATTGGAATTTTTTGTATGTTAGAAATTTTATTGATGTCGTTAATGTAGGAGAAAATTTATTTTATAGTGTTATTAGGACTTTACTAGATGTTCTTGAAAATCAAACTTGGTATCAAGGCTAGGTTGGACATGATTGAAATTGAGATATGGGAATAGTTGCCACTGGTGGAGGGTAAATGGCATATTTTTCTTCCTCTAATAGATTAAACTCGATCAAGATATAAAAAATAACAAATTTTAATTTTCTTTAATATTGTTAAAGTTCCACATGGGGTATTAATAAAATATCAATAATGTAATTTCAATGACTATTTAAGTTACAAGGACTAAAATCACACAATTTTCATGTTTTTATGGAATATTTGATGTATATTTCTTTCTGTTGCATTATTCCTCAAAATTTATAGCATACATTAACCAAAATATATTTTTTTTCAAATGCATGTACTGCAATGTTTTAGACCTGATGAAGTTTTGAATCATGAATAAAGAGGTTGTAGTCAAATTATGTGAAATAGAAATGTTCTTACCACTATCATACATTTATATAATGTTCCACCTAAGGATTCAGTTAGTTAGAGATGTTTAACTATGTGGACCTGTCCATTATAGATGGATTTACCCCACTGAAAGGTATATTAAGACTTTGAAAGGGTATGTCAAGAATCAACGTCATCCATATGGTTGAATATAGAATGATATATTCTTGAATATTCCATTGAATTATGTACTGATTACCTATCAAATGTTAACAAAAGTGATCCCCAAAAGTCTCATCATAATGGAATCCTTATGGGAAAAGTTTTTTCTTGAAGAGATGTTGTTACTATTATATTTATTGAGCATTAGAAATAAAAACTTTACATTTTACATAATAGGGAAGATGTTGATCAATAAATTTAATCCCACAAATAAATTAATATATTTTTGAATCCATCAAGGGATGATGGATGTATATAAAACACACATAATAAATATTTTAAAGGATTCTTCCAAGACCAAATTTATAAGGAGTCATATAGAAATTAAAATTCAATTTTTGAGTAACTTCAATTTATTTCCAGGGGACATGATTAAAATGTTATATCTTGCACATGTTTTGTAATCAATGTTTATACGTTATACACCAAAGAATATGTTGATTGTAGTACGATGAATAATAGTTCTGTTATGATTATGGAGGAAGCGATGCACATATTTGGTTCAAATGATAGAATTATAATTTATGAAAATATTTCATATTTTGGAATTATAAAAAAAATATATGAGTTATATTATACAACATTTGAATTGAATATTTTCCATTGAAAATGGGTTGACAATATGAGTGCAGTAAAAGTGGATGAAATGGGGTTTGTGAAGGTGAATTTTAGTGTGGAAGGGGGAAATGGTGATCCATCCATAATAGAATCACACTTAGTGAAATTATTTTATATCTCAGATCCATAAAACTAAAATTTATTAATTTTCCTTCTGGTGATTAAAAATATTTTTAGGTTAGATGAAAATTCAACATTGGTTGACTCTTTCATTGAGAGATCCTAGTGAGTTCTTATCTACCCCAATAAAGACAATGTCTTTCAAATTATAGGGGACCACAATGTGGGTATTTGGATTCTCGATGGAGAAACCAAATCCCAAAAACCTTAAAAAGAAATGGATTTCAATGAGAAGATAAAAGTGTTTTTAATATAGTATGTTTTCCTCAAATTATTATATGTTCACTACTGTATTAACATAATCTAAATTAAATGTTTGACTACTCATGAAAACAATATTTTCTTCACATAAAGAAGTTACCAATCCCTTGAAAGAAAAAACTATAATTAAGTAAAACCTTTGGGAAGATGTAAAGGTAATGTTATGATATAATTTCTATATTTTACTGAAAAATATATTAGGGAATGTTGATTCAATTTTCATTATTCCTTACCAAGTTTATTTATTTTAGAATATTTCAATCCCAATATCATTCATTTTTAGGAAGAGTAATGAAACTCTATCTACTCTATCAGAGAGTAATCATGATGTTTTCACTGTAAAAACATTGTCCATAGAATTAATGTATTATTTCATATTGATTATTTATTTATTTATTTTTAATATTAATCACATAATAATTGTTTTCTTATATAGGTGGATTCTCTTATTTAAGTTGGGGTTTTTTGTCTATCTTTCAGGTCTTTCCTCACCAAAATCACCACATACTTATTCTCCCTCAAATCATTCTCAACTTTATAGTGTTGAATTTATAACTTTCCTTCAAGTTCACTTCACTACCATTGTAGGAATAGAAAAGGTTCTAATTCTACTCAATCACTGAGTCAATATTTATGTTTTCATAGTAAAATCATTATACATGAAATTAATCTATTATTTTATATTTATGTTAAATTTATTTCATTTTTATATTACTTTCTTAGTAATTGTTTTCTTATACATGTGGATTCTTTTGTTTTTGTTGGGGTAGTTTTTCCACCTTTCATGCCTTTTTGCACATAAAAATCCATAGACTTATTATACCTAAAAAACTTGTCAACCCTATAGTGCTGGCACTTTCACTTTCCTTAATGTTCCATCGACTAGTTAATCACAATGGTAATCTTTATGTTTTCACAATAAAATAATTTTCCATTTAATTAATTTATTATTCCATATTTTTTTATTTATTTCTTTATAGTATTACATATATAATAATTGTTTTCTTATATAGGTGGATTATTTTGTTCGAGTTGGGCTAGTTTTCTCGAAGCTGTTAATTCTCATGAGAGATTGGAATTCAATATTGCAACTGAGATAATGAAAACAAGGAATTATGTCTAGAATGAATACAACCATCATGGAAAGGTGAGTCCATACTACTTATTTAAATAATTTAATCCTCATTTTATATATTATTTTTAAGTTAATTTCCATATCATTTTTATCTAATAATTATTTAGTTTTTAATCATAGATATTTTGGGAAGTCATATTGAATCAATTTTCTTATCCATAAAAAATTTATTGTTGAAATAAAAGAGTATAATAAGTTCATGTGGTAATTATGGTGACTTCTCATGATATAATGGGAACATGAGCTTCCTATAATATTCTGTATTTCAATAATGAGAATGCTTATTCAGCTAAGAACATCAATTCAATATATAGTTTTGGCAATTTGACAAAGAAAGGAAATAGAAATCATTGTAACATTGGAAGTTAGTATTTTTTTTGAGACTTTTGGATTCTTAGGAATCAATAACACCTCAATCTGACACACGATGTGACTAGTATGACTTCAAGTTCTTATTTTTATTTAAAATTGAAATTAATTTTACTAAAAAAGATAACTTATGTACTCAAAACAATGAAAAAAGTTCATATTATTTTTATACATTTGGAAAATTATACATAGTCTATTTGTGATGTGTTGGAATTTTGCACACCTCAATCTGATACACGATGTGTCCAGTATGACTCAAAGTGTCTCTTATCAGTTTAAAATCCATATTTTTGTTCAAAAAGTGTTACTCACCATAAAATGATCAAACTAAATTTTATTTTCCTGATAATTTAGGAAAAAAATTAATATGTCATTTATGATATGTAGGAATAATTCTCACATCAAACCAATACATTATTTTATCAGTATGATTCAAAGTGTGTGTTTCAAATTTAAAATGGTATTTTAGTAAAAATGAAAAGTGAAATACTAAAAATAAATAAAACACTTTTGGATTGTTTTGATAATTTCAGAAAATAATAAATAAGTCAGTTGATATGTTTATGAATTATTTGTACCTCAATCTGACGCACGGTGTGACTGGTATGACTCAAATTGCATATTTTTATTGAAAATTGACATCAATTTTAGTGAAATTGACAACTGAACTACTAAAAATTGATAAAAAACATTTTTCTATTTTTATATGTAAATTAAATTATCCATAAGTCATTTGGGAAATGTAGGAATCATCCTCACCTCAATCCAACACATAATGTTCCTGGTATGACTCAAAGTGTATGTTATCAGTTTTAAATTGACATTTCAGATAAAAACATAGCACTAAATAAAACCCAATCAAACATGATCAATTTTTCTTGATAATTTATCACAATGATTTATAAGAAAATTGTGACATTTTTTAATTAGGCTCATGTAAAACTGATACACGATGTAACAATTATGATTAAAATTGGTTGTTTCCAGTTTAAAATGGAATTTTAGTAAAAAATAAAAGTGATGAACTCAAAACCATGAATTTTTTTTTTCAATTTTTTATAAATTAGGAAAATGATCCATAACTCATTTTATAAATTTAGGAATAATATTCACCTTAATCAGATGCATGATGTGACTGGTATGACTCCGAGTGTGTCTTTTCATTTAAAATTGACATCTATTTTTGTAAAATGGGAAACTAACCTACTCAAAACCGAGAAAATGCTTTCAATTTTTTTTGATACTTTAGTAAAATGATCCATAAGTCATTTTTTACATGTAAGAATCATCGAAACCTGAATCTGATATATGATGTTCCTTTTTAGACTCATAGTTTCCATTATCAGTTTAAAATTTACATTTTAGTTCAAAAAGTATCAATCAATGAAAACTAATAAAAAACACTCATATTTTTGTTATAATTTAGGAAATGATTCATAATTGATTTGTAACATTTTGGATCAGTGAAACTTCAAATCGATATATTATGTGATCAGTATGAGTCAAAGTTCATGTTTCTATTTTAAAATAGAAGTTTATTAAAAAAGAAAAGTGACATACTCAAAACTGAGAAAACACATTCATATTGTTTTGATACTTTAGAAAAAGATCTATATGCAATTTTAGACATGTTGGAATCAGTCTCTCCTCAATCCAACGCATGGTGTGACCAATATGACCCCAAGTGCATCTTTTTATTTAAAATTAACATCAATTTTAGTAAAATTGATATCTTACCTACTAACATTTAAAAATACATTTAGATTATTTAGATACAATACATAAATGATAATTAAGTCATTTTTGACATGTATGAATCTACCAAACCTCAATCAGACACATGATGTGCTGGATATGGATCAATGTGTCCATTATTAGTGTAAAATCGACATTTTAGTTCAAAAAGTGTCACTCACTGAAAACTGATCAAACACAGTCATATTTTATTGATAATTTAGGAAAATGGTTCATATTTCATTTTTGATGTGTATGAATTTTTCTAATTTCAAACTGATACACGATGTGATCGGTATGACTCAAAGTGTGTGTTTACCATTTAAAATACCATTTTAGTAAAAAAGGCTAGTGACATACTAAGAAATGACCAAACACATTTATATTGAATTGATACTTTTGGAAAATGACCCATAATTTATTTGAGCAATGTAGGAATGATCAAAACCACAACTTGAAACACTTTGTGACTGGTATGACTCCATGTGCGTATTTTTATTTACAATTGACATCAATTTTAGTAAATGGAAAACTAACATACATAGAATTGTGAAAACTCATTTAGATTGTTTTAATATGTTACTAAAATTATCCATAATTCATTTGTATGTGTAGTAATAAACCACACCTCAATAAGATACACGATGTGTCTGGTAGGACTCAAAGTGTATGTTATCTATTTAAAATTGACATTTTAGTTGAAAATGTTTCAGTAAATGAAAACCAATAAAATATGCTCAGATTTTCTTGATAATTTTTTTATAAAAATTAATAATTCATTTTTGATGTTTATGAATTGGTCTTACATCAAACTGATACAATATGTGATTGGTATGAGTCAATGTATGTACATCCAGTTTAAAATGATTTTTTTTGTAGAAAAAATAAGTGATGTACTAAAAACAAAGAAAATTCATTTATATTGTTTTGATACATTAGGAAAATGATCCATAAGTAATTTGAGATGTTTAGGAATCATCTACACCTCAATCCAATGAATGGTATGACAAGTAATAATCCAAGTGTGTCTTTTCAATATAAAATTATCATTTTAGTTTTAAACATGCATCATATTGCCAAAACTGAGCAAATGAGAATAGATTGTTTTCTCATAATTCTATATTCTTTTAATTAATTTATTTCCTTATTATTTTTATATTATACCTATGTATATGAAATCGATAAGGGGAGGGGGAATAAATAAATTAAAACCTACCTAAATGCGCATGGGGGGCTTCAAACTGAGACGTCCCAATACCACCACATGACCTAACCACTTGGTTGTGCCCATGGGGATTTATATTATAATTATTTAATTAATTTTCACATTAATAATGCATGGATATAGACAATAAATGGTGTGAATTGTAGGAATCAACCACAACAAAATATAATACATAGTTTTTTTTATTTTGAATTATATTTTACTTTAAAATTAACACTTTTTGGTTAATTTATTTCTTTTTATTATTATTAACATGATAATTTTTTCTTATATAGGTTTGTTTATTTTCTTGAGAAGAGGTGGTTTCTTTGGAAATTGCACAATTCAGGCCCAGGATCAAATGAAAAATAGGAACATTGATGTTTTTAAATGCATGTAATAATTTTTACATTGGTGATTGTATAAACCAATGTTTCAAATTTCTATTATATAGTGTTTAAATTGTATTTGTGTTCTAAATTATATTTCATTTAAATTCTATATTGATACTTTATTTTTATGATATTTGGTGGTGTTTTAGGTTCTACAGTGCACTATTATATCACATTACATTCGTGATACAATGTGATGTTACAACACACTACATTATTCACCTTTATCAGTTATTTTAAAAGTAATAATAAGATCTACCTACATTAGTGCTTTAGAATGTGAAGATAAATGGATCTTATATCATCACTTTTAAAACTGATGATAAAGGTACTTGTTAACGACAATGAATAAAATCACTTATAAAGGGGTCCTTTATTAGTACTGAAGAAATAACTAATAAAGGACCCTTTATGAGGGAATTTTTAGCGCCAATAAAATACAAGTATGTTTAATCTCACTCTAGTATTCAGTGCTTCTCTAGCGCTAACAAAGATATTTTTAGTGCAGTTAAAGGCCAATTTTTTATTAGTTCCAAGAGTTCCTAGTGGTTCTTAATATGTTTGATAATGGTAGGGGGAGCTAGTTATTCTTATATCAGACATAAAAATGTTTTCTCATCATAGAATTAGACATATTATGGGATAAATAATTTGATTTCGGGTTAATCAAAATTTTAAATGGATTAGTCTACAGGCCAACCCACATTTATAATTTTTGTTAAAAATAATTTAAAAATAACACATATTATTACAGAATATGAAATATTAAACATGTTTTATTTTTTACCTAAATTTTATTTTGTATGTATATTAATTATATAATTAATATATATGCATAGTTTGTGGAAAAAATATTCATTTAACTAAAACAAAATTATATTATAAAATAAAATTTATATTATTGGTTCTTTAATGAACCAATCTGAATACCCACAAAAAGCAGTACCAAACCCAACCCATCACATAACCGAAGGGTGATCTCGATCCCCATAGGCTAGAAACGAGCAACCGAGCATAAAAAAACATAGGGATTTATTTCACCCAGCCTAAATAATTCAAAAAGTCATATATAAACATAATATGACTAAATAGTGGAAGAGGAAAAAAAGAAATATATTCCATAACTAAACAGGAAAAAGTGAATGGGATAAAATCCAAAATAAATTAGACAAACACCATTGTATAAGTCCAATAAAAATGGGAAAAACCCAAAATTAGAAATAACTACTCTATGTGATAAGAATATAAAATCCTACTGTCTCACCACCAGCTACCCAACATAGTTGAAAAAACCTCATTGATTCACTGTAGTGCCTTGCCTTACCTTGCATAAAAAGACATAAGAAGCCATACCCACCACTGATGGGGTGATCAAGGTTTGAGATTAAAATCTTATTATGAACCCACCTAGGTTTTCCATAACAATACTTTTTAAAATAATTTGAACACGGTCACCTTTAAGTAAATAATGAAATTTTTATCAGTTAAATATTTTTTATATTCAAATAATAGAAAAATACCCTTTTTAATAGTTTTGAATAATCCACATAAAACAGTTTCAAATAATCCAGGTATAATAGTTTTCAAATATTACCACATATATATCAAATAAGTTAAAATCATGTATCATATATCATATCAAATCCAAAATAGGGAAAACAAGAACAAATGTAACATCATTAAAAGGATCTCTAAAATCAGGCTAGCTGGGGAACTCATCCCTAGATAAGGAAAATCATATGTATCAATTCTCTAAACATTTTCATCTAATATATAGTATATAGGGACAACCGAGAAAGTGAAACACCCATCAGGTCTAAAAATTCACTATAACTAAAGGCCTAGGCTATAGAGGAACACCCCATGAGTGAACCCCCTTGTGGTATCAACAAATTTGTCTTATTACTGCACCTTCCACCTAAGAATCCATGGAATACCATGTGAAATATTTCCTAAACCATTTTTTGAAACCATTTTTTGAAAACCATTTTTCATAACCATTTCACAATTCTTTGAAAATATAAATTCTTTTACAAAAATTGGATTTTTTTTTCAAAAAAACATTTTTACCTCAATCATGGGTTGCGCATGCATTCTACAGGATCCATAACCATCAAAGGTGAACAAAAAAAAACAAATGGAGGCCCTACCTATGATTCCCACACATCAGAATCATATTCCATAACAATATTGTTTGGAAGATAGGTTAGATCAAAAATAACCTAAATAAAATAATATTTATACAACACAACAAATTGTTAAATTTCCCTAAAAAAGGCACATAGAAGATATAGAATGAATCATGAAGAAAAAAAAACATGGTCAATGGATTTGAACACATAGTTAAATAGTTCTACTGTGACTAATGATAATGAATAATTAGAAATATCACTTCCTTGGAGAGATATATCACATAAAACAATAAGATCAATCGAAAAACAAAAAAATATTAAAGGAGTAGAGATCCCCAAAATCATCTTAGAGAGATCCTTGGATTTAAGATATAATCCTTCACATTGAAAAAAAGGAAATTTTACATGTAGCATTGTTAAAATTTTTGTCCCCAAAACATTCATGATGTGAAACCCTTTTTTTGATGTGAATTTCATAATTTATAAGATACACTTAAAAAGGAATCCCCTTAAATTAATAATAACTCTGATAAAATATATCATGATGTGAACTAGTTTCATCAGTTACTAACTTTCGATGATTTTAACTAGTTCATGGAATCTTCTGGGAAACTGATTCACACCATGTAATCAGTTTTATGATGTGAAAGTTTTTAACAGCCAGTTCACATTCCAGATTCTGATGAAAAAACCTAAACCACCCTTGAAGCTCCACAACCCAAGGAAAACCCTAATAATCCTTTGGTTTATTTATTACCAAACTCCATTAAGTTAAACAAACAAACATCCCAGAACATTAGTTAATTGTCCCCAACAACTGTTATTATTCAATGAAATGTATGAAACAAACCCCAAAAATGGAAATAAATTACGAGATGTAGAATAGTTGAAATAATATAATGGGATATTAAAAACTCCAATGTATAATAATTTTCATCCCCAAGATGTCATTTGGAGAAATTGATCTCTTTAAATAGGTGACTCCACTGCTTCCTGACTAACGTTTGATGCTCACATGTATCATTAGAATGTAATCTATGTCGCCATAACACCATGAATAACATGATAGAGTTCAGACAAAAGAATTTCACCTGATATTCAATGATAACCACTAGCTTCTATATAATAAAATGTTTGGATCTAACTCAATAACATACCAAATAAAAACATGAGATCAATCAGGATGATATTTCAGGACATGAGATAATTGTGAAAACATTCCTATCCATCCACTATACTGAAAATTACATTCGATAAGAAACCTCCTCGATTAACTAAGTGACCTCAAACATTCAAATATTTCTCTAATCCAACTTCTGCTATTTTTGAAGTCAACAACCACCCAACTGACGAGTTTAACGAAATTTGGATCACTAATGGAAAACTCCAATGGAATAAGTTGATTATTCACATATGATTTCTCCCAACTCTGAGCTTTAAATATATACCAACATATACCCTAAATCCTTGTTGACATCTCCTAAATGGGTCTTAGTACAATAATAGATGCCTTTCCCACCTCTACCCAACAAAGAGGTGATATGCACAAGAGACTATATAAATCTTTGAAGGGTTCTATTCTGATCTATGACTAATAACAATTATTATAAGAAAAATCAACCTGTCCTAGATGATTATCCAATAATCCAACAAAATCCAAGAAACAAGCATAGATCATATAATCATGGATCTAAAGAGATTTATCTTTTGTCCATTTTTAATGGTTAGTAGTTGTACTTAAGCTGACCGAAGTCCCCATCACCACCTAGAGACTATTCTATGACTATGAGGTGGACCTAGGATCCCTATATGAGACAATAGAATAGGGATCCACTTGATGCCTCACATCCTTATAAACATACAACGTACTCATATCTTCAACTTTAGTTATGCTCCTAATCAGAATAAAATTATTTGACTTTTTCAACTGATTGATTTCCATCCAGATAAATTTTTTACCTTGGCGAGTTTATGACAATCCAACGACGAAGTCCACTGACACCTCATCCCATTTCCAAAGTGGAATAAAAATATTATAGAGCAAGAAATATGGTTTCTAAAGATCTACATTTATATTTTTGTAGGTGTAACAATGGGACACATAATATGAAATGTCATGCTCTATAGCTAGAAACCAAAAATGTTGTCACATGTGATAATAAATATTCATTATTCTCAGATGAGTCGTCATTGAAGAACTATGATAGTTAAACAAAAATGAGATCCTCATAGATGATGGGGAAAACCATGATACCCAATTAGGAGAATTCCAAATAAAGGGAGAGTCCAACCAAATATGATCTTCCCACCATAATGGTATTCTCAAATTCAATATAACTCATCATCTAACTGCTGAACATATAGTATAGTCTCCATGAGAGATGATAATAATTGAATATTGTTCAGAACTATACCTAAAACATCTTCATATGATTCTAGATACAACTGAGAGAAGAGTCCCATGAGGTTCTATTCTTTCTTTGATTCCAAAATATCCTGTGGTGGAACTTTCATACTAAGAGTGTCTATAATAACATTCCACTTCCAAATGGTATAAGAAACTTCATAGTCAAATGTTTGAAGGTATTCCACCCACCATTTCAATATAATATTCAAGTGTTTTGAGAAAGGATATAACTAACAGTCTTATGATTAGAAAATACTATGAATCTTTCCCCAATGTGATAGTGCAACCAATACTTAAGGGAATGCATGATCACAAAAACCTCTAAATCATGTGTGGGGTAATTACATTTAGGAGGAAGAAGCTCACAATTTCTATAATTCACAACATGATCATTATTAATAAGAAAAAAACCCAAACCAATACCAAATTCATCATAAAAAACTACATAATCCTTACTGGGATTAGGTAAGATCAAAATAAGTGCTAATTCCAGATTTTGTTTCAAATCAACGAATGAGGAGTAAAATTTTACATATAAACTGAATTTAAACTATTTTATAGAAAGACTAGTCAAAGGTGATTCCAAATTTGAGAAATACTTTATAAACCATCGATATTGCCAAACCAGACCAAGGAATCTCTAAATCTCAAAGACGTACTGGGGATCTTACTAATAAAAGATAGCCTTTACAGTCTCATGATAAATAAATATGTAATTCTAAGAAATCATGTTTCTTTAGAACAACAATTCTTAGATCCAGAAAAATCATTTCAAAATATTTCCATAAAAATGGATATTCCTCATAATATCCATAATAAAACTCAAATGATGCTCATTCTCATGAATAGATCTTTAATAAATAGAAATTTCATCTTAACACACTACCAGAAATTTTTAACAAACTGGTGCAATAGACAGTTCATTAAATACATAAAATCCACATGAGTGTTAATCAGACTGAATGGCATCACATTAGATTCATAATGGCCATACCGACTCATGAAATACATATTTAGTATATCATACTTCCAAAATATGAGATAATGATAACATGATTGAAGATTATTCTTGGAAAACCACTTTTCCACCATTAATAAGTCAATAAAATTATCCAGGAGGGGAAGAGGATACTTATTCATAAACGATGCCTTATTCAACTTCTGGTACTCCATGCACAATTGATGTGATCCATTTATCTTATTGGTAAAGATTATATGGATTTATATAGAAAAATAGTAGGGAGAATGAAACCTTTTTCTCTCAGATCATCCAACTAAATCATAATCCCATTCAGCTCCGTTAGTTCCATGTGATAAGTGGGTATCAAAATTAGTTTCATACCTGGTGAAAAATTAATTATTAACTCTTAATCCCTTACTGTTAGAATACTGAAGAATTAATCTAGGAAAATTTCAGGAAATTCATTAATAATAACAAGTTGATTAGTAATAGAAGAAATGTCATCAGGCTCAGGTATAACAATAGAAAAAAAAAACTCATGATCTCTAGGATACAAGGTCCTACATGAGATGACCTCATATACCACTCTCCATGAAACTCCCAATATCCCTCACTAGAAGAAAATCATAAGAGTTGGTTATGATAATAATCAATCATATCACCATGATATATAATCCAATCCATTATGATGATGACTTTGAATAGGTCTAGACCGATAAAGAGGACATCCTGGACTAACTCTACATCATCTATTAATAGTGAACATGATGAAAAATGAAATACCTACTCTTTCCTATTCCCAATAGTTGTTTCTAACTCCACAAAAAGGATATGATATCCATTAGAATATTTAGAATATAAAAAAACAACCATAAATAAATGAGTTATAGGTAACAATATCAAATAAATCAGCCACAAAAAATGATGAAATAAAAATGGTACCTCTCACAATCATCAGGATCTCGGAAACTTCCCTTAGAAACCCATATATTTCATGAATGTTCTTGACCCCTAAGGTCTAAATATAGAGACCTATTTTCCTAGAATCATTTTAATTCACCATAGTAACCATCGGAGATTCCAATCTCTAACCATAATGAGGTATACACATAGCCCAATAGAATCCCTAAATATGGTCGTAGAAACCACAACCATTATATATCATTGTAGATGAAGTACAAGAGCCCCAGGTGTGACTAAGCTTAAAACATTTATATAATGTTAGGGTAACACTATTGGTGTCATGGATTCCCATTTCTAAGTACTACCTCCCCCACCCCTGTGATTATCATGCCACTTCCTCTTTCTTCTATGTGCACCACTAGAGCTGTTACTATGTGTAAGAAAAGGAAAAAATGACCATCCTTTGATTCCATATCCATATATACCATCCTATTAATGTCTAACATCTCTATAAAGGTAAACATATTTATTATAAATATGTATGATCTCATATCAGATAAAAAACACTACAGGTACTTCATAGCCTTTAGTTGATCATACTTTACTACCTCCAGAAAAAAACGACCCAACTCTATGAACTGATTGGTGTACCCAAACACCAAATTATCTCCCTACATCAAGGAGAGTAACTCCATATAATTTTACATCATTAGATACTAATGGATGTACTATTTTAATAAGGGAGTATTAAAACTATTCTGGTCCATGCCCACATGTTTATCCACCTTTACTATATAATCCAACCATCGATTTTTGGCACACCTGAGTTTGAACGTTGAACACTTCACCTTGTTATTCTTAGGAGTATCCAATAATTCTATGATCTCATCGATCTTGTGTATAAATTCCTTTGCCTCTTGAAGTTTATTTATAACTTTAAAGGATGGTGGTTTCTTGCATAAGAACTCACAAGATCAATCCCTTTCTCCCCTAGATCCTTGATATACTAAAAAATTGAATTATAGACCTGAGGTACATTTTGGTCCACTATAAAAACTTTTTTCATAATAACCTATTTAATATTATAAACCAAATGTAGATTCCCTTGAGCATAATCGAACTCACCTTCCTAAGTAACAACTTGAATACATCTTAATGGCACACATCGAAAATAGAATAAGTGGTAATTTTTTGGAAAAATATCACTTCAAACATGAAAAACAAATAAAAAACATAGTCTAATATCAATAAATGAAAATAGGAGACAGAAATCCCAACATCCAAGGTCAAATTGATTCTAGTGATGACAAGATATGGACATACACTCACAACAACCTACATCCCAAGTCCTTCCAACCCTATCTCTAGCCTACCAAAATCCCAAAACTGTACAAAAACTTTTCTCTAATACCTAACTATAATGAACCGACCTGGATGACCACCCAAACCAGAACCTGATAGGTCCCATCAAATAACTAAATGGGATTTCCAATCTCCACTGGATGGAGACTGACACCCAAGAATCAAAAACATATAGAGGGAATTATTTTACCCAACCTTAAGCAGACGACCTGAAATATATATACATATCTAGAAGAAACAAGATATGATTAAAATAGTAGATATATTTTCTAACTAAAAGGAAACAACAAAAGATATAATCCTTAAAAGAAACTAGAAAAAATCCAAGTAATGAGTAAAACAACAAAGGACAAAACCAAAAATGAGAAATAACTGCTCCATGCGATAAGAAGAAGACATCATTTTATCTCACCACTTTCTACCAAACTCAGCTGACAAAAAACTCACCACCTCACTAGGGTACCCTTCCTTTATCGATATCGAAAGACACAACACGGTATATGAACTGCTGAATGGGAATAAAATGTGTGAGATAAAACTATCAGTAGAATCCCACCCATATGCTCCAAAATAAGTCACTGTAAAATAATTGAAACATGTTCAAATTTATTGAAAAAAGGAATTATAATTAATTAAAAAGTCTTTGTATCAAAATCATTGTATGAAATTCCCCTTTATCCACAATTTTGATTAATACATGCAAAACAATTTAAAACAATCCATCTAATACATACTAAAATAATATCACCTATATATCATAAAAAATATAAAATGGTAAAACTATGAGAATTGGTAACATGACACCAAGGATCATTATGGGTCTTGCTAACTATAAAACTCATACCCATACATTGAAAATCATGGTTTTCAAGTCTCTAGGCACATGTATTGAATCTGGATAGTAGATGAGAACCCCATTAAGTAAACCCCCAATAGGTCTAACAAGTCCTTAGAATAACTTGTCTATGGATAATAGGAACACCCCATGAGTAAACACCCCGACGACATCAAAAGATGAGGATTATTAGCAAAAATTTCATCTATGTACCCAGAGCTTCCCATGTGGTACATTTTCTAAACCATTTAACCAATCAATTCATTCAAAAAAACTGGTTTTCCATTTCAAAATTATTTTAAAATACATTTTCATTTACAAAAACATGGTAAAATCCATATTTCCACCAAATGTTTTCCAAACACACAAAAATAAATAAATAAATAAATCCGTCATATTTATAAAATATATTTTAAAAATATAGAAATAAAGGTTCATTCATGAAAAGATATATACAGAACCAGCTAACTCAAACTTATTTTTCCCATACCTGCAATAAGATCCACAACCACCAAAGGGACAGATGAAAAAAAAATATTACATATGATTCCCACACATCATAATCTTATTTCATAACAAACAAGACTCATAGAGAGGGTAGGTTGCACACACCTCAAAGAAAAACAATCAAAACACCACAAAAAATAGATAAACTGACTCTAAAGGAAGATATCACATCATATTTAGATGGGAAAATGGAAGAAAACACCAAAATATCAACATATTTGAACACATAGTGCAATGGAGTTTCTAAGACCAATGAAAAAAGAATAAGTAGAAATATAACTTAGAGAGACGTATCACATATACCATGAATATTAATCTCCAAACATCATGATAAAAAAGGATAATAAATACCTAAAATATCATTGTCAAGATCCTAGGTTTCAATAGATATGCCTACACATTAAATGAAAAGTAAATCAAATATTCAATGTGGTTAAAAATTCTTGACACAAACCATTCAGGAAGTGATACAATTTAATGATGTGAAATTCAAAATTTCCAAGATATATCAAAAAACATGTCACATAAAATTAATAATAATTCCAACAAACATTTTCATGATTTGATCCCATTTCATGGATTGAAAAATTTTCACACTCTAAACAACTTCATTATACCTACTCGAAAATTGATTCATGTCATGTAATCATTTCACAATATGAATGTATCCAGCAATAAGTTCCCATTCCAGATTCATTAGAAAAATTTAGGACCACATCTAATGCTTCCCAAAACCAAGGAGAACCATAGATATACTTTGATATATTTACATATAGAATATATTAATTTAGAAATACATACATCCCCAAAAATTAGTTATTTTCCCCAATAAACACTATCTATCCTTGAACGGTCTGAATTAAACCCAAAAAAAGGTAACCAAAAAGATAGATGAGGAATACCTGAATGAAGGTAGTAGGATTTTAAAGGTTTATAGGTCAGACCATAAATATTTATTTTTATTTGTTAATTAAAGTGAGCATTTCTCCCTAACTTATATAATATCAGTTAAAAAAGGTCCTTCTTTTGTTCTACTATATCTGATAAATACAAGATGTCCTAGATGGATCCGGAGCCTAATTCCCATTAAGCCACTCAGAGTAACCCCTACCTCAAAATCCCTCCTTCAGTAAGGCATTTTGTGGTGACAATAACTATGGGTATAAAATATACACCACCATAAACATCAACAAACCAAGAATTGTAACATAATTATATGAAACCATACATGCATGATATTTTATACAACCCAAAAACAATAGTATCCAAACAACTAACAAAACCAAGACAACAATCCTCAATATTGTAAATATTAACCGATGAAAAAATATTACTCCAATACCTCAAACTATAGTTCTCCTAACTATGTTCACCTAGAGATTAAAGTTTATTTATCAAATACTATTTAGATTACATGAGATCAAATACCAAAGATCAAGGTTTAGTAGTCCATACACAATTAGATATATAAACATTACATTACATCGTGATATATTAAAATTTTTGAGTAGAAATTATTATTCCTTAATGTTATTCATTGATCCAAACCTACATAATAATATTATTATTTAACTTGAAAAATGTGAAACATAAGAAAAGTATGATTTCATATGCTCCATAAGGGATAACATATAGTGGAAGTTATCATGGAACAATAATGACATAATAATTATATAAGGAATAATAAAACAAATGATATCATATCGATAAATACATAAGAATAACAAAATCTATAGATAATATGGGAAATAAATAATCTCATGGACAATATGAAATTATGTCATTTTTATGTAAATTATGTGAGTGAATAATTACATAAAAACATAAATATGTTATTGAGTCCTTGTGTCAAGACATCATGTGTAAGTGTAAGGATTGTCCCATTACCATGTCTTAGTTTTCTCATAAGATTTATTAGTTTCTTAAGGTGCTATATAATTTCTATTCCCACCCATCACATAAAATTAAAATGAATTAAATCATATACTAATAGAGTATTAAAAATAAAAACCATAATTTCCAAGAATGGAGAATTAAAAATAAGTAGTATAATCACACAAAAAACCTATATTATAATGTTTTCCCATATAAAAAATTATTATATATAAATTACAATAACTTCCCCTATAACTCCTCAAAATTTTAGAATACATATTTCCCTTTATTAAATTTGAAGTATTTGATAACTTTATTTACATGAATCAATGATCATAGATAGACCCTGGTATACAATTTAAATATATTTTGAATGGTTTTCCTTGATAAAATGAATAATAAATTATACACTAATGATCAATTGGGTAGAAATAAAGATAAAATCTTTTGATGGTAAAATATATATTTTTCATAAAATTATTTTTATGTGTGGAATATATTTTTCTCTTAATATATTAAATTCATCACTTTTGATAAGGGATTTTAATGAAATAATTATATTATTTTTCTATATTAATTAACTAATTTTCTTTTAATTGTTTTTATTATTCACTGAATGAGAATAATTTCATTATATGCTTCAGAACTAAATTTTCTTAAAAGTTTTTTTATTGCATTTTGTGTATAGATATTATAATTAATTTTTGAAAGTTATTCAAATTTTACAATTAAAATATAATTTTTTTTGAAATAACCATATCAATATTATCTTATAGGGAATTTTTAGGATGTTTATGAAAATATTTATTTTTGGGTGAATGGTGAATAATGTGTATTTTTGAAAAACTGTTATTTATTTAATTTAAATTAAGAAATTTAAAAGTCAAAATAGGGTTTTTATATTGTTTTAAAGTAAGATATTATCACTTTGATATGAAAATATCTAATTAATTTCATTTTAATCAATATTATATTTTATTTTTGTATGAGTTCATTTTTATGCTTAATCATGTTTTATTTAAAAAAAATTGTTGTTTTTTAACATTTATATACAATTTCATTTATACCACTTATAAAAATAAAATATTTAAATATTTATTTCATATTTGTAATTATGTGATTCAAATTTATTAAATAGGTTAATATAATTTTTGGTCATTATGAATATTAACCTTTTTACAAATGTGCTCACCGCGGTAAAAGGGTATGATGAGTTATTTAGGGTTAAAACCTTGTGGAATGGTTACAAAATACCATCATTATTATTAAAGGATGATGGGTTACCAAACATTATCACATTATCTTGTAATTTTAGTTGTTTAATTGCATCTTGACCATGATTAAGACACTTATAATATTTACAATTTATGAGTAATTACATGTGCATCACTCCCCTCACCTATAAAATAGAACATCCAATTATAAATTCTCTACACCAATTGAACACTCTATTTTAGATAATCTCTACCAAAATACCTTCCTAAATATCCTCCCCATTTTGTATAGGTCATGGTCTCACTAAAATACCAACCTATAAGGATTATATTTTCATCCAATAATGGTTTTCCATTGAAGATGTATCATTATTATTCAAGTTCTTTCATATTGATTTGTTATTATAACTCCTTCAAACCTATCATAAAAATATTAATATAATATCATAATTATATAAAATATTAAAATATTCTATTACGTCTATGTTACACCCCATTTTCATCTCTTTTTACATCTTATGGTAAATGAATACATCACTCGTACATACGTGTCTATTGCCACAACTATAAAGTGATTCATTTTTTTTCATCACTGTATCTCATGGATGGTTATGTAGATGATTTTAATGAATATAAATGTTTTCATAGAATAATTATTATTAAATAAATATATAATTTTTTCTTCCTTCTTACACCTCTATTCATGGGAAAATTATAACATCCCTCATGTATACATTTAGACTACCACCTCCCCGAATCGATGTGATTAATTCTTCAATTCATCTTGATATACCTGGTCAAAATGATGTATTTTTTGAATATATATTATTCATATGATATAATATTTATTCTGTATGTTTTATTTATTACTTACATTTATTTCTTTCCAACCATTAAAAAAGAAAACATTACTTGTGCATACATATAAACCACCATCTCCACTAAGTGATGTAATTCATTTTTCACCATTAAACTAAAATAATGGTTATAAAAGTTCATATAATGAATTTATATGATATATATGAAATTATTAATATTATATAGATAAAGAAAGCATGAACATGGAGAAATTACCAGAATCATGGAACTGAAACATCTTAGAAAAATAGATTAGTTTTCACCCGAAATATATTTTATTAAAGAATTATTAATAAAATTATAATTGGAAATTATAAGGTTATTATATATAGTATTATATAAATTAATATTTTTATAGGATATATTTATAAAAAAGTAAATTTTTTATATATGAGGATTTGATGTTTACAAAGTAGGATGATACTTTGGGTAAGGGTTCTTCATCTCAATATTGTTTCATTGAGACATGTATCAGTTATGCACATATTTGGGTTTATATGGTCTATATACTCCATATTTGTTATATTATATCATAAATAGATTCATATTATTGGTATTTAAAGTTATATTTGATGTTATTTATTTCTAGGGGCCTATGATTCAAATGTTACCAAAGTGGTAAGAGTTTATGGTACATTCTAATTTCAATTAAACGTTGTCTGTGTAAAATTTTCATTAAGTGAAATTATATGATCATTATATTTTAAAACCCATATATTTTATTCTAATAAATTAATTTCTCCGGTTTTAATGTTTTCCATATACTTTCATCTCTTTGGTACGTAAAATGATCGAGAAAATGTTTTTAAGAAAATATAATATTATTTATTCTTCTTGGGTCGAAAATATTTCTCCTCCATGCTTATGTTCTTAAAAAATGTATGTGGACGTTTTTATCTATAAAAAAAAATTTATTAATGAATATTTTTTAATCCTTTGAATATCTTTATATACTTTTAAAATTAATCTTTTCAAATGTTTTCATTATGAATCACTTTTTCCTTTTTACAATTATGTGAAGGGAATGTTTTATTTTGACATACACATCATGAATGGATATTACTATAGTCACATATTTTCTTCATCATGAAGATCATATTAATATTTTTAATTTTTTTGAGAAATATTTATTTCCATTATTTTATAAATTTGTATTTTTATAATTTACCAAAATAAAAGGATATTTTACAACATTTTCAAATCATTTTTTATTTATTTTATAAAATAGATTTTCCTTCTTTGTCAAGATCATTTAAAAATTATTATGATTCCATGGGGATATAATATTTTTATCGTATCCATTTTAATTCCATGCATTTTTTATTATGATGATAATATATGTATTTCTTCCTGAAATCTATTTCATTCACATCGGTTAATTAAGTTGTGATTAAATATTTTTGAAACTCGTTTATTTTCCTTGGGTTATGCCATGATGATTTTTTTACAATATTGTGGTAAATGTATGCATGGTTTTATTTATGTTATGTGTGTTACCATAATTATATATACATATAATTAATTGGATAAATATTTATATCAAATGAGATAATATGAAATAGAATGAGAAGTGAACCCAATTCAGCAGTGGACTTATTCCACTGTGACAGTCTTGGTAGTGATCCATGTCCATGAAAAAGAAGGGAATGATGAGTGAACCCAATACACAGTGAGAATCTATTAACCATGAGTGTCTTGGTAGCGAGTCTTGACTAAAGAAGTGATTGGAAGGTGGAGTGAAAACAATCCATTATGGGACCCTGTCTACTGTTATAGTCCTAGAAGTGATAAATGGATAAGGAAATGATTTCCTAGGATAATGTGTATCCAAGAAATTTATGTATTATACTTATGATATGTTATCATGGATCATGATTTATTATTCATGATTCTAAAATTTTATGGATTATGTATTTTTTTATGAGAAGTAAATTTTACAAGACTTGTGATTAAGAATCTTTTACAGACTGGGAATGAATTTCCAATGTTAGGATCAAGCTCTAAAACCCTTATGCATATATTATGCTCAATTATGATCATTTATTCATATATCCTATTTCAACCTTATTAATAATCAATGATCACCCATTACTATGTTTCCATTTCCCCAGGTCAGGAATAAAATTTGGAAGTTGGATATATGTAATGTCCCTGGGACGGTTCTCCCTCTAGGGACCGAGATGGGTCACCACACAACCTCAGATATGCCTCTATATAGGACCAAGGATACCAATTAATAGTGAGATTATAATAATTATATTATGGAGTCTATACGATATTGTATAGAATAAAAAATCACCATGGAAACATAGTTCACCAAATCAACCATCTCATTATGAGAAGATAAATAGAAAAAGGTCAAAACAACTGAAATATTGTAATCCATGAAATATTAGACATAACATCCTACAAGATATCCCAAAATAAAAACTAAGTCCCAAAATAAAACTCATATAATGACATAGACTATCCCCATGGTGAAGATATATCACCACTCCTATACTTCTACCTTATCAACAAATATTTATCAACGATCATTGATCCCTTTCCCCTATCCTGACCTGCATCCATGATGTATGAACAAGTTCATACAAGAATCCAATGTAATCTATGAATAAAAATCAGTAGGCTATCACTAATTATTTTTAATGAATATACTATCTAAGTAATGTTTCATGAAGATATATGTAATTTTAAAGGAATTAATGTAAATAAAGTGAAATTTTTTAGTTTTGTAAACAAACTAACAGTTCCATCCTTGGGTCTTAAGGGTAAAACTGGTCCAGTCAAACCATGTTTGTCTAGTGTTAGATGTATCTACCCTTAAATCCCATTGAGAATAAGTACAAAGGGACACAAAGTCGTACCCCTAATATCTCCCTCAATAATGAATTGTAACCATGCATCTTTCACCTGGGTATTAAGAAATCATTTATCTCAACCTCAGGAATTATGTAACTACTCACATTTACCTTAGGCATCAAGAAACCATTTGTCTCACCCACAAGTATCATTTAACCATTATTATTACCCTGAATCATCATGTAACAACAAACCCACCATCAATAATAAATAAACCTCACATATCACCCATATGAATCAAATAACCATACAAATCACCATCATGGATAAAGTAACCATGAATCTTATTTAAAAAATTCACATTAAAAAGTAACACATTGATCAAATCATCCCTTTATTAGATAACACATTCATTTGACCTTTTTTATCTTAACCATTATGTTTGATCATGAAACTGATCAAGTTATCCAGAACTAAATAGGGGATCACAATAATATTATAATAATATACAAATCCTTTGAGAATTATTAGTTTCCGGTTCAACTAATTGTAGGATCCAAAGGGACTGATAGAAAATATATGGAAGAAATCTAGGGACCTAAGGAGAGTATTGAGAAAAAATAATTCAAGTGCATGATACATATACACATTCGCATTACATTGATACACTAATAGAAAAATCAACACTACAAGGGATGTTACATACCACCTAACTCAAGAGAATATTAGGAGAGTCAAACAAATCAAGCATACATACAACATGTAATATAAAACATCCATAAGGATAGTGATAGAAACATCCTATCATGGATTGAAGAAGAAGAACCAGGAAGAAAGTAAGGGAAATACACCAATTCTAGACAATACATTCCATAACATGACATCTAGATCAAACAATAGATCAAAGGATTAAATTCTAACATTAAAAAATATATGGAATCACTAAATAACCCTTCATGTTTTTTAAACATGAATTAGGGTCAAAACGAAGGCTGATAAAAAACATATAATAGGATAAAGGAGTACATTACAAGGATGGCCTTTATTAAATTTACAATGTCCCCCCATTGGAGATCCATTTCGATCCCACCGGTTGGAAAATATAGATATACCAGCTAGCTGATGCTTCCTATAGCCTAGTCCACCAGTATTCTAGTGGGGGTCCATCAACAAGTCGGTGTCACTAAAATAACCCCCCGTCAGTATGGCATTACTATACATTAAAAAATAAACTCATCCAAGAACCTAGGAATCTCAAAACACATATTTTGAACTAGTAATTATTCATTATTGTAGAATCTAAAATTATAAAAAAAAACTAAAAAGAGAAGGACCTCTAAAGTGAGAAAGTCCTTACAAACTCCCCACAAATAAAACATCACATCACCGAGATACGATCCTTATGAATCACTAGGATTGATCAGTGAGAAAACTGGGCCTCAAAGCCCACATATTAGATTTTAGATCCCACATATCCTCCAAAACATGACCATGCTATAACTAGACTTAGACTAAGATAATGATCCTACCATTAAATATCTTCTCACTATGGTCCATTATACAGATTGTATACTTCTCAAATAATACATTAAACGTTAGATCGACATCATTGATAATGTTACCATGATAAGGGTATGTATTATGCCTCCTAATATACAATACATGAAAAACATTATAAAACATTCTATAACATCATAAAGGTGCCATTTATTATTCCCCCAGTCTGACACTCTTAGTTATCTCAATTTTCACAACATACCTAGGTGGAAAAATTCCCTACTTCTGAATATAACACTAGCCTAGATTTTTTAAAACTCATAGAAATACCTAATCACAAAAATCAAATTATATAAGTTGGAAACTATGATATATATAATATTTCTTCATAATCTGAGTAGGTATCAACCACTTTCATATAAACTATAACTATTCAAAAATCTCTTGCGTAAGACCCGGTATAATGTGTACCTATTCTCCAACCACCAACTAGAAAATGGTAGATCAACATATCCTTCAATATAATACATTAAAAGGATACATCTAGATTGATTCTTGAAAACTGATGTTGTACATTAAGTCCATAAGAGTTAGGTGCTTCACCTAAGAACTTATAAAGTCCATAAAATAAAATCTAAAAATTTCATCCAAGATTTAAAATGGTCCAATCAGATTTCCCATTACTCTGAGGGTGGTAGGCTGTACATAGGAACATGTAAAACCCATAACCTTTTATATCCCCTTAAATATGTGTGATGAAAAAATGGGTCCCAATAAAATACTATTCTCAATTTCATGCGATGTAGCCACACTATCCCCTCCGCATAATGGATTCCCAGGTTATAAAAAAATAAAGTGTCCCAGATATGTAGGTAATGGTCTATTTTTTTCAATCAATCCATGATCACCCATGATGTATCATTGTTTGGGGGTGTCCTTGGAAAACCTATAATGAATTACATGGTCACATCAACCCATTTCAACTCGATAATGATTAAAAGATATAATGAACATGCATCCCATTGGCACTCATCCATCACCTGATGATAGGTGAGGTATTAGTTCAAAAATACATTTATCCCACTCTTTATACCTAGAAACCAACACTATCTATAAGGATTTCAAAAAATCGTTGTAAAAATACGATTTACCAAAAACCTTTAATCATAGAACTATCTAATCACCTCATCATGAATTTAAATGGGAACCAAAACATACCCATGAATGTGTGTAACTCCATCCTCATCAATGATCTAAACAGATGGTGGAACCCTACCTTTTAATTTATCCCAAATATGAAAACATTCTAGATCCACATATTATCTCCTATTAGTACTGTTTAAATTAGAGGGAACAATAGAGTTGGAGGTTAGAGTCATTGGACCCTAGTACTCCTAGACATCTAAATTAATCTCAGAAAAGAGTCCCATAAACCACCATTCATCACTAGACTCCCAAAAAGACAAATAATATTATATTCAACTCATGGGATTGATAATAATGTTTCACTTTTTGATTGTGTATGTCAACTAAAAATCAAGAGACATAAAGTATTTCACCCACCACCTCTATTAAAGGTTTAAATCCCTTTGTGAAAAAAATTAATTTAGTATTTTATGATTAGTATATAGTAAAAACCTCTCTTCTATCATGTAATACACGAAAATAAATCAGAATGAACCATAATGGAA
The DNA here is from genome assembly GCA_963277665.1 of Viscum album. Lineage (NCBI taxonomy): Eukaryota > Viridiplantae > Streptophyta > Magnoliopsida > Santalales > Viscaceae > Viscum > Viscum album. Next base: position 1,071,358,061 of record OY728121.1, on the reverse strand, counting down.
AATAACATATCATGGGTGGTATAATTATACATGTGTAGTTTCAACTTCCTAGAGCCAAAATAGACCACAAAACTTTCTTATATAAGAATAGTTCCCAACCTAATTCTAGAGGAATCACAGTACATTATATACTGGTTACCTAGATATAGTATGTTAAGGATCAGTGGTGATGATAACATTCTATAAAACTCTTGGAATTTTTCTCATAACCATTGTCCCAATTAGATCGTACTCCATTCTTGGTTAGGAAGGCCGTCGATGACGATCTTCAAGGGTAATCCTTAATAATATATAAAAATATCCATTTAGAAGAAGATAATTATAGATCATGAAAAAAATATTAGGCCAATCCAAATAAATCACTACACTCACCTTCTCCATATCCCTAGATATTTAGATATATGATATAATGTGGCCTAGAATGTAGACCTGATGAATCCAGAAGTAACACTTTGAGAGTTTGACATAAATATGGCGCACCATCAATGTAATCAAAAAAATATCTATATTACACCTAATAAAATATGTATTTAGATTATCTAAAGATATCATCAAAAAATAAAACAATGAACTAGTACAAGAATGGGTGGAAATTGTGTTTCATCAAATCCATGAAAAACGACCTCTCATTTTTCCATTGGAACATCATCATTTTTTTAAAAACCACACATACTTCAGAAGGTAGTATGAGGAATGGTAGATAATATCACTCATAGTTTATGGAACCCTTATCATTAATCAATAGTGAAGAATAAATTATCACCTCTCGACCATCCAAGGAGATTTTTTATGCATTAAAGAGGATACATGTTATTAACTGTCATCTTGTTTAGCTCCCAGTAATCAACACATTACCAAAACATCCCATTTTATTTATTAGTAAAGATAACTAGAGAGAACCAAGATGATGTACTAGGTTGGGTACAACATAATACCACTCTATAATCTAATTTAAATTTAAACCATATAAGATCTGATGGTTTGATCCTGTAGTGAGAAATTCAAACTTTCTCAACTCTTGGAACCAACTCGATAGTAAAATAGACCCCCCTTCATATAAATAAGATCTATAATTCCTCATGGATGGAATAATAATACTAGTCTACTACTAGAGGAAATAAATCCTTGTATGGTCATCCATCATTTTACACAAGGCTAGGTACCTTAGCTATAGGTTCATCTAGTATAAGTGGCATTTGTCTTTCCTGACCACCCTAGTTATCTCATTAGTCATGTTGGATATGGAGTCTACCCATGGGTGATCATAAGAAAACACACATGGTTTATTAATTAATATTTCCTTAATACATAACATGTAAGTCAATATCCATGATTAGGTAAACTACTTCAATCTCAAGGACACAAATATCCCATAGAAAACAGTAACCTCCAATCTTGAGAGAAAACTCCTTAAAGAATCAAATACACTCTGAATGCACCCCTAATTATTTGTAAATATACATATCTCCAGGAATATTCTCCATAAAAATGCCCAAAAAAATAAAAATAGAATATATATGAAATAATGAAATTTCCTTTTATCAAATAAGGCACATGAAAAGATAGATGGTAATAAGATCATACCATGAATAGTGTAAGGCACCAATTCCATCCTAGTAGGTTCATACTAGAATATAGACGTCTAGGATGAACACCTACCCTAAGATATATCTTGAGGTCCCTATTTTATTTCTCCCAGCTAGTACTAACATCCCTACCCTGGGGTATACTATTCTCTACCTCATCCTGTATAAATAGTGGAACTCCACACGTTCATCTATTTATGAATAGAAGAATCATTTCTAGACTCAAGAAATTTTATCACTCCCCCATAATTGTATTCCTATAGGGGGTTACTAAAAGACCTATATAGGTGTCCCATACTTCCAAATGTATGAAACCCAATAAATGGTTAAGGTCACTAATGTAAATTGTGGCTGGGTCTACCACACTGAAAGGAGAGTAACATGCCACTACTCAGAAAGGGTGACCCTCAACCTTAAATACTCTTACCACTATTTTCCTAATGATATATCTTGAAATTTCATTACATTTGGTTAAGGGATATGATACGGTAATGCCTATATAAAAATGCATGCCCACCACTTGGGGCCTCCCTCAGTTTCCCTATGGAAATGAGATCTTGATTCATAATGTTTTAGAATTTGGTCATCCTAAGGACATTCTCTTGAGAATTTATGTCATATAAAATAACCTCCTAGAAGCAGCTCACCCTAGCCACATCACCTCCATAAAAATTTGGAGAAAAACACCATAGTTCCATGATTTGACAAGAATAATCCATCACCATCATTGTCGCTTATATTGGGTGCATGGCGTCTTAATCCCTCCCCCCATTAATGAATCTAAGTAGAAATAGTCGAAGAACAACATTTCAATATTATCCAAAATCCTCACCATGTACTAACTGGACTCAACTAGGATGACCCTTTATTTTTTTATAGTCCCTGAAACATGAACGCTACAAGAATCACCCTCCACTCTAAGGGAGACTCTTTATTATTAATTAATTTCAGGAAAACTCAATAAAAAATTATGCTACTCAGGTGTTTCACATAAATCTAAATATTTGGGGTGCTAAATATGGAACTCCCTCATGCGGTATAAAGATTTCCATCCTTCTTAAGGAACATCCCACTCCATGGACCACATCAACCATAAGAAGCTATCCCTAAGCTTCTCATCCATAATGTTTTTCTAAATAGATTGAATATACCACCCTAATATGTGTTGTGTGTTCTCTTCAACACCCTCCTCACACTCTACTAGAACACAACAAGGAGGAATATTTCTATAGAGGGAAAATGTCACCTCAGTCTATACAACATAAAAAAATGAAAAGAGTGAATTGATTTTTATATCCATACTAGTAAAATAAAACATAACAGTTGTTCAAGGATGCCAACAAAATTCTCAAAAAATATAAAAAGTTTTAAAAAATCTCATTCTCAATTATCATGTTCAAATTATAAAATTTTATCAAATATAGGATTGAAAAATTAGATAACATGCTATAATGATATATAAAATCATTATTCATTAACCAGGTATTATTAAAAACAACTATAGACATGAATAAACTAAACTAGAAGATCTCCATATACATGTGAACATATTACTAGAATGATAGTGAAAATAATAAGCTCTCCTAAATGTATATCATGATTCATTTATATCCCCTTATTATTTGATATTGAACCATGAATGATATATCAAAATAATAATTATAAAATAATATCTGCCACACTTAATGTGAAATCAAACCAATAATAATAATTAATAGGTATGAATAATAATACCTATAACTAGTAACTTTGGTTTTACCAATACATGAGTTAGCTACTACTAGTTATAAGCTCATTTCTAATCCTTGAAACCTTCTTATCTCCTATCTAACTTTCCCAAATTTTAATGAAATGAAAAATTACACTATGACACAACTTTTTAACATCCCAGCATATTCCACCTCACACGACCAAGATAGGTTCCCATATGACCATAGGTGTGTCTCCCTGTATTCCAGTTATTGGAAACTATTAATGAGGGTATAATATGTATAGTGGGGAGAGTATACCCTGTGTTTTAGAAATAAACACCACCATGGAAACAATGTTAAAAAAATGACCACCTCATCACAAGAAGATAAACAAGAAAATTACACAAAAATAAAATATAGTAAACCTGGTAATTTACTATATAAATTCTAACATAATGTCCCAAAATACATACAAATACTAAAATTAAAACTCAAATGCTAACATTGACTCTTCCCAAGGTGAATTTTGGTCCCCACTCTCATACTACCACCCTTGTAATCTAGATCAACTGTCAATCATTAGCCATTTTCCCTTATCCTTACCTATATCCCTGAATCCTACATAAGTACGATATGGTGGATGAAATAGGGTTTGAGTAAAACTTATTAGGACACCATATAATATTTATAAATAATTTCTTGTTTGAGTAATAGTGCTTATGGATATGCATAAGATAAAATGAAATTCCAGTGAGTAAATTGAACATTTACAAAGAAATATATAATATAAATGTGTAAAACACAGGCCCCAAGGAGAATACCAAGGTTAACTACACCTACTTCAGCATGTATAGAATATCTCTTCCCATACACCCATGTGAAAATAACTAGGGAGTAAATCCATGTCTGAATACAAATATCACCCTCAATAATTAATTATAACCATTCATCTCACCCTCAAACATCCAAGAATCCTCGGTCACACACATAAGAAATAAGTTACCATGTAACTTTCCCTCAAGCATCAAGAAACAATGCATCTCACAATTATGGATCAAGTAACCATGAATCTATCCCACAAGAATAAAATATACATTTATCCTACCCCTAATCAAAGAGATATTGGTCATCTTTCCCCTAGAAATCAATTAATCATAAACCTCAACCTTAGGAATTAAGTAACCATGCACCACCTATAAACAAATAAACATTTACAAATAACTTTTTATCTAGTTAATCACTTTGTTAAAAAAATATTATTTGGATGATTTTATTATTACGAATTGTTTCTAATCAGAAAAACATAATCAGTTTCTCTAGATGCAACAAACTAGGGTTCACACCAATGATCCAAAAATCTACACACCACTCAAGAGGCCTGAGGTTGGATTTTACATCACTAATGGATCTAGAGTGACATATAAATAGTATATGGAAGAAATATATGTCAAAAAGGAGATTAAAAAGATAAAAAGGTCATGTTTATGATATACCAGCATATTTTCAGAACAAACATGTTGTAACAACCCGAACTGTTATATATAAAATCCCACATTCAATTTATTTAAGTGCATTATTATGTAAAATGGTTATAGAAATCACACGAACTTCCTTAGTTTTAATAAATCCTATAAAATTTAATTAACCATTAAGAATCATTACCGTTGTTAATATATCCATTGAACAATGATCACACGATTAGTATAAATATAGGGTTTTAGAAAATATAATTTTCACAGACAAAGGATGTGATTGCCTTAACCAGTAGGATCATACCTTATGAAGCACATTTATTGGATCTTCCAAGGGAGATAACATTTCTAACATTTTCCCTTGAAAAATCACATTATGATATCTAAAAAATTAATCATGATAAAAATCATTTATGAGATATGTTCAGGCTCATCGAGATCACGACCCAAACCATGTTCATCGAATCACCCCCTGAATATTCCACCATCATGCACCTTAACCTTAAGTATTTTTTGTAATAAAGGGATATGTTCTGAGACCATAGAAATATTACTATATATATTAATTTTTTATAGAATAATGAATATATTTTCATCCTACTATTGTAAAATTATAATTTTTTTTTACTTTGATGATAGAAAACCCAAATTGTAATTTTTGGTAATATTAAAATTAAAATAAGGAATTTATTTTAATGAATTAATGGATTATTTAAATAAATAATAATTTAATAAAATATTATTATTAAATAATATTTATTAATTATAAATGATCATATATTTTTTATGAAGTAAAATGTATTTTTTATAAGGGTTCGAAAACTGTTATTTTCAAAAAACCATCAATGTCAGAAAATTTTAGTTATCATTTAAAAAGATAAAATTCATATATTTAGAAAATTATTTTGATAAAATGAATATTATTTTTGGAATCATAATGTGAATATTATCCAATGGTAATTTTTTCATAATTTTTTGAGACTTTCAAAATTTTGGGGGGAAATTAAATACCATATAGATGTACTTTGTGTATTATGACTTCATAATTCCCCAAAAGTGATGTAAAAAATACTATAAATGTAAGGACCAATTTTTTTAAATAATTTTTGTTTCCTAACAATCTGTGTCATATTATATTTTTCATAGAAAAAAAATTATTTTAGTGAAGTGAATATAAAGGGAAATGTGGACATCTGGTTTCCACAGTTCTATTACAATTGGAAACTATACTCTTTATAATAATTTGAAAGTTATCATTAGTTTATAAGTAATATTTTGAAAATGTAAAATTGATATAGAAAGAAGAGTTGATGGCCTCAACCATTAGAGTCGTACAATTTGAATCCCATTTGTCAGATCTTGGGAGGGATATAGCATCACTAGGTTTCTACATTGACCAAGTCCATGTTGAGATTAAACAAGTGAATCTTGAATGAAATCACCTTTGTAAGAAGTTCAAGTTAGTGGAGATTATAACTCAGTCAATGTTAGATAAGGAACCCCATTAAATTAACACTATCACACAACTTACTCTTATGGTGAATGTGGGTGTAATAAGGGGTTATGTGTCCTGAACTTTGTATGTAACTCCTCTGTATAGATAAAATTTTTATTCTATCATTTCCATTTTCTGAATAGTTTTTCTAAAAAATATAACAAATTTGATAAATTGATTTTTCATTCGAAAATAATACTTTCTAGAAAATAAATAATTCATATAATAATCTAATATATTATGAATAATGTTTATTTGAATTAAATTGTCTGATTGATAAATTCTTCTTTAAATTTAAATGATAATTTTTTTTCAAGTGTCAGAAATTTGAAAATGAATTTTATTATGAATTTTCCATCCTCTATTATTTTTAGCAAATAAGAATTTTTATATTTAGAAGTTAAATTTCTCATACATAGATAATTGGTATGATAAAATAAAAAACAATTTTTAAATCATCACATTGAAATTAAGTTCGGATGACTTTATGAGAAATTTCTGAAAAATTTTGGTTTCCCATAAATAGTTAAAATACAGTTTTGTGTTTTCGGTATGTTTAATTAATTCATAATTATTTGGTAATGTTGTAATAATTAGTTAACCATACTCCAAAACTCAAAAAAAATTAATTTTATTGATATAAAATATTATAATAGATTTAATCAATTTTAAACAATATGATTTACTCAAATTATAAAATGGAAACTTTAAATATAAATATTTTATTTTGTGGAAACATTAATTTACCCAGACAAAATAAGAAATATAAAATTATGGTTGACTATTTCTGATTAAAATAAGATCTAATTTTTCCTAGGTGTTCAATACCATGAGGAAATACCATGGTTGGGGCCACAATTTTGCATTTACGACTACCTAGGTTTCGAATGCCTTTATTTATAAATTAACAAACAAATCCCCCACTATTTCTATAAATACCCACCCATTTATCCATATCCTTCCACTCATAGTTCATCATCCCTAATTCAATGATTATTTATATCTAGATGAGTACTCCCATTATTTCCTCATTCCCACAAGTTCCTAATCTCCATGTTTTAGGAGTTACTCTTCAAGGTAATGGAAATATCAACCTCTATTTTCCTTTTATGTTTCCTTTTTTATGTGGTACGTGTTTTAAATTTCCATAATGCGTTCCTATTTCTATTTTATTCTGTAAATTTACTATATTAAGAGTCTTTTATGAGTGGGAGGCACTTTTTCCTATCTCTTTTTATTGTTTTCTAGAACTATGTTTCATACCTGTAATGATGCCAAATTTCCTCCTCAATATTTCCCTCTTTTTTTTTCTCAAAAAATATTTTATATTCTTTTTTGAATACCCAAACCTATTTATGTTACATGATTATTCAAATAAATTTCATAATGATCTATTTTATTTTGGTATTAACATTCATGAATCCCTCCTTCATTTTTTATGGGTTAATAATGACATAAAGATATTTTCTTTAAGCACTTTTTATTAAAAATACAGGATTTTGATATGGAACACATTTCATTAATTATCCTTGGGGTATTTATGATTTTATTTTTTATGATATGTATGCCTCCAATTAATTAATACATATAAAGGGTACAACCTGACAGTTCTCCAATGAATTGGGTATAGAATGTAATATCTAGATATGACATATTTTACGAAACCTTGGTAATTTTTATGACACATCGGTGAAAAAACTTGGGGATATAATTATTAATGTATAAAATAATTTTTTAGACACATTTTGATGATATGATTTGTGTTATTTTATTTATGATATGACTCATATTCTATTATTAATGAGAAAATGATATTCGTCATGTTCTTATTGATTTTTACTCAGGATCACATATAATGTGTTTCTCTTGTTTTCCATTACTGGGGCTTATACTCAACCATTCCTTGGATATATGTCCCTAGGTTATTAGATGAAATAATTTTACACATGATGACCCTATTATGAATCCTTTCATGTTGATTATAATAATTATTTTATGTTCTCATGTATTACGTACCTTTTTCCCATGAAACACAACATTAAATGATCCTCTATTTTTATAATGTAATGAAAAGATATTCAAATAAAAGGAGGGATTCCATAGTTGGTATTAAATAAAGGTTTAAGTATGTGTGGAAATAAAGATTTGGAAGCTTTATGAAGAACCTTAGGGACTAGTTAAAGTATATGAAAAAATATTGGTCTTCTATTGAATTATTTAGTAAGTGTTTTATGAGAACATAAATATATATATGGATAAGAACAAATGGACATAGTTCTGGAATAGATGTTCCTAGGGGTAACAGCTCCGATTAGTTAGGCCGAGCCTAACTCAGAATAACAGGGTACATGAAAACGGGCCCGATTGTGCACATGGTATGAAACTCTTAGGGGATATATTTGGTTAATAAGAAGATTTTAATTAACCATTATGAAGGATTTAAATAAAATATAATTGTTGTTAAAGAATAACATATTTAAGCACACTGTTTTAAGACATGAAATTCCATTCGAAATATAAGATTATTAAAGGAATTTTTTTTACTAAGGTTATCTTATTTTAGAATATAGAAGGAAATAGGAGAAACCATGTAAATGGAAAGCCAAATAGACAAGGCCCTGAAAAACATCCGATATAAGAACGAATGTAATACATGAGAATGATTATTCAAATGACTTGAGTTATGATAAATTATATGAATCATTCTAAGAGACCAGATTCACCTCGACATGAAAAAATTTACATTTATCCCTTTATGTAAACTCCCACCTTCTTTCAGTGGACTTATCGACCCATTGATTTCTAAATATTGGATAAGATCTATAGAAAGTATCTTTTCTATAATCTGATGTTTATAACTAGAAAAAGTCACCCTGGATGTGTACCTCTTAGAGGGAGAATCTGATCATTGTTGTAAATAGGTTAAAAACACAAATCCAAGAGGGGATATTTATGCAAGGGAGTAGGAATTGTTCATGGGACCCTTTTTCAAAAAATATTTTCCCCGTTAAATGATCTAAAATTGAGAATGAATTTCTTGAGCTGATGGTGAATGAAAATTAATATCTGGGAAAGTATGAGGTAAACTTTACAAGGATTTATCTGTAATCCTATAGTGTTTTCATGGAACCTAATGAAATGTTTTATTGATTTTTTATGAATTAAGACCAAATATATAGAAGAATCTAGCTAATCGAGACTAATACATCTATGAGTACGTACTGCGGAGTGATATAATGGTTGAACCGGAGTTTGGTGTGACAAACTAGTCACAAAAATAGAAAGAAAATAATAGATAAATGGAGCTAATGTTATGGAGTAAATTTGATCAATGAATAGTAGTAAGGAATGTACAACTTCCCAACAGAAACAAATGTGGAAATATGTATTCAAGGAACTGCTTGATCAGGATCTTGAGAAGTTACCCTTATTGAAGATTCATCTATATTGATTGGAACTATCATAGTGAGGTAAAGCCTCATCTTATCAACACTAAAGACAAAGGAAAGATGGTGAAGACCTACCTAATGACCAATGCTTCAATTGTGGACAACTTTGAAACATATCCAATCACTGTCCAAATCCGGATTTAATGGAGGGGAATAACCATCAACCCCATCATTGGACAAGGGTGAATGGTCATGATTTTTTTTATCATTACAGCTGAAGTCGAAGCTTAAAATGATGTGGTGGTAGCTACTATAATTTTTCTCTCAATGCTAGAAAGTACATTGTTTGATTATAGAACTATTTATTCCTTTATTTTCTCCATGTTTTCAAAGAATATTGAATCAATCCCTGAACTGATATAAGTAGTGTTATCAATCGAGAATTTTTGGGGGATTATCCAAGAATCAACAATTTATAGACACTCTAGTATTTAATTTGAGGAGCATAATCTCATCACAAATACAGTAGTCATTCCCATGATGGAATTCGATATTATACTAGGGATGGACTGTCTCTCAATGTATAATGATATTATAAACTATATAAGTGATGATATCTCAGTGGTCATAAAAGGAGAATAAAAAATTGTTTTCCAATGATATACATCACAGCCTAAAAATGTCTAGAAACACCACCCATATCATTATTTATGGAGATAACCAGTTAATGTGTATAAGGAAATTAATGTATACAAATAGAAAGTGTCTGAATCGTTCCGGAATATATTGAACTATTTACTGAGGTGTTACTTGTAACTCCCCCATAAAAAGAGGTAGTGTTTTCCATTGAACTCATTATTGGATCCAAGTCCATATCAAAGAACCCATATAGAATGAAAAATTTGGAGCTGGAGGAAATAAAGAAACAACTCCTCGATCTCTTGGAGTAGGGGTATATCTAAAGAAGTTTGTCTCCAAAGGTGGAACCAATTATATTTATGATGAAGAATATTGGATTAATATAAATGTGAATTGGTTATAAAGAACTTAATTTGATAAAAGTAAAGAAAAATTACTCACTTATATGAATTGATTATTTATTTTACCAGCTTCGTGGGGCTAAATTATTCTCCAGGATTTATCTTTGATCTAGTTTTAATAAATTGAGGGTAAAGAAATAATATATTCCAAAGACTACCTTATGATCAAGATTTAGGAATTTAGAGTATTTTTATTAACTTTGTCTTGATTAATTCTCCTTCAATTTTTATGGATTTTATGAATGTAGTATTTAAAGTCTACCATGATGACATTATGGTACTTTTTATTGATGGTGTTTTAACATATTCAAAAAGTTTCATGGAGCATAAGGATAATATATGGGTTATATTACAATCTATGAGGAATTATAGGCTATTTGTAAATTTCATGAAATGTGAAATTTTCTTATAGAATGGGGCTTTCTTTGGGAACGTTGTAACCAATGAAGTAATATCTGTTGATCTTGTAAAGAAAAAGGATGTGGATGATTAATCTCATCCTAAAACAGTAAATGAGATTCATAGTTTACTTGGATTAGTGGGATATTATATGAGTTTTTTGAAAAACATTACATGACCTTATAATCCACTAAACATGTTAACTCAGAAAGCTATCAAGTTCATCTAGATAAAGGATTGTGAAGAAAAATTCTGATTGATGAAGAAGCGATTGGTTACTGCACCCATGTTAACTCAATGCTATATCAAATAAGTATTCATTATTTATATAAATTCCTATATGGAAGGTATTAGGTTAATCCTCATGAAAAATGACAAGGTGATAACTTATTTATGTCAACAGTTGGAGCCTCATAAGAAGAGCTATCCTACGCATGACCTGGAGCTGGCTACAGTTGTTTTTTCTTTGATGATATGGAGGAAATATATTTATGGGGAGAAATTTGATTTATAAAAAGACCATGAATGTTTGAAGTATATTTTCACCCAAATAGAATAGAACATGTGACAATGGAGATGTTTGGAACTTCTTAAAGACTATATTTTTTCAATTCATTATCAAACCTGAAGAGAAAACAAACACACTGATGAATTAAGTAGGAAAGGCCTTGTTGTTATAGATATGATGAGAATTCAAGTATATCCTCTAATCAAATACCTAGTAAAAATGGACATGGGAATTTTAAGGTAAGGGACATCATCTACCCTATACAAAATTATTTATCAACGACAATTACTAGAGAAGGTCAACAAATATAAACGAGATGATCCTTTGTTGAAAAATAATATAGAGGATGTGAAGGCTATGAAGTTTCCTATGTTTTATATTGATCAAGTTGTAATGAAATGTTTTACTAGACTATATGTTCCGTATATTATTGAAATAAATAAAGAACACGTGGATGAAGCTCATGGATCAAAATTTTATATACATCCTTGAAGCACTAAATTGTATAGGGGCCTTCACGATCAATATTTGTGGGATAACATGGAAAGGGAGATATCATACTACTATAAAAGGTTCCTGGTGTGTTATCATGTTAAGGTAGAGTGAAAAATTCTTAAAGGGGTATTATAGCCACCACTCATACCATCATGGAAGTGGGAAAATATCACAATGTAATTTTTCTTTGGTCTCATGAGGACACCCTAAGGAAATAATGAGATATGGGTTATAGTGGATCATCTAACCATGATTGTCCATTTCATCACTATTTGGGAAGATTTATCTCTTGAAAAACATACAAAGATATACGTGAAGGATGTGGTAAGGCTACATGGGGTACCACTCTCTATCATATCTGATCATGATCAAAGGTTCACATCAAAATTATGGAGAGGTATTGAAAAAGATATGAGTACTGAATTGAATTTCGGTATGGCCTATCACCCCCAAACAGATGTCCAATATTAACGGATTATTCACAAACTTTAGGGAATGATGAGAACCTTCTTAATGAAATTTAAAGGTTGATGGGATCAAAACCTCCCATTATTTTAGTTCTCATAAAATAATAACTTCTATTCATGTATTGAAAGGGAACCCTATGAATCTCTATATGGTAAGAGATGTACAACTCCTACTTTTTAGGATGATCATGGTGAGGGAATTTTTTTTGGGTCTCATCTTATTCAAGAGATGATAGAAAGGTATATTACATCCAAAAAAACATTAAGGATACTTATAGATAGTAGAAGAGATATAATAAAAACCATCAAAGGGACTTAGAGTTTGGTGTTGAATATAATGTGTTACTTAGAATATAAATCTGGAATATATTTATACAATTTGGAAGGAAACAAAATATTATCCCCTGTTACATTAGCCCCTATGAAATCCTTGTTCTCATATGAGCAGTGAAAAATAATCTTGCACTTCCAAAAAATCTTGCTCAAGTTCATGATGTATTTGATGTGTATATTTTGAGGAATTACATACCTAACCCTTCCGATGTACTAAATATTAAGGTGGAATAAATGGAACTTGACATCTCTTATGAGGAGCTTCTGGTGGAGAACATGGACCATAAAGACATGGTTTTACACAAAAACACTACCCGCCTCATCAAAGTGTTGTGGATGAACCAAAAATATGAAGAAGAAACATGTAAATTAGAGGAGAAAATGTGTTAGAAGAACCTACACCTTTTCTCAACTGAGATAACGAGTTAAAATTTCAAGGATGGAATTTCCTAAATGTGGAAGAATGTAATGAGCAGAACATTTTTTAATAATTTCATTTTTCTAATTTTTTTTGTTATATTATATTTTTCAGAACAAAGAATTTTTTTATAAAGTGAATATATAGGGAAATGTGACCATAGGGTTTACAACTTTATATAACTGTTGTCCATTTTTATAGTTGTGAACTAAACTCTTTATAATAATTTTAACATTATCATTAGAGTTTACAAGTAATATTTTGAAAAAAGATTAACCTAGAAAGAAGAGTTAATGGTCAAAACCTATAGATTAATTCCATTTAGAGTCCATCTGTTGGAGTTTGGAAAGGTGGTATCCTAGCTAGGTTTCTACCTTAACCATGTCAAAAATTAGATTTAATAGGTGAATATTGAACAAAATCGCCTTCAAGAGAAATTCTTGTTGGTGTAGATTACCGCTGGGTCGATGCTAGCTGAGATGCCCCATGAACGTATCACCATCACAAACCTTTATATTAGGGAATATATAGCTGTAATAAGGGGTTTCATATACCATCCTTAGTGTGAATTTATTTTTTATAAATAAAAATATCATTTCCATCATTTCTATTTTGAGAATAAATTTTCTTAAAAATATGAAGAATTTGATAAATTGATTTTTTGATTTGAAATCGTACTTTACAGAAAATAAATAATTATTATAATAAAATAAAATATGATAAATAATGTCTATTTTAACGTTATAGTATGATTAAAACACTCTATTTTTAATTTAATTGATAAATTTTATTTAGATGTCATAAATTTTACTATACATTTTCTATCCACTATTATTTTTAATTAATAAGTATTTTTATATTTAAAAGTTATATTTACCATAATTATAGAATTATTATGATAAAATAAATATCATATCTAAGTCTATCTCATAAAAATTATGTTAGGGTGAGTTTGTGATAATTTACTAAAATATTTTTTAGTTAATTGTAAAAATACAAACTTGAGTTTTCGGTACGTTTATGGACTTTATAATAATTTCCTAATGATGTAATAATTATTAAAAAAATACTCCACTACTAATTTTTTTTTTATTTTATTAATATTATCTATTATAATACACTTTAATCTATTTGAAAAAAATATAATTTTCTTTATAAATTCTATAATTGAAACATTAAGTATAAAATGTCATTTTGTGAAAACATTAATTTCCCTTTCCAAAATAAGTAATATAATATTATTTCTGACTATTGTGGAATAAAATAAGATAAAAGGATTACCAAGTGTTCAATATAGTGGTAAAATAACATTGTAATTCCCATGGTTTTTTATTTACCAGTACCTAGGTTTCCAATGACTTTATTTAGAAATTAATAAACAAGTTAAATACCCACCCATTTATCCATTTACATTAACTAAAATTTCATCCTCCACGAATATGTGATAGTTTAACCTCCCAATGAGTCCTCCCAAGGTTTCCCATATCCCCCAGGGTCCCAATCCTCACGTTTTAAGAGTTAATCTTCAAGGTAAGGTAAATATCAACTTCTCTTTTCCTTTTAAGTTTCCATTTTATATGGTATGTCTTTAAAATTTCCATAATATGTTCTTATTTAATTTTTTATTCTTTTCATTTAATATATTATGATTATTTTATTAGTGGGATACCCTTTACCCCTATCTTTTATTGTTTTATGAAACAAATTTTCTTACCTGTAATGCTGCTAATTTTCCATCTCTCAAAATTTCTCTCTTTTTCTAAATAAATTCTCTTATTTTATTTTGCGAATAAAAAATTATTTTCATTTATAGGTGCATTCGCGTTGATTTAAATATGAACTATTTTATTCTGTAATTAACATACATGAAACCCTCACTTTTTTGTGGGTTAATAATGATATAAAAATCCGGTCTTTAAGAACTTTTCTTTAAAAATACATGATTTTGATATGAAACTTGTTTCATTAATTCTATATTGGTTATTTATGAAATGTTTTATTATAATATATATGGATCACATTAAGCAAGTTATATCGAGGGTGCACCGATATATAACTTTAATGCATTGGGTAAAGAATTAAATCTCTAAAGATGACATGTTTGACGATACCTTGGTGAATAACCTCAGTAATTTTTATAAAACCTGAGTGAAAACCCATATTTATATGCATTAAAATGTCTAAAATAAATTTTTTATCCAAATTTACATGATATGATTGATGTTATTTTATTTTTATATGCCTTATTTTATCATTTTCATGCCATAATGATATTTCTCATGTTCTTATTAATTTTTCCTCAAGATCACAAGTAAATTGTTTCTCTTATTTCCCCATACTGGGATTTATTCTCACCTTTTCCTATGAAGTATATAAACAAGTTATTAGATTATATAATGGTACTTAGTATTAACCTATAATTAATTCTTTGATGTGGATTATATGAAATGTTTATGTTTTGATTCATTTTGTACCAGTTTTCCAAGAAACCAAACATTAAAAGATCTTCTACTTGTAAAATATATTGAAAAGTAATGTAAATAAAAGGAAGGTGGCCATAATAAAGGGTATACATGACCAAATATATGTTTTACCATTAAAATAATGTGATTTTATGTTTATTTTATTTATTATATAATGCCATTATGAATCCTCCAAAACATGTAATATATTTTATTATTTTAAAATCATTTCTTTAGCAGTAAGACTCACCTCCACATAATAAAGGGAATTATTTTATTAAGATAGTAATTTTCCCTTATAAAATTGTATAAACTATTCCCATTATGTTTAAAACCTGGGAAAAAATAATGTATGGTTTTTGGGTTTTGGTTATTTCCTTATGTAGAGGCCAAAACCAAAATAATAAAGAAGTCTCGCTCTTTTACAATATAAACTCACCCAATATCCCATTTATACTCACTAATTCTACCTGTAGAACATATATACTTTTCCCTACACCATCAAGAGTCCTCCCAAGGATCACCCAAGATATCAAGAATCCACTACCATGATATTGGAGCCTCACACTCACGTAAGGAACCTTCCTGTCCTTATTTCAATTCAAGAACATTCTTTAAAATTAGCCTTCTTTATTTCAATTTTTTATTTTTTTAATTAAATTAAAACCATTACCCTGCTATGAAATTGATGTTATTTTAATGATAGATAATTTTTTCTCTCTAATTTTGACCTTTATCTATGTTGTTACGATGCCAATATTTTGTAGGGGATTTCTCTCCTATATTTTTATCCAAGAACCTATTTCATGTTATTCTTATTAATTTATGTTTTATCTTTTTGGAATATATAATTTCATATATCCATTAAAAAATTTTGATTTTAAAATGACGAGATCTCCCCTTTCACACTCATTAAGCCTCCCATGATCCTTTATGTACACTCATTACCATATAGAATTATAGTTAGAATTATTTTATTTATTAATGATTCTTCATTACCATATTTATTCTATTTCTAATTTATAATGTTGGGATATATTCTTCCATGTCTATATTGCTTCACATTTTATGTATAAGTTATTAGCGACCCATTTCTCTATTATAAAACCATTTAATGATTCTTTAGGTGACGCTATTATGCTACCAAAAATTTACCATGATTTTCCATGACAAAACTTTTTTAGTTAATACCATAACCATTTCCATTCTTGGGTGTTATCCATTATACACATATACTTATTTGAATGGGGAGTTACATGTTTTTATTCCAAATCCCTTAGTCATGGAAAAAAATATGATGCTGAATAAATTCATTTTGTATGATCTATTTGGCACAATTAAGCATGTAAATGAAATGAAAGTTATTGGTGAGCCTAGAATTATATATCATTACAAAGAATTGGGTAATTATTAGTATCATGATACATCATGTTTGGACATGCAGCCAACCTTATTCCATTATGGATCTTTTCCCACCATGATGTATTTTTGGGTTTATCAATGACCTGTGTTTATATTAATGTGTTTTATGTGGTTGCCACATTTCCCATGTTTTATCATGCTATATCATGTCTCATTGTTCATTTTTATGATTTCTAATATTTTTTTTAACTATTGAAATTATTATTTTCTAAGAAATATTCCCTTATTCCAGGTGTATTCCCTTACTGTGATTTATAGCTCATCCCATTCTTATGGTTTTCCCTAGGTTATCTTGTGCAGTTTTAAAAATCCATAGAATTTTAGATGTATGTTAAGGAATTTTTCATTAATTTTGTTATATCCAATGTTTAAGATGTTATTTTATTTACCTACTTACCATATAATGTATACTTCTCAATTATTTAGGTTCATTATGTAACAAATCATGAATTAATGTGTAATAAAGAGAAGGGTTGTTATAATTGGTATTAGAGAAAATGTTTAGTTATTTTTGGGATTATTATTAGAAAACTCTTGAAACATACTTGAGGATAAGACTAAGTATATGAAAACATTAATAAATTTTGGTAAGTATAGATTAATTTGTTTATCAATAAGACACATCCCTTTATAGATACTACAAGTGGATGTGGTTATGGTACAGATGTACCAAGGAGTAACAACTCTGACTAGATGACCCGATCTTGACTTGGGGTAACCTAGTACTTGAAAATAGGCCTTACTACACACCTGGTTTAACACTCTTGGGGGATATCCTTTGATAAATTAATATTCTAATTACAATCCATTATTAAGGGAACAAAAAAATCCCCTAAGATTATATGTTTTAAAACAGATGTTGGATAACATAGATTGAACCCTATAAACTCATAACTAATGGAAATACATGTAATTTATATGTTATCACTTAATGTCATTGGATTCACATTTATGTGTTTAATAGTTTAAAAATACTCATCCTTAATATTTCTTTTATTCTAGACAATGGCGGGAAATATGAGGAATATGGTAAATTATCAATGTAACATGAAATGTGATGACTGCCCTAACAAGATGAACAACCCAATAAGATCGAGAATTATGAACATTATGATGACACCATTTTAGCTGACCTAGGTTCTTAATAGAAACCTAGATCATTAGAACTATTTTAACCCTTTTAAGAGAGAACACGATACAATCAAGAGTTTCATGTGAAAAAGCCTCCTACTTTCAATGGATCATTTGTTCCCTTAATCATTGATCAGTCTATTGAGAATATCATCTACATCCTTCAATTTTCTGAACAAGAAAAGGTTCTAATAGAGGTTTATCATATAGGGAGTATCATATTTGGGGTGGGGATTGATAAAAAAAATACAAATCCGGGGGAATATATCAATGTAATGGAGTTGAAGGAACTCTCTATAATGTTTTTTGGTAAATATTTTCCTCGAACTCGCTAACATAAAATTAAAAGGTATTTACTCACCCTTAAGAAAAAAGAGGATGAAAATATAATGGTGTATAAGAAAAACATCACAAGGCTTGCATGATATGCCTCCAAATTTTTTGTTACCATCAAATTCATGGTTGAACAATTCTGTGCTGGGCTGAAACCTTGTCTGTGAAAATCCCAGGTGATCTCTGAATTTGATAGCTATGAGGAAATTATTAGTTGTTACCTCAAAGTTGGAATGGATATCGATGAATCCAAAGGGTATCATGGGGATATGTAGGGTTTAATTTTGGACGTCTAAAGGAGAAATCTACCAGTGCCATAAAATTTTAGCATACCACCTGTCAAAGGTGATGAAAGAAGAACCCTAGAGATCAATGAAGGGGGAATAGAAATTCATTACATGTGTGAAGGAAGGATACCTATATTGAAATTTATGATCGATGAAAATTGCTAATATGATGGAGGAAAGGAATTATCTAATTAACCATTAGTGCATTGTACATTTCTTCAACTACAAGAAACCATGGAACATTTCAAACCAATATCTTAAGCCAATGGTTTTCAGAGACAATAAAAAATCACCAAGGAATTAGGGGATATCCTTTCCCATCACTACCACTGACGTGGATCCCTCCAATGATGTGGTGATAGGTAATTTTTTTTTTATTTTAGAATAGAAAAAATAATTTTTTTATTCATGTTCTATGCATTTCTTGATATCACTAAATTTTAGTAGATCTATTTAAATAACACCACAAAGCATGGATGTTTTGATGTTGGTGAAAATGGAAAATAGGGATGTTATTGTGTCCGAGCTATATAACTCATCTCGTGTCACAATGTTTTGGGATGAATTTCCCATAAAAAATTACCACACTCCCTTTGGTGTAATTTGATTCTATTCATGGAATGTATTGGATTTCCCTATATAGAGAAGATATAAATTTCCATGAGAAGGAAATTAATCTCCATATTGTAAACTAACCACTGATTTTGTACAAGCGAAATGAGGTGGATGAATATTATTTATCACAAACATCTCAAGCATGGATATTATTTAACTACGATCAATTGTATTTATCTCAAATGATTTAGTCTATGGAAAGAAACATCCTTGAAGAAATGTCTATTGTGAGGGAATATGTTGATGTGTTTCTCGAATAATTCCTCGGTTTTACTCATATCCAAGAGGTTGAATTTCCAATCGATCTTATACGTGGGGAAATTCCAATGTCAAAGACTCCATATAGAATGGATATTTTTGAACCTAAGGATATATGTAAATATATACATGATAACCTAGATAAAGGGTTCATATGCCCAAGTTATTCACCATGGGGTGAACCGGTCCTCTTTATCAAGAAAATAGGATGGTTCAACATGCCTTTACATTTATTATCGCGAGCTCAACAAGGTCACGATAAATACAAATTAACCTCTTCCATGTATTGATGACTTGTTCGATCAGATACGTGGAGCACAAAACATCTCTATGGTGGATTTGTGATTAGGATATTACCAAGTTAGGGTAAAGATATGGGATATCACCAAGAATACATTTCAAACCAGACATAAGCATTATGAGTTCATAGTGATTCCATTTGGACACACTAACTCTCCAAAAATATACAAGGATATGATGAATAGAGTCTTTATAGATTACCTTGATAAATTTGTGGTAGTCTCTATAGATGTTATTTTCATATAATCCAAATGGAAGGAGATGCATTAGGAGCATCTGACCACTGTGCTAACATCCCTATGAAAGGATAAGCACTATTCCATGTACAATAAATGTGAGTTTTGGTTGAATTATGTATATAATTTTTGTAATATCATCACAAGTAATGAAATATATGTGGATCCTTCAATTATGGAGTCAATTGAGGGATGACAAAGGACATCATCTAGGATAGATATCTGTAGTTTCCTTGGGTTAGATGGGTATTATCACTGATTTTTGGGAAATTTATATCGATTTTAAAACCCTTCATACCATGATTACTTGGAAGTTAGTCATGTTTTTTTGGACGTAAGAATGTGAGGAAATCTTTAAGGATCTCAAAAATAGGCTTATCACATCACCGGTTCCCAGACTATTGAAATGTCATGAACTCTTTTTGGTATACATCGATGCATCAATGAATGGGATAGGATGTGTATTGATGAAAAATGATAATTTTATAGCCTACGACTTTAGAATTTTGAAAATTTATCATAATAAATATACCACGCATGATCTGGAGTTGGAAGCTTTGATATTTGCATTGAAAATCAAATAGAATTATCTCTATGGGGAGAAGTGTGAGATACATACTAATCAAAAGAGACTCAGATATGTATTGACATAAAAATATATTAAGGTACAACAAAAAATATGGTTAGTTCTCATCAAGGATTTTGACTTCTCAATCCACTACTATCCTAGTAATGAAAATAAGGTGGAGGATTCTATAAGTAGAAAAGATCCTCCATTTTTATCAATGATGTGAATTCAGAATTACCCAATATTTTTAGACTAATAATTATGGATATGACAGTCATTAAGGAAGTAAAATCATCCATACTTTCTTAAATTATTTCTCAACCATCCCTCATGGAAAAAATAATTGATGCTCAAATAAATGATGTGGAAATTCAGAAGAAAGTGGAATTCATGAGAAAGGGGAAATACTCAGATTTTAAAATTGATGAAGAAGGAATTGAGTGATTTGGGTCAAGAATATATGTTCCATAAAATCCTGAGTTAAATAAGGAACTGTTGGATGTTTCACATATTTCAACTTTATCCATCCACCTAGGATGCACAAAGATGTATCGAGATCTTAATGAGAACTATAGGTAGGAAAATATGACGAAAGAGATCGCTGAATATAAATCAATGTTCTTGGTATTACAGTAAGTCATGGTTAAAAGGAATAAGTCTAAGGGTATGATGAAACCATTACCAATAACAATATGGAAATGGTAGAATATCACTACAGACTTTTTCACTGGATGCATGAAGAAATCTAAGGTAAACAATTTCTATATGGGTTGTTATGGATTATCATACAAATATAACTCACTTTATCTCTATTCGAGGGGACCTATAAAAGGATCAACATGCATGGATATGAATTAGAGAATTGGTAAGGCTGCATGGAGTAACACTATCTATTTTATTTTATTGATATTTGAGAATCACCTCTATGTTTTGGAAAAGAATCCATGATGTTCTAAACACAGAACTGAAATTTAGTATGGCCTATCATCCTCAAATTGATGGCCCATCTAAGAAGACTATTTTGGAACGAGAATACATGTTGTGATATTTTTCTATGGACTTAAAAGAAGTATGGCACCAACAAGTTTATTTGGTTGAGTTATAATACAACATCAATTTACACTCAAGCATCCAAATAGCTCTTTATGAAGCCCTTTTTGGGAAGAGGTTCAAAACACCAACATGTTGGGATGATGTTGGGGAATAAAAAAATACTAAGTCTTGAAATGGTTGAGAAAATAGTGGAAACTGATAAGATCATTCAGTAGCACATCAAGGTTTATCAGATTCGATAAAATATCTATGTGAACAATCATTGATGAGACCTAGTGTCTGATGTTTGAGACATGGTATTCCTCCACATATCTTCTTAGAAGAAAGTTATTATATTTGGGAAGAGGGGAAATCTTAGTCCAAAATATATTTTCCCCTTTGTGATCCTTGATGACATCAGCGTGGTGCCCAATTGACTATCACTCCCACTGAATCTACCTCATTTAAATGATGTATTCCATGTATCCTTGTTGAGAAAGTACATACGAAACCAATCACATGTACAGAATCTTGAGGCGGTACCATTATAGAATGAACCTTCCTACAAAGATAATCCGTTGAAGATCTTATATTGCATAGATAATGTTATTTTAAATAATAAAATGAAACTTATCAATGTATTTTTGAAAAACCACAAGTTTGAAGAAGTGAAATGGGAACCAGAGGAGGTGAGAAACAGAGTTAACCTCATCTGTTTTTGTGTGGGAAATGAAAATTTTGAATGTAAAATTTTTAAAGGGGGAAAAATTATAATGACTCAAACTATTATATATAAACCCCCATGGAATTTATTTAAATGTATTATTATTTATTATGGTTATGTAAATCACATAAACTTGTTTTGTTTTATATTATACTGTTAGATTTAATTGGCCATTATGAATCATTACCATTTATAATATAGTCATTGATCAATGATCATAAGATTAGTATAAATATAGGGGTTTAACAAATCCAATGGTCATAGATAAAGGAATTTATGGCCTCAACTAGTCATATCGTACCCTATGAAGCCCAAATATCAGAGCCTCATAGAGAGATAGAATTTATAGGTTTTTCACTTCACTATTCCCAAGATGAGATCTAACAACATAATCACGAGAAAAAACTATTAATGGGAGATGTTCAAGCTCATCACGATTATAACCCAAGAAATGTTCATGGAACCACCCTATGAAAGTCCCACCATCAAAGACCTTACCCTAAGAGTGTTTTCTAGTGTATTAATGGGATATGTATTGATGACCTAGAAATATGAGTCTTTATATTAATTTTTTATTGAATAATGAATATATTTTCCTTATATTATTGTTACATTATAAATGATTTTTTCATTAATTCAACAAAACACAAATAGAATTTCCGGTAAATATTCAAATTCAATTATGGAATTTATTTTAAGGAATAAATGGATTTTGAAATAAGTAATATTTTAATAAAATATTATTAAATAATTTTTATTAAATATAAGTGATCATATAATTTCTGTGAAGTCAAATGTAATTTTTATAAGGGTTTGAAAACTATTATTGTAAAAAACACATCATTTTCAATAAATGTCGATTATTATTTTAAAAGTGAAAATTAACATATTGAGAATTTTTTTATTTAAAAAGAGTATTATTTTATGAATTAAAATATTAAAAATTATCTTACAGTTAAGTTTTATGAATTTTCAAAGACAATCTAATTTTCTGGTAAAAATTAAATACCATATAAAAATAATTTATATAATATGATAGAATAATGTCCAAAAAGGGATATAATAAATAGTATAAAGGGTATTAAAGATTTTGTTTTTTTCCCTTAAAATAATATGATTTTAAGTTTATTTTACTTATTTTATAAATCCATTATGAATCCTCCAAAACATGTAAAATATTTTAAGGTTTAGAAACATTTCATTAGGAATATGACACACCTCTATAATATAAATGCCATTATTTTTATTTGTTTAGACCTTTACCTTATAGAAAAATGTAAACCAATTCAATTTGGATGAAACCATGTGCATGAACCATGGGTTGTTTTTTGGTTTTGATTATTTTATTATGTAAATACAAAACCCAAATAATAATGAAATCCCCATATTTTCCTATATAAACCCACCCAATCTCTCATTTATGTTTACTATAACTCTTTGGAGTACATATATACTCTTCCCTATACTATATAGAGTCATACTAAGGTTCCCCCAATATCACAAGAATCTCTTCCCAAGATTTTGGATTCACATACTTAATTAAGTGACCTTCCTCTCATATTTTCAATTCAATCACATTCATTGAAATCAGACTTATTAATATAAATTATTTAAATTTTCATTAATTTATAGTAATTAACTTACTGTAAAATTGATTTCAATTTAATTATAAATCATTTATCCTCTCTCATTGTGACCTTTTTCTAAGCTATTACTATGCCAAAATTTTGTAAGGGATTTCTCTCCTCTCTTTTTAATCAAGCAACCATTTTTTATATTATGATTATTAATTTCAGTTTGATCATGTTGGGATATATTATTTCATTTTAATATTAAAATAAATTTTATTTATAAATTATGAGATTCCCCTTTCACTCTCATTAAGCCTCTCATGACCCTTTATATAGAACCGTTACCATATTGTATTATATTTTGGATTCTTTTCTTAATTCAAGTTTCTTTATTACCTTATACCTTTTATTTCTAATTTATAATACTGGGATATATTATTCCATGTATGTATTAATTTATATTTGATTTCAATGTTATTATACACCCATTTCTCTCTCCCCATTCCATTTTATTATTCATTATGTGACACCATTAGGCTTCTGGAATTTCACCACGATTTTCCATGCCAAAACAAATAAATAGTGAATACCATACCTATTTCATATCATGGGTGTTAAACTATATACACTTTTGATTAATTGATTTGGGAAATACTTGTGTTTATTACAAATTTATTGACTGTGGAATAAACATGATGTTGAATAAATCTATGTTGTATGATCTACATGGCACAATTTAGCATATTAATAAAATTAAAGTGACAGGTAGACACATAATTATATAGTGCCCCTATACAGTGAGTAATATTTAGTGTCATGATACATCATGTTGGGATAGTGAGTGAACCTGATTCCTTTATCGTATATTTTCCACCATGATGTATTGGTGGTTTATCCTTGACCTAAATTTATGAAACAATTTTTTATGATGTTGCGACATTTCCCGTATTATGATTATCATGTTATATCATGTCTCATTATCCATGTTTATAATTTCTATTATATTTATTCCCTAATTATATTCCTATTATATAAAATGGATTAACTTATTATATTTTTATTCCATTATTGGGATTTATATCTCACCCATTGCTTATATTTTTTCCTAGGCTATCCCATGAAATCATAAAAATCCATGGAATTTTAAAAGCATGTTATAGATTTTTTCATTAATTTTTTTATCCCATGTTCAAGATGTTATTCTATGTACTTAATTTCTAAAGACACTAGAATTTAGATATTCTGGGTTGTATTGAGTGTAAGGTATTTTATTAATCGTCTATTAATGTGTAATAAAGAGTATGGTTGTTATACATACACTAGAAGATAAATAAAAACTCTAATAGATATCTAAACACCATGTACCACAAGCATCGATGAAGAGAATAAAAAGAATGAGGTTTCTAGACCACACACAATAGATATATTCTTTAATGAAAACTATAGAAACATACCTTTATGGAAACAGGAAGAATAACCTAGAAGGAATTAAGTTTAATCCATCAATTATGGATATGACTTACTAAAACATGAACTCTTGAATGAATAATAGATCAAAGGATCAAAGGTTGAAATTGGATAAGATGAGTAAGTCCTAAATAAACCTTCAAGTTAATTAAAAATTAATTAGGTTCAATACCAAGGATTCAAAAATATTAATGTATTATTTAGGATGAAATTATAGGGTTACCATTATTTAAATTTTTGGAAGAACCCCATCGACCAAATACTATGACCCCACTAGCTATCTAATGCAGAATTAACATCGATTCGTGGGTCTATATACCATTGAAGTGTTAATTCCCAATCAAAATACTATCTTGTGACACTGTATAATTACACATTCTTAATTACACTACTAGCCTTTGGAATAATATCCCATTCAGTCCCCTGAATACCTTTAAAGAAATATCTTAAACTAGGAACAATACTAAATTCTAGAATTTAAAGGGGATCAACAATAAATTAAATGGAGAAGTACCTAATTAAGAGAAAGGTATTTATGTTTTTATAATAATACTAATATTTTAGAAGATATTTTTTATAGATATTGAAAATATTTCATGAAATAATTTTATTATTCATCTAGTGTCTAAGGAAACTAAAACTTTATTTTTCTTGGGTATATATTATTATGAGCTATGTTGAGTATTCATCTAAAATGATGTAATATAAATATATGTAATTATTATGGTTCCATTGCTGGTATCTGTGCTATATTTATATATTTTTAGAGATCCACATAAGAAGCATTTATTGAAAACCATGGGGATAAGTAGAAAAATAGGATGACATCCTGAAATTTTAGAAATATAGGTATTGTGTCATTTCCTAGTAATTAAATCACTGTCTAGAAACAAAAAACTATATGCAATCTCTATAATAGATTCATCAAGGGGTAATATCCATGGAATATTGTTTAGGGTATTAACTTGATCTTCAGTAGTTACATAAAAATTTGCATAAGTACACACCTATTTTGAAACTCCTACGTTATATTATTGGGTTAATTTAAATTTTCTATATGAACCACTTTGAAAAATGAGAGGATAAATCCTATGAAAAACTTTGATAAATCAAGGTGTTACATGTTGAATCCAATGATTCGTGGGTTAATAAAAATGAGTTATAATTTATGTCATATTAGAAATTATTTTCATTATACTATGATTTATTACTCTGATTAATGTTAACTAGTACTCACAATAATTGTTTTGGTTTGAGTAAATTATTGAAACTAGGATAAATCATGTGGGAAATGAATTTTATAGCCAATGGAATGACTATAATAATGAGTAAACAAATGGAGTGGTAAATTGGATTCATAATCTTGTAGTTATTTATAGTCAACTATCTTGAATTATTATTAAAAACATAAACCTAGTTGAAATTATAACGAAGATAAAAATGGATTTTCAGGAAATTTTAGATTATGATAAACATGTAGGAAAGAAGATTAAATTTCATATATGTACCACCCTATAATTTTAAAATATATAGTTTTTTTTAAATTTAAAATGTTCGATAGATTTATTTACATGAAACACTGAGCTTATAAAAACCATGTTACACTATTAATATACATGTTGAAAAATTTTCATCAATAAAATGAATAATGAATTATATATTAATTATAAATTTGTTATAATTTAAGAAAAAAATATTTGGAATGTAAATGAGATATTAAAAAAACTATTTTTATGTTCATAGTGAATTTTTATCACAGTATATTAAATTAATCTCTATTGATAAATTATTCTAATTATATTAGTTGATTATATATCCAAAAAAAATTAAATTAAATTCATTCAATTGCCTTTATCAGTGATTCTTCCTATTGTGCCATTCTTCCACCTCTACCCTTGTGGCCTATACCTTTGTACTAGACTCCATATCGGTCTGGTATAACGGTGTTTGCAACAGTTTTGGGATGGTGTTGGTGGATGTGTTCGGTGCCAACGACACGTCCTGGCGGTGTGGCTCCAGATGACTGGTGTTCATTTGGGTAACATCTTCATCTAGGTATGTGGTTTTTTTCTAGTGATTCATTTGAAGGCAATGTATTTTGTGAAGGATTTGGTATATCTTTCGGTGACGATATTGTTTTCCGATGATGTGTGGTTGTAATGTTTTGATGCATGGTGCCAATGACGGTGCTCTAGCGGTTTGAGATGTGTTAGTGATGGCGGTCAATAATGTTTTGGCTGGGTTTGGGTACCGTTTTTATGCATTTTTCGTGGCTATGGTTGTATCTGTTTTGATTCAAGGTTAATCGATGGCGGGGTTTCTGGTTTCGTTAGAATGAATTCTCTTTGTTGGGGTGGTGTTTGAGGCAACGTTGACTCAAGGATGGTGATGAGGCGATGAGATGGTGGGTTTGTGACCCGAGGTTTCTCAGTACCCAGTGAGCTGACATAAGGCACTTGGTTCGATGCTGGATCTTTCAATCTTCATTTTGAAATTTGAATTTGAAATTACGTGTTTGAATCTTTCTATGTTTTATAGTTTTAATTTCATGGATGGTTTTATTGTAGGGTTTCCATTTTCCCCTAAAAATGGATTATTTGGAAATCAAAAAAATAGATTTGGAGGAGGTTATTATTTAATTTTGTTGAAGGATATTAAAATTAATTTCTTGTAATTTTTGAATTTATATTTGAAATTATGGAAATAATTTTTAAAATTGTCACTTAAAAATTATGTTAGATAATATTTTGAGTTTTTTTTCAAATGATTGACTTTTTTGTTCAAAATTTTCATTTATTTTCATTAAATCTAGTAATTTAGATGCATCATTATGTTTCGATGATGGTTTTAATTTAATATAAGAATGATTTAATTAAAATTATCTAATTAATTCCAATGTAATTTTTATTATATTTTATTTTGATAGATGTTCATTTTTATGCTTATATTTTTTCCCAAAAATTGTTTTTCATTGCATTTTATGCTCCTATATTAAAATTTATTTTTTATACATTTAAAAAATTAATCTTGAACATTGGATTTAATAATTATAATTGGGAGGTAAAGATTTTAATTATTTTAATTCCATTATTTTCATTATGAGTACAAACATTGGTAAACATGTTTCCACCACTATAAAAGTGTAAAATTGATAAATTATAGATAAAAATTTATAATAAGGTCACAAAATATCATATTAATTATTATTATATGAGGGTATTTCTAGACATATCAAATTATATAAAAATTTAAACTATTTTAGTGTCACTTGACCTAGATATCCTTTTCTCTCCAAAATACGATCCTAATGGCTTAACGTGTTTTCCAAAAGTGATTTTTTAAAGAAGAGGTATAACTATAAACTGAGTTCTTTAATAATTATTTCTTCTTTAAAAACCTCCAAGACAATAATAACCTTGATAGTATAATAAAATTACCTAATATATACATTAATGTTATTACAGTGTTGGTGCACCCCTTTTTCACTTCCTTTTCCATCCTATGGGAAATGATAGCGTCGCTCATGTATACGTGTAGACTACCACCTCCATATAGAAACATGTATTGTTCTTCATAAATGTATCTATTGGATGTGTTTATAGATGATTTTAATAGATATATATAAGATTTTTATAAAATATTTTTTTATTCTATATATATAAGATATTATATACCTTCTTACTACACAATCTGTTGTAAAATTATAACATTTCCAATGCTTACGTATGGACTACCACCTCCATGAACTATGGTGATATGTTATTCATTTAATCATTACGTTGATGATCATAAATATATATTTATTTAATATGTATAATGTTTATGATATAATTTTTAATTTGTAAATATGAATTATTAATTACCTCTATTTCATTATAATTATTGAAAAATGGAAATATTACTTGTGTGTTTGTATGGACTACCATCTTTGTAAAGTGATGTAATTAATTTTTCATCACCACCATATATGGATTATTATACATGTTTATATAATGAATAACTGTGATTTTATTATATTATTGAGATTATAAATATGATGAAAAATGACCAATGTACAAGGACTATAACTATGAAACTGAATCTCATATGTGAAAACAACTAGTTTTTAAGTGAAAAATAATTTTACTAAATAATTGGGTGTAAAATGATATTTTGAAATTTTATGATAATGATATAAAATAATATATATATTAATATGGTTATATAATATATGTAATGTAAATATAAATTTATTATTTAAGAGGATTCAATGTGTATGAAGTAAGATGAGACTTGAAGTAAGTGTTCTTTGTCTCAACATTGTTTAATCAAGACATAATTCATGTTATTAACCTATTTGTATTTATAGGGTTAATATACTAAAACTTATATATTTTATAACATTAATATATTCATATAAATATTATTTTGAATTAAATTTTAAGTTATCTATTTCAATGGGATTATAGTTCACAATTTACCAAAGTGGTAAGGGTTTATGTCACAATCTCATTTCCTTTCAGGAGTGTCTTATTAAATTCACAGCGAGGGAAATTAAATGATCCTTATATTTGAAACCCCGTATATTTTCTTCTAATTATTTTATTTTTATGTTTTTTATGGTTTAGTTAAAAATTCATCTCATTAGTATTTAAAATGATCAGGAAAATGTTTTCTATAATTATCAATATTATTTTTTATTTTTTGGTTAAGAATATTTATTCTCGATGTATGTGTTATCAAAAATAATCAATGAATGATTTTATCAATACATAAATATTTTATAAAGGTTATTTTTAATAAAATTTAATTTTTTTTACAAATTATCAAATGGAATCATTTAAATTGGTTTCTATATGGTTCACCTTTCGATTTTTACAAAATTGTGGAAGGAATTATTATTTTTTATATATTGTAAATGACCTAATTTTCTTATAACATTGCATTAGCATTTTCAATATTAATCCCTTTAAATTTTATAGGGGTTCTACATGGAAAATATTTTTCCATTGTTTTTTAATTTTTTAGTTATAAATGTTACCATAATAAAATTATATTTTCTTATATTTCAGGGAATATTTTTAATTCATTAATAAAAGAGAATTTTCATCTCTACAAATAGACATTAAGTATTATTTTGTTTCACTAGGGATATGATCATATAATAGTTTCTACATTATTTCCATTTATTTTTCATGATGGTGATGCAATAAGGATGTTTTTACAAAACCCATTTCATTCCCATGGGTTATTTAAGTTATGGTGAACTCTTCATGGAACCCATTTCCTTTCCTTGGGTGAGGATATTGTGATTGGTTTTCTGATATTATAATAATATTATATATGGTATCCATTATATGATGGGTGAACCCATAATTATTTAACCCTATTATTAATTGGGAAAATGTTGATGTGTAATGAAATAATATGAACTATAATTGGGGGTGAATCTAGTTTAGTAAGGTAATTTTTCCACTAGGATAATATTTTCAGTGATAATTAACTAAATAAAAGATAGGGATGGAGAATTATCCTAGTCCACTATGTGACATTATCGACCATGGTATTTATGATAGTGATATTTCACTATGGAAATGATTGGAATAAGGAGTTAACCCAATCCACTATGGGAATATACCAAATATGATAGTCTTGGTAGTGATATTTGACTAAGGAAATGATTTTCTATACTCATGTGTATGGAAAAAATTTATTTCCTTGGATTATGATATGTTCTCATGGATCATAAGTAATTATTGATGATTCCCCAATCTAGTCACATATGCCTTTCATTTTGAAAAACCATTTTTCTATGAATAATGATTAACTATATTTGACCTATTGGGAAAGAATTTTATAAGTTAGGATCTTTTTCTCATAACATTATACTTATCTTATTCTCACGTATGATAATTAATTGATATCACCTTTGTTTAACCATAATGATAATCTGATCTAATCATTTCTTATTTTTTTCAATTTCCCTAAGTTATGAAGAATGTTTATATGTATGATAATGGGTGTAGTCAATGTTAATTCATAAAAATTATAATTTTAAATTCCCCAAAACTCACAAGATAGTTTTGGGATGGTGTTATCCAAAGGTAACATGCATGAGATGATCCTAGAAATTATTTAATATCCTAAACTACTAGAAATAGGGAATGAAAATGATGATAAATTAATTTAATTTTATTTACATAATGATGATTTGAAATTAATGGATTAATTTGATAAGAACAAAACTATGTTAGAGAGAAGTTATATGAAAACATTATTATCAATTGAATCTTAAAATGAATCTATTCATTGATATGTGATTTTAGAAAGAAAATATTCAACTCAATAAGTAAATAGTTAATTAGATATGTTTATGATCACTCTCATGAATTAAAAAAAATCTAATGAGATAAAATGTTCTACCTCAAGGAATGTGTAAAAAGGACTTTCAGTTGAGGAGGATGAAATTAAGAACATGAAGATATTTAACACATTTAGTAATTAAATTCTACTTGATCAATTAAGAAATGTGTTTGTTTTAATAGATGGAAACATGAGAAAAAAATTTATAAAAAATAGAAGAAAATGTAAAGGATGTAATAAATCTCACCTCTTGAGTTGTAGTCAAGATCTCTTCACTTCAGCTCTGACACTCCCCCATATGATAAATATAACAATCAATATTTTTGAAAAATTCACTGTCCCTCCTCTAGGGGTCTCTCAAAGTATAGAAATGTGATCGTAAATCCTCTCCAAGACGTGTCTCAATTGAAAATTCCTTTCAATTGTGCCTACTAAAAATTAATTATTTTCATTATTTTCAATTTGGTCATAGAACGTGTTTAACTAGTTAGTTTAATATGAACCTAATAATCAAAAATATGGAATCCTTTAGTAACCTCCATGTGATATATGCTCAACTCTTTAAAATGGATTTGATATCTAGTTTGGTATAGAACCTCAAGAAGATTCACCATGAGTAATTTAAGATTTAACCTCACAGAATTCTATAAATTACATAACGTAGTCAAGTGTTAATGCCAAATATATTCTTAAATCATGAAATCTTGAAATCCTTCTAATATCAATCAATATCAAACCATGTATTTCATGACTAACACTTAATCCATGTTCTTCCATAATTTAATCAACCAATTAAAAAACCATATTTAAATGGTTCTTCATCCTAAATCAAGTCACACTTTCATTTCTTGAGCATCATAAAAACTCATCATGCTTAGTAATAGACCCACTCACATTTTGAAAACATTAATCACAAACTAGTATTAATACTTATGAAATCCCTTATTATTTGGTGAATTAAATCAAACTACCAAAGTTATAGTTTATATGACCCAACATTCACAAAATTTGGGAACTTTCAATTCATTTATGTCTTCAAATCTTGATCCTACATATAGATTAAACTAACGAACATACATTCAATCATCTTTAAGCTTGGAATCAACTCTTATCAGTGAATCCTATTGTTCATAGTTGTTTATAACCCTGTTTAATCTTCAATTTTAGGTTCATTGTATTAATATTCAAACATAAATGATTTAATGGGGTCAATATTATTCAGCTCGATATGGAATTCAATGGTATCACTAATGTTAATCGACACATAACCATACCTGAGTTCATAGACAACATGTTTTTAATTTTGAATAATTTTATTGGGTAAATATGAAATGAAAATTTGAAAATAAAACATGTAAATAAAAAAATAAACAAGGATAAAACTAATCATAATGAAATAGTTTTAATATTTAAAATGAAAGAAGAATACCTTTAGAAGTGGAATAATTAATATTATAGTTTCTTATTCTTGTTTTTTTAAATAAAATAGTATACATTTTGGAAAATAAACTAAATAATTGAATATGTTAGAAAAATAATTTTTAAAATAAAAATATGATTATAATGAATTGAAATGAATAACATTAATAAAATCTCATGAAAACTAGAATCGATAAAATTTTCAATACATATTTTAAATAAACTTGAAAACGATAAATTTTCAAAATCAAATTAAAAAAAAACTCATGTATGATAAATTTTCCATATCATATTTAAAACAAACTTGATCCCTGAAAAATTTATATATTACTTGAGTTTAGAAAACTCATTATGTTGGAGTTTTAAGAAAACATTAATTTTTATAAAAAATAAGATTTTTGGAATACAAATGTTTGAAATTTTGGAATAAAATATTATATACATACCCTTAAAAAGGAGTAACATAATATTAGGATATGGGTAAACATGATGTAGATATGAATGACTACTTTACATTAATCATTCCTAGATTCGGTTTAATGTATTGAAATCTATCAGAAGGTAATGGGTTGGTAAAAATTTCATCAAGTTATTCTTACCTTCTGATGAATTGTAAAATGATATACCCCTTAAGCGTGTGTTCAATAAGAAGGTTATTCATAATATAAATCTGTTTTGAATGACATCGATGTGAAGGGATTTTAATTCATGCAATGGAACTGGTGTTGTCACATAGTTTTTGAGTTTTAGTAAAACTCATGTCATAATCAGTGAGTGTGTGTTGGGTCTAAAGAACTTGAGCAAAAAAACATCCACTTAACACATATTTGGATTTAGTAGTGTAAATTGGTAGTGAGTGTTATTTCTTACATGAAGAAGAAACTAATGAATCTCCAAATAAATGACAAGTTCCAGAAGCACTTTTTTTATCCATTATACAAACATAAAAGTTAGAATATAAAATACATTTTAACTAAAAATCATTTCCTATATAATAAAAAAGTACTAAATCCAGAGTTCTCCTTAGACAAAAAAATTAATTTAACTTATTTTAAATAGTATTTCATTGGTTTATATTGATTCTTTACACATAAGGAGAAAAACATTAAATTTTGAAAACTAGATGTTAAGTGTATTATGATTCCAATCATACCTCTAGAAGTTGTTTGATCAACTAGTTTTCTAGCCTCATCATGGTTGAGAATATTTGAGGTACCGATGAGAGTTCTTATAATTTTATTACTATCATATCTAAAATGTTTAAGAAGATATTTTATATACTAATATTGAGATATATAATTACTTCATATTTTCTTTTTGTAAAATTGGAAAAAAAGAAAAATGTTAGATCACCCATCATACTCATCTCAAACTCTCATTTCATAAGACTCAAAAAGGAATTTGAAAAATATTTTTCATTTTATCTGAATATAATGTCATCCACATATATTTGAACAATAATATGGTTTTTGTATAGTTTATTTATGAAAAAGTTGGATCCGTGGTTCCATTAAGATAATATTTTGGTAACAAAAATCATGTTAACCTATCATACCAAGCTCTATGGGTTTGTTTAAGTCCATATAAATCTTTGGTAAGATTTAAAACATATTCACGATATTTTGTATCTTCAAAACTGGGGGTTTTTCAAAAAAATAGCGTCATCCTGTACATATCCATCAAATAATGAACACTTCACATTAATTTGAAAAAATTTAAAATTAAATAATGATTTAAAGGATAAAAGAATATGAATAGATTCAAGTCTAGCTACTGGTTCATTGGTTTCATGATAATATGTTTCCTCTTGTTGATTATAACCTTTAGAAACAAGTATTTTTTAATATCTAATGATTATTGCATTTTCATCACATTTGTTTCTGAAAACCCATTTCACTCTAATTAATAATATTCTTTAGGTATTTCAACCAAGTTCCCAACATTGTTACTTTTTAATTCATTTAAATAATCTTACAATTCTTTTATCCAATCCTCATCACCCAAAGCCTCATCAATATTTTTCAGTTCAAATTTGGAAAGAAATCAAAGAAGTTTTACATAATTTTTCAAGGAACTTCTAGTCCTAATTGGTTGATTCACATTACCAATGATATTATAATCTGGATGATTCATAAGAAACAATTAAATTTCATTTTGTAAAACCTATTCATCAATAAAAGGTTGAAAATATTCCTGAGTAAAAAAATCAGAAAAAAAATTCTCAATTATGTTCCTTGTTAGAAGTATCTTATAATAAAGGTTGAGGATTAGTTTTAGAAAAAATATGTGAGGATGTTGATTTGGTTTGTTTAAAAACAAAAGGATAGGTTTTATCAAATTTAAAATGCACTATTTCATCAACAATACAATAATTTTTATTAAAAAATATGCATACCATAGAAGTTGTTGAATAAACTAAAAATATCCCGTCATCTGATTTGGGTGTGATTTTTTGTAAATTATAGATCATATTAAAGATGAATACTTTGTATCTAAATACTCTGATGTAAGAAAATTTTGGGTTTCACCCTATCCCCAATTTTTGAAGGGTTTTATTAAAAAATTCTTAATTAAAAATGGATTTATAGTATAACATGAAGTACTAACTACTTCATCCCAATTTGTTTTGAAATTTAGTATTCAAAAAACATGGTTCTTGTTATTTGATGAGGAATAAAATTTATTCTTTCAACAACACTACTTTTATGAGGGGTTCTAAGAGATGAAAATTTATGTGTAATTCATTTCAGACAAAAAAAGTTTCCAAATTTGAGTTTACAAATTATTCATCATGATAACTATGAATATTTATCAAGGGAATATTTTTTATCATTTTTAAATTTGGATAATTTTTTTAAAATAACAAAAGGTATTGTATTTAATTAATCAAAAATAGACCCAATTTCATATATTTTAATCATAAACTAAAAAAAAAATATTTTCCACAAATACATCAAGTTTTTGTAGGACAGAAACGATCCATTTTCACTAACTGTAAAGCATCTTAATTTTTGACTTCACTAAAAGATTTAAAAAAAGAATTATATTTATAATCGTATTGAAGTGTCAAATACATTTTTAGAATCAAATAAATGATCCAGAAGATCATAAAAAGTTGTTTCTTAATAAATTTTCATATATTTTGTTGGTTATAGTTTCATAACTTTCTATTCCATAACCAATATTTATCTTCCATTAAACTGATTCAAGTTAAGTCTTGGATCCTATGGTCTTCTATGATTAGAGGGTAAACATTTTCTTTCTTATTGGAAGAAAGAATTTATTCACTATGAAATTGATAAATAAAAATTTATCATTCTTATAAGTCACAAGGCAAAATTAATCAGATAACTTACTTATGTTTATAAGGTTTTTCATAAGACCATTAACAAAAAAATATTTGAAATTAATTCTTTTCCATGAAGAACAATATTAACTATACCAATAATATCTCATTGAGAATTATCTCTAAAGGTAACATTTACTCCTTTCATCATGATTATATTTTGTTTGATTATTTATTTCTAGTCATTTGTTTTGAACACCCACTATTCATGTACTATGTATTCTTGTTATTGGTACTCTCTTTCTTTCATAAAAATAAAAACATTCAATTTTTGGAACCCAAACCTTCTTGGGTCTGGATATGTCAGCATGTGAAAATTTTTGAATCCACATTTTTTAGGAAAAATAGGCTTTGTGGAAACAAAAATATTAAATTTTATTAAGTATAAAACTCTTTTTCCATTGTCACCCCCCTTTACATTTAGTGTAAAAGGGGCATTTTTTGGAATCATGTAATTATTACTAAAACTATTTTATATAGGTATATCCCCTTCCATTACTGTATTTAGAAGAATTTAGTTATTTATAAATTTTATGAAAATTTTATTTACCTGTGTTAATGTTTGATAAATTTTTTTAGAGAATAAATTTTCGATTTTAGTTTTGTAACTAATTCCTTATCCTTACTATCAATAGTATTGTAACTGTGTTTCTCAAAACTAGTCTGTAAACTATTTACTTCAGAATTAACTTTTTTAAAATATCTAAAAGTAATATATTTTTTAGAATTGGATTTATCAAGATATTTTGACAGATCTGATATTTCATTTTCTCAAATATCAGTTCTCAAATCAACCTTTTCAGGTTCTTCATTAGCCGTGTCATTTTTTTCACAAACATTACAATTTGAATTTTATAAAAGTTTTTCAAATTAGGAAACTACTTCATAAGAAGGTATAGTATTTTCATCCCCAGAATATGATGATAATTAAAACAAATATATAAAATTATTCTTATCTGGGTAATTGTAAATTAAATACATTCTAGTTAATGAATTAGTTGTGTGTACTATGGCTATAAAACATTGATTTGAAATAGGTACTCTTGAAAGAAGAAAATTATTCCTATGATATGGACTTTCATTATATGATTAATTTTCTAAAGAATGACCTCTACTTGCACTCCATGTGTTAGTATCTTTAAGAACATTCTTACTTTTTCACTTATAAAAATTCTTCTGATTTCTTTAAGAATGTGTATCATTCCAGTCTTTCTTTTTCCACATGGGAAAATGTGGTGAAATATTCCTTTCTCTTTTTCACTTATGAAAAGTAACAAGAGTCTTTATTTTCATTACTATCTTTTTAAATTTTATTATAATGATTCTAAAAATCCCTTTTCCCATAATTTTTTTAATTATTCAGCAATATTAGCTAGTTCAGATTTAGGACATTCAAAATCACTTGAATCAGATTGAAAAATAACCACCTTTTTCCATTTTTGACTGCACAACTTTATTAAGAGTTTGACCTTCTTCATATTTGAAGTAGAAGTAAAATAAAATCCACCATTATTCCTTTTTTCTTTCTCAAAATATCTTTTTATCCAACCCTCATATTATAATAGGGTTAAAAATAAATCACCAAGTGAGATATTTTTTTTATCTTTATTGATTCATCTATATATTTTCTCTTATATTATCAATCATTGGGAATGCTATTATTTATATATTCAATAAGGATGTCAAATTATAACCCTTTATCTAACATAGATTGTACAATATTAACTATTTTAGTATACAATTGTTGTACCATTGTAACAAGTTAACTAAAGGAAAATTAAAATGATTAATAGTCAGCTCTAATAATTTATATTCTTATTTGAACACCATTGAAGTTCCAAAATGAGTAATCACTAGTTTTTTCAGATACTATTAGCAGTTTCACAAGAATATATCTGACTATAAATACTCCTGGTAGTAGAACATAATAATCTGTTTCTAACTCTACAATTCAATTGATACCATTGTTTTTCCAGATTTTTAAAACTAGTCACTTCCTTTTCATGGATATTGTAATCTAAATTTACATGATAAATTTTCAATTGTTGAGTTTATAAAAATTTTCTTCATTCCATATTTATAATAATCATAATCATCTCCATAAAATAGGGGGTCTTTTGGATTGAGGTTATATATTAAACCAACGTTGATCCTTTCTATAATTAAAACAAATAAAAAAATTATTTCCAAAATACACATTAGTATAGTATTTCTGTAATAAAATATTTATAATTTTTTTTAAAAAAACTTGAAAAAGTCATGAATATAGATGTGTAAGGTAAATGAGTAGTGGAAAGCTCCTATAATACCAAATTTTGGTATTATTTTAAAAGAGGCTTCGCTCTGATACCAATTTTTGGATCATAATTAATATGAATATGGATAAATCAAAGGTGGGTGAATTGTATGTTTAAAAACATTTGTTTTTAATATTAAAAAAACATAGCTTAACAGTGATAAAAACATATTAAAAAAAACCTCTTATGTATTTAAATTGTAATCGGAGTTGGACCTTGGGTCTAATGAACAATGTATCACAATCAAGTAGATGTTGATATGTATTCCAAATTTTATAATGATAAATTGATTCTATCTAAATAATGTATAGAGACATTTTCTGTAAGTATTGATAACATAATTAGAGTTTAATGATTTTCAAAAGCACACAATGAATTGTAATCACAATAGTTACGATATATCATGTTTATAAGGAATGAATCTTAATCACAATAGTTATGATATATCAGAGTAATACAAAGAGAGGTGATTCTATCGTAAAGCATATTGAATCTTCAATGGATTAAATAATATTTAAATATTAATAATTATTTATATAATCAAATCTATTTTGAATTAATGATACAAATATAAATATTAATATAAAATGATGCAATTTATATTACATTCATTGGAAATAAAATACTTGTAATAAAAAAGTAATAAAAAATGAATACAATTATTTTAACCTAAAGAGTAAGGTATCCAATAACCTATGATAAAGGTACCTTGGTTTAAATGACCAAGAAATTTAATCTTTCCATTACAAGGAAAAGCTCTCAATATGATGATATATCTATCTCACTATCCATGTGATCCCTCGTTACAATGATCGACTTGTATATCTCATTATCCCTATGATCTCTCGATATAATAATCGGGTTTTGAATCTCGCTATCCCCACAAGACATAGACCGTATTCACATTGTTGAGCACACAAAAAATTTAAAAAACAAAATCAAGAATATTACAAGTATTAGGAAATATTAGTTCACTCCTGTAAGCTTCAAGTCTCTCACACACTTATAATTTTTGAAAATTAAATGATCAGCAATTCACTCAAAACTCTTATAATTACGAGTTATTTATTGGAAATCATCCAACGGTCATCTTGATCCTCTAATAATCATATTTTTTTCCAAATTATTCTTGATTAAATGGACACCTGGTACTTAAATGTTCATATTATTATTGAATTTCTGACATCATTTTGACGTACACCATTTTCAATATAAAATTTATTCCATTACAATAGAGTTTAGTTTTTCGTATTCAATATTTAAACATATATAAATGTGTTGCATTTCCTTAAATAATTTCAATAAAATTATATTTATGATTGTGAATACTATTATATTAGTATATATTTCAAGTTAAAATATGAGAACTTTTGAAGTATGAATACAAGAGAGAAAGTCTTAAATCGGATTTGATAATGGTGATTCTGATCATTTTCAGTTCCACACTCATTTTGATATTTGTAATAAGTAATGTAGGTTTACATTCATTAATAAATTAAAAAAAATTCAAAGTATGGTAAAAGGTATATTTTTTTAATAAATTTTTTTTTAAAATAAAGTAGACATGAATGAGTTAGAAAATTTTATTTAAGAAAGAGTTTTTTATTTCCAAAAAAATGATATAGAAATGTAAAAAAATATTTTGACTTTAAAAATACTGATGTGGTTTTAAGGATATCATCTTGAAATATAAATCATATTTATGAACCATTATTTTACCAAATTCAACAATTTAATGATCCTAAAGGATTAGGAGATAATTATAATGGGATAGGATTGATCCTTAATATGTTTTATAATGATGCTAATAGGATATCATGCTTTTGGGAAATTCATTGATATGGTGGTTGGATGGTTCTTTTGGTAATTAAGATAACATAATATTGAATTTAGGATTATAAAGCATCAATGGTGATTATATTGGATTTATTACTCCTTACTAGACATTACAATGATTCATACATACTTTTATTACCCTTATAGAGTATGGAAATGATTCTTATGTGAGACCTCATGGTTATAACTATCCTTGTTTACACACATCCCATGATTACAAAATCAATGCTAATTTGAATTCCACAAACATCATTAAAATAAATAATTCTTTACCAATTCTTAAAATTACACCTTGGCCTAATAAATATGTTGAAAATGAAAAATAAATGTATGGAACTTCAAATTAATTCCTTAATTGTACAAAAAAATTATGAATAATGAATTATATCATTTTCATAATTAAATAAAAAATAATCCTATAATATAAACATGATACTATATCCTATTAAATGGTAAATTAGTTGAATGAATATCCCTTAAATACTGAGTTACATATATGAAATTATTTTTCCGGTTAATAATCATCTAAAGGATTCAATATAAGCCTATACTAACATGCATTTGACTATGAAATATAATTGAAAAAAGCAACACTGGACCATGGATGTGTAAAATATCATATAAAAACATATAATCCTATATCATGAGAAACCTTGGTATAAGAGGTATGGAATATCAATGGATTTTTTTGGTTCAATATGATGAAGTGAATATTAGTGTCAACTCAAGAGTGATTCGGTTCACCACTTTGGATTGATTAGACCATATAATTCATTCTAAATCTATTAACAAAAGGGTTCTAATAGTATATTGTGGACTATAAAATAAATGGATTCAATAAAATATTACCCAATGTTTTTAATATATTGATAATTTACATGAAATACATGGAAGGTGTTGGCTCAAGTTACCTAATTGTAGTGTAAATGATTATGGGTAAAAGTTTTGGATGATAAGATTTGAAAAGAAGTCATGGAGAGTCAACTATATTCACTACAATGAAGAAGAATTAGGGGTATTTATTTTATTATAAAATCCTATACATTGGAAAAATAAATGTAAACAATTCCTAAATGGTAGTAATAATCCTTTTGGAGAGTCTACACTACTTATTAATTTTATAGAATTCAATTCATAATTTTTTTAAGTGAAAAAGATAATTTTTTTAAATGTTTTTTAAATATAAATCATTTTATAATTGTGGCAGTAGTTAATGATGAATTTTTAAAGACTGTATTTTACTAGTGTAGAAATGGGTTTGATTCATCAATTCATTGGATGAAATGGATAACATAATTTTCATACAGATGAAAAAAATTACTGTGTTATTTTCTTCTCTTTTACTTATTATGTGATAAGTAGTATTATTGTGAATAACATATTATTATCAATTAAATAAGATGGTTTATTTGATATTAAAATTCTATAACATGCATGAAAATTTAAAAAATGGTACTAGCAGTTGTATCTTATGTGATGTTTTTATCCTTGAATATGAATAAATATTACTCCCCCATAAATAATGACATATTTTGTAAAGACTTGTTTTCATTAAAATTTATAAACACATAGAATACCATATATTATATAGAAATAATATATTATTTGATATAAATTCCCACATAAATGGAATAAGTTTAATTTTGAAACACAAATGAGTTTGTGTTTTTTTGTTAGAATGATATATTGAAAATAATTTTTGGGAGGCCAGTGGGTATATGTTTGGAGATAGGGAAATTAAAAGACAAAAAATAAATGATTATTCCTATAACATTCCATGTTTTGAAAATAATTACTATTTAATAGTTTATAAGATATGAAATAGTTAAGTTAAATGTAACACATTGAGTTTTTATGAATCATTATTTATTTTTAATAAATTAAATTTCATTGATAGCTTGTGTTACATGCAAAATAGAGTCTCAATAAAAATCACTATATTATTAATATTATTATTTAAATGTGATCATTATAACTAATTTATTAAACATACATATATGAATAGTAATAATATTTTTTAAAATATTATGTATAATGGTTTATATTAAGAAAATATATTGATTAAAAATACTTAATTTTTGATAAAGTCATTATATGTTTCCAAATTACCATTTTCTCAAGAACGTGTCTTTTATTTTATTTAGTGAAAAATAATAAAAATATTATTTCAAAATTTTAGAAAATTAATTTTATAAAATTAAATTTATTTTTAATTCATCGTGAAAAAATTATCTTATGGTGAATTTTTAGTATTTTTTGAAAAGATTAATTTTCCAATGAATAGTGAAAAATAATGGTTTATGTCTAAAAATGAATTTTCATTTAAAGAATTTATAAGGTATCTTTTTTCATTAAAATGGGTTTAAAAGTAATAATACTTCAAATATATATCAATTATTTTAATTTATTCCACATTAATAATTTTCATATTTAATTTTGATATAATTTTTTTAAACTGTAGATAATTTTCAGTTTGGAAAACCGATTTCTCGTCACATTTAAGGTTTTAATTTTAATGAAACTTTTTCCACTTATATGAATGGATTTAGGAAAAAGTTATTTCGTTTTTGGAATCATCATAAATTATGTTATATAATAATGTTAAGTTGATTTTTTATAATAATGAACAATAAAATCACTAAAAAATATTTATCATTGATAAGGTAAAAATGGGTTTACTAGGGGTTAAACATAAATTATTGGGGTTAAAAATGATATAGAACTTCTTTAAAACCCATTTGATGTCCATATTTCAAACTAATATCTTCTTGGATTGATAATGGTCCATTTGGGAGCCTTAGGTAATCTAAAAAATGTGGGTACACCATTTTATTTTCCAAAACATTACATTAATTCCACAAGCCTCACTTGTAAAAGGCCAAACCTTCTCCTGTCATTTTCAGACTTCCAATGTAATGACCTGTACTTTTATAAAAAATTCCATCTATTCT
This sequence comes from Viscum album, assembly GCA_963277665.1. Lineage (NCBI taxonomy): Eukaryota > Viridiplantae > Streptophyta > Magnoliopsida > Santalales > Viscaceae > Viscum > Viscum album. The sequence goes on along the minus strand of OY728121.1, from coordinate 1,071,314,171 downwards.
TGAATTAAATGTGTTATTATGTATTATTCTTATAGAATATTATTTAAGATATTTATTTTCATTATAACCTATCAGATTTAAAATATTTTTAAGAATTATTATGGTTGATAATAGAGATCTTGAAAATAATAATATGTTTAGTATAAATAGAGTGTGTTGAAAAATCCTGTTGACACTGATAAAGGAAACTAAAGCCTCAAATAGTAGGATAACACCCTATTAATCCCATTTATTGGATACTCTATGGGAGATACAGTCACTGAGATTTTCCCTTGACCAAGTAGAAGTTTCTATCCTCAAATTAAACATGAGTGAAACCATTTTTAGGAGAATTCCAAGCTCATTGCTATCGCGACCCAAAACCTGTACGCCAAACCACCCCATCAAAGTATCAGTGTCATGTAACTTAATCTAGGGGAATTTTATGGATTATTTATGGGACATTTATGAAGTCCTTAATAACATTAATATATATGTTTTATATAACAATTAATATATGTTTATTTTATTATTTTTACATTATAAATTATATTTTATTTTTACATAATAAAACAAAAATTATTTTTTTGGGTAATATTAAAAATAAAGTAAAGAATTTATGAATTAATACATTTTTTAAATAGTTAATATTTATTTAAATATTATTTATAAATATTTTTTATTAAATATAAATGTTCATATAATTTTTATGAAGTAAAATGCAATGTTTTGAGGGGTTTGAAAAACTATTACTATCAAAAAACATAGAATTTCCCAAAAAATATCCTTTATTAGTTTAAAAGTGAAAATTCACATATTTATAAAAAATACTTGGATTAAAAAAATAACATTTTTGGAATCCGAATCTCAAAATTACAAAATTTTGAATTTTTCATAATTTTTTAGATAATCGAATTTTTAGGTAAAAATTAAACACGGTTAAAATCTATAGTGTGTATTATGAGATGATAATGAACCACTAAGGATTAAATAAATTATATAAAGTTTATACAAGAACAAATATATTTTTCCCACTGAAAATAATGTGACTTTAATTTTATTAGGTTAATTTTATAAATCCATTATAAATCCTCCAAAACATATAATATATTATAAGGTTCTAAAATAATTTTTTTATAGAAATGAATCATTTCCACATAAAAAATTGTTTTATTTGAGCATTTTAGGCTCTTTTACTAATAAAATAATGAAATAACCTATATTTGGAAGAAACTAGGGGAAACCCATTGGAAGGTGTGTGGTTTTGATTATTTTATTATATTGATTCCAAAACCTATGTTTGAGAAACAATAAAGAATTCCTCACTCATTTTCGATATAAATCAACAAATATCCCATTTCTCTTCACTCAAAAACCTTTATCAAGTACTTAATCATGCATTCCCTCTTTAGAGTCATCCCATGGTTCCCCAAAGCTCTCAAGAAGCTCCTCCCAAACATTTGGAATCACCCTATCAAGATATGGAATCCTCTCTTGCTACACTTTTTTCTTGTTTATCCATTATATTATGTCTTTTATATTTAATTCCTAATGAATAGGTATGTTATTACATATCCACCATTCTGTCCACTTTAATTATAAATGACATGACACCCCTTTAATTTTCATTAAGACCTTATATGAATGTTTATATTTCCTCGTTATGCTGCTGAAATTTCACAATGATTTTCTATGAAAAACAACTGTGTAGTGAATACCTGTTCCCATTTCCTATCAAATGTGTTTACCTTCATGAACTTATAATTACTTTAGTTGGTACTTAGTTTTATGTACTTCACACTCATTGATAGTGGAATAAAATGTGTTGATAAATGATTCCTTGAATTATTATCTATGTGGCACACAAAAGCATGAGAATGAAATGAAAGTGATGGGTGCCTCAAGAATTATATAGATCTCCAAAGCAATGGGTAATGTTTTATTCTCGTGAGACGTCATTCATGGGATTAGGGAGTGAACCTATAAATCATGGTACTTTTTCCATCATGATGGCTTGGTAGTTATCCTAGACCTATGTTGATAATACATTGTTTTAATATGTTTCCACATTTCCCATGTTACCTTTATGTTATCATTATATATGATGCCTCATTGTTCATGTTTATGATTCTCACCCATTTTATGAATCATTTATAATTATATTTTCTAACATGTAATACTTTATTCAGGTTATTCAATGTTTATTACCTTACTATGATTTATATCACACCCATTTCTTATGTATGCTAACAGGTTATCCCATGAAGTCTTAAGTATAAACGAAAATTATGATCATGTTGTGGATATTTTTAATATAGATGAGGTTTTTTTGTTTTATGTTGTTATTTAATGTATATAATCACAAGGACACTATACTTATCGACCATACGGGTTGTATTATGTATAATCTTATGTAATAAATCATGAAATAATGTGTAATAAAGAGAAGGGTTTAAATAGTTTGAATCAAAGTAAAATATTAGTTTTTTGGGGATGGGGATTGGAAAACTATAGTGAAAGACTTTAGGATAAAACTAAAATATAAGAAAACATCACCATATTTTGGTAAATTATATATTAATAAGTTTATCAACAAAATACATCTTGTACGAGATACTACAACTGGATGTGGATCTTGACCAAATGTTCATAGGGGTAAAACACAAAAACACTAGATTAATATAGACTCAATCGGGAGCTGGTTCATGACATCGGCCCCTGCTTTACACTTAGTTTGACAATATAGGGATCTTTCTTTAGTAAATTAAAAAGAACATTATGAACCATTATTAATAGAAAAAAATTCCATTATGAGTATATCATATAAAATAGATCATGGATAACATATATTGAATACTAGAAATTCATAAGTAATGAATTAAATATGTTTTATATGTTATAACCTTAATGAAATTAGATTTCTATTTAGGTGTTTAATACATTAAAAATAACCATCCCTAATATTTCCTTCACTCTAGATAATTTCTAGAAAGCGGAGGAATCGGGTAAACAACTACTATGAAGGGAAATGTGATGAATGCCTGAACGATATACCCAACATGATTAGAGTAGGAATAGTGAACGTTGTGATGATACTCTCTCAGCTGACTCAAGTTATGAATAGAAAACATGATTTGGAGGTGAACCTAAATTCCCCTAAGAAAGACAAAAACTAAAATTTTGACATTTATGTGACAAAGACCTTCGACTTTAAATGGATCATATGATCCATTATTCATGAATAATGGATCAAATCCATTGAAAAAATATTCTCTATCCTTAAAATTTTCAAGCAAGAGAAGGTTATACTGGAAGTTTATTATATGGAGGGAGAAGCTGACCAGTGGTGGGAAATGATAATGAATACAAATCCTGTGAAAGAGACTTAAGCAATGGGGTGGAATTAATTTTATAAAATGTATTTTGAAAAATTTCACACTCACACTCTATGATATAAAATGGAAATAAATTTCCTTACCCTCAAGAAATAAGATGACCATTATATCAGGTTAAATGGGGAAAAAATCACAATACATCCATGATATGCCTCTATCTTTTTTATTTCCCTCAAATAAATTGTTGTAAGATTATTTGGTTGGAGAAAAACAAGTATATGAAAATCCACAATGATTTGGGACTTTGATATCTATGAAGAAATTGTTTTATTTTCCCTAAAATTTGAAATGGATATCATCGAATCTCAAGGGTATCATGGGGATAAAAAGTATAAAGTGGTGTTTTCATTTGGAAGTCTGATATTGAAATTTAAAGGTGATAATAAATTTCAATATCCCACTTGTCAAAAGTATATAAATAATAACAGAAAAAATTGATTGTGGGGGATAAGGAAATGATTTAGGTGAGGTTAGGAAGAAAACATGCCTAGAGATTCCTGATGAGAGAATCCCAATAATGTAATGGAAAAAATGAATGCTCTCGTCCTCCATCAGTGTATTGTTAATTATTTTAACTATAGGGAATATGGGAACTTTTTAGACCAATTCACTAAGAAAAGGGTTTTCCAAGACAACCAACGACCTCCAAGGTGAAAGGGGGAGATATTTTTCATTACAACTACTAAGGTGGATACTGTCAATGAAGTGGTGATAGGTAGGGTAATTATTCATTAAATAACAGAGAATATAAGTTTTTATTCTAGTTCTACACATTCCATTATATCATACAATTTTAGTAGAACTATTCAAACACCAGCATAAATCATGGAATTATTGGAGTTGTTGAAAATGGAAAATAGGGAAATTATTGCATCCCAAATATATAACTCCCCTATCAAAATTGTTGGGATGAAATTTCGAGTAATTTTTTTTGATAATCCCTTTAGTGTAATTTGAGGAAATTAAGATCATGGAATGCCTTTACCTATATAGATCCAAAATAAATTTTTGCGAGAAAAAAATCACTATATGTATTATGAATCACCCCTTATACTATACATGTACAAGGATGGGGATGGTTCTTCTTTATCAAAAAAATATCTAGAAAGGTTATTATTTCCCTATGAGAAAGTATATCTAGACCAAATGATTAAATATATAAAAAAAAACATCCTTGATTACATGCCCATTATGAGGGAATACACTGAAGTATTTCCCAAATAATTGTCTGGTCATCCTCAAAATAGAGAGGTTGAATTTTCAATCAAGATTATACAAAGGATGTTTCCATTATCCAAGACTCCATATAGAATATATATTTTTTAAATTTTTGAGATGAAAAAAAACTACAAGATAATTTGATATAGGTTTCATACACCCATATTATTCACCATGGGGTGCACCAGTCCTCTTCTTCATGAATATGGATGGGTCAATACATGTTTTTATTATTAGCATGAGCTCAACATGAACATGATAAAGAATAAGTATCCTCTAGAATAGATTGATGAAATGGCCAATCAAATATGTGGATCAAAATAACTCTCCAAGGTGGAACATCGTTCTGGTTATTATCATGTAAGGGTGAAGATGGAGTATATCCTTATGACTTCATTGTGAATAAGGTATGTGCAATATGAGTTCATTTTAATTCCATTAATACTCATCAATTCTATAAAAATATTCACAAACATGATAAATAGTGTTTGTAATGATTATCTTGACATCATTGTGGTAGTATTTATAGATGATATTATAATATACTCCAAAACCATGGATGAGAATGATGAGAATATTATCACTGTGCTAAAGACTATACGAATGGAGAATAACTCTGGGAATTATAAAAAATGTGAGTTTTGGTTGAAGGTAGCCTAATTCAATGTTCATATTATCAAAAGAAATGGGATATCTATAGACCTTTAAAAAATAGAAGCAATTCAAGGATGGTGGAGCATAAAAAATGTGATAGTTATCCATAGTTTCTTGGATTATCTAGGTACTACGATTTTTGATAATTTTAATGGGATTGTAAAACCATCTAACCAATATAACTTGGAATTCAATCATTTTTAGAATAGTGAATTTGAATATACTTTCATGGTGTTGAAAAGGTCTCTTATCACGACACCAATACTTACACTACCCACAAGTGGATAATTTTTCATGGTGTATAAAATTATTGGAAGAAGCGAATGTGATGGGTGTTAATTCAAAATGACATAGTGAAAACCTATGCTTCAAGGAAATTTAATGTTCATGAACATAACTAACTGACACATGATCTCTAATTGGCTGTATTGATATTTTTATTGAAAATTTTATTCCATTATCCCTTTGGGGATATATGTTAATTAAATACAGATAATAAAATCCTCAAGTATATATGCACATATAATGAGCTGAATATGATCCAATGAACATGGATAGATATATTAAAGGACTATAACTAATCAATCCACTACTATCCTAGGATTCAAAATAATGTGGAAAATGTTCTAAGTAGAATGGATCCATTAATTTTATCATTGATGACAATTAAGAAGGACCCGCTCTTCATAGACCAAAAATTATGGACATTAGAATCATAGTTGTATGAAAACCATCCATAATTCCCCCAATTATTGATCAACTCTCCATTCTAGAAAAGATAAAGAATTTTGAAAGAGATGTAGTGGGAATTCAAAAATTAAGTGAAAGCTATATGAAAATGTAAATACTTAGAATTTAATTTTAATGAAGAAAGAGTTGTATGATTGGGTCAGGACTTTGTATACCATTAAATCATCAGTTAAATAAGGAACTGTTCATTAATTCACATAACTGTTCATTATCCTTACATCTATGAGGAATAATGATGTATCAAGATCACTCAGATCAGTATTGGGGTACAATATGATGAAGTATATCATAGAACAAACATCAATAGTGTTGTATATATACAAGTGAAGGAAAAAGGAAAATATTCCAGGGTATAATGGAACCATTACCCTTACCTATATAGAAATGATAAGACATCACCATGGAATTTTTCATTAGTCTTCCAAAGACATCAATAGAAAATAATTATATATGGGTTGTGGTGTATTTTATTACAATTACTTATAACTACATTAACATTTGAGTGGAATTATCACTTGATAAACTTGAAAGGGTGTACATTAGAGATGTGGTGAGGCTACATGGAACACCACTATCGATTATATCTGATCAATACCCAATATTTTCCTCCATATTCTAGTATATTCTCCAACAAAATCTAAATACTATTTTAAACTTTAAAATGACTTATCACTTTCAATATAATGGCCGATATGAGTAGAAAATCTATTCACTTGAGGACATATTGAGTAAATTCTCAATTGATATCAAATGGGGATGAGATCAACATCTTCCTCTGGTAAAGTTATCATAAAATAATAGCTTTCACTCAAGCATCCAAATGGCCCCCTTATGGATCCCTTTTTAAGAAGACATATATAAAACCTACATATTTTTATGAAGTTGGGGATTGAAAACTACAAGGTCCAGAAATGGTCAAGGAAATGGAAGAAAATGTCAAGACCATTCAGAAGCACACCAAGGATGATTAGAGTTGACTAAAGAGATATGCTAAAAATCACCAATTATACAAAGAGTTTGAGGTTGGATACATGGTATTCCTACACATATCTCCATGGATAAAATTCATGACATTCGGTAGGAAAGGAAAGCTTATTCCAGGATACACCACTTCCATTGAGATCCTTGATTGTATTGGAGTGGTTGCCTATTGACTAGAAATCCCGCATATCCTTTATCATGTACATGATGTATTAAATGTATCCCTACTAAGGAATTACATACCATACACACACATATACTCAATCCATAGGTGGTACCCTTGGGGAATGATCTTTCATATGAGGATAAGTCGGTGAATATCTTCGATCCTTGATACAATGTTCTATTCAATAAGAAAATGAACCCAATAAAAGTGTCGGGGAGAAACCAAAAGTTTTATAAAGCAATGTGGGAAGTTTAGGAAGTGATGAAACGAAATTTAGCTCATAGTTTTAGTGAGTGAAATGAAAATTTTAAGTGTGAATGTTTTAAATGGTGAAAGATTGTAATAACGTGAACTTTTATAAATAAAATTTCCTTTATGGTTGAATTAAATGTATTATTATTTATTATGGTTATAGAAAACACATGAAATTACATGGTTTTATTATATAATATTAGTTTAAAAATACTTTTATTCCTAATTATCATTGATAATATATATGTTGAGTAGTAATGATATGATTAATATAAATATATGGTTTATACATATCCAATTGACACAGACAAAGTATGTGAAGACCTAAACCAGTTGGATAATACCATATGAAGCCCATTTATCAGAGCTTACAAGAAAGATATAATCACTGATATTTTCTTTAGATCAATCCCAAGTTAATATCCAAGAACTTAAGCATGAGAAAAACTGTTTGCTGGAGAAGTTCAATCTCATCGATATCATCACCCAAATCATGTATGCCGAACAAGCCCATCAATGTTTCATCATCATACACATTACACATAGGGTGTTTTATGGTGTATTAAAGGGATATTAATCAAGACTCTAATATCATGAATATTTATACTTTATATAATAATGAATATAATTTCATTTAATTACTATTACATTATAATTGGTTTTTTATTTTGATACAATAGAACAAGAATTATATTGTTGGGTAATATTCAAATTCAATTATGACATTTATGAATTAATTTATTTTTGAAATAGATAATATTTTATAAAATCATTACAATTAAAAAAATTTATTAAATAAAAATGATCGTAAATTTTTTATGAAGTCAAATGAAAATTTTGTAAGAGTTTGAGAAACTGTTATTGTCAAAAAACCAAGCATTTCACAATAAATGTCCATTATTTTATACACATTTAAAACTCTATTTTTTTTAAAATATTTTGAAGAAAATATAATTTTTTAATTATAATGTATAAAGTATCCCATGGTTAATTTTTCATAATTTTATGAGATAATGAAATTTTCAGGAAAAAATTAAATACGGTATAGATATACGGTGTGTATTATGACATAATAATAGACAAAAAATGATGTAAAATATACTATTAATTGTATCCAAAAACAATTATATGTTTCCAATTTTAAATTATATTATTTCATGTTTGTTTTTTTAATTTTACAAATCCTTTATAGATCGTCCAAAACCAATAATATTTTTTTAATGTTTTCAAATCATATCTATAAGAAAATGACTCATTTCCACACCCCCAAGGGTATTATATTAATAAGTTCATCCAATGGAATAATAAAACAATTAAAATAAATCCAATATAGAAGAATCCATTGGATTTTTTGTGGTTTTTATTTTTTTATTATATAGATTAGAGAACCTATGTTTGAGAAATAATAAAGAATTCTCCCCTCATTTCCTATATAAAACCAAAAAATCTCTCATTTCACTTTACTAAAAACATTAGATCACTTATTTATTCTACCTTACCCTATCTATAGTCATATCAAGATTACTCTAAGCCCTTGATAATTTCCTCCCATGAATTTGGAATCAACCTATCAATGTAAGGGATCATATCCTTCCCCACTTTATCCAAGTTTCTCCATTATCATTTGTATTTAATATCCAATCTATAATGATGTTATATTTACATCCATACCCCCGATAGTATAATTTTTAGGTTTAAATTATTATGTAATTATTTCACAAAAATTCAGCCCTTCCATGGACATTTTTATGAGCCCATTATGCTAGTCAAATTTCACCGTGATTTTCCCTGCCAAACAATGGTTTAGTGAACACCCATAACTATTTCGTATCAATGTCGATAAAATTCATGAAATTATAATTCTTTTATTTGGTACATAAATTTATTTATTTCACACTCCTTTATCATGTAAAAATATGTTATGATAAATTATTCCATGTTTTATGATATATAAGGCACACATTAGCATGATAATGAAATGAAAGTGAAGGGTGTTCCTGAAATTATATACCAATCCAATGCATGGGGTAATGTTTTAGTCACATTATACATCATTCAATGGATTGTGGTGTGAACCTAATCCATCATAAGATGTTTTCCATCATTATGTGTGGGATGTAATCCATGACCTATGTTTATGATGTAATGTTTCATGTTGTTGTCATATTTCCCATGTTTCCCTTTTGTTATAATGCTATATCATGCCATATTGTTCCTGATTTTTATTACCAAAATAACCATGAATTCTTTATATGTATAATGTCTAACATTTAATACTATCATCATGTTATACAATGTTTATTCCATTACTATGATTTCTAGCTTACCCATTTCTTAAGTATGTCCCCAGGATGTCCCATAACATTTTAATTATGAAGTAATATTATGATAATGTTATAGAGTTTTAAATAAAGGTATTATATTTTCTATTTTATGTTGTTATTCAATGTACCAAATTCCCAAATACCCTATACATCTCAATTTCCTGGGTTTTATTATTTTAAATATTATGTAATAAATCATGCATTTAAGGGTAATAAGGAATAGGGTTTCTAGATCAAAAACAATTTTGATCATTAATTACCTACTCAAATAACATACCTATATACATCATATCATATTATAATTATTATTTCAGTCATCTATAACATCCTATGAATCCTTTTGATGAAAAGAAAAATAAGTTGTTCGAATAATTGGTGACACCCCTAATCAAGAATTTTATTTTATTTCATACTAAAACTTCTTCAATTATTATTAAACCGTGATGATATAATAATATTAGTTTTTTTATTATACTGATATATAATTATGATAATTTCTTGACCTTTATCAACCTCCTATTACATAAAATGGGATACAAAATCATCATTAGTGTGTGTGGAAGACTACTACCTCACGGGATGATGTTATTTGTTTTCTATAACCATCCCTCACAGATGGATATAATGATGGATTAAATATTTATATATCAGATATTAATTATGTTATTAAAGTTCTGGAATTATTATATTACATATACCTTTTTTACTTTTCAATCTTGGGAAATATGATAATGTCGTTCATGTGTACGATGGACTACCACATCATGAACCAATGTCATTCATTCACGCTTTAAATGGAAGGTAATAATGGGGGGTTTAATGAAAATATATTAAATATATGAAATAATAATTTTTCAATAATAGAAATATATTTCTTAACATTCTTCCTTTCAATCCTTCAAGAAAATGGAAATAGTGTTCATGCGTACGTACGGAATACTATCTCCATGAACTATGTATTTAATTTTCTATCACTATCACTTATGGATTAAAAAAAGAAAATATTATAAATATATATTATATTTATATCATGTATAAAATTTATATATCATTGAAACATTATGAATGTTATAGGAACAAAATAAAAATATATACATGAAAAACGAAGCAATTATTGCTCCAAATTTGACTTCAACATTGAATAGTTAATAAATAGGTAATAAAATGTCATAAGTAACTAATATAGGTTATGATATAGATATATAAGGTTATTTAATAGATATATAACAAACTTATATTTATTATATTATATTTTTTAACGTGGAAAACATAATTCAATACTTGAGGTAAGATATTTTTATCTCACATTTTACTTTTGTGAGAAACATACTATATTCACAACAAGTTTCGTTAATATGGTTTATATAATAAAAATTAATGTATTTTATAATAATTACCCTTAAAATTATTGTAATATAAAACCCCAATTGTTTATCTAACCTTTGTGGGTTTTATAGTTCAAATGTTACTAAAACAGTAAGGGATTTTTGTCTCAATTTTTCATCCCTGAGATATATGTTTTGTTACACACATATGTTTTTTATATGGTTTATATAGATCCCATTTTAAAAGTAATATTATGAATTTATTTATTTTAATGATATTTTATTATTCATTTAATTTTATTTTTTCAGGATTCTTACAATTCATAACAACTGAAGTGGTAAATATCTTATATTACAGCTCATCATTGACCAGGATTATTTATGATCATGTTACTGATAATAAAATATAAAGATCGATATCTAAAGAGACTCATGAATTTTCTTATCCTATGGTAATTTAATTAGAATATATTATTTCCCTTCTTTTTTCACTCTTTATGTACTCAATATTTCAATATAATCATTTTTAGAATAATCATCTTTATCTATATCTTCAGTAAAAAACCTTTTTATTCAAAAAACAAGTTTTCTAAAAATGTTGTCAAATTTTTTCAAAATTATAAAAAATATTTATTAATTTCATTTGTAACCATGGTTTAATTTTTTACCAAATTTTTTGGAAGGACTATTCATGTCATTTTCTAAACAATTCATGTATGGATTTTAGAAAAAAATAAAGGAATCCTAATTTTATCATGTATGGAAGGAACATAATTCTCCACCATAATTGCAAATCATTTAATTGAGGGTTCATTTTTAATATTCCATGATTTTTTTCAAATAAAAGGATTATGAAAATGTTTTATGTATTAGAAACTATTTTTTAATGTGGAAATTTTTTTTCCTTAAGAAATGTTTTAAATGTTTTTTCAATACAATTTTATATCTTAGATTACCTCTGTTGATGTTTCATGTGACTTACTAGTAATATGAACCAAGGATTCCCTTCTTATTATTTATCTGCATGGATTATGAGGAAAATATGTTGATGAAACCAATTTCTATCACACAAGTTATACAATGATAAAATTCATATGAAACCAACTACATTTGAGACGGGTTTTGGTATGATGAAATAATGAAATGATTATGAATCTTGTCTCTTTTACATTCATTTCGATATAAGAAAATATTTACGAACCCAATTTTATTTCATGGGTTATGATATGATAAATGTTTTGTGATAATTTGGCACAAATTTGTATGATTTTCATCATGTGATGGGTGATATCTATATTTCCTTCAAATTAATTGAGTAAATATTTTTTTCCCATTAGATAAACATGACTGGAATGGGGAATAAACCCAGTTTAGTAAGGGACTTTTTCCACTATGATGGTGTTGGGAGTGAACTTTTACTTCTGTGATGGTTCAAGGGGTGAACCCATTCAACTATGATAGCCTTATTATTAATCCTTTACTACTATGGAACTGATTTTTATGCTTTTTTTGTATGCCGCAATTATATATACTATGACAGTATTATGCTCTCATGAATCATGTTCATTGATTTTCTTATCATCCATGTCTTATGAATTACCAATTTTTATTCCACTAAGAAATATTTGTATCTTCGATATGTAGGTTATGTTTTTTAAATGTTATTATCATGTTCTCATATACTTATGTTCATGTTATTCTTATGTATATCTCTTTTTTACCCTTATTGAGCTTTTAAAATCACCCTTTCTTATGTTTCATTTCCCTAGTTTATGAAGAAATGTATTATGTATGATATTTTCAAGAATGGCTCTAGTTATGATTTACATAGTGGGTGATGATGTAGTTCACCTATGATCCATTTTTTTATGTTTCCATGTTTCCAAATCCAGTATATCTTTATGATCCTTAGGCATGTGTTTATATAATGTAAGGGATATTCATAAAACAATATTTAATTTCTATGAATGAAATGTCTGGGTCACTATATTTGTATCAAAGGATATGTTTAGTTAACATTTATAAACTAGGATGATAAAACTTTTGTGAGATCTATAAGTAAATGTCTAAGGATGAGTCAATGTATATGAAAATGTCCTTTAATTTCATAAATAATTTAGTGAGTAGTTTTGAAGAAATTAAATCTATGTATAGATACTATAGGTGGATTTACATCAGGAATAGAGGTAGCTAATGTTAATAACATTGAAAAGGGAGCATCTAGTTGGACTAATCATCACCTAGTTCAAAACAATGTGCCTGGATGCACACCTAGTTTAACACTCCCAGGGGATATGATTTGAAAATTCAAGAACACATTATGAACCATCATGAAGGATTTAAATTGTGACCATGAATGACCTAGGTTAAACTAAATGTGTCTTATATAAAAATAAGATTTCATTATTTAATCATCCTATAAATTATTGTTCATGATTATGTGGTTTCCACAATGATTAGTGTTTCTCCAACAATAATTTTATTTAGTCAATATCTTGAACTAGAAGGAATATTGTTATCAATGAATCTGATAAAAAAATCAGTTACTATGAGAAAATAAATTGGATGATGACTTGAGAGAATGAAGTTGTGATTATTCCTAATCATCTATCGTGATATATGATTAAAAATGCATAATTAAGTGAGATTACTAGGGCATCAAATACGTGGAAGATTGTAACATCTGGTTACTTATTTTAAGTATTTATCTTCAATTGTTTTTGTATTCCTCTTTCTTTGGGTGCACCATGGGACTCCCAAGGATGGAGATAATTTACTAAGGAAAAGGAATTAATGATTAGGGATTTATTTTTGTTTCAATTAATGAAGTTCGGGTTTAAATGCGTTAAATGTTTTGTAGGGTTATCACTAGGTTCAGAGAATACCAGAGTTGTTTTGGGAATTTTGATACGAACTTGGGATTTTCAGTGTCTACAGGAGAGATACATGTTGTGTGATGTGTTTACACACCATGTATTGGAAACTAGAAATATGCCATGTGTTTGGTTTAAAGTGTGAACATGTTAGAGGGAATGAGATGTTTACACACCGTGTAAGGTGTTTACACAACATGAAATTACTGTCGGTAAGAATCCTTGAAATAGTAAAAGGCATGAAGTTTACATGCCATTAATGTACATTACATGTCATTTAATAGTTAAATGGGTTTTTAATAAAATGGTGATGGGGTTTTTCGTGTATTTGAGTTTGGTGGATTACTTGACGTGAATAGGTCTTCAACGCTATGAAAATCACATGATATAGGATTTTTGGGTTATTTATGAGTGATTACCCTTAAATTTGATCACCTCTCAATACCCTTGTGACCTAGATTCTCTCAGGAGAGATTTTGGAGACATATGATCCTTCATGATAATTTATTTCAGTGATTGATCATTGTAACAATTGTGGTGTGTTTCTTTAGGTTAGTATTCTATTCTGCTTCTTCATTTCCTTTGATCATTGTAGTGTTTTTTGGTTGAATTATTGGATTAATTGATCTATGATAATAATAAATTATTTTCCTTCTAGATCCACTATGAGATCTTCCTCTATAGGAAAACCCTTTTTTTGGTCGTATTACAGTGTGTGAGTTTCTTTGAGGAATGTTGTGAACTTCTAATATGGATGACACTCTCATTTTTTGATTTGATTATGAGATGTGAGGATTGATTATAAGGCCTTTGTTTGTGTGGATGTATTCTTTGTTGCTGGTGGATCCCATTAAAAGCATATGAGACCCCATGTTTGAGGTAAATGGTTCTGTATATCAACTATTATGGATGAACTACATTTCTTTAGTTTTGAAAAAATATTCTAAATGGAATGTAATGAATGAATGATTGATATGAGTGTATAGATGTGGGTTTTTCATAAAATATCACTTTTTACTTGTTTTGTAAAAGTTAAAGGTATTTTTAAAACAATATGAAATGTATTTCAAATAGTTTTCAAATCATGGTATTGATGAAATGGTTTGGAAAATAGAGAACGTGGGAAGCCTTTGGTACTTAGGCAGATGGTTTCTCTAAAAGAAATCATCCATGTATTATTAGGGGGTTCAATAATATGGTGTTAATCTATTCAAAATGGTCATTATTCTTTGGAATTTATATTTAAATTGTTGTGGTATTCCCTCATAGGGCATTTCTTTTCTCCTTAGGATTCTTTTCTATGGGTTTTATTATTGAATAATCATTTATTGTGGTACGATTAGTCTACTAGCCTAACCTTTAGTGTTCCTTTAGGTGATTTTACTAGTTCTTTTCTACTGAAATTTTTGATCTTGTACTAAAAAGGATTTAAATGATATATGAAGCATGATTTATTTTGATTTTATATGACTACTTCAATATATATATATATATATATATATTAATTTTTTTGAAACTATTTTACTTAGATTAAGTAGGATATATAGAAAAAAGGGTAGAATAAATTTTTTTCCATGCTTTTTGATATAAAAAATGTAAAACTATTTATCATTACTTGTTTTATTTATTGTTGAGCATGTTCGTATTATTTTATAGTGACTTGTTATGAAACACGTTCGTGGGATCCAACTGACCATGTTAGTTCAAACCATGCACAACCCTTTAGTTGTGTGTAGAACATTGTATGTGTTTTGATTTAGGGAAAGACTATATTCCACAGTGAGGTGATGGAGTTTAATTTTGTTGGGTTTGGGTAGTGTCTGGTGATATGATGGGATTTTTTCCATTCTATCACATGGAGTATTAAGTTTCTTTTTTAATTTTTTCCTTTGATGTTGGACTTGTACATTGGGATGTTATGAATTACTCATGTTCTATCAATTATGATATCTTTTATCATTTATGGAATATATTTTCTCTTCTGCTGTTTCTTTATGTTATATATGTGATCCATGTTACTACTTAAGGTTGGGGGAAATTATTCCCTCTAATTATTGTTTGATGCTCGATTGATTTTTATTGGCCCATGGGGATCAGGAATGCCTTTTGGGTATGTGGAAATTTGGGTAAGTACTAATGTGAGATGGTATTTGAGTTGTAGTTTCCATAGATTGGCCTGATATTAGGTATTTAATCAATATTCCTTATCATTGTACATTTTATAGACATTATATAGGATTTTAGAGACATAATAGGTAGGTTGTGGTGAGCACCTAGCTTATTTTTCCTTGACAATACTCATGTTTCAATGGGATATTGGGATATGCACCTCCTTTTTTGATTTATTGATCTAAATCTTAGTTGTTACATATATTTTTATTGGTTTTAACTGAGATTATTATGTTCTTTGATCTTTTCTTCTAATTTGGTGTTCCATGGTATGTCATTGACACTTATTCCATGGTTTCCTCAGGAGGGTTCTATGGATGATCCTCAAGGGAATCCATTTATTAATCAGAATAATGTCGAGGATATGATGTGGGTAGCTCATTATTTTGATTAAAATGTACCATAAGTCCATGATGAAGATATTTAGGTACATCCAGGAGATGCATGATCAAGGGTTTGATTATGATAGTTCTTACATGGGAAACCAAACCCTTTAATGGTACGAATTAACTTTAAGAGGAAAATTATTAGATATAAAAGATAGAATAGATCATTGAATTCCTAGTTAAACCTAAGAGTATTATTTTGTTGTGTGTGGAATTTTTACTTTAGGGTCCCAAATATTTGTGGCTGGATTCCACAGTACAAGAAGATCTGAATCTGTGCTTGGATTAAAAGGGTTTCAATAAACTCTTCATACAAGGATCTGTGATCAGATATCTAATTTAAACTATTTTTTATGATGCTTTTGACCAATAAATAGATGGTAGATATATTGATGATGGTTTATATGAATATTTTAGGTATGGTTCAAGAATCATCCCCTTCAGTTCCAACCAGTGGAAGCTTCAGTTGCACAATAGCGAAAAAGAGGATGTGGGTAGACAATCATATGAGTGGTAGAGGTGGTTCTTGATAGTAAGTCTCCTCTTCAAATTTAATTATAGATAACCATGTTCCCATGAATTTATACCTATATGTAATGGTCAGACAGACCTAGTGTTCTTATCCCGAAGATGTGAATATGTGTAATAGTTGCAGATAGTATGGTGATCTGCTACATTTTTGTCAGGCTATGTCTACACCCCCATATAGAAAGGACCATCAACTCCAAAAGATATTGTAGTGTAGTTAGATGCTTCAAATACTATAGGGTTGTAGCCATAGTCATTAAGAGAGAATAACCTTCACACAGTAGACAAGTATCCAGTGGAGGTAGACATAAGTCCAACAGTAGTGAGAGGTACCATCTTTAATTCATCTTCAGTAGAAATTTCTTAAATTGAAATTGGTGCTTCTCACTCATTTATATATATCCATTTTTGATATTATTAAACATATAAAATATCTCAATTACTTTTTTATAGAGTTATATAAACCTCTTGGGAATAATAAATAGAATTGGTTTCTGTGTCCTTGTTCACTATCATTAGCTGATGGAGAGTTAGGATGGGATTTCATCCCTTTTGATTTGGATATGTTTGATTTCATCATTAATATGGATTTTCATGTTTCTCATCATAATGTGGTTGATTTTTATCATTGGGGTGTCTCATTTCTTTTGGACTATGGGAGCTCACATGTGTTTCAGGGATAGTGGGATATGTAGGTCCCCGAAACACCCTGAGAGGGTAGGGGTCAATCAGGGTGCCCAATTTTTATTTTAAAGTGATAGATCTTTTTCCCACGTAGGTAGGAACTCATTAAATCTATATGGTTTATTGGAGAATTAATAAAATAATCACATGCATAAAGGCAACACATCACTTTTACTTTCTTCACCATTAAGGGAAACATATGAGTAGCATATGCTGACAGTGTGTCAGACAAACAAAAATCCGCTAATATTCACTAGATATGGAATAATTTTTTTTGGAAATAGTCACTATGTTATTGGTACACTACCTTTACAAGAATTTTGGGATAGCTCCATGTGTCCCTCAGGTCACTTCCACTGACTCCCTCTTGATAACTACTATGCGTGAATTCTTACTAAGTTTATCGAAATAAAGGTCTCTTCAATAGATTTGCATTGAAGATATTTCCTCTTCCCAAAATGAGACACTACATACATCAATGTCCTAAATTGATTAACTTCAAAGCACTGATCTAACAATATGGATGTTCAAAGATTACTAGAAGCACACACTAACACTTTCACGTAACAATTGCCCTTGTGCACAAGATATGGGATTATCATGCAAGGAGGATTTCACAGAAATATTAGTGGTTATGCACCCCTTATCTTTCTCACATCCACAACACAAGGTTCACTTGGTATTTTAGACTAAAGGAACAACTTGTTCACAAGTTTCTCTCTCTACATCTCTTCTGTGTGCATGTATTTCGCTTGATATAGGAACCCAATTTTCATTGAAAAATTCTTAAGTATTCCATGGGTGTAGCCTTCTATTTATAGGACTCAATGACCATGCCCACAAGTTTCTAGAACATATTTTTCGATATATGTAAGATTATTTCCTAGCCCAAAAATCCCCTTTTGAGGTCGCATTAGGGGTGTAAGATTCTTTCGCGAAACCTCATCTTTCGCACACATATAAATCACGCATGGAATTTTTTCCTTACCATATTTTTATGCAGTGATACCACATCAAGACTTGCACACATGTTTCCAATCCTTCTTCAATATTATGTGAAACATAATTTTCCAGAATACACTCTTCTCCATTCTCCAATTTTTGGACCTAAAAAATTGGAAAACAATTGGAAATGACACCACCATAAATACTATTGTCTTATTGAATTGTATGATCCCATTCCTGAAAAAATTCCTGATCTTCCAATAAGTTTTATAAACAAACAAAAACATACTCAATTTATAGCATAGCACAACCTTGGTTCCCACATGATCTATGGTCTGTTCATGGAGGACATTACCACTAATCTCATAGGAATTTTTTGACTACTGTAGTAGATAATTATGATGTTGTTTCTTCCATCATTGATCTTTTCACTGTTTTTCGGGAAATTCATGAAATTTTCCTTGTTGAATTTTATGGTATTCCTCTAGAGATGGATGTATATTTTTTTTATTGATCTTGTTCTAGATAAAGAGCTGATTTTGATACCTTATAATTGTATAGTACTATTGAAGTCGACAGAAATGAAGATTCATTAATATTATATGATGTAGAAAGGTTTTTCTTTAGGGTTTCACCTTGGAAAACCCCTATACTCCTTACGAAGAAGATATATGGTTCACTCTAATTATTGGTTTATTAACAATAATTTAACCGGGTAATATTTTAGAAAAATTATGATTTCCCTTGTGTTTATTATATGTTTGACCAGTTAATGTGGGAAGGGTTGTTTTCAATGACTGATCTTAGTCATTTTATCATCCTCTCATAGATTGGGAGTCTTATATATGGAATATTTATTTCAGGAGTAGGTATGTCCATTAAAAATATATTGTGATGTCATTTGGTTTGAATACCATATAGTTATTATGGATTTGATGAATTAAATATTCCATGAGTATCTCAACACTTTTTTTCTAGTGTTTGTGGATGATATTTGAATATATTTATGTTCCAAGTGAAAACACGAGCACCACATAATTTTGGTTATAGAAAATATAAGGATTCACTATGTGTATGGAAATATTTTAAAATGACATTTCTGGATCCAAGAATTGATGTTCTTGGGGAACTTGATTTCTAAGCATGGATTATCAGTTAATACTAAGAAGGTGAAATAACTTTTTCTTGGTAATAACCATTTATTTTTTTGATATTCAGAGATTCCTTGTTCTTGTAGGATATTATTGGTGGATTTTCAAGGATTTATCAATGTTTT
This sequence comes from Viscum album, assembly GCA_963277665.1. Lineage (NCBI taxonomy): Eukaryota > Viridiplantae > Streptophyta > Magnoliopsida > Santalales > Viscaceae > Viscum > Viscum album. The sequence continues at coordinate 1,071,294,266 of OY728121.1, read as the reverse complement.
CGTCACATTTAACTACTCTTACACGAAAAGAGGAGAAATTTAGGTGGTATGAAATGTATAAATCCTCTTTTGATAATTGAAAATGTCTTTTGACATCGGCAGATATTATGATCTTATCTAAGACCGATAATGGGTGTATTGTTTTATATAATGCTTCTAATGCTGGATTGGGTCACATGCTTATTTAAGAAGATCATGTGGTGGATTGAAACTCTCATCACTTTTAGACACATGAGAATAATCAAATAAATCATGATTTGGATCTTATCATATGTATGCATGTTCTTAAGTGTTAGGAAAATATATTTTTGGGGAGAGGTTCAAAGTCTTCTATGATCTTAAGAGTCTAACATATAAATTTTCTCCAAAATACATGAATATTAGATATAGGATGACAGAAGAATAACATCATATATTTGAATTCGACATTGCCTATGCCATGGGGAAGGGGAATGTTGTTGCAAATGATCTCAACATGAATGTACCACCACAATCCATTTTGGAATTGAAGTAATAGTGGAACATTATAGGGTACTTTAATTAGCTGTAACTGGATGATTAGGAGTACATTTTAGGTATGGTACTATCCAGTGTTCAGTTATTTTCATCTTTGCTAGTGTATATTAGATCAATTCAGCATTAGGATGTTGTGTTCTTAGGAATTGTTGATGTAATTTATGGTATGGAGACCATTTTGGGTTTATCTCTCTCTTTGTATGGTATTCTCTATTATAGGGAATGATTTGATTCCCTAAAATAAATGAGGAGTTCAGTTTTATTTCATAGTTCCTCATGGTACAATCATCTGGGAACTAAGAAGATTTATTATGTCATGATATGATGGTTCTAGTATTTAGGTATGAAGAGTGATATTTCATATTATGTGACCTATTGTTATACATGCCGACAGATAAAGACAAAGAATCTATGACTTTCTGATTCTCTTCTTTGACTTCATGTACTTGTTTTGAAAAAGAAAATGGTTTCCATGTAAATTTCTATTGTATTACTATGAACTCCATAAGGGAGAAATGATATTTTTATGGTGATTGATTTGTTGGAAAAGTCAGCTCATTTTATTCCGATAAGAGACCCCACTAATTTTGATGATCTCTGTAAGAAGAATATGAAAGAGATCATGCAGTTACATGGGCTTCCTTATATAGTTGTTTAAAAGAGGGATCCTAGGATTACATTGAGGTTCTAGGGTAGTATCCAAGAGGAAATGGGGACTCAGGCTAGGTTGATTATAGCTTAGAATACACATACAGATGGTTAGACGAAGAATGTTTTTTAAATATTGGAGGATATGTTCCATGATTGTCTCTTAAATTTCCATGGATCTTAGTAAAATCATTGGGACTAGGTATGTTTTAAATTAATAATAGTTATAAATCATCGATCAAAATTTGTACCTTCTAGAATTTGTATAGTCACTAGGTAACCTATTTGTAGGGAAGAGGTGATCCAATATTATTTGGTGAGATTGAGTCTCATTTAGGAGATTCTAGGGATGAATCTGGATATACATTGGCGTTTAGTTACAATAGAGAGTCGATGAAAATTTAATGTGGATCAACAAAATATTACATTAGATTTTTTCCTTAGTGAAAGGTTTTTATTGAATGTTTCTCCCATGTTGGGCCACCGTCAACTTGGAAAATAGGAACGTTGGCTTCTATATATGTTTGACCAATTGAGGTCACTCAGTAGCTTGGCCAGGTTTCATATTGGTTTTATTTATACATTTAGTTGATGGAAACTAACAGTTTTTTTCACATATCAAAACATAGAAAATACCACAATGATCCCTATCACCTTTTTATTTTGGAAGAGATTGAGTTACAACCAAATGATTCTATTATGGAGTAGCCAATGGAGATCGCTGATGCTCAAGTTAAGGTCTTTTAGGGGAATTCTATTACATTAGTTAGAGTGTTATGGAATCACATATCATATTCCCATTTTACAAGGGAGTGAGAGTATTTGAAGAGGTAATAGTGGAGTCACCTATTTTCCAGACTTCTTTATTTCGTATGGCTTACCGAGGACAAAATATCTTATGTTTGGTAGTTTGTAACCCCCTATTACTATATTAAGGTATTTCAATTCACACATTTGGTATTCATATTTATTTGGGAGAGTAGTAGGACTCCCAATGTTTGAGAGATCATTATGGGGAAAATCAACTAATGTTTGGGGATGCATATTTTTTTTAATTAATGGAGTCTAGGTATAAATGTGTTAAAACAATTGTAGCATTCTCAGCATATTCAAAAAACACTAGAGAAATTTTGTGAATTTTTAGACAAACCGAGTCTTTTCACTATTTTTAGGAAAAATAAACAACATGTTAAGTGTTTAGACACCATGTATTGGTCACCAGAATGATTTTATATGTTTGAATCAGAGGGTGAACATCTTATAGGGTGTGAGATGTTTACATGTGATGTAAATTAGTTACATGTTGTGTAATGACCGTCGGTCAGAATCCATGAATATAAAACCTTGATCATGTCTAGAAATGTATTCAGACAATTTACGGGTATCCTTCTTCCTTGCGTTGAGTAATTTTCATTTTGGGTGTTGCATGGGGTGTTATTTGGTGAAAATTTTATAAAAAAGGAAGAAAGAGGGAAATGCACGGTTGTCACGCAATTTTCCTAACTATTCACCAAATCCCATTAAACCATGAAACCCTAGTTTGAATGTGTTTCCTCAAATAGCACATGGATTGTCAAATGGTGTGTCCATAATGGAGAAACCATGAACCCCCTATAGGAGGTGTGCATTTTTGAAAATTGTGTGACTCTGCCAAGAAAACCATGAATGACTTAGTTAATTAACCAAAAAATTAGGTTCTAAAATTAAAACCCCCCCTATTAACCCCTAATCCGACCTAGTTCAACCCTAAGATCTATTTCAGGATTTTGGAGGCACTCAGATAGATTCCATGACTTCTTGAACTCTATTCTTTATGATTCAAAACCAATATTGAAGATCTACACCACCCTGATATGTAGTTTCCTCCCATTTAGATATATATATATATATCTCCTCTTTCTAGATAAAAAGAGACTGTTATTTTCTATTAGATCTATATCTCGATCTAGGTTTGTTAGTATTTTATTTATTTGATCTTGGATTTAGGATTCAGATCTAAATCTCATTCTTCTTCGTGTTCATGATTGATCTGATTCAATTTGGTATATTCGTTTGTGAGCGTTATTCATCAATATTGAGGTAGGTGGTCTAAATTACAATCCTACAGTCTTGTTTAATATTATGTGTATATAATTTTTATAATTTCAATTTCAATGACTAGGGAATTTCATGATAATTGAATTGATGAGTTTAATTTCTAAGTGTTAATAATTTAGGATAATTGTGGGAATTAGAGATTTGGATATTGAATGTCAAATCTGAATAATTAATTGTTGAAATAATTAATGGTAAATTAGGGACGGTGAAATTGAATGTGAAATAAGATTAATTAATTGTTGAATTAATTATTGGTATATTGGGGATTACGAAACTGAATTTGAAATAATATTAATTAACTTTTTTATTAAATAATTAGATGTTGAGATTGTGAAATTGAATTGAATAATTATTTATTTACTTCATTGTTGAGATATTAAAGCTGTGAATTGAACTGATTAATTTTTTATTAATTAATTCAAATATATTTGAGTATGAAATTGATTTAAATGGATTAATTAATTTTTTACTTAATTAAAAAATGTTTTGAATGGGGAATCCGATATAAGGTTAATGTTGATTAACCATGAATGATGTAATATATGTGATATAAGTGTTTTATTTCTAATTGTGTGTGGGACATGGAGTAATGCTCCAAATACCCATGCAGTGATAGACCTGGTGTTATAGACCCGACCGATCTCATGTAAATATTATTGTACGGGATAGAGATTGATTCTATGAATACCCATGGGGTGTGGGAATGGGACTCATGGCATAAATACCCACAGGGTGTTATACATGGAATTCTACACCAATGTATTGGCATTGTATTTTGAATTCAATTTTCCATTGTGTGATTTGAATTTAAATAGATATTGAAATCACATGTGATAATAGTTGTAAATTAGTAATGTGACATGGTTCAAACTCTAGTAGGAGCAGAAGTATGTGTTGAGGTTTGTGTCTACTTAGGAACCTATGGGTTTATGTGGTTAGATAATGGATTATTTAATAAATTTTAACTATTTACTTTATTGCTTTTATTTTATTCATTGTATAGATACAGAACCTTTTATTGACTGGATTTGGTATGGACACCCTTTGTGGTATCCTATTGAGTCGAACTCATACCCTAGTTGGGTTGCATGATGGGTACTTGGATAGACTCCATATTTTTAGGATATACTAATGTCAAAGGCCCTATATTAGATTTATGATTAGGATGGAGCATGGATGAGGGAACTGGTCTTGGTTTGGGATTCTATTGGGTTTTTTTAGTGCCATTTTGTTTTTCCATTTTGACACTTGACACGTACATTGGAATGGAATATTACTATTTAGTTTTGGTATTGTATTGACTGCTTTGGTCATCATGTGATGTTGGTAGGATTTTTGTTAAGGATATAACTTTTGGGAATTTTCTGTTATATTTCCAATGTGTTATAAATATTTAAAAGGGGTTATAATATCCCCATGATTGATATTACAACCACACTACTAGTCATAATCCTCTAGCATATGAGGTTTTACGTCTGAGGTCTTGTGGAAAACTAGCTTTAGGCATCGGTGTGTGACACCCAGGCAGGGACACCCCAAAGTGCTATTAGTGGCCATTTTGATTTTATTTTATTTTTACTTGTGATTTGGTAAATGTATATAGGATTCTTGTAAGAGATAGTCCTTAGAAATGAGCTTGTGCATGGCAGTTGATAACCCATATACATGGGAAAACCCAAGTACCTAAGGTGGGATGACTATTATTGGTATTTTTTTACAATTTCATGTTAATTCACCTTGGGTGATATACTTATTGTGTGATTTGATAATTGTATCTATGATTTTTATATATTTAATTTGTGTCCTAGACTAACATGAGAGATGAGTATAGCTACAAAATTCTAGGCACCCATGATTATTTTGTGACATGCATAATTTTAGGCATGCATAAGAAAGTGCGTTTTCTGTTTTTTTGAACATTAATTGTTTTTACTTTTTTTTGAAATAGAATTGATAAGGTCCCTATAATGAAATTGGATATTTTAAATGAAAAAAACGGTGAATAAATGGGTTTATAAGGAGGAACATCAATAATGAGTTGATTTTACCCTTTTTTAACCATTAACTAGATTTAGGATAGTTAAGGGTAGTGTTAGTTACCCGATTTTGACCATGTTGTGGGAAAACAGGTGGAATGGATTATTGAGGATTAATATTAAAACCCAAATGTGAAATTTCTTAAAATTGTGTCATGTTTTCTAAGGAATGTGTTTGGGATTGTAGATATATGCCTCCACAATGAAACTTCTTCAAAGGATGACATGAGGATATGGATTGAAATTATCCACCATTAGTGGACCATGATGCATCAGTAGTGTCAGGTGAGGGATTAGGATTATAGTTATGAGAAAAATTATCTTGTTTCATGTAGTTTAAGGAAATATACCTAGGGAATGTTTTCAAAAGGATGTCTGATATGGAGAATGAGTTTTATTTGTAGCACCCTCTGACATTTACTATAGAGGGTGGACTAGAGGGAGATGAGTTATGGATTGAGTCTATCTAGACTATACATAACCAATTAGATAATCCTATTGATAAGAGATTCAAATTGTCTTCTTATATGTTATGTGTTCAAGAAAATCGTTGGTGGGACATCTAGACTAGGGATGGATATGTGGAGACAATGGGGTGGAAGTAAATTAAGGAGAAGTTCATGGAGCACTTTGACTCTAAGATGCATAGGAAAGAGAGAGTATATGAGTTCCTCAGACTAACTCATTGGAGATAGTTTTTGATGGAATATTCTAGATTCATTACATATTTTCATTGATTTTTTCCATCGTTGGAATGAGATGAATCTACTAAAGAAAAGAATTTTCAGGATGGGATTAAATGTAAAATTAAGTCATAGGTGAATATATTCATGTTGAAGAAGTTTTCAGATGTGGTGAATCATGCTCCCATATCGGAGGAGAACTAAAAGGAGGATTTTAGTGGAATAAGTATGGTTCTTTCTAGAAAATCTTGAGGTATTACTCCCAAGAGTAGGAAGAATCATTAGGAAAATGTCAACTAGGGAAGTATGAAGCTTAATATCCAGATTAAGGGATTAATTACTCAGGATCTTACATGAGTGATTTTCAACCAGTGTGGTAGGTCAGACCAATTTTGTAAACATTGTCCCCAAACACCAATAGAGATCAGATCCTGCAGTAGGTTGGGTCATCAACAATATTCTGTTTGGAAACCATAATAGACAGGTAATGATGTATTATCTAGAAAATGTCGGAGTGTGGGAAGGAGATCTTGTGCACTCTATCGGTATAACAATAGAGGTAGTGGACGTGGGTATTCTAAGAATGATAACCCATATTAGTAGAGTGGTGCATCATAAGGGACTTAGACTGCATCATAGGGGAGAGGGGTATGAAAATTAGATACCATTAAGCCTACACTTGTGGATAGTGAGGCCTGACCATCGATTGTGATAAGTACTATTATCATTGATTCTAGGTTATCTTGTTCCTTATTTGATATTTTTTCCTCTCATTTATTTATTTCTGTAAAAAAATTTAAGGCTTTGAGCATGGTGGCGGAGTTCGTCAGTGGGTTGTTGATGATAAACACAACTCTCGGAATATAGTTGGGAGACATTTTCTTGCACAAGGGGTGTTCTCTCTAAGTTGGGAAATATCATTTTATATGGGGTATTTACATCCTAGGCATGATAGGGTTTGAACAAATTTTGGGAATGTAAATTTTATTATCATACCGATCCAACATAGAATGTTACAACATGAGAGTGAATTTTATGTTTCCTGAGGGTGATGAGTAAATTCAAAGTGGAGAGTTGGATATCAAGGTGGCCTATGTATGGACAATTCACTAGAAACCATGAGAGCTTACTAGCTAGGATAAAAGTGTATTTCTAGATGATGGTGGTTTGAAATAGGATTTCCTTCCACCACCAGTGGACATGTTTCAGGATGTGTTTCATGATGAATTTTCAAGGTTCCACCTAAGAGTGTTGTGGAATTTACAATTAATCTAATTTCAAGGTCCGATCTATTTTATAATCAATCATATAGAATGTAAATATAAGAGATTTATGAGATTAAGACTTATCTAGAGGTGTTTCAGTATAATGGATTAATCTATCCGGTGTATGTCTCCTTGGAGTTCACCCATTTTTTCTAAGAATTCTGACAAGACTCTATGCTTGTGTGTTGAATATCATAAGTTTATCCAAATTATGGTGAAGAATCTATATCTTCTTCCATGTATCGGTAATATTTTTTATTAGTTAAGTTGATATTTTGTGTTTTCAAAGATCAAATTTAGATCAGGGGGTAACCAATTGAGAGTTCGAACTACAGATTTATCAAGGTCTGCTTTCAGAAGTAGGTATAGCCTATACGATTCTGTTGTAATTCAATTTGGGTTTAAGAATAAACTAGTAGTTCTTATGGCCTTGATGAAATAATCTTCCATTTTTACTAGGATAAGTTTTTGGTTGTGTTCGTGGATGACATCTTATTATAGACAAAGGTTCATGGTGATCAATCCCAACATCCTGGCATCATATTGTGTACACTGGGAGGCCATCATCTATACTTAAAGTTATCTAAGTGTTAGTTTTGGAATTACTAGGTAAACATATTGGTAACATAATCTCATAGAGATCTATGTTAGTGGACCCAAAGAAAGTGAAGACAGTGGTTTCCTGGGAGCATCCCAATATGTTTTTTGATATCTCTAGATTTCTCAGGTTAGTGGGATATTATAGTTGGTTCAATCAAGAATATTCCAATTTGGTAGCACCAATTTCAGGCTTGACCAAGAACATGGTACTGGTTGAATGGTCTTAAGAATGAAATAATTCCTTATAATATTTGAAGAAGCAATTGAAATCAACACCAATTTTGATCTGACATGAGCCAAATGAGGAGTACGCATGGTTTTTGGATGGTTTAGGGATTGGATTTAGAGCTAGGTTGATGTTAGGAAATCATGTTGTGGTTTACATGTCTTGATAGTTGAGTCCTCATGAGAGGAATTACCCTATGAATGACTTCAATTTAGCAGAAATATTTTTTTACTTTGGAGTGTTTACGACATTACTTGTTGGGTGAAAATTTTATGGTGTATATAGATCATATGATATTAGAGTACATCTCTTCCCAGTGATATTTGAATATCTAAAAGAAGAGATTGGTTGAGTACATTAAATAACTTTATTTAGACTTAGAATATATTATTGGGAATTTTAATAAAGTTTAGAGGATTTAAGTTAGAAAACTCAGACTCAGGGATTTATAGAGTCTAGCGTTGAGTGGAAGATGATGACTTTTCTAGCTGATATGCACATAGTGGTTTTGGAGGGACCGGAACAGCTGCATATCTTATTATTTTCATTAGAGTCTAAACATTTAATATTGATTGGGGATAATAAGTATGAAGATCCAGAGTTTTTTCCTTGAGTATAATCCTTGAAGGTGGGTGTACCTTCAAATTGGAGCAAAGATGAGGACGCGATCAACTATGTAAAGCACCGGGTTTTTGTGACTACGAGTATCTGATATGAGATATACATGAGTTTAATTATTTTAAGTGGCTAATACATCCAAATGTGAAAAAATTTATCATGAAATAAGATTAAAGTTTTGGTGGCCAGGCATGAAAAATGATATAGCAGGGTTCGTGACACGATACTACACCTTCTAATAGGTGAAGGTTGAGCATCAACAACCTGGTGGTTTACTATAGTAGTTTACCATTCTATAATGGAAGTGGAACAATGTTACCATGTATTTTACGGTGGGTATCCCAAGGATACCTCAGGAGACAGATACAATCTAGGTGATTGTGGACATACCAAAGAAGGTAGCACATTTCTGACAAATACGAGAGACTTTCTCGGTGGACCAGTTGGGAGAGTTGTATTCTTGGGAGATAGTCCATGTATACAAGGTACCAAAGAGTTTAGTTTTAGAAGGTGACTCATATTTTACTTGATGCTTCTTCTAGGTTATATAGATGTCTCTTGGTATATATGTTTTATTGAACACTACTTTCCACCCATAGACATATGGGCAGTCAAAGTATACTATACATGTTCTTGAGGATATACTGAAAGTGTGCATCATATACTTTGGTGGGTCTTTGGAGAAGTAATTGGATTTAGTGGAGTTCGCCTATAAAAATAATTATCAGAAAATGATAAAGATGGAACCATATGAGGATATTTATGAAAGGATGTGAAAATAAACTTTATGGTATATGGAGGCTGGTGATTCAATGTTGTTGGGATGAGTCTCATGTTGGAGACATCAGAGAATGTTCATATGATTCGAAATCATATGGATATGAATCAGTGTAGATAGATGTCGTATGATGATGGAAATCAACAATTCCTAGATTATAATAAGGGTGATCATTTATTCTTTTGAGTTTCACCTAGATTTATTCATTGTATTATATGAAGATAGGGAATGCTGGCTCCCAGGTTTGTTGGACCATTTGAGTTTGTAGAGAGAATCATGCCAGTAACATGCTGATTGGATCATCCATAGAGATATAGTTCCATGCATGTATTTTTCATGTGTAATAAATTTAGTTGTATCACCTTGACTATTCTCATGTGATTGATATGGATTATTTTTTATCATGAGACCGGTACGTCCTTTGAGGAGCAGTAAATACATGTGTCGGATCGTAGTGAGAAATTATTGTGGGGAAATACCATGTTGGTTGTTCATGTATTGTGGAAATATCAGAATGTTTAGAATTAATCATGTGAGGTAGAAGAGGATATGCGGGCCTAGTGGCTTGAATTATTAAGTCATAATATTATAGTTTCATGGGTGTACAGATCAAGGATGGGCTATTATATGGTGGGGAGAATATAAAACCCCAACCTTTTTTTGTAGATGTCTTCATATCATTTATATGTACAATTTGTTCTTTGTGTTGACTAATTTTCATTTGGGATATAACTATGGGTGCGTTTGGGTGAAAATATGATAAAAATTTAATAAAGAGAGAAGTGCATAGATGGTGAATGATTCTCCCTAATATTGGGCCCTGACCACGCAAACCATGAGACCCTGGAAAAGGAGGGTTTGCATGGTTGGTGCATGGGATGTCAAAATATGAACCCAAAAAGGATAAACCACGAAACCCCAAGAATAGGTTCATGGTTTGTAAAACCATGCAACTTTACCCATGTAACACCCCAAACATCCACAATACGCTTCTTTTTAAATAATTCAATAGCTTGATCTACATGAAACACTGAGTTTGAGTGCAACATCACCTATCAAACTAGCCGTTTAAAAAGAATTTATATATAGTATTAACCAAAATATGAAATTTATAAATTTTATTTTTCAAAATAAACTCCATTTTTGAATTTATAATATCTATATTAGCTTAGGGTGAAAATTTGGAAATTTCCCGAAAACATTCAATTTTTGATGAATAAGGAAAAATACTACATTATTGGTAAAAAACTGACAATTTAATTTAAATAATTATTTTAAATTAAATTTATTTTAATTTCACAATACATATAAAATACATATATTATTCCAATTTAGGTCATTTGAATAATTTTATAATATAAGTAGATATTAAAATTTGTTATGATTTTGAATGCCACTTTTACCCACCCTATAAGAACATCTGTTGATTAACATTAAATGTAATATTACCACTTGTGTAAATTGAATTTAGAAAATGTAAATATGTGGTTGTAATAATTATGATAAATTTATTATAATGGGATCAAAATAGTTTCTGCTGAATAGTAACTTTTGAATTTTATTTACTGCAGTTTTAGGTAAATTGGGTAATTAAAGGTTAAAATAATGTCAAAGTTATATAAAATAACCCTAACAATTGTCCTAATTTCATTGGATAAGTATATTTAGACCAAAATAAACCTTAGGTCAAAAATATTATCCTATTAAGTCACATGGGTAAGATTACAACATTTATTATATTTTATTTAATGAAGAGTTAAAAATGTCATATTCAAATTTGAATAACTATATAATTCTGAATATAAATATATATAAGTGACATGGCTGAATATAAATATTATTTAGAAATATAAACTAATTAAATATATCATGGAAATTTATTTATAATTTTTATATATTAAATTATTACCATTAATGATGACACAATAGTGATGCACAAATTATTTTATTAATAGGAATATCAATTAAATGATATTAAAAATATTAAAATAAATATAATTTCAATTTATTAATAACATATAATAGTTTTTTATATAAAATAGATATGTTAGTGACATATTTTATGTATTGGTTCTATGTTATCATGTTTTTTTTATTTTTAAAAATGAAAATATTGAATAGTATTTAAATTGACATAAATGATATTTTATAATAAATAAAATGTTATTAAATAATATTAAACTCATAAAAATATTATAATCAACCAAATAACTCATATAATGTAAAATATTTATGAAATTATATAATTGGGGTTCTTTTGGAATTTTATTTATATTATATTAATCTTATAGTGTGAAAACCCAAAAAGAAGCGATAAGAGTTAAACTGTTTAACTATGGGGTAAATCCAAAAGAAAAGGTTAATTTTATGACCTAAACATTTCTAGAATTCATTATATGAGGATATTTAGACCCATACTAATATTAAACTCAAAATACAACTCTTTTTAGATATTTTAAATCAAAAATCAGTTTATAATAAATTAATATTTTAAGTTCCTCCAGAAGTGACCCTCACCTCTCTTATTAATGGAAACTTCTCCTTCTCTTTAGTATAAAATTTTAAAGCCCTTTGGATCGGCCAAAACCTACCCAATTATCCTCATAAATTCCATAAATCCATCTTAGTGGCCACTATATGGGTCAAAATCTATCCTATTTACTCTTTTTTTTTGCAAATCTAAAGGATACACTTGAAGAAGAGGTAATTTTTTTACCAATTCAATTCAATTTATTTTCTTCTTATACTTCCTATATTTATTGTTTTCCATAAAAAAGTAATAAATCCCATATAATAAATATACTAATATGTTATTATAATCATCTTAGAACCTATTTCTCATTTTATCCATCATACGAATAATAATATCACCATGTGTGCGTACCTATGGATTACCATCTCCATGTCATGGTGTAATTTGTTATTCGACAGTACATTATTTTTATGGGTATAATGATGAGTATAATGGATATAAATAATGAATATTACATGATATTAATTTCTTATAATTAATATAACATCATTTTACAAACCATTTAACCATCAAGGGAATCATATTGTCGGTCGTGCGTGTGTACAACCTACCATCTCCACAACTCAATGAGATTTGTTGTCCACATTAAACATTAAAGAATGATTATAAAATTTATATGATGAGTGAAAATAATTATTATTAACGAAATTTAATTATGTATATGAATAAAATATATCCTATGCATAAAAAAATGACATACACAACAAAACATGTATAGGATAATGATGCAGTTAACACCTAAAACAATGTTAATAATGAAATATTATTAACAAAATGATATTAGAGTATCATATATGATATAATAAATATGGATATTTTCCTGGTATAATTTAATAAGATTCATTAACCATTATACATGAGTTTAACACTCCCTCAACTAAAGTAATGTTCAATGTGAGGGTTAATTTCACAATTTCATTATTATTCGAGGTTGTCTATACGTAATTATCTACTGGTAAATCCCTATGATTAATTTTTATGTTTTATAAAATGAATTTAAAAATATTATTGAAAATTTATTGTTTTCATTTTTATGTATATTTTAATTTTTAGAAAACGTTTTGAAATGAATCTTTCTATCAATTTACAAATGAGGTACTTTATATCCTTTTCAAAAAATTAAGGAAAAGATGTTTTTTAACTCATACAAAACAATCACCTATTTTCCACCATTATGATTCCTTAACATTTTGAATCTTCCCTTACATGATTACATGGTTATTTTCAAAATAAATTTTTTATTTTATAATTTTGAAGCTTTTAAATAATTTCAATGAATGAATGTATATTTCTCTCAAATAGTTTTAATGAATTTACTAGATTATTTTCATCTATGTAAACATCCTTTATTGAATTTTATACTTGATTGAGGTTGATTTATTTTTATAAAATATTCCATACTATATTGGGGGTTTCATAATATTTATGAATATGGATGTTCTATTTTTATACCATTCGTGATATATTGTTAAATTATTAACATTTTTCATTCTAGTATTAATAAAAATGTTTATATTATGTTTAATCCTTTTCATATGTGTAATTCATTAGAATTAGTAAGTGATAAGAGGGGCCCTCTATATCCCCTTGATGAATAGGTAGGTCTCTTGATAAAATATTGTGTCCTTGAGAGAGGCCTTGATGGTATGGTTACATATATTCTTTGCACAAGTCCTTGATGGTATGGTTAAGATGTCTGACATTATGAATTTCCTAGATATGTGATTAATATTACATGTGATTATTCAGAATATACATGTGAATGTTTAAATGGTGTGTTTTGATTTATTCTTACTATATTATTCTAATGTTAATGTTTAAAATTCTTGTGTATCTGTTCTATACCTTGCTTTAAATGTTTATGTTTATTTATGACAGCTTGAACTATACTACTTATCCCTACTGAGCATATGGTCTTAACCAATTAATATGTTTCATTTTTCCCAAGTATGCGAAGAAGTATAATTTGGATGACCTTCAGGGATAATATAATGGATATGACTTCTTTAAAATAGACACTATGTTGTTTTCATTTAAAAATGTAATGCAAAACTTCTGTATGTATCTAGTTTTTTCAAGGATGCTAAACCGATCAGTGCTTTGGAATTTGATTTCATGTGATCATGCCAATGTAATAAAATAATGAACTAACTTTGGGTAACTAGGGTTAGGGAGTTATATTTGGTATCAAAGGATTTTTAGTACAAACCTTGAAAAATATATTTAGAAAAACCTTTATTGGGTAACATTACCCTTAAGATAGGATTTGAGGATAAGAATATAAGAAAATTCTAAAAGTTATGTAATGTAGAGATTATGTGATTATATCTAGAATATATACACACACACACACACACACATATATATATAAGTGGATTTGGTTCTGGCATAGATATACCTAGGAGTAACAATTCTGTCAAGGTGTTCCAGGTTTGACTCGGGGTAAACTAGTACACGGCAATGGGCTTTACTACGCACCTAGTTTGACACTCCTGATGGATATGATTAGGACAAGTCAAATTTTCTTTATAAACAATTATGAAAGATTCATGAGTAAATATGTCCCCAATGAAACTATTTATACGATTATGGATTAGATATGGATAAAATTTTCAATTTATATTAAGTATTTTACTAGTTTTCAATTATGAATTATGCTTCATAACCTAATCTAGTGTTTTATACAATTTAGAAATGGTTCCTAGTGGAAGAAATAGAAACAATATTAATGCACATAATCCATGTAAGGATTTTTCTCCTGTGAAGGATAATTATAGTGGTATGGGTGATACAACTAGCACTGAAAAACATTAACTATACTAGTATAACTGACTTAGATTATGAATAATAAGCTTAACTGTATGAACCAACCCTATCAAGAGCACAGAGGATCAATGTTAGACCAATTCATGAGAAAAAAAAATCCAACCTTCAATGGGACATCAAATCCATTTGTATCTGAACAATGGATAAGTTCCTTAGAAAAAATATTTATTGCTTTGGGGAGTAACGAAAGGGAAAAAGTTGTTTTGGGAGTCTATCATCTATCATTTTATGAAGATCAATATGGGTCATTAATTTTGAACATGAAGGAGGATGAATAGGTTGTAAGTATGGAATGGAGGGAATTTAATGAACTATTTCTAGAAAAATAATTTCATCATGATCTATCAGTGGATATGGAGAGACAATTTTTGAGTCTGAGGAAGAAGGAAGATGAGAATATTACAATGTATGAATCTAACTTCACAATGTTATCAAGGAATATTTATGATTACATATGTATCCAAAGAAGTAATATTTTGTGATTATTTGATGGGTTACAACCATTACACTGATGGTTGTTGGTCTCCCAAACTTTCTCGTTGTATGAAGATATAGTCTCATGTGCTATCAAGACATAAAAATAATTATCTAAGTCATATGAATTTAAAGAAAAGAAATAGAATATTGGATTTATTGATTACTTTGGAAATGGAAATAATGGGACGAAGGAAAAAACTAACATTCTACCCTATAGTAATTGTGGAAGAAATAGCCCGGTAGTTGCTTTAAGGGAATGAGAGTATGTTACAAGTGTGATGAAAAGGCCTCCAAGATCATGATTGCAAGGGGAAGAAAGAAACTACCAATGTTCAATTATAAAATTGTAAAGATATGAGACATTATCCAAATTATTTTCCTATGTGTCAAGGAATATTTCCCCACAAAATGCCAAGGGAGAAAGGTCAAGCATTTGAGATCACAACTACTGATGTTGAAGTTCATAATGTTATGGTGGACGGTACATTAATCGTTTCGTCAAATTTATCCAAATATTTTTTTGATTATGGATCCCCGAATTCCTTCATATCTTCACAATTTTATTTAAAAATTATAGATTTCTAATTCACATTAACAAGAGAGTTGTCATTCAAAACCCCTAAGGGAAGTCTCATTGCAATAAAGATGTGTAAGGAAGTTCCCTTTATGCAATATAAGTGCGATTTATCTACTGAATTTATCATCATACCTATGGTCAAATTTTATATAATGCTCGATATGTCTAACAGAATAATATATAGAAATAAGTTGTAAGAAGAAGGAAGATGCTATTTGTAAGGAAGTGGTAGAATCCACTATCGTTAGAGCTAAAACTTCCTCCCCTAATTCTAATAAAAATACACCACCAGTATCTTTACATAATGAGATTCATAGGGAGGAAGTGTAAATAAAATATAGATATGAAGGAACAAATATTCAAATTGAGTATGTACCTATTGTCCAAGTGTATATTGATATATTTCCATAGTATTTTCCTAGACACCCCCTAGAGCGTGAAGTTGGGATTTCTATTTATTTAATCCTTGATGACAAGGCCAATATAAAAAAATTACCTACAGAATAGACTCTGTAGAATTAGTAGAGTTGAATAATAAACTAGAGTATTTGAGTAATAAGGGATTTATTCTCCCTAGTGCTTCTCCATGGGGATCACCAATTCTTTTTGTTAAGAATAAATATGGATCAATGAAGTTGTGCATTGAATTTAGAGAAATCAATGATATTACAATAAAGAACAAGTATCCTCTACCTCCCATTGATGATTTATTTTATTAACTTTATGGAGATCAATATTTTTTGAAGAGTTACCTTCATTATGGATATCATCACTTATGTGTAAACAATGAATATATTTGAAAGATAGCATTCTATACCAGGTATGGACATTATGGGTTTACAGAAATGTCATTCAGATTGACTAATGAACCCTCTATTTTCGTGGGTCTAATTAATAGAGTGTTCAAGGAACATCTTGATGGTTTTTTCATAGTATTTATTGATGATATCTTGGTATACTCCAAAAGCTATGAAGACCCTGAGAACCACTTGTGAATTTTTTTTGAAGGCACTTAGAACAAATGAAGTATATGGGAACTTTATCAAGTGTTAATTCTTGTGTTAGGAAATTTATATTATTGTCTATATTGTCTCTAAGGATGGAATATCTATTGATCCTACAAATAAAAAAGAAACATAAAACATACATCTCTAATGAGTATAACTAAGGTACACAGTTTTATTGGTTTATTAGGTTACTATTGGCATTTTGTCCAGAATTTTTCCCGATTAGAATAGCAATTAACCAAGATCACATGTAATGGGGTTAAAATAATTTGGAAAATAGAGTGTGAAGAATGTTTTGAAAAATTAAAGATACTATTAGTCAATGATTATATCTTGAATTTATTATATGGAAATGATGGGTTTTTTATTTATAGTGATGCATCAAGGAAATGAATTGGTTGTGTCCTTATGCAGAATGATAAGTTTATTGCTTATGAATGAAGGAAATTAAAAATTCATGAACAAAACAATCCAACTCATGATCTTGAGTTATAAGTGGTAATATTTTCTCTGAAGATATGGAGACACTATCTCTATGGTGAAATATGTGAGATATATACTGATCATGAGAGTTTGAAATATTTTTTCTCATAGAATGAACTCAACACAAGACAAATGACATGGATTGAGATACTCAAAGATTATGATTGCACAATACACTACAACTCAGGGAAGGAAAATAAGGTTAAAGATTCTTTGAGTATAAAGGACAATGGAATTATAAACAAAATGAGTGTTGAAAGGGATCCTATGGTCTTGGATATAGTAAATATGAATATGGGAATTATCATGGATAGTGAAACATCATTAATTTTTCAAATGGTTTCCAAAACCTAATTACTTGAAAGGATAAAATGTACATAGTCTGAGGATGTGGAGTTTCAGTAGAAAATTAAAGCAGTAAATGATGGGTGACTGATTGACATCATATTTGAATATAATATTTTGAAATTTGGAAAGAGGCTATGTGTTCCCACTATACCTCAACTAAAAAATGAATTATTGGATGATTATTAAAGCCATAATTTATCTATACACCCTAGTTTCACTAAGAGGTATATATATTTTAAGGAAAAATTTTGGTGGGACAAGATGAAGAGGGAGATTGCTGATTATGTGTTGAGGTGTTTGGTTTTTAAGAAGTGAAGGATTAAATACAATATCCTAGAGGATTCATGCAACCCATTACTATAAATTTGTGGAAATGGGATGATATTATGATGTAATTTATCATGGGGATACCAATTAATCATAGAAAAAATGATTCTATAGGGTTTATTGTCGACTGTCTTACCAAATCAGCACATTTTATAGCAATAAAAGAAGATTTACCACTTGAACGTTTAGTAAGGATATTTATTAATGAGGTTGTATGTATTCATGGTATACCATTATCGATTGTTTCTGATCATTATCCCTATTCTCCATCACAATTCTAAAAATGTATTTAGAAGGATCTAGATACTGTGTATTGTTTGATCACTTCCTACCACCCTAAAATTGATGGACAATTAGAAAGGAATATTCAAACCGTAGAAGACATGTTAGGATCTTTCCCACTAGATTTTCAAGGTATGTGGGATCATTATTTACCTATAGTATAATCTAATATAAAAATAGCTTCCATTCAAGTATTCAGATGACAATATATGAAGTGTCATATGGAAAGAGATGTCGTACACCAACTTATTGAGATGCTGTTGATAAAATAAAACTTAATGGCCTAGAACTGGATTAGGAAATGACGGAAAATGTAAATACTCTTCAGACACATATCGAAAAATCTCAAAGGAGGAAAACGAGGTATGCCAATAACTGACAGAAGTATTGGGAATTTCATTTTGGAGATCATGTTTTCTTGATGGAATCTCCATGGAAGGGTGTTATGTGATTCGGTAAGAAGGGTAAATCAAATGACAGGTACATCAGACCTTTCAAAATTCTTGAATGAATTGGAGTTGTAGCTTACCATTTGGTAATGTCTCCAAGTCCCTCTAAAGATCACGATGTGTTCCATGTATCACTGTTAAGGAAATACATGCCAGAGTGAACGTATGTACTCACATATGATAAAATTGAATTGGAACCTGATCTATCTTACTATGAAGTTCCTATCAAGATTCTTGACACTAGAGAACATGTGTTGAGTAATCTAGTGAATATTATGGTAAAAGTTATTTGGAGAAACCATAAAATAAAAGAGGTGATGTGGGAACCTCAAGAATTTATGCTGAAGAACCAGAAGAATATTTTTATGAAGTGATATTTTTAGAAATTTGGAAGATGAAATTATTTTATGGAGGGAATATTGTAACACCTTAGGCTTACATAGTATGCTTCTTTTTAAATAATTCAATTGCATTCTCTGCACAGAACACTGAGTTTGAGCGAACCATGGCCTATCAAACTAGCCATTTAAAAAGTTATTATGAATTGAATTAACCAAAATATGAAATTTATAATATTTTTTTTTTCAAAATATAATCCAATTTTGAATTCTGAATATCAAAATTAGTTTAGGTTGAAATTTTGGTAATTTTTAGAAAAGTTTCAATTTTTTATGTGTTGAGAAAAATACTGCATTATTGTTAAGAAAACCAACTTTTTTGTTTAAATAATTATTTTAAAATAAAATTATTTTAATGTCTAAATAGACACATAATACATATATTAGCCCAATATAATTTATTGGACAAAATTTATAATAGAATTAGATATTAAAATTTGATGAAATTTTGAACGTCACTTTTACCCGCCTTCTAACAGCATCTATGGATTAGCATTAAACATAATTATACTACTTTTGGGAATGTAATTTATAAAAAATGGGCATACATGGTTGTAATAAATATGAAAAATATGGTATAATATGATCGAAATAATTTTAGCTGTATAGTAACTTTTGAATTTTATTTTCCGCAGTTAAAGGTAAATAGGGTAAGTATAGTTAAAAACAATATTATCATAATATAAAATTACCCTAAAACTTGTCGTATTCTCATTTGATAAGTATATTTAGACAAAAATATACCTTAGGTATAAAATATTATCAATTTTTATCCAATTTTTTTATATTAATACATTTATTATATTTTACATAAAGAAGAGTTAAAAAGTTCATATTCACACTTTAATAACTATATCATTTTTAATATAAGTTTAAAAAAGTGAAACAGTCAACTATAAATATTATTTATATTGATAAAATAATTACCTACTTCATATAAATTTATTTAAAATTTTTAGATATTAAATATTTACCATTAATGAAGAAAAAATAGTGATGTGAAAATTATTTTATTAAAAAAATATCAATTAAATGATATAAAAAATATTAAAATAAACATAATTTTTTTAATTAATGACATAAAATTTTTTATGGATACCTTATATATGTTAGTGAAATATTTAAATTATTGATTTGAAGGTATCATGTTGGTTTGGTATTTTTATAAATGAATATATTGAATAGTATTAAAATTGACATAAATGAAATTTTAAAATAAATACTATTTTATTAAATGAAATAAAAGTCCTAAAAATATAATATTGGACCAAATAAAATTTATAATTTTAGATACTTCATAAATTTTATAATTGGGGTTTGTTAGGAATTTTACTGTATTTATATTAACCTTATAGTATAAAAATACAAGAAGACACAGTAAAAGTAATACTATTTAACTAATAATTAAATCCAAATGATAATATAAATTTTATAACCTAAAAATGTCTAAAATATTTTGGTTGAGGGAATTTCAACCCAAAATAATTTTATCACAGAAATAAAGAACTTTGGATCTATTTGATACTGAAAATAAATTTATAATAAATTTATATTTTAAGATATTCCAAAAATGCTCCTCACATCTCTTATAAAAGGGCACCTCTCCATCTCTTTAATTCACACCACTAAATACATTTTTATCGGCCAAAAACTACCCACTTATCCTCCCAAATTTGTTCACTTCATCTTAGTGGCAACACATTGTATATAAATCCATCCTAGGGAGTCCTTTTGTGCAAATCCAAAGGAGACACTTGATGAAGAGAAAATTATTTTACCAATTCAATTAAATTTATTTTCTTATTATAGTTCCTATTTCTATGTTTTTTCCTTACCAAAGTAATAAATATAGTATAATACATATATTGATATTTTATTATAATATTGTGACAAAAATATTCCTCATTTTATCCATAATCGAAATAACAATATCACCACGCGTGCGTACGTACAACTAACTGTCTCCACGCTGCGGTGTAATTTCTTATTCAACACTACATTATTTTTATTAGTTTAATGATGAGTATAATGCATCTAAATAATTAATATATCATGATATTTATTATTTATAATTTATATATCAACCAATTCTATACTATCTAACCATAAGGGAATGATACCGTCAGTCATGCGTACATACGACCTACCATATCCACAATGAAGTGAGATTAATTATCCATGCTAACCATTAAAGAAAGATTATAAAATTTATAAGATTAGTAAAAATTATTACTATCAACCTAATATCATTTTGGATATGAATAAAATACATCTTATGCATAACGATCATGACTTACACAACAAAACAACCATAGGAGAACGATACAGTTAACACTCAAAACAATGGTAATACTGAAATGTTATTAAAAAAATGATATAATTGGAAAATATATGATATAATAAATGTAGATATGGTCATGAAATAGTTTAATAACATGATTTAAGAATTATACAGGATGTTAACACACCCTCTACTAAAGGAAATTACAAGGTAAGGGATAATTTCACAATCTCAATATTACTTAAGGTTGATTATATGTATGTATCTCCTAGATCATCTTTGTCATAAATGTAAATGTTTATTAAAATGTATTTAAAAATTTTATTGAATATTTATTAAATTATTTTTACCCATGTTTTAATTTTTATAAAACACTTTTAAGGGATTTTTTTCGTCATTTTCCAAATGACGTTCATTATGATATTTTTAAAAAATTAAGGAAGGAATGTTTGTTAACTTATATGGTGAGAGAATCTATTTTACATCATTATGAAACCATACCAATTTGAATATTCCCTTAAAATCATACAAGGATATTTTAAAAATAATTTTTTTCTTTTATAATTGTGAGACTTTTAAATAATTTCAAATTAAAAAGGGATATTTCTTTAAAAGAGTTTTAATAAATTATTTAGATTATTTTCATCTATGTTAACATCATTTGTTGGATTTTATTCATGATTTATGTTTATTTATTATGATAAGATATTAAAAATTGTATTGTAGGTTTTATGATATGTTTGATTGTGGATGTTCTATTTTTATACCATTCATGGTATATGGTTGAAGTATTAACATTTCATATGCTAGTTTTAATATGAATCATTATGGTATGTTTAACCCTTTTAATATGAGGAATGAATTGGAATTAGTAAGTGATGGGAAAGTCCCTCTATAGCCCCTAAATACATCAGTACACTTCTTGAGACAAACTAGTGTCTTGGCATTAGGATATGACATTATGGTTATTTATGGTCCTAGAACAATGTCTTGATGGTATGGTTATGATATCTAACAGTATTAATTTCCTTTTTAAGTGATTAATATTACATGTGATTATTCAAAATATCCATGTGAATATTTTAATAGAATTATTTTATTTATTATTTCCATAGTATGCTGATGATTATGTTTAAGAGGCTTTTGTTTTTTTATACCATGACTTTAATGTTTATACTTATTTATGATATCTTCTTCTATATAGTTTATCCTTACATGACATCTGATCTCACCCTTTTCATATGTTTCATTTTCCCCCATGATACGAAGAATTATATTACGACTTACCATCAGGTATAATCTAAGGGATAAGAGTGTTTCCAAAGGAGACAATATGTTGTTTTCATTTCAAGATGTAATGTAAATCTTATGATTGTATCTAGTTTTTTCAAGGCTATAAAACTAATTAGCCCTTCTGGATTTGATTTATTATTATCATACCAATTTAATAAAATAATGACCTGACTCTAGGTTTCTAGGGTTGGGACGTTACAATAAAGAAAACCATGAGCGTATTTTTAATAAACCTGAAAATTAGTTTTTAGAATTCACGAAACAGCCATATAAAACCCTAATCAGCCCTACTATTACCATAATATATATTTCATAATTTTGGGGGATCCTAGATATATTCCAAGCCTTCCCATCCACCATTTTTGATTATTCAAAGCCCTAATTAAAGATTTTCACCACTCGAGTGTGTAGTTTCCTTATATTTAGAACTCTTTATCTCTCTCCTACTCAACATCATGGAAAAAAATAGATGTTTATCCACTATTGGATATATAACAAGACCTAAGATTATTAGATTTTGATTCATTTGATTTTCGATTTAGTTTTTAGATCTAAATCATGTTCTTCATCATGTTCTTGATTTATTCACTTCAGTTGAGGAAATCTATTGGTGAGCTTTCTTCATCAATATTGAGATAGGTTGTATAAATTCCAATCCCATAGTATTTTTAAAACTATCTTTATTTAATTATGATAATTTCAATTTCCATGATTGAGAAATTTCTTGATAATTGAATTTATTAGTTTAATTTACATGTCTTAATGATTTAGGTTCATTGGGTCAAATGAGGAATGTGAAATTGAATTTTAAATCAAATTAATTAATTAATTAAGTAATGGGATATTGGGGATTGTGAAATTAAATTTAAAATCAGATTAATTAATTGATGAAATAATTATTAGGATATTGGGTATTGAAAAATTTAATGTGAAATATGATTAATTAATTTTTGAATTAATTAATGAGATGTTGAGATTGTGAAATTGATTTTAATAGTCAATTTTTTTATTAATTATTAGGTTATTGAAGATTTTAATTGAGTTAATTAATTGTCCTATTAATTAATGGAAATTTTTTAGAGTATTAAATTTATTTAAATTGATTAATTGATTAATTAATTAATTAATAAGTTTTATGAATTCATAATGTGATTGAAGGTGACTTTTTATTTACTAGGAATGATATGTTATATCAAATATATGTGTTTGATTTAGAAGGGAGTGTGGGAAACTGATGGAAACTCCAAATACCCATAGGGGTGCTAGACATGGAATTCTAGACCCAACTTCTTGCATGTAAATTGTATCAAATAGGACATAGAATAATCGTACATATACCCATGGGGTGTGGGATATGGACTGATGCTCCAAATACGCACTGGGTGTTAGACATGACATTATAAACCAACTAATTGGTATTGGACCATGGTACCAATTGGTAATTGTATGATTTAAATGGAAATGGATATTAAAATCCCACATGATAATGAGTGTGAATGGGTAATGTCTTGTGGTTCAGACGTGGACATGGGTTGAAGCAGGTATTGAGGTTTGGGTGTTCTCAAGAACTCAAGGGGTTTGTGTGGTTAAATAAAGGATGATTGAATAAATGTAAACTATTTTCACTGTTTATTTTATTTTACTGTTTATAAAATTACATACAATGTTATTGACTAGATTTTTTTAGATGCAGTTGGTGGTGGAAACTAAGTTGTACTCATTACCTACATGGGCTGCCTGATTGGTACCCGAATAGACTTCCTATTTTCCAAAAAAGCTTAGGAAAATGGCCCTATGTTAGATGGATAATTGGGATGAATCATAGATGACGGAACCTAACATGGTTCAGGACACTCTTAGGATTTTCAGTGTCCTTAGTTTTGGGTTTTAATTTTGACAATTGAAACATAAATTGACATGTTATGTTACTGTTTAGTTTTGGTATTGTATCTTATGATATGGTCATCATGTGATATTTTTATCATTTTGGTTATTGATACTTATTTTTAATATGGTATGTTTTATTTAAATTGTGTTATCACTATAATAATGTGGTTATAGTCTCCCCATGATAAATATTAGACCCTCACTGGTAATCGGTATCATCTGGTGTATGGGGAGGCACATCTGAGGTCATGTGGTAGACCGACTCGAGCACTGATGTGTGGAACCTAATGCAAGACATCACAGTAAACCTGTACAAGGCATGAATACTAAAAAACATGTAAGGGTTAAATCAGTTTTATAATAAAATGGTTATGGTATTTCAATTATACTTTTGTTTCATCGATTACACAACATGAAAATGGATTTCACGGCCTCCAAATCCCATGAATTGGTATTTTATGGAACTGTATGAGTGATTATTAATTCATACACTTGATCCCCTCTTCCTTATCAACTTAGAGGAACTCATGGGTGATTTTGGAGACCTATGATCCTCCCACATCATTTTTTCCTATGATGGATCATTATTGTAGTTGCAGTGCATTTCTTCGAGTGAGTAATCATTTTTTATTATTCATTTCCTTCGATCATAACAGTATCGCTGGGTTGAATTATTGGATCCACAGATATGTGATGATAATATTTTGACTTCCTTCTAGATATTTTATGATATTTTCTTCTATAGGATAACCCTTCTATTGGTTGTGGTGTGGTGTGTGAGTTTCTTTGAGTTATGTTGTTATCTTCCCTCTTCGCCAACAATTTTTCTTATTGAATTGATTATTTGAAGTGACAATGAATTCTAGGTACTATATTATCGTGGTTGCATTCTTCCTAAATGGTGGATCCAATTGAAAGAATGTAATATCTTGAGTTTGAGGGAGGTGGATCCATCATTAGCTTATGTTGGATGAAATTCATTTATAGGGTTTTTATAAATTATTTTATAAATAAAATGACATGATTTAATGATTGATTTCTGTTTGTACAGGTGGTTTTTTTTTAAAAAACGGGTTAACCATTGTTTTGGTAAAAGAAAAAGTATTTTACAAGAATTATGAATTTGATTTAATGAATTGTTTTGAAAGAAGGATTTAGATGAAATGGTTTGTAAAATAAAACACATGTGAAGCTTTGGGTACTTGGTTAGAAGGATTAGATTGGGGATATAGTACGTCTTGTATCACGATGTTCAATCATGGGATATTCCACTTCTCCCTAGTCCTGTTGATCTAGGGAATTAATATTGAAATTATCAGGGGGTTCACTCATAGGGTGATTCTCTACTCCTTAGAAATATTTTCTAAGCACATGATTTTGAACAAGTCATTGATTATTATACATGTAGTCTACTAGCCTGACCTATAGTAATCCTTGGCACGATGATACATGTTATTTTATCTTGTACTATTTTACCTTGTACTATCATGTTTTGATATGATATATGTTACATGATTTTTTTATTAGAGATATATTATTTGATATATATATATATATATAAAATTATTTGAAACTGTTTTACCTAGATTTACTTTGAAATGTTGGAAAAATGGAAAATTAAATGTTTTTCCAGGATTTTGATATAAAAAATATTAAACTATTAATCATGCCTTAATTTATTTACTATTTAGAAATTTCATATTATTTCATAAATACTTCTTATGGAACACCTGAGTGGGGTCCTACTGAGCCTATTTTCTCACACCCTTTGCACCCCTTCAGCTGTGTGTAGACCTTTATATGTTTTTTGATGTGTGGAAAGGAAAGGTTCTTCATTGAGGCAATTAGGTTTCTATTTGTTGGGCCAGGGTAGCTGGTGGGGTAAAGGTGGGTGTTTTCCCATGCTATCACATACAATAATTAGTTTCCATTTTAGTTTTCCATTGATGTTTCATTTGTACTTATGGGTGTTCTGGCTGCTTTGAGTTGTATTATTTTTGTATCCTTCTTTTAGTTATGTAATATATTTATCCATTATGTTATTTCTATATATAATATAAGTGAGCAGTGTTATTTCATCTAGTTGTGTGAAATAATTTCCAAGGGTTGTTTTTTATTCTTGGGTGATAGTCACCAGCCCCTGGGGATTGGGAATTCCCATCAATTATTTGTAAATTTTAGCAGGGTATCAGTTTGAGAGGGAATTTAGGTCGGGTTCGATGAAAATATAGAAATTTGTGAATGTTCAAGTGATAATAAACATAAATTTAAGAATATTTTTCTTCCTAAATTTCATGAAGTTTGGGAGAATAAATAGGAGGAATATCTCAAATGGAGGGTAAAATGTTTCCTATATGGAGATTAAGGTTATTAGTAAATAAATTTCCAAATAATTTGATGTCTTATATGTGGGTTATTTGAAAAATTTCTGATTCATTTCCCTAAACTAAGGGATATACCCTATAACCAGTAAATAAATATTTTATATCAAATCATTGAATTAAAAGAGTTGAAATATTTATGTATTTCGATTTAAAAATATTTTTTTGAAGTATCTTGACAATTTTATTTTAGTTAGAAGAATCATGAAACATATAAAGACAATGAAATCATATATGCCTCCTTCTAATATTAACATTAGAGTTTTGGATTATATCATGGGTTTATAAGTTCATGGTTGATCATAATTAAAAATACCTAGACATGATTCATGAGGTTTTATTTGATAAGAGTTTATCAAGATTACAAATATTTTGGGAGGTATTTATGGAAATAAAACCTTTTTGTTTTTTATTTGATTAAGTGAAAAGTTTATTTTAGAAAGAACACACTTACATTTTAGTTGTATAAGATTAATAGAATTGGTAAAAATTAGGGTTTATCTTATCTATTATGATCGAGTAAATATGGGTTACTATGATTTTAGAATAATATTAATATAGTTTTTTATAAAATATAAACATCATGTTGGGTGATAAATTATTACATATGGAAAGTCCAAAGGGATTGAACCCATGACTGAAGGGAGAAAAGAGTAATACACCTACAACTGGCTAATATAAAATATTATTTATAGTGGGAAAACATGAAGAGATATATTTCTAGTTATTTTTTTATGTTCATGGTATGTCCGCATGTTAAGGTACAAATAATAATTTTTAAGAGCATGCAATAACCATTAATGATTTAAAAATGGAAAGGGGAAAACATCACTTTGGATTTTTTAATTGGAATTATCCAAAAATATTAAGGGAATAATATTATTTTGGTTATATTAAATATACATACAAATTATGCAAAAATCATCACTTTTGAGAAGATTTCCCTCCAGATCAGCCTGCTATGACATACATTAATGAAGTGTTATGGTTTCAAGGAGTACGACATTCAAATGTATCTGATCTGGATCAATGGTTTATCTCAATGTTATAGTGAATACTAAAGAAAGATCTTGATATAGAGTTGATTTTCAACACATCATATCATCCTACAAAATGGTCAGTCAAAGAGATCACTTCAGACCATTGAGGAAATGTTATAATTTTTTTTCTATGGATTTAAAAGAATATTGGGATTAAAAACTTCCTATAGTTGAGTTTTCTTACAATAATATATTTCAATTGAGAATTCATATCGAACCTTATGAATCCCATTATGGAATGAATTGTAAAACTCTAATGTACTAGAATTATGTTGTAGAAATAAATCTATTGGGGCCATATCTTTCTGATGAAATGGAAAATAATTTCAGAGGCATTCAACATCATGTAAGGGAAGCACAAATATAACAAAAAATTTATGTCAATAATAATCATCAAGATATAGAATTTTAAGTTGGTGAGAAGTTTTTTCTTTGAATTTCACCACAGTAGAAGGTTAAGAGATTTTGTAAGAAGGGGAAATAATCCCTTGGTATGTTGTCCCCATTATTTTTTTATTATATCAGTATGATAGTCTATTAGTTGAAATTTCCACCAAAGTCTCTCAATTTCATGATGTGTTCCTGGTGTCTATCCTAAGGAAGTAAGTAAATGATGTATCACATGTACTAAACACAGAGTTTATTTCTATATAGAAGTATTTTTCTTATGAGGAAAATACAATGCATATTTCTGATCAGAGAGATAAATTTCTATGAAATAAGACCCCTCCCTTGGACAATGTTTTGTGGAAAACCAACTAGTTTGAAGAAGTTGTGTTGGAACATGGGAAAATGATGAGGTATAAGAATAATCATTGTTTTATTAGAGTTTTTAGTATTTTGGGAAAATCCCTTTTAAGGGGGGTATAATGTAACAAACACAGTTCTTATAAATTTTTAATTATTTCAAATAAAATAATTTTCCTTTAATATCTTGTGTTATACATAATTACAAGTTATAATAAAACACATTATATTATTAATAGTATTATTTAAATATAACTGTTATTACCTATACATTAAACATCATGATATTAAAATATATTTTTTAAAATATTTATTATAATAATTTTTATAATGAAAACAAATTGAAAAAAATTACTTAATTTTTGAAAGGACCTTCATATGTTTCAAAAATACTATTTTTTCAAAAAGTGTATTTATTTACTTTTTAAAGAATAAAAAAAGATTTTTTTAATCTTTTAGAAAATTAATGTTTATAATAAAACCCATATTTCAAATCATCATTTTAAATATTGATATATTTTTTCTAAAAGCTTAAACATATTCTCTTTATAAAACCTCTTTCTGGTCACATCTGTGGGTTTAATTTTAAATTTAATTTTGACACTTAAGTGAAAGAAATTTGGAAAATTTTATTCCATATTTTTAATAAAAATAATTTATACTATATAATAATGTTAAATTAATTTTTTAGTATAATTAATAGTAAAAATATAAAAAACTGTACTACAGTTAAGGTTTAAATTTGTTTACCAGAGGGGTAAACTAGAATGATAACGGTTAATAATGACCCAATTTTTTTTAAAACAATTTTTGTTGAAATATTTCAACCTTATATCTTTTAGTCTCTAGAATGGTCTATTTTTGAGCCTTTTAAAATGTGAAAAACATGGGTATGACTTTTTCTTTTAAAAAAATTACAAGTGTGCCACTCACCTCACTTATAAAAGTCCAACCCTTATATCTCCTATTCACACTTCCAAAATACTTTTGTTAATTAAATACATGAAAAGATAAATTCTTTACTTAAATCCTATTATACTATAATCCTTACTTATGTCAGAAATCCATCATTATAAGGCTTTTGGTGCAAACCAAAATGAGTTTTCCGTGGAAGAGGTAACACCTCTAACCGAACATTTTATTTTTATTTCATCCTACACATCATTAAATTCTTATTAAACCATGATTATATTATAAAATAATAATATTAATTATAATAATATTATTTTAGGTTAATTTCATGTCCTATATCTATCTCCACTACCAACAAATTATAAAAAAATCATCATATGTTTGTATGGAGAACTATCGCCTTGCAAACAAATGTTATATGTCTTCCATCACTATCTCTAAAAGATGGATATAATTAAGAATTAAATAGTTATATAAGATATTAATGATATTATTATACATCAGGGATTATTATATAATATATACCTTTTTTACTTTCCATTCTATGGAAATATGATAATGCCGCTTGTGTGTACGACATACTTCCACCTCAAGAAGCAATGTGATTCATTCATTCTTTACATGGAAGGTAATAAGGGTGGTTTTAATTAAAATATGTGATATATATTAAATAAAAATTATTTTATAATGGAAATATATTACATACTCGTATTGCTTTCAATCCATCTAGAAAATGGAATGAATGTTTGTTCGTACATATGACTTACCATCTCCATGAATGATGATTTATTTTTTATCTCTAACTCATATAGATTACTATAAAAACATACATAATAAAAATATATGATATTTATTTAATGGTTAAAATTTTTATTTTATTTAACCATGATAATATTATGATGAACAAAAATAACAAAGAAAAACATACATGAAAAACAAATCAATTATTCCCCTAAATGTTACATTAACAACGAATTGTTAATAAACAGGTAATAAATGGTCCTAAGTAAATCATATCTAATATCATATATACATATTAATATATTATTGTTATTAAATATATGTATGATAAACTTATATTAATTATAAGTGGTTTTAATGTGTATAATGGAACTAGATAGTTTTGCTAAGGGATTTCCATCGTACTTTTTTACGTATATGAGACATATTCCATTTTCACCACCTATTTATTTTATGTTGTGTATATTTTGAGCAGGAATTTATTTTATAATTATTATCCGGATTATTATTTTGTATTTAAATATCTATTTCAGTATCGAACATTCATGGTGTTTTTGGTTAAAATGTTACTAAGGTTGTAAGGTATTTTTGTCTCAATTTTCCTTCCTTAAGACATATGTTATGTTATGAAACAATCTTCTTTTATGAGGTGTATATACAGACCATTTGATATTTAATATCATTATTTTTTTCTGATATTTTATGTTTTATTTAATGTTAATAATTAATTGGGTGTACAATTCAATGTTATCAAAGTGGAAAAGATTTTATGGTACAATCTCATCATTTATCAGGATTGTTTATGATGTTGTTTTAGATGTATAAATCCAATGACCCATCTCTCAATAATCTCATGAATTTCCATCTCCTAGGTTTATGTCATGAGAATAAATTCTTTCCCTTTATTTTACACTATTTATATACTCATGTGTTCAAAAGGATTATCTTAAGGAAAATCGTCATTATACATATCTTCGGTCAAAAACCTATTTTTCATCCAGAAAATTTATTTCATAACATATTTTGAAAAATGTATTTAAAAATATAAAAATAATTTATTAATTAAATAGTTACCAATTTTGTCCTCTTTAAAATATTTTTTTGAAAATAACCTTCACTATAATGTGTATGGAATGAATGAATATCTCCACTGTTTTGATCAATCATTTCTTTAAGGATTCCTTTTTAATCATACATTGTAATTTTCAAATAAAATGATTTTTATTTTTTATTTTTTTTAAATGTTATTTCAAATTTGGAAAGGACATATGGAATTAATCCTTTATATTACATAAATATTCCATTACACAGAACAAACCGCAAGATTTTTTAATTATTAGTTTCTTGGAAATTAGGAACATAAAACATGAAAATATAAAAAAATATTCTATTACATGTTAAAGGATTATTCATCGGTTCACCCTTAGTTCCCATTACTCCATATCATATCCTGGGGATATAATTCAAAGGAAATGGGTGATCATGATCCTATTAAGGGAATGATAAAGGGAGTCATTTAACATATGATTATGATGCATATCAATAAAAAAATGAGGTATAATAATATGGCATGATGAAGAGAACATGATGTGTGTCACAATAAGAAGAAAATGGATCATATCATGTCAATGTGTCTACAACATTTAAATGAGATAGTCATAAGCATATCACCAAGGTTTATCATCATGGTGTCTTAAATAAAAATTACCACAGTAATTCCCCAATATACACTACTGAAAAAATGACCTATACCCATGGTTTTTAGAACCATGGGATGGAATGGCGTCGGTATAGGTGTCTCAGCCTATACCCACGGTTTGGAGAACCGTGGGTATAGGAGAGTCAAATGTGGCACACGCTAGAACAGTGTGGAACACAACACACCCCACAGTTTTCAAACCATAAATATTTTATTACAAAAAACAAAACATAAGATATTTTAATTATTAGTTTCTTGGAAATTAGGAACATAAAACCTGAAAATATAAAAAAAATATTCTATTACATGTCAAAGGCTTATTCATCGGTTCACCCTTAGTTCCCATTACTCCATATCATATCATGTGGATATAATTCAAAGGAAATGGGTGATCATGATCCTATTAAGGGAATAATAAAGGGCGTCATTTAACATTTGATTATGATGCATATCAATAAAAAAATGAGGTATAATAATATGACATGATGAAGAGAACATGATGTGTGTCATAATAAGAAGAAAATGAATCATATCATGTCAATGTGTCTAGAACATTTAAATGAGATAGTCATAAGCATATCACCAAGGTTTATCATCATGGTGTCTTAAATAAAAATTACTATAGTAATTCCCCAATATATCATAAAAGAAGTCATATCTAGAGTCTAATTATTTACTAAATGCATTGGATCACAATGAAGGAACACCCTTCATTGGTCTTAATTAATTTGATACACATATTTAATAATAAATCATTTCATCAATAAACCATGGAGAATAAATAATTAGATTCTTATCAAAATCATGTCTTAAAAAATGTATTAAAGACATGAAAAATACATAATTGTTAGCCTAGGAAAAGGGAATATGGGTTTTGTATGTGTAAATACATAAATAAAAAAATTATATTAACATATATTTTATTTACCATAGATAAATAAATGGTTTTGGTATTTACTATCTAATAATTACTTATGTAAAAATGAGAAATTGAGAAGTAAATTTGATAGCATGACGACTATAAAAATGGATTTAGAAATGGGTAAGACGATAGATAACAAATTTCCCTCACTGAAAAAGATTATTTAAGTAGAAATGATATGATAAAATTTATAAAAATATAAAGTGAAATTCCCATTATATGATAGACCAAAAACAATTGCATAAATGGAAAAGAAGATGATGAGAATTCCCTAACCTTGAATAGTTTATCATAAATCTAGATGTTTGGAAAATTTGGATATTAAGGAAATTGTGGGGTGACTCCTCGGGATAAAAAATTACAATAAAAACATGTTTGATGGTTTTAGAGTTAAGGGAATTTTTGAAATGGGTAGGTATTTATATAAAAAGGGGAGGGATTATTTCATAATCTCCAAATATAGGTCTTATAATGATGTGGGAAATGAAAACCCATTGGAAAAACCATGATTTTTCTCATTATTTTGTATATTTGGGAAATATTTTATGATATTTTAATCCATTATGACTGAAATATATTTTAATACTTATTTTCACATGGAAAGGTATATTTTCCTTAAAGTAATGTTTTTAAAGTCAAATTTTCCATTCTGATATTTGGAAAGTCACTTATAGGTTTGAAAATTAATTAAAAGCTATTGAAATACTTAATATTAACATTATAACATATTATATTTCATTTATTTTGTTTAATTAATTATTAAATCATTAGTATATAAATATTAAGTCCTATAACATACAAAAAACACAAAACTGTAATTTTACTATTCACTAAAATATAATGTATTTTATAAAATTCTAAAAACATCACTCTAACCTAATTTTGATGTGTTTATTTGAAATATAATATTTATTTAATCAAAATAAATCTCTAAATATGATAATTTTTAATTTAAAATATAATCATTCTTATTTATTGAAAAAAGTATTTCTTAAGACAAAGTCAAATTTCTAACACTTACACACGATTCCTTCGATATTATAAAATAATTTTTTCATTTATATTTAAATATGAGTGTTTTATAAGAATATTTAATTAAAAATAGTACTTATAGTAGCTTATTTTTATTAAAATAATGTATATATTTTCTAAAAATGCAATAATTTTTTATTTCCATCCAATAATCAAGGTATTAAATTGGTCTTACACAAACAGATATTTTATGAAAAAAATTATTCTAAAAGTGGGTTTTATGGAATAAATATTTTATTTAAACAAAGTAAATTACACTTTAAGTAACTAAGGAATATATATGTAACCCCTTATTACACCCACATACACCTTAAGGGTAATGTGTATGATGGTGGTAGTTACATGGGGTGTATTAGCTAACATTTACTGAGTGGTAATATCTAGTAACTTGAACTTATACAATAAGATATTTAATTAAAGACTCAATTGTTGGAGCTAGAAAATTGATTGGTAAAGAGAAAACCGTAATGATTCTACCCAACTCCCGTGTTCCAAAAAATGGGCTTTAAATGGATTGACTCTACTAGTTGAGGCCATCCTTTCTATTTTCTCCATAAATTATCCTTTGTAATGACTACTTCTAAAAACTAATTAAAATGAAAAAATTATTACCATTGGGTATAGTTCTGAAAGTTCAAATGGACCAATAGTTATATTGACCAATGGTCATATAACTATTCAAAGAGTCACATTACTCCTTATAAATACTACTTTATTATTTCACTCAACATTTACTACAATTACTTATAATGTTATATTTTAATTTTCTATTATATTTATTGGTTTACTAATATTTTGTTTCACTTATATAGTGTTGCACATGGGGTGATGATTCTAGATGATTGTGGGGGTCCTTATTTTCTCGTTTTAACTTTTTTTATTTTTTATTTTTTGTCAAATTGTAATTTTTTGGAATTTTAATTAGTTTCATAGCTATCTAATGTAATGAAATTTGTTAATAAGACAAGATTTTGTTGTTTTCTCTATATTTTGTACTTGTATAATATTTTAAAATATGACACACATTTTATTAGGAAAAAAATATCATTTAAGATGTTTTAGTTATTAAATTCACCCCCTATAGAAATTTATTACTAGAAATATAAACTCATATTATTAGTTGAGAATAGGTGAGGGTACTTCTATTTCAATTTTTTAATGGTTACCATGTCACCTCTTCATTAATATAATTCCTATTTAATACTTTTATTGGGTTAGAAGTCTTGTTGTGTATAAATTTGTCTATACAGTTCAGGATCTCTAATTACTTCTCCCCATAAGAGAGGTCTTATTCTAGTTATACCACCACCATATAAAACACATATGAGGGATCAGGTATGTACTTATTCATGTGTGATATGTGGAATAGATCATTAAATTGAGCTGAATTTATTAAAAGTTCTTGATTATGGGCCAGTACTCCTATGCGATCTAGTATTTTAAAGGGGCCAATGTACCTTAGGCAAAGCATCCCTTTATTTTCAAACCAAATGAGTCTCTTCCACGGTGAAATATGAAGGAATTTTTTTCTCCAACATCAAACTAAAATCCCCTTTGACATTTTTTAGCATAGTTATTCTATCGGCATTGTGAAGCATTTATATATTATTGTATGGAATGATCCTTTTCTATAATTTAATGCACACAATCATTCCCAAGTATCTTTATCTCACCAAATTCATCCAATAATGTTTGATTTCAATGTCACTTCTCGTATAGATCTTTATAAGGTGTCATTGGAATACTCAAGTGGATGATATATTGTATAATAACTAAACTAATTGGAGGTGTTAGTTCCATCCACCATTGAATTTCAATGATCATTTTATCATCATTTAATCATGTTTATGTATTTTTTATTTATATTGTACATTATTTTGGGGGTGATATGACATACTGAAATTCAATTTAGTATTCAATGAATGATGAATATTTCTATAGAACATATATCTGAACCTTGGATCATGATTAGAAACAATTGAATGTGGATCCCCATACAGCCTCACCATTTCATTTTTGTATATATTTCCAAGTTTTTCAAGGGAGAAATATTTATATATATGATGAAATGGATGTCATGTTGATTCAATCCATGATAACTCATATCCCACTGTTTCTTTTGGATGTTCATGGGAGACTAGTGATGATTTACATAGTGATATTTTCCAACTTTCCTTTAGGTATAGTTAGTAGTTACAATACCCCATTAGGAATTTGTTTCTCTCCCTTCACTTTTTGACACACCAAACACCATGAAGTGTAGATAGAAATATATATTTTCATATTATCTGACAAATAATGATCACGAAGATCCCTATTCATTTTAGTGAATTTCTGATGTATAGATATTATAGATCTATGTTCCTCATCCGTCAATTCAATAATTCTCATTTGGATTTATGAGAAACATACCGTTTTACAAAATTTTATTACATATTCTTTATGAATATAGAACTCAGGAAACCTCACATTCTTTATATTATATATCTTCTTTTTTATCAATGGTTCTTATATATGAGATATCATGATCTTCCCTAGTACTGATTTTTGGGAAGTCATTTTGGAAAGGATTGATGATTTCCGTTACCATATGATTCCCATATCCAACCATACTAGGTCCTTGATCAATAGATCTCCTAGAATCCTCATCATTTCCAGAACTACATGTTCTTTTCTAATTAAAACATTTTAAACATTTATTTCTATACTTGGGTGATCATGAATTGAGTAGCCATAGTATTTAAGAGGTTGAAACCATAATCTTTCGTTAATGTACAATTCCTTTATCATTAATATGCACAAAAATCATTAGTGGTTAATGTATATATCATATTTCTCTCCATACATATAGTGTATCCATATATTCCATGAAAAAATGACCCCAACTAAATCCATGTCATGAATAGGATAATTATACTCATGAGTCTTTAACTATTGAGATTCATAAGAGATCAACCTATGATTTTGTATAATGAAAATCCAATCCCATTTAGAGATTCATCACCATAAATAACAAATCATTCTCTTATAGAGGGTAAAATTAACATAGGTGTAGTAACCAATATATTCTTTATTTTATGGAATATTGGTTCAAATTCCTTTATCTAGATAAAATGTTATCCTTTTAATGATAACAAGGTTAGTAGATTATAGATTTAAAAAATATTTTCCACAAACCTCAAT
This sequence comes from Viscum album, assembly GCA_963277665.1. Lineage (NCBI taxonomy): Eukaryota > Viridiplantae > Streptophyta > Magnoliopsida > Santalales > Viscaceae > Viscum > Viscum album. The sequence goes on along the minus strand of OY728121.1, from coordinate 1,071,256,974 downwards.
TAATATACTTCTAAAACAAGGTAACTACTAATCTCAGTTAATATTGTATGGTGAGGGCACTCCTCTGTAGAATATTTCTTAGTTGGCTCAAATGAGTTTACTTTATTTGTTATAATTTCCATAAATAAGAAGACATGTAAAAACAAGAATTTTTATTTTATGAATTTTCTAAATAGCATCTATTTTCTTCATAGTTTCCGATATAATACATATATGATCACCATGCTCCTTGTGACATTAATAATAATTAAAACTACTATAAAATTTTCATGGTATTCTTTAAAGACTATATTCATTAAATCCAAAAATATAGCAGGATAATTTTTCAAGAGGAAGTAAATAACAAAAATCTCATAATTTACATATCTAGTTTGGAATATAGTTTTGTGAATATATTCTTTCTTCCCCATCAATTAGTGATACCCAAATTAGAGTTCAATATTGGAGAATAAATGAGCCCCAAAAGATGGTCAAATAAATCATAAATCCTTTTGAGAGGGTACTTTTTCTTCATTGTGATCCTATTAAGTTCTCTACAATCAATGCATATCCACATTCATCCATGTTTATTTATTAAAAAGAGAATAATTTCTACCCATGGAGTCACACTAGGTTGGATAAATCCATTCTCCAATATATATTTAAGTTGTTTCATTAATTACTCAAACACCAGATTTTCTATTCAATATGAGGAATTCTATATCATCTTGGATCCTAATATGATTTCAATAGATAACTCTACCTCTCTTTCTGGGGGAGGTTCAAGTAACTCTCTAGGAAATATGTTAATGTATTCCTAATTTATGGGTAAATTTTATATCCTTATACTTTAATTCCCTTCTCCCTTTTCATTTATAATCTCTATAATGTAGGTTATGTGAGGTTATTCTAGACAAATATTAGTCCTAGATATCTATCCTTTGAAAATAAATGTAGGTTGTCTATTCCAGACTATTGAAATTTAATTTCCCCTAAATTTGATCTTAGCATTATGCATTGAGATCCGGTCTATCCATAGTATATTTTCATGCTAGACCTTGGGAATGACTACTATATTTGAGATGATATTTTACTCTCCAATTATAATAATAGCATTTCTATATACTGTCATTGCTATAATAACCCCCCTTATATTCTTGACTGATAAATCTATTTATAGAAGCATGGGGATTGATTATATATTCGTTAAAATCATAGATGAATTAAAGGAATGTGTAGATCCCCAATTATGAAATATACTTTCTATCTTTGAGAGAACAATGAGTTTACCTACCAAAATATCATTTGGAGCCTCTACTTTAGATTTCATGATAAAAAATGCCCAATATTTTTCCCTTTTCCTATGTTGAGGTTCATGTTGGTTCCTCTCCCTTATCTTCAAATTTGTAAATTAATTGGAATTTTCCCAAGCTATCCAAACATGAATCATTGAACTCGAATCTTGGACTACTTCATCTTCCCTTCGATGTCAGTGTTGGGAAGTTAAGGATTCATCTCACCATGGTAGTTCCAATATATATTCTCATATCATTTTAACTTGTATTTCTTCCCACTCCCAATCAAGAAGTTTTCTAAATTCTACTTCACACAATTTTTTCACGTGGTAGTTTTCACTTTATTTCATCCTCTCTGATGATCAAAATTATTTTTGGATATTGGATCCATTGATCCCTTTTTTCATTTGACTTATGTGACCACTAAGTCTCTCAATAATATAATTCAAAAATAATTTTAGTCTGTAAAATCACCACATGGATTTCATATACTAAATTTTATATATTACCTCATATATAGGGTCCCATTCAACTGAAAAATATATCAATATTTTCCTTAATATCCATAATGAAGATATAGGTATATCGAGATGGTCTTTTAATGTACAATTCATAGCTTCTAACTAATTATTTTTAATTCTTCTTCAACTCTTGGAATTCCTTTTTCATGGATCCATCCTAGGTTATTTTTATTGCACCTCCTATCCTTGGTACATATATTAATGTAAAGGAGTGGTAATGATAATAGTAAGGGAAGAATAAAGGAATACATTTAGCATGTGATCATGAGATATATCAATAAGATCATGAGGCATAATAATATATTATGATCAAGAGAACATGGGGAATATCATAATAAAATGAACATGAATCATAACATGGGAATGTGGATAAACCATTTAAATGTTACATTAATAATAATATCACTAGGGTTTATCACCAAGGGGTCATAAATCGAAACTACCAAGGTTATTCACCATGGTACCATAACTATATCATCTCTAGGGACAAATTGTTTAAAACATTCATTGTAAATTTCTTAGGGAACACCCTCTTATATTTCATATTAATGTGATACATGTAGATCATAATCAATAATTTCATTAATAACCAGTGTATAATAATGAATGGGTTTCCTATAAAAATCATGACATAAAAAAGTGCTTAATGACATAGTCTTTACATCATTATTAACCCATGAAAATGTAATGTGGGTTTCATATATGAAAATAAAAAATAAGTTAATTATATTATCGTACAGGTGAATACCAATGTATATTGAAATTTTTTGGGTATTAAAAATATAAAAATTTATTATATAAATATAGAAATTGATAAGTACATTCAGTAGCATGAGAGGTACAAAATGTTGATTTAGAAAAGTGTAAAATGAGGGAGAAATAAGGTATATTATTGAAAAAAAAGTAATTAGAAAGGGTACGATCAAAATAATTATTAAACAAAGTAAAATTACCTTTATAATACATACACCAATATAATTACTTGAATGTAAAATAATATAACAATATTTCCCTCACCTTGAAGAGTTGATCTTATATCATTATGATTGGTACCTTCGGGGATTAAGGAAACCTTTGGGAACTTTTTGGGAGGGAAAATGATGATAAATTCATGGAATATAGATTGGAAGAGAAGGGGAAAGGTTAAATGAGTGGGTATTTATAGTTAAAGTAGAAGATTTATTTAATAATTTAAAAATATAGGTCATGGAAATATAGGTTATAGAAAAAGAATAACTATTGTCTTACCAACAATTTTACTCGTAGTTTTGGAAATTTGGGTCAAATTTTATGATATTTTAGTTAATTAAAACCAAAAACAAAATTTTAATATTTCATTGGACATTGAAAAGTATATTTTCTAAAATGTAATATTTTTAATGTCAAATTTTTCATTTTAAACATTTGAAAGTAACATCTAGGTTTTGAAAATGATTAAAAGATATTAAAGTACTTAATATTAATAAAATAAAATATTTTTTGTTCCTCCATTCTGGTTAATTATTTATTAAATCATTATAACCTAAATATAAATTCATAAAACAAACTCAAACCCCGAAAATGTATTTTTAATATTCACTGGAAAATAATAAATTTTAGAAAATTTTAAAAAATTCACAATAAATAATTTTTATGTGATAATTTATAATAAGATATTTATTTTATCAAAATAATTCTCTAAAATTTATAATTTTAACTTTTAAATACAAAGATACTTATTTATTAAGAAAATAATTTTTAAATATAATCAACTTTCTAATACTTATGAAAAATTACAAGGACATTAAAAAATTAGTTTATCATTTCTATTAAAATAAGAGAGTTTTAAAAGACTATTTATTTAGGAAAAATATTATTCAAAATACTCAAGTTTACTATTATATTTTATATATTTTATAAATATAAAATTATATTTTATTTGTGTCCACCTATCAATTTATCACGTTGTCCATACTTAAACAAATTATTTATTAAACAAAATTATTCTCAAAATGGGATTGATGAAATAAATAATTAATTTATAAGAACTAAATTACACTCTACATAACTAATTAATGGACATATAACCCATTGTTGCACCTGTTTATTCCTAATGGGTAAGTTTGGGGATTGTAGTATTGCCATGTGGTGGCTCGACTAACATCGACCAAGTTGTAATCTCCTCTAACTTGAATATCTCCCATATGGGATTTTTTTCTATTCACACTTTTTTTATGATCATCTTGGGATTTATCAAAGGTGAACCCCAGTGACGCTACCTCCTTACCAAATTATGAGAAATTGGCTTAAAATTGCATGTCTCTACCGGTAAAGGCAATTTTTGTCATTTCTAAATTAATTACCCTTTTTTGTTACTACTTATAAACACTAATTATAATTTATATTTATTACCAATGGGTATAGTTAAAAATGGTGATATATATATATGGTTGTATTGACCAATTCTCATATTAGACAAATGGACATATAACTATTATAATAGCCACGTTGATCTCTATAAATATTGTGTCATTCCTTTTCTGAAAGTTCACTAAAATGCCCTTAAGGTTGTATTTTTATTTTCAGTTATTTTTATTGGTTTACTAATATTTTGTTTCATTTTTATATTTTTGGATGTTGAGGTAGTGATCCTAGAAGATTGGGGAATTCCTTATTCCCTATTTATAGTTTTATTATAATATATATTTGCTATAATTGTTTTGATTGTAATTTTCATTGGTATCATAGATGACTAATATAATGATATTTATTAATTAGATAAGGATTTGATGGTTCCTCTATTTTTTTTGTGTATTATATTATATAATATTACAGAAATTTTATTGGGAAAAAACATTTAAAAATCAATGTTTGTTAAATAATATTTTCCTCAAAATATGTTATAAATGATTGTTCAAAATTATTTTCCATCTATGATGACATCCATTATTGTTTCCAATGCCTTACCAGGGATGTCATTTAATAATAACATTATTATTATTTATTTTATTGTTTTATGATGAAATCAAGCTTATAAAACCCATTTCACTTCGATGGGTTATACCATGATAAAATTCTTATGAAACCCTCTTGTTTTTACATAGTTTATGCTACGACAAAATGATTAAATGATTATCAAACCTATATATTTTCCATCAGTTCTGATATGATAAAATTTTTATGAAACCCATATCATTTCAAGGATTTTGATAAGCTGAATGTTTTATGATCGTGTGGAACACATACATATGATTTTAATTATGTGATGGGTGTGAAATATATTTATTTCTAATGCTTTGGGTAAAGATTTATATCTCTTGAGATAGACAAGACTAGAATGGGTATTGAACTTAGTTCAACAGGTTCATTTGTCTGTTATTATGGTCTTATGAGTGAACACTAACTAATATGATGGTTGGGAGATTGAACCCATTATACTATTATAGTCTTGGTATCATTCATTTACTAACATGGTAATGATTTTCAATGTTTATGTGAATTCCAAAATTCTTTGTCTTATACCAATTTTATGATCTCATGCTCATGTTTTTTTATTTTCTTATCCTTCATGTTTTATGAACTACCATTATTTATTCCATGACTCAAGATTTTTATCCTTGATATGGAAGGTGTGGTTTTAAAAATACAATGATCATGTACTCATACCCTTATGTTTATGTTATATATATATATATCCCATGTTTAGATTTACTGAGAATATGATCTAACCCTTTCTAATGTTTGATTTTTCCAAGTTATGATGAAATGTAATACGATTATATTCCCAAAAGGGGTTCTAGTTATGAAGAACATTACGAGAGATGATGTAGTTCTCCCATAAACTAATTCATAATTTTTCCATGTTTCTCAGGTAACTATTCCATTAAAATCCTTAGGCATGTTTTTTATAGTGTATGGAATGTACTTTTATAAAGATGTAATTTCGATGTATGAAAATCCAGGGTTTCTATATTAAATGTGCCATGATATATTATTATATAATTGTTATAACATAGCCATTAAATTAGCATGTATGAACATGATTACATAATATATGAAATACACATACATGTTCAACCCAATTTTTTTGATTAATTCTTTGGAAACAATCACTCAATTTTTACTAAATTCATTTTAAGGTTCAAAAATACATTTTCTTGAAAAAATGATATTTATTTATTTTTCAATGGAAATATTTTATTTAATTCCTAGAAAATTTTAAATATGATATCTATATAAATAATTTTATTTTTTAAATCATCATATTAATATCATCTTAATGAGAAATTCTAATAATTGTCTAAAAGTTTGATTTTTCAGTGAATAGTGAAAAATACTGATTTTTATTGAAAATTGTATTTTATTTTAAAATATTTAAAAAGTCAAATTCAAATTTAGATTAGTTTTGTAAGACCCCTAGATTTCAATGTATGTTATCTTTTAATGGAAATTCAATAGCTCGAATTGCAAGCAACACCGACTTGGCTTGTATTACATACAATGTTGACTATTTATGAAACAACACTATAATATTATAATTAATTAAACGATATATTTATAACTTATCCATTAAATATATTAATATGAATAGTTATAAATAAATTTTAAATTTTATTTATAATGTTTCCACATAAATAAAAAATATGTATACTGAAATGTATACGGTTCGGTAAAATAGTTATATGTTTAGAAATAATATTTTCTTAATAAAACAAATTTTAATGTACTTTAATGAAAAATAAAAAAATTAATTTTAGAAACTCTTAGAAATTGAATTTGGTTACATAGACATCATTTTTTAATTTGTATTATCAAAATTATCATATGATGATTTTTTGGTATTTTCTGAAAAGTTTCAATTTTTGATTAATAGTGAAAAATACTACATTGTTGTAAAAAACACTATAATGCCCCCACCCTAGAAGCTCAAAGTCAGTAAATTAATTTAATAAATTTCTATGATTACATGCAATTAAATCCCGAAGGCCTGATTAGTTTAGCAGTCTTGGAAAATAGATTACATACATGAACATTACATTATAATTCAAAACAATAAATAAAAAATAGATAATACTTTGAGAATTCCATTATTCTCCAAGATTAACCATGCATATTAAATGTATTACACTTATAGGAATACTGGGAAAAACATATGAAATGGGTGAGCTCTAATTCTCAATAAGGGTAAACAAACCAGCAGAGTCTTTCATAAATAAGCATTAACTTTTTTGGAAATGTATAAGACTAAAATACATGACTTTTAAACAAATCATGATCATAATATGGAATGAATAAATCAAATAATTCCATATAAACATTCACATGGATATTACACTAGTATAATAATCACATTTAATATCAATAACTAATCTTACAATGAGGTAATCTATAATGTCGAACATCATAACAACACTTTCAAGGCCTTGTGCCAAGACCATACATATGAGGTTAAGACGTTAGTCAAAACCCAAAATAGTTTGTCTCATTAGAACTGCTGATGCATCGAGGGGATTTCAATAACTGGTCCCCAACCCATAGGTCTTTCAATAAGCATTCCAAAACCCATCACTTTTTAAGTCCAATTCATTCCTCAAATGAATGGTGTAAAACACAACCAACATAAAAATTTGTAATAAAACTAGCATATAAAATGTTAATATATTAACCATAATACATAAATGGTATCACAAAAGCATGTCCATATTCAAACATATAATAAACCCAAAAAAATAATATGGTAGATGTTATCATAACCTATCAACATCAATAAATCATAAAATCAAACAAAGTATGTTGACATAGATGAAAAAAATCTAATAAAATCATTAAAACTCTTTGAGGGAAATAACCATTTTTACTTTTAAAACATTCAAAATTCAGGAGAATTATAAAACAAGACAGTTAGAAATATATTTTTTATTCAAAGTGGCACATACCAAATTGAAAAATTTTATCGTAATTAAAATTTGAAAACATTCATGTACATATAAATAAATCCTTAAAACCATTTTGAAAACATGGAAATTAATGAGAAAGATTGAGAAGAATAAATCATTAAAGCATATAAGATGATGTTTTAGTTATAGAGTCCCTTAAATAAAAGCATAAAAATATAATTTTTTTAAAAATTATAATGAACATTAAAGGAGGCATAAAATGTCCTTTATAATAATTTTATAATCATATAAATATTTATGTAAAATAATATGATGAATATTAAAATGGGGAAAGGAAGAATTCCTTAAACATTATAAGAATACCATAATACTTTGAACATTTAAATAATACTCCCAATATATTAAATGTAATATTTAATTAACATGAAGATAAATTCCATCATCATATCAAATATAATACGTGAAATATATACACAACACATAAGAAATAGCTTGTGAACATGACTTATGTCTCACGAAAATTAAATGTGAGACAAAATTCCATTTTAAAGATCATATCATTAGAGTGATGATAAATCAATGACATAATTACGTGTGGAAAAATATAAATCCACTAAATATAAATTTATATTCTGTATAAAACAATCATATTTCATTCACAAATATTCATGGAAGAATATAACCAATGACATAGATGTTGAACATAACTAATGAAAATTGTGTTAAGATTTATATTACTATATGTATGATACTCTCCCTATATATCTAAAACTCATATATAATGGATTTAAACATATTATTAACCTTTAAAGGAATCATAATAATATTTCTTCTATCATATATGATTCATTTATTACTTTATATTACACATTTTTTAATAATATTGAAGTTAATGAAACATTTCGGGTAATAATTACTTTGTTTATCATATGTGTTTTGACCTGTTATTATTTATCTTGTTACTTATATCATGATTCACTTACTTCTAGAATATATATAATGATATATTTATCATATATATTCAGTATATATATATATAATAGATAGATAAATGAAATGTAACACAATATTCATGGAGACGGTAGGCCGTATGTACGCAAGGACGATGATTCTGTTTTTATTATCGTATTGAATGGAAGTAATTAAATGAAACACACACACACACACACACATATATATATATATTATTCAGTATTAGTATCCTTTCTTATATTTAATATTTATTCAGCATGTAAATTTTCCTAATCATTCTGAAATTTGTGTAACGGCAGATGAATCTCATCGTGTGCTGGAGATGGTAGGTCGTACAGACACACGGGAAACAATATCATTACATTAATGGTAAATGGGGTATGAAAATTGATGGTATGTTAAATTTGAAGAATCAATATCAGGTCATATTTATTATTTATATCCATTTTATTCATCATTATACCCATTGAAATAATGTTAATATGAAAAACAGTTTACACCATGGTGTGGAGACGGTAAGCCATACGTATGCACGCGTGGTGGTATTATTTTTCATAGGATGGGAAAAATGAGGTAAATGGTTGAAAAATAATAATAAAAATATATAAAAATATATTATATTCTATAGTTATTAATTTATTATTGAAACAAATTAGGAAAATGATGTATAATAAGTAAATAACATTGAAAGAGTTGGTAAAACAATTACCTCTTCTTCGAGTGTCTCATTTTGATTAGCATAGAAGGAATCCATAAGTTGGATTTATACCCAAATGTTGGCATCTTTATTGAATTTACAGAAGTTTGGAGGATAAATGGTCTGGGATTATATGAATTAATGGTCCTTATATGTGTGAATTAAAGATAAGGATTGGATCCCTTTTATAAGAGAGGGGAGGGGTACATTAGGAATCTCCTAAACAATTAATTTATTATAAAATGAATTTAGATTTAAAAAATATAAAATTGATTTATTTAGATTATAAGATGAGTATGGATCTAAATAATCTCAACCAATGAATTTTATACATGTTTACATCACAAAATTATCCTTATTTTTGGATTTATCCCTTAGTGAAACAATTTAACTTTTACCGTGACAACCTGTCCTCTGACACTATATGGTTAATATAGTTGCAATAAACTACCCAACGAACCCCAATTAGATAATTTATGAAAACTTTAACATTATAATATTCATTTTGATGAAAAATATATTTTTAGGAATTTTATATCATTTCATAAATTTTTTTATTTTAAAATCTCATTTATATTAATTTTGACCCAATTTATTATTTGACTTTTTAAAAACTAATAAATACTTGATTACTCTAAAAAAACAAAATTAAATAGTACATAACATTTTATATTAATCCAAAAAAAATTATGGATTGAAATATTTCAATTGATATTTATTTTAATATTATTAATATCATTTATTTGATTCTTCATTTGTAAATCAATTCTTGCATCATCATTGAATCACTATTAAATTTAATTATTTAATTTCAAAAATTAAAAATAAATTATCACGATTTATATAAAAATTTTATATTTCTAATGAATATAAAATTTATCTTATGTTGAAACCTATATTAAAAATGATTTAGTTTTTAAAATTTGAATGTGACATTTTAAACTCTTTTTTAAATAAAATATAATAAATGTCCTAATCTAACAAAATTGGATTAAAAAGGTTCATATTTTTTAAATAAGGTTTATTTTGGTATAAAAAACTTTTCTAATGAAATTAAGACTAGTGTAAGGGTAATTTTATATTTTTATAATATTATGCTTAACATTAATAGCCGTATTTACCTTTAACCATGGTAAATAAAATTGAAAAGTTATTATTCACCAAAAACTATTTTTATCCTATTAGAAATAAGTTTTCATACAGATTACATCCATATAAGTTTTTTTTAAATTCAATTCACAGAATTAGTGAAATTTGGTTTAATTCTAATCCGGGAGATTTTCTTAGAAGGTGAGCAAAAGAGGCTTTCAAAAGTTAAATATATTCTTATATATAATTCTATTATAAAAATTATTACAATCGCTTATATTGGGTTAATATGTGTATTATTTATCAGTTGTGACATTGAAATAAATTTTCATTAAAATAATTATTTAAATAAAAAATTTGGATTTTAACAAAAATGAAGTATTTTGAACAATTTATCAAAAAATGAAAGCTTTAATAAAAATAAAAACAATTCACCATAAAAACAATTTATCATTGTAAATATGTCTTATTTATGTGAAAAAATTATAAATAAATTTTGAAATTTATTTATTACTATTGATATTATAATATTTAATGGTTAAGTTACAAATATATCATTTAAATAATTACAATACTAAAATGTTGTTTAATTGAAATTCAATGTTGTGTGTAACGCAAGCCATGTCGATGTTGCATTTAATACACTCTATTGTATTTATTATAAAAGATAACATACTATGAAATATTGGGGTGTTACATTTTTCCCTCCTTCAATAAATTTCATCCTCACATTTTGAGATTTCACTTAGAATAAAAATGGTTGATTATAAATAATACCATTTTGGAAAACCCAGATCGAAAATAGGGTTAATAAAACATAGTCCCAATAAGAGGGAAAGAGAAATTCAAAGGTCACCACCAAATTATGCTTTTGAGTTAGAGAACATTAATTGAAAGTATATATATGTACATGTAGGAAAAACATAAATATTTATAAGGAGTGATTGGCATCATCAATCCCTAATAAGTGAAAGATAAATATAAATTTGAGGGCCTCGAAGCCAAAAATCTATGATGATTTAAAATACCATTGGGTAACAAAATATGGTATTATGATTAATTTTTTTTATACCTTTCCTTATTTTTTATTTATTTTTTTACTATCCTGATAATAACTCATAAAAAATAATTGATTTCAGATCATGTTTCAAAGTTATCTTTTGGTTGTTCTTTGATCTATTTTCACTTATTTTAATTCACATATATAAGGATATTCATGATGATTATTTATTCATGAATCATTTTTAAAGAATCATACATTACAGAATTATTTCATTGATCCCTTAAATTTGTTCTAAAAACAAAAATTTTATCACATAATATCAAATAAATCATACTTAAACCTCAAAGAATAATATCCAATGTTCAACGTAACCCATTTCAAACATAATCCATATTCACTATCCAAAATGGTCTCTAAATTTAAAAAATGAATCTTAACACTGGATTCCCAAACCATATAATGTAGCTCTTATTATCACATACAAAATATTTGAACACTTTTAATGAAAACAATTATGCATCCAAATCCTTAAGGAAGTAGTCTTGTAGTATAATCCTTATATATCTCATGAATCATATAACCACAAAACTATTGATGTAATAATTCATGAATCCAGATACCAAATAACATTAATAAGTCCACTTAACTCTTATAACATTAACTATGCTTCAAGATATTATTCCTTATGACATCCTTCATCTCATATTTCTTTCATAGTCCCTTCGTTATCATAAGTATAACCTTGCTGATTCTGACCGTCGACCAAAACATAAGTCACACTATCAGAAACACTAATCATAGTGATATAGTCATGGATAATCATATATAGGATCTCCGAATTATTCCATATTCTTCTTAATCCATAATTCCATAGGATTAACCTAGGTTATCCATTACCATATATAATTGTTGATATCAAATACATATATTTATCCTCAATGTCTATATTATTGTTATATCCTCTATTAATTGATTTCTAAATCTAGTCTCCAATGTTGTTGCTAAAATTACATTGATAACAATTGATATTTCTTAACCCCAGAATCCCAGAGTTAGTGAATTATTTTAATACATTTTCCTAATTATAAGGAATCAAATCCCAAAGGATTAATCAGTTTAGAAGTCTTAGAAAATAGAATATATACATGAACATTAAGTCAAAATTTAAAACCTTAAATTTAACATAGATAATCCTTTGAGAAATCCATTTTTCTCCTACCATAACCCTGCTTATTAATCATAATACATTTCAAGGAATCAGGGGAAAATAAGACATAAGAAAGGGGTGATCTATAGTGTTCTGTAAGGATAAACAAATCCAATATAGGCATTCATAAATAAACATATTCTTTTAAGGAAAGGTATAAAACTGAAACTCAAGCCTTTTAAAAAAATATTAAGCATAATATGGAAATAATAAATCATATAATTCCATATAAAAGTTCACATGGATATTCTACTAGTCGAATAATCATATGTAATATTAATAAAAAATCTCACAATGAGAGATTTCATAATGTTGTACATCATAACCACACTGTCAAGGCCTCATTCCAAGACCATACATATACAGGTAAGAAATTAGTCAAAAACCAATATATTTTTCCTCATGAGAACTATCGATGTATTGTGGGGATTTCATTAAGCAATCCCCAACCTGTAGGGATTTTATTAAGGGTTACCAAACCCATCACTTAAAATTTCCTATGAATTCCTCATATAAAAGGGGTAAAACATTACCAAAAAAACATTAAAATTAAAACTAGCATACTAAATGTCAATATATTAACCATAAACCATTAATGGTATAAAAAAATAACATCCACACTCAAATATATCATAAAACATTTAATATAATAATGTATATTATATCATAACAATCAACTTCAATTAAGCATAAAATCCAAAAAAGATGTTGATATAGATGAAAATAATCAAATGAAATTATTAAATCTTTTTGAGATAAATATACCATTTTTTACTCTGAAAACATAAAAATGAGAGGCAATTTATAAATGAAGAAATTTAATAGGATATTTTTTATTGAAAGTGTCCCATTCCACTTTGAAAATTTTGAAATGAATTAACATTTTTAAGCAGTCATGTCCATATAAATATATCCTTAAAATAATTATGAAAAAAGGATATTAATGAGAAGGATTTAGAAGAATAAATCTTCAAAGCATATAAAATAATTTTTTTATTAAATATTCCCTTACAAAAAACCTTAAAAAGAATAATTTTTTAAATCATTTTAATGATAATTAAAATATAAATAAAATTTCCTTTATAATCCTTTTATATCCTTATAAATAGTTATGTAAAATAATATGAATAATAATGAAATGTATAAATGAATAATTATTTAAACAGTCAAAGCATCCATTATTAATTTGATCATTTAAACAATAAGTCAAATATCACCAAAGGAATATTTAAATAACATGATGATAAATTTTTTCATTATATCAAATATAATAGTAGTACTATATACACCACACATAATAAATAGGTGGTGAACACAACTTATATCTCACAAAAATCAAAAGCGAGATGGAATTCCCATACAAAGGTCAAATCATTAGAGTGAGGATAAATCAATGAAATAATTACATGTTAAAAAATATAAATCCACTATATATAAGTGGATATTTAGTATAAAATAATCAAATTCCATTCAAACATATTCTTGTAAGAATATAACCAATGACATTGATCTTAAACTCAACAAATGAAGATTGAGTTAAGATCTCTCTTAACATAGGTCTGATACTCTCTATACAAATCTAAAAATCCTATATACTAGTTTTAAACATATTATTAACTTCTAAAAGAATCATAATAACCTTTATGATATCATATATGAATCATTTATGTCTTTATATTAGCCTTTTATTAATAAATTCTAAGTTAAAGCAACATTTCAGGTAGTAATCGCTTTGTTTAGCATATGTGTTTTGACTTTTTATTATTTATCTTATTACATATATCATGATTCAAATAATTTCAGAATGTATAGAATGATATAATTATCATATATATTCAGTATATATATATAATAGATGGATAAATGAAATGGAACACAATGTTCATGGAGACGGTGTGTCGTACGTACGCATGAATGATGATTCTATTTTTCATATCGCATTGAACGAAAGTAAGTAGATAAAAAATATATATTATTCCATTATCATTATCATTATCATTTCATATATTTAATATTTATTCAGTACATACATTTTAATAATCATTCCAATGTTTTTTTAATGGAGGATGAATCTCATCGTGTCCTCGAGACGGTAGGTTGCACGTACACACGAGCAACAATATCATTTTATTAATTGTAAAGGGGTTTGGAAATGGATGATATGTAAATTTGAGGAATAGATATAATTTAACATTTAGTATTTATATCCATTATATTCATCATTATACCCATTTAAATAAATTGTATATATAAAGTTGTTTATGCCACGACCTGGAGACGGTAAGTCGTACGTATGCACTCATGGTGGTATTGTTTTTCATCAGATGGGTAAAAGGGGGAATATGTTTATACCATAATCATAAAAATATATCTTAATATATTAGATTTAGAAGTTATTACATTATTGTAGAAACAAATTAGGAAAGGGAAGTAGAATAAGTAAAGAACTTTGAAAGACTTGAAAAAACAATTACCTCTTCTTCGAGTGTCTCATTTTGATTTTCACAAAAGGACTCCATAGGGTGGCTTTCTGCCCAAATTTAGGCCTATGGGATGAATTGATGGAAATTATTAGAATAAATGGTCAGGGTTTGTCTGAATTAATGGTATTTAGATGTGTGAATTAATGATAAGTATTTTTGGAATTTTATAAGAGAAGGGAGGGGTACATTAGGAAACTCCAAAACAATTAACTTTTTATAAAATGAATATCTATTTAAAATAGCACAAATGTGATTTATATAGATGATAGTATGAGTATGGGTCGAAATAATCTCAACAAATGAGTTTTAGACATGTTTAGGTTACAAAATTAACCTTATACTTTGGATTTAACCCTTAGTTAAACAATTAAATTTTTTTTAGTGACAACATTTCTTCTAACACTATATAGTAATCATAGTTACTATAAAATGCCCGACGAACCCTAATTGGATCATTTATGAAATATTTCACATTATAATAGTTATTTGGACGAATTATATAATATTATTAATTTTATATCATTTAATAAAATTTTATTTATTTTAAAATCTTTTTTATATCAATTTTGACAGTATTTATTATTTAACTTTTCAAAAACTAATAAATTCTTGATTCCACTAAAAAACAACATTAAATAATCCATAACATGTCATATTAGTCGAATTTTTTTTATGGCATGAAATATTTCAAATGATATTTATTTCAATATTAATAATATCATTTATTTGATTCTTCCTTTAATAGATAAATTATTTCATCATCGTTGAATCACCATTAAATTTAATTATTTAATGTCTAAAAATTATAAATAAAATATCCATATTTATATAAAAAAAATTTATTCCTAATTTATATTTATAGTAAAATTTATTTTATGTGTAAACCTATATTAAAAATGACTTAGTTTTTTACAGTTTAATTTTACATTTTCAACTTTTCATTAAATAAAATCTAATAAATGTCCTAATCTAACACATGTGGCTTAAAAAGGATAATATTTTCAATAGAAGGTTTATTTATATTGAAAAATTTATTCCAATGAAATTCGTACAAGTTTTAAGGTAATTTTATAATTTTATAATATTATGCTTACCTTTAATTTCCCTATTTACCTTTAACCGTGGTAAATAAAATTCAAATGTTAATATTCACCAGAAATTACTTTGATATTATTAGAAAAAAAATTTCATACTGATTACATCCATATATATATTTTTAAATTAAATTCATAGAAGAAGATAATTTATGTTTAATGCTTTTCTGGTAGATGTGCCTAGAAGGCGAGCAAAAGAGACTTTAAAAAGTTAAATAAATTTTTATATCTAATTCTATTATAAAAATTATTCTAATAACCTATATTGGGTAAATATGTGTATTATTTATCTATTCATACATTAAAATAAATATTAGTTAAAATAATTTTTTAAATGAATAACTTGGGTTTTAACAACAATACAGTATTTTTCATTATTCAACCAAAATTGAAACTTTTCAAAAAAAATTCAAAAAATTCACAATAAGCTAATTTTTATATTTTGAATTAAAAAATAAAGAATATTTTCCCAAATTCAATTTCGAAGTGTTTATAAAATTAATTTTAGTATTGTTCACAAATGGACTAAAAAATTAGTTTCTTTAAGAAAAAAGTATTTATAAGCATAAAACCATTTTACTGAAACATATAAATTTCATTATAAATAAGTTCAATTTATGTGAAAAAATTATAAATAAAGTTTTAAAATTATTTATTTCTATTCATATTAAGATATTTAATGGATATGTTATAAATATATCATTTAAATAATTACCATACTAAAATGTTGTTTCATGAAAAGTCAGTGTTTTGTGTAACACTAGTAAAGTCAATTTTATGTTTAATACATGCTACTGAATTTCATTTAAAAGATAATGTACTGTCAAATATTGGGGGGGGGGGTTACATTCTCCCCTCCATCAATAAATTGCGTACATTAATATTTGAAATTTCATATAGAAAATAAAAGGTTAATAATAGATAATACCTTTGTGGAAAACCAAAATTAGAAATAGGGTTAATAAAATGTAGTCTTAATAAGAGGGAAAGAAAAATGAGAAGGTCATCACCAAATTAGGATTTTGAGTAAGAGAATATTAATGTATATTATAGATATGTACATATAAGAAAAACATAAACATTTATAGGGAGTGATTGACATCATCAATCAAAAACAAGTGAATGATAAATGGAAATTTGAGGTCCTCAAATCCATATATCTATGACGATTTAAGATACCATAATTTAAAAAATTATGGTATTAGGATAACACATTTTTATACCTTTACCTATAGTTGATTGAATCTATTTCTATCCTAATAAAATATCAAGAAAAAAATTGTTTTTTGCCAATGTCTTAATGTTATCCTTTGGTTGTTCTTAGAACTATTTTCACTTCACTTCATTCACCTGGACAAGGATATTGACAATGATTGTTTATTCATTATTCACTTTTAATGAATCATACTTTCCTAAATTATTTCATTCATCCTCTAATTTTTTTATAAAAGTAAAAAGTTTATCACATAGTATTAAATAATTCATACTTAATCATAAAAGAATAATATCCAATGTTCAACTTAACCTATTCCATAAATAAGACTGGACCATAATAATTCCATCCAAAATCACTGTCCAAAATATTCTCTAAATTTACAAAATCAATATTATCATCAGATTCCCCAAACAACATAATGTATCTCTTATTATCACATACCAAATATTTGATCACCTTTAATGAAAACTATTGTTCTTCCAAATTTGTAATGAAGTAGTACTGTAGTATAATCCTTATATATCTCATGAACCATATAAAAATATAACCATTGATGTGATAATTCATGAATCCAAATACCAAATAAAATTAATCAATCCACTAAACTCTTATACCATTAACTACACTTTATCATCTTATTCCATAAGACATCTTTCATTTGATTTTTCATTCATAGTCTCTTCATTATCAGAAGTACACCAATGCTGATTCTAACCACCGACTAAAACCTAAATCAAACTCTCAAAAACACTAATCATAGTGATATAGTCATGAGGAATCATATATAGGACCTCTGAATGATTCCAAATTCTTCTTAATCCATAATTCTATATGATTAACATAGGTTATCCATTACCAAATATAATGGTTTATATCATATACATAGTTTTATCCTCAAACTCTATCTTAGGTTTATATTCTACAATCATTGATTTATAAATCTAGTTTCCAAGGATGTTTCTAAACGTATATTGATGCCAATTGTAATTCCCCTACCCCAAAATCCCAGATTTATTACATTATTTTAATACATTTTCCTAATTACATGGAATCAAATCCCGAAGGACTAATGAGTTTAGAAGTCTTATAAAATAGAATATAGAAATGAAAATTACATTATAATTCAAACATTAAATAAAACATAGATAATATTTTTAGAATACCATTATTCTACTAGAATAACCCTTTATATAAATCAAAAAACATATAATGGAATCTAGGGAAAATAAAACATAAGAAAGGGGTGATCTCTAATGCTCAGTAATGGTATAAAATCCAGTAGAGGCTTTCATAAATAAACATATACTTTTACCGAAAGGTATAAAACTGAAACACAATCCTTTTAAACAAATATTGAGCATAATATTGAAAGAATAAATCAAATAATTCCATATAAATATTCACATGGATATTCTACTAGTCGAATAATCATATTTAATATGAATATATAATCTCACAATGATTGAATTCATAATGTCATACATCATAACCACATTGTCAAGGCATTATACCAAGACCAATCATTTTCAGGTAAGAAATTAGTCAAATCTCAGTATAGTTTTTTCTCATGAGAACTACCGATGCATTGAGGGGATTTCATTAAGAAATCCCCAAACCATAGGGATTTAATTAAGCTGTATGCAACATTTAACGTACAAATTCCAATGCATTCCTCATATAAAAGGGGTAATACATTACAAACATAAACATTCTTATTAAAACTATCATACTAAATGTCAATACATTAACCATAAACCATTAATGGTATAAAAAAACATCCATAGTCAAACATATCATAAACCCATCAATATAATATGGTAGATTTTATCATAAAAAATAAACTTCAATTAAGCATAAAATCCAACAATTTATATTGATATATATGAAAATAATCAAATGAAATCATTAAAACTCTTTTAGATAAATATCCATTTTTTACTTTGGAAATATTGAAATGTCGAGCAATTTATAATAGAAGAAATTTTAAAAGGGAATTTTGATTAAAAGTGTCCCATTAAACTTTAATTTTTTTTGAAATAAATTAACCTTTTTAAACATTCATGCTCTTTTAAATAAATCCTTAAAACCATTTTGAAAACAAGGATATTAATAATAATTATTAAGAAGAATAAATCTTCAAAGCATATAAAACGATGTTTTTATTAAAGAGTCCCTTACATAAAACCTTAAAATGAATATATTTTTAAAACATTTTAATGAAAATTAAAATAGTCCTAAAATTTTATTTATAATAATTTTATATCCATTTAAATTGTTATGTAAAATAATATGATGAATATTGAAATGGATAAAGAATTAATTATTTAAACAGTTGAGGCAACCCATTCTAATTTGATCATTTAAAAAATAAGCCAAATATCTTCAAAGGAATATTTAAATACCATGAAGATAAATGTATTCAATACATGAAATATAATAGGGGTATTATATACACCACACACAAGAAATAGGTGGTGAACGCAACTTATATCTCACGAAAATCGAAAGCGAGATTGAATTCCTATACAAAGATCGTTTCATTAGAGTAAAGATAAATCAATGAAATAATTATGTGTTAAAAAATATAAATCCACTATATATAAGTGCATATTAATTATAAAATAATCATAGTCCATTCACACATATTCATGGAAGAATATAACCGATTACATAGATGTTAAACTCAATTAATGGAAATTGAGTTAAGATTTATCTTACCTTAGGTCAGATACTCTTCGTACAAATCTAAATCTCCTATATAAATGTTTTAAACAAATTATTATATTCTAATGGAATCATAATGACATTTATAATATCATTTTTATTCATTTATCACATTATGTTACCTATTTATTAATAACTTCCAAGTTAAAGCAACATTTTGGGTAATAATCGCTTTTTTATCATATGTGTTTTGACTTGTTTTTATTTATCTTCATTAGTTATATCATGTTTCAATTACTTACTGAATGTATATAATGATATATTTATCATATATATTCAGTATATATATAATAAATAGATAAATTAAATATAACCCAATGTTAATGGAGATGGTAGGTCGTACATACAGATGAACAATGTTCAGTGTTTCTCATCTTATTAAATTAATGTAAGTAAATGACACAATATATATATATATATATATATATATATATATATATTATTCTAGTATCATTATTATTTAATTTATTTAATATTTATTCATTATATACATTTTCATAATCATCCCAAAATTTTTGTAATGGAGGAAGAATCTCATCATGTCCTTGAGACGATAGTTCGTACGTACACACGAGCAACAATATCATTTCATTAATGATAAAGGGGATTGGAAATCGATGATATTTTAATTATTTGGAATCAATATAATGTAATATTTATTATTTATATCAATTATATTCATCATTATACCTAGTGAAATAAAATGTAGAGGAAAAAAATATTAGACCACGACGTGAAGACAGTAAGCTGTACATACACAGACATAGTTGTATTGTTTTTCATAGGATGGGTAAAAAGAGGAATATGGGTGTACCATAATCATAAAAAAATATCAGAATATATTATATTCTTGATTTATTTCTTTAGTATGGAAAAAAATTAGTAAAAGGAATTAAAATAAGTAATGAACTTTGAATGAGTTGGAAAACAATTATCTCTTCTTCGAGTGTCTCATATTGAATTTCATAAAAGGACTTATTAGGATGGATTTATTCCAAAAGTTTGGTAACTGGGATGAAATGAAGGAGGTTTTTAAGATAAATTGGAAGTTATTGTATTAATTAAAGATCTTAATATTTTTTAATTAAAGATATGGATTAGTTCCCTTTTAAAGGGGAGGGGAGGGATATAATAGAAAATTCCAAATCAATTAATTTATTATAAAATTTATTTTGATTTAAAATATCTCCAAAGTTAGTAATTTAGATGTTTATTTGAGTATGGGTCTAAATAATCACAACCAATTAATTTTAGACAAGTTTAGGTCACAATTTTAACCTTATCTTTTGGCTTTGTCCCTTGTTAAACAATTTATCTTTTACCATGAAAACTTGTCTTCTCAAAGTATATGGTCAATTTAGTTACCATAAAATTCCAAGAAAAACCCCAATTGAATAATTTATGAAATATTTATAATTTTAATAGTCTTCTGGATGGATTATATATTTTTAGGAATTTTAAATCATTTAATATATTTTCTTTAAAATCTAATTTATATCAATTTTGACACTATTTATTATTTGACTTTTCAAAAACTAATAAATAATTGATTCCTATAAAAACACAACATTAACTAATCCCTATTATTTCATATTAATCCAAAATATTTTTTTATTCCATGAAAAATTTCAAATGATATTTATTTTAATATTTTTAATATCATTTATTTGATTCTTCCTTTAATAAATCAATTATCGCATCATCATTGAATCACCATTAAATTTAATTATTTAATGGAAATTTTTTTAAATAAATTATAATTATGTATATAAAAATTTAAAATTTCAAATGAATATTTAATGTCAAATTTATCTTTTGTTTAAACCTATATTTAAAATGATTTAGTTTTAAAATATGAATATGACATTTTCAACTCTTCTTTAAATAAAATCTAATAAATGTCCTAATCTAACACCAGTGGCTTAAAAAGGATTATGATTTCATAATAAGGTTTATTATTTATGAAAAAAAATTTCAAATGAAATTAGGAAAAGTGTTAGGGTAATTTTATATTTTTATAATATTATGCATACCTTTAATTACCCTATTTACCTTTAACCGTGGGAAATAAAATTCAATAGTTACTATTCATCAAAAATTATTTTGATACTATTATAAAAAAAATTATTACTTATTAAATCCATAAATATTTTTTCTTTGAAATTCAATTCACAAAATCAGTAAAATTATGTTTAATGCTAATCTACTATATGTGCCTAGAAGGCAACCAAAAGAGACACTCGAAAGTTAAATAAATTTTTATATCTAATTATATTATAGAATTCATTCCAATAACCTATATTACATTAATATGTGTATTATTTACCGATTGTGACTTTAAAATAAATTTAAAATAAATTAATTATTTAAATGAAAAAGTTGGGGTTTAACAACAATGCACTATTTTTCACTATTCATCAAAAATTGAAACTTTTCATAAAATTACAAAAAATTATCCAAAAGATAATTTTTATATTTATAATTAAAAAATCAATACTATTTTCCAATATTCAATTTCATGTGTTTATAAAACTAATTTTACTATTGTTCAGAAAAGGAAATAAAATGTACTTCCTTTAAGAATATAGTATTTATAAACATATAACTATTTTACTAAAACATAAACATTTCATTACAAAAATGTATTTTTGTGAAATCATTATAAATAATGTTTTAAATTTATTTATTGCTAATAATATTACTATATTTAATGGATATGTTATTAATATATCATTTAAATAATTACAATACTAAAACGTTGTTTTACAGAAAGTCAATGTTGTGTGTAACGCAAGTCAAGTCAGTGTTGCGTTTAATACAAGCTATTGAGTTTCAATTAAAAGACAACATAATGTGAAATATTGGGGTATTAAATTCTCCCATACATCAATAAATTATGTTCTTGGAATTTAAAATTGAATGAAGAAAATAAAAGGCTGATAATAGATAATACCTTGGTGGAAAACCCAAATTGGAAATAGGGTCAATAAAATATAGTATTAACAAGAGGGGGAGGGAAATGTGAAGTTTAACACCAAATTAGGCTTTAGATTAAGGGAAAATTAAATGGAAAGTAGAGATATGTACATGTAGCGAAAACATAAATATTTATAGGGAGTGAATGACATCATCAATCACAAACAAGTGAATGATAAATGGAAATTTGAGAGCCTAAAAGCCAAAAATTAATGATGATTTAAAATTCCATTGGTTGGAAAAAAATATGGTATTAGGATAATACTTTTTTATGCCTTCCCCCAAAGATGATTGATTGTTTTACTATCCCGATAGTAACTCAAGAAAAATACTTGATTTTCATCCATGTCTCAATGTCATCCTTTTTTTGTGCTTCGATCTATTTTCACTTCATTTCATTCACTTAGATAAGGATATTCATGATAATTCATTATTCATGATTCAAATTTAATGAGTCATACATTCTTGAAGTATTTCATTCATCATCTAAATTTTTTCTATAAACAAAAATTTTATCACATAATGTCAAATCAAGCATACTAAACCCTAAAAGAATAATATCCAATGTTCAACTCAACCCATTTCAAACTTAAGACTCGACCATAATACTTCCATCCAAATTCATTGTACAAAATGGTATCTAAATTTACCAAATTAATCTTAACATCATATTCCCCAAAAAATATAATGCATCTCTTATTATCACATAACAAATATTTGATCAACATTAATGAAAACTATCATGCTTCCAAATCCTTAATGAAGTAGTAATGAAGTAAAATTCATATATATCCCATAATTAATATAACCATAAAACCCATTATGTAATAATTCATGAATCTAAATACCAAATAGAATTATTCAATCCACTTCACTCTTATACCACTAACTATGCTTCAACATCTTATTCCTTAAGACCACCTTCATCTCATTTTTCTTTCATAGACTCTTTGTTAACAGCTATACAACCTAGCTGATTCTGACCATCGACCATAACCTAAATCACACTCACAAAAACAGTAATAATAGTTATATAGTCAAGAAGAAACGTATATAGAATCTATAAATAATTCCATATTCTTTTTAATCCATAAGTGCATTGGATTAACCTCGGTCATCCATTACCAAATATAATGGTTGATATCATTTAATTAGATTTATCCTCAAAGTATATCATAGGGTTATATAATTTAATAATTGATTTATAAATCTATTTTATAAGGCTATTTCTAAACATAAATTTATTCCAATTGTAATTCCATGACTTCAGAAGCCCGGAGTTAGCGCATTATTTTAATAATTTTTCCAGATTACAAGGAATCAAATCTCGAAGGACTAACCAGTTTAGAAGTCTTATAAAATAGAATATATAAATTAATATTACATTACAATTCATAACATTAAATACAATATAGATAATAATTTGAGAATGTCATTATTCTCCTATCATGACCCTATATATTAATCATAATACATTTCATGGAATCCTAGGAAAATAAAACATAAGAAATAGGTGATCTCTAATGCTCAGTAAGGGTGAACAATCCAGTAGAGGTGTTCATAAATAAACACAAACTATTAGGGAAAGATATAAAACTGAAACAAAATCCTTTTAAACAAATCATGAGAATAATATGGAAATAATAAATAAAATTATTCACCATAAACATTCACATTGATATTCTACTAGTCAAATACTCATCTGTAATATCAATAACTTATCTCACAATGAGTGAATGCATAATGATGTACATATTAACCACACTGTTAAGGACACATTCAAGACAATACATATGTGGGTAAGAAAATTTTCAAAATCCAATATAGTTTGTCTCATGAGAACTACCAATGCAATGAGGGGACTTTATAATGTGGTCCCCAACCCGTAGGGCTCTCATTATGAGGTCCCAAACCTATCACTTACAAATTACAATGAATAATTCATATAAAAGGGGTAAAACATTACCAATATAAACATTTGTAATAAAACTAGGATACGAAATGTCAATACATTAACCATAAACTGTTAATGGTATAAATAAAAAACATCCACAATCAAACAAATCCTAAACCCTTCAATATAATATGGTAGATTTTATCATAACAAATTAACGTCTATTATTCATAAAATCTAAAAAAGGATTTTGACATAGATTAATTAAATAATTAAAACTCTTTAAGATAAATATCCCATTTTTATATTGAAAACATATTAATGTCACACAATTTATAAAAGAAGACAATTAAAAAGAGATTTTTTATTAAAAGTGTCCCATTACACATTGAAAATTTTGAATGGAATTAAAATTATTTAACATTAATATCTATATAAATAAATCCTTAAAACCATTTTGAAAACAAGGATATTAATGAGAATGATTTAGAAGAATAAATCGTGAAAGCATCTAAAATGATGTTTTTATTAAAGAGTCCCTTGTGTAAAAACTTAAAAAAATAACTTTTGAATTTTTTTAGTGAACATTAAAATAGACATAAAATTCACTTTATAATCCTTTTATATCCATATAAATTGTTTTAAAAAATAATATAAAGAATATTAAAATGGATAAAGGATTAATTATTTAAACAGTCAAAGAATCCCATACTAATTTGATAATTTAAACAATAAGCCAAATATCTTCAAAGGAATAGTTAAATACCATGAAGATAAATTTATTAATTATATAAAATATAATAGGGGTAGTATATACACCACACACAATAAAAATGTGGTGAACACAACTTATATCTCAAGAAAATCAAAAGTGAGATGGAATTCCGATAAAAAATCATATCATTAGAGTGAGGATAAATCAATGACATAATTATGTTTTAAAAAATATAAATCCACTATATATAATTTTATATTCAGTATAAAATACTCATAGTCCATTTACACATATTCTTGGAAGAATATAACCAATTACATAGATTCTAAACTCATTGAATGGAAATTGAGTTATGATTTCACTTACCTTAGATACATACACTCTGTACATTTCCGAAACCCCTGTATAATGTTTTATACATTTATTTAACTTCTATAACAATAATTATAATATTTATTATATCATATATGATTCATTTAGGAATTTATATTACCCTTTTATTAATAACATCCAAGTTAAAGAATCATATCTGGTAATAATTGCTTTGTTTATTGTAGATGTTCTGACTAGATATTTTTTATCTTACTAATTAGGTCATGATAAAATTACATAAAGAATGTAGAAAATGATTTATATATAATATATATTCAGCATATAAATATATATAATATATATATAAATTAAATGGAATAAACTGTTCATGGAGACGGTAGGTCGTACGTATGCTTGAACAATGTTTCTGTTTTGTTATCGTATTGAAGAGAAGTAAGTAAATGACACACACACATATACATATTATTTTAGTAGAATTATTATGTAATATATTTCATATTTATTGAGTATATAAATTTTTATAATCATTCCGAAATGGTTGCAATGGGGGGTAAATCTAATCGCATCATGGATATGGTAGACCATACGTACACACAAGCGACGATATCATTTCATTAATGGTAAAGGGGTATGGAAATGGATGATAGTTTAATTATAAAGAATAAATATCATTTAATATTTATTATTTATATCTATTATATTCGTCGTTATAAATATTTAAATAAAATGTATATCAAAAAATATTTACACCTCATTGTAGAGACGGTAAGTTGTACGTACACACACACAGTGGTATTGTTTTTTGTTGGATTGATAAAATAAGGTATCTAGTTGTACACATAATCATAAAAACATCACATAATATATTATATGATATATTTATTACTTTATTATGGAAAAAACATTAGAATGGGATGTATAAGAAGATCATAACTTTAAAAGAGTTGGCAAAACAACTACATCTTCTTCGTGTGTCTCATTTTGATTTTCACAAAATTACTCTTTAGGTTGCCTTTATTCCCAATGTATTGACTCTGGTAAGAAGTTAGGGATGTTGGGAGGATAAATGGGTAGTTTTTGGTAGAACTAATGTTCTTTATAAGTGTGAATAAATGTGTAGGATATGTTCTATTTTATAAGAGGGAGGAGGGGTAATATAGGATACTCCAAAACTATTAATTTATTATAAAATAAATTTGGATTTAAAATACCTAAAATTTGATTTATTTCTATGATAATATGATCATGGGTTTAAATAATCTCATACAATGAATTTTAGAAATATTTAGGTGACAAAATTAACCATATCATTTGGATTTAACCCTTCGTTAAAAATTTTAACTTTTACCATGGCAACTTATCTTCTAACACTATATGGTTAATGTAGTTACTATAATAATTCAAAAGAATCCCAATTTGATCATTTATGAAAAATTTAGTATTATCATAGTTAGTTAGACAAATTATAGTTTTTTATGAATTTTATATCATTTAATAAAATATTATTTATTTTAAA
Source organism: Viscum album (assembly GCA_963277665.1). Classification (NCBI taxonomy): domain Eukaryota; kingdom Viridiplantae; phylum Streptophyta; class Magnoliopsida; order Santalales; family Viscaceae; genus Viscum; species Viscum album. The sequence continues at coordinate 1,071,229,384 of OY728121.1, read as the reverse complement.
GTCTCTTATATGCCAATTTTGACAGAATTTATTAGTTAACATTTTAAAAACTCATAAAAAAATTATTCCATCAAAAAAATAAATAAAATCACCCCTAACATGTCATATTAATCCATTAAATTTTTTTATGGAATGAAATATATCTAATGATATTTATTTTAATATTATTATAATCATTTATTTGATTCTTCATTTAATAAATCAATTACTACATCATAATTGTATCACCGTTAAATTTTATTATTTAATGTATAAAAATTGTAAATAAATTATCATGAAATATATATTAATTTTATATTTATAATTAATAATTATAGTCGAATATATCTTATATATAACCCTACAATAAAAATGATTTAGTTATTAAAATTTGAATATGACATTTTCAACTCTTTAAATAAAATATAATATATGTCATAATCATACACAAGTGGCTTAAATGGGATAATATTTTCTACCTAAGACTTATTTTGGTCAAAACAAACTTATCCAATAAAATTAGGAAAAGTGTTAGTGTAATTTTATATTATTATAATATATCTTTTCACATTATTCTCCATATTTACCATTAACTATGGTAAATAAAATTCAAAAGATACAATTCAGAATTTTTTTTGATACTATTAGATAAGATTTTTTATACTGATTGCAACCATGAATGTTCATTTTTCAAAATTAATTTAAAAAAAGACATAAAATTAGGTATAATTATAATATGGAAGATGTTCCTAGAATGTGGGTAAAAGACATATTCAAAAGTTCAATAAATTTTTATATCTAATTCTATTATAAAAATGATTCCAATCACCTATATTAGGTTAATGTTTTTATTATTTATTTATTTTTAATTTCAAATAAATTTAAATTAAAATAATTATTTATATGAAAAAATCTTTTTTTAACAACAATTCAATATTTATCAATATTCATGAAAAATTGAAACTTGTTTAGAAAAATACCAAAAAAATATCCATAATCTAATTTTGATATCCCGAATTAAAAAATGAATTATATTTTACAAAAATAAATTTCTATGTGTTTCTAAAATTATCTTTATTATTGTTTAGAAAAGTACATAAACTGTAGTTCCTTTAAGAACATAGTATTTCAAAAAATATAACTATTTTATCGAAACGTACACATTTCATTTTAAATAAGTTTTATTTATGTCAAAACATTTTAAATAAAATTTTAAATTTATTTTTTACTATTCATATTACAAATTTAATGGATAAGTTATAAATATTTCATTTAAGTAATAATAATACTAAAGTGTTTTTAACATAAATTCAATGTTGTGTGTAACGGAAGCCAAGTCGTTGTTGTGTGCAATACATGCTATTGGAATTTATTTCAAAGATAACACTCTGTGAAATAATGGGGTGTTGTATGTTTTGAATTTTCATTAGTTCATTATTATTAAATATAATCCAAATAGTATTTGTATTGAATTATATATGATAATTTAGTAATAAATATTATAATTAAAAGGCATTTTTATGAAAAATTATATTTCATCATGTTTTATGGAATTTATTTTAAATTAAATTCTGACACTTTTTTTATTTGAATATTCAAAAATATATTTCATCTTTATAATGAGGATGTAAAAATTTGGAAAATAGGTCCCTTTTTATATATGTTCATTATGAATAGTGATTTTAGAAATTTTATGTCATCTCGACAAAGTTAAATTGAACAAATTATGCTAAAGATAATTTGATCAGGACTCAAAAATGACCCCAAAAAATTCATTAATTTTATGGTATTATTATATGTCATTCATAATCATCCAAAATTATAATATATCTTTATATTTTTATTTGGTCATTGTTTTTTCTTTTATATAGTTTTATATAAAGAAAAGTAAAAAAATTTATTCCTTTTATTTTATTTACACTAAATTGTTTCTCATAGGGATAACAAAATGATATATGTAATTATCATTTTTTATTTTATATATAAATTATTTTTTATAATGGAAGGTTATTTTAAATTTTTGGTGAAACAATAATTATCCTAAATGCTTACACAGAACTGGCACAATTGTTGTGCAAGCTATAGAAAAATCATTAAAATGATTTTAGAGACTCAAAACATAATATTATATGAGATAATTTTTTGTATTCATTGTTTTTAGAAAGAAATAAAATATTATATGGTTTTTAATTCATTATATTTAAATTCTATATATTATTATAGGTTTAAAATTCAAATCAAATAAATAGTTCCAAATATAACATTATTGTCATTTTATGTTAAATAATATTTTATTAAATCATATAAAAATTAAAAATTCATATTTTTAGAAATGTTATTAGGATATGGTTTAAAAGATATTCCATTTTTAATTGATGGACCATTTTTTTATAGTAACTTTATTGACCCATAATGAGTAAAAACCATGGTTTCATAGTAATAGTAAAAAGGGATAATGGGTTGTTAAATAAGATATGGGTGAAAACATCAGCTAAACATGTCCAATTATATTTTTGAGAGTATTTTGACACAAACTCATATTATATTATAATATTATTAATTTTTATACATTTTAGTATAAAAAATAATTTATATTAATTCAATATTTTATGAAATTCAAAGATTACCTCTCCCATCTCTTATAAATGGTACCCATTATTCTCATTTATTCACACATCATGAACGATTAGAATCAGAAAATACCTAAAAATATCCCTTCTTAACATCCCAACCATTTTCTAAGAGTCCTTTGTTTGATTTGAAAACAATCCTCAGAAATATTTTCGTGTAAACCTAAAGAGGTTTTCCGAGGAAGAGGCATTTTTCTTAACCAAGCAATTTTGTTTTATTTCTTCTTCCATTAGGATCAAAATAATCAATATAGATTCTCATTATACAAGAGGGGGGGGGGGGTGAATTGTATACATTAAAAATTATTTTGGAACTTTTAAAGAGGGTTGTGTTTAAAAAGTTTAAACAAATTAAATTCACTAAACCTCTTAGTTCACCAAACTTTCTAGGTTCTAGAAAAATGGTTCTTAAATGAAACATAAGAAAAGATTACAAGAAAAAATATTCTACCTTAAAGAGTATAGAATCTTACTAATCATAGTTCATGTATAAGGATGTATAAGATAGTTATAAATTCCTCAACAATCAAAATGTAGCGGAAAAAAAACATATAACAAAACAAGTAATAAGTAACAAGTGGACTCATTTAAACAAAAGAGAAGGGTATCCAACAACCTTGGATAAAGGTCCCTTGATTTATACTTTCAAGAAAGTCTGTCTTACCCACACCAAGGTAAGCACTCAATCCAAGATCGGTATCTGTCTTGCTATCCCCACAAGCCCTCAACTTCAAGGTAGTTGGCACCTCTGTCTTCCTCAGTAAGGAAGTTCACTAACTTTAAGGTAGTCGACCCTCTGTCTTCCTATCCCCGGAAGCCCTCAAATGTAATAAAAAACATTCATAGTTGCACTAAGAAATCTGAACAAGAAGTTCAGTACACACTAAGCATGAGAGTATTTCTCTCTAGAAATCACTTCAGATCAAAAGTTGTCCAAAAGTTATGATCTCATTCAAATGAGATCCTATTTATTGGCACAACTCCAACAGTCGTCTCCCTCCTACAACAGTCATATTTTTCCTTGAATTTCGGAGGGACCTGTACATGTGTCACTCAAAAAATGGTTAGTTAGAAACTGAATGTACGACATCGTTTCATAACTATATCAAGGATAGACAAAATATAGTTGCTTGGCCAAAACCAATATTCGGAATCAAAGCAAAAAATAATATTCGGAGTCTACGAAAAAATAATATTTGTAGTCTAAGAAAAAATAATATACATAGTCTAAGAAAAAAATAATGTTCGGAGTCTATATCACAGGATAATTAGATTCTGTTTATCAGCAAGTTCGTAGTTTGAACTCATCAGAATTCGTAACCAAAATTCGGAGTCTGAACTCATCATAATTCGTAACCAAAATTCAGAGTCTGAACTCATCAGAATTCGTAACCGGAATTCAGTGTCAGAGTTTATAAGAGTTCAGAGTCTAAATCCGGTGAACTCAGAGTTAGAACTCAGAAGATTTCGGACTCTGAATTCAGAGAACTCAGAGTCAGAACTTAGAAGAGTTCATAACTAGAATTCAGAGAATTCAGATCTGAAAAATAGAATGCTTCAAATATAAGTAATTATAGGATTCCGAGGTTTTAAATATGAAACTGAATTTTTAATCTTAGAAAATTATGACATGAACAATGAAAATATGGCAAGGATAAATTTACCTTGGGGAAGATAAATTTCTCTTATGTAAGAAAATACAAGGTAAGGAATGAATTTTCCTGGAGGATGGAAAAATGTCTTTAAAGAAGGAAAATTTCCCTTATAAATATAAAATAAATTTTACCTTAAGATAGGTGTTTAGGATTTTCAAAACATGAAGAAATGGAAAAGTCATAAGTAAACCTTATTGACTCAACAATATCCCCCTTTTTTAAAAGCACAAACATCCATATGAAAAAGAATATATGGAATTAGAATTTTTATATACTTGAAAAATAATGACTTATCTCCCTTTAATTATGAATTATGGTGAATAAGAATTACTCCCCCTTAGGCTTGTAACTACTAAGGATCGTATTCTGATTTCCAGAATGAAATTTTATATTATCTTGTATACAAAAATCTTTATTATGAAAACTCCCACTTAGATAAAATCCCCCTTCCTTAGGAAAAAATTTCTTCTTTTACTTAGTATTCTTTTTCTAATTACATTATACCACTTTTTGATTTTCAAAAAGAAAATATGATTCCTGATAGATTAGTACAACACATGAAAAAGACAACACAAAATGAAAGAGAGAAATAAAAATTTCATTATGATTGGAAAAAAATTTGTATGAGGAAGAAAAGTACAACAAAAGATCATATTTAAGCAAGATAATCCTTCCTTTTACTTGGGCATAAAATCCTTGAATATTATTTTGAGCTTCTTGATATCCTTGTGGTATTCCATTTATCTCTAGATAATATGATCTTGATCCTCATCTTTCTTCCCTAAGGCTTTGATTATGTCTTCCTGAGACTTAAGATCCTCTGCCTGAACCTTCAGGACTTCTCCCTGCTTTACAAGATTTTATTCAATCGTAATCCGAAGATCCCTTTCCCTCTTCCAACTTTAGGCAATAGAATATAGCTTTCCATTCAAATCCTTCACTTCTTGAATCCGATAACTCTTCTCTAGATTTATATTTTCTTCAAAACTGGTTGTGAGATCCTTGATCTTACCATATTCAATGTCAAAATCCTCCTTGACACCATCTTGGAACTCATTAAGTTCTCTCATTTCTTGTACTAATTTCTTTGACCAGCTAACCATTTTCTTACAGGATTGTTTGTCTGATTCGTAGCCTATGAGGAAAGTCTTGATGTCTACCTCCATTTTAACACAATTATTCATTACCATGGATACTGAATCCAACTTCTGGTTCAAGGTGTGTTGAAGCATCTAACATCTATAATCTGTGCTTGTAAAAGTAAAAATGGTCCCAATAATCTTCTTCAAGGATTGTTCAATAAAATCATGTCCTAATGAGGATGATTACAAATCCGAGACTTTACTTGGTGAGACTTCTTTCTCTAGCTCAGAAAGATTCCTCTGTGAAGAACCACCAGATTCCCTCTTCTTTACCATGGCTCTAGAAGGTGAAACAACAACATCCTGTTTTACCTTATCAGATCTATGAATCTCCACCTCTTGATAAAGAGATTGATGTTCACTGTTAGATAGCTGAACAATTTTATCCTCATCAACCTCTTCCTTCTCAACTTATGCCTCAAAATCCTCTGGTTGAATGAAGTCATGGTTTGAACTTTTTACCTCAAACAGTTTATTAACTTCTTCTTCACATTCCTCATCATTTCTAGGAGTTGTGAGCTTTGAAGACTCTGCTTTATAAGTTCAGATTGACAGTTTCTCAGATGAGGTTTCCTTTTTATGATAATCTTTAACTTTCTTTATAAGGTGTTTGGTGCCACCAATACTTTCTTCTTCTTCTTATTCTTCTTCTTCTTCTTCTTCTACTACCTTCTCTTGGACTTTTTCCGGAGTTTCATACTTCATTCTTGGGGTCTCCAGTAAAGCTTCTACCAAAAAGAATTGTGGTACCGAAATATTCTCAAACACTTTCTCAATAGCCTTCAAAAGAGATTGAACTACCTTAGCTTCAGTCATCTTTTTTCTTTTGCTTCTTTTCCTTAGCTTTTTTTTCAAGTTCGTCAGCTGTCTTATCTTTTAATTCCTTATATTCCACATGATAAAAACTAAAACTTGGCTCCCCTAATTTCTTATTTTTCTTATCTTCCCACCACTTTTCTACTACCTCGTCCAGATAAGACTTTTGTTTCTTAGTTTTTGATGGTTCGGATTGGGTTCCTTTAGTCTTTGTTGTTTTACCTTCAACTACTACTTCTTTCAATTTCCTCTTCTTTCCTCCCTTTTTTGATGGTTCAGGAACTTCTTGTTCATTCCGAACAGCTTCATCCTCTTCCACTGGTAAGTCATAAAATTCTCCTGAATCATTAGAAAAACCAATATTCATTCTTTTCAACGTATCATCACTTACTATCAGGACTTTGAAATTCCTTGATTTGGAACTACAAGTAATCTTGAAAGACTCTAGGAATTGAATAATTAACATATAAAGAATGGTCGGGTACATGATAATCTGAGCTTTCATATTTCCACTCTTTATGTTTTCAATCGTAATGAGAATGTGTTTCACTAGATTAATCTTCCTTTGGTTCACCAAGAAATCCAATATATAGATGTCACTTTTCTTTAATGTGTCCTTGTACCCATTACTCGTAATGATGAATCCTTGAACCCATAATTCAATAATTTGACTACTTGTAGACAAGTGAGAAATCATTGGAGTTTTTACCTCAGAAAGTCCAAGACATGCCATAGCCTTCTCCTTTATAAAACTTCCTTGAATATCTGGAAATTTATGGGAGAAAAACTCAGCTTCACCTTCATAATACAAACTAACCAAGCTAGAAAATTTGGTGTATGAAAGTTCATAGGTATTCCCATAACTCTTTAATGAAAACTTCTCTCTGCCTTCTTCCTTGAAGAAACTGACTGATTCATAAAACTGAACAAGAAAACTCGGATATACTAAATCTTGATCTCTTGGATTTAATATGGAAATGCTTTCCCTTCCATTCCACCTGATGTTCTTGGATATAATGGAATCGTACTTGGTGAAGAAATTCGGATGCACCATCCTATCTTTGTAAATCTACCACTCTGAAATTGGCTTGAGGGTTGACATCTCTTGAGAAGGAACTTCAATAGACATTCGGATTTGAGCAAGATTTAAGGGGTTCAGAATGGGCTTTTGAAAGAGGGGCAGAGCTTCAACACGCAGAGGATTGATATTCGATGTGGGATCACCATCAAGGGTCCTTTATATAGGTGTTTGAATCGATGATTCATCTTCGAAACTCAATACAACGGTTGAGAAATCTTCGGATCAGATCTGATGGTTGAAATGATATCCGCAAGGAAAATATTTGGTAGGATTCGATCTTTTGAGGGTTTTTAAGGAAAACAATTAGATTTAAGGAAAAGAGAATCTGAAAATTTAAAATCAAAATACCAACTAGTAAAACATGATTACGAAAACTTAAGAAAGAAAATCATACATATCATATTTTTTGGAAGATTATTCATAATAGGTAAAATTATTCATGAATAACTTTGGATTCCAATGATATTAAAATAAAAAAAAACTTTGACTCTGAAAAAAAACTTCATTACGAAAATTTGAGAATGAAGATTTCCATTACGAAAAATTTCATTACAAAAATTTTTAGAACTAAAATCTTCATTACGAAAATATCAATACAAAAATTTTAAAGACTAAAATTTTCATTACCAAAATTTCAGTACGAAAATTTTAAGGACTAATTTTTCATTATGAAAATTTCAGTACGAAAATTCTAAGGAATAAAATTTTCATTACGAAACTTTCAGAACAAAAATTTTAAAAACTAAAATTTTCATTACGAAAATTTGAAAATCTAACTATGAAAAATTTTCATTAAAAATGTTTGAAAAACAAACTACAAAAAATTTTAATTAAGAAAGTTTAAAAAACTAACTAAAAAAAATTTTCATTACAAAAATTTGAAAAACTAACTATGAGAAAATTTTCGTTACGAACATTTGAAAAACAAACCAACAAATGTACTCCCCCTATGAAAAAGAGTTCATTACTATAAGGAGATTGGTTCAACATGAAATTAAAAAGGAATATTACCTTACAATTATCATTCCTAACTTCTATTTAGTGTATTCAAATCTATCGAAGAGTAAATATTTTTTAAAAATATCAGCTAGTTGATCTTGCTTTCTGATAAATAGAAGAATGATATATCCTTTTAGTGTGTGATCCCTAAGAGAGTGATGCTTAATATCTATGTATTTTGCAAGAGAGTGATGTGCATGGTTTTTACTAAGGGAAATGGAACTTGTATTATCACACAAAATTTGTGTAACACGCCGACCCCAGTTACCTAGAGATGGTGCATTATTACATAACATTAGAATGATCACAAAACATTAAGTCTCAAAAGACCGATTATTTTAGTAGCTTTGGAAACACTAGATACATTCATAAGTCTTACATTACACCATAAAGTAAAAAACTACAACAACATAGTCTCCATAGACCACACTCATATCCCCTCTGACTATCCCTGCAGGTCAGTCATAAAATACTTCTTCACATCGTGGAAAAAATAAAACATAGAAAGGGGTGAGCTCAGATGCTCAGTAAGTATAATAATATAGCAGAAACATTTATAAGTAACCATAAAAATTTAAGGAAATGTATAACTAAAACAAAATCCTTTTAAAATTGAACTTCAACATAATATGGTAAAGATAAAAATCAAATAATTCCATTTACATACTCACATGGATATTCTACTAGTCAAATAATCACATGCAATATCAATAGCCACTTTCATAATAATGGAATGAATAACGCCAGACTTTCATAAGCACATAGTCAAGGCCTTGTGCCAAGACTACAAATAATATTTTGTCAAGGCCTTATGCCAAGACACTAGTTTGTCTCATGAGACCTATCGATGCATCGAGGAGCTATAGTGGGCTCCACCCATCACTTACTAAGTCCAATTCATTCCTCATATGAAAAGGTTTAAACATAACAAAAACATTCGTATTAAAAATAGCATACGAAATGTCAATACTTTATCCATAAACCCTGAATGGTATAAAAATAACACATCCACAGTCAACATATGAAAAAACCTTCAATACAATATGGAAGTTTTGTATCATAAAAAATCAACTTCAAATAATCTTAAAATCCATCAAAGGATGTTGACATAGATGAAATCAAAACTATTTGAGAGGAATATCTCTTTTTTGAAATCATTTAAAAGTAACATAATTATAAAAGAAAAAATTTAATTTTGAAGATATTATTATAATCTTGTAAGGGATGCTTCGATGATTTTATAATTGTGGAAAATATCGGCACCCTCCGTATAAGTTAAAAAAACACATTCTTACCTTAATTTTGTCAAAAAGGTTAAAAAGGACCTTGTTTGGAAAATGACAGAAAGATTCCTTTCAAAAATGTATAATGTCAAATAAGGGTATAAATGAATATAACCCATTGTATATTAAATAGTAAAAATGTTTTGAAAGACATTTTTAAGAAACATGTATGTGAATGATAAAGAGGCCCTAGTAGATACTTACGTAAAAACAACCTCGGATAATAAAGAGATTGTGAAATTAACCCTTACCTTGTAATTTTCCTTGGTCGAGGGTAGGTTAAAATCCTGTATAATGGTGAAATAATTGTTATTAAATTATACAAGAATCATATAAATTAATATGATATCATATATGATCTTTTAACATTGCTTTGTTAATAATATTTTAGTATTATTGTTGTTTCAGGTGTTAACTGATTCGTTTTCCTTTATATGATTTGTTACGTAAGCTGTGTTTGTTATGGATAGGTTGTATCTTATTCATATCCAGAATGATATTAAGTCTTTAAACATTATTTTTAACCATAAAATGAAAATTAGTCTTGAATGGATACGATGGGAAATGAATCTCATCGCGTTCGTGGAGACGGTATTCCGTACGTACGGACGAGCGAAAATATCATTCTTTTGATATTAAAATCATATATAATTGGATGGTATATCATATATAAAAAATAATTATAATGTTATATTTATTATTTACTTCAATTACACATCATTATCATGCCCATCCAAATAATAATGTTTTGAATAATAATTACACCACGACATGGAGACGGTAAGCCGTACGTACGCATATATGGTGACATGTCATTCAAAGGATGGATAAAATACTGAATATGGTTGTACCATATTTATAATAACATCAGAGTATATAGAATATACTGGATTTATTATTTTATAATGGAAATAAAAAAGATAGATGAAGTGGGAGAAGAAAGGAACTTGAAAGAGGGTGGTGAAATCATTACCTCTTGTTCGGGTTCATCCTTTTGATTTGATCAAAAGGGATCCTTAGGTTAGCTTTCTGATCAAACTAAGGCCTCTAGGTTGAAGTGAGGGAATATGATAGGGTATTTGTGTAGGGTTTGGCCAAGGAAAATGACTTTGAAGGTGTGAACTAGAGAGAAGGGTGAGTTCCCTTTTATAAGAGGGGTGTGGGGCACCTTCAGAAAAGAGTAAAATATTATTTTATAATAAATTCATTTTCCATTTTTAATAGCTCCAAACTAATTTATTTCAAGGATAAGGTGGTTATGGGTCGAAAAACACTCAACCAATAGGTTTTAGACAGGTTTGGGTCACTATATTAACCTTATCTTTTAGATTTAACTCTTAGTTAATTAGTTTGAGATTTACCATGTCTCTTTGTATTTTTATATTATATGTTTAATAAACATACTATATAATTCCAAGAGAACCCCAAGTGGTTCATAAATGATACAAATATCATTATATAAGTCTTTTTGCTGAACCTTATATTTTTAGGAATAGAATATCAATTAATAATATAATATTTGTTTTAAAAACTCTTTTATGTCAATTTTGACACCATTTGGTATTTGATTTTTGTGAAAATCATAACAGCATGATTACTTCGAATAAAGTTAATTAAATCAATCCTAACATGTCATATTATCCTAAAAAATTATTAAAATTCATTAAAAGTCTAAAATTACATTTATTTGGGTATTTATAATATCAATTATTTTATTATTTTATTATTAAGTTAATTACTGCATCATCATTGTGTCATAAATAAATTAAATTATTTAATGTCTAAAAATTATAAATAAAATACAATTATTTAGGAAATATTCTTAGATTTATAATTAATATTTATAATAGAATTTATCTTATGTATAACCCTATATTAAAAATGTTTTAGTTATTAAACTTTGATTTTAACACTTTTAACTCTTCTTTGAATTAAATAATAATAGATGTCCTAATCTAATCCAAGTGGACCAAAAAGTTTCATATTTTATTCATAAGGTTTTTTTTGGTCGACTTATACTTATCCAATAGAATTAGGACATGTGTTAGGATAAAAATAATATCATTTTAACCTTTAATTGCCCTATTTACTTTTAACCTTGGAAAATAAAAGTCAAAAGTTACTACTCACTAAAAATTATTTTCATCTCATTGAACAACATTTTACTTAATAATATCAACCATGTCTCTCAGATTTTTGAAATTCCACTCACAGAAGCTGTAATATTAAGTTTTATGAAAATTTGTAAAAAATCCTAGGAGGTGGGTAAAAGAGGGTAAAATGTTCAATAAAATTTTATATATCTAAAATTAATATAAATTGAATAAAATTAATTAAATTGAAATTATATAGGTATTATGTATCTATTTTGACCTAAAATAAATTTTAATAAAATAAATAATTATTTAAATAAAAAGTCGGTTTTAACTAATAACTCAGTGTTTTTCACTATTCAACAAAAATTGAATGTTTTCAGAAAAATACCAAAAATTCACCCTAGGCTAATTTCAATATTCCGAATCCAAAAATGAAGTCCATTTTGAAAAATAAAATTTATAAAATTTCAAAAAGTGGGTACTACTATTCATAACAGCTAGTTTTATTGATTGTGGTGTGTTAGAACTCGAAGTTGCGTACAACACACGCTATTGTATTATTCAAAGAGAAGTGTACCGTTGAAGCTTGGGGTGTTACAATATCCCCTCCTTCAAATAATTTCATCCTAGAAATTTATATAATATTACTTCATAAAGAGACTCGGGGGGTTCTTCATTATAAGTTTCTTAGGTTCCCACGTTTCCTCTTCCATCTTATGGTTTCTCCATAGAACTTTTACCAGATGAGTCGTCCGGTTTCTCAGCACGTGTTCTCTTGTATCAAGAATCCTGAAGGGTTCTTCGTAATAAGACATATCGGGTTCCAGTTCTAATTCCTCATAGGTGAGTACATGCGTTGGGTTAGGTATGTATTTTCTCAATAGTGATACGTGGAACACATCGTGAACTTTGGAGAGACTTGGCGGCATTGCCAAATGGTAAGCTACAACCCCAATTCGTTCTAGAATTTTGAATGGTCTGATGTACCTGGGAATCAATTTACCTTTATAACCGAAATGTATAACTCTTTTCCATGGAGATACCTTCAAGAAAACATGATCACCGACTTGAAATTACCAATCCTTCCTTCAATTATCTGCATAGCTCTTCTGCCTACTTTGAGATGCTTTGATGTAGGTTTGGATTACCTTCACCTTTTCCATCGTTTCCTCAACAAGTTCTGGGCAAACGAGTTTTCTTTCACTAACATCATCCCAACAGGTTGGTGTGCGACATCTCTTTCTGTATAACGCTTCATATGGTTCTATATGAATACTTGAATGAAAGCTATTGTTATAGAAAAATTATACCAAAGGTAAATATTGACCCCACATACCATAAAAGTCAAGTGAGCAGGATCTCAACATGTCTTCTAAGGTTCGAATAGGTCATTCTGATTTTCCATCTGTTTGGGGGTGGTAGGAAGTGCTCAAACAAAGTTCAGTATCCAAGGCCTTCTGAAGTCTTTTCCAGAATCTTGATGTGAAACAGGGATCACGATCAGAAACAATTGATAGGGGTACACCATGGACTCTTACTACTTCATTAATATACAGTCTTGCTAAATGTTCAAGTGGTAAATCATCTCTTATATAAATAAAATGTACTGACTTGGTAAGACGATCAACAGTGACCCATATTGCATCATTCCTTCTAGGAGTCTTTGGTAGTCCCATGACAAAGTCCATCGTAATATTATCCCATTTCCACTCAGGTATGGGAATAGGTTGCATGACTCCTCCAGGTTGTTTCCTTCTAGCTTTCACTTGTTGAAAAACCATATATCTTGAGACAAAATCAGTAATCTGCCTCTTCATGTTGTCCCACCAAAAATGTTATTTCAAATATCTATACATCTTGGTGCTCCCAGGGTGTATAGAGAAATTGGAACTATGAGCATCATCCAACAATTCCCTTTTAAGACCAGGTATGTCAGGAACAAAAATTCTCTTCCCAAATTTCAAAATTCCATCTTTATACACAAAGTCACCCAATCTCCCATCCTTCACAGCTTTAATCCTCTATTGAAACTCTTCATCATCAGCCTGAGAACCTTTATCCTTTCTAGTAAATATGGTTTGGAAACCAATTGATAAACCATTGATGTTTCACATTCCATGGTTATTCCCATATCCAACATTACTAGATCCTTGTATATATGATCTTTTTCAACTCTCATCTTGTTCAAATCTCCATGATCCTTTCTGCTCAAAGCATCTTCCACCTTATTTTCCTTCCCTGGGTGGTAGTGTATAGTGCAATCATAATCCTTAAGTAACTAGAGCCTTCACCTTTTCCTCATGTTGAGTTCCTTATGTGAGAAAATATACTTCAAACTCTTGTGATCAGTATATATCTCACATTTTTCACCATAGAGATAGTGTCTCCATATCTTCAAAGCAAATATTAGAGCTGTTAAATCTAGATCATGAGTGGGATAGTTTTGATCATGAATTTTTAGCTGTTGTGTTGCATAGTAAATAACCCTATCATTATGCATAAGGACACAACCAAGTCATTTCTTTGAAGCATCACTATAAATAACAAATCCATCATTCCACGATGGTAGAGTCATGATAGGATAATTGAATAATATTCTCTTAAATTCTTCAAAACATTATTCAAACTCTTTTTTCCAAAAAAATTTAACCCCTTTACGTGTGAGCTTCGTTAATTGGTTAGCCTATCTGGAAAAATTATGGACGAAATGTCGATAATAACCTACTAAACCAATAAAACTGTGTACCTCAGTTATACTCATTGGTGCTGACCATTCTTGGATTGCTCTTGTCTTATAAGGATAAACAGAGATTCCATCCTTAGAGACAATATGGCCAAGAAAAGAAATCTCTTGAAGCCAGAATTCACACTTTCTAAACTTCCCATATAATTCATGTCTTATAAGAGTATTTAGAAGAATGCACAAGTGATTTTCATTACCTTCGTAGATTTTGGAGTATACCAAGATATCATAAATAAATACCACTACCAAGTCATCAAGATATTCCTTGAAAACTCTGTTCATTAGATCTATGAAAACAGAGGGTGCATTAGTCATCCCAAAAGGCATTACTGTAAACTCATAATGCCTGTAATGGTTCGAAATGTTGTTTTCGGAATGTCTTCCTTCTTCACACACAACTGATGATATCCAGATCGAAGTTCAATATTTGAAAAGTATTGATCTCTATGAAGTTGTTTGAATAAATCATCAATGCGAGGTAGGGTATACTTGTTCTTTATTTTTATAGCATTGATCTCCCTGTAGTCAATGCACAACCGTGTAGATCCATTTTTCTTCTTAACAAAAAGGACAGGGGCTCCCCATGGAGAAACACTAGGGAGAATAAATCCTTTATTACTCAATTCCTCTAGATATTTCTTTAGTTCCACTAATTCCACAGTGTCCATTCTATAAGGAGTCTTCGATATGGGCCTTGAACCAGGAATTAAGTCAATGGAAAACTCAATTTCTCATTCTGGAGGATGTCTAGGTAAATATTCTGGAAACACATCAACCTATTGTTTCACAATAGGTAAATCCTCTATTAGAACATTCCCTTCCTCACCCACAGTTATTTCATTCTCTTCCTCCCCAATAATTGAATTTAGTTGAGCTATTGGGGGTGGATCTAGAAAAGAATTAGGTGGTGACGTTTCTGCACTAAAGATAAGGTACTCCCTATCATCATAAAAAATTGTAACCTCCTTCTTCTTACAACAAATTTTTGCATAATGGTCTGAAAGACAATCCATACTGAGGATTATATCAAATTCCATCATGGGTATGATGATGATATCCACAGATAAATAACATTTATATGACTTTATGGGAACTGATTCACAAAACTTTGTTGCAATGATACTTCCCTTAGGAGTTTTGACTGACAACTCCCTTGTTAAATCAAATTGGAAATATTTAATTTTCTTAGAAAACGGGGATGATATGAAACAATGCGATGATCCAGAATCAAATAAATCATAGGCTAAACTTGAGGAAACCATTAAATTACCTTCCACCACATCTTTAGGAGCTTCAACCTTAGCAGTAGTGATAGCATAAGCTTGACCTTGATCCCTTGGACTCTTCTAAGGTAAGTTTCCCTGATGCTTAGGACATTAATTTGAATAATGTCCCATCTCCTTGAAATTATATCATTGAACATCGGTAGCTTCTTTCTTCCCCTTGCAATCATGATCTTGGTGGCCTTTTTCACCACACTTGTAACAGACTCCCATTCCCTTCAAGCAAGTACCAGGGTGTTTCTTCATACATTTACAGCAGGATGAATATTCAACTTTTTCCTTCTTCCCCTTATTTCCATTTCCAGAGTGATCAACAGATCTTTTCTTCTCTTTCTTTGCTTTAAAGTAGTAAGACTTAGAGAATTCATTTTCTGTCTTGATAGCACATGAGACAATATCTTCATACGACGAGAAGGATTGTGAGACTAATGCTTGACAGAGAAATGGTTTTAACCCATAAAATAAACGATCTATCTTACTTGTTGGTTAATGTATATAATCTTCAGCATGCCTTTCTAACCTTGTAAATTAAGCCTCGTACTTTGCAACATTCTCATTATCCTTTTGCCTCAGACTGAGAAATTATCTTTCTATATCCGCTCGATGTTCGTGAGGAAAGTATTTTTCTAAGAAAATATCTTTAAACTACCTCTATTCCATACTTGATACTTCTTCATCTTCTATTGTATTTTGAATCAATGACCACTATTGATCAACATCTCTAGTGAGGCGGTAAACTACCATGACAACCTTTTCCCTTTCGCTACTCCCCAAGGCATGAAATATTTTCTCTAAGGAATTGATCAATTGCTCAGCTACTAGGGGAATTGGACCCACATTAAAAGTTGGTGGTTTTTTCCTCATGAAGAGATCTAACATTGATCCTCCATTCTACGAATTAGGGTGCTCCATATAGGTAAGGTTATTATTCATAACATGAGTGAGTTGTCCCAGTATAGTGATAAGCTGATCAGCACCAGTTGTATCACCATCTTCACTATAATTATATTGAGAATGAGGGAAATCCCTACATGGAGTGCGTGCATTAATATGGTTTCCATTCCTTCCACTAGGCGCCATTTTTAAGCAATGGCATAAACTAGATTAGTTTATGAATCGAAATACATAATTCCATACTTGTAAAACAGTTAACATAAATTGAATAGTTTATGGATATAATCCATAATCATAAAAAGTTTTTCTTTGAGGAAGTATATACTCATAAACCCTTCATAATAATTTGTAAATAAAATGAGAATTATCCTAAGAATATCCCCCAGGAGTTTCGTAACCAAGAGTGAAGCAATGCCCGTTGTCATGTACCAATTCCTGTTCGAGTCTAACTCAAAGTGGTGTTTTCAGGTTTTACCCCTAGGTACATCTGTGCCAGAGCAGCCTCTACCTGCTCGTATCCAGATAGGGATTTATTTCTCAGAAAACTCACAAAATCCCTACAATACCAAAATTCTAGGAAGTTCTTCTATTCTAATCCTCAAAGTCCATCTTGGGGATATGTGATCTAATTAGAGTTTACCTAAATCTAGCTTCCAAGGTTTATTACTAAACATCCTCTTATACAAACTGTAATGCCCCAAACCATGTTACCCAGAGTCAGTGCATTATTACATAATATTAGCATGATCACAAAAGATCAAGTCTCGAAAGACCGATTATTTTAGTAGGCTTGGAAACACTTAATACATTCATAAGTCTTACATTACATCATAAAGTGAAAACTACAACAACATAGTCTCCATAGACCACACTCATATCCCCTCTAACTATCCCTGCAGGTCAGTCATAAAATACTTATTCACATCCTGGGAAAAATAAAACATAGAAAGGGGTGATCTTAGATGCTCAGTAAGGATAACAAAATAGTGTAAACTTTCATAAATAACCATAAAAATTTAAGGCAATGTATAAATAAAACAAAAGTCTTTTAAACTTGAACTTCAACATAATATAGAAAATATAAAAATCAAATAATGTCATTTACTTACTCACATGGATATTCTACCTGTCGAATAATCACATGCAATATCAATAGCCACTTTCATAATTATGGAATGCAAATCTCAGACTTTCATAACCCCATAGTCAAGGTGTTGTGCCAAGACTACAAATAAGATTTTGTCAAGGCCTTGTTCCAAGAAACTAGTTTGTCTCATGAGACCTACCGATGCATCAAGGAGCTATAGCAGGCTCCACCCGTCACTTACTAAGTCCAACACATTCCTTATATGAAAAGGTTTAAACATAACATAAACATTCGTATTAAAACTAGCATATGAAATGTCAATACTTTATCCATAAACCATGAATGGTATAAAAATAAAACATCCACATTCAAAATATCACAAAACCATCAATACAATATGGAAGTTTTGTATCATAATAAATCAACTTCAAATAAGCTTAAAATCCATCAAAGGATGTTGACATAGATGAAATCAAAACTATTTGAGAGAAATATCTCTTTTTTGAAATCATTTAAAAGTCAAATAATTATAAAAGAAAACAAATAATTTTAAAATATTCTTATAAGATTTTAAGGGAAGCTTTGACAATTTTATAATGGTGGAAAATAGCCGCACCCGCCGTATAAGTTAAAAAAAGACATTCCTACCTTAATTTTGTCAAAAAGGTTAAAAAGGACCTTGTTTTGAAAATGACGAAAAGATTCCTTTAAAAAATGTATAAGGTCAAATAAGGGTATAAATGAATTTAACCCATTGTCTGTTAAATAGTAAAAATGTTTTGAAAGACATTTTTAAGAAACATGGATGTTGATGATAAAGAGGTCCTAATAGATACTTACGTAAAAACAACCTCGGATAATAAAGTGATTGTGAAATTAACTCTTACCTTATTCTTTTCCTTGATTGAGGGTCGGTTAAACTCCTATATAATGGTAAAATAATTTTTAATAAATTATAAAAGAATCATATACATTAATATGATATCATATATGATCTTTTAACATTTCTTTGTTAATAATATTTTAGTATTATCGTTGTTTCGGGTGTTAAATGATTCATTTTCCTTTATATGCTTTGTTATGTAAGCTGTGTTTGTTGTGGATAGGTTGTATATTATTCATATCCAGAATGATATTATGTCTTTAAAAATTATTTTTAACCATCAAATGAAAATTAGTCTTGAATGGATACGATGGGAAATGAATCTCATCGCGTTCATGGAGACGGTATTCCATACGTACGCATGAGCGAAAATATCATTCTTTTGATATTATAATCATATATAATTGGATGGTATATCATATATACAGAATCATTATAATGTTATATTTTTTATTTAATTCAATTACACATCATTATCATACCAATCCAAATAATATTGTTTTGAATAACAATTACACCACGATGTGGAGACAGTAATCCATACGTACGCACGTATGGTGACATGTCATTAAATGAATGGATAGAATACTGAATATGGTTGTACCATATTTTTAATAATAGCACAGTATATAGAATATATTGGAGTTATTATTTTAGAATGTAAATAACAAAGAAAGAAGAAGTGGAAGAAGAAAGGAACTTAGAAGAGGGTGGTGAAATCATTACATCTTCTTCGGGTTCTTCCTTTTGATTTGATCAAAAGGGCTCCATAGGTTGGATTTATAATCAAATAAGGACTCTAGGTTGAATTGAGGGAAGATGAGAGGATATTTGGGCAGGTTTTGGCCGATCCAAATGGCTTTTATGGTGTTAATTAGAGAGAAGATGGAGTGCCCTTTTATAAGAGGGGTGAGAGGCACCTTAGGAAAAGAGTGAAATATTATTTTATAATAAATTCATATTCAGTTTCTACTAGATCGAAACTAATTTATTTCAAGGATAAGGTGGGGATGAGTCGAATACCACTCAACCAATAAGTTTTAGACAGGTTTGGGTCACTATATTAACCTTATCTTTTAGTTTTAACTCTTAGTTAATTAGTTTGACATTTACCATGTCTCTTTGTATTTTTATATTATATGTTTAATAAACATACTATATACAACCAAGAGAACACCAAGTGGTTCATTAATGATACATTGATAATTATATAAGTCCTTTGGCAGATCCTTAGATTTTTAGGAATATAATATCAAATAATAATATAATATTTGTTTTAAAAACTCTTTTATGTCAATTTTGACACTATTTGATATTTGATTTTTGTGAAAATCATAACAGCATTATTACTACAAAAAATGTTAATTACATCAATCCTAACATGTCAAATTATCTTATAAAATTAGTATATTTCATAAAAATTCTAAAATTACATTTATTTGGGTATTTATAATATCATTTATTTTAATATTTCATTATTAAGGCAATTACTGCATCATCATTGTGTCATAAATAAATTAAATTATATAATGTCTAAAAATTATAAATAATATACCATTATTTATTAAATATTTTTATCTTTCTAATGAAAATTTATAATCTAATTTATCTATTTATAACCCTATATTAAAAATGTTTTAGTTATTAAACTTTGATTTTAACACTTTTAACTCTTCTTTGAATTAAATAATAATAAATGTCCTAATGTAATCCAAGTGGACCAAAGAGGTTCAAATTTTATTTCTAAGTTTGTTTTTGTTCGAATTATACTTATCCAATAGAATTAGGACGTGTTTTAGGGTAAAAATAATATCATTTTTACCTTTAATTTACCTGTTTACTTTTTACCATGGTAAATAAAAGTCAAAAGGTACTATTTACCAAACATTATTTTCATCTCATTGAAACGAATTTTACTTACTAATATCCACCGTGTCTCTTGGATTTTTGAAATTCCACTCACAGAAGTGGTAAAATTACGTTTTTTGAAAATTTACAAAAGCTCCTAGGATGTGGGTAAAAGATGGTAAAAAGTTCAATAAAATTTTATATTTCTAAAATTAATATAAATCGACTCCAATGAATTACATTTAACAGATATAGGTATTATGTATCTATTTTGACCAAAAATAAATTTAAATAAAATAAATAATTATTTAAATAAAAAGTCGGTTTTAACTAATAACTTTCTGTTTTTCACTATTCATCAAAAATTGAATGTTTTCAGAAAGATACCAAAAATTCACCCTAGTCTAATTTCGATATTCCGAATCAAAAAATTAAGTCCATTTTGAAAAATAAAATTTATAAATTTTCAAAATGTGGGTATTACTATTCATAACAGCTAGTTTGATTGGTTGTGGTGTGTTAGAACTCGAAGTTGTGTACAACACATGCTATTATATTATTCACAGAGAAGCATACCGTGGAAGCTTGGGGTGTTTCAATTTGTGTTTTGGTAAAACTCATACCATAGTCTGTGAGTGTGTGTTGCATCCACAACACCTAAGCATAACAACTTCCAGCTGCTACATATTCGGCTTCAGTAGTGGAAAGTGCTACTGAGTGTTGTTTTTTGCATGACCCAGAAACTAAATAATCTCTTAAGAATTGAAATGTTCCGAATGTACATTTTCTATCCGTTTTAAATCCACCAAAGGCAGTATCAGAAAAAAAAATTAAAACAAAATCATTTCCAGAATTATAAAAGAGTCCAAGATCCATGGTTCCTTTTAAGTAGTGAAAAATTCTTTTCACTGCCATTAAATGATATTCCTTAGGATTGGATTGATATCTTTCACATAAGCATACTGAAAACATTAAGTCTAGATGACTAGATATCAAGTATAATAAACTTCCTATCATACCTCTAAAAGATGTTTGATTACTTGTTTCCCAGCTTCGTCAAGATCAAGTGAAATTAAGGTACCGATGGGAGTACTAATTCTCTTAGTGTTTTCATATCCATACTTTTTAAGAAGATCATTAATATACTTATGTTGAGATATATAAGTTCCTTCTGGTTTTTGAGAAATTTGAAAACCAAGGAAAAATGTTAACTCACCCATCATACTCATTTCAAACTCAGATTTCATTAGATCCACAAAGGAATCAGTTAACGATTGCTGATTTGAACCAAATATAACGTCATCAACATAAATTTGAACAATAAAAACATTTTTCTTATCGTTCTTTATAAAAAGGGTTGGATCTGCATTTCCTTCAACATAAATATTTTGAAGTAAATATCTTGTAAGTCTATCATACCAAGCTCTAGGTGCTTGTTTAAGGCCATATAAAGCTTTGGTAAGTTTATCAGGATGTTTTGTATATTCAAAGCCAGGATGTTGCTCTAAAAAAACTTACTCTTGAACATAACCATTGAGGAGAGAACATTTCACATCCATTTTAAAGAGTTTGAAATTGAAGAATGCTGCAAAGGCAAGTAAAATACGAATAGAATCAAGTCTAGCTACCAGAGCATATGATTCTTCATATTCTATTCCTTCTTGTTGATTATAGCCATTTTCAACTAATCTAGCTTTATTTATTACTATTGTTGGTCTGAGTGGACACTCAAGAGGGGGGGGGGGGGTGAATTGAGTTCCAATAAAAATTTCTGTTAAAAATATTTCTCTTAAAATCCCCCAATTTAAAAATCAAAGTTAAACTGTAGTGAATTTATACAGAGTGTAAATGTTCAATCAGTTTCTCAAAGATTGATTAGGTCTCAGTTAACTTAATCTAAAGATTAAATTAACTTTTGAAACTAACTTACTGGTTTACAATAAGCATAAACACTTTCTAATTTAACTATCAAAGTAGCTTTAAAATAATTTTGTATTTTAAAGTAATAGCAGCGGAATACAAAATGTATATATATAGTATACTTATGACTTAAACTAAATAGAACAGCAGAGGTAACCAAGATGTTCAGTCTCAAGCCGAGACTTAGTCCTCTCAACAATTTATATAAATTGATCCACCCCCTGGATCGGGGTTAACAACAGTTAGCACACTGTCCAGGTACAAATACCTCTACCACAGTTCTATGTGAGAAAACAAACAACAACTCACAGCTGTCCAGGTCTTACTCGACCTCCACCACTGTCCACAGTGGGAAACAAAAGAGTTATGGAGTTTGAATGAGGATTTGAGAATCCTCTAGTTTAGCTCAGGAGATAATGTGTGTGTAAAATAAACCGGGTACACACACTGCTCGAAAAGTAAAGAAAGAATCACCAAGGTAAGTAAAAATGAGTGTAGAAAATATTTATTGATTGTCAGTGCAGATCTAGACTCATTTGGTTGGTCAGAAAAGCTTCTGAGTCCTTCTATGGTTTCTGCTCAGAAAACAGAGCATCATTTTCTTCCTTAGTTCTAGGTTCAGCCAATCATCCCGAGTGCATGAAGTGTTTTTTTAGTTCTTCACTCAGGATGCCGTTTGTGTTATCCTCAATCAGTAGATTGCTTGATGTATGTTTAGTGGTCTTGGAGTCTGGATGTAGTATTTCTGTATGCACCAGTTTCTAGTTGCTCTCCACATTAAGCTCCTTATTGATTGATTTTTAAGATCCTCTCTTCCATGCCCTTATGAACTCTTCTCTTTCTATCCTTTTAGTAGTATTTTCCAGTGTTCTCTTTCATTCCATTTATAGCTTTTTGCTCTGGAAAAAGGAATGATCACCTTTTTCATGGTTACTAGGTACGGTTCCCTGAAATGGCAACAAAATTCATTAAATAACATTAACTGCATTAAATCCATCAAATTTAACCGTTAACTAAATAAATAAATAGTATTGAGAGTATAGAGTTTGACTGGTTGGTCAATCATTAGTAGCTCGTGTTGTTAAATGTGTACGGTGGACTTTGTGTAGCAGGACCTTCCATCGGTAGCTCTTTTGAACTTGAATCGGTAGCTCTATATACTGGTGACTTGGTTCCATTGGTAGCTCTTATTATCGGTATCTCTTGATCCATCAGTAGCTCCTTGATCCATCAGCAGCTCTTTGATCCATCGGTAACTCTTGATCCATCGGTAGCTCCTTGCATTGGTAGACTTACTCTATCGGCAGACTTCTCTCGATAGCTCGATGTATCAGTTACTATACTTGTATCGGTGGTTCTGATTATCGGTAGCCATTTGTGAATTGGTTCTATCGGTACACTTCTTTCTATCGATAGCTCGGTATCTCGGCGTCTGTCGGTAGATCCTTGATCGGTAGCTATTTGCACTTGTATTGGTAGACTTATTCTATCGATAGCTGTAGTCTGTTCTATCGGTAAACTTGGTATCTGCTTACCGGTAGCTCTGTTTATATTAGTGACCTTAGTGTATCAGTGACTCTGTCTATCAGTAGACTAAGTCTATCGGTAGACTGAGTACCGGTAGCTCTATATTAGTAGCCATACGTAGACCAGTGACTTAATACTTTTCTTTTTTATGCAAAACATATCCGAATGGGTTAGAAGTACTTCAGAACTAATATAAACATAGGATAAAAAATGATTTAAATATTTCAAGGATTATATTAATATTATTATCATCTTGATAACAGAATATCATATATTGAGAGAATTAGGATATAGATAAAAATTAATTAGGATTATCAATGTATATGAAAGCATAATTGGGATTATCAAAACTGGTGAGGTCAACAACTATGACCCCATTTTCATCACAATTATTTATGAAGACCCATTTTACTCCAATTACAGTAGGTTCCTTAGGTCTTTCAACCAAGGTCCAGACTTTATTCATTTCGAATTCATTTAGCACATCTTTCTTGGCTTTGATCCAATCATCATCACCTAAAGCTTCATCAGTGATTTTTGGTTCTAATTGGGAAAGAAATGCTAGATGTTCTACTTCTTTTATTAAGGAATTTCTAGTCTTTACAGGTTTATTAACATAACCAATGATACAATCAGTGAGATGATTCTTCAGAAACAACTGATTTGGGTTATAAAGAACCTGTTCATCAACATATGGTAGAAAATCTTCTGGGGTAAATGTATCAGAAACATTTTCTTGAACATTTTCCTTTTTAGAAGGATATTCTATCAAGGGTTGAAAATAAGTTTTCGAAAACACATTAGAGGATGTAGGTTAAGGTTGTTTAAAAACAAAGGGATCAGTTTCATCAAATTTAACATGTACTGTTTCTTCAACAGTACAAGTATTTTTATTGAAAACTCTATATGCCTTAGAAGTTGTAGAGTAACCTAAGAAAATTCCTTCATTAGATTTTGGTGTGAATTTATGTAAATTATCTTTATTAATCAGAATGAACACTTTGAAACCAAAAACCTTAATGTAGGATAGTCTAGGTTTTCTACCATTCCATAACTCATAAGGTGTTTTATTAAGAAAAGGCCTAATCAAAAATCAATTTATATTATAACAAGTAGTACTTACAGCTTCAGCCCAAAAATGTATTGTTATATAATATTCACTCAACATGGTTCTTGGTATCTCTTGAAGAAATCTATTTCTTCTTTCAACAACAACATTTTGTTAAGGAGTTCTTGGTGCTGAGAAATTGTGAGTAATGCCTTTTGTACTACAAAAAGTTTCAAAATCATAATTTTGAAATTCTCCACCATGATCACTATGAATAGTTTTCAATGGAAGGTTTTTCTCATTTTTAACTTGGGCTCCAAAACTTTTAAAATAAAAAAAAGCTTTAGACTTCTTTGTGAGAAAATAGACCCACATAAATCTAGTGTAATCATTAACTAATACAAATACATAATACTCACCACCAATACTTCTAGTTTGTATTGGACCAAAAATATCTATATGCACCAAATGTAATGCCTTAGTTGTTGAGACTTAACCGATTGCTTTAAAACTAGATTTATGTTTCTTGCCATATTGACAAGGATCACAGAATTTTGAAGAATCAAATCTATGCTCTGGTAGATCCTTAACTAGTCTTTTCTTAGATAGTTTACATAGATTATTAAGGTTACAATGACCTAAAATTCTATTCCATAACCAAGAATGATCTTCCATTACACTAAGGCAAGGTAAGTCTTGACTCCTATGATTTTCTAAGTTTAGTGTGTATACATTCTCTTGACTATGGGAAGAAAGAATAAACTCATCCTTGGATTTGTGTACTAAGCACTTATCATTCCTAAAATTCACAAGGTAACCTTCATCACATAATTTACTTATGCTAATGAGATTGTTCTTAAGACCCTTAATAAATAAAACATTTTAAATAAATGTTTTTTCAAGAAGAAAAATATTACCTATACCAATAATTTCTCCCTGAGCATTATCTATGAAGGTTTTTTTCTCCATTCATCTTAATAATATTTTCAAAGAAGTTTTTTTTACCAGTCATATTCCGGGAACATCCACTCTCCATGTAACAAGTATTATTTTTGGAACATTCACTATTTTCCTAAAAATAAGAAAAATTTAGGTTTTCGGAATCCAAACTTTCTTGGATCCTGAAATTTCAGTAAGAAAAATCTTAGGCACCCACATTTTCTTTGAAAAAATAAGCTTAATGAAAACCTAAAGATTGAACATTATTTATAGAAATTTTTTTCTTTCAATGCCCACCCCTTTTACATTTAGTACAAAAAGGGGATCTTGAAGGAACAAAATAATTGTTTTTGAAAATAGGTTTTTCATGAGAATAACCTAAACCTTGATTATTACCATGAGGTTGGATTTGAGAAAATATCTTGTTAAAATTTTCTTTACCAAAAGTAAAATTTTCAAGGAGTTTCTTCAAAGAAAATATCTCATACTTTAGTCTTAGAACTAAATTCCTATCCTCTGGGATAATATACTTAGAGTTAAGTTTATCCTCTAAAACATTTTTTTTCTAAAAACATATTTTTAACATCCTTAGAAAGTTTATCCTTCTCAGAATTAACTTCCTCAAGATTCTTAGAAATTTTTTCTAAAACACCATTTTTCTTATCAAGATCTTGGGTAAGATCTGAAATTTCTTTTATCAAAATAGATTCTCTAGAATTTTATTTCTCAAGTTTCTTAGAAACTTTAAAATTTATCTTTTATAGTTACTTATCAAATCTAGAAACCTCCCCATAGGAAGGAAAATAATTATCATTATCAGATGAAGAAGATTCTTCCTCTGAAAAAAATCTATATCCAGAAAATTTTAACTTAAAGACATATTGGTTAAGGATTCAGCAGTTCGCACCTTAGCCATAAAACATTTATTTTGAAATGGAGCTCTGGCTATCGAACCAATATTATTTTTCTCAGAAGATTCATATTCTGAAGAATCATCAGATGAATCTCCACCACTATCACTCCAAGTGTCATTGTATTTCAAATCTTTCTTATTCTTTGATCTGTAGAACTTATTCTTGTTTCTTTCAGAATTTCTGTCTTTCTTATCTCTTTTCTTAAGCAAAGGAAAATCAGGTCTAATGTGACCAATTCTTCTACATTCATAGCATGTTACTTCTCCATCTTTCTTATCTTTCCCATGTTTCTTATTGTATCTATATTGAAAGTTCTTCTGTCCAACAATCCTGTTCATCCTTCAAGCAAGATTTTATAACTCATTTTTTGAAGATTCACTTCCACTAGATTCAGATTGAATAACAACCTTCTTAGATTTAGATCTTTTAACTCTTTTAGGAGTCTTGGATTTCATATGATTTGAAGTTTTTGTAAAAGCAACACTGCCAATACCATTCTTTTTCTTAACATTGTCAGCATCTCTTTTCATTCTAGTTTCATGTTGAAGAAGAGTTCCAAATAATTTATCAAGATAAATCTGAGTAACCTTCCTCTTCTCATATATAACTGTTCTCTTGGATTCCAACTCATTGGGCATGATATCTATGATCTAGTCCATAATAGCTTCATCATATAATACTTTCCCACCCATTGATTGTATATTGTTGACAATGTCATGAATCTCTGTTGTACCTTAGATATGGGTTCTCCAAAAGGAATGTAAAAACCATGATATTCATCTCTGAGCATGGATCTTCTAGTTTCAATAACATTTGAAGTTCCAAAGTGAGTAACCTCAAGCTTCTTCTAGATATAATTGTATACTTCACAAGATGAAATTTGGATTTATATATTTCTAGTCATAGAACAAATAAAAGTATTGCGTGCCTTATAATTCAGTTAATATTCATGCTTTTCCTAATTTGTGAAAGTACTAACTTCCTTGTCAGGAATTTTATAACCTCCAGCAAGCATGAAAAAATTATCTACTCCAGTATTGATAACAAAAGTCTTCATACGATCTCTCTAATATTCATAATAATTTCCATCAAAGATAGGTGGTCCAGTTGGATTGAGATTGTCCATGGAACCGACATTCATTCCCGTCATCTTAAGAAAAACTTTTCCACACAAACTTGTTAATAGAAAAAGTTCTAATTCAAGGAAATTATCTCTAAGAGTTCATAATAAAGGAAAATATTCCTAAGCAAGGAATGGGGGTTCATCTAAGGGGGAGTTCATCTAAGGGGGAGTTTTCATCATAAAGATTTCTGTATGCAAGATAATTTAAAAGTCCATTCCAGAAATCAGAATATGATCCTTAGTAGTTCCAAGCCTAAGGGGGAGTTAGTTGTATTCACCATAATCCATAAGTAAAGGGAGATAAGTCATTATTTTTCAAGTATATAATAATTCGAAGTCCTTATATTCTTTTTTGTAAGGATGTTTGTGCTTTCCAAAAAGGGGGAGATTGTTGAGTCAATAAGGGTTCCTTATGAATTTTCCATTTCTTCATGTTTTGGAAATCACAAACACCTATCATAAGGTAAAATGTATTTTATCTTGATAAGGGAAATTTTCTTTAAGATAGGTGTTTGTGATTTTCAAAACATTAAGAAATAGAATAGTCATAAGGAAACCTTATTGACTCAACACTTCCACCTCCATCCAATATTATTCAATAATGATGATATAATAAGATAAATATATCCCTTATAATGATATGTTATTATGTTAATGGAATAACCCACATACATCTCCTCTTTTATCAAAATGAGAAATGAACCGTTATTTGTATGTATGACGTTTACCACTTCACAAACAGATGTAATTTATTTTCCATCGCCGCCTATTAAGGATTTTTATAATGATATAATTAATATATATATATATATATATCATATTCATGAAATATTTTTCATTTTAAAATTTTAGTATTCTATATATTTTCCTACAATCCAAATTATTTAAAAATTCTAACATCGTTTGGGCGTACATGTAGATTACCACCTCAATAAAGTGATTTGATTCATTTTTCATCACCACATCACATGTATGATATATAAAAGTGTATTAAAATTAATAATACGATATTTATTATGTGATTTTCATTATTCAAGGATTAAATAATACATACCATCAGTCCATAATGATCATTGAATAATGGAAATGTTATTCTTGTATTAGTATGACTAATTGTCTCCTCGATTGTAACAAGGCTCATTTTTCATAACCATCTTTAATGGTTTTTTTCAAAATTATAATCTATATATAAAAGTCATATTTATTTTAGTATCATTATTCTAGTGAATATGGAACAATTTCCCCTTTGACCACAATCAACATACCGAAGCTCTATTGAAATTATTGATCGAATCTCCTCAAAACACCGGACATAGACATAATAAAATACGTATTTAAATTTTTAAATAAATTAATTGAAATAAATTATTTAAATATAAATTATTAATACTATAAAAGGTTCTTACGAAATAAAATAATTTATTTATGTTTATCATTTAGATGTTAAGGGTTATATAAAAAAATTATAGACTTGAGGAAAGATATTTTGTCTCAATTGTCCTTTATTAAAGAATAAATTATTTTTATTACCCTAAATTATTTTATATAGAATATATATGAACAATTTTAAAATGTTATATCATGAATCCTTAATAAGTTTTGATATTTTAATTTTAATTTCATCATTCAATGGTATTTTTTGTGAATGTTACGAAATGGTAAAAATATTATTAACTCGATTTACTTTAGTTGGGTTATATACCATGTTCATTGACATTGTTTTTCCATGATTATTTTTGAATTTATATGTAAATTGATTTATAATATATTTCTTATTTTCTTTTAGATTATAAATTTTGACAAAATAATATATCTATTGATTAATTCTCATTTAAATGATATGAACATTGCACAAGTCACCTTTGCCTCAATCTCATTTTCATGAGACATGTATCATATTGTACAACATGATTTCCTTGTATAGTATGGATAAAAGATCATGAATTGATTTTTGAATATTAATTCCTGTAAATAATTATATTTATAGATCCATATCATATTCTTAATTTTAATTAATTATTATTGAAATGTTTCTTATGTATAAAAAGATTTATGTTTGAATCATATTCCTTTTTGGGACTGTTTATATTCAAGGTTTCATTGTAGGAAATCATATTCTCATATTTTCTTGAACCATATTTCATTTATTATCATCTATTTATTAATTTTTATTTCATGTTTAATTTCCAAATCCACCCATATTCATTAAAGAAACATCAATAAAATCATTTGTAAGTGATACCGATCATTTGTTTTCATTTAGATCATGAATATTTCTCTTCCATATCCTTATTTTATAATTTTTTTATTTTTTTTAAAAAATAATTATTTTTTGAATATATTTCACTTGGTCATTTATCTTCTTCTAAAAGGTTTTAAAAAGTAAATTTCTTATCTTATTCAAAATGGGTCAATTTTGACTCATATTAAAAATATTTTCAGAGATTGTTTATCTTTATAAATTACAACATGAACGAGTTTACCCACCATCACGACCATTGTTATACTTGATTCTTAATTTATATATTACATTTTTTATTTTTAAATAAAAGTATTTTTACAATATTTTCATAGATTTTTTTAAAGTTAAATTTTAAAAGGAAAATTGGTATTTTCTTCAAGAATGTTTTTAATGATGTATTAAGGGTATTTATATTCATTAATATTAACAACCCTTGTTTTTTCTTGAAATCCACTGGGGATATGACATATTGATAAAACCATTACTGTTTTACTGGATAGATTAGGAGATTAACATGGAACCCATTTCCTTTCCATGGTCAAATAGAGTAATAAAAAAACAATGATTATTATTATTTAGATTAGTGAAGGATTCTAAATGATTTATTCATGAAAGGATCATGAATATTATTGATGATGAGGGGTAGATTATATAGAGGTTTAATCTTCATTGTATATAATTAGGAACAGGTGGTCCCAATAAATCTTATATGAAGGTTTGAGCACCATTATAGCTCATGATGAATGGGTGGGCCTAATATATATTATATGAAGGGTGAACACCATTATAGTAATCTAATTAATTGGGTATAAAAGTAAACTATAATGTTATTCCAATTATAAGCGTTTCTATAAGGGTTATATTAAAATAAATTTCCAAGATACCAACATGTTTTCTTAATGTCTTCTAAGGATTTTAATGATTTATTTGATCAATATTGACATCAAATGGATCATGATTATTGAATCCCATAAATAATGTATCAGTAAAAATATTTATTCTATGATTTATGTTTGGTTATCTAGGTATTAATGTATATTAATTATATTATGTTATGCTCTTGCACTTTGAGTATTTCATCATTCCCTTATGTTCATCTTATGTTCACTAAAGAAATTCCATTTTTAATGATTATGTTTACCCTTATTCAGCATTTGATCGCACCCCATTACGCTTTGCTTTTCCATAGGCTATAAATAAATGTTTTACATATGTTTTTACTAAGAAGGATAAAAAATGTGAATAAATTTATAAGATATGATGATGATATTTATGAACCAATTGTTTAGGATTCCATGTTTTTAATATTTAGAAATAATTATCTAAAAATATAAACTTGAAAGGTACTTGGGTAGGTGAATGATACAATATTTATTTTTTATGTTGTAAGGTTTGGATGGAATATATTAGGACACATTTTTTGGTATCAATGTAAGAAATTTAATGCTTATTTTTAGCATTGTATTTGGGAGAGAATATTTGAGGTTCTTAAAGTTGGTATTAGAGAAAATCTTATACAACTTTGGATATTATGATGTTCCCTATTGATGTTATATTAAGACTAATGAGCGCTGACATGGGATTATGTTTTTATGTTTGGTCATATGTTCAATATATTAAACCCCCCCCCCACTTTAGGTTTAAGTGATGAGATTTTGAGGGGGTGAATGATATATTGGTAGATGTTTTTTTCGGATGAGGTTTATGTAACCCTTAGGATAAATTTGAAGGATTGTTTTGGAAGAGTAATACAAAATTCTCATGGATCTACTCTGAAAGGAATTAGATAACCTTTTAGGTCAATTATTTCATTAATCACAAGGTTAATGAGTTTGTTTGGGATATGAGGTTATTTATTTATTTATACAATTTGAATATCATGGAAGAATAAGTGATCAAATACTTATTATTTTTGGGTTTCAATATTAGTCATAAATAAATTGATTAATTTTAAGGATAGTTAATAACTAAATGAAAAAAGTATAACTTTTGTTGTTATTTTCGATATTTTAGTTATTAGTGTTGATTATTTATCGTATGAAGGTTTATTCATTTTGGAAATTATATTACATTGTGATAATTATTTTAATTTTGGTTAATGTCTAAATACAAGAGGAATTTTTTTTTGTTATTTTGTGGAATAATGTGATCCATTAGAAGATTATTTTAGTGCTTTAAGCATAAAAAATTCATATTCAATGCTCCTCATTTTGAGAAATATATAAGATTGTTGTGGAAATTAATTAATGGATCAAATTAGATGTTTCAATTAAGTGTATTAAATTTTATTTCTTTTTCAATAATGTAATTAAACTCATCATCACTAGGAAAATGAGCGTGAAACAAAATTATTATCTCAAATCCTTCATTTTCGATGATTCGACAGTACTTTTCAGGAATCTTTTCTTTATGGTTGTGTACTAGTTAACATCCTCTCAATAATTTAATTTATTATGATCAATGATCTATATCGCTCTAAATAATTATTTGGGAAATATAATTTTCTTCCATGTCCATATTTTCACTTCCCACCAGTGTTTTCCAACATAGAAAACTATTTATGAGTAATTTTAGAAGGCCTTCATAGTTTTCTTTCCCTATCTTTTAGATGAATTTTTATTAACCACATTTACATTATGGGTTTCTAGAAAGGTAATTTAATATATAATACCATTGATTAGTGAAAAAAGTTCAAATATTTAGGAATAAATTTATTAAATTGGCAAGGATGTAATATACTGTGTTTTTAAAATAAATACTATTTTAATAGCATATAAGATACGCAATATCGAGTTTAAAGAAACCATAAAATATTATTATATAATAGTTATAACCTATAAATTAAATTATTGGGTATGAAGAAGACTAAATACTTTATGAAATACATATAATGGTCCTAATAAAAAATATTTTTTTAAATAATATTTAGAAAATATGTACTCAATTTTTATTGGACTCATTTTATACTTCAAAAATACGTATTCTTCAAAATAATATTTGATGATTTTTTTATAAAATATTATAATTAGTTTCTAGAAATTTTATAAAAATTATTTCATGAAACTGAATTAAATTTTATGCTATTGTTTCAAAATTATCTTAAGTTGAATTTTTTTATTTTTTTTAAAAAGACTGATTTTTATTTTAATTGTTATTTTTTTGAGTTTTATTGAGAACTATAATTTCTTTTAAGGTATTTATGAAATAAATAATTACTTTGGATTAGTTTAAAATTTTCATTACTTAATTTTCAATAAATATAATCTAAATATTGTCTTTGGATTGAAATTAATATTTCAATTTATTATTAAAAAAAAATTAACATAAAAGGGAATTTCTAGGAGAAAATTATTTTTCATCATATTTTGCGGGTTTAATTGTAAATTATGTTGTTTCACTACTCAATTTTCAATACATAAAAAATGGATTCCATATTTTGAATTAGGAGGCCTAATTTTTTTAAATTGTTCATTTTTATTTTTGGTTATTATAAATATAAAGCTTATTAAATTTATGTCACCTAACTAAAGGTAAATCGAGTAAATTATGTTAAAAAAATATGGTAAGGACTCATAAATGACCCTATAACCCACCTTAAATTCATTGTATAATTATATATCAAAATTAATAATCTTATATTGAAATATATGGCCTTTTTTCATTTGTCAATGATTTTTACGTTTATATTATTTTATATAATGAAAAGTAAAAAATGTCATTCTCTTGGATTTATCATCTCATAAAATTTTACATATGAATAAATAGAGGGTATATTCAGTTATAAATGTTTATTTGGGAAAAAAATTATATCATGGTAAATTATTTATATCATTGGGATAATAAATGTTATATTAAATATGGTCTATTTATTTTCCAATTTTCTTTTTCTGAAATATATTATTGACCTATAATGATTAAAAAACATTGTTTCACGGTAATTGTGAAAAGGGTTAATAAGAGATTGAAAAAAATGATATGTATGAAAACATAACCTAAACATATCCAATTATTATTTAATTATTGAATTTAGAATATTAATAACTTTTTATTTTGTTTTTATCAATGTTCATCCATTTTAATAGGAAAATTAGTTTATAATAAAAATATATATTATGAAATTCCAAGAGTGAACCTCCTATCTCTTATAAAAGGGATCCTCTTTTTCACATTTATTCACACATATAGAACTAGGATTATTTCCAATACCTGAAAAAATACATTAAAAATCCTATCAATTTTTCCTAGATTCCTTTTTGGATAACAAAACAAACCTAGTAAAGATATTGGTGTAAACATTAAACTGTTTTTTTGAGGTAGAGGTACAGTTCTCAACCAAGAGTTTTAGTTTTATTTCTTCTTCCAGCTCCATAAAATATTATTTAAAAATGATGATAAAATCAAATTAACATCACCCATATAATTATTTGTTATTATGTTAATGGTTCAACTCACATTAATCTACTCTTCCATTAAAACGGGAAATGAAACTGTCATTCGTGTGTACATAGAATTACCGCCTCATAAACTTATGTAATTTGTTTCCATAAAAACATATCAAGGATTTTTTTAATGATGAAATATATATATATATATATATTAAATTAGTGAAATATATATCAATATAAGAAATTAATATACAATATATCTTTTAACTATTCCATTTATTGAAAAATAATAACGTCTTTCATGAGTATGTGTGGACTACCATATCCACGAACCGATGTGATTAATTTTTCATAACCATATCTCTTGGATGATACATATAAGTTTATTTAAAAAAATAAAAGGTATATATATGATATAATGGTCATTATCAAAGAAAAAATAACATTTAACTTCTTTCTATAATGGTAATTGAGAAAAAGGAAATGCTACTCATGTGTACATATCACCTGCCCTCTCCGTGATTATAACATAGTTTATTTTTTATAATCATATTTCATGGTTAGTTTTAAAAGTATAATTGAAATATAAAAATAGTAATTAGTTCATTGTTATTATTTTGTATATTATATAAAATTTTTCCCTTTGACCATGGTTAATATACTAAAGCAATTTTGAAATACTGGATAGAATATCCCCAAAACACTTGATGTTGACTTACCTAAAAAGGTATTTAAATATTTAATTAACCTAAATGTAATTTCATGACCCATCCCCTGGGGCCCTTTTCAGGACTACCCCAAGACCACCTCTCGAAGGCCAGGGGCTGGCAACTAGCATCGATGGCGTCAACCCGCAACTGGGGGGAATTTTCCTAAGTACCTATACACTCACGCACACACCCAACCACATCCCAAAACACTAAAAAGGGAAAATAGCACCACTAAAACTAAGATGAGTGAAAGTAAAATTGAAATTAAGTGGGCCAGAATACAAACCAAACAAGGAACTGAAAACGCAAGTACAATAAGGAAACTCTGATGGCCATCTGTATTAAACCACACGTGATCGCAAGAGTAGTGAATCTATTAGAAGCCGAAGTAGTATATTATGTCCTCCTCGACCAACTGATCCCTGCTTGGTACTAGGCCACCAAGTCCACCATTGAATTTTCAGTCGGTCCTATCTCCCTGAGCACCCTTGATGAAACATCGGTTGTCTGTACCAGACACAACACGTTTGGGAGAAGACCGTGTAGGGGTGAGTAACACATTACTTAGTAGGGACCCCCAAAAAAAAGGAAAAACCACAAAAAATTCCTTAATGTAAAGAATAAAAAACTATACAACTCTGAACATGTATATTATAGGGTAGTAACAGTAGCATAGTCACTTAAAAAAGTCAAACTCCTCAGCCGCTAGAGAAATATCAAGTACAGTGCGACTCCCAGGTCACACAAAGCCTCTTCCCACTAACTTTGAACTATTGTGGTACTCATCCCTGATTAGTATCATGGGTATCCTGGGTCACACGGAGCCACTCACCAAAGTGGTCCTGCCAGGTCACCCAGAACTACTTCCCACCATGGCCGACTGAGGTACTTCTTATGTCAAGTACTGTTGGTCTACTGGGAAACACAGAGACTCTCCCCACCATAGTTGTGCTAGGTCACACTGATCTTCTTCCCCCTGGGCCATCATAAAGCAGTCTTCAGGTCTCATCTAACCACAAGTTTCCGTACGTAGTGTGATTGAGAGAACCGCTCCTCAAGCCATTTATCGCATCTTGAAATCCATGAAATTCACTAAAAAATAATTCCAAAATATCCACCTACTTGAGAGGGTCCCAACACCCCAAACATCCCATCAATCGGGCCCGTAGTTTGTATGATACATGCGTTTTAGTAACCAGGGGACCTGTTGCGACGGGGCTCGGTCCGACCTGGTCGGACCGACCCAACGAACCCGGCCCAGGGTTCCACATACCCCGGATCACATAGGCAGACTCGAACTGACCTGGTACGGGTCGAGGTCAGTTTGGTTCTGCCTGGCCAGTGGGCCCAGCCCAATAGGCCTTGTTGGCCTCGGCCCGATTTTGCCGAGGGTCCAGCCCGTTGGGTCCCTTGGCGACCCAGTCTAGTCTGGCCCGACCAGATGGGGCGCGGGTCTAGACCATTGGCCAGCAAGACTGGCCCATCCTGATGATGGCACAGAGCACTCGGGGCGCGACCCAATGGTCCTAAGATCGGTGACGTTAGCAGACAATGGGGTGAGCCTAGGACGCGGCGGACCGTCGTCTCCCTCCCTGTCTGAGCGCGAACAGTAAGGAGTGGGACAATCTTTCACGAGCCCATGGAGGGTGATGAATATCCACCCTCCACGTCACAAGAAGAATCAGTCTGTAGGTTGACCACAGTCAACGAGGTGCCATACTGGCATCGCTGGTCTCCAGCGCTGCGGCTCGATCGGTTGCGGCTTCAGCTGTACCGGCGCACCGCTGGGGTACGCTACTCCACCTGGATGCCGAAACGGCCAGATGACTACTCCTACCATCCGACACATGGATGGCATGTGCTACCACCGCGTGTTGCTGCTTCCGGCATCGGTTCCCCAGCAGATGCTTTGGCGGACCACCGGACGCGCTCCGATGGTCCGTTCTTCACACTGCCTGTGCCCACAGCCTCTAGGGACCACCATGTTTATCATTAAGCCTTCATAGCCACCTTTTCGTCACTTCATTCAAAATTTTCACCAGGAACACACAAATAGAGGGGTATGGCCTTTTTTTATGTCGTCCAACACCCTCCACATTAAAAGGTTTAAATATGTGAGATGTTTTGGGATCTTTGTTCAATCTTTACGTGCCAAGATTTAAACCCTGAAAATAAAAACCTAAAAATGAAACACCATACCATCAAAATTCAAAAATCACATGTAAAAATTTTTGTGGGTTGACCCTTGTAAATCATTTCCAGAAACGGATGCGAAAGAACAACAAATCAAAAAACCCCAACCTCATTCAAGTTCGTTGCTGCACGTTCTTCCTTGAGGGGGTAAGACATTAGCATCACTTCTTAGCTCCGGTTTTTGAAAAGAGTGACGAATAAGATGACGTTTTCTAGAGTTATTCAATATTCTTTGTGGAGGAAGTCCATAAATGGTTCGCAAGAGAGTCCTTGAAACTTCTAATACATATTTCCCCAGCACATAGAACTATAAATAGGAGCATGTCGCAGCGTTCCCATTATGATGTGATGTCGCGTCGTTATGTTGTGTTATTTATGAAACAGTGTCTCTATTACACGTCGTTAATGTTTCATTAGGCTATGAGTTTAACAAACCATTAATGAGACTCATTGATGCGCATCTTCGGTTCCTTATCACTGCCCCACAACGTCATTTTATACCACTCAAAAAATGAGAAATGAAGTAAAATAATTTTTTTAAATTCTTTTATTATTTTTCTCGAAAAGGGCCGAGAAATAATTTTCCGATTAGCCCTTTCCAGCCAAATTTAAGTCATTTCTAATCGAATCCCAGAGTTTTAAATTCAATAGTTCCCTCATATTTTTGATCCAAGTGATGGTTAAAAAGATAGAATCCCCCGCGCACACATTTACTAAATGTACCTTAAAAAAATTTAAAAATTCCGTTACATGCTCTTAGGACCTCGAAATCACGTGCCGTCTAATTTCAAGGTGTAAAAATAATTCTATATAAATAAAAAAAATTACACAGAAATTATGATACGTTAAATTCTCCCCACCTTTGGGATTTATGTCCCCGAAAGTCAAAACAAAAACTAAACAAAAAGATGGGGGTAATGAGCACGAATCTGAGCCTCCTGGTCCCATGTGATCTCTTGGAGATCCATGTGATACCATCAGAAACACGCTATAGTAATCAACCGTCATCATAGGGGCCACACATATCGGTCCTCTATCTCCACTGGGAACTCTAAAAATGTCACCACATCATCAATGTCCATCTCACCCAAGTCGACGACATGCGATTGATCATGCATGTGTCTCCACAACTACAAAACATGGGAAACATCATGCACTTGGTGCTTCTATGGGGGAAGATCTATGTGGTACTCCACCTCACCAACATTTCTCAGGATCTGAAAAGGAACAATGAACATCTAAGATAGCTTACCGCCCTTACCAAATCTCTGCAATCCTCATCGGGGTGAGACCTGAATGAACACGTGATCTCCCTCCTCAAACTCCAAGGGTCTCCGTCTCCTATCGGAATAAGACTTATGATTTCTATTTGGAGTCCTCATATACTCATGGATGATCTAAGACATCTCAATGGTAGCCCATACTGACTCTGGACCCATGAGTGCCGACTCCCCTAGGTCTGTCTAGCATATGGGTGATCTGCAAGGCCGCCCGTACAAGGCAAAAAACTGTGCCATTCCAATGGTCGAGTGATATCTATTTTTGTATACAAACTCCACCAGTGGCTAGTGATCCTCCCAACTATGAACAAAGTCAAGGAAACCAGAACAAATCATGTCCTCCATGGTCTGTATGGTCCACTCTGTCTGACCATCCGACTGGGGATGAAAATATATGTTCAAACACAGTTGTGTCCGGAACACCTCCTGTAATCTCTTCCACAACCTGGATGTAAATAGGGAGTAATGATTTGAGACTATCTTCTAAGGAACCACGTGAATCCTCCCTATCTCTTATACGTAGATCCATCCCATGCCCTCAACCATTCCCTACTCCCAGATGGGTAGGAAGTAGGATGACTTGGTGAGTCAGTCAATAATCACCCAAATAGAGTCATGACCTCTAGACGTATCTGGTAAACCCATCATGAAGTCCAATGAGATTTCATACAATTTACACTCCAGTACCTCGAGTGGATAAGTGAATCCTGTAGGAACATGATGCTCGACCTTCATATACTGACAAGTGAGGCATAGTGAAATGAACTCAGCCACTACTTTCCTCATCCCTGGCCACTAGTACTAATTCTGGAGTTCCTGGTACATAATTTCCACTCCAGGATGTACCTATAGAGGGGAAGTATGTAACTTCCTCAAAAACTCCTCTCACAATGCCACTAGTTCTAAGGTATTCCCTCTGAAAAGGATTGTGTGCTCCCCTCCTTCAGAAAATCCTTCAGGAGCCCATCCTGAGGATAACTAAGCACGTTAGGCCTCCCATTCAATGTCTCCAAGTAGTGCCTCCTATACTCGCTGAAGGAGTGGGAGAGTGACATTTATAGACTGGAGGCAAATAGATTCAACATCCTCCACGATGGATATATGCATCGTGGCAAACTGCTATGTCGCATCACTCAGCAGCTGCAACTCGTTCCTCCTACTGAGCGTATCTGCCACCACATTCCCCATTCTTGGATTATAGACTATCTGAAAATCATAGTCCAGGTGGAAATCTAGCCATCACTATTGTATCAGTTTTAGGTCCTTCTCGGAGAAGATATACCTGAGACTCTTGTGTTCATAGTAAACAGTGAACCGCTCACCAATCAAGTAGTGTCTCCACGTCTTCAAGGAAAATATCACTGCTACTAACTCCAGGTCATGGGTCATGTAGTTCTGCTCATTCTTCCTCAAATGTCATGAGATGTAGGCAATCACCGCTCACTCATACATCAGGACACAAACCAGTCTAGTCCCTGATACGTCGTAGTAAACTGCATACCCCACACCCTCCTCAAGTAGTCTCAAGATGGGGGCAGTAGTCAGTCTCTACCTCATCTCCTGGATACTCTGCTGGCATTTTTCTATCCACATGCAGGGTTGTCCCTTCCATGTCAAAGATGAAAAGGTTTCTGATACTCTATAGAACTCGGGAACGATCCTCTGATAGTAACTAACCATCCCCAAGAAGCTATGAATCTCATTCATTCTCTTGGGTTCCTTCCAAGAAATTACCACCACTATCTTCACAATATCTACTACAACTCCATCCTCCAAGATTACGTTTCAAGAATGTGGACCTCCCATATCCAGAACTGACACTTCGAGAGAATACTATAAAGCTGGTGCACATTGAGTGTATCCAGGACTGTCCACAAATGTGTAGTGTGCTGCTCCTCCAACGCTAAATACACCAAGATGTCATCGATGAAGACTAGAAATAACCAGTAAAGGTAGGGCTGGAAGATCCTATTCATGAGTTCAGTGAACACTGCTGGGGAATTCTCCATACAGAAAGGCATCACCAGGAACTCATAGTGTCCATACCGGTACTTGAAGTCTATCTTCGGTATATCCTCGTCTCGTACCTAAAGCTCGTGATAT
Source organism: Viscum album (assembly GCA_963277665.1). Classification (NCBI taxonomy): domain Eukaryota; kingdom Viridiplantae; phylum Streptophyta; class Magnoliopsida; order Santalales; family Viscaceae; genus Viscum; species Viscum album. The sequence goes on along the minus strand of OY728121.1, from coordinate 1,071,188,581 downwards.
CCTGATCCGAGGTCTATCTTTGAGAACCACTTCACTCCCATAAATTGGTCAAAGATGTTATCAACCCTCAATAGTGGGTACATTTTCATCATGGTCTCCTGGTTTAAGTTCTAGAAGTCTACGCACAACCGCAAAATCCCATCTGCCTTCTTGGAAAAAATCACTGGGTTGCCCATGGTGAAACGATGGGCCTTAAGAACCCATTCTCATGTAATTCCTCAAGCTGTACCCTTAACTTGAGAAGCTCTTAGAGAGACATCCAATACGTTGGTGTGGATTTCGGTTCCATCCCGGGGTACAAGTCAATACAGAATTATACCTCTCTATGAGGAGGTAGTCTTGGAACCTCATCATGAAAAACATCCTTTTACTCATCCACCACTACAGGAAAGCATGATATCCTATTCTTCAATGCACCGAGGGTAAGGCTAACCAACTAGTGAGTGATCGGTTGCACCCTCTTTCGAGAGGGTCCATCCTGCACCACACGGGTTTCCTTCTAACTAGTAAAGGAAAACCTGGTACCATCTCCATGAACACACCACACTGTAAGCCTAAAACAGTCAATCTAAGCATGGAATGTGGATAACCGGTCCATACCCAATATGACTTTGTATGTCCTTGACGTTGCAACTAGAAGATCCCTGCCAAAGCTCTCTCCTCCAAGAGTAATCTCAAACTACAGACACTAATGTGTAATTATCGAATCACCTCCCATAGGAGTCTGTAGCCGTAAGGATTGATCTAGAGGCTCCAATAGAATCTACAAGATCTGAACGAGAGCTATGGAAAGGAAGGAGTTACTAGTACATGTGTCTATAAGTACTGCAACTAGGGTGGAGAAGAAACAAATCATATATCGGATCATCTCTCGATCGCAATGGTCATAAGCCTTTGATGACTGGATCTAAGCTCACCCATGTCCTCTTGCTCCTTGAGGTCATGGTAGACCACCTGGGGGTGGTGGAAGTAACATCTCAAACCATATCCAACCTCCTGACTCTCATGAAGCTCCCCTTAAATATCCATCTTCTTACGGACCACCTAGCTCGAACCGTTGTCGCTGTCTCGATGACTCCTTGACCATCTACCGATCTTCTGTACGACAGGTTAGGAAGTCACGTGCCATGTGTCTCTACATTCCACATGCGTAGGACTTCCTGGATGCCTGCCGACTCCCTCCGAACTAGGACCCCCGCACCACTGACCCAGATTCCTGGAGTCGTCCTCTGAAATACCTGGCCTTCTTGGGCCCATGCATCTACTGTCTGCTGCCCACCGAAGACTCTGCCGCCTGGGGTTTGCTGGTGGATCTAGATATCTACGCCTGCTCCACCAAGAATCTCTCCACAAGAAGGGCTTGCTTCATCACCCCATCTTTGGTAGGTATGCTGAGAGACAACACTGATACCATGATCTCCCACCCGAGACTCTAATTGAAGGATCGATCCCTAAAGAAAGGGTCTTGCACCATTACTATGGAGTAGCGGGAAAGATCCGTGAACCTCGCGAGTACTCACCACTGTCATGCATCCCTATTGTTGGTGAAGAATCTATTGAATGATCATAGAGCACATCATTGCAGAAAAAAACTCCTCTCAAAAAAGCCTCTCGATGTCAACTCAAGTGAGGGTCTCCTCATCGTGAGTCTGGATGTTCCAGCTCTAACATCTCCCTTCCGATCCCTATAGAAGGCATGCCTCCACGATCACCATCTAGTAAGGCAGTGTCCTCACTAAGTGGAAGACCCACATCATAGCCAATGGCCAGTCCTCAATGACCTTATGATCCATCTCTACCCTAAAACTAGGAGGACTCTGTCTCTGAATGTCATGTAGAGAACGAATTCTACAAACATCATCTGGCGGAACCACTAGAAGTATATGCCAACCATTGGGTGGTGGTAGCACTGGTGCATCACCTGGTGGGGCCTTCTCGAGAATTGGTCCCTAAATAGATGCCTCATCACTAGGTGGGTTGTCATCACGACCTCGTATTGAGATCCTGGCTGGTCATCCACGTGGAGGCATCCAGAGATAGATCAGGATGTACCACGACTAGAAGGTTATACTTGGTGAGCTTACTCTTATTCAAAAATAAGGAGACACTTATACAACCAGTGTTTTCATGTATTGAGCTGATAAAAGAATTCAAGGTCCTGGTGTATGGATACGTTGGTCGCCGCATTAACATTGGACTCCCCAAAATTAAAAGTCGATCTCTCAACACATAACACTATCACCCCAAAAAATATCAGACTCCTGGTATTCTAGGGGGAACCGTCCACCCTTTGATACCAATTTTTCAAGACCCATCCCCCAGGGCCCATCCTGTGACTACCCCAAGCCTGCCTCCCAAAGGCCAGGGCTAGAGACTAGTGTTTAAGGATTCAACCTGCAAGTGGGAGGAATTTTCCTAAGTACCTGTATGCGCACACACAAACCCAACAACATCCCAACACACTAAAAAGGGGAAACAAGAACCACTAAAACAAATCTGAGTATAAGTAAAACTGAAAGTAAGTGGGCCAGAATATAAACCCAATAAGGAACTGAAAATAGAAAGTATAAAATAGAAACTCTGATGACCATTTACAGTAAACCCCACTAATTTGAGAAAGTAGTGAAGATATTGGAAACTGAAGTTTTATGTCATGTCTTCCCGGTCCTACTGGGCCCCGCCTACTCCTAAGCCACCAAGTGCACCATCAAATCGTCCATAAGTCTCATATACCTGACCACCCTTGTCGAAATTTTGGTCATCTACAACAGACACAACACGTGTGGGCGAAGCCCGTGCAGGGGTGAGTAACATAGTACTTTGTAGGGACCCCAAAAAAAGTAAATACTACACAGCAATTCTTTAATGTAAATCATGAAAGACAAGACAACTCACACCATGTATATTTTAGGGTAATAAGAGTAGCATCATTAGTCAAAAATGTCAAAATACTCGGTCACTGGAGAAATACTCCTATATCGAGTACAGTGGCCCTTCCGGTTCACACAGAGCCGCTTCCCACTAACCTTGGACTACTATGGTACTCATCCCTGATTAGTGATGTGGGTATGCGGGGTCACAGAGAGCTGATCCCCACCGTGTGCATGTTGGGTCACACAGAGCCACTTCCCACCTAGGCCGACGGAGGTACTCCACCTATCGAATACCATGGGTCTACCAGGTCACACAAAGCCTCCCCCCACTGTGGGTCTGTAGGGTCACACAGAGACGCTTCTCACTATACCATCGTTGAGCAGTATTCAGGTCTTAGCCTACCGTAGGGTTCCGTTTGTAGAAATATCGAGAGGACCGCTACCCAAGAAATTTTTCACATAAATAGATCCATTAAAGTCACAACAAATCATTCAAAAAGATCCACCTCCTTGATAGGGTCCCAAAGATGCAAACGAACCATCAACTGGACGCGCGGTTTGCAAGATACAAGCGTTTTAGTAACCAGGGGGCCGGTTACGACGGGGCCTAGTCCGACCCGACCAACCCAGCCCGAGGATTCCACATACCTCGGTTCACTTAGGAGGACTTAAAATGATCGAGTACGGGACGAGTTCGGTCTGGTTCGGCCTGGCCAGTGGGCCAGGGTAAATAGGCCTTGTTGGACCCAGCCCAATTTGGCAGAGGGTCCAGCCCGCCAGGTCGCCCGAGGACCCGGTCTAGTCTGGCCTGACTTGATGGGGTGTGGGTCCGGCCCACCAGCACGGGTCCATCCAGTAGGGAAGCAGGACTAGAATGGCCAACTGTTGGGCGCGACCCATTGGTTCGAAGGCTATCCATGTTAGTGGCCGATGGGGTTCGCCTGGGACGTGACAGATCATCGCGTCCCTCCCTGTCCAAGCATGGACCACAAGGGGAGAGTTGGTCCTTCACACGCCCGAGGCCGGTGATGACCGAACTCCCTCCACGTCACCTTCAGACTCAGTCTGTGGGTTTACCCCAGTCAACGTGGTGCCATGCTGGCACCGTGGGTCTCCAGTGTTGTGGCCCGATCGACTACGACTTTCACTGCAATACGGCGCACCGCTCCACCTGGCCACCAGCATGGCCAGTGGATTGCTCCTACCCTCTGTCACGCAGATGGTGCGTGCCACTGCTGCCACTGTGTGATGCCACTACAAGCACCGGTGCACCGTAAGATCCTTCAATGGACCACCAGATGCGCTTCAGTGGTCCATTCTTTGCATTGCCTACACCCACGGCCTTTGGGGAGCATCCTCTTTACATCTAAGCCTTCAAAGCCTCCTTTCCATCGTTCCGGAAAATTCTTTCACCCAGAGCACACAAACGGAGGGGTATGCGCCTTTATTCATGTTGGTCCACACCGTCCTCGTTAGAAGGATTAAATATGGGGGCGGTTTGGGGAGTCTCTGTTCAATCTTTACATGCCATGATTTGATCCTTGAAAATAAAACCCTGGGAATGAAACACCCTCCCACATAAACACACTAATCATGGGTCAAATTGTTCATGGGTTGACCCGTGTTCGTCATTTCTATAAATGAATGGGGAAGAACAAAAAATTAAAAACTCCTACCTCTTTGATGTTCAGTTCCACATGTTCTTCCTTGAGGTTCTAAGACATCGACGTCACTTCTCAGCTCCGATCATCAAAAGGTGTGACAAAGAAGATGAAGTTCCACCGACATTCTTCATTCTTTGCTGGGGTGAATGTCCGTCAGAGGTTTTCCAGATAATCCCCCAAAATTTTAATCCATATTTCCCTAGTGCATAGAACTATAAATAGGAGCACGTCGCAGGGTTCCCATTATGATGAGATGTCGTGTTGTTATGTTGTTTTATTTATGAAACAGTGTTGATATTACGTATCATTAAAGAATCGTTACGATGCGAGTTTAACGAGCCATTAATGATCCTCATTGATGCACATCGTTTCCTCCCTGTCACAACCCCGAAACTTTGCAGTCCATCACTCAAAAGTGAGGAAGAAAATAAAATAATTCTTTTAAATTCTTTTATTATTTTCCCTAAAAAAGGATGAGAAATAACTTTTCTAATCAGCCCTTGCACACCAAAGTTATGTCATTTATAGGTGAATCCTAACATTCTGAATTCAACGGTGCCCTCATATTTTCAATCAAAATGATGATTCATATGATAGAAAATCCTGCTCCAATGTTTACTAAATGTACCATAAAAAAGTTAAAAATTCTATTCTAGGCTCTGAGGACCTCAGAATCACGTTCCATCGAATTTCGCACACTCGAAATAATTCCACAGAAATAAAAAAAGACATGGAAATTACAAGATGTTACAATTAATAAATTGTTTAGGGATAATCTTTAAATCCTATATATTTTTATTGAAATGAAAAATGATTTATATTTTCATATTATGTAGATAATAGAGGGAATATATAGAACATCTGGACTCAAGGTAAGGGATTTTGTCGCAATTTTTGTTCATTGAGGTATACTTTATTATCATTGACATAATTTTTTTTATATTTAGTATATAATGATAATTTTACAAGTTATAACATGAATCATGTATACTTAGTGTTTTTATATGTTTTAGTTTGAAATAATTCATCCAACGGGTTTTGACATGAAAGATACCAAGTGATAAATGGACAATTAACTCAATTTTCCTTCCATTGGGTTATAAATCTTCTTCATTGATTTTTTCATTCCATGAATATGTGTAAATTTATCTCTAAATTGAATCATTATATTTTTCCAATTAATTATCATGGATTTATAGTTGTTTTATATTAACTCTCCATGGTTAAACTCTCAATTATATGATACAAACATTGTGGGGTTTATCTTTGTCTCAATCTTACTTTCATGGGGTATGTTTGATGATGTACATCATGATTTACTTATATAGGGTTATTAATTCCTAATGACTGAATTTTGATATATTAATATATATAATCTACTATATATACTAGTTATGGATTTTCATATTCCACGTGTCACAGTCACATTCATCCAGATCATTTTTCCCTTACGTGTCCTTCCTCCACTTCTCAACATCGCCCCTCCATGCGATATCTCATCCATTTTCCGTCTCCCTGTCCCACTCTCGCTGAGGTTATCGGGAATCACATCCCCCGATCACGAATTTTGTCTACTCCGATTAGGGTTCCAGATGAAATCTTCTCCCCCTCTGCCTCTGTATCCTCTATCGGCCACAACCTCTCCCATAGAGTTCTGGCCACCTACATCCCCTTGTTTTTTAGTCCTCCAATACGGTTCCTTCCAGTAGTTCTGCCTCACATCCATTTATACTGTTTCTATGTGACTCATTTCGGTCCATCTCATTCCCTCCCCCGCTTAGGGTTTCCCTGACCCAAGGTTTCCACTAAATCTGAATACCAGCTTCATTGCCTTCGATTCCTTCATCTTCTTTGGTCACCAACATCTAATCTCACTACTACCGGTGTCTGGTTCTCAGTAAAGTTTGAATACTGTGACATGTTCTATGACTTGAGATTCATATTTGTGCACCATGACCTACTTCATCAAACACTTCCATCAGCATCCATGTGATATTTGACTCATGAATCGTCACGACGGGAAGCTTGTAAATATTTTAACTCCTTATTCACGTGTTTCTACCATAATTCTCGAGTTTGAAGTGATAGAAGACTCCGTATTACAATCATTCACCGAATTTCAAAGAACTGTCCACTACGGTCGCCTTATCCTTTGGTTCCCCTAGAGTAATCCATTTTACTTTATGAATCACTATCCACTACTGTGGAAAAAACCTGACATGTTATTCATGAATCCCTTCCCATCAACAACCTTTTATTCAAAGATCTTCTATATCTAATGTTTCATAGCAGTTATATTCTCCTAATGAAAATGAAATTTACTATGTCCTATCCATCATTCTTTTTTTCATGTTCAACTAGATGTAATGATATAATGTTACCATAGTTCTGCTATTCTGATACTTGAGATCCCCCAACCATTCATCTGTTCAGCCATTTATTCTTCAATAATCATTCTTTGGAGTGTTTTTCTTGATTTCCACATTGCATAAAAGTCTGATGCATAGTCCGATAAGTGTAACCTATTCCATTCAATACAGAATTCTTCCACTATCATTTCTGTCATTAAATATAGATTTCATTAAGATCACTATAACTATCATTTATTACATGAAATTTATACTAATTACAATGATTTATAAGATAGATTATATGTAATGGTTTTTAGTACATTATTATGTTCAACTTCTACACAATTAAATAAAATCACACACAATACAATCATGAAATCACTTTCGACATGTAAAGAGGAAAGGATTCAAAGAAGACTACTAAGGAAACAACAACGAAAAGTTTATCTTATTTGTTTTATTTACACATTAAATGTTTCCTTTATTTATAATTCATCATTCTTAAATATTTAAAATATTTACACTATCACAGGTTAAAGATCCCTTGAAAATATTACTGCAACTCAACTGCTAACACCCAAAGGATGCACCAAAAGAAGAGAATGCACACCATTTTCACCTATACCCACTGATGGTAACCTCATATTATAATGTCCATTGCATTTAAATTTCTTAAATTATGAAAATAAATTTATTAAAAAATGGTAAAAATAACATCTTTATATTTGACAATATATGTTGGTACTAAAATATCACTATTACATGACCAATAATAGTTGAATGTTTTTCTATAGCTGAACTTGTCAGACCAACTAACAACATGAAAAGGAGAACAAACATTACATTGTCGCATGCACTGTAAAGAGGCTAAGATTCAAAGAAGACAACTAAGGAAATAATGAAAAACATGTTATCTTATTTGTATTATGTACATCATAAAGTGTTCATTTATTTATCATTCTTCTTTCTTACATATTAAAAATATTTTCACCATCACAGGTTAAATATCTCTTGAAAATATTACTATAACTAAATAGATAACACCCTTAGGATGAACTCAATGAGAAGCACACATGCCATTGTAACCTTTACCAACTGATGGTAACCACATATTACAATGTCCATTGCATTTTCATTTTCTTCAATTATGAAAACCAATTTACTAAAGTGGTAAAACTGACCTCTTTCTATCTAAAAATATATATTGTTACTAAAATATCACTGTTACATGATAAATAACTCTTGGCGGTTTTTCTGCAGCTGAACCATTCAGACCAACTAACAACATGGAAAGACGAACACAGATTCTGTTTTCACTATTTTCCATAAATGGTTAGTTCCTTTTGTTTTGATCATAAGAATTTTTTTTCATTCGATAATGAAAAAATATACATATATTCTAAAAATTTATCATATCTCTGTTTTACAGTTTACCAACAATGTTCTAATCTTACAAGATGGAAAATTCCAATTTGGTTGTTATGGACAATTAGTCATCAACTTTTACTTCAATAAGAACAATGAAAAAATATATTATTTCTTCAAAAAATCTATATTTATATCTTTTTAGAAAACTGAATACTAGAGAGAGTCATTGTTCGGAGGAGCTTCAATGCAATATTGTGGTCATTAAATGTTCCTAGATGAATGTTCTACATTTATATTTTTTAGTTTCACATAACTAAGAATCTGAAGTAGATGACACCCTGAATTCGGTAGATGAAGTTTCAAAAGATAATTATAAAGATAGTAATAAATTATTACAGTTCATTTGAGGACCAGTCATGACTCCAACAAGCAGTACAAAGCTAGGGGCATCATTTACTATAACTAATCTAGGAACTACATCAGTACCAAGTTCATACCCTAAAACATTTTTTTCATCAGGTGAGTTTTCATAGAAAATAATTTTGGTGAAAAAAGGATGTGGATAAATTTTACGTATTATTATTTTCCAACGTGCTTAATTTTATTATTTTTCCACTTAATATTTATTTTTTATATAAAATATATTATCTAGTTTAATTTCTATTGATATGTATCAATGTTATAAGAACATGCCCAGAAAATGGGTGAATCATACCATCAGTTAATGGTTAGTTTTATTTTATATTATTTTTCATAATAATATATATTCCATTAAAATTTTGATTTTAAAAATTTAGATATAATTATATTGTACTATATTATGAAACTGTACACAAACTAATTAATTATCTCATCAATTTTTTGTCCTGAAACATAGTATTTATGAAAATATTCATATTATAATTTATGTATTTTGGTATTTTTAAATATTTCTAACTATTATTATTTTCTCTTAAGGAAATTATTCTTATAATGACAAGAAAAATATCTTTTAAAAAAAGTTCAGGTCTTTTAAACTGAATACATTTCTCATTATTGATAATTTTACTATTTCATTTTTTTATACTTATCAATGTTTCCCATTAATTTTGTGTTTTTTCCATGTAATATATATGTTATATTCTAAACTGGCATGTATTTGTTCAATGATACTATCATTTAAAAATAAAAATTTCTATGACATTTCAAAGGTTTTTATAATCATTTTCTTATAAACATAATTTATTTCAATGTAAATGAATACTGAATTTTGTGATTCATTTTTCTCAGATGTGAACTTAATGGGAATTTTTCCCTTGTATGGTTTGTGTTGTGTTACTTCTATTAATTTCATGATATGTGTTTGCATAGAAGGAAAAAAATTTAGGGGAAATTGTTGGTTCCGATAATGTTGGTACCCGATTGCACTGTGTCTATCACAAATTCCATTACTATACTATTGAATTTATATGTAAATGAAAACTATGATTATTGATTCATTTGATGTATGATGTAGACTTAGTGGATATTTTTCCTTTTTATGGTTTTTCATTGTGTGAATTCTATTGATTTCGGGAAATGATTTTGCATCGAAGAACTAGTTTTATGGATGAGAAAGAGATGATTCAAAACCGTATCGTTCTTCTGACCGTAAAATCTACAAAGTGGTTTTTTTCAATGATAATGAAAACTACATCAACACCTTTAATAGAACCTTAGTGAACAATCAGTTAATTGTATAATTATTACTTATTTCCTTTAAATTCATTAAATAATAAAACACTACAATTTTCTTCTTTATTATATAGGAAGATCAACATAGTGGGACTTTAGTAGTAAGAAGTGGTGTTGATTATATCCAGGTACCATATATTTCAATTTTTTCAATTATTTTATAAAAAATAAATATCACTTTTCTAACATATTTTTTATAAAATTTCATGATAAGACCATGAAACGGTTAGGTCCTCTCTTGGGACTTTTCACTCCTATGATCCATATACTATTCATTTCCAGAACATTAATTTATATTACTACTACAGTGTTCTACATAATTGTTAGATTTTATTTTAATATTTAAATATTAATTACTTATTAATCTATATAATTTTATTTTCGTCTTCATAGTTCATTTTTTGGACAATGATGCTAAAGACATATTGCAAACACACTTTCTTCCTTAAAGACTTCGAAAAAAACATTTAGATGAAAAAAATCTACTAACATGTAGTTTATAAATTATTATGAAATTAAAGATTGGGTTTTAAAATTATTTATTCAAATTCATCCTCTGCCCAGTTCACATTTTTTGTTATTATGAAAACACTTACCATGTATTAGTCTTTTAGTTCAAATTACACTACACACATTACTCTTTCTATGGATTCTGTTTAGTTTTCTAGTTGGATGAAGCCTGTAATGGCGTTTAGTGAATCAATGTGTAGGTTTTGACCCAAAATGGAAAAAATAATGACTTGAAGGCATTTAGAAATGATTTTTAATCTCCCTATAATGGTAGGAAAAACCTTTCCATTATCATTTCATTATTCAAATATTTAATTGTTGTGTCCAAAATTTATCCACTCCTATTACATATTTATGTCCCAATAATTTCTCATTACAAATTAATAAAAAAATACTATTACTAGGTAACTATTATAAATAACATTCACTTTTCAAGTAGAGGTTATCAAATGAGATGTGGGTCCTTTTAGTTTGTTTCAGTTAATAGTTTCTTTCACTTGTACATATATTTGTTGACTGACTTTGATGATGATAATGTTGTCAAACAAAATGTTTCAATGACTAGTGACTCCACCCCACTATCAACTAATAACCCTGATCTTCATATTTAAATAAAGGAATACTTAAATAAAAAATAGAAAAATTTGACTAAAGATTTTTCTTGAAGTACTTACCCATTTTGGAAACACATTTTCTACAGTTTGTAAGTTTCAAATGTCCTATTACAAATAATTTCTCCAATGTTATGTCCACATATACTTTAGTTGACTAATACACTGTAATGAAAATATAAAATAATTAAATAAATTTTCTTTATGGGAAAATTATATACATTAAAATAGATAATACACGTTCTGATATGAAATTTTAGTTTATAGTAATTTTGTTTTCCCATATTATGATTTCTAAATTTTTTCTCTACTTGAACAGATTCAATAATATAGGAATTCTAATTATTTTTTCCAGTGAAATAAATTTCCAAATTTATGATTTTTCATGTTTTTTTTTCATTAAAACATTTTTCTCATTATCTGAATTATGATGTTTGTTTCCTATAAAACATAAATCCAATATACTTATTTATTATATATGTTTCCAGTTAACCTAATTATCCCTATTGTTATTAAGAATTTTTTTCACCTAAAATAGATTTCACTATTTATGATTATAGATTTCTGTTTCCTGTAAAAAATTACCCAATTTATGTTTTTTTTGTTTTTTTTCCATAATTAGTTATTTCCCATATTGTGATTAGTCATTTTTTAGTCAATTTTTTTGTAAGCTGATTTTTCGTGTATGATTATTATAAAAATGGATTCCCATTTGATTATTTCATGTTTTTTTTTCAGTTTACCAGATTACAAATATTTAGATTTGTCATGTTTCCCTCTATTAAAAATGAAATCCCATTTTATGAAATCTTATTATCGCTTCCTGTGAAACAAAAAAACCATTTTCTGAATAGAGATGTTTGTTTCTAAATTTCCCTTTTTATGATTATACATGTTTCATTCCATAAAAAATATTATCAAATTTTATGATATCTCATGTTTTTTCCTCTATAAAAAAGAGTATAATGAGAAGCCAACATTTAGATTTGGGGATTCAATTTTGCATCATATCACAGATATGCAACTGAAGATAGATATGTAGTTGTTCTTTCTTAATGGCACTATTCTGATTGTACCTACTATTATGTTCTTTTGTTGCATGTCACTGATTGTTTTATAATACCAATATGTGTAATTTACTCACATTCATTTTTAATTACATATTGTAAGATCAATATAGTTTTCTACAAACGTGACGAACTGCTGATCCTATACATCGACAGATCATGGTAGTACTGGGAGGATATCGAATGCAAATTCTGATGACACAAGTTATACTCTAATGGTAAATCCTAATGCTGTTGAAACCATAGTTCATGTTACTATTATTGTTTATGTATATTCTACTGAAACCGTATTTTGTTACGTTACAATGGGGATAGAACATTCCATAGTTCTATATCCATGGTGACAGAACAATCCAAAGTTATGTTTCTTTGCTGAAAATGAACCATGGCATTCTCACTATTTTGAAGTTATGTTTCCATGTTTTAGTTATTTCAATTATATATAAGTTTTGTTTCCATTTTTTTTTCTATTTAACAACATTTTACATAATTCATTATTTAATATTACTTATTCATGTTTGAAAACTATAACCATAATTTTAATTTCAATATATTTATCATAAATTTTCATTGATCGATTTTCAAATTATAAATTAATTTTGATATTAATATTTTATTTATGGAACTGTGTGTATACACAGGCGAGGTATTGGTTCATTATATTTTCAGATCCATATCATATTTTTAATTTCAAGAAATTTTTATTGAAATGTAACCAAATTATAAATGTCTTTATGTATCAATCCCCATTTTTTGTGAATGTTTATCTTCATGGTTCCTCGAGTTGAAATAATATTATCTTATTTTTTTAAACCAATCCAATTTTATTCCTCTATAGTGATGAATTTCCTTTAAATGTTAAAATTACAATTTCTCCCTCATTGATTAATAAATTATCAAGAAAGTCATTTGTAAGTGATATTGATATTGTGCCTTCTATTAGATTAGGAATACTAATTTTCAATATCCATTTTTTATTAACTTTTTAAAAAAAAATTATTTTCTAAAACTATATGACATCTTTATTCTATTTCATATGGTCTTTTACATTCTTTAAAAAAGTTGAAAGGAAATTTATTACTGTTTTCTGAATGGGTCACTTTTGATTCCCGTTACATATTTTTTGAAAAGAATGTTCATTTTAAACATTTAAAACATGAATAGAATGTACCACACTCATGGATGTTATTTTCCTTGATGATTACTTGAAATATTCTCTATTTATTTTGAAATAAAATCATTTTCATAATATTTTATGAATTTTATGTTTTTAAATGTGATTATTTGATCTAAAAATGGTATTTTCCTCATGAATGTTTTTAATAATCTGTTAAAGTATTCATTCATAAATGTTAAAAATCAATGATTTTACAAACACTCAACAAGGTATTTGATGTATTAATTGATTCATCGCTATTTCAATGGATGTTTTATGATATTTACATGGAGCCCATTTCTTTTCCATGGATGCATCAAGAAATGAAAGAACAATTATTTTTATTATATCAAAAAGTGAAAAATTAAAAATGTTTTTATTCAAGAATGTTACATAGGAATTATTAATGATTACATGTGATCCCGCTATAGATTATATGAAGGTTTAGGTCTATTATAGCTCATGATGAATGGGAAATCTAGATACACCTTATATGAATGATTAATCCCCATTGTAGATCACTCAAAATGGGTGATCCTGATACAGTTTATACAAAGGGTGATTTATAATATATTTATCCAATTAATTGGGTATGGAGGTTGACTTTTAAATTATTCCATTTATAAAAGTTCTTGTATAGATTCATTGAATAAAATTTTCCAACACATCAAAAATTATCTTCACACATTCTATGGATTTTTAATGATTCCATTGATCAATATTGATATCACATGGCTCATGATTATTAGATCAAATGACTCTTGTAATTATTAAAATATCTATTGAAAATTTTGTGATTGTTGATATAGGTTTTGATGGATATGAATTCTCGTATGTCATGATCAATAACATTGATTATGACATCATTTCCTTATAATAATCGTATCCTCACTAATGAAATTCTATCATTAATGTTAATGTTTACACTTACTTAGTGTTTTATATCTCCCTCCTTATACTTTACTTTTACGCAGGTTGTGATGAATGGTTTTAAGTATGTTGTGACTAAGAAGGATACTAAACGTGAAGATTATACAGGGAGATGGCATTGATCTTATTGAACTACTTTTTTTATGAATAGATGCTTTTATGTGTTTTTTGTAATTCAAAAAATATCAAATCCTAATTGATCCTTGGGTATGGAAGTGATCCAATATTTTTTTGATGTTGTAAGGATTTTATGTAAAAAAAATGGTCACATATTTCATTATTTGAGCTATAAATATAATTTTATTTTTTTTTGCGCTTGATCTGGGAATTCGGGTTTAGAGATCACACAATTATAGTCAATTTTATTTTTTTATTTTACTAAACATCCAAAATTATTATGGATGTATATTTATGAAATTATGTAAATAGGTACATTTAGTTACCATAAAAAAGATAATTTTACTTAAAATACTATAGGATTTAATGAAATATTGGAAATGATGCAATACTAAAGTCACATTATTTACAAGGATATTTGAAGGAAGATTTTGAGGAAAAGGGTTTTCTGAATGATAATGAAAATTATATAGAAATCATATGGTTGTTCTCATTTCTTATGAGATATGATATTATTGGAGAATTCTTTTGTATGGTTTTGATAACATATTCATGAAGTGTTTAATAATATAAAATCTATCATGTAAATTTAAAGGTAATCTCCAATTAATAATTTTTCATATTCACTACATATATGTATATATTGATATATTCTTTGAAATGTAATAGTAATTAAACTCTAAAAGTATTAATTTTAGTAATTCTTAATAGATGCTCGAAATGGATTGTTATAGGTTATGTTGTAATGTTATGGTTAGCGTGAGTAAAATACTTGTTGCGAGATACATGGTATCCTCGTGAAGAAGAAAATGAGTATTTTATATGGGATGACCCATGATGTATTCCACATGGAGTGTAACACAATATTAATTTTATATAAAAGGGGTGTATATTTAATATTTAGAGTCTCTAATACCTAATATTGGTGGGATGTATCTCTTTAGAAACATTATGAATTGATAAATTTAATATATAATATTATAATCGTACTTAATCCAGTATATTTGGTTATGTTTCTTATCATGTCCTTGGTTAGACCTCAAAATAGTTGGGATATTTGTAGTCATATGATGGATATGAAATTTGGTCCTTTGATTATAATAGACTAAGGAGGTTTATAGACACAATATGATAGTATATATAATGTTTTTATCTATTTTGATGAGGCATTTATGATTGAATAATATTCTAGATAAATTAAATGTGATTTATTCATTGACCCGCACATTCTATAATTAGAGAGTTGAGAATGAATGAGTGTATTATATGGGATTGAAATACACTATTTGAAATTTTTTCGTGATTTATTAAATAAATGGAATGTATAAAAAATTATAACTGTATATAATGTTATTGGGGGATATAGTTGTAGAGATATACATGTGTTTGGTGGAGATCATGGTGGATCCCTTTGTAGATTGAGTATAACTGATTCTTTTCTATATGCCTCTATTTTATTATATTTGTGGATATAGTGATAAATATTTATTTTAAATACCCTAAAGGACCTTGGGGTCACACCTTTTGGTCAACCAAATGGGGTTTGAGTTTTTAATCCAAGTGATGCTCCAAATGTTTTTTTTTGAGTTTTACCTATAAGGTTTTTTGGATGGGGTTTTGAAAAATTATCCCAAACTATGTAATACCTGGTAGATTTAATTATATATTTCCAAAAGTGTTATGGATGATATAATTTTTTTTATGGATTCAAAATTTATCATATTTGATGTGATATAAGGTGATATTGTATAATGTTAAGTCTAGAATTAGTGAAAACGAGATATTGAGAAGAATACACCATAAATTATTATGATATCATATAGTATAATAAGATGTGTCAAATAGTATGACATGCATATCGAATATACATTTAATTTAACCATGTGGGAATATCATATTTTATGATATCGTGAGATAAAAAATTGAATATTTGAACATGGTGTATTATCAGATATGGTTGAGTAGTAGTTTTATGAATCAAACAGTTAAATTCATTTGATACTTCTATAAATCATTTATCCCTGATATCTTTATGGATTTGAAATTCAACTCTCATATATATAAGTTATCAATGATTTTAATTTGTATTTGATGAAATAGAAATGAAAATGTATCACTAAGGGTTTTGTGACATTTAATAGAAGGTATTTACTCATATATTTATTGAGGAACCCTATATCCACACTCCAAAGTCTATAACTTAAAATAAAAAATTTATATTCTAGAATTGAAACCATGTAATATTTAACAAGCTATAAAAACATATATTTTAATAATGTAAATGTTACATCCCATTGTAGTGACATAATCTAAGAGACCAAAGGTATGTATATTTGAGTATTAACAACATACATAACTACTTTTATGATAACAATCAATATATCTCTATAATCAATCTTAAATATAATCCCTTCTAGACTCCTCCTATGTTATACTAATATTCATAACATTGGGAATAATGTCATAAAAATGGGTGAGTTATGATTCCCAATATTGAAAAGGTAATCAACAAGTCATCTAATGTTTAAATCATAATAATATGGGAAAATAAGAGTAGGTGAAAAATATCTATTTAAAAAGAATAAGGAATAATAATGGTTGTCCATATGGAATAATAGGAAAAAATTGTAGTCTCAATTGATAAAGAATATACCATGGAATAAGAGTGCATAAAAATGAGAAAATAAACATCCGAAATGGTATTGTAACACAATTAGGAAACAAGAAAAATATAACACAAGATAAATAATAAGAAACCATAGTCTAGGGGCGTAGGAATTTATACCTAATTAAAATCACATGGTTCCCTTGGGAAGTCAACCCACGTAGCCTCTTGATCTTGGGTAGTAAAAAGTTTGTAGTCCAATGATCTTCAAACAACTCATGTACCCTTTTGGGATTAGGCTTACCATTATTGAATCATCTATGGAATTGGATAAAAACCAATATGATCACTTGGGATTGGGATTTCGACATATGTATCCTCTTTTACATGGTCTTACAAAACATGTATCATCTTGGGCTTGGTATTACAACCCATGTACCTTAGGGCTTGGGTTCACCACCCATGGAACCTTAGGATTTTACTTACTACTTGTATACCCTTAAGCACGAGCATACCACCTATGTACCCTTAGGCTTGGGGATATCCTCTGTTGTACCCTTTTAAGATCATGTGTTATAAAACGTAACAGTTCACTGGAGGGTTATAAAACAAATTCCCACAATATAATTATAAACCATTCATATGTGTTCCATGAGAACATGAAAACATTTATATTAGAACCACTATAAAATATATGAATTTCATAAAGGAAACCCAATAATATTTCAAAATCCATCTATAGAATGAATTTGGATGTTTACATAAGAATATATCACCAATAATACAATGTAATCTTTGATGTATGTTAAAATAGATGAAAAATTACTTAACAATAAGAAAACCTCAAATATTACCATAAAAGAATGGATCATGAATTCAAATGTTTATTAAAACACTCTAATTCCCCCAAAATAAAAATAGTATACTGTAATTTAGGTGGAATTATATGAAAATAATTTCCAATGTAATAAATCCTGATGAGATAAAGCGAAAAAATTAAATGAAACCAAAAAATATTTCTTAGAAAATGTATTTGACATTGTCGTAAATAAATAAGATATAGATCACCTTAAAAAATAATTATCTAAAAGGGGAAGTGAAATTGTTTGAAAAAAATAAAATTTTAAAAATAAACTTAAAAAATAAATCATAGAAAAAATAGAAAAATTACTAAAGATAATGTGGGGTGTAAGATAAGACATTTGATTATAAAATTATGGAAATAAATTTTTTATATTTTGAAATAACTTTGTCGAAAACTGACATCATAAAAAAGAAAAACAAAACACATTCTTTAAAGAGGAAAATAGATATATTATAGATACATAAGGTAATATGTAATTATATTTTCAAAAAATGGGACATGGGAATAATGATAAACTATATTCATAGAAGGGAAATTTTCGTTATGTAAAATGTGAGTTATTCAAAACAATGACATAATTTTATGTGGATGAAATTAATTTAGGAGGAACATTTGAAAAAAAAGTTTTTATTTTCCATAGTGATACAGATAAATTTTAATAAAAAATATTATTTTATAGGAAACCATGAATAAAAGTAAAAAGTTCAATATAAAACATTAAAACTCAAATATAAGGGGTTTGAGTTTTCCAAATCACATAAAAATTCATTATATTTGAAATCATAAACTAATAGAATTTATAAAATGAAATTAATTTTTAAATGAATTAATATTCTTGGAGAATGATATAATAATACATTCATGGTCAGTACATAATCCACCCAATTATAAACAAGTGTTGAATTCAGCATAAGTCTCAAAGAAGGAAAATAGAGATGAGATCACCTTACATTTTATTCTCCATTAGACAAAAACCATATAAATTCCTGTATAACAGACATACATCTCAAAATATGTTATTTCATAACCTTATTCAAATTAGTTATGATTTATAATCTTAAATTATAATTACTTATTATACATTTTATATTTAGTTATAGTTTATTTTCATCATCAAATGTCTATAATTTTAAATATATTATGCATGTTTTGTAATATCGTTTTTTATCCCAATTTATTGATAAAAGATAAAAAATTCCTAGATTAATTAATTTATTATAATATATATTTTTATAATGGTTATTAATTTCCAACTTATCTTCATATGATTTTAAGATATGGATCACAGAGATGCATTTTTTGACATGTATGTTTCAATAATTTTTATAAAAAAATTGTTATATTAGTAGTAAACTAAGCAGTAATATATCCTTTATAGAACCACAAGACAAAAATTATTGACATAGTAATTTCAATTATTATGGGTATTTATGTTTCTAATGTCATCAATGATAAAAATTTATTGCATTTTTCATGTAGTTTGTTAAACTAACCGAAATAAAAACATGTTATAATCGATGGGTGAGTATGGTTTAAAATTAATTATTTTGATTAATATAATTATTATATAATATTTCTGATATTATTTAAAAAATTTAATGTGGTGAATTATATTGTATGATATTTAGATTCAAAAAGTACCAGGGATATGGAAAATGAAATATGATACGTCATGGAGACGACAGTCCGCATGTACAAATGTATGATGTTTTCTTTTTCCGTATAATGAAAGAATTGTATGAAGTGGTTTATATTTTTTAGAATCATAATTATGATATAAAAATCATATTAATGTATTGGATAATATTTTTTATCCATCCATTTATGGTTGTTATTGATAATGGATCTCTTTTCTTAAGGAGGATGGAGTCTTCACGTAACAGAAGAAACATTTTCATTCTTCAAATGGTTGACGAGAATGTAGAAAATATTCATCACCTAATCATTATAAAATATCAATATAATTATTATACTAATTTAATTGTTTCAACATGGTGAGAATATATTTGGTATTTTTAGAGAATAAATATAGGTAAATAAATAAAATTGGAGCAATTGATAATTTTCTCTTACTTTTAGGAAAAGATCCTTTGTAAATATAATCAAGGACTCGAGAGGTGGTATTTTTTGAAGAAAACACATCTAGGACAAGGATTGGTCTATTGGGAAGTAATTTCAGTAGTTTTTGGTCAAATATAAGTGGATTGAGTTGTGAGGATAAGTGATGCATTGATAGTTTTTTATGAAGTTGATGAGTGACATTTTTTAATAATATAAAAGTTAATGTGACTATTCAAGGAATGTGGCTATATAATTGGGAAGTTATTAAGTGGGGTATGAGATAAGGAAGAAAAATAATAATCCATTCATATTAAAATATGTTTTTAGGTCATTTACATTTTGTATATTCATTTTTAAGGTTTTTAGTTTTTACTATGGTAAATAAATTTTCACCTAAGTAATTTATAGATAAAAATTAAAAAGGGTCTATTATAGAAATTATACCAAGTGATTAAAAATATGAATAAACTTTTTTCAAATAAATATTTTAAGGTTGATAAAAGAAAATTGTTTTATGAC
The DNA here is from genome assembly GCA_963277665.1 of Viscum album. Lineage (NCBI taxonomy): Eukaryota > Viridiplantae > Streptophyta > Magnoliopsida > Santalales > Viscaceae > Viscum > Viscum album. The sequence continues at coordinate 1,071,168,171 of OY728121.1, read as the reverse complement.
CACCCTTAATGTGCATAAACCATTTTTATAAGTAGATTATTTTTAAGCTTAAAAATTATAATTAAGAAACAATTATTAATTTCATTAATATACGTGACATTAATAAGGTCATTATTAATAAAATATGAGTTAATTTTCTATAATAAAAAATTAAAATTGAATTTCACCTTTAGGATTCAGATTTAATGAAAAAATAATAATATTTTTATAAGAGTAAACTATTAAAAATGTTTTTAAAATGTTAAAATATTTCTTTATAAATTCAAAAATATACATTTAAAAGATTTATATTAATTTATAAATATAAAATTTTAATATATAAAAATTGTTCGTAAATAGTAAAATGAGTCTTATATTTTGAAAATGTCATAAAAATGGTCGTATTTGAAAAATTAGTATTTTTAACTATTCAACCAAAATTCGTCTTGGTCAAAAAAATCCCAAAAATTTATTATATTATATTAAATTGAATTTAGAAATATGAAATTAAAATTATAAAAATATAAAATATTTTTATTAAATGAAAATAAAAAAAATATAGAAAACATTTGTTATTAAAAATTTACATTTTTATGTGTTCTTAATATTGGTTCGATAAATTTAAAATTTAAATAATGTTACTATATTATTTAATATACAAAAGTGTTATAAAATTGTTCAATTTAATTTATTCTGATAAAAATATTCCACAATTTAGGAAAAAATTGGTTATTGTAGGAATAAAAAATCATTGTGATAATATATCCTATTAATTAAGTATCCTTTAAATTTAAGAAATTTTTGATGAGTAATATCTATTTATTTTATAGAACTTTATTGTTATTATAATTTTCATTCTAATATTCATCAAATATGCCATGGATTGGTTTAAATTAGTGTTTCATGGGAAATAATCTATCAACACCATGATATTTTAAAGTAAATTATATAGTATACTCTTGGGGAATTACATTCTCCCATATAAGTAAATTGTGTCACAAAAAAATTTATTTATATCACTAATTAAAATTAGATAAGAGTAATACTCAAGATAAAATTTCTCACTCCCAATCATTGGTAAGACTATATGACTCAAATCTTCCATTATAATAATAATATATTAGATTCATAATCATATCTCCCAAATATTCCTCCTTAACTGTCTATAAGTCTTATGAATTTCTAAATCCATACCTTTCACAACTTAATTTCCATGTTCCTATTTCAAAAAAATAACATAACAGACAAATTTATATTAATATCCAATAAAATCAAAATAAATTATGAAATGAATATAAAAATTCTTACTTAAGATGTCTGTAACATCCCAAGTAAGTAATGAATAATAGATATTTTTATCTATGTCTATTAATGATTAAGATAGTGTTTTAGAGGCTTAAAATGAAAATAAATACAATCTTATGCATGGAATACACTAATATTCTTAAAAGATTATTTTACTGCCTTTTGATGGCAAACCCTTTTTAAAACTATATTTTGACAATTTTATAAGCTATGTTTGTCAAAATAAACTTATTATTTATGATTGGGACATCGAAATTTACTTTGTGTGATTTTTTGGTATTTTTTCGATAAAGATAATTTTTTAATGAATAGTGAAAAATGTTGTATTTTAATTCAAAACCTATTTTTAATCTAATTTATTTATATGATTATACTATCTTTTGAATTGGTTTTGAAGTGAAATTAGAATATATTTTTACCATTTTATCCAATGGTGGTCATTAGAATCAATTTCACTTTGAAATTGGACTTAAACTAGTGTCAATCTTTTGATACTTATTGTTTCATAAAAACACGCTATTTGTCATGACAGCGGGAATTAGTTATTAAATTAATTAATGCAACTTACATGTTTTGAATTTTGTAAAATAGACATAATTTCTGAATTCGGAATATCAAATATATCTTAGGGTGAAGTTTTGGTATCTTTCTGAAAAACTTCAATTTTTGATGAATAGTGAAACCACTAAGTGGTAGTTAAAGAAACTGATTTTTCGTTTAAATGAAACTTTGCCACTTCTGTGATTTGATTTTCAAAAATCTGACATACATGGTTATCATTAAGAAGTAAAATGTGGTTCAATGAGATTAAAATAATTTTTTGGTGAATAGTAACTTCTAAGTTCTTAATCGCGATTAGTGGTAATTAGTGCAGTTTAAGGTAAAAATAATGTTTTAATAGTATGAGATGAGATTGACACATGTCTTACCATAATTGGATGTTTCATGGCCGACAAATACAATCCACGGGTCAACTTGGGGACCCCATGGAGCCACTTTGGTTGGGAAATGACATAAATAACTTTTTATTTAATGTTAAAGTAAAAATGACACAAACAAGAGATGTTTTACTAAAATAATTTTTACATGGGGTTATACAAGTTAGATTTTTGATTATAAATAGTAATTGGAAATCTAAAAAGATTTCCTACATCATAGTATTTTTTTTATAATTTTTAGACTTTAAATAAATTAAATTATTTATGACATCATGATGATGCAGCGATTACCTCATTAATAAAGGATTTAAATAAAATGAAATGATAATATAAAATCTATGAACTAAACATGTTCAAAACCTATTTTATGGGTGTATTTCGAACCCTTATCACCTTACCCTATAATTATATCAATGTGGGGCCTTTTTAATCTGAAAATAATTTTAAAATAAAGTAACATTTCTTTACTTTCCAAGAGTGCCCCTCCTCTCCTCTTATAAAAGGCCCCCACCTCTACCTCCTTACCCACACTCCCAAAGCCTTTGTCTCGGACAAACCCTGCCCATTTTGTCTCTCCACATCCCCATATTACTCCTTGAAGCCTCACTTTGGGCAGAAGTCTTCCCAAGGAAGCCTTTGAGCTCAAACCAAAGGGAGTTACCCGATTTTAAGGTAATGTCTTCACTTGAGTCCTTTTGTTTTATTTTGCTTCTCCAACCCCATAACTCTTTTTATTCATTTCTTTTGTAACAAATCCAGTATCTACAATATACTAGGATGTTGTTATAAAAAGGATTCGAGCTACACTTACACACACCTACATCTAATGGTTAAAGGACATACTGTTTCCGTGGATGGTGAATTTATGCCTCCCGAAACGATGATTGTTCAACATTCTTTTAACATATTCAAAGGTGGCCATTAAGATGTCACTATATTTATATATGATATATAATATGTTTATGTTTTCCTTAAGATTTTTTATTTTTCATTTTGGGCATAACTTTATGGTTTCCATTATGGGTAAACACGATATCTTCATTTAAGGAAGTGCGGACTACCGCACCCTCAAAGTGATTTGATTCGTTAAATACCATATGTGGGATGTATAAAGGATGGAACTATGATATTATATATGATATTATACTGGAATTATAATATACCTTTATATCATTATGATTCCATTCTATAAAATACGAAATAGAAATGAAAGTAGCGTTCATGCGTACGTACGGCTTACCGTCTCCATGAACGGTGCATTTCATTTCTTACCTCTAAATGATTATGTAATATTATAAATGCATGAATGTACTGGATTTATATGACATATATGATATCTACATCATGAACACCATTCTGGATATAATGTATACACGAAAAACTTGTAATTATAAAGGTCTTATTTTTGACTCAAGTACCAATGATCGTTAAAACGACCGTTATTAACTTAAATAATTACATAGTGTCCATGACATGGAAATAAGTGATATAAAAGGAATAATTAACTTGAAAAAGGTTCTTAAACAATTAGAAATTAACTCAAGTTTATTATTTATGAGATTAAAGAACAACCGAGTCAAGTCAGACCCGAGGTATGGGACTTCGTCTCAATCTCCTTTCATTGAGGCATATTTTGTTTTATACACAACCTTCTTTTATATGGTGTATAAAACCCTTTTAATTTTAAGTTTATCCAAAAGGAATCTTTTTTATATGAAGCATTTACTAAACGACAAAAGGGAATGTTTTTGTCGTACATATGCGGCGACAACGACTTCTCCGCCGCCGTGACCATTATTTGAGTTTCAGCTTCCTCTACAAGCCATACCTTTTTTTAAAAATAAAAATAAATACCATGTTTTAATTTTCTTTTATTTTGGTATTGAAAATTGTTTTCATAATGTTTTTATATCAATGTGTTGTATTGATATCTTGTGATTGAAAGGTGGAAATGTTATGTTTCCTTTATGCATATTTTATGTGATACGATTATGTTGAGGTTCTTGGGCATTATTATGACGACGGGTTCCGTGATAGACTAAGGGCGGTTGAGCCCAATATATCTCTCCAATGCATTGGGTAATGTGAAAGAGTGAAACTTTAAGGTTTCTACGAAGAGATTTAGGGAATATACTGTGATGGGTATTCCAAACGTAACCAAGAGGGTTACTCCCTACGTAAGAAAGTTATGAATGCCTCAAGTTACCTTTATGTCTTATGATTTCTATGATTTATTCATGATTTGATGAGGTATGTTAAAGTGCTTATTTTTTATGGGTAAAGTATGATTTCATTCTTATGTATATATGTACCCATGTTTCCTTTCCATATTTTTATATCCCTTACTGAGCTTTTTATGCTCATCCCAAGTTTTTTTGAAATGTTTTTCACAGGTCAAGGGAAAGGTGCATGATATGATGATAATGTCAAGGAAGTGTCAAGAAAGATTCCATGTTTTATTTTAAATATGTTTCCATTGATGGGAAAGAATAATACTATCTTTATGTAACCAATTTGTTTATATGTGGAATGTAATGCAAGTTTTATGATCTAATTCTCTAAAACTCTAAACCCGAAAAGATTCTCAATGTGTAATCTTGTAATAACTCAAGATTAAGTAAGGTTTAAGGCTGGGGCCTTATAGTTGGTATCAAAGGTCGGTTTAGATAACTTTAGGAGTTAGAATTCTATTAAATGATTATCCAAAAATATTTTTTATGGTAAAATTGAATTGATATATTATTTGAAGATTACCATGTTGCTTCATCTAAGACATGTTTGTTCGGAATGGTTTTCTGCAGAGGAAACAGGGAAGCAGTGCTAGGAAGGCATGCAGAAGGAAATAACCTTCCAAATCAGCATCCTGAGATTGTCAGAATTGGAACTGAACAGTTTGTTGTAGTAATGGCGCAGTTGACTCAAGCGATAAATGGTGGTGGTATCCATGCACGAGATTCCGCCAGATCAACCACAGAGGAACATGTCAGTGGTGAAACATTTCATGAGGCAACATCCCCCATCATTCAGAGGATCATCTGGCCATGTGTTAGCTGAAGGGTGGATTAAAGCACTGGAGAAGATTTTCGATGTCATGGGGTGTTCAGACAATCAAAAGGATAGTCTTGCTATTTACCGTTTGGAGGGTGAGGCAGATCAGTGGTGGTCTATGGTTAAAAATATCAGGGACGCCGATGAGATTGATGCTCTTGACTGGGATGAATTCAAAGGTATGTTTCTTGAGAAGTATTTTCCTAAGGCTTTTCGACTTAGGATGGAAAAGAAATTCTTGGAATTGAGGCAAGAGGAAGACTCAGTGGCTACCTATGAAGAAAGGTTCACTCGATTGGAAAGGTATGCTCCAAATTTTATCTGAGACCTTGATAGTAAAATCAATCGTTTTTACTCAGGATTAAAGCCAAAATATCGAAGGGTATTATCTTCTCGTGAGTTTAAAAGTTATGAAAAGCTTGTTTGATGTGCTGAGAAGGTGGAAATGGATTTTGCCGATGATCAAGTGTTCTATAACAACCAACAGAAGAAGAGATCGAGGTGGCAGGAGAAAGGTAAGAATTCTTCAAAAAAGTCTGATGGTAAGAAAAATAAATTTCCAGTTTGTGATAAATGTGGCAAAAGGCATGCTGGGGAATGTCTTCTGAATTCTGTAAAGTGCTACCGATGTGGTAAATGGGACATAAGGCTCGTGATTGCACTGAAAAGGATCAAGGTGAAGGTAAGACCAAATTTGACTTACAGTTAGTGAAATGTTATAAGTGCAATGAGATGGGTCACTATGCAAACGAGTGTCCGACAAAGCGCTTGAGTGATGGGAAGCAGTTAGAATACAAGCAGAAAGGGGTGGTGAAATCCATTGCAACTACTTCAGCAGATGTCAGGCCATCAAATGAAGTTGTATCAGGTACTTTGTTTTTTCAGATTATTCCAGTGTGTTGTTTGATTCGGGGTCTACACATTCTTTCATCTCTGAATTTTTTTTTAGTAAAATGGGAATACCATCTCAAGAAATGACTCCTGAAATTTTAGTAAAAACACCTGGGGGAAATGTTGAGGCAAAAAGAATTTATAATAATCTTCCTATCCTTATCTGTGGAAAGAACCTACTTGCAAACCTTATTGTTCTACCTCTAGTAGAGTTTGATGTTATCCTGGGTATGGATTGGCTCTCTATTTACCATGCTAAGATTGACTGTAGAGCTAAAGAAGTTTCTTTTCAGAAAGACTTTCAGTTTGTGTACAAGAATGAACCCTTACTGTTGATAAATTATCAAGAGGCCGAGAAACTTGTAAAAGATGGAAATGAATGTTACCATGCAAAAATCGTTGAAAATAAAGGAACTGTTCAGATTAATGATGTGCCAGTGGTAAATGAGTATCCTGATGTTTTTCCTGATGAGTTTCCTGGAATAATACCAGATCGGGAAGTTGAATTTACTGTTGACTTAGTTCCTAATGCTAAGCCAATTTCAAAACCCCCTTATCGAATGACTCAAATTGAACTTTTAGAGTTGAAGGAGCAATTGCAAGATTTATTAGAGAAAGGTTTCATTCGACCTAGAACATCACCATGGGGTGCTCCTGTTTTATTTGTTAAAAAGAAATATGGTTCAATGAGACTTTGCATTGATTATAGAGCCTTGAATAACATCACTGTTAAGAAAAAATATCCTTTGCCTCATATCGATGATTTGTTTGATCAGCTCCAGGGAGCTCAGTATTTTTCAAAGATTGACTTGAGATCAGGGTACCATCAGCTGAAGGTAAAGGAAGAAGACGTTCCGAAGACTGAGTTTCGTACAAGATATGGCCATTATGAATTTGTAGTAATGCCTTTTGGGCTAACCAATGCACCTGCTGTATTCATGGATTTAATGAATAGAATTTTCCATGAGTTCTTGGATAAGTTTGTGGTGGTTTTCATTGATGATATTTTGTTGTTTTCTAAAAGTAAAGAGGAGCATGAAAGACATTTAAGGGTTGTCTTGCAAACCTTAAAAGAATAGAAATTGTATGGGAAATTCAGCAAGTGTGAGTTTTGGTTGCAACAAATTTCTTTCCTTGCTCACATTGTTTCTAAAGATGAGATAACTGTTGATCCTGCAAAAAAAAAAGTTGTGGAAGACTGGCCAAAACCCACAAATGTAACTGAGATTCATAGCTTCCTTGGTTTGGAAGGCTATTACTGAAGGTTTGTTAGAAATTTTTCATGGTTATATAGTCCAATGACTAAGCTAACTCGGAAGGGTGTTAAGTTTATCTGGACAAAAGAATGTGATGATTGTTTTTAGGAATTGAAAAGAAGATTGGTGAAAGCTCCAGTTTTGGCACTACCTTCCAAGAATGGTGAGTTTGTTATCTACAGTGATGATTCATTGAACGGACTTGGTTGCGTCCTAATGCAGAATGATCAAGTAATTGCTTATGCTTCACCACAGTTGAAAACTCATGAGGTAAATTACCCTAGACATGATTTGGAATTAGCTGCTATTGTTTTCGCTTTAAAAATTTGGAGACATCATTTGTATGGAGTAAAGTGTGAAATATATACTAATCACAAAAGTTTAAAGTATATATTCACTCAGAAAGAGTTAAACATGAGACAGAGGAGATGGATGAAATTAATCAAGGATTATGATTGTACAATTCATTACCATCTGGGAAAAGAAAATAAAGTGGATGATGCTTTAAGTCGAAAAAGTAATGCTTCATTAGCAATGTTGTGTTTGGAACGTGATCCTTTGGTTAAGGATTTGTTGAACTTTGGCATAGAATTTGTTGGTGCAGGAAGTTCTTCTGTTTTGTTTCCGGTATCAGTGTGATCATCTCTATCAGATAGAATCAAGCAAGCACAGAAGCAAGACAATGAGTTGCAGAAAAAGGTAGATCTGGTTCAGAAAGGTAAGTTTCCTGAATTCAACATTGATAATGATTGTGTTTTGAGATTTGGGAAGAGATTGTGTGTGCCTTGTGATTCACAATTAAAGAGAGAGTTGTTATGTGAAGCTCATAGTTCTCCGTTTTCAGTTCATCCTGGAAGTACTAAGATGTACAGAGATCTGCAGGAGTATTACTGGTGGGATGGAATGAAAAAAGATATTGCTGATTTTACTGTGAAGTGTTTGACATGTCAACAGGTTAAAGCAGGGCGGCAGTTACTGAAAGGGATGCGTCATCCTTTACCAGTGCCAGAGTGGAAATGGGAGAATATATCCATGGACTTTGTTGTGGGATTACCGAAGACATCTCGAGGTAATAATGCAATCTGGGTTATTGTTGATCGCTTGACTAAATCTGCTTATTTCCTTGCTATACAAGAAACTTTTTCCCTAGATCAACTTTCCCGTTTGTATCTTAAAGAAATAGTCAGGTTACATGGAGTTCCTCTCTCCATTGTATCTGACCGTGATCCCAGGTTCACTTCTAACTTTTGGAAAGGCCTTCAGAAGTCGTTGGGTACTGAATTAAATTTTAGTACAGCTTTTCATCCTCAATCAGATGGGCAGTCAGAACGAACAATTCAGACCTTGGAGGATATGCTAGAAGCTTGTTCGATGGATTATCAGGGAAGTTGGGACCAACATCTTTCTTTGGTTGAATTTTCATATAATAACAGCTTTCATTATAGTATACAAATGGCACCATTTCAGGCATTATATGGGAAGTGGTGTCGAACTCCAGCTTTCTGGGATGAAGTGGGTGAAAGGAAGTTGATGGGACCATAATTGGTAGAAGAGTTGGCAGAAAAAGTTCAGCTGATACAGAAGCACATGAGAACAGCTCAGAGTAGGCAGAAGAGTTATGCGGACAACATGAGGAAGGACCTCTCTTTTGAGGTATGTGATCATGTTTTTCTCAAAGTATCACCATGGAAATGTGTGATGTGATTTGGTAAGAAAGGAAATTTGAGTCCAAGGTTCATTGGACCATATGAAATTCTGGAGAGAGTTGGATTAGTTGCATACCGAGTGGCTTTACCTCCGAGTTTATCTCAGGTACACAATGTTTTTCACGTTTCGTTGTTGAGAAAGTATATGCCAGATCCATCTCATGTTTTGAGTCTAGAGGCAGTTCAGCTGGAAGAGAACCTATCTTATGAGGAACAACCGCTCCAGATTTTTGACCACATGGAGAAAGTGTTACGGAATAAGGTGATTAATCAGGTAAAGGTTTTGTGGAAAAACCACATGATGGAAGAGGCAACATGGGAATCTGAAAATGCAATGAGGGATAAGTACCCCCATTTATTCGATAAGTAAATAAATTGCAGGGACACAATTTTCTAAAGGGGGGAAGGATGTAACATCCCAAGTAAGTAATGAATAATAGATATTTTTATCTATGTCTATTAATGATTAAGATAGTGTTTTAGAGGCTTAAAATGAAAATAAATACAATCTTATGCATGGAATACACTAATATTCTTAAAAGATTGTTTTACTGCCTTTTGATGGCAAACCCTTTTTAAATCTATATTTTGACAATTTTATAAGCTATGTTTTTCAAAATAAACTTATTATTTATTATTGGGACATCAAAATTTACTTTGTGTGAATTTTTGGTATTTTTCTGAAAAAGTTCATTTTTTAATGAATAGTGAAAAATGTTGTATTTTAATTCAAAACCTCTTTTTAATCTAATTTATTTATATGATTAGATTATCTTTTGAATTGGTTTTGAAGTGAAATTAGAATATATTTTTACCATTTTATCCAATGGTGGTCATTGGAATCAATTTCACTTTGAAATTGGAATTAAACTAGTGTCAATCTTTTGATACTTATTGTTTCATAAAAACACGCTATTTGTCATGACAGTGGGAAATAATTGTTAAATTAATTAATGCAACTTACATGTTTTGAATTTTTTAAAATATACATCATTTTTTAATTCAGAATATCAAATATAGCTTAGGGTGAAGTTTTGGTATCTTTCTGAAAAACTTCAATTTTTGATGAATAGTGAAACCACTAAGTGGTAGTTAAAGAAACTGATTTTTCGTTTAAATGAAACTTTTCCACTTCTGTAATTTGATTTTAGAAAATACGACATACATGGTTGTCATTAAGAAATAAAATGTGGTTCAATGAGATTAAAATAAATTTTTGGTGAATAGTAACTTTTAAGTTCTTAATCGCGATTAGTGGTAATTAGTGTAGTTTAAGGTAAAAATAATGTTTTAATAATATGAGATGAACTTGAAACATGTCCTACCCTCATTGGATGTGTCATGGCCTACTAATAAAATCCATGGGTCAACTTGGGGACCCCATGGAGCCACTTTGGTTGGGAAATGACATAAATAACTTTTTATTTAATGTTAAAGTAAAAATGACACAAACAAGAGATGTTTTACTAAAACAATTTTTACATGGGGTTATACAAGTCAGATTTTTGATTATTAATAGTCATTGGAAAGATAAAACTATTTCCTACATCATAGTATTTTTTTTTATAATTTTTATACTTTAAATAAATTAAATTATTTATGACATCATGATGATGGAGTGATTACCTCATTAATAAAGGATTTAAATAAAATGAAATGATAATGTAAAATATATGAACTACACATGTCCAAAACCTATTTGATGGGTGTATTTAGAACCCTTATCACCTTACCCTATAATTATATCAATTTGGGACCTTTTTAATCCTAAAATCATTTTAAAATAAAGTAACATTTCTTTACTTTCCAAGAGTTCCCCTCCTCTCCTCTTATAAAAGGCCCCCACCTCTACCTCCTTAACCACACTCCCAAAGCCTTTGTCTCAGCCAAAACCTGCCCATTTTGTCTCTACACATCCCTCTATTACTCCTTGAAGCCTCACTTTGGGCATAAGTCTTCCCAAGGAAGCCTTTGAGCTCAAACCAAAGGGAGTTACCCGATTTTAAGGTAATGTCTTCACTTGAGTCCTTTTGTTTTATTTTGCTTCTCCAACCCCCTAAACTCTTTTTATTCATTTATTTTGTAAAAAATACAGTATCTTAAATATACTAGGATGTTTTTATAAGAATTATTCGAGCTACACTTACACACACCTACATCTAATGGTTAAAGGACATACTGTTTCCATGGATGGTGAATTTATGCCTCCCGAAACGATGATTGTTCAACATTATTTTAACACTTTCAAAGGTGGCCATTAAGATGTCACTATATTTATATATGATATATAATATGTTTATGTTTTACTTAATCTTCTGTATTTTTCATTTTGGGCATACCTTTATGGTTTCCATTATGGGTAAACATGATATCTTCATTTAAGGAAGTGCGGACTACCGCCCCCTCAATGTGATTTGATTCGTTAAATACCATATGTGGGACGTATAAAGGATGGAACTATGATATTATATATTATATTATACTAGAATTATAATATACCTTTATATAATTATGATTCCATTCTATAAAATACGAAATAGAAATGAAAGTAGCGTTCATGCGTACGTACGGCTTACCGTCTCCATGAACGGTGCATTTCATTTCTTACCTCTAAATGATTGTGTAACATTATAAATGCATGCATGTACTGGATATATATGACATATATGATATCTACATCATGAATACCATTCTGGATATAATGGATACATGAACAACTTGTAATTATAAAGGTCTTATTTTTTACTCAAGTACCAATGATCGTTAAAACGACCGTTATTATCTTAAATAATTACATAGTGATCATGACATGACAATAAGTGATATAAAAGGAATAATGAACTTGAAAAAGGTTCTTAAACAAGTAGAAATTAAATCAAGTTTATTATTCAGGAGATTAAAGAACGACCGAGTCAAGTCGGACCCAAGGTATGGGACTTTGTCTCAATCTCCTTTAATTGAGGCATATTTTGTTTTATACACAACCTTATTTTATATGGTTTATAAACCCCTTTGACTTTTACGTTTATCCAAAAGGAATATTTTTTATACGAAGTGTTTACTAAACGACAAAAGGGAATGTTTTTGTCATACGTATGCGGCGACAATGACTTCTCCGCCGCCGTGACCATTATTTGAGTTTCGGCTTCCTCTACAAGCCATAACTTTTTTTAAAAAGAAAAATAAATACCATGTTTTACTTTTCTTTTATTTTGGTATTGAAAATTGTTTTCATAATGTTTTTATATCAATGTGTTGTATTGATATCTTGTTATTGAAAGGTGGAAATGTTATGTTTCCTTTATGCATGTTTTATGTGATACGATTATGTTGAGGTTTTTGGGCATTATTATGAAGACGAGTGGTTCCGTGATAGACTAAGTGTGGGTGAGCCTAATATAGCTCTCCAATGCATTGGGTAACATGAAGGATTAAAACATTAAGGTTTCTCTGAAGAGATTTAGGGAATATTCTATGATGGGTATTCCAAACGTAACCAAGAGGGTTACTCCCTATGTAATAAAGTTATGAATGCCTCAAGTTACCTTTATGTCTTATAATTTCTATGATTTATTCATGATTTGATGAGGTATATTAAAGTGCTTATGTTTTATGGGTAAAGTATGATTTCATTCTTATGTATATATGTACCCATGTTTCCTTTCCATATTTTTATATCCCTTACTGAGCTTTTTATGCTCATCCCAAGTTTTTTTGAAATGTTTTTTCACAGGTCAAGGAAAAGGTACATGATATGATGATAGTGTCAAGGAAGTGTCAAGAAAGATTCCATGTTTTATTTTAAATATGTTTCCATTGATGGGAAAGAAGAATACTATCTTTATGTAACCACTTTTTTTATATGTGGAATGTAATGCAAGTTTTATGATCTAATTCTCTAAAACTCTAAACCCAAAAAGATCCTCAATGTGCAATCTTGTAATAACTCAAGATTAAGTAAGGTTTAAGGCTGGGGCCTTATAATGTCTTCTCCAATGAAACCTTCAGTTCAACCAATGATACATTCATTTCAACTATGATATAATTTGATCAACCTATAAATAATTCAGTTTAACTGTGGATTTTCATGGAGATAATTGAATTACATTCTCTAACATACCATAATGACCTTCCCAAATCCATTATGATGTCTTATAAAAACCATGAATAATAAAAAATAATATCCCTAGGTTGTTTAAAACTTGGTGTGCATTTAGGCATATTTTTTTCACTATGAAATAATAGAGTTAATATTAAGGCACCATTTTCAAAGATATTACGCTTTGGTATAGGTATACCAGGCCCAAATCAACTTGTATTAACCTGATAGAGATTTTTATTCTAGGAAGACCAAAAACACAATAAAATACAAACAAAATAAAGAAGTTATTCTATACTTAGGATTATCTTGATAAATTTTCATATAACGAACTCATCATAATTAAAGAAACTAATATCATCCAAAAATAAAACTAAATATTTCTATAATACCAATAGATGTGCCCCAAACCCACACAACTAGGCCTAGTGATAAAAAATATAAACTACTTACTAGGTTTGATACCATTTGAGATATTTCAAGCTAAAATAATTATTTCCAAAATTTAAACATCACAAATCAGAATGATTTTGAAATACCATGAAAAGTTGGTTTAGTGTCTTTCATGGTCAATTATATAAGAAATATTCTTTATTTATCTTGTGAACATTTCCCTATAATCTACCCACAATAGTTTCCATTATAGAAAACTCATTTGTTATAGTCCTCCTCATAATATTTGGAATGGAAATATAAAAAAGTGGAGAGATCAAATTCTATGTAAATTGGAAAATAATTAATGGGTCATCAAAGGTCTAGATTATAATAATATGAGAAAACATGATTACGGGAGAAATATCCTTTTAAAAAGTGTATGGAATAATAATATTTTTCCATAAAGCATAATATAATGACCTATAGTCTCATATGGTAAAAAAGATACCACAATATTAGAGTACTATAATAAAAGACATTAAAAAAGCGTCCTTATAGAATAATACAATCATATAGCATAGAAATGAATTAGAATAAATATCGAAGGAAACCATAAAGTAGTGGATCATGCATTGATACATGATTTACATCACATAGTGGGCTTGGAATAACAACCCTTGTACTTTCATAAACTAGTTATAATAACCCATATCCTCAATATTTAATGTGATAAAACCCATGTATCCTTTTAGGATTAGGATGTAAACATGTGTACCATATTTTCCTCGGGATAAAAACCCCTAAACCCTATGTATATTAGGAAAAAATGTACCTATAATGTTATGTTCCTTCCATGTCTATTAATTTGTCAGTTTTGGGTGTTGGAGGTGTATTGGAGGAGGCTTGAGGAGTTTCTATGGTGGTTTGAGGCGTGTTAGATATGTAGTGGGAAATTCACATAGTGAAAGGTATACATGATGTCAATTAGTGGTACATAGCTTGTGTAGTCAGTAAGTTTCATGGATAGTACATGAATTAGAGGGAACTAATGAAATAGATTCGCATTGTGAATGTTATTCAAAATTTATAAATAAATAATGGATGAGGTGAATTGAAAATTACAAGATGTTGGAATTTATGGGAATCCCATGGATATCACGTCATGAGTGGTTTTCATGATGTGAAATTTTCATGATATCGATTATTGTATACTTCCTTCAGCTGATATCTTTTCATTTAGTTGTATCCCTATCTCTATCATTTTAGATGACCCCAAGTCACCTAGAAGAGATCTTCTCTCCATATTTCTTCGGCTCCAATCTGTTGGTTCCAGTGGATGCCCATTTGTAATCCAAAGATGGGTTCTCCTCTCCATCTCAAGGGTTTTCTCCCATTGTTCTTCAATGATCTATTATAATGGTGTGATTTTGGTTTGCTTGTGTGTTGGGTTATGTTTTTGATAACCCTTATTGTGGTGTAGGATTATTTGTCGGTTTTTCACGTATGTATAGTTAGTGGGAATTTATTCTTAACCCTACGATGCACAGTGAGTCAGCAAAGCTTCTTTTAGGCAGGGAATCCTTAAATACTCAATTTTGTGCTTCATGCGAGAGGGGTTTACTATTATTTATATATAGGGGATGGTTTATTCTGGATCG
Source organism: Viscum album (assembly GCA_963277665.1). Classification (NCBI taxonomy): domain Eukaryota; kingdom Viridiplantae; phylum Streptophyta; class Magnoliopsida; order Santalales; family Viscaceae; genus Viscum; species Viscum album. The sequence goes on along the minus strand of OY728121.1, from coordinate 1,071,152,916 downwards.
ATAATTGAAATTTAATCAGTAAATTGAAATTTATGGGGATGTTGAAATGTTTCAAATTCTTTTTTAACATTGATATTATATTGATTTCGTGTTTGTACATGCTAAATTCCCCACTAAAAATCATATTTGTTGGATGCGTTTGATTTTCATTTAGTTTTTTGAGATGGAAAACATTTTACATGTTTTTTTATATCACACCAAATAAGAAAACTGGATAACCACTTATATTTGGATAATGAAATGGATTCCACTAAAATTATGGATTCTATGATAACACCCATAAATTAAAGTTAAATGTGATCAAATCCCTTTTTAAATCTGTAAAATGGTCATTAATATGTCATGATGTGTGTATGTGCCTCTGTGGAAGTGATATGTGGTTGTTAAATGGTGTGGGGTTATGTATGGGTTGTTTGGACATGATTTTGGGGTGATAAGGTGGTGGTTTTTTGGCGATGATTTTGGGGCGGTGAGGTGATGGATTTTTTGGATATTCTTTTGGGGAGATAAGGGGATGGGTTGTTTGGAAATGATTTTTGGTAGTCAGGTGATGGTATTGAGGCCATTATTTTAGGAAATTGAGGTTACAGTTTGTTTTATAATTCATTTTGGGTGGTGAGGTGATGGTTTATTTGGAATTTCTTTTGGGGAACGAGGTGATTATTTTTTTGGTTGTGCTCTTGGGGTAGTGTGGTGGTGGTTCGATGGGAATAATTAGATTCTTGTGATGTGAGGTTGTGTTATGAAATATTCCCATGTAGTGATGAAATAATTAAATAATAATGATTGAAATGGGTATGATTTCGTTTTGTTAATGGGATGGAAATGACCAATGAACAAATAAATGATGATATGCGTGGTTAAATGTGGTTGATGATAAATAATGGAATTATGGAATGGATAATGGGATTGGTTACAAATGAGAAATTTGGATTGTGGATTATGTACTATTATGAATTTAGGGGTGGCAGTGAAAGTGGTGATCTTCCTAGTTAGTTAGTGTTTTATTGTGAACCCATTGGTTGGGCTTATGTGTGTATATTTTTATATACATTCAAATTCAATGTTATTTTGATAGGATAATCACCCTTATCAAGCACAATGGTAAAAAACTCATATTTTCATATAGAGAGATTTTTTCCAACACCACAGTGATGGGGATGGCCGGCTGCCTACCCACCTATCTTCCAGGAAATGTAGATGTGCATAGGATATGAGGACTAGAAGTCTCTTTAAGTGAACACTGGCACTGTGAGTTCAACAGTTCCCTCAGATTTGAATTCTAATCACCGGTTCAAAAGTTATAAAAACCTGCTCGTGCGTTTATAGAACGTACCGAAAAAACTTCAGAAAATTATTCTGGGCACACCGTGCCTCGAAATCATGCGCCGTCAATTTTCGCATACTCATAAAATTCTCTTGTATTTATGAAAAAAAATTCCAAGGAATTTATGGTTCTTTACATTCTCTCCACCTCAGGGCTTTACGTCCCCATAAGCTATAACTCGAAATAAGGGAACAAGTGGCGGTACTGAGCACGCATCTGAGCCTCTCGCTCCCATGTGCTCTCCTGGAGGTTCTCGTGCGTCTAGTGAATGTGCACCAGAAGTATCGACCATCCACGTAGGACCCACTCCTGTCGATCCTCAATCTCCCCTAGAACCTCCGTAAAAGTCGCCCCATCGTCAACGTCCAGATCTCCATGGTCGATGATGTGTGAAGGTCCATGCATGTATCTCCTCAGTTGGGATAGGTGGAAGACGTTAGGCACCTGGTGCAACTGAGGTGGAAGAGCTAAGTTGTATGCCACTTTGCCAACCCTACCGAGGACCTGGAATTTTCTGATGAATCTCGGAGATAACTTTCTTTCTCGGCCAAATCTCTGTAAACCTCATCGAGGTTAGACCCGTAGAAACACATGGTCGCCATCCTCAAACTCTAGAGGTCTCCGTCTCCTGTTAGAATACAACTTATGCATGCTCCGTGCAGTCTTCATCCACTCCTGGATGATCTGAACCTTCATTATGGTAGCTTATACCATCTCTGGTCCAACTAGTGATGACTCCCCATGGTCTGTCCAGCACAAAGGTGATCTAAAAGGTCGCCCGTATAATGCCTCAAAAGGTTCCATCCCTATGTTTGAGTGATATCTGTTGTTGTATGCACAATCCACCAAAGGTAATTGATCCTCCCATCTCTGACCGAAGTCGAGGACATAAGCATGGAGCATGTCCTCGAGGGTCTGAATGGTTCTCTCCGTCTGGCCATCCGTCTGGGGATGGAAGGTGGTGCTCAGACGAAGATGCGTGTCGAAAGCCTCATGAAACCCCTTCCATAGTCGGGAAGTAAACCATGCATCACGATCGGAGATAATAGATAAAGGTACTCCATGCATCCGCACAATGTCATGCACCTAAAGGTGTCCCATGCTCTATACTGAGCCCTGCTCTCTGATCTGTAGGAAGTGGGCCGACTTGGTGAGTCGGTCAACGATCACCCAAATCTAGTAGTGAACCCTTGATGTACATGGAAGACCCTTCATGAAGTCCATGGATATCTCATCCCACTACCACTATGGGACCTTTAAAGGATGAACCTAGACTGCTGGTACCTGGTGCTCTGCCTTCACTTGCTGACAAGTGAGGCATCGAGAGACAAACTCCGCTACTTCCTTATTCATACATGGCCACCAGTTCTTTCGTCTGAGGTCCTGATACATCTTTGTCACTCCTGGATGTACCTCTAGAGGGTAAGTGTGGAACTACCTCAACACTTCCTCTTGAAGTGACACGGGTACCATGGTACTTCTTCTGAAGAGGTTGATGTGTTCCCCACCTTCAGAAAATCTATCAGGTGCCTGCCCTGTGGATATCTGAGCACATCGTGTCTTGGAGTCAGTGTCTCCATGTTGTGCCTTCCGGAATCTCTGAAGAAGAGGAGGAGTGAATATAAGATACATAAGGATATATTATCCATCACGGTCCACATAAGAAATATACAAAGTGTCCAACTGCTTTGTCGCCTCTCCTAGCAGCTGAATACCTGTTCTCCTGCTGAGAGCATCTGCTACCACGTTCCCCTTCCCAGGAGTATAGAATATCTCAAAATCATAGTCCTAGAGGAACTCAATACATCACTACTATCTTAGGTTTAAGTCCTTCTGTGAGAAGATATACCTAATACTCTGGTGGTCAGAGTAAACTGTGAAACACTCACCCATCAGATAGTGTCGCCACATCTCCAAGGCGAAGAACACTACTGCTAACTCCAGGTCATGGGTAGCGTAGTTCTTCTCATGTTGTCTCAGTTTTCGAGAACCATAATCGATCACTGCTCTCTCCTGTATCAGGACACATCCGAGTCCAATCCCTGTTGTGTTGGTGTAGACTACGTACCCTACGCCCTCCTCTGGATGCCTCAAGATGGAGGCACTAGTCAGCCTCCACCTCAGCTTCTGAAAGCTCTGCTGGAATCTCTCCGACCACACAAAGGGTTTCCCCTTCTTCATCAAAGCTGATAGTGGTGCTTCAACTCTGGGGAATTCTAGTAAAAACCTCCAATAGTACCCAGCCAAACCCAGGAAACTCCGCACTGTCGTCACACTCCGAGGTGGCTCCCAAGAAAGTACTGCCTCGATCTTTGCTGGATCCACTACAACTCCAGCCTCTGAGATGACATTTCCCAGAAATAAAACCTCTCATATCCAGAACTAGCACTTTGAGAGCTTACCATAAAGTTGTTGCTCTCGGAGTGTGTCTAGAACTACCCGTAGATGGTAGGCAAGCACCTCCTCAGTAGTCGAGTAGATCAGAATGTCGTCGATGAAGACTACGACAAAGAGATCGATGTATGGTAGGAATATCCTGTTCATGATTCCCATGAACACTATTGGAGCATTGGTTATGCCAAAAGGCATAACCAGGAACTCGTAGTGGCTGTACTGACATATGAAGGTCGTCTTCTGCACATCCTCGTCTCGAACTCTGAGCTGGTGATAGCCGGATTTGAGGTCTATATTTAAGAACCATTGTGCTCCATTCAGCTGATCAAAGAGGTCGTCAATCCTTGGGAGTGGGTACGTGTTCTTCACGATCACCTGGTTCAAGAGACGGTAGTAAACACAGAGCCTCAAGCTCCCATCTTCCTTTTTGGAAAACAGAATCGGGGCTGCCCCGGGAGAAACACTGGGCCGGATGAATCCCTTCCCCTACAAGTCCTACAGCTGTACCTGTATCTCATGAAGCTCCGTGGGATCCATCCGATATGATGGTGTAGATATAAGTTTCATACTAGGGTACAAGTCAATGAAGAATTCTACCTCTCTATGAGGAGCTAGACCTGGTACATCATCAGGGAAAACATCCACATACTGGTCCACCACTACAGGATAACTCGGACTCTCCACATCAACTGCTCCGAGGGTAAGGTAGGCCAACTGATGAGTGATCGGCTGCACCCTCCTCTGAGTAAGTCCATCCTGTGCTGCAAAGGCTCCCTTCTCGCCAGTGAAGGTAAACATAGTCCCATATATGCGGACACACCGCACTTTGCACCTAATAAAGTCAATCTGAGCATGGACTGTAGATAACCAGTCTATACCCAAGATGACATCGTAAGGCCTCGACGCCGCTACAAGGAGATCCTAGTCGAAACTCTTGCCTCCTAGAGTAATCTCAAACTACTGGCACCGGTGTGTAATCGTCGAGTCTGCTCCCATAAGAGTCTTTAGCCGTAAGAATCAAGCCAATGGCTATGTCAGAATCTCTAAGCTCCAAACGAGGGCAGTGACAATGAAAGAGTGACTGGAACCTGTGTCTATAAGAACTGTAGCTATGGTGGAGTAGACACAAATCGTACCTCGAATCATCTCCAGAGCACCATGATCATAGGCCTCAGTTTCCTAGAGCTGAGCTCTCCCCTGTCCACCTGCTCCCTGTGGTCGGGGTGGACCTCCTGGTGGTGGTGGCGGTAACACCTCAAAACATCGTCCACTGCCGGCTGCATGGCCAGCTCCTCTACCCCGTCTATCTCCTCCTTGCAGACTGCCTCGATCGAATCTATTTCTCTTCCTGGGCGGTCCTTTGACCATATTATGATCATTCGAATGTTGGGTTGGATAGTCACAAGCCATGTGACCCTACCCGCCGCATGTGAAACACTGCATGTTCCTCGAATGACTGGCTCTGTCTTGTGTGCCTTTCACAACTGAACCTGTGTCCTAAGGTTATCCACTGGATTGTATGGTCCACTTGGAACTCTGCGACATCTTTCTACTTCCATCTGTAGAAGACTCTGCTATGTGATGACCGGTGGAGGGGCTAGCTGCTGGTGACTGCTCAGTAAGGAAACTATCCACTAAGAGGGCTATCTCCAACACCCCTGGCTTTATTGGGATACTGAGGGAGATCATCGAAGCCCTGATCTCTCGCCTGATCCCCTGCTCGAAGGTTAGAGCCTTGAAGAAAGGGTCCCACACCATATCTGTCGAGTAGCGCGTGAGGTCGGTGAACCTATCTGAGTACTGAGCTACTATCATGATGCCCTACTGCAGATGAAGTAGCTCATGTATCCGTATTACTCGTAGGGTGGCTGGGGAAAACTCTGCCCAAAACAGGCTCTCAAAGTCTACCCAATGAAGTGTCACCTAATCATGCACCTGGATCATTAGGCTCCACCATCTTCCTACAGCTGCATTAAAGAGACTCGCGGCAAGGATCACCACAAGGTCGGTTGGTGTCCCTACCAGTCTGAAGACTCTCTCCATAGCCTCCAGCCAATCCTCAAATACTTGTGGGTCCGTCTCTACCCTAAACCTAGGCGGCCTCTATAGTTGGAACCCGTGCAATGCACTCAGGCGGTATGCACTCTCTATTGCTGGGGATGTTGGTATCGGTGGCCCAACAGGTTGTGGTTCCAATGGTGCCTCCGGTGTGATAGGGTCCTGCACCGAGGGCTCATTGCTGGGTGGTCTTCCATCTCATACAAAGCTTGGAACCCTGACTGGCTGTCTGCATGGAGGCATCCTGAAAAGAAACAGGTGTTCCACAGTCAATAAATTATACTTGGTGAGTTGACTCAAATAGATCACAAAAAAACACTTAAAACACACACACAATCAGTGTTTTCAGGAACTGAGTCAGAAATCAAAAGTCAGGGTCCTGGTGTATGGATACGTCGGCCACCACACCAACATTGGACTCCCCAAACTGAAAGTCACACTCAGTAACCTTAACACTATTTCTTCATCGAAAAGACCAGAGTCCTAAGTTTTCCGGTAGAACAGACTCCTATGATACCAATTTTTCACGACCCATCCCCCGGAGCCCGTGTTGTGACTAGCCCAAGCCCGCCTTCCATAGACAAGGGGCTAGCGACTAGCACCAAAGGCACAATTCCCTAAATCTAGGAAGGCATTTCCTTTATAAATCTAAACACACACAACAGGGCACACAGATGGATATAAAACACCATGTAAACTGTATAACAAGAGAGTGATGAAAAGTTAAGGGGTCGAAAATACAATCTGAACTGTAAAGTACAAGTACAACTGAAAAGGGACAAAAACAACTTAAAGGTGAAAAGCAGCTCCTCGATCTTCCACCAAGGATTATACTTGAAGGGTAGGTACAAATATACTCCACAACACTCCAGGTATATCTATAACCTCCGTGTACCTTCACGCTGTGTGGTCGACCTCCGGGTATCGTCCAATCCTGGTTCACTCAGCCGCGGTTAACACTGTCCGTCGTCTGAATCCAACACAACAAGGTGTAGGCATAGCCTGTGCAGGGGTGAGTATAACGATAGTCAGCAGGGACCCTGATACCCTCAAGGTATCACAAAATCTAACAAGGATAAACCACCAAGTATGAATTCAATATATAACCCCACTTAGGTAAATGCCCATACATATACCTAAGTTATCAAGTAATCCATCTCAATCATGAGGTACAAAAAAGTTACAGAATCAGCTCACACAGGAATACAAATCTTGTAGAGAGAGTTTAGAGATGATTAGATGTATCCACTAAGTCATATCTTCTGTCGAAACCACATAGGATCCAGGAACAGAAGTCAAGACTATCAAACCCACCTAGGATTCAGGAATAGTTATTTTGTTGAACCCACATAGGATCCAAGAACAGAAATCAGAACTGTCGAACCCACATAGAATCCAGGAACAGTAGTCAGAGCTGTCAAAATTGTACAGGATCCAGGAATAGTCATCAGAGCTGTCGAACCCACACAGAATCCCAGAACATTAGTCAGAGCTGTCAAACCCACATAGGATCCAGGAACAGTCGTTAAAGCGCAGCCATCCATAGGGTTTCCACAAAGCATGCTTGATTCTGGGAGGATCCACTCCTCAATCCAAGAGTTGATACTTCAACTGTCACAAAGTTCCATGAAGAAGTATACCAATGGTCCGCCTCTTCATAGGGTTCTCAACGCACCAGATGACCCATAAATTGGATGCCCATTCTATGATTTATCAGTATTTTAGTCTCGGGGGCCCGGTTGGATTCTTGCATGATCCAACCTGACTTTATCTCAACTATATCCCAAACTCTGTTAGGGTATTCTCAAAGGGACCGTCACACTCCAAGAATACCATCTTCGCTGGCGGTTCGTCAAATGGTTGTCCGGTGCCAAAGATATGGCCAAAGAAAGTAAAGGGTCGGTAGTGGGCATGGGTCCGGTCCGACCTGGTCAGACCGACCCGGTTCAACCATGTCTGGGACGACCCGGTAAGACCCGTTGTGTCTAGACTGACCCATTGGGCGGGCCATCCTGTTATGTTTGGCCCAGCCCGCTGGGCGCATCCCAGCAGGCCGCGTGGGCGGTTCGGCCTAGGTTTGGGGCCAGTTCAGCCCGGAGTATCGTGAAGGTGCGGCCCGACATGGCTCGGCCCGGAGGGCACAGCCAGGTCGGTTCAGCCAGGGCACCACGAGGGGGGCCGAGGGCGGTACAAAGTGCATGGGGCGCGTGGGGCGCGCGGGCCGACGCGGTTCTGTCGGGTACACGGGAGGAGGCCGGGCAGGCTGGGAGGCGGCCGGGTAGGCCGACAGGTGGCTGGGCAGGGCGCCAGGTGAGTAGGCCGATTGGTGGCCTGGCAGGGTGCCAGGTGGGTCGGCGGGCGGCCGGGCAGGCCGACGGGGCGGCTCGAGCTCGCACGGGCCAGCATTGTTCGGCCAGGGGGGGCACGGGAGGCCGGTGGTGGCCGGGAGCTGAGTGGCGTGGGCTGGAGGCGGTGCAGCTGGGGTGGCTCGTCCGGTTCTGTTGGTGGATGGCACGACCAGGGCGGCCCGGCCAGAGGGCCGCAGTTCGGCCCGGAGCATCGGAGCTCCGTAGGGGCAACACAGTTTGCCGAGGCCGCAGGTAGTGCGACCTTTGTCATCGCCGCCTTCGTCATTCCGTCGCCTTATTGCCACGCTGAAGATTATCAGAAACAAGAATGACAGAGGGGCGGGCCATGTTGGTTTGGCCCACAACCTCCACGTTTAGGGTTGTAACAATCAGTTCATTGAGTTAGAAGTATGATGAATAAAAAATCACTCGCAATAATTCTTTTCCATCCGAAGAATAATATTTTAGGAAATAATCAACATGTAATAAACACCCTACCTTTGATCGTTGCTTGACGATGAAGTCGCAGAAAGTAGATGAAGAAGATCGTCATTCGTCATGTCCGCCGCACACTTCCAATCCCAAGTTTTATCGGCTGTGGAAGACGCTCCACGTCAGTAGGTGTCCGGGAAAGAAGTTCGAAGAGGATCGTTTCCAACGTTCTTCGTTGGAAGAACACGTTCTTCATTCTTCATTCTTTGTTGGGAGATGGGGTTCTTCATTAGAGAATTATAATCCTCCCAAGCTCTCCACTCCCCAATATTCCACCAAATGACCAATTCCAACCAAAAAAATAATAGATTGAGTTATCTATTATTTCGTTGGCACATAATTCAAAATGGTGAATTAATTAACTTGTCTCCCCCCTTAATTAATTCATGAGTGTTGTCAAAAATTAATTTAATGAGGAGGATTGGCACAATTTAATTAGGAGAGTTGTAACCAATAAAGGAGGGTGAGTATGGAGGGACTCTCCCTAATTAATGATTATATTTGAGAGGTTTTCCTCTCCCACCATTAATATGGGAGTTTAGTACCATGTGGTCCCCATGTCATAACCTCTCGCGGAAGGTTAAGTTCGTGTGGGCCCCACCACCATAACCTTTCATGGAAGGTTAAGTGTGGTGGTCCCACCTCCAAATTCCAACCTCCACAAGGAGGTTATAGATCTAGTGGGACCCACCTCCAGACACCCACATGGTGGCTCAAATAAAAATAAAGTGAAGCTCACTTTATTTTATTATTCTCCACGAAAACCCAAAAACTAACTTATCTTCTCGACTCACTGTTGTCAAAGTGAAAGTCTCCTTAAGCGAATACCGGCATTGCGAGTTCAACGGCGCCATAAAGTTTCAATTTCGAGCACTGATTCAAAATTAATAAAAACCAGATCATATGTTTACTTAATGTACCTGAACAAAACTTTAGAAAATGATTCCGGGCACACTGGGCCTCAGAATCATGCGCCGTCAATTTTCGCGTACTCGTAAAATTCGCATGTATTTAAGAAAAAAATTTCCACATAATTTTCGGGTATTTACAAGGTTAGTTTCATTGGAAATGTGGTGCATCAAGAGGGTCTGAATGTGGACCCATCGAATGTTGATGTTTTGTTCTTGGGAAACACCAAAGAATCCGGTAGATTTTTATAATTTTCATGGTCACATGGACTATTTAAAAATGTTTTTACCTGATTTCTATGAAGTTTTATCCTCTCTAATAGTGTTGACATGGAAGGAATGTGATTTTTTGTGGAATGATTAGTTCCATGTATAATTTTGTTACATAAATTTTAATTTCTTCAATGCACATGTTTTTCAGTTTCCTATGGATGGTTTAATGTTTGATGTCTTTTTTTATGCTTCCCATATGGTCTTGGGATTCTTGTTGGTAGAAAATAGAGAAGTGATAACTTATGGTTCCGAGTAGTTATATCCCCATGAGAATAACATTACCACCCATGATCTATAGTTGGCATTAGTTGTGTTCACAATAAGGTTGTAGTGGAATAACATCATTGGGAATCACATTATGGTCTCCAAGCATAAAAAGATTTTTAGCTCTATCTTTTCTAATCATGAAATAAATTTTTTAGAAATCGGGATGGGGGTCTTTCTTTAGGATTATGATCTTGATATATCATACCATTTCTGAGAAGTGAATTTCGTGGTTGATTCATTTAGAAACAATTCTTTGAAGGATGTGGTTTATAGGAATTTCAATGTTTGGAATAAAATAGAGGATCATGTAGTGATGTGTCTTGAAATTCGGGAGAACGAGGTCTGAGGTTTTCTCTATCAGATGTCAGTGGAGTCATAATTGATGTAGTAGGTGGAGGAGTCATAATGGGGAGACATAAAGGAAGAGATGATTTTGGATCGTGTTGGCCATGTTTATGCTCTCGAGTAATGATTAGAGGACTATTAGAAATAGTTGATGGGCTAGGGGTGGTTTTTTAACCTGTATGTGATGTGTGTGGAAGTTCTTCGTATGCTTCATAGCTCATCATAAGTGGTACATCCTATTGTAAAAAATACGTATCTTGTCTTGGGGAGACAACTTTTGTGACAAGGATGAAATGTTTAGTAGTGGGGTTTTTAGAGAATGTTTTGGTTTTCTAGAAGGTTTAAGAAACATACCATGTTCTAGGAGGTTTTTTACAATAATTATATGTCCCCAAGTGGAAATTGGAAGAAAATAAAAGGTATTAGTCATAACATTTCTTCAAGATGAAGGAGGATCTGAGGTGGTTTGGGTGATAGTGGACTAACTGAATAAATTAGATCACCTTCAAGCAATTTGCGAGTCGAGCATTGTGGATGTTTTTGCGAGGAAGTATGTAGATGATGTGGTTAAGATCTAGGGGGTACTGGGGACCAATATCTCTAATCAGGATCCACATTTTACTTCATGATTTGGAGGGTATTGTAGCATTACTATTTATCCTAATTATATATTAGTACTTATTTCCACCCCTAGATATATGGGTAGGTGGAGTGGCCCATCTAGACACAGGAGGATATGTTATGGGAATTCATCATGGACTTTAGTGGGTCTTAGGTATAACACATGCCTTTGGAGATGTTTTGATAAAATAATTACTATGAGTTTTCCCTTTGTATGGTGCTATTTGAGGTGTTTTATGGGTGACTATATAATTCTCCATTATAGTCGATAGAGGTTGGAGAGTTGGTTGTTATCAATCCTATTGTGGTGTAAAGCTTGACCGAGGGGTTCCAATTGGTTCTTGAGTGAATGAGGGTGGCCCATGCACATTATAAGGCTCATAAAGATCATAGGATGTGGCCCCAGGAGTTCAACATTGGAGAATATGTGTTCTTGAGAGTTTCCCTTCACCATGGGAATTGTAGGATTGGACGGTTGAGTATGCTTTCTCTCAGGTTCATTGGGCCCTTTGAGGTGCTTCGTTTAGTTGGAAAGGTGGAATATTAGTTTTCATTTCCACCGTGTCTGGAGAGGATCCACAATATCTTCCATGTATCTCATATTTTTTGGTTTCTTCATGATGACTCCCATGTCATTGAATGAGGAGATTTGTATATCAAAGACAATGAGACGCTCATTGAGAATCCATTAGAGATCTAGGATCACTAAGGGAAGGAGATGTGTGGATAGACAGTTCCATTGGCTCATGTGTAATGGAGGCATGGTGTCCTAGAGGAGAGTACTTGGGATTGAGAGACACAGATGTGTACCCAGTACCTATTGATATTTTTAATTTTTATTTTCTCTATTTTTCTTCTGATGTTATGATAGGGTCTTTATATGGTATGAGATGTGATGTTTCCCTTGGTGTGTCATGTGTAATAAAACCCCATACATATGAAAAGGGTAGTACTAGAATCATAATTTTGATGCAATATAATACGATAAGAGTAAACCTATTTGGGTAGGTCAATGAACTATAGAAAAAATAGTATCATGAAATAGAGGATGGAAATTACATTATTTATGTGCATGGTGTGGTGATTCTTACTGGTTGTTGAAGTGGTTGGTTGGGGATATGTGGAGGTTGGTGTGGTTATGTGGATGTTTTATGGTTGTGGATACTACCAGATGATGCAGTCAGATGCCTAGTGAGACATAGTGATGTAGTTGTGCAATGTGTTTTTTTCTATGTGGTTTTGTGTGTTTGGCTAGTGGTAGCACTAAAGAGTAATGTGATCCTTGATAGGTATCTTGTGGGGTGGTTTTTCAGAACCCATCACTTCTAGTATTGGTTCTCAATTATCGACTGAGATAATTATTTGATTTATATCTAAGGTAATTTTTATTTCCTTCCATGTCCGTTACATTACAAATTTTGGTATTATTAGTGTTTTAGATGAGGCTTGAAGAGATTCTATGGTGGTTGAAGGCGTAAAATAGTTGTAATGGGAAATTCACATAATGAATGGGGTAGACGATGTGAATTGGTGGTTCATGGATTTTTTATCTAGAAAGTTTGATGTCTTATGTGAGGCTATGGGGGAACCCATGAAATAGATTCATATCATGAATGTAATTGATGATATGTAATTAAATGAAGATCGATTTGATAGGAATTTCAGCAGAAGATGGAATTTTTGAGAAACCCATGGATTTCAATTCATGATTTTTTTACGAAATTTGAATGTACTATGTTCTAGGATATTTTATTACCCTTTTTATGACTTATTTTCATTTGGATATACCCACATCTCTCTCCACCTCCTTTGAGATGAACCATAGGTGCCTTGAATATATGTTCTTGCCATATTTTTTCATCTTCGAACTTTTGGTTCTAGTGGATTCTTGTTGGTGATCTATGGTGAGTTCTCCTCTCCATCCATTGTTTTCCTCCCATTATTATTTAGAGATCTGATACTGTTGTGCAGTTTTGTTTTTGGTTATGAATTTGGATAATTGTTTGATAACCCTTGATGTGGTGAAGGTTGATCTATGGGTTTTGTATGGATTTTTGTCTTGTGGTTGTTTCTTCTTCTCCTATTGGATCCTAATGAGTTAGAAATAATTATTTGAGGTATAAAATCCCTTGTTTCTCACTTTATTACATCATGGTGGAGGGGTTTGATATTTTTTATCTATTGGGGTGGGTTTTCTCTCATAATAATAAACAATGAATCGGTTAATGTAAATTAAAGTGGAAGGGGGAATGTTTCTCATGTTTTTACATGTTTTTTTTTATGTTTTGTTTGTATGGGTTGAAGGGAATACTGAAAATAATGGACTTTTGGAGGATTCTATTGCACTGTAACTGTTGTGATATGGAAAACATGTTAAATGTTGTTGTGATATTACACCAATATGGAAAATTTTCTTACCATTTGTATTTGGATTATGAAATGGTTACCCCTACATTTATGGTTGTGTGATAACACCCATAAAATAAAGTGAAATGTGATAAAAGAAACTTTTAAATATGTAAAATCATCTTTAATGTGTCCTGATGAGCGTCTTCAATGTGGTGTGGGGTGATCTATGTTTTTTTGGACACACTTTTGGGGTGGAGAGGTTATGGTTTGTTTGGATGTGCTTTTAGGGTGTCACAGTGATGGTTTTTTTTTGTGTAGTTGGGGAGGAGAGGCAGTTTTTTCATTCTTTTGGTGTGGTGAGGTGATGGTTTGTTTGATTGTACTTTTGGGGTGGTGAGTAAATGACTTTTCCATGGTTTTAGAGAAATGAGGAAATGAATTGTGAGGACATTATTTTAGGGTGGCTAGGTGATGGTTTATTTGACAGTTCATTTGGGGTGGTGATGTGATGAATCTATGGGAATGATTAGTTACTTATGTGGTGTGGTTGCATTATGATAGATATCTAGGTAGTGATGGAATAATCAATTAATAATGACTTAAATGGATGGGGTTTGTTTTTGTTAGTGGGATGGAAATGAATATGGAAAAATAAATGATGGGTTGTGTGGTTATATGTTGTTGATGATAAATAATGAAATCATTGGTTGGATAATGGTATAAGCTAGAAATTTGAAATGTGGATTTTAGCTTGTGTGGTTCTATTTAATTAATAGTTGTAGTGGATTTTGTGATTTTGTGAGTTGGTTAGAGTTATTTGTGAACCCATATATGGGGCTTGGGTGTGGCTATATGTATGCAATTTTACATTCTTTTTGATTTCAATACGCACCCCACCTGTGTCGGTAAATATATGATGGCACCCATATCTTCATATAGAGGTTGTTTTCTCTATCATCCTAGTGATGAGGTTGGATGGATGGGTACTTTATATTTCCCACTCACTCTTCTAGGAATGTAGATATTCCCAAGTTGTGATTGATGAATGTATTTTAGTTCACTAGGTGGTGGACCATGTGATATTTTGTGATATGTGATATGAATATGTAGTGTGGTGGTAGACTATGTGTTTTTGAGTGAGATGTGATATGAATGTGTTGTGTAGTGGATTGTGGTTGTTGTCAATTATGGTAGGAGGTGGGAACATGGTTGATTTCATTCATGTTCAGGATGCCCTACTACTCTAGATACAACAGTGGTTTTGAAGTGATGGGCCACATGTCTTCAATTGATATGAGATGTGACCATATAGTGGGGTGATGGACCAGGTATATATGGGTGTGAAGGGATGTGACTATGATTGTGGAGAGGTGGTATATGTTATTCGGAAGAGATTGAAGCAATAGAACCTCCAGTATTTGGGTGTGAGAGTGGAAGATCAGTGGTAAAGTGGTTCAAGTCTCCCTTTATTGATATGACTATTATCATGTTATTATAAATGTCTTGGGTTTTTTGGGGAGAGGTCCTTCTTGAGGATGGCATGGATAGTTAACTTGTTATGGTGTTGTTGACATAACTGTTTTCTCAAAATGGAATTATTATGCTTCTTTCACTTGCATCAGAGACTTTGGTTTTCTTCAAGAGTATACTTGTATGGCCACCCTATGTATATAAACTGTTTTTAATGTTTCTAGAAAGATTATTTCAATTATGGGGTACAATATTAGGTCAAACCATTTTTGAAATTTGTTGTGTTTCTGCTTAAGATTCTATTTTGGGTATTTATATTTATGGGCTTTTATCTGTATAATTTTTATTTATACACTCATGTTAGATGTTTTTGTTTTATTTTATATTATTTCATAGAGTTTCTTGTGGATGATTCATCTTATCTCAAGATTCAATTTTATTATAGAGTATAATAAATCTCATTTCATCAGATTTTATACCCTTGGTTCTATTCTCAAACTCGGGGCCTACTGGAGGTTATAATCTATGGATGTTATATTTCTCCCCTCACTATATTATCTTTATTGGGGGTGGGTCCGGATAAAACCCTCTTTTTTGAGGGCTTACCAATTATATACACTTGGGATTAGGATTGCCGCCAGTTTGCGAATAGGCTAGGTTTTACCACTTGTGCAACCTTGGGATTTAGATTACCATCCATATACCATTGGGAATGGAATAATACTCATGTAATCCCTTCTGAGAACATGAGGCATAACCATTAAAAATTCATTATATATTTTTAATGTATATACTAGTTACATAATAATAAACATTTGATATGTGTACAATGAGAACATGGAAACATTCATACTTCAAAAAACACATAATTAAACCATTGAAATGATATGGTTTTCAAGAAAACATAAAAATAATATTTTATAATAATTAATGATAAATATGTAGGAAAGTTATATAAGAAAATATCCCTAGTGAAACAAATAAATATTTGAAGTATGTTGACATATATGAAATACACCTTCATAAGAAGAACACTTCAAATGGTATCATATTAAAATGAATCAAGGAAAAGAGAATTATTTACCTCATTTTTTATACCATAAAATAAAAATAATATAACTAAATTTAGATGTATTTTTATGAAAATAATTTCCAAATAAACAATTTCTGTTTATATAAAAAGGAATATGTAAATAAAATATAAGAATTTTTTTGGAAATTTTTTTAACTTTGTCAAAAAAAAGAATTTATAGATCACTATCAATTTTATATGAAAACAAGTTTTTATTTCTTTTAAAAAATAAACACCTTTAAAATGTTTCTCCAATAATAGATCCATGGAAATACATAATTATTTTCTAAATTTAATGTGGTTTTTATAGAAAAAAACTTATTATAAAAGGACAAAAACTTTTTTTAATATTTTGAAACATCTTAGTTGGAAACCCACATCATTAAAATATTAGGAAAAAATCCCTTTTAAAATAATAATGTGGGAATATAAATGACACATAATATAACATTTAATTTCATTTCTAAAAAATATATCATTAAATGGATGAGAACATATGTTAATGGAAGAAAAATTTTAACTAAAGATATTGGAAATTATATATAAAAATTTCATAATTTTATGGGGAATAAATTAAAAATGGAGGAATATTTGAGTATGAAATTTTATTTCCCCATAGAGAAAAAGATTGATCTATATAAAATATTTTAAAAGATTAAACCAATAATAGAATTAATAAGTTCTTGATGAAATATTATAACCTAAATAAATTGGGTTTTAGTTAATAAAACCAAATACAAATATTTTATCATTATAATCAAAACCCCATAAATGGCATAAAATTAGATAAATTACTAAATACCATTAATTTAATGAACATAATTACATTAATCCATCCACAAAAATTTTATAAACCATCCAATATTAAAAAAGTTGTGAATTTGGACTAAATCTCAATGAAGGAAAATTGAGATGAGTATCCAATACTTTTAATTACATCTTAGTCGAATATGCTATAAAATATTGTATAAAAAATATATATCACTGAATCATTTATTCCATAACCATATTCATATATATTATCTATTATACACTGAAATTTAATCTATGTATTATACATTTAAATGATAGTTATAGTTTATTTTCATGATCATGTGACTGTAATTTTAATTGATTTTCACATGTTTTGAAGTGTCGATGTTGATCAATAGTATTTTATACCATAATAATTATTATTATAAAACTTCATATAATGTAAATGATGTTTTATAAGGATTTATAGATTTATAATTTCATTCCATGGGATTTTAATTTTGGTTATTGGAGATGAAATTAGTTTCATGATCATTTCAATTTTTTTAAATGAACCAAGTGTACCATGTTAATAATAAGATAAATATTAATATTACATTTCTAAAACCTAAAAAAAATATTATTTTATCATTACATTATAGTAATATTGGTATATATGTTTTTATAGTCATCTGTGATAGAAAATATTTCACTGTCCATGTTTGTTGTTAAACCGACCAAAAAAAGAACATAGTATAATTGATGGGTGTGTATGGTTTAGAAATTCATTCCTTTAGGTTAAAATAAATATTAAAAAAGAATAATAATAATATTTATTTGTTTATTTTTTTAATCAAATGTTATGTGATTTACATACAAATATACAATATTAAAGATATGTAAAATGATATATGTTACGTCAGAAAAGCTGTAGTATTTGCGTACAAATAGATGTGCTTATAATTTTATATGGAATGGGATAAGGATAGGAAATGTAATATATATTATAGAATATTAATCATGATATAAATAAAATATTATTCCATTAAATAATCATTTTTAACATCCATGTAATGAGGTTTTGAGAAATAGAACATGTCTCTTATAGATGTGTAGTATGCACATTACACGAGCAATATTTTTGTTTCTTGAATGGTTATGAAGAAGGTAGAAAATGGTTATATAATAAACGTAATAACACATAAGTATAATTATTATACCAATTTATTTATTTAAACATGGGTATATTATATTTTAATATGATAGAAGAAGAATGAAATGATAAGAAACAAAAACGTTGTAATTGAATATTTTACCATACACAATTGGAATAACCCAAAACCTAGTAGCCTAGAGTCGATTAATTACTTTATTACATTGGAATAAGATTCAAGTGATCACATCATAAAGGTCTGAAAACATTATTAGTAGTGTTAAACAAGATACATACATAAAATTCACATTACAAACTAAAACATAAAATAAACAATGAATTTTCTTCGAGCATGACCATAATCCCATTAGTGTAACCTTACATAATACTAAAACAAATTATTCATATCCTGGGGAAAGATTAAAAATAAAAAAAGGTGAGGTGAAATGATCTATAAGGGTAAGCGTACAGTGGAAACAACGAGTAAATATGGAATAAATAATATGGAAAGGTAAATAACTGAAACAAATTCCATTTAAATAATCACATGATATAGGAAACATAACCAGGGATATTCTAAAAGTATAATAATCCCATGGAATGCCAATAAATAATATCATAAAGATAGAATTAATTATTATGAACATATGAAACATACAATCGAGTTCTTGTATGAGAGATCTGAAAATAAATGGTTAAGGCCTGAGGTAAATCCATATCTTAAAATAAATGGGAAAGTCCTTGGCCAAGTCCATATCTAATTTGTCTCATGAGACCTACTTATTCATCAATGAGATATAGCTAGACCCACATATCACTTAAATTTTTTTAATTCATTCCCTATATGAATGGGGTGAAACATAAATTACATATACATATGCAATATAAATAAATTTTTCAAGTTAGTATACATAATCAAAAACCTTTATGAGTAATATGGTGAATGGTATCAAAAAAGAACATCCATAGTCAAAATGATCCTAATTGTTTTTAATAAAATACTATATAAGGAATATTAATATATCAAACTCAATGAAGAATTAAATTCATAAAATTATGTTGAAAAATATGAAAATACTCTAATAATATAATAGAAAAATTATTGAGGAAAACCTCGTGTTAAACCCCTACAAAAAAAACATTCATATAAAATTACCAGTTTTTTTAAATATCAATTTTCAATACCAAATATCTAAAACATAAGGGAAGTGGGGGTTTCCTTTAATAAAATATTTAAGATTTAAATAGGGGATATGAATTAAATAATATTCATTGTGGTGGAAAATTAATTGTCGTAGTTTACGTTAAAAATAGATCATTCTATTTTCATTTTCCAATACATTGGGTATAAAACTAGTGAAAAGATTCCATTTTAAAAACATTTAAATAAATTAATAATAGATATGAGATATCCTATCAAATACTTTTATATACATATAACTAAATATGTAATATAATATCATGAATATTGATTGGGAGAAAATGATTTGATAATTAAATGTTTAAATATTCAAGGTGCCCCATACAAATTTTAACAATTAAAACATAAGCCCCATGAAAGAATAAAATTTTACAAGCCATTATAAGAAATAAATTAATGGGAAAATAAGTAAAAGGGTATGTATATACACTTTATAAAGGAATGTGGGTGTATAGCAACAAACTATGCCTCAATGAAAGGAGATTGAGACGAAGTCCCTTATCTTAAGATTCCATTATTCAAACATGATCTGACCTCCTGTATAACCGTTTTTAACATGTTATAAAATTATATTAGAACCATATTCACATTTATGATATCATATATGATCTTCTTATATTATTTTATAACCTATTTCATGATAATATTTTGTTATTACCCTTGTATTAGGTGTTAATTGATTCATTTTCATATGCATGTTTTTTCATGAATATGTTAGTTATATTGAATTGGATATAGATCCAATATCTCAAGAATCATATTAATGTTATAAATATCATATTTAGTCATTTAATAATTTTTAAATCATTATTAAATGTGTAACATGGAAAATCAATCACATCATGTCATGGAGGCGGTAGACCTTACATACACACGAGTGACGATATCAACCCCTTAAGGATGAAATAGTAAAGAATTGGATGATATCTTAATTTTTCAAAAATAAATATCATATCATAATTATCATATAAATTCATTATTTCCAGATTTATACCCATCCGTGTAATGTAGTGGTGAAAAGAGTTTACACAACGACTTGGAGATGGTAAGTCATATGTACACAAACACACACACACACACACACTATGTTTTCATTTTTTAAATGATGGATAATACAAGGAATATGGTTGTCCCATAATCATAATAATATATCACAAAATATATTATAACCAGTTTATTGCTTTAGTATATAAAAAACACCTGATGATTAAATAGAAGAAGAAAATAAGTTGAATAAGATGGTAAAATAATCATCTCTTTTTTGGAGAATGATGTTATGAGTAGAAATTTGTACAGTTTGATTAAGATAGAAGGTTCAATGTTGTGTGAATAAGTGATGGAGGAGGTTCCCATTTATAATTGACTTGTGGTACACTTTTGGAAACTCTCAAAATATTAAATTAATATAAATTAATATTCAATTACAAATGGAAAGAAATTATTTTATATAAAAGATAATATGAGGATGGGCCTAAATCCTCTCAAAAAATAATTTTTATAAAATAATATATCTAATTATTACCCTTATATTTTGGTTTTAAACCTTATTAAAACCATTTAACTATTACCAGTTCAATATGTTCTTTTACAGTTTGATAGTTAATATATTTAAAATAAAATGTAAAAAAAACCTTAAATGAGTCATGGCAGAAATTTATAACTTTATCCAAATCATTTGGTGGAATTATATATATATATATATATAATTTTTATTTCATTTTATAATATATTATCAATTTTAAAATATCATTAGTGTCATTTTTGACACTATTTATTACATGACTATTGAAAAATATCATAAAAACATGAAAAATTCTAAAAAACCTTAATAAATCCATAATATGTCTACATAATATATAAAATATCCTGATGATATTAATTATATAAAATTATATTTATTTTAATATTTTTAATATCATTTATTTGATATGTCTATTAATTAAGCAACTTCTTCAAAATCATTGTGGAAGCATTTAATTAAAATATATCCTCCCAAAAAATTATCAATAAATTATAATGATGAATAAAAAAAAATTAGATTTCAAATTGATATTTATATTCTTCATAACCATATATAAAAAATATACCACTTATTAAAAAAATGAGTATGATATATTTGACTTTCTGTAGAATAAAATTCTATGAAAGGCATAGGGTATTCCAAGTAGCTACAATAGGCAATAAAATCTTCCCAAGGATTATTTTTGTTGAAAATAACTCATATAAAAAAATTATTAAAATTTTTTGGGTAATTTTATAATACTTATAATATTATGTTTACCCTGAATTACCTGATTTACCCTTAACCGTGGTAATTTAAAAAAATATTTAAGTTACTGTTCATATTGTCCAAAAATTAAAGAAACCTATTTACATAATTTGGACCCAATTATTTCAAATTTGGAATTCATTTTAAAAAATTAAAAATATAGATGTTTAATTAATTAATTTAAAATTATTCCTGTTGATGGAACGTGAAGACATGTTTGTAAAGTAAAAATGTTCAAAATATTGAAATATTTTTATATCGAGATTCAATTATAAATTTATTCCAATGAACTAAATCATATTAAATAATAAATAATTGATCAAATTATAATTAAAAAAACAAAAAATATAACATATAAAAATAAATTATAATAATTAAAGAGAATTTTTAAATTAAAATGTAATATTTTTTTACTATTTATCAAAATGTAATAGTTTTCTGAAAAATACAAAAAAAACAACCAAATTAAATTTTTATATTCCACATTAAAATAAGAAGTTTATTTTTCCAAATATAATTTATAAAAGTGTAAAAAACTTGATTTAAAACAAGTGCACCATAGAATGGAGGAAAAACTTCCTTTATAAAAATATAGCCTTTAGGATTAAAATAGGTTTTATTATTATCTTAAATCTTTCAAAATAAAAGGATGAATTTAATGTTTTTTTAATATAAAACATATATATTTCATTAATATCTTTCACTGGTAGTGTTTAGTTTAATTTATCAAGATAAAACAGCATTGAGGGAAAAAATAGTTTTTTTAGGAAATAAACATCCTTTATATTCTGTTGGTTTAAATTTTAATTAACAATGAATTATTTTTATATACATGTGAAAAATATATTTTCATAATTTTTCTAATCGTATTCAAAATCTCCAACATAATGTCCAGTGTTAAAATAATAATATTTTATATTATATCATTGTTCTTTTAAGATTTATGTTTCATAAAACATATACTATCGAATAAATTGAATTTATTTATGAATAGGTATACCATAAAATCATGGTGTGTTACTTTATACCCTCCATAAAAAACTTTCTTCCTCACAATTTGAACTTTCACTTCAAAACTAAAAGTTTTTTACTCAAAAATTTCATTTTGGGTGACCCACTTCGAAAAATAGATTAATAAAATACCCTCTTAATAAAGAGGGAAAGGGAAATTTGAAGTCTACCACTCAATTATGATTTTGAATATAAAATAATTAGTAGAAATCAAGAACTGGAACTTGGAAGATAAATAAATCCATCATGTTCTAATGGCTAGTGTTAGAGAACACAGTCATTAGAAATTCTACCATCAAATTTTTTTAAATATGTGGTGGGTTAAATAGGTCATTGATATATCACTAAGAAAATAAAATTAATACTGTTTTCATTCCAAATTCCATTTCTATACTAGAGGTATTATTTTACTATCCATATTTACTATTAATACAATAATCTTACTTGATTAATTTCTTTTTCATGAGAATAATCAAATTATTTAGTTGTGGTTATATCTATTTTCAATTATTTAAAAACACTTGGATATAAATTTCAAGGTAGATTTTTATGTCTAAATCACTTTAAATGAATGATTCATAAGTCAATTCATTTCCCTTTAAATATTACCAAATCCAAAATGATTATGATAAGATATAAAATATAATAAATCACAAATCAATCTCAAACAATATTATCTAATGTTCAAAATAATACATTCCAACCTTAAGACTCACTGAAAATATATCTATCCAAATTCAATGTATAAAAATATATAAATTTCCAATATCAACCTTAACATTTGATTACACAAACAAAATAATGTATATCTTATTGTCACATACGATATATATAAATACCTTTATCACCTTAAAAACCATAATGAAAACTTTCATGCTTCCAAATCCATAAAGAAGTAGTATTGTAGTACAATCACTATATATAACATGATTATTCGAACCATATCACTATTGATGAAATGATTCTTGAATCCAGAAACAAATTAATAATAATCATTCTACTTCATTATTAAACCATTAACTATGATTAATCATATTATTCCTTAATAACTCCTTCCTTTTATTTGTATTTTGTAGGTTCCTCATCATCTTAAATGTAACCATTAATTGTATAATCTTGATGATTCTAACCATTTTCCAAAACCCAAAGACTAATTTTATCAACACTCGTTATAGTGATATAGCCCTGAAGACTCATTTATAGGATATCTAAATCATGATATATTTTTTTGATCTATGATACCATAATTTTACCCTATGATTCCCATGGTATTACCAATTAAATAGGATGATATACTATATGTAGACTTAACCTTGATGTATTTCATAGAGTTTTGTTTTCTAATCCCTCTCTTTCTAAATCTAGTTCCCATGGTTTCTACAAATCTTTTTCTGATACCAACCATAATGAACCTACCCCTAGCAACCTAGATTTAGTTCCTTAAGTGATTACATTGACACAAGAAACAAGTGATCACATCCAAATGGATAGAAAATTTATGTAGTCATGATAAACTAGATGAATACATGAAATTCACATTACAATATAAAACAAAAAATAACCAAAAAAAATCCTTGATCATTCCATTAATCACTTCAATTTAACATTATATATAAATTTTAGAAAAATTCTTCTTATCATGGGGGAAAATAAAACATAATAATGGGGTGAGATCAAATGCTCAGCAAAGATAAGTGTATAGTGAAATCTATGAGTAGATATGGAAAAAATATAGCAAGGAAAATAACATAAACATGTTCCATTTAAATAATCACATGAGTTAGAAAACATTACCATAGATAATCTAATAATTGATTGATTATATGTAATATCAATAAAATATCACATAATTATGAAATTCATAATTCTATACATTGGAAACATAACATTGAGGCCTCATACAAGACCTCTATAAATAAACAGTTAAGGCATCAGCCAAATCCATACCTGATAATAAATAGGCGAGGCCTTGGAGAAGTCTATATTGGATTTGTCTCATGAGACCAACCATTTCATAGAGGGTCTATAACAGGATCCTATATTCACTTACTAATCCCAATGACTTCCTTGTATGAATGGGATGAAATATAAACAACATATACAAACAAAATATAAAAACACTCCCCATTTAGTAAACATAAAAAAAATAAGTCTGAGTAATATGGTGAATGGTGTCAAAGTATCACATCCCTAGTCAAACTGGTCATAAAAAATTTAATAAAATAAATTAGAATTCATCCTAATATATCAACTTCAATTATTAATTAAAGTTGAAAAAGGATGTTCACATAGGTTACAATACTATAATAAAATTAGAGGAAAAATATTGAGTACAAACTATTGTCAAACCCATATGAAATACACATTATTATAAAAAAACTATTTTCTTTAAAAAATAACCATTCTAAATACCAAATATCTCAAAAATATGGGATGTGTATTTTTAATTTAAGAAAATATGAATCTTTTAAAGGAAGAAATAAATTAAATAACAGTCATGGTGGTTGAAAAGTTGTTGTCAAAATGTATGTTAAAAATAAAACATTACTTTTTCATTTTTTAAAACATTCCATATAAAACATGCAAAATAGTACTTTTGAAAACTTTTGAATAAAATTAAAAATAAAATTTTAATATCTGATATAATTCTTTTATATCCATTTAAATAAATATGTTCAACAATATCAACAATATTGGCAAGGTGAAAATGATTTGGTAATTAAAACTTTAAACATTATAGGTGTCCCAAGCCACTTTGGTAATTTAATTCATAATACCGATGAATGAATAAAATTTCAAAAGAAATCATAATAAATAAATAAAATAAAAGATATATCAAAGGTGCTGTATATAAATGATGAGAACCATGTTGAAGGAACCGAGTCAATTTCTCAGGTGGAGGAGTAGGATTTTCAAGACCTGATGACGTGAGGGGGATTAAAGATGTTGAATGCTACTATAGGTGCCCATATCACTTCATTGAAGTCCCAATGGATATCACCTTTCATTGATAGAGTAAATGGGCCTATTTTATCACTTATTCATGATGAAAAATTATGTTTAATGCTTTCTCCACTTACTTGCAGGAATTTTAGAAGCCTTTTCCACATGGAAAATTCTAGAATGGAATCTTTGGACACCAAAGTCAAATATGGTGGCCTAGTTACTCAATGTAAAATCCAATAGGATATGGGTGGAAATACATGTGAATCATTTCCATAAATCTATTGTTAGACATTATTATTTTTACATTAAGGGGGGACTGTAGGAATAAGATTTATGACATTACAGTATTTGGCCCTTTATCTTTTATGTCACCCATTGGATATAAATAGTCACTCCAAGACATTTTATTCTCAATCATGTTTAAATTAGTGAAACTCCATGAGTATATTATCCCCATTTTAAGGATCTTAACTTATTTCTTATATCTTGTGTATTCATTACTTATAAATATAAAATTTATATTTCTGATATAAGATCACAAAGCCCCCAATTCCATGCCTCAACCCAAATACATTGTTGTGAGGATTTTCCATCACACCCCACAAATGAGTGTGTTGTCTATGTAGTAGATCAGAATACTTATAGTGTCGATTGATTACATTCACCAACTACCCTTACCCATCAACTTCCACTTAGCTCTGAATCACATCCTACATCCACTGGCCTACGCCGTGATGATCGGGCCACTCCAAGAATTTCACATTTGTTGGTATCAATGCTCTAGTTGACATGGTAGAAATATATCCATTTATTTACATTACATTAATCAATTCCCCTTCTTGTCTCCCCACGTTATCTTGCCTTTCAAAAAACCCCAAAAAGTAGTTTTTGTTGAAAACATATAGAATTGGCCTACGTTGTGTATTCTTGAAATATTATACAATGAAACAAATTTCCATCCATCTACTTTGTGAGTTTAACTCACACTTTTTGTTTTATATCAAAAAAAAAAATAAAAAACAATAAAATTCTATCAACTCATTATTTTTTCCATCAAAAATTAAGAACATCCTTTCATTGATAGAATCAATTTTTTTGCTTACTCTCTATTCATCATCTTGTTATTTAAAACTCTTTGCACATCAATTTTTGGGAGATTTTAAAAAACAAAAAAAAAACAAAAAGAAGATAAAATTAATTCTTCTCTACCCTCAACAAATTTTTAACCATTTACCACTTAAATGGGTTGTGTCAATCCATTCCCCTACACCATCTTTGTTGGGTAAGTATTAGTGAACCATGATATCTGACAATGAGGTGTTAGATTTCATAAGATTTTGGGATTTGAGTTGATTTTTGAGAAGTGTTGAAATAAGGAAAAAAACATTCATGAGTTTTTAAATCTTATGTCTTTGAGTGTGACTATGTTAAACTTGTCTAGCTATGTGTGTAAGTGGTTATCCTTCTGTGTGACAATGTGTACATATTGTGTGAGTGTTTAAATATCATATTCATGGGTGTGTATCCTTAGGTGTATGTGTGCGTATTTTTGTGTGTGTATTCATGTGTGTGAGTGTGTGTATCATCGTGTGTGTTTTCCCCTTGTGTGATTTTTTTATTCATGATAATTATCATGTCAGAAGATCTTGGAATGAGAATCACTCATGGTAGCGATGAAGGAAGATGAAGTAGATCTATGGAACGTGAAACTACGCAAAACCAAATGAAATATTTGGTATGATATTTTTAGAGGATTCATGATAGTAATTTGGAGGTGTTTCATGATAGGGTTGGTGAAATGGAGAATAAAACATGCTCGATGATGATCCATGATATCCCAAGCCCTTATAGGTACCACGTCTCCCCCAAAACATGGAATAAGAGATTGAAAATATTGATTGAGATTTTGAGGATGTACAAAAAAGGAGGAGGTTGTAATACCAACATAGGGGGAGGAAAAAAAGACAATGTGATCATAAACTAGTTAGAGGGATAAAGGTGAATGTTCATTCATTTCAAGGGAATATAAATCTAGAAGTATACTTGGAGTGGTAGAAGTGGAGTGAGAAGGCGTTTTCATTCCATTCATATTTTGAGGAGAAAAAGTTCAATCATGCTTCCATTTATATTTTTTATCATGCTTTAATTTTTGGGATAAAATGAAAAGGGAGAGGGTAAGATACAATAGAAAACCATCAACACATGGGATGAAATAATGTTTTCCATGTGTAAGTGGTTTGTTCCCTCCCACTACCATAGAGATCTCCAAAAAAACATTATTGGTTTACCTAAGGGATTTTGGGAATATAGGATTACCTGAAGGAGATGAAATTTTCCATTATTCAAGAAACCATTGAGGAGGATCTGGAGGAAACCATGGAAAAATTTTAAAATTATCTCAATTGAGTGATTTTTGATCTACTTGATATGTAACACCATGTGAATATATAATAGATTTTTAACTAAGCTATCAAGTTTGATCAATAAATAAAAATAAGGTGCAACATGTGAAAAACCTATAACCCTTTCATTCCATGGAAAAATATTAGGATGTGGATTGAAGAATAATCAAAGCTGAAAGAGGAGGTTGATTGAAAAAGTGATAGGAGAATTACTCATCCTAAGAATCCTACTTATGAGGATAAACAAACAAAGAATAATGATATTAGTTGTCACAAATGTCGTGGAAGGTGTCAAATTGATAGTGAATGTTTAAACCAGTCTACCATGACCATAAAAAATTATCGATAATGGGAGACTAATAGAGAGATATGAAAAGAGGAGGAGTATGGATATCTTGAAATAGATAATGGTGAATTTTCCTAATATAGTGATATTTATTTCATTTTGAGTGTTTTATGTGAAAAAATAAACATTATAGAGGAGCAGTGAAATAACCATTTCTATACACGATGAAAGATAATTTAGAAGGTATATATCATTATTATTGATAGGGGATGTTTTTGAAATGTGGAGAGTATTGAGTTGGTGGATAATTTGGGACTCCTAACTTTGAGGAACCAAAATACTCATTGGATCTAGTGGTTGAATGAATATAGGAATCTAAAGGTCACCAAGAAAGTGAACATATTTTCCACCATCTGTAAGTAAAAATATGATGTTTGTGCACTGGTTTTCTTATGAAACCTTAGAATTTTGTTGTTGGTAATATTGGGTATATATGATCGTCATGTTATTCATTATGGGTACTTGATTAACCAATAGTTTGTTCATTGAGGGTATCCTATAACCCTCAACCCCATATCCCCTAAAAAAATTTTAGAAGATCACTTTTGAAAAGAAAATACAAATATTATTACTGAGGAGAAAAAGATAGAAAATGAAAAAGGAGATCTTGACGGAAAAGAAGAATATGAGAGAAGAAATGAAATGGATTTTTAAGAAAAATCGAGAGAGAAAAAAGATTTGGCAGGAGAGAAAAGTGTGACTTTGGAAAAAAATGTGTGAGGTTAAGGAAACATTTTTTTTTTCACTACAAATCCTCTAAGTACTCATGTACAAATAGGTGTTTCCCAATACAAATCAATTACCCCTTTTTACAAATGTTGTTAATTTTTTTATAGAAGTATGATGATGCATTTCTTGAAGAGGTGCCATCTGAATTTCCACAAATTATAGGAATTGAGAATCAAATTGACCTCATACCTGGTGAATCACTACCAAACTACCCAGCATATCACCCTAACATGGAGGAGAAAGAGGAATTTCAATGGAAAATTCATGATTTTTTGGATGTGAGATACATCAATGAAAGCCTTAGTCTTTGTGCTATACCAACACTTCTAGTGCCGATGATGGTTGGAACATGGAGAATCTGCATTGTCTACTAAGCCATCAATAACATCACAACCAGCTTTCATCATCACAAACATAGGTTAGATGATATTCTATATGAATTAAATGGATCCAATTTTTTCTAAAATCTATTTAAAAAATGTCTACTATAAAAATTGGATTAAATAAGGAGTGGGATGGAAAATGACATATATAAAAAAATATGGAAATTATGAATGGTTAGTCATGACCATTGGTCTCACGAATGAACCTAGCACAATTATGAGGTCCGTGAATCATATTTTATGAGTATATGTTGTAAAATTTATAGTAGTTTACTTTGATGAAATTTTGGTTTAACTTTGGACATTGTAGGAACTTGTAGATAACGTAATAAAATTTCTCATGGTTTTAAGGAATGATTTTTTAGAAAACGTAAATAAGTGTGAATTTTTTCTTGATAAGTTTATTTCCTTTGATTTGTTGTGATTGATAATGGAGATATTTTTGAAACTGAGAAAATCATAGCGATTAAAGAATGGAAAACTCCAACCTCCATTGGACAGGTAAGAAGTTTTCATGATCTTGCAAGTTTTTGTAAGAGATTCGTGAAGGAATTCACCACACTGGCAGCATCATTGAATGAGTTGAAAAAGAATAATATTCCATTGAAATGGGGGAAAAATCAAGATAATGAATTCCATGATCTTAATAAGAGACTCACCCACACCCTCTACATGTACATACAGACATTGATAAGACCCTTGACATTGAATGCGATGCACAAAAAATTGGAATAGGAGGAGTACTAACCTAAGAAGGTAATAATGTTTCTTTATTTAGTGAGAAGATAAATGGATCAACTCTAAACATTGATACATATGATAAAGAGTTGTATTCATTGTTTAGTTTACTAGTGAAATGGTTGTATAATATTTTCCCTAAAACAATTGTAAACCATTCTGATCATGATTCTCTTAAATACCATAGGATCCAAATTAAACTAAATAAGGTACATTCTATATGATTTTAGTTAATTTAATAATTTCTATATATCATCAATCATAAAAAGTGTATATGAAATTCTGTGGCTGATTCACTTTCACGAATATATTCTTTATTATCCTTTATGGATTCTAAGATCCTTTATTTTGAATAAAATAAGGATTTGTATGCCACTGATAGAGATTTTGGTGAACCTTTTTGTCATTGAAGACCAGATGTTAGTTGGGAAAAGTTTTATTTTCCTCATGGATTAATATTCCAAATTGATAAGATTTGTATTCCCAATTACTCTTTCCATTTACTTTTACTAAAGGTGTAACATTCTAGTGGGTTAATGGGGAATTTGTTTGTTTCAAAAACATTAAGTGTTCTTAATGATCATTTTTATGGTCATAGTATGTCTATAGATATTGAATTTTTTTAGGAAAGTGTGTTAGCTGTAATTAAGAAAAATAAAAATCGAACCCACATGGATTATATATTCCTTTCCAGATAGCCAACATCCCCTAGGATGATATATAAATAGAATTTGTTATGGGGTTACTATGGACCAAGATGGGGTGAGATTCCATTTTTGTTATGGTGGATCAGTTTTCTAAAACGAAACCTATTATACCATGTCATGAAACATTTTATGTCACTAACACTGAAAAACATTTCTTTCCGGAAGTAATAAAACTCGATGGAATTATAAGGACAATGTTTTTGGATCAAGACAAAAAATTACTCAAATAATTTTAAAATTCCTTTTGAAACATATTTGTTAAAAATTGAAATGTTTCCAATACTTTTCATCCACAAACTGATGGGAAAAAGGAGGTGGTGAATCATAAACAATCATCCATTGTATGAAAAATTTTCAATAATAATCTCATTAATTAAGAGGAGTTCCTTACAGATATCAAATTCAAATATAATAGGGAAAATAATTCCAGTACTCAATATTGTCCATTTTAAATTTCTTACAACATTAACCCCCTTTCCTATATCAATCAATTTTCTTTTACTCTACAGGAAGAAACTAATATGGATGTGAAATGGTTTGAAGACTTTATCAAGTAACTCTATGAAAAGTAAAGGAAAAATACTGAGTGGGTGACTCAAAAATATAATTATCATGGAAAAAGGATCATAAAAAAGTGTTGTTCGATCCTTTTGACTTAATTTGGATTTTTATGTGAAATGAGAGATTACCCGACAAGAAGAAATAAAAACACATTCCTCGAGGATATGGATCATCATATTAATCATGAATATTAACAAAAATTCTAACAAGATAGATATTATATGTGAGTATTGTGTAATTAACACTATCATATGATTTTAATATTTCCCCTTTTCAGTTGTTTAGGATGACGAGTATATGAAGACTCTTATTCAAGAAAGGGTGATGATGAGAACCATATTGAAGGAACTGATTCAATTTCATTATTATAGGAGTTTGATTTGTAAGGCACAATGACATGAGGAAGATCAAAGTGGATGCATTATATAATGGGTGTTGATATCACATCATTAAAGTCCCAATAGACATCTCCTTGTATGGATAGAGAAAATGGTCCTATTATCTCACTTATTAAATCAAAAACATGATTTTTAATGCTTGGACAACATGGTTTCATGAATTTTGTATGATATTCCTACATGTAGAATTATAGAATGGAATATTTAGACAAAAAATTAAAATTAGATGTGATAGGTACTCAATGTCAAATATGGTGGGATATGGGTGGAAATACATGTGCTACTTTTCCAAAAAATGCATTTTGAAACTTTAATATTTTTACATTAGAGGGACACGGTAAGAATAAGATTTATAAATTTAGGGTATTAAGGACTTAACCTTTTATTCTACCCCTTTTCTAAAAATTTCTACCCCATGGCATTGTATTCTCATTCATGTTTTCATTAGTGATTCCCTGTGAGTTAATTTTCTCCATTGTGAGGATCGTTACATTATTCCATTTCTCTTGTGAATTCATGATTTATCAATATACAAGTTAGATTGGTGATACAAAATAAAAAATACTATAATTTATGGCCTCTTCCAATGAGCATTGTAGTGTGGATTTTCCATCACACCCCTTCTTTGAGTGTGTGATCTATGTAGAAGGTTGCGCTCTTTATATAGTTTATTGACTACTTGAACCCACTATCCATACCCATCTTCTGATAGTTATCTATGAATCACTTCCATCATCAACTTACCTACACTATGAAGATCATTCCACCCTTACCATCTTGCATCAATACACCTCATAAAATACGGTGGGTTTATAACATCAAATTATCCCTCAATTAAAGGAGATTGAGACAAATTCCCTTACCATAAGAATCCTTTAGTTGAAAGTGCTTTAAAATCCTATATAATAGTTCTAAATTTTTTTATTAAAACATATTAGAATCTTATTCATTTTTATGATATCATATATGAACTTATTATATTATTTTGTAAACTTTTTTTATAATATTTCGTAATTAATGTTTTTTTGTGTGTTAACTGCTTCATTTTCATATGCATGTTTTTTCAAGAATATCGTAATTATTTTGAATATAATAGAGATTACACCTAATTATAATTATATAAATGTTATAAATATCACATTTAATCATTAAATACATTTTTAAAATCATTATTTAATGGTTAACATGGAAAATTAATCACATTGCGTCATGGAGACTGTAGGTCGTACGTACACACGAGCGATTAAATCATTCAATTAATGGTGAATGAGTTAGGTAGTGGATGGTTTCTTAATTTTTATAGAATAAATATCATGTCATAAGTTTCCTACATATTCATTATTTCCATCCTTATACCCATCCATGTAATGTGGTGATGAAAAAAAATTACACCATGACATGTAAATGGTAAGTCATACGTACACACGCGTGATGTTTTCATTTTTCATAGGATAGATAAATTAGGGAATATGGTTGTACGATAATCATAATAAAATATCTGAATCTATATGATAATGTATTTTTTACTTTATTATGTAAACAAAACATGAATAGGATATATAAGAAGTAATGAACTTGAATAATGTTGTGAAATAATTACCTGTTCTCCAGTGGACATCCTTTAGATCACTTCCTATGGGATCTAGATTTTTTATTATTGGAAGAGAAATTACTAGAAGAATTTTATAAGGATTTGATATGGAGAAATGGGTAGGTTTTTGTTGAGCTAGAAGGATAAATATTGTGTGAAGAAGTGGGGGACGAGGTACCATTTATATTTGAGGCGAGGGACACTTTGGAAACTCACAAAATATTAAATTAATATAAATCAATTTTCAATTACAAATGGATAAAAGGTGAGTTATTTATAATATAATATGAGGATTCATAGAAATAATATCAAAAAATAATTTACATAAATGCTTATCCCTCATTCTTACAGATATCTTTTTATTTTTAACAATTATTAAAACCCATTAACTCTTATAGTGACATCAAATGATTTTACTATTTAAAGGTTAATATATTCACAAAAAAATTCCAAAATAACCTTAAATGAGTCTTGAATGAAATTTTTATCTTTATCCTAATTAGATATATGAAATTTATATGTTTTTTTATTTAATATCATTTAATAAAATATTGGTTTAAGAAAATATCATTAGTGACAATTTTTAAACTATTCAATACTTGAATTTTTAGAAATATCATAATGAAATGATAACATTGATCCAAAATCTTTAATAAATTAAAAATATGTCTAGGTCATCTAGGAAACATATAGATGAAATTAATTATATCAAATTATATTTATTTTAACATTTTTAATAATATTTATTTGATATCTCTATTAATTAATTAATTTTTTCATCATTATTGTGCAATACATTAAATAAAATATTTTTATACTAACAATAAAAAATGAAGTATCATGATGGAGATAAAAATTTTAGCTTTTAAATTAAAATTTATAGTTGAAGTTTTCTTCTGAATTCCAATATATATAAAATATAACACTTATTAAAAATAAGATTATGACATATCAGGCTTTCCTTAGAATAAAATACCATAAAATGTATAAAATAATCCATGTGGCTCTAAGAGTCCATAAAATCGACCAAGATAATATTTTGGAAAATAATAACTCATAAAATGAAATTAAAACAAGTCTAAGGATAATTTTATAATACTTATATTATTTTTACCTTTAATTAACTGATTTACCCTTAACCATGATAATTTTTAAAAAAATAAAATTTTATTATTCATATTTAAAAAAATAAAAATATTTAAATAATTTTGACACAATTATTTAAAATATGAAATAAAATTTTTAAAATTAAAATGATTTTTTTTGTGAGATTAATTTAATATTAATTTTGTTGACAGAACGAGAAAATGAGTTTTTAAAGTACAAACATTAAGAAGATTGAATTTTTTGTATTCAAATTCAATTTGAAATTGATTACAATGATGTAAATTCAATTTTTTGATAAAAAATTAACAATATTATTTTTTAAAACAAATAAAAATACCAAAAATTATTTTGATTAATTTTTTTTAATCACATTGAAATAATTTTTAATATTTTTCAAAACATAAAACTTGTTAGAAAATATAAAAAATTCATCCAATGTAAACTTTGATATTATAGAAAGAAATAAGAAGTTTATTTTATAAAATAGAATTTATAAAAGTGTAATGAGCGTTATTTAAACCAATTGTTCCATAAAATGGTGTCAAAACTAACTTTAGAAAAATACATCTTTTTATACTAAAAATGTGTTTATTCTTATCTTAATTATACTAAACATAATGGATGAATTTAAAAGCAACATTTTGAATATATAGAAAATATATTACATTAATATCTTGCACTATTAGTGTTTAATTTAATTTATTATGATAAAATACCACTATGGGAATAAAAGTAGTTTTTCAATAAAAACTTATCCTTTATGTTCAATTGGTATTTATTTTCATTTTCAATTTATTCATTTTATAATCATGTACAAACTTTATTTTCATAATTTATTTAACCCTATTCACAATATCCTACTTAATGGATTGTGTAAAAATAATAATATTTAATACTATATCGTGGTTCGTTTATGTAAGGTTTTTCTTGGAATGTATACTGTCAAAGAAATTGAATTTATCTAAGAATATATATACCATAAAATCGCGGGGTTTTACAACTACAAAATAGATCCATTGAAAATATGACTAAGGATGTAGGAGTTGGTGTTTTTAGAATAAATTAATCTCTATGACAGTTCAAGGAATATTGGTCAGTTATCTGATAATTTTTTGGTTGAATCCAAGATGTTTTGTTTATGAAGAGAAACTGGATGGTCATGGATCCTTTTATAAGGGAGATAAGTTACATTATTGTAATAATATACAATCTAATGTCACAATTCATGGAATATGGATCTAAAAGAGGGAAATAATGGACTGGGGTAAGGTTTAATGTTGGGAAAGCATCAACCACATATTTTCACACATTTTTTTGACACATCTTTAGTTATTTTAATCGTATCTTTTTTATTTTTACCAATTTTGGATTTTACCATAGTAAGTAATTTTTACATAAGTAATATAATTTTAATAAAAAAATTTCCTATTTTAAAATAAGTTACTAGTGATTTAAAATAAAAAATATATTTTATAAAATAGAATTTATAAGGGTTAATAATATTAATTTAAATATTAGAGCACATAACATATAGTAATCATTTTATGAAAAAGTGTATTTTTATGATTAAAATTTCTAAATAAGATAAAATTATCAATGTTGTTTATTTATAATACAATAAGTATTTTATTATTTAAAAATAATTGTTATGTGGGTTTCTAAACAATTAAAACTAGAGTTTCCCATTGGGATGTATAGTTAAATGAAACATACAAAATAAATTTATTAGAGTCCAATATTACTTAAGCATCCCAAATTTTGAAATTTCGTTTCCTAAAATATAAATTTGATTATTAAATTATTGATTTTAATATATATATATATATATATATATTGTAGAAAAATTATTTCATAATCATTTAAATAATTCTTGATTCATTACAATTTCATAAAAGTGATCGTATTTGCAAAATCAGAATTTATCACTATTCACCCAAATACAACATTTTAAATAACTTTTATAAAATCATCCTATGAATTTTATGATATGATGAATTAAAAAGTAATTTTAATTAGATAAAAATTATAACTCTAAAATATATAGATTTATTTTTTCATTTAGAATAAAAAATATAAAGAAAAACTATATTTATTGAAAAAATAACCTTTTAATGAGTTCTTATAATTGTTTAATATCAACGTATAGTTTAATGAATTATAATATATGAATTCATATATAATTATATTTTTAAAATTTTTAAATTTAACATATTATTATATAATATGATGTTGTTTAAAAAATAATTTTAGAAAGAACATTTCTTTTTGATATTAAATAACAATAATTATTTATTCTATAATTGTAAAAAAAATATGAGTAATATATTTTTATTTAATGGTAGTTTTGTTATTAATTAAATTTTATTAATAATATTCAACTAATATATCATATATCTTGTAAACCTAATGTTCCATGTGAGACCATCTATGAGCACTGTGTTGACTTAAAGGGAAACATATAGTAAAATCATAGAGTATTACGTTGTCCCCAAAAAATAATTGCATCCTCACAATTTTAATTTCTATCAAAAATAATAAATGGTTATGGGTATGAGTAAATAAATAATTTCTAACTAACTATCATGGTTACATATTTAAAACTAATATCTTCCTTTATAATAGGTAAATAGTGTTATTATCAACCATTTATTACAAATATACCTCATTATCACTCAATAATTTTAATAAATTTTTAGAGTTGTTTTATTAAATGTTTCATTTTGTTGATCCTACATTCAAGAAATTACTACAACCAAAATGGATATAATAACATCCAATAAAAGTATTATAAATGTTCATATGATTATGAAAACTCAAACCTATGTTATCTTCTCCAATGACACCTTCATTTCAACCTATGATACTTTCTGTTAAATTATAATGTAATTTGATAATCATACAACTTGTTCAGTTTAAATGAGGTTTTCCATGATCATATTCCTAATAGTTTCTATAAACTACAATAAATATTTCCCAATTTTTTTAGTGGTTTTTAAAGAGCACATACATTACAAAATAATATACCCTAGGTTTGTCAGAACGAGTGTGTAGTTTGGCCTCATTGTCATGAAGTATGTAAAGATAGGGTTAATAATAAACTTTTTTTAATCTTTTTACCCATATGTACATATGTGTTAGAGCATGCATCGACATATTTTTTTTCCAAGAGGTATTTTATTGATAAGAAAACTACATACTCAATAAAATTTCAAAATTTTAAGATGTTATCTTATACATAATGTTATCCTATAAATTTTCACTAAAATTATCTCACAATTATTCCAAAATATAAAATATATATAATCCTGAAACATAACTAAATTATCTTTGATACCAACTTATAAATCTCGAACTTAACTTCCTAGGTCTAGCGATAAAAATATACAATTTTCATTTGATCTTTAATAAGAAGTTATATGTCTCAATTTACATATACAAATATTTCAATAATTTAAGTATCAAAACTTTTAATAATGAAACAATACCACAAATAACTGTTTTAATGCCTTTGAGGATTTACTCTATTAGAGACATCATTTATGAAACTTGTGAACATATCTCAACAATAATCCCACACTAAAATCCATCCAATTATCCTAACATGCTATACTCATATTCATAACATGGGAAATAGAATCATTAGAAAGGGGTGAGATAAATTTCAATATAATGTGAAAACTCATCAACAATTAATAAAAGATTAATATCATAAGAATATGAAAATACAATTCTAGGAGATAAATATATTAGTAAAAAGTACATATAAAAACATGAGTATCCCAAAAGTTATAATTTAATGACCTATAGTCTCAAATAATCAAACATATACTGTAACATAGGAGTTCATAAATGTGTGACCTTTGAGGATATTGTGAACAGAATTATGGGGAGAATTGTGAACTAGAAGAGCATATTTTTGTCTATCGGTTGCTAGATCACTTTAATCAACACCATTTTGTCTTCCATTCCGATGCACTTTTTTTCAACCATCACTCCTCCAAAAGGGACCATCGATAGGATGAAGAAGATCATGAATAATTTCTTATGGTATGAAAACTTCCTTGGCTAATGCCATTGGGTCTCCTGAAACCGTATGGCTAAACCAGTGGTGGAGGGGGGGGGGGTATTGGACTTGTAAAGACCCGGAAATTTCAAAGAATTTTTTTTCTTAATTTTCTTTGGAATTTACAAGAACGAAGTTTCCGACGGCGCCTGATTCCGAGGCCCGGTGTGCCCGGAATCATTTTCTGAAGTTTGGCTCAGGTACGTTCAGTGAACGAATGAGCGGGTTTTTCTAACTTTTGAACCGGTGCTCGAAATCAAATTCCAAGGGCGCCGATGGAATCGCAGCGCTGATATTTTCCTAGAAAAGCCTCTTCTGGAGTTGCGTTTTCTCGGGTGTGGTTTTTAATTTTTGGGCTTTAAGTTAAGAAATAAAATAATGTGGTACGACAAACTTTATTTTATTTCACTTAAAGCCACTTAAAAGCCACTCTAAGCTGCTTAAGCTGAGTTGAAGCGGATAGGGTAGAACCCGAAATATCCTACCCTCCTGGTAGGATATTTGTGAGGTGGGGCCCGCACGAGCCCCACCGTTTCTTTTCCGCTAAGTAACGCACCCGCGAAAACCCATCTTTATGAAAGTCAACCGTGCGTTTTTCTGGTTAAGAAACGCCCCAATTAATTGGGCAGTTAAATCGTTACAATTAATTCAACGAATTAATTGTTCGTTTCTTATCTTTTGAATTTCAAAAGCTTAGGTCAATAATTAAATAAGGGTTGAACTTATTTTATTTAGTTGGAGTGGTGGCGTGGAGAGAATTTGGGAGGAAAGCGTTCTTCTTCGACGAAGAACGTGAAGAACGCGAAGAATGCGAAGAACGCTCCGACATCCGACGAAGAACACCAAACCCTCGGATATCGATGACGCGACGCAGTGCACCATGATGTCAACGATGCTTCTTCCGCGATTCTCCCTCCGCGACGCTTCTTCCACGACGATCCAACCCCGCGACAACCTTCGATCGACAACGACAAGGTAGGGGGTAGCGCTCCTTTTTAATTCTTTTTGGTTTATAACATCAACATGGATTTAATTATTATAGTTAAATCTGTATGTTCTCGATCCTCGGAGTTTGTCGATGCAATGCCGAGTACTGCACGACAGCGACGCCCTTCCGCGACGCGGCGACCCTTTCTTCCGCGACGGTCGATCTCGCATCCGATGAAGAAGTTAAGGTAGGGTTTTTGTTTGTGAAATGAATTTATTTCCGTGGTTGTTTCCTGCTAAAAACAAAGAACCTGAATCAAGAACAATTTTAATTTATTAAAATTGTATTTTTTTTGTTTTTCATGTGTGGATTATCTTCTTCCGATTGTTATCACCTAATGCGGAGGGTGCGGGTCAAACAAACACGGCCCGACAACCCTCCGTAGTTCTTCGTTAATGTGTGGATTGGAAGGGGGAGACAAATCATGCGGGAAAGGTGATTCGTTGTTTCCGCAGTGAAGTACGGGACCCAGGAAGAGCTACGGCACAGACGGAAACGAAATCGGACCACCGGAGCAACTCCGGTGGCCCACGGAACCCACCGGCGGCGCCCCGGCACCCCGGCGCGCCGCCAGACAGGGCCGCCGCGGCTAAAGCCGCA
Source organism: Viscum album (assembly GCA_963277665.1). Classification (NCBI taxonomy): domain Eukaryota; kingdom Viridiplantae; phylum Streptophyta; class Magnoliopsida; order Santalales; family Viscaceae; genus Viscum; species Viscum album. The sequence continues at coordinate 1,071,113,067 of OY728121.1, read as the reverse complement.
GCGGCGGTGGCCAGCAGACCCGCGACCGCGTGGGTCCAGCACACACGGGACGCAGCTTTGCCGCGTCCGCTGATCCAGCGCAGCCCCACGTGGGCCGTGGCTTCACATCCTGTAGGGGCAGCGCCCACCCCGCTGCTTCCTCCGCTCGGCCGGCTCGACCGAGCCGAGCCGGGCCGACCCGTCGGGCCGGGTCACGCCCAGGCTGGGCCGGGCCGCCCTGGCCGAGCCGGGTCACGCCTAACCGGGTCGGACCCAGAACCGGGTCGGATCGACCCGGTTCGGGCTGACCCAGGGGGGTCGGGCCGGGTCGGTCCGGGCCCAGACCCCCCGTCTCCGGACGTTTTCGGTCTTTTGATCATAACTTGAGCTACAGGTGTACGAACGACGTGCCATCAGTGGAGATGCGATCCTTGGATCGAGGCGGTTGTTTCGGTATATCGTACTCAAGGTTTCAGAATACTTTGGGTTCATCCGGGTTGGTTCAGACACGAAACCAACTGGGCCCTCGGAGCAGAAACGCTTATATCTTGATCTCCGAAAGTCCGATTGACGTGCCGTCAACTTTGATGGATTTCTCTAAGTGAGACGGATCTTTTGGATTACTCCGCTCAAGGTTTGGATGCCGTCGGAGTGCGGTCGGGTTGGTTCGCTCACAAAACCAACCGGGCCCCTGGAACGAAAAAGCCAATAACTCACAGACCGTACATCCGATTGACGCGCCGTCTGTCTCGTTGTTTTCCTCTATGTGTGACGGATCTTTTGGCTTACTCCGCTCGAGGTTTGTATGCCGTCGGAGTGCGGTCGGGTTGGTTCGCTCACGAAACCAACCGGGCCCCTGGAACGAAAAAGGCAATAACTCACAGACCGGGCGTCTGATTGACGCGCCGTCTGTCTCGCTGTTTTCCTCTTATTGAGACGGAATTTTTGGCATACTTCGCCCGAGTTTTGGTTTCTGTTGGATAGTGGCCGAGTTGGATTGCACCCGAAATCATACCGGGCCCTTAGAACAGAAAAGCTGATATCTTTCAGACCGGACGTCCGTTTGACGAACCGTCAGCGGCGTTGGTGATCACGTTGAGAAACGGTCCCTATGAGTATACCCTATGAGAGTTCTGGGTACATTTGGGATACAGCCGGGTTGGTTTGCTCACGAAACCAACCGGACCCCTGGGTCGAAAAGGCTAGTAACTCACAGACCGAGCATCCGATTGACGCGCCGTCTGTTGTGTTGAGACCCCTATGACGAGGCGGTCCTTTTAGATACTTCTTTGTGGGACTTTGAGATACTTGAAGTATCAACTTGTAGCTCGTGGAGCAGACCCTCCCAGAGACGAGCGTGCGGAGTACGGAGACCGTGTAGCCCACTGAGACCTGACGACTGCTTGACCGACTCGACTTGGAGTGAGTCGACTAGCCCAGTGGACGGAGCACTACTTTGTGAGGTGCAGACCCATTGTTGACGGAGAACTACCTATGTGACAGTGCAGACCCGCGGTACTCGTCCGGAGAGTACCTCAGCAGGCTACTAGGTGGTGTACACTACTGTGTTTGGGTGACATACCCCGGCGGGAAGCACTACTGTGTTTGGGTGGCTGGCCCGCAGTACTCGATAGGAGGAGTACGTCAGTAGTCTTAGGTTAGTGAGCAGTACCTCGGAGTCGTGACAGGACCACTGTACACTCCAGAGACGGAGCTCTTCAGTAGTTACGGTTTCGATAATGAAAATCCTGGTTTGAGCTGAGACTTTTGACCTTTGTGTTTACCTCATGATTGAGATGGGTCACTTGATAACTTAGGTATATGTATGGGCATATACCTGGGTAGTGGTTATCTGTTGATTTCACAATCCTTGTGTTTCCTCAGGATTGAGATGGGTTACTTGATAACTTAGGTATATGCATGGGCATATACCTAAGTAGAAGTTATCTGTTGAGATCTTATTTGTAGTTATCCATGTTGGTTTTAGTGATACCTTGAGGGTCTCGGGGTCCCTACTGAGTATCATTATACTCACCCCTGCACGGGCTATGCCCGCACCTCGTTGTGTTGGTTGCAGACGACAGGCAGTGCGGACGGAGGCCGAGTGTTCGAGGACTGGACGGTACCCGGAGGTGGACTACACGACGAGTCAGTACCCGGAGGTGGACTACACGACGAGACGACACACGGAGGAGGTTGTCGGGCAAGAGAGTTGTGGAGGCTATCTGTACCTACCCTTCAGGTAGGATCTGTGGCGGACGATCCAGGAGCTGCGCCATCTGTACCTACCCTTCAGGTAGGATCCAAGGAGGACGACCCAGGAGCCGCTTCCGTCCCTCCAGCTGTTGTATTTTTCTATTGTACTTTGTTTAGTTGTAGTTGTACTTTTTTTGGGTTTGTATTCTGGCCCATTTATCTTTCAGCACTTCTCTTTGTACTTAGTGTTTTACTTCCGCTTATACTCTGTGGTGTTTTTTTACTTTTATAAAGGCAATGCCTTCCCAGTTATCGGGATTTACCCCTTTGGTGCTAGTCGCCAGCCCCTGGCCTATGGAAGGTGGGCTTGGGGTAGTCACGGCATGGGCCCCGAGGACGGGTCATGACAAATTGGTAACATAGGAGTCAGTTCTACCGCAGAACTTATGACTCTGATATTTTCTTTCTGTGAAGCAATAATGTTAAGAGTACCGAGTGTGGTTTTTAGTTCAGGGAGTCCAGTGTTGGTGCGGGCGGCCGACGTATCCATACACCATGACCCTGACAACTGATTTCTGACTTTGTGCACGAAAACACTGATTGCGTGTGTGTTGCAGAAGTTTTTAAATGTCAGCTCAAACCAGGTCAGCTCACCAGGTATAATCGTTTGACAGTGTCACGTTGTTTCTTTCAGGATGCCTTTTCTCGGACGACCAGCTAGAGCCCAGAGGGACGTGCGTACTGACAGCTTGCCGAGCGATGAGGCTACGATACAGGGCCCTCTTGCAGTTGAGGCACCCACGGAGACACCAGCGGTACTACCATACGTTGGGCCACCGATGCCACCAGCCCCAGCAGTAGGCGATGCACGCCACTTGAGTGCGCTGCACGAGTTCCAGCGCCAGAGACCACCCAGGTTCTAGGGAGAGACGGACCCGCAGGTGGCTGAGGATTGGCTGGAGGCTGTGGTGAGAGTCTTCAAGCTAGTGGGGACGCCGGCAGACTTCATGGTGATCTTTGCTGCCAGCCTTCTTCAGGAAGCAGTAGGCAGGTGGTGGAGCCACTTGTTCCAGTTTTGCGACGGGATGACCTTCGCATGGGAAGACTTCGAGACCTTCTTCAGGGTGGAGTTTGTGCCAGTAGCTCTACACCCCGAGCGTGTACAGGAGCTTCTGCCTTTTCTGCATGATTTTCGATCAGTAGACGAGTCATCTGTGGGCAGTAGATAGATGATGCAGAGGTCTAGGAGGACCAGACCAACAGTTGGACGATCTTAGGTTTTAGGACCGGTGGTGCGGGGCAACCGGGGTGGGGTCAGAGCTAGGCATGCCAGAAACAGACAGTGTTACTCATGTGGCGGGAAGGGTCACCTGGCACGTGACTTTCCGACTCCCCGCACAGTTGATCCGCAGGCGTTGGAGGAGCCACCGAGACAGAAGCAGCTGCGGGTGCTTGAGCAACAGCCGAGCAGTAGACAAGGCAGTAAAGCTCCAGGAGCAGGTGGACAGGAGCAAAACCAGTGGATACGTCCCTTGTACTTCTAGTTCCATGTTTCTGTTGTATTCATGTCTTTGTAATATGAGCTGCAATAATAAAAAAGACACTTATCTTTGTTTTCTTTCCTATCCTTTTGTTTGGTTGATACTGAGTGGTCTCGGTTAAAACTGTTGACTTGACCCTCACTTTCGAGATTCCTACTCGAGGAGACCCAGTGACCTCACACTGATGCCGACAGTGTGACTCGACCCTTAGAGGTGAGAGTGACAGTTGGATCTCTTAGTAATTACGTCGAGGCCTTACAACGTCATCTATGGCATGAATGCACCATTCATGTCAGGATTGACTGTATTAGGCAATGGGCGTGGTTCATCTAGGGGGATGAGACCGGGTTTCTCTTTTCGGAAAAGGAGAAATTTTAGCAGCTCTTTCAGATCGTAGGAAAAGAAGGTGCAGATCATCCAGGAGCGGATGAAGACTGCACAGTGCAGTAAGAAACAGGAAACCGACGCCAGTCTTGGAGACTCGGGCATGTTAAATGTTTCCATAAGAGGAAGCTTAAAGGAGAGATGAGTCTGCGAAGCAGCAGACGTGGAGGCAGATCTAGGAGAGCATCATGAGGTGGTGTACATCTTAACATGCTACAACCTCCCACCTTATTTATCCCCGCCAGGATCAGGGAGCTGGAGGTCGGAGGAAGAGTGCGGCTGCATGCGGTCAAGGAGTGTGACCCAATGGCTCTAAAAATGATTCAAGGGACAGTCTATGTCCACTACTAGCTGCTGTAGTAACAGACGTCAATATGAATCATTCCTCGCTTTCACAAATATTGTCCCAGACCTAGAGTTTCCGGTAAGCCGTGGACTTGACCCTCACGTCTGGAGATACCTTGGGAGGAGACTCGATAATCACACTTACACCGACGGTGTGGTCAGACCCTTGAGGTGAGAGTTTCGGTTGGAATCTCTTGGTGGTTGCGTTGAGGCCTTACGAAGTTGGTTTGAGTATGGACTGGGCAATCACAGTTCATACACAAATTGACGGTATTAGGGAAAAGGTTGTGGTTTAACTACGATGTCAGGAAGGGTTTTCCTTGGTCGGCGAAAAGGAAACCCCATGAAGCACTGGATAACTAATGCATAGGAGGGTGTGACCGATCACTCTTAAGTCGGTCAACCTTACCCTCATGGCAGCAGTTGTTTGAGTTCCAGTTCTAACAGGAATTGGAAACCTCTACAGTTCGAGGATGACGATCACGTCCTTATACGGGTCTCACCTCGATGAGGTTTACAGAGATGTGGCCAAGGCGGCAAGTTATCTCCGAGGTTCAACGGACCTTTCTAGGTCCTCAGCTGGGTAGGCGGGGTGGTTTACCACTTGACCCATCCACCTCAGTTGCACCAGGTGCACGACAACATCCACGTATTTTAACTAAGGAGATACGTGCTTGAACCGTCGCATATCATCAACCATGAGGAGCTGGATGATGGCGATGAGGTGTTTTTCACGGAGGTTCCAGTGGGGATCGAGGATCGACAGGAGCAGATCCTACGAGGACGATCGATTCCTCGGGTGCACTTTCTTTGGCAGTACGGAACCTCCAGGTAAGCACATGGGAGCAGAAGGCTCAGGTGCGTGTTCAATACCGCTTTTGTGACCCTAGTTTGTGTTGAAGCTTTACGGGGACGTAAAGCCCTGAGGTGGGAGTAATGTAAAGACCCAGAAATTTCAAGGAAATTTTTTTTCTTAATTTTCTTTGGAATTTTACAAGAACACAGTTTTTGATGGCGCCTGATTCCGAGGCCCGGTGTGCCCGGAATCATTTTCCGAAGTTTGGCTCGGGTACGTTCAGTGAACGAATGAGCGGGTTTTTCTAACTTTTGAACCGGTGCTCGGAATCAAATTCCGAGGGCACCAATGGAATCGCAGCACCGATATTTTCTTAGAAAATCCTCTTTTGGAGTTGCATTTTCTCGAGTGTGGTTTTTAATTTTTGGGCTTTAAGTTAAGAAATAAAATAATGTGGTACGACAAACTTTATTTTATTTCACTTAAAGCCACTTAAAAGACACTTTAAGCTGCTTAAGCTGAGTTGAAGCGGATAGGGTAGAACCCGAAATATCCTACCCTCCTGGTAGTATATTTGTGAGGTGGGGCCCACACGAGTCCCGTCGTTTCTTTTCTGCTAAGTAAAGCACCCGTGAAAAACCATCTTTATGAAAGTCAACCGTGCATTTTTCTGGTTAAGAAACGCCCCAATTAATTGGGCAGTTAAATCGTCACAATTAATTCAACGAATTAATTGATCATTTCTTATCTTTTGAATTTCAAAAGCTTAGGTCAATAATAAAATAAGGGTTGAACATATTTTATTTAGTTGGACTGGTGGCGTGGAGAGAATTTGGGAGGAAAGCGTTCTTCTTCGACGAAGAACGCGAAGAACGCGAAGAATGCGAAGAACGCTCCGACCTCCGACGAAGAATGCAAAAACCTCGGAGATCGACGACGCGACACCATGCACCACGACGTCAACGATGCTTCTTCCGCGATTCTCCCTTTGTGACGCTTCTTCCATGATGATCCAACCCCATGACAAGCTTCGATCGACAACGACAAGGTAGGGGGTAGCGCTCCTTTTTAATTATTTTTGGTTTATAACATCAACATGGATTTAATTATTATAATTAAATCTGTATGTTCTCGATCCTCAGAGTTCGTCGACATGACGCCGAGTACCGTATGACAGTGACACCCTTCCGCGACGCGACGACCCTTTCTTCTGCGACGGTCGATCTCGCGTCCGACGACGAAGTTAAGGTAGGGGTTTTGGTTTGTGAAATGAATTTATTTTCGTGGTTGTTTCCTCCTAAAAACAAAGAACCTTAATCAAGAACAATTTTAATTTATTAAAATTGTATTTTGTTTTGTTTTTCATGTGTGGATTATCTTCTTCCGATTGTTATCACCTAACGCGGAGGGTGCGGGCCAAACAAACACGGCCCGACAACCCTCCGCAGTTCTTCGTTAATGTGCGGATTGGCGGGCGGCGACAAATCATGCCGCAAAGGTGATTTGTTGTTTCCACAGTGAAGTATGGGACCCGAGAGGAGCTACGACGTAGACGGAAATGAAATCAGACCACCGGAGCAACTCCGGTGGCCCACGGAACCCACCGGCGGAGCGAGTCGCCAGTGCGGCGACGCCCCGGCGCGCCGCCAGACAGGGCCGCGGCGGCGGCGGCGGCCAGCAGACCCGTGGCCGCGCGGGTCTGGCACACACGGGACGCGGCTTTGCCGCGTCCGCTGATCTAGCGCGGCCCCACGTGGGCCGTGGCTTCGCATCCCGCGGGGGCAGCGCCCACCCCGCGGCTTCCTCTGCTCGGCCGGCTCGGCCGAGCCGAGCCGGGCCGACCCACCGGGCCAGGTCACGTCCAGGCCGGGCCGGGCCGCCCTGGTCGAGCCGGGTCGACCCGGTTCGGGCTGACCCAGGGGGGGTCGGGCCGGGTCGGTCCGGGCCCAGATCCCCCGTCTCCGGACGTTTTCGGTCTTTTGCTCATAACTTGAGCTACGGGCCTCCGAACGACGCACCGTCAGCGGCGATGCGATTCTTGGATCGAGGCGGTCGTTTCGTTATATCGCACTCAAGGTTTCAGAATACTTTGGGTTCGGACGGGTTGGTTCGGATACGAAACCAACCGGGCCCTCGGAGCGGAAACACTTATATCTTGAGCTCCGGACGTCCGATTGACGTGCCGTCGACTTTGATGGATTCCTCTAAGTGAGATGGATCTTTTGGCTTACTCCGCTCGAGGTTTGGATGCCGTCGGAGTGCGGTAAGGTTGGTTCGCTCACGAAACCAATCGGGCCCCTGGAACGAAAAAGCCAATAACTCACAGACCGGGCGTCCGATTGACGCGCCGTCTGTCTCGTTGTTTTCCTCTAAGTGAGACAGATATTTTGGCTTACTCCGCTTGAGGTTTGGATGCCGTCGGAGTGCGGTCAGGTTGGTTCGCTCACGAAACCAACCGGGCCCCTGGAACGAAAAAGCCAATAACTCACAGACCGACCGTCCGATTGACGCACCGTCTGTCTCGTTGTTTTCCTCTTGTTGAGACGGAACTTTTGGCATACTTCGCCCGAGTTTTGGTTGCTGTTGGATAGTGGCCGAGTTGGATTGCACCCGAAATCCAACCGGGCCCTTGGAACAAAAAAGCTTATATCTTTCAGACCAGACGTCCGTTTGACGAACCGTCAGCGGCGTTGGTGATCACGTTGAGAAACGGTCTCTATGAGTTTACCCTATGAGAGTTCGAGGTACATTTGAGATACGGCTGGGTTGGTTCGCTCACGAAACCAACCGGGCCCCTAGGACAAAAAGGCTAGTAACTCACAGACCGGGCGTCCGATTGACGCGCCGTCTGTTGCGTTAAGACCCCTATGACGAGGCGGTCCTTTGAGATACTTCTTAGTGGGACTTTGAGATACTTGGAGTATCGACTTGTAGCTCGTGGAGCGGACCCTCCCAGAGACGAGCGTGCAGAGTACGAAGACCGTGTTGCCGACTGAGACCTGACGACTGATTGACCGACTCGACTTGGAGTGAGTCGACTAGCCCAGTGGACGGAGCACTACTTTGTGAAGTGCAGACCCATGGCAGACGGAGCACTACCTGTGTGACAGTGCAGACCCGTGGTACTCGTCCGGAGAGTACCTCAACAGGCTACTAGGGGGTGTGCACTACTGTGTTTGTGTGGCATACCCCGGCGGGAAGCACTACTGTGTTTGGGTGGCTGGCCCACGGTACTCGACAGGAGGAGTACCTCAGTAGTCTTAGGTTTGTGAGCAGTACCTCGAAGTCATGACAGGACCACTGTACACTCTAGAGACGGAGCTCTTCAGCAGTTACAGTTTTGATAATGAAAATCCTGGTTTGAGCTGAGACTTTTGACCTTTGTGTTTACCTCATGATTGAGATGGGTCACTTGATAACTTAGGTATATGTATGGGCATATACCTGGGTAGTGGTTATCCGTTGATTTCACAATACTTGTGTTTCCTCAGGATTGAGATGGGTTACTTGATAACTTAGGTATATGCATGGGTATATACCTAGGTAGAAGTTATCTATTGAGATCTTCTTTTTGGTTATCCATGTTGGTTTTAGTGAGACCTTGAGGGTCTCGGGGTCCCTACTGAGTATCATTATACTCACCCCTGCACGGGCTATGCTCGCACCTCATTGTGTTGGTTGTAGACGACGGGAAGTGCTGACGGAGGCCGAGTGTTTGAGGACTGGACGGTACCTGGAGGTGGACTACACGACGAGTCAGTACCCGGAGGTGGACCACACGACGAGACGACACACGGAGGAGGTTGTCGTGTGAGAGCGTTGTGGAGGCTATCTATACCTATCCTTCATGTAGGATCCATGGCGGATGATCCAAGAGCTGCACCATCTGTACCTACCCTTCAGGTAGGATCCGAGGAGGACGACCCAGGAGCCGCTTCCGTCCCTCCAGCTGTTGTCTTTTTTTGTTGTACTTTGTTCAGTTGTAGTTGTACTTTCTTTTGGGTTTGTATTCTGTCCCATTTACCTTTCATCACTTCTCTTTGTACTTAGTGTTTTACTTCCGCTTGTACTCTGTGGTGTTTTGTTTACTTTTATAAAGGAAATGCCTTCCCAGTTATCGGGATTTACGCCTTTGGTGCTAGTCGCCAGCCCCTGGCCTATGGAAGGTGGGCTTGGGGTAGTCACGGAACGGGCCCCGAGGACGGGTCGTGACAGGACTAAGGGACATCAAAGAGGCCATGCAAGCCATGCGAGTACGATTAGCTTGGGACATCCTAGTGGGTGAATCGTTATGGGCCACGTTAATTGGAAACCATTATGGAAGACATTAGGAAGATTGGAAAAGTCTTCGGGGCAAGCTCTAAAAGTTGGCTAGATGTATTCTCCAGCATTTAGAGACTCTTCAGGAGGCTACCTAATGGGTGGTTGGGAGAGAATCAATTAGCTTTTGGAGGGATAACTGGGTGGTAGAGAGACTTTTTTTCTAGGATGGCCTAGTCCTGACATGACTGTTAGGGAGGAAAGTGCTTATCCTTCATTGCTGATACCATTATGAGTAAGGAACACATAGGGGTATTTATTAACATTTCTTTCTCAGATGAGGGGAATATATGTTGTTTTATCAGGTCTTCCTCTGGGTGATTTAATGGACATGATTTTAAAGAATTTCTATATCCAATATCGGTGTGGGATGAATGGGATTTGCAATTATGTTGTAAGGAAATCCCTATGAAGATGAATTTTTTGGTCTGGAGGTTGCAGAATCGGTCAATTGCAATGGAAGATAATATTCAATAAAAGGGTATTTCAAGGAATTCTCATTGTTTCTGCTGTAATAGCCCAATCATTGAGTCTTCCTTGCATCTGTTCTGCATGAGTGATTGGGCTGTAGGCCTATGGTCTATTTTTGATATGCAGATATCATATAGGTGTGATTACGATTCTATATAGGACTTCATCTCTTTTTTTTATGGAGTCCGATCATGGTGAGATGTAGATGAAAATTTTCTGCATTACGTTTTGCACCATTTGATGGATCATTTGGGATTTACGGAATACAACCAGGTTTGACAAGAGACCTGCACTCTCTAGTCTGCTGATAAAGGTGAAGGTACTCATTTTCGAGTTGGCTTTATGTTTGAAGGGTGGGAAGAATTCTCAGGCGCTGAACATGTTCTCTAATAGACCTATTTCAACTACTAGTTATCCAAGTCAGTGGATAAAGTGGAATCCTCCTGGCATTAGTAACAAGATTAATGTTGATGGTTCTTTCATGAATGGATTCATGCAAGGCGGTGGTCTGCACCAGGATTCAAATGGGTCAGTGTTCCTGGCTTTCAGCACGTACTATGGTTCGGGGAATTCCTTGTGTGCGGAAGTGAGGGCCTTTCTCACCGGAATTTCTCTTTGAAAAAGGATCATATTCTAGGTATGTGAGGTAGAATCTGATTCTGAGATTTTGGTGAGGTCTATACAAAGAAAAATCAAGCCTCCATGGAATTTGATCTATCTCATTTGAAGTTGTTCTAAGGAAATCAATGAAGGTTGTAGGGTCCATCATATTTGTAGAGAAGCTAATTTTTTTGCAGATGTTCTTGTTCATCCAGGAATAGAGGAGGATCCATTGGTGATTTACTCCACCGTTGGATCTCCTCCACATGAATGTAAGGATGTTGTTCGAGGGATGCCCTTGGACTTATTCATTTTCAACCTCCGTGATCTGTATAATTTTGGTGGGTGTTCTAACATCCTTTAATAAAAAATTAATTTTCTATCATAAATGTGTGACAATAAAAATGATACATGGTAGAAAATCATAGGAATATAAAAAATAAATGTTGAATAAGAGAAAGAATAGGAAACCATAAACTAGTGCTGCGGGCATTACAGACTTATTCACAACACACATTTGGCTTGGGATAAAAACATGAGTACCCTCTTGGGCTTTGGGTAACAACCCATGTACCCTATTCAGAATCAACTAATAACCAATGTACCCTCTTTGGATAGTGATTACCACTCATGTACACTTTTGGTGTTGGGATACAAACATGGGTACACTCTTTGACTTGGACTAACAACTCATGTACCCTCTTAGGAATGGGCTTACCACTTGTGAACCCTTGGTCTTGGGATTAACACTTGTATACCCTTAGTATTGGGATTACAACATGTATAACATTGGTCTTGGAATTACCACCCTTATATTATTAATATTTGGAATACCAATAGTGTAGTATTAGGCTTGGGATAAACCTCTTATATACCATTTCAAGATAATGAGATATAAACATTACTATGGAATTGGAGAGTTATAACGGAAACACTCATCTCATAATAGTAAACCATTAATAAGTGTTTTATGAGAACATGAAAAAATTCATATTTAAAACATCACATAGATAACCCATGCAAAAGAGATGGGTTTAATGAAAGAAATAAACAATATTTTATAATCATTCCAATGAAACAAGGTGGATGGTTTCATAATAAAATATCCCCACTACAACAAATAAATCATTGAATGATGTCGACAAAGAATAATAAACTTTCATAGTTAGATGATTTTGATTGAATGTATATATAAATCGATCATTTTTTTGTTACCAAAAGAAATGTCATAAAAAAATTAGAGGTAAATTTATGAAAATAAATTCTAATGTAATATAACCCTTTCATAAAAAGAGGAAAATGGAAATGAAATGATAAAAGTTTTTTTTGGAAAAGATTTTTTCAATGTATTAAAAAAGAATTTATGAACCACATAAAAAATTCATTTTCAAAAAAGGAAAAAATAATTTTTTTACAAAATATTTACTTTCAAAAACTACCTTCAATAATATATCATTGAAAATATATAATGGGTTTTAAAAGGAATGTAGGATCGAAGATACATCATTATATTACAAAAGGGTTGAAGACCATTTCAATATTTTGATACAACTATATTGAATACTATGATCTCAAAAAGAATAATTAAATATACTTTTGAAAAGAGTAAAATGGTAATATGAAGGCCACATTATATAATGAAAAATTAGGTTTCCAAAAAACAAAACATTAATATTAAATGAAAATATAGACATGGAGGAGAAATCATTCTTAAAGGGATTGAATATTATATATAACAAATTCATAATTTTAAGGGGTATAAATCAATAACTGGGGAATATTTAAATCAAACACTTAATTTTCCATAATGATAAATATAATTTAAATATAAAATCATAGTGTCTAAAAAACCAAGATTAAAAGAAATATTTTCAAGATGAAAAGGTTTTTTATATTTTCATCATCAATTGTTGGAAATTTTAAAAGTTTTATAAATTAATTTTAATTTCGAAGTAGATCACTATTATTTGATACCATTTTCATAATAAATATAATATTTATAGTACTCAAATAAATATTTTGAAATAATTCATAAAAATCACGTTTCATTATTTTTGTGGTTTAGTTACAATTCTTGGAGATTAAATTGGTGGCATTCTTTTTTCAGAACATTTTAACGAACAAATTGTGGTTTATTAATAATAATTTAATTATTAATATATAAATTATAGAAAATTAAAGGAATTTTATATTAATTTTAATAATTCCATTAGTAATGTTTTTATAGTCATCCATGATATAAATTTATCACATTATTGATTTTGGTGGTAAAACTAACCCAAAGAAAGAGATGTTATAATTGATGTTTGAGTGTGGTTTAGAAAGTGATTATTATAACATAATATCATTAAAAAAAATGATAAAAATAAAATTTAAATGGTTATAATTTTTCAATAATATTTTTTGATATATATATTAAAAAATACTTGAGAGGGGGACAAAAAAATATTTCACGACATGGATGCGGTAGTTTGCATGTACAAAATGAAAATGTTTTAATTTTCCATACAATGGGATAAGGGTTGGAAATTTTATATATTTTTTTAGAATCATTATAATAAAATAAATATGTTATTAATATATTAAATAATCCTCTCAATCCATCTATGTACGAAGGTTATGTAAAATGTATCACACCACTTTTGGATGTAGCGATCTACATATAACATAAGAAGAATTTTCATTTTTCAAATTGTTGGGGAAAGGTATAAAATGGATATAACATAAAAATATTGACATATAATTATAATTAAGATATTTTTATAATTATTTCATCATATGTAGATTATATGTGGAGGAGGAATAAGAAGAAATAAAGGAAAGGGAAAAAATGGAGAAATTGCCAATTTTACTTTACTCCTTGGATGATATCAATTAAAAATTGGATTAATGATTAGAGGGGTGCTATTTTGAAAATAATAAATCATTTAATACTTGTATGGGACTATTTTTACAATTATTCGGGTGTAAATGAACAAAATCTAAGCGGATTGAGGTGTGAGGGGAAGTTGTGTGGTGATGACTCCTTTTATAAGGGAGATGGGTGAAATTTCTCTAATAATATAAATGATAAAGTCATTATTGAAGGAATTTGGATACAAAATTAAAAAATAACTGAATGGGGGATGTTTTTTGGTTTATAAGTCATCATCTATAAATTTTTACACATTTTTTAACATGTTTTTATGACATTTACTCTTATATTTTTTACTTTTTCTATTTTTTACAGTGTATACTATTTTTTCTATGTAATTTAATTTTAAATGAAAATGAATAATAATAAATAATCTGGAAATAACTATTCCAAATACCAAATCTATTCATTAAATAATATTTATGATGATGTTAAAAATTAATTTTAGTATTTGAACATATAACATATAAAAACCATTTTTATAAAAATTATATTTCTATTTTTGAAACTATTATTAAGATAATATTATCAATGATGATGATTTATAAGAAATTAATTAGTTAGTTATTAGAAAATTTTGTTTTTTCCTTAAAAATATTCCAAAAAATATTCATTATTGATAATTTTTTAAAAGAAACATACCATAGATTGTTTTTATTTGAGTAAAATATTACTCAAGTTTGAAAAAAGATAAAAAAGGGTTTTATAAATTCAATATTATTTTTTTAGTTTTATTATATTAATATATATATGTATGCATAGAAAAAATATCTTATAATGTTTAAATTCCTTCTTGTACAATGAAAATTCCATAAAAGTGCTAGTATATGAAAATCAGTAGTTTCACTATTCACCCAAATTCACCCTTTTTATAAAATCCCAAAAACTAATCCTAATATATTTTTGAGTTGCTGAATTAAAATATATAGTTCATTTTATGGAACTAAAACTCCAAAAAATATATATTTTATAATTAAAATAACTATTTTATGGAAAATCAGTTTTTATTTAAAAAAGGTGTTTCTTGTTCTAAATATTATTTTAAAGAAGTTTATAATATAATGAATGAATTTATATTATATCATATATAATAAATGTTTAAATTTCTTAGTATGATCTATTTGTATAAAATATAAAATTCTTTATATTTTTGAGAATGATCAACCATTTTTATTGTAAAATCATATTAATTTTTTATCCTCCAAATGTATGAAATTTTAGTTTAGTATATATTTTTTATTTACTATGTGTTTTATTATTTTTATAATTTTCATAATTATATTATTCTAATATTTCATGGATGATATTAGTTAAGGGTATCATGTGAATTATGTTGTTGACACCATCATTATTTAATGGAAAATATATAATAAAATCCACTGCTGTTAATTTTTTTTAAATTCATGTGTAAATTCATATATTGGGGAGTGTCACCCTAGCCTATATAAAGTATTCTTGACAACGAGTTTGAAATTTTAGTGTTAAATACCCTTGATAAAATCTATTCAACACTCTCTTCATCCCAAATCAATTTTCATCCATCCTTTATATCACCACTAGATACTATCATATTGTGGAGGTTTGGAAGGTCCTAAAAAAGGCATTCGGGTGATTCAGTACAACCCCTGGATACACCTCAGAGGGAAGAACCTTTCAGTTCTTCTACTATGATCTTCCTCAGTCATAAGATCTAATTATTGAGTGAATAACACTTCATGGTAAGGTATGTATTCATCAACTAGAGTTTATATTATTATTATATTCAAATCCATGATGATATTGGGTTTTTGGATTTTTACCCACTTTTATATTTTTGATTAATAGTTAACCAGTCTTTAGAAACCTGTCATCAAATTAGATCAACCTAATACTTTAAATATCTTTCATATTTCTATTATTCTAGATATACAATTTTTTTTCAAGGACCATATTCTATAGATCATTCCAATTCCAAATTAATATAGAGTGAGAGAAGTAAAACCACTAATTTTCTATTTCATATATGGAAAATAGAATGGTATTAATTTCATTTTTCATTATTAACACATGGTGGTTTCATTTCGGAAAAATGATAACCAAACAACATAATGCATTTATATAGATATTATTTTAAACACCCACATAAATTTGGGAGCTATTATATTATACCCCACTCAATCTCAAAACCTATAGGTTCCTCATCGGATTCTATATAATTTTGTTATTTTTACCATTATGTGAAGATAATTAATTAATTTTCTATGATCTTCCATGTTATTGATAATTTATTTCCAATGAATTAATATTTTTGACCACTATAAAAATAACTATCATGTTTTCCTAATCAAAATCCTATGTTAACATGCTTAACAAAAGGTTTATTGTCTTATTATTAACATAGATCTCTTAAACTACTCTGAAATTTTCTTCCAAATTTTTGAATATAATGGAATTATATTTGTGAATGAGTATACAAACATGTAATGTTTATATTATGAGAGTGAAATATTTAATATTTATCTTCTATAAGAGTGAAGAAATATTATTTAAAACACATTTATTATAAGATATTTTCCAAACTAAAAGTAAATATAGATGAATTTTAAGTCAAATGAATGAAAATTTTGAAAGAGATTTGGATATTAGGGCACCTTCCCATAAGTAGTTATAATTGATGGGTGAAATTTAATCACAAGGACTTTATTTAATGTTTTATTCCCTATTAATGTAGTAACAACAGTCTTAATGTTGCCTCACATGGAGGTTATAATCAAAATTATTTGTGACATGTTATTTTCAATAATTTTCTTGTATAAATGAGAGTGGATTTTTATGTAAATAAGTGAAAATTATAAAAAAATAAGTATAAGTACTGAACGTGTAGGAAAAATTGTTGAAATAATGGATATGAACTAGTTTTAATCATTATCCTTCATGTTCATCATATTCAAATTGGATTTCACCTATTTCAAATACTTCAATGCGCAGTATATTACCATAGCATATATATATGATGCTACATTTAGTGATCACTAATGCCTCATCTCGTGTGTAAACTTATTGAGATAATATAATCCCATAATCTATCAAATGGAATACAATATGATAAATTAAATCTAATAGTACTCTCAATGCGTAACATACATTGATAAAATTAAATAGAAATAATGATGTAGTATAAAATAATAAATCACATAACATATTCATCAAATAAGAAAAAGAAACCACAAAAATTAAATAGTTGATAAATAATTTATTAATTATAACTACTGGAATTACTTTTTAAAAAATGATACAAAAATAATAAGAATTCTGGGAAGATAAGTTGAGAATGATGTAAAAGGATGATTTAACTCGGAAGCTGAAAATGTAGGTCTTCAATATCTCGAAATTATAGTTATCTTAGTCAGACAAGGATGATGACTATGTAATTTCCATCACTACTAATCATTACACATATATTATCTCTTTTGTAGAAGCCTTTTATAGGAAGAAGTTGTATTGAATGATTCCCATTTTTTTTTTTGAAAGACTCTTAAATTGAGCTCAAATTCATCACCATTGAACATGAATCTTGATGAAGAGACATGGAATCTATCATTGTTCTTCAATATCCCCATAATGACTTAAAATATAAACCCGTAAACTAAATACACTCCTAAACATGAATCTATTTCATTTACAACAGTGTATAATATGGACCTATTTCCATACATAGTTCATGAAATAATTTCATTTATAATATTAACAAAATCTCCATTCACGATTAAAAAATCACTTATTTTAAATCAACCTCATTCTACCCAATTTATTGGATCCATTAATCAATAGATCCATCTAAAAATATTTTGAACACCCAACAAACCAATTCTATTGAGGTTTAAAATGTCAACTTTAATTTTATATATTAGGATAACTGGTTGAGTTCATATAAAAGGTATATTCTAATTTCTAGTGTGAATATTATATAAGTGAAAATATATGGATATATTACATAGACCCTTTCAAATTTAATATTATGTAAATGGATGATTCGTGAAGATAGTCTTCTACATAGTGGTGTAGTCGAGAGTTATAACCTTGTTTTTACTCTTATGTGATTCATTGAACTTTTCCTTTTATTATTATTTATGATATGATGAAATTTTCAGAACAAAAATTCAATCTTACACATTTTATTGGAAAACATGGTTATTTGAATATTCTATGCTTGATGCACTTCTTAGTTACTTATAATTTATTTTATGTATTTCCTCTATCCATAATTTATCATAGGACTACATTTTTATTCATTCATGATGCATTTGAAAAAATGGATTTTCTTATATAATAACCCAATATCTCAGATATTATGAGACAAGGACCCATAAAAAATTTATTCTTATGTGTGGTCTTCCCCAAGAATTTACTCTTACATATTCACTTCTAACAAAAATTTTATTCTTAATTTTTTTCCACTTCTAATTTTATATTATGTATAAATTAGTAATTCTAACAGAACCACAATGATATTCATTAGATCATCAACTCTGAGTAATTCATGGGAATATAAATCAATAGTTAAAACTAATGTAATATTAAAATGATTTTAACAGAGTACAATTAAGTAATACTTAAAAAATAAATGGAAAAATAAATTCTCAATTTTTTTTGAATAACACAGTAAGATCATACCAAATTCTAAATATTATTTTCAATTAAAAAAATCCTTGCATAATTTAACATTTGTGAACAACTAAAAAATAATTTCATCCAAAAATATATTTCAACTATGATTCACCAAAATAATCAACAATATATTTTCAAAAAAATATTTTGAAATTAATACCCAATGTAATTTACCAATAAATCCTTGAGAATCAATATTTTCAATTAGTTATTAATCAAAAATAAATTTTCTTTAAAACTACACATATATTAATAAATTAATTCAATATTCCATATTAATCAAAAAATAATAAAAAATTGAGATCAAAATATATTTTGAAAATACTAAAAGATAATTCCATATTAGTAATACCCATAAAAAAACCATCCTCAATGTCATTAACTTGTGTTTGTTATCCCATTTTAGTTGTATATTTCATAGGGAATGTATCCATACATCATTTAAAATGTTAAAAAATGATGTTTGTTTCATTTCATGCACTACTAGAAACATAAGATTTAGCCAATGATAAATAATTCATAATTATTATTTTTGACTCTTTTAAAAAAACACCATTAGTTAGATATCATTTGTTAAAAAACTCACGCCATTTAGAAGAAGTTTTTGGCATTTCTTAAATGTATCACTAAATGAATTTTATTTATTTTTTAACTTTTAGTGGTGTTCTTAGCACTAATTATAACCTTCAATAAATATGAAATATGAAATATTTTCTATTATTAAATTTCAGAAGTGGCTTTGGTAATTTTTTGGAAGTTATGAATAGTCAATTATTATTATTTTTAATCGATTAAAATTTTAATTACAAGTTATTAACTAATAATAAATAATTTATTATTTTAAAATTATTATTAATTATTTAATATATATCATTTTAAATAATTTATTATTAATTATTATTAATTATTTAATATATAGTAAATGAAATGCATCATCTATGGAAATATTAGTTCGTATGTACGCATGAACACTGCATCCTTTTCATTTTCATTTTAAAATAGTAAAAATTAAATGTTATATATGTATATTTTAATTAAATTATCATATTTGTGTCATATAATTTACATATATTTATTAAAAATAAACCTTAACACATTCCAAGTATAGAGTAAATGAATCACATCGCTTTGAGGAGGCAGTAGTCAACACTTCCATAACCATTATTATCATATTCCAACAAAATGGAAATAATGAAGGTGTGTGTTATATAACAATTAAAAAATCATATTTAAATTAAAAATATTTTATATATCATATATAAATAGTTTTTTCATCATAATTTGAAACCCTTAAAGGTAGTAAAGGAAAAAATGAATGACATCATTTCATGAGGCAGTAGTTTTCTTTACAAAAATCTGTAAGATCATTACCCATTTGATAGAAGTGTGTATAGGGGTAGGTAAAACCAATTACATAAAAAATTATTAGTATACTCCGTATACTTATTTTATTATATAATATTGGAATGAGAAGAATTTAATGTTTTTCTAAAGAAATAAAATGAAAGTGGTCGTTTAGGAATGTTACCTCATTTTTAGGTAACACCATTTGGTTTATAACCAAAGTATTTTCTTGATTGATTCATGACCAAGGATATTAATAAATGATTAGGGTATTTATTTTTGGAGAATATTTTTTCAGGTGCTTTATGATCCAAATTTCTTGAGATGTTTCACAAAATGGGAGCGGTGAGTTCCATTTTATAGTGGAGGAGGAGTGTCATTGTTTTATATTTTCTAAAATGGAATACAATGAAAGTTATTACTATGTAATGTGTCTCAAATAGTTACAAAAAATATATAACATGTATTATATGGTATATATATGAACATAAAATGGATTTTAGACATATTTATATGTAAAGATGTCCCTTATAATTAAGGTTTAGTCCATTGTAAAGATAATTTTCCTCTTAATTGCTGAAATTAATTTTAACTACTTTCACTAATTTTATGGTGAAAAACTATGTTAAAATAGTATAAATTATAAATAATTATTATGCCTAATATTAAAAGAAATAAAAAAAATTCAAATCACATATGTTTCATAATTAAATTTAAATTTATTCCTGTAGACGGGATGACAAGGACAATTTTTAAAGTAAAAATAGTCAAAATTTTGAGATGTTTTTATATCCAATTCAAATTTGAACATGATTAAAAATACATAAAATAGATTATATGATATAAAATTTATCTAATTATATTTATAAAAGAACAATTAACTATGAAAATAAATTATATGAAAAATCAATTTTGAATTAAAATTCAGTGTTTTTCATTATTCATAAAAAAATGAATCTTCACAGAAAATACCAAAAATACACCCTAAGATAATTTTTATGTTCCATTTCGGAAAATAAAGTTTAATTTCATATATAAAATTTAAAAAAGTTCTTTTATTTGTATTTAAAATAGGTTTTCCATTAAAAGGGGTTAAAATTGCATTAAAAAATATAGCTTTTTATTTATAATATTGAGTTTGTCTTTATTTTATGCCTATAAAATCTATTGTATGAATGTCAAAAATATTTAATTTAATATATCACATATATATCTCAGTAATATAATTCACTAATTGAAATTAATTTAATTTTATAGGATGAAACACCTTTGTTAGTATAAAAACATTTCTTTTATAATCAATTAGTTTTTATATTCATTTCTAATTAATTGGTAACCTATGAACTATTATTATATTTTAGTAAACCATATATTTTATTATGTTATTTAATACTATTAATAAACTCTATTTTAAAAACTACCTTATGTTTTATTATATAATAAAATTTTAATAATATATTGTTGTTTGGTAAACTCTATCTTACATGCAACTAAATCTATTTAAGAAGTCTTCATTGTGTGTAACGAATGCTAACTCAGTATTGCGTTCATTAAATTCAATAACATTGATTTAATTTATTTAAAATTTTAGTAATTTTTTAAATTATTGGAATATTTTATTCCCTTACGAGCAAGGTGTTGCATGTCATACACGATATCGAATACAATGTTCATACTTTAGAACTTCAAGGCATTACATTCTCCCCACCTTAAATAAATTTTATTTTATCTATTTAAACAAACTATTAAAAATATATAGTTTTATATTCCTTATGATTAAATCCCACATCTTAATAAGTTTTCCAAAAAAAATCCTCCAGAAAACAGAGATTGTGAATTACAACTTCATATTCACAAACGTATAACAAGGTTTCTTCATAAAATGTCATTAGTGTAAAGTGAAAATATAGACTTGGATGTAAATAGTAAATATTTATTGGAATTGGTTGAGTTAGTCGATCAAAAAAATTGAATGACCCATGGAATGTTTAGGGTGTCGAATTAATAATTTTTTTTGATTTATAAGGCCATCAGCACAAAAAAAGTAAGGTATTAGGACAAATTTTTTTTGATCATTTTCCTCATATTGAGTAATTATTTTACTGCATAATATTTTAAGGAAATATAATTACTTTACATATTTATATTAATATAATTTCATACTTTGTTTTTTCTTTGATAAATTTAAAATTCATCCACTATATCATGAAATTTATATCAAAAAAATTAACTTTGATGCTTGAAGCACTAAAATAGACATTTAATGGATCATAAGACCCATAAAAGAATAAAAAGTATTTCCATTTGTCTCTAACTATTATCCAAACCCAATATGGTTAATTTAATAATCTCTAAACCTAAAAATAACACTACATGTTCATAATTAATATTTATTCATCAAATTTATTAAATAAAAATAATTACACCTTAACTGGGACATCACATAGGTTACTGATTGGCGTTAAAACCTTATCATCCTTCGGTAAAGGGTTCTAGTCCCGCTATATTTCTGGAATTGATTGTTTATCACCCGGAATACAAGTTTCCATTTTATAGAAATATAGTTATATATTTTCAAAAATAAATATTATGTACAACCTTATAATTTAATCCTTAAATACGATTTAAACTATAGTTTTCATTATAACCTCGTCACATGAATAATTTACCCATTTATTTCCACATAGTTACTTACTTTAACTAGAGTTTATCCTTTAAAAGGGGTCATTTCCTAATACCAAAAACCATAGTGTGAGCGTCAATTATAATATTTTAAAAACCATATAACCGGTTTTAGGATTTCTAGATGTTGAAACATTATTTTCAATCTAATAAACCTCATGTTTAACCTAGTTCATTCACTTCATCATCTATTCAAATACATAATGATGGGTTTTAATGTAAATTTGAATGATCATAATTATATCCAATAATATTTTCAAACTAGTAGTGTGGAAAGGCCCCTTTTAATGTACTGTGTTATGCTCGAGTCCAGCCTGATGCACCTTTTCAGAGTTGTTACCTCTAGGTAAATCTATTCCAAAATCACATCCACTTTTAGTATATAGAATTTGATATATTTATAGGAAGACCCACATAATCTCCACCTTACGAAAATTCTAGGATGTTCTTCTATAATTATCCTCAAATTATACATTATGGTTATGTTATCTAATATATATTTTCATAATTTTTGTTTTGATGGTTTCATATATATTTTCTCTAATACCAAATATAGAAAACTATACCCCAGAAAGCCTAGAGCCAGTGTCGTGATCTCGTTACATTGGTATAAGATACAAGTAAATCACATATGATAGGATTAAAAAATTTAGTAGTCCTGGTAAACTATATACATATAAAAGTCTTTTAATACAAAATAATACACTAGCAAAAACATATATATTTTTCTTTTCGAGGATAATAACGTTATTACATCTAGTGTATCCTTTCATATATATCATAGTAAAATTTATGAAATACTAGGGAATGAAAACGTATTAAGGGTGAGATAAAATTATTAGTAAGGATAAGTACAATGGAAGAAATAATAAATCAATTGTAATATTCAATACAGAAAGTTAAATAACTAAAAACAAGTCCCATGTAATCAATAACTAAGAGGGAATTGATTAAATAAAATGGTAAGGTAAATAACTAAAAACACATGACATTTACATAATTGGTTAAGGAATAATAAAAATGGAAATGAATGAAATTGGAAACACATTCCATTTAATCAATAAAATAAAAATGGAATACGTCCATAGACTCTTTTAGAGTTAAAATCTCATGGATAAAATATTATTAATCAAAATGAAGGTAATGTTTAATTATTGGACTTCTTTTCTGAGAAACATGAAAACCTAGACCATACAGACCTTTCATAAGAATGTTTATAACTACATTTAGAAACCTATTAAATTTTCACATCTATTTTGTCTCATAAACACCAATCAATGCATTGAGGCGCTATATAAAGCCTAAACCCCACCCATCACTGCATGTCCAAATAAATCCTCTTACTGAGTAATTTATTTAGTTAATAAACAATATGACTTATCAAATATATGTGTTGAATAAAGGATGAATATTTATCAATATTTCCCCATAAAATGAAATAAATATCAATGTAAACACCATATTTAAAAATGATAAATAGTTTAGGAAATAGATATATTTGTGTTAAATGATATGGATAATTTTAGGGAATCCATTTTCTAATGATCATAGTAAATTGAATATTTTATAGGAATAGTAAAATGAACTATGGAAGTGAATTATAATAAAATATATGGAAAAATAAATCACAAAAAATCCAGTTGAAGAATAAATACTATTTCAATGCAACATATCCCAAGTGGATTATAAATAAAAAGATTTTGTAATTGATCAAACAAAATAAATTTGAAAACATTCTTGAGGAAAATATCCTCAGGTATTGAAAAACCTTTTGAATAGAATTTATTTTAAAATCACTTAAAAACATTTTGAAAAGGGTGATAATGGATTTGATAAATAATTTTGAGAAGGTTAAAAAATTTGAAAACCTTTTTATAAATCATGGCTTTGGGAAAAAATATATCTCTGACATAAGAGAGAAACAAATTCGATTTTTCATAAAAAAATTTACTAAAACATTTTGAATACCAAAGAGTTATAAAATGGTACTATTATATAAAAAAATTTAACGTTTAAATAGAGGATACTAAAATTAAAGGGTTTATTGAACAACAATCATATAAATTTCATTAATGGAATTATAAGAATAAGGAATCTTGTTTTGATTGAGATTGTGAAATATACCCTTAATATGATCATAACATTAAAGTGAAAATTTATCAATGAATTGATTAACTATATAAAAATTTAATACACATATAAGAAGTGTAAATAAATGAAAATTAATTAAAAAATATTATAATCATAATAATTAAATATTAATGATAATGATGAAGTAATATCACCCAATGAAAATGGAATTCAGTTATTAAATTTCTTTGGCACTTGATAATTTAATGTTAGAATGAAATTGTAATAAATAATTAAAATTTAAACTAAAAATACAATGAATAATTAATTATTGACTATATTACATGTCAAGTTGGAAGTATGGACACAATATATCAGAAATTAGGTGTAGGATGATAATGTATTCCTCAAAGAAAGGAAATTGAGACGAATCCCCATACAACATGGTAACATTTTAATTATAATCCCCATGAATGAAATAAAATCATATAAAACTATAAATATTATTAACATAAGTTTATATTAATATAAAATAAATTATAGTTAGTATTTTAACCACTTATAAGAAATAATTGGTAAAAATGGTATATTCCCCAAGAAATGAAATGTGAGAAAAGTATCACTTACCTCCTGATTCCAATTTGTTTCATGGTACTTAACCTCATATATAGTAGTTTCAAATATGTAAATAACATATTATATAAGGATAATAATATTTATAATTTAATATATAATATTCTTATAATATCTTATCACCTATTGGATTATAATCTGTCATTCTTTTCACTATTTTGGGTGTTAATTACCTAGTTTTTCGAGTATGTTTTGAATTTTAATTTTTGATCATATTATTTCAATAATTATTTAATGTTATACAGAATTTAAATGATGATGTAAATATTAGATTCATATTCTTTATATATTTATTTATAATAATCCATTAAATTTTGAGATATGAAACAAAATTCACCATTCGTGGAGACGGTAAGCCATATGTATTCATGAACGCTACTTACATTTATTTTTCATTTTAAAATAATTAAATTTAAATGATATAATTGTATATTATAATTATATTATCATAATTATGTCATATATTTCACATTTTTTTTATTAAAACCACCATTTAATACATTCCATGTATAATATTAATGAATTACATCACTATGAGGAGTCGATAATCCATACTTCAACAAAAGATGCTATCTTATTCCCATAAAATTGAAAACATGAAAGAATATGTTATAAAAAAATTAAATAAGAATAGATAAATTAAAAATATCATATATATACAATATATAAATAGTGTTTCCATAATAATTCCCTTACATGAGATGTGGTAATGGAAAAAATGAACAACATCGTTTCATGAGGGGTAGTTCGCCTTACACAAATCGGTATGTTCGTTACCCATCTAAAAGAAATAATAAAGTTATAAGTAATAAAATTAACATAAAAACATATTAGTATACTAAGGATAAATTTATTTATATAATCAGGGAATAATAAAAATTTAATGGATTGGGAAATAAATAAAATGAAATTGATCATTAAATAATGTTACCTTGTTTTCGGGTAACTCCTTGTGGATTATGCCAAAATAAATATTTATTTTTCTTTCGTCCCAAGGATAGAATAATATTATGAGGTTATTTATTTTTTGATCTTATTTGGGAAGGGTTTTTATGATCCAAAGGGTTTTATATTTTTGAAAAATGGGAGGGGGTGAGAGTGTTTCTATTGTGTAGGAGCAGCGGTATTCGTGAAAAAATTTTAAAAGGGAGATGCATCAGTGTATTTCCCTTATAAAGTGGCACTAATAATGAAGCCAATTAGATACAATTGTGTATACGGTAGAAATACGAACAACCTATGTATTTTTTAAAATTTCTTATTTCAGTTTTTTCCATTGAGTTTAAGGATTAGTCCCTTGTTATGTTAATATTCCTCTTAATGGATGTAATTAATTTTAACTAATCCTAGAAGTATTTATTTTCAAAAACTATGTTGAACATACTATAAATTATAAATTATTTTGATTCAAATAAATTATTACATTTTCCCAAATTCCAATCACATAATTGGATGAAATTAATATAAATTTAATCCTATAGAAAGGATGATAAAGGAGGGTTTTAAAGTAGAAGTTTTAAAAATTTGTAGATATTTAAATAAAATTTCAATGCTAATTTTATTTCAGTGACATAAATTTGATTTAAGGATATAAAATTTATTTAATTATACTATAAATAAAAATAATTACAATATTTAACTATAAAAATAAATTATAATAAAAAGTATCTTGGAAATAAAATTTTGTATTATTCACTATTAATCAAAAAATAAAACTTCATAAAACAGTACTAAAAATCACCCTATGGTAATTTTTATGTTTTTTTCAAAAATTATGTATATATATAAAAATAAAATTTATAAAATTATGAATATTTTTTTTAAAATAGGATCTCCATTAAAAGTCAGTAAAATTGCCTATAGAAAAATATTGGTTTTTATTCATAATATTGTGATTGTTCTTATATTATGCCTTTAAAATATATTGTATGAGAGTAAAAAATATTTTATTGAATATATATCTTATATATTTATTTAATATAATTATTTAAAATTAATTAAATAAATCTATTAGGATGAACCATATTTTTTAGCATAAAAACATTTCCTATATATTCAGTTTGTTTTTATATTCATTTTTATTAATTGATAATCTATGAATTCATCTTATATTTGTGTAAACCATATATTATATTAATTTAGTTAAAAATATTCATAACCTCTAATTTAATATCTAATTCATGTCTTACTAAATTATAATATTTTAATGATATATTGTTTTTTGGTAAAAATCAATACTGTGTGTAATGCAAGCTACTCAAGAATGTCTTCGTTGTGCGTAACGAAAGATAACTCAATATTGCATGAATTGAATGATATGACATTGACTGAATTTATTTTAAATATTAAATATATTATTATTTCTTGTAATAATTTATTCACTTATGTTATTGGTGTTCTGTGTCATACATGGTATCAAATACAATGTTCTTACTTTAGATTTTTAAGGCATTACAAAATTTCCTATTAGTGGGACTATAGTATTAGTGGTGAAAAATAAAGCATGTGACCTAGTCATTGAATGGAGATTTTGGTGGTTATGTATTGATTAATTTGGTATATATATTATTTCATGACATGTATCTATTTAATTCTAGTACATTCTCTATTGTGCAGTGTTTGGGATACTGAATGTTTATTATTTTTTATTTACTTATTGGAATTGATAAATAATATTTGTGGATAAATCATTTCCTTTTGATTTTTTTATCCACAAACACTAGTATATTTACCATTTTGATAAATAAGTACATTTTTTCATGTATAAATTTATTTAGTTACCATTCATATCAGTTATCAAGGTCTCTTCATTGAAAATTAGTATTGATGATGGTTGTGCCTATTTGCAGATGTTTGTGAATAGTTTGGGATTCCTTCGTAGATATGATAAGATATGGAAATAGAATAAGGGTTATGTTATTCCCAATAATATGTCTATATCTCATCATAAGTATCCTTATATTAACATTAGTTTTTGGGAACATGTGTCTTGGAAAAGTTGTTTGATCTAATTATAGGTTTCTTCCAATATTTTGATATGATTTTTCTATTTCCTAGTTGAAATATGATAGATAGAATTGATTATGTACTATATCATGATTTTTTTAAATTATTATATATTGATATTCTTAGTAACATTACCCTTAGAATTTGCTTTAATAGACCTTGGGAGGGATTTGTAGATGAACTATGGTAAGAGAACCCTCTAGTAAATCAGAAACATAATGAGTCTTTTGTGCGAATAGTCTAATATATGGGTCCCATAGCTACACTTTTACCCATTCATGCTATGGATGTAGTACCCATATATCATTCCAAATATTTCCTCCATCGGAATCCACCATGTATCCATGTTTCAAATAATAATCAAGAGGTTTAGGATAGGTTGAAGAAGGTTGACCTACACTTTGAGTTTATTGAGATTCTATATTCCATTATGGTGAAATGTTTTTTTTAAAACATGAAGGTACTAGAAGAATTTTATGGGATTATTTTGTTTATATAGGGAATAATATGGGAATGGAGAGGAAGGATAACTTTTTATGGGCCAATTATTTTTATAAAATTTTGCTTTTTGTTGTTGATAGTGTTTCTTAAAATTGAGTAAGGTGATCAAACAACGATTCATTATTCCAATCATTTTACTGAGTTTGTTCATTTCTCACCTAATGGTATATTGAAGGATAATATTGAATATTATAGGTTTGAGATTGGAATTTTAGAAGATATATCATATTAGGGTTTTAATATCAAGCTTACCTCATATTCTAATGTTTAGGATAATTATTTTATGGTGGATTGAGAAGAATTTTCCAGATGATTATCATGGTACCATATCTTGTAAAAATAATTCTTATAAATCTTATGAAATATCTTTTAAATGGATAATGACTTGTTTCTAGTGGGGAAAAGATGAACACTCAAAGCTTACAAGCAATGAGGTACTGAAGATCTATAACTCTTACGGACACTTTGGTAGCTTTTTTATATTTTCCATATTATTTTCCAATCTTTATATTGGTATGAACTCTATAGTACATAGTGGATTTATAGAATAGTCAGATGATTCTAGAATAAATCGGTTATAGGTATAAGTACATTGAATGAAGCAACTTTACACAATCTAAAAGTCTCTAGGGGATGCTTATGCGGGTCTTGTGATCATGAGAGGTACCTTTACAATTTATTATATTCGGGTGACTACATTATATGATACCATTTCATCTCATTATATCATATGTAAACATATTTTTGAACCAATGAACCTTCCTATGGAGTTTATTCCATATTAATTGACATTCAAGTACCTTTGAGGAGGAAGAGATAGACCGATATATGATGCCCCTTTATTTGTTTCTTTATCAGAAGTCAATCTTACATGGGATTTTATTTATCTAGATATGAAATCTTTGAATTTAATTCTCATAATAGATTGGTATATTTTTCATAATTCCCATATAGACTATAATTTTGTGCAGGTATCCTTTTCATCCCTAGATGCGGTGGTCTGTGTTTTTAATGGACAATGGGACCTAATGTTGGGCCATGTCAGACCTCATATTTAAAACATGGGTAGGATGATATAAACATTTTATTTGAACTGTATTATGATCCTTCCAATGTGTATCTTCCTTTAATGGTCATTTAGATTCATGAAATGTTTCCATCAAACTTGAATGGACTACATCTTGTGAAGAATGTGGAATTTTCAATTGATTCGGCGTTCCATGACTTTATCTATCCATTATTATCATATATAACCAATTTAACAGAAGGAGTTAATGAATTAGTTGGATGAAATTTTTTCCATGTTATTTATTCAACCGAGTGTGTTAGTTTAGGTAGAACCGATGTTTTTCCCAGAACCCTAATGAAAACCATTTTTTTGTGTTGATTATATAATTCTCAATTGGTTCATTTTCAAGAACATGTATCTAGAGATCTGACTTGATGATTTGTTTAAAAATATGAAATGGTTTAATTGGTTATCAAATATTCATCTTTTTTATGGTTATCCCCAGATAAGGATTAATAAGTGTAATATCCCTAATACTTCTTTCGGAAGAATTTATTTACACTATGATTAATTTTTTTCCCATTTATTAGAATAATTCTCCAACCGTGTTCATGGAGTTGATTAAATTTTCCTTTCATCAAAACCTTGATTATTTTTTAGTGTTATTCATGGATAAATTCTTTGTTCACTCAAATATCAAAGAGTACCATTTATGCAAATTATGATATATTTTTTAATTATTGAAAGATCATAGACTTTATTCCGTTCGTTCAAAATTAATCTTCTAGATTTGGGAGGTAAGGTTCTTGGGACTTGTTATTTTGGAGATGATAATTTCAGATAATATATAGGAGGTTAAAATTTTTATTCTATTACAATATCTATGTAATTACATTGAGATTCTGAGTTTCTTGGGATTGAGAGTTTATTACCATAGGTTTTTGAAGGACTTATCAATGTTGGATTCTCTTTTTCCGACCCTCAATAATAAACGAGTAATGTTTATTTGGGAAATGAAAATGTAGTCTTCTTTTTATGATTTCAATCCTCAATTGACTTCAACTCATATGTTTAATATCCTAGAAGCTGGGAAGTGCTCTCTAGTCTATGGAAATGAATCATGTTTTGTTTAGGGTGGTGTTATTTTTAATGGTTTTTTCACAATATCTTATGATTTTTATTATCTTTAGCCTCAAGAGAAAATAACCCCACACATGATCTTGAATATGAACATGTGTTTCATTATAAAAATATATTATGATATTAAATTTTATGAAAAATATTTTACTTCTACTATGATCCAAAAAATATTGATTAATAACTCATTTTGGTAATATTTGAATATTCAGCTAACGAAATGGGTGGAGTACCTACTGTCCTTTGACTTAGATATCATGAACAATCTTAGAAAGGGTAATTTTGTTTCAAATACATTGAGTATGAAACATACATCCCTGAAAAGGAAAGAATATTCTAATGAGTAGAATATGATGCGTCCCTTTTCTCATAGGAATTTTGGAGATCACAAGAATGAGATCGATGTATTTCTAATGAGTGTGGAGTTCACATAATCACTCCCTAATATGATTCTCTAGGAACCACAACATGATGTAATGTTTTATGGAATTAAAGAGACAATATATAGTTGGGATACTATAGGTGAGTTGTCTCAATCTCCTAGAGATATCATATGCTTATGGAGGCAGTTTTTTCATTCCATTTCTAATGTGGAAGGTGGTGATGGGGGATTTCTCTAAATTCTTTGTAGGTGGTAAACCCTATTACCATGAATATGTTTTGTGATGTGTTACAATGTTTTTGGTACAAAATTATGAAGTGGGAAAATGATGTATTTTTTTTCACATTATTATATATTTTATCATATTAATGTTGTACATCATAACCCTTTAAGTATTTTTCATCCACTTACTATGCCGATTTGGATGTGGTAATAGATATCCATGGACATTGGGGTTGGGTTTCCATGTAAACCTCATAGAAATAATGTGGTATGGGTGGTGATTGATAGATTTGCTAAATCGTATCACATTAATCACATCCATGATACCTCCAATTTGAGTACATTTGAAATTTATATGTGATATATATCATTTGATTTAATGTAATGTCATATACTATCATTTCTAATTCAGATCCATGGTTCAGTTATTAGTTTTGGGGAGTCCCCTTGGAGGTTATAAGATCCCATATAATGTTGAGCATGACATATAATCCTCATATATATGGAAAAACTAAATTTGATATACAGATAATTTAGGACATGATCCATGATATTGTTATTGTGTTTGGGGAGCATGGGATTACAATTTGGGGCTCACTGAGTTTTCATATAATAATATCTACCATCCATCCATCAAGATTTAACACTTTTTGGCCTTGTATTTTTTCCATGAAAATAATTTCTTTATTGGATATAGATTATTGATTCTCCCCTATTTTAACATAATATGGTCTGAGACATGATGATAAGGGGACATTTGATTTGTTAGAGAATGGTAACAGAAAAACCCATTATATATCCTATGATAATCATTGTCAATTCCATTTGGAGTTATTATTTTTTACCTAGTGTTTTCATTTTTTCAACTTATTTGGTTCACCAAAGACTTAGAAAATAGGGGAAATTAGCATTGAGATATTTGGGACCATTTGAGATTGTTGAGTATATTTGAAAGGTGGCTTAACATTTGGATTTTTCACCACAAACGAGATCATTCCTTAATATTTTTTTGCATATCAGAGATAAAAAATTATCTCGCTAACACATCTCATGTCTTCAACTAATAGGACCATGATGTTGAATCTGATTTATCTATGATTGAGTATCCAATAAAGATGATTGATTATCATATAATGCTTATTCATGGAAGGTCTATACCCAAATTCTGAGATTTTGGAATCCTTGATTTGATTCGAAAAAGACTTGGGAGTGTGAGGTTTTTATTTTGGAGTAGTGGCCTCACCTATTTTTGATGGTGAAATATTGATAGTACCTCTGAGGAAGAAATCATTTTTAGAGGGGAGATCATAACACCTCATTACCAATATTATAATATTAACCTTTATTTATTCGTGGTTCTCCTTTCTTTCATGATGATTCCATCACTATTGGATATTCAAGATTATTCTTTATTTTTTATCCCATTTTACGTTTTTAGAGGGGATAAAGGAAAGTATTTTAATCTAGTTTTAGTGCCAAAGAAGAGGTTGGGTGCTTTATCCTTGTATAGGGAATGGTCCTATTGTTGGAAAAGTTACATGAGGCTGACAACCTAGACGGCGGGGGCCACCAACCAACCAGTGGGGTATGGGTTATATGAATTACTAATGGAATCACATAATCAATATGATAGATCACATCATCCAACTAGTGGGACTTCCAGTTGGTAGTTCATTATGCTCATTTCCAATAATTAGCCGATAGAGGCCATCAGTTATCCGATGACCCCAACTGGGCTAAGAAATCCTTAGGAAGTAACATCACGTGTTTCTTTTTTTTAACCCATGTTTTAAGCATAATATTAATCCAAGAAATTAATTCATCCCAAAACCATTTGAAGGATATCTTGAGATATTTTTTGTCTCTCCTAACCTTTTTTATCTATAGATAAACATTCCAGTTTATTTATTGGATCACTTATATTATATTGAGTCTCAATTTGTTCATTTATCCTCATTTCCACTGATCTCCACCTATATATAAATGGTGTTTCCTCATGTTATTAATGAATATTGATATTTAAATAATGAGATATGTTTATAATATTCTCCTTCATTCAGTATTTCCATCATTCATTTGTTGGTGGATAACATGTGGGTGTTGTTGATCATGAATGAGGTAGGTGGTTTCATAAGTAAATCTCTGTCAATTGAATCATTCAATTATTATTAAATTGAAAATCGGGCAATAATAGTTTTTTAAATAAAAAATTATATATCCTTTTTAATTTTTTTAAATATAAAGGAGTTCATGATGAAACCTTTGAAAATGGATTTTGAAAATTTAGTGTGATTTACTAAAAAATGATTTTGATGTGAAATGAGGTATAAATTCATGATATTGATGAAATAAAAATGCTTGAGTATTCTAATGATTTTAAATTGTATTATCTAAAATGAAAGGAATGGGTTTTTGGTAAAAACCATTTGATGTTGGTTTTTTAAATGAAAGGAATTTTTCCAAACACAAACATTGGGAACTTGAAATGATTATTTCTTGTTATTAATTATGTTGATCGATAATCCCATAAATATTTTATTTACCTATATAACATTGGTTCCTGGGTAGTTAGGTGGGATGTACACATTGGATGATGATGTTAATGCTTACCAAAATATCTCGGGACAAGAGATTTTATTCATTGGAATTCTTCATATTCCCCGTAGGCTTGGGATATATTAATGGTGTGTACACTTAGAGCCATATTTCACTACAAGGCATGAGAATCCCCAAACAAATTTATCCTCAGGTCACAAATCCATGGTTTTATGATAAATAATAATGACTATACATTATGTTTATTTATTTAAATTGTTTATTTTTTCCTTTTTTAATTAAAAATACATATTCATTAATATTTTGATAGATATGGTTTTAAATTCATGTTTTGAAGGTAATTATATTTAAAACCAATTTTACATTACCCATTTGAATATTTCAAAAATCATATTTTTACAAGAACTATTTTTTTTTCTAATTCATGTTTTATTTAAAATTGAGAAAAGTTCATTCATTTGTTACAAATTTCTTATGAAATTTTTAGTGGGATCATTGTAGGATTTGTTTCTCAGACACTTCCTTTTCCATTAGGAATTTATATATTTTCTTGTGATAATTTTGAGAAATGGAAAATAAATTCTTAGAGGTTTTGGATGTTCTTGTTAGTAGGAATTGGGTTTCATTAGTGTTAAAGGGATAATTTTATCCAATCATTTCATGGATATTGTTTTGGATTTTGTCCTGATGATTTTCATTAATGTACTATTTTAAGACATGCATCTTTTACTTGTGGTACTTTATCTTCATAGCGTTTTTTTCATAAAATATTTTTATCTTTTTAAATCTCTTTATTTGTCTTGTTAAATAAATATTTTTTTGAAATCATTTTATCTTTATTTTGTGACTCCAATACACTATTCTCTATCCCATAGGGATTGGGAATGCCAGTTAGGCCATGTTAAAGTTTATTCAGGTACAATTCATGAGGGTTTTAAGAGACTATTCATGATGGTAGGCCTTGGTGAGTTAGGGAATTATGGGAATAATAAATAATATGTTATAGTTCAAAAAACTAAAAAGAAATCATTTCATAGAGGTTCAAACTGTCTAAAAATGGAAAAACAAACGCCTCTAAATATTACACTAATAGTTCATATGATAAAATTCTATCTCCCCTTTATTAATTACAAACAATTATTTAAAATAAAATCATATGTTGAAAATAATTGAGAGTAATTTTATTTCATTAAATCCTCATGTTCTAATGTTTTAGCTTTTTTTTAAGATTTTTTCATTGATGTCTGATAAGGGGGGTTTATTTCATTATTCTTGATTATCCTTATAATCAATTATCTTCATTGGATTCTTAGAATAAGTTAATACATGCTATAACATTATTTTCCCAAGTTACCAATGTTTTAACTCTGGGGGGGGGGTTGAATTAGTGTTACCCATTTTAGTATTTCGTTTTTTGAAATTATCATATATGAACTATTAAATTCATCACCCACTAACACTTTTACATCTCAAAGTCAAATCTATGAAAAAATAAACAAGAACATAAAAACACATAGGATTTTTGATGAGGTTTCATCCCCCAATACAGGTAAGAAATTATTTTATGTGGTTCTATTTTTTCCATGAAATAGATTAATCAGAAATATCATAATTTGATTAAAAAACTGATGGAATCATCCTTGCTCCTTCAGTATTTCCCAACAATAATATATTTCTATAGGTTTTTATACTAGATCCTTGAATTTTAGATAATAGTAAATAGAGAAGATTAAAAAGATCTCTATTACTCTCTAAAATTCTCCAACATTAACGAACAGTATTCTCTTAAGGCCTTCCCAATCTTCTCTAAGAACTCATTATTCTACCACTTTAATAACTTCAACATGAATATATTATATCAAACAACAACTGATCATCAATCTAGTATCATCTTAACAAATCATTACAACTATAATCAACCTCTCTCTCATTTTTCATTTCAATATCCCTCTATTTAAATTTATATTAGTTTGAAATGAGTATATACATAATTAAAATCTGTAAGATACCTTGAAATTTATCATCATGATATTTTTTAAAATACATCCATTTGCGTTGGTTAAAAATTTCTTAAGAGTAATGATTTTGAAATCCTCTATAATGTGGAAATATATATTATTATTTAAACCTCCTATAATTTGATTCAATTATCCTCTCATGTTCTTATAACTTTATTTTAGAATAGTTTTTAACTTATCCTGTTTTTTATTCCTATTATAAAAATATGTTCATTTCATGTTGGCATGGTGGCGTACAAATATATAGTTACAGTATAATTATTCTCCCAAAAACATAATCTTCTTAAAATCTGAACACCATATTATTTGGCTAGAGTTATGACATCAAACAATGAAACATTATATTTAACAATTGAGGAAAATTAAATATTTTATTTGAAATCTTTTATTTCAGCTGAAAAAATACATTTTATTTTATAAGATATTCAGAAGGAACTCACATACCCTTTAAAATTAATATATTACTCTTATTCAAGATCAGAGTTAATCCTAGGTTATCTAAAAAAATTATATAATATTTTAAATCTAAAAATTAATCTTATGTGTGAATTGAACATTGGATTTAATCTGACATATCAATATATTACCATTACACATTCTCTAAATTTAACTTTCATATCCCAATTTTATTTTGGAGTTAATGTTACATATTTTTCTACTCTTCCAAATTAGAATAAATGTTCTTATATAAAATTTATGACATATTACATATCCTTTATAAATATAGAGTATTTATTATACATGATAAGATTATTCTTTATGTATAAAAATACATTATTAGATTCATATACACTTATAAATATTAACTTTTATAACTCTTATCTATCTAAATATAAATCTTATTTATAAAACATCACAGACCGAAACATGGCCAAAAAATTATCTCATTAGCCATATAATGAGCTCACATATTTTTGAAATGGAATATAAAACATCATCCACAATTCCATAGGATATTTAGTATCCCACATTAGATTTATATTAACAATCAAAAAACTCTCC
This sequence comes from Viscum album, assembly GCA_963277665.1. NCBI lineage: Eukaryota > Viridiplantae > Streptophyta > Magnoliopsida > Santalales > Viscaceae > Viscum > Viscum album. Next base: position 1,071,076,312 of record OY728121.1, on the reverse strand, counting down.
CTCTATTATAAATAACACCATTTATCAAAGATGAAATTTTTTGACACCTCACTCTTTTATAAATAAATGTTTTTAATAGTATTTCATTCCTTAGTGAAAATCATTTTATTTCTAGTGATAATTGTTTTCTACACTATTTTGAACTCAATAAGTTCTCTCCCTTTTAATAATAAAACTATATTTTGATTCTATAACTAGGTGGAAAAATATTTGTATAACTTTTACCCCATTAACAACCAAATACATAGAAATATGGGGAAAATAAATTATCATTTATCTAAGAATGAAATATTGAATTCAAATTTTTTTAGAACAAATATACTAATAGATCCCTTGCATAGCCTTAGTGTTGACAATATTAATGTTTTCTATGGTTTAAATGTTTTACAAAATCCCACCACCAATTTGAGAATTGTCTTTTTGAAATGATGATTGATATCAATATATATGAATCAATATTGTTTCACGAGATTCAAGGAATAATCAATTAAATATTGATTATCATAAAAAATTTTCAATGGCTTCTCAACCATTACCATTAAGAGAATTAACTAATATTCCATCCAATTAATTTATATTCAGGAAAGTGTAACAACAACATAATCTACCTCAATAGTTCTCAATTTCATATAATTTTATTTTATTATTTTCTTTATGAAACAATATTCTCCCAAAAAAAATTTACCTCCTGATGCTTATTTTAATTCATTATAATCTCCAACATAATTATAATCATTATACCCAAACAAATTCATTTCCTTACATCTTCAATATAACAGATCATTACATATGTTGCCATTTATATATCTATGTTTCCTTTAGTAAGACTTAAATTTAGATTCTATTATATCATGTTTTTTCCTACACATAATGATAATGAATGGATAATATATGCATTTGATATAGTTAATTAATAAAAAGTTCCAATTTTCCTTAAAGATTCATCTCAATACACATTTTCCCTATATAGTCCTCACTCAGATTCACACCAACCATCATGGGTTTTCACATGTCTTTTATTTCTTCCATGTCAATGTGTTTCATAAATTCCTTGGAATATGATTATTGAGATACTAAATACAATTCCATTTATACAAAACATATAATTCTAAAAAAAATTACATCTCTCCAATTACGAAAATATAAAAAATAATTTGCCATATGATTTATAATATACCCAAAATCATAGACCCTTTCCCCAAAAAAAATTATTTCATCCATATATATAATTAAAAATAGAGTATATGTGCTCAACTCATTTATATGTTAGTTAATTTCACGTTGCTGTCCAATTTGGAATACAAGGATCCATGTTCCTATTTCAATCCATAAGAGAATCTAATTAACATTCACAACATTATAACATCATTATTATGGATACATCATTTATATTTATCAATAAAAAACTCTTCCACAAGATATAAATGAAAAAAATTGTATATCACATCTGTATAATATACTTTTTAAGGTTTGTGTAATACCACATCCATGAACATTTTTATCACTACATATCTTTAAAATAGAGGAAACAATTCATCAAAATATATATCTTCATCATAAGAGTACCCTTTACAAACAAACCAGAAATTAATTAAATCAAAATTTCATCATTTTGATTGAGTTTGTTTCATAGAACACAGTTGGTTTAAATGATGTTCTTCCATTCTGTTATTGGAATATCATTTGAAGAAAAATTAATTTAAATATGATCTAGTTCCCTATTTATAACCTCTACAATATTTATTCATATCAATAAAAGAAATTATTGTTGGATATGTGATTTTTGAGCTTTTATATTGTTTGATATCATTATAATTCTTGTATAAATTTGTGACTTCTGATATATAATTATATTCTCAAGATCGACATGCTTGTGTACCCTATGAAATTAAAATTTATCATAACAAAAACCAATCACAGTTTAATAACTCATTTCACATATACATTGACCAAGGAACCATTATGAATTTAGATGGGAAATTTTTATGGTGAAAGAATAGGTATACATTATGTTTTTCTTCCTAATGATGTGGGTATTTTTGTATTAGGATTTAGATTTTGTTTTAGTTAATTGAGGATGATTGTTTTAGAATTTTTGGATAATGGTTTAAAAATAGTCATATTTTTGAAGTTTGAGATACTTATAAAGGGTTCACATATAGGTGAAATTAAGTACCTAGTAGGAAACTACTACATATTTTCAAGCCCTAGTAAAGGAATGTATGGCTTGGTGGTGCCTCCAGTTTCCCATTAGACCTAGAATTGGTACATGATAGGTTGTATTCTAATTTAATTAGTGCTGATTTTTTATATTTTTCATCCTCACAACTTAACCATTCTCCATCCCTTATAATTTGAATTTCATTTTCTCCCATCCAATATGGAGATCCTTCATGGCCTTCCTTGGATCACTTCATCCTTCAACTTCTTTATTATTTTCTTATGGTTAATCCATTAGTGTTTTTCATATGGAAATAAATGTCCAGTCATCCATATCATCTTATATTCCCTTATCCTTTATTTTATTCTAATTTAATTATCATGGATAGGGTTAATAAATATAATTCCATTACTTCATGATGAAATTATCCTAATGATATGGGGATTCCTCTCATTTTTCTTCATATAGTTTTATTATGGTTAATTTCTCACCATTATCCATGGTTTCAATTTAATGTGATCAAGGTATAGTTATTATAGGTTTTTATAAATGTTAGGGAGGAATATTGGGGACATTTTCATAATAGTTTTTTTGGTTTTATCGTGAAAAATTTTTTTGGGAAAATTTATGATGACAATCACATTAAATTTCATATAGATATTAATAATTAATCATCATAGTGATTTTTTATTTGGTTCCTTTGGTTACTAAAATATTGATTAAACATTTTTATAGGATACTAGTTACATTTTGGAATTTTAATGTCGTGATAAATTCATGGTAGGTGGTATTGAATAACCGAGATAATATCATGATATTCCTACAATATTCATGTGTATAGTTTTTCCAAAATTAATGAAAAATATTATTTTAATTTTATTCATATAAATTAATGATTTGGAACCAAATTATCTTTACGATAGGTTAAATATTTGTTATGAGTTTTGATTGAATGTATTTAATGAAAACCCATTCTGTTTTGATTGTATTATAGTATTTATTTTAACCTTATTATTAATTATGGATCCATTTAAAATATTAATACTTTATATTTATTTTCCAATTATATATAGTATTGGGAACCCATCATTATTTCATGATACGGAGTGAATTAGTCCCATGGAGTGAGATCTTTGATATTAAATATTGTTTAATCTAGAGATACTTTGTGTATTTTTAGACTCAAACCATTTTATAGAAAATATGGATGCTAAGAGTCCTCTCTTATAGAATCCATATTATTATATATAAAAAACTATATTTAAATTCATTGAGTTCCAATAAAGTTATATAATTTAGATAAATTAGTTTTTACTTATATTAGAATGAGGTATGATCCAGAAAACCAACCATAACATTTGATTAATAGGGCTCCATGATGGTGATATGGTGGTTGAGTACTCAGATGGGAAAATGTTAATTAAAATAGAAATAATAAAGGTTGAATTGTTACAAAACTATGATATTGGTAAACTATCACAAATTTATGAAGGTTTTAATACTAGGGTAGTTTTATTAAAAAAATCATTAAAAAATCATTTCTTTTAGAAACAATATCTTGATTAAATTATAGTAGTTATTCCCTTATATATTTTATTATATATGGTTATAAAAAATGATTTTTTATATGGTAAGTGACCTTTCTTCTTTTCTTACTATATTATTCCATACAATGAAGTTTGGATAATTTTAAAAATAATATAGCTAAAATCTATTTCTTTCTAAATCTATACAAACACTAACACTAAAATGCATTAGTTAGGAACTATTTTTATTTTATATAGACTTCATAAAATACATTATAATGAATTGTAGTTTTCCTCATATGGATTTATATTATTACTTTTTATAGGTTGGGTTGATCACAAAAGTGTAATTTTTTTTCTTCCAATATATGGTTTCCTTTTTATTTCCATGTTAATTTGTAATTGCGAAATAATTGGATTCATTTTAATTTTCCGATAAATCATGTTTATTGATTCAATAATCATATTATTTTTTAATTTATCATCATAATAATGAATATAATTTAATATTAAGAGAATTATTTTATTACATTTATTTAAAAAACCTGATAGATGATTACATTACTTATATTTTTTAATCATGGTTTTTATTGATGAATTGGGGTAATTATATAAGGGATTTATAGTTAAATATTAATAGTAATAACATATTTTCTAATAGATTAAGTCATTATTAATTATTTTTATGGCATAACATATCAATTTTAATATACCTATCTATTATTATAAATTTTTAATTCATGTACATATCCTAGGATAATTTTTAGCCATGATTGAGTATATGAATTCCATTATTCCATGGGATATGATAATTCCAAAACGTTTTATACACTTTTAACATCCCACAAGATGGTCATAGTCCATGAATTGATAGGTTTATCTTGGTGGGATGGATTATATGATTTCCTTACATCCATCTGATTTGGTATTCAATAAAATATTTCCCTACCCTAGCCTGACATTGATATTGAGATCTCTTGAAATAGGTAAACTCAGGTGAGATTAAAACACAATTACATTTAATATATATATCATATATTTTTTATTAAATAGAAATACATAAATAGTGATATTAAAACAAAATTATTATCTTTTAAATAGGATTTCATAAAATCACATCCATTATATTTAATTGGTTTTTATTTCCATTTCTTATAAATTTTGTATTTAATGAATCATAATTTAAACATGTGTAAACCATATTTCACAATGTAGTTGATACTATTCATTCCCATCATTCCAACGGCTAAGCGTTAACTACCATTTAAAATAATAATAATATTATTGTATTATTTTTCAGTATATCTCAATGTTGTATGCAATGTATGATTTCAGAGAATCCTGTTGTTGCGTGTCGAGTACACTTTCTAAAAAAGTGCCCCCTTTAACTTAAAATTAATACATTAGTTATAAGTATTAATTGTAATCAAGAAGTATTATTCTATAAATACTAGGGTCGTTACATCTATCCCCACTTTTGGAAAATTCCCCCTCACAATTTTAAAATTGATCTTGGAAACTTCATTGAAATCCCCACATCGAAAATAGAGTCAATAAAACTATCACTTTAAAAGAAATAAAGAGAAGTAAAAAAGGACAGCCGAGATAACACACACTAGGATTCCATGAAATCATGGAAATGTAAGAGAAAACTAACCTTCAATTTCTGATGGATAGTGAAAGAAAACTTTATTACGAGAAAGTTAACCACCAAAAAACCACAAACTTGTAATAGGTTAAAGGGAATTTGATTCCCCAATAAGAAAAGTAAACAGACAATGTTTTTTTTGGTGTTATGTTCCCTTTCCTAAAGTTGGATAATTTATTTATGATATCGACTAAGAATATAAGGAAATATACCTACTTTTCAAGTACAGTTTCATCCTTTAAAAAGTTTCAACCAAAAACTCATCTTTTCTCCAAAGGATGAGTATTCAAGATGACATGGTCACACCTAAAGTGCTAGAATCAAATTATATAGAATAACATGATCCAAAAAAGATGAACCATATATTTCCCATATAGTTAGACATTATAAAAAACCAAAATGGTTAGTATAAGATCAGATAATTTCTAAAAGGATAATCTTTTATAAAAATAAATACTACTCTTAATCTAAAAAATTGAACAAACCATACCCCAAAGCTCAAGAAATACCACTCAATACCCAATTGTACTTAAAATTATTCACAATAATACAAACTATGTTAGAAAGCCAAAATTCAGAACGATTTGATCATATAGCCTTCCAAATAAATATTAACATTTATCTTTAAATAACATCAGCTACTCTTAATGTCTCATACTAAAAAGTAATTAACCTAATCAAATATTCTCTGTGATAAGTTAATCATTTCCATAAATAACCCAAATTTATATATTTCCACAATAAAAACATAGAATCATCCAAAATATAATTCATCCACTACCACTCAATTTAAAACACAATGTATTCTATTTTCCTTAGGAACATAGTGTTCCCATAAGGGTAAACATTTTCCAAAATAACATTTATTAATTAATCACCAAATAATTTTCTTATAACAAGGATATCCGTTTGATAAAACATAAAATCCCAAAGAAACTTATTCCTAATTATTTAAATCATTTAACTAAAAAGAATAATTCATAATAAACAGGGACATCACGTAGGCCAGTGCTAGGCGATGTACCTTTGTCGCCCTTCAGTTGTGGGTTTGATTCCCATGGCCTTTCCAGACGCGACTGGTTGTCACCCATCTCGCGAGTTTTCCTTTGTTCTAAAACCATATCATTATTAAAACTGTCTAAAAAAGATAATTTCATAAAAAAATAACAATAACCTATTTATCCTCAAAGGTTATGTAATACCTTTAATTTTTCATCCCAAAAAGTAATAACCATTTATCACCTCAAAAAAACAGCATATGAACCCCTAAGGTTATCCTTTATGTCCACACAAGAAAAGAAAATAATTTCTTGAATAATATTTTTACATATCAAACTTCATGGTTACATATACAAGAAAAAATATTCCAATGTAATATCATCATCAAAAGAGCCTTAATAGTTTTAAGCATTTCATCATCATAAAAACTACTATAACTCTTGAATCCCTTATATATAGAATTCATACTCATTCAACGTTATTCAGGATCCATTAACCATTATTTTTCAATTTATTTTGTAATAATTATTTCCAAAAAAATCATGATTCATATCCTAGGATTCAATGTTGTCAAAACATCAGCTAAGAAATAATACATACATTTAATTGGTGATTGTCAGTTTCATAATCCACAATTGGAATGGAATTAGGTATTTGTAAACATATATTTGTATGGTCCTAATGATCCCATTACCAAACCTTCTTCATAGGAAATATATTTGTATAATAACCATGCACACCACATTTAAAACATTCAATTTATCTCTATTAAATAACATCATTCCCTTTCTAGGAGTTAACTAGATGATTCCTTTTTCCATAGTAGGTACTTGCTTTATTACCTTCATTATAACATCTGTAGAATCTTCCCGTCCCTTTGAATCATTTTCCTTAGTGTTTCTTTCAACATCCTTGACACACATGTTGTTTAATATACTTACCTTTATGATTATTACATGATATTCTACAGGGATTTGTTTCTTGCATATATGATTTCTTATAAGAATCACCAAGGTTCAGGTGGTCAATCCTGAATCCATATAGTTGGTTGAGAATAAACAAAAAATTTGTCATCGTAGTTTCCCTTTAATTCGGTTTCATATTCAGAAAACCATCACATTTGTTTTCACATTCATTGTTACTTCGACACCTGCTCGATCCAACCATTTTCTAAAACCAAAATGGTAAGTGTGAGTATATCAGTAAAATCATCATATAATATCTTATGAGGATGGTAAATAGTAAGAGATACATAATCATGTCATCTTAAACTCATTAAATTTATCTAAAATAACTATGAATCTTTCTAATATTCTAACCATTATGGTTATGTCACTTATGCTTAAATAACACCCTAACCACTAATGTTATCTAAACTGACCTCAGATACCAACTTTAATGCCCCAAGCCTTAAACATTACATAATCTTGAATTAAGTTAATAATTAAAATTGAGGATCTTTTCTGGTTTAGAGATTTTGAAAATTAGTTCATAACTTATATGTAACAACTTGAATATTACAATTAGACAATTCTACTCACTATCCATTTTTTCATAAAAAACTCTTAAAAAGAAACATTTTTAGTTCCATTTTTTAGACAACATAAATTTTTTGTGATCCCATCTTTGGCCCTATTCATCACTAATTCCTATGAAAAACCTTTCAAAACTTGGGATGAGCATAAAAATCCTAGTAAGGGATACGTAATGAAAGAAAATTGTTAGTTTTTTCAAAACAACATGTAAAATATGAATATTTTATCAAAAATTAATACTTTTAACCTTCAAGAAGTATCAAAAACACATAACTGAATATAAGATCACTGCTTACCATTTTTGTGACCAAAATATTATCATAAATCCCATAGAACACAACGTATAGCATATAAAGGTAACTTGGGACATAAATACACTTAAATGGAATAACCATACAGTCGACTTCTACACATATCACTAAATGGAATAGCCATACGATCAAATTACATACCCAATTCATTGGATGTTGTAACGTAACCACCCATCCTTGTTTTATCATAGAACCACCCATCATTTGGTTTATCACGTAACCACCCGTCAAATTTCCAAGTACCATTATATAATTATCACACATAAAAGATTGAAAATATCAACATATCAATCCTAAAATTTCATTTTCAATAACAAGAAATAATTTCAAGATATTGAAATAGTAAATAAACTTTCAAAACCATTTTCAATACCAAAATAAGTTAAAATGTAATATGGTATTTATTTTCTATTTAAAAATATCCCAGCTTGTTATGGAATCCAAATATCAAATAATGCTTGCGGCGATGGAAAGGTCGTTGTCACCGCATACGTTAAAAACATTCCTTTTGATATTTAGTAAAAAAATTCATATAAATAATATTCCATTTGATTGAAATTAAATGTCAAAGGGGTTTATTATACATCATGTAAAAGATGGAGGTGTATATTATCAAAACCTGCCTTAATGAAAGGAGATGGACATGAAGTCCTTTACAATGATTGTATCATTAGATTAAGGATAAATTAATGAAATTATTATGTGTGAAAAGTATAAATACGACCAATATAAGTGGATATTATATGTAAAACAATCAGATTTCATTCACACATATTAATGGAAAAACAAAACCAATGACATGGATATTTAACACAATAAATGGAGATTCAGTTAAGATTTCCCACACAAAGTTCATATAAACGATGTAAGAATTTATAAATGGGGTGATTATGTGTAGAAACATAATATCCCCATAAAAGGAAGTTAAAATTACAACAAAAATAAAAAAATAGTTATTCCACACATAATATTGGCATAATATAATCATTCTAAGTATGCGTAAAACCTTAAGAGTTGAAATTGAGTTTAGAAATTCCTTTACAATGATTATTTTTTAAATAAAATAGATTAATTATGTGTATTCACTATATGTACACATAAAGAAAGTATAAATATGAGATAAGAACTAAAAATTAATGTCTCACATAATTGTAGCATGGCATATTCAAGATTTATTAAATTAACCAAAAGAATGGAAATTGGGTAATGAATTTCCCTTACAAAAATTGGCAGCCGAACAACGTCACTTTAAAATCAAGAAAATGAGTTGATGGGATATAAAAGGGTCTGTAATAACTTGGACATAAAATTTATATTGATAATGATATATGATAACATATCCCAACACAATAAAAATTAAATTAAAAGGCATTTCATAAAAGAAGTGTTTGACTAAAAGAGGAGGGTGACAAGTTCCGTTACCTTGTGTCTGACTTGAGTCACTCCTTTAATTTCATGAATAATAAACTAAGTTAATTTATACTTTCTTTAGATCATTTTTCATGTTTATTATTCCTTTTATATCACTTATTACCATGTTATAAAAATTACATAAATATTTAAGTTAATATCGGTCATTTTGTCAATATTGGGCACTTGAGTCGAAAGTGATCTTGTTATAATTAAAATTTTTCCATGTGGTCAAAATTCCACTATCTACAGAATATTATTCATATATATATCATATATATCCAGTATATAAGTATTTATAATATTCCATTACATTATTAGATATGAAATTAAATTCACCGTTCATGGAGACGGCTAGCCTTACGTACGCCTGAACAATACTTTCATTTATATTTCATATTTAATGGAATAAAAACATATTGATAAAATGGTATATTATAATTCCAGAATAACATAATATTTTATATATGTTAGATATTTTCATTAACGCCATCCTTTATACGTTCCATGTATGGAATGAATGAGTCATATCACTTTGAGGGGGCGGTAGTCTGCGCTTCCTCAGTTGAAATTATCGTGTTTAAACATCATGAAAAGCATAAAGGTATGTTTTAAACAAAAATTAAAGAATAATAAAAAATTATAAAAATAATATATATCATATAAATACAGTTCCATCATAACGGAAATCATGAGATTCGGTAGGAGATAATTGAAAAATTATCGTTTTGTGGGGATTAGTTCTCCGTCCACAGAAATAGTATGTTCTAAATCCACTAGATGGAGGTGTGGGTAGGTTTAGTTAGAATAATTATCATTAAAAAATCCTAGTATATTAATGATATAGGTTATTTTATGTAATCAAATAATAATAATAGAATAGTGGGTGAAGAAGTAGAATATTGGAAAGGAACTTTAGAGAAGACACTACCTCTTAAAACAAGAAACTCTCTTTAATTTGAGCCAAAAGGATTTCTTGAATTGACTTCAATCTAAGGTAAGGATTCTATGAAGAATATTTGGGTTTTGGGAGATATTGGATAAGGGTTTGAATGATATAAGGGGCTTGAGAGGTGTGAGTAAGGGGTTAGAGGTTGTGGCCTTTTATAAGAGGGATGAGGGGTACTTTAGAAATGTTTCGAAATATTATTTTATTATAAACTGAATTTAGAATTTCAAAAGTTACACAACTCATTTAATTCAAAGATATGAAGATTATTTTTATAAATAATCTCAACCAATAGGTTTTATTCAAGTTTTGGTTTTGAATTTAATCTTATCATTTATCTTTAACCCATAGTTAACTAATTTAACTATTACCATGTCTTCTTGTATATTCATACTATATGGTTAATATAGTTACCATAAAATGCCAATATAGCCTCAAGTGATTAATTAATTACATTTAAAGCATTTTCTAAGTCATTTTGTTGAATATTAGTTTTTTAGTACTATTATATCATTTAATAAAGTAGTATTTGTTTTAAAAACTCATTTATGTAAATTTTTATCCTATTCATATCATGACTTTTTTAAAATACATATCAACATGATTAATTAAAATAAAATTTATAAATTAAAATGTAAAAGTCATACTAATACCCAAAAATTGTGTATGGCATAAAAAGTTCCAAAATAAATTTGTTTTAATATTTATAATCCAATTAATCTAAATCTTTCATTAATAAGTTAATCACTACGCCAACATTGTGTCATAAATATATTTATTTATATGATGTATAAAAATAATAAATAAATTACCAAGATGTAGGAAATATTTTTTTCTTTCTTATTACTATTAATGGTATAGAATATAACTTATATATCCCCATATAATTTTTTTTACTAAAATATACGTGTTTAGGTTATATTTTCCTTAACATTAAATTAAAAGTAATTATGTGTCATTTTAACACACAAATGGCTCCATGGGGTCCTGAAATGGACCCAAGGATGTCCATTTTTAGAAATATCTCATCAAATAGGGTTATTAAATCTCGTAGGGTAATTTAATATTATTATAATATTATTTTTTACCCTTATTTACCGTATTTACCCTTTGACCATGGTAAATAAAATATTTACTGAAGTTACTATTCAAAATGTCAAAAAATAAAAGGTACTTATTTAAAAAATTTGAACCTCATAATTACAAATATGGAATCCATTTTTCCAAATTCCAGAAAAGTAATTTTCCGAAATTAATTTAAAATTAAATCCAGTAGTCCAAACAAAAAAGCGTGTTTTTAGAAGTAAAAACTACCAAAAGATTGAAATGCGTTTATGTCCAATTTCAAAGTGAAATTACTTCCAATGAAAAATATTGGATTAAATTAAAAAAATATAATCCAATTAAACAATAAATTTTTTTGAAGTATAATCTAAATATATAAATAAGTTAGATTAAAAGGAAGTTTTGAATTAAAATGCAGTATTTTTCAGTATTCATTAAAAAATGAACTTTATCATAAAAATACCAAAAACTCATCCGAAGTATATTTTGATGTTATTTTTTTAAATAAAAATTATATTTGGTCAAATAAAAAATATAATGGTTTCAGAAAGTATATTTAAAAAGGGTCATCCATCAATTTAAGAGATAATAATTATTCAAAATCGACTACTTCAACTTAAGAGTGCCCTTTTTGAATAGAGTCAGACATATTTTTTAAAATTTAACCATTTTCATTTATTTTGTTTCAATGAACTGACATTGTTTAAATTATACTATTCACATATGGTATTGGAACATCATCATAACTAAAATTAATTTCAATTTAATATACTTCATCATTTATAGCCTCTATAAAATTTTTATTGTTAACATCATCCAAAAAACATTATGGTTATATTTTTCATACCAAAGCTATTGTTTTACATATCATTATTTTTATACTAGAAATATTTTTCCTATGATATCTATTTATACACTCATGTTCAACATGTTTTTTTACTCCATGATATTTATGTTTTTTATAAACATCATCAACCACATGGTAATAACCAATTCCACATCAACATTGACAATGGAATCAGTACGAACTTTGATGGGAAATATGTAAGGTGAGAATCTTTGTATATTTGATGATTTTGTTTCTATTGAAATGTATCTTTTTTTTAGGATTCATATTTTCTATCAAGTAATTGAGGTATAATTCATTATCATTTTGGGGAGGGGTTCAGGAGTAGTCCTAGTTTTGATTTTTAGGGTACCTATAAATGGTTCAAATTATAGGTGGAAGTGAGTACCTAGTAGGAGACTATAAGTTACATTCATTCCTTGGTATAGGAATATGAGTATTGGGGGTGCCACCTGTTACCCAGTACCCCAATACATAGTACATTATAAACTTACTTATTATATATTTATTGTGGATGTTTTTTATTTTCTCACCCTAACCCCTTATTTATTCTTCCTCCCTTATAATTTTAATTTCATTTTCTCCCTTCCATAGACAAATCCTTTGTGTCCCCAATGGATCACATAATCCTTCATATTCATTATTCATTTCTCAAGGTGGATCCATCAATGATTTTCTTAGGGAAATAAACACCCAATAGTACCTATATCGTTACTTTTCCTCTTCTACACTTTTCTTATAATTTCATTATTATGGGTAGGGATTCTAATTATATTCCCTAAAAGCATAGTGTAATTCTCTCTAGATGTTAGGGATTCATCTCATTTTTCATTATAGATTATGTGGTGGTTTTATTTTTCATTTTTCTTCATGGTTTCAATTTAAAGCTATTGAGGTAGGGTTATGGTAGGTTTTATATATGTTACAGTGAAATATTGGAGGTATTTTCTTGAGAGTTATTTTGGGGTTTTTTATGATATATTTTTTTGGAGAATTTATGATGTTGATCAATCTCAATTTCGTTTATATTTTATTACATAACCGTCATAGTGAATATTTTTTTTCTTTGGTTAAATTTTTTTTATTAATTATTTTTATAGGATACTAGTTAAATTTTATAATTGAAAGGTTTTCCTAAATTTATGGTAGGTGGTATCGAATCAACGAGTTATTCTTAGGATGTTACTATAACATGCATGCCATTTAAAAAAAAAATCAAATTGAATCTTATTTTAATTTTATTTCTATAAATTAATGGTTTCAAACCATATCCTTTATATGTTAGTTTAAATATTTGTGATGAGTTTTTTTTGAATCTTTTTAAAGAAAATCCATCCTATTTTGACTACATTGAAGCCTTTATTTTAACTAGATTATTTAATATGGTTAACTATCAAGTATTAATATATTTTATTGAGTTTCCATTGAGATATAGGTTTTGTAACCCATTCATAATCTTTATACCAACTGAATTAGTCCAAAGGAGTAAGAACCTTAGTATTAAATATGGTCTAATCTAGAGATGCTTTGTGTGTTTTTAGACCCAAACCATGTTATGGAAAACATGAATGATAAGTTTACTACCATACCTAGTACATATTGTTCTATTAACATAAAACTATATTTCAATTCATTGAATTCAAATAAAATTGAATAATTTAAATGAGATATTATTTATTTGTACCAAAATGAGATATAAGCCTTCAAACCAACCATTAAATATGTTTATTAGGGATCATGGATGGATATATGGTGGTTGAGTTTTGGTGTGGGAAATGGGGACTTAATAAATTAATTCTATAGTTTCAATAGTTACCAAACATGGATACTGGGACACTACAACGGATTAAATATGAGTCTTAATGTGACAATTGCTTTATTAAATCCCCTTTTAACAAATGATTTCTTCTAGAATAACGTTCTTTCATAAATTGTAGTCTTCTTATCATTAATTTATTTTATTAAAGAGGGTTAAAAATGATTCTTATATTGGGACCCATGTTTTTTATTTTGATACTATATTATTTCATACAATCAAGTTGGACTAATTATTTGAAAATTCTAGTTATGACCTATGTATTTCATTGGCTACACAAACATAAAAACCATAGTTATTTAGTTAGTAAATTTTCCAATTCATATAAAATTCCTCAAAGACATTGTAATTAATTTTATTTTCCCACATATTGTTTTATATTTGTATTTTTGGTGGGTGGGTTGATCACACATGTGTGATTTTTTAGGCCATGATATGATTTTATGATTTTTTATATGTTAAATGATATTTTTAAATATTTAGATTCATTTTCATATTCTTATAAACCATGTTATTTGATTCCATAAAACAAACATTATTGAGTGTATCCAATCCCCTGTTCCTTGGGATAGGCTAAGGAAAATAATTTTTTATCACTTTCCACTTCTCTCAAGAGGGAATTTGGACAATGATTTAGAATTGTGACAAGGTTTTATGGACTGTATGATTTTATTAGAGCCATCCTATTTGGTGTTCAAAAAATATTTCGCTACTGTAATCCAGAAATTGATAATTGGCTATCATAAAATAGCTATTCACATGTGGGTTCTTGTATGGATCCTCCCAGTATATGTTCTTACTAGTTATAGGGTTTATTGATTATGGAGTTATACCAACAGAATATCTATTTTAGACAATTTTGGTGACTATATAAACAATTATATCTTATAAGTATATAATATTGTAGAAATTCATATTAATATACCTTTTATATCACTAATATGTTGATTCACCATTTTTGGTTCCCTAAAAGTATTTTATGATCACACCCAACAAGAATACCACAATGGAAATACAAAAAACTTTTTTGCCTTCATGTACCCATAGGTTCAATGATAAATATTTGATCATAATGGATTTGGTTCTCCTTTGTTAATAAGAGTGGGATCTGTTACAAACCTTCAAGTTGTAGATATTAGAGGTTTATATTGGTCAGGTTTGACTCATATCATATTCATTTTTTGGTTTTTTTATTAATCCATTTTCAATATTCATTTATTTTGGGATATTTTATCTATTTTTTCATATGAGTTTGTTTTATGAATCCATATAGGTTACTATATCATGATT
Organism: Viscum album; assembly: GCA_963277665.1. Classification (NCBI taxonomy): domain Eukaryota; kingdom Viridiplantae; phylum Streptophyta; class Magnoliopsida; order Santalales; family Viscaceae; genus Viscum; species Viscum album. The sequence continues at coordinate 1,071,060,755 of OY728121.1, read as the reverse complement.
TTTTTTCTATTCTTTATTTTGATTCTTGTTATATTATTTACAATATTGGAATTATGAATGTGTCATGTAGTGAGGGGAATCCATCCTAGGTCATTAGAATAGATGTTTTGTTTTCTAAATGGGGAAATGAGTAGCAGATTTTATATATGATCATTTTCAAAATATTTTTCAATATAAAAATTTCTTGATTTATCTTTAGCTTCATCTTATCTCACTTGTTTTCAGAATTTCTCATACTTTCTTCATCAAAATTTCCTAAATATGCACCACATATCTTAATTAAATTCTAATTATGTTTGATAATATTGACATACTAGTAGTTTTACATAAAATTTCATGTTTTAATTTTTTAGTTTTATCTAATTTTGATAAATAACTTGAAAAACTCCGTCGTCAACATTTTCAGCAAAATATCCTGAATCAATTTTTTCACAAATAAAGTACTTGAAATAACATTTAAATACATTAAATAGTGTTCTTATTATACCAAGTATAATAGTTATTAATTATTGATTCAGGACTCAACATACATTTAATATCAATATGGTATATACTTTCAATCATTATCAAGAATTGATTTACAAGTATAAATTTAGAAAGCATGTTTCATCTCATTTCATCCAAGATTTTATTTTTTTACTTTCTGAAATACCATTATACTTTGGTATATAATGAGAAAAATATTTACATTTTATCCTATAATTTATCTGAAATTTATTTTTTAATATTTTTATTATTTTAAAGAATATTTATAGAGTTTTGAAAAGAGTTGGCATTGAATTTTAGGTCCCAAAGGGCCTTGGTGTACATATGTTAAAAATATTAAATATAATATATCATGCGTATATAGTTTTTCTAAAATAATGGAATATGTCCCGAAAAGAGTCATAGAAAGGGAATATAAGTCTATAATTAGGTCTATACCATGAGTTTTACCCTAACCAGGATATCACATTCTTGGGCATTAGGTGTTTGGATTAAGAAATGTTGTGGGAGAAATAATAAATACATAAATTAAATAAATTATTAATCTATTATTAAATTTATAAAACGAAATCCTCCACTATAAACATTTTGATCGAAAAATCCTTGGTTTATCCTCATAAACCTAAAATTTAATTGGATTTTTAGAGTAGAACCATTGATGAATGATAAAAGATCATGGTGCAATGAAAGTTTTTCCCTGGAGTCACCTTCCCTAATGAAGTTCCTAGATCTCACTACTGAAAATGATGAAAATTTAATTCTTTATATGTGATTGTTCCACTATTAATGTCAGATGTTTTATTTCATTGGATTTATTTCCTATTTGGATGAACTGATATCAAACATGAATCAATATTTATATAAAATTGATTTACTCATTGATATTTCATTTAAAATTGTTGATTTATCTTCCTAGAAGTATGAGTTAATATTTATTTATAATCCTCAATTATTCTAGGTTTTCAACACATTGTCCATCAATGTGTTTCAATTAACACTATAAATGTAAAATTACCAATTTCCCAGTTCTTTTTCTTATTATTTTCACCCCTTGTTCTTCATATGGTCATCATCAGTGTTCTGTTTGACCAAAAATTCAACTGTGATGGAAAATAGATCTTTACATAATAGATCTTCGACATAATGGGTAATTTACATGGGTCTATAACCAGGATAATGTTCACAACACTGTATTATTGCAGTGTTATAAGAGAATATAGAGGTATCCTTGTATAGATAGGGTGTTATTCATTCGAAGGTTTTGGTGTACGGTGATGAGGAGTGATTGGGATTCTCTGCACCTAGATTGGGTTACCGAAATTTTTCCACTAGTGATGATAGATATTTGGTGTTGATGTGTTCATTGGGATTCTATTGATTTGGGATATGTGGGTACATTATAATGGTGGGAACAATCATTTAATTAAAAAATGAGCTGTCATAAGTTGAAATACTAACAACAATTGATATTTGTTAGATCAGATACATTAGTTATGGCCATGTTTTATAGGGGATCAGAAGGCAACAACAGCGTGCGAGCATAGACGCCTGAAAAAGTAGTACTTTTTAAGTAATTATGGACTAGTTAAATTCTAATTTAGAGGATCAAATACCATCTGTAACACTATCTTTATTGACTAGGGTTACATGATGAGCTAAATTTCATATGTTTTGTGATTTAATCACATGCAATGTGACCCTTATCCAGGCGGCATAGTGTGCACATGGATTTCATTCCCATGAATCCATGAATCACAAAATACCATGAGGTGTAATGACATGATATGTAACCCTTGGATAATATATTAGAATTTATATAGTAACACCATAGTTTTTTATGAAATATTTCCAATAAATATTTTGATTCATTTGATATATTGTGTTAATTGAAATAATGAGTTTGAACAAATCAAAATATAATATTAAACAATTATTATTTTAAATGGTAGTTATAGAATATCCATTGGATTGGTGGATATAAATAAGACTCAAAAAAATTATTAAAAATTAATTTTTATATATTTATAAAATTAATTCATTAGATATCAATTTATTATAAATGAAAATAAAAATCATTTTAAAGAAAAACAATCATTTATTTGAAGAAACTATTTTTATAAATACAATGTCTTTTTATCTAAATAAACTAAATTATTACCTATTGGTGAATTATATTAATGAAATTTATATATTATTTAATTTATAAATTGTTTTAAATAATTAAGAAATATTTTTCTAGTCATAAGATAAGAATAAATCAGGTTTAATGCTAAAAATTTATTTATTTTTTTAAAAAACATTTTTTTGTCACATTTTCTACACATAATTTAAATTAATTATTATCATTTATTAGTATTTAATTAGATAAAATTAATTACATATTTATAATCTAGATATTAAAATTTGGTAAATAGTACCCATTAATTTTTGGTGAATATAAATAGTAACCATGGTAAAAGTTATTAACTTGGTAAAGGGTAAACCAATTTAATTAAGACTAAAAATATGTTATAAGTGAATAATTGTTAATCTAAATTATTATTGGATGAAATTTACAAGGAAATGAACTCATTGGGTTCTAAATTGAGTATTTTAATGGACACCGGTCTATGAAAATGAATTATATATAATTTAAATCAAAGAAACACAGAAAATCTCTCTCTCTCACTTTATTTATAATATCTTCTATGTGTCCACATAGGGATAAAAATTATGCTTTGAATGAATATAAGTTTTTATTTTTATATTAATGAAGTTATTTTCATGATATAATTTTATTTTTAAATTTTATATATTATATAATGACTTTAATTTCATATGAAACACCTATACAATATGTCTCCATTTTAATAAAAATATAATAAAAGATTTCAAAAATATTAAAAGTGATATAATGGGAATGATTTAATATGGAACCAAAATTATACTAATATTTAGGACTATAAGGGGTGTTTTAAAAATTTATATTCTAATTCCCTATTTTTATTTATGTATTTAAATTTAAAATAAATTAATAGTGTCAAAATTGATAATAATGATATTTTATCAAAATAATTTTTTTTAATTTTATCATATTCATAAAAAACATTAAATGAGATATGGTGTTTATTATATGCTATAAATTTAATAACTTTACAATTTAGGGTCCAAGTTTCACAATATATGTAATAAAAACCCATTAATGTTTAATTAAATGTCACAATAGTTAAAATTAAAAATGGTTGAGTAGCAGTTATTCAAAATGATATGGATTAAAATTAACCGAAAAAATTTAAAATTACTATTGTTTGAACTAATTAAAACCCTATAATAAATTATCTTTGAATCAATTTCCATGTGATGGAATATTCCATGTGAATTATGTTATTATAATTTAATATTTATTGAATTCCCAAAAGTGCTTGTCACCTCTATTATAAAAGGGAACCTAATCAATCACTTCCTCACCCTAATTTTAGAATTATATATCTATAAAAATCATCCAATTTACCTTTTAATTATCCCTATACACATTATATAGGTTCATTTCTTCCAATAGGCTAACATTGGAACCCATTAGAAGAGATCTAAAGGAGTTTTTTCATGGAAGAGGTAACCACTTTAACTGATCACATTATTTTCTACTCTTATTTACCTACTCGGTATATTTGGTATTTATAATAAAATAATAAATTATTTAAATAAATATTTTGGAAATTTATTATTATTTTAAAAAACCATTATACACCCTTTTTCAAATCAATCTATATGTTAATGTATTGCTTGTGTGTATGTACAATTTACTATCTCCACGTAGTGATATAATTCATTTTTCATCACCATATTCTATGGATATGTATTATTATGGGTTTAATGTTTATATACTAAATTTATGATATAATTATACCTTTGTAATTATAATATAACATTTATATATGTACCATCCCATCCATTGATATATGATAACATTGTGCGTGCGTACATGTGGACTACCTCTTCCACAAAGAAATTTGATTAGTTTTTATTTTTAATTTTACATGGATGGTATGGTGGATAAATATTTTTAATATATATGATATATATGGTATAATAATCATCCTATAATGGTGAATTTATATTTAACCATTCTTCAATTCATATAAAAATGAAAACAACATTCATTTGTACATATGGCCTACCATTTACATGAACTGTGTAATTAATTTTAAAACATAAATTTTTTAAATATGACTATAAATATGTTTATAGGGAATATATATTACATTTATATCATGAAAAATATTATTTAGGTTAAGTAAATATGGTATATGTAAAAGTATTAGAACCACTGAACTGAAATAATCCAGATAAATGAAACAACTGACACCTAGAAATAACAATTCTCATGAGGAATTATTGATAAAAGGTGGCATTAAAATTTTCTAAATAGATTTTATATGATCTAATAAGTATGAAAATTAATTTTTTATTGAGTTATAATAAATTTAAAAATATTATATTGTATTTTAGACTACTTTTGAAGCCATTCAAATGCAATGTATGGTTTTATTTGATAATCTCGTAAATATTATATATTATTTATGTTTATGTATCCACTGGGAAATAATTCTCTTCATTATCCATGCTTTATAAAATTTAATTTCCAATTTTTTTTACCATTATCATGATAGTTTTTAATTTTATTTTTACCCATGATTTACATTTCAAAATATTCTTTGAAGGTAATCGTTGTGTTGTTTTCCAAAATAGGTACTTTGTGACATTTCTGAAAAAAATGGAAGGAATTTTTTTAACTTATATATCATGAATGAATTTTCCCTCCTTAAAGACACAATTTTTATTTGATTCTTCCTTTATATAAATAAATGGTTGTATTCAAATAAAAATTATCTCTTAATAATTTTATACATTTTTAAAAATAATGTATTTTGAAATGAAATGTTTATCTCCCTTAAGAATTATTCAAAGTTATCATTCAAAATAATTTTCTTTATAATATTAAATTAATTGATGTTACTTATTATTTACTAGGGATATGATCCAAGGATACAATATTTTTTATTTATATTGATGAATTTTGTTTATGATGGAAATATGAAATGTTTATGAAACCAATTTATTCTACCTGAGTTATGTTATGATAAAATGTTTATGAATCCCATTTATTGTCATATGTTTTGAAATATTTAATTATTTATGATCTTGTGGAATAACTATGTATGATTTTTATTAATTTATTAGTGGTAAATATATCTCCCTCTAATGTATTAGGTAATAACTTATATCTATTGAGATGTATAGGATTGGAATGGGGAGTTCACTCAGTTTATTAAAGGACTATATCCACTATGACAGTATTGGGAGTTAACTTAGTGTACTATGATGGTTTGGGGATTGAACTGAATCAACTATGATATCATTAGAAATGAACTTTTAAGGAAATTAATTTTTATTATTATATGTATGAAACAATTCGATGTCTTATACCAATATTATGATATGTTGGTTCTTGTTCATTGATTCATTTATGATTCATGTATTAAAAACTACCATGATTTATTTCATGAAATAATATTATAGTCTTTGATATATAGGGTATGGTTTTCAAATGTCAAGATTGTGTTCTTATACACTTTCCCCAAATTATGCTTATTTGATCATTTATATCTCCCTTATTTACCCTTTCTGAGCATATAATATCACCATTTTTTTATGATTCTATTACACAATATATTAAGAATGGTAATAAGTTTTATATGTCTAATAAGGGTTGAAATTATAAATAAATAAGATGTAGATGATGAAGGTATTTTATGAAATAGTTGTTTATATTTTCATTTATAAAAGGATAATAGGTCTAAAAGATTATAGAATTGATTTTAATTCTTTGAAATGAATATTCATTTATTAAGATATAATATATGTGTGTGAAAATCATAGGTTTCAAAAGTTGTTATCTGGGAAAGGTTTTGTTATCCTTAAACTACTATGAGAAAACATTAGTAATAACCATATGGATATGACATTGTATAGGATAAAATCCTAATATCATGGTATTTATCATAAATAATGAAGGTTAAACCTAAAACTTCATAAAATAATGTTTCATGATTTAGATATACTATAAATGATTTCTACTAACTATATGCTTTCCAAACATGATTATTATTGTTTACACTATGAATTTTCATTTTAGTGAATGGATGGAACTCGAAGGAATCTATTTAATGTTGAATGATGTGGAAAATGAAATGATTTTCTCTCTTAAGAAGCCAATTGTTAGGGGATATAGAATTAGAAATATTATGACCATGATCACACAACATTCTCAAGATATGAATCAATATGATCTTAAAAATGATAAAAGGAGGGAACAAAATTGTGTTCAGTACTTCACGAGGAAATGTCTTCCACCTCTTAGTGGGTCCACTAATTCAGTATTCATTGAGAAATGGATTAGTAACATTGAAATATATTTTCCATTATTCTATGTTTGAGATATAAGAGTGTTATTATATATGTTTATCAATTGGTAGGAGAAGTAGATCAGTTTCAGACTCTTATCAAGAACACAAGAGAAGAAGTAGAAATTAAATATTTGGAGTGGGATGAATTAAAAATCATATTTCTGAACAATTAAATTCTTCAAATTATTCCAATGAAAATGGAAATAGAATATATTGATTTAAATAATGAGGATAAATAATCCATTGGTATATTTTTGTAAAATTTTACATGAATTGTGAGATTTTTTCATGTGTAATAATCCAAGATGAATATAAGGTTGAACAAATATTATTTTTGGGTTATATCATTGACTGAAAAGGGTTTTATCCTTAAGGTAATATAGTATATATTACGAAATAATTCAATATGATATCACGATGGAGATGTATATTGGATTTAACAATTAATTTTATGGATTGGAAAAGAAAAGAAAAATGAAATTCAATGAAAATTCTATAAGCCAGGGAGTGAAGAAGATGAGATTTAATTTATTCTAAAAATATTTAAAGAAACATAGGAAAATATTCTTAATGTAAATAGAGAATGTTTCATGTGTGAAAACGAAGGTCATAAAAAAAATCGAATACCTATATATTCTGAAGAATTTAGATAAAGATGAATATATAGGGAAATATCTATAGAATGAACCACCCACACTATAATGTTTTAAATGCATATTGTATGGTAATTATTATAACCATTGAAAGTATACAAAGGTTAATGGTGATGATAAATGTCAAAAACATCTTAATGCTAGTGACAAAGGTAAATCTCATGTGATCCCTATTTTTTAAGGTGTATGATAATGATGCGGTTAAACTACACTTACCATAAAATATCAAAATTATATTGTTTTATTTGATTATATATCTACCCAATCTTTTATATTCAAATTCTATTCCAAGGGTATCGCAGTAACACCTCAAAATTTTAATGTCGAGTCAGTAGTAAAACCCCAAAAATGGTTTGATAACTACATCCTGAGTTTACGATTTTTATCCATTTTAATTTTGTGGTAATATATTTCCTGAAAATAATTTCATTATTCCTATAGTTCAAATAAATATTTATTTAGTCATTTATTATTATTTTTACATAAATCCCACATCAATTTCGATTGAGATAATATACGTTTGATATTCCCAACCAACCTTTGATATCCTATCAGTGTGATGATAAAATGAACAACTGATAGAAATTAAATTCATTGCATTGATCATGACTCATATTCAAAAGGGTTTTTTATATCAAATGCATGGGGAGAAACTCAACATCAATGGAATTTATATTGTGTGAGAGTTTGTTGATTTATTTTTTGGAAGAGTTTCATTATCTTCCAACAAATCCTATTTTTGATTTTTCAACAGAACTCATACATAGTGATACATTTATTTCCAAGAGTCCGTATAAAAACCCTTGATTTATTGCAAGAATTGAAAAAGAAACTATAGGCGAATCTTGAATGAAAATTCTTTCAAGAAAGTGTGTAACATTATAGTGAACCTATTCAGTTTGTTAAGAAGAAAAATGGATCAATGAGACTCTATATTGATTATCGAGAACATAATAAGATCACAATCGTGAATAATTATTCTCTACCCTATAAATATATTGTGTTTCAACAAACATAATGAGTTCAATACTTATCCATGATTGATATGAATTCTATATATCATTATTTGAGATTCAAAAATGAGAATGTACCCATGAAAACAATCTATACAATTTATAGACACTATGAATTTATTGTGATGCCATTTGTTCTTACTAATAGCCCTTCTATCTTCATCAATATAATGTATATAGTCTTTAGAGATTAAATTTATTTTTTTGGTTGTATTTATGGTTGATATTATTATTTACTCAATTAGAATTTAATATTTTAAAGATCATTTGATAATTATAATAAAGACCCTGAGGATGAAGAAACATTATTTAAAATTTATTATGTTTGAATTTATTATTTAGACAGATTCATTTTTAGGTCATCCAATATCATGTGAATATATCTCAGTAGACCCTTAAAAGACATAAGTTATTAAACATTATCCCATACCAACCACTGTGATAGAGATACATAGTTTTTATTGTTTTTCTAGATATTATCAGTACTTTGTAGAGAATTTTTCCTGACAACCAAATCCACCCACCAATTTAACTTGTACGGGAGCCATGTTCCTTTAGAATATTGAATGCAAGGAATGTTTTAAGGAACATATGTGAAGGATTGTTATCATACCCATTCTTAAAATATCCTACAATATAGAAGGGTTTTTAATGTCTCGTGATGTATTGAAGAATGGTCTTGTACGTGTCCTCAAATAGAATGATATTATTAAAGATTATACCACCCAAAAATTAATGGTTCATGGGAAAAATGATCAAACTAATGATATGGAGTTAGCTGGGTTAATATTTTCAATAAATATATAGACACATTATCCTTATGGAGAAACATGTGAGATATAAACTGATAACCATATTTTGAATTATATTTTCACTCCAAAATAGCTGAACATTTTAAAAAGAAGGTGTTTGGTGATGATTAATTACTGTGACTACTCAATACATTACCACACAGGAAAGAAATAGGGTGGAAAAGACTTTAATTAGAAAGAATCATGTTATAATTTCTTTACCGAGGTTCAAAAAAATCTGATATTTTTGTAATTAAAAAGGATGGATAATGAAAACATGTAGTAAGGTGAGAATATTATCTTTCTCAAATGAGTGGTCAGCCATCTATCTAAGGGATGACATTATAGGTCCAAAAGGAATATGTAGAGATAAAAAAATATGTGAAAAATTATCTTGAGTTAAACTAATATTTTGATGGAATAATATGGTAAATTAACCTTGCATGTTTTCATTTATTATGATTTTTGATGAAGGAGATTAAGGATGAAGTTTATAGTTCTATATTGTATATTTATTCTAGATGTATGAAGATGTATATATATTTAAAAGAGAATTGATTATGGGATGTAATAAAGAGAGATATTTTAAAGTATGTTTCTCTATGATTGTTAGGTCAGAATGTTAAGTATGAGAGAAAAGATTTTAAAGGATTATAACAAACCTTAACTATAAAAAATGGAAATGGGAAAATATCACCTAGTATTTTGTCCTTGGACACCCCAAAAAATATACTGGGAGTAACAATACGTGGGTTACAATTTATTTCCACACAAATTATATACACTTTATGGCCATTAGTAAATATCTATCTCTTGATCAAAATACCTGGTTATACATTAAGGAAGTGGTATGATATCATTTTGTACCACTTTAAATTATTTCTTATTGGGAACTGATGTTTACATCGAGGGTTTGGGTAGGTCTTTAATAGGTTATGGATACATAATTAAGTATCATCACTACTTATCACCCAACGAAAAATGGTCAGTATGGGAAAAATGTTAAAACAATAGAAGAAATGTCAAGACCTTTCTCTATATATTTCTATGATGGTCGGGATAAATAAATTCATTTGGTGGAATTTTATTTCAACAATAGCTTTCAATTCAACTTTTAGATGTGTCCTTATGAAGAACTCCATGGTAGGAAGTGCATAATTTCAATTAGATAGAATGAAGTTGGATAAATAAAGATATCAGGAGATAATTTCACTGAGGAAATGGTAGATATTATTATATAAATTCAATTTCACATAAGAGAATCTAAGAGATGACAAAAAATATGTTGATAATCATCAGAAAGATATAGAGTTTGATGTTAGTGATAAGGTTGTAATTATGAACATATCCCCGTAAGAGTGTGAAGAGACTTGAAATAATTTCATTAAGACACTTATAATATAAATCCATTTGAAATTATTAATCCCATTTGGACGTTATCTTATTTATTAGTTCTTCCACCAAATCCTTTTCATATTCATGATGTGTTCCATGGATCTCTCTTGAGAAATTACATACCAGATCCTCTACACATACACAAATCAATGGATGTAAAATTGGCGTAAGATCATTCAAATGATAAAAATGTGATATAGATTCAAAATTTCCGAGATAAAGTGCTACAGAACAAGACAACATACCAGGTTAATGTTTTTTCGTGAAATAACCAATTTGAGGAAGCTTTGTGGGAACCTGAGAATATGACGTGGCAGAAGTAGCCTCATCTATTTGAATGAGAGTAATTAATTTTGAGGGGTGAATTCATTTTAAAGGGGGTATAATGTAAGACCCAATGTTTTTTATGAAATATTCCCCTTTATATAATTTTATTTACTCTATAGCTTTCATTTTACACAACATGGTGTTTAAAAAAATATACTATTAAAATGTTATTATTTAAAATGAAAGTATTTGCCTACCAATTGGATTGAATCTTAGTATTAAGAGTAAATAAATTATGAAAAATTTATGATTATATATTTATTAAATTAAATCATCGGTTTTCAATTGCTTATAAATTAAAATGACAATAATTTGAAAGAAAATGAAATATTAAAAAATAGTTTTTATGCATGTAATGTATGATTATATAAATAAATTAAATAATTCTCTTTTATTGAATGATTTTAGTGAAAATTATACCTTATATTCTTTATCAATTTTTTTATACAATCAAAAAATATTTTTCTATGAATAGTATTGTCGTAAATCAATTTTTATGCTTAAAAATGTAATTTTTATATAAAAACATTTTTTTCTCACATTTTGTGCACTTAATTTAAAATTAATATACACCATCTATTGGTATTTCAATAAATAAAATTAATTGTATATATTTATAATCATTATGTCCAAATTTGGTAAATATATCAATTTTAGTTTTTTGTTAGTGTGAATAGTTACCGTGGGGAAATTTATCAACTCGGTAAAAGGTAAATCAAGATAATATAGATTAAAATCAATGTTCAGAACGTATTTATTCATCAAAATTATTATTGGATGAAATTAATTTGACCTTGAACACAGTAGGTTCAAAATTGGGGTTTTTTATGTAATCATGTCCATGAAAATTACTTAAATATGATTTAAATCAAAGTTAGTTATAAAATGACAATCTATTTTTTTAATGTCTTTTATTTGTCCACACATGGAAAAAGAATAATTTATGAATTATTTTTGGTATTTCTATCTTAGTAATATTACTCTGATTATATATGGCTATTTTAAAATTTTAAAACCTATTTAATGACCATAATCGATTATGCAACACTAATGCATAATGTATCCATTAAATAAAAAAAATTAATAAATGATTTTTAAAATAGTAAATGAAAAGCAATTTGAAGGATTTAATGTGACCCACAAATTTTATATATCTATAGGAAATATTTGAGAGGCTTCAATGTATTATATTTTAATCCCCCATTTTTCTTGTTGTATTTAATGTTAAATAAAAAGAGTAATGTCAAAATTGATAATAAAAATATTTTATCAAAAACAATATTTTATTATGTTATCAAAAATAATAAAAATAATGAAGAAACAAAAGTTTTTTATTATATGGTAATAAATTTCATAAACTGACAATTTAAGGTCCAATATTTTTCTTATAATTAATATTTGCAACAATTTAATATTGAAAAATTTGTTACCATGGTACAAATTAAGATTGGTTAACTAATCATAAATGAAAATGATAAGATTAACATGACACCAAATTTGTCTAAATTATATTTTTTGATGATTTTACAACCATATAAAATATTATATTTGAGTTCATATCCATTTTTATGAATATTATGATATTTTTTATTTTTTATCATTTAATCTTTTCATAAATTCTTAATGTGCCTCTCACATCAATTATAAATTATTAACTCCTCCCTCACTTCTTCACACCACTTTGAGCCTTATATCTAAATTATAAAATAAAAATTTACCTTAGGATATTTCCTATAAAAAATATAAATATTATTTTCCTCCCAAGAGACTAATGCAATATCTTTATAGGATATTTAAAGGAGTCACTTCAAAGAAGTTGTAATCATCTTAATCGATCACTTTATTTTATACTCTTATTTAACTAATATAAATATAATTTATTTATCATAAAATAATAAATTAATTATCCTAAATATTATTAAAATTTTCCATGATTATTAAGGATCCATTATATACCCTATTTCCTATCAAGTGAGATGTTAAAGTATCTCTCAAACATATGGATGACTTACCATCTCCATACAGAGATAAAATTCATTTTTCATCACCATATTTTAAGGATGGGTATTGTGATGAGTTTTATTTTTATATATTATGATTATGATATTTTTAATCATTTGTAATTATAATATCACATCTAACATCTTAAACTCTAATCATTTGGTAATTGATAATGTTATTTGTGCATACGTGTGGACTACCACCACCAAAAAGCAATGTGATTTGTTTTTCCTTTTTTATTTTAAATGTATGGTAATGAGGAATAATTTTATTAATATATATGATATTATAATGACCAATAAAGATTAATTAATTTATATAATTCTTTATTTCCATCCATCAAAATGAAAACAACGTTCTTATGTGCGTATGACCTACCATCTCCATAAATGGGGAAATTAATTTTTCTATTTATAACATTAATATATGACTCAAAATATCTATATAATGAATATATATGATATTTTTATAATGATAATTATTTTTTATGTGATAGAATCAATATAAATGTACAATAATCATAATTACGGAACTGAAATACATAGGGTAAATGAAATAGTTAACACCCAAAAATAACAACTTTAATAAGGAATTATTGATAAAATGGGGTGTTGAAATGTTATAAAGGGATCATATATGATATTATAGGTATGAAAATGACTATGGTATAAAATAATATTAAATCCAAATTTATATACAACAAGTTAGAGTGTTTTCAATGTAATTAGAACTTGAGGTAAGGGTTTATTTCAGGAGCCCATTAATATGAGATATTGTTTATGTTCAAGTCAATGTTAGGGAATATTTTTCTTTCATATCCTTGATTTATAAAAAAATTAAACAATTTTTATTCCTATTCTCATATTATCTTTAAATTTCATTTATATATATATATATTTCTTTTTAAAAAATGGTTTCAAAAGAGTTTTTTTCATTTTCCCATCGAGTTACTTTGTGACTTTTTCAGATGAATATAGATGGAATGATTTTTACCATATACAGAATGAATATATTTTATAATGGTAATGACTAATGTTTTCTTTTAAGATTACTTTATTTGTTTGCAAGGTTATTTTTAATGAAAATTTAATTAATTTATAAATATGAATATTTGTAAAAAAAGATTTAGAAATGAAAAGTTTATTTTCCTCAATAATTAATTCAAGTGTTATTTAAAAATAATTTTCCATATACGATGAAATTATTTATGTTAATTATTATTTATTGGGTCCATGATCCATGTGAACCAAATTTATTTCTTATTTGGACATTTTGTGTTTATGATGAAAAGATTAAATTTTTATTTAACCCGTTTCTTTTCCATGGGTTATGTTATGATGAAATGTTAATGAAACCCAGTTATCTTCATTGTTTTTTATTTGATTAATTTTTTTAACATACATCACACATATATATAATTTTAATTATTTTATGGGGAGAATTATATCTTCCTCAAATTAATTTGTTAAAGATTCATATTTCAGGAGATATATAGTACTAGAATGGAGTGTGAACCCAATTTAGTAAGATACTATGGCCACTATGATTATATTGGATGTGATCCTTTACTACTATGATGTTTTGTGGACTAAACCCATTCCACTATTATAGCCTTATAAATGAGCCTTTAAAACAAAGGTAATGATATTATAAACTTTTTTATATTCCATAATTCCCTTTCACAGACCTATATTATGATCTCTTGGCTCATGTTCATTTATTCATTTATGATCCATGTCTTATGAACTACTATTACTTATTCCATGACTTTAGATTATGTTATTTGTTAAGTAGGGTATGGGTTTCAATTGATAATATCATGTTTTTATAACTTATTCTCTTGTAATTCAATTATAATCATTGAAATCCCCACTGTTTACCCTTACTGAGAATCTAAGACACCATTTTCCTATGATTCTTTCCCACATTCTACGAATAAAGGTATTAAAAAACAAATGTCTATAAAGGGTTCTAGTTATGAAGAAATAATTTGGAGTGGCTATAGATGTTTTATAAACTAGTTGATTATGTTTCCATTTTTCCAAATATACTAGACCTAAACTATTCTATAATATAATGAAACGACATGTATAAATTATTCATCTATTAAGATATAACATCTATGTATAAAAATAATGGGTCACTATATATAATGGGTACACACCAAGGATGACATGTAACATTACACACCAAATTTGTTGAGTCACACACCATGAACTTCATAATGTGAATGAGAAAAATGTCATGAATTAATAGTATATAGATGCATGACACAATTACATGAGAATGATCCAGAGTACATGGTATTCTCCAGAGGTCACTCTCTGAGTACCGACATGACCTCTACACATCATTTATCCTAGTAGAAACATATATTATTTTTAGAAATATGTATCTTGTTTGACTTCACGACACATGTTGTACTAGACTCATAAATACATGTTATTTACCCCATCATAAATTCATTGTACTTCATCAAGGGAATGTCAGAGAACTTGTTAATTTTTTTAGCAATGGCATGATCTTTTGTGAGATTATTCAAACCGTATCATTGTCAGTGGACTCTATCATTTTTTGAGAGGGAGTGTTCTCAATACGTCTCAATGAGGATTCAGTACAATATCTAATCACGAGCATTCGACATTGGATCCCATTGGTGAAATATATAATCTATCCTACATTGTGCACTATGAGTTAAATCCTCATTCTTTTCCTCCTACCTAGGTGGGGTTTAGGTATCATGTGACCAATATAGTAGTGATTTCGATCACCTGACTAGTGGGTTAATACAATTTGGTTTAGTTGTCCCCTATTAGCCATAGTGTGACCATGTATCATTGTATAAATATCTACTCACTTATGGAGAGGTGTGGTATGATTGAGTGATTATATATAATGATCACACTTAGTTGATTATTTTTTTCTCATGTAATGACCCCAGAATATTTAATATTTATTGAGTTTTATCAGTATATAAATACCTTATGATACATTTCTACAAAGTGGTTACATTTGACCCTCAAGCAGTCTCCTAGGGTGGAAGTGTGGGTGTAAAATCACTTTGAGACTTGGTGTATATCATTAGTAATTATGAGGTTATAACATATTTAATTCTCTTGTAAGTTTGATTTAAAGTTGACTACCACTTGTTGCACTAAGTTATGTGACATTAGGGTGTCCTATTGGGTATGTTCATAATCACTCCTGCATGAGATCTCCCACATATTTTTTGTCATGTGAAGAAAACATGACTTTCAACAATGTCCTAATAAGATGGTGAGTAGGTGGATATTAGTTGTTCTAAATGGACCAAAGATGGTTCCTAGAGTTTCTTTTGGGTGGTGTTCCCCTTATTTTCTATAGGATGGGTTCTTTTATATTTTTGGTGTTTTTGTATTTGGAAGTTTTTATTTTACTGTTCTTCTTATTATACTATGTTGTGGGACAGATGTTATGCATTAATTTATAGTATCAATTTTTTATCTTTACACATTATACTGGTGTATATAAATGTGTGCATGAGTACAAGTACAATAGGGTAAGGCATCACATGTGTGTGATATGCCTTCTAGACAGTAGTCACTAGCCCATGGATTATTATAGGTAGGATTGCAGGGTCATTAAAGGCTTACTCTTAGCCAAGTGGGACCTAGGGTGGTAGTTCCTGATAAAATTGTATTAGTGGGGTCTCTTCTTATGAATAGTGTTTGGAGATAATCTAGCTAGGATATTTGGTTTGGGAATTGTGGAAACAATGTTAATGTATCTATGTTTTTTATCTAAGGCCATGAAATATGGTTACTATATGGTGGATAATATATCTATTCAACATGACCTAGGAAACCTACATGTTGACTCGGTACAAGTAGGAATTGGATTCTAGTAAAAAAATTAAACATGAATCATATAGGAATGGGTTGTGGTTTTATTTTACTTCTTCAGTTAGCTCCCCAAATATAATCTTTCAACTGTGGTTTATTTAGGCTATCGATGGATGCCTCCATGATGAAAACCCAAAAAAGGCAATTATATGTTCATTATAATGATCAAATTCAATGTGATTCATCAACCAGATACTTGTGAAGGAGGCACAATCTCTAGGTGTATAGTGAGTTTTGTCTCTAACTTTTGAGTAATATGTTGATCGGACTCCAATAGTTCAGGTGGACGACCCATGTTTGGTCATGTATAAGTTGATTCTAGAATTACATATAGATTATGAGCCTATGTTGAGTGTGATTCATGTGTTTTAGAGTTTGAGAATTCATACGGTTTGGGAGGGCTAGTCCCCTAGGTGACGGAATACTATATAGATCCAATGGTGTTAGAATTAAATCGAGTTATGACCCCTCTTTATGGTGTCCCAATAGTTGAAACGTGTCCAAGGTGATATAGGTAATTATTAGATCCCTATGTTGGTGTTGTATAAGATGGATTCTTGAAGAAAAGGAAGTGTGACACTTTTTTTCATCAGGACATGTTCTTCAGACATGATCTAAAATCGGGTAAGTGATTTATGACCTATAAAAGAAAATATTTTCAAGGTGTAGTGGATGATTTCCTTTTACTTATGTGATGGATTCCATTTTTATTTCATGAGGTATTAGTGTGGGACCTAATAGAATCCATAGTTTCAGACTAGTGATTCTCGTAGATCCCTTTGGATAAAACATTTTGTTCTGAGTATCATTTAGAGAGGATTCATTAATACCAAACATCTCCTGATAGTGTGAAATTTCTATGGGGGATGAGATCCTCATGTGGGATCCTTTTATTTTGTTTATGAGGCCCTATTATTCCATCCATTGTATGGACTGGCTACTTTCAATCTATGCCTAGATTAACTATTAACAGTGAGGGTTTTAGTGTATCTGATATGATGGGATGTGATGTTCATTTACTGGAGAGGGGAAACATGAGGACATGTTGGATGAGATCATACATAGGAGGATTTAGAATATTTTATATCAGTTATTTTTAATGACCTTTGGATCAGTAGATACATTGAGCTTTCGGTTTTATATAGTGGTGGATTAGATTAAAGGAATCAGTCACGAGTATGTAAAGGGTGTACCTCCCCCTAAATAGATCAACATATATGAAATCATATAGAAAAGGATAGACTAACATCCTATATATAATTTCAAATGAACCCAAAAATTTGTGGGAGATAATGGTGTAGTTATATGATCTATAGAGGTAGGACTATGTTAGTGACATTCCAGTTTTCTTGGAACCATAGTTTTGTTCTCCAAGAAGGTGGGTGAAATATTGATGTTAGTAATGGGTTATTATCACTTAAACTGTGGGATGTTCCAGAAGGATCACTCACTCCCATGAATCAATGACTTATTCAGGCAGTGGTTAGGGCTGAATTTTTTCTTAGAGTTTATTATTTTGGTAGGTTATCACCAGCTCCAGTTTTGAGAGGAGGCCATATCAGATGTAGAGTTATAGATCTGCTATATTTTTTGTGGTCTTGGTCATACATTTAAGTATATTGAATCCCCTAATAGATTTTATGGTACTTGTGAACTGGATAATTTATTCATTATTAGATCGGTTCATTGTAGTCTTCCATGTTGACATCCTCATGTACTCAACATTAGAGGTGGAACACACAGTCCACTTGAGGATGGTTATTAATATTCTATTAGAGTGTCGGCTTTATGGGAAGCTCTTAATATGCAAGTTTATGATTTGATAGGTCTAATTAATTAGATATGTATTATCACATGTCGGAGTAATAGTATAAGAAATGATGTTCAATGGAGTTATATCCTCTGAGAAACCCTATAGTTTTAATATTATACAATATTTCTTTGGTTTGGTAGGTTATTAATGGAAATTTATCCAGACTCATCTAGGATTAGGGTCCCCCAACAACATTGAACGGAAAGGGGAATCCTTTAAGGTGGATAGAGAGGTATCAGTATACATCCTATGTACTACAATAGTGTTAAATGAGTTCCCCCATATTGATACTTCTAGTAGAGGAATATGATTTTATGGTGTTCCTAATTTCATTTAGAGATAGGAATTGATTCATTCTAATGAAGATGCAGGTATTGATTTCATATAGTTTATTATAGTTGATACCCCTTGGGTAGGAATACACAACACATGACATAGAGTTAAAAGCATCGGTCTTTTCCATGAATTATTGATGTCACTATATTTTGAGAGATATTTCATAGCCATATATTGGATGGACATGTTCTAAATAGATTTTCTAATGGTGGGGAGAATTTAATACTCAATCAAGGGTATGAAATGATATCAGTCACACTGTAAGAGAAAAGTTTAAGGTTTTTTCATGATTCCACTATGTTTTAAATCCACGGGTGGTGAGGGTGTACCAGTATCCTTTAGAGTTGGTTTTGGTGGCCAATAAGGTATTAGTATGTTTCTGAGACTATCCCTCAATTTCTCACCTAACATCTGAGGATGGTTGTGGTTCCAGAATAGAAGTATAAGTGGGTTTATTACTCTATTAATTATATGATTGTATTTACATAATTAATTAATTTCCATGATTATGTTTTAGTGATTATAGAATGAATCACAATGTATACCAACATCAAAGACACATGAATGTAGAGTATAGTGAGTGTTTTAGACTCATGTTCATGCATAAGGTAGTCCATCTTCACAGAGGTTCTTTTATTTTCATTTTATATTGGGATGATAACTTTACATCAAGAATATAGATATGAATTAGGTGGTATTTGGGAATCATTTTTGTTTGTGCATGTATATTCATCCCCCAAGAAAATGTCTAGGGAAATTGGACAATTTAGGCTTCGATAGAACATTATTTGAGTGTTCAAGTTAATTTTTTTTCCATAGATGAGAGGATTAAATATAATTGGTGGACTTTCCATAATACACATAGTTACTATTCCACATTCAGGTTGTAACCCTTTTAGGGAATTGTGTGAGGGATATGTTGGATGCCCACTATACTAGTTGGAGAAAAGGTAAAGTGCTTATAGTCCTTGGGTTTGAGTGACGATAGTGAAGGTGCATTTCATTTACGGGTGTATACAGAAAATATATATATATTAGAATCCCTCAATTGAAAAATTAAGGAGGCCATTGGAGGTTTATGATGAGGTCATGTGATTTGTGAGATATCACATAGGAGAGGCTTATGGAGTTTTGGCCAAGGGCTCAAACCATCATAGTGGTTTGTAGGAACTTTTCTATAGACTATAAATGGTTAGAGAGGTGTTTTACCACTTATCCTAATCTTCATAGTTATACTAAGTGTATTATGTATGCCAATTTTTCCAGCTAAGGATATATGTACAGAACCCATTAGACATTGTCGGTCAGGGTGGGATAGACATTGAAGTTGGAGATACCATTTTAAGTCCTTGTTTGTGTCTAAGAACCATTATAAAGTGACAATTCATGGAAAAGTGTCTTCGTTTGGTGTGTGTTTTCTGGTATTTGAAATTCTAGTGGGTCTCTTTAATGACCCAAACATTTATGGATAAAATACCATTTATTTTAATCAAATGTCTTATGGATAAAGAAAATATATGAACTCATTTTGATTTACTATTTCCAATTGTACTTAAATTACCATTATATACCCTTACAATTGATAATATAGTCTTCAAACAATGATCACATGACTAGTATAAATATAAGGTTATAACAAATCCATTTCGCACAGCCAAAGGAGGTGATGGCCTCAACCAATAGATCGTACCCTATGAAGCCCATTTATCTGAGCTTCTAAGGGAGAACAAATTTCTAGGAATTTCCCTATACCAAGGGCAAGACAAGATCCAAAAAATTAAGAATGAGTGAAATTGTTTATGGGAGAAGTTCAAGCTCATCGAGATCAAAACCCAAACCATGTTCACCAAACAGCCCCAAGAAAGCCCCACCATTTCACACGTAACTCTTAGGGGGTATACTAGTGTAATAAATGGATCTATATCAAGACCCTGTCAATATGATTATGTACATTGTTTTTTATAGAATAATGTATATACATTCATTATATTATTGTTACTTTATAAATGATTGTCCTAAAGAACAAATAGTATTTTTGGTTAATATTTGAATTAAATTAAGGATATATTTTTAGGAATAAATTTAATGTTTGAACAAATAATAATTTAATAAAATATTATTATTAAATTACATTTATTAAATATTAATGATCATATAATATTTATGAAGTAAAAAAGTAACATTTATTATGGTTTTAAACTATTTTATACAAAACCCATGAATTTTCATTATATGTTGGTTTTTATTTTAAAAGTAACAATTCAATTATTTAGATAAAATGAATATTATTTTTGGAATCAGGACATTGATATTATTTAGTTTTTTTAAAATTTTATGAGACAATTGATTTTTTGGGTAAAAATTAAATACTGTATAAATATATAATGTGATTTATGACATCATAAGGACCGAATAGTGATGTAATAAAATTCTATAAAAGATATATTCTGGATAATATATGTTTTAAAATTAAAATAATTTGATTTTATATTTGTTTTTTATTATATAAATCTTTAGTGAATCCTCTAAGACTTTTTATATGTTTTAATATTTTAAAATAATTTCCGTGCGAGTGTGACTCACCTCTGTATAAGAAAACCTAATATTGTAATATCTTCATCCCCTGGCCTTATAAAATATTTTTTCCCACTTCCCTTGTGTACAAAACATGGGAAAAACAATGGTATGGTTTCTGATTTTTAATATTTTAGTGTTTTGTGTACAAAACCTAAATAATAAATAATTCCCCCACCTTTCCTATATAAACACACCCAACACCCATTCATCTTCACTCAAACTCCATAAATCTGGAATAAAATCCACTATCTACTCCCTATAGTCCTCTTCAGGCATCCCATTCTCCCAATAAGGCTCTTCTAAGCCTTTGGGATCCCATATCAAAGTATGTGTTCCTTCCTTTCTCAATTTTTGTCAGAGATTCCTTATATTTTCACATAATTTTATTTTCAATTAAAAATAATGGGGTATTTTTTAGAACCTCCCCCATAATTCTCGTATTTTTGTTAAATTATGAGAGGCCAATTTCTCTCTCATAAACTCTCCCGTGTACACCCGTTACCATGCTGAGATTCTGTAATGGATTTCTCTCTTACCATTTCAATTAAAGAATTTATTCTATATGATGTATCTAAATTCAATTTCATATGTTGGTATATTATGTTCCATGATACCCTTATTTTCCATTTCATGTATAAATTTTGAGAGATCGCTTCATATCTCATCATCCAATTTTATGAATTTATATTTGACCACATTATACAGCTGAAATTACACCACGATTTTCCATGAAAACTTTATCATGTAGTGAATACCATACCCATTTCTCAATCAAGGGTATTAACCATTATGATAATGTAAATATCGATTCAGGAATTACATGTATTTATTCCACATTCCTTGTTTTTAGAATAAATTATTATGTTTAATGAATCCTTGTTGTATGATATATGTGGCACACTTATACATCAAAATTAAATGATTATGAAGGGTCTACCATAGAATCACTCAAATGCATTGGGTAATGTATAGTATCATGATAAGAAATGTTCAATGAGGGTTTACATAGGCCTATTGATGTTTAATGAGGGTTTATTCATTCTAATTCATGTGAAATTAGGTTTTACTCATCCTAATCCATGTGCAATGAGCCTTGGCTCATGCTAATATCATATTGTATGTTGTTGTGAAATTTCCATGTTATGAATATCATGTTATATCATGCCTTTATGTTCATGATTCTTTTATGCTCTATTGATATGCCTATTGATTAACATGTATTGTCTTACTCATTTTATGCCATGTTTATTCCCTTTCTGGGCATTATATCTTTCTCTTTTCTTATGTATACCCTTAGGTTATCCCATGAAATGTTATGTACCAAGGATTTTTGTGGTCATGAAAAAGAAGTTTTCAATAAAGATGTGTATTTCATGTTTAATGTTGTTATGTAATGTTCCTAATACCCACATACTTTAGAACAATCGATATTCTGAGTTTTATTATGTGTATGTTTTTTGTAATAAATCATGTTTAAATATGAAATAAAGACGAGGGTTGTTATAGATAGTGTTAGAGGATAGGATAAGTTGTTTTGGGGATTAGGTTTTGAAAGCCCAAGTGAAACACATATCGGTAAGAATAAGTGTAAGAAAATAATCCCTAAATTTTGGTTAGTATAGAGTAAGTTTGTCAAAACCCAGATCATATTTTTTAGGTATGGATATTTATTTTTGGTGTATTTGAAGAAAATGGGTGAATTTGGAACTTTTCTTTGTACACATAGTGTAATTATCAGTACACACTGTGTACCTGGTTGCCGTGTGTAGTCATGTACTGGTCATGTAATAGCCGAGTACATGGTCGTGTGGACCACCTAAAGTAGGTGCCGGTTGAGGCATGTACGTGGCATGTAAATTAAATGAAAACACATTGTAATTTTATTTTTATTTGATTGATCGGACCAGGGTTGTGTCTCATCTTCAGAAAACATCACTTCTTCTTATTTTTCATATTGGATAGCAACAAGATGGATGATAACTTCAAACCCCTACAATTCCATCGTCCGAACTCCGATTGTGATGCTGCTAGTTGAGTTGAATTCCCACCGGTGATTTCTCTCTTTCCCTAGAGCCTCTATTCTTTGTTTTTCCTATATCTTGAGTTATCCAAGGTTGAACGATTTTTTCCTTTTTAAGATCTACGACAATATATTCCAATTCAATGGCCAATGTTCAAGGGTGGTCATCGTACGACGTCGAGGTCGGTGGTTTGTGCCTTACTTTGATTGTCATTGGATTATATATGCTAAAAGTTCCAAATACCATTGTTACGGTACTGCATATTTTGGAAGTTAACCCTTTTTAAGACTTATTATGGTGTGTTTGATGATACTAGGTTGATTGGTTATATATAAGGTTTAATACCTTCATTATGGATGTGTTTTCCCATTTTTTTTGATGTTGTCCATTGGGTATAGAATTTCCAGCTAGGATTATTTGTTTTCCAAGCCTAGTGTTGTCAGGATGGAGTTTCTAGTTATATGAGATTCATGTGTTTCACATTTTGAATGTATACCATAGATAATTGACCACAAGATCTTCTCGACATAGGGTCATTTATGTATAATTGTTGTTATTGTTTTTGAGAGGCATTGACTATGAGAGCTACCATGGGTCCATTTACCAGATGGGTTAGATCGTGAGAGATACCCAGATGGTCATTGTTAAATACATATTGGACCATAGTTAATTGACTATGAGATATGCCATAGGGTCATTTAAATTAGTGTTTCTAATCATACTAAGGGGTATTGACTGTGAGAGATACCCAGGTGGTCGTTTAAAATTTATTGTTGTTATGTTGGACCAGAGGGGTTTTACTGTTAGATATTTCCCCTAGGGTATTTATTATTTATTGATTTGATGATATGTTGAATTGGAGTGGATTAGACTGTGAGAACCTTCCTATAGGGTTTCTTATGGATGATTGTTTAATTGTGACGAGCCTACTAAGACAAAGAACATTCTTGGACTCAGTCACACTTGATTGTTTAGATGGTATTTTGAGACTTCTGTTGTTATTGTTATACTGGGGGATATAGAGATTAGTCTAGATCCCAAAGTTATATTATTCATAGGTTTAAATAATTTATAAAAATGTAAATTAATGAAATTGAAAACAATAGGATTTTGTACTTTTGATTACTACCTAGTGTATTTATTCATTTTTGCATATTACCTGCTATATATATTCAGTGATAGTTTGGCATAAATCTTTTGGTGGATGCCTACTAGGATTCTCCTCACACCCTGTTTGGGTTATTATATTTCACCCAAAAAGATTATATGGTTGTAGGAATAGATAAGAGAAAGCGCCCTTCTTCCTCATGTACCTGATTGTTGTTAGAGTTGGAAAGCATGAGATCAAGTTGAGGCTTAAGATGCTGTTGGAGTTATTTACCCTTTCCATACTTTGGGTTTAGTATTTTATTTCCTTCATTGTGACTTCTTTGGATTCTTTCATAGACACTTGTGACATGTATCATTATTATATATATATTGCAGTTTAAATTATCAGTCTTCTAGTGTTTACATTGTCATATGGTATTGCTGCTTCTACTGTTGATTATGGTTGTTATTATACTCTGTATACTCTACCAATGAAGCCATAGTTTCCCCACACTTAGAACTTGACCTTTGCTGCTAGTCGTCAGCCTCTGGAGTTTAGGGAAATACGCTTGAGGTCATGTGACCAACTGGGTAAGGGGAACCCTTGGGCGGCACCCAAAACTAGGACATTACAAAGTGGTATCAAAGGGGTTCTTTTCTTCTTTGTCTTATTATTTGGAGGCTATAGATATGGATAGTAAAGAATTGGTAGATGGTAGTAGTCTATGCCTTGGCGTAGCTAACCCGTGTATAGGGAAATGCCAATTTACCTCTAATGTTGCAATTTTTATGGTTTTTTAATCATTATAGTAGATTTGATTTCCATGTTGGGTGACACACTTATTTTGTGATGTTATGATTTATATCATTATAGTTATATTTCTATTTCATCCCAATGAGATGAGGGTATTACATCTCATGCATCATATAGGAACTTGATAGAGATTACATGTCATATATTCTTGTCATTCCATTTTTGGTGCATTACTGATTTCATATTGTAGTGGTAGTTGTTTTGCAAGATACACATGATGTTGTGATAGATTTCATCATAGAATACCTTCTATTTTACTATGGTATTGATATATTTATAGTGTCATTTGGATAGATTCCAAACATTGGTCCCTGAGGTGTTATGAGCTCTCTTAGATTGGAATTTGGTGGATCATGTAAGGACTATGATTGAATTTTTTCATGTTATGATATGAATAAGGATGCCAAACTTTTATTTGTGAGAGTATGGGATCTCAAGGTTTGTAATTTTTCATGCCTTAAAAAAAGTGTAATTTATTAGGGGTTCTAGAGAAGTTACAGAGGCCAACTATCTCAAAACCCAGACAACACAACATCTGGTGTTACGAACACACGCAATGTGTTATTCTGTTCTGGAAGAAACATCTTTTCTTAAGTAAATGTTGTGTACTGTATGTACATGTCGTTTAGTATTTAACAGTGTGACTAATGTCACAGATGGATAAAAAAATAAGTCATCCACAATGTGTCCCATTCTTTCACGCCGTGTAGAGTCAACCGTGTCTCCGACCATGCGACTAACTACATGGGTGGTTAGAAAATAAGTGGTACACGCCATGTGTAGGGTGAAAATGTCGTGTAATGTTACCTAGGAGAGAACCTTGTGGTTTATCTATGTATAAGAACATGGGATGGAGGGAAATTTCAGGTATACACAGTGTCTTAGGAGGAACACATCGTATGTGGGGGTGTTACCTGACCAATTTTGGCAGAGGTACACGCCCATTTAAGGCTTAAAGGGAACATGACGTATGGAGGTTATAAAAACCATGTAATCCTATTTTGTAAAACTTGAATCTTTTCTTATATTTTTTCCTTTCTTTCACTTCAATGTTTTAGTCCTTTATAATATTGAACTGTGGTGTGCACTTTACCTTGTAGATTCATGTCACTGAGACATCCTCCGGTTATGTTCCAGGTGTAGGGTGATGACTAGAAACCGAAAAGGATATATTGGGGACTAGCAGCAGATCCTCCCGTCATGCCTGTCTTGGATCCATCTGTTATACTGGACATAGGTGTTGATGCATAGTTCTATGAAGGAATTTTGGGAATGTTACAGACCTTCTTTGGATCACCTCATCCTGCCCCATCTATGGTAGAGCTGACGTGGTTGTTCCAACAGCAGCATCCACCCACTGTTTTATGGTATGGAGGACCTCAGGCTACAGAGACATGAATGGAGGCCATGCTAGCTATGTTTGATCATCTAGAGACGCCTCCAGAGGGGAGGGTAATTCTTTCTTTGTATACGCTACATAATTTCTCCATTATATGGTGAGATGTTATATCATAAGCTAGACATCATCGAGATATTGTTTTGGAAGAGTTCTAAAGGACCTTCTATGATTAATTCTACCCCGAGACATTGACGGCTGATTGATCCAGAGAGTTTACACATTTGGAGCAGGGTGATCTTTCAGTGATGGAATACTCATCTCGTTTTAGAGATCTTCAGAGCATCACACCTATTTTTTTAGGTGAAGAGATACACTTTCTATGATGTCTGAGGATGGTATCAAGTATGAAATCCGATCACTTGTGAATGTCTTCAGGCTGACTTCAGTGACGACAATTGTGAACCAGGAGCTAATTAAGGAGCGTAATATGAGGGAATTGGGAGCTCTGATCTAGGTTTGTTTGGTATCCAGGGCTGTTACTCTCTCGACAGAGAGCAAGAAGCGCCACATGGAGCCTTCATATAATGTTTATTTAGGTATCTAGGTGGTATTCTACTAGTGTGGGAAGAGTGGGAATACGAGACCTCTGTTCCTAAGATACCTAGATGAGTGTCGATCTTGTGGTAAGGTGGGTCATCTTCAACATTTTTTCTGGTTCTTCTCACCAGTATCTAGTGATAGGGGTTCTTCTATGAATCCAATTTCAGGAGTAGGACCACCAATTTTTCATTAGTTAAGGAAATGGAGTTCATCAGGCCGTTCAGTTGATGGGGGAGGATGTGGCCATAGTAGTCAGGTTACAGGTTTTCAGTGACTGCTGGGTGGATCAACATAGGGTATTCAGGAAGGGTCGCATGGCCACAGTACATGTCATAGGTTTTTAGTGGAGAAGATCCAACATGATATGTATCATGGACCCTCTACAATTATAGGTACAATTATAGTTTCCTCAGTTTTAGCTTCTTCACTTTTTGATACAAGGGATTCCCATAGTTTTATTTTTGTTGATTTTATGGAGAGACTTGGGATCTGTATCTTTACTTTTGAGGAAGTTATGATGCTAGACACACCATTGGAGATTATAACGACAAGTGTAAATCAGTTCAAGGACTTCCCTCCTGAGGTTGGTGGATGTCACTTGTTATGGGACCTCTATGTATTAGAGATGACAGGCTTTGATGTTTTTCTTAGAATGGTCTGGTTAGTCTCTTTCCATACATTTTTTGACTTCTATATCCATAGGTTCAATTTCACATCACCAGAGGGTGGGTCTTTTGTACAAAAGGGGGAATGGGATGTCCATGAGAGGAGAGCTATACCCAAGTATATTAGGTTGGGAGGAATTACATCCCATATTTCTAGATTATATACGGATGACCAGGGGACTTCACAGAGGGACTTTCCTCTAGTGGTGGATCATTTCTGGGATGTCTTTATAGATGGATTCTCAGCTTTACCACTGTAGAGAGAGGTTTATTTATCTATTGATCTTGTTCCCATAGTGGAACACATGTTCATTCCTCCTTATAGGATGGCTACACCAGAGTTATAAGAGATCAAAAAATAGTTATAGGAGTTATAGGAACAAGGTTTCATCTGACCCAGTACTTATCCTTGTGGTTCTTCTGTCCTGTCTTCCAAGAAGGTAGACGATACCCTCAATCTTTCTGTGGATTATCAGAAGTTGAACCAGTTTTTGGTCAAGAACCGATATCCCTCACCGAGGATTGATGATCTATTTGATCAGCTTTTAGGAGCTTGAGTGTACTCGAAGATTGGATTGAGATCTGGTTATCATGAGTTGTGCATTATTCCATCAGATACACAGGTTACATCTTTTCAGTATAGGTTTGGTCAATATATGGATGTGGTTATGCCATTCAGTGTCACGAATGCACCAAAAGATTTCATGGAACTGATGAACTGAGTGTTCCAACCATACTTGGACTTTTTTTTGGTATTCTTCATGGATGATATCTTGGTGTACTCTCACACTCAACACAACCTTTCCAACCATCTTGTGATTGTTTTGAGTACACTGATAGATCATCGGTTATATGATAAGCTCTCAAAATGCCTCTTTTGTATGGATCCGATTCACTTCTTGGGTCATGTTACCTCAGAGGAAAGGGAATCAATAGACCCAGGTAAAGTTAGAGAAGCAGTTTCTTGGGAGAATCAGAAGAATGTCTTTTATGTATGGAGTTTTTTGGGTTTGTCTGGTTACTATAGGAGTTTTATGTATTTCATTTTATTCCTATAGGAACCACTGATGGGCCTGACTAAGAAGGGTGTGAAGTACTTGTGGTCAGATTCCTACGATTCATCCTTTCAATAGTTGAAAGGGAGATTGAATTTAGCACTGATACTAATTTTTTCAGAGCTGGGAAAGAGTTACACTGTTTACTATTATGTGTCAGGTATCAGGCTAGGAGTAGTTCTTATGCATGGGGAAGGAGTCATTATTTTAGTGTCTCAATAGTTGAGGCCACATGATAAGAATTACTTGGCACAAGATCTTCAGTTAATTGTAGATGTGCATGCCTTATGATTATGGGGACATTATATTTTGGGAAGAATTTTTGTGATATACACTGGCCAAAAAAGCCTCAAGTAAATCTTTACCCAGTGTGATATGAATTTGAGATGGTGAAGGTGGGTTGAGTACCTTCAGTCTTTTGACTTTGAGCATTCCTGCACGCCTACGAAAGGCAACACAATAGCTATTGTGTTGAGCAGGAGGACTCTGATACAGGTAGTTCATGAGTCCATTAGTGAGTGGTAGCTTATGGATCTATTCTTTGAGATGCATTTGGTGGTACATGATAGATAGGGGAACTAACTTCTTTCATCTGTAGTTTTTTCCGCTGTAGTACTGGATCGAGTGAGAATGAGGCAGTTATCAGACTCCAAAGGACTAGCCCTATGGGAGAGTGTGTCAGGTGAGGACACTAATCCCAGGTCGACTGTAGGAAAGGATGAGAACATTCATTTCATGGGCATGTGTGGGTGTCAGCAGACATATGTGAGGAGTTTATGTGAGATTTCCATTCCTTAGTTTGGTCTGTTCATCCAGGTGTCACCAAGATGTATTGAGATCTACACCGTCAGTATTGGTGGTATGGTGTGAATAGTGATTTTTCTGGTTTTGTTATGATATTTTCCACCTATCAGCAGGTGAAGGCGGAGCATCAATGACCATATAGACTTTTTTCAGTAGTAACCCATTCCTAAGTGGAAGTGGAATGATGTCAGGATGGATTTTGTGATGGGTTTACCGAAGTTATCTTGAGGGAATTATGGATTTTTGGTTCTTGTTGATAGACTCATCAATGTTGCACATTTCTTCCAATTAAGTAAACCTTCAGTGTTTATGAGCGTGGAAGGATGTACATCCAAGAGATTGCAGGTTTTCATGGGGTTATATATTCTATACTTTCATAAATGGATGCATGTTTTACTTCTCGTGTCTGGAAAGGACTCCAAACGACATTGGGTACATAGGTACTTCTGAGTACAACTTACCATCTCTAGATAGATGGCCAGTCAGAGTGCACGATTCAAGTTTTGAAGGAAATGGTACGAGCATGTATCCTGTATTTTGGGGGTTCTTGGGAGTGACACATATCCCTAGTGGTGTTTGCCTACAATAATAGCTTTCAGTCAACAATTAAGATGGAACCTTATGAGGATGTGTATGATAGGCCATTCCGATCACCCCTATGTTGGCTGGAGGTAGGAGAGACATCTATTTTGGGACCTCGTATTGTCTATGAGACTGGTGAGAAAGTGGAGTTGATTTAGAAGAGGATGGCTACTATATATTCACTCCAGAAATATTATGTTGATCGACGGAGATGACCTATGGAGTTTGAGGACAGAGATCATGGTTTCTTATGTATCATACCGAGGATGGGACATATGAGGATTAAGTGACATGGGAAGATTTTCCGGTGATACGTTGGTCCATTTGAGGTTTTTGAGAGAGTTGGACTAGTTTCATATCGGTTCCAGTTACCTCAGAGGTACGAGGCTATCCACAACATCTTTAGTGTTTCTCATATTCGGCGGTACTTTTCAGGATAGTATCTTGTTTTTTAACCGGATGAGTTTGAGTTAGAGGTGGATGCATCCTTTGAGGAGCACCATATATGGATTGTTGAATGCAATACGAAGGTTCTATGTGGATGGTATGTTCCTCTAGTATGGATGATTTGAAAGCATTGTTATGTACAGGATGAGACATGGGAGAGGGAGGCCGATGTACAATCATAGTGGCCAGAGTTTTTTGAAGTTTCTTCTTCACCACCCATGGAAGGGAAAATCAGGGACGAATTGCATTAAGGGGGGAAGTTTGTAAGAACCTAGATCTTCTTTTCAAGTAAGGATCTTGATTTCAAGTTTTTTTTGAGGAAAAAGGATGAATATCAAAAAAAAATAAGTACAGACCTTTTACTCTTGACTACATGCAGTGTACCTAGTTTCCTCATGTATCCATGTAAAGTCTATGTAACGACTGAGTACATGGCCGTGTGGAATACCTAATGTGGGGTTCGGTAGAGGCATGTACATGGTGTGTACATTAAATGATCAGGCCATATAAATTTATTTTTATTTGATTGATCAGACTGGGGTCGCATCTGATCTATAGAACCAATCTCTTCTTCCCATGTTTCATATAAGAGACCAACAAGATATCCTAAAACATAAAAACCATACCATTCCTCCATCCGGGCTCCGATTAAGACGCTGCCAGGTGAATTGGATACCCACTGGTGAGTTCTCTTCTCTCTTGAGTTATATAAGGTTGAACAATTTTTGACCATTTTGTAGATCTACGACGTTTTATGCCAATTCAAAGTCTCACCTTCAAGATTTTTCATCGTACAATGTCAAAGTTGGTGGTTTGTGACTTAATTTGATTGTATTTGGATTATATATTCTAAATGTTCCGAAAACCCTTATTTAGGGTATTGCGTATTGTGGATTTTAACTCTATTTTTGGCCTATTATGGTGTGTTTGATGAGAAGGGGTTGGTTGGTTTTTCATAAAGTTTAATACCTTGATTATGGGCATGCTTTCCCATGTTTGATTGATATTGGCCGTTGGGTCCATAATTTTCTGTTAGGATGAATTTTTTTCCATGCCTAGTGTTGTTAAGATGGAGTTTCTATTTATATGAGATGCATGTGATTCACATTGTGAATGTAGACCAAATGGAATTGACTATGAGAGTTTCCTGATGTTGGGTCATTTATGTATAACTTTTGTTATCTTTGACCGGAGGCATTGACTATGAGAGCTTCCATGGGTTCATTGACCAGAGGAGTTAGACTGTGAGAGCATCCCAGAGGGTCATTATTAAATTTCTGTTGGACCATAGGGAATTTACTATGAGAGCTGAAAGAGGTTCATTTAAATTATTGTTTCTACACAGACCAAGGGGTATTGACCGTGAGAGCTACCCGTGTGGTTCTTTACAATTGATTGTTTCTATATAGTTCCAGAGGGGTTAGTGTATGATAGAATTCCCAAATGGTATTTATTATTTATTGATATGATGATATGTTAAACCCAAGGGTATTAGACTATGAGAACATTTCCAGATGGCTGCTTATGGATGATTGTTTGATTGTGATGAGCCTTCCAAGACAAAACACAAGATTGGACCCGGTCTTACATGATTATTTAGATGATATTTTGAGAGGTCTGTTATTATTGTTATACTGAGGGATAAAAAGATTATGTTGGATCCCAATCTTAAATTATTTATCATTTTAAATAATTTAAAAATGTAAATGAATGTAATTAAAAACTATAGGATTGTTTACTTTTGAGTACTTACTAGTTTATTGCTTCATGTTTGCATATTACCTGCAATATATATTCATTGAAATTTAGGCATAGATATTTTTGTGGTTACCTACTGGGATTCATCTCACACCCTGTTTGGGTCATGCATTTAAACCCAAACATATTATATGGTTGCAGATATAGATAAGGGCATGTTCCCTTCTTCCTTAGGTAATTGATTGTTTTTGGAGCTAGAGGGCATGGGACCAAGATAAGGCTTGTGATGCTATTGGAGTTTTTTACTATTTTCATTACATTGGTTTTAGTATTGTATTTCGAGCATTGTGACTTTTTGGGATGAATTCCTATATACTTGTGACATTCATCATAATGTATATATATATACTACATTTTATTATACTATCAGTCTTCTGATGTTTAGTTTTTTCTATGGTATTACTTCTTCCGCTATTGATTGTTGTTGTTATTCCTCTACATATTTTGTGCCAGTGAGGGCATAGTTTCCCCACTATTAGACTTTGGCCCTCACTGGTAGTCAGAAGCCTCTGACGTTTAGGGAAATGTGTTTGAGGTCATGTGAACAAACGGTTACAGGTTAACCTTGGGAGGAACCCCGAACTGGGACAGTATAATGTGAGTTATTAAGAAAATACATCTCTATCTAGATACGAATACGAAGAGGTGTCTCTAGAACTGATGTTTCTATGTGTGAAACCTAAAAACGGTGCATTGAGCTAGACTCGAATGAGAACTGGTGCATAGAAACTGGCCCTGTTACACTCTTGGTTTGACTCTTCTGTGGGATATGCTTTGGTGAATTCATAATCTTAGTACGAACCATTATTAACAGAACAAAAAAATCCATAAGAATATATGTTTGGAAGTATATCATGGATAAAATAAATCGAAGCCTAGAAATTCATAATTAAAGGAGATAAATGTAATTTATATACTATCCCTTTAATGTAATTAGATTCCCCATTTTGTTTAATAGTTTAATATACTTATCCCTAATTTTCCTTTTATTCTTGCTAATTTCCTATAATAGGAGGAAACGAGCTAACAACTGATGCGAAGATCAATGTGATGGCTTCCCTAATGTGATTCACAATATGATGGCTGTGAGAATTGAAAAAATTGTCATGATACTATATCTTGAATAGAATCATGGGTCAATAGGAACTTCTACCATCCCCCACAAAGAAAGAACAAGTCACAATCGAGAGATTAATGCGATAAAGGAATCCTACATTCAATTGATCATCCAATCCCACAATCACCGAACCATGGATCAACTCTATTGAGAATATCTTCTCCATCCTTAGATGCTTCGAAAAAGAAATGGTTCTTCGAGATTCTTATCATATGGAGGGTGAAGATTATAAATGATTGAAATCGACCAAAAATATGAATCATGAGGAAGAGATCGAGGTGCTGAAATGGAATGATGTTCAGAAAATGTTTTTCAATAAATATTTTCCCCACAACCTCCGAATTAAGATAGAGAGGGAAATCCTTGACCTAATGAAAAAAAGGACAAAAAATCCATCACAGAATTTGGGGAAAACATCACACGGCTTGCACGATACACCTCAAAATTTTTCATTTCCCCTGAATGTAATGTTGACTGTTTAATTGGTGGGATAAAAAATAGCCTATGGAAATAGATTGAAATCCATGAATTTGATAACTATGAGGAAATTTCTCGATGTTCCCTCTGTGTATATTTAAATATCAATGAATATCAGTGGTATCATGGGGATAAGAAGAGGAAAGTGGATGTAAACTTTTGTAGTCCGATGGATAAATCTAACGGTGCTAAG
This sequence comes from Viscum album, assembly GCA_963277665.1. NCBI lineage: Eukaryota > Viridiplantae > Streptophyta > Magnoliopsida > Santalales > Viscaceae > Viscum > Viscum album. The sequence goes on along the minus strand of OY728121.1, from coordinate 1,071,026,075 downwards.
AAATTCCATCACCCTGCTTTTTCAATGGCGTGGAAAGAAGCACCTCCGAAGTTGAATAAGGTGAACAAGGAAATTCTCTAGGTGTGGAAGAGAAGGTCACCCATCCAATAATTTCCAATAAGATAAACCCCTCAATACGACTAAGGAAAGGAATGATTCAGTCAACCCTCAACACATTGTTCATTGCTACAACTGAAAAGAACCGGGGAACTTCATGAACCAGCTCCCTAATCTAAGGGTAATTAGAGGTAACCAACAACTTCAAAGAAAACAAGGGAGATATTTTTCTATCACTACTACTGATGTGAATCCTAATAATGATGTTGTGTTTGGTAACCTTGTTATTCTATCAAGAATAGTGAATGTACTTTTTGATTCTGGTTCTACACATTCTTTTATATCCAAAATTTTTATTAGAACAATCTAAACACCACCACAAAACATGGAAGTAAAGATGTTGGTGAAAATAGAAAATGGGGAAATTATTTCATCCTATGTACATAACTCCTACCCTATCACCATTTATGTATTGAACTTTCTAAAGAACCTTATCATACTCCATCTAGTGTAATTTTAAGAAATTATTAGCATGCATTGGATTTCCCTATATAGGTCCTACATAAATATTCGTGGGAGGGAAATCACTCTCCATATGGTGAATCGACCCCTGATTCTATACAATTGGAAGGAGGAGGACGAATCCTATTTAGCACCACCCTCTTAAGCTTGGATATTACTGACCTATTAGAATGTGTATATTTCACAAATGATTGAGTAGACGGAAAGAACCATCCTTGAAGACATGCTTATTGAGAGGGAATTTGTTGATCTGTTTCTCGAGGAATTTCATGGTCATCCTCCAATAAGAGATGTTAAATTATTTTTTGATTTTATACATTAGAAATTTCAAATATCCAATACATTTTATAGGAGGGATGTTCTAGATCCTGAGGATATAAATAAACAACTACATAACAATCATGATAAAGGCTTTATATGCCCAAATTCTTCACTATGGGTTGAACTAGTCCTCTTCATCAAGAAGAAGGATAGATCAATGCGTTTTTGAATTGATTATTGTGTGATAAAAAAAATCGCGATAATGAACAAGTATCCATTGTCAAGAATTGATTACTTGTTCGATCAAATATGAGGAGCAAAATAATTTTCCATGGTGAATCTATAGTCGGGATATTACCATGTTACGTTGAAGAAGGACGATATCCCCAAGACATCTTTTCATACAAGGTATTGGCATTATGAGTTTATAGTGATTCCATTTGGACTAACGAGTACTCCAGAAATCATCACAAACTTGATGAATAGAGTCATTAGAGATTACCTAAAATAATTTGTGGTAGTATTTATTGATGATATTAAAATATACTCCAAAACCCAGGAGGATCATGATGTTCATCTGAAAACTGAGTTTGAGACCATGCGAAAGGAGAAGCTCTATGAACATTACATCACTTTTGAGTTCTGGTTTAAGGATGTCTCATTACTGGGGAATATCATCACAATAAATGAGATATCTATAGATCCTTCCAAAAAACAATTGAGGGGTGGTTGAGGCTGAAATATTATATGGATATTCGTAGCATCCTAGGGTTAGCAGGATATTATCACCAATTAGTGAGAAATTTTTCACGATTTTGAAACCCTCCTACCAAGATAAATTTGAAGGAATTATGTTTTCTTGGAATGAATAATGTGATGAAAGATTCACAAATTTAAAGAATAGGCTTATCACTTCCCTTGTGCTCACACTACCCACAAGTGGGGAGATTTTCATAATCTTAAGTGATGCTTCAAATAAGGGCCAGGTATATGTGTTTTTCTAGAATGAAAAATTCATTGCCTATGCCTCAAGGAAGATTAAAATTCAAGAGAAAAACTATCCCACAAATGATCTGGAGTTGAAAGCTGCTATATTGGCCTTTAAAATATAGAATCATTATCTATTTGGGTAGAAGTTTCAAAGATATAAAGATCAAAAAATTATCCAATATATATTCACATGGAAATACCTGAATATGTGGCAATGAAGATGGTTAGATCACATCAAGGATTACGACTGGTTAATCCATTACTACCCACAGAAAAAAAAAACAAGGTAAAAAAAACTCTATGAATAAATGACCCATAAATTATATTAATTATGATATTTGAAAAGGATCTAATATAATTACATTTTATGAATATAGATGTGGGAATCACAAACAAGTGAATGTCATCAATCCTTTCACAAATTATTACTCAACTGTCTCTTTTTGATTTTTTAAAGGATGTTTAAAATGATGATGATGGAATTCAGATGAATGTAGAAACTATCAGAATAGGTAAATCCTCAGAATTCAATGTTAATAATGAATTAATTTTTATATTTGGATTGAGACTATTTATTCAATCAAATATTTAGTTATGAAAATAACTTTGGATGATGCACATATTTCAAATTTATTTATTCACCCAAGAAACAAAAATATGTATTGAGATCTCCAAGAGCACTATTTATTGGATAACATAGAGAAGGAGATCACTAAATATACATCGAAGTTCTTGATATGACATTAAGTGAAGGTAGAGGTCCATATGCTTAAGTAGACGATGAAACCGTTACCCATACCAACCTAGAAAAGGGAAAACATCACCATGTACTTTGTCACTAGACATGCAAAGACATCCAAAGGAAACAATGCTATCTGGATTGTTGTGGATCATCATACAATGACTAATGTCTTCATGGAATTTCGATCGGATTTATCAATGGATCAATTGGCATGGATATGCATCAATGAAGTGGAAAGGCTGCATGGATTACCACTATCAATTGTGTCGGATTAAGATATAAGATTTACCTCTATGTTTTGGAAGAGTCTCCAATATGATCTGAACACTGAGTTGAAATTAAGAATTTCTTATCACCCTCAAACCAATGGCCAATCTGATAGGACTATCTAGAAACTTGAGGGAATGTTGTGAGCTTTCTCAATAGACTTAAAAGGTGGATGGGAACAACATCATTATTTGGTGGAGTTCTCTTACAAAAACAGTTTGCACTCAAGCATCCAAATGGCTCATTATGAAGCCCTTTATGGGATGAGGTTTATAACACCATCATGTTGGGTTGAAGTTGGGGAAAAACATCTAAGTCTGGAAATGGAAAAAGAAATGGTGGATAAGGGTAAGACCATCCAACAACACATCAAAGCTATCCAGTGTTGACAAAAGAGTTATTCTAAAAAACATTGATGATACCATGTTTTTGATGTTGGAGACATGGTAATCCTCCACATATCTCCATGTAAGAGGCTTATGAGATTTGGGAAGTAGTGAAATATTAGTCCAAGGTACATCAACCCTTTTTAGATCCATGATCACATCAGAGTAGTTGCCTATTGACTAGAGCTCCCATAGAACCTGTCTCAAGTGCATGATGTATTCCATGTATCACTCCTGAGGAAGTACATACCTGACCTATCACCTGTACTCAATATAGAGGTAGTACCATTGGATAATGACCTATATTATGAGGAGAATCTGGTGAAGACATTAGATCATAGATTAAAATTTCTATTAAATAATATGATACCCCTGGTCAAGGTGTTATGGAAAACCCACAAGATTGAAGAAGCAGTGTGGGACCCAAAGGATGTGATGAAGCAGAGTTACTATCATCTATTTTACTGTGTGAAAAGAATATTTCAAGGGAAAAAATCTTAAAGGGGGTAAGGTTGTAACCAGAAAATTTATGAATTTAATTAACATTGTTTTAATTAAATGTCCTATAGATATAGATAACACATGAACACATTTTATTATTATATACAATTGGATTTAAATGGTCACTATGTGTCCTTACCATTGATAATATACCCGTTGAAAAGTGATCACATGACTAGTATAAATATAGGGTTTTAAAAAATACATTTGGCAGAGAAAAAGGAAGTGATGACATCATCTAATAGGATCATACCTTATGAATCCCATTTATAGGAGCTTCCTAGGGAGATAGAATTTCTGTTCTTTTCCCTATACCATTCCCAAGTAGATATCCCACAACTTAAGCATGAGAGAAAACTTTTACAAGAGAAGTTCATGTTCATCGAGATCACGACCCAAACCATGTTCACTGAATAACCCCATGAAACCCCACCATCACACACCTTACTCGTAGGGCACATACTGGTGTAATAAAGGGATATATATCAATTCCATAGTATTATGATTATGTACATTTGTTTTTTATAGAATAAGGAATATAATTTCATTCTATTGTTGTTACTTTGTAAATTATTTTCTGAAGCATAATTAGTATTTTGGATAATATTTGAATCCAATTAAGGAATATATTTTCATGAATTATTGAATTTTTGAAATAAATAATATTTTAATAAACTATTTTTATTAAATTAAATTTAATAAATATTAGTTATCATATAATTTTTATAAAGTCCAAAGTAACTTTCATTAAGGTTTAAAAACTATTTCTGCCAAATACCGTTAATTTTCAATAAATGTTGGTTTTTATTTTAAAAGTGAAAATTCAATGATTTATAATATTATTTAGAAAAAATTAAAAATAAAATTTTGAATTAGGACATCAAAATTATATAGTGGTTAATTTTTCATAATTTTTTATGGCAGTCAAATTTTTGGTTAAAAATTAAATACCGTATAAATATATAATGTGTTTCATGATAACATAATAACCGAACAATGATGTAATAAAATAAAACAAAAGTGATATTAATTCAAATATATTATTTAAATTTAAAATAATTTTATTAGATTTTTTTGTTTTATTTTATAATTCGTTAGTGAATCTTCCGAGACTTATTAATTATTTAAAGAATTGAAAATAATTTCCTTCAGTGTGCGACTCACCTCCACATAATCCAGGATAATATTTTTTTTATATTCACCCCTTGGACTTATATAAATCTGTTTTCCACTCCCCTTTTCCAAGAACCATGGCGAAAACCTTTGGATGTTTATAGGTTTTAAATATTTTAGTGTGTAGTGTCCAAAAATAAAAGTATAAATAATTTCTCCACATATCCAAGTTTTCTTATATTATTAGAAACATTAATTTTCAATTAAAAAAGATGGGGTATGTTTTTTAACCTCCCGAAAACATCCCTTTTTATGTGTGAATGATTAGAGACCCCTTTCCCTCTCATTAGTCCCTCTTTTGTACCCACATTACCAGGATGAAATTCCATATGGGATTTCTATATTATCATTTCCATTCCAATAATTTCTTTTATATTATGCATGTAAATTGCATTTCATATGTTCGGATATGATGTTACATGATCCCCTTACTACCCATTTCATTTATACATGATGATATACCCATTTCCTAATCATTAAAACATTTTAAAATTTTCATTTTGATGTTATTATACTTATGAAATTGCACCATGATTTTCCATACCAAAATCATTGTGTAGTAAATACCATACAAATTTCACTTTCAAGGGTATTCACCTCTATGATCATGTACTTATTTTTTACTGTCATACATTTATGCAATCCACATTCCTTTTTTGTGCAATAAATTGTTATGTTTAATGAATTCAGGTTGTATGATATATGTGGAACACTTATAAATGAAAATGAATTGATTATGAAGGGTGTGCCCTGATAGCACTCAAATCCATTGGGTAATGTTTTGTATCAAGATACTTTAAGTGAAATGAGATTTCACTCATGATAATTCATGTGAAATGAGGGTTTTATGATGCTAATTCTTGTGTAATGAGGGTTTACTCATGCTAATCCATGTGAAATGAGCCTTTTCTCATGCTGATATCATGTTGTATCTTGTTGCTACATTTCCATGTTATGAATAGTATGCTATATCATGCCTTTATGTTTATATTTTTTTTATGATCTATTGATATTTCTATTGACTAAAATGTATTATCTACCTCATGTTATTCCATGTTTATTCCCTTAGTAGTATTTATAGATCACCCTTTTCTTATGTATGTCCTCTAGTTATCCCATGCAATTCTATGTATGAAGAAATATTGTGGTCATGTAAAATATGTTTTCCATAAATATGTGTATCTCATGTTTTATGTTATTATGTAATGATATTAAGACCTAAAGACACCAAAACTCATGATCATATGATTTTCATTTAGTGCATGTTTATATATTAAATCATTTCTAAATATGAAATAAATAACATGCTTGTTATAGTCTCTAGGTATTGGGAGACCCATATGTGAGCTCAGTTTCCTCACATGTCTATAAAAGTTTTCTCTTTACAAGTTTAAAATCCATGAAGGTGGGGAGACTTTGATAAATCCAAAATTAATATTTTAATCTTTGGAATATTTTAATGAATATTGATTTAGTTGGTCATAAGGTTGCATAGAATTATTATGCATGGACTGCCTTGGTACAGATATATTAAAAATATTAAATATAATGTACCATGTGCATGTAGTTTTTCTATAGTGATTGAATATAACTTGAATGAAATTTCTGATAGGAAATCTATGACCTTCATTAGATCTATAATGTGAATTTTAACCTAGGTGTGACATAACCTTTGTGAGCATTAGGTGTTTGGATTAAGATCTATCATTGGTAAAATAAGAACTAAATAAATTATATAATTAATTTATTATCTATTAACTAGAAGTTACCAATTCTACTATTTATAAACCATTTTTTGAAAAACTCTTAATGATGGCCACATAACCCTGGATATTTAAGAGGAGATGTTGTAATACCATATGATTTCAAAAGAGGAACATAATATTTGATAGAATATATAATAAGAAAAAACAATTTTAAAAGGGAATATAAAACCCTAAGACTTTATGATATAATTATTTATAAAATTATTCAATATCATAAATATCATACAATGAACACAACACCTGGTTTTGAGGAAGAAAAGTACTCTATTAAAATATTATTATTTTAACATGACCATTATAACATAGTCCTTTAGTTGGGGAGTATGAATAGAAGAAATATATTTTAAAAATTAGTTGGTTTACACATACATTAAATAAATTCAATGGCAATATATTAATAATAAAAAAAATAATAATCATTTTAATGAAGAAGAAATATTTTCTAAAAACTGTATTTTTAAGGGTCCTCTCTTCATGCTTTGAGAAATTAAATTAATTGTAATTTTTCAAATTTTAGAATTTTTTTCAAAAATAAATGTTAATTTATTATATATAGATGTAAACAAAATCCTTGGGTGAATTTTTGTGAATTTTATAAAAAGATTAATTTTTTGATGAATAGTGAAAATAGAGATTTTTCTTGAAAACATAATTTTCATTTAAATTATTTTAAAATTTAATTTACTATAATTTTTTTTAATATAAAGTAAATTCAATTATAATACCATTTAAATAATTTAGTTTATTTTAACCAAATTAATATTTATTTCTGATATTAATTTATTATATACTTATGAGAAATGTCTCTTTGGAAAAATAATCTTTCATTATGTATGCTTTTTAATTTTAAATTAAATCTTACCATTTCAATAAATTGATTCTAAAAAAATGGACTGAATATTTTTAATCAGAATAATTTATATTATCTAATATGGTTATATTATTTCTTGAACATAATGAATCATGGGAATATTAATAAACTAATTATCCCAGTTAAGGTAAAAATAGATTTACCTGGGGGTAAAACTAAGATGGTAAGGGTTTAAAATAACCTAAAACGTTTCCCACACCCATTTTATAAACATATTTCGTCCCCATAAAATCTAACATTCTATAAATACCCATTTTATAGGCTTTTGGAATGAGAAAAATTTGTTTATCACTTTATTTTTTCAAAAATTTAATTTGTATAATCTCACCAACTTATAAAAGGCCCCCCTCTCCTCCACACTTCACAATTTGAAAAAAAATTAGTTGAAGGAAACCATTCAAAAATATCTTACATAATGATATCCTCACGTTTAATATGATATATTTTCAATATGAATCGCTCATAAGAAGGCTTAAGGTACACACCTAAAATGGAACTCTGAAGAAGAGGTAAAATTATTAAACATGCATATGGGATTTATTTATTATTCCACTTAGCTAAAACAATATTCAAATATGATAATATAATAACACTACTCTATAATATATACTATGATTTTATTATGTTAAGGGTATAACCTAGATCCATCAACAGTTTAATAAAATGGTAAATGAAACCGTCTATCATTTGTACGTCAGTTTACTACCTCGTGTGCCAATGTTATTAATTTTCTATGACAACCTTTCAAGGCTTGGTATAATGATGTATTTAACATATTTATAATACAATTATGGGGGTTTTAATTTTTTTTAATTATGATATCACATATACCTTCTTACATTCCATTTCATGGGGGGATATGAAAATTTCGCTCATGTGTACGATGCACTATTTCCTTGTGACGCAATGGGATTAATTTTTTGCATATGCACTAAATAAAAGGTATTGAGGTTAATTTTAACTTGTATATTTGATATTTATGAACTAAAAATACTTATGAAAATATAATATGACATATAAATTCATACCTTCCAATTTGTTGGAAGAAAATAATTTCGCCCATTCATATGTGTGGACTACCTCCTCCACGTAGTGAAGTGAAATGTTTTTCATTTTATTTTTAAAAGGATAGAAAGAAGTATATATTTGAATAATTTAAATTAAATATTTGATATAATAATTATTATTTATACATAAATTAATATTTATTTTCATTTTCCCATCTATTTAGGAAAATGGAAACAATGTTCATACATACGTACGACCTACCGTCTACATTATTGGTGTAATCCATTTTCTATATATAACTTTAATAGATTACTATAAATAAATAAATGTTGAATATATATGATATCTACATTAAGGATAATATTTCAGATATTATTTGACCTTGATAAAAGTAAAATTTCCAAAATTAATGGACTAAAACAATTTGAAAAATGAAGCAATTATCATAAGAAACATGTTATTTTAACAAAGAATTGATAATAAATGGGTGATAAAATACTATAAGTAAATAATATAAGGTATGGGATATATGATTACTTTTAATAGATATATAATAATTATAAATGTATTATATAGGAAGTTCAGAAACATATGAAAGATATTGAACATGATGTAAGGGTTTCTCATTTGACTTTTACAACTGTGATACATGAATCATATTCTGTAATTATCATGTTGTGGGTTGTATATAATTCCCCATTTTATAGGCCATATCATGAAACTATATCTATTATTGGTATTTAAATGTTAATATTAAGTTATTTCTTTCATGTTACTTATTATTAAAATGGTACCAAATATATAAGCGTTTATTTCACAATCCCATCAGTACTCGAGATTGTTTTTTAATATTCCTTGGGTAATTATTTGATATTTCATTCATAAAATCAATTAATGTTATTCTACTTTGGATATTCATTAAATTAGTCATGTTATCATACCAGTTTTACATTTTTGATATATAAAATGATTGATATTTTTTTTAAGAATATCCAACTCTATTTCTCTGTATGATCAAAAATCATTCTTCATGAAAATAAATATTTTCTAAAAACGGTTTCAAAAATGTTTTTAACCTTAAAAAAATATTTTTAAGTGAATTTTAACCTGAATTTAATTTTTTTAATATGATATTTCATGTTTTTAAAACAATATTGTTTTTACTTTTATAAAAAATGTTAAAGGAATCCTTTTTTAACATGTATGGCATGAGCTGTATTTTCTTCCGTCATAACCAATAAATACATTAATGCATATTTTACTTATTTTCAAAGTTTTTTTTCAAATAATGTAATTTTTAAAATGTTTTGTGAATATATTTTCTTAAAATATTATTTTTAAAATGCAATGTTTATTTTCATCGAGGATATTTCTATGTATTTTTCATGCTATTTCTCTCAATAAATGACATAAACCATTTATTTTACATATGATTAAATAGGGATATGTTATATTGATATCATATTTATTATTTCCTTAGATGTTTTATTATTTATTTGACTAAGGTTGTACAATTTTATTTCTATTCACCATATTATGAAGGATTTTTTATAATAACATTATTTAATTGGGGTAAGTAGTAACATTTATATATTAGTATATAAATATGAATTATTATGTTTTTAATGTTTCACTCCTTTAATATGATGAATTCATTAGACTTATAAAGTGATTTATTGGGCTAGTTATAGATAGTCCCTCCACATATCGACAAGTCTAATGAAACAAATCATTTGGACAAATTAGATGTGTTTCTACAAAAATATTTATAACATCTTTTGAAAGGTCGAGATAGTGTGTTTCTGTTGTATGAAATCATTCATTCCCTCATTACAAGATTAATTATTGATATCATTTTTAATGTTCTATTATTTTAATTATCCATTAATAAGTTTCAAGATTTTGTGATTATTTATAAGGATTTATTTGATCATCATTTATTTCTTCTATATTATGATCAGTTTATTGATTAAATGCCATGCATTTCAATTAAATAAATTTTCATATTTATTGTTATTATTTATTAATGATAGTTTCCACAATACACTTACCCTTACTAAGCATCTAATATCACCCATATATTATTTTATATTTCTCCTAGGATACCAAGAAGAATTTTGGATTGATATGAAGGGATAAAATATATGGAATAGCATAATTAAATAATGAAAAACATTTTGTAATTTATGTTTTAAAATGAAATGTAAATTTCAAAAAATTATTCATTTAAAAAAAATACTAAACTATTTTTTCATTCATGATGTAATTCCTTTTATCTAGTTCCAATTTAACAAAGAAACCCCTTGATCTTGGATACCGGAGTCAGCGTAATTACAGTTGGTATCATTTTATGTTTAATAGATACATTGGGAAAAGATTTTGGAAAACATAGATTTAGAAATAAAATCCTATGATAAACAATGAGGATATTTATAGAAGAACGCCCAAGAGATTTATTAAGGTAGATATTATTTGTTTTTTCCTAGAAGTAAATATCTGTCTAGATATTAAAAGTGGATGTGGTCTTAGAAAAGATGTATATAGAAGTAATAAATATGAAAATGGTTTTTCTGGCATGACTCAAGCATTACCTGGTACATGAAAATGGGCCTTACTATGCACCCAATTTGACAATCTTGGGGGATATTCTTTGTATAAGTAAAATTTTCTTTAAAACCCTTAATAAGGACGTGAAATATTTTTATTATTTGGAATATTTCCCAAACAAACCTTGTTTATGATTTTTAGATTATCCATCTATAAATATTTAAAATTCATTTACCTGGTTCACTATTTTAGGTATTATACATTATGATACATAATTTCATGATCTAACATGGTATATTCAATTTTTTATAAATGGATCCTAGTTGATGGAATGGAAACTGTATCAATTCAAATTATCTAAAGAGTATTAATATTCATTTATTTTATGGTATTAATCTAATATTGTGAAGGGAACTATACTCCAAAACATTTTCATAATACAAGGACATAATACCATATTATGTCAAAACAAAGAAATATTCATCTAAGTATTTTTTATATAAAGGGAATCAAGAAAAGAATAGGGTGATAGAATGCAGAAGGTGGGGAGTGGAAATTCTAGTGGGTTGGGCCTACGGGTCGTGTAATGGCCATGGTATGCCTCTCGGCCTTCATTTCATGTATTACAGGTCATGTTAGGCCTTGTGCCTTGGGCATACGGGTCATGTGTGGGTTCCCCTTCAACCCTTAAAATGGGGATTATCTATAATAAAATAAATAGTCCTTGAGGCCATTCGGTCATAAGAGGGTGATAGAGAAAATGAACAATGTGAATATGGAAGTAAGGGGATTCCCACATGTGATAATTGTATAAAGAAACACCCTGGTACATTCTTGAAGGGAATGTTAATTTGACTCATGTGTGGAGATAAAGGGAATCAGGAACATGAATGTAATGGTAAGAAAAAAACTTTTATATTTTCTATTTTATCATCAAGGATTTGGGTCACTACAAAATTGAACACCTAAAGTAGTAAGTGAATATATCTTGGATGAAGATACGAGATCGAGCTCAAGTATATGATATTACTTCAAAAAAGTGGAATAATTAATGTGATTGTTTTTGGATTATTGAATTATGTTATAAGACTATGTTATCAATGAAATTATGGTTATAAAAATTATGAATTTTAAAAGTATTTTACTATAGTATTATTCTTGATGTATTTGATAGGATATTGAAAATAGTATGATATCCAAGAAAATGATTTTATGGAATGTTGATATTTTTGGAAAACACAAGATTGAGGTAAAATAACCCTTAATATGTGTCATATATTGAGTAAATAATGATAAATAAAAGTTTTTGGGATATTATTGGTAACTTCAAAATTGGTTAGTTATTTAAGTTATAATTGTTGGAGTTTACAACATGTTTGGATTTGTGGAATATATTCCTTAATCTGATATTTTATTTTTAGAAGAATATAATTTTGTTTAAGGTTTTATGGTGATCATGGTATTAAAATACATGAAATTTGATATTAAGAATCACTTTATTTTATATGGGAAATATAATTTTGATTTAGTGACCTTCCCTTTAAATTTGGTTAGAAAAATTTTAAACAAGCCTTTAGACTAACTATTTATTGATTGGATTATGTTGAACTTTTAGTGTTACTAGATAACATTTTCCGACAATTTGTTTCGTAAATACATGAGGAATATAATGTTACTTTTTTATGGATCTTATAATCTATGAAAAGATAATTTTAGTTCATCAGGCATTTAAAAATTTTCTTTTTGGATATTTATTTCTTAGAGTAAGATATGGAGTAGAAATTATTGAAGAATAACCAATGGAATAAATTTCTCCCATGGAAAAGAATGATATAATGTTATAATATTTTCTGATTTTCTTAGATAGTAAAATAATTCCTAGACAATAGGAAAAGGATCTTGAAAAGAAATTTTATATTAATACCTTCATTTCTCAAAAATTTATTATCATTTTAGTATTAATACATTTTCAGTTTTTGGTTAAGAACTTTTTTTGATCTACTAATTTCTTATTACATATGATATCTAACTCTCCCAATAAATATTTATGTTATTTTACATGTTCTTATCATCACTTCCAACCTATGTTTCTCTAATTATTAACCTAGTTATGTGATTTTTCTAGACGTGATTCATAATTACATTTATCTATTTTCAAGAATATTTCTTATTAACCCTTCTCACCATGTGAGATTTTTAAAATGTTATTTTCAAATTTAAAACCATTTATTACAACGATCAATATTAAATTATGAGGATTCAATTAATTTTTTGGGTAGAATGTAACAACCTAGGATTTTAAAGTATGAACATCATAATTGATAGCATATATAACACACAAACCCAATATTAAAATATAATGTAATTCATTATGACTTTATTATATATTTATTTTTAGACAAATATAATTTATTATATTACTTGAAATGTATGCAAAATTGGGGTCAAAAGAAACACGATACTCTACTAAAATATTATTATTTAATCATGACCACTACAACCTATCCATTATATTGGTGGGTATGAATAATAATAAAGAAATTACGGAAATTATATGTTTTAATCATCTATAAAATAAATTAAATGGTTATGTATTTATAATAATTAATACAATTTTAATCTGACAGAAAAAAGAAATGTGTTTTTTGGAAAACTGAATGTCTCTAAATGGATATCTAGTCGCCCTTTGGACAAATAAGTATAAATTGATTTTAAATTTTTTTAGGAAATTTATTTTACAAAATAATATTCATTTTTAAATCAAAATGTCGTAATAATATTGGGGTGATTTTTTGTGAGTTTTTTGAAAAGAATAATGTTTTAATAAATAGTTGAAATTGAAATTTTTATTGAAAAATACCTCTTCATTTAAATTATTTTAAAAGTTAAATTTCAATTAAAATAGGTTTTAAATGAAATTAGTTTAATAATTTTTTAATTTTACTTATTTATGTCATTTAATAAAATTCATTTCGAATTTTGATATTAAAATGTTCTATACTTATCAAAATTTTCTCTTTGGAAAACTCCTCTTTTTTCTCTTCTGTGTTATAAATTTAAATTTAATTCTGCCACTTATAGGAGTTGAATTAGGAAAACTTGATTCCATATTTTAAATAATTATAATTTATATTAACATAATATTTTTAATTACCTTTTTACCATAATGAATAGTGAAAACATTAAAAAAATTAATTACCGCAGTTAAGGTAAAAATATATTTACTGAAGGTTGAACTAACAATAGAAGGGATAAAAATAACCTAAAATATATTCAAAACACTTTGGGTGACCATATATTGATATTTTCACCCTGTATTTTTTATAATAACCAATTTATTAGGCTTTTTCATTAGAAAAGTATCTATATAATTTTATCTTCTAAAAAATTACATGTTTTTCCTCTCCCCTATTATAAATGAGAACCCCTCTCCTCCCATCACAGTGAGAAAACATTTAAAAAAACTGTAAAAACCCGAACCTTCTTTTCAGGTATGTTTTTTCTTTTTTTTTGGTGTTTTTGAGAAAAGAGGAGTTTTTGGAAATTTTTGAAGTACACACCGTATACTCCTTCACCGTGTGAGGCCATGTGCTGGCCGTGTCCGAGCCACACACACGACTATGTAGGGGTGATGTGGAGGCCTCTTATAGCAGAGTACAGAAAAGGCGAGTACACGTCGTGTACTCAAGAAGTGCATGCCGTGTATTTTCTTTTTTTTTCATTATATAGACCGGGGTCGCGTATGACCTCCATAAATGTCTTCTTCTAGGTCTCGTTCGATCGAGAGACGTCATACGACCACGTATCTTCTCTAAGACCCCAATCCTCCATCCGTTCTCCGAATCGACCGCCGTCAATTGTGTTGGAACCGCAGCGGTAAACGCTTCCTTCTCCTAGAGCCTTGTTTTCAAATTCTTCCTCTTTCTCATGTTATCATGGGTTCAGAGTTTAGGAAGTTTTTATAGATCTACAATGTTATAATGAGATTCGAGCCTCGAGGTTCAAGTATATTGATCTCCTAGCATCAAGGTAGGTGGTTTGTGCCTTTTCGTTCGAGGTCTTTGAGTTTTATGTGAAATTTCCACCAATACCCTTGAACGGGGTATTGCGTGTTTATTGTTTTGCCCCTGTTGTTTTACAGCCTTGCTTGAATGCTTGTTTAGAGGTAATTTGGTAATGTATGAGGATAATTTATATGCTTGGATGTTTTTCCCATGCCTTGTTCTACTTACGACCTTTTGGTCTTGTTCATCCTTTGGCTGTTATACCTGTTTTGCATGCCTTGTGACCATAGGATGGAGTGTTGATTCCTAACATGCTTGTTATTCTATAGACTGGTTAGCCAAGTATCTCGGTTGGTTTACTTTGGACTTATAGCATTATTATGCACTGACTGGCATGGGGCCTTGAGAACCTGGTGCTATAGACTATAAGGGGATAGACCGAGTGAGCTTCCTCAGAGAGTCGTGGATATTATAGACTATAGGGGATAGACCGAGTGAGCTTCCTCAGAGAGTCTTGGATATTATAGACTATAGGGGATAGACCGATTGAGCTTCTCAGAGAGTCTTGTATTTTATATACTACAGAAGGGTAGACCGAGTGAGATTCCTCAGAGAGTCTTGAGATTTATAGGCTACTAGAGGAAAGACCGAGTGAGATTCCTCAGAGAGTCTTTGGTTGTTTGAATTTCCTTAAACCATTCCAGGCTATAGGGGGAATTGACTGAGTGAGCTTCCTCAGAGAGTCTATGATAGACCTGAGGCTATAGGAGGAATTGACCAAGTGATATTCCTCAGAGAGTCTCTAGACCTCGGGGCTATAAGGGGATTAGACCACGTGATCTTCCTCGGAGAGTCCCTGACTACCTTATACTATAAGGGGAATTGAGTGAGCCTTCTTCCTCGGCGAGTCTTATAAATTCGTATGACCAAACCGGAGGGGATAGGATGAGTGTACTTCCCAAAGGGTTGTTGGTAATTCTTGAATAATACTAGAGGGGATGGATGTGGGTACTTCCCAGAGGGTTTTCTGTTTGTGGTTAGCTATTTGCTTCACTACTTCTTATTGATATGTGGATTGTTTACTGCTGTGTATTATCCCATTCACTGCTTACTGTTTACTGTTTTCTGTACTTTAGCTGCCACATACTCACTGACTGTTAGGCATAGATCTTCTGGTTGTTGCCTACTGGGATTTAGTCTCACACCCTATTTGGGTCATGATTTTGGGCCCAAACAGATTATATTGCTGCAGGTATAGACAAGGGAAAGCACCTTTCAACTTCAGGTACTTGATTGCATTGGAGCAGGAGAGCATGGGACCAAGCCGAGGCTTGCGATGCTGAGTAGTTTATCTGTTTACCTTTCTTTTGTACTTTGGTTTGCACTATTGTATTTTCAGCATTGTGACTTGTTTGGATATTTTCCTATACATGTTTACCATGCATGATTTCATATATGTATGTGTTCCCCAGTTGTTTACGGTGTTAGTATTCCGTTGTTTGCTGTTGTTGGATATTTACTGCTTATGCTATTGTATGGGTTGTTTACTTCCGTTTTGTACTCTGCCAATGAAATGATAGTTTTCCCACTATCACACCCAAGGCCCTCGCTACTAGTCGATAGCCTCTGGCATTCAGGGAAATGCACTTGAGGCCATGTGACCAACTGGGTATGGAGCACCTCTAGGTGGATTCCGGAACTAGGACGTTACAAAGTTGTATCAGAGGGATTATTTTCTCTTGACATACTATTTGAATCCTATATCCAAGGATAGAATGGAATAGGTACTTGGTAATGTGCTGTGTCCGATATTAGCTAACCCATGTATAGGGAAAATCCATACTACCTCATTTATTGCAATTTTATTGGTTTATAATTTTACATTTGATTGATTTCACCGTTGGGTGATTCACATGCTTTGTGTTGTTACCGTTGTTGTTATTGCGGTTCTATTTCTATTGCAACCTGATGAGATGAGGGTATGCCGTCTCTTACATCATATAGGCACTTGTTAGAAATCACATTCCATGAATTCTTTCCATGCCATCTAGGATGCATTATCAATTTCACGTTGTTTTGATAGAAGTTGTGTAGATTATGTATGTTGTTGTGATTGCTTCTTTGATATAATCTCTTCTCTTTGATAGAGAATTTTTTTGTATAGTACCTTACTTAAATAGATGTGAAACTTTGGATCCTGAGGTTTTATGGGCCCTCGTGGACCAGAATTTGGTGGATCATTGCCTGGTTTCCTTGTTATAACTTGTATAAGATTCCAATCTTTGATTCATGGGGAGTATGGGCCCTCACGAATCGGAATTTGGCACCTTAACTCTTGTTTTCTGTGTTTTTTTGGATTCTGAACAGTTTCTGAGCTACTACCCAGAAAAACCTATAATACACAGTGTGTACTTTATTAATACACACTGTGTAGTTTTTAAACTGTGTCACTGACTGTGTGGGAAGAAACACGGGGTTGTGAAAAATCTTCAGGAACACACCGTGTTGTAGTGATCGTGTTTCTACCCGTGTGGCTAACGACACAGATAGATGAAACTTTGACTTTACATGCCATGTCCAATTATCAAACGCCATGCCACATAACCTAAGTGCCCGTCTGTGTCATGAACAATATGGGTCGGGGAAAACCTTCAAGTACATGCCATGTTCTCAAGGAGCACGCCGTGTGTAGTGAACTGTGTAGTCGGCCGTGTAACTAACAACACGGGTCACTGAAACCTTGTCTAGTACACGTAGTGTCCTTAGTGAATGTGCCGTGTATTCTAGGTTTAAGAGGACTGTGTGGGTTAGCCATGTAAGGAGACTTAGGCCGGGGAATAGAGTCCACGTACACGCCCCTGTGAATGGCTTTATAGAACACGCTGTGTAGTGTTTATATAGGCCGTGTAGTCGTGTTTTGTAAGACTTGAATGTTTCTTTCTCCTATTTTCCATCTTGTACTCTTGTGTTCTCAGTTTTTGATAATCCTTATCTAAGGTTTTCTTTTGACCTTTTAGAGCTATGCCACTGATACGTCCTCCTGTTGTTCATCAATTACTAGACGGTGATCAGACACCAGATATAGCCGATCAGGGACTTCCTACAGATCCTCCAGTTGTGCTAGTCTTGGCACCAACAGTTATTCCTGACATAGGTGTCGATGCACAGTTCAGGGAGGGGTTTACGATGATGATGCAGAATTTTCAGCGAGCACCGTGTCCTACCCCGTCGATGGCAGAATTGACGCAGGTTTTTCACAAGCATCACCCTCCTACTTTCTTAGGGGATGGAGGACCCCAGGCTACTGGGTCATGGATAGAGGCCACATGAATGATCTTCAATCATCCGGAGGTATCTCCAGAGAGGAGGGTGAAGATTGCTACCTACATGCAGCGAGACTTAGCCAAGAGGTGGTGGGATGTGATCTCACAGGTGGGGCACCAGCAGAATATGGCTTGGGAAGCGTTTCAGCGCATCTTCTATGACTTCTTCTACCCCGAGACTTTAAGGGACGATTGAACCCGATATTTTATGAGTCCGGAGTAGGGTACTCTTTCTGTTATGGAGTACTCATAGAGCTTTACTAATCTGCATCATTTCACGTTGATTCCAGCATGCAAAGAGTTATTCCTGGATAGGAAGTTTGAGGACAATCTCAGGCAGGAGATCCGTTCCCAGGTGAACATCTTCAGGTTGACTTTGATATCATCTATCGTCAACCAGGAGATGATCACATAGTGCAATATGAGGGATTCTGGAGCAGTGATCCAGGGCGGTTCGACACCCGGGATTAGTGTTCCGCCTTCCGATAATAGGAAGTGCCGCATGGAGTCTTCACGAGGAGATCAAACTAGGCGCGATGCATCTTCAGGTCACCAGGTAGTTTGCAACCAGTGCGATAGGAGCGGACATACTAGGCCGCAGTTCCAGAGAGACCCGATGGAGTGCCTATCTTGCAGCAAGATGGGCCATCTTTAGCATCTTTGTCAGATCTTATCACCTAGAGATTGTGGTAGGGGTTCTTCTTTGACCCCACGTTCAAGGGATTCATCGCTATTTTCTCACAACTCAGGTAACTGGAGTTCTTCTGGCCGTTCGGGCCAAGGTGGAGGTCGCGACTGGGGTGGTCAGTCACCAGGTTACCAACGACAGCAGAGTGGACCAGCTCAGAGTGGTCAGCCAGGGTCGTAGGTCTGCGGTACAGTCATACTTTTGCTGTGGAGCAGACCCTTCAAGAGCAGGATCCCAGACCTTCTACAGTTCGAAGTATGATATTAGTAGCCTCAGTTTTATCTTCATCTCTTTTCAATACTGGTGCTACACATAGCATTATCTCTATTACTGTTGTGGAGAGCCTTGGTCTTTGTATCTTTTCCTCTGTGGATAATTTGACTCTGGATACACCATTGGGAATGAGGACATCTAGCGTACGTCAGTTCTAAGAGTTCCCTCTTGAAGTTACATGGTGTCACTTCTTATGGGACCTCTATGTCCTGGAGATGACAAGATATGATGTCATTCTCGGAATGGACTGGTTGGTACCCTTCCAAGAATTTGTCGATTGTTATCGTCGCAGGGTG
Source organism: Viscum album (assembly GCA_963277665.1). Classification (NCBI taxonomy): domain Eukaryota; kingdom Viridiplantae; phylum Streptophyta; class Magnoliopsida; order Santalales; family Viscaceae; genus Viscum; species Viscum album. Next base: position 1,071,006,400 of record OY728121.1, on the reverse strand, counting down.
AGTTTCATATCACCAGAGGGTAGATCTTTTCTTCATCGAGGAGAGTGTGATGTCTAGGGGAGTCCATCAGAACCCGAGCATCATGGGTTAGGGGGAGTTACAACCTAGATTGCCAGTCTATATCTGGATGACCAGGGGACTTCATAGTTAGACTTTCCTCCAGTGGTGGATCATTTCAGGGATGTCTTTCTAGAGGAATTTTTAGGTTTGCCTCCAGAGCATGAGGTAGAATTCTTTACTGAGCTCGTCCTATGAGCTGCAGCGGTGTCCATTCCTCCTTATAGGATGGCTACACCCGAGTTGTAGGAGCTCAAGAAATAGTTAGAGGAGTTGCAGACAAAAGGATTCATCTGACCCAGTATTTCTCCTTGGGGTTCGCCTATCCTGTTTGCGAAGAAGGCAGAATGAACCCTCAGGCTTTGTGTGGATAATCGGAAGCTGAACCAGTTGACAGTCAAGAACCGATATCCCTTGTCGAGGATCAACGATCTCTTTGATCAGCTTCAAGGATCCCAGGTGTTCTCTAAGATTTACTTGATATCCGGTTATCATCTGTTGTGCGTTAGACCATCTGATATACCTCTCACAGCATTCAGGAGCAGGTATGGTCTATACGAGTATACAGTAATACTGTTTGGTCTCATGAACGCACCTGTAGTTTTCATGGAGCTAATGAACCGAGTGTTTCATCCATATATGGATTCCTTCATGGTGGTTTTCATGGACGACATCTTGGTGTACTCTCACACTTGACACGACCATGCTACCCATATTGATATTGTCCTAAGTACACTGAGAGAGCATCAGTTGCATGCTAATCTCTCAAAATGCCACTTTTAGATTGACAAGATTCACTTTTTGGGTCACGTTATCTCAGAGAAAAGAGTATCTATAGACCCATAGAATGTCAGAGCAGTAGTTTTCTGGGAGCAGCTAAAGAATGTATTTGAAGTACAGAGTTTTATGGGACTGGATGGATACCACAAACTTTTTATATGGGACTTTTCACGCTTAGAAACACCGCTAACATGTCTGACCAAAAGATGGAAAATTTCTTTTGGTCAGATTTCTGAGAGTCAGCCTTTCAGGAGCTGAAAGGAAGGTTGACGTCAGCACCAATACTAGACTTCACAGAGCCGGGAAAGAGATATATTGTTTGCTGTGATTCTTCTAGTATCGGGATGGGATCTGTGCTTATGCAGGGAGATGGAGTCGTTACGTACGGGTCTCGACAGTTGAGACCACACGAGAGGAATTACCCGATGCACAATCTGGAGTTAGCAGCTGTTGTTCATGTCTTACGCTATTGGAGACATTATCTTCTGGGAGATCAAGTTGTGGTTTTCACTGGACACAAAAGTCTCAAGTACATATTCACTCAGCGTGATCTGAATCTGAGACAGCGTAGGTGGGTTGAGTATCTACAGTCCTTTGACATTGATCTTGCCTATATGACGAGAAAGGGAAACACAGTGGTTGATGTATTGAGCAGGAGAACTCAGATACATGCATTTCAGGAGGCCAGTAGTGAGTGGTAGCTTATGGATCTGGTCTCTGAGATGCATTTGGAGGTGCACGATAGACAGGGGAATACTTTTCTATCTTCTGTAGCTGTTACCTCTACTCTTCTCGATCGAGTACGGATGAGGCAGCTATCAGACTCAGAAGGCCTAGTCTTGTGGGAGAGTGTGTCAAGAGAGGACCCTCTTCCTGGATGGATAGTGGGCGAGGATGAGATCTTTCATTTCCAGGGACGTGTATGGGTGCCACCAGAAATACCTGAGGAGCTGATGCGGGATTTTCATTCCTCAGTTTGGGTAGTTCATCCTGGCATCTCCAAGATGTATCGTGATCTACACCACCAATATTGGTGTCTAGGTATGAAGAAAGATGTTTCTGGTTTTGTCATAAGTTGTTCCACTTGTCATCAGGTGAAAGCGGAGCATCAACGATCAGCTGATCTTTTACAGAAGTTACCCATTCTGGAGTGGAAGTGGAACGATGTCATGATGGACTTCGTGACCGATTCGCCGAGATCACCTCATGAGAATGATGTTGTTTGGGTTGTCATCGATATACTTACGAAGGTTGCTCGCTTCTTTCCGATCAAGGAGACCTTCAGTGTTGAAGAGTTGGGACGGTTGTACATCCGAGAGATCATAAGTTTACAGGGATTTCCGTACTCCATTGTTTCAGACAGGGATGCTCGTTTAACTTCTCGGGTCTGGAAGGGGCTTCAGAAGGCTTTGGGTAAACATGTACTTTTGAGTACAATATACCATCCCCAGACAGATGGCCAGTCTGAGCATACAATCCAGGAGCTGGAGGATATGCTCCGGGCTTGCATTCTAGACTTTTGAGGTTCTTGGGTGAAGCATATACCTCTTGTGGAGTTCCCCCTATAACAATAGTATTTAGGCGACTATTCAGATGGAACCTTATAAGGATTTTTACGGTTGGCCATGCCGATCACCTTTATGCTGGATGGAGGCAAGAGAGGTAGTATTGCTGGGACCTCGTCTTGATCATGAGTCCTTAGAGTAGATAGAATTGATTTGGAAGAGGATGGCTATGGAATAGTCTTGATAGAAGTCTTATGCTGATCAGCGGAGATGAACTTTGGAGTTCGTGGTCGGGGATCAGGTTTTCCTTTGAGTCGCACTGAGGTAGGTACATAAGAGGATTCATAGATAGGGTAAGCTTTCACCACGGTACGTCGGGCCATTTGAGGTGTTGGAGAGATTTGGTCCGGTTGCCTATCAGTTGCAGTTACCCCAGAGGTACCGGGCTATGCACGACGTCTTCTATGTTTCTCATCTCCAACATTACTTTTCAGACCCGTCTCATGTCTTTCAACCTAAGGATATTGAGCTCGAAGTGGATGAATCATTTTAAGAGCATCCTATCCGGATTTTCCATCATAGTATGAAGGTTCTCTGTGGCCGGTCTGTTCCTCTGGTATGGGTGCTATGGAAGCACGGACGAGTTCAGGATGTGACTTGGGAGAGGGAGGCTGATGTACGATCATAGTGGCTAGAGCTGTTCAGGGTTTCTTCTTCTATGCCTCGCTAGGGAAAATTCAGGGATGAACTTCTTTATGGGGGAAAGTTTTTAAGAACCCGGACCTTCTTTTTAGGTATCTTTTTTCTTTTTCTGGAGTTTTTGAGAAAATAGGAGTTTCTGGAAATTTTTGAAGTACACGTCATGTACTTTATGAGTACATGCTATGTAATCCTTCGCCGCTCGAGGCTGTGTGTTGGCCATGTCCGGGCCACACACATGGCCATGTAGGGGCAATGTGGAGGCCGTTTAAAGCGGAGTACAGAAAAGGTGAGTACATGCCGTGTACTCAAGAAGTACACACCGTGTATTTTATTTTCTTTTCATAAAATGGACCGGGGTCGTGTCTGACCTCTATAATCATCTTCTTCTAGGTCTCATTCGACCAAGAGATGTCATACAACCACATATCTTCTCCGAGCCCTCAAGCCTCTATCCGTTCTCTGAATCGACCACCGTTGATTGCGTTGGAACCGTATCGGTAAGAGCTTCCTTCTCCTAGAGCCTTGTTTTACAATTCCTCTTCTTTCTCATGTTATCTTGGGTTGAGAATTTTGGAAATTTTCATAGATCTACGAAGTTCTAAGGAGATTCAAGCCTCGTGGTTCAAGTATATTGATCTACTAGAATCAAGTTTGGTGGTTTGTGCGTTTCCGTTCAGGGTCATTGTGTTTTATGTGCAATTTCCACCAATACCCTTGAACGGGGTATTGCGTGTTTACTGTTTTTCCCCTGTTGTTTTCTTGCCTTTCTTGTATGCTTGTGTAGAGGTAATTTTGTTATGTTTGAGGATAATTTATATGATTGGATGTTTTTCCCATGCCTTTTTCTGCTTAAACCCATTTAGGCTTTTTCAGCCTTTGGCCGTTATACCTATTTTCCAGGCCTTTTGATCGTAGGATGGAGTGTTATTTCCTGACATGCTTGCTATGCTGTAGACTGGTTATCCAAGTAGCTCTATAGTTTTACTTTGGCCTTATATCATTATTATGCACTGACTGGAATGGGTCCGTGAGAACCTGGTGCTATATACTATAAGGGGATAGACCGAGGGAGCTTCCTTAGAGAGTCTTGGATATTATAGACTACAGGGGATAGACCAAGTGATCTTCCTCAGAGAGTCTTGGATATTATAGACTATCGGTGATAGACCGAGTGATCTTCCCAGAGATTCTTGGATTTTATAGACTACAGGAGGGTATATCGAGTGAGCATCCTCATAGAGTCTTGAGATTTATAGACTACTGGAGGATAGACCGAGTGAGCTTCCTCAGAGTGTCTTTGGTTGTTTGAATTTTCTTAAACCATTCCAGGATATAGGAGAAATTTACTGAGTGAGCTTCCTCAGAGAGTCTGTGATAGACCTGAGTCTATAAGAGGAATTGAATGAGTGAGCTTCCTTAGAGAGTCTCTAGACCTTGGGGCTATAAGGTGATTATATCGCGTGATCTTACTTAGAGAGTCCCTGACTACCTTATACTATAAGGGGAATTTACTGAGCATGCTTCTATAGAGAGTCTTATAAATTCGTATGACCATACCAGATGGGTTAGGCTGAGTGTACTTCCACGATGGTTTTTGATACTTCATGGATAGAACCATAGGGGATGGCTGTGGGTACTTCAAAGAGGGTTTTCTATTTGTGGTTAGTTGTTTGCATCACTACTACTTGTTGATCAGTGGATTGTTTACTACTGTGTATTATCCTGTTCACTGCTTATTATTTACTTTTTTCTGTACTTTACCTTCCATATACTCACTGACTGTTAGGAATAGATCTTTGGGTGATTGTCTACTAGGATTTAGTCTCACACCCTATTTGGGTCATTCTTTTGGGCCCAAACAGATTATTTTTATGAAGTTATATACAAGGGAAAGCGCCCTTCGACTTCATGTACTTGATTGCATTGGAGAAGAAGAGCTTGAGACCAAGCCGAGTCTTGCGATGATGAGGAGTTTATCTTTTTACCTTTCTTTTGTACTTTGGTTTTCACTATGGTATTTCCATCATTGTGACTTGTTTGGTTGTTTTCCTTGACATATGTATCATGCATCATTTCATATATGTATGTGTGTTCCATTTGTTTACTGTTTTAGTCTTCTTCTATTTGTTGTTGTTTGATATTTTTAGCTTCCTCCATTTTATGAGTTGTTTACTTCCGTTTTTTACACTTCCAATGAGGTAATAGTTTCCCCACTATCACACCCAAGGCCCTTGCAGCTAATCGACATCCTCTGGCATTCGGGGTAATACGCCTGAGGCCATGTGACCAACCGGGTACAGAGCGCCTCTAGGTGGCTTCTGGAACCGAAATGTTACAAAAACAAAACCAATTTCCTTCCATACTTACCTCTACACATAATATATGTATTATTTTGGTTATTAATCCTTCATAATAAGGCTCTAGGTAGAAACAAAATTATGCACTCTGAAGAAGTGGTAAAATTATTAAACTTGCATATTTGTTTTATTTCACTTTTTTAAAATGTAAAAATCATAATCAAATATTATAATATAATAAGAAAACTTATATACAATATACCAAGAAATTATTATTTTAATTGAATAACTATATCTACATCCACTTTCATCAATTGGAAAATGAAACTAACGATCATTTATATGGTTGACTACCACCTCAGGAACTGATTTAATTAATTTTCCATCACCACATTTCATGGATTTATATAAATATGAATTTAAAATATAAATATGATATTTATTAAATTATTATACATATTTAATTATGATGTAACATATACCTTCTTACATTCCATTCTGTGGGGGTTACGATAACATCACATGTGTGTATGGAAAACTACTTCCTCCCAAAGCGATGTGATTCATTTTGTAAATAAGATTTACATGAAAGTTATTAAGATTAAATTTAATTAGAATATGTGATATTTAAAAAACATAAATTTTTTAATATAATTTAACATATAACCTCTTACCATCCAATATTTTGGAAACAAATAACGTCACATGTGCGCACGTGTGGACTACCCCCTCCACATGGCGATGTGAAATGGTTTTAATTTTTTTAAATAGATTTAAGTAAGGATGGATATGATTAAAATGAAAATTATATATAAAATAATAATTATTATGTAAATAGGTACTAATATTTATTTTCCCATCATTAAATCTGTCAAAAATTGGAATCATCGTTCATGCGTTCATACAACCAACCTTGTCCATGAACGATGTAAGCCATTTGCTATATCTAAATTTAATATATTACTATAAATTTATATATAATGATTATATATGATATATATATATACATATATCATTTTTTAAATTATGGATAAAAATAATCGTGATCAAATTAAAAAGGACCAAATTTACCGAACTAGAACATACATGAAAAATGAAGCAATTATCACACAAAATATTGATTTTTTATAAACAGTTGTTAATACATGGGTGATAAAAAAATAAAAATAAATTATATATTGTATGATATATATGATCATGGTTTGGTATTACATTTAATATAAACGCATATTTGTTTTACATGAGGCTTGTACACATGAAATGGATGTCTAATATGGTGTAAGGATTTATCAACTCACTTTTACTTCTATGGTACATACGCCATATTAAAAACTTAATAATTTTTTGGTGTATATAATGACCCTTATGATGTGTCATATAATTAAACTATTTATATTTATACTATTTAAATTTTCATTTGATGTTATTTCATTCACAGGTCCTATGGTTCAAAAGTTACCAATGCTGTAAGTGTTTCTCCCACAATTAAATTATCATTCCAGATTATTTTTTCATAAGTCTATGTTGGGGAATTATTTGATATTTCTATCATAAAATAAAATCTACTTAATTCTCCACTATTTAATCTAGAAAATTTTTAAGTAGTATTACCATTTTTACACTCTTTTGTATATAAAATTATTTATAAAATGTTTTTATGAAAATCTTACAATGTATCTCTAGTTGGTCAAATTTCAATTTTCATCAAAATACAAATTTTCTAAAAATAATTTCATAAATATTTTTAACACTTACCAAATGATTTATTTGATACTTTTTAACCATTTTTAACTTTTTAAAACATTTTTATAAAGGAATATACATTTCATCTTCAATATAAGACCCGTTTGCCTTTATCAAAAACTAAAAAGGAGCATTTGTTGTAACATGTAGTAAATGAACCTAATTTTCTACCACCATGACCACTAAAATTATAAATATTATTTTAAAAGTATTCAATGTTTATTTTAGAGTAAATTTATTTTCAAAATGTTTTGTGAAAATTTTGTTTTAATAGATTATTTTGAAAATGAAAAGATTATTTTCCTCGAGAATGATTTACATATATTTTCATTGTAATTATTTTTATCAAGGAAAAAAAACCATTATTATACTTATGATCCACTGGTAATATATTGAATTGATATCATCCTTATTATTCATTTGTATGGTTTATAATGTATTTTTCTGAGGATGTACAATTTTATTACCATTTACCATATTACATTGAATGGTTTATTATTATCTTTATTTGTTTGGTGTATGTATTAATATTTTGTATATTAGTTTTTCAATAGGAATGTTTTTATTGAATTATGTTTCACCCATTTCATATGAAGAATTAATTTAAAATTTTAAGTGATGGGTGTGTCCTTGTTATAGGAATCCCCTTGATGCATGGATAGATCTCATGAGACAAATTAGTTGGTCATAATAGATAGGTTTCTACATATATATTTGAAATGTATTTTGAAAGTTCTTGATAGTATGTTTCAAATTTACAAAATTAAGGATTCCATCATCATGATATCATTTTTTAGTGTACATGATATTATCTTATTAGTTATAATATCAATGGATATGTTTTTAACCTTATCTAATTATTGAAATGGAATTATGTGATCATCATTTATTTATTCCATTATATTCTCAGTATATTGGTTATGTGGATTGTGTTTCAATTATTTACCTTTTTCACATTGATTAGGCTTATTTATTTATGAGAGATTTTGTTGTATGGTTACCCTTAATAAGAATCTGAGATCTCCACATTCTTATTTTTTAATATTCTTAGGATACCAAGAATGGTTATGTGATTGATATGGAGGGATACACTCTGAGGAATAATGGTGTTCTCAAAGAAAACATTTTTTGTATTTTACTTTTTAAAATTTAATGTGAATTTCAAGTATCTATATAGTTTACAAAGACTAATAAACAATTTTGTCCTTTGTGATGTGATCCCTTATATTTATTTCCAATGTAGCAAAGTAACCATAGGCTTTAGGCTACTAGAGGTGGAGACTTTATATGCATGAAGTAAAATTGTTGATGAATAAAAATATATCACGGACTAGTGATTGTTTTTATGTACAGTTTTTTTCACTAATAAAGTTCATATATATTACTAATGAGAATTATTCATGATTCATTTTTCATCATAAAATTATCCATTCGTGAGGAATTATGATTTTTCATTACATTTAATTCCTATTTTTTTGTTCTCACATCTAAAATGAGTCAATATTTTTCATAAATTAATTTGCAGGTCAATCCTTGATTTATGAGTGTTGATTTATCTTCCTTGAATTAATAATTGATATTTCTTGACATTAAATGATTATTTATCATATTATATTATTTTAATATTATTTTAATAGAGACTATGATGAATAATTTCCAATACCCATGTGATCGTTTCTCGGTTTTGTGATTTTTTCTTATTTTTCTTCATGAGTTCATCATGAGTGTTCTGTTGGACTAGTAGTTCGATAATGTATAATAACCAATTAGTGCACAGTCGATATTTAATGCAATGATTTATTTTCATGTGTCCCGAATCATGACTGATATCATGTTTCAGGTGTGATGTGGTGCCGTAATATATCACAAATTTATCATAGACTGGATTAGGTGTTCTTCATTAGTGGGTTTTTTCTTTTGATGATGTGGTGTGATTTGGATGATCAACACACAAATGGGGTGACTGGAATCTATCCATCAATGATGATAGCTATAAAATATTAAAGAGTTTATAGTGTTCACATGAGTTATTTTATATAGGTGCTTTAGAATGGTGGTGGTGATTGTTTATTCTAGTTGAAAATGGATGAATTATGATTTCTATCTAGCCATTTATGTTGGTCGAATCTGTTATGTGAAATATGGTTGTGTTTTTCAGTGGATCCAAATGTATAAGTGATGCATGAGAAAATATGTGTGAAAAAACATATATTTTCTAGTAAATTACAAAAAATATAGAATTTAATTTATAGGAACACATGCTATGTGGGCCCTGGTATGCAGCTTCTAGGGTTAAGAGTTGTGTTAAATATCACATGTCGGGTGATTTAGTCTCATGTTTTTTGACCCTTTTCCATCCAGATTGTTGTATTCATTGAGTAAAACCCAATTAAGCCATGTATATCAATGAACCATGTGGTGTACTCACACGAAATGTAATCCTTGGAGAACTCCTTGCCATGTACAAGGTGTATATTCCCTAGAGACCTTGTGACCCCACATGCAATGTGTTTTAGGGAATATTATATAGGCTTTAGGAAGTGTAGGGTCTTGGTCTCAAACATGACCAGTGTACACTAGCATGATCAACGTATAAAGTAATGGTCTAGATTATATGGTATTTAATGGATGACACATTCAGCGTGTTGACACAAACTCTACACGTCATGTACACTATTAGACATCCCATGTTTTTGGACAAAGACATGATGTGTGAGATACATAATACATTAAACCCCGGAATCATATTGACATGTAATGTACCCCATGGGAAATTTAGAGCCCTTGGTATTCTTAGTTTATCTCTGGTGTGAGTTTCAGTGAGCTCCTTCAAACCGAATCAATGTAGGTGTGTTTCGTCCTACTATTCAAGGGTGGTTTTTCATAGTCTACGACCATGATTGTTTAGTATGATATCTATTCAAAATAAATGTTCATTATATACCCATATAATACTAGATCAATTATAACTCTATGAGGCCTAGTGGGTTATATCATCATTACCATCTTCCTCCAATGTTAGAGTTCAATAATGACACGACCTACGTTCTGGTGCGTTTGATCCCATACCTAGTAGGTTAACCCAGTATGGTTCAACAGTCCCCTATTGAACCTAGGTGTAATCCCTTATCTATGAGTCAACATGTACTATCTTATTCTATGGTTTCATATGATCAATTGGGTATCATAGATGTTCCCTAAGAGTTTATTGGTTCTTCTTTATAGAAATACCCAATGAGTTTTTCTTATTGGATGAGATCAATCTGTATAGAAAGACCTAACTATAGAGTTATCTTTAAAGGGTGTTACCTTTGTTCCTCAAATAGAATCTGGTAATAGAAGTGAGGACATGAAATCACATTGAGACGTGGAGTCTATCATGGAAAATATATTGGTTTTTTCCCATTTATTTCCTTTAGATTTGTGATTTTGAGATGACTCTCAATTGATGAATTGTGTTTTGTTTTTTCAGGGTGCCCTATTGGGTATGTTTATACGCACCCCTACATAGGATCTTCTAACACATGTTATGTGTTATTTTGACAAAATTCATTTTTATGGATTACCATGATGTGCATTAATAAGTGTCATGTAGTTATGTTAGAAAAACAAAAAATTGTTCAATGTGCTGATATAGGTAGCTTACCATCATTGTTGATATGTTGGGTTCTTTTAAATTTTTAGTGGTATTTTTTCATGAATTTTTCACTTTATGTACTCTTTATTTTAATTTGATGTGGGAGATATGTTAGAGAGGCATTTTTAGTATGACTTTTTTATCCTTCCACATTATACATGTTTATGATTTTTTGTTCATGTGTATACGTACATTTGGTTAATGCCTCCCATGTGAGTGATATGACTACTCAGAACTATTCACAATACCCTAGCCTATTGAAGGTTGGATGTGATGTAATTATCATCTTAACACTAGACTATAGTTTCCTAGTGGTCTAGGAGTTTAAAAATATTGTACTTGTCAATAGAGGATTCGAATGAATAACTAGTGAAACCCCATCACTTATCAGTTTTAACTTCTTATTATATAATTTTCTCTCTTATTTAATTCTCTTATGAATATTGTGAACATATCCACTCCCACAAACATTTTCTTCATTAATATCACATTATTTATTCTAATAAAATGTAAATGAATATAATAATATAAATAGAAAATCCAGTGGATTGACAATTTATTCCCCCAAATAATTCAAAATGTATTAATTCAGTTGGCTGAGTAAACTAAATTTCTACACTTTTAAGACATACATTCATGATTTTTCCATTTTAACATGTTTCAAAAATGATATATCTTTCTCTAACTATTTGGAAAATTTCTCTCCCCACAAATAAATATTTGATTATTATTATACTCTATTGACCATGCTGTCCAAGTCTTCTATTCAAAAGACTCTTTTCCTATTTTAATGTCGAATGTAATGTGTCACTAGAAATTTTAACTTGGAGTAATTTACCAATGCTTATTTCTCTCATTATAATAGTTTTTATATATTATAATAACATCATATATCATAATTAATTATAACAATACCTTCATTACCATTATCAAAAAAATTTGAATAGTTTTTATGTTTTCCTTTATCCCCTCTATAAAATGAAGATCCTTATATTTTAAATTCCATGCTATAATCTAATTTTTACCAAATCTATTAATATCCAAACAATTGTCATTAACAACTGTAAGGAATCATCATTGATGACATTTTATATTATTCATTATTATTTTCTCCTATCATAATGGATTAGAGACAATTATCATGTCTCTATATATTGTTTTTAAAATTTTCATGGAATGTTAAATCATCAAGAAGTTATTTCATAGATTATTCTTTTATATGAAATTTCTCAACTATTTTTTCTTAAGATGGTTTTATTAGAATAATAGTAATATATTTACAATAAAAATGATATTTTTTTTACATATTTTATAAATTTCATCCAACAACAAAATGGTTTTTTAGTGTATGGTTATGGTAAATGTCAACTTGCATCCTTTCATCACATAGAATAATTTTTATATCATAAAATAATTATTACCCCTTAATTAATCAATTCATTGATTCAAATGAAAACACTTGGTTTACCACAAAATAATATTTAAATACAAAGGTTTTATAACATTAATGATAGCCTTTACATCGTAATATTTCATTATCATTTGAGTTCTATAAAAAACAATATTATTGTTATATACACATAATATCAGATTGTTTTTTTCATTTTTCCTATGGATGGTGTCCCTTATAAATTTTTTTTCAACTACCTTTAATATATAAGTATGTATTTTATGATTTTTTTATCTCAACCACGACCATATTTTTCTTTAGAATATTTAATACTAGGAAAATATGATTTGACACCATTATGGTCTTTTGGATAAAATATTACATCAATTTTCAAGATACCACTATTATAAACATGAGATTATTCATAATTTGTTTCTCGTAAAAAATTTAAATAATCACTATTCATTTTCTTTTGTTTTCTCCATAATGAAATTTTGACTATACACTATTCGACACCCCTTCCTTTGTATTCAACTTTACATCAATTTATTTTAAGATGTTGCCCTTTTTTCAATTCTTAATTTGTGAGGCATCATTTCATCTCTGTAATCAGATTTATACTTCAGTAATTAATTTAAAATTTAATTATTTTCCTAAATTAATTCATTAGAATAATTATTTCATTCATGAGGATTGTGTTTCTATAAATACAATCATGAAGACCACCTTTTAACTTATGATTAGTGTGAATCACATCACCTTTTTTATCCTTTTAATATTTTTATTAATCATAATATGTATATTTATTTCCTTAAATATATGTTACATGATATATTTTTCAACAAAAATTCATGTCCCTCCAATAATTCTCAATAAAAACAATTCTTATTTGGAATATTTTTAGAACTTTTGACATTCAATCTCACTTAGTTGGAATTTTGAAATGTATTCTCCAAGTAATTTTCATATTTTTTTATGAAATAAGGTATTTCATTATATAATTATCTAAATAACTTTCATCCCCATCATCACACCCATCAGGGTATTGTTATCAATCATCATTATTATTACGTTTTTCATGACTTTTAATAAGAATACCTTGTCCTCATTGATTTTTTCCTGAAAGAAATTATAGCCTTATAATTTTACAGGAGACTTTAATATTATTCTACTCATCTCAAAAAACCCATTTTTGTATCCATATTCCAAAGATAATTTTTTTCCACAAATATATAATTGTTGTTTTTTAATAAGTACATAGAAAGGATAGTCTTCGAATGTGTCTCCAAAACCAAAGATATAACTACAAAATTCATTCACTCTTCTGAAAAATTAATCTGTAGTATCATTATCAAACATTTTATCATATTCAAATATTACTCCATATATTTTTAGCCTAGATTACTTAACAATAATATTTCCTTCAAATTATTATAATGTTTTTACCATGTTACCAAGTATGTTTTGAGTCCCTAATCTTAGTATAATTTTTTTTTGGATTGGGTGATTAGGATTTTATCCCATTCCATTCCATCATATTCATGGGTTTTCTAATCAATATGTTTCATGCTATTATCCTTCTAAAATAGTGTAAAAATATAATTGATTGTATCGAAAATCGCATGTATAATATAATTATAATAAGTGACCATTATACTCATCCATCCATAATTATTAATTATATTAATGTTTGTATCCCTATATTATTGACAGAATTTAGAATATTTATCATATCTTTATCCAATATCATATCATTAAATGGTATCCTAATTTTTATAATAAATTATAAAGTAATAATGTTATTTTTAGTGTAAACATAAGAGGTGGTGGGGGTGAATTCCTGTTACCATTTTTGTAAATTTTTATACAACATTGTCCATTGTGACTTATTATTTTCCGGAACGACACTCCATATTAATTTTTACCATAACACATATAGAACATAAATAATAAATAATATAAATATATAAATGACATTTATAAACATTATGCATAATATGGGATAATTTTCCTTTCATTATTCGATATGCATATAAGAATTAAATTTATCACTATTATCATAAAGTGATTACAAATAGAAGGCTTCATCCTTAACCCATGAGTGCTTCCTAACACTTGAGTCTCCAGATAGTTCATTATAATCGGTGCACCGAGATTAAAAATACTATAAAAACAAGAATGAAAACATAGATAGTAAAATATTGAATTCGTTAATATCAAAAAAAATATATTCATCCGAAGCCTTCAAAATAATCAGTATGAACAAATGATTGTACCAATTTTTTGACTGAAACATATATGTATTTCATCATGTTTTAGAAGACCATGTTTTTCTTATCTACTATATAATTATTCTTAATTCTCATCCACTCCCTCTTAAGTTTTACCTCAATCATTCTAAATTTAAATATCTAATTGGATTAATTGGATATTTATATAATTTAAAAAGGGGAAATCATTGACATTTGGAATTCTAATCCTTATTAAAAACTCATTCCATTTCTACCTATCAAAAAACCATGAGGAATAATGTAGCTTTTATTATCTAAATTAGGAAGTCATATATTATTATTTAAACCCCCAATGATATAATTCCTGAATTTCATAATGATTTTCTCACTTAATACTCAAATTAATTTTAGATTCACACAATTTTCAAATTTCTAAAAAAAAATATTTTTTCCACATCTACATTATCACATATAAAAATATAATTACTTTGGAAAACACATAGTCATGGATAAATTTTCTTAAAATCTAAACAAATTAATCTTCGGCTTGAATTAAATATTAACACATATCTTCATGAAATCTTATCACTGTATAATTTCAATGAATTTTAATGGTTAAATAAAATATTTCTCCAGGAAATACACTTGTAATATTAAATTAAATTTATATAGATCTTATATACCATTTTAAATGACCATGATAGTATTATATAGCATTAAATAAAATCTTATGTATTCCCTTGGATATCAGAATTTATTCCAACATATCCTCAAATTTAATCATAACTATTCAATAGAACTCTGGGGTAATGTAATATATAATAAAATTCCATGTATAATTTATCAAAGTTATTATTATTTATTTTAATGTGAGATTAAATTAAATGTTATGTATTCTATTAAATTTCCATATTACTTAAAATTACTATACCTATTATCTATGAGATATTATATATCACTTAAAAATAGAGAATTATTTATATGTATTTCAAATTATTCATTTTTATTGAAAAATATTGTCAAATTATTCAGACTCACAACAATAATCTTTTGGAAACAAACACTTTCTAAAAATAAATCCTCTCTAAATGACTTCAGTCACCTAAACCTAAATTAAAAGCATTAAAAATCAATTTCTAGTGTTCCTAACACACTATTTAGAGAATATAAAACAATCCTTTCCTAATTAGATAGATTATTCACAATTATACCACCTTTAGATTTAGTAAATGATGGGGTTCTTCTATGAACTACCTTAGTGGAGATAAATAGAACATAATATTATCTTGTTTCATGTTGGGATGAAATTATAGTAAATAAAACTCACCTATAATGTGTTCAAGTATCCTGATGGGGCCAATGTACCCGTGGATTAACTTAATTTTCATTAAATACATCATAAAGATCATCCATAAACATAATTAATGGAATATTTTATCCCTAACATGAAGCTCTATTCATCATGGATGATTATTGGTACAGCTCTTCTATCAATTGTATTAAACTATGATGTGTTATTTATCATATTATACATTATTAGTAATTCATTCTTCCCTTATAATCATAATAAAATTGTTATATCCCAATTTTCCAACTATGTTAGGGTTATATTCTATTCCCATAGAAGGATTGATTTGGGGAATCTTAAGGTTATGTTGAAAGCTATAATTGTATGAAAAATCAATCAGTGTATGATTTTCATACCAACATCCATTGATGCCAATAGAATATGATATTAGAATTAATTTTATTTTCTTATTTTTCTATTAATGGCCTTTCTATTTGAGAGTGTTATTTTTTTATTGAATTTTCATATTATCCTCAATAGAGGTGTCCAGACCCGACCCGACTGGGTCGAGTCAGGTTAAAGCGGGTTACACAAAAACAACCCAGGTCAGGTTCACATCAGGTTGATTTTATATCGGTTGGGTTGGGTCTCGGGTTGGGTTCATTTAGAGCCGACCTGACCCGTGACCCGATGGGTGCCCAACTAAAAAAAAATCCCAAACATTTTTATTTTTTTGCCTCAGCCGCTGGAGGGTCGGCCTCGCTCACCACCGACAACATTTCTCTCCTCTCCTCTCTCGTTTTCTCTCTCCCTCCTCCTTTCCCCCTGAAGAAACCCTACCCCACTTCTTTCTCTTCCCTCATGATCAACGACATTCCCTCCCTCACACGACACGAGTCACGCTCTCTCCTTGCCTCAGCCCACCTGCTCCACCTCTCTCTCCCGCCAACCGACCCGACCTTCCCTCACGGTGAAGAAAGAAACCCTACTCTCCCTTCCTTCTCTTGTTAGTTGCGGTCGGATGAAACCCTACCCTCCCTCTCCTCCTTGCTCCTTCCCCGAGTTTCCCCAACCCTTGTCTTGCGGCGCCTGAGTCCTGCTCCTGTCTAACAGACTAATAGTAAGCAATTTTTAATCAAACCCCTTATTAGTAGTGGTAGGGATTTGAATTTAATTTGGTTGTTTATTTTTAGGTATTTATCTTTCTTTTAAAGGTGGATTAAAATAGGATTGAAAAGGTTGTATTTTTGGTGTGCTTTGTGGCGCCTCCTCCTACTTCCTGTTGCTGCATGTGTGTAGTGTCTGGATTGGTTAACTAATTGGTAAGCAATTTTTATTCGAAAACCCTTATTAGTTCTTTGAATTTGGTTGGTTATTTTTTAGAATTTATCTTTCTTTTACACCATTGAAGAGTGTTCTATCACCTATTGTTTATACTTGTGAGAATTCATTTGATTATATGAATTTTGATTCATGTTTCCTAGTTTTGGATGAGTCAACTTATTAAATTTAAGAGGGTGTGTGTGTTAGAGGTCAATTTTTTTTTATTTTTTTATAATGTCTTAGGGTAGTGTGCATCTTACATTAAAACATTTTATTTATGTTAAATACATATTTTATCCATGACATGAGGAACCTAGGTTACAAAGTGTAAATTTTAGGAATTTTTCCTGAGTGCGATAACTTGGCTAGACACCCATACCATAGTAGAATGTTATAACTAGCTAGTGGGTCTGTTTGTCACCAATGAGGCTTTTTGAAAGTAATTTGGGCGATGAGTTGTGTCACCATTAACTTATTGATAGAAGGTTCAATGTATGAAATCCAAGAGAAACATGTTCTATTAGCTCCTTGTCTGTTTCTACATGGATTAAACATTAATATGTTGTGATCATTGATTATTTTTTTGGCATATGAGTTGTCATGTTTTTTTATGTGCTTATATTGGATATTTTTGTGTAAGAATCATGGTGGTGAGAAATTCATTTTATTATTATTGTCAATTGTTTAAGACTTTATGGATTTTCATTTCATTAATTATTCCCTTTGACAGCAGCTAGCGATTATGGAAGGTGATAAAATAAGTGGTTCTAATCCTCTAGTTGGTACCATAACCCAAAGTCAGATAGGGTCTACTCCAAATACACATTCAATATAAATAGGAGGGGGGAGTAGTAACATACCAGTCGAAGAAATTGAGGGTAATAGGTCTCGTAAAAAGGTAAAAATTTCTAAAGCTCCTACTAGTTCTAGAATTTCTCAAGTTTGGTATCATTTTCATAAGAAAAATGGTAGAGCAATTTGTAATTATTGTAGCAAATATTATGCTTTCACATCTGGCCAACATGGACCTAGTAATCTTAATAGATATTTGATAAGGTGCAACAAAAATCCACACAAAAATCTTGACAAAAGTCAAATCACTCTTGGTCTTAGGAAGAAGTGTGAAGATAAGGATGATGGGACGGTTAAAATTTCAGTAGCTCATTTTAACCAAGAAGAGTGCAGAATATCTCTTGCTAAAATGATAATCATTTCTGAGTTATCATTTAAGCATGTTGAAAATCAATGTTTTAGGGAATTTATTGAAGTTGTTCAACCTCAATTTCAACTTCCATCTAGGAAAACAGTTGCTATGGATTTCTTGCAGTTATATTTGGCTGAGAAAGAAAAATTGAAGTCTATGTTTGATATGTTCTCTCACATGGTATGTCTTACCACCGACACATGGACTTCAATTCATAATCTGAATTATATGTGTGTGACTGCACATTTTATTGATGATATTTGGATATTGAATAAAAAAATCATTTGTTTTTGTATTTTTGCGGATCATAAAGGTGAAACAATTTGCCGAGTATTAGAACAGGAATTGAAACAATGGGGGATTGAAAGGATTAACACTGTTATAGTGGATAATGCTAGTTCTAATAATACAGTGATCAGTTATTTGGTGAGGAGGGTTAATGATTGGAGTGGGTCTATTCTTAATGGAGAGTATATTCATGTTAGATGTTTTGCACATATTTTAAACCTTATTGTTAGTGATGGGTTAAAGGAAATATCGACATAAATTTATAGAATTAGAGTTTCCTAAAAATTTGTGAGAAGTTCACCTTCAAGATTGGCTCTTCCCAATAAAATAGCTGAGGAGTTAAAAATTCCTAGTAAATAGGCCAAAATTCTTGATGTGCCTACTAGGTGGAATTCTTTTTACATTATGTTGGATGTTGCAGAGAAGTATGAAAAAGTATTTATTCACCTTGAGGAGGATGCAAGTTTTAGGAGTGCTCTTGTCTATGAAGGTGGGGCTCCTACAACATTTGATTGGGATCATGCTCGTGTATTTGTCAAGTTTCTAAAAATATTTTATGATAGCACTGTTGAGTTTTCTGGTTCTATTCATGTGACATGTCACACATTCTTTCATACACATTGTGACATATATAGAAAAATCAAGAAATGTATGAAGAGTCGTGATATTAATATGAGTGAAATGGCTATTGTAATGAAGCTTATGTTGGAAAAGTATTGGGGTATTGGTTTAAATTTTAATTCTCTCTTGCTTATGGCAGTTGTTCTTGATCCCCAATATAAATTGGAATATGTTCGGGACAGTTTCGGAATGATGTTTGATGATGAAGAAGACAGAAATCAGTTGATCAGTAAATTAACAGAGGTTCTAAATAATCTCTATGTGTTTTAAAAATGATGATATCCTCCCATTGCAGTTGGTGATAAATGTGAGTCTAGTTCTCATCAAGAGTCACATATTCATGATGCTAGTACTGATAGTGAGGATTATAAGAAATGGAAAGAAGCATATAGATTAAAGAAAAGGAAAAGACAGCTGACACAACAAAGGAATGAACTAGAGAGATATCTTGTGATTGATTATTGTGAGGATGATTTTGAAGGATTTGATATTTTGAGTTGGTGGAAAGGAAAGGAAATCAAATATCATTTTCTCTCATGCATTTCTAGATATATTCTATCAATTCCTTTCACTACAGTATCTTCAGAGTCAGCTTTTAGTACAAGAGGAAAAGTCCTTGATCCATTTCGTAGTTTTTTGAATCCCAACACTGTTGAAGCATTAATTTTCTCACAAAATTGGTTTATAAAGTCTAATCCAATTGCCATTTGAAAGCAACTAGAATAAGTGGAATCGATTGAATCAGGTACTACCATTAAAAATATTATAATTTTTTTTATCATTTTTCGTCTGTCAATTATAAACATTTGTTTGAAAAAGTAAAAGACAGACTTGTTATTTATTTTGTTGTGTTTTTTAAGATATTCCACCATCCATAACAATTCATGATCAGAGTTTCACTATATAAAGTAGAAGAAGCAAGGATGATGGAGCCCTCTTAATTAAGGTATAAATTAATGATTATTTTACAAATTCCTTTCATAATACTGTCATCACAAATGAGTTTTTTTAGATCTTGTTGTCTAATATAGGCTAGGTTTGTGATTCTTCTTTAAATAGTGTTGATGACTCAGTGAAGGATCAACTACCTACCCACTACCTTATTTGATATTTAAATGGATATAGATGAGTTTTGCATATTTCATCCATTTTCATTCATTTCTAATTTCTGAATAAGCATGTTCCTGCCTGCTACCTACAATGTTTTCATTTCATTCCATCTATGCATGAACTCAAAAATCAGAGGGTCAAAATTCATTTCCTCACTCTCCAGGCTTGGCCATTTTTATTCATGGGTGACAAACAGTTTTTTTGTTGGACATTAGACTGAAAACTTTGAAAAAAGTTCTTTTGTTAACTGGTGGAATATGGTACAGAAAAAAATTCAAGGTGAAGCCCGCATATCGTATTACAAACAAATATCGGATGATTTAGTCTATGTCAAGTATAATATAGGTCACTCATTAGGACTAATCCAACTAAGTTTCGATATCATTTTAAGTGTTTTTCACAAAACCAATTGATTATATGATAAGTGGCTCAACATGGTATTTCAGGTATTCTATTATTCTATGTTTTTTTTCAATGTAAAACTCTAATGCCTTCATATTTAGGGATTCTCAATGGCTACACCAAAAATGGACTAGATGGATTTTTCTAAGGAATCAATGTTCACCCATAATCCATCCCACTATCTTTTTGAAAGTGGAGTGTCTCCATGATTTACAGCATAGTTGTAATGGAAATATGTTCTTGGGATTTTAGATGATGGTCCTCATTTATTCATTTTCACCTAAGAATAATTTTTTTACCCATGAGACATCATAATCTGGTAGTATCTGCAACTAGGATTCTCCCATCATTAGCCAGCAAATGGGAAAAGTTTATTTGTCCTTGGTGTTTCATTTCATGGAAGAATGGATTTTCATTCTTACCTTATGTTAGAAGACATACACCCACCTATGCTTCTACTTTATGGTGACAGAAGCTTATCAAAAACATAGTTTGACATTACATCATTGTTTCTTTTTGATTATCATGGAATTTTGGTAAATTTTCACCCATCTTGGGTGTCGATAGGTAGTGATCTCCATAGAGATATAGTGGAATTCCAATGATCCCATAGAGGATGTGTAGGTAGGGAAGCTTTGCTCAGAGTGCATTTAACTAGATCTCAGCCTTGATCGATACAGAGATCCGATTGAATCTAAGTACTATGGAGACTCTCTTGAAATGGTAGATTCACTCAGTCATAATCCTAAATCCATGTGTTGAAATTGAATGTGGAAATGCTATGGTAACTGGAACAATATATTTCCTCATAGTAGTGGATGATAAATAGTGGTAGTGACTATTTTGGAGAAATAGGCTACACTCAATGAAATGAAGACCTAGGATTCATGATGATATCCATACATAAGAGTAAAATCAAGTTTCTAGTTAAGATTTTAATTTATAAGATTATTTTGACATTTCCTGGGTTTTTGATATTTTAATAAATCTTGGTCCTGCTTATCACTATCCCCTATTGAAATGTTGATCATCAGGGAGCTTGGTGGTGCACAGTTTCTACACTAGGGAGGGTTTAGACTTCTTTGGGGTCCCAAAAAAGTTACTAACAATAAACGGTCATTAAGGATGAATGTGAGAACAACCCTGAAACTTTATTTGGCATCCATGTCAGATCCTCTTCAATCACCTAGACGTATTCAGAAATCGCAGTCGCAGTAGGCCAGGTGAAGGACATTTGCCCCTGAAACACCTCTCTTGATGGTATCGTTTGTTGGTTTGGTGAGGATTCAAAGTACTGCCTTGCCTTGTGGGGTGGTGCTTGAAATGTTTCCTACAACCTGTATGTTCCTTCATGTTTCAGGCTTTTCCATTTTCATTCATTTCCTGTAATTTTTTCCCTCCATTCTACCTTGCAATGTTAATGTTTTCATTTCATTCCCTCCTGCTACCTGCAATGTTTTCTTTGTTCCTAGGTAGTTAGGAAGTTATTTAGACAATTATACTAGTTTTAACCTCTATTTAAATATGGTTCTACATGATTGTGAATTACCCATTTGATTATCTGTTGCATTGACTGCACTATAACCTGAATTTGTTGTGAAACATAGAGCAGGGTCTGACTGCACACAGGGGTCCTACTACGGGTTGGGTATGGGGGTGGAGGGGCTGGGACTGGGGGGGTTGGAGAGGGGTCTGGGGGGGAGGGGCTGGGTATGAGGGGATGCACAGGGGGCTAGCTCTGGGGGGGCTGGACATGGGTCTGGGGGGGGGGTCTGAGGGGCTGCACAGGGGGCTGGGTCTGGGGGGGGTCTGAGGGGCTGCACAGGGGGCTGGGTCTGGGGGGGGGTGAACAAGTGTCTGGGGGGGGGGGGGGGTCTGGGCTGCATAGGGGGCTGGGTCTGGGGGGGGGGGGGGGGCTGGGTCTGGCTGCACACAGGGGGGAGGGAGGGGGCTGGGTCTAGCCGCACGGGGGGGGGGGGGGGGGGGTCTGGTTGCACATGGGGCTAGGTCTGGCTACACACATGGGGGAGGGAGGGGGCTGGGTCTAGCTGCACATAGGGGGGAGGGAGGTGTTGGGTCTAGTTGCATAGGGGGTTCCAGATGCACAGGGGGCTCGGTCTGGCTGCGCAGAGGGGGGAGGGAGGGGGCTGGGTCTGGCTGCACATGGGGATGGGTCTGGATGCACATAGGGGGAAGAGAGGGGGTTGGGTCATGCCGCACAGGGGGGTGTTTGGCTACATAGGGAGATAGGTCTGGTTGTACACAGGGGGGAGGGAGGGGGCTGGGTCCGGCATCACACATGGGTGAGGGAGGGGGATGGGTCTATCCGCACAGGGGGGGGGGGGTCTTGCTCCAAATGGGGGATAGGTCTGGCTTCACACAAGGGGGAAGGAGGGGGATGGGTTTGGATGCACATAGGGTGGAGGGAGGGGGCTGGGTCTGGCTGCACAAGGGGCTAGGTCTGGCTGCACACAGGGGGGAGGGAGGGGGCTGGGTCTGGCTTCACAGGTGGCTGGCTGGCTGCACACAGGGGGGAGGGAGGGGTATTCTGGCTGCAGAGAGGGGGGTCCAACGGGTTGGGTCTGGGGTGTAGTGCAGGGGTCGGGTCTGGGGCATAGTGTAAGGGTCAGGTCTGGGGGGAGGGAGGGGGCTGGGTCTGGGGGCTGGCTCGGGTGAGCTCGGGCTGGGTCGAGTTGGCTCGGGTTTGGTCGGGTTCCCCGAAGTAACCCGACCCAAACTGACCCGACCAGCAGAGGGTTGGGTTGGGTTGAGTCCTTCAACTATGAGTCGGGTAACCCGACCCCAACAGGTTGGTTTGGGTCGGGTCAGTTGCTCGCGAAGTATGAGACCCGACCCGACCCATGGACACCCCTAATCCTCAATATTTAGTTGAGAAATCTCCAGATCATTTAGTTTAACCTATAATAGTAATCCAGTACAGTCAAAAATGTTGTTTCTTTGGACTAAAAACATATATGATATATATAATTGCATATTCATTAAGTTATATGAATTCCAAATTATAGATTAAGGGATAAATATTTATAATAATATCCACTACTACACATACATAATTTCTTTATTTATATTTATTCAAAAGAATAGTGAATAAATATATGGTAATGTTCTCAATTTCCATAATACTATAAGAAATTTATGCACCAACCCCTTATAATTGTTCCATTATAACTTATCTACCTATAATAGTAAACACCATGTTGAATATTAAACAACAACCTTTATAATATATACTAATAAGTGTGCCCTGAGATATATATATATACAATATTGTTTTTCATGTATGAATTTGGAAAGATGAGCTGCATTCATCATCTAATAAATCGTTTTTTATTTCTACAATTAATGGTATATTAAATAATATCTCAATTCATAAATAACCATGTATAAAAACATTAATTATAAGGTGTTCTCTTTCATTTTCCTTCACATACCTTTCTATCTCTATATTATCCATTTTTCCACCATAATCTCCTATAAAAAATATAATTGTGAAGTCATTTGAGCATTGTAGGATGTATTCCATCACTTTATTATTTCATTGTACATATTTTACATATATAATAATATTTTAATCCATTAAATAATTACAATGGATATGTCTACATGATCATTTCATCTTATAACATCTACCACGTTATTCACCTTTCCAACGTGGTAATGAATTAAGCAGTCATCATATTTTTTTTGATCGAACTATATTCATTGACACATTTTGATAACATTTTATGTTAATATATATATATATATATATATTTTTTAAATTTATGTTATATTTTACACTTCCCAATATATATAAGGTATTTAACTCATCAATTTAAAGACTAAATTTCTCTCTCAAGATTATGTGTTGAGTAATTTTTCCAATGAATCATTATTTTTCATTAGGAATATGTTAATAATTTATCATCTTTCCTAAGGTAATAATCTAATCCATTCTTCAAATAATTAATATAGCTTATAAAACCTTTAATACAAGAATTAAACTATAAACATCATCAACACATTAAAACTCTATTCATATTCATCAATATAGAAACAATTTACCTAATTAAAATTTATCTTGGTTAGCGTGTTGGAAAACCATGATAAAAACCTAAAAGACATCCAAAATACACATATTAACCCACAAAAATATCAATATACTTTATATATGGTGGAATAAGACAATATGTGATCACCCTTATTTTTAATGGATCCACAAACATCCCATTTCATATGATTATATACCATAAGAATAAAAAATTTCCCATCCAAAAGTTATATTTTTTGTAAATTTCATATAAATTTTAATTATTAAATTCCTTAAAAATGTACTCAAATTCTCCTCATATTCTACATATAATTTAGAATATATAAAAGCATGATTTTTAATTACAACCTGTCATTTTCCAAGGTAATCTATAAATAATCTATTAAATATGTCCTTCAATATTTCTAGAGAAATTTATACTATGAATAGAACCAATATAAATTCATAGTGTTCTTTTTTTGTATGAAATATATTTATTATTATATCCTCTATTTGAAAATTAAATAAATTATATCCATAAAAGATCCACTTTTGTGAGATAATGAGTCCTACATAGTAGAATGAACAATTCATTAATGTTTACTAAAGAATGATTGTTTGTATTTATCATCTTTTTATGATTTATAAAATTAATGTATTAATGAATAGACACATCAATCTTATAAAAAATAGTAATAAGTGTTACCCATGGAAAAGAAATAGGGTGTTAAAAATAAAAATTGAAATCCTCTTATCATTTCTTTTTGAATTATTTCAAGTCATTAGTAGTCAATTTACATGGAATCTTTGATATGTGTAGACAACTTGGTATAATTTATATTGATTTGTATTATTATTTAACATAGTAACTCCATAAAAATCATCTATGAATACATTATCATATTCACATATAATTTTCCATCTTTAATAATGATACTTTACCCTTTTCTCAACTATTTCATAAAGTTGGGAATTTTTCATCATGAAATTATTATTATACATAGGAATTAGTTTCAAATCTATATTCACTATTCCCTATGACGTTTTATGAAATTAAGTGATATATTAGGATATAAAATGTTTTTTCCTCTCTTTATTATTAATATTGTCTCTATACAGAGACTATCAGTCAATTCCTAATTTCTAATCACATTTTGGAAAATATCGAATAATTATATTTTGCAAAATATTCATTTTAATATGCGTTATTTTGTGAAAAAACAATATTATTGAGATGTAATAAATGAAAAATATGTTGTTCCTATCAATATACCAGTTTCATTATTTTCATATGATGTCTTGATATTTTTTTTAAAAATAAATTATTTGAAGGATTACATTTAATCATAATAAAATATGAATGCTTCCATTCTTGATTTAATAATTAGTGTACCAATTGTCACCTCCTTTTTGGGGTCCACATTAATTTCATTGAGTGAATTCAAATTTTATTGATACATTTTCATTGGATGTTGTTCTTATCATTTATCATCAACCACCCTTTTATTTATAAGTTTACTTTCACAGGGACTACATTATTATTAATTAAAACATAAAACCATGTGTAGGGGATTGAGTGGAACAATCCCCTAATTTTTTAAAAAAGATATTATTAATTATGTACTTTTAGAAATATTGATCTTTATTCCCACCTTTTCATATTGTGAAACATTTCATTATTTATTTATGGAAACTTTTTGGTGTGTTTCATCCTATACTCTTAACATAGGGGTAGTTAGAAAATCATTTCACCAAAACCCATTTCATTTGAACCTCTAAAATGAAACTATAAATATTTATCCTTATCACTAAACCAATAAGGATATTTAGAATCTCCAATCCGAACCTCTAAATTTTTGGTCATATCAATCTATTTCGTCTCATATATAATTGATTTTAATTTCTAATTCTTTTCAATGACTTGGTTTTAACTCACCAGGTAAAATGATTACAATCCTTTCTAGATCGATGTAATATATGCAAACCTATCTAGTCCTGCAAAATTTTCAATATAAGAACTAATTTATTCATCCTACTTATAATATAATATTTTCAGGATATTATTTTATGAATATTTAACATATTCATAGCATGTAACGAACAAATTATATTTTCATAATTACTATAGTATCCACTTTTGATGATTTCTTGTAAATTGATGATTTCAAAAAATAATAATGTTGGGATAATAACATTACATAGATGATAGTATAATAATTAGAAAATCATTCAGAAATATTTTGAAAATATATCTACTACATAGAGGATAACACTATGAAATTTATATTACATTAATATGGAAGCATAGAAAACAACAAAATATAATAGGATTCAGAACACATCCTTCACCAAGAATATTATTGTATATCATAAAATGGTTTGTATAATTATTAAATTTTAGGAAGGAATCAATATGTAGTCTATGAAATTATATGATTTTTCAAAATATCTTATTTGATTATACATATTTTATAAATAAATTTCATGATTAATCTCCCTTCATTCTAGAAATGAAATAAAGAAATCAAATAGGAATTAACATTGAA
Source organism: Viscum album (assembly GCA_963277665.1). NCBI lineage: Eukaryota > Viridiplantae > Streptophyta > Magnoliopsida > Santalales > Viscaceae > Viscum > Viscum album. Next base: position 1,070,979,246 of record OY728121.1, on the reverse strand, counting down.
GAATGAATTCATTCATTGAATCTAAAGATTAATGGATTATAATTAATTATTTACTAATAATTATTATCTTCTTTAAAAATACTAATTTTATTTATCATGCCAATCATTATTTAACCACATAATGTTTTGAAATTATTTTCATACATTATATTTTATTATAAATGTTAAATAACACAAAAATCATGTTTACAAATTGTGAAAAGAATAACATTCAATTCATGGGATAATATAAAATGGTTTAGATGAGTTGACATTGGTAATCCAAAATAACATAATAACTAATAAATTTTCTATTTGAATACTTCATCCAGAAGAGTGAAAAAATATAAACTAAAATACTCATAAACAAAAATGTTAAAACAAATTATAGTAAAATAATCCTCTTATATATAGATAATTTATTAAATAATAATAAAATAAATTGTGTTGTTTAAATATTTTTTTATCAATCAGCATCTGGTTATATTATTTATATTATTTATGTAATTGTGTTTGATCGAACGAAGCACAACCGTCATTACAAAATATCATGTCCACCTTGATAGTGGATTAATAAAAAATCATGAATATTTTAATTAACTTTAGGTAATTATATAAATATATTTATATAAAAAATATCTTTGAATTTAGGGAATATAAAATAATTATTTTATTTATTTATTTTTTAATTCATGATGATAACAATGAAATTTAATTTAGTAGGTTAATCCACTTTTGGGGATGAGTTCTAAATATAATTTTTTATGTTGTTATTCATGAAAGTTTAATTCATTATATATAGTTTATATGAAACAAAAGAATGGAATATTAGTCTTAAAATAAAAATGTAAATATAATTTATCACATCATAATTTTAACATAATGATCATGGTTGACACATTTTGGGTTTATCAATAAATAGAACATGAAAATATTAATTATGTCATTAACAAAGTTCATGGAATTATTAGTGAAGTTCACGTTGATGTATGATAGTTACATGATGTTCATCATTTGAACACTTATTTTTGGGTCATTTAATTTTTTTTATTTGATGAATGATGTTTCTAAATACATCATCAATAGTGATTATTAATATATTTTCCAAAATAATCAATTGCATTCTCTTTAAGGAATGGAGTATATTTCGGCATTCATGAGTTATTAATGCTCTTTAGGAGATCATTATTTTTTCCCATAATAAAATATTTAGAAAATAAAATAACATATTAATTCAATTTTATCAATAGGGGAAAAAATATAACATAATATGATATAAAAAATAATAATTTTTTGATACAACTCTTTGAATGGGAGGAGGTAATACTCATATAAAATAATAATGTCAAAATAATATATATAAAAATGATCAGCATATCTTTTTTAATATTGAACTACCTTATGTAAAGTATTTTAATGAAGGTAGCATCGTCATGATATATAATTAAATGAAGGATATCATATTGATGATATGTTTTGAAATGGGATCATGAAACATAATGAAATCACAATTTAGTTCCAAATCATTCAATTTCATTGACCATTGAAAATATGTGGCTGTAATGAAATGTGTGAGAAATGATGAATGGAAGTGAGTATACAATCATAATGTGAAATATGTTAAATGAATAAAAATAATGGAGGGAAAAATTGATCCAAAATTATAATTCCATTGTAACATTAACACATATATATGTCACATGATATTACAATCAATGGTCTAGATTAATCTTATTCCATCATGTAAAATCGAACTATTAAATTCATGTTGTAATTAATAGAATATAATGAGTGGTTAAAATATAAAAGGTTGAATATTAATTTTTTGAATTTGGATTTAATAATTCAACATCTTGTGGAATGATGACATCTATATATAATAATTAATTGATAATAAATAATATTAATATTAATAACAAAAAAAATTAACAATAATTTTATTAATAATTATAGAAGAAGTGGTAGTAGTAGAAGTAATAAAAAACTAATAATTCATAGGTACTTGAAGTCTTATACACAAACCAAATACACAGAAACCTAGTGGGATCAAACTCCATCAGCTCACATCTCTTTCTAAGGTTGATCCACACACTATATGGTTGAATTATAAGTATATAAATTACTATATTCAAGTTGGCTAGTAATACTTCTAAGCCTAAATTTTTTGCAGCATGTTTATTCTATAAATCTACCATGTAAGCCTTGTACTAAAAAATCCAACACCCAAATTCGTCCCATAACCCACCTTTCTCAATCAACATTCTAGCCTCTATGATAAACTCTTTATTAGCCAAATTTCCTACAATCCCCATTTTCAGTCAACCATAGCTTCACTCTAAGAATGAAAATCTAATTCCCTTCTAAGAATTCACCACGTTTTCATTTCATATATAAGGATTATTATGAAAAAAACATAATTGGATGATGTTATTGACAGGAATATGAATTTATATGATAATACATAGTTTATATCCCCAAATCACACATAATTACTAGAAGTCCTTCCACATCCATCTTTCAAACAACAAGCATACTGCATTGGTTTCTAATTTTTTCCAACCTATTAACAATAAATAAGGGTATTTAATATCATTATGTGTATTAAAATCCAATAAAATATGATTCCAACCCCATCATAAGAACCAATGATGGATAATAGTAAAAATAATAATAATGTAATGAAATACGGGAAAGAGTGGGTGACCCAAAAAACACTCCAATGTAGTAGTAGCAGCAACATTAGTAATAATAACTATAATTAAAATAATAATAATAATAACCATAGTCTTAATAATAATCATCAGCATCACAATAATAATAATCATCTTTATTTGGGTAAAGGGGATTACAAACCACAACCAGACAGACACGCAAGGCACGCAGGTGAATATCATAATAATAGAAACCATTTTAATTGAATAACAAAATGATATTTCAATAACACTATCCAATGATAAATAAATAAAAAATATTTTTCACAATTAACTCTATTAACATAATTATTTAAATAGAATAATAATTAAGATGGTTGTTTAAAAAACTAATAAATCATGGGAGTGTTTTTAATGACACATGGTCAAAAGGCATTATTATAAGACCATGTAATAAAATTTATGTTACAAAATATTCTAAATAATGAAAAAATATATTCTTATCCATGGTTTCCTAATCACTCAGTACATTTATTAATCTATTAAGAATTCAAAAAAAATCATTTTTCATTATGAATTTAATAAGTCGTTAATTTTTATACTAATAAAAATGGTAACAGAGTTTGGGAGGTCTCTAGTTCGAGTCTCCTAGGATTCGTGTATGCATGTTTGATATGTTTTCTTTATAGATTTTTAGTTCCCCATCTCTTCCCATTTTTTAAAAAATAAAACATATATTAATGTTGTTACCACTATAATATTAAAGGATAGACTAACTCTTTTTTTTGGTTCTCTTTGAATGAAATCATAAATGAATAATCAAAACTATTAAGTGGTCGAATTTTTATTAATTCCGAACACTTTTTTCATGGAATATATGGAATGAAAATTAATAGATAGTTAATAGTTGACATAAAGAGAGATTTTGTAAACTTTATGCTATCTCTATTGGACACTCTATAATTAAGGAGTTCATTTATTCCCTTAAATATTATCTCAATTTTTAATCAATGATAGAATTTAAATACATTTTTTGAATAATATTTCTTTAAAACACTCAATATAAATTTTCCTTAGTGATGTGTGAGGTACATATGAAAATAGATATGGGAATTTATGTCCCCAGTTAGTATTTTAAATATAACTTGTTTTTTGTGATATTTGACAAAAAATGATTCATGTGGAATAAATATTTCTAATAGTTAATAAATAAATAAATAAAATGATGAATTTTTTAATTTAATTTCTAAGATATAATGTTTACTTTAAAAATAATGATAGGTATCTCTCTCTGGGATTTTATAATCTCTTAGGATAAGGATGACTTTAAAAATTTATATCATATTTCACTTGTTATAAGTGATATACATATTTATTATTATTATTATTAGTTTTTAATTTCGTTATATATCATGATTTTTACTCATTAATTTCTATGTATATTAGACTATTGAAAAATAAAATATTTCATATGTTATCATATAATTATTCAAACACTTTTTAAATACTATTTTTGCAGAGAAATGGTGGACACAAAATTGTGATATAGACCGCACTATCTTTTAAATATTTTTTTCTATCATTCTAGTATTATTCATATAATAATAAAAACACCAATATTATTTCATCCTAACACTTTATATGTTGTTTTTAGATTTATATTATTTGATATTATGGAATTGATTAATGAAACATGAACAGAAAAAATTTCTATGTTATTAAATAGACAATGACATATTTCAATTTATATATAAATAATAATAATAATAATGAGTTTTGTCCTTTTTGATATAAAAATAAAATACAAGAATGTTAAAAATATATAAAATAATAATTGAAACATTCCCACATATTTCACCCATTAAATACACCATTACACTATAATTGCACAGTGTGAAGAGATCATGATATCTGAATGGAACTTAGTGAACCATAACTCAGTGATGAAAAAAGTGTGTTCATGTTTTAGATGAGTACATTTGAGAATGTGCATGTGGTCTATTATAGGATGGTATAATAAAATATCCAAATTTCATTACCCAATTATTTTAATGAAACAAGTTCCTTTATTGAATATATAATAGAACACAATTACCTATTTTTTCTAATGTGTCATGAAAACCCCACGATTTTATAGATAATAAACAATTTTTATTCCATAAAAAATAATATTTTTCATTATTAATTTTTTTATTATTTTTAAAAACCATTACCCATCCCCCTTTTACATATTATATTCGACATATTTTTAACTTTCCACAATTTTATAGGTCTAATTGTGCAAATGAACATGTATCACAAAAAACATCTGTAAATTCATCTATTGTCTTGCAAATCAACTTTAAAAATATTAGAATCATATTTTATAATTGAGATAAATTTATACCATCATTTTGATAAATATTTATTTGAAATTAAACTACTATTTTTCCTTGAATGGCTGGAATAATAAAATAATAGTGACTTGTTGTGGTCTAATCATATATATATTTATATATAATAATTTTACTAAAATATAACTAAAACAATCTTAAAATATTCCTAATAATATTCATGCCTCGGTATTTTTAAAAGGATATATAGAAAATATTATGAAACTAATATGAATCCACCTCATATGTAGAGAAAAGATGAAATAATTTTCCAAGTATATATATATGATAATTAATATTGATTTCAAATTATTTATTTGAAAATTGTTACTACCTAAATAAATAAAACCTCCATTCTTATGTGTGTCACTAATTTTTTTTCTTCTAACATAAAGATGAATCCCTACCAACAAATATAAATATATATTCACTAATATTTCTATAGTATCTGTGTTTGTTTCCAAATTTGTAACAATGTATCCTTATATTACCTTTAGAAACCACAATTTATGGAACTTATTATGTTTCTCAATAATTTTTAAATAGAATTCCTTGTGAATTATCCCCTTTATAAAAAAGTAATATTTTAATATTAATTTATATATTAAGGTACCCAATGTATTTTTAAGATACAATATGTATTGGGATATTGAATAAGGCTAAAATGATAAACACATGGATTTTTTTATTATATTTTTCTTAAATATACATATTTAATAACTATGGTTTACTTATGTTGGTGAAATTTATATTGATATTTTCTTGTTGATTTAGAAATAAATTCTATGAGTTTTCATAATATTATGAGAATCAACAAGAATTAAATAACATGGGAAAGTAACTAAGTGAAGTAAATTTAAAAAATTGAGTTTTATGTGAAGAATAATGGTATAAAAAAATGAACTATGTGATGTATATATGTAAAAGTAGAATCTTTTATAACATGGACTAATATTATATAAGTCTTATGGGAGTTTAAATTGAGAAATTCTATAATTTTTATGAAATATGTCTGTGTTAATCATGATATATATTATTTAGATTAATAATATTCATGAAAATTTGTAAGAGAGGTTTTGTAATATTTTTTGATATTGACTTTTATATTGAAATAGATATCTAGAATATATATGATACTCTCATGATATTTATTTCAAAGTTGATGTAGTTTCATGGTACATATCTTCAATATATGTTTAATAAATGATTGAACATGGTTAAAGGAGGATATATGATATAAAACAATAGACCAAGTCAGTATAAATAATTTCAATCATCATGGAATATGGTGTTATTGAACATTGTGATTCATATTTACTCAATAAAAATCTACAAAAATTAAATGTAGTGTTTTTATAGTTTTTACCCAATATAAAAAATGAAATATATTAAATTCATGGTCTTAAAATCTAAACATGTGGTCATTTAGTAAGATATATTTTGGAATGGAATTATTAATATATACAAAACCCAAAGAGGTATTGACTTATATGTAGTGATATTTTTTTTTTAATTTAATAATATATCGAAAAAGTTAAACAATATTGATATTAAAATTTAATGATAAGATAAAAATATATGAATATAAAAATAATAAATAGGATTTATTATTTGATTCTTAGATTCAAAGTTATTCATTTTTTAATGAGAGAACATAAATAAATTTATGAAGAGAGGAAAATAACAGTGAGCAAAATAATATAGATATTGAAATATAATACATCATGTGTGATTTATAAAAAACTAAATATAACATTAGGGTTTGATAGGGAAGAGATTTATTCTATAGTGAGTATTAATAATCACCATCATTTATTGTAAATCACTATACATTTATTGAAAATCATTCTGTTAACGAAGAAAAACAATTTTATTTCATTAATATATTTACAAATCTATATTTCATTATTTTATTAAAATGTGGGAGAATGTATGAATTTATGGGATATTATTGAATTTTTCATTAATAATGCAAAATTTTATAAAAAAATTATAACACAGTCTATGATTTGAGTGTACTAAATGTGACAAAAATTGAATCAGTAATAATAAGGAAAAATCTAATAGTATTGGGGGTGAAATTACTTCAACTTTTGTGTGTAACATGACTGAATCCCTTGAATATGCCACCTTGGGATGCAATGAGAGTGGTTTCACCTCCCACCTATTATCTATGACATATCATCACATCAAATCACGTCACATCCCATACCATCTCGTCCCATCACATCACATCACCTCCGTCTATAGAGACATGGTCCATCACCACACATCATTTACATAACTAAAGTATTAGTGGATTGTGAAAAAATAGAACACCAACCACATATCCTCCTCCTAACATGCACAACTCCCACCATAAATACCCTCACCATCTCTCCCGAAAACCCTTGGTATATCACACCACACCTCACCTGAAGACACTTAGTCTGACTCATCACATCATAACACATATCGATAGTGGAAATGTTGACATCGTACTATCATAGTCCAATAATTTCATCATCACATGGAAGAGAGAGTGTGATAGAATATGTAGACAACCATCCATTCACACAAATGATATTTTTGTAAAAATACCCATACATATATCTATATCTATGGGTTTCGGCATGTGGTGCTCAACGTAGGTTGGTGCATAAAGAAATCACATGGAATATACACATATATATACTATCCACACATGAGACCATCCTAGGGGTTCATAAAAAAAGGTACAAACCAATTCACCACATTAGCCACATTCATTATTTCCTCTGAAATTACAACAGCACACAACAATACATAGGCCAAATTTCAAATTTCATCATTTTCATTACTGTTTCAAGAAAATATCATAATTCTAATTTACCAAGCCATTCCAAAAAACATCATTTTTATTTTACATTAATGATAAACCATATTTAGTCCCAAATTCTATTTCAAGACAATAATTTATTAATAATTTGAACCTATTAGAAAAACCAAAAAATTCATTCCACTATTTCATCCAAATTTCATTATGAATTTATCCACAATCACATTATCCACAATTTCCATTATCATTTAAATCATTTATTATCTACTATAACCCATGACATTACAATTTAATATTATCATTTAATTTCCTTACTACCCAAAAATATGTCACAAAAGAATCCATTCCAATCTCATCGGCCTCATATACAAACCACACATCACACAATGATAATTTTTTTAGGTTTATGAAAAAGGGGATTTCTTTACAATAAACTTCTTTATTTAAGGGTATTATCACACATGAGGTATATCTATGGAAAAAAATTTCATTATCTAAATATAGAGGATAATACAATTCTATTTAGGGTGATATCAAACAATTAAAAAATGGGTACCATAATAACACATCTATAGTGAATCAAAGAGAGAACTGACTATGATTTTTTAGCAAGTCATTACCCCAGGACAAACAAAATATCAATAATAATAAATATTTTAATATCATACCATTCACATTCCCCTAAAATATTTAATAATAATATATCCCATTAATTTTTCATTATTAATTTGGATATCACCCTCTCCATATAGATAATAAAACGAAACACTCCCTAGATGATACAAATAAAGAGAAATGAAGGATAATTATTTTCCTAGAAGAAGGAAGACTCACTCAATGAACTGAACCAAAATATGGGGTTGGTGTAAGATAAAATCACTTCTAGAGGAATAAAGCAATTTCTAGAAGGGTTCAATGACTCCAAGGGGAGGATTATGGGATTTTCAGTCTCAAGAGAAACCAATAACAATGCAATAGAGGATGGTTCATCATTTTTGAGTCAATAGATATTGAACGATCAATTTTTCAGATCATAATAGATTTGATATACCAATTATTGCAGATATCATTAAAATCCATGTGTATTGAATAATTTATAGCCTAATTAACCACAAAAATCAAGGATATAATTATAATTGATGAATCCATTTTCGAAGGCCCTTGGTTCACACAGTGAGAAGGCCCTCATGGCCATTTTCAACCAACTGATAGAAGTATCTTGTAGGCATATTTCAGGTAGATGAATTCCCCATGTATCCATTTTTATGTATATGATTCAAAAAGATGATTTACACAGTCGGTTTATCATGTAAGTGATCGCTCATGCAGTCGATCCATGTAGTCAATCACTCACATAGCCGATTCATGTAGCTAATTTGGACGTGTACTCTATTCATGTAGTCAATCTATCATTATAGCTAATTCAAATAGTCGATCACCCACATATCAATTACATGTAGTTGATGTAGACATGTATCTCATTCATGTATCCAATACATCAACATAGTCAAATGGTATTTCCAATTTATCATGCAACTGATTCATCCATGAAACGGAATAATCCATGTAACTGATTCATCTATCTGAGTCATCCACATAGCTAATTCATGTGTATAGTCTACATAGATGATCAAGCCACATAAACAATCTACATAGGAAATGTCTCCATGATGATGATTTGACTTTCCAAGAGAAGAAGCTGTAGATAACAAGGGGAAACGACATCAAACACCCTCTAACAATAAAAAAGAAAAAATGTAATAGGCTAGTAAAGAACAGTCCAATATAATAGATACCTCTCAAAAAATTATCATTTTCACAAATCAAAACCAAACCTAGGGAAATAAATGGGGTATAAAAAACCACCCCTCAAGATACTTCCCAATGATATCATCATATTTCCTCCACTATCACATACCAAACATTTCAACCAAAACATCCACTAACAAACCAACAAAACACATCACCACAAAAACAAAAATCCCAAATCACTACCATCTAAACCAAGAACCCACATTTAAATAACAATTTAATTTGGTAATTTAGTCCTCCATGCCAATATACTATTCATTTTTTGTGGAATTGAATTACGTACATGGGTTTAATTGCATCATAATTTAATATGTCCCATTTTGGACCTACATATTATTATTTTTAGGCACCATAATGATTTTATAAATCATGAACACAACATAAATCAAACTACACCTCTTATAAAACATTATGATCTAAAAATCACATAATCTAGTAAAAACTATCAAACTAACTCAAAAAATCTCTGGGTACAATGAACACATTTATGCCTCTCACAACCACATTCTCTCTTCTAGGACACCATTCTTACACAACACACAAACTAATTGAATGGCCTGTAAGTGAAATAATATCTATTTATTATCCTAAATATTTATTGGATATTATAAAACATTGCATCATCCTTGATATTAAAATCTCCATATTCAATGATATAGGATTCATCGTGATAATACCAATGAAACTAATACACATGGAAGATGGTGTGGATCCTCTGCAACTATGGTGGAAACATTAACTAATATTTCACCTCATTGAAATTCCCCAACAACTCAAATGACCCAATGAAACTGAGAGGAAGCATACAAACTCTAGAAAACCTCAACTACCCTCATAGAGGGGAGACCTTCACAAAAATGTGGTATCCGAACATGAACTCAAAGGCCTTCTCCTATTATCAGTATAAGAATTATTCATGACATTCAGTACATTCATCCCATCACAAATAATATGGATCATATCAATCATGCTATGCACCACATGAGGTCCAGAAATAGTTTCCTCCCTAACCACCATCCATCCCAATGAATAATGATATGAAAATCTATATAAATCCTCTAACTAATCCATTCTGATGGATGGTTGATAACTATTGGCATAAGAAGACTCAACCAAAGGAATGTGTTGTTTTCATAATCCTCTAACATCTATGATACACCAATGAAATGTATACTATAGTTTCTGGATAATTTTCACTGTATATATGTCCGGTAGGGGGTGGAAGGATGTCTTTAGGCATAACTGATTGTAAAAAATAATTTTGCAATCTCCTCCAGACACACAAAGATAATGGAGGGTCCTAGTCTAATAAAATGAATCTTGGGACCCCATGAAACCGCACCACCCAATCTAAATAACTCCTTTCCAAACCATCCAAAACACCCAACGATTTTATCACTAATATGTGGGTGGAAGCATTCAACTGATTTATGAATACCCAAATAGCATCACCACCTCCCTCATCTTGGGGTAACCCTGTGACAAAATATACCAATATTCCATCGCATTTAAACATGGTAATGTCCAAAGGATGAAATAAATCTCAGGGAACATGGTGCTAAGATTTTAGAAATTTGAAAATTAGACATAGAGACACAAACTCAACCACTACGCATTCCATCTCGGGCCACCCAAAACAGTGTCCTCAAGACACAATTTATCTTGGAAACTGTTATAGTACCTCTAATGGTGATCTATAAAATTCATGATGCAATCCATAATGCATCACATATGTAACAATAAATCTCCCTTGAAACAATTTTTGGTTCTTTTTATCCTCTAAACATCCCTCAACATCATCATTAAGGCCAACATGATCACACTTCACCTCCACCTATGATTCTCCCCATTGAGAATCCTCCACCCACAACATCAGTGAAGACTACACTATCATATGAAAACATTAAACCTCCAACATCAACCACCCTTTAATTTATTTGCATGACTACCACACCCTCAATCACATTCCATGAATATCCAAACTAACGAACGATATCCTTCCATGACTTTCCACTCAAAGAATCATCCAAAAAATTCCCCTTTCACGAGTTGTAGTAAATATCAAAAACATAATTAGAGGGAACACCATCCACAATTACTATTATATATTTAGATCATGATGATAATGGATATATCTCAAAATCTTATGATCCGTGAAAAATTATATGTGCTCAGAAATGATGTAATCCATAAATTCAATGAAAACCAAACTATTGGTAACTCAAAATAACAGGTGCCATAGTTACACTCATGGGAACATTATTTCGAAGAACCATATGAGATCACTACATTTTTATGCATCAAGACACATCCCAAAATTGGATAGGAAGCATCATAAATCAACTAAAAAATCACCCCTTCCTCCTTCAAAATTGATCAAATGATTTCTTACCAAATTTTACATTAGTTAACCGAACACTACTCAGCACTGATCACTCAACATAAAATCCTAGTCCTTCCTTATTAAGTCTATTAGCAAGGCGGAAACTCACAAGAGATCTGAAAAAACCTTTAATAGTCTATTAAAATAATTAAACTACCATACTTATTCCCAGATAAAAAAATTGTAGCACCCCATGATTACAGAATATGCCCGATGAATCCCTTCTTCTTCATATTGTATATTTAAATCCTCAATTACATCAACTAAAAGTGTTACATCCATTAATGGGAAATCAAAATCTGAGAATCAATAAGTTGTAAGTATATCCTAAACCCAACTATCACATCTAGGGGGTAGTGTTATAACCTCATCATAAAGGACAACCAAAATCCCCAAAACCCTTGGGATCCTCCTTTATACCAACATATAATAAATCTATAGACAGCTCATCCGTTAATGAATGAATGGGTTGCACATTATTATTACCCAACTGATGACTCACCTTACTAAGAAAACCAATCATTCGATATCTAAATATAAGCAGATGACTCCTCTCTAGAATAAATCGATAATAGGACATATAAAATAGAATTATTTGATGCTAATAATGACAATGTATTTGAACATCTATATCAAGAAAAGTTTCCCACATGAATGATGTCTCCCTGTCATCAGTGTACAACCATAAAACACATCGAACAAGTTGTTCTAGCCTCTAACTATAATAATAGACACCAGGGGAACATAAAGAATCTCTACTTCTAGTTCTAGATAAAAGACTATAGTGTGTGAAATAAAGGTGTGTGAGGATCTTAAATAAAAAAAGGCACAAACAAGGGTACCAATCAAGATGGTCACACCAATAACAATATCTACACCCTCTAGAACTACTTCCCCGCAACCTCTAACTAACCATGCCCATATTCCCTACCACTCTTCTAATGGACACCTCCATGACCACACTCCTTATTAAATCCCCACACATGATGAAATATTTTTTTAGACTCTATCTTATCCATCTACCCTCAACATATCATAATCCAAGTACCACCAATGCTGATGAAACCTCATTGGAATTGAGTACTGAGACTACCCACCTCGACCAAGAGGATCCCCATTAACAACTGCAAACTAATATCGACAATGAAAAAAAACTCCATAGGAGAAATAAAATGGCCCAAAGCTCCCAAGATGCTGGAATGGAAAATAATGAGGATGAATACCTGCTGGTCAAACCCCCAAATAACATAATAGTTTAAACCTATTCAAACAACTCGACTCCTCATGGAATCCTACTTACTCCTCTCATGCAGAAAACACCATCATTATTTCATTCACTTAATCACCTCCTCTTTATTCTAACCATACTAATATTTAGGAAATGATAAAGTGTAACTATATACTAGATCAAAGGATGGAGTTCCTCTTTAAGATTTCTATCACCAGACTCCTCATTAGGAAAAAGATGTGGGAAAAATGCAGTGTCCGTGAACATGTTCCAAATATCTTGTATTGACATCCTCCCCACCTAAAGAGAGAGAAGATATTGACTATTCTCCACCCACATCATCAACAATAGAAACCCCAAATGAATCTCCCTCTATAAATATAACCAAAACACATCTTCCTCCTAGTGTTCTCCCGTAAACAACATCCATCATTGACATGTAGTTCACCACATTGGACTCGATGCTAGTAGGACCCAGTAATCTACTTTGGACCATATCAAATGACTGTTGGTTCTTCTATTTTATCGAGGATGCACTATTATTCTCTATCAACATTTTATTAGGAGACAATAGTTTTCTAATAGATTATAATTATACGCTCACCCTATAAATATAAAAATGATTTTTAGCTTTCTAAGAGGAAAATATTGACCATGTTGGACATTAACAGTTCATACATTTCAATAAATTGAAGGAATTGCACTATATATAATATATTATCCAGAGATAAGATGAATAAACCATAAGAAACACAATGAGTTAATATAAAATAATGTAAAAATAATTCCACAATTAATGAACTTTTAATGTCCAACATGGTCAATATTGTCCTCTTAGAAAGCTAAAAATCATTTTTATATTCATAGGGTGAGCGTATAATTATACTCTATTAGAAAAATATTGTCTCCTAAGAAAATGTTGATAGAGAATAATAGTGCATCCTCGATAAAATAGAAGAACCAATAATATATAAATAGGTCAACTATGCATCCCAACCTCCCCAAGGCACACTCATGAGAAAATAGAATCCAAGAGTGATAACATAATATTAAAATTATTGATATAGGGTGTCCCAAAAAACTTTAATCTTTATTTTCATATCTCAGACACAATCATAATACATAATTTCACTCCCACCTCTCTTATTTCACATCTCATCCCATCACAATACATCACATCACATCACATCACATCACATCATATCATATCATACATATCCCCCCAGAGAAACCCAGTCCATATATAAAGAGTTGTAGGGTATCATGAACATGTATGACATCATCCTCATCCCATCCTTTTACCATGTATGATCCCCAGTTTAATTGAACTCACCATCTGACTTGAAAACACCTGGGTCATCACATCTCACCTAGCCAGAAGACACTTGGTCCATCTTATCACATCATAACACATATTTATCAGGGAAATTATGACTTCTAGCCATCAAATATTTTTTATTAACTAATATAATAGAAGGGAGAGTAGGAGAGAGGATGTAGTTATCCATCCATTATCACTGATAGGATTTTGTAAAAAACACCCCATATATATTGTGTTTTGGAAAATAGTTCTCAACATAGGTTAGGGTGCGTAAAGAAATAAATAGGAATATAAAACTTTATATATTATCCCCACACGATCCCAACCTACAAGTTCAAATTAGTGGAAACAACCAACTCACAACATTACCCAAGTCATTTTTAACTCTAAATTCGCAACACCATAAAAAAAGCAACAATCCAAAATTCACATTCAACACTTTTCTTTATAAAATCATGCTAATTTCCATAATTATCATTAAACAAACTTTTCCAAGAAAAATACTATTTATGTTATATTAAGAATCATCCTTTTTTAGTGACACATACAATTTGAACAAACATTTTTAACCATTTAAACCTATTATCCAAACGAACCCATTAACATTAATATTTCAATAACATTTCAATTGGAATAGATCAACAACCACATTATCAAAAATTTCCATTATAATTTCAATAATTATTTATCCAATCCAATGAATTACATTAAAATCTAACTTTATCATTGAATTTAATTATTATTTGGTCATCTATCATGACCGAACCCATTTTCATCTCATTTCCCTCCTATCACAACCACACATTATAGAAACGTAATTTTTTTCACAATTATAAAAAGGTTATATCACAACATTAGAGATCTATATTTATGGGAATTCTCTCACAATCCATATTTCTAGGGGAAACCATATCATTATACTAATATAAGTGATTAACCACTTATAAATAGGGTGATATTAAACAATCAAAAAAATGTATCCATAATATCATAAATAAATCACAACAAATCCACCAATGGACACAATTATAAGAAAAGAATTATGCATATAAAAACTCAATATAAATAAAAAATAGAGCGTGTAAAAAAATGAAATTTAAATTCACCTTCTTATCCATAAATTAATTTAACCAATTAATTTTTCTTTATTCATATTCATGGAACTATCTCCACAAGGATAAAAAACAACCATACCCACATGATAAACATAAAGTGAAATGAATTGTATTTCCATACCTTGAAGTAAAAATCATCAATTGACTCGCTGAACTAATATAAGGGGCACTCACAAGATAGAATCATCATTGTAGAACTCGATCCACCATAAAAAGTTTTTGATGAATCTAAGGGAAGCATTTTGGGACATATATTCTTAAGATAATTCTAGAAATATGGAACAATGGAAGGGTCTTTGTTCTAAAATCAATAAAAATAGAATGTTTGGGTTTTCATATTGGAAATAATTTGATTTTACAATTATTTTAGATATCATGAAATTCCATGTGAAATGGATTTTTTACACCCTCATTCATAACCAAAAAGTAGTGATATAATTATTCTTGACAAATCAGCCTTTGAAGTCCCTTTATTCTCACAAACAAAAGACACATATGACTGTTTTTCACAAAAATGGAGGAAATGTCAAGGTGGAATATTTCATGTAGCCGAAAACCCCAGGTATCGATTTTTACATAGCTGGTTCATGTAGCCAAAATTCCCACATATCCATTTTCAGATAGACTATTTAAAAATCCAATCAATCATATAGAAAATAACTCATGTTTCCTATATACATAGTCAATCATTCACGTATCCAATCTGCATATCCAATCTTGAAACCTAGATGATTCACATAGAAGATCCATCCACATAGCCAATTCATGTAGCCTTTCTCTCATGGTTCCAATATGTGCTTCTGATCTAGCCTCATATCCAATTCACATAGTAGATCGTTCAAATTAGTGTATTCACAAAGCCAATCGTTAACATAGAAACTCCATTCATATAACTGTTTCATCCATATAACTGATTCACATATCCAATACATCCCATAAATATTTGACGTAGTCGATCCCCATATTTTATCCATCCATGTAACCAATTCTCATAGGTGATATCTCTATCTATCCAATTCACATAGCCAATCCACATAGGTGGTGTCTCCACGTAGCCAATTCATTTGGACGTGTGAGTATTACTTACAAAAATAATACTAAAAAATTTAAAATTCCCTATAACTAGACAAACTAGAAATGTTCTTGTACAAAATAGAAAATTCCATTACACAGAACCTCCATGACATAAGCCTTTACATCTTAAAATAATCCATATCCCCAACCTCTATCTCCATGTGCATATAACAGGCCACCAAGGGGTGTTGGTCATAATAGATCAAAATATTTGTCACATCCAGCTACTCTACCTACAACTATTCCATGTCTATAGTCTTGAGGAAATCCTTTATCATGATTCTATCTTTTCTAGGGTATCCCAACGACTGTATCACTCTTTTAAAGATTGAAGATCACACAATCTCATTCTATATGTCCCAATCCATCACACGTGAATTCATGCCTCTCTCATGGATAACTAGAACCATCGTGGGAACCCTGATAAATAAAAACTCCTTCCAGGGATTGTATCCTGAAGTATCATGCTTTCCCAGATCCTTTAGCCTACTTTCGGCTACCAATAGTCGAGGTCTCATCTCTTATGTTCCCAACAACAATAGTTGGGGTCTACTTAGATAGTAAGTTATCCTTTTCGATGGTTGTATAGAGAATTTCAATATATATGGAAATGCATGGAGGTATCACTGATTCCTGAATATCTTAGGGAGACATATAATTAGTGGTCTATGCATAGAAAAAATAATCTCAAACCATATCCATAGAGTATCACGAATGGTCAATGAACCTCACCAAATATTCATCCATGGTAATTCTATAATACAAAAGCTAAAAAAGATTTTATATATGCACTAATATCAACATGGATGGATATAACTCTTCTTTGAAGAGAAACTCAAATTATATCCAATTGATACTCATCTCATCAGGGTTTTGCATCACCAGACACCACTATATCTTGGCGGATCCCTAAATAAGAATTACCACTATGCCCACTATCTAATGTGGAGGTGTCCACACAATGAATAAAACATGTGTGGATATCAAAATCCATTCATTAGCTGCTGGAGGATGTATCTTAGCACAATAACTAGGAGGTATCTAACTATAGAACTCACGAAATTCACTTTTCCTACAAGATTCCTCATATGATACACACATCACTAACTTCAACAAAATGGGTGGGGGATTTTATGGAAAACTACATGAAGGAAAAACCTCATGTGATAATTCCTATACAAAAGCCTCATCACTAGGTGAATCCTCATCACAATTTCATTGTTGAACACTTTCATGTTGTTTTCATAATGGAATCCTAAAATTGAATCTATATGAAACATTATCAAAGAGTATATCATGGGATATTAATCACGAAGGAAATGAAAACCACTACCTAGTACAACGTGAATCATTTACCAATGTGACCCTACAACCAGTTCTTACATGTTTATAGTCAACATAAAGGATATAAGAGTCCTAGAGAATGGAATCTTTAGCAGTCATACAAAAACTAGAGTCTCTTTCCAAAAATTCAAACATGATGCATTTACACACTATCACCATAAATCCCAATCCAAGACCATAGATAGACACCTCCTAACTCTTGTCCTATGGAATTACCTTATTTGATACCACTATGTCATTACCCAACTGATTGGGGCCTTCCTGGTGGGTGATAATCATATGTCAACTACCAAAACCCACATCTAATTTTCCAGGGGCTAGAGATCATCACCGATTAGGAAAATAAATCACACCAATATCCATTAATTTTTTTGAGATAATAATACAATGGTTACCAAAATTCATGCACACATATATACCATAATTAGAGTATAAAAAAAGTATTGGAAGCATGAAATGTCAAAATACATGCCCCAAAAAATACAAAAATATTCCTACCAAATCATAAATGTTGGATTTTTATCATATAAAACCACCAAAACACACCTCAATATGTATTGATAACTATGCTATGCCTATTTCGAGTTCTCTTAGGACTCCTTCAATCGGCCGGTTATTTTCATAAGAAACAAGATGTGTGGGAACAAACCATGTAGGTTTGAGTACAAAAATACATAGTAGGTTCCTCAAAAATTTTAGAAACAAAAAGGAAACACTCTTCTCTACTAATATCCATATGTTACATTAACCCATGTGAGATAGAACAATAATACCTATCTCAACCACTCATTATAAAAAAATGACTAGTCATCTCATCACCACTGGGTATTTCAATAATCATATGAGAAATAAACTTAGGGAACACTAGAATAACTTAGATATACTCCTCTATAACTCTAAGTCTCATAGTCTCAACCATAAAGGATATCATGGGATTCCACTCTACGATCAAGGTTATCACTCATCCAAGAGTACTCACTCCATGAGACCTTCCATATCTGATGGCACACATCCAAGAGAACTCACTAATCGGGTATATATCTTCCATACCAGATGGAACTCATTAAAGGTGTCTTAGTCATAAGTTATATTTCTTCCACTCTAGATGGGAATCATTCGAGAGATATCTCAGATATGGTTTCCTTAATCTTGTGACACATCCTCAGCATCCCAGATGGTATTTGTCTGAGAGAACATGCTCATTTGGACTCTCTATGAATAAATTCAATATCACACCTAGAATATATTGATACATAGTTAGGGTATCTCACCCATGTATCATGGGGGAATCTAAAAATCCCCTTTGGAACCCAAAAGATCTCAACTCGGAGATAAGGGATCACACCCAGAACCGTTGGTAAAAACCACTAACCCATCATAGAAATCTAGAGATCTAAATGATCATATATGGGATCACACATATGACCACTGGGGGATTCCACAAACCATACCAAGACTCCTAACCATGATAAATAGATAGGGTATCATACTCAGTACCATTAGAAGATACATCAAACCCAATATGGATCTAACTACCTAGTGGGGAATCAAATACATAATGACACCAAAACCCTAACTAAACCCACCCTCAAGGTAGGGGACCAATTCCCATGAAATAGGGTTACTCTGATACCACAACACCCATATAGGAATGAAAAAGAGAGATAATTATTCCATAGGCGCCCATAGTTATACACAAACTATATTTGAACTCATCTTGCTGATGGTATCACAATCCTATACATAGAAAGTAATGCCACATTGTACCATCATAGGGATGGATCAAGGGAACACTCACACTTATACTTCTCTATGTATCACAAACATGAATCTCACATGCTTAACCTCATGTCACATCTCTCATGGTAAAAAAATAGCCAACTTTATGTTCAACATGGTAAACTACTTAGGTTAGGATTATCACGAGCCTCCATCCATGTTTGGAATATGGATTTGAGTGAGGGAGAAAACTAGAATTAGAGTAAAAATAGTATTCCCATAGTACACAACATGTATCTCAAAATTGGCCCCTGGTCATGTATGCTCTCAGTACGTGGTATGTAAAAGGAGAATACAAGTCTGGTACCCCACAGCACATGGAATGTGACCTCATCTTAACATATGTTTTTGTCCTCACCCAGGCATGGATTATTTGGCCATTTCATCATACATAGCATGACCCCTTGGTTCAAAACATGTTTCTCTTGGGCCGGGATAAGGCTGTTTTCTTGGAATTACCCTTATACAGAATCCTAAGACCATGTATACAGGATATTTCTGTGTACCGATCCACGTCCTATAACCAATATACACATGGGATCTAGTTGTGTACTTCTACACAACCATGTCCTATTATGGGGAATCATTTCCCATGTCCTCGACTGCATGGACTTCGATCACTTCATGGATTGTACCCCCATTACATATCATGTAGTCCAAAATGTTCCATGTTCTTCAATGAAGAAGAATAGATGATGATTTCTCTTGTACTATACATCGTGAGATTGATATTTACAAACAAGAAATCCATATGAGCCACCCAAAACCCACAATTTACACATGAAACTCATAAATATACCAATAGGGGATATTTATAACTAAGAATAGGGAATAAAACAATGCATATATGGGTATTGGGAATTAAATATTTTAAATATAACTACCTTTTGTAGAAACCATGAAGCTTCGAGTAACTGTCCACGTCTGGATGCCACTACACCGTGATCTAGGAGTGATCTCCATCATGATCAGAGATTAGGAGTGTCTTCTCCCTACTATTTAAACCTTGGATAATTCATTGGAAAACAGGGACCTCCTATCCTCTATTGTTCACATAAAACCAAGGTGTATGGGGTTATCCACCCAATTAATTTTTCAAATGAAATTGATTATTTATTTTATAATTATGTACACCAATGCTTTCCCTAAACTGGTATCTGAAGATGTGTAAATTTATGTCATGGATTGGAAAAAACTTATATTTTGAACTCAATAAAGATCTCATATTTTTGATTGATGAATAAAATTATGATTTAAACAAAATTTCTAGATAATTAATATATGCTCAATATAAAATATTTTTCATTATTAATAGCACCACACTGAAGGTCTCCAGGGCATGGAATCCCAAACTAAATCAGACCATGAATTTATAAATATTTAGAGAAATTTCTCGTAGTCATACATGGAAAAGATAGATTCACTTAATTTTATTTTATATTTTTAATCCATTTTCATCTATATAATAGTCTATCATATCTTTATAAAATAATAACATTAATATATTTATTATTCAAAAAATTTATTTATTTAATGGAATAATATTTTTCTACCTTCCTCCATAATACCTAGATGAATGGAAACAAAATCAATTCATTCATGTGAACTACCACCTCCATGAATGAATTTTATTTATTAATAATATCTAATATATATATATATATTGTTATAAAAGTGTATTCAGAAAACAATATGAT
Source organism: Viscum album (assembly GCA_963277665.1). NCBI lineage: Eukaryota > Viridiplantae > Streptophyta > Magnoliopsida > Santalales > Viscaceae > Viscum > Viscum album. Next base: position 1,070,957,694 of record OY728121.1, on the reverse strand, counting down.
ATTTATTGAATATTTTAAATTCTGAAATGATAAACCATTTAATTTATTCATCATGTTCTTTGGAAAATAAAAAGATTATCCATGTGCGCATATATGATACAACATCATCGGAATAAATTCTTTTTTTATTCATCACCAGTTTACATGTATTATAGTAATCAATATTATAAGATTCTAGATGATATGAATGATTCATATATACTATGAATATTTTTCCTAAATGATGAATACAATTGATGATCATCATGATGTAATCTGTTGTTGTCAGTTAATTACTTGAAATAATATTGGTATAGATCCCATTCTCTCAAACCATGCCAGTATATTCAATAAAGTGAACATGGGTATGAATAATTCATGGAAAAAATTATTTCAATAAATTTACTATTCTTGGAATACTGATCTTGTTATCAAATAATGGGTTTAAACACAACCATTATGAAACTTTTGTGAAATAATCAAAATCACAACATTTGATAATAATAATATATTATAACTAATTAATTTCTAATAAATGAATATAACCAACACAGTAAAATGTGTTATAAATATAAATTTGTAACCAAATTGAGTTATAAGGATAGTTATGTTTATTATAAAGGTTGTTACATTACATTCATGTAATCTATGAATTAATGTTAGGGTCTAATGTCAAATTTACTTTATTAAGACATGTTTTGTACTTTCCACCTACTTTTTTATGGTGTATATGATACCAATATGAAATATTATATCATTACTATCTCTATATTCATGGTATTTATATTTTCAATTCTATTTTTATATTTCAAATATTAATTCATTAAAATGTTTTGAAAGATGTAAGGGTTATTCATCTAAATTTCACTTTAATGAGATATGCTTCATATTCAGTAATTATTTTTTTCTTTAATGATTATATTAAAAAAGGATGTATTATTAATTTAGTCAGAATTAAATGAAATGGATTCACCAATTCCACTTATCTTTTACATTTTCATGGGGTTTAAATTTGAAAGGTCACAACATTGTAATGGCATCTTTCCAATATCATTTTCAATTTGATATTAGTATGAAGGAATTTTAATCAGGGGAAATATTTTGTGAGATTTGTTTATAAAAACCAAAAAAATTTATTATCCTCTGGTTATGATATTGATTTTATATTTCGTATCCCAATTTATTTTTCATTGGTAAATATTTTACCTGATATGATTCATATAAGTGAAACCAACCCCACCATTTCTTTTCAACAAGTAATATATCTCCTCTATGTCCAAATTAATTTTATAGATGACCTTATTCATGATTCAATAATTTATTTATGTGAACTTATATTATATTTAATTTCATTAAAAATAGTTGAAATGATTATTTTAATGTTTCTCAAAATTGATTTTTTTACAAAATTATCCTTTTAAACATTTTCTATGTGATCAAATTATTTATTTTTTATGAGTAACATTAATTAAGAAGCCTCCTATAAATTTTATCTAAAATATTTACACATTATTTTTATTCTTAATAAATTTTAATGTAATTGAAAATATTATTAATTTTTTCCAATGTAAAATTTTAATTTCATTCTAAATAAGATTTTAATGGATTTTGTTTTGAAGAATGATGTCTTCATTTTTTTATGTATTATAAATGAATGTTTGGGGAAACATATTTACTTTATTGAATATTTTTTATGATGGAGATTTTTTGTATTTAAATTGTAATTTATAAACTAAATCTATATAAATGTAATTTGGTGTAATGAAAACATTTTGGTGGAGTTTTAAAGCATTCAGAACGAGGATATTTCATCTTCTTTTTCAATAAAATTTATCTAAAAACCATAAAATCATATTTTTCAAATATAACAAAATAATTTAGAACTACTTATTTTAAATGGGGGATATTATTTAATTCCACCACCTATCTTCCTTATCTGGATATATTATTAAATGTTCTATAGAAGTTTTCATGAAACTCATCTCTTTTCCACATGTTAATTAAGTGATGATTAAAATTTAAATGTTTTCATATTCTATTAGAACACGTATATATGATATTAATTATTCTATGTGTGGGATATAATAATACAGACCTCCAACTCATTGGTTAAATAATTATATCGCAGGAGATGAAGTGTCACAGATTAGGTAGTTAACCCAATCAACTATAGGACAGTTCCACTATGTTATCAAAATTAGGATGTGATTTATACTCCACAAAGTTATGTGAATTAGGAAGTGAGGAATAATTCTTAATTTTAAGGGAATATAGAAGTTATTACTGCTCTACTATGTTAAGAGAATCAAAATGATTTCATTCTTTACTATTTTATCGGTATTATTAAGTGACGTATTCCACACTATGTTTAAAAAATATTGAGTAGATGATTTTTTGATTATTTTTTTGGAACCATTTAGTGATGTGTGATGCACTATGTAATGGGAATAAAGAAGTGATTCCTACTCCACTATTTTATGATTTAAACACTTATTTTGGTGCCACATATATATATATTTTTCAATCTACTCAGGGTGTATTTTCATATGTATTATATCACGATCAGAGAAATGGTTTAACTATTATGATATACTTTCACTTAGCAATTATCTTCTAAGGTTATTTTATTGATGTTTATTATGATCTAATAGAGACATTCTTATCATAGAATAATTAATAAAAATTAATTATTATCTTTTATGCTTACCCTTAGGGGTCATCTGAGATCATCCATTTTTATTTTTACATTCCTTGGTTATGAATATGTGTTTATCAAATGAGATTTTTAAAAGTAATTCTATTGGTTTTATAGTTTTGGTGGAATATTTAAATGCAATGAAAAATAACCTATTTTTGTATTTGATCCATAAATATCATAAACCATAATGGTTCTTAGGATTTTTGGGATTATATTGATTTGTATTATTAATATGACATATATGAATGGCTAGATTGGGTCATCTAACATTGAATCAAATCTAGTGATTAAATATTGTGTTTTTATCTCATGACCTATGATTATATTTCTGGGTATCACCAGGTGATATCAATGTAGGTTTTAATTAATTTGTGGATTATATTGTAAAAAATTTATTGAAAACAATATAGATTATATTTAATATATGGAATATGATAATTTTTTTTGTTAAAGTAATGAATTTTTGGTTAAAAATAACATCCTTATTTGGATAGAAATAAGTGGATATAGGGTTTGGTATATATTCATGAAGTGGTAATAACATTGAAAATGTTTTTAAACTTGATCTTCATATAATGGATAAGAAGGGTCATAATGGGACACCTGGTTTTACACACCATGGTGATACTATTTAGTGATTATCATAGTCATTAAAGAATTTATTTAAGTATTTCAATTGAATTTTATGATTTATAATATTAGGAAACCTAAATGGAAATTGATCCTCAGAAACCTATGATAAACTAAAGGTGGAATATGTTGATATAATAATATTATAGTTTACCCATAAGTATCATAGGTTTAAATGAAGGTGTTGTAGGAGAATAAATCTCTATTTATTGAGTTTACATAGTTGTATGATCATGTACATGGATTTTATTTGATATTGTCAACAACATTTTGGATTTATTATTTGGTTACAAAGTGTATCATTAAAATGAATCCACAAGAGCTATGTTTATATAAAAAGATATGTCATATATCCAACTATGAAACATACTTTCCTTAAATTCTTGTGACAAATGAAGATAAAAATATATTCTTATTTTGAATGGATATATGATTTTACTAGTCTTTCTTTAGATAGTGTGGTTGATATCCTATTACAAATTATATCTTTGGTTGTCTCTATCTCATGGATACCATTTTATAATACCATCAATGAGTGATAACTAAAATTATGAGGTTGTAATTTTTGTAACAGGGATAGAATGAAATGACATAATATTTAGTATATATTTTCCAATAATTAAATACTATTATCAATAGCATGTTATGTATTATAATTATTAATTCTCTTTTTTTAAATGAATAATTTTATGTATTTATTGATTTAAAATATATATTTTAACTCAAATTAAATTCTAAAATTTATCAATTTCAATTAAATAATTAATAAATCATAACAATTTGGGAATACAATCACTTGGGGATAAATAGTATTTTTTCTCAGGAAAATAACATTTGTAAAATATTTTATATTTTTAAACAATTTTTAACTATATAATAATTAAAAAAAATAATATAACATATAAAATATAATATAATTAAGATCACATTATTTTAACTTGGCAAGAATTTGAAAAAAATTATTTTTATGCTAAAATATAATTTTTTTCTATAAAAACATTGTTCATTATATTTTCTATTTCCACATAAGAGAAAAATATATAAATTTAATATTATTAATTATATGGAACCAAATTCCTTTTTTCATTCATAATTTCATTACTATATTAATATAATTTTTTTTGGCTTTCTCTGAACAAATTGACTTTTAAGTGAATAGTGAAAATTGTTTTTTACAAATACCATTACAGGTATGGAAACATTAGGGTGAAAAAATTAATAAAAAAATTATAAAACCATTCTAATAAATAAATATGTATTAAATAATTAGATATTTTCTTTTCAATTTTCAATTTTTAATTTATAAATTACATTTTTAACATTTTTTATCTCAAGTAATATTTTGTTCCAAAAAATCCATTTTTAGTTTTTTTCGTTAAATTAATTACTCCTATTGTGTATTTCATTATTATAATACATTGAAATAAAAATAAATATTGTTTTTTCGTGATGATCAAGTTATTTTATGAAAATAAAAGACATTGATAATTTGATCAGAAAGTTAATTTTTATGCTTAAAAATATAATTTTTCTAAAAATATATATTATGTTTTATGTTCTCTAATATTATAATTTATTTTTATAACCCATAAAATTTTCATTTTATTAAATTATTTTCATATTTATAACTATAATCCACAATTTAACTTATATGATTAATTTTATTTTCGGTTGTTAAAATAAGTTACAAAGGGTAGAAATGAGTTATCATTATAAATGTAAAATTTTGTAAATGTTAAACCTTAAGTGAAAAAACCCTAAAACTCAGAAAATTATATCCAGGTGTGTAGAGAGGGGTTTTATCAATAAACACTCAATTAAAATCCATTATTTTCGTATTTTGGGACAATTTTTTTAAAATGGTGTACCACTTATTATATTAATTACATTCCGCTCACTTATAAAAGAGACTTCCACCATCCCTGTACTCCTCACACAACAAGACCATTAGTTTGACCAAAATTAGAAAAAATATTTTCCCAAAACTCATAGAATCTTCTATGTGGTTGTGGAATACTCATAATATCACCCCTAAATTCCATAATATAATTTCAATAGGAGTTATTCAAAGTTGTAATGTAAATAATCTAAAGTCACTCCTTTTAATCTAAATTTTTATAAGTCCTTTTATTCTACCTCAATTTATATTATTAAATTATAAAATAAAAAAATTATTTTAAAAATTATAATTAATTTCTATAATTTTAATAAAATAATATTTATCTATCTTCCTCTATTTTCCATGAAAATTTGAATGGGCCATTCTTGTGTATAGGAAAACTACTAGATCTATGAATAACTGGATTTGTTTTTAACCACCACCATAAATATATATTTATAAAAGTTTATTTAATAAATAGTTATATTATTTATATCATTTTTAAGAATATTAAAGGATATAACATTTTATACTATCCTTAATTTCTAAGGAACATTAATATACATTTAGTGTGTTCGTACGAACTACCACCTCCATGGAACACCATAATTTTTTTTATCATCACTATATTAAATGGATGGTTAATAAATATTTTTTTTGATATATATACTAAATAAATAATAAACATATATCATCAATATGGCCTATAATTTATAAAAAATTAGTGATTATTATGATGTAAGTTGTTGATATGAGTAAATTACCTAAAACAAGAACATCATGGATATCCTTCCCTTGAACCATGCCCATTTTTGCAATCATGTGAACATGGGGATGCATGAAAAACATAAAAAAAATTGCATAATTTTTAATCTAGGAAATATGAAATTATTATGATATAATGAGGTTTTATGTCATTGTTAGAAAACATGTTTCAAATAATCAGAATTATGAAATCGGATAATCAAAATAATTTGTATCTTACAAATGAAGGTAGAATAACTAACTATGAAAAAATATTTAAATTGGTTATTTATATGGATAATGATATTAATTAGTTAATAAGATAGTTTTTTATATTTTTGGTTAAATCACTTTTATGGAAGCTGATAATTAAGGTAGGAGTTTCATATCAAATTTATTTTACTGAGATGTATTAATCATAATACACCTATTTATGTTTTCATTATGTATATTCTAGATATTTGAAATATTATATCATGATTCACTCCTTTTTCATAGTATTTAATGTTCTGTTTTCTTATATTATCTATTAAAAAGGATATGAAACAAATGATATGAATTATATAATGGTTTACAAATCTAAAGTTCTCTTCATTGAGATATCCTTTGTATTCACAAATTATTTTCTTTTATGTGTATACAATAAAAATTGATTTCATTAAAATATATTTATAATGAAATTAAAGGGATTAAAAAATCTATATTATTTTCATAATTTCATGGGTTTTAAAATTGAAATGAAAATAACATTTTGTGTTTATTTCCACTATTATTTTCAAATCAATATTGGTACTAAATAATTTCCATATTTTGAAAAATTATGGGTTCTTTATGTCTAAAACCCTAATAAATTTCTTATCCTATGGTTATTATTCATATATTTCATGTATTTTATGAATTCCATTTCCCAAGGTAAAAAATTTAAAAAATGAGATGATTTTATATGAAACCAACCCCAACTCCCTTTTTTGGTCAGAAATCATCAACCATTGTATCATAATTAATTTATTGATGTTCTTATCCAGGTATCAATATTTATTAATATTGTTTTATAATATTTTTGATTCATTGAAAATGATATGAATTATTTTTATAAAATATACCATTTATGTCATTTTGAATAATGTATCTCTTTTCAACGTATTCTATGTGAACACATTATTTAACTGCTATAAGATTTCTTCTTTATGTTTGTTCCATTCTATTTTTGATGAAATATTTTCTAAATGTTTTCATTAAAAATTAATTTTAATAGAATAGTAAATATTCTTATATTTTTCCAATGTTTAAATTTAATTTATAAAATAATTTTAAATTTTAAAATGGATTTTAAAGGCATTAGTTTTTCAGAAAGAATCCATTACTGGTTTTATATATACCCAACTAAATTTTTTGAAAACACTATTTTTTATAACTTTTTTCTAATAACATTTTTTAGATTTCAAGTTTAATTTTTAAATATGTTTTATCAAATTCAAATTATTTTCTTTTTGTGAAAATAGTTTATACAGTATACAAGAATATGATAATGAGATTATTATTCTCATTTTTTAAAGTAATCTATAGAATATACATAATAAGGTGGTTTTATATATGTAAAAATCCATTGAAATTACTTATGTTACATTAGGGTTATTATTTTATGAAATCATACATTTTCTCTCTTTTGATGGATTATGAATTTTATGTTGATTTATAATAAAACCCATTTTTATTTCTTAGGCTAGTTAACCTATGTTTGAATTATTAATGTTTCCATGCTCTTATAGTATACATGTGTATGATTTTCATTATGTGCAACATGGTTTTGAAATATATCTCTCTCATGTTCATTGGGTAAGGACTTATATCTCCTGGGATGACATGTTAGGGATTGAGAAAAGAACCTGATCCCCTATCGGATAGTATTCAATAAGTAATAGAAAGCAGGATGTGAATCATGATCTACCATTTTATGGGAATCATAAATTGATTCCCACTAAACTATGTTATGGGAGATAGGGTGTTTTGAATACTCTATAATGTAATTGGAATGAAGAGGTGATGCCTATTATACTATGTTAAAGGAATTGGAAAATTATGACTACTCTACTATGGTATGGGGATTTGGATTTGATTCACGGTCTACTATGTTTTCGGAATCATGGTGTTATTCATACTCCACTATTATTATTTTAATCATGTAGTAATGTCTACTCAACAATGTTATGGGAACCATGAAGTGATTCCTGCTCCACTATTTATTAATTTTTAGAAATATGTTTGTGTCATATCTATATGTTTTTCATTGTAATCCATATATGTTTCCTTATATATTATGTTATGATCAGATCCTTAATGTATATCTTATGATCCATTTTTATTTGAGTATGACCTCTTAAAGTTATTATCCTGAACAATGATTATAATCTCATAAATATAATCTTTTCTCATGTTCACTGATGACCATTTGATATTATCTCTTATGTTTACCATTATTGTTGATCTATGCCCACACTTTCACATTTTTATATTCTATATGTTATGATGAGGAGAATATCCTATTTGATGTCTATATGGATGTATTGAGGGGTATGAATATTGGGGAATTTACACAAGTGATGAAAAATGATTTTTTATGTATGTAGTATCCTTGGACACTATAAATTTATAGTTCTTGGGATTTTGTGAGATGTGATGTTAATGTGAAATATATGAATGGTTTGCATGTGTCATCTCAGATTACGTAACATCCCTTCCCATCTCATTGTCTTGAGAGGGAAGAGTAGTGCTACTTGGACATAAGCGATGTTCTCAATGTGACAAAGGCTAGTAATAAATGTCGATATGTCTGAGAATAAATTGGGGAATTATTTTCACTTGAAATAAAACCAACCAACAAACCAATCCACTATCAACAAACAACATGATGCATGTAAACAAAACAAAAAAACCCATGTAATAACAAAAGACAACCAACTAATCCATTTAAATATGAAATTCTAAATAGAACCAAGGAATAATTCGAGTACCAAGAGGAATACTACAAAATCACTCCAACAGAACTAGAACACCATCCATAGTTCCACATCATGCACCATGCTCTAAGAACCACATCATCACTAAAGCATCATGACAACCACTAGAAAAATGTCATGTTTTACTCTTACCTATTTCCTAGAATACAACATCGATAAAATCACCCATGTTCCAAAGCAGGGAGTGAGTACAAGTACTCAGTAGGTTTTCCCCAAATTTCTTTCCTAAACAAGCCACTATGATGAAACTGTTAGCACATTTATATAAAACAATTTATATAAAACATTCAATAGTGTAACAACTTACAACAAGCCAAACAATCCTTTACCAAGTAATTTCCTCCAAAATTTCCAAAAAACATTGGAAATACAAACAAACATTACACAAGACATTTCCCCATTTCACATTTTCACAAAAAATTCAATCTTGAAAGCAACACACATCAAGGAAACCAAAATGGTGGAGCTTTCGTCCAACCCATTCAGTACATTTCCAATTATTGGTACTTCCCTCACACTTATCCTTTGCTAGTGGACCTTCTATCCACTATACATACCCTTTAAATTTTGGTTCTTCCCACCCACTTCCACAAAATCTACACAATCCATGCCCAATAATCACTCTCCATGGCCACAAAAATATACACATAACCATTTCTATCACATGCCAAACCACTTCAATAAATCACCCATTTATTGAAAACACCCCCTAACTAACTTTCCATGCACAAATAAATTTCAAAAAAAACTACATCTTAATTGAAAACCATCTTTTGGAAAAAATATTTCATAATAAACCACTAATGATTTTAAAATCAACAATTTAAAATCATACAACAATGCCCCTTTTGGAATCAATAACACATTTTCCCCAAAATCCCCCAAATCATCACCAAATGGGTTTTCAACAAGATTCACACATCATTATCACTATTAATTTCAAATGAAAAAATTACTTGCAACTAAAACCAGTACTTCTAACCAAGTGGACTTGAGAGAGAATCCACCTACCTTTAAGGTTCTGGATAAAACAACCAATATGCAACTGCACCCCAAATCCTATGAACGCAGTACATAAACCTCTCTAGATCCTCTTACCTATTATAAATAAGACCTAAAATCATACCTTTGGGCTAAAGCAATCATAGATCTACATGAAACTGATGAATATATAGAAATACAATAATTGGAAAAGACAAAATCTAAAGAAAAAAAAGAATAAACCAAGAGGAGGGATTTACCTGGGAGAAACCATCTTCAAAACACCATGAAACCCCTTCGATTTTCCTCCAAAATGGGTGGGAGAGTCCCTCCAATAATTGGGAACCGGAAATTCCAATTGAGGGTTGAGTGGGATAGCATTTGGAGTGAAATAGGTCAATCCCGACTAAGCCCGAGTGTAAAAATACCTTTTTTAAGTGGCCGAATAGTTAGCCCGCACGGTTTGGAAAACCGAGCGCTAACTGTGCACACGCCACTTCCTCAAGAGGAGGGGTCCCACATATTTTTATCACAATGTTTGGAAAACCATTCATAGACCATGTGAATCCTACTTTCTCCTCCAGCATGATTACCTGCCGAACCAGCACAGTTTTTCCCAACCGTGCTTTAATCGTGCGACCGTAGAAAAAACTCCAAACTTATTCAAAACTCTTCCAAACTCCCCCATCCTCTTCCCAACTCATCGTAAAAAATTTAGACACATAAAAAAAGAATAAAAATGATACATACCTAAAACCGGGGGGTGCTACTTTCTCCCCACCATTGGGATCTCCATCCTCAGACTGTAGAGAACCATTGCTTTGTCAAAAGAGCTCAGGACATTGCTCGGTCATATCTTTCTCCTTCTCCCAAGTCTCCTCCAGAATCTAACCATGCTTCCACAAAACTCAAACTAAACTGATTCTTTTATCACTCAAGAATTTCTCTGGATTATCCACAATCGACACTGGCACGTGCACCAAGGAATCATCTGGTTTTAGCTCAACATGATCCAAATGAATCACATAGTCACGATTTGTTTGAAACTTTTTCAACTGCGACACATAGAACACAATGTGAACCATACTAAACCGTTTTGGAAAAGAAAAATGATAAGAAACCTCTATAATCTACTCAAGTATCTCAAAAGTCCCAATATACCTTAGAGATAACTTAGCCTGCTTCCCAAACTAACGATGGACCATCCTAGAAGAGATCCTAAAAAACACATGATCACCCACTTCGAACGACAATGATCATCGACAATGGTCCGCATAGAATTTCTGATTACTTCGAGCCATATCCATCCTCTTCCTTATCAACTTGATATTTTTCATAGTCTCTTAGGCAAAGACCTATACGATCATGGAGGTCTTTCCAATTTCCACCAAACATAGTGGATAATGACATAGACGCCCATACAAAGCCTTAATTGGAGACATATATATCGAATCATGATAGCTGTTATCATAGGAGAAATCCAAAACTAGTAAGTGATACTCCCATAAACCAGCAAAAATCCATAAGAGAATCCCTTAACATATCCTCTAAGGTTTGTATCATCCTCTCAGATTGGCCATCCGTCTAAGGATGATATGCCACAATAATCATCAACTATGTCCTAGGGGCTTGCTAGATGGATTTCCAGAAACGATATGTGAACCTTGGATATCTATATGATATAATTGAAATAGGAACCCCATGCCTCTTTACGACCTCCCGAATATAGATTTTGGATAGATATTCCACTCGATGAGATTCACGAATCTGGATGAAATGAACCGACTTTGTGAGTCGATCCACAATCTCCCATATGGAATCATGCTTCCGAACTGTTCTTCAGATACCATTCACAAAATCCATCGTTATCTACTACAATTCCCACATTGGGATAGGTAAAGACTGCAACATGACTGTTGGCCACTGATTCTCTATCGTGACTTTTTGACAAGTGAAGCATATCGAGACAAACCTGGCCACATATCTTTTCATACCAGCCCACCGAAACTGCACTTTCAATGACTTATACATCATCTGAATTCCAGGCTGGACAGCCCACCAGGAATGATGATAAGCTCTGAGAAGTTCCTCTTGAAAAGACACTAGTACCACCATCTGATTCCAAAAAACACAAGACTAGATTCCAATTCAGTTACCAACTCTTAATGGTATCCCCAACATTGAGTTTCGACCTCATAACCATACACTTTGAATCAGGTGTATGTGCCTCTTAAACCAAACTATCCAAGTTAGAAACTAGGGGAACCAGAAAGAAGACCGCTCTATCACCCTGTTCCTCAAATTCCACCCGCATGTCGGCTATGACTGACATCAACTTCCACAGATCTGATACATGTTTCTCCACATGATCATATGATTTCCTACTTAATGAATATTCTATTGAATTCCACTTACCTGGTGTATAAATTAAGATTAAATCAAACATATGAGGATATTTCATCCATCTACTTTACCTTAGATTCAAATGACAATGTGAGAAGATATTTTTTAAGCTCTTGTGATAGGTAAACACTATAAATTTCTCACTGAAGAGATAATGACACCACATTTTTAAATCATGAACCACTGCTGCGAAATCCAAATCATGTGTTGGGTAGTTCTTCTCATGAAACCTCAATTTTTGTGAGCCATATGAAACCACATGATCCCTATACATGAGAACACACCCCAAACCCAGATCCCAATGAGTCACAATACACCACAACTCTTTGCATGGTTTTGGGAAAACCACGATTGGTGTTGATGTAAGGGGACCCTTTAACTCTTAAAAGCATTTTTAACCTTACTCATATCTTTGAAATGTGATATTCTTCATTGTCAAAGCTATCATCCGAAAATCCAATCATGAGAAATCACAAACAAAATGTCAATAATTCCCAGTTAGAACAAGGAAACTCTGTATATTGAAAAAGTTCTTTGGCAGTTTGCATCACATAACATCCTCAATATTTTCTAGATGAAATGAAACACCCCTCTCAAGAAATGACATGGCCAAGGACATGAACCCCATTTATCCAAAAGTCACACTTTGAAATTTTTTCTTACACCTGATGATCCATCAAGATCCCCAACACTATCTCTATGTGATGATCATGATATACCCTTTTCCTTGAATAGACCAGTATGTCAGCCAAAAATACTACAAGAAAATAATCCATATATCTCTGAAATATCTAATTCATCAATTCCATGAACACCACGAGTGCATTTTTTAGACCAAAGGGCATAACCACATACTCATAATGGCAATATCTACTTCTGAAAGCTGTTTTCAGGAAATCCTCCTTCCTTACCCACAATTTGTGATATCCTGACCTCAAGTAAATCTTGGAGAACCACTGAGCTCCCCTCAACTAGTCAAACAAGTCATCAATGCATGGAAGTGGATATAGGTTCAATACAATAACTTGATTAAGTCTACGATAATCAACACAGAGCCACAAGGTTCCATCCTCCTTTTTAACAAACAAAACAGACGCTACCCATGGAGACCTACTAGGCCAGATGATTCCTTTTTTTTCGTACTCTTCCAACTACACCATTAATTACCACAATTATGCTGGTTCCATTAAGTAAAATGGAAGTGATATAGGACTAGTCTCCAAAAGGAGATAAATCATAAACTCCACTTCTCTAATGGGTGGCAACCCTAAGAGTTTTTTGGGAAATACATCCATAAACAGATCCACAACTATTGAAAGAACTCTCTAATCAACACATTCCATCGATGCCAATAACAAGTCCACTATCTAATATGATATCGTTCCAATAGTTGGTTCCAGCAAATCTTTTTTACCCAAGTTTTAACTCTTCTGTCCTCTAATGATAAGTTTAATGACATCCTCTATCACAAAACAAACCATTTGTGAACAAAAATCAATGTTGTCCTTAAGAATCACAAACTAATTCATTCACTAGATTAAATCATAATCATCCATATAAAGCACTAATAAATACCACATCAATTTTATACCATCCACAATGAAACTACATCCTCGATATAAGAAGGCATGAAACTCTCTTTAACCCAGAAGAGTTTGTAGTTTCAAAAAAGAAGGCATAATTTTCATGTGTAAACCCAATAGATCAACAATGAGAGAATAAATGAATGAATGAGAATCCCCTGTATAAAACAAATATTATATCAATGTTGGATTTAAGAGAACCATACCTCGCACCATGGATGGTCCAGACAGATCATCCATCACCGCCTGCTAAGCTCCAAAAAACTGCTTACCTTCCAGGCTCTCCTCTTTATCACCCTACTGAGGAGTCCTGGTGTTCCTAGAATCACCATGAAAATTATTACACTACTGCCAAGGGGTATTATACTTCCCCCATCCCGTCAAATCATAAGACCCTTGTGACCCTTGAGGAGTGTCACGAACACCCAACCTTGGAGCATTCCGACAATAACGATGAATATGTTCATGACATGCTCGTGGATGTGGTGTATAATCTATCTTGATGTGGCTTATAGAACCACACTGAAAACATCCCAGATTTCTCTGAGGTTTCGGAGGAAAAATCACCGATCTTGACAACGCATTTTGAGCCACACTACCACCTTTGAAATAAGTGACCCTCTACCAATTGAACCCAGCATTTGAGTTCCCACTATTTCCCATGGGTCCCAACATACTTCCCCCACCAGTATCCCCACAATATCCCACTCATCCACCATATCACAATTCACCATTTCGATGTAATCATCTATACACAGCACCACTATCTTGGATAGAATTTCCTAGTTCAACCCAGCTTCAAAAATTTGTGCCTTCAAGGATGTAGTACCCTCCACCTCGGGTGTAAACCAATCTAAGTTCATAAAATTAGCTGCATATTCTAGTACCTCCATGTTCCCTTTCTCCAAACTAATTAAATCCACTGTATTTTGAATTATGAATGTATGAGGGTAGAATTATTTATTAAAAAATTGCTCAAAACCCTCCCATGTCACACTTTGGTCCGTCCTGGCTTGGACTGTCGGCTCCCACCACTGAAGGGAACGATATTAAAACATGTACATGGCTAACATCACATTCATCTCTTTGGGTGTACCCAAGATGTCAAATATTCTATTCAATCTGTTCAACCACTCTTCAACCCTTTATGGCCTCAAATTACCCTTTATGATTGGTGGATTCTACCACTGAAACTGAACCACATGATCCACATTCCATGGTTCATCTACTTTATTTCCACTTTACGCTTATTGGAAAGCATTCACTATACTCTACAATAGATTTTAGTTCACCTGGGGCTCACGCTCAACCACATTATCAGTAGCTTCCTCTGGTTGGTCTCTACGACCCCTACCCAGTTCCATTTCTATCAATATAAAAACAACCGTAAGTCCCAATCCCTTAACAGGAAAGGTTATAAAATTTTCAAATTCAATTACATAAAAACTATTATAAACAGGATTTCCACAAGTTCACATTTCCCATGATTCACTATTCTGAAAAAACCACCATGTTTTGAAAATCAACCCATTTTTAAAATACAATGAATTTCCAATGTTCAGAACATTATAATTTGAAACCTAATTAATAATTTTTCAAAATCCATACATTCATACCACACCACAAATTATTATACCCCAATGATATATTAATCCTATAGGTATTTCATTTCTACCATGAATTCCAAGCTAATCTCATTGGCTACACCCATGACAATGAGATATCCAATGCCTATAAGTTCCTCCAAACACTTATGTACCCAAATCCTTGGTAACATGAAGTTCAACATAAAAGGGTTAGTTAAATCCTTTTATATTATACATTTCTTGGTCCAACAATCCTATTCCTTGATACCTTACTAACTCAGGGAATAGACCATGAATGAATGTCAACACCATGACCAACAATCACCGCCAAATAACCAAAAACATATTCTCACTTGAAAGACAAGGACCGAACAAACAGATACCACTTGAAACGTCCCACCCCATCTCATTGGCTTGAGAGGGTGAAGGAATTCTACCTGGCCTTACATGACGTTTCCAAGGTGCCAAAGATGGGAAATTAATGCCGAGGGCTCTGAGAATAAATCAAGGAACTATTTTCCCTTAAATTAAACGAACCAACCAATAAATCCACTATCAATATACTTAATGAAGCATGTTGACAAAACAACCTAACACATGAATTAAAAAAATAAAACCAAATAATCCATAATAGTCCCACATTCCAGATAAAACCAAGCCAAAATCAGATTACCAAGAGGAATACTACAACAAGAATCTAATATAACATGGAAAACATATATAGCTCCAAAACAAGACCCTTGCTCCAAGAACCACAACATCACCAAATCATCATGCCAAACCAGCAGAGAAATGAGATGCTTTACTCTTACCTATGTCCCAGAATACAAAATCTGAAAAAGAACCCAAGTTACAAATTAGGGGGTGATTAAAAATACTCTATAGATTTTCCCCAAAAGACTTCTCTAAACATTCCACTAGATTAAACCGTTAACACATTTATATAAGACAGTTTATATAAAACATTCATTAGTGAAACAACTTACAACAAGCCAAAAACTACATTACTAAGCCATTTCCACCCAAATTCCCAAAACAAAAAGGAAAGCCAAAAAAAACACACAACATAAAATTTTACCATTTCACATTAGCACAATAAATTAAATATTTCAAGAAACACACAATAAGGAAATGAAAATGGTGGAGCTCCCGTCCAACCCGTTCTCTACATTTCCAACTAGAGGTACTTCCCACCCATGTATCCTTTGATGGTTTCCCTTTTGTACCCCATCCATCCCATTTTAAACATGATGCTTCCCACCCAATTCCTCTCAATCCACAAAATCCATAACCAACAATGAATCACAATGTCCACAATAATATACACATAACTGTTTCCATCACATGCCAAACCACTTCAATAAATCACCAATTTATTGAAAACACCCTCTAACCAACATTCCATGCCCAACCACATTTCAATAAACATCATATTTATTGAAAACAATCTTTCAAAAAACATTTTTCAAAATAAACCACTATCAATTTTAAAATCGCCATTTTTAAATCACACAACAAGGCCCCTTTTTGCAACAATAACCCATTTCACCCCAAATCCCCGAAATCATCACCAAATTGGTTTCCAAAAAGATCCACACATCATCATCATAATTAATTATAAATAAAAAAATTAATTTCAAGAAAACCCACTAGCTCTAACAATGTGGATTTGAGAGAGAAGCCACCTACCATTAGGGTTCTGATGAAAATGACCCACACGCAGCCGCACCCCAACTCTGGTGAACGCACCACTGAAACTGCTCAAGATCCTCTTCATTATCATTAACAAGCCCCAAAATCATCACTTTATGATACAATAAACCTATATCTACATGAAACGAATGTAGATCTAGAAAACGAATAAAGGGATAAGAGTATATCCATAGAAAAACGAAGAATAAACCAAGAAGAGGTAATTACTCAGGATAAACCACCATCAAACCTCCATGAAACCCCTTAAAAATTATTCCATAACGAGTGGGAAAGACCCAAAAACCATTGATTACCAAAAATACTGAGTGAGGATCGAGTGAGAGAGAGTTTGGATTGAAATGGGTCAAGCCCAAGTGAATCCAGATTTATAAATTCCTTCTTTATGTGGTCGTAAAGTTAGCCCGCACAATTTGGAAAACTGTGCGCTAACTATGTGCATGACACGAACTCAAGAGGAGGGGTCCCATACGGTTGTCTTAGACGGTTTGGAAAACCATGTTCATACCATGTGAATCCCATTATCTCCCCCTAAACAGTTACATGGAGAACCCACACATTTTTCCTCAATCGTGCTCAATCTGTTCGACCATAGAAAAGCCTCCAAACTTATTCAAACCCATTCTAAACACTCCTAACATATTCTCAACTCATCCCAAAAAATTTATAGACATAAAAAGGCATAAAAAATGCTCCATACCTCAAAATGGGTGTCATACACATTATATTTAAGAAAGTGTTTAATGTATGTTTTTTTAAAAATGGATCTGGGTGTACAAGTCTGTTGAACCACACATATACAAATAGTGATTTCCAAACATTGGAAAATAACTCATGCTAACACTAAAAACTATCACATGATCAATCTCAAGGTATCCCATGTCAATCCATCATCCCATTAAAATCCATAATTATAAAACTCACATGAAAATCCATCCTAGTACAACCAACTAGAGACCATAAATGAAGGTTTCATATAAGATACTTATGGTATAATGGACCAATATTAAAAAAAATATGAAATAAAAATTTGGAAAATATAAGAGGGATCATACAAGAACAAAATATTTGAAAAATAGTTCATCACCTTTATAAGGGAAATAAGAAAATGCATCTTATAAAAAAACTGTTTACACCATTTTTTAAATTTTTTAGTCAATACACATTACAGAACACATTAAAATAGAATAAAATTCCTTATTTATTCAAAAACGTTTATTAAAAAAATCTGTTGGGTAACACCATGGATGAACCAACACTTGGTTTTGAAATCAATTTTAAAACACATTCATTTAAATCCTTACATTTTCCTCAATATAAACCTCTCACAATCTGTCCCCTTTAAATAAAAATTTAAATAGAAAGCCATTTTTTTAAAACTCCCTTTAAACTAAAACCCCAATAAAAACAACATTTGAAGAGCAAAAAAATTCATTATAAAACAAACACATACCACCATTTAATTAATGGAATGGAAAATTAGTAGTAATTTGACCAAAAAGAAACCAATAAACCATTTATCAAACTATGTGGTCTTTTTTTACTATTTTTATGAACATATCCAATCACACTTATAATCTTATATAGTAAACCTCAGAATAATAATAATAATAATAATAACACATAATTATAAAACAATCTAAGTGAACAAATTATTCTATGAATAAAGTATCCATGGTAACCTAATATAATACATTATCCTATCTCATAATAACCTATATTGAGCTAAAGTGTTCATATCACATTGATAAACATAAAAAATGAATCATAAAATAATTTAGAACAAAAATAGATAATCTGGAAGAAGCTGGTGAAAATAATCGGCTGATGTAATAATATGGAACATCAATGGAATAATGTGGGGTCAACTTTTTTCACACACCTAATCCTATGATGTATAATATCCGAAATGTAAAAATATCAAAAAATCATCAATTTCCATAATTTAATAAAAATACACAAATAAATTTACTAGTGAAAATACATAATGTTAAATTTCATGAAGCAGTAATAATCCAAGATTCATAAGACATGTTTATGAACCACACTATAACCCCAAAAAATGATTCAATTCTACTATGATCTAGTGGAATAATTCCCAAATCCCTAGATAGTTATAACAAATTCAGAGAAGGAAGAAATGAAGTACATAAAGGAAGAAGGGAAATGTATTTCCTCAAATATATCTAGAGAAAAAAACAGGATTTCAATAGTCTTTTATAAGTAATGAAGGGTAAATATTGAGAAAATGGGAAACATAAACTCCAACATATATACTTGGTAGTAAGAATTCCATAGTAGTGTTCTATGAGAAAAAAGGACATTTTCATTTTTTTCACTAATTTAAAAAATAAGGGAATGTGTGGTACTATTATTTTGGTGGATTTAATGGGATTCTCAATCACATGGGCAGTGGGATTCCCTTATTTCCCATAACTATAAACATTCAATGGGATTACACTATAATTTAATTGAGTTATTGCTTCCTCCTAGCTTGATTTATTGACCCCAATTGAGTTGGAAACGATCTATGGAACTTCTATATGACATTATCAACTTATTAAATATATATACACACACATAAAATATGTCTAAAAGGTTTTACCACTTATTTAATTTCCAATATTTAAAATTCAACCATCCACCAAAATGATAGAATCCTGATCCTATTTCCAATTCACTAACATGTAGTGGCATTTGAAATTTTACTACCCTCACCATAATGAATCTCTCCCAAATTTTTTTAATTATTTTTCAATAAATATAATCTTATCGTGATCATAAATTCACTCTTAAATAATCATGCCCTATTTCAAAATTTCAACCTTGATTTTAGTGCCCAACCAAAAGTGTTGTAAATCCTTATTCACAAAAAAGAACCTGAAATCATCAAAACATACGTTGATCTATATTGTCTTTCCATATCACCACTAGTTCCATTTTACTCCAAATCATCTTTTACATACTCTTACAACTTAAATATGATAATTATAAACCCTATTAATATCCATTATCCTTAGCTCATAATGACCAAACAGTGCCCCCTCTACTACTAAATTTCCATCATCCAACCCATATCATCCCATAATGTGCTTCCCACTATAAGGAACAACTTGTAAAATAAAATTATTATTAATGATTATATCCACAGTATGATCCACCAAAATAAAATGCACCTTATGTGATTAAAATATTGAAACCATAAATTACATATTATGTTTTCTAATCCTATCCCCAAATAACAAACACTAAAAATTTAATTCACAAAAATCTGATTAATAATTAATGAAATTCATTTCAAATAATAAATTTTGATACATGAAAGTATCTATTCGTGAAGCCATCCAAACACGGTGTAATTTTTTATACACTCATGAATCAGTTTTTTAAAACCATAAAAATAATTTAAACAACCAAAAACTCCCCAAAGTTGTTCTGAAAACTCTAATAGAATCCTACGGTGGTCATCCAAATATAAATTCCATAAATATATACTAGCTGAATAATTCCTTAAAATCCCATTATATGAAGTTATAAATACATCAATCACTTGTTTAAAAAAAAAATCATATACTCACCCTATAAATTAGTAATGTTTTTCTCCAAACCTCAATAGATTACAACGGTTTTCATTAAAACTAAAAATCCTAAAATCTATAGCTCAGTTGAAATTTTTCTCAATGAATATATTTATTTTAAAAGAAATTTCACAATATATTTAAAAAATGTTTTCATAAATTTTATCACCATTCAATATCAATATTCCAATAAAAAATCACTGGCCCCATGGTAAATTTTATATAAAATTAACTTATAAAAAAATTTGATGCAAGAGTCATACATCCAAATATGTTTTCTTACAAAATATAAATGTCATAAAAAACAAAAAGTGCTCATATTTGAATACCCCAAGTAAGATAGAAAAAAATTTAAATCAATAATATCAAGAAATAGACCACTACCACTAATATTAATCTACCCAAACCTATAATATAATTGTTGAGGCATAAAAAAATAATGAGTTTATTTCTATTAAAAATTTACAATAATGAGTTAATATGTTAAGAAACATAACCCATAGATGCACGTATCATTAACTAAGCATTCCATTATAATGATTCATAAAAAATATAACATGATCATGGTTGATCTATATAAATGTTCTATATTCTACCCCTCTTACTTTGTCCAAATAAAATCCTCAATCAATTTAAAATGACGCTTCCCAAACATGGATATCCTCTAAGAGTATTTATTTTATCAAAATCCATTCAATCTGGGAATTATTACAATCTACCACCCATTTTTTCAAATCCTATCTCTGTATCTAACATATTATATATCATCCAAACACCCACTCTAATACCATTTTTAAGTCTTGTCATGAACCATAAGAATAGTTGTTGATTCAGTGGCATTAGTGGACCCCAGGTGTATCTCCCCATGCCCAGATTATACCTTGTATCTACGCGGAAAAAAACATTCATAAGGATACTATTACCTCAAATATTAATATTATGGTTCATTCTTGATTCTATCAAAATTTTTACATGACCGATTTAAATAATTGGAATTCAAAAACTATGTAAACCATAAATATAAATCCAAAAAATCCTAAAATAGAGTATATAATTTAAAATTATATATACAATGTAGTTATATATAAAGATAATAATTAGAAAATAGGTATAAATATTTGGTACAAAAATAAATATATAAAATGATTGCTTATTTGTGGTATATATGGACTGAAACTAAATATAAACATAAATCTCCTCTGTCCTAACTCACATGAAAAACTACAATAAAATAACTAGCTTGTGATATGTTTATCATCCTATTACAAAACTATAGTGACAAGCTTATATAAGTGGACGTTGACTAAAGTGAGGGATTTAATCATACAATTGGGAGAATATTCCCTTGATATTAGATACCCACCAACCATATAAATAATGAATGAAATAATAATCAATAAAATAATTTATAGGATAATAGAGGTAAGGAAATAATATAAATTCAATCACATTATAAAAAATAGAAATATACCAATCATACATATATAGTTAAAAATGTTCTTTACATGCCATAAATCAATAGTCCAAATAAAAAATTATAGGACCACAACCATAAAATATTCATTGTTTATATCATAGTATTACCTTTATGCGTACCACACTCTACTTAACAATGTTCCCAACGTAGGGATCTTACCGTTGGATGGATCCCTGATAATAATGTTTTTATGCACTTCGAGAATACCATGATTGGAATGTGTAATAAAACTAATAAGGATGACATAAATTCTTTCTTAGAATAACTATATCAAATATATGTTTGTGGATAGATTCATGGAAAATAAAAAATAGTAGGTAAAACCCTCTTTCTTTTAATAATGTGCTAACCCGGCCACTATGAACTTTAATCATACGAGATGTGGTAATCATATGATGGAGGAAGTAATCTTATACTAAAATAGTCTACATTTTTAGTGGAGGTTATCTGAGTATTTCATAACATAGAATCATATCAACACATATTGAACGATACCCTCAAGTTAAAGACCCATGGACACACCTCATATCCTATAGTCTTATATGAATAATTTTAAGGTGGGTATAACATTAAAGACTTCATATATAATCTAAAAACACTTTTTAAATCCAAATCCACATGGTTGAGTTCAATATAAACCAATTAGCAGAAGAAAAAATATATAGAGGGAATAACATAGCTAATCTCATATGAAATCCAAACCAATGCCCTCCTCATTGGTTTATACCATTACTGAATCCATTAATACTTCACATATAATGGTTATTTGAGTATCCAAATAAGAAAACCCAAAACCACTTGGGTCAAAGTGATTTTTAACAATCCCTACTATATTATAAACCCATGGAAGTGGCCCCCTTTTTTATCCCATAACTAAAAACGTTATGACCTTATAATATTATCCATTACCACTAATAAAAACCTTCACATTTGATTTAGTTCAACCCCTATACCCTTTATCCAATCACTAAGGCCACCCATGCCACACACATTACTAAGAATCTATCACAATGGATAAAAAATGTTAGACAAACCAATATCAAAATACCATTTCTACTATGACTTCCCATATGAAACAATACAAACAAATGTACCCTAAACTTTACCAAATTTATAAATTAGGAGTCACATGAACCATATAATACCTTATTTTGAACGATTTAATGCATATACATAATCTATATTTCAAAAAACCCCATAAATCAACATATAGACACCAAAAAATTATAATAAATTAAAATATCATACTTTGGAGATATCACCATCCATGAAACATTATCTAATTTGAGTTGAATCAATCATAATAATAAAAAAATCAAACAACAAAAAAATTATGGATTTCATATGGAAAAAGGGAAAACAGGGATAGAAAAATCAGTTAAGGGATTTGATGGAAATATAAATTACCAATGAGAGTGATTATAATAGAAAAATACTCAAATAGAAAATAATAGAGGAAGGTGGAACATAAATAATCATGGAGGAAGTTCCTAATGTGAATTATAAAAACAAAAAAATTTATCAATGGAATTTTTCCCTTGATATAATTATCTTATATCTTAAAAAAATACATATCATAGAGATCCTAAAAAAATTATTTTTAAAAATTAAGAATGAAATTAGTGGAATTAATAGACACTAATGAAACTATACTAATGAAATAATAACATGACCCATGGAATAGTAACATGAAAATTAGGAATATTAATCCAACAAATAGAATAGAAACCTCACTTATGTACTTATAAATAAAATATATCCATCCTATAAATGCAAATATTTTATATTTATCTCAATGTATAAGTAAATAATTTTTTTATAATGATAAATTCAATGTTGGAATTTTTATATGTCATAAATATTTAATTAAAATTTTATAATTAACATAATTAATAAAAAGAAAAATATTTTTTTATAAAATATATTATTAAATAATATTTTTTGGTTTTATGATTATATGATAATTTGTTGAGATCATAATTAGCTTTTCCAAGTGTCATAAAATTAGTTAAACTTTTAAAATCGTTATTTCTCAAATAAATGAGGATTTAAATTAAAAATTAAATTGATCTTATTTAGAAAATCACTTTCATAAAATAGAGTTCATTTCATAATTATACAAATCTAAAAATGGCCAGGCTTTATTTTTGGGAATTTTCTATAATATTCAATGTTTTTGTGAAATTGTGATGTATGCTAATTTATGGTATATAATAGTATAAGTTAAATTAATTATTTCCTGAATAATCACTGATGTAGTGAACATAATCTCAAAACCTCTTTAATTATTTATCATATATAGTGCTATATTTAAAACTATTGATATTCTGGATCCAAAAATACTATAATAGTGAATAAAACAAAAAACTACTGTCCTCCCCAATAAATACCACCCCTCACCACCTTTTCACCTCACATCATCCATGATATTAAAATTTTGCAAAATCCATCCAATCTTCTAATAAATCTTCTCCCTTTCGTCCAACTTCCTTTTGTCTCAAAAAAAATACTAAATCAAATTTTCCTAATGAGGTTCTCAAGGAGAGGTATTCAAGAGGTCCAATCCTCTCTCATTTTCATTTATTTAATTTAAAATTTCTTTTGATTTATTATTATTTCATCACCTCAACTTATCTATGTAGCATTTTAAATCTAGTATCTTATATATATTATAATTTTATTATGTTAATTTTATAAAAAAATATAAAAATTATTCTCCTCTCCCTTTTATTCTAAAAAAATAAAAACATCATTTGTGAGGTGTTGATTTATCTCCTTGAAGGACAAAAACTTATGATTTTCCATTACCTCCTTCATTGAAGTTCATAAAATAATTATATATTTTTTATAAATATTTTAAAATGTATGTTTTAACTTTTCTTAATTTTCTGTAAATAACATATATATAAAATATAAAATAATAAAAGAAAATTAGATTGACATGATTGAAGGACCGACAAATAATCTAAAAAATTATCATTAACATTTTATATGACTAATAATCCTCATATCTAGAACAATATATACATAAGACCATTTAAAATTATTTATTTTCATTAATAACTTATAATTATAGATCTAGATAATTATTCTCATTTCACATGATCCTCCATGTCTATATACAAGATAACTGATCATGAATACCATGAAAATGGATACTCTAGAATGATGAAGTTGATCATTATAACTCATAAAAATTTCTACAAGCAGACATGATAAAATTATAATTAATAAAGTACATGTAAAATAAATTCTTCATTTTGTAATCAATTAATCTAATTTTATTATTCTTGATATTAAAGTGAAGAAATAATTCGTACATATGGTAAGTGGATTATCAAACCCAATTTCTTTTCTTTGGGTTATTCCCCTTTCATGAGAATATTCAATGTGGATGTTGTTTTAGTATTCCTGAAATATAATTTCATCATTTTTACATATTTTATTTTCGGTTATACATGTTTCTAATATGGTTTTATTATAAATACAATGATTTTGAAAAAGATCCCTAGTTTAAAAAACACATTTGATACCTCTAGGGTTGTTTTGTCTTCACTGAATAATGATTAACCAAATACCTAATATGTTTTAACCTTTATTACTTGGGAACCCATGTGTTTATTTGTAAGAACTAGATCTTATTTTCAGGTATTTTTTTCTTTTCTAGTTGTTTTGAGGAAAAAGAGAAGTTTCTGGAAAATTTAGGTGTTCATGCCGTGTACTTATAAGTACATGTCGTGTACTCGGTTGTCGCGGGTGACCATGTACTAGTTTGATTACAGCCGAGTACATGGCCGTGTGTGGTGACCTGGAGACTGCATAAATTGGGGGCTAAAAAAGTCAAGTACATGCAATGTAATTTTAAAGAACATTCCATGTACGTTCTTTTTTTCATTAAACGGATTGGAGTCGTGTCTGATGGATAAAACACACTTCTTCTTGACCTATTTCATCCAGGAGCATCCGTACGACCATAGATATTCTCTGAGACCCCAAATTGTCGTTTTTCTTCCTAACCTGCCACTACTGATTGCGTTGGAATCGCCACAGTGAGTTATTCCTTCTTCTAGAACTCCATCTCCTTATTTCTCATCTTTCACAAGTTATCGTTGGTTGAACTTCTTAAGTGTTTTTTGTATCTACAATGTTCTAGAGAGATTAATGGCCTGAGTTTCATGTATATCGATCTAATGACGATGAGGTAGTTTTTTGTGCCTTTCTGTAGATAGTCTTTGAATTTTATGTTCAAAAGTGCCCAATACCCAAGAACGGGCTATTGCGTGTTTATGGGTTTTAGCCCGATCTTTACTGTTAGGCATTGTTTTTTTTGGATAGAGTTTTTCTGTTTATGAATAGGGTTAATTTTTCCATGCTATGGAGTTTTTTCCCTTGTTTTCTTGTTTTGACCATTTGGTCTAGCTTTCCTGTTAGGCTGCTTTGTTTTCCATGCCCAATACTGTTAGGATAGAGTGATTATTATTGAACATGCTATAATATGCTGTAGATTGTTTATCCAAATAGTTATTGAGGTTTAATTTGGATGCTATGTATCATTTTTTTCACGATTGACTTACATAGAGCTTTTGGAACCTAGTGTAGTAGACCATAGGGATAATTGATGTTGAGGGATTCTCCAGAGTGTCTGTTTACTTTTACATTGCACAACTATAGGGGGGATGGACGTGTGTTCTCCCTCAAAGTGTCTTTAGTTCCTCGATACAGTCCACATGGGTAATTGGATGTTGAGTTCTTCCTCAGAGTGCTTATTAGTTACCAATACGAGACCACAAGGGGAATTGACAGAGAGTGCTTCCTCAGAGTCTCTTTTCTAAAGATAAACCAGAGGGGCTAGGCTGTGTGTACATCCGAGAGGATTTCTAGTGTTTGTTTTGGTTGAACAAGAGGGGTTATGTTGTGAGTACTTCCTATAGGGTTACCTACTTGTGATTAGCTTCTTACTTGCTATATGAAAATGAATGCAATTGAATTTTTAGTATTTTTACTATGTGTACTTCCTTGTTTACTACATCATTTGGTTTATTTCTTGTCATATATATTCACTTACTGTTAGGAAGAGATCATTGGGTGGTTTCCTACTGGGATTAGTCTCACACCCTGTTTGAGTCATTCTTCTGGGCCCAAACTGATTATATTACTGTAGGTATAGACAAGGGCACGTGCCTATCTACTCTAGGTACTTGATTGTTGTGGATTTGGGGAGCATTAGACCAAGCTGAGTCTTGCGATGTTGTGGAGCAGTTTACTTGATTTTCTTTTGTACTTTGGTTTACTACTATATTTCAGCATGGTTATTTGTTTGGATGCTTTCCTTGATATATATATCATGCATCATTTATATATGTGTGAGACAGTTGTTTATTAATTCCATTCTTTACTTATTGAATGTTTTACTGCTTCCACTATTGCAATCTGTTTTAATTTGGTTGTGTTACTCTACCAATGAGGGCATAGTTTCCCTACTATCACACCCATGGCCCTCACTTCTAGTGGAAGCCTCTGGCTTTCGAGTAAATTCACTTGAGGCCATGTGACCAACTGGGTATAGGGTGCCTCTGGGTGGCTTCTAGAATTGGGTCGTTACAAACTGGTATCAAAGGACTTATTTTTCTTCTTGACATACTGTTTGAATCCTATTTCCAGGGATATGAAGAAATATATACTACGTAATAAGTTGTGCTCGAGAGTAGCTAACACATGTATAGGGAAAATCCAATTTACCTCGTTATTGCAAATTTTCTAGATTTTCAATTATTAGAGTTGATTTGATTTCATCATTGTGTGATTCACATGTTTGGGGTTGTTATCGTTGATATTATTAAGGTTCTATTTATGTTGCAATCTGATAAGATGAGGGTATTCCATCTCAGACATCATATTGGCACTTGCTAGAGATCATATGTTACGCATTCTTGTAATTTCATTTAGGTTGCATTAGTGATTCCATGTTGTTGTGATAGATTTCATGCTTGATATACATGATATTGTGATAGATTCCTTAATAGAATACCTTCTCTGATAGGGTATTGGATTGTGTAAGGTTTTGATTGAATGGACACCAAACTTTCGTTCTTGAGGTGTTATTAGACCTCATGGATCGGAATTTGGTGGATCATTGTAATGTTATTTCTTATATATGGAACGTATAAGATGCCAAACTTTGATTCGTTGGGATTATGGGCCCTCAAGGATCAGAACATGGCACATTAAGGCTCATTTTAGTGTTTTTATGGGTTCCATAGTAGTTTTTGAGGCGTACTGTCTAGAAAAACCATGAATACACGACCTGTAATCATGAATAAACGCCATGTGTCCTTCTGTTCAGGAAGGAACTATTTTTATTGAGTACACTCCTTGTACTATATGTACATGCCACGTAGTCTCTAACTATGACACGGACTATGTGGGAAAAGACACGGGATTGGGAAATCTTTGTGGGACACGCCTTGTACTGGATGCACACACCGTGTTGTGGAGACCATGTGTCTGCCCTTGTGACTAATGAAACGGATGTATAAAACATATGTCATACACGTCGTGTCAAGATTGAACACGCAGTGTAGTGTAACCCATGTATCCAACCATGTAGAGAACAACATGGGTCGGTTAAATCCTTCAAGTACATGTCGTGGATATCTAGAACACGTCATGTAGAGTGAGTCGTGTAACTGACCGTGTGACTAACCACATGGGTCGGTGAACTTCGTCTAGTACAGGACATATCTGTCACTAACAAGCTGTGTAGTCTTGTTCTAGAAAAACTATATGGCTTAGCCATATAGAATAACTCGGGCTGAGGAAGAGGATTCAAGTACATGTCGTGTGTTAGGACAACACACCATGTGTATGGAGTGTTACACGACCTAGGTTGGAAAAAGTACATGCCCTTGTGAAGGCATAAGGGAACACGCCGGGTAGGCATTATACACACCCTGTATCAATGTTTGAAAAAACATGAATGATTTCTTTCTCTTTTTCCCTTCTTACACATATATGTTTTAGTCCTTGATGATCTTGATCTATGGTGTGCGCTTGAACTTGCAGAGTCATTCCATCGAGATGTCCTCCAGTTGTCCGCTAGTTACAAGGATGTTATCAGACCCGGAATATAGCAGATCATGGACTACAACCAGATCCTCCAACTATGCTAGTCTTGGCTCCATCTGTTTCCTAGGTACAGGTGTCGATGCATAGTTCTGAGAGGGCTTTATGAGGTTTATTCAGACCTTCCAGGGAGCATCGCGTCCTGCCCCATCTATGGCAGAGATGACGGGGGTTTTCCAGCAACATCATCCTCCCACCTTCACAGGGTAAGGAGTACCTCAGGCATTAGAGTCATGGTTAGAATCCATGCTATCTATCATCGAGCGTCTGGATACGCCTCCATAGAGGAGGGTGAATCATCCTACTTATATGCTTTAGGAATCTGTCAAGAGATGGTGGGATGTGATCTCACAGGCGGGACACTATCAGGTTAGGGTGTGGGATGATTTATAGCATGCCTCCTATGACTACTTATACCCAGATAATTTTAGGGCCGATCGAGCCTGAGATTTCATGATTCAGGATCAAGGTACTCTCTCATTCCTGGATTATTCTTATCGCTTCACTGAGCTTCAATGCTTCACGCCTATTCTAGGAGGTGATGAGTTATTTCTGGAAAGGAAGTTTGAGTATGGTCTCAAGAATGACATTAGAACTCAAGTGAACATCTTCAGGTTAACTTCCATAACTTCTATAGTAAACAAAGGGATGATCATGTAGCGCAAACTAAGGGATTCTAGAGTGGTGAGCCCGGGAGGTTCGACATCCAGAGTTGGTATCCATCCTACTGACATCAGGAAGAACCACAGAGAGTCTATGTGATGGGATCTAATGAGATGATAAACTTCCTCTTGTATCTAGGTGGTGTGCTACCACTATGGGAAGAGAAGGCATAAGAGGCCACATTGCCCGAGATACCCAGGGGAGTGCCAATCTTGCAGAAAAATGGGTCATCTTCAGTGTTTCTGTCAATTTTTCTCACCAGCAACTGGTGATAGGAGTTTTGATATGACTCCACATTCAGGAGAAGAACCACCAGTTTCTAATCAGTTAGGGACTTGAGTTCTTCCGGCCATTTAGCCCGATGTAGAGGTCATGGTCGTGGTATCCAGTCACAAGTCTTTATGCAACATCGTGGTGGATAAGCTTAGGGTGGTCAGGCAGGGTCACAAGGCTACGGTACAGGCCAAATATTTGCAGTGGAGTAGACCCAGCAGAAGAAGGATCATGGACCCTCTATAGTTCGAGGTACGATCCAAGTTTCCTCAGTTTTAGCATCAGTGCTTTTCAATACAGGGGATTCCCATAGCTTTATATCTGTTTCAGTTTTGGAGAACCATGGGCTCTGTTTCTTTACTTCTTCTGATGACTTGATGCTGGACACTCTGTTGGGGACAGGAAAGGTAGTGTACATCAGTGCAAGGGGTTCCCTCTTGAGGTTTTTGGGTGTCACTTCTTATGGGACCTCTATGTGCTAGAGAAGACCAGCTATGAAGTTATTCTCAGAATGGACTAGTTAGTTCCCTTCCAGGAAGTTGTCAATTTCTATCACCATAGGGTGAGTTTCACATCACCGGATGGTGGATCTTTTCTTCATAAGGGACAATAGGATGTATAGGCGAAAAGAGAAGGACCTTAGAATCATGGTTTGGGAGGAGTTACATCCCAGATTTCTAGTCTATATCTAGACTACTAGGGGACTTCATAGATGGACTTTCTTCCAGTGGTGTAACGTTTCAGGGATTTCATTGTAGAGGACTTATCAGGTTTTCCTCTGGAGCGAGATGTGGATTTTTCTATTGAGATTTTTCTAGTAGAGGCACTGGTATCCATTCCTCATTATAGGATGGCTACACTAGAGTTACAAGAGCTCAAGAAGTAGTTGAATGAGTTTCAGGAAAAGGGTTTCATCTGACCCAGAATTTCTCCTTGGGGTTCGCCTGTCCTATTTGCGACGAAGGTGGATGGTACCCTCTGATATTATGTGTATTATCGAAACATAAACCATTTGACGGTCAAGAACTGATATCCCTTTCAAAGGATTGATTATATCTTTGATCAGATTTGTGGAGCCCATGTGTTCTCGAAGATTGAAATGAGGTCTGGTTACCATCATTTTTGTGTTAGACCATCATATGTAACTATTAAAACCTTTTAAAGATGGTATGTTCTATATGAGTATGGGGTTATGCCATTCAGTCTGACAAACGTACCTGTAGTTTTCATGGCACTGATGAACTGAGTGTTCCATCCATACTTGTATTCTTTAGTGGTGGTCTTTGTGAACGATATCTTGGTGTACTCTCACACTCAACCCGACTATGCCACACATTTTGAGATCATTTTGAGTACACTAAGAGAGAAGAAGTTATATGGTATTCCCTCAAAATGACACAATTGGATGGACCAAATTCACTTCTTGGGTCATGTTATCTCAGAAATAGAAGTATCAGTTGAACTAGAGAAGTGAGAGCAGTAGTTTCCTGGGAGAAGCTGAAGAACATCTTTGAGGTACGAAGTTTTCTAGGGATGGATGGTTACTACAAACACTTCATAAAGGACTTTTCATGCTTAGAAGCACAACTGATGAGTCTAACTAAGAAGGGTGTGAAGTACTTGGGGACCAATTCTTGTGAGTCATCCTTTCAGGAGTTGAACAGGATGTTGACATCAACACTAATACTAGTATTTCCAGAGCATGAAAAGATATTTACTGTTTATTATAATGCATCAGGCATCGGGCTGGGAGAAGTGATTATTCAGGGAGAAGGGGTCATTGCGTACGTGTCTCTTCAGTTGAGACCACATGAGAGGAATTACCTGATGCACGATCTCAAGCTGGCTGCAGTTGTTCATGCATTACGATGTTGGAGACATTATCTTCAAGGAGAGATTTTTTGTGGTTTTCATCGACCACAAGAGTATGATGTATATCTTCACTCAGTGTGATCTGAATTTGAGACAACGAAGGTGGGTTGAGTACCTTCAATCCTTTAACTTTGAGTTTTCCTACACGCTTGGGAAGGGCAATGCAGTGGCAGATGCACTGAGTAGGAGGACTCAGATACAGGACCTTTATGAGGCCTGTAGTGAGTGGAAGCTTATGGATCTGTCCTCTAAGATTCATTTGTAGGTGCGTGACATACAAGGGTAGACGTATAATTTTCAGTGACTATTAACACTACTCTACTTGATTGAGTGTGAATGTGGAAACTATCAGACTCTGAAGGCCTAGTCCTAAGGGAGAGTGTGTAAGGAGAGGACCACATTCCTAGATGGACAGTAGGCATGGATGAGATCTTTAATTTTCATAAGTTCATCTGGGTGACTTCAGACATGCACGATGAACGGATACAGGAATTTCATTCCTTAGTTTGGGCAATTCATCCTAGTTTCATGAAGATGTATCGAGATATACACCGTCAGTATTGGTGGCCAAGTATGAAGAGTGATTTTGTTGGGTTTTTAATGAGGTTTTCCACATGTCAGCAGATGAAAGCGGAGCATCAGCGACCTGCAGAGATTTTTTAGGAGTTACCCATTATCATGTGGAAGTGGAACGATGCCGCGATGGACTTATTGAAAGGTTTATCGAGGTCATTTCGAGGGAATGATGATGTTTGGGTTGTCATTGATATACTCACGAAGGATTCTCACTTCTTGATGATCATGGAGACCTTCAGTGTTGATGATCTGGGAAGGTTGTGCATCTAGGAGATTGTACATTTACATGTAGTTCTTCACTCCATTGTTTCAGGTAGAGATGTTTGTTTTACTTCACGAGATTGGCCGAGACTTCAGAGGGCATTGGGTACACAAGTACTTCGGAGTACAGCTTACCATCCTTAGACAAATGGCCATTTCAAGTGTACGATTCAGGTGCATGAGTACATTCATCGAGCATGCATCATAGATTTTGTAGGTTATTTGGAGAAGCACATACAACTTGTGGAGTTTTCCAGCAATAATATATTTCAAGAAATTATTCATATGGCACCTTATGAGGCTCTGTATGGTAGGCCATTGAGATCACCCTTATGCTGACTGGAGGCAAGAGACGCAACTATGATGGGACCTTGTCTTGTCCAAGAGACCACAGAGAAGATATATTTGATTCGGAAGAGGATGGATACATCACAGTCATGACAGAAGTCTTCTGTTGATCGATGGAGATAATTTATGGAGTTTGAGGTCAGAGATTGGGGTATTCTACGTGTCACACCGAGGTGGGGACAGAGGAGGATTTGGAGATGGGGTAATATTTCACTGAGGTATGTCGGTCCGTTAGAGGTTTTAGAGAGAGTCAGGATGGTTGACCATAGATTTCAGTAACCTCAAAGATACTGGTCTATGCATGATGTCTTCCCCATTTCTCTACTACGACATTGCATCTCAAACACATCTCATGTTTTCCAACCCAAGGAGGTTGAGTTAGAGATGGACACATCCTTTAAGGATAATGCTATCCGGATTGTTGATCGACGTGAGAAGGTTCTCCATGGGTGGTATCTTCCTCTGGTATGAGTGATATGGAAGCATGGGCAAGTACAGGTTGAGACCTGGGAGAGTGAGGTCAATGTACAATCACATTGGTTGGAGCTGTTCGAGGTTTCTTCTTCTATGACTCTTTTCTAGGGGAATTCATGGATGAATTTCTTTAAGGGGGGGAAGTTTGTAAGAACCTGGATATTGTTTTCAGGAAAAAAAATTTTATGGTTTTTTTGAGGAAAAATATGAGTTTTTGGAAAATTTAGGTGTACACACCATGTACTTATAACTACACATTGTGTACTCAGTTGTCGCGGGTGACCGTGTACTGGTTGGGTAATGGCTGAGTACATGGCTATGTGTGGTGACCTGTAAACCGCCTAAAGAGAAGGCCAGAAAAAGCAAGTACACGCCTTGTATTTTTAAACAACACATCATGTACTTTATTTTTTTCATTAAACAGACCGAGGTCTCATCTGATGGACAGAACACACTTCTTCTTGACCTATTTCATCCAGGAGAGTCAGTACGACCGTAGATCTTCTCCGAGCCCCTGACTCTCCATCTGTTCTCCAAATCGATCATCGTCGATTGTGTTGGAATCACCACTGTGATTTATTCCTTATTCTAGAACTTCATCTCTTGATTTCTCCTCTTTCATGAGGTATCCTTGGTTGAACGTCTTAATTGTTTTTCTAGATATACCATGCTATAGAGAGATTCAAGGATCTAGGTTCACGTATATTGATCTCATGATGTCATGGTAGGTGGTTTGTTTCTTTCCGTTGATAGTCTTGAATTTTATGTGCAAAAGTGCCCAATAACCAAGAACTGGGTATTACGTGTTTATGGTTTTTAGCCCTGTTTGTCCAACTATAACTTGTTTTTTTGGATAGTGGTTTGTTTATGAAGAGGGTTAATTTTTCCATGATATGGATGTTTTTCCCAATTTTTATTGTTTTGACAGTTTGTTCTAGCTTTCCTGTTAGGTTTCTTTGTTTTCCATGCCTAGTACTATTAGGATGGAGTGATTATTATCTTACATGATATGATATGCTATAAATTGTTTATCCAAGTAGTTCTTGAGGTTTAATTTGGTTATTATTTATCATTTTGTGTAATATTAACTTACACAGGGATATGGGAAACTGGTGTAGTAGACCATAGGGAGAATTGATGTTGAGGGCTTCTCTAGAGTGTCTGTTTACTTTTACCTTACGAGACCATAGGGGTGATAGACATAAGTGTCCCCCTCAGAGTGTCTGTAGTTCCTCGATATTGGCCACAGGGGGAATTAGACATTGAGTGCTTCCTCAGATTGCCTATTAGTTACTAATACGATACCACATGGGGAATTGACAGTGAGTGCTTCCTCAGAGTTTCTTCACTAAAGGTGAACAAGAGGGGCTAGGATGTGTGTACTTCCTAGAGGGTTGCTTGGGTTTGTTTTGGTTGAACTAGATGGGTTAGTCTATGAGTACCTCCTATATGGTAACCTTCTTATGATTAGATGCTTAATTGATATATAAAAATGAATGCAACTGAATTTGTAGGATTTTTACTATATGTAATTCCTTATTTACTGCTTCATTTTGTTTATTTCATTCCATATTTATTCACAAACTGTTAGGCATAGATCATTGGGTGGTTGTGTACTAGGATTAGTCTCACACCCTGTTTGGGTCATGATTTTGGGCCTAAGTAGGTTATATTGTTGTAGGTACAGATAAGGGAAAGTGCCATTGTAACGACCCAAATGTTTTCAATGGAAAATTCCATTCTTATATATATGTCATAAAATAGCATGAAAACACAAAATAATGAACTACTAAGTGATAAGTGACCTTTAAACATAATTTTGTCACTCCTATGTTTGGAATTTTGAAAATTCGACAAACACAGTAGTGTTTAAGATGATTTTTGGAGTCTAATGAAACAAAAATAATTTTTGGTGAATAGTAACGTACCCTTAAGAATAGTAACATACTACTCTGAATAGTAATATGACCCTTATGAATAGTAAATCATCCAACATAAGAGTAACATTACCTATGAAAAATAAAATAAATTTTAGACATCTTAGAAAGTGACAATTTGACCTTAGTAAACATTTTTGGTATTTTATAAGTCATAAATAAATAATTAAAATTAATTAATTAATTTAAAAGAATATTTATTTCCTTGAACTGTATTCATAAATTATTGAATCAATGTATTATATTTTTTAGATAATTTTATAAGATCCTACGTAATTTTTGAAAGCACTATAAAATCAGTTTATTCTTAAAAACTTTTTTTAAAGTAAATTAAGATTTTAATTAAATATTAAATTAATAATATTTAAAAAATTATTTTTGAAAAATGGACTTCATGTTTTGATTCTACATGTCTAAAAATGGTTGGGGTAAATTTTTGGGATTTTTTTGAGATACTTGAATTTTTTGTGAATAGTAAAATACATTAATTTACTGAATAAATACATTATAATTAAAACCTACTATTCCTGACATCACAAGTGATGTAAGCACCCAAATCTCGAACTCACATGCCTTATTTACTGTTCTTGGTCGTTCAAGACTCACTATTCCTTGTCTTAGGGGAACATAATAAACTAATGAATTTTATATTAAGGAAACCCCTCTCCCCTCCACTATAAAATCCACCCTTCACTCCCTCTCTTCCTCACACCTCTCAAGCTCCAAGCCTTCTCTAAAAACTGCCAAAAAACCTTCCCTATATCCTCCCCCACTTCCAAAATCTGATGGTCTCATCAAAAGACCAATCCTAGCTTCTTTAAATAGGATCTCAAGAGGATGCTTTAAGAGGTAATTTCCTTCCTCTTCTCCTTTAATTCCCTTTCATGTTCAAGTTCCTTTCTGGATTTCTCCCCACCTATATTCATCCAAATTGTTTTTTAACTCCATTATTATACATATAATGTAATTTTATGATTCTAATGGGATATTATATCACCCCACACCCTTTATTTCTTCCTTTTATTTTATTAAAGAGAACGTTGTTCATGATGTGTTAATTTATCACCTTCAAAAACGACATGCTCTCTTCTTCCATTTCTACCTTCATATCTGGTCATGAATCCATTTTTATGGTGGAACCAAAATATTTTATATGTATTATGTTCTATTTTATGTTCTGGAAATAACCTATGGCCATATTACTAATTGAAAAGTTAAAACAAGTCCGTTGTGATCGAAAAACCGCTCAAATAAACCCACACAATCTTCGTTCGATTATTATCTAATGATTCATCCACATGGATATAATTTGATTCATTATAAGATAATTAAAGCTCCTTTAATCTCATTAATAACATGTAATATCAGTTCTGTATGTCTACTCATGTTCTACCCAAACATCAATTTAAGAATACAAGTGAACCACCCAAAAAAAACCCTAAAAACGAACATCCCCGAACAATGTTTTTAAACTCTATAAGTCATCCAAAAGAACATAATATGACATAATGAAACTAGAATGAACCCTATTAACGTACAAATGGTTCTTGATTTCTAATTAATTAATATAATGTCATATATAGGACATTGAAGAGAAGGAAGCATTCGGGTACAAGGTAAGGTGAAATTCTCGAACCCAACTTTCATCCTTCGGGTTCTACCTCTTTCACTCAATTTTTGATATGGTCACTCCTTAAAGATAATTTTTTCATCATTGTATTTCCTTTTCTGGGATATACATATTTTCTTATGAAGTTTATGTCGATCTAAATGTTTTCTTAAAGAACTCTTCTCTTAAGAACTCAACATTTACCTCTCATTCAAGGTTGATGGTTCTTGTATCAAGTATGTTATTCCCTATTTCTTTTGGGAACCCAATGTTTATGAATGTGTTCTTATGAGATGAAACCAATTTATTTTCATGGTTTAGTTATGTTCATTTATGTTATATGTTCATTGTGGCATGCATGATAAATGATAATGTTATGATGTGACGGGTGCGCCCAGAATTATATAGCGCAATATGAATGTTTAAATGTGATGGGTGCGCCAGGAATTATATAGCCCTCCAATGCATTGGTTAAAGTGATGAATTTCATGATTAAATGTGAAATTATGTGTGAACAAGATGCTACCTTGGTTCACAAGTATGTTTGGTATTTAACCACTAAGACATGATGTTTCATTTTTATGCATTGCCACATTTCAAGTCTATTATTTATGCTCCTCTCAAGTTCATGATCTTTTGCCTATATTATGATTATACTCACCCCATGATATATTGTTCTTATATATCCTCTTACTGGGATTTTAGATCACCCCTTTTGATGTATATCTTCAGGTGGCTACATGTACTAAGGAGAGGACACGTGCCAATAAGAAGTTATAGAAGATGAAATTAAATGAATGTTCATGCTCGATGTTGTATTTGTTATGTATGGTCCTAGTTTTCCCAAGGCACTAAACCTTTGGATCCTCTATGTGTAATAATATTATGTTGTTTATCATTGAAATGATTTAATATCAATGTAATAAAAGGTTGGGTCACTATAGTTGGTATCAAAGGAAAGGTTTAGTTAATTTGGGAATTAGGATTAGTGAACCCTAGAGAAAACCTATAGCATGAGACTAAGTTCAAATAGGAACCAAAGAATCTTTACATAACAGATCCCATATGTTATGTTTTTGGTATAAATTGTTGAAATGAATAAGTTATGTATTCATGAATTGTTTACTTATGTTTTGTTCTAACCTTTTCTATTTTAGAAAATGGTGGGAACCAGAAATCAAGCCAACAACTCATGCGAGGTCCAATGCAATGATTTCCCGAATGACATCCCCAATGATTTGGGAGGTTGAGTTCAAAACTTCATGGCGATGCTTACCCAATTATCTCAGGTTATGAATAATAACCATAATAATTGGGAACGTCCACCTTCACCAAAGAGGGAGAAACTAGCTATCGAATGTTTTAGGCGGCAACGACCACCGACATTTTTTGGATCTTCTGATCCACTAGTTGTGGAACAGTGGGTCAACTCAATGGAGAAGATCTTTTATGTACTTCACTATTCTGAGACGGAGTAGGTGACTCTAGCTGTTTATCGTCTGTATGGAGAAGCTGATCAATGGGGCGATTTGATTAAGAACACCAAGCCAAGGGAGGAAATTGAAGAGATGGAAGGGGAAGACTTTAATATAATGTTTCTTAATAAGTACTTCCCAAGAACTCTTTGCACGAAGATGGAGAGGGAATTCATAGAGCTCAAGAAAAAAGAAGTATAATCTGTCAAAAACTATGAAGCGAATTTTACAAGGAT
The DNA here is from genome assembly GCA_963277665.1 of Viscum album. Lineage (NCBI taxonomy): Eukaryota > Viridiplantae > Streptophyta > Magnoliopsida > Santalales > Viscaceae > Viscum > Viscum album. The sequence goes on along the minus strand of OY728121.1, from coordinate 1,070,918,583 downwards.
TTCAAGGTATGCTTCGGGTTTTGTTATCAACAATGATAGAAAAATTGATAGATTCTTTAGTGGATTAAAACCACACCTTTGAAAGGCTCTAGAAATTCAAGACTTTGGGAGTTATGAATAAGTTGTTCGGTGTGCTCTCAAAGTGGAGATGGAGTTTGGAGAATGGTCCCATGGATATGATGATAAGAAAAGAAAGATGGAGTTTCAAGCTGGTGGATCTAATGACAAAGGTGGGAACAAAAATCAACGACCCACATACCAAAAAATGTGGGAAGTTGCACCATGGGAACTAACTCAAAGGGACGGGGAAATGGTTAAAGTGTGGGAAAGAAGGACCCCATTCTCAAGAGTGTCGAAAATACACGAAAAGGAAGGAGAATATATCTGATGAAAGGATAGAACCACTCATGGTTCAATGCTATAACTATTGGGAGCTAGGGAACTACGGAAACTAGTGCACTAAACCTTGAGCTATCGAGGATAATCAGCATCAGCAACCACCAAAGACAAAGGAACAAGGGAAGGCTTATGACATCACTACTGCGGAGGTGGAGCATGATAATGAAGTCGTACAAGTTACACTTCCTATTCACTCAAGAACGGTAAAAAGTCTTATTTGATTCTGGTTCTACGCATTCCTTTATATCTTGCAAGTTTGCTAGAACTATAGAATCAAATCCCCAAAACCTTGAGGTAGAGATATCTGTAAAAACACCAAGTGGTGCAATCATTTCAACCCAAGTGTTTGACTCTTCTCTTGTTGGCGTATGTGGGAAGATTCTTCTAGAAAATCTCGTAATGCTTACCTTGGTGGAATTCAACGTTATAATGGTAATGGATTGTCTCTCATTATATAGAGCACATATAAACTGTCAATAAAAGGAAATATCTTTTCATATTCCCAACCATATCATGCTCCTCTACAAATACAAGGAAGATCATGAATCTCCTTTGAAAAATCCTTCAATGGTGTGGGTGTTGATTCCCTATGAAGAAGCATTCCTCCCCCAAATGGTTGAGTCAAAGGAAAGTTCCAACCTTGAGGAAATTCCCATCATGAGGGAATACAACGATGTATTTCCCAAAGTGTTACCCGGAATTCCCCCAAATCGTGAGGTAGTGTTCTCTATTGAACTCATACCTGGATCTACTCCTATCTCGAAGTGTCCCTATAGGATGGCTCCTATCGAACTGGAGGAGTTAAAGAAGTAGTTGCAAGAGCATCTAGACAAAGGGTTCATACGCCCTAGTGCATCACCTTGGGGTGCACCAGTGATCATTGTGAAGAAGAAGGATGGAACAATGCAGCTGTGTATCAATTATCGGGAACTCAACAAGATCACTATAAAGAACAAGTATCCTCTCCGAAGGATTGATGAATTGTTCGATCAGTTAAGAGGAGATCAATACTTCTCAAAGGTGGATCTTTGCTCTGGATATCATCTGGTAAAGGTGAAGAAGGAAGATATTCAGAAGACTGCCTTCCGTACAAGGTATGGGCACTATGAGTTTTTGGTGATGCCCTTTGGACTAACTAATGCCCCTGTAATCTTCATGGATTTGATTAATAGAGTCTTTAGACATTACCTCGAAAAATTTGTGGTAGTGTTTATCGATGACATTCTCATCTACTCCAAGAGAAAGGAGGAACATAAAGAACATCTAATACTTGTGTTGGCGACATTAAGAAAGGAGAAGTTTTACGCCAAGTTCAGCAAGTATGACTTTTGGATGAATCAAGTCACGTTCTTGGGACATGTGATCACAAGTGAGGGAATTTCTATGGATCCTTTAAAGACAATGGCGATTGAGGAATGGCCCAGGCCCTCTAGTGTCACAGAAATCCGTAGTTTTCTTGGATTAGCTGGGTACTACCGACATTTTGTGAGAAACTTGTCACGATTGTCAAGCCCACTAACTAAGTTAACAAGGAAAGGGGTAAAGTATGTCTGGACGGAAGAATGTGAGGGAAGCTTCAAGGAGCTAAAGAGAAGTATGATCACTGCACCTGTACTCACACTACCAAAAAGTGGAGAAAGTTTTGTGATATAAAGTGATGCTTCAAAGAAAGGCTTGGGTTGTGTACTCATGAAAAATGATAATGTGATAGCCTACACCTCATGACAATTAAGGATCCATGATCAGAACTACCCGATGCATGATCTAGAGTAGGCAGCCGTGATTTTTGCCTTGAATATCTGGCGGGACTACCGTTATGGTGAGAAGTGTGACATATACACCAACCACAAGAGCCTAAAGTATATATTCACACAAAAGGAGCTCAAGATGCGTCAAAGGATATGGTTAGAGATAATCAAGGACTATGATTTCTCCATTCAATATCATCCTAGAAAGGAAAAAAAGGTAGCTGATGCTCTTTGTAGGGAAGAACCTACTACTCTATCCTTGTTGCGGATTGAGAAAGACCCTATCTTCTTGGATATGAAAAGAATGGATTTGGAAATCATAAGGGCAGGGGATACATCCTACCTAGCCCAAATGATTGCAAAACCATCCATCCATAGAAGATTAAGGAAGCACAAAGGGATGATGAGGAGATACAAAAGATGGTGAATTTAGTAAAGGAATGGAATCTGCAAGAGTTCCATATTGACGATGATGGTGTGATTCAGTTTGGAATGTGGATTTGTGTGCCTTCATCACCCGGGATTAAGAAGGAGCTATTGGATAATGCACACAGCTCAACTTTCTCTATCCATCCTAGGAGTACCAAGATGTATCGTGATCTCCGAGAACACTTCTGGTGGGATAACATGAAGAAGGAGATTGCGTAATATATATCAAGGTGCTTGGTATGTCAGCAAGTTAAAGCTGAGAAGAAAAAGTCCAAATGTATGATGCAACCATTGCCTATACCCATGTGGAAATGGGAAAATGTTTCTATGGACTTTGTCATGGTTCTCCTGAAGAGGTCAAAGGAAAATAATGCGATTTGGGTTGTGGTTGATCGACTCACCAAGACTGCCCATTTTATCACTATTCAGTAAGATCTCTTTCTTGAACAACTTTAAAAGATATATGTGAAGGAAGTGGTTAGATTGCATGGTGTTCCACTCTCGATTTTCTCTAACCGTGATCCAAGGTTCAAATCTAAATTATGGAGGAGCCTTCAACATGCTTTGAGTACTGAATTAAATTTCAGCACAGCCTATCACCCCCAAACTGATGGCCAATCTGAAAGGACTATTCAAACGCTTGAAGATATGCTAAGATCCTGCTCTCTTGAATTCAAAGGTGGTTGGGATCAGCATCTCCCATTGGTTGAGTTCTCATACAACAATAGCTTCCACTCGAGTATTCAGATGGCTCCGTATGAATCTCTTTATGGGAATCGATGTAGAACTCCAACCTGTTGGGATGAAGTTGGAGAAATAAAGCTACTTGGGCCCGATATTGTTCAAGAGATGACAGAGAATTTTCAAGTCATCCATAAACACATCAGAGCTGCTCAGAGTCGGAAAAAGAGCTATGTTGACAACCGTCAAAGGGACTTGGAGTTTGACGTTGGAGATAAAGTCTTCCTTCAAATATATCCACAGAAGAGAGCCATGCGATTTGGGAAGAAAGGGAAGCTAAGCCCAAGGTATATTGGCCCCTTTGAGATCCTTGATCGTATAGGAGCTGTGGCTTATCATCTAGCACTTCCACCAAATATGGCTCAAGTTCATGATGTTTTTCATGTATCACTACTAAGGAAGTACATACCAGACCCCTCACATGTACTAAACTCAGAGGTGGTGCAGCTGGAAGATCTCTCCTACGAGGAGTAGCCAGTAAAGATTCTGGACCGAAGTGATAAGGTTCTATGGAGAAAGACAACTTTTCTTGTCAAAGTGTTGTGGAGGAACCACAAGTTTGAGGAAGCAACATGGGAACCAGAAGAGGCAATGAAGAAGAAGTACCCTCACCTTTTTGTGTAAAGTGAAATTTCGGGGGCGAAATTTCTTATGGGGGGAAGAATGTAACGACCCAAAGTTTTTCAATGAAAAATTCCCTTCTTATATTTATGTCATAAAATAGTATGAAAACACAAAATAATGAACTACTAAGTGATAAGTGACCTTTAAACATAAGTTTGTCACTCCTATGTTTGGAATTTTGAAAATCCGGCATACATAGTAGTGTTTAAGATGATTTTTGGAGTCTAATGAAACAAAAATACTTTTTGGTGAATAGTAACATACCCTTAAGAATAGTAACATACCCCTATAAATAGTAATATGATCCTTATGAATAGTAAATCATCTAACATAAGAGTAAAATTACCTATGAATAATAAAATAAAATTTAGACATCATAGAAAGTGACAATTTGACCTTAGTAAATGTTTTTGGTATTTTATAAGTCATAAATAATTAATTATAATTAATTAATTAATTTAAAAGAGTATTTATTTCCCTAAAATGTATTCATAAATTATTGAATCAATGTCTTATAGTTTTTAGATAATTTTATAAGACCCTACGTAATTTTTGAAAGCACTATAAAATTAGTTTTAATTATTAAAAACTTTTTTTAAAGTAAATTATGATTTTAAATAAATATTAAATTAATAATATTTAGGAAATTATTTTTGAAAAATGGAATTCATTTTTGGATTCTACACGTCGAAAAAATGTTTGGGTAAATTTTTGGGATTTTTCTGAGATACTTGAATTTTTGGTGAATAGTAAAATACATTAATTTACCGAATAAATAAATTATAATTAAAACCCACTATTCCTGACATCACAAGTGATGTAAGCAACCAAATCTCAAACTCACATGACTTATTTATTGTTATTGGTCGTTCAAGACTCACTATTCCTTGTCTTAGAGGAAAATAATAAACTAATGAATTTTATATTAAGGAAACCCCTCTCCCCTCCACTATAAATGCCACCCTTCACTCCCTCTCTTCCTCACACCTCTCAAGCTCCAAGCCATCTCTAAAATCTGCCCAAAAACCTTCCCTAGCCCCTCCCCCACGTCCAAAAGCTTCTGGTCTCATCAAAAGACCAATTCTATCTTCTTTAAAGAGGATCTCAAGAGGAAGATTTAAGAGGTAATTTCCTTCCCTCTTCTCCTTTAATTCCCTTTCAAGTTCAAGTTCCTTTCTTGATCTCTCCCCACCTATATTCATCCAAATTGTTTTGTAACTCCAGTATTATACATATAATGTAATTTTATGATTCTAATGGGATATTATATCACCCCACACCCTTTCTTTCTTCCATTTATTTTATTAAAGAGAACGTTGTTCATGAGGTGTTAATTTATCACCTTCAAAAACGACATGCTCTCTTCTTCCATTTCTACTTTCATATCTGGTCATGAAACCATTTTTATGTTTGAAACAGAATATTTTATATGTATTATGTTCTATTTTAAGTTTTGGAAATAAACTATGGCCATATTACTAAGTGAAAAGTTAAAACAAGTCCGTTGTGATCGAAAAACCGCTCAAATTAACCCACACAATCTTCGTTTGATTCTTATCTAATGATTCATCCACATGGATATAATGTGATTCATTATAAGATCATTGAAAATCCTGTAATATTATTAATAACATGTAATATCAGTTCTGTATGTCTACTCATGTTCTACCCAAACATCAATTTAAGAATACAAGTGAACCACCCAAGAAAAAAACCATAAAAACGAACATCCCCGAACAATGTTTTTAAACTCTATAAGTCATCCAAAAAAACATAATATGACATAAGGAAACCAGAATGAACCCTATTAACGTACACATGGTTCTGGATTTCTAATTAATGAATATAATTTCATTATACAGGGAATTTAAGAGAAGGAAGAATTCAGGTACAAGGTAAGGGGAAATTCTCGAACCCAACTTTCATCCTTCTGGTTCTACCTCTTTCACTCCATTTTTGATATGGTCACTCCTTAAAGATCATTTTTTCATTATTTTCTTTCCTTTTATGGGATATATATGTTTTATTATGAAGTTTATGTCAATCCAAATGTTTTTTGAAAGAACCCTTCTCTTAAGAACTCAAATTTACCTCTCATTCAAGGTTGATGGTTCTTGTATCAAGTATGTTGTTCCATCTTTCTTTTGGGAACCCAAAGTTTATGAATGTGTTCTTATGAGATGAAACCCAATCCTTTTCATGGGTTATTTATGTTCATTTATGTTATATGTTCATTGTGGCATGCATGATAAATGATAATGTTATGATGTGACGGGTGCACCTGGAATTATATAGCGCTCCAATGCATTGGGTAAAGTGATGAATCTCATCATTAAATGTGAAATGATGTGTGAACAATATTCTAGGTTAGTTCACAAGTATGTGTGGTAGTTAACCACTAAGACATGATGTTTCATTTTTATGAATTTACACATTTCAAGTCTATTATTTATGCTCCTCTCATGTTCATGATCTTTTGCCTATGTTATGATTATGCTCACCCCATGATATATTGTTCTTATCTATCCCCTTACTGGGATTTTAGCTCACCACTTTTTATGTATATCCTCAGGTGGCTATATGTACTAAGGAGAGGAAAAGTGCCAATAAGAAGTAATAGAAGATGAAATTAAATGAATGTTTATGCTCGATATTGTATTTGTTATGTATGGTTCTAGTTTTCCCAAGACACTAAACCTTTGGATCCTCTATGTGTAATACTATTATGTTTTTTATCATTGAAATTATGTAATAGTAATTTAAGAAAAGTTTGGGTCGCTATATCCATTCTACTTCAGGTACTTGATTGCTGTGGAGTTGGGGAGCATGGGACCAAGCAGAGGCTTGTGATATTGTGGAGTTGTTTACTTGATTTTCTTTTGTACATTTGATTAGTATTGTATTCCACTATTTTGATTTGTTTTCCTTCTTTTCAAGACATATGTATTATTCATCATTTGTGTATTCAAATAAGAAAACCCAAAACCTCTAAGATCAAAGTGATTTTTAACAATCCCTCCTATATAATAAACCCATGGAAATGGACCCTTTTTTATCCCATGACTAAAAACATTATGACCTTATAATATTATTCATTCCCATTAATAAACAACTTCACATTTGATGTAGTTCAACACCTATATCTGTTATCCAATCACTAAGGCCACCCATGCCACATACATTACTAGGAATCTATCACAATGGATAAAAAATGGTAGACAACCCTATATCAAAATACCATTTCCACTATGACTTCACATACTCAACAATACAACCAAATATACACTAAAATTTATCAAATTTATAAATTAGGAGTCACATGAACCCTGGAAGACCTTACATAGAACGATTTCATCCATATACATAATCTATATTTCAAAAAACCCCATAAATCAACAAATAGACGCAAAAAAGTTATAATTAATTAAAACATCATACTTTGGAGATATCACCATCCATGAAACATTATCTAATTTGAGTTGAATCAATCAGAATAATAAAACATGAAAAAATAGGGAATTAATAAGGAAAAAGAGAAAATAGGGATAGAAAAATCATTCAAGGTCTTCGATGGAAATATAAATTCCCAATGTCAATGATTATTATAGAAATATACTTAAAATGAAAATATTAGAGGAAGGTGGAACTAAAATAAGTATGAATTATGGCCCCATTGTGCATTATAAAAACAAAAACATTTATCAATAGATTTTTTCCCTCGATATAATTATCTTATATGGTAACAAACAAATATATAGCATAGAGAGCCCACAAAACATTATTTTAAAAAATCATGAATGCAATTAGTTAAATTAATAGACACTAAGGAAACAATACTAATGAAATAATATCTAGAAACATTGAATAATAACATAAAAATTTGGAATATTAATCCATCAAATAGAATAGAAACCTCAGTTATGTACTTATAAATAAAATTTCTTTATCATATAAATGAAAATATTTTATATTTATCTCAATATATAAGTAAATAATTTTTTAAAAAATGTTAAATTAAATGTTGGTATTTTTATATATCATAAATATTTAATTAAAATTTTATAATTAACATAATTAATTAAAAGAAAAATATTTTTTATAAAATATATTATTAAATAATTTTTTTTTGGTTTTATGATTATAAGATAATTTTTCGAGATCATAATTAGTTTTTCCAAGGGTCATAACATTATTTAAACTTTTAAAATAATTATTTCTAAAATAAATGAGGATTTGAATTAAAAATTGTATTTATCTTATTTAGAAAATAAATTTCATAAAATAGAGTTCATTTCATAATTATACACATCTAAAAATGGTTAGTCTTTATTTTTGGGATTTTTCGATAATAGTCAATGTTTTTGTGAATTGTGATGTATGGTAATTTACGGTATATAATAGTATAAGTTAAATTAATTATTTCCTGAATAATCACTGATGTAATGAACATAATCTTGAAAAATCTTTAGTTATTTATCATATTTAGTGCTATATTTAAAACTATTGATATTCTCAAGCAAAAAATACTATAATAGTGAATAAAATAAAAAAATACTACTTTGTTCCCCAATAAATACTACCCCTCACCACCTTTTATACTCACACCATCCATTATTTGAAACTTGTATAAATTCGAACCAATCTTCTAATAAATCCTCTCCCTTTAGTCCATGTTCATTTTTTGTCAAAAAAAATTCTAAATCCAGTTTTCCTAATGAGGTTCGCAAAGAGAGGTATTCAAGAGGTCAAATCCTTTTTCAATTTCTTTTTTTTCTTTTCAATTTCTTTTCATTTATTGTTCTTTCATCACCTCCCCTAATCCAAGTAGCATTTTAAATCTTGTAACTTATATATATTGTAATGTTATTATGTAAATTTAATAGAAATATATAAAATGTATTCTCTTCTCCCCTTTATTCTAAAAAAAAATCATATGCGAGGTGTTGATTTATCACCTTGAAGGACATCAAGTTATGATTTTTCATTACCTCCTTCGTGGATGTTCATAAAAGAATTATATATTTTGTATAAATATTTAAAATTTATATTTTAAATTTTTATAGTTTTTTTGTAAATAACATATATATGAAATATTAAATAATAAAACAAAACTAGATTAATATGATAGAAGGACCGACAAATAATCTAAACAATTATCATTAACATTTTATATGACTAATGATCCTCATATCTAGAATAATATATATAATACCATTTATAGTTATTTTTTTCATTAATAACATATAATTATAGATGTAGATAATTATTCTCATTTCAAATGATATTCCATGCATATATACAAGATAATCGACCATGAATACCAAGAAAATGAACACTCTGGAATGCTGAAGTTGATCATTATAACTCATAAAAATGTCTACAAACAGACATGATAAAATTATAATTAATCATGTACATTTAAAATAAATTATTCATTTTTTAATTAATTAATCTAATTTTATTTTTGGTGATATTAAAGTGAATAAATTATTCGTATATATGGTAAGGGGATTCTCAAACCCAATTTGCTTTCTTTGGGTTATTCCCCTTTCATGAGAATTTTCAATGTGTGTGTTCTTTTAATATCCTTGAAATATAATTTCATTATTCTTACATATTTTATTCTAGGTTATACATGTTTCTAATATGGTTTTATGATAAATAAAATGATTTTGAAAAGGAACCCTTATTTAAAAACACATTTGACACCTCTGGGGTTGTTTCTTCTTCACTGAAGAATGATTAACCCTATACCAAATATGTTTTAACCTTTATTATTTTGGAACCCGTGTGTTTTTTGAAATAACATAGATCTTATTTTTAGGTATGTTTTTATTTTCTCGATGTTTTGAGGAAAAAGATAAGTTTCTTGAAAATTCAGGAGTACACGCCATGTTTTTATAAGTACATGTCGTGTACTCGGTTTTTGTGGGTGACCGTGAACTGGCTAGGTAACGGTCGAGTTCATGGACATGTGAGGTGACCTGGATACCTCCTAAAGTGGAGGCTAGAAAAGGCAAGTACATGCCATGACTTTTATAGAACATGTCTTCTACTTTTTTCCATTAAATGGACTGGGGTCGCATCTGACAGAAAAACACACTTCCTCTCAACCTATTTCATCAAGGAGCATCCGTATGGCCGTAGATATTCTCTATGACCCTGAATCGTCATTCGTTCTCTGAATCAACCACTATCAATTGCATTGGAATCACCACTAGGAGTTCTTCCTTCTTCTAGAATATCATATCTTGATTTCTCCTCTTTGACGAGTTATCGTCAGTTGAAAATTTTAAGAGTTTTTATATATCTATGGAATTGTAGGGAGATTCATGGACTGAGGTTCACGTATATTGATCTCATGATGCCAAGGGAGGTGGTTTGTGCCTTTCCATAGAAATTCATTGAATTATATTTGAGATGTTCTCAATACCCAAGAATAGGGTATTGCATGTATATGGGGTTTCCCTATTTTTCCTATTATGCCTTATTTGTTTGGATAGAGGTTGTTTATTTATGAATGGGGTTAATTTTACCATGATATGGAGTTTTTTCCAATGTTTTCTTGTTTTCACTATTTAGTATAGCTTTCCAGTTAGGCTGCTTTGTTTTGCATGCCTAGTACTTTTAGGATAAGGTGATTATTATCTAACTTGCTATGATATGCTGAATATTTTTTAGCTAAGTAGTTTTGCAGGTTTACTTTGGATTCTATTTATTGTTTTGTGAATAGTTTACTTACATAGGGATGTGGGAACCTGATGTAGTAGACCATAGGAAAAATTAACGTTGAAGGCTTCTCCAAAGTATCTCTTTACTTTTACGGTGTGAGACCATAGGGGGGATGGATGTACGTTCTCCCTTAGAGTGTATTTAGTTCCTTGATATGGGACATAAGGGGAATTTTACGTTGAGTGCTTCCTCAGAGTTCTGATTAGTTACCGATATGAGACCACAAGGTGGAATTGACAGTAAGTGCTTCCTCAGAGTGTCTTTTTCTAAAGATGAACCAGAGGGGCTAGGATTTGTGTACTTCCTAGAGGATTTCTTGTGTTTGTTTTGGTTGAACTAGAGGGGTTAGGATTTGAGTACTGCCCAGAGGTTTACCCTCTTTTGATTAGCTATATACTTGATATATGAAAATGAATTAAATTGAATTCATCGGATTGTTACTATGTGTACTTTGCTGTTTACTACATCATTTTGTTTATTACATGTCATATGTATTCACTCACTGTTAGGCATAGATCATTGGGTGGTTGCCTACTGGGATTAGTCTCACACCATGTTTGGGTCATTCTTTTGGGTCCAAACAGATTATATTTTTGCAGGTATAGATAAGGTCAAGTGCCCTTCTACATCAGGTACTCGATTTTTGTGGAGCTCGAGAGTATTGGACCATGTTGAGTCTTGAGATTTTGTGGAGCTGTTTACATGATTTTTTTTACTTTGGTTTAGTAATGTATTCTAGCATTGTGATTTGTTTGGATTCTTTCCTAGACATATGTATCATGCATCATTTATATATGTTTGTGCTAGTTGTTTATTACTTCCACTATTTACTTATTTCATGTTTTACTACTTCTGATATTGCAATCTATTTTACTTTAGTTGTGTTACTCTACCAATGAGGTCATAGTTTCCCCACTATCACACTAAAGGCCCTCACTTCTAGTCAGCATCCTCTGGATTTCGGGGAAATGCATTTGAGGCCGTGTGACCAACTTGGTACGGGGTGCCTCTAGGCGGATTCCGGAACCGGGACATTACAAAGTGGCATAAAAGTACTTCTTTTCTTCTTGACATACTGTTTGGAGCCTATAGCCATGGATAGAAAGGAATTGGTACTTGGTAATAAGTTGTGCCCGGGAGTAGCTAACCCCTGTATAGGGAAAAGCCAATTTACTTCGTTATTGTAATTTTTCTGGTTTTTCAATAATTACAGTTGATTTGATCTCATCACTGTGTGATTCACATGTTTTGTGTTGTTATCATTGATATTATTAAGGTTCTATTTATGTTGAAACCCGATGAGATGAGGGTATGCCATCTGAGGCATCATATATGCACTTTCTAGAGATCATACTTCATGCATTCTTTTAATGGAATTTTGGGTACATTAGTGATTTCATGTTGTTGTGATAAAGGTCAATCTAGATATGTTTGCTACTATGATAGATGCCTTGATAGAATAGCTGCTTTGATAGGGTATCAGATTGTGTAATGTTTTGTTTGAATGGATGTCATACTATGGTTCTTGAGTTGTTATTGGACCTCATAGATTGTAATTTGGTAGATCATTGTATTGTTATTTCCTGTGTATGAGATGTATAAGATGCCAAGATTTGATTCGTTGGGAGTATGGGCCCTCACGAATTGGAATTTGGAACTTTAATGTTCATTTTAGTGTTTTTCTGGGTTCTAGAGTGGTTTTTGAGGTGTACTATCTGAAAAAACCCATAATACACAGCGTGTAATGATGAATACATGCCATGTGTCCTTCTATTCATGAATGAACTGTTTTTCTTGAGTACACAACGTGTACTGTATGTACATGCCATGTTGTCTCTAACTGTTTCACAAACTGTGTGGGAAGAGACATGGGGTTTTGAAATCTTGGTGGGACACGCCATGTACCGGATGTACACACCATGTTGTGGAGACCACGTGTCTACCCATGTGACTAATGACACGGATTTATAAAACATAAGTTATACATGCCGTGTCAAGATTAAACATGTCGTGTAGTGTAACCCATGTATCCGGCCATATAGAGAAAAACATGGGTTGGAAATACCCTTCAACTACACTTTGTGTCTATCTGGAACACGCACTACTACAACCTGCCCCTTTATCAGCGCTAAAAACCAGCATTAACAGCGCTAGAAAAGCGCTATTAATTCTGGCATAGATAAAGGGGGGGGGGTCCCCTTTATCAGTGCTCCTCTAGCGCTGTTAAAGGTGTCCTTTATCAGCGCTAAAAAAGCGCTGATAAAGGCCTCAGTGCCTGCACCTAAAAAACAGTACCTGCACACCTGCACACCAGAATACCTTCACAAAGTAGCACATACACACCTGCACACCATAACACCCGCACCCAATATTTTTACTGACAACGGTATATACATTTACTTAACATCATGAACACAAAAAAAACGCATTCCTATATACATTTCAAACATTGTTTTACATGGTTACATTTACAATTATTCAACAACAGTTATAAACATTCATGTTTCATTCTTTGATATCCGTGATCCGCTCTCGACGGTATTTGTTTCCAAACAAAGCATCCGAACTCAAGGAAAAAATTCACCTATATAAGAAAACAAATATTATGTTAGTAATGCAATAATGAAAGAAATTAAAACAGTAATATGAAAGAATACATTAATATGGAAATGTGAAACTAAAATATTAAATTTCAAACTCAAAAGTTTTCATTTTCATAACAAAGAAAGGGAATAATGTAAAATCAATATGTTTTTGATTGATTTATCTCATTTAATAAATACTGATTCTTTATCTAATGAAAAGCTTTACCAGTCACACCGTGCATCGGATTGAGGTGCGGTTGATTCTTAAACGTCACAAATGAGTCGTGGATCATTGTCCTAAAGTATCAAAACAATCCCAACGCGTTTTCTCGGTTTGGCGTATGTCATTGGTATTGTTTTCCAAAGTTTATGTCATTTTCAAACTGATATTAGACAATTTTAGCCATACTGGTCACACCGTGCATCGGATTGAGGTGAGGTCGATTCGTACACGTCACAAATTACTCGTGGATCGTTGTCCTAAAGTATCAAAACAATCCAAAGGCGTTTGCTCAGTTTGGAGTATTTCATTGGTGTTGTTTTCCAAAGTTTATGTCATTTTCAAACTGATATCAGACACTTTTAGCCATACCGGTCACACCGTACGTCGGATTGAGGTGCGGTCGACTCTTACACGTCACAAATGACTCGTGGATCGTTTTCCTATAGTATCAAAACAATCCGAAGTCGTTTGCTCAGTTTGGCATATGTCATTGGTGTTGTTTTCCAATTTTTATGTCATTTTCAAACTGATATCAGACAATTTTAGCCATACCGGTCACACCGTGCGTCGGATTGAGGTGCGGTCGATTCTTACACGTCAGAAATGACTCGTGGATCATTGTCCTAAAGTATCAAACAATCCGAAGGCATTTGCTCGGTTTGGCGTATGTCATTGGTGTTGTTTTCCAAAGTTTATGTCATTTTCAAACTGATATCAGACACTTTTAGCCATACCGGTCACACCGTATGTCGGATTGAGGTGAGGTCGATCCGTACACGTCACAAATGACTCGTGGATCGTTTTCATAAAGTATCAAAACAATCCGAAGGCATTTGATCGGTTTGGCTTATGTCATTGGTGTTGTTTTCCAAAGTTTATGTCATTTTCGAACTGATATCAGACAATTTTAGCCATACCTATCACACCGTGCTTCGGATTGAGGTGCGGTCGATTCGTACACGTCACAAATGACTCGTGGATCGTTTTCTTAAAGTATCAAAACAATCCGAACACGTTTTCTCGGTTTGGCGTATGTCATTGCTGTTGTTTTCCAAATTTTATTTCATTTTCAAACAGATATCAGACAATTTTAGCCATACCGGTCACACCGTGCATCGGATTGAGGTGAGGTCGATTCTTACACGTCAAAAATGGATCGTGGATCGTTTTCCTAAAGTATCAAAACAATCCGAAGGCGTTTGCTCAGTTTTCCTAATTGGGGTTGTTTTCCAAAGTTTATCTCAATTTCAAACTGATATCAGACACTTTTAGCCATACCGGTCACACCGTGCGTCAGATTGAGGTGCAGTCGATTCGTACACGTCAAAAATGACTCGTGGATCGTTTTCCTAAAGTATCAAAACAATCCGAAGGCGTTTTCTTGGTTTGGCGTATGTCATTGTTGTTGTTTTCCAAATTTTATCTGAATTTGAAACTGATATCAGACACTTTTAGCCATACCGGTGACACCGTGCGTCGGATTGAGGTGTGGTAGATTTGTACATGTCACAAATGACTCGTGGATCATTTTAATAAATTATCCAAACAATCCGAACGTGTTTTCTTGGTTTTCCGTCTGTCATTGGTGTTGTTTTCCAAAGTTTATGTCATTTTCAAACTGATATCAGACAATTTTAGCCATACCGGTCATACCGTGTGTCAGATTGAGGTGCGGTCGATTCGTACACGTCACAAATGACTCGTGGATCGTTTTCCTAAAGTATCAAAATAATCCGAAGGTGTTTTCTTGGTTTTCCGTGTGTCATTGGGGTTGTTTTCCAAAGTTTATCTCAACTTGAAACTGATATCAGACACTTTTAGCCATACCGGTCACACCGTGCGTCGGATTGAGGTACGGTCGATTCGTACATGTCACAAATGACTCGTGGATCGTTTTCCTAAAGTTTCAAAACAATCCGAAGGCATTTGATCGGTTTGGCGTATGTCATTGGTGTTGTTTTCCAAAGTTTATCTCAATTTGAAACTGATATCAGACACTTTTAGCCATACCGGTCACACTGTGTGTCGGATTGAGGTGCGGTTGATTCGTACACGTCACAAATGACTCGTGGATCATTTTCCCAAAGTATAAAAACAATCCGAACGCGTTTTCTTGGTTTTCCGTGTGTCATTGGTGTTGTTTTCCAAAGTTTATGTCATTTTCAAACTGATATCAGAAAATTTTAGCCATACCGGTCACACCGTGCATCGGATTGAGGTGGGGTCAATTCATACACATCAAAAATGACTCTTGGATCGTTTTACTAAAGTATCAAAACAATCCGAAGGCGTTTTCTCGGTTTGGCGTATGTCATTGGTGTTGTTTTCCAAAGTTTATGT
This sequence comes from Viscum album, assembly GCA_963277665.1. Lineage (NCBI taxonomy): Eukaryota > Viridiplantae > Streptophyta > Magnoliopsida > Santalales > Viscaceae > Viscum > Viscum album. Next base: position 1,070,902,762 of record OY728121.1, on the reverse strand, counting down.
CATTTTCAAACTGATATCAGACAATTTTAGCCATACCGGTCACACCGCGCATCGGATTGAGGTGTGGTCGATTCGTACACGTCAACAATGACTCGTGGATAGTTGTACTAATGTATCAAAACAATCCGAAGGCGTTTGCTCGGTTTTCCGTGTGTCATTATTGTTGCTTTCCAAAGTTTATCTCAATTTGAAACTGATATCAGACACTTTTAGCCATACCGGTCACACCGTGCGTCGGATTGAGGTGCGGTCAATTCATAGACGTCAAAAATGACTCGTGAATCGTTGTACTAAAGTATCAAAACAATCCGAATGCGTTTGCTCGGTTTGGCGTATGTCATTGGCGTTGTTTTCCAAAGTTTATCTCAATTTGAAACTGATATCAGACACTTTTAGCCATACCGGTCACACCATGCGTCGGATTGAGGTACGGTTGATTCATACACGTCACAAATGACTCGTGGATCGTTGTCCTAAAGTGTCAAAACAATCTGAATGCTTTTTCTCGGTTTGGCGTATGTCATTGGTGTTGTTTTCCAAAGTTTATGTCATTTTCAAACTGATATCAGACAATTTTAGCCATACCGGTCACACCGTGCGTCGGATGGAGGTGCGGTCGATTCGTACACGTCACAAATTACTCATGGATCATTTTCCTAAAGTATCAAAACAATCCGAAGGCGTTTTCTCGGTTTTCCGTGTGTCATTGGTGTTGTTTTCCAAAGCTTATCTCAATTTGAAACTGATATCAGACACTTTTAGCCATACCGGTCACACCGTGCATCGGATTGAGGTGTGGTCGATTCGTACACGTCACAAATGACTCGTGGATCGTTTTCCTAAAGTATCAAAACAATCCGAAGGCATTTGATCGGTTTTACGTGTGTCATTGGTGTTGTTTTCCAAAGTTTATCTCAATTTGAAACTTATATCAGACACTTTTAGCCATACCGGTCACACCGTGTGTCGGATTGAGGTGCGGTCAATTCGTACACGTCAAAAATGACTCGTGGATCGTTTTCCTAAAGTATCAAAACAATCCAAAGGTGTTTGCTCGGTTTGTCATATGTCATTGGTGTTGTTTTCCAAAGTTTATCTCAATTTGAAACTGATATCAGACACTTTTAGCCATACCGGTCACACCGTCCGTCGGATTTAGGTGTGGTCAATTTTTACACGTCATAAATGACTCTTGGATCGTTTTCATAAAGTATCAAAACAATCCAAACGTGTTTGCTCAGTTTTCCATGTGTCATTGGTGTTGTTTTCCAAAGTTTATGTCATTTTCGAACTAAGTAATAGGAATTCACTAATCTAAGGATATGAAACATAAGAAAGGGAGATCATAGATGCTCAATAAGTGTAAAGGGTGATATCAATGACCATATAAAGATAACATAAGTATTAGGAATTCACCTTCATTGTCCTATTTGTTTACATTCTTCGATTAGGTACGCTGCCCATTCGTTTCTAAAGACATTTATATCATCTTCTGAATAGGAGTTTTTGCGACAGTCATAGTAGTACTGAAAAAATATAAATACACAAAGGAATAATAATTATTTTAAATAAAGTAGTAATTATTTTCAAAAATACCTCTTCAGGGATGCTAGTTTGTCCATGAAATATGATCTCTTTCATAAATTTACAAACATAATAACCGCAGTCCTTGTCATTTGTTTGTTTCGGACACTGCAAAAACATCGAGAAAAATAAGTAATTTGTTTTTATATGTATTTGGATAGTGAAATATAATTATATATACCCAGATACTTCTCCATTTTTAGATCTTGTGGGCATTTTCGTCCTTATGCCCTGGATTCATTCCATCCTTTAGACGATATTCATACACCGCCCTATCATAAAAAAATCCTCATTAAAAGATAATATAAATTATATAACTAGATATTTAGTTCTAAAATGTTGGATCTAGTGTATTACAAATTGACAATTTCCATCATGTGTGGTCGGTTAGTTGGATATCCATGCAGTGAATCCAGAAAATAAATCTTTGGAGTATCCAAATTAACTGCAATGAGCATCCAATGATCCCTAAAAATACAAAAAGAAATAAGTATTGATAGAAATGAAAATATAATTGATATGATTAAAATTTAGAGTTTTACCCTTGCATCGTTGGTATTAAAAAAATCCTGTCAGTCGTAATTCTTCTTTGAAACGTTCTGAGTAGATTTGACATCAATTATGCCTGAAAATTAGAATCTATTTCTGTTCGTTGTGTAGAAATGGTGTGAGAACTAACGAGTCCAAATTTGTATTCATGGGAAAATCCCTTCAATTATTTTTCATATATACGCCTGTGAAAAATATGAGATGTATTTATCCATAATTATCAAAGTATATCAGCTTATATAAAATCAAATCATGAAAACATACCTCATGTATACATTTATAACTGAGGCGCCTAGCCAGTCGTATGTGATGATCTCAGAAACAACTTCTGCACTAAAGAAATCCATTGTTTCCTCTCCGTACATATCTTTTTCACAAACAATTGTATGATTCATTACATCTTTCATTTTCGTATCCACACGAGCTTGCAATGATATTAAATGTGGATATAGAACGGGCGAGGTGAACGCGCTCTCAGTAGATCGTTTTGATCGGTTGGTTGATCCAATCTTGGAGCCGCTCTTTCGTTTTAGCTTCTCCATTTTATCCTTCTGTAATAACATTCATCGGTTCAGCCATTTTCTAATTTAATGTTAAAGCTAATGCTTGAAAAATGAACTGGAAATGAATACCTCTTGCTCGACGTGTTTTTTTACAAGATTCGACGGCCATGCAACGAATGTTCCAATAGCTTTTTCCACCGTATGAATGTTGTCATCGTCATTTTGCACGGGTAGCTCGGTGCTCAGCTCATGAGCTACGTTAATCGACACTTTGACATGACCAGTTGGAAGTGGTCTGGAGTGTAGCGTGTCATTCTGCATATTGAACACCGTAGCCCTCGCTACAAGGCGATGGGTGGGAGTTGACAGGTATAAATCACAGTCATTTTCACCCTGCAGAATATCATTAAATGAAAGGTATCATTGTCTATGTGATTCACATCTCACAAAAACGAATATTATAACATTGATTACCTCGGTTAAGTCAGGTCTTTGAGGGGAATGGCTCGTCTCAAAGCTGGTGAGGGGTGGATCTTCTCGCGGGGGTTGTTCTTGAGTTGTTTGTTCTCTTCGCCTCTCCTCCATCAAACTCTTTAGCATCTCTCCCTGAGTTTGGATTAGTTCATCAAGGGTAGATACTCTATCTCTCATTACATGCAATTCTTTAGTTTGTTCATCCTCTTGTTTTTTTCTTAAAATATGTCTTGGGTGACACCCCAAAACCCACACCTCTGACGCGGCCATACTGTTCTGGCTGTTTCAAGGCCGTTGAAAGTATGTCTGCATCCAGTGCGGGTGTTGTTTATTCCTATGACTATGTCAAATAGAAAATATTAAAAAATAAGTAAGCATTGTTATGTAATAGTGATTTAAAGCAAAACAAGTTTTTATTATGTCATACTTACACATGTTTCCCATAATTTTTGTGTGTTTTCATATATCAGTTTCCCCTCTTTATTAACACGAGCCTCCTTCCATAGCACATGGCATGAAATGGAAGTTACTTGAGATTTTGCTTCATCAATCTACATATAAACAGAGAAACATGGTTACGGTGTTGTTTTATGTCACATAAAATTATTACAGTACTTTTAAAATACATACCAATTGTTTTTCAATTGAAGCGTACCCCAACCTTGCTTTACGGTAGAGGTACGCTGGTTTTGCTGCCCGTTCTTTATTTTCAGCACTCAGTTGCTGTTTCATAAATAAAAACATATCAATCAATGTGATGAATACAAGAAACGTTACACAACGTGTAACCAAACACAATCTACCTGAAAATTCTTTTCCGCACGACGGTTGCAAAACGCATCCCACGTTCCTTGGGATATCAAGTGCGCATAAAGAGGAGGTGGGTGCGGCTTGATTTTCCCTTCGGTATCTTTCAGATGATTTTTCGTTAAAATGGTGCGAAAGCCTCTATGATTCCTTCCTGCCAGTCTGAAAACATATTCTTTGTGCGAAACATCTACTATAAATGCACTTTGCCAGAGATAATGAAGGGTTAGTCAATATTTCAATATTTTATTTTATTTTAATAAATTAAATAGATGATATCGTAATGTTAATGTAATCTCTTCCCATATTAATGTTTTCAACCCGCTGACAACATGGTGCCACGACTCTACGTCAATCGGCACACGTTGTCGAGTGACGATTCCAATGTAGCTACTAAACATGGCTTTGTTGGGGTTTACATGCTGGCCTAGCTTATTCCATCCCACCTCATATTTGATGCCTTTTTCTTTTGCCTTAAGGATTTTTTCTAAAATTCTCAAACTACGGCGCACCTATTTTTATTGTGTCGCTGGGGTTTCATCGCCTACCATTTCCTCAGTTTCTGCATCATCATTATGTTTCTTCGAAGCGCTAGCTTCGACACTGACACCAGCTGCAACAGGTTGAGAGACCTGTTGTACGTCAGCAGTGGGACCAGCTGCAACAGGTTGAGAGACCTATTGTCTCTCAGCAGTGGGACCAGCTGCAACAGGTTGAGAGACCTGTTGTACGTCAGCAGTGGGACCAGCTGCAATAGGTTGAGAGACCTGTTGTCTCTCAGTAGCGGGACCAGCTGCAACAGGTTGAGAGACATGTTGTGTCTCGGGATTGGGTGCATCAGCAGGTGAAGAAGTCATTATCTACAGAACTGGTTTAAAATTAAAGTTAGATCACATAAAAGCAGCAGAGAACAGATAATAACATAATGTAACACAATCTATATTACAATAAAAATTAATAACCTGATTATTGAACTCCCTTTTTTTAAAAGGATGAAGGGATTTGACCCCTCTATCAACTATCCATATCCCTTCATTGTGGTCTCCTCTGACATAAAAAACATCATCTACATTGGGACCACTGCGAAATGATTCCGAAATCCCAATGAAAGGGTCATCTTCCATTGAATTTTCATCTGACCCTTCAGCTATTTTGGTCGATAACAGAACAATTGACCAGTTTCGGTTTGCGGGATCGGGAAGATAAAATACTTGCACTGCCTGTGATGCCATTATAAATGGTTCGTATTTCTCCCCTTCCTTACTGAAATCAACTTTCACAAATCCCAAATCATCTATTTTAACATCACTCCTGTTATCAACCCACTTGCATTGAAATATCTGAACTTGAAATTCCGTATAATCCAACTCCCATATTTGTTTGATGATGCCAAAGTATGACATATTCGCATAAATTGGATTTCTGTCCTTAGCACCGGAAACATGCATCGCTTCACCCACAAGTGTAACCCCAATATTCTGCATGGTACTGTCTTCATCATGTTCATTAGTATAAAATGTATAACCATTAACTACATAAGCATTGTAAGATAATGCATACACACTTGGTCCTCCGGCTAGCCATCGAAGTCATTCCGAAGTAGACTTTGGATTTTCATCTGACTTCTTAAAAATATGATCTCGAAACCATCCTATAAACTGTCAATTATGTGTATCTGATATCCATTTTTCAGCCCTTGATGGATTCAATTGCCTAAGAATTTCTTTGTGGATTTCAACATATGAGTCAACGTCCAAACTGTTATGCAAAACATAAAGGTGGGCCTACTCCTGATCTGTAATATTGATTGTGACAACCTTTCTTCCAAAAATTCCTTCACCCTCTAGCCGCCCAGTGTGACGAGATTTCGGTAAGCCAATGCTTTCCACACCAGACAAGTATTCGGTACAGAATTCAATGGATTCCTCAACAATATATCGCTCTGCAATACAACCCTCTGGCCGACATCGATTTTTGACATACCCTTTCAAAATATTCATAAACAGTTCAATGGGGTACATCCATCTGTAATGTACAAGACCACATAGTCGAATCTCTCTCACCAAGTGGACCATCAAATGAACCATCATATCAAAAAATGAAGTCGGGAAGAACATTTCTAATTTACATAATATGATGACAATTTATTTTTCCATAGCTGGCAATTTCGCTGGGTCTATAACATTGTTTCATATAGCTTTGAAGAAGAAACACAGTTTCATTAATGTATGGCAGACATTCTTGGGAAAAATTCAACGTAAAGCAATTGGAATGAGATTTTGCATCAAAACATGACAGTCATGTGATTTCAGACCTTTTAACTTCAAGTCTCTCATTGACACAAGGTTACTGATATTTGACGAATACCCCTATGGAACCTTTACGTCATTCAAGAAGTTGCAAAACTGATATCTCTCCTTCCTGGAAAGAGTGTAAGCAGCAGGAGGAAGAAATGTTCATTTTTCACCCTTTACTGGGGCCAACTCTTCTCGTATTCCCATATCAACCATGTCCAACCTAGCCTTAATTCCATCTTTTGTTTTGCAAGATGTATTTAGCAACGTGCCGATAACACTGTCAAATACATTTTTTTCTACATACATAACATTAATAAAATGTCTTACATACAGACAATTCCAGTATTGTAATTCAAAAAAAAATTGATCTCTTTTTCCAACCAATTTTCGTAAGGTTTTTCGAAGCCGGTTTACCAAAAGTAGTGTCCAAATTTTTAACTTTCTCAAAAAATTGATCGCCTGTTAGTGGAGACAGTGTTGTAAGTTCTTTTGAACTTCCATCAAATGATGTCTTCCAAGAACGGTACTTATGTCGTCGCGGTAGAAATCTGCGATGTCCTAGAAACACGGTTTTCGATGAATGTTTCAACCTAATTGATTGTGTACCTTCTTCGAAAACGGGACAGCCTTGAGTTCCTTTAATGCTATATCCTGACAAATTTCCATAAGCCGGGAAGTCATTTATCGTCCCATACAACATGACTCTCAAAGTGAAATCTTCCTTTCTATAAGCATCATACAATGTAACACCTGAATCCCACAATAATTTAAAATCTTCGATCAATGGAGCTAAATAAACATCAATATCATTACCCGGTTGTTTTGGTCCTGATATAAGCATAGATAACATGATGTATTTTCGTTTCATGCATAACCACGGTGGTAAGTTATAATTTATCAACATAACCGGATATGTACTGTGACTGCTGCTTTGAAAACCAAAAGGATTCACTCCATCTGTAGATAACGCAATACGAAGGTTTCTTGACTCGTTTCCAAATTCAGGATACTCATGATCGATTCTATTCCACTGAGGAGAGTCTTCCGGGTGACGTAGTATCCCATATTTAATTCTTGTATCTGCATGCCATGTTAATTGTTCTGAAGTCTCCTCACTTCCATATAGGCGTCTAAACCTTGGAATGATTGGAAAGTACCATACAACTTTAGTAGGACTGGATTCATCTTTATTGTATCAAGAAGCACCACACTTTGGGCATTCTTTAAGTGATTTGTGGTCCTTGCGAAATAGTATACAGTCATTCGGGCAGGCGTGTATTCTTTCAGAGATCATACCCATAGAGCGTAGCATTCGTTTGGCATCGTATGTTCGGCTCGGGAGCTCATTGTCTTCTGGGAGCATGTCATTCAAGAGGGCAAGTAGTTTCATAAAACTGTCGTCACTCCACCCATTATCTGCTTTCAAATTATACAGCTTCAGTATGGCTGACAATGCTGTATATTTAGTGCAACCAGCATACAATGACATCTTTGCACAACTTTTTTAACTTCTCAAACAATTTTGGGCAATCACGAAGTTCATCTTCGAAGGTCCTTGTCATTTTCTCAATACGATCTTCATCATCATTCACATTTGTAATCACATCCTCCATACGGTCATCTTCATTTTTCATGTTTGTAATCATATCAGATGATCCATAAAACGCAGTTTCACCCCAGTCACTACCTACATTCGTTGTTTCCCTGTGTTTATTCCAACATGTATAACTTTGATCTATTCTGTGACAGATCAAGTGTTCTTCCAACTTATCTGGACTAATTTGTTTTGAATAACAATAGCGTAAACACAGACAAAGGATTTGAGAAGAGTCACATGCATAATCTTTTGCAAACTTGATAAATTCTTTCATGCCTTCTTCATACTCTTTTGTCAACCGATTGACATTCATCCATTCTTTATTTATATTCATCCTATTTAAAATCCATAGGATAAGTATATAGGTTAAAGGAGAAGTCATATGAGTATAATTTAGATAAAAAACAAGATACATCAAGGAAATAAAGGAATAAGTAAATACCAAAATAAAAAATAAATTGGGAACCACTACAATCCCCAAGCCTCACATCATCTAGATCTATAAAACCCATCAAAGTTACTCCAACTCGATCTGGCAACACTGGGACCCAATTCTACCTGACCTTCAATACATGAGGATTTCTTGGGTACTCAGTAGGGAACCACTAATGTGGTTTCATAAATTCTAATTTTTAGTTATATGTGCTTGTTTCATGCTCTGAATAAATAAATAATATCTAAAAAATAAATAAATAAATCATTATTGATCCTCAGGTTCGTAGCCTCGATCATCTATACCAACTTTGGCTAGTGCCAAAGTGTATTTGAGAACATTATGATGACTATACCAACCATAACAATAATCATGAGGTCTTTCACCCTAGTATACATTGATAATTACCCTAGATATAATCTCACCCTGGTGAATATGATAATAACCTGTAAAACCTCCATCCCATTATCACAACTTGAGTAGTATCCATACTAGTATAAAATTATTCCCAACAACTTAACCCCAGTAGTGCAGGACACTCGACCAAACAGGCCAAATACACAATAAGGACTGAAATCTCTCACCTATCCACTTTTCATAACAAATATAATCACTACTCAAAATCAATGGCATCCCTATTAGTAGTATCATAGACCTCACTACTATGTAATTTTTTCCATTTCAATAAAATACCACCTCAAGGTCATTTTTTTAATAAAAGTGGTGACATGAATTGGTCACCTAATTCATGCCCCAAAGGACTCAATTAAAAAAAGAGTATAAGTACAAACACAAGGTGAAAAGAACTTACACCAGTAGGGATTGAGATAAGTATAAACCAAAAACACCAAGGAAAATCTGGAAAAATATCTAGAAGTAATGAATGATCCAAACAACCTATTATAAACTATTCCATGATCTCCAAAAAGGGTTTTAATATCCATGGGGACATCACTAATCCATCTGGCTCGAAGGGAATCCAATGCCTTCATAAATTTTCTTCTCTATCAACTTGAGTTATGTTATTCATGCTGTTATACAGTTGTTATTTTAAAATTAAGGGCTGAAATGAAACCTGAGAAAGACCTTAATACATTAAAACCAATGTTTAGAAAGTAAAACCATTAAAGGTTTGGATCAATAAGCTGTTAAGAATGAAGACCATCATTGCAAAGTCACCATCCAACAGAAGCACGTGATGTAGTGAAACACTCATCGCATGAGAGCATCATATTATTTATCAGTGTCTTACATGGTATAGCCTCATAATATTTACATGGTAATATTCCATACTATAAATAGTCTCAAGAGATGGCTCATGTCCCATTTCAATATATAGGTTTGTTCTGGGTAAGTCTACACATCCAGCCTATCAACAACCTTACAAAGTTATACCCACCCAAGTAGTCACATCCCCAAGGGGGATGTTCACACACTTTAGGTTCAATTCAATAAGGCCAAGGGCTTTGATGTATCACTAGTTCCATGTGTGGCCTATGGGAAAAAATACATAAAAGTCATAGAATGTATTCCAAGAGGTCTCCGGGTTCCCCCTAACAAGGTCCTCTAAGTCACACTCACTCAAATAACACCCATTAAGGAATTTATAAATCCATAAAGAAATTACCAGGACCACATATCTATTTTATACGTTTCTACTATTTTAATTCCAAGTTGAAAACTTTTCCTAGGCTCGCTAAGCCTCGTCCAATGTCTACCCCAAGATCAACTCATCAATATAGCTCCTTCCTCTCTCCAAAAAACCAAAATTATTAAATTATAACATTTATAATTAATTATCCAAATCAATTTAAACTAGTTATATTCACTAGAAACTCATCTTGTGGACTTTTCATGTTAGAACCAAGACCAAAAATCCATATAAGATCTGAAGTGGGATCTTAGTGCCATCTTAGGAAAAATACCCAACCATCCGAACCAAATCCATAGACAACATTATATAATTTGATCCAATATCCATGAAAACTACAAAAGGAAAAAAAATGCTTTATAATTATTGGTGACTTGTAGATACCATCATGATGCCTCTTATACATGAGGTAGGAAAACACCCCCATCAAATCAATATGATACCACCGTGCTCTAGTTGAATCACCCATAAAACCTAATCTAGATAAATAAAAAATCAATAGAAACTAAATATAAAGAATAAAATGGTAAGGAAGATGGTGAAATCACTTAGAATTATTGAATAAATCCACTAAAAAACTCCCCATGGAAAGGGGAATCAAAGAGGAATAAGGGGGTGGGTCGATTGGGCATTGTATGAGAGGGAGGATGAGAAATGGGGGCTTCCCCTATTGGAATTTCAGAGGGAAAAAGATGAAAATATAATTTTAATGTTCTACAAAATTTTCCAAACCATATATTAATAATGTGGTGGAACTGTACAAGAAAACCCCTTCAAATATTTGGTTAACATAGTTTACCAAACTATGCATTAAATATGTAAATTGGAACTACCTCAGTCTACAAAATTTCACTTGTTTTGTATGAAATCATGAAAAAATGGTATGTTAATCCCTAACTAAAATCCACCTCACATGGTTTCCTCTAAGATATCCCATGGTTAACCTTCACTAACCATGAAAGTCAACTATGTGATTTAGAAAGAGGACTAAAAACCTCCTAATGCTCAAGGTTCTACATTGTTTCTCAAAAAATATGAACAAAAAACCATGTTTCATTCGAAAAATCTCCAAAAAAACATCATATAAAACTAAAATAAAGCTTGTGAGACTCACCTGAGTACTTGAGGAACCTCTCAAACCGCGGTGGAGGAGGAGGCAGCCGAGTAGGCAGAGGAGGAGGAGGAGGAGGCGCCGGTGGAGGAGGAGGATGAGGCAGCGGACTAGGAGGAGGAGGAGGAAGCGCTGGTGGAGGAGGAGGAGGATGAGGCTGTGGTGGAGGAGAAGGAGGAGGAGGAGGAGGAGTAGAAGAGGAGGAGGAGGCGGTGGCCGGAGGAGGAGAAGAAGGAGGAGGCGGCGGCCGGAGGAGGAGGAGCAGGAGGAGGCGCCGGCCGCGGTGGAGGAGGAGGAGGCGACGACAGCGGTGTAGAGGAGGGTTTCCTGCAAGAGCTTGACCGGGTGCAGGGAGGAGGAAGAGGACCCACGGGTTTTTAACAAATCCGTGTGAGCCTTTATCAGCGCTAGTAAAAAGTGCTGATAAAGGATGTATTTATCAGCGCTAAAATGAAAAGCGATGATAAATACAACCTTTATCAGCGCTTTTGTTAGTGCAGATAAAGGTCCGCCCCTTTATCATCACTTTTTCGTTAGCGCTGATAAAGGCAGGCGCATGCCTTGCCCAGTTTTGTGGTAGTGACGTCATGTAGAGTGAGCTGTGTAACTAGTCGTGTGACTAACAACACGGGTCGGTGAAGTTCATCTAGTACACACCATGTTTGGCACTAACATGCCATGTTGTCTTGTTCTAGGAAAACCGTGTGGCTTAGCCATGTAGAAGAAATTGGGATGGGGAAGAGAATTCGAGTACATGTCGTGTGTTAGTTCAACACATCATGTGTATGGGGTGTTACATGACATAGGTTGGAAATGGTACAAGCCCATGTGAAGGAATAAGGGAACATGCCTTTTAGGCATTATACACACCATGTATCCATGTTTGGAAAAACATGAATGATTTCTTTCTCTTGTTCCCTTCATAAATTTGTATGTTTCAGTCCTTGACGATCTTGATCTAAGGTGTGTGCTTGACCTTACCGAGTCATGCCACTGAGATGTGCTCTGGTTGTCCACCAGTTATAGGGAAGTGATCAGACACCAGAAATAGCTAATCATGGACTCCCTTCAGATCCTCCCACTAAGACGGTCTTGGCACCATCCGTTATCCCAGATACAGGTGTCGATGCACAGTTCTGAGAGTGCTTTATGAGGTTTATTTAGACATCCTAGGAAGCATCGTATCCTACCCCATCTACGGCTGAGCTGACATCAGTTTTCCAGCAGCATAATCCTACCACCTTCAGAGGGGAAGGAGGACCTCAGGCTTTAGATTCATGGTTAGAATCCATGTTATCTATATTCGAGCATCTAGATATGCCTCTCGAGAGGAGGGTGAATCTTTCTACTTATATGCTTCGGGACTCCACCAAGAGATGGTGAGATGTGACCTCACAGGTGGGATTCTAGAAGGTTATGGCATGGGATTAGTTCCAGCAAGCCTTCTATGTCTACTTATACTCAGATATTTTGAGGGGCGATCGAGCCCAAGAGTTAATGGGTCTAGAGTAGGGTACTCTCTCAGTAATTGAGTATTCTTATATCTTTACCGAGCTGCAACGCTTCACGCCTACTCTTGGAGGTGATGAGTTATTTCTGGCATGGAAGTTTGAGGATGGTCTCAGGAATGACATCCAAACTCAGGTGAACATATTCAGGTTAAGTTCCATAACTTCTATAGTCAACTAGGTGCTGATCTTAGAGCGCAATATGAGGGATTATGGAGTAGTGATCCAGGGCGGTTCGATATCCATATTTGGTATCCCTCCTACTGATATCACGAAGGACCGCAGGGAGTCTACGCACGAGGATCCGAGGAGATGAGCGACTTCTTCTGGTAGCCAGATGGTGTTCTACCACTACGGGAAGAGCAGGAATAAGGTGCCACATAGCCCGAGAGACCCAGTGGAGTTCCAATCTTGTGAACAAATGGGCTATCTTTTGAGTTTCTATCAGTTTTTCTCACCAGCAGCTGGTGATTGGAGTTTTACTATGACTCCACGTTTGGGAGAAGCACACCCAGTTTCTCATCAGTTAGGGAAATGGAGTTCTTCTGGCCGTTCAGGACGATGTGGAGGTCATGGCCATGGTAACCAGTCTACATGATTTTAGCCATAATAGGGTGGATCAGCTCATGGGTGGTCAGGTAGGGTCCCAAGGCCATGGTATAGGCCATACTTTTGCAGTGGAGCAGACCCAACAAGAGGAGGATCTGGGACCCTCTACAGTTTGAGGTATGATCCTAGATGCCTCAGTTTTAGCATCTGTGCTTTTTGATAGAGGGGATTCCCATAAGTTTATATTTGTTTCCACTGTTGAGGGAATTGGGCTATGTATCTTTACTTCTTCTGATGTATTCATGTTGGACACTCCGTTGGGGATAGTAAAGGCTAGTGTACATCAGTGCAAGGAGTTCCCTCTAGAGGTTTGTGGGTGTCAGTTCTTATGGGACCTCTATGTCCTAGAGATGACAGGCTATGAAGTTATTCTCGAAATGGACTAGTTAGTTCCCTTACAGGAAGTGGTCGATTTCTATCATCGTAGGGTGAGTTTCACATCACCAGAGGGTGGATCCTTTCTTCATAAAGGATAATGGGATGTCCAGGAGAACATAGAGGGACCCGATCATCAAGTGTTGGGAGGAGTAATAGCCCAGATTTCTAGTCTATATCTGGATGACCAAGGGACTTCATAGAAGGACTTTCCTCCCGTAGTGGATCATTTTAGGGATCTCTTTGTAGAGTACTTCTCAAGTTTTCCTCTGAAGCGAGATGTGGAGTATTCTATTGATATTGTTCCAGGATCAGCATTGGTATCCATTCCTCCTTATAGGATGGCTACACCAGAGTTACATGAGCTCAAGAAGTAGTTGGAGGCGTTGCAGGAAAAGGGTTCCATCTGACCCAGTATTTCTTCTTGGGGTTTTCCGGTCCTATTTTTGAAGAAGGTGGATGGTACCCTCCAAATTTTTGTGGATTATCAGAAGTTAAACCTGTTGACAGTTAATAAGTGATATCCCTTTCAAAGGATTGATGATATCTTGGATAAAATTTGAGGATCCTGGGTGTTCTCAAAGATTGACATGTGGTCTGGTTACCATCAGTTGAACGTTATATCACCATATGTACCTATTACATCCATTTGAAGTAGGTATGAACTATACGAGTATAGGGTTATGCCATTCGGTGTCCCGAATGCGCCTATAGTTTTCATGGAACTGATGAACCGAGTGTTCCACCAATACATCAATTATTTCATGGTGGTCTTCATGGAAGATATCTTGGTGTACTCTCACACTCGACCCGACCATGTCACACATCTTGATATCATTTTGAGTAAACTGAGAGAGCATCAATTATATGATATGATCTCCAAATGACACGTTTTGAAGGACCAAAGTCACTTCTTGGGTCATGTTATCTTAGAAATAGGAGTATCAGTTGAACTAGAGAAAGTGAGAGAAGTAGTTTCCGGGGAGTAACCGAAGAACGTCTTTGAGGTGAGGAGTTTTCTAGGGATAGATGGTTACTAAAGACGCTTCATACAGGACTTTTCACACTTAGCATCACCACTGATGGGTCTGACTAAGAAGGGTGGAAAGTACTTGTGGTCCAATTCTTTTGAGTCATCCATTCAGGAGTTTAACAAGATGTTGACTTCAGCACCAACACTAGTATTTTTTGAGCCGGTCAAGAGATAGACTGTTTACTGTGATGCATCAGGTATCAGTATGGGAGATGTTCTTATGTAGGGAGACGGGGTCATTGCGTACGAGTCTCTTTAGTTGAGGACAGATAAGAGGAATTACCTGACACACGATCTCGAGCTGGATGCAATTGTTTATGCTTTACGATGTTGGAGACATTATCTTCAAGGTGATCATTTTGTGGTCTTCATAGACCACAAGAGTCTCAAGTATATCTTCACTCAGTGCGATCTGAATTTAAAACAATGAAGGTGGGTTGAGTACCGTCAGTCCTTCGATTTTGAGATTTCCTACATGCCTGAGAAGGGTAATGCATTGGATGATGCACTGAGTAGGAGGAATCACATACAGGCAGTTCATGAGGCCAGTAGTGAGTGTAATCTTATGGTTGTGTTCTCTGAGATTCATTTGGAGGTGCACGACAGACAGTGGTATACGTTTCATTCTTCTATGACTATTACCTCTACTCGACTTGATTGAGTGAGAATGGGGCAGCTATCAGATTATGAAGGCCTAGTCCTATGGTAGAGTGTGTCAGGAGAGGGCCACATTCATTGATGGACAGTAGGTGAGGATGAAATCTTGTGTTTTCATGGGTGCATGTGTGTGACCACAGACACATGAGAGGAACTGATGCAGGACATTCATTCCTCAGTTTGGGCAGTTCATCCGGGTTTCATGAAGATGTATTAAGATCTAAACTGTCAGTATTGGTGGCCAAGTATGAAGAGTGATGTTGCTGGTTTTTTCATGAGGTGTTACACCTATCAGCGAGTGAAGGAGGATAATCAGTGACCAACATGGATTTTTCAGCAGTTACCCATTCTCGAGTGGAAGTGGAACGATTCCACTATGGACTTACTGACAACTTTACCATGGTCAACTCAATGGAATAATGCATTTTGGGTTGTCCTTGATAAACTCACGATGCTTGCTCATTTCTTTCAGATCATGTAGACCTTCAGTGTTGATAATCTGGGAAGGTTGTAAATATGAGAGATTGTATGTTTACATTTAGTTCCGCACTCCATTGTTTCACATAGGGAATCCCATTTTACTTCTCGGGTCTGGTAAGGACATCTGAGGGAATTGGGTATACAGGTACTTCATAGCACAACTTACCATCCCCAAATAGATGGCTAGTATGAGTGTATGATAAAGGTGCTTGAGGACATTTTTTGAGCATGAATAATGAATTTTGGAGGTTCTTTTGAGACGCACATACCTCTTGTGAAGTTTTACAACAATAATATTTTTCAAGAAATTATTTAGATGGCACCATATGAGGCTATGTACGGTATGCCATGCTGATCACCCTTATGATGGCTGGAGGCAGGAGACATAGCTATGCTGGGACCTTGTCTTGTCCAAGAGACCACAGAGAAGATATAGTTGATTCAGAAGAGGATGGCTACTGCACAGTCACGACAGAAGTCTTATGCTGATCGACAGAGACAACCTGTGGAGTTTGAGGATGGAGATCATGTTTTTCTATGTGTCACAATGCGGTTGGGACACACGAGGATTTGGAGATAGGGTAATATTTCACCGAGGAACGTCAGACCGTTTGAGGTTTTGGAGAGAGTCAGGTCGGTTGCCTATCGGTTCTAGTTACCTCAGAGGTACTGGGATATGCATGATCTCATCCATGTTTCTCTGATTTGATTTTACATCTCAGACAGGTCTCATGTTTTCCATCCCAATGAAGCTGAGTTAGAGGTGGATTCATCCTTCGAGGAGCATGTTATCCAGAATTTTGATTGATGTGAGAAGGTTCTCTGTGGCTGATCTATTCCTATGGGGCGAGTGATATGGCCGCATGGGCATGTACAAGACAAGACCTGGGAGAGGGAGGCCGATGTACCATCGTAATGGCCGGAGCTACTCGAGGTTTCTTTTTCTACGCCGCCTTGCTAGGGGAATTCGGGGATGAATTTATTTATGGGGGGAAGTATTTAAGAACCCAGATCTTATTTTCAGGTATGTTTCTTTTGGTAGTTCTGAGGAAAAATAGGATCATTTGGAAAATTTAGGTGTACACACCATGCACTTATAAGTACATGCCGTGTACTTGGTTGCCGCGGGTGACTGTGTACTGGTCGGGTAACGGCCGAGTACATGGTCGTGTGTGGTGACCTGGAGACCGCCTAAAGTGAAGGATAGAAAAGGAAAGTACACATTGTGTAATTTTAAAGAAAACATCATGTAATTTATTTTTTTCATTAAACGGACCTGGGTCACATTTTATGGTCATAACACACTTCTTCTCAAACTATTTCATTCAGGAGCATTCATACAGCTGTAGATCTTCTCTGAGCCCCCGACTCACTATCCGTTCTCTGAATCAACCACCGTCGATTGTGTTGGAATCACCAGGGTTATTTTTTCCTTATTTTAGAACTTCATCTCTTGATTTCTCCTCTTTCACGAGTTATCCTCAGTTGAATGTATTAAGTGTTTTTGTAGATCTATGGAATTATAGGGAGATTCAAGGCCTGAGGTTCATGTATATTTATCTCAGGACACCGTGGTAGGTGGTTTTTTCCTTTCCATATATAGTCTTTGAATTTTATGTGAAAAAGTGCCCAATACCAAAGAACAAGGTATTGTGTGTTTATGGTGTTTAGCCCTATTTTTCCTGATATGCCGTGTTTTTTTATAGAGGTTGTTTGTTTATGAATAGGGTTAACTTCTCCATGATATAGAGGTTTTTCCCATGTTTTCTTTTTTTGACAGTTTGGTCTAGCTTGCCTATTAGGCTTCTTTATTTTCCATGCCTAGTACTGTTAGGATGGAGTGATTATTATCTTACATGATATGATATGCTATAGATTGTTTATCCAAGTAGTTCTTGAGGTTTACTTTTGTTACTATTTATCGTTTTGTGCATGATTGACTTACTCCGGGCTGTGGGAACCTAGTGAAGTAGACCGTAGGGAGAATTGACGTCTAGGGCTTCTTGAGAGTGTTTGTTTACTTTTACTTTGCATGACCATAAGGATAATAGATGTAAGTGCTCCCTCAGAGTGTTTGTAGTTCCTCATTACCGGCCACAGGGGGAATTGTATGTTGAGTGATTCCTCAGAGTGCCTATTAGTAACTGATACGAGACCACATGGGGAATTGATGGTGAGTGCTTCCTCAGAGTGTCTTTGCTAAAGATGAACCAAAGGGGCTAGGATGTGTGTACTTCCGAGAGGGTTTATTGTGTTTGTTTTGGTTGAACCAAAGGGGTTAGGCTATGAGTAATTCACATAGGGTTACCTTATTTTGATTAGATTCTTACATGATATATGAAAATGAATGCAATTGAATTCGTAGGATTGTTACTATGTGTACTTGCTTTTTTACTGCTTCATTTGGTTTATTTCCTTCCATATATATTCACCGACTATTAGGCATAGATATTTTGGTGGTGGCCTACTAGGATTAGTCTCAAAACCTGCTTGGGTCATAATTTTGGGCCAAAAATATTATATTGCTGCAGGTACAGATAATGGAAAGTACCATTCTACTTCAGGTAATTGATTAAAGTGGAGCTCGGGGGCATGGGACCAAGCTGCGGCTTGCGATGTTGTGGAGTTGTTTACTTTATTTTCTTTTGTACCTTTTATTAGTAGTCTATTTTGGAATTTTTATTTTTTTATCTTATTTACAAGAAATATGTATCATGCATCATTTAAATATGTGTGCTCCAGTTGTTTATTACTTCCGCTATTTACTTATTGCATGTTTTACTGCTTCTACTATTGCTAGCTGTTTTACGTTCACTATGTTACTCTGCCAATGAAAGCATAGTTTCCCCACTATATCACCCAAGGCCCTCACTACTAGTCAGCAGCCTCTACCATTCGTGGAAATATGCTTGAGGCCATGTGACAATCTGGTATAGGGCACCTCTGGGTGGCTTCCAGAACCGAGATGTTACATTATTTATAAATTTATGATATATTAAATTAATCCCATTCCATTCCATTCCATGAGTTATTTTATTTCTAATATTGAGATAAAATCAATGTTGAATGCATGAATATGTAAATGTTATTATGTTACTGGTGCAATCATTATTATATAATAGTCCAATGCCTTGGGTAACATGATGTATATCATGAGATAATGTGAAATATACATGAACCTTATTCTAGATTTTTTCACAATGATGATGATATGGTTATGAAAATATTTTATGCATGGACATGATGCATGATTTTTTCTTAACTATGTGGGGAATTAGACCTCTAATACATGATGTTTCATTTTTATGAATTTCTACATTCCCTTCCTTTATATAATGCTTCCTATCATGATTAAGTTTTTGTCACCTTGCTTTTGATGGTGATGATTATTCTCATCCATGTTTTATTGACTCATGTTCTTATCTTTCATCATACTAGGATTTTAGCTCACCCATTTCTTTGTTTCATATAATCAGGTGATTACTTATACTATGGAGTATATGAGGGCCACTAAGAAGCTAGAGAAGAAGTAATTAAATAATTTTTCTGTTATATTTTGAAAATGTTATGTATGGTACAAATTTTCAAAATAAAGTAAAAATTTGGATCCATGTTTTCTAATGATTTTATTTTGTTTTCCATTAAAATTATTTTATAGTAATGTAAGAAATATAGTGTCTCTATAGTTTGTATTAGAGAACAGTTTAGTTAATTTTTGAATTTGGATCATAAAACATTAGTGAAAACCCCTTATACGAGACTAAGTACATGTAATCACCAGAAAATTTTTTTACAACATAGGACCCCACATGATATGAGATTAGAGTTAATTGTAAAAAGGAATAAATTATTTATTCATGAAATGTTGACTTATGTTTTTTTCAGCCTTTTTTTATAAAATAGTGGGAAATATGAGAAATCGGGCCAAAAACCCATGCAAGGGACAATGCAGTAATTTCCCAAATGATATCTCCAAAGTCTTATGTGGTGGAATTAAAAATTTCAAGGAAGTTATAGCCCACCAATCCGATGTTATGAACAATAACTTTTTTAAAGTTGACCATCCAATTTCCCATAATAGGGGAAACTAGATATCATGTCTTTTATGAAAAACAACCACTAAAATTTAGTGGATCTTAGCATTTAATAGTCATGGAATAGTGGTTCAACTCAATGGAGAAGATCATTTATGTGATTTTATTTTCTGATACAGAGAATGTGAATCCCGATGTTTATCATTTAGAAGGGGAGGAAGAACAATGTTGGGTGTTGATTGAAAACACCAATCCAACAGATGAAATTGGAGAGATGGAGTGGGAGGACATTAAGAAAATATTTCATTACATGAATTTTCCTTGAAATCTTCATTCAAATATTGAAATAGAATTATTCTAGTTAAAGAAAAAAGATAGTGAATCTATCACAGTTCAAAAAATAAAATTTCACAAAGTTTCAATGGAACACCTTCGGGTTGTTATCAATAATAATATAACAATAAATATATTCTTTAGTGGTTTAAAATCACACCATTGGAAGGATTTATATGTTTTATAATTTGGGAGTTATGAATATAGAGACCCGTCCTTTTCAAAAATCATCATTAAATAAAATTTTTGGATTACATAAACAGTATACAAATAGATCCCTGGAGACTGTTTTTGGTATAGTGCATTTTAAAACATGGAAACATAAATGCTGGTACATATGTGATATACATCATCTCCTAGTAGGAACTTCATGACTAGCACCCTTATTATACATTTTTAACATTGTATGTAGCATCATAACGTGGTTGAAAGGAAACATAAAAAGGGGTGATATAAAATGATTAGTAATGGTAAAGAAGGGAGACATGTAAGAATAAAAATGATCATAAGGGTATGAGAATGTGATTGTGAAAATATAAGATCATACACTTTATATTAAATATCATAATAGAGATCCTGGCATAAAGATTGGAAGTTCATTAGACATGAATCATCATGAAATAGAGAGCATAAGATGTAAAAGAATAACATAGGAATAAAAAAAATGGAATTATAGAAAACACATAATCATATAATGATTTCCATAGTAGCCAAGGCATCACTACTAAGACCATATTATTGGACAAAGTCCTTCAATAAACTGGTTAACCCATGTTCCAACCTTGTATTACAAAATAGTGTGACCCTTGTTCTAGACATATATTACTGAACTGAGTAACCCTCATTATAGCCTTGTGTTACTGAACTGAGTAACCCTCAATCTAGCCCTGTATTACTAAACCAAGTAAAAACTCATTCCATCCCTGTATTTAGTGAACCCTGTAAACACTTGTTGCATCCCTGTATTACTAAACCAAATAAACCCTCATTCCATCCCAGTCTATCTTAAGTTATATAAATCATTTCTCAGGGCATTGGAGGGAGATATAAGTCCCACCCATCTCATAAGGAAATAATAAATACATGTGCCGAAAACAAATCATAACACATGAAATGAAATGGGTATCATAAACATGTAAACTTATCATAAACAATGGAAAGAGTTATAGGTTTCATAATTATTTCATCAAAATCAAAACTCATAAAGGAGAAACGTATTTAATATACTTAGAAATCATGAAGTAGAAATAGGTTTCATAAATACCTTAAAATTAAGAATAACTCATTCATAGAAAGGATATGAATAGAACTTTTAGAACATTTCAAATAATGTATTAGTAACATCAATATATGTTATCTTAGATGTAAAATAATTTTTAAATATCCTCTAAACATTTTTTGTGTAAAATATCCATTTCTATTTGAAAAAGAATTTTTAATGGAAAAAACCATTTGAAAATCATTTTCTTAGAAAACACCCTAAAAACTTTTAAAGAAGACATGAAATAAATTTGAAATTTTTTTTCCTTGAAAACATATAAAATAAGATTAAAAACATTCTAAAAAACATTTTCATTGAAAACAAATGAAAGCTATTAAATAATTATTAAAAATATGAGGAAAATATTTTCATTGAAAATAATTTGAAAACATAAAAAGAAAACTTGAAAAAATTTTAAAAATAATTTTTGTTGAACACATATAAAAGAATATTGAAAATGATTTGAAAACCATTTATTTTAAAAAAGGCATTGAAAACATAAAAATAATGATTGAAAACGTTTTGGAAACCATTTATGAGAAAATAATTTGAAAATTTAAAAATATATATTGAAAACATTTTGAAAATAGTTTTCCATGAAGACATAAATGATGTTTGAATCCATTGTGAAATTTCTTTATATTGTCTCTTGACTCTCTCTGAACACATAGAAGCTTCCAGTATAATATATATAAGTTTATTATATAGATTTTATAGAGTTATATTATAATAGATAATACCATGTATGGTTTTTTATGACTTTATATTATTCATTTGTCAACGATCCTATGTTAATTTTTCAATTCGGGTAAAATTCACTTTGTTTTCGCATGTCTCTTAATTTGTTACATATTCAGTCATTTTACTTATATCATAATTAAAAAATGTAAAAAATTATATATATATCAGGTATATTCAGTATATTTTTATTATATTAATCTATATAATATAGGAGTACAGAATGGAATACACCGTTCATGGAGATGGTAAGCCGTACGTACGCATTAATGTTGTTTATGTCTTTGTTGTCGTATTGAAAGAAATTATGTTAAAGAAATATATATATATATAATTATTCCAGTATCACGATTATATATATCATATAATTTCATTAAACCCATCCATAATACATTCTATGTGGTGTGTGAACAAATCACATCACATTGAGGGGGTGGTAGTGCACACTTCCTCAAATGAGATTATCATATTAAGACCATATAGAAAGTAAAGAGAAGTGTGTTATAAAATTAGAAAAGAAAAATAAATACATATTAAATAAAATATATGAAATATGTAAAAATATTTTCCATCATAATGGACACCACGATTGGTAAAAATAGAGAAATGAATAATCATCATTTCATGAGGCAATAGTTTGATGTACACGGAAATAGTATGATAAAAAACCATTAGATGGAGGTATGTGTAAATATAGGTCATTACCATTACATGAAAACATACTAATATGCGGTGTATACTTGTTTTTTCAAAAAATAAGTGAATAAAGAGACTGGAGAGGTGGAGATGGAAAATAAATGGAAGGAGTTTGAGAGAAGTTGTTACCTCTAAATTGGGTAACTCCTTTTGGTTTGTGCCAAAAGGAATCATTGAGAAGCTTTATTACCAATGGGAGGTTAAACTTTAGAAGGGGGGATTTTTTGGAGGCTACTTGGGATGATCTTAGACTATCATAAATGGTTTTAGATGTGTGAGGAATGGGTAGAGGTGGTGGCCTTTTATAGAGAATGAAAAGGACTTACATGGAATTTTGAGAAACTAATTAGAAGTGAACATGTAATTACCTAAAAAGTCATAAAAACCAAAATAACTCATTAGATTAAGTTTTATGGATGAAAAATGGAAAACTAATTGGTTTTGTACATGTTTCTTATTTGGGCCCATAATTTTATTGTTTAGTCCTTAATGAATCTTAATTTGGCCTTCACTGTTGTGATAAATTCTAATCACTTTTTCTAATAATTTTGGTCCAAAAATAAAATGGTATTATTAGACTATAAATAATAGACTAAATAAAAAGGTGTAATTAATATATTCAAATTCAAATAACAGAATCAGAAAAATTAACATTAATGCTAATCCTGCAGACGGGACGAAATAATAGGGTTTTAAAGTAAGAAATATATCAAACGTTTGTTACAATTATATATTCATATTCAAAGTGGAATTAATTATAATTAATTTTATTATATTTTTATATGTTAAATTTATCTAATGTGACATTAAAAAATAGTTACAATATCATTTATAACTAATAATTTATTAGAAAAATCATGGGTTTTAAGTAAAAAGGAGTATTTTTCCCAATTCATCAAAAAATGTAGTTTCTTAGAAAAATCCTAAAAATTAGCCCTTTCCTAATATAAATGTTCTTAATTAAAAAAGGAATATTATTTTATAAAATTCAATTTAAAAATGTGTCTAAAATTACTTTCATTATTATAAGGGGTCCATTTGAGAGAATGATATTTTTTAACATAAAAGGTCTTTACCAAAAATATTATCTGTCATTATCAATATGTTTTATTTTTATAAATAAATTATTCCCACCATGCCCGGGTGGGGTGGTATTGGCGGGGTGGTGTTTGGTGCATTTTTTTGGGGTTAAGTTCCTGGGAAAGTTGTTTAAATGTATTTTCTTCATTGCGTGTGTAACGCTTTCCTGATTATACCCATTTTTAAACTTTATTATTATAAGTCAATTATAAGAAAAATATGGGATGTAGTTATTAAAATTTCTATAAATAATTTTAATTATTGGGTTATAATTTTCTCATTTAATTAATTATATATATATTAAGAAGTTTCATAGAAACTTAGTGTTGCATGCATTATACGCCAAGTCAGTGTTGCTTGTAGTGCAAGCCATGTTGGTATTTCATGTAGCGCAAGACAAGTGGGAATTTTCATGTGAAAGGATGTTTGAATTATTATTTTAATATATATATATATAAATAACTATTTTCACTGACATGTGAATTGAAAAATATTGAAATGATAAGTTAATTCTGAAAATAATAATTCTCAACATCTTTGGGTGTTACATTCTACCTCACTTAAAATAATTTCACCCTAAATTTTTTTCTAGATAATCAAAGGATTAATACTTGAAAGTTTCATTCATATAATCCCACATCGTATAATTGGATACTAAAGCTTTCCCTAAATAGGGAAATGTGGAACCATAATAGTCACCCGATGTAACATATATCCAGGATTTCACATAGGAGATCATATGTTCATTGTGATGATGGGACATTGATTAACAGATTAAATATTTATAGGAATTGACTGAGGTCATAAATAAAAAAACAAATTAATGATCAAAGGAATGTTGAGGGCCTCAATTTCATAAATCTATGATTATTTAAAAGTCTATCAGCTCAATAAAAAATAAGGTATTTGGATAACAATTTTTTTGGATCACTTTCATAATGTTGAGTAATTATTGATAAATTTCAATAAAAAATCATTCTTGGAAAGTTATTTGAACAATTTATAATAAATCAGTTACCTCATGAAATTAATTTCTAGGAATTAACTTTGATGCATAAATAAATAAAATAAACTTTTACTGGATCATAAGTCCCATAAAAGAAAGAAAATATCAACTATTTTCTACTAAATATGAATTAATATGCAATCATAAAAAGTAACAATAATAATTCATTATAAATATTTATTCATTACAAATAAATATACATTAAAAAAAGTTTGAAATCATTCTGAAAAAAAATTTCCTAGAAAATTACTTTTCATTTTTTCTTAAATATTATCCTTTTTAACAATACAAAGGGAGCATGGATGAAATGATAGAGGGTATATCTATACATATCAAATGTGGTAAAAAAACATTCATTTTGCATGATAAAAAGGATAGAAAAGTTCCTTGTATGGAAATCGATAGGAATATTACCTCTAAAAGATTTGTAAAAGAAAAAAATTTAAACAATTTATTTTAGATGTTATAGTGGAATGGTATAAATTTTATTGTAAACCCTTTTTAGAAAAAATCGATTTCCGACCAAAGATATGGTAATGTATGGCTTTCCAAAAACACTTTCTTAACTATATTATGTACCAAAGAGTAGAAAATGGAACCAATACATGATTATATCATGAAATAACAAGGGATAAGAAATCTCAAAAATACTATTGAGATATGGATTATAACATTTCATAGAAGGAAGCATGAACATAAACAATCTCAAAATTAAACTAGATTGTCTCAATAAAATCTTATAACATGGTATCTTGAGATCATAATCCCCATGTAAGGAATGGAAATTAAATGAAGAACAGAATATCATGAAAATATTTAGATTCATTACATGACATTTAAAGTGGAAATATATGCATCTCGAAAAATTATTTAGGTGCATAACAAAACTTGAGGCTCAAAGAAGGAAAATTTAGCCATTTTTTTCCAATTTGGTCTTTTCTGAAACATAACATGGAAGAGGAATAATTAAATGGGAATGTGAATACTCATAAATTTAATTATAAGACACGTATAATTAAACCATAGTAAGTACATACACCACAAAAAGGACAGTGCGAAGAACATAGCTTGTATCTCACAAAAATTAAAAATGAGATGAAATCCCATTAACTTGTGTCTTGACTCTCTCTGTAATCATACATGATTCCGGTATAATAAATATATTTTTATTATACACCATATAAAGATGAATATTTTTTATACATAATACAATATATGTTTTTAGTATGACCTTATATTACCCACCTGTTAATGATCCCATGTTAATGTTTCACTTTAAGTAAAAGTCACTTTGTTCTTTGCTTGTGTCGTAATTTGTTACATATTTGGTCCTTATACTTATATCATGATACCAGAATGTAAACCATGATATAAAAATCAGGTATATACTGTATATATTTATTATATTAATCTAAATAATATATTATTATGGAATGGAATGCACCATTCATGGGGACGGTAAGTCATTTGTATGCATGAACGTTGTTTCTGTCATTATTGTCGTATTGAAAGAAAGTATGTAAATGAAATATATATATACATATAATTATTCCAGTATCATGAATATATAATATATATCATATAATTTCATTAAACCCATACTTAATACATTCCATGTGGTGTGTAAATGAATCACATCACTTTGAGGGAGAGGACACTTCCAGAAAGTGGTTATTGTATTTAAACGAAATTAAAGGTAAATAGATGTGTATAATAAAAGGAGGAATTATGATTCAATAAATAATAAATAAAATATATGATATTTATATTAATATCTCCCATCATAATGGCCACCATTATTGGTGATAAATGAGAAATGAAAAATCTTCATTTCGAGAGGCAGTAGTTCACCGTACACAGAAAGAGTATGTTCATAATTTATTAGATGAGGGTATGTATAAGTGTCTATTATAAAATGTGCATTAAAAAACAATAATATATATATTATACTGGTTTTGTCACAAATTAATGAAATAAATAGAGCAGAGGAGGTGAATAAGGAAAATAAATGGAAGGAGCTTGAGAGAAGACGTTACCTCTAATTTTGGTAACTCATTTTGGTTTGTGCAAAAATGATTTATTGAGAATATTTATACCAAAATGGAGGATTCAAGGTAAAAGGAACAATTTATGTGAGGATACATGGTTATATATTTATGAATATAAATGGTTGGATATGTTTGGGGAATGGGTAGAGTTGGTGGCCTTTTATAGGGAATGAAAATGACTCAAAATGAAATTTTAGAGACAAATTAGGTTCAAAATTTTTCTTACCTAAACAAAGTATTATAAAACCAAAAACAATCAAGAATGGATGATTTATGGACTAAATATAATCATAAAATGTGTTTTGGGCAAGTTTCTAGGTCATTTGGGCCGTTAATATTAAGGTTCAGTCGCTAATTAATCTTAATTTGGCCTTAATTGTTGTTATTAATTTTAATCGCTATTACTAATCATTTTGGTCAAAATTTAATATGGTATTATTATAATATAATTATTATACTGAATAAAGTTTTTTATATTGTAATTTTGATATTAAAATCACAAAATTGGTGAAATTAGGATTAGGGATAATCCCGTAGAGAGGACAAAATAACATGGTTTTAAAGTAGGAAAAAGATAAAATGTTTATTAAGATTTTATATTATATCACAAAGTGAAATTGATTAAAATGAATTAAATTTTACTAATAGATTTTTTTTTATCTAATGTGACATTAAAAATATTTATAATTTCATTTATTGTTAATAATTAATTAGAAAAAGGCAGTTTTTAACATAAGAGAATTATTTTTCACTATTCACTAGAAAATGACTTTTTTTCAGAAAAATCCCAAAAAACTCCCATGGATAATTTAGAAATTATAAATTCAAAAATTATGGTTAATTATTAAATTAAATTTGAAAATATTTCTAAAATTACTTTCGTTATTAGAATTTGTTCACTAAATAGAACGGTAATTTTAACATAAAAGGACTTTAACAATAAATTTATCTTTCATTATCAATATGTTTTATTTATATAAAAATTTATAACCAATATTTGGAAAGTATTTATTAATATTACTAAAACTTTTTTTAATGGTGAGGTTATAATTATCTAATTTAATTAATTAATTATATATATATATATATATATATATGTTTCATAGATTCTTAGTGTTGCACGCATCGTATGCCCAATTAATATTGTTTGTTGTGAAAGCCCAGATGGAATTGCATATAGAGTAAGGCATGTAGGTGTTGAATTTGATATAAATGTTTGAATTATTGTTTTAATATATATATTTCTATAAAATTAACTATTTCCAATGTCTTATGAAATGAAAAATAATGAAAAGATATATGAATCTGAAACAAAATAATTCTCAAAATCTTGGGGTGTTATAATGAAGATGTAGTTAGATGTTCTCTAAATGTGGATGTGGATTTTGGAGAATGGTCCCATATATATAGAGATACAAAATGAAAGTTTGAGTTTCATGTGGGAGTATCTAATGAAAATGGTTGAAAGAAAACTCAACCACTATCAAGTCAAAAATATGGGAAGAACCGTTTGGGAATTTACTCAAAGGGATTGGTAAATGATTAAAATATGGGAGAGAAGTATAGTAAGGTCATGAATGTCTAAGATCCATGAGTAAGCTTGAAAATATGGTGGAGGAATGGATAACACCACCCATCTTTCAATTTTTCAACTATACGAAGCAAGGGGACTATGAATGATAGTGTACTAAACCTCGATTCCATAGGTGTATTCAATGTCGACAACCACCAAATCCGAAAGACAACAGAAAATCTTATGAAATAACTACTATTGAGGTGGAGCATGATTATGATGTGTTTATGGTAACACTTTTTATTTATTAATTAATAAATAATGTACAATTTTATTCAGGTTCTACGCATTTTTTAATATCATGAAGGGTTAGTAGAACCATTAAAACACCACTAAAAAATATTGAGGTTGACTTATCTTTGAGAATAGAAAATGGGAAAAATATTACATCCAAAATTTATAACTCCTCCCTATTTAATGTTTTTGGACTAAACCTCCCATAAAATCTTGTCTTACTTCCTTTAGTGGAGTTTTATGATATTTTTGGAATGGATTGGTAATAATTATATAAATCCAACATCAATTTTCAGTAACAGAAGGTAAAACATCACATCCTAAGGCATCCACCAATTATGTACAATTGTAATGAGGAGGATTAATATCAGTCAAATTTTTCAGCTCATTTGTGGATATTAATTCCTAATGAGAATGCATATCTAGCTCAAATGATTGGGATAATGGAGATAATCATGCTCAAATACATTCCCATTGTGATGAAAAACAATGATGTGTTCTCTAATGAATTTAATTTTCTTCTTACTAGATGAGTTGTTGAGTTATAAATTAAACTTATTCATATATATATTCTTGTATCAATGAAAACATATAGAATGGACACTAATGATGTGGTGGAACTAAAGAAAAAGTTACAAGAGAATCAAAAAAAGTGTTTTATATGCCTAAGTGATTCACCATGGGGTGATCCAGTCATATTAATCAAGAATAAGGATGGATCAATGCACTATGTATTGAATATTCTGATCTATGAAAAATAATGATAAAGAAAAAATTTCCCCTACCACAGATAGTGTACTTTTCCGATCGGCTATGTGGGATATGTTCTATAGGGTGGTTCTTTAGTTGGGATATCACTAATAAAAGGTCAAGAAGGAACTTGTTCACAAGACTACATTTCGAAAGATGTATGGAAACTACGAGCTCATAGTGATTCCTTTTAAACTCATTAATGCTCTAAAAATAATTGGGGAATTTATTAATAGATTTCATCAAGGTTACCTATACAAATTTATGGTAGCCTTTATCGATGATATTATGATATAATATAAGATCATAGAGGATGAGGAGAATTTGAATAATTTTCTAAAGACCAGAAGATAGGAGATGTTATAGGAAAAGTATATTAAATGTGTGTTCGGGATGGAGTAAGTATCATTCGTGCGATATGTTATCCGCAATAAAATGAATAAATGTGGACCCTTCCAAGATAAAGGAAATCGAATAGTGGCTCTGGCCAATATATGAAATGGAGATTTTTAGTTTCCATAGTCTAGCTATGTAATATCGTTGATTTCTGAATAAACTCTTATGATTTTAAAACCCACTAATTGAGCTGACTCAAAAGGGTGTAAAGATTATTTGGACCAGTGATTGTGAATATTTATTCAAAACATTGAATAAAGGATTATCACTACACGAGTACTTTATTTTTTGACATGTTGGGATCTCTTTGTGGTATAAAATGACTCTTACAAGAAGTTATTATGATTTGTACTAATAAAAATGATTAATTGATAGCCTAAACCACATTTTAGTATAAAATTAATGACCAAAACTATCTCACACATGATCTAGTGTTGGTATCTCTGATCATTAAGTTGAAAATGTAGTGAAATTTTATCTATATGGAGAAGTGTAAGATATATAATGATTATAAGAGTCTCAAATATATACTCACATAGAAGGAGTTGAATATCCACCAGTGAATATGGTTACAAATCATCAAGGATTGTGTTTTCTCAATAAACTATCATCATTGTAAGGAATATAATGTAGAGGATTCTCTATTTAGAATGGATCCAGAAACATTATCAATGATGAGAATTTAGAATGATCCAGTATTCTTAGATTTTAAGAGGATGGATATGGGAATAATTAATGAAGGAATACAACCAATCCATTATCAAATGATTTCTCAACCATTACTCATGGAGAAAAAAAGTATTCTCAAATAAAAGATATGGAAAATTAGAAGAAGGTATATGATATCAGAAAAGTGAAATCCTCATAGTTATAAAATTGACGAGTAGTGAGTCATAAGATTTGGGTGAAGAATATATATACCGTCCAATCCATTTATTACTGAAGATCTTTTGAATTATTCACATAGATAATCCTTCTCTATTCACCATTAGAGAAAAAATATAGATACCCTATACATTTACAAATTCATTACATTATTTTTTTCATAACAAAGCATCATATTACAAGCCGTGGATCATAAATTCTAGTGTGTAGGAAGACAATGTATGTAAAACTGAAAGCATGGGACCAAATAAAACATTTTATTATTTAATCTTTATAAGGAGGTCCTAACATCCATTTTTTATCATACATAATCATTGCATAACCTAGGTATAACATGAACAAAGTGATGATATGAAAATACTACCAAGGGAATAAACAAAAGAATAAGGCTTTAGAACATGGTTTATAAGGCACGTCACAGTGATATAAAAAGGTAGAAAACAAATATAATCATAAAATATAAAAATTGGATAATATAAGAATGGATTCAGGTTAATTTGGTAGCAACATTAAACATAAATTTATCACCAGTCATGGATCATTGCACAAATATGGGCACAAGTCATGGTTAACCACCAAGACCGTTGCACATTGTAGAATGAGTCAAGACTCACCACCAAGATTGTTGCACATAACATCCTATGAGAATATACATTAAACAATTAATTGGAGAATTATCTGGGTGCAAACATCATAACATGTTCATGAATATGCTTTCCACATACAGAATCATACACAATCAATCATACATAAACATACGGGTACCCATGGAAAGAAATGTGTATCAAAATGATGACATAAAGCATATTTACTGGGAATATAATTAAATTTTCCTTGAAATAAATAAATTATAACATACATGGACATTAATAAAGTAAAATTGGAATATATCATGGTACGTGATTACAAACAGAAGTGATAACATGTAAGAAGATTATTTATGAAATTAAAACATTTTAGCGCAGTTTTAAGGATAATACTAAGGATAATTAAAAATAGAAAAGGGAATATTAGTTTATATAAAACCAAAAGTGAAACAAGAAGTATTTCATAATAAAAATATTGATTCTATAAAATCCATGGTTGGATAAAGTATATTATATAGTGTAATTGAAAATGGATATAAATTCTGGAAGTTCCCTTAAATGTGTTTTCTTATTAGGATGTTTTGAGGAGGGAACCACATAAAAACATGTAGTTACCTGAAATATAATGATGAATGGAACTTGATATATGAAATTGGATCACTTACATAGAATTTATAATATTTACAAAAAAGTAATAGATAACTTCATTCGGGTAAAAAGAATTATAGGGTAACCTAGAGGAATAATAGAGGTTCGGGTAGAATCCCTTACCTTGAGTCTGACGGTGTTATTAACTTGATATTAATGTCCTTGATAACCAAATTACATTCATTATTTTTTATTTTCATAACCTATTCTTCATTTAATAGATTTATTATATCCTTATTACATTCATTCAGGAACTTTTTGATGGGTTAATAGGTTCAATTTCATTGTTCGGGAACGATTGTTTCCATGTTTTTCACGATTGGTTTAATTGTATAAATGTATGGATAAACATTTTTGATGAATATCGTTTTATAGAATTATAATGATATTTAATTAGTGAACATCCAATATATTACATTTTTATAATATTAATTTTTTTATTTGGAGTGAAGATGAATGATTCTATAAAACATTTATGATAACTGTTTTGGTTAATTTTCTATTTTTGATCATAATAAACTCATTATGAATTATTAATTAATATCTTTAGTGAAAATTATTCCATAAACATAACTATGGAATAAAAAATATATTATTTTTTGGTTGAACCATCAATTTTTTTTAAAACCATAATTGAAGATGGTAAAAGAGATGGAAAACTCATCATACATGAATGTGATAAATTAACACATCTTCAATGGTGTTTTCATTTATAATATAAATTCATGGGAAATGAGAGATGATGATGAATTATTACATTATCATAAAAAAAATCCCATTAAATTTTTGGTACTATATTTATCATAACATTTGGTTGAAATGAGGTGATGAAAGAAATGGAATAAAAGGAACTTGAATGAACGCGTAGAATTCAAAAATGAATGCCATTTTTCAAAAATAAATTTCTAACAATGTTAAATTTAAAATTTATTTAAAATATAATTTATTTGAAAAAAAGAAAATTTTAAAATTAAAACATCTTTTGTAAAAATTTGAAAAATTATTTAATGTCTCATAAGATTATCTTATAATCATAATTCTTCAAACAAATTTCATATGATTACATTTTATGAAAATAATTTTTCTTTTAAATTATTAAATTAATCATAAAATTGTAATTAAATATACATGACTTAAAAAAATTCTAACTCTTGATGGATAATTTTTTAAATATTCAATTCCTCATACAACGATATATTTATCTCATATTGTCACCTATATAGTGGATAAATTTTATTTAAACTATAATTAGTGAGGTTTCAATTCAATTGGCTTGTTTAATATTCATAAGGGTGACATTACTATTCTAAAGGTCAAGTTATTATTTCCTCAGTATGTGTTTTTTAACATTAGAGATAGTTTTTATTTCACTAATTCTTCATTTATATGGTTTTTATTGTATTATATATGTAATATTATATGATTATACTATAAGAAATAATTATAGGAATGGAGTTTCATTGATAAAAATTGGGTTACTATATTCTTCCCACATTACGAAAGTTTCCCTCAAAATTTCGGTTTAAATTGTAATATGTAAATAGGTGAGGGTACTTTTACTTCATTACATTCTCCAGTTCCCATGTTGCATCTCTATACTTATGGTTTCTCTATAGTAATTTTACCAGGTGAGTAGTCTTGTTGTGTAGAACATTATCTTTATTATCCAAGATCTTCAGTGGCTGATCCTCGTAAGAAAGATCATTCTCCAACTGTACCACCTGTAAATAGAGTACATGTGAAGGATCTAGTATGTACATTCATAAGAGGGATTCATGGAAGAGATCGTTTAAATTATATATGGTATGTGGATGTTCTAGGAGATCGATTATAGCTCCAACACAATCAAGAATCTCAAAGGGGATGATGTAACTAGTACATGGCATTCTTTTATCCCCAAACCTTGAGAACTTCTTCCAGGGAGATATGCAATGGAACACCATTTCTCGAACTATGAACTCATGGTATCAACAATTATTGTCTACATAACCCTTCATTCGACACTGGGTGGCCTTAATGTGATGCTGAATAGTTTTAACCTTCTCTACTATTTCATCAACCATTTCAGGTCCTAGCATCTTATGCTCACCGACTTCATCCAGACATTTCAGTGCTCTATACCTTATCCCATAAAGGAATTCACATGGTTCCATTTAGATGATTGATATTACTCTTTAAGAATTCTACTTGTAGAAGATGTTGGTTCAATCCTCCCTTAATGTCTATAGAAAACACTCTCAACATTTCTTCTAGTGTCTGAATAGTTTTCTCAGATTGGCCATCAATTTGAGGATAATACGTTGTATTGAATTTCAAATAAGTTCTTAGAGCATGTTAGAGACATTTCCAGAACATCGATATGAATCTCGGATCTCTATCGGGATGTAATAGATAGTGGTACTCCATAAAGACTTACCACTCTTTGATATATATCTATGAAATTTGATCCAATGAGAAGTCATATCAAATTGTGATAAAGTGATTTGTATTTGTAAGACAATCCACAATGGCCCATATAGAATCTATTCCTCTATATGTCCTTAGAAGTCCAGTGATAATGTCTATGTTAATGTTATCCCACATGCATGCTTTTATGGGTAGTAGTTTCATCATCCCTTTATAATTTTATCTTTCAGCCTTCACTTGTTGACATATCAGGAACTTTAATGTATGTTCAACAATATCTCTCTTCATATTGTCCCACCAATAGTTCTCTCAGAGATATCAGTATATCTTTGTGCTCCCAGGGTGAATAGAGAAATTTGAGCTATTTGCGTCAATCAAAAGCTCATTATTTATCTCAATATTAGATGTCACACATAATTATTACCCAAATATTACAGCTCCTTCCTTTTCAATCTTGAACTCATAGGATTTCCTTTTTCTTTTAGCTTCCACCATTTTCTGAATTTCCACATCTTTTCTTTTAGAATCCATTAATTTCTCCATGAGGTACGGTTGAGAAATCATTTGAGAAAGGATTTATGTTTTTCCTCCCTTAATGAATCCCGTGTATAGCCTATGAAAATATATGAAGATTGGATCATTCTCAATTATCTTGATTGATAACGATGTGGGATCCTTTTTACATAGTACATCTTCAACCTTTTTCCCTTACCGAGATGGCAATGGATTGAGCAGTCATAATCGTTGATGAGATCTTACCATATTCATTAGACCATATTATGTTCGTTCAATATGAATATATAATTGAGACTCTTAGGATAAGTATATATCTCAAACTTATCTGCATAAAGATAATGCCACAAAATTTTCAATGAAAATATCACAACTGCTAACTCCATATCATGAATGGTATAGTTTTTCTAATATATTATCAGCTACCTGGAGGCGTAGGCTACCTATTTATCATTTTACATTAGTACACGGTCTAATCACATCTTTCAAACTTCACTTTACACCACTAGAGTTATCCCCTTGTCAGAATTATTATTACTAGTGTAGTGATAAGCCTATTTTTTGGCACCTTAAATATTTCCCCACATTCTTAGGTACATAAAAAATTCACCCCCTTATGTTTCATCTTGTTCATTGGGTTTTAAAATCACGAAAAGTTATTCAAAAATCATTATTAATATCCAAATAGACCCTGGAAGCTACTGTTATCCATTAGAGATTTTTTCCTGGGCCATTCATAGATTTCCTTTATCTTGGAATGGTCTATATATATCCCTTTATAGGTGATAACATGCCCGAATAATGATACTTCCTTCATAAAAAACTGAAATTTTTTTCATTGCACAAAGATTATCCCTTCGCAAATTCATCATCACGGTATTAAAATGCTCCTCATGTTCCTCCTTTGTATTATAGTATATTATAATATCATTGATAATTACTACCAAAAATTAGATAACGTAATATATAAATAATATATTCATTAAATCCATGAAAATTTCTGGAGCATTAGTGAGTCTAAAGGGAATCACTAAAAACTCATAGTTTCCATAGAACATTCGAAAGGAGGTTTTGAGAATATCATCGTTCCTTACCATTAATTGGTGATAACCTAATCGAAGGTCCTACTTAGAGAAATAATTTTCCCCACATTGCTGATCTAACAATTCATCTATTTGAGGTAGGGGATATTTGTTCTTTATCATGATTTTATTGAGCTCACAATAATTAGTGCAGAGGTTCATTGATCCTTCCTTTTTCATAATAAATAGGACTGGTGCACCCCAGGGAGAAGCACTCGAGCGTATAAAACCCTTGCCTATATTCTCCTGTAACTATTTCTTTATATCTCCTAACTAGATGGTATCATTTTTATACGGTGTCTTGGATATAGGTAGGGTTCTAGGAATACGTCCAATTGAGATCTCAACCTCTCTATTTGGAGGAATAACATGAAATTATTCAGGGAATACATCTGTGTAATCCCTCATGATGGGAATATCTTCAATAAGTATCATCTCCTTTTTCTCAATCATTTGAGCAAGATATTCTTGCTCAAATGGAAACATTATCCACAATGTAGATGATGATTCTGAAGGTGATATATCTTCCCCCTTACATATGTATAAGATTGAAGGATACACTGGGATATGAAGAGAAATCACCCTTTCCTGACATTTAATGTTCGATTTATATAAATATATATAATCCATGCCCATAATAGCTAAACCTCCGCCAATGTAAGTATGCAAAGATTTTATGAAAGCCTTTTTATTGAAAAACTTTTTCATGAAGGAACACTCTTTCATCTTCCCCCTTATACACGTATCTTGAAATCCTTTTTTATGTTTTCTTCATACACCCCCATGGATTTACATTTCTCCTACATGATTATAAGGAACTCTATTTCAATCTTGAGGTGGAGGGTTCTGGGAAAATATTTATTGAAAAAAAATTCATGAATTTCTCCCAATCTATGGAATCAATTTCATCCTAGGAAATTGTATTATTGATTAGGGTCCACCGCTAATCAGCTACCCCATCAAAAATATAGACCTCTGGAATGAATTTCACTTCTTATGAGCACTGGAGGACAGAGAATGTATTTTCAATGTAGTTAATCCACTATTCTATGAGGAGGGGATCAAAAGATCCACTAATCCTGGGTATCATTTTTTGCATGAAGGATTTAACTGAAACATGCCCTATCTGTAGAGGAGGATGTCTTACCACATGATTCAACTTATTATTCATAATTAGAGCTAACTGATCAAGTACAATCATAATGTTTTGAGAACATGATCCCATCATATCAGGCATATCCTTAGGGAAATCATCACATTACCTATAACATTGATTGGTGGAACAATTGTATCTATTTATTAGAATTAACTAATAAATAGAATTTAAAATTACAGGGTGTGAATACACAGCTGTTAACTATAAAATGTAAACATTAATCATTAAAGTATAAAATATTAATGGAAAAGTATATCCAAACTTGTTATTTCCTAGGTTTCAATCTGGGTTATCCATGATATGTTTCCAAACATATATTCTTATGGTCTTCTTGTTTTTTCTCCCTTAATAATGTTCCGTACTAAGATAATAAATGTTCCAAATCATACACCATATGAGTTTCAAACTAGGAGTGTATGAAGGCTCATTTTCGTGCACTATTTCGCATTTGAGAGTAGCTCACTGCAGTGTTTTCGAGTTTTAAAGCAAGATTCATATGTGCTAGATGCACATTCACTTGTTTATAACTATAAAAAGATATATTTTCTTGATAAAGCACTTATTCTATACATACAAAAATGTATGGGTGTTTCTTATTCTTAGTCTCATCCATAAGGTTCTTACTAATGATCTATATTACTAATACCCCAAAATAACTAGACCATCCTATTATACCAACTATATCAACCCTTGTATTTTACACATATTATTATTGGATTCTAATCATAATAAATCAAAATATTAGAATCAATGGATCATAAAGTCTAGTATCGTGGATGACGTGGTAAATAAAATTGAAAACGAGGAACTAAATAAAACATTTCATTATTTTATGTCCATAAATAGATTATAACATACATTTTTCTTATACATATTCATATGATAAACTGAGGATTACATGCATATAGGGATGATCGAAAAATCCCAGTAATATTATAAACAAAAGAATAAAGATTTATCACAGGGGTTAGAAGGCATGACATAGTTATATAAATAGCCATGGAACATATGTAATCATTACATATAAAAATGGTATAATATAAACATGGATTCATAGTAATGATTCAGTAATATAAAACATGAATTTATCAAGAGTCATTTCTCATTTAACATAGAGGATCACAAGTCAACATTAAACACCATGATAGCTGTACATGGCAGCACAAGTCATGGCTAACCACCAAATCCATTACAAATAACATCTCCTGAGACTAAAATTTACCCAATGCAATGAAGCACTATCTGGGTGCACCCATCCTAAAATTTTCATGAATATGATTTTCCCATAATGAATTATACATAATCAATCATATATAATCATAAGGGTACCCATGGAAAGAAACATGCATCATAATCATGTCATAAAGCATAATTAATGGGCATATAATAAAAGTTTCCCTGAAATAAAGGAATTAGAACATACATGGAAATTCATAAATTAAAATAGTCATATATCATTCAACAAGATTTCAAATATAAGTGATAACATTTAAAAAGAGTTTTAAGAAATTTAAACATTTTAGTGTGATTTCAAGGAAAATACATAAGATAGATTTAAATGAAAAGGGGAATTAACTTTTATATAAGAAAAGAAGTAAGAAATAAAGTTTCTACAATAAAAATACTGATTCTATAAAAAATGGTGGCTTAAAATAGATTATACAGTGTAATTGAAAATGTCTAATAATTCAGGAAGTTCCCTTAAACAGGTTTGCTTATCAGGAAATATTGAGGATTGAACCACATAAAAACATGTCAATCCAAAAATGATAATGATTATTGGACCATGATATATGATTTTAGAGCATTTAAATAGAATTTAGATGATGCACATAAAAATAATAGATAACATCATTCAGGTAAAAAGAAGTATAGATCAGCCTGAAGAAATAACTGAGGTTCGCGTGGAATCCCATACCTTAAGTCCAAAGGTGTTCTTTAGTTGATATTAGTTTCCTGAATAGTCAAATTACATTTATTAATTAGTATTTAAAGAACCTCTTCTTCATGTAATTGATTTTTTATATCCTTATTAGGTTCACTCAAGACCTTTTTGATGGGTTAAGAGGAATAGTGTAATTGTTTGGGAGCATTTGTTAACTTGGTTTTCATGATTGGTTTAATTATATACATTTATAGATAATAATTTAAGATGAGTAAGATTTTATAGAATTGTATTTATATTTTATTATTCATCATACATGATATTACATGGTTAAAAAAATAATTTGGTTATTTTGAGTGAAGATGAATCATTATATAGAACATTAATGATAACAATTTTGGTTAATTGGTGGGTTTTTATCACAATAAACTCATTTTGAATTATAAATTAATTTCATTGGTAAAAAATATTCTAGAACCTCACATAAGAGATAATACATATATTATATTCATTCTAAAGCATAAAAATGGTTTCATGACTAGAATTAAATAAGTTAAAATAAATTGAAAACTTATCATCCTTGAATGTGATGAATTAACACATCTCAGATGGTGTTTTCATTTCTATTATAAAATGAGGGGAAATGAGAGATTATGATTAATTATTGCATTATAATAACTAAATTACATTAAATGTAAGGTACTGAGTTATTATATCATTTGGATGAATGGGGGTGAGGAAAGAAATAGAAAGAACAAAACTTGAAATAAAATGAAAGAAATGAAAAGTGGAATTTAGCTCTTGAATATATATTTCTTGAGAAACTCTTTAGGGGAAAATATTTGGTCTTTTGAAGAGACCAAGGGCTGATGGACGTGGGGAGGAGCTTTGGAGGTGATTTTAGTATAATTTAGACAACGAAAAGGGTTTTAGAGGAGTGAAGAGAAGTGTTAAAGAAGATTGGTACTTGTAATAGAGGAGAGGAGGGGTTCCCATTATTTTAATACTTAGTTTAATAGTTTTTCTCAAGGGTATGAATAGTATTGATTATTGTGACCAAAAAAAGTAAATAGAGCATATGATTTTGATCTAGTGGCCGTTGAAAACATCCATGACTGAAGCATGATGTCGAAATTCATTTATTTAGCATTTATCGTAAATTATAGTATTTTAATATTCACAAAAATTCACGTATTTTAGAAAATCCAAAAAATCCACCCTAACCATTTTAAACATTCATAATTCAATAAATAACTCCATTTTTCAAAAATAATGTTATAAATTTAGAAAATTTATAATTAAATTAAAATTATAATTTCCTTGAAAAATACAAAATTTTAAAATTAAAACTACTTTTCTACCACATTGAAAAATTAATTAATGTCTCATATAATTATATTATAATAATAAGTCATAAAAATACATATTTATGAATGCGTTTTATGAAAATAAGTTTTCTTTTGAATTATTAAATTACTCATAAAATTGTAATTAAATATATATTACTTACGAAAATACCAAAATTTAATTAATAACTTTTATAATATTTACTTACTTATACTGTGATATAATTATATCATATTATCACAAATAATATGTATAAAATTTTTTTATACATTAAATAGTTAGGTTACTATTAAATTTTCCGATTTGCAATTCATAAGGGTGACATTACTGTTCCAAAGGTCTAGTTATTATTTCATCGGGATGTGTTCATTAACTTTTATAGATACCTTCTATTTCACCCATTCATAATTTATAAGTTTTTTATTTTGTGTAATATGTAATATTAAATTATTATAATATATGAAATAATTATCAGATGGGAATTTCATTGATAAAACATTGTGTCGTAACAACAAAGATGTATTGATATCTCTGAGAGCACTATGGATGGGACAATATGAAAAAAAGATATCAAAAAATATAAATCAAAGTGCCTCTTATGTCAGAACGTGATGGATGAAAGAAAAAATTAGTAGGGGTGATGTAACAATTACACATACTTACATGGAAATTCGAAAACATCACTATAGAATTTGTCACCAGACACACATAGAAATCTAGTCGAAAAAAATTCTATATGGGATGTTGTGGATCCTCTAACAATGATTACTCACATTATAAAAATTCAAGAGGAATTATCTCTGGATCAACTTATATGGATATAGATTAGAGAAGTGCCAAGGTTGTATGTAGTACCACTGTCGACTGAATCTGATTGAGATCCAAGATTCACATCCATGTAATGGAAATGTCTCCAACATGCTGTAAACACTAAGATGAACATCAATATGACTTATCATCCTCAATGTGATGGATAATATATATGAACTATTTATAAATGGGATGGAATGTTGGGATCATGTTCTATGGACTTAAAAGTAGGATGTGACCAACATCTACCTCTGGTTTAGTTATCTTAAAATAACAGTTTCTACTCGAGCATCCAAATGGCACTATATGAAGTACATTATAGGAAAAGATGTAGAACATTGACATTCTAGGATAAAGCAAGTGAATGCAAGATTCTCATACCTGAAATGTTCGATGAAATGGCAGAAAAGGTAAAAACCATTCAGAAGCACATCAAGGTAGCCAAAAGTCAACATAAGAGCTATGCAGATAATCATTAACAAGACCTTAATTTTAAGGTTAGAGACAAGGTATTCCTATGCATATCTATATGAATGAGGATAATGATATTTGGGAAGAAAGGAAATCTAAGTCCCATCTACATCATCCATTTCGAGATTCTTGATCATGTCGATGTTTTGGAATATCGACTAGCACTTACACCAACATGTCTAGAGTACATGATGTATTCCATGTATCCCTCATAAAAAATAACATACCAGAACCATCACATGTACAAAATTAAAAGGCGGTATAGTTGAAAGATAATATCACTTATGAGGAGCAGCCAGTGATGATCTTGGACAGTAGCGATAATTTTATACACAAAATCACTATTCACCAGAACAATGTACTATAGATGCACCATTTGTAAGAAGAGGTGACATTGGAACTAGACGAAGAAATGATGGATAAGTACCCCCATTATGTCTCATTTTAGAAATTAAAACAAAATTTTAAGGGAAAAAGTTCTTATGGGGTGAATAATGTAACAACCCAAGCTTTTATCTTCAGAATTTTTTCCTTATTATAATTATTTTATATTTTATAAAAAACAAAAAGATAATAGAGAACCCAAGAAAACATTATTTTTTTAATTATGAATGGAATTAGTTTTATTCATTGAAATTAAGGAACCTCTACATATGGAATAGTAACATTACCCTTAGAATAGTAACATGACCATAAAGAATAGTAATCTAGCCAATAGAATAGTAACATCACTTATGAAAGTATAAATAGATATTACCCATCATATAGATGAAAATATTTTATATTTATGTCTTGTTATAAGTAGATAAATGTTCTAAAAATGAGAAATTAAGAGTTGGTATTTTTATAATTCGTAAATATTTAATAATAGTATTATAATTAATATAATGATTTAAATTAATTTTTTTGTCTCAATAATATTCATAAGTAAATATTTTTTTCTTATGATTATAATATAATTTAATGAGGCCTTAATTTATTTTTCAATGTTTCATAAAATCAATTATAATTTTAAGATCAGTATCTTTGAAGAAATGATCATTTAATTAAAAATTATTTTTTCTTATTTAGAAAATTATTTTCATAAAATGGAGTTCATTATTGAAATCCACACATCAAAAAAGAAATTGGGTGAATTTTTAGGGATTTTCCTAAAATAGATGAATGTTTTGTGAATAGTGACATATAGTAATTTACTATATAAAATGGTATAAGTTAAACTCACTATTTATTGATTCATGGATGATGTAAGTACCATAATATCAAAAAATGATTAATTATATAATATATTTAGTGATAATTATTCAGCTATCGACAGTCTTGAGACAAAATAATAAAATAATGAAAAAAATAATCAAAAAACCCAAATCTCATCCCCAATAAATACCACCACTCTCTGCCTCTTCTACTGACAACATCGAAGATTTGAAGAATGTCAAAATTTTAACTAGTAACATTACTATGTATCTACCCCATGTATAGGAGTTTTTCCCAATAAAATACCAAATAAAATTTCTCTAAGGAGGATCTCATGGAGAAGAATTCAAGAAGTAGAATCCTCTTCCATTTTCTTTTAATTTATTTACTTTATTTTATTTTCTTATTATCTGTTGACCTCCAATTTTTCATGTAGCATGTGAACTCAAATATCATAGATATATTTTAAATTTTTTATTTTAATGGAATAATCCATCATCAAACCACTTCTCATCTCCATTTTATTACAATAAATGAAAACATTTTCTGTGAGGTGTTGATTTATTTCCTTCATGGATGAAAAGTTTTAATTTTACATTAAAACCATAAAGG
This sequence comes from Viscum album, assembly GCA_963277665.1. NCBI lineage: Eukaryota > Viridiplantae > Streptophyta > Magnoliopsida > Santalales > Viscaceae > Viscum > Viscum album. The sequence goes on along the minus strand of OY728121.1, from coordinate 1,070,859,346 downwards.
ATGTTCGTAGAACAATTATAATGGTTTAAAGAAAATTAAAAAATTATGATATAACCTTTTTATGTTCTGTAACTAACATATTTATGTACTATTAAATAATAAAACAAAACAACTTTATAATGATTGAACGACCACCAAATTAATCTAGACAAATATCATTAAATTTTTATCCAAGGAATCATTCTCATATATGGATAAAACAATATATAAATCCATTTAAGATTAAATAAGTTCATTAATAACATATAATTTCAATTCTATATAATTATTCTTATTTCAGATGATCTTTAGTACCTATATAAAAGTGAAACAATCATGAAAACCATGAAAATGAATGCTCTTGAATGATGAAATTGTACTCCATAACTCAGAAAAATGGATAAAAATTAAATTAATAATATTTTAATAAATCAAATAAATGTAAAAATTGTTTAGGATTTAGATATTAATGAATATAATTTTATTATCAATGATATGAAAATAAAAAAATATCACAAAACTATAAGTGTTTGAAAACATTTATGAGAAAACTCATTATGCTCACACCCATGTAAATAAACTGAATATGTCCATGCATCAAAATATGAGAATACTAATTGATCTCAAACATATGTGACCAAATTATATATGTATATAACTGAATATTTCCCAATATATTATCCTAAACTAATGATTTAATGGATGATATATGACCACACCCATAATCAAACTTACATTTATGTTCCACTTAAATCCAATCATTATCATATCATAAAGAACCAACTGAAAAAAGAATGTTTTTCTTAAACCAATAAAAAATCACATAACATGAATTAAAGAAATTATTATATTTCAAAAATATTTATGAAAAATGAATCATATCATAATAAAATAAATTGTGTGATCAAAACCTCACTTCAAGAGATATTATCCTTGAAGGAAAAATATAGGTGAAAATACAAATTTTTCACAAAACCTCTTTGAAATGTTTATTAAAGATGAAATGAATATTCTTTTAAAAAAAACTCTAAGAAGGTAAATAAGGGAATTTTGAAACAATTATTATAAATATTTAAAAGTAAATTATCCTTTAATATAAATAAAAAACAAAGATAATAAATATGGAGTGGAAAATAAAAAAAATCTCATTATTATGATTTTGGACCATTATTACAAAAAGCCACATTAGTAAAACATTGGCTGACATTCATTTCATAAATAGGTAATGTAATATATGAAAAATATAATAATATTTTTTATTTATTTCAATAAAATACATTCCAAATGAAAAATATGTAAAAGGGAAAAACATATAATTTGATAAGAATGAGTGGTACTCTTAGTAATGTTATAATTTTATTCAAGAAACATTTTTACTAAAGAAGTTATTATTGATGATGAGATTTAATTTATGCAGATAAAACTAGTAGATTCCATATAAAATACGGTAATTTATGGATTATTTAAATCATGGAAATTATATTCATGTAATAAAGACTATGCCCCAATTAATTAGAAATTTAGTCAATAAGACTCTTACATAATATTCTCACAATGTTGGTCGCACTATTTATTTTGGTAAAAAAATTAATTAGTAATTAATTATTTTAGAATTATATATATATTTTTATATATTTTCTTTTAAACACTTAACTCATAACCTTTATTAGAAAATATATTAGATTATTATCAATTATCATTTGCATCGAGTGTTATTAATTGTATATTTTTTTCATGCACATCTCTAATGTCAATAAAAATTATAAAGAATTTATATTAATCATATCATTACAATATAATATATCGTAATTTAATACATCCTTCATATTTATTTATAATTTTACTATTTCATTCCATAAGTGTTTTATTTATATTGCATGAAAACGGAATCAAAGTTGGTTTATTTTGGTAATATTAGAAATCAAATATTATATTTTAATAATAAGTTGAATAATAAATATATAAATTAATGAACATTAAAAATCATTAGTTTATTATTGAATTTAATTAATATTGTTATTTATGTTCTCATAGTCATCCATAGAATAATATATAATTTTCCAAGGAGGTTGTTAGATTGACCCAAATATGGACATTTCACAGTTAATATATGACTATGGTTATAAAAGTGGTTTATTTTGGAATAATATCATTATAAAATAATGATGATGATATTATTTATATTATTTTAATTTTTTTAATCACATTTATGTGATTTTAATAAATAATAAATGAAATTAGATGAAAAATGGGACACGTTACTTTTTGGAGGTGGCAGTATGCAAAACACACATATAACATTTTCATTTATAAAATAATGTAATGGAGTGATGATGAATAATTGATTGACTCTTAATAAAATAATTATATTATATATATCAAATTTATTCTTTAAATTTATTATTATAATATTTGAATATTGTTGGCGGTGAAAACAGAGGACGTTGCTTCGTGGTGTTAGAAGTCAACAAAAACACACAATAAATGTTCTTTTGTTTTTATATGTTAATATAAGGTAATAAATAATGGCTTTTATATTAATATAATAATAATTCTGCAAAAAATATTGATACATATGGAATTATATTACTATATATTGGAATGGTTTCAAAGATATTAAGATAAAAATTATTAATTATAATTGTTCCTTATTGATTATACATAGTAAATTATTATATAATGTGTTTAATGAAAATTATATTTTAAGAAGACAAAATATGAATTATAAATTGGGTAGTATAAAATTTCAACTAATACAATCCTTTTTAATAATTTATTAATTTTCAAAATTAATTATAGTTCATTAAAAAGATATTACTAAATAATATTTATTATGTATAGTTGAAAATATAACATTATGGAGTCAAAATATAATTTTTATATGTTTAAGAAAAATATTATTGAAAAAAAATATTTTTCAATAAATAGAGGTTTTATGTTCAAATTATTATTTCTCATATTTATGGAGTTATTTTGATAAAAGATATAATATTTTTTTTATTCATCATATTCAAATTATCAAATGGTAATTTTTTCATAATTTTTTGTAATAATAAAATTTTCATCTAAAAACTAAATAGAGTATAAATATAAAACATGTATTATAAAATAATAATGTCCTAAAGGTGCAGTAATATGTTCTATAAATTGTATCCATGACCAATTCTATACTTCCCCTTAAAAATATCATGTTTTTAGTTTATTTGACTAATTTTATAAACACTTTTTGAATAATACAAAACCTATATTATATTTTATGTTTTTAAAATTTATTCTTTTTAAACATGACACACATCACAATAAAAATGATAATATTTTAATGATTTTGGTTCTTTGACTTATAAATTAATTAATACCACTCCTCTTTGTGAGAAACCATTGTAAAAAACCATTATAATTGTTTTGGTTTTGATAAATTTATTAAATAGAGTCCAAATACTGTGTTTGGGAAATAATAAAAACACCCCTTCCATTTCCTATATAAACCCACCAAAGATATAGTGACCTGAGATTTTCATACATCGACATTACAAATTTTTATATGAATATCAATTTCATTACACAAACACATGCTTGAGTATCATAACAGTATATTTCCTTTCAAAACTTGGAAACATATATAACCAGCCCATAATTCAGCTACATCATCTTCCACTTTGATCTCTATAAATAGAACCCTTATTAGACATACCATACATAAAACCATTCTTCTTATCCCCTGGAAAGGAGAAATCAGAAAGGGTGAGGTCCAATTCCCAATACTGGTAAACAAGAGAGATATCAATATAACATGGGTGTATGGGTAAAAAACATGATAATAAAATTTGAAAACCATACCTTACATATGATAGATCATACACACTATTCATGAAAGAAATCATGGAATTTCATTTCACATGAGTCAGAAGGTAATTAAATAATATGATCCCTAAGAGCATAACTTTTTCATAAAACATATATTTTTGGCATATATATAATCACAGAAAATATTTTTTCAATGCTACCCACCAAGATAATCATAACATGATAGGCTTGGACTACCCACAATATACCTCCTTCAGTCATGGGATAACCTCCATGTACCCTTTTTTGGTCTTGCGATAAACTCTAGTGTACTCACTTACATGGTTCAGATAACCTCCCATGTACCCATTAATCTCATATAACATTAATCATTACCCAATTCATTGGAGGGAGATATATGTTCCACCCATGACATGATGAAAACCTTACATACATGCAATGAAAATCATTAAAAATTCATCAAATCTAAACTTTTGAAATGAAATTACGTTCAGAATCATTTCATCATTTTCTTAATTCTTCACCCATGGAAGAGGAATTGGGTTTCATAAGAATTTTATCATGGTCTAACCCATGAGAGAGAATTAAGTATCAAAAAATTCATTTGATAAAAAAATAATCCATCTAAATAAATAATGATAATGGTATCCATGGTTAATATCCCCAAAAAATCATAAGTAACATCCCAGGATTTCATCTTATATGGAAAATTATTTTTAAAGAAAGATCACGTGGAACATTTATTTAGGAAAATATCCATTCTATGAAAATCAATTTTTTGAACTTCAAAATTGAAAAATTATCGGGGAAATAATTTTCATTGAAAACGTCTTTTAAATAATAATAATTTATACTTCGATGAATATAATGGTCATGATGTTGGGAAATTTAATTTAATGCTTTACACATTTAAATGATGATTCATTTCACAATTTAATAAAATCCAAATGTCCCATGTTTGGAAAATGAAAAAAAAATTTAAATTTTTTTAAAAAAGTTAAAAATGTGTAAAAATCAATTTAAAAAATCCTATCATAACATTAAAAAAATTTGAAAATATTTTTATTGACATAGACATAGACGAGAAAGGGTTTTCCATTGAAGAGACAAATAAATTCAGTTGTCATTAAAAATATTCTTTTAAAATATCATGTTTTTAAATAGAATACAATTATGGTTAAACATGAATTATCATGAAATAAAAATAGTAAAATAATAGTTATGAGTTTCCTTGTTGATTGATCGTTTTATTTCATCACTGGAAATATAATAAAAAACATTTCTGATAAATGATTATATTATATCATAAAAAACATACCACCTCGGTAAAATTGAATAAAAAAGTACCATAAAAAATAAAACCTGATGAAACATTAAATATCACTAAAGTATATATATTCATAATATAACATGTCTATGGGGTTGTATATACATCTCATAAAGGATGATGGGTGTATAACATAACACATCTCTCAAGAAAAGGAAATTGAGGCAAAAATCCACTACGTTAAGTCTTGAATTCCATCATACTCATTAATTTTTTTTAAATAAATATATGTTTATTATACATATAATAAAGAATAATAAATATATATATTATACTATATCGATTGTATTGTGACTTTTTTTAACTGGTTATTAACAATTCAATGTAAAATTCACGTTTCAGCCAATAACATCATTGTTTTTCATGTATGTTTTGGTTTGTTATTTTTGTTTCTCATACTTTTAGCATGGTTACATAAGCTCTATAATTTAATCCATGGTATAAATTTAATGACCCGTAAAATTAAATGTATTTTTTTTAAAAATTATTTTGAATTTTTACGAGTCTTCAAAAATTGAAGGTGCGTGATTCCGAGGCCTGGTGTGCCCTGAATGAATTTCTGAACTTTTTTAAGGTACATTCAGAAAAAATGTGGGCGGTTTTTCCTATCTTTTAAACCAATTCTCGGATTAAAAATCCAAGGGAACCTTTGAATCCGAAGCATTAGGAATCACTTAATCTTCACTTCGACCGCCGTGGGTCGGGGGGAAAAGTAAGATTTTGGACTTCTTAAAGAAAAGTAAAATAACATGTAATTGTTATTTTCTTTTCATTTTCTCCAATAGATTAGCGGAGGTGGGGGACCGGTGAATTTCCAATCCATTTAATGGCTTGACTCATCAACTGCGTAACTCTGTAGTTGTGAATTAAAAGCGGTTCATTAATTCATTTAATTAACCTCATTAATTCTTTAACATGTTACCCACCTTACCCCCTCCTATTTAAATTGAGCTCAAGATGCGGCTTTCAGGGCTTCTTCAATCGAGGAAAATCTGGAAATGTCCTATGGAAACTTCCACCTAGAGGATGAGATAAGATTCAGCGATCCGTGACGAGCACCACCGAATCACAAACCGATGGCAACAACGAAGGAGGTTTCGTCGATCGTCATCAGCGGACATCCCATCCAGGCAGTGTGTTTTTGTTTGTTTTGGGTTTAACATTATTGAAATGATTTTATTTAATCTTTAATGTTAGATAAATATTCCCCCGCTTGTTATCATGTTAACATGGAGGGCGCGGGCCGAACAAACAAGGCCTGGACCCTCCGCCGCTTCATTCATGTTGTGTTCTTTGAGAAATAAATTTAACAATTTTGAAGGCAACATGATACAAAGGGTCATGTTGTGACAGTGGTGGTCTAGGAGGCTCGTAGGCGTAGAAGGCCCCATGAACGGATCACCAGAGCATATCCGATGGCCCGCGGAAAGAATCGATGGCACGCCATGCCGACTGTGGATGGAGGAGGCCCACGGAAACCGGTCGCGGGTGGTGTGGAGAAACGCACCATAGTTTCCAGAGCCGACCTTTTAGAGCCAGTCGCACGGGAAAAGGGCGTTAGCAGCCTCAGCTAGCAGACCATGGAAAGAGGTGGCGACACGGCCCCATGCTGCGCCTCGTAGGCTGGAGACCGGTCAGCCATCTGGCTGACCATTGCACACGGTGGGGAAGTGCCCCACCGGCCAGATGAAACAGCCCCGCGTTCGCGATTCCAGTTAGAGACACGGTCATCTTTAAGGCAGACTAATCTGGAGGCGGGTCTGCCGAATGGGACAGACCCGCCCAGTCGGCTGAACCCGCGGGCCAACGCGGGTGGGCTGAGCCCCACCCGGTGGGCCGACCCATCTTCCACCCTGGCACGCGAACCAGCAGGGCCGACCAAAATGGGACGGACTGAGTGGACTGGTCCAACCCTTAATGGGATGGACCTAGGTGGGGTCAGGTAGACCTCGGGACCCGTTGCGTCGAGCCAGACTAGCCGAGTCGGACCGGGCCCAGACCTAACTGGCCCCCGAATAAAGAAACGTCTGTAACTGACGAACCGAGTGTCTGTTTGATACACCGTCAATGGCGTTGGGACCCCTTTTGGGAAACGTTCCCTTTGTCATATTCTGATGGGCCCGACCGAGCTAGGCCGGACCGAGGAGTGATCACCCCCATTTCACAGAAAGGGGTGTTACTAACAGACCAGGAATCCGATCAACGTGTCGTTTGTGGAATAAAGACACTTGTGACAAGGAGGCCTTTTGGAGATAATCTATGTGATTTTTGACGGAGTTTGACATGCGGCTCAGGTTAGATCAGACTTGAATCTAACTAGGACCTTTTTACAAAAGTGCACATATATTAAAGACCAGGTGTCAGATCGACACACCGTCTATCACGTTGGGACCCCAATGATAGAGTGTTCCCTTATGTATGAATTTTGCAGCACTTAATACCTATGGAAATATGACTGATGTCTTGAGGAGAAGATTATTTGAGAGATCAGGCGTGTGTTGTGTGGGAATCCAGTGGCTAGATGTGACGTGAAGAAGAAGAGTGATCAATATGGGTCAGCATCAGAAACTCCAGAGTGAGATGATCTAGTTGTATGACTAATCATCCCTACCTCTAAACCAACGACCAATATGGGTCAGCACCAATGACCAATAAAGGTCAGGACCAATGACCAATACGGGTCAGTACCAGTGACCAATATAGGTCTTCACCATTGACCAATACAGGTCAGCATCTAGCGACGAATACGGGTCAACATACAGTGACCTATACGGGTCATCAGTAGAGCTACTACAGATAAGATGATTTGGATTTATGAATAGTTATCCCTATCCTAGTAACCTTGAAATTATACCATTAGAGTGAGATGTATATTTTTCTTTGTGCTTCATGATTTAGATCATGATTGTGATATTAAATTTGTGGTATTTCTTGTGTTTTTTTCCTTTGTGGATCACTGAGAGTCCTTCAAGGGTATATAGGTCCCCTACTGAGTTTTTATACTCACCTCTGCATGGGATCCTCCCGCATGTGTGTGTTTGGTGCAGACTACTGATGCTCTGAGGTAGAGTTTGGAGGTTCGGGACATTATGGATCTTGGAGCGATGGGAGCAGTCGAGATCCCCTTTTTCAACTTCAGGATTAAAGTTACCACCCTCCAGGTAGAGCTCTAGGGATGATGCAATATCTTTTTTACTTTCTTTTTAGTTCTTAGGGATTGTATTATAGCCCATGATTTTCAGTTTATAGTTTTACTTATGGATATACATTACTCGCATGGTTATATGTTACTTTTGTTGGTTGTTTAGTTCACTTTCACTTTTTGAGTTTGTACAGGTCTCTAAGGAAATGCCTTCCCTGTTCGGGAAAAGCCTTCAGGTGCTAGTCACCTACCCTTGGCCTATGGATGGCGGGCTTGGGGTAGTCATGTCCGGGCCCCATGGGACAAGTCGTGACAAAGTGGTATCAAAGGGTGCTTGGTTCTACCAGAATAACTAAGAGTATACTTTTAATGAGGCAATGATGTAAAGTGTATTGATTTCAGTTATCTGTACAATGAGTCTAGCATTGGTGTGGTAATTGACATATCCATACACTAGGACCCTAAATTCTATTTTCTGACACAGTACATGAAAACACCGATTTCTAGCATTTTGAAAAGTTTTCTAGATCTTTCTTGATTCATCTCACCAGGTATAACATACCGACCATGGAATATCTATTTCTAAAAAGATGCCTCCATGATGAAAGCTACCTAGGATTCCGGTTAGAGATCATGGAAGTGTCCCACCAAGTGACGAGGCATCAGTACATGGACCAGTCACATTGATGGAACCCTCGGGTGGTGTACCAGCCGCACCACCACCAGTTGAGTAGCAGATGCTACCAGTTGATCATGCATGCCAGATGAGCGCATTTCATGAGTTCCAAAGACAGAGGTCTATGAGGTTTCTAGGTGAGATGAACCCCCAGGCAGTGGAGTACTAGCTTGAGGCAGTTTTTTGAGTCTTCTGATTAGTAGAGACACATGTTGAACATATGTTGATCCTTTCCACGAGCCTTCTTGAGGGCTTGAAAGGATGATTTTGGAGCTCGACGCTCCAGTTTCATGAGACGATGACACTCACCTAGCTGGACAATGAAAGCCTTTTTAGGCTAATGTTTGTGCCAGTGACCCTACGATCTATGTGTATTCAGGAGATGTTTCATTTACAGCCAGACAGCCAGAATGTGTATCAGTACTTGGCGAGATTTACTGACCTCTCCCAATAATCCACTGACATGGTATAAGACTCTTACTTAAGGGCCCTAACTTTTATGTAGGGGCTCCGATGAGAGATCAGAGATGCGACAGTTTCTATCAGCATCCTGATGTAGGATAGAGTGATAGAGTGAGATTTGCTGATGGAGAGATTGATTTTTAAGCACGCAACGATAGTGAGAGCCCCTACCAGAGGATAGGTAGAAGAGTCATCTGCAGTTGGCCGTAGACAGAAGACATAGAAACCCAAGAGGGCTATACCAATTCGAAGGGAGACCCAGGGATGCAGGGTTATAGGTGCGAGGATCGAGAGGCCGAGGTAGCCACCAGTGAGGTATGATCTGTTTTTCCTATGGGGGACAGGGTCACAGAGCTCATGATTGTCTGACTCCCTGTGCGGATGATTGGATGATGTTGGAGGGGCCACCGAGGTAGTGACAATGGTTGGATCAAGAGAGTCAGCTAGGTGGTGGATGAGGCAGGGGAGCAGGACATGTTGTGGGAGGAGGTATGGACCACCAGGAACTTCCACCACCACCCTAGGCAGTCCACCATAAGCCTAACAAGTATGTGGACGGGGAGAGGCCCAACTACAGGCAGTAGAGGCTCACGATCCTGATGCCCCTAAGATGATACGAGGTACGATTTTTATCTTCTCTACATTAGCAGCAGTGCTTATTGACATAGGTGTTAGCCATTATTTCATTGTCATGGGCCTAGTTCGGGACTCTAAGATTCCAACTGAGCTTTTATCTTGACCTTTTCATTTGGATACTTTTATAGTAGGGTAATTAACGGTCACACCCTAGTTTTGATATAATGATATTACACTCATAGGAGAGAGTTTCATATAGGATCTTCGAGTTGCGGTGTTGAATCCCTACGACGTCATTTTAGGCATGGACTGGCTATCAGCAGCCCACACATAGATTGACTGCTTGAGACATACAGTGCGATGTATGCGTAGAGATGGAGTCCAATTTTCCTTTGTTGGTGAGAAGAAAAACATAGCAGAAATAGATGGACTTGCACTCAGGATGGTGTAGCCAATTACATATCAGCTGGCTTGCATGGCCTTCGAATAGGTGTATGAGGTGAGTCCACAGTTCCAAGTGGTGGTGGATGAGTATGAGGACGTCTTTCTAAAAGATGTACCAGGACAACCTCCTCATAGAGAGGTAGGATTCCTCATTGACTTGTACCTAGGAACAACAACGATATCAACACCAGCATATCTGATGGTCGTTGCGGAGATCTGAGAACTGAGGGTACAGTTGGAGGACTTACAGAGGAAGGTATTCGTAAGGCCCAGTGTTTCTCCATGGGAATACCTAGTGTTGTTTTCCAACAAGTCATACAAAATATTGAAGCTATGTGTGTACTTATAGTGCCTAAACCAGGTTAATGTGAATACAAAGTATCCACTTACAAGGATTGATGATCTCTATGATCTTTTAGAAGGAGCAAAGAGGTTCTCGAAGATAGAACTCAGATTAAGCTATCACCATATTCGTGTGTGGGATGAGGATATCCCAAAGACAACCTTCTGATGTTGGTATAGACATTATGAATACCTAGTGATGTCGTTCAGCGTGACAAAATCCCTTATAGTGTTCATGGGTCTCATGGATAGGATATTCTAGACCTACTTAGACCGGTTTTTAGTGGTCTTCATAGATGACCTCATGGTGTACTCAATGTCCTAGGAAGAGCAAGTTGTACCCTTGAGGATCATTTTGGACACACTCCGAGAGCACCAGTTATATGGGAAGCTCTCAAAGTGTGATTTCTAGATACATAAGGACCACTTCTTGGGACATGTCATCTCATAGGATGGAGTTACAGTGAATCTAGTGAAGATCAAGGGAGTACATTCTTAGGAACCACCTTAGAGTGGAATTGAGGTGTGGAGCTTCCATGGATTAATAGGATAATATAGGATGTTCGTACCCAATTTCTCCAGAGTATCATCACCTATAACTACCTTGAAGAAGAAGGACAAACCCTTCCTATGGTCAGAGACCTTTCAGAAAAGTTCCTCCCTGACTATGACTTTGAGATAGTCTATACTCTAGGGAAAGGGAATGTAGTGATAGAGCCTTTATCTTGAGATCGAGTTTGCAGCTACTGAACGAGGATTCAGAGTAGTTATCATCGCTTCAGATATCCTACATGGATATAGATGAGACATGATACCTCCAGTCAATGATAGTTTCCCCTCCACTCCTTCAGCGAGCCAAGGAGGCGCAACTCAGAGATAGCAGTTGCGAGATTACACGTGCTCAGATATCCTCAGACCATGAAACTGATGTATATTCCAAAGGTGGGGAGCATGCTATCCTTTTCAGAGGAAGTACAGTTGTTCCAGTGTTTCTATGATAGGAGGTGTTGAGGTAGTTCCATACATCCCCCTTTGCAGTACATCTAGGCGTGATGAAGATGTATCAGGACCTTCGAAGTTAGTACTAGTGTCTAGAGATGAAAAAATATGTGGCAAAGTTTGTTTCTAGATTCCTTACTTTCCAGCAAGTGAAGGCCGAGCACCAGGTACCTACAGGCTTGACCCAACCCCTTGAGATACGAGAGTAGAAGTGGGAAGGGATATCAATGGACTTTGTGAAGAGTTTACTACATATGTCTAAAGGGCACAATACCATCTATGTTATCGTTGATTGAGTAACCAAGTCAACCAACTTATTTTATATTAGAAAAAAGGGTTCGGTAGAGAGGTTTGGATGTCACTACATTCAGGAGATCGTGCGACTTCACAGGGTTCCTTTGACGATAGTATCAAATCGTGATGCACACTTCATCTCTTGGTTGTGGAAAGGATTGTAGGAAGCTTTCGGGAATTAGATTCTCTTGAGCACAAATTTTCTCCCACAGACAGATGGTCATACTAAGAGGACCATCCAGATCATTGAGAACATGATTCGTGCATGTGACCTAGATTTTGGTCACAATTAGGAGTACCACTTTCCCTTGGTGGAGTTTTCATACAATAATAGTTATCACTCCACCATTGGTACAACCCCTGTTGAGGTGTTGTATGGATGACCGTGTAGACTGACATTGTACTGGATGAATATAGGAGATAAAGAACTCGAGGGCCTAGATATGGTACGTTCTACCACTGAGAAGGTGTTGTTCATCCGAGAGTGGATGACGACTACACAAAGCCAACAGAAGTCCTATGATAATAGGCGACAGAGACCACTGGAGTTCTTAAAGGGGGACCATGTATTCTTGCGATTATCCCCTCGACGAGGACTATAGAGATTTGTTCAAGGTAGAAAAATCTCATTGAGGTTTATCAGACCATTTCTAATACTTTAGAAGATTTTCAAGGTGGCATACCACTTCGCACTACCACCATAGTTGGAGAGGGTTCACGACGTCTTCCACGTATCCCAGCTGAGGAGATACGTGATTGACCCATCTCACGTCATCAAAAATGGCGAGCTGGAGATTGACGATGGGGTGAATTTTGAAAAGTGCCTAGTAGAGATAGAAGATCGACAAGATCATATCCTTCTTTGGTTGTTGATACCTCTGGTGAAATTTCTGTGGAAGCACATGAATCTCCAAGAGAGAACATGGAAGCGAGAGGTTCATATGCTTGCCCAGTAACCCTCCTTGTTTGTGTAGACTTTTTTGGATTTCGGGGACGTAAATTCCCAAGGTGGGGAGGATGTAAAGACACAAAAAATTCCATGTTATTTTTTAAAAATTATTTAGAATTTTTATGAGTCTGTGAAAATTGACGGTGCATGATTCTGAGGCCCGGTGTGCCCATAATGAAATTAGGAAGTTTTTTAAGGTACGTTCAGTAAACATGCGGGTGGAATTTTGTATATTTTGAATTGGTGCTCAGAATAAAAATCTAAGGGTACTGTTGAATCTACAGTGCTAGGATTCACATAAAAGAAGATTCACTTCGATAGCATTGGGTTGTGAGAAAAAGTTAGTTTTTGGAATTTTAAAAGAAAAGTAAAATAACATGTGATGGTTATTTTATTATCTTTTTCTCAAAAAGATGAGTGGCGGTGGTGGGATCATTGACTTGTCAAGATATTTAATGTCTTGACTCATCAACTGCATAACTCCACCGTTGTGAATTAAAAGAGGATAATTAATTCATTTAATGAACCTCATTAATTCTTCAACGCGTTATTCACCTTTCCTCCTATTTAAATAGAGCTCGGGGTGGGGCTTTCGCACGGCTTCTTCAAGTGAGGAAACTCGGGCGAAGTCTTGCGGAAAAATATAACTGGGATATGAGACCAAATTCATTGACCCGTGATGAGCGCCATCGAATCATGAACAAACAACAACAACAAAGGAGGTTCCGTCGATCTTTTTCTGCAGATGTCACATCCAGGTAGGGGGTTTATGTTTGGGTTTGGTTTAAAATGATTGAAATGAGTTTATTTAATCATTAATGTTAGATAAATATTGTACCTCTTGTTATCATGTTAACGTGAAGGGCGCGAGCCAAATGAACAAGGCCCAGACCCTCCGCCCTTTCGTTCATGTTGCATTATTCGGTAAAGACTTTCCTAAATTTTGAAAACAATGAGAGGTAGAGGGTCACAATGTAATAGTGGCTATTCAGAAGGCTCGTAGGCCTAGACAACACCAACAATGGACTATCAGAGCATGTCCGCTAGTGGCAGAAAGAACTGCCAGCGTGCCATGATGGCGGTGGCCGGTGGTGGGAGGAGGAGGACCACAGAAATCGGCCATAGGCGGTGGGGATGCGGCACACCGTAACACACCATGGTGGAAAGAGGTGTTCGGCCCGAGCCGACCGCATGGGAGAAGGGTGGTACCCATAAGTGTCGTTGGCAGCAGCAGCCACAACAGGAGGGCCAGTGCATCCCCGCGCCGCGTCTGCAGGAGACCGGCCGACCATCTAATTGGCCATTGCACATAGTGGGGTAGTGCCTCACTGGCCGGATGAAACATCCTAGCATCCACGGGGCTAGTTGGAGACATGGGAATGCCGAATGGGCCAGACCCGTGGCTTTGTGGGCCAGCGTGGGTGGGCCGAGCCCCACTCACCAGGCCAGGCCAACTGTGAATCGAGCCCACCCTGACGGGCCGGACCCAGTGAATCGGATCGACCCTTAACGGTCCGGACCCGGGTGGGGTGAGGTAGACCCTTAGACCCGTTGTGTCGGGCTGACCTGGCAGAGTCGGACCGGGCCCAGCCCTAACTGGCCCGCGAACAAAGAAACTCTTGTAACTGATGAACCTGGTGTCCATTTGACATGCCGTCAGTGGCATTGAGACTCCTTTTGGGAAGTGGTCTCTTGGGCATATTTCAGCGGGTGGGACCAAGCTGGGTCGTACCATGTTGCGGTCAACCTGGTTTCACGGAAATGGGTGTAACTAACAGACCAGACATCCGATCGATGCGTCGTCTGTGGCATAAGGACCCGTGTGACGAGGCAGTCCTTTGGAGATACTCTAAGTTATTTTTGAATGAATTTTATGTCTGACTTGGGTTGGATTTGACTTTACTCCAGCTGGGACCTTTTTACAAAAATGCCCATATCTCAAACACTGAACGTCTGATCGACACACCATCTATCACGTTGGGACCCCTATGATGGATCGGTCCATTGGGTATTCATTTTTTGGGACTTTTTAAAGGTTGAAATATGACCGATGGCTTGAGGAGAAGATACTTCCTGAGATAAGGCGTGCTTCGTGTGGGATCCAATGGAAGGTTGTGACATGAAGAAGAAGAGAGACCAATATGGGTCAGCATCAAAAACTACAGAGTGGGATGATATAGCTATATGACTAATCATTACTACCTCTGTAATAGAGACCAATACTGGTTAGCACAAGCGACCAATATAGGTCAGCACCAGCGACCAATACGGGTCAGCACCAGTGACCAATATGAGTCACCACTAGGGAAAAATATGGGTCTACATCTAGTGACCAATATGGGTTAGTAGATAGTGACCTTTACGGGTAAAAAGTAGAGTTTCTACAAATAGGATTATCAAGATTTACGACTAGTCATCCCTATCCCAGTAACCTTGAAGGTATATCATTAGAGTGAACTGTCTCTTTTTCTTTGAGCTTCATGATTTAGATCATGCTTGTTATATTACATTTTTGGTATTTCTTGTGATTTCTTTCTTTGCAGATTACTAAGAGACCATAGGGGGTTTCGAGTTCCTCTAATGAGTTGTTATACTCACCCCTGCATGGGCTCCGCCCGCACGTGTGTGTCTGGTGAAGACTACTAACACTCCGTGGAAGACTTTGGAGGTTTGGGACTTAATGGATCTTGGTGCGACGGGAAAAGTCAAGATACTCTTCTTCGACATCAGAATTACAACTAATCAAGGTAATCTATAAATAATATATTCATTATGTCCATAAAGATAGAGGAGACATTAGTAAGACTGAATGGAATCACTACATATTCATAGTGTCCACACCTTGCAGGGAACACTATTTTGGGTATATCCTCTTTATTAAACCTAAATTCATGATATCTAGAATGATGTTCAATCATGGAATGGTATTTAGGTATGCAGTGTTGATCAAATAGGACATTAATACGTGGTATAAGATACTTATTAATGATAGTAATCTGGTTCATCTCCCCATAATCAATGTTTTATCATATCAAACCAACATTCTTTTAAAAAAATTACAATTTTCACACCATGGTGTCACACTTGGATGAGTGAATCCAATTTCATGGTTCTTATATATTCTCATTTTGAATTTTAATAACACCATCAAGACTATTATATAGGTATTTTTTGCAATTGGTGTGGCAGCACGTATGATTTCTTTTGAGAAACCCACATCATGTTTTGGTGGAAGGCTAGGAATCTATTCTTGAATGATGTCAAAAAAATCCCACACAATAGGCATATAATCTATTTTCATCTCATCCCAAACCATATGAGAAAAATTATCCTATTTAATATGAATAAAACCCCATATAATAAATTATATTTCCATCGAATGTTCATATTTATCATCGCACTGATAGATAATCATAGGATAGTCTGGAATATGAAAAATGAATTCACATCCATAGAAACTTATGTGGTACATATGCAGGGAAATAAAATCAATGCATAAGATAATGGAAAATTCAACAAGATGAATAATGACATGATTTAAAAGAATCAAATTCCAAAAAATTCCAGCCGAGGAGGAATCATAGACTTGACATTTGATAATCATACAATTACAGGTTATAACTTATAAGCCTACATCTAATAACTTTTTTCGGCATTATGACACCCATACGAAATATATTTGGTATAAAAGAATGTGTATATACAAATTCATATAATACAATAGTGGTTATACATGAGATGACCTCTGTACCTTCCACCAAGTCATTCATATACCTCTCATCCAAAATAGTGATCACATGAGACTTCCCTTTATCCCTCAACCAAAATAATTTCTATAGTCATTAATTTCCATCAACCACCATATTTGGGAACTTGTATGAATAAAGCCCAAACACCTTCCAAATGAATCCTTGATTTGTGGGTGGTTAATTATTTGGAAATTTTTCATTAATCATATCATTAGGTAAATTATTCCCACCACCACTTCATTTTTCCACACAATGAACCTCCTCTCCATAGTTAAAACACTAGTAGTACCCTTTTTAAAATTTTATCCCAGTTTCCTTTCACACATTGAGCATGATGTAAATACCATATTATTCCCTCTATGTTATTAGATACTCCCTTTATTTCCATCATTATTTTCTTATCCTACCAATTTGATTGATGGTTCACTCCAATCTCAAGTTCCACCTTGATAGAACAAAGAACGATTTATTCATAGCTACTGAATTCCCGTATGGATAATTCCCTTCATAGAATTTATTTTAAGACTCTAATGAATTTATCTACCCTATGTTATGGAAGTATGAAAATGATAGATTCATATCTCGAATGTTTTGTAAAAGTTTACTCATAAGTACCAATAGATTCAATATCATTCTACTTTAGCACACAGAATTCATTGTACATTTTTATGAATAATTAGAGGGAATTATTTATTGAAAAATATTTTTGTGAACTCATCCCAATCCATGTATTCATTGTCATCATGTTCCCTTATATCCTTGATGGGAGTCCACCATTTATTTTCTTCACCCTCCAAATGATAGAAAACAAAAATGACTATTTCATGTTCAAGAAATTGGATAAAAAATAATATATTTTCATTTTTACTGATAAATTTCTCCGCAACATGTCAGATGGGAAGATCCAATGATAGAAGGTGTATGTTAGATCCTAAAGGACTCAATATAATGGTTTTCCCTCCTTTACTCATTCATATTTTCAACATGATTAATTTCATGACAAATTTTCATGATCATATCAGTGAGATTTTTCATTCCATGTCCAATAAAGTTTCAATAACCATGAATAAAATCATTGAATTGTAAGTCGTACATAGTATTAATGTCATTCCACTGGGTTCCATCCATTTTCTAAAACCAAAAAATCATAGTGTAAGAAAAAAAATCATTGGGGGGTACCACATAATCATGAATAAACACATATATGTTTTCTAAATTTTGAAAAATTGTTTTTAATATATGAAGATTAAGTTTATATTAGGTCGTTAAAAGTCATCATGCATTTCAATACATATGATGGTTCATTAATAGTTTGTTAATTTTCAAAGCATATCCCCAAGGAGTTTCAAATCAGGCGTGTCGTAAGGCCCATTATCGTGCACCCAGTGATGTCATGTCTAGCTCAGTGCACCATTTTTTAGAGTTATTACCACTAGGAGCCTATGTGAAAATTCCAAATCCATATGTAATATCCAGATTAAGATTTATTTCTTGGAAAATACTCACTCTATCCTTTACCAAAATTTGAAGATATTTTCCTATACATGGAATCAGCCTTAGACGTATCATTAGACATTTCCTTTGTGGTCTCACTAAAAAATTTGCATAATATATTCTAAATGATAATGAAACATATCTTTTGATAAAAACTATAATGAAATGATATTTTCATAAATACATATTACATATTTTTAAATGAATTTTTATTACATTACATTCGCATGATTAGGGATCATAAAGGTATTGTGCCTTTGGATACATGGAAACACAAAAAAATGGTCCATCAGTGAACTCCAACATCTCCTACTATATTATTAATAACTTTCACCCTTTATAGAAATATAATACATAATATCCTTCTTAATATCTTATGGAAATGAAATATAAGAGATGGTGAGATCATATCCTCAATAAGTGTAAACAAGGGAGTTGTCTATATAACATGAGCGTATGGCTATGAAAACATTATAATGACATATGAAAACCATATTTTTCATATCATAGATTGTAAACATGAATCATGGAATTAATTCTGACTATTCATTATACATGAATCATAATGGAATCAACAAATGTGATCCATGATAAAATAAGATAATAAGATCTTTATTAATTTTTCAATGTGACATAAAACTAATTATACCCTTAAAATTATTATTATTAACTAAATGATTATTTTATTTAAAAATTAAATTAAAAATACCTAGAAAATTATTTTCAATAAATTTATTTAATTTCTGAATTCTACCTGTTGAAAAATGGTTAAGGTGAATATTTGGGATTTTTCTAAAATACATGAATTTCTTTTTGAATAGTAAAAATACAGTTTTGAGTTTTCGGTAGTTTAATGACATCATAATGATATAATAATTATTATAAAAGGATTTTTGACTTTGGTACAGTAACATATGACATGAGGTGTCCCATGTGGCTACAATCATGGGAAAATAGCATGGGAAAGCTCATGATTTTGAAAAGACCACTAATGAGGTGTCCCTTTTAATTAATAAAAAACTCCTTCTCAATTACTATAAATACCCACTCACCCCCTTTGTTTTACTTCATTGAAAACTCATTATCCTCAAAGATCAGGTAGTATTACCTCCCTAGGAGTCCTCCCAAGGTGTCCTCAATCCCCCAAGGTCCCAAAATTCATGTTTTGGGAGTTACTCTACAAGGGAAGAGAATCAACTACCCTTCTCTCTTTTTAAAGCTTTGATTTTATGTTTTCTCTTTTAATTTAAATTGGATTATTTTGGTATATGGAATTATATATTCCCATTTCTATCCATATTATTTAAGAGTGATTATATAACCCTTTTATCCCACCAATCTATTTTATTAATTTTTATGTGACGTCGTTAGGCTGCTGAATTTTCATGAAGGATTTCTCAATTTTTATTTTATTTTAAGTTCCTTTCTTTTCCTATTTTTCCCTAATCTATCCTCATCCAAATGATATGATAATTACAGTACCATTCATGAACTGTAATTATATTATTCTAATGTTATATTTCATCATAATCTCTGTTTCCCCCTCCTATTATAGTAAAAATGAAAACACCCGTACGAGATGTGTTTTATCACATTCAAGGATGACAGGTTCTCAATTTTCATTCAAATATTCAATTCTGGCAATGAATCCATTTTTATTGTTGAACCAAATAAAAATATATGTACTTACTCTCATTTATTTTCTGGAATCCTTACAAACTCATAAGATATAATCATAATACAAAACAAGTTCATTATGAACAGAACCGCCAAGTTAATCAAAAGATTTGTAATTAAAATTTAACCATTGAAACATCATCAGGGTATGTAACCCAAAAACATTATAAGATCATTTATATATATTTAATGTAATTAATAAGATATATTAACAATTACGGATGTTTAAACACATTTCAAATGAACTTCTATTCATAAATACAAGTAAACATATCATGAAACCCAAGGAATAAAATGCTTCCCAAACAATAAAATTGAACCTCTTAAACCAATAAAAGGGGAAATTAATGAACCTAATAAGGTTATAATAAATAAATTACATGTATAAGAGGTTCTGGAATAATTAATTAATGAAGACGAATTTTATTATTCTTGTCATTGAAACAAATGAAGAACACACTCAAGCATAAGGTAAGGGGTTTCTTATCTATCTTTTAATTCTGTGATATTTCCATTGTTCGCCACTTATTTATTTCATGTGATATATGTGTACTTATATTCGATATATAATAATATTATTCCCTTTATATTCATGGTATTATATGATTAATTTTATGAATATTGACTTTTGGTCATACAATTCAATTGATTGCAATATGGTAAGGGACTTTGTCTTAATTTCCATTTCATTGAGAACTTCTTAGTATTGTGCACCTAATATTTCTTATGTGGAGTATATACTATACATTATAGGTCATTAATCATTTCAATTTGTAATTATATTATATATATATTCTAGTTTCATGGATACAAGAATTTTCGTAAGCTGTATACCCTTTTACATACGGCGTTGATTTGTAAAGTTATGTTAACTATGGAAATATTGATGAATCAGTATTCATTACTCTATAGGGATATTGAGATGGAATATTGTAGTTTTATTAAATATATATCGAAATAATTCTTTGAAAATGAAGCAGAAGTTGGGGCCCACTCTAGCCCCTCGATGCATCAATATGTCTCATTAGAAAAATCAGTTGACGACAAACCCTTCGAGTTTGTTTCCAAAAATCAGATGGGTTTCTACACATAGACTTAAACCATTTTGATGGTATGTTGGTATTATGTGATAGATACATGAAGTCAAAATAATAATCATTCCCATTATTCAGTATTAATTATTACTATCCATGTGGTAGTCACTATGAAAAAAATTTATGGATGCAGTTTCATTCCCACTTTATTAATAGAGTGAGTTTTTCATTTATTCGCCACACCATATTGACTATGCCAACTAGTTTATGATTAATTTATTATTGATTAATGATTCATCTATTTGTAACCCTTATTTAGCATTTGATCTCACCCCTTCCATTTGTTTACCTTCAACGGGTTTTGAAGAAGAGATCATTTATTGAGTTTCAGTGGATGTAGTATTTAGTTTTTGTTATGAATTGTATCTTGTTACCACTCCCAATGTAATTTTAGTTACATCTATGTATATAGTTTCTTTAAGATTACTAAACTGATCATTCCTTCAGGATTTTTTTTCCATTTTACCATGCCAATGTAACAAGTAATGGACTGGATCTGGTATAGAGGGTTCGGGGTGTTACAGTTGGTATCAAAGGAAGTTTAGTAAGAACCTTGGAAACTTGATTAGAAAATGAGTATTAGGGAACAAATCCCTAATGTAGGATTTGAGGACACACATACAAGAAATTCCTAGAATTTTGGTAAGGAATAGATTATATAGATCTTTCTAGAAAATACATCTATGTCTAGATACAAAGTGGTAGAGGTGGCTCTCACACAAATGTACCTAAGAGTGAAAACTATGACAAGAAGTTTCAGCCTTGACCCGAGGTATCCCAGTACATAAAAATAGTCCTTTATGCACTCATGGTATTGAATCTACTAGGAGATATGCTTAGGATAATTAACATTTTCTACAAGCCATTATGAAGGATCTTAATGTAAAATTTTTACTCAGAGAAACCATGTTTATCAGTGTAGCTATGCATAGAATATTAGTCTATGTTATGTTATTTTCTATTTGAGATTAAAAACATAATCTAGTGAATGCCATTATTTAGAAATGGTACCTAATGGAAGAAAGGGAATCAATACTCATAAAAATTCTAGGGATTTCCCCACTGAGAAAGTAAACACATTCAATGTTGGAGGAGATCAGATCATGACCATATTGGGACAAGTTACTCAGGTTTTGACGAATAACTATGCCACACCAGTGTTTGATCGTTTCATGTGGAAGAAGCCCCCATACTTTTGTGGGACTTCTAATCCAGTGGTTTCTGAGCTGTGGATCAAGTCACTCGAAACAATATTCAGGGCATTAAGATGCAATGAAGATGAAAAGGTAGTGATGGAAGTATATTGTCGCAAGGGTTACGTTGATCAATGGTGGTCCTTGATCTATAATACCACTATGGTAGAAGAAATATAAGATATAGAATGTATGAATTTTAAAGAAATAATATTTGAAAAATATTTCCCCATCAGCAACGAACTGAAATGAAAATGAAATTTTGTAGCTTAATGAAAATGGAAGAAGAAAGTATTGCAGAGTATGAGGCTTCTTTATCAAGACTAGCCAGGTATTCCATAGATTACGTACGAGACTCAGAAGACAAGATTGATCATTTCTTTGTTGGTCTTAAACCACGCCTTTTAATTCCATTGTCTTCTCAAACATTTTCATCATATGATGAAATTGTATCAAGTGACATCAAAATAGAGGAGGAATTTTCTAGATCAAATTTGTTCAAGGGAATACATTATAAGAAGTGGTACTATGATAACCATGGAAAAGGTAAAGCCCCAAATAAGAACAAGGGGATGATGAAATTTTCATTATGTGAGAACTACAAAATGAATCATCTTGGTATATGCTTGAAAGGCATGGGAGTCTACTATAAGTGCTGAGAAAAGGGTCATCGATCCGATTAATTAAAGGGGAATAAACAAGTCAATAATATTCAATGATATAGTTTTAGAGATATAGGAAACTATGAAAATGATTGTCCTAATCGCCAAAGAAAATTGACTCAGTAAAGGACACGGGAGAAAGGGAAAGTATATTCGATTACAACCGCAGATGTTGAAGTTCCTAATGATGTGGTGGAAGGTACTTTAATTATTTCCTCAAACATATCCAACACTTTATTTTAGTATAGATCATAAAATTCATTTATATTTTCACTGTTTTCCAAGAAAATTAGACATGTCCAATTTGATTTAATAAAGGATTTTTCAGTAAAAACTCATATGGGATGTATCATTGCAGCAAAGGCATGTTGATTAGTCCCCCTCATGGAACATAAAGGGACTTTAGTTGCTAACCTTATCATCATACCAATGAATAACATTCATTTAATTCTCGATATGAATTTCCTGTCAAATTATGATGTGAAGATTTAATGAAAGAAGAAGGAAATTAAAATCATTGAAAATGGTATATAATTCCTTATTTTTAGATAATAAACCTCGCTATCTGATTTTTATCTAGATCCACCCCCAGTAGAACTATTTAATGAAATTATGGGAGAGGAAGAGAAGCCAATGTCTATGGGTGATGAAATAAATATTCAAATTGAAGATGTACAAATAGTGAAAGAATATATTGACGTATTCCTAGAGGATTTACCTTGGCATCCTATAGTGTAAGAAGTTGGGTTCTATATTGATTTAATTCCTAATAAAAGACCTATATAAAATAATCCCTATGAATGGTCAATATGGAGTTAGTGGAGCTAAAGAATAAACTAGATGAAATGAGTGAAAATGATTTATTCGACCTTGTATTTCTCTATAGGGAGCCCCTATCCTCTTTTTTCAAGAAGAAAAATGGATCCATGAGGCTAAGTATTGATTTCATGGAAATAAATGCTATTACATTAAAGAATAATTATCCTCTTCCATTAATTGTTTATTTATTTAATCAACTTCATGGAGCACAATACTTTTCAAAGATTGACCTTTGATCTGGATATCATCAGCTACATGTGAAGAAAGAAGATATTCCAAAGATAGTGTTTTGAACTAGGTATATGTTGAAAAAGTGTTGTTTTCAACAATACTTATTTTATTAGGGGGAGATTGTTGAGAAAAATACTCTGTATTTTTATGATGATTTTGATGCTCACAAATAGCCTTGTTTGTTATTCTAACGATTTTACCTTAACTGTATTTCAGGAAATTAATATTCTTTATTTCTATATTTTGGAAAAATATTAAACCATTTAATCCACATGAAATATTTCACAAAGTGTTCGGAAATTTTTTTAGTGCATTTTGATGTTCTAGAAACACTGTTCATGCTCTATGTGATCAGAAATCACATTATCATGTTCTATAAACACTGTTCATACCCTATGTTGAGGAGCGTAGCATAAGGATGGAATCTATCATTTACTTTACGGGATGTCAGAAATGTATGGTTAATCAACCATACATTATCAATAAAAATGATGGTTAAGAAACCATACATTATCAATTAAAAGTATGGTTAAGAAACCATACGTTATCAACAAAACTAGGGAAGAAGAACCCTATGTTTGGGAGGAACCATACGTTTGAGATATCCGAAAAGTATGGAAGAAGAACCCTACATTCAAAAGGAACCTTACGTTTGGGGTATCAGAAAACTATGGAAGAATAATCCTACATTATTATGGAACATTATGTTAGTTTCTCAAAATTATAACCAATCAACCTTACTTTTATAAACAACCTTACGTTTTATCAAAAAGATTGTAAAATGTACCTTATGTTTTGAAGCTGATAAAAGTATAGATTATATACTCTATGTTAGAGAGTTGAAGAGAAAATTATGTATGATAAACCTTATGTTGTGAACCTTACATTGTGGACCTTATGTTGTGAACCTTATGTTTAGGAAAATAATGCTATGCAGTTCAACCCTACTTTTAGCATCAGAGATTTCAAATACAAATTTATCGAACAACAGTCTTTATACGGATTATCATGCTAATTTCAAGCCAAATTAAAAGACCCCTTTTAAATAACATCTTTTACTCTTTCAAAGATGGTTATTAATGATTCAAAGGATCGATTTAAGATGATCTTTTCATGCCGAATATTTGGGGGAGTTACGATTTCTCTATTATTCAAACATTTGAATATCGTAATTCTAAAGGCGACATTTGTGGATCTAAATTTGAATGGAAAACATTATTTTTTATTCTATATATCTTTGATATTTTGTATTACATAAGATAGAGGTGAGTCATCTAAAAGAAGATCATAATAACAATATCTTGTGTTTTTCACTATTATAGTTTATAGAGATATACGGGTCACACAGATCTACTGCTACCAAGATCTATCAAACTCTGTTTTTCTAATGAAGAAGAAAAATGTTTAAGATTCACAGATTCTAAATGAATTATCTATTGTGAATCCATTTTGGTTGATGTAGATAAATTAATTTCAAGATCCGATGCAACCAGATCGGCTTAGAACTACTTCTACCTGAAGATCATTATTTCTGAGGATGAAGATCCATTGACTGTTAGTTGCGTGCTACTGCAACTTTGAAGAACAACTTGAAAGTAGTTTTCAGAAAAATACTCTATTTATTATGAGTAATCAGCTTCTCATACTAAGCTGTGTATTCGGTTCTGTGTATGAACCAGAAGACTTGGTTTTATCCTTAACTTGTAAAGGTTTCAACGGCCTATGCATAGTTGTGGAAGATCTATTGATAAAAGGACTAGATTGTGACAATCACCATGCTCATGGAGTAGAGCATTGGTGAAGTGGACTAGCGTCCTTCTGTTCCTCGATCCACTATAATCCATACATTCCTTAAATGTTTATTTTTCGCTACATAAACAACCTGATAAAGACAAATGGACAGACTCTTCCATCTTCACGATTCACAAAGAATTTTTAAAAGACACAATTCACCCCCTCTTGTGTGTATTTGGTATAACCCGATCCAACAATTGGTATCAATGGAGGAGATTCTATCAAATATATAACAAGATAGAAGTTTTTGGATTATACAATGCGCAATGGCTGATACAAAAGAGGGTATGTCAATGTTTCGAGCTCCATACTTCAACGATGAAAATTATGGATTCTAGAAATCAAGGATGATCATTTACTTAACGAACCTTGGATAGAAAGTCTACTAGAAAATTATAACACCTTATATGATTCCAGAGAAACCTGAAACATGGAGTGCTAATACAGAATCAGATTATGACATAAACTCGAAAGTTATGAATTCTATCATCTATGGTATTAGACCATATGAATTCAACAGAGTATCTTAGTGCCCGACGACTTATGAAATGTGGCAAACGATTTCAGTTACCTATTAAGGAACTGGCAATGTCAGACAGATGAGGTATGTCACTAATAAACTGATGTTCAACACATTCATGAAGTATGAAGGAGAAGTAATCACCTAGATGAATGGAAGGATTACTGAAATTATTAATAATATCACTATATTTTGCGATCCTATCAAACAAGAAGATCGAGACATAAAAGTTCAAAGAGTATTACCACCTATGTGGAATGGAATTTTGACTATTATTAGGAAATCTGCACCAGTCAAATATATTACAATGAGAGAGTTAATTGTTACTCTTATGGAGTATGAAGATGAGATGGAAGATGAATAAAATGAGTATAATGTTTTAATCAAAAGAGAAAATACTACTTTGAAGGTAACATATCAAAAGAATATAAAAAAATGAAGAATGAAATCAATGTGAAATCAGAGATTTATGATTCATCAAATTCAGATGTTGAACTGGCTCAGCTAGCCAGAATGTTTAGTAAATTCTATAGAAAGAATAATGGATTCAGAAAATCATTCAAACCAGAGAAAAAAGAACCAAGGGAAGTCAGATGCTATGAATGAAAAAATATGGGTCACATTAAACTTGCCTGTCCTCAATTAAAAGAAGAAAAAAAGAAGAAATTTTTTCAAATAAAATGATAATGAGTATAATGAAAAAAGAGAAATGAAAGATAATTGGAGTGTTTTTGAAGACTCCAGCATCTCATCAAAGTCTGACTCAAAAAAAGAAGAATCAAATATGAAATTAAACAACTAATTTATGGTAGAAGCTGATGAGATACAATCTTATTACTCATATTATTCTTATTCTAGTTATAGTTGTTCAAATGATAAACTTTAAACCTATTGAAATATGATAGAAGATAAATATTATTCCTTATTTAAGAAACAAAAACCACTGAAAAATATTCACACTACTGTTTTAGGAGAAAGAGACACTCTGCTAAAACAACATCAAGAGTTAATCAAAAAATATAACTCATAAAACACAAACTGTACAGATAATGAAACTAAAATAAAAACACTGCAAACAGAAGTATAAAAAAAAGAAGTGCACCGATTGTTTTTTAAAAAAAGAGAAAATATACTAAATGAAGTTCTTGGAAATAATATGATGAAAAAGTAAAGATATGGAATAGATAGTAAATGTGAGAAACCCAAACTATATAAGAACTATTTTTTACATGTACAAAAGGAAAAATTTTCAACTACTATGGAATAAAAGGTTATATATCTAAAAACTATTTCTTAAGGGAACCTCAAATTAGTTGGATTAAGAAATAATTTGTTGTAATCAGTTTATGTAATTCTATTGATTATTGAAAAACAATGCAAGTCTGGATTCCCAGGTCTTTTCTAGCTAACACTACTGGACCCAAAAGAATTTGGGTACCAAAACAAACCATTATTTAAATGCCTTTGTAGGAAGCATGTTAGAGAAGAAACAATGAATTTTGGTATATGGATAATGGATGCTCTAGGAATATGAGTAGAAACTCACCAAATTTCATAAATTTAACTCAAAAGGATGGTGGTTTAGTCACATTTGGTTACAATTCCAAATGTAAAATTATTAGCATTGGGACTATTGGAGATACAGAATCAGTCTCAATCAATAAACTACTCTGTGTACAAGGATTGAAACACAATATGATAATTATCTCTCAACTCTATAATGATGGATATTTTTTTTATTTTTCTAACAACTATTGTTCTGTTTTTTAGGTTAAATTTCTTAAATTTAGAGCACCCAGGACTGATAATGTTTATACCCTGGACTTAAATTCTTTTTTAAAACAAAAAGTAAACTACTTAACTGATAAGATAAATGAAACTTGGATCTTGCATAGAAGACTTAGACATTGCAATATATATTATTTACAAAAGTTATCTAAGAAACAACTACATTCTAATATGCTTTGTCTCAAATTTGAAAGTGCTAGATTATGTGATGCATGTCAACTTGGAAAAAAAGCACAAATCATCCTTCAAATCAATTATAAAAAATGCTACATCTAAACCTTTAGAACATATCCATATGGATTTTTGGATCTTCAAGAATAGCAAGCTTGGCTGGTAAATTATAAGTATATGTTTTAGTTGATGAATAGTCTAGATTTACTTGGATTTTTTTTCAAAAATATAAAAATGAAGCTTTTTCTATGTTTGAAAGTTTTTACAAAGCTGTCCAAAATGAAAAAGGGTTTTAAATAATTTCATTAAAAAGTTATCATGGTGGAGAATTTAAGAATCTGGAATTTAATTCCTTTTTTTAAAATATGTGTATTAAACACACCTTCTCTGCATCAAGAACACCTCATCAGAATGGAATTGTTCAACGAAGAAATAGGTCTATCCAGAAAATGGCCAGGACAATGTGGAATGAATATAGTATTCCTACTTATTTTTGAGAAGTACCTGTAAGTACAACCTGCTATATAATTAATAGAGTTTTAATCAGAATATTTTTTAAAAATACACAATTTGAACTCTAAAATAATATAAAATATAAAGTAAATTACTTTAATGTTTTTGGATGCAAGGTTTACACCTTAACCACCAAGGACTATCTTGGTAAGTTTGATCAAAAATATGATGTAGGCATTTTGTTTAGTTATTCTTCTACTTCCAAAGATTATAGTGTTTTTAATAAAAATTAAAGGATTGTTGAAGAATCAGTCCATGTGAAATTTGATGAATCTGATCCCTTTGAGAAAAGGAAAGACCAAATTGATGAATCTGACTATAATGATAACCTTAAACTTGAGAACATTAAAGATGAATTTGAAAGAGATTTAAATGAAATTCTATCCAGTTCAGAAGAACACGAAATTTAAGAAACTAACAGTGTACTAACTAGACTATCTAGAACCCTAAAGAATCACCTTTTAGAAACTGTTATAGGGGACCTAGAAACTAGAATAAAAAGTAGAATAAATGTAGGAAATCTTGTTGAATTCCTTTCATTTCTATCCAAATTATAACCTAATACATTAGAATAATCCTTAGTTGATGAAAGTTGAATGATAACAATTCAATAAGAACTAAACCAGTTCAAGAAAAATTAAGTTTGAAATTTAGTTGAAAGACCTTAGAACTATACAGTTATAGGAACTAAATGGCTCTTCATAAATAAACAATATGATCAAGGAATAATAACTAGAAATAAAGCAATACTACTATCTAAAGGATATAATCAGGAAGATGGTATAGATTATTATGATAACATTTCACCTGTAGCTAGATTAGAATC
The DNA here is from genome assembly GCA_963277665.1 of Viscum album. Taxonomy (NCBI): domain Eukaryota; kingdom Viridiplantae; phylum Streptophyta; class Magnoliopsida; order Santalales; family Viscaceae; genus Viscum; species Viscum album. Next base: position 1,070,829,821 of record OY728121.1, on the reverse strand, counting down.
CATTAGGATTCTCAAATCCTATGTATATTAAATGAACATTAAATTATTTCAGAGGGATGTTATGTATTCCTTTTTAAATGGTTATTTATTGGAGGAAGTTTATGTTGAGAACCCTCTTCGTTTTTCAAATTCAAAAAAACCAGATTCTGTTTTTAATCTTACTAAAGCTCTTTATATCCTAAAACAAGAACCTAGAACTTTGTATGAAAGATTAAGTTATTGTCATTTGAAAAATGAATTTTATTGTTGGTATGGAAGATAAAACAATGTTTAATAAACCTAATAAATCTAATATTTTATTAGTTCAAAATTATTTTGATGATGAAATTTTTGGTTTAACAAACAAAAAACTTTGTCATGAGTTTTCAAATTTAATGAAAAAATAATTTGAAATGAGTTTGATGGTAGAATTAAATTTTTTAGGACTTAAAATATATCAAAAGGATTTATGAAATGTTTTAAATAAAAGAAAATACATTACTGATCTACTAAAGAAATTTGGACTTGAAAACACTAAGACATATAAAAATTTTTTGTGTACCAATATAAAACCTGATTTGGAAGACATTGGAAATTCAGTTGACAAAAAGTTATATAGAGGTATCATTGGTAGTTTATTATATCTTACTACTAGCAGGCCAGATATAATGTATTCACTATGATTGTGCTATATTTCAATCTGATCCTAAATAATCTCACTTAGGTGCTGTCAAAAGAATTTTAAGATATTTAAAAGAAACTACTTTTGAATATCTTCTCTATCCAAAAACTTCTTATTTTTATTTAATATCATATTCATATATTGACATTAGAAGTTGTATATTTGATAGAAAAATCACCTCATGGACTTGTCAGATTTTAGGAAAATATTTAGTGTCATGGTGTAGTAAGAAAAAACACTCAGTTTCCATGTCAACAGTCGAGGCAGAATATATTTCTGTAGGCAGTTGTTGTGCACACGTTTTGTGGATGTAAAACACTCTTATGGAATTTAGACTAAATTTTAATAACACATCTATTTTATGTGATAATACAAGGGCTATAAATATTTCAAAAAACTCTATTAATCATTCTAGAACTAAGCATATTGAAATCAGACATCATTTTCTAAGATACCATGTTCTTAAAAAGGATATATTTTTAGAATTTGTAAATACTGAAATTCAATTAGCTGATATTTTTACTAAACCACTTCCCACTTCAAGGTTTGATTTTATTAAGCGGAGCTTGGTTTATTTATTTTTAAATGAAATTTTAATTTTATGTTTTCTTATTTAATTATCTTGAATTTTTTAAAAATTTAATTACTTGTTTTTAGAATAATTTTAAATTTCATCTTTACTGATTTTAAATTTTTTCCACATACTTTTTTACTTTTAAATATGGATATAATTACTATGTACGTAATGACACGGGAATCATGGATGTCAAAAACCATTTCAAATTCGAAAATTGTTCATTTCTTCCAGAACCTTTTGAAACCAAAAAATCTTACGACTCTTGTCTATCCAAACCTGAACCTTTGAAACCCTAGCTCTTCGAACCTTATGAAATATGAGGCAGAAATAGCCAAGACAAAGAGAATCAAGGAAGGAGAAATCAGTAATGTTGAGCATCTGTGCATGGTAGGAAGAAAGATTCTACAGGGAAAAGTAATTGACCTTGAATGGTTGTATCAAATAGATCTCATGATGCCGAAAGCCCTCGTAATTCAGAATCTCAAGAAAAAATTCAGTGGTGAAAATGCAGAGTTTCTATATGAGGTAGAGCTTCGTCACTTTTTCAAATCTGTCTAGTTTAGTCTTGGCGATTCAGAGGACACCATATTTGCGAAAATTTAAGATCGGGATTTTTCAATTTCATCTATGGAAATAGATATAATCTTAAATTTCCCTCATGATGGAGTTTATCATTGATACTAAAAGAATATTAATAATGATGAACATAAGTCAGAGGACATTATGTCATTTTTATTTGGTTATACAAGTATAATAAAAATGATAGTGAAGGATCTGGAACCTGATCAAAAGATTCTTTTTATGTTTTTTCAAATAGGGATTGCACCTAGGATGTCAGAGATGGAGAATATTTTGTTTCCTAACATGTACATAACGTTTTTTCTTATGAGTGAAATAAAGATTAATTTTTTGAGATATATGGTAATATATATCAACTAATAATATCAACCAAAGGCTAGAATAAACTTCTATCCCTATGGAAGGTTCATTTGAGAATTATTGTTTAAGTTTGACATGGTGAGATTAATAGATATCAGAGTAAGATTTCATCACAAAAATGTTTTCAATGATTGAAATCTAAGGAAGATTGGAGTCTTATGGAGTACTGTGAAAGGAAATCTTATTCTTATTGTAGTTGAGAAAGACCAAGACTCAACTTAGAGGGAGAAACTTTCTAAATATAAGGAAGGCATGGCAGAATATAGAGAAAGTGGAGCTTCAAGAAGATTAAGATTTGAAGTAGTCGATCCACCTACTGATGAGGGAAGTCAAGAGGGACATTAGAGGAAAAGAGATAGAGTGGCTCAAACTGGTGAGGAGCCTGTTCAAGAAAATTCGGATGCAACTGAACCTCTTCTGAGCTACATATTTATTAAAGAATCAGTAGTATAGAAAATTGAACAACCAATAGTTTCTCAGATTGAGGTGACTCCTCAAGTGGAAAAAAATTGTGCCTCAAACTGTTTAAAAGCCTAGAGAAGTTGAAGTGGATAGACCAAAATCTTCTCAAATTATACAGCCTATGGAAATTTTTCAACAAGAATTAGCTCAAGTAAAACTTGTATTAGGGGATCCAGTCTTGGAGGAAATCAATTTAGAAGATGCTCAGGAGGAGCAAGAACATGTTAATATGAATCAAGCATAGAACCATTCTGAAATTCACACTAAAATTATTAATGAGGATTTTTACTTGGATGAGTTGGGGATGGAATCAAAGGAAGAATCAGTAGAGAAGCCAGTATAGAGAGAGGATGAAGACAAATCAAATGCTGAATCCATACCTTTATTTCTGTTAAATCCAGCTGAAGTTCAGACTAATAATCAAGCACAAGGTGCTTCTGATTCCGTGAATAAAAAATTTGAGGAGATTTATAGAAATTTAACCATAGTTGAATCAGAAAATGATGCTTTGAGAAGAGCATTGGAAAAGGAAAATCAGATATTTCATAAATTGAACGTCAGTTCTGTTTCAAAATAAGAAGTTGATGTTTTTAAGGAGGATATGTTTGCTGAAGTTTCAAATTTTAATCTGAGATGGAAATGAAGTCAGGCTTGGATGATTTTAAGAGTTTCATGGAGAAAAAATTTGTAACTGTAAAGAATAGTAAAGTTGGTACCTTTGGTACTTCTCCTGATATGATAAGGATATTTTAGTCCATTACACCAGTAATGAAAAATATGAATAACAGATTACAGGACCTTCAGTGCAATAGTGCTCCATTGTCTGTCTGGTAATACAACAGAAAGCATCCTATTGAGCAGTTAACTACAAATGAACCTGGAATAAGAACTTTGTCGAATACGTTCCCAAATAAGTTAACTCTTTTTATGAAAAAGGAAGAAATCCTACATGAGTTCTTTAGAGTCAATTTTATTGAGGATATTCACATGACTCAAGAAGGAATAGATCTCGTTATCCAGTTGGGAGATAGATTAATGATGAGGCTCATGAGTCATTTAGCCAAAATGAAGGATGTAATCTAGATAATATGAGACCAGTTTCAAACCATTGTTGAGCCAAACCATGATTCCCATTATTATTACTGCACTTGTACATATATTTTCAATAAAAAATATTTTCATCCCATGCTTATGTGTTATTAATTTGATTGATTGTAGTGTCTAGGTTAGAATGTGAGTAATATAGCTTCAAATATTGACACATATATTATTATAGAATTTACTTAAGTTCGGTTCTATATTAAAAAGTGTTATATTCCTTATTCTTTCATTATTTTTTATATCAAAAAAGGGGAGAAATTTGGATAAACACAACATTTTATTTTTAAAATTTAATTTTAAGCTTTTGAATCTTTTACTAAGGGTGAGAAAAGACATTTTCTTTTTCTTTTTTTCTTTAAAAAAGAGAAATAAAAATAAACACGAAAGGAGAAATTTTTGGATAAACACAAAATTTTATTTTCATTATTTATAAAGGAGGAGATATTATTTTACTTTATAAAGGGGGAGAAAATGTAAAATTTTGAATGTTTGTTTATATATATATATATGTAACTATGTATAACATAATGTTTATTTCATGTTGAAATAATTTTGTTAAAATTAAATATTTTTTTATATTTTAAAAAATCTAAAATATTTGAAATTAATTTTTTAAGATAATTTCATTAGTTATTTCATGGGTTTTGTGATCATAAAAAAGTGGAGATTGTTGATAACAATACTCTATCTTTTTATTATGATTTTGATGCTCGAAGATACCATTTTTTGTAATTCTAATGATTTTACCTTAAGTGTATTTCAGGAAAATAATATTCTTTATTTCTCAATTTTGGAATAATATTAAAGCATTTAATCTACGTGGAATATTTTTCAAAGAGTTCGGAAATTGATTTAGCGCATTACCATGTTCTGGAAACACTGTTCATGCTATACTTGTTTGGAAATCACTTTAGCATGTTCTGGAAACATTTTTCAAACCCTACATTGAGGAGCATAACGTAAGGATGGAATCCATCATTTACTTTACGGGATATTAGAAAAGAATGGTGATGAAACCATACGTTATTGACAAAATTTATTGTTAAGGAACCATACGTTATCCACAAAAGTATAGAAGAAGAACCCTACATTTGGAAGGAAACTTATGTTTGGTATATCAGAAAAATATGGAATAAGAACCCTACATTTGGAAGGAACCTTATGTTTGGTATATCAGAAAAGTATGGAAAAAAATCCAATGTTAGTAAGGAACATTATTTTTGTTTCCCAAAAGTATGGTTTAAAAACCTTAATTTTGTAAACATCCTTACATTTTATCACAATGTATCGATCAATTACCTTACGTTTAGAAGCTTATATAAGTATAGATTATATAGCGTACTTTTGAGATTTAAAGAGAAAAGTATGGATGATCAACCTTACATTGTGAACATTACGTTGTGATCCTTACGTTGTGAACCTTATGTTTAGAGAAAGAATGACGTGTAGTTCAACCCTATGTTTAGCATCAGAGATATCAAATACAACTTTATCGAGCAACGGTCTTTATATAGATTATCAGGATAATTTCAAGCAAGATTAAAAGTCTGATTTTAAATAACGTCTTTGAATGATTAAAATTTGATTATTTATGATTCAAAAGATCGATTTAAGAGGAGCTTTTCATGCCGAATATTCTGGGGAGTTACGACTGCTTTGTTATTCAAACCTTTGAATATCTCGATTCTAATGGAGAAATTTGCGGATCGAAATTTGAAAGGAAGACATTATTTTTTATTCTATATATCTGTGATATTTTGTATTACATAAGAGAGAGGTGAATCATCGAAAACATATTAGAATAACAAGATCTCAAGTTTTTCACTGCTATAGTTTATAGAGATATACAAGTCACAGAGATCTGCTGCAACCAAGATCAATCAAACACTGTTTTTTGAAGAAAAAGAAACACGTTGAAGATTCACTAATTCTACATCAATTAACTGTTGTGAATATACTATTTTTGAAGTTGCGAAATTCATTTCAAGATCTTATGAAACCAGATTGGTTCAGAACTACTTCTACTTGAAGAACATTATTTCTGAAGTCGACGATCCATCAACTGTCAGTTGCGTGATGCTGCATATGTGAAGAAAAACATGAATGTATTTTTCTGAAAAATAAAATGTTTATTTTGAGTAATAGGATTCTCATACTAAGCAGGGTATTAGGTTCGGTATATAAACTAGAATGCTCTATTTTAACCGTAACTTGTAAAGGTGTCAACTGCCTACACTCAATTGTAGATGGTCTGTTAATAGGATGACCAGATAGTGAAAATCACCAAGCTCATAGAGTAGAGTATTTTTGGAGTGGACTATGGGCCTTATGTTCCCCGAACCACTATACATCCTTGCGTTCTTTAACTATTTATTTTCCACTTCATTAACAACTTGATAAAGATAATAACACAGACTCATCCATCTCCGCGATTTGTGAAGAATTTTTAAAAGACACAATTCACCCCCTCTTGTGCGTATTTGGTATAACCCGATCAAACAGTATAGACATTACGAGTTTATAGTGATTTCTTTTGGACTGACTGATGCACCATATATTTTCATGGATTTAATGAATAGAGTTTTCAAGGAATATCTTGATAACTTTGTTGTGGTATTCATCAATGTTGTTTTGGTATACTCCAAAATCTATGAATACCATAAGAATCACTTGTAGATTATTCTAAAAACTCTCAGAAGAAATGAATTATATGGGATGTTTAGAAAATGTGAATTATGGCTTCAATCAGTTTCTTTTCTAGGCCATATTTTCTCTATGGATGGAATCCTAGTTAATCTTAGAAATAAAAAGGCAATAAAATAATGGCTGAAGCCAACAAACACAACCGAGGTACGTAGTTTTATTGTCTTAGCATGTTACTATCGATGTTTTGATCAGAATTTCACCTGACTGGCTAACCCACCAACCAAGCTCACACGTAAAGGATTTTTGTTTGTGTGGACAAAAGAATTTACAGAATGATTTGAAGAATTGAAAAAGAGATTTTTCAATGATCTAATTTTGCGTCTTCCATCAGGAAGTGATGGATTTGTAATATATAGTGATGCATCAAAGAATGTGTTGGGTTGCATCCTTACGAAAAATGATAAAGTTATTTCTTATGCATCAAGGCAGTTGAAAAACCATGAGAGAAATTATCCAACTACTTATCTTGAGTTAGAAGTTTTAATATTTTCTTTGAAAATAAGGATACATTCTATTTATGGTGAAAAATGAGAGATATACACAGATCACAAGAGTATGAAATACATTTTCACACAAAAAGAACTCAACATGAGGGAAAAGATATTGTTCCTGTTACTCAAAGATTATGATTTTTCAATACACTGCATCCAAGGAAAGGAAAATAAGTTGGCAGATTCATTATCCAGGATAGATCATGGACTTATGACTCAAATGAGGATTGAGTGAGATCTTATATTCATGGACATACTAAAGATGGATATGATAATTTTTAAAGAAGGGGAAACATATTTCCTCTTTCAAATTATTGATTAACCATCTTTACTAGAGAATATAAAAATATTTTAGTCTGATGATGAAAATATACACAATAAAATTAATGCTATTAAGGATGGGAGATTGGGTGACTTTATGTATGTTGAAGGAGTTTTGAAATTTTAAAAGAGGTTATGTGTTCCATCAGTAGCGAACGTAAAAAGGGAAATATTAGATGATTCTCATAGCTCAAATTTATTTATACAACCTAGTAGCACAATGATGTATAGAAATCTGAAGAAACATTTTTGGTGGGATAATATGAAGCAATAAATTGCTGACTAAGTGTCAAGGTGTCTAGTTTTTCATCAAGTGAAAGCAGAGAGACAACATCCTAGAGGGGTGATGAAACCTATACCTATTCTTAAGTGGAATTGGGATGAAATTAAAATGGATTTTTTCACTGGACTACTAAGGACACCTAGAAGTAATAATTCAATATGGGTAATTGTTGATCGTCTAAAAAAATAATCACATTTCCTTTATATAAGAGAGGATTTAACACTTGATAAACTGGAAATACATTATATTAATGATGTTTTAAGACATCATGGTACACCTCTATCGACTGTGTCCGATTAAGATCCTCATTTTACATCAAAATTCTGGAAAAGTCTCTAGAAGGCTTTGAATACTGAGCTTCGTTTGAGTACTTCTTATCACCCCCTAAATGATCGATAGTCTGAAAGGACTATTCAAACACTAGAAGACATGTTGAGATCATTCTCTCTTTCACTCAAGCTATGTGCGATCAATAATTTCCCTTTGTGGAATTTTCCTACAACAATAGACTCCATTATAGTATTCAAATGGATCCATATAAAGCATTATATAGAAAGAGATGTCGAACTCCAACTTGTTGGAACAAAGTTGTTGAGAGGAAACTTATAGGCCTAGAACATATTGAAGATACCACAACAAAGGTAAAGGCAATTCAAGACCGTATTAAAGCATCCAAAAGTATTCAGAAGAGTTTTTCTGACAACCGACGAAAGGATTCTGAATTACAAGTGGGAAATCATGTATTTCTGAATGTATATCCATGGAAGGGTGTCTTAAAGTTCAGTAAGGAAGGGAAACTTATCCCAATGTACATCGAACCATTTGAAATTATAGAAAGAATCAGATTTTTAGCTTACCATTTATCAATTTTTCCAAGTCTCTCCAAAATTCATGATGTGTTCCACGTGTCATTGTTAAATAAATATATGCCAGGCCCAACACATGTACTCACCTATGAAGAGATAGAGATGGAAAATGATTTTTTTGTACTGTGAAGTATAAGGCCCCAGCCTTAAACCTTACTTAATCTTGAGTTATTACAATATTACACATTGAGGATCTTTTCAGGTTTATAGTTTTAGAGAATTAGATCATAAAACTTGTATTACATTCCACATTTAAACAAAGTGGTTACATAAAAGATAGTATTAATTTATCCCATCAACGGAAACATATTTAAAATAAAACATGGATTATTTCTTGACACTTCCTTGACAATATCATCATATCATGTACCATTCCCTTGACCTGTGAAAATTTTTTCAAAAACATGGGTTGAGCATAAAAATCTCAGTAAGGGTTATAAAAAGTATGGAAAGGAAACATGAGTACATATATACATAATAATGAAATCATACTTTACCCATAAAACATAAGCACTTTAACATACCTCATAAAATCATGAATAAATCATAGAAAACGTAAGACATAAAGGTAACTTGATGCATTTATAACATTATTACATAGGGAGTAACCCTCTTGGTTATGTTTGGAATACCCATCAGAGTATATTCCCTAAATCTCTTCAGAGAAAACTTAACGTTTAACTCCTTCGCATTACCCAATGCATTGGAGAGCTATATCGGGCTCACCCGCCCTTAGTTTTTCACGAAACCAACCGTCTTCATAAACAATGCCCAAGAACCATAACATAATCATAGCACATAACTTAAGCATAAAGGAAATATAACATTCCCATATTGCAATAACAATATGACATTCTATGATAATGAATCCATTCTAAAAACCATTTTCAATACCATTTAAAACATTTAATAAATAGATTTTTTGAATCAATGTGTCCCATACCAAATTGAAGTTTATAACATTTTAAACCATTAATATCCATATAAATAAATACTTAAAACCATTTTTTAAAAAATGGATATTAATGAGAAATATTTATAATAATAAATCATTAAAACAATTAAAACGATATTTTATTTAAAGGGGTTTTAACAAAATGAGAGACACTTGAATACCACAATTGAGGAATAAAATTTAATTAAAACTTTATAATATCATGAGAATAAATTTATTCATGATATAATATTCCAAGGGACATTATATACACCATATAAGAGTGAATTGGTTCATAACAACATTGAAGTATCAATAGAAATGTAAAATGAGATGAAATCCCTTATAAAGAAGGTATCCTTAAATTAAGGATAAATAAATATCATAATTATGTGTGTAAAATATAAATACACCAAATATAAGTTGTTATTAAGTGAAAAACAATCAAATGCCATTCACACATATTCAAAGGATGACATTTTCAATAACTACATGTTGAACCCAAAGAAATCGAAATTGGGTTAAGAAGTTCCCTTGGTAAAATTCGACAGCCTAACAGCGTCACTTTAAAATTCATAAAATTAGTTGACGAGATTGAAAATGGTGTGTCATCACTTGGACATAAAATTTACATCAAAAAGGATATTTAAGATCATATCCCAATATAAAAATATTTAAATTAAAATACATAACAAAAGAAGTCTTTTAAAAAGAGGAGGGTGAAAGGTTCCCTTACTGATTTGGCCAACTTTCGAAACGTACTCCCCATGAAAGAAGGGTCATAAAATGAAGATGTAACTACCCATAAATGAGAGTATATTATTCAAATATTAAAATAATGGGCAGTACATACACCACACAAAAACGGAAATAGTGGCCAATGTAGCATGAATCTCACAGGAATAAAAAAGTGAGATGAAAATCCCTTTATGAAAATTCGGCTGCCTAACGGCACCACATAAAACTTCCAAAAATGGATTGATGAGATAAAATAGGGTCTATCATCAAATTAAAATAAAATTTACAGAAAGATTAATATAAAATATCATCCTACAACATAATAACACAAAGAATAATAGAAATGACATAAAAGAGATTACTTGAAATGAAATAGAGAGGTGGGATCCCTTACCTCGGGTACGACTTGACTTGGTCGTTCTTTAACCTCCTGAATAATAAACTTGAGTTAATTTATACTTGCTTAAGAATCCTTTTCAAGTTCATTATTCCTTTTATATCACTTACTACCTTGCTATGAACACTATGTAATTATTTAAGTTAATAATGGTCGTTTTGTAGATCATTGCTACTTGAGTCAAAAATAAACTCTTTATAATTACAAGTTGTTCATGTGGTAAAATATATATTATATCCAGAATTATGTTCATTATGTAGATATAATATATATCATATATATCTATTATATACATGCATTTATAATATAACATTTAGAGGTAAGAAATGAAATGCACCGTTCATGGAGAAGGTAAGCCGTACGTACGCATGAACGCTACTTCCATTTCTACTTCTTATTTAATGGAATTAAAACATAATGATACATAATAATATTATAATTAATGTATGGTATCATATATAATATCATTAAATATATCCTTTATACGTACCACATATGGTATTAACGAATCAAATCACTTTGAGGGGGCGGTAGTCCGCACTTCCTAAAATGAAGATATCACGTTTAACCATAATGGAAACCAAAAAATTATTCCATAAATGAAAAATAAAGAAGCTTAAGTAAAACGTAAAAATACTATATATCATATATAAATATAGTGACATCTTAATGGCCACCTTTGAGGGTGTTAAAAGAATATTGAACAATCATCGTTTCGTGAGGCCGAAATTCACCATCCACAGAAACAGTATGTTCATTAACCATTAGATGTAGGTATGTGTAAGTGTAGCTAGAATCCTTATTATAATGAAATCCTAGTATATTTAATATACTGGAGTTGTTACAAAAAAATGAATAAAAATAGTTTAGGGGGTTGGAGAATAAAAATAAAACAAAAGAACACAAGTGAAGACATTACCTTAAAATCAGGTATCTCTCTTTTATTTGAGCTCAAAGGCTTCCTTGGGAAGACTTATGCCCAAAGTGAGGCTTCTAAGAGTAATATAGGGATATGGAGAGACAAAATGAGCAGGGGTTGGCTGAGCCAAAGGCTTGAGAGGTGTGGGTAAGGTGGCAGAGGTGAGGGCCTTTTATAAGAGGAGAGGAGGGGCACTCTTGGAAAGTTACAAAATGTTACTTTATTTTCAAATGAATTTCGGATTTTAAAGGTCCAAAATTGATGTATTTAGAGGATAAGGTGTTAAGGGTTCGAAATATACTCATAAAATAGGTCTTTGACAAGTGTAAGTTATAGTTTTAACATTATCTTTTCATTTTATTTAAATCCTTTATTAATGAGGTAATCACTGCATCATCATTATGTCATAAATAATTTAATTTATTTAATGTCTAAAAATTATAAAAAAACTATAATTATTTAGGAAATATTTTTATCTTTCTAATGAATATTTATAGTTAAAAATATGACTTGTATAACCCCATTTAATTTTTTTTAATAAAACTACTCATGCTTGTGACATTTTTATTTTAACTTTAAATAAAAAGTTATTTATGTCATTTTCCAACCAAAGTGGATCCATGGGGTCCCCAAGTTGACCCATGGATTTTATTGGTCGGCCATGACACATCCAATGAGGGTAGGACATGTGTCTAGGTCATTTCATATTATTAAAACATTATTTTCACCTTAAATTGATGTTTTTCAGAAAAATACCAAAAATTCACCCTAAGCTATATTTGATATTCCAAATTCAAAAATGATGTCTATTTTACATTATTAAAAACATTTATGTTGAATTAATTAATTTAATAATTAATTCGCGCTGTCAAAACAAATAGCGTGTTTTTAAGAAACAATATCTATTAAAATATTGACACTAGTTTAAGTCCAATTTCAAAGTGAAATTAATTACAATGACCACCATTAGATCAAATGGTAAAAATATATTCTAAATACAATTTAATCTAAATTAAAAAAATAATCTATCCATATAAATAAATCAGATTAAAAGGAGGTTTTGAATTAAAATGCAACATTTTCAATAAAAATGATCTTTATCAGAAAAATAAAGAAATTTTACACAAAGTAAATTTTGATGTCCTGATTCTAAAGAAGGATTTTAGTTTGTCAAATACAACATATAAAATTGTCAAAAGTATATTTAAAAAGGGTTCTCCATAAAAAGGCGGTTAATCGACCTTTTAAAGAATATTAGAAGATTTATGCTTAAAATTAGATTCATTTTCATTTTAAGCCTCCCACATTTATTGGATAAATGTAAAAATATTTGACAAACATATATAATCATTTTGTAGTTAGTTCCGTTTATTCCCGCCATTACAATTACTAGGATTTAATTACCTTTTAAAATAATATTATGGTATTATTAGAGTGCAACATAAGATTTCAAAGAAACTCATTGTTGCATATTGGGTACGCCCTCGAGCATAGCATTACCTTTAAAGTAATATTAATATTTTATTCAAAAATATGGACATATATGAAAATTTCATATTATATATTTACCTAGGGTGTTACAGTGAAGAGCCTATTGATATTCTTGACATAAGGGAACAGGTATTGAGGAAGTGGACGACTCATCTGGTAAAGGTTCTTTGGAGAAACCATAACATGGAAGAACAAACATGGGATCCAGAGGATGTTATGAAAAATAACCACCTACATATTTTTAGATGGATTTATTCATGAATAATTTTTAGGACGGAATTTTTGAAGGAGGGAATAATATAACACCACAAACATTTTATGGTATACTTTTCTTAAATACATTATATTCATAGCCTATATTTCTTAAAGAACCATGTTTCTTTGAAAAAACACTTTTTTATTTTGGATATAGTCCCAACCAAGCCATTAAAGTTAAATTTTCCACTTCTATGTTTTTAATTTCGAAAAACAGTCATCTAGAGTTATGACCAAAAAGTCATTTTTAGTGTGATAGAACTAACTTGATTTTTTGTTGAATAGTAACATAACTTTATGAATAGAAATATTAATAGTAATATGACCCTTATGAAAAGTAAATATGATAATGTTTTACTTTCTTAAATTAATAAGATAATAATATCTTAATTAAGTTTTCATTGTGATATAAAACTAATTATACATTTAATGTTGTCATATTTGAATAAATTATTATTTATATAAAAATTAAATTAAAAATACATAAAAAATTATTTTCAAAAAATGGTTTTCATTTTTCAATTGTACATGTCGATAAATAGTTAGGGTGATTTTTTGGATTTTTTTAAAATACATGAATTTTTCGTGAATAGTATAAATACAATTTTGAGTAATCGGTAGTTTAATGACATCATAATGATGTAATAATTAATATAAAAGTTTGGCCAAATATTGTACAGTAACATATGACATGAGGTGTTCCATGTGGCTAAAACCATTGGAAAATACCATGGGCAAGCCCATGGTTTTGCAAAATCCACTAATGAGGTGTCCCATTAATATAAAAAAACTCTCTCTCATTTACTATAAATACACACTCACCCCATTTGTTTTATTTTATTAAAAACTCATTATATTAAAATACATGGTAGTATTACCTCCCTAGTAGTCCTACCAAGCTTCCCTCAAACCCCCAAGGTCCTAACCATCATGTTTTGGGAGTTACTCTACAAGGTAAGACAATCAACCACCCTTCTCTCTTCTTAAAGCCTTCATTTTAAGTTTTATCTTTTATTTTCAATTGAATTATGTTGGGATATTTTATTACAAATTAAACATTCTATACATATTATTTAAGTGTGATGATATAAACCCTTTATCTCATCAAACTATTTTATGATGTTTTAAGTGACGTTGTTAGGCTACTGAATTTTCGTGAAAGATTTCTCAATTTTTTATTTGTTCTGAGTTCCTTTCTTTTATTCTTTTTTTACTCATATCACCTCATAAAAATTATACGATAATTCCAATACCTTACATGAACTTGGATTCTATTATTCTAATGAAATATTTCATCATCAACTCTCTTTCCCCATCCTCTTATACTAAAAATGTAAACACTGTCTGAGATGTGTTAATTTATCACAATCAAGGACGACTGGTTCTCAATTTTCATTAACGTCATAAATTCTGGTCATGAAACCATTTTTATGGTTGAAACAGATCAATATATACGTATTTAGTCTCATTAATTTATGTCCTCCTTAGACACTCAAAATATAAAATAATAATACAAAACAAGTTCATAATGAACAAAACTACCATGTTAATCCAAACATTTGTAATTAACTTTTAACTAATGAATCATCATCATGGTATATAACCCAAAATCATAATAAGATCATTTGTATCCATGTAATTTATTAATAATATATATTAACAATTCTATATGTTTACTCACATTTCAAATGAACTTCCACTCATGAATACAAGTAAACGGATCATGAAAACCAAGGAAAAAAATGCTTCCAAAACAATTAAATTTAACCTATTAAACCCATAAAAGGGCCACAAATGAACCTAAAAATAATATAATAAATAAATTATATGTATAGTTGGTTCTTTAATTATAAATTATTGAAGCTTAATTTTTTTATTCAGGTCATTAAAACAAATGAAGAACGCAATCAGACATAAGGTAAAGAGTTTCTTATCTCACTTTTAATTCCGTGAGATTTCCATTGTTCGCCACTTATTTCTTGTATGTGGTATATGTGTAACAAAATTTGATATATAAAAATATTATTATCTTTATATTCATAGTATTCTGTAATTAATTTGGTGATTATTTACTTTTGTTCATACGATTCAATTGATTACAACATGGCAGGGGACATTGTCTCAATTTCCATTTCATTGAGACCTTCTGGGTATTGTGCACCTAATATTTCTTATATGGTGTATATAATACCCATTTTAGATCATTATTAATTTGAAATTATAAATATATTATATATCCATATTCTGGTTTCATGGATATGAGAATTTTCTTAAGCCGTATACCCTTTTCATACAATGTTTATTTGGAAATTTATTTTCACTATGAATATATTGATGAATCCGTATTCATTAATCTATGTGTAGATTTAAAAGGAATATTTTAATTGTATTAAATCTATTTATAATAAATGGTATGGACTTTCAGTGGTGGGTGGGTCCCGCTATAGCCCCTTGATGCATCGACAGGTCTCACGAGACAAATTAGTTGGTGACAAACACTTCAAGTTTCCTTCCAAAAATCAAACAGGTTTATATCCATAGACATAAACCATTTTAATGGTATATTGGTATCATTTTACAGGTACATGACGTCCAAATAATAATAATTATCTTTACTCATTATTAGTTATTACTATCCATGAGGTTTTCACTATTACAAAATCTATGGATGCAGTTTCATTCTCAGTTTATTAATGGTGTGATTTTTTCATTTATTCACCATTCCATATTGACTATGCCATGTAGTTTATGATTCAGTTATTATTGATTCATTCTTACTCTATTTTTAACTATTAAAAAGTGTTTGATCTCACACCTTACATTTGTTTACCGTCAAAAGGTTTTGAAGAGGATATCATTTACTGAGTTTCTGTGGATGCAGTTTTTAGTTTTTGTTATGTATTGTATCTTGTTACCTTTACCAATGTAATTTGAGTTACATATATATATATATATAGTTTCTTCAAAATTACTAAAATTATCATTCCTTTTGGATTTTTATTCTTTTTAACCTTGCCAATGTAACAAGTAATTCAACATCTCTGGTCTAAAGTGCTCGAGATATTACAGAAACCATGTACCTAGATTAGGTTTCAGATAACTTCTCATGTCCTTATTTCAGGCTTGGGATAACCACCGTTATACCCTATTTTGGGCTTGGGATAACCTCATGTATACCTATTAATCAAATATTACATTAATCATTTTCCAATCCATCAGATGGAGATATAGGTGAAACTCATTACCTAATGATAATAAATAATAAGTGCACCATATGGTCATAAAACATTCATCATACTAGTACACATGAAAAGAAAATGGGTTTTTTAATAATATTATCATTTTCCCAAAGAATAACCTACGTAAAAATAAATTGGTTTCATAATCATTTTTTCATGGTACAAACTACGGAACAGAAAAGGATTCCATAATAACAATTCTCATCATAAACATAAACCATGTAGATAAAGTATTTAAATCATATGATTTTTCATAACCCAAGTAATTAATAAGTAACATCAATGGATTTCATCATAGATCCAAAATGACTTTAAAAAATCACATGGATCGTTAGTTGAGGAAAATCACATATCATTAAAAAAAATTCAAAATTAAAAATTCATAAAATATTTTGGAAATAATATTCTATGAAAATATCACAAAAAAATATAAATTATACTTCATATAAAATAATTTCCATGATTTTGGGAAGTCCCTGTTCAAGTTGTGCATGTTAAAACAAAGATTCATTTCCCATTTTGGTAAAACGAAAATGATCCACATATGAAAATGACATAAATATTTATATTTTTAATTAAAAAGGGATAATATGTATTTAAACAATAATATAGTAACCATAAAACTTATTTGAGTATTTTTTAGAAAATTTATATATTAAAGGGGAAGGGTTTTCGACAGAAGATATAAATAATGTTGGTTATCCTTAAAAAAATTATTTTGAAATATTATTTTCATAAAGAGTGAAAAATAAATGGAAAATAATATTATCATGATGTAACCTAAGGAGAATATTATTTGTGATATAATTGAGAGATATATATTTTTATTTAATTATCAGAAACATAATAAAAAACAATGTATATAAATGATGAGATTGTATCAAAAAACACACAACTTTGTTAACATTGAATCTAGGTAACATTGTAGAATCACATAAAATGAAAATATAAATATCATTAAAATAAGTGTATTAATTATAAATAAATGAAAATGGGATTTATATACACCTTATAAGAGAATATAGGTGCATAATATAACATATTTCTCAAATAAAAGAAATTGAAAAAAATACACTATCAAAAGTCTTGAATTCCATCATAAACATCTTTACATCATTTATAAAAAATATAAGTTCATTAAAAAATATATTAAATAGCCATATTTATATATAATATTCAATATATTATTTTATTATGACCTTTTATTACCTTTATACTAACAATTCCATGCTATTGTCACATTTGAGTTAATAACTAATTTGTTTTTCAGGTTTGTTTTGATTTTATTATTTTTAGTACTTATATTGATCATGGATTCATCATATATTAAATATTAATAATGATTTAAATATCTTATGTATTCATTATATAAGTTTTATAGTAATCCATAAGAGTTATAGATTTAAAATTAAATACACCGTTCATGGGGACTATCAGTCGTATAGACACGTGAATGTTGTTTCCATTCTATATAATAATTGAAAGAAAGAAATTAAAATAATAAATTATAAATAAATAATTATTTTAATTCCATTTATATCACATATTTTCAGTAAACTAGTCATATTTATCTTAAATGTAAGTAATTAATGAATGACATCGCTTCGCAAGGAAGTAGTTTACCATACACATGAGTGATGTTATCCTATTACCACGGAATGAAAACTATATTGTTTTATGTGATAAAATAATTGAATAAGTAAAATATTATATATATATAGATATATTATAAAAATTTAATCAAACAAATTATCCAACTGTGAGAGGTGGTTATGGAAAATGAATGACATCGGTTTGTGAAGCAATAGTATGTTGTACAGACGAATGATGATATCATATCCTAATTGATGTAAGTGGAAGTTTTAGTACATCATGAACAGAACATAAAAATATATCAGTATATTTAAGATAATATTTTTATTATATTATCATCATTTAAAAATAATTAAATGTGATAGAGGGAGAAATTAAATAACAACACTCATTGAAAAATGTTACATCTTCTACAGATCATTTCATTGTTTTCCAACAATTGAATTAATAGGTTGGATTTCTAAAAAATAAGGATTGTAGGAGGGGAGGATGGAATTGAAAAAATATTTTTAGGTATTTTCTAATATAAATGGATTTTTATGTGTAAATAGGAGAGGAGAGGGGGTTTCCATTTATAAGTGGGGTGAGTGGAACACATGTAATTTTTGTAAACAAAAATGTGTATCCATGTCATTCCATTCCGACAAGGCCCAAAAAGGGACCATTATCAATAATAGCAGATCTAATGTCTAAAATATGGTCATCCAATATATTTTACATTTTTTTTGTAATTTTTAATGCATATCTTTTTAATTTCACCCGTGATAAATTAATTTTTACCTTAACTATAGTAAATAATTTTGAATGTTTTTATAATTAATTATGGTTAATAATTAATTTATCCTTATTAATTATTATTATTTTTTAAAATATGGAATACATTTTTCCAAATTTTATTCATATAATTGAAAATTTTAATTTAAAATTAATCCATCAGACGTGATGAAAAATCATGTTTACAAATTGAAAATTTGTCAAAATTTTATAAGTTTTAATATAAATTTTTTAAAATTATTATTATAATATATATTAGTTTAATCTATATTAAAATTTGGAAATTATACTTTTAAACCCATTTAAAATTTAAACTTTTAAATTCATTAAATGAAAATTATGTTTAAAAAAAAACCTGTATTTTCACTATTAACTCAAAAATGGAAATTTAAGAAAAACCAAAAAATTCACCATATAATAATTGTTAAATGATAATTTCAAATATGATTTTTAATTTATCAATTAAAATATATAAAACCTTCAAAAATTAATTTTTTTTTCAAAAAATAAATAAAAATCGGTTTATTAGATGATTGTATATTAAAAAATAATAAAAAATGTTATCGAAAATTATGTATTTTTTATCAATATGTTTTCATTATATAGAACCATTGTAAAAAATATATAAAAAGTATTTATTATTGTTCACACCTATAATTATATTGGACAGGTTAAAATAGTCTCATTTAAACAGAAGTATTAATAACATATCATTATTTATTAAATTTTTTTGTCATTCATAACATAATATAAACTTAGTGTTCCATGTAATTTTATCTACCAATGAAATTTATTTATTTTTTTGAAAATGATTCATAAAAACAATGGAAGTTACACAAACCCCCAATTTTATTCGATCAAGAACCATGAAGAACACACTTACTCTTCTCTTACCACTCTAGATCCCTCCAAAGGTTTCGAATGATCTAAAAATTCCCTCCCAAGACTTTTATGAAATGTCATCTCAAGTTATGGGTTCCTCTTAATCTACTCGTTGTTTGGGTAGATTTTTTATTTTATGCCTTTTTATTTGGAATTCATAATGTTGGGATATGTATTTCCACATCCCTTATACTATCTTTGTTATGCCTAAATGATGAGAGACCTTTTGAATACTCATTAAACCATTCTATAAACACTTATGTACTATCTTTATCCTCTAAAAATTTCAATGTTATTTTTGACAATATACGACTTTGAAGTGAATTTGTAATCCCATTTCCACCCTAGGGTATTAACATATATTTTCCTATACATATTTGATTGTTGAATTCAATGAATATAACCCACACTCTTCAGAAATGGGGTTAATATGGATTTATGATATTCTTATTTTATATTATATATGTGGAACACTTTTTCTTGTACATGTCATGATTATGATGGGTCCACCCAGATAGCACACCAATGCATTGGGTAATGTTTTTGTCTCATTAGAATCCATGTTCAGATCATGTTAGGATATCCTATGTACCTTATGACATGTAGTCTTTGTGGTTAACCTTGAGTTATTATCATGATGTCATTTTTAATATTTTTTCCACATTCCCAAGTTCCCTTTATGCCTCATGTTATACCATGCATCATTGTTAATGATTAGTATTCTCACCTCTTAAGTAAAATTTTTATTCCTCTATGAACACATTTTTTTTATTTACCCTATTCTATTATCATTTTATTCCCATATCGGGATTTTTATATCAACGCATTCTTATGTATGTCATGAGGCTATCCTGCGATGTTTTAGAAAAGTGGTGAATATTTAAGAGAATGTTATAGAAGTAGTAGATAAAGTCATTGTATCATAGTTTAATAATATTATTCTATGTATGAAATCTCAGGAATACAGTAGTCCTATAGATATTCTAATATGAATTAAGTGTAACTTTTTATATTATATCATTAATTAAGGTGTATTAAAGATATGGTTTGTCATAGTTGGAATCAAATAGAAGTCTAGTTATTTTGGGAATTATGACTATAAAGATCTAGTAAAATATTTATCGATAATAATTAACATAGAAAAAACCCTATAAATTAGGTATGTATAGAGTGAGTGGGTTTTAAGTAAATAGATACAAGTTTTGATTCTACAAGTGGATGTTGTTTTTGAATAAATGTAAATGTTGGTAAAAACCCTGAAAACATCGTATTTCACTGGAACTGATCAAGAGTTGGTTCATGAAAATATGCCTTACTTCACACATGGATAGACATTACTAGGGGATATACATTGGTAAAGTCACAATCCCATTATGAATCATTAGTAAAAGATCAAAATATACATAAAATATTTTATGATAGGAAATAGATCGTGGGTAACTAAGGTTAAAGCCTATAATTTCATATGTTATGGAACATAAGTCATTTATTATATATACCATTAATGATCATTTTTTCCATTTTTTATGTCAAATAATTTAAACAAAATAACCCATATTTTTTAATTTACTCTATAAAATGGATATAAATAGGAAGAACCATGCCCACAACCAATTTTTGGGATAATGTGATGACTACCCAAATGAGATTCCAAACTCGATTGGAGAAATAATTATGAACTTCATGACTATAATTTCTCAAATTTCCAAAAAAAATCTAATACTTGGATCAGGAAGAATTCAAAACCCCCCCCTAAGAAATTTAGTTTTTCCATTGGAACCTTCATGCGATACATGCCTCTAAATTTTATTATTTCATTCGATCTCTTATTTACAGAAAAATGGATGAACTTCATTGAAAATATCATATTAGTCCTTCAATGCTCAGATCAATAGAAGGTTGTATTGATTTTTAAACGTATGGTTGGAGATGTTAATCAATGGTGGAGGGTGTTCAAGAATATGAACCCCATGGAAGACACTGGAGTAATGGAGTGGAACGAATTATGAAATGTGTTTTTCCATAAATACAGTACACACCATCAGAGACTAAAAATAGTGAGAGACTTAACATGCCTAAAGAAAAAATAATGATGAATATATCAAGGTGTATGAGGAAAACGTCACAAGACATTAAAAATATTCTTCAATCATTTACATTACCAATGAATTTAATGTTGATCACTTCATTAGTGGATATAAGATGAGTCTATAAATGTCCTTGGAAATTAAGAAAATTTATATTAATGAGGAAATAGTCTAAATTTCCCTCAAAGTCTAAATTAAGATTAGTGAATCTCAAGTACCTCATAGGGATAAGAAAGGGAATGTGAAGTTTAATTATAATTGTTAAATGGAGAAATATTTTTTTTTCAAAAAATTGAATCATCCCAATTATCAAAATCATGGGAAGAAGAAACATTTAAATTTACTGAATTGGATGAGGAAATGATTTAGGCATGAAAGAAAGGGTGCATAACTAGTGATTACTGATCAAAGAAACCCACCATTGGGAGGGAAGAGGGGAATTCTCCAGTCAAGCCTTATCCTATTTTCCAACTTTTCAATAATAAGGAACTTGTTCACAATGAAATATACTTCTATACTCATGTGTTTTTTATGGAATTAAATTACAATAAAATTTTAGTTATATAGGGTGAGCATATACTTGGAAACTATATAGGTGTATCCCAATAATGAAGTGGTGATATGCACACTATTTATTTACTCAATTATATCAAATGTGATTTTTTATTCTAGTTGTAAATTTTTTTATATCATGAATGTTTAGTATAACATTTCAAACACCACCATGGTGTAAAGAAATAATGTTGTCAATGATAATGGAAAATGGGGGAATTATTGAATCCTAAGTATATAACACCTCTCTAATCCACATATACATGATTAACATCATGTGGGAAATTTTTACACTACCATTAGAGGAATTTGATGCTATTATGGGCTTGGAATGGGTTTCCTTATTTAGATAAAACATAAATTTTTTAGGTAATGAAACCAACCTTAGTATCGTGATTCTCTCTCCAATTCTACAAAATATCAAGGATATAGAAGATTATTTTATAATACCGACATCTCAAGAATATATATTATATCACTATATGTAATAATATCTTGATAAAATGATTAAGACCAATGATAATATTATCTTTTATGAAATATCCATTGTGATGGAATACAATGATGTATTTCCCAAAAAATTTACTAATATTCCTCCATACAAAGAGGATTGATTGTTGACTGATCTTATATGTAGTTCGTTTCCTATATCTAAGACTCTATATATAATTGTGGTTGTGAAACTCAAGGTTTTAAAGAAAAAACTACATGAGTATCTAGAAAAAGTGCTTGTACAACCACGTTCTTCATAGTGGGGTTCACAAATTCCCTTCATTATAATTAAGGATGGACCAATGCAACTTTTTATCAATTATTGTGAGATCATTAATATCATGGTAATGAATTTTTTTTCCACATCCATGGATTGATGATGTGTTTGATATAATACCTGGATCCTAGTATATTATTAAGATAAAACATTGTTAATGATATTTTAAAGAAAAGGTGATAAATGAGGATATCCCCATGAATTGTTTTCATAGACGTTTTAGGAACTAAAATGTCATAGTGATGCCATTTGGACTCATAAATGGTATTAAAAGCTTCATTTATATAATGAATATAGTCTTTAGAGATACCTAGATCAATTTTTGTAGTCATTATAGAGGATATTTTTATCCAGTACAAAAGTAAGGAGCCAGATGAGAAGAATTTCACTAATTTTAAAAGTAACTTTTGTAAATAAAAGATGTTTAAAAATTAAAATAAATGAGATTTTTGGATTTTGAAATTAGTTATCATATGGAATGTCATCACAAGAAAAGGCATATTTGGGCATCCTTCAAAAAATGGAGTTAATGGAAGGGTGGTCAAGACAAATATTTTGACAAATATATATACTTCCCATGAATTATTTGTGTACTATCATATATTTTTAGAATATTTATAATGATTTTCAGGCCCAATAATATTGAAAACTCATAAAATAGTCATTTTTTATTGAATTATGAATGAGATTAATGTTTTAAAGAGACATAGAAGAGGCTAATCACTACACTAGTTTCCAAATTACCCACCAATGGGAATTATTTGTTTTCACTGGTGATGAATCCAAAATGTTCTTGGATTGTGTTCTCATAAAAAATGAAAAGCTGATACCCTATGCCTCTCGCAATATAATGATACATGACTATAATTACCCAACTCATATTCTTGAATTGGTTGTAGTGATATTTAAATTAAAAAAATTTCCACCATATCACTGTTTAGTGAAGTTTCACATATATACATACCATAAAATACTGATGTATGTATTAATAAAAGGTCATAATATGTAATAATATAAGCAGTTATAGATGATCATGTATTGTGATTTTTCAATCCCTTACCATCTAGGGAATGATAAAAGGTGTAAAATTCACTATGTAAAAAGGATCCCAAAACTCCATCCATGATGAGGATTGCATGGGGTCCAAAATTCAAGTACATTCAAAGGATGGATATGTGAAAAATAAAAGGATCACTATTCTACATTTCTTAATTAAATGTTCAACCATCCATTCCTTAGAGGATTATGGAGGATTTTAAAGATGATAAGTCACTACATAAGAAGGTTACATATATTCCGAAGCTCAAATTTTTTGAAGGAGTAATATGGTTTAGAACCCATATATGTGACCCATAAAAGCCATTATTTATGATATAAATTCACCATTATGTTTATTTTTCACCCCTCTCTATTCATCCCATAATCACTAATATGTATAGATATTTGAAGCAAAATTTTTGGTGGGATAACTTGATGAGGGAGATTTTGGACATTGTATCTTGATAATTTTTATTCTGGAAACTGAAGGATGAATGATTGTAGTATAATAGTATGGCACAATAATTTACCATAAAAATATATATGTTGGAAAACATAACCATGTATTTCATCATAGGACTCAGCATGATTCCAAAAGTTAATAACACTATCTAGGTGGTAGTCAATCACATTACCAAGTCAATGCTTTTAATTTCTAAAAATGAATATTTCTCTCTTGATAAAAGTTACAATATATATATATAATATAAGTGGTACTACTTCATGGATTTCCAATGCATATTTTATATCATCATGATTCAAGGTTTACCCCATGTTTTTTAGAAGTCTTCAGAAAGCACTTAATATAGAATAGATACGAAGCATTGCTTGTCACCCAGAAATGAATGGTTAGTTAGAAAGGACTATTTAAACTCTAGAAGATATATTAATATCCAAATCAATGGAATTCCAATTTTGTTGGGATCAACACTTTCCCCAATTCGAGTTTTCATATAAAATATTTTCCATTCAATCATTCAAATGGGAAGTTATGAGGATCCTTATAGGAAGAGGTTTCATAATCTGACATGTTGGGATTAATTCAGAGAGAGAAATATTGTGGGAAATAATATTATATAAGAGATTCCAAAAAGGTTAAAACTATTCGATATCATTTTAAATCAATAAAAATTTGATTGTAAAGTTATGCAGACAATTATCAATGAGATCTAGAGTATATTGTTGAATAAAAACTTTTCTTTTGTATATCACCATGGAAAGAATTCATGAAGTTTGGGAAGAATGTTAATCTCATTCTAAGATACATAGACCCATTTGAGATCCTTGATCTCATCAGACTAGTGACCATTTAAATAGAACTCCCACCTAAACTATCTCAAATACATGATGTGTTCCATGCATCCCTCTTGAGAAATTAAATAACAAACCCCTCACATGAACTAAATACATATGTTGTACCATTGTATAATGATCTTTTATATGTTGAGAAACCAATTAAGATCTTTGATTTTAGAGGAAAAGTTCAACGAAACATGAAAAATCACCATAAGTGTTGGGGTATAACTACAAGTTTGATGAATCAACTTTGGAAATTGAAGATGAGATGAAAAATAAGTACCCCCATATGTTTTAGTGTATGAAATTTAAATTTATTGGGTGAAATTTTCAAATAGGGTAAATGTAACGGCCATAACATTTAAAAATAATCTTCCATTTGTGATTGATTTTAATTCCCTGTTATATATTATAGTTTTAGAAAATAAAAAAATCATTGGTTTTTGGGAATGTGTTATCTTATTGGATATAAAGTATTGTTCATAATCATATTCATTGATTATATATCCATTTAAATTTGACATTATTATTAATATATATTAAGGTTTATGACAAATCTAATTCACATAAACAAAATAAGTGACAACCTCGACCAGTAGGATCATATTTAATGAAGATCATTAATGATAACCACCGAGGGTGATATTATATCTATAATTGTCCCACAACTGTGGCCATTATGATATTCAACCACTAATGAAAGAGCAATATAGTTTATGAGATATGTTCTTTCTCAATGAGATCATGTTCCAAACCTTATTTATAGAACCACCCTAAGAAATTCTCATTGTCACACACCATACCCTTAAGGTGTTATATGGTGTAATAAAGGGATAAGTATATCAAACCTAACTATAGGGATATGTATATTTTATTTTCTATTAAATAATGACTATATTTATTCATTATTAATTTTACTTTTTAAATTATTTAATAATGAGTTTGATAAAAATAAAATTACAATAAATATAATTCAATATTTATTTTTCGGTAGTAATCAATTTCAATTAAGACATTACTTTTTATGAATTAATGAGTATTAAAGTTAAATTATATTTTAATAAAATATTTTTATTAAATAATATATATTATATATAGTTGATAATATGATTTTAAGAAGTGATAGTATAATTTTTATAAGGGTTAGAAAACTATTATTTTCAAAAATGAAGTACTTTTTAATAAACATGTATTTTAATTTTAAATTTTAATTTATCATATTTATATAATTTTTTAATTAATAAAGAGTATTTTTTAATTAGTGCATTGAAATTAACTAACGGTTAATTTTCAAAAAAATTCTATGATAGTCGATTTTTTGGTTAAAAATTAAATATGGTATAAATATACATTATGATATATAAAATCATTATGACATTAAAGTTATATAATATGTTCCTTAAAAGGTATCCATTAAAAAATATATATTTCCACTTTATAATAATTTAATTTTTAGTTTATTTGATCTATTTTATAAACCCTTTATAAATCCTTAAATACATATATAAATTTTTAATGTTTTAAAATTTATTATTTCTAAACATTACTCACTTAAACATCACTATAGGTATTATTATAAAGATACTGGTTCTTGTAATTATAAAATAATTAAAACCACTTCTCTTTGGTACAACCCATGGGAAAAACCATGGGATGGTTTGAGGTTTTAATTACATTATTTTATAGATTAAAAAACCAATGTCTATTAAATAATAATGAACTCCCATCACATAACATAAATAAACCCACCCAATATCACATTTATCATCACTAAAAACATTTATAACATCCCTAATATTCCCTTACCTCTCAATTTTCATCCCATGGTCCCCCCAAGATTTCATGAATCTCCTCCCAAAGTTATGCAAATAGCCTCTAAATGTAAGGGATCCTCTCATTCTCCTCTTTAGTCAAGTTCCATCTTTATTTTATGTTTTTTTATTTCCATGTCCTAATGTTCGTATTTATTTTCTCAATTCCCTCATACTATCTATTCTATTTACAATTGATTTGATTACATGTTTCCTCTCCTTAAAATATATTATGAATCTTTAATTACTTCCATTATGTTGCTGCAATTTCAGTCTGATTTTTCATACCAAACAATTGTGAAGTGAATTCCAATACCCATTTTCACTCAAGGGTATTCACCTATATGTACATATAATTTAATTATTGTGTAATTCCATTTATATATCCCACAATACTCAATCCTAATGTTAATAGAGATGAACTAAATTTGTATGTTATGTTATCTATGTGGAATAATTATGGATATACATGATAGGATTATTATTGTTGTACCTAGATAGTGGTCCAATGCATTGTGTATTGTTTTAGTATCATGAGATTCCATTTACAGTTCATGGGTGGTTATCTTAAGAATATTATGATATTATTTTAGGATGGTTAACCCTTAATTATAATTATGATGTCATGTTGAATTTTATTTCTACATTCTCAGGTTACCTTTACATTTCCATGTTATATCATACCTCATTGTTAATGATTATTATTCTCAACAATTATGTTCAGTTTTTATGCATCTTTTATCAAATGAATTACATTACCTGATGTTATGTGTTGTTTATTCCTTTAATTGGAATTAAAACACACCCATTTATTGTGTATGTCCCCAAGTTATGTCATGCATTTTTATAAGTGCGGAAAAAATTTATTATAATTTTAGGGAAGTTTTAAAAAAAATCATTACATCATTGTTTTTCGATATTTTGTTATGTACCTAATCTCTCAATTACACTAGGAAACTCTATTTTATTTTTTATAATAAGTAAATATTTATGTAATAAATCATAAATTATGTGTATTAGTTATTTAGGTTCTTAAAAATATTCAGGGGTTTGTAAATTATCTACGATTGGGTAATAAATTTATAATCATCCTACTTTTCTAAAATAACAGCTCATCCATCCATTTGTTTGAGAATCAAGGAGGCCCTAAAAGGTGATAAGGAGTTATAACAAATGGTAGATAATATTATGGAGTTTATCTTTGATTATTATGGAGTCATATGTTTTGGAACCTAGATATGTGTCATGTATCACATAGATATTTGTTAAAATATTTATTTTTTGTTAAATGAATTTAATATTTTAGACATTTTTCATTACAGACAACACAATGTTTAAAAATAAACATGATATGATATTAATGAATTATTTTTTAATCTGGTATTTATCAACTAGATATTGGAAATTATTAACAGTATTGACTTAATTATAAAAATATATGGTTTACAGATGTATATAAAATTAATTCTCTAGGAGTTAATAAATTTTAAATGAAAATAAAACCTATTTGAAAATAAAGGAAATCTTTTTCGGAAAAAATATTTTAATGAAAAAAAATCATTTTATCTCAATAAATGAGACAAAAAAATTTGGGGATTTAATTTAATAATATATATATATATATATTATAAATTTAACAAAATGTTTTAAATTAATCTTATGAATTTTCTAGACTATATATAAGAATAAATCAAATTTTATGAATAAAAATTATATTTTTCTAAAAGGTTTTATTGTCACATTTTGGGAAAATATTTTAAAAGTAAATTATGAAAAATTTAGAAAATTTATTGGTAAATATAATCATTTACTTTTGAATTCATCATGTACAAATTATTTCAGGTTAAATTTTTACGAATTTTATACGAAGTTAAAATTTTCTATGAATAATGAAAAATACCAGTTTTTATTATGAATTGTCATTCCATTTTAATGATTTTAGAAACAAAAAAATTATTTTATGATGGTTTTAAAATAAAAAATTAGATAAATTATATATACATTATACCAATTTATGTTATTCGTTTCATTTTATTATTCAATTTTTATTTAAACACTTCTAAACTGGGGAACATTTTCTGTTGGAAACCGCAAATTTTTTTCACATATGTGTGCGTAATTATAAATTTAATTTTTCCTATTATGTGATTTAAATTTTTAGAAATTGATTAAATATTTCCAATATTATTTAATAATTTCAAAAAAATATTGTACTCTAAATAATAGTAAAAATAGTAAAAAACATTACAGTAGGTAAGGTAAATATGGGTTTATCAGGTGTTTAAACTAAAATGATCGAGGCTAAATATGACCCAAAACATAAAAAATACACATTTTATAACCATATATTGATTTTATATATTATTTTTTCAACAATGACCCATTTTTTGTCCTTGTTTCATGTGAAAAGCATTGCTACACGTTTTTCTTTTCATTAATTACAAATGTGTCACTCACTTCAGATATAAATGGCAACCCACTCTCCTCTCCTCCTCACATTTCCAAAACCATTTGGTTCAAGAAATACCTAATGAAATAACTTAATTATTTCCCTCCCAAAATCCTATAATCCTTATTTTGGTCATAAATTAGGCAGATTAATCCTTTTGTTGCAAATTAAAAGAATTTGTCAAAAAGTGGAAACATCCCTTATCAATAGTTTTATTTTATTTCTTCCTCCAAATCATTAAATTTTTATTGAATAATTATGAAATAATTAAATAATTATGTTCCATACACATAGATTTTATTATGTTAATGTAATAAAATAAATCCTTATCCTCTTCCATCAAATGGGTTATGAAGTCATCATCTGTGTGTAATGCGGACTACTGCCTCAAAAACTGATGTTATCTGTTTTCAATCATCAAATATCACAGCTGGATATAATGGTCTATTTATTTTACATATATTATATTTAGGATATTTTTATTCTTCTATAATCATCATATAAAATTTCCTTTGAACATTTCATTCTTTTGGAATATTATAACATCGTTCTTGTGTCTAACATACCATCGAATCTTGAAGAGATGTGATTCATTCACGTTTTACATTGATGGTAATAAGAATTTGTTTAATGAAAGCATGGGATATATATTAAATATATATTATTATATAATTTTAATATATTATTTAACGTTATTTCTCTCTTTTCATTAGGAAAATTGAAACAAACATATTACATACGTATGACCTACCATCTCCATAAACTATGTATTTCATTTTGTATCTCAAAATTTTATGGATCACTATAAATAAATATCTAATGGATATATATGATATTTATATCATGTTTAACAATCTATATATTATGGATCCATGATCAACATATGGGTATCAAAAATAAAATGTCACAACATATATGAAAAACAAAGTAGCTATTACCTAAAATTTCACTTTAATAAGGAATTATTCATAAATGGAAATAAAAGACCATAATTAAATCATATATGGTATGTTATATATATATTTATATTTCTTTTATATATTTATAATAAACTTATATTTATTTTAAAGGAAGTTTGAATGTGTGAAAATGCAGTTTAGACTTTTGGTGAGGGATTTTCGTCTCACTTTTTACATTTGTGGGACTCATGCCTTATTCACCACTTATTTATTTTATGTGGTATATATCAATCACATTAATTTATTTATTTATTATTATCTTAAAAATAATAAGATTTAAATATCCATTTTAGGATCTCTTCTTTATGGGGTTTACAATAAAAAATATATACTGAAGTGGTAAGGTATTTTTGTCTCAATTTTCCATCATTGTGTGATATGTTATGTAATGCACATATATTATTTTATGAGGTGTATATAAAGCATTGTTTACAGGTAATATCATGAATATATTTATTCTCATGATATTATTAATTTCATATAATGAAACTCTTTCACGGGGACATCAATTCAATGTTATCAAAGTTGATAGAGTTTTATTTTACAAACCAAATTTTTATCAGAATTTCTCATGACTATACATGCAACGATTAAAAAAAATGATCTATACCTAAAGGTAATAATGTATTTTCTAATCCTAGAGTATTTATATATAATAAAATTTCACTCCATTTTCCTCTCATTACTTACCCATTAGTCCAAAATAATATTTTTGAGAAATATCTTCTTTGATTCTCTCTTCTATTAAAAACCCATTTTTCAAGAAAATACTTTCAATATAAAATATTTCAATTTTTTAACCTTATCTGAAATATTTATCAAAATATTTTTTACCAATAATTTAATTTTTAGAATATTTTTTAAATGGAATAGTCATGTATCTTTCCAAAAAATTATCATTTTTTACTTTTACTATAAATGTGAAGAGAATCTATGTTTTATTATTCATGAAATTAATGGAATTTTGGTCATCATTACCATTAATTTCTATTAAGTTTCTTGTATATGTTTTCATGGTTATTTTCAAAGAATATTATTTTAAAAAATTTTAAGGTTTTGAAAAGTGGTATTCTAAATAAAAATGATATTATCATTAATATATTATTTTAATTATTTTAAAGAGTCATTTATAGTTTTAAATGTTTTTTTTTCAATGAAAATAATTTAAAAAATATTATATATATTTTTTTCTATTAAAAAGTGTTTTGGAATGAAAAATAATTCTCTTAAATAAATGTTCAATTGTCTTTTCAAAATAATTTCCAATCTAATATGAAACACATTGATGTTAATTTTTCTTATCTGGGGATATGAATCATGGATACTATTCTTACTCCTTATCCTAACGGTTTAGGATTATGGTGAAATTTTATTTATAAAACCTTTTCTCTTCAATGGGTTATCCCATGATAAAAATATTATTAAAATTTATTCTATTTTCTATAGTTCATAATTTGATGACGTGATGAAAAGATTATAAGACCTATTTCTTTAAATAGGTTATATTATGAATAAATTTTTTTAAAACCCATTTCATTTCATGGGTTCTGATATGTTTAATCATTTAGGAGATTGGAGAACACATATGTAATATTTTCATTATGTTATAGGTGGTACCTATATCTCACTCCAATTAATTGGGAAAATATTAATATCTAATGAGATAACAATGAGAAACAAGTTGATGGGTTTGATCCACTATGGGAAATAGGTGTGTCATGATCCTCATTGGGAAAGAGGTGATAAGTCATGATCCACTATGTTAACGGTATTTGAAACTAACCATGATATATATAATAGTTTTCTATATTTATAATGACTACACACTTTAATGACAGAAGATTATGGTTTATGATTTATTTATGACGATTTATCATAATTATTTCCCATGTTTTCTATTATAATAAAATTTTATGCTATCAATCGTGGTTATGATATATGATTGGTTGAGTATAAACTTCATAAGTTATGAAAATGATGACTTACCATTATGAATAAATTATTGTTTCATATTATTATAGTATTATGTCTCTGACTTTAACCCAAAAAAAGTATCTGAGCACAACCACTGTTATGTTTCCTTCCTTAGGTTATAAAGTGAGGTTTATATAGGGTATTCTGAAGAGAAGTAATACGTGAGAGGATAGATGTTACTGCTGGTAAAGTATATTTCATGAAATAAGATAATTAGGTCTCTAGTTTCCCAATACACTAAACTACTATTATCCTCTATCATATTTTTATGAAATGTATTATATATTAATATAATATTATTTTATATTTATGTTTGAAAAGTCTAGGTCGATATATATGGTTTCATAGGAAAGGTTTAGTTATCCTTGAGAAACTATGTTGAAAATATTTTATGAGATCCATAGGGATATATATATATATATGGATATTTATATGGATTCCTTTAAGTATAAGTGTATAAAATTGTCAATATAGAAGAAAATTTCCTAGAATTATATTAAATGATAGATCAAGAGGTTTCTAAAAAAATATATATCTTTTTAGAAAGTGTAAGTGGATTTGGATGTAGCAACATGGTACCTAAGAAAAATTACTCTAAAGAGTTTGTATTTAGCTAGACTCGATCATCACATGGGGCATGAAATTGTGCCTTACTGCACAGTTGGTTTCACAATCCTGGGGGATATACCTTGGAAAATAAAAAAAATGATTTACGGACTATCATGATGGATTTACATAATTACCATGACTAACCATCGATAAAACATAGGTATCTTAGATTAAAAATAATGTGTCATGATTTAGACATTATATATGTGATTTTTATTAATTATATGGTTCTACAAAATGGATTTTTTTCTAAAATTACCATGATTGGTTACATTTAATAGAGGGAACCAGAAGGAAATAGATTAATGTTGAATTTGATAGACAATGTGTCAATGAGAAACCAAACGGGTCAACAACTATAGTTAATGATACCATGATTAGGCCTAATAATTTACCATGATATATGATTAAGAAATTTCACATTAAAAAACTCCTGGAATCAACATATAATCAAAGGATAGAGTTTATTGAGACATTAGGTGGTGGATACCACAGTGGAAAGAAGATTCAACTTCCTATATGTTAAGAATGTGTGAATAATCACCGAAGTTTATGTGTGAGAGGAATGAGATTATTTTTTAGTTTTGAGAAGATGAAAACAATGAAATTATTTATAAAGGGTAAAAATAAAAAGTTCTTTTAATTAAATTGATGATAATATTTGTCACTATAAGACTTCACTAAAAGTTAAATGTTTTAAATTTGGAATGTATGGGATTTTTGAAGATCGATGTCTTAAGGGGAATGAACATGGAGAGAATCCACAAGGTGATATGAGTCATGGTTATACTACTAATGATGAGGAGGATAAAAATGATATAAGATAGGTATGTGTTATTATAATAGTATAGCTTATGTTAAGCATGATAAACATGACTACATTGAGTTTGATTAATGTTAAGACATGATTCATATTTAATGTTTTAGGAAAGAGGTATTATGTAATATGTTGATGAAGTCTATTTAATGGTTTAAAAAGGAAGTGGGATGACTAAAGTGTTCATATATTGGAATTAATGAATTACATTATAATAATAATAAAATATATAAAGATTTTTCAACATAAGGTTATCATTGTGGATTTTAAAAAAATATGTTGAATAGTGATGATTTACTAGGGAAGTGATTTAATGGAAAGTTTATATTTTGATTACAGGATGATAAACATTAATATATTAATAATGTAGAGAAAATTGTTTTTATTTTTGATAATGTTATGATTGATATTAATATATTAAAATTGGATAGTATTGATTACCATGACACTAATTAATTATTTTTAGAAATAGTGTTTTTTGTTTTCATAGATGTAGTGTTCAACATAATTGGATTTCATGAATATGTTGAATAATCAATGATTTTATCCATTAAAGGAGGAGGTATATATGATTTCATTAATGATTTATACTAATTGTAGTTACAAACATGATTCTAGAAAATATATACCCAAGATATTCACAAATTATTTATGTGGAAATCAAGAGATACTATATGATATTTAGAAGATTAATGTTACAAAATTTAGTGACCTATGTTATAAATTTTGAATTTTGGTATGGTTATAATGATAACCATTTATAGAATGGTTTATGTTAAATTTTGGATGATGTTTTAGAGACTAAGATATTAGTTCAACATATGATTATTTAAGAATATATCTCCCTATTATTTTTTAATATCTACTAGATATGGAATAAATGAATTTACATTAATTTATGGATATTAATTGAAACATTATACATGAAAAATTAAATTCATAGAGTAAGAGATGAAGTTGAAATTGATCAAGGCACAATCAAAGGATGATATTTTTGAAATAAAATGGAATTAAATCAAGTAACTATATCTTCTTATAAAAATACCACAATATTTGAAATATGATCCTAAAATACTTTTTTTCCTATTGTCCATATTTTTATGATACTAATGACCATTTTCACACCTATTTGGTTTGCGGATTTTTGGTCATTAATTTGGTCTTGGTCATGTTATCTATCACTCTCCTTTTGTATTTGTTTGTTATTATTAAATTTTAGGTCCATTTTGTCACTTCCCACCAATGTCCTCCATATTTTAAACCTATTATGTTTTATTATAGATGAACTTCACACATTCTACTCTCTCTTTTGAAGAGTATGTTTTATTAACCTATTTGATTATGTGTGTTTCCATCAATAGAATTTACAAATATTAAACCCTTTAATACATAGGAGAAGTTATACATTTGAGGATGATTTCTTAAGGGGGTAGAATCAAAACCCTTAGAATTTGTGAATTATTTTATATTAAAATTTATTTAATATTTTTGATATTTTGTGTTACAAAAAACAATATGTTTAAATTAAACATTAAATACTATTAAACTATTTTTATTAACATGATAGTAATCACCGAATGTTTATTATAGTGTGTATGATTAGGAATAACTATATTATGAAAATATATGTTTTAAAAATGTATATAAAATGAATTATTTTTTGACTGATTAATTAGAAGTTAAAATAAAAACCTTTTGAATGTAAAGGAAATATTTTTCTGAAAACAATTTTTATGCAAACAAACATGTTTTACCTCAATTTTTTTAAAATTTAATTATTTTAATGCAATTTATTTATTAAATATTGTATAAACTTTTTAACATCCATATTATTTATTTCCTCTATTAGTTATAAGAATAAATCCAATTTTATTTCTAAAACTTTATTTTTCTTAAAATCAGTTTTTTCGCCTTTTGGGAAAATATTTTAAAAATAATTTTTGAAATAATTTTTAAATTTATATGAAAAATTTAATTTAAATTTTATATTAACCATTTAAAAATTAAATTTTGGATAATATTTTATAATTTTTTTGTAACATTGTGAACAATACATGTTTTTTTAAGAATTTTAATTTCATTTAAATATTTTAATGACTATTATTTTTTATGAGATCTTTATGTAAAAAATAAGTTCAATTATAAATATATTAATATAATTAATTTAACATAAAAAATTATGATATTTAGTTTTGATAGAAATTTTTTTGACATTTTTTTAACATCATCACATTAAAAGACCTCTTTCTCATCCCGTCTGTGGGTTGAGTTTTAAATATTATTTGGGAAGTTCTTTGAATATAATTTTGTAAAATATTTTCAATATTTGGAATCATTATAATTTATAATATCTTATAAGGTAAAATTATTTGTTTTACTATAATTTATGGAGAAAATAAAAAAAAATATTTACCACTATGAAGGTAAAAATGGGTTTACCAGGGGTTAATTAAAAAAGACAGGGGTTAAAATGGCTTAAATCATATAAAAATAGTTTATGGCCAAATTTGGACCTTATTTCTTCTAGGTTCAATAATGGACCATTTTGGATCATAATGGAATTTTATTAATGTGGGATCACCTTTTTATTTTCAATCAATACAAGTGTACCCCTCATCTCACTTATAGAAGGCCACCCCTTCACGTCTCCTCTTCACACATTAAAAATTATTTTTTTTAAAATTGCTATAAAAATAACTTCCTTAAATCCCTCATCTCATCATATAATAATTTTTATAAAAAAATTACCTATTAATCTTTTTGGTTAAAAAAGTGGTTCGAATAATAGGTAATGCCGCAAACCAATCATTTTATTTAATATATTCTTCCAAATCTTATATTTATTATTAAACCATGATGATATGATAACCGTAGTATATTAAATATACTGACATGTTATAAATTTAATTCAATAACCAAAATACTTCTCATCTTCAATCAAATGGTTTATGAAATCATCATTTCTGTGTATGAAAGACTACCACCTTGCGAACCGATGTTATTCGTTTTCCATCACGACCTCATCATGGTTCGATATAATGATGAAAATATTGTTCATATATGAAATTTATGATTTTTTTTCTTTTTTAATCGGGATATCACATGTTCATTATTACACCCCATTCTGTGGGAATATGATATCATTGAATGTGTGTACAACAGACTACCACCCCATGAAGTAATGTGATTTGTTCATGCATCATATGGTAGGTAATGAGGATGGTTTTGATGAAAATAATTGATATATGTGACATAAAATAATTCTATAATGTTATAATACTATTTAAATTTATTTCATTCTTTCTTTCCATCATGAAAATGGAAACAATATTCATGTTTATGTATGACCTACCATCTCTATGAATGACATATTTCATTTTATGACTATTAATTTTATTGATCAATATAAATAAATTAGAAAAGAATATATAGGATAGATATATCATTTTTAACATTCTTGAGATGATGGAAGCATGATGAATATAAGATGACTAAAATAATAAGTGAAAACACACATGAAAAACATTGTAGTTGTGGGATGAAATGTGACTTAAACATTGAATTGTTAATAAATGTGTGATAAAATTTAATAAGTAAATATTATATGGTATGATATAAATATATATAAATATATTTATTTATATTTATATATGGTTTTCTAGTTGAATTATAATAAAATTATATTTGATATATAGATGGTTTTAATGTGTATGATGGAAATTAAGATATATGGTATGGTATTTTAATTTCACTTTTTTACATCCTGAACACATTACATATTCACCACTTATTTCTATTATTTGGATAATATAATAACCATTAATTTATTTTAAAATTATTCTCATGAAAATTATTTTGATTTAAAAAACCATTTTGTGATCTCACATTCATGGTGTTTACGATTGAAAAGTTATCAAATCGGTAAGGTATATCTATCCCAATTTTCCTTCTTTGAGACATCTGTTTTGTTATTCACCTACATTATTTTATGAGGTAAATATATAGTACCTTTGACATATAATATCATGAATATATTTATAATCATGTTATTATATGTATCATTTTACATTAAACATTTATAGTTTTGATGATTCAATGTTACCAAAGTTGTAAGGGTTTTATATTATAATCCCATAATTTATCATGATTTATCTTGATTATACATCCAATTATGAATTAATATGTTATATATATCATGAATCTCACATATTTTATTCTCATATTTTTATTTTTGGAAAATAAAAGTTTTCTATTAATTTTACTCCCTTTATGAACTATCGATTTCAAAGTAACATTTTTAAGAAAAATCATTATTTTTTATCTCTTTGGTCGAAAGTAGTTTTTTTTAAAAACATGTTTTCTAAAAATGTTTTAAAAAATTATTTCATACATCTCCGAAATATTTATTAAATACATTTTTTAAATTTTTTAAATTTTAATATAATGTTTTTTAAGGAATCATCATATCATTTTCCAAACCATTGTCATTTTCCTTTTAAAAATTTGAAAAGGAATCAATGTTTTATCATGCATGAAATTAATGGAATTTATGAAATCATGAAATTTATCTTATTTTATTATTCCCTTATAATATTTAAAGGTTATTTTAATATAAAATTATATTCAAAATTGTTTTATGTTTTTAAAAAGTGTTTTCAAAGTGAAGGGGTTCTTCCATTCATAATTTTTTAAAAGTATTTTTAAATATTAATTAATAACTTTCATATTTTATTTTCAAAGATAAGGAATTTTAAAATGTTTTGTGGATTTTTATTTTTAAAAATGTATTTTCTATAAAAAGTTAATTTCCTCAAGAAATATTGTAATTGTATTTTCAAAATCATTTTCCAGCTAAGTTGACTTATTTTATTACTACTATTTGTTTTCTATAGATACGATCCAAGGATAACTTATTTAATTATTATTTTAATGGTTTATGATTATGATTATAAGATGTTTATGAGCCCCATTTCGCTTACATAGTTTAGACCACGATGAATTGTTTATGAAAATTGGTTCTTTTGTCTATGGGATATGCTTTGATGAAATGATGAAGTTATTATAAAACCTGTTTCACTTCAACTAGATATGTTATGATGAAATGTTTATGAAATTCATTACATTTCACTGTTTGAGATATGGTTAATTCTTTTTGATCTTATGGAACACATGTGTATGATTTCCATGATGTGATGGGTGGGACCTATATATCTATTCAATGCATTAGATAAATATTTATATCAAATAAGATAAAAATGGGAAACAAGTCGATGGGAATGATCCAGTGTGGAAAAATGTGAGTTTTGATCCATAGTTATAAGAAATTGTATCTTTAATATATCTCATAACCCACACTCTGAGATCCAGTTCTAAAAGCATAAATACTATATTTCCAGTTTTGTTACAATGAATTGAGTCACAATTTTTTCCATCCAAACCGTGAATCATAAAAAGTAAAAAAGAGATCTCTTATATTCTTGAGGAACTTTTAAGTTTATAGTTTATGATAATTAATAATAACTCCTAGATAAATAATACCCATGTTGGTAAATGATCATTACTCCTAATTAACCCTGATTTTCTTATTTCACATTAAGAAATCATCATCAACCATATTAAGTATCTTCTAGATGTAGTACGTTTAACCTCATTCGTTGTAATTTAGGGAAGATGATAGATTAGAAGGGTGAGAAATTATTCTCAATATGGTTAAAAATTATCATTAATAGTTGAAATTTTTCCATGACCGTAGGATGTGAAAAATTTATTACGGAATTATTAGAGTGCATTATCGAATCTTAAAAAAACTCATTCCCATCAATAATAAAGCATTAATCATTGAAAACAGAATAAAAAATATAAAAAGGAAACAATAATAAAATTCCACATTCATGATCCATGATTTATCAGTTTTGATAAAAGAAAACATTAACAAAAATGGAAAGAATAGGTAAAATGTGTTAGTATATTTGAACATCATTATCATTAAACCATTATCGAATCCATAAGATTGGAATAACCATATATATTACATCCAATGTAAGTATCTATAGAACATCATCATTAAACAATTAATTGGATCACTATTTTGGTTCAGACATAATTTAAGCTATAACAGGCTCACTGGGTGCTATTTGGGGTTCCCCGTCTTATATGTTATAATGGGATCACCTGTTTC
The DNA here is from genome assembly GCA_963277665.1 of Viscum album. Lineage (NCBI taxonomy): Eukaryota > Viridiplantae > Streptophyta > Magnoliopsida > Santalales > Viscaceae > Viscum > Viscum album. Next base: position 1,070,789,653 of record OY728121.1, on the reverse strand, counting down.
TATCTCGATTTGTCCATCATATATGATATAATGGTTTCAACTAGAAATATATAGTATCACCCATAATATGTTATATTTAAGAAAGAAACATAAATAAAGTACCTTGAGCTTCCATTTCATCATAATAATCATATAAATAATCAGTATTCCATTAATTACATGACTAACCCATAGAAAAGAAATTGGTTTCCTGTAAAAATACATGAAACATGATTGACCCATGGAAAATAAATAGGATACATAGAAATGTACTAGGATCATGGTTAACCTAAGTAATAGAAAGGGGTTCTATAATAATCTCACTGAATCAATCTTAATCAATCCATACAAATAATGAATATGGTATTAATAAAAAACATCACAATTGAAGAATATGTAAGAAAAAGGGTTGCTGATGATGATGAATGAATTTAAAATTTAAAGTTCATTAATTAAAACTTGTGGAAAATTAACTTTAAATTTTAAATAATACTTTTTAAATATCCTAGAAATTCACAAAATATTGAAAAATTATTTATATTGAAAACATTCTAGGAATCATATAATGGAATCCTTTAAAAATAATTTAAAAATATTTATTAAGGAAAATATCATTTCGATTTTAAAAAATCATTCAAAAAAGTTGAAAACCATTATTTTGAAAAATAATTTTGAAAATATATAATTGAATATTCAAAAAAGTAATTATCTTGATGGTGAAAATTTATTTTTATGTCATACATGTTCAAACAATGATTCCATTCATATTTTAGGTAAAAGCCAAATGGGAAAAGATTGGAAAACATCATGAATATTCATTTATATTTTTTTATTAAATATTCCAAACATAGGTAAAAATGTATTTAATATATCATTTTAAAAATGATAAAAACTTTTTTAAAAAAATATATAGAAAATTTGGTTCTGAAAAAAGGGTTTTGGCCGAAGAAAGAAAAAAAGATTTTTTTTGGTTAAGACATTTTTTCATATATTTTTCAAGTACCAAAGTGTGAAAAAGGATAATATTACATGAAATTATCATTAATAACTATAGGATAATAAAATTAATATTAAAATTTTGTGTGTATAACATTATATTGAAACATTAGAGACATAATCGTAATAATCTGGATAAACGATACGATTGCAACGTAATCCTCTTACCACATTGGTAACATTGAATAATAATTCCCATGAAAGGAAAAAATTAAATAAAGAATAAAATATCATAAGGATAAATATATTCATGATATTACATTAAAAATCATATTTATATACAACTCATAAAATAAGAAAGGTTAATAAGGTGACATAAGTCTCAAAGAAGAAAAATTTAGAGAAAACCCCCTTACAATTTTAATAATATTTTTAATCATAATCTCAATAAAATTATAACCTAAAATGAAACATTAATTATCATGAAAATAAGGTAATTAATTAAATATCATCTCAAATATACTATATATACACAAAAACCAAATTAGTGGTGAATTTCGACGTCTCCCGTAAATAAAAGATGAACTAGAAATCCATTACCCCATGCTTATTTTTGGTTAAACATGCATTAAAAACATGTAAAGTAGTATTAAACACATTATTAACTTATTAAATAAAATATTAGTATTTATAATATCATATATTACAATTTTTATAACATATTATCACACACTCTTTAATAATTTTTCATTCTTTGAATTGTTTTGGGTGTTAATTGCCTTGTTTTCTCAATTGTTCTTTATTATGAGAATTACTATTCTTTTTCATATTACATTGTTAAATAATATCCATAATTGTAATCATTGCATAATTTTGATATTATAATTAAATTATAATTTTTATATGAATCATGATGTATGGTTTTGGGAAATTAAATATGTTATGATCATGGAGATGGTAGGTCGTACGTACTCATGAATAACATTTCCTTTTTTAATTGATAATTATAGAAGGGAGGTAAGTAATATTATATCATTCCAAAATTATCATAATATAATATATACCATATAAATTTTATAAATATACTTATATATATCACCCATGTGGTTTTGTGATGAAAAGTGAGTCAGATCTCTTTGTAAAGGCTGTGCTCCACATGTACATGAATGATGTTATCATCTTTTAAGTATAACAAAAGAAAATGATATATTATTTCTAAATAATGATAAAATTTTCATGAATATAATATTTTATTCTATATGACATACAATTATTATCATTATTCTTATTACCTTCCATGTAACGGGTTAGTGGAAAAACGAATCACATCGCTTCATGGGGTGATAGTCTGTCGTACAAACAAGAAATGTTATTGTATCCCCTACAGCAAGGAAATTAACAATGTATATGTAACATCCTAGGTAAATAAAGAATATTAAAATTTCATATTTATTAATATTTTTGAATTAAATATTAATATTAATTTAAATGTGATGCTATGTTCGATGGCGTACCCGACACACAACAATGTGTTTATCCAAAGTCTTATGTTATACACAATGTTGAATCATACTGAAAAAATAATTATATAAATATTTTAAATGTCATTTAATGGATAGCTGTTTTAATATAGATAATGAATAGAACTAACCATATTATGAATAAAATTGTTTGTTAAAAGTTTTTACATTTATCAAATAAAATTTAGAGGCTTAAAATGAGAATGAATCCAATTTTAAGCACAAATACTATAATATTTTTAAAAGGTAGTTTTACCGCCTTTTAATGGAGAACCCATCTTAAATCTAGTTTTTATCATTTTTATATTTTTCATTTGAAAAAATAACCTTTTTTTAGAAGCAGGATATCAAAATTTACTTTGGGTAAATTTTTGGTATTTTTCTGATAAAGTTCATTTTTAATGAATATTGAAAAAATACTGCATTTTAAGTTAAAACTCTCTTTATATCTGATTTATTTATATGGTCAGATTATATTTTTAAATTGTTTTAAATTTTAATTGGATTATATTGTTACCATTTAATCCAATTTTGGTCATTGTATGTAATTTTACTTTGAAATTGGACTTAAACACATGTCAATCATTTAATAGTATTTACTTCTTAAAAACACGCTTTCTAATATTGACAATGGAAATTAATTATAAATTAATTAATGAAACTTAAATGTTTTGAATTTGGTAAAATAGATATCATTTTTGAATTCTGAATATCAAAATTATCTTTGGGTGATTTTTTTGTATTTTACTGAAAATGTTCAATTTTTGATGAATAATGGAAAACACTATATAGTAGTTAGAAAACTGACTTTTTCATTTAAATGTGAAATTTATGCTTCAGTGATTTGAATTTTAAAAATCTGACACACATGGTTGTCATCATTAAGTAAAATGTTATTCAATATGATGAACGTATTTTTTGGTGAATTGTAACTTCTGATTTTCACTTACCGCGGTTAAAGGTATATTGGGTAATTCAAGGTTAAAATAAAATTATAATAATATAAAATTACCTGGATACTTATCCAATCCTTATTGGATGAGTCATGTACTACCAATACAATACTTGGGTATATCTTTGGGCCTTTACAAGCCACTAGGGTAAGATAATTAAATGAATAAATTTTTATTTAATGTAAAAATAAAAATATCATAAACATGTATTGTTTTTCTAAACCAATTTTTATGTGGGGTTATCTAATTGATATCATTGACTATAGATAGTAATTATAAATCAAATAAGAGTTCCTACATCATGGTTTTTTATTTATTATTTTTTGACATCATATAAATATAATTATTTATGACACAATGATGATGAAATTATTACCTCATTAATGAATGTTTTAAATAAATGAGATTATAAATACTAAAATAAATTTATATTTAAACTTTTTATACCATCCGATAATTTTATGGATTATTATGACTTTTTATATTTTCATTAATGATGTTTTTTCGAATTTATCAATTTTCTATGGATTTTTTAAAAAGTAATGATAAGAATAGTATAAAAATTAACAAAAATGAGTTTTTAAATCAATTAATAATTTATTAAATGATAAAATAGTCCTAAAAAACTAAAATTCAACCAAATAACATATATGATGCTACAGATTTTATTAATGATTCATTTTTGGTCTCTTTTAATATTATAGTAAATATATTAACCATATCGTATGAATATACTTGATGACATGGTAATAGATAAATGAATTGACAAAGGGTTAAATTAAAAAGGTAAGGATTAAAAAATATCCAAAAAATTTCCTCTTTTTATTGAATGATTTGATTTCAAATTATATTCATATTATATTTTAATTTAATGTGTTGTGGTACATTTGAAACGAAAAATCATTTTAAAATAAAATAATACTTTCAAACATTCCTAAAGAGCCCCTCCTTCCTCTTATAAAAAGACACCACATCTAACCCATTAGTCACAACTCTGAAGCCCATTTTATCATCCAACCTCTTCCCAAATAATCTCCCAAAATCCCTATCTTCCTCTTAGACACCTTCTCTTTGTATGAAGGAAATTAAAGAGGCCCCTTTGGCTAAAATCAAAATAAGTAACCCGATTTTATGTAATGTCTGCCCTGAAGTTTCTTTCCTTTATTTTGCCTTCTCCACTCCTTGTGAACCTCTTATTCATTATTTATATAGAAACAAAACTATCCTAAATATAATAGGTTTTTATGATATTTATTATAACTACAGTTACATAAACCTCCATCTAATGGATATGAACATACTTTTTCTGTGTACAACGAACCGTTGCCTCGCGAAACAGTGATTGTCCAATTTTTCCCTACCACTTCTCATGGTGGCCAATATGATGGAACAATAATTATATATGATATTAATTATATTTATTTTATCTATATTATTATTTAATTATCATTTATAACATACCTTAATTCTTTTTATCTTGTATAAATACAATAATTTTATTTGAGGATGTATGGACTACTACCCCATAAAAGTGATATGACTCGTTCATACCATACATGGAACATATAAAGGATGGTTCAAATGAACATATTTAATGTATGTAAAATATTATATTATATGATAATAATAATATACCAAAGTATAATTTGGTTTTCATTCATTTAAAAATGAAATAAAATGAAATAAAAGTAGCGTTCATGAGTGCGTACAACTTACTGTCTCCATGAACGGTGAATTTCATTTTCATATATAAAAATGATATGGACTATTATAAATACATATATACCTGATATATATGATATCTAAATCATTAATATCATTTTTAAGATAATGGACTTTTGACCACCTGGACAATTTGTAATTATAACTAGTTCATTTTTTACTCAAGTTTGGAACAACGACAAAATGTCCGATATGAACTCAAATAATTTGCTAATTGTTATAACAAGGTATCAATTGTTATAAAAGAAATAATAAACATGAAATAGGATCTTAAGAAATTATAAATAAAATTTATTTTATTATTCGTGAAGAATAAGGAACTTTCAAGATAAGTCATATGGGAGGTAAGAGAACTTCTTCACCCAATTTCCATTCTTTTGGATGATAATTTCATTCATGTTTATGTATTTCTTTGATTATGTGATAAATGAGTTTTTATATCTTGTCATGTATTTATAATTTATTTATGCATACTTATAGGGAATACAAATAATCAATATATTTTATTTCCGAAAAGATCTTTGAAAGGGACTTCGTCTTAATCTCTTTTCATTGAGGCATACTTTGATTTATACACGAATTTCCTTTATACTATGTATAAACCCCTTTTAATTTTTATTTAATTCAAATTGAATGACTTCTTTATGAAAAATTTTACTAAATTAAAAAACAATTTTCCTTTTAATGTGCGCAGTGACAATGATATTTATGCTGCTGCAGGCATTATTTGATCTTTCACCTCCTTAACAAGCCATAATGTTTTTAAAAGGAAAATAAATACCATATATTATTTTTACGTATTTTGTTATTGAAAATGGTTTTGATAATGGATTGATTATTTAAATATATTGAAATTTTATATTGTGATTTAAATATGGAAAATTTATCTTTCCTTTTTTCTTGTTCACGCATTATGATTATGTAATGGTTCTTGGGGGTTGTTTATGCATACAGGTGGTTCTGTGATAATACTAGGGAGGGAGAACCTGAGATTGCTCTTCAATGCATTGGGTAACATGATGGAGGTAAAGATTAATGTTTCTCCTAATATATTTAGGGAATATAATATTATGGGTATTCGAAACGTAACTCCCTACGTAGCTATGAAGGCTACAACGTAACTATGTTATGGATTCTAGAAGTTAACATTATTATTTATGATTTCTATGTGTTATTCATAAATATTATGATTTCATGAGGTATGTTAAAGTGATTATGTTTTTTATGTGTTTATGGACTAATATTTTCTTTCATTATATTATATCCATTTCTATGCTTTTTATGCTCATCCCATGTTTTTGAAATGTTTTCCACGAGACATAAAGATGAATAGGGTCAAGGATGGGATAAAAGAAATGTCATGATGTCTAAAACATGTAACTTGACATATTTTTTTAAGAGTTTTTATTTTATGAAAAAATGGTTACTATGTAGAAGTGTCAACATTATAATATTTGAGATGTAATGTAATAGTTATGGATTAATTCTTTGAAAATCTATATCTAAAAAGATCCTCAATGTTAATTCTTGAATTAACTCACGGTTATATAATGTTATAAGAATGGGGCCTCAAAGTTGGTATTAGAGGTAGGTATAGATAACATTATAGGATAGGCTGTTATTTAATCATAAGTTACATAACCATAATGGTTATCATATTAGAAATATTCATAGTTATTTTAGATAAATTGAATGAGATTAAGGTAACATGAATAAGTATATCTTATAGGTTAACCTCTTTATAAGATATTATATGATGATTTTACTGATATACTCGCACTGACCACTTCTGTTTTAGTTAATGGTTGGATCAAGCAGGCACCAATGTAAAAATGGATGTGATGAAAACTATGACAGTTTTCGGAATAAGAAACTGAATTTATTAGGAGCTGTAATTAGAACTCTTCTGGTTTTTCGAAACCAACTCTCTCGAATCATTATTGACCACTTGAACCATGGTGTTTTTTATAAGGAATCATATATATGAGAAACAAATCCCTACAGAATTTCAGGTAATAATCATAAAGGTACATGTATAAAAAAACCTATGTTTCATGGATGTGGATAGAATCACTTAAAAAATTGGTTCAATCGGATAGAAAGAGGCTATAGATGTGGTAATGAAGGCCATAAAGCAATAACCTTCCTGGAAAAAAGGATGCATCTTTTTGACTCCAGGAAAGGGAAATAAGTTCTTTCTTAGGGATAAATTGAATGTTTTGAATGTGGTGTGCATGGTCATTATACAAATAGATATCTTACAAAGAAGGTTTAGAAATGGGATAATAATGATCGTATAAATATATGTTTACTAATCCCTAATGCCATTCCATTTTATGATTTGGAAACTGAAAATGACCTATGAACGGTAGAGATTGTTTGTTAGCTCATGTTTTGAAATTATTGAATTTTAGGATATGATTCATCATTTTCTTTATAAGAAATAATTATTACAAAATAAGTTAGAAAGGAATTGTTAATGAATCATGAAGAACATTTAATGAGTAAGAAGTCTATATATAAGGGATTCAAGATTGATCGTACATTTTAGGAGGATGAAATGATGAAAAGTATTGAGGCTCTTTTGATGATGGGATTACATTGGAAAAAAATTTCTAGTTTGTGTAAAACTAGAGTTTGATATGTGACAATGTTTTTCGAGTATGAATTATCTTTTCTTTTTAGGATATATTTATAAATAACAATTTGGGTTTATATGATCCATGAATTTGAGGTAATTACAGGTAATTACTTTTTGGGAAGAAAATGCGAAGTATGAGATAACATTTGTGGTAAAAATTAGTTACAGTTATTTTTGAGGAATTAATCTCTTTTTTGGGGAATATTATAAAATTATATATTTTTTTAAAAAGGAAAAAACATAGACCGTCTGACAACCCGTCGCATTGGAAAAAGCTGCAGGAATCGAACCTACAGCCAAATTGTGACCGGGATTTATCATCTACCACTGGACTACATGATGTCCCTGGTTAGTTTGACTTCTTATTTCTAGTTAGATTATAGTATGTATGAAGAATAATTTGATTTTGGGAATATATGTTTTATCAAATAGATATCCTTTGTATAGGAATATGATTTGGTGATTACGTGATAAAGGTTATTTTCGAAGATGTTCTATCTTTTGGGAAAACTATATGCATAAGGGAAATAGAACACTATGGGATCTCATTTGTAGAGTAATGGTGGAAATTTTTTATTAGAAGAATATATGTTTTATGTGTATATATTGAAATTTCCGCTATTTAGGAAAATGATTATACGATCATAGAGAATATGTGATTAGGTTATTTACTTTTTAGTATGATAATTTAAGAGTAGCCGATATTATTTGGTGATAAATGTTAAGAATTGTTTGGAAGTCTTTGTGATCAAATACTTCTAAATTGTTGGTTTCAAACATAGTTTGGATTATTAGGAGCAATTTTAAGGACAATTGTGTATTGAATGATCTTTTCTGAGCATTGGGTATTGTTTGTTAAATTATTTAGATTAAGAGTAATATTTTATTTTTATAAAATATTATCCATTTAGGGATTATCTAAACTTGTACTAACAACATTAGTTTATGTTAATGTATAAATATAGGAGAAATATATAGTTCATATTTTATGGACTATGTGATTCTCTAGAAGTTGATTCTAGCGCTTCAGGTGCAACCAATTCATCTTGAATACTCATCGTTTGAGGAAACGATGAGTTTTTGGTAGAAAATTATTAAAGGATGAAACTATACTTTAAAAGTAATTATATTTCATAATGTCCTTAGTCAATCTCATAAATAAATTATCCATCTTTATTAAGTGAAACTTAAATAAAAAACGTTTTCCATTAACTTTTACTACTGGGAAACCAATGTCCGTTAAACTTATCAAATGTTTGTGGTTTTCTAGTGGTTAACTTTCTCCAATCATGTTTTCTATCAATCTCCATCATAGCTTGACAATTAGTTTCTCCTACATATCCATATTTTCATGGAATCCTAATATGTGTTATCTCAGGTAACCTTTTTTACTTCTCCTTAATTATTTTATAGTTATATTTTTATTGACTCTTTTTCTGATGTGAGACTTTTAATGATGTTTGCAAAACTAAATTTTAAATTGTGAGGACGTAATTCCCAAAATGGGGGAAGGATGTAACATCCCAGGTAAATAAAGAATATGAAATTTTCATATTTATTAATATTTTTGAATTATATATTAATTTTAATTTATAGGGTATTCCATGTTTGATGGCGTACCTGACACACAATATTGGGTTTCTCTAAAGTCTTATCTTGCACACAATGCTGGGTCATACTGAAAAAACAATAATATAATTATTTTAAATAGTAGTTAATGCATAGACGTTTTAATTGAAGGAATGAACAGAAAAAACCATATTATGATTAAACATGTTTGTTAGGTTTTTATACATTTATACCATAAAATTTATAGGCTTAAAATTAGAATGAGTCCAATTTTAAGCATAAATATTCTAATATGTTTAAAAGGTAGTTTTACCACCTTTTGATGGTGAAACCCTTTTAAATATAGTTTTTTTCAAATTTATATGTATCATTTGTCAAAATAATCTTCTTATTTATATGAGGTATATCAAAATTTACATTGGTTAATTTTTGGTATTTTTCCGAAAAAGTTCATTTTTTAATGAATAGTGAAAAATACTGCATTTTAAGTCAAAATTGTCTCTTCATATGATTTATTTAGATGGTTAAATTATATTTTTAAATTGGTTTAATGTTTAATTGGATTATATTTTTACCATTTAATCCTTTTTTGGTCATTGGAAGTAATTTCACTTTGAAATTAGACATAAACACTTGCCAATATTTTGATAGTTTTTACTTCCAAAAAACATGCTTTTTAGTTTTGACAAGGGAAATTAATTTTAAATTAATTAATGGTACTTTTATGTTTTTAATTTGGTAAAATAGAAAACATTTTTCAATTCTTAATATCAAAATTATCTTTTGGTGAATTTTTGGTATTTTTCTGAAAACGTTCAATTTTTTATGAATAGTGAAAAACACCACACAGTAGTTAAAAAGAGACTTTTTATTAAAATGAAATTTTACCGCTTCTCTGAATTTAATTTCAAAAATCAAACATATATGGTTATAATTAGTAATTAAAATGTTGTTCAATATGATGAAAATAATTTTTTCTGAATAGTAACTTTTGATTTTTATTTATCGCGGTTCAAGATAAATAAGGAAATTCAATGTAAAAATAATATTATAATAATATAAAATTACCTTAACACTTGTGCTAACATTATTTGATGAGTCCTGGACAACCTAAAAAATCCTTGGGTAGAACTTTTGGCCTTTGGAAACCACATGTGTAAGATAATTACATTAATAACTTTTTATTTAAAGTAAAAATAAAAATATCATAAACATGTATTATTTTGCTGAAGAAATTTTAATGTTGAGTCATATAATTGATATCATTAGATATAGATAGTAATTATAAATCTAAAAAAAATCCTTCCTCATGGTATTTTATTTATAATTTTTAGACATCAAATGAATAAATTTATTTATGACACAATGATGATGTAATGATTACCTCATTAATGAATTATTTAAATAAATTAGATTATAAATATTAAAATAAATTTATTTGGAAACTTTTTATGCCATAAAAGAATTTTATGGATGATTATGACATGTTATAATATAATTAATGATTTTTTTGAATTTATAATGTTTTTTTGGATTTTCTAAAAAGTCACGACATGAATAGTATAAAAATTGACATAAATGATTTTTTAATAAATTAATATTTTATTATATGATTGAATAGTCCTAAAAAAATATTCACCAAAATTACATATATGATGTTAAAATTTTAATTAATGATCTATTTTGGGTTGCTTTAAATTTTATACTAAATATATTAACCATATAGTATGAATATACAAGAAGACATGGTAAAAGTTAAATATGTTAACAAAGGGTTAAATTAAAAAGATAAGGATTAATAAATATTGAAAACCCTTCCAATTATTATTGGATTATTTTATTTATACTTATATTCATCTTATATTCTAATTTAATGAGTTGTCTACCTTTTTAAACCGAAAATCATTTTATAATAAAATAATACTTTCAAATATTCCTAAGGAGCCCCTCCTTCCTCTTATAAATGGAATCCACCTCTAACCCATTAATAACACCTCTCAAGACACTTTAATCATCTAAAACCTACCCAATTAATCTCCAAAAATCCGTATCTTCATCCTAAAATCCTTCCCCAAGGAAAAAGGAAATTCAAGTGATCCCTTTGGCTCAAATCAATTGAAGTTACACGATTTGAGGTAACGTATTCTCTCAAGTTTCTTTCCATTATTTTTCCTTCTCCACTCCCTATTATCTTCTTATTTATTGTTTATATAGAAAAAATAGTATCCTCAATATACGATGACGTTGTAATGAGAAGGATTAGATATACACTTTCACAAACCACCATCTAATGGATACGAACACATTGTTAATGAAATTATGTAACGTATGTAAAATATGAGTTCATAATTCAATAATAATATACCAAATTATCATTTTATTCATTTCTTTATAAAATATAAAAAAGAAATGAAAGTAGTTTTCATGTTTATGTATGACTTACCATCTCCATGTTTGGTGATTTTCATTTTCTTATATAAAAATGATATGGACTATTCTAAATACATTTATAATAGATATATATGATATATATGATATCTAAATCATGAATATCATTCTAGAGATAATGAACTTTTTACCACATTGGCAATTTGTAATTATAACAAGTTCAATTTTGACTGAAGTGTCGAACTTCAACAAAATGTCTGATATAAAATGAAATAATTATATAATTATTATAAAAATGTAATAAGTGATACAAAATGAAAAATAATCTTTAAAAATAATTTTAAGAAAGTATAAATTAGCATAATTTTATTATTCTGGAATAAAAAGAAACATACAAGACAAGTCAGAATTGATGTAGGGGAACTTCTTATCCCAATTTCCATTCTTTGGGTTGATCTTCTATTTATTTTTTATGTCGTTATTTAATTATATGAGAAATTAATTTTTATATCTTATCATTTATTTATACATTATTTATTAATTCTTATAGTGAATACACCTAATCAATCTATTTTATTTACGAAATGATATTTGAAAGGGAATTCGTCTCAATCTCTTTTAATTAAGGCAAACTTTGACTTATACACGACTTTACATTATACAGTTTATATAAACCATTGAAATTTAATTTCATTCAAATGGAATCTCTTCCCTATGAATCATTTTACTAAATTAAAAAAAATTAATATTTTTAACGTACATGGTAATAATGACCTTTTCATCACCACGAGCGTTATTTGACCATTTACATCTTTAAAAAGTTGTAATGTTTTTAAAAGGAAAATAAATACCATATATTCTTATTATGTATTTTTGTAACAAAAATGGTTTTGATAATGGAATTATTATGTCAATATATTGAAATTTTATATTGTGATTTCATTATGGAAATGTTATCTTTCCATTATTCCTGTTCATGTGTTATTATTATGTTATGGTTCTTGGAAATTTTTTATACATATGGGTTGTTCTGTGATAACCCTAGGGCAGGTGAGCCCAAGATAGCTCTCCAATTCATTGGGTAATGTGAAAAAGGTAATTTTTAATGTTTCTACAAATATATTTATAGAATATATTGTGATGGTTATTCCAAACTTAACTCCCTACTTAGTTGTGAAAGCTACAATTTAAGTATGTTACGGATGCCACAAGTTACCTTTATAGTTTAGGTTTTCTCTGTGTTATTCACAAATATTATGATTTCATGAGGTATGTTAGAGATCTTATATTTTTTATGTGTTTATGGGGTAGTTTTTCTTTCTTTATTTTATATCCCTTTCTAAGATTTTTATGTCAGCCCATGTTTTTGAAATGTTTTCCATAGGACTTAAAGATGAATAGTGTCAAGGATGGTATCAAGGAAAACTCATTATGTCTAAATTATGGAACTAGATATGTATTTTTTTTTGAGAATTATTATTTTACAAAAAAATGGTTACCAATTAGATGTTTCTACTTTGTAATATTTGAGATGTAATGTAATACTTATGGCCTAATTCTCTAAAACTCTAAACCTGAAAAGATCTTCAATGTTAATTCATGATTTAACTCATGATAAGTAATGTTATAGGGCCAGGCCCTTACTGTATAAATAATATAACTAATAAAAAATATATAATTATATTATAAATATCATATATATGATTTAGATCCATCATTATAACGATATGTGATATGTGGTTCGAAAAGATAATGACATCGATTCATGAGGTGACAATCTATTGTACAAAACGATGATGATGTCGTAACCCATTTGATGGAATTAGAGTTTGTTTTAGGTAATTAACGTAACATATAAATATCTCATTATATGTAAGATACATTTGTTATTATTTCTTCACGTTTTAATAAGAATTTATGTATATTGAGGAAGAAATAATATAAAAATGCTCATTGAAGAACGTTTGATCTTCTTCATGTATCCTCAATAGGTTTTCACCAAAAACCATCATATTTTTAATTTAGGTCCAAAAATATGGCTTATAGGATTAGAGTAAAAAAATTGACATGTTATTTTATAATTACTTGGATAAACCAAACAGATTTTATGGTGTCAATAAGAGAGGATAAAAGGGTTCCTTTAATAAGTGAGGTGGGTGGAACACTTGTAATTTTTTGAAAGAAATAATTTCACCCATATTGTTTCATAAAATAATGAAAAATTAATATAAAATTAAAAATATTATAAGGTCTAATGTCCAAATAGGTACAAAAATTAGTTTTAAAAGTTATGCGTGATTCTTGACCCTTATATTTCAGTTTAACCCCCATTAAACCCATTTTGTCATTACTAAAGTAGTTAATTTTTACTATATTATGTAATAAGTTCGGTAAAAAAATAATTTTATTTATTTATATAGTATAAAATATTAAAATTAAAAATTAGAAATCTATATTTTCAAAATAAATTCTCATAAGTGGAAAATTTTAATTTAAAATTAATCATATAGACGTGATGAGAAAGCATTTTTCAAAGAGAAAAGGTTCTATGGATTAAAATGTTTTGATATCTAATTTCAATATTAGAGTGATTAAAATGTGATAAATTTAATTAATTAAAATATAATTGAATTAAATTTACATTAAAAATTCTAATCTATAATTTTAAATTATATATAATTTTTATGAAAATGAGGTTTTCAATAAAAATTTAATATTTTTCACTATTAATCATAAAATTAATATTTTAGAAAAATTATAAAAAATAACTCTAATTTAATTTTAAAATTTTTATTTCTAAATTTATTATTTATCTAATAAACTTTTGGAAACATTCAAAATTTATTCAAAACCCATAGATGCGATGGAAATATGGGTTTTCGAGAAGTGTCTTTTTGAAGAACAAGATGATTGTATATTAAATATACGTCTAATAATAATCACTTTTTTTTATTTAAATATAAATTTTTGGATATATAATATATAAATTTATTTATAAAATTCCAAAAAAGTATTTATTTTAATCAATTAAAATGGAGATACATTATGAACATTAAAACGGTTTTCCGAAAAAAAACCCTTTGGAAACTCAAAAATTGTCTACTAAAATATAATATATTGATGATTTAAATATAATTTTTTTGATTAAATATAAATAAATAATACTTTTGTAACCTGAAATTTTATCCAAAATATTATTTATCTTTTAAATTACATAATTTATTCAAAATAAATGACATTTTAAAAAATTGATATTATTCTCTATTTACTAAAACATAAATACTTTCCAAAAATTGAAAAATACTTCACCAAAAGTAAATTTTTATATTATTATATTTTTTATTACGTTAATTTAATTGAATAGATTTTATATTAATTAAATAAATTAATAGTAATATTTTTTCTTCCAAATCAATAAAAATTATTTTTGAAGGGAACATATTTTTCAGAATAAAATATATTTAATAGTAGTTTGATTATTTACTAAAAATTTACCAGTAATTTATATTGAGTAGGTAATATATATATATATATACACACATATATATATTTCATAAATTATTTTATACTATTCATACTACCTAATTTTACATCTAGGTTTTAATGGTTATAAATATCATGTGTCATTTAAGCTAGGTGTTTCATGTTGAATACAAAATCATAAAACAATATTGGGGGTTAATTTACTGAAATCTATCAATTAGAATAAAATTATTTAAAAATAATCATATTAAAATGTATTGGGGATTTAAATTTTCAAAAAAGTTCAATTTTGTGTTCCATTTACGCTACTGAGATTTATTTATTTTTTAAAACTCTCAAAGTATTGTATACCCCCTATAATAAATTATATCTTAATAATTTTAACAATATAACAATAATAAAAGGTAGGATATTTGAAATTACTTCTGTTTTATACATATTTTATAAAACGGGTTAAAAAAAACCACTTCATAAGAGTGAAAGGGAATTATAAATGGCGTATGGAATAAAACATGACTAGGTTTCCAAATATGATAAAGTAGGTGGGAATATAAGGAAAGAGTAAATAATTGTAGAGATTTACTGTGTTCAATTATATCTAGTATTTGAATGATCAATGGAATATTAAGGGCCTCAAATCCATTAATTTTTGATGATTTAAAAGACCATATGTTTTATTGGATATGCATGTAATATGAAAACATTTTGGTTTCAAGATTACCTTTAAAAATTTTGGGGAATTACTTTTCTATCCAGACTAGGAGGATAAAAAAATATAATTCATTAATGAGTATAATTTCATCTTTTTTCTTGTTTCCACCATAATATCACATTTTTCTCCAATTGATAAGTATTTAGGATGTATTATTCATGCCATAAGAACTAAATTAAACTATTAAAGTCCATATAACCATTAAAGGGATAATCGAGCTATTTCACATATCTATATACATTAATAAACACCAATATGATTAGAACATATTATGATAGTTCCGATAATGGTTAAACTTTCATATAATAAAATAAAACATTAATCACTAAAGTTAAACCTTAATACCTAATTTTCATACTAAATCTTTCCTAAGAAATATCAACATTAATCGGTGTTTTAATCGCCAAAAAATATTACATTTGGCCTTTTAGATTTGAAGCCCAAAATATGGAAATCAATTTTTTCAAATAACATTCAACACTTAATCCCAAAATCACAATTCAATCACTTGCTTATGTGTACAATAAAACTTGTGTACCCATAATTAACTTTATATACAAGATCATATAAACCATAAAGGTTATTAATATATTAAATATTAATTCCAAAAAATGTAAATGAATATTCTATGTTACTCCCAATATTTATATATTCTCCAATATAAAAAAATGTATCCTAATGTTTCATTAATTACATTAAAACCTCATCACATTAAACATCAATTAGGGTGTCTAAGACATTGATCTTATTATCAAAATTAAGCTTATAGACCAATGAAGGATTACATTACACTTATGATAACCTCACATTAAATCATCATAATATCCAATGTTATCTAAACCATACTTTGATACCAACTATAATAGCATGGAACCCACACTCTAGAATCTGATGATGAAAACTTCAACTTTACATTTCAATCTTTGAAACGAATAATTGAGAAATAATTGTTTTCCATAAAAACCCTACAACATCCAAATTATAAATTAGATCACTTCTATTATATAGGAAATTTTAGGTTTATAGTTTTAGATAATTATGAAAAAAACTCCTATATAAAAAATATCCATCATGTTAACTAAATATTTCACCCACATAACCCATTATTTCTTATTATGCATTAAGTGATCATCATCATCCATATAAAATCATTCTTATACCTGGTTCTGTCATCCATTCTATTTATAACCTATGGAAGAGGAATATAATAAGTTTGACCTAAAATACTAAATAAGCGCAAACATAATCATTTAAAATTAAAATTCATCAATGATCATAATAAGTTTATAAGTGTATGACTAGATAATTAGAGTGTGTGAGTGAATCATAAAAGAACTGTACCCCTCAATACCTGAATGATTTTTTAAAAGGATTAATTTAATTTTTATTAATTTTATAATGAAATGAAATATCACTATACATTTAACATTTTTTGTTCCTAGATAATATATTTTATGGGTTTTCATAGATAGTTATAGGAGATACCATTACAAATTAAATTCATCCTTTTCAAAAATTATTAGACTATGGTAAATAAATGTTTTCCATTTCATTGTCATTGAAACATATTTGAATTGTATAAATGAAATGGGTTCCATAAAAGTCCATTTAAATAATTATTAACATGTGTAAAATAAAAGTTTTCCATAAAAATAGATTTGAATAAATTATAATCATTCCATAAAAATAATGAGGGTGATATCATTACAAATCATAATGATTGGATAATAAGTTAGAACAATTCTTTTTTATATTTATTAATGGAAAAAGAATTAAAATATTAATAAAAAATTTAATAAAATAAACTTATCATTTTAAAAATATGTTTTAAAAAAATTAAAATATAAAAAATATAGAGAAAATATTTTTTTTGGGGAAAACATTCATGGAAAAAAATAAAAAATATTTAAAATCAATTAAAACAAATTTGGGGAAAATAACCATTCCATTTTGGAAAAAATAAATAATTTTTTTGATTAAAGTTCATTTATTTTTAACAAACATTTAATATTTATAAGTTAATATTAAAATAAATTAATGGTTATTGTAGTGGAAGATTATGTTTATGTCATGCATATTAAAACAAATATTCCATTGAAATTTTCTATAAAAGCCAAACTGAAATTGTTTTCAAAACATCATGAAAATTCCATTGCAAATTGATAAAATATAAAAAATCAGTAAAAATATCATTAATAAATAATTTTAAGAATTATAATAACATTTATGAAAACATTTTTAGAAAACATGGTTTTGTAAGAAAATGTTTTCTCAGCTGAATAGATAAATAAAGATGAATTTTATTTAAAAATATATCCCAATAATTTTATTTATGAATGGATGCAAAAAAATAGTATTATTTATGTAAATATAATAGATAAACATAGTATATGAAAATTTATTATAATTTTTCATAAGTATATCATAATATTTCAACATTGGATACTTAGTCATAAGAATCCTAATAAATGATTAGATTGTAACACAAAACTACTAATATTTTTGTAACATTTAATCATAAGTTATATTAAATTATAACATTAAATTAGACCTAAAATAATAGGATGATAAATAAATTAATCTTATTACTAGTAATATTGGTTATATATATTCATCATAAAAGAATATAGCCAAATAACCTGACATAAGTCTCATAGAAGGAAAATTCAGACAAAAATATCTTACTACTTTTGTAATTATATAAAACACAATCCCCAATAAAGCATAAAATCAAGTGAAACGTTAAATATCACTCAAATAATTTGATTCATGATTTAAAATTTCAATGGGTCAATATATACAATACACAAAATATATGAGGGATAAATTTTCTTATAACTCCAAGAAATTATTGAGAGACTCAAAATCACAGACCTCACACATCTTTTTAGTTGAACATGATGTAAAATAATTTATAGTGGCTTTAAACATGTTATAAACTTATTATAAAATCCTATTATTGTTTATAATGTTATATTTTATCCTCTTATAACATCCTATCACTCTTTTGTTAATGTTTCTTCCGTATTTCAATTGTTTATTTTTTTTAATTTCTTTGTTTTCACATTCAAACTTTATTATGAATGTTATGATTCATGTGAATATTATTAAGTTCCATAATATCCATAAAAATAATAATTAAATATTTATCATATTTTTAAATCAATTATACTTTAATAACCCATCATTAATGAAGATTTTGATAAATTAAGTGACTTACAGTCATGGAGACTGTAGGTTGTACGTATGCATGAGTAAAGTTACAATTTTATACGATCATTATAAAAAAGAGGAAATTAAAATTTTATCTTTCTATAATTTCCATAATATCATATATAACATATTATTTATTCAAAATATACTTATATATATAATGCATGTGGTCTGGTGTTGGAAAGAGAGTCGCATCACTTCCTTATGGTCATAGTCTAAATGCACACAAACAATAATATTATTATTTTTAGAGTAAACAATGAAAATTATTTATTACCTTATATGAATGTAAAGTACTTCATTAATATAATTATAATTTCATGGTTATCACATATAATTATTAAATTTACCCTTATTACCAACCATGTAAAGTGTTGGTGAAAAAGTGAATCGCATCACTTAGCATGGAGATAGTCAGCTGCACACATGAGTGATGTTGTTATATCCCCAAGGAAAATGGAAGGTAATAGGATATATATATATATATATATAATGATACAATAGGAATAATTATCTTTTAAATATCAAATATATAATTTATATAAATCATTATACCCAACTATGATATATAGAAATTGAAAAATGAATGACATCGATTCGTGAGGTGGTAGTCTATCATTACATGAACGACGACGATTTCATAACCCATTTGTTGGAATTTAACATTAAATTAGTATATTAAATTAATAAATAACACATAAATAGATGCAATAAACTGAGTTTATTATATCATCATCGATTCATAATAATTTATATGGGTGGAAGAAGAAATAAAATAAAAATGCCCATAGAAGAGCGTTACTTTTTTTCGGTTATCCTCCATAGGTTTGTACCAAATATTTATTAGTTCTTATTTATATCCAAACTATATTATAGTATTATATTATGTAATTTCTGAGGTTATGAAGGTTGGTATTTGGAAAAAAAATATTTTAATGTGTGAAGAGGAGAGTATAAGTGGTGGACTTTTCTCAGTGAGGCGAGTGTCATTATTTTAATTTTTTGAAAGACTGAATTTCACCCAAAATTTTTTAATTTAAAAAGGCTCTATTAATATACCATTATTGATTCAAGATATTATAGTTTCTAAATATTTCCATGTAATTTATTTTGTCCACGTTTTGGGTCATTTTTTACCTTTATGTTTTTAGTTTAATGCCCAGTAAACACATTTTTACCTTAACCATGATAATTAATTCTTATTGTTTTCATTATTAATTTTGGGGAAAAATCATGTTTAGATTATTTTGTAGTGAAAAATTAAATTTATTCAAAATATGGAATCCTTTTTTATAAATTAATTTAACATACATGGAAAATTTTAAAATATTATTAATTCTCACAGAGGTGATGGATAACAGGTTTTCTAAGGGAAAATATTAAAATTTCTACAATGTTTTTATATCCAATTTCGATATAAAATTGATTTAAATTATGTAAATTGGATTAGTAGATATATAATTTTAGTAACATACATTTAACCCCAATTTAATATATAATTTTACATTAAAAATATGTTATACACGAAGGCAGTATTAAATTAAAATTCTGTATTCGTAATTACTCATTAGATATTTAATAATCTCGTAAAATTATCCCAAATTCACCATAATTTTATTAAAAAAATTATTTCAAAAATAAAATATATTTTTTCAAATAAATTCATTAAATTTCTCAAAAATTAAACAAAACTCATAGACGTGGTGAAAAAGAAGGTTTTTATTGTGTGTATTTTTTATGAAAAATATGAATTTATATTAACTCTATTTTCTACCACAAATATTGTTTGAACATAAATTATAATTAACTAATATATAATATATAAATTAAATTTAAAACAACCATAATTTGGTATTATTTTAATAAACAAAAATAGAGGAAATTAGGCACTTTAAAATAGGTTCTAGAAAAAAAATCCCCCTTTTAAAACAAAAAATAAACTTATTCTAAAATAAATTATAATGATGATTCAAATAAAATTAATTAGATTAAATATAAATAAATAATATTTTTGTTACTTTAAATCATATTAAAAACATAATTTTATATTAAATTTACTTAATATAATAAAAAATAAATGACATTTTTATGAAAATCAATATTTTTCAATAATCTATAAAAATCAATATTTTTTGAGAAATACCAAAGTTTTACCCAAAGTAAATTTTGATATACCAATTTAAAAAATTAATTCCATATAATCAAATATGTTTTCTAATTGTTCCAAAAATTAATTATAATAATTTTTCATGAGATTATATAAAAATATTTTTTAAAGAAAATATATATATTTAAAGAATAGAATTTCATTATTTAAAATTAATTTATTATTTAATAAAAATTATTCCTAAATTTATATTGATTATTAAATGTATATATATATACCATAAATAATATAATTGTATCCTTTCACACTAATTTAATGGCATGGTTATAATGGTTATATATATCATCGGTCATTTTAGCTCGGCGTTTCATGTTGAATATGACATCAAACCAAAATAAATATTGGGGGTACATATACCAGAATCTATTAAAGATATTATATTTATATAGAAATATGTATATCATAAATTTCATGGGATATAAATTCTCATTTCCGTTCGTTGTTTATTTCGTTTATGCTATCAAACATAATTTTTTTTTTCAAATAATGGGTTGTTACATCCTCTCCCTTTTTGAAATTCCATCCTCTCAATTTGATACTTATATTAGTAATAAAAGGGTAGATATTCTAAAATTATTTTTTAAAACCCACATCATAAAATGTGTCAATAAAATATCCTCCTAATATGATATCATGGTAATTAAAAATTTCATATGGATTAACACATAACCAGATTTGCAAAAAGGAGAAAAATGCGGGAATGAAAGAAAATAATAAATTATTGTAGAGAGTGATTGAGGTCATTTATAAAAGTAATTTAAATAATAAATTTAATGGTAAGGGCCTCTAAACCATACATCTAAGATGGTTTAAAAGGATATTATATTCATAAGATATGAGTTTTATTGGATAACATATTTTTTTCACAATCATTTACATAATGATGAGGAATTAAATTTCCATCTAGACTAAGAGAAGAAGGAAATATATATAATTGGTCAGTATAATTTCATCCATTTTTATATTTCCACCAAAATTTCATATTTTTCTCTAAATGATGATTATTCACGATGAAGATTTTATTTCATGAAGCACTAAAATAATCTTTTATGTACCACATAACCATAAGAGGGATAATAAATCTATTTCAACTGTAATTATACATTGATGTAAACCAATATGGTCGGAACATGGTATGATAATTATAAAAATTATTAATCCTTCATATAACAAAATAATACATTTTATCCAAAATTCAATTGTAAAACCCAATGTTAAAACTATATTATTCCACAAAACCTCAACATTAATGTGTCTTTTAATAGAAAATATTTTCTCATAAATTTCTTCATTCATGCCCAATATATAATTTTTTTTTGAAATAATACAAATTAATTTGACACCAATTCACATTACCATAACATGGTTATCAATATAATAAATTATTTGTTCCCATAATTACTTCATTATCCAAGATCATATAAATGATTAAGGTTACCAATTCCGTAAATATTATTTCACAAAATATAAATTCATACTCCATGTTAAACCGAATAATTAAATATAACTCAACTCAAAAAATGTTTCTTAATGTTTCCGTAATCACATTAAGATTTCATAAATTTATGATTCAAAATGGGTGTGTTTGAAATTTTCCTTATGATCACCATTAAGCTTAGACTCTTATGGAATTATCCATTACTCTTATGATAACCACACTTGAAAATATACTAATCTATAAGGTTATGATAAATGACCTATGATACAAACTATAACCGCGCATAACCCACACTCATAGAACTCGTTCTCAAAGCATAAAATTTTCAATTATGGTATTAATAATGGTAATTTAGCCCCACTTAGTTTCCATAAAATTATTCAACATAAAATGGATAAAATTTATCACTTACATTCTTATGGTCCTTTTATATTATGTGTATTATAGGATTAGGAAGAAATATGACATAAATAGTACCTACTTCATTAAATTATCATTTATCCCACATAGCCAAAAGTTTCTTATATCAGATTAGGTCATCATTATCATACATATAAAATCCCTACTGGACATAGTTTATTCAGAAACATTATTTATAACATGGGAAAGAGGAAAAATAAGAAAAGTTATCTAAAATTATCTGTAAGCGTAAACATATGCAGTAAAAATTTAAATTCATAAATGAGAATAGTAAGTTCATATGGGTGTGATGAAATAATTATAGTTCATGATAGAATCATAAAATAACTCTTTCTAATAAATAACTAGATTATCAATCATGAAGTATGGAATAATGTTCCATGACCACCTCCCTCCAAAGATGTTCTTCCTGAGCTGGAAATGAAGGAAGAGAGACAATAACCCCGGAGTCCCACCTCTAGTAGGGCCCAGGATGGAGAAGAGAACCAAGGGTATATAATCTCATGAAAATGTGGTGTACTACCCTTTATATAGTAACCAAGATCGATGGAAAAGATATATCAACCTAAAAAACACCAAGACTTATATAAAAGAGAAACCAAAATACATCCCACATGAATGTTTATAATAAAAAATACTACAAATACAATTAAAATAACCAATGTATATACCAAAAGAACAAAGATAAGAAACAACATGGTGATTTTCCCCATGGAAAAGCTAGTAATTTTTTGAACAGGCCATGTAGTCCTCCAGGAAGCCTGAGAGAAATATTATATATGTAGGGTGAGTATGCAAGTATACCCAATAGGAAAAACCAAAGTCTTTCATGAAGAAGTGGGGGAGAAATACTATTTCCCCCATGATAAAATAATAAAAACCAAACGAACCTAACAAGGTACACTAATCACCCCAACATCCCCAAAGCCATAGTCACCAAATAATATAGGTCAAGTAAAGAAATATATATCACATAGATGATAGGGTACCCCGCACTACTTTCCCACTGATTAGATACTCGAAACCCCTAATGGAAAAAATCCACAATGATGATAACCAAGTTAAAGGCACCCACTCGATTGCATAGAAAGTGGAGTTGGATTTGTAAGGACTGATGATGCATTGGAGATTAAAGAGGTTGAATTCAACAATGTCTGCCCATATCGATTCAATAATGGTCAATGGAACATTCCTTTCATAGATGCAGAAATGTGGCCCATTATCTCTGTTATTCAAGCCCAAATATGAAATTTAATGCTTTGCCCACATGGTTTCACGAATTATAGATGCCTTTCCAATAAGGATAATTCTATTATGTCATCTTTGGACACCAAATTCAAATCCGGTGGGCTAGGTAGTCAATGTTAAATCTAGTTGGATATGGGTGGAAAGGCATGTGCTACTTTTTCAAAAATCCTTTTCTAGACATTATTATTTTTTACTTTAGGGGGATAAGGTAGGTATATCCTGTGTGATTTTAGGGGTAATATACCCTTGATTATTGTATCATCCCTTGGCTATAAATAGCCACCCCATGACATTTTATTTTCATTAATGATTATATATGAGAGTTAATTATTTTTTTCTCCCCATTGAATAAGAATTTTTCTGAATTTACCCCATTATCTTGTGGATTATTTCCTTTTTAATCTACAAGTTAGATTGGTGATCCAACATCACAAATCCACCACTTTTTTGCCTCAACCCAAATGCTTTTTTGTGTGGATTGGTCATCAAAACCCTCCTTTGAGTGCGTCGTCTTTGTATTAGGTTACACTCCTTATAGTATTGATTGACGAATTGAATCCAATGTCCATATCCATCATCTTCCACATAGCCCCAAACGACATCCTTCATCTGCTACCCTATGTCGTGAAGATCGGGACACCCTGTGCATCTCACATCATTTGGTATCAGATCTTTGGTGGACATGGTAGGAATCTATCCCTTTATTTACATTACCTTTACCCATTACCCTACTTATCCTTCCATATTTCCACCCATTCAAAAAAATACATTTTCTTGAAGTCCTCCTAATTTTTCCAAGTTTGTGAAATATTGAAATATTATACATTGATCCAAATATCCATCCCTCTTCATTCCATGTTTTTTTTCTATATTTGATTTGATTACAAAAAAAATCAAATTCTCTCAATTCAATATTTTTTAGTTTTCAAATTTATGAACATTCATTAATTGATATATTTCAAAAACAATTCTTAATCTTTTTTCATCAGTTTTCTCTTTAAAACTCAAAGTACAAATTTTTTTGTGGAGATTTGGAAAAAAAAATTTAAAAAAAGAAATGAAAAACAAAAAAAGCGGATATAATTTCTTTATCTTCATGCTATGAATTATTTTCGCTTTCCATTTCCTTAAAATACTTTATCCATCATTTTACTTCATCAAAATATCATTTTTCTTCATGTTTGAATTATTATTTTTCTTAACTTTCAAAATTGGAAAAAACCTACATACCACCTTTCTACCCATTATTTCACCTTTTACCCACTTTCTAACCCATATATCTCTCCCTTTTCCATTTTTACCTTTTACACTCAAAAGGGTTATATTAAACTATCCTCCAATACTATGATGGTTTTGGGAGAATTGGTGGCATGTGATGTTCCCAAAAAGGCATTATATTTCATAAGTTATTGGAATTTTAATTTATTCTTGGGAGCGAAGAAAAATATATTATCTCTGTGAGTGTGTATATCTTTTCCTGTGCATGTGTGTGCATGTGTAAATATCGTGTGTGTGTGTGTGTGAATGTGTATCCTTGAAAGGGTGTTTTTTTATTCTTGACTTCATGGGTGTGTATATATTTCATACGTGAGTGTGTATCATTATGTATGTGAGTATTTACATCTTCTGGGTGCGTGTGTGTGCATCTTGCATGACTGAGTGACTGTGTATCATTATATGTGTTTCTGAACCACAATTTTCATTCGAGTAACACTTTATCTCTCTTTACCCAAATGTAATTCTTAATTATTATTGTTATGTACTAATCCTATATTTTAGGATTATTTTCTGTATAATTTTATCTATCTCAATTATTCTTTCTTTGATGTGTAATTACATGTTTTATAAGGTTCCCTTTTATATTCCTCCCATTAAGAAATCTCTACTAGAGGGAAGCTCCCAATTTCATACCCTTATTCAAGTACCTTACATAATCTATTTTAAGATAACATTATTTTTTAAAAGGCACACTTTTTTTCATTAAAACTAAAATTTTTCAATTCTGGTTTTATACAAAATATTATGACTTTTCCATTTAAAATTCTCTTTTAAATTTTATCTTATGTCGTACTAAAGTGGTCAAATTATAAAGCCTCTTAAAAAAATGTGTACACGTTTGAAATAATTTACTCTACAAAGAGAATTTAATTTTCCCCACGTCTTCTATTATGGTATTTACATGTTGGAAATCCTATTTTATGAAAAATACCAATGAGTTTTCCTATGATATTTTCTCGGAAAATTAAAAAAGTGTTTTTTCTCATCTTAATTTTTCTTCATTGAGTTATATGCCTCATTTACATATTATTCCTTGTGTGTGGTGTATGTAATACCCTTGTATATAACATATCCTGGGTCTTGTTATTCTCATGATGTTTTTAGTTTAATTTAATTTTATTTTATCCGAGGGATTATGATGTATATATTTCAATTTGGTATTGGACACTTTGTGATATTAAAAGATTATTTTCCTTATGAATTTATAATAGTATCATTTAAATTTATCTTCATCATTTTCCACATCCTCTATCAAATCATGTACATCATTGATGTTTGTATGTTATGATATCATCTACTACATTTTATCAATGGTTTTATGATCAGTATGACAATGGATTTCCTATTCTTGGTTTATGGGTGATGTAATAAAATTTCTTATGATATTTTTTTAATTGTAATGTTTATGTATTATTTCAACATTTTCATATGAGAAATTCACTGGACATTGTAAGTGACGTGACATTTTTCATATTAGGAATTCATAGGACATAGTATGTGATGTGCAAGTCCATTTATATCCCATTGATTCATATTTGGGTCTCATGAGACAAATTTGAATGGGTTTTCCCCATTTCTTTATAGTGGCATGTCAAAATCATTAATGATATGTTTATGATCTTTAACATTATTCATTCCCTAATATTTATTTTATTAATTGATAATCCATGTGATTATTATAATATTAAAATATCCACGGTTAATTTTCATTATCAAGTGATTGTTTATATAGTGCTATTAATTCAACTCTTATATCATGCCATGTTATCCTAAAGATTATTTTTTAATTGCATGTGTTTTTTTAGTTATTCACATTTCCTTGTTATTTATGTTTAGTATATCTTCCATTGAATTTAATAAACTTACTAAGAATATGATCTCACTCCATTATTATGTTTTATTTTTACCTAAGAAGTGATGTTGTATATTATAACTGAATTTCAGGGATATTCTTCGAGTTTATGGGTGTTTCCATTATAGTTTAGTTATTGTATTTCATTTTAATTTTTAATTTGAATCTTCTATATGTATCTGGTTTCTAAAGGTGATAAAATATTCAGTGCATTGGGATACAAACTCTTGTTCATAGTACCCCTGTAATTAAGTAAGGCATTATATCCAAAATAATGGGATCCGGTTCATTATAATTTGTAATAGAGAACATTCAATAGAAACGTTGGATATTAGATTTAAAAAACACAGATTCTGGTATATAAAACTAAGATATATTTTGATGAAAATAATAGAATAACATACTATAATTTTTTTAAGGTTGATATTTTTTGGGCTTCCTAAATATACATCCCTATCTGGATACAATAAGTGGATGTAGTTCTGGCACAAATGTACCTAGGGGTAACAACTCTGGCATGGTTCATAGACCCTGATTTAGTGTTACCTAGTACAAGACATGTGTCCTTATTGTACACCTGGTTTTTCACTCTCAAGGTGATATGATTAGGATAAAACACATTTTTATTACAGACCATTATGAAGGATTTAAAATTAAATATGTCCCCAAATAAACCATGTTTATGATTACAAGATTAGCTATTCATATGTTTTAAATTTATGCTAAGTGTTTTTCTATTTCAATTTTATGCATAATGACTCATAAGATATTTTAGTTTATGAAATTGTTTAGAATTGGAACCTTGTAGAAGGTATGGTATCCTCACTAATGCACATGATCTAATGTGTATGAGCTAACATATATTTTATGGTATTATACCAATATTTCAAAGTGTACTTATCTCAAAATCATTATCATTATATAAGGATATAGTATCATGTGCTATCAATATAGATAAATAATTCTCCAATTATTATGATTTTGAATGGAAAAAACAGAATAAGATGAAGGAAAGGAAAATGATGGATGAAGGGAATAAGTTAAATAATTATTTTCCCAAATGTGATAATTTTGGAAAGAAACACCTTGGTAAATTCCTTAAAATAAATCTCTTTTGGTTCATGTTTGGAAAAAAATCACACAATGATCATGATTTTATAGAATGTTATTTTTCCAATGTTCAATTCATCAACTATACGTATATGGGGAAATGCAACAATCAATGTCTCAAGTTTCAAAGAAATATACCCCAAAAGAGGATATTATTTCTTGGTCAAGCATATGCTACTACCACATACCAAGAAGAATGATTATTGTTCCACTTTTTTGGACTCAATAATTATTTTATTTTACTATATTATCTATCATTTAATGGATATGATAACTATATAATAAATAATGGTTGTACATCAATAGTTTTCTTTATGGATTTGAGAGCATATGTTGAATGGTATCCTTGACTGAGAATATTTTTTCACAGGATAGTTGATCTGTTGGAAAACAAATTAATTGGGAAATATAATACTAAAAGTGCACTTGATATTGGTATAGTAATAAAAAGATTATTATGGGAGTGTATTGGTGACCATGAAAGTGGTTTGTGATTTTTTGGTTTATGATTGAATTATTTGGATGTTTGGATTTAAGAAATATATTCAACAACCTAATATTTTACTCAAGGAAGCATGCATGTTCCATAATAGTTTAATGGATATTAAGGTATTCATATATTTAATATTTGGAATTAAGAGTTACATTATGTTTTTTGGATTATCTAATACTATGAAAATTTTGTGAGTATTCTACTAAATATTTGGTCTTTGAATTTGGATAGACATGTTTTTGATGAGTCATAAGGTTAAATACTTATGGAAGGGATTAAGGATTTTTATTATTTAGATCAAATAATGATTTATCATATTGGATAAACTATTATAATCATTTTTTTCAATAAAAATTTAAATGTTGGCATAAAAGGATGTGGATCTTATGATTCATAAAAGTACTTAAGGAAAACAATTTTTTCTAGAATATCCATCAATAAAATTAATAAATGAAGTGTATATTGATTATACCAAAAAAAGAATGATATAATAATATTAAAATAATTCTGGTAAATTTACATTCTCATTTGATTTTTTGGATAGTAATAAGAATCCCTTAACTCGAAAAAATGAGTTTAGAACAAACACTTCTTCCATTTAATTTTCATTTTGAGAAATCAATGGTCTCTTAAATAATCAAAATTTTAATTTTTTTTCAAGTTTTACTTTCTAAAGACCATGTTTTATATCATTATCCATCAAAAAATGATAGTTATATTTCTCTTATATATCCATATTTTCACGAATGATCTCTTATTTCAGAATCATAGTTTTGTGGTGACCTTCTTATTTCTCTTTACCATTATTTAATAGGAAGTTTTATAAACCAGTAGTACAATGTGGGATTTACATAAATGATGTTTCAAGTATCAAAATTTTCTTTTAACAAATTACAAGTGTTCCATGCACCTCACTTATAAAAGGTCACCCACTATCCTGTCCTAATAAAAATTAAAGAACCATTTTTTATAATAATATATACATATATAAAATACTTAATTCTATCCACTCATCTTATATGAATTATTTTTTTTCATAAATCCATCTTCAAAATCATTTTTTTGTAAACAAAAAGATGTCCGAAGAAGAGGTAACATTCCTAGTCAAGCATTTTATATTGTTTATTACTTATTATTATTAAACTATTAGTAAATTAATATGACATAAAAATAACATATTTAATATATTGATATTTTTTTATTTTAATATCATTACCTATAACAATCTCCTCCACCATAAAATAGTTTATAAAATCACCATTTGTATGTATTGTGTACTACCGCCTAACGATCCGATGCCATTCATTTTTTTACATAACACCTATCAAGGATTGATATAATTATTTGTTTATTCTTTATTTATGATATTTATTATATTCGTATGATTTTTGAATCATTATTTCACATTTTTCTTCTTAATTTCCATTATATGGGAATATGATAACATTGATTTTCTAGACAGCGGACTACCGTCTCACGAAGCAATGTGAACCATTCACTCTTCACATAGAAAGTCATATAGACTGGTTTAATTAAAATATGTGATATATATATTACATAAAAAATATTTTATAATGGTAATATATTAATTATTTTTGTCTTTCCTTCCGACGGTAAAATGGAATCAATATTTATAGGTGTGTACGGCTGGCCATCTCCATGAACAGTATATTTCATTTTTCAACTCTAAAATTTATTGATCACTCTATATACGTGTATATTGAAAATATATTATATTAATATCATGGTAAAAATTCTTGATATTCTAAAAAAATTATAAATATAATATGACCAAGCATAACAAATCAAAACATACACACAAAACTAAGGAGTTATAGTATGAACTGTTACTTTGACATAGAATTATTAATAAATGGGTTATAAAAAGTCACAAGTAAATCATATATTGTATGATATATTATATTAATGGATCTATAATAAATTTATAATAAATTTATATTTAATGTAGCTTTGTTTTAAATGTGTATGAATAAGTCAAGACTTAATCGAAGGGATTTATAGTCTCTCTTTTTTGGGAGACATATGAAAAGTCACCAATAATTTATTTGTTTTGGTATATATACTATAAATTTGACATGTTATATCATGTATATAATTATTTTAATGATATATAACGTTTTATTTGATGTTTTTATTTATTTAGGCTTATGATTCAATGTATTACAAAAGTGGTAAGGGATTTCCATATCACTTTGTAGTTCTGTGAGACTCATGTCATATTTACTAAATATTTCCTTTTTGTTCTGTATATACTACCCATGAATGTATTTTATGATTATAATTCATAGTATAATTTTTATTTACAAATCCATTTGATTATATCTCTTTATTCGGTTTATATTTTAAATGTTTCAAAAGCGGTTAAGGATTTTTGTCTCAACTTTATTTATTTGAGACATTAGTTGTGTTATGCATCTATATTATTTTATGAGGTGTATATACATCACAATTTTAAATTTTATATCAAAAATATACTTCCTTTCATGATATTCTAGGTATTTTTTAATAATATTAAATCATGGTAATTATGATTCAAAGTTACTAAGGTACTATGATATTTACGTTGTAATCTCATCATTTTTCAAGATTGATTATCATTATGATTCCAATGATGAAACATTATGATCCATATCTCAATAAAATTGTGAACATACTTATCTTATACTTATGTCATTAGAATACAACTTCTCCCTTCATTTTAATCTATTTATCGAGTCTTGATTAAAAAACGTTTTTAATGAAAACTAACATTATTTTTTAACTTCGGTCAAACAACCCTTCCTCTTCTATGTCAATGAATTATAAATTAAATTTTACAAATAATTTAATGATACAATATGATTTATTAAAGTAATTTTAACATTTTTTATCTTTTGAAAAATATTAAGGAATTTTTTTATCTTTTTTGAAACAAGTACCATTAGGATCTTATATAAAATATGAGAGGAATACTTATTTTAACTTGTATGGAATGAATATAATTCACCTTCTCCATGACCATTATTTTAACTAATTCCTCATTTATAAATTTTTAGTGTTATTTAATAAAAATATGGATATTTTTAATTTTAAAAAAATTATTTTTCAAAGGGATAACTATATTTTCCTCAATAAATTTTTTAAATTCCTTTAATGGATTCCATTATAAGTTTAGAATGATTATTTTTAAATAAAAATATTTCCAAATATTTTATAATAGATTATTTTAAAAAAAAATTTCCAATGAAAATAAATTTTCCTCAAGAAACTTTCTGCCTTTTTTTCTTCCAAAATCAGTCTCCATCTAAGCTGAAATACTTTTAGGATAATAATTATTATTTTGGATATTATCCAAAAATACCATTATTTTTTATTCTCTAAATGGATTTTGATTATTAGGAAATGATTTTTATGAAACCCACATCTTTCTCCATGTCTCATACCATGATATAATTATTATGAAACCCATTTATTTTTCCACGAGTTACACCTTAATAGAATTCTTATGAAACATGATTATTTTTTCACGTATTATGTTATTATAAAATGATGAAATGATTAAAAACCTATTTATTTTTGAATTTTTTTATATAATGAAATTTTTATGAAACCAATTTCTTTTTGTGGATTCAGAAATGAAAAATGCTTTATGCTATTTTGGAACACATGTGTGTGAGTTTTATTATGTGATAGGTGGGACCTATATATCCTGCCAATAAATTGGGTAATTATTATTTTTCTATGAAATAAAAGGTTATATGGGAGGTTACACCAATCTTAAATGAGGGTACCTGGGAGGTAACCCCAATCCTGAAGCAGGTACATGGGTGGTTATCCCAAAACTAATTTATTAGGAATGCCTCATTGGGTAGCCTTAACAGAATATTTTTTTATTAATTCATATCCCAAAAATCTATGTCTTATCCAAATGATATACTATCATGGATCATGTTCGTTTATTTCATTATGATTCATGTATAATGAACTACTAATATTTACTGTTTTCATAAGTTATACTCATGTTCTCATATTCTTATATTCATGTTAGGCTTATATATCTTTATTGTTTACCCATACTAATAATTTTAACTCATCCGTTATTATGTTTCATTTACCCATTTTATGAAGAATGGTTTTAAGTAGGGTCTATCGGAAAAGTGTGATAAATGTGACGATAATTATGAGAGATGTTTAATGTCATTCAAAAATTATAATATTGTGTTCCTAGTCTCTGAAGACACTAAACAATTATGGTCCTTATGTGTGTGCATGGGTTATTAATTTATTATTCATTAAAAAAACATGTAATATATATGTTCTAAAACCATGAATTCATATACACTAAATTGTTACTAAATTCCCCCCATGATTTTAGAATCTCCATTCCAAGGTAATTGATCCACTCCTACTCTTTATTCATGAAAATTCTATAAATTTTTCCTTTTTTATAGTTTTTCATGTTAGGATATGTTTTCACACATCCATCCTACAATAATTAATATTTAAAAGTGATAACAAACCCCTTACAATCTCATTTATCCATTCAATGAAAAATTATGTAACCATATATGATGCCAAAATCATCTGTGATTTTACATGTCATACATTTTTATAGTAAATACCCATTCCCACATCCACCCAAAATTATTCACCTAGTTGTAATTATCCTACATTTATTAGGGAATTATATTTCAGTTACCTTTATACTTAATCACATGGTTAATAAAGATTAAATACATTCTTATGTGGTAATATCTATGTGTAACACTTATGGATGTACACGATAAGAATGAAAAGGTTGTACCTCGAACTATATATCCCTTTATTACATTGGGTAATGTTTTTATCTCATGATTTTCCATGTATGGTGCATGAGATATTATCCTAATAACACTACGTTATTTTGAATTTTCTAGTAATATTAACATATATGTATAATGTAATATTTTATGTTTTATAATATTTCTATGTTTCCTTTTTGTGACCATGTAATATCATGTATCATTGTATGATATTATGATTGTCACCCCTCCTTTATATTACTATTTGATGGAATTTACTACTTTTAGTTATGCTATGATTTTTTATTCCATTTTTGGGATTCATAGCTCACCCCTTCTTATTTACATCCCTAGGTTATCCCATTAAGTTTTAGAAGATCCATGGAATATAAGGGAATCATTCAGAGTTTTAAATTAATGATGTTATACCCATGTTTCATGATAGTGTTCTATGTACCAATTTTCCCAATGACACTAGAGCTCAGGATATTTTGGGGTTGTACTAAGTTTATCAATATTTAATAAATCATGAATTAAAGTGTATTAAAATATATTTTTTCATAGTTGGTATTGATTAAATGTTTAGTTAATTTTGAGGATTATTATTAGAAAAATATAGTGAAATACTTAGGGATAAGAATAAATATAAGAAAAAATACCTAAATTTTCATAAATTATAGATTAAGTGGATTCCATTAAAATAAAATAGTATATGGATACAATATTTTGATGTGTATCTAGAATATTAATACCTAGGGGTAATATCAATGAAAAATGTGCATTGATATGGACTTGATCATCACTAGGTGCATTATAACAGACCTTGTCGCACACCTTGTATGACACACCTGGGGAACACGACTTTTTAAATTCACAACCTTCTTATGTACCATTATCAATGGAATAAATGGTCCCATAAGATTTTATTTTTTAGAATTGATCATGTAAAACATGGATTTAATCCTCCAAAATAATAGGTTAAATAATATATGTCATTTATGTATTTTACCTTTAATATTCATGGTTTCCCCTTTATGTGTCTGAAAGTTTTAAAAAAACTCCTACTAATTTTCCCTTTTTATTGTCAAATAGATGTGAGTGAGTGTAATTGAGATAAACAAATATGATGAGAATTTAATGGATACTCAATTTTGATTCCAAACCCAATAGTCATGAGGGTTGGGTACTTCAGAAAAGTAATTTCTCAATTAACAAAACTGTTTAACCAACACTTGACTCATTTTTATAACCCCTCGACCCCGGAAGACCAGAGATTCCAAATTATTATATTACATTTCCATGATTACAAGGAATAATTCCCAATGGAACAATTAGTTTAGTAATATTGGAGAAACTAGATACATATATGGATCCCATTCTACATTGCAAAAAGAAAAAAATATAATACATAATAAAAGATAACAAACTACATCTATGAAAACTCAATAAATGATCCATTCTTCATAACTTATGAATGTAAAATATATATAATGGGTGAGACAAAATTCTCAATAAGTGCTATGTATAGTGGATGAATGAATAAATAATAAGTGAATAATAATAAATTTTACATAATAATTATGGAATGATTAATAAATGAAAAACACACTCCATCAATAAACTGGGAATGGCGACATGGATTGGGAAACCAATCCCTGTCACTTTCTTCAAAAAATAAAATAAAAATATACAGGGAATGATAATGCATCCATATATTTTTTCACATTAAAAACATCATGGAATGTACAAAATGAATACTAGATAAATATAATGATTATTATTTGTACTTCAGGTATCTATCACATGAACTGTTATACAGTTTAGATAGTTTATGTGTTTAGGTAGAAACCCGTTAGATTTTTTGAAACAAACTCGAAGGGTTGGTCGCCAATTGATTTGTTAGTAGAGACCTATCGATACCTCAAGGGGCTATATTAGGCCACACCTATCACATATAGTTTAATTAATTTTTTATACAATGACTTCATATAAGAAAAATATGAATTTTTAATATCTATATTTAGTAGGGGATAAAGATTCATCAATATTGCCACAGTTAAAGATTCATTCTGCATAATCACAATATGTAAAATGGTATAAGAATAAGAAATTTATCATATCCATGTAACAAGAATATGTATATATAATTTAATTACAATTTAAAATTAAAAATTATATCAAAGGGGTACTAGTTGCACCAGATAAGAATTATTAGTTGCACAATACCAAGTAAATCGCAATGAAATGGAAATCAAAACAAAGTCCCTTAAAACATTGTAATCAATTGAGTTAATAATCATCAAATGAATCACTTAATACCACATATATAAAAATAATCATGATATTAAATATCAAATTGATGTAAACATACACCAAATTCAAGAAATAGGTGGAGAACAGTGGAAATATAAGGAAAATAAAAGTGAGACGAGAAAACCCTTACCTTATGCACTAATATATTTTACACTTGATATTAATTTTCTTAATAATAAAATTAGATTCCTTAATTATGAATTTTATTACATTAACTAAAATTTATTGATTTATTATATCTTTATTAAGTTCATTTTTAGCCTTTTAGATGGGTTAAGTGATTCAATTTGGTCAATTGGGAGTGCACATTTTCTTAGTTTTAATGATCATATTGCTTGTATAAGAGGATGGATGTTCATTTAAAAATTGACATTTAAAACTAGAATTGATGTTTTAAATGTTTTGTGATCATACATAAAGATAAATGATCATATAGATTCTTTGTGTTTTTGGATAGGATGAATCACTATAAAAAAATTTAATGATAAACACTTGGATTATTTTAGTGTCTTTGGATCACCACGAACTCATTTTATTTTATAATGAAATACCATGTGTAAAAAATGGTTCCCGAACATTAAATAGGATATATAAAATATATCATTATAATTTTTAACCATAAAAATTATTTCATAACCATAGTTGTATATGGTAAAAGAAATTGAAAACCCATCATCCTTGAATGTGATAACATAACACATATCAGACAGTGTTTTAATTTTTAGTATAATAGAAGGGGGAAAACAGATGGTGATGAAATATGTCATTAGAATAATAAAATTATATTACTTTTAGAGGATTTAAATTATCATAACATGTGGATTAGGGGAGGTTAGGAGATAGAAATAATAGAATGGATCTTGTAACAGAAGTTGAAAGGAAAAGTGAGGTTTACCTCTTGAGTACTCCTCCTTGGGAATCTACTTAAAGAATTTTGGTTTTACAAGTTGTTCTCAGACATGGGAGGAGGGATTGGGAGGTTTAATTGGAATAACATTTTAAAGGATCAAAGGTTGAGTTTTGTGAGAGGAATATTGGGTTAGGGGTGGTTTATAAGGTGGAGGAGAGGAGTGTTTATTCACTATTTTAATCATTAGTTTATTATTTTGGATCAAAACTATTAGAAGTTATGATTATTGAGAAAAAAGTAACAAGTGAATATTATTTTGAACCAATGGACATTTAAATCATCCATGACTCAATAATGGTGCATAAATTCATTTATTTTTCATATTTCATAAATTATTGAATTTTACTATTTACCAAAAATTCATGTATTTCAGAAAAATCCCAAAAATTCACCTTAATGATTTTTTGATGTGTAGAATCAAAAAATGAACTCCATTTTATGAAAATAATTTTCAACATATGATAATATTAATTTTTAATTAAAATCATCATTTTATCAATATATACCGATTTTAAAATTATATCTGGTTTTATAAAACATTGAATAATTAACATAGGTTTCAATAAATTATCCTAAAATCATAGGGAAATAAAATATTGATATATTAATACATTTTTTAAAAATGAATTATCTTTAAAGTAATTTTATTAATTATAATATTGTATTTAAATATTTATTACTAAAAAATTCCAACACTTAATTAAAATATTCACCATTATTTATAAGGTGTCTAAATATTATTTATACACTCATGGGTAGGGTTTCCATTTATAAGGTTAATTTTACTATTAATAATGGTAATATTACTACACATAAGTGTACGCTACTATTTATAAGGGCGTGTTACTATTCATAAGGGTAAGTTACTATTCATAAAAAATTACATTGATTCTATCAGACTCTAAATATCATACTAAACACAACCATGTATATCTATTTTAAAAAATTCAAAACACAGAAGTGAAAAATTTAAGTCTAATTGATATGTAATAACTATTTCTTATAAACAGGTGCTGTTTCAAAAAGACTTTGTGGTTCATGAATTATAAGTTATCTAATGAATTAAAATTTTTTAAAAGGAAACATACCAAAAAATATTCTCGTGTTATATTCTTCCCTCCATCGGAAATTTCTTCCTCGAAAATTTTCATGTATATAATCATCTAACAAGATGTGGGTGGTTCATCTTTATAACATCCCTAGGTTCCCATGTTGCTTCCTCCACTTCATGGTTTCTCTAGATATCCTTTACCAGTTGAGTCATTCAATATCTCAATACTTTTTCTTTAGTGTCGATAATATTGATAGGCTCTCAACAGTAAGACAAGTTAGGTTCTAGTTATAATTCTTCATAGGTTAGTACATGAGTTGGGTTTGGTATTTAATTTTTTAACCTTGCACATGGAGAAAATTATGAAACTTAGAGAGACTTTGCGGCCACACTAAATGGTAAGCTATAACTCTAATTCTATCTATAATTTCAAATGGTATGATGTACCTGAGGCTCCTATTTCCTTCATTATCGAACCATAGGACACCCTTCCAAGGAGATACTTTTAGAAAGACATGATCTCCCACTTGATGTTCCAAACCCTTTCTATGATTATCATCATATATCTTCTTCCTACTTTGGGCTAATTTAATATGGCCTTGAATTATCCTTACCTTTGTCGTTGACTCTTCAATATATTCTAGACCTATAAGTGTCCTATCACCTACTTCATCCCAACAAGTTTGAGTTCGAAACCTCTTTCCATATAATGAATCATACAGAGCCATTTTAATGCTAGAATGGAAGCTATTATTATAGTAAAATTCTTCCAAAGTAAAGGATTGATCCCACACACATTGAAATTCAAGAGAGTATGATAACAAAATACCTTCAAGTGATTTAATTTTCCTTTCATACTATCCATTGGTTTCGGGGTGATAAGATGTACTCATATGAAGCTTAGTATCCAAATCCTTCTCGAGACTTTTCCCGAATTTTGATGTAAATCAGGGATCTCGATCAGACACAATCGATAGAGGTTCACCCTGAAGACTTAAAACATCATTAATATAGAGTCTTTTTAGCCTCTCAAGTGGTAAATCTTCTCTTATAGCAATGAAATGAGCCGATTTTGTAATATGATCAACAAATACCCATATTTCACCATTCCTTCTAGGTGTCCATGGTAGTACTATTACAAAGTCCATCGTAACATCATCCCACTTCCACATAAAAATATATAGAGGTTTCATGACTCCTCGTAGCTGTTGTCTCTCAGCCTTAACTTTTTGAAAACTAGACCCCTTAAAACATAATAAAATATTTCTCTCTTCATGTTATCCCACCAAAAATATTCCTTCATTTCTATAAACATCTTGGTGCTACCAGTGTGTATAGGTAAATTTGAGCTATGTGAATCATCTAATAGTTATATTTTTAGTTCATGTAATGATGAAACATATAACCTCTTTCCAAATTTCAGATCTCCATCCTAAAAAAAGAGGTCTTCCAGTCTTCCATCCTAAAGAACATTAATTTTCTATTGAAGGTTATCGTGGTCAGATTGAGAGATTTTTATCTTCTCATGTAAATT
This sequence comes from Viscum album, assembly GCA_963277665.1. Lineage (NCBI taxonomy): Eukaryota > Viridiplantae > Streptophyta > Magnoliopsida > Santalales > Viscaceae > Viscum > Viscum album. The sequence goes on along the minus strand of OY728121.1, from coordinate 1,070,749,942 downwards.
GGGGTTTGAAATCATTTGTAAAAGGAATGATGTTTCCTATTCCCTAAAAATTCTCATATACATATTTACTAGTTCCATGAATATATTATCTCTCCCAATCCTCATTTGGGACAGATGTCTATGATATTTCCTTATTAAGGCATCTTCCTCCATATATTACCTTCATAGGTGGTAGTATATTGAAAAATCAAAATGTATGAGTAACTAAAGACATCTCATTTTCCTCATGTTGAGTTCTTTCTATGTAAAAATTAATTTCAAACTCTTCTGATCCATATATATCGCATTTCATTCACCATAGAGATAGTGTCTCCATGTTTTTAGAGGAAATATTACTCCTACTATCTAAAGATCAAGAGATTGGTAATTTATCTCATGAGTCTTCATCTACCTTGATGCATAAAGAATAACATTATCATATTTCGTAAGGACACAACCCTATCCATTGTTTGATGAATCACTATATATCCCTAACTGATCATTTCCATATGGAAAAGTCAATATTAGGGCATTGAAGAAACTTCTTTATAATTATTCAATGAAATCTGTACATTCGTTTGTCTATACAAACTTAAACCCTTTATGTGTGATCTTGGTTAACAAGTCAGCCAATCTGGTAAAATTATGAACGAAACACAGATTTTAACGTACGAAGCCAATAAAATTATGTTCCCCGGTTACGTTCAATGGAATGGTCCATTATTGGATTTATTTTGTATTTGCAGGATGAACTATGATTCCATACTTACATATGATATTTTCAAGAAAAGAAACCGATTGAAGCCAAAATTCAAACTTCTTAAACATCCCATATGATTCATTTTTTCTAAGTATTTTCAGAATTATCCACAAGTTATTGTCATATTCTTTATATCATTTAGAGTATACCAAGATATCATCGATAAATACCCCCAACAAATTCATCAAGATATTCTATGAAAACTCTATTCATTAGATCAATGATAACAGATGGTGCATTATGTAGTCCAAAATTAATTACTGTAAACTCGTAATGCCTATACTTGGTTCGAAATGCTGTCTTTGGAAAATCTCTCTTCCTCACATGCAGCTAATGATATCCAGATTGATAGTAAATATTAAAAAAAAATTCCCTATGAAATTGATCAAATAAATCATTAATCCAAGGAATATGATACATATTCTTTATCGTAATATCATTGATCTAGTTTTTATCAATGAATGGCCTCATAGATCCATCTTTCTTATTCACAAAAAGGATAGGGGCTCCCCATAGAGAAAAACTAGTTCGAATAAATCTTTTATCTTTCAATTCCTCTAGTTGTTTCTTCAGTTATACCAATTCCACAGTGGCCATTATATAAGTTGTATTTTATATAGGTCTTGACCCAAGAATTAAATCAAGAGTCAACTCAACTTCTTGATCTAGTGGATTCCTAGGTAAATCCTCTAGAAACACATCAAAATATTCATTCACAATATGTACACCCTCAATTTAAATATTTATTTCATCACTGATAGATATCGAGTTCTCATCCTACATAAGAATTTAATTTAGTAGATCTACTGGGGTGGATCTAGATAAGAGTCAGATTGAGAGGTTTCTTCTCTAAAGATAAGGGATTCTACATCATCCTCAAAAATTGTTACTTTATTCTTGTTATAATAGATTTTTTCATCATGGAATAAAATCCAATCCATACAGATCATTATATCAAAGTCAATGACATGAATGATGATAAAATCATCAGATAAGGCATGTTTATATTCCATAATAATAATTGCATAACAAATCTTTTTTGCAATGATAGTTCCCTTAAGTGTTTTGATGGAAAACTAATTTTTTAAATCAAATTGTAAATTTATATTTTTTTTATGGAAAACTAAGAAGATATAAAAGAAAGAAATGATCCAAAATAAAATAATGAATTGGCAATGTTTTATGAAACAATTATTGTACCATCCACCATAACATTAGTAATTTCAACCACTGTTTTTTTTATCGCATAAGCTTTCCCTTCCTCCCTTGGCCATTTCTAAGGCAGGTTTCCATGATGATTTGAATACTAATTATCATAGTGTCCCATATCCTTAGAATTATGTCATTGAACATTATTGATTTGTATCTTCCCCATACTTTCACTAGACTGGTGACCCTTTTCTTTGTACATATAACAGACTCTCATTCCTTTCAATCATTTTCTAGGATTTTTATTTGAAAATTCACGCATAATGGGAAATGGTTTGTTCCATTCTTCTTATTTAAAAATTCACTAATTCTATGATTATCAAAATAAATCTTGTTCTCTTGGTTTCCATTACACAAATTGGACCTAAATTTTTTTTCCATTTTGATGGAACATAATATTATTCAATTGTATTTTGAAATTGTTTGAGAAGCCAGTTCCCTTTAAAGACTTGGATTAATACCTTCATGGAAATGAGCAATATTTTCTTCTAAATCACATATGTAATCTATATAATACATGACTAGTCTTTTGAAAGTATAACCACACTCTGCAACACTCTCTTCTTCTATTTGTTTCAAGATATGAAATTTTATCTTCATTTTAGTCTGTTTCTCATGAGGGAAATTCTTTTCGAAGAATACTTACTTAAACGTTATCAATTATATATATTCTATTTTATCTTCCTCCATGGTATTATGGATCAAGGACCTCCACTGGTCATAATCAACCCTGAGACAATATACTGCTAGTACTACCTTCCCATTTTCATTTCATCTTTATTATAGAAATATCATTTAAATGGACTTGATCCACTACTCATCTACCAATGGATTAGTAGTCCCACTACATGATAGGGGCTTATTTTATATGAAATGATCCAACATAGGTGTAGCATTGTTATTTGGAATAACCTGAGTACGTTGTCCCAATATGGTCATGATATGATTTTCTCCAACATTGACTGTGTTGACCTGATCAGTAGGGAAATACCTACACTTTACATGGTTATTGATTCCATTTCATCCATTATGATCCATCACTAGACAATGGAATACATTAAATTAGGTCATAATGCCTAATTTCTGACTAGAAAACACTTAACAGATTTTGAAAATTTATGAAAAACTAGTCTCTTAATCATAAATATGGTTTTTATTTACTTTTAAATATTTCATAATGTTTTTATTGAAAATGTGAATTATCATAACAATAACCCCTACGTGTTTCAAACTAGGTGCGTAGTAAGTCACGTTGTCATGTACCATAATACCCTAGGTCAAACCCGAAACACTATGTCAACGTTGTTACGCCTAGGTACATCTATTCCAGAACCACATCCACATATAGTACCTTGACATGGATGTATTTTATAGGAATACCCACATAGTCTTTACCTTAATAAAATTCTGGTATTTTAATTTATGATTCTCCTCAAAGTCTCTCTTAGGATTATGTTTTCAAATCTATGTTTCCTAAATCAAAATCCCAAGGTTTCTACTAGACATCCTCTGATACTAATTGTAATGCCCCAACCCTTGATGCCTGAAGTTGGTGAATTATTACATTACATTAGTATGATTACAAGGAAGAAAATCCCAAAGTACCAGTCATTATAATATTCTTATAAAAACTACATACATAAATGGATCCCATTTTCAATTGGGAAAAGAAAACATAATATAATATATAACAAAATCTATTAAACTACATCCATGAATACTCAATAAATGATTCCTTCTTCATAACATGTTGAAGAAAAATAAATGAAAGGGTTGAGCTAAATTGATCAGTAAGGGTTACATATATCATAAGCATGAATCAATAATAAGTGAATCACAATCAATTAATATAATCAATATGTCATGGTGAATAAATGAAAAAAACACCACCAATAATTTAAGAATGATAATGCAACCAGATATTGTGTCATAGTGGAAACCTCATGGAATGCAAAAAAACTGAATATTTAAAAAGTATAATGAATATTATATTGAAGTATTTTATTTGGAACAGGAACCATTATACTGTCAAGACATTTTATGTCTGTGGGTGAAAACCCATCTGGTTTTTTGAAACAAACTGGATGGGTTGGTCACCAAATGATTTTTTTGAATAGACCTGTAGATACATTGACGGGACATAGTAGGACCCTCCCATCACTACAATCCCAAATCATTATTTATATAATTATTTAATAAAATAAAAATATGCCTTTTCAATATCTGTATTGAGTAGATGATATAGATTCATCAATATTTCCACATTTAATGAAATGTTCCAAATAAACATCGTATGTACAATGGTATACAGCTAAGAAAATAATCATATCCATGTTAAAATAATATGGATATATATTTTAATCACAATTTAAAATGAAAAATTATCTCAAATGGGAATTATTTAAACTACATAAGAATTATTAGTTTCACAATACCAAGTAAATCATAATGAAATGAAAGTCGAAACAATGTCACTTACAACATCATAATCAATCAAGTTAATAATCATCAATTTAATAGATAAATATAATTCATATAAATAGAATCAAGAAATTATTTATCCAATAAAAGAAAACATAAACTTCATAAAATAAATAAATGGTGAACAACAGAAATCTCACAAAAATAAAAGTTATAGGAGAAACCCCTTACCTGATTCCCAAATGTATTCTCCACTTGATATTAATATCCTAAATAGTAAAATTATATTAATTAATTAATAATTCCAGAAATTAATATTAAATTTATTTATTTATTATATCTTCATTAAGTTCATCTATGGACTTTTATATGGGTTAAGAGATTCTGTTTCATCAGTTGGTAGTGTTTGTTATCATAGTTTTCATGATTGTTATTCTTGTATAAGTGTATAAAAGTTGGTGTAAAAATGGAAATTTAAAACCATAATTGAAGTTATGAGTTGTTAATTATCATCCATTAATATAAATTATCATACAAATATTTTGGTTAATTTGGGAGAGGGTGAATCATTAGAAAAATGTTTAAGGAAAAATTCTTGGATTATTTTGATGGATTGTGATCACCATGTACACATTTTGTTTTATAATTAAATACCACATGTAAAAACTAATTATAGAACATTAAATAGAATATATAACATATATTATGATCTTTATAAACCATTAAAATGCCTTCATGGCCAAAATTTATTATGGGAAATGAAATTGAAAACTTGTTATCCTAGAATGTGATTAATTAACACATCTCAAAAAGTGCTTTCATTTTTACTATAAGAGAAAGGGGAAAAGAGATGAGGTTGAAATATTACATTAGCATAATAAAATTAAATTAATTGTACGGTACTAGAATTTTCATATAATTTTGATGAGGGGAGGTGTTTATATAGAAAAAAAATACTATAACTTGTAAAATAAGTTGAAAGGAAATTGAAGAGAGGATTACCTCTTGAGTACTCCTCCTTGAGAATATCCTTAAGGAATTTTGGTGAGACCATAAAAACATGGAAATGGGGGAGGGATTAGGAAATTTTTTTGTTAGAACATACTCAATTCTGAAATCTTGGGTGTTGTGAGAGGAAGAGGGGGTGAGGGGTGGTATATATAGTGGAGGAGAGGAGGGTTTTGGAATTATTTTAATAATTAATTTATTATTTTGGCTCAAGATTATGAATAGTCTTTATTCATGTAATAAAATAGTAATAATTTCATGAGTGTTTTTAAAAATGGAAATTTGCCTCATCCATGACTCAATCATGTTGCAAAAAATCATTTATGCAAATATTTCGTAAATTATCGAATTGCAGTATTCACAAAAAATTCATGTATTCTAGAAAAATCCCAAAAATTTATCCTAACCATTTTTTGACGTGTAAAATACAAAAATGAAATCCATATTTTGAATATAATTTTATATTTATGAAAAATTTAATTTTTATTTACGATCATCATTATATCGAAAAATAGAAATTTTAAAATTATAACTGATTTTATGACACTTTCGAAAATTAACTTTGGTCTCAATAAGTTATCCATAAAATCATTGGGATTGAAAATATTGATTTATAAATACATTTTATGAAACTTATTTATCTTATAAATAATTATATTAATTATAATATTGTAATTAACTATTAATTACTCAAAAAATACAAACATTCAATTAAAATATTCACCTTTATTTATAAGGTTCCGAAATTGTAATAATGCAATCATGGGTAAGGATACCATTCATAAGGGTCATATTAATGTTCATAAGGGTGAAATTTCTTCTCATAAGGTTATGTTACTATTTTTGAGGGTATGTTATTATTAATAAGGGTAATTTATTATTCACCAAAAATTAAGTTGAATCTACCAAACTCTAAATATCATACTGAACACAACTGTGTATGTAGTTTTTTTGAAATTCAAATCACATCAGTAGAAAATTTATGTTTAATGGATAGGTTATAACTATTTCCTATAACATGGTTTTGTTTCAAAAAGAATCAGTATTTCATGAATTATATTTTATGTAATGAATTAAAATTATTTAAGGAGAATCATACAATAAAATATTGGGGTGTTATAATGTGGAAAAACCAAATCCCTCTATGAAATTGAAAGTTGTAATTATGGAAAATATGTGACAAAGGCCTCCAAATATTAGTGGATCTACATATAAATTAATCCTTGAACAACATATCAACTACATATAAATGATTTTCTACATACATTAATACTATAATAAAGAGAATATCTCATTGGATGTATATCATAAAGAAAGTGAATTTTATCAATAGTAGATGTTCATTGTATATATGAACCTAGAGGAGGATATAAAATTGATGGAGTTGAGGGAATGATGATTTTTTTCATGAATTATTTCCCTCACACTATGAATAAAAGGGATATGGTTTTACTTAATTTCAAGATAAATTATAATAAATCCATGGGGAAGTATGAGTAAAAAATTAAAATAATTTTATGATACTCATTCGTACTTATCATTAAAAAAATTAAATCCCACCACTTAGTTGGTTTAATAATGTCGAATCTATGAGAAGTGATGTCTATTCGAAACATTGAAAACTATGATTATTTTTTTTGATCTGTCCTCATGGTTGAAAAGAATATTGGGAATCTCAAGGGACTCTTTGTATAGTAAATAAGAAGTGGTGAGTTGACATTAATTTTGTCATTGTGATGTAAAGATATAAAAGGGGTAAGAAATTACATCATCCCACTTCTCAAATGTGTGAGAATAAGAATCCCAAAAATTTAAAAAATGGTACAATGAAAATAATTATACGAGATAAGGAAGGGAAACTAGCTAGCGATTACTGGTGATAGAAACAAACCAATGTGATAAAAGAAATTAATTCTCTAGTCAATCCTCATCCTATCATCCAATGTTTCAACTGCACGGAATAATGAAACTATGTGAATAAATACCCTAAGAAAATGTTTTTTGATAATTAAAAAGGACAATAACCTCTAAGGGATAAAGAGAAAGGGTGATAATTTCCCACAACAACTGCTAAGGTAGATCATGATGAAGATGTTATGATAGTTTTTCAAGTTATTCATTCATGTGTAGAGAACATAATATTTAATTCTATTTCTATGAATTCATTCATAAAATGCCATTTTAGTATAACTATTCAAACACAACCTTAAAACAATGATGTATAGATATTTATTATGATGTAAAATGACCTAATTATTAAATGCTAAGAATATATGTCATACCCTATCCAAATTTTAGGACTGAATTTCACATAAAACCTTTTGATACTCCCCTTATTTTAATTTTATATTTTTCTATCCATGGATTCTCTTTCGTAGTAACAACATAAGATTTTCCTTGATCCCTTGGCCATTTCTGAGGTAAGTTTCCCTGAAGCATAGGACATTCATTTGAATAATTCCCCATTTCCATACAATTTTAGCATTCAACATTGATAGCCTCTTTCTTTCCCTTGCAATCACGCGCCTGGTGACCTTTTTCTCCACATTTATAACAAACTCCCATTCCTTTTAGGCAAGTACCAGGGTGATTCTTCCCACAATTATCACATAATGGAAAATCCTTCTTTCCCTTTTTCCCTTTATCTGTCTCTTGTTCCACCGTTCTCTTCTTCTCTTCCTTTACTTAGTTTTCATAAGACTTAGAGAATTCCTTTTCTGTCTTGATAGAACACGAGACAATATCTTCGTATGACAAGAAGGTTTGAGAGACTAATGCTCGACGGAGAAATGGTTTTAACCCATCAAAGAAACGATCAATCTTACTTCTTGGGTTACGTATATAATCTGCAGCATACTTTGCTAACCTTGTAAAGTTGGCCTCATACTTTGCGACATTCTCATCCTCCTTTTGTTTCAGACTCAGAAATTGCCTTTCCATATCTGCTCGATGGTCATGAGGAAAGTATTTTTCTAAGAAAAGCTCTTTGAACTCCCTCCATTCCATATTCGATACGTCATCATCTTCCTTTGTATTTTGAATCAATGACCACCATTGATCGACATCTCCAGTGAGGCGGTAAACTGCCATGATAACCTTCTCCCTCTCGCTACTCCCCAAGGCGTGGAATATTTTCTCTAAGGAGTTTATCCATTGCTCAGCTAGTAACGGATTTGTACCCCCATTAAATGTTAGAGGTTGTTGCCTCATGAAGCAGTCTAACATTGATCCTCCACGTTGCGGATCAGGGTGCTCCATACGAGTAAGGTTATTATTCATAACCAGAGTGAGTTCTCCCAGTATGGTAATAAGTTGATCAACACCAGTTGTATCTCCAGATCCACAATAATTATCTTGAGCAGGAGGGAAATCCCTACACGGAGTGCGTGCATTGATACAGTTTCCATTCCTTCCACTAGGAGCCATTTCTAAACAATGGCATAAACTAGATTAGTTTATGAATTAAAATACATAATTCCATATTTGTAAAACACTTTACATAAATTGAACTATTTATGGATATAATCCATAAAAATGTTTTCCTTGAGGAAGTATATACTCATAACCCTTCACAGTGGTTTATAAAGAAAATGAGAATTGTCCAAAGCATATCCCCCGGGAGTGTCATAACCAAGAGTGCAGCTAGGCCCGTTGTCGTGCACCAGTTCTCGTTCGAGTCTAGCTCAAAGCGGTGTTTTTAGGTTTTACCTCTAGGTACATCTGTGCCAGAGCCGCCTCTACCTGCTCGTATCCAGACAGGGATGTATTGCTCAGAAAACTCACAACACCTCTACAACACCAAAATTCTAGGAAGTTCTTCTATACTAATCCTCAAAGTCTATCTTCGGGATATGTGCTCTAATCAGAGTTTATCTAAATATGGCTTCCAAAGTTAGTACTAAACTGCCTCTGATACCAACTATAACGCCCCGACCCCAGCTACCCAGAGTCGGTGCATTACTTCGTAACATTGGCATGATCACAAAAGATCAAGTCTCGAAAGACTGATTAGTTTAGTAGCCTTGGAAACACTAGATACATTAATAAGTCTTTCATTACATCAAAAAGTAAACAAACTACAATAACATGGTCTTCATAGTCCACACTCATATCCCTTTCTGACTACCCATGAAGGTCATTCATAAAATACTTCTTCACATCCTGGAAAAATATTAAAACATTGAAAGGGGTGAGCTCAGATGCTCAGTAAGGATAACAATATTGCGGAAGCTTTCATCAATAAACATAAACATTTAAGGCAATTTATAACTAAAACAAAAGCCTTTTAAACATGAACTTCAACATAATATGGAAAAAGTAAAATGAGATAATGTCATTAACTTATTCACATGGATATTCTACTGGTTGAATAATCACATGAAATATCAATAACTACTTTCATAATGATGGAATGCATAATGCCAGACATTCTGAAAAAAAATTTCAAGGCCTCGTCCAAGACGTCTAAAATGATTAAGGCCTTGGCCAAAATCACAAATAAAATTGGGAAAGGGCCTCGACCAATTCCACGTCTAGTTGTCTCATGAGACCTACCGATGCATCGAGGAGCTATAGCGGGCTCCACCCGTCACTTATTAAGTCCAATGCATTCCTCATATGAATAGGTTTAAACATATCATAAACCATAACATAATGGTATCACATAAAACATGCATAAAGGAAACATAACATTTCCACATTTCAATCACAAGATATAAAAACGTTTTAAAAACCATTTTCAATACCAAAATAAAAGCAAGTTAAAACTTTGTATTTATTTTTCATTAAAAAAAGTGATGGCTTGAAGAGGAAGCCGAAACACAAATAATGGTCACGGCGGTGGAGAAGTCATTGTCGCCGCATAAGTATGGAAAGGAAAACATTCCCTTTTTGTCGTTTAGTAAAACGCTTCATATAAAAAATATTCCTTTTGAATAAACGTAAAAGTCAAAGGGGTTTATACACCGTATAAAAGAAAGTTGTGTATAAAACCAAATATGCCTCACTGAAAGGAGATTGAGACAAAGTCCTTAAAAAGATCATTTTTAAAAGAAAATAGATCTATTAAGTGTATTCACTATAAGTACACATAAAGAAAGTACAAATACATGATATGACATAATAATATCATGACATAATTTGAAAGTAGGAGATTAACACAAAGAATGGAAATTGGGTTAAGAAGTTCCCTTACCTTGCGTCCTGTCCTGACTCGACCATTCTTTAACCTCCTGAATAATAAACTAGAGTTAATTTCTATTTACTTAAGAACCTTTTTCATGTTCAGTATTCCTTTTATATCCCTTATTACCATGTTATGAACATTATGTAATTATTAACGTTTATAACGGTCATTTTGTCGATCTTAGGTACTTGAGTCAAAAATAAACTTCTTATAATTACAAGTTGTTCATGTGGTGATATATCCATTATATCCAGAATTATATTCATGATGTAGATATCATATATTTCATATATATACAGTATATACATTCATTTATAATATTACGTAACATTTAGAGGTAAGAAATGAAATGCACCATTCATGGAGACGGTAAGCCGTACGTACGCATGAACGCTACTTTCATTTCTATTTCATATTTAATGGAATGAAATAATAATGATATAAATGTATAATATAATTACAGTATAATATAGTGTATAATACCATTTACTCCATCCTTTATACATCCCACATATGGCATTAACGATTCAAATCACTTTGAGGGGGCGGTAGTCCTCACTTCCTAAAATGAAATTATCGCGTTTACCCATAATGGAAATCATAAATTATGCCATAAATGAGAAATACAGAAGCATAAGTAAAACATAAACATATTATATATCATATATAAATATAGTTACATCTTAATGTCCACCTTTGAAGGTGTTATATGAGTGTTGAACAATCATCGTTTCGTGAGGCAGAAATTCGCCATCCACAGAAACATTATGTTCTTTAACCATTAGATGTAGGTGTGTGTAAGTGTAGCTCGAATCCTTCTTATAAAAACATCCTAGTATATTTCGGATACTGGTTTTGTTACAAAAGAAATGAATAAAAAGAGTTTAGGGGGTTGTAGAAGAAAAATAAACCAAAACAACATTAGAGAAGACATTACCTCAAAATCGGGTAACTGTTTTTGATTTGAGCCAAAGGCTTCCTTGGGAATAATTATGCCCAATGTGAGGCTTCTAGGAGTAAGAGGGGGAAGTTGTGAGAGTATTTGGGCAGAGTTTGTCCGATCCAAATGGCTTGAAAGTGTGAATGAGGTGGTAGAGGTGGGGGCCTTTTATAAGAGGAGAGGAGGGGCACTCTTGGAAAGTAAGGACATTTTACATTATTATACAATTATTTTCGGATTCTAAAGGTCCCACACTTATATAAATCATGGATAATTTGATAAGGGTTTTAAATATACCCATCCAATAGTCTTTGGACAAGTGTAAGCTTTGGATTGTACATTATCTTTTCATTTTATTAAAATCGTTAAATAATGAGGTCATCGCTGCATCATAATGATGTCATAAATAATTTAATTTATTTAATGTCTAAAAATTATAAAAAAATACTATGATGTAGGAAATCTTTTTATCTTTCCAATGAATAATTATAGTCATAAATATTACTTGTATAATCCCATGTAAAAATTGTTATAGTAAAACATTTCATGTTTGTGTCATTTTTTACTTTAACATTAAATAAAAGGTATTTATGTCATTTTCTAACTAAAGTGGCTCCATGGGGTTCCCAAGTTGACCCATGTATTGTCTTTGTCGGACATGGCACATCCAATGAGGGTAGGACATGTTTCAAGCTCATCTCATATTATTAAAACATTATTTTTACCTTAAACTACACTAATTACCTCTAATCGCGATTAAGAACTTAAAAGTTACTATTCACCAAAAAATTATTTTAATCCCATTGAACCACATTTTACTTCCTAATGAAAACCATGTATGTTGGATTTTTGAAATTCAAATCACATAAGTGGTAATGTTTCATTTAAACGAAAAATCTGTTTTTTAACTACCACTTAGTGGTTTCACTATTCATCAAAAATTGAAGTTTTTCAGAATAATGCCAAAATTTCACCCTAAGCTATATTTGATATTCCGATTTCAAAAATGATATCTATTTTAAAAAATTCCAAACATATAAGTTTCATTAATTAATTTTATAATTAATTCCCGCTGTCACAACAAATAGCGTGTTTTTAAGAAACAATTTATATCAAAAGATTGACAATTGTTCATGCCCAATTTCAATGTTAAATTAATTCTAATGACCACCATTGGATAAAATGGTAAAAATATATTCTAACTATAATTTAAAACCACTAAATAGTATAATTTATCACTATAAATTATTTTTATTAAAAAATTTGTTTTTAAGTATTTTTCACTATTCATAAAAAATTAGAAGTTCTCAGAAAAATACCAAAAATTCAACATAGGCTAATTTCGATATTCCGAATCTAAAAATGAAGTCCATTTTGAAATATAAAATTTCTATAATTTTAAAAAGTGGTTATTACTATTCATAACGGCTACTTTGATTAGTCGCGGGTTTTAGAACTCGAAGTTGCGTACAATGCAAGCTATTCCATTATTGAATGAGAAGCGTATCGTGGAAGCTCGGGGTGTTACATTCTCCCCTTCTTCAATAAATTGCATCCTCGCAATTTGAAATTTTTTCTTTGAAAATAAAAGGTTGAAAAGAGAAAATACCTTTGTGGAAAACCCACATCGGAAATAAGATTAATAAAATTTAGCCTTAATAAGAGGGAAAGGGAAATGAAAAAGTCACCACCAAATTATGATCTCGATAAGGAGAACATTGGTGGAAATTAGAGACATGTAATTGGAGGAAAAACTTAAATATTTGTAGGGAGTGATTGAGGTCATCAGTCATAATCAATTGTCAAATTGAGGGCCTCAAAGCCTTCAATCTATGTTGATTTAAAATATCATCAGTTCAACAAGACATAAGGTATTAGGATAACACATTTTTTTTTGTTTTAATATACCTTTACTAATGTTTAAGAATTAATTTATTCATTGAATAAGAGATAGTTATATATATATTTATTCTTGACAATTAGAGTTTCAACCTTCAACTCATCTTTCACTCAAAAAGATAATAGAACTCAAAAATATTATAATTATCATAATTTTATAAGGTTCCAAATGTTAACACATACCATTTAGATTAGTAAAATTATTTTTTAATAACCAGGGACTTCCTGTAGGCTAGTGGAAGGAAATAAAGGCTTGTCGCACTACGATTGTGGGTTCGATTCCTGCAGTTTTGTCCGACGCGACGGGTTATGCCCCACCCTACAGGTTGTCCTTTTCCTAAAACTATAGTATTATAATATTCCAAAAATAATCTTCATAAATTTTTTAACCTTAAACAATACTATCCAAAGATCAACTTAATCCACTGCAACCTTTATAGTTATCCAAAATACCTCTGTCCAGACTTTCTCTAAAAGGTCTCTTAATTCCAAAATCAATTTATCAGATTCCCCAAACAAATTAAAGTTTATCTTTTTGTCACATACAAAAATATGATTACCTTCAGCATATTAAAAACTTACAAAAATCAACAAGTACTACAGTACAATCCTTATATATATATATATATCACATTATTCTAATAACCAGAATATAATCCATGAGTCCAAAAGCACCAATAAATTAATTATTCTGCTTCAACTGTAGTAACAACATAAGATTTTCCTTGATCCCTTGGCCATTTCTGAGGTAAGTTTCCCTGACGCTTAGGACATTCATTTGCATAATGCCCTATTTCCCTACAATTGTAGCATTCAACATTGATAGCCTCTTTCTTTCCCTTGCAATCACGCGCCTGGTGACCTTTTTCTCCACATTTATAACAAACTCCCATTCCTTTTAGGCAAGTACCAGGGCGATTCTTCCCACAATTATCACATAATGGAAAATCTTCCTTTCCCTTTTTCCCTTTATCTGTCTCTTGTTCCACCGTTCTCTTCTTCTCTTGATTTACTTTGTTGTCATAAGACTTAGAGAATTCCTTTTCTGTCTTGATAGAACACGAGACAATATCTTCGTATGACGAGAAGGTTTGAGAGACTAATGATCGACGGAGAAATTGTTTTAACCCATCAAAGAAACGATCAATCGTACTTCTTGGGTTACGTATATAATCTGCAGCATACCTCGCTAACCTTGTAAAGTTGGCCTCATACTTTGCGACATTCTCATCCTCCTTTTGTTTCAGAATCAGAAATTGCCTTTCCATATCTGCTCGATGGTCATGAGGAAAGTATTTTTCTAAGAAAAGCTCTTTGAACTCCCTCCATTCCATATTCGATACGTCATCATCTTACTTTGTATTTTGAATCAATGACCACCATTGATCGGCATCTCCAGTGAGGCGGTAAACTACCATGATAACCTTCTCCCTTTCGCTACTCCCCAAGGCGTGGAATATTTTCTCTAAGGAGTTTATCCATTGCTCAGCTACTAACGGATTTGTACCCCCATTAAATGTTAGTGGTTGTTACCTCATGAAGCGGTCTAACATTGATCCTCCACGTTGCGGATCAGGGTGCTCCATACGAGTAAAGTTATTATTCATAACCTAAGTGAGTTGTCCCAGTATGGTAATAAGTTGATCAGCCCCAGTTGTATCTCCAGATCCACAATAATTATCTTGAGCAGGAGGAAAAATCCCTACACGGAGTGCGTGCATTGATACGGTTTCCATTCCTTCCACTAGGTGCCATTTCTAAACAATGGCATAAACTAGATTAGTTTATGAATTAAAATACATAATTCCATATTTGTAAAACACTTTACATAAATTGAACTATTTATGGATATAATCCATAAAAATGTTTTCCTTGAGGATGTATATACTCATAACCCTTCATAGTGGTTTATAAAGAAAATGAGAATTATCCAAATCATATGCCCCGGGAGTGTCGTAACCAAGAGTGCAGCAAGGCCCGTTGTCGTGCACCAGTTCCCGTTCGAGTCTAGCTCAAAGCGGTGTTTTCAGGTTTTACCTCTAGGTACATCTGTGCCAGAGCCGCCTCTACCTGCTCGTATCCAGACAGGGATGTATTTCTCGGAAAACTCACAAAACCTCTACAATACCAAAATTATAGGAAGTTCTTCTATACTAATCCTCAAAGTATATCTTCGGGCTATGTGCTCTAATCAGAGTTTATCTAAATCTTGCTTCCAAGGTTAGTACTAAACTGCCTCTGATACCAACTGTAACGCCCCGACCCTAGCTACCCAGAGTCGGTGCATTACTTCTTAACATTGGCATGATCACAAAAGATCAAGTCTTGAAAGACCGATAAGTTTAGTAGCCTTGGAAACACTAGATACATTAATAAGTCTTTCATTACATCAAAAAGTAAACAAACTACAATAACATGGTCTTCATATTCCACACTCATATCCCTTTCTGACTACCCCTACAGGTCATTCATAAAATACTTCTTCACATCCTGGAAAAATATTAAAACATTGAAAGGGGTGAGCTCAGATGCTCAGTAAGGATAACAATATTGCGGAAGCTTTCATCAATAAACATAAACATTTAAGGCAGTGTATAACTAAAACAAAAGCCTTTTAAACATGAACTTCAACATAATATGGAAAAAGTAAAATGTGATAATGCCATTCACTTCTTCACATTGATATTCTACTAGTCGAATAATCACATGCAATATCAATAACCACTTTCATAATGATGGAATGCATAATGCCAGACATTCTGAAACATTTTGTCAAGGCCTCATCCAAGACGTCTAAAAAGATTAAGGCCTCGGCCAAAATCACAAATCAAATTGGGAAAGGGCCTCGGCCAATTCCACGTCTAGTTGTCCCATAAGACCTACCGATGCATCGAGGAGCTATAGCGGGCTCCACCCGTCACTTATTAAGTCCAATGAATTCCTCATATGAATAGGTTTAAACATATCATAAACCATAACATAATCGTATCACATAAAACATGCATAAAGGAACATAACATTTCCACATTTCAATCACAAGATATAAAAACGTTTTCAAAACCATTTTCAATACCAAAATAAAAGCAAGTTAAAACTTTGTATTTATTTTTCATTAAAAAAATGTGATGGCTTGTAGAGGAAGCCGAAACTAAAATAATGGTCACGGCGACGGAGAAGTCATTGTCGCCGCATAAGTACAGAAAGAAAAACATTACCTTTTTGTCGTTTAGTAAAACGCTCCGTATAAAAAAGATTCCTTTTGAATAAACGTAAAAGTCAAAGGGGTTTATACACCGTATAAAAGAAAGTTGTGTATAAAACCAAATATGCCTCAATAAAAGGAGATTGAGACAAAGTCCTTAAAAAGATCATTTTTAAAAAAAAAATAGATATATTATTTTTATTCACTATAAGTACACATAAAGAAAGTACAAATACAAGATAGGACATAATAATATCATGACATAATTTGAAAGTAGGAGATTAACCCAAAGAATGGAAATTGGGTTAAGACGTTCCCTTACCTTGCGTCCTGTCCTGACTCGACCATTCTTTAACCTCCTGAATAATAATCTAGAGTTAATTTCTATTTACTTAAGAACCTTTTTCATGTTCATTATTCCTTTTATATCCCTTATTACCATGTTATGAACATTATGTAATTATTAATGTTTATAACGGTCATTTTGTCGATCTTAGGTACTTGAGTCAAAAATAAACTTCTTATAATTACATGTTGTTCATGTGGTGAAATATACATTATATCCAGAATTATATTCATGATGTAGATATCATATATATCATATATATACAGTATATACATTCATTTATAATATTACGTAACATTTAGAGGTAAGAAATGAAATGCACCATTCATGGAGACGGTAAGCCGTACGTACGCATGAACGCTACTTTCATTTCTATTTCGTATTTAATGGAATGAAATCATAATGATATAAATGTATAATATAATTACAGTATAATATAGTGTATAATACCATTTACTCCATCCTTTATACATCCCACATATGGCATTGACGATTCAAATCACTTTGAGGGTGCGGTAGTCCGCACTTCCTAAAATGAAATTATCGCGTTTACCCATAATGGAAATCATAAAGTATGCCATAAATGAGAAATACATAAGAATAAGTAAAACATAAACATATTATATATCATATATAAATATAATGACATCTTAATGGCCACCTTTGAAGGTGTTATATGAGTGTTGAACAATCATCGTTTCGTGAGGCATAAATTCGCCATCCACAGAAACAGAATGTTCTTTAACCATTAGATGTAGGTGGGTGTAAGTGTAGCTATAATCCTTCTTATAACAACATCATAGTATATTGAGGATACTGTTGTTTTTACAAAATAAATGAATAAAAAGAGTTTAGGGGGTTGGAGAAGAAAAATAAAACAAAACAACATTAGAGAAGACATTACCTCAAAATCGGGTAACTCTTTTTGATTTGAGCCAAAGGCTTCCTTGGGAAGGATTCTTCCCAAAGTGAGGCTTCTAGGAGTAAGAGGGGGAAGTTGGGAGAGTATTTGGGCAGATTTTGGCCGAGCCAAATGGCTTGAAAGTGTGAATGTGGTGGTAGAGGTGGGGGCCTTTTATAAGAGGAGAGGAGGGGCACTCTTGGAAAGTAAGGAAATTTTACATTATTATACAATGATTTTCGGATTCTAAAGGTCCCACACTTATATAATTCGTGGATAAGGTGATACGGGTTCTAAATATACCCATCCAATAGTCTTTGGACAAGTGTATGCCTTGTATTTTACATTATCCTTTCATTTTATTAAAATCGTTAAATAATGAGGTCATCGCTGGATCATAATGATGTCATAAATAATTTAATTTATTTAATGTCTAAAAATTAAAAAACAAATACTATGAAGTAGGAAATATTTTTATCTTTCCAATGAATATTTATTGTAAAAAATATGACTTGTATAATCCCATTTAAAAATTGTTTTAGTAAAACATTTCATGTTTGTGTCATTTTTTACTTTAACATTAAATAAAAGGTATTTATGTCATTTTCTAACTAAAGTGGCTCCATGGGGTCCCCAAGTTGACCCATGTATTGTCTTGGTCGGACATGGCACATCCAATGAGGGTAGGACATGTGTCAATCTCATCTCATATTATAAAAACATTATTTTTACCTTAAACTACACTAATTACCTCTAATCGCGATTAAGAACTTAAAAGTTACTATTCACCAAAAAATTATTTTAATCACATTGAACCACATTTTACTTCCTAATGACAACCATGTATGTTGGATTTTTGGAATTCAAATAACAGAAGTGGTAATGTTTCATTTAAATGAAAAATCAGTTTTTTAACTACCACTTAGTGGTTTCACTATTCATCAAAAATTGAAGTTTTTCAGAATAATGCCAAAATTTCACCCTAAGCTATATTTGATATTCCGATTTAAAAAATAATGTCTATTTTAAAAAATTCCAAACATATAAGTTGCATTAATTAATTTTATAATTAATTCTCGTTGTCTCAACAAATAGAGTGTTTTTAAGAAACAATTTATATCAAAAGATTGACAATTGTTCATGCCCAATTTCAATGTTAAATTAATTATAATGACCACCATTGGATAAAATGGTAAAAATATATTCTAATTATACTTTAAAACCACTAAATAGTATAATTTATCACTATAAATTATTTTTATTAAAAAAGTTGTTTTTAAGTATTTTTCACTATTTATAAAAAATTAGAAGTTCTCAGAAAAATACCAAAAATTCAACATAGGCTAATTTCGATATTCTGAATCCAAAAATGAAGTCCATTTTGAAATATAAAATTTCTATAATTTTAAAAGGTGGTTATTACTATTCATAACGGCTACTTTGATTAGTCGCGGTGTTTTAGAACTCGAAGTTGCGTACAATGCAATCTATTGCATTATTGAATGAGAAGCGTATCGTGGAAGCTCGGGGTGTTACAGAAAATTATTAGGATTTACAAGCCCACAAACAAGGAGTACATGGAAGGGAGTCATGTTTTCATGGATATATGAAAACGAGGAAAAAATTTAAGAGATGTAGAAGAGGAAAATAACTACACTATGTTCACATTACCTACATGTGGGGAAGGATTTGTGATCTCTAATTATGAATCCAAAAATGGATTTCATTTTTTATACACAAATTATGAGATATCCCATGCCTCTTAAAAATTTAATAACCATGATTACAGCTACACAACAAATAATATATAATTGGATGTAGTTATCTTCAAATTGAAGGTTTCGTTACACTACCTCTATGTAGAAAAGTATGACATATATATAAATAATAAATTCCTCAAGTATATTTTCAATAAAATTAAGATTAATATTTTCCAATTTAGGTGGTTATATCTAATAATGTATTACTATTGTTCAGTCCGTTACACTCTTAAGAATGAAAACAGTGTGGAAGATTCATTAAGTAGAAATGATCCCACAACCCTATCTTTGATGAAGACTGAAAGGGATCCATTCTTCATGGACATGCAAAGGATAGTTATGGAAAAAATTAAAGGATATTAATCCTATATTTCTCAAATAAATGGTCAACCCTATATTCTTGAAAGGACCATGGAGATCGAAAAATATGAATATTTTTTATAGAAGAAGGTAGTATATACTTTGGAAGTTAACATTGTTTAAGATGGGGTTATAAATCTTGGAACAAGGACATGTGTCCCACAAAAACTATAACAGAAGAGGGAGCCTCTTGATGATGTGAATAAATAATACTTCTCTATAAATCTAGGAAGAAATATGATGTATATGGATATCAACAAACATATAGTGGGATAACATGTAGAGGGAGATTGGGGAGTTTGTATCTTGATGGTTGATATGCCAAAATGTTTACATGAAATGTAATAAGTTGAAGGTTTTTCTACAACCATTTACCATAACATTATGTATTTGGGAATACATAACCATGGATTTATTCATAGGACTACATAGGATACCTAATTGAAAGAACAATATTTAGGTGGTAGTTGATCACCTTATAATGTTAGAAAATTTAATTTCAATAAAATAATATTTGTCTCTTGACCAACTCACCAAGATATAAATAATTTAATGTGGTAAAACTAAATAGATTTACACAATACATTACATCTGATCATTATTTATTTTTTCCCTTGATTTTTTAGAGAAGCATTCAGCGTGCGTCAGATATAGAATTGAGCTTCAACACTAATTATCACCATTGGTTGGATGGTAAGTCTAAAAGGACTATTCAGACATTAGAGGTCATGATAAGATCATGTTAAATAGATTTCATTAGATGTTTGGACAATCACCTTCACCTGGTAGAGTTCATGTATGAAAAATATATCATTCTATCACTCAAATAGCTCATTATGAGGCTCTGTAGAGGAATATGTGTTATAATCTTAAAATATTTTATGATGTCTTAGAGAAGAAGATCATGGAAACTGATCTTATCCATGAAATGGAAAAGTAGGTTTAAACCATTCAACATCATATAAAATCCATAGAAACTCAAAAGAAAATTTATCCAGACAATCATCAACAAAACCTAGAGATTGATGTTATTGATAAAGTGTTCCTTCATATATCAATGTGGGATAATGCTATGTGGTTTGGTAAGAAGGGAAATATTATTCCTAGATACACCAATCCCTTTGAAATCCTTGATTTCATCAGAGTGGTGGCCTACTGACTAACACTCCTACATAACTTATCTCAAGTATATGATGTTTTGAAAGTATCGATTTTGAGGAAGTTCAAACCAAGCCCCCACATATGCTAAATCGAGTGTAGGTATTTTCATATAATGATCTTTCTTATAGGGAAAATATTGTGAATATCTCAGAGAGCATAAATAATTTTATACAAAATTTGTCAACACACATGTTCAATTTGATTTAGTGGAACCACATGTACGAGGATGTGATATGGGAAACAGAAGAGGTGATGAAACAAAATTTCCCAAACCAATTTTACTGTATGAAATGAAAAATTAAAGGGATAAATTTTTAATGGGGGGATAATTTAATGAACCTAACATTTATAAATTAAATTAATTTTTCTTTGTAAATTAAATTTTAAGAAATTATGTTATAGAAAACACAGGGAGGGCATTAGTTATTTTCGACTGTTATATGGTTTATAAAAATTTAAATATCATTAATCATCATAGCCATGGATAGTATACCCATTTTATATCAACCATTATGATTATCATATTAAGGGTTATAATTATGTCCATTTTACTCTTTAAAAGGAAGTGATGGCCCCAACCAGTTGGATCATAACCAATGAGACCCATTTTTCAGGGCTTCCAAGAGAGATATAATCACTATGATTTTCCTTTCAACAATCCCAGGTCAAGATTCAATGAATGAAGCATGATAAATCCATTTATTATACAAGTTCATGCTAATCAAGATCATGCCCCAAACCATGTTTATCAGACCATCCAATGAAAATATCACCATTACACACCGTACCCTTTTGGCTTTCTCCAGTGTGATAAATTGATATATATCTTGACTCTAACAGAATGAATTTTTATATTTTCTATTTAATAAAACATTTATTATATTTATATTTTTTTATTACTTTTTAAAATGATTAGATAATAATTTTGATAAAAATTATATTTGATAAGATGAAACACATAGTGTATTATTGGGAAATATATAGTTAAAATATATACACCATTTTTAAAGAACTCACAGGTTTTTAAATAAAATATTTTTTAATAAATTCTTATTATTTGAGAATACTTTTTAAATATAAATTAAAATATAATTTTATGAAGATAAATGAAATCATTAAAATGTTCGAAACTATTATAGTAAAAAAATGTATTTTTTAATAAATGATTGTTTTATCTAAAAGTTTAAATTCTCATATTTATTTAATTATTTTGATAAAATAAATATTATTTTTGAAATCATAATATTGAAATTATCCAATGGTGATTTTTTTATATTTTTCTAAGGTATTCAAATTTATGGGATAAAAATAAATATGATATTAATATACTGTATATATTATGACGTCATAAAGGACCAAAAGGAAATTAATTAATACTATAAAAATTATTCATGATAAAAAATTATAGCCCCCATTAAAAATAAATTTTTTATTTCATTTGATTAATTTTATTAATAATTAATGAATCCTCTAAAACCTACAACATATTTTAACAATTTAAAATATATTATTCATATAAATAATTAATATTCATATAATCAATGGAATTATTTTAATGTTATATATTTTTATCCTTAAAAAATAAATGGAATGAATCCACTTTGGTAGACATCATGGGAAAAATCATGGTAAGGTTTATAGTTTTGATTAATTTATTATATAGAGCCCAAAATGTAGGTTTGAAAATTAATTATGTTTTACCCTCTCTTTTGTTATCTAAACCCAGACAACATCGCATCTCTCTTCATTAAAACTCTTATATCAAAAAAATACTCTACCTTTCCCTACATATATCCCACCCAATATGCCCCCAATATCTTAAGAAAATCCTCCCAAGCATTTAGAATCTCCCTCTCGTGTTAAGGGATCCTCTCCTTCTACTATTTAATCAATAAACTTATTTAAATCATTCATTATTTCACAATTGTTCATGATGTGATATTTTTTCACATATTCCAATTAATTTCATTATTTTTTACTAGTGATGAGAGACCATTTACATTCTCATTTATACAGTCTGTGAATATTTATGTACCCCTTTTATTATGATGAAATTATCCTATGATTCCCCATTATCAACATTTTTATTATGTAGGAGAATTAAAATTTACATTCAAAGTTATTCACCTAGTTGTATATATCCTTTATTTATTGTGGATTTTAATGTATTTATCCTTCAATCCATAATCACAGGGATAAGATTAAATAAATAAATCCTTATATTTTATAGTTTCGGTTACACACTTTGCTATGTTCTCATGGTGGTTACCCTTTACTTATATTTATAATTTCATGTTTTATATTGTTTACATATTCTTATATTTACATTATGTTACTATGTTATATTTTCCCCCATTATTTTATATTATGATTATCACCCCTCTTATGTTTCCATTATATTCTTCTTATCTCAATTTTATTTATTTATCATATGTTCTGAATTATTTAGTACCATATTAGGGATTATAGCTCACTGTTTTCTTATATATGTCCCAGGGTTATATCATTCATTTATAAAAGATTCATGGAATATAAGTTCAAGTATCAAAGTTTTTAAATAATAGCGATGTATTCATGTTTCATGTTAATGTTCAGTGTACCTAATTTCCCAAATACATTAGGCATCACGATCTTCTAATGTATCATTAAATATATCATTATATGATAATCAAGAATGAAAATGTATTAAAATGTAGTTTTTCATAGTTAGATCCTTCCAATGCACAATATCCCTTCCTTTAATGGTTATAGTTATGGGAAACTATAATTATCTTGTGATATGTATTTTCTTATTTTTATCCTACACATGAACTACTCTAAATGTGGTATTGGAGTCTCCTACTCTGATACTTATGCCTTTAATAACCTCAATATGTAATCATGTGAATAAATTATTCATTTTATTATAAAAAATCCAAATACATTGATATATATAGATTCCCCACATTATCGCTCTTAATTCTTCTAATCGTAAGATATCATTTTTCATTTTGATACAAATAAGCCAAATATATCGATATATGTAGACTCCCCTATCTATCTCTTATTTATTTTTCAAAAGTATAGGTATTGAAATATATCTTTGAGTGAATTTTTATCCTATTATATATTTATATCGTGTGAATGAGTCTTCCATTCTTGGAAGAAAAAAATTATTTCAGTTGAATAATTGTGTCATCCTCTCAATATTTTTTTAGAGTTCCCTACGGATTATTTATTCATGCATATTAAATCTAGATCTATTGAAAAATAATGAGTTAAATATTACATATTTAAATAAAAACAAATATTTTTTTTCATTCTTTTTTAATTCATTTACATGGAATATGGACAAACTTGATTTATAGTATCAAGAGGTTCTATTATTTTTGAAACTTTATCCTAAAAGATTAATAATAATTTATATATATATTTGAAATTATAAATTAAACAATAATAAAGTGTCATTAAATACTCTAGTTGACTATGCAAAGAACATCTCACTTACAAAACGATGTAGTATCAATAAAATATTTATCTACTAAATCCAACCAAATTATCCCCCTTTAAACCTCTGCATATTATTTCATTTCCCCCTATAAAATTTGGCATGGTATTCCTCAAAATATTTTTTGTTTGTAATGCATGATCTCTGTAGACAAGCATGTAAATCCACAGTATAGGATTATTATAGGAAAAACCCTGAATTCTTTAATGAGCATGAACCTATATTGTAAATTACTCTATGAGGCATGTAACAATCCTATATATCTCACTAGGAGTCTTATATCATGATTGATAAGAAATAGTACCTAAAATATTATATAGAAAACCTAGGTGTAGTACCTGGTTAAAGATGATTTATGGACTACCTACATTAAACTTCATATATTCATGATTCTTAACAGAAAATACATGAACATATTAATTTAGTCCCACATTAGAAATGGTAATATACTCCTTTTTCTTAATAATAATTAATGTATAATCATTATATTTAAAAGTATTGGATAGCATACCCCCTCCATGACAAACCCCTTTTTTCCCTTTTCACCCGACAACACTAGATCTTAATGTCTCTTTATGCTCTACTACTCTTGTATCATGAAACCTCTATAGTAACTCGTCAAAAAAATAGTTGTACCAAAAATAAGAAATTCTCCCTAGAAATAAGTACATATATTTTCGTCCCTTCCACAGACTAGAATCCTTCCTAAGAGATAATTATGTGACACATTTCTATAAATCATCACGAATCCACTTCCATGGAAACTATTCAATAGGTAAATAACTAATTAACACAACTAATTCATTTCCAATAATGAATTTTATTTTTCCAATAAATGAAACCAACAAATATAATTTTCAATAATAGGGATAAATATAATGTATGTGAAATTATATATCATGTATTTAAATTTATTAATATATTATAATAATTTTGATAAATCTATAGTTCTTGGATTATCGATGAATAACTAGAAAAATATAAATTTACTTCGTAATGAATTTATGAGGTGATATTTTTTATTGTTTGATGAAAAGGAAGAATGGTATAATTAGACGGTTCGTTTTTTTACTTCAATATAAAGACCCCAACACCTGTAATGACATAATTGTGGTTACTTTATTACATTTTCAATAGAAACATGAAATCACATATTAAGGGAATAATATTTTAATATTATTTGTAAAATAGATATATAATTTAATTAAACATGCATTTAAAAACATAAAATACATAAGGTGTTTTCATTGAGAACTCCATTATTACCTTTAGAATATCCCTATATATGAATCATAAAACACCTCTTAGTATCCTAGCGGGAAATTAAACATTCAAATGGGTGATATAATATGCTTAGTAAGGGTATGAAAATATAGAAAAAACCATGAATAAAGAATACTAATAAATATGGCATGGTTAATAGCTTCAATAAATTCCATTTTAAAAATTAACAATATCATAATATGGAAGGTATAAATTATGATCAAATAAATCCATATAAACAATCGTATGAGCCTGAAAAAATACATTGTAATATAACTAATGGAATATTCATATGGACATCAATAAATAGTCTAATAATTATGGATCACATAACAGCATACATCTGTAACATAATTTCCAAACCATTCAAAATACAGTTTAAATAATTGGGTAAGACCCCATATAATTTGGAAAACTCATTTATCTCATTATAAATGTCAATGCATCATGGTTATGTATATAAATTAGCCCCACCCATCACATACAATGTCCAATGAAGTCCTCATATGAATGGTTTCAAAACAAATCAATATAAAAATTCAAATTGATAAACCATCACATGATATCATAATACATTCCCAAATAAAATAATCATAATTATAAACCATCTAGCGTAATATGGTGGATGGTAATAAAATTTTACATAATTATTAAATATGATCAAATTCCATCTAAATGAAGAATATTTATGATAACAATAAAAAATATCCATAGAGAATCATATGTACAACAATTTTTTATATCATTAATGAATAGAATTACCATAAAAATATAAATAGAATAATTTTTGTGGAATGAGAAAAGATCACACAAAGAAATTTTAGAAATACATTTCATTAAAAATAACATTTTTTATTTTTTAAAATATATCTTAATATATTTTATTGTTTAATTAACTCAAAAATTCTATTCGTTCAGAATACGTTAAAATAATGATTCCATTTACATTTTCAAAAAGTGAAAACATGAATTTTTTTAAAAAATAAATGAATATTACATTAAAAAAATTAAGAAAATAATTAAATCATGGTAATAATGAATTTACTAAATCATTTGGATAGTGTTAAAGTTTTTTTAAAAAAAAATTATAATACATGGTTTTGGAAGAAAAAGTATTTTTGACCGAAAGGATAAATGATGTCAAATTTAAGTGATAACATTTTGTCAATAATTTTAAGTACCAAAGATTGAATTAATGATTATATAACATGAAAATATCATCAATATAAATATGATAATGAAATATATTCTTTTATAATATAAATTTTAAATAATTTTCCCATGAGATACTTAAAAAAAAATAATCATGGATAATGAGGGATTGTGAAATGAACCATTACTACTTTGTTAGTTTTTGAATCATAGTCCCCACGAATGAAATAAAATCAAATATAAATATAAATACCATTAATATAAATATATTCATGATATAAATTTCAAAAGGGGTAATATATACACAAAACAATGAAATTACTGGTGAATATTGCATATATCTCATGGAAGTAAAAGTGAGAAGATAAACCCTTACTCAGGTCTGATTTCAATAGTGTGTATTTGATCACCAATTATAATAAATATAGTTTTATTATATATCTATTAATGAACAATAATCATATATTTTATAACATATATTATTTAGTTAGAGTATTTTATCACCATTTTATTAAAATTTCTTTTTTAATACCACTATTTTGTGTGAAACTTTATTCATTTTTCATGTATGTTTTGGTTTGGTAATTTGGTCCTTTTACATTTATGATGGTTCCATGATATACACAATTTTAATTATGATTTAAATATAACACATATATATATATATTCATTACATGTGAAGTTATATTAATATGTAATGTTAGATATAGTGAATAGATTACATTTTTATGGAGACATTAAGTTCTTCAAACACATGAACATTGTTACAATTTTCCATGAAGGATGTAATAAAAGTAAAATAAATATTCATTAAAATTTATATAATAATTATTATTTAATATGTATAATTTATATTAATAAAATTCATCCTTATTACCTTCCATGTAAAAAAAAGATAAAAACATTTCTCACCGTTATGTGGAAGCAGTAGGACTACACATGCCTGAGCGGTGTTATTTTTTAAAAATATATTTTAATGGTAAGAAGTTAGATGTGATATTTTTTTATAATTATAAATATTTAATAAATATAAAATATATTCAATAATTTTATCCATATTATCTTCCATATAACGATTATGTCAGAAAAAATTACTTCACTTTGAGAGATAGTAGTCATCCATACAAACGAGTGACATTTTCGTATCCACCATGGAATGGTAATTAAGAAGGAATATGTGATATACTATTTTAATAATAATAATAATGTGATAAATATAATATATATAAATTATATCCATCATTATATCCATCATTGGAAGGTGGTGAAGGAAAATTAATTACATCGGTTCTCAAGGCGGTAGTACGTCGTACACATGAACGGCGGTTTTGTTTCCCATTTAATGGAAGTGTATGTGGATATGGATTATCACATTAAAATAATAAAATATAAGAATATATTGGATAATGTTTTGTTATATTATTATAGTTTAATATGATTTTAAGTATGTGGAATAATAAATAAATGTAATACGCATGTTTAATAATTTTAATCTTTCTTCGGAGAGCCTCTTAAGGTCTATACCTAATGCATTATTAGGAGGTATTCCTAATAAAAATAATTCCTCTAGGGTGTTTGGATGTAATCAAGGAAAATAAATAGAAATTTTTTTTAGATGAAAAATAGTTTTGTAAATGTGAATTGGAGAGGAGAGGGGTTTCCTTTAATCTTTTGGGGAAAGGTCACCCATGGATGTTTTGAAAATATAATGTTATACCCATGTTATTCTAATGAACCGAGACCCCAAAATGGGTGACTATAAAACTTCAAAGGTGATAATGTATAAATATTTCCAAAAAAAAATTTGGAGATGTTTTGGGTCATTTTCAACACTTAGCCTCTTAGTTTAACCACCGATAAACCCATTTTTAGCGTAACAATGGTATTTAAGTTTTTTACAGTTTTCATTATTCATTATGGTAAAAAAATAAAATTTAATTTTTAGATAATAAAAAATAATTTTATTCCAAATATGAAATTAATTTTTCCATGTTCAATTAATTGAATTTAACAAATTCAATTTAAGAATAATCTCATTGTTGTGTGAGAAAAAAATGGTTTTCAAAACACAAACATTAATCATTTTATATTGTTTTTAGGTCTAATTTTAATATTAAATTGATAATAATTTACAAAATTAGTTTAATATTAATATAATTTACCTAATTTAACTTCAAAAACAATTTAAAATTTTATTTATCTCTGTCAATAATTAAAAATGAAATTTCATCTTCCCAAAAAAATAAGAATTTTCACTATTCAACAACTAATTATTTTCAGAAAATTATCAAAAATTCCCCCAAATATAATTTTGACATAATGATTTAAAAATTCAGTTTATTATTTCTGATAAATTATATAAATGTGGTAATAATAAATTTTAAATTACGATCACGTAGTGTGACAAGAACCCCTTTTTGGAAAACATGGGTTTTAAGAAAACATTTATTCTTCTTTTAAATGATTATTATTGAATTTATAATAAATAGATATATATTAATTTTATTTTATACAACTGTAAACCAAATAATTTTCATATTTTATTTTGTAAAATTCATACCTGCCAACTTAACGTCTTGGTTATATCAGTCATGTTTAAATAGTAATATTTTAATAGAGTATAATGTTTTGTCAAACATGGTATTCTTTACATTGAATGCTATCTAATGGATAGAATTTATATAGAATACATATATCATAAAATCTCAAGGTGTTATAGAATATTATAAAATTGTTGTTTCATTTCATATACACTATAAAATATTTTGTACCTATTTTAAACTATCAGGGGGATACATTTTACCCCATATGTAAAATTATTCCTTTAAATTTAATCTCTATATCAAGAATCAAGGGATTGATATATGAAAATTCATTAATTTAAAAATCACATCATGAGATGGGAAAGTAAAACACCTTCTCGATAAGAGATAAAGGGAAGAACAAAGGTCATCTAGACTGATCACATAACTAGGTTTCAATATAGGAGAACAAATTTGGGAAGTGACAATATAGAAATATAATAAAAACATAAATAACAATAGAGTGATAGAGATAATTGATCATGAAATAGTGGGTGTTCCATAGAAGTTTAATTACCATAATACCATAAATCTGTAATGGGTGAAAAGTACATGTGTTTATCAGAAATGAAAGTACTAGGAAAAATATTTTTTATGATCCCTTTCCTAGAGTTGAGGAATTATTTTAATATCTAATAATATAAGGTAATATAATTTCTTTATATCTTTTAATTCATAATAAAAAATTATTACTATGATTGTTCTTCGATCAATTTCTTCTTTATCTCTTACTCAATGAAATGAATTTCCCAAAATGGACTTTTTATGCCTAAATAACTAAACTTAACTTTTACCAGATCAAAAGATCCATAAAAGAGTAAATTTTTTTCCAATTTTCTTCAATAAATACAAAATGGTTTGGAAAAGTTATCCAATAATACCTAAAGTTCAACATAATCAATTCTATAAATATTTGACCTTATGGGATGTCAAAAATATATCTAACCAAATTTAGAATGAAGGTCACAAAATCAAAATTATATTCCCCATATAATATAAAAGGGATCTTAATGTCACATTAAAAATATGTGAATACATTGATCACCATAAAATATTAATTAAATCAAGAATACTTCCAAATTATTTTTAGGTTTTTTAATGTATTGCAAAAATCCAGACATGTAGTAAACCCCTAATAAGAAAACATAAACCTTAAAATCACTAACCAATTTCATGGTAACTAACACTATCGCATAGAAATAAAATTTCCATTATTGTCTCAATATAGAGCGTATATTAAGGCTTATCTTTTATCATTCATGTTTTCCCAAAATATCAACTTCTCATTTAATAACTTTTTTCAGTCATAACTACCATTCAACCCATGCTCTAAAATTATTAAAGAAGAGTACTTCAATAAATTCCTTATTCATTTCATATATGTTATAAAATATAATTTCTTATATATATATATATATTAATCCTAGAACAATATTATTAAATCCAAATAAAAATAAAAATAATCATTCGACATCATTTTTAGTAATATCATAAAATAATCCTCGATCCCTTAGCTTATTATGAGGTTTATTCCCTTAATGATTGGGGAATTCATTTACATAAGTTCCTAAATACTTACCATTTAAACATTGATTATAAAAGGATTATTTATTAACCCTTAATTCAAACTCATTTCATAATTTCTCTCCACCATTATAGAAAACTCACATTCCCTTCTAGAAAGTTCCCTAGTATTTTTTTTCCATAATTTTCACATGTGGGAAAGCCTTCTTTACATTCTTCCCTTTATATATTTTTTATATATCAACCACTTCTTCTCTTTCTTACATTAAAATATATAGTACATATAGAATTATTTTTATAGTTTGGTAGAACATGATACTATGTACTTTTAAGGAGAGAATGTTTGGCAAATTAGACCCATTTCAAAATATTGTCTCACTACCATCAATGAAATTATCATTATTACTCTTTGGATTATGTGAAATGATATGGTTCATATTCCATAACATGGGATGCATTTATATGAAATTCCACGCAATATATTAGATATAACAATAGATATAATAATTTATAATACCAAAAATAGTGAAACACTTAACATATATTCACAAATTTATATGTGGGTGATCTTATAATTGAAAACATTGTTTCATTAGGAATGATTCAAAATAAAAAAAAAAATATTTTCATATCCATCATGATGGATTAAAAGGAAAATTTGAATTATCCAAATAATATAATTGGGATAGTTAAACCATGTACATAGTAAGTGTCATTTTCATGTATTAGGTAACTCTTAAGTCAATCCTGATGCACCTTTTTCAGAACTATTACACCTCGGTATATATTTTCAAGAACTATATCTACATGTAGTATCTTGAAACAGTATTGTTTCTAGGAAAAATCACATAATATCCACCTTGGAAAAAATTAGGATGTTATTATATACATATCATCAATGTTTATCATATGTATATATTTTCTAATCCATGCTTTCCTAAATATAGTTCAAAAAGTTAATGAAAAACTTCCATTAATACAAATTCTAAGGACCGCAACCCTTGTAACCCAGTTACAATGGTTACATTATTACATTAGAACTATATACAAGGAATCACATCCCAAATGAAAAAATGGTTTATTAGTCGTGGTGAACTAGATACATACATTAATTTCACATATATTTGAAAGCATAAAATTAGAAAAATTTATTTTAAATT
Organism: Viscum album; assembly: GCA_963277665.1. NCBI lineage: Eukaryota > Viridiplantae > Streptophyta > Magnoliopsida > Santalales > Viscaceae > Viscum > Viscum album. Next base: position 1,070,717,643 of record OY728121.1, on the reverse strand, counting down.
CTATTATTACCCTTATCATTTCCCTATATATCAATCGAAAAATGGTTTTTATAATCCTGGGGAATATAAAAAATAACAAAGTACTAATATCATAAGCTCATTGTTGGTAATCATAAAATACAATTTATGATGAATAAATATGAATAGTCAATATGAAATGTTGAATAACTAAAAAATATTCCATTTAAATAGTAACTTAAGCATAATATGGAATGAATAAATGACAATAAAAAACAACATAAATAATCACATTATCTTGACACAAATCCATAGATATTTTAAGTAAAAAAATACTCACAAGGAAATCAATAAATAATCTCATAACGAGGGTTTGAATAATGATTGAAATCTGAAAATACTATCAATACCTTTCACAAGACATTTTAAATATATGGGAATAACATATCAAATTTAGCTAACTGATTTGTTTCATGAGTGTGGTTGATTCAATGAAGGGATATCTTAATTGGGCCCAACCGATTATGTAAAAATTTCAATTCATTTTTTATATGAGTTATATGAAAGATAATCGGTATAAATATTTATATTGAGAAACTAACAGAAAAAATTGTAATACATTATACAATAAAATTAACATAATAATAAAACAACCAAATAATTATACTAAATGGTAATAAAATTGTACATCCTCATTAAAACATATCATAATCCCGATAATTAAATAATATCTATGATATAAATGTACTCATATCATCATAATTACAATAATGTTTTGATTTCACTAATGAATATAAATACCATTAAAATATCCTTAACAATATTTTTAAAAAAAATAAACATTTCACTTAGAAAATATGTTTAAATAAAAAAGTTAAGAAAATATTTTGAATATATATTTAATAGGATATTTTTCTTAAAAAAAATTAAAACATTTCTTATAACATATTGTTTAGATGATGGTGGATTTTTTTAAGTCATACACATTAAAACAATGATTCCTTTGACATTTCTGGTAAGAGAAAAATGACCATTGGTTGGAAAATTTCAAGAAGATTACATTAAAAAAATTTCAAAAAATAATATATGTACAAATATAATTATTAAATAAATTATATAATGTCTAAAATAATTGAAAAAAATTTAGATAACATGGTTTTTGATGAAAAATTATTTCTGACAGAAGACAAATTTGAAGTCGAATTTTATTAAAAAAATATTTTCTCCATCATTTTATGTTATAAATATTCGAAAAAATGTAACGTTATTTGAAAATTTAATTATTAAACATATTATAAATAAATATATCGGTTTAATGATTTAAAAATAAATATAATTCTCCTAAGAGAGACTAAAACAAAACCAATCCTGAATAATGATGATATTGTTAAATAAACCCTTTTCGCTTTGGTAATTTTTGAATCATAGGCCCCATTAGATAAATAAAATTAAATAAAATTTTAAATACAATTAATATAAATATATTTATGGTACAAAATATCAAAATTTTAATTATATATGCCACAAAAAATTAATAAGTAGTGAATATGGCATATGTCTCATGGAAGTAAAAGTGAGATGAGAAACCCTTACCTATAGTCTGATTTCCTTCATAGAAGTTCAATCCTCTTGTACAATAGATATAGGTTTATTATATATATGTTATATAACAAAAAATACATATTTCATACCATATATTATTTACTTATGTTCTTATATCACCAAATTATTTTCATTTCTTTGTTAAAACCATTAATTCTCGTGAAAATTACTTTTTTTTTCTTGTATATTTTGTTTGGTAATTTCAATAATTTTAATATAATCATGGATAAATAAAATTAATAATGAGAAACCTGATTGAAATATCAAATATTTTCATCATATCTTCAATTATATTAATCTATTTAAATTAGGGATAAAAATTTATTATATTGTTTATAGAGACGGTAAGTCATATATATGCATGACCATTGTCTCCATTTTTCTTGATGGATAGAATAAAATGAAAATAAATTTTAATTCACCATTACATAAACATTATTTTGTTTTATATATCATTTATATCAATGAAATACATCCTTATTACCATTGATTCAAAAATTAAATGAATTTTTTTTCGCATCGTTGCATAGATGAAGTCGTCCAATCATACGCACGAGTGATGTTATTATTTTTAAATGGATTATATGGTAATAATTTATATGTGATATTAAATATAAATAATTATTTTTAGTTCATATATATCAAATATATTCATTCATTTTAACCTCATTACCTTCCTTGTAAATAGTAAGATAAAAGAAAATCACATCAATTTTGGAGGTTGTAGTCTGATGTACACACATGTGACCTAATCGTATCCCCCAAGAAATGATAAGTAAGAAAGTATGTGCGATATAATAATTATATAAGTTAATTTTTTTTCAAATATTATATTAATAAGTTAAATCCATCATTACATCCAAACATTAAATGTGGTTATAGAAAATGAATTATATCCGTTCGCGAGGCGGTAATCCTCCATACACACGATCAACATTTTTGTATCCCATTTTATGGAAGTGGAAGAGGATTTGAGTTATGATATTAATGTAATAAAATATCATATATAGTTATTAATTTTTTCATTATATTATAATATTTTAGTATTATTTTTATGGAGGTGGGGGAAGTAATAAAACAAATACATTGTTTTTATAACTTTATGTCATATTTAGAGAGACCCTATAGTTTTATAATTAAAGCCTTACTAGGGTGGCCTCTTTATGAAAATAATTACTATATGAAGTATGTATGAAATTAAATAAGGTGTTTTGGGAGGTAATTGATGAACCAAGTGGTTTTTTATGTGTGAAGATTGGAGGAGATGGGTGGCCTTTTATATGTTGGGGTGAGGGAATACATGGAATTTTGGAAAAGATAAAATGATAACATTGTTTTTCTCTTGGGAGAAGCCAATAAATGGGTAATTATAAAACCTTATATGTGATAAGATCTTTATTGTCCATAAATTTTGTGTTATTAATTTTTTAGGTCATTTTAACCCTTATCTTCTAAGTTTAACCACAGGTAAACCCATTATTACCATATCCTCGATATTTATTTTTACTATTTCACAATTCATTATGGGAAAAAATTAAAGTCAAATTATTAGATAATATAAATTAATATTATTGAAGATATGTAATCCATTTTTTTTAATTAAATTAAAATATTTGTAATAAATATAATTAAAATTAAAATCGTAGGCCCATTGGAAAATAAAATTGTTTTCCCAAGAAAAACATTCAAATGATTAAGATGTTATTCTGTCATATTTCAAAATTATATTCATTATAATTAAATAAAGAATAAAATTTTAATATAACCTAACAAATTATAATTTAATATAAATTTAATATATAAATTACCTTTGTAAAGAACATAAACGAAATATATGTTTTAAACAAGAATCGGTATTTTTTACTATTATAAAAATATATTTTTGAAAACTCTTAAAAGTTCACCCAAAGCTAATTTTAACATTTATATCTCAAAAATATTTTTTATTTTGTCAAATAAATTTCTTAAAAGTGGTAAATAGTACTTTTTAATTATATATTCAAGGCATGATTAAGGACTCTTTTTGAAAAATATGGGTTTTCGAAAAAACATTTTCTTCATTAAAAAGATTCTTGTTTTATTTTTTATCAATAAATATCCATTTATTTTATATTACGAAATTTTAAATAAAATAATTTTTCAAATTTATTTATTTCTATCCATACCCAAAAACCTAAGGTCTAGGTTATAATGGTCATGTTTAAATAATAATATTTTAACAGACTATAATGCTTCGATCAAACCTGGTGTTGTGTGAACTATACTCTATCAAATAGATTGAATTTATTTATATATAAATATAATCTAATGTATTAGGTTGTTAAATTATCTTATACTCTTAGGGGAACATTTTATATATAATATCAAATATGAATTTTATTTTTTAAAATCTTATGGTGTAACACTTATCCTTCAGAAATTTTATATTATTATTTATTACAATAATACAGATATGATATGATTTGATAGAAAATTTGACAAATAATTTTAATTTTGATATGTGTACCATTTTTTCATGATTTCTATATAATAATTCGTTGAATAATTTTTTCATTTTTTCTGATAATAATGAAAATATTAATTTTTATGAAGCTTATTGGTTAACATGTTTTTTATAACATTTAGGTATATTTTTTTGAAGCTATTTGACTAATTTTATAGTAATTTCATTACTTTGTATATTATTATCTGTTTTTTAGAAAATATTTATCATAACATTCCGACATAGTTGATGGTGATTATTTTAACTGATTATTTTACATTATAAAAATTCATATTTATGACAATGAGTTTTAGGTTATTTTAATGTTTTTTGGTGAAATATATGGGGTTGTGTAATTTTTTTATGATTTTTTGTTCTGTGTGATATTAAATTGAATAAGAAACATGTTATTAAAAATAAAACAATGTTTTGTGGATGTTATAATAAAGGAACACGTAGGATATGTATGATTTATCATATCAGGATTGGACTATATTCTTCCATCAATGTTATCTTAGACCAGTTCAAGAGAAGGATTCATCTACCCAAAAATAGCTTCATGTTATCCCACTATAATATGTCCAAACACTTGCATATCCCTACATTATAAAAAGATGTAGAATTTATAATCCTTTAAAACATGGTAGTTAAGCTCAAGAATACATTATTTGGAAACATGACTTAAATCCCCAATACATCACTAAATGACAATATAATTCCCATATAATTGTGATATTTTTTTTAAGAAGAACTAAATTCCTCAACAACAAATTCTATTTAAGACTCAATATATCCATGAGTTATTTAAACACCTTACACTAAAACCAAAATATCCTCAGATAAAAAATTATAATATGATTCTAATGTAATATTTTCATGTACAGGATCCCCACATGTTGTCTATGTGTCAAAAATATATCACATGTCATATTTGAGTAATCACACCATAAACATATCCACTATTGATAATTAATTATATTCGTCACCTAGGGAATACAATATTTGCCAAATAATTAATGATGTGTCATCATATAAATGATATATAGAGAAAGGGTATTGTCCAAGGGAGAACCATTGAGATTAAGTCAAACATATATGGATCACATGCATAACTTTATGGGTGAAAAAATATTCCCATGATCTAATTTCTTTAAAATGAAGGGTAATGAATGCAATAACATTTTACATGGATGATTATGTAGGAGAGATAGGAATAATGAATATCATGGTATCCTAAATTCAAATCATTGCATAAAAAACGAATTAAGAATACTATATAAAATTGTCTTTTATTTACAATATATGTGTTTAGATCACCACATTTTGGCATCTATTTAAAAAATCGGGTTTTCTGTAAAAATAATAATAATGGAAACCTAAGGGGGGTTTCACTAAACTCTTAGAGGATATAATAGAATGTTCAGAAAGGTATAAGTATTAATTTCAAGTTGATGGATACTTTTGTGAAGAAAATGGAGTTTGGAGGGGTATCATATCCATCATGATATGGAGTAGAGATTTATTTTGAGTAATTTTTTAAACCACTTTCTCTCTATTTTCAGTAAATATTTATTAGTTTGACGAATCGAGTTTTGTATAATATATAATTTGGGAATTATTTAAATTTATTTTCTATTATTAATATTTTTTTAATTATATATTCTTCATGAATCCATACCTTAATCTTTATATTTATTTCTTGGGAGAAGGTGGATGGTTATGTGGATGACTTAATAAAAACAATATGATATCCATTATAATACTTCCTATCTCCCAACTCTTATTGAATATTGAATATTTAGTGTAATAAATATTCGAGGGATATATAATTATATAAGAACTATGATGGATTATTTATTATATTGGTAATGGAAATTTATGGAATTACCCCCATATATAGCGATTAACAACCAAACGTGTGTGGTCATGAAAAACATAATCATGAAACCTGATAAAAAGTAGTCATTTTAGTGCACTCATCACGGATAAATACATAATTATTCTAACAGTGCTAAGAAAAAAACATTAGGGGGCCAAGGGTTACACTATAAGAGAATATGGGTGCCTTAATAAATAATTATAAGGTAATTGTGGTGAATGTGCCTCACAATTAGTCGATTAGTCGTAGGAAAGGGCTATGTTAGTTGATATGGAATCCATTGAATGTTTTTACACACATAATTGAAGGTAATTTCCAATTAAAACAAAAAAATTGGTTATTTCAAATTTTTACTTCTACATATCTCTATTTAAATTCCTACACAATCTATTTACAAATATAGATGAAAACAGGAAATTGATAATAATTATAATTTTCCTCAAAAATTAATAGAGAAGACTTGGTAATCACTAGTTATGTGTTTCACTAGCCATGAGAAATTAAATAGGAGTCTATATTATAAATAATGGTTTTTTCAAACACATTTTTTTAGGATATGAGTAGTAATTCACTCGTTTGGGAAAAAATACAAAATCTAACTAAAATATTACAATGACTATAAAAATTTTAAAGTTTAAAAAATATGGAGACTATTTTTTTCATTTATATAATTACATTCTAACAAAATTTTGATAGAATTTATGGATAATGATGTTTTATTGTTATTCCCCCATACAATATACTTCATTGATATTTTTTATGTTATAAGAAATGTATATTCAAAGGTTAAGGATATTGTGTAAAACATATGCAGTATATGATCCAACATTGGACTATGATTTTAGGAATTTGATGGGTTAAACCCAATGATTACAATTAGAAAGGATGTCTATGGAAAATAAGAGAAATGTGAATCCACACACAAGTCACATGATTCTATGGAGAATAATATTTACTCATGGATAACACCCCCTAAAACTACCATACCCACCCTTGACTCAACTAAGATTACAAACATACTAGACGAGGATTGAAATTTCTTATACTAAACTAAAGTAGGAGAATTCTAAGGGGTATTTTCAACTATTGTGATGATATTTTCTACCATATAGCATTAGGAACATATTTATTCTATTGTTATACTTATAATATGTGGAGAAACTGAAAATTAGTGTTTAATATATAATAAGGCACATCCCCCATCAAATTGGGTGTAGTTTCTAGTGGACACTAGATAAAGGGCTTAAAACCCAAGAAATGGTTTGTAGGAAACCAAATATTAATTAATAATTTTAATTAATTAGTATAAATATCAATTTGTATTAATTTTTTAATATTTAGGCACATTATTTTGAATGATTTATATTAATGGATGGAAGTATAAGGATGAAAATAAGATGAAAATGGACAAGAAGAACATAGGATAGAAAATGCGTTATGAGAGGGAAGAAATATACCAATTCCTTTATTTGATTTTGAATTTCATTGTACATCATTAAATTAATTTCTTTTATTTGATGAATATTTTTTGTAATATATGAACAAAATATGTTTGGTTTAACAGACAAATATTTTGTTATTAATTTACATAAATTCTATGTTTGATATATTGCTTCACACACAACAAAGAACAAAAAAATAGAAAATATATTTTTATTAATACTATATTATATATTTTAAAGGATTCAATTAATATATAGTCATTGAATTGGACATTATAAATTAATGTAACAAAATTTTGGAATCATCGATAAAATAGAAATAAATTTTTATTTTTAATAAATTTTCATTGTCAAAATATAATTATTGAAATTAAAAAAATATTAACATCATTTTATTCATAAAAATGAGTTTTCCCTAAAAAAACCTTTAAGGTCCTATGTATTTTTATTTTCAGAAAATAAATATATTATGTTTTATTAGTGAGAAAATGTTTTTTATCTGAGTAATATATTAATAATAATTTATTTAGAAATTGATTGGAAATAAGAACAATAATATTTATTATTTTAAAATTCATTATTCTATAAAAAAGAATTTGATTAAATTGTATATTTCTATTTAAGAGTAAAATTACTAAATTTTAGAATTCAAATTTGAAAAAATGAACTTAAATTTTTTATTCTTCTTTACAACATTATTTGATGATTTTATTTTGTTATTTATCCTAAAAAATGATTTTTGATAAATAGTGAATACACTATTTAAAAAAACATCACTTTTATGAAACTATTAGAATATTAATATGGATATAACTCACATGAAATAGTATAATTATCAATGATTTATTTCATATGTAAAATTATAGATTTTAAATATTAAAATTAATTTAGAATCATTTAATTATCATTTTTCTATATATGTAATATTTTTCTAAAAACGGCTTTCATACATTAAACACTAAATAATTTATAATTATTTTTTATTAGTTTAATAAATTTAATAAAAATAATATTTTTAAATATTTAAATTTTTAATGAATAAATTATCTTATAAGGTTTATTTTTTAGTTATGAAAATATTTTTCCAAGTGAGAAAATTAGTGTTTACATAGTAAAAGTAAATTAAGATAAAAATTAAAATTAATGAGAAATAGGTTGAAAATCCACAATATTTTTTTATAAATGCTTGGTGAAGCATTTTCACAATCCAAAATGGTTACCTCAAATTTTTTCACACATTTGGAAAAACATTCCTTGAATATTAATCCACTTAATTCCAAAATGAAACTCTCGTCACTAATAAATATTCACAATAACCACCCAACTTATCTACACACCTCAATCTCATAGCTTATCCAAAATCTACCCAAATACCTCAAAAAAAATCCTAGATATATCCTATAGGTTATTTACAACTAAAAATTACTTTACTTAAACTCTAAATAAATTTTCAAATGTAGATATTCCAAAGAGTAAGGAGGTTAAAGAAAATTCATAGAATTCATGAATTATTTCATGGGATTACATCCCAATTTTGATTAATTGAGACATGTTTCATAGTATTAAGTTATTTTTATATAAATTTTTTACACACTAAATATATGAGATATTATATCATGATTTTATTTTATTCATTCTAATAAAAGTTCTATTTTATATAATCTATTTCAAAGGGTTTTAATTCAAAAGTCACCAAAGGTGTAAGTGTTTCCTCATCCCAATTTTAATTCATTGTGATATTCTTTGTAATATCCAAATTTTTTATTGTATATACTTTCATTGTATTTATTTTTAATATAATTATAATTCAATTCATGGTATTTAAAAATCCTTCTAATTTTCTATATTTCTTAGGTTTTAATTTGAATGTTCACAAGGTTTTGAGGGACTCATTCAAATCACATTTTTAGTTAAGGATCATTATGAATGATTTTTTATTTGGTAAAAAATGCGGTAAAAATTTCCCTAAAACCCCAAAAATTCTATTAAAAATTGGTTATTATAAATTTTCTACTTTTCCATTATTAATATCATTCCATTTGGTAAATAATTTACCAAATGTGACACTTTTATAACAAAAGACCCCACCAATTATTTTTTATTGCGAATATTTTTTCTCTATGTCTATATTCATTATATGATTTTATGGTTGTCAAAACGATACATTTATTTTTAAATATGTTCAATCTCTTTGATATCTTATAATGCTCATAACACCGATTTTAAACAAAACATGATACTCTATTATAATATAATAATTTATATATGACCATTATATGCTATACAAAAATTTATAGGGTATATAATCTCTTTATGACCATTCTATTTTATATAATCTCTTTCCAAGGGTTTTGATTCAAAAGTGACCAAAGGTGTAAGTGTTTCCTCATCCCAATTTCAAGTCATTGTGATATGGTTTGTAATATATAATTTTTTTTATTGTATATACGTTAATTGTATTTATTTTTAATATAATTATATTTAAATTCATGGTATTTAAAAATCCTTATAATTTTCTATATTTCTTAGGTTTTTTATTTAAAAGTTCACAATGTATTGAGGGAATCATTCAAATCACATTTTTAATTAAGGATCATTTTGAATGAATTTTTATTTGGTTAAAAATGTAGTAACAATGCCCCTAAAACCCCAAAAATTCTATTATAAATTGGTTATTATAAATTTTCTACTTTTCCATTATTAATATCATTCCATTTGGTAAATAATTTACATAATGTGACACTTGTATATCAAAAAGACCCCACCAATTATTTTTTATTGTGAATATTTATTCTCTATGTCTATATTCATTATATGATTTTATGGTTGTCCATACGATAAATTTATTTTTAAATATGTTTAATCTCTTTGATATCTTATAATTCACACAACACGGATTTTAAACAAAACATGATATTCTATTATAATATAATAATTTATATATGACCATTATATGCTATACATTAAGTTAGAGGGTATAAATAGTACAATCTAAATTATAAAAAGATTTTGGTTGAGGAATGTATAAAATAAATTCTATTACTATATATTTATTACAAAAAAAATTAAAATCATTTGAAATTAAAAATAATGGTTTTCAAAAAAATTATATTTTTTAGAAGGTTGTTTAGTCACGTTTTTCCCATGTAATTTATAATATATTATTACAAAATTTTGAAAATTATTTCTAAAAATAAACTGAATTTTTGAAATCATTAGATCAATATTATCTAATATAAACTTTTATGAATTTTATGAAATATTTCATTTTTCAAAGAATAATGAAAAATACTAAATTTTAATTAAAAAATAAATTTTCATTTAAAGTATTTTTAAAGATAAATTATATTTTAAATTGTATTTAAAGTAAAATTAGTTCAATAATATAAATATTAATCCAATTAATGTCATTTAATCACATTTATATTCAATATTGATATAAAACATTATAATCTTTTGAAAATTTTCCATTTCAAAACATGCATTCTCATCACGTTTACTAGATTCATTTTAACTTAAATTTTTTCACATCGATGAAGAGAATTTGTAAAAAATAATTTCATATTTAGAATTAGATAAATTTTTATTTTATAATATGTTAATCATAAAAATTTATCAAAATAAATAGTAATAATTGTATAATTATTTTACAACATTTATAGTAAAAATTGTTTTACAGGGGTAAAACTATTAAAATAATGGTAAAGATGAACCAAAACATTCACAAACCCAATTTTATGGAAATATTTAGACATTATACATTATATATTATAGAATAGTACATTTTGGATCCTTTTTCCTTCAAAAACATGGGAATACTTTTTTAATTTCAACAATTATAATTCATCCACTCACCTAACTTATAAAAGGCCACCCAATCTCCCCTTTTATTCACACTTACCAAACCCATTGATTCAAAATTACCTACCCAAAAAACTACCAAAATTATTTCTAAAAATTATATATTATTTAAATTGGTCATAATGATATTATAATAATATTTTAGGTATATTTCTAAAGTGTTGGTTTGAGAAGAAGAAAAATTCCAAAATATGTGTTTTTTTAATTTATTCCCCCAAATAAATAAAATAGAATTAATTTATTATTATATAAAAACAACAATATATCCCTTTATATAAGATATTATTATGTTATGTTAATGGACTATATCCATCTCTTATTTCATCACATGGGAAATAATAATGTCACTCTTGTGTACGGCAGAACAATGCCTAACGAACCGATGTGACATATTTTCTATCAACAACTCTCATGGGTGGGTATGATGATGTATATAATGTATATATATATAATATTTATTACATTTTTATACCTCTATAGTAATTATATATTACATTCCATTGTATATTTCATTCAATAAAAGATACGATAATGTCTCTCATGTGTACAACGGAATACCACATCATGAAGTGATGTGATTCTTTTTTCACTAACACCTTACATGGAAGGTACTAAAGATAAATTAGTGAATATTTGAGAATGAAATAAAAAAATTATATTCATGAAATATTTATAATTTGGAAAGGATGCTATATTATTTTCATTGTTACCTTTTCACACACTAAAAGATGATAACATTGTTCATGTACGTGTGGACGAACGTCTTTACAAAGAAATGTGACTCTCATTAAAAGAACACCACATTGATGATATAAATTAGTATATTTGAATAAATAATATTGTATTTATGATTTTATTATCATACTATAAATATAAAATGTTACTTAAAACCTTTCCATAATGATCATTGAAAAATGGTAATGTTACTAATGGGTACGTATGGTCTATAACCATTATTATCATAATGTACTTCATTACTCAAAACCACATTTCATGATTGTTAATAAAATTATAATTTATGAAAAAATATTTTTATTATTTCATGATTATATTTCTATATATGTTGAAATAATTATCTCCTAGAAATTATTAACTTAAAAAATCCATTTTTGAAACATACATCAAATATTTTTCAAACATCATCTGTAAACATAATTGATTCATTAATTTCATATAAAATGGTATTAAGTTAAATAAAAGTAGTAATAAACATTTAAAATCTTATTAATAAATTAAATCATAAAAATAAATTTATTATTTAGGAATATAAAAAATGTACATGATGAGGCAGACTGAAGTTAAGGATTTATTTCCTCACTTTTATTTCTGTGATATATATTCCATATTAACCACATATTTCTATTGATTGGATTATATAAAAACACTATTATATTTTATATCATTAATATATTTAAATTCATGCTAATTAATGTTTCATTACATACCATTTATTTTATAGGTGTTATGATTTTGAAGTTACCTATGTGGCATGGGATTATTTCACAGTCTCATCATTATTCAGGCTTGATTATGTTTACATATCCCATAGTGAAATTATTTTATATTTCTATCATAACTTGTAATAAAATTTAAACCTAAAATTTGTAAATTTAAATTTTTAACTAATAGTACCATTTTTCACACTTTGGTACTTAAAATGATTAAATGTGTTTTTTAAGAAAATCTAACATTATTTATCCTTTTGGTCACAAATTCTTTTCAGAAATACCCATGCTTTCCAAAAAAAATTATAAAATGTTTTTTAATTTATAGAAATTTTTTATTAATTTCATTTTAACCCATTTTTACTTTTTACAAGAAAAATTGAATGGAATCATCTTATCATTTTCAAAACAATTCTAGTTAGGCATTTATCAATAATGTGAAAGGAATCTATATTTTAACATGTATGGATTAAAATGGATTTTCTACTGTCATTACCTCTCAGTGTTTTAATACATATTTATCATTAATTAGAGTTTATTTTAAATGATATGTATTTTAAAATTGTTTTCAACTTTTTTATTGAAAATATGATTTAAAAATGAAAATATTATTTTCTAAAAAATTGTTAAGGTATATTTTATAGAATTTCTATTCACCAAAAACATCAAACCATCATTTTAATTATTATCCACTAGGGATATATTATATTGATATCATCTTTATTATTTATTTTGATGATTTATGATCAGTTTTACTGGGGATGGTCTAAATTGATACCACTGATATTACACTGGATGGTTAATGATTATGTTTATTGATTGGGGAAGTATTTATCATTTCATATACTTGTTTTTGAATATGATTGTTTCCTAATATGATTGTTTATGTTGAATATATTTTACCCTTTTCAAATTTCTAATGAATTAGAGTTATTATGTGATAGGTGGGGCCCATTATATACCCTCGATGAATGGGTAGGTCTGGGGAAACAAGTACATTGAGTATTTATGAGGCCTTATCCATTTATATAGATACATTGTGATAAGGTGTTGATGATATGTTTTAGATGACTAAAATTATGTAATAAAATAGTATTACTTTAGTTATTGATATTCCGTGTGATTAGTGGATTATTTTGAATATACACTGTTAATTTTTCTAGATCATGTGATTATATATATGCATTTATTTATTTATCATTTATTCATATCATATTATGTTCAAGTTAATGATTAAATGACATGTGTGTCAGCTATTTACATTTCTATAATATGATCTCACACCTTTTTTATGTTTTATTTCCCCCGGATAATAGGAATTATTTTATGGTTGTTATGTCGGGATTTGCAAAGGGGAATAATGGTGTTCTAAAAGAAAACACATTGTGTATTTATATTATCAATTGTAATGTGAGATTCATGTATATGTTTAAATAAAAAATACTAATATATTATTTAGTCATTCAAGATGGGATTCATTGTATCTTATGAAAATTTAATAAGGTAACCACTGGCTTTGGGAAATTGGTGTTGGGGTCACTACAGTTGGTATCAGAGGATGTTTATTAAAAATTGTGGGGACTAGCTTAAGGAAAGCACATATTAAAAAATTATTCATAAGATATTATTTGAGGATAAGTATATAATAATATATTAATGTTTTTAATGAATAAATTATATGTATTTCTCAGTAAATATATCCTTTGGATGTGGTTCAAGAACAAAGGTACATAGGGTTGATGACTCCAAAAATCAAACTTCGAGAATGACCCGATCATCACCTGGTGGATGAAGATGGGCCCTAATGCATGACTGGATTGACACTCAAGGGGGTATGATTAGGATAATTTAAATTTTATTTGTAATATATTATAATGGTTTTGAAAATAAGGATATCCCCAATGAAACCATATTTATAATTATGACATTATCAATGAATGATTGTTTAATTTTTTAACAATTTCACTAGTTTTGGAATTATACATTTTTGTATCATAATGTCGTGATATAATGGAATGTATTACATTTTTTAACATATGTTATTAGAGGGAGGAATTGGAATCTTATCAATTCACCCAGTCCAAACAATAATAATGGTAATTTCTTTGATGGGATTTGGATAGTATTTAGAAAGGAACTAGTCTCCCAAAGTGTCTCAGCATTCAAATACATAATATCGTGTTCCACCAATGAAGAGAAACAATTCTCTACGTATTATTTCCTCAAAGGTTATAAAGTGAATAAGATTATGGAATTGAGAAAATTGGATAAGGGTAGGAAGGTAAAAGAAGGATATTTCCACATGTGATAATTGTTCACTAAAACACCTTAGTGCATGCTTAATAAAAAAATGGATTATTCTTCATGTATGGAGAAAACATGCATCAGGATCATGATTTAAAGGGTTATAAATAACTCTAGATGTTAAATTCATACTCTATAAGGGTATGGAGAATTGTGAAAATTAATTCCCCAAGAATCATTGGAATAAACCTCAAAATAATCTATGATTTCTTGGTCAAGATTATGATATTACTATTGAAAAAAGTGGAATGATAAATGTTCTAGTGTTTAGATTCAAGCATTATGTCAGAGGATTATTTTCATCACTGATATTTTCATCATTGTAATCTTGAAAGATACGTGGATTTTACTATAGAGGTATTTTTCAATGAATTGAAATCATTTATTGAATGGTACTGAAAGAAGCGATTTAGTCAAAATTTCATCTTATTGGAAGACACATGATTAAGGGATGATACAAATTGATATATACATTATGTTGATTTGAAAATTAGAATGATTTTTTATGAGATATTATTGGTAAACATGAAATTTGGTAGTGATTTGAGGGCTTATGTTATCTTTTTTGAAGTTTATAACATGTTTAGATCTATGGAATATATTAGAAAAAACTAAGATTTTATTTTGGGAATACTTTCTATTTTCATTGTGTTTTTATTGAGATCAAGTTATTAAAATTTATTATATTTTAAATTCATAGAAAAATTATATTTATTGGGGAATATAATGTTTATTTTGGGACCATCATTCAATAATTTTGGAATTTGATTTTGGACATATATATTTTGGACAACTGTAAAGGATATCTATATATTTAAAGGATTATTTTGAACATTATTCATTGTTGGATAACTTTTTATATCTATTTAACTTTTTAGAAAAATATAAATACAAGTGGAATGAAATTTCATTCTAGAGATTTGTAAATGTGCTTCAAGCATGAAAATTCATTTTAGATATTCATTTATTAGTGTAAGAAATGAAGGGGGAATTGATTAAATATTACCAAAAATGATAAAATTGTAATAATGAAATATTAAGATATCAATTAATTATATTTCTTTATATATTTAGATAGTAAAATAATCCCTCAACTATAAGAAAAGGTTCTTGAAAGAAAAATGATATCCTAATATGTTCATTCTTGATGAATCGATGACCTTTTAACCTAAAATCAATTAATTGTTTTTGTGGTCTTTAACTTTATTTGGATTAGCCACTTTCTACAGACCAATGATCATAATAAATCTATATAATTATTTTTGAATTTCTTCCTTGTCCATATCTTGACTTCCCACATATGTTCTCTTTCTTAGAACCCTTGTTATGTAATTTTTCGATATGACCTTCAAAATTCCATTTCTCTCTTATCAAGAGGATTTTTTATTAACACTTATCATGACGTGGGATTTCGATAAGTTTGTTTTTAATTTTAAAATGCTTTATTATCAAGATCAAGATTAAATTGTGTGGGATGAATTTATTTATGGGGGATAATTTAATAACATGAGAATTTTTAATTTGGAACATCATGTTTGACTATATATACGACACAAGACACAAATAATATAAAACAATATAACATATTGAGACCTTAAAATACATTTTATTTTAAAAAAAAATCAATCTATTTGATATATTATTATTCAGAGAATTCTATTTTTAAAGAATACATGATACTATATTGAGATGTTATTATTTAATCATGACCATTATAACCTAATAGTTATGTTTGTGGGTATGAATAGTATTGAATAAATAATGAAAATTTTATGTTTTACACATGTAAAAAATAAATTCAGTTTTTTCTTATTTATTATAAATAAAATTTATATGAAAGTAAAATAATTTTTTTCTAGAAAAATTATTTTTAAATGGCGGTTCAGTCACTCTTTTCACGCATAATTTATAATTAATTTTTAAAAATTTTATAAAAGTTTTTTCATAAATTAATCATTATTTTTGAAATCCTAATATAATATTTTTCTTACTATAACTTATTGGGATTTTCCAAAAATGTTTCATTTTTTCATGAATAGTGAAAATCGTGAATTTTAATTGATAAGTTCCATTTCATTTAAATTATTTGTAAAGTTAAATAAAATTTTAATTTATATTAAATGTAAAATTAGTTAAAAAAATATTTATATTAATCTAATTTATATCATTTAAATATCTTTAATATTGAATATTGATTTAAAAACATTGTAAACTTCTGAACATTTTCTCTCTGAAAATCCACTTTGTCATCACCCATGTGGAATTAATTTCTAATTAAAATTTTCAACATATATTTTTTAAATTTGGGAAATTGATTCCGTAATTTTAATCTCAATAATATTTATTATATAATAATTTCAAATTATTTTTTTTATCAAAATGAATAGTAAAAACAGTAGAAATTACATACCTCGGTTATGGTAAAATGGGTTTACTAGGGGGTTAATATAAAATGATAGTAGTCAAAAAGGACCCAAAACTTGTCCAAAACCCACTTAATGGAAATATGTAAATATTACATCATATATTTTCTATAATGGAACATTTTAGAGCTTTTTGAAATGTAAAAAATGTGGGTACGCCTTAGTCTTTTCAAATATTACAGGTCTGTCACTCACCTCTCTTATAAAAGGACACCAATATCTTATCCTCTTAACACTTTCAATTTCTATTGGATTACAGAATCTAGAACCAAATAACTTCCCAACATCAATGCCTTATTCCTAGAATCATTTTTAGGTCAAAAATGAATTCTAGTAGTATTATAGGTATAATCCTAAAGAGATTTCTCAAGAAGAGGTAAAATCCTAAACTATGCATTTTTTATTTATTATTACACTGCCATAAAATATTATTAATTTATGCATATATAATAGTAGGATTATCTACCATACAAAGACATTTAATTATGTTAATGGAATTGTCAAGAAAATTCTCCACTTCCCTCAAATTAGAAACAATATCTTCATTGATAGTCTTACAAGAATTGTTAATTCCTTCTAGGATACCAAATTTCAAAATTTTAAAACACGAAACTAACGCTTTTATAAACTGTAATGTAGTATATGATTTTTATGTTTGAGGTCGAACCCAAATAGATAAAATTAGAGAAAATATTAATTAAAAATCAAATACATAAACTAATTATTAATTAAAAAATTTAACTCCAAGCTATCGAGTAGTGGATTTATGAAGATATTGGGAGAAGAAAATATAAAAAGGGTGTATGGTAGAAATAAATACATGTTCATGGGTTTATAACATAGAAAATAATTAATTAATAGTTATGCAGTTATCAGAATCAAGTCTTAGTGAGTACTATGGTCATGAAAAACACTCTCCATCCAATGTTCTCATTTTCTCATCATCAAGTACTAGGGATTAAAAATTTGGGAAACCAAAACATTATTTAAACATAGGGAAGAGATAAACCCAAGGATCACAGAAGAAATATAAACCTGAGAAATCACAATACAAAATAGAATTAAAAAAATTATGAAATGGTTATTCTTAATGAATGATTCATATTAACCCCGATCCCTAATCCACCTCATAATGATCATGCAATTTGAAATCAGGAAAGAGATTGAAATAAATTACAGATGATAAATCCTAACATAAATTTAAACCAAATAAAATATACAATATACAATCAATCCCCATTAATCATGCACTCCATGACATAAAGAAATCACCAACATCATGCTAACCATGAGAGGGTGCAGAAAAATAATAATGAAAAAGACTACAGAAAGGAGGTGAAGAAGGGCTTCATAGTTGATCATGTATCTTGCATGTGTCTGTTGGTGGACCTCCATCCAGATCCTCTATAAGGCCCCAGCCTTAAACCTTACTTAATCTTGAGTTATTACAAGATTACACATTGAGGATCTTTTCAGGTTTAGAGTTTTAGAGAATTGATCATGAAACTTGCATTACATTCCACATTTAAACAAAGTGGTTACATAAAAGACAGTATTCA
This sequence comes from Viscum album, assembly GCA_963277665.1. Classification (NCBI taxonomy): domain Eukaryota; kingdom Viridiplantae; phylum Streptophyta; class Magnoliopsida; order Santalales; family Viscaceae; genus Viscum; species Viscum album. The sequence continues at coordinate 1,070,698,688 of OY728121.1, read as the reverse complement.
TTCTTTCCATCAACAGAAACATATTTAAAATAAAACATGGATTCTTTCTTGAATCATCCTTGACACTATCATCACATCATGTACCTTTCCCTTGACCTATGAAAAACATTTCAAAAAAATTTCGGATGAGCATAAAAAGCTCAGTAAGGGTTATAAAAATATAAAAAGGAAAAATGAGTTCATATATACATAAGAATGAAATCATACTTTAACCATAAAACATAGGCACTTTAACATACCTCATCAATCATGAATAAATCATAGAAATCATAAGACATAAAGGTAGCTTGAGGCATTCATAATATTCTTACGTAGGGAGTAACTCTCTTGGTTACGTTTGGAATACCCATCAAAGTATATTACATAAATCTCTTCGGAGAAACCTTAACGTTTCACTCCTTTGCATTACCCAATGCATTGGAGAGCTATATCGGTCTCACCCGCCCTTAGTTTATCACGGAACCACCCGTCTTCATAATAATGCCCAAGAACCTCAACACAATCGTATCACATAAAACATGCATAAAGGAAACATAACATTTCCACATTTCAATCACAAGATATCAATACATCACATTGATATAAAAACATTATGAAAACCATTTTCAGTACCAAAATAAAAGGAAAGTAAAACATGGTATTTATTTTTCTTTAAAAAAAGGTATGGCTTGTAGAGGAAGCTGAAACTCAAATAACGGTCACGGCAGCGGAGAAGTCGTTGTCGCCGCATACGTACAACAAAAACATTCTCTTTTGTCATTTAGTAAACACTTCGTATAAAAAAGATTCATTTTGAATAAACTTAAAAGTCAAAGGGGTTTATACACTGTATAAAAGAAGGTTGTGTATAAAACAAAATATGCCTCAATGAAAGGATATTGAGACGAAGTCCCATACAAAGACAGTATCCTTGGTTTAAGGATAAATCAATTACATAATTATGTGTGACAAACGAATACACCAAATATAAGTGGATATTAAGTGTAAAATAATCAAAGGTCATTCACACATATTCAAAGGATGACATATTCAATAACTACATGTTGAACCCAAAGAAATCGAAATTGGGTTAAGAAGTTCCCTTGACAGCCTAACGGTGTCACATCAAAATGAGTTGATGAGAGATAATAAAAGGGTATCTCATCACTTGGACATAAAATTTACATCAATAAGGATATATGAGAACATATCCCAACATAATAATATGTAAATTAAAATACCCAACAAAAGAAGTCTTTTAAAAATAGGAGGGTGAAAGGTTCCCTTACCGACATGGGTATCTTTCGAAACATACACCTCGTGAAAGAAGAACAATAAAACATTGATGTAAATACTCATAAAAGAAATTATATTACACAATGAGTAATATAATGGGCAGTACATACACCACTCAAATGAAATTGTGGCAAATGTAGCATAAATCTCACCGGAATAAAAGTGAGATGAAAAATCCCTTACGAAAACTCGGCAGCCTAACTACGCCAATTAAAACTTCCAAAAATGGATTGATGAGATCAAATAGGGTCTCTCATCATATTAACATAAATTTTAAATAAAGAGTAATATAAAATAACATCCACCAAAATAATAAAAGGGTCTTAAAATAAGTGACATAAAGGAGAGGACTTAAAAAGAAAGAGAGAGGTTAGATCTCTTACGAAAATTCGGCAGCCTAACGGCGCCACTCAAAACTTACAAAATGGATTGATGAGAGGAAATAGGGTATCTCATCATATTAACATAATAATTATAGTAGTATTAATATAAAATAACATCCCAATCATAAGAAATATGAGCTTAAATGGAATGACATAAAAGAGTGTACTTAAAAAGAAAGAGAGGTGTAGGATCCCTTCCCTCAAGTCCAACTTGTCTTGTTCGTTTCTTTATATTCCTGAATAATAAACTTTGGTCAATTAATAATTGACTATGTACCTCCTTTAGAGATTATTATTCAGTTCATATCACATATTATAATGTTATAATAATTGTTTAATAATGTTAGTTCATATCAGACGTTTTTGTCAATGTTTGGTACATGAGTCATAAATGAACTTGTTTGAAAAAAAATTGCCCATGTAGTTATAAGTAAATAATTTCCAGAATAGTATTAATGATTAAAATATCATATATATCCATTAAATATTCATTTTATACTATTCCATATCATTTGGAGATAAAAAACGAAAATCATCATTCATGGAGACGGTAGGTCGTACGTACGCATGAACGCTACTTTCATTTTTTGTCATATTAATGTAATTAAAACAAAATGGGAGAGATATATATATATGTTATAATTACAGAATTATATTCATAATTTAGATGTAATATATTACATATATATACATTATATATATGTACTTATAATATTACATAACATTTTGAGATAAGAAATGAAATGTACCGTTCTTGGAGACGGTAAGCCGTACGTACGCATGAACGCTACTTCCATTTCTATTTCATATTTAATGGAATTAAAATATAAAGATACATAATAGTATTTTAATTCCAGTATGGTATCATATATAATATCTTTAAATATATCCTTTATACGTACCACATATGGTATTAACGAATCAAATCACTTTTAGGGGGCGGTAGTCCACACTTCCTTAAATGAAGATATCACGTTTACCCATAATGGAAACCATAAAGGTACGCCATAAATGAAAAATACATAATCTTAAGTAAAACTTAAACATATTATATATCACATATAAATATAGTGTCATCTTAATGGCCACCTTTGAAGGTGTTAGAAGAATGTTGAACAATCATCGTTTCGGGAGGCAGAAATTCACCATCCACGGAAACAATATGTTCTTTAACCATTAGATGTAGGTGTGTGTAAGTTTAGCTCGAATCCTTCTTATACAAAAATCCTAGTATATTGAAGATACTGTATTTGTTACAAAATAAATTAATAAAAAGTGTTTTGGGGGTTGGAAGAGCAAAATAAAACAAAAGGACACAAGTGAAGACATTACCTTAAAATCGGGTAACTCCCTTTGGTTTGAGCTCAAAGGCTTCCTTGGGAAGAATTATGCCCAAATTGTGGCTTCAAGGAGTAAGAGAGGGATGTGGAGAAAAAAAATGGGCAGGGTTTGGCCGAGCCAAAGGCTTTGGGAGTGTGGTTAAGGAGGTAGAGGTGGGGGCCCTTTATAAGAGGAGAGGAGGGGAACTCTTCTAAAGTTACAAAATGTTACTTTATTTTCAAAAGAGTTTCGGATTTTAAAGGTCCCACATTAATTTATTTCGAGGATAAGTTGATAAGGGTTCTAAATCCACTCATACAATAGGTTTTGGACATGTTTAGGTCTTAGATATTACATTATCATTCCTTTTTATTTAAATCGTTAAATAATGAGGTCATCGCTGCATCATCATGATGTCATAAATAAGTTAATTTATTTAATGTCTAAAAATTATAAAAAAAATACTATGATGTATTAAATCTTTTTAGATTTCCAATGACTATTTATAGTCAAAAATATGACTTGTATAACCCCATGTAAAAATTGTTTTAGTAAAACATTTCATGTTTTTGTCATTTTTACTTTAACATTAAATAAAAAGATATTTATGTCATTTTCCAACCAATGTTGCTCCATGGGGTCCCCAAGTTGACCCATGGATTTTCTTGGTCGGCCATGACACATCAAATGAGGGTAGATCATGTGTCTAGGTCATTTAATTTTATTAAATCATTATTCTTACCATAAACTACACTAATTACCTCTAATCGCGATTAAAAACTTAATAAGTTACTATTCACCAAAATATTATTTTTATCCCATTGAACCACATTTTACTTCTTAATGACAACCATGTATGTTTTATTTTTGAAATTCAAAACACAAAGATGGAAAAATTTCATTTAAACGGAAAAATCAATTTTTATAAGTACCACTTAGTGGTCTCACTATTCATCAAAAATTGAAGTTTTTTAGAAAAATCCCAAAAATTCACCCTAGGATATATTTGATATTCCGAATTCAAAAATGAAGTCTATTTTACAAAATTAAAAACATATAAGTCACATTAATTAATTTAATAATTAATTCCCGCTGTCAGAGCAAATAGTGTGTTTTTATGAAATAATAAGTATCAAAAGATTGACACTAGTTTAAGTCTGATTTCAAAGTGAAATTAATTCCAACGACCACTATTGGATTTAATGGTAAAAATATATTCTAATTTCACTTTAAAACCAATTCAAAGATAACCTAATAATATAAATAAATTAGATTAAAAAGGGGTTTTGAATTAAAATACAACATTTTACACTATTCATTAAAAAATGAACTTTATCGGAAAGATACCAAAAATTTACACAAAGTAAATTTTGATGTCCCAATTATTAAGAAGAATTTTCATTGGTCCAATAGAATGTATAAGAGTGAACAAAACTATATTTAATTAAGGTTCGCCATCAAAAGGCGATAAGTGAACCTTTAGTGAAAACTAGGCCATATACGCCTAAAATTGAATTATTTCCGTATTTTAAGCCTTTATCTTTTATTGGTTAAATGTAAAAACATTTAAAAATATATATAATCATATTTTAGTTATTTCTATCCATCCCCGCCAATACAACGGCTACATGTTAACTAGCATTTAAAATAATATTATTTTATTATTAGAGTGCAACGTAAGATTCCCAAGAAACTCGTTGTTGCGTGTTGGGTACGCCATCGAGCATAGCATCCCCTTTAAAGTCATATTAATATTTTTTATTCACAAATATGGATAAATATGAAAATTTCATATTCTTTATTTACCTGGGGTGTTACATCCTCCCCCAAGGTGTGGTTGAGGGTGTATTTTATAAGGGTTTTTTTTCATATCTCTAGAGATGCATAAAATATCATGAATATTATTTTTTATTCATTTCCTCATGATGTCCCGAGGTGTAATTCGTGTTAGTGATGGGTTTCTTGGATCATTCCAACTTACACATTCACTTCGTGACATTGAGTTACACACCATGTACGTTATTTTCACATTATGTAACATCTTTATGACTTTCAATTTAAGGAATATTCGTTAGAAAAATTCATGATGTGTAAATGTATTACGTGGCATGTAATAAATCATTTTCATGTTTTCTATATTTCTTTATCTTCAAAAATTCAGTGTTGCTTCACCCCTTTTCGTTACTTTATCTAGGATTCAATATTTCAGTACACAAAATATTAAACAAGTAAAATCTCTAAAAAATTGAAATATAATTAAATTAAATACATAAATTAATATTATAAAACATTCTAAAATTTATGCATGAAATACACTTATCAGTCCCTCATGTGTATGGAAAACTACTTCTTCATGAACCGATGGGACAGGTTTTCCATCGACACCTCTCAATGTTGGGTATAAAGATGTATCTAAAGTAAATATATGATATTTGTAAAATAATTATAAATATATATTTATTATATAAAAGTAAATTTTTTACATTCCATTCATAATGCGATACTATAACGTCACTCGTGTGTATGGCGGACTACCACCTCGCGAAGTAATATGATTATTTTTTCACTAAGACATAATATTGATGGTATTAAAGAAAATTTTATTTAATATATGTGATTTAAATGAAATAATTATGATATTAAATAAATATTTATCATTCTTAAATGGAAATATATCATTTTCGTTATTATATTTTCAATCACTGAAATATGATAATGTCATTCATGTACGTGTGCACTACCGCCATCAAGATGTGATGTGACTCTATTTAAAACCAAACCACATGGATGATAGATATTTCTATATTTAAACAAATAATATGGTATTTATTATTTTATTATCATCCTACAAATATAAAATTTTACTAACTGCCTTTCTATAATGATCATTGAAAAATGAAAACTTTTTTCATGTGTACGTATGGACTACTATCTCCATAATCATAACGTAAGCCATTTCTCAAAATTATATCCCATGATTGGTCGTAAAAGTATAATTTAACTATAGATATAATAATTAATTAAATATTATAATTATATATATGTTTAAATAATGAGTCATAGACCAATAGTAAACCTACCAACGTCATTTTTGATACATAAGTCTGATATCATCGAAACACCAATCATAAACACAATAAATTAGTTAATTGTATATAAAATCATAATATATTAATTAAAATGAATAATAAACATTCAAATTTTTATAAATAAATTAAATAATTAAAAAAATTATTATTCATGAAGATAAAAACATATGTGATGAGTCATACTTAAGATAAGGGTTTCCGGTATTACTTTTACATATGTGTGCCATATGTCATATTCACCAATTCTTTACTTTGTGTGATATATACAAATCCATTTTGATATTTCATATCATGTATCTAAAGAACATATTATTATTCATTATTTTGTTTTATTTCATTTATTTAATGGGTCTTATAATTATTAATTTTCCAAAGTGGTATGGGTTTATTTCACAATCTCATCATTATTAAGGATTGTTTATTTCTATTTATACCTTTGGGAATTTATTTGATATTTCAATCATAAAATTAATCAATTTTCTTTAACTAATATTATTAATTAAAATCTTCTTGTAATGTTACTATTTTATACTCTTTGGTACTTAATATTATTGAGAAAATGTTTTTAATAAAATCAGACTATATTTTTCTCTTCTATCAAAAATCATTTTTCATCAAAACCTATACATTCAAAAAAAATTAAAAAAAATTTTCTATCATTTTAAAAATATTTTTCATAAATAATTTGTACCAATTTATTAATTTTAATTTTTTTTGAAAGGATATCTATTTTTTCAAAACAATGTGTCTTTTTATTTTACTAAAAATCTGAAAGGAATCATTATTTTAACATGTGGGATATAAATGTAATTTTCAATTATAATGACAACTCAATGGTTTAAAAATAATTTACATGATTTTAAAGTAATTATAAAATAATTTTATTTTCACAATGATTTGTGAACTTTTTTTAATGGTGATTTTTAAAAGGCATATGTTATTTTCCTCATAAATGTTTTTATGGATCTTTTAGGGTGTTTCGATTCATCAAGGACATACACAGTTCATTTGTTTATTATATATTGGGGACATGTCATATTAATATCATCCTTAATATTTATATAGATATTTTATGAGCATTTTGACTATGGATGTACCTGTTTTATATTATTCTAATAAATCTGGATATTTACTAATTAAGTTTATTTAATAGGGTAATTATTAATATTTCATATTCTAGTTTTTCAGTATGAGTGTTTATGTTGATTATTTTTCACCCCTTTCACATTAGTAATGCATTGGACTTTGTATGTGATGGGAGGGGCCCCTTATGGGACCTCAATGCATTAGTATGTCTCATGAGAATAACTATATTGTGTGTGTTCTAAGGCCATATAAAATTATTTAAATGTCCTGGAACAAGACCTCGATGGTGTGTTTTAGATGCCTTACATTATGAATTCCCTTATTATTAATTTAGTTATTTGATATTCTATGTGATTATTCAATTAGTTGGAATATACAACATTATGTATTCATGATCGTGTGATTATTTATATAGAATTATTTGACCATCATTTATTTATTCCATATTAATATAATGTTATTGATTCAATGGAATGTGTTTCAATTAATTACCATACCATATTTATTATGAATTAACTATTCACAAAATCCATTGCATACTTAGCCATATTGATGATATGATCTCACCACATAATAATGTTTTTCCCTAGGACACTAGAAAATATTTTATGATTGATATACTAGGATATACTATGGGGAATAATGGAGTTATTCTTGAAAACACTTTTGGTATTTCATGTTTTCAATTGTAATGTGAGATTTAAGTACATATCTAGTTTATAAAAACTATTAAATTATTCATTCTATCATTTTGTGGTTCCTTGTACAATATTATGGTATAATAAAGTAACCATTGGCTACATGATGTTGGAGTTTGGGTTTCTGAACTATATCCATGAACTAATAGTTGATTAAGGTTATTTTCTACTATTCATATTTTTTTACAAGATCTTAAATGAAAATATTCATCATTTTCGTAATTGTTTTTTTCTAAAAGTGTTAAAATAAGTTATAGTTAATGTAATATATATGAAACCGTTATTTTATAACCATTATAACATATGATATTTATTTTTAATATTTTAAAATATTTTTGAAAAATATTTTCTTCTGATTTATTTTTAAAACAATTGGAAATTTTATTATATTTTTTGATTTAATGATTTATTTTTAAAAGGACTCATTATTTTTATGATATTTTAAAGGATTTTTTTAGAATTAAATTTATAGTATTTTTATGTCTTTTCAATGAATAATTTTGATAGAAATAACCTGTTATAATTTTTTTGAAACCCCAATTTTATTAATCGGAAATATTTAAAAAAAATTCCAAGATTGGATTTTTTATTTTAAAAATATGATTTTGTGTTAGCTTTCAACAATTTGAAAAAAAATTATTAATTATAATTTTCAAAAAGAAAATATCCAATAATCATTTATAGATTTATTTACACATTTCATGTTCATTATGTACACATGGGTGGTAATCTTATAACACTATCCAAATTCATTCTCTTGATGTATTATGTATTGTTATATAAATTTTTTTTGACACATGACTCATTATAATGGTTTAATTAAGTTGAATTTTAAATTCAAATGTTTTCACATTATGGTGGGGAAGATATGTATTAATGATTATTATAATCTGGGTGAGGTCCTTTGTAACCCTTCAATTAATTTTTTATTGATTCGTATCTCATGAGATAAAGAATATCTATGTGAATTTATTTATAATTAGATTAGATCAATAATACTATTCATGAGTGTATTTTTTATTATCTTTTCTCAAAAATGATGTATGTGAGTGTATTAAATGTGAAATTTTCTCAAGAACACTAATCATGAATGTATATTTACATCGATATGAACACAAACACTCTATGAGAATTTATTTAGTTATCCGTGACCGTAAAGATCTTGTGTGGTTGTATTTCTATTTATTTATATTCACAAAGACCCTATGTGAGTGTATTTTTGATAGGATATAACCACAAATATTATTCATGAGTGTATCAATCATTAACTATTTTCACACAGACTATGTGTGAGTGTATTTTTGGTTAGCTATGATCCCAAATACTCTGTTTGGAAATAAATAAGAATTATAATGTTCATAATGTTATGTTATACTAAGTCATGAATATATTATTCTCTATGATTATTTATTATTTTCTCAAGATTCCATACTCATATTCCATGGTATATGTATAATCATATTATATTATATGACTTTATATTATGCCTCATTAATAAATCTTGTTTTTCATGGTTATTTTGAATGATATGATTCTCCCATGACCATATTTTCTCATATAATTTTGAGTTATGGATTTATGACATGTAGATAATCTTTCCCTTATAGAGAAATTGATCTCAAAACTTTCTTTTTTTCCATTACCCATGTTTTCAATTTTAGTAAAAAATAATATTTATCTAAAAGGGGTCATAGTGTTGTGAGACTAGGGAAAATTTTTTCCAATAAAATAATTATATAACTAATACAAAAATATAATAAGGAATTAAATTCTCAATGTTGTGATATTATTTATGAGGTATAATTTTTAAATTATAAAAAATTGTGAAATATATTAATTTTTATCATCATTTAACTCACATGGAATTAAAGCCATCTTTAACGTATGTTCTTTTAGTACCAAACTTAGGAGTGCAGGTCTGGGGATCCATAGTCTATATCAATGTAGAGATTAGTTATTTTGAAAAATATTTTACTTATTTATGATGATTATTTTAGTTATTTTTTAGTATTATAGTGCGAGAACATAACATAAAACAATTAATATTTGTTTAAGAACCGATTAATGTCTTCATGTTTGGTAAAATTAGATATTGTTTATTTATTTTTAAAATGGATTTACTATCTAGATATAAAAACAAATGTGTGGGATGAGAAATATATGCACTTATGTGAAATAACACAGAAAACATTTAGTTGCTTATTAGCTCGATCTTCACTTGATGTGTGGAAAGTTGGATAACTACACAACGATTATGACACTCCATAAGGTTATGTAATTGAGGATTAAAATTATATTTATAAACCATTATAAAGGATTTAAATAGAATATCATTATGTAGTACAAAACTAGTTAGGTTATATAACTTAATTGGAAAATGAAAATTTCAAAACAAGGATAAATTGAAAGAGTTATATCTTTGTACAATGATTTTATATAAACAACTAGTAAGATCACTATATGCTTAAAATTCATAATTCCAAAATATTTCTTTTTTAGGTTTTTTTTATTTTTATTTTAAAAATATATATTTTGTGTTTCAGTTATGATAAAATATAATGTTTATATGGGTAATATATTAGTACTAACTTAATTATTATTTGGAATGAAATAATAATAAGAAAAATCAATAGTTAAAAATACATTTTCCAATACAAATTGTTTTGATTGTATTTTATATCTCTATTAAAATGTCAAATTCCAAAATTTTAGAATTTTAATTTTAAAAAATGAAATTAATTATTTTATTCATCATAAACATTTTGACTTTTGTTTTTTTGGATTTTTTCTAAAAATATCCATTTTTAGGTGCAGTGTGAAAAATATCATTTTTACTAATACTGTGGTTTTTAATACACTGTTTGGATGTAAAAATGAATTAAAAATCTATTAAAAAATTTTCTTGTAATATATGTAGATAATAAATATAATAAAACATTAAATAAACCATGTTTAATTTGGAAACCTATGGTAACAATTTGGAAACCTAGTTTATATTTTATTGATACTTTTTTAATGTATTAAACACGTATTATTTCAGAATTAATTTTTTCTTTTTTAGAAAATCAATATTATGATTTTTTTAATATTTTGAATCATACTAAAAAATTATCTTTTAAGTGTAATTTTATTTTTAGTTTTAATAATATGTTATCGAGGGTAAAAAAGGAGTTAATGTGGAATCAATAAATTAGGGAAAATGTTAAAACTAAGGATAAAGTGCCTAATATTCTCAATCCATGTCTCTAAAAATTTGTTGAATATTTGAATATAACTAATAATCCTCCACTCACCCTTATATTTTAATTTTTGTTCCACTTTAATCTAATATTATACCACTTATTACCAAAAATCAACTCCTCTCAATTATAAAAGGTGGCTTTCACCACACTACTTATCCACGAACCACAAGCCCATTAGTTTGACCCTGCTTTACCCTAGTCCCTCCCCAAATCTCTTAGAAACACCCTTGAGTTTCTTATATCCTCAAAATACCTCCCCTAATTTTGGATACTAATTTTTTTCTTACATATCTCTTATGATTTATGTTTTTATGATCTTATCAAACCTTTATATATTAGAAATGTTCTATATTTATAATTTTTCTCATTATGTTTTATCATTATATAAGTAAATTCGTCTATTATTTTACAAATCTCAATGTTTTCTAATATTTTTTTACTAATTAAATGATAATTTCTTAAAGAATTGGGCTACATGGATCTTTGGATATGTCAGGCAGTCAATAACATCAATAACATACATTATGGAATATCTAAGGTAGATCATCTATGTCGTAAAATCTAATTTTCTGAAAATAACCTATGTTAATAAATCAGCTATGTGAGAAATGGGAACATTGATGAAATGGGTATATGAATATTATATGAGGATAAATCGTCTATGTTTTTTCGATCTATGGCTTATTTTTCTTGATATCTCTAAGCAGCTACATGTTTTCTATTGCCTACATCAATTTTAGAAACATTATCATGATGGATAAATGACATGGATATGTGAAGAATTTACATATGTGATGAATGGATACATTGATAGATTCATCGAACCAAATTCAAATATGTTGAATTTAGGTACAATGTGATCTAGAATCAGCTACATTATTCTGTAACATTTATATTTATTATCATTGAAGTAATTTATATGGAAATTAATGCTACCACTTCTGCATTAAATATTTGAATACTTATTTATGAAAATGTAAATCTGTAAAAGATTGTAAGTATTGAAAGAATAAAATATTTTAAAACAATTTATTTCTTGATAATGATTCCATGGTATTTTCATGAAAAGTTCATCTTGAATTTAATTTAAAGGTCACATTTTATGGGATATTTAGATGGTCAAAATATATGAAAGGGTATTTTTATCAATACAACATATAAAACCAACATGAAACATATATTCATTCTCATATATATATATATATATATCTCTCTCTTGAAGCCTTCTGTATTTATTTCTTGGAATAGGTAATAGATGGTGATGATTAAAGTTTACTATAATCGTGTAATCAATAATAATCATAATTTATTTTAGAATACTATCCTCTAGTTATACTTCACTCTTATTTTCTATAATTAAGAACCCTTCTCTTATGTCTTTTTTATCACACAACCGGGTTCTTCATTTTTAATTTCGCATTATTCTATCCTTCATTTCTTTTAGTGATAACACCTTATATTAAGTGTTAAAGGATGATTTTTTTATAATTCATTGTAGGATCGCATAAAAATTTCCTAGTTTTTTTACCAAGTGATGTTATCTTAGACTTAATCAGAAATTCCCTATGAAAATAACTATTGTTAGTAAGAGGCACCAAGATATAGGAGTTGAGCATTGGTGGGGTTGAATAGGGTTTTTCTAATTCCCATACCACTATAAATCACCCTCCCATAATAATTTTCTTACTGTTTCTATTTTTTCTATTTCTAGTCTTATGAATAGATATGAACTTATCATTTTTTAAAGATGGTGGATTTAAACAAAAAAAAATTCAATAACTCAATTCACCCCCACTTGAATATTTTTAGAGTATCCATAAAAGAAACAATTGGAATTAAAGGCATTGGAATTGTATTTTATTACTCTAAAAGGATTAAGTCTTAGAGATAATATTAAAATGTTTTCTATGGATAACATTATAGAAGGTATTTCTATTACAAGAAATCAAAACATAAATTATGAATATTATGGTTTGTTTGAAGGCATGGATGATTATACACATGAATAACCTCAGTCTAATGGTTTATATAAATCCATGAATACCTATTCTATTTTTGAAAGAGGTCCAGAGAAATGGGACTCTATTATTGATGGTTAATATGATATAAAGACAATATTTTTGAATGTTATAATATATGGACATGGTTCTAATTATTTCAATATATTTTCCTAATCCTTAATAGCTAATGAGATGTGGGAAAAAAATATAAGTAGCATATAATGGTGAAAATAGTGTTATTTAGTGTAAATAAAACACTACTAAGATGATGTTTGACACATTCAGGATAGTTGATAGAGAAATAATAACTCATATGAATAGATTTTTAATGGATATTGAGAATAATTTTTCATATATTGGAGCACCAATTCATGAATTTTATCATTATTTGAGTGTTTTTATAATGAAGTCATCCATTTGAAGTAGAATCGTCGCTTCCTTTAGGAACTACATTAATGTAAAATATGTCAAGAAAAAAAATCACATTGGGAGACTCATGATGTATGAGGATGAAATGGAATCTATCATTGGTGAGAATAGAATTATTAAAAATGGGAGTTATACCATTAAAATCTATAGATAAAAATATTTTAAGAATTGAAAAGGAATATAAATTACTAATTCATTAGGGGAATAAACTACAAATAATTATACCTTAGAAAGTGAAGTTTATCATTTTTTAGGAAGTAAAAAATAATAATAAGAGAACCAGATTTTATAAATACTCTAACAAGTATAAGAAATTTTGAGGAATTTATGATAATGGATGGTGTTTAAATTATTATAATTTGAGACCCATCAAACCATAGTTTCCACAACATCAATACAAAAAAAATTAATTTGGTGTACAAATGGAAACTAATATTGAAGAATATAAGATAAATTATAATGAAGTCCATGTTTATTGTTTTAATTATATTATTGATAATACATAATATTATTTTGAAGTTGAGATCTCCAATCAAAAGGCCAACATGTGCTCTCTGAAACACATTGATGAGATATAATACTTCTATTTTTTTAATCATGAATCTGAGTAAGAAACTATATATTTCACTTTTGAAGAAAAAAATGAAACTTTTACCACGGTAGAAACAAAATATTAAAACTACTAAATGATAAATAAATCCCTAAAAAAATTATAATTTTGTTTTTATTAAGACAGGGGACTTAAAACATATTTTTGTTTGGATGTTTAAGGCTGAAAATTTTGTTATATATTAATTTGAACATTGTAATAGAATTGAAATCATACATAAATAATTTCAATCATTAAATTCTTCTAATAGTGTTTTAAAAAAAGGATAAAATTACATAAATCCTAACCTTGGTAACAATATGGTCCAGAATAAAAAATGTTGAATACTATGCAATGTCGAAAAATCAAAGGTATATAAAACTTATTTCGATCATAGTTAAAAGAACAAAAAATTATCAGGATTATTTGATTTAATCATAGATAAGTAGGGAATATGAATGATATATATTGTCTTATAAATCAATATTTTTCTTGATAGAAATGTTTTATTTTATATTTTTTTAAAAAAATGATGCAATTTATGAAAAATATATTTAGATTTGGGTTACGAAATCAGTGGTTGCTAACATTTCAGAACCTCAGAGAATACGGGTGGTAAAACAATTTCATGTTTGAATTTTTTATGTACTAATACACAATATATTCAATGAAAATGATATACTGATAGTGAATTATCAAGGAATATGAGTACTGATTTATAAAATTTTCATTCCTTATCTAAAAATAAGGGAGGCAATGTCACACTTAGTGGAAATTCCAATTAATAGATTATTTGATTTTGATCAGTTGTAAATTCGAAGTCATCTCTCTTCAACAATGTTCTATTTATTAAAGGAATAATACATAACTTGATAAGTATCTCTAAACTTCGTGTTGAATGTCATTTGATATACATGTCAAATAATTTATGTTCCTTTTTTAATGATAATTATCATAAATTAAAGGAACAAAAATTTGAAATTTTATATATTTTAGATCGTAATTATTTGTGTATCCTAAAAATGATCTATTTGAATATTTAAATATAATAATCTTGGATTATTCCTAGAATACTCTAACATTGTAATGTTTACTCTTTGAGAAAATTATCTATGAAAAAACAAATTTTATACTTACCTCAACATAAATTTACAATAGAAAAAATATTTAATGCATGCTAAATGAGTAGAATTTTTTTATATCAATTCAATTTGTTTCTATATCTAGGTTTCTATAACATATTCATATCTATTTTTTGGATCTTCGATAAAAAAGATACAAAGTGAAAAATATTTTGTTTATATGTTAGTTGATGATTTTTCATGATGTACTTGGGTTATGTTTTTGAGTGTTAAGAGTGATGTTCATTATTGTTCTATAATAATTTTTAAATTTGTTCAAAAGGAGAAAGATTAAAAAATTAAATCATTGATAATTTATAATGGGTGAGAATTTTAAAACATTTGGTTAAATTATAATTCTTTAAAACATGGAATCAAACAGAAATTTTCCTCCCTCATGAAACCTCAATAGAATGGTTTTGTTGAAATTATGAATAATACCATTTATGAGATTTCTAAGAATATGTTATATGAATAAGTCTTTCCATCTAAATTTGGGGATGAAGCAATAAATTCAACCAGGTAAGTCATTAACAAAAATCTAATTATTCCAATTTTTAAGAAAACACACTCTCAGATATGAAAAAACATAACACCAAATTAGGATACCTCAAAGTGTATGTATTAAAAGTCTATATTCTAAACATAAAGTATAATCTTATAAATGCGATTAAATGGATAATTATAGAATATTTCATGGTTATTCTACTACTTCTAATGCATATATAGGTTTCAACAAAAATTGTAATATTATTAAAGATTCAACTATTTTTAAATTTTTTGAAATTGATCTGTTTTATCATAAAATGACTCAAGATAATCATCCAAGACATTATTTTAAAAAAATAGACCTGAATTTTTTTTTAACTATAAAATGGATATGGATTTGGAACATTATTGTGGTCAACCAACACCAGAAAGGATGAATACTACTAGACCTAAATGTGTGCTTCCTAGACATCCTGTAACCCTATAAAATAATCCTGTAGAGACTATTATTGGAAAATTATATAAATTTATTTGGACTACAATAAGTATAATAATTCTTGTTAAAATTTGCATATTTTTTATAAACTATAACCTAAAACCATATAATTATCCATAGATTATAAGAATTTGGTTTTTTCTATGTTATATGAGTTAGACTAAAACAAGGGGAATAAGAATTAGAAGATAATAGAGCCTCAAATTACCCTATTATTAGTAGAATATGTATTTTTATGAACAAATAGGATGATCATGGTGTGATCACTAAGAATAAGGATAAATTATTGGAAAATACGCATAACCTAGAGGGAAGGGTAGATTATGAAGAGATAATTACACACATATATAGATTATAATACATTTGGGTCCTCTTAGTCTATTCATCACACATGGATTTTAGATTATATTAGATAGATGTGAAATAATCATTTTTAACTAGTTTTATTATAGATGAAAATTTTGTTGAACAACCTCCCATTTTTTAAATCCCCCAATTTCCAAATTTAATATTCAAATATAATAATGATATTCATGGACAAAAAAAGATTGTAAATCTTGATATGAGTATATTTATAAAATTATTTTTTAAAATTGATTTCTAGAATCAGTGTAAGATCCAAATATTTAAAATATAACATCACCTTTAGTTATTTTTCTAGTCCAAATATGTGATGATAATGTGTTTTTTAGTTTTATAAGTAAAAACTTTATTTTACAATTATTCAAAAGACATGAAAAAATAATTTTAAATGAGATTGTTGGGAATGATAAATTTCATTTTAGATATTCCAATTTATCAAATTGACATTTTCAATGTGGTAAATAAAATAAAATACATAATTAACTTACTTAAGAGGTTATGACTAGAAAGTAGTAATGTATATGAAACTCTAATGAGTTATAAAGATAAAAATTATTTTAATGATGTTGGGAAAACAGATGAAAATAACTCATATAATGGAATAACTAGGAGTCTAATTTATTTGACTTATAGTGGAACAAACATTATGATTGTGGTATGCTAATGTGAATGATTCCATGAATATCCCAAGTAATGTAATTTTAAATATAGAAAAATATTTTTTACGTGTTTAAAAGGAAGGTGTTTCTCTGTCATCATTTTTATAAGAACTACTAATTTTAATTTCACTACATTTTCTAATGCCACCTTTGGTGGGTGTAGACTAGATAAAAATAGTACCTCAAGAACCTTCCATTTCTTAGGTAAATCAATTATATCCTAGAGTTGTACAAAACATAACCCAATTTAATTATATATAATAAAACAATGATATATTGCTACCCATAGTTTTTTTCATAATTAATGTGTATAAAAAACCATAATGGATGTTGGATTAAATTATAATCATTTTTAAATCAAAATTTCTAAGCCTAATGAGATCAATATTTAAATGAATCAGATAAACTATTTTAGAACAAATAATATAGAAATAAGGCATCATTTAATTAAAGACTATGATCAAAATGTGAAAAATATCTTGAATTTATCTCTACTAAGAATGAATTAGTGGATATTTTTACAATGACCCTTTCCTCCGAGTGCCTTTATTTTATCAAGTGGTAATTAGGGTTATTATAATTTGTATAATTTTATATAATTTTATATTTAGTTTTATTTCTATTTCTACATTTTTTTCTTTATTATAATGAATTGTGATTATTAAATAAATTTATTCTACCTCTATATTTAATTTTTTTTTATTTAATTTTTTAAAATAAATTTCACTTCTTTTAAAAAAAATCATTATTTTTTGTTTTATTTTATTTTACTTTTTTCATTATTTTATATTAGATCGACCCATGGGCCTACATCAAATTCATATCCCTCTCACAAAATCCTTACATACAATTGTCCATAAAATTTAACCTTTACTCCTTTTATATTTTACTACATCCCTTATTCCCTAAATCTTAACCATCACCTTTAGTTATCTATATTTTAAACTAATATATCTATAATGGGGAAGTCGAAAGAAGGTGATAAAAATGGTTTTTTTATTATATGAATTCCAAAGAAGTTGTTGTATCATTTCAAATAATTGTAGGAAACTTTGTGAAAATGGTTTGGTTTTAAGTAACATAGATGTGGTTGAAGATAATTTTCAAGTTCTAAGGATTGGGTTTTATCATCAATGAAAAGAAACAAATATTTTAATTTGAATATTATGTTGAAAATTTCATGAGAGATGATGTTATGTTTCAATTCAAAAAAAAATTGGATATTCTTTCAACCAATATAAGTGGAAATGATTTTCTATTTTCTTTTTTTTGATAATGAAAATATTATGCACTACCCTCGGGAAGGTGATTATATATTCATCCATTCTTTAGTTTTTATAAGCTCAGTAAGAAACATTGATGTCTTCAGGTTTATGTTTGGGACCTATTCATTTTATAATATGGCCACGAAGGACTTGGAAATATTGTGTAAAATGTTGTTTTACTTTATTTAGAATAGAATATTTTAGAGACAAGGGAATTGGATATGTTATTATTTAAAGACATATATCACTTATATGTCCTAAAATATAATTTAACGTTAGATCTCACATGGTACATGATGAGGTTCAAGAACTAAAACTATAAGGGTAAAGGAATGTTTAAATATTTCACATATTTAAGGTCTATTTCATTATTATTTAAGATAAATGATGTGGATTCAAATGAAAAAGATGTATTTCAGTGAAAAAACATATTATAGTGTACAAACCTATCAAGAATGTTTATCCAGTTCATTTTGTTAACTGTCCTCTAGTGCGTGAAGCTCCTACCAGTTAAATGTAAATGGATAGTCAATTCATGATTGGGAAATTATTAATCCTATATCATGTGATAACCACCATGAAAGGCAGACTAATTAGGTTATAATTTTTTTAGACTGGATGAAAGATATGATGAATTTACAGCCTATTATATCGAAATCTATCCGTTATAATTATTCTCTAGTTAGTTCTCATAATTTTTCCAATGGAAAATTTGATTCCTATAATGGAATTATGAATAATGGTCTCTCCTCGATTTCCTATATCTATGTGGAATTTTTCATTAAAATTTTATATTTCGGTAAATAAAATATCATTAAGTGGATTTATTTTATGCTAATTGGAATATCTCTCTGAGAGGAAGAATATACCCTAGCGACACACCTATGTATTACTATAAATATTCAAATAAAATATTTGATGTTTGAATTTATCCAGCAAGGATTTATCAGAGAGAATAATCAATGGGTTTTTCTATTATTGTTGTAAAACATGATGAAAAAGTAGTGAAATCTTTAGATCTTATCAAAAAAATTCCTATTTTCAATTCTTCCTCAAACAAATACAGTGTTTCCTCACATATTATTGAAATATTTTTAATAATTCCTACTCAGAGACCAAAAAAAGATATGTTTTTGGATCTGAACACAGTTTAGATTTAGAACATTGACCAGGGGTTCTTACTCTAGTGGTCGAACATCCAACTACCACTTCATCATCTCCTTATATCAAGAAAACTCTACCCAAACCTCCATCTAAATTTGAGAAAA
Source organism: Viscum album (assembly GCA_963277665.1). Taxonomy (NCBI): domain Eukaryota; kingdom Viridiplantae; phylum Streptophyta; class Magnoliopsida; order Santalales; family Viscaceae; genus Viscum; species Viscum album. The sequence goes on along the minus strand of OY728121.1, from coordinate 1,070,678,916 downwards.
TCCATAATCTAGGGTCAACTAACAACATGATTTTTCGTATATTTTAAATTTTTATTTGTTTATATAAGTGTTCATGAATAATTAAATTCATGTTTATATTTTGGTTGTTATGATACCCCTTTAATGTTATTTCCTTTTTAAATGTTTTACTTACAAAAATATATGAATTTAAGTGATTCCAAAATTCAAATTTAGGTTAATCACAATATATAAACTATCAATACTATAGTGTGATACATTAAAATTGATTTCCTTCTATTTATCCTTCCTTTTTAATATTAAAAAATGGGGAGAAGATAAACTATATATATAAAGGAGTTTATGAAAGGATAAACATAAAATTTTAAAATAAAATAGATATTACATATCTTTTCTATAATATCCCCTATATTTCATTCAAATTTTATTAAATTTTCAGGTTTATTTTATAATTGGTTTTGTGGTCATCCTAAAGTGGGATATTGTAGGACTAACAATGTTGTTCCAATATAACCCATTTTCTTAATGTTTTGATGATCTCAAAAAACTTTGATGTATTCTTAATTATTTTTAAGTGTGTTCACCATGTTTTATATTTGTTTATGTCAATTATTTTTTAATCTTCTATTTGATTATTTTTGTGGAAATTTTCTTACGATTAGAAAATTTTCCTATAGAATTTTTTTTCATGGATATTTTCCAATGTTATGAAATTAGTTATGTAAATATGTTACATGAAGTAATCTCTATTGTATATAATATATGACATAAAATAATCTATTTCAAAATCACCAATATCAATACATCACTGATTTGAGAAATGGATAAATCGATGAAACAACTATGTGAATCCACATTCTAGAGTATTCAACTATGCTATTTAGATCTGGGGTATATTTGGCCACATTGTTATAGACATATGTGTTTTTCATTTTTCTATATACATTTTAGCTATATAATAAATATTTCTATTTTAATAATTCTTCAACATGAATCTATAATACAAGGTTCAATTTAGCTACATGAATTCGAATACATGGGAATCGACTATGTGGTGATCCAAAATTGGATACATTGTTCTAAAACCTAAATATCTGTTACCATTAGACTAAATTATATGTAAATTAATGTTTTCATCAATGAATTAAATATTGGACTACGTCATTATGGTAAATTAAATTTCGATTAGGTTATAATTACTATGATATGAATATAGTGTTGAATAATTTATCCCACAGTCTTGTTGTTGGGATATTTTTTTGAAAATGACATATAAAATTTAATTTTGGGGACTGATTTCAATGGAAATTTTTTACGAAAAATATTATCCATAGTAGTTTGATAAAGAGAAAATATATAAGTAACAATAACAACACATTCACTCTTAACTCTATCTAATGATTATTTTAATTCTATATGTCAATGATAATAAAAAACAATGGTAATAATGTTTTCTATAATTGGGATATCAAGATAAATATTGTTATATTATAATATAATCTCATAGAGATGAACATCAATATTATTTTTTCTCATAGAGAATCTTATCTCATGTCATTTATATCATTCAATTGCATTCTTCATTTGTAATCACTCATTATTCCCTCAATCATCGATGGATGTTAACACAAATTGTACTGACTGTTTAAGGGTGGTGTCTTTGTATGTCCTTGTATGATCTTGGAAAAAAATCATAGTTTTGTACTAAGCAATGGATATTTACATTCATTCAAAAATTCCCAAAGAAAATTACTACTATAAGTGAAAATCGCCAAAATCTTAGAGTTGAGTGTTATTAAAGTGGACATTGGGATTATTGTTCATTTATCGACAATAAATCTCTTGTGCTCTAAATATTTATTAGTAATATTTTTATTTTTTATTCTTGGGATAATAAAAATTTTACCTAGAAAATGGTGGGTTTATAAGATGAAAATTTCAAGAACTCAATCCACCCCCTCTTGATCCATTGTGACATATCTCTTTGACCAACAACATTAAATGGATTAATCGAAGAGTCAAAGGAGTTATTTTATAGTGTAAGGATGTTAAGATAATTTTTTATATGCCTTGAATTAATGTACAGATTTATATCTCAATTTTTTTCATTAAAACATGTTTTTAGTATACACATAATTTTTCTTAAATGGTTTCCATATTTCCTATGTGAAATATTTTACAGTGACTATCTTATATTCATAGTACTTACTTTTCTAGTTTATGCTTATTCTTCAATAGGGGTTTCATTCAAAAGTTCTCAAATTTGAATGTGTCCTCTTCTAAATTTCAATTTTCTATGATATTCTCCATATTCACAAATTATTTAATTTTTTTCATATGTAATTCTCATGAATGTATTTATAATATAAATATCATGAAATTTAAGTGATTAAAATTTCCATCATTTTATATACCATTTTTGATATTTCAATTTGGAAAGGTTAGGTTGTTGTATGGTTTTCCATCCAACATCAATTCAAAATATATATTGTTATAAATAAATATCTCTCTAGGAAAACGTTGTGTGGAATTTATCAATAATTCCCAAAAAAATTATTTGTAATCTTTTTATTGATGAGTTTTTATAGGTCCATTCTCAATTTCATTTCCCATGATAATTAATTTACTTTATTTGATGCTTGTAAGTGAAAATGATCCCACATATTAATTCCATTTGGAAATATTTTTTTTCTATGCCTATATTAACTGGATGACTTTATCTATATGCTTATATAGATTCAATAATTGAATAATGGTGTTTTATACAATTATAAATTTCATTACAAAAGTTTGTAATAAATTTTTTAACATTATCCGTAGAGGTACTTTTTGTCAAAAATTTAAAAATAACCTCTCTTTAAAATTTTATCTACAAACTTATTATTTTAAGAACATTATACTTTAGAATTATTTCCCCCATGCTCGTCTAGGGTTGTAAGGGTGAAGAGGGGTTTGGGGTGAGTTCATGGGGTCAATTCCAAGGGCCAGCAGTTTATTTGTGTTATCTTCTTTTCATGGTGTGCTACTTTCACAATTATACTAATTTTTTATACCTTATAGTGATTTCTAGTCATGGATTGAAATTGGTTTCAAATAAACTTCAATTATTCATTTTTTTAGAAAATAAAATTCAATATTTTAATATTTTTTTGTATAATATTTACATTAAAAACAAATTATGGATTTTAAAATGTTTTTTAATTGATTGTGTTTTTAAGATGCAATTCTTCAATGTTTTTTATCTTCATATAGAACACTTTTTAATGAATATTCCCTTTTTAAATTTTATTTTTCAAGACTATTTTGATTGTTTTAAAGGGTAATTTTTATATTTTGTACTAAGTAAAATTTTTTCCTTTTTAAAGAAATCAATTTTAGTAATTTTCATGCATTATAATAGTTATTAATTCTTGTTCATCTATTTATTTTATCAAATAATATTAAAAAATTAATATCTATGGTGTTCCTTTTGTTACACTTGTGATATTTTCTTATGGTACAATCCAAATTCATTCTCTAGATGACTTAAGATATGTTCTATGAATGTCTTCATGAAACTGATACCTTTTCTATGGGTTAATTATGTGATATCTGAAATATGAATGCCGTCATGATCTCTTGTCACACGTATATATGGATGATTATTATAGGAAGTTTTAGGTCATATATATCCTTAAAATCATTTTTATGGATTTTATATCTCATGAGGTAATGACATTTTATGTGTGTGTATTTTTGGTTAACTTTTCTCAGAGATATTTTTTGTTATTTTATTTGATTTCAATTATGATGATAAAGACATTGTTTAAGTGTATTTTAGTTTATATATTCTCACAAAGACTATTCAAGAGTATATTTTTGGTTATCTATGAATAGAATGACTATTCTTGAATTTATTTTGGGTTTTCTACGCTCACAAGGACCGTGTATGAGTTTATTTGTGTTAGTAATGCTCATAAATATTTTTTGTGAGTGTATATTTTGTTATTTATACTCACAAACACTATTCTGGAGTCTTCTTCTTATTATCTATTCTCACATAAACAATGGGATAATATATTTTTCATTATCTATTCTAAAAAATTATATGTGTGTTCATAATCGGGAATGAATATGTTCACAAAATCATTCATTAATATGTTTATTATTCTACCCAATTTTAATTAGATATGATTATATTATACTGCATGGATCATTCTTTTCATCTCATGATTCTATACTATTATTATATTTTATATGTATGGTAATTTTAGATTATATGTCCTTTTATTATTCTTTAATAACATATCTTATTCTTCCATGTTCTTTTTGAAAAGATACTTCTCCCATGAACATGTTTTATCATATACGTATACTATTACCCTAGATGGAATGATTAAAATTTTTCCCTTTCAAAGCATTTGAGCTCACCCCTTTACTTTTTTCCATTTCCTGGTTTATGAAGATGATTATATATTAGGAGATTTCTATAATGGGATATTGTGTGGTGTGATTATAGATAAATGATCAAAATATGATTTTTATATAGTCAATCTCAATATTCATTGAACGTCTCAATTCTATGGATCTTGACGTCACATATGATATGTAATCTTAAATTTTTGAACAAAATGTGGAATATATATATATATATGAAATTTGATCAGATGTAATCTCATCTGGAATTGAATCTAGTTTAAATGAATATGTTTCTTACATTATAACAGGGGGTGTAAGTCCAGGTCACCACATGGGTGTTATAGTGAGTATAAATAAGTTCTATGTGTGAGTAATACTACATAGAGGTTTTTTTCATCATGTTCTTAGAGGAATTTTTTTTCCTTAAAATCATTGAACATGCTAATATAACTTTTGTAATTGAGTGTAAAATGGTAGAATTAAGATGAATCAAAATAGAACACTATCACTATATTTTTTAACAGATTCAATGATATTCTATTTTATATGAAAACATAATACATAATCATGTATCATAAATATGAATTATATAATTAAAATGATCAAGAGTTCTATGAGTAGTTGGGATCCTAATTTATGATATCAAAGGTATAATTTTAATGGGATTTTGTGTGTGAAAATGGAAATCATTAACTAGTGTAAAATCACTACCTAAGTTTCATAATCCCAAAACCAGACTCCATACCCTAACTAGAGTAGCATTGGGATCCTGAGGTGCCAAGGGACTCACGTAGTAGGTTTTTTGTACTCTCGATGTCGTTATTCTCCCAATACAATTGATGTTGGATGATCCTATATTACAGTTTACATATTACATTTATTAGATCAATAGAAAAGGCATGTATCATTCTACATGACTTTTGAGACAGATAGGTTCTCTATTTATATAGACATCGATGATCATGTCACCTATTTAGATAATACTATTCGAGTCCTAGATCTTTGCACATTACCTTCTCCATGTTTCTACCTATGGTTATTCCCTTTGGTATGGTATTCATGAATTATTGTACAGATGTCATGTAGGTCCGTTTTAGATCTCTCAAATCCACTAATTTTAATGTGGATGGGTGATCTATGTGATAAAAATATTATGTAGGGGCCATAGGGTTGAATATTTAACTCGGGTGTTGGGCTACAACCTATGGTTAAAATTTGTCATTTTTTTGTGATCCCCATCTTTTATTTGGTTGTTTATTTTATTCCATCTAATTTTATTTTCATGCTAATATGGGAATATCACATGTTCATTCACTTTTTAGGATAATATATTATAGTTTCACCTTTGGGGGTCCCTATTGAGATTAATTTTTCACCCTGTACATTTGAACCTCAATGTGCATGGAGAATTTATTCCTAAAATCAGGTTGTATAGCAAGTTTTACAATGGATGAGAAAAAGGCCCGGTGATGAATGATCAATTAGATCTGAATTTTTGGAGCCACATGATGGGGTGGGTGATTCTTGAGCATCATTGAGGATGGGTATCTGGTATGCCTTGGTTTTGGAATTAGATTTGGATGTATTTTTTATATATGTTTTCATCTTAGTGTCTGATCATCTATGGTATTTTTTCATGATTTTGAGTCTGTATGATAGCATGAATCATCCCATTTATTAGAGAATCGTTTAGGTATAGTTACTTATTACTTGTACTCCAATGTTATGTTCATCTGTATGTGTTTTTTTATTTTCCACTATTATATAACTCTAACTAGGGGTAATATATCCCGACTATACCATTTAGACCCTCCCAACTAGTTGGAAACCATTGGTGTTTATATAAGAAAATTTTATGGCTTGGTGTGATCCAGATCAAGTGAAATGACAAGTTGACCTGAGATGGATCATGATAAAATGGTATCATAGATATTTGGTTTTTTGGTTTTTCAATGTTATCTAAAAAGAGTATTAGGAATGTGTTAGAATTTTTGTTTCATATTTTACTAGTTTGTCATGAAAACTATTATAAATATTACATATATGTTTCCAAAACAAAGGATTACTATTCTTGGATTCCATTTTTACGGTTGTGTGATTTCACTTAGAATAATTCACATGAACTTATGGATTTTCTATTTATTCAATTTTTTGGCTCTTAGACCGCTGACATGAAGCCGGTGTTCAGACATATTTCTATTAACGTATGATTTACATGACATATGTATTTCTAGGGTAATTTACTGGTGACATAGGGACAATTTTTCAATGTGTCAAAAAATTATCATATTTTGTTTTCTCATATAATTTTTTGGTTTTATTCTGCTTAACTAAACCATTTTAATGTTTTCTTCTAATTAAAAGTCTTGTGGATATTGTGGCAAGAGGTTCATCGGTGGTGGAGATGTAATCCCTTCGTTCAGGGATGCATAGAGACCTTTTTTAGTATGTAATGGATGTTGAGTGACCATATGATGAACCAATGATGGAAAATATTCCTTAGGGACATTTGGGTTGTGATTGAATACCCTTAAGGTGGTGCTTCCCCTAATGTACCAAGTTTATGTTTCATAGGAAGGAGTAGTTCATTCGACTTGTTGTCTGTCAGATCATGTAGTGTGGCCTATGTAACTGCTATCACTGATGGATTGGGTGGGCTTGGTTGTTCTTCGTTGGTGGGGTTTATCAGTTCATTTACCAGGAAGATGTGTTTATGAATTAGTATTTCTCTTATTTGAGAAGTGTTGTGTTGGGATTTCTCCCTATCTAGTGACCTACTTGGTAGGAATGTTTATATGGAACCTTAGACTAGCTCGTTTCTTTGTTTCTATTAAAATAAAAAATTGGAAGTGTGGTTAGACACTTGTGGGTTTGTATTGACACACGAGTGGTGGGTGTTTATGGGGTTGATCATCACATGAGAGATATTACATTACGTTGAATTGGATTATCAATGGTTCTTTGCTTTTTGGAACTATCATACGTGAAGAGCATGGTCATCAAATTTATACATATTGGCATAGTTTTGTTATGGTATGTCCAATATAAATGTGATTTATGTAGTGATTTTGAGATTGATTTAATAAAATCCTTTTTTAGAGTTCACTATGGGGCTTTGGAGGTCAGGAGACCCGTTTAAGTGGATATTTTAGGTTGGAGGTTTTTCTTCCTGATTGGATGAAAAATATTGGTTCTATTTTTGGTTGGCATTCTAGTGTGAGCTACTCAGACTTTTCTATCCATTAATCCATGTGATGGAAATAGAATGGGTGATGTGGGTTGTCATTTGGGTAGTTAGTCAACAATAATTATACTCTTATGGTGCTGGTATAATATTATTCATGGCTGAATGTCTCTAATGTTGGGAGAGTTTTGGATATTATAAGGAAATCCATTGGATAGTTAAGTTGGAATCATATATGTCTTATCTTTAGGGAAATCATGGATGTCAATTATCCACCAATACTTATTGTGTTATATAAGTATTTTTTTTGGAGATTATATGATGACTTGTATCACCACGGGTTGTGAAAATTAGGTTAAATTTGATCCTTTTGTTCATGAGATAATTGGTAAATTCACCAACAATAGGATCTCAAATAATTTCTCTAACAACAATTATTTTACTGAAATACAGTTTTTACCAAAGGATATGGGTTTGGTGGGAATCTTATCCACTCTAATTTACACAGAATATATAATATTAAATTATTTAAATATTAATTAATACAAGTGTGTTGATTCGGTGAAATTCATTAAATGGAATTTTAGATTTAGATTCACTATCTACAGGTGATTCTGTAATGGGGGTTTTCTCTAAGAAAGGCATTTCCTCACATCAGGCATTGGGTCCATGCCTAGTCCCCATTTATTTTATTTTCCTTTTCTTTTTAATTTTCTTCTTTTCATCATTTTCCTTTTCTTCTTTATTTTCCACATGGATTGAAGCATACAACCACATGAACTTCCCCCATTTGGGGTCGTCAGAAAATACATGGATATGAAGATAAGAGGGTGATGGAGAAGGTGACCCTATATAGGGATCCCGTCCAGAGGTTGATTGAGGCTCCGCAAGAATGTGGTGAAGATTCGATGTGAATCTTCATTAGTTTCCTCTTGGAGGTAAGAATTTTTTTTATTTTCATATTAAATCCACAAAAACATATTTCTTTAATTTGTTTGGGAATCTTTTTTGTGGTTTTTCAGACCCCATGAGGGTCAATCTATGGTTGTGGATATAAATTGGTGGTTTTAGGGAAATTCATTGTCTTCCCATTCTGGGAAACCCGTGTACACAATGTGTTATTTCGAAAACACAAGTCATGTGTTATTTATTAGTTGGGAAAGATGAGTTTTTATATATACACAACATTTAATTTAATAACACAAAGTGTAGTAGTAGTTTTCCTTTTACATGGCCATGTGGATGAGTATATAGCTAGTAAAATTTTTGGGAAGTGAATTCCATGTGATTTAGGTATATGCCATGCAGAGGGACATGGACATTTGGATATGTACATTGGAAGACACCCCATATGAGGGGTATATGGTAATTTAGTAGTATATGGTAAATCCCAATATATGCCCCAACTTTGTAGTTTTATATTCCAAGAACTCTTTTTTTCTCAATCCATGTAGATGTATTTGGCCCGGTGCAGTTTTGAGAGTAGACGCCATTTGCATAGAAGTAAAAATCATTCACGTTTTCCAATATGGGGTTTTTTGGTTTTTTCCCCAATGTTAAAATTGGACTTTTGAGTAGATCATTCTAATTTTTTTCTATACATATCATGATGGTGGAAGCACCTATACCATTCCATAAAATTCACATCTGTGAGAAGGTTATTTATTTCTATTATATTTCAGAATAATATGTTCCAAATTGTTTGATTTTCATTTTCTAAAAATTAATATAAAATTATTATTCTTTTTCATTACAAAAATTAGATTAAAAAATATAAATATAAATTAAATTAAATTAATCTCCAACTATTTTTAAAAACCCATTTTTCCTCACCATTATTTTTGGAATATATTGTCTCATAGATATTCTATTGGAAATGACCAATATACCCCTTATCATAACCTAGAAATGGGTTTTTCAATATATTTTAAACTGTTTTATATAGGTGTAACTTTACAACTGTATTATATCATAGTTCCTTGACATGTTATGTTGGCTCCCCAATCCTGAGATCATACTTTTTTTAAATATTTCCTTAACCATTACCTCTTAATTACACAAATACTTTTTTGGAAGTCAACGATTGACATAAACTATGTTAATCCAACAAAAAATTTCAACCTAAACTTTAAAAGATAATTGAAAGGACCCAAAAATGGGGTTTTCAAGTACTTTGAACATTGAAGCTGATTCTAACTAAAGTAGTGGATGTCTTAGATGACATAATATTTCAATTTAGTGGATTTTTATCTTTATTCATAAATCCTAGTTTATCCTTTAACATGAACAGTTATTATTAAAAGGATTTAACCTTTGTGATTAATGATGTTTGAAAAAAATATTTACAAAAAATCAAGTTATATTTTATTATTTTATTCATGAATTTTAATTTATTTAATATTTTATCTTAACGCATTCATAAACCAAAATATTTGACCATGAAATATATATAAATAATATATTAGTGGAATGATCCTAAAAATCTATAATAGATTATTTTATTTATAATATGATAAGATAACCCTTAAACCTAGGTAAAAAACAACTTCAACCATAACTTGGTTTGTGTTGCAGTATTCAAACCTTTCTACTATGTATTTCCTTGATTTGATTCACATTGGATAGGTATTTTGGATAGTATCCTCTCTCCTGGTAGCTCCTTCCTTGAATAATATTTTACTCACATATAGATGAGGGGATCCAATTGATTCGATGAACGAGGTTTTACATAAAAGAAACCATAAGAATATAGAACCTTGCATAATAAAGAGAAAGGGATAACTCAATATCCATAAAAATTAATTTAATGATCATAAAATGTTAAACAAAGAGACAAAACTTATATAAAAGGGATGGAATAATCTCATGATCATCCCTACATAAACATGCAACGAGAATACATTTTCACTATTGTTATAAATTATTTAATTTTTTTTCTTTTAATTAAGATAATTTTCCGTAAATTATTTCAATTTATTTAGTTAATCTAAATTCCATCCAACGTATTTATATAACTATAGATATCTCACCAGAAAAATCTATATAGATATATACCGATATATATCTAATGGTATATCTTTATGGAAATATTTATATATATATATATATCTGTCTAGATATATCCCTATATATGTTATAGGATATATCTCTATATATCTTTATAGATATATTTATCTATATATATCTCTAGATGTCTTTATAGGTATATATATTTGACTTTCTATTGTCTGATTACCAATTATATAATTGAGAATAATGAAAAGAAGATACATGATTTCATATTGTTAACGAATATCAATTTAAGTAAAATGAAAGGAAAAACATACAGTCAATCAATGAATAATAAAGAATTATAAATTAAACATCTAATTTCTCTCATACCACATGTAGGTTTTGGGCTAATTAGATATGTCCTCTGAAGTTTTGATAAACTCTATTTTTTTATTAAATCATTTGTAATCATTTCATTACATAATTATGAGCCTATGTAAAATGAAAACAATATATCAAATAGACTACATAAATATGATGGAACTATAGAGAGAAGATATTCTCACATAATTATTTATTAATTTGAGAGTAGATATAGAATTATATCAACTTTTAATTTTTATTTAATTGATGATCAAATAGAAATAAATTTCCCAAATTATCATTGTAATGCATAATTAAAGTGCATAAACCCTCTAGTTGTGATCTATATGCTCACCACAATCTATGATCAATGACGTAGAACCATTGGGAGTTAGCACAACTGATAACTATTTCATGCATTGTTCATGGTTGATCAAAGTAGTTCTCATCACTAAGGATGAATAAAACATGAAATTCTTTGAAATAATGAGAGTGAATGAGATAAGAGAGATCTCTAGGTCTTGATCCCATCTCAACTTATCCATTGATAACGCTGAGTAAATAATTAATGTGATATTAGTAGATATTTATTGCATATAGTTTTCGATTATAAAATATCACACAAGACCCTAACCGTCAATTAATATTATAAAATATCCTCAGGGACATTGATGATAATAATAATATTATTAATATCTTGATAAGGGAAATGATTTAAAAATATAACTAAATATCATTTATATTATCGATACCATTAAAATCATTCATCTTTCCCTTATCAACATTTACTAATCCTCTAACAATAGCTATATAAGTAAATAATTATCCCCACACAATTCTAGGATAAATTTAATAAATATTACATTTTAAAAACATGAAAACTAATATATAATACTATTTAAGTCAATTTATTCTTTCAAATAACATATGATTTAATGATGGCTATCAACCAAACAAAAATAAATATTATTTATTATTACTAGTTAAACTCATTAAATGAATTTAACTGAGATTCTAAATACACATAGTGTGTGACCCTCTAGGAGAAATTATTAGTGATGTTGGGAATAACCACCTAATTTTCAATGTTATCATCTAGAAACAATTCAAATCATGCAAAAATAAATATTCTAATGTTACAAAGACATACAACCACTAGTAAAAATTTATTTTATAATATAATCCTTTTATCGTGATATATCTAATCAAGTAGGTTTTATACCAGTGACATCATCCTATACTCTTGATGTATCTTTAATTAGATTTTCAAATTGAACTTTCCCAAAGAACATCATGGATATGGATTTGTGTCGGTAATTCAATTCCATCAATGGTTCGGGGAAATGTACTTCCATTTGGGGGACTAAAGGGATAAATCCATTGTCTCATTATCCATTAATTCAATTTTAATCATTACACATGAAACATACCCTACCAGGACACAAATATATTTCATCCATATTTTCATCAATACCATAATTTGTGTTGGTAATGATATCCATTAATGATAATCCTAAATTCAAAGGATCAATAAACACATATGAACATTGAAACATCCAATAACACATGGAAATGAGGATTTTCTATTTGATTGGTATGCTATCATAACCTCTTATATTCGAAATTACCAATGAAAATTGCTATAATAAGGATTTTTAATTTCTTATAAGCCTCCTACCCCGAATATCTTTTATTGTATGTTTCCCATTAGAAAAAATCATATGGCCATAAAATAAGGTAAGTAAATAGTATCATGGTACCTCTATGTTCTCATAATAGAGGGGAACTACTAGGACATATTAGTGTGACATAAATTCTAAGGTAATTTTCACATAGATATATCATATTATAGAATAATAATGATGTGATAAAAAAACATTAATTACTAAAAAAATAATCAAGTACTAAACAAATTTTTTCTAGGGAACTAAATAAAACATAAACAAACCATGAAAACTATGGATCTCGATCACAACAGTTGTTTTGACTCAATGTTCAATAACGTTTTTCTCTAACGGTCCTAATTATATACAATCACAAGAGATTATATGACATAGGAATGAACCTTTCTATAGGAAAAATACACACTTGTTAATTTTTTTCATAATGGTTATTCCTCAGGGTCTTCAATATAATTCTCAAATGATATTCATGATAGTTCATACTCATGGAATAAATAATAATATTATCTATAAAAACTACAATAAATTAATAAATTTAATTTCAAAGTAATCTTTTCATTAAATCCCTAAATATGGTGATGGAATTAGTAAGATGAAATGGAATAACAACAAATGTTTAGTGTTCATAAAATGTTTAGAATGCTATCTTGGATATATCCTCCATCTTGAATCTAAATTGATGATATTAAAAATGATGATCAATCTTAGATAAGTGTTGATATAAGTGAATATGATCAATTAAGTAATAAATATAAGGTATTGGTTATTTTTAATTGATAGTGGTCCTTCTATGTTCTCAATAATCATGGAAGAGTGTCACTTATCCATCCTTCTTCTTAACAAATTGATCAAGTGGAACTCAAGGTGACGCACATGGCTAAATTAATCCCTTTTCAATATTGTCCAAGCTGTTATTATTTAGTTCTTGAAAATAAATTTGGGCCATTCTATATGGTTTTTTGGAAGAAGGTTTAGTCACAGGTATGAGTTTAATTAAAAATTCAACTTCACGATTTGGTAGAAGACTCGAAAACCATTTCAGAAATAAATTAATAAAATTACATATAATAGGAAAATCATTTATGTTGATGTTATATTCATATAACTAAGATAAAATCCCCTTATTAATAGGAATCATGACCCATACAATTTATATAATTTCCATCAGAATTTTATTTATTTCATCACATTGATAGCGATAAAAAATTGGTTTAGAATTAGAATCATCACTTACCCTCCCTGAAAATTTTTGTATGATTTATTAAAATAAATATAATCCATACCCAGAATAAAAATAAAATTTAACTAGAGGAAGAATGATGTTTTTTAGGTAAAAATCCCCCATAGATTCAACTGGAGAAAAAATATATAATTCCGAAATGATCATCATATCATTATGGGTTCATACTAGTAACTCGCTATCAAATTTTTTAGGCGGTACTGTGGTACCATTGGAAATGTATTTAGATATAAAATAGTGTGTAGATCCATAATGAAATAAGACATTTTCAGTTTTGGATTAGATAGTATATGTACCATTCACCACATTTATATCGTACTCCACATCAAAAATATTGATCACATGGGTTCCCCCATTGCCTATGGGCTTAAGAGGTTGTTGAAATTTAGCATCATCATTAACCTTTAGATTTGGGAACTGGTTCACAAAATTTCCATACACAATGAATTTAAAATATTAGATTGTTTTTGGTGTATTAATTGGACCTCTTTATATATTTATATCATTTGTTAACCTATTCCAATAAAATTAAAATTCTATTTCCTAGTGACCTTCCATTCCACACTTGAAACATTTAATTGTCCCCTTAGTACAATTTCAACCATGTTTTCTTCCACATTTTAAGAATAAATGAAATATCATATTCCTCTATCGATATTTTATAGAATTTACATTGAATTTAATTTTTATTTTATTTTCAATACCATTAGACTGATGCGTAAATCCAATATCCATCCCCACCTGTATATCACGTCAAACAATTTATTCATGGATAATAAAGTCCCTTACGAATAACACCCTTCTAAGACATGGTTTTAGTCCACTAAAGAATATATCAACCTTACATTCAGGTTGGATAATAAAACTATTTGTGTACATTGTAATTCTAGTGAAATTATCCTCATAGGTTCCAATTGATTTATCATCCTTCAATTTTAGCTCAATGAATTCATTCTCCATTATAACATAAAGGCGAGAGGTAAAGAACTTATTCAAAAATATTATTTTAAATTCACCTCACACCATAGATTCAATTTATAATTATTCACTCATGTTCTTGGTAATAGTACCCCATTAATCTAGTATACCTTATAAATGATTAATTGGAAAATATATTTTTTATGTTACAAATATTGGAGAACACAAAATAATTTTTCAGTGGTATTGATCTATTTCCAAAAAAAATTGATCATAAAACCCACGAATACAATGTGATCATTAACTCATGAAGGAATTAGCATATCAGTATTGCCTAATAATCTCATCTTTGATATCAATGTGATTAATAACTTTACAAAGTTGCATGATCATAAAAAAAAGTTCCTTCTTTCTATCTCCCATAACATTTGGTTTCTCATAAGGGAAATCATTTTCATTTTCCATCACATTCATAATCAAAATAATTCCATCAAGTTCCTTCTAATTAAAAAAAACCAAACAGATCATTTCTAAGAACAATAATAATAGTGTGAAACCACTTAATCATGAAAAATAATTTATATTATATCTAAATCATGACACCTTATTCTATGAATCATTTTGTTTAACCTTTTCATTATTGATTATTTCAAAAACAATAGGATTTAATCCAATACTTTCACATATCCCTAGGGTTTTTACTAAATTTTATCGACCTAGTTTCCAAAGGTTAAATTAATCATTATCTGATACCAAATATATCAAAAAAATCATACATATATATTAAAACTAAATATTTAAATATTATTTACTTAACTTAATGGTCCATTCCAGAATTATTTAGGTCTTGTATATTTGGAAACATGGATACATAAACAACTCGATCATAAAATATCTACATCATCTCTGACATATTTTATCATAACTATAACACTTCTTAGAAAACATATATAAAACTTTTCTTCATAACATAGTAAAGAAAATTTATGAAAATAAAGATCCCATATGCTCAGTAATGGTAAACATGGTATATATCAATGATAATATAAGTATAATATGAAAAAAGAAATAATAATATGAGATTAACATTTTAAAACAATAAACTTCATAGCATATATCATAATCCCGTGTCATGACATATATCATGGAATCTCATAATACATGAATCAAAAATGGAAAAAAGAACATGAACTATGAGATTATAATATAAGAATAAGCATGGAATTTTGGAAGACAAATATTAAAAGAAAATAATTTCTTTAGTAGTTAAGTATAATTGATAAGTCCAACATAGAATAATATGTTCACTCCACAATCTATCATAGTATTATAGGTTCAATCCTATGATTATAATAGTGGGAAGAGTCTCTATCTAAATTTGATTCACACCCAATTCCATTCTTCTTCATCTTAAGAGATATCAATCCTTACCCAATTCATTGGGGGGAGATATTCCTCCCACCTATAAAATAATTAAAATCTTACATATTTGTTCTAACAGATCATAAATCATTTATAATATCATAACCCGTTAGAGGAAATGAGTTTCATAAACATTTTATCATAATAGAACCAGTAGAAAAGAATTAGTTTCATAAAAATTATTTCATCATATTCATAAACCATCCATCGAAATAATAAGGAAGGTATCCTTGGATCAAATTAAAATTAAAAAATTAGATAAATCATGTGTTTTTTATTAGGAGAATATAAATACCATTAAAATCTCAATAAATCATTTTATTTAAAATAACCTTTCCATTTTGAAAGAACAATTATATTAAAAAAGATACACAATTATAATGGAAAAATTTTCATTGAAAAAAAATATTATATAAACTAATTAAATATTCAAATATAAAATTAGTCATGATGATGGGAAAATATTTTCATGTCTTACAAGCTAAAAAAACCCTTCCATATTTTTATTGAAAAAGTGACATTGTACATCATTTTGACAATGAAAAAATATTCCTTTCAAAACATTTTTTAAAAAGTATTGCATAAGTATAAATTATTTTAAATAGTCATAGGAGAATGGTGGAAACAATTTCGAAAACATTTTTAGAAGAAATGGGTATGGATGAGAAATAGTCCCCAGTGAATAGTCAAATATAAACTACCCTGAATATTGTGGACATTGTGTAATAAACCCTTACCTCGAGTTCTATATTATTTTAAAGCACTATAACATCATGGATAATAATTTTATATTTCTCATAATTTTATACCATATCAAGTAAGAACATATAATATTACAAAATATCCATTTTTAACATTTCAATACCATATTTAGTCAATAATTACTTACAAAAATTAATTTTTCTGGTTGTTAACGGTTTCATTTATCATGAGAATTTTAGTTCTGTAGTTTCAGTACTTTTATAATTATAGTCATTAAATGCCATAATGAATTTTAAATATTATGTAAACATCATATATATTCATTGTTTATATATTTATAGTCATTCAGGAAATTTAGATTTAGAAAAATGAATTTCACCTTTCATGGAAATAGTAGGACATATCTATGCATGAACACTATTTTAATTTTTTGAAGGGTAGAAATAAAGGTTAAAATTAATTAAACTTTATAGATCATTACCATAGAATTTATATCATATATATTCATAAAAATAATCCTCACTACAATCCAAGTAAAATATCAAATAAAAACGAATCACATCACTTCATGGAAGTGGTAGCCAAGACGTACACATGAACGATGTTAAAATTTACTAAATGATGGGATGGAAAATATTTTGATGTGATAATGTAATTATAGAAGTATAATTATGTCATAAATATGTTATACAAACATTAACACTTTCATAATATCCATTCATAAAATATGGCAATGAAATATGAATTACCTCGATCGCTACATGGAGATAGTAAGCCATATGTACGAGGATACATTCATATTTTGTTTGATGAAAAGGAAAAATACGATGTTTATTTAATATTATAAACAATAAAATTTAATAATATTTTGGATACTGAACATACTATTTTATGATAAATACCAGATATTTTGTGTAGTTAAAGAAGGGTGGAAAGAAAGTGAAATCTTAAGGAGATTCACTTTTCTCGGAAACGAATCCTTTAGATGTACTATAAATTTTAATTATATTTGTATTTTGGGAAGAGGAGAACCACTGGAATGTTTTTACGGAATTTTATAATAATTTTTTTAGGGTTTTTTTGATATATATTGCTCGATGTGGTGTTAAGAAGCATGTGAGTAGGTGAGCCTTTATAAATGGGGTGAGGGGATCTTCTGGAATTTCTCAATAGATTAACTTATAATAAATAAATTGACAAAACAAATTCTAAAAAATATAAATTCATTAGAAGATAAGGTAGTATGGGGATTTAATCCTATCAACCAATATAATTTAGACATGTTTTGGTGTCATTTTATACCTATCATTTTTATTAACCATTAGTTAACCCATCATAAATATTTACTATGGTAATAATGTTTTCAATATTAATGGGTTGTAATTATCAATTATAAGGTAAAAAATGTACCATAAATGTTTAATCCATGATATGTTTCCTGATATCAAAAAAATATAGTTTTATTTCTATATTTTTATGATATTTTGTTAATTTAATAAAATATAATTTTGTCAAAATATCATTGTTGTCAATTTTTTAAAGTATTCAATTAATGTAACTATAAATACATCACGATAAAGGGAGAAATTTATTATAATTATTTAAAACCTCACTATTGTTTCTTATATAAAATAAAATTCATGTTTCACATTAAATCATTCAAATTATATCACTTTTAGTATTTTAAAATTCATTTACTATATTTTTTATTAAATTGCGACTTACTACGTTAGTTTTTCATAATAAAATAAAGTCATAACATAATTAATAAGAAGTTATGAAATATTGACCCATGAAAATAAGTTTTTAAATCTCAAAATAAACACTTAATTTCATTCATAAGTTACTTTTTCCCTTTGTGGACACATAAATGATACCAAAAACAATGATAGTGACATGTTTACTTTCCCTGTTTTAAATAATATATATGTTATTTTCTAGGAAAAGTTTCCATTAAACAACGAAATTTCAGACATATGGTGTTAATGTTAAAAAAATCATCCAATAATAATTTGGATTAATAATTATGTCTATATCACTTATTATAAATCAAGATTCGTTCGATTTACCTATGGTCGAGGTGATAAATTTTATCACGGTTAATATTCATTTTGACTAAAAATAAAAGAGTTCTACATATGAAATTTTAATATTACGATTCTAAATATTTTATTTATTTTATATAATTCAATACCTATAAACGGGAAAATTAATTTTAATGTAAGTGTAAAAAATGTGAGAAAAACTAATATTAATTAAAAAATACATTGTCAATATTGAAATTGGATTTATTCTTATCCTATGCCTAGAAAAATTACATTATGGTTGTTTATACCATTTTTTATAGAAAATTGTATATGAATTCCATTAAAATAATTAATCAATTGGTATTAATTTAATTAATTATGATGAAAATACAATTCACTCATAAAAACTAGTTTTCAAAATGATCATACATTTTTGTCAAATTATTTTAACATTCAATTATTATAAATTATTAAAAAATGAATTATTTTTATAAATATATAACAAAAAAATTTAATAACCTATTAAGTTCATTTTATACCCACCAATCAGACAACTAATTGATAAATTCCAATTTAAATTAAAAAATTATAATACTATATTGTGGTTTTTTTTAAACTCATTGTTCTGTGTAACATTAGATATCGAAAAAATAAAAATATTTAAAGAGAAAAATATCATGAAACCCATAGGGTGTTACACCTGAAAGACCTACCAAATTAATTGGTAAGTTTCTATGGTTACAAATATGGTGAGATCTATTCCATTATTTGGGATCATCTAAAATTTATAGTCTAGGAGGTAAAATGACATCCATGACACAAAAACCCGACGTCATGAGAGGCAGAACATATAAAGAGATTAAAGAAACTCTATATAGGGTGTTAAACTAAACTAGATGGGGGTTTTACTCATCCAGTATACTGATTAGTTCTATATTATTGTCTATCAATATCCAACTATTGAAGAAGAGGACATGATCGCAACTCATGGCCAACGCCCGAACCCAGAAAACCCAAGGGTCTCCTCCTCAAACCATAGAATTGACTAGAAATAACATCAATGTTATGGAAATAAGACAACTAATTATGGGATGACGTAACCATGAACCCACTATCCTGTATCTTAACATGTAGTGCCGATCAAATCTTTTCCAGTAAATAATAATGCCACTCTCGGCACCCTGGATCTCAATATAAAAAAAACACCCACTATAGGCTCCCAACAAAACTACTCATAGGCTACTTTTTTTTGAGGCTCCCATAGTCATAGAGACAACAAAACAAAGGTGGATACCTACTAGGGAATAGCTTTCTATGACCAATCACTCATACCACTTCCACTAATAGGTCCACAAATCGTCCAAACACCATAGAAGCTTATGGAAACCATTCAAGGGTTTACTCTATCTCATCCCAATGATGGGAAACACCCAATGGAGAAACATCCCAAATATACCTTAGTAGGATCCAACTAATCCTTAACAAAAAATGATCCATATGGGTATCTAAAAATACAAACCTTCTAATAGGGGAATTCAAAATGGTCTAGTAGACCACCTAAAAAGAACGAGTCCCCCTACAAGAGCTCATAATTATAAGCCAAACATCATGGAAAATCTCATGAAATTGAAAGATCAACCCCCTAACGAACCACCAGTCTATGAGTACCAACTCTAACATAAGGGAATCCAAAGAAAAACCATTCCACACAAGAATTATCAACAACCAACCATGACATCCACTGATAAATTCATCAAAAACCATCCCATAATGTTATCCATAGGAGTCCCTTTAAATCATCTCCATAACTTAAAGACACCTGGCCATAAATAAAATCCCATGAAATCATCATAGACTAAAGGCGCAAGTATCTTCCATCACCAATCACAAGATATAAACACTAATTTCACTATCCTAGAGAAACCACCCCTATCATGTGGGGAAAATCCATAATCTCTTCAGAGAAACTACATGATTATAATTTCTAAAATCATCTCAAAGAACCTAAAATAGATCACAAGGCTAATTACCAAGAACAGAACCCTTAATTGGGCCTAGTATACCACAAAAAAACCCCCATTAGGATTCAGAATGAAAAACTCAATGAAATCATCATGAAATTGATTTACTAGTCCAAAACACCATCTATAAGGACAATAAATGCTGAAAGGATTCCACCATCATGATATATATAGAAAAAAAATTAGAATGTGCTACTCAAAAGTAAAATTTTAACATGGGGGAACAAAAAACCAAAAAACCCCATGTTGGAAAAAGTGAATGATTTGTACTTCTATGTACATGGTGTGTACTCTCAAAACTGCACTAGGACAAATACATCTATATGATGTTTCTTCATCTACAGTTATTACCTAAGATTTAGTAGTCACAATACATTCAGCTTATATAGTTCTCAATAAAATGAAACCTTTTTTATTTCTTATAAATGATATACACAATCCACCAAGATCAAATACACCACCTACCATTGATTTCATATCAACTGAGGAACTGGCCCAATAATCATTAGTATAACCCAATAACTCTTTTTTAGATTTTTCATTGTACAAAAAACCAATATTCAATGTGAAATTAACATAACTAAGTAATATTTTCACTAAAATTAAGTGGATTTAAATTGGATTACTTTGACACTATGCAACAAGGAAATTGAAATAAATAAAAGGTTGTGTCATTGATAAAAACAATAAACATCCATTGATGTGCCAAAAATCTATGACATTATCTCTTTTCCGTCATCAGCTTGTAATAATTTAATTTGGTTAAACACGATAGTCATAATCTCCATGGAATTATCTTTTCCAAATCTTCTCAGAACCTCCCTGGAATTTTATTATTGAGAAATAAATTTTCTATTACTTGATTGTGTCATCTATAAAGAAAAGAAAAAAGGATACTTCACCAATCATGGACATTACGAACAAACTTATAGTGGATTATTTAAAAAAAATTACAATGTAATTCATTTAATCCACCAATGATTCTTTGTTCATCATAAATCAGCACCATCAACAGTTGAATATTAGCGTTGTTAACATGGCGATTTTAATAATTTCAACCTTTCTGGAAACTTGGTTTCTTAAAAAATTTATCATGTCAGGAATATCAAACTATCGATTCTTTCTTCAATTCATATATCATATTCCTTACTCAAAAAACTATATTATATTCTACAAGAAAGAGAAAATAAATATGAATTACAGATATACCATTCATCATCCAGAACCCCATCCAGAAATGATGACATGAAATCCATGAGAAAAGCATTGGAATTTTGTTGCACTATTATGGCTAAGAATATGGGAATAGGATGTAGCCATACAATTGGTAAAAATGCGTTGTTAAAATTGATTCCATAGATCTGGGATTATACCTTGTACATTAGTCATGTTCTGTTTTAAATTACAAGTCCATTTTTATTTATTTTGTTCCATAGGACCCATTTGGTCCCGATGACATTCTTATCTTTCATCATCAAAGAAAATTCCCATTTCATATTCATCTGATGTTGGTAAATATGATAACTCATATCCTGAATATATTTTTCATCCTGTGATGTTTCTTTTAAAAAATTAGGCTCTCTCTCAAATAGGAAGGATTCCTACTATAAATAAATCATTCTCCTCATTTGAACTCATATTTCCTGATCACCAAGGACATTTGGCATGTCAATTTCAGAACAACCAATTAGTTTTTGTGAAGATATGGACTTGAATTCCTATTTATGATTATCTATATCTCTTTTAAATCAGAATTTCCACTTTTACTCACTCTGAGTTTCTTAAATGCCCATCAATTTCATAAGGGAATTGTTCACTATGTTATTGAATATTCAGTTTATTCTCTACTAAAGTGACACCATCAATTTGAATGAATTTTACTGTACTCTTGTAGAAGAATTTATATGATTTTATTTTTCATAATTAGATAAGTAATATCTTCTTATCTCTATAAGATTCAAATTTACTATTGATATACTTATTTTTAATAAAACATTTACTTATAGGTTTTCCAAAGTATTTTAATGTTGGATTCTTCCCATACCATTTCTCACATGAAGTATTTTATTCATTTAGGCTTAACAAATCCCTATTGGATATGTAGACTGATATGAAGAATGATTCATTCCATAATTTTTCTAGAATGTACTTTTCAATGAGAATTTTTCTTACCATGTTCCGTATTACCTGATTTATCCTCTCAAACACTCCATTTTTTGGGGGCGTTCTCACTGACAAAACAGGATTATTCATCCTCTATTTCTCAAGAAAAATGTTTACTTGGATATTTGTAAATTATGTACCATATCATTTCGAAACATCAAAATATCCTATCCAAGAAACCATTCAGCTTCCCAAATATAATATTTTATTCATCTGAATTTGAAGGATTTGTGGGAAATGGAAAATATTCTTTTTATATTGCTGAAATCTTCTATGAAAATAGTAAAATACCACATCCAATCAATAGATCATTGTGAGATAGGTCCACATAGATCTACATGATAAAATTAACACACTCTTGTTATATTCTTTTATTTTTCCTTGTACATATTTCTGATAATCATCCCATTGTGATAAGAATGAGCCATTTGAGTAAAATCACATAATAGACTAGGGAGATCTTGAGATGGAACAAATTTGACAAGATCTTCCTGGGATGGTTGCAATTGAGTGAAAATCCCTTTATGGTACAACCTATTTTCTTTCTCTCCAGATAGAGAGAATTTATCATCTTCTTTACTAATATATAGAGATTAACCATCTTTCCATTTACATTTAAATCACATGAACCACCTTTTCCCTTGATTATACACCACTTCTTGGTGAGTCTTATAATATGAATTGAGTCACACAATTGACTAACACCTAACACACTGTGACGATGGACTTTGATATCCAATAAATCTAAATTTAGCATATACTTTCCCCTAAATTTGAATTTTCCCAACCCAATAATCTTCAGGACATCGAGATTAAAAAAATTTAAAACACATTCCATGTCATATTTTAAACATGTAACAAGATCCATGTTTCCTTTCATATATGATGTGAAATTACAATCATTGATCCACACACAATCATGATCAAATCCTTTAAAGAAAATCTTTAAAACCACTATATGCTCATATTTGTTTCTTTTTTACACACATCATTAACTTCAAGCTTATTATGTGCTAATATTTTTGATCTTCCTATGAGTATGATTGGCCAATATCTTATTATTGAGATGAATGTTGATTTTTTATTTTTAAATCATTTGATGATTCATTGAGCTACTACTTATTACCACTTTAGGCCTACTTTGTCATATTCAAATGAGTTATTAATTTGTATTATCTGACCATATCTCCGAATCCTCTACACTAGAAATAGTGAAAATCAAAATCCTTATTGGAATATTAAACTCTATTTTTACAGCATTGTTTCTCTTATTTCCTTTGGTACCTTTTTGTCTATATAATATAATTTTTAAGAATGAACAATATTTTCACATGGATAACACATGATATAAGGCTTATTCTAATAAATTATTATACGTCTAATCATTCCTTGGATTCTATGAACTTTTTTTTCTGATTTAAACCAAAAATAAATTTTGAACCTTAGAGTGGGTGCTTCTGGTCTAAAATCAATCATCACAGCTTTATTTTTTATAACCATTTCTCATACCTTCCATGTAATTTGGATATGACTATTTATTCTATCATGTATAATATCTATTCCCCACTTATATATTTTCTATCACATGAGTAATATGATTTCCTAATGACATACTGGGAGTCAAGAGTCTCTCCTGATGTTATAATTTTCTTCACATGTCAATAAATTCCTCTTCCACTTCTTAGATATGTTTTATTTGATACTTTTGTATGCTAGAATAACCATCAATTAGTCTTCTCTATTATTTTTCTTTGACCTTGTACTAAATGAAATTTTCATATTTCTCTAGCATTGAAGACTTAATATTTTTCAATTTCTTCCATCAACTCAGATTTCTCTTCTTCATACTGCATAATATTGAGTTTTTCATCATAAACCACTTTATTGGATTTATTTTTTTGGACCTCCAAAAATAAATCTCCTCAAGATTAGACTCTAATTAATCATAAAGATAAAAACTTACTTCATCTTCTCAATCATTGTCTCTTTCCACCCTTGTCTGAGAGTTACCTAAAACTGCCACCATAAATTTTTTTCTATGAACCTTATTGTTCTTTATCTCTTCAAAACTAAGATTCTTCTAAATTTTCATTTTCATGTGAAATATGATTCTTATTTCTAATGAATTTTATCCTAACTTTATTATTAATTTTTAAAAAGGATGAATAATTCTCCATGAGATATTTGACTTTATCTTCGTCATTATCTTGAAGACTCTTGGGGAACCTTGTTGTAAGATCTGTAACCTTTCCACATTGAAAGTATGTCAGTGGAAGTATTCCATTGAAATTTCCTCATCATATTGGTATAAATTATAAAAGGAGTGAAATTTAATCATATATCTATTATTCTTCTTAACCATCTTCAATAGTGGGATTCTTCGTGGTCTTGAATTCCACCTCTTTATACTTCTATTTTTCACACGCTCAATATCATCATTTCTCATATTGTACATGACTAGAGTACTAGGAAATAGATATACTATTAGATCATTTTTATATTTATATTCTACCATAGATGATTTCAAATTAAAATAGGGAACAAGTCTCCTTAATATTCTCTTAACTATATTTATATCATCAAGAGTTTCTCTAATGCCATGCATGTATTTTATAACGATGTTCACCTGATCAAGAAATGCTTCTACAGACTCACTGGGGTGCATTATCAAATCCATATTTTTTTTCAAAAAACATATAATTAATAATATATAACATTTGATTAAACCTAAAATACATTGAGTAACATTTACCATAAGTCATGTGATGACTTATAATACATGACCATCACGTAGATTACATTGGACCATTCTCCCCCTAATCCATTTATTCCCCTAAAGGAAATATCCAATTATCTTTGGTCTGCTATTGATATATATCCACTATCCACAATTTCATAAATTCCATGCATAATAGCTTTAAATACATCCATTCCTAATTATCAAACGTAGTGATACATCGGATTCTTCTGCAAATTAAATTTTCTTCCATCGATTATCTGAATTCATTTGTGATTAACAAACTCTATTTCTTATACTGTGAGAGAAACTAAAATTATAACCAATCCATCTGATAACAATTTTTATCCTAACTAGGTTAAATTACATAAGAGTGAGTTGAATTAGGTTTTGACAGATTAAAATAAATTCCCTTTAAGATCATGTTTTATACTTAAACAAAACACTCTAGGGACCCCTTTCATTGTAATGTATGATAAAAAAATTAAATCATGCATGAGACACATCAATTTCACATTGTTAACACACATTGGGATATGTACAAGGAGAATAATAGGTAATATTAATTTGTTCCAAATCAAATAAAATTGAAATATGGTTATAATGTTTAGAACGGACTCATCATCCCTTCGGGATTATAACCAATCATAATTTGAAATCTCACTTCTCTCCAAACCAAATTTTTCTCACTACACCATTATAAGATTATTCCTTTGATCAAATAGATCATTATTTTTACCCCATATTTGGTGAATCGTTATTTTCCACTTTAATCCACATTATAAATACCACTTTACCGTATAATTATTTGGAAATATATTCAAATTTTTGAAAGATTCACTTTCATGAAACCCTTTTCTGAACATTTGTAAAACAACATAATTATTTCAGAAATTCTTATAACCATTTTGAAAATTATCATTCCACAAAACTAAAAAAATATCATGAAACTATCTATTCCTTCATGAAACTCAGGATTTTTCATGAGACTTTTTCTTTCATGGAACAACCTTCTTTTGCGAAACACAAATCCTTATGAATCCTTCATGAAAGAAACGATTTCAAAAAAATCCTTCAAAAACTCAAATCCTTTGGATTTTAGTTATTTATTTTCTATTTTTAAATTAGGGGGTAACCCTTAATTTATATTTGTTACCTCCCCTTCACAAATCAATCATAAATTCCATAGATTTTTCTTGAATCTCTTATAACTACACCCAAAACTCCATTTATTTCTAAAAATTTAGGAAAATTTATGTTTGTAAAACTTCTCATAATCACATAACCTTCCATATTTACTTTTCAACTCAGTGTTATTTAGTGAAACCTTAATTTTGAAATTACATACCTTCACGAATCACTATTCTTTCATGAAATGCCAATTTTTTTCAATTCCATGCATTTTCCATATTTTCAACTGGTAGTTCAGAAAATCCATCATTCATGAAATTTGTTCCATCCTCCAAATATTAGACACTAAATATGTAGAAAAAACTGGGAAATAATTTCACCTTGAATACTAATTTTTTTGTACCACCTAGATCTTCCATCCCTCTATCGTGAAGCTTTGTTAACATACTTAGTAAAAAATCACATTGGAACTCCACAACTAAACTTTTCACCATACATTGTCAATAGACCAAATCAACCCAAAAACACTACTATGTTACCTTTAAGGATTGTTTCCAAACAAAACCGAGCATAAAAATAGGCATCCACATGAAAAATCATATCTACCCAGATCTAGGGCTCTGATAAAATGATCTGACATGGTGATAAGAACATGTAGTTTGAATAAATAGAGAACATATTAGTATTGATATATATATCCATACTTTTCATACATATATATTACATCTAAATAGATGAATATTGTTTACACAACATAATGATCCAGGACAGAATCATTTTGGTATAGTATCACTAAGAACATGGAATCATAAAAAATCAGTTTATAAGAAATCTACATTCTCACCAACTTATTTCTTCATAAAAAGAACCATTATTAGATATATATTATATATAAAATTTCTTCATAACCTAGGAAAGGAAACATAATAAATGTGTGAGTTCATGTGCTGAATAATGGTAGAAAACAGAGATATCAATGATCATCTATGCATAAAATGAGAACAGGGGTATGAGAACATGAGCATAACATTTGAAAACAAAATCATACATATCATAGATCATAATCTTCATTCATGAAATAAATAATGAAATGTCCTAAGACATGAATCATAAAATAATCAATGAACATGGACCATGAGATCATAACAAAAGAATTCGACATGGAACTATAGCATACACATAAATATGGAAAATCATATACTTTGTAGTCAAGGATCATTTCCATTTCTATCATAGTGTAATGGGTAAATATACCAAATCATTGTAGTATTCAAGGTTTACTCTAGAGACTATCATAATGGGAGGGTTTTCCTACTAATCTAGGTTCACTCCCCATTCATGTCATATTTATCTCATGAGATATCTATCTTAATCCAAGGTATTGTAGGGAAACATAGGTCCCACTGATCATATAATGAAAATCATACATATGTGTGCTGCAATATTAAAAATAATTCATCATATCTAAACCCATGAAATAAAATGAGTTTCATAAACATTAAATCAAAACATTACACATGGAAAATAATTGGGTTCCATAAAAATTGTGTTATCATATTAATAAACAATCCAAAGAAAGAATAAATAATGAATCAATATATCATATCCACTGTAAAACATAAGAGAATGTTTTTTGATTTTTTATGTTAAGAAATTACAATAAAAGACCATTAAATATATCCTTAGGAAAATAAAATTTCCATTTTCAAATCACTTACATTAAAAATAGCTATACAATTATAATGTAAGGTATTTTATGAAAATAACCTTGTAAATTTGTAATGTAATATTAAAAATAAGAATTTAGTCATGTTGCTGGGAAATATTTTCATTCCATATATTTTTAAAAAACATTCCTTCCATATTTTTTTCAAAAAAATCACAAAGTGCTTCATTTGGAAAATAACAAAAATATCCATTTCAAAGCATTTTTAAAAAGTAAAACATGGGTAAAATTAAATTTTAAAAATAATAGGATAATGGTGAATAAAATATTAATATTTTTAGAAAACATTGATATGGAATAGAAATATTCCCCATTGGATATTTAAACATAAATAATATTAAATATTTATTAGATTGTGGAATAAACCCTTACCATGAATTTGACTTCCTTTGAAATCACTATAATATCCTATAAAGTAAACTTATATTTTTTATTAGTATATAAAAAATTCTTTTTAATAGTTATAATATCATATATGATCCCATTATAACATTTCAACACCCCCTTTTATCGTTAATTCCTTATTAATATTGTTATTTCTAGGTGTTAACTCTTTCATTTATCACGGGTATTTCAATTTTGTATTTCTTGTACATGTACTATTATATTGGTTACATCACCTCTAGAATATTAATCCTAATATAAATATAATATTTTTTCATTATATATATATATTTATATTCATCTATAAATTTTATATATAGAAAAATTAATTACACTGTTCTTGGAGATGGTCGGTCGTACGTACGCATGAACATAGTTTAATTTTTTTGACGGATAAAATGAAAGAAAGTTAAATATTAATTAAAATTTATAGGATCACTATTATAAAGAATATATAATATATATTCCTAAAATTCATACACATTAATTTTCAAATGAAATATAAAATATAAATGAATCACATCGCTTCGTGGAGGTTCCCTTTTATAATTGAAGTGAGGGGAATGTTCGGAAATTATCAAAATATTAAATTATAAAAAATTAATTGTCAATAAAAATGACCCAAAATAGACATATATTGGATGATAAGGTAGTATATGGTTTTAATCCAATCCAAAAATTGATTTTATAATTTTTTTGAATTCATTTTAAACCTTATCATTTTGATTAACCCTTAGTTAACCAATTTTTTTTAACTACGGTAACAACATTTTTAATACTAATGGGTTGATTCCATTTCCTAAAAAATAAAAATTTGATTATAACTGGTCAATTTATAACATTCTATACCATCTAATAATCACATTTTCTTATTTAATAATTGTTATGATTTTTAGATAACTTAATAAAATATTATTTTGATAAAATATAATTATTTACAAATTTCATACCATTTATTTAATTTTACTTTAAACACATCATAAAAAATGTGTCATTATAGAATAATATTTTCAAACATCTCTAATATTCCATATTTATCTATAAAATTCGTGGTTCACGTTAACTAGTTCAAATTTTATCAGAATTAATATTTTTAAAATCATTAAATAAATAATTTTTATAAAATGGAGACATTTTGCGTTGGTGTCGCATAATCAATATAATTCATTATATAATTACTAAAGATTAAAAATAAAATTATGACATAAATATAAATTTTTTAACTCAAAATAAACTTTTAAATTCATTCATAACTTTGCGATGTCCTTATGTGGACACATAAGGGATATTGAAAACTAAGAGGGTGACATTCTGTAACCTTTGTTGATTTAGATAATATATAAATAATATTTGGAATAGATTCTATTAAAAACTCAATTTAATACCTAAGATGTTAAGATTAAATTTAATTTCATGAAATAAGAAGTTTGATGAATATTTATAGCCTTATCACTTATTTTTAAACTTCAGTAACCCGATTAACCCGTTACCAAGGGGATAAATTTTACCATGGTTAGTATTCACATTGGAAAAAATGTGGCATATTTTCCAGATTTTAAATTCTAGGCTCGGATTATGTAATAAAATTTATCTTACTCAATATCTTAAAATGGTAGAAATTAATTTTAATGTAAGTGAAAAAATGTGAAAGAAACAGGTTTTTATAAAAAAATAGATTTTAAGCATAAATACATTAATTCATATAATATGAATATAAAAATATTTTTGTGTTGTGTAAAATATTTTACCATTTAAATAATGTTTAAACTTTTTTAAAATCATTCAATAATAATTATTAATTAAATTTACTATGTTAAGTCTACCTTACATTCAAAAAAATATTTCTATAAAAATATAGCCTTCTCTATGAAATTATTTTTATTTTCATTTATAATAAATTGCTAACTAATGAAATACTATTATAAATATATAACCATATATTTTTAAAATTTTGGTTTTTCCTATTAATATATTATAATCCAAAAATTAGGTTATAACTATCATTTAAAATAGTAATACTTACATAATATATTGTTTTTCATTTAAACATGGTGTTTCATGTAACAAAATTTATCAAATAAATATAAATATTTTAAGATAAATAATTAATAAAAATATTTGGGTGTTACATTCTACCCCCTTAAAATGAATTTCACCCTTGAAATTCATCACTATAATACAAATAGATGAAGATACTTCTGCCACATCACATCCCCATGTTTCCATGTAGATTTTTTATAGTGGTGGATTCACTATAAAACATTGAACATGTGATGGGTTGGGTTTCATAGATATTTATCTCTACAATATTGAATCTCTACTAGTTATTATTCATAAAAAAGATCTTTATCTAGCAGTATGATGTTTGAGTTCAGTACATCTAAAGAATACAGTATGAAATTCCTCAATAAAGTTACATTAAACACATAATAAACTTCAGAGGGATTTTGTGGAAGTACCAATAGAGTAGATACTATCTTGATACGATCAATAATTTAAAATTACTAATATACCTAGGGATTATTCATTCCTTCAATCCAAATCTCACAACCCACTTCAAGGGATATATTCATTGGAATACATTGTCAACAAATTCAAACTATATATATTTATGATGGTATAAAGAACAACTTTATTATTGATTATGAGATTATATTATGTGATATTGAATGGATCTCACTTTCTCTACCACTTTCATAGCATGACCAGTACCTCATAGATTTCATTCTCGGTCTTAAGTTTCAAAATTTTGGAATTTTTCACTTCTTAACATAGTGGGATTCACAACGATCATTCTAAATGCTAGAGTAAAGTTTATTGTTGAAAGGAAATTAAATCAAAGGAAGGTATTGATCCTAACCACATTTGAAATCCATAGAGAAGGCTCTCCAAAATTATTATAGAGTTTTAATAGTCCACATAGACTAACCATATATCTGTGAACGGTAAGCGTTGATGAAACATAACATTGTATCTATATCCTCTTTAAGACTTCTGAAAACATCAAGTTAAATGTTAGATTCCAATCAAATAAAATTAATAGTTTTACACTATACAATATTACCACTTCTGTAATGGATAAAGGGGTAATTTGATCAATAGATAAATATTCTATAATTACAATGAAGTGTACTGAATTTGAAAGTAATTCAACTAAAACCAAAATATTATTACTCCCCTTTGAGGTTTTGTAGAGTCTGATGAAAACATCCATGTCTATGCTTTCCTATTTTTATTCTGGTATGGGAAATGTTCACAATATCCCATTATAATTCTATCTCCCATCATAAACATTATGTTATACCATGAACATAGAAACATACTCTTCAATATCTCTCTTGAGTACATCTCACCATAAATACTCTTTGAAATATCTTTTCATATTCATACTTCCTTGATAAATAGATAATGAATAACTATGTGCTTCATCCATTAACTCCATAAAATCTATTACCAAGGTGAGACATACATGATTACTTATCCTTAATATTTCATCACCATAATGTTTTACACCATGAAAATTTCTTATGTTCTAATATAGCTCTACATCATCATTATCTGAAACTCTAATATTCACGTGGATAGATGGTTGAACACTCAATTGAGAAGGATTTTATTTTTCCACTTTCATTATTATTTCATGATCCATTATTTGTATATCTAGAAAAATCAGATCTTTTTTCATCCTCAACATATCTAGTCTTATCCTTTTGAATCAATGCATGTACTACACTGTTCCCTTTCCTAGGGTGGTAATGTATTTATTAGTCGTAATACATAATCATCTCTACCCATATTATTTTTGGCATGTTAAGATCCTTTTGAGTGAAAATATAATTTAAACTTTTTTGGTCCGTATACCTCACACATTTCTCTATAGAGATGGTACCATTATTTATTTAATTGTAAACTCACCACAGCTAACTCCAAATCATGAATTGGATATTTTTCTCATGAACCATAAATTATCATGAGTCATAATCTATATGAATATAATTATATGTGAAAATACATCCAAGTTCCTTCTTTAATTTTTAATTATAGATTACAAGCCCTTATCCCCTGTAGGGTAGTGGAAGCATATGTCTGTTGACTTGAATTATCTTAAGTTGCTTAAACCATTCCTCACATTCTTATTTCTGACGGAACATGGATCCCTTCTGAGTTAACCTAGTAAATAGATTTTATAGTCATGAAAAAGTTTCCAAAAATACCTAAGAATATATTTCCTTTAGGTTCAATGTTCTACAAAATAATACTTTGATGTTATAAACAATTTGGTTTCTAGTCTTAAATCATGTGTAATCCTTGATTTACAAGATCATGATATGATATCCTAAAAAATAGATTAAATATATTACATTAATACACTGTAACAATAGGGATTGGATCATAAAATGTAAATCATAATTAATTTTTGATATTATATAGAATTATCTCAACATGTAATTGAACATTCATGGATAATATAATGGGATGGAATTCATTAAACTCTCATTATTCTTTAGGATTAAATTGCATAATCCATATCATAGTGATACAAACATAAAAATAAATATTTTATCAACACTGTACTTCATTCAGGAACTTTCACAATAGATCCTGATCACTTGAATTACTTGTTGTTGATTGTAACATTTCTCTTCATTAAGGATGAAGAACCCTTACTATTCTCTCCCAAAAAAAAGAGTGATAGAGGGGTGTGATATCTATATGTCTTCATCCAATCCCACCTTATCAATTTTTCACACAATGGAGATAATGTATGTGAAATAAAAATACATTTAAAATATATATTTTAGTTTTAGAATGCCACCCATGATCCCAAACCATCATTAATATTCATAAATTACCCCATTTCTGTTAATAATAAAAATACTATTATTAATTGCTTGAAATTATCCATGCTTTATGATTATAAATTAATATCATTTATATTATTTGGACCAATAAACATGATTCCAATTCCCTCATTGAAATTTACAAATCCTTTAATATTTGGTCTGTTTTTAAATAAATTAAACTAGATTATTCTAAGGGAAATATATTTTATATTAATTTTGACGTACATGAAAACTAACATTTATTATCATTACTATCACTTTATTATTTTAAATAACTTATTCTAAAATTATGTAAATGAATCAAACCCAAATAAATATTATTTATTCTAAAATATGGAATCCATTTCATAAATTTAAATTAGGCTCTGGATAAACATAGTGTGTGACCTTCTAGGTGTCCTTCTCAGTGGAATTAGGCATAACCACCTTTGTTACATGGTAATAATCTGGCAACATTATAAGGTATCCATAGATAAATAATTTAATGTCGTAATTTCATGCAACCTCCTATGAATCTTTTCCATGTAATATAATCCATTTATAATGATATATCTAATTAACAAATTTGTATGGCAGTTTCATTAACCTATACCCCTGATTTCTATTTGGTTGAATTTCCAAATTTGAAAATTATCACCAAACTCCATGGACATGGGATTATGTAGGTAGTTATATTTCAACAAAGGGAAGGTTATACCTACTTCCTTTATGGGAGATAAGGGAGAAATTATTTCTTGCATTATCCATTAATAAAACATCACTTATAATGCACCCAACATACCATACTTGGCCAAAAAACATGTCAACATATTTTCATCAATACATAACTGTGTATGAGTCATTATATCTATTAATGATTATATTAAATTCTAAGTATCAATACACACATTCACATATAGGAATACCCAATGACACAAGAAAATGTAGATTTCCTATTGATGTTTTTGTGATCATAACATATTATCTTCTATATTACCAATGGATAATACCATGATAAAGTGTCACAATGTATTATGAGCCTCTAAAATATGATAACATGTATTGTATGTGTCCCATCATACAATATCAACTAGAAATCGAACATGGTTATTGAATAATGTCCTGGAACCTCTAGGTTATCATCATATAAGGGAACTTCTATGACCTATAAGTACAACATATAATCTATGGAAATTATCATATATAAAAATAATATAGGTGAATAATCAAAATGTGATAAGAATACATCATTAATTGAGAAAACATATAATTAATTACTTATAAAGTTGTTTCTAGGGAACCAACTCTAACAGACTCCCTATTTCACTAGAGTTGACATACAATGTATTTTAGTCCACTAGATATCACATGATAATCTGGATTCTTCTAACAATAATCCTTCCTTAAGGGGTACCTCAAATTTCCCTACATGGATAATCAACTAACTGTGACTTCAAATAGTTGAGAAAAAATCCATCAAGAGATGAAACTTATGAAGTAAGTTCCTTTTCCATTTTGTGTGACCTTTAATACATAGATATAACCACTACTATAGAGTTATGAATGTAAAATGTCTTAGGATACTTACCTTTAGGAATCACATCATGCTCCTGGACAATGTTTCGAAACCATACTTGTTCTTTGGGTACATTGAATGATGAAATATAGTGAGAATACACTATAAAATTGGTGACAATAGGTTTCATAGAACTCATTCATCTCCCAAATTCACTGCATTGATAGAAAAGATATATATTTACTATGAATTCAGATCATTCTAATTTATCTAATAACAAACATCTATATAACCCATGATGACTAGCTCTTGATTTCCACTATACACAAGGAACCTATCCTTAGTTCACCATATATACATAACAACTGTCCTAGGAGTAGTCCAATGTTTTTCACCTAGGTAATCATGATATATACCTACCATGATGAAATCATATATAATGTTATGCATCATAAATAATATGGAATAAATGATATATCTTATCACTAAAGAATATTGGAGCATACTCATTCTCTCTATTTCCTCTTTTGTATGTGTACATGTTTTCTTAGGAAGATGTATACCATGTGATGTTAGAACTAATAACATATTTGATTGTACAATATTGAACCTCTTATGTATATGGTCAATGTATATACGTTGAATTAGTTTGATAATCATCTTGGATCAGTCACACATGATCTTGATCGCTTGAATGTAGTCTCCTTCACCTAAGTCCCTCATGGAGAAACACCTGCTCATCAATTCCGTATACTCTTTTAGGGATGTTAAATTATTTACAATTAGTAATTTTTCATCAAAACATACTAATATGAAAAGAAATTAATCCCACTAAAACATTAGAAAACACATTTTAAACATTCCTTCATAAGGAAACCAAATTCATTAATGTCATAATATAATCAATTATTCCATGGCATGGAAGCTTGATGTAATCCATATATATATATTTGAAACTTCCATACATTTTTATAATTTCATGGAGTCATAAGACCTTCTATTTGTGTCATATA
The DNA here is from genome assembly GCA_963277665.1 of Viscum album. NCBI lineage: Eukaryota > Viridiplantae > Streptophyta > Magnoliopsida > Santalales > Viscaceae > Viscum > Viscum album. The sequence goes on along the minus strand of OY728121.1, from coordinate 1,070,642,496 downwards.
AAAATACACATTGAGGTTCCCATCATGGAATGTTGTTTTTACATCCATTTACGAAATATCATTGCCATAGTAATTTGATAAGGAAAAAATTACAATGGATTTAAACATGGAAAAAAGTGAAAAAGTTTAATCATATTAAATTTATATATGTCTTCGAAAGACATTACTGGTCACTGTTATTTTTTAGAATTTGATTTACCATCCACATATAGATTTTTCTTGAATACCCATTTATACACAACATGTTTTAAATGAACTTATAGATCGAAAAAAAACTAAAACATGGTTTTCATACATGGAATCAATATTAGAATTCATGGATTCATTAAATCATTCAGATTTTTGGATCTCTATAACCTCCTTGTAGGAGGGAGATTTATTATCATTAATAAATAATGAGTCACCATCATCAGTGACTAAAAAATAACTATATATTTCCCTTTCCCCTTTAAAATTCCTAAAAATAATTATTTTTCATTCAAAAATTCTTCAAAGTGAACTATTGTAATAATTTCCTATAATAAATCTTTTGTATCTTGAGTATCAACTTCATCAAAGTAAATCTAGATCGTAATATTTTCCTAAAGGATGTGCTACTTCCTATGAAATACATCCAATATTTTCATAAACAATTTCTTATATGAAGGATTTAATAAGTAGTATCCTTTGTTTTCCTTAGGATAATCCATAAATAAACACTCCATCCCTCATGGTGGTAGTTTGTTTCTTTAGTTATCATTAAAAAATTCCTTGCATCCCCATTCATGAACATGTGATGAAACAAGTTTATTTTCACTCCATAACACAAAAGGAATAACATTTTCTCCATTATTTGGTACTCAGTTTAGAATTTATAGTTCTTTCTATGATTAATATCCCCAAAAGGATAATGGAAGAATTACATGACTCACCATTAACCTTACCATGTCCAAAAAGGTTTGATTTATCATTTCTCTAACACCATTCCACTACTGTCTATGTGGTGGAGTGATTTGATATAAAAATCCAAATCTCTCATAGAATGTCAATGAAGTCTTGGTTAAGATATTCATTAACTCAATTTAATCGATGATTCTTTATCCTCATACCAAAATGGTTCTCAACACCATTCTTTAAATCATTAAATTTATTAATGGACTTATATTTATACTTAACTAAGTATATATAACCATACCTTCTCATGTTATTGGTAAAAGTAATTAAATATTAGAACCCACCTATAGTCTCTATTTGAAATGGTTTATACAAATTAGTGTGCACTATCTTTAGCTTCTATGTGTCCCTTTTACCATGACCATTAAATATTTATATTATCATCATATTATGTAAATATTTTTGACACATTTAAATTTGATTAAGATCAAAATTGTTTAAGTTACCATATTGTTAGAGCTTTTTCAAACACTTCTCATATATGTGACAATGGAGGGGATGGAATTACATAGTTTTACATGATTAATTTGTATTAGTTCATTATCAATTTACAATTTTTTCATATTTTAATATATAAATATTGATATTCAATTGTTTTATACTAAAACAAATGATATATATGTAAAAATAATAACCTTTACTTCAAAATAATAATATATATCCATCCAAATCCAAATAAGAAATTGAAATTATGTTCTTGGTAGAAAAAAACATAAATTATCTTCAAAACAAAAATTAATCTTGTCGACAATGAGATAAGGTAGTCTCCAGTGGCTAGATTATCCAACCTCACTCCATTGATAACCAGTAAATCCTACTCATGACTATTAATCTTGTTAAATATATTAGGTTCCTATATTTGGATACAAATGTGAGCACCAATGATAGTATATATTACAAAACGTGTTTATATAGAATGATTGTACTCAATAAATACCTCACCTAAATCTTCCCGTTGGTTCGTTGGATGGGTTCAATTTCTCTACAACTTTCCCTTCTTTCAATATAAAAAAATACGAACTCTAATTATTTTCCTTGAATATGGATCTTATTCTTCATGTAATGATGGATATGAAGAGCCTTTTTCTTGGGATGAGTCTTCGGCCCCTTTTCATTATTCCTACTCGTCTTATTTACCATATAGAGAATTGGTTTTTAATTCTGCATTCCCTTTTAATCATTGTGAATAAGTTTAAGAATATCTGAAAGTGTCTTCTCAATACAGATCATATTATAATTCAAAATAATTCTAGTGGATTTTTTTGACTATAAGGATAAAAAATATCTTTTTCTAGCTCATCTGGGCTCTTAAAACAAAAAGCTTCTGGGTTCTTAATATATCCAATCATCGTGACTGCATGTTCCTCATCTGGCACAGACTCTCCCAGTATGTAAATGAATAATGCATTGCAGATTTCAAATCACTATAATCTCTCATTATCATGACAAATATCCTTAAGGTGGGAAATAATTCTATACGCATCCATTTCCTCATATTTCTATAATAAATAAATGATCATGGAGGATAAAATAAAATATCAAACATCCATAACATCATCTGTATGATTTAAATAGGAAGATACTTCTTCCTCACTAGCATCTTTGGAATGTGACTTAAGATGTGGGGTTTCCAATATGTATATTTTCCATTAATAGTTTAGTATAATGGGGAAGCACCTATACCATTCCTCAAAATTCACATTGGTGATAAGGCTATTCATTTATAGTATATTTCAAAATAATATGTTCTAAATCGTTTGATTTTAATTTTCTAAAAATTAATATAATATTATTATTTTAAGGTCACATTGGATATTGGTTTGTTGTACAATGAAAAATCTAAAAAAGAGTTATTGGGTTATACTAATGAAGATTGGGCCATTTCCTTAGTTTATATGAAATCAATGGTAGGTGGTGTATTTGATATTGGTGGATTGTGTATATCATTTATAAGAAAAAAAGGATTCATTTCAATTGAGAACTATATAAGATGAATATATTGTGACTACTAAATATTAGGTAGTAACTGTAGATGAGGAAACATCTGGATGATATTGGAGTTGAAGTGAAGTCTCCAATCAGAATCCATTTTGATAATTCATGTGCTATAAATTTTAGAAAAAATATTCCCTCACTCATTGATGAAGAACAATGAAATAAAGTTTCATTTTATAAAGGATAAGGTGGAGTATTTTATTATAAACATAGAGTTTGTTCCTATAGAACAATAGATTGTAGATATTATGATGAAGGCCATACACAAAGAAACATCTCAAAATTATCAACTATATCCTGGAGTTCATTCAACTCCCCATAGTTGAATAAGTATGAATATGGGACCATGTCTCCCCGATGTATTGTGTGTTTTTCCATTATGTTCTTATATGTGTACTTTAAAATGATGTATCCAAAAATTAGAATACTTTGGGTTCATTAAAAATGGGGGAGATTATTTCTTGATCAAGATAGGGGATAATAATATACAGTAATTGAAATGTTTGGGGATTTTTAAATCCTATGATGTAAAAGATGATTGATCAATGATTATATATCATGAATGAAAGAGTCCGTGATGAAATAAGTTGATTGGTTTTGGAATGAGGTCATTAAAAGATAAAATTTTTAGGCTTCTATTGTTTCCCATGCCAGGAATGGATAATGTGGGCATAGACTGTGTGTTGATTTAATATTTTATCTCTATCTATAATCGCACGAAGTGAATTTTGGAATAAGATTGAAGAATCATTAATGTGGTATCAAATGGTGAAGAGTTGTCTACAAACCCATATGGGGAGATTATTGGGGGAAAACCCTTTGGGTAACATTGTAGTGTTTTTGGGTTGATTGTGTTTATTGAAAGATCAAGATGGCAAGGTCTGCTGTGGAGATTTAGTGTGATTGTTTACTAGGTATTTTGAAAAAGATTCAATAAAAATATGTCGAAGCTCTAAGAGTGGTACAAAAAATTAGTGTACATGGTGTTGTAATTTTCTAGTGTTTTAAAAAATTTCAGGACCAAAAATTGGAGGATGGAACATGTTTTGGGAATGATGGATTTCTCGAATTACGTCATGAAAATAAAGAAAAGGCATGGAATTAGTGAAATTTGGGTGTTTTATTGAATTTTTGTTGATTCATGAAGGTTTGGAGTTTTTTATGGAAGGTTTATCATAATATAGATGAGTTGTGAAGCAAATATGGTATCTTTGATGATTATTATATGTTTCGTGTAGGGAAAATGTACTTGAAATTTCATAAACATAGGGAGTTTTATTAATAGTTACGAAGAGTATAGAAAAAATTATGTGGCAAGAATGAATGTTCAAAAGGGTAGGAAACACCTAAGATTTCGAGGCTACCCCTAACATAAAAATATAAAATATTTATTGAAAATCCAATGTTTCTAAATTCATGAAGAAATATCAAGAAATATTTACTCTTGTGATGGTTTCATAAGATTATCTGTTTCATGTGGTAAGCATGTATTTTGAATATGAATGCTTCATGAACAATACTTATTTACGTGACGTTATAGTTTGTCATTTTCAATAAAGGATAAGTTTACTGAATTTTTGAAATGTTTCGTGAATGATTGTGTAGTTTTGTGAAAAATGTAAAGGGGTCTTTTGAAAGTGAATCATACATGAATCAGAAGGTATTTCCCAGTAATTTTTTGAGAAAATGGTATTAATTATATTTATGAAATTTTATTCTAATGAATCAGAAAATGAGGAGTATAAAATATCGATTCAAGTGATAAAAAGAATAAACTTTTGAATGAGCATTGAGAACACTTCATTTGAGTGAGAATTGAGCTTTTAAATAGTGATTTCTTATAAAATAGGAGGGATAGTGAGTCAATTTCAAACATTGTAACAGAATTACACCATATTTTCTTTTTAACATATGAACATTTACAATAAATTCTCCTTGGATATACTCTTGTTTTGGTGAACCAATTAGTACTTTTGTTTCTCAAGGAAGCTTTAATTTATATCCTCACATTATTATGGTAATGGGAGATAAAGGTTTTTGGTTTAATGAAGAAAGAAGATATGAAGGGGTAGTCATTTCAATCTATTATACCCTGATTCACCCCCACCCTCAGGGTATTTAACATTTTTGGGATAACATTTCAAGAATTAATGACTTTTTTCTTAGATGTCTTGGTTATCTAGTATTTATCTAGAAGATGTGTTGGTTGTCATGTGGTTAGGTGATTCATGTGATTGAAATCCTTTATTTGTGGCCCATTCGGGGTAGATTTAGCACTAGAGCTAGGCTAAAACCCACATTTGGTTATTTTAAATTTTTACCTCATTTTTTATATGTAGTTTCTTCTTTTATTCCAACTACAATTTATTTTCATCTCAGAATGGCATATCATCACTACATGCACATGTTATAACAATATATTATTGGTTCACCATTGGGGATGACTACTGAGATTTATTTCTCTCCCTATTTATGTGAACCATTGTGTTGGTGAAGAGATGAAGTCTACATTTTGGCTAGAGGGAATCTTTCACAATGATGGGACCGAGGCCTAGTGTTTCTTGATCGAGCAGAGCCACTGGTGTGGTGTCTTTGGATCAATCTGGTGTAGATTTAGAATCATGAAAAACAGATATGTTTCTTGTATTAGTTTTTTATGAAGATCATGATGAATTTATTTTAGGTTGTATACATTGTATATGTGGTTTTCCATGTGAGTGACCAAATGTATGAAAGTATGCGACATTCCATTTATTATATAATTGTTATGTTTTAGTTATATATTATGTATGATCTGATGTTTTATTCATGTGTATCTGTTCCATTATTTTACTATGTTATTTTAAACTAACCAAAGGGTATATTCTCCTAACTATACCTTTTAGACCCTATACCCTAGTCGACAGCCTTTGACATTCGAGGAGGAGAATTTGAGACCTTGTGGAAAACCTCATAATGTGACAATCATGTCTACCCAGGATGGTTTGTTTAATGATTTATATAATTTATTTATTATTATGATATAATATTTCAAATTAATTCATACTAACAAAATTAAATTAATATCTTGAGAAAATTATGGTTTTCAATTAACATTAATTAGAATGTAGAATATCCTACTTCGCCATGATTTCCATTTCTCCCAAAAAGGAAAACCTTGTTTTTTCCTTGAAAACACACCACACCCTCCTCCTAAAACAGTCAATCAGTGAATGAACTATGGATTTACAATCCCTAAATAATATGATTTCATAAAGCCTCATTGATACTAAAAATATATCTCATTAAAAACTCTCACCTCCAAGTGTCATATCATACTATCCGTAGAAGTGTACAATTTTTGATCCATCACTGCTCAGAGTCTCCAACAACAAGGGTCAAGGTAATGGCTCAACTGAAATATCTGTTTCAAAACATAGAAGTGTAAAGCAAGGAATGAACCACCCCTATATCTCTAAATACATTATATAATGTAGAACACAAATATATTGTACATCATATCATCCCTATAGCGTCTGGGTCATAGGCATCTATAGCATACAGTTGGCCTCATCCCTATCCACAAGCTCCCTGATCCAAGTGCGGGATAGTTGGGGTGGGGTTGTAATAGGTCGATCCTCTGACCACCTCATGCATCCCTATCATCCCCTCTACTATTTCCACCACCATATGAATTAACCTACTCCTAACTCTTTCTCTATATCTTTAGTCCCTTGACCATATAAGAAAATGGTTTCTACAAAAGAACACGCTACTCTCCTATGTGAAAAAAATTGATCTCAATGATGAATATAAATAAATAAAAAATGGTTTCCACAAAAAATATTTTATATCATTTCCTACTTGATCAACTCCGACATTTTTTAGAAATAATAACCTCTTATGAGTCACGATCTGATATTTTTCTTCCATTTATATTATAACCTAAATTCTCCCCAATCAAATCTACTATAAAACTATTTGACTTACTTTTCCGAAGATAAAATCTATAACATTACCTTCATTATTATATTCAATTTTCTTCATGAATCATGGGTAAATTTAACTAAAAATATCTTCTAAAACTAAGTCAATATATCCAAATTAAAATAAATATATAACTACAAATAGATAGAAAACTCATAACTAGATATATATATATATATATATATTACCTGACCAACCATGACATGTTAGTCATCCACCACAAAGAGATAATCCTTTCTCAAATATTCAACATCAAAAGATATGTCTAGTATTTTTTTACCTTAAAATATATTAATTTTAAAATTCAACACATAAATTATGAAATTTCCATGTAATAATATTCGTTACACCATAATGTAATGGTTCTTAGTAATATCACTATTTAAAATGACTAGTGAAACACACCAATTACCTCCAAACAATTCATCTTATTAATTCATACTACAATGACCACCATAGTTATTTTTATACTCCCCTATGCTTATATTTATTTGTAACCAATATTATTTAAACAATGAGCTAAAATTTTTCAAGAACCATGACTATTTTTATAATTTTAAGAAGAATGATTTACACCATTCCAATTTCCTATATCTACATTCCATTTTACTTAAAACATAATTAACCCTATAATTAAACCATGAGATCCACTACAGAATAATATAGACTATTTCAACCTTTTCAAAATTATTAAATATAAAAATAAGGAACATTTTAAAACTCTAGAAACTTTCATTTATCATGGAAGTCTGAAATTTTCAATTCACTTATACCATAATGAAGTTTTGTTCAACCAGAAAACATCTCTGAAAGATTCTTTACTGATCCTCCAATCTCCAAAAAAAATTAAATTATGAATCGTCCATGAAAAATTAATTTTTTAGTTAAATGGAATATTTTATACAAACATAACCCAAAATACAACAACTGATTATTTCAAACAACCATCCCTTTTTTATTATTATGAATCATTAATATATTAATATCCTTCTTTAAACACTATATTATAACTACTAAAATCATATTCAGGTACTATAATAAATTATTAATTTAACTTATAGTATATTCGAATATAATCCATGATCATCGTGAAAAGAAGAATGAGATTTCTCTCAATGAAACACTTTATTAACATCCTGATTTGACACTAAATGTTGCACACTATAACACTATTTGGAACAAATAGTTGATGTAATCCTCAATGATAATATATAAAACATCCCAAAATCAAGAATCCATTAACTCGGCCCTAATCATTTATTTAATAATTATTCTTCAACCTAAAACACAACCATGTTAAATAACTCTCCCTATTCTAAGAAAAAGGTATCTCAAATTTTTTGAAACTTTTATTATAATCTTATAACTTTATAATTATGATTAAGCCTCCCAATTTTTTGCAATACTACAAATGTACTTATATTAATGTTTAAATTGAGAATAATTATCTCACCCAATAAAATATTAATATAAAACATGTCTTTTGATAAAGAAATTTTTGAAATAATATGTTAATTGTTTATAATTAAGTGAAAATCACCTTTTGGGAGTGTGAATTCATTATCAAAAAAAAATTAAGTGAATAGATATTGTTGAACTCTATGATAAAATTAAATATTATCAATAATAGTCTATAGAATTATCCTTTTTCATAATATCTTTAATTTTATTTTTTGTAGACACATAATACAATTTTTTTACCCTTTCTCAACATTTTCCTAGATAATGTGATATTTGGTATTGATATTATTTATCCATGAATGATCAGATATATTTTAGAATGTTAAAACCACTAAATATATAACATATGACTATAATATTGGAATTTAATCTAACTCAAATATAATCAATCTATTTCATTATTCACAAGAGTTGTTTGAATTATGGAGATTATGGTGTGTATTGAAATTATATAATGCAAAATGAGAAGAAGAATCCACTTCTTTCTCTTTAAAGAAAAATATATATCCATATGATGAAATGTAATGATTTATGTTGAATTTATTTTATATTATAAACATTAAAAATTCATATATATATATATATTGAAATAAATTCATTTTTTATGAAGCATTATAAAATAGTCAATAATCTATCATGCCTTTGATATATTTTAGTGTTCATTTCACCACTAGCATGTGAGTCTCTTTGGATATATTTTACACCTCATGTCTTAATAAGTATTAAACACAATGTCAGGTATTATAATTTTTAATTATAATAATCTTCAAATGTTTTTATTATATTCCATTATATCAACTAGTTTTTCACATTAATTTATTGAAAAACTCATCTAGGTTGAATCTAATGTTCAAAAAACTTTCTATTTTTTCATTCATACAAAATTTAAAAAAATATTTGGAATATTTTGGTATAAAAAAAAGTGTCCAATTTAGGTGTCACCTATAAACCAAGGAAATATGTCACTACAATAATCATTGAAATTTAAAAAAATCACTCTTGATGATTTGTGATAACTCCTCACATTGACCATAATTTTATACTTTAATGATTTTTCAAACATATAACTATGTTAAATCATTGTTTGATCACTCTCGTTCATAATATAGAGATACTATTAAATGCCTCTAATATAGAAATCGAGATTTATCAAGTATTGATAAATCCAATGATGTATATCTATTGGAACTTGATTCATCCCAAAATGTTTATCTTTTGTATGAAAAACTTTGTTCTCATCTTCATAAAGGAAAAAAGTAAAACATTTTTTCAATGTATACCTCTTCTTCTAACACTCCATTAGAAAGTACATATTTAAAATCCATTTAAAAATATATGAATTAAAATTATATCATAATTCAAAAAATGAATCATTTTTAATATAGACATGTGATTAAATGTTTCATCTATGTATGTTTCTTAAATTTTGGTTAAGCATTAGAATACAAGTTTTTATTTGTTTTAAGCATGTTTCCCACTCCATTTGGAATGTTATAGGATACCCATTTCTCTCCAATAATAATCTTTTAATAAGGTTTCAAAACAATATCCATAGATTTATATTCTCAGTTTGTTTAAGATATTTATTCATTATCCTAATTAAACTATTAGCGTTAGTTTCATAATAATTATTTTTAGTGTAAACATGTTATAATAGATATGATTGATATAGATACATTGCTATATTTATTTTATCTAGATCTTTTTAAACACCAGAAATATTTTGTTAATAAATTAAATCCATTCTTATTGAATTCCTCTATCTAATTCCATCATAGATACCATGGTACACTAATAACCAATCTGATCCTAGCATTTCCTGAATGTCATTCTTGATCCCCATGAGTTGGAAACTAGACTATGCCATCATACAAGGAGAAAAGGAAATGATTTGACTATTGAATATCAAAATAAAAAAGATACATGTCGTTATGTAAACAATTCACATAGGGAAATAACCAGAATCAAACAAATAAAATAAACCCCAAATAATACATCATTAAAGGCCCAAAATGTTTCAATAAAAGATCATAAAACCCGAGTAACAGGTGGGCAACATCTCCACCAGTCACCTCCATCAATATGGGTCGCACAAATTAAGAATAACTTCCACCTCCAAGTAAAACATTACCTCCACTTTGACCTGGTACAAGAACATATAAAATTTTAGGAAGGAAAATTTCTATTTTTTGAAAATGATATTTATAGTATAACACTCATGATTCTATAAGAAATTCCATAACAATAAACAATTTATTCTATCAATTTAAAATAAACATGTAATGGCAATGGATTTATATATTTTCAAAAAAGAATTATTTTAAATTGAAAATATGGAAGATATATAATAATAGGTTTAAATGAAAATATTATATCAAAAATATATATAATATTTGGAAAGATTAAAATAGATCTAAAATAAGTATCATGTATTATAAGGTTGAACAAAAAAATCATCACACTCATCAACACTATGTTATCTTAGTTTTTTCCCATTAGGATCCCCACACTTCTCAATCATCATCACATATCAATATAGGTGTTAGAACTAAATTAGACAGCCCATTTTGGGAACCGTTACAAGAAATCATTCTACACCCCATTGTGATACCCATCATGAGAATTCATACCGAATTTGTGTTAGAAAGTGTTTTTATAGCCAATCCATTACTAGGGTGTCAGATCCCTATAATGGTTATACGAATCACCCAATAATTTCCCCGGATAAAATGGGATTCAAATTATATATCAATCAATCAAGGTAAAATAAATCTTTTCAAATCATTTCATTATTCAGAGTTCAATTTCCCAAATTCAATTTTAAACATTACTTTTTATTTCAAACCCAAATCATAGGTTTTCATGAAATTCAATCCTATCAATAAATTTTTCATATGAAGCCAATTTCTCCCAATTAAACATCAAATCATTACTTCAAATAAAAATTTAATTTAGTCAATCATTTTTCTCAAAATCCACCCAAAATTTTCAATTCCATTAAAATTTGGGATTTTCTATAATTCTATTCCCCATTTTAAATCAAACATAAAATCATATAAAATAATGGTTTTTAGGTCGATTAAAAACTCATTTAAAATCAAAAATATTATTAAGTTATAAATTAAAGGGTAAATCCTTATGGGAAACCCAACCTTTAGTCCAACCATCAATCATTCAATCACCTGAGAATTGAATCATTTCCAATTAACCAAAGAAGATGAATATCAATAAGGAATCCATATAATAAAATTCTAAAAAAATTATTTTATATCCATAAAATAATTTATCCAATCCCTCAATCATCATGATTATTCATAACTCTAAAAGAGGGACATAATAAGAGGAGAGAGAAAATCAAAACAAAGGGAGAGTTCACTTACCATAGAGAGATAAATCACTTCCACAAGAACGTTGATCCACATAAGAGGATGTTCTCGGAGACAAGAATTCCTCATGAGAGACACTAAAGGAAAATGAATTTTTCTTAGGATAAAATGAGAGGTGTTTAAGATTATTATCAATGGATTGGATACTTTAATTAAAAAATTTGTACATGAAAAACTCAATTGCATGTTTTTCTACATTAGGATACCTGATTAATAATAACCATGTTCCTAACTAAGTAACCCCACTATGATTCTAAAAATGTGCATAGTTTTTTCACACTTTAGTCTATCCATGCACCAACCATGATGAACCCCACTTCTCTAGGCCTCACGGTTTAGAGGGGTGGCTACACGGTTTTTACTAATGTTATTCCAACTAAGTTCAACCATCCAGTACCTTAACATAGGGTGCATGTATTTCCCTTACCAAGTGCTAACCATGCATAGACCTCAGAACATAAAAAACCTTCAAAAACTCCCTAGAAAAGACCATGTATAGGTTCCAAAAAAGGATGATCAAATAAAGAGTAAATAAATAACTATAAGATGGGAAATAATATGTTACAACCACCACAACATTAACAATTTCTTCACCCAAAAAGAATATAAAAAAATACTCTATGTCAAAGAGATGAGGTCACTACTTTTCGTCAGTTCCTCATTATCCCAACTCGCATACATATCATAACCAGGATTCCATAACACCCAAACCATGGGTATGGAATACGAACAATGAATTTTCATTTTGGAATCAAATATTTTAACTTATTGATCAATTGTAGATAAATCTTGTTCAGCATCAAGTCTCCTAGCTCAAGACATGAGATGGGCTTGAGAGATACTTTCAAAGCTACGGTAAGTGAAACACATCATGAATATTAATCAACAAAGGTGGAAATACAATGTATTATACCACCTATACAATATTCTCAACAACCTCAAATTTTCTCAAGTATATCATAGAATTTTTTCCCTATTTTCCATGCCTTCACTGAACCAACATAGGCGAAACTTTTAAAAACGATTAGTCATCAACTGAAAAATTGAATGTGCATCAATGAAGTTCATTATAATATGTATATAATATCTGATCCATCATCATTCTATAACCCATCTACTTATTATTAATCATTGTAACATCTATGTATTTTAAAAGGAAACACCATGCTTGATAGCATATAACATACTTCACTTCAAGCTTAAATGAATAACTAAATATTATTATTTAAATGTTATCATTATAGTGTGTATGAATAAGAATAAATTATTTATAATATATATATATATATATTCTACTCAATAGACATATATTTTTAAATTATTATACAATAATTACATTTTTTTTAATTTCGTTTTAATCATTACAAATATATTTTCTTCAAAAATGATTTTTATCTACTTTTATGTACAAATAATATTATTCATTTCTAGAAGTTTTTGAAAATTTATTTGATAAACTAAATATTATTTTTGAAATAATTATATCAAAATTAACCTATGGATAAAATTTGATAATTTTATGAAAAAGTTAAATTTTTGATGAATAGTAATAAATATTTTTTTATATAAAATACAATAGCTTTTTTTGTATTATTACGCCATAATTGTGATTTAAAAAAATTAATAAAAATATGAAATTAATAAGGTGTGATATTAATAAATAAATATTATAAAAAATAATATAGAACAAATAAATTATAAATTACCTCACGATAAATATAAAAAACCTTATCACTTCCGACACAGATCCTGCACAACATTGGTAATGTCAAATTTAGTTTATTGTAAATAATAATTTTGTGATAAAAAGTATTTTCATGAATTTTTTTAATAATTATTATTTATAATTTATTATATTGTTATATATTAAAATTTTAGATCTATATAAAATGATTCTTATCCAAATTCATCTGCACTGGATGTGTAAGGTAATAAATATCAAATTAACAAATTAAATAAGTTATCTCAACATGGTTATTTGTAAATATACATAACAAATGAATGTAAATTTTTAAATTGAACATTATAAATTTACTTTAATGATAGTAATTTAGTTTTTATTTTTTATATTAAATAATTTTCTTTTAGGTTTATGCAATGTTGATGTAGTTCTTGTGAAAGTAGAAGAAAACTCAAAAAAACATTATTATATTTAAAATTATAAGAACCAATAAATGAAACATATATTTTAATAAATTTGGATGAGTAAGTGTGATACATAAGATTATTTTGATTAAATTTTTTATCCTTTTAGATCAAATTGGATCACATTAATACCCTTATAATATTTCATTGAAAAGAACGTCATGTTGTTTTCAATATAGTTTTTAATTAGTATAACATTTTAATATATGTTTTTCTAGAATCTATTTTGAACCGTAAATATTTTTTTCATGATAAAATTTTTATCTTAATCATGATAATTTACTTTTCTATTTATTCAAAAAATTAACAAATTAAATTCTTGTATAATGATGACGCGGTATTTATTAATTTTATGGAAAAATAAAAAAAATGATATTATAAACGTTAAAATAAATAAAATCTAAGATAATTAGCCTGATCAATAAATTATAAATATAACTATGACATTTATAATATATAATAAAATATTTTGTTGGAATTTTAATCTTCTTTTAAATTTTAAAATTCATTGTTATTTAAAGAGTTAAATATGAAAAAATTATATTTCTTGAATATTATATATTATTAACTTATTTAAAAATAAAAAAATTCATGAATAATTAAAAATGGGATTTTTTTTTTCTAAAATGAAATATTCATTATCAATTTTGGACATTTGGATGTTTTTATCCCTATGATTGACTTATTATATTTTAATATTCAATATAATTCTAAAATTACCACTCAACACAATTACAAAAAGGGAATCATTCTTTCATATAATTTCAACAGCTTGAGCCTTATTTCTCCAATATCCTCTAAAACATTCTTTTCTACACTTCCCAATACACATTTTAGAGGTCTTAGTTTAGGAATAACACTATCTTTTGTGGTATTAAGGTGTTTTGAAAAGTGATTTTATAAGGACAATAAACATAAAAAGACACATGTGATTAGTCAGAATCAAGGTAAGGGGATTGTTTTGAAAGAATTATTTTATTATATATTATTGTATTTTCAATGAAAATATATTATTTTCATTCATTATTGCATATATATCAATCACCAATAATATTTATTAACATTAAATTCATTTTATAAAATCTTTTTTTAAAATTTTATAACATTTATATTCATGTATTTTAAATATAATTCTATTTTAAAAAATAGATTTCTCATAAAAAATATGATTTTTTAAAGATTATAAGTAATTAAATTATTTTATTATAAAAAATAATATATTTATTATAATGGTTTTAATGGGTTATTTATGAGAAAGAGAGATCTTAATAATTTGTTTTCTAAAAAATTGATTTGGAACATGGGTATCAGGCTAGAGGATGAGGAATGGGAGGTGAAACCATAGCCTTATATAGAATTTTCCTACAGATGACAGTTTTTTGGCAACATGGTTTTTATAATATCATTCGACTGTCATTTTAATTCAATGAAATATTATTATTTTCAAATGATTTTTTAGGATAAGTGCAATATTTTATCAAATAAGAGTTTTTGAAATTGATTGTTAGAATATTAAGTATTTTTTACATCTTTTGAAAGTAACATATATATATATATATATATATAATATTTATATTTCATATAAAGTGTTTTGAAATAGTTTTTCAAAATAAATAATTATTAATTTGATTTTCCACTGATTTTAAAACTCCTTACCCAATAATTTATTGACCATCTCATGTTTTTATAAACATTTTCATAAGTATCTTAGAATTTCTAATATGGATGGATTTTCATAAGGATTTATCATGTATTAAGAGAAATAATTATTTTATTTTTATTTTTTACAACTCTATTCAATTTTAGTGTGTTTTCTAATTCTCCAAAACATCGACTCAAAAATGTCATGGAATGTATAAAGTAATGTGTATTTTTTTATTATCATTTATATAAAAAATAAAATAATGTTTTAGTGATTAATCTAGAAGTGTGGGTTTCAAAAATAACACTTGGTAACAGATAAATATTGAAGATTACTTTTGAGATTATACATTTTCTATTGAGGGAAAAAAATTTATGTGATAGAATTTTCATTAGATAATTAAGTTCCCTTAGAATTTATAGTTTATCCAAATTTTGAAGACGAGAATTCATAATTTTCTAAAGCCTAATGAAGTAACTGTGAGGTTGAAATTCATTTAATTCGGAGAATTTAACATCCCATTATTTTTAAAAGGAAACACTATACTCGATAGTGCATAAGATATATCACATCCCGCTTAAATAAACAACTAAATATTATTATTTAATTGTGATAGTTATAACCTTACCATTAATTTTGCAGGTATGAATAAGAATAAATTATTTATTAAATAAATATATATAACCTAATTATTACAAATATATTGGTAAATTATCATAATATAATAACATTATTGTTTTTGTAAATTCATTTTAATATTCAGAAATATGTTTTCATCATAAATTATTATTATTTCATTTTCACTAAAAATAATATAATTAATTTTTATAAATCTTATAATATTTATTTCATAAATAAAATTAATTTTTGATATCATCAAATCAAAATTATCATGTGGTTATATTCTGATCATTTTCGAAAAATGTTGAATTTTTGTGAATTGTAAAAAATAGAGTTTTTTTATAAATTATGATATCTTTTTTTAGTATCGTTAAGACATAATTATGATATAAAAATTTATTAAACATGTGAAATTACCATGGTATGATATTAATCTAAAAATATTTTAAAAATTTCCCCAAACATATAAATTATAAATTACGTCGTGATAAATATAAAAAACAATGTCAGTGTCAACGTAGTGCATGAGCAGCATTAGCAAAGTGATGTTTCACTCCATATAGAAAATAATTTAGTGATAGAAAGTATTTCCATGATTTTTTAATAAAATATTATTTATTATTGATAATTTTTCACGTTTTTTCTAATTTTGTATTTATATAAACAAAATCTTATCAAAATGAATGTGCAATGCTAGAATAACACAAGAAAAGTAAAATTAACAAATTAAAGAATTTGTATTTAGAAGGACATAAGTAAATATTAATAACGGAAAAATTAAAATGATTATATTGAAAAAATTAATTTTTTTATGATAGTACTTTTTTAATTTTTACATATAAAATAATTATCTTTAATACTTATGAAATGCTGATGCAGTGATTGTGAAGACAGAATAAAATTCTATAAAATGATTTTATCAAAAATTATAAGAAATATTAAATGAACTAAAAATTGGAATAATTCTTTTTGAATGATTAATTTTAATACATATTAATATTTTGAATCGAATTTGGGACCATTTTTATCAAAATGGATTACTTTATGAACCATATAATACTATATTCAAAATAATGTCAAGTTGTTCACGCTATGGTTTTTAATTAGTGTAACATTTTAATATATGTTTTTTCATTACCTATTTTCACTTAGAAATTGAATTTTGCAATCTAAAATTTTTATATTATTCATGATAATTTTTTAAAAAATATTTAGAAAAAATTCCTTAAAGGCTTGCACAATAGTGATGTAGTATTTATTAATTTAATCGAAAAATAAAATAAATGATATCAAAAATATTAAAATTAATTTAATATGATATAATTGATTTGATCCATGAATTTTAAAGCTAAATATTAATTTTACAATATATAATAAAAAATTTTGAATTTTAATCTTTGTTGTTAGGTTTTTAAAGTCATAATTTTGAATAGTGTTAAATGTGACCAAAATTTAATTTCATGAATATAATATTTTATTAAATTATTTAAAAATCTCAAAAATATATTTAATAATTATAATTGGGGTAATATTTTTTATAAAATATAATCACATTTTATTTTTAGGCCTTTTTATGTATTTATACCTATAATAGTTGAATTATATTTTAATATTTTATGTAATTCCTAAATTACCCCTCAATTCAATTATAAAAAGGGATTCTTTGCTTCACTTAACTTCATCACCTTGATTATTTTTTCTCAAATATCCTCTTCCAAATTATATTCTCCACTTCCCTATCCATATTCTAGATGTATTAGGCTTTGAAAAATGCTATCTTTTATGGTCTCAAAGTGTTAAGAAAATCGATTTTCCAAAGAACATGAATATAAAGAAACGTATGTCATGAGTCAGATTCAAGGTAAAGGGATTCTTTTAAAAGAATTAATTTTATTATAGAATCTTATATTTTTAGAAAAATATCTTATTGTCATTAATTAGTGTAGATGTTCCCATCATCTGTAATTTATCTTGGCATGTTACATATTTTATATAGGATTTTGTTTTAATTTCATATAATTTTCATTCATGTATTTTAAATGTAATTATATTCTATTAAAAAAGAGTTCTCCGAAGAATTAGATTTTTTAAAATAATGTAAGTTATTAAATTATTTTAAACTATGAAAATAATATATCTAATAATTCTAAAGTTTTAAATTGGTTATTTTTTAGAAATACGGATCTACAAAAAATGTTTTCTTGAAAATAAGATTCAGTGCTTGGGTATCTGGTGGGAGGATGAGGAATAGGGACTGAACCCATGTACTCATAGGATATTGGCCTACCAATGATATTTCTTGTTCCCACATGTGTCTTATAATATCTATCAAGTGTCATATTAATCAGTATAAATATTATTATTTTCAATGGATTTTTTCATAGAAACACAATGGTTTTTCAAATATTTTTTTTATTTGATTTTAAGAATATTAAGTATTTTAGAAATATTTTAAAAAGTATTATATATAGAAAATATTTTTATTGGAAGAAATATAATTCGAAATAGTATTTAAATTAAGTATTATTAAATTTATTGTCGCCGATTTTAAAACCCCTTACTGGGAAATATATTGATCATTCCACATTTTTTTTAAAAGTCACAGGTGATTATGAATTTCTAAGAAGGATGTAATTTCTTAAGGATTTAGAAAACATGATAAAAAAAGTTATTATATTTTTATTTTTGTAAAAATATCTTCCATTGCATGGTGTTTTCTAATTCTCCAAATCCTAGACCTAAACGGGACATAGAATGTAGAAGGTACTATGTGTTTTTAAGTTATCCTTCGTATAAAAAAATACACAAAATGTTTTACTGCTAAATCTAGAATTTCAGGTTTGGGACATCACAATCATCATCTCCTGAACCATACTACATCTAACTAGAAAAGTCTCACTGGTTTATGTCCATGTCAATGGAGATTTACATGGGATACCATAAAATTCCCCGAAGGGTTCTATATAGATGAATGACTGGTTACTTTTGTTATAAGTGAACTCGGCCAATCCCAAGTGTTTATCCAAAGCACCACCAAATTCAATAATGCAAGAATGAATCATGTCTTCAAAGATCCTCATACATCACTATATCTGGACATCCATCTACATATGATATTACATAATACAACTCATATGAAATCTCATTTTCTCTATGAAAATTCATATATCTTTGTGAAAAGATAGAACTCCTACTTTTATGATTGGAATATATGGTAATATTTTAACTGAAATTGTAATGACACAAACTATTGAGATCATGCATCACGCTATTATTTTTAGATCATTGTTTGGGTAATCATTCTCATTTGGAATTAGATTTCAAGAACTATAGACCACCATGCGGTCACCCAACCTAAGAACACATCCAAAAGAGAAACCATATGCCGCACAAAAGAACATATAGACCTACCCAACATATTTAAGATTCAACACTCACACAGAATTCAAAATTCATTTCAATTCATGAAAATAACTATGAAATTTCACATCCCATAATAACTTCACCCCTTTCATAGTGAGAGTGGTCATTGGAGGAACCATCTTTGAGAAATCATTATCAAACATATGAAAATATCCTACCAAACAAAAGAGTCACTAAATATCAGAAACATTACGTGGTTAATCCCATGTCATAAAATCCTTCACCATAATATTATTTTTTAAGATACCATACTCTGTGACCATGTGTCCCAAGAACTTCACTTCTCAAATCAATAAATTACATTTTGTTTGAGTATTTAAAATCAATTGATTTATAAAAATTTCAACAACTACTCTCAGATGGGCCATATGATCCACCAATGTTTTATACTAAAGCTAGTTCTCATAAACAAGGACTACTAAAAACAATTTCAATTAATAATAAAATATATTTTTCATCAATTCCATAAAAACAATATGAGAATTGGATGGAAAAAAGGGAATAACATGGTACACATAATGTCCATACATACTTCTAAATGTTATCTTTTGAATTCAAGATTCATTAATTCTCAATTGGTGGTAACCATATTTAATATCACTCATTGAGAACCACTTCACCCCTTTAAACTTTTCAAATAGATCAAAAATCTATGGAAATAGATACATGTTCTTTAAAATAACTTGATTGAGTTTTCAGAAATCAATACACTTTTGAAGTGTTTTGTCATATTTCTTCACAATGAGAACAATCACCATGCAAGGTGATACACTCGGGAAAATAAATCCTTTCTCTAAAAAACCATACAATTGGGTCTTCAAGTCATTTGGTTTACCTTTTTTTACATAGTAAGAGGGAATTAATGTTTGATAAGTATCAGATATTAAATAAATAGAGAACCCCACATATTTAATGATAAGAAAAAGTGAAATATAATGAAAATACATCATGAAACTCAGTGAAAATTGATGGGATATCATCACTCAATGATTCTTTCTCCTAATCAAAGGAAAATAACAATATTACCCTACACAACTCTAGAAATGAGGTTCAGATACAACTTCACCTTAGGTCCCATTCTCCCTATAAAACATGACCCACACCATTAGATGTAGTAATGGATACCCAATAAGGATAAAAATCAATACATGATTTATGAGAAATCATCAAATCGATCCTAAAAATGATGTTAAGAGGTTTCATGTCAAGAAAAAAAATTTAGGTACACTTAATCTCTAATAGAGAAAAAAATGTTTTCGCTGACAATGTCATTTTTATATCTCCATTTCGAGGGGCATAGTAATATCCATCCCATAATACAAAGGCTCAGTAAAAGATTTGGAAAATTAAAAACATGATTTTATAGAAATGAATTATATTCACTAGTATCAAATAATGTAGTCACTAAAGATGGTGCAATAGTTATGGTACCTCTCACAATCACATTACCCATATTAGTTTCCTCTAGAGACTCTTCTACTACATGAAGAATTTTTATTTTGGATTAATGTGAAATTAAACCTTTAGTTCACGAGGAATCTAATTTAATCATATTTCTTTTAGGTGTTGATGAGCGCATTCCACTTCATGGATTAGAAAATATTTAATGAAACATATAAAAGTTACCTGATAATCCACCCAAACGATAGATCGTGGATGCCTTAGTGAGAATCCATTTTGAATACCCAACTATTCAACACTAAAATCAAGTCATAGGGTATATATTAGGAACTGTTGGAGGTATGGATGATTCCTACTATGAAAAAAAACAAAAAGACTCATCACACTTTCCCTTTTTATTAATAAAACAAATAGATCTTCCACCAGGAGAAATTGGAACTCCCATCATCCATAACTTACTAGCCAGTTCTAGATTTTCCAATCCCTTCCTATCAAGAATATATGGTCATGGAAATTTCCAAAGAGTCTCATAGCCTTATGTAGGGTTATTGGAAGATGAAATAGTATGTGAATAATTTAATACCTGATCCAGAGCATGAAACACTTTAAGGGAATTCCCAATCTCTATCGGTTAATGAGTAGCACCTAGAATTATACAATAAAAAGGAAATGTTCTGTCCACAAAATAGTGAAGGAAAAAAGATAAAAGTTTGTATGTCAACACTCCTCTTGGAGAAATCACTATAATCAAATAATTTAAATTAAAATAATAATACACCATTTGAGGCAAAAAAATATATCAATAAAGGCTAAAAACCCATGTACTAGGTTCATCACCTCTTCACTTGTCACATCCTCCACTGTAGGTCCCATGAGTCATGTACTCTTACCACCTCTAAGTGTCACTTTCCCATTACATGGACCTAGAATAAGACAATTTTCAAATTCCCAAAAGAAACATTAGGGTGAGAGAAAATGATCTAAATAAGATACTGCCTATGATTCCATAAGAAATTCTATTAAAATAAACAATTTATTCATTAAATTTAAATAAGAAAAAGGTTTGGTAAGGCATTTAAAAAATTCCCACAAAAAAACACTCATGTCCATAATATAGAAGATAAATTAAAATACATTTATGTGGACGTTTTATATAATACATTTATTTAACTAGTTTTTATGAATAAAATAGATATTTAATCATTGGACTATATTATAAAGTCAAAAAAATTAGAGCACCATGGTTATCATCCTTGAGCTGTGTTTGATCTTAGAATTAGGATCCTCACACTTCTCAATAATCATCACGAATCAAAAGAGGTGTTCACACTCAAATAAAAACCTAATTACGGGACCCATTTCAATAAATAAATCTAAACCCCAATAGGGGGTCATCATGAGAATTAATGTCAACTTTCATTTAGTTTGTTTTCTCATAATCAATGCATTTATAGGTAGTAATATTCCTAGTGTTTATGTCCAGAACACCTTGTAATGGCCCATACCTCCTTGATCCATTTCATTACTGAAATCAGGTGTGTGAGGTTTTCTGGGAGGTTATGGTGACTTATACCCAACACATTTCCAAATTTCCAAACTATTTCATGAAATAATGTCATGAAATGGTGTCACTTACTTTTCAAAATTTCCAAACTGTTTCATGTAATGGTGTCACGAAACATTTTCAATTACTTTTCTAAATTTACAAACTACTTCATTAAATAGTTTCATGAAATGGTGTCACTAATTTTTCCAAAATTCCAAACTGTTTCATGAAACTGTTTCACAAAAACATTTTCATAGTAACAGTGTCACAAAAATGGTATCACAAAAATAGTGTCACAGAAACAGTGTCATGGAAACTGTGTCATAGAAACGGTGTATCAGAAACGGTGTCACCAAAACGTTGTCCCGTAAATGGTGTCACAAAAACGGCGTCAAAAAAATGTTAGCACAAAAATAGTGTCATGAAACAGTGTCACAGAAATACTTTCATAGAAATGGTTACACAGAAACTATCTCATGAATAATGCTTCCTGAACTATTTCACTTTTCCTTTTTCAAATTCTGATATTTTTCTAGTTTCACCCATTGAGTGTTTTATTTGACAATAAATGCATTAAAATTTTTGTTTTAATGTATTTAAGTCTAATTCAAATCCCATAACTCCTATATAAATTTTCCAAAGGCTCTATATGACTTTACATAGTCAAACTACTTTAGTTTAATGTGATCATATTTTAATGGAAAATCCACCGTATCTTAAAATCTTGCTTCGTTAAATTTTCTAAAGGTGTAAAGACCCAAACTTTTATTAATGGAAATTCCTCTTGATCTAATTAAATGTAACATTATGTAAAATGGTTATATAAAATATACACTTCTTTGGTTTTATGTTTTTGGATTTCAAAATACCATTATGAATTGTTACCATTTCTAATATAGTCGTTGAACAGTGATAACATGATTAGTATAAATATAGGGCTTTAACATTTCCAATTTACTTTGATAAAGGAAGAGATGGCCTCATCTAGTAGACCATCCCCATATGAAGTCCATTTTTCGGAGCTCATAAAGGAGGTGTCTTCATTGGGATTTTCTCTTGACCAAGCCCAAGTGGAGATTCAACATGTTAAGCTTGAACAGAACTGGCTATGGGAGAAGTGGAAGTTGATAGTGATTACCACCCAAGAGATGTTATCCGAGCCACCCCAAGAGTCTGTCATCATTGCATACCTTACCCTTTGGTCTTATGAGGGTTTTATAAGGTGTTATATAACAATACCTTAGCACTATGATTATTTTCATTAATTTTTTATATAATAAATAATATACATTCATTTCATTATTGTTACTTTTTAAATAGTTTTTAAAGCACAAATAGTATTTTTAGTTAATATTGAAATAAGTAATCTATTTTTATGAATTAATAGATTTTTGAATAAAATAATATTTTAAAAAAATATTATTATTAAAAAATTACATTTTTAAAATATAGATTATTGTATAATTTTTATGAATACAATTTTAATTTTTATTACAGTTTGAAAGCTATTTTTGTCAAAACCCATGAATTTTTTATAAATGTATGTTTTTATTTTAAATGTGAAAATTCACATTTTTGGAGAATTATTTAGATAAAATGAATATTATTTTTGGTAAGAGGACGTCTAAATTGTCTAACAATGAATTTTTTATAATTTTCTGAGACGGTCAAATTTTTGTGTAAAAAATAAATACCGTTTAATTATATAATGTGTTTTAGGACATCATCATGACCCAATAGTGATGTAATAAAATACTATAAATGTTATGTTCGAATAATATATGTTTTAACATTAAAATAATGTGATTTTAGTTTTGTTTGATTTATTTTACAAAGCTTTAGTTGACCCTCTAGGACTTATAAAACATTATAGCTTTTTAAATTGATTTCCTTGAGAGTGTGACTCACCTCCACATAATCAACATTATTATTTTAAGAATTTCGGATAGTTTACTTATAAAATATATTTTTGCACTCCCATTTGGAAAAAACCATAGGAGAAAACCATGGGATGGTTTGTAGTTTTGATTAGTTTAATGTGTGGTGTCCCAAACCTAAATAATAAATAATTCCCTCTTCTTTCCTATATAAACCCATTAAAGATCCCACTTACTCTTCACTCAAAGCCTTTGGAGTTCATCCAACCTCTGCCCTCCTCTCTCTAGAATCCTCCCAAGGTGCCCCAAGCTCCCAAGAAGCCCCTCTCAAGCCCCTCCCAAGCCTTTGGGATCACACTTCTAAGGGATTTCTTCCTTTCTCATTTTTGTCCAATTTTCCTTAAGTTGTTATGCCATTTTATTTTCAATTAAAATTTTTGGGGTATGATTTCTCACCTCCCCCATAATACCCTATTTATGTTTGAATTATTAGAGACCCCTTCCTCTCTCATTAATGCGTCCCATGTACACATGTTACCATGCCGAAATTCCATAAAGAATTTCTCTCTCCTCATTTGCATTCAAGAAATTCATTTGTATTGTGAATCAAAACTCCATTAATTATGTTGGTACATGTATCTATATGACCTGGTTACTTTAAATTTCATGTAAATTTTAAGATACACCCTTTTCTCTCTCATCAACCTTTTTTATGAAGTCTTATGTCACGTCGTTATACTGCCGAAATTCCCCGCCATTTTCCAAGCCAACATCATTGTGTAGTGAATACCATGACCATTTCTCTATGAAGGGTATTCAACTTTATTCACTTTTACGTATTGATGGAAGAGTTTCATGTATTAATTCTACCTTCCATTTCTGTCAAATAAATTATGATTCTTAATGAATCTATATTGTATGATCTTGTGGCACACTTATGCATGAAATGAAATGTTTTAGAAGGGTACGCCCTGATAGCGCTCAAATGCATTTGGTAAATATTAGTATCATGATACATCAAGTGAAAGGAGGATTTACTCATGCTAATTCAAGTTCAATGAGCATTTACTTATGCTAATTCAACTGCAATGATGTTTTACGCATGAAACATGTGCAATTAGCCTTGTCTCATGGTAATTCCATGTTAAGTATTGTTGCCACATTTCCATGTTGTGATAATCATGATTTATCATTCCTTTATGTTAATGTTTCTTTTATGATCCATTGATATTCCTATTTCGTAAAATTTATTGTATTCTTTAATTTATGCCATGTTTACTCCCTTACTGGGCTTCATATCTCACCCTTTTCTTATGCATTTCCTCAGGTTACCCCATGAAATGCTAAGTATGAGGGAATATAGTGGTCATGTAAAGGATGTTTTCAATAAAGATGTGTGTTTTATGTTTAAATTTGTTATGTAATGATCCGAATCCCCAAATACACTAGACCTCTTGATCTTCCATGTTTTATCAATTGAAGAGTTTATATAATAAATCATGTTTAAATGTGTAATAATGAGAAGGGTTATTATAGTTGGTATCAAAGGATAGGTTTAGTTATTTTTGGGATTAGGATTAGAAAAACCTAGTGAAATCTTTACAGATAAGACTATGTATTATAAAAACATACCATTGTTTTGGTGAGAATTTATTAAATGGATTATCAAGCAAATACATCCATGTTATGATAAGAGCAGCTAGAGGCAGCTCTGGCACAAATGTACCTAGGTGTGAAAACACCAAAAAGGAGTTTCGGGATTGACCCTGGGTATCCCGGTACATGACAATGGGCCTTGTTTCACTGTTGGTTATGACACTCCCAAAGAAAATGCTTTTGTAACATCTTGGTTTTGGGTGCCGCCCAGAGGTTCCTCGTACCCGGTTAGTCACATGTCCTCAAGTGCATTTCCCCGAACCCCAGTGGCTGCCGACTAGAAGTGAGGGCCTTAGGTGTGATAGTGGGGAAACAATGACCTCATTGGTAGAGTAACACAATGGAAGTAAAACAGATAACAATAGCATATGATGTAATAAGACAATACAATAGTAAATAGGAGAATATGAAATTAATAACAACTGATGAAATATATATATATATATATATAATGCATGATACATATGTCTAGGAAAGTATCCAAACAAGTCACAATGCTGGAATATAGTACTAAACCAGAGTAAAAAAGAAAAGAAAGTAAACATCTCCACAGCATTGCAGGCCTCAACTAGGTCCCATGCTCCCCATCTCAACAGTAATCAAGTACCAGAAGTAGAAGGGAGCCTTCCCTTATCTATACCTATAGAAATATATTCTGTTTGGACCCAAAAACATGACCCAAACAGGGTGCGAGACTAATCCTAGTATGCAACCACCCAAAGATATGTGTGTAACAGTCAGTGAATATATATGACAGTAAAATAATAAAAAATAAGCTGTGAACAAGGAAGTATGTAACACCCCAGGTAAATAAATAATATTACATTTTCATATTTATCCATATTTTTGAATAAAATATTAACATTACTTTAAAGGGAATGCTATGCTCAAGGGCGTACCAAATATGCAACAACGAATTTCATTGAAATATTACATTGCACTCTAATAATAAAATAATATTATTTTAAAAGGTAGTTAACTCCTAGCCATTGTAATGACGGGAAATAATGGAACTAACTAGAAAATGATTATACATGTTTGTCAAATATTTTTACTTTTATCCAATAAATGTTGGAGTCTTAAAATGAAAATGAATCCAACTTTAAACATAAATCTTCTAATATTCTTTAAAAGGTCGATTAACCACCTTTATATGGAGAACCCTTTTTAAATATACTTTTGAAAATTTTATATGTTGTATTTGACAAAATAAAATCCTTCTTTAGAATCTAGACATCAAAATTTACTTTGTGTAAAATTTTGTTATTTTTCCGATAAAGATCATTTTTATTGAAAATGTTGCATTTTAATTCAAAACCTCCTTTTAATCTGATTTATTTATATGGATAGATTATATTTATAATTTAGATTAAAGTTTATTTAGAATATATTTTTACTATTTAATCTAATGGTGGTCATTGGAATTAATTTCACTTTGAAATTGGACTTAAACTAGTGTCAATCTTTTAATAGATATTGTTTCTTAAAAACACGCTATTTGTTTTGACAGCGGGAATTAATTATTAAATTAATTAATGCAACACATGTGTTTTAAATTTTGTAAAATAGACATCATTTTTGAATTCAGAATATCAAATATATCTTAGGGTGAATTTTTGGTATTTTTCTGAAAAACATCAATTTTTGATGAATAGTGAAACCACTAAGTGGTAGTTTAAAAACTAATTTTTTTCATTTAAATGAAACTTTACCACTTCTTTGATTTTAATTTCAAAAATCCGACATAAATGGTTGTCATTAGGATGTAAATTTTGGTTCAATGGGATTAAAATAATTTTTTGGTGAATAGTAACTTTTAGGTTTTTAATCGCGATTAGAGGTAATTATTGTAATTTAAGGTAAAAATAATGTTTTAATAATATGAAATGACCTAGACACATGTCCTACCCTCTTTGGATGTGTCATGGCCGACCTATAAAATCCATGGGTCAACTTGGGGACCCCATGGAGCCACTTTGGTTGGAAAATGACATAAATAACGTTTTATTTAATGTTAAAATAAAAATTTCACAAGCATGAGTTGTTTTACTAAAACAATTTTCAAATGGGATTATACAAGTCATATTTTTGACTATAAATATTCATTAGAAATCTAAAATGATTTCCTACATCATGATATTTTTTTATACTTTTTATACATTAAATAAATTAAATTATTTAAGACATCATGATGATGCAGCGATTACCTCATTAATAAAATATTTAAACAAAATGAAAAGATAATGTTAAAACTATAACATACACTTGTCAAATACCTTTTGGATGTGTGGATTTAGAAATATTATTACCTTATCCTTAAAATATATAATTTTGGGACCATTAAAATCCGAAAATCATTTTATAATAAATTCACCTTTTATAACTTTCCAAGAGTGCCCCTCCTCTCCTCTTATAAAAGGCCCCCACCTCTAGCACCTTACACACACCTCTCAAGACTTTGTCTTGGCCAAACCCTGCCCATTACATCTCTTCAAATCCCTCTTTTCATCATTGAAGCCTCACTTTGGGTAGAATCATTTACAAGGAAGCCTTTGAGCTCAAATCAAAGAGAGTTACCCGATTTAAATGTAATGTCTTCCCTTGTGTTCTTTTGTTTTATTTTGCTTCTCCAAACCCCTAAACTCTTTTTATTATTATTTTTTGTAACAACACCAGTATCGTAAATATACTAGGATGTTTTTATAATAAGGATTCGAGATACACTTTTACACAGCTCTGCCTAATGGTTAAAGAACATACTATTTTTTTGGATGGAGAATTACTGCCACACGAAACGATGATTGTTCAATATTCTTTTAACACCTTCAAAGGTGGCCATTAAAATTTCACTATATTTATATGATATATAATATGTTTATGTTTTCCTTAAGATTCTGTATTTTTCATTTATGTCATACCTTTATGGTTTCCATTATGGGAAAACGCGATATCTTCATTTTAGGAAGTGTGGACTACCGCCCCCTCAAAATGATTTGATTCGTTAATCCCATATGTGGGACGTATAAAGGATGGAATTAATGGTATTACATATGATATCCTACTGGAATTATAATATACCTTTATATCATTATTATTTCATTCCATTGAATACAAAAAAAAAGAAATGAAAGTACCGTTCATGCGTACGTATGGCTTACCGTCTCCATGAACGGTACATTTCATTTCTTATCTCCAAATGTTATGTACTATTATATGTACATATATATAATGAATATATATGTAATAATTTACATCTAAATTATGGATATCATTCTGGAAATATAATATATATATCTATCATTTTTTTAATTCCATTAATATGACAAAAATGAAAGTAGCGTTCATGCGTACGTACGGCCTACCATCTCCATGAACCGTGCTTTTAATTTTTTATCTCCAAATGCTATGGAATAGTATAAAATGAATATATACTGGATATATATGATATTTGAAACATCAATACTATTCTGCATATGATGTACCTATAACTACATCGAAAATTCTTTTCCAACAAGTTCAATTTTTACTCATGTACCAAACATCGACAAAAACGTCTGATATGAACTCACTTTATTAACCAATTATTATAAAATTATAATATGGGATATGAACTTAATAATAATATTTAAAGGAGTTCCTTGAGAAATTATAAATTGACCAAATTTTATTATTCAGGAGATTAAAGAACGATCGAGTCATGTCGGACACAAGGTAAGGGATCCCACCTCTCTCGTTCTTTTCAAGTACTCTCTTTTATGTCATTTCTTTTATGCACCATGTTCTTATGTTGGAGGATGTTATTTTATATCCCTATTTCTGTAATTTTTATGTTAATGTGATGAGATACCCTACTTGATCTCATCAATCCATTTTTGGAAGTTTTATGTGGCGCTGTTAGGCTTCCAAATTTTCATAAGGGGAATTTCATCTCACATTTTAGTCCAGTGAGATTCATGCTACATTGGCCACTATTTCCTTTTGTGAGGTGTATGTAATGACAATTATTTTACTATTTGTATAATATACTCTCATTTATGGGTAGTTACATCTTCATTGTATGACCCTTCTTTCATGGGGTGTACATTTCGAATGTTTTCCAAATTGGTATGGAACCTTTCACCCTCCTCTTTTTAAAAGACTTCTTTTGTTATGTCTTTTAATTTACATCTTTTTATGTAGGGATATGTTCTTATATATCCTTATTTATGTATATTTTATGTCCAAGTGATGATATACCATTTTATCTCTCATCAACTAATTTTATGAATTTTAAAGTGACGTTGTTAGGCTGTCGAATTTTACCAAGGGAACTTCTTAACCCAATTTTGATTTCTTTGGGTTAAACATGTAGTTATTGAATATTTCATCCTTTGAATATGTTTGAATGACCTTTTATTGTTTTAAACTTAATACCCACTTATATTGGGTGTATTTATATTTTTCACACATAATTATGAGATTGATTTATCCTTAATTTAAGGATACCTTCTTTATAAGGGATTTCATCTCATTTTACACATCCATTGAGACTTCATTGTTGTTAGGAACCAATTCACTCTTATATGGTGTATATACTGTCCCTTGGAATATTATATCATGAATCCATTTATTCTCATGATATTATAATGTTTTGATTAAATGTTATTCCTCAATTGTGGTATTCAAGTGTCTCTCATTTTGTTAAAATCCCTTTAACTAAAATATCATTTTAAATGTTTTAATGATTTATTCTTATAAATATTTCTCATAAATATCCATGTTTTAAAAATGGTTTTTAGGATTTAATTATATGGATATTAATGGTTTAAAATGTTAAAA
The DNA here is from genome assembly GCA_963277665.1 of Viscum album. NCBI lineage: Eukaryota > Viridiplantae > Streptophyta > Magnoliopsida > Santalales > Viscaceae > Viscum > Viscum album. Next base: position 1,070,611,626 of record OY728121.1, on the reverse strand, counting down.
ACTTCAAAGTGGTATGGGACACTTTAATTCAAAAATCTCTTTATTAAATGTTTTAAATGGTTTTGAAAATGGTTTTTTGAATGGATTCATTATCTTAGAATGTTATATTGTTATTGAAATGTGGGAATTTTATCTTTCCTTTATGATTAAGTTATGTTCTATGATTATGTTATGGTTCTTGGGCATTATTTATGAAGACGGGTGGTTCCGTGATAAACTATGGGCGGGTGAGCCCGATATAGCTCTCCAATGCATTGGGTAACGCGAAGGGGTTAAACGTTAAGGTTTCTACAAATAGATTTAGGGAATATACTGTGATGGGTATTCCAAACATAACCAAGAGGGTTACTCCCTACGTAATAATGTTATGAATTCCTCAAGTTACCTTTATGTCTTATGATTTCTATGATTTATTCATGATTTTATGAGGTATGTTAAAGTGCTTATGTTTTATGGGTAAAGTATGATTTCATTATTATGTATATATGTACTCATGTTCCCTTTCCATACTTTTTAAAACCCTTACTGAGATTTTTAAGCTCATCCCAAGTTTGTGAAATGTTTTTCACAGGTCAAGGGAATGGCACATGATATGATGACAGTGTCAAGGAAGTGTCAAGAAAGAATCCATGTTTTATATTAAATATGTTTCCATTGATGGGAAAAATGAATACTATCTTTTATGTAACCACTTTGTTTAAATGTTGAATGTAATGAAAGTTTTATGATCTAATTCTCTAAAACTCTAAACATAAAAAGATACTCAATGTGTAATCTTGTAATAACTCAAGATTAAGTAAGGTTTAAGGGTGGGGCCGTATAGTTGGTATCAGAGGTCAGATTAGATAACTTTAGAGGTTAGAGTGTTGTTTATGAAAAAGTGAAAAGTTGTGTATAACCACAATGGTTAGTATATTAGATGGAGTTATAGTTTTTTTTGAATGTTAGAATGAGTTTGAGATAACTTGGATAAGTATATCTTGGTGTTTATCTTCCTCTTTTTTATTTGATTATTTTACTGATATACTCACACTGTCATTTTTGGTTTTAGTAAATGGCTGGATCTAGCAGGAACGAAATTAACTGTGGATTTGAAGAAAACTGTGATGGTTTTATGAAAGAACAACTGAATGATATGGGATCTGCAATGAGAACTCTTGTGGTTATCCTCAACCAACTATATGGAGTCATTATTGACCACCTGAACCTTAGTTATTTTTATAAGGCATCGTATATGCGAGAAACAAATCCCTACAGAAGTTCAGGTAATAATCATAGAGGTAAGTATGTTCAAAAATATATGTTTCAAATATGTGGAAAGAAACACATAGGTAAATGTTTCAAAGGGACAAAAAGATGCTATATATTTGAAAATTAAGGTCATAAAGCAATAACCTGCCATGGAAAGAGGAAGCATCTAGTTGACTCTAGGAAAGGGAAAGAAGTTATTTCTGAAGGATAAATTGAATGTTTTAAATGTGGTGTGAATGGTCATTATGAAAACACATGTCCTACGAAGAAGTTTCAGGAATGGGGTCACCAAGATCGTACAAATATTCATTTACAAATACCTAATTCCATTACGATTGAGGATGAAGAAACTGACAATGAAGAATTAAAGGTATGGATTATTTCTTAACATATGTTTTCCTATTATTGGAATCTTAGGATATGATTCATGATTATATTTGTAGGAAATAAGTATTTCAGAATATGTTGAAAAGGAATGGCTAATGGATCATGAATAATGTTTAATGATTAAGAAGTCATCATATAAGGGATTCAAGAGTTATGGTAGATTTTAGGATGGTGAAATTATTAGATGTATTAAGTCTATTTTGATAATGGGGTTACATTAGAAGAATTTTTATTGTAACCCTGATGTTTGATATACAAAAATTTTATTCAAGGAATAATTATCCTTTCTTTTGTGGATATAGTTATAAAGAACCATTTGGGTTTATATGATCCTTGAATTTGAGGCAATTACTGGTTAATGCATTTTGGGTTGCAAAATAGAAGTTATCAGATAACCTTTGTGGTTAAAATATGTTATGGTTATTTTTGATGAATTTATATCTTTTTGAGGAATTTTATAAAATTATATAGTTTTTGAAATGGGACAACACGCAGACCGTGTGACAACCCACCCCGTCGGACGAAGCTGCGGGAATCGAACCCACAACCAAAGTGAAACTGGTATTTATCGCCTACCACTGGACTACGTGAAGTCCCTGGTTAGTTTGAATGATTCTTTTTAGTTATATGATTTTATGAATTAAGAGTAAGTTGATTTTTGGTTATCAATGGAAATGATTAGCCTATCATGGAGGATATGTGATTAGGTTAATTACTTTTCAGTATGAGACTGTAAGAGTAACTGATGTTATTTTGGAGAAAAATGTTAAAATTTATCTTAAGAGACTATGTGATTAAATCCTTCAGAGAATTGGGTTTCAATCTTAGTTTGGTTAACTTTTTAGAGTTTTATGGATAGATGTCTATTGAATGGTCTTTGTTGAACTTTGGGTTTTGTTTGAAAATTTTTGGAGATTAAGAATAGATTTTTTTTTACAAAGGATTATCCTTTTTGGGTATTATCTGATCTCATACTAACCTTTTTGGTTTTAGTAATGGTTAAGGACTAAAGACATGGGAAATATATAGTTCTCTATTGTGGATTAGGTGATTCTCTAGAAGTTTATTATTGCTCTCTTAATGTGAACAGGTCATCCCAAATACATGTCTTTTGGAGAAAATATGATTTCGTGTAAGAAATCTAGTAAAAGTTGAAAGTCTACATGAAAATTAAGTATGCTTCCTTATGTTTTACTTAAGCTCGTAAATAAATTCCTCAATGAAAAGTAACTTAAAACAAAAATGTTGTCTGTTAATTTTTCCTACTGGGGAATCAAATACCGTTTAACCCATCACAAGTTTTTGGTTTTCTTGTTGTTAACTTTCTCCTAGACATGTTTACTATGACTCTCCATCAGAACCTGACCCTTTGTTTTTTCCTCCATATCCATATTTTCATACTTGGAATCCAAGTATGGGTTAACTCAGGTGACATTTGTACTTCTCTCCGATTCTTTTAAAGTGAAAGCTTTACTGACTCTTGTTCCGATGTGGGATTTTCAATGAAGTTTCCAAGCCCAATTTTAAAATTGTGAGGACACAATTCCCAAAATGGGGGAAGGATGTAACACCCCAGGTAAATAAAGAATATGAAATTTTCATATTTATCCATATTTTTTAATAAAATATTAATATTACTTTAAAGGGAATGCTATGCTTGAGGGCATACCGAATACGCAACAATGAGTTTCTTTGAAATCTTATGTTGCACTCTAATAATAAAATAATATTATTTTAAAAGGTAGTTAACGCCTAGTCGTTGTAATGGAGGGAATGAACAGAACTAACTACAAAATGATTATATATGTTTGTCAAATATTTTTACTTTTATCCAATAAATTTTGGAGGCTTAAAATGCAAATGAATCCAATTTTAAGCATAAATCCTCTAATATTCTTTAAAAGGTCGATTAACCGCCTTTTGATGGAGAACCATTTTTAAATATACTTTTTACAATTTTATATTTTGTATTTGACAAAATAAAATCCTCCTTTAGAATCTGGACATCAAAATTTACTTTGTGTAAAATTTTGTTATTTTTCCGATAAAGATCATTTTTATTGAAAATGATGCATTTTAATTCAAAACCTCCTTTTAATATGATTTATTTATATGGATAGTTTATATTTTTAATTTATATTAAAGTGTATTTATAATATATTTTTACCATTTAATCTAATGGTGATCATTGAAATTAATTTCACTTTGAAATTGGACTTAAACTAGTGTCAATCTTTTAATAGATATTGTTTATTAAAAACACGCTATTTGTTTTGACAGCGGGAATTAATTATTAATTAATTAATGCAATATATATGTTTTGAATTTTTTAAAATAGACATCAATTTTTAATTTGGAATATCAAATATATCTTAGGGTGAATTTTTGGTATTTTTTTGAAAAACATCAATTTTTTATGAATAGTGAAACCACTAAGTGGTAGTTTAAAAACTGATTTTTTTCATTTAAATGAAACTTTACCACTTCTGTGATTTGAATTTAAAAAATCTGACATACATGGTTGTTATTAGGATGTAAATTGTGGTTCAATGGGATTAAAATAATTTTTTGGTGAATAGTAACTTTTAAGTTTTTAATCGCGATTAGAGGTAATTAATATAATTTAAGGTAAAAATAATGTTTTAATAATATTAAATGACCTAGAAACATGTCCGGCCCTCATTTTATGTGTCATGGACGACCACGAAAATCCATGGGTCAACTTGGGGACCCCATGGAGCCACTGTTGTTGGAAAATGACATATATTACTTTTTATTTAAAGTTAAAATAAAAATGTCACAAGCATGAGTTTTTTTACTAAAACAATTTTAAAATGGGGTTATACAAGTCATATTTTTGACTATAAATATTCATTATAAAGATAAAACTATTTCCTATATAATGATATTTGTTTATACTTTTTAGACATTAAATAAATTAAATTATTTATGACATCATTATGATGCAGTGATTACCTCATTAATAAAGGATTTAAATAAAATGAAAAGATAATGTTAAAACTATAACATATACTTGTAAAAGACCTTTTGGATGGGTGGATTTCGAAATCTTATTACCTTATCCTCAAAATATATAATTTTGGGACCTTTAAAAACCGAAAATCATTTTATAATAATGTAACCTTTTATAACTTTTCAAGAGTGCCCCTCCTCTCCTCTTATAAAAGGCCCCCACCTATAGCACCATACACACCTCTCAAGCCTTTTTCTGGGCCAACCCCTACCTATTCCATCTCTCCACATCCCTCTATTCATCATTGAAGCCTCACTTTAGGCAGAATCCTTTCCAAGGAAGCCTTTGAGCTCAAATCAAAGAGAGTTACCCGATTTAAAAGTAATGTCTTCATTTGTGTTCTTTTGTTTTATTTTGCTTCTCCAAACCCCTAAACTCTTTTTATTACTTTTTTTTTCTGACAAAACCAGTATATTAAATATACTAGTATTTTGTTATAATAAGGATTTGATCTACACTTTCAAACACCTCCGTCTAATGGTTAAAGAACATACTATTTCTGTGGATGGCGATTTACTGCCACACGAAATGATGATTGTTCAATATTCATTTAACACCTTCAAAGGTGGCCATTAAGATGTCAATATATTTATATATGATATATTATATGTTTATGTTTTCCTTAAGATTCTGTATTTTTCATTTATGTCATACCTTTATGGTTTCCATTATGGGAAAACGCGATATCTTTATTTTAGGAAGTGCGGACTACCGCCCCCTCAAAGTGATTTGATTCATTAATTCCATATGTGGGACACATAAAGGATGGAATTAATGGTATTACATATTATATCCTAATGGAATTATAATATACCTTTATATCATTATTATTACATTCCATTGAATACAAAAAAAAAGAAATGAAAGTAGCATTCATGCGTACGTACGGCTTACCGTCTCCATGAACGGTACATTTTATTTCTTATCTCCAAATGTTATGTACTATTTTAAGTACATATATATAATTAATATATAGGTAATATATTACATCTAAATGATGGATATAATTATGGAATTATAATATATATATCTATCATTTTGTTTTAATTCCATTAATATGAAAAAAATAAAAGTAGCGTTCATGCGTACGTACGGCCTACCGTCTCCATGAACGATGCTTTTAATTTTTTATATCCAAATGATATGGAATAGTATAAAATGAATATATACTGGATATATATGATATTTAAAACATAAATACTATTCTGGATATGATTTACCTATAAATACATGGAAAATTCTTTTCCAACAAGTTCAATTTTTACTCATGTACCGAACATCGACAAAAACGTCTAATATGAACCCACTTTATTAACCAATTATTATAACATTATAATATGTGATATTAACTGAATAATAATCTTAAAAAAAGGTCCTTATGAAATTATAAATTGACCAAATTTTATTATTCATGAGATTAAAGAACGATCGAGTCATGTCAGACACGAGGTAAGGGATCCCACCTCTCTCGTTCTTTTCAAGTACTCTCTTTTATGTCATTTCTTTTATGCTCCATGTTATTATGTTAGAGGATGTTATTTTACATCCCTAATGCTGTAATTTTTATGTTACTGTGATTAGAGATCCTATTTGATCTCATCAATCCATTTTTGGATGTTTTATGTGGCGTTGTTAGGCTACCGAATTTTCATAACGGGATTTTCATCTCACTTTTTATTCCTATGAGATTCATGCTACATTAGACACTATTTCCTTTTGTGTGGTGTATGTACTGCCCATTATTTTACTATTTTTATAATTTAATCTCATTTATGGGTAGTTACATCTTCATTGTATAACCCTTCTTTCATGGGGTGTACGTTTCGAATGTTTCCCAAATTGGTAAGGGAACCTTTCACCCTCCTCTTTTTAAAAGACTTCTTTTGTTATGTCTGTTAATTTACATATTTTTATGTTGGGAGATTTTCTTCTATATCCTTATTGATGTAAATTTTATTTCCAAGTGATTATATACCATTTTCCCTCTCATCAATTAATTTTATGAATTTTAATGTGACGTTGTTAGGCTGTCGCATTTTACCAAGGGAACTTCTTAACCCAATTTCGATTTCTTTGGGTTCAACATGTAGTTATTGAATATGTCATCCTTTGAATATACGTGAATGACCATTTATTGTTTTACACTTAATACCCACTTATATTGGGTGTATTTATATTTTTCACACATAATTATGAGATTGATTTATCCTTAATTTTAGGATACCTTCTTTATAAGGGATTTCATCTCATTTTACATTTCTATTGAGTCTTCATTGTTGTTATGAACCAGTTCACTCTTATATGGTGTATATACTATCCCTTGGAATATTATATCATGAATCCATTTATTCTCATGATATTATAAAGTTTTTATTAAATGTTATTCCTCAATTATGGTATTCAAGTGTCTCTCATTTTGTTAAAAACCCTTTAACTAAAATATCATTTTAAATGTTTTAATGATTTATTTTTATAAATATTTCTCATTAATATCCATGTTTTAAAAATGGTTTTAAGTATTTAATTATATGGATATTAATGGTTTAAAATGTTAAAACTTCAAAGTGGTATGTGACACATTGATTCAAAAATCTCTTTATTAAATGTTTTAAATGGTTTTAAAAATGGTGTTTAGAATGGATTCATTATCTTAGAATGTTATATTGTTATTGCAATGTGGGAATGTTATCTTTACTTTATGATTAAGTTATGTGCTATGATTATGTTATGGTTCTTGGTCATTGTTTATGAAGGCGGGTGGTTCCGTGATAAACTAAGGGCTGGTGAGCCCGATATAGCTCTCCAATGCATTGGGTAACGCGAAGGGGTTAAACGTTAAGGTTTCTCCGAAGAGATTTAGGGAATATACTGTGATGGGTTTTCCAAACGTAACCAAGAGGGTTACTCCCTACGTAAGAAAGTTATTAATGCCTCAAGTTACCTTTATGTATTATGATTTCTATGATTTATTCATGATTTTATGAGGTCTGTTAAAGTGCTTATGTTTTATGGGTAAAGTATGATTTCATTATTATATATATATGTACTCATGTTTCCCTTCCATACTTTTTATAACCCTTACTGAGATTTTTATGCTCATCCCATGTTTTTGAAATGTTTTTCACAGGTCAAGGGAATGGTACATGATATGATGATAGTGTCAAGGAAGTGTCAAGAAAGAATCCATGTTTTATTTTAAATATGTTTCTGTTGATGGAAAAATGAATACTATCTTTTATTTAACCACTTTTTTAAATGTGGATTGTAATGAAAGTTTTATGATCTAATTCTCTAAAACTCTAAACCTGAAAATATCCTCAATGTGTAATCTTGTAATAACTCATGATTAAGTAAGGTTTAAGGCTCGGGACTTATAAAGTACACATAGTAAAAATCCTACAAATTCAATTGCATCCAGTTGGACACATTTTAAGAAAGAAACTAATCAAATGAATGTTACCCTCTGGGAAGTACTCACAACCTAACCCTTCTAGTTCAATGAAAAAAACACAAGAAACCCTCTGGGAAGAACTCACAATCTATCCCTTGTGGTTCAGCTTTAGCAAAGACACTCTCAAGAAGCACTCATCATCAATTCCCCCTGTGGTATCGTATCGGTAACTAATAGTCACTCCGAGGAAGCACTCAACATCCAATTACCCATGTGGCCCACATCGAGGTAACTACAAACACACTGAGGGAGAACTTATGTCCATCCCCACTATGGTCTCGCAACACAAAAGTAAAAAGACACTCTAGAGAATCCCCCAACGTCAATTCTCCCTATGGTATACTACACCAGGTTCCAATAGTCTTGGGTAAGTAAATTGTGCACAAATAATACATAGAAGCCAAAGTAAACCTCAAGAAATACTTAGATAAACAATCTACACCGTCTCATTACATGTTAGAAAATAATCACTCCATCCTAACAATACTAGTCATGGAAAACAAAGCATCCTAACATGCAAGCTAGATCAAAGGGTCAAAATAAGAAAACATTGTAAAAACCTCCATAGCATGGAAAAATTAACCCTATTCATAAAGAAACAACCTCTATCCAAACAAATAAGGAATAAAAGGAAAAATAGGGTGAAAAACCATAAACACGCAATACCACGTTCTAGGGTATTGGTCAATTTTGTACATAAATTTCCAAGACTATATATGGAAAGTCACAAACCACCTACCTCGACATCGTGAGATCGATATATGTGAAACCCAAACCTTGATTCCCCCTACAACACAATATATATACAAAAATGCTAAAAACATTCAACCAGGGATATCTCGTTAAAGAGGAGAAATCAAGAGATGAAGTTCAAGAAAAATGGATAACTCACCGATGTTATTCTAACAAAACCAAAAAAAGTCGAATTGGAGGATGGATGTCAAGTTGGAGGCTCAGAGAAGATTTGTGGCTATACGGGAACTCCTGGAAAAAATAGGTCAATGAGAAGTGTGTTCTATCCATTAGACACGACCCAAATCCATTTAATGAAATAAAAAAAAGTAAAAAATGTGTTCTTTAAAAGTTCACGGTGTGTACATTCCTTTTCTGGCCTCCTCTTTAGGAAGTCCCCAGGTCACCACACATGACCATGTACTTGGCCGTTACATGACCAGTACTCAATTACCCATGGCAACCGGGTACACGGTGTGTACTCCTAAAATTTCTAGAAACTCCTATTTTTCTAAAAAACAACCAAAAAAATGATTCATACCTGAAAAAAAGATCCGAGTTCATACAAACTTCCCCCTTATAGATATTCATCCCCGAATTTACCTCTCAAGGCGGCATATAGGAAGAAACCTAGAATAGCTCCGGCCACTGAGATCATACATCGGCCTTCCTCTCCCAAGTCATGTCATGTACTCGCATGTGCTATCATAGCACTCGTACCAGAGGAACAGAATGGCCACAGATATTCTTCTCACTTTGATCTGCAATCCAGATAGGATGCTCCTTGAATGATGCATCCACCTCTAGTTCAACCTCCTCAAGTTGAAACACATGAGACGATTTTGAGAAGTAACATCAGAGATGAGAAACATGGAAGACATCATGCATAGATCAGTACCTCTAGCGTAACTGCAGCCGATAGGAAACCAGCCCAACTCTCTCCAAAACCACAAATGGCCCAACATACCTCGGCGAAAGCTTACCCTTTCTCATAATCCTCCTATTTCCCAACCTCGGTGTGACATGCAAGAAAAACATGATCTCCAACCTCAAACTCCATAGGTCATCTCCGTCGATCAGTATAAGACATCTATCTTTATGGTGTAGTAGTCATCCTCTTCCGAATCAACTTTATCTTCTATGTGGTATCTTGGACAAGATAAGGTCCCAAAAAAGCTGCCTCTCCTGTCTCCAGTTAGTATAAGGCTGATCGGCATGGCGTTCCGTACAAAGCCTAATAAGGTGCAATTTGAATAGTTTCTTGAAAACTATTACTATAGGAAAACTCCACGAGAGGTATGTGATTCTCCCAAGAAGCTCCATAATCTAGGATGCATGCTCGAAGAATGTACTCAAGCACCTGAATCATACGCTCAGACTGGACATCTATCTGAGGATGGTATGCTATACTCAAAAGTACCTATGTACCCAAATCCCCTTGAAGTCCCTGCATGACCCAAGAAGTAAAACGTGCATCCCTGTCTGAAAAAATGGAGTGTAGAACTCCATGTAAATGTACAATATCTCAGATGTACAACCTTCCCATCTCATTAACACTAAATGTCTCCCTAATCGACAAGAATTGAGAAACCTTCATGAGTCTATCAATGAAAACCCAAAAAACATAATTCCCTGTAGGAGACCTCGGTAAACCTGTCACAAATTCCATCGCGACATCGTTACACTCCACTCAAGAATGGGTAACTGCTGCAAAATCCCTTCTGGTCGCTGATGCTCCATCTTCACCAGCTGATAGGTGGAACACCTCATGACAAAACTAGCAACATATCCCTTCATACCTGGCCACCAATATTGACGGTGTAGATCACGATACATCTTTTTGACGGCAGGATAAGCTGCCCAAACTGAGGAATAAAATTCATGCATCAGTTCCTCATGTATGTCTGCTAGCACCCACATGCGTCCATGAAAATGAAAGATCTCATCCTTGCATACTGTCCACCCATGAATAGGGTCCTCTCCCAGTGCACTCTCTTATAGGAAAAGGCCTTATGAATCTGATAGCTTCCTCATTTTCGCTCGATCAAGAAGAGTAGAGGCAACAGCTATAGAAGAATGGAAAGTCTACCCTTGTCTTTTTTGAACCTCTAAATGCATCTTAGAGAACAGATCTGTAAGTTTCCACTCACTATTGGCCTCCTAAAATGCATGTATCTGAGTACTCCTACTCAATGCATCAGCCACTGCATTTCCCTTCCCATGCGTATAGGAATGCTCAATGTCAAAGGGCTGAAGATAATCAAACCGCATTCGCTGTCTCAAATTCAGATCACACTGAGTGAAGACATACTTGAGAAACTTATGGTCAGAAAAAACCATAGAATTATCTCCTAGAATATAATGTCTCCAATGTTTAAAGCATGAACAACTGCATCCAACTCGGGGTTGTGCGTCGAGTGATTCCTCTAATGTGGAATTGGCTACAGAGACATATATGTAACAACCCCTTATCCCTACATAAGCACTACTTCCATCCCAATACCTGATGCATCAAAGTAAACAGTATATCTCTTACATGTCTCTATAAATACTAGTATTAGTGCTGAAGTCATCCTCCCTTTCAGCTCCTGAAAGGCTAACTCCCAAGAATCAGACCACAAGTACTTCACCCTTCTTATTCAGACCCATCAGTGGTGTTTCTAAGCATGAGAAGTCCTGTATGAAACATCTGTAGTAACCAGAAATCCTTAGAAACCACTGTACCTCAAAGATGTTCTTTGGCTGCTCCCAGGAAACTGCTGATCTCACTTCCTCTGGGTCTACAGATACTCCTATCTCTGAGATAACATGACCCAAAAAGTGAATTTGGTCCATCAAAAAGTGGAATTTTGAGAGCTTAGCATATAACTGATTCTCTCTCAGTTTATTCAAAACAATCCCAAGATTGATAGCATGGCTATATAGAGTGTGAGAGTACACCAAGATATCATCCACGAAGACCACCACAAAAGAATCTGGGTATGGATGGAACACTCAGTTCATCAGTTCCATGAAAACTACCAACATGTTCATGAGACCGAATAGCATAACCACATACTCATATGGACCCTACCTTTTCTAGAAGTCTATAAGAGGTACATCTGATGGCCTAACGTGCAACTAATTGTAACTGGATCTCAAGTAAATCTTCTAAAACACCCAAGCTCCTCAAATTTGATCAGAGAGATCATCAATCCTTGTAAAGGGATATTGGTTCTTGACCTTGCACTGTTTCAACTTCAGATAATCTACACAAAGATGGAAGGTACTATCCACTTTCTTCGCAAACAGGACTGGCGAACCCCATGGAGAAGTACTGGGTTAGATGAAACCCCTTGCATGAAACTCCTCCACTTTCTTCTTGAGCTCCTGTATCTCTGGTGTAGCCATCCTATAAGGAGGATTGGACATCGGTTCCACTCCTGGAACAAGCTTAAAAGAAAATTTTACCTCTTGTTCTAGAGGGAAACCTGAAAAGTCTTCTAGAAATACATCCTTGAAACGATCTACCACTAGAGGAATGTCCATATATGAATTCCCCTGGTCATCCAGATATAGACTATAAATTTGGGTTGTAACTCCTCCCAACCCAGGATGCTCATGTCCTTCTCTGCTCTCCTGGACATCCCACTCTCCTTTATGAAGAAATGATTTGCTCTCTGGTGATGTGAAGCTCACCCTACGGTGATAGCAATCGAGAAATTCTTGTAAGGGGACTTACCAGTCCACTATGAGAATGACATCATATCCTGTCATCTTTATAATGTAGAGGTCACATAAGAAGTGTTACCCACCATCCTCAAGAGGGAACTCCTTGCACTAACATACACTAACCGTTATTATCCCCAAAAGAGTGCCTATTGTCAAGATATTAGCAGAAGAAAAGATACGGAGGCCAAGGATCTCAAAAACATCAACATATATAAGGCAATGGGATGCCCCAATATCAAAAAGATCATAAGCTAAAACCGGGTCAACTAGGATCATACCTCGAACTGTAAAGGGTCTGGGATCCTGCTTCTACTGGGTCTATTCCACAGCAAAAGTCTTACCTGCACTGCAACCCTTCCTGACCACCCAAAGCTGATCCACCCTATTTTCACTGAATGCTTGGATACTGGATACCATATCCACGACCTCCACCTCGGCCTGAACGGTCAGAAGAACTTTAGTTCCCTGACTGGTGATATACTAGTGGTGCTGCTCCTGATCGCGAAGTCATTGAAGAACCCCCGTCACCAGCTGCTGGTGAGAAGAACTGACAGAAGCACTTAAGATTCCACATATTTCCACAAGATTGGCACTCCACTGGGTCTTTCGAGCAAAGTGACCTTGTATACCCACTCATCCCGCACTGGTAGCACACTACCTGGCTACCAGAAGAAGTTTCCCGCCTCCTCGTATCCCTGCACATAGACTCCTTGTGGTGCTTCCTGCTATCAGTAGGAGGGATACCAACTCCAAATGTCGATCTTCCCTGGCACACCACTCCATAATCCCTCTGATTACATTCTGTGATTAGCTCATGGTTGACTATTGAACTGATGGAATTCAACCTGAAGATGTTCACCTAATATCAAACGTTTTGCATAAGACCATCCACAAACTTCCTTGCTAGAAATAACTCATCAACTCCTGGAATAGGCATGAATCATTGTAGCTCAATGAAGTGAAAAGAATACTCCATAACTGAAATAGTACCCTAATCTAGACTCATGAAATCTCTTGCTAGATCGGCCTCAAATTCTCTATGTAGATGTAGTCATAGAAGGAATGCTAGAAATCATCCCAAGCCTTGACCTGCTAGCATCCCTCCTCTGAGATCACATCCCACCATCTCTTGGAAGAATCTCGAAGCATGTTCATAGAAAGATTCACCCTCCTCTCTGGTGGTGTCTCTAGACGCTCGAAGATAGAAATCATGGATTCTAAGCATGACTATGTAGCCTGAGGTCCTCCATCTCCTGTGAAGGTGGGAGGATGCTGTTGCAGGAAAACTCACATCAACTCTGCCATAGACGGGGAAGGATGCGGTACTCCCCATAAGGTCTGCATGAACCTCATAAATCCCTCTCGGAACTGTGCGTCAGCAAAAATTTCCAGAATAATTATTGGTGCCAAGACGATCACAACTGGAGGATCTACTGGCAATTCCTGATCTGCCATGTCTAGTGTCTGATCACTGCCCTATAACTGGCGGACAACCGGAGGACGTCTCAGTGGCATGACTCTGCAAGTTCAAGTTCACACCATTGTTCAAGATTAATAAAAACTGAAACATAGAAGTGTAATAAGGTTACAAGAGAAATAAATCATTCACATTTTTAAAAAAATGGATACATGGCGTGTATGATTCCTATATGGCGTGTTCCCTCAATCCTTCACATGGAAAATCACTTCTACCATCCCAAGTCATGTAACACCCCATACACATAGTGTGTTTTCCTAACACACGACATGTACTTGAATCCTCTTCCCCTACCCGATTCCTTCTACATGGCTAATCGACACTATTTCCCTAGAACAAGACTACACAACGTGTTAGTCCAAGACACATTGTGTACTATATGAACTTCACCAACCCGTGCTGTTAGTCACATGGCCGATTACACGGCTCAATCTACACGGTGTGTTTGTGCCAGACATGATGTGTACTTGAAATATTTTATCGACCCTTTTTTTCGTTACATGGCCAAATTCAAGGGTTACAATACATGGAGTTTCAAGCTTGAGACGGTGTGTATAACCTATGTTTTATCCATCTGTGTTATTAGTCACACGGGTAGACATGTGGTCAACACAACACGGGGTGTACAACCTGTACATGGAGTGGTCCTCCAAATTTTCCCCAACCTCGTGTCTCTTCCCACACAACCAGTGACATGGTTAGAGACTACATGGTGTGTACATATAGTACATGGAATTTACTCATGAAAAAAATTCCCTTCCCGAACAGAAAGACACATGGCACGTATTCATCATTTGGCGCTGTGTATTCTAGGTTTTTCCAGATAGTAAGCCTCAGAAACTACTTTGGAACCAAGAAAAACATAGAAATGAACATTAAAGTTCCAAATTTCAATCCCTGAGGGCCCATACTCCCTACGAATCAATACTTGGCATCTTATTCATGTCATACACAAGGAAAATAAGGAAATGATCCACCAAATTGCGATCCATGAGGTCCCATAACACCTTAAGAACCAAAGTTTGGTGTTCATTCAAACAAGCCTTACACAAATCAATACCATATAAAAAGTAGTTATTCTGTCATGGTATATATCACAACATCATGCATATCTAGCACGACATATATCACAACAACATGCAATCACTAATTCACCCTAAAAGGCATGACATGAATTCATGACATGTGATCTCAAGAAAGTCCTTATTTGATGAATGAGATGGAATACCCTCATATCATCAGGATGAAATAGTAATATAACCTTAATAATATCAACGATAACTGTACAAAACACGTGAATCACCGAACGGTGAAATCAAATCAACTGTAATAATTGAAAAACCAGGAAAATTGAAATAACAATGTAAATTGGATTTTCTCTGTACACATGTTAGCTACTCTCGGGCACAACTTATTACCAAGTACCTATTCCTTCATGTCCTTGACTATAGACTCCAAACAGTAATTCAAGAAGAAAAGAAGTCATATGATACAACTTTGTAACGTCCCGATTCCGGGTGCCGCCCAGAGGTTCCCCGTACCCGATTATTCACGTAGACTCAAGTGCATTTCCCCAAATTCCAGATGCTTTCGAAAAGCAGCAAGGGCCTTGGTTGTGATAGTGGGGAAACTATGCCCTCATTGGCAGAGTAAAATAGTGGAAGTTTAATAGATAACAATAGCAGAAGCTGTAATAATACCATACAATAGTAAACAATAGAAGACTAGAAATAATAACAACTGAGCACACACAGACATATATATATATATATATGATACATGATATATATATCTAGGAAATCATCCAAACAAGTCACAATTTTGGAATATAGTACTAAACCAAAGAATAAAATAAAAACAAGTAAACTGCTCCACAACAACGCAAGCTTGAGCTTGGTCCTATGCTCCCCATATCCACAACAATGTAGTACCTAAAGTAGAAGGGTGATTTCCCTTATCTATACCTACAGAAATATAATATTTTTAGGCTGAAAAACATGACCCAAACAAGGTTTTAGAATATTCTCAGTAGGAAACCACCAAATGATCTGTGCGTAACAGTCAGTGAATATATATGGTGAAAAAATAAGAAAAAAGAATCTATGAACAAGGAGGTACACATAGTAAAAATCCTAAAAATTCAATTTCATTCATGTGTTCATATAACAAGATAGCAGCTAATAAAAATCAGGTAACCCTCTGGGAAGTACACACAGCCAATCCCCTCTGGTTCATCCAAAACAAACAGAGGCAACCCTCTGGGAAGTAGTCATAGTCTAACCCCTCTAGTTCAGCTTTAACAAAGACCCTATTAGGAAGAACTTATCGCTAATTCCCCCTATGGTCTCGTATCAGTAACTAATAGGCACTCTGAGGAAGCACAAAACATCCAATCACCCTTGTGTCCCATATCGAGGAAACTACAGACACTCTGAGGGAGAACTTACATTCACCCCCCTATGGTCTCGCAACGTGAAAGTAAACAGACACACTGGAGAAGCCCTCAATGTCAATTCTCTATATGCTCTACTACACCAGGTTCCCACATCCCTATGTAAGTCAATCATGCACAAACGATTCATAGTAGACAAAGTAAACCACAAGAACTACTTTTCTAAACAATCTACTACATCTCATAGAATGTTAGAGAATAATCACTCCATCCTAACAATACTAGTCATGGAAAACAATGTTGGCTAACAAGAAAGATAGACCAAACGGTCAAAATAAGAAAACATGGGAAAAAACTTCATAGCATGGAAAAATTAACCCTATTCAAAAAAAACCTCTATCCAAAAAAAAGGCATATTAGGAAAAACATGGCTAAAACCCATAAACATGCAATACCCCATTCTTGGGTATTGGGAACTTTTTCACATAACATTCAAAGGCTATCTACTGAAAGGCACAAACCACCCACCCCGGCATCGTGATATCGATATAAATGAACCTCAAGCCTTTAATCACTCTAGAACACTGTAGATATACAAAAACACTAAAAAAATTCAACTGAGGATATCTCGTGAAAGAGGAGAAATTATGAGATGAAGTTCAAGAAGACAGGATAACTCACCAATGTAATTCCAATGCAACTGGCGGAAGTCAAATCAGAGGATGAATGGAGATTCAGGGGCTCAGAGAAGATCTGTGGCCGTACAAATGCTCTTGGAAGAAATAGGTCAAGGAGAAGTGCATTCTATCCATTAGACACGACCCCAGCCCATTTAATGAAATAAAAAGAAAGTACACAACATTTTCTTTAAAAGCACACAGTGTGTACATGCCTTTTCCAGCCTCCTCTTTAGGTAGTCTCTAGGTCACCACACAAGGCCATGTACTCAGCCATTACACGTCTAGTGCTCAGTCACCCGGGGAAACTGGGTACACGGCGTGTACTTATAATTACAAGGCGTGCACTCCTGAAATTTCAAGAAACACCTCTTTTCTAAAAAACAACAAAAAAGAATGATTCATACCCAAAAAATGTCTGGGTTAATAAATATTTGGTAAATTCACAAGTATGGTATGAACCATTGTTAAGGGAATAAAAAAAATCCCCTAAGAATAAATGTTGGGAAGTAGATCATGGATAACATATATTGAAGCCTATAGATTCATAATTTAAGGAAATAAAAGTTATTTATAAGTCATGTGTTTTTGTGCTTGGATTAACCTTTATGCGTTACCCCTAACAATCCTATTATTCCCGCCAATGGTTGGTAATAGGAGTACTCGGGCTAAAAACCGATGCAAAGACCAATGTGATGACTCTTCTAGTGAGATTCCCAATCTGATGGGAGAAAGAATCATGAACTTTGTCATGATACTCTCTCAATTTACTAAAGCATTGAATAGAAACATGGGTCTAGAGGAATGTTCACCCCCCCCCCTATGAAATAACAAGTCTCTATCAATAGCGTCATGAAACAAATGCCTCTTACTTTTAAGGGATCATCTGATCCCTTAATCGCTGAACAATGGATCAAATACATTGAAAAGATCCTATCCATCCTTAAATGTTCCAAATACGAGAAGGTTCTACTGTATGATTATCGTATGGAGGGTGAATCAGATAAATGGGGGACGTTGATAAAAAATACGGAGTCTTGGGAGTAGATTGAGGCGTTGGAATGGAAGGATTTCCCGAAGATGTTTTTTGATAAATATTTTCCACGCACCCTCTGACTAAAGATGGAAAGAGACCTCCTTGCCCTTAAGCAATGAAGATGAATAATTCATCTAAGCGTAAAAGGGAATTTTCACAAGGCTTGAACTATATGCATATGGATTTTTCGTTACCCCTGAATGCATGTTTGGACGCTTCTTTGGTGGGATGTAACCTAGCCTACATAAACCCCTAGTGATCCATGACTTCGACAGCTATGAGGAAATTGTCTGATGTTCCCTCAAGCTCAAAATGGATATCAGAGAATCTTGGGGGTATCATGGGAATATGAAGCATAAGTTGGAATTAAATTCTGGCACTCTGATGGATAAATCCAATGGTGCTAAGAAAATCCAACACCCCATATTCCAAAGGTGTGGAAAGAAGCGCCCTGGAATTGCCTGAAGGGGACGAGGAAATTCTTTAGGTGTGTAAGAGAAGGGAACCTATCCATTAACTACTAACAAGAAAAACCAACATTTGGGATAGAGTAGAAGAATTCTGTGTTCTACTCTCAATGCATTTTTCATTACTTTAACTACAAAGAACCCAGACACCTTGAAAATCAGTTCCCTAATCCAAGGGTTTTAGGAGGCAACCAACAACATCCAAGGTAGCAATGTAGAGATTTTTCCATAACTACCGCTGTAGTGAACCCCAATAAAAAAGTTCTGATAGGTATGCTCGTTATTCATTCAATAATATAGAATGTACTTTTTGATTATGGTTCTACGCATTCTTTTGTATCCTGAAAGTTTAGTAGAACAATCCCAACACCACCACAAGTCATGGAAGTAAAGATGTCAGTGAGTACGGAAAATGGGGAAATCATTGCATCCCAAGAATATAATTCCAACCCTATCATAATCGGTGGATTGAATTTCCTGAAAAACCTCATCATACTACCTCTGGAGTAATTTTATGGAAAACTCAACATGTATTGGATTTCTTTATATATAGGCAACATAAATTTCCATGAGAGGGAAATAGCTCTCCATGTGGGGAATTGACACCTGATTCTGTACAACTGCAAGCAGGAAGATGAATCTTCTTTAGCTCCATCATCTCAAGCATTGATATTAGTTCCATATGATCATGTGAATCTGGCTCAGATTATTGAGTCTAAGGAGGAATCCTTCCTTGAATACATGCCTATTGTGAAGGAATTCACTGAAGTGTTTCTCGAGGAATTTTCTAGTCTTCCTCTTAGACGAGATGTTGAAGTCTCAATTGATCTTATACCTAGGTCATTTCTAATTTCCAAGACTCTGTATTTAATGGATATTGTGGAGCATGAAGAGTTGAAGAAATTACTACAGGAGAATCTGGATAAAGGGTTTATACACCCAAGTGCTTCACCATGGGGTGCACCAGTCCTATTTGTCAAGAATAATATGGATCAATGGACATTTGAATTGATTATTGTGAGATTAACAATATCACGATAAAGAACAAGTATCCTCTCCCACAAATTAATGACTTGTTCGATTATCTACATGGAGAACAATACTTCTCCAATGTGGATTTTCGGTCGATATATTATGAAGTAAATGTGAAGAAGGAAGATATCCCCAAGACTTCTTTTCATACAAGATACGTGAACTATGAATTCATAGTAATGTCTTTCAGACTCACTAAAGCTCCAGAAATCCTCCTGGACATGGTAAATATAGTCTTTAGATTTTACCTCGACAAATTTGTGGTAGTCTTTATAGATGATATTCTAATATAATACAAAACCACATAGAATCATGAGAAGCATTTAAGAATTGTAATAGAGACCTTGTAAAAGGAGACGCTCGATGAATTGTACAGAATTTGAGAGTTCTGGTTGAAGGAGGTCTCATTCATGGGCCATATCATCACAAGAAATGGTATATCTGTGGATCCCTCAAGGATAGCGGCAATAGAGGGATGGTCGAGGTCAACATCGGTAATAAATATCCGTAGCTTCTTGGGGTTAGATGGATATTATCACCAATTTTTGAGAAATTTATCATGATCCTAAAACCCTTTTACCAAGATAACTCGAAAGGGAGTCATATTTTCTTGGAGTGATGAATGTGAAGAAAGATGAAAAGGAGATGAAAAGGAGACTTATCATTGTGCCCGTGATCACATTACCCATGAGTGGAGTACTTTTTGTGGTATTTAGTGATGCTTCGAAGAAGGTCTTGGGTTGTGTGTTAATGAAGAATGATAAATTGATAGCCTACACCTCAAGTCAGTTGAAAATACATGAGCAAAACTATCCCACGCATGGTCTGGAGTTAGTGGCTGTGATCATTGTGTAGAAAATTGGGTGGCATTATCTCTACAGGGAGAAGTTTGAGATATATACTGATCACACGAGCCTCAAATATATAGTCACACAAAAAGGGATTAATATGCTCCAACAAAGATGGATAGAAATCATCAAGGATTATGACTGCTCAATCCAATACCATCCTGGTGAGGCAAACAAGGTGGAAGATCCTCTAAGTAGAAAGGATCCTACATCTTTATCAATGATGAGAATTGAAAAGGATCCAATATTCTTGGATTTTCAGAGGAAGGAAATGGGAATCATTATAAGAGGAACATCATCAATTCTTTCTCAAATGATTGTTCAACCATCTTTAATGGAGAAAACAAAGGATGTTCACAAAAAGGATGTTGTAATTCTGAAAAGGGTGGAAGCAACCAGAAATGGGAAATCCTTGGAGTTTGTGGTTGACAAGGATGGAATTGTGATATTTGGTTCATGATTATGTTTACCATCCAATCCAGAGATAAAGAAGGAGATTCTGGATGATTTGTATAGCTCAACCTTCTCTATTAACCCAGGGAGCACAAATATATATCAAGATCTCTGAGAAAACATTTGGTGGGACACAATGAATAGGGTGATTGCTGAATATACATCAAAGTGCCTGATATTTCAGCAAGTGAAGGATGAGAGGAAAAAGTCTAAGGGGATGATTCAACCACTACCCATACAAACATGGATGTGGGACAACATTACCATGGACTTTGTAACTTGACATCGAAGGACATCCAGAGGAAACAAAGATATATGGGTCGTTGTGGATTGTCTTACGAAAAAATTTCACTTTATCATGATTCGAGAGGACTTCTCATTGGATCAACATGTACAGATTTACATCAAAGAATTGGCACGACTGCATGGAGTACCACTATATATTGTATCCGATCGTGATCTAAAATTCACCTCAATGTTCTAGAAAAGCCTCCACCATGCTATAAGAACTGAACTGAACTTCATTATGGCCTATCATCCTCAAAATTAGGGCCAATTTGAGCGAACTATTCAGACACTGGATGATATGTTAAGACCATGTCCTATGAATTTCAAAGGAGGATGGGACCAAGATCTTCCACTGGTTGAATTATCCTACAATAAAAGTTTCCACTCGAGCATCCGAATGACAGCTTAAGAATCCATTTGTGGGAAAAGGTGCAGAACACTGGTGTGTTTAGATGAAGTTGGTGAGTATAATCTTCTAGGACCTGAAATGGTCAATGCAATGGTGGAGAAGGTGAAAACCATTAAGCAGCATATCACGGAAGCCCAATGTTGATATAATATTTATGTAGATAACTGTTGACGAGACTTTGTGTTCAAAGTTAGATTGATGGTATTTTTACGCATATCTTCGTGGAATAAGGTCACAGGGTTTGGAAAGAAAGGGAAGTTAAACCCTAGGTACATCGTCCCCTTCGAGATTCTTGATCGTTTCGAGGATGTGGCCTATCGACTATAACTTCCACCCACCATGACCAAAGTACATGATATCTTTCATGTATCCCTATTAAAGAAGTAAATACAAGACCCTTCACATGTACTTTCTTCCGAGGTAGTAATGTTAGAGGATTATAATTCTTACGAGGAGAAACCAGTGAAGATTTTAGATCATCTGGAAAAGTTCTATGAAACAAGAAAATTCCACTCATCAAGGTGTTGTTGAGAAACCGTAAGTTTGAAGAGGAAACATGGGAACTGGAGGAAGTGATGAAGTAGAGTTACCCTTGTCTTTTTTAGTGTGGGAAAATGAAATTTTAAGGGAGAAATTTCTTAAGGGGGGAGATTCTAACGACCCGGACGTTTTTAATGGAAATTCCTCTTGATCTAATTAAATGTCTCATTATGTAAAATGGTTATATAAAATATGCACTTCCATGGTTTTATGTTTTTGTATTTCAAAATACCGTTATGAATTATTACCGTTGTTAATATAGCTATTGAACATTGATAACCTGATTAGTATAAATAAAGGGATTTAACAAATCCAATTTACACTGAGAAAGGAAGTTATGGCCTCATCTAGTAGACCTTCCCCGTATGAAGCCAATTTTTAGAAGGTTGTAAAGGAGGTGACTTAATTGGGATTCCCTCTTGACCAAGCCCAAGCTGAGAATCAGCATGTTAAGCTCTAACAACACTGGTTATGGGAGAAGTGGAAGTTGATAGAGATTACCACCCAGCGATGTTATCGAGCCACCCAAAGAGTCTCTCACCATCGCACACCTTACATATAGGTGTTATGCGAGTGTTATAAGGGTTTATGTAACAAGACCATATCACTATGATTATGTGCATTATTTTTGTATATAATAAATAATATACATTCATTTCATTATTGTTACTTTGTAAATAATATTTAAAGCACAAATATTATTTTTAGATAATATTCAATTAAGTAATCTATTTTGTTGAATTAATGGATTTCTGAATTAAATAATTGTTTTAAAAAATATTATTATTAATAAATTACATCTTATTAAATATAGATGATCCTATAATTTTTTTAAAAACAATTGTAATTTTTATTAAGGTTTGAAAGAAGTTTTTTTAAAGCCAGTGAATTTTCAATAAATGTCGGTTTTTATTTTAAAAGTGAAAATTCAAATATTTATAAAATTATTTAGATAAAATGAATATTATTTTTGGAAATATAACTTTGAAATTTTCCAATAGTGAATTATTTGTAATTTTCTGAGACAGTCAAATTTTTGGGTAAAAAATAAATACCGTTTAATTATATAATGTGTTTTCTGACATCATAATGAACAAATAGTGATGTAATAAAATACTATTAATGGTATGTTCAGCCAATATACGTTTTAACATTAAAATAATGTTATTTTAGGTTTGTTTGATTTATTTTAAAATGCATTAGTGGACCCTCCAAGACTTATAAAACATTTTATATTTTTAAATTGATTTTCTTTCGAGTGTGACTCACCTCCGCATAAGAAAACCTATTATTTTAAGAATTTATTATAATGGTATTATAAAATATTTTTTTCCACTCCCCTTTGGAAAAAACCGTGGGAAAACCATGGTCTGGTTTTTGGTTTGATTAGTTTAATGTATGGTGTCCCAAACCTAAATAATAATGAATTCCATCTCCTTTCCTATATAAACCCACCAAATATCCCACTTCCTCTTCACTTTAAGACTTTTGAGTTCATCCAAACTTTAACCTCCTCTCTCTATAATCCTACCAAGGTTCCCCAATCTCCCAAGAAGCCTCTCTCAAACCCCTCTCAAGTCTTTTGGCTCACACTTCCAAGTAAGGGATTTCTTCCTTTCTTATTTTTTTCCAATTTTCTTTAAGTTGTTATGCCCTTTTATTTTCAATTAAAAATGTTGGGGTATAATTTATCACATCACCCATACTTCACTATTTATGTTTGAATGAGGAGATAACCATTTATCTCTCATTAATACCTCCCATGTTCACCTGTTACCATGTCGAAATTTCGTAAGGATTTTCTCTATCCGCATTTAAATTCAAGCAATTCTTTTGTATTATGAATCAAAACACTATTAATTATGTTGGTACATGTATCTATATGAAAAAATTACTTTAAATTTTATTTAAATATTATGATACACCCTTTTCTCTCTCATCAAACTTTTTTATGAAGTATTATGTCACACCGTTATGTTGCCGAAATTGTCCTGCCATTTTCCAAGCCAACATCATTGTGTAGTGAATACCATGAACATTTCTCTATCAAGGGTATTCACCTTTATTGACAATTTATTATTGATGGAAGAGTTTCATATATGAATTCCACATTACTTTAACTTGGAATAAATTATGATTTTTAATTAATCTATGTTGTATGATCTTGTGGCACACTTATGCATGAAATAAAATGTTTAAGAAAGGTGCGCCCTGATAGCGCTCAAATGAATTGGGTAATGATTAGTATCATGATACGTAACGTGAAATTAGGATTTACTCATTCTAATTCAGGTGAAATGAGTAATTACTCATAGTTATTCATGTTCAAGGAGGGTTTACTCATACTCCAGGTCCAATGAGCATTGGTTCATGCAAATTCCATGTTAAGTGTTGTTGTCACATTTCCATATTGTGATAATCATGATCTATCATAACATTATGTTATAGTTTCTTTTATTCTATATTGATATGACTATTTCATAACATGTATTTTATTCTTCATTTTATTCTTTTTTTACTCCCTTACTAGGATTTATAACTCACCCTTTTCATATGCATGTCCTCAGGTTACCCCATGTAATGATAAGTTTGAGGTAATGTAGTTGTCAGGTAAAGGAAGTTTTCAATAAAGATGTGTGTTTTATGATTGAATTTGTTATGTAATTTTCTTAATCCCCAAATACACTAGACCTCTCATTTTTTCATGTAGTATCAAGTGAAGAGGTTGTGTAATAAATCATTCTTAAATATGTAATAAAGAGCAGGGTTGTTATAAAGGGGACAAGATATCTTCCTCCCTTGTTCTTCATTATTATTTCCTAGTAGGAGACACTCAAACCATTCATTCCTTCCTATAGTATTCTATTGATATGACATTACTCCTTGGATTGGTTCCCCTTGACGTTCTTATTACTTCAAACAAACCCCTTATTTTGGTGCATCCAACTAGTATCGATCAATCTTCGATATAAGGTATGATCTGTCGTCATTATTTTGGGTTCATATCCTTCTGTTTATCTTTTCCCTACTATGGAATGCTATCTCCATGATCCTAATGGAATTTTCATGGGTGTTGGATGGTGTGGTGGTGTCTCTACAACCTTTAGTGTATGTAATCCTCTAGGAGAGGTGATCATGATCTACTTTGTTGGACTGTTCTCATGCAATGAGAATCAGAAACCTTTTTTGGCAGAGGATTCATAGTTTCTCTATTTTTTTATGTGGTACTATAGAGTTAGTATGTTTTATCCCACAGGATCACAATGGAATTCACATAATAAATATTTGAACTAGATAAATAAATTAGTATTGATCATATGTTATTGCCTATTATTTTTTATATATAGTATGATATCTATTCTTTTCTTGTTAGCGTGTCATTCTTGATGAAATTGGTAAGTAACATAATGTCAGAATTAATTGATAATTATTTGGATAAAGATAAAGATAAATTTAAATGAATCTAGTTATTGTTTTTATAAAATGATGTTAATCAAATTGATGTAGTAAGCATGATTAATTATTTTGATAGCTATGATAGATTTCTAATTAGGATTCCCATAGTTGGGACCTACTAAAAATTAAAATGGTAATTCAAGAAAGATTACTGAACTAGTTGTTTGATAAATGATAATGCTGCATAGGGTGCTAAGTTACCCTCCTTCTTGTAAAGTCTGAGAGCCTAATGCAAGGAGATATGAGAGCACATTGCATGTGAAGTAAGAATTCCTAGTTTATGGCCAAGGTCCCATTTGCCTTGTTTTTTTTCTACTATATGGATGTGTTGTGGGCTTAGGTTGATGTTGTGATATTTGGGGATAGGGAGGCCCATTGTTTGTGGTAGCAGTTGATTACTAGAGTGTTAGGATGCATTGTTTTAGGCATGTGTGTTTCAGGATAGACACCGAAGATGATGAAACTGGTCATATGTAAATGTTGGATACCATCTGAATCTGGTTGGTTTCTATCTTCTTTACATTCCCCAGTACTAAAGGCAGCTGGTTATTCTTACCCTCCTTCCAAAAGAGGTAATGTCGCGTGGGGTATTCCACGTGTTGTCCATATTTATATTCCTGGGGGAGGATGGGTCTATGCTCTTCCTATAGGTGGAAAAAAACTCAACGGGTACTTCATCTACTCACCATCTTGATCCCCCTTGTTTTTATTAACATATAATTTTTTTTCCTAGAATTCCTAGGAATATTGGAAAGTAATAATGATGTTAATAAATGATTGACTATATGATGTTAACCCATGGGGTTGGAGCTTGCTGGGATGCAATGATGAGGTTATAATTTAAAGGAACATTAGGCTTTGGGTGTGATGATAATGAAATATAATGTGGAATTTTCAATGGTTAATTTTTGTTTATATAATAAATTAACATGAATTGAAATTGATAAAAAGGGAATGATTTAATATAATAAATCACTTTAAATGGTTGTGTGATTATAGGATTCTTAGTCTTAGTACTGGCAGTTGCGAGTCCACGAGATGTTTGATGTAGTTGAGTCTAAGATTAGGTTATTCCCATAGTGTGGTCGTGAGATATATTATATTATGTACCTTTTTTTCTATATGCTACTCCACCCAATAATTTAGGGAAACTGACACCCTAGGGATTCTAAGCCCTAGGGGTATTTTCCCCAACATTCTCGTGTGAGGATAGTTCGCGGACTACCCCCTTTGGCCCCGCTCTCTTCTCTTGGTAGTTACTAGTGATGGTAGGAACAATGATTATCTTTCCACATATATGTGTGTAGAGGGATGTAATGGCTTGTGGTTATTCACACACATATATTCTGGATATAGTTTCCCATGGAATACTATAGGTTTAACATGTATTGGTTGTGATGGCTTGAGGATCCTTACATGGTATATGGGATATAATGGCTTGAGGTTTAATACCTGATGTATGATACACATTATCCGAGCTGTGGTGGATCCTGAAAACTACTTGGTTATGCTATTTATGTGGACATGGTGGTTTTGTTGCATGAGGTGCATGTTGTGGTGTTATTATAGGATGACTATGGGAAATCCTTTTTGGAGAGTGATTCTTGGGACATACGATGTTGGGGAAAATGAAAAACAAGTGGGAAGTAGTAGCGGGGTACCCTTGATATTATTTATTATATTATATACTCATGTATGTGATACTTGGTGAGAGTATCCATGGTGAGGTTGGGAACATAGTATACATTTTTATGTGACGAGTTAGTTTCACTTGTTGTTCACAATGCATTATCATGATTTCTTTAATTTTGGGAAAGAGGATTCTAGGAGGATCCTAATAAGTATATTGTTATACTAACCCTATGTAAATATAAACTTTGTTTTTTAGGTCACTTGGAGTAGTTGGGAGATCAAGATTGTTACTACTAGATTGGGGTTGTAGGAGGTATTCAGGCTTTATGGGTGCTGATATATTTACATTCCTTTGGTAATTTTAGTTTTTTGTTTCATTTCTAGTAATTTTTCATGAAATTAAATATGTCTACATGGGATTTATTTTACATTACAATCCGAGTTTCAGTTGTTTGATGTTTGTCTTATCTCTTTCTTCAAAATGTGTTCTCATAAAGGGTAATTCCTCCCATTTGGGTTTTTATTGCACCCTTGGTGCTAGTCACCAACCCAGGGCCTACTGGAAGTATGAATTGGGGGGTCACTATCTCCCTTCTTACATTGTCGGTCCTAGAGGGTTAAACCTTGAGTGGAGGGGGTCATGACAGAGTGGTATCAATGGTTTGGTTGAGAGATAGGATGGATTTAGGTGTTAGTCACATGAGAGGCTACATGGGTTGGTAGGGAAATTGTGTCATTTTTGTTTATCAAGTAATGTAAACACTGGATACTGAATAATAAATTTGCATTTAGGGCCCCCTGTGATCTGATGAAGAGACCTTTAAGTTTATAGTGGCTACTAAACAAGGTGATACTGTTTGTAGGGTAGATACCTATGAAACGATCATGGATATTTCTTCTATGTGCCAATGTTTGAATCGGTTGAACTTAAGATAAGTTTACATAAAATGAATAAAATTAAAAAAATAATTACTTAATGTGGAGTCTTCTATATTCTAAGATTATGAGCTCAAAACTATTTATTATTTTGAATGTATGCCTCCAGGTAGATGTCCTCATCAGGCTTTCAAAGAAGATGTCCAGCCAGATGCGCCAGTAGATCATTGTAGGGTACAGGTTGATGATGAAGACTATTGGAGGAGGAACCTTCGAGAGTTTCAGAGCCAGAGTCTACAGAAGTTAAAGGGATTTGTTTCAAATGAAGTCACAGAGGACTGGTTGAAGGAGGTTGAGATAGCCTTCAGTTTGATCCATGCTCGGAAAGAGCACTGGGTGTCATTGGTTGTGACGATGCTATGTGGTGCTATGAGGAAATGGTGGGTCTTGTTCCTATGGGATTGTGAGGAGTTGATGATCCCATGAGAGGAGTTTTGAGACATGTTCCGAGTCGAGTTTCTTTCCTCAACCATGAAGGTGTCCAATCGCTAGAATCTATTTACCCTTCAATAGGGGAGCTCCAGTGAGAGAGAGTTTGGAATCCATTTCAAGAACCTTTTACAATATTCTTCAGACCTATTTCCAAATGAGGAGGATAGGGAGAATAATTTCTAAGAGGATTTGCATCCAGCAATCCATCACCAGGTCACCTTGTTTAAGTTTAACACATATCTTGAGGTGCTTCCAAGGGAAGAGGTCATTTAGAGGACGTTATCCATAAATGGATTATCACAAGATGGAAGTTTTCAGGATTCTTCATGAAGCATAGTTGTGGTCTGGGGTTCCCAGTTTTCAGGACAGAAGAGTTCCTGTTTTGTTGGGGGTAGGTCAAAGCCCTCAACATCTCGTTTCTATAGTGGCGATGGCTCTCATGCCTATTCCAATGGATCAGGTGCTTATTTTTCTTTTTGAGGTCAAGGTCATCATCCATGAGAGTGTCTGGCCTTTCAAAATGGTCAGCATGCACTTGGTGCTCTGCTCCAGGTTCCTCCATATAAGTAGTTCTAGTCGAGGCACCAGTAGCAGGATGTACCAGCTTTTGATTAGGAGAGTGCAGATGAGGTAGGAATAGGACAACCCCGAGATTCTCCCTTTCCTCAGAGAGTAGAGTGTGTTTGTGTTGGTGGTCTTCATTTGGGTTAGAGAGGTCATGGTCATCTTCATGCTTTAGCGTTGTCAGCGCCAAGCTATCTAAACATCGTTTGTGGTTCCATTTTCATATTTTCTACTTGGGTGTATACCATTTTTTATTCAAGAGAAAGACACACCTTTGTATCACATTCCCTGGTCAATTTTTTGGGACTTGAGGTAGAGAGGATTCCAGTGCCCCTGGTGTTAACTACAATATTTGGAGGTCGAGCTGACTTTTATGAAGTATATAGAGACTGTGAGCTAATGCTGGGGAAGCACCTCTCTTGGGGAGATTTACTATGATTAAAGATAAAACCATATGATTTCATCCTTGAGAGGGATTTTGTGTATTCGGTGAATGATATCGTGGATTTCTTCAGGATGCAGGTCGTGTTCTTAGATGCTGATGGAGATCAAGAAGTGTTTGTTGGTGGGGGAGATCCTCGGATGGGTCAAAGGCATGTTCTATCCTTGTCATCCTTAATGGATGATATGATTATGAGTTCGTCAAAGGTTTTGAAGTTTTCATTTCCCAGGGTTATAGAAGTGTACCCTGATGTCTATCTAGAAGAGGTTGTAGCATTACCCCCCTCGATGAAAGATCGAGTTTGAGATCGAGCTACAAACAATATCATCTCCTATCTCAATGTATCCATATAGGATGGACCCCTTCTGAGTCACAATAGCTATGTATATAACTCTATAGCCCATTACAATGCGATTTTGGTCGGCCGAGTGTGTCACTGTGGGGTACACCAGTTTTTTTCATGAAAAAGGATGATGGTATATTGTGGTTAGGTATCTGTTATCATTGTTTAAACAAAGTGAAAATGAAGAATCTCTATCAAATTCCATGTATTGATGATTTATTCGGTCAACTGAAGGGTAAAATATGGTTCTCAAAGGTCGACTTGCGATCAGGATATCATCATATGCATGTGAAGGACGAGTGTATCCCAAAGAATTCTTTCTGTTATTTTCATGGGAATTAAAATTTCATTATAATGGTGTTTGGTGTGACTAATGCTCTAAGTGTGTTCATGGGGTTGCTGAACACTTTGATATGTGATTTCCTAGATAAGTTCATCGTGGTTTTCTTCAATGAAATCCCTGTGTACTCCATGTATGAGGAGAATCATACAGAGCATATATACGACATTTTGGGAGTAATTTGACAAAATTGTTGTTTGGAATGTTTTTGAAGTGTGAGTATTGGTCTTCAGAAGTTCGTTTCATGGGGAATTTGGTGTCCCTGTAGAGATTATTCATTGATCTGTCAAATATATATAAGTAGTTGTGTCTTGGGAAGCTCTCAAGATAGTGGTATAGGTGAAAAGTTTCCTTGGTATTGTGGGATAATACAGTTGGTTTGTAGCTCATTTCTCTCACTTTGCGACACCTCTGATAGCATTGACCAGGAAGGATCAGACATTTGGGTGGACTGATCAGTGTCAGTTAGCTTTTGAGTGTCTGAATGAGAAGTTGGTTAGTGCTCCAGTTCTTTGTATACTATTAGAGGGAGTTTAGTTTGATGTTTTCTACAATGATTCACATATGGGGTTAGGTTTGTGTTCTGATGCAGAAAAGATTGGTCATTTCTTATGGGTCTTAGTAGTTGTGTCCCCATGAATGAAACAATGCCACCCATGATCTTTATTTTACATCCATGGTGTTTTCTAGGATGTTGTGGAGACATTACCTCATTGGAGAGCACTTTGTGTTTTTCAATGATCATAAGATCCTAAGGTATGTTTTCTCGTAGTGTGACTTGAACTTTCTGAAGTGTCGTTAGATGGAGTTCTTACTGGAATACTACTTAGAAATCACATATACAAATGGGAAGGGGAATTTTTTAGCTAATGTATTGATCATGAAGTCATGTAGTGATGCATTGCGTGAATCTGGTGATTCCTAGAGAGTGATTGAAGAACTTTTAGTAGTACATCTTAATATGGGAGAAGTTGGAGGAAGAGGTTGTCTTTTTTAGATACTGGTGCATTGATCTCTGGTGCATCTAGTGGAAGAGTCCTGCTTTGGGGATCTAGAGGTGGAGCTCTGGTGAGACTGAGTAGTTTTTTGTGTGGCCCCTAAGGGTTGGTATGAGGACGAACAACACCATGTTTTTATCAAGAAAGGCTTTTCATTACTTTGGCGATGTCTGAGACAGTTCTCAGAGGGACCCATTGTTTTCATTTAGTAGTGCATCATGGTGTGGAAAAGATGTATCGAGTTGTGAAGAGTAATTTTTTGTGGCCTAGGATAAAGCATGCAGTCGTGTAGTTTGTGTCTTGATGTTTGGTATTCTAGAAGGTGATGTTCGAGCATCGTATCCCCAGTGGTTTGCTTCAGCAGTTAGATGTTCCTTAGTGAAAGTGGGAGTACATCTCAAGAGACTTTGTTACTAGTTTACCTCGATATCAATGAGGCCATGAAGCTATTTGATTAGTAGTGGATCATTTAAATAAATCATCCCACTTCATTGAAATCATGTTTTCATGCACAATGGATGTTTTTTCGAGGATGTTTCTAGTGGAGGTGGTGAGACATCATGGAGTCCTGAGGATGATCATTTCTGATCGAGATCCTAGTTTTACCTCTAGGGTTTGGATAGGTCTGTAGTATTCATTTGGTTATCATCTATGCCTTGGAATTACTTTTCATTTGCATATGGATTGTCAGACAAATCATACCATCCCGACTATTGAAGCTATGTTGCGCTCTTGTGTCCTATATTTTGGAGGTTCATGAATGAGTAACTTACACTTGGTGGATTTTCTTAAAAAAAATAGTTTTCACTCCACCATCAGTATATCTCTCATTGAATACTTTTTTTGGGAAACCATGTTGTTCCCCATTGTGATTGATGGGGTTGGGAGAGTCAACAATTCTTGGCCCGGAACCAGAAAAGAATATGAAAGATATGGTTCAGGTGATTCGTGATAGGATTATGGAAGAGCAAGATTCTCAGAATTAATATTTTAATAAAAGGATGAGACCTTTAGTGTCTGATTTTGGGGATCAGGTGTTTCTGATGGTGACTCCCCATCATGGGAAGTGATGGTTTGGTCATGAGAGTAAGCTTTATCCATGGTTTATTGGTCCATTTGAGGTGTTGGGTCATGTTGGACTCGTGTCGTATTGAGTATCACTTCCCCTAAAGATGAGAAGAAGACATGATTATTTTCATATGCCACATCTTTGTCGTCATATTCGTGATTATTCTAACATCATTGATTTGGGTGAGATCAAATTTGATGATGATGGGACCTTCTAGGAGTGGCCTGTAGAGATCCAGGATAGCAAGGTGGAGGTGTTGCACGATCATGCTATTCCCTTTGTTCATGTCTTTTGGTGACACCATGACGTATAGGAGATTACTTAGTAACATGAGTCACATATACATGCTTAGTACCTCGAGTTTTTTGATGTTTAACTCCTTTCATGTAATGATGTGAATTTGTGATTGGTGACCTTTTGTGTTTATGAGATGTCTTTCTTTTGTTGATTTTTGTGGCTAGCACTCTTTGAGAGGTATCTTGAAGGGTGTTTTTTCAGACCCCTTTTTTATGGTTTTTATTTGGGTTGGTTTGCGATTCTCAGGGAAAATAATGTTTTGAGAGGTATTTGATGTAATGTCATATACCTCCCTAATCCATCACTTTGCTGAACTCTGTTGATTGAGGTGTTCTGTGAGGTGAATGGGACTTATCCCCAACAATTTTCTGAATTTCCCAACTGTTTCATGAAATGATGTCACAAAACGGGGTCAATTACTTTGCAAAAACTTCAAACTATTTCATGATACAGTGTCACAAAACGGTTTCACTTTCTCTTCCAAAATTCCAAACTATTTTATGTAATTATTTCACAGAAACCGTGTCATAGAAATGGTGTCAAAAAATGGTTTCATAGAAACGCTGTCAAATAAACAGGGTCATAGAAACAGTGTCACAGAAACGGTGTCATAGAAATAGTGTCACGAAAATTGTGACACATAAATGGTGTCATTGAAATAGTGTCACATAAATGGTGTCCCAAAAATGGTGTGAAAGAAACAGTGTCCCAGAAAAGGTGTCACAGAAATGGTGGAAAATAAATGGTGTCACGAAACGATATCATAGAAACTATGTCAAAAATATCTCTCATTAACAGTGTTTCAAGAAATATTTTGCATTTCCTTCGACAAATTTCCATATTTTTTCAGTTCCGCCCATTTAATTTCTTCTTTGATGAAAAACGCATTAAAATAATTTTCTTAAGGGATTTAAGACATTTTAAAAGCCCATAATTCTTATATTATTTTTCTAATTCTTGGGATTGTCTTAATGTGATCATCTTTTAATGAAAAATCCTGCGTATCTTAAACTACTTATCTATTAAATCTTCTAATGGGATGAGATGTCTCACTCCACTGTTCTTTATTATTGTTTCCTGGTATGAGATGCTCGAACCTTTCCTTCCTTACATTAGGATTCATCCTATCAAACATTCCTCCTTGGATTGGTTCCCCTTGAAGTTCTTCTTTCTGTAAGCGCACCCCATGTTTTGATTCAACCAACCAGTATCAATCTATCTTCGATATATGTTATTATCTTTCATCGTTATTTAAGGTTCATATCATTATATTTATCCTTTCCTTGTTATGAAATGCTATCTCAAGGTTCCTTATAACATCCAACCTTTTTATCACATACACTTTCATTACATTATACAAAACCAGGGATCTTTAATGTTTAGTGTCTTGGAAACCAGGAACTTAATACATGACAACATAAAAAATTCTTCTTAAACACCTGAAAGGTTTCTTCATTTGTTCATACTAAGTTAATTACCGCATCTCATAACCTGGGAGCATACATCAAAGGAAATGGTGAGTAGAAGGCCCAGTAAGGGAAACAAGGGAAACATCTTACATGTGAACTTGAGATACATCAAAAAGTCATGAAAAATAACTTTAAGGCATGAGAAAGAGATCATGAGGAATATCATAATAAAAATAACATGTTTCATAATTTGAAGATATGGATACAACATTTAACATAGACAATAGTTTCTGTTTCACCAAGGTCCATCCCCAAGGTGTCATTAAAAAATTACCAAGGTTATTCACCAATGTATCGTTAAAATGGTCATCTCTAGAGATTAAGTATTTACCCAATGCATTGGAGTGCTATCAGGGCGCACCCTTAAATTAGTCTTTATTATCATGTGAGCCACATATATCATAATCAAAATTTCATAAATAACACATGTAGCATAAAAGAAATGGGTTTCATTCCATAATCATAACATTTTTAAAAACTGCTTTTAAGACATGATCTTTATGTCGTTTTAAACCCACGGAAAAAGGAAAGAGAGTTTTGTGTATGTAAATCACATAATTAAAATATAACATTTTGATATATATGTGAATACCCCTATAGATGAATTAGCTTTGAGTATTCCCTAAATAATATAAAATAATTTGAGAAAAAGAGAGAGACATTTTGAGATGGAAATTCTACAGCATAACGACTATGTTACAGGGTTTTAGAAAACATTGAAAAGAGAGGGGACATGGGTCACCCACTCATAAATGATCCATAAAACAATATAGGGACAGAATATAAAGGATATAAGAACATGGTAATGAAATTTGAAAGACATACCATATGAAATGAAAAACATGGAAGGAAGACAAAAATAAGATTTCTCTTATGAAAATTCGGCAGCCTAACAGCGTCACTTAAAACATAAAAAAATGAATTTACGAGATCAAATAGGGTCTTTCATCATATGAACATAAAATATCGGTATGATATATATAGATATAATACCCCAAATTAATAAAAAGGAACTTGAATGACTAGACATGAAAATAGAACTTGAAAATGAGAAGGCTGAAAGAATCCCTTAAAAATTCGACAGCCTAACGGCACCACTTAAACATTCTTAAAATGAATTGATGGGAGAAAGAGGGGGTCTATCATCATATGAACATAAATAGGATAGTAGGATGAATATAAAAGAACATCCCCAACATAAGAACATGGAGCATAAAAGAAATGACATAAAAGAGAGTACTTGGAATGAAAGAGAGAGGTAGGATCCCTTACCTTAAAACGTAACTCTTAAAACTTGAAGTTCGGTACCTTGAGGGATTTGGGGCACCTTGGGAGGACTCCTTGGGAGGATATGATACCAGAACACCATTTATGAGGATTTTTGAATGAAAAGGATGAGATAATGGCTTGGTATTTAGAGGGGAAGTGAGAGGACAAGGTATTAATGGCCAAGGGACACCTCATTGGTGGTATTGGCAAAAAAGGTGGTATTTACTCCTGTTTTTGGCCACATGGGACACCTCATACCTTATTTTACTATTCACAAGTCGACCATTCCTTAAAATATCTCATGAAATCATCATGATGTAGGTATGATGTCATTAAACATACCGAAACCCTAAAACTGTATTTTTACTATTCACTAAAAATTCAACCTTTTTAGAAAAATCCCAAAAATTTACCTTAACATAAAATCAATGCTCTGAATTCAAAAATAAATTCCATTTTATAAAAATAATTTTCTAAATATTTTTAATTTAATTTTTAAATAAAAACACTATTCCCAAAAAATTCATTTTTTTCAGAAAAAGCCACAAAAATTACCTTAACATAATATCGATTCTATGAATTCAAAAATAAATTCTATTTTATAAAAAAAAATCTAAATAATTTTTATTTAATTTTTAATTAGAAAAAACAATTCACCCGAAAAAACTAAAACTTGACTAATAATTTCTGAAACATTTATTTACCTATTTTATTGAATCACATTACTTAATCAAGGTACCTATATTATATTAATACTTTCTTTAAGTGAGATTACTAATACATTTGGTCACATTACTAATCCTAAGCGTAAAATCACTATTCATAAATTACTATTCACTAAAAAAATAAGTTCATCTTATTAGACTCCTAATTTCTTACTGAACACATTTGTAGAAGGCCATTTTTTAAAAATCATTACACATCATTAATTATTTAAGGTTTACAAAAATATTTTAAAATATATATT
Organism: Viscum album; assembly: GCA_963277665.1. Classification (NCBI taxonomy): domain Eukaryota; kingdom Viridiplantae; phylum Streptophyta; class Magnoliopsida; order Santalales; family Viscaceae; genus Viscum; species Viscum album. The sequence goes on along the minus strand of OY728121.1, from coordinate 1,070,575,227 downwards.
TTTTTCAAATTCATCAATAATATACATCCTACATTTATCCGGACATTTGAAAATTTACAAACTTCACCATAAGAAGAAAACACAATTTTGTTTATCTCAAAGGATTACACAATGCAGTTACAACCACCTTACATAACCCCTTATAACCCCAGCATAGGACCTAAGTGTATGGTGTTTTAAGGTGAGAGAATCTGAGGGCGGCTCGGACAACATTGCACGAGTAATAATGTCTATCAGCTTGAACTTTTCACAAAGGCGATTCTGTTCTAGATTCACAAGATGAAGTTCGGCTTGGGTTTGGTCTAGAGAAAAGCCCAATGGTGTTACCTTTTTCCGAAGTTCTATTAGATGAGATTTGATCAGCCCGAGACTACTATATGAGGCCATCAAATCTTCTTTCTATATTAATTAACCAAGATCACTTGTATTTAGAGACAATAATCGCATCATTTAGTTTCCAATGGTCATATTGACCAATGTTCATATAATAGTTGACACCCAATGGTCTCATTTTGTTATACTCATTTTATGAAATGAAAAAATTTTGTTGACTATAAAATAGAATAACACACAAAATTGGGAAACAAGATTTATTCAAAATTTCGGGTCGTTACATTGTTCCCCCCTTAAGGAATTGCGTCCTTGCAATTTTTAAAATTGGTCTTTGAAATTTCATTGAAAGTCCCACATCGGAAAATGAGTCAGTAAAACTATCATTTTAAAAGAATGAAAGGTAATTACCAAGGTCACCCGAGTTAACCCATACTAGGATTCCATGTAGGAAAACATGGATATGGAAGAGAAAATAAATGGTCAAGTTCTGATGGAGAGTGATAGAAACATGATTAGGAGAAATTAAACCACCAGAAAATCACAAACTTATAATGTGTGTAAACGGTCTAAGATTACCCAGTATGAAATGTTAACAGACAACATTTTTGTTTTACGTTCCTTTTCATAATATTGAGGAATTCATTTACAACATAGAATAATAAAATAAGGAAATATACTTACCTTCAAGTAGTGTTTCATCCTTTAATAAGTTTATACCAAGACTAATCATTTCTCTAAACAATGAACATTCAAAAACACTTGGTCTCATCGAAAGCATAAGAATCATCTTATAGAGAATCACATAATCCACAAAAGATTAACTATCTATTTCTTCTATCATTAAAAATTACCCCAAAAATAGAAAGGGTAAGATAAAACAACTCTTCAAAAAGAAAGAACCCCATAGGAAGGGAAACTACATTAAATCTTCAAAATTCCACGATACTACCCAAAGTTCATCATAGAACATTCCATAAATAACTATCCTCAAAATTCCTCAAAATAAACCAAACTAAGATTGAAACCCAAATACAATAAGGATTTGATAACATAGTCTTCCAGATAAACTTTATCATTCATCTCCAAACAACATCAACCACTCTTAATGCCTTATTAAAAAAGTAACTAACCTAATCACATTTTCCCCAATATAGGTTAATCATTTCCATAAGTAACCTAAATTACCATAAGTTCACCTTAAATTCATATATTCTTTAAAATATAAGTCAACCATTACTCCTCAAAGAAAATACCGTAGTATTATATTTACCTTGATCATATAGGGTTCCCAAAATAGTGAACGTCTTCCAAAATAATATTCATCTTTTAATAACCTAATCATTTTTTAAGAAGAACAGCTTCACAACATCAACATGTGATACATAATAATAGATATTTTCCTTAATGATATAAAACCATCTTAGGTAGTGACTTGATGTTCTTATAAAACATTAAAGATATGCTCATAGAGCATGAACTAAAATACAACATGACATAAGCAATTATTGTGAAGAAGTTGCATGTACTTCAGTTATCATGATCCATCTCCGCATAGGACTTGCATTGTTCCCTTGTCCTTAATGATTTTTTATGCTCATCATGCTTCTCATCCCTTACAAGATAGAATTGCCTTGGATAATGTCCAACTTCTCCACATTTACGACATTGAAAATTATAAGGTACATTAGATTGAACCACATCTCTATTCATCACATTATCCATTTTTTAAAGCAATTGTCTACTTTATGCCCTATCACCCCACACATAAAACATCTCCCAGTTACTTTGTGACATTATCCTTGGTGCCTTTTTCCACACTTCTTTCACAAAGGAAATTGGGTCTTCTATCCCTTATCAACTTTTTCAGATGAACATCCTTGAGACTTCTTATTCTTCTTCCCTGATGAATTTGGGCATTAAACTAGGTACCAATTATTAATTGTGAGATTTGATAGTTGGTTTGGAATAATGACAATATGTTCAACTTGATCTCTTATCATCTTTGTCATATTAATATGGCAATCGTCACATTTCCAATCACATTGGTTGTTGGTACATGTTCTTATATTTCCCTCCATTAACTAAGAAAAGAAAGTACAATTAGAGGGCTTAAATACTTATCCAATAATCATGAAAATGAAACTTTAAGCATAGAAGGATAAAATTGTAGAAGAAAAGAATATCCTAACTAGTGATCCCCTAGGTTCCAATCTAGGTTATCCATGATGATATATTCTTATGTGAATCTTTATTTTATTTTATCTTTGTTCCTTTAATAATGGTTCATATAAACTTTTGAATTTTCCAAAAGAATATCCCCCAGGAGTGTAAAACCAAGAGCGCAACAAGGATCATTGTCATGCACCAGGTTACCTTGGGTCAGGCCCAAAACACCTTGTCAGAGTTTTCACTCCTAGGTACATCTGTTCCAGAGCCACCTCTACTTGTTCGTATCCAGACAGAGATTTATTTTTCTTGAAACCACTTACTCAATACTTCACCAAATACCAAGATGTTTTCCTATATTTAATATTTTCATTAAGAAACATTGTAAAGTCTTCAAATCATAATTTCCACAAATAACTAATAAATAATTTGATACCAACTATAACATCCCGCCTTTTTATCACATAAACATTCATTACATTATACAAAACCGAGGATTTTACGGTTTAGTGTCTTAGAAACCAGGAACATAATTCATGAAAACATAAAACATTCTTCTTAAACACTTGAATGTCTTCTTCATTTGTTCGTCCTAAGTTCATTACAACATCTCATAACCTGGGAACATACATCAAAGGAAAGGGTGAGTAGAAGGCCCAGTAAGGGAAACAAGGGAAACATTTTACATGAGAACTTGAGATACATAAAAAAGTCATGAAAAATAACTTTAAGGCATGAGAAAGAGATCATGAGGCATATCATAATAAAAATAATGTGTTTCATAACTTCAAGATGTGGCTACAACATTTAACATAGACAATCATTTTTGTTTCACCAAGGTCCATCCCCAAGGTGTCATTAAAAAATTACTAAGGTTATTCACCAAGGTATTGTTAGAATGGTCATCTCTAGAGATTAAGTCTTTACCCAATGCATTGGAGCGCTATCAGGGCGCAACCTTAAATTTGTCTTTATTGTCATGTGATACACATATATCATCATCAACATTTCATAAATAACCCATATAGAATAATAGAAATGGGTTTTATTTCATAATCATAATGTCTTTAAAAACTAGTTTTAAGACATGATCTTTATGTTGTTTTAAACCCACGAAAAAAATAAAGCGGGTTTCATGTATGTAAATCCCTGAATTAAAATAGAAAATTTTGATATATATTTGAATTCCCCTTTAGAATAAATATCTTTGAGTTTTCACTTAATAAAATAAAACAATTTGAGAAAAAGAGAGAGACATTTTGAGACAAGAATTCTGTTGTATAACGGCTATGTTACAGGGTTTTAGAAAACATTGAAAAGAGAGGGGAAATGGGTCACCCACTCATAAATGATCCATAAAATAGTAGTGGGACAGAATATAAAGTATATAAGAACATGGTAATCAAATTTTAAATACATAAAACATGAAATGAAAAACATGGAAGGAAGATAAAATTAAGATTTCTCTCATGAAAATTCGGCAGCCTAACGGCGTCACTTAAAACATCAAAAAATGAATTGACGAGATCAAATAAGGTCTCTAATAATATGAACATAAAATATAAATATGATAGATATAGATATAATACCCCAACATAATAAAAAGGAACTTTAAAGGCTTGACATGAAAATAGAACTTGAAAATGAGAAAGGTGAAAGAATCCCTTAAAAATTCGGCAGCCTAATGACGCCACTTAAACATTATTAAAATGGATTGATGAGAGCTAGATGGGGTCTCTCGTCATATAAACATAAAAATAAAAGTATGATGAATATAAAATAACATCCCCAGCATAATAACATGGATCATAAAAGAAATTACATAAAAGAGATTACTTGGAAATAAAGAGAGAGGTTGGATCACTTACCTTAAAATGTAACTCTTAAAACTCGAAGGTAGAGACCTTGAGGGCATGGGGGAACCTTGGGAGGACTCCATGGGAGTTAATGATACCGGAACTTCGTTGAATAGGATTTTGGAATGAAAAGGATGAGATAATGGCTTGGTATTTATAGGGGAAGTGAGGGGACAAGGCAGTAATGTCCAAGGGACACCTCATTGGTGGTATTGAAAAAACAAGTTCTATTTCCTCATGGTATTGGCCACCTGGGACACCTCATACATTATATTACTATCCACAAGTCTAACATCCCTTAAAATATCTCATGACATCATCATGATGCAGTTATGATGTCATTAAACATACCAAAACCCTAAAACTGTATTTTTTACTATTCACTAAAACTTCAACCTTTTTAGAAAAATCCCAAATTTTAAACTTAACATAATATCAATGCTATGAATTCAAAAATACACTCCATTTTATAAAAATAATTTTCTAAATATTTTTAATTTGATTTTTAAATAAAAACACTATTCACCAAAAATTCATTTATTCAGAAATTCCCCCAAAAATTACCTTAACATAATATCGATGCTCTGAATTCAAAAATAAAGTCCACTTTATTAAAATAATTTTCTAAATATTTTTAATTTAATTTTAAATTAAGAACACTATTCACCCGAAAAAACTAATACTTGACTAATAATTTCTGAAACAGTTATTTACCTATTTTATTGAATCACATTATATAATCAAGGTGCATATATTATGTTAATACTTTCTTTAAGTGAGATTACAAATCCATTTGGTCACATTACTAATCCTAAGCGTAAAATCACTATTCATAAATTACTATTCACCAAAAATTAAGTTGATCTTATTAGACTCCAAATTTAATACTGAACACATTTGTAGAAGACCATTTTTTGAAAATCATTACACATCATTAATTATTTAAGGTTTACAAAAATATTTTAAAATATCCTTTTTTTAATTCATCAATAATATACATCCTACATTTATCCGGAGATTTAAAAATTTAAAAACATCACCATAACAAGAAAAAACAATTTTATTTATCTCAAAGGATTACAAAAAGCAGTTACAGTCTTCTTACATAGCCCCTTATAACCCCAGCATAGGACCCAAGTGTAAGGTGTGCTAAGGTGAGAGAATCCGATGGTGGCTCAGCCAACATTGCACGAGTAGTAATTTCTATCAGCTTGAACTTCTTGCGAAGGCGATTTGGTTCTATCTTCTCACAATGAAGTTCGACTTGGGTTTGGTCTAGAGAAAATCCTAAGAGTTCTACCTCCTTCCCATGTTCTGTTAGATGGGCTTCGATCGTCCTAAGACTACTGGATGAGGCCATCAAATCTTCTTTCTATATTAATAAATCAAGATCACTTGTATTTAGAGACAATAATCGCAACATTTAGTTTCCAACGGTCATTTTGACCAATGGTCATATAACAGTCGAAACCCAACGGTCTCATTTTAATTATACTCATTTTATTAAATGAATTAATTTTTTTGAGAATAAAATAAAATAACTAACAAAATTAAAAATCAATATTTATTCAAAATTTTGGGTCGTTACATTCCTGATAGACTTTTCTTGGGTGTTAGCCAGTGTTGTGGTGTCTCTACATCCTTAGATGGATGAAGTCCTCTAAGAGAGGTGATCGTGATATGTTTTGTTAGACTATTCTCATGTAAAGAGAATATAAATCCTTTTGAGGTAGGGTATTCATTGCTTCTATAATATTTTACGTGAAACTATAAAGTTAACATGCTTTAGACCAATGGATCATAATGGAATTGATATAACAAATATTTTAACTGGATAAATAAATTTTTATTGATCATATTTTGTTGTCTCTTTGTTTTTTTCTAGATAGTATGATATCTATGCTTTTCTTGTTAGCATGTTGTTCATGATGAAATTTTTAAAGAACATAAAGTGATAATTAATTGATAATTATTTGGATAAATATTAAGAGGCATGTAAATGAATGAAGTTCTTTTTATTCTAATTTGATGTTAATGAAATTTATTCAGTAAGAATGTTTAATTATTGTGATATGTATGATATATTTCGGGTTAGCTTTCCCATTTTTGTGACATTATAATAATGAACTAGTTAATTCAATATTGATTAAAGAACTTTTTTTATAAAAGATAATGACTCATAGGGTTCCGAGTTACCATCTTGCTCGTAAAGGCCGAGAGCCTAATGCTTGGAACTGTGGGAGGTCATCGCACATGAAATAAAAATGCCTTGTTTAGGGCCAAGGGCCCAGTTGCGTTGTTTTTTTCTTGTTGCATGTGATGTGTTGTGATCTTGGGTGGATGTTGTGATATGTGGGGGAAGGGATTCCCAATGGTTGTGGAAGAAGTTTATGCCTAGATTGGTGAGATGCATCTGTTTATGAATGGGGTTGTTGGGGACGACACCAAAGATGATGAAATGGGTTGGATGTAAATGTTGGATGTTTTCTGAATCTGGTTGGTTGTTATCATCTTTACATTCCCCACTACTTAAGGCAGCTGGTTTTTCTTACCCTCCTTAAAAAATAGGAGAAGACACATGAGGTATGACACATGATTTTTGTGTTTTTCTTCATGAGTGGTGATGGGTCTATGCTCTTTCTATATGTGGAAAATACTCGACGAGTAGTTCATATAACCACCTTGTTGAGACCACTTGTGTTTAGTATCATAGAATGTTTTTCTATAATGAATGGGAATATAGGAAAGTAATGATCCTGTAAATAAATGATTGACTAAATGATGTTAACCCATGTGGTTGGAGCTTGCTGGGATGAAATGATGAGGTTGAAATTTAAAGGAATAGTGGACTTTTGGTGTGATTATAATGAAATATAACGTGGAAATTTTAATGGTTAATTAAAGATTAATGAACTAATTAATATAAATTAAAACTAATAAAAAGTTAATGAAGTAATTTAATAAACCTCTTTAAATATTTGTGTGCTTATAGGATACCTAGTCTTAGAAGTGGTAGTCGACAGTCCGAGAGACATTAGCTGCAGTTCAGTCTATACCTAGGTCATGCTCATAGTGTAGTTCTGAGATATAGTACATCTATACTTTTCTGATTTTATACACTAATCCACCACATCAGTTAGGGAAACTAACACCCTGATGATTCTAAGACTTGGGTGATGTTTCCCCATCATTCTGGTGGAAGGAAGGATGGTTGGGTACCCCCTTTGGCTCTGCTCTCTTCTCTTGGTAGTTACTAGTGATGGTTGGCACATTAGTTAGTTTTCCCCATATATGGTTGTAGAGGGTTGTAATATATTGTGGTTATTCACACACATATATTCTGGATATAGTTTCTTATGTACTACTATAGGTTTAACGTGTATAGGCTATGATGGATGGATGATCCTTACTTGGTGTATGGGCTATAATGGCTTGAGGTTTAATACTCGATGTATGATACACATTATACGAGCTATGGTGGCTCCCAGAAACTAGCTGGTTACATTGGTTATGTGGACATGGTGGTTTTGTTGCATGAGGGGAATGTTGTGGTGCTACGCCCAGGTTTCTACGGGCAAGCATTTTTGGATAGAGATGCTTAGGACGTCTGACATTGTGGAAAAGAGGAAAACCAGTGGAGAAGCAGTAGCGGGAACCCTTGATATTATTTATTATATTATATACTCATGTATGAGATACATGGTGAGAGTAACCATAGTGATGTTGGGAACATAGTATACCTATCTAGGTGATGAGTTAGTTTCAGTTGTTGTTCACTGTGCTTTAGCATGATTGCTTTACTTTTTCATTAGAGGCTCTTGGGAGGATCCTAATGAGTATACTATTATACTCACCCTACATATATATAAACACTTTTTTCCAGGTCACCTGGAGGAGGTTAGAGATCAGGCTGGTTACTACTTTTTTGGGGTTGCAGGAGGTGTTCGGGCTTCATTGTTGCTGATGTTTTTACTTTCCTTTGGTACATGAAGTTTTTTTACAATTGTATCTATTTTTCATGACATTACATATTTTTAAATGGGATTCCTTTATATTATAGTCCGAGTTGAAGTTTTTTGGTGTCTTTTCTTACCAATATCTTCCCCATGTGTTCTCTTAGAGGGTAATGCCTCCCATTTGTGTGTTTAGTATACACTTGATGTTAGTTTCGAACCCAGGATCTACTAGAGGAGGGAATCGGGGGGTCACTATCTCCCTTTTCACATTTCCAACCTAGGAGGGGTACACCTTATGAGGATGAGTTCATTAAACAACCGCTAACTACCTTGGATCACATGTGCTTAAAAATTAATCAATCTTTCATGGGAAAATAAACCATTACAAATCATTTCATCATTCATAGTTCAATTTTCGAAATTCATTTTTGAACATAGATTTTTATTTAAAATCCAAATCTTTGGTTCTAAATAAATCAATAATTTCAAAAAATAATTAATATTAAAATAATTTTCTCAAGAATCTACATAAAATTATTTCAAAGTATACACGATCTATTTAAACCAAAAAATTTCACCAAATTTACCCAACAATTTTAATCTCACAAAATTCTAGGTATTCCACAATTTTGGGACCCCTTTTAAATAAAACATTAAATAATCTAGAATATAGAATTTTAAATCAATTAATAACTCATTTCATATCGATCAAGAAATTATTGTTTCAATGGTAGGGTAAAACGTTATGGAGCCACATACCTTGTAGTTAGATAATCAATCAATTAATCACCCCAGAAGTGAATCTCTAGTGATGAATATAGGGAAGGGATGATCAATGTGGAATTACAAGAATCAACATTCACCAAATTATGGTTTATACATATCAAATCAAATATCTTATCCATCAATCACTCTGAGGATTCATTACACTCAAAGAATGGTAGAATATGAGGAATGAGTAAATCCAAATCAATACGGATTGCACTCATTGAAGGGGAAATAATCACTTCTGTTGGAACATTTTATTACAATATAGGTGGTTGAAGGTGCCAATAATGACTCTAGAGAGCCTCCAAAATATATAGAATTCAATTAGTGTCTAATGGGAGGTGTTTAGGATAAATATATGTAGGTTCCTAATTTTAACTAGAATTTTTCGTCATTTTAAACTCACTCAGATAGTTATCTAGGTTAGGTCACACAATTAAAACTAATTATATGTCTAAATTTGTTGATTTTCTAGGATTATGGAAATTGTTCTTGGTTAGTCTAAACGATAACCAAATGTCAAAATTCCCACTGTCGAGGGACACACTAATTAGATATGGGGTCATAAAGTTTTGGATAACATTTCAAATACTAAGTTACACCCTCCTAAACCATTAAATAGGGTGAAAAGATTTCCTTAACCACGCTCCAATCATGCATATCCCCAAAATCATCCAAAATCATTCAAAATTACCTAGAAACAACTCGGTACAAGCTAATAAAAAATATTATCAAAAAAATATTCAATACATACCTAAATGTGGGTAACATGATATTACATCCTTGTAGTTGATTAACTCGTTTTAATCTCCTCTCTATTGATGTCATCCTTATAATAAACATCATATTCTTTTTATTCCCTCGAGAATATAATCTGCAAAAATATTTCATCCAAAAAAATAACTAATTTATTGAAAAATATACTAGTTCAACATAAAAGTCCCATCATTCTTTAATTTATTTTCTAGGGATGTATAAATTAACTTTTCATCTAATCTATTTGCTCCCTTCCCAATAAAATCAATTTACCTCTTTGAAGATTAATCCAATATTTTTTCAACTAATTTTTTACAATTTAAAAAATTAACTCCAGTGATAAATATTTTTTTAAAATTTAGGATTATTCATATACTATATATCATATGGTGTCTTATCCTCACCCAAAAGTAACAATGTTTTGGTAGTGATATTAGCCCATGTACAAACTTCTTCCTTCCTAAATATCTCTTATATGTTTTTTATTAAGAATTATTGGTTCCATGTAATTAATTATCAATTTCCTATACTAAAATATAAAATTTTATTTAGAATTAGTTTAAATTTAAATATAATTTCTAATCCCATAGTTTTTTAGAAAATAATATTGCTTAAAATTAGTGAACTATGTGTAATTATTAGCCCAAAATTTGAAAATTTGTTATCCAAACATCTCCTATAACAATATTCTCTAATAATTTATCTAATTAAACACATTTTACATTTGTATAATCACCATAAAATATTCCATTATTATATGTAATCAATTAATAGTATGTAGTATATCATTATAATAATAGACTTTGATTATTTTTTTGAAAAAAACCATATCATCAAATTCTAAAAACTATATTGATTTTTTATCTTTTGTATCATATTTATTCCCAATAATCCTCAATATTTGAAAATATCATATATATGAGTATGATCATGTGAAATCTTAGGGATATCTCATGCAACTTGAAAAAGTAATATGTTGAATGTTTATTTTAATATAAAACATATTATTCAGACATTTTAAATTATTATTCTTACTGATTTTTAATTGATTTCATGTTTCATGGAAGGATACATTGTTTGATAAAAAATGATAAAAAATGATAAAAAATAGATAAACATAGTGATCTATAAACACTTCATGTCGTATTATGAAGTGGTGAGGTGTGACACTGAATTTTTGATAAAAGATTGAATCTATAGTGAATCCAAGTATTAGTGTTGGCCTAATCCCATATCTCATAAATGAATAAACAGTCTGATTCAGAGTGAAGAATGATTAAAAATCACATTAATCATTATGTAATTCATTCCTTACAAGTAATTTTTGAGAATACAAGTTGTTCGAAAAGATGTGTAACAATATGTAGAATACCTTGTGAAATGTTCAGCTCCACACCTTACACACCGTGAATCCACTATTCATGACATGAAATATTTTAGAAATCTGTAGGTCATGCCTGCAAATTACATTCCATGAATGTCATTCATGATGTAACCCATGAATAAATACAAGATGAGAGGAAAATGTGTGAAGGATTCCATGAAAACATCTTCCCTTCACATTACATGTCATGAATGACTTTCATGACATTGAACTCTCATACACAACCCATAAATTGTTATTTATGATGAATTTAAATGGAATGAGCATTTAAACTTCCTGGGATTACCCATTATGAACCAAGAACTATTATGGAGCCATTTATGATGTCCTAAATGATATTCCAAGCATATAAATAAGAGAACAAGGGGTTTGATATGGATAAACCAGTAAGGGAAGATCTGTATGATGACATTCAATTATGTTGTACTACTAATTTATTTTCTATTTTAATTTCATTCTTTCATATGATGTCTCCCCTATCCAAAATCAACTCATCTAACCTATCTGTGGAGGGACAATTTTTGTTTGTGATCAATATAGGGGGAGGGTTGACTTAAGTGGTTTGTTTGATTTTTTGTTCTATATTAAAATAAATTCCTTTCATCTTTTTATATCTCATTAAAATTCTAATTCTTATTTAAATTCTGAATGTGGTTGTGTTAGGTTTTGATTCTATTAACTTCATTTTCCTTCACTAAGGTTCCATTTCATCCTTCACCGTAATATTTTCTATATTCAATTAAAAAAATTAGTTTTGGGTGGTGTGTTCTCTATGATCATCATCACCTGTGTAGAATTTTAAGTTGGAAATATTGTTTTAATAGGGAATTACAATTCCATGTTGGGGATTTCTCTTATTTATGAAAATAAATCATTATAATCACACACACATATTAAGGAAGGTAGTCTGACCTGAGGTTTTTGATAATATTAATCTCTTAATAACTATTTGACCAAGGGGAGAAAGTACTCAATATATAAATATCTATCTAATCATCTAGTAAAATAAAAATGGATAAATTTTGGAAAATGTGATATCACAGTACTCGGTCTATCTAAAACCACATTGATCACCTCCTTTAAAAAATTATGTTAAAATAAATAGACTCAAGATATTTTATACTTTTTATTTCTCAACACCAAATTAAAATTAACATGTCCTAAAATCAAAAAATATTTAAAACCTTTCTTTTTTAGCACTCCTACTTCAAAGAAAACCTAAGGGATAAGACCAAAATTATATATAGGTATTAAAAAAATTTCTCCACAACACACGATTGTCAATTTTCAAGCATGACTCTATTTTAAGGGAGGTAATGTCTCAAAAAACCCTAGAATAAAAAAATTAATTTTCATGTACCATATTTTAACTAACCATTTATTTTAATTTGATCCTAATATTTAATGAACACTAACTGAATTAAGAAAACAATATTTTCAAAAATTATTGAACAAATAAACCTCTCATATTCATGTTTTATTTTTTAAAAGTTGTGGTCAAGGCCTCATTTTATCATTAAATAAAAGGCCTCTTTTTTTATCGGTAGAGGGAGACTCATTACATAGCCCAAATCCCCAAGGCCAAGTGGCCTTAATATGTGGCTTGAAATCCCATTTTTTGGCCCAAATGGACCTTAAGTGAAATGTACTGCTACATTACTCGAGCTTCTATAGTACCTTCTATAGTTCCACTGCTTCTATAGCTAGTGATACATTACCTTCGCCGCTATAGTGTTACTACTGCTACAATGCCCTACTATAGTGTTTCTACAATTCCCTAAATTCCGTCCCTTCTAATATTTGATCTTGGGTCTTTTAGATGATAAGTAAGAGCTTGTACCACTTGGGTACATGCTCATTGGAACCTCCCATATTCAAGTAAGACTCTCATTGTTCACTTTAAATTGGATGATATGGATGGAAATCCTAACCAAAACCTATGAGATCTTTGCACACCTCAATTCACTATTCTAAATAACCAAATCATTTCCCCTACTATAAAAAATAATTTCAAATTTCAAGATAATATGATTCATATGTGAAAAAAGATTAATGAACTTTCAGGAGAATACTTGAATCAGTATATTTTGGATTTTTTTTTCTATTTTTGTTTCAGGCTGAGAGGAGATCTTGAAAAAAAATTTAGGGGAGGGAATTCCCTTTCTCTTTTAAAGTAGAATATATGGAATGTTTGTACAATCAAAAAAAATTGGAGATTACTGATTGTGATTATATAAAAATATTATTCTTTCATAGCTTATTCCCCACGACTATGATTACAATAATCAAAAAAAAATATTTACATTATAAAAAATACGATGGGAGAAACCCTCTATGAGTAATGGGAGAGGTTCAAGAATACTTCCCCTAGCTACCCATGTCAGGAAATGGTGGAGAATTAATTCCTTCTTTTCTTCAACCAAGGACTTCTAAAAAATGATCACAACCTATTGGATTCCTTAGCTAAAACAACCCTAATTGATAAGTTACCCAAATTTTATAGATGCATGATTAAGATGACTATACAAAATAGAAAGTAATTTTACACTAGAGGTATGGGAAATATAGGGATACATGACCCATGAACTTATGCAACATCATCTATCCATGTATCCATGGTTGGAGACCACACTAGGTTAGTAAGAATAATGCATGTGACATAAGAATTGAGACAACATCCTTTATCTCAGGTATGTGGATTATTTTCCTCACCTACTCATTTTGCTGATCGGTTCCCTAAGGTTCAGGGAACATAGAGTTGTACTATAGATTTTTATCCATGAAAGTTCTTGAAAAAATAGTTTCATCAACCCCAAGATCAACTAGGATATGCTGGAATCAAATAAAGCCCTTCTATCAAAACTAATACCCACCACAACCTCCTTTCCAATAAAAGTAATATAGGAACCCACCACCCTTTCAACAACCCTTTTAAATTTATACCTTTCAAGTAGAAGACTTATGATCATCCTTCCACTAATGCACCATCAACTAAATATGTACATCTATTATCTAAATTTTTATGATTGGAATATATTATTAATAAGATAACATTTCAATTCATAATTTTTTTAGAAATTATAACCAAGAAGAAATTAAAAATACAATAATATAAATTTCTAAATCATATGTAAAATGTCACTTTTATAACTATATGAAGTGGAAAATAGCTCCAACCACTTGAACAAAGTAAGGATGATGATTATGAGAAACCATAATAATCTAAACCCATATATCCAAAATAAGGGTACTAGAGAAATTATGGAACCAAAATAGAAAATAGGAAGGAAATTCCAAAAACAAAATTATAGAAACAATAAAGGGAGAAAAAGAATATTCAGGCATCACTACCTTCTACATTATTTGTGTCAAAGAAGGTGGAAGATGACCGACTTCCAAAAGAGATTGAGGATACATTTTAGATGGTTAATTTTTTTTTACCTCTAGTAGATTTCATTCGAAAAATATGAAAATATTCAAAATTTATTATGTATATTTTCACAAAAATAAGATGGCATGATGTAAATGAGAGAATAAACTTAGGAAGATGCACCCGCATCGATCACACCACTAATACTAAAAAATGTAATGATACATGGACATTATCAATTCCTAACACTACTAGATATTTAAATTTTATTTATTCAATACATGATCTAGGTGATTCAATAAATTTTATACCTCACATAGTATTTTTATCCTTATAGATCAGATAATTGAATCCTACATGAGTGGGGTAAAATATGGAAATATATCCACATATTTCCCATATGAATTTGTAGAATATTCTCTAATAAGAGTTATATGAATGATATTTATAGAAGAATTATGTTTATTTACATGGGAAGAATGTAGAGAGAGAGACCACTATCCCATCGTCATTAGGATTCCTTCCATAAATATATAAAATACCATTATCAATGTGCATGAAAGAACACTGAAAATGGAACTTAGAGAGAGAAAAATAGACTTGACCTTTCTAATGTACTCAAACATCCTTCCAAATGTCACTCACAGTATGTGATCGCACATGAATAATTTATCCATACCATTGAAGATTTTGGTATGATGAATGAATTATTAGTTTCAGGAGAGCATTTTTTGTTTAAAAATCAAAATACCCAAAAGAATGAGAATATAAATTTTATTCTAGAAAAATATGTCACTTTTAATTTTTTTTAGTTAGTAAAAAACAGTATTATGATAAAAGTGTCCCATGATTTAGAAATTGGGAACCTTAAATCATTATCATCCCAAGAAAAACCTCTAATTATGGAGTTAAAGAGGCTTCCAAGTGACTTAATGTATGTATACCTTATGGATTAGAATGTTTACCCTTGATAAGTTTTAGTAAAAATTACTATTCCCATGACAAAACATTGATTTAACTTTTCAAAATAAATATCCTTGATATAGGATGGAGTTTAGGTGATATACCGAGAACAAATCCCAATGTCTACTCTCAGATTTTTTTTAGAATGCGATTCCTAACCACTTATAAAAACTCAGAGAAGACTTAATCTTATCATCATGGACTTTTTTGAAGTATATTGAAAAAATTATATCATCTAACATCATTTACCCAATATATAATTCACAATGGGTCATCCCCATCCATGTAGTCCCAATGAAAACGAGTCTAACAACTGTTAAAATTAAAAGAAATGAACTGATACACATGGGTGTGAAAAAAGTTTTAGGGTATGTATATATTATAGGAAGCTAAATCATTTTTTCCAAAACATCACTTATCCATTACATTAATCAATCTAGTGATATGGAGATTAGATAAAAAAATCTCATTATCTATTTTTGGATGGTTTCTCATGATAATTTCGTGTACCAATTCCACCATAAGAACTACAGAATATGACCTTCACCTATCATTTTGGAACTTCTTTCTATAAGAGGATATAAATTAGGCTTTGAAATAGACCATGTAAATTTCAACAGTGTTTGGTGAGTATTTTCTAAGATCATATTGATAACTTTTAGTAGCTATTTCTCAATGATTCCACGTTTTTTAGTAATTCATTCAATCAATTCTTAGGTAAGTTGGAATTTTTTTTGAAAATATGTATTGAGAAAAATATTGTTTTAAACATCAAAAAATACCATTTTATGATTGAAAAAAGGAATAGTGTAACTGTAAAAAAATTTATAGAAAAGAATTGGGGTATATATGTCTAGGAAGAATAAAAAACTCATTTCCATTTCTAACACTTCATAAGAATGTAAGATCATTATTAGGTGATATATGCTTCAAAAAAAGATTTATCAAATATTTCAATAATATTTATCTTCTACTATCATTATTACTATTAAATGAAAATAATTTTATGGTTGATGATGAGTTTATTAAAGCATTTAATGAGTTGAAACAATTGTTGATTACCCCATGAATAAAAAAACCACTGAACTGGGACCATCCTTTTGAGATTATCTGTAGAGAAAAAAAACTTGATATAGGAGATGAACTCTCAAAAATAATTGATATAAATCTTCAACTCAACTCCAACAAATCATGAAAATTGGATTCCACTCAGATCAATTACATTACTATAAGAAAATATAGCCTTGTAGTCTAATTTTCTCTAGATAAATTATGACCTTATCTACCTAGAACAATTATATTTATTTTCTCTGATCATGCACCTATTATGTGTCTTTATAAAAAGGTTGTTTCATTACTATGACTAGTGATATGGATTCCTTTCTTATACAGGATCCACATAGAAATCATGAATAAGAAGGGAACCGAAAATTAAGTAGTTAATCATATAATTAAACTTCCCCACACAACTGAAGTATAAATTCTAAATAAAAACCCACTCAATAATAAACTTCTATCCAAAAAACATTACATCATGGAAGGAGAAATATAGTTAAATGTCAACATTTTCAATTATTTAATCACATCTATTATACCAAAAAACTAAACTCTAATCAAAAACACAATATTAAATATGAATCGAGAATTTATATTTGGGAAGACCCATTACTATGGAAAATTTGTAATGATAAAATCATAAGAAGATGAATTACATCAAGTGAAATTGAATTACACTTTTATTTATATCATACAATATCTTATGAATTCCACAACGGAACTCATAAGATAGCCATACATGTTTTATAATATTGAATTTATAAAACCACCTTATTCAAGGATTCTTGTTAATTTTGTAAAAGATATGGAACATTCTAGTTTTTCAAGTAAGATTTCAAAATGAATGAAAATTCATTAAAAACTTGATTATATTTTTGGAAATTTTGGATGTTTGGGAATAAACATCATAAGACCATTCCTGATGTCATTGTTTAATTATTACATTATGTTATTTGTATATTATGTCTCAAAACTGTTGTAATACAGTACCACCAAGACTAATGATGGAAAAGTTTGAGATTTTTCTAAGGCTAACATATTCTATAGGTTTGGAGAATTGTGAGAAATAATCAGAAACCAAGGAACTCATTTCAAAAATAGGAATATGAATGAATTACTGAAAAGTTATGTAGTAAGTAATAATATGTCAACACCATACTATCCACACTCAAATGGATGAGATGGAGTCTTCAATAGGGAAATCAAAGGAAATATGGGAAAGACTATGAAATCCAATGGGAAGGACTGGGAACAAATTTTATATAATACCTTATGGGAATATAGGACATCCTAAAAACACCTATTGTGATGAGGCCCAATATCTATATTTATGTAATTATCTACCACATCCATTTCATATTGGAATGTGAAGACTACTAGAAGTAAGTGTGATTAATTTAGACCTTGATAAATCTAGGAAGGACATGAGGTTATAGTTGTAGGAGATAAGGAAAATTATGAGGGAAGCTTTTAAAAATTCAATAATCTAAAAATATAGAACAACTAAGGACTTGAAAATATAATTCAACATAGAACTTTGAACCAAGGAAATAATGTGTTGTTATATTAGTCCAAAATTAAATTGATTTCAGGTAAACATTGATCAAGAAAGGATATTTCCTTTAAAGTTATTCATGTATACCCCTCTAGTGCATTCCAGGTTGAAATTGAATGATGAGAATCCAATTTTATTGTAAATGATAAGAGAATTAAGAAGTTCTATGGGATGATACATCAAAAACTATTGGGGGAAATCACACTCTTTTACCCTGATTATCAATGACGATTTACTAGGTGGGATCATTCCTTTGAAGTTGTTTAAAATGAATTAATTCTATTTTTAATCTACATTCTTGAAAAATGATTTTAAATTAATTGAGTATGAAACATAAATTAAGTGTGAGGGAGCAAATATTCTATTCAAGGACTTCTAAGAAATTTTATTTTTTGAGTTTAGCTAATGACATTAATCAATATCACTTTTGATAGACAACCGTATTTTTTTCTGATTGCACTCTTCCCCTTAGTCCTATATTATCAAGATTGATCATGCCTTTGATATCATTTGTTTTTATTATTATTTTTCAGGTACATTAATTAGGTTGAATCTTGAATGGGTAAACTGAATAAAAAACATGTCATGAATGTGCAGTAGAATGAATATTAAGGAACAAGACTTTCGCAACCCAACTATAGAACCATTTGTCAAGTTATTTCTCTTTTATATTAAACATCTTCTAAAATTACCTATATTTTGTTGTGATCAATTTTTGATATTTAAAAGAAAATTTTATACCCATAGATATCTTTCGTGATTTACTTTACTGGTCTAGTAGAAATTTATTTCATAATAAACGCATGATTTCATGTGTTAGATTTTTAAGTTAATGGGATTGAATGAGTAAAATGTGTAATTGATGAAATACATTGTTTCACGGATATTGAATTAATGAATCTTGATTTTATGGAATTAGTTGACTCATTTGAATGAAAATTTTCAACCATTTTTACACATTGAATTTTAGAATTTTATTTTTATTGATTTGAAATTTTTATTTTAGGACATGAGTGATTTTACAAAATTAAATACTCCATTCCCAATAGGATTTCAATAAAAATAACTTCTATTTATTTCATCATAACATTTCATCAGTGATATTTCAGTATGACACCTACTAGATCATTAATTGGAACTTCTCAAACCTATAACTATGAAAAAAAGACATTTAAAACGATTGAGTACATTTATATTGACTCTATATTCGTTGACAAATTAGGAAATTTATCATTGTCCGAGTCGTAGAACCTGTTTTTGAATATGTTAGGAATGATCCACATTACAATACATTTTAATACATTCATACCTTTCTCAATTTATATTTCATGATATTTTAGTATTTATGTGTGGTAGTGTGGGAATTTTATTCAGAATGGATGTTTTATGTGGAACAAGTGCGGGGGTCCTATTTTGAGTATTAGGAATGCGTATTTTTTCATCTATTGTACTTATTTTTTCATTATTAAAAAAAATAAAAAATGTGTTAGGTTTTTGTAAAATTAAACATAATCATTACCAGAATGATGAACTATCAATTATAAGTGGTTAGGTGGTGGAAGTGACATTTTTTCTAATAATAACTTTCATAAAAAGACAAAAAAACACAAAATAAATAAACTAGAAGGTGTAACTCTTTCACTATACATACAATGATCATGACCATAGTCAGATTCATAGGGATGTGAAGTTTTCATTTTATAGAGGATATTTTCATTAACCATTAATTTTTATATCATGAATTACTATTTATAGATAACCTTCATTTTTATCTTTAATATATTTAATATCATTCCCTATCAATCTTAATCCTCAGAGTTATCAGATTCTTATTTTAAAATCCCTCCAGATTTTATGTAATTTTGTTCTTTACAAAGGGGAGAAAGTAGTTCCTTTCAATCCTATACAAAATTAGAATATACAGGTAATAAGATCATAAATCTACTAGAATTTGTATCAGTATTGATGAAAGAAAAGAATACACTATGACGTAAATAATGAAATTTCATGTTTGATAATAATAAATTTTTATATATGACTGAATGATAGCATAAGACCCACCTGTTCTCATTGGTAAAAACTAATATACATAGGTTGATTAGTTTAATTTATGATTTTGAGGTTGAATTGATGTTTCATGTGAATATTTAAATGTTGATCCCACATTGATAATAATTTGATTTCATCTATTAGGAATTTGAATAGTGGTAACATGTTATTCCTTATTTATTTATATTGAGATTACATGTTTGAGGAAAAGAATGTTCAATATGTGTGGTAACTAACAAGGAAATATTTTTCAGGATTATTTTATTATAAAACATATTTTTAAATAAATTAAATTATTAATCATTCCACTATTTTTTCATCATTATTCATGTAGGTATATATAGTTTGATCAAAAATGAAAAAATATAGGCAAGAATAGAGACCTGAAAATTCTTTGCGATGTCCACTTCATGGTACAAAACGACATGGAATTTTTGGAGAGGGATTGAAGCTACATTGAAGCCATGTATAAGTCAATGATTAAGACAATATCAAAGAAATGGAGAACCAATTTGATTTAGAGAGAAAAGAGATGGAAACAAACTTTTCATGTTGTGTAATGCATTCGTGATATGTAACCTAAGGGAATAAAATACATCAAATAGGTTTTGAAACTATATTTTAATTGTCTGGCATTGAATATTGGACATCATGAATTCATTATTCAGGATTTGAAATCTTTTCAAAAATAAGAGGTTTGGCCCCCCACATTACATGTCATGAATTTCATTCATGATATAAACATTGAGGAAGTACAATAATTTAATTATATGTCAGATTTTTTTTTGAAAAAATCATCCCCACACATCACACATATTTAATAACATACATTATATGAGACTCCCTGAAAGATAAAAAAAAGTGGGGATTTACGATGAATTTGTGGAGAAAAAATATTTTAAACAGCCTAGGATGACCCAGTATAACCTGAGACATATTAATGATCCATTTATGATACCCCAAATCTATTATAATTCAATAAATAAGAGTCATATTGATGGGTGTGGGATAATCAGGATGACAGGATACAACTGCATTGCATTACAAATTTCCTTTTCTCTTTCACTTTATTTCTTTCATGTAATGCCTCCCTCTCCCAAATCAACATAACTACATTATCCATAGAGAGGTTGTATTTTTGATTGATTGGGAAACGGGTACATTGTAACTATCATAATTTTTTGAGTTTTTATGTTATAATTAAATAAAATCTATTCCTCTTTCAGTATCTGGTTTCAATTTTTTATTCAGTTTGAAATTACGAATGCAGTTGTGTTAGGTTTCAATTCAGGTAATTTAAATATCCATGATTGAAGATTAATTTATCCCTATAACCAATTATTTTCTGTAAATGGTGGAAAAATTAGTTTTTGTTGGTGTTTTCTCTATGAGAATCATCCCATGTGTAAAATTGTATGTTGGGAATATTGGATTATTAGGATAAAAAAATTTCTATTTTGCAATTTCCCTAATTAATCAAGAGAATTATCTATAATAAAACATATATAACATAGAGGTTACACACACCTGAGGGTGCAGATATGATTACTCTCATCATAACCATCTATGAAAGGGGGTAGATAAATAAGTAAATGAGTCACTCTCTAACCAGCCAGTGCAAGAAATAGGGGTAAAAGTTTGAAACCATGATAGAACAACACTTGTTCAGTCCAAACTCACTAAAATAGATAGATTTATATTTCATTAAATGAATTAAATAAAACTATTTTAATCTATCAATTTGACTACCCAAAATTAAAATCAAATTTTCTTAAAATCTACAAAAAAGATACAACCTTCTTTTTTGTGCACTCCTCCTTTAGAGGAAACCTAAGGGTTTACCCCTAGACTATACTTATGTAATAAGAAAAATATACCATTACCCATGACAGCCTTGTGTCATACCATGATTCTTCACTAAATATTTTAAATACATTGGTGTGTGTCACCTCACCATTTTAGGAAAATATAGATTTAAATTTCCAGATATAGAAAGAACATATATTATTCTCTGGTACTGCGGTATATATTCCCATTAATGAACTTCCCTTGCATTATAATTTCAAAATATTATTTCATGATGGTATAAATCATCTATATGAAATTAATTTCATGTTACATGTTATAAAATAGGCTTACACTTATTAAATTTTGATCAAAACCTTCAAAACCAAATATATATATATATATATATATCCTCTTCATGTATTTTCTACCAATTTTTTCCGTTATGAAGACTATTATCTTTAATCATTCATTATTACTGAATCTTACAACTCTTTTAATGTCATTTTTAATCCGTATGAAAATATAGATATTCTTATCACATACGAAGTGAATTTTCTATCATTAGTAAACTAGTTTTCTCAGTCTATTTCAGGAACTAAAATTATAATTTATGAATCCAATGTTGTTCATTTAGTAATCATATATATTTTATTAAATAACTATTTTGTATTAAATATTTTATTTACCCTTTATATATGACGTTTCCTCCACATATAGTAAGGAAACATACCTGTAATTATTTTTTACCTTATTAGAGGAATGATTGAGATGCTACCCACTATTTTATTCATTATCCCTCAAAATAATCGATTACACGTTTGATGATCAAAACCTATATTTTTTTAAATGCCCTTTATAACAAAAAATATTCTATCAAAAACATATCAGGTTCATTTTTTTCTACTAATCAGTCTTATTACCTTGTTCCTCAAACTACCTCTATGCTATAGAACACACATTGTCTTTATATCCAAAATCTACAAAATAGTAACACGAGATATTTCATTTACATTTTCATGTTTTCACTATTTACCTAGGGGTCACATTGGCATCTCTAAAATAAATCCCCCTCCTAGGATTAAAAGTTTATGTCTTAACATTAATCACAATAAAATTTTGATTATAGTAAATCCTCACATAAATTGTCACTTCATGATATAAATATTAATTATATATAAAATATTTTAGTGTATTTATCATATATCCATTATTCATCATTATTATTTCTATAACCCTAATGAAAAAATATCCTAATGTATTCCCAGGACTTAATGTTTTTTTATATCATTTATCCTTTGACTCATCTCAATGACTTCTGCTTTATTAAACTCAAATATATTAATACTTTATTTCAATACTTTTATCAAAATATTCAATGAAACTTTAATGATCCCCATATTTTATTTTGTTCTTGATAATACTTTTTTTTTGTTTTTTGGATTCTCAAATTTAAAATTTTCAATATTATCTTCCAAAAAACCTTCTTCATTGTTCTTTTAAAAAATATAAAGCATAGTATCATGTACCAGTCCATCGTCCTACATTATATCATATTTCCCGACATTTATTTATTCAATAAAATATTATACTCTACTTTATGATCAATAAAACCCTCAACTTCATAATTTTAACCATTTATCCATTATACACTTTTTAATTTTCCTATGATATTCAAAAGCATTTCATTACCTTGGTATTTTAAATCTGTAACTTCCTTTTCTTCTGATTCCAATGAGCTAATGTTCTCTTATCAATGAAAATTAATTTTTATAATATATTATATATTTTACTTCTCCTACAATTCATATCCTCTGAAAATTCTGTTATGTCACATCTTAATTCTTATCATCATGGAATTTCATGAGACCTTAAGAAGTAATGTCCCCCAATTTTCCACATCAAAATTAAGAGAGAGGATGTTTATCCATGAATATTGTTTTCCCCTTTCTAAATTTATGGAACATAATCTCATGATCTCATCTACTTATTTCTACACCGGTACATCCTCAATATTTAACTTTATCATCTCCTTAAATTTTACTTATTAAAATTTATCCTTATACATTATGCTATGATTTTTTTAATCAACCTATTAAAAATAAAAAATAATTTTCAATTCATATATGGAGATGACCCTTCAATCCTTTTCCTCAACCACAAAAATAGTCATATTGAAATGTGGTATCAGCAAATATAATATTCATATCACAATATTGAAATGAAAATATATATGACTATGTTGATGAATGTATTCCACCTTCACAGTATCTATAATTAATAATGCATCAAGAGATTCACTTAGGTGAATCCTCGTTTTCCTTTACTTGTTATATATAACATGAAAATTTTCTTCTCAGACATTTGTATAACACTGATATATATTGAGAAACTACTCTAACACGATGCTTACGGATTTCAATGATATCACATTTTTATGTATATGATTAGATCACACTACCTCTATATAATTAATTTATTTGGTGTTGATAACTATCCCATTAAGCTGTCTTTTTAATAATCCATTTGTGTTAACAATATCTTTAATTCTAGGTAAAATAATTTTATACCAATCCATACCCAATGATTATAAGTAGTGAATTATATAATTCTTCTATAGTTGGATGTTTTGAAAATTAATGATTGGAATTTCTTAGTGATTCGATACTACATCCAATTTTATTGTATAGAAGATGAGGCATCTGATGACCAACACTTATAGGATTGGTGCTAAAAATAGTTTCTTTTAATATTATTTTCAATACCAAGTGTTATTTTCTAAACTAAAATTAAATATTTTTAAATAATTTAAACATTAAATATCATAAAAATCGCACAATCCCAAGAATGAAAGGTATATGATCTTTTAGGATTATCTATATAAGAAACTTATTTTATGATACTTGTTAAAATTTATCCATCATATATCTACACTATACTCTCTACTAGACATTCTATAATTTTTACTCATATTCATAACATATGGAATAGAAACATAATATAGGGTTGAACCAAAATACTCTATAAGGACAAACATATTAACATGACATATAGGGTTACATCTAAATCATATGATAAATTAAGATAATGGGAGAAATATCTTATTAAAAATAGTTTACAGTAATAAGAGATTTCCATAATTCATTATAAAATGGAATGAAATATAAAATAAAAAATCTTATACCCTAGAAAAAGAGTTTTTAATCTCAAGATAATAAATATAATCCTTGGATAATATTTATATGAATATGGAATGAAAATGTAACATTACCCTAAATCATAGCATAACAAACATTTCCACAAACATAAGGGTAATATATCATCATCTTCGTGAGTTAGTACTCACACCTATATCATTGTGAGTCACAACATGCCCTCATACATAGTAGGAAAACATAATTTTACATGTGTGTACATGTCTAGTGATTTATAAATTTATAAAATAATTATTTTTTGGGTTGTAACAGACCTACTTGTAACATAAAAATAATCCATTATTTATTACATAAGAGACCATGATAAAATTCATATTTCAGAACCCACACAATTAACCCTTGGAAAAGATATGGAATTAATGAAAACATACATAGATAATTTCATAATCCATGCATATAAAAATGTTTGATGGACATATAAGAACATGATATTAGTTTTAAATAATTTCTTTAAGGATATTATCATAGATGATAAATAATTTTTCATGATCATTAGATAAATAAAATTAAAATATATATATATAATACTATAAAATGAATCAAATCTCTTTAAAATCGATTTACTCAAAATAAAATACCGAGACCATGATATATTACATTAAAATTTACCATTTAAAATAATTTTTTTTTCAAAACACATATTATATGAAATAAATATGATTTGAAAACATTTAAATCATAAATTTTCAGAACATTAAATAATTCATTCTTAAAATATAAAACCCTTACAATACCTTTTTCAAAATCAAGAAATATTTTTAATATTATTTTTTATTTGAAATAAATACTTATATTTCCTTTTATTTTCATAATAACTATGAATAAAAATAACATGGAAAACCAATTTAAAAGATGGAATGGAAGCTTAATTAATAAGAATGGCCATACGGTGAACTGATATGTCATCATGGAAAATAGATTTCAAAAATCATATCGAACATTACTATAAAAATAGAAATTTAAATGTCACATTCAAAATAAATTTTGAAAAAGGTGAACGGAAAAAATTTAAAAGCATATACTTTAAAAAAACATCAATAATACAACCATGAAAATAAAAAATGATTTTCTGAATGGGATATTGATTGGAAGATAAAACATTTGATTATAAATGGATGGAAAACCATTTTAATATTCATAAATAAACTTTTTTGAAACCCACATCCTAAAAAGACTGATAAAAATTCCTTTGGAAAATAGGAAAATTGAAATAAAAAGGAAAAATGAAAAACACATAAATAAATTTCCAAAAAATGGAACATTGGTAGGAATAAAAAAATTAAACATAGAAGAGAAAGTGTCCTTAAATAAAATGGTAATTATTCTTAACAATGCTATATTTTATTGGTAAATAAATTCATAAAGAGGGATATATGAATAAAAATTTCATTTTTCCTATAGATAAACTAAAGAGTGATATAAAATTTGAAATAGAATAATATAGGGAATGTAGAAAAATAATGTTCTCCAAGATATATTACAACTCAAACAATGATGTTTTTGTTATAGAAATCCCTTATGGATTAAGAAATGTTTTAATAAAATACCACTTAAATGAGAGAGAGATTGAAATTTAACTTCATATTCCATGAATAAAATATAATTCATGATATTATATATCCAATAGGAAGTATAAACAAAATTTAACTTATATTATGTTCACAAATCAAATCTTGTTTCAATGAAAGGAAATTGAGAAGAAACACCCTTTTAACTTCTTTATCTTCCGAATTTTAAACCCATGAATGGTATAAAATAGTTTGGATATATAAATCCATTTAATTTTATAATGATCACGAAAAACATAAACTCATTTTTATTATGTATTCCAAACAAAATTAAATAATTTTTGGACATGGCATGCATGTGAAAGAAAGAAAACTAAGTTGATTAACCATTACCTTAATTCCTAAATTCCATGAATTTTATTTAACAAACTATATAAAAAATAAACATCTTAATGAACTATTTTATATCCTTTTTACTAGTTATTAAATTTTTTAAACATCAGTTTTAATCTTTTTTATAGTGATCACTTGGTCCAAATACCAAATAATAGAAATTTGTTAATGAAAAAAGAAAAGTTACAAAAGATGAAAAGTGGATTTTTTTACATTATTTTGCATAAAAAGTAAAATCCATTTGAAGGTTATCCAACCACATGATACCATTGATAAATCATTTAATGTAAATACCATCTGAGATTGTGTTTGCTACATGATAATCATTAGTAATAATATGATTTCACTCTGGGAGGTGTTGGATACAATCCATCCATTTGGCAGTGAGAGTCCATGAAAGGTGAGTGACTCCATTCGAGAGGGCCTGGATGATTGTGGTGGAGTCACCTTATATCAATATATTTGTTCCAAACATAGTTTTTCGCAAGCTAAAACACGATAATGACACTATACATCTCATATTCTAAATATTAGTCATAACGAAAATTACCATAACTGTAACCAACGACCTGGCCATTGTGATCTATACACCCCACACCGCAACCTGTGGGCTATGGGTTTCCCTTTTAGGCACCATACACATTAATCATTTTCCAATTAGTGATTGGATATTTATAGAAAACATCCACTAAGCCTTTTGGTTGACTTTTTCTTTATTTAATTCCAATAGGGTAAAGAATCATAAGATCTTTGATAGGGTTGTGGTAGTTACCAGTTTAGATCATACCATCTTATTTGATTGAAAAAAAAATATCACTTATAAAGCATGAAAATTGAATGAATTATTATTATGGACAAACATATTTCTATCATACCATATAAATTCATCAGTTTACAAACAACATGTAAAGACCTAAAAATTTCAAGGAATTTTTTTTCTTAATTTGTTTGGAATTCTATGAGTCTGTGGCTTCTGACGGCACTTGATTCTGAGGCCCGGTGTGCGCAGAATCAATTTCCAAAGTTTAGCTTGGGTATGTTCAGTAAACAAACGAGTGGGTTTTTTCTATCTTCTGAACCGGTGCTCGGAATTGAAATACTAGAGCACCGATGAACTCGCATTGCCGGTAATTTCTCAGGGGGATCTTTATCGTAGTTTCATTTTGAGCGGGTAGAGGTTTAATAAATGGAGACTTTCCATAAAATGGATAAAATGTATAAAAATTTCTGTGTACAAATTTTAACTAAAGAAGGTGGTTTTTATCCTACAAAGGGGGA
The DNA here is from genome assembly GCA_963277665.1 of Viscum album. NCBI lineage: Eukaryota > Viridiplantae > Streptophyta > Magnoliopsida > Santalales > Viscaceae > Viscum > Viscum album. The sequence goes on along the minus strand of OY728121.1, from coordinate 1,070,546,836 downwards.
GTTAGAGGTGGGTCCCACACCCACCTAACCTCCCATGGGAGGGTTTAGTGTGGTGGGACCCACACGAACCCCTAACTCCTCTCCTCCCCATAACTCCCCTTAAGCTCCTTTAATATTCCTTGCATTTAATTATTTGACAACTTCTCTTCTTAAAGGAGATCCTCTCCACCTCCCATGTTTAATGGGCCAAGTAGGGTGATTAATAACGTTGTAAATTTTTTTTAGTCACACCTCTTGACTTAACTTGAATGGCATGGAGATCTTTTAAAAGAAGGAGACTTAATGAAATATCTGGGTAGCAAATATTTTGGGAGAATTTGAGGAGATATTTCTTCATCCACGAAGAATGACTTCCTCCCTCAATGAAGAAGGGTCGACATGCTTCATTTTATTCTCTCCGTGACAAGAGGGAAGACACCACATATTTAGATACACCCTATCACCTCCAACGAATATTTTCCCTGCAACACCGTCATCTGTGATGCCGACGATCGTTATCTTTTGTTGAGGTAGGGGTTGTTATGTTCAATGTTTTATTGCCATCAGAAAAGTTGTATAATTATTGAGTTTCGCTGCTTGATACCATCTGGACGAGGAAGGGCTCGGACCACAGGAACACGGTCCGACCCTTCCCCTTTTGTTTTATTATGGATGATGGAGCCGGACTGCAATGAATCGGCCGACGTCGGCCGATCACGGGCGGATTTTCAACGTTTGGTTCACCGTAATGGCGCAGCACCGTCGTTCCGCACGGAGTAGATCTAGACCGCGGAGAAGAGGCGCGGCGTCTTCGCGCTGCTCCGGAGCTACAGGAGCCCTGGACGGGGTGGGCCGCGGTGGTGGGGCACAACGCCATCACGCCGCGCCGGTCGAACAAGAGCGGCGACCTAAGGCCGCGTCAGTCTTCAAAGGGGCAGCCGGCTGAGCCGGCCGCCGGCGCCACCTAGAGGCAGGACCCGAGGGGGTCCCGTGGTTACACCAAGGTCGACCATTACGGCCGACTGTTTTGGAAAATCGGGGGTGGGGTGTAACCCTCCCCCTGACAGCTTTTAGGGGGGACCCCACAGGGTCCGCCGTTTCCGCAAATAGGGGCAGCGCCCCCTTTGCGTCCCGCACGACAACGCCGAGCCATGGCCAGCTTCTGAGACGGGCCGCAAGTGCATGCGTTGGGCCGGTCTGGGCCGTGCCCAATTAGTCCGGACACGGACCTAGGTCGGGTCCACCTGATTCAGGCCGACCCAGGGGGTATTATGCCGGGTCGGACCGGGCACAAACCCCCTATTTTTGAACTTGGTTCGTTCAAACGCCCATATATTGGGCTACAGACCTCCGATCAACGCACCGTCTATTGCGTAGGGATCCTTATATCGAGACGGTCGTTTCGGTATTTTACAGTCATGGTTTCGGCGAACTTTGTGTACAGACGGATTGGTTCGATCACAAAACCAACCGGACCCTCGAAGCAGAAACACTTATAACAAGAGCTCCGGACGTCCGATTAATGTGTCGTCGAGTTTGTTTGATTTATCTTGATGAGATAGTTCTTTTGGCATACTTAATTTGAGGTTTGGACGCATTTGGAGTATGGTCGGGTTGTTTTAGCTTAAAAACCAATCGGGCCTCTAAAACGGAAAAGCCAATAACTCAAGTACCGGGCGTCGGATTGACGTGTCGTCTATTGCGTTGAGACCCCTCTTATGAGGCTTTCCTTTGTAATAATTCTTCGTGGGACTTCGTGACACCTGGAGTGTCGACCAGTAGCTCATGGAGCGGATCCTTCTGGAGACGAGCATACGGAGTACGATAACCTTGTAGCTTGCTGAGACCTGATGACTGCTTGTCCGATTCAATTCGGAGTTACTTGACTAGCCCTATGGGGAGCTCTACTATGTTGGGTCGGTGGACCCATCGCGGGGAGTGCTACTGTGTTGGGGCGGCAGATCCACGGAACTCGACAGGAGGAGTACCTTTGTAGGCTATTAGGGGGAGCGCTACTTTATTGGGGCGGTAGACCCATGGCGGGGAACACTACTGTGTTGGGGCGGCAGACCTGCGGTACTCGACATGAGGAGTACCTCAACAATCTAAGGTTAGTGAGTAGAACCTCAGATTCGTGACAGGACTACTGCGCTCGATAGAGGAGGAGTTCTCTAGTAGCCGTGTTTTCATTTTCATGAATAAAATCCTGGTTTGAGCTGAGTCAATGACCTTTGTGTTTTCCTCATGATTGGGATGGGTTACTTGATAACTTAGGTATATGTATGGGAATATACCTAAGTAAAAGTTATCTATTTAGATCTTTCTTTTTGGTTTAACCATGTTGGTTTTAGTGATACCTTGAGGGTATCGGGGTCCCTATTGAGTATCGTTATACTCACCCCTGCATGGGCTATGCATGCACCTCGTTGTGCTGGATGCAGACAACAGACAACACTGATCATGGTTGAGGCTTGTAGAGTTGTACGGTACCCGGAGGTGGAAATGACGACGAGATGGTACCTGGAGGTGACAGATGGATGTGGAGAGGTGAGGTGGCCATCTGTACCTACCCTTATGGTAGGACCTCCGGAGGACGATCCAGGAGCATCTTGACACCATCTTGTTGTTTTGTCTTTCCTTGTACTTTACTGTTGGGCCTGTATTTCTAGCCCCTTTACTTTCCAGCACATCTTTTGTTATATAGTGTTTACTTAGTGTTTGTTTCCACATGTTCTTTGAGTATGTGTGTGTTTACGTTTCATAAAGGCAATGCATTCCCTTTTTATCAGGATTTGCACCTTTGGTGCAAGTTTCCATCCTTTGGCCTATGGAACGTGGGCTTGGGGTAGTCACGACATGGGCCCCGAGGATGGGTCGTGACAAATTTTTATTAGAGGATTCGGTTCTACCACAGAACAAAGAACTCTGATATTTTCTTTCTGTGAAGCAATAGTGTTAAGGGTACTAAGTGTGGTTTTCAGTTCATGGAGTCCAGTGTTGGTGCGGGCGGCCGACATATCCATACACCATGACTCTGACTTCTGCTTTCTGACTCAGTGCATGAAAACACTGATTGCATGTGTGTTTTCAAAAGTTTCTTTTAAGTCATATCAAATCAGGTCAGCTCCCCAGGTATAGTCTCTGACCGTGTCGCATCTATTTCTTTCAGGATGCCTCCCTGCGGAGGACCAGCTAGAGCCCTGAGAGTTATATGTACTGACAGCCAGCCAAGCGACGAGGCCTCAATACAGGGCCCTCTTTCAGTTGAGGCACTAGTGGAGGCACAAACGGTACTACCAATCGTTGGGCCACCGATGCCACCAGCCCCAACTGTAGGCAATGCACGACGCTTGAGCCCGCTGCACGAGTTCCAGCGCCAGAGGCCACCTAGGTTCTGGGAATAGACAGACCCACAGGTTGCTGAGGACTGGCTGGACGTTGGGGTGAGATTCTTCAGGCTAGTAGGTACACCAGCAGACTTCATGGTGATCCTTGCTGCCAGCCTCCTTCAGGCAGCATCTGGAAGATGGTGGAGCCTGATGCTCTAGATGCATGATGAGGCATCAATTCTATGGGCAGACATCAAGAGCCTGTTCCAGGAAGAGTTTGTACGAGACACCCTTCGAGCGGTGCAGATACAAGAGATACTTCATCTTTAGAAGGGTGGCATGATGGTGGTGAAGTACTCAACAAGGTTCACTGACCTCTCGCGCTACTCCACTGATATGGTACGGTACCCATTCTTTAGGGCCCAGACCTTTGAGCAGGGACTCAAGTGAGAAATTAGAGCTTCAGTTGTCTCCCACTGCATCCCGACGCATACGGGGGTGTTGGAGCGAGCTATCTTAGTGGAGAGTTTCCTTGCTGAGCAGTCTCCAGCAGCGGGACCCACCACTAGCCAACATGTAGCAGAGTCTTCTACAGCTGACAGTAGACAGATGATGCAGAGGTCCAAGAGGACCAGACCTACAGATGGTCGATCGCACGACTCATGGTCGGTAGTGTGAGGCAACCAGGGTGGAGACAGAGCCAGATCTGCCAGGATATGTTACTCATGCGGCGGACAGGGTCATATGGATCGTGACTGTCCGACCCGCCATGCAGATGATCAACAGATAGAAGAAGGACCTCCCAGGCAGAGGAATAGGTTGGATCGAGGTGGGACGCAAGGAGCAGGAGACCGAGGTAGAGAAGCTGGTCGTGCAGCTGGAGGTGGATGACACTTCGAGGTGTCTCCACCACCACCACCAGGAGGTCCACCCCGACCGTAGGGAACAGGTGGACATGGGAGAGCACAGCATTAGGAAACTAAAGCATACGACTACGGATCTCCATAAGCAGGTGGACAGCAGTGAGACTAGTTTCAGGGATGGAGGCATGTATTATTGTTGCTTATAACATCCTTTTTGTTGTTGTTTTGGTTGTATGTGTCTTTGTACTTTGATCTGTAGTAATAAAAGACTCCTTTATTTGTGACGTTTACTTTCCTGTCCTCTATGTATGGTTGATACTAAGAGGTTCCTGTTAAAAAACCATTGACTTGACCCTCACTTTTGAGATTTCTACTGGAGGAGACCCAGTAACCACGTACTGATGCCGAGAGTGTGACTCAACCCTTGGAGGCGAGAGTGATGATTGTATCTCTTGGTAGTAGCGTCGAGGCATTATGACGTCGTCCATGTCATGAATGTATCATTCATGTCAGGATTGACTGTATTAGGGAAAGAACGTAGTTCATCAAGGGGATGAGACCAGATTTCACTTTTCAGTAGAGGAGAAATATCAGTATCTCTTTGGTATAATGTAGATGAAGAAGGGTAGATATGAGTTCTTACAATTGTCTAGTCTCACCCATCATTCGTTGAGTAAACGATTTACGGTTATCTCCATCTCAAAAATCTCATGTGTATCTTCTCTCAGAAGGACATGAACCTGGGATAGTGGTGATGGCTTGTTTTCCTCCAAGAATATGACTTCGATATAGTTTATACTCCTGGGGAGGGGAACGTTGTAACAGATGCTCTTAGTAGGAGGTTAGGCATTCATCTTTTAGGAGTGGTGAGACAACAGTTGGACGCGTTTCAAATATCCTTTGTGGATAGTGTTGGAGTCAGCACGTATAGAACCAGAGATAGTTCAGGTCACATCGAAAAAGGTGAAGATCATCCAGGAGCAGATGAAGACTGCACAGAGCAGACAGAAGTCCTATTCTAATAGGAGACAAGACCACTGGAGATCGAGGGTGGTGACCACGTCTTATTATGGGTTTCACCTCGACGGGGTCTACAGAGTTTTGGCCGGGGCGGAAAGTTATCTCTGTGTTTCATCGGACCCTTCCAGGTCCCTAGCAGCGTAGAAAAAGTGGTTTACTGCCTGGCCTTTCCACCTCAGTTGCACCAAGATCACAATGTCATCCACATATCTCAACTGAGGAGGTGTGTGCACGACCTAACTGCCATCATCAATCACTGAGAGCTGGACATCGATGACGGGGTGACATTCTCAGGGTCCCAATAGAGGTTGAGGATCTACATGAGTGGATCCTATGGGGATGGTAGATTCCTCTTATGTTCTTTCATTGGTAGCACGAGAACCTCCAAGAGAGCACATGGGAGAAGCAGGCTCAGATGCGTGCTCGGTACCTCCTTTAGTTTCCCTAGTTTGTGTTGAAGCTTTACGAGGATGTAAATCCATGAGGAGGGAGTAGTGTAAAGACCAGGAAATTTCAAGGAATTTTTCTTCTTAATTTCTTTGGAATTTTACGAGTCTGTGGCTTCTGACAACACTTGATTCCGAGGTCCGGTGTTCCCGGAATCAATTTACGAAGTTTAGCTCGGGTACGTTCAGTAAACGAACGAGCGGGTTTTTCTATCTTTTTAACTAGTGCTCGGAATGTAAATCTTAGGGCACCGATGAACTCGCAACGCTGGTAATTTCATAGGGGGACCTTTGTCGTAGTTGCGTTTTGAGCGGGATAAGGTTTAATAAATGGGGATTTAGAATAAAATGGATAAAATTTGTTGTGTACAAATTTTAACTAAGGAAGGTAGTTTTTTTCCTACAAAGGGGGAGTTAGAGGTGGGGCCCACACCCACCTATCCTCCCATGGGAGGGTTTAGTGTGGTGGTACCCACATGAACCCCTAACTCCTCACCTCCCCATAACTCCCCTTAACCCCCTTTAATCTTCCTTACATTTAATTATTTGACAACTTCTCTTCTTAAAGGGGAGCCTCTCCACCTCCCATGTTTAATGGGCCAACTAAGGTGATTAATAACCTTATTAATTTTTTTAGTCACACCTCTTGACTTAATTTTAATGGCATGGAGATCTGTTAAAATAAGGAGACTTAATGAAATATTTGGTTAGCAAATATTTTGGGAGAATTTGAGGAGAGCTTTCTTCATCCATGAAGAACAACTTCCTCCCTCGAAGAAGAAGGGTCGACGTGCGTCATTTTCTTTTCTCCGCGACAAGTGGGAAGACACCACATCTTTGGATACACTCCAGCTTCACCAACGAATCTTTTCCCTGCAACGACGTCATCCGTGACGCCGACAATCGTTATCTTTTGTTGAGGCCGGGGTTTTTATGTTCAATGTTTTATTGCCGTCAACAATGTTCTAAAATTCTTTAGTTTCGCCGCTTGATACCATCTTGACAAGGAAGGGCTCGGACTGCACGAACACAGTCCGACCCTTCCCCTTTCATTTGATTATGGATGATGGAGTCGGACTGCGAAGAACCGGCCGACGTCAGCCAATCACAGGCGGATCGTCAACGTTTGGTTCACCGCAAAGGCGCGGCGCCATCGGGCCGCGCAGAGTAGAGCTGGACCGTGGATAAGAGGCGTGACACCGTTGCTCCAATCCGGAGCTACAGAAGCTGCAACCGGGGTGGGCTGTGGAGGTGCGGTGCGGCGCCGTCGCGTCACGCCGAAGCTTCAAGGGGATGCGGCCGGGGCAGGACGCGACAGTGGGGCGCGACACCGCTGCGGTGCACTGGTCGAACAAGAGGCGCGGCCTAAGGCCGTGACGGTCTACAATGGGGCGGCCGGCTGTGCCGGCCGCCGGCACCACCTGGAGGTGGGACCTGAGGGGGTCCCTTGGTTACACCAAGGCCGACCATTACGGCCGGCTGTTTTGGAAAACCGGGGGGGTGTAACCCCCCCCCCCCACCCGACAGCTTTTAGGGAGGACCCCAAAGGTTCTATCATTTCTACAAAAGGGGGCGGTTTCCCCTTTGCGTCCCGCACGGCCGCGCCGAGCCGCAACCGACTTTCGAGCCGGGCCGCAGGCGCACAGGCTGGGCCGGCCGGGCCGGGCTTCTAGCGTTGGGTCGGGCCGCCCGTGTCGGGCCGCCCGCGGGGGGCCGGGCTGGGCCGTTCCAGCAGGGCTGGACCCGGACTCGTGTCGGGTCGACCCGGTTCGGGCCGACCCAATGGGTATTGGGCTGGGTCGGACTGGGCCCAAACCCCTGATTTTCTGACCAGGTTCATTCAAACACCCATATCATGGGATACAGACCTATAATTGATGAATCATCAGTTGCGTATGGATCCTTGGATCGATACGGTCGTTTACGTATATTACACTCAAGGTTTCGGTGAACTTTTGGTATGGCCGGATTGGTTCAAACCTGAAACCAACCAGGCCCTCGGAGCGGAAACACTTATAACATGAGCTCCAAACATCCGATTGATGTGCCGTCGACTTTTTTTGGTTCCTCTTGATGAGACGCTTCTTTTGGAATACTTCACCTGAGGTTTGGACGTAGTTGGAGTATGGTCGGGTTGGTTTTAGCTTAAAACCCAACCGGGCCCCTTGAACGGAAAAGCTAATAACTCATAGACTGAGCGTCCGATTGACGCGCCGTCTGTTGCGTTGAGACCCCTGTGACGAGGCAGTCCATTGTGATACTTCTTAGTGGGACTTCATGACACTTGGAGTGTCGAATAGTAGCTCATGGAGCGGATCCTCCCTGAGACGAGCTTACGGAGTACGATGACCTTGTAGCTAGATGAGACCTGATGACTGCTTGTCCGATTTGATTCGGAGTGACTTGACTAGCCTAGTGGCGAGCGCTACTATGTTGGGGCGGTGGACACATGGCGGGGAGCACTACTGTGTTGGGAAGACAGACCTGCAGTACTCGATAAGAGGAGTACCTCTGTAGGCTATTAGGGGGAGCGCTACTTTGTTGGGGCGGCAGACCCATGGTGGGGAACAATACTGTGTTTGGGCGACAGACCTACGGTACTCGACAGGAGGAGTACCTCAGCAGTCTAAGGTTAGTGAGTATCACCTCAGAGTCGTGACAGGACTACTTCGCTCAACAGAGGAGGAGTTCTCCAGCAGCCGTGTTTTCATCGTCATGAATAAAATCCTGGTTTGAGCTGAGTCAATGACCTTTGTGTTTTCCTCATGATTGAGATGGGTTACTTGATAACATAGGTATATGTATGGGCATATACCTAAGTATAGGTTATCTGTTGAGATCATTCTTTTTGGATTAACCATGTTGGTTTTAGTGAGACCATGAGGGTCTCGGGGTCTCTACTTAGTATCGTTATACTCACCCCTGCACAAGCTATGCCCGCACCTGGTTGTGTTGGATGCAAACGACGGACAACACTGATCGTGGTTGAGGCTTGTAGAGATGGATGGTACCCGGAGGTGGACTTCACGATTAGATGGTACCCAGAGGTGACATATGGATGTGGAGAGCTGAGGTGGCCATCTGTACCTACCCTTCAGGTAGGAACTCCAGAGGACGATCCAGGAGAAGCTTGACACCATCCTACTTTTTTGTCTTTTCCTTGTACTTTACTATTGAGCTTGTATTTCTGGCCCCTTTACTTTCCAGCACATCTTTTGTTATATAGTATTTATTTAGTGTTTTCTTCCGCATGTTCTCTGTGTATGTGTGTGTTTACGTTTCATAAAGGCAATGCCTTCCCTTTTTATCTAGATTTACGTCTTTGGTGCTAGTCGCCAGCCCCTAGCCTATAGAAGGCGGGCTTGGGGTAGTCACGACACGGGCCTCGAGGACGAGTCGTGACACAAAAACTATGTAGATCTGCCCAATTTTTTTGTAAAACCTCCATGTCAGTGCATCATTGAAGATGCAGCCGAATATAGTGGAAACCTATCCATATGGGATCAAAAATTTAAAATCTAGTTTTCCAAAGATTAGAAACAGAATCACAAGAAACAAATATGTGATAAACATCCACTATGTGTTGGTTACAGAGAGGAAATATGAAATAGAGTTATATACCAAATAATTTAATGCAACAATTGGTGGGAACATCATTTTGGGATATTCTCTAGAAAAGGGTGAACCTGGAGGGTATAACCCAAGCCTTATAAAAGTTATTTAACTAAGAAAAATCCTTATTTTCATTTATAAAATTTTAATTGTAGAAAATTTTGCAGTCCGAGATGCCATTTTTTGCCAGTTCCCTACTAGGAAATCATCAGAATTTAAAAAGGATAATTTTTATTAAAGGAGATAATGTCATTTTGTAATACCAATTATAGAGTGTGAAAAATATTATTAATATAGATTATAGTTTCATCTGAAAATAACATAGGATCGTCCATGTCAATGAGTGGGAAGCAATTCCTGTTATCCACCCAAAAATTCAGAGAGGATTCTCTATTATCTTGCCATCTAGAATGAGATATAATATTAACAAAAGAGTACTTAATAGATTCCTATATATAGGAGTCCATATATTTTATTTTTCCTTATTTCATACTATTTAGAAATATATTTCTATGAAAATTAATTGTAATGTAATTTTTTTATAATATTCCATGTTAACCTAGACTTAAGGGAATCATTAAAGAGATCATGATCTTTAATACCCATACCACCACTAGCTAATGGATTGAAATAATTAATCCAAAAAATCATGAACATCTTTCTTTCAAGAGTGATACAACTGCAAAAAAATTATTATAGTTACATTATGATTTTTAGTCAAACATATGGTCCCTTTATAAACCATCTTGTAGTAGAAATTTTTAGAAATAGAGTATTTGTCAAGAAAAATTCTTCCAGCCAAAGATAGGAACATTCAATTCCATGCGGGGTGCAGATTTTTTATTTGATCAGTGATGTTGGAGAAGTATGTACTCTTAGGTTTTCCCTAGAAGATGGGGACTCCATGGTATGTGAATGGGAAGGATCCATCTCTAATACCATGGTCATTCCTAGTGATAGATTTTCTAGCCACTCTAAATCTTTTTTTAAGGAAATTAAAATAATTATTCTAGTTAATAGATTTTACAGAGATATCTTCATAGTGTGAGGGGGAAGTTTTATGGTTTTGATTGTTTCTTTTATCACCTTGAATAAAAACAATGATTGCATTTGTATATAAGAGGTGAGTGGGAACATCAGTAGTTCTAGAGGTGGTAATGGATTTTATTTCACCCTAATTAACCATTTGAGTGAGGTGTGTGCTAAGATAGTCCTCCACAATCGAAAAAAGAATATTATAGAGAGAGTCACCTTTTCTAAAAACATTGGAGTAATAAATGTATCTTTTTATTGTTCCATTAATCTGAATGGAAATTTCAGTAGATTCAAAATGATTTTTGATTGTTTTTTATGAAATTTTCATTGAAACCAATGTTTTTGAGAACTTTTTAAATAAAATACAAATATATAGAGTCTAAATACTTCTTAATATAAAGTTTAATAATAGTGCTACCTTCTCTACTAGATTTCTATTAAGGATTGGTAATTTAAGAGGTGATACATATGAAATCATCGATGTTTCTTCCTTTAATGAATCCAAAATTGGTAATGTAATCTATGTTTTATAATGGTTATTTTTTAGTATTATTTTCTTTTTATTTTAATAAATATTTGAAATAATGAAGCTATGTAATCATATTTTATGTAATTTTTTATAAAAAAAGAGGATCATTTATAATAATATTAATATTAATAAAAATATATATAACCAAAAACACATTTTCTAAAAAAATTATAATAATTGAAATAGTTTCTTTTTCATAGTAATCCCTAAAAAAGAATTTTGATATTATTCATGTGGGTAGTTAAATCATCAATAATAATAAAAATATACAATATATGGGTGGTTATGGATAAGAAATTTATTCATTTCATAAAACATCATTATTAAAAAATCAAAATGATATTATTTTTATATTTTTTTAATCATTTTTAAAATGTTGTTGGTTAATAAGAAAATACTAGATGAAGAATGAAATTTGTCACTTTGGTGGAGGGGGTAGTCCACATGTACTTCTAGGAAACATGTTTTTTTAAATATAATAGGGGGAATATTGGGAATGGTTTAGAATATTAGAATCATAATATTGCTATAAATAACATATTTATTCTTTAAAAACCCCCTATAAATTTTCAATGCATGGTTGTTATGAAAAAAACCATGTCTCTTGTAGAGGTAGTAGTCAACACATAACAAATGCTACATTTCTTCGAGTTTCTTTGAGGAGGTTATAAAATTATTATCAAATAAACCTAATAAAATTTAAGTGTACATATGATAATGATGAAATTATTTAAACATGGGAGGATTACATGTAGAGGATATATAATAATAATGAATGAAAACTAAAGGAAAAAGTGTATATCCTTAAGAGATATTGACCATTGAGTGGAATGAGTAACATGTTTAATTTAAGAAATCATTAATTTTAATTAAACCTCTCAAAAATGATATGGTTGTAAATCAACTTAATGATATCTCATAGTCTCCTTTAGTATGTAGTGATAATAAGATAATTCATAACACACATTACATTCATGGTTTAGTACAAATAAAAAATAATTTTCATGTCAGTTAGACACCCCAACATGGATTCGTAAATAATATTTTGTTAGTGATCACAATTGATAAGAAGGAAAGTGGTTATACAACAAAGTTGTCAATCCACCAATTGATCCTAGTTCTGCACCCCAGAAACCAACTCTTTCTCCTCATTTGGTTAGACACCGTGACTATCTTCTCTCTTCTTTCTCGACTGCTTAGACATTATAGCATTGAGCCTATTAAACAACTAGTTATATCCACCAATTATAAGATACTACATATTTTTGGTGATGATAAAGTAGTAGAATGTCATCTCTCTTATTCATTGTAATATTCCTCCATAATATTATAGGATCTCGTCTTCTCATTTACAAAACTGATATCTTCATTGGCTTCTTGAAATAAGCATATTGGCCTTGAAACTCCTTTATAAATGATCCTGAATGGTCTTGGTATTCTCAAAATAATAAAAACACCTGCCTAAAATTATTCTACTATAATAATATTTCATCTTCAATCACATCCCTCTTCATGGTATAGTGGTCTGTCAGTATCCTTAGTAATTTAAATTCTCATTTGGATGTTCTCCTTCTGATGATGATGTCCCCATCCTCAATACGATGTGTTCAAGTGATTCATACAATTCCTTCAATACTATTTTATATATGAATATTATTTCACTAATCAGTGGACCTTCTTTCTTAAATTCACAATTTAAACATCTCAAATGTATTCACACTTGTGTTTCATTGACTTCTCTTGTTTGTTTCCTTAGAATATATATGTCACTATTCTTATTATTTTATGATATTAATGTCAAGATATGTTAAAAAATGTATCATGAAGACTTTTAAGATTTATATTCTCATGTGAATTGAATCACAAATACATAATATTCTCCACATAGATAAATCAACCACTATGTTATGCAAAATGAGAATTCTTCTTCAGAAAACTAGATGGCCCCATGTGACCTAATGGGGACTCATCTAAAATAATGAGTTGGGTTTAATAATCTTTTCATAAATGAATATTGTAATTGTATTTTTTCTCCTTTTCATGATTATAGTATCATGTAGGATCCTTCTTTCTAAATAAATTTTATTAAGCCTTGTGAGCTTCTTCTACTTCAGGTGAACAACTAATGTGGGATCTATTTCACCTTCTTCATGTTTAAATAGTACCCAATTCCACATTATGAAATCTCAATTTCATTATAAAATTTTCATATTATATTGTTTACCCCTCTTATATAATTTCTATTGATACATACATGATCTCTACTTCATGGGATTGTGTTATTTATCAATGTTCTCCTCTCAAAACAGGGGTTTCATAGATGCTCTCTTTTCTTGTTGAGAGTGAGGACTCTGTCAAAATAATCAAACCAAAACAAATCATTTTAGTTCAATCACATAGTATTTATAGATAAAGGGAACCACCATATTTGATCCGATTTTTTGTGGAGTAAATTGGTTTTCCTATGAAGAAAATATCTCAGTGTATCTTTTGGTTTTTGAATTCAAAAACACTCAAAATCATCATGTAATCCCAAATTGGAGATACAATCATGAACTTCTTAATCATTCACATGATCCATGTTTTCAATGATTGAACACTCCTTCGTAATATATTCCTCAAATGATGCTACAATGATATGAAATAGATCAAGTTGTGTACATGTGACACATTATTCTTCTTTCCATTGAGTGCATTTAATGAATTATCACATTCCTTCAAGATAAATATTTCATGCATGGTGTCGAGAAGATCAATTGTGTGATGTTATATTGTTTTGATCAGTGGATACGGTTGAGAATATGCTCATAAAATGTTTTTTTTCTATTTTGATTATCCCAATATCATGTTTAGGTCCCTCAAAAGGCCAAAGGTTGAATAAGATATCTCCTTAAAAATATACACAAAAAAGGATCAATCAGACTAAATGGATTCATTTGATAACACAAGTTATGTTATCTCTATACCATTTTAAGACTGTAGAATAAAAACACGCATGGATGAGTCCCACATCACTCTTAAACATGGCTGGCCCCCTCTTAATATTAAAATTCACTACCTTCATCAGTCATCTATGAGTAATGGGGTCCACTCTCATCCTCCACTATAAGAAACCCATGTCTTCACCCCTCCACCAACATGTTTCCCCCACATGTAAGAACCACATTCTTTTGGGTTCACCCTATGGTCTTTGTGCATTCCTCCTAAGGAGGCACTCACCACATTCACCTATGACTGTCCATGTCAACTTTCCTCCCACATGGTCAACCACCTAGGTCCTACATGTGGTTGAGGTGGGTCCTTGGTAAACCTTGGTCTATCCTACTTTTTTATACAATCCCGCAACATAATATAAATAAAATAATTATATTTTTATAATATAATACCAATCTCTTCTATGGAAATGCTCAAAATTATTCATGGAAATATTCTCCCCCAATGTATTCCCAATATCAATGCCTTAACCAATCGTCCTAAAAATTAATATTTTTCTTGGACTTTATAATCACTCAAACTTCTCAACCATGATGTAAAAAATTTGTTTGTTCTTCAATACTATTGACACATGTCATTGAGTTAATTTTATGTTCAACAATCATCACAGTTATTATTTATAATATATTATGAACTTCTTTAACTTTTATTCAATTCATTATGCTATTAGCTTCAGAATTCATTTCCATATATCATTGAAGACCCTTAAAAACCTATAGACATTAATATATTCATTAGAAATAATGATATATGAAAGAGTCATATTTTTAATGTATATTTTGATTTAAAATATATTTTTTATGAAATAAAAATAATTATTTTCTCCATTATTTAATTGTTTTATGTTTTGTGTAAGGATATGGAGTCCAATTGAAAATGAACAAAACGAGATGAATATAGTGTTCCAAAAATGATTCACACTACTCTTCAATGTTGGATGGTGCAACACAATAATTTTGAAAGTACATTGTAGCCACATTATAGTCAAGAATAAGTCAAGGTCCGGGCTCACATCATAATAATGAAAAACCAGTTCGATTCAGAGTGAAAAGATTAAGGGATAAATTACATGTCATGTATGTTATTTACAAAATGTGTAACTAGAGATATTTATAGGATTAGAATCCAAACATAAATAAAGACATGAAAAAAATTTCTCCTTCACATTACACATTTTGTAACATTTACATGTTTTGAAACCTTCGGGAGGCACTCAAAAACATCATTTTTATATAATTTAATGCCCTAAACTGTCACGACCCGTCCTCGGGGCCCGTGCCGTGACTACCCCAAGCCCGCCTTCCATAGTCTAGGGGCTGGCGACTAGCACCAAAGGCGTAAAATCCCGATATCTGGGAAGGCATTGCCTTTATAAGAAAACAAGCACCACAGAGTACAAGCGGAAGTAAAACACTAAGTACAAAAAGAAGAGCTGAAAAGAAAAAGGGGCCGGAAATACAAGCCCAACTGTAAAGTACAACTCGAAAGGGAAAACAGCGACTGAAAAGTAAAGCTGCTACGCTGAGATGTCCACTGGAAATCCCACCTGATGGGTGGGTACAGATAGCTCCTCTGCTCCTCGGGTCCCGCCGTCTGCTCCAAGTATGTCCCGCCCAGTGGTCTGCCTCTGGGTACCGCCACGTCGTATAGTCCACCTCCAGGTACCGTCCAGTCCTCGAACACTCGGCCTCTGCCAGTACTGGCCGTCGTCTGCAACCAACACAACGAGGTGCGGGCATAGCCCGTGCAGGGGTGAGTATAACGATACTCAGTAGGGACCCCGAGACCCTCAAGGTCTCACTAAAACCAACAAGGATAAACACAAGAAGATCTCAACAGATAAACCCTACTTAGGTATATGCCCATACATATACCTAAGTTATCAAGTAACCCATCTCAATCATGAGGAAACACAAGGATTGTGAAATCGACGGATAACCACTACCCGGGTATATGCCCATACATATACCTAAGTTAGCAAGTGACCCATCTCAATCATGAAGTAAACACAAGGTCAAAAGTCTCAGCTCAAACCAGGATTTTCATTATCGAAACCGTAACTGCTGAAGAGCTCCGTCTCTAGAGTGTACAGTGGTCCTGTCACGACTCCGAGGCTGCCGCTCACTAACCTAGGACTGCTGAAGTACTCCTCCTGTCGAGTACTGCGGGTTTGCGGCCAACTACCTGGCGCTCCGTCCGCTGAGGGTCTGTCGCCAAATACCGGGCGCTACCCAGATAGCCTGCTGAGGTACTCTCCGGACGAGTACCGCGGGTCTGCACTGTCACACACGTACTCCGTCCGCCATGGGTCTGCACCTCAGAAAGTAGTGCTCCGTCCACTGGGCTAGTCGACTCACTCCAAGTCGAGTCGATCAAGCAGTCGTCAGGTCTCAGCTAGTTACACGGTCTCCGTACTCTGCACGCTCGTCTCCGGGAGGGTCCGCTCCACGAGCTACTGGCCGATACTCCAAGTATCTCAAAGTCCCACGAAGAAGTGTCTCAAAAGTCCGTCTCGTCACAGGGGTCTCAACGCAACAGACGGCGCGTCGATCGGACGCCCGGTCTGTGAGTTATTAGCCTTTTCGTCCCAGGGGCCCGGTTGGTTTCGTGAGCGAAACCAATCCCGGCCGTATCTCAACTGCACCCCGAACTCCCATAGGGTATACTCAAAGGGACCGTTACTCAACGTAACCACCAACGCCGCTGATGGCTCGTCAAGCGGACGTCCTGTCTGAAAGATATCAGCATTCCCGTTCCAGGGGCCCGGTTGGATTTCGGGTACAATCCAACCCGGCCATACTCCGACTGTATCCAAAACTCGGGCGGAGTATATCAAAAGTTCCGTCTCATCAAGAGGAAGTCAACGAAACAGACGGCGCGTCAATCGGACGCCCGGTCTGTGAGTTATTGGCATTTTCGTCTCCGGGGCCCGGTTGGTTTTTAAGGAAAAACCAACCCGACCGTACTCCACCTGCGTCCGAACCTCGGGCGGAGTATGCCAAAAGATCCGTCTCACTAAAAGGAACACAACGCGACTGACGGCACGTCAATCGGACGTTCGTAGCTCAAGTTATGAGCGTTTCCGCTCCGAAGGCCCGGTTGGTTTCGTGAACGAACCAACCCGGCCGAACTCAAAGTAACCCGAAACCCTGAGTGCGATATATCGAAACGACCGTCTCGATCCAAGGATCGCGTTGCCGCAGACGGTTCGTCATTCGGAGGTCCGAGGCTCAAGTTATGAGCCAAAAACCAAATCAGGTTCGAAACGGGGGGGTCCGGGTCCGGGCCGACCCGGCCCGACCCCCCCCCCTGGGCGGCGCGGTGGCCGGCGGCGGACGGCGGCGGCGCGGGGGCCGGCGGCGGCGCGCGGCGGGCGGCGGCGGCGGCGGCGGGCCGCGCCGGCGGCGGCAGCGGGCCGCGCAGGCGGCGGGGTGCGCCGCACGGGCTGCGCACGCGGGGCTATGCCCCGCGGTTCTCCTCTGGCGGCGCGGCTTAGCCGCGCCGATTTAAGAAACCGCCCCCTCACATGAGGGGGCCTGCTTGCGCCGAACCAAAGGGGGCTGCTGCCCCCTTCCCTCATGAACCGCCCCCCCTCATTAAGAGGGGGGTTTTAATGGACCGACCGGGGAATTTAATTCCCCGGTTTTGTGACATCCGGCCGGCCCGCTGGCCGGCCGGTTTTTACCAACGGGACCGGAAATTCCGGTCCCGCCCTCGACTTCCGACGCCGGCGGCCCGGCCGCCGGTCTTTCCTTCCGCCGCGGCCCGGAACCGGCCGCGGTCTCCTCGTCCCGCCGCGGCCCGGAACCGGCCGCGGTCTTCTCGTCCCGCCGCGGCCCGGAACCGGCCGCGGCGTTCGTCATCCGGCGCGGTGCGACGGCACCGCGCCCCTTTCGCCGTGCCATGATTCCTTCCAACGCGGCGCGACGGCGTCGCGTTCTTGAAGATTCTCCTTGGCGTAACGCGACGGCGTTGCGTAAAATTAAACGCACAATCATCCGCGTGGTGCGACGGCACCACGCCACTTGCTTCCACCCGCAAGAACAACAAGAATGTTGGAGGGGGGGGGGGGGTTCGGCCGTGTTCGCGCGGTCCGGCCCCCCCTCGCGTTAATAATAAAAACGCAACTAAAGAAAAATCACGTCACACGTTAATCTTGCTAAAAGCACGATCAAGAATGAAATGAGGAATCCAAAAGAAAATCGACAACCCCTACCTCGGTTTTAAGATTCGAAGAATCGTCTACGATCCGCGGAAGACGGCGTCGCGGAAGTCGGGCGTCGCGGTCGTCGTTCGTCAAATCCGTTGACGAAGTGCTATGCCCGAAGAGACACGACGATGGCGGATCTTCGTTTGCCGACGAAGGTTGTCCGAAGAAGAGATGGCGTCCCCTTCGTTGACACGGTAAACGAAGAAGAGCGGAGCGGCGTTCTTCGTCGGAAATTGAGCGTTCCTCGTCAAGACTTGAGGAAAGTCAAATAAAAAAGAAAAATAACGAACTCAAGAATCTCTACCTCGATAGTCGCACTCGATTCCTTTGACGTCGGAGGAAGAGTCGTTGTTGAAGGCGTTCGTCGCGGAAAACCGTCGCGGAAGAGATGACGCGGAAGAAGTTCTTCGTTGAAGAACGGCGTTCTTCGCGTTCTTCGTTGAGGTTTGAAGAAGAAGAGAAAGCTCTCAAATCCTCTCAAGAAATCCTCCCAAGGTGACTAAGAGTTCTAACCCAACAAAATAAGACAAAGTCTTATTTTATTCACAAAAAGAATTTCAAAGGTTTGAAATTCAAAATGGATAACTCAAAAATGAACTCACTTATTTAATATACATGAATTGTATAATTAAATATAAGTTAACTTGTCAAACCATTAAGAGGGAGAGTGGGGAGTTGAAAAGGTGGGGGGTTCGTGTGGGCCCCACCACACTTAATCCTCCCAAGGGAGGTTATGTGGGTGTGGGTCCCACTTCCAACCTCCTTTGAGAGGAGTTAACCT
This sequence comes from Viscum album, assembly GCA_963277665.1. NCBI lineage: Eukaryota > Viridiplantae > Streptophyta > Magnoliopsida > Santalales > Viscaceae > Viscum > Viscum album. The sequence continues at coordinate 1,070,528,038 of OY728121.1, read as the reverse complement.
ACAAAAAGTAAAATAAAAAGAATTACACTTTTTATTCAACTTTTTTATAAACCTCCCAAAAACTAACTTACAACCCGCAACAAACGCAACTCCCGAAAAGGTCTCTTTAAGCGAATATCGGCGCTGCGAGTTCATCGGTGCCCTCGGATTTCAATTCCGAGCACCGGATCAAAAGTTAGGAATTCCCGCTCGTTCGTTCACTGAACGTACCCGAGCCAAACTTCGGAAATTAATTCCGGGCACTCCGGGCCTCGGAATCAGGTGCCGTCTGAAACCGCGCTCTTGTAAAATTCTAAAGAAAATTAAGAAAAAATTTCCCTTGAATTTTACGGGTCTTTACATTACTCCCACCTCAGGGCTTTACGTCCCCGTAAAGCTTCAACTCACACTTAAGGGAAACAAAGTAGTACTGAGCACGCAACTGAGCTTTACGCTCCCATATGCTCACCTGAAGATCTCGTGCTACCCGAGAAGCACCCCAGAGGAAGTAACCGTTCACGTAGAACCTACTCCTGTCGATCCTCAATCTCTACTAGAATCTCTGTGCTTATCGCCCTGTCATCGACGTCCAACTCCCCGGGGTCGATGACGTGTGAAGAAACATACACGTATCTCCACAGCTGAGACACGTGGTGGACACTATGCACCCGGTGTGACTGAGGTGGTAGGGTTAAGCGGTAAACCTCCTCGCCTACCCTGCTGAAGATCAAAAGGGTCCATCGAACTTCGGAGATAACATGCCGCCTCAGCCACATCTCCGAAACCTCATCGGGTTGAGACCGTATAAGAACGTGTTCGTCACCCTCGAACTCAAGAGGTTTCCCTTTTTAGGTTAGAACTGAACTCAAACTCCTGCTGCCACAGGGATAGGGTTGACCAACTCAAGAGTGATCGGTCACACCCTCTTATGTCTGAGTTTAACATGATCTGCCCAGGGTTTCCTTTTCGCCGACCAAGGAAAACCCATTCCGACGTTTGCCTAAAACAGTCAACCGGGGTATGATTTGTGAATCAAAACCATACCCAGATCAACGTCGTAAGGCCTCTACGCTGCCACCAAGAGATTCCAACCGAAACTCTCGCCTCGAGGTCAAATCACACCGTCGGCGTAAGCGTGATTATCGAGTCTCCTCCCAAAGGTATCTCCAGACGTGAGGGTCAAGTCTACGGCTTACCCGGAACCTCTAGGTCTGGGACATGATTCGTGGAAGGGTAGAATGATTGGTTCCCATGTCTATAGATATGGCAGCTCGTAGTAGACATAATTCGTACCCCGAATCATTCTTAGAGCTCCTGGGTCACACTCCTTGACCGCAATGCATCTATTCTCCTCCCCAGCCTTCCTGCTCCCTGAGCCTGGTGGGGACTACTAAGTCGGGTGGTCGTAACATGTCGAAATGTACACCACCACATGCTGCTCTCCAAGCTCTGCTTCCACGTCTGCTACCCTACAGATTCATCTGTCCTTAGCACTTCCTCCTCCTGAAACATTTTACACGCCCGAGTCTCTGAGACTGGCGCTAGTCTCCTGCCTTTCACTGCTAACGTTCACAACCACAAAGGTTCTCTCTAGCATCCTAGCATAGGTAGGAATGCATAGAGGAAAAGAAATGGTTCGGATGTCCTTTAGACACACTTCGCTCAGAAGTTCGAGTCTAAAGAACTGATCACAACGTAACCAACGAGTTCCAAGATTGATTGGTAAGCCACGTTGAGTGCTCTGCTTCCGACATGTTGTACTGTCGAAGCTGTATTAGCTCCAGAAAACTCACAACCACCTCCTCAAGCCAGTCCTCAGCCGCCTACGAGTCAGGCTCACTTCGAAACTTGAGGGATATCTGATGCTAAAACATAAGTAAGGCACTAAGCCTGTGAGTCTCTGCTACCGGTACTGCCGGTAGTGTCTGCTGACCAACAGGTAGTGACATAGCTGGCGCTCTACCCGTAGGTACTAATCCAGGTATCGGTTCGCGTACCGAAGCCTCGTTACTATAAGGACCAACCTCATGGTCACTCTCTGGAAACACCTGGAGCTAAGATCATCATCCGCTCTACTAGTATCCAAGCTAGGCGTAGAACTCTAGCATTCGTCTCCATCCAGTCCACTGCTGCCTGGGAAATCTGTCTCGCCTCGTATCCTCAGAGGCCTCTACTGCTGGAACTCGTGCATCGCGCTCTGCTAGCGTGCACCGTCAGCTAGTGGCATCTGCTGCCTAACGGGTGGTGGTGCTGCTGGTACACCACCCGAAGGTGCCAACACTGAAAAAGGGCCCTGCACTGGAGTCTCGCTGCTCGGTGGGCCATCATGAAAGAAACAACGTAACACGATCAAACGATTATACCTGGTGAGCTGACCTGGTTTGAGCTGTTTTAAGGGGAAAAACCTTTGAAAACACACACGCAATCAGTGTTTTTGTGCACAAAGTCGGAAATCAGTTGTCAGGGTCCTGGTGTATGGATACGTCGGCCGCCCGCACCAACACTGGACTCCCTGAACTGAAAACCACACTCGGTACTCTCAACACTATTGCTTCACAGAAAGAAACATCAGAGTTATAAGTTCTGCGGTAGAACCGAACTCCTTTGATACCAATTTGTCACGACCCGTCCTCGGGGCCCGTGCCGTGACTACCCCAAGCCCGCCTTCCATAGGCTAGGGGCTGGCGACTAGCACCAAAGGCGTAAAATCCCGATATCTGGGAAGGCATTGCCTTTATAAGAAAACAAGCACCACAGAGTACAAGCGGAAGTAAAACACTAAGTACAAAAAGAAGAGCTGAAAAGAAAAAGGGGCCGGAAATACAAGCCCAACTGTAAAGTACAACTCGAAAGGGAAAACAGCGACTGAAAAGTAAAGCTGCTACGCTGAGATGTCCACTGGAAATCCCACCTGAAGGGTGGGTACAGATAGCTCCTCTGCTCCTCGGGTCCCGCCGTCTGCTCCAAGTATGTCCCGCCCAGTGGTCTGCCTCTGGGTACCGCCACGTCGTATAGTCCACCTCCAGGTACCGTCCAGTCCTCGAACACTCGGCCTCTGCCAGTACTGGCCGTCGTCTGCAACCAACACAACGAGGTGCGGGCATAGCCCGTGCAGGGGTGAGTATAACGATACTCAGTAGGGACCCCGAGACCCTCAAGGTCTCACTAAAACCAACAAGGATAAACACAAGAAGATCTCAACAGATAAACCCTACTTAGGTATATGCCCATACATATACCTAAGTTATCAAGTGACCCATCTCAATCATGAGGAAACACAAGGATTGTGAAATCGACGGATAACCACTACCCGGGTATATGCCCATACATATACCTAAGTTAGCAAGTGACCCATCTCAATCATGAAGTAAACACAAGGTCAAAAGTCTCAGCTCAAACCAGGATTTTCATTATCGAAACCGTAACTGCTGAAGAGCTCCGTCTCTAGAGTGTACAGTGGTCCTGTCACGACTCCGAGGCTGCCGCTCACTAACCTAGGACTGCTGAAGTACTCCTCCTGTCGAGTACTGCGGGTTTGCGGCCAACTACCTGGCGCTCCGTCCGCTGAGGGTCTGTCGCCAAATACCGGGCGCTACCCAGATAGCCTGCTGAGGTACTCTCCGGACGAGTACCGCGGGTCTGCACTGTCACACACGTACTCCGTCCGCCATGGGTCTGCACCTCAGAAAGTAGTGCTCCGTCCACTGGGCTAGTCGACTCACTCCAAGTCGAGTCGGTCAAGCAGTCGTCAGGTCTCAGCTAGTTACACGGTCTCCGTACTCTGCACGCTCGTCTCCGGGAGGGTCCGCTCCACGAGCTACTGGCCGATACTCCAAGTATCTCAAAGTCCCACGAAGAAGTGTCTCAAAAGTCCGTCTCGTCACAGGGGTCTCAACGCAACAGACGGCGCGTCGATCGGACGCCCGGTCTGTGAGTTATTAGCCTTTTCGTCCCAGGGGCCCGGTTGGTTTCGTGAGCGAAACCAATCCCGGCCGTATCTCAACTGCACCCCGAACTCCCATAGGGTATACTCAAAGGGACCGTTACTCAACGTAACCACCAACGCCGCTGATGGCTCGTCAAGCGGACGTCCTGTCTGAAAGATATCAGCATTCCCGTTCCAGGGGCCCGGTTGGATTTCGGGTACAATCCAACCCGGCCATACTCCGACTGTATCCAAAACTCGGGCGGAGTATATCAAAAGTTCCGTCTCATCAAGAGGAAGTCAACGAAACATACGGCGCGTCAATCGGACGCCCGGTCTGTGAGTTATTGGCATTTTCGTCTCCGGGGCCCGGTTGGTTTTTAAGGAAAAACCAACCCGACCGTACTCCACCTGCGTCCGAACCTCGGGCGGAGTATGCCAAAAGATCCGTCTCACTAAAAGGAACACAACGCGACTGACGGCACGTCAATCGGACGTCCGTAGCTCAAGTTATGAGCGTTTCCGCTCCGAAGGCCCGGTTGGTTTCGTGAACGAACCAACCCGGCCGAACTCAAAGTAACCCGAAACCCTGAGTGCGATATATCGAAACGACCGCCTCGATCCAAGGATCGCGTTGCCGCAGACGGTTCGTCATTCGGAGGTCCGAGGCTCAAGTTATGAGCCAAAAACCAAATCAGGTTCGAAACGGGGGGGTCCGGGTCCGGGCCGACCCGGCCCGACCCCCCCCCCCCCTGGGCGGCGGCGGCGGCGGGCCGCGCCGGCGGCGGCGGCGGGCCGCGCTGGCGGCGGCAGCGGGCCGCGCTGGCGGCGGGGTGCGCCGCACGGGCTGCGCACGCGGGGCTATGCCCCGCGGTTCTCCTCTGGCGGCGCGGCTTAGCCGCGCCGATTTAAGAAACCGCCCCCTCACATGAGGGGGCCTGCTTGCGCCGAACCAAAGGGGGCTGCTGCCCCCTTCCCTCATGAACCGCCCCCCCTCATTAAGAGGGGGGTTTTAATGGACCGACCGGGGAATTTAATTCCCCGGTTTTGTGACATCCGGCCGGCCCGCTGGCCGGCCGGTTTTTACCAACGGGACCGGAAATTCCGGTCCCGCCCTCGACTTCCGACGCCGGCGGCCCGGCCGCCGGTCTTTCCTTCCGCCGCGGCCCGGAACCGGCCGCGGTCTCCTCGTCCCGCCGCGGCCCGGAACCGGCCGCGGTCTTCTCGTCCCGCCGCGGCCCGGAACCGGCCGCGGCGTTCGTCATCCGGCGCGGTGCGACGGCACCGCGCCCCTTTCGCCGTGCCATGATTCCTTCCAACGCGGCGCGACGGCGTCGCGTTCTTGAAGATTCTCCTTGGCGTAACGCGACGGCGTTGCGTAAAATTAAACGCACAATCATCCGCGTGGTGCGACGGCACCACGCCACTTGCTTCCACCCGCAAGAACAACAAGAATGTTGGAGGGGGGGGGGGGGGTTCGGCCGTGTTCGCGCGGTCCGGCCCCCCCTCGCGTTAATAATAAAAACGCAACTAAAGAAAAATCACGTCACACGTTAATCTTGCTAAAAGCACGATCAAGAATGAAATGAGGAATCCAAAAGAAAATCGACAACCCCTACCTCGGTTTTAAGATTCGAAGAATCGTCTACGATCCGCGGAAGACGGCGTCGCGGAAGTCGGGCGTCGCGGTCGTCGTTCGTCAAATCCGTTGACGAAGTGCTATGCCCGAAGAGACACGACGATGGCGGATCTTCGTTTGCCGACGAAGGTTGTCCGAAGAAGAGATGGCATCCCCTTCGTTGACACGGTAAACGAAGAAGAGCGGAGCGGCGTTCTTCGTCGGAAATTGAGCGTTCCTCGTCAAGACTTGAGGAAAGTCAAATAAAAAAGAAAAATAACGAACTCAAGAATCTCTACCTCGATAGTCGCACTCGATTCCTTTGACGTCGGAGGAAGAGTCGTTGTTGAAGGCGTTCGTCGCGGAAAACCGTCGCGGAAGAGATGACGCGGAAGAAGTTCTTCGTTGAAGAACGGCGTTCTTCGCGTTCTTCGTTGAGGTTTGAAGAAGAAGAGAAAGCTCTCAAATCCTCTCAAGAAATCCTCCCAAGGTGACTAAGAGTTCTAACCCAACAAAATAAGACAAAGTCTTATTTTATTCACAAAAAGAATTTCAAAGGTTTGAAATTCAAAATGGATAACTCAAAAATTAACTCACTTATTTAATATACATGAATTGTATAATTAAATATAAGTTAACTTGTCAAACCATTAAGAGGGAGAGTGGGGAGTTGAAAAGGTGGGGGGTTCGTGTGGGCCCCACCACACTTAATCCTCCCAAGGGAGGTTATGTGGGTGTGGGTCCCACTTCCAACCTCCTTTGAGAGGAGTTAACCTACAAAAAGTAAAATAAAAAGAATTACACTTTTTATTCAACTTTTTTATAAACCTCCCAAAAACTAACTTACAACCCGCAACAAACGCAACTCCCGAAAAGGTCTCTTTAAGCGAATATCGGCGCTGCGAGTTCATCGGTGCCCTCGGATTTCAATTCCGAGCACCGGATCAAAAGTTAGGAATTCCCGCTCGTTCGTTCACTGAACGTACCCGAGCCAAACTTCGGAAATTAATTCCGGGCACTCCGGGCCTCGGAATCAGGTGCCGTCTGAAACCGCGCTCTTGTAAAATTCTAAAGAAAATTAAGAAAAAATTTCCCTTGAATTTTACGGGTCTTTACATAAACCCACATTTAAGACCACTTAACAAACCAAGACCACTAGATTCATATTTATGGTACAATTCATGGTGCGTAGGGTTTATTTTTTAGCCTATAAATAGAGGGTAAGTTAATAATAGGAAAGAATAAATTCCCAAGGGTCATTCATTTCCATTCGATGTAGGTATGTTACTGCTTAATGGTTTATTTCATTCCTTTTATTTTTTTCATTTCCCATGTAATGAATTAATTTATATTTTAATTCAAGTTGTTTCATATTATACCATCTCTCTTTCTCATCCAACCCAAATCTCATTATCTATTTTCTCTATCATTCCATCGTGATCTCTGTTCACATTGTAGTGGAAAGTGGCCAAATTAAGTCTTGGCCCTGTGGGGGGGGGGGGTTACTTTGTTCATTATTATATTACATTAAATTATTTAATTTTATGATGCTTCCTTTGGTGGAGGAGATTGAAATTTATGGGTGTTTTGAATTTCCACTATGTCTTGAATCTCGATTTCATTCCTACTTCCTACCAATGGAGGTAATTTTTTTTTCTCCCAAGTGGATTCCTATATAGGAAAAATTCCCACTCAAGTTATATAGTTGTAATTCATTTATGATGTAAGATGAATTTCAAATTTATTTTTAAAAAATAAATAATAATTTAACTCATGTTGCTAACCCTAGGACCAGTATCATTCTTCAAGAATTTCATTTATTCTTCATCTGCATGTTAGGATAGTGTTTTTTAATGATTTGTATTTATTTTTAAAATTCTAGACATAAAAAATTTCATTTTTTTCATAAATAAATATTTAAATTCATTAGATTAGGTAGAATGGAATTATTGATTAAATAGAATATAATCCTCCTTAAGGGTGGCGACTTTAGTCTTCCTCTATGATGCATTATGAAAATAAATTTTTTTTCCCGCACCCTAATAAATGTGTTCATTAGTGTTACTCTTATATTGAAGTTATGATATAATATCAATGAAGACAAAATTAATTCTCTAATCTTTCTCTTGTTATCTTCAATATGAACCTTTGTTTTTTTTATACGTATTCAAATTATAATGTAAATATTATTCACCACCTTATTCATGATAATTGAAAAGGATTAATATGTTACATCTCATATCATCAATCTCTATCACATTCTATCAGGGCATCCTCTTCTCCCTTATTCATTTAAGGAATTGGCCTTATCCAGTTTGTGAGAGACGGATGGAATCACATGTTTTATTCCTAGAAAAGGTACATAATCTTGAAAACATTATATAAACATTATAGTACTATTTATAGAAAATAAGTTTGTATAACCAATGTGATCAATGTAATCAGTAAAATATGTTACATGTGATACCAAACATTGATAGATCACTTCTACAAATTGTGGGTTTTTTCAAAAGTATCTACAAAAAAATCATTTTATCTTATACATAACATATCATAAACCTAAAAAAATTAATTACAAGAGATATATCTCCCAATTATTATCTCATTATGAACTACCACTTGATAATAGTTATTAATTCATTCAGATTCAGGATTTGGGACTTATTATCATAATTCATCTTCAAAATTTTCAACGATGTAAAAATGGTCCACATTCACATTGTAGTGAAAATTTAATATCATTTACTCATCAATTATACTACTAAGGGATTAATCCATATCCCTAAATTCATAGTATTCTACTATAAAAGTATATATAAAATAAAATTATGAGGGGGCCATATGTTCCAATAAAATGGAATTCAATTAGTGATATTCTTCCATCCTAGGCCCTTATTTTCCTCCAATATTAGTATTTGGAAAATTATTTTTATTGTTATTTTTTTGAGTATTATGTTCATTATTATCTTATTTCTACCTATGAGCTTTTTCTTTGTGTGAAATACATTTCTCCACCTATGTTTTTTGAATTTTCTCTTGAATTTTCTCCACTTTTCTGAATATGATTGATTTCCTTTATTCATAGAATGTTTTTAGATTCATCTGACTATCTAGACAATTCTATTTTATATAGATATACAACTAGAAAGTATTTCTTGTTCTACACAACTTAATTGGGATTTTTATATTCCCTTTTGAAAGGATTAGTAATGCATATAAACTCATTTTTAGATTTATATTTTTTTCCCTTTTACAACATATGGAATATCTCCAAGTTATTTGGTAATAAATAACTTATTTGTATAACCTTTTGATACACATCTACCAAACAATTCATATATGAATTATACCTACTTTTATTGAAATATTGGATGGATTCTTTTTCATTTATTTATTTATCTCTTATCAATTGTTCACAATTACTACCCCTTGATTTATGCTTATTTTTTGGAAATGAAATATTATACCAACAAAAGTAATCTATTTTACCAAAAAATTCATTGTACCATTAAATAAATACGAACATATATCTTTATTCTTAACTTGTACCCCTTTCAAAAAATTATTGTCACTATACTTGTTAAAACTAATCCTTCTACTTCCTTAAGGGAAATGAATTTTTGGACTTATTTATCTCTCTATTTGATGAAGTGTAGGATATTTTAGTTATATTCTATGATCAAGAAGGATAAAATTTTTATTTATCACCATTAATATTGTTTTCTTTTTTTACATCATCTTGTGGTCATCATGATTTATCCTCTGTTTAGATTTTCTCCTCCTTGAATGTGGCATTCAATTATTTTTTGAATTGTAATATTATTCCACCATTATGATTACTTATTATAGAACATCTAAAAACACCAAAAATATTCTCTGGTCCTAAATCTAATATGTTTTGTTTTAGTATGTCTATATTTTACAAAGAGTGTACCATGTTGTTTTTTAGTGTAACCACCACTATTTTAGAAATTTCTTGAGTAATTAGTCTTCATAAATCTTATCTCATACACCCTTGATGTTATGGGTTTATTAGTATTTTTCATCATCCATACTTTCCATGAATTTGGTTTAAAACATATACTAGATATTATAATAACATTATTATATTAGAATGTTTATTGGTTATGGGATAATTTCTTCTTTAAGGTAATTTCCATTTGGTTAGAGGATGATCTCATGTCATTATTAGAGTCATTAATCTCAATTAAAACATTTTTAGATTTACATATTCTTCCAATAATATGGGATTTTTTTTTTCAATTCATGACTCTTCAATTTCACCACTAACTCAAAGCACTTAATGTTGTGGGAGTTACTTTCATCCTCAACTAATCTCATCCTATATTCTCAATCCTTATTTATCTTAATTATTTTATCTACATAAATTATTCATAGTTCTTCTAAATAATTTTCAAATTATATTATCTTGTTTTCTTTAATATCTAGTTGAGTATATTTGACATACATATAAACATTGAGAAATATTTCAAATGAATGGAAATTATCAGCACAAATAATCACAAAGATATCATTCTCACAAATATTTATTTTCAATTAATAATTATCATTTTTTATAACTCATTTTATAGAGATATTATTTCATCATTATCACTATTAAAATTTTTGACCATGATAAATTTGATAAAAAAACTTCTATTTCCTCTTTCATCATGTTTTCCTCTTTTTAAAATTTTAATTTTTCATCCTCAACCCTTTATAGTTCAACCAATATAATATAATACTTATTTTGGAACTTTTGATAAACATTCTTTCCATTTAGAAGGAAGATCACTAAGTTATATATTATTATCATAGCATGAATATGTTTCATTAGAATAATCATGATCAAAATATTCATTAAAACATAAACAACACTTAGTATCATCAGTTAATGGTGTCTCTTCCTTTACTATATAATTATTTCTCACATTGCATATAAATATTTAATTTTATTTTTATAGAATATTGGAAAAAAAATTTATACTTAGGATTAACTTACTTTTCCTTCATCATATGTATCTCAAACATTTCCTATAATGTACACATTTTAGAAGATATCTTCTAACTTTAGTGGTAAAATTCTATCAGATACCACTTCTAGAGCCTTATTCCTGATTGATCAATAGGAGGGGTGAATCAGTGGTCTTATTTCACAAATGAATTTATTTTAATTCATATTCTTAATCCTGTTAGGGATAATGATCCACTAAATAATATATCATAGTACCAAAATATATTTATAAATAATGATAGGAATAAAAAAACCTGGTAGTTAAAAGGATGTGTATAAAGACCTACTTATTTAAAAGATGGTTAGGAATACCAATATAAATTATTCACTATAATTTTATAAATAATTAAAATAAATACAAAAGAACAAGATATATACCCTAGTAGTAGATCCTCGACTTTATCTCGGTTCTTCAACCTAACAACTAACTCTTCTAACTCAGTTAGTTATACACCACAACTTTTTTCTCCCTTCATTCTTTAATTGTTTGACACCCCATCATAGAGACTCTTCTCTGACTAGTTAGATGCCTCAGTCTCAAAATGCAACTTATTTTTGGTGTTGACACAAGAGTGTAAATTATTTGTCATTATTCAAAGTGATATTCCTCCACAATCATATTGGACCTTCTCTACACATGTATAACTTCTTTATTTTCAATAGTTTCTTAGAATAATCATGTTAGTTTTGGGGTGTGAAGAGAAGTGGGATTTTGATGCCTCCTTTTCTAGGTAAATGGAGGGACATTATTATAATAACATAAATGGTAAAGTGACTATTCAAATGTCAAAGGGATATAATAATATAAAATAATAAATTTGGGTAAACTTTATTGTTGATAGAACCTAAAAAACATTTTCACATTTTTTATAACATGTTTCTTAGTAGTTTAGTCTTATATTTTTCAATTTTAACATTATAGTTTTAACTCTCGAAATTGATATTTATTAACATAATTTTATATTAATTAAATATAAATAATTTGGACCTAATTAAATAAGTTTTAAATAATTATTAAAAATATTAAATCCATTCTTTAAATAAAATATCTAACGGTGATATAAATAATTTTAGTCTTCACAGATATAATGTTTGAAAACCATTTTTAGAAAAAAAAATTGATACTTAAAAATTGTGAATAACATAAAATTATCAAGTTTGTTGATTTATATCAAATTAATTTGTTTATTATTAACAAAAAATAATATATATGGCTTTAAAAATAATTCAAAAGAGAATTCCACCCAAAAAAATATATAGTTTAAAGAAACATAACCAAAATTATTATCATTAGAGAAAAATATGAATTGTGTTTTGAGAATGTAAAAATCCAGAGTTATAAATTCAAATATTAAATTTAAAATGATTTGTTTTCATTTATAAATACATATATATATTATATAAATAAGGTTTTATAAAATTTCAAAACATTCAATTATATTGACAATGTCACAAAAGTGACAGTATATGAAAAATCATTATTTTTCCCTATTCACCTATTGTTCATCATTTTTAGAAAAATATCAGAAATCCATCCAAAGATAATTTTAACATGATGAACTAAAAATTTAAGTTTAAATTTTAAGGCTATAATTATAATGTAGAAATGCCAAGTATATTAACCCAGAGTCAGTGTTTTCTTTATTAAATTTCATAAGATATAAGAAACCATATCCGAATGATTGAATAGTTTAGTAGTCTTAGTATACTAGATACATAAATTATTCCCATATTAGAGTTGAAAACACAAATTACAAAAAAAAATTTAGAATAAAATTATTCTCTATAACATATCCATATATATCAATCATAATACACTTCATGGACTACTATGAAAGGAAAAAACTAACAGTGACCTAAAATTATATTTAATGATTAAGTATATTTGATGATATCATGAATTAAGGATGTGTAATCAATAAGGAATGAAAAATATGGTATTTTAAATATATGAAGACATTTCCTATTTAAATAAAAAAACTGGAATAATCATTGTTATGGTAAATAAATTAAACCACATTCAATTTAATCAACAACATAGTTATCATAACTAGATAAGTTATAATCAATATTGCAAGTTAAATAACTGAAAACAGATTCTATTTATTCAATAAACTGGTTTTGAAATTAATCAATGTATAATATAATTTGAAAAACCCCATTGATGATAATAACTGAATTTTTATAGAAGTATGTTCTTTATTATTATTCATCATGTCTCAGGTACAAGATACCTCTCACTTTAATATCTATCCTCAGGATAGTTTAAAACTGATTGGTAGAAACCCATTTAACTAAGGTTATCCAACTTTTTTATCCCATGATACCTATATGTGAATTTAATTCTTATTTATATCTATTACCCACCCTTATTTATATTTCTAAAGCAGTACTCATATATATAATAATCGATTTAATTCATGAACAATGTTCCTTAACATCAAGTATCTATATTGAGTAGGAAATATATATTTATAAATTCAATACAGAACACCATATGTTGAAATGATATATATTTTAACAAATAAACATATATTTGATAAACAATATGGGTAATTATTTTAAATTTATTGTCCATAGGAATGTGAGAATTCAAAGGGAAAGTTAATGAATACAAAAATTAATCAAGGAAGTGAATGCCAACAATTTCCTTGGTAAAAATTATTATAAACCATATAGTGTAAGAATAATGATGTAATCAATACAATATATACCTATTGGAGTAAGAATAATGGGTTTTTTCATTAATTAATAGAAAGACCGTATTAATATCCTTAAAATCAATTTTGAGGAAAATAATATTTTCAGTTTGAAAATGAATTGTTAAAAATAAAATCTCAAAAAATATTTTGAAACTAATTTTATTTTGATATAATCACTAAAATTTATAAATGAATATTTAATATATTTTGTTGGCCATGAGTAATGGAAATTTGCTTCATGCATCACGTATTGAAACATATATTCTTTATATAAAATCAATAAAAGGAAAATGGGAATTATTTTGGAAATGACAAGATGATTAATTTCAAATCATTTATTGAAAGGTTAAAATGGTTTAAAATTTCATCATTAAACCATTTATATTGGTTTTAAAAAATGAAAACATTATTTATAAAATAGGGTTTTTCTAGATAACATATTTCTAACTTAAGAGATATAAGAAGTCATGTTTTCTTTAAAACTTGTTTTGAATTATTTTAAGTTCTAAAGAGTAGAAAAATAGTAATATAAATTTAAAATACCATGAATAAATATATTATGAGAAAATGATAGTGGTTTATTATAAAAATATCAAATAATTTCCTTCAACAAAAAAATATGAATAAATAATCCTGATAAGAATAATATTGTGAAACAATCCCATACAATTATCATTAGGTATAATTGAGAATTAATCAATGATTCAATTATGTGAATAAATTTAATTCCACAAAAAAAATTATTTAAATTTTAATATAATCAAATTTCAGTTTACATGTAATCATAGAATACTGAAGATGATGAAGATGTAATATAACCCAATGAAAATAATTGGAGTTATGAAATTTTTTACCAATTTGTAATTGTAATGTTAAATCCACATATATTAAATAATTCCAATTAAAACATAAAATACCATGTGTTATTAATTAATCACTATATTACATATAAAAGTTCTAATTTATAGACCATAAACAAAAAATTTGTATAACAATACAATATGCCTCTTTGAAGATAAATTGAGACGTAGTCACTTTCCTTAGACTTCCTTTTGATTTAAAAGGATTTAACCTCTTCTATGGTGGTTTTAAACAAGTTATTAAATTATAAATAAACATATTATTATTTAGAATATCATGTATTATCCTTTTATAAAATAAAATCATCTATTCGTTAATAATCTTTCCTTTTTTTCAATGTTTAGGGTGTTAATTTCCCTGTTTTCTCATGCACGTTTTGTCTTTAACGATGTAGTTCATTTGAATATTATATAGTAACATAATATGAATAATAATAATCACAAAATAATTATATTCATTTTACATAAATTATAATTTTAAAACTAATCATTAAATATTGTTACTAAAAATGGACTACTTTACAATCATGGAGACGGTAGGTTATACGTATGCGTGAGTAACATTTCTATTTGTCAAAGACAATTATGGAAATGATGTAAGTAAAATATTTTCATTAAAATTATAAAATTATAATATATTATTTATTATTTATTTAAATGTACTTATATATTTCATCTATGTGGTGTGTAGATGAAAATTGAGTAACATCGCTTTGTGATGGTGGTAGTCCACTTGTGCATGACTGATGTTATCATTTTTTAGTTTAAGAATGAAAATAATATATTATCCTTTAAAAATGCTAAGTATTTCATGAATATAATAATAATTTAATTTATATAACTTATATTTTTTATATTTATCTTAATTACCTTCCTTATAAATATTTAGTGAAATATGAATCATGTCACCTCGTGAGGAGGTAGTCCACCATAAACATGAGTGATGTTATCATATAACCTATAGAATGGAAAGTAAAAAATAATTAAAATAAATGTTAAATAATTAATCAATAGGAATAATTATGTAATAAATATAATTTATATAATTTATATCCAAAATTATATGCAACCGTGAGAGCTGGCAAGGGAAAAATGAATGACATTGATTCATTAGGCGGTAGTCCACCATACACACAAATGATGATTTCAAAACTCATCCAATGGAAGTGAGGACAGATATAGTTAATTAACATAACATAAAAATATATCATTATATGGTAATTTCTTATTTTATTACATCATCATGGTTTCATAATAATTTATGTAGCTGGAGGTGGAAATAAAATAAAAATGATCATTGAAGATCGTTACCTCTTCTTTAGGTATCCTCCATTAGATTTCACCAAAAACTGTAATTGGTTGGGGTTATTGAAAAACTAATTCTTATAGGATAATAGGAGTGAATTTTGGAAGTTATTTGGGTGGGGATTCTCGGAAACAAGTAGGTTTTAATATGTGGATAATAAAGGATAGTTGGTGACCTTTAATAATTAAGGTGAGTGTCACACATTTAATTTTCAGAAAGAAAAAGTTGTACCCACATTTTTCACATGAAAAAGGGTCCCAATAGATTATTTCATTTAAATGGGCATGAATAGTCTTAAACATGTCAATAAAATAATTTTTAAAAAAATTTATCAGTAAATTTAACAATTATCTTTTTAGTTTAACCCTAGGTAAATCCATTTTTACCTTAGCTTAGGTAATTTATTTTTTCTATTTTTAATATTCTTTGTGGTAAAAAAATAAGTCGACCTTATTAGATAATATAAATTATTATAATAATAAATTTGGAAATTATTTTTCTAAATTCCATTCATATATGTGAAAAATATAATTTAAAATTAATCTTATAAACGTGACGAGAAAGAGTGGATTCAAGGAGATAATGGCTATAAGTTTTCAATGTTTAAATATTAAAATGCGATATAAAAATGATTAAAATTTTATAAATTAGAATAATAGATATATATGGGAACTATTTTTAATTTAAATAAATTTTAAAAGATAATTTACCATTAATAATAATTAAAAATAAAATATATTTTTTATTTAAAATTCAGTATTTTTCACTATTCATTTAAAATGAAATATTTCAGAAAAATACCAAAAAAACCACATAAGATAATTTTAATATTTTGATTTCAAAAATTCATTCCATTTTATCAAATAAATTTTATAACAGTTGGAAAATACAATTTTAAATTATGTGTGTGAGGCACGACTAAACTATATGTTAAAAAGTATAGTTTTTGGAAAACATTTCTTTTTTGTTTCAAACAATTATAATTTTAGTTTAAATAAATATATAACTCAAATTTTCATAATTTAATTATTAATATTAATAAATTACAATATAATGGCTTGTATATAATGGTATAATATATTATGGTTCATTTAGACTCGATATTTTACTGTCTGCAAGCTATCAATGATATTAAAATTAAATAAATATATTTCATGTGCTATTTAGGCTCGGTGTTGCATGTTTCATACGCTATCAAATAAAATGTTACTATTTTATAATTTAATGGTGTAAAATTTTCCCCACCTTAAATAAATTGTATCCTAAAATTTTAAAATTGATCTTGGTAATCCAAGGTCTGAAATTTTGGAATAACATTGTTCAAAAAATAACATTTTAAAAAGAATTAATAAAATACCCTCTAAATAAGAGAGAAAAAAAGTAAAAAGGTAATATGGAATAATCACATAACTATTTTTTCACATTGGATAACATCGGTGGGAAATGAAATCATAGATATTAACTAGAATATTAGCACCCACAATGTCAGGAACCAACCCGGGTCGACCCTGAACCGGTCACCCGAGCTGGCCCATGACATGGCATGAGGGCGTTCCTGATACCCATGGGTAGGAAAGTAGTTCCGGGCATCAAAACTAAACAAGAGGGAACGATTTAGCCCATAAATAAAAGACAGGTAAATAGCGGAAAAAGTAGAATAATTCAAGGTAAATAAATGACACAAAAAAGGAGGAAAAAACAACAACAATAAACTAACCTGACCACAACCAAAACTACTCGTGACCCCAAGAGTCGCTCACCAGTCCACAACCAACTCTCGCCCACATTGGGAGAGCTCAAGAAAAACCTTCAAAAAAACTAAAAAAACCGAAAAACACTATAGGCGTGAGTATTAAAACTCAGTAGGCATGCCCAAAAAACTATTCCCAATTCACTGCCTTTAAATAAAGAAATTTATTAATTCCAGGTTTGAACTAAATTATACAAAATATGGGTTTACACACACACACTTTCATTTCTAAGACAAGTAGCAGTCCATTTTCCTTTATAATTTTAAAAACAAGTTTAATGTTTGGAAGGAACAGGTGCATTTCATTTTAAAACATTTCTGCGAACAAGTTAGAAATTCAAATTTCATTTGTTAGTCAAAGGGAAAAAAACTCACACAACACACACTAAGGGAAATGGAAAATAAGTGGCACATAGGGGCTAGCACCTGAACTAGACCTCTCAATCATCAGCCACATAAAAATAAACACTAAAGAAAACATTGGTCAAACCTAGGAGATTAGGAACAATCCAAAACATACCATACATGTGACTCATCCTGTAGGAATGCATACTCTTGATGAAGTCATAACACCCTAATGCCCGGTGTTTCCCTACATGGCCTAACTGAGGGGCCCAATTCCCTAGCAGAGTGTCATCCGTACTAAGGGCCACTAGCCAGTGTGTAATCTAAACTAGTGCAGTAATCATTCTTAGAAGATTCACTTACTATGCCAGGTTCCCATGTCAACACATATAATGAACAAGAAAGGGGTGAGTCAACAATGTCAATCAAGAAATAAAAACATTGCACACTAATCATGTAGTCAACATACACCAAATATCACATCTGAGTCACCCCAATTAGAGTTTTCCAAAATAATTTATTTTATTAAAGTGCCAAACGGGCCTTCACCAATTTTAAGGAAAATTCTCATTTCTCAAGTGAACCAAAACATGTGTTCACTCTTCAAAATAAATAGTTTATCAATAAACTAGAACTAAATTTAAAATTCCGTGAATTATGTTTAATGTACAAACTTTAATTCTTTCACCACTGGGTGTCCGCTCATCAAGAAAATATTTCAAGTGTCGTGTATAAAATAAATGGCTCCTTTTACATCGAGTGATCATTTAAAAATTTATCATCTAATATTATTTCTTATTTATTTAAAATTATAAAATATCAAGAAATTAATAAATTCTAAATTTAAAGGAAAGTGCAGTGGGGTACCTACCTTGACTTGCATCTCGGTTATGAATACGTGGCACGTCTCACACTTGTGTCCATGTACAGTGCGAACTACTGACAACCGCATCATCACGGGTCTTCCTCGCTGATACGTTGTAACAACCGCACAACTAAAATTCATAAACACGGACTCAAAACAAATCAAACAAACAAACAACAAAAACACCACCTTGACACGCTTTCAAAACACAACTTTCACCATCTACACTATTTACTGAACCTCTTTAAAATTTATAAAATAAAACATAAGAGAAACCCATAGACATACATTATCAAAACCAATTCAATGAACACGTTTTTGATCCAATGCACACCTACATCCTACTAAAAAGACTACTCAACACTTTCATGCTTAAATAAATTAATTGCATAATTTATAAAAAAAATTAAACAAATCAGGATTAGTTTCCATAAAACCCATCTTCAGTTCCTTTGAAAACACATTTCGCACATTCCGCATAGTCCTAAAAACACTTCCAAGATGTTCCCTAAAGAAGAAAACAAGAAAAAATAACCATATCATTTATAAAATCCTTTTTCAACATATAATCATGTAAAAATACTTTCGAAAATTATTACACAATACATACAACAACTAATTTCACTATTAAAATCCAAATAACATTTATTCAATCAAAATTGGTAAAAACATAGACATACTAAAAAAACAACCTCAAAAGCTATTTTTAGAAAATTATACTATCTCAAAATACCAACACACCATAAGATAATTAATATGCACCCCAAAACAATTTAGAAACCAAATTTAGACCGTGCGAAACCATGAAAGGGGATTTAAACCTCATCCCAGATAGTGAAAACCAACCGAGACAAGCTGAACCACTCCGCCTTCAGTGGTGGTTTCCGAAACACGGACCCAAGGGTCCCAAGAGACCAATTGCACACCTTGGGAATGAAATAAAAACTAACTGAACATAACTCAATCCATTAGGATTTGGCCAAATACAAAAACCCAAAATAAGAATTGAGAAAATTTATTAATAACTACCGATTGTAAAAGAGGGGTGGTCGAACGTGCCATAACGAGGAGGGGTGGCTGCCGGAGGTGTTGTGTGCCGAAGAGGAGTCCGGCCATAGGGCGTTGTCAGCACGAATGGAAGAAGGGGTTGGGCTGGTCACGAGAAGGTCGAATGCGCATGAGGAACTGGGGAGGGGCGTCATTCATGCTGAGGGAGAATGGGTAGGTGTGGCCGGAAGGGTGGACGACCGGAGCGATAGTGAGAGAGGGGAGGTCTGAGCGGGAGTCGACGGTGGAGGGCATGGGTGTGAGCCGGAGGTGGTTGAGAGGTGAGGCACTCACGGATGGCCAAAAATGGAGAAGGCGATGGCGGTAGGGGTGAGGCACAGGGTGGAGTGGAGGAGGCTGGGGAGGAGGCTACATCGCTGGACAGTGAGCGGGAGGTTGGGTGAAGTGCCGCAGCACAGAGGGAAAAACCAGGTCGTCTTCTCATGTAGAGAAAGAGAAAACGGGGGGGGGGGGGGGATTTATGGTTAGTATAAAATAATAATAATAACCATGTTATGTTATAATAATATTAATAATAAGAATAATAATAATAATAATAATAACCAAAATAATGATACTATTATTATTAAAACTATATTATTTTTACTATTTTATGATTAAACATTATTTTATCAAACTCTATTTTATTAAATTTTTATTTTACTTCATTTCATTTCAGTTTACCTTTAATTAATTTATTTACTAATTTCAGATGTTGGGAAATCGCATGGGTCACGTGTCGCCATGTGCGCGGTCGAGCGAGGTGCGCTCGAACCATGCCACTTAGCATTAACTGCCCAAATAGTCGGACTGTGTGTTGTCACATAGTTTTATTAGTCGTGCACAAGTCGCACGACAAACCTGGTCAGGGTGTGTAAATTATCCCCGCCATAGACACTTTCTACCTCCAGAAAGACACCAAGTCAAAAGATAGTCAAAGAATAAGGCCATTCCCAAACATATCCAAAAGGAAAAAACAAGAACCTTAGATTGACGATTCACTCCACAAGTAACACCTGTCTGGTCACGAAGAAACCAAGACATAAAATGAAGGGAGAACATGAGAGGGTTCTCCCTACCACAAGAAGACAAGTGAAATAGAAACTTTAAAACCCAAACAACTCCACCAAGACTTAAATGAGAAACTACTACATAGCAACCCGACAAACCTGGGTCCCAAAATCTACATTGACCTCTCTACATTGTCCAAACAACACCCTCAACACAAACAGGAACTAGGGAACCCCCAACATGATCCTATCGACTTCTCCAGCAGAGTTGAGTGGGACCACTGAGACCTAAATGGAACACCACTAAAAGGCCACCCGACATACCTGGGTACCAAAACAATGAACTCCCTATAACAACACTACTGGAACTAAAATTTCTCCCAAGCCGATTTAAAACACCCAACACGTCCAACTCCCTTAGTATGAGCGAGACAACACTTCCACTAAAACCTAGAACAAATGAAATATGTTAAAACTCCCTACACTCACATCTCCAAACGATCACTAATTAAACCAGGGCCAACCCACACAAGGGATAAATACCCTTTTAAGGAAAACAAATGATTCTAAAGGCCACATTCAGAAAAACGCAACTACTACAGTCACGAACGAATAAGTTCATCGCAATATCACCAGAATGGATGAACTTACAACAGCAGGAAATCAATAACAAGGAAACCATGAATTTCTATGTTCCAAGAAGAAAGATAAAGAAACAAGTGAAGGTATCACATGCCTCTGACACCCTGACTGTGCGCGAGCATCACCTCGAAACCTGGGGCTGGGGATCTGATGGCTGAAGCATCTTAGGCCTCACAGTCAGACATGAACATCCACCGATCAGAACTCCTTCGAACGACACTTATTTTAAAACCTTTCCCGGTGACACAAACTATCACACAACAACAGGGCTTTGGAGGGATGGGACAAGATAGATTAGGATGCTCGAACCAGTAACATCGAGGCACATTATAATGTATTTTGATGAACCATAAGTCGAAACCGACAGAAGGGATTTTTTTAGAGGCAGGTTCATCTCGTACACCCTGCTCACAAAATGGGGAACCCTTACGAATGACGAGAGGAATCAGATTTTCCATGAACCTGCGATCCAGATGTCGAATCCTTAAAGTGTCTGACACATGCCTTCACCAACCACTGGCCTTGTTAACTACGGACTAGCTCTCACCTCTTTTCGCCTTTAAATCCTCAGGTATGATCCATTGGATGGAGACAGACTTAAACACCTCCCAAATCATCCCAACTCCAAGTATGATAAGACATCCTCCCCCATTGGTCCAAGGTTGGACCATCCACTAAACCCAAGAAAATATGTACTCTAACAAACTAGGGGGGTCCCCAACCACCCAAATTCATGCTCTATTCCCATTAAACAGCTTCACTGCCCCTAATGAACCCCAAATGCCTAAAAAGACATAACAAACTCTATAGAAACCATAATTGGGCACAACTCATTAACAAATTTTTAGGACATTTCTAGGTGGCATATTCAGAACAACATGAAAAACAAAATCGAAACTGACATCAAGTCAAAAATCAATCAAAAGAAACACCCTGAGTTGAGACAATCGGCCCGGAATTCTGAACAAGCTTAAACACAACAAAAAAACACCACAATCCAAGGGTAATAGACTCATAAATCAAGAATACACAAACACAAGTGAAATCAACTTTTCAAAATACCAAAACCAACTTTTTAAGAAAAACCAAGTCTCGAAATCATTTTTTTTCATTCAAGTCCATTTTAGAAAAATCAAGTCAAGCCTTAAATTCTGAAACCCCACCCAAGGCATCCTATGAACCACCACATAAGCCTTCATTCCTTTTTTCGCTCAAATCACATGTACATATGCGTCAATATGCACTTCACGTATCTACCCACACATACGAGGACAATCTTAGGGAATACCAAGGGTTTCACTTTCCATTCCATTACCAAATCCAAACATAACCCAAAATCTTCCAAATCAAAACACTTACCCTTTAAAAAACCCACTTCACCAATTTCAAAACAACTTGAAGGCAAACACCTTTTTACCAGTTTTAAAACCATTAGAGAAGGAACCCTTTCAATTCGAAAACACCTAAATTTCCAAAAACACTCTAAAACCAACCAAAATGAAGACAAAGAACAACCAACAATGGATAACTGGAATGAAGAACTACTACTTATGACCAACCCAACGACATGGTGGTGAGCCACGCCCTAAGTAAGACATAGCACCAGAGGACCTTGAATCAGGCACCTAGGCTCCACATGGGTCACTACTCAATGAGGGGTCACAGTGTGTCACTGAGTCACCTCTATTGTCATCCCTCAATACAAAACAAATACAAAAGAATCAAAACCTAGACTACCCTTGGTAGCTCAGGTCTCGTCACGAGTGGTGGTGATTAGGCACCGACCCACAAACTACCTCCTAAGCCCCAACATTCCTAATCTCCATATATCGGACATCCCAAATATCAAGAACCTCCCTCTGATACCATTTTTTCCGGAACCAACCTGGTTCGACCCTGAACTGGTCACCCGAGCTGGGACACGACATGGCCCAAGGGGCATTCCCGATCCCCACAGGCTGGAAACTAGTGTCGTGCATCAAAACTACACAAGAGGGAACGACTTGTCTCATAAATGAAAGACAACTAAAGTAGTGGAAAAAGTAGAATAACACAAGGAAAAAAAATGAAACAAAAAAGGAGGAACAACCAACAACATAAAACTAACCTGACCACGACCCAAAACTCCTCACGACCCCGAGAGTCTCTCACTAGTCCACAACCAACTCTCTCCAATAGCGAGAGAGCTCAATACAAACCTGCAACAAAACTAAAAAATACGAAAACACTATCGGCATGAGTATTAAAACTCAGTAGGCATGCCCAAAAATCTATTCCCAATTCACTACCTTTAAATAAATAATTTACTAATTCCAGGTTTGAACTAAATTATACAAAATTTGGGTTTCCACACACACACTTCCATTTCTAAGTCAAGTAATAGTCCATTGCCCTTTTTAATTTTAAAAACAAGTTTAATGTTTGGAAGGAACATGTGCATTTTATTTTAAAACATTTCTGTGAACAAGTTAGAAATTCAAATTTCAGTTGTTAGTCAAAGTGAAAAAAAACACACACAACACACAACACACACTAAGGGTAGTGGAAAAGAAGTGGCACACATGGGCCAGCAACCAAAATAGACCTCTCAATTAGCATCCACAAAAAAATAAACACTAAATAAAACATAGGTCGAACATAGGAGCTCATGAAAAATCCAGAACATAGCATACATGTGACTCATCATGAAGGCATGCCTACTCTCGATGACATCATAACGCCCTAACAGCTGGTGATTCCCTACATGGCCTAACCAATGTGCCCAATCCCCTAGTAGAGTGTCATCCGTACTAAGGGGAACTGGCCAGTGTGTAATCTAAACTAGTGCAACAATCGTTCTCAGAATATTCACTTATTATGCTCGGTTCCCATGTCAACACATATAAAGAACATGAAAGGGGTGAGTCAACAAAGTCAATCAAGAATTAAAAACATCACACACATATCATGCAGTCAACAAACACCAAATATCACTTCTGAGTCACCCAAAAGAGAGTTTCCCAAAATAATCTATTTTATTAAAGTGCCAAACGGGCCATCACCAATTTTAAGGAAAATCCTCATTTCTCAAGTGAACCAAAACACTTGTTCGCGCTTCGAAATAAATCATTTTTAAATAAACCAGAACTACATTTAAAATTTTATGAATTATGTTTAAAGTCCAAATGGGAATTCTTTCACCACTGGGTGTCCGCTCATTAAGAAAATAATTAATGTGTCGTGTATAAAATAAACGGCTCTTTTTACATCGAGTGATCATTTAAAAATTTATCTTCTAATACTATTTCTTATTTTTTAAAATTTATAAAATATCAAGAAATTAATAAATTCTAAATTTAAAGGCAAGTGTAGTGGGGGATCTACCTTGACTCGCAGCTCGGTTACGAAGACGGGACACGTCTCACACTCACGCCCAAGTATGTGTGACCTGCTAACAACCGCAACATTGCGGGTCTTCCTCCCCGATACGCTACAACAACCACACAACTAAAACACATAAACACTTACTCAAAAAAAATCAAATGAAAAAAATAGAAAACACCACCTCGACATGCTTTCAAAACACAACTCGCACCATCTACACTATTTACTAAACCACATTAAAATTTATAAAACAAAACCAAAGAGAAACCCACAACCTTACATTAACAAAACTGATTCAATGAACACATTTTTGATCAAACGCACACCTACGTTCTACTAAAAAGACTACGCACCACTTGCATGGTTAAATAAATTAATTTTATAATTTATAAAAAAAATTAAACAACTCCAGATTAGTTTCCATAAAACGCATCTTATGTTCCTTTGAAAACACATTTCGCATATTCTGCATAGTCCTAAAAACACTTCCAAGAAGTACCCTAAAGAAGAACACATGAAAACATAACCATATCATTTAAAAAATCCTTTTTCACCATATAATAATGTCAAAACACTTTCAAAAAATATTACACACCACATAAAACATCTAATTTCACTATTAAAATCCAAATAACATTTATCCAAACAAAATTGGTAGAAACATAGATATACTGAAAAACAACATCGAAAGCTATTTTTAGAAAATTTTACTATCTCAAAATACCAACACAACACAAGATAATTAATATGCAGCCCAAAACTATTTATGAACGTAATTTAGACTGTGCAAAACCACACAAGAGGATTTAAACCTCACCTCAGATAGCGGCGACCAACCGAGACAAGCCGAACCAATCCACCTTCACCGGTGGTTGCCGGAACATGGACCCAAGGGTCCCAAGATACCAATCACACACCCCTATGATGAATGAAAAATGAACCGAACATAACTCAATCCATTAGGATTCATCCAAAAAATAAAACCGCAAATAAGAATTGAAAAAACTGATTAACACCTACTGGTTGGAAAAGAGGGGAGGTCGAACGCGCCACAATAAGGAGGGGTGGCTGCTGGAGGTGTTGTGTGTCAACGAGGAGTCCGACCATAGGGTGTTTCCGGCACGAATGGAAGAAGGGGCTGGGCTGGTCGCGAGCAGGTCGAACGCGCGGGAGGAACTGAGGAGGGGCGTCGTGCATGCCGATGGAGAATGGGGAGATGTGGCCGGAAGGGAGGCCAACCGGAGTGCTGGTGAGGGAGCGGAGGTCCGAGTGGGAGCTCACGGTGGAGGGCATGGGCATGAGCGGGAGGTGGTTGAGAGGTGAGGTGCTCGCAGAGGGCCAAATGAGGAGAAGGCAATGGTAGCAGGGGCGAAGCGCGAGGTGGTGAGCAGGAGGTCGGGGAGGAGGCTATAGCGCAGGACAGTGAGCAGGAGGCCGGATGAAGCACCACAGCGCATATAAAAAAAACCAGGGCATCTGCTCACGCAGTGAAAGAAAAGGGGGGGGGGCGTCTGGGATTTAGGGTTAGTAAAAAAATCATCATCATTTTTTGTTATAATAATAATAATAATAAGAAGAAGAAGAATAATAATAATAATATTATTATTATTATTAATAATAATAACAACCAAAATAATGATATTATTAATATTAAAACTATAATAATATTATTATTATTTTATGCTTAAACATTATTTTATCAAACTCTATATTATTAAATTTTTATTTTAAATCATTTCATTTCACATTACCATTAATTTATTTATTTACTTATTTTGGATGTTGGGAAATCACACAGCTCGTGTGTTGCCATGTGCGCGGTTGATCAAGGTGTGCTCGAACCATGCCACCCGGCACTAACCACCCAAAGAGTCTGACTGCGTGTTGTCGCACTATTTTATAAGTTTCGCGCAAGTTGTGCGACAAACCTGGTCAGGGTGTGACACACAAATTAAGAGAGACTGATAAAGGTTATTTATCATAAGAGAGTTGGTGATCTTTGGAAGGTAACGAACCAACAACCATAATCAATATTGGTGTGAAAAAGATCATTAACATTATAAAAATAATTATAATAGGAAAATTCTTTTTCTTAACGATCCATTTACTATATTTCATGAATTGGTTTACTCTATAAGAATATAAAGATATATATTTAGTTGGTATGTTTCTATTTCATAATACCAATTTCATCCTTTGGTTATGCATTCTACAATTTCCAATTTATCAATTACTCCAGGAAATGAAAATCCAAAAATGAATTTTTTATGCTTGAAGAATTAAACATCACTTTTAAAGGATCATAATATCCATAAAATAATATCATGTATTTTATATTGACTCTAACTATTTTCCAAAATCAACATAGTTACCAATATTTCCCCAATATAATACATTATTATATAAAACTCAATAGTAACACTACTAAATCATTATTAATATTTATTCATCAAATTATTCAACTAATGAAATATTAACAAAGACATCACATGGTACACTGGTAGGAACTAAAAAATTATCATCCTTTGGTCATGGGTTCAAGAACCACATCCTTTCTATACATGATGAGTTGTAACTTGACATATAGGTATTAATTTTTATAAACTGTATTAATTTAATTAATATAACATTCAATAAAATAAAAATGTACATCCTTGAAATAAAATTAATCATTACATAACCTTTTTTCTAAGGTTTTCAATACAAACTATTTTCATGAATTTTAATAATATTATTTGACTATTATTACAATTTCATTAACGGTCATATTAAAATGAATGTTTATAAATACCTTTAAACTATTTTCTATAAATCTAACAGTGTTATTCATCAAATAAATTTTCCACTAAATCATATTATTCCATAAATTTTATCCAAATATATCATTAATATTGGTAGAATCACAAACAAAAAACCCAACATTTTTTATTTAAGACATTGAACTTATGGTCAATATTAAACACATAACCCATGATAATATTGACAACTCTTATGGTATTGAAGATATTTTTATTATGAAATTTAAATCAATACTTTAATGTGTAATGATTCTTACAACCAAAATACCATAGGTAAAATAATTCAAAAATGTAATTCATGAATCAAAATACATTAATAATTCATCGTTTTTATTTCAGCATAGGTCTTTCCTTGGTCTAGGGATAAACCCTTAGAAGACTATTTCGACATATAAAATTACCAAGTTCTCCATATTTAAGAAAACAAGCTTTAAATGGATACGAAGGATAAGATTTATTTTGTTAAGTCATACTCATTATTTTTTATATAAAAATATTTATTTTATGCACTTCTTTTCTACACATATATCATTTTTACATTCCACCGAGACACTTTTCTAGGGCTATCTTTCCATATTTCTCAAATAAAGGAAATGGAGCTGCATTTCCCCTATAGCATCCCTAACTAAATCTCTTAGTGAACTTCACATCTTTGGTGATTATGGGAGTTAGTTAAAGTATTTTTTTGCAATCATATTTTAGGAAAACTAATTAGGAATAATCAAAATGTTATTCACTCCAGTATTCCCTCTATATTTTATCTCGTATTCACCATATTCCCCTTAATATTAAATGGTACAATTATTCCTTCATGTTCCAACCATTGAGTAAATATAAAATGAAATGTGTGGGAAATAATAACTACTATGGGAAAACCATATAATCAATTATAGTATGTCTACATCATGAGAAATTATTTTCAATATAAGACATATTAGGTTTAACATTGGTCATTCATTGAAATCATCTATATAAATCCTTCATAATGGTTTGTAATGAAAATGTGAACTATCCTATGAATATCCCCAGGGGGTCAAACTATACATGAATTATGGATTTTTTTCGTGCACTATATGGTGAAAAGGTTAATCATAATGTGCCCTTTTCAGAGTTATTACCCCTATATACATCTATATCAGATCCATGTCCACTTTAGTATCTACATAGGAATTTATTTGTATGAAATTATACAGAATACCTTCCTTTAAAAAACATTAGGATGTTCTTATATACTTATCTGTAATTTATATCATTGATTTATTATCCCTGAATTATGATTTCCTAAATATTGTTCCCACTTTTCTATTAAAATTCCTCTGATACCATCTATAGAGACCCTAAATTCGGTAACCCAAGGTCAGTGTCTTATTTATTAGATTTGAAAAACATACAATGAATCAAATCCTAAAGTATTTAACAGTTTTTATGTCTTAGTAATCTATATACATTTATGAATACTATTTTATACTTGAAAAGAAAATTTAAAAATTATTTTTTCCAATGATAACATTACACCCTCAAGAATATCCTTTCATATTAATAATAGTACACTTTATGGATTCCTGGTAAAGGAAACAAAGTAAGGGTAATCGCAAATAAATAGTAATTTTTATGTAAATTTGAATTTATCATGATTAAATGAAGTGTAATCAATATGTAATGACCAATATGGTAATGTAAACACTAGAATGAACATGGAATTAAATTGAATTACTAGAAAAATCAATGTCATAGTAAATAAATGAAAAAAAATTCCATTAAATAAATATCATGAATATAATAATTAGATAAGTAATAATCATTATGTAGAGTTAAAAAATGGAAAACATATGACATGTATTCAAAACTAATAATGAAATGAATCAGGGGAAAAATCATTACAAAAAATATCATGGGTAATAATAACAGAATTTTGAATGAAGCTAATACTTAATTATAGTATTTCATGTCTCAGGAATATGATAACTCTACCACCAGGATATGTCATCAAGGTATTTTAAAATTGGCGGGTATAAATACATTTAACTAATTCTAGAAAACTATTTAATCTTATGAGACATATCAATGCATCGAGGGGATATCTATAACTGTTCCCCGCCCATGTCTGCATGTCTAAATCATTCCTCATACATTTAATAATATATTAATTCATCAACAATTATCTTTATAATAATA
Source organism: Viscum album (assembly GCA_963277665.1). Classification (NCBI taxonomy): domain Eukaryota; kingdom Viridiplantae; phylum Streptophyta; class Magnoliopsida; order Santalales; family Viscaceae; genus Viscum; species Viscum album. The sequence goes on along the minus strand of OY728121.1, from coordinate 1,070,498,639 downwards.
TATCTATATTTAGTAAGGAATATATATTTATCAGTATTTACCTATATAAAAAATAACATTCAATATAGAACACCCTATGGATAACTGATATAAGGTTTAAGTAATAAATATATCCATGATAAATAATATTCATATTTTGGTGAAATTTAATTTCCACCTGAAGTATAATTATTCAAGGTAAAGTAAATTTGTATAACAATGAACCAATTAAGTGAATTTCAATACTTTCCTTAGTAAAAATGATCATAATCCATCCAGAGGGAGAATTTGGATAGTAACATTATATAATACACCCATTAGAGTAAGAATAAGGGGTTTTTTCCATTGATGAATAGAAATACCAAAAAAATACATTTGAAAATATTATTTAGGAAAATATACTTTACATTTTGTAAATCACTTTTTGAAACAAAAATTTCAAAAACTATTTTAAAAATAATTTTCACATAATACTATAAAGTAATATTTATAGTTTTTGAGGGTCATGATTTATGTAAATTCAATTAATTTTATACAAGTAAAAAACCATTCCATTAAATATTTCAGTATAATCTAAAAGGAATTTTTTTTAAAATGAAATTAATATTAATTTAAAAAACATAATAGATAAAATGGGTGAAAATGTATTTAAAAAATCATTTTGAAATGGGATATAATCATTTTGAAATCAATTTATGGGAAATATGGTTTTGATAGAAAACAAATTTCTGGTTTTAGAAAGAAATGAAGTCGTATTTTAAAAAAAAACATTTTCTTAATTATTTTAACAACCAAAGGGTGGAAAATGGTACTATTACATGATAATATCACGAATAATACGAATAGTATAAAATGATATGGGTTTATTATAAAATTATAAAATAATTTCATTCAATTGAAATTCAATAATAAGAAATCTCGATGATAATGAGATTATTAATTAAACCCTTTCAATGGTCATAATAATGAAGTGATAATTATTCAATAAATAGATTATTTTTCAAAAATGTAAATACATTTAAAATAAGTGTAAATAAAACATAATATAATCAAAATTCATTTCAAACATAATCTTATAACAGCAATGATGATGATGAAGTAATATAACCCTATAAAAAGAAATTGTGTTATGAAAGTCTTTACTGCATGGTAACTCTTAATTAAAATTCCCTTGGATGAAATAATTAAAATTGAAACATAATTTAAAATTAATAATTAATAATTAATTATTTTACATTTAAAAGTGTAAGTATATACACCATATAATATAAATTAGGTGGAAAACATTACAATATGCCTCAATGAAGATAAACTGAGATGAAGTCCCTTACCTCACTCTTTCTTCTAGTTGAACAAGATTTGACATCCTATATAATGGTTTTATAAATGTTATTAAATTATAGAAAAACCATATTAGTATTTATAATATCATATATGATCCTTTGGGGACTTATTATCACCTGTTCATTAATAATATTTCATTACTTTCATTGTTTTGGGTGTTAATTGCATTGTTTTCTCATGCATGTTCAATAATGAAAGATCATGTTCTTAAAAATATTATGTTTATCAATAACATCAAGAATAATAATGAGATAAATATCATATTTTTACATCAATTATACTTTTAAATCCTATCAGGATACATGGTTATGACAAATGGACTATGTTATAATCACAGAGATTGTGGGTCAAATATACGCAAGAGTAACGTTTCCATTTTTTAATGATCATTATGGAAAGGAGTAAAGTAATAATTTTTATGTAAATAATTATGATAATATAATATAAAACATATTATTTATTTAAATATACTTTTATATATCTTCCACATGGAGTGGTGATGAAAAATAGAGTAACATCGATTCATAAAGGCGGTAGTCCACAAGTACACGAACGACGTTATCACTTTTCAGTAGAAGAAAAAAAATGATATATTTTTTATATTTATTAATATGTAATTAATATCATAATTATTTCAGTTATAATAGATATATTATTAATAATTATAGATATTACCTTTTATAAAAAGCGTTGCTGAAAAATGATTCACATCGCTTCACGAAGCGACACACCACTTTATGCACAAACAACATTATCGTATCCCATATGAAATTTATATGAAAAAACTATATATTATATAAAGAATAAATTTGATTAATTATGTTATAAATATCATATATATTTTTTATATATATCATCATACCAAACTATGAGAGTTTTTAATGAAAAAACGAATGACATTGGTTCACGAGGAGGTAGTTCACCGTACACACAAATGATGATTTAATAACCAATTTGATTGAATAGGGGATTGATTTACTTAATTAACATAACATAAAAACATATAATTATATTTATGAGATATGTATTTTAACATAATCATGGTTTAATAATAATCTAAGGAGGTGGATGAAGAAATAAAATACAACTACTAGTGGAAGAACGTTACTTCTACTTTGGGTATCCCCCCTAAGGTTTTCACAAAAATCCGTCCTAGTTTTTCTTTTCTTCAATAATAAGGCATATTGTATAAGAGGGGGGAAGTTGTGAAGTTATTGGGTAAGGTATTTTATGAACCAAAATGGTGTGAAAATAGGATAAAAGTTGAGATTTAGTGACCTTTTATAAGTGAGTTTGGTGGCACACTTGTAATTCGTGGAAAAAAATAGTTTTCCCACATGTTTCGCAAGAAAAAGGTTTCCAATAAGAATTATTATAAATACATAGGAATGATAAGGTTTATATATGTCTATAAATAAACGTTTTACAAGTTTATAGGTCAATTTAACCCTTACAATTTTTGTTTAACCCCAGATAAATCTATTTTTCCCACTATTGTGGTAATTAATTTGTACTATTTTTCCTATTCCTTATGGGGAAAATTAATTTGTACCTACTATATAATATAAGTTACGCTCATTATATGTATAAAACCGATTTTTCCAAATTCCATTAGCATAAGTGGAATATTTTTATTGAATATCAATCTCATAGACATTATAATAAAGCGTGTTTTCAACGAGAAAATGTTCAAAAGTTTACAACGTTTTTATATCCAATATTGATATGAGGAAGATTATAACAACCTTATTTGGATTAATAAATATATAATTGAACTAATTTTAATTTAAAACAAATTAAAAATATAATTTTACATTATAAATAATTAAATGAAAATAAGTTTTTCAATTAAAATATAATATTTTTTACTATTCATTTAAAATAAAATATTACTAAAAAATCCCAAAAATTCACCTTAATATAATTTTTATATTCTAATTTAAAAAATAATTTTTATCTTATCATATAATGTTTCTAAGAGTGGTAAAATGTAATTTAAAATTATGTGTGCATGATGCAACTAAACCGTCTATTAGAAAAAATAATGCTTTTCAGAAAACATTTCTTTTTATTTTAAATTATAATTAATTTATATATACAAATTAGATAACTATAATTTTTATTATTTAGTTATTTTTATTCATACCCGCCAATTTAATGGATATTTTATAATGGTATACTATATTATGGTCAATTTAGACTCGGGGTTGCATGTTCTTCATGACATTAAAGACATTAAATTTCAAGAAATATATTCTATGGGTTATTTAAGCTAAGTGTTTCTTGTCCCAAACACTATTAAATAAAATTTTTTATGTTTAAAATTTCAGTTTTTACATATAAATTTTTTAAATTAAAATATAAAATATAATGAAAACTATTTTTGTTGGAAATGATGTTTCCCTGTATTTTATTTTTATTTAATATCAATTTAAATATTTAAATATGGATGATATTTTAGTTAATATATAGTAATATTTTAAAATTGTACAATTAAATCATTTAATATAAAATTTAAAACACATTAAAAAAATAGTTTCTTGAGAATAAACAATATTTTTTAAATTAAATCATTTTAATTAATTATCCTGAAAATGAAAATGAAATTAGTGGAGTAAAATCATTTTATTTTTCAGATATTTTTTTATTCAAATAATTTTGTTAATAATATAAATATAATTTTATGAAATTCATTTTATTTTGATGTTTAGTGTGAAAACAGAAATCAAACACATTTGAATTATTTAAAGAAATGATATATAATAAATCTTAGGGAGTTATAGAAAAAACCTTTTCATGCTAATGAATACTATATGACACCAATTAGTAGGTACACATGTGGAAGGATAACAAAAATATTGATGAATAACTGTTATTCTACTAAAACATTAATTTATAATGATATTGTTTCAGAGTTCGTCAAAATTGAACTCTCTACCTGATAATTTATGAAATCTGTAATGTGAAAAAAGACAAAGAACAATTTTATTTGGTACACCATCACCAAAAAATATCCTATGACTATACACTCAATTATGTACATATATAACATAATCCACTATAATTCACTACATGTTTATAAATTCATAGTTTATTCACTGTACCTCTTCATTTAGAACCAAAACAAGAATGGAAACTCACTATACTCTCACGCTAGAAGAAATCTACAGGGATCTGACTTAAAATATTACATAATCCTGATTTTAATCTCAAGAAATAATTCTATAACATTTTAGGATCTTTTTGGGTTTAATTTTTTGATGAATTAGTTTATAAATCATAAATAAAAAATCTAAATATTAGAAAGTGGACACTTCTAATTAGTATATTTTCCCCTAAATATAAAACTTCAAAAAAGAAATATGTTTCATTTTCAGGACTAATATTAATGAAATTCAACATGACATCATCCATTACCTTACACATCCTTAAAACCTAGGAGAAACATTTTTAAAATTTGGTATGAGAACCAAAATATCATTAAGGTGTGTAAAACAAAGGAATTCATTAGTCTAGTGAAAAACTTAAAAATCCATGAAAAACATTTTCTTCAAAACATTAATTATAACAGAAAATAACATCATATTTCTTTTAAAAATATAACTTATCTTACATTTTTGAAAACAAATTATTTCCTTCAAAAATAATTAAAAAAATATAAAAGTTGTGTAGGTTCCTTAGGAATCATCTTCATAGAACCTCTATTGAACCCTAAAAATTTAGAATAATAATACGAGAAACATCCAATATAATTCTATCAAAAATATAATCATTAACTAATGTATTGAGGTTATATCTGGATGAACCCATATTATAATCTATTTCATGTTTTACCATAAGATATAATTATTCTCAACCCATTGTATAAACAATTTACATGGAGTACAACCTGAATTAATAAATTTAATATTGCATCATTTTCTCATAAATCCCTTGAAAAAATTATTCAGATATTAAAATAAAATTACCTTTTAAAAACCCATTTTCAATACCAAAATACCCAAAAAAGGGAAATAGTATTTTTATTTGAAATTAACATGAAAAAATGTAATGTAATATAAAATTAAAATAATGGTTATGGAGACAGCAAAAGTCATTGTTTCCATATACGTTAAAATAGAATATTGGTTTTTTATTTTAAAAAAAAACTAAACCATTAAAAAAATTACTTTTTTAAAACCTTTGTAATAAATTAAAAAGTGAAAAAAAATTCCAATTAAAAATATTTTATTTCTATAAGAAAACATCCATAAAATAAATTTAAAACCATGATCATGGAGGAAAAAGTGTTGAAAAATAAATCATTAAAATTATATTTTTTTTAAAAAAATCCCCTTACATTGAGAAAATTTAGTCTTGTGAGTTATTTATCTTCTCAAATAATAAACTTATATTAACTATTTACATTCTTAATAACTTTTAAAAATGTATTATTCCTTGTATTTTATCTCTTACCATACGATAAAGAATTAGTTAATCATTTAAGTTCACATCGGAAGTGGTCATGATATTCAGCTTATATAAGAAAAATGTCTTAGGTAGGTTGACTATGGTCAATGATGTCATTATTTTAACATCTAGAAAATAATAATATTGACATATTTATCATATTTAAATATCATATATAATTTTCAAACCAGTCATGAAAGATGTTTATGAAAAATGAACTGTGCCATAATCATGGAGATAGTAGGTCATATATAAACATGACTCGTGTTTCCATTTTCCAATGATAATTATAGAGAGAAGTTAAGTATTATTTTGTATCTCCATAATTATAATAATATCATAAATACATATTATTTTGATAAATTCACTTATTTGTTTCATCCATGTTACGTGGTGATGAAAAAATAATTACATCACTTCATAGAGGTAATAGTCCACATGTACGCACGAATGATGTTATCTTTGGTCAATGATGGAAAGGTAAAAATTAATTATAAATTATATTTCTGTAATTAAAATTTTTAATTATTATCCTATAAAAAATAATTCTATAATTATAAATAGATATGTGTGGTGATGATGGAAAATGAATTACATCAGTTCATGAGGTGGTAGTCTTTCATACACATAAAAATGGTTTTGTTTCCCATTTAATGGATGAGTATATTAATGTATCTTATTTTATTAAAATAATAACATATAAATATATGGGATATAAAAATTTTATTTCATCATCATGGTATTATTGTAATATAATGCTAAGGAAAAAAGAAATAAAAAAAATTGATTGGTTAAGAACGATACCTTTTCTTCTGAAAACCTCTTTAGGCTTGCACCAAGATTCTTCCTATGATAATTTTACAATAAAAAAACTATTATCGAAAATTGTTAGATCAATTTTTGAGGTATTTTTTCAGTTATTTTCTAATGAAAAACCATTTGGATTAATTAATTTTATAGAATTGAAGTGTCCTTCATTAAGTGGGAAGGGGAGGCATTTTCTGTGAATACCCAACACTATTCAATAATTGGGAGTCACTCTAAAGACAATTAACTCAAAATTTTAAAAATAATTGATTGGATTGAAGATAAATCATTTATAAACCCCCAAAAAAAGAACATAATTTTTTTAAACATTTCATTCTTTAACCTATAAGGTTAATCAAATTTTCCTTTTAAGTTTTTACCTATAATAACTAGTTTTTTACTCTTTATGGTTTATGAAGGTTAATATAAAAGGAAACGTAGCACATAATTGGACCTTGGTTGAAATTTTTAAAAACATTATTTATCAGTTTTCCTAATAAAAGAAATTGGTAAATTTTAAACCATTTAATAATATATTATTTACGATAAATTAACATTAATTTCAATATGAACACTATTTATTATAACTTTAAAAATATTTTAATATAGATTTTATTTGAATTTATACATTTAATACTACTCCAAAATGTCATAAATATATAAAAAATACTTGTAACATAATAAAAGATTCAATTTATAATAATTTTATTTTTTTAAATCATTTATTTTATTTTCCTTTTGACTAAATAATCATTGTTTTGGCATTACATAAGCATTTAAGAATATTATCTAATTGCTAAAAAATATAAATAAATTACCAGGAGGAAAAAAATGATTTATTTTTAAAATTAATATTTATGGCCAAATATAATTTTTTTTATCTCAATCATAAAACATTATAGAAATTAAAAGCATGAAATTGAAATTTCTTACTTTTATATAATGAAATATAATGATCAAAATCGCGACATTAGATGAAAAAGTCATATAATACTTTTTGGATGAACATGGAAGATATATAATCATCCAATATAATTTAGTAATTTTTTATGGTCTTTAACAGTCCTTTTCAACTTATTTTTATCCTTAATTAACCTATTTTATATATAGGGTGGTACCAAGTTTTTACTACTGTTAATATTCATAATGAAAAAAATATGTTGACCTTAATACCTAATATTAATTAATCTAATGAAACATATGGAAAAAATTTATCAAATTAAATTAAAATAAGTTTCATAATTAAATTTATAATTAAACCCACAAATATAATGAAAAAATGTTTTTTCAGTAAATGTATTTTTCAAGCATAAGATGGTTTTATATTTACTATATGACTAGAAATTATCACTATATTAAGCTCAATTAATATTTTTATATAGATAATATTTAAATTTTACATAAATAATTATACATTTTTTTAACTAATTAAATTTGAGAAACATTATGCACTTTAAAACTGTTTACACAAAAATGTGTTTTAATCCCAAAAATAAACATTTACTAAGTTATAGTATAAATATGATATAAATATAATTAATTAGATTAAATATATATAAAGAAATATTATGTTACTATAAATCAAATTCAAAGATTAATGTTACTTTTAAATTACATAATTTATTGAAATTAAATGATCATTTTTGAAAAATCATTATTTTTCACTACGCACTGAAAAAAAATTTAGAAATATTAAAAAAATTCACACTTAGTTAATTTTGATATTTTGATTTAAAAAATAAATTTAATTTTATAAAATATATTTTATAAAATATTTATCAATTAATTATAATATTTTCAGACAAAAATAAATAAAATCATTTTTGAAGAAAAATTATTTTTGAAAAGTAAAACTAAATTACTAAAAGTTGATTGATTATTGACCAATAATTTATCAATAAATTTATAGTAAGTAAAAAATTAATATTTATTTCATATATTAGTTAATACTATTCCTATCCTCCAATTTATTTTCTAGGTTAGGATTTTAATATTTGAATAATAATATTTTGTAGCTTGTATAAGTTTCGTGTTGAATATCTTGTACACTATCTAACATAGTTTTATTTTTTAAAATTTCAAGGGGTTACATCCTAACACTTTCACAAACTGTTTCTTAAAAATTTATCCTTATCTTACTAATGTAATGTTTTATTTTCGAAAATACCTTTTTATATATTCCATATCCTAAAGATGGTTAATGAAACTTTCACTTGATTAGAGAGAAAAGAAAATATGAAGATCTCACGGAATAACACAATACTAGGTTTAAAGTTTATAAATCATTAAAGGGATGTGAAAATATAGACATGGATAAATGAATAATTCCTAAATAATTATATATATTAAAAGATATCATTGATCATAATAAATTTAATGATTATGATAAAGTCAACAACCACAAAACCATGAACCAAAGAGGTGTGAAAATGACCATTGATTTTATCTGAAATGATTATAATAGGACAATGTTTTGTTCAAATAAAATTTTCGTAGATTTGAGTAATTAATTTAACATCTATTCTGAGAACATAAGGAAAATATGCATAATTAATAAGTAGAATCAAGTTCCACAACAATATCAACTATTCCTTCTAACAATGAGTACTCAAGATGAATTTGTTTATAACAGAAGCACTAAAATCCAATTATAATAGGTTGAAAATTTCAAAAAAATGATCAAAACAATATTCCTCCAGCCTTTAGAAATTAACCAAAACTATAATGGTTAGTATACAGTATTATAAATCAAAAAATTAGTTAACCATCATATCATTAATATCTAAAAATTAAACATTGGAACCCAAAGTTCTAAAAAAATCAATCTATAAATAAATATTTTTAAATTTTTTAAAAATATTATAAACTAATATTAGAACTCAAAAATCAGATGGTTTTCATCACATATTCTTATTATATTTATTTTAAATTTATCTCAAAACAACCCCCAAGAACATTTAATTTCTCATGAAAAACAATTGATTTTCACCAAGTATATAATTTCCATGATATACTAATCAATTACATAAATAACATGAATCACTAAAAATCCATTGTTAAGTCATATATGATTCCAGATGATAATTCAACCATTAATCCTTAAATGAAATTACAAAACATTTTATCTACCTTGATCATATAAGGTTCCAAAAATCATGAAATTATACTGAAACAAATTTAATCACCTAATCGTCGAATCACTTTTCAATTCCATGGTTATAAATAAAATAATGTATATGTTTTGGAAATAAAATTAATCATTGTATTTCAAACTAATTAATTAAAATATTCAATTTCATACTATCCAGGACATCATGTAGGCTAGTGGTAGGTGATTATCCCTTGTTACCCTTAAGTTATGGGTTCATGCCCCACAGGCTTTCCGGATGTGACAATTTTTCATTTTTCTAAACATATAATGATATAATTGTTATAACATTCCCAGAAATATGATTAAAATACTCATAAATATTCTTAATAATAAAATATCTTATAAAACCTAAATGTTATAAATAACATTAAATATATTTATCCAATTTGAAAATAGAATTATACCTTAAATAACATTTTCACATGTAAAATATAGGATTTCATATTCTACAACAACCTATAAAAGCTCAATAAATGAATTTAAAATTACTCTAATCACAAAAAAAAATACAAATAGTATTAGCAAATTTAAACTTGTAATCATCCTTAAATATACCACTACATCATAACTCTTGAATCCCAATATATAGAAACCTTAATCAATTAATGTTATTTACAATTTATTACCATTATATTCCATATTATTCCATAGTATGTACTTCCTACAAAAAAATTATTAATCAAGTCATAATATTCATGAATTTCAAAACATAATCCAAGATATAATCAATATATTTCATATTTCATTTCCAGTTTCACCATATTCAAAAGTAATATAATTAGATATTTCTATATATTTTTCCTCTTAATATTCTTATTGAGATTTCCCCTTAGTAAATTAATTTGAAGTATGCACATACTACTCCAATCTAAAATATCTAATTGATACAATGGGAAGACTTTTTATTTATATTCTTGGTGTAAATCAAATTCTTAAATTTTCCTTTATAGATTATTTCATTATTCCCTCATTTAACACCTAAAAACATCTTATAATGATGTATTTTATTCCATTAATAAAATATTATCTCAATATATGTTTGACACTAATGTTATTATTTCATAATGGTTGAATAATATTTGAATGAGGTTGAATAATAAATAAAAAAATGGTCAGTTGGGAATGATACCTTGTCTTTGAATGATCACATTTGGTTTTCACCAAAATCGTTCCTATGAGGGTTTTATATTCAAAATAATGCTTCTAGGAGGTGGGTAGGGAATTTATGAAGGTATTTTATTAGTTATTTTTTGATCCAAAATGATTTTAATGAGTAAAATGGAGAATATATGGTGTATCCTTTTATAAGTTTTGAGGAGATTCATTATTGTAAATATAAAAATATTTTCAATATTGGGGAGTTAGTCTGAACAAATGGAATCAAAAATTTGAAAATAATGGAGTGAAGGGAAGATAAGGTCTATCCAACCCTCCAACAAAAAATAAAAAACATTTTTAAAACATGTTATTACTTAACCACTAAGGTTACTCAATTTTACCATTTTAGTTTTCACCTAAAGTAACCATTTTTATTACTCTTTTGGGGTCAATATATTAACTATTAAAGGAAAATTAGAACCTAATTGGATTATTTTTTATATTATAAACCATATCCTAGTCAGGTGGATTAATATAGTTTTTATAAAAAATCTAAATCATTTAATAAAATTTTATTTATTAGAAATTATCATTAATGAAAATTTTGACACATTTTTCTTAATTTTATTTAAAAAATAACAATATAAAGGTGAAATATGAATATATACCTTTATGAATTCCCAAAAAATTTATTTTTATCAAAACAATATGTGGAAAATAATAATTCAATAAATTTAAATTACTTTTAATATTTATAAAAATATATATTAAAGTTTCCTTTTAATTAAATGATCTCTAGGTTAGGATAGCATGAGAATTGAAGGAAATTATTTAATAAATAAAATAAATAAATAAAATACAATGATAAATAAAAAATATATATAATTAAAATTAATTTTTATAACTAAAAGTCTGTTTTTATCCCTTTCATAAAATATTATAGTGATTAAAAGCAAGAAAGTGATATTATTTACTTTTCAATATATAAAGTAACAAAAAGGAAATAATCATGACCATAAGATTCATATGGATAATATATTTGTTTCATGGACTAATATAGATTATTTATATTTTTATAATAAAATTTAGGCAAGTTTTATGGTCATTGTTAGTCATTATCATGTTATTTTTAACCCTAATTAACCCATTTTACTTTTACCGTGGTAAACAATATTTTTTACGGTTAGTATTCATAATGACCAAATATTATGTTGAACTTATCACCTCATATTAATTAACATGATTCAAAATATTTAAAAAAATTTATCAATTTCCATTTACATAATTTTCATTATTTAATTTAAAATTAAACCCACATATGCAATGAAAATGTATTATTTCATGAAATTTAATTTTAAATCATTAGATGATTTTATAATAAATATATGTCTAGTAATAATAATTATTTTAATATAAATTAATATTTATTTGTACAAAATTTATAAATTTAATTTAAATAATTCCTCATTAGTATTTTTTAAAAAAATTAAAATGGAGAACCATTGTGCAGTTTAAACTATTTTCAATCAAATGTGTATTTATTTCCAAATGTAAATTTATTCTAAAATATAGTAAAAATATTATTCAGATGTAATTAATTTAATTAAATATAAAAAAAATACTTATTTTAATTTAATTAAAATTCATATCATAATGGGACTTTTAAATTACATTATATAGAGAAAATAAATGACCATATTTAAAAGTTGGTGTTTTTCACTTTTCACAGAAAAAACAATATTTTTGTAAAAATTGGTAAATTTTACCCAAAGTTAATTTCATTATTATGATTTTAAAAATAATTAAAATTTTATCGGTTAAATTACAAAAAAAAATCTATAGAAATTAATTATAATATTTTCTTATTAATGGAAATAAAAATCATTTTAGAAGGAAATATATTTTTGAAAAATAAAATTACATTAATAAAAATTCTTTTATTATTTACCAAAAAATTATCAATGAATTTTATTTTGATCAGTAATTATATATATATAATAAATTAGTTAATAATATTCATACCCAACAATTTAATGGCAGGGTTATATGTTCATATTTAAATAATAATATTTTTTAGTTTATTTATGTTTTGTGTGACATATCTTCTATACTATATAACATAGTCTTGTTTTCTAAAATATCATGGTTTTACAAAATAATAGTGAATTAATGTGAATAAATTTAAAATAAAATACACAAGTAAGAATTAATACCATGATTACTGTAGTAGATTTCTCTGTCTTTATCAGCATGTTGATCTTAGAGAATATATTATAAAAATGACCTCCTTGGATTCTCGATATTCAACTTCTCTTCCCATAACCAAATGATATATCTTATCTTAAATACCCACATCCCTAAGAAAATTTATTTATATAATATTAAGTTAAAATGTTCCAAATACCCTTAATTAAATTATTTAGTTCTATTTAAGGATCATGTTCAAATCCATATAATAATATATATTAATCAAATTAAAAATAACGTATTAGAATGATATAAAGCTATTTTTTTAGTTGGGGAATCAAACATTGAGATATAAACATAGCTTGTACCACCACATAATTTTCATCCTCAACCAGGGCGTGACATTCATTGGTTATCACATTGCCTCCAAAAACAATGACCATTCATATCCTGAATTTTGGAAAAACAATTGTAGATTTCAAATTCAAACCATCATATCTAGAATCAATAATAATAAAATGTTGTGTTGACCAAGAATTAATGGTCTAAAATAAAAACTCTATATAAACACCCAAAAATTACCATATCCTCCCATAGATAATCATTTTCCCTTAGACCCAAATGTCATTGATGGTAATCTTTTCACTCCCTATGAAACACATTAATTATCAAATAATCCTATAAACAAAACAACCAACCAAATTAATATAGAAATTCTATTTTTAAATCATATTAACCCTGAAATAATGATTTAACCACTATTCTTCCCTTTCATCCAATCATTATATATCATTTCTCCATTTTTGATGATTTAACCAAAAGAGATGAGGATTATTTGGGTATTGTTTTTGAGTGCATTAGAAATTGTATCATAATGTACATGATCAATTTTCATTTCCTTAATTCTCCAAATAATTCATCAAGATAGGTATATATATATTTTTTGACATTTGTATTATGCCTAAGTGGTTTATAAAATATTAAATTATCTATTTTTTCTTGATATTGCATATTGGAATTTATGTTTGGGAAAAGAAGTAACATTAATTTTCATATCTTATACTTAATTATTCATGATACACTATAATAAATTATATATATATATATATATATATCATTTATTTTAGTAATTTTTTTAGAAATCAATACTAAATTTTAATTGGATTTGGGTTTTGCAACTTTTCATTGATTCTCTTTAAAAACGCTACTAAATTTTTCTACTAATGACATTTTTAAATAAACTACAATGAATTTATTTAATTATTGGGTGTTTTTAATAAAACCCCATGTAAATGTTTTTAAAAAAATTCCCCCATGAAACATTCCCTACAAAATCCCCCAATTTTCTCCCCCTACGCATCACTCTACCCTCTTCCATTATTTCCTCATCCCTCACTATCAGTATCTACCACCCTATTACCCCTACCATTGATCCCTCCAAAAATAGATGTCCATAACTGTGGTCCCTCCCCATCACCATAAAACCCTATTGCAGTTATTCCACTCTCTAATTCCTTTTTCATCCATCCATATTATCAACCATAAACTATTTCACTCCAACCATCAACTTATCTCTTATAGTGTGAATAATTTATTTGGTAATTCATATGATCCTTTCAATATTGATTCAATGATGAAATTTTAAACCATAATTTTTCATCTCCATTTTTACCAATGATCATATCAATAGATAATTAACATTATTATATATTAAAAATAGATAATAAATTCATGAAATATTCCTTAATAATCAAATAATTGCGAATAAATTGATTAACCATTACTAATGATTTATTTAAAAAATTTTGAATATATAATTCTATGACATATTGTCTTATTACTGATGTTTTATATTATGTTAAATGGTATTATAATTTAAGTGAATACCCTTAAATAAAATTAATAAGTATATGGTGACCATTATTTTTAATAAATTGCATAAGTGAATTGAAAAAAAGACATCATTTTTCAATGGTTTATACAATATTATTTCCATTTATTTTAGAATATCAATATTAAGGGAAATTAAATAGTTGAATAATAATAGATATATTTTTTAAAATTCACATGATATATAATATTCCTTCAACTTTAAATAATGGTTGAATGGTAAAAAATTATGATATTTTTTTTCATTTCCTTCAGATTAATAACTTCTTTTCCCATGTGAGAAACAAATGTATTTTAGGATAAATCACTTATGTAATTATTTTTATAAGTAATTTAATTGATAAAATAATATATATAAGATATGAAATGGATAATAATTTAATGGGAACAAATTCGTAGTTATCTGATTATGAAATAAAATTTAGAAATAAGTACCTTATATTTAGCCTATAATTGTTCAACCATGAATGATGAGGTATTGCTACACCAACTGCAATAGATGAAAAATATATTCCTCATCAACATATTAATCCCTATATAAATAGATAGGTATAAGTCATTATTATATGAAATTTTCCATATTCTCAAGATATATTTAAACCATATATGACCATATTGGTATCTTCTACTCATTATGAACATCTCTATCAAGATAACTTTTCTCACATGGAATTAAAAATTATAATTTTCCATACTATATGACATCTAAAAACAACAATCCAAATATTATTCATCTTATTAAATTAGATATTAGCTAATATATAACAATTAAATTAAGGATCACTTGATATCATGATATATAGAGACTATAAAAACTCTACAAGAAGATAATAGCCCAATATATTTTCCATGAAGTTATTAATAATATATGAAACCCATAGAAGGGAATATTTAATCATTTCTGATCTTTTATAATTTATGTTCTCTTAAAATTAACGACATTAACTTGTAAAAGTTATGATTCTCTCAATTTTATAACTATTCCTCCCCCATATAACATTTTTCACAATATATATAATGCCTCAATATTTTAAATTCATATAATTACCACTCCAAGATCAAAATAAAGACTTCATTAAATTTTCTCATGAATCATTAATTAGTATTAGGCATACACTACTACCTAGTAATTCTACAGGAGACCATATTTCATCTCTTTGCTTGATGTATTATTATATATGACAAACCCTTCTATATTATTGGGTAGTGTAATCATATTTTAACTGACCAAACATCTCTAAAATTCTAAAAAATTTCTTCAAAACCATATATCTAAAGAAACATAACTTCTTTTCGAGTAAACATCATTTAAGGATTTGATATTCATGATACATTTCTCACAATAACTTTATAATATCCATCTAATCCAAGAAAAATCTAGATCTGGGTCACCATGGTTATTCTAGGACGTTTCTAAATAATTTCCAACTTATAAGGATCTATCTATACACCCTATAATAAAATTAAATGTCTCATCAATGAAACCTTTTGTAGTAAAAATTAACTATTCCTAAATTTGGAATATGTTTTTTCATTCCTCAATGTCTTTAACACAATTTGAAAACAATCTTAATTCTAATCCTGGCTCATAGAATATATATTAATATCATCTTTATGGACTAGAAAAAATTATAATGGTTATCTCTAAAGACTCTATTAATTAGATCAATGAATACATTAGGGGAATTTGTATGTGGGGATGGAATCATTATAAATTCATTATGTCAAAATCTCATGGGGGATTTTGTCTTGGGTATTTCCTTCATTTTGACCATCAATTGATGATATCCATATTAAAGGTAAATAATTAAAAAGTATCTATTTCTACACATTCTATAAAACAAATTTTCAATACAAGTATATGATATTAATTCTTAATTATAATTTTATTATGTTTTTGATAATAATTGTAGTGATGCATTGACCCATATTTCTTCTTAAAAAAGGAATTATTGCACCCCATGGTGAAGAACTATAGAGTGTGAATCCCTTATCAAGATTCTAGAAGAGTTGATTCTTCAATTATTTTAACTTAATAGATTTCATTATATATATATATTCATCGATATTTTTTAAGCACTATATATGAGATCTATTGAAAACTCAACCTCACAATTCATGGAAAAACTATTAAACTCATTCAAAAATACATTAGAATATTCCTAAAAAATAGGAATATCAACATTTTTTATTTTATCCCCAACCAATTAGGTTAAATATCCCTCAAGTATAAGTTATAAAACAAATATAATTAAATTAATTTTAATTGGAATTTTATGATCATCCTCACATAGATTGATTATCATATGATGATTCAGAATATCAAATGTGACATCCCATACTCTGTTGTTTATATGGGAACTACGTATAGAGAGATAATAAATACCCAAAATCACATAAAATTCTACTATATGGAGAATAAAAATATTTACAGAATGAAATTTCCAAAATTTCTATTATAGACAAGTTATATACATGGGATTATAATACCTTTTTTAGTTTTCACCAAAAAAACATTTAACAATTGATGTGGTGATATAATACCCTAATAAAATTATCTAGGTATAAAATATTTGTTAGATCTAGAATAAAATAACACATATTTTATTTTTTATTGTGTGATAAGTGTAACTTTCACCACGTTTTTTTCTTGAATCACTTTTATAGATGTGATTTCATTGTCATTCATGTTCTCATTTTACTCATGAGGTTGCTAGAGCTTATTATCCTCACTAGATCATGGATAAGGAAATGTATTCTAATACTTCCAAAACTCCATGCATATAAAACAATGGATTTATTTCATTTTAACCTTATTCTCCTTTGATTTCATTTATAATTTTCAAATTTATTTATCAATTTTTTCATGATTGTAAACTCCCCCAAAGTGAAATCATTTCTCTATCCCATTGAATTATCCCCCAATTATTTTATTTCTACACTATTGGTATGTTGGTAGTTGATTTCTTGTTCCTCTTGGTGATCAATTGTTTATTTTCCCTTAGAACTTCATTATTATTCTCTCATCACCAAACTCATGAGAATATTGGGATTTTATAGATTCCATATAAACATTGAGATAACATCAAATTATTTCTTCATAAGTACTAAATTTTCTTATGGATAAATCCTTTCAGACAAATTTTTTATTTTATTAAATATCTGATATATTTTTCTTTTAGGGTTGACTAGAAAACCATAATTGCCCCTTTATTTTCTTTTAATGTTTTATTCGTATGTACTGATGGATTCATAATCCTTCTATTTGATTATTATAAAGTCTCTCTGTATTTTTTAATAATTATTTCTAGGAAAATTATTATTGAGAAATACCCTCTTAAACTCCTCATATTCCATTGTGATTATTTATTCCTCTAGTATCATGTCATTGATGAGATTCCACCATTGATTAGCCTCGCCATCTAAGATATATACATACAAAAACACCTTCTCATGTAATGTACAATAGAGAATTGAACACGTCTATTTCATCACATTGATCCATTGTTCATCAATTAATAGATAGACGTACCACAATAAGAAGGTGGAGGTTTTCATATAAAATAATAAATGGAATATTTCTTATTCCTTGGTGCATTTATAATAACAACAAGGATCATGTTATTATTCTTTATTTAATATATTTGGTAAATAATTACCATAAGGATTAGAATTCCATCTCCCATTCCATTTGGTTTCTCATGAGGAAATTCAATACATTTTCCCTTCACTATTATTTATAAAATTATTTCTCTTGGTTTTATCAACTGAATTACACCAAAATAGTTAGTATAAGTGTTTCCCTCAGAATTCGGGGAATGACCTCCTCGATTGAAGGTTCATACATTCCAATAAGTTTGTAACGGGTTTGTTCGTAGAACCAGAAACATCCAATGATTCCACATCCATTTGGACCTATATTCCAAAGGTAGGAACTCATTAGTTTGTGGACTGATGAGGCATAGGAATTAGTATTGGTCGAGAGGATGGGAGGTCGGACTCATCACACCTTTTTGAGGGGAATTATTGTCTACTCTGGGACTCTCTTTATATATTTAAGTTATGTTTGTCAATCATCATTACATTACCAAGTATAAAATGAGCTTTCCTTTAGCTCTGACAATCAATGATTGATATGTGGGAAATTCAGAGAATCTTTTATATGTATTCGAGGTTCTTTATTGATAGATAATCATCTGTATTTGTTATAGATTCTTAGTCAATGGTATCATTTGATACGTAAAAGTCTCTTAGTCATTATAATGACCATACTGGTTTTAAAGCCACTCAGTGGGGCACTTGAAGTGTACTTTCATTCAGAAGGACATGAATTATTTCATAGTTGGGATCGAATGCGCAGATGGGATGCCTACGTATCCTTTGTTTAGAAAAGGAATCATAATCCACGTAGTTCGAGTAAGGGAGTATAATTTTTATGATTGATGGATCAACGAAGGATGTCATAATTACTTTTACATTCTAAGCTCATGTGAGTCATTCTCGGTGTGAGAAAGAAGAGGTATTGGTAAAAATCAGACAATTGTTCCATGAAATATGAAATCATAAGAAATAATGTGGGACTTATGTATGTATGACTGCCCAGATAAATGAAGATTTGGATTTAATTCAGGCAAGAAATCCAGGAACATGGTCCGTAAAGGTATATGTGCTTCATGGAGATTTGAATACTCTAACTTGGGGCTTACTCCCGAAAAGGAGGCCCAAATTAGGAGAGGACTTATGATTGGGTTTTTACTCCTAAGAAGGAATCCCAGATCAAAGGTAAATTATGATTATTTAAGAGGAATTAAGATTGGGGTTTACTCTTGAAAAGGGAGGCCCAGGTTAAGGGACATAAAAAATTAAGGGACTTGCAGCTTACTCCTAAGGAGGAGGCCCATATCTAAGAGTAGGGATTTCTCTTGAAAAGGAAGACCAGGTTAATAGAATTATGGTTGGGGCTTACTCCTAAGGAGGATGCCTATATTTGGGAATTTTAAGACTGGGGCTTACTCCTAAGGAGGATTCCCATATTTGGGAATTTTAAGACTAGGTCTTATTCCTAAGGAGGATGCCCATGTTAATGGGTTCTCTCATCTTAAAGTATGAGGTTGAATGAATGAAATCTCAATATTTAGTGACATAATGATTTGTAAATCACTAAGTCTTGAGAGATGTTCCACAGTGTTCCTTTCAGGTAAGGAAGTCAAATCAAGAAATCGTGCCATAAATGGTTTTGAAGAGTGTCTTGAAGACTGAATATTGAATAGGAGAGGTGTAATGGATTAAGAGGGGTGAAATGGGCAAGAAGGGAACCCAAAAATGCAGGGGCACGCAAGTCCTTGCAGGCGCGTAGGTACTGCGTGGGTGCGCAAGTCCTGGTCGCGCAGGTATACCAGTGCGACACATGGGTACTTGCGCGATGGTTAACCAGTAGGGTAATACTTGAGCGACTCTTGGTTAAAGCCTTTAGAATCCTATTGGAGTTCTTCCATAAGAGTGGCACGCATGTTCTATTAAAGGAGTTAGGTGGCGCACAAGTGTGGCCATTTCCCTTAAGGTTTGGCCACTCAGGCGTGCAAGTGTTGATGAGTTTCAACACTTAAGCCTTCTTCCCCCTCCTTAGATCTTCCGTTCTAGGTAAGAAATTACCTTATAATTGTTTCTGAATCTTTGAGAAGTGACTAGGGCGCCGGGAGCTCAAATATGAATTCTCGAAAAAAATCCCTCCTTGAATGGGGGCCCCACAGGGTCTATTTATAGGCTGGAGAAGACCCAGGGTGTTTATCACTTAGGGCGTGCAAGTGTACTTGCACGACCATTATAGAACTTTCACGACCCTTGTGCAACATTCTTCTTATTCCTTCCTTTTTCAATTTTTGATATTTTTCCAAAGGTTGAATCACATTGAATTAAGAAAATCCTCTTTTCCAATCTTTAGATTTTGTGACGAAAGGAGCGTCAACAAAAGTCCCCCCTCTCAGAGTTGGATCCATAATGAAAAGAGGATTTGACTCTGAGGAAAAGAAGAAAACATGGGTCTTTGTGGTTATTGGCAGTTTAAAGTCATGCATGTCGGACATAAAAAGGCTAATGTTTAAGGTCGAAATTGCTTTGACCGAATGAATTAGAATTGACTCAATTCTTTGACAATTTATCTGAAAACATAGTACCATACTCAAGTATGAGGTAAAATATGTAAACTATAACATAAGAATATTTGAACCTAAAGAATGATATGAAAAAGATCTAAAAGGAATTAGAAGAAGTAGTTTCCAAGAATGAAGTTACCCTTATTTAACAAACCCGTCAGGGGGTTGAATTATGCAGGGCCACCTAAGGGCATTGGATGCATAGTCAAATAAATAGTATCTTTTGGCTAACAAGTCTGTTATGTAGACTATTTATGCAAGGCCGCCTATGGGCACGTGCTGCATAGTCAGGAAAAAGAACTCCCATAAATTTACTTTCCTAGTGATAAAAGCCAGTGAAAGTTTATGGAGATTCAAATTTTCCAAAGTGTAGAGTTTTCTGTATGGAAAGAGGTACTTGAATATGGAGAAGATATTTCCCAACAAGATTATCAAATAATTGGATGAATATCACTCCTACGAAGGTCTGACCCAAACGTAGGGAAGGAGAATATAAACAATAGACATGAATAATTCAGATCATGAAAATGGATATGGGGAAAATATGTTAAGGATGACTATTTTTGTGGATCCCTACATACTGTCATTTAAGACCAATAAGGACAAAAGAGGATTTCTTCCCAAGAATGAAGTTACCATTATTTAAAAAATCTGTTAGGGGGTTTAATTATGCAGTTCCACCTAAGGGCATTGGCTACATAGTCAAATATTAATATCTTTTGGCTGACAAGTCTATTATGTAGACTGTTTATGCAAGGCTGCATAAGGGTATGTGCTGCATAGTCAGGAAAAAGAACTCTCAGAAGTTTGACATTTTTGTGACTAGAAGTCAAGAAAAGGGATATGAAGATCTGAAAATATTTAAGGTTAGGATTATGACACATAAAGATGGGTATTGTCCAATGTATACAGAGATACTCAGATCAATGCTAACCATAATCATGTTATGGCTGGGTCCTGAAATGAAAAGTTGGACTTCACTACGTATCCCATAAGGATGGGAATCAAGCCATACATAGTTCTTAAACTATAGTTTAACATCGTGAGAGACAACGGATTAGAGATCTTAGTTTAGGGTCATAGAGCATGGACCATTGTAAGAAATACATAGTGTATGTTTTCATGGGGACTTTTTAGCCAAGGGACTGGAAGTGAAATTTGGGGTTAGGCCCAAAAGACTTGGGGATGGATTCGAGGGGCACTCGAATGTTTCTACATATCCCATAAGGATGGGAATCAAGCCCACGTAGTTCTAGAAATACCCTATGTACAGATTTGGTTTGTACATGTGAAGGGTGAAAGGGGACTTTAGTGCAATGATGGTTTAACCCAAGATAAAATGTTTGGGCATTGACATGTATGCACATAGTCTTTGAAATGAAACATGATTGAAAAATCAATGTAAATAATGGTCCTCTATTAGGCGAGGGTATCAAATAATATTGTAGTTTATTGTCATACTGGACAAAAGTGTTGTATAGTTTAACATCGTATAACAAGGACGAAAGTGAACCAATGTAAAGATACTGATTCTTGGGGTGGTTTCATGAATCAACATTGTAAGAGATGGAGGTGAACCGATGTGAAGATATTGATTTTGGGCTTGAACCTTGGAAGGTTGCCTACGTACCCATCCTGGAAGGCAAGGATCAAAGTCCATGTAGTTCAATTAAATAATTAATTAATGATCAAGTTGTTCTTGGGGACAATGACCTAAAAAATGATGTTGTTGGGACTTACACATGGTTAGTATCCCAGAGAGAGTGTTATGGTTGATGTTTGCTCTAAGATCACGTGAGTCATACTCGATGTGAGAAACAAGAGGTAACAACAACATTAATGATGCACAGTTTAATGTCATGTAGGACATATAAAGGGACTATGCAGTTTAAAGACTTGAAGTTAGGACTATTGGTGTTGTACAGTTTAGCGTCATGTAGTTAGGACGACGGGGACAATATAGTTTAACGTCATGTTGAACGAAAGGGGGACTGTGCAGTTTAATGTCATGCAGTGAGGACAAAAGAGTACGCCATTTAATGTTATGTTGGATGTATTAGGGACATTTTCACAGTTTAACGTCATGTTGGACGAAAAAGGACAATACAGTTTAGCATCATGTTGGACGTAAGTGACAATAGTTTAAGGTCATATGCATGGACCGTGGATGGTGAAATTTAATGTCATGCTGGACGTAAGGGACTTCTATATAGTTTAACGTCATATATCAAGGAATATGAAGGGGGAACATAGTTTAATGTCGTGTTGGACGAATTAGGGAACTTTTTCACAGTTTAACGTCGTGTGGGAAGAAAGTAATACAAATAGTTTAAGGTCATATGTATAGACCGTGGATGATGGAGTTTAGGGTCATGCTGGACATAAGGGACTTTTTCACAGTTTAACGTCATGTTGGATGAAAAAAGGACGATATAGTTTAGCGTCATGTTGGACAAAGGTGGGAATCGTTTAAGGTCATATGCATGGACCGCGGATGGTGCAGTTTAATGTCATGCTAGACGTAAGGGACTTCTATATATTTTAATTTCATATATCAAGGAGTATGAAGGGGGGCATAGTTTAACGTTATGTTGGATGAATTAGGGAACTTTTTCACAGTTTAACATCATGTGGGACGAAAGTAATAAAAATAGTTTAAGGTCATATGATTGGACCATAGATGATGCAGTTTAATGTCTTGCTAGACGGTGGTGCAGTTTAAGGTCATATCAGACCATTTAGGGACCTTTTTCACTGTTTAACATTGTGTGGGATGAAAGTAAAAATAGTTTAAGGTCATATGTATGGACCGTGGATGATGCAGTTTAATGTCCTGCTGGACGGTGGTGCAGTTTAAGGTCATATTAGACCATTTAGGGAACTTTTTCACAGTTTAACGACATGTGGGAAAAAAGTAAAAATAGTTTAAGGTCATATTTATGGACCGTGGATGATGCAGTTTATTGTCTTGCTGGACGGTGGTGCAGTTTAAGGTCATATCGGACCATTTAGGGAACTTTTTCACAATTTAACGTCGTGTGGGATGAAAGTACAAATATTTTAAGGTCGTATGTATGGACCATGGATGATGAATTTTGTGTTTATACAAAACACTTCTTCAAAAATCTGGCATTGGTTGGAGTAGTGATGAGTTCTCCATCCATCGAGATTAATGAATAAGCTCCATTGGAGTAGACCCTATGTATTGAGTAAGGTCCTTCCCATTTTGGATCAATCTTGGGAAGTTTCTTTCTTGGTATCATTGGAGTTTTGAGAACTAATACCAATTCTCCCTGAGTGAATGAACAAAGATGAACTTTTTTTGTTAAAACCTCATGCTATTCGATTCTGGTAGACTTCCAAGTGGTGCAAAGTGCACAATCTTTTCTCATCTAACCATTCCAATTCATTCAATCGCTTTTGAGATTGTTCATCTGTAGATGACTGATCACAAATGGATACTCTGAGCAAAGGCAATTGAACTTCAATGGGAAAGATGTCTTCCGTTCCATATACCAGTGAATATGGAGTTGACCGAGTTGCAGTGCTGGTGGTAGTCCGATAAGCCCATAAATCATGAAAGATTATCAGGCCATGACCTCTTATCTTTATCCACCATCTTTTGTAGTATATTTGAAAGAGTCTTGTTGAAGGATTCTATCTGGCCATTGGCCACTGCATGATATCGAGATAAATGGTTGGATTTGATGTTGTATTCTTGATACAACTTCTTCACCTCGGATGAACAGAAGTTGGTTCCATTGTCCGTCAATATGGTATGAGGGACACCAAATCTGGTAATGATGTTAGACTTGATGAAGCTAACAACGAATTTAGAACGGACTTCCTTGAGAGGTATTTTCTCTTCCCATTTGGAAAAGAAGTCAGTAGCAGTAAGAATGTACTTAAACTGGTTGGCCATAGCTGAAGGGTAAGGTCCCACCACATCCATTCTCCATGTGGAAAATGGCCATGATTATTTAGATGTATGAAGAAAATCTGGAGGTTGATGAATGAAGTTGGCATGTACTTGGCATGAATGACACTTCTTTGTGAAACCAACACAATCATGTATCATTGAAGGCCAAAAGTATCCAAGCCTTCGAATCTGATCCGACAGTCTATGTCCAGACTGGTGGGCATCAGAGATTCTTGCATGCACTTCTTTCATGATAGCCATTGTCTCTTCACCATCAATGCATCTGAAGAGAACTCCATCAAAACCACGTTTGTAGAGAATTTTATCTAGGTGATCTGGGCTATCATACAGAGTAAAATTGACCACACATCGCCGGATTTGTTATTTCTCGGCTCTATTAGGTGGAAGTGTTCCATTTTGAAGGTATTCCCTGATAGGTGACATACATCCTGCAGTATGACCATACGGTTTAGGAATGGGACTAATTTCATTAATTTCTTCTGTTCTGATTCGAACATAAGGTGAAATTCCACGACGGTGGGCAATACTGATGGTTGTCTCGTCCCGATTTGGATCTGCCAGAGCTGTGGCTATATTAACTAGTGCATCAGCTTGAGCATTTTGTGATTTTGGGACATAATAAAATGTCGGTTCCAAAGGAAATTCTGCCATTAACTCTCTGACATAATCATACAAAGGGATTAGTTCTTCTTTTCTGATGGAAAAATCCCCATCGACTTGTTTGATTACTAGTTCTGAATCACCTTTCACCTTTAAGTGATTCACTTGTTCTTGAAGTGCTAATTCCAAGCCCATGATGAGATCTTGGTATTCTACTTCATTATTGGTACCACCTTCCCACAATAAGAAGGAATAAAGTAACACTGCCTTTTCTGGAGAAATGAGCACAATTCCTAAGCCAACTTTGTTGAATTTAGAATTTTCCATTTTCCTCCCTGTTGGACTTCTGGAAGCACCATTAAAATACATTTTCCAGGTCTGAGGACATTCTTGAATAGAGAAGACTTCTTCATCGGGGAGTTCAATATCTGAAGATGTGTCTTCCACTAAAGGGTGTTCAGCCAGGAAATCAGCCAGAGCTTGGCCCTTTATTGCCTTTTGAGACACATACTGAATGTCGAATTGCTGCAAAATAATTTCCCACCTTGCCAGATGTCCTGTAAGCATCGGACGACTAAGGATGAATTTGAGCGGATTATTACGAGATACCAATTGGACCTTGTGATGTTGCAGGTAGTGTCTCAACTTCTGAACTGCAAAGATTAATGCCAGGAATCACTTCTCAATACTTGAATACTGGGTTTCTGATTCAATCATAGTTCGACTGAGATAGTAGAGGTTGTTTTCATTCCCAGCATCATTATTTTGAGCAAGAAGGGCACCCAATGATCACTCTAGAGCTGTCACGTAGAGGATAAGTGGTCTTCCTTCAACAAGTGGCATGAGTACTGGTAGACTCAAGAGGTATTTCTTGAGAATATCGAATGCTTATTGACATTCTTCAGTCCACTAGTAAGTGACTACCTTCTTCATCAATTTGGTGAAGGGTAAACTTTTTCCTGCCAAATTGGTGATGAAACACCGAATATAGGCTAAGTGTCCTTCAAGTCCTCTTAATTCTTTCAAATTTCAAGGAGGTGACATACCAAGGATTGAATTTGTCTTTTCAGGATCGACTTCAATACCACGATGGAATACAACAAAGCCGAGAAATTTTCCTAAGGTTACCCCAAAAGCACATTTATGGGGTTAATCTTCAAATTATGTTGTCGAAGCTTGCGAAATATGACTTCCAAATCATCCAAGTGATTAGAACTTTGTTTTTATTTCACCACCAAATCATCTACATAGAATTCAACAAACTTCCCTAAGAAGGGTTTGAAGATACGATGGAAGACACACTGATATGTTACACCTCTAATCTTTAAGCCAAAGGGAATTACCGAGTAGAAAAACACACCCTGAGGGGCTCTGAAGGCTGTGGATTCCTCATCATCTGGGGCCATTCGGATCTGATTATATCCAGAATATCCATCCATGAAGGAAAGTTCTTCATAGCCATATGTTGCATCAATTAAAAGTTATGTAATTGGAACTGGGAAATCATCCTTAGGACAATGCCGATTAAGATCTCTGAAATTGATAAAAACTCTAATTTGTTCTTTCTTCTTCTTTAAAGGGACAATATTAGCCAACCACTTGGGATACTGAACTTCTATTATGAAGTCATCTTTGATAAGATTATCCACTTCAGTTTCAATTTTGGAAGCATAAGTTGGGTGTGTTCTTCTCGCGGCTTGCTTAAATCCTCAATGTTATTCTGATAAACCCAAATGATGAGTAACAACATCAGGATCAAGCCAGGGAATTTCTGTATAGTTCCAAGAAAATATATCTCTATTTGTCTTTAGAAAAGAAATATACATCTCCTTCTCTTCAAGAGTCATGGTCGAACTGATTAAAGTGGGGCGTGAATC
Source organism: Viscum album (assembly GCA_963277665.1). Classification (NCBI taxonomy): domain Eukaryota; kingdom Viridiplantae; phylum Streptophyta; class Magnoliopsida; order Santalales; family Viscaceae; genus Viscum; species Viscum album. Next base: position 1,070,471,165 of record OY728121.1, on the reverse strand, counting down.
CTCTTTTGTACCCAGATTTATTTCTCTGAGTTCATCCACAGTGGTAGAGACACCCTCTTCAAATGTTGGAGGAGCATCTATGAGATCTTCCTATTCTTCTTTATCATGTGTCATTTCTTCCATTTCTACTTGCATAGTAGATGATAAAGCAGAATTTTCATGATCAGAAGAGATGTCAAAATTTTCACATCTTGAAGAAGAAGCTTCCATTTCCGACCCGATTGATGATGAAGGGTCTTCTTTGGGTAATGAAGAGGAGATGATGGATTGAGAATCGACATCATTGTTCACCTTCGTTGTTGCTATAACTTCTTCTGGCCTAATTGCTGAAGTATATACTTGTTGGATTTTATCAGATGAAATGAAGACATCACCATTTGTGCTTTCATTACTACTTTGTGGGTTACCAATTTCTCCCATGTTGTCTAGCTCGATTGCCGTAACTGACATTATGGATCTTTCCATAAGAGTATTTTGATTTGGGTCTATCTTTCCAATTTGACTGTTAGGAAACACATAATCTGTACTCACATTTGTAAATGGATTTACTGGAATCTTCTGCAAACCATATGAAGCATTAACTTTGGTAATCTCTTTTTTTGTGGATTTCTCCCATACCTTCATGTGATAGAATTCTGCCTCAATGTATTGAGACTCACATGTCTTGAACGAGGCCTTATCACCATACAATGTCCCAACTTGACCATTGAAACAATATTTGAGACATTGATGGTATGATGAAGGGATAACCGCATGTTGATGTAGCTAGGGTCTTCCAAGAAAGATGTTGAAGGCTGAGTCTTGATCAACAACAAAGAAATCTGAATTGGATACAAGATCTCCAAACTGAGTTCTGAGTGTAACATTACCCAATGGTTCTTGTTCATTTTTATCATATCCTTGTAACATCATGGTAGAAGGAGATAAATCAGATTCCGTGAGGCCTAATCGACGAAGTGTACGAATGGGCATGAGGTTGACTCCAGAACCATTGTCAATGAAAGCTCTTCGAACGCCTACGCCATTGACCTTTCCAGATAAGTACAAAGGTCTAATATGCCCATGCACAACATCATCTTCATATTTATCAGTAAACGATATTACTGCATGGAATTCTGCAAGATTATTCTCTATGTGATAGACTTCTGCTGCATCAATTTCAGTTTCAAACTCTTGAGGACATGAAAAAGCCTTGATGAGTGCTTCCCGAAGATCTTTTGAAAGATTCAAAGCATCCAGAATTGATAACTTGGATAGGACTTGGGCCAAGTGTTTCAATACATCATACTTTTGATCCAGAGGTCTACGTTTCTCAACCAGAATATGTGGTTTAGCAGGTGCCTTGGACGAAGATGCTTTCGAAGTTAAAGCATTTTGTATTGGGATAGGAGTTGGCAATATTCCTAGTTTTAGAGGATTAGACCGATTAGATCCATTTACATGCTGAGAGGAAGAATATGGATCCTTCAACCAGTATTCCAAAATAACTGTGCCAGGACTGAATTTTCTATTGGTAGAAGAACTTGCTTGTTCTTGCTGAGCTCGCTGAAGGGCTCTACCATGAGTTTTTGATGTGTACACAGTTCTAGCAGAGGTAGAATTGGAGTAGTGGCTTCTAAAAGATCCACGTCTTTCCCTGTATCCTGAACCTCTGGAACTTCCTCTGATTCCCTTGTTTGATATAGGGAATTCAGGCTCATCAAAATCGAAAATACTAATGGCATATGGATCTGTTAATTGAATCATATTAACAGAACTGAAGATTAAATCTTCGTCTGATGAAGACTTTGCCTGATTAGCCTGTTTAGGTTGTGCCGTTTGGTGGGGCGGTGCCCGTGGATTTGAAGTAGATGGCATGAAGTCTGCCAGAGTCAAAGACAAATTAGGCTTTAACACATTATCATCTTCTTCTGATTCTTTTTCTTTCTTTGAATCATGTCGTTTCTTTGAGGACTTTACCTTTGATGAAGAGGGTTTTTCCACAACATTCATGGCAGAAGACACAATCGGTTTCTTTAATTGTGTTCGTAAGATAACATGAGTTCGATTGATTGTCTTTCTAACTATCCAATCATCATACTTCTGTGCATTTTTTCTTTTTACTTCTTGCCATTCACCTTCCACCACTGGAACTGTAGCAGTAACACATGCTACCTGAGCTGAAGAACCTTTCGGCTTGACTTGTCCCGAGTCGACCATATTTTTTAGGAGGTATTTGAAGAAAAAACACTCCTAGATGGGATGCCCCGACATTTGATGAAAGGGGAAATAATTGGGACAGTATTCATCTCCTTCCTGATTTGGCCTTTTGGGCCTTGGCAATTGAACCAGATTATTTTCCAAAGCCGAAATGAAGTAACCAGGAACTTTTTCATTTCGGAAAGAGTATGTTTTACTCTTCAAATCCACAAATTGTTTTCATCTTTGATTTCTTTGATCATATGGACGAAACGACCTTTGTTTTTGGCGCTCAAGAGGTGGATCCCTTCGAGAAGATGAAGGTTTTGAAGTAGAAATAGGTACAACTGCTTGTTTAAGTATAACTGTAGCAGTTTCTGCTTTACCCATTCTCCTTCCTGGAGTTGATGGAATTACACGAGATTTAGACTTAACCTGTATAAGGGAATCTTCAATCTGCTGGGCAATTGAAGTAACGTCTCAAAACCCTCCTGTATATTTCACATGGATCAACGGAGTGCATAAATCTTCACGCAAATTTTCCACATAGATTGGCAACAATTCTTCTTGAGGGAGTGATAATCATAGGGAATATGTTAATCCCTTCTAGCGAGCAATGAAATCTGTGACCCTTTCATTCTCCCGTTTCTTACAGTTTGTAAGATCAAAAACTGTTGTCTTTGGAAATGTTGAGCTGAACTGAAGAAGGAATTGTTGATGGAGATATTCCCATCTAGTAATTGACTGGGATTGAAAACTTGTGTACCAAACAAAGGCTGGTCCTTGCATGGTCTGTACGAAGCATCTGAGTTTTACTGCTTCTTGCTGCTCCGGTGTTCCCATCATAGGATCACGAAAAGACACGTAATGCGTCAAATGTTGTTTAGGGTCACCTGATCCATTGAAAGTAGGGAATACAGGGTTTCCAAAACGGGGTGGAGGGGAGATTGAATCTACCCATTCAGGGTAAATTTTATTTTCTGGTTGAACGTGCGCACGTTTCCCTTTCATAGTTTCTAACCGTGCTGTTAATGACTCAATATTAGTTATTAACTTTTGAGAAACATCCGGTTGAACTTGGACTTGAGTAGGTGCAATGACTAGAGCTTGGACAGATGTGGTGATTGGTGCTGCAACTGATGGTAGCACTGCCAACTGTTGTTGCACTTGACCCGTAGGATTGGACCTGTGAGGGTGTACTGATAGAGTAGGATATTCTTGATCCATCTCAGTAGCTGCAACAAATTCCTTTAGCTGACTGACTCCAACACGCTTAAGAAAAAGACTACTCTAAATTAGTTCTGCATTCAACCTTCTTAATTCCTTCATTTCTTCTTCCTGTTGTGCAAACCTTTTCTCTAGTGAGAGCGATTGGCCTTTTCCAGAGGAAGGATATGTAACCTGATTCGTTCCCCTCCCTTTGTTGGATCCTTTTCGGAGAGGGGGAAGTGGTTTACTAGAAGGATTACCTAGGTTCTGAGTAACCCTTTGATTTCGTGTATGCACACCTTCTTCATTTGTGTCGGTGCATACATCTTCTTGAGCAAGAACCTCTTCATCTGAGTCCCATGAGTGAGCCTCATTTGGTGGATCAGCAACAACGACATTGATGACATTGATTGATGTATAACGCATCACATCCCTTCTATCAGCATTTCTGTGATATTGTCTTCTTCAATGTCTTTGATGAGACATTTCCTTTTGTTGATTTGATCCTTCAGGAACTTCTTGACGAACCGTAATTTGGAGGGAATCTCCTGATAATTTGGATTTTCGTTCCTCTTGAGGCTTCTTCCCCAATCGAGAAACGATTGACTTTCTCTGAGGAGGGTATTGATGATTTGAAAAAGTCTACAGTCCGGTGGACTGGGGCTATTCCTGCTGTTCCCGCTCAACTCCTCGAATCCTATTTGTTGATTCCAAGGGTTGGTTTAAAAGAATCCCCAGTCTGAAAAGCTAGGGTGGCTCTTGACATGCTATGTATGAGACTTTCTTAAAATCTCTCCTGATATTGCGAACCTTTTTCCGGAAATTAGCTGGATGCATTAACCTGTATCCACTTTTATCACATGGTTCAAAAGACCGTTGGATGATTTCCAACACTTCTGTCACTTGATGATGTGCTTGCTCCATATGAGAGGCATATTCAATATTCTAGTTTGCTTCATGTAGGAGTAATTCAACAACTTGATCCATGTATTCATGATTTTGAGAGGAACTAGTTGAGGCCTGTTCTTGGGAAAGCTTTTGATTACAAACAAAGCCCATTGACTGTGGTCGGCCATGGGCAATAACATTGCATGAGACTAATTTCGGCGGGCTTTGCTGACTGGAGAGCACCGTGAAATGTAGTGATCCATGAACACCCTATCCTCTGACATGAATACCAGATGGGGGCATTGGCAATTGACTGACACAATTTTCTTAGTGCGCCAAGGCATGAACGTTGAAGGGCTCTCTGCTGCTTTTCAGCCTTCGGATATCGAGAGACTGATAGAGATGCCCAATCAATCTGGCGTTGTAACCCTTCAATTATCTTAAGATGATTTTCATATTCATCATAAGATAATAGTTTCTTCTTCAACTGAAAAAGAGTTTTCCATATGTTGAGATGAATATCATGAATTCCATCTTCCGTCAACATCTTTGGAATGTCATACTGAGAGTCAGCCAAAGGGAAAAACATTACTGGTACTTCACATTTTTTCAGTTGTTTTCTCATGTTCAACATTTCCTCTTTATCATTAAATGAAGATTATTCTACCTGATTTGACCAGAGTTGGTGTTTCTTTGTTTCTTCATCAGATTCAACAACATTGGTAGAGAAATCATTGATCAAACTAGAATATCCATGACTTAGGGGTGGTTAGGATAATGACCCTCACCCTGGGATATCTTCTGATTGAGAAAGTATTTCACCTTCTAGTGATGAAGCATCAGACATGACTGGTTTCTCATTTTCAAGTGCCTCAAGATAAGAGGTCTTTCTCGGCACTACATCGTCCACTGGATCATTTTCTGGGCAATGTGCATCACTACTGCAGAGAGGACTTTCGCAGCGAAATTCATCATCATGGGGAGGACCAGCATGGTGGGTTACAACAAAATATGAGATCTCTTGCTCCTTGGTCTTCTGACCACATAGAGGGTTCCTGTGGCTCTCATCTGAAGATGAAACTTCGAGATCGACTGAATTATCATGAAGCAAGCCTTCGTGAGGAAGTGTCTGTTGAAGACCTTCGGAATTAATGTTCCCACTATTGGGAAATGAGGGAGTAGAATCTTGAATTACAATAGATAACTGTATGAGGGATTTAAGAACTCCAGCATCAAGCAAGGCCTTGTTACAGATTGGCTCTTGATCTCCTGACTGTGCTGGGCGGGTCTTTTTATTAGATTCCTTCTTACTCACCTTGGAAACCACTTGTTGATTAAAGTGGCTGCTCTGAGCAGCTGTATGTGCCTAATCAAGAAAGATGTCCAGGTTAGGCTGACGATCTCCACTCAAATCAGGTGTATGTGCCTGAATTGGTTGTCCGTATGATATGGGGGAGTATGCCCCATAACCCTCTTGGACTGGAACCGATGTGTGTGTCTGTTCCGGAGTGAATTGTTGATGTGTCACTCCACTGGTAGGTATATATTTATGTGTCTTTCCCTGAGATGCCGCAGAAGTGGTTATAATATCCTGGCAAGTATCCAGAATATGAGCAGGGATTTTCTTCTGCTCTTTCACCATTGATAAAATATGCTTGGTGACTTCAGCTTCCGGAATGGGGATATACGTCCATTTAGTGCTTGGAGTAGGTGTGTGTGCCTACTCCTGTCCTCCTTTTCTTGTCAGTGAATCCTGACAGTACTCAAGTGTAGGGGTAGAGAGTTGAGTCTGCCTTCTATTTGTCACCGAAGCTTTCTGACTGACTTCTCCGAATGCTACCAAGAGAGACTGTTGGTAGGCTTGATCAATACTAGTAGGTGTATGTGCCTACTGAATGCATTTCGCTGAATGTGTTTGACGAGATCTATCATATGTAGTCAGACGAGCATGTTGACTAACTGATTACGTATAAACAGGTGTATGTTCCTGTCTATAATACTCCACCGGAATTGCCTGCCGGGATTGGCGTTCTGCTTCCAGACGAGTCTGCTGGACAGCGGGATTAAATTGGGAAGGTGTGTGTGCCCGCTTGTTGCTTGGAACCAAGTTAGGTTGGTGGACTTCTCCGAAGATAGCTGAGATGAGAACCTGCTCACTGTTAACCAGATTCCGTCTCTGGTGGTTCGTCTTGCCTGCTCGGGTTCGAGGAACCTGAGCCAAACGCCTGGAGTTGGGATCCTCATCATGTTGAGGGCGTACTGCTGCATGAGTCTGGCCGCGATTGTTGATAGGATCCCTCAGGAAGGACACCTGCTTCTTTGAATTAAGGCCCCGAGGGACCTGCTCATTCACCTCCCCGGAATGTGGGAGTGAATGGTGATTGGGTTCCGGGGATAACGACCTGAAACGGTTGGAGAAGGTGGTTATCACTGCCTACATCTTGATCACTTGTTGTCGTTGTTCGGACGACTGGTGTGAGTTGTTCACTTGGAGGGCATGCCGGACAGCCTTCAGAGTTGGGATGGTACCGTGTTGACGGTACTCATTAACAAGCACATTTGATACCCAGCATTGAAGATGCTGAGTAGGTGATGTCATCCTCAGAGTGGATGACGATCTAGCAGGAGTAGCAGCAGTGGCATTTGCATCAGCAGTATTCACAGGTGTGAACTTGAGAGCAGCCATTCTGGAAATGCAGAAGATCTTGGAAAAGAGTTCATGTTTGATATAACAGACGTAATCAAGATAAATTCAGCCACTACATCATCTGGATGAGCACATATGTCAATGATTATTTTTGTTTTCCCTCTCATTGAGTTTTAAATAGGGGCCTAACAAATAGGTAAAACATTATTTTAACTTGGTTAAGGTTTCACGTCAGGTTCACCATTTTTTGTTTCCCTCAGAATTTGGGGAATGACCTCCCCGATTGAAGGTTCAAACATTCCAATCAGATTCTAACGGGTTTGATCATAGAACTGAAAACATCCCATGATTCCACATCCATTTGGACCTACTTTCCAAAGGTAGGCGCTCATTAGTTTGTGGACTGATGAGGCTTAGGAATTTTCATTGGTCGAGAGGATGGGAGGTCGGACTCATCACACCTTTTTGAGGAGAATTATTGTCTACTCTGGGACTCTCTTTATATATTTAAGCTATGTTTGTGAATCCTTATTACATTACCAAGTATAAAATGAGCTTTCCTTTAGATCTGACAATCAATGATCATTATGTAGGAAATTTAGAGAATCTTTTATATGTATTCGAGGTTCTTCATTGATATAGAATCATCTGTATTTGATAGAGATTCTTAGTCAATGGTATCCTTTGATACGTAAAAGTCTCTTACTCATTATAATGACCATACTGGTTTTAAAGCCACTCAGTGGGGCACTTGAAGTTTATTTTCATTCAGAAGGACATGAATTATTTCAGAATTGGAATCGAACCCGCAGATGGGATACCTACATATCCTTTGTTTAGAAAAGGAATCATAAACGACGTAGTTCGAGTAAGGGAGTATAATGTTTATGATTGATGGATCAAATAAGGATGTCATAATTACTTTTACACTCTAAGATCACGTGAGTCATGCTCGGTGTGAGAAACAAGAGGTATTGGTAAAAATCAGACAATTGTGCCATGAAAGATGCAATCATAAGAAATAATGTGGGACTTATGTATGTATGATTTCCCAGATAAATGAAGATTTGAATTTACTTCAGGGAAGAAATCCATGAACAGGGTCCATAAAGGTATATGTGCTTCATGGATATTTGAATACTCTAACATGGGGCTTACTCCTGAAAAGGAGGTCCAAATTAGGAGAGGACTTATGATTGGGTTTTTACTCATGAGAAGGAATCCCAGATCAAAGGTAAATTAGGACTGGTTAAGAGGAATTAAGACTGGGGCGTACTCCTAAAAAGGGAGACCCGGGTTAAGGGACTTAAAAAATTAAGGGACTTGGGGCTTAATCCTAAGGAGAAGGCCCATATATGAGACTGGGGATTTCTCTTGAAAAGGAATCCCAGGTTAAGAGAATTATGGTTGGGGATTACTCCTAAGTAGGATGCCTATATTTGGGAATTTTAAGACTGGGGCTTACTCCTATGGAGGATTCCAATATTTGGGAATTTTAAGACTGGGGCTTACTCATAAGGAGGATTCCCAGGTTAAGGGGTTCTCTCATCTTAAAGGATGAGGTTGAATGAATGAAATCTCAATCTTTAGTGACATAAATATGTGTAAATCAATAAGTCTTGAGAGATGTTCCATGGAGTTCCTTTCAGATAAGGAAGTCAAATCAAGAAATCGTGCCATAAATGGCTTTGAAGAGTGTCTTGAAGACTGAATATTGAATAGGAGATGTGGAATGGCTTAAGAGGGGTGAAATGGGCAAGAAGGGAACCCAAAAAGGAAGGGGCGTGCAAGTCCTGGCAGGCGTGCAGGTACTGCGTTGGCGCACAAGTCCTGCTCACGCAGGTATACCTGCGCGACACATGGGTACTTGCGCGACGGTTAACCAGCAGGGTAATACTTGAGCGACTCTTGGTTAAAGCCTTTAGAATCCTCTTGAGGTTCTTCCAGAAGAGTGGTGCGCTAGTTCTATTGAAGGAGTTAGGCGGCGCGCAAGTGTGGCCATTTCCCTTAAGGTCTGGCCACTCAGGCGTGCAAGTGTTGATGAGTTTCAACACTTAGGCATTCCTCCCTCTCCTTAGATCTTCCTTTCTAGGTAAGAAATTATTTTAGAAGTGTTTCAGAAGCTTTGTGAAGAGACTAGGGCGTCGGGAGCTCAAATATGAATTCTCGATAAAGTCTCTCCTTGAATGGGGGGGCTACAGGGTCTATTTAATGGCTAGAGAAGACCCCGGCGGTTATCACTTAGGGCGCACAAGTGTACTTGCGCGACCATGGCGGTGCGCAAGTATACTTGCGCGACCATTGTAGAACTTGCGCGACCCTTGTGCAACATTCTTCTTATTCCTTTGTCAATTTTTGATATTTGTCTAAAGGTTGAATCACATTGAGTTTAGATAATCCCCTTCTCCAATCTTTAGATTTTGTGACGAAAGGAGCGTCAACAATAAGAACCTCAAAATAGTAATCATAGTGGTTAATCATATAATAATAAAATCAATCATGATATGTCCAAATTCCTGACGCATTCACTTTAACCTATGAAAATTTATGTTTATCCTCTATCACTTTTGGTTCAACATATCTAATTATTTTCTCTATCCTCATGTTCTTCATAACCCAATCCTAAAAAATAACTAAACTCTACTCTGATACCAACTGAGGGGACCCAATAATTATATACATACTTATCAAATCATTTTAGTTAAATATTCAATATTTTTCACTTTAATTCCCACCTAATAACTATAAGTTTTGTGTATTTGGAGATATATATACAAAATTATATTATTTAATGAATAATATTGAACAAATCCTAAAAACATATTCTCATGTAGTACCCTTATTATTCATATACTACTTACAACCATTATTCATAACCTAATGAAAAAAAAACATAAGGAAAGGTGGGCCCAGATTCTTAATAAGGGTAATATAGAATATTTCTCTCAAAAATATTTAATGATCATAAGATATTCATAACATTATAAAAAATTAATCATGTTCCTATCATAAGATAATAATACTATAAAAGAACGTACCTCATATATTAATGATTGTGAAATAAACATATTAATAATAAGATGAAAGGGTATTCACAAAAACTACTACCACGATCTATGAAAAAAATAAAATAATCATGTGTCATACTATAAGAATGTGACATAATAAAAATAATAAGAAATACTAAAAATGTCGATAAGGAATCCCTACTAGAAACCCAAAGAATAGTGGATCATGAATCATCACTGGTATCCCATATCATAATTGATTAGTTTGTATCACCATAATCTCATATTATAAACGATCATGCATTATTACCAGCATCCTTTAGTATATTAGATTAGGAATTTCTACTAACATCCCATAGTATATTGGATCATGCATTATTACCAATACACCTTATTAATATCAAGAGATATAAAACCGTTACTCAATTCTTGGTAGGGTTATAATATACCCACACCACATAAAATGATAAAAAAATAATATGTGTGTCATGGGAACATAACATTCCTGATTCCATCATCACTTTATTAACCCATGGATAGAAATGAGTTTCATGAGTATATTTATTTTTCATAATCACAATCCATAAAATGAAATTAGGTGTATGATATCAATATATCATATCCTTGTTGAACTAAAATGATCTTAAGTTAAAGTTTACATAGATAAAAAATAATATTATAAAAGCATTTGAAATATGATTTTAATATTAAAGGAAAATATCCTTTTCTTTTGGTAACGTTTGAGGAGTATTTTTTCTTAGAATAAAGGGAGAAATATTTTCATTTAAAATCATAGAAAATTGTAAATAAATATCTATGAAGAATAAATAAACTGAAAATTGGAAAATTCTTTCCTATTTTATTTGTTGAAAAGAAAATATTCTTTTCAGTCTTTTGAATATACAAAAAGTGATTTATAATGAAAGTATTAAAAATATTCAATTTAATAATTTGTAAGTAAAGTAAAAGTTATCATAAAATAAAATTATATAACATTTAATAATAGTTGAGAAATTATATAAAAAAACTTGAAGAAAATAGACATAAAGGAAACACTATTCCTGACCATAAAAGAGAAACAATGTCAGTTTTTCATAAAAATAGTCTTTCGATATATTTGAGTAAAAAGAGATGAGAATGGTAATAATGATTAAAACAACCAAGAATTACTATTTTATAATTTTATTTATGATTTTTAACTGAGATATATCCTATGATTTCTCTAAATGAATTATAAACATGAACAATTTTGATTAAAAATTACATTGTGACATAAAGTCCAACTTCATGTCCTGACATGATTCGTATGCACTATAACAAATTTATAATAAATTTATATTTCATATAAATATATAATAGAAACATATTCATACATATCATACTATATATCATTCCACCATAATTTTAAATTAACCATACATTAATAATAATTCATTAAAATCATTACTCGGGTGTTAACTATTCTTTTTTTCCATACATGTTCCGGTTTAATGATTCTTGTGTGTTCTCCTTGGTCGTGGTTTCATCATCAATAAAATCATAATTTTTTCATAAATATAGTATTTATATATTATATATAATTTTATTACCATCCATAAAATGAGGGTAATAAAAATGAATCTTTTCACTTCATGGAGGTGGTTGTCTGTACATATGAATGGTTGATGTATCCATTTTTCATTGGACAAAAATAGAGGATGATAAAAAATACTTATTTTTATAAACTATATATTATATTATAAACAAAATTTATATTCATTAAATAAATTTACAATACCAACCATGATAGGTGGTTATGAAAAATGAAATACATTTCTTCAAGGAGATGGTAGATATTTTTTGTGATAAGATTATAAAAGTTTGTGATTAATTGATGAGTTAATGTTCCAATTTTAAAGTTAGGGGAGTGGCAACCTTTTAAATATGATGAAAATTTAAATATAATAAATATAATTCACATTTTCATGTGGAACTAAATGGATAAATTTTGAATATATGGTTAGGATAGGTCTAAATACACTCATCCAAGAAGATAAAGTTAAAGGTTTTGTGATATTGAATGCCTTAACCCTTTTTTGACCCCTATTATCCCATTGTAACCTTTACCATAATGAAATAATTTTTAACATGAAAAACATTAATTATGGATAAAAACAAAATTATCCATATAACCAAATTCTATGTTAGAGTTATAGAGCTGTAGAGAAACATACTATGTGACTCGAGGTTTAATGCTACTAAGATAAGAAATTAAAATCACTTGGATGTGTTTTAGAAGGAATAAGTTAAACGATTGAGTTAATATTTAGTGAGTATGATGTAAATAGTCTATTTTTGGATATTTACTTGGCTCAAATGATCCTAATAAGAAACTTTCATGAGTTTATAATTATTTAAGTAATTCTTGAAAATAATTGGATCTATATTATGGTGATCATAAATTCTTGGGAAATCATGGAGGCCATTTTAAGAATCCTTAAAGTCATTTGAAATATTATGGTTTTTCTAGTTCTTATAAAAAAAGGTTATCTATAGAAAATATTAGAATGATTTCTATTTCATATGCCTTCAAATATTATTTAATGGATTAGTGAGTATTTCAAAGGACTTCTAGTATATTTATGTCTTTGAATCTCTAGTGTATGAATTTTTTAGAGTGTATTACTTCTGAATTACTTATATGACATCTTATGAATTTCATAAAAGATTAATGTAATATAAAATATGTTTAGTGTAAAATGTTAAGCTTTATGAGTAAGGGTTTGTGACTTTTTTATCTCATATAAAATCAAATTAATAAAAACATTAACTTCTTTATCACAAAATTACTTCCTAATCTAGTGAATTAATTCATTTTTTTTGTATGAAATCAAGACAATGAAGAATTTTTAAAGGTATGGTGTATGAAAACATAGATTCCATATTTTAAATCTAATAAATAAAAACAAACATGATTATTATAAATCCCTTATCTCATGTTTTAAACAATATTATTCTTGGTTAATACATGATAAAATCCTATTTTATGTAATAAAAAAATTATCAAGAGAGAATATTAAGTAGATTATCTTCTTGATAATGAAAATGAAACATCAAGGGTTTTCTAAAATAATTCATATAAATTAGAGTTGAAATAAAAATTTTAATTAAAGATTAAATCATTTTGATCTAAGATAGATGAATGGTATACAAATAATAATTAATGATATAAATGAGATCAATCTTAGATATAAATCTATGAGTGTAGCCAAGCCTGAAATGAGAGGACTTATATGTTTGGTTAACTCTACAAATGAAAAAACAAATCAGTTGATAAATGTGTCAATAATAATTGTAATTAAATAATAAAAATTACTGCGTGACTTAAGAATGAGAAATAATATGAGTGAGAAAAGATAATGGTCTAATTTTACAGGTCCAATATCTATGTTTTACTAGTTTGTGAGAATATCTCATGTCACAAGATCTATATTTACTTCAAATTACTATTACTAATATATATTAAACAACTATGAATAAATGATTAGTGCAACTACTATGAAAATATTTTTGGAAGAGAAATAGAAATATCATCCTAATTTGATGAATACTATAATAAATCTTCATCTAATGTAAAATGATAAATAATAAGAATGTTATTTTTTTAAATTCATAGTGAGACAATGGTTTTAGTAAAAGAATCATAAGAACTCTATCATGTGCAGCATTGAAAATGATGATATTGGAAATAATTAAAGAAAGTGTTTGTGTGTTTATTAAGTTATAATTATAAATGTGAATCCATTTTTCAGAATATGAAATTGACTCCCAAAAAAGTGTTTTGTTTTATATGAACAAATTTGAGAGTATTTTTAATCAAAACAAATGTTGAGCTCTATAGTGTTGAGGTGTACTAGTGTGATTTGGTCAAGAGAGAAAAAAACTCTCAAGGATGATTATTTAGGAACAAATAGAAGAAACTATACTATTAAAGAATTATATCTTCCAACATTTAACTGAAGAATATATATTTTTTGGGTTTCAAAGAAGAATAAAATAATGACAATTAGAAGAAAAAAAGTGTAGGCCAAAAGGGATCTACATGCAGTGAGAAATAGTAAAACTAGGCTCCCAATGTTATATCACTATGAAAGATTAGGAGTTAATTCTATTATTTGTATATTTTCTAGGTAATATTATTAAAGTTTTATATTATCGTATAATTTATTGTTTCAGAGAGAGGCTAAAAATAATTTCTGAAGAAGAACTAGGTAGCTAAGAAATAAGTATAGACCGAGTTACAAGATAATTTCTTCAAGAAATTATGGTTTTGGAAGTATATGTATTTTTAAGTAATAAATTAATATTTTTTATTTTAAATAAATACCTAGATATATTTGGAAATACTTAAAAAAGGGGATGGAAATCATCAAATTATAGTGGGATGTAAACATGAAATGATGTTCTGGGATACAACTGATTGTTCACTTGTGTAATTTTTTGAAACCCTGCACTTGTATAATATGGTGAGAGTATATTAGGGAAAAATATATTACACTCAAATTGAATTTTTTATATAATTTTAGTGGAGAATATCTTACTTGGACATCACTAGAACTTTAAGGATTAGGATTCTTGATATGAGATGAACTTTGTAAAAATTGATGTTCCAAAATTTATTTTCAACTTTAATTGCATATGGACGAATGATAGGTTGAAGAAGAAAGGTTATAATAATACTAATCAGAATCATAGGTTCAAATATAGAGGGTTTTAAATGTTTATGAAGGTACCAAAATTCGGGGAAAAAATCAGACAACACATGATTCACCCCCCTCTATAGATGTGTCTCCATAGATCCTCTAGTAATCCTAAATAATATGAAAAAATAGTTTTTTGCCTAACAATTTAGATATTTCTATTTTGAAAATAAAATATATAGGAACTGATTAAGGTTGTCTATAATAATTGTTCCCAAGTGAATTGTTGAAAACAATGCATATTCAATCAACTTGTAAGGAAACATAACTGAAATAAGTAATAATTATATCTTTCCAATCCCATTTGAATGATAGATGATTATCTTCCATATTCACCTCATTTTAAGTGTGAATAATATCCAATTCATGAGGAACCATTAATCTACAAAATATGGCGACATAAGTTATCTTCCAATGGATATGGGAGATTCATAAAAATAATTAGACCATCAACGATGACCACAATTAATTCATCAAAGAAGCAGTATTCTGTATGTTTTATGGAGGCAAATCAGTTAAGAGTTCAATATATTTTATAATAAGAGAGTTTCCATCACCATAGAAATATGATAATTACAAAAAGACTAAGACTTAATAGTAATATATAATACATCATCTTCACATTATGCCTTTTATATAGTAGTTTTCCATATTTAGATTGAAACTTCAACTATGAGGCATATAACACACCTAATGTCCCTATCCCACATTGAGAGCAGGTCAATTATCAGGGATATCATTGGAAATATATTCCCAGATATTGAAGGGGAGAATGATATTCTTACATAATGAACTATGTTCTAATAGAAATTAATGAAAATTAGATTTATGGAGGGATTCTGAAGGACTTTTTCCAATACATCACATTCCATTGCATAAATCCAATATGATCTAACATATAACAATAAAGATCATACTAAGGTCCTAATAACTCAAACAATTATCATCACTAGTATGAATCTATTCCATAATGAATTGGTCCAAGGAACTGAAGTTACCATCACCCCTTATATACTCTCTAAGTGATAACTAGATGAAGTTTTCGCATTATTATTTTTGGAACAAATGATTGGTTGACTCTTTTTTTCATGCACATAGCACAAATTTTTTGATGAAATATGAATAATTTTATATTGAACATAAAAATATATGAGGATATATTGTTAATGATTGTTCCACACATGTAAGTTTAAATTTTATTGGAGAAACTTGTACCATAGTTTTCTAAATTTTCTAATTGCGCAAGACTACACATGAATTATTGTATTATATTATGGGATACTGAAGAAAATCCATACATATGTCATGAAGTCACATTGATCATGTTCCTAAACAATCTAAATATCAGTGAATATGGATATTTTATCACCCTATTAAAAAATTTCAATGATTATTGCAGAAGAACTGGAAAAACTGAAATTGGTATTTGGTGTGGAGAAACCTGGAAAATAAATAGAAATACCTAACCAACTATCTTCCAAGAATTCAAGGTCAATCTTATTAAAAACCCATTGAGAGTTGTTAGATATGATTTGAATATTGTCCCATTTACTTCTCCATAAATGGGAATCCATGGATCACATCTCAAGCTAATTGATAATATAGATTCTTAATTTTTTTTCTACTAAAATTAGTATAAAGAGATTGACATGATAATATATTCCAAACCAGTTTAGCATTAATTCACTGTACATTATCAATAATCCTTATAATACCAATACCATATTCATCAAATAATTTTTTTGAGCTTTTCCCTAGTGGAACATTTATATCTTCCTTCATTCTAAGACTACTAAAAACTATTGATAATGGATTCAATTCTCATAAGAATATTTATGAGACCTCGAACCACTGATATTACATAAATTGGAATATAATAAAAATATATTGTTAACAATAGATAACCTTCCTAAAAAATAGTTTATATTACTCTTAAATAATTCTAATCATACTAGTAATTCTAAAAATAATATCATCAATGTAATTAATATAGACCATTCCATTCAAAATTAGGGAATAAAGGTAAATATTAGAAACAATCTTCTTGAAATGAAAATCTATTATTATATGATTTTTTATCAACTAACAATGTTGTTATTAGATATATAGACACTTATTTTTTCATACATTAATTCAATATCTACTCCTATTACAATAATCATGTAATATTTTCTCAATCCTATAAATAAAATTTCATCTACTATTGGTGAAGGACAATATTTAATCTATAATAAATAAGTGATATATTTCAATAAATCCATTATGAACTCTAAAAATTATAACCAACCCAATTTTAATGTTACAATTGTGGTTCCTACTTAGAATATCAGGAGCCTATATGAAAAATATCATAGATGAAGGATATCCCTAACTACATCCCCAGAACAACTTGACCAAACTGAATGTTTTCCTCACAAGATAGATCATGATCTAGGTACATCCAAAAAAATGGTCACATACCCACTCTGAGAAGTCACACCCCATCCAGGCTTCCAATATGAATATCAATTATATTATAACATAATCCTTTTCTATATCAACCTTAACCATGATGTTTGATCCAACTTGTCTCATGTTGAAGTCCTCAATCATTTCTTAAGCTAAACCAATTACACATAAATGTTTCTATATTAAATAAAGCCATTATTTTATTATGATATTTGGTGATGGATAATTATTTATATCCTTATATTAAAGAAAAACATAATAAATAAATAGGATAAATTAAACATACTAATGGGAATAAATTGGAAAAAGTATCTTGGTTAGAAAAGTTTAGTGAGTATTACTGGATTTGTCATGATGGTGGATCTGAGGAGCATACCTCATCTGAAGTATTCATATACCAAATCAATCACCTATCATTAATGAAGTAAAACAATTAGAACAAACAATGGAATCTATTTTAACTTAGTGGACTATCATGATTTAGACTATAATTTAACTTGAAGATCTTAACTTCCTCAGGGATGGATTTCAATTTAATATTGTCTTGATCATTAAAAGAATATAGAATATTACTAAATAAATTATCATCCTCATGTACTAATGTACTCTCATATGTAGTAACATGGTGTTATTCTATAAGTACTTAATAGAAATGTGAATTTACAAGAAGCCTGGTAATGTCCATGTCACTGGTGAATGAACCATCTCAAATTTTAAATTTGAGATTCCCAGTGAAATAATTTCCATTGATATAAGTTTTAAAATAATATGTATTATTATCCAACTCTCTCATACATCTAGATATTGATAATTACCTCACTAACCTCTCATCTTCATGAAAAAAATCCTCAAGGTAGTATCAATTCATTGTGAGGACAATAAACATACAATTGTTCCACTAATCTTGAAACTG
The DNA here is from genome assembly GCA_963277665.1 of Viscum album. Classification (NCBI taxonomy): domain Eukaryota; kingdom Viridiplantae; phylum Streptophyta; class Magnoliopsida; order Santalales; family Viscaceae; genus Viscum; species Viscum album. The sequence continues at coordinate 1,070,453,135 of OY728121.1, read as the reverse complement.
GTCATCGAGTCGGATGATCTACAACTATCCCTCCTCTATAAAAAATATTTAAGGATATATGATTGTTGTTAAAAATGTGGATTCCACCTTTGACCCTTTCAATATTACTCTGAATCATTACCCATTAATGTACCTCAATGGGTCCATTCCAATATAATCATACCATATCCATGAAGCCACCATCATCCATTCAAAGTATAGAAAATATAATGATTTGGTTTACAACCATAGACATTGTATTTAGGGTAGTAAATGGGATTGATCATATAGGTACCATGAATAATATATTTTTTATGTTTTTTTAGAAAAGTGGATAGAGATTTTAATTTATAAAAATACCAATCTAGTAAACTCTATGTTATTTTACTACCTTTATTTTTGGTACACCATGTGTAGCTATCATTGGTAATACTCAGGTCCATGAGGTTGTTTTTTTAAAAAAATGGGGTGGAAATTATTTATCTCCATATGAGATTATAGGACCCATTATTTGTTTTCCAACTAAATAATAATGGTATTAAATCCACCTCTGTGGACCCAAGAACTGGAACCAAGGTTTAAACTATAATTCTTTTTCCCAAGATCCACATATTTTACATCCTCACATTTATCATATATGATGGGAATGTAAAAGAGATATTGAATTTTTACTAACCATTATGGGTAGTTTCAAGGATTAGACTTTAAGGAACTAAACTGAGTGTTATTATTATAGAATATCCATATATTGGAGTAAACATGACTTCCATGCATGCAGTTAGCAAAACGTTGTTTCTTAGAAAACTCTTTTATAAAAAATGTCCTATTATTTGGATCCAAAATATATAGAAATATATATATATATATATCTCTAATTATCATTGATAGATATTCACATTTTTATAGGGATTAAATGAACCTATAATTCCTCATAATAATGGAAAATATGATAGAGAGGGGTGTGCCCTTGAGCCAAAGGTGAATTAGACTTGGTGGGCTTGAAGACCATTTCATGAATTTTCATTGATATGGTACACAAACCACTTTAATATTAAGGAAAAATGTTTTATTCATATAAAGTCCATGATTAGGATTATAAGGATGAAATTCATCACCTAGTATAGCTAAAAATATATAAGGAGATATGGGAGAAAATAGATTTATCCAATATTCCAAGTTTTATCATTACATTTACTGAGGCACCATAAAGAACCAAATAAAGCACATCTATAAAAAAAATTATTAATAGAATAATGTGTATCCTGACTACCTTCCTGACTTGATGATGAGACCATACAAATATATGAGTTTGAAATATCAATAAGGGTGTAAACTCCTAGAATAGTGAGACAAGAAGTATTGAAATACCAATAAAAATATAATGTGACACTTCCCTTTGGGGATGGTGGTAGAAGAGGATATTGGATGTCAGAATACATAGTCGAAACTACCTATGAATTAGATTTAAGTAGTTTTAACCCATTTTATTTTATAGGTGGAAACAAGATACATAAAGGGGAAACAAACTCCAATTCATTCTAACCATGTTTACAATCTACAAAAATGGATTCCTCAGGTGTCATATCTTCATAGTTATAGAGACACCCATTTGGGGAAGAAGGATATGACATCAATGAGGAATAATAATCTACTAGAAAACTCCATCCTTTTGATATAATGAGTCTTACTCATATTTATGTATGACAAATTTAATTTACCTTGAAGGAAGTAATTAATCAGAAATCTAGTGGGATTATTATATAATTCATTATTTGTAAGGAAGTTTTGGTCCCAACTCAATGTATGTTATGATCAAATAAAGAAGTGTAAAAATAAATAAATATGGAAATTCACACCACCATGGTATGTTCCATCTACATGGTTTCTTCCCCAACATATATAATGTGAAAAAATGTGTCTCTAATAATCTTACGAATTGTATGGTTGTGAAAGGTATGGGGGGAGTTTGTGGTGCACAATATAAATCACCACTTAGGAGGAATCCTGGACCTTGTGGTAGTCTGAAGACCAATGAAATAAGAGAAATATTATTCACTCTAACATATGATACTCCCTAGATAGAGCCTTTATGAAATAAATCTCTAGGGATAGGAGAACAAAAAATTAACTTCGATTCAGAATGGATTTGTAAGAAGTTATATCAATCTTCCACTATCACACAAAGAAGAAGAATCAAAAATATAAATGGTATTTAAACTGCACCATGTGATAAGAGACCATTTATGGTAACTCACCACCACCATAAATTCATCGAAAGAGAGATAAAGAACCAGATGACCCTCCACAGATTCTCTATGTTTTAGTTCTACGATGATATGCAGAATATGAGGAAGTAGAACCACCAATTGGATAGGATAACCACTTATGAGTACTAATTTGAATGAACCATTAGGAGGATTACCCATATCTAGTTTAACCAAAGGGAATCAGGAACCAAAGACCTAGAGGGATCCCTAACTAGATATGGTTCACCAATGGATCCCAAACCACAATTCTAGTTATAAAGGTGAATATATACAAAAATCCCCACCTAAATATTATGATATTAGTAATTTAAATTATGAGGAACATTTCAATATTACACCTCATTATACTAATAAGAGTAAGCCTATTATTTTTTTATAGTACTTTCATTTGAAATAATATCTCTATTGAGGTTTAAATTCCATCATTAGAGGAATGTAGTAATGAGGAATTTGTAGAAAAATATCCTAGAGATGTATTGGAGGTAATAAGATATCTAATTTTCAACCAATATATAATCATGATGTTGATTATCATAAACACATTTTTTTATACTACATTCCACATAAATTAAAATGTATGTTTCATGACCACTTATAGTTGGATTCACACTAATTTGGTTAGTACCTTATTGGGGGAGGAGTTTAATTTCCCTACTACTAATAATCCTAGACCATATATGTTTCAATGGTTTAATGACATCAGGGGATAAGGGTAATAAAGAAATACCACTTAGAATCCCTCAAAAGATCTATGAATTGATCCTATTCCACCAAGAATGTTTTAATATGGAAGTGGTTCCTCATATACAAGGGTTGATGGTTACATGGTTTTATAATAAAATATGACCCTAGCAAGCATTTAAAAAAACAAATGGAGAGATAAGAGTGACACTAACTTAGATATTTGGAGGTTCTATAGAATATTGTTTGAGAAATATCAAATCATTGAAAAGTGATCCCTTTATTTGAGACTCTTCCGACATAAATTCTTAAATGTGGACTCCAATAAAAGCATAAATATTGATAAAGTTGAGCATATAAAATTACATTGGGAATGTATCCTCCATGTAAAAACATTGCAGACCCATCTGTATAATGTACATTATAGAACAGAACACATAAAACATTCAAATCTCACTATATTATTATATTTCCAACCAGTTTATCCGATGTGAATATGTCATGTAGGGATTCCATCCACATGAAACTTATGAAATGGTTTTCCATAAATCCTACTCTTCCCTTAGATAACCCACCCTTCTATATAAAACCAATCATATTTTACCTAATGGATTATTGAGTCATGTGTTTCCCCATTTTTACTGGTCTATATCTACATATAATTTGACCAGTGGTGACCACTTTTGAAAAATATACTTTTATGGGTCTTAATATAATTCCCCTCAAGACATTTACAATAAGATTCATGCCCATCTTCCAAAATTTTATTTTTATTCTTTATTCACATTGGTATTTTACTTTCGGTAAACTAAAATACATCACCTTAGTGGATCAAAAATTCCTTATCAATATACTATCTCCCAATTAAAAATCCCAAAATGGATACATCATCTATGCAACCTTCATAGCCTCCTAACAGATGTGACTGGGTTTCCATGCGTGTTTGTTTTCTTCCCTTCAACCATGTAATCCTTTGATAATTGGAATTTGGTTCTTTATTGAAATATCATTTGGTTGTTTTCCCCAACTGGTATGGTCCTCAGAGTACTTACATTCATGTATTCCATTGATAACAAGATCCCTTGTAGTCAGAAAACTAGTGATGCATCTCCTGGACCAAAACATTATTCCTAACCACTCTATGCTATCCTTCAAAGATCTTGAGTATCTGCATATCCTTCTGGTGTCCACATAATGTACTAGAAACAAAATTGGGTTATTGATCTAATGCAATTTCCAACTTTTCATTACTAGTTCTCATATTCCATTAGTATACTAATCCTTCTTATTTTATTTTCCAATGGATAAAAGATAACAATAATGGTTTAAAAATACATAAGCCCGACTCTAATCATTTTAGATACTCATGACTTGTAGTCCATTTTTCATGAATGTGAATCTATCATAATCATTCAAAATTATATTAACGTAATTTAAAAACATACTTATCTTGGATGCATGACCTCAAAAGGCACAACATTTGTAGGACCTAGGACTAACTATAATAAATTAAAATATTATTAAATTTTCTATCATATAACACAATCCCTGTGACTATAGAATCATAATACAATACACATTACAAAACTACATTCACTATAATAGGAAAAACTACCTACACTAAACACATAACAATATAAGTTATCCCCATTGCAGTGACTCATATTTTCCATGTGTTATTTTTTATATTGTGTGGATTATTTTTGAGATCAGGAATATAGATGGAATGTGATTAAGAGTCCCTGTGTTCCAGGAATAAATTTTTCGTATAAATTAAATATGTTAAATTCATTTATGTACATTTTTCATGAAAAAAGTGGGATAACATTTAAACAAGGGACTGGATTGTAAATATGTGGGTGTTATTGAGTTTATAAAGAGGGTTTACCTTAGGTGTGATATAAACATTGTTTGTTTGTTTCCATTGTGAAAATGTCATTACAGGTGAAAATTGAATAAAAATATTTTAAAAACATTTTATTTTACTCATTGATGTAGTAACCTACACACTACCTTAAATACTCCATTATAGACAAAATTTAAGGGTTATTCTTTGACTCTATAACGTTGAGATATATTTAGAGAGCTATTGGAGAAAGATCCTTTGATGAACAAAACCCTAATCAAATATTGATAGTTGGTGTGCAATAGAGTTAGAGGATCTCTCCAACAACAATTACATGACTTCATTCTTCATTAGGGATTGATTTGAGCTGATGTAGGATATTGTTTTTCTTAGATTTATCCATATTTTAGGATACCTATTAAAAACATAATTCAATAAAATAACAAGTTATTTTATGGATTGTGTATATAGTGGGTACTGGTTAGATTTATCCAAGAATTGGGGGGGATTAATATATGATTATTTATTCATATCTTCATTCTTCGTTTTAATGTAAATATGTTGGGACCACTTTTTGAATAAATTGTATTTGTTGTAAAAAAATTTAAATAATGTTCAAAATGAATAAGAAACTCCAAAGTTAATGGACATTGGTTGATGTGAAGATATCTGGAGAATTGATATGGATTCATAGCATTGGATGCCATTCTTGGGAAATTCTCTAGGTTGTTAGAAATCAAACGATTATTGCACTTATCTTAAAATTCAATGAAATTGTATCAAAGAGCGATACATTGTTTATAACATTAAAGTATAATCCTTTAGGGATTATTTAAGTGCATTGTAGTTTTGAATCTGAAAAGAAAATAATTATTAATAATGTTGAATAAGGGGCTTGGACATTGAGGTGGCCATGAATATGTTTCATGGTGTCCATTCATTTACACATAGAATAATATTTTCTAGGATTACATAAAAAAATGGCCAACCCATGAGCAATCCATCCATAATTCAACCAAAAGTATTTACGGGACCACTGGGGTCAACCGCACCCATGGGAATGCCAGTCCAAGGCTAGGCCCAAGATCCTCATAGTGGATAAAGAACACACGCCACCGTACGTGGAGGCATAGTGGCAAGGATGCATAGGGTGGTCACAGAGTGTGCCGGTAGAGAACCTATATGGGGAGGTACCGAGGAAGGGAGGGAAAATTACGAGCAGTTGTTAGGACATGTCGATTGATAAATTTCACTCCACTCGCGTCTCTATTTCAATTTGGGATGAATGTTTTTAATGACCTAAATAATCTCAATTGTCCATCGTATCTCACATCTCACTCCACCGTCTGATCATCCATGACCGATGGATCTAATTCTGGCCACCCATCCATCCTACACCACATGAGTACGAACTTGAGCCGTCCGATTCTTCTGCAACATTTAAACCTTTCGTGCTATCAGCCTCATTTTTTGCTGCTCAATACATTCACTGCCTTCTCATTGGAGATATTGAACACTCTTGCCCAAGATATCCTACCTTACCATTTTGACGTCGTGAGGACCATAAGAGTGCACCGAAGCCATGCATGTAAGTAATTATTATCATTGATGTGAACTTCTCAGAGAAGAATCTTCATCTAAGGAAAATGATGTTCTCGAGGCTACAAGGATCTGTTCGAGATTCGTGCATCATATCATGCATGAATTCTTGACTCCATGCATGAAGATATGATCCAACATTTGAAAAACTAAACACACCAATGATCTTGGCATATCTTTACATGGGGGTTTGAAGATTTTTGTAGCATCGTAAATCTTGAGCATTCAAATATGTGATCTCCATATAATATCTTGGCGATGTTGAACGTGGAAGAGAATCTACCCTCTTCTATAAAAGGAGGATCCATGGCCCTGAATAATCTGCTACTCCTGCATTCCCAATAGCTTGTTTTTTCAAAAAAAATATTGTATCTCCCTCTGAATCACTTCATGAAGAGAAAACAGCAGACACACAATATTTATTCTCTTCGAAGAATAGGTCCGAAGAGTGTTTGATAAGTGGTTTTCACTCTCAATTCACTTCAAGAAGAATCAGTTCCTGTTAACAATTGATAGGTTTCTAAAAACCACCATTATGCTTTATGATGTTTGTGCCATTGTGAACCAATTATTGAGCCTCAGACTATCAATAAGAGTTTTTAAGAGGTAGATCTATTCATTCCATGCACAAATAAGTACCACACATCCTATTTATAAAGATTATGACCCATGGCCAACTTGGTTTCATGATGAAATGTAAGAACTCCCTCAAGTTTTCATACTTACATCCTACTATTTTAAGGGGTTCATTTCATGAAGAATAATTATATTGAATAAAGAACAATAGAACTTACATGTATTCACGCATGTGATTTAGTTGAAGGAGACCAAGTATAGTTATTGATTCATGAAGAAGGATACCCACAAAGAAAAGGGTTTTTTCATGCACTACATGCACTCATATGTGAAAAGGAAGAGGCAGTGTGTGCATAAAAAACTACATTGATCTATGTGTACAAGAATAAGGTGATTCGTGGGTTGCACTCATTTGGTTTTAAGAAATTCAAAAATAAATCAAAAAAGAATCCCGAAAAAATTGTAATGCAAAGAGATGAAGAATAAGAGTAAAAGAGGTTGTGTGTGTGTGTGTATGTTTAAAGAACTACACTCTTTAGTGTTGTCACGGAATAATGAAAAAGAGGAAAGTGACTTCCTGCATGAATGATAATTCATACATGAAGAAACTCAAATAAAGAATTAAAATAGTATGTGCATGTGTGTAAAGAAGAAGAAGAATTAAAGGGAAGAAATGTTCAACCTGAATTCCATATTAATGACCACATGAATTCATGAAAAAGAGAGAGAATAATTAATTCAGATGATGCCAAGTGAGCTGATCCTCACTTCTTAAAAAATCACATTGGTGTATGTGATTATATCCATGAAATAAGAAGAAGAATCCATTATGTTATTACACTGAAGAACAAGAAGAAGTCCGGTGTTGTTAGTGTTGCACTAGAGAATGAGGTAATTAAATAAGGGATAATTTCTTTCCTACTACTTTACAAGTAATCTACTGAAGAGCACTAAATAATATCAAGAGAATAACATACCTTTTGAATATGGTAGAATATTATCCTAGATGGAATTATAATGAACTAGAAAGTGTAAGGGAATATCGTACATGTTTCAATGTGGAAGAGGGATCATTTCCCTTCCCCCTCCGAGTGTAGGGACTCACACTCAGAAAATATTATCTCCTTCTCTCCTCCAATTTTAGAGAGCCACATTGACTAGAGGATTGTTTTTTCAGTTAAACACTATAAAATCATATCACATTATAGTGTACAATCCATGTACTAGTCATCACCATACATGGAAAGGACTTGATGGTCACATTGAGTAGCAAACCATGTAAAAATATCATGTTAATATTTTTTTCTTTCTATTATTGCATGTGACTAGGAAAAGAGAATAAGAGAATCAAGATACTATAATGTCAACAGGTAGAGGGATAAAAAGTTGTAATAGGATTAAATTGTATCCAATACAGGTTCTCCCCCCCTTCAATGTTAGGTATATCACAAAATTGGATCTCTCAATTGGTATCAGAGGGAGGTTTACCTATGTTGGATTATCTACATTGAAGATATTATCTTCTGAAGACTTGAGTTTCTTTCCTGGATAATTAATTAAGTGAATTTTTGGTGAAGATTCATTTTTATCTAATAAAAAGACTATATCTACCAAGATCATGATGAAAATGAAAAAAGGAGAAGAGAATGTTGAACAAAACGTTCCTCTTGGTGAAAAAAGATGATGTATTTGTCTCTCCATACCTTTCTAATAATGAAGAAACATTGTCTTGTAAAGTAATGAGAAGGTGACTCATGTTTCCACCATGAATATGGAAAACCTTCCTAACTCAAATGATCAGGAGGTATTTATTATTAAATTTGGAAATGTTACTCATTGTGAAAGTGCTATCACAAGTGGTGATGATCAATATAAAAATTCTAAAGAATTATCAGTTGATAGATTAAGAGATATTCAGCATGATATTACTAAATAATGTGAATCTCTTATTTGTGGAGTATTTCAATTCATTTGAGAAGATATCACCTAGCTGGAAGAAGAAAATGATATTTTCGAGAAAGGATTACAAGAAAAAAAATTGAATTTCTAAAGCTCTGTTGACAGGTTGGAGCCTTTGAAGGAACATAGAGGGAACTATAAATAAATTCCTAAAAATGGATCAAAGGATTTGAGGATAAATAATTCAATAAGACATTGGAAGAGATGATCCATGCACATGAAAATGAGCTTAGGAGGAGTATTTATGTCAAGGGTTTATATTTGGAAGTAAAATCCAAAAAGATCAATGAACTTGACTCTTTGTTTCAAAACAAAGTGAAGTTGCATGAATATGATGTTGACATATTAAATAAGACTTGTGAAGAGAATATTATCATGATTTAATACCCAAAAGTCATCCCCAATACGAAATGATTATAAACGGTAGCTGAGTTGACCGATCATGAGAAGAAAAATATTGAGACTTCACCAAAGAATGAAACAGTGGATGATGGTACTTAATGATCATTGGGGGATTATAAGGGTGAAGGAACTACAACATGTGATAAGAATATTAGGACTTCACTCAATGATCTATCACTAGAAGATGAGATAGAAAAGATGCCATCCATATATTCTTGTTCTAATGTTTCTATATATGTTACTACAAATAGTGTAGGGTGGAAGAAAAATTCTAAACAAGTATGGATGAGGAAAGGTGATGGGATACCAAACACCATGGCTAGGATGGATAGGAAGGAGAAGATGGAAATTTATTCCCCATAGAGATCACAAAAAATCAAGAATAAGTCTTAGCAACCTCATATAAAATATTTCAAGAACACAAGTTTTTTTTTCAATGTTGGTGCTAAAACAGATTTGGCCACTGTGAATTGGATTTTCAGTACAAACCCTTAAATTAAAAATCACATATAAATCATATATTAAGTGGATAAATCTAGAAAATAAAAAGAAACATCCACAGATGTTGATGCATCAATTTACTGCAAATATATTTTTAATTATTGATAACATCTATGGTGTATGTAATTGGAGTGTTCATAAGGTTGGTACATTTTCATGTCAATATGTAGACAAATATGATAAGAAAATATGATCACTAATGATCACTAAGACAGAAGAAGCATCCTTAGTAAGTAGTCATATGAATGTTGTAAAAAATAATTATCCAAACAAGACTCCATGAAGGAATGGAGATTAGTCCTTGGATTCTAAATCCAAGAAGTTGAAGGATGGTGCATCCAATATAACTCCTAAGAAGAATGTCACTCATAATAAACCATGGGTAATTTCTAATCATTATGCCTCAAACTCTAATGACCTATTGGTTATTTTTTAAGATGATTTGGGAAGAATGGTAGAAATGAATGATGCAAAACCTAAAGCTAGTGAAAAAACCTAAAAGGAGATTTCACATGAAGATAGAGAAGTTTTTTTTTGTGACGTGAAACAAGGCTGGCCATACTATTAAAAATTTCATTGCATTTATTCCAGATCAGTAAGAATTTATTATGAAGATGAAATTTGCAATAAGAGATTCTATTTCATTGAAATCTCTTGAGGCCAGAAGGATCAAACACAAAGAGATGGAAGAAGTATTTAAATCCACACAATCACCACAAAAACTAAAGATCAAATGTGCAATTGTGAGGAGTGGAACACATGGAGAATCTTGTTTGAGAAATCCATCTCAACCTTGCTATTCATATTGATGAATAAAGAACGATCTGCCATATTTCCTTAAATATATGAGTATTATATTTGTTCTTACTATAAAGTTAATTGAAGGTGAAGAAGAATCTCAGGGGGATAACCTAAGAGTCAGATATGATGGGTGTTCCCTTGAGGGGGAGACAAATGAAGACACTACAAGAGTTATTATTCCAATTTTATCAACATCAGTTGGTATCAAATTCTATTACTCTGAAGATTATTTGAATAACATTTCATTGAAAAATTTATTATATTTCTTAATCTCTCATCTTTGGATAATCAATATAATGATCATTATATAAATGGGTTGTAACTAAATTACTTAGTGACATAAGAAGAGTGGATGAGTTCACATCTCATGAGGTATCATGATCAATGGGTAATGGACATATTACTTATCTAAACCAAATCCTATTGTTTTATACACCATGTATAGCTCAAGTAGAATTAGATTTTAATGATTGATGACACCTTCCTTAAGTATGGACTAATACCCTCTCTACCATGAACTTTGTATTTCTAATCAATAAGGTGGAGTGAAAGTGAAGTGGATGTTCAAAAGTGAGATAAATAAAAGTGAAAGGGAGATATTATCATTTTGATATTGACACATTCATTTGAGATAACATTGATGTATTGCCAACAAATAAAAAGGGGGATATTGTTGGGAAAACTTTGTGTATAAGTGGTATTTGTTTCAAAGTTTTCCAATAATGGAAAAATGAAGATAAAAATCAAAAGTTAATGGAGATTGGTTGAAGTAAAGATAACTAGAAAATTATTATGGATTCATAGCATTGGATGCCATGATTGGGAAATTCTATATGTTGTTAAAAATCAGATGACTGTTTCACAAATCTTAAAGGTCAAAAAACATGTATCAAATAGTGATACATTGTTCACAACATTAATTTAGCATCCTTTAAAGATTATTGATGTGCTTTGGATTTGAGAATCCAAAAAGAAAAGAACTATAAAGAATGTTGAAGAAGTGGCTTGGACATTGAGGTGTCCATGAATATGTTTCATGGTGTACATGCATTTACACTTAGAATAATATTTTTTGTCTTACATAAAAAAATATGTCAAACCCATAAGATAGTCAGCCAGCATTCAACCCAAGGAATGTGCGGGACCCCGGGGGTCAACCATTCCCATGGAGAAGCCAGGCCAAGGCCAGGCCTGAAAGTGGAATAGTGGACGTAGAGCATTCACCACTTTGAGGGGTAGCATAAATGCAAGGATGCATAGGGTGGGCACAAATTTCACCCATAGAGAACTGGTACTGGGTGGTACTGGTGAAGGAGAGAGAAAATTCTAAGCATTTGCTGGAACAATATAATTGATAAACTGCACTCCACCCACATCTCTGTTTCTGTGTGGGATGAATGTTTTTAATGAATGAAATAATCTCAATCGTCCATCGTTTCTCAAATCTCAGTCCACTGTCCAATCAGCAGTAGTATATGGATCTAATTATGGATGAACATCCATCCCACATCGCGTGAGTATGAACCCAAGCCATCCCATTCTCCCTTGACATTTATACCAGCCACACTATCATCCTCCTCTGCTACTGCTCAATTTCTCCACTACCTTCTCACTTAAGATGTTGAATATTCATGCTAGATAAATCCTAACTTACCTTTTTGACACTGTTAATACCATAGGAGTGCACCTAATCCATGCATGCAATGGACGATGATAATTCATGATAAATTCTTATAGAAGAAGCTTCACCTGAGGAAAATGAAGTATCCATGACCATGAGGATCCATGAGAGATTCACACACGAGATTCATGAATGCATTCTTGACTTCATGCGTGAAGATATGAGTCGTCATTTGAAAAAGGAAACACACCAAAGATCTTACTATATATCCACCCATGAGTTTGAATATTTTCAAAGCACTAGAAATATCAAGCAATGAAATCCATGATCTCCATTGCATATCTTAGGTTCATTGAATGTATAATAGAAGTTTCCCTCTAATATAAAAGTATTTTCCTGATCAATTAAGATGCTACTGCTCCCACAATCCTGAGAGCTCATGTTTTCAAAGAAACAAACATCTCCCTAAGAACCACTTCACGAAGAGCAACCAGGAGACCCGCAATCTTTCTTCTCTTTAAAGAAAAGATAACATGAGTGTTTGATAAGTGATTTGCACTCTCAATTCACTTTGAGAATAACTAGTACCCATGAAAACATGATAGGTTTTCAAAAGACATTGATGTGATTTACAAAGGCCTCGCAATCAAACTAGTGATTGATACTCAGTCTCTCACTGAGCTATGAGAAGAGGAAGATATGTGCATCCCATGCACAAAGAAGAACCACACATCATCTGCATGAAGAACAAGACCATTGGCCTCCCTGTTTTGAAGAATAAATGTAAAAACTTTCTCAGGTTTGCATGCAAACATCGTTCTATTTCAGGTGTTTGTTTCTTGAAGAAGAAGAAGATTGAATGAAGAAGGCTAGAACTTACATGCATGTGTGCATCTGCTTTGTTTGAAGTATCGTGAGGTCGTGAGTGGATTTGTGAAGAATGATACACATGAATGGAAAGGTATATACCTGAACTACATGCACTCATATGTGAAAAGGAAGAGGCAGTGTGTACATAATGAACCTCATTCTTCTAAGTGTGAAATAACAAGGTGATTCGTGGGTTGAGATCATTCAGTTTTAGAAAACTCACAAATAAAACCTAAAAGAAACCCAAACCAATTGTAATACAAAGAGAAATAAAATGAAGCAGAGAAGAGGTTGTGTGTGTGTATTTGTAAATAACTACACCATTTAGGGTTGTCACACAAGAAATAAAAAGTGAAAAGTTCATACATGCATAAATGCACAAGCATACGTGAAGATACTTAAATAACAAATTAAAATAGTGTGTGCACGTGTGTGAAGAAGAAGAATAATGAAAGTGAAAAAGGTTCAACCTAAATAAATATGCATGATAACATGAATTCATGAACAATATGGATAAAAATTAATTCATATGATGCCAAGTGAGTTGATCCTCATTTTTTGAACAGTCACATTGGTGTGTGTGATTCTAGACAAGAAAGAAGAAGAAGTGTGCATTTGGTTATTTCACTAAAGAAGAACAATATGTATAGTATAGTTGGTATTTCACTAGAGAATAATAGAATGAAAGAAGGTATAATTACTTGCCTAATACTTTTCAAGTAATCAATTGAATAGCACTGAAGAAGATCAAGAATAGAACGTACCTTTTGTTGAAGGAAGAAGATTGTCCTAGACGGAATTATAATGAACCAACATCTATAAGGGTGTATACTATATCTTTCAAGTTGGAAGAGGATTATTTACCTTCTCCCTATGAGTGTATGGAATCAAACTGGGAATAGATTATCTTCTTCCCTCCTCCAAGTGTAGGGAGCCACATTTACTAGAAAATTATTTTCCTAGATAGCCACTATAAAAGCATATCACTTTATAGTGGAGAATCCATGTACTGGTCATCCCCATACATGGTAAGGACCAGATACTCACATTGAGTAGTAATTCTTGTAAAAATATCATTTGCATATTTTAACTGCTTTCTATTATTGAATATGATAGGGAGAAGAGAATAAAAGAATCAAGATCAGAACCAGTCAAGAGGTACAAGGATAAAAATTTGGAATTAGTTTAAAAGGTCCCCAATACTAATTCACCCCCCTCTCAGTGTTAGGTATACCCCAAACTGGTCCATTCAAAATAAATCGAGGGACTCAAAAAAAATTCCCAGGTTCATTCATCTTTTTTAGTGTATTTTTCATCCACATATCTCCATTCATTGTAAGAAAATATCTTGTTATGTGGTTCAACAAATACTGAGAATCCAAACATTTTACACTCATTTCTTGGCATAGTGAATCGATATTGCAAATTCAGGATCATTATGAAATGGATATTTTGTGATGATATGTAGAAGATCATGCGGATTTGTGAAACCTGATTAATGTTATTCAACGCACAATAATGGATAAGGTGATATAACATTTTCCCAATGGATTCAGGGGCAGTATCCTAGTGTTTGATGATAATAAGTTTAGTCAAACATGGATTTGCATTTTCCGGATGAGTAGGTTTCCAAATTGATGTTCGGAGGAGTAGAATAATTAACGAGTAACAAAGAGGTATTTCTTAGAAATTCTATAACACACAACATGTAATGCAGAATTAAATGAGATGTGGGACAATTGTGAAGTGGAAAGAGTTTTTTTAGTGATGTTGAATATCACACATTGTGTGAATCAGTCATATGGAATGTGACCCTTCCTTGGGAACACTACATGTACGTCAGAGGTTACACTTATGTGTCTAAGAGTACAGGATCATGGACACACCATATATCCCCATACAGATGACTCGTCCACCCACATCGTTTAATTCACATGGGCTACAGTCATATTAGATTTATTTGTTTCACAAACAATACTTGATACTGAGATGTAGTATTGTGATAATATGGGTTCAATCCCATGGGGAATAAATCTGTAATTAGGAAATTATGTCATAGAACACTATGTGTAGGAGTCCTCATGAGTTTTTTCATGATTGGAAAAACTATTTATAAATACATTATGAAATAGGAATAGAGATAAAGAAGGGATGAGAGGAAAATTTAGGGTTTTGGGTAAAAGATAATATCTATCCTAACTTGGTATGGTCGTATGATATTGGGTGTGATTAAAGTGGAGGTTGCTAGTTGAATATGGATAGACTAACTAGTTCTACCAAGGAGATATCTACCCTTGGTCTGGATTTCATAGCATACTAAGCACAATATACTTAACTTCTAAGGCCATAAGTGTCATAGGCTATTGGTCATAGCGTAATCTACTCCAATCAGGTCAGGTTTGTTCAGCCAAACAACCCATTGTTAGGGTCACTTGAAAAAATGGATAATTTTATTTATTTAACCTTATTACTATTCTTAGGATTAATAAGTTGAGAAATTGATATTCATTAAATTCATATGCTCTTACTCTTGTCACATACCCTAAGTGGTTTAGCCACTCAATGTAGAATTGATCATGAATGGGTAAAAGATTGAGAACATGTCATGATTGAAAATAAAAATTAGGTTAAAATAATTAAAGATCATAAAAAGATTTATATTTATCAATTAATGATCCTTGAATTAGGAATTAGAGGTAAATAGATGGATTCAATCATAATTATAACTAATTCCTCACCTGAATCAAGATAAAGAACATGATCAGAAAATGTCCATGGTTGATAGATGCTCAAAATGATGAAAGTCTGATGAACGATATTGGTGATGAAAAATAGATGAATAAAATTATTTTAATAGATCCTTGATGATTTTATTACTGTAAAACAATGAAAATAATTGAAGAAACATGAGTTTGTGTAGAGGGATATGAAGGAAATGAGAGAAAAATTCACTAAAACAAATTATGTCATCTTCTACGAATGCATTCCTACTGTGCATATATATATATGTGTGTGTGGGGAATTAAATGATGTGTAATGGGTATTCATATAATGTAATGGGGATCTATGATTTTATCTATAGTTTTTGAACCTACATGTATCTCGCATGAATCTTGTCTGAGATTTCGTATTTTGACCCTTCTCATCATGTGTAACTTGATGTCCAATCATGAATCTTACGTCATCTGGATCATTTTGGGATAAAAATGTGATTTTCATACTACACATCATTAATTGGTGATTCACATCATGTAAGGATGGTTTATGTTTTTTAATGATGATTCACACCATGATACTTTTCACAGCTTTAAAATTCATCATGACTTTTCTTCGCAGCATACAGTATGTAAGGAAATGATATTACAAGTCATGTAAGATGTTTAATGACATGTAATATCTAATTTTGATAGTTTTTTGAATTTTTTACTTTAAATCCTTTAAATCATATTTTCTACAATAATCAACACATACAAATTGAATTATCAAGTTAATCATTGGAAATCCTTAAAAAAATTACACCAAAATGTTTATATGATTTCATCTTATCAAATTCCCCCACACATGTACAATTACATTTCATTATGAAAAATATCTCAATAGGGATTTCAAAAGGGTAATCCATTCATTATAATAGGGTACATTCATTAAATCTATAAAAATAAAGCTAAGCGTATGTCAAAAAACCGGTCTCCATAATCATCACTGCATAGTAAATTAGGCATGCCTCATTGCTTAGTTTTTAAAAAAATTCATAATTATTTATTTACAATTTCTTATTTGTTCCTTGAACACTATAAAGACTTTAAATTTTACCTCACAATGAATTTTCCCTCAACACCATGGGTGAAATGAAACTAGATTTATGATCATACCCTAATTACATGCTCTTGACCATAGGATTTTATTGGTTGAATAATCTTCACTTCATAAAGAAATGTAAATATTCAATCATGAGGGATTCCGCAATTAGGTTATATTGATTATGAAGATATGGGAGGTGGGTGAAAAGTGAAAAAAAGTATCCAAAATGAGGGTAGGATCTAGATTATAATGCATGAATTTCATGACAAGTGTAATTAAATGACTCCTCTATAGCTAATAAAGTCCATTATCACAACTACATAAGTTGGATCTATGTATATATATCAAGTGAGTGAAAAAAGCTATCATATTCCCTTTTTTATTTTTTATTTTTATTTTTTAAAATTCATATCTAGGGTTGATCTTTCATCCATTTCCTAACAACATATTATCCTTCAGGGGAATCATCGGTTTGGAAATGGTTATTTTTCACCTTCCTAACACACCACAATTTTTGTTAATTTCATAAGTAATATGCTAGATGTGGAATGATAAAAAGTAGACATGGATCTCAATCAAATAGTCTGGCGAAAAACACAATACATATCCACAGTATATTCATCTCATATTGGCTGAAAATTCCCCCACACATGTTCAATGTAATTTCATTCATTATATGAAGATCATGGTAGGAAGGGATAATCTGAATGAAATAGTTACATCATATAAGTTCAATCATTTAAATTATGGGTCTAATGAAGGAAAGATATATGGGGGTGTTAGTAAAAAGAAAATAAAAAATAAGTTCCTCAACCATTTTAATATTTTATTTGTTAAGTCATAAAATCAATAATATCTCAATGAATATTTTGATAGTTTTACATATCTAAGGTGTCACTCAATAAATATTACAAGAAAAGAATATGAAATTATATTCTTATATTCCTCTGGATAATGGGATTAATTATAGAAACTGGCAATCATTTAGGGTATAAAACCATGTAATAAGTCAATATAAGGTAATTTCAAAAAAGTTGAAATTTAGTTAAATTAATAGGCTCAATAATCATTCTAATATTATAAACAATGGAAAACATGAGTTTTAAACAATTCTTGAAATAAAATTTTCTCTTATTTAAATGGGTATAATAATTTTCAGGTTTGAAGAATGCATCCAAATGAAAAATAACTCCTAGAGAAATGAGAACAAGATAAAATTCTTATGTATCAAAAGTGAAAATCATGAAAAAATCCCCACATGTAGAATGAGACAGTTTCCATATTTTCCATGTAAGTAACAAGGAAGTGGTAAAGAAGATAAATTTGTAGGAATTAAAATGGGAATTTTGAAATGGAATGCTAAGGAATCGATATTTCCCTATAAGAAGTGGCATTCCATGGGTTAACATGGTAAATTTTTACTTGAAATTGGGAAATCTAAAAATGGGTTTAGAAATAATAATCCTACACTAGATAAGAAATTAGTCCATATGATTGGAAAAAATATGTAGTAAAATAGGTATGTGCATAGTATGATGACTAATTAAAGACATTTTATTTAAATACACTCTTGTTTATACAATAAAACTCAATGGAAAAAATAAAAACTATTAATGGATGAATATGACTTAAGCATAACTATAAATATGAGAAAACATACGAAATATGGGGTTCCTCCCATAAATTACTAAAACATTACATCATCATCCAGATGGATTCAGAAAACTATAAGGCAGTTCCATCCATCGGCTCAGTCTCTCTTATGTGATCTACAGTTACTTGTGGTAGTGTCAACTATCTCTCGAGGTCCTTTGGTAGGACTGATCACTTTAGTATCATATCTATCATGGATCTATTTCGTATATAAGGGTATTTGTGCTCATGGTTGTGGTTGTTGTAACAACCCGATATTTTATGATATGTATTATTTTTAATTTATTTGATGTCATGTGTTTTATGGTACAACAGGATTATCTTGTGCTATACGCAACACCGTATTAGTTTGCAGTATACGCAACACTATTCTTAGATTGTGTTACACACAATTTCAAGTTATTTGGATAATAGTCATTCTACACAACATTGAGTGTATATATATATATATATTCAATGTATAAATTAAATATGGTTGGATTCTGTTATATGAAACAACAAAGGAGTCTTGCACAACACGGAACCCTAACTTGGCTTTCATTAAACGCAATCGCGACCTTCCTCGATAGCGTGTGTTGTACGCAATACCAGGTTTTACTCAATAACGATATATTATTATAATATTATTATGAACTAGCCGTTACGAATAGTATTAACTAAATTTTGAATTTTATAACATTATTATTCATCTTACACATTTTCTAGAACATGGTATAAGAACAAAATTATCTTTTCGGGTAAAATAAGTATTTTTCAAAAAATGCAGTTTTGCCGCCTTTTGATGGCTCACCCACATTAAATCTAGTTTTTGAAATTTTTATAAGTTCAATTTTACAAAATAAAATTATTTTTTGGAATCAGGATATAAAATTTTACCTTGGATAAATTTTTCATATTATTCTAATAACTTTCATATTTTAATGAATAGTAAAAACATGCTATATTTTAATTAAAAACAACTTTTTTCATCGTAATAACTTATGTGGTTAAATAATAATATTGAATAGTTTTAAAGTATAAATATAATATATTTTTACCATTTAATATAATTTATGTCATTATCCTTGATTTTACATTGAATTCGTAGGTTAAAAAAATTCAATCTTTTGCAATGTTTTAAACAAAAACCCATTTTCTTTCGACAACATGATTAATTTTAATTTAATTTCTGAAAATTATGTGTATTGAATTTGGAAAAATGGATTCCATATTTGGAATCAGTGGGTCCAATTTATATTAATAGACTACTTTTTATTTTTGGGCTTTATGAATAGTAACAATGGTAAATTTTATTTACCGTAGTAAGAAGTAAATTGGGTAATTAAGGGTAAATATAATATTATAAAATTTTCCTAATACCTGTATTAATAGAATTGGATGATTATAATTTGTCCTAAGTCATATTTGTGTCGAAATGGAATCCATTAGAACCCACTTGGAGGTGATTAAGACCTTTAGTTTATTTTATTTAAAGGAAAGTGAAATATGTCTCACTCAACTTTAATAATTAATGTATTTTTAATATAAGTTTATACAGAATATAAATTCGGTTATAAATACTAATTTTAAAGATAAAATGTTTTTATTTGTC
This sequence comes from Viscum album, assembly GCA_963277665.1. NCBI lineage: Eukaryota > Viridiplantae > Streptophyta > Magnoliopsida > Santalales > Viscaceae > Viscum > Viscum album. The sequence goes on along the minus strand of OY728121.1, from coordinate 1,070,432,988 downwards.
ATGGTAATTTATTTGTAATTTTTAAGAGTTATTTAATTAACTTATTATCTTATACATTAATCATGCAGAAATTATTTATTTAGTGAAAAATCAATAATATAGTTTTTATTGAAATATTAATACATATAAAAAGGCCCAAAAATCTTCACAAAACTTATTGTTAGTTTATATATAAACCCTAATAATCTAATGGCCGAATTTTTGGCCATTTGTATCCTTATTAAGGTGATTATGACACTTATATTATTTTATTTTAAATGATGCCAAAGTTGTCACCTTCATAATTTAATAAATATAACAATTTATATATAGTGATTTTAAGATGATAAAGTCGAGTAAAAGTATTATTGTGAAAGTTAATAAATTTATCTTTGTCATAGGATTTTATTTTTAATTTTTATGCAACAAATAAGTATATTAAATAATTATACAAACATGTTGTAGTAATTATTTTATTAAGAGATAAACCAAATAAATGGTTTTAAAAATAATAAAATAAATATTATATGAACTATTTAATGTGATCCACTAATTTTATAGATACATATAACCTTTTATAAATCTATTTAAGCTTTTATTTAGAACATATAGTCTGTATATAATTTATTTAAATTCAAATAAATGAATAGTGTCAAAATTGACACTATTGTTATTTTATAAAAATAACATATTATAAAACTGTTTAAAAATCACAAAAATATTTAAAAAGTATAAATTTAAATTTATATGGTGTAAAACGTTATAAAGTATCCAATTATGGACAATTAACAACAAAAAAGTAATTAGTTGGTATAATTTAAAATTTAGAATTTTATTACCACAAATAAAATTAAATTGATTAAATAAGGATAGATCAAGTTGATAATGTTTAAAATAAATTACTAACATGTCTAAACTTTATTGGTTGATGCGATTACAACCCTATATCATCTATGCTTCGTATTTGAGTCATTTTGGAAGTTTTTATGTGGGTTTGGGATTTAATATAAATTAATATTTTCTTATATTTTTAAAGGTGCCCCTCCCCTCCCTTATAAAAGGGCACCTCCTCCCTCTCTTCCTCACACCAATTGGAGCCTTCACGCTCGGCAAACCCCAGCAAAATTCTCTTCTCCACTTCCCTAGAAACATCCTAGAGGTCTTGGTCTTCTTCAAAGACCAATTTTATTGCCCTAAGAGGAGGTCTCAAAGAGGTGCTTCAAAGAAGATGAGGTTCAGATCCATACGAAGCATATCGGACCTAAGGTAAGGGATAATTATTCCAATCTCATTATTATCCGAGATTGTTTACTCGTAAGTATTTATTGGGGGTTATGTTTATTATCCATGTCTATATGCTCTCAAAATGTTTTCATAAAATGTTTACTTTACTTCCATGTATGTTTAAGACATTTTTACACTTTTCTTACTTTTACCACATCGTATGGAAGGAATATTTCTTTTGTTTACCATATGAGGTACTTTTTTACATTTCCGACAAAAGTACGAGGAAATTGTTATTATTTTACTTATACGGCGTGAAAGGATTTTTACAGTTTCATAATGCCTCATTTTCATGAAGATTCTTCTACAAGATTTTATGATTATTTTCAACAAAATCCTTTCCTTTTAAAATTGAATGGCATTTTGTGAAAAGAAAATGATTTTGAAAAAGAAAGGATATTTTCCTCAAGAATTCATTTAAAGTGTTCTATCAAAACCATTTTCCATCTATGATGAAATTATTTCATATGTGTATGTTTCAAGTATAATATCTCTATGATTTACAAGTTTTCACTATTCTTATGATGAAATATCCATTTGTTTTATATGGATTATGTGATGATGATATGATGTTTATGAAACTCATTTTATTCTTTGGGTTATGATGAATGTTTTATGTTTATGTTGTGGCACAAGTAAAAATGATTTCATTATGAGATGGGTGGGACCTATATCTCCCTTCAATGCATTGGGTAACGATTTATATCTCATGAGATAGACATGGCTGGAACGGTAAGTTAATCCGGTTCAGTGTTACAGGACTGAAACGAGGAGTGAACTTGATTCAGAAAGGGACTTTGTCCACTAAGATGGTCATGGTAGTAATGCCTTGGCTACTATGGAAATCATTACACGCGCTTAATGGATTCCACAATTACATGCTTTATTCCTATGCTATTTTATCATGATTGATGTTCCATTATGATCTATTCCTTATGTACTACCATGTTTTATGTCATTGCTCAAGATTTTGATGTTTAAATATTATGTTCATGTTTTTAAGTTCAAATGTATATGGTTTGTTTTATTCTATCCATGCTTACCCTTACTGAGCATTTGAGCTCACCCTTTTTATGTTTCTTTTCCCCCCGGATTAAAAGAAAGGTTTTAGGTAAGGAAACAAAAAGGGGAGGATCGTTATGGGAGATGTTAAAGATATTTCAACATGATTAGAAGTTTATATTCCAAGTTTTCAAAGACACTAAACTATTACCGTCCTTGTGTGTCTATTTTTGTTATGTATTAGATATTACGCAAAAGTAATTTAATGTCCATGAACGTCAAGCTTCGGGCCTCTACAGTTGTTATCAGAGGAAAGATTTAATCAACCATTAGAAACTGGGATGCGAGAACTTTATTTAGATCCCTAGAGATATTTCTAAGGTATGTCTAGGGATATACCTAAGGATAAGTATACGTATAGGATATAGTCCTAGAACTACGGTAACGATCATAGAATTTAACCTAAGATGTTGGATATTGAGGGTACTCCCCCTTTACTATGTTGCTTTCCCTAGCATGGTTTTTTCCTCTCACACTATTCTTTTTGGGTTTTAGAAAATGGATGGAAACAGGAAGATTCACGATAATGGAGGATATGACGGACAATGGAATGATATTCTTCATGACAACCAAATGAAATGGGATTTGGAAGTCTAAACATCGTTATTTTGCCTAATCAGCAATCTCATAATATGATCAATAATCTCAACTTTGGTAAGATTCCAGACTCAGATAATAAGAGAAATATTGAGTTTCATGATGATCATAGAGGAAAGAAAGTTCAATTTTCCTCATGTAAATCATGTGGGAAGAGGCATCAGGGAGATTATTTCAAAGGAACTAGAAGATGCTTTGGGTGTGGAAAAGAAGGACACAAAGCCAGTAAGTGCAAAGGAAAAGGTTCAGTTAACACCACGGACAAGGATAATGGTATTTCTACGACTTCAACAATGATTAGATGTTTTAAATGTGGAATGTATGGGCATTATGCAAACCAATTCCCTAAGGGAAAATATCATGAAGATAATCATAATGGTCATATGGGTAGTATTTATGTGGATGATGATGAAGAGACTACAAATGAAATATGAGATGAAATAAATGATGAAGCTCAGCTAGTGGTTTAAGAAGTTAGTGGAATGATTGTATGTTTATAAAGAATAATTTATGGTACCATGGAATAAATAATCATCTAAGGATTGTTAAACTATTGTTTTTCCTAAAGTATATAAAAGTATATGTTGAATGGTACTGGTAACCATGGAAGGTTATTCATATATTTTTGGAAAGTAGATGATATGTGCATAATGAAGGGATAAGAAGATAATGAGATGTTTTATTGTATTCATGAGATCATGACTGATATAAGACTAAGTGATATTATGGTTTGATTATATAGATTTTTTGGGATTTTGGTATGTGGAAAGAGTTACCATTTGACAGTATTCATGATTTCACTAAGGTTCTATGGTAATTTATGTTTCAAGAGAATATATGACTAAGGTGTTCATGTGTTTGGAATTCAACCAATAAGATATATCTTATGATATATGTGGGATAAATGCTTCAATTCACATTCTTGGTAGATAACCTTTCTAGTAATTGTTTTCTTTATACTATGAGCTTGGACCAAAGTATTTTAGATAAGCCTAAATATTGGAATGGATTATGTTGGAAATAAGTTAGTATTGTTTAAGTTTAGAACTTTTTTTCGATATTATTTATGGGATGTCATAGTAATGTAGTTTTAGAAAAAGGACAACCTGCAGGACGAGCGACAGCCCATCGCGTCGGACAAGGCTGTGGAAATCGAACCCACAACCTAAGTGCGACAGGCCTTTATCGCCTACCACGGGCCTACAAGAAGTCCTTGGTTAGTATAAACTAGTTTTTTTATTAATCGTTATGATATATGAAGTATAAGTTCATTTTTGGAACCATATACGATTAATCTGACTATAAGACGGACTTATAACTTTTGTTAACCTTTTGTTTGAAACAGAGGGAATGACCCATCATTCTATCACATGATCTACTAATACTTCACGAATAACAAATTCAACTTCATTTCTTTAAGAGATGAAGTGTAAATTGTTCAAAGAACGAACAATAGTGAGATTGTACCAAAATCAAGCAAGTATTTCTTCTAATTCAAATACTTCAACTTTTGGGAAATGATCTTGAAAACCAAAAATGTTGTCCTAGTGCCCTTATATCCAATGAATCATATGGTACCATAGATCATCACAAATATATGGCTTTGTGATTGTTGGATTTTTCATAGCCATGTCTTCTACCACTCTCCATCATAACTTGATGGTTAGATTTTTCTTCCATATCCATATTTTCACCTATGTTCTCTTATATGGAAACCCAGTGATGAGTTACTTTGGGTAACCATTATGTTTCATACTTTTGTTTTTAAAAGATACATTTTGGTATTCCTTTTTACGATGTGGGTTTCTATTAAAGAAGCTTTCGAATAGTAAACCATTTATAACCCTGACGAATTTCGAGGGAGAAATTCATTTTAAGGGGGGTAGAATGTAACAAACCGATATTTTATGATAAGTATTATTTTTAATTTATTTGATGTCATGTTTTTTATGCTACAACAGGATTATCTTGTGCTATACGCAACACCGTATTAGTTTGTAGTAAACACAACACTATTCTTAGATTGTGTTACACACAATTTCAATTTCATTTGATAATAGTCATTCTACGCAACATTGAGTGTATATATATATATTCAATGTATAAATGAAATATTGTTGGATTATGTTATATGAAACAAAAAAATAGTCTTGCACAACACGCAACCCTAACTTGGCTTTCATTACACGCAATCGTGACCTTCCTCGATAGCGTGTGTTGTACACAATACTGGGTTTTACTAAACAACGGTATATTATTATAATATAATTATGAACTAGACGTTATGAATATTATTAACTAAAATTTGAATTTTATAACATTATTATTCATCTTACACATTTTCTAGAACATGGTATAAGAACAAAATAAATTTTTCGGGTACAATAAATATTTTTCAAAAAATGCAGTTTTGCCGCCTTTTGATGGTGCACCCACTTTAAATCTAGTTTTTGACATGTTTATAAGTTCAATTTTACAAAATAAAATTATTATTTGGAATCAGGATATAAAATTTTACCATGGATATATTTTCCATATTATTCTGATAACTTTCATATTTTAATGAATAGTAAAAACATGCTATATTTTAATTAAAAACAACTTTTTTCATCGTAATAACTTATGTGGTTAAATAATAATATTGAATTGTTTTAAAGAATAAATAGAATATATTTTTACCATTTAATATAATGTATGTCATTAGCCTTGATTTTACATTGAATTTATAGGTTAAATAAATTCAATCTTTTGCAATGTTTTAAACAAAAACCTGTTTTCTTTCGACAATGGGATTAATTTTAATTTAATTTCTGAAAATTCTATATATTGAATTTGGAAAAATGGATTCCATATTTGGAATCAGTGGGTCCAAATTATATTAATAGACTACTTTTTATTTTTGGGCTTTATGAATAGTGACAACGGTAAATTTTATTTACCCTAGTAAAAGGTAAATTGGGTAATTAAGGGTAAATATAATATTATAAAATTATCCTAATACTTTTCTTAATACAATTGGATGATTATAATTTGTCATAAGTCATATTTGGGTCGAAATGGAATCCATTAGAACCCACTTGGATGTGATTAAGACCTTTATTTTATTTTATTTAAAGGAAAGTGAAATATGTCTCACTCAACTTTAATAATTATAGTATTTTTAATATAAGTTTATACAGAATATAAATTTGGTTATAAATACTCATTTTATAGATAAAATGTTTTTTTTTCATGGTAATTTATTTTTAATTTTTAAGAGTTATTTAATTACCTTATTATCTTATACATTAATGATGCAGAAATTATTTATTTAGTGAAAAATCAATAATATAGTTTTTATTGAAATATTAATACATATCAAAAGGCCCAAAAATCTGCACAAAACTTATTTTTAGTGTATATATAAACCCTAATCATCCACTGGCCTAATTGGTGGCCATTTGGATCCTTATTAAGGTGATTATGACACTTATATTATTTTATTTTAAATGATGTCAAAGTTGTCATCTTCATAATTTAATAAATATAACAATTTAACTATTGTGATTTTAAGATGATAAATTCGAGTAAAAGTATTATTGTGAAAGGTAATAGATTTATCTTGGTCATAGGATTATATTTTTATTTTTTATGAAACAAATAAGTATATTAAATAATTATAAAAAAAATTGTAGTAATTATTTTATTAAGAGATAAACCAAATAAATGGTTTTAAAAATAATAAAATAAATATTATATGAACTATTTAATGTGATCCACTAATTTTCTAGATACATATGGCCTTTTATGAATCTATTAAATCTTTTATTTAGAACATATCTTCTGTATATAATTTATTTAAATTCCAATAAATGAATAGTGTCAAAATTGACACTATTGTTATTTTATAAAAAAACATATTAAAAAATTGCTTAAAAATCACAAAAATATTTAAAAATTATAAATTTAAATTTATATGGACTAAAATGTTATAACGTATCCAATTATGGAAAATTCACAACAAATAAGTAATTATTTGGTATAATTTAATATTTAGAATTTTATTACCACAAATAAAATAAAATTGATTAAATAAGGATAAATCAAGTTGATAATGTTTAAAATAAATTCCGAACATGTCTAAATTTTATTGGTTGATGAGATTATAACCCTATCTCATATAATATTCGTATTTGAGTCCTTTTGGATGTTTTTAAGTGGGGTTGGGATTTAATATAATTTAATATTTTCTTATATTTCCAAAGGTGCCCCTCCCCTCCCATATAAAAGGGCACCTCCTCCCTCTCTTCCTCACACCAATTTGAGCCTTCATGCTCGGCCAAACCCTGCCAAATTCTCTTCTCCACTTCCCTAGAAACATCCTAGAGGTCCGGGTCTTCTTCAAAGACCAATTTTATTTCCCTAAGAGGAGGTCTCAAAGAGGCGCTTCAAAGAAGAGGAGGTTCGGATCCATACGAAGCATATCGTACCTAAGATAAGGGATAATTATTCCAATCTCATTCTTATCTGAGATTGTTTACTTGTACATATTTACTGGGGTTTATGTTTATTATCCATGTCTATATCCTCTCAAAATGTTTTCATAAAATGTTTACTTTACTTCCATGTATGTTTCAGACATTTTTACACTTTTCTTACTTTTACCACATCGTATGGAAGGAATCCTTATTTTGTTTACCATACGAGGTACTTTTTGACATTTCTGACAAAAGTAAGAGGAAATCGTTATTTTTTTTACTTATACGGCGTGAACGGATTTTTACGGTTTCATAACGCCTCATTTTCATGATGGTTCGTCTACAAGATATTTTGATTATTTTCAAAAAAATCCTTTCCTTTAAAAATTGAATGGCATTTTGTGAAAAGAAAATGATTTTGAAAAAGAAAGGATATTTTTCTCAAGAATTCATTTCAAGTGTTTTATCAAAACCATTTTCCATCTAAGATGAAATTATTTCATATGTGTATGTTTCAAGTATAATGTCTCTTTGATTTACATGTTTTCACTTTTCTTATGATGAAATATCCATTTGTTTTATAAGGATTATGTGATGATGATATGATGTTTATGAAACCCATTTTATTCTTTAGGTTATGATGAATGTTTTAAGTTTATGTTGTGGCACAATTAAGAATGATTTTATTATGAGATGGGTGGGACCTATATCTCCCTCCAATGCATTGGGTAACGATTTATATCTCATGAGATAGACATGGCTAGAACGGTAAGTTAATCTGGTTCAGTGTTATGGGACTGAAACGAGGAGTGAACTTGATTCAGAAAGGGACTTTTTCCACTAAGATGGTCATGGAAGTAATTCCTTGGCTACTCTGGAAATCATTAAATGTGCTTAATGTATGCCACAATTACATGCTTTATTCCTATGCTATTTTATCACGATTGATGATCCATTATGATCTATGCCTTACGTACTTCCATGTTTTATGTCATTGCTCAATATTTTGATGTTTAAATATTATGTTCATGTTTTTAAGTTCAAATGTATATGGTTTGTTTATTTTCTCCATGCTTACCCTTACTGAGCATTTGAGCTCACCCTTTTTATGTTTCTTTTCCCCAAGGATTAAAAGAAAGGTTCTAGGTAAGGAAATAAAAAGGGGAGGATCGTTATGGGAGATGTTGAAGATCTTTCAAAATGATTAGAAGTTTATATTCCAAGTTTCCAAAGACACTAAACTATTATGGTCCTTGTGTGTTTGTTTTTGTTATGTATTAGATATTCTGCAAAAGTAATGTAATGTCCATGAACGTCAAGCTTCGGGCCTCTACAGTTGGTATCAGAGGAAAGCTTTTGTCAACCTTTGGAAACTCAGATGTGAGAACTTTATTTAGATCCCTAGAGATATTTCTAAGGTATGTCTAGTGATATCCCTAAAAATAAGTCTACGTATTGGATATAGTCCTAGAACTACGGTAACGATCATAGAATTTAACTTAAGATGTCGGATATTGAGGGTACTCCCCCTTTACTATGTTGTTTTCCCTAGCATGATTTTTTCCTCTCACACTATTCTTTTTGGGCTTTAGAAAATGGTTGGAAATAGGAAGATTCACGATAATGGAGGATATGATGGACAATGGAATGATATTCTTCATGAGAAACCAAATGAAATGGGATTTGGAAGTCCAAACATCGTTATTATGCCTAATCAGTAATCTCATAATATAATCAATAATCTCAACTTTGGTAAGATTCCAGACTCAGATAATAAGAGAAAGATGGAGTTTCATGATGATCATAGAGGAAAGAAAGTTCAATTTCCATCATGTAAATCATGTGGGAAGAGGCATCAGGGAGATTGTTTCAAAGGAACTGGAAGATGCTTTGGGTGTGGAAAAGAAGGACACAAAGCCAGTAAGTGAAAAGGAAAAGGTTCAGTTAACACCATGGACAAGGATAATGGTATTTCTATGACTTCAAAAATGATTGGATGTTTTAAATGTGGAATGTATGGGCATTATGCAAAACAATGCCCTAAGGGAAAATCTCATGAAGAGAATCAGCATAGTCATATGGGAAGTATTTATGTGGATGATGATGAATAGACTACAAATGAAATATGAGATGAAATAAATGATGAAGCTCAGCTAGTGGTTTAAGAAGTTAGTGGAATGATTGTATGTTTATAAAGAATAATTTATGGTACTATGGAATAAATAATCATCTAAGGATTGTTACACTATTGTTTTTCCTAAATTATATGAAAGTATATGTTGAATGGTACCGGTAACCATGGAAGGTTATTCAGATATTTTTGGAAAGTAGATGATATGTGCATAATGAAGGGATAAGAAGATAATGAGATGTTTGATTGTATTCATGAGCTTATGACTGATATTAGTACTAAGTGATATTATGGTTTGATTATATAGATTTTTTAGGATTTTGGTATGTGGAAGGAGTTACCTTTTGACAGTATTCATGTTTTCACTAAGGTTCTATGGTAATTTATGTTTCAAGAGAATATATGACTAAGGTATTCATGTGTTTGGAATGCATCCAATAAGATATATCTTATGATATATGTGGGATAAATATTTGTATTCACATTCCTGGTAGATAACCTTTCTAGTAATTGTTTTCTTTATACTATGAGCTTAGACCTAAGTATTTTAGATAAGCCTAAATATTGGAATGGATTATGTTGGACATAAGTTAGTATTGTTTAAGGATAGAACTTTTTTTTGATATTATTTATGGGATGTCATAGTATTGTAGTTTTAGAAAAAGGACAACCTGCAAGACGGGCGACAACCCCTCGCGTTGGACAAGGCTGTGGAAATCGAACCCACAACCAAAGTGTGACAGGACTTTATCACCTACCACTGGCCTACATGAAGTCCCTGGTTAGTAGAAACTAGTTTTATTTTATTAATTGGTATGATATATGAAGTATAAGTTCATTTTTGGAACCATATACGATTAATCTAACCATAAGATGGACTTATAACTTTTGCTAACCTTTTGTTTGAAACAGATGGAATGACCCATCATTCTATCAAATGATCTGCTAACACTTCACGAATAACAAATTCAACATCATGTCATTAAGAGATGAAGTTTAAATTTTTCAAAGAACGAACAATAGTGAGATTGTACCAAAATCAGGCAAGTATTTCTTCTAATTCAAATTCTTCAACTTTTGGGAAATGATCTTGAAAACCAAAAATGTTGTCCTAGTGCCCTTATATCCGATGAATCATATGGTACCTTAGATCATCACAAATATATGGCCTTGTTGGCTTTTTCATAGCCATGTCCTCTACCACTCTCCATCAGAACATGATGGTTATTTTTTTCTTCCATATCCATATTTTCACATATGTTCTCCTATATGGAAACCCAGTGATGAGTTACTTTGGGTAACCATTACATTTCATACTTTAGTTTTTTAAAGATAAGTTTTGGTATTCCTTTTTACGATGTGGGTTTATATTAAAGAAACTTTCGAATAGTAAACCATTTATAACCCCGACGAATTTCGAGGGAGAAATTCATTTTAAGGGGGGTAGAATGTAACAACCCGATATTTTATGATAAGTATTATTTTTAATTTATTTGATGTCATGTGTTTTATTCTACAACAGGATTATCTTGTGCTATACGCAACACCGTATTATTTTTCAGTATACGCAACACTATTCATAGATTGTGTTACACACAATTTCAAGTTCGTTTGATAATAGTCATTCTACGAAACATTGAGTGTATATATATATATATTCAATGTATAAATGAAATATGATTGGATTCTATTATATGAAACAACAAAGGAGTCTTTCACAACACGCAACCCTAACTTGGCTTTCGTTGCACGCAATCGCGACCTTCCTCGATAGCGTGTGTTGTACGCAATACCGGGTTTTACTAAACAACGGTATATTATTATAATATTATTATGAACTAGACGTTATGAATATTATTAACTAAATTTTGAATTTCATAACATTATTATTCATCTTACACATTTTCTAGAACATGGTATAAGAACAAAATAAATTTTTCGGGTAAAATAAGTATTTTTGAAAAAATGCAGTTTTGCCGCCTTTTGATGGCACACCCACTTTAAATCTAGTTTTTGACATGTTTATAAGTTCAATTTTACAAAAATAAAATTATTATTTGGAATCAGGATATAAAATTTTACCTTGGATACATTTTTCATATTATTCTGATAACTTTTATATTTTAATGAATAGTAAAAACATGCTATATTTTAATTAAAAACAACTTTTTTCATCACAATAACATATGTGGTTAAATAATAATATTTAATGGTTTTAAAGTATAAATAGATTATATTTTTACCATTTAATATAAGTTATGTCATTATCCTTGATTTTAAATTGAATTCATAGGTTAAATAAATTCAATCTTTTGCAATGTTTTAAACAAAAACCCGTTTTCTTTCCACAACGAGATTTATTTAAATTTAATTTCTGAAAATTCTGTGTATTGAATTTGGAAAAATGGATTCGATATTTGGAATCAGTGGGTCCAAATTATATTAATAGACTAATTTTTATTTTTGGGCTTTATGAATAGTAACAACGGTAAATTTTATTTACCTTAGTAAAAGGTAAATTGGGTAATTAAGGGTAAATATAATTTTATAAAATTATCCTAATACTTGTCTTAATACAATTGGATGATTATAATTTTTCCTAAGTCATATTTGGGTCGAAATGGAATCCATTAGAACCCACTTACAGGTGATTAAGACCTTTAGTTTATTTTATTTAAAGGAAAGTGAAATATGTCTCACTCAACTTTAATAATTAAAGTATTTTTAATATAAGTTTATACAGAATATAAATTCGGTTATAAATACTCATTTGGAATATAAAATGTTTTTCTTTGTCATGGTAATTTATTTGTAATTTTTAAGAGCTATTTAATTACCTTATTATCTTATACATTAATGATGCAGAAATTATTTATTTAGTGAAAAATCAATAATATAGTTTTTATTGAAATATTAATACATACCAAAAGGGCCAAAAATCTATAAAAAACTTATTGTTAGTGTATATATAAACCCTAATCATCCACTGGCCTAATTGTTTGCCATTTGGATCCTTATTAAGGTGATTATGACACTTATATTATATTATTTTAAATGATGCCAAAGTTTTCACCTTCATAATTTAATAAATATAACAATTTAACTATTGTGATTTTAAGATGATAAATTAGAGTAAAATTATTATTGTGAAAGGTAATAGATTTATCTTTGTCATTGTATTTTCGTTTTAATTTTTATGCAGCAAATAATTATATTAAATAATTATACAAAAATGTTGTAGTAATTATTTTATTAAGAGATAAACCAAATAAATGGTTTTAAAAATAATAAAATAAATATTATATGAACTATTTAATGTGATCCACTAATTTTCTAGATACATATGACCTTTTATTAATCTATTAAAGCTTTTATTTAGAACATATCTTCTATATATAATTTATTTAAATTCAAATAAATGAATAGTGTCAAAATTGACACTATTGTTATTTTATAAAAAAACATATTATAAAATTGTTTAAAAATCACAAAAATATTTAAAAATTATAAATTTAAATTTATATGGTCTAAAATGTTATAATGTATCCAATTATGGACAATTAACAACAAATAAGTAATTATTTTGTATAATTTAAAATTTAGAATTTTATTACCACAAATAAAATTAAATTGATTAAATAAGGATAAATCAAGTAGATAATATTTAATATAAATTCCTAACATGTCTAAATTTTATTGGTTGATGAAATTACAACCCTATCTCATCTAATATTCGTATTTGAGTCATTTTGGAAGTTTTTATGTGGGGATGGGATTTAATATAAATTAATATTTTCTTATATTTCCAAAGGTGCCCCTCCCCTCCCTTATAAAAGGGCACCTCCTCCCACTCTTCCTCACGCCAATTTGAGCCTTCAAGCTCGGCCAACCCCTACCAAACTCTCTTCTCCACTTCCCTAGAAACATCCTAGAGGTCCTGGTCTTCTTCAAAGACCAATTATATTGCCCTAAGAGGTGGTCTCAAAGAGCCGCTTCAAAGAAGAGGAGGTTCGGATCCATACGAAGCATATCAGACCTAAGGTAAGGGATAATTATTCCAATCTCATTCTTATCCGAGATTGTTTACTCATAAGTATTTACTGGGAGTTATGTTTATTATCCATGTCCATATGCTCTCAAAATGTTTTCATAAAATGTTTACTTTACTTCCTTGTATGTTTAAGACATTTTTACACTTTTCTTACTTTTACCACATCGTATGGAAGGAATCCTTCTTTTGTTTACCATACGAGGTACTTTTTGACTTTTCCGACAAAAGTACGAGGAAATTGTTATTTTTTTACTTATACAGCGTGAACGGATTTTTACGGTTTCATAACGCCTCATTTTCATGAAGCTTCCTCTACATGATTTTATGATTATTTTCAACAAAATACTTTCCTTTTAAAATTGAATGGAATTTTGTGAAAAGAAAATGATTTTGAAAAAGAAAGGATATTTTCCTCAAGAATTCATTTCAAGTGTTTTATCAAAACCATTTTCCATCTAAGATGAAATTATTTCATATGTGTATGTTTCAAGTATAATATCTCTATGATTTACATGTTTTCACTTTTCTTATGATGAAATATCCATTTGTTTTATATGGATTATGTGATGATGATATGATGTTTATGAAACCCATTTTATTCTTTGCGTTATGATGAATGTTTTAAGTTTATGTTGTGGCACAAGTAAGAATGATTTCATTATCAGATGGGTGGGACCTATATCTCCCTAAAATGCATTGGGTAAAGATTTATATCTCATGAGATAGACATGGCTGGAACGGTAAGTTAATCTGGTTCAGTGTTACAGGACTGAAACGAGGAGTGAACTTGATTCAGAAAGGGACTTTGTCCACTAAGATGGTCATGGAAGTGTTGCCCTAGCTACTATGGAAATAATTACATGTGCTTAATGGATGCCACAATTACATGCTTTATTCCTATGCTATTTTATCATGATTGATTATCTATTATGATCTATGCCTTACGTACTACCATGTTTTATGTCATTGCTCAAGATTTTGATGTTTAAATATTATGTTCATGTTTTTAAGTTCAAATGTATATGGTTCGTTTTATTTTATCCATGATTACCCTTACTGAGCATTTGAGCTCACCCTTTTTATGTTTCTTTTCCCCCATGATTAAAATAAAGGTTTTAGGTAAGGAAACAAAAAGGGGAGGATCGTTATGGGAGATGTTGAAGATCTTTCAACAATATTAGAAGTTTATCTTCCATGTTTCCAAAGACACTAAACTATTACGGTCCTTTTGTGTCTGTTTTTGTTATGTATTAGATATTCCTCAAAAGTAATGTAATGTCCATGAACGTCAAGCTTCAGGCATCTACAGTTGTTGAGCATGAATCTCATGTAAGAGATGCAGATGTTGATTCTCTATCTTGGCCAGCAACTGAGTCACTCGTCATGCAAGGATAGATGGTGGAACAGGTGCATCGACAACCACATGTGAAATAGAGGATCTAGACATGGAAACTATAAAACAATAAATATTTCAAAAATATGATAAGTAAAATAGTGAAAAATTAGTTTTCAATATATAGATAATGTGTAATATTATAAAATGAAGGGAATCAAATAATTAAGAGAAAATAAACAAGCCTTGATACATATGAAAAAAATTAGATATGAGTATGTTTTTCAACTAATATAATCTAGAATACCCAAAAATCTCTTCCAACTTCTACTCATGATCAGAGGGTAGATGTATCTGGCATGGCTGGTCAATGGTCATGATGTCAGAGGGGTATGGTGGGTCAGCTACTGAGGGAAGTTTTCTGGTGCTAGAAAGATGATTCGGGGTATGTGGTTTGGAGGTTTTGATCCTCAGTGGGGTCATTTTTCTAGAATATGGATCAACAAATGGAACCTCATTGGATGTGGTGGTGGATAGTCCCTTTCCCTATAAGGATTACTCAGCAAGGTAATCCTACTGGGTAGTAGGGTCTGAGTGCTTTGATGGTTGGTCGGCTTATGATGTGGGTTGGCATGGAGTGGTAAAAGAATAGGATCTAGCAAGGAATGATGGTGGTTGAGTTGATTTAGAAGATGAAGGTGGTGGCAGGGGAATGCGAACACATTAAAAAATGGATGCACATATACTCAGAGATCCATATAAGGTTCTCCATATTGTAAAGCTGCAGGGCCTAGAAATCTATTGAAAATGAATGGGTGGGTGAAGGAGTAGTGTATGTGGTGGTGGTGGTGGTACATATAGTGATATGGTAGGTAGGGGTTGGAGGTGAAGTGGTTATTAGAGGGGGTGCAAGGTCCATTGCATGATCTCTTTAAGACTCATCAGAAACAACATGGACTCTTGGAACCCATTGATAGGAATCACCGTCCTTGATTAGAAGCTTCATCTTGTGCAGCAAAACCAGATCGACGGATTCCATCAAACTAAGGGAGGTGAGTGGAAAGGAATCGTAAAAAAATATCCAGATACTAGTCTAGGTGAGTGTCCATAGAACATCCCATTAATGTGCCATTATTCCTCTGATTTTGAAGTCAAATGTAATATACGAACTGAGTAGCCATCTTGTTTCCAAGGTCTCCATAGCTATAACAATAATTTGGACATCAATTTGACTAACACAACCAAGGGGCTCGGCTCTGGTGAACCTGGTATATTTCTGTCATCTATACAAGATTCGGAGTGATGGGCATTAGAGATGGGTGGATTTGGTAATCTTGGGATCAGTCTCAATTTGGTCATCATGATCAATCATCCACCAAATCCACCTCAAATTGTTCTTTGGAGGTTCGACCTGTTGTGTAGGAAATACCATACAAGCACCAAAGTCCTCTATGTAAATGGTGAGGCCAATACCGAATTCTAAAAATGAAATATCATGAGGTCATCAAACTAAAGTGGAGGCTTCCCACTAAGACCTAAATTTTGGAGAGAAATTCCAGAAACATCTCCCAGTACATATACTCACACACCTAAAAATGGATGAAATATTGAAGCACTCAACGAGATGGAGGACCTCCTGGATGATATGTAGATGAGAATGGGATCCATTTAGATGGTTTTTTTGGTCTTTTTTGGGTTCATATTCATTTTGTTGAGGGTAAAATGGTTCTTGGGTTATATAAAAGAAGTATAGGGTGAAAATGATGTTGGTCTCCATCAAATGATTCACTTGAGATTTATCGGGTGTCTTCTTGAGCAATGATCTCGGCATCAACTATAGTAGGAGGTGGGGGAGATTCTACCTGAGGTGGTAAGAGTTAAAGTGGTGTTTCATATCATGGAAAATGCACTAGAGGTTGATCCTCATGGTAGGATGATGATTTTGTAGGTGCAAGGTGCATGGTTTTTGTGCGTTCCAATGCAAGAGTATGTTAGAGGTAGCGGTGGTTGGGTGGAGGGGTTCTAGTTGGATGGTAGTGGGAGGTTTTATTTTTGATGACATCAAATATTTGATGGGGTGTTCATGAGAGGGTGGGAAGGGATGGGTGCTTCCTCAGTTATAAAGAATGAAGGATGGATGGGTTTGGTCCGTGAGGGAGGGAAGGAGGGGTGTCGTATGGATGAGAGAATGAGGGAAGGGGAGGGGTCCCATGAAGAGGGGGTTTGGGTAGTGAACCCCAGGTTCATGTATTTTTTTTTGAAAAAAGGTTTATGTAATTACAAAACCTATAATTATGTTTCGTGACGTATAATTATGAGTTTTTTTATTATTTTTCCCATAAAATGTACTTGTGGTGAAATAGGGTTACACAACATGTAACTAACCTTTTTGATTAGTTTTGGTTCAAGCCTAGTTCATTTTCTCCAAGAATGTCCTAATATATCTGATGGTATATTCTAATACCATCTAGCATAAGGTGACATATCTTAGATTACCTACCATTCAATTCTTCTTTTATAATCAAGAGCTTTATTTTTTGAGGATCATATGAATTTCAGGCTTACCACATAGCCTTTACATAATGGTTATAGATAGATTTTTCATCATTAACCATTGAAATTGAATTGTGTTCAACCTTACTTCTAATTTAAATAGTCCAATATGGTAAACCTTAAATGACTACGATGGGTCTTATCCATCTAGATTTTAGCTTCCCATCAAACAACATTAATCTCGAGTTGAATAATAGGACATTATTTCCTAGGAAAAAATGCATCATGAAATGCGTTGACCATTCCATTTCATATTTTGTTATTTTTTGACCTCTAAATTTTTATAATAAAATTTTGTTATTTCTTACAATTCATGAAATTGTTACATTCGAGCTTCTCCATCTTTCTGATAATCCAAATTGATCTTATTAATTTCACAGTAATAGAAATTATATAATTTAACGGGCATATTATTATGTTTTCCATAAACCAATTTGAAAGGTGTGGTAAAAATGGGTGTTTTGTACAGAGTGTGGTATTCCCATAATTAATCATGTAAGTTTAGACTACGGTCTTCTCCATGGAGTTTTTGATTCCCCTATATGAAAATTAAACTTTCCCACTTTTTTGCAGGTGGTAGGGAGTTCCTGTATTATATCAAATTCCATATTTATCCAACAGTCCTTTAATTTATTTCTTGGAAAAATTTATTCCACAATCACTAATGAGTATTCTAGGAAATTAAAATCTTGAACACACATTTTTCTTTATGAAGTTCATGAACAATTTTTCTATTTCATGTGTTGTAGCCTCAGCTTCTAAGCATTTGGGTATGTAGTCAATGACAAAGATAATATAGGATAGTACATGTAAATTAGTAAATGGTTCTATGAAATCTCTCCCCCATACAGTGAATATTTTTACTTCCAGGATTGGGTTTTGGTGATATTTTCTAAAATTTTCAAATCGTTCTTGTTTGTTGGATCCTATCATAGCATTGATAATAATCCCCTTAATCAGGGTGTAGTGTGGTCCACAAAATTCAACTTTAAATGATATTTTCTAACATTCCTTATAGTCCATGATGTCTTCTAGTTGGTGATGTATGTCACATGCCTAATACATATGGAATTTTATCATTTAGAATGAAGTGTCACAACAATCCATCAACTTAGCACTTAAACATGAGTGGTTCATCCCAGTTATAGTGTGATGCTTCATCTAAAAATAATATTATTTTATTGAAGGATAGTTATTGGTGTAAAAATTTACTGGTTATATGATTTGAAATATCTAACAATCATAATTTTAACTTTATGTTGAATAGGGTTTCATTGTGAAATTTGAGTTCAATGTTGGTATTCTAGTCATCCTTTATGAGTGGTAGTGGATTTTGGGACAGGTGATCAATGATGAAATTTTTTTATGCCATTGGTATCCTTGATGAAGACTTCAAACTCATAGAGGAAAATGATCCACCTTATCAGTCTTGTCTTGGAATCCTTTTTATTCATCAAATATCTCATTCTAGCATTATTTTGGTGCATAATCACCTTGGATAAAACCAAATATTAATGAAATTTCTCAAAATTATACACAACATCTAACACCTTTTTCTATCAAGTTGTGTAGTTAAATTGATTTTCATTCAGCATGTGACTGGTATAGTAGATAAGAAAAAATATGTGAACAACTTATTACCCTAAAATATCACCAATAGATAATTCACTACTGTCACTCATCAAATCAAATTCCTTATCCCAATCAGGTGAAATGATTACAGGATAAGTTGCCAGGATCTTCATTAGAGTATTTAATTCCCACCAACATTCATCGATGAATTTAAATGGAGTTTCCTTTATAAAATGTTCTTGAGACGGTGGGAAACTTTTGGTAAGTCTTTTACGAATTGCAAATAGAACCTGCATGGTACAGAAAGCTCCTTATTCCTTCGACTATTTAAGGATGAGGTAAATCATTGATCACTTTTATCTTGGAGATATCAACTTCCATGAAATTATTGGAAATTTAATGTCCAATTAATATCCCTACTTGGACCATAAACAAATTTTTGTTCTGGTTAAAACTAGTCACTTCTTTTCATAATGTTCTAGAACTAACTCAAACTTTCTTAGGCATACCTAAAACGATCTCCCAAAAACTAAAACTTTTTCCATGAAGATTAAAATAATTCCTCCTCCATGTTGTGGAATATATATTTCATGCACCTTTAAATGTTTTTGTGAATTGAACATACCTAATGACAAGATCCTAAAAGTGAAGATACCAAATCGACATGTGAATGTTGTCCTATAGTTATCATCTGGGTAGACTACAATCTGATTGTATTCTAAATATGCATCTAGGAAATCATAGAATTATTTTCCTACTAGTATTTGGAAAATTTAATATATGAAGGTAAATGGAAAATGGTTAATAAAGATATCAACATTTTGATTTATATATTCCACATATACTCTCCATCCAGTGATGGCGCGAGTTGAGATTAATTCATATTCATCATTTCTATCAACTTTGAAACCAACATTCAGGTGAAATACTTGTAGTGGGATCACCCACTCACAATAAATGATTGAAAATATTATTCCAAAATCTATATGTTTCAGAACATCTTTTTAATAACTTCTTTCATTGGTGGTGTGATTCATCTCAGATGTTTTCATTTGGGATTTTCACCTTCCTCAAGTTAAATTTTGAAGCTGAATTCAGAACAATTATGTCCTTTGATAATATCCAATCCCCAAGAAATTGATTACATATGTATTTTAAATAATTAAACCAATTTTTCATCCTATTCCACTGATAGTTCGGAGTTAATTATATCCCTTAGTGCATCAAGAATCTGTAGAATGGAATACTTGAGTGAACTGGGGAGGGGTTTCAGTTATAGTTTTGGTCACAGAATAATTAATGGTATTAAAGGTGAAATATTTTCCCTTTATAATAGATTCTATGTAGTTTAATTCCTCTATTTTATAATCCTCATCTTTATCAAATATTATTTCATCACTTTTTCCTTTCAGTATCCCTCCCTTTGGTCAGTGGGAGAGATTACTTGGAATTCAATAGTAGCATCTATTTTTTGTGCTGATTTTTCTAGATCTAACACAACTTATTCATCAGCCACTAAAAATATAATTCATCCATGATTGAAATATATTAATTATTTTCCTGTATGTGGGAATGGTTGTCATTAGATGATTAGAACATCTCCTTCCTCTTCAATGTCCCGAATGAGAGAGTCTGCTGGAAAAATGAACTTACTGACTTTGATAAGGACATAATTAATAATTCCACATGAATATTTGATTGGTTGGTCATCCAATTTAGGTAATACAATAGTTGTTTTGAGTTATCTGAGCCCCATCTTTCAGAATACACAAATCAGCATGAGGTTGATGCTATATCATATATCACACAAATCACTTCTGAAGTTGCATTCTCTCATTGTACATGAAATTGAAAATCTCCCTGGATCTCTCATTATTTTGTGGGATTTTATATTGTAAAATAGTATAACACTCTTTATTAAGTGATATGATTCATAGGTCATCCATTTTTCTTTTTCTAAATGATCTCTTTGAGAACCTTTTTATAGGTTGGAATTTTATAGATACCCCAAAAAAATGGAATTTTGACATGCAATTTGTTCAACATTTCCAAAAACTTGTTGTATTTTCCTTCAATTATTCCATTTCTTACTCTATTGAAATGGAAGGGGTAGTTTATAGGGTTGTGTAGTAAAATAAATATATTCCTTGGGGTTATTAGGTTTTTTTTGTTTTTATGGGTGCCTCTTGTTTTATTTCTTTAGTCGTTCCGTCAAATTTTTCTTTTATGAATTCTATATACTTTTTGAGATCCTTATTATTTTCATATCCACTACTTGGTTTCTAAAAATCAAGATAATCCCACATATTAGAACAATTTTCTTTGCCTCTTCCCTTGGGTATGTCTCTGTATTACCAGGTTGAGTACTTGGTAATGTCTCCGATAAGGTCCTGGAGATCTGACCTATTTGATGCTTGAGCTTTCGAAGAGGTGCCCTATGATTATGAATTTTAGATTCGTGGGTTTTCATCCTATGATCTTCCTTTTGGACAAAGTTTGAGAGTTTATTATCAAGTTTATTTTGAATTGGTACTACTAGTTGATGATATATTGGTGGAGCAGGATAGAATTGTTGTTTTTCTCTTGTTGTAAAGGGTTGTTGCGTTGCTTGTTGTGGTGGTCAGAGCACAAGATTTATTGGTATATCCTAGTGGTACTAAATTCCTGAAAGGTTATTTACCACTTATTTGTTTTTATACCCATTATTATTATTTTGTTTTTGTTGTCTGGGACTATATTGAAGATGTTGATGTGGTTGATGGAACTCTTGATTTATCTGATTGAAATTAACATAATTACTATCCTGGTTTTTTTGTACCTAAACATTTGTTTTGAATTCATGATAGAGATTTAAGACACAACACATTTTTTATGATTGAACTACAAACATAGGATTAGAAGGGGGTGATGCTGTAGGAAGTTGAAAGGATTGAAGCTTCTTGGTCAAGGCTTCTACTTTTGCAGCAAGTAGAGTATTCTCTTTGACATGGTCGATACAACACTAAGGGGGTCCATGATCAATCTACCATAGTCGAGAATTGTGATAAACATCAACCAAAATGGCTCTTCCGGATTCATGTTGGGTGAATATACTCCCTTCATCAGTATTAGCATCGAAAACTATGTGTGAGGTTAGATGGAGGCCTTGGTAAAATGTTTGGAGATGGATTCACATGTCTAGTCCATGGTGCAGACACTTTCTCATGAGTTAATTAAATCTACAATAGGCTTCACATGTTTATTATTTGTCAATATGATTGATGTTTTGTATATGATTCTGATGCGTCCATGTTTCGATTGGTGGGATATATTTTTCTAACAATTTCATGGCTTGATCTTCCCCTTTCATGATTGAATCGACAGATTGACTTTGAGAAAACATTTATCTCTATCTCATAAGGAGATAGAAAAAACTCAATGTCCTATTTCATCATAAGAAAATACCTGTTTTTGGAAGGTATCACAATATTATATGAAGCTCAAAATGTGTTCATGTGGATCTTATCTTTGAAGCCCATAGAATAGACCCATGTTTTGGATCATCTGTATGATTCTAGGTTTGATCTCAATGTTGTCTGCCTAAATGGGAGGGTGAGGAATACTTGGAAAAGCACCATGGATTTATGGAAATCTGTAATCTATGATGGTTTTTTCATGACATTCCAACTTCTATATATGAACTAATTATTTCATGTTGATTGTGTTGGATTGATTTTGACTTCTAGGACTGTTGTGGTCTTCCATTTATTAATGGCGATGTCTAGATAGATAGATTTAAGGTTTTTGTTCTAAGGTGATATTTTCTTATTATTCCAGGATAATTGAATGAGTTGTAGGGAATTTACGCATGAACTATACCATAATAAGAATAATGATGCATTGAATCTAAAAGAAAAGGGAAATGCGGATAGAGAGATGTTATCCCAGGTCATTTGGCCATAGGTTACCATGTGAATCATAGTAAATGTCCCCTATAATGGCACTAAAATTTTACACATTTTCCCATATCATTTAATTTTCCTGAGATATGGTCAGATTATATTTATTTGTTTCCCAGAAATCACTTTTTACTTAGATGTAGTATAGGGATAGTACAAGGTCGATCGTATGGGAAATTTATCTAGAAGAAGGAACATACAGGTTATAACTATATGTGTAGGAGTCCTCATGAGTTTTTTCATGTTTAGGTAATATATTAATAAATAGTTTGTGAATTATGAATAAAGATAAGGAATGAATCATTTTTAATTTCATGGTTTCAGGTAAAATATATTCTCTATCCACACTTTGTGTGGTCCAAATATCTAGGATGTGAAGTAGGAAAAGGTCACTAGATTACTATGGTAAACCAATTAGTTCTACATAGGATATAGATACACCTTTGTGTGTAATTAATCACAACCTACATGCATTATTCTTAGCTTCTAAAGTTGGAATTGTCTTAGGATATTGGTTAAAGCCTAATCTACTCCAATCAGATTAGGGTCATTCATCCAAACATCCCAGGGTTGGGGTCTGTCAAACGAATTGGATAAAAAAATTATTTGACCATATTACTATTCATAGGGTTAAAAATTTTCTAACTATATATTTATTAAATTCATATACCCCTAATCATGACCCCTACCTTGGGTGGTATATCCACTCATGGTAGAATTTCTCAAGAATGGGTAAAATATTGAGAACAAAGCATGTTTATAAATAATAATTCGCTTTAAATAATTAAGGATCATACAAATATTGAGAGTTATCAATCAATGAACATGAAATAATAAATTAGTAATAAATATATGGATTCAATAACAATTATAACCAATAACTTACTTGAAATAAGAACTAGAACAAGCGCAAAAAAGGTTCAATGATGATTGATTCTTGAAATGATGAACATGTGTCGAACGACCTTGGATACACAAAAATGAATTAATAATGTCATTAAAATAGATCTAGAATGTTTCAATTAAAGTAAAAATTGTAAATATTTTAAGAAACATGATTTTTTGTACAGGTAGTATACAGAATTGATAAAAAATGAACAATTTTTTTATCCCTTTCTACCCATGTATGCCTACTGTATATTTATATTTGGATAATTACGTGATGTGTAATGGGTATTCACATCATGCAATTTTGATCCATTATTTTATTCATGTTTTTGGA
Source organism: Viscum album (assembly GCA_963277665.1). Lineage (NCBI taxonomy): Eukaryota > Viridiplantae > Streptophyta > Magnoliopsida > Santalales > Viscaceae > Viscum > Viscum album. Next base: position 1,070,408,809 of record OY728121.1, on the reverse strand, counting down.
ATCGGCACGTTTCTCACATGAATCTTCAAGATTTGGAATTTTGAACCTTCTCGAATCATGTAACTCGATTTCATGTCATGAATCTTCCATTGGATTGATCATTTTGAGAGAGAAATATGATTTGAATTCAAGATTTCATGGACTAGTGATTCATGCTATATTAGGATGGTTCAATTTATGAAGCATGTCACAGATTTGAAATTTCTCACGACATGCAGCATGTGGTGAAATTACATTACGCATCATGTATTGATGTTTCAAAATATGTAACAGCCAATGTTTCCTCCTTTTGTGCATTTTTTCCTTTCCAACCTTGAAATACTATTTTCTACAATAATCAGGACATACGATGTGCATTATTGAGTAAATAATTGAAATACATAATAAAATGACACCAAAATGTGTATATTATTTTATCTTATCAATGGAAATGGCCAAGCGAGATGTGCATGTGTAGATCTGAGTACATGGATAGGTAAATATGTTCACACACATAGACACACTTTGTACATTGACATGGACTTGAACACAGGTCATTTACATGGGAAAAACCTATTATTTAAAGAATATGTCTTCTACTACTACTACACACTTTGTAATTCCTTCATGATGGAATATAGACCTTTTCCTCTATATGATGGACACGATACTTGAGGATATGTTCCCCATATAAATTCCTTGAGGGTTAGTTTGGAATCATGCCCTACTCATCATATAGTGATCCTTTCAAGAGGAAATCATGTAAAGGGTTTATGGAACCCTACCAAGAGGCCCGTTGTGAGATATTCTCTAATCTTCATAGACTCGGTGGAGTCTTTGGTATAATTAAAACCAAGAATATATTAGTGTTGATCCTTTATATATATTTTTATTCCAAATTAAGTTATTGGTTTACCCTATGGAATTGGGTGTGATCCTCATATGTGTATCATATCAATTCATAAATCGAACATATACTTTCTATGGTGATACCCAATGATAATGACCTATCATATGGAAATCATCAGTGTGATCTAACTCATGCAGTATGTTCTATTACATGATTTTATTTTGGAACCTCGAGCAGGAATCCTAGGAATTTTTTATGGTTGTGAAATTAGATTGAGACATTGTGTATTTTGTGAGTATATCTACGTATTCTTGTTATATGCGATGTATAAATATACTTGTGTAGTGATGAAAAATTTTATTTTTGTTCTATGTTTTGGGGTTTTGGGGTACCTTTCTAGGGAATTATTATGCTCACCCGTGTACGAGATTTTTCTTCACATGTCCTTGTGCATCTGATCAACCTTTTGAAGGATTCCTAAAGGGACCAATACAAGGTGGTTCTTAATGATCTGGATAGACTGAGGTGTGTTCATGTGGTTATCTTAACAACAGTCCCCATCTTACACTAAGGTTGGACTTGATTTCAGACTCATTATGGTGGGATTTTATTTAGTCCTATTTACATTCCATTGCTTATAGTCATACTATAATTATGGGATTTATATGTATTCATTCCTTTTTTTAGTTTTTCTACATTTAATCATTGTATGGGCTTGGATATGTGTGTGTGTCTGTGTGTAAAGGTATTTGAGTATAAGGCCTCCTAGGTTAGTGATATGGCTACTCAATGATAGTTTCTAGCCCCTAGCCTATTTGAGGATGGCTTGGGGAGTTTCTACCTAGGCCCCATTAAGATGGGTCGTAATGGAGTGGTATCAAAAGGGTCATTTGTACCTTAGAATCAGAGTCTGTGAGATTGGTTTGGCGCAATAGTGTACAATGTTTCAATTTTTTATTTCAGGACATGGTCTCTAGTGTTGGTACGATGGGTGACATATCCATACATAAGGACATTGGTCACCTACTTTTAAACTCGGTACATGAGGAAATTAGTTGTAATGAAAATAATTGTACATGCATAGTACAGGAATGGATTATGGTTTTCATGCCTTTATTGATTTATCTATCAAAATATACTCACCGATCAAGGAAAATTTTATTTATTCCTGGATTCCTCCATGATATATGATGGGAAAGTGTTAGCATTGGGATCTTGATGATGATCCACTCAGTGACGAGGCATCGATATAGGGGCATGCTCAAGATTTGTAACCTCCGGGTGGTGCACCAGTTATAATAACACCTTTAGAGAATAATATGGTACTCAGTGTAGTTGATGATGAATTGTGTAGAATGCAAATGCTTTATGAGTTTCATCAATAGCGACCCCTTAGGTTCTGAGGCAATCCCAACCCACATGAATCTGAGGACTTGCTTGGGGAAGTGATGAAAGTTTTTGTTCCTTTCATGAAACTGGATGATTAGATGGTGGTTCTAGTAGTGAGCCTTCCCTATGTCTATGCATGTTGATTGGGGAGTTTGTTAACCCAGTCGTATGATGAGGCGACTCATGCATGGTCAGTGTTTTAGTTTCATTTCAAATAGGAGTTCTCTATAGATATGCTGAGGGATGTCATTATCCAGGATCTTTTCTATCTCTATTAGGGAATGAAAACAGTGGATGAGTATTCATCGAGGTTAACCAAACTCACTAGTTAGTCAATGGATATGGTACACGATCATTTTTTTGGGATTGGAAATTTGAGTGAGGACTGTGTAGACACAAATGAGATATAATTATACCTCAATGAATTCCAAATTATTTTGGGTTTCGTCAGTGATATTTGGTTTTTGAGAACTTATTGATTGACAGAGTTTTGATTATTGTTACCAAAAGTGGTCACTAAAGAGTAATAATTCAGTAGTAGTGAGCCGAAATTAGTCATGGGGACCTAGATGTTCAAGGATTTTCTAGAGGAGGTCCTAGGATTGATATTCTATGGTGCATGGCTCACAAGATTATTGTAGTCATCACAGGGAGAGGTGGTGCTACACATGTGACAGCAGAGGACATCTTGAATGATATATTATGACCCATCATATCACTGACAGGGATAGAGTGGATACACCACTATGGTAGAAGAAGTGGTAGGATTAGATAGGTCTGTTAGGAGGAATATGTAAAATATGTGATGGGAGAGAATATAGAGTGGATATATGCTTATACTTGTTAGCAACATCACCCCACGTTGGTACTCTATCATTAGGGACATGGAGGATAAGGGAGGTGCAGTTTCTCCACAATTGAGGTTTATGATCTAGAGGTTTGAGGGATGATAAGATGTGATATATCTTCAATTTATACATTATCTATAGTATATATAGACATAGGTTCTAGTCATTCCATCATCTACACTTATCTGGTTCAAGATATAGGGATTATGGTTCATCCCTTGGCTTAAACCTTGCACTTTGAGACCCATAATGGAGATGAATAAGTGATTGAACAGTTGTGCTGATAGTGTGGAATGACTCTTGGAGAAAAAATATTCTATTATGATATCATTTTATAAATGATGAGGCCTTATGAAATCATCGTAGGTATGGAATGGTATTATATAGTTCATGCCCAGATCAACTATTTCATGTGGAGGATGTGGTGTGTCCATAGGGATAGGACTTGGTTTTCCTTTATGGGTGAAAAGGAATCCTTTGAATTGTAGTATGGTCTTATTCATATGAGGGTGCATCCAATTACTCATCAACTAACTAGCATGACCCTTATTTTATTCTATGTTATGAGTTCTTAGATCCCTTTAATGGTGGTAGAGTATAAGGATACCTTTCCTAAAGATGTTCCATGCTTACATCCCCCCCCCCGAGAGATAGAATTCTTCCATGAACTACACCCTAGAATAACCATGTTATCTGTAATATCATATCATTATTCACTCATAGAACTTCACATAATGAGTGTGAATTTGGATTAATTATAGAGGAAAGGCTTTGTTGAATCCATTTTTTCACCCTAGGCATTACCATTATTGTTCACCAAGAAGGAAGATGGGAGTTTGTGGTTATGTGTGGACTACGGGCGCATGAACTAGGTGATCCTGAGGAACATGTATCCACTACCATGGATAAATGACAACTTTGATTAGTTATGAGGTTCATGTTGATTCTTTCATATTTACCTCAGATCAGGATATCACTAGTTACGAGTATGGGACAAGAATATATCAATGATGGCATTCAGATGTTGTTACGATCACTATGAGTACATGGTGATTCCCATTGTCATGATGAATACCCCAAAAATGTTCCTAGGACTCTTGAACTAGATGTTTTATCCCTTATTAGAAATGTTTTTGGTTGACTTTATCAATTATTTTCTAACGTACTCAGTGTATGAGGAGGAACATATGAGAAACTTGAGGATGGTTTTGAACATACTCTGAAAGAACCAACATTACATGATGCTCTTGAAGTGGTAGTCCTGGATTCAGAGGGTGCACTTTTTGGGACATGTTATCTTAGAAAATGGTGTGGAAGTGTACTTGAAATATTTTGTGGTAGTGTTACCATGGGATCCACCAAATAGCATCATGGAGGTGAAGAGATTCCTTGGGTTTGGTAGGCCATTACTAGAGATTCATACCAAACTTCTCTTGGATATCATCTCCAATGATATCATTAATCTTAAAGTAGCAGCATTTCTTGTGTAAGTAAAGGTTCTAGTTATCTTATCAAGAGATGAGGAGGATATTGACTAGTGCTTCCAAATTGATATTTCTAGAGGTTTATTTTGAGTATATATTGTTCTATGATCCATCAGCAACCAGGCTCAGTGGTGTTATGATGCATATTTATCTAGTGATTGCATATGATTCAAACCATTCGAGACCACATAATAATAACTACATTAAACATGATCTTGAGTTAGTGGTGGTAATCTTCGTGCTAATGATGTGGCGACACAACATGATGTGTGAGGAGTTTATCATCTATTCTGACCACAAGAGTCACTTATATGTCTTCTCTAAGAAGGATATCAACTTGGGAAAGAGTTAATGGGTATAGTTACACTAGGATTATGATTCTAAGATTTTATATAATTATCTGAATAGTAACATAGTAGGAAATTTACTCAGTAAGATATCTTATTTTCAGCTACTGAATGACACTTCAGAGAAGTTAGCCTCATCGAATTTATTCTTTGTAGATGGAGATGGATCAACTTACCTCTAGTCAATAGTTATTACAAAACCTCTTTTTACAATTATTTGGGGATGAACATATTGGGGATTAGGACTGTGAGATCCTATGTACTCAAATATCCTTGAGAAATTCTATTAATGGATTTTCTAAAGGTTGGTAGAATTTCATTATTTTTAGAGGATGTCTGATGTTAGTAATTATGTTATTGGATGAGGTTCTAATATAGTTTCATAAACCTTATTTGGATGTATATATAGGCAGGGAAAAGATTTACTAGGACCTCTAACACCAATTGTTTTGGAAAGGGATGATGAATAGAGTTTCATAGTTTGTCTCTCGATGCCTTATTTGACATCATGTGAAGGTTGAGCACCAAGTTCCAACAGGTTTATCACAACCCATTTAGGTGATAGAGAGAAAGTGGGATGGGATATACATGGACATCGTAATATGTTTAACATGTACATAAAAATAATATGATGTCCTCTGGGGGATCATAGACCAACTCACCAAGTTGGCCAACATCCCACCTTTTCTAGAGAAGAGATTAGTAGAGAGATTGTGACACCTCTATATGTAGGGGATAGACTGACTCTAGGGAGTTCCATCGATAATATTTTTTTTTCAAGATACTCACTTAAACTATCGGTTGTGGAAAGGATTGGAGGAGTATTTCTGGACTCATTTATATTTTACCACATATTTTCACCCCCATACTGACATCCATATTGAGAAAACCATTCAGGTATTGGAGGCCATGTTGTCGTCTTGTATGTTGTACATTGTTCATAGTTGGGAGGTTCCCCATAATTTGGTTAAGTTCACATACAACAAAATCTATCATTAAAAAATTGGTATGGAACCATTTGAGGCATTATATGGGTGATCCTATAGGTCACCACTTTGCTAGACTGACCTAAGAGATTCTTCACTTATGGGCCCAATGCTGGTTGGATCTACTATTAAGAATGTATAGATCATACTATAGTAGAAGAAGATTGTGTATAGACCTCTAATACCATTGGATTTTGAAAAGGCTGACCATGTGTTCTAATGGGTTTCACCTCAATGTGGATTATAGATATTTTCGACATCAAAAAGATATCCCTGAGACCCAATGGCCCTTTCCGAATACTATGTAGAGTTGTAGAGGGGGAATACTTCTTAAAAATACCATCATACTTAGACCGGGTAAACGAAATCTTCCACATGTTTCCACTGAGTAGGTATGTGCCCGATCCATTGCATTTTATCGACTGAAATGAGATGAACATCATGGATGGATATACTTTTACTGAGTTACTGATAGAGATTTAGGATCAATAGGATAATACCCTTCATGTAAGAGTGATTCCATCAATGTATATCTTGTGGAAGCATGAGAATTTTAAGGAGAGAACCTAGGAGTGTGTGACTGAGATGCCTGATCCGTACCCATATATCTTTTTGTAGATTATTTTTTTGTCTTTTTGGGATATAGATCCCCATTGTGGGGAGAATGTAGTGACAAAGATTTTCCATGTATTATTTTTAGATAGTACATGAATTATTTTTGAGAATATGTGCTTACATGGAATGTTATTCCAATGCCATGTGTGTCTAGAAAATAATTTAGAACTATATTAAATATATTAAATTTATGTGCACAAAATTTTTCTAAAAAAAGTGGAATAACATCTAAAAAGGGTTCTGGATTAGAAATATGGTGGGACCATTTAGATCTGAACTTGGGTTTTAACTTGTAAATGACAGAACCCCTCTCATAAAGTGGTATTTTATAAAACATAATCCTGGGAATGAAATGAATATATAACTAATTAGATTATTTCATTTTCTTTGCTGAAACAATAACCTACACTATACCTTAAAAATATTTATATAGCAGAAATTATAGGGTAATCTGCATTACTCTGTAATTTTGAGAGAGTGTTAGAGACTAGATTGATGAGGATACACTGATGACTGAAAAGAGGATCAAATATCAATAACTATTGTGCAATGGAATTAGAGGATCTCACTAAGGAAAATGATGTAGATTCATCCTTCTTCAGTGATTGATTCCAATTGATTTATGATGCTTTTTTTGTCATGAATTTTTCCTCATTTAATGATTCTTACCATGCCTTTGAATCAATATACTAATGAATTGATTCATGGATCGTGCATATTTTAGGTACGTGTTAGATTTATCAGGAAAATGGAAAATTTTATTTGTGATTATTTTTTTTCTCTTCATTACTAATTCTAAAGAAAATTAATCAAGGAAAACATCGACATTGTCGAAGGTTCATTCTTCATGTTTGTGATTTTTATTTTCCTCCACATATCATTTATCATAAAGGGAAAATATCTTGCCCTATGATTCAAAAAATACTGAGAAATTGAATATTATGCAACCATTTCACGGTGAATGATTTGATATCATAGACCTAGTCTTGGTATGAAAATTTTATTGGGCAATTCTAGAAGTCATAGTAGATCATATGGATTTGTGATACCCAATTTGTGTTCTTTAGTACATGATGATGGTTGACATGGGAGAGAGTTTTCAAATTGGATTTAAGGGATACATCCCTACGTTTGATGGAATGAACATTGCACTACTTTGAATTTAATTTTTTTTACAAGGTGGGTGTCTGGATCAATTGCTATAGAAGTGAGGGAAGATGTTTGATCCAAATATAAAAATATGTGAAATAATATAACAAAAATCATGTAATATAGTATTATATGATGTTTTGAAAACTATTTAGGAATCTAGGGTTTACATGATGAAGTTACATATCAAAAAATATATTACTTTATCACATTGTGTGTGGCCCTTCTCTGGTAGATCGATTTGTACCTCAGAGGGTATAAGGACACGGCTAGGAGTACAAAGTCACAGACTCCCCATTTACTCCCACATACACCTTTACAGAATACTTGTACATGGGTAGAGCTTTGAACATAGACCCGAGCATTAGTATTAATGCCTGGAAACACCCTAAACATTAACATGGACATAGAAACTATTTTTTTCATAATAAGAACTTGTTATCAAAGAGACACTCCATGTACAACTAGTAAATTTTGTGTACTTCCTTCAAGGTGGCTTAGATCACTTGTCAACTGTAACATATAAATGTTTTTAGGGTTAATTCCCTATATTCATTATATAAGGGTTAGTATGGTATCATGTCATATACATAGGATAGTCATCCATTTTTTAAGACAACATGATTGAGATTTTGGAATCCTTATTTGAGACCCAAAGTGAGATCCACTATAATTTTCATTCATTATGAGGAGTTTTCAGTATCTCATGGCCAGAACCATGAATGAAATGATCCTATACATAGTGGGTAATTACATATTGAGTTATTGGTTTACCCCATCACCTTGGGTCTGATCCTGTCCTTTGTATCATATCTCTTCAGACTACCAGCGTATACTTCCCACGATGAGACCCAATGAGCACAACCTCTCAGATGAACACTATTGGTTTCATCTGACTTGTGGGGTTTCTTCTACAATATCATTGTTATATGGAAACTTAGAGAATGAATCATATGATGTATTTATGATTGTGACATTACATTTAGACTATATGTCTTTGTTGAGTATGCTAACATATTTTTTTATATGTGATGTATCCATATACTTGTGTATAGATTACTGATATTCCTGTTGTTTTCTGATTTGTTGTTTTGTGGTATCCTACTAGGTATTGTTATACTAACACCTACATGATATTTATCACACATGTTGTGTCTTTTTTCGATAAGAAACCCTTTTTTAGAGTCCCTGAGGGACTAGGAAGAGGCAGTTCTTAGTGATCCAGATAGACTAAGATGTGTTCACGTGGTTATCTTGACATCATTTCCCATATTTACTTCTATGTTGGTATTGTTTTTAGACTCATTATGGTGGGATCTTATTTGGACATATTTTCTTTCAATTACTTATTTTCATACTTTGGTTGTGGGACTTATATGTATGCATGCATGGTTTAGCTGTTGTTTTACATTTCATCATTGTATTAGCTTGGACATTTGTGAGTGTGTAAAAATACTTTAGGACAAGGCCTCGCATGTCATAGATATTCCTACTCGATGCTATTAATCTTCCCATAGCCTATTATCTTTGGTCATGGGATTCCTGGAACAAAACCCATTGGGATGGGTCGTGACAATAATAATCATGAATTCTAGAGGATCATACTCTTAAAATATTAAAAAAATATAAGATACATTTGTATTATGAAAAAATTAGTAAGCAATGGAAACCACATGTTATAAGAACTAAGAGAAAGATATGAAAGATTATCGATGTTAAATAAAGTTTGAATATATATGGGGTAATATGACCGTTGTAATGGTAGGGTGACCATTGGGATCTGGCCATTGGGAATCTTACTTTGGTAATACAAATTCAATTGTTATACATACAAATATCCAATAAAATACATACAATCATTTTATAATAATATAATTATTAATAATTAGTAATTTATATTAATTAGTAAAACTAATATAATCACACACACATATTTTATAATAAAAATAAGATTTATCAAAATGAGTTCATAAATTTTTGATGTTGAATTCATGATTTTGAAATACATCAATATTATTATCCTATAAAAAATTTCTCATCTTTAGAAAACTATTTTCATAAAAATAACATAAATTTTAGAATCATCACATCAAAATTATAGAATTGTTGATTTTCATAGTTTTCTATGACAATTAAATTTTTAGATAAATAGTAAAATATGGTATTAAAAATGGTAGGTATTATGAGTTTTTTATGATTTTAAAAAGGATGTAATATTTAAAATAAGAAAATTATATACCAAAAATACATGAATTTATAAGAATGGTTTATAATAATGTATTAAAATAAATTTACAAACCTATTGTAGACTTCCAAAAATATGAAATGCTATATAAGATTTCAAAAATAATTATTTATGAATAAAATTCATCACCACTCCAAAGTATTGTTAAAAATGTATTTCAGTTCTAAACTAAATAAATGTAAAATAATATGTCTTAAATTTAAAAAACCATAGGTTAAATATTTTTATAATCCAATGGTTATTTATTTTCCACGACTAAGATTTTCAAGGCCTAAAATCCAAAAAAAGATAAACAATTCAGACTCATTGTAAACAAATACGCACACATCCCCTCATTACCCTTCACTCTAAAACTAGTGAGAATTATTTTTTATCATTATCCCTCCTAATAGTCCCTCCATGTAATTTTCAAGGTTTTAATGTATTCTTTCTCAAGATCTAAAAAACTACTTTGTAAATTAATGGTTCTTAATCTCTTCTCTTCATTTATTTCTTTATTTTGTCTAATTATTTTTTACTTATATATAAAATTTCATTATTATTTATTCTCATAAATTTATTACTATAATATGAATGTTACATTACCATTCCCCCCAATTATAGAACCCTCATAATAGTTTATATGGCTTAAGGATTTCCATATCCATAAAATCTATTATGAAAATCTGTATGTCAGTTCTTTTTAGTATTATGTAAGTTTTATTTTTTATAGGTTTTAATTTTTATCGTATTGTGTGCATATAGAGTTGTAATGGTCTCTATTGGTTCCCAAGGAGATTAAACTTGATTTTTACACAACTTCACATTTTCTTTGAATGCACATTGGCCTAGATGTCTTTCCATACAAATATTTTATTCCCCTAATTCAGTTAAAATTTATGTGTCATTGTAAAACCCTAAGATTTTAAGGTATATTTCTCTTTGAAAGTACGTTATGTATTTTATATAATTATTTAAACACAATAATGAGTTTAAATAAACCATGATATTCTTTTGAAATATTGTTATTAAATTTGATAGGTATTAACTAGATGTTGGATTGGAGGGTATAAATAAGACAAAATAAATTATGAGATAGTATTGTTTAAACAATTATAAAATAAATTAATTTTCTATCAATTTGATAGAAATTAAAATCAATTAATTTCATATTAAAAAAGTGTTGTTTTTATGAAAATCAATTTTTATGTGCACAATGTCTTTTTATTCTTAATAAATTAAAATTATCAATTTTAATGAATTATGTTAATTAAAGTTTTAATTAAATATTGAATAAAATATTTTATCATTCATATAATTTTTTTATTAGGAAATGAATAAGTATATCTTAAATTTTAAGATTAAATTATAGTTTTCTAAAAATGGGTTCTGTTGTGTTTTTCACACTTATTTTACAACAAATTTTTTCAACTTATAGAAATTTAATTTGATAAAAAATTATATTTTTGTAGTTAGTATTTAAAGATTTGGTAATGATTCCACTTTAATTTTTGGTCATTATGAATAGTAATTGATGTTAAAATTCTAAACTACGGTAATGGTTAAAAGGGTAATCTAGTGGTTAAACTAAAGATATAATGGTTTATATTACCTAAAAATGTATAAATATTATTTGATGAAAATATTTTGCACAAAAATTATATTATATTTGAATTTGAGTTTCTATAGTTCCACTTTCACATGAATATGAATTTATTATAATTTAATATTTTAAGTATTTACAAATTTTCCACCCACCTCACCTATAAAAGGAGGTGTAATCCTTCTTCATCATCCAAGACTTGCCTAAAACCATTCTAAATTATATACCCATATACAAGATCTTATATTAATTTAAAATAATACCCTTTTATGTCTTAAGGTGTAATCTACATGAGGATTCCTAATGAATAGGTAAATGTCTTTATCGAACGATTTTGTGCTTCTTTCTTTTTTAAACTTTTAAAAATATTATATAGCCATTTTAACTTGATTATATAATTATATTTAATATAATTATATACTTTAATGGTTATTTGAAAATAATTTCCTACCTCATTTTAATTCTATTATATATAATAATGTCGTTCTTGCGTACGTGTGGACTACTACATCTATGATAAGATATGATTTATGTGTCATGTTCTCCATTAATGGATGGTCATATATATGGTGTTAATGAAGATATATGATATTTCTTATATATTTATTATTCTATAATGGGTAATTATTTTTTATCTTTCTTTTGATCCATCCATAGAAAATTGGAAGTATCACTTGTGTGTTCGTATGGACTACCATCTCCACAAAGTGTTGTTATTTATTTTGCATAAAATTATTATAAAAATGGATATAAAATTTATATAAAAAATAAATATGAAAAATATTACATGAAAATCATTATTTATATTTTTAAACCATGAAAAATGAATCAGGAATAGAACCATCAAACCAAAACATTCATATAAAATGGAAAAAATTTCACATGAATGTTCATTTTAATGAAATATTTTTTAATAAATAGGTAAATGGATACTATAGAAGAATTTTATTTATTAAAAAAATCAATATGGTTCTTGAATATATTTATAATAAATCTGTATTTATTATATATAAACATTAGTGTCTATACAAAGAATGTAGGGATTTCAGGTAAGGGTTTATGTTATAATCTCATTTCTTTTCAGGATTATCTATACTGAATTTCTATTGAGAGAAATTATAATGTTTTTATCCTTTTAAACCAATATATTTTCATATCCTTTGTTTATTCATTGAAATTTTTATCATTAGTACAAGTATTTCTTCTTTTTTACTTAAAAATTATGAAAACCATTTTTTAATAGAAAAAAACATATTTTCTCTTTTTTCGGTGAATTTATTTCAATGAGCTTATTCTTTTAGAATATTTATAGGTTTATTCTATTATATGATAAAATAAGTATTTAATGTCATTTGAAACCATGTTTTACATTTTTTTAAAAGTTTTTAAATGTAATATTCTTATCATTATTCAAATGAGGCACTTTAATATTTTTACTAATATTGTGAAAGGAATATTTATTTTAACATTTACAGTATTAATGGATTTTATATTTTTTGTATTAATTAATTATATTGAAGATTAATTTACATGTTCACATCCTTGTTTTCATGTAAAAAAGTTTTTTAAATATTCAATAAAAATTTAGTTTTAAATAGAGCAAAAGAAAAGGATATTTTCCCTAGTTTTATAAGAAATATTCAAATAATATTTTAAAGGTATTTAAATAATGTCAACATCCATTGATGTGTCTAATGCTTCCCCAGAGATACGATCTAAAGACTTAATCCATGTTATTTATCTTGACGAATTATTATTTTATGACGATGAAAGGTTTTTGAAACCATTTTATTTTCTATGGGTTATGATATGTTCAATAGATGAATGTTTTTAGATATTGATTTACTAATATTATTGTTCAAGAGAATGGATATGAAAAAAAATCAAGATATATTTGAGGGTTAATTGAGTTCATCAATATTTTATTTACATTACAACCTCCCTCTTCATTTTATATGTCTTCCAATGTTTTACTTAACAAAAATAGGCCGTGTAAAATAAAATTATAGAGGGAAAAAGATAAAACACAATATATTTATAGTGTTTTGGGGAATATAAAATCCCATGAACACTACACCAACAATTTACTCTATGAGTTTATTGATTTTCACTTAATAATCACTTCTTACATAGGGTCCCCAGTTGAGTGAAATAAATTTTTACTTGTTACAATGGTTCAATAGAATCTATTCAGGCTCTCCTTTCACAAGACCTATCCATTACCTTAACCAACTCAATCAAAATTAATGAAAATAGAAAAATAGTTGAATAAATTAATTTTGGAAAATAATTGTAAGAAGAAACTGAAAAAAGATAAAGAAATTTCTAGATAAGAAGACGAGATTCTTATAGGTTCATTTTTTGGAAGTTATTCCATCGATTGGAATGATCTTTTAAACACATTGATTGTACAAAAGATCCAAGTGTTTTATGTTTTATGATCATTTTAATCAATTTATATTTCTTTATTATGTTCATGTCACTTTATCGTACTGTAGAAAAGTATTCTATTTATATCTACTATTTGAAATTTAAATAGAATAAATTTAGATAATCCCAATGGTCGAGTGAATAATATATTGTAAATATAATGAAATATGTAATTATTGGTGTGTTTCATTGTTTTAAAAATAAATAAAATTATGTTATATAATAAAAAAAGTAATTTTGTTTATCAGATATTTCCATTATTGGTAAAAGACTGTTTGTCTAAATTCATCTTCCCTTATTTAGACAACTTTTTTTTATTCAAGTAAATGTGCAAGTAGACATATCGATTGGTCATACCAATTATAAGAATATAATAATAAAAATAAAAAATATGGATTGATATTATTAATATTGATGTTTGGTAACAAAATTGTCATAAAATGATTTACAGAGAAACATTGTATGATAAAACACTACAGATCGTTGAATTCTGCATTTCATAAGATAAATAATCTAATTTTAATATTACATATGATAATTCTACATCAGAAGATAATATCTTCATAATTTATTATAGACGAATTCCATGACTTTGTATAATTATTTTAAGACAATTTATTTATTTAGATCATCTTTATAAGGTAAAATAATTCATTCATTTTCAATCTTAATAGGATTTCTAATTTTGAACAGTTGTAGATAATTTACTTTATCTATAAGATGATTTACATATGTAGTAAGATAAAAATTCTAATGTTATCTTTCATAATATAATATCATTTATCATGGATTAATGACTTCTTATTAAATACAAAAAATTTATTTTACGATGATTATGTTAATCATAAGATAAATTTTAAACTTAAGATAAATTTCTTTATCAAAAAGCTAAATTCTAGAAGAATAAATATCATTGTGCTCACGTGTGGTACATTTATTTATAGTTTATACATAAAATAGATTATATTATTTCAAAATATATAAACATAATGTACTGGAACTCTTATAAAAATGTATCAATAGATAAACAAATATTATTTTAATCATTAAAACACACAATCAAAAGAGATATTATAACACCTTCATATTTTAAATGAAGAATGTTGTGTTAATTGAATATGAGAAACACAATAACGGCCTTAAATAACTAATTAAAAATATTTATTTAAATTTAATCTCTTTGATAGCATGAATTTAATGAAACATCGAGTTTAAATGAATCATAATATACTAATAATATTTCATTATATACTATGATATTTATAGCATAGTTTTTAAATATAAGGGTATGAATATTACTGAGTAAATTATGAAAATTATATGGTTCAAAATTTTATAAAATAATTTAAATGGTCATTAATTTATAATAAATAAAATAAAAATCATTCTAATGAAAATGAAATGTTTGTTCAAAAAATATATCTTTCAAAAATGTGGTCACATCGTGCTTTTTTTACATACTTTAAAAATAATATTTACAAATATTAGAAAATTTATTTTAAAAAATTAACTTATTTTTGGAAATCATCATGTTTAAATTATTTTAGAATAAATTTTTGTAAATTTTATGAAATGATTAATATTTCAATGAATAGTGAAAATACTAGTTTTTATTGTTAGCTATCTTTTCATTTAAATAATTTAAATGTTCAATTTTGATTAAATTTTAAAAAAAAGTAAAATTTAAAAAATTATATTTTTATTAATACAATTTAAGTCAATTTAATCATATTCGTTTTGATTTTTGATATTAAAATATTCAATACTTGTGAGGTTTTTCTATTTGGAAAATCGATTTTTCATCATGTCTACGTGTTTAATTTGAAGTTCAAATTTTTCACTTATTTGAATATAATTTTATAAAAGTTATTACATATTTTGAATCATAATAATTAAAATTATATAATAAGTTTAACTTAATTTTTTGTTATAATGAACAATAACAACCGTGAAAATTAATTTTCGCGGTTAAGGTTAAAACGGGTTTACTAAGGCATTAAACATAAATTATATAGGTTAAAATGACCTAAATACCGGTCCAATTCCAATTTTATGGATATATGCAGACCTTATATCATACATGGTTTCATAATGATCCATTTTGGATCCTTATGGAATGTAAAAAACATTGGTATCACTTTTTCCATTAAAAAATTCCATGTTTGTCCCCTCCCAGAATTATAAAAGTCTACCCCTCTCATATCCTCTTCAAACATCCAAATCCATTTTCTTCAACCAATACCTATCCAAATATATTTCATAATAACCTCCCCACATCCTATAGATATTGGTTTGGTCACAAATCTAATCTATGAAGGATTTGGGTATAATCCTAAATAGGTTTTCTGAACAAGTGGTAATGTTTCAAACCATGTTTTTACATTTTACTTATTCTTCTGACTCCTTCATATATTCTCTAACTATGCAAAAATAAAAAACAAGTTTCTCCTATATATTGATATGTTATTATTACAATGTCATAACATGTATCCATATCCTATTCCATCAAATTGGAAATAAATTTGTTGGTTATGTGTACGAAGGACTACAAAAAACTGAATGACATTGATCCCCAATATATGGTAATGGAAAATGAATGACATCGATTTGAGAGGTGGTAGACTTCCATACACACAAATAGTGAATTTTTATCCAATTTGATTGATGTGTGAATGGATATTGTTCATTTCCTAAACATAAAAATATCTCAGTATAGGGTAGATACTGAGGTTATTACATCATCATAATTTAATAATAATTGAAATATTTGGGTGAATAATAAAATAAAAATTCATTTTGAGGATAGGTACCAATCCTTTTGGTATCCTCCATAATATTTCTCCAAAATCTTTCATAGGTTGGATTTTGGGCCAATCTAAAGCTTCTTCGTTTATGGGAGGTAAGTTAGGAAGTGATTTGGGAATGGATTGGTAGAACCAAAATAGTGTAAAGGTGTAAAGAAAAAAAGTAGAGTTGGTGGCCATCTATAATTAAGGTGAGTGGCACACATGTAATTTTTGAAAAAAATGTGTATCCAAATTTTTAACATTAAAAAGGGTCCCAAATGAAGTATAATAAAGAAAAAAAATGATTCTGTTAAATTATGTCAACAAAAAATAATTTATAAACATTTATTTGTAAATTTAACCCTTCTCATTTTAGATTTACCGTATTAAATCCATTTTTACCTTTATTTTGTTAATTAATATTTACCTTTTCTTCTATTCATTATGGTCAAAAAGTGTTTACCTTATTAGATAATATAAATTATCATGTTTCTAAATATGGAATCCATTTTTCTATATCCCATTCATATAAGTGGAAAATATTAATTTAAAATTAATCCCCTAGATATTCTGAGAAAAAGTGGGCTTTCAAAGTGAACGTTTTTGAAAGATTAAAAAGTTTTTATATAAAAATTTGATATGAAAAATGGCTAAAATTACCTAATTTGGATTAATAGATATATTTTCGAACTCATTTTACCTAAAAATCAATTAAATATTTAATTAAATATTATATATAATTTAAATGAAATTTTTGTTTTTAATTAAAATTTAGCATTTTTCACTATTAATTGAATTGTTGATATTTTGATTTCAAAAATTAAGGTCATTTTATAAAATAAATATTCTAACAGGGGTAAAAATTAATTTTCTATTATGTGTAAAATGTGTGACTAAACCACCTATTTGAGAAAATATATTTTTTAGAAAACAACTATTTGTCTTTTAAACAATTATTATTTTATTTCTAAAAAATATATAATTATAATTTTCCAATGTTATTTACTACTACTCATACCTAACAATCTAACTGCTAGGTTATAATGGTATACAATATTTGGGTTCATTTAGACCCATGATTGAGTGGTCTCCAACATATCAGAGATATTAAATTTAAGGAAATATATTTCATGGGTTATTTAATCTCAGTGTAACATGTCATATATGCTATTGAATAAAATGTTCTCATATTTGAATTTTTTTGTGTAAAATTCTCCCACCTAAAATAAATTTCACCCTAACAATTTAATCTTGATCAAGGTAATCTAGGGGTGGAAATTTGGAAATACCATTATTGAAAATGTCACACTGTAAAAGGATTAATAAAATAACCTCTTTATAAGAGAGATATTGAATTATTATGGTCATATGTAATAATCACAAAACTATGTTTTCACCCTAATAATTACATTGGTCTACGCACTCATTTCAGATCCCCAAGAGTGTGTTGAGTGTCATTATACCATATAAAGACACTATCTCTAGGACCATAATTTCCAAATTTTTCGATATATGATGGAATGAAAATTTGAGATATAAAAAATTTAGATATAAAATTATAGGCTATGGTAATACTACCTCATACTATAGAAGGAATGAAATTATTATCCCCTTGAGTATGCTATACTGCATAAATATGGCATGATATGTGGCCCTGAGATGCATCATGACTACCCTGAGCAAGACTAGCCTACCGGTACTACATCTCATATGACTATATTCCATGGCCACATCCACCCCATAACCTGATCGAATGGTTGTAGTATATCTCCATGCCTGACATGGAGCTACTGATCTTATATCCAAATGTCTAGTTAGTGAATATCCCTTCTCACTAGGTATTGTATGGATGTATCTACCAAAATACTGAAGTTGTCTCATCCTACTGCAATATCGACACTCAATCGGTCCCCTCATGCACAAGATATTCAGATGGTTTTCCCTAAAAAATTGGTGACACACCATGTAAATATATAAGCATGTCATCATATTGGTGCTACCACTATGAGAAACCTAAAATGACGTTTCATACCCCTATACAAACCACTTCAATTTTTGGTGTGGAATTGCCTTGTCTTACACCGTTAGCTTCCATTAGGTTCTTCTTGGTGATGAGGTCCTATTGAACTATCTCCAAAATGGTGGTAAATGGAATCTAATTCACCTGTGATCATATTTCATATGAAGTCCCATCCTAAAATCCTCTTATTATAGTCAAGTCACTATAGCCAAGGGTCGGTGTGAAGTACTAAAGATTGGTAGAACATGTTGAATACTATGTCACAGTCATAGAACCCTACCATAGGTTTATAAACTCCATATAACAGTCTTCACACAATGTTTGAAGTGAAAAATGTTCAAAAAATTATTTCTAGAATTTTTTAGATACCATATTGTGATGTTGACCTGCATAGTGAGCATGTCCAACCAATGCTTTGCATAATCATGAAGAATGAAAGCTTAAATCTTGACACTCTTCTCTGGGGGAATCACTAAAATATCTATAATGGGTAACATGACCTATATTCAGGACTTAATATCCTAAGGACCACCATACCTTGATAAAATAGGTTGATATTACTGGTGAAATTCTCAAGTCAACTCTTCCATAGTAGGGCTATGTCACGAATCTCCCTATATAGACAGCATGAAGAAGGAATCTATCTTAAAACTAAGCATTAGTTCCTAGAGGATGAATAACAAGAGGTTCCTCAAGTGGCACCACTGTAGGTAATACTAGTGGATCAAGGCCCCCCACCATTGAATCATGATAGTCTCAAACCTCCTGGCTAATTACTCATGGACATCATAGTGGGAATGATCTATAATTTCCAAATTCATGTATCAAATTAGACTATAAGTAGATAATATCAATGATATTAGAATAGGATACATACGTAGCCTTCTTATATAAGATTCGACCTATCGATCTGCTACTAAAGCTAGGTCTAGGTGATAATAAATATCATATAGGTCACTTGAGACACTGTCAACTGCTCACTAGTATGGTCATGTTAGGGTCAAGGTCGCACATTATGTAGCATTGGTCCTCGTATATGGAGTTTCAATTGCACGGTATATAGGAAAACACCCTTAACCTTGTAGTTGGGATCCCCATTTAATTGTGACCATTCATAATTAATAATTTTATTTTAGATATATTTATACTCATTTATTTGTATATACTGATATCATGGTCTAGTTAGATATAGAAACATTCCTAAGTTATAATGTCGTAATCTTTACATGTTTCAATTGGTGCATCATGTATCTTCAGCCTCACGCATACATCTGGAATCAGGATATAATAGGTCATAGGAAATGATTTTATTAAATGAATTACCATTCCCAATTTATAGAAGTATATTCTTTATATATTATAATTGGAAATACAAAAATAGAGATATCACATCCCAAGTATGTAACATTATTACAATTATAACAAGGACTAACCAAAACCCAAATATCCCATCATATGTAATTCAAATTTCCACTATATGTGGGTTAGATACTCCTAGCTGTAGTCTCATTACAAAATTCTGACAAATTCCCAGTCACCTATCAAATCCAAAAATAGTAAGACAAAAGGAAAAATACCTTTGATACCACATTATAACATCCATAACCTCATTCACTTATAAATAACTAAACAAGGTTGGCCACATGGCCTCAAGTGAACATCCCTATAATCCAGAGGCATCAGACTAGTATCAAGGATCTATAGTGATATATATTGGAGACAATACCATCATGGTTATAGTGTATCATATTAGTATTCCTTAATTATATTTACCAAAAACAGTAATAAATAAATAGAATTGGAAAATTAAATTATCTGGATATAATAAATAGGTTGAACATAATCAATTTCATATAAAAAATTATTTTCATGTCTTGTGATATACAATAAGGGAACAGGAGTTCAATTATACACATCATGCTATACAAAATACAAAAGTCCGAAAACTATCTCTACTACCATCGTGATCATATTATAGGTGCAATGATCATTTAATCCATCCTAAGTATATAATTAAGAATCTATATCCAACTTATTCCTGTTGTTCTTACTTGCATCCATAAGATCTTTTTGGGTAACAACTGGTTTCTTGAACAAGTTGTGAGTTATACCTTGTAGGCCACAAAAAATGGTTTATATAACAATAATTTCTATATAAATAATATGATTCGTGTATAGTTAATAATAAATGTAGGATAGTAAATAAGTAAATCACATCAAACTGGGTTCCTCATGGGATACCTAATTGCCACAACCTGGTTCGACCGAAGTTTGATGTCTCTTAATATATGTCACTCTAAATGTATATTTAGATATATTAACATAGTTATATATATTCCCTAAAATTTATATGGAGATATATGTGTATATATATATATAGTAATATTTAGGACCTGTGGTTTAAGCCTAAGGAATCCATACATTCTTATAAGGGGTTTTGTAACTCTCATGGCATATGATTATGGATACATAACTAGGACATCATAAAATCCAATTATAAATATTATACTAGACCCAAGTATGTTCTTTGGATTGGTGGATGCATCTTTAGTTTTAAATTAATTGGTATTTTGGCCCCTTCTAAGGAATTGCATTGTGATGAACCCCGATATCACTTTAAGAGAACTATAAAACCCATCAACATAGGATTTTATCCAAGGTAATTCATTTAAGGAACCCATGTATCACTCTTGATATATTTATTGGAAAAAATACACTAATACCATCAATGGGATACATATATGAAACTAACTATCACTCGTGGAATTGTATATCAAAATATCCCACCAATTCTATCCATGGTAATCCACTAGGGAACCAGTTATCACTAATGGTTAATGTAAAGGAAACCAAATGGTGACCCATCAAAGGTATTATATAATGAAACCATGTATCATCCCTGACATGTTTCAATTCAATTACATCTTCTAATATCTAATCTTGATGATCTCATCCAAGGCATCCTTAATCAAGACCCTTGTATCACCCTCAGCTTGGTGTAAAAGAATGGTCAATGTAGGAATTTAAATCATAAAATTTAAACAATACATTTATTCATGATAAACACATAATTTAATATGATTTATTCTAGCCACAACTAGAGGGAAATGGGTATTTAAAAATTTAATAACATTTCCATTTGATTCAATTCAAAAAATTCATTACATTCATATGGGGTGATTGAACACACATCAATTGGTGGTTCAATTAAATTAGATGTCATGTGCATATTATACCATTATGTAAAGAACACCCTTAGGGGTGGCTCACATTGATTTGGTCAAACTCTGACATTTATTCATGGGTTTTTAGGACTATAGTAAACATGGATATATTAATTTATTTATATAATTAGTCATTTAAGAAGTATTATTGTATGATTCTAGAAAATAAAACAATGATGTACCATATAAATCCATCATACGTTAGGGGAAAAGAACCATAACACCTACATTACATAGGTATACAAACCCTAATCTGCTATTGTCTTCATATAGAAAATAAAATGGTAGAAATTAGAAAAATATAAAAATTCCATTAAAATATAGAATATTAGATCACACCAAAATAACATCAATGATTGAGTGGTAAATGAGGGAAATAATTAATGTGAGTGTAGAGATTACCATTAGATATCCAACACAATAGATGGATAATGAATCAGAGATCAAATGAAGAACATAGAATAAATACATTATTAGGACCATGGGAGAGCTCCAAGCGTAGGGAGGTCCTATTGTGCATGAAATGTATATGAAAAGGCTGATAACACATAAAAGTTGTCAAGGGATAAAATTTATTTTCAATTATATTTATGTGGAATATAGTTTTTAAAACCGTTCACATAAAATCTAAGTTTTCACTAGTTAAGTTCCAATAAGGGTGAAGCCATAAGTTCGTGGTTTTGAAAAACCATACAGCTCCTTCCATCCCACTAAAAATTCCAACATTGTCATGTAGAGTAATATTCATGGTGAGAATAGAAGTGAAGTCCTATACAATTAACTTCATCTCCCATATATTTGTGTCCCATGGTTAGAACTAACAATGTACTAACCATGCAACTCAGTTATTCACTCCAAAATATGAAGCTCTAGGATCTGAATGATCCCTAGAAAAAACAGAACCTCTCCATAGACTCTTGATCACATTAATTGATTTAAACGATATTCTTTATATTATATTAAGTATCCTTACCTCTACAAAAAAACCAGTGACATTACAATGGAATGGAATGGGGAGTGAACCCATTTCAGTATGAGACTTTTTCCACTATGATAGCCATGGGGGTGAACCTTGACTAAGGAAATGATGGAATAGGGAGCGAACTCAATCCCCTATGGGATATTTTCCTCTATGATAGTTTTGAAAGTTAACCATGACTAATATAATAATTTTATTTTATTATCATTGTACCAAAATTTCTATTTCATGATCTTATACTTATGATATGCTCTCATGGACCAGGATTTATTAATGATGATTCCTCACTCACATAAACAATGCTATTAGAAATGTTAAATATTTATTCTGTGACTCATGTATTATGATCAATGATTGCCTATATATGAACTTTTTAAGTTATAATCAAGATAACATATGCTTATTATTATCTTATTCTTGCATATGATCATCGACTGATATCTCCCATGTTTACCATTATAGAGAATCTAAGATAACCCTTTGATTGTTTCTATTTTTATGTAAGTCCAATAAAAGGATTTAAGCAATAAATGTATAAAAATGGTAGTGTGAGAGGAGAAATTTTCTAGAGATGTTGAATATATTTTCTTAGATATGTTTATTGTATATCGTTTATTAAAATACACAAAATATTTATGGTCCCCATGTGTGTAATATTGTAAAATTTATTGAATATTCATCTAAATTGTTTCATTATTTATGTATGTTATGCTTATATCACATCAGTCACATACTCCTAATTTTTTTAGGGTCTGTCTCTATCATTACATTATCCTACAACCACTATAAAATAGTTCATTAAATGGATATTTATTATTGACATCCTTAAATGATGAAATTATCTTACACTATTTCCTAATTATCATTCCTTTGATAAAGGTAGTTTTTATTTCATTGTGAATATCAAGTAGTTTTGAATTTTGTGGACGGATATTCACCCAGATAGATATATTTAACGTTTAAATTTAGAAATTCTAACAATTTGTATATCCATTATTTTTATATTAATAACTATTGATTGCATAGCTATGATTAAATAAGAGGTTCCTTAGGGGACATTTTGATATGTATGGTTTAGGCATTCTCTTTATGTGATAGATTCATTTGATTGATTTTATAATTGGGGAATAGAATTATAAAGCCCATTTATGAATTAATAAGTCATATGAGATATAATATATTGGTTATGTGGTGTATGCATCCCAATTTGTGTATGAAGTATTTGAAGATTCCTTGATGGCATGGTTATGATATCTAAAACCATACATTTCATCACTATGAGTTCAGTTATTATTATCCATGTGATTATTTATATCTATCTTTATGTTATCCATGGTTATATTTTTCTCATTCTATCATTTATATGGAATTTTTTGAATATTTATTCCTATCATATAATATATGACTTTTTTATTTCATGATGAATTTAATTATATTCTACCCATTACCAATAATCTGACCTCACCCCTTTAATTTTTTCCCTTATTTCTATAGGGAACCATGAAGATTACTAAATGTGAATTAAATATAAAAAAGGATATATAATAATGTTTGACTTTTTATGAAAATATAAATTTAATTTATATCATAATTTAATTTCCATTTCTATATTTAGTCTCCTATGAATACTAAACTATTAGATCCTATGTATTAGGATTTTTTTATTCTTTACAAGTGTAATAAATAAAACCCATCTCTGGGTTATGATAGTCCAGGTTGTTACAGTTGGTATTAGATAAATTTTAGTAGACACTTTAGAATCAATATTTATAAGAACGTATTTAGACAATAAAACCCTATGAGAGATCTTAAGAAAGTATTAAAAATTTATATAATGGATAGAACAATAGATTTTAAATTGTAATACATGAATAGGAATTAAATACTTTTATTCATAATAAATAGTTTTATTCTTGATAAGTTAAGTATATGACATTATTTATAAATAGATCATAATAAAAGAAAAGGAAACTGTGTCAACACTCAAAGTCAATGTATGTATTTCCCTCCTAATCAATTTAATGAGGCTAGTGTCAGAGATGAGTATATTATCACTATATTAGGGAATTTAACTTAGGTTATGATATATAACCATTATTGTATGGACCAAACTTCTCCCCCTCTTAAAATTTTCACAATTATGTATCATTTCATGAGGAAATAGACTCTAGATTTCAATAGATTTTATAATATGTTATAGGTGGAGAATTGAATAATCATTTCAGAGATGATGTTCCTTGTTTTATGATTATGTGAAAGGGATAATGTTATCATGGTTGTGTATCATCTAAGTGGTGATGGTGATCAATGTTGGTATTTTATTCAAAACACCAATAAGGAGAAAGTGATATAAATAATAAATTGTAATTATTTTAATGTGATATTCTTAGAGAAATATTTTCCTTTAGTGTAAAGAGAGAACATCGATAGAAAATTCATGAATTTATTCCAAAAATTAGGTGAATTTTTTTTATGATTATGATGCTAACATTACAATATTAGCAAGACATTTTGCGAATTATGTATGAAATATGGAAAGAATGATCGATTTCTTCTTTAACATATTAAATTCAAGAATTCACAGTGAATTGGTCTCTCTTAAATTCCACTAAAAAGAGGATGTGGAAATATATGTTATAAATACTAAGAAATAACATTCCAACTCTTATATTTTCATGTTAAATTTAGACAACAATAAGTTGTGTGAGGAACATTTACAGAAAAAAATAAGAAAGGAGAAGAAAGGATGGGTATAATATTTTTCATATAATAATTATATAGAGGAACAACCAAGAGGTATTCATCAAGGTAATACAATTTTTTTAGAATTTAGAGATAAATTACACTAAGAACGTGAGTTAAATGGAAAGAGATAATTCACTGAATTCTAATCCTTCAATTATAATAAGATGAAACACTATTCAAATAAATTCACTAAGTGGAATGGAAATCTACCTCAAAATGTTATAAGGGATAAATTTCAAGATTATGCATTTATAAAAATGGACGTTGAGGTCCCAAATCTATTTAATTGATTGTACTTTAGTTATAAACCAAAATTTATCTAGTAAAATGTTTTATTCTAGATCTATACACTCAATTAAAACTTTCAATTATTCCAGGAACATAAAATCATTCCTTTATAATTTAATGAAGTAATTTTCAATTTAAAATCCCAATGTAAATAATATGACAACAATACTATATCGAGATATCTCAATTGGAATACATGGGGATTCTTTAGTTAAAACCTATTATTTATTCTAATATTTTTCTTTAAAAAAATGCTTATGATTAATTGGATGTTGAAGTATAATTTAATAATTTACTATCGAGTGAATTAGATTATTATTTATATGGTTGGAATAGATTAAATTGTTTTTAGATGAGAGATTTTGTTTCTAGATTCTTTCTTGGAACCACCACCCATGGCTAATCTTAAAGAAATTGTTAGAATATATGAATTAATGAATGAGAAAGATATCCTATGATTTGAGGATGTGTTTATTTTGTGATATTATATTGATTTATTTTCTGATGTATAACTATATTATCCACATAATAGGGACATTTAATTATCTTTTGATCATATACATAATGTAAACTCTATATCTAGTCCTACCTGTAGATTTTATTTGATGGATTTTGTGGAAATAAAGAAATAACTCCAAGAGTAGTGTGATAAATTATTCATACACCCTAGTGTATCAAATTGGGGACACCTAACTTATTTTTAAAGATTAAGGATGTTAATATGTGTTTACCCATTGACTATAGGGAAATAAATGGAATTAATATCAATATAAATTATCCTTCACCAAATATTGATTATCTGTTTGATCAACATAAAGGGTCTCAATACTTCTCAAATAATGATCTTTGATTTGTTTATCATCAATTAAAATTTAATATAAATGATATACCAAAGACAACTTTTCAAAAATGGTGTGGTAATTAGGTTTTCAAAATAATTTCCCATGAGAATCATTATTATAATTATATCCATGAAGTAATGAAACTTCATTGTGTGACTCTATCAATTCTTTCTGATCATGTCCCTGCTAGGATATCAAAATTTGGGAGGATTCATCAGAAATATATAAACATTATGACACACTTAAGAATCGACTATCATCCTCAAACTTATGGGAAGTCTAAAAGTATTATCCAAAAATATTAAGACATGTTGAGTTCATGTTAACTCTATATACAAGGAACGTGGGACTAGTATCTACCACTGGTGGAATTTGAATACAATAATTGCATCCATTAATGTATATAAATGAAACCATATTCCACCTTTTATGGGAAGAGATATATTACTCCAACTTACTTGGATGAAGTTGGGGAAAGGAAGCTAGTATCCCCAAACCATGTAAAGAAGAGAACTAAAAAAGTGAATTTTATCCATAATTATATCAAGGAAGCTAAATACATATAGAAAATATATAAAGATAATAATATTAAGGACTATGAATTTTAAGTATGAAATCATGTCTTCAAGAAATTATCATGTTCAAAGGGTGTTATAATGTTTAGAGAGAATTGAAGCTAATTCTATGGTACATTGGGATCTTTGATATTTTAGATAAAATTATATTTGCGTCTTATCATTTGGATTTCCCACCCAACCTCTACAAAGTGAATGGTGACTTTCACATCTCATTATTATGGAAGAATATACTAAACACAGTCAATATACTCAACACTTATGAAATTGACCTAGATCATGACATATCATAAAATAAATAACCTATCCATATTCTTAATATATAATGTGTTTTAGGATAGAAAAACTCATATTGTGAAGATACCCTAAAGGAATCACAAGATATAGGATACAACATGGGAGTATACAAAAGTAATGATGATGAATTTCCACTATTGGTTCATGGATGTATGTATAACATAAATTTCAAGTATGGAATTAATCAAATGTAATATCACATACAAGGCATTACTATAATAAAAAAATCTTATTCAAATGTCTATTATATAACACAAGACTTTTTATAAAATAATATTATTTCAATACAAACCAAAAAATTTAATTCACTATAACGGCCACAAGAAGTGCTATTAAACACATAAAAACATAGATAAGCACTATAATCTTGATATTTAGAGCATCATACTCTGAAAAGAATGACAAATGTATAAAATACATTTTTATTGTGAAGAAAATATTTATCAATGTAATATACATTATATAGGATCTAATATGGAGATATTAATGAGTTTAAATATTAAAATTAATTGTGTACATATGATGTAATATGACTATTGGATGGGTAAGGTGATCATTAGAATCTGGCCCTTGGGAATTTGACCATTATAATATTAATTAAACCATTTTACATAAAGAGTCCAATAAATAACATAAAATCATTTTGAAGATTTATAATTAATAATAATTCATAATTTATAAAGATTAATGAATAGA
Source organism: Viscum album (assembly GCA_963277665.1). NCBI lineage: Eukaryota > Viridiplantae > Streptophyta > Magnoliopsida > Santalales > Viscaceae > Viscum > Viscum album. The sequence goes on along the minus strand of OY728121.1, from coordinate 1,070,380,453 downwards.
AATATATTTAGATTTTTTTCCTTATTAAAAAATTGAGATTTTAAATTTTTATCGCCAAATGAAAAATAAGCCAAAATATTTAGGGAAAAAATAAATTAACTATACTTAGAAAATTATTTTCACAAAACTTACTTCAAAATTATAATCATCATGTAAAAATTATCCAATAGGGTATTTTTTAAAATATTATTGGACAGTATTATTTTTAGTTTATAAAAAAATATGTATGAATATATGGTAAGCATGATTAAATTATTATGTTGTAAAAATATTTTAATAATTAATATTAGTGGATTATAGGCCAAAAATATGTTAATTTTTCAAAATAATGTATTTTAAAATATTAAAATCAAGTTCAAAACCCTCAATGAACTCTCAAAAATGTATAATTGAAAATATGGGTTTAAAATTTTCATTAAAAATAAAATTCATACCCATGGAAAAGATAATATTAAAATTTTGATTTTGATTCTAAAATAGATAAATGTCAAAAACAAATCCATAAATGTCCAAAAAAATATGGTTTAAAACCATGGGTAATCTAATGAGTTCTTAAGGTTATAATGTGTTATTTTTCAATCTCTAAGATTCTACTTTTCAAGGTAAGGGTTTCTAATATCTTCTCTTCCATTATTCTATAATCCTTTCCAAATTGTTTTCATTTAAATTTTATATTTCACTATTATTAATTCGGAATTTTTTATATTAAAATATGAAAAATATACTATCATTCTCTCTTATTATATCACATTAATAAGTCATTAAAATGCTTAAATATTCACATTTATATAAGATTTTTTATCCAAATCCCTATGAATGTCATGTTTTTTGATATTATAGATGTATTATTTCTAAGAGGTTTTATTTTTTATAGGGTGATTATAATTAAAATTGTGGAGAGTTTATGGGGTACCAAGTGTATGAAAATTTATTTTGGCATAATTTATCCATTTCCATCAATTTATGTTGACCTAAAAACCTTTCTTTATTGAGATTTTAAATCTATAATGCAAATCCAATGTGTGTAACAAAATCCTACTTTTTATGGTATTTTCATATCATTGATTTGGCCTCCAAAAATTGAAAATTATTGTATTGAATTATTATTTATTATTAAATTCTATATACAATGAATGTATCCTTCACTGTTACTTCATTACAATTCCTTTAATAAAGGTAATTTATATTCCATTGTGAATATATTATTGTTTATAAGTTTATTGGTGGATCTTCACCTAGATGGATATATTATTCCACTGAATGTGGAAATATTTACAACTCATAAATCTATTATTTTTATATAGATAACTATTTATTACATTGAAATGTTTATGTTATACGTTCCTTTGAGAACATTATTATATGTTTTTTTACCATTCTATTTATATGATTGATGCATTGGACATAATATTTGATGAATTTGGATCATAATTATATAGCCCCTAGATGAATTAGTTGGTCACTTAAGAAAAACTAGTTTGGGTATTTGGTGAATGCCTACCCATTTATGTATGATAACTTAGTCAAGTACTTGATAGTATGGTTATGATATCAATATTTATTTATTTTATCACTATGATGTCATTTATTGTTATATATGTGATTATTTATTTCTATTTTCATGTTATCCATGGATATATTATACTCATTATTATGTTATATTACTTTATTTGAATATTTATTCCATACAAATTATTTGTTCCTAATTTATTTTGTTTACTCTCTTTTTTGTACATTACCTCTTACTATGAATCTGAGCTCACCACTTTACTTTATTTTCTCTATTTCCGTAGGTAACCAAGAATATTAATATATGTAACATAACAAGAAATAGTAAATAATAATGTTTGATTCATTTTTATAATATAATTTGAATTCCCAATGTTATTTAATTTTCATTTATATATCTAGACACCAATGACTAATAAAATATTGGATCCTATGTATTGTGATCTATATAATTAATACCATTGAAATAAATATACATCACCACTATCTTAGTAGATTCGAGTTTGTTACATCATTGGTCCAAGATGAATAACCCTATAAGTCACTTAAATGTTCATGGATTTAGAACCTTAAAATTCACCATGATACTGCTTTTCACAACAATGGTCATCGATATTATTAACATGAATGATTTCAAGAACATTTTGTAAATATATATAAGGGTACCAAACATCACAATAATAACCTTCATGGGAAGATTTTACCCCCCATATTATTATTCTAAATGAACAATTCAATGATTTATTTGTATTTCCAAATGAATTCCCACCATTGGAAAGTGGGATTATGGACAAAACAAAAAAAAAGGTGTGAATGCATCGAAAACAAAAATGTTGAATCTAATAAGATTTCTTTTACTTGTGAAAGAGATCCATTGACAGTGAAAGTGACCCATTTACAATACACTCATATTTTATTTCAAACTTTTCTTTTCCATTTATTTTTTATTATAACTTACCATTAAATCCAAATTTATAATTCAATCAAGATTCCATTAGGAAACAAATACCCCTACCATGAAAAATAAAATGGAGGAAAACCATAGTTTCTACACATTTATGATAGATTAATAGTAGATATATTCCTTAATAATGATATATTATGTGACTTCACAACCCTAATGGTACTTTTCCCCCATCTGGAATCTCTAACATCATGCATTAAATGAACTAGTTCTTGAGTACAATAACAATGAATCTATTTCCAATCTGGAGGTGGCTCTTGAGAGCATCGAAGAGCTAAAACCATATAGTTCATCTTCTTAGTTAAATTTGAATAGTAAGAAACTAGAACATATATCCATGTCAAAATATTTATGAATCCCACCCATAGAAAAAATAAATACCTTCCTTTCGTACCATAGAGTGGTTGAGGAACATTTTCACCACATACTGAAGGTTGTTTAGGATCATCCAAGGAAATCTATATCAATCATCATCATAAAATCTTCCATTTCCCTACATCAATACCTTAGTAAACTACTGTATATGTTTCTACTAATTCCCTAAAACCATCTATTCAAATTACGGAACTTAAGAAGAGGTTATGCGATATTCCATTCATAGGGCAGTGAAAAAGCGACAATGTTTTCATAGTGCATCATAGTGGCCAACCAAGGTCATTACACTTAAGGTTTTTTGTTGTAAATCACACATTCTAACTAATTCAAAATTTATATTTCTTTTATTTTATTATTTTATGAAAAATAATTAAATATTCCATATGAATGTGAATGAAAAACTAAGCTAAACATGGAGGTGTAATTCCACAAAATGAATCTAGGTTATAGATGAATGGATATTCATAAGAAAATGAAATCCATAGAGATACTTCATTATATTTTTTGTATATACCTAATGTAAACACTCCATTATATGTCTTAGTTCTTATTTTTACCTCTTTTTTTAATATACAGTGCACTTAGAAATAACTAAGGACACCAACAACCCACCTCATATATCGAGGGAGAATGGTTGTAGAAAAATAATCTAACACTTAGATAACCACATAAAGGATTACACTCACTGCAGATCATCCTCGAATAAAACAAAATTATATACTAAAGAGGTAATTGGGTTCAACACTAGATTACTCACTCATAGTATTAATAATTTCATTTACTCATTAATGTGAGTATAACAAAGCGCGGTCAAGAGAGAGAGAGAATGGAAGAACACTACAAATTAAAATATGTATATGATGTTTCATGAAAAAATATAATTGAAACTATAGCATAAATTTAAAGTAGTAGCCCCATCTAGATTTCTTAGTCTAGTAAAAAATTCCCATCGTAGTTGCATGATCTCTGTATATATCAGAAAAATAAGTCTCCATAGTTTAACCATTCAACCCAAAAGTTTCTCCTTCAAATCCTCAAAGTTTCTAATATTTTAATTTGGTAAAATTTTCCACTTTTTATTCCACATTAATATATCCATTTAATTTATCTATATATATGTGAGAATATAGCTCTTGACTTGATCTTTTTTCCATATCTTCAAATTTTACCATCTAGGTTCAATTTTCCTTCATCATTCCTTGAAATTAAATTCTATGTGCCATCAGACTTGTAATCATTTTCTAATCGCATTGGCATGTATGTACATAGAGAATTGGATTCCAAAACCCTCATTTTTATTTCAAAACATACAAAATTTTCAATCTCCAATTCTATGTCCATTTTACAAACCGTATTTAACGCATCATTCCACTGTCAATTAGGAAATATAAAACCACAGGAACAGCTGACCTCATTATCCTCTAAACTCATTTGATGTCCATATAGGGATTGGTCATGGATTCCTTCTTTACTAGATTATAATTTTCTAAATTTTAGTCATAGAAACAGGTCATTGAGATTTTTATCGATGTATTCTTCTAATATGGGGGGTCTTTAGCTCCCTTTGGTGAGGATAGACCATTCACTGATGGATTTAGGTGAATGATAAAATGAAAATGAAAACCTCACATCAGCAACACGCTGATGGAAGTTGAGAAAATAGAAGAGAAATAAGTCAAAAGTAGAAATGAGAAAAGTAAGTATAGGATTTTTGTGGAAGAATTGATGATATAACTGGTGGTAATATGAGATGGTGTCATCCAACAGAAGTGAGCTGATACAAATATGTTGACCGATAGTGGAAGAAGGTCGATGGTAGCACACTGAAAGTAGGAGGATAATAGTAAAATGACTCGGTGAAAGAAGGAATCTACATCCACTGCATATAGATGAAGAAAATTGACTAATATAATATTGACAGTGGGTGGTTTCCTGTATCATGTATCAGATGAAGCACCAGAACGTAAGCACATGACCTTTGTAGGTTGGTTGTATCACGTAACAACAGAATCATGTGATGGTGGTGGAAATAAGACTATAAGTGGTGAATTAATGGTGGACACTGACAGAAGGAGGTTGGAGATAGTGAGTGGACTAATGGAACTTCTATGAAGTTGGCATCCAATAGTAATAGAGGCATTTTACTTTATCACCAGCATCTAGCCTTTGTAGTGGCTAAATAAAGATCATCCTCCCTTATTTGGTGATCAATTGTGGCCTGATATTGCCTAGGGACTCCCATAGTTTTTTTGGTGTATGGAGATGTTGTTATTAAAATACATAGATTTAAAAAAGGTTGCAGTGTCATTGTTGAAATATCTGAGGAGGAGTGACACATGACTGAAGAGATACAATATCACTTTTTTATGTGATGAACAATGTCACTTACGACTTCATCGCACATTAGATATGTGCTCGAATGGGAAATTTTTTAATAAATATCAAATTTTCTCAATAACCTAGTGAATTCGGAACAAGACTAACTGATTTCTACCATTTTGCAAGCCTAACCCCTGAGGAAGCTGCTCCTCCCAACATCTCATTGAACTTCCCTATTCACTGATGCTCCTACCTACATATGTTGGAAATGATATTTTTCTCACCTGATCCATACTCGATTTGTCCCTCCCATATATCATGATCATCTACCCTAATAGTGGACATGTGACTTGCATGTGGCGGTAATGATCTATCTATAATGGTAGCAAATTTTTTACATAATAATAAATTAAATACATAGTGAAAATTAAATCTAAAATCCATAAGAACAAATAATAATCACATTTAAAATTTTCATTAATTTTTATCAAAATTAATTCTTTATATATAAATTACCCACATTTTAATAAAATAATATATTATATAGTCATAACAATTTAAAAACGTTGAAATTTATAATAAAAATATGGAGATTTTAACATGAAAAAGAAGGGCATAAAATACCCCCAAACCTAAACTATGAATTTTCTCAAGTATTTAATCTCAAAATAAAATCTCAAAGGGAACCCAAAAATAAAAAAATTCAAATTTCATATTAAAAAAACAAAAAAATAATAAATGGGAAAATAAAAATTTCAAGAATCACATAAAATATTAATCAAACTTCAAAATTTTTCAAGAATCCAAGTAAATCATGAATTTTAATTTATCCCCTTGTAAATTGGTGAATATTATCCTTTCATTCATTCACTTATCATAATAAACTATTATTTATAATTATATGTTTTGACTTACCACATATTAAAAAAATTATCCTATAATTCTAGGTAGCAATTTGAACTAGATTTTTTTCATGCCTGGAATAAGCGCACCATTAATAGGCTTGAAAATGACCTACAATAATTACTTTATAAAGAAAAAAATACATGAAATCATGGGGATGATCTAATTAAGGTTCGAAGGAAATTTAGGAATAGGTTTATTTGGTAATGATTATTGAAGAAGTGTGTCTTAAAGTGGATGTTAACTATATATCATAATGCATGATATCATAAATAAAGGATTAAATGTAGTTATCCCTTCAAAATGATAACTCCCACTTCCCATGGTCAATTTTAAGATCATGATTCCAAAACACAAAAATTAAATATGTACACCAATATTATTATTTCTAAATATTAACTTGATATCCTTTTAAAAAATAAATTTTACTTATTTTTTTCCTTTTATGAATGTCATGCTCAGAACCAATATCAAATCCTCAACATAACCCCATGTGATAAAATTATCTGTTTGGTAATAGTGACTTTTTGTTCCCCCAAGTCATTAACCATTTTTTACTTATTTTTTTTAATAAGGGTAGAACAAAAATACAATGAATGAGAATAATCATATCCAAAAACTGAAAATATCATCCAAACAATTGTTCCTTTCAATTTAATTCATCCCATCCACCATGACATCCCTCACCCTCCCATTCTTCGACATTAAAATATTATACTGAAAACATAGAGTTGGGTCAGAATAGATATAATTGTCTTGTAATGTGTCACATTCCTAACAAGGTCATTCATGTCTTCTATGGGATAAGAAGGATTAATGAAAAAAGTGATCTCAAGGACAAGGGATAAATCAAAAAAATGCTCCAATCATATTAAATGTGACTTTGAATAATAATTTTATTGAAATTTTCAAATGAATATTTTAGAAGGTTGAATTCCCCAAGATCTCTCATGAAATATGCTTAAGAAAGAAATGTGATTTTTGTGTCTAAAATACTCTTGAGAATGGAGTATAAGGTTTTATAAAATAACTAATATAATGAAATAACCATAAAAAATAAATCCACATGAATTTTCAAAATTCATATAATGAAAAATTGTTGGGAAATTTCATTTACATGAATCAATCGATTCCCTAAAATAATGATTCATCAAAATAACACCTCATTTTTTCACATAGTCATCCAATTGCATGCATTAAACATTAAATTTTATTTATTAAATATTTAAAAAAATGAATCATGGTATTCTTAACCACGTCACCTCTTATAGATTTTTCATGTAAAAAAACTAAAATAATGGACATCAAATTATATTTCAAAGATCAATGTATCTTTTCAAATGCACAAAGAAATATAGGGAGTTAAAGGATAATGAATGTTGAAGAAAAATCCCTTATAAATTAAGCTATGATCCTCTTCCTTCTACCTGAACTTGATATTGGGTTGATTTGTTCCATCATCATCATGAACCTATTAAAGAAAATCACTCATCAAAGCACAAGTTCCATTGAAAAGTAAGAGTAACAATAATTAGGGGGATGGGAATACATCCTAATGTATTCATAAAGCTATTTCCTAGGAAATAAATTGAAATATAAATTCATATAAAAAAAATTAATAGAGTGATAAATATTGGATAGAACCCCCAAGTGGGTACTTTTTTTACAGCCTCTAGATGGTGGTACTATATTTTATCCAAAATCCAATGATCTATGGAGATTATTGGATTTGAAACTCTAACACTTCCTCCTTTTATCATTCATTCTTTCCCTTTTTTAGGACATCACAAATAAAGTATATCACAACAATCCCCTTGGTAAGGAGATACACCTTTCATAGTGCCAGTAGGATAAATAATGTGTTCTTATTACTGTATATTTCCACTTACACAACCTCTTATTCATTTTATAGGCATTACTCAAGATACATTAAATCAATTGAATTAAAAAGGGGACATTATATGCATATTTATATTTTTAAAACATTAAAACAAGAAAGTCAATATCAAAATATTCCCCTTTAGTGTTATCATCTTATATTTTAGTTTCATCATAGAAAGCCACTTGGATCCCACCATGGACTTCCTAAAATAAATATTCAATATTTTTAGGTGTCTATATGTGTTAGTCATCAGGTGAATCTTAATTTTAATTATTTTCCTCTGAGGAAAACTTGGTGTTGAATGAATCTAAAAATTTAAAATAGTGAGAGGTGATACTTAATTCAGTTTCAATAAAAATACATTATAATAAGGTCAAGATAAGATCATATCCCGATAATTGTTCATATTTAATTTCTTATTTTTTTGGAAAACCCCTGTTAAATTAGAGTAGTTGTGGGTGGAGTTAGGTAGTCATGATTCTCCATTCATTCTTTGAAATCCACCTATAGGGTGGTCAATTCGTAAATGGACCAAGAGAGATTCAAAGATATTGAATCTTCTTTTTTAGATACAGGGTAATCTTTTAGCATTTACAAACATTCATATTCATCCTAAAATTCATCCAAATATGAGTGTACTAGAAGAATTTTATTCATAATGAATCTCCTTTATAAATGGTTTAGTGATGATAAATTGATCTTTCAGTATTTCCTTCTTATCTTACATGGGTTATTTGATTTTAAAAATGAGTGGGGATACTTATTCCACCATTGGTTTTCATTATTATGGAGAATTAGGTTTTGGTGACTCTAGATTATACTCCAAGTATGAATGAACATATTTATTGAACCCTCCAATTTTTCTCCCTAGGTTTTGAGTTGTGTCACTAATCTTTTGAAACATGGATTATATATCATTCTGGACCATGTTTTTCATGATTTTTCACCTATAAATAACTAATCATGATAGAATAATTGTAATTTGACTTCATCATGAAATGTTTTTTTGAAATTAATAAAATATATTTACAAAATGTGAAAGAAACTAATGGGAGAAAAACTAAATATCTCTTCATCCATGAAATAATTTTGAGACACAAATTTCATAGTGTAGTGTAATAGCTATAATATTTTCTTACTGTAGCATAGTGGTTGATTAGGGTCATCTCAATTGAGGATCTATACGTCTTATCACACAATATAATAAATTTACATTTTTATATTTTATATTTTATTATTTTATGAGAGAAAATAGATATTAGAAGATATTTTGAATGAAAAACTAAAATAAACATGAATTTCAAATGTATTATAATGAATTCAGGTTACTGAATAAATAAAATTCTCCCAATAGAGTCATCCAAGAAGAACCTTCGATGTCTTTTTATGACTTATTAATGTATACACTCCATTGTATGTGTGAATAAATTTTTCAACCAAATTTTTTAATATACATAGAACATAAAAATTTCCAAGTACAACACACATCCACCTCTTCAATCGAGGGAGAATGGTTTTAGAATAACAAGTTAATTCTTAGATAATAGCAGTGATGATTAAACTCACTACAAATCATCATCATATTGATCTAAGGAAGATGTTAAATATGCACTTGAGTTCAATGCCAGATTACTCCCCTAAGGATATTCCTTAGGTCAATTATTCATCATCACGTGTGTAAGAGATCATGGTGGAGAAAGGGAGAGATAGATAATGGGAGAACACTTCAAATTAAAATATACAAATGAGGCCACATTAGGAAGAAGTAAAACTAAAACTATAGCAGAAGACTAAATCACTAGATATGGATCTCTTTATTTTTCAAGAAACTAATTCCCATAATAGTAAAATGGTCTTTATATTTAAGAGAAAATAATTTTATATATTCACGCCCTTTAATCCCAATGTTTCTCCTTCACATCCTTATATTTTACTCTATTTGAATTCGGTTAATGTTTCCTTTTTTTAATCCATGTGATGATATCCTTTTAATTAATCTCTCCAGGAGATAGAAAATATATTTTGACATACACATATTTCCATATCTTAATATTCTCCCATATCTATATTTTTTCACCTTCATATATCCTTTAAGATAAGTTCCACATGGTCTTCGACTTTCCATGATCCATGGAACGCATTGGCATGTCCATGCATTGAGAAGCAACATATCGAGATGTTTTTTATATTCTAAAACCTAAAACACAGTGTAGTCATAATTTTATACATATTTAAAAAAAATTAAAATAATCATCCCACTATCTTCGAGGTAATTTTAATCCATATTCGCAACTGACCACATTTCCTATCATCTAATTCATCGTGAACTCTTGGATCGGCCATTGATTGAATTTTACCTACCATAAATATTTTAAACATAAATTAATGGAAAGAGGTATATCCTGATTATTCTCAAGATATTATTTTTATATGGGTTATTTGTATTCTTCTTGTGTGGATAGACCTTCGGTTGATGGAGAAAGGTGCATGGTGTAGCGCCAATAGAGTCATCACGTCCTTAGCTTACCGATGGAAGTAGAGGTAGTGGTAGAGGAAGAAACAAATGGTATCAATAATAAGTGGTAGTAGATTATTCATGTAGTAGAATAAAAATTATAACTAATATTAGTATGCGATAGTAGCATTTGTCGGAAGTGATTTGGTAGAGCAAGTGGACCAATTGTGAAGGAACGGTGATATTGGCACACCGATGGTGGGAGGATGGTGGTAGCATGATTCAGTGGAAGTATAACTATGGTACTATTAGTGATTGTAGAAGAAACTAGACAAGTAGTGAGTTAATAAAAGGAGGATTCTAGTAGTATGACATAGAAGAATCATCATGACAGAAGCACCCAGCGATCGGAAGAAAGTGGTATCATGTCCTAATAGAAAAGCTTGATGGTGGTAGAACGAAGGCTGTTGGTGGAGGACAACCAATAAAATGTGATGAAAGGAGGTTTTTGGTAGATTATATATCGATTAAATTTTTATAATGATGGTAAAAAATATAGCTGAGTGTGTTTCCTTCATCATTGGTATCTAGCCTTCATAGTGGATGGATTGAGATCCTCTTCCTTTCTATAGTGATTAATACTAGCTAAATTTTGACCGGAGACTACCATGGTGTTTTCTGGCATCCAAGAACGGTGTTCCAATATTACTTGGATGTCGTGGAGGTGGTGGAAGTATCAAGGGAGTGTTTGAGGGGGGGGGGATGCATGAAAGAAATTATACGACATCACTTTTCTAAGTGATGAAAAGTGTTGTGTAGGACCTTATCACACATCAGATATTTACTCAATTGTACACTTATTTATAAAATATTTTTTATCCTAAATAGACCATTGAAGTTGGACAAGGACTGGAGTATCCCTACCACCATGCAGACCTGATCCCCCATATGAACCTCTCCTTCTATTTCCTCACCGAGTTACATCATACAATGGTGTCCCAGCCTACCTACGATGTGCATAATCTATTCCCCACCCACACTACACCTGATATGTCCTTCCCCTTTAACTTGGGTTATTACCCCAAAGGGGATCACGTGAATTTCATGTGGGGGTATAGGTTAAGCCAGCATGATGGCTAATTTTTTCTTAAAAATAAATTAAACACTTTGTAAAAATTCAACAAAAAATTCATAAGCACAAATAATCTTCAAATTTAACATTATCATTAATTTTTTCAAAATTAAGTTTTTAAATTTAAATTATAAACATTTTAATAAAAAAATTACTGATTTTATCATAAAAAATAAAAACCATTAAAATTTATTATCAAAATATTAAAATTTTCACATGAAATGTTATGGAATAGGCCCACCAGAGGAATCCATTCACTAGGACTATGGAGTCACATAGGGGAGCTCTTAATAACTAGGGATATTTCTACAACATGGCCCCAATTTCATTAATGCGTAGTGTTTAATAATATACCATATCCACCCGGTCTAAGGTGCATGGGAAATTCCAATGGAGGTACTAAAATAGTGAGTCTCATGGGAAGATCTACACCCTTGATACCAACAACATCAAATCATAAAAATATATCAAAAAATTTTACCAATAATGATGGAATATCATCATGGATAATAAAAAAATTATCATCAAGGCATGATTTAATTCTTTCTTTAGTAGAACCATTATCAATAATGGGGATCAAAAACCACCACAGGATTCCTCCCTGCGATTCTATTCCAAGAATCTCTGAATATCCTCCCCAATGCACTCGCAATAGAGGTCCTCCCTATGAAAACATGAACACATATCTTGTGGGTTATACCCATAAAGATATATATTTCCAACTCTAATGTCCTCCCCATGATGTCATCTACAAAGGTCCTACCTAAAGTGTAAATATTAACTCATACCTAGGTCCTCCCCTTATCAATTAAAAAATAATCAGTAATCATAGTGATCTTCCATGTGGTGTTCAAGAAACACAAAACTAAAGTAAATTTCATCTCGATCTCATAAATAAACAAATCAATAATAATGGATGGCCTCTCCATGGTGAAATAGACAATATCTCTCGAGGTTCTCCCCATTGTTTTCACTAAAATGTTAATCTTCACAATAAAATTAATATTTAGTATCGAGGTTCTTCCAATAAAGGATATTAGTAAATTAGTAACAACATAGGTTCTCCTCATGGTAATCAAAAAGACATCCAATTTAAAGATCCTATCTATGATAGTGAATCCAAGACTAACAATCATAGAGGTCCTTCTTATGGTACCCATTGGTAGGATCCTACTCATGGTGAAACATCTCTCAAAGTGAAGGTGTTCCCTACGCCAGAGTGGTTTCAAGGTTTCACTTATACCAAGTGGAACTAAAAAAGATAAATCCATCTACACCAAGTACTCCACCAATTATCTATAGTGTTTCATTAAAACCAATGGGAAAACTATGGTGACAATATAATCAGTTCCTCCCCTAGAATGCATGACCATGTAAGTTGTCAAAAATATTCAAAATAATCCCACTCCTCTTTTTAAAATAGCATTGAAACATACATTATGGTAAAAATATGGTTAAATAATTTCTTATGGAACATGAGTTCATGTAGAGAGAATAAGATGAAGATAAAATATCAGACATGTTCATGCCCATTTGCACCACAATTATTAAATTCACATACCCTTGTAAAAGGAATTCATACATCTTCTAAATTATTTACTATGGTAAAAATTTCATCACCTTAAATCCAAGAACCTACTCTATGAGAAATATTCTAATTTCCATATGTAATTAGATGATCATTTATTCCATTTTAATTTGGATTAACTTTGGAGGGATCAAAATCCAAAATTGGGAATGTACCATAAGTGTATCATATATTTCTACCAAAATGGTTTAAAGATGATCCACCAAATGATCTTTGACATTCTTTCTAGTTTCTATACTATATGGTTGGGTGAATATTGGGATATTCACCTCACTCCACTTGGAATCCAAAAAGGTTCTTCAAGAAAGGTTGTTTAAAATTTCATTGCCTTGGTCTATGCCATAGGATCTAGACAAATATATTCTATTTTTTTATTCAAAAAAATCCCTTGAGTTTTATGTCCCGTATAAGTTATGGGGAATTTACTCAAAATCACTATTCATGAAAAATTTAGTTCTTCACCTAAAACTGATCACTAAGGGAGGGAATTTAAAGCTTAAATAGGTTTCAAGTCCAAGAAGTATTCCAACAGGTTAAAATTAAATAAATATTGTGATTTATCCTTTGAAGGATACCCATAAACTAATGTTTCCCCTTAGAACATCAATAAATATGATGATTTGATTCCCAGTAGGTGAATCATAGAGATAAATGTTTTTGATATAAAGGCTATAGAAAATTTGTAGCTTGTAACCAATGAAAAAGGACATGATGAAGTGTCATCTATTTGGAATATAGTCTATATTCAAGTTTGAGAAGAAGGTATCAATACGGGGTACCAAAGGATGACTTGTTATTTGGGATCTCCTCTAAGAATATCATTACTAGAAACATGGTGGAATTCAACAGAGTAAATGGAAAAATGTGTAGCTTCATCCACCTCCCATCTTCCCAAAAAAATGATCAAAACTCATTTTTTCAGGGTAGGGGGAGATTTCTTGTCATAAATACAATTTTTAAAGGTTAATTAATCTTGAGATGAAGATACTCATAGGCAGAATACCTGTTGAGTAAAATTATCAGTCTGAAGTAACACCTCAATCATTTTGAAATAGACTCTCAATTTACTAAAAGATTTGAAATTTAATAAAACTATGTTCTAGTTATCATGACATGAATAAATGTTTCTCATGTTAAAGGAAAATTTAATATGTTTATAAAGTGGATTAGAAACCATTTCATTATATAGAAATTTGAATTCGAATTTGTGTATGTATTTGGTTTCGTATCCATTGAAATTATCATAATTCTTAAAAATTCAATCGTTTAATGATATACATATCCAAAATCATTTAAGGGTTGTATTTTTCAAATAAAATATATCCATATTTAATACAATTGTAATTGTATCTATGATAAATATTTCTATTTTTATAAATAATCCAAGAAAATACAGTCTGAAATATATGTGGAAACACTTCCCCTAAACATGTATATTAATACCCTTCAATGAAGGGGAAATAATTTAAAAACAAAACAAAGTAATCAAAAATGAAATGGAGGAATAAAACATGGTTATTATTAGTGATAAAATGAAATGATTCTACCCACTAGTTCTTCTACAAAACCTATAAATAATAATAAATATAGCATAGAAGAATTAATAAAATTGAAATAATAATAAAAAAAGGTGAGAACATTTTAGTTTAACCCCCAATATGTATTTAATTAAAATTTTATATATCTAGATAATAGTAGTAGGTCAAATTGAATTCAATAGTGGATGTGGATTATGTGATTTGAACCAAACAGTCCCTTTATTATAGTTCTCTTATTTATTCACTAGATATTGATTCCCCCTTGATTGATGTATGATATATCTACATGATTTTTTGTGAAAATATCCTTCATGATGGGGTGGAGGGAACTATGGGTATTCATCCACATTTAGTTAAGGGGATACATTTTATGCTGTTTTTTATATATAACTTTTAAGGATTGGGTCCTCTTCTATGTTGTGAGTAGTGAATTATATATTTTATTTCATCTCTATTCCATATTATTCTTTAATCTTAGTAGGTAGAAATAATAACTACTCTATCTAAAAACATAACACCCATCATATGGATACTCTAATTCAATATTCTAGGGAAAAATTCAATGGTACCGAATCTATTATCAAGGGGTATCATAATGAAGTTCATGTTCAATAAAATCAAAATAAAATAAATTCAAATTTAAACTTTCGCCTCATATATTTCCTCTTGAATATCCTCTTTATTTTATAGTTCTCTTGGGGATAGTGTTTTGGATGATTGTCAATGTGGTTAGACATCCCTTAAAACCCTCATGATCTCCTTGATTTTATCATCAATGTATGAATGTACACCTTCCAAAATTATAAGTTCAAAAAAAATTAGTTCACTATAGAACAAATAAATTTATAGATTAAATTTTTTTTAGTTTAGTAGTGGTTTTTACCACCACTAAATCATTACACAATTCTTTGAGTAAAAGGCTTATAAATGGTTTTACATTTTTTAATTTTAGGGGTGGTTATATTTTATTAGAGATTATTTAATTAAAATTTATCAAATCAATATATAGAGGATGTTTTATAACCCACCGCTAAAAAATAGTAGTGATTCACAACCATATCTGAATATTATACCTATATATATACTTCCTCTAATAGTGTCATTTTTTTAAGTTTGGTGTAGAATCTAAAACCTCCCTTAATTCATTTAGAATTTGTTATAGTAAAACCACCAATACACAATTGTGATTAAAATAAAATTTACCATATATAATGTTAGTTAAAATAATTTCTAAATACTTAATGATGGTTAAAAAATCCACTAAATACTTAGAGGTGGTTAACACTACCACTAAACATTCCTATACACAAACTAAACATTTCATATTTCATTAAGTCCTATAAAAAAACAATATAAGAAATATATATTTACATGAAATATATAGTCAATAAAACATAAAAAATATTATTTTATACATTAAGATATTCCATATAACATTCTAAAAAATAAGTAAAAAAATTTAAAATTTAAAATATATCAATTATAAAGTTTTTATGTAATGTAAACAAGTTCATATAATATAAAAAAAATCACTTCTCATTATGATATATCACTTTCATTCTTAATGGGTTCATCACACTGTTAATCACCACATTTCCTTCTTTCCGCCTCTATTTCCTGTATTTAATGTAATTAACCACACATTAGTAATGAACAAATTTAATAAATATTATATAATAAAAAATTTAAATACAAATTAATAAGTTCAAATGATTATAAAAATATATATAACTCATATGGGATAAGAGGTAGTAATTTATTAGTTCGTTTATACATGGGATTGAGTACCTGTTACATTTAACATAGGTCTAATAAAAAAAACTCATTCTCTTAATCGACAGAAATAATGTAAGAGGGAACCCTTAGAATAGGGCCTCTCTATTAATATAGGTATATTAAGATCATTCAACCATAACCATGTGGTTTCCATAATGAATTGTCAAAATCATGGTAAAACATATGGGGTTCTATAAAGTACTCTGTTTTCCTAGCTCAGTTGTGATAGTAGTTTAAATGACCAAATTAAATGTTCTCTTATCCCAACAAACATATATTCTCATATAATTTCGGTATAGAAATATACTAAAGGATTTTATTCGGGGTTTTAGGAGAAATTTAGCGGAATAGAATGTAAAAGTAGTTTTGTGGCCACAAAAACTAGTTGGCCGCATGGATGGATAATCCACACAATCCAATCATTCATATCTCCCAAGATAGGTCGAAAATAAATCATATTTTATCATATAGGACATCATTTATAGACCTTAAATTTTTGTTTTAATTTTTCCATCATTAGAAAATAATTAAATATAAATATAAAATGTTGAACATAACTGTAAATTTATTAAACCCACCAAACCTAAATCTTCAATGAGTGTTTTAATTTATTCATGAATATTCCTGGTCATCCTGTAAAACATGGAACATAAATAACTCTCCAAATATGAGAACTAATCATATTGTGTTTTATTATGTATTTTTTATCACTAAAATTATTTTTTAGTGCATGAATCTGATTCTATGATTTAAGATCCCCAAAATTTGTAAACCACCTACAGTTGACATCATTGAAGTATATGCATGTGACCTACTAAAGACCTTCTATGATGATGGTCCACAACCCATCACCCTCACATGACCATAGTACTCGTTTACTAAAACATGATCCATATAATCCTATAAGGATGTGGAATATGACATTGAAGGGTTGTAATACCACACTTCTTTGAGTTTTTACTACAATTGAATAAAATTAGCATATATAGTAACTTTGAAAAATAAATTGTTAAATAAAAAAAATTAGCCAATTTTTTTAGCAGGGTCACTAACATAGCTCCCATATGTTTTATAGAAATAACATAATAGATCATCATGTGCCACATACCGACATAAATAATTCAATTTTATCAAAAAATCATAAATAATGTTCAAAAATACTAAATTTATTGAACTGTTATAGATATATCTTTTAATTAATTAAAGGGTACCTTTGTACTTCACTTCCAAGTAAAAATCATCATCTCAGAAGTGTGGTAATTACATGATTCTCTTAACTAGAGAAAATACTCATAAAACACACCTGAAGAGATCATATATCATTAAAAATAAAAAAATTTATTAATAAATTTCAAATAATATATTAACATATATAAAATACCTGATGTGATTCAACATGATTATAATTAAAAATGTATTCCACTATTATCTAGGCACACCCTCAGAGAACATATCATACATTTATGATACAGAGAAATATTATTCATTGAATTCATTTCACAATATCCACTTGAAAAATTTCCATCTCTTGTCAATGTTTCTTAATTCCCATGGTCACAAAATTACATTGGGCATGTAAAATGAAATAACATATAAAAATAGAATACAAAAAATATATTATATTATAAATATATTAACTGATAATGTTTATTTTAATCATATATGAAAACATAACTAGGATAATAAATTTATCTATATATCAAACAACTCATTCTTATCATATAATGGAATGTTTCTCCAATATGAAATATTAATGGCTAGGTATGCTTCCTAAAAAGCTAAATGGACTAGGATATTCCCTTAAATTTTTGTTTTGTCCTCAATGGTTACCTCGTGGTCATTAAAATGGAAAAATACATTTAAGTCAGTAAAATTATAATAATCATTATTTTTTATCTCCATTATATTATTATTTTTGTTAATTTAAAATATGAAGAGTGTAATTAATATCAATATTTATGAAATTAATTTTATCAAATGAAATGAAAACTGGTGGTTGTGACACTCTAGTTGCCTCTTGATGGTAACTGGGTTCTGTTCTAACAGCCATATGGATGCATCCAAGGTTATCTACCTTATTACCTAAGATAGTCTATAAAAGGGACACTTAAGACAAAAATCAGCGCAGGATTATATGAAATGGTACAAAACAAGTATACATGGTATGTGATAAATTGTACCTGGTGTCTCAAGTGTAGAAAAGGAATCATGTTATGTTGAGTGGTTCATGTATGTACACCTCTATGGGGATGGAATGCTCATAAAAAATATCAACAAAACACTAAATCAATTAAATATTCAACTACGTTATAAATCATTACATTTAAGGTGTGTCATTATGTATATGAAAAAAATATTTAAGGTATGTCAGGAAGTGTACCTAGGGTCATCGACGTAAAATAGAAACCATGTGATGTAGAATGAGTCGTGTCTGTAAACCTATTATTAGATGGAATTCCTACTAAAAAATATAAAAAACAACTATCTCAACTAAATCTAATATTCCTTTACAAATAATTATGTTTAAGATATATGATTAAGTATTCCAAAAAAATTGTGCAGGGTATGGGATGTAGTGTACCAAATGGCTTAGCGGTACAATGAGAATCACCTCACGCATATTGGGTTATGTTTATAAACCACTTTGAAAATCAGATACTAGAAAAAAAATAACTAACTAAACTAAACCTGAAATTAAGTTCAAAATCATTATAATTATATTTATTTAAATAAATTGTAAACAAAAAACAAACCTCACATTTACTAATATTAAAAAAATTAACCTATGAATCCTATTATTGGAGGAGTATATTTTTATCATCATATATTATTAACATTATTTCTTCCCATTATCCCTCTCATTATTCTTCTTCACTCTCTTTAACAAGACTAGTATTTTAAATTTCTCTAAGGGGAACAATTCAATATGTGGTTGTTGATAGGGTTTAATATCAAAAATTACTTCAAATTAATCACCTATATGATAAATGTCTCTCAATATCATATGTAAAACAAAACTCAACCATTTACCTCCATATCATTGACATAATCTACCATTTTTAATTTGGAATCCAAAATATAAGGATCATGTTATTTACACTCCCATGTATCGATCAACTGAGAGAAGTTGGCATAAGTAAAATGTAAGAAATCTTTTTTATGCCCCATTTAATATTTACCCACATTTATTTAAATAATAAAATTTAAAATTTTCCCTCCTAATTAAACTTGATAATATCAACCAAATTTCTATAGTATCCATTATCTGCAACTATAAATTTACCATTTATTGTGTTTTCAAACTTTCCCCATGATAAATGGTATTAAACATGAATCCACTAATATTTTACAAATCGAAACGATAAGAAAGATTAAAATAACCTCATGATAAACACATAAAATATTCTAATATTTCATCTTAATTATTACGATTCATTACAATGAAATTTGATTAAAAATATTATTAATTTAATTAGTTAATTATCAACATATTCAAACCATGTATTAGATTCAAAACATACATTATGTTAAAACTATTAAAAAATTATTGGTTGACCAATATTTTTGTCTTAGCCTCATTTATAGTTTTAATATTATGGTGAATTTTTATTTATGTCTTTAATTCATCAATATATAAATCAAAAATATCTGTATTGATAAGAATATATCTATATGATTTTGTTCGTTACAAAATTATCGTCGAAAATGAGGTTACCTTTCCAACATCTCAATCGATATTTAGAAACAATGATGAATCATTATTTTTATAATAATTAATTTTATTATCATAAAATTTATCATTATATTCAATCTTAACTTTATTAAATCTTAATATCTTGAAAAGAAGGTTAGGTTCTCTTCACTAAGGTAGCCTTATGTAATAGAACCTTCAAGTTGAGATTAATTTTTATAATAATACTTAAAAATTACTAGATACCCAATGAAAAAATGTAAGAAATTAATAAAAAAAGTTTTCATCTACTAACTTGGAAAATTAAATTTCATTAATTAGAATAAAATTGAAATAAAATACCTCCCCATGGATACATCCATCAATAAAGTATTGGCCCTCCAAATTTATCCTCTTCAACCAAATGAATTTTTAAATGAATCATCATAGTGAAAATTTATGTGGTGAAGATAATATCTAAATGACATAAAATCCATTAAATTTTTCCATAAATTAAACAATTTTTACTATTTTTATGGTATTGTGACAAATATTTCCAAAAAATGTGTAAAATTTCATTAGAAATAAAGTTATTGTTTTTGGAAATAAATTATTCGTTGAGAAAGGTAAAAAATGATCCATCAATATATGTGATTTATTAATTTTTAATCCATTTATTTTATGATGATTCAATAAAATACATCTTCATAAGTTAAATGAATATACTTTAGGAACATACATTATTTTTAATCTTCAAAGTAAAAAATATTTTTTATTTTCCATTTTAAAAATTATTGTTGGATACTTACCGTTGGGATTTTCACATAGATCTCATTTTATATTCAGTGCTTCTAAGTACTTACTCATAATCAAATGACATTTTTATTTCCTCTATTCATTGAGAAATGTAAAAACCCAAAATATCACACACATTCTTCTCAATGTGAATAACATAAAGTTTATGATATAAAAATTCAAATTCTCAGTATGGATGTTTATAAAATATTCATGTTTTCTTATATTACTATTTTTAGTTATATCTGATGGTGTTCAAAATATTCTCCAATGTTAACTAAATTTAAAATCATTTCTAGGATTTGTATAGATAATATATAATTACAATAATATTGTTGATCAAAATAATGGCATGGTAGAAGACTCCAATCAATTTTTTTATTAAAACATGACTTGTGACACAAAACTCTATGAACTTTTTCAAGGAATACATGATAAATAGTAAACACCACCTTACAATATAAATTATTAATTGAGGCTTAAGATCAAATCTAAAAAATTAGACAATCCAAACCAGTGGGTGAGTGTGTTCCAACCAGAAATATTTCCTAATCCATTTAAGTAAATGATGGTTCACATTATGGAGGAATTAATTTAAAAAAAAAATCAAGGAATATTCAAAGAATTTATCTATTATATAATTCCATAACTAATATAACTACTGAATAAGAGGATAGAGGTATGCATCAATGTTGTTTCCAAGCATTTTCTTTCTAGGAATAATCATCAATATGATGAATGTAGATTTCATCATACACATCCATGGAGGTTGATTTTAAGGGATCAAAATAATAGAAAATATGATATGATTTATATTTAAAGTCCCAAAAGTTTTTAATGCATCAGTTGTTAATTCCAAGAATTTATTTCTATAATTAGATGATAAATCATGATGTAATGAATCAAATATCTCCCATTATTTTGAATCTCATGAATGTCACATGAACACATGATATTCATTATCTAAATTATGCTACTTCATATGATATGTTGTTTTTTATGACATAAATAGTATTATTAATAGTAGGTTTAATGGAATGTAACCAAAAAACCTTCAAAATAGTTTTCTTTTTTTCTTTATAGTAATATATAGATTCAGACAGGGTTAATTATTTTTTAAGCTCGATCTTGAATTACAATAGCTTTTAGACTCTTATATATTAGAATATTCCCAGAAATAATGCCTAAAATCATTAATACATGCATATATCATTTTATAATTGTGTCTATGATTATTAATGATCTTATTTATTTCATACATTATTGTGAAAATCTTAGCTTCAGAAAATGCATCGTGAAATAAGTATAATACCATGGAGATTTAATTATTTATAATTTTATACAGGAACTTAATGTGTTACAACCTTATAATAAATGAATTTTTTTAATACATTTCACATCCTTTATATAATTATTTATTTTTTATTCAACTAAATTAAAAATGAATTTATTTACTTAGTTAAATTGTACATAGTATTAGTCATTAAATTATCATCCAGAAACATGCTATCATCTTTATCAGGTTGGATTACAGTTCTAAAAGAATTTTTCATATTTACAATATCACTATGTGGATTAAATTATAAATTATTCTCTTATTCTTGTTTCCTTTCTAATCTAAATACCTCATTTATTATGTTTTTAATTTCATTTTCCACCATCAATTCATTGACTTGTTCATTATGATGTTGGACATAACTACTCAAACATTTTGTAATTTTTAATCCTCCATTCTAAATCCACCACACATATTTTAGAGGAAATTGTTGCAATATAAAGTGTTTAAATACTTCATCTCTCTACAAACATAATTTTAATTTACATATACAAAATAAAATGTTATTCTTTTATCTATTGATATATTTACAATTACATTATCCAAAAACATATCCAAACTCTTAAAATAGTGAGATGTGTTCTGTGGTAATTTAATCATGCTTTTAACCATATTAAATCAATTTCCAAAACATTAAAATTAAAAATATAGCTACATAAATATATAGAAATAAAATAATACATTTTAGTCAAAACAATAAGACAATTCTATTTTTTAAAATTAGAAATTTATAGATATTGAAATTGAACATTTAAATTTAAATTCAAATTGAAATTTAAGGTACTAATTTTTTTTAAAAAAATATGAAAAAATCAATTTGAGAAATAAAATTAACAAATAGTATTCAATATATCTACTATATAAAAATTATAATTTACAAATTAAATATTTATTTAAATATAGAATAAACATGGAGAATCAAAAGAGTGTGATACTTATAATATAATAAATGGTCCAAAAATTCCCTAAATAAAAAATGTATCTGGCCTCCAAATTTAATATCAAGGGAACAATACTTATTTATTTTATCAAAATATAGAATTAATTGATGATTGAAAATCTAAATTCATTAATACATAACATTTATATTCCATATCTCAAAATATATTGATTTATAAAATGGTAAAACATATCATTAATCAATGAAGTGTTCATAATAAAATGAAAATATCCAATAAAATCTATTAATAAAAATATAAATTTATTATAGAGGTACTTTCCTAATGAAACATTTAATTATACATCTTAATACATAGTAAATATACTTCTTCTATGCAATAATAAGGGCCATTTTGAAAAAAAATTACCTTTAGATTTCAGGGAGAGGATGACTATGGGGTATGAGTGGCTCATTGATGTAAAGTTTGAGGGAGAGGGGAACAATGTGTGTTTGGGCTCTATAGAGGCATAGTGGTTAAAGAGGTTGATGATTTAAGTCAAGGGAGGGGGGATGTTTGGTCTTAGTGTTGGTATGGATTAGTGATATCGAGGCTTGGCAATAGTAGGGATACAATGAAGGGATTCAGTGATTAAAGGTGTTGAGAATTCGGGTTGATGGAGAGGGAGGAAACTGGGGGCTCAGTGATGGTGTGGATTAGCAATGGTGAGGCTCAATAATGGTAAGGGTTTAGTGAAGGATTTCAAGGATTGCAATAGTGGGGGTGAGGGGTTGAAGAAAATATGTCAAGAGAGTTTTCGTTTATTGCATTTAGAAACAAATAGAAATGATTTAAATTTAATCCCCCACTTACTAATAACATATGATGGTTCAGGGACACCCTTGAAAACCATCACTAAATTGTGGAAAAATTGTGTTTTAGAAACATTTAACATCTATTTCAGAAACTAAATCTAGAAGTTGATTTTTCTGTATTTGTTCTTCTAGTTTCCATTGAATATATTATTCAATTATTTTAAACATATTTTCATTGAGATCATCCAAATATTTTAGCTTCTCCATGATAAATTCATTTTAAATTATGGACTTCTAAGGATATGTTTCATCTCTTTTGTAAATTTGCTTCCATTATTTTTTGTACTTATAGTTCCAAGGATAATGTAAATATTCCTCAAAATAAAAATAGTGACCATTGAAAAATTCAATAACCTAGTTATTTTATATGTTAATTGGTGGAACTGAGTGGAATTAATAAAACAGAAAAGTAAGGAAATATAAAGGTCATATAAATACTATGTAACTTGTTGGTATCCCCCACAATGGTGAAAATATTTATTATAGGATTATCTTAGTCCCCATTAAATTACATTTCAAAACTCATAATAACGTGGAAAATTCCTGACCCTGGGTTCATCTCACCATGAATCCTATATCACATAGTGGTCCTCAGTTTTCACTTTTTATATTATAAGTGTTTTCTTAATATAAAATCAATTTGAAATAATGTGTTGTTATATGTGTTTAAAATATATGGAAAACATATGCATATGAAAATACATATATGAAATGGCCTAACCCACCGGGGTACACTATCACGACCCGTCCTTGGGACCCGTGCCGTGACTACCCCAAGCCCGCCTTCTGTAGGCCAGGGGCTGGCGACTAGCACCAAAGGTATAAATCCCTATACAAGGAAGGAATTTCCTTTATAAAAGTAAACAAACACAACAGAGTACGCAACTAAAGTAAGCACTAAGTAAAAGTGTATACAATAGTAAGTGCTGAAAATAAAGGGGTCGGAAATACAAGTCCAACAGTAAGTACAGTACAACTAAAAAACAATTACAATTGCAGTAAAGTAAAACAGTAACCATTGAGTCGTCCTCCGGGAATCCTACCTGAAGGGTGGGTACAGATGGTCTTCTCAGCACCTCGGGTTCGTCCGTCTACTCCGTGTACGTCTCGCCAAGTGGTCTAGATCTGGGTACCATCCAGCTCTACAAGTCTCTACCTCGATCAGTGATGTCCGTCGTCTGCATCCAACACAACGTAGTGCGGTCATAACCCGTGTAGGGGTGAGTATATGATACTCAGTAGGGACCCCAAGACCCCCGAAGGTCTCCCAGAATCCACGAAAGATAAACCACAGAAGAAATATACAATCACGAAGTATCAACCAACTCTACTTAGGTATATTCCCATACATATACCTAAGTCATCAATCTCAGATCGACTCCAACTCTCGAGCCCATGTACAACCCAGTCCACACCAGAAAGAAGTCAATCACATCAATGATAATGATTGAAAGTCAAGACTCAACTCACATAGGTATACATATTTTCAGTAGTGATAGAGATGATCAGATGTAGTCACTGATTCATCTAAGCTGTCAGACCCACGTAGGATACTAGACCAGCTAAGTTGTGGGACACACGTTAGATACTAGACCATCTACTCTGTTGGACCCACTCATGATACAAGTATAGAAGTCAAACTGTCGGACCCACTTAGGATACAAGTACAATAGTCATCGTTGTTGAACCCATGGAGGATTCCAGTACATTTTCCATCATCATCAAACCCACGAAGGATTCCAGTACACCAGTCGCCATTATCGAACCCATGGAATATTCCAGTACGGAAGTTGTCGTCATCGTAGCCAGCTCTAGGGTTCCCGTACACAGCATGCTCGATTTCGGGAGGGTCTTCTCCTCGAGTCAAAGGTAAATACATCAACTATCACAAAGTACTAAGTTGATGTATCCTGAAGTTCCTTCTTGTCAAAATAAACCCTACACAACAGACGGAGCGTCAATCAGACGCCCAGTCTGAGAGTTATTTGCTTTTCCATTCCACGGGATCGGTTGGAATTACACTCGTTCCTAACCCGACCATTTTCCAAAGTCATCCAAAACTCACATTGAGTATTGCAAAAGGACTGCTTCGTCGCGAGGGTCCTAGTGCAGTTGACGGTTCCTCGATTGGATGCATGGTCTTAAAGTTATTCAATTTTAAGTGAAACAGGCCTGACCCGTCAAGCCCAGTGGGCTGGCTGGTCGACCCAACCTGGTTCGGCAGGTCTGACTCGGATGAGGGTCGGCCCGGCCCGGTGGAGCGCGACCCGGCGCGACGGGGCGCCGCCCGGCCCAGAGGGGCGCGACCGAGCCCGGTGTGGCTCGGCTCGGCTGGTCGTGCGGTGCGGGAGGCGCAACCCCATGGTTTCCCGAACCGGCGACGCTGAGCAACGCCGCACTTTCTACCTGGTCGGCCGAAGGTGACCGGTCTTCCCTAGGGCGAGTGGCCCGCAGGGGCGGGCTGCGGTTCATCCGTAGCGCGGCGCCTTTGGGCGCCGCGGTCTTCCCCGCCCAACCGGTTACAGCTGGCATGTTCGTCCAGCAGGCAGCCCATAGTTTCGGGCCGCTCCTCCTCCACACAGCACCTATGGGTGCCGCGGTTCTCGAACCCGGCCGGCTATGGCCGGCCGGTTCTTCAGCCCGAGCGGCCCACGGATGCGGGCCGCAGTTTTCCTCCAAGCAGCCGGCACGCGGCTGGCCGACTCCGGTCACCACCGCCTCCCATTGCCACCTCCAAAAATATTCAAGTACCATCGGAGGGTCATCCGGCCGTGTTCATTCGGCTCGCACCCTCCGTGTTAGGTGATATCATTTGGCTGAATAAAAAAACATGCATTCACCAGGACGGAATATAATTTCATTCGCGTAAAATTATATCAAAAACTATACCTTTTCCTGATGCATCTGAGGAGGAAGCATAGTCGACGTTCCTCGTGGGAGGAGTCTTCTTCCTTGATGCAGAGGTAGAAGAATGAAGAAGACGACAGTTGTGGGCCTTGAGTTCTTCGTTGATGAGAAAGCAAGTTCTTTGTTGGAAGAATGTTCTCTCTATTATCCAAATCAACCCCAAAGTATAATCTCCAACCAAACTAAAATAAAATCACACCACCTATATACAAAAATTGCTTAAAGCTTTCAAAATTCAAACACTTAAATGAATGAATTAATTAAAAGGTGTTGGAAAATTTATTAGCGAGAGAGGTAGGTGAAGAGATCACATTAAAAAGGGGAGTTGTCAAATTAATTAAGGGGGGTGTTAATGGGGAGTTCAAGGGAGTTGAGGGGAGGTGAAAGGGTTTGGGTTCGTGTGGGATCCACCACATTAAATCCTCTCATGGGAGGTTATGTGGGGTGTAGGCCCCACCCCCAACATCCTCTTGGGGGAAATAACCACCAATTATAAATAAAATTGTGTACAACAATTTTATTTAATTTATTATAAATCTCCAAAAATTAACTTTCAACCTGCACAAAACGCAACTACAGTAAAGTTCCCCTTAAGCAAATACTGGTGCTACGAGTTCATCGATGCCCTAAAATTTTAATTCAGAGCACCGATTCAAAAGATAGAAAAACCCACACATACATTTACTAAATGTACCCAAAAAAACTTCACAAATTGATTCTGGCCACACTGGGCCTTGGAATCAGGTTCCGTCAGAAACCACAGACTCGTAAAATTTCAAAGTATTTATGAAAAAACATTCCATGAAATTTCTAGGTCTTTACATTACTCCCACCTCAGGGATTTACGTCCTCATAAAGCTACAACACACACAAGGAAAAAAATGTGGGTACGGAGCATGCATCTGAGCCTCCCGCTCCTATGTGCTCTCGTGGAGGTTCTCGTGCTGCCTGCGAATGCACACCAGTGGAATCGACCATCCACATTGGACCCACTCTTGTCGATCCTCGATCTCCACCAGGACATCCTTGAATGTCTCCCTGTCATCGATGTCCATCTCCCCATGGTTGATGATGTGTTATGGGTCGTGCACGTATCTCCTCAGATGAGATACGTAAAAGACATCATTAACCTGATGCAACTGAGGTGGAAGGGCCAGGCGGTAAGCCACCTCTCCTACTCTGCTGAGGACCTGTAAAGGTCTGATGAAACATAGATATAACTTGCCGCCCCGGACAAATCTTCGTATACCTCAATGAGGTGAGAGTCGTAGGAAGACGTGGTATCCATCCTCGAACTCTAGTGGTCTCTACCTCCTATCAACATAGGACTTTTGTCTGCTCTGTTTAGTCTTCATCCACTCCTATATGATCTGCACCTTCTCTTTCATAGCTTGAACTATCTCTGGTCCTACAAGTGCTGACTCCCCAGGGTTAGTCCAGCATAGAGGTGATCTGCAAAGTCGGTCGTACAGTGTCTCATATGGTGCCATCCTAATGGTGGAGTGGTAGCTGTTGTTGTACTCAAACTCCACCAATGGTATGTGATCCTCCCAGCTGTGACCAATGTCGAGGAAACATGCATGGATCATGTCCTCGAGAGTCTGAATGGTCCTCTAGGTCTGACCATCCATCTAAAGATGGAAGGCGGTTCTCAATTGAAGTTGCGCCCCAAAAGCCTCCTGTAACCCCTTCCATAGCTGGGAAGTGAAATGAGCAACTCGATCGGAAACGATAGTCGATGACACACCATGAAGCCATACGATCTCCTGAATGTAGAGGCATCCCAAGATCTCTACTGAGCCCTGCTCTCTTATCGGTAGGAAGTGGACCAACATGGTGAGTCGGTCTACGATCACCCAGATGGAGTATTTTCCTCTGGATGTATGTGGAAGCCTCGTCACGAAATCCATGGATATCGCGTCACACTTCCACTCCAGAACCTCTAAGTGCTGAACCAAGCCTATTGGAACCTGGTGCTCTGCCTTCACTTGCTGACAAGTGAGACACTGTGATATAAACTCTGCTACAACCTTCTTACCCGGCCACTAGTGCTATAGTCTGAGGTCCCGGTACATTTTCTCCACTCCTGGATGTACCGCTAGAGGTGAAGTGTGAAACTCCCTCAGCACTTCCTCTTGTAGTGCAACTAGTACCATAGTACATCCCCTGAAGAGGATGACGTTCTCCCCTCCGTCAGAAAATCCATTAGGTGCCTGACCTGTGGATATCTGAGCACGTCGCGTCTCACAGTCAATGTCCCCACGCTATGCCTCTCTGACTCACTGAAGGAGTAGAGGAGTGACTGTGAGAGACTGTAGAAAGGCTTCTCAATCTCTATCCACAAAGTATATCTGCAACACAGCTAGCTTCTTTGTCTCCTCTCCTAGTAGTTGAATACCCTATCTCCTACTGGGAGCATCAGCTAACATGTTCCCCTTCCCAAGAGTATAGACTATATCAATGTCATAGTCCTGGAGGAACTCGAGACATCGTCACTGTCTCAGGTTTAGGTCCTTCTAGGAGAAGATATACCTGAGACTATGGTGGTCAGAGTAGACTATAAAGTGCTTGCCCATCTGATAGTGTCGCCACATCTTCATGGATAAGACTACTGCTGTTAACTACAGGTCATGAGTAGAGTAGTTCTTCTCGTGATGTCTCAGCTAACGAGAACCATAAGTGATCACTACTCGCTCCTATATCAGGACACACTCTAGTTCGGTCCATGATGTGTCGCAGTAAACTATGTACCCTACGCCCTCCTCTGGTAACCTTAAGATGGGCGCACTGGTTAGCCTCTGTCTCAGCTTCTGAAAGCTCAATTTGCATCTATCTGACCACATGAAGGGTTTCCCCTTCCTCGTCAACGCTGAAAGCGGTTCTTCAACTCACAAACCTCTGATAGTACCTAGACAGACCTAAGAAACTTCACAACTCTGTCATGCTCCTGGGTGGCTCCCAAGAAAGTACTGCCTCAATCTTCGCTGGATCCACTGCAACTCCAGCCTCTGAGATGACTTGTCCCAAGAAGTGAACCTATCGAATCCCAAACTATAACTTCGAGATATTACAATAAATTCTATGATCTCGGAGTGTATCTAGTACAAACCACAAGTGGTAGGCATGATCCTCCTTAGTAGTCGAGTAAATCAGTATGTCATCAATGAAGAATATGACAAAATGATCGAGGTAAGGCTGGAAGATCCTATTCATGAGACTCATGAACACTTCCGGTGTGTTGGTTACGCTGAAAGGCATAACCAAGAACTGGTAGTGGCCATACTGACACCTGAAGGCCATCTTCTGCACATCCTCGTCTCGACCTCTGAGCTGGTGATAGCCTAACCTGAGGTCTATCTTTGAGAACCATCGTTCTCCCTTGAGAATATCAAAGAGGCATCCAATCCTTGGGAGTGGGTACTTTTTCTTTATGGTCACCTGATTCAGGCGATGGTAGTCGACACACAGTCGTAAACTCCCATCCGCCTTCTTGGCGAACAAAATCGAAGAATCCCAGGGTGAAACACTGGGTCAGATGAATCCCTTACCCTACAAGTCCTCTAGCTGTACCCACAGGTCACAAAGCTCAGTGGGAGCCATCCGATATGATGGAGTAGATATCGTTGTTGTCCCAGGGTATAGGTCTATGTAGATGTCTACCTCTCTGTAAAGAGGTATCCCTAGAACATCATCAAGAAAAACATCTGCATACTGATCCACCACAGTAGGAAAACTAGGAATCCGCACATCAACTGCTCTGAGGAGGAGACTAGATGTGTGATCAGCTACCCTATCCTCTGCGTAAGTCCATCCTATGCTACAAAGTCTCCCTTCTCGCTGGTGAAGGTGAACCTGGTCCCATCTGTGCATACACACCGCACATTGTGCCTAATGCAGTCGATCTAATCATGGGCTGTAGTCAACCAGTCCATACCCAAGATGGCGTCATAAGGCCTCGATGCCTCTACAAGAAGATCCCAGCCGAAGCTCTCACCTCCTAGAGTAAGATCACACTGCCGGAACCAGTGTGTAATCATCGAGTCTGCTCCCATAAGAGTCTCTAGCTGTAAGGATTGAGCCAATGGCTCTGTCAGAATCTCCGAGCTCCAAACAAGGGTAGCGGTAATAAAAGAATGAATCACACTTGTGTCTATAAGTACTGTAGAAAGGGTGGACTAGACACAGATATTACCTCAAATCATCTCAGTTGTGCCGTGGTCGTAAGCCTCGACTGCCTGGAGCTGAGCATTCCCCTGTCTGCTAACTCCCTATGGTCGGGGTAGTCCTCCATGTTGTGGTGGTGGTAGGGCCTCAAAATGTTTTCCACCACCCGCTGCTCTACCAGCTCTTCTTCCACGTCCTCATACTCCCTGCAGATTGCCACGGTCGAACCTTTTCCTCTTCCTGGGAGGTCCCTCTACTATCTTCTACTCATCTACATGGCGGTTCGGGCGGTCTCGAGCCATGTGACCATGCCCGCCGCATGCGTAGCACTGCCTGATCCTCATATAGCTGGCTCGGTTCCGTGTGCCCCACACAACGGAACCTGTGTCCTAGGGTCGCCCACCTGATGGATTGGTCCTCTTGGACCTCTGCGTCAACTATCTACTGCTGGCTGCATAAGACTCTACTACGTGTCTCCCTACGGTGGGTCTCGCTACTGGTGTCGGCTCAAAAAGAAATCTCTCCACAAGAAGGGATCTCTCTAACACTCTTGCCTGCATCAGAATACTGAGGGAGATCATTGAAGCCCTGATCTCATGTCTGAGACCCTGGTCAATGGTCCGTGCCCTGAAGAATGGGTCTCGTACCATGTCTATGGAGTAGCATGAGAGGTCAGTGAACCACGCTGAGTACTGATCTACGGTCATACTGCCCTCCTGCAGATGAAGTAACTCCTGGATCCACACCGCACGAAGGGTGGCTGGAACAAACTCCAAGCAGAAGAGACTCTCGAAGTCTGTCCAAAGTAAATATGCTTTGTCATGCACCCGGAGTATTAGGCTCCACCATCAACCTTTTTCTACATGCAGGAGACTCCTGGCAAGGATCTCTATAAGGTCGGCTGGTGTCCCTACCAATCTAAAAAATCTAATGATAGCCTCCAGCCAATCCTCAGCTGCCTGAGGGTCTGTCTCTCCCTGGAACCTGGACGGACTTTGGCACTGGAACTCGTGTAATGCACTCAGGCGGCATGAAATATCTACTGCAGGGGCTGGTGGTATCGGTGGACCAGTAGGTAGTGGTACTCCCAGTGCGTCCTCTGTGATGGGGCACTGCACCGAGGCCCCATCGCTCAGTGCGCTACCATATCATACATAACTCAAAACCCTAGCATGCTCCCTTCGTGGGGCCATCCTAAAAAGAAATAGGTGTGCCATGGTTAAAATAGTATACCTTGTGAGATTACACAAAGTATCAAAAAGAAACCTTTTCAAAGGAAACACACATGCAATCAGTGTTTTTGTGCACTGAGTCGGAAATCAGAGGTCAGGGTCCAGGTGTATGGATATGTCAGCCACCACACCAACACTGGACTCTATAGACTTAAAACCACACTCAATACTCTTAACACTATTGCTTCATAGAAAAGAATGATCAGAGTTCAGAGTTCTATGGTACAACAGACTCATTTGATACCAATTTGTCACAACCCATCACTATGGCCCGTTTCGTGACTACCCCAAGCCCGCCTTCAATAGGCCAGGGGCTAGCAACTAGAACCAAAGGCGTAAATCCCTATACTGGGAAGGAATTGCCTTTGAAAAAGTAAAAAAACACAACAAAGTATGCAACTGAAGTATGCACTAGGTAAAAGTGTATACAAATTTATGTGCCGAAAGGAAAGGGGATGGAAATACAAGACCAATAGTAAGTACAGTACACACTGAAAAGCTAGTACAACTGTAGTAATGTAAAATAGTAACCACTAAGTCATCCTCCTGGAATCCCACCTGAAGGGTGGGTACAGATGGTCTCCTCAGCACCTCAGGTCCGTTCGTCTCCTCCATGTATGTCTCGCCATGTGTTCCACCTCCGGGTATCGTTCATCTCTACAATTCTCTACCTAGATCAGTGATGTTCGTCGTCTGCATCCAACACAATGTAGTGTGGGCATAGCCCGTGCAGGGGTGAGTATACGATACTCAGTATGGACCCCAAGACCCCCAATGGTCTCCTAGAATCCACGAAGGATAAACCATAGAATAAAGATACAATCAAAAAGTATCAACCAACTCTACTTAGGTATATACCCATACATATACCTAAGTCATCAATCCTAGTTCAGCTCCAACTCTCGAGCCCATGTACAACCCAGTCCACACAGGAAAGAAGTCAATCACATCAATGATAATGATTGAAATTCAAGACTCATATCACATAGGTATACATATTTTGTATTGAGATATAGATGATCAGATTAGACATTGATTCATCTAAGTTTTCGGACCCACATAGGATACTAGACCAGCTAAGCTGTTGGACCCACGTAGGATACTAGACCAGCTACTCTGTTGGACCCACTTAGGATACAAGTACAGAAGTCAAACTGTCGGACCCAATTAGGATACAAGTACAGTAGTCATCGTTGTCGAACCCACGGATGATTCCAGTACATTATCCATCATCATCAAAACCATATAGGATTCCAATACGGTAGTCGCCATCGTCGAACCCACGAAGGATTCCAGTACGGAAGTCGTCGTCATCGCAGCTAGCTCTAGGGTTCCCGCACACAGCATGCCCAATTCCGGGAGGGTCCGCTCCTCAAGTCAAAGGTCGATACATCAACTATTAATAAGTCCTGAGTTGATGTATTCCAAAAATCCGTCTCGTCAAAAAATACGCAACGCGACAGACAGCACGTCAATCAGACGCCCTGTCTGAGAGTTATTGGATTTTCCGTTCTAGGGTCCCGGTTGGAATTACGCTCATTCCAAACCTGACCATTTTACAAAGTTGTCAAAAACTCACATATAGTATCTCAAAAGGACCTATTCGTCGCGATGGTCTTAGTGCCGTATACGGTGCATCGATCAAACACGTGGTCTTAAAGTTATTCACGTTTATGTGAAACGGGAACGGCCCGTCATGCCCAGTGGGCAGGCGGGTCGGCCCGACCTAGTTCGGCGGGTCTGACCCAGCTGAGGGTTAGCCCGACCTAGTGGAGCATGGCCCGGCCCAGTGGTTCATGGCCCGCCCCGATGGGACGCAGCCCGGCTCGGCATGGCGCGGCCCGGCACGGCGGGGCGCGGCTCGACCCAGCGTGGTGTGGCCCGGCCCGCGGCTGGCCATGGCTCGGCCCAGCTGGCCGAGCGGTGCGGGGGGCATAGCCCCCCATCTTCCCAAACCGGTGGCACTGAGCGGTGCTGACCCTCCTGCCTGATTGGCTGATTTCGGCCGGACTTCCCTGGCACAGGAGGGCCGCAATTCATCCACAGCGTGACCCCTTTGGGCGCCGCGGTATTCCCAGCCTGGCCGACTACAACCAGCCGATTCATCCAGTAGGCGGCCCGTGGTTGCGGGCCGCTCCTCCTCCGTGCGACATTTGAGGGTGTCGCGGTTCACCAAACCAACTGACTACGGGCAGCCTGTTCTTCAGCCCGAGCGGTTCACGGTTGCGGGCCGCGGTTTTCCTCCAAGAGGTCGGCGCGCGGCTGGCCGCCTCCGGTCGCTGCCACCTCTATTCGCCGCCGCCTCCGGTTGCTGCCACCTCCCATTGCCGCCACCAAAAATATTCAAGTACCATCGGAGGGTCATCGGGACATGTTAGTTCGGCCCGCACCCTCCGCGTTAGGAGATATCATTAGGCCGAAGACAAAACAAGCATTCACCAAGGACGGAATATAATCTCATTCACATAAAATTATATCAAGCCCCCTACCTTGATTCCGATGCTTGCTTTTCCATGTCGGAGGAAGAGGATTCGAAGATGACGTTGATTCGTTGACATCGGGATGCGTACGAGGAGGAAGCATAGTCGATGTTCCTCGTGGGCGGAGTCTTATTCCTTAACGCGGAGGAAGAAGAATTAAGAATATGATGGTCGCGGGCCTTGAGTTCTTCGTTGGTGATAAAACAAGTTCTTTGTTGGAAGAAAGTTCTCTCTATTATCCAAATCCACCCAAAGTATAATCGCTAACCAATCTAAAATAAAATCACACCACCTATATAAAATAATGGCATAAAGCTTTCAAAATTCAAACACTTAAATTAATTAATTAATTGTGGATCAATTAATTAATGAAAAGGTGTTGGAAAATTTATTTGGGAAAGAGGGAGGTGAAGAGATCACATTAAAAAGGGGAGTTGTCAAATTAATTGAGGGGGGGGGTGTTAATGGGGAGTTTAAGGGTGTTGAGGGGAGGTGAAAGGGTTTGGGTTCATGTGGGCCCCTCCACACTAAATCCTCTCATGGGAGGTTATGTGGGGTGTGGGCCCCACCCCCAAATTCTTCTTGAAGAAAATAACCACCAATTATAACTAAAATTGTGTACAACAATTTTATTTAATTTATTATAAATCCCCAATAGTTAACTTTGAACCCGCATAAAACGCAACTGCGGTAAAAGTCCCCTTAAAATAATATCGGTGATACGAGTTCATCAGTGCCCTCAGATTTCAATTCCAAGCATCGGTTCAAAAGATCGAAAAACCCACATGTACATTTACAGAACGTACACGAACAAAACATCAGAAATTGATTCCGGGCACACCGGGCCTTGGAATCAGGTGCTGTCAGAAACGGCAGACTCGTAAAATTCCAAAGTATTTATGAAAAGAAATTTCCTTGAAATTTCCAGGTCTTTACATGCACCTAGGATGATGGATAGACCAACTGCTCCACCCAAATCCTACCTTCAATATGGAAATGGAAGGTGACTAACACTGTGAAGGAAAAATATACATACGTGTCCCAAGCCCAATTAAATCCAACAATATCCACACATCTCTATAAATTAAATATAGAAACATATGACATAATATAAGATGAAATAATCAAAACTAGAAAAAAGAATATATAATTTGAACTTCCAATCATCCATGTATAATTCAATAACAATCTCCAGAACTAGAATATTGGTGACATAAAGGAACCATAGACAGAATATCCACTAAAAAAGTGAGGGATATATCCTCTTCATCGAGACACTAAAAATGAATTTTTTTCAGTTGTCATTTCCAATGTCCATCACTATGAACCTATACTATTAACTCTACATCCAGCGGGATTACATCCAAACTATACATCATCTACAAAAACACAACAGATGTGCGTTGGAAAGCATTTGTGGGGTGAGTATAAAAATACCTAATAATACATACCAAACCCAAATAAAATGTTAAGAAACCACCTAGATAAAACTAGGTATTTGGGAAGGATGAGTTCGAGAGAGATAAGGTGATGTTATGACTTCATTATCAAGTTTAAACTAGGCTATATTTATCAAGGGACAGTAAAATATGAAAAATATTAGCCTAAAGATAAATATCACCTTAAATCAAGATTCCATAACTCAATGTAAAAATATTACCTCCCGGATCTAATGATAATTCATGAAAATAAAATAAGTCATCCATGTTCCTTATAAAAATATTTAAACTCTTCATTACTCTTAAGGTGGAAAAATAGGGAAAACCCCATGGATTTAATCTCACAAACATATGCGAAACAACATCATCAATATGATCTCTTCTCAACTAAAATGGAAGTGATACCATATTATTATGGTAACCAAAATAATATCATATGAAAAGATAACCCATCAAGAAATCCCACAACAAAACTCTCACATTAAATTATTTAATTTAGGAGAGTACCAACACCACATTAGGTGCCATGAGATGTTTAAAGGGGTACATACCCCTTACATGGGAGGGTTGCTAAACCAATTCATCAATATTAAAAATTCCATGTCACCTATATGTAATTATAGTGTGGGTCCATTGAATAACTGGAGAAAGAATGAAGGTATACAAGGTACCAAACCATATGGGTAGAGGACCCATGTCTCATATCAATGGATGGTACTAAATTTATCTATTGAATGGGATAAATCACATATATTCAATTATTTTTAACTAATAGAGTATATAACTCTAATCTCACATATCTCTCCACATAATAGTCACCAAAAACAATGATTTGATGAGTAAACAACACCAATAATACTCCTAGATGAAGGTTCACTCTTCCAATATCAAAACCATCCCCCAAGTTTAATTATTGAGAGTAGCTTCTTAATATTCCATGAAAAATATATTCTCTAAGAATAAAACATGATGAGGGTCAGTGACCAATAGTCTCAATATTTTTCTTAAATACAGCATGCCCAACATCCAACTCAAGGTCATATGGGAATAAATATGAATCCTCATAAACTATATGATAGTCTCCAAGTCACCTAAATCATCCTTTCCACTATTAAATAACCCTAGAGGAATTCTCTATGGGTTTCTATGTCCACAAATTTTTCAATAACCAACACTAAACCTAAAACTACTAAAAAAATCCCAATGTGTTTCAAAGTCCCCAATATATGTGGGTAACCCATTCCCTTCTATCAATTCCTCACTAGAGAGATTCCAAACCCAATTACTACTATAACCATCTCATTTGATATTGTTAATCATTACTATATTGCCAAGATACTTGATCTAACATAAATTCCTCTCATCTAGTCTTTGGTAGTAAAGATAACCCCACTATTGAAATATTCATGGAAAACACTTAGAATTGACTATTTTTTTCTAATTCTGATACCCAAATGATAAGAGATGGAAAATACAATAAAAGAGAATTTACATAGCATGTACCGTTCCTTGACACGATATGTGGTTCACACTGGTTGATTGGGAATGTGACACTAGAGGCTAGTATTGTCTTGTCAACCAATATGATGCGTCTATAAAGTTACATAACATGTGGGGATTTGTATTTATAATAGAATGTACACTCATCCCAATGATGACATGTATAGTAAATGGAATGTGCATCCTATTAAATAGATGGTATATCATATGGGGTGGTTGGTAATGTGTTATAATGACCTAACTTTCCACATTTAATTTCTTTGAATTCATTTATTAATATTTATAAAGGTGATATAGGAGTTGGATTGATTTTATTTACAACAAAAGTCTTATAAAATAAATAATATATTTTATGTTTTTTCATTTGTATGTGTGAAGAGTTATTATCTCTAAAATAGTGACTTGGATAAAAAATTCCAACACTATAGTTGAGTCTAGAATTGGAGTATTTTCCTAGAAGAGGTAATGTTTTCATATGTGGGATTTGGGTCACAAACTAAGGATTTTAATTTTTTTAAATACCTTGTTTTTTACCCCATGACCTAGCATGACATTATATATAAAATTTTAAAAAAAAATCATGGGAGGTTTTATCTAAAAAATATCCAACCCTAGGTATATTTCACTTGTTCTTCACATGTTTGATGACATTCGTATTTTTGATTTCAATGATGAACACCAAGGAAGACATGATCGATAAAGGGTCATCATTTCAACCTCAAGTTATTAATTTTGTTATTTTGTTTACACCTTTATCCTTTATTCCTATTGAAGAATTAATTTCATATAATTCCTCTTTTATGGAATGATTATAAAGAAATTTAATAAGAATTATTTAAATATTTTATGAATAATCAATCATTTTGGTAGAGAATAAGTTTTATTTCGATTATTCATGTTATTTTAATTTCATATTAAATGAGTATAATGGTATGAAATATTAGATAAATATTTATTGATATGATTTTAAATAATGTAATTAATAACACATTCTATCCTCCTTAAATTATATTTTCATTATTTGATTTTAAATATATTGGATCAATTTATTCTAATGATTTTTCATGTTCTGCTAAAAGGGTTAAAAATACCCAACCTTTTATTATAACCCAGTTTATTTTTAGTATGAAATAATCCATCCTCATGTTCAATATTTCTGACTACTTATCGTGACATGATTTTTACATGTGTGAGAATTTGTGGGGAAATGATGATCTAACTAGTTAATAGTGTTGGTGGTGGGTGCATGGTTGAGGTACCGTCGCAATAGTGTGTTACTAGAAATATGGGTGCTTCTCAATAGATTAAATAGATGAAGAAAATATATAAATTCAAAGGACTCTAGGGAAGCATAAATAAGTCCCTATGAGAATCGATGTCAGATGATAGGAAATTTATGTCTGATGGTAGATGCAGCAGTATGGAACATATTCTTATTTTCACAAGTGAATACATAGAAAATATGTAATTCATTGTTAAAATATTTTAAGTCTTATCGGTGTGTTTCTAGGTTTACACAACTATATTAAATATCACATTTCATGTGATTTTGAATAACACATTATATATCCTGGAACCATGTACCTCAGCAAGTAACATGCCACATTCCTAGTAAATGTTTCATCCCCATAGGTCATGTTTTTTTATATGAACTAAAATTAGAACCACAAAGTTGAGGTGGTTCATGTGAAGTCATGGTTGATTTATATTCTTTAATTTTTATGCATGTGATGTATTTTTAGTTTCATTCCCTTATATTGTAGGTTTCATTAGTTATAAACCAAGTATTTTGATCATTTTTTATTGACATACTGAATTCATTAAAGTTTTCAATGAATTAAAACTCCAGTAGGTGTAAAATAGGAGTGTCATATGATGAAACTAAAACTATTCCACATGTTCAATGATATTTATTTAATGAAGAACATTTATAATTCCTATAAGAGGATGTGATCCTATCTTATTGGTTTTGTTTTAGTGTTTTATTGATAGTTGTGAAACTTCCTCAATCCATCTATTGATTCCCAAAGATTTTTCATCACTCAGTGAAGGTTCTAACACCCCTTAGACAATTCTAGAGTCATCATGATTCATTTATGGATTCATTGGTCATTATTTCCACTTTATAGGTATGAGGTGTTCATTCAATACTCCTCATGCTCTTCATCAAGCTATATCGATCTAATAATAAGGATGGAAGTTAA
Organism: Viscum album; assembly: GCA_963277665.1. Classification (NCBI taxonomy): domain Eukaryota; kingdom Viridiplantae; phylum Streptophyta; class Magnoliopsida; order Santalales; family Viscaceae; genus Viscum; species Viscum album. The sequence continues at coordinate 1,070,340,532 of OY728121.1, read as the reverse complement.
TGATATTCAGAAATTTTAGGTTCTCTGTTTTATTCTTCTTTTCAAATACACTTATGAATTTGATTCGTTGGAGATATATTCCTCTATGATTTGGTTTTCTACCACTAAAAAGGGTCATTAGATGATAAAAATAATAACATCAATGGTATCAAATTAATTTTCTTCAAGGATTAAATGTGTTTATTATTATTCTTTAAAACAACCCCACTTCTATAATGTGTCAATGCCTATGGCGTAGTCATGGCTATTTCAAAACACACAGATCACTAACATCACACCATAGTTACAGATTTAGTGGATATTTACATGATTTTCCACGAACCATGGTCAGTTTAATGGCTCCAATTTTCTTTGTATTATTTTAAAATATTATATGTATTGTTTACAATACTAGGAACTGAGACAACGTGCAATTCTAAGGCCCGATAATCTGTAAATAAATGTTTGAAAAATATTAAAATATTTAATAGAATGCATATGTGGTTTTCCTAAAAAAGTGGAATAACATATAAATGGGTTCCAGATCAAATATCTTAGGACACCTTTGAGTTATGAATGGGAGTTTTACCCAAGGCACAACCTAACTTTTTCTAGTGTAGAGTATCTACAGAAAAATACACCAAGGATGTAACCATAAATAAAATTATTAAATAAAATTATTATCATTATAATTCTAATCCAAATATCACATGAACGGGAAATCATATTTGAAATCTGAGACCACAATTGAGTTTATAATGCAGTGTTTTTTCTAGGTGTGACATAACCTTTTTTTTCATGAGGAATTTTTGAAAAAGTCATCACAGATATAAAAAATAAATTAATTTATTTTTATTTGATGATGGAGTGACCTAATAATCTCATTTATTAACCCTATTATAACCAAATATCATGTTTGGGTTTATAACCTTATAATTTGAGAGAGGATCAAATGGAGGAGCTTCTATGGATGAACACCGAAAAATCATATTTTGACAATTGGTGTGCCAATAGAAATTGAAGACCTCACCAAAAACAAGGAAAATGACACAGATTCATTCATAATCAACTATTAATCCAAATCATAGTAGGTAATTTGTTTCAATTATTAAATTCCTGGTTCTTAATTTATACAAAAAGATTGAATCAATTCACAAACGGATTGATTCATGGATCATGTGTATTGCGGGAAGCAATTTATTTCGCAGGTATTTTATCAGAAAAAGATTCAATGTTCAAATTTGGTGACGTATTTGTTTTCCATTTTAATTTAAATGATGCAAGATCGACATGAACATAGATTGAGCTTCATTTCTGTTGATTTATTGTGATTTTCTCCCCCCGTTATGTGTTTCACCATGGGTGTTCTTCATTGGACCGGGGTTCGACAAATATCGATCAATTGATCATTAAACACTCATTTCGTGGTACAATGATTCGATATCATTGATATGGGATCAAAACTACATGATGAAGATGTGACAATGGAGACAGAGAAATTGGGATGATGGATGATTCTCCAATTCATATTCGTTGGCGCACAATGTAGTATGAGGTTTTGATCCATTTTGTGAGCATATCCGATGACGAGGCTCATTGTTTGATGATGGTAAGGGATATATGATATTGGATTTTTGATGATTTAATTTTTCAAGAATCACAAGTGACATGGAAGATCATGGAAGGATAGGTGGTGGTGTCTGGAATAGGAAGCCATTCCCATCGGTGTGTAGAGGGGTCGGGGAAGGCAACTGGTGCCATGAGAAGAAGAATGCGATGGTGGCGTGGGTGTGGAGGCGATGGACATGGCGGAGGCAATAGAGACAACAATGAAAATGGATGAAGTGAATCATGTAGCATAGAGGTGGAAGACACGGATTGGGTTAGGCCAAACGAGCAAGGTTGGGTCGGAGGGTCAGGTTAGGCGGGTGGGCCAAATTGGACCCAGGTCGGATTCGGGGAATCCAAGATAGATCCCAGTCATGAAAAACCACAATGGTCAACCTCTATGGTCTACCATGGGTGCATTGAAAAAGTTTTTGGTCGACACAGTAATCCGACCCACCGTGGTGGTCGACCGCAAAGATAGGTCTATAGGCCCCTGACAGGGCAACGTGTAGTTTTATTCAAACCAAAATAACATATAAACATAGTGTCCAATCAACAAGATTTCAATGGCATTGATACAATAATGTTGAGAAGGAATTTTGAGAAAAAATGGTGGGTTTTTAATTTGGAACATTATATGTTGAGACTGTTTCCTTGTTCCATTTCTCGCGGGTTCAGTATGGAATTACATCCACATCACTAGATTGTAATCCCCTCTAGTGGTCGAGTCTTAGATAGGCTATGGTCTCCCTCCTCAAGACTAGAGTGTGATCCTATATCTCCCATAGTGGGGTTGTGGATTCTATGTAACCTCCATGGGTATGGAATTGGTCCTACATCTTGAGGGCCACACCAGTTGGGTTTTTGTATCCCCTAATAGTTTTGGTCATGATTCCCTGTGTGGTGGGATGATCCAGATTGGATATATGGTATCCCCCATCAGTTTTGGGAATGATATTTGGTATCCCCTATAGTTATGGGAATGATCCCCTCTCTATGAATCATAGTCTTCCTTTACCAATTAATTCTCATTTGGGTGGGGGCCAAATGAGCTAGACTACTTCGTCAAGTGTCTCTGATGATATCATTGATCATGGAGTGAGTTCTCCAAGAATGAGTGTTCCTTGAGATGAATCATGTGTTTGGGAGATGGTTATGACTACTTGGTGGTGTGGTTTCTCTTTTGAGTATATCTAGATATTCATGTTATATGTGTTGTATAAATATACCGGTATATATTTCACTATACTTTCCCCTATTTTATTGCATTGTGGTTTCAGGGTGTCCTATTGAATATTGTTACATTCACCCCTACAAGGTATTTTCTTACATGTTTCATGACTTGTGCAGATGATCGTCCTTTTGAAGGATTCCTAGCCTAAAGAGAACCAGATGGTGCTTAGTGAGATCAGATAGACTGAGGTGTGTTCCTAAAACTCTCAGATAGTAGTCCCAATACCTTTACATCTAAGTTGGACTTGTGTTATGGCCACTTTGTGGTGGGCTTGTTTTTACCCTGTTTATATTCCAGTACATTCATTATTGTGATCTATTTTGGGATATTATATGTATGCATTCATCCTTTTAGTCCTTTTAAATTTCAAAAAATTTGTGGGTAGAGATGTGTTTGTGAATAGGTACCTTAGGCTAGTGCCTCCAATTTAAGGGATAAGGCTAATTGGTGCTAGTCACCATCCCCTGGCCTATTGGAGGTGGGTTAGGGGATGTTACAACACAATACTCTCTAGGATGGGTTGTGATAGAGTGGTATCAGAGGTTCGATTCTACGTTAGGATTGGGAGTCCGTGAGGTTGGTTTTGGGAAAAAATGTTAAGTGTTTCATGTTCTTATTTCATACTAGGGACCTCAGTGTTGGGGTGGTGGCCAACGTATCCTTACATCAGGAATATTACTACCTTCTCTTCGACTCAGTACACGAAAAAATAGTTTTAGGGAAAAAATGGCACATAAAACATATATGAATGGTTGTGTATTTCATGTCCTTATTGAGTGAGCTCCCCAAATATACTCTATTGAATTTAGTACATATTGTTTTATTTAAAGATGTATCCACATAGAAATCTAGATAATATTCCACCATGTGATCACAAGGATGATCTTTCGGGTGATGAGGGGTGGTACATGGATTTATACAAGAGATAGCACCTCCAATTGGTGAACCAGCCATACTGCTACCTGTAGAGAAACACATGGGACTCGTCGTACTAGCGGATGAGGTGCGTAGGCTGAGTGTGCTTCATGATGTTTAGTAGAAGATACTCAAAGGTTCTAATGTGCACTCGACACACAGGTGGTTGGGGACTATCTTGAGGAAATGACCTGAGTGTTATGTCTAGTCAATATAGTAGAATACTAGATGGGGGTGTAAGATAGCCATATACATGGCTCAGGGAAGAAGTGATGGGGTTTTCTTACTCGATCATTAGATGAGGCCACTCTTCCATGGATAGAGTCTGAGGAATTTTTCAGATAGGAGTTCCCACCTTATATGCTATGGTCCATGCGTATTTACGAGGTTCTACATCTTCAAAAGGGATACATGTCGGTATCTAAGTACTAATCAAGGCATACCAACCCCTCTATGTACTCGATGTATATGATACATGATCAGATTTAGTGATCGGACCTTTGAGAAAGGTCTGCATTGGTACATCCTAGAATTTCTTGTCCCTTTGAGCCTTCCTACTCATATTGGGATGCTTAGGAAATCTTTTGTGGTAGAATGTTTCATGACTAAGTGGAAAATCTAGTGATTTCCACTAGTGGGAAAGGAGTAGAGACCTCAGAAGAAGGGAGTCAACATTAGTCATAGGGAATTGGATGTGTGAGACATTTTAAGAGGAGGTCCTAGTCCAGAGTATCTGAATTTAGGGATCACATGGGGGGTCTAGTCATCCTAGAGATTGGTGGTGATTTTTATGTGATTGTAGGGGAATTCTCACTAGATATTTTCCATCCTGACATACTACTTTTAGGGAGACTATGGATCAACCCCGAGGCAGAGACAGTGATAGGAACAGATAGATATGTAGGGTGGTGGATGTGGAAGATGAGCTAGGAGATCCAAATGAGGTGGCCGGTGTTTCCATATGTTACCACCAGCACCCCCAAGTGGTCTAAGCCAGGATTAGAAAGCTAGAGGGAATTAGGGGAAACAACTACAAGTGATCGAGTCATATGAAAAAGGGTCTCCATGAATTATTTGATGTTCAATCTGTTTCTTTTCTACTTTATCTTCTATATTTTCAGATGTAGGTTCTAGTCCTTCATTTCATTCCATGAATCTTGTTCGAGACTCTGAGATTCTGGTTTCTAAATTGACTCGATCCTCATGCTTAGAGACTATTTCTGGAGGAGACCCAATGATCATGCACTAGTTCCTATAGTGTGACCTAACTCTTGTATATGATAGTTTCGGTTGGGATCTATTGAAAGAGGTGTAGAGGCCTTACGATTTCATTCCTAGTATTGACTAGTTATCCATAGTTCATGCTTAGATTGACCATTTTAGCTGAAGAGTGTGTTTTTTCCAGAGTGATTGAACCATGTTTTTCGTTGTTAGTGAAAAACAGAAATCTTTGCAGCACAAAAAAGGGATTTGTGAGACCTAGTGTTTCACCCTGGGTAGCCCCGGTTTTGTTTTCCAAGAAGTCATACAGGAGCTTGAGGTTATGTGTGAATTATCTGCGCTTAAACCAGGTGACTGTAAAGAAAAAATATCCACTAACAAGGATTGATGAACTCTTTTATTTTTTGAGAGGCGGACCATTGTTCTCTATGGTTGATCATAGGTAAATGATTTCAAGAGATGAGGAATAGTTTTACAAGTTCTCCAATATTGAGGTTATCAGAGGAAGGTATAAAGTATGTGGTGTTCTGCGATGAATCGGGGTTTGGGTCTGTTTGTGTCCTAATAAAGTGACAAGCAGTGATTTCCTTTTCACTCTTTTTGACACCACATGAGCATAATTACAAGATCCATGAACTTGAGTTTGTAGTCGTATTATTTTATTTCAAGATGTGGTGATACAACCTGATGGGTGAGTGGTTTGTTGTCTACTCTGACCATAAGAGTCTAAAATATATCTTCTCCCAAAAGGATCTGAACTTGGTATAGATGTGATGGATAGAGATCTTCAAGGACTATGAATTTTAGATTTTCTATACTCTTGGGAAGGGGAATATGATGGAAGATTTTATCAGTAGAAGATTCAGTTCGTAGTTATAGAATGAAGCGTTGAAGTTGTTTTCCTTATTCCCGTTATCCCATGTCAATAAAGATGGAAAACATTACCTCTAGTTGATGGTTTTTACCCCCCTACTCTTACAGTAGGCCAGGGAGGCACATATTGGGAATACCAACTACGAGACCTTTCTTTCTTAGTTTTCCACAGGGCATGCTCCAGATGGATATTTGAAATGTGGTGATAAAGTTATTCTTTTTAGAGGATGCACATTAGTATTTATGGTGTTGTGGGAGGAGTTTCTGATGGAGATTCTTACATCGAATTTTGTAGTACATCTAGGTGTACCAAAGATTTACCAGGACCTCCGATGTTAGTTTTGGTGGCCAGGGATTAAGAAAGGAGTTGTAGATTTTCTTTCTCAGTGACTTTCTTATTAGTAAGTAAAGGATGATCACTAGGTTCTAATGGGATTAGCTCTACCCCTTGAGGTTCCATAATGGATTTGGGATAGGATATCAATGGAATTAATTATGGTTTTACCATGTACATCTAGGGGACACGATTCCATATGGGTGTTCTTTGACTAACTCACCTAGTCAGACCACTTTCTAGCTATCCAATAGTAGAGTTTAGTAGAGAGATTGGGACACCTCTATGTGCAGGATATAGTTTGACACCATGGAGTCACATCGATGAAAATTTCTGATTGTGATTATCTCTTTAAATCCAAGTTGTGGAAGTGATTATAGGATGTGTTTGGGGCCCATTTAAACTTGATCATAACATTTCACCCATAGAAGGATGGCTAGAAAAGAGAAGAACATTCATGTTATAGAGGAAATGCTATGGGTCTTCATGTTATATTGTGGATGTAGTTGGAGATTGTAGATGAAGTTGGGAATATCACATACCACTGTTGGTATTTTAGTATAAAAAAATATTCCATTCCACCATTTTTATGGCACCATTCGAGGCTTTAAATGGGCGACCATTCTGGTCACTACTTTGCTTTCATGACCCAGGAGATTCAACACTCATGTGCCCGAAGTTGGTGCGAGCTACTACAAAAAAGGTGAAGAACATCCATTTGTGAAAGAAGACTACATAGAGCCATCAGAAGTCTTAAGATGACTGGAAATAGAGTCTTTTAGAGTTTATAGAAGTATACCATGTGTTCTTTCAGGTTTTTCTTCGATGGGGATTACAATGATTTGGTCAGGGCGATAAGCTATCTTTGAGGTTCATCAGCCCTGGCTACATATAGAATAAAATTGGAGATGTGGAATATCTCTTGGCTCTACCACCATAGTTATATTAGGTACACGATGTATTTCACATGCTACAGTTGAGGAGGTGTGTGCCTAACCCATCGCACGTCAAAGACTAGGATGAGCTAGACATTAAGGGTGGAGGGACTTTTGATGAGTACCAGGTGGTGATCAAGGATCGTTAGGAGAGGATCCTTCTAGGTTGATCGATTCCTTCAGTTCATGTTTGGTGGTAGCACAGGAATCTCTAAGAGAGAAGATGGGAGAAGGAGGTTTAGATTCATGCTCAGTACCCTCATTAATTTGAGTAGCCCTTATTTTGGCCTTTTGGGGGCATAAATCCCCATCTTGGGGAAAATGTAACTTCTCATATTTTCTTTTTATTATTCATAGATATTATATAATTTATTGTAAAGACCAGGCATTGAGACAACATGTAATTCTAAGCTCTAGTGTTCCCGAAATAAACGTTTTAAAAATATTAAAATATTTTATAGCACACACACACACACACGAGTTTCTTGAAAAACTAAAATAACTATTATATGAGTTCATAGATAAAAAAATATAAGGGCACAATGGATTTTAAAATTTTGGTTTTACCCTTGGTGTGACCTAACTTTTTCCAAAACGTGTTATCTGTAGAAAAACTCACCAAGGACGTACCCATAAATAAAATTATTTAATAAAATTATTTAATTTTTATGCTAATCATAATAACTCATTAACAGGGACTCATATTGTAAATATTAGATCATATTTTAGTTTATAATGTGTTGTTTTTAATAGTTTTGACATAATCTTTGTCAGTGTGAGGCGTCTGTGAAGAACTCATCATAAAAGCAAATAAAAAAAATTCAAAAAAATTATTTATTTTTATTTCATAATGAAAAGACATAATAAAATCATTTATATAACTAGTTATAAAAATATTACAGTTTTAACCTCATAACCTTGTAATTTATGATAGGAGCTGATGGGGGAGCTTCTATGGACAAACACCAACAAATTTATCTTTTGACGATCGGTGCGCCAATGGTTTTTAAGGACCTCACTAGTGGAAATGAAAATGAATTATATTTTTTCATTATCATCGATTGATCCAAATCGAGATAGGGAATGTGTTTCAATTGTTTAATTCCCCGTTCGTAATTTCTACAATGAACGTGAATCAGTTGAATAATGGATTGATTCCCGGATCGTTTGTACTACGAGAAGTCATTTATTTTGCGGGGATTTTATCAGGAGATATTTCAATGGTTTAATTTGTTGATGGATTCATTTTTGTTCAAATATAAATGAACCAAGATTGAAATGTAAATCGATCAAGGTTTGTTCCCCTTGATTTATTATTCCTTTCCGCCCCAATTCTGTATTTCACCACGGGTGTTCATTGTTGGCTTGGGGTTTAACATGTACCAATCAATCGATCTTTACACAATCGTTTCTTGGAAAAATGAATAGATTTCATGGATCTCAGATAGGCATGGAACGATAGGGGTATGATTATAGAGATAGAGTGATTCAGACGAAAAATGATTCCCAAATTTTTATTCTTCTACACATAACAAAAAATGCTAATTTGATCTATTTTACGAGTAGAACTAACGACGTGACATGTTGTTCGACGATGGTGTGGCCTGGAAAAGACCACATGTACAATCGTTTAATTTTTTCAAGCATCGAAGGTGAAATGGTGGCTCAGGGGCATGGTGGGGGCTAGCGAAGGCTGCTATTGCAGTGGGCAGTGATGTCGTGTGTGGCTTTGGAACATGACAGTAGTGTGGGTGCGACAACGATGGATGCGACCATGGAAACAGAAATGGCGGAAGACACGGAATGGTAGTGTTGAACACATAGTGTTATATGCCAGGTGGGATGAGTTAGGAAAATAATGAGGGTTGAGTCGGCGGGTAGAGTTAGGCCTGTGGGCCGGGCTAGACCATAGTTGGATATGGGGAAACTGGGTTGGATATCGGTTGCATCTAACCATAATGGTCGACTATGGGGATAATAAGGCTTTAGATATCATCATATCACTGACAATTATAGTTTACCATGGGTGCAACAGCCGCATAGTAAGTCGACTGACCATGGTGGTAGGTCTGCATGCCCCATGTAGGCCTACAGGTGATTTATTTCAAATGAGCATAACTCTAAAATTGTGCATCCAATCGATGAGTTGTCTATGGTGTTAATACCATAATGTTAAGAATGTATTTTTATAAAAAAATTGGTTTTTAGCTTTTACGGGAATAGGGTGAGAGTGTTCCCTTGGTCCTTTCCTCGATGGTTCAGTATGTAATTACATCCACAGCACTAGATTATAATACCCTCTATAGGACAAGTCTCAAATATAGTATGATATCCATCCGTAATATTGGATTGAAATCTTCTATCACCCATATTGGAGTTGTGGAATTGGTGTAAATTTCGTGGATAAGACATTTGTATTCCATCTAGAGGGTTGCATCAGTTGGGTCTATGGTATCCACCAACGGTTTTGGACATCATCTCCTATATAGCGGTTTGATCCAGATTAGGTATGTGGTATCCCCCAGCAGTTTTGGGTGTGATCTATGCTATCCCCTTGTGGTTTTAGGTGTGATCCCCATTATGTTAATCATAGTATTCCTAAAAAAATGTGTTCTCATTTGGGTGGGGCCCAAATGTGCTAGATCTCTTGACCAAGTGTCTCTAATGATATCATGGCTTGAGTAGTGATTTTTCCTAAAATGATCATGCATTGAGTGGAATTCTATGGCTGCTAGATGGTTTTGACTTCCTAATGTTGTGGTTTCACTCTTGATTAGATCTTCATATTCTTCTAATATGTGTTGTAGACATATACGCATTTAGAGATGAATGTAATTTCTTTTTTTTAATTATTGTGTGGTTTTGTGGTGTACTACAGAGTATTGTTATACTCACCCCTACATGGTAATTTCCTGCATGTGTCATGTCTCGTGAAGACAATCGTTCTTTTGATGGAGTCCTAGGTAGACAAGGGCGAGATGGTTCTTAGTAAGACTGAAGAGACTATCGTGTGTTCTTACAGCTCTAAGAAAATTTTCCGAGTACATTTACTTCTAGTTTGTACTTTTTTTATTGAAACTTTGTGGTGGGATTTTTTGGCCCTGCTTATATTCTAGTACATTCACTATCAAACTCTTTTTTGGGGTCTTATATGTATTTATTCATCCTTTTAGTTCATTCACATTTCACCATTTTTTGGCTTGAAAATGTGTGCATGTATACATGTAATTTAGAATAATGCCTCCCATTTATGGGATATGACTACTCGAAGCTGCTCACCAACCTCTAGGCTATTGCAGGCAGGCATAGAGTAGTCACGGCACCAGCCCCACTAGAATGGGTCATGAAGGTCATCTCCATGGTGAAGTTTTATCTATGTTGTTTTGTGTTTATCTTATCTTGATAGTTTTGTCCAAAACGTCCATAGATTGGTCTCCATGACATAAGGAAAGTTGTGGTGGAGTATAAAATGTTAAAATATATATTTTTTACAATTTATTTTATATGGTTTATGAAATGTATATAAAATATTATAAATTGAATTTTCAGATATTTTATTTTTAAAATTGTTTTAAAAATTAATTAATTATATATTTTTTGTAATTAATTAAATACCTTTGAAATATTTAGAATATTTACAAATATTAAATGTTAATATTATAAAATACCATTTTATATTATGTGGCATATCTTATGACTTAAAAACAAAATGTTCATTCATAAATATTGAGAAATAATTTATAAAGTGATATTAATTATAAAACAATAATAAAAAAGTGTTTATAGTCCTAAATTTTAATTGTTCGTGATTAATTAATTTTAAATTTCTCAAATTAATATTTCATCCTTCTTTAAAGATATTATATAGACCACATCCAAATTATTTTTATGATTAATATGATCAATAGTTTAAAAAATATTTTAATTTACATTTAATTATCATATGAATGAGATAATTTTATTTTTTGAATTTGGTAGCATTTATATTGATGGTTTAGATAATTTATAAAATGTATATAGTAAGCTTGAATTTATGAATAGTTCATAATTATCCCATGTTTTGGGATATAATTTAAAATTTATTTATTTGTTAAATCTTTTATTCTTCATTTTTAGTAAATTTTATATTAAATTTTAATATTTTGTATAGAAATTTTATATGATAAATTTATTCTAAGATATACACTTTTAATACATGATGGGTTTTAAATCATAAAATTCAGTTTTTATCTACCTTGACCTTGGTTTTTATTTCCAGTTATGATCATAAAAATAGTTCAGGTATATAGTTTTTTTATATTAGGTATTCTATTTATCATGAATTTAAGTATATATTAATTAAATTATCCTGGAGTAGAGGGCAAGGGGTCAGACCACCTACTGGCCTGGAAGATTATGTCGTGTCAGAAAAGTGAATGGGGTTGGCTATCTATCTCTTTGGGCTTAATCATGTGGAATTTTCAATCTCATATAAATATATTCCTTTACATGAAGAATTCATATACCTTATTCATTTGATACATTTTTGTATGTATTAATATACACAGATTCTAATTTGGGTGAGTGACACAAACTTGTGGATTGTACAAAGAGTTACACATGAATGTAGTGTGAAAACATTGATTTGATGGTTTGATTAGGGATTCAAAACCTAAATCATTAGAAGAATGGATACACAAAATGGAAAAAACATGAAAATATAAATATTTTCTAATTTTTTATAGTTATAAATTTAAAATGGATATGGTGTATATTAAATTGGTGAGGCAAATAACCCCTTCAAATATTTCATATGAGATTCCATCCTTGGAAGAACTTGTCGATACCTAAATCTATTTTACCACTCTATCACATGTTTATTTCATGATAAAAAAACTCTCCTAAGTTTCTAACATTTTAATTTAAGTGAGATTCATTATATATATTAAATTAAACATTTTGGAATTCATGTAATCTTCAAGTTCTTCTGAAGTATTTTTAAAGGATTCAACATATTCCTTTCCAATAATAAAGACTTTGGGAACAAGTTATAAGATCTATATATGTCCATGGAATAAATTAGAGTTGTATACACTTTATGTTGGATCTCTGAAAATAGCATCGGATAGCCAGTTCTATAGTGGAATTAACTTAGATCTCCAACAGGACCACCGGCTAGCCAATGGAGGAGCATCATCTAGCTAGTAGTTCATCTAATGAAGAAAGAATCTTCTCGAAGGCCAGTAGATAGTCATTATCTTTTATTTCCTTGAATGTTGTTTTTCCATAGTATCCCTCGACTACAGGAAGCCCATTGGATACCTAGTGGAGTGTACCAGGTGATCCTTGGAATCTTGTAGACTCAAACACGATAAAATTTATTACATTCAAAATGACCATAATTACATTCTATGAAGGCTTCATTACACCTTGATAATTATGGATACTTCCTTGCCTTTTTCAGGCTATAAAAGGACCCCATTTAACCATGAATATTCACATTGTGATCCATTCTCCCAACAACATGCACTCAAATATCAATTCATCGAAGAAACTCTCAAATTCCCAATTTTCTAAATGATACATTAAGGTTATAAATAACTCTAGGATCTCAACCATCCTCTCTAATATCTCATCCTCTATCGAAGATATTTGTGTGAATTGTAACAAATTTTCTTAAAGAAAACCTCTCTCTCCTAAACCTTCATTATTTAATGGTACATACTCCAAAAAAGTTTGGGATGAGTTAATTGGTTACCAATGAAGCTCAAGAGGGTGCTCACAAACCACAATTATGAGGTACAACTTTCATGCTCACCACTAAGATAAAGGTATTTATACTATTAACCTCTTGATTCAAGGGGTGGAGATGTGGGGGCCCAAATTGATCTTTATCCAAAATCCTTATCAAATTTGTTTGTCCTCAATTTACATTTCCACATATCATAACTATAAATCAACTCACATAGTTGAAAAAATTTTATTCATTCATATCTGTGGATAAATTTCCTTGATTTTATCTTTATAAATGTGAATAAAATTTATCAACTATCATATATTCAATTTCTATGTTTATTATTTCATAATAGATTAATTTTAAAATTTATATTTTATTCCACGTAAATTTTTCAATGGTAAATTCACCCTCCCCCTTTTAACATAATCTCTAACCAACAAGATCATCCAACTGGGTAGTTTCACTCTAAAGAAAGGTTCCCCTAGACTATCTTATGTAATGAAAGATATTAATATGTGCTCCTATATTTTCCAACAACATAGTTCTAAGAAAAATCAGGTTTCCACTAGATTTTATAGTATTATATTATTTTTAACATTTTTTTTGGGCCAGACTTATCTAAGAAATTCTAACTGTTGGTATACTAGAGGAATAGAGTTGAGTAAATCCATATTATGGGTATATATAAGTTGTTATCCACTCAAATATCTATGAATCACGACTATTTTGATTAGAATGAATTTCTTCTTAAATAACTAAATAGTTTAATTTCATTCCAAAGTTGGGTAATTGCATTGGGAAATATGGATCCTTTATCTTTGAATATATAATATGATTGAGGTCATAATTTAAGTAGGATTACATTCATTTTATGTCCTTAATAGAAATATATAATACATGATACTCACTCAATGATATGTCTTCGTTATAGAATATAGAATATTTAATCACAATCATTTTAAGACCACTAATAGATTTGTCCTATAAGATAGTTAATGATTTATATCTAGAATTAATAAATATTTTGGAAGGGAAGCATTATGAGTACCTACATGTGAATGTTAATAATATCAATTACAGAAACTCTAACCTCTTGGTATTAGATTTTGGGTGTCTGTCACAAATGTTTGCTGACAAAATAATACATAGTAATTTGAAATAACCGATGAATGATGAAGTATATCATCATGTCAGTAATGGAGTATAGTTTGATCCATTATAGGTTGGTAACATTGATAAAAATTTACCAATTGGATTGGTCCTATAATTGAAAAAATGTTATTGTGTTCCCTCCATAAATAGGTATTTTCTTTTTGTATCTTGTTCGGACCAGATGCAATTTTCATTTATTATAAGAACAATTGATTTCTATATATAATGATGAAATTTTTTATGGTTTTGTGAATATAATGGATGATTTATATATATTTTTTTTATGAATTATCATGTTTATAAAATTAATAATATGTTGTTTAGGATTGATTTTAATGCCACCTAACATTGTCATTGTTACCTTAGACATATAAGTGTTAAATTCATTAAAACAATTCAAATGGATTGATTTTGGACTCATTTTATAATGAATTGTTTCAAAAATGTGAATATAATTTACTTAGAAAAATGAAAAAGTCAAATTTTGGAAAAAATGTGAGAGGTAAAGTGGATTATTGGATCTCATACATAGTGATGGATGTAGACCAATGAGTACATAAGAACATAATGGTTTTAGTTACTTTTTTATTTTACTGATAACTTTAGTTGATATGGTCATGTGATTCTAGTGAGACGTTACTATGGAATTTTTTAAAATTATAAATATTTTAAGTGTGAATTATAAAATCAACTCGGTAATTGTATTAAAGCCTTTTGATTAGTTTGGTTGGATAATACTTAATCCAAGAATTCATCATAACTCATTTGAGAGATTGGGGAATTGTTTCAAAACTCACTAATCTTAAACAATGTAGTGGAATGGTGTGAATAATAAGATAATTTTTACTATTTTTAACATGGTTCAATTGATGATGATTCTATATAAACTTCCCATTTAATTCATGGGGTATGCACTTGAAACTACTACAATTCTAATAAATCACGTTCTATATAATTTATTCATAAATACTCTATTTGAGATATGGACTAAGAAACATATCATTATGTATTTTATGGGGACTTTGGGTTGTAAAGAAATTGTGTAATTATTTCCTATAGAAAAGGTTGGACCAATGTAAAAATATTGCTTATTTTTTGGATACACTATGGAAATTAAGGGATGTTTTTTTATAACCCTACTAAATAGAAAGTGTTTTTGTATTTAGGTGGTGTCATTATAAAGGAAAATGCATGGTTAAATTATTCAGTGGGAGGAGAGATTATCTTATCGATGTATAAGATTAAAAAATAAGTGTTCCTATGACGGTTGTTGAGTTTCTTCCACAATGAGTTATATAGTAAAAATTGATTCTCATTACACAAGAACCTCAAAGGTATGGTAGGATTTGTCATGTGCTACGGAGAAATGGGTTCCATATAGAAATTAATGACAACGTAACAGTAATATTTGATGAACCAATCACTTACCAGTAAACATTTGATATTTATAATTATAAGAAATTGTTTAGATCCATATAATCTAAAATAAGCTAAATTTATAATAGGAAGGTTTGAAACTAGGTAGATTCACCTGAATGGGTAAGACCCATTGGCTTGAACTGGGTTTTGCATAATAATACTGACATGGATGGTAGAGTGTCTACCTATAAAGCACACATAGTGGTAAAGGCTTACAAATATATTCATTATATTGAATATGAATAGCCATTTTCACCCGTAGAGTGATCAAGCCCATTTGGATTTATTTGTCCATAACATCCCATTATGATAATAAGATATTTCAGATGGATATAAAAACAAAATTTCTTAATGGGGATTTATCCAAGTACTGTTATATGATACATACTTCTGGGTTTGAAGTTTAAAATGAGTCTACTAATGTTTCCATGTTACAATAATACATTTATGGACTAAATCATGTTTCTTGGGGTAATAATATCTGACTTGATGATGAAATCAAAAAGTTGGTTTCATAAAAAATGTGGATGATTCATGTGATTTTAAGAGGTATAGTGGGTTTATAGTAGTATTTTTGGTATTATATGTAGAATACATAATGATTATCAGAAATAACTTCCAAACACTTCCTTTTTTAAAGGTGTAATTGGTTAAATGTTTCTCAAAAAAAATATGGGTGAAGCTACCAATATACTCAATATGAATATCTATAAAGTTAGATTGAATATGAATCCATGAAAGATTATAAACCCATATATTTGTAAATTTATAAAGTGGTTTAGAAAAGAGAACTCAAAGAAGTAGTATTTATGGTGTTTCATGCAAAAATATTAAGAAGATTCATGTTCCTTCTAAGGAGCCAAAAAGGATGAAAGGAATTCCTTATTCTTAAACCATATGATCTATAATGTATTATGATAATTTGAATTTATATTTTCAATTTGGATACAATTTTATAATGTTTATTCATGTATTTTTCAATAATTCACTAAGTTTTTGTTTTTTCAAAGGAATGAGTGATATTGGACTCAAAGGAAAAAATGATGAAAAGTGAAAAAAAAAATAGGCTTCACATGTCGTGTACAACATACATGACATGTATTCCTCACTCCCAAAATGCCTGTAGAGGCATAGACTAACTCGTAAAGTCAATACATGACATGAAGCTCATACATAATGTGTACCTATAATAAATATCATGTAGATTTCAAAATTAGAATCCCACTGAAAGTGAATCACTTAAATGGCATGTAATGTTCAGAAGATGTGAAATTTACAAAGATCCCATGTAGTCAAATATTTAGATTGATGATTTCATGAGATTAAGTATTTTAGTAGGATATTTTGGATATGGATTACTTGATGTGTAAACCTTACACACCATGTAAAAGTCAAGACAGAAAACCACATAAATCCAGTACATGATGTGAAGTCTTTAAACGTAGTGTACTTTTCAGTCCTATATATTTTTTATTGCTATGTCATGCATCGAGAGTTTAGAGACCTATGTTCTCTCTCATTTTTCATATGTCATTTTAATTAGGTTTTAGTAAAGAATTAGTTTTTAATTCATCCATTTTCTTTTTTTATCAAATAATTTTGATTTGATATCTTTTTTAAATCTGGTCTTCATTTGTTGTGATTCTAATTTCATTTCATCTCCTGTTTTCAATATCATTCATCTTTATTCATCAACACTTTTTTTCATTATTTTTTCTTAATTATGATTAAGTTCTTCATTTAATATACACTTATTTTTTATTTTTAATCTGGATTCTTGTTTTTTTTAATTGTGGATATCTTATTTTGAAATCATTTCATGACTATTTTAAGAATGTTTTATATTCCTTTTCTTTTGATCAATATCTTCATGTGCATATAATCAGCTTAGGGTTAGGGGTCAATAATTAAGAGTGTTTTGATCCTAATGAATCTATTAATTGAACCTTGATAACCCTACAACTAGTTACTAGGTTAAAAATAATTTTTCATCACATTCTCTTATATAGCCTTGACCATGGGAGGTGAAATTGGATGAACCTAACCAAATTTTTATTGAGCATGCTATGACCATTGGCCAGTGACACTTTCTACATAGAATATAAGAATAATTCATCAAGTTTTTTATCTACACCCCCACCAAGGCATCCTTGTAGAATAGTTAGATCCAATTGGTTTGAACAAAACTAATTGGGGACCCTTTCAACAATTCATTGCCTAATTCGTAGGACTATTCCAAGAAAGATTTGAGATTATCCTTTTCCTAAAGCCCTAAAATTAACCATGATCCTTTCTTATTTATATGAATTAAAAACAAGCTACTGAGTTTAACAAAAACCCAATTTTGAAGAGTGAACGTGAGGAATCATTTCAAAGGGTCTGGTTAGAATGGTTTCTTTTTACGAATAATCCATGTGGATTCAACCCCACATTGCCTCTTTACTACTCCCTATTCATAAGTGTAGTTTATGAATATAAATTTATAATATGATCAATTCCCATATATATTAACAACATGTGCAGGAACATCAATTTTTTTCACTGTTTTCAGAGATTATGGTTTCCTAGCCAAAGAATCCATCATAGCGAACCTAAGATTACCACACCCTCTACCCCTTCCTATATTATCTTTCCCATTTTCCTTTCATAATTTTTGTCCTTCAGGTTCACCTTCAACCTATCTCTATTTTTTCATAATTAGTACATGCATCAGGAGCCTCTTACTCATTCAAAGATAATTAACGGTTAAGAAATTCTTTTGTTTGATCCAACAATTGATCGGTCTTTAACTTCAAGTTTCTTCTTTGAAATGGATAATAACAACACTATGGCATAACTCAACAATAAAAATATGAAATATTTTCCACCATCAATCAAGGATAGAATATAGTACTACAAGATAATTCTATAATGGATTAATTCTTTGAATCCATTAACAGTACTACACCCAGAATTATTTTCCCTCGCATTCTGGTGTACAGTTTTGAGATAAAATGAATTCTAACCCACATGATCTAAAACATGGGTCAATTAAGTGGGATTCATAAAAAATTCCCCCTTGAACACACTTAAAATTTCAAATAATTTATCTGATACCTTTTATAATTAGGGAATTTAGTCAGATGCAGCTAGGCTATATGTCTTTTAATTCTTCTTTCATAACTGATCCAAGAATTGGCTCAAATTTCAAGATCCTAAGTTGATCACAACTTGGGAAAATCTAACCATGAAATTACTCCATAAATATTTCCCACTCATCTGAATGTGGATGTTATGAAATGAAATTTAGAACTTCATTCGAGCTGATGGAGAATCGTCATAGTAATCCTAGGATAGATTCAAGGACCTAAACTACAAGTTCCCTCATCAAGGACTAGATGTGAGGTTTCAATTGAACACACTATACCCGGGACTCCATCCTACCACATGTATTATTGTTCATGCTTCCACTAATGGTGGGATCATGATAAATACACCACAAGTTAGTGGATCCATTCTAGATGAAGTCTCCAACAATTCCAATTTATGGAATGGTGATAAAGGAATTCCTCGGTCTACAATCAACCAATGGTATG
This sequence comes from Viscum album, assembly GCA_963277665.1. Lineage (NCBI taxonomy): Eukaryota > Viridiplantae > Streptophyta > Magnoliopsida > Santalales > Viscaceae > Viscum > Viscum album. Next base: position 1,070,321,571 of record OY728121.1, on the reverse strand, counting down.
AGATCAAACACATTGCACCCCAAGAAGTGGCTCTTATAAAGAATCTTGAGTCATTTCATATACCTATTCCTCCACCACCTTGTCCAACATCTGTGATGGAGATTAAATCCTATGGAATGTGTGGAGTTCTGCACCCATAATAATATTATAGGGTATGTATAGAGAAAACTCACTTCCATGACTATAATTATGTAAATTAAAATCAACAAAATCAGTAGTACCAACATCCCAAAAAATATCAACAATAATACTTCCAATATAGACTAATCTAGGAGCCATAAATGTAACCTGACCAAGGTTTTTTTAGTAGGTGAGTGGTTAAGTTCCAAAAAGGAATTAGGGAACACATATGTACCTAGATAATATTCTATATCCTCAACCACAATAGGAAATTCCATAGAAACCGTTCCCCCTGGATCCCATTAATAATTCCAACCAGTACCACAGAGACCCCCATAATAAGGTCCACCTCTGTATTCTAATCTTGAAAACATGCTATTTGTATTTGTTATAACAATACATCATAGGATGACAAATAATAAGATTGAGATGCAAAACCAAAGAGGTTCCCTGCTTAATCTCAATCACTAAATGGCTCAAATATTAAATTCCTTATCAGGACAAAAAATGGGTACATTTCTCAGAAACACAAAAATTCACCCAATATAAGAGGAAAAATAAGTGCTTAATTGGAGTGGGAAGGTTCTAGACCTTCATCATCCATGATAAGAGGAGGAAAAGAATCTAGAGGAACCTGAGAAATGGGTTACAATCATCAGTGAGAATAGAAATGATAGCATAATGGAATATGGTATAGAAACAAGTCTAGAATAAGTATGAACTAAAGAATCTAATAAAAGTGAAACCTAAGAAGGAAGAAGTATTTGTTTTACTTCTAGCATAAAAGACCTCTTTACCATTCCCAAAAATAATGATAAAGGGTAATATAAGAAGTTTCTAGCGATGTTAAAATAATTACACATCAACATGACTTTCACCAAAGCAATCACTCAAATACATACCTATGAGAAATAATTGAATGAATTTAATTACAACATAAGGGAGATAGTGGAATTGGATTTCATTTAATTAAATTAAAAATTCTCTACTATCATTATGCAGAAGGTCCCCCCAAAGATGATAGACCCTTACTACTTTTTGATTTCGTTCACTATTGGGGAATGCATATTAGGAATAACATTATAATATATAAGAACAAGAATCAATATTATGTTGATTAATTTCGTTCAAAATATATTTAATGGGTAATTAAAACAAACAAGAGTGGAACATAAATTGGATAACCAACCATTCAAGTATCCTCGAGGACTTCATGATGATATCTTTGTTAAAATTTGGAAGTTTATCTTTCCTGCGGATTTCTTAATTTTAGACATGGACTAATAAGTATATGTTCCAATTATTCGTGGATGGAAATTTTATCCACTATTAAATAATTCATAGATTTAAATCAAGGGATACTGATATTCAATGTTGGAGATGAATGAATTTTGTTCGACCTGGAAAAGGATGCTAAGGAAGGTGATGATTCATTTGAATGTAAATCCATCTTTCTTACTTATAGAAGCTGTGATTTTATGACTATTGAAGAAGAATGATAGATAATTTCCCATGATTAAGAAGATGATATTGATCATGATAATGAAAAATAATATTAAAAATTGAAAAGGTCATCTATCCCTCCACACATACCCTCAGTCATCAAGACACCAACATTGGAACTAAACCCTCTTCTAAGCGTCTTCATGTACTCGTTCCAAGAGACCATGAAAACAATACCGGTCATTATCAACATAGAGATAACCCAAAAATAATATTAAATGTTTACTGACGTTTTAAAATGGATAAAAACTCAATTTTATGGGGTGTGGTTGACCTTAAGGGGATCATCCCTGTAATCTTCACCCATAAATTGTTTTTGGAAGAAGGTGCTAAACCCTAGCACTAACCCCATAGGTGACTCATCTCACCAATGAAATAAGTGGACAGAAAATAAGTGATGAAACATCTAGATGCTTGAATAATATTTATTATGTCTAATAGTGAATGATTAATTCCATTAATATATGTTCCAATAAAGGGAGGCCAAACTATTTTGAAAAATGAAAAATTTAAACTGGTCACTAATAAAATCATCACTTGATGGGGAATCTATATTGATTATAGGATCCTCAATACAAAAACCATTAAAGATAATTTTACACTACCAATTATGGATCAAATTAATTTAACACTTATAGGGAATTAATTCTATTGTTTTTAGGATAGATATTCTGAATTCGATCACATTGCAAGAATTCTAAATGACTACTCCAAAACTATGTTCTCTTGTCCTTTCAGAATCATCACATATTACTTATGTCATTAGGTAATTGTAATGAACCATTAACCCTTAAATGATGCATGAAACATATATTCAATGATATGATAGTGGAATTATTAGAGATATTGATGGATGATTTTATAGTATATGGATATGTTGAGGTGCACTTGAGTAAATTGAATCTATTCTTGTAACGCTGTGAAAAATATTTGGTATTAAAATAGAAAAAATGTCACTTAATGTTCAAAGGAGGAATAGTCCTTGGATATAAAATATCAAAATAAGGAATGTATGTGAATCGAATGAAAATTAAAGTGACATAAGACTTATTTGATCCTACAATAATGAAAGGGATAAGGTTATTTTTTGTCCATGTAGGATTCTATCACAGCTTTGTTAATGACTTTGTAGAAGTATCTCGCAGTGTGACACACTTATTGGTGAGAGAAACTATTTTAGAGTTCCCCAAAGAGTTTCAATGGGAATTATATACCCTAATGAATAATCTAATGGTTTATATTATTATAATATTTCCATATTTTGATAAATATTGTGAGTTGATGTGAAACACATCTGACATCACTTTTGGTGCTGTCATAGGGTAGCGAGTCAGAAATATCTTTTTTCCCATTTATTATTCGAGTCACAAACTGAATGAAACTTAGGTAAATTATATGAATACTAAAATGTAACATTTTGGACTCATCTATGCATTTGAAATGTTTCTCTCACACCAATTACTGTCTAAATTAGTTGTCTACAATGATCATGTATCACATAAAAATATTCTAAATAAAAAGGATTCCAAACCAAGTCCGATATAGTGGATCATACTGCTACATGAGATTGACATCATAATCAAGAAAAAAATGTTACTAAGAATATTATTTGTGATCATTTATCAAGACCTCCACTTCCCAACATCAAGGATAACAATAATCTTGACAACATGGATAAAATCCCCAATTAATCTCGTTTCATGATAAATAAAAAATTCTAAATATGATTTTCAAATATTGAAAATTATCTCTCAATAGGATCATATTTCCCTGAACATACCTAAGAGAAAAGGGATGTATTTTTAGCTAAATCACCACATTACTACTTGGATAAGCCGATACATTTAATGTGTTGTATTGATGGCTTAATATAGTGCTGCAACTAATAAAATTAAATTCAAATCATACCCAACATGTTAAATACATCGCCATCATGAGGGAATCATGGACTCGAACATACATTAGCTAAAATACTTTAAATTGGGTTATTTAATAACATGCTTCATCAAGATACAAGGATCTTTTGTCAAAACCACTATCTATGCCAAAATATAGGAACTATAGGGAAAAGAAATGAAATGCCCCAAAATACCATCCTAGAAATCAAATTATTCGATTAATGGTGGATTGATTTCATGGTACCACTCCCTAATTCTCGTGCTATGTTTTAAATCCTATTTGGTTTTGAATACGTCTCAAAATAGGTTAATTTATAATCCATTACTCATGTCACAAAAAATTATATGATGATTATTTTAAAGAAAAATAAAATTCTTATATTCATATTTACATGATGAATCATTAGTGATTGAGGAGCTAACTTCAAAAATAATGTTGTGATAGGATTTCTTGAAAAGTAAGGAATTACGTATAACACTCGTAAGCCCTACCACCCACAAGAAAGTGGGATATTCGAAGTGTCATACTAGGAAATTAAACAAATACCATAGAATATGTAAAATTGAAGTAGAAAGAATTGGAATATCAGACTGGATAATTCACTTTGGAAGTATCACAATTCTTACAAAAATCTAATCGACACTACTCCATCTTATCTATTGTATGAAAATAAAAAACGTATACCAGAGGAATTAGAAAGCCTTTCTTATTAGAAAATAATGAAAATTAACATGTATGCTTAAAAAGATTTATATGTAAAAATTAACTGAATCGATGAGCTTGAAGAAATATGGAAGGATTCTTATGAGAATACCATGATTTATAATGAAGATACAAATAAGTGGCATGACCAAATATTCATGCATCGAATATTCACATTGGTGGATAAAGCTCTGTTTTTCAGTTCTCGATTAAAATTATTCCCTAGAAATCTAAAATAATGATGGTTGTGTTGGGACCAAGTTGGATGGAAAAGGAAGTAAGAAGAGTTTGTTTTAAGAGTATTTTCTTTTACTGTAAAAAAGGATAAATCCATTCAATTTTTAAAACCCTTGGAAAAAATGATGATTATTTTATGATATGTATTTCAAAAATATCTTAAGTATTTGGTAAAACATGTGATTTAAGACTTATGAATGAAGGTGGGAAAGGTGTTTTCAATCATATTCAGTTTGCATTGGATAGAAAGACATTTCCGGAATATAGGGATGGTACAATACTTTCCTTTGAAAATATGATTATGATAAAGGTGATTGATCAAATAATATATATTAAATATAATAATATTTTTATTAAGGAAGATAATATTTGAATAATCATGATGATAAGTAAGTATCATGGGTGTTCTTTCCGAAGAAGATATTTTAGGTGGCATTATTTCCAAGTGTTTTCTAAATTTTTGGGCCTGAAAATTGGGAATTTATTTTATGGAAAATGATGTATTTTTTACAATGGAGTTCGTAAAGAACAATTCAAATACTATGGAGAATATTCCTCAGACATCATATGAGGTATTTGGAGTGGCTAAGGAAATTTGGAAAAGGAATGATTCCACATAGCAGTGATATGAAAACCGTGAAGCGTGGTATATAGGCTGTGTATGAGAAATGGTGTGCAGGAAGACTACACTTCAACGAAAGATTGATGTTTGAGGGATGTTTTTGTTTGAGGAATGTATGTGGTGATCAATTCATGTAATTGAATTAGTATTAGTGAAGGAATAATGGAGGTACACTAACCATGAAGGTAAAATAGTTCACTCGAGAAGTGTAGTATGCATGAAAGGTTATACTGCATCGAATCTGTGAGAAAATAGGATTAGAGAAATTTGTAGTGTTATTTTCCTATATAAATGAACCTAATCCCTTCCTTAATAGGTATTGAATTTTATAATAATATATCATTGTAGAAAAGAGGAGTTTTTAGAAGTTTGGATTAGTTTATGAAAGACAATTCCACATTGAGAAGTAGTTCACGCAGGATACTTTCCACAAAAGGAAGTAGTTCATATAGGATAGTTTTCTTCAATGAAGAAAAGTTCATGGGGATTCATTACTAGAATTGAAATGATTATTTGGAATAGTACATGAAATATGTTTTCATGTAACTATAGCTCGTAATGTAAAGGAGACCATGTAGTAGAGGCGATCTGTGGATGAACCATCCATTCACAAAGCATTGCTGGTTCATGGAAGAATCTGGCATATGAAAAGAAGGGGTAGTATGCAGAAGAGGACGGTGTTACTTGAATTACTTTCTCCATGTAGTGAAATTTAGTTCGCAGAGGATATAGGTAGTTCCTAGAGGAAGTAGGATAGTTCATACAGGACTCAAGGAAGTTCCTACCAGCTTCTGGGCAGAATGAAAAGATTTGTTTTAAAAGATAAAATTTGTTAAAGATGATCAAGTAGCACCAAAAATTTTTTTGCAACATTTTGTGCTAGAAGAAGCACACACACTATTGGATTTTTTTTAATGTACTACACTAGTTAAAGGAATATCCTACTCAGTTTTTCCACATAAAATGATTATTTTCTATTGAATATTGTGGTATTAGATTGTTTCCAAACAATACCAAGGATGTAGATACTCTTGTTGAGTAGTGAACCTTATAAATTATCATGTTTCTATAATTTTTTTTTATTTTTTGAGTAGGGAAACAAATCATTAACAGGAAGATAAGGTTGTTTCAAATTTAAGGAAACATAAATGAAAAAGATATCATTGATTCACCCCTCCCCCTCACAATGATACTTGAATCCTGACTGGGAAACTACCAGATAAATACATACCAAGTAATTAATGTTTTCCCTCATGGAGATATTGATATTCAGAAAGGTGGATAACCACCATTCAATATTAATGGGAAAATGTTAAAAATTTACTTTGATACATTCCATTAATGGTGCTTCTTCACTATCAAATTCACCAGAATAGAAAAGAGTCTAACTATCAACATTAAAAAAGAATATTATGTGTGTAAACCAATATTTTTGTTTCTTTATTTCATTAGTGTTATTTGGGATTATGTTTACCTTTTACTATCATTTATGTTTTTAGGTCGTCGAAAAATTCACTCTAATCACCCTTCTATATTTATCAGATTAGATTTTACTTATTGTCAACTGTATGCAACTAGAATTTTTCTTTTTCAAGAATGACTAAACCTGACGGACTAATGTTTTTCTATAGTGTAGGTATTTCGTTTCTAACAATTCATGTGGGTATCCCAAATTCAAATCAACATCCAACACATTTTCCCAATTTAATGAAATTTACTATAAATATCTTTGAATTTCTTAATTTTAATTCCATGTTTCCATAAAATTTATATCTATGCTTCTATTGATATCTCTCAAATAATTCTTTATTGAAAAGTGCATAAACTTTCTAATTTTTTGTGTGGGGGAGTATTTAATTGCTTTATTTTCAATACACTTGGATTATTACATGTTTTAACTTACCTATGAGATATTTTTCATTGAAAGTATGCTTTAGACTAAAAATCTCATTACACCCATTAAAATAAAATAAAAAAGTAGTTTAGATATTTTTAAACCTAATTTTAACTATTTCTTAGGTTTTTTATATTTATTACTGAGTTTAGTAATTTAAATATAATTATATATTCTTCAATTTGGTTTTTATTAAATCATTATTGGATTCTATGCCTTTAGTGATTTCTACTTATTGTATACACCCATTCCCTAGAGGATTCATGACGTGTACTTTCATATACTTTTCAAATCATATTTATGGAGAGATATATAGGCCATGTTAACCAATCATAACTTTATTTTGGATCTTATTGACGTTATTATTGAACAAATAAACTTTCAAAATAATTGAGGAAATCATTGTGATATACTTTTTCCTAAGACCCGCCTGTACATTTTTCATTATTTATCCCACAATAACCATGAATAATATTGTTAGGATGGATCTATTTAAAACCTATTATCTCTTCCTACCCTACTCTTGGTATGATGCATGACTATATCTTGAACATTTGTGGATGGAATTTCACTACTGATGGGCATGGGGTGTTATAATTGAGGATACATACAGTGGAACTTTCACCACAATGAGATGACATGGTCCACATTTACTTTTGGTTTTTTACGCATACATTCCTCCTTTGACAAAAAATTAAAAAAAGAAATATTTTTTGGGTTTTGTATTAGGAAGGTCAAAAATCACCATTACTAGATAGATGAATCCTATAATGGATAATATTTGGTTAGTAGATGGATTTGAGACCTAGTCTAGACATGGTTTTGAAAAAAAAATCAAGAAAATGAAAGGTACATGGTATATTCTTGATACCTACATGATTTACTCATGGGGAAACATTGAGATATAAATCATATACAGATTTTTATTCTAGTATGTGTCACATAATAATATTTTTCATGACATTCATGCATTATAATTTAGATCTTAGCCTCATTTTGTGTTTGGTTTTTACTTTCTACCCACCTTCCCTTAGCCTTAGAGACATTTAAAACCTATTGTAGAAGCCCTCATGAATAATTTTGAATTTTTCTTTAGTAAGTGGATATGATATAACAAATGAAAACCTATGGTTAGGAACATCTATTTAGATTATAAGTATAAATGTAGTTACATTTTACCTTGATTAATAAGATAAATATTATTGTGAGGTAAATTTCAAAATTGGTATAATATTTAAGGAATAGTTTAGAAATTGTAATTAATGAATGAGATAATCTAGATAAATAACTAAACTATGAGGCATGACTGGTTTTCTCTATAAGATTGATTATAGAGGACTTATATTTTCTTCATGCACTTGGTATTATTTCCCTAGTTGTAATGCATGATTCTTATTTTAAAAATTGTTTCTTCTCAAATCCCTACTAAGATTATTTTTTCTTAAGGAAAATAAATTGTTCATGATTGGGTGAAATTGATAATATGGTTTTATATTTACCTATTTGATACATTTTTATAAATTTTATCCACATATTATTTTATAATTCACTACAATTTGGGTTTTCATTATTAGAATTAGGAATTTTAGACTTAATGGAAATGATACTGAAGAGTTGATAAAATATGATTTACACATCCTATATAGATAACAAGATGTATAGTCCTCATTCGCAGTATTCCTATAGATCCATATACCAACCCATGAATTCTTTACATTTTGTGAATATCATACACAAAGTTTACAAAAAATACACATCCTGTATATTTCAAAATCAAAATCATGTTGAATTTGAATCACATACATGGAATGAAAAGTTTACATACTACAAATACTTCAAAGATCCCATCTCGTCAAAGAATTAGGAAGAAGATCTTATGATATAAAATATTTTTAGATGAGATTTTGGATCTCGAGTGCACAATTTTTAAACCATACACATCATGTAAAAGATGATATAGAAAGATGCATAAATCTAATAAATGGTGTGATGGCTTTAAACATCATGTAATTATTGAACCTATAAATTCTCAGTGATCCACCACACAAAATGATTTTAGAGAACTAAATTTTCTATCATTTTTCTTATTTTTTTCATGTGGTTCTTTTCCAACCTATTTTTTAATTCATTACTTTATATTTTATAAAATACTTTTGTGTTTTTATCTATTATACATTCGTTCTTCATCTATTCTGATTATGATTTCATTCTATCGCTCATTTTTTATATCTTTCTACGTTATTAATCAACACTTTTTGTTTGTTCATTGTTTATTCATTTGTAGTATGAGATTGATTGGATCTACATTTATTGTGATTTTTTAATTTTGATTCTTTTTTTCATTAATTTTGGATTTCCTTTTTCTTAATTGTTTCATGATTACGCCTACCATGTTTTATATTCCTTTTATTTTGATCAATACCATCATAGGCGGCTAATCTGATTAGGGTTAGGGGTAGATATTATCGGTTTTTATGAGCCTAATTAATCCATTAATTGGGCCTTGGTAACTCCATAACTAGTAATTTGGTTAAAAAGTATTATTAACCACATTATCTTGTATATCCATGACTGTGGGAGGTGCAATAGAATAATCCTATCGAAATTGGAGTTGAGATGGATATATATATTATCTTGTGACACATTCCACATAGAATCTAAGAGTAATGCTTCTAGGTTGTAATATAATCCCATACCAAGGGATAGATTCAACATGGGTAGATCCAATTGGTTTGACCAAAACCAATTGGTGTCACTTTCACAACTTCACAACCTAAGATGTAGGAGTATTCTAAGATAGATTTAGAATTATCCTATGCTTAAAGCCAATAAATTGACCTTAATCCCTTGTTAGTTATCCAATTTTAAACTAAACCATCAAGTGTTTGAAAAACAAAATCTTGAAGAGTGAATGTGGTGAATCCTTTAAAATGGTTTATTTGGAATGGTTTCTTGCTCACTAGTGATCCATGTGGGTTCTACAACACACTACCACTTTACTATTACCATGTATTAAGTGATATTTTAGACTATAAATTTTTTAATTTGATCATCGCCCATATGTAGTAATGACACATGTGGGAGCAGCATATTCAATATTGTGTAATTGAACCAATACCTATTATTATTTCACCATAACAAGTAGATACCAATTCAATCATGGTGAGATTCATTGGTTTACTATACAGAAATTTTGTAATCACATAAAAGGAATAAGGATATTTTCATGGTCTTTGAATGATATGATAATTTCGTTGTAAAGTTTTACATAGATGATAGTTTACCATCTTAAGAAAATGATGTGAAATATTAATCTAGATTCCTATTTTCCTGAATAATGGGACTATCACTTAGAAAATTTGAAAATAATCCCCCATAGAGGACTTAACAAAAGAGGCAGATAAAATCACTACATTAGATGTTACAAAGGATGTTGATTAGATAAAGAAGTTCATTTATGAACTTTAGGTGGTTCCTAGAATTGAATGATATATTGGGTTATATTGTGAAAATAATGGGGCTGGTAATCAAGAAAAGGACCCATGGCCTCACGAAGATATCAAATTCATTATTTGAAAAGAAGATCCCATATGGGAGAACATTTGGGGCTGATGTAAATATTTTTTTGTCTTACTACTAAGAAGAATTTAGCTGATCCATTGATGAAAATATTATCATAGAATAATCATGAAGTTCATGATTAATCTCTTGGTAAACAATACATGTTAGATTGATATAATGGTTGTAAATTTATCATGTAATTATAATAAAGGCAATATCCAATTTTCATTCATTGATGTGTATTATAATTTATTTTACCTGAATTTCCAAATTACAATATCACCTCAATGTATGACTTCAAGTTGTCCCTACTCAATTTTGATTGAAAACAATTATGATTTGTGATGATATGAAATTATTATAATGAATAGAATATTATAATCAATATATGTATTTTTTATGGGGTGTGATAGATAGATTCATGGGGTAATAAGTAGGAACTTATTACTTGGATTTATCTGTTAAATTATATCTCAGGGAATGTTATATAGTCATTGATACACTTAGGGGTATATGTTTATTATCAATCCTTCATTATAGAGGTTTGAGTGATACCTAGAATGATAACTATCATATTTTATACCCTACATAAAAAATTATATATATATATATATATATAAACATAGTTAATCATGGGACAGTTGGGTATGTTGTTGATCATTTCATCATTTGGAAAATAACTAATATTGTATTTACCCACTTTTAGGATAAAAAAATCCATCTGGACCTTAATTGAATCAGACTGAGTAAATTCACAGACATTATTATTTTCTTCACATATGATATAATAAACTTCATAGATATTTGATATGTGGTTTTCTTATCAGATAAATTGATGACATTTGATGTATTCATAGACTTGGTAAGTCTTTTCCAGAGAATCACAAAATGATTGGATGATTATAATATAATTATATGTTCCATTTCTATACACTGATCAATGTCATAGAAAAGGGTATTATATAGGTATGGATACAATATATATGATACTTCTTCTGATGGAAATGTTCCTATAGTGATTTGATTCTATTTGATAGACATCAAAATAGACCCCATATAATCTTGTGTAGTTATAATGATTTTCTAGAGTCTTATCTTTTTTTACATATATGAAATAGGTAATATATATTTTATTTCAACATTCCTAAGACCCATAGTGTCACATAGTTAGTCCATTGGTTACGGATTTCATTTTGGACACAGTGCTTGTTCCAAAATAAATATATATTGATAAAATTGTATATAATGTGGTTTTTGGATGGATTCACAAAAAATTTTGAGGTTTTTTTATAAATTCCTTATGTTATTTTTGTTTAAGTGGTAGATTGTTAGATATGAATGAAAATGGAAACCACCACATTGTGGCAGTGGAAGTGAATTTGTGGTAAATAGATATACTTCTTTTGAAAAGAACATGATACATGTTTGGTCCCACTCCCTTCTCCCACATGTTTTCATCAGTTAAAAACCAAGGAGTTAGTGCATGTATGGCTGGTGTACCTCATTCATTGAATTTTTCAAATAATAAAAACTCCACTAGGTGTAACGTTTGAGTGTTATATGATGACACTCAAACCATTTACCATGGATGATATTATTCATATAATGAAAATAAATGTGTATGCCTATAAGAGAATATAATCCTATCCTATTGGTTTTGGACGAGTGATTTTTTTTCTTTTTTTTCACAAGCTAGAAAATTCTCTCATCCATTCCTGTATCTTGTTCATCACTCAGAGAAGATAATAAAACCCCTTTAAGTATTTCTGAGTCCTCATGAAGTGTTTATGCGTTCATTGGAAAGTGTTTTCCCTTTATAGGAATAATTTATTAACTTGATTCTCCCCATAATAATTATCAAGATAACTCCATTGAATTACACTTTTGGAATGTGATGATTTATGGGTGTTTCAAGTACATCATTTTATACACTATTTTTCAAATACACTTATGCATTTGATTCCTTGGATATAGCTTATTCAATGTTTAGATTTGATTCTAATTTCAATGGTCATTAGATAATAAAAAATATTCCATCAGTAGAGTATAACTCACACACCACTTATAATTATGACATGGATTGGTGTGAAATTTAGTACACACTGAGTCCTGTAGAAGGTTCCACACATCTGGTGTTCTATGTATATGTTGTTTAATAATTTAACATGACACTAACACCCCTAGAAGTAAAAAAATGAGTTTTTTGAAGGTATAAAATGTCATATACCTGCTTTTATTGGTTGAGTAGTTTGACATCACATGGAATGGAAGATAGTAGGACACCGACACACTATGTACCCCTGTTTTCAAGCCATGTACTGGAATGTTTGTTAATATTTTCTTATCTCTTTTCTCATGACTCAAAATTGGATCTAAGAGTAGACTTTCATAAGATGGTTTCCATATAAAAAATGGTAGTGGGAATCTCCCTGAAAGATAATAATTTTATTGAGACATTTTGGGATATCAAATTTTGTCAACTTCATAGAGGAAATGTCAGAGAGTGAGCAAGACGATAGGAATATACAAGGGGTCGATAAACCCCATAGTGGTAAACTAATTCATGTTGTAGGTCCTTTATATACATAGTGTCATAGGTATCCTCATTAGTGGCTGGACATGGTAACTCATATATAGAGTATTTTACCCCATTATTAGATGAATGATACACATTGCAAGATGTTGGTCCTTTATAGGGGTTAGTGCCCCCTTGATTGGCTTGTACACCTTGGTGAGGTGCAGCTGCACCCAATGATTATAGAGGGATGAGGTGGAATTAGTGGTAATTAGATTGTTCTAGTGTTATGGTCTTGATATTGATTATCTAAGTTTTCCCTTTGGGATTCAAATTTAATGGAGTTGAGTTGTAATAGAAAATTTTCCAATTTTTTGTTGTTTTTTCATTATAAAAATATATAAGTTTGTACTTATTTGTTATAACTTGCTTCTTTTTTAGTCCTTTTTATCCTAGTAGAGTTCTAATGAATATGATTATACTCACCCATGCAATGGAAAAATTCCCACATGTGTTGTGCTTGTTCATATGACAGACCATTTAGAGGTGATTATTGGAGTTGTGGTGCTAGTTGATCTAGAGCTTTGGGTTCCTCGATGGAGATAGTTTCCAGAGATCTTATTAATTTTAGTGGAAATGTGTTACTTTATAGTTTTTTGAGGTCATTATTATTCTTTTATGTTGGTTCCTTTATTTTTACTCCTAACTACCAATGTTTCATTATTATACATTTGTGATGTTTAGCATATGTTGCTAGAATTTAAATTATTTCTAGTATATTATTAATCTGTTTCTTATAGATATTTAATTTTGTGTGAAATTTTATGTTATTGGTTGTATAGGCTAAGTAATACCATGGGATATATTTACCTTCATAGTGGGAACTCCAACCACTATATTTTTGGAGGTGGGTTTGGGGTGGAACACTCTACTTATTGTCTAATCATATGAGTCCAAATGGGTTGGGTCGTACCCAAATGGTATTAGATTAGTTTGAGTCCTAAAGAAATTTTTTTAAAACATTAATAAAGCGAGGGTTGGTTTAGGATGTTGTTGGATATGATTCATAGGGTACTGGAGTTTTCTTGATTGGAAAAGGAACACTATGTTTTGTGTGGGTGGTTGATACATCCTTTCAACATCACTCTATCAATCTATTAATTTACCGGGAACTCTAACACATCGGTTTCAGGGAACAATTGGATTCTACATAAACTATAGTGAATTTTGTTAATTATTAAAATTTTCTAATTGATCTCCACTATATATGTCATATTATACACAATTTTCGTTGGTAGAATAAAAGTGCAAGAGTGAAACCACTAGAAGTTAATCCACCAAAAAATAGATGTTAAATCCACAAAAGGTTCATCATTCTTTACACATCATGAAAAATAATCATGCCAAACCTCTCTAACTAAGTGATCCATAACATAAGAAGTTTTAATAAACCCTAAATCTCCATGAATAGAGTCTTATAATATATACACAATACAAACAATCAAGGGAATAAACCATGTAAAGAAACCGTTGGTTTTATGTGGTTTTTCTATTTACCCTAAATCTACAAGAAAACATTGTAATGTATATTTATTTATAATTACCACTATTAAAACTATAACTTGTTAACCACATGGATCATTTTCATTATGTAATCAAAAAGAAATTCATTAGGTAGCCCCTCACCACATTTATAGTGGGTTCCATAAAATCATCTGGTTGCATTGACATCCTACAATAAAGGGTCACTATCAATTGCAAACATTCACTATCAATATATTATATAAAGCATTATCATGGAATGATAATTCTAGTAGATTGATCGCTTCACCATGTTTCGTACATCCATCTCACATAGTGATCCTCTATCCATTGAATTTTTACTTCCTTCAGAAATTCATCTGGATCAACCCATCTTATGTTTAAGTATCACTGAATTTTCCATATTCTAGTGATTAAGGTCATAAAATTATATTAAATGTAATATAAATACTTGAAGAGGCTCCAAAATCGTAAAAACAACCCTCTTGAAGACTACATCAAGGATCCTTAGGAAACCTCTAACACTTAGAAAGAAATTCCAACTTTACATCCTCCTTTCTGCATACATGTAGTACTCTCCTTTCCCCTTATAGTAACACCATCCCACTAAGGTATAGTGTTTTATTAGATTTTATTAGATCAGAACCTTAGTACACCTGTCATCTATAATTTTTCTTCCACTAATATTCTACAGCTCAAAATCAGTATCCTTAGGAAACATTGAGATATAGTAGTATTTTAGGTCAATGTGTTTATTCCTTGAATGAAACATCACAGTTTAATCCAAGTGAATCACACTTTGGATACCATAATTAAGAAAAATACTTTCTTAATTCAACTAAATTTACACCAATAAATATTTCAAACAAACCATATCCTTTTTTTTCTTATGTTACAGCTATATATTCAACATCCTTGGTATATAGTGCGACTATAGACTAAAACTTAGACATCCGGACGATTTTTATTCAACCAAATGTAAACACAAATCCATATATTTATGTATGCATCAGAATCACCACCAAAATACATGTCCACATACACTTGGAATGGTTCTGATATCCCGAAACATAAGGCACAATATTGAATTAACAATAGATACCTGATGATCCACTTTATGGATTCACAGTATTACATCTGGAGATTTATTATATACTTTTTAATGTTAATTATTTCAAATGAAAAATCAACGTTCTGGAAAACCATTTCAAACATTAAAAATATTACTGTCAAATAAAATGGAAAATTTTATATGTATCTCACCACAAATTTCATTTTTTTATTTTCCACAATTATCATCTAAAATTTCCTAGACAAAGGAGTTGAAATTATTTTACATATATTCATTGAAAACCGTTTGAGGAGATTTTGAATGTACTCCCTTTGAGGTAACACTAAACTCTAATCTCATCAATATCTTTTAATAATCATGCCAAGAATCTTTATTACAACACTAATATCCTTCATTTTCAAAAGTTTCATACAAATAAAACTTTAATTCATTTTTCTATTGAATGAATAGACCCACAAAAATCATATCATCAACATAAAAGATAAATAAGATAAATTAATAATCCTTTAATACCTTCTGATATAAATAGTTATCATAGTTACTTCTCATGAAACAATTTTGAACAAAAAACATTAAAATTCAAGTTCCATTAACACAGAGCTTGTTTCAACCCAACAAACTATGTATTAGATTATAGAATAATTATTTCTTATTATTAACCTTGAAACTAGTTGTTTTTTCACATAAATATATTATTCTAAATCACTATAAAGGAACATGAAATTTACAACAATTTTTTCGGAAAAAAATTATCTACACAAACCAAAATCAAGATCATCTATTTGGTAGTATATTTTAATATCAGTGAAAATATCTCATAGAAGTTCACTATCTCTTTCCATAGACATCCTTTCTCCATAATCCATGATTTATACTTCTTTCTTCTATCAAATTCTTCCTTCAATTAGAAAACCCATTTATTCTCAAGAACTTTCTTTCATCAAGGTAAATATTTTAGATCCCATGTATCATTTAAATAAAATGAGACCATTTTTCCATATATAGCTAAATTGAACATACTAGAATTATTGAGTGTCACCACTTATTCTATGATCTTATGTTATCCACTATCCATTATAAGTGGATAGTGAAAATCATGGCCATATATTTCTACTAGACATATAAATTTGGATTACATTAATAAATCAATCTCGGATTATTCTCATTTTGGTGATATAACTTCAAGTTATTGAACTTCTAGCATCTAAACATCCTGATCTCTACATTTCACCTCTGAATCCCTTTACATTTTAGGTATATATTCCACTAGCCTATCATTTAAAGAAATTATTCATACATCTAAACTTATTAGAACTGATTTACTTCCAAAAATCCATATAAATCAACCTATGTCCAACCTATTTATTCTTTCAAATCAATATTAGCCTCTGCCAAATTTGGATCTTTGTATAAAATCCTCTCAAAAAAGAGAATATTTTAATCTATAGTGATCTTCCATGATTATCGACCTAGGGTTGATAAATAAATTATCATCTCCATATCTCACAAGTAAACATATGTGATACGTAGTCTTGTTCTTTTCCCTCTATATAACGTCATTGTGAATATATGTGTACCATTAAAAAACATTCATATAATAAATTACTTGTCTATTCATTTGATTATATCCACTATGGAATATCATGCCCCATTAGAGCCAATGGACTTTGGTTAACTAATTATATGGTGAAATTTAGTGCTTCCATCCAAATTTCATTAAACATTCCAGAGTGAAACCACATGTTAAATGAATTCTCAATCAGTGTTTTATTCATCCATCTAGCCACACCATTTTAATTCTGTATACGGGGAATATTTTTTTCCTTTCTAATTCCCTTACTCTAGTAACAAAGCATAATGATCCTTCCATTTTATTCACATCCATTATCTAACCTATGGTATTTGAGCCTTATCCCAGTCTCCCTTTTACCCATGGTTTTCACCAAATAAAAATATTAAACACTTTTTACACATTCTTTAGGATATTTACCTGGCCCTTTCTTGTTAGGTAATAAATAAATGTGAAAATGTACATGGAACATTTTTATAAACGATCTGGTCTTGGTCCAAAAACACCATAATGAACAAGTTCAAGCTTTTGGTTGCATGGATTCCTTCTATTTAAATTAAGAGAAACATTCCTCTGTTTTATGAGTATAAAACTCTAAAAATTTATAAAAAATGTTTGAACGGTCTTCAATACACAATTTTCCTCTATAACATTCATTTTCTACTCATTTATATGACAAAGATTATTTTTATATTACTCTATAATTATGGTAGTTATAATTCTATCCATCAAATATCAATATTAAATTATAGTCAAATACAAGGTCTCATCCTTAACTCCTCTTTCCACAAACATTTATACTATAGTAATTATTCATAAACTATTAGATAAAAGCACCATTTACCCATATCCATCTAGATTTCATGTGGAAATAATTTTTTTCCATAAACCTAGAATATTTGTCACTTACTTCAACTCTAGGAAGTTATCATTTGGAATCCATACATTAACATCACCCTCTTCAACAACTTCATGTGATTCATTATCTTCCATGTGTACCTTTTTATATATTTTCGATATATAATTACTTATTTATCCTTTATCTGATGTAAAATGGAATGTTTCTCCCGAATCAACAACCCATTATTCCACTGAAAATTTGACGTTCAATAGAAAAAAACTACTATATTCAACTAGATTTAATGATTTGGAACTTTTAGAGACTGATTTTCTCAAAATCACACTATATTCTTTACAATAATTTTTTAGGCTCCCCTGTTACTACAATGCCAGTAAGTAGGACTATTTCGGATAGATTTACCTATATATTTATCTCTGGACTTCATTTCTTTCTTCCAACTCATTTTCAGACTAGCTGATCATCATAGTCCTTATAAATTAAATGTATTTATGATA
The DNA here is from genome assembly GCA_963277665.1 of Viscum album. NCBI lineage: Eukaryota > Viridiplantae > Streptophyta > Magnoliopsida > Santalales > Viscaceae > Viscum > Viscum album. The sequence continues at coordinate 1,070,302,978 of OY728121.1, read as the reverse complement.
TGTGCTTGTACTTACCTCAATATAGTATACTCACAAAGAATTAGGTTTCTAACATCCTCAAATTCTATGTTACTTTTCCTAGTATAATTACTTTTATAGTGAATATCACCTCTCAAATTCCTAGTAGCAATGACAGAAGATAAATTCCGTGAAATAATTCAAGAAGGTGACGTTCACTAACACAACATGACTCTATATCATTTTAAAGTGATTGAGATGGTTCAAATATGGACTTAATCCTAAAAATATCATTCCAAACTATCTATACATCCTAATCACCTTATTTAAAGATTTTAGTTTTTCATAAATCTGAATCGAAGAACCACTAATTCTGTTATTTTTTTCATTTCCCCGATGTTGAAATCAATATTTATTTCCATTAAAATTATCATCAAATTGGGAGACTTATAATATATCCATTCCCATCTATATTTATTCATTTTATCTGATTTAACTCTAGTTAAAAGAATTTAAATATCCTTTTAGATGATATAATATTCAATCTACATCCTCCAAATTCCAAAGTCTCATCTGTCAAACTTATCAGTAAGAGAATTTCCATCTTATGACTCAGTTATAATGATGTGGTGACCACCACTAAATTTATAATTTCAAATTTGAAAAAAATAAAGATACATAATTATCTTGAGATTAATCCCTTATCATGGACCAAGATATGATAACACTTTTGGGATAATAAATGTGCAAGAGTGAAACAACTTGAAGTTAAACCATTTGAAATTGGGTGTTAAATCCATTGAAAATTAAACTCCCTTTATAATTCTCATGTGGAATCCTTTCATTCCTCCTTGATTAAGTTTTTCAAATCATTGGAAGCATTAATCCACCATAAATCACTATGGATAGATACTTCTAACAAAGATACACACAATCAAACAATCAAATAAGTAATTTGGAAAATTAATGATCAAGTTGGTTTTAAATGGTTTTGATTTTTATACAATGTTCATTAGAGAACACTAAAATTTATACTTCTCTATAAGTATAAATATTAAAACTATTACTTGTTAGACGCATGGTTAAATATTATCAAGTAATCACATTTCAACTTTGTAGGTAGTCCCACACCATATTTATAGTGGCGTCTAGTCAATCATATGATAACACCAAACTATTGAATTCAATTTAGTCTATCTATTCAAAACATTAAACATTAATTTATTAAGAAAAAATTAAGTATAAATGGATACTTATAGTAGATAAATCGCTTCACCACCATTTGTACACCCATCCCCTTGAGAAATTACCTTTCTATTAATCTTACACTTCTATTGGAAATTCCATCTAATCAAACTATAATCTTTTGAAGAATTTATAACTTATCCATATTATAGTGAAATAATACCTGAGCTTCCAGAAAATTTAATATGGATACTTAAAGTCGATTTATAATCCTAATAGTTTCATATTTCCAAATATAGTATATCACCATGTAGACAGTTATCTCAACTATCGATTCAGGGTTTTGATGAAGATATACTAGTGATTCATCTTACATTCACACACCAAATGATGATGAGGCTTCCATTTAGGTTCTATAGTGCTAGTTATTTAAACTATTAGGGGAATAGAGGGTGGATCCCCCACCAATTTCTTATAGATAATACTCTCTATCTATGTACGAAGTAATTACCTTAGACAATGATGAGGATTCACATAGTTTGACTATGTTACATGAGTTCCAAAGATAGAAATCACCTATAATATTAGGTGATCCAAATACCTTTGTGGTATACTATTGGATATAGTTAGTAAGTAACTTATTTAAGATATTATGCACTCCCATGTATCAAATGTTTGTTCTTACTATGAGTCTTCTCTATGAGACAACAAGTTATTAGTGGATTTTGGTGACACAAATTCTTATTAAGGACACCATATCTTAGATGGAATTAGATATATAGTTATGATATGATCATTATACTACTAAATTGAGGATGATTCATGCATAAGAGATATTTGACCTCTATATAAGGAGTAATTCAATATCCATGTATCTTTCATGAATTAAAAACATTATATAGTATTCAATATTATGAACTGCAATGAATTATTCCAAGTAAATAAGTTTGTGTGTGATTGTTGGCCCTAGTGGACATCTTAAAAAGGGTGAATTAATTTTCAATAAAAAATTATATTAAAAATATTTAAAACATAAGTCCCATAGTCTAATAAAAAAAAAAGTTAACTAAAACAATAGAATTATATAATTTTATATTTAAAAAGGATTCTCAAAAGCTCGATCAAAACCTAGTAAAAATAATTTTGAAAATAATTTCCATGAATCAAACACCATATATTAAACACAAATTCAAATTAAATATCAATGGAATGTTTTTTTATAATTTCAAAAATAGTTTCTTGTTTGTTTTAAAAAATTCAACACAAAACTAATAAAAAACATTGAATAATTAAATAATTGGTTCATCCTCGGGATGGTTATTAATCCCCTATAATTGTAAATTACTCACATCGAAGTTGTTTATAATTTAATATACTGATCCACAACATAGATTTAATTTTACAACACATAACGGCACTCTAGTAGTCCATTCTAAAACCAAGAACATCTACGGTTCTATGTGGGATACTTAAAAGTAATTGAATAAGAGAGAGTTTCATTGAACTCTCCAATACTATATATGATACTATGTTTATAGAGAAATAAAGTAAAAATTTAACAGGATAGTTAAGTTAACATAGAATGAGAAAAATTTAACGAGTTCTTATATTTGAAGTAGCTCTATCAGATCATCTTAGATTGTTTAGGAGTCCTATAATTTATCTTTGAAGGGGATCAATTGATTTTTCACATAAGTTTTAGGAAAAAACAAGTTTCATAGAGAGTTTTGAGTGTGTCATATGTTTATCATAGGTGCAGAGGTATATTCTTCTATCATTATCTACATGTTTCCCTTATATGTATCACACACTCTTCCATGAGTGGTTCTCCTTCTTCAAAGAGGAATTCATCTCAACATAGTCCTTATAGAAAAATCATTGTACATACTCCACAATTATTTATATGAAAAATATACATTAGAGATACGAAATTACTCCCTTTATATATGATACATTGTAGTTTTTCTTCACTATTGAATGGTCTCATTGGCTCATAGTTACTAGGAATGTTTGGTTGGAACGATAACTATTCATGTTCACTTCATTCCTTCAGATGATCACTATATTTTATTAATGTGTTAAGTACATATCATCATGTGCTAAGTACTTATCTTCATGTGGTAAGTACTTTTCTACTTATGGGAACTTGAATTGTTCTTACAGTAGGTTTATCTCTTTATGCGGTCTATACAATAAGACTTGCGGTCTGTGCATTACTTCATGAAAATTTTATTACATTCACATGGTAATGAGGGTTCTTTATGTGGTAGATAGTTTCCTTTGTGTGATCACATTGAGTTCAATTTATAGTTGGTTCAATATACATATGGCCACTTAAACATAAATTCTTTATTGATAATAGACTTAGACAGAATTATCACATAGTTAGTAGTTTGTTTATTTGGTCAGTTCCACATGGTCAGTAGAATTGTTTCTTATAGTAAGTATGCACGATAAGTTCCAGCCATATCCTATTTTTAAAGGTTTTACCAGAAAAATAATTGACTAAAATAAAACAAAAAATTAATTAATAACATTATAAACATGTTATGGGATCATCAAAATATTGAGGTGTTGGTCTAAGCCAACAATCTCCCATTTTTTATGATCATAAATCATGAAATTTAAACTAAAATGAACTGAATACAAAAAAAGTATATTTTCAATAATTGGAAATAAATATTTCTCAATAACTCAATTTCATTAATGAATACAATTGATTTATGATATTTTACTCCCCCTTTTGGGATTATCAAAAGGTGAAATAAGGATAACATATATTAAGGACTAAAAAAGAAATATATAAATAAATAATGAAGATTAGGAATGGTATAAAGTATGATAAATATATTTCATTAATATTAAAATGGTATTACAAAAGGAGTATAAAGGGTTTCCCTATCAGTAATTCCAATCAAAATTGGAATCTATCATATTATGAACATCATTATGGAGGATAAGATCCTTTTCTTTGGATATAGTGGAAGGGATAAAAGATCTAGTCATTGTTTTTAAGGTGGATGTTGGTTCCCCAATGACTCCACATCCAAAAATGTGTTGGATATGAGGAATTTCTTGTTTATGTGATAGGACAAATGGATTTAGTGTAGTGGAGGTAGAAGCAGGATTATGGTTCATGGTAAGGGGTTTGCAAGGAGGATTTAGGATGGTTGTATTGGTAGTATACATATATCGATCGACTAGCCATGTAAAATCCTATAATTCTCGAGATCCTTATTATGTAGCTTAAATAAGGACTTCTTTGTTTTTCATGAAGGCTTCCAATAATCGGGTAATCATATTGATTGTCTCAACTTGATATTTAAAGACTATGTCGATGGTAGCATCTTAAGATCCAAACAAAGAGTTAGGAACATACCCTTGAATTTCAATTTTTTTAGGATCCAAATTAAAATCCTAGGATGAATATGACACTCTCATTGGTTCCAAATAATTACCAAAACTAAGGAAATCTTCTTGGAATACACCCATAAAATCTAATTTTAACTCATTCAAATAGTTCATTGTGATAAAATTTTTATAAGATATATAGTAAAGAAGTAGATGGATTATAAGTCTGATTCATGCCATCTAACTCAGTTACATCCTCCATTAACCTACCTATTTCATACAAATCTTCATCTCTATCACCATCATCAACTTATTCTTCATTAACAGAATGCTTGGCTTATTCAATATCATCATTATGAGGAGAACCTTAATCAACTTCCTCACTATCCTTGTTCAGAGTAGGAATAAAATTTTCATTTAGATTTGGTTCTACTGAGGGTGTCAAAGAATATATCTCAAGTCTATTTGGAGAATCAAAATCATCTATTAGATATCCTTACCGTGCCCTTTGAGAAGAAGGGGTGGTAGGTCTTCCAAGCCCAGGTGGACTACCCCGTTATCATTATCCTCATTAGACTATAAATATTATAGGATTAATATAGTAGATCCTAGATAATTCAACCCTTAGTGGATTGATACTCCCCTGACTATCACTTTTAGATCTAATGCGAAATATACATACATTTTAATACATCACATGCATTACTGTAAACTCCCAAGATCAATTGATTAGTACATTTGGGAACTAAATAAATTCAAAACTAGACACATGGTAAAAAACACATTTCATCCACAAATATTCTCCATGTTTTTATTTCCCTTATATTTATCCCGTTTATTGAAATGTTCAGGGTAATAGGGGAACATAAGAAAAGGTGAGCTATAGATCCCATTAAGGGATAAATAATGAAAATGAAACTTAAATGAACATCAGGGGTAAAAAATAAGGCATAACATAAGACTATAAAATTAATGAAAAGATTCATTACATGATCTAATAACATGAGGCATAACATGATCTTAAGTACCCAATGCATAACATGATCATAAGTTCATGAAGCATAACCATATCATAAGTACATCAGGTCGAACATGATCGTAAGTACACAAGTCATAACAAGATTAAAATTAATGGGTTATAACATTGAAATGTGGCTATAACAAAAACAAGATAAATTTATAAAAATATCATCATAACTCATCACTAGGGTTTTATAAAACATACTACTTAGGATTTTGAACAAGGTATCATAAAGCATTACAAAGGTATGCTTCCAATGTGTCATGAAAATTTCATCTCTAGAGATTAATTATTTACCCAATGAATTGTATATATATCAGGGTGTGGTATTCATATGACTTAATTCATGTGTGAAACATATTAAGGATACATATAAATCAATCAATAATCATAGAATTAACCTATTGAAATTAAATGGGTATCCAATGATAGTATCTCTCTATATAAATACCATTAAATAAATATTCTAAATATTTTTATTATTTACATCATATTGAAAAAATGGAAAATAGTTTAGTAAATAATTTCCCCAGTAAATAATTGGAATAATATATAGGTGAAAACCCTTTCGGTCATAAGAATCATTCATCATTATTCACAAGTGAAATTCATTGTATGAAAATTTATTTATAGCTGATGATAAGGCAAGACAATGGTAGTGAAGAATCATTCTCCAGAGAGATAATATTTATACCATACCACATGGACATAAGAGAATGGAAATGAAGAATAAAGGTAAAATACATGGGACATATGAGGATTGAAATAGATTGTGAACATTGTTTACAAATTGGAAAGAAAAGAATCCCCTTCAAGGTATTTGTGCCCTTATCTAGGTGAAGACCTGATAATCAACATTATAAATTATAGGATGTTAATAATATAGAGGGTGGAACCCCAATATAGGTAATGATAATAAGAAGATATGGAGGTTAAAACCATTTTATAGGGATATCAGTTGAATGTAAATTTCAGTCTATATATTCTTATCTATTATTGTGGCCCCTAAAGTACATGTGAATTATCCAAAGAAAAGCCCCAGGGAGTGTCAAATCAGGTGTGCAGTAAGTCAAAATTTCATACACTAGGCGATGATCAAGTAAAATCCCAATGATTAATTTTCATGTTTATTACCCATATGTAACTATTCTAGATCTGTATCCACTTGTAGTATCATGATAGGGATTTCATCACTGCAAAAACTGCACAGAATTTTATTTACTATATTTTAAATGGTTTTATGGGTATGGGAATCCTTGATAAATAAAATTGTTTATAAAAGTAGTATAATGATAGGGAATTGTTATATGTAATTTAAATTTTTTAAATTAATTTACAAAAATGATGTTTAATAAAATTTTCCATAGAACCAAAAAAGAATTATTAAGGCCCACAAAAGTAATGGGAAGGAGGTGTGTGGAACCCTTGTTTGGGCATTGTAACAACTTGGGGGAAGGATATAATGATAGGGAATAAATATAATCACATTTAAAAATAATAATTTGGAAGATAATGACACAATATAATAACCATGGAAGTATAATAATATAAATTTAAAAAGGAAGTATAACAAAAGTAATGAACTTGAAAAGGAAATATGAGTATTGAGGAAACCCTTTTGTTGGGAGGATGCATCTTAATGCTATAGAGGGACTTCTTATAACCATTTAACCACCTTGTAATGACTCGTGATAGGGATATTGTGAGATAAATAATTTTAAAATGCTTTGGTTTGTAAGGTAAGGAGGGAATGAGGGTATTTATACATGAAGATGGGTGATTTTAAGGGATTAAATATTGGTTATTTTCTTATTTAGGCCAACCACTTGTGGATGAAAGGGATTATAATCAATTTTATAGGCTATTAATGAGTTAAAGATGATGGATGGATATTTATAGCATTCTAAAACTGAAACTTCCCTTCCAACCAACACAACTAATGCAGAAAAATAAAAAATAAGTTTTATCTCAAAATTCGAATTTTTTGATCCAAACATGTAAAGTGTGGATTTCTCAATAAATAATAATATTTTTATAAAAAAATTATAATTATTATTTTTCAATTTTTATTGAATAAAAATTTTCCAAAAATTTTCAAACATATTCACATAAAAATGATTTTCTAAATTTACAACGTTTGTAAAATGTTAATTTTAACTTTTTCACCGAAAAACCAATTTAGTTGAAAATTTTCCAAAGTATCACCCTATAATAATTTTTATAAGGTGATTCTAAAAATGAAATTTATTTTATTAGGATAATTATATAAATATGATAATTTCAAATTTTAAATAAAAAACATTATTTTTAAAATTTGTAAATTTTATGGTAAAATAAACATTCTGGCCGTTATAAAAATTAGCTACGAATTATGTAAAATATATTATCATTTACAAAGTGTTATATATGATTATTTCATGAAAATAATTTTTTTAAACACCAACATGAATATTTTAAATGGAATATATTTATTGTCTCTAAAAGTACTTCAAAATTGGTTATATCATATAATAATCAAGACACTACTTAATTTCATCTATATAACCAATAATAATAATGAAAAATATCTTATTGTATAAATATAATAATGTTGATCAACTGTATTAGATGAGAATAATAAAGTAAAATGGTCATATTTCCAAATAAAAACAAGTTCATTCTCACACCATCACTCACTTCATCATTTAAAATGGTTCTAACATGTCCATGGACAATTTCTATCATTTTCTTAATGTTTATATTTCTTTTTATAATATATATGGTAGGATAAATATTTTTTGGTGTATTTTAATCCTATATAGTTCCTTTTATTGAATGTAATATTTTTAAATGATTATATCCCTTTATTATTCCTAATTATACTAGTCTGTATTTACATATAATGTGTATTGTTTTTATAAAATGTAAAATTAATTTAATTTCATCTTATAATAAAACATTTTTTTTTGAGAAGTAAGATTCCATTTTTAAAAGAAGAATATTTTTAGTTTGTTACATTCTTCCCCCCTAAAAAAATATCCTTGAAATTTTTATTATTTATTGATCACCTATAATTTCTAGATTTAATTCAAAATATCAGGTTCATCCTTAACATTGATGGTATTTAATTCATAATTCACAATAAAGTCCAAAAATCCAATATCGAAATGGAAAAGTCATTGGTCGTGTTTCTTTAATCAAAAGAGATGATAGAATTGATCTTTTTAAATAATATCATAAATACACCATGATCCATATAAATTTTAAAGAATTTAAATGGTATTGGATAGATCAAATAGTTTTTTTCAAGTGAATTGAATATTTCAAAAACAATTTAAATCATTTGGACTGGCCTTTTAAATAATATTAATGATTAAATCATCCTGAATATTTAAGAATAATTAATGTTATTTACTTCCTTCAATTTGATAAATGATATTTGATCTATTGAAATGAAAAAGATTAAACATGGAATTAATTATCAGTAACAAAATTATAACTTGTTTAATTACCTCTTATTTCCATCCATTGTCTAAAAATAAGAAATTTAAAAAGTTATACTTTTAAGATTCATCAAGATAATAAATTTAAAAGGAGATTTTACTACTAATGTTTATATAACATAGGGATTTTAGGATGATATACTTTAATCATTTTTTTAAAAATGTTATAATTTCTATACATCCTTTCATGTTGGTTTATAAAAATACTGTGATATCCAAAGAATATCACACATAAATAAATTAGGCAGAACATGATCATAAGTACATTAGGCATAACATGTTTGTAAGTATATTAGGTATAACAAGTAAGTGTGTCTACAACATAAACATTATACATTCATAAAAATATCACCATATATAATAATTAGGGTGTTGTAAAACATATTATTGTATATTATGACCAAGATATAATAAACCTTTACAAAGGCATGCTACCAAGGTGTCATGAATTTGTCATCTCTAGAGATTAATTGTTTACCAAATGAATTGGAGTGTTATTAGAATGCACCCTTATAATGAATTAATTCATGTTTTCCATATAAGAAGGATATATATAAATCAATCAATAATCATATCATGAACTTTGGGAAAATAAATATCTAACTAATAAAATTAAGTATCTCTCTACAAAAATAATTTTTAAAAATATAATGAATTATGGGTTATTTACATTGTATTGAATAAATAGAATAGGGTTTATTCTATAATGTCACTATTCAATCGACATATGAGGGTATAGCTAAAAATTTGTAATAAAAAAGAAAACAAGGTGATATATAAGGTAAAATCATTGGAAGAAAAGTTATTCCAAACTACTGATAAAGAAAGAAAAGGGAAGTGATAGATTATTATCTATAGAGATCATGTTTCCACCATACCATGTGTATATAAGAACACAAAAAATGAGAATAAAGGTATAATATAAGGGAATTCTGTATAGTGAATGATAATGTGAACATTATTTACAAATTAGAATAGAAAAATCTCTATCAATAGATTAATGCAATTATCAGGGTGAATACCCAAAAATCAACTTTAGAAACTACAGGTTGATCACATTATTGAGGGTAGTACCCCAATTGAAGGAATGATAATAAGAAGTGTTAGAGGTTACATTAATTTCATAGAAATATTAGTTGAATATAAATCCTAATCTATATATTCTGATCCTTTATGATGGCCTATAAAATACATGTCAATTATCCAAAGTATATCCCTTGAGAGTCTCAAACCTGTATGAAGCAAGGCCCATTGGCATTCACTAGGAAATAATATTGTAAAAACCAATTGCACTATTTTAAGATTTATTACCCCTTGGGTAAAATATTCTAGATCCACATCAACTTATAGTTTCTCTATAGTGATGTCATTAGATTCAAAACCAAACACACTTTTCTTTAACAAATTTAGGAGAGTTTCATGGGTTCGAGAAACCTTGGGCATTAAAACTGTTTATATATTTAGTATAACTATAGGTAATTTTGATATATCATTAATAAAATGGTAATTAAATTAAAATAATGGTGTATACAAACATTTTCCATTGAACTAAAAAATAATTAACAAGGATCACAAAAGTAATGCAAAAGTATGGGTGAGGAACCCTTGTTTCGGCATAGTAATGGATTAGGAAAAGGCTATAGTGAAAGGGAATAAATAGTAAATCAATTAAAAATTTTAATATGGTTGAAAATACAATTTAATAATAATAATTTAATTATGATAAAATATATTTAAAAACATAATATGACAAAATAAACAAAGTTGAAAAGGATAGAGGAGGATTGAGGAATCCCAAACATTAGGAGGATGCTTCTTGAAGGTGAATAGGGACACCGTATAACCATGGAACCACCATGGAGATACAATTGAGAGGGATATTAACAGAACATTTATTATCAAAGGATTTTGTGTGGGAAGTTAGGATGGAATGGGTGTATTAATACCTGAGAAGGGTAATTTTAGAAATAAAATATTGGTTATTTTATTATATAAGCCAACCACTTGCGAGTCAAATGAATTATAACTAATTTTATAGACTATTAATGATTAATAGAGGATTTTTGGACATTAAAATCCTCCAAAAGCCCAAATTAACCTTCCAACCATCTTCTTTAATTCACACAAACCAAAAATAATTTTTATCTCAAAAATTCAAACTTTTTGTTCCAAAATGTAAAGTGTAAATTTATAAATTAAAATTAGAAATTTTAAATTGATTTTTATAATTATTAAATTAAATTTTTATTAAATAAAATGTTTAATATATTTGTGAATCATGTTCATATAATAATTAATTCATAAATGCACATTGATCATAAAAAAATAATTTTCACTTTTTCACCAGAAAATAAATTTTGTAAAAAAATTATACAAAATTCACCCTATGATAATTTTTATGTGATAAGTAAAAAATGAAATTTATTTTATGAAAATAATTCACTTAATATTATATTTATAAATTTTCAATACAAATCCTTATTTATTGTAATTTATTAATTTTATTGGAAAATAAACTTTCTGACCATTATAAAAATTACTTTGGATTTTGTTAAAATATATTATTATTATTTCATGAAAATAATTTTGTAAAAAATATTATAAATCATATTATAAATGGAATATATTTATTTTCTCCAAATATATTCAGTTTTTTTTATATCATAAAATAATCCTGACAGTCACTTAATTTTTTCTACAGAACAAATAATAATAAAGAATAAATGTCTTATTGACTAGTGTTCATAATGCTAATAAATTATATTGGTTGTAAATAATAAATGAAAAACAATCATATTTACCTACAAATACACCTTCATTCTCACTTTTTCAATCACTACATCACTTAAAAAGTTTCTTACACATCCTTTGATAATGTCTTTAATTTTCCTAATTCTTCTATTTCTTTTTAAAATCATCATAGAAGGGTAAATATTTTAAGTGGATTTTAAGCCTATAAAGTTCCATTTATTGAATTTACTATTTATAAATGGTTATATATATATTTACTGTTACTAGTTTTACTACACCTTATTTAGACATAATGTGTACTGTTCTTATGAAATTTAAAAGTATTTTTATGTGCATCTATTGTAAAATATAATTTAAATTTGTTGAGAGGAAAGAGTTCCTTTATTAAAAGAATAACATTTTTAGGGTCATTGTGTAAGTTTAACAAGTATAGACTATCTAGGAATGTTTCTAATCAAATTATATCCATCTGAGTTTCTTTAATCTTCTTTAGGGTCACCAGACTCATCCCAATCAAGATCATCCTCATAACCACTTACAGACACCCTAGTGTCTACAAGATCCTTAGATTTTATCTCTTAAATATGGTATGATAAGGGTAAAAGAGAGTCTGATGTTCAAAAATACATAATAGGAGGGGGTGTCCTATTATCATCATGGTCCAGCCTGCCTTCTTTTTTAAGATCATCCATCTCTTCTTCTTCTTCTTCTTGAACTTCCATAACTTTTAGTTTTTTCACAATATTAGATCCCTTGGTCTTATGGAATATTTTACCTTATCAAACTTCTCATATATATTTTTTTATCCACCCATTAATTCCTCTATTGGTTCCAATTACTTGCATGTTCCTATAAATCTTTTGAGTTAGTCACGGACCATACAAAAAGGTTATCGTTTCCTCCCCCTCAGGTATTACACATTTATACTTCAATATGGTTGAAATAAATTTTGGATATGTAATGGAATAAAATTTAAAATATTACTTACAAAAATCATTCATATTCCTCATCACATACCATTGCAAATTGATCAAGATCCCATTCTCCATCAAAAATAAAAAATAAAAGATCACGACGCTTCTAGATATTGAAGTGTTCTTATTTAGGATAGATCAGATGTTTTATTATATTAGTTAATACCATAAACACACCACTAATCTCTATAGAGTTTGGTCTTATGGGTGTTTAATTCCTTTTTATCTTTTCCTGGGCACTTTGAAACACAAAATTAGCATGATCTATTGGATAAGAACTTTGGTCTTCCTCATCCACACCCTTTTTTAGGTACACCTAAAAAGAATCCCAATGAATTAAATAAAAATAAAAATCTTCTCCATTTATGATATTCTTATTGGTTCCTCACTTCTTTCCATAAATAAATTACAAATGATCATAGAATTCTTTAACCAATCATTGAAATAAGGGTTTACTATATTCTAAAAACCAAGAATTTGAACCTTTTTTTAATCAAGTTCCCCTCCAATTAATTTCTTAATAATATCCATTGAGAATCAACTTATTTATTTTCATATACTATATGATCAATAAAATGTGTTTTCATGGTTTTATAATTGTGATAAATATTCCCTTTCCATTTCTCAATTTCTTTATAGGAGGTGACGCAATATGTGGTGTGGAATAAGAAACACACATCATCCAATGCATTCTCACATTTTTATTTGAACTCATTAGGTTTAAATTCAACTGAGATATTTGAGATAAGTTAATTTAGCTTTGAAAGAGAGGTCTCGTGAAAGGGGGTTGAGATAGCATGTGAGGTTTTTAAAATAATAAAACGGTTTTATGAAAAAGATGTGTGTTGACTCAGATTCTTATTAAAAATTTGAAATTAAATAATTTAGGGATAAAGCTATAATAAATCATTAATAAAATATTACAAAAAATAACATTACTAAAATACTATATATATAATATAAATGGTATGTGTAAATACCATGTGATAATGACTTGTTACCACCACCACCCCCTGGTGATTCACACAGGCTCACGGTGTCATAGGACAAGAGTGGGGGCAGCTGCAGACAGTCATGGCTTAAGATCCCGAGGCTCTGAGGATGATATGAGGTATGATCTGTTTTTTTTTCTACATTATCATCGGTATTGATAGACGTAGGTTCTAGTCATTACATTATTTACACTTATCTATTTTGATACATATAGATTTTGATTGAGCCCTAGGCTCGACCATTGTTCTTGGAGACTCTTATTGGATATGACTCAATGACCACACACTTCTGCCAATAGAGTGACCTAACTCTTAGATGGCGATAGTTTCTATTGTTATCTATTTATAATAGTAATGAGGCCTTATGAATTCATCTTTAGTATGGACAGGTTATCCACAATTCAATCCTAGATAGACTGTTTTAGGTGGAGGATGTGGTGTGCGTGTAGGGATGGGACTGGGTTTTTCTTTTTAGGTAAAAAGGAAACCTAGGTATCACAGGATGGAATAATTCATAGAAGGGTGTAACCTATTACACATCATTTTTCAAGAATTTCCCTTGGTGTGGTGGATTCTATTTGTTTCCAATTCTAATTAGTGGTGGCAGACGATGAGGTTGTCTTTCTTGAGGAAGTTCCAAGATTACCTCCTCATCACGGGATAGACTTATTCATATATCTAAAAACTAGGAATACCTCAAAATATATATTTTCATATCAGAAAGATCTATCAGAGCTTTTCTAGTTGACATTACATTTGTATAAATTTCATAGGAAGGGATTCGTTAGACCCATTGTTTCACCCTAAGAAACCCTAGTATTTTTTTCTAAGAGGGAATGTGGGAGCATGGGGTTATGTGTGTACTAAAATCACCTAAACTAGGTAATAATAGAGAATAAGTATTTAATAGTATGGATTGGTGACCTCTTTGATCAGTTGAGAGTGGAATGATGGTTCAAAAAAATTTACCTTAGATTAGGCTATCACCAATTGTGACTCCACGATGAGGATGCACTGAAGATAAAATTCATAAGTTTCTATAGTCATTATGTGTACTTGGTGATGCCCTTTTGTGTGACGAACACCCAAATAGTGTTCATGGGACTCATGAAATAGATATTTCAAAATTTCCTAGTCAGTTTTGTGGTAGTATTCATTGATGATATCTTGGTGTACCTAGTGTCTGAGGAGGAGCATGCGGGACACATGAGGATAGTTATAGACATACTATGAAAGCTCCAAATTTAAGAGAAGATCTCTATTTTCTTGTTTTTTATATAGGTGGTCATAATTCTAGGATATGTTATCTAAATAGATGGTGTGGTAGTTGAACTTGTGATGGTCGAGGAAGTGTTTGTTTGGGAGCACCCAAGATCGTGACGGAGGTGCGGAGCTTCCTTGGGTCAGAAGATACTATTAGAGATTCATAATTTATTTCTCTAGTATATCATCTCCAATAACATCTTTGAAGTAGAAGGGGAATCCTTTCATGTGGATAAAAAGGTTTCAGTTGGCTTTCTAGGAGTTAAGTTAGAGATTGATGAGTGCACCTGTCATGAGATTTCTAGATAAGGGTGTTGAGTATGTAGTGTTCTACGATGCATCAAGAACAATTCTTAGTTGTGTGATAAATCATAGGATGTACATGATTTAATATGTTTCACATAATTTGAGACCCTTTTAGAAGAACTACATGGACCATAATCTTGATTT
The DNA here is from genome assembly GCA_963277665.1 of Viscum album. Taxonomy (NCBI): domain Eukaryota; kingdom Viridiplantae; phylum Streptophyta; class Magnoliopsida; order Santalales; family Viscaceae; genus Viscum; species Viscum album. The sequence goes on along the minus strand of OY728121.1, from coordinate 1,070,287,551 downwards.
AGTAGTGGTAGTCTTCACGCTAAATATGTGGTGACACTACATGATGGGTGAGAAGTTTATCATCTATTATGACCATAACAGTATCATGTATATCTTCTCTCATAATTATATTATTTTTAGATAGATATGATGGATAGTGGTCCTCTTGGATTATGAATTTTAGATTTTCTATACGCCTTGGAAGTGGAACATGGAAGCAGATACTCTAAGTAGGAGATCTTGTCTGCAGTTGTTTGAGAGGGGAGTTTGAGAATTTGGCCTCGTTTTAGTTATCCTTTTTGGTTGGAAAAGGATAATATTACAAATATTTTATGGTTTTTAACAGTATTATTTTATAACATGTCAAGGAGGAACACCTTTAGGATATTGACTATTAGACCCTACATACTCATATATCCACTTGACATGCTCTTGATGGTTTTTTTGAAGGTGGGGAGAATGTTTTTCCTTTAAAAGGATGCATGATGGTACCAATAATCATGCGGAAAGAGGTTATAAGATATATTCATACCTATCCTTTTGTGGAATATCCAGGTGTGGAAAATATTTACAATGATATTGAATGTTAGTTTTTCTTTCCAGGAATGAAGAAGAGAGTTGTAGTGTTTTTATCTTGATGCCTTACTTGTCTGAAGTGACGGTCACGCACCAGGTTCTAGTGGGTTTAGCTCAGACCCATAAGGTTCAAGAGTATATTTTTTATGTGATATACATGGACTTCAGAATAATGGAACCACATATATCTATGGGACATGATACCATTTGGTTGATCAAAGATTGATTCACCATGTTAGTCCACTTCTTAGCTACCTGAGGGTATATTCTAGTAGAGATCTCAGGATTCCACTATTTTCATGAGATATTATGACTCCATGGAGTTCCATCAATGATCATTTATAACCATTATTCTCACTTCACATATCAGTTTTGGAAAGGATTGTAGGCGGATTTTGGGACTCATTGTGTTTGATAATGGATTTTCACACTCAAACTGATGACTAGAGTGAGAAGATCATTCAGGTTTTGGAGAACATGCTACAAGCTTTCATGTTTGAATTTTTCCATAGTTAGGAGGATCACCTACCATTGGTGGAGTTTTTGAACAAAAAAATTATCATTCCACCATCGGTATTCTGTCGTTAAACTCCTTTTCTGAGTGACCCTACATGTCACACCGATGTTGGAATAACCTAGGAGAGCTACCACTTATGGGACAAATGTTGGTGGGAGACACCAAAGAGAAGGTGAAGATCATCCAGGGGAAGATGATGAATTCACAAAGCAGTCAAAATTCTTATTTTGAATGACGACACAGTCCTTTGGAGTTCAAGTTGGGAGACCATGCATTCCTGAGGGCCACACCTCGACATGGACTAAAAATGTTTGGTTGTGGTAGAAGGAAATATCATACATTCATTGACCCTTTATAAATAATGTGTAAATTTTTCAAGGTGGTGTACTAATTAGCTCTACCACCATAGTTTTACTGGGTACATGATATCTTCCACATGTTGTAGTTGAGGAGGTACGTACATGATCAGTCACATGGTTTCAACAAGGGTGAGATGGACATTGATGATGGGGATACCTTCCTAGAGTTCCTATTAGAGATCATGGATCAATAGGATAGTATCCTCAATGGTTGATTGATTCCCCTAGTGTGTGACCAGTTTAAGAACAAGAATCTTTAAGAGAGAACCTTTGAGTAGGATACATAGATGCATGCTTAGTACCCACGTCTCCATGTGTATCATTTTTTGGAATTTTAGGATGTAAATACCCAAGGTGGAGATAATGGAAAAAAATTTCATCATGTAATGTATTGTAATATATCTAGTAATAGTTATGATAATAGGTACTTATACGGTTCATGATTATGAGGCCCAGTGTTCCTAGAATAAATTTCTTAATTATAATAAATATAGTAAATGCACACAAACATAGTTTTCCTACAAAAATCTAATAACATCAAAATTGAGGCTCAAATTCTAAATATGTGGTCATCATTGAGTTCAGGGAATGGGGTTTACCATAGTTCTGACATAACCTTTGTCGGCACTGAGTGTTTGTGGAAAATTAATCGTTGACAAGGAAAACAAATAAATTACTAAAAAATATTATTTAATTTTAAATGATGAATTGAGCTAATTCTTTTCTAAAAATAATACATCTGTTTGAAATTTTAAGGTTAGCCACATAACCCTAGAGGACTATAGGGGCTGTTGGAGTATATTCCTTTGGAGAACAATAATCATATCTAAGATCTACAACCAGTGTGTAACGGAATTCAAGGATCATTCCATTGACAATGATGCAGATTCATTATTTTTCATCGATCAGTCCCAATAGAGGTGTGATGTTGATTTATTTGTATTATTTCCCCATTTTCTTATTTCTATGGGGAATGTTCATCAACAGACCAATAGATTGGTCCACAGATTGGTCCTATTACTGGATGGGGTTATCTATAGGGATTTATTGGAAGAATTCTTTTTGTTTATTTTGTTCTTAATTCATCGTTCTAATGGAATTGAATCAAGGCCAACCAAACATGGATGAGGTTCTTTCATCTTTTCATGTTTCTTGGATTTCTCTGACCATTATTCACATATTCATCATTAGTGTTCATTTGACCAATGGTTCATCCAAAATACTAAGGAATCAACTATTGTGCACCCATTTCTTGGTGCAGCGTTTTGATATTGTAGATTCGGGATCAATATGATGTGGGGACCATATGAAGATTAAAGGGAGATTGGATCAGATGGATTTGGAGATTCTAGAACATCTTATTTTTCATTGTGTGATGATGTATGACACACTATGGTGATTTCTGAATGGATCTGCAGTACAGAACACAATTATCAATGATAAAAAGGGTCGACCAACCACATATTTTTACTTTTTAGTGAGGTACATTGCCATATCAATAGATAGTTGAGTGAGATAATATGCGTTAATGATATTTGGATATCTAGAAAATCCTATTACACATGCCATGTAATCCAAGATTACACTATGTATGGGACCCTTGGTATGGAATTAGGGTTTATGCAATTTGATACCCCTATCACATGGTGTGTGAATTGACTTGGAAGCTTAGCATATACCATAGAGTGTGCACATAGACATCCAAGAGTACACAACAATGAACATGGGGTTTAATCCATCACAAATATGACTAGGCCAGGTGTACATAGGAAAATTCGGGTACTTTGACACGGTCAAGTGTACAGAGGCTCAGACACACCGTGTACAACGAAACAGACATGGACACAGACAAGAGCATGGGCAGGTTATACCCCATATAATTGGTTATGATCCCCACATAGGAATCATTCTCTTTATAATTATTGTGTATACTTCTTATTCTGAGACTTGATGAACAGTATAGCTTAGATGGACTCCATCAGTGATATCTTTATTGAGGAGTGTGTTCTCCTAGATGAGTGCTCTGTTGAACCTTCAAGTAGGATTCCTAGAATAGAATAATATTTCTGACCTTAACGTAATATTGTATCTCTTAATTGAGTATATCTATATATTCTTGTTGTATGTGTTGTTGAAAAATACCTATGTAGAGATGACTGGTATTCTTGTTGTTATATACTTAATGATTTTGGAGTGTCCTACTGGGTATTGTTATACTCACCCCTATATAGGCTCTTCCTGCAAATTCCATGTATTACTTTTGATAGAGTACTAGAAGGATCATAACCAGGAGGATCTTAGTGATTTAGACTGACTAAGGTTTATTCTGGTGGTTACATTGATTGCAGTCCCCTTCTATACTTTCAAGATGTACATTTTTCAGATTCCTTTTTTTGGGCTTGTATTTGGACCTTTTTTCTTTTTAATACTTGTTTTTGTAATTTGGTTGTTGTATGTATGAATGTATGGTTTATCCATTTCTTTAAATTTTATCATTTTATGGTCTTGGAGATGTGTGTGTGTGTGCAGGTACTTTTGGATAAGGCCTCCCATTTTAGTGATATGCGTTATTAGTGCTTGTCAGTAGCCCCAAGCCTATTATAGATTGGCTTGGGGGGTCATGGAATGGTCCCCACTACGGAGGGTCATTAAATTATCCCTTATAGTTTTCAGAGTGGGAGTGGGATAGCACATTAATGGTTTTCATGAGAGGACATCCATGGTCGATGGAGGGTAATGAAATTATCTGGATTATTTTTTATCAACGGACCATGTTTCTATAATTTATTTATATATAGAAGCAGTGTTATATGGAGATCTTGGGATTCCATTACATGATTATGATCATATGATTTCACACAGTTCCCTTGATTATTTTCTCTAACCACAATTCAATTTTTTCATCCTTATTAAAGAAGCGCTTATTGGAATCATTCAAGACATTGTTGTGACTGAGTAAAGATTTTCACCCCCAAAAAGTTGGTTAGATCAAAATAACAAGTTAGGTTCTCAATAATATATTGAGGGTATGCATGGTTGATTTCAACAAGAGTTATATTGACTACCAGCACTAAGTAGAGTTTCTGTACAAAATCAACTACCATTCTATTGACGATATGGTACTTTTGAATCTTTATAAGGGAGACCCTAGAGGTTTCCCCTTTACTAGAAAATGATTGGTAATTCATCCCTTATGGGGATTTAATTATTACTATTGTTGAAAATGAAATTAAAGGTAATCCATGATTATATGAGGACATCCCAGAGTGATTATAAGTAAAATTCAAACCATGGAAGGAAGCCTTCAGAGCTTTTGGATAGTGATCGTGTGTTTTGGAAGGTCTCCTTGTGTCATGGCATGAGGAGGTTTGGTTCAAGAAGTTATGTATCTTTAAGATTCATTACACCATTAAAAAATTTTGGTAGAATGGGTGAGGTTTCTTATTTCATGGAGTTTCATTATCATATGGATCAACTGCATATTTGTTTCTACAAATCTTAGTTGAGGTTGTGTATTCATTATTCATCCCACATTATCATGTGGTGTGAGTTAGCCGATGTGGAAGATACCACCACTTCAAAGTACTTAGTGGTGATTGAGGATGAAAAAGATAACTTCCTTTGTGGAATACAAATTCTATTGGTGTTCTTGTAAAGTCATGAGAATATCCAGTAATGCTTGAGGGAATAGGTGAATCAGATGTGATCTTGGTGCCCTCATCTCTTTGAGTGATCAAGAATTTTTGGATGAAAGACCTTAAAGCTATGGAATATTTAACTACCCAAATTTTCACCTTCAATGCCTTTGAATATTTTTAATAATATTTATAAAGATGGTCATGAAGTTGACAGATTTTATTTTCAATGGAAATACTTGGAAATAAATAATATATTTGATATATTATTTCCAGTTGTTTAAGTGTGGATAATTATTATCTCCTAAATTAATCCTTATATGGAATTTCCTAAATTATAATTTTGTTTGGAATGGGGTAATTTTCCAAGTATATATATAATTATCATATATGATATTTGGGGCCCCAATTGAGTATTTTGTGTTTTTTATTTAGAATACCTAGTTTTTAAAACCTTGAACTAACATGTCATTAGAAATAGTATTTTATAATATTTTCATTTTGAGGATCCATTTATAATGATAAATTACCCTAGTGAGATTTTTCTCATTATTTTTGAATTGGATGGAATTTATCATGGTGGTATTAATGTTGAATGTGTAAAAGGACATGATTGAAAAAGCGTCAACATTTCCCCATCGAAGAGGGACTTTCTGTTTTTTTACTTGATTATTTTTCATTCTTCATGAAATAAAATCTACTAGTTCCATTTTATGGTGAGATGATAAAGATATTAAATAATAATTATTTGAATATTAAATGAACAGTCAATTGTGTTAGTAGAAAATAATTTTTATGTTGATTATTTTTTTTACTTGAATTACATATTAAATGGGTATTGTGGATTGAAATATAATATAATTCATTATTGATAAAAAAATTCTCAGTGGAATTAATTAAATTATTTTTCATCCTTTGATTATATTTTAATTATTTCATTATAATTTTAGAGAATAAATTTAGTCTGATGAATTTTAATATTCAACTAAAAATTGTTAGCACTACCAAACCTTTAATTATAAACCTATTTATTTATTGAATATACATATATTTCCCCATGATTTATGTTTCTCATTTCTTCTCTTTCCATGATCCCACCATGGCCAAGAAGTTAAGGGGGAAATGATCACCAGTACGGTGGGCGATGCATGCACATTGGAGGTAGTGATGCCAAAGTTTGTTAATAGAATGTTGAGTGTGGATTTATAGAAGAAATGTGATAGGGAAAAAAAGAAAATAGTCAGAGGACTCCACAAAATCAAGAAATATGTTTTTAGTGCATCAGGGTCAGATGATAGCAGAGTCACAGTCATCAGTGGGTTTTAAAGTGGAGGATGTGGTGTGATTAATTAAAAAATGAAAATTATATATTTATTTCTTTATTACACATCATGAATTATTCTTCATTTGAAGATAGTTTTTAAACATTTTATTAAAAATTAAGTTTCATGTGACTATAAGTTTCATGTGACTATAAGTCACCTTCCTTGTATCCTGAAACAATAAACCTCAATGTGTACCTGTGTACTTTCTAGGTCAAATCATTATCCCAACACAATGTGTGTTCAGGTTCATAAATATTTAATAATGGTGATGTAGATTAGGATAGCAGGATATGCATACGAAGTCTTCTAGAAAGATACACAATTTGTGTGGACTAAGTACATATCGTGTACTAAGGGAACATGACCTAAAAAGATCTGATAGTCCACAATGAGTTTTCAAAAGGTCTCACATGTCTTGTAACTACTTAGAAACATCGTGTAATTTAAAATAAAAAATACTAGGAAATAATAGAATACTCACACATAGTGTACCTAAGGATTCAAATTATGTACTTTATTGGTCGAGTTATTTTTCGTATCACTTCACCCATGGCATGGAATTAGACCTATGAGTAGTCCTTTATGAGTGAATTCCTTTGCAGAATGCAATGGTTCATGTCTCCCCAACATCTGATAATGGTTATAATGAATTCTAGGTAGGTGGAGTTCTTAATATTTGTGGAGGAAATGATAGGGAGTGGTTGAAATGATAGGAGTATGCATAGGGTAGATACCCCCTGGTGACACACTGATTTAGGGTGTGGGTCCTCTGTATACTTAGTTGAGTTGGAAAATTCTCCTCAGTGATAACATGCAAGTACACTACATATGGAGTAGGTAACCCCCTCATTCGATGAAAACTACACATGATGAGGTGAGGATAGTCCATAAGGTTCATCACCACCATGACCGACATGCACACCTCAGTGAGGTATAACTTTCACACTATAATTACAAAGGGATGATTAGGAAGTTATGGTAGTTGAATTGTTCAAGTGGTATTGGTATTACAAATATTTTATAGGTTTTCCCTTTACGATTATAATTTATTGGATTTTATTAGTTATGAATATATTTTCCTATTTTTAATTATCCTGGTATTATATGAATATATGAGTTTATAATGATTTGGGTTGAGTTGTTACTTTTTTAATTCATTGTGTTCTCAGAGAATCCTACTGGGTATGATTATACTCACTTATTCACCATCCTTGTTCCCACATTATTTTTTTCTATGTAGAAGAACATAATTAAAATATGATTAAGATCTTTGTCATTCTAGATGAGTTAAAGTCTAGAGTTGCTCGGTGATGTATTTTTTGGTGATCATGTTGTTTTGTGTGATGTATTGTGACTTTACAATTATTTTATGTCGGACATATTTTCTAGATATTGGATCTTAGATTTTCCCACTTTACCACTAGTGTTCTATTTTTATGCAATTGGGTAGTTTAGTATTTTGCATATAAATTTTCATTATTATTTGTATTTGACTAGGTTGTTTATATATATATATATATATTTGACACATGAGTTCATATAATTTTTATAGGATAAGGAATCCCATGAGAGAGATGTGATTTTTTCATTATAATATCCAACCCTTTTGCTATGGGAGGTCATCTTAAAAGTCCACACTCGGCTTACTACAAACCCAGGTGGGGTCATGGTGGGCCAAGTCGTGTCAATTCGTGTCATGTATCACCATAACAGAGGTTACATTGCTTACTATAACATGGTGTGTGATCTTTGCCTTAATTCCATGTATGATTAATGGTTAAATTTGGTTTTGTAATTCATGTGACCTATTAAACTAAATTTTATACAATAATAATTTTTTCTAGATGTAAACATATCATTCCATGTTTTTTCTCCACCCTAGAAATCATAATTGTCACTCGATACAATACATGATATGTTCCTAGATGGACACAAGTCATGTGAATGATAACATGATTTCTAGAAACCATACCCACTAATAAAATAATTGATACATCCATTAAAATATGATTTTTTTTCATCCACCCAATCATTCTACATACTTCAACTAATTGCGGTGTCATCTCACTGCCACCTCACCAATGGCAGGTGCCTATACTGATCATCATTTTATTCAAATCCCTCCACATGCGCTCTCCCATTACCAATAATTCTTAATAACCCCTTTTCATATAGGAATTACTAAATAAATTTTTTTATTGTATTTTTTTCAACCAATCCATTGATATTTTTTTGTTGATTTTTAGTGTCGAAGATGTCGTGGGAGTGTTTTGATGTGGTTTTGATAGTACATAAAGAATTATATAATTTGTGAGTTCAGGTAGAGAAAAGTCAAATTCCGTAGTGTGTAAGTGTGATTCTAGTGTCTATATAAGGATCTTCTAGTTTCTGTATATCCATCATCTTCCTTATGTAAACATTATATAGAATCTGTGAAACCACCATCTACCTTGGGTAAACATAATGTTACATCTGCATAAACATTAACCTAGGTAGTGTAAACATTAATATTTTTTATAGGAATGATAACCGTAAGGAACATTTTTAAGTATTTGTAATAATTATTTGATATATATAAACATCTATGTGCTTCATAATCATCAATTATTATAAAAATTCAAGAGTGATCCAAAACTGAAATTTAGAGTTTCTGAATTTGACATCAAAATGAAAAAAAGATAGAAGATTTCAAATCCAATCCTGAATTATAAAAACATAACATTTACAATTTGATTCGTGTAACATTAACAATCAGTTACTTTCAATAATAATGAAAATAATTATGTTTTATGATTCATTTTTGGTCTTTATGGCCATAATAAATTGAAAAAATAACATTTATTCAAATTTAGTTGTTTGTATAGTCTAGATATGTTTAAATATGGACTTCCAAATATTGTTGAATCATGTGAGTTATGTTTTCATTGGTACTTTTTCATAAAAAATGAGAGATGATTCATGTTCATTAGTATAGATTTTAAATGAGTTAAAAGAGTTTGAAGAAACTTATTTAGGAAGAAAATTAATAGGATAATAGATGTGGAACATTTCAATTGAGAAGTAGACCCACGTGATGATGTTATTGATAAATATATGAAAAATCATGGGGAACCAAAAATGTAAATTTTATAATTATGTATTTTTATGGTGGATCATGATGTTGGTATTCTGTTTTTTGGATCTTGAAAATTGAAGGACATATTTATTTTTCTCGGTTAGAGTTACTTGAAAATATCAAGGTTGTTTAAAATTTTAGAGAGTGAAAACAATAAAATAATAATATATCTATTTTTTATAGTATATAAAGTGCGAGAAGCTGAGTAGGAGAGTTGACAAAGATGTAATGTACTAACCCGGGTGCCACTAAACTTGTCCCCTAAGATGTTTCATCCTGAGGCCTCAAATGCGCTTCCCTATATGCTAGATGCTAAAAACTAGCATTGAGGGACTAGGGTGGGATAGTGGGGATACTATTCAGCTATATTTTAGTTGAAAATGGAAGTAATTAAATATCATGAATGGAAGTTAAAAAATGTGTGTAAGAAGTAAATAAACTGAAATCTAATTATAATGTAATAATAAATGTAATTATATAGAAACTCGAACATAAAAATCATATATAAAAAATTGGTCAACCACTATTAAACCATGCATGTTGAAGTAGAGAATGGAAACTGAAAAATAAAAGTATAGTGATATTCTATAGACTCTAAGCTAGACCACATACCCAATCTCCAAGACACTGTCAAGTTGCACTAGCCTAATCCACAAAAGTAGCTCAACTCAAGTATTGAATGTTGGGCCACCTTATTATACATCTTGTGTCTATGTTCATCTTAAAAAAGAAAACACATGGTATTAACGTGTGCCAAGGTGCATATACAGGGGTGAGAAATAATCTTAGTAGGGCACCCCAACGATGAACCTTTAAATCTAATTTTATAAGTTCATGCTCACAAAACATGCTCAGCCTAGAAGAGACACAACTGAAAATGATAAGTAAATTAAATAAAGTGAAACCATAGTCAATTCATTGGTATGTGATCTCGATGAACTGGGAAATGTGACATATATATATCTATGTGTGTGTGTTTGTGTGTGTGTTTGTCTGTATGTATGTGTGTATATATTACCATAAATATATATATATATATAATTATGTACATACATGAGTTAGGTGAACAATAACATAAATCAATAGCATTCAGTCCTCGGGTCTGTAATTTTGATCATTTGGACATCCCATCAAAAAGGTAATAGAGCTGAATTTTTTACCACTCAAGATATGTATAATTTTGTTGATCCCTAGGTTAGTAATCCTGATCGAAAATACCTACTTAATTCCATACTAGATATTCCTTTGAAGAAGTTTTACCACCATAGAGAGATACATGTCCAAGATCAGGGATCACCTGTACTCACCTCAAATCACTATAATGATGAATTTTATGTACTAAAGGAAAATCTTGGAAAGATGGAACTACATAAACTACAGCATATGCTAGATGTATCAAGTATCACACCGATGAGGGCTAGGAACCATAGTGATTAAAAAAGTAATCCTATTCAAATCTATAGATACCATATATTGAAAACTCAGAATAATATTAACCTACATGGTCTATAACCCCAGGTCGTTAACCAGGGCATCCATTTCAAGTCTACAAAGGTCATCCGTAGAAAACTCGGTATAATATAGACCTACATGGGTTAGAACCCAAGGATATTGATCAAGGAATCCTCCTCATTCCCATAGATTGTATCCATAGAAAACTCTGTAGATGGTTACATACCGACCTGAATTTTTGGTGTTATATAGTAGTGACCAGCATGAGTTTCATACTTTCATTCCCATAATCCATCAGGTAGGCTCAAAAATCAGGTCAAAAGAATTACCTCTGAGAATCCCTACCATATACTTCATTGTGTCATGATTATCTTCCAAATACCATAAAGTTCCTCTGGTAATCAAAACTTCATCATGAGTAACCATGTGAATGTATAAAAAAAGAGTGAGGGTGGTTGAATGCCTAAACCCACCACTACTACAAATTCTTCTTAGGCTCACAAGTTTCATAAGGGTTTTAAGGTGACACCTGCGACCATCACTACCCATACATGACAGACTAGATCAGGTTCAGTTAAACATTGTGGCACCGACTGGGTCCCATAGTTCAAAATAATGGAGTGGAATCCTATTTGGGATCCTCTAAGTCCATACATAAGTGAGGTAATCCCTCTTGGGAACCTCGAAAATAATAAACTATCAGAAGCATCCATCATAGGATCCTTGGAAGAAGTAAACAAAGGAATCCTACAAGGTATCCTCTAGGTTTATCATAAGAATTAGAATCCTACTCAGGTTACTTGTTATGACATACATGTATAATATCTTGTAAGGGATTACCTATATCGGCATATAATCCAAGGCATCCCATAGCGGACACTCAATAACAGTAGTAAGGTAGAGGCATCCTTCACATGATCTAGTAGGTCAAAAGATTATAAGTCCACTTGGAAAAAATGGAAAATTATTTCAGTACCATTCTGTAGATATGTATTATAAAACACCTTAGATCAAGGGTCTCACTCTCAATAGATGGCTAGATTTGATTATCAAAGAAAGAACCTATCATTTTAGTAAAAATATGAAATTACTCCTAGGGGTCCTCAAATCACTCCAAGTGTTTCACTGTCATGATCTACATGGAAAGATACTCAAATGGACTAATAAGATATCAAATTATGACTATGGGGAGTAAATATATGAAAACCCCTAAGGTGAGTACTAAAGGAGCAGTACACGATGTGTATACTATAGTACACTGTGTGTACTCCCAAAGCCCAACATGGGTGTGTACTTCAGCTATACAAGGAATGTAAATCCCATTTAAATGGTGTGTATGTTGTCTACATGGTGTGTACCCTAAAAAAGGTACATTCTTGTGTACGCCACATGGACTATCCATGTATTTTTCCTAGTCGTGTACTTCTACACAGTGTGTAACCTACATAGGGTCTGGTTGTGTATTCTGCATGGCCCAGTGCCTCCACACAAGTATTCTTCCCATGTAATCGAGGAAAATGATGATTACGAGTACATGGAATGTATACCCTACACTTTTTGTGTACATATAAAAATGTCACCATACCCTAATTGGAAGAAAACATGGTATTTTTTCCTAAACTACATGTCATGTGATCAGGATTTCTGAACATGAAACCCCTCAAATTGGCATGAAATCACATTTTCGCCCCAAAATCTATAGATAGACCCCTTGAGGGGTCCTAGTAAGTGGTAATATGGTCTTAAAACTAATAAGTGGTAAATATATGGTGATCTACCTCATAAACCAATAAACAACATATCATTGGTGGGAGTCCACTTAAGCTTCGCCCATTTCTGTGATATATAGTTGTTTCATGACGATCTAATTCCTACCAAGATCTGAAGAAGAACCTACCTTCTTTTCCATCTCTCTCTCTCTCTCTACCACTCAATTTCCCTCTCAGTTTCATGAAGTAAAAATCCCATATGGGGGCATACACGAGAACCTTAATGAGAGGAGAAGAAAAGAAAATAGAAAATAAAATAAAATAAGGAAAATAGGGCCTGACTCCGGTTCCCAACTTGAATATATATATATTTCTATGAAAAAAACACAATTTAGGGCTCAACAATGGAGACATAATCTCAATCCGTCACTCTTTTCATATGATATATTTGAATGAATGTGTCTGAATTAATTTTTAGTGAATTAAATATATATTAAATATTAATTATTCAACATTAATTCAACCAGTTCAAAATTCCACCAAACACTGATCTGAGGGTAAAACCCCTATTATAGGACCAACTAAGTGGTTTGAAAAATTATAATAGATCATTTGATAGGGTAACCATCTTAATTAGTACAAGAATCTAATAGAAAAAAATAGAATTTATTCTCAATTTCATAGTCTAGAAAAACAAGGGTTCTTACAGTATCTCGGCCATAACCCTTCTTATCCGAGGAAGCATTCGTGGTAAAAATGAAATTCATACTCTCAACCTGAGAATCTACACAGCTATTCTCTCTTGACTATACAATGACTAGTATCACAGTGTCTACAACTCTCCAACATGGTATATTTTTAACTATAACGGATCTGTTACTCCAAACTATAAAATTATCTTTGTCACCAAATCTACACCAAAATATCAATCCCAACATCCCATACACCTTCTATCATTATACAAAAAACTTGGTGTGGCTAAAACTAATCATATTGAACATCAATATACAACACAAACATCACTGATTACCTCTTCTTGAGAATGGTTTCCATGTAAATGCTGAATTTAAACTAAGAATGAGGTTCGCCACCCTCAAATAGACAATTTTTTACTCAAAACCAAAAGTATTACTTTATACGTATAATCAAGAACAACCTCAATAAGATTCATTTTCAAACCACATAAGTAAATTAAGGAATATTAGTGTAAAACTGATGCACTCTTAATGCAGTTAAGACAATGTCAGGGTATAGGGTATGATAGCCTCTAAATAGGAGTACATTAAAATATTATTGATAGGTGTGCATATCTCCACCAATACATTCTCACATCAGAAGGATATACTTTCGTTTAACCAACTCACATCACCATGTCTCCCAACAATTTGTGTCTACGGGAAACCACAGGTTAACCAACTCACTGCACCCGATTTATTTCAAATATCTCCTAAACCACAGAGGGACTATCGTCATTTCACCTCAACTTCTAGGAAACCATGCCTGAAACAATTATTTAAAAAAATTGTCCTCTATTCACATATATCCACTCGCTGATTTATGATTTAAATAGTACCACGTGCAACCAGTGTGTACCTTTTTAATTTCATATAGAACCATTGGTGTAAAAACCCATACCACAAAGTCATAACGCAACTCACACTCCCACGAGTTATTTGCTTCTAAATCCATATTGATGATACTACATGGTACATCATTCTCATTAATCCAGAATCTTCCTTTGAACTCCTCTTCAAAATTAGTAACTTCTCTTATTCCATTATTATTTTCATGACTTCCCATCACACGATATTATTGCTGAAATTTAAACATCATTCATGTTACTACTAATCAACTAGGTCAAGAACCTGAAAAAACCATCCTATCAATGCCAGCCAATCAACTCATTAACCCTAGGTACTTCCTCAAAATCTAAAGGCATCAACATTCCTATAACGCAAAACATGAGCACTATCCATTAATCAGTATCAAATGAGTATATAACCCAGATCGCTACCTTAAAAGGCATCTATAATCCCAAACCAACCCTACTCATAGGATTCCCTTGGTCAAACGGAACATCGAACTATAAGGTTCTAAGCCACAACAATGGTTTTTTAAGTCTCCCACCTAGCCCCATCGATAAATTATCATAACAAGGTAACTATGTTTGACCACCTATACCAAAGGTCATACCTCTCCAATGGAGGTATATATAACACAAACCAATGAGTGTAAAAAAATAAAGTATCAACATACATAGGGCCTGATCCTATCTTAGAATCCTCGTAAGGTACTTCCCCCTATAGGTTATTAAATCAAGGAAAATTTAAGGATTTTATCCTCATAATAAACCGATGTATGGAAATGCCCCATTAATGTTTCAATCTACTATAAGCGTTATCTCTCTATCGACGTCATTCAAAGTGATCTGACTAGATCACCTAAAATAAAGGTACTAGTTATCGACACTAACATATGGGGGTCAACTTTATGCACACAAAAATTTCTAAATGATCTATGTCACATCATAAGCATGTGATTTAGTTTTGTTGAATTTCATTCCATGGTTTGTAGGGAAACACTATATAAGTTGTTAGTAACACGTTAAATAACCAAACCTAAGAAACAATGAAAAAAATGGGGGGTCTATCACATGGGAACTATGTGCTATATCAACCTACTAGGGTCTCAACACCTCCCTTGCATGAGAACTGAGTCATCATCCTCATCTTCATCTATCTCATTATAGATCCACATAACCTTCCCTCAGAAGGAAACATATATTCAAGTCAACACAATTTATTATAATTACCCAAAAACCTATATAGGGAAACACAATTTAGGTTATTATTGACACTTTGAATAATTGACCACTATTATCAATAATTATAAAACACTAGAAGGCCTATAACTTTTGGAACCTATGTTCCAAATATGATGCATGACACACATCTTTCCTTTGATTTCCAAGAGTCCAACTCAATCACTCGCCTCTTACCAATAGGATAGGATCTTGAAATCCATTAATGGCCTCTCACCAATGGGACAAGATCCATAGTCCATACTAATTCTTAAACTCTATAGAAAATGTGAATCATTCAAGGATAAAATCATATATCGATGAAACATATAATATTAGGAATAACAATCCCATGTCACTAGTAACAAGGAATTCATACCAAAAAAGGTTTTCTTGTCGCATCAATCTGATATACATCATAGGTTCTAACATATTATTAATAATATTTTCAACCATATCCCAATTAGAAATATACTAAAAAAATAAACACCTCTGATACCAATTTGTATCATCCTGACTTTGGATCCACTAAAATGACGCCCAAGCTAGTTTTCCACGAGTCCTCAAGCATGCATCCCTATACACAAGAAGCTACTAATTATCAGTGAGGGCCTAGGGTGTATGATAGTGGGGAGACTATTCCCTTGTATTATAGTGACAAAATAGTGGATGTAACTAAATACCATGCATGGTGGTAAACAAAAATAATGATAAATTAGTAAATTAACTATAGTATAATCATTCCATAATAATAAATGAAATTAGATATAATCCCAAATATCCATATCATACATACAACACTATTCACCCACTGGGTCAACCATACATATAGGATTATATAAAGGAAACTAAAAAATAAAAGTAAAGGTCTCTCCTACCAACTCTAAGATATACCATATACCTTGTCTCCAATACACTGTTGAGATACTCCAGCATGATCAAATGAATCCACATGTGTTTCTCCACACAATTATGCAACCCTGAACCTCATCTGTATACATCATATATCTGTGATCAACCTGAAAAGTACTCATAAGGTATGCACACACACTGAGGTTCACATATAAGCGTGAGAAATAATCTTAGTAGGCCATGCCAATGATAAACCTACAAATATTATTTCCTAAGTGAATTCTCATTAAATATTCTCAGCCTAAATGAGACACATATATAAATGATAAATAAATTAAACACTTTGAACCCACAGTCGATCCTTAGGTCTTTGATCCTAGTCAACTAGTAAATTTTCCATCATAAATATATATATATGTGTGTGTGTGTGTGTCTATATATTCCCATAAATATATATATATATACATAAATATTTTTATACATGGGTAAGGTTAAAAAACATAAATCAATAGTAGTCCTCCCTTGGGTATGTAATCCCGATCACCTGGAAATCCTATGAAAATGTAATAGATTTGGATGTCATGCCACTCAAGTCATGTATAATTAAGTTAATTTATGGGTTTATAATCCCAATCAATGATACCTACTTTGTCTCACATCATAATGTTCTCTGATAAAGATACATCACTATATGGGATACATGTCCTAATGCTGGATTACCCATACTCACCTCAAATAACTATAATGAAGGATGTTGTGTGTTGATATAAAATCCTATAAAGATGTATCTACACAAACTGGGCCTATTATTAATGTATCAAGTTTCAGAACTATGTGGTCTAGGTCCCAAGGTCATTGATCAAGGAATCTTATTCCATTCCATTGAGAAAATCTATAGAAAACACTGTATTATATAGACTTACATGGTCTAGGACCTAAGGCCATTGACCAGAGCATCCTCTTTGATTCCACATACAAATTCTATAAAATACTTAATTTAATATATACTTATATGATCCATGAACCAAGGCCATTTACCAAGGCATTCTCTTTAATTCCATAGAGTGGATCCATAACAAACAAAGAAAATAGTGTGATACCATCACACATTTTTTGTGCCATACCAAAATTCCCATCGTCGGTGTCATACATTGATTCCAATAATCCATCAGGTAGTATTAAAATTTGGGCCCTAACAATTACCTATAAGAATACATATCATATACCATATCACATCGGGTTTATCATCCAAATACTAGGATATACCTTAGTTACTTGTATCTTCATTATGAGTAACCATTTGGGTATATAAATAAGGGGTGAGGGTGACCTAATGGATAAACCCACCACTACTTCCACTACCTCTCAGGATCCCAATTTTAGTATGAGTTATAAGGTGACACCGGGTACCATCTCCACCCAAACCCCATGCACTATCTTAGGGTCGGTCAAACACCGGGGCACCCATTGGATCCCTCATGTCAAAACACTAGAGATACATCTTACATGGGATCCCTAAATTCCATATATAAGTGAAGTAATCCATCTTGGGAACCTTGGAAACAATAACCTTTTAGAAGCGTCCTGCATGTGATCCTTTTAAGAATTGAGTTGACAATGGTGTCCTGCATGGGATCATATAGGTTAAGAATAAGATAAGGAATCCATCTCATGATCATCAGAATGGTGTACATGTATATGATCCTACCAGGGATTACTTATATTAGTTTTTAAGTGAATTAATCCCACAAGGGACCCTCAGTAATAGTAATAAGGTAGAGGTATCCTACATATGATCCACTATGTCAAAACATAAAATAGTCTATTTTCATAAAAGGAAATTTATTTGAATACTAGTCCAGATATATGGTGCATGTACCACATAATATCAAGTTTCTCAATCTCAAGATATATATAGATTCAATTAACAAAGTAATAACTTCTTAGTTTAGTAATAAAGCATGAAACACCTTTTATGAGTCATCAAATTACCCCAAGAGTTTCACCATTGTAATCTATATGTAAGGATAATCAAAATGGACTAATCGTGCATCCAATTGTATCTCTAGGGTGTAAATATATGAAAGACCCTAAGGAGGGTAGCAAGAGAGCGGTACATAGTGTGTATACTCTAGTACATGGAATGTACTCTCAATTCCTCACATGGGCATGTACGTCAGCCAAACATGGTGAGTAAAGCCCATGTACATGTCATGTAAATCTTATACATGGTGTGTACCCTACATGGGGTACTTTCTCATGTATATAATATTTCCTAGGAATTTATTTTCCCTCGTTGTATACTTCTACATGGCGTGTGACCCAGATGAGGACGGGTCGGGTACTCTACAAGGCCAAGTGCCAACACACAGGCTGTCTGGCCACGTCCTCGACTACACAGCTGAGTACCAGTACATAGAGTGTATAAAATATACATGGTGTGTACTTATAAAATGTTCATATTCTGAAAATTGGGAGAATTCATGACATGTGTTCGTAAACTACACACCATGTGATTTGGCTTTCTAAATGAGAAAGCCCTCAAATCAGCCCGAAACCCTATTTTCTCCCCAAACGATATAGATCAACCATAAATGTTAACTAAGTAGTGATAATATGACATAAAATATGAAATTGGTAAAAAAAGCGGTCTACGGAATAAACATGAAAATGGAATACCTTTGGGTGGAATCCACAGAAGCCTCACCCATTTCTTTGACCTGCGTCTGTAGCTCGATGATACAGCTCCACCCAACCTCCTCGGCAGAACCTCCATTCTTATTCCAATATCTATATTTATTTGTGCCTACCCCTTTCTCTCTTGAATATGTGGTGGAGCAATACCATATGATATAATATGAAAGAATTACAATGGGAGGATTAAAAGTTAAAATAGAATAAAAAAATTACAAAAATAAATAGAAAATCATAAAGGGGCTCCACCACAATCCTAGAACCTAACCTGAGTTTATTCCACATATAAGAAAAAACCCTCATTATGGACTCAACAGCGAAGAAATAATATTAATCTGATTCTCCATCCAAAATATATTATTAAGTGAATGTTTGAGAATAAATTAATATTTAATTAAATATATATTAAATATTAATTATTCCTCATAAATTCAAACTATTCAGAATTCAAATAAACATTGTTACTAGGGTAAAAACTATATTCTTCGACCAATGAAGTGGTTACGAAAATTATCTGAGATCATCTTTGTGTGTAAAATGACCATTTTACCCCTTATAAACATATGATAGAGAAAAACTGAATTAATACTCAATTTCAAATTTCAAAAAACATGGGCCATTATATAAGAAGTTACTAAAACCATGGCTGAGTGAGATGTTTAAAAATATACACACCTAATAATTTTAATGTGAGAAGAATAAGAAACATTAGAAATTATAAGTGAGGTAGTTTTCATCAAAATTTGTGGTGCTTGAGTGTGTAATGCTTAGTTTGTGAAAAATATGGAAAAGAAACTCCTCATTAGGTTCTTCATGTAGTGAGTTTAGTTGACTGAAACCTTTAGTGTTTATTCAAGAGGTAGATTCTGATTATATTTTTCTTGAAAAAGTTGAGTTGTATTCTCTAGATAATATAACATTTTCTCAAAGATGATTTTTTTAGTTTTTAATGTAGAAACCTATAGTTTATGTAAGATCTCTTTTATTTAGTGTTTCTTTTATTTAATTTTAAATATTGCGAGAGATTGGAAATCATGAGAGGTTTTTATTTTTTTGGGAAGCATGGTCTTAGAATAATATATTATCCACTCACTCCTATTTATAATAAGATATTAGTGGAATAATTGTAGAACAGGATAAAAACCAGTTGCATAAATGGGTGGTCTCACACATTATGGTAGAACCTTGAAAAAAATATTGTATTCCATGATATTTAAATCCATATCATTTAGGTGAGGCTAATTTTTATTTCTTTGACAGGTTCATGTCCTATCATACCAAGGAGTTTTATTTGAAGTAATAAAATTTTAAAATGAGAGCTATATTGATTCACCCCTCTCCTCTCAATGTATCAATTCAGTCCACTAGGACTTTAAAGTTGTATCAAAGATAAAGGTTTACACTATTATATGATTTTAGGGTGTATGAATATGGATATTATAAACTCTATGAATAGTATAGGTGTGCCCTTATTTTATGGAAATAATTTCTATGTTTCGAAAATTAAAATGTTTCCATTTTTTTGTCTATGGGCCTTGAAGTTAATGATGTATAAATAATTGGATTTCCATGAATTAAAAGAGGTGAAAAAAATGAAATTTATAGATAAAAGGATCAATGAGGTTAATAAAAAATATTGGAATAAAATTATCATGTCTCTATCTAAGATGGTGTGTACTAAATTTATTGGATTGAAACTTCTAAAGAGATTTTGGACAGACTTGAAAGAAATTGTAGTGGGGATGTCAATGTGAATGATTCCATGATTTAAATTTAGAAAAACATGTTTGAATATATAAATATGTATAAGGATGAGTATATTAATGTTTAATTCACTAGAGTGAATGATATTATGAGAAAAACTATAGGTTTTGGTGAAAATATTGATTATTCCATTATATTAAGGAAACTCATGAGGAACTACACGAACAGATTTGATCCTAAGATCTTTGGTCTTAAAGATAGGTAAGATATATCATTCAATGAGCTTAAAACATATTTATTGACTATGAAATGACAAAGACTCATTCCATTAAAAATAAAGATAAAGATGAAAGATCATTTGAAGAAATAAGAAAGCTAAATCTAAAATAAGAAGAATATGAACCTTCACGAGAATTTGATGATTATGATGATATAAAAAATGAAAATAATAGAATCATCTCTCTTATCTCTAGGAATTTAATTAATGAAAAGGAAAAATAGAATGTTAATTTAGCTTTTAAATTATTAAAATTTTCACTCATTAGAAAAGTTCCAATAAATTTTTCAAATTAGTAAAACTATGAGTTTCATACTGTTGACTAAGAAGATATTCCATAAAAATGGTAAAAAGAGTCTAAATATGACAACCCATGTCTTTAATACACCTTAATTAATTATTAAATATATAAATATAAACATAATAGAATCCCAATAGATCATGAGGCCAATGTAATCTTGGGTAATTATATATATAGTATTATAACATGAAACATGAGTACAAAAACATTATTTGAAAAAATCTGAAACATGCCCTTTTATCCTGTTGATCTTCTAAAATGGAATGGCATAAACTAGGGAGGTAAATAAGAAATGGGTGATCTATAAAACCCAGTAAGCGAATAACCAAAGAATAACATGACAAAAGTAATACATGTTATTCAATAAGAATATCAAGATGATGTAAAAGTAGTGAGAATCATAAACATGATCATAGAATCATAATATGAAATGATAAAATCAAGGTATCATTGGGATGAAGAAATAGCATAAAATATGATAATATAATCATAATAAAAGGATAACTGCTGATACATCATAAAATAGTATTCTCAAGATAATATATTGTGAACCATACATGTAAAATCATGAGATAAAAATATTACCCAATGTATTGGAGGGCTATATAATTTCAATCCCTCCCATTTCATTCATATCATGTGAAATAATTATGGTGCCACATAGATAATACAACATAACAAAGGCTTTTATAACTTTTAATCCCATAATTAATGAGTTTGGGTTACATACATGGATTTACCTAATAAATTAAGGATATATATATCTTGGTAAATTCCATTTAGAGGAAATGGTCATATGTATTCACTACACAGATGTTTTTCATAGAAAAATCACAGGATAATTTCAACAGCATAATATGTGTACATACGTTTCATTGAAGGATTTAATGAGAGTGAAAGGTAGTAAAAAATTTCTCAAAAATCCTAATTACTATAAAATGGATGTGTAAAACACATTCTAGTATGAAAAAATGGAAATCAAATGGAATAATAAAAATAAAGTGGTTGAATAAAGAGGTGGATGAGAGAATTTTTTACCCTGAGAGGGTTCTTCTAAATGTTATAGAGGAATTTATTAAAAGTTTGGGATCACCTGAGTGGAATTTAAAGAGATATAGTGAGAATTAAATCATGTTTATTGGGTTTTTAGTGAGGAGGAGTGGGAGGTAGGGTGGGTATTTATAGAAAAGTATAAGATAATTATTTATTAATTTCTAAAATTTTGTTTTGCACTTTGTATAATAAAATAATCAAAACCCCAAACCTTATCATTATTTTTACCCAAATTTTTTAACAAAACATGTTTTTTTAATCTTTTATCATTATAAGAAATGAAAAAATTAAACTAATTTCATTATTGATATGGATGTGAGTCTTGTTTATAAATAATTGATTTTAAAAGCATAAAATTAAATATAGGTTTTGGAGGATACCTTAATAGTTTATAAATTAAAAAAAATAACTTCAAAAACATATTATTTTCAAGTAAAAATCTAATATTTGTCATTTATTTCATTTATATCATTTATTACATCACTTTTTGGCTATTATGATATCATAATACAGACCAAATATTTATAACGTATTTATTTTTTACCCAAAAATTCGACTATCTCTAAAAATAATGAAATAATAACCATTTCACAATTCTGTCATTTTTATTTCAAAAATAATATTTATTTTACCAAAATAATTATATAAATATTAAAATTTTTACTTTTAAATAAAAAAACACATTGACTGGAAAATGCTAGTTTTTAAAATCCAAACAACATTATGATCCTTATAAAAATTATATTGGGATGAATTAAATTATATTATCATTTAAATTTAAATAAATATTATTGATTAATAAAATTTTGTATAAATAACATTTAATTTAAAAATTCATAAATTAATCAAAAATCCTTTTAATTGTATCCATATTTTCTCAAAAATACAATTTTGGATTCTTCATATCAAAATATAATTTTTAACACTCTTTATATGTCAAAATATAAATAAATAATAGAAAGGGATAAGTATAATCATTATTTTATTTTCAAAAAGATATAAAAATTCATACCACTAGGTTATAGAGACATAACCCTTTATTATACTAGCGTACACCCTAAGGATCATGTGTGTGATGGTTGATATTTCTTATTGTGGTTTCATGAACATGGTTTTTATCATGATCTCAATAAGTTTGAACGTATCTTGTAAATGGTTCTTATCATGTCCCAATTACTGAATATCAACTTGGGATTTTTCAATCTAAAATCATTGTGGTTCCATCTACCTTGGAATATCTGGTAATTGGGCTTCATAAGATATGATCTGACTAGTCAAGTCCATTTCTTTTTTCATATTTTTCAATTATATTCTATCATAACACTTAATATATACCAATATTAATAGTCACTGTAAAATGGATATATTTTTAATGGTTATTATTCTTAAATATCATTTAAATATCACTAGCTATAAATTTTAATTATCTAAAATAACAAAATTAGTGCATGTGTTTTCTATAACTACATTATTTAATAAGTAATTTATTCATTGAAAAATAGAATTTCATTTATAAAAGTTTAGGTCATTGTGTTTTCCCCCATTTAGAAGTTCCTCTCCCAAATTTTAATTTTGTAAAATAAAATAGATGAGTGTACTTATCATTCATAGCCTCTTATGGTTCCCATGTTTCTTCCTCAAACTTTTGGTTTCACCACTGTACTTTGACCGTGTGAGTTTTCTTTTTTCATAGAACTTTGTCTATATAATCTAATATTTTCACTGACTTCTCCTTGTATAAAATATGTTTATCTAAGTGTACCACCTCTAGATTTATTACATAATAGGGTATTGGTACTTAATTATTCAAGAGGGATATGTGGATCACATCATGTACTGGGGATAGGTTAGGTGGGACATCTAGTGGATAGAACATAGTTATGATGTGATCAAGGATATCAAAGTTTCCCATGTAACTTGGATTAATAATACCTTTATTCCCAACCCTCATTATTTTATTACATGGTGGTATATAAAGGATCAAATAATCTCTAACCTCATACTCTAGGTCTCGTGAATGATTTTATGCGTATGTTTTTTATTTAATTTTTTTGGATCTCATATCAATTTGAATGGTTTGAACCTTCTCTATCATCTATTGGATAATATCAGGTCACATAATCTTCCACTTTCCAACCTATTCTCATCATGTTAGATTCTAACAACTCTTCCCATATTATTCATTATAAGATGATATTTGATTGCTATAATGGAAAATATTATTATATGATAACTCCACTATGGGAATATCTTGATCCCAACATACTTGTAAATCCATTGAACACGATATATGAAAATCCTATAGTGTTTTAATGGTACTATTGGACTATCCATCCTAATATGGGTGATAAACATTACAGAAATTCAACTCTATATCCAACACTTGCTGAACGATTCTCTAAAACCTTGAGGTAAACATCAGATCTCGATCAGATATAATAGATAGTAGTACTCCTTATAGTCTTACCAATTATATTATGTATATCATGGGGGTTATTCAATAGAGAAATATTACTTCATATTAATTAAATTAACCAATTTTGTAAGGATATTTACTACCACATAGATGGCGTTTTTTCATTTAGATATCATGGGGAGTCCCCTATTGAAATAAATGGTTATTTTTTCCCATTAATAAAATAGTATGAGAAATGGTTGCATCATACCTTGAGAATTATTTTTTCAAACATGACTAGTCATAATACCAAGCATTGAGATACAAATTCAAAAATATCCCTCTTTAAATTATCCCATATCAAGTTTTCATCTGATATCTATACATATTTTTTCTTTCTAGATGAATAGAGAAATATTTTCTATGCACATGATCTATAAGTTTCCCTTTATTTATGGGTTTTATGGGAAAAATATTCATGTTCCAAACCATATAAATCCAACTTTAGAAAATTCCATCATCAAAATATTCTCTACCTTTCTTTGTAGATTTTCATTATCTTTTTGGGCCTCCTTGATCCTCTCAAAATGGATGGTTGAGAAGTTATTTGGGTAAGGTATGATAGGGATATTTTTATTATTTCCATGCTCATAATTTTTATTCCCATGAAGATTGGATCCCACTCAATCCTTATCATGGATATGGTTATATAATCCTTTTTACTCTGAAAATATTCCACTTTAATCACCTTCCCATGATGGTAATGGATTGGAAAATCATAATCCTTAATCAGCTCTAACCACCTTCATTAATGCATATTGACCTACTTTTGTGTGAATATATAATTATGTATTTTATGATCCGTATATTTTTCACAATTTTCCCCATAGAGATAATGTCCTTAAATATTCAATGTTAAGTTCACTACAACCAATTCTAGATCATGGGTTGGGTAGTTCTACATAGGGATCTTTAATTGGTGGGAGGAATATGAAATCACTCTATCATAATGCATGAGTACACAACCCAATCCCTTTTTAGACTCATCACTATTGATCTCAAATCCTTCCCCACTGGTGGGTAATGATAGCACAATTGCAGTTATTAGTCTCTTCTATAAATCTTTAAATATCTCCTCACATTCTTAATTTCATAAAAACTTCATGCCTATTAAAGTTTTCTTGGTTAGTGGGATTAAAAATCATGATAAGTTTCTCACAAATTGATGATAGTGCCCAAATAATCCAAGGAAACTATGGATATCCATCACATATGTTAGTATCATTCATCTTTAAATTACCTATATTTTTTAAGGATCGAAATATGTTCCTTTACTAGTGATAACATTCCCCAATAATGTAACATGATCCATCCAAAACATGCGTTTACTATACATCATATATAACTTTTCCTTTTTCATGGAATTCAGTAAAACATTCAAATTATCCTCATACTCCTCCTTGATTTTAGAGTATATAAGAATATTGTCTATAGATACTACTGAAAATTTGATAAGGTAGTCCCAAAATACTATACTCATTATGTCCATAAATATACTTAGATCTTTAGTGAGTCCAAATTTCATCAATACGAACCCATAATGCTCATATCATTTTAAAAAATAGGTCTTTAGTATATCATATTTCTTCATATTTAATTGATAATATCCCGCCTGAATATCCACCATAGAGAACTATTGGTATCCACATAGTTGATAGAAAAATTCATCAATTATTGGTAGATGATACGTGTTCTTTATTGTGATATTTTTGAGCTCATGATAATCAATGAAGATGACGATGTACCATGTTATCCATCAATGAGGAAGAAGATAGGGTCATGGGACATACTAACCGGCCGACCATGCCCTAGGAATGTCTAACATACTTAACCAAGCATTAACCAATTATCGCACTCATAAAAATGGTCAAGGATAAAATGACCACCAATCCAAACAAGGTTGTCATTTAGAAGCTATGATTCCTACTAGAGATATTCTAACTCGGATGAAACCATTCATAACAAACCTCATAGCATTTGGTAAGGCATTTAAGATATAATGATAATACCTACCTTATGATATCACCTTATAAAAGAATAAGAATTGACCCTATAAATAGGTCACACCAAATAGATTTCACTATTCCCTACACCTATCATTTAAACCCTTGCTAAAAAAGAAAAGGCCTACATAAAATGCTCACATTTCAATTCCAATGAAACTAAAAGAGATGTTTTAACTTCACTTACATGAGGGTTTAAACTAATGATACAACCTAAGTTTATAATTTAAGTCTTTTCATTTATTCATATTCAATATTTATATATTTAAAATATTTATCTCAGAACATCAAGTACAAATTATAAGACAAAAGAACTTGGTATCTGATTTAACTAACATCTCAGGGAAACATATGTAAGTCTTATCAAATGTCCCCTTTAGACACTAAACATTCATGACATACCATCATGTTTAGGAAATGTATCACATAAATTCATCTAAGTTTTAAATGACAAGGTAACCTTCAAGAGTTCCATTAAGTCAACCCAGATTCATGTTAATGCAATCCAATAACAGATTTTAAATTAACAAAGATTCAAAACACCTGTAGTGGGTTATTTCATAATAAATATGACATATCTAACCTACTTGGGTACATTTTTTCATTTAGGAGTATTAATAATACATATCATAATTCTCATGTGATAGAGTCACAAGCCTTTATAGAAGCAACCTCCAACTGTTTAAAATTTTAAATTACTCTAAATGGGATTTATCTGATAATATTCAATAACATAGCTAAATTACAAGGGTCGATTCATCATAAAGGCCCATAAGAAACTCATTCATTTCAGATCAAAATTAAGAAACTTTTATATTTATAAAATTTTAAATATATATCATTTTCATGTACAATGGTTCAATTATATGGGTTTTCATCTCCCATTATATAAAGCGCTCATACAATTTATAGACCGTGGACTAGCTCCCATTTAATTAAAATCAATTCACATTAAAATTTGAACTTTATCAGCTTTTATATTTTTTAAAACTGTCTATAGATATATATGCAAAGATCTAAATATTTTTTGAATACGTCATTTACTTTTCCCCAAATTATCTGTCATACATACACCTTATAAATAAAAATTATATCCCATTTAATTTCAACCAATATGTTCATATTATAAGACCAATTATATATAAAAATAATAAATAGGAATGTTATTTCAAGATATAAACACATATGAAAATTCTAATAATAATAGAAACATGATATATAGGCAAGATAGGAAAATTAATTAGGCAGCGGGGCATATAGTCACATAATCATTAAAACAGATTAACATGCTAAATAAATCACCCAATAATGGAATATAAATAGGAATTTTAAAGAAATAACTAAATAAGTAAAAACCTTATCATATCACTAAAATACATACCATGGTATATAACATTTAGGCTAATAATCCCACATGGAATTTCATCACAGTCAGTAGGTAGCCTGAAAATGAAACTCCATACCATGGCATATGTCTAGCATGTGAATCTCTAGGTACCTATACTGATTCATGTAAATTTAATTCCTATCCAAACCAAGATAAGGTAAAATGACATAAATTTTATGAATAAATAATAAATGGAAGGTACAACATTCACTCGAGGTAAAAATATTAATCAATAGTAATAGAAAACAGTATGACCAAAAATCCCAACCCTGCCCACTTGGACATTTCCTCGTGGGTGGGGTGATCACTCCCAGACATTTCTATTTACCAAGCAATGAAACATTAATATTCTCCTTTCTAATAGCTCTAAACAATAATAAAAAGGAAAAGAGGATTTTCTACCACTTTGCAATGTCCCCACCTGACTTCCTATAAAACTAGTAGTCAGACTGATCACCATATGGCCCCAAGCATACCTCTTCAAATGCCAGAGGCTGCTAACTAGCAGCGAGGGTCTAAGAAGGTGATAGTTAGGAGACTATTCCATCATAACCAGAGTATCATAGTGGTGTATTAGAAAATAAATAATAGACATTAGTGGAAGTAGTAATAAATTAAATAGAGAGTAGTGGATGAATAATATAAACTGAATAAGATATTAACAATGCCCTTATCTGACAATGCATGAATTTCTAAATGATGATACATAAACTAAAATGGTAGATAAATAAATGGAAACATTAAATAGTCCTTTAAACAAATAAATAAAATTAATAAAAGTGTACAGGGTGAACTCCACAAGAATCATGAGCATCATCTTAGTCCTGTATTCTTAACTCCCTAGTACAAGTGTGGAAACGTAAGTAATAACCCATGGTCCTACGAACATGTGATCTGCTCAGGTACCCCAATGAAATGGTGGCCTAAGAAAGGTGTGGGATAAAATTTAAGTATTCCACCTCTAATGGTGTCTATAGTTAAATCCAATCTATAAAAATATGTTATAGTGGTGAAAATGTATAAATAATAAAAAACAAAATTGAAAGATAAAAATAATCCTTCTCTGGTTCCTGAAGGGCATCTGGCAGCTCCACCGTCATTGGCTCATCATTAGAATGAATGCATAATAATTAACTATATATATAGTAATATATATATATATATATATATATTTAGTATAGTTATATATTTAATCCACCTATATATACCATGCATGTACAGATGTAAGTGGCCATATATCCGGAATACTAGGTTCTGGCTGGACAGGGGCGTCACTCAAGAATACGTAACCAGTATAAAAAATCCTATAAACTATTGAAATTTTTTAAAAACCTACATCTCATAATGAATGATATATTTCATGTTCAACAAATGACATGGGGGTTTCTCTTCATTACTGCACCAAAAATAAGGGATGTGGTGTGTCATGCCCACTGTCCAAATATTTTTTTCGGTCTGAGACGTCATGCTAAACACCTGATGTAAGGGAGAGTAAAACATCATTCCCAATAAGTCCATTAACCATCATATCATATCCAATATCAATGGAATAATAATAATGATAATAATAAGTCATTACTTCTTTAGATAATTCATAGGCCCCATATAACCAAGGGTATCACAATTCAATTATAGCATGTAATAATCATGAAATGATTAGTGTAGCCTTGTCATCTATTAAAATTCATTTAAATTAAACTATTAATCTAATTTATGGAAATTATACCATCATGAAACATGTCTTTCACTCTAATCAATCCATTTCATTTATCCAGGAAAGACTTCCTATAATCAAGTCATGCTAACCCACTTAAAATGTGGTTGGTCTTTAGAAAAATTAGTCACAAGGAAGGACATTACCTTTTATTCAATCCATTTAAGATTATAATTTGATTAAATTTACTAATAATTCCATATATCTAGAAATAAAAAAGGCATAAGAAAATAAAAAAATCCATAAATCCTTGAAATATTTAAATAAAAAATCACCAATTTTTAGTCTATAAGATAGTGCACCTATTTTGGGGGGTTTTATTTTAAAACAAGAAATTATTAACAACAATTCATTTAGAAAACCCAAGTATAAAATTAAAAAGGCACAACTCATTTCCACAAAAGAAGTGTTTTTGAAATCTTCCCAATATGGAAAAAATTTACAAGGTTCAACACAAAACTTATGAGGTGGTATTCTTAGATGGGATATTCCCTACAAGGGGAAACAACATTTATAATCCAAGATAAACACTTAGAAGGAATTTTGGGCGTTCAAATTTTTTTTAAATGATGTAAAATCACATCAAACACCCAAATTGGTGGATAGAATTTATGTCTAGATCCTCTAATTACATAGAAAGGCTCAATGAGAGTAATATATTATGCGAAATAAAAAATTAGAAATTAAGAACTCGTTTTTTGGGTGATTTATGGAATATCTTCCATATGACATAATGGAAATATTTATAAATCAACAAAAAAATGGGAAAAGATTTATATACCACCTACCTCATGCTTAGGATGCTCTACTCGTCTAATATCAAGGATTAATTTTTTCCAGTTCAAGATAAGTCAGTGTAACATACATCTAACCTAAAAATAAGGTGAATGGGATAACTCCAAAATATCACAATTATTGTAAGAGAAACTGAGATAGAAATTAAGAGTATTTGATATCATACCTCTAGTTATCCAATGCTTTTGATAGTTCTCAAATTGGAGTCCATATCCTTGAGATATTATGATCCCTAAGAGGAGGAGCATGAGAGCTACATGGGAGGAGATACCAAGGTTTTATCTAGTATAGAGAAGAATAAAATATGAAAAAGGGATTAAAAATTAATTAAGGGAATAATGGACATTTCACCCTAAAAAACTGGGTCACATGGTTTAGTCGCACTGTTTGTCCAAATCATGTGGCTCTCACTACTTAAGAACCACACCTCCCATGGTTTCCTCACATGTTTTGAACAACATTGAGACAACTATTCACAAAATAGTGCACACGCATATCTGAAGTTTAACTATGTTGGCAGGTTAGGTTCACTATTTTGGAAAATTGTGCATAGCTCGTGTGCACAATCAACTGAAAACTACAGAGCCTCACACGACCATGCACCCAGGCCCGCATAGCTTCAGAAAAACCGTGTGGCCTATAGCTACACACAATGTTCCCTACATGGTTACCCCCACACTTTTACTACTATTTTTTTAGTAATCGTACAACATACCCTTTTTCCCATTTTCCAGAACTACGGGCTTGAAATAATCCCTAGATGCTCATGGGACCTTCCTTTGGTCCTAGTGCACATTTACCAATATTTAAACAAGGATTTAAACTGGAAACAAAATGTGTCATACCTTCTTGAAAAGACATTTCATTATAGGTATAGTGTTCAAATGTAAAAAAATTGAAAACAAAAAATATATATGAATTTATTAAGGATTAAGTTCAATTTTATGGAGCCTAAAACATGAGGATTATATAATAAAATTTATAGAATGGATTGGAAATTAAAAATTTATGCTTTATATTGAATCATTTGTGAACAATGATGATGAATATGATGATAATAAATGGAAGATTCATAAAAGGATGAAGAAACGTTTCAATTCTAAGAGTATTATTAGCCAACAAGATAAATCTATCCAAATTAGAAGTAAGTTAAGACTTTGGAAGAAAACCACACTTATGTATTGTGTTAAACTTCATACTATTTAAGAGAAAATTTACAATTAAAAATGGATTATTTCTATGAATTTTTAAATTTAAAAAATAAAAAATAACACCACATGGGAGTTGGTATCCAGGCCTACGAAAAAAAACATCATTTTCACTAAGAGGGTTTTCAAAAACAATATGAATGAGAAAGGTGAATTAAAAAGGAATAAATCAACGATGGTTGAAAAGGGGTATTTATTGGTGGGAAGATTTAACTTTGAAGAAGAAATTTCACCAGTGGAAAGTCTTGAGACCATTAGGATGTTCTTAGTAATGGCAGCTCATAACTATTACTAGATTTATCAAATGGATATGAAATCTATCTTCCTAAATAGTGATCTCGAAGAAGAGATTATCAAATAAAAAGCCTGAGGGTTTTCATCTTAATAAGTATGGTATCATTGTATATAGGGTTAATAAAATATTATAGAGATTAAAATGTTATTTTTGAGCATTGAATTCCAAGATGGATGGATGTTTAAGAATCATAAACTTTTTCTAAAGGAATACTTTATAGT
Source organism: Viscum album (assembly GCA_963277665.1). NCBI lineage: Eukaryota > Viridiplantae > Streptophyta > Magnoliopsida > Santalales > Viscaceae > Viscum > Viscum album. The sequence continues at coordinate 1,070,255,125 of OY728121.1, read as the reverse complement.
AATCTCTATGTGAATGAGCTGTCTAAAGTTACTCTAATTTTCATAGTATATGTGGATGAAATAGATATTATAGGTGATAAAAAATAATATTACTGAACACTTTGGTGAGGAAATAAAGATGCATTATGAGATATTTGTGTTGGGTGAGTTATTTTATTTTCTATTATTTTAACTCATTTAATAAGCTAATCATATTTTCCTATCCTAATAAAAATACTCTTGAGAAATATTGATGATTTTTGGAATAGAGGAAAAGAAGTGTATTTCTTCTCAAATATATATGGAAGTATGTTGATAAACAATGAGGCTGGAACTTTTGTAAATCAATGGGGTTACGAAAAACAGATTGGTGGTCATATCTACCTAATACATTCCATATCAAAAAGTATTTTTTTAGTGATATTGTTTTATCGAGTTCAAATTAATCCCAGGGATTCTAAAATTTTAGTATCCAAGATAATTATAAGATATATAAAAACCACATGGGGATATGGAATTTTATATAGATCTAATTTAGATTTCTTGTTTCAAAGATTTATAGATACTAACTAGGATTTAGACAATATTGACTATAAGACCAATTCAAGAACTACATTCTTTCTTGGTGTGATTTTTGTGGCATGTTATAGGAAAAAATGTTTTTGGGCATCAAGAACTAATAAACCTAAGTACATAGTAGCCACATATTATTATATTTAAATAATATGGATGCTACTTTAACTATCAAGATTTAGGGCTAAGGTTAATAAGCCTTTATGAATTTGTTATGACAATAAAAGTGATATAGATCTTTATAATAATCATGGTCAACAATCTAAATCAAATAACATTGATCTTAGACATCATTTTATTAAATTAAAAGGTGGAAGAAGTGGATGTGGAATTTTTTTGGCACCATGGAACAAGTTATAGATATTTCCACCAACCTAGTGAAAATGGAGATATTCTCTAGGTTAGGGATAAAACTCTATTTTTAGCCTTCCACAATCACTTAAAAATATATGGAAACTATCTCCAATAAGGAATTGGATATTTTTTTCAAAAGGAAATTGAAAAATGACAAAACTCTACACTTTCATCTTATTAAAATATGAGAACTGTTTCAATATTGTGTGCACTTAGACTACTATGGTTAATGAAAAATATGGGATATTCTGAGATGAGTTAAGAAGGTTATAAGTAATAATCACTTTAATCTCTTATAAAATAGTTTCTTGTCACTTAGGGATGGAATTATATGAGAAACAATACATTATCCTTTACTGTAGTGTCAAGATGAATATCATTTGAGGTCGGTTGTGATTTAATGATTCTTGAGTGATTTTATAAAAATCAGTGATGAGTTTGAGAAGCTTGAGAAGCTTGAAAAAAGAGTTAAAAAGGTGTTGAAAACATATCTAAAGGTGGATATTAAAGACCCCTTTTTATTGGTGGAATTCTTAAAGACATATTGTTTGTTATATTTTTTTCAACATAGTCATTTAAGTGTTTTTGAAGTAATTTATAGTGTTTGAGATATATTTGAAGTGTTTTAAATGGTTCTGAACTGAAGAATTGTAGAATTTTTGAGACTAAGAAAAAATTAGAAAATTACTTTGTGATTAAGAATTATTCTAGTGGTTTTGTAAGGATGATAAATTGTATGCATAAACATCATCTACATAGAATAAAAATCATACAAAATAAACTAAATCATCATTTGACTTACCTAAACATCATGTAGAATCTGGATAAACATAATTATAGGATTCATAAGTATGTATATGTTATCATATTCCGGAGAACCATAAAGATCATTTTCTATTTTGTGTAAGAATCATTGGAACTTTGTAAACATCAATGTTTTGGGTAAGAATCAATTCATAGAAAAAATTGAGAGTGTTGAAAATTAAAATATAGAGTTTCCATATTTAGCATCTATTGAAGAAAACTAAATCAGAAGATGCCAAATATGATCCATATTTATCAAAACATCACATTTATTTTTTAATTCAAGAAACAAGAAGAATAAATTATATTAATTCCATGAATTACAGGATCATTCTTGAGACCAACCAGATGAAAAGAACTCAAAATGAAATTGAGTTTATTTTCAAGTATAATGCAGAAATTTAACAATGATATTAATTTTCCTATCTTCATAGAAATAATTAGTTGAAAAAATTATAGAGATTTAAGTAGAGTTAATTGTATAGTCTAAATATTTTTGAATCATTGTTTGAAAAAGTTTTTAATTCATGAAAATACAGTTTTATCAGGTACTTGTGCATGATGAAATGAAAGATAATTCTCATTGAGTCTTTTTGAATTTAATATAGTTATAGAAGTTCGTAGTTACATAATTTGGAATAATATTAGCAGGATGGTATTTATGGATCAATTTATTTTTTAATTATATCCATCTGAATAAGTTGGTTTCAAATATATCAAAAAATATAGGGAAAAAAATAGAAATTTTTTGATTGTGATTTTTGTTTGAGGGTTTTAATGTCTTCTCGATATTCCATTTTTTGATCATGAAAACGAATATAGAAATTTAACGATCTCTATTAGATATAATTGAAAATGTTGAGGTATTGGAAAAACTAAGGCAAAGTTATAAAGAGAGATAAATTAAAAAAATAACAATATTATTGCGGTATATGGTATACCAAGTGTGAGATACTAGTTCATGGGAAGAAAAGGTAATGTCTAGAGATGAGGTTGAGTGAGATGTGTAAAATTATACACACCTATGAATTCATAGGTGAGAAGAGGAAAAATTAATTAGGGATAATTTAAAAGAGGTGGTAGTCATAAAAATCTATATTTCCTGATCTTTCAATGATGATTATGAAAAAAAATAAGGGGAATAAGATATTAAAATGGTTGTACACACAGTGAGTTGAGCAGACAAGGAACCTCAGTGTTTATTCACCATATAGATTTTAAAGTAGATATTCTAGAAAAAGTTCATATATATTCTCCGGATAATATTTTGTTGGATTAAAGAGAAAGATCAATTATGTTTTATAGAAGCAAACTCCTATTGGTGGAAGATCTATCTAATTTAGTGTTACTTGTATTTCATTGTAACTGATAAGAGATAGTGGAACCTAAGGGAGGAATTGTATTACAAGTTATTATTGGATCAGAATAATAACTTACCCAAAAACTTGAATGGATAATAATATATTAGTGGAAAATATGTATCATGGATTAACATTTTCTTTAGTAATGAGTTGGCTCAAAAATTATGGTCGAACCATGTTAAATATATTGCATACCTTTTCTTATTTACATTCATATAATTCAGGTGATGTTTAGTTTTATCTACATGATAGGGCCATGTATTAAATAACCAACCATATAGGTTTATTTTAAAGAATGAAATTAGAAAAGGATAGTTATATTAATTTACCCTTCCCTGCTCAATAAGACATTTGGTTTACTATGAATTTTAGATTCCATCGCAACCGGGTCACTGAACCCCACCCTTTTCGTCTATCATTGACTGCACCATCCCTCATTATCATTGAATCTATTATAATCCTTAATAAAAACCACTCTGAGGTCCAGTTACCTTCAACATGAGGGGGGTAATATGTGGATAGAGGGAGGGAGATGGAAATAAGAGAACAAGGGAAAGAGTTGATTATCAAGAATACTAGAGTGGTCCAAACACCATCACATAATCTTTCACCAACCACTACAAATGGAATTGAGTTGGAATATGGTGTATGGTATAAAGATAAATAGGATAGGGTGTATGATGGGTCATATGGAAATAATTTTTCATTTTTGGATTGGTATTTTATTGATTATCACAAAAATAAAAAGATATTTAAATAATATCTTTTTAAGATAAAGTTCCTAATAATTTCTACGATGATAATTTTATAACAATGAGGTTTAAATAAAAATTTCATGAATAATGAGGTAAAATTTATAAATAGATTCTTACTTTGATGGAAAAATTTATAAAAGCTTTGTATATCTATATTAAATTTAAGAGTTTGTTTTCTCCTTGAAGAACACGATCTATTATAACCATTATCTATAAATCTCTATGTTGATTTTGTATCTCATGGAAGTTAAACCTAGGATGAGGAATCAAATTAGGTATTTATAGAGGTAGGGTTTTAGTGAATCATGTAATTTTATTGAATTCCAAAAACAAACTTGATCAAGGGCCCTAAAATCAAGAAAATATTATACCACTCCAAGATAAACCCTAATTCTAAGAACAATTGTGGTGATATGTTTTCCATATAAAGGTCCATTAAAGGGATATGTGTATTTACACATATAAGATAACAATTATTTTATTAAATAAATATTCAGTATCCTTAAAACTCATATATCATGAAATCTCAAAAAATTATATCCAAAGGGTAAACATCATGTCCCAAATTCAATAGAACCATCAAAAAAATTATAAGGTGGTTTACTATAGTGTATTTACCATTTTACCACTTTAAAGGTCTTGTGACTCGAAAAATCCAGACTAAGTTATTTCAGGATCATGGAATAACCTAAGTCACGAGATTATCCCATCTTTAAACTTTTTTTCCCTTGAAAACAAAATGTCTGAGTGGGTAACCAAAAATCTCATAGACCGTCCTCATGTGAGAAGGTGATAATGATTTGTTGGAACTTCGCTCATTTTTGAAAGACTACATATCATAAAAAAACTTTAATTCAAACAATTATCAAGAAACATATCCACATTATACTACATTCACTTAAAATTTCATTTTATTGATTCCCAATTCATCATGGATAATTATTAGCTCAAGTGTGTTTCCATTAATGCCCAAAACATTCATAATATCATGTTTTGAGAATCATTTTAAGGGATTTCAACCCAATAGTATTCATATTCACGAGTCTTTCATTCACATAATGTGGATATAAACCATGAATGATCAACATCGACTTGAAACAGTTATTTAATAAATGAATATTCTATGGGAGTGTCGAGAATCACACCTTTTCATGAGATTCCCAATGGATCATCACACAGACACAATCTAATCATATCAAACTTTATCCATGGGAATATGAAGGGAAACACTATACCATCCTCATAAGTACTGAAGATAATATGTTCCTTGAGTTTTATCACTATAGCTTATTCCAATTTTCATCTAATCGCTATAAGGGAAAATTCATGCCTCCATACTTTAGTAAGGGTCTCCTTCATAGCCATATATGACCCGATTAGATAATCATCACTCCTTCATGAAGATATTTATGGTAATGTTCAAAAATTTCACCAGCCGCTCTAGACCACCATGAAAACAGACACTAGCCCATTGGTGACCCATTTCAATACTATCTGAAGTGGATGGTCCTAGCCTAATCATATGTCATCATTCTATCATCTCCAAGCCCAAACATAACACCCAAAAAAACTTGAGTGACCATTACCCAAACTTATGAAACCATACACCCCCTTCACTTACTCATTGTATTCTCTCACTATGTTTCTAGAGCTACCACATAATAGAGATGACTAACTACTCTGGGATTCAGATGTTAGTTAAAACCCATTTCCCACTGATATGTCCTCAGTTTAAATCATTTATCATGATATTAAAAAATAAACCATAAGAAAAATCTCACTAACCAAAATCTTCTTAAATTTCCCAATTAACGCCAATGAACTCATTGATGTCCATTCCTACTCCAATAATGATATTTTCATCATTCCCTAAAAATCAGTTTTGGATTGATTTTAATGAAAAATAACATTTATTTTTTTCTATGTTAAACAAATTTATATCATTTAAATGAAATTTTTATATAATTTTTTCCTACACATAAATTTTAAGCTTAAAATTTATTTTTTAAAATAGGGTTTTACGTGTTACATGGATGGATGTTAAAATTAATTTTCCATAAAAAAATAAATATTGTTTGATAATATTTATTTCATGTTTTTAATAATTAGTAAAAATTATTTAATAAATTCCATATTATATTTAGACATTAAAATTAAATTTATTTGTTCAAAATTAGTTAGCACTATAAAACAAAAACTGGTAACGATGAATTTTATAAGAGTAAATGGGTTAAAAAATGTTTAAAACATGTTTTAAAATGTATTTTTGAGGTATTATAAACATTATATTGTTCTGAACTCCATTAGTATCCATTTTAGAGTTTTATTGACAACTGAAACATTTTCTCTCTTAATATTATGATGAAATATTTACAAAAAATCCATACTCATCACTTATAAAATGGTCATATCACCACACCTTTAAGAACACAACTAAAATTATAATTTTTATTAAAACAGTGCCCTTTTGTATTCCACTATAATCCTATTTGTTTTAATTGATCCTTTTCACAATATTTTATCTTAAGAACTGTATTTCTAACGAATCCTCCAAATAAAATACAGAGATTCCAACATGAGTACTTTTATTAACCTCTTTTCATTTATATCTTAATTAAAAAAATATAATTTTCTAATTATTATATAACTAAATCCATATTTTTTAAAACAAAATTTTATTATGATAAATTAATAATGACTAACCACCTTTCCCCTTTTCTATTATGAAAGATAAAACTGTCATTCATGGGTCGTGCGGACTACCACCCTCGTGAAGGGATGAATTGTGTATTTCACTGCCACTTATTTTCAATGACTATAAGCATTAAATTTAATAATAAATATTAATTTTGTAATATAACTATTTTTATGAGGATGAAAATAATAATTCACCTTATTTACCTCTTATTCTTCAATAAATGAAAACATTAATCTTGTGTTGTGAGGACTACCACATCCATGGAGTAACATTTCTCATTTTTCAAATAGATTCTTTATTATTTATTAAAATATATTAAAATGTGATTCAACAGCATAAAATAATCTAAATAATATCATTATTCTTCTATAATAATGATATTATAAAATCACATTCATAAACATAATCAATCATTAATTATGGTTTGTTCATGTTTGGGTCGGTCTAACCACATACTTGAATAATGTTATAAACTAATATCATGGGTGACTATGAGAACTAAATTTATAATAACATATGATATAAATAATTAAATAATTATTTTTTCTATAATGGTAACATTAATATTTATCACATTAATTAAAATACCATCATTTATTTGTTAAATAGCATGAAACATGCTTGATTCCAATTTCATCTATAAGAAAGGTGAATAGAAATTTCATATAGTGAAATTATAACATTATAAAATATCATGAAACATAAATTATAGTACCTCATGTGATATTTTAATGATTAAATTTAGGAAAATAATGAATAAACAAATTACAATCCTATAAGTAGTTCAAACCCATAAAAGTTTCTTACACTTAGTTTCAAAAATGAATAATAACTATATAATATACATATAGATAATAATTATAAATGAAGATTAAAAAATGGTTATCGAAATTACTAATGTTTTAAAATTGTTTATTAAGAAATTTATTTTTATACAATATTTTCAAGTGCTTTAGTGGAAGTTGGGAATTAAGGTAAGGGTTTCTTTGGCACATATTCAAATCCATGAGACATGTTTGATATTGTAAACCATAATTTATTTTATATAGTGTGATTTCTACCTAATTAATTTTTTTCCATACTAATGAAATTAATGGGGTTTGAATATGAATATCATGTTTTTAATTTAAATGTCCTTTGATTAAAAAGATACCAAAAATATAATGATTTTTGTTAACTTAACTCCCTTCATTGAGTTATAATGTGTCTTATTCAACTTCTTTCTTCCACGATTGGTTTATTAAACCCCTAATATTTTATTTCGTCATACATTACCTTTATATCTAGGGAAAATGAAACTTTTTATTCAAATATTCCTCCTCAATGAATTTCTTCCACATAAACAGTATATTATTATTGAGAATAATTCAAATTATCTTTAACGAAGGTATCCCCTCCTTGTTTATATTTTTATTTATTTCTAATGTTCTAAAATATATTTGTAAGACTCTTTTATGTGTTATATCATGTGACCTTTATATTTTCCATTACAACATCTCAAATTAATGTTTTATTACCACTTATTATGATGTGGTCTTTCAAACAATGGTATTTCGAAAAAAATAAAAAAATATTTCCCATAGTTTCCAACTAATATGTTTTATATTTCACTCCACTTTTATTTTTATAACCATTAGGTATTTTCAATGACATATTATTAAATTTTACTTTTTAAAAGTAATTTTTTTCAAAATTTCTCACTCTACATTTTTTAAAATGACTTCTCAAAGTAATCGTAACTTGTTCTTTTACACCAAATATAAAAGTGTTTCCTAAATACTCTTTTATGATTTCACTACCATTTTCCAATTTTTCTCTAAAGGCTTTATTTCCATGGAAATGTTTTTTATGAATCACCCTCTATAATTTTCTATGAAATAATCATTTCTATGATTTAATATTGGGTATCATTTTTTCACATTCTGGATAACATATTTATATTTTAAGATATATTTCTCTTCAAATAAATTAATTTCTTTAATTTCTTGTGATACATGCAACCCCAAGTCTAAATAAAGCATAATATAGTATATCGTTATACCATAGCAGTTAAAATGGATGAGTGAGTGGGAATATCCTAATATATAAGATTATGTATAATGGTTTTAGATAAGTCAAATATATTAATAAATAGTTAATCAATTTTTAGTAAAGTATTTATAGGCTTAAAAAATACATTCTTCATCAAAAAACGATTTCCATATACTTTTGTGAGTAAATAAAATAAAAGTTTTCTTCCAATTTTAGAAAATATAATTTAAATATTTAAATTACTTTTTAAAATAATATTTTCATAGTTATCTTAGAGTGAATGATTGATATTTTTCTGAAAATATTGATTTATCAATTAATAGTAAAAAATACTAATTTATATTGAAACATTTTTTTTCATTTAAAGTATTTAAAACATTCATTTTGATTTAAAATGGTTTTAAAGGTAAAATTATTTAATTTATATTATTAATAATCTAATTAATTTCATTTTAAATAATTTTAGATTCAATTTGTTTTATAAAAACTTTTTATTCTTAAGAAAACATTATTACCAGAAAACTACATTATCTCAGGTTATGTTAGTTTAATTTTAAATTAAATTATGGTGATTATATGAATTTAATTTCAAAAAAAATAGATTTCATATTTTCAATCATCATGATCAAATTTGGTAAATTGGTCTCTTTTACCTCAGTTGGGGTAAAATGGGTAAAACTTGGTTAAAACCAAGAAATACGGTCTTAAATCAACCAAAAACGTTCCTTAGTTTAAATTTAAGGGAAAAATATACTATACCCATTCCAAGTTTGAATATATGTAATTAGTGTTCCATTTTCTCTATATAATGACATTTATACTATTTTAAGTTAAGAACATTCCAAAATGTATCTCTCTTGAATTTAATATCTCTAAATTTTTTCCATCATGATAAAAAGAGGGTATGTTTGGATATAAATAATTATTTGAAATGTTTATTAATTTTTTACCTTGTTAATTTATTTTGAATATTTATTGATGTAATAATTACCCTACATTCTTACACAATGCCTACATTGTATTTTTGTAGGTAGTAGAAAAATCATGTAAATGATTTTAAATATTATCAAAGTAATATTTATTTGGTGAGTTTTAGTTCTTAAAAAAATTCGAATATGATTAAAAATTATTGGGATGTGTGAGAGATTTATATTCTAATAAAATTAATGACTTTATGTTTTTAATGTAAAATTAAGTGAATGGGGTCAAAAATTTAATTAATGATATTTTATAAAAAATAATATATTACTAAATTATTTAAAAATCGTTAAAATATTGAAATAGTATAAGTATGATGTGGAATGATCAAAAAATGAATTCCCTATCCATTTATGATCCAATATTAACCTTATAAGTCAAATTGTAGCCCTGTATGATTGAAAAAGTTATTACCTCAATTATGCTAAAAATTAGTTCAAGAAGTGGTTAAAACAAAAGATAAGGTTTAAATTGACACCAAAACCAATATTAATTTCATTTTATGATTATATTTATAACATATCCCCATTTTATTCAAATTAATATCTATTTAGAATAATTATACATGAAAATGAATTTAATTATATTTAAATCTTTTAAGTAACTCCAGGTGTGTCATTTTCCTCCCTTGTAAATGGGCAACCATTATCTCTTTTATTTACACCACATTGAGCCATATATCTTGATAGAAACCAACCTAATTATCTAATAAACTTACCTAGACACTAATTATAGGACTTTTTATTATTATATGTATATTATAAGGGTCTTTAAGAAGGGATCTAAATGAGTCAAACCAAAGGAAAGGTAATATTCCTACCCCACCTCTTCCAATTTATTTATTATACTATATACTATAAATATATGGTATTCACCATAAAATAATAAATTATTCTTCATAAATATACTAAAATTATAATGTGATTATCTAACTACCATTATCCACCTTATTTTCAATCAAATGTGAAGTGAAATCATCGCTTGTGCGTGTGTATGGACTACCACCTCCATATGTGGATACAATTCATTTTTCATTGTCGTATTTCATTGAGGTGTATAATTATAGAATTAATACATAAAAATTATATTTATTAATTTATTATTATTATATAATTATAATACCATATTGTGATTCTTTCCTTCCAATCCTTTGGAAAATGACAGTGTCGCTCGTGCATACATGTGGACTACCATCTCCATGAAGCAATGTGGAATTTTTTTAATTTATTATTTACATAGATGGAAATAAAAATATATTTAATTTTTATATATGATATATATTATATAATAATTATTTTATAAAGTTTATTTATTATTTAACATTCTTTTATTCCATTCATCAAAAATTAAAAATTGTGTTTATGCTTACGTATGATCTACCATCTCCATGAATTCTATAGTTCATACTTATATATCTATCAATTATTAATGAATATAAATATATATAATGAAAATATATTATATTTATATCATTATTAAAAAAATTATATTATGGAACCATGATTAAACTACAAGGACCTGAACTACTAAACTGAAATTTTCATGAAAAAAGAATTAGATAACAACCGAAAACGACGATTTTAATAAGGATTTATTAATAAATTGGTGTTAAAAAATTGTAAGTGGGACATTTATGAAACTATATTTATGTGAATGATTCTATTAGAGAATAATAATATGTTTGAAATTATTATACACATGGTTAGACAAGTATCAAAACAAGTCAAACTTGAGGTTATAGATTTAGGTTATAATATGATTATTTATCAAGATTATTTATGATCATATTTTATATATTGATCTTTTATTACCAATATCTATAAAATTTCATGAATTTTATTCTTCACTGGTTACTTATAGATATTACATGTTTCCTATTAATTTTCCTCTATTTGATTATATAAGATAACAATATAATATTTTAAAGGAAAATAGTATTTATTTCTCTTTTTGATCGAAAATAATTTTCCTTCCATACCCATGTTTTATAAAAATAATTTAAAAAGTATTTTTAATATTATCCTATTATTTTTTAAAGTCATTTTTCCCCATGATTTACATTTTAAAAATTCTTTAATATATGTCTTCTTATCCTTTTCCAAATGAGGTACTTTTGACTTTTTACCAAAAAATGAAAAGAATCATTATTTTAATGTACAAGGCATGAAAACAATTTACTTCAATAATTAACACACATTTATTTGAAAATTAGTTTACAATTTTCCATTTATCTTTTCACAGAATAATTTTTCCATAATATTTTGGAATTTTTTAGATTTTAAATAATTTATTTCAAAATGAAAATTGTGTTTTCCTCAAGAAATATTTCATGTAATATTTTAAAAGTATTTTGATCTATGATGACACCCTTTGATGTACCATATTATTTACTAGGGATGTGATTAAATAATATCATCCTTATTCTTTATGTAAATGGTTTATAATTATGACAATGATATATTTATGAATCCCATTTATTTTCTAGGGGTTATACTATGATGAAATGTTGAAATGTTTATGAAACACGTTTCCTTTCTAGGAGTTATGATATATGATGAATGCTTTATGATATTTTTGAAAACATCTGTACGATCTTAATTATGTGATAGGTGGGAACAAAATTATATAGCCCTCCAATGTATTGGGTAAATATGGATATCTCTTGAGATAATAAGCACTGGTATGGGAAGTGAACCCATTTTAGGAAGGGACTCTGTCCACTATGATAGTCTTGAGAGTGAACCTTGAATAAAGATAAGATGTAATGAGGAGTGAACACAATCCACAATGATATTCATTATAGTCACCCTTGACTAAGTAAATTATTTTCTAGTTTTTTGTGTATTCCACAAAGATATGTATTGTGCCAATATTATTCTCTCATTTATCATTTTCTTTTATTCCTTTATGATTCATTCTATATAAACTATAAAGTTATATTCCATGACAAATTATTATGATCTTTGATAAATTGGTCATAGTTTTCTAATGCTAATCTCATTTCCAATGCCTTTATATTCATTATGTGCCTATGTTATCATTTATATCTCCTTTTTTTACCCTTACTCAGCATTTGATATCATTGCTTCTTATGTTTTTTCCCAAGGTTATGGGTAAATGTTTTAAGGATGATATATCTAAGAATAATTATAGTTTAGAATAATTTAGTTGGAGATTATGTATATCACCAATGAGAAGGTTTTTTATGTATCCAAGATTTCAAATACAATAAAACTATATGATTTTGGAATAGATTATAATGTTATGTATTGGATATTCATTTAATAATATATGATATTTATCTTGGAAAATTTTGGGTCACTATAGTTTGTATAAAAGAATATTCTTGTTAATATTTTAAGGTCAGGATCATAGATATTTGGTGAAAACCCTGGAGATAAGTCTATGTATATAATAACATCCAAATGTTATAGTAATGACCATTGATGGCCTATGTTAAATATAATGTGTTGTATATTGAAAACAAGGTTTCATGATTTAGACATTTTATAGATGATTTTTCATCATTGATCACTCTGATCAAAGATGCATTATAGTCATGCAATTTTTTTGGTTTTACTAAGTTATTGAAGTTGGGATAATAATGTTGAGGATGTTATGGTATTATCAAATATTTAATTACCCTATATGAGAATAGTTATATGAAATACTATATATCAGGAAAAATATCATGGAATTGTAATTCATACCCTCAAAAAAGATACTGAATTAGTATTGAACACTTGTAATGGTATGATTATTTCACCATTATCCTATGATTCTTCTCTAATTGAAATTTGTCGGAATTTCCTTCCTACAAAAACTTTTATTCTCCCTCTATTTGAATTAAATGTTAACATAGGAATAGATTAACTTTATTTACATAAATATCCCATCCATTTATAATGAAGGGAATACAAATTTGATATTACAAACCAACCTATGATCATAAATCAGTGTGAGGATGAATAAAAACATCCAATATAAATTACATCTATATCTGGGTTTTTAATTCCAATCAATGAAGGGTATCAATATTAGATGGATGGGGGACTAAAAAATAGAGGATATTTCTATTGTATAAGAGTTTGTTGATTCCATTACCAAAGAGTTATATGTTCTTCCTCTGAAACATGAATATTATATTTTAATAAAATAGATACCTTGTGTTATGACTATTTCAAAGACTCATTATATAAGTCCCCCAATTAAGGTATTGGAATTGAAGAAGAAACTCCAATAGAATATTGATAAGGGATTAATATTTCCCAATGTGTCACCATAGAGTGGACCTTTTTTTTAAAATAGTTCAATGGATCATTGCATTGATTATTAGAAACATAACAAGATCACTATCAAGAACAAGTATACACTACCTCATGTCGATGATTTTTTTGATCTATTAAGTGGAGTTTAATAATTTTACAAGGTTGAACATAATTATCAATAGCATCAATTTAAGGTTAATAAGGTGGATATACCAGAGAAATCCTTTCATATGAGGAATGAGAATTATAAATTAATAGTGATTCCATTTAGAAATACTAATTCCCCTACTTTATTAATGGATTTAATGAATACAATATTAAAAGAATTCCATGATAATTTTTTGATAGTATTTATATATGATATTCTTATATGGATGTTTAGAACACCTTTACTCAAACTATCCTTATCTTAATTTAACTCGGAAGGGAGATAAATTCCTTTAAATTGATTAACATGAAAAAAATTTCAAGAATCTTAGATAAGGATAGTTAGAAAACCTGTACTCATACTACCCCAAATTGGAGAAGGGTTTCTGATCTATTGTGATGCATCAATGAAGGGATTGGTGTTTTTCCTTATATAGAATGATATGGTTATATAATTTTCACCACATCAATTGAAAATACATGATAAAAATTAGTTTGCTCATAGTTTTGGAGTGGTAAGCAATAATTCTCAAATTAAAGATATGGAGGAATTATCTTTACAGCGAAAGGTATGAAAAATATATAGATCATAATTTTTTAGTATATCTTCACAAAGAAATATTTCAATATGCACTAGAGAAGATTTTTCAATTAATTAAAGATTATGAATGATCAACACATTACCACCCTAGGTAGGAGAACAATGTGTCTAGTGCTTTTAGTTAAAATTACCATGCTATTTTGGGTATGATAAAGATTGTAAGTGATCTAAAACTAATGGATTTTCAGAATATAGAACATTAAATCATGAGAAAAGGGGACATATCCTATTTTTTTAGATGAATTTTCAACCATCTATCCATTTTAAGATTAAATAGGTGAATAAGGAAGATGATAAATTGTATAATAATGTTATAAATTTTCCAAAGATCAATCATGATTATGATGGAATGATGTGTTTTAGGAACCGAGTATGTGTCCCATCAATAATAGAATTGAAGAAGGAAATGATAGATGAAATTTAGAGTTTTTCATTATATATTCATCCAGGAAGTACGAATATGTATATAGATCTGAAAGATTATTTTTGGTGGGACAACATGAAAAGGGATATTTGAATGTATGAATCACAATGCATGGGATTACATAAATTTATGACCGAGTGAAAAATAATGAAAAGGGGTGTTACAATCATCACCCATACCTAAATGGAAATGATAAAACATTACCAGGGATTTCATAGTTAGAATTCCTAAAATACAAAAAGGGTATAATTTTATTTGGGTTGTGATTAATTATTTTATGAAATCGTCTCACTTGATTTCCATTAGAGTAAATTTCTATCTTGATCATATTTCCATGTTTTACATTAATGATGTGGTAACATTTCATGGAGTACCACATTCGGTTGAATTAGATTGGGATATGAGGTTTACCTCAATGTTTTGGAGATTTATTCGTTAGGATATAGATATAGAGTTTATTATTTGTACTACATATCATACTCTCATAGATGATCAGCCTAAGATAATCATAAAAACCCTTGAGAATTTTCTGAGATATTTTTCACTAGATTTCAAAGGTGGTTGGGATAAACATCTTCAATTGGTAGAGTTTTCCTACAAAAATATCTTTTAATTGATCACTCATATAGCTACTTATTAATACCTCTATGTAAAGAAGTATAGAGCTCCAATGTGAAGGATGAAGTTTTAGAAATATAGATAGTGGGACTTGGTCTAGCTGAGAAAATATAAGAGAAAGTCAAAGTCATTTAACAACACAACAAGGATGCTCAAAGTCGATAGAAAGGTTATGATATGTTTTTTTGGTGAAATATAGAATTTTATGTTTGTTAGAATGTATTAATATGAATTTCCCCATATTATAAGGTAATGATAATGAGAAATAAGGAAAATGTAAGCCCAAGGTATATGCTCTACTTTGAGGTTCTTGATCGAGTAGAGATGATAGCATAACACTTGGCACTTCCACTGAACCTCTCTCTTGTTTATGATGTCTTCCATCTATATCTCTTAAGGAAGTACATAATTAATCTTCACATTTACTAAAATTGGAGGTTGTGCCTCTAGTTCATGATCTTTACAATGAAGGATAACCTGTAGAAATATAGCATCACGAGACAAATTACTAAGTAACAATACTAATCACCCGGTTAATGTTCTTGGGAGAAATCAGAAATAAAAAAAAAGCTACTTGGTAACTAGAGGATATGATGAGCAAGAAGACCCAAATTTTTTTTATCAAACTAATATAATTTTAATGGTGGAGTTCATTTTAATGGGGGTATAATGAAACACCCAAAAAAATTATGTATTTCTCTTCAAATATATTTAATATATTCGAAATCTTATGAAACACACAACCCTGAGTCTAAATGAACTATAATATATTATATCATTATAACCTAGCTATTAAATTTTCAAAGTGAATAGTAATAACCATAATTTTAAAATTATGGGTAAATTTTTTAGATTAATAAAATAAATTGGTTAATATGTGTAACAACTCTATTTTTTTGTACTTTTTTCTAAATAAATTAATTTTCATTAATGTCTTGAATTTAAATAAATAAAATATTCATATCATATGAAACCTACTTGGCTTGTGCTACATGCAACACCAACTTGGTGTACATTACATGAAATATCGAGTTTCAATGAAACATCATTCTATTATTATAATTATTTAAATAAGATGGTTAAGACCTATAAATTAAACATTATAATATGAATAGTAATAACTATTTTTCAAATATAATTTATAATGGTTTAATATAAATAAAACATTTTGATAATGGAAAACAAACTTTTATTAATAGTCTTTATATGTTTAAAAATACTTTTCACTTAAATGAACTAGTTTTCATGAAAAAAAATTAATTTTAGAAACTATTATAAATTTAATTTGATAAAATAAATATCATTTTTTAATTTTGAATGTCAAAATTAACATAGTGTGAAATTTTAGTATTTTTCTGAGAAGTTTCATTTTTTTAATGAATAGTGCAAAATACTACATTGTAGTTAAAAAGTTCCTTTTTCATTTAATTAATTATTATAAATTAAAATTATTTTTAAAGTAAAAAAATCAATTATAAATGTATTAATCCAATTTATGACATTAGAATAATTTTTATATTGAAGTTGGATATGAAAATTTATTGAACATTTGAACATTCTTTTTACCCACCTTCTCGCTATGTTTTTGGGATTATAGTTAAACATAATTTTGTCACTTCTTTAAACTGAATTTTAAAAAACATACATAGATAATTGTAATCGGAATGATATTTATAGTCAAATATGATGAAATTATTTCTTTTGGATTTTATGAATAGTAAATTTAATAAATTTTTATTTACCATGGTTAAGGGAAGATTAGGTAATTAAAGGTAAAAATAATATTATAATATTATAAAATCACCATAAGACTTGTCCTAATTTCATTGGATGAGTGGGTTTCGACCAAATTAAATATTATTCTAAAATTGTAACCCTTTTAATATACTTTGGTAATAATATGAATTTTTTTTATTTTATTTAAAGATAAGTTAAAAATGCCATACTCATATTTTTTAATAAATATATAATTTTTAATATAAGGTTACAAAAAAATAAAAATTATAATATAAATATTCATTTGAAATTTAATAAATTTATCTTCATGATGATAATTTATTTTTAATTTTTAGATAAGAAATAATTTAATTTAAGGCATTCAAAATGAATATTTAGTAATTGTTAAATTAAAGGAAATATCAAATAAATGATATTAAATATATTAAAATAAATATAATGTTACATAATTAATTAAATACAAGAATATAATAGATAAATATGACATATTATTGAGATATTTGAAGTGTTTTATTGAATTTATCATGTAAATATGATATTTTTAGAAGATAAATAATGAATAGTATCAAAATTGATATAAAAGATACTTTGAAATATATAATATTTTATTCAAATGATATAAAATTCATAAAAATATATAATTCTACCAACTAAATATAATAATTTGTAAAATGTCATTAATGATTCGTTCGACATTCTTTTATTAGTTTATAGTAACTATATTAACCCTAAAAAGTAACAATTCATGTTGGCATGGTAAACGTTAAAGGGTTTGAATAAGGGTTAATTCCAAGAGATAAGGTTAATATTGTGATCAAAACATGTCTAAAAATCAATGGTTGAGAGAATTTCAATCCTTCCTCATCGTATTTTTTTAAATAAGTCATTTTCGTTCTATTTTAAATTGAAAAGAAATTTATATTAATTTATTATTTTGAGAGTTTTGAAGAATACCCCTCCCCGCTATTATAAAAAGGAACCTACTCCCACACATCCTCACACCACCTTTAGCTTTATATCATGACAAAAATCTGATCATTTCTACTCCAAACATCATTATACATGTTTTGGAGGTGCTGGTCTTCTCAAAATACCAACTCTAGATTCCCTAATAGATGATCTAGTGGGATCTCACCGAAGAATATATAATCTCCTATACCTACTCTCTCAAGATTATTAATTCTTATAAATCCTATTAATGTGTTTTTCCATTATAAATTAATAAATAAATTATCACCTATATTATGAGATGTTATTATGATTTTTTAATAACCATATTCCATCTTTTATCCATCCTACTAAAAATAAAATAACCTCGTTTGTGTGCGTACGACATATCATCTCCATGCCATGGTGTAATCTATTTTTCATATCCACTTTACTTGGACGGGTATAATGATGGAAATAATGAATATATATTGTAATTATAACATAATATTTATTATGGAACAAAATATATACCACCCAATCTCATACCATTTCACTATTAAGAGAATGTTATTGTCGCTCGTACATACATACGACCTACCGTCTCCACGGCGCGATGAGATTCATTATCTATGATTATAAATAAAGAATGATTATATAAATTTATATAATGCATAAATATGTTATATATTACCATAATATTATTCTATAAATTACATAACTATACCGTATCGATATAGACTGTGACTTATATGAAAAAACATTCCTAAGAAAAGGATGTAGTTAACACCTGATAGAAGAGTGATAATGAAATATTATAAAAAATGGGGGACATTATGATCATATGTGAAGTCATATTAATATTTTTATAGATCATGTTAATAAAATTATTTTATCCATTATATTGGAGTTTCATATATGGATGAAGGAAATCATACTTATGGTAAGGTTTAATTCAATAATCTCATTATTATTAGGATTGTTTATACAGAAGTATCTTCCGGAAAATATTTATCTTCCATTTCCATGTTTCTTTAAAATATATTAAAAATATTTTTAATATTTTTATAAATATTTTTAAATTAATTTTTTTATATATGAATTTTTAATAAATGGTTTAAAAGGAATATTATTTTGTTTTTCTAATAGGGGAATTTTTGACATTTTTGGACAAATATGAGAAGAATGTTTTTTTAACACATAAAAAATGGGTGTATTTTAATAATTTAATGATTCCTTAATACCATGTATCTTCCTTTAGAAGATTAAAATTTTATTTTCAAATAAAATATTTTCTTCTAAAATATCATTTCATTTTAATAAAGGGAAATGATTTCAATGGAGAAAGTTTATTTTCCTCAAGAATTTTATTAATGGGATATCTCAAAATTATGTTCTATCTAAGATAAAATTATTTTATTTTACTTATGTTTTAATAAGTATATTATTAAATTTTAATATTCTTATTCTTTCTATGAATTTTTTATATTTATTGTGGAATGATATTTATGAAATTCATTTCTTTTCCCAGGGTTATGTTATCATTTCATGATGTTTATGAAACAAATATAATTACATGTATTATGATATGATAAATGATTTATAATCTTTTGGAACACATATGTATGATTTCATTATGATATGGGTAGGATATATATATCCCTCTATTGTATTCGACAATGATTCATATCTCCTAAGATAAACATAAAGGACTTTGTCCACTAAGATTTTTATGGGGTGAATCATGGATACAATGATGGTATAGGAAGTGAACCCATACTAAAAATATGGTCTTTTAAGTGATTCCTTTAATGCTATGGAAATAATTTTTATATTCTTATGTGACTTCCATTGTTCTATGTTTTATTCCTATATTATGCATTTAGGGATCATGTTCGTTATTTCATTATGATTCATGTATTATGAATTTCCAATCATTATTCCGTGATTCATATTTATGATCATTGATATGTAGTGCATGATATTATATTTTCTCTATCATTTTATCATAACCTTATTCTCATGATTATGTTTACGTATCCTAATTTTTTACCTTACTGAGCATCTGATCTCATCTATTTTTATGTTTCCTTTCATCTAGGTTATGAAGATATGTGTTATGTTTGATGTGTTTAAGAATGGTTATAGTCAAGAAAAACATAGTGGGAGATAATATAGCTTAATTATATACCAGTGTTTATGTTTCCTTGTTCCCAATGTCAATAGACTGACATGGTCTTTTGGAGTTTTTTAGTAAAATTTTAATTATTCTGAAAAATTAATTTAATGTTAATGTATGAAAATGGAGGGTCTTTATAGATGTTATCAAAGAAAAACCTTTGGAAGCTAGTATGATAATACCTCAGTGAGAACCCAAATGACATGTCTAAGGATAATTCTAATGATAAGGAAATGTATAGGAAAATGACTTGGAATTTGGGTAAAGGATATAGTGAGTGAATTCCTAGAAATACATATTTATCTAGATACTACAAGTGGATATGGAACTATAATAATTGTACCTATCAGTAACATCTCTTACAAGGTGCATCGGTCCAGACATGATCATAACCTGGTCCATGAAAATGGGCCTTGATTCACACCATGTTTGACACTCCTAGGGGATATACATTGGGAATTCACAATCTCTTCACAAACCATTATGATGGATTTGAATATATGTTGGCTATAAAAAACCAAGGATGAACCTGAGTTGTCATAGATTATGGAATGTGTTATAATTTAGACATTCCATAAGTGACTTTACATGATTATGTGGTTCCTCATTATGATAAATACTTCTTACTCTATGCTTTTGGTTTTAGTCATTGGATGGATCCTAAAAGAACCATGTTAATAGTGATTAAGGAATATAATTAAATGATTATCCTCATGAAAAACATAGTGATATCGGAGATGGAATGAAAAATATTATTTCTATACTCACACAGATTAATCGGAATATCAATAATTGTGTTATTCAAATTGAACAAAGGAGGTAATAGTATTCTGTTGACTATTTCATGAGGCAACGTCCAACTTCATTCAGTGGGACTTCGGATCTAATTATTTCCAAACAATAGATCAGTACTAACAAAAAGATATTATCTATTCTCTAGTGTTCACAGCATGAGAATGTTTTTCTGTAAATTTATTTGTTAGAAGGTGAAGTAGACTAGTGGTGGACTCTAATTAGGAATATGAGGTAGCAAGATGAAATTGAATCCTTGTATTGGACGTGTTTAAGAAAAAATATTTCAATAATTACATTCATCGGATTATTTATACCAATATAGAGAATGAATTCATTGAGTTAAAGTATTGGGTTGATGAATCCATCAGTACCAACAAGGATAATTTCATGAGACTTTCAAGGTATTCTTCATGAATTATCATCCAACCCAAAAGTAAAGTTAGTAGGTTCTTTAGTGGATTAAATTTAAGTCTTAAAACATTGTTTTCCATAAGATAATTTATTATTTATGAATAGATTGTGTGATTTTCAATCAAGGTTGAAATGGATGTTGGAGTCACGTACCAATCTCATTGTTTTGAAAATAAGAGGAAGATAGTTTAAAGGTAAATAATAAAACCATGAAGAGAGAATGATGAGATTTCCAATATTCCACAAGTGTGAGAAGAATAGTTGAGTAAATTGTACTAAGGTATCTAATAAATATTTTATGTTGAGAAATTAAGGTCATCGGGATTTTTATTGTCTAAGTGATGGGAAAAAATTAGTTAACAGTGTGAATAGAGAGAAAACAACAAATAATACACCTCTAAATATTTAGTGATACTAATCTAAGAATAATGGTCATTATTCTAACTAGTTACCAAACCGAAGGGCTGATGATGGTGATCAATGTCAGCAACCTATTAAGATGAGGTTCAAGCAGAAATATCATGAGATCACTATTTTTGATGAGGCGTGTGAAAACGAAGTGGTGAAAGGTACAATTATTGATCAATGTGACTTCGCATTGATTATCGAGATTTGTAAAATGTCACAGATAAGATCAAGTATCATCTCCCATGTATTGATGACTTCTTTTATTAACTAAATAGATATCAATACTTCTCTAAGATTAACATTTGTTCCAGATATCATCAATTAAGGGTTGGGAAGAAGGATATACCCAAAACAGCATTCTGTAAAAGGTATGGACACTATTAGTATGTTTTGATGCCTTTAGGTCATTCTAATTCCCCATATATCTTCTTTAATTTGATGAATATGGTCTTTAGATATTACCTCAATCAGTTAATGGAAGTCTTTATTGATGATATTATTATATATTCAAATTGAAAGGAAGAGCATGAAGACCACTTGAGAATTGTACTAATGTCCCTAAGGAAGGAGAAACTATATGAAAAATTTTAAAAAGTTTTAATTTTTGCTGTAAGAGGATTCATTTTCAGGTTATATTATCTTAAGAGAAGTAATAGTAGTAGATCCATCAAAGACAGAGGCTATTCAATGCTATCCTAGACCAACCATGGTGACTAAGATATGTATATTTCTTGGTTTAGATGGATATTACCGATGGGCTGGGAAAAATCTTTGATGACTATCTAGTCCTCTAACCAAGTTAACTCGAAAGGGTTCCATGTTCCCCTTGATAGATGAATCTGAGAAACATTTCATCGAACTGAAGAGAAGGTTAGTCATCGCACCTCTTCTTAAATTACCATGTAGTGGTGAAAGGTTTGTAATCTATAGTGATGCATCCAAGAAAGGATTGGGATGTGTTCATATGCATAAAAAGGTTATCTATTATACCTCTTTATAGTTGAAAATTCATGAGAGAAGTTATGCAACTTCTGATTTGGAGTTAGATATGATAATTTTCACAATATTGGTATAGAGGCATTATCTTTATGGTGAGAATTTTAATACATATATATATCATAAATGTTTGAAAAATTCATTCACATAGAAGTATTTGAACATGATCCATAGAAGATGGTTAATTTTGATAAAGGATTATGACTTCTCAATACATTAACACCCTGTGAAAACAAACAA
Organism: Viscum album; assembly: GCA_963277665.1. NCBI lineage: Eukaryota > Viridiplantae > Streptophyta > Magnoliopsida > Santalales > Viscaceae > Viscum > Viscum album. The sequence goes on along the minus strand of OY728121.1, from coordinate 1,070,231,841 downwards.
GGTGGCTGATACATTGAGTTGAAGGGATCATGCTAGATTTTCCATTATAAGGATCACAAAAGATCCAATATTTAGTGATTTTCAAAGGATGGACCTAGAAATAATGATGGAAGGAGAAAACCTTATCTTTAATAATTGAATTTTCAACCCTCAATCTTTGGGAAAAATAAAGAGGCGTAGAAGGAATATGTGGATCTACAAAAGACGGTCAGAAATGTTCCCGAGTTAAACCTTGATCATGATGGAATGATAATTTTTAGTAACCATGTATTTATTCCTTCTATACAAGTTTTTAAGAAGGAGATATTAGAGGAATTTAATAAATATTCATTCTCTATTAACCCCAGAAGAATTAATATGTATAGATAATTGAAAGAATAATTCCAATGTGATGGAAGGAAGATAGATATTTCAGAGTTTTTATCTTGGTTCTTCGTTTTCTAGAAAGTTGAGGAAGAAAGACAAAAATCTAAGGGGATTTCACATCCATTACCCATACCAAAATGGAAATAGGAGAACATCACCATGGATTTTCTCATTGGACTCCCAAAAACCAGTAAAGGGTTTAATGTTATATGGGTGATAGTAAATCACCTTATATTTTAGCACAATTTATTACTATTAGAGAAGAATTATCTTCAAATAATATTTCCATGATATAAATTAAGTAATTGTAATGTTTCATGGAGTACCACATTCTATTGTATCTAATCAAGAGAAGAGATATAATTCAAAATTCTAGAGAATTATTTAGCAAGCACTTGATATAGAAATAATTTTCAACACTGCTTATCATCCTCAGATGGATGGTCATTATGAAATAAAATTCAAACCCTATAGTATATTTTGAGATATTATTCTCTGGATTTGAATGGTTATTGGCATCAACACCTTCCTGTAGTTGAGCTTTCGTACAAAAATAGATTTCACTCAGGAATTCAGATGGATCCTTATGAATCCCTCTATGGGAAGATATGTAGAGCTCCAACGAGCTTGGATGAAGTTGGAGAAAGAAATCTATTACAACCTGGGATCACTGAAGAGATGGATGATAAGGTTAGAACCATTCAGTATCATATCAAGGTTGAACATAGTTGGTATAAAAGTTGTACTCATAACTGAATGTGTGGTCTAGAATTTGACGTTGGTGATAAGTTTTTTCTATGAATTTTCCATGGAATAAGGTTATGAGGATCGAGAAGAAAGGAAAAATAATCCCTAGATATATAGGTCCCTTTGAAATTTTTTATTTTATTAGGATATTAGCCTATATATTGTAACTTCCTCCAAATCTCTCTCAATTCCACGATGTGTTCAATGTATCTCTCCTAACGAAGTACATACCTGACCCTTCACATGTACTGAACTCATAGGTCATACCATTGGAGCAGGATCTCTCGTATAAAGGACAACTAGTTGAAATTATGGATCGTATAGATAATGTTCTCCAAAATAATACCACTAACCTAGTAAAAGTTTTGTAGATAAATCACCAATTAGAAGAAGATATGTGGAAACTTGAGGATATGATGAGGTAGAAGATATGTGGTAACACCCCATGTTGTTGTGATCTTTTTTATTATAATACATTAATTTTCATTAATGTATTTCATTAAACTTAATCAAACCTTCCTTTCACATGAAACCAACTTGTCATGTGCTACAAGGACAACTTACATGGTTTATGTTACACGCATCATTGAGTTTCCATGAAATATCGTTTTATTGTTACAATTATTTAAATAAGATGGTTATAACCTAACCATTAAACCTAGTAATATAAATAATAATAACTACTTTTCAAGTATTATTTATAATGGTTTTATATAAATAAAATCAATTTGGTAATGAAAAACATAATTTTTTGGCAAAGTCTTTATATGTTTAAAAATACTATTTTCTCAAATGAACTGATTTTCATGAAAAATAATAAAATTAGTTTTACATAATATTAGAAATTGAAATTGATAAAATTAAAATCATTTTTTAATTTTTTATGTCAAAATTAACTTGGAGTGAATTTTTAGTATTTTTCTGAGAAGTTTTACATTTTGATGAGTAGTGAAAAATATTGCATTATAGTTAAAAACATCCATTTTCTTTAAAATAATTATTATAATTTAAATTTATTTTTTAATTAAAAATATATCAATTATAAATATTTTAATCCAATTTAGGTTTTTTGAATCCTTTTTAAATTAAAATTTGATATAAAAACTTATGGAACTTTTAAATGTTCTTTTTACCGGCCTTCTCACCACATGTGTGGAATTAGCATTAAAATTAATTTTTCCGCGTCTATAAATTAAATTTAAAAAAATGGATAGAAAAAGAAGTAATTATTATTATATTTATATTCTAATATGATAAACATAATGTTTTGGGATATTATGAATTATAACATTAGTAAATTTTTATTTTTCACAGTTAAGTGTAAATCGAGTAATTAATGGTATATATAATATTATAAAATAATAAATTACCATAAAACCTATCCTAATTTCATTTTATGATTTTATTTCATAAAACATAATGCTTTGGCCAAAATTATAATCCTTTAATCCACTTGGGTAAAAATATTACATTTATTATATTTTATTTAAAGATGAGTTAAAAATGCCATACTCATATTTTTAAATAATCATATCATTTTTAATATAGGGTTATATAGAATATAAATTTGAATATAAATAGTCATTATTTATATAATATATTTACCTTTTTCATTATAATTTATTTTAAAATGTAAGAGAAGAAATAATTTAATTTATGTTGTTCACAATGATGATACAATAATTTTCTAATTAAAGAAAATAAAAAATAAATGATATTAAAAATATTTAAATAAATATAATGTGATATAATTAATGAAATAAATGAATTTAATAGATAAATATGAAATGTTTTTTAGATATTATAAGTTCTTTTTAAGTTATCATTTTAATATGATATCTTTTTAAAAGACAAATAATGGATAGTTTCAAAGTTGACAAAAATGATGCTTTAAAATAAATAATATTTTATCAAATGATATAAAATTCATAAAAATATATAATTAATCCAAATGAATATAATAAGCTTAAAAAATTTATCAATGGTCCATTTGGTATTTTTTGGAATTTTATAGTAATTATATTAACCCTAAAGAAGAAAAGGTCAAGTTCTTATGGTAAAATTTAACAGGATTAACTATGGGTTAAAGCCAAGAGATAAGGTTAATATTATGGCCTAAAATGTATAAAATAACTGGTTGAGTGTATTTGTACCTATACTCATCTTATCATCTAACTAACTAACATTGGAGCAATTTTAAATTTAAAATCACTTTATATTAATTTAATATTTTGAGAGTTTCCAAGAGTGTCCCTCACCTCTCTTATAAAAAGAACCCCCTCCCTCACTTTCTCACACCACCACGAGCCTTCTATCTCGACCAAAATATTCCCATTTTCCTCATAACATCCTTATAAATGTTCTGGAGTTTTTTTCTTCTCAACATACAAACTCTAGTTCCCTTATGAGATAATCTAGAGGGTGCACGTCCAAGAAGAGTTAATATCCTTTACCAACTCTCCAAAGGGTATTTCTTCTTATACATACTCTTAATGTGTTGTTTCAATTAGAAATTAATAAATCCAATATCAACTATATTTTTATATATTATCATGATTTTTTAAAAATAATATCCTACCTTCTATCTATCCTAGGAAAACAAAATCACTCTGCGTATGTACGTACGGTCTACTGTCTCCACGCCATGGTGGAATCTATGTTTAACCACCACATTAATTGGATATGTATAATGATGTAAATAATGAATATTTATTACAATTATATCATTATATATATTTTGGAAAAAAATATACACCATCCACTCCCATACCATTTCAAAATTAAATGAATGATATCATCACCCACGTACAACCTACCATCTCTATGATGTGATGTGATTCATCCCCTATGATCATCAATAAAGAATGATTTTATAAATCTATATAATGCATAAATATTTCATTTATTAACTTAATATTATTCATTAATTGACATAAGTATATCCTATCTACATAAATTGGGGCTTATACGGCAAAACATTCATAAGAAATGGAAGAAGCTAACACCAGAATGAAGAGTAATAATGAAATATTATTGACAAACATGTGATAATATGATCTTTTGTGATATCATAAGAATATGGTTCTAGAATAATTTAAGTACATTTTTAATCCATTATATGGGAGTTTTACATATTTATGATGTAAATCATACCTAAGATAAGGGTTAATTCCGCAATATCATTATTATTGGGATTTTTTACACATAAGTATCTGTTGGGAAATATTTATATTCCATGTCCATGTTTCTTAAAAATTTATTAAAAAAATATTTTTAATATTTTTATACAACTGTATAATGTGATTTTTTCAATGTATGCCTTTTTAATAAATGGTTTCAATGGAATATTTTTCTGTAACGAGGAACTTTAAAACTTTTTTGAAAAAATTACAAGAAGAATGTTTTTTAACATATACAGAATGAGAATATTTTCCGGCTTCTATGATGAATTAATACCTTTAATCTTCCATTACAATATTAAAAGGGGTTTTTGAAGAAAGTATTTTCTTTTAAAATATCTTTCCATTCTAGGAAAAGAAAACTATTTCAAAGAAGATAGAATATTTTCCTCAAGAATTGTTTTCTTAAGGACTCTCAAAATCATTTTCCATATAAGATAACATTAATATTGTCATAAGAGTGAATCATGGATACCGAGAATGTATGGGAAGTGAACCCATACTACCAATATGGCCTTGGAAATGATGCCTTTAATACTGCAAAAATAAATATTATATTATTATGTTTCTTCTATAGTTCTATGTTTTATTCCTATGTTATGATTTCTGGGATTATGTTCTCTATTTACTTATGACTCTTGTCTTATGAACTATTAATCTTTTTAAAATTATTATTATTTATGATATTTGATATGTAGGGTATGATCTTATATTTTTATGATCATGTTCTCAGACCCTTATTCTCGTTATTTTTTTAACATATATCCCTTGCTTAACATACTGAGCATCTGATCTCATCTCTTTTTACGTTTCTTTTCACCCAGGTTATGATGATCTACATTGAGTTTGATGTGTCAAATAATAGTTTATTAAATAATAACCTAGTTGGAGATAATTTTTCTCAATAATATACTGGGGTTTATGTTTCGATGTGTCCAAATTTAATAGAATAATACGGTCTTTGGGATTTTTTTGAGTAAAGTATTAACTATTTTGAAAAATTAATGTATTGTTAATGTATGAAAACAGAGGGTCACTGTAGTTAGTATCAAATAAAAAAAGGTTTGGTTAAACTCTGGAAGATAGGTTGATAAAATCTTAGTGAAAAACCTATGGACATGTATAAGGATAAGTACAATGATAAGTAAAATTGTAGTAAAATGTCCTAGAATTTCGGTAAAGGATCGAGAGAGTGGATTCCAAGCAATACATCCCTATCTAGATACTACAAGTGGGTGTGGATCTAGATCAGATATACCTAGGGGTAAAAAATTTGACAATCTGTGTTGGTCCTAACTCAATCATAACTTGCTACCTGAAAACGTTCCTTACTTCATACCTGATTTGACACTCCTAGGGGATATACTTTGGTAATTAAAAAACTCTTCAAAAACCATTATGAATGATTTAAATATCATTTGGATATGAATAACCTAGGATGAACCTTAGGTGTCATATATTAGGGAAGGTTTCATAATTTAGACGTCCTATAAGTGACTTTCCATGATTATGTGGTTCCTCATTATGATAACTATCTCCTACACTATGCTTTTGTTTTTTGTAAATGGATGGAACTTGAAGGAACCACATTAATAGTGATTTCGACAGACAAGGAAATGATTTTCCTCCTGAGAAACATAATGGTGTGGGACTTAGAATGAAAAATATTATTGCTCTACTCATATAGATTTCTCAAGATATTAATCATAGATGACTTCCAAATGATAAAATGAGGTAACAACATTCTATTAAATCATTCATGAGGAAACAAACACATTCCTTATGTGGTTCTTTTGATCCACTTTTTTCTGAACAATATATTAGTACAACCAAAAATATATTATCTATTCTCCAATTTTTGGAGCATGAGAGAGTTATTCTGGATGTTTTTTTGGTTAGAATGAAAATAATAGCAGTGGTGGACTCTAATTAAGAATATGATGAATAAAAATGAAATTGAATCCATGTATTGGGATGAGTTCATGAACATGTTTTTCAATAATTACATCCCTCATATTCTTCATACCAATATGAAGAAATATTTCCTTGAGTTGAAGAAAAGAGATAATGAAACTTTCAATACCTACAAGGCTAATTTTATGAGAATTACAAAGTACACATCCATAATTATCATCCAACCTGAAAGTAAAGTTGTTAGGTTCTTTAGTGGAAGAAATCCAAGTCTTAGAAGGTTTTTTCCATAAGATAATTTAGTAGCTATGAAGAGATTTTATGATGTTAAATCAAGGTTTAAATGGAGGTTGGTTTCATGCACCAATTTCATGGTTTTGACAATAATATAAAGATAGAGTTTAAAGGGAAATATAAAAACCATGAAGAGAAAATGAGGAGGTTTCCTTTATTCCCTATGTGTTGTAAGAATCATGGAGGAAATTGTAATAAGTTTTCTAATAAATGTTTTAATTCATGAAAAGAAGGTTATTGGGATTTTGATTACCAAAGTGATGGGAAAATGTCAGTTAATAGTGTGAATGGAGAGAACATAGTTCAAAATTCACCACCAAGGCTTTAGTGCTACATGTGCAAGGAGAATGGGAACTATGCTAACCAGTGACCAAACCCAAGGGCTAGTGATGATGATCCACATCAATAACCTATTATGACGAGGGACAAGGGGAAATCTCATGCAATAATTATTTTTTATGGGGGATGTGATAATGAAGTGGTGAGATATACACCTACCATTCACTATAGAAATTCTAATTTCTTATTTTATACTAGATATTCCCACTCTTTCATAACTAAAGAATTTTATAAGGGTCTTAATATTTCACCCAAATAATTAGATGTTGAATTAGTAATGAAAACCCCTAATGGTATGATGGTTGCATCATAAGTCTATGATTCCTCTTCGGTTGAATTTTGTGGGAATGTGTTTTCTAAAAAACATGGAATTCTTCTTCAGGTTGAATTTGATGTCATCTTAGGCATGGATTGGATTTTTCTATACAAATCTCACATCAATTGTCAAGGAAGGGATGTCATGTTTGATGTTTCAAACTAACATATTATCATCTATCAATGTGATGATAAGTATGAACATCCTATAGAGATTACATCCAGTGTATGGATATTAATTCCCATCAATAAGGATTGTTTATCTCCAATGGTTGGGGAGAAAATTGGCATCAATGATATGCCTTTTGTTTTTAAATTTTTTGATGCCCTTCCAGAAGATTTTTCTAGTCTTCCATCAAAACGTGACTTTGAGTTCTCTATAGAGCTATTGTCTGGTTATAGACTAATTTCAATGATACTCTATATAATGGCCCAATTTGATTTATAGTAATTGAAGAAGAATGTAAAGAACATACCCCAGTTTCCCAGAGTATGTGCCTTATTTTATTACATTGTCATATAAACAAGGAAGTCATATCCCAAAAGTAACTAATTGTTTAGTATCTTTGGAAAAAAAAATACACACATATGTTCAACATTACAACATGAAAGGAAATAAAACAAATCATATTCTTTTTAAATCAGACATAATCTCCTAGATTATACTTTCAAGTCATTCATAATATACTTCTCCAAAGCCTGGGGAAAATAAAACATGTGAAAGGGGTTAGCTCAGATTCTCCATAAGGGTAAATAATATAGCAGAAGAAATTATAAACATAAACATTAGGAATTATGAATAACTGAAAAGGCATGCCTTTAAAAATATACTTGAGAATATTTGGAAGAAATAAAAACTGATTAAATAACTCTATAAAACATAACCATGGATATTCTATTAGTTGAATAATCACATGGACTATCAATCACTTGTTTCTTAATAAGGGAAATATATAATGATGGAAATTCTAAAATATGTCGTCAAGGCCTCATCCAAGACATCTGAAAATTAATAAGGCCTCGGCCAAAACCATATCTATAAATGGGAATGGCCTTGTCCAATTCCATATCTTTTTTTATCTCATTAGACCTAATGATGCATCGAGGGGCTATAGTGGGCCACACCCATAACATACTAAGTCCAATGTATTTCTCATATGAAAGGGATTAATGTCCAAAAAAATCCATGTAATTGTTTTAAAAAATTATATGGGATTATTTCGAGACAAGATGCTCAAACAACACTTGATTCTGAGGCTCGGTGAGCCCAGAATAGATTTTTGAACTTTTTTTAGTTCATTCAAAAAAACATGTGGGTGGGTTTTTCTAACTTTTAAAACGATACTCAAATAAAAAATATTAGGGTATCATTGAACTCAGAATGTCAGGATTCGCCTATAAAGGACCTAACTTCGACTGGTGAGGTTCAACCTGAAAAGTTAGTTTTCAGACATTTCAGGAGAAAAATAAAAATAAATTAAAAAATTATTATTTTTTGTTTCCTTCACCATTGAGTGGAGACACATACTCACTGCAGTGTGGTGACAAGGTGTTGATAAGTCACATTAGATTAAGACCTTTAATGGATATTTAACTTGCAGCGTAACTAATTAAATTAAGCATCACTGATACGTTGTTTCATAAGTGAAACTGCGTAACGACGCGACGAAGAGGCATAACAGAAACGCTGTGAATCGTTTCTATTTTAATGGCTTAATGGGGTCTGAGAAATGGGATCAAAAACATGAAAATCCTCTAATGAATTGACATAGAGTAATCCTCTCCAATGAACATCAGCGAATTTCTAGTGATGTCGACGCACATCGAATAATGGGACCGATGAGCGATGAACGTCAACAGATTAAAACTCTTGAATCTTTGTGGATTGATTTCCACCAACAAAGCATTTCCCTCCAGTTTGAATATATCCCAGGTATGGTTTATTTTTTCAGTTTCCCCATTCTTCATTCTGAATCAACTAACATCGATCAACCCACAAATAGGTTGATCTGGAGATCGCTTGTTCTGGAAGGAGGGTGCTTTTCCTTGGGGGTTTTCATAGGGATTATTTATTTTTTCTGATGGAATCGTAATGTTAACCCCCCCCCCCCCCAATTTCAACTCTAATGTAGAGGGAACGGGCTGACACAAACAATCCTTGAGCACCTCTACCTTGTGCGTTCTTACTGGAAAAACCTCTAATTTGACGACAAAGAAGTTTCGAGGCCTTAGTAGAGAAGGTGGAACCCCATGGAGGTCGAAGGCATAGACGAAATGAGGAACGGACCACCAGAGAGGACTCAGTGATCCGCTGAAGGCACCGTCGGTGCGATGATACCGGAAGAGGCCCATGATAGTGGTTGGTGGTGGAGGTCGGTGCGCCAAAGTAGGTGACGTGACTGGCTTAGGCCGTAGCCGTGCAGCAGGAGCCACTGGTAGCAGGTCGGCGACTGGCGGATAGGGACGCGGACATCTTCCCTCATTGGTGGAGAGTCCTGAATCGTGTGGGAAATGGTTTTCTAGTGGGTATTGAAACGGACCCCACATGGATCTCGTTCTGGAAGGGACCGACCCACTAGGAGGGCCAGATCGGGGTGCGCAAATAGGGTCGCTATTGCGTGCTATACCGTTGGGTAGACTGGGGTGGGAATGAACTGGACCACTGGTTGCAGCCTAGGATGGACGTAACCCTGTTTCTAGGTGACCCTACGGGCTGGACCCCCGGACGAACCGAGTTGAGTCTAGTAAGGCTCAATGGGCCTAGCCGGCCCTGACCCCAACTGAGTTGGGTCGAATCGGTCAAACTGGGATGGGGCATGTGCAGCCCCCATGTCAAGGAATGTGTAGCCCCCAGGTCGGGGCATGTGCGGCCCCCGGGCTGGGTTGGTCAGTTCGGTCTGACCAGGTTAGACTAGGCCCAGACACTATCGACCACCAATTACTAAATGGCCAATATCATTCAGACCGAGTGTCTGATTGATGATTCATTTACGGCGTTGGAACCCTTGTGATGAGACGGTTATTTTGGAATACTCTATTGATGTTTTCAAGGTATTTGAAATATGACAAATGTCTTGAGGAGCGGTTTCTCCAAAAATCAAGCACACTACGTGCGGGAATCCAATAGCTGACTAGGACCTAATGACTACAGACAAGTGACCCTATGTGGATCAGCTATAAGAAACCCTATGTGGATCAGCTATGATGGCCTAGTGGAAAGAGGCTCTGTGTGACCTAAAAGTCCCACAATGGTGAGCGGCTATGTGTGACCTGGAAGACGCACGGTACTCATTAGGGATGAGTACATTAATATAATGGACAAGCTAGGAAGTAGCTCTATCTGACCTAACAAGCCCATGGTGGAGAGAAGATATGTGTGACCCAGCATTCCCACAATACTCATTAGGTATGAGTACCCCAGTAGTCCAAGGTGTTTTGTGTTATGACTAATAGTATTGCTTTCAGATCTTTCGATTATACCTTTTTGAGCTGTCATGATTTGTGATTATGATTTATTTGTCTTTACATTGTGTTTTGGTGTCCCAACTAAGTATTGTTTTACTCACCCTTCACGGGTTTCTCCCTCATGTATTGTGTTAGGTGCAGATGACATCCACCTTGACAGAGAACATGGAAGCCTAGGATCCCTTGGTGGACAGTGATATCAGGAAGATAGGGCGTGCTTCTACTACTTCCGGAAGCTACTCTACACCTACCCATTTGATGGGTTTTCCATGTATGGATTTACATAGATCTTATGTACTTTCCTATTTTTCAGTTTGTCTTTTTTTTTGGGTTCTTATTCTGTCACATTTGACCTACATCTTGTACCTTTTATCAGTGGTAGATTAGTGGAATGCATTTTTTACCATTCTTGTCTTTGGATGTGGTTGTTTGTGTGTTTGTACAGGTACTCCGGAAAATTCCTCCCATTTGTAGGTTAATTCCTTCAGCTCTAGTCACCAACACCTAACCTTCAGGAGGCGGGCTTGGGGAGTCATGGAACGAGCCCCAGGGGATGGGTGGTGCAAACGTAGTGTCATAGGTGGTCAGTTTTACCCTAAATATTGGGAGTCTATTGTTCTATTTTTGGTAAATAGTGTTAAATGTTTTGATTTTGACATTCAGATTTGAGAAGTCTAGTGTTGGTGTGGCGGTCAACATATACATACACCAGAACCTTAAATTTGGTGTCATCTCTATACATAAAAACGCGGTTTTCATGAATCATATAGGAATTGGTTGTTTCCTCGTGTTCTTCGTGAATTAGAGTCAGCTAACCCGGTATAATTTATTGATTATGGTACATCTTGATCTATTTTAGGATGCCTCCACATAGATAGCCAACTAGGATTCTAATGAAAGACCATGAGGACATCCCACCCAGTGATGAGGCATCAGCTTAGAGACCTGTGCTATAGATGGTCCTACCAGGTGGTGCACCGGCTTTACCACCACCCGTTGATTCACAGTTACTAATGGTGTTACTGGTAGAGGAAATACGTAGAATCATTTCCTTGAATGAGTTTTAGAGATAGATACCTCCAAGGTTTAGGAGAGATACATATCCTCAGGTCACTGAGGACTGGCTGGATGCGGTTGCACGAGTCCTTCTCTTATTAAGGATGCCACTTTACCAGATAAAGATCGTATCTTTGAGCCTTCTTCAAGGATCGATAGAGAGATGGTGGAACTTGACGATTTAGAATCATTATGTGGAAACCCTCGCCAAGACATATTTTGAGAACATCTTCTGGGAGGAGTTCTTCTAGGTGATGTTGTGCTCTGTGCATATACATGAGATACTACACCAACAACAGGGTAGCATGACAGTAGCAGAGTACTCTATGAGGTTCACCGAGCTTTCTAGATACTCTACAGACATGGTGAGATACATGTTCTTCAAGGCTCGATCCATTGATTAGTGATTTCATCGGGATATCATGGTGTCCATGGTGTCTTACCACATCCCTACTCTGGATGGGGTGATGGAGAAAGCCCTCCTTGTGGGGAGATTCCTGGCAGAGCTGGTGTGGGTGGATGGAGCCATCAGCAGACACCAGGTGGAAAAGTCTTTAGTGATGATAAGTAGACAATAGACACGGGGACCCAAGCAGTTTAGATCATTCAGCGGATGACCCCATGACCTAGGGTCGGTCATACAGGGCTTCCAGTGAAGGGGGAGTCAGTAGGGAGCCAGGTTGTGCTTCATGTGTGGAGGGAAGTGACACATGGATCGTGACTACCCAACCCACCGCACAGACGATTAATGGGTGGTTGAGAGACCACCAAGGTAGAGGCAGAATTTTTGGGGAGAAGGTCTATATAGCAGCGGGTGTGGAAGAGAAATAGGTCAAGCATCAGGTGGTGGGTGACGGTTGAGGTACTTACACCACCACCCCCAGGCGGTCCACCCCGGCCTTAGAGGGTAGTGTATAGGGGTGGGCTGAGCTTTAGATAGTGGAGGCCTATGACCACGGCGCTCTAAATATGATTATAGGTATGATCTATGTATTCTCCCCCTTAGATGCAGTTCTTATAGACACAGGTTCCAATCACTCTTTCCTTTCCATATATCTCATTCAAGGCTCATAGATTCTGGTGGAGATGTTGGCTCGATCCTTACTATTAGAGACTTGTATGGGAGGGGATTCGATGATTAGACACTAGTGATGGAAATGTGAGATTACTCTTGGAGGTGATAGATTTGGTTGGGATCTCCTAGTAAGGGCATTGACGCCTTAGGACGTCATCTTGGGTATGGACTGGTTATCCATAGTTCATGATCAGATCGACTGTATTGGGCATAGAGTGCGGTGTGTCCACAAATATGGGACCATATTTTCCTTCACCAACAAGAAGGGACCTCTTGCGGCATAAGACTGAATTTCTCATAGGAGGGTGAAATCGATCACTAACCAGTTGGCTATCCTCACTCTCGGTGTGGTGGACAAGAGGAGTCAAGCATTCTTGTAGTGGTGGAAGAGTATGAAGAAATATTTCTTGAGGATGATCCAGGACTACATTACTATAGATAGGTAGAATTATTCATTGATATGTACCCTGAGATGGTACCGATATCCACACTAGAATATCGGATGGCTCCCTCATAGCTTCATGAGTTTAGGGTACCACTGGAGGACTTGTATTCGACTGGCTTCGTGAGGCCTAGCGTTTCACCATTGGAAGTCCAAGCTTTGTTTTCCAAGAAGGAATAATGAATCTTAAGTCTATGTGTGGACTACCAGCGCCAAGACCAGGTGACCATGAAGAATAAATATCCACTACCATGAATTGATGACCTCTTCAACAAGCTGAAGGGAGTGATGTGGTTCTCAAAGATAAAACTCAGATCAGACTATCACCAGCTTCAAGTACATGATGAGGATGTACTTAAGAAAACCTTCATATGTTGGTATGGCCACTACGAGTTCTTGGTGATTCCCTTCAGTATGAACAATTCCACATCAGTGTTCATGGGACTTGTGAACATGATCTTCCAGCCTTACCTCAATTATTTCAAGGTGGTCTTCATTGATGACATCTTGTTGTACCTAGCATCAGAAGAGGAGCATGCTACACACCTGCGGATAGTCCTAGATAAACTATGAGTGCAATAGCTTTATGGGAAGCTCTCGCAGTGTCAGTTCTGGATTTTGGAGGTCCACTTTCTATGACATTTCATCTTAGATGCTAGAGTTTCTGTGGATCTGGCGAAGATAGAAGCAGTTCTTACTTGGGAGCCGCCCAGGAGTGTGACTGAAGTGCGGAGTTTTTTTCGGGTTTGGAAGGATATTACCATAGGTTCGTGCCTGAAATTTCCAGAGTATCAGCACCCTTATCAGATTTGAAAGATAATGGATGACCCTTCGTGTGGATAAAGAAGTTTCAACAGAGTTTCTAGGAGCGGAGGCAGATACTGACGAGTTCCCCCATATTAAGACAACTACAGGGGGATTTGGGTATGTGGTTTTTTGTGATACATTATGGACTAGATTGGTTTGTTTCTTTATGTAGATGTGAGTAGTGATCGCATATAGTTTATGAAAGTTGATGCATCATGAGAGGAACTATGTGACTGATGTCCAGGTGTTAGTAGAAGTGTTCTTTTCTATGAAGATGTGTTAGCACTACTTGATGGGTGAACGTTTTACCATCTACTCTAACCACAAGAGTCTTAGGCATATCTTATACTATAAGGATCTAAACATGAGATAGTGACGATGGTTGGAGTTCCTACAAGACTATGACTTCGAGGTAGTCTATAATCCTGAGAAGTGGAACGTGGTGGCAGACGCACTCAAAAGAAGATCCGGGATGCAGCTTCTATGCGAGGAAATGGAGCAGCTAGCCACTATGCAGATATCCTTCGTAGTTGATGATGGAGCATCTTACCTTCAGTCGATGAATGTCACTCCCTAACTCTTATAGTGAGTTAGGGAGGCACAACTTGTGTATGTTGACTAAAAGGCCTAATGTGCTCAGTTATCCTTAGGATAGGCTCCTGATGGATTTTCGATAGGTGGGGACAACATCATTATTTTTAGAGGGTGTATAGTTGTACCAGTGGCGTTTTGAGAGGATACTATGAGAGAGTTCCATGGATCCCCCTTGGAAATACATCCTGGAGTGGTAATGATGTACCAGGATCCCTGATGTCAGTACTGGTGTCCAGATATTAAGAAATTGGTGGCCGATTTCATTTCATGGAACCTCACTTGTCTCCAAGTGAATGCTGAGTATTAGGTTCCAACAGGCTTGGCATACCCATTTGAGGTACCAAAGTGCAAGTGGGATGGTATCTCAATATAATTTTTGATAGGATTTCCATTTATTTCCAAAGTACACAATTATATATGGGTGATTCTTGACTGTGTCACCAAGTCGGCTCACATCCTACCCATCCAGGAGTAGGGATCGGTAGAGGGCATGTTATACCTATACATCCAGAATATAGTGCACCTTCACGGTGTTCCATCGATTATCATCTCATTCCATGATTCTTGATTCACATCTTGGGTATGGAAGGGATTACATGATGCGTTTGAGACTCATCTGTTCTTGAGAAAATCTTTTCACCCATATACTGATGGTTAGACAGAGCAAAAAAAAAATAGACCTTGGAGGACATACTTCATGCTTGTGTCCTTGATTTTGGTCATATTGTGGAGGTCCACCTTCCACTAGTGGATTTTTCATTCAATAATAGCTTTCAATTCACCATTATCATGGTACCATTCGAGGATTTGTACGAGCAGCCTTGAAAATCACCTCTATGCTAGACAAACCCAGGGGAGTCAGGACTCATGGGTCTAGAGTTGGTAAGGTCTACCACTGAGAAGGTGCAGATCATCTAGGAGTGGATGAAAACTTCATATAGTGGGCATAAATTTTATGATGACAGGAGAAAGAGGCCCTTGATGTTTGAGGAGGGAGACCATGTGTTCCTTCAGGTCTCACCCAAACGGGGATTGCGGAGATTTGGCCGGGGTGGAAAGTTATCTATGAATTTCATTGGGCCTTTCCATATTCTGAGTAGAGTTGTCAAGGTGGTGTATTACCCAGATCTCCCCCATAGATGGACCAGGTGCATGATGTTTTCCATGTGTCGCAGCTGAGGAGGTACGTGCATGATCCATCACACGTCATCGACTGGGGTGAGCAGGACATTGACGATGGGGTGATGTTTGCATAGTTACTGGTGGATATGGAGGATCGATATGAGTGGGTCCTTCATTGATAGTTGATTCCTCTGGTGCACATTAGGTTTCAGCATAGGAATCTCCTGGAGAGAACATGGGAACGAGAGGATCAGATTCCTTCTTAGTACCCCAATTTGTTTATTTAGCCTTGTTTTTGCTTACGAGGGTGTGAATCCCTAAAGGTTTGGGTAATGTAATGTCCCTAGAATTTTATGTAAATCATTTTTTAGATTATATGGGATTATTTTGAGATTAAATTATAAGAAAAAACCTGATTTTGAGGCCTGGTAAGCTTGAAATAATGTTTTTAACTTTTTTTAGTTCATTTAAATAAACGTGCGAGTGGGCTTTTCTAACTTTTATACCGGCACTCAGATCAAAAAATAATATGTCACCATTGAACTCAAAACGTTCATATTTTACTAGAAAGGACCTAACATTGACCAATGAGGTTCGACTAAAAAAGTTATTTTTCAAACTTTTTGGGACAAAAATAAAATTATCATAAAAACTTATTTTGTTTGTTTGTTTCCTTCACCATTGAGCGGTGACATGTCCACACTGTAGTGTAGTGATAAGGTAACAATGATTCTCCTTAGTTGAATCCCTTTAATGGATTGTTAATGTGTATCATAATGACTCGTTAAATGAAGCTTCACTGATACATTGTTTCATAAATGAAACAGTGTAACAGAAATGCTATGATGTGTTTATCTTTTAATGGATTAATAGGTTTGAAAAAACTGGATAAAAAATGCGGAACTACTATGAAAAATCAACGGTGATGAATTCTCTCCAAAAAACTCTGGAAAATCACTAGCAAAATTGATACACATCAAAGAATGGGACCGGTGAGTGATGAACACTGATAGCATTGAACACTTGAATCTCTGCAGACGGATCGCCGCCAACAACAAGTTTCCCTCCGGCGCGAATCTATCCCATGTAGGGTTTTTTTGAGTTTCCCCATTCTTCAATCTTAAAAAATGAACACGGATCATGCCACGAATAGTTTGTTCTGTAGATCACTTTTTCTGGAGGGAGGGTGCTTTTTCTTGGGGCTTTCCACTAAGATTATTTATTTTTTCATATGGAGTCCTAATATTAACCCCCCCCCCCCATGTTTTAAACTCTAATGCAGAGGGCACGGGCCGGAATGAATAAGGCCCATTCCCCCTACACCTTGTGTGTTCTTCATGGATGAACCTCCATGTTGATGATGAAGTTATTTCGAGGCCTTAGTAGAGAATGAGGAAACCCCTAGAGGTCGGAGGTGCAGACAGAATAAGGAACTGACCACCGGAGCAGAACCGATGGTCTGCTAAAGGAACCACCTGCATGCCACGATGGCATGCTGAAGGAGGCGTTGTGGCCTGCCCAGGCTGTACCAGTGTAGTAGGTGCCACTGGCAGTGGGCCGACGGCTGGAGGATAGGGGCGCGGTCATCTGACCGCATCAGTGGAGAAACCTGCACCATGTGTGCCTCAGTTTTCCGCTGGCACGTGGTCCAATGAATGCGTGTGGGACCAATAAGCGTGGCCAAATTGGCTAGCCATGAGGCGCCGAACCAGATGCCACATGGCGTCCGGGATGGAAATAAAGTTGACCAACTATTGCGATCCAGTCCAGTGGGATAAAATATTTTTGTTGGGTGGCTTAGGTTGGGAATGAACCGACCCTCCAGTTCCGGGCTGGACTGGATGGAACTGGGTCGATGGGCGACCCGGCGGGCTAGACCCCTGGCCAAACTGGGCCAAGTCCAGCAAGGCCCAATGGGCATTGCCTAGTGGCCAGGCCAGACCGGGTCGACCCCGACCCAAGCTGGGTTGGTTCAGATCGGTCGAACTAGGTCGAGGCAAACAGGGCCCATGGGCCATGTTGGTCGGGTATGTCCGACTGGGTCGGACCGGGCCCAGACACAACTGGTCCCCAATTACTAAAATGAAAATATCTTTCAGACCGAGTGTCATATTGAAGATCTGTTTTCGGAATTAGAACCCTTTAAATGAGGTGCTTCTTTTTTCATACTCTAAGGAGGTTTTCATGGAAGTTGAAATGCGACAAATGGCTTGAGGATCAGTTTCTCCCAGAATCAAGCGCACAATGTGCGAGAATCCGATGTCTAACTGAGACACGAAGAATACAGATAAGAAACCATGTGTGGATAATCTACAACTGACCCTATTTGGAAACACTATAATGGCCTAGTGGGAAGAATATTTGTGTGAACCGGGAGGCCCGTGGTGGGGAGCATCTTTGTGTGACCCAGCAGACCCATGGTAAAATCAGGGTTGAGTACCTCAGTATGATGTCCAAGGTGGTAAGTTGCTCGGTGTGACTTGGAAGGCCAACAGTGGGGAGTGGCTCTGTGTGACCCAGCATACCCACGGTACTCATCATAGATGAGTACCCCAGCAGTCCAAGGTATTTAGTATTACGACTGATAGTCTTGCTTCCCGTACTTTGGATTATACAGGTGTAAGTTGTCTTACTTCATGATTATGATTCATTGTTTGCTTTTCGGATTTCTTTGGAGTCTTTCCTTTCTGTTTTTTGGGTTCTCTACTGAGTAATTTGTTACTCACCCCTACATGGGCTTCGCCCACTTCTGTTGTTTCTAGTGAAGACGACTGCTACCTTGATGAAGGACTTGGGAGCCTTGGACCCGGTGGTTCCCAATGATATCAGGCAGGTGGGGTGTGTTTCTACGTCTGCTGGAATCTACTATACACTTACCCATTAGGAGGGGTTTTCAGTAGATGTATTTTCAGAGATATTATGTACTTTCCTATTTTTCAGTTTATCTTTGGTTTGGTTTATATTCTACCCCATTTGACCTGCAGCTTACACCTTTTCTCAGTGGTTGTTTAGTGGCATACACATTTTACCCTTCGTGTCCTTGGGACGTGGTTTTGTGTGTGTGTGTGTGTATAGGTACTTAGGAAAATGCCTCCCATTTGTAGGATGACACCTTCGGCGCTAGTCACCAAGATATGGCCTTTGGGAGGCGGGCTTGGGGGAGTCATGACATGGGCCCTGGAGGATGGGTCATTAAAATGAGGACAAACTTTATCAATATATACATTCATATTGAAACTGACATATGAAATGTAAATAACATTCCCCAACCATAAACAATAACCATTCGGAGTAATATGTTGAATGGTTTCAAGATAGCACTTCCATAGTCAAACTAATAATAAACCATTCAATAAAATGAGGTAGATAATATCATAAAATATTTTACCCAATTATACCTATTATTTAACAAAAGTTTTGAAATAGATTAAATTACTCTTATAAAATCATCGAGTAATTCTTGATATAAATACTCTTTTACTTTGAAAAGAAGAGTTACTTTGGAAAAATCATTATATAAAAACAGAAGTAAAATAATACAGTTTTATAATAATACAATGTGTGATTTTAGAAAAATAATGGTGTCTAAAAATAGATTATGTAGTGTACTTTTTCATAGGTATGAATTCGAGAAGTTCCCTTAGACAGGCTTGTATTTCGGGAAGAATTTTTGAAAGATCCTTTTATATCATGTAACTACCCATAAAATAAATAAGGTTTCAGGTTAGTAAACATATATAGAACATTACCAAATAATTTATGAGGAGTACATAAGAATAAATAAAAATTCCACTGAGTTACGTATAGAATTAGAGTAACCCGAATGAAAATGGTGGTTTGGGTAGAAAACCCTTACCTTATGTATGAATATGTTCCGCTCTTGAACTTAAGGTCCTAGAATATTAAATTAGACTTATTGATAACTTAATTCAGAAAATATTGGAAATTAATTTAGTATATCATAATTTTATTAGTTTATTTATGGTTATTTTTATGGGTTAAGAGATTCAATATCATCGTTTGTGACTGCTCGTTTCATTAGTTTTCATGATCAGTTCGTTTTTATGGAAGTTAATGTAAAATGAGAACTGAATCCCAGAATTGATGTTATATGTTATTAATGTTCATAAATAAGCTTAAATGATCATATAATTCATTTTTTTTACTTTTAGTGAGGATGAATCATTTGATAAAATTTTAATGATAAATGCTTGGATTAATTTGGTGCTTTTTCGATCACCAAAAACTCGTTTTTTTTATAAATTAATACCATATTTAAAAAATTATTACATAAAATTAAATAGGATATTATATATATATTTATATATATATTGATCTGTTCCAACCATAAAATGGTTTCATGACTATAATTTAAGACGGTAATAGAAGTTGGAAACTCGTCACCCTTGAATGTGATAAATTAACACATCTCGGATGATGTTTTCATTTCTAGTATAAAAGGAGGGGAAATGAGAGATGATGATGAATTTTTATATTATTAATACAAAATTATAGTAAATTTAAGGTACAAGAGTTTTCAAAACATTTGGAGGAAATTATGTGATGAAAGAAAAGCAAAGAATGGAACTTGAAAGAAAATAAAAGAAATGAAAAGGGGAATTTACCTCTAGGATTTATCTTCCTTGAGAGCCTCTTTAGAGGAGAAGATTTGGTCTTTTGAAGAGACCAAGGTCTTCTTGATGTGGGGGGATCTTGGGAGGATATTATAGTATAATTCATACAAGTCACAAGGCTTGAGAGCAGTGAAGAGAAGAGGGAGTGAGGGGTGGTTTTTATAGTGGAGGAGAGGAGTGATTCTTGATTATCTTATTCATTATTTTATTATTTTGACCAAGAAAAGCAATAGTATTTATTATTGTGACCAATAATAGTAATATGTGCATTTTATTTCGATGTAATTGTTTCTTATATCATCCATGATGTAATAAATTGTGTATTTAACCTATAATTTATATATACAGTAAATTACAGTATTTCACTATTCTTTAAATTTTCAATTATTTCATAAAAATACCAAAAATTCACCATTTCCATTCTTCGATGTGTAGAGTCAAAAAATGGACACCATTTTATCAAAATAATTTTATAAATAAGAAAATTTTAATTTTTAATTAACATCATTATTTCCTCAAAAAATTCTGTTTTAAAACCAAAACCGATTTTATAATACCCTGAAAAATTAACTATAAACTTATTAAATTATTCTAAAATCCTAGGATAAAAAAATATTTTTTCAGGAACATATTTTTTGAAAATCAATTAATTTATATATTTAAAATTTTAATTAAATATTTTACACATTCAAGACACATTAATACCTTTATTTATGTTCTTCTGGAACACATATGTATGATTTAATTTTGGGAAGGGTGGGACATATATCTCTCTACAATGTATTGGGTAAAGATTTATATCTAATTAGATGTAAATAAATGACTTTTTCCACCAAATGTTCTTGGGAGTGAGTCAGGGATACCAATATGGTATGATAATTGAACTCGTACTTCCATGATAGCCTTGGAAGTGATTCCTCGACTACTATGGAAATCATTATTATATTTTTAAGTGTCTTCCAAAGAGTTTTATTCCTATGTTATTATTTCATGGATCATGTTATTTATTTCAATATGATTCATCAGTTATGAACTTTCAATATTTATGGAACTATTCTTGGTTTAGATCTTTAATATATAGGGAATGATCTTCTATTTTCATGATCATGTTCTCATACCCTTATTCTCTTGATTATTTTTACATTTCTCCATTATTTACCTTTACTAAGAATTTGAACTCAACCCTTTTTATTATTCCTTCCACCCAATTTACGAAGATATGTGTTATTTTTTATGTGTATAAGAAGGGCTCTAGTCAAGAATAACCTAGTGGGATTTAATGTATCCCAATTATGTACTAGTGTTTATGTTTCAATGTTTCCAAAGGTGCTAGACTAATACAGTCTTTGGGTGATTATTTGATTAAAGAATTAAGTATTCCAAAAAATTAATGTAATTTTAATGTATGAAAAGTGAGAGTCGCTATAATAAGTACTCAATTTTTATTATAGTATTTATATGCTTCAAAAATAGATTTTCCCCAAAAATTGGTTTTTCTTTTTTTTGTGAGAAATAAATATTATTAATTTCTGAAAATTTTAGAAAATGTATTAAAAAAATGAACTTCATTTTTTAAATCATAATGTAAAAATTTCTTATAGAGTGAATTTTTTATAATTTTTTGAAATGATTATTTATTATGAATAGTGAAAATAATAATTTTTATTGAAAAAATCATTTTCATTTAAAACATTTCCAATGTTCCATTTTGTTTAAAAATTGTTATAAAATTTGAATTAGTACATTTATATTATTAAAAATCTAATATATTTCATTATAATTAATTTTATGATGGATTTTTGTTTAAAAATGGGTTTTTTGAAGCATTATACATGAGAAATATTTTAGTTATATTCAGATCTTTTAAGTAACTCTATGTGTGTCATTTCCCTCATTTATAAAAGGACACCCCTTCTCTATTTTTTTACACCACATTAATCCATATAGATAAACCAAAAACTACCCCATACCATTTTAAAATTACTTATCCATAAATTATAAATGATTTTATTGTTAAAATACCATTCCAATGGTTCTTAAGAAATGTTTTAAATGAGGCATACCGAAGGAGACGTAG
Source organism: Viscum album (assembly GCA_963277665.1). NCBI lineage: Eukaryota > Viridiplantae > Streptophyta > Magnoliopsida > Santalales > Viscaceae > Viscum > Viscum album. Next base: position 1,070,209,418 of record OY728121.1, on the reverse strand, counting down.
TCTTCCTATCTGACATATTTAAAATTATTTTCTCTATTACATCCTCTAAATCTAGGTTATTCTTTATAAAATAATTAATTTAGTATTGTAAATATATTTAAATGATATTATTATTATTTAACTACCATTATCCACACTATTTTCGATAAAATGCTAAGTTAAAGGTTTGGTTGTGCGTACGCGTGGACTACCACCTCTATTTAGTGATACCATTTATTTTTTATCACCATGTTTAACATATGGGAATTAGGATGGTTTTAATATTTATACCTAATATTTATGAAATTATTAATACTCTAGAATTATAATTTAATATCAACCTTATTACCTTCTTAACCTTTGAAAAATGATAATGTTACTTGTGTTTACATGTGACTACCGCCTCTACGAAGCAATGTGATCCATTTTTCATTTCTATTATACATATCTAGTGTAACATCATATTATTTTTGTAGGTAATTCTCAACCCTCCTTTTTTATCATTCTTTATTTGGTGTTCATCTTGGGTTTCTTCAAGTGAAATTTTGCATATTTCAGAAAATTATGGGCGATGCACAGTTAGCACACAGTTTCTCAAAACTGTATACCCACCTAGTGTAAACTAAGAATACCCAGATAGTGGGGGTTTTCATGTTTCCCACATAGTTTGACAAACTTTTTACCCAAATAGAGGGTTGCACGGTTAGGGTGTATGGTTTTTCTAACCTTGAATACCAACCCAACTAATCGTGCGAACAATAATTTTTATTTCGAAAAATTATCTTAAAAATTCCTAAGCCTCTTCTTAACCTACTCAAACCTAACTTTGGATTACTCAAAATCCTAGGTCTTTTACACTCTCAAGAACCATTTTATGATCCAATAAACCCTTTTCATGGAGGATCTATGTCTGGATAATCTCATTTGATCATTCTCTAGGGATTAATTATTCTCTTATCCCATCTCTCTCAATCTCTCTTTCTATACTCCGTAGGGTTTGTTAGATCATCATGTGTTTTATTTATCTAAACACCTTTATTTTGAATCTTGATTCTTGGTTTGATTCATTGATCTTTTTTTTCTTTAATCATTGGTAATTCCCTCTGTGGGTGTTGAGTTTTTATATACCATGAATAAAGTAGGTATTTTTGTTGAGATTTTCCATTTAATAAACCCTTTATTTTCATTATTGATTTAGATTAATATCAATTAAATTATGAAAACCAAATTTTTCATGAACTGGACTATAAAATTAGACTCATATTAATTTTTTGGGAAAACCCATGATCTAATGGAATTGGAAATTGGGGTGTGATTTGAGTTTGATGAAAATTTTGAAATTGATTTGTCAAATTTTATTTTGAGAAAATGGGGTAAACTGATTTGATAAGAATCTATTTTTGGTTTTATCATGAAAAATGAATAAATTTATTAAAAACCCATGTTTTTGTTTTTAAAATAAAATATTCATTTTGAAACTCAAAATGTTGGGTTTATTTTAAACTAATTTGAAATAATTTTACCATTATTGATTGGTTTATTAATAACATGTGAGCTTGGGTTGTCAGTGGGTTATTTAGGACAAGCATTCTAGGATGTTAATTCCCTAGAAATGGATTGAATATGGCAACACTAATTAGACATTATTTGGTTAGTAATTTTCCCTTATGTTTATGTGAATGGTTGAAATTCACCCTTAAGTGGGAGTGGGTATTGTTGTGATCATTAAAATGAGAGTGTTAGGATACTATAAACAAGAACTGTCATAGTACATGGCAGATGATCATATTGATTTTTGTGATTAATTTAATATATATTTCATTTATTATGAAACTACTTTACTCATTCCCAGTGATTTATATAAACTTCTTTATATAAAATGTTTACATAAGCCATTTTTTGAAATTTTTCCATCATTTGAAAGGAAAATCATGTTTTGTTTAAATATTCAATTGTTCTTCCAGACATATTTTATTTTAAATTCAAAGAATATTTTTGTTTTTTTATTCTGGAATCTTATTGTGGAGCACTTTTTGAGTCCCTAGTGGGATTTTGAGCTAACACCCTTCCTTTTCCTTTATAAGGTTGTATATTTTCTATTTCTAGGTTAGAGTAAAGGGAAATCACCTCTTGGAGCGGTTGATATTCTTGACAGTTTGGTATTAGAGTGTTAATACCATCAGGATGGTTGAGTTTTATCTTGTTCTTTTGGTACATTAGTGGTGTACTATTTGGGTTTTGAGATACCTATTTTGTTTCTGGTAGTGTCTCCTTTGGGAGTTTTCTTTAAGAATAATGACTTGTTTATTTTCTTCTGTTTTTTGTGTGGTAAAAGTATTCCCTCTTTTATCTTGTATGATGCTAGGTTCTTGTATTTTATTTTAATGGATTGGGAATTCCCTATATGATATGTTATTATTAGATAAAGTATCAAGGTACTAGGGCATCCAGGAATGTTTGTGAAAAGGCGGTATCAAAGGCTCTTGTTGTGCATCTTGCTATTATGTCAATATGCATTTTTGAATATTATCGAGACATATGAGGTAGTTTTGTATGAGTGTATGGCTAGATCCAATCATAATGATACTTAATTCACTTTGGGTGGTCTGTGAAAAGTGTCTAGAGGATTATTTTTACTATTTTTTCTGATTTAGATTTGGATATATTGAAATTCAAATTCTATCTATTATATGATAGGATTAATCTCCCTGTTGCTCTTTTTTGAGTGTTGATATCAATAACATTCAGATGGATTCAATGTTTTTTTTGATGTTGTGTAGCATCCTTACTTAAAGAAGATGTGTTAATAGGATCTAGAAGGAAGATTTTTATGAATCCCATTGACAAAATCATCTTGTGGACCAAAATCTAGTTGAAATTATTGAGCATGATATTCAATCTATGGGATAGGCACCTACACCCGTTCCCACTTAGGCACTAGTTTTGGAACCTAAAATGGATGAATTTTGGAGTCATGATTAGGATTTCTTTATCCATAGGCCATCAGTGTTCCAGGGTTCTAATAATCCTCAATATTATATGTATTGGTTGAGTAGAAATGATCTTTTTTTGAGTTATTGGAGGCGATGAATGAAATAAATTTGAAATGTTACACCTTAAAGATGGAGCGGGCCTAGTAGGATATATTGGGGGAAAATGGTGACATTGAATAAGCACGAGGTATTATAGTGGAATTAATATAAATTTCTTCTCCTCGACCAATTATCTAGGGTCTATGTTGCTGGCTAAGGTTGTGGAGTTTTTCAAACTTGAGTAGGCTGACAGGACCATGACAAAATATGTGAACCAATTCACTAATCTTATGTAGTTTTCACATAATATTATATTTAATGGGAAGATGAAGACTTAATTGTTTTAGATTGGAATTGGATATAATTGTCTTTCTCATTTTTTTCTTTTTGCAGCTCTCCTATTATGTTTACATGCTAGATAGGGTGTTGATGGTCAAGCTTGATCTGTTTGGTAAGTCAGGGTTAACGGGTGTTCCTTTTTCTCCCAGTGAAAGTTCCATGAGTTCCCATAAAGTAAATAGAAACTATTTTGAGTCTCGTTCTGGTTCGTAATGTTTTTGGAAGATTATATTTGACATGATTCTAGTGTGGGAAGATTGGGCATTCAAAACGGGTTTACACTAGGGTACCGAAGAAATGTGGTTCCTGCAGACTCTCAGGTCAATTGAATGAATTATTTTATTACTATTCTTCTCCAAATCGTGAGATGGTATCATTAGAACCAAAATATATTGTATTAAAATCATAGTAATAAATATATATATATAAGTGGTTCCATCCACAAGAATCTATAACGAAGATTCTTCTTGCAGTGAAAGAGTCACTAGACGAAGCATATATGTGTCCAGAAACTATGAGAGTTACCATCACTGTAGACCCATATTTAGTGACTAATTTATTTGATAATGGTTTATATAATTCATTCATATCTACTCATATTCAAAATCATAAAAATATTCTTATGTAGGTTTTATCTAATGTGATGGATATTACTACACCAATTGGAACAAGAGAGATAACTGTCTATTTTGTCCTCTTTGGGTGTTATTTTCATCATAAATTAAGCTTTCTTTAGATTTTTTGGTTCTCAACATGAACCCTCATGATGTAATTTTTTTGATGTATTTGATAATTAATAATAAATTCAAAATGATTGTTATCTTCTATGGGTATCATATATTTTTTCTGAAGGGTGTTCCATTTCATTAAGGCAGATTGGGGCCTGAGGTCAAGCAGTGGTAGAACTTCCTATCCAGGGTTGGGAAAAGTAATGTTAGTGCTTATTTTTTAATTGGAGTGAGGATCATTGAGTGATTATCTCTATCTAGTATTAGGATAATTTCCCTAATTTTTTTCTTCTGAATTCTCTAGTTTTACATTGATAAGAGAGGTAGTTCTCTCTGTTGATTTAGTATCGGGTACCCACCCAGTATCTATTACTTATTACCGTATGGAACCCACTAAAATGAAATATTTTAATACTTGGTTGGATGATATATTAGAGAAATGATTTATTCACCCAAGAATGTCACTTTGGGTGAGACCTATTCTCTTCACAAAGAAAGTTTATGGAACACTTTGGCCTATGTGTTGATTACCAAAAACTCAATTGAGTTTCGGAAATGAAAAAGTATTTGTTTCCATGGATTGATTATCTTATTGACCAGTTCAAAGAGTATAAGTGGTTATTGAAGATGGATCTTCATTATAGTTACCATAAGTTGAGAATTAAATAATTTTACATTCATAAAACCACCTTTCGGAGAAGGTATGGATATTATGAGTATCTTTTCATGCTCTCTAGTCTAACCAATTTATGTAACGCCTGAAGCTCGAAACGCATAAGTGAAGATGAGAAGAAAAATATAGCCAATTGACCAAGTCTTAATGGAAATTCCTCTGACCATGGTTTCTCCACACTTAATGACAAATTCACTAATAATGGAGTTTTACCACCAATTTTAGGCAAAGGGAAGAGGCTAAGGAAATTAGGATGCATAACAAGCTTCCAAAATTTGTCACATTCAATTATAGCCATTAAAAAGGTGTGACAATTCATCATAAAGACACAATAAGGAGAGTAAAATTCCCCAAAACGAGTTAAAAGGTATAGGAAACTCAAAAAGAAAATAAAAAACAAATATGAACAATTTACCATGCCATTTAATTACCCAACTAACTAATGTTGTGAATTTCCTTCTTAATGATGTTTTCTCTAAATTGTATCTCCTCTTTAATGTGTTTCTATGAATTTTATTTCTTTGACATGTGTATAATTCATTTTGGGACCCAAATATGTGTGTTTTGGAACATCATGGTATTGGATATTAGAAATTGTGTGCTGGTCCAATTCGAATAATAATTGGGCTTTAAATTTTTGTCAAGAAAAAAATTATTCTACTTAGGTTGGATCTGATCTATATCATTCCCTTTGTTTTAGAGGACTTTCCCTCAAATCCATGGAATCTTATTCTTCAATTTATGGAAATAATCCCCCAATGTTGAATGTTTAAGAAACACTACCAAAATAATAAGGTAAATATATTTTATAGGAATTATTTCTCACTCGATCAAGAACCATGAATGGACCTTTAGATATTGGTGCCATCTTTTTATCCATTTTTATGGGAATATATTCTTGATAATGTGAATGCAAAATTTTTTCTAGGTTTGAAAATTTCATGCTTCCAATGATTGTTTTCTCACCTCATGTTTGTTTTATTTGACTTCTATATATGAGATTGAATAGATTAATGAAGCTTCTTCATCTTATTTTTATTTTTTTCTACATTCAATATTCACTTGAAAATTGAGTGGCAAAGAGAAAAATTCTATAACAGTGATTGGATTGATTCCATAAACCACATCAAATGGATAATGCTAAGTTATATCCCTAAGATATCTATTGTATGAAAATTTATCTTATGAAATATATAAATCCCAATCTCTCATACTCATATTCACCAATTTTCTCAAAATATTTCCCATTTTATAATTGGCAACTTCCATTTTCTCATTAGTTTGAGGGTGATGGGATGTGCTAAAAAGAACTTCTATACAAAATTTCCCCCATAATGTCCTCCAAAAATGACTGAGATATTTAGTGTATCTATCTAAACTAATGCTATGGGGAATTCCATGAAGGAGAAAAATTTCCTTGAAAAGTAATTCTACCACTTTTATAAATATTCAAAATTATACAAAGGTATGAAATTATTCATATTAGAAAATTTATCAAAAAACACTTTTATTGAATATTTACCTCATTGATTATTTGGTAAATCCAAAATGAGATCCATGCTGAGATCTTTCTATGGCTGCTCAATAATAGGTAACAGAGTGTATAAACCAGACATGAAATGAATCATTTCTCTTTTAAATGTTCTATATCTTAATATAATTTCTTGGACACCTAATTACATATTCATCTAGTAAAAATTATTCTTTTGTATCACAAAGGTTTTATGAATTCTATGATGACCATTAAGTCCCCCTTCATGTGTTTCCTAGATGAGAATGTCCCTATAATTACCCTTTGGAACACACAAATTGTTTCTATTAAAGAAAAACCCATCATGTATAGAATAATCCTCCACAAATCCATTTTTACATTGGATTAAAATATCATTAAACTTCATATCCTACTGATAATCTTCTTTTACAAGATGAAATCCAAGAATTTGAGCATCTAGAATGGACCGTAATGAATACCTTTGAGATAAAGAATATTATACCAGGTTATCTATCCCCTTACTATATTTTCAAAAAAAATTGAATTATTTTAATAATTCCAACCACTTTACGCTCTTCAAACTCTGCTTATTTTGACCATTAATAAACCTCAATACCTAATGGTCAAGATGAAGAAAAAAAACTGATTTGCTCTCAAATAAAGAAACCAATTGTCAAGGGATCATGCAACCTCATAAAATTCCTAATCATAGGTTCTATAATTCCTCCTTCAATAATTCAATTTATCACTGAAATATGAAATAATATTTATTATTTGGATGAGAACAATACTTATCCCAACTCCACTTTCATCACATTCCACTTCAAAGTCTTGATCAAATTTGGGTAATGCCAAAATAGGTTCTTCAAAAAACTTTTTCTTATTGATTTAAAATGATTTATTTTCTACCTTTGACCACTATAATTTCCTATTTTTAAAGCATTCAGTGATGGGTTACATGCTATTGCTGAAACTGAAAAATAAGAGACTATAAAAGATACCAAACCATGGAAACTCCATACTTATGTTATGGATTATGGTTGTGTCCAAGACTTGATTTCTTCCACTTTTGATTGATCCAACATTATTCCTTCTTTGGTTACCACATATCCCAAAACACCACTTTTCTTGAAAATAACTCACATATTTCCGCTTTACATATAGATTTTGTTTTCAAATGATGGAAAATACCCACTACAGATTATCCACATGGATCTCTGCATCCTTGCTATAAATAGAAATATTATCCGAATAAATAACAAAAATTCAAAAATAAATTCTTTTAGAACATCATTTGGGAATCACATGAATTTTCTAGGAGAATTTGAGAGGATGAATGGAATGACTACCCACTCAAAAAATCCTCCCTTGGTTTTGAAAGTTTTTTTTCACTCATCTCTTTCATTCATTATAATATGGCAGTATCCACTACGAGTATCAACCTTCGAAATGATTGAAAACCCATGTAATTCATCAAGCATATCATCGAGTCATGGAATGGGAAACCTGTATTTAATGGTTATATTATTTATATCTCTAATATCAAGTAACATGAGATATGTAATGTCTTTATTCATCACTAATAATGATGGAACATAACATGGGCTCATTTTTGGCCTTATAAATCCTCGATCCATCAATTATTTTACTTGATTCTACAATTCCTTTGACTCTTTAGGATTACACCAATATGGTGGTTATTAGTTAAGTTCAAAATGGGTACAAGATCAGTTTGGTGTTCAATACCTCTAAATGGTGGTAATCTTGTTGACATATCATTGGTAAAACATTATGATATTCCCCAATCAAGGAATGAGTTAATAGATGATGATGGATCTTCTCTCCATGGCATGAAGTTTCTTTCATCAATAGAGTAAAAACTAGATTTTCTTATTTATTACTTTCTCCACTTGAGATTTGATGATAAAGAGGTTGTCTTTGGGTTCTTTTCGAATATATTTTTCTATAATGGTTTGGGGCGACTTCAAAAGACATAGTGTGATATTCTTTTCCCCATGTCAAAATGAATATGTGTTTTTCCTCCCTTAATATTTCAATTCCCTTTCAAACTGCCATGGACTTCTAAAAAAGTGACAATAATCAATTGGAATAACATCACACAATACCTCATCAACATAGTTATTACCAATAGAAAATGAAACCAGAAACTATTTGTTGACATGGAGTGTGCTCAAATAGTTCATCAATTTCAATCTTTATGAGCGGGGGTGAATTTGAGTTGGAAGCTTCAATTTCTCCACTAGTGTTGTTGATGAAACATTTTTATGGCTCCCACTATCAATAACCAATATGCATACCCACTGATTCATGGTGAAATGAATTTGGAACAATTTTTCTCTTTGATCTTCTTCAGGGATTATTTGATCTTGTAAATCTCTTCATAGCACAATCATGTTACCCACATCAGCTTCTTCCACAATATGTTCCACATTTTCATATTCTTCACCATCATGTTAATCCTCTTCTATTTCCATTTCAATCCCTCTGATCTCATTTATTTTAATAATTCGATTGATAGGGAATTTCTATTTCCATTTCAATCCCTCTGATCTCCTTTATTTTAATAATTTGATTGATAGGGAAATTGGCCTGATAATGACCATATATAGTACATTTGAAAAATGTTCGATTTCCACATTCAAAGGAGGGGGATTTCCTTTTTGGTTTTTCTATAGCCTTCCCTTTCCCATTATCTCGCATCTTATGCCTTCCAAATTCTTTCTCACCAACACCAATATTATTAGAATAGATACCTTTATAAAAATTTGTACCTTTATTGTAGTACTTGAGATCTAGTGGTTTTGATGTCTTCTTTTCCTTTTTCACCTTGATAGCTAGCTTAAAAACATCTTCAAGTGAGAAGAATGGTTGTAACTCTATCAAATGTGAAATTTATTCATTTAATGTATCCAAAAACATTAAAATAATTTTTTATTTGTACTATAAAACATCACATCACATCAATAAATGATAAAACTCTTAAATTTACTTTTCAACATATTTATCTACTTTTAGTAGACTGTACATTCAAAAATAAATCCCTTGCTTATAATTCTTGGGCTAAAATAGTCTCCTCAAAACATTTTTCAACTTCTTCCATGAGTGTATTTTTTTCTTTCTGATCACATTCGTTTTTTCTCTTCAGATTTTTTCACCAAAGAGATACACAATATATAAAATTCATAATGGATACCTTTCACTTCTTCTCATTAGAAAAAATCTTAAATTCAAAGAATCATTCGATTTCCCATATCCAATCTACAAAATCATCTAGATTCATACTTCTACAAAAATCTAGAATGCCACTCTTCAACCCTCTGTGAATATCTTCATTATCTCTTATTCTTCACATACCCACCTATAAATCATTGGAATCATCACAATTTATATGATCTTTATAAAATGGTGTCATATTATGCCTATTATATGTATATGGTCAATAGGGGCATTACTATAGTGGAAGGGAATATCCTTATTTTTCACTCAACAGTTTACAAATTTTCCCACTGAATTTTTAATTTGTGATTGCATCTATGCATTAGAAATTTATCATGGGGTAGGGGAGTAGAATATACTCCATTAAGAGACATGGTGGAGAGTAATAATAAGAATGCGATAGAACTTACTCATTATATCCTGCTACTCTAATACCAAATTTATGTGTCAACGGATGATCAAAATGTGTAAGTGAAGATGAGATGAAAAGTGTGGCTGATTTACCAAGTCTTAAAGGAAATTCCACCCACCAAGGTTTCTCCAGACTTAAAGACAAAGTCTTCAGTATTAGATTTGCACCACCAATTCTAGTAAAAGAGAAGAGGCTAAAGGAAGAAGGATACACAAAAAGATTCCAAAATTTTTCACATTCATGTATATCCATTACAATGGTGTAGAAATACATTATAAAGACACAATAAGAGTGTAAAATTAGACAATACGAGTTTCAAGGCATGGAAAAATCAAAAACCACATAAAATCAAAAAATAACACATTCCCATGCCATTTAATGACACTAATAACTAATATACAGAATTTCCTTCTAAATGATTCTTGTCTCCATGATATCTCCCCTATTTAATGTGATGCTATAAATTTTATTTTATTTCCATATGGATATTCATTTTGGCCCCCAAATAAATATTTTGTGTCCCATTATGGTTTTAGATGTAAAAAGGTGTGGGATTTTCTAATTCAAATAACAGTTGGGATTAAAAAATTTCTCAAGCCCAAAATTATCATCCTAGGGTTGGATCTCATATATATAACCAATTATCCTATGGTCTTTATGTATTTGATGAATATGATATTTCATGAGTATCTTAATAAATTTTTGTTGGACTTTATGGATGACTTCCTTATTTACTCTATGTCTATGGAGAATCATGTGCGTCATCTGAGAGCAGTTCGGGAATTGTTGAGAAATCATGAGCTTAATTACAAGCTATCAAAATGTGATTTATTGATTCATGAAGTGATGTTATTGAGACACATGGTGTCAGAACATGGTATCTAAATTGATCCTGATAAGGTTAAATCTATTATGACATGGGAGAAACCACATAATGATTCTGAGATTCATAGCTACTTGGGTTGGGCTATGTATTATCACCGGTTTGTTAATGATTTCTCAAAATTTTCTTCTTCGATGACCACTCTTTCTTAGAATGGAGTGAGGTTTTCTTGAGATGATAAATGATAGATTTATTTTCTTGCGATGAAATGTCTTTTGACTTCTACGTAGGGGTTAACTTGTCCAAAGGCTATTCAGGGCTATGTGTCTTCTATGATGCATCTAGTTCACATTTTTTATCTATTATTATGTTGTTTGATCACATTGTTTCTTATGGATCGTGGAATCTTGATCCAAACACAATGAATTACCTGACCCTTGACCTTGAACTCGTAGTTGTGATGAAAAATTTAAAGAGCTAGTGGAATTACCCTTTCATAGAAAGGTTTTCTATGTATTCTTACCACAAGAGCATGATTTATATCTTCTCTAAAAAATATTGGAATCTCTACCAGAGGTTTTGGGTGGATTACCTACAATCCTTTGATTTCAACATCACTTATACCCCAAGGAAATGTAGTTTCATTGCAGATGATTTGAGTAGGAAACTTTTAAACCTGGTTATAAAAGAATCATCAAAAGAGTGGAACTTGAGGCCTCTTTTTTCATAGTTTCATATTGGTGTTTGGGAAATGGGGGCTGGTGTTGTGTTATATAGGGTTCAATAATCACCTTCTCTTATTAAGATGATTCTTTAGGAGAAAGACCTCGATGTGAATTCTGTATCATTAGAGACTCTCTTTATGGTGGGGAGATAATTTCTAAGTGTATATTCTCTATAGATGTTATTCTATATTTTTATATTCGTTTTAGTGTTCCTTTAAATGTTAGAAAATCTATGATAGGGTATTTCTATTATTCCCAATGGGTTTTGCACCCTGGAACAACAAAGATTCTCTATGATATTTAGTGATAATTCTGGTGGTCGGATATAATATGAGACATCACTGACTTTATTTTATGATGTTATACATGCCAGTAGGTCACGGTAGAGCACCAAAGACCATCTGGCTTGCTTTATCTCCTTCCAGTTATGAAATAGAAGTGGGCTGATATTTTTATGGACTTTTTGGTTTGGTTTTAGAATAGAGAGATAAATAACAATGCGTTATGGGTTATGGTCGATAGTCTGAACTAATCGGCTCACCATATACCCATTCACGATGTAGAAAAAGTTTAGGATATGGTAAATCACTATGTTATCAGGATTTTTCATTTATATGGAGTTATATATGCTATAGTCTTGAATAGGGATCCCTGTTTAACTACACTCTTTTGGATAGGCCTTTAGAAGGCACTTGGATCTCGAGTTGGGTTGAGTACGAGATATCATCCACAGATGTACAGATAGATAGAGAGGTATGTACATATTCTCTAGAATATTCTTTTTGAATTCATCCTTAATTTTGGTGGATCTTGGGATGACCATTTGGGACTGGTTATTTTTTCTTATAACAATAGTTACCATTATATTGTCATAATGGCACCTTTTGAGGCCTTGTATGGCCGGTCTTGCAAATATATTTTTTTGGTCATAGATTGATATAGTTTTCTTGGTGAGACCATGTTTTTTCTAAAAGAAGATAGTAAAGATTCAGTTGATTCATTATAAAATGTTGATGACATAGACTTGGTAAAAAAATCTTAAGTTGATCATCGGTGTAGACCATTGAAGTTCTCAGTTGGTCACCATGAGTTCTTGAAAATTTCAACTCAATTGGTTCATCAAAGGCTTGGTTGGTTAGGGAATAATTCTCCACATTTCTTTGTACCTTTTGAGGTTATTGATCAGGTGGGTAAAGTGGCTAACCATTTATCACTTCATCCATAGTCGATTTTGATACATAATATGTTCTATGTATTACAGCTACGGAAGTATATTTCTGATCTATCTCATGTTTTGAGTTGAAGTGATCTTGATTGAGACTTATTGATTTCGGACTGAGGATTAGTTCATGATATAATTTTTGGGATGTTGATACCTTTGGTTTGAGTTCTATGATGACATGGTTTTGATATATATGATTCATGGGAGAGAGAGTCACTAATGAGAGACCAGTGGCCTCACCTTTTTGATATGTAAACTTCTTGACAGTCCTTCTGGGAAAGAAAATTTCTAGGTTGGGGTGGTCATAACATCTTTTCACTGTTTTTAGGTACCCATCATCTCTCCTTTATTATTATTCTTTGTTTGGGATTCACCCCCGATTCCTTCGGGTGAAATTTAATTTTTTTTTGGAGATTATGGTTTGGGCATGGTTGGTGCACATTTTTTCCAAACTATTCATTCACCTCGTGTAAACTGTGAAAAACTAGACATTGGGGGTGTTCAATATTGGCACATAATTTGAAAAACAAATCCACCCACCTAGTGCAAACTATGCACCACTGTATAAAGGTTCATGGTTTGGGTGAATGGTTTGTTTAACTGTGTGTCCCTTCCCAAGTAATCATGAAAAATTTATTTTTTATTTCTGGAATTTATTTTAATAATTCATGTACTTCTATTTCTTCACCAGATCGACCCTAAATCGGGATTACTTTAAATCCTATGTATTTTAGACACTTAAGAACAATTTTTAGCTCGTCCAAACTCCTATCAAGGTGAATCGAAGCACAGAGAATCTTGTTTGACCCCTCTCTAATGAGTAAATCTTCTCTCATCCCATCTCTACTTCTCTCTCTTTCATTCTTCCATAGGGTTGTTAGATCTTCATGTGTTTGATATATACAAACTCTTTTTATTTGGATCTTAAATCTTGGTTGGATTTCCAGATCTTCATTATTTTTGTTCATCATTGGAAATTCCCACTATAGGTGTTGAGTTTTGTGATATTGTGGAAAATTTAGGCGGATCCATTGATATTTTTCTTTTAATAAAAATTTTATTTTCTTGATTGATTTATATTTCTTTCAACTGAATTACTAAAATCCAATTCTATGTGAATTGGAATTTGAAATTGGATTATCATGAATTTTGTGGGAAACCCCCAATTCCAAGGGAATTGGAAATTGGGGTGTGATTTGGAATTGATGGAAATTGTGAAATTTATTTATGAAATTAACATTTAATAAAAATGGATTAACTTTATTTGATAAGAACCTATGATTTTTTTATCTTGAAAATGAATGATTTCATTAAAAAACCATGTTTTTGTTTTTAAAGTCAAATTGGAAATTGGGTGATTGTATTTTAAACTGATTTTAATTAATTTTACCACTTGATATTGATTGATTGAGAAATTTTTATCCTAGGTAGTTAGTGGGTTATTTAGGAAAAGAATGGTAGGATGGTAATTCCCTAACAATGTATTGATAATGATAACACTTACTAAACCTTGTTCGGTTAGTAAATTGACCTTAAGTGGGAGAAGATAATATTAATTTTCCCTTAAGTGGGAGTGGGTACTATCATAATCACTGATATGAGAGTGTGGGGATCCTATAAAAAGGAGTTATCATACTACATGGCATATGACCATGTTGTTTGTTGTGATTACTATGATATATATTCCATTGATTGTTAAACTACTTTATTCATGCCTATTGATTTATATAAACTATTTTTTATAAACTGTTTACATAATCCATTGTTTAAAATATTTCCATCATTATAATTTAAAAGAATGATTGGTTTTGTTGTGTAATACTTATTCTATGCTTATTTTATTTTAAATTGAAAGAAATATTTTTTTATTCATTATGGCATCATATTATGGAACACATGGTGATACACTACTGGGATTTTGAGCTCACACCATACCTTTACCTTCATGAATTTGTAGATTTTATACTTCCATGTTTGAGTAAAGGGAAATCCCCTAATGGAGGAGGTTGATTTACATGATCCTTTGGGCTGGGATTATTGATACCTTCAGGATGTTTTAGTTTTATCATATTCTTATGGAACTATGGTGGTGTATTGTTTCGTTTTTTAGATACCTATTTGGTTTCTAGTAATGTATCCTTTGTGGGATTTCTTTGAACATATGGACTTGTTTCTTTTCTTCCACTATTTATGTGTTAAAATGGCTCCCTCTTTTAACTTATATGATTCCATGTGCTATTCGAAAACCTGTGGGGATCGGGAATGCCTTTCAGACTATGTGAGTGTCAGCTGAAGTATCAGGGTATCTAGGATGGTTCATCACAGATGGTAATAAAGATATATTTAATGAATATATATGATATATATGAAATAATAAGTATTCTTTAAAGGTGAAATATCCTAGTGGGTCATTCTTTTCAAACATTAACATTATATAACTTTTTCAGAATACTTAAATAGTATAAAAATATATTCCCAAAGACTGTAGTTGGTATAGTGCCTTTGGAAACCTGGAAACATAAACACCAGTACATATGTGAGATACATCTTCTCCCACTAGGTCCTTTTTGACTAGAACCCTTCTTAGACATATTAAACATAGTACATATCATTATAATATGGGGAAAGGAAACATATAAGGAATCATTTGAAATTCTCAGTAAGGGTAAACAAGGGAGACATGTAAGAAAAAACATGATCATAAGGGTATGATAATGTGATCCTAAAAATAAAAGATCATGCCCTACATATCAAAGATCATAACATAGATTGTGGAATAATGATTGGATGTTCATAAGAAATGACTCATAATGAAATAGATATCATAATCCATGAAATCATAATGTTGGAATAAAACATGGAATTATAGAAAACACATAAGCATATAACGATTTCCATAGTAGAAAAGGTACCACTACCAAGACCATCTTAGTGAAAAAACTTCTTTACTGAACAAGGTAACCCCAATTCCAGCCATGTATTACTTAAATGAGTGACCCCCATCCCTTTATTACTGAATCGAGTAACCCTCATTACATCCTTGTATTACTGAACTGAGTAAACCCTCATTTTAGCCCTTTATTACTGAACCGAGTAACCCACATTATACTCCTCTATTACTGAATTGAGTAACCCTCATGCCAGCCCTGTATTACTGAACTCAGTAACCCTCATTCTATCCCTATATTACAAAATTGAGTTAACCCTCATTCTAGCCATGTATTATTGAACCAAGTAAACACTTGTTCCAACCCTGTATTACTGAACCGAGTAAAACCATGTTGCATCCATGTCTATTTCATGATATATGAATCTTTGGATGGATATATCGGTCCCACCTATCTCATACTTAAATCATACATAAATGTTCCCCAAAACATATCATAACCCTTGAAATGAAATGGGTATCATAAACATGTAAACATATCATAACCTATGGAAAGTGTTTCAAGTTTTTCATTCATTTCATAAAAATTATAACCTATAAAAGAGAAACAAATTTCATATATGTAAAACCCATGAAGGAGAAATAGGTTTCATAAAGACCATGACATTAAGAATAACTCATTAATAGAAAGGATATGAATTAAACCTTTAGATAATTTCCTAGAATGTATGAGTAACATCAATATATGTCATTATAGATGTAAAATAATTTTGAAATATCATCTAAAACATTTCTTGTGTAAAATATCCTTTCTTGTTTGTAAAAAAAAATTAATACATAAAACCATTTCAAAATAATTTTCCGTGAAAATAACATGAACAATTATAAAGAAGACATGCTATAATTTTGAAAACCTTTTTTGTTGAAAATTTTTAAAATAATCTTGAAAACATTTTAAAAAAAATTCCCTAAAAACACTTGAAAACTTTTAAATAAATCTTAAAAATGTTTTGAAAATCATTTCATTGAAAATAATTTGAAAACTTATAAAGAAAGATTGAAAACGTTATAAAAGTAATTTTTCTTGAAAATATATAAAAGAAGCTTGAAATATATTTGGAAACTATTTATTTGAAAATAACTTGAAAACATATAAATAAATATTGAAAACATTTGGGAAACAATTTATTTGAAAATAATTTGAAAACTTATAAATAAAGCATGAAATCATTTTGAAAATAGTTTTCCATGAAAACATATAAAAGAAGTCTGAAACCATTTTAAAAACAATTTTCCTGTAAAATTACTTTTAAAAACATTTTCCTAAATATTAAAATTTTAATAATGAAAAGGGAGCTTCAAAGAAGTGAAGTTGGGTAAATCCTTACATGTCGTACGAGGTCAAAATAACATTCCTTTTGCATGGTAAAAATGATAGAAAAGTGCCTTGTTCTAAAAGATACAAGAATATTCCCTTGAAGATATTGATAAAGAAAAAATGGGTAAAAATGTATTTTAGATTTTATAGTGGAATCGTATAATATTCTTGGAAACCCTTTTTAGAAAACATAGATATCAGACCGAAGAGAGGGTAATGTTAGGCTTTCCTTAAAACTGTTTTTTAATTATATATTATACTGAAGAGTAGAAAATGGTACCAATACATGAGTATATAATTAAATAATATATTTAATTAAACTCATTAATATTATTGAGATATTGATCATAATATTTCATCAATAGAAGCATAAAGATAAACAATCATGAAAATCAGTGATATTGTCTCAATAAATTATTATAACTTGGTATCTTGGGATCATGATACCCAAGAAAGTAAAGGAAATTAAATGAATCATAAAATATCATGAAAATATTTATATTCATGATATTTCTTTTAAAATGGAATTAAATTTTCCTCAAAAAATATTTTAGGGGCATAAAAAACATGAGTCTCAAATAAGGAAAATTGAGACAAAACAATTTTATTGATTTGGTAAATCATGAAACATAAAAACCATGAAATAAGGATCATAAAATTGGAATGTAAATACCCATAAATTTAATTTAATGATTCATAAAATAAAATCATGTTAAGTACATACACAACACAAAATGAGATAGTGGAGAACCTAGCTTGTATCTCCTAGAAATTAAAAGTGAGATGAAATCCCCTTACCTTGTGTCTTAACTCTCTTCGTGCCCATACAAGATTTAAGTATAATAAATATAAGTTTATTATATAACATTTAGAGAATAATATTCTTATACATAATACCATATATGGTTTTATTATGACCTTATATTATCTTCTTTTTAACGATCCTATGTTAATGTTTCATGTCGGATAAAATTAAATTTTTTCTTCACAGGTGTCTTAATTTGTAACTTCTTCGGTCCTTATACTTATATCATGATTATAGAATGTAATGCATGATATAAATATCAGTTATATAAAATATATTTGTGTCATAATATTCTATAGAATATATTAGTATGGAATGGAATACACCATTCATGGAGATGGTAAGTCGTACGTATGCATGAACGATGTTTCCGTCTTTATTGTCATATTGAAAGAAAATATGTAAATGACATATGAATATATATGTAAGTATATATATATATATATATCAGTATTCCATTAGAATTACTATATCATATATACCATATAATTTCATTAAACCCGTCATAATTACATTTCCTGTGGTGTGTGAACGAATCACATCGCTTTGAGGGGGCGGTAGTCCACACTTCCTCAAACGATATTATCATATTAACACCAAATGGAAAGTAAAGATATATGTATTGTAAAAGTAATATATAAGAAATAATACATAGATATATATAAATATATTTTACATCATAATTTCCACCATGATTGGTGGTAAAGGAGAAATGAACAATCATCAATTTTTTAGGAAGTAGTTCAAAGTACACAGAAACTGTATGTTCAACATCCATTAGAGGGAGTTGTGTGTAAGTTAAGTTCAAACCATTTTCATGAAAAAATAATTTTTTATAGAGGATAATATTTTTTCACACAATAATGGAATAAATATAGTGTAGGTGGTGTAGAAGGAAAATAAATGGAAGGAGCTTGAGAGAATACGTTGCCTCAAAATCGGGTAACTCCTTTAGGTTTCTTCCAAAAGGATTCCTTGAGAATCATTCTTCCCAAAGGGAGACTTCAAGGATAAAGGGTGGGTTGTTTGTAGGATACATTTTAAGCTCTTGGAAAAACCAAAAATGTTATATAGGTTTCTATAATCGGTAGATGTGGTAGCCTTTTGTAGGGAAGGAAAATGACTCACATGGAATTTTTAGAAACAAATTAGGTGTACACATGTCCATACCCAACAAAAGTCATAAAAAACTTAACTAACTCAATATTTTAAGTTTTATTTCCAAAATATGGAAATTAATTAGGTTATTTACATGTTTCTAGGTCATTTGGATCCTTAATTTTAAGGTTTGGTCCCTAATTAATTTTAATTTGGCCTTAACTACTGTGATTAATTTTAATCATTTTTACTAAAAAAATTTGTCAAAATTTAACATGGTCTTATTATACTATAAATATTAGACTGAATACAATGATTTATGTCAAAGTTTTGAAATTACCTCATATAAAAGGCAAAATTATGATTAGTACTAATCAAGAAAACATGAAGAAATAATGGTGTTTTAAAGTAGGAAAAAGTTCAAAAATTTGTTAAGATTTTATATTCAGTTTCAATGTAAAATTGTTTATAATGAATTAAATTGTATTAATAGATTTAATATTTATCTAATGTGTCTCAAAAACTTATTTACAATATCATTTATAATTAATAATTAATTATAAAAAAATAGTTTTTAACTAAGAAGCCTCATTTTTCACAATTCATCAAAAAATGATGTCTCTCAGAAAAATCCCAAAACAAATAACCCTAGAATAATTTTTACATTATAAATTAAAAAAATGAAGTTTATTTTATAAAATTAAATTTAAAAATTTATCTAAAATTAATTTCTTTATTTTAAGCGGTTCATTCAATAGAACGATATTTTTAACCTAAAAGGACTTTACCAATAATATTATCTTTCATTATAAATATGTTTTAATTATATAAAAACAATATAACCAACATTTGGAAATTAGTTATTATTATTCCTATAACTATTTATAATTTTTATGTTATAATTATGTCAATTAATTAATTAATTATATATATATATATATATATATATTTCATAGAAACTCATTATTGTGTGCATCGTACGCCAAGTCAGTGTTTCTTGTAGTTAAAGCCAAATAGGTATTGCGTGTAGCACAAGACAAGTTGGAATTACCTATGGAAGGAATTTTTAAATAAGTTTTTAGTATATATATATACCTATTTATAGCGTTATGTAAAATTTAATATATTTAAAAGATAAATTAATTCAAAAAATAATAATTCTCAAAATTTCAGGGTGTCACATTCTACCCCCCCTTAAAATGAATTTCTCCCTCAAAAATCCATCTGGGATATAAATGGTTTAATACTTAAAATTTACATTCATAGAAAGCCACATCAAAAAAATATAAACTAAAACATCCCTTATAAAGGTAAATTTAGAACCATAATGGTTACCCACTGTAACATATAACTGGGTTTCCACATCGGAGAACATATGTTGGGTGTAAAGATTAGACATGGAGGGAAAATGTAAATATTTATAGGGAGTGATTGAGTTCATCAATCACAGACAAGTGGATTATTAAAGGAAATTTGAGGGCCTCAAGGTCATAAATCTATGATGATTTAAAAGTCCATCAACTCAAAGAAAATTAAGGTTTTATTATAATAATTTTTTTTATCACTTTCAGAAAATTGAGTAATTCTTGATATATTTATATAAAAAAAAATCATTCTTTGGTTGTTATTTGAAAAATTTATAATACATCCATTACCTTATTTAATTAATGTCCATAAATTATCTTTAATTCATACAAAACTCAAATACTCTTTTATAGGATCGTATGGCCCCTAAAATAATGAAATTCCCAACTATTTTCCTCTCAACATGCATTAATCTATAAATATAAAAAGTAACACTAATACGTCATCATAAATATTTATTCATTACAAATAAATATAAATTAACGAAGACATCACACAGGCCAGTGGTATGCATGAAACTCTTAGCATCCTTCGGTCATGGGTTCAAAACCCACATCCTTTTCGGTCTTGATTGGTTGTCACCCAACGTACATGATGACCTTTTTTAAAAACACACTAATATAATATATATGATGTAAATCCTTGAAATAAGGTTAATCAATTATTATCCTTTTAACAAAGGTTTTCAACACAAACTCAGTGCACAAAATACTTCCTCTGAATCTTAACTTAATCTTTTCATGAATAGTTAAACTTGTAACCCCTATCAAAGTTGAAGAAAATAAAAAACATTATAAAGAGAGTCATGAAATTATATTAACACTGGTTCCCATGTATAATAAATCATATCTCTTGGTTTTATAATTCCAAACAGGTGAATATCCCCATCAAATATTCTCTTGAAACATCGTAACAACCTGAATAACCATAAATCCTTTTGGAAAATGTGCATGCTTCCTCCTCCCAAATTGTATCGGATCTAAACCTTAAATCCAAAAAAAAATTTAAACTTCATGAGTGATAGCATAAACCACATATAAATAGGTCCTTACATTGTTCCAAGGTAATCAATAATGTCCAATTTACTTATTCATATCCAATTTATCTTTATCCATACAACATTATCCTATTATAAAAAACATATAAAGGGTTTCCTTCTCTTAGTGAAAATATCACCTTGTCATTAAATCACTTCACCAGTCCATCATAAACTTGTTAATATTGAGTGAAAAAAAACATAATTTTAAAAATCATTTTATATTTCATCATTCAAAACATTTGAATCCAAATACATTAATACTTCAATTACGGCATCCTTAATCCATTAACAGTGCTACCTAATTCTATTACATAATACCTCCTTACATTCAAATATCATATGTAGTCTCATTATCAACCACAATGTAACAATTACTCACAACACCTTACTGATTATATTTAGGAACATTACTCTTGGGAAATTGGGTTGCATAATGACCATTTTCTCCACACTTAAAACACTTAACCTTAGATGATGACATAGGGAGGCCAAAATTTGCATCCATTTCATTAACTGAACTCTTTATTTTTCCCTTGTAGTGACTTTATTTGTGTCCCTGTTTTCCACAATCAAAAGACCTTATTATTCCTCTATGACATTAAATTTGGTGATTCTTTCCACATTCATGACATAAAAAAATAAAATATTCATTCCTCCATGGTCTCTATTACCTGAACTCTCAGTGAACTCCTTCTTTATCTTTATTTGTGAGTCCGAGAGTTTGTTAAGGTAAAAATTATTAATCATGTTCTATGAAAACCGATTAGGCATGATCATGAAATCATTCACAGAAGTTATCATCCCCCTTGACTTCTCATCATAAAATCTTTCATCAAATTAAAATTTAATCAAGTTCCTTTTGGATCCCTTCATTGACTAAAAACAGAATCATAGTGTGATAATTACATATCATAGCAGAAAACCACATATCCATGATAGTAATTACTTATAGGATTGATAAATCATGGAACATTCCATAATATATGACACCTTGGGTTTATCCTAGGTTATTCTTAGCTAACGTATATCTAAATACTTTATGATGGTTCGTGAATAGTTTGTGATTTCCCAAAGCATATCCCCCAGAAGTTTCAAACCAGGTGTGTAGCAAGGCCCATTGTCGTATATCATATTTCCCCGAGTCAATCCCGAAACATATTGTTAGAGTTTTTACCCCTAGGTATATCTATGCCATATCCACATCAACTTGTAGTATCCAGAAAGGTATGTATTTCCTGGAAACCACTCACTCTATCCTTTACAAAAATTCTAGGAAATTTTCCTAAACATTAACTCATCCTTATACTTATTCATAGATTCATCCATAGAGATATCCTTAGAAATACACCTAGGGATCTCACTATGGGTTTCCCATCCTAGTTTCCAATAGATAACTATACTTTTTCTCTGATACCAACTATAGATACCCATGCCTTTAAAACATTAACATTAAATAACTTTTGTAGAATACTTAAACAGTATACAAACAGAAACCCAAAGATCATAGTTGGTATAGTGCCTTTGGAAACATGGAAACATAAACACTGGTATATATGTGAGCTACATAATCTCCCACTAGGTTCTTCTTGACTATAAAACTTCTTATATATATCAAAAATAGTACATATCATCATAACCTGGGGGA
Organism: Viscum album; assembly: GCA_963277665.1. Classification (NCBI taxonomy): domain Eukaryota; kingdom Viridiplantae; phylum Streptophyta; class Magnoliopsida; order Santalales; family Viscaceae; genus Viscum; species Viscum album. Next base: position 1,070,186,539 of record OY728121.1, on the reverse strand, counting down.
AGGAAACAAAAAAGAGATGAGCACAAATTCTTAATAAGGGTAAACAAGGGATACATGTAAGCATAAACATGATCATAAGGGTATGAGAATGTGATCATGAAAATAGATGATCATACCCAAAATATAAAATATCATAACAGAGATCATAGAAAAAATATTGGTAGTTATTAATAAATGAATCATAACTAAATTGAGAGCATAAAACATGAAATAATAATGTAGGAATAAAAAAGGAATTATGGAAAACACATAAGAATATAATGATTTCTATATTATCCAAGGTATCACTACCATGATCATCATAGTGGACAGGGTTCTTTATTTAACTGGGAAACCCCCATTCTAGCCCTATATTATTGAACCGAGTGACCCTCATTTCATCCCAATATTACTGAACTGAGTAACACTCATTCCAGAATGTATTACTGAAACAAGTAACCCTTGTTCCCACCTTGTATTACTGAACTGAGCAAATCCTCGTTACATCCCTATATAACTAAATCAATTGAACCCTCATTCCATCCATTTCTATATCATAAGATATAAATCATTACTCAATGCATTTTAGGGATATATAGGTCCCACCCGTCTCATAATGAAATCATACATACATGTTTCAAAAAATATATCATAACCCATGAAATGAAATGTGTATCAAAACATTTAAACATATCATAACCTATGGAAAGAGTGATAGGTTTTTTAATAATTTCATAAAAATCGTAACTTGTAAAATAGAAAAAGATTTCATATACATATATCTCATGAAGGAGAAATGAGTTTCATAAAGACCATGTCCTTAAGAATAACTCATTCATATAAAGGATATTAATAGAAACTTTATATCATTTCCTAGAAGGTATGATTAAAATAAATAGATGTCATCATAGATGGAAAATAATTTCAAAAAATCCACTAAAACCATTTCTTGAGGAAAATATAATTTCTTATTGGAAATTTATTTTTCATACATAAACCATTTGAAAATTATTTTTAACACATAAAACCATTTGAAAATAATTTTTATATAAAATAACATGAAAACATATAAAGAATACATGAAATAATTTTTAAAATCTTTTTCATTGAAATTTTTTAAATTATGCTTCAATACACTTTAAAACCATTTCTTGTAAAACACTTTAAAACCTTTAAAGAAAGCTTCAAAAAGTTTTTAAAACCATTTCATTAAAAATACATTTAAAAATTATAAAGAAATCATGAAAATCTTTTAAAAATAATTTTTCATGAAAACATATAAAAGAAGGTTGAAAATATTTTTAAAATAATTTATTTTAAAATAATTTTAAAAGATATAAATAAATCGTTAAAACCTTTTGGAAACCATTTCTTCGATAATAATTTGAAATATTATAAATAATGCTTGAAAGTTTTTTTAAAACAGTTTTCTATGAAAATATATAAAATTAGTTTGAAACCATTTTGAAATAAATACAAGAAAATTACTTTTAAAAACATTTTCTTAAAGATTGTCCTTTTTAACAATTAAAAGTGTGCTTAGAAGAAATAACATCGGGTAAATTCATACGTGTCGTATGAGGTCAAAAGAACTTTTATTTGCATTGTAAAAAGGATAAAAAGTGAATTGTTCAGAAAGAGACAATAAGATTCCATTAAATAGATTTTTAAAATTAAAAAAGTATAAAAAATTCTTTTAGATATTATAGGGGAATGGTTTAATATTCTTGGAAACCCTATTTAGAAAACATTGATTTATAATTGAAGAGAGAGGTAAAGTCAGACTTTCCTCAAAACCCTTTATTAAATATCTTATGTACCAAAGAGTAGAAAATTGTACCAATATATGATTATATCATGAAATAAAATATGATAAGTAAACTCATGAATATTCATGATATATGGATTATAATATTTCATCAAAGGAAGCATAAACATTAACAATCTCGACAACCAATGAGTTTGTTTCGATAAACTCTTATAACTTGGAATCTTGGGATCATGCTCCCCATGTAAGGAAATGAAATTAAATGAAGCATATAATATCATGAAAATATATAGACACGTGATATGTCATGTAAAATTTAATTATATTCACCTCGAAAAAGACTTCAGGTGCATACCAAAACATGAGTCTCAAAGAAGGAAACTTGAGACAAAACATTTTTACCGATTTGGAAACTTTTGAAACAAAAACCCCACAAAAGAAGGATCATAAAATAGAAATGTGAATAACCATAAATTTAATTAAAATATATATAAAATAAAATCATTGGAAGTATATAAACCACACAAAAGGAGATATTTACAAACATATATTACATCTCACAAAATTAAAAGTGAGATGAAATCCCCTTACCTTGTGTCTTGACACTCTCTTTACTCATACAAGATTCCTATATAATAAATATAAGTTTATGATACACATCTTAAAGAATAATATTCTTATACATAATACTATACATTGTTTTATTATAACCTTATATTACCCTATTATTAACGATCCTATGTTAAAGTTTTACTTCGGGTATAATTCACTTTGTTCTTCGCATGTGTCTTAATTTGTTACATCTTTGGTCCTTATATTTATATCATGATTATAGAATGTAAACCATGATATAAATATCATGTATATAACTTATATTTGTATTATAATAATCTATATAATATAGAAGTACAGAATTTAATACATCGTTCATGGAGATCGTAAGTTGTACGTACGAATGAGCGTTTTTTCTTCTTTATTGTCGTATTGAAATAAAATATTTAAATGACATATGTATATATATTTATATATATATATCATTATTAAAATTGAATTAATATATCATATATATCATATAAGTTCATTAAAACCATTTTTAATACATTCCATGTGGTGTGTGAATGAATCACATCACTTTGAGGGGGCGGTAGTCCACACTTCCTCAAAAGAGATTATCGTATTAACACCAAATGGAAAGTAAAGAGATGTTTATTGTAAAAGGAATAAATAATATTAAATATATAGTAAATATAATGTATGAAATATATAGATAGGGAGTTTCCATTATATTGGCCACCATGATTGGTGGTAAAGAAGAAATGAACAACCATCGTTTCATGAGGAAGTAGTTCAACATACTCAGAAAGAGTAAGTTCAAAATCAATTAGATAGAGGTGTGTGTAAGTGTATCTCCTAACCATTGAATGAAAAAATAAAAGTATATGGATTATACTGGTGTATTCCTACAATAATGGAATAAATATATTGGAGTTTGTAGAGAAGGAAAATAAATGGAAGGATCTTGAGAGAAGATGTTGCCTCTAAATCAGGTAACTCCATTTGGTTTGTTCCAAAAGGATTCCTTGAGAAGATTTCTGCCCAAATTAAGGATTCAAGGTTAAAGGGAGTATTTTTTTAAAGGATAATTGAGAATATATTGGAATAAATTAAATGTTTTTATAGGTGTTATGAATGGGTAGAGGTGGTGGCGTTTTATAGGGAAGGAAAATGACTCATATGGAATTTTTAAAACAATTTATGTGTGCAGATGTTATTACCTAAAATAAGTCCTAACATTAAAAACTCTTGAATGGAAGTTTTATGTCCTAAATATGTATATAAAATGGGTTTTTTCAATTATTGGTCATTTGGGCCCTTAATTGTAATGTTTATTCCCTAATTAAGCTTAACTTCGCCTTAACTATAGTAATTAATTTTAATCACTTCTACTAATAATTTAAATCATAAATTAACATTAAATTATTAGGCTATAAATATTAGAATGAACAAAAAAAATTTAGGTCATATTTTTGAAATTCAAATCATAGAAGTGGGAAGATTAAGATTAGTGCTAATCCTGGAGAAGGGAGGAAAAATGGGGTTTTAAAGAAGAAAATTTTTCAAAAGTTTGTTAAGATTTTATATTCAGTTTCAAAGTGAAATTGATTCCAATGAATTAAATTGTATTAATAGATTTAATATTTATCTAATTTGACCTTACAAAAATTTAAAATATCATTTATCATGAATAATTAATTAGAAAAAATGTAGTTTTAACAAAAAAAGTGGTATTTTTCCTTATTCATCAAAAAATGATATTTCTCAGGAAAATACCAAAATTTTACCATAGGCTAATTTCAACATTATGAATTAAAAAACGTAGCGTATTTTATAAAATACAATTTCTAAATATTTCTACAATTACTTTTATTATTATAATTCGTTCTTTCAAGAGATTTTTATTTTTAACATAAAAGAAATTTACCAAAAATATTATCTTTCACTATCAATATGTTTTATTTATATAAAACATTACAACCAATTTTTGGAAAGAAGTTATTAATATTACTATAAATATGTTTAATGGTTAGGTTTTAATTATCTCATTTAATTAATTATATATGTGTGTGTTTGTTTCATTTAAACCTAGTCTTGGTTGCATCGTACGCTAAATCAATGTTGCTTGTAGTGCAAGCCAAGTTGGTATTGTGTGTAGCGCAAGCCAAGTTGGTATTGCATGGGAAATGAATTTTTGAATTATTGTTTTAATATATATATATATAGAGAGAGAGAGAAATATTTATAGTGTCATGTGAAATGAAAAATATTGAAAACATAAATTAATTTGAAAAAAATAAAAACTCTCAAAATCTCGGGCTGTTACAATTATTATTTACCTTTCCTTCCTTCCATCTATTGAAAAGTGAAAATTGTGTTCATTCTTACATATGGACTACCATATCCATGAAGGGTGTAATTAATTTTCATATATCTATCCTTTATGGAAGAATATAAATATATAAAAATATATATATGATATTTATGACATTATTAAAATTCTATATACGATGAAACCATGATCAAAGTAAAAGGACAATAACTACCATACCAAAATTCTCTTGAAAAATGAAATAGTTAACATTGTGAAACAACAATTTTATTAAGGAAATATAAATAAATGGGTGTTAAAATGTTATAATTGTAGTATATATGATATAAGTATGTACGTGATTCGGGTGTAATATAATAATAAATATAAATTTAATATATTGGAGGTTAGATCACTTTCAAAGATAGATGAACTTGAGGTAAAGGGTTTATGTTACAATCTCATTATTATCTATCTTGTTTATGATAAAGTTTTCAATGATGAAATTTTATGACCTATCTCTCAAGAATCTCATGAATTTTCTTCTCCTATGGTTATTTTTAGATGTTACATGTTTTTCTGTTATTTTCCACTCTTTATGTACTCAAGATACCAATATAATTTTTTCAAGGAAAATAAAATTTAATTCCCTCTTTGGTAAAAAATCATTTCACTTCCATATCCATGTTTTCTCAAAATACATTCAAAAATGTTTTTAATATTCTCTTATTATTTCTTAAATTCATTTCTACCTTTGATTTTCTTTTTACAATAAAAATTAAAATGAATCTTTTTATTATTTTTTTAGTGAGGTACCTTTTAATTTTTATTGAAAATGTGAAAGGAATATTTATTTTCAAACACACAGCATAAATAGAGTTTCTCATCATCATGAAGACTAATGTATTTTATTCTTCCTTTATAAGTTTCCATGATTATTTTTAAATAAAAAATTTTTGATAATGTTTTGGAAATTTTCATATTTTAAAGAAGTTATTTTTAAATGAAACGGGTATTTCCCTCTAGAAATATTCTAAGTAATATTTTAAATGGATTTTTTATCTATAATAACAACCTTTGGGGTTACTTATTCTTTACTAGGGATATTATTCAATGATGTTATACCTATTCTTTATTTAGATAGTTTATTTTTAGAATGATGGGATATTTATGAAACTTATTTATTTTCCATGGTTTTTTCTATGATGAAATGTTAAAATTTTTATGAAATATATTTTCTTTACATAGGTTATGATATATGTTGAATGATTTATGATCTTGTGGAACACATATATATGATTTTTATTATGTGACATGAGGGCTCATAATTATATAGCCTTCTACTGAATTGGGAAAATGTGGATATCCAATGAGATAATAAGTAATGGAATGGGGAGTGAACATGGTTGTGTAAGGTAATATGTCCACTATGATAGTCTTGGAAGTGAACCTTGATTAAGGATAATATAGAATGGGTAGTGAACCCAATCCACTTTAATAGTCTTGATATTGAGGCTTTACAATGGAAATGATTTTCTATTAGTATATATATTCCATAAATTTATTCCTTATGCCAATGTTATGATCACATAGATCATGTTATTTGAATCATTTATGATTTATGTATTATGATATACCAATATATATTCCATGACTCATGAATATGATCTATAAAATGTTGGGTACATTTTTAAAATGTTATTCTAATATTCTCATTACCTTATGTTAATTTTATACTTAATTGATCATTGATATCTCTATTGTTTAACCTTACTGATCATATAATCCCACCATTTATAATGTTCCCTTTACCTAGGATATGAAGAAAGGTTTTAATTATGATATGTCTAAGAAGGGTGATATTTATGAAGGACTTAGTGGGGGTTGATTTAAATATCTTATGAGAATATTTTATTTATGCATCCAAATTTCCAAATACACAAAACCTATATGATTAGTTCCTGGGTAATAATGTTATTTATTTGATATTCTTCTAATATTATGTCATATTTATGTATAAAAATCATGTGTCGCTATACATAAGGTCAATTTTAGTGATATCATATTGAAATATTAAAAAATACATTTTTATTTCCATGTTTTCTTAATGTGGTAACAATTGATTTTTTTCAATTAGTATATATATGTATGGATGATTGACATGAGGGGTCCTATATTTCACTTTAATTAATTGGTAAATTTTATATCTCATGAGCTCAAAAAGGTAAATGGGAGGATTTATCCCATGTTTAAGGATATAGAAGAGGATTTGTCCCAAGACAATAGGAATATAAGAGTATTTATCTCAAGACAAAGAGAATAAGAGAGGATTTATCCCAAGCTAAAGGGGTACAGGGGATGTTTTATCCCAAGCCCAATGATACATGGGAGGATAATCCCAATCCTAAGAAGATACAAGGGTGATTATCCCAGGACTACTATATGATGAATTTATTGGTGGGTAACCTTGATATATGATTTATATTCTTTTTTACACACTCTTATATCTTAATCGTGTTCCTTTGATTATCCTCTTTGACTCATGTTTAATTCTTGTGATTCCACACACTTTTTCCATGGTATATATTTATTCATTGGAGATTACATGTCCTTCTATCATGACTTATGAAAAACTCATATTATTCCATGACCTTTTTAATAAAAACATTCCTTTTCCATGTTTTCTAATATTATTATGATTTATCCCTTTATGAAAAGTTCATTTTTTTCCCTTACTAAGCATTTGAGATCACCCATTTATTATGTTTTTCATTCACTAGGTTTTGAAGATAAGAATAACTAGTGGGAATTCTATAAGGGGTTCAAGATGAGTTTAATTATGGATAAATATTTACATTGGTTGTAAATTAAATTTCTTATGTATATTTCCTAAAATACACTAACCCAAATGTTCATTAAATCATGTCAAATTATTCTGAAATATAATCCTATTGTAAAAAAATTTCAATTTTAGCTGGTATCATCTAACTTTGTATCAAAATTAACTTGTAAAATTATGTGTTTATATCACCAAACCTAGGATTATGGGTCTATAATGTCACGACCCGACCCTACCCGGGCTCGAGCCGCAACTACCCCAGGCTCGCCTCCATAGGCCAGGGGCTGGCGACCAGCGCCGAAGGCACAACAACTCAGGGAGGCCTTTGCTTAAGCACCTGTACACACACACGCAGCAAACTCAATGCAAAAGTGCAGAGTAAAAGAAAAGACAAGCAGAGTAAAAAGAACAACTGCTATATAAATACCACAAAAGTGCATCGACCTCTAAATAGTACAAAGTACAAGCTGAAAGGAAAAGGGGAAAAACACGTGCCCAACCGAAAAGGTGCCACAACCCGGCAATAGGTAAACAAGAAGAAACTGCTGACGGGTTTCCCACTTGGAACCCGGCCATGACCACCGCACGCAGTCCAAGATCCCAAGCTCCTACGGTCCACCTGTCCGTCGTCTGCAAGGGCACACCAAGTGCGGGCAAAGCCCAAGAATGGGTGACTATAAAAATACTTAGTAGGATACCCCGAAGGCTCGAGGGAGCAACAAAAGGAGGTACCTAAGGGTGAGCAGTAGAGCGAACAAGGAATAGAAAGGAGTGAAACCAAGGGTGCAGTAAAGAGTAACAGCTCAACCCGAAAAAAGAGAGGAAGTAGACTCGTCCAGGCACAAGGAGTTGGAAACAGTGAGAAGATGAACTTACCGTCGAGTCTTCCCTGCCTATAGTAGGAGAGTAGACTCGTCCAACCACGAGAAGCTAGACACGGAAAGCACGTGGCATACCACGCACGTCTTCGCCCCACTTGGAAGGAGAGTAACCAAACCCAAGAAGTGGGTATCAGAAACAAGGTATATACATATCCTTATGCTCAGTAAGAATACCGAACGTCGTAAGGGGATGTCCATCCCGTAGCTCAGCCCAAGAAAAGAGTAGCCAACAGTCCCTGACATAACCCCATCATCGATGCCCAGCAACCCGCACGTCTGCCCCGAACTGCAAGCCAAGGGGCTCAGTCACTACACCTTGATACTATCCTCTTTGGGCGGCATTGACCCGCCCGCACGGTTTTAGATCACGTCGCAAGAACGTGTCTCAGTGGGGAAAGAACCCCTTGTACATGAGAGTTCTAGGGAAATCAAACCATGCCTCGTCACTGCCCTGCAGTCGAGAGGTCTCCTCACAGTCAAGCCGTCACAACATCGACCCGTACAACCAAGGGTCCCGCTCCGGTAACCACGGAGGAAAGCCACATACTAGCCTAGTCGAGAGGACTGAGTCTGGAATTCCAACCGGTGTCCCCACTGCCCAGCCCTGCTGGAGGGTAATTCATAACCAAATGTCGGGTGACCCACTGCCCAGCCCTGCTAGAGGGTAAACCTTAATACATCGTCAGGCGACCCACTACCCAGCCCCACTGGAGGGTTAACCATATACAGATATCGGGTGACCCACTGCCCAGCCCTGCTGGTGGGTAAACCCTAATACATCATCAGGCGACCCACTACCTAGCCCCGCTGGAGGGTAAACCATATACATATATCGGGTAACCCACTGCCCAGCCCTGCTGGAGGGTAAACCCTAATACATCGTCAGGAAACCCACTGCCCAGCCCCGCTGGAGGGTAGACCTGGAATAAGTCGACAAGCGACCCACTACCCAGCCGTGCTAGAGGGTAGACCCTAATACAACATCAGGCAACCCACTGCCCAGCCCCGATGGAGGGTAGACCTGGAACGAGACGACGGGCAACCCACTGCCCAGCCCTGCTGGAGGGTAGACTCTAAGAGGTCATCGGGTGACCCACTGCCCAGTCTCTGCTGGAGGGTAGATCCTAAGTGTGTCGGGTGACCCACTGCCCAGTCTCTGCTGGAGGGTAAACCCTAGAAGTCGGCGAGTAACCCACTGTCCAGCCCCACTGGAGGGTAAACCCGAAGATGTCGATGAGTAACCCACTGCCCAGCCCCGCTGGAGGGTAAAACTCAGAACTGCTCTGGCAATCTCTACAGGAGGGTGCAACACTGGCGAACTGAACACGGAGTGGGCATCACGCGACCACCCAACTCCAGTACAACTCACCCAAAGGGGTTCAGCACTGTCCCATCACTAGGTGAAACTGGCCCCACTACCGTCCAATCCATCGAGAACGGAACCAAGGGGAGACCACTCAACCCTGTTGGTCAATAAACGAGCACCGAGCCAGGGGAAAACTCCACCCTGCTGGTCAAACAAACACACCGAGGGACCCTATACGCCGCGAGAGGTCCAAGTATGTAAGGCAGAACACGGCATGCACATGGGGCCCACACGACGTGTGGCCCCAAGTCAACCCCAACCAAGCGCCCGAACATCTAAGGTACAAACCACACGTACCTCCAAGTACTCCCGTATACTCCCTGAGTATACCTCGTCTCCAGCCCAAGGGCTATCGTGCAAACATCACCCAATGTCAACGTGAAGGCATGACGTAACAACTCCGCCTCAAAGGCCCAAGCACGGCCAACCACATCACTTCAAGCATTTACATTACTCACACAGGAGTGCACGCGATCACTCGCCAAAGGTCCGCTACAAGCAAAGTGGGGCGAACCACCACTGGAGCACCTTCCATGCTTCCACATTTAATATGATCGCGCAAGAGGCTTCGTACAGCCAAACGGATCACACCGCCGTAACCCTTGCGGAAAAACACGCGAGTTAGACTACTCACTTGCCCGAAACGGTCAACAGGTGGAAAAAGTACTATTCATTATGACCAACCCGCGTGGGGCCCACCCCAGAATCCCGAAACTGAACAAACGGATCACGCCACTGCGATCCCCTCAGAAAAACACACAGGATTGACTACTCAATCGCCCAAAACGGACACCCGGTGAAAAGGGCACTATTCACCGTAGCCGGGTCGGGTGGGACCCACACCACGTCCCCGAAAAAGGTCAGGCGGACTGCGCCATCGCAAAGCTCTCGGAAAAGCACGTCAAATTGACTGCTTACTTGCGTGGAACGGGTACCCGGAGAAAAAGATGCGTTCCAGCACACCACACACGAGTGGCACCACGTGGGACCCGCATCCCGGTCCCAAAGCTCAACGAACGGATCACACCGTTGCGATCCTCTCAAAAAAGTACACAAGATGGACTATTCACTTGTCCAAAACGGTCTCCCGGTGATTAAGATAGAAAAATCACCGTCGACGCCGAAACGGCCCTCGTGGGCCCCGAACCATCATGCCGAATTTGAGCGGGCGGATTACACCATCGCAATCCCCTCAGAAAAACACCCAACATCGACTGCTCGCACGCCCCGAACGGGCGTCCAATAGAAAAGGCGTAAAACGCTGCACGCAGCTCGAAAGACGGGCAATGGGGCCCATGCCTCAACTGTGGCTTCTATGCCCGGAACCACCCTGGAAACCTCCGCCTCGACGCCAGGGTTCCAACGCCACTGGCGGCGCTTAAATCGGACGTCGGACGCGTCCGCGCCGTCGAAAATAAAAATCTTGGGAAAAACGCCCGTGCACTTAAGGAGGCGTCGCGCCTCAGCGGCCCCTCGTTTCATGAATTCAAAATTTCCCGAAACTATCTCAAAACATTTCCCTCGACGCAAGCTCCGCGCTGCCGCAGACGGCGCGCAAAACGGACGCCCGTAGCCCGAAATACGGGCGTCCGAAGTCCGAGGGGAAAAAAACCCCCCCTTGGGCCGGACCGGCCCGGGCCGGCCGGTCCGCCCCTCTCCGGCCGGACCGCTGGACCGCGGCCCCGCCGCTGGGCCCGGTCCAGCCGAGCCGCGGGCCGCCGCTCCACGGCCCGCCTCTCTTTGACACCCGCGCGTCGCGCGGGTTCTCCCCCGACCGGCCAACTGCCGGTCGTGATTTCCAACAGCGACCCGCTTATCGCGGGTCGCGGTCTGCCGCACGGGGCCGCGAGCCGCGCGGCCCCCCCTCCGCCTGGTGCCCTACATCGGCGCCGCCCAAGACTAGCCGACCGCCGCTGTCCGCAGAAGCCTCCGCCGTCCGCACCAGCCGCCAACCGGAGCCGCTCCGCCTGGCCACCGAACCGCCGCGACGCCCCGCGGCCGCCTCCTCGGACCGAAGTCGCGCCGCCGCGCCTCCTACCGCCGGAGCTCCTCAAAACGGCCGTAAAACCTCCAAAAACCCGCAAACTTCGTCGAGGTGTTGCGGTCTCCTCCGAACTCCGTTTTCAATTCCGAAAGAAGCGACGGGAAGAGTAAAATGTGTACTACACCACCAGGGAATTTTCTCGAATAGAAAACAACAAAACAACGCCAAAAGTGGGGTTCAAAAGGAGGTTTGGGAATTAAAACTCAAAAACAAAACCATACCTCGTGGGGCTTCGCCCGACGCTTCCCGCACGATCTACCCCGCGTCGTTGCCTTGCCAAATCTCGCCTCGCCGGAGCTCGCCTCGCGGGAGCTCGCCGGAATGGAGGAGGGAAGGGGTGAGGGTGAAGAAGAAGAAGAGGGAAGGGGGTGTTTAAGTATAAAACACTTAAACGCCCGCCCGACAGCCCTGAACATGAACTCCCGACAGGGTTGGGATTTAGCCTCCCCTAGGCTAAGAACCACGCTCTGAGCGCAACGGTGGTCTCAGAATTTTATTCCGAGACCCCGTTCAAAAGTTACTAAACTTAGCGCCCAAAGCCGCCAAATTACGAAAACGCCCCTGGGGCCATTTTTCACAAACGGCCCGCGCCCGCGAAACTTATACCCTTCCTAGGGTAAACGGAACGCTCCGAACTCAACGGTGCACTCGGTTTTCCAATCCGAGACACCGTTTAAGAGATGCTAGCGTTTCGCCATTAAACGAATAAATTCATTAATTTATTTATCAGTTTAACGTTCCGGGAGCGGGCGTGGGGTCCAAACATCCCGCGCCGACAAGTTTTATGTCATTAATAAGGTAAAAACCCCATTCCTGACCCATCCGTACACTCGGATCCCTGATCCGGAACTCCATTTAGGAGTTATCCCATTTATTTGGCATTTCTAGTGTGAACGCACTGAAAATTTAATTCTGGCCACTCCGGGGCTCGTAATCGCACGCCGTCTGAAGGCGCTGCTCTGTAATATCATCAAGAATATTCCAATGTCTTTCGTAGCAAAACCCGGGTTCTTACATCATTCCCTCCTTCAAGCTTTTCGTCCTCGAAAAGCAAAACTAGGGAGCAACACAGGGTACGAAGCCCACACCTGGCTTCCGCATACCCAGAAGAACTCACGCACAGCTCTGCGTCACCGCACACAGACCAAGGGATTGATATGTCCATCCTAGGTCGGCCCTTGCCGATGTCGTGCACCCACTCCAGACTTTGGGGTTAGGGCAAGGCGGTAGGGTTCCTCGTCATCCCTTCGCACGGTCTCAACCGGCCCGAAGGCCCTCGGGGGTAGCTCACCTCCCCGAACGAACCTCTACGCCGCACGCCACGACTGGAATCACCGCAAGCACCTGAAACAAGGCCCGGTGATTCCCTCCTTCAGAATATCCATATGGTAAAACACCCAAGGATATCTGGTCACGCTAGAGGCTCCACAGTCGATGCTCTCTTACACGCTCAAAAGGCGAAGGAGTCAACACCATCGACTAAAGGAAAAGGTCTCGCGCCTTTTTCCCTTACCAACACAGGGTTGCACCCGACGCCCTGCATCACTCTGGTAACACCTCAAACAAGGAGCAGGGAGAAAGACCTTCACAGGCAGAGCCTAACAATTCTACTGCAAAAAGTAGAGGAGTCGCAAGGGGGTACCTCTCACCATCCCATGCTCTGCAGGATCGTAGACATCCAAAGCACGCGGTTACCCGCGATCCCAACCGTCAGCTCCCGGAGCCTGACGTGGACTGCCTAGTGGTGATGGGGAGATCTTGTAATGTCGTCCCCCACCTCCAGCTCCTCCCGGTCCTCTACTAGCACCACCTCTCTTGGTACCACTCCGATCACGGTGCTGCCTCTGCCGTGATGGTGCGCCTGCTGCCTGCCCGAAGCTCTCAGCCACTCGGGTCAGGCCGTCTTGTGCCAAGTGACCTCGCCTGTCACAAGCATAGCACCGGCGCTCTCTGGGCTGCCCTGGTGCCCTCCGGTTCCACTGTGGTGTATGACCACGTCCCGGGATCCACTCACGGAAGGGTATCCTTAACTGAGGCCCTGCGCCTTTTCGCCACAGTGGTATACGACCACGTCTCCGAAACCATTAGTGGGAAGGCCACCTGCATCGTGGCCCTGTCATCTGGCGCCTGCTAGCTACGGCAGACGTCCCGGCTTCGTCGTGCCCACTGCCACTACCAACCGCAAAACATTACAGGAAGCCCTCTGTCACCAGCGCCTGCTCTAGCACCCCAGCACATGTGGAAATGCCCAAGGGTACTCTGACAGCACGAATCTCTCAGCGGAGACCCTGCTCAAACTTCCGCGCTCGGAGGTTATCATCACGGACCAAGTCCGGGTAAAAGCGTGCACAGTCTGCAAAACTAGCCGCGTACTCGGCCACCGTCATCCCTCCCTGCTGAAACTGCAGGAGCTCCCGAATCCGAACAGAGCGCAAGCAGGAGGGGAAAAACATCTCACGAAGCAACAACTGAAAGTCATCCAATGAAAACGACGACTCGTCAAGAAACTGAGTCACCAGACTCCACCAACGCCAAGATGCTCCACGAAAAAGGGTGGCTGCCAAAGCCACTCTCTGATCTGTCGGCATCTGCACAAGCCTGAAAAGGCGAACCACTGCCTCGAGCCAAACCTCTACTGCTTGAGGGTCTGGCTCACCACTGAACCTCAGCGGTCTCCTCCGCTGGAACTCACGGAGCGCGCTCAACCTGCGCTCAAGCTCAGCCTGCTCCGCTGAAACTGTCTGCTGCTCAATAGGTGGGGGGTGCTGCTACCAGCCCACCCGGAGGAAAGGGCTTGCATGATGGGTCCTAGACTGTGGCCTCGTAGCTCACAAGGTCATCGTCACGCACCCAAAGCTAGTATCTGGTCTGGCTGTCTTTGCGGAGACATCCTGAATATTATCAAGGAGTGTCGCAGTCAGATGAGCATATATGTATATACCAATATCAACAATGGGGAGATGACTCAAGAAAGACAGTCAAGACTCAGTCCTATGTGATGAAAAAACAAATTTCCCTGCAACAAGTGTCTCAGCATGCCGAGTCGACAAGCGTGTTATCAAGGTCCTGGTGAATGGATACGTCGGCCACCGCACTATCACTGGACTCCCTGGCCTGAGAGCCGCTCTCGAGACACATCCACACAGTTGCCCTATATCCCAACCAATTCCTATTTTAGGGACGTCCGCCCAACGTCCCAAGGAATGAACCACCTCTGATACCACTTTGTCACAACCCGACCCTACCCGGGCTCGAGCCGCAACTACCCTAGGCCCGCCTCCATAGGCTAGCGGCTGGCGACCAGCGCCGAAGGCACAAAAACTCGGGGAGGCCTTTGCTAAAGCACCTGTACACACACACGCAGCAAACTCAATGCAACAGTGAAGAGTAAAAGAAAAGACAAGCAGAGTAAAAAAAGAACAACTGCTATATAAATACCACAAAAGTGAATCGACCTCTAAACAGTACAAAGTACAAGATGAAAGGAGAAGGGGAAAAACACGCGCCCAACCGAAAAGGTGCCACAACCTGGCAACAGGTAAACAAGAAGAAACTGCTGACGGGTCTCCCACCTAGAACCCGACTATGACCACCGCATGCGGTCCAAGCTCCCAAGCTCCTACGCTCCAGTGAAGTCACGCTCCACCTGTCCGTCGTCTGCAAGGGCACACCAAGTGCGGGAAAATCCCAAGCAGGAGTGAGTATAAAAATACTCAGTAGGATACCCCGAAGGCTCGAGGGAGCAAAAAAAATGAGGTACCGAAGGGTGAGCAGTAGAGAAAACAAGGAATAGAAAGGAGTACAACCAAGGGTGGAGTAAAGAGTAACAGCTCAAACCAACAAAAGAGAGGAAGTAGACTCGTCCAGGCACAAGGAACTGGAAACGGTGATAAGATGAACTTCCCGTCGAGTCTTCACTGCCTATAGCAGGAGCGTAGACTCTTCCAACAACAAGAATCTAGACACGGAAAGCACGTGGCATACCCCGCGCGTCTTCGCCCCACTTGGAAGGAGAGTAACCAAACCCAAGAAGTGGGTATTAGAAACAAGGTATATACATATCCTTATGCTCAGCAAGAAGCCCGAACGTCATAAGGGGATCTCCATCCCGTAGCTCAGCCCAAGAAAAGAGTAGACAACAGTCCCTGACATAACCCCATCACCGATGCCCAGCAACCCGCACGTCTGCCCTAAACCGCAAGCCAAGGGGCTCAGTCACTGCACCTTGATACTATCCGCTTTGGGCGGCACTAACTCGCCTGCACAGTTTTAGATCGCGTTGCAAGAACACGTCTCGGTGGGGAAGGCGCCCCTCGTACTTGAGAGTTCTAGGGAAATCAAACCACGCCTCGTCACTGCCCTGCAGTCGAGAGGTCTCCTAACAGTCAAGCCGTCACAACATCGACCCGTACAACTAAGGGTCCCGCTCCGGTAACCACGGAGGAATGCCACAAACTAGCCTAGTCGAGAGGACTAAGTCTGGAATGCCAACCGGTGTCCCCACTGCCCAGCCCTACTAGAGGGTAATTCATAACCAAATGTCAGGTGACCCACTGCCCAGCCCTGCTGGAGGGTAAACCTTAATACATCGTCAGGCGACCCACTACCCAGCCCCGCTGGAGGGTAAACCATATACAGATATCGGGTGACCCACTACCCAGCCCTGCTGGAGGGTAAACCCTAATACATCGTCAGGCAACCCACTACCCAGCCCCGCTGGAGGGTAAACCATATACAGATATCGGGTGACCCACTGCCCAGCCCTGCTGGAGGGTAAACCCTAATACATCGTTAGGAAACCCACTGCCCAGCCCCGCTAGAGGGTAGACCTGGAATAAGTCGACAAGAGACCCACTGCCCAGCCGTGCTAGAGGGTAGACCCTAATACATCATCAGGAAACCCACTGCCCAGCCCCGCTGGAGGGTAGACCAGGAACGAGACGACGGGCGACCCACTGCCCAGCCCTGCTGGAGGGTAGACTCTAAGAGGTTGTCGGGTGACCCACTTCCCAGTCTCTGCTGGAGGGTAGACCCTAAGTGTGTCGGGTGACCCACTGCCCAGTCTCTGCTGGAGGGTAAACCCTAGAAGTCAGCGAGTAACCCACTGCCCAGCCCCGCTGGAGGGTAAACCCGAAGATGTCGATGAGTAACCCACTGCCCAGCCCCGCTGGAGGGTAAAACTCAGAAGTGCTTTGGCCATCTCTACAGGAGGGTGCAACACTGGCCAACTGAACACAGAGTGTGCATCACGCGTCCACCCAACTCTATCACAACTCACCCAAAGGGGTTCAACACCTATCCCATCACTAGGTGCCACTGGCCACACTACCGGCCAATCCATCGAGAATGGAACCAAGGGGAGACCACTCAACCCTGCTGGTCAATAAACGAGCACCGAGCCAGGGGAAAATTCCACCCTGCTGGTCAAAAAAACACACCAAGGGACCCTCTACGTCGCGAGAGGTCTATGTACGTAAGGCAGAACACGGCACGCACATGGGGCCCACACGACGTGTGGCCCCAAGTCAACCCCAACCAAGTGCCCGAACATCTCAGGTACAAACCACACATACCTTCAAGTACTCCCGTATACTCCCAGAGTATACCTCGTCTCCAGCCCAAGGGCTATCGTGCACACGGCACCCAATGTCAACGCGAAGGCGTGACGTAACAACTCCACCTCAAAGGCCCAGGCACGGCCAACCACATCACTTCAAGCATTTACATTACTCACACAGGAGTGCACGCGATCACTCACCAAAGGTCCGCTACAAGAAAATTAGGGCGAACCACCACTAGAGCACCTTCCATGCTTCCACATTTATTATGATCGCGTAAGAGGCTTCGTAAAGCCAAACGGATCACAACGCTGTAACCCTTGTGAAAAAACACGTGAGTTAGACTACTCACTTGCCCGAAACAGTCAACAGGTGGAAAAGGTACTATTCACTGTGACCAACCCGCATGGGGCCCACCCTAGAATCCTGAAACTAAACAAACGGATCATGCCACTGCGATCCCCTCGGAAGAACACACGGGATTGACTACTCAATCGCCCAAAACGGACACCCGGTGAAAAGGGAACTATTCACCGTAGCCGGGTCGGGTGGGACCCACACCACGTCCCCGAAAAAGGTCAGGCGGACTGCCCCATCACAAAGCTCTCGGAAAAGCATGTCAAATTGACTGTTTACTTGCATGGAACGGGTACCCGGAGGAAAAGATGCATTCTGGCACACCACACACGAGCGACACCACGTGGGACCCGCGTCCCGGTCCCGAAACTCAATGAACGGATCGCACTGTTGCGATCCTCTCGAAAAATTACACAAGATGGACTATTCACTTGTCTAAAACGGTCACCCGGTGATTAAGATAGAAAAATCACCATCGACGCCGAAAACGGCCCTCGTGGGCCCCGCACCATCGTACCGAATTTGAGCGGGTGGATTGCACCATCGCAATCCCCTCAGAAAAACACCCAACATCGACTGCTCACACGACCCGAATGGACGTCCGATAGAAAAGGCGTAAAACGCTGCACGCAGCTCGAAAGACGGGCAGTGCGGCCCACGCCTCAACTCTGGCTTCTACGCCCGGAACCACCCTGGAAACCTCCGCCTCGACGCCAGGGTTCCAATGCCACTGGCGGCGCTTAAATCGGACGTCGGACGCGTCCGCGCCGTCCAAAATTAGAATCTCGGGAAAAACGCCCGTCCACTTAAGGACGTGTCCCGCCTCAGTGGCCCCTCATTTCGGGAATTAAAAATTTCCCAAAACCATCTCAAAACATTTCCCTCGATGCAAGCTCCGTGCTGCCACAGACGGCGCGCAAAACGGACACCCGTAGCCCGAAATACGGGCGTCCAAAGTCCAAGGGGAAACCCCCCCCTTGGGCCGGACCGGCCCGGGCAGGCCGGTCCGCCCCGCTCCGGCCGGCCCGCTGGAATGCGGCCCAGCCGCTGGGCCCAGTCCACCCGAGCCGCGGGCCGCCGCTCCACGGCCTGCCTCCCTTTGACACCCGCGCGCTGCGCGGATTCTCCACTGACTGGCCAACTGGCCGGTCGTGATTTCCAACAGCGACCCGCTTATCGCGGGTCGCGGTCTGCCGCACGGGGCCGCGTGCCGCGCGGCCCCCCCTCCGCCTGGTGCCCTACGCCGGCGCCGCCCGAGACCAGCCGACCGCCGCCGTCCGCAGCAGCCTCCGCCGTCCGCACCAGCCGCCAACTGGAGCCGCTCTGCCTGGCCACCGAACCGTCGCGACGCCCCGCGGCCGCCTACTCGGACCGAAGTCGCGCCGCCGCACCTCCTACCGCCGGAGCTCCTCAAAACGGACGGAAAACCTCCAAAAACCCGCAAACTTCAGCGAGGTGTTGCGGTCTCCTCTGAACTCCGTTTTCAATTCTGAAAGAAGCGACGGGAAGAGTAAAATGTGTACTACACCACTAGGGAATTTTCTCGAACAGAAAACAACAAAACAACGCTAAAATTGGGGTTCAAAGGGAGGTTCGGGAATTAAAACTCAAAAACAAAACCCTACCTCATGGGGCTTCGCCCGACGCTTCCCGCGCGATCTGCCCCGCACCGTTGCCTAGCCAGAGCTCGCCTCGTCGGAGCTCGCCGGAATGGAGGAGCAAAGGGGTGAGGGTGAAGAAGAAGAAGAAGAAGGAAGGGGGGGTGTTTAAGTATAAAACACTTAAACGCCCGCCCTACAGCCCCGAACCCGAACTCCCGACGGGGTTGGGATTTAGCCTCCCCTAGGCTAAGAACCACGCTCTAAGCGCAACGGCGGTCTCAGAATTTTATTTCGAAACCCCGTTCAAAAGTTACTAAACTTAGCGCCCGAAGCCGCCAAATTACGAAAACGCCCCTGGGGCCATTTTTCACAAACGACCTGCGCCCACGAAACTTATACCCCTCCTATGGTAAACGGCGCGCTCCGAACTCAACTGTTCCCTCGGTTTTCCAATCTGAGCCACCATTTAAGAGATTCTATCATTTCGCCATTAAACGAATAAATTCGTTAATTTATTTATCTGTTTAACGTTCCGGGAGCGGGCGAGGGGTCCAAACATCCCGCGCCGACAAGTTTTATGTCGTTCCTAAGGTAAACACCCCATTCCAGACCCATCCTTACACTCGGATCTTTGATCCGGAACTCCGTTTAGGAGTTATCTCATTTATTTGGCATTTCCAGTGTGAACGCACTGAAAATTTAATTCCGGCCACTCCGGGGCTCGGAATCGCACGCCGTCTGAAGGCGCTGCTCTGTAATATCATCAAGAATATTCCAAAGTCTTTCGTAGAAAAACCCGGGTTCTTAAATGTAAAGCCTCAAAATCCACTTTACAATGAAAGGGAATTCCCAAGAAAATTATATAGGCATTATCCCACTAGAATATTGGGAGATAATCAACTTGGAAATATCAGACTCTCATGAGTATTCTCATTTCTCATGTTATACATAGATGTTCCATTCTGGAAATATAATGAATACATTTTTATGAGGAAGTTGATATCCTTATTGTATCTATATATTACCATAATTATGATGCCATGTCATTAAAATAAAAATGTACTTACTTCTTTATGATGAAAAACCCAACATAATTATTCACTGAAAATAATAGTCTATATACTCAAGTTCATCAATATATTTTTAGATTACTTGCATATGAATTTATTGGACTCCACATACTATATAGTTATCATAATCTAATAACAATATGTATTCACTTTTAGAATTTTTAAAAAAAATTCTTAAAGCTAACCTCAGAAGACTCCTAACTCCAAACTTTTTCCCTTAGATAAACCTACACTAATGAAACATTGACATGAACATACCAATAAAGGGTCTTCTTGGGCCAACAGAGAAACCATTTTTACCAATCCAAATCTATATTCAATAATCCAGGGGATATTGACTATAAAAAAGAAGGAAACATTTACATGGGAGGTCATATCCTAATGAAAACTTTCAAAACTGACATATATCTAATAATGTAATGTAACAAAAATTGTAGAAATAATATAAGATGAAATAACCAAAACTAGAATAAATTATATATATGTAAGACTGATAATCGTACAATATTATTATAGTAATAGTCTCTAAAATAGGAATTATGAATGTAAAGGTATGAATGACACAACAGAAAGTTTTAAAAAGGAAAGTATACATCCTCATTATTGGGAATCCTGACACAAACATTATTAAAAATATCCACTATAAAT
This sequence comes from Viscum album, assembly GCA_963277665.1. Classification (NCBI taxonomy): domain Eukaryota; kingdom Viridiplantae; phylum Streptophyta; class Magnoliopsida; order Santalales; family Viscaceae; genus Viscum; species Viscum album. The sequence goes on along the minus strand of OY728121.1, from coordinate 1,070,165,562 downwards.
CTTTATTAATAACATACTTTACAAAATCCACATCCTCTAAGATTTCTCCCAAGATTAACATCATATGCAGAGACACAACATTTTTTGGTCTGAAAGCCAATATAGCGGTGACTGTAAGAAATCCCAATATGGATCCCCAAAATAAAACAAAGGATATTAAAAAGACACCCAACTCAAAATAATACACATTAAGGATGAGATATAGAAGGATTATGTGAATTTATGGATTCACCCTCAAATATTACCAAGTATAACACTTTATATGGATAGAAAAACTCAACAACTACACACCTAAACATAAATATTACCACATAACTAGATCCCATTCCATAAGGGAAAAATAGTGCCTCCCTAATATAATGATAATGAATGGAAATAAAATAGGTCATCCACATGCCTCATCTATAACCTTAAATCTCCACATCACTCCTAAGTTAACTGATAATGTAAAATTCAAACACATAATTTCACTAACCTATGAGAAACAACATCCACAGTAGGATTGCCTCTCATTTGAAAAGGTAGTGAGATGTATATATTGGTTCATTTTTATTACTGAAAAAATATCTTCTGAAAAGGGAAACCATTGGAAAACCCCCACCTCAAAACTCTAACATGAAGCTCCCAGATATAGTAGAGGATCCACACATTACTAGGAGACTTTCCTTGGTCGAAGGATTCCAGTCCCATAGATGAAAGACCCACTACACTGAATCTTCCTATCTTCTTAACTTCTAAATCACTTCTATGTAATTTTTATTGGGGTCCCACTCTTAATTGAAGAAACCATGAAACTATGTGGGGTATTATCCCCTATAGATATAGAAACTATATTTCATTTCATGGTGGAGGTTACCCACTCTGTCTTTCTCAAGGAGGAAATTGCATATCAGCCAAGATGCCTTCACTAAGGGAGGGTATAACTTTGATCTCACATCACTCTATACCTCATAGAAACCAAATAAATAGGATTTTATGATAACACAACATTGATAATACTCCCCATTAAAGGATCACTCTTAATACCTCATTACAATCCCATACACATGATGAATTAGATGAGTTTCTTATCCTTCTATGACACAAGTCAACCTCTAAATACAAAATACTCTCAGAATAAATAACAAATACTCTTAATATTCCTTCTCAAATATTACATTCACAATATTAAACTCATAGGAATGCATGAATAAATGAATACATATAATCTCTATATATTTTTATCCAAGTCTCCTCTAACATTATTCCCCTTATAAGGGAATTCTAATGGACTTGTTTGTGGGTTTCAACAATTATGTTTCTTTTATGGACCAATGTTGAATCTAAAATTACCAAATAAATCTTAGGGAATATCAAAATCCATACTGTATGTGGGAGTCCCGTGAACTTCCATCAATGCCTCACCAGTGGGATAATGAACCTCATTCTTTATTATAAAATCACATACAGACCAGGTTATCATATCTATAGAAAATGGATACATAATATACCTAAAATTCCACACAATTGGTCTCTAATAGAAATTTAGACCCCCAAAATTATGAACTATGTTGGAAAAAAATTATAATGGACTATTCATTTGTCTAATTCTAACACATTGAAAATAATATATGTAAAATACCAAAAAAAGGAAATTACAAAAGATGTACTTATACCCAACACAATGTGTTCCTAATAAGAGGTGAATGGGAATGAGCCTCTATAACCCGGTTGTGTTGTGTCAACATATATGGAATTTTCTTCTAGTGAAATTGTATATGGAGCACATGATTTTTCAATTAATGTGCTCCTAGTCTGATCATGTTATATATACGACAAAAAATGTGCTTCAAACTGTATGTCATGTATAACAGATGGGGCGGTTGTTAATATATCTCTAAAGATAGGGTCACACTATTTACTCAAATAAGGTGTATGATTATAGTTCACGATCCATGTGTGGAAAATTGATAAATTTGGTGTATACTTCAAATGACCCAATAATGTATCTACAATACAAGCACTCTTTTTATAAAATGATACATGTTGTGTGTATTCTTCTCCTCCCCAAAACCCCAAATTTCTACTTATTATGTGACATAATGTGTTCTTAGATAGTCTCACACAGTGTGATCACTAACATGATTTCTGGAAGGCCAAGCTATCTTGATCTACCCATTACACCATGACTTACATCAATCATCAATTTCTTTTACTCATGAAAACTAATTATTCTTTCATTTCACCATCACGTATTTGGTAGTGGCTACTCATATCGACCATTATTATGTGCCAAGCCCACTACTCAGGCTCACAATTTATCATTGAATCTTCTACCAATGGGCTTCCATAACCTACCCATTACTATTTTCATTATCCACACTATCCCTTATCATCACTGCCTCTATCCTCATTCTCTCTATCAACCACCACAAGTTTCAATAACCTTACCATGAGAGGATAGATATGTAGAGAGGTAGAGAGAGAGATAGAGAGTGTGTGTGTTTGTGTTTGTGTGTGTGTTTGTGTGTGTGTGTGTTTGTGTGTGTATGTCTATGTGTGAGGGATGGAGAGAGATATAGAGAGATATATGGGATAATGTGGAATACTAGTGATCATTGGAATCCAAAGTAATCAATCCACCCTCCTAAAAAATTTCACTGGGCATTGTTGGTAGTTTTAAGCTAAATTGTGGTGTAAATAACAAAGGGGAGATAAGAGGGTTGTCGTTGGGTCATCTAGACACTACTATTAATTTGTAAAATTGTTTTCCATTTATTATTGAAAAATAATAATAATTTCAAATAATGGTTTTTGAATAACAAGTATGAAATAATCATTACCATAATAATTTTGTAATAAAAATTTTGAAATAAAATTGGTATAATTAATAATGATAAATTTATAAATATATTCTTACTTTGATGAAAAAATTATCAAAACATCAAAGAACATTCCTTGATTTGTAGGTTCATTGATTCCATAAAATCATGATCTCTAATATCCACTACCAATAACTCTCTAGGGGTTTTTTGTTTCTAATAGTGAATAACCCTAGGATAAGGGATTGCAAATATTATTTATATAGGTAGTGTTATAATAAACTAAGTACTTTTATTAAATTCTCAAATGGGTTTTTTATAGGTCCAAACCCTAAATGAATATTATACCCATCTTAAATAAATCCCCTCATTCCGATCACAAACATGGTTATAAATTTTCCATATAGAAAGTATTTTAGGATATATTGACATTCACACATGTAGTATAGTAATTCATTTGTTCAATAAATATCAAATATACCTAGAAAATCAACTAGATTGAAATATCTCTAAATTCTAGAAAAAGGGTAAGAATTATGTCCTGATATCAACAATACAATAAAAAACATCATTTAATAGGGTGGATTTACCTTTATACACCTTTAACGAGCTCAAGACTCCAAAAATCAAGAATGAGTTATGTCTGTCTTAAATAAAAACATAACTCACTATAAGAGGGTATTATGGTGAATTTGTGGAATGTACATGGATGATCACCATTTACATTATATCACTTTTCATAATTGAATGTGATCATAATCCTATTTTTTTAATATCTTACTATCACACTAGACATATCCACTATTCAAATCTAAAAGATTAGTATCTTAAATTCATAGTACACTAACTCCATTGTTCCTAGGATAACTATTATAGACTCTTTTGATGTGTAAAGGTGCACTGATCTCACTTATTCATATACTCCCTCAATATATACATTAAATATTGGGATATCTTTTGTATATGGTCACTATAGGACTGACCATGACATAGTGGTTTAGATCATATTGTGTTCAATCCTTATGTGAACCATGACCTAGTGCAAGTCACTATGACATCGTTGTTGTGTATGATATTAATGTTTTATGTGATAATGTGTGAAACAACCACTATATAATTTTATAAATTCTATCATAATCATTTGATCATCATAATATGGTTATTATGAGGAATTTGAATATGTGATAAAATTTTTTATTTGTTAAATAAAAAATATTGGAATTAAATCCAAACATTTCAAAAATTTGAAACACCTTTTACCATTAATGACATTTTTATTAAATCAAACAAAAATTCCAGTTCTATTTATACCTATATAAATGGTTTTGATTCCTCGATTGGTTTTTATGACACAATGAAACTCCTTGTCTAAAATCCTCTAGCTTATGTCCCCTTCATCCCTAAATCTGAATGTTGTCTCCATTCACAGATAGGATGTAGATCCTTCTTGAGTGTTAGTAGATTCAATAATCCTATCAAATCCATAATAAGAACTATTCTTTCCAAAACTTTTTATTTATCTGCATCAAACTCATGTTCCTCATTTAGATCGATAGAAGAACAAATACGTCATTTTTTTTAAATCTTATTATTCATTCCAAACATATAGATAGATCCAGATTCTTTTTGGATTTGGTGTTTATTTTTATTGAATTTTGGATGATTTTCATCCCTCAAAAACCATTTAATGGTATCAAATAAAATCTCTCAACATTTGGTTTAATTTTTGAATGAACAAATATAACTGGAAAAATAAGTTTTCTAGGTACTATGGAATAACTCCATTCAAAACATGAATTGTAGTTCTTGAATTTACAATATCATTGTATAGTCCCCCAAGAAATATATGTGGTATCATAAAATATATGTTACCACAACATATTCATAAGTGAAATAGTCATTTAGTCATAGCATAAAAATTAGGGAAAATATAGTATCATGGGAAGATGCCTCTAGGTATTTCTTAGAAAATCACTATTTCATGGTAGCCATAAAAGTAAGGGAGAAATTTGGAAAATATGAAACAAAAAAGCCATTTTGGGACTTATAAAGTCCTACCCAAACTGCATTGTCTAATTTAAATGGAATGTAAAAAAGATCATTGTCATAATAGCTTCTACTCAAAATGGATTACGTAAAACACCTTGGTTGAACATAAAAAATGTACCGACCACAACCCTAGTAACCAAAAACCGATGTATGCATTAGTACATTTTCATAATATAGAAGGAATCACAACCTCAAGGACTAAAAAGTTTAGTAGTCTTGATAAAATAGATACATACATGAAATTCTCATACATTTAAAAACATAAAATACACAAAGTATTTTCTTTGAGAATTCCATTATTCTTCATAGTGTATCCATGCAAATCAATCTCAAAATAGTTCTTAGTATCCTAGGGAAAATAAAATATAATAAATGGGTGATCTTAGATACTCAGTAAGGGTAAGTGTATAGCATAAGCTATGAATAAATAAGGCATAACCAATATGGAATGGTAAATAACTGAAATAAATGTCAATTAATCAATAACTTGAGCGTAATATGGAAGAAATAAATGTCGATAAAATAATTCTATATGAATACTCACTTGAGCTTGAAAATTTAAACATTGATATTATAACTAATCAAATAATCATATGTAATATCAATAACTAAATTCATAATGATGGAATGTATAATGTTTGACATATAAAACAAATCCTTGAGGCTTTATTCCAATCCATCAAAATAAATGGGAAGGCCTCAGTGAAAACCAAATCTTATTTGTCTGTTGAGACCTAAAGATGCATTAAGGGTCTATATAAGGACCCACCTATTATAACACCCCAAGATTTTAGGGACATTTTGTAACACCCTAATAATTCATAGTATGTTATCTCTTCAATGTAATTCAATAACTTGCGCTACACGCAACACCGAGTTCGAGAGAACCACAACTTACCAAACTAACCGTTCAAAAAGTGGTTATGAATAGTATTAACTAAATTTTGAATTTCATATACTCCATATAATTTTAGAATCCATATTATGTGTTTTTTAGACATAATATAAGAACAAATTCATATTTTTCATATAAAAGAAGTCTTTCTAAAAAAAAGAAATTATACCACCTTTTAATGGAGAACCCTTTTTAAAACAAATATTTGACAATTTTATATATTCAATTTAATTAAATTAAATTATTATTTAAAATCAGGACATACAAATTAAGCCTGGATAAATTTTTGGTATTCTTATGATAACTTTCATTTTTTGATTAATAGTGAAAAATAAGAAATTTAAATTGAAAAAAACTTTTTTAATCGAAATAAATTATAGTGTTAAATTATAAATTTGAAAAGTTTGGAAGTATAATTAGATTAAATTTTTATAATTTAATAAAATTTAGGTCATTATGTTTAATTTCACATTTAAATTTACAAAAACACATGTTAATGTTCTTATAGTATTTACTTTTTAAAAACCCGCTTTTTGGTTTTGTCAATGGGAAATAATTTTAAATTAATTAATGAAACATATATGTTTTAAATTTGGTAAAATAGAATTCATTTTTGAATTCTGAATATCAAAAATATCTTAGGGCAATTTTTTTTGTTTTTCTGAAAACTTTCAATTTTTGATGAATAGTGAAAAACGCTACATTATTGTTTAAAACTGACTTTTTATTTAAATAATTATTTATTTTATTTAAATTTATTTTAAGTAAAAATGGATATATAATAACTATATAAGTTCAATTTAATTCATTAGAGAGATTTTATTATAAAATTAGCTGTATAAAATTTTATTTAACTTTTTAACATCGTTTAACCACCTTCTAGGAAGGTTTTCAAATTTTCATAAAACGTAATTTTACCACTTCTATGAATTGAATTTCAAAAAACCTAGTGACATAGATGACATAGTTAAGTAAAATTTGTTTCAAGAAGAAAAAAATAATTTTTCGGGAATAGTAACTTTCGACATTTATTTACCACAATTAAAATTAAATAGGGTAATTATTTTAAAAATGGTATTATAATTACCATAAAACATGTCTTAATTCTATTAGATTAGTGTATTTTTACCAATAACAACCTTAGTAATAAAATATTATCCTTTTTCCCACTTCGATTAGATTAGGACATTTATTATTATTTTATTTAAAGCTGAGTTAAAAGTGTTAAATTCAATGTTTAATAACCAAAACATTTTTAATATAGGGTTATACATAATATAAATTCGACTATAAATATTCATTAGAAAGATAAAAATATTTTATACATAACGGTATCTTATTTATAATTTTTAGACAACAAATAATTAAATTTATTTATGACACAATGTTGATGTTGTAATTACCTTATTAATAAATGATTAAAATAATTGATATTATAAATATCCAAATAAATGTAAATTGAGACTTATGATGAATTAAACTAATTTTATAGGTTAATATGACATGTTATTGTTGATTAAATAATTTTTTTCTAATTAATAAATTTTTTTTGACTTTCAAAAAAACAAAATACCAATCAGTGTCTAAATTGACATAAATGATTTTTTAAAACAAATACTATATTATTAATTGATATAGTATTTCTAAAACTATAGTGATATTCCAAAGTACTTAGATACGGTTATATATATCAATAATGAACCACTTGGGGTTCTCTTTCCTTTTTATAGTAAGTTTATTAACCATTTATTATAATAATACAAAGATGACATGGTAAAAGTTAAACTATTTAACTAAGAGTTAAATCTAAAAGAGAGAGTTAATATGGTGTCCTAAAATTGTCTAAAACATATTTGTTGAGAGTATTTCGACCCATCCCCACCTTATCTTAGAAATAAATCAATTTTGAGCCATTATTAACAGAAAATAATTTCATAATAAAATAATATTTCAAACTTTTCTTAAAGTGACCCTCACCTCTCTTATAAAAGGGTACTTCACCTTCTCTCAAAATCACACCTCCAAATCCATTTTACTTGGAAAACCCCTTCCCATGTCTCCTCCCAACTTTTTTCACTTCAACCAAGAAATGTTACCTTGAGAAGAAATCCAACCTAAGGAGCCCTTTTTTTCAAATCAAATGGAAACATCCAAAGTAGATGTAATTATTTTATCATCTCTTTCAATGTTCTTTTCTTCTTCCACTGTCTCTTTATTTTTTATTTCCATACCGAAATACTAAATCCAGTACCTTCTAAATATTTTGATTTTATTATAAACATTTTACAACCATACTCATTATTCTATTCATGCTATGAATAATAATGTCACCATGTGTGCGTACGTATGACTTACTGTCTCCACGCCGTGGTGTAATTTGTTATTCAGCACTATTTTATTTGGATGGATATAATGATGACTATATAAATAATGAAAATAAAATGATAATTTCTCTGTACAATTAATATATCATCAAATTTCAATCCTTTTAATCATTAAGGAAATGATATCGTCGCTTGAATGTACGTACGGCTTACCGTCTCCACGATGCGATGTGATTCATTTCCAGGTTCACCATTCAAAGATGATTATAAAAATATATATTATTAATAAGTATGTAATATATGAGATAATAATGGTATTGTAGATATATATATATATATAAATATATGAACTTACATATATCTTACTTCCGTTCAATATGATATGAAAACCGAAACAGTGTTTATGCGTACGTTTAGCCTATCGTCTCCATAAATGGCGTTTTCTATTTAATATATCTATCTTTTATAGATATTTATATTCTAAATATATATTATATATAAATCAGGTTTTATATTCTGAAATTATTTAAATCATGGTCTAAATGATACGATCAATAATAATAATTTAAAACACATACGATAAAGAAAGCGATTATTACCTGAAATGTTAATTTAACATGGAAATAATTATTAAATAGGGATTATAAAATCATAAATGAATCATTTATGATATAATAAATTTGAATATGGTTCTTCTATAATTTAAAAACATACTATGGTCATTATATAGGAGTTTAAATGTACCCTCGACCAAAGAAAAGTGCATGTTAATGGTTAATTCATCAATCTTCTTATAATCCGATATTGTTTTTGTGTATGTATTTTCTGGGACATATTTATTATCCATGTCCACGTTTCATAAAATAAATTTCAAAATAATTATTTTAAGGTAATATTTAACTAAAAATCATTTTAAATGTTTTAAATATTTATTCTTCTAAATCATTCTCAATAATGTCCATGTTTTCAAAATGGTTTTAAGGATTTATTTATATAGAAATGATTGTTTTAAAATGTTAATTCATTTAAAAATTTTCAAAGTGGAATGGGAATATTTGATTTAAAAATATATTTTAAATGAATTCCTTTAAAAATGTATGACTTTTAAATGATTTCAAAAAAAGGTATATTTCTCACAAAAAGTTTTACTGGTCATTTTCAACTATGTCAACATTCTTTACTGGATATTACTTTTGATTAAGGTTTATTTATTATTATACAATATTCTATATTGTATCGAATGAGTTATGATATGTTTTACTGTGGATGTGATATTTTTATACCCTTCATGGTTTATGGTTGAATTATTGAAATTTTGTATGCTTGTTTTAATATGAATGTTTTTGTTATGTTTCAAAATTTTCATATGAGGAATGCACTTGACTTAGTAAGTGACAGGTGGGGCCTGCTATAGCCCCTCGATGCATCAGTAGGTCTCGTGAGACAAATTAGTGTCTTGTAATAAGGCCTTGAAAAAAAAATTATTTATTGTCTTGGCATGAGGCCTTGACAATGTGGTAATGATGTCCAGCATTAGGCATTCCATCATTAAGAAATTAAATATTAAATGTGATTATTCGACTATTAGAATATCCATTGGCATGTTTATATGGTAATGTTTGATTTATTTTCTCCATATTATGTTCAAATTTATGTTTAAAAATATGTTGTTTTTATTACACATCTTTCCTTAAAATTTTATAGCTTACACTAAATTAATTACCCTTACTGAGCATCTGAGCTCACCCCTTTTTTATGTTTTGTTTTCCCAGGATTGCAAGAAGTGTATTATGTTTGATATGTAGGGTCAAGATAGGGTAATAATGGTATTCTCAATAGATTATTTATGGTTTGTTTTATGCTTGAATGGGTAATTTAATGTTCATGTATGTAATCTATTTTTCATGACTACTAACCTGATCGGTCCTTCGGGATTTGATTCCTTGTAATCATTCCAATGTATTAAAATAATACACCGTCTCTGGGCTTCTGGGGCCGGGGAATTACAGTTGGTATCATAGAAATTTTAGTAAAAATCTTGAAAACTAGATTTAGAAAAACTCTGATTAGAGAATGTTACCCTAAGATAGACTTTGAGGATTGGTATAGAAGAACTTCCTTGAATTTTGGTAATGTATATATTTTCTGTATTTTCCAAGCAATGCATCCCTATCTGGATACGAGTAGGTAGAGGCGGCTCTGGAACAGATGTACAAAGCAGTGAAAACTCCAATAAGGAGTTTCGGTCTTGGCCTAATGTATCCTGGTACACGACAACGGTCCTTGCTGCACTCTTGGTTATGCAACTCTTAAGGGATATACTTAGGATAATTCACATTTTCATTATAGGCCATTATAAATGATTTAGGAGTAAATAATTCCTCAAAGAAATTTTTTTATGAGTATAGATTATATGCATAATATTTTCAATTTACGTTCGGTATTTTACAATTTTGGAATTATGCATTGCGATTCATAAACTAACCTAGCGTATTCTATTGTTTATAAATGGCACCTAGTAGAAGGAATGAGAACTCCAGCAATACACATGATCCAAAGAGTAAGAAGGATAATATTTTTCAAGGTATTTAGCCAACATTTGGAAGGGAAATAGTCACCCATATATTGTGATCATATGAAGAAATATTATCATGTGTTAATAATATAAGTAATAAATTATTTGAGTCATATGGATTTTAAGGGAATTAAGAGAAGAAAAGGATGGAAGAGAGAAAGATGGATAAAGGGAAGAGGGGAAAAAAGGATTTTCCTATATGTGATAACTGTGTAAAGAATCACATTGGTAAATGATTGAAGGGAATGGGTGTTTTTTATAAGTGTAGAGAAGAAGGAAACCAAGTACGTGATTTAAAGGGTAATAAAAATGTTTCAAATGTAAAATTCCTTATCTTCATGGAGTTGGGACACTACGTGAATCAATGTCTAAATCATCAGAGTATGCCCCAAATGATGATATTGGATAATAATCAAGTTATGATACTACCACAGATGAAGAGGAATGACTAGTGTTCTTATGTTGATATAAAATAATTATTTCATTTGAGTGTTGTATCAACTATATACTTGTTATATGAATTATTGAAATACATAAGGATTGTACTGCATTGTTATTTCATCGAGGATATGAGATTATATGGTTCTAAGAAAAGTGACTCAATAGAAAGTTAATTTTTTTTTGGAAAATAAATGGATGAAGGAAATATAAACCTTAATATAGTTCTGATACTGAGGTTGTGATTTTGTAATAATATATGATTGATTTGGATAAATTATATTCGATATTCTTGACTACAGTATTTTTAGATAAACATTATTGATTACATTCATGATCCATGATTTACGTTTACAGCATTTTTGGATATAAAGAGTATATCCAGTATTCTATAAGGAATAAGTGAGCATGAATGTAATCAATAATGTTTTATGGTAATTCAGGGTGTTACTGTGTTTTAAAATAATACATGATTAAGGTATTCACATGTTATTATGTGTCAAAATATATCTTCATTGTGTTTAACTTCCTTATAAATTTTGGATTGTGAGTTTGGACGGGAGTATTTTGGATGAGTCTAAAGGTTGGGATGGATTGAGTTTGACATTGGATACTATTATTAAGGTTAATGAATTTCTTAAGATTATTTTTTGGATTGTTATAAAACGGACAACCTGTAGGTTGGGTGACAACCCGTCACGTCTAGCAAGGTCGTGATACTTGAACCCTCAACCGAAGGGCGATAGTGGTGAATCACCTACCACTGGCCTACGTGATGTCCTGGTTCGTATAATGTTGATTTATTTAAGTAGTCTTACAAATGAATTATAAATTCATTATTTTTGGAACCCTATATGATTAGGATAAATAGAATATTTTTTAATTCCATTATATTTTGGAGTGAAAGATGAGTTTGTGGTAGGAATTAGTTGAAAGATGAAACTCTACTTGTCAAGTATTTTTCCCTCTTATTATATGAATAAATTAATTCTTAAACTTTAGGGAAGGGATCTTAAACCCAAAAATGTGTTATCCTAATACCGTATGTTTTATTGAACAGATGATATTTTAAATCATCATAGATTGATGGCTTTGAGGCCCTCAATGTAACAATTGTGTGTGATTGGTGACCTCAATCACTCCCCATAAATATTTACGTTTTCCCTCCAATTATGTTTCTCTAATTTCCACCAATGTTCTCCTAATCTAGATCATAATTTGGTGGTGACTTTTTCATTTATGTTTCCCTCTTATTAAGATTAAATTTTTTTAACCCAATTTCTGATGTGGGTTTTCGACAAAGGTATTATTTTATTTTTAACCATTTATTTTAGAAGAACAATTTAAAATTGTGAGGATGAAATTTATTGAATTAGGGAAGAATGTAACACCTCAGGATTTCATAGTACATTATCTCTTCAATGAAATTCAATAACTTGTGCTACACGCAACACCGAGTTTGAGCACACCCCAAATTACCAAACTAGCTGTTCAAAAAGAGGTTATGAGTAGTATTAATTTAATTTTTAATTTTATATAATCCATATAATTTTATAAGCTATATAATTTTTTTCTTAGACATAATATAAGAACAAATTCAATTTTTTCAGATAAAAGAATCATTTTTCAAAAAATGCAATTTTACCGCCTTTTAATGGCGAACCATTTTTTAAACCATTATTTTACACTTTTATATATTCAATTTAATTTAATTAAATTATTTTTAATATAGGGACATAAAAATTTATTTTGGAGAAATTTTTGGTATTTTTCTGATAAATTTCATATTTTGATGAATAGTGAAAAATACTAAATTCTATTTGAAAACAACTTTTATAATCGAAATATGTTATAGTGTTAAATTATGAATTTGAATGTTTTTTAAATATAATTAGATTATATTTTTATAATTTAATACAATTTAGGTAATTATAAATAAATTCACATTTAAATTTGGCATAAACACATGTCAATCTTCTAATAGTTTTACTTTTTAAAAACCCGCTTTTTGGTTTTGTCAATGGGAATTAATATTAAATTAATTAATGAAACTTCTATGTTTTTAATTTGTTAAAATAGAATTCATTTTTTAATTCGGAATATAAAAATTATCTTAGGGTAATTTTTTTTTTATTTTTCTGAAGACATTCAATATTTGATGAATAGTGAAAAACACTACGTTATAGTTTAAACCCAACTTTTTATTTAAATAATTATTTAATTTATTTAAATTTATTTTAAGTCAAAATAGATATATAATACCTATATAATTTCAAAGTAATTAACTGAATTAATTTTATAATAAAATTAGATTTTAAAATTTTATTTAACTTTTTAACATCTTTTACCCACCTTCTAGGAACATTTGCAAATTTGCATAAAAGATAATTTTACCGCTTCTGTGAGTTGAATTTAAAAAATTCAAGAGACACGGTTCACATCATTAAGTAAAATGTGGTTCAATAAGATGAAAATAATTATTTTGAATAGAACTTTCGACTTTTATTTAACACAGTTAAAATTAAATATGGTAGTTAAAGGTAAAAATGATATTATAATCATCCAAAAACATGTCCTAATTCTATTGGATAAGTTTATTTCGACCAAAAACAACCTTAGGAATAAAATATGATCCTTTTTGTCCACTTGGACTATATTAGGACATTTGTTATTATTTTATTTAAAGAAGTGTTAAAAGTGTTAAACTCAAAGTTTAATAAATAAAACATTTTTAATATAGGGTTATACATAAGATAAATTACAGTATAAATATTCATTATAAATATAAAATTATTTCCTACATAATGGTATTTTATTTTTAATTTTTAGACATTAAATAATTAAATTTATTTATAACACAATGATGATGCAGTAATTACCTTACTAATTAATGTTTAAAAAAATTGATATTATAAATATCCAAATAAATGTAAATTGAGACTTAGGCTGAATTAAAATAATTTTCTAGGTCAATATGAAATTTTAGGGTTTATTAAATAAATCTTTTTCTAAGTAATAATGTTTTTATGACTTTCAAAAAAACAAAATACCAAATAGTGGAAAAATTGACATAAATGTGTTTTTAAAAAAAAATACTATATTATTAATTGATATAATATTTCTAAAAATATAAGGTTTGGCCAAAATACTTAGATAAGTTTACATACATAAATAATGAACCACTTGGGTTTCTATTCTCCTTTTATAGTAAGTTTATTAACCATTTGTTATAATAATACAAGAGGATATGGTAAAAGTTAAACTATTTAACTAAGAGTTAAATCTAAAACATAGGGTTAATATGGTGACCTAAAATTTTCTAAAACCTATTGGTTGAGAGTATTTAGACCCATCCTTACCTTATATTAGAAATAAATTAATTTGAGCCATTATAACCCAAAAATGATTTTATAAAAAAAATAACATTTCAATATTTTACTAAAGTGACCCTCACCTCTCTTATAAAAGGGTATTTCCCATTCTCTCAAAATCTCACCTCCAAAGCCATTTGGCTCGGCCAAACCCAGCCCACATATCCTCCCAACTTCCCTCACTTCAACCTGGAGACCTTAACTTGAGCATAAATCCAACCTAAGTAGCCCTTTTGTTCAAATCAAAAGGTAACACCCAAAGAAGAGGTAATTATTTTATCACCTCTTTCAAAGTTCATTTCTTATTCCACATTTTCTTTCTTTTTTATTTCCATACCAAAATAATAACTCTAGTGCCTTAAAAATACTGTGATGTTATTATAAATATGGTACAACCATGCTCATTATTCTATCAATCCTATGAATGATAATGTCACCATGCGTTCATACGTACGGCTTACCGTCTTCACGCTGTGGTGTAATTTGTTATTCAACAATATGTTATTTGGATGGATATAATGATGAGTTATATGTATATAAATAATGAAAATAACATTATAATTTATCTTTTAAATTATTATACCATCCAATTCCACACCTTTTATTCATTAAGGAAATGATATCGCCGCTCGTATGTACGTACGACTTACAGTCTCCACAATGCGATGAGATTCATTTCTAGGTTCACCAGTCAATGATTATTTTTAAAATATATATTATTAATAAGTATGTAATATATTACATAATAATTATACTAAATATATATGTACATATGTATGTATTTAAATATATCTTACTTCTGTTCAATACGATATGAAAATGGAAACAGCGTTTATGCGTACGTATGGCCTACCGTCTCCATAAAAGGTGTTTTCAATTTCATATATCTATCTATTATACATATTTATATTCAAAATATATATTATATATAAATAATTTTTTATATTATGTAATTATTTAAATCATGATCTAAATGATACGATCAAGAATAACATGTTAAAACACGTACGATAAAGAAAGAGATTATTACCCAAAATGTTAATTTAACATGGAAATAATTATTAAATGTGTAGTATAAAGTCATAAATTCATAATGTATGATATAATAAATATTAATATGGTTCTAGTATAATTTATTAACATACTATGGTCATTATATAGGAGGTTAAATGTACCCTCGACCAAAGGAAAGTGCTAGGTAAGGGTTAATTCCTCAATCTCATTATTATCCGAGATTGTTTATGTGTTAGTATTTTCTAGGAAATATTTATTATCCATTCCCATGTTTTATAAAATACATTTCAAAATAATCCTTTTAAGGTACTCTTTCACTAAAACATCAGTTTAATTTTTTTAAATATTTATTTTTCTAAATCTTTCTCATTAATGTCCTTATTTTCAAAATGGTTTTAAGGATTTATTTATATGGACATGATTGTTTGAAAATGTTAATTCCTTTAAAATGTTTCAAAGTGGTATGGGACACTTTGATTCAAAAATATTTTTAAATTAATTCCTTTATAAATGTGTGACTTTTAAATGATTTCACAAAAAGGGATATTTCTCTCAAAAAGTTTTACTGATCATTTTCAACTATGTCAACATTCTTTAATGGATATTATTCTTGATTAAGGTTGATTTATTATAATACAATATTCTATATTGTATCAAATGAGTAATGATCTGTTTGACTTTGGATGTGCTATTTTTATACCCTTCATGGTTTAGGGTTTAAGTATTGACATTTCGTATGCTAGTATTAATATTAATGTTTATGTTATGTTTCAAAATTTTCATATGAGGAATGCAGTGGACTTAGTAAGTGACATGTGGGGCCATCTACAGATGCTTGATGCATCGGTAGGTCTCATTAGACAAACTAGTATCTTGGAACTAGGGCTTGAAAAAAAAATTATTTGTAGTTATGGAACAAGGCCTTGACTATGTGGTAATGATGTCCGGTGATAAGCATTCCCTCATTATGAAATTAAATATTAAATGTGATTATTCGACAAGTATAATATCCATGTTCATGTTTATATGGTAATGTTTGATTTATTTTCTCTATATTATGTTCATGTTTATTTTGAAAAGGTCCTTGTTTTTATTACACATATTTCCTTAAAAGTTTATATCTTCCACTAAATTATTTACCCTTACTGAGCATCTAAGCCCCCCAATTCTTATGTTTTGTTTTCCCAGGATTCCATGAAGTGTATTATGTTTCATATATAGGTTTAAGCTAGGGGAATAATGTCATTATAAACATATTATTTATGTTGTGTTTTATGTTTGAATGTGTAATGTAAAGTTCATGTATGTAATCTATTTTCCAAGACTACTAAACTGATTGGCCATTTAGGACTTTATTCCTTGAAATCATGCCAATGAATTAAAATAATGCACCGGCTCAGGGATTTTGGGGCTAGGGCATTACACCTTTCTTCAAATAAAGTAAATTTTTGTTTATTTCCAAGAATGAACTAAGTCAAATGTTCCTTTCACATGGCTTGGGCTTGGTGTACGTAACACACAACATGAAATTTTCATATGTAACATGAAACATAAACTTGGTATATGTTACAAGTAACATCATCTTGGCATACATTACACACAACAAAGATGTTTCTACAAAACATCATTTTATAGTTATAATTATTTAAAAGAGATAATTATAACATAGCCGTAAAACATAGTAATATGAACAGTAA
This sequence comes from Viscum album, assembly GCA_963277665.1. Taxonomy (NCBI): domain Eukaryota; kingdom Viridiplantae; phylum Streptophyta; class Magnoliopsida; order Santalales; family Viscaceae; genus Viscum; species Viscum album. Next base: position 1,070,148,398 of record OY728121.1, on the reverse strand, counting down.
TAACTAATTTTCAAATATTTTTTATAATTTCTTTATATAAATAAAACATATTTATAATGAAATATTTGATTTTTGGAAAAGTCCTTACATGTTTAAATTTATTTTTTTCTCGAATGAACTACTTTTAATGTATTTCTGTGAATAATAATAAAATTAATTTTAGACAAATTTATAAATTTAATTTTATAAAATAAACTTCATTTTTAATTTATAATTTCTAAATTATATTAGGATCAATTTTTTGGGATTTTTTTGAGAAATTTCATTATTTTATAAATTATGAAAAATACTACTTATAGGTTAAAAACCTCATATTCATTTGAATAATTATTAAAGTTAAATTATATTTTAATTTTTTAAGGTAATATTATTTCAATTATAAATTTATTAATACAATTTATCTCATTATAATCAATTTCACTTTGAAATTTAATATAAAAATAATAATAAACCTTTGAACTTCTTTCTACATTAAAGACCTGTAATTTCGTTCCATCTGCGGGATTAGCATTATTCTTATTTTTTGTGATTCTGTGAACTGAATTTCTAAAAACCATGATACACCATTATAATCAGTATAATATTTAGATTCTAATTGGAATATTTTTATTTTTTACCAAAATGATTAGTAAATGTGATTAAAAGTAATCACAACGATTAAGGTCAAATTAAGCTTAATTACAGACTAAACCTTAATCTTAGGGGGCCAAATGACTTATTCACTTTTTCAATCCCCATTTTCTATCCATTATTCAGAAATAAAACTTCCATTATTTATTTATTCTTATTTATAATGATTTTTTTAAGTATTAACATGTGTACACCTAACTTGTTTTCAAAAAATCCAAGTGAGTCCTTTTCTTTCACTATGAAAATCAACCACTTCTCCCAATTCCCCACATCTAAAAACCACATATGTTTTTTAAAATATCTATATAATAAACATCCCATAAATCCTACATTCCTCTTAGAATCCTTACATTGGGAATAAGGCGATCCAAGTAATCTTTTTGGCAAAAACCAAAAGGAGTTACCCGATTATTAGGTAACGTCTTCTCTCAAGTCATTTTTTTATTTTCTTTCTCCACCCCCTCCAATATATTTATTCTATTATTGTATAAAAAAAATTTATCCTCAATATATTAGGATTTTCTATGCTAGATTTTTAACCTACACTTACACACACCTCCACCTAATGGATAAAAACGTACTTTTTATGTGTACGACATACTACGACCTCACTAAACGATGGTTGTTCAATTTTCATTACCACCTCTCATGGTGGACATTATGATGGAAAATATATTTCTATATTTTATATATTATTTGTTATATTTATTATTTATTTAATCTTATTTATTCCTTTTACAACACATATATGTTTACTTTCCATTGTGTGCTAATACGATAATTTGCTTTGAGGAAGTGTGGACTACTGCTCCCTCAAAGTGATATGACTTGTTCATAAACTAAATATAATGTATTAAGGATGGGTTTAGTGATTTTATATTATATATATATGATATCATAAATCTAAAATAAATTTTTTATACATATATACATATATTTTGTTTTAATTTTTTCTTTCAATGCGAAAATTAAATGAAAATAGCGTTCATGCATATGTATGACCTACCATCCCCATGAAGGGTGTATTTCATTTCATACATATATATTATATAGATTATTATAATAAAAATATATTTTATATAAATTATATTTATATCATTGTTTAAATTCTGAAAATCATGATACAATGTATAAATACCAAAGATATAACAAATTAAGACACATGTGAATAACAAAGGAAATATTACCTGAAGTGAAACCTTAACATTGGATTGTTAAGAAGTGGAAAATATAAGGTCATAATGAAACCATATATATAAGAATATCATTCTGTAAAATATTTATAATAAAATTATATTTTTTATATAGGTAGTTTGAATTAGTACAACAAGAGTCAAGACACAATGTAGAAGGATTTCATCACACTTTTTATTTCTGTGAGATACGTGCTTTATTCACCACTCAATCCTTTTGTGTTGTGTTTATAATGACCATGTATTTATTAAATTAATATTATAATTAAATTTTTGGGTGTTTACATATTCATACTATGAAATTTATTTCATGGGGTACTGTTTCAAAATATACCAAATCGGTAAGACAGTTTTGTCTCAATTTTCCTTCTTTGAGACACATGTTTTATTATGAACCTATATTCTTTTTCAAGGTGTATATACTTCCATTTGACATGGTATATAGTAAATATACTTATTTTAATGAAATTTTAATCTCCATTTTATTTCCTTTTCATACATAAATATTATTAGCCATGTTAGCAAGTTATAAGACTTTAATGAAATAATCTCATCACTTTTCGAGATTGTTTATGTTTGTGATTTCATTGATAAAATATTATGATCCATATCTCAAAAAAAATATTGAATTTTATTATCATATGTATATACATAAAATAATAATGTATTGGTACCATTTTATACTCTTTGTTACATAATATGTTTAAGAAAGTGTTTTTAGAAAATCTCTACTTTACCCTCTATTTGGTCAGAAACCTATATTATTTCAAAACCATGTTTCCTAAAAAGAGTTTACAAGTATATTGTACCCCTTACCTATAATCATTAAAATAAATTTTCAAAAATGTTTTATTTTACCAATCTCTTCAAATGAATATTCTTGTCTCTTTCTGAAAAAGGCATTTTTTTATAACCTTCTTACCATACAAAAAAATATTCTTTTTAACTCATATGACCTATATAGATTTATCCACTATCAATCCTTTGAAAATTTCTATTTATGATTAATGGTTAATATAAAAAAATGTTCCTAAAATATATTTTTAGAGAAATTGTTTTCAAAATGTGTTCAATTTTCGTTTATATGTTTTCAAGGAAAATGGTTTTCCAAATGTTTTTAAGTTTATTTTATAATTTTACAAGGAAAATTCTTTTCAAAATGTTTTCAATCCCTATTTATAATCTCTAAAAGTATTTTCAATGAAATTATTTGAAGAAAAAATCAAGATTATTTCATATGTTATCAAGTAAAAAAATTCAAAAAAAATTCAATCTTTCTTTATATGTTTTCAAAGTTTTTTCAAAGGAAAATGATTTTAAAAATTTTAAAGATTATTTTATAAGTTTTTAGGGGATAGGCTTTGAAAATTATTTCGACTATTAATTATAAATTTTCAAGGTATTTTATAAGAAAATTATTTCCAAATTTTTAATTTATTAGAAATCCTTTTTCAAATAAGATAGTATATTTTCCTCGAGAAACATTTTTGAATGATATTTTAAAATTATTTTCCATCAAAGATGACATCCGTTGATGTTACTAATTCCCTTCTAGGAAATCAGCTAAAGGTTCCACAATTTTTTTCTATGAATGGATAATAATTAATTTCATGGTCTTTATAAAACACATTTCTCATTCATCAGTTGTATGTTTTTTGGTATATGATTTTGATGAATTCATTATGAAACCTAGAGCTTTTTCCATAGGTTATGTTATGTTTACATGTTTATGATACCCATTCAGTTGCATGTGTTATGATCTGATATTTTATAATTTTTGGAACATTTATGTATGATTACATTATGAGATGGGTGGGACCTATATCTCCCTCTAATTCATAGGGTAAAGATTTATATCTCATGATATAGGATAAGATGGCCTTGGGAATGAACCTTGGACACTAAGATGACTATGGGAGTGAACCCTGACCTACCAAGATGGTATGAGGAGTAAAATCATGATAATATTATGGCCATGGGATTTCACCATTACTAATAATATGGTATGGGTATTGAAACTATACTACCAATATGGTATTGTAAGTGATGACTTTTCTAATATGGAAATCATATTATTTGTTTATGTGTCTACCACAATTCTAGGTTTTATTCCTATGTTGTGATTTCATGGATTATGTTATTTATTTTCTTCTGATTCATGTCTTATGAAATTCCAATATTTATTCCATGATTTATGTATATGATATTTGATATGTTGGGTATTATCTTATATTTTCATGATCATGTTATCATACCCTTATGCTCATGATTATGTTTACATATCTTCCTTGTTCACCCTTAATGAAAATTTTAGTTCACCCCTCTTTATGTTTATTTCCCCATGTTATGAAAGATATGTATTTTGTTTGATGTGTATAATAAGTGTTATAATCAATAGGAACCTAGTGTGATAAAATTTATCTCATTTATGTTCCAATTTATATGTTTCCATGTTTGTAATGGCACTATACTTGTATTGTCTTTGGGAGTCTGTTTGTATAATGAATTAAGTGTTCCAAAAAAGTTATATAATGTAAATGTATGAAAAGTGAGGGACTCTATAGTTGGTATTAGTGAGAAGTTTTAGTTAACCTTTGGCGTAAAGGATTATAAAAACTTAGATATTAACCTAAGGAAATGACTGAGGATACATTTAAGAGTAAGTAAATGTATAGAAAAATGTCCAAGAATCTTGGTGAAGGATAGAGTGAGTGGTTTCCTATAAATACATCACTTTCTAGATACAATAAGTGGATGTGGCTATAGAGAAAATATTTACATAGGGGTAAAAACTCTAAAAAAATGTTTCAGGGTTGACTTGGGGTAATATGGTATATGATATCGAGCCTTGTTGCACACCTTGATTGCCACTCCTAGGGAATATGATTTGGGAATTCCCAAACTCTTCACAAACCATCATAAAGGATTTAAAAATAATTTGTTATGAATAACCTAGGATAAAAATAAGGTTCCATAGACTAAGGAAGGTGTCATGACTTATAAATTAGATAAGTTACTTTTCATGATTTTATGGTTCGTCATTATAATAACTATTTATTACGCTATGCTTTTGGTTTTAGTCCACAACTAGAACCCGATGGAATTGCGTTAATGGTGATTTTGATGGAAAATGAAATGATTTTCCTCCTAATAAACTGAATTATATAGGATATGGAAAAGAAAGCCTCATTATTATGCTCACACATCTTTCTCAAGCTATGAATCATGGTCGTCTTCCAAATGAGCAGAGGATGAAACAACATTATATTGAGTCTTTCATGAGGAAATGTCCACCATGTTTCAAATGGTATTATGATCCACTTGTTGATGAAAAATAGATCAGTACTACTCAAATGATATTCTATATTATCATGTTTTTGGAGCATGAGAAATTCATTTAGGATGTATATTAGTTATAAGGTGAATCATACCAGTGGTGGACACTAATAAATAATACAACACAACAAGATGAGATTGAATCCATGAAATGGAATGATTTGAAGAACTTGTTTTTCAATAGAGTACCTAGTATTCCACCAAAACATGAAGTTGAGTTCTCAATAGAACTTATACCTTATTCCACAACATTTTCCAAGACTCAGTATATAATGGATCTAATTGAGTTGCAATAATTGAAGAAGAAACTCCAAGAAAACCATGATATGGGATTAATTCACCCATCTGTGTCATCTTTGGGTGTACCCATTCTTTTTGTGAAACATAAATTTTTATCATTGTGAATCTGCATTGATTATAAGTATTTGAAAAAGATCAAAATCAAGAATTAGTATCATATTCCCCGTATTAATGACTTGTTTGATCTACTACGTGGAGCTCCATACTTTTCCAAAATTGTTCTTCATTCAGGATATCATTAATTGAGGTTCAAGAAAGAGTATATACCCAAGACAGAATTCAGTGCAAGGTATAGAAACTATGAATATATTGTGATGCCTTTTGGTCTTACTAATTCCCCTGTTATCCTCATAGATTTAATGAATAAAGTCTTTAGAGATTACCTCAATCAGTTTGTAGTATTCTTTATAGATGATATTATTATCTATTAAGAGAGAAATAAATATCATTAAGATCAACTAAGAATTATATTTAATACCCTAAGGAATGATAATCTATATGAAAAATTTACAAAGTATTAATTTTAGCTGCAAAAGGTTTCATTTTTAGGTCAAATAATCTCAAGAGATTGTATAGCAGTAGATCCATCAAAGATAGAGGCTATTGAGTGATAAACTAGACTAACCATGGTGACATAGATCCATATTTTTCATTGTTTAGTAGGATATTATTTACGGTTCACGGAGATTTTCACATGACTATCTAATCCTATAATCAAGTTAACTTAAAATGGTGTCAATTTCCTATGTACAGATGAATTGGAGGAAAATTTTAAGGAACTGAAGATATGGTTAGTCATTGCACCTATAAATACATTACCTTGTAGTAGATAAGGGTTTATAATCTTTAGATATGTATACATGAAGGGATTTAGATGTGTTCTTATGAAGAATAACATGGTTATCTCTTATGCCTCACGGTAGTTAAAGATTCATTATAAAAATTAACCAACACATGATTTGGAGTTAGTATAGGTAATGTTTTCATTAAATATGTAGAGGAATTATATTTATTGAGAAAATTTTGATATATATATATCGATCATAAAAGTCTAAAATATATATTCATGTATACAGAGTTAAACATTCCCCAAAGAATATGGTCAGAGTTGATAAAGGATTATGATTGTTCAATACGTTACCACACTAGGAAAGAGAAAAATGTGGATGATGCTTTGAGTTTGAAGGAGATAGATTATCTATGATAAGGATCACAGAATATCCAATATTTATAGATTTGAAAATGATGGATCTAGAAATCCTGAAGGAAGGGGAAAATATTATCTTTCACAGATTAATGTCCAACCCTCTATCCAAGTAAAGATCAAGGAGGTGTAGAAGGAAGATGTAGAGCTGAAAAATAAAGTCAGATATGTTCTTGAGTTTGACCTTCATTAGGATTGAATGATGAGGTTCAGGAACTGTGTAAGTATCCCTTCCATACCATATTAGAAGGAGATTTTAGAGTAAGATAATAGTTATCATTCTCTATTCATTTTGGAAGTATGAAGGTGTATAGAGACTTAAAAGAATACTTATAGTGGGATGTCAGGAAGAGAGATGTCAAAGATCTTGTGTCTCGGTGCTTTGTATGACAAAAAGTTAAATATGAAAGACAAAAGTCTAAAGGGATGTTCCAACCATTACCCATACCAGAATGGAAATGGGAGAACATCACTATGGATTTTTTCATTGGGATACCAAAAACCTCTAAAGGATTTAATTATATATGGGTGTTAGTTGATCGCCTTAATAATTCAACACACTTCATGCTATCAGAGAAGATGCCTCTCTAGATAAGCTTTTGAGGATATATATTAAGTAAGTGCTAAGGATGCATGGAGTACCACATTCTATTGTATCATATCAGGATCTGAGGTTTACATCAATGTTCTGGAAAAGTCTTTAGCAATCATTTGATATAGAATTGATTTTTAACAATCATTATCAACCTCATATAGATGTTCAATCTGAAAAAACAATTCAAACACCATAGGATATGTTGAGATCTTATTCTTGGGATTTCAAAGGTGGTTGGGATCAATAGCTTCCTCTAGTTGAGTTTTCATACAACAATAGCTATCACTAAAGAATTTAGATGGAAACTTATGAAGCCATTTATGGAAATAAATGTAGAGATCCAAAATGTTTGGATAAAGTTGGATAAATAAATCTATTGGGACTACAGATTTCTGAATAAATGGTTGATAAGGTTAGAACCCTTCATTATTATATCAAGGAAACTCAATGTCTGTAGAAAAGTTATGCCGATAACCATCAGCGTGATCTGGAATTTGAAGTTAGTGGAAAGTTATTTCTACAAAATCTCATCCTAGAATAAATTTATGAGATTTAGGATGAAATGGAAACTAGTCCCTAGGTATAACGATCCCTTTGATATTCTTGATTGTGTAGGGATGGTAGCCTATCACTTGGAACATCCTCAAAAAATTTCTCAAGTCTGTGATGTGTTCCATGTATCTCTCATGAGGAAGTATATATATGGCCCTTCACATGTACTAAACTCATAGGTCATACCACTGGATTAGGATATTTCTTACGAGGATCAGCCTGTTGAAATTTTAGATCATATAGAGAATGTTCTACGAAACAATACCACTCACCTAGTCAATGTTTTATGGAGAAATCACTAGTTAGAGGAAGCTACGTTAGAAATTGAGGATATGATGAAATATAATTATACTCATTTTTTTAACTGAGTGATGAATTTAGAGGGATAAATTCATTTTAATGGGTTAGAATGTAACACCCTGAGTTTTTATGGACCATTTTTTTAATAAAGTAAATTTTTATTTATTTCATGTAATGTACTAAGTCAAACATTCCTTTCACATGGAATGGACTTATAATATGTAACAAAAAACATGAACTTGGCATTCATAACATGCAATACAAACTTAGAATATGTTACACGCAACATCAACTTGGTGTACATTACATGTGATAATGATCTTTCTACAAAACATCATTTTATAGTTATATTTATTTTAATGAGATAATTATAACATATCCATTAAAATTAGTAATATGAATAGTGATAACTAATTTTCAAAAAAATTATAATATTTTTATATAAATAAAATATATTTATAAGGGTAGATATAATTTTTGTAAAGTCCATAGATGTTTAAAATACTATTTTCTCGAATGAGCTTCTTTTAATGTGCATTTGTGAAAAATAATAAATTTAATTTTAGACACATTAAGAAATTTAATTTTATAGAATAAACATAATTTTAGAATTTATAATGTCAAAACTATATTAGGGTGAATTTTTTGTGATTTTTTTGAGTAACTTAATTTTTTGTTATATAGTGAAAAATAATGCTTTTAGGTTAAAAACAACATTTTTGTTTGAATAGTTATTAATGGTAAATTATATATTAAATATGTTTTAAGGAAAAATTAGATAAATTAAATATATATTAATACAATTAAAATCATTATAATCAATTTCAATTTGAATTTAATATAAAAACATAATAAACTTTTGAACTTTGTTCTACATTAATGACCCGTAATTTCATTTCGTCTGCGGGATTAGAATTAATATTAATTTTGAAAATTATTTGAAAATAATATAAAAAAATAGACATTAAACGTTTTAATAATTATAATATTTAGATTCTAATTTGAACATATTTATTGTTGATCAAAACTATTAGTAAAAGTGATTAAAATTAATCACATCGACTAAGGTCAAATTAAGCTTAACTAGGGACTAATACATAATCTCAGGGACCCAAATGACCTATAACCTTGTCCAAAACACATTTTATGTATATTCTGAGCCCCTAAAACTTCAATTATTGATTTATGTTTTCTTTATGACTTTTTTTAGATAATAACATGTGTACACCTAACTTGTTTTTAAAAATTTCAAGTGAGACATTTTCATTCCCTATAAAAGGCCACCACCTCTCCCACTTCCTCACAACCCTAAAACCTCTTAAATTCGTCCAGTATCTACCAAATACACTTCATATAAATCCTCCCTTCCCCCTATAATCCTTCACTTGGGAAGAATTCAATCCAAGGAATCCTTCTACCACAAACCAAAATGAGTTTCCCAATTAAGACGTAGCATCTTCTCTCAAGTCCTTTTGTTTATTTTCATTCTCCACCACCTCAAATATATTTATTCCATTAATATATAAAAAACCAGTATCCTCAATATACTAGTATTTTTTTATGCAAAAGTTTCAACATACACTTACACACATCTCCATCTAATGGAAAATGAACATATTGTTTATGTGTACGATGTACGACGACATCACTAAACGATGATTGTTCAATTTTCATTACCACCTCTAATGGTAGAAATTATGATGGATAATATGTTTATATGTTCTATATATTATATTTTTTCTTTATTTAATAATCTTTATTATTTTGACAACACATATCATTTTACTTTCTGTTGTTTGTTAATACAATAATTTTGTTTGAGGAAATGTGGACTACCTCCCCCTCAAAGAAATATGATTCATTCATACAATACATGGAATTTATTAAGGAAGATTTTAGTTATTATATATTATTTCAAAAAGATACTATAATAATGATATATATATATATACATAGATGTCATTTTCTTTCTTTCTATTAATATGAAAATAAAATGGAAATACCGTTCATGCATACGTGCAGCCTACCATCTTTAGGAATGGTGTATTAAATTTCATACTTATATATTCGATAAATTATTATAATACAAATTTAATATATATAAATGATATTTATATCATTTTTTAAATTCTTTAAATCATGATATAAAATATAAATACCAAAGATATAAGAAATTAAGACACATGTGAAGAATAAAGCGAATATTACCTCTAGTGAAACCTTAACAATAGATTGTTAACCAGAGGGTAATATAAAGTTGTAATAAAATCATATATATAATAATATTTTCTTAATGATGTAATATAACTTTATATTTATTATACAGGTGGTTTTAACGAGTATGATGAGAGTTATGACATAAGGTATGGGGATTTCATATCACTTTGTATTTATGTGCCATACATGCTTTATTCACCACTCATTTATTTTATGTGGTGTGTATACTTCCCATGGATGTATTCAATTTTTATTATACTTAATTTTATGCTTATTTACATATCCGTTCTATGATATTTATTTCATTGGGTTAATGTTTCTAAAGCTACCAAATTGGTAAGACAGTTTAGTCTCAATTTTCCATCTTTGAGAGTCATGTTTCATTAAGAATATAAATTCTTTTTCAATGTGCATATACTAAGATTAGACATGTTATATATTAAATATACATATTTTCATTATATTTTAGTATTCATGTAAGTTTATTTTCTTATATAGAGAGTATGATACCAAATTAAAAAAATTTAAGTGTTTTTTGAAATAATCTCATCACTTTTCAAGATTGTTTATGTTTATTATTTAATTGATGAAATATTATGATACATATCTCAATGAAATTCACAAATTTTATTACCCTATAGATATCCATAATATAGCCATGTATTAGTACCATTTTTCTAATATTTTATGTATGATTACATAATGAGATGGTGGCACATATATCTCCCTCCAATGCATTGGTTAAAGATTTATATATCATGAGATAGACTAAGATGGTATTGGGAATGAAACTTGACTACTAATATGGACATGGGTGTAAACCATGACTACCAAAATAGTATGAGGAGGGAAATAATGATACTAAGATGGCCATCAGAGTGAACCAGTACTACTAAGATGGTATGGACATTGAACATCTACTACAATGATGGTCTTCGAAGTAATGACTTGGCTACTATGGAAATCATATTATATGATTATGTGTTTTCCATAATTCCATGTTTTATTCCTATGTTTTTAATTCATGGATTATGTTATTTATTTCCTTATGATTAATGTCTAAAAATCTACAATGCTTTATGGATTTATTCTTGTATATGGTCTTTGATATGAATTATATAATCTTATATTTTCATGATCATGTCATCATACCCTTATTCTCATGATTATGTCTACACATCTCCATTGTTTACCCTTACTAAGGATTTGATGTCACCCCTTTTTATGTTTCCTTCCCTAGGTTATGAAGTTATATATTAGGTTTTATGTGTCTAATAAGGGTGTTAATCAAGAAGAACCTAGTGTGATTTAATGTATCCCATTAATGTACCAATTGTTATGTTTCCATGTTTCCAATGGCACTAGAATAATATGGTATTTGGGAATTTGTTTTTATGATGAATTATGTGTTCTGCAAATGTTATGTAATGTTAATTTATGAAAAGAAAGGGTCTTTATACCTATCACTCACTAAGTCCAATGCATTAATCATGTGAAATTGTAAAATCAAAACAAAAATAAAACTTTTTATTTTGAAAAGTAACATATCAAATGTTATTAATTACCTCAATCATTAAACATAATCATAAACCATCCAGAGTAAAATGGTGAATGGTAATAAAATTATACATCCCCAGTCAAAATTATCATAAACCATCTAGATAAATAATAACGATGGTATCAATACCACATATCATCAATGTATCATAAATAAAAAAGTGGATTGAAGTCATTGATGAATATAAATACAATGAAAATTCCATAACATTTTTTAGAAAAATAACCTTTTCATTTAAAAAATTACATTTTAAAACAAAAATTCACAAAAAAATTTACAATACTTTTAACTGGAAATAATATTTTTTAAATTTTAAAATTAAAATTAAAATATTTATTGGTGCTGATGGTGAAATTTTCTGTTCATGTTCTACACGTTAAAACAATGATTCCTTTCACATTTTCGGTAAAATCCAAAGGGGTCATATTTTGAAAAATATATTAAAATTACATTAAAAAAATTTATTAAAAGTAAAAAATTTGTAAAAATGTATTTAATAAATAATTTGGATAATTTTAAAAATATTTTGAAAATATTTTTAGAAAACATGGATTTTGATGAAAAAGGATTTTTTATTGAAGAGTAAAATAAAGTCATATTTTTATAAAAATATTTTTTCAATCATTTTTACACCAAAGAGTGTAAAAATTATACTATTACTTGATAAAGTTAATGAATAAGGATATAGGAAGAAAAAATATTGACTTTATGATATATATATATATATGGTAATTCCCCAAAGGTATATTAGAACTAAACAATCCCGAATAACGATGAGATTGTGGAATAAACCCTTACCACATATTTAATAACTAAATCATAAGACCCATAAAATAAATAACATAAAATTAATCTTAAAATAATATGAATATAAATATATTAAAGATATAAATATAAAATGTTCAGTATATACACCACACAAAAGAAATAAGTGCTGAATATGTCATATGTATCATGGAAGTAAAAGTGAGATGAGAAACTCTTACCTCAGTTATGGTTTTCTTCTTTCCACCAATATAATAGTTTTAAGCATGTTATTAATTTATACCATAACCATAGTAATATTTATAATATCATATATTATTGTATTAAACAATTTTACCACCCATTTGTTAATAATAGTTCAATATTTTCATTGTTTTAGGTGTTAAATATCTTGTTTTCTCAAGCGTGTTTTGTCAAGAAAGTTCTGGTTATTATTTATAAGATATATATATATATCATCTAAATATTTATAATAATGTTATAAATATCATATTTACACATTAAACATATTTTTATAACCATTTATAAAATTTTGACATGGAAAATGAATTGCATCTCTTTGTGGAGACGGTAGGTACTTCATACACGCGAGCGATGATATCATTCCATTAACGAGTAAAAGGGTAAGAAATTAGGAGATATATTAATTTCAAAAAAATAATATCATTTCATATATATTTCATATATTTATTAAATTTATCCTTAATACCTTCCCTGTAAATCATAAGTGAAAAATGAATCACATCGCTTCGTGAAGTGGTAGTCTATTGTGCACAAGAGCGATGTTATTGTATCCCCCAAAAAATGAAAATTAAATAAGGTATATGTGATATAATAATTCAATAAGTATAATAAAATCAAATATATCATATAAATATGTTAAATCTATAATTTTATCCATATTTTAATGGTGGTTATGGAAAATGAACTACATCGGTTCACAAGGTGGTACTCCATCGTACACACGATCGATGATTTCATTTCCCATTTGATGAAGGAGGAGATGGATAAATATTAAAACATAAACATAAAAATTTATATGTACATGGGATACATTTTTTATTATATTCAATGTTTTAATAAATATTTTAATGTGGAGAAATAATAAATAAAATGAATGATCTTTGTTAAGATAATTATTTCTCTAAGAGAAACCTCCTTTATATCTCCTCTTAAAGACCATATGGATGGTCTTTTTGGAAGACCAAAAGCTCTAGAATATGAAACAGGATTTTTGGGTGGGATTTTGGTAGCATTTTCTTGAAAACTTTATTGAGGGGTGGTAATAGGTTAGTGGAGGTAGTTCCCATTTATATGTGGGGAAAGTGAACCCTCTTCGAAATTACTTTGAAATTTCAAAACAGAATCCAAAATGAGAAAGTAAATCACATGAAAGAGACTTCAAAATAAATTTAGGATATAATTTTGGATAGGATAAGGTGCAAATATTTCCATCCAATAATGTTTTTACAAGTTGGTAGGCCATTTTAACCCTTATTTTTGTAGTTTAACCACACAATAAACCCATTTTTACCATAGCCATATTAATTTATTTTTACAATTTTTATAGTTATTGTTTCATAAAAAATTAATTTCACCTTATCAGATAGTATAAATTATTTTTATTTTAAATGTGGAATTTATTTTTCAAAATTAAATTAACACAATTAGAAGAATTTAACTTATAATTATGCCAGTAGATGTGACAAGAAAGCAGGGTAAAAGAGAACATTATCATAAGTATATAAGGTTTTAATATCAAAATTCAATACGAAAGTAATTATAATTACATAAATTAGTCAAATTGTAATATAATTGATTAAATTTTTCTTTAAAACCAATTTAAAATATGATTTATCTTTGTAAATAATCTAATCCAAAAAGCAGTTTTTAGTAAAAATTAGTATTTTAACTATTCATCAAAAAATGAAACATTTTACATAAATACCAAAAAAATAACCCGAAGCTAATTTTTATATGATTATTTAAAAAATTAAATTTATTTTTTCAAATAAATTTTTTAAAAATTTAAAAATTAATTTTTAATTATGGGCGCAGAGTGCGACTAAACTACCTTTCAGAAAAATACAGTTTTTCAGAAAACATTTCTTTTACAGTCAAATGATTCTTATTTTATATATATTAAATAGTTAAAAATTGAATTTATTTTATACATCTTTTAAACCATAAAATTTTAATAATTTAGTCGGTACTATTTATAACCTCCAGCATTATATCAAGGTTATAATAGACATGTTTAAATAGTAATATTTTAATAGAGTATCATGTTTCTCTTAAACCTAGTGTTGCATGTATCAAAAGCTATCAAAGAGATTAAATTTATTTAAAAATAAATATACTTTAAAGTCATTGGATGTTATATTCTCTTATAATCATAGTGGTGTGTGTCATACACACTATCAATCATGATGTTCCGGTTTTAAAAATATTTGGGTGTTACATTCTCCCCCTTAAATAAATTGTATCCTCGAAATTTAATCTTAAACTTAATAATAAAGGGTTTGACATTTAAATATTCCTTCATTGAAAACCCATATTATAAAAAGGGTTAATAAAACATCATATTAATAATAGATAAATGGAGGAATAAAGGTCATGTGTAATAATACATAACTAGGTTTCTAAGTAAGAGAACATTGGTGGAAAGTGAAGATATGGACGTGGAAGAAAAACATAATTAATTATAGATAGTGATAGAGATAACTGATCACAAGAAAGATAATGATCAATGGAAAGTTAAATATATAAAAAAAAATAAATCTATTATGATTAACAAGACTATTGGTTCAATATAAATGAAGTTATTAGTATAATATTTTTTCCCAATATCCTTTTCTTAGAGTTGAGTAATTACTTTATCATCTAGACTGAGAATATATGAAAATATACTTACTTGAAATCATTAAATTTAATAGGCATAATTTTATCTTCTGATTGTGCTTTGATCATTTTCCACTTAATTTATTACTATATTAAATGAATATCTAAGATGATTTTTTATGCATGAAACACTAAAATTACTTTATAATGGATCAAAAGATCCATAAAATAGTGAAAATAATTTCCATTTATTTATATATACTTTCAAAAATAAATACGGTTATAATATGTTATATAATATAATTAATTAATCTCTAAACCTCAACAATAACACCATTGGTTTTACACTAATATCTATCCATTAAATTATTTAACTAAAAACAATGACATATTAACTAGGACATCACGTACGTCAATTTTAGGTACTAAGACCCTATCATCCTTTGGTTGTGGGTTCATGCCCTGTGGCCTTTTCGAATGCAATGTGTTCTCACCTGGCATGTGGTTTTTCCTTTTCCTAAAACCATATTAATATAATTCCTATAATTTTATCAATTTGTAACATCCCAAAATTACCTCAACATAAAATATTAAATAAACCTTAAAGGTTTCCAATACATTACAAAAACATCTTAATAATTATTATCTCAACATAGGCCACATATTAATTATTATCCTCCTTTAATCCTATGTTTTCCATGAAGTTAAACATTACATTGAATCACTTTTCTAGGTACCTTTCAACACATTATTTTTTATCCTTAAAGAAATACTACTATGATATAGTCCTTATACATTTTATAATTCTTATAACCAAAATATCATTCACTAAAATACTCATATAACACAATTCTTGAATCAAAACAAAATCACATTATTCATTCCAATTTTGTTGTAGTAATATCAAATGATAAAACATGATCACTTATCTAAATTTTAGGTGTATTACATTTGTCACGACCCATCCTCGGGGCCCGTGCCGTGACTACCCCAAGCCCGCCTTCCATAGGCCAGGGGCTAGCGACTAGCACCAAGGCGTAATTCCCGGAAAAAAGGGAAGGCATTACCTTTGTAAAGTAAACAAACACCCCATGAGCAAGCAAGCAGAAGTAAACACTATGTAAAAACTGGGTACAACAGTAAGTGCGGAAAAGTAAGTGGGCCAGAATAAAAACCCAAACTGAAAGTAAAGTACAACTGGAAAGGGAAAACAACAACTGAAAGTAAAGCCACAGCCTCGAGCTGTCCACTAGAAGTCCCACCTGAAGGGTGGGTACAGATAGCCTCCACAGCTCCTCGGGTCCCCCCGTCCGCTCTGAGTACGCCCCGCCTAGTGATCCACCTCCGGGTACCGACCTGCTCCTCGTGCCTCAACCACGATCAGCGCTGTTTGTCGTCTGCAACCAACACAACGTAGTGCGGGCATAGCCTGTGCAGGGGGTGAGTATAAGCTACTCAGTAGGGACCCCAAGACCCCGGAAGGTCTCCCAGAATCCACAAAGGATAATCCACAAAGGAAAGATACAAACACGAAGTAACATCCGACACTTCTTAGGTATATGCCCATACATATACCTAAGTCATCAATTCCCGTTCGGCTCCAACATCCGATCCCAAGTACAACCCAATCCACACAGGAAAACACAACCCATTCCACCCAGGAAAGAATAACGTAATCCGCATAGGATATCAAGTCAATCTTTTCGAAGATAAGGATTGAAAGTCAAGATTCAGCTCACACAGGTATACTTCTTCGTAAGATGATAGAGATGATCAGATATTTCTACTGATTCATCTAAGCCGTTGGACCCACACAAAATTGCTAGGTAACTAACCCCCGTAAAGACCCACAAAGAATCGATAGGTAACTAACCCCCGCAATGACCCACACAGGATCGGACCTACACAGGATCTGTAGGCACTGGCCCACACAGGACCACTGAGCGCTGACCCACACAGGATCGGACCCACATAGGATCATTAGCACTGATCCAAGTAGGATCGCTGAATGCTGTAGTCGTCGTTGTCGAATCCACAGAGGATTTCTGTACAGTCGTCATCGTCGTCGCAGTCGCAGCCAGCTCCAGGGTTCCCTCACACAGCAAGCTCGTTCGGGAGGGTCCGCTCCATGGGCCAAAGGGCTGATACGTCAACTGACACATAGTCCGGAGTTGATGTATCCAAAAGTTCTGTATCGTCAACAGGAACTCTACGTCACAGACGGCGCGTCAATCGGACGTCCGGTCTGAGAGTTATTGGATTTTTTGTCCCAAGGGCCCGGTTGGTTTTTATGTCAAAACCAACCTGACCATACTCCAACTGCGTCCAAACCTCGAGCGAAGTAAGCCAAAAGATCCGTCTCACTAAGAGGAATCCAACAAAGTCTATGGCACGTCAATCGGATGTCCGGAACTCAAGTTATAAGTGTTTCTGCTCCGAGGGCCCGGTTGGTTTCGTGTACGAACCAACCCGGCCAAACCCAAAGTTCTCTGAAACCTTGAATGTAATATACTTAAATGACCATCTCGATCCAAGGATCGCATCGTAGCTGACGGTACGTCGATCGGAGGTCTGCAGCTCAAGTTATGGGAAACAGACCGAAAGAGGTTCGGTATTAGGGGGTTCGGGCCCGATCTGACCCGGCCCGATACCCCCACGGTCGGCCCGAACCGGGTCCGATTCCGGCCCGATTGGGCCTGGCCAGGCCCAGTTGGCGCGGCACGGCCCGGCCTGGGAGTGGCCCGGCTCAGCGGCCCGGCACGCAGGCGGTCCGGCGCGCTGGCCAGGAGGCTCGGCCGAACGACCGAGCCGTTTAGAATGCGGGGGGGGGGGGGGGGGGGGGGGTGCGCTGCCCCCCGCTTTTAGAAACCGCGGCACCATAATAGTGTCTCTCACGTCCGGCCAGCCGAGGGTTTTGAACCCCAGGCTCCTCCCTGTCCGGCCGGCCATCTTCTGCCGCCACGGGACCGGCAAGGCCGATCCCCCCCTGCTCTGACGCTGGCTGCCCGATTCCGGCCGCCAGTTCCCCTACTTCGCAACGGCTTAAGCCGCGGCCGCGGTCCGTCCGGTGCGGCGTGACGGCGCCATGCCCCTCCGCCGCGGCCCCGCTCCGGCCGCAGTTTTTCTGTTTTTTCAGGTGCGGCGTAACGGCGTCACAGCTTGGTTCAAATTTCAAATGTGCGGCGCGACGACGCTATGCATCCTTGCAACTCGTTCCTGTGCGGTGCGACGACACCACGTCACTTTCCTTTGAACGGAAACAATAAATAGTAATAAGGGAAGAGGGTCGGCCTTGTTTGTGCGGTCTGGCCCCCTCCCGTTAAACGATATCAAGCGGTCCAAATAAACGAGGATAGATGACAAAAGATTTCACAAATAAAAACACACAAACCCCTACCTCAACATTGTCGTCGAACGAGAGTTCATCGCGAAATTTACCATCGCGGAAAAAGGGGATCGTCGCGGAAGAAAGCGTCACGGAAGGAACGTCGCTGGCATTAGGTGATCTCCAAGGAAGGCGTCTCTCGCCGTCGCCCGTCGTCGGAGGTCGGCGTTCTTCGTCGGCGGCGGCGTGTTCTTTGCGTTCTTCGTCGAAGAACGAAGAATCCTCAAGACCTCTATTTTTCTCCCAAAGGTTCCCACAACTAGAATTTCAAAAAAATAAAATAAGTTCAACAATTATTTTATTAACATAACATAAGCATTTGAATTTCAAACATTCACATTTAACTCACTTAATTAATTAACATATGTTGTCAAAAATTAATGGTGAGTTGAGGGGAGTTAGAGAATATGAAGGGGTGGGGTTCTTGTGGGCCCCACTGGCCTCATAACCTCCAATGGAAAGTTGGGTGGTTATCCAACTTCTACACAAAGGTTAAACACTTAGGAAGATAAATAAAATTTTTCGTTTAAATTTTATTTTAACTTCCACAAATTTTAACAACTTCACCCGTGAAAACGAAACTCCGAAAAAGGTGTTCCTAAGCAAAATCTGGCGTTGCAGTTCCATCGGTGCCTTCGGAATTCGATTCCGAGCACCGGTTCACAAGTTAGGAATTCCCGCTCGTTTGTTCACTGAACGTACCCAAGCTAAACTTCAGATAGAAATTCCGGGCACACCGGGCCTCGGAATCAAGTGCCATCAGAAACCGCATTCTTGTAAAATCCCATAGAAAATTAAGAAAAAATTTCCCTTGAATTTTACGGGTCTTTACATTAATCCCACCTCAGGGCTTTACGTCCCCGTAAAGATACATCAAAACTAGGGGAACAAATGTGGGTACTGATCACGCATCTGAGCCTCCCGCTCCCAAGTGCTCTCCTGGAGGTTCCCATGCTGCCATCTGATGCGTACTAGAGGAATCGACCGACCACGTAGGACTCGCTCCTGTCGATCCTCGATCTCCACTGGGACCTCCACAAAAGTCACCTCATCATCAATGTCTAGCTCCCCATGGTCAATGATATGCGTCGGGTCGTGCACGTATCTCCTCAAGTGAGATACGTGGAAGACGTCATGCACTCAGTGCAACTGAGGTGGTAGAGCCAGGCGATAAGCCACCTCTCCAATCCTACCGAGGACCTGGAATGGTCCGATGAATTATGGAGTCAACTTGCTGCCTCAGCCAAATCTCTATATACCACGTCGAGGTGAGGCCTTCAAGAAGACGTGGTCGCCATCCTCGAACTCTAGTGGCCTCCGCCTCCTGTCAGCATAAGACTTACTCCGGCACTGAGCTATCCTCATCCGCTCCAGGATGACCTGGACCTTCTCCGTCGTGGCCTGGACCATCTCTGGTCCCACAAGTGCTGACTCCCCAGGGTCTATCCAACACATAGGTAACCTACAAGGTCGTCCGTACAACTTCTCGTATGGTTCCATCCTGAGGGTGGAGTGGTAGATGTTGTTGTACGCGAACTCCACCAAGGGTAGGTGGTCCTCCCAGCTACGACCAAAGTCGAGGACACATGCGAGGAGCATGTCCTCAAGAGTCTGAATGGTCCTCTCTATCTGACCATCTGTCTGAGGGTGAAAGGCGGTACTCAGACGTATCTGCGTCCCGAATGCCTCCTGCAACCCCTTCCAAAGTCGGGAAGTAAAGTGAGCATCTCGATCAGAGATGATATATGATGGCACACCATGAAGCCATACAATCTCCTGAACGTAGAGACGTCCCAAGATCTCCACTGAGACCTGTTCTCTGATGGGTAAGAAGTGTGCCGAATTGGTGAGTCGGTCAACAATCACCCAATTGGAGTCGTGGCCTCTAGAAGTGTGTGGAAGTCCAGTCAAGAAGTCCATAGATATCCCGTCCCACTTCCACTCCGGGACCTCCAAGGGCTGTACCAAGCCTGCTAGTATTTGGTGCTCTGCCTTCACCTGCTGGCAGGTGAGGCATCGACAAACGAACTCTGCCACAGCCTTCTTCATGCCCGGCCACCAGTGCTGTCTTTTGAGATCCTGGTACATCTTCGCCACTCCAGGATGTACAGCCAAAGAAGAAGTGTGAAACACTCTCAGCACCTCCTCCCGTAAAGAAAATGGTACCAAGGTATGTCCTCTAAAAAGGACGGCGTTCTCTCCTCCCACAGAGAATCCATCAGGTGCCTCTCCTGAGGATATATGTGCACGCCACATCTCACAGTCGGTGTCCCCACATTGTGCCTCTCTGACCCGCTGTAGTCGTGGAGGAGTGATTGTGGGTGACTGAAGGAAGGATGCTCTATATCTATCCACGAAGGATATCTGCAAAGCGGTTAGCTTCTCTATCGCCTCCCCAAGTTGATGAATGCCCGTCCTCCTACTGAGTGCATCGACTACTACATTTCCCTTCCCAGGAGTATAGAATATCTCAAATTCATAGTCCTGGAGGAACTCGAGCCATCGCCACTGTCTCAGGTTCAGGTCCATCTACGAGAAGATGTACCTGAGACTCTGGTGGTCAAAATAGACTGTAAAGTGCTCACCCATCAGATAGTGTCGCCACATCTTCAGAGCAAAGACCACTACTAATAACTCTAGGTCATGGGTAGCGTAGTTCTTCTCATGCTGCCTCAACTGACGTGATCCATAGGCGATCACAGCCCGTTCCTGGATCTGGACACATCTGAGTCCGGTCCCTGATGCATCGTAGTAAACTACGTACCCAACTCCCTCCTCCGGAAGCCTCAAGATAGGTGCGCTGGTCAATCTCTGTCTCAGCTCCTGGAAGCTCTGCTAACATCTGTCTGACCACACAAAGGGTTTCACCTTCTTCGTCAAAGCTGAGAGTGGTGCCACAACTCTGGATAAGTCTAGCACAAATCTTCGATAGTATCTAGCTAGTCCCAAGAAACTCCGCACCTCAGTCACACTTTTGTTAATAGAACAATATAGTATATTTACTACGTTGAAATTAATAATATATCTAGCAACATAATTTCCTGTAAGAGTATTTGGGTCAGCTTACGGTATATTGTATGTTTTATCCGTAATCAACCGGTGTTCTATGAATAAATGATTAAGGTATGTCTCTATTATGGATTTTTAGTATCCATATTCACATTCATAACATTTAGGTGGTTTATAAGGAATCTATCCATTATTTTATTTTATTCTTACCATCTAATAGAACTTATCCTTAGACAGTGAGGTCTAGGAAAACATTATCATTGTAAAATATAAACAATAGATCTAATCTATCCCTGAGATGGTCAATCCTTTGATAACAATTTTTAGGTTGGAATGGTGATGGAAGTTGGTCTAGAGAAGGTAAAAATTACCATATTTAGAAAAAATAAGATAGATTGATTATCTAAATTAAGTATCAAAGTTATTTAATGAAGTTAATTAGTAGCATAAAAAATAAAATAAATAAAACTAGGATGTTTTTAATAGTATTTCAATCTAAAGTGGACCCAGTGTACTCTTATACATTTCTACTCTGTGAGAGATACATTATAAACTACCTAATTTTTAAAATGGAATCATAAACCAATTACAACCTACTTTTTCTAGGAGAAGTATAACCAAAATACACATGACTTTTGTATAGGGAGTCACATCCCAATTACAACCCTGGATTTAGATATCATGATTCATAACCCAAATGGTGCTTCTTTTATAATCTAGGAGTGACAACCCAAAGATAGATAATGACTTTGTCTGAAAAATAATAAGAATAAAGTTAAATCACATGATAGATGGGAAGAACTGTTACATAATCAAGTAACTATAGGGAAATAGATAGAAGAAAAATAAACCACATGCACTTGTTCTTGAATGATTGATCATATTGATTGTCACATCAAGGTAGTAGGAAAATTCATAAAATTTTATGTTCAACCCTTGATAGATCATCTATAGTATTGAGAAATGTTTAGCATAAGAATAATGTATAGCACTTCACAATATCATAACCACCACACACTCTGTACTACATCACTTGAAAATATGAAATATTTCATAAAAAAAATTATTATAATTATTTAACTTTCACACACATAGAATTAATTCTTGATACCCATTTAAAAAAATTAACACAACCATGAAATAGCTATATAATTTAAAATTTAAAGAGAATAATAACTGATTATAGGAGGGAGAGATAGGGAAAGATATAATGATATTATCATTCTAAAATAATTACACATCTCACGTTAATAATTCAATACAATAGTTAATAATTCAAACCTATTTGAAATCATTTGATATAATAGTTTAAAATAATCCCATAATAATAGGTCAAAAATAAATCTGATGACAATAAAAAGTATCTATTAAAAATTAAAAAATATTCCATTTTTCATATGTAGTTAAGATTTGGAGAATTTCAAAAATTAAAAAAGTGCAATAAAAATATTAAAATAGTTTGGAATAATTTTAATATCAACTAATATTAATTTATAAACAAAAGAATCTAAGAAAACAAAATAAAATAATAAAATTTATTTTTTTAGTTTCAAGCATTATGTTTCTTTTGTAAAAGAAACAAACCTTTTGGATTTTATAAAAAACATGTTTAAAATATTGAAAAACACTTCGCATAGGTTATATATAGTTAATATTAATTTATGATGTCATTAGAAAAATTGAAATATTTTAAATGAACAAGTATTAAATTGAAATATGAACCATTACGTAAAACAAATAACATTTCTATATTTTAGAATAACCTGCAGAACTTCATTGTACCACATAGGCAAATTCATGTTGGTATATTTAACATAGATTTTTTTATCTATGTCGAAAAAACTAATCTTGTAAGTGATTCACATAGGCAAATTGATATAGGTGATTCACATATCTAAATATATAAAATAAAATAATTTACCAGAATTTATATAAGAAAATTATTTAGTTGAATCTATGTAAGTGAATCACATAGACAACTTCACATATCTATATTTCTAAAATCTATAAATATTTTGAATTATAAAATTTAATAACTAAAAAACCTTGTAAAAGTTAGATTAATCTTTCATTTCATTTGAATTATAATAATAAAATTTCATTATCTTCCCAAATAATCAGGAATAACATTAATCGTACTAGTATAAGACAATTTATGATTAAAAATAGTATAAAAATAGTTCGGAAAAACTGAAGAATTCATAATAAAGACATATAGTATATTATAACCTACTTTTATACATTATAGAGAATTATTCATAATTTTTTTCTTCTAATTAAATGTATATAATTTTTATATCTTTACAACTCAATGATCATCCCTAAATTTAGTGTTTATATTCCCAGGTTATTCCCAAAATACCTATGATAATAGAATCTAGAATATAAACTATGTGGTTTACAAAATGGGTGAATGGATTTGGGTTTTTCAATGAGGATTTAGAATTTGGATATGTGGTAAAAGTACTTTCACTATGTAGGAATAGTAAAAATCGAGTACACTTGATATTTTGAGGTCCCAAATGACTTGTTTAGCCTAGGAACACTTCATGAAACTTGTATTACAATTTATGATAAAACAAAGGATGAAATATAAAGAAAAGTTATGAAAATAAATCTTATAAAATAATCAATGTTAAACATATTAAATATAACACTTAATATGTCCTCACCTACCCTCATCCAAATGGAATGAAAACATAGTACCTTAAATATACTATAATTTTATTATACCAATGCAATAATCCATCATCAAACCCCTTCTTCCAACTTCTTTTTTTCTAGGAACACTTAATGAAACTTTTTTTACATGTTATGAGAAAACAAAACATGAAATCTAAAGATAATTTATGTAAAGAAATATTATAATATAATCATAGTTAAACATACTGAAGATAAAAATTAATATATCCTCACCTACCCTCATAAAAATGGAATAAAAAAACTAGTACATTAAATATTATATAATTTTATTATGCTAATGTAATAACCAATCATGAAACCCCTTCTCCCCCTCCCTTTTATTTTAAAAATGAAACTGTCATTTGTGAGGTGTTGATTTATCACCTTCATGGATAATAAGTTATCATTTTCCTTTATCTCCGTAAAATACTATCTTAAAACCATTATAATAGTTTAATTGGATTTTAAAATTTATTTTCTATCCGTTTTTTATATTTTGGAACTAACATATATTTCAAATACTAAATGATAAAACAAAACAAGTTCGTTGTCATTGAAAACCCGCTAAAATTAATCTATATGATTATCTAATGATTCATCCCTATATCTAGAAATATATATATATAAGACTAATTGAACTTATTTTTATTAATTAATAACATATAATTTCCATTATGGAGAATTATACCCACTCTACATGAACTTCCATACTCATATACAAGTGAACTGATCATGAAAACTAAGAAAAGGAACACTCCCAAATGATGAAATTGACCATTCTAAAACATCAAAAAGGTCATAAATTAAATTAATAAAATTATGATGAATAAATTAAATATATAAAAGTTTATGTACTTATTAATTAATTAATATAAATTTATTATTTTGGAAATTAAGATCACGTGCAGAACCGTTTCATACATAGGGTAAGGGATCCTTTCTGAACCTCCATATTTCCTTTAGGTTGCGTTTTCTCTCTATTTTTGCAATGTAAATTTAAATTATTTTTATTTTATTAATTTAAATTCTGGTTATATGATCCAAAGTCATGTATCTGGATTATGTATATTTCTTTTATGAGGTAATACATGTTTTAATAATGTTCCTTTCTCAAATCTTCTCGAAAAGAAATCCAAATTCAAGGGAAATTCCTGATTTCTTACCCATTTTCAAGTGCACTCCATAATCTATTTTAAGACACTATTATTTTTCTAAAATCACTTATTTTATCATTAAAATGTCTCTTTTTTTTATTTATGGTTTTATACAAACAATTATTCCCTTTCTTTTTTAAATAAGCGTTAACATTTTCCTTAAACTATGCTAAAGTGTTTTATTTATAATGTTTAAAAACTATTTTTATAAGTATTCTAATAAATTTTACATCTCTTATCATGATTTATTATTATTATTCCTTATTAATTTCTATGTGTGGTTTAAATCCATTTTTTCATGGACATTATTATCATATTCCCTTATGTTATGCCTTTTTACATGAGTATGATACCCAATTCTTACCATGACTAACCCTTATTTTTTTTGTTTAATTACTTATGTATTATTATTTATGTGGAAAAAATATTCATGAAAATGTTATGATGGGGGTTCCAATATATCACTCTAGTGAAATTGATAATTTTTAGTCTCATGAGTCTTCATGTGCAAAGGTCTTTCAGTGTATTAATAACTTTCAAATCAATGCTGACAACAGGGATGGAATCTTATGGGTTTACATTATCCCTTATAAATTTAAATTTCTTACCTAGAGGATTAGGTTAGGGTAAGTCCCGACTGATGAAAATATTAAGTGGTGTGGCATAAATATTTTCTCCAGATGTGTGTACTACAAAGATTATAGCGATCAGAGTACCATACATCTATTATTTGAAAGTGAATGGGCTCGGTATGTTTGGAAAATTCTAGGGAATTTAATGGTTATTTGTTCTTCCACCGTGGAGGATTTCATATTCATGGAAATATGGTTTACTGGGTCATGTTTGCATGGTCCAAATAGGTTGGCTCACATAGTGGTCTTACATGCAGGCTATTGGTGCCTTTGGAAAGAAATAAACATGGTCATTAATGAAGGTAAATCTATTACGGTACACTCTATTTGTGTTTTTATGAAGAATTTTCTTTTAGATTTGGCTGGGGAGGTGACCAACTAGAAGGAGGATGCCTCCCTTATTCGTTTTAAGTTTTTGACTCGAGATGGCCATCCTATATTAGTAGTGCAAGGGGGGACTAGGTCAGGTAGAGGAATCCAGTCAGGGGTTTGAAGCTTAATACGGATGGCTCCTCTGCTCTGGGGATCATGAGATGAGGGGGTTGTTCATAACTCTGTCAGTTCGGTCAACATGTATTTCATGTTCAGGCTAGACTGGGATCTTCTATTCAGGCGGAGGCTATGCAGATGCTTACGGGGCTCATTCTGTGCAGTTAGAATGGCCTGGATATTTATGAAGCTAAAACTGATTCCTTACAGGTTCATAACTCCCTTCTGGTTATTCACGAGACTCCATGGGTGATTTAGTATATTATTAGAAGGTGTCAGATAATTATCAACAACAACACCATGTTTGGTCACACCTGGCATAAGGGGAACAAGGTTGTGGATTATTTAACCTCTCTGGACATCCCTGGTTCTAACGATATTATTTTTCATACTATGGGTAGATTGAAGCCCTTATGGGTGGACCTGGTCAGGAGGGATTCCCTGGGACACCATTATTTTAGACCTCGCTAGCTTTCTTGTGGGATGTGGTTTTGTGCTACTCCTTTCTTCTTGAAATTTTTCTTCTTTAAATAAATAATAAAATGATGGTGGTGATTAGCCTTGACTCATTCTCCATGTTCCATGGTTGTGGTCGTAAGCCTTGAATCATGATCCTCTATGTGCAATGATCCTTTAATCATTCTAGTCATGTTTTATGTTGCTTAACATTACTATGATTCCATGATTATATGATCCCATGTTCTTTATGTTATGATTCCATATGTTTTATCGTGTTCCATACATTTTCATATAATTATTTTATGCCTTCTAACTCATGTGCTAACTATTATTTTAATGTTTATTACCTTACTAGGATTTTAGCTAATATCTTTTTTCTTGTATTCCATTAGGTTATCCTATGCTGATATAAGGGATTAAAGGAAATTAGGATCTCTTTGTGAAGATTAAATTAAAGATATTCTTATTTTGGAATCGTGATGTTTTATTATGTACCTTATCTCCAAGACTGAAGACATTAGGATCCTTATAATTTGATGTTTATTTATGATTAGAATCATGTAATGATATGTGTAAAGGGCTAGGGTCTCTATAGTTGGTATTAGAGGAAAATTCTAGTTATTTTTTGGAGACTACGAATTGAAAACTTTAGTAAGAACCCTGGGGACAAGACTATGTATAAGAAAACCTCCCTTAATTTTGGTTAGTATAGAGTAAGTGGTTTATCAGGAAAATAAATCCTTTCATAGATACTATAAGTGGACATTAATCTAATACAGATCTACCTAGTAGTAACAACTCTGACAAGGTGTTTTGGGCCTGACTCTGGGTAACCTGGTACATGAAAATGGGCCTTACTATGCAACTAGTTTAACTCTCCTAGGGGATATGATTTGATAACTTCATAAACCCATTATGAACCATTATTAATCGAAAAATTTCCCATAAGATGTATATTAGAAAATAGATCATGGATAATCTATATTGAAACCTAGGGAATCACGAGTTAGGATATACTTTTCCTTTAAAAGTTTATCCTTTTTATGTTTTATGTTTCATTTTTTATACTTATTAGTTAATTATTCAATAGAACTAATTGTACTTTATTTTTCTTAGTTATTGGTTTGTAATAGAATATCTCATGCCAATAATCAATGTGATAGGAAATGTGATGGTTTCCCCAATGATATGATAAATATGATGGGAACGCGTGCTTGAAATTTCATGATAGTACTTGCTCAATTGGATCAATTTATAAATAATAACTTGAATCGTGTGGAACACCCTAATTCTCCTAAGATATATCAAGTTTCCATACAATCCATCATATGGAAAAGACCTCCCATGTTTTGTGGATCTTATGATCCCCTCCTCATGGAATATTTTATTTACTCCATTGAAAAGATATTCTCTATCCTCCAGTACTTAGAATAATAGAAAGATTTTATGGTGGTCTATCGTTTGGATGGTGAAACTGATCTGTGGTGGAAAATGATCAAAACCCTAAAGTTCAAGGGGGAAATTGATTCCATAGAATGGTAATATTTCCAGAAAATATTTATTCAATAAATATTTTCCCCAAAATCCTCTATCTAAATATAAAAAGAAAATTCCTCAAACTAAAGAAAAAATAAGAAGAGTCTATCAGGGTGTATGAGGAAAACATTACAATGCTTTGAAGATACGCCTATGTATTTTTCATGAACACCTAAAGAAATGTGGATTGGTTCTTTAGTGAACTAAATACAATTCTATGAAAAGTGTTGGTGATTCAAGAATTATGATAGCTTCGAAGAGATTGTCTATTGTTCCCTTATGGTTTAAATAGATATTTTAGATTCTTAGTGGTATTGTGGGCCCAGTGAAAAAAAGAGGAAATAGAGTCTATTTTGGGTGGATCAGTAGATAAATCCTATGATGGAAAGAAAACCCAATATCCCACATGTCAAAATTATGGGAAGAAACATCCTAGGAACTATCTATAGGGAACCATAAAATGCTTTAAATGTGGAAGAATGAGGCATCTAGCTAATAACTACCAAAGAGATATGAAAAGTCCTAATAATGTGGAAGAATAATGGATGGTTCATATCGACACTCATCCTATAGTGTAGTGTTACAACTACAAAGAACATGGTCATTATTTGAACCAATTCCCTAAGACAAGGGTTGTTGGAGGCAATCAGCAACAACAACCTCCAAGGTAGTAAGGAAGGGAATATGTTATCACTACTAATAAAGTGGAGCCCAAGAATTATGTGGTAATAGATACATTTATTATTCATTATGGGATAGAAAAAATACTATTTGATTCTAATCTACATATTCTTTCAAATATTTAATGTTTAGTAGAACTATTAGAACTCCACCTCAAAATTTGGAGGTTGTGATTTCTGTGATAATAGAAAATGGGGCAATTATTGCATCAAAATTTTATAACTCCACCTTGGTTAATTGTTTTGGACTAAACCTCCCATAAAATCATTTTATACTCTCTTTGGTGGAGTTTTATTCTATATTGAGCATTTATTATCTATATTTATATAAATCCAACATCAACTGTCAGAAAATGGAGATTACACTTCACATTCAAAAACATCCTCAAATTCTATAAAAGTGTAAGGATGAGGATGAAACTCCTTCAGAATAATTTTCTCAAGTTTGGACATTTCTACCTTATCAGAAAAAATATCTAACTAAACAGATTAAGATAATGGAGAGAATCAAACTCGAAGACATTACCATTGTGAGGGACTACACTAATGTGTTCCCTGAAGAGTTTCCTAGTCTCCCTCCTGATTGAGAGGTTGATTTCTCAATTAAACATATTCCTTTAATTATTCCAATATCAAATACACTTTACAGAATGGCCACCATTGAGCTAGAAGAACTGAATAAGCTGTTACATGAGAATCTAGACAAGGGTTTTATATTCCTGAGTGCTTCACCATGGGATGAACCAATCCTATTATTCAATAATAAGGATGGATCAATGCACCTATTCATTTATTATCATGATCTCAATAAAATAATTATAAAGAAAAATTATCCCCTGTGACGGATAGATGACTTCTTTGATCATCTATGTGGGGATAGTTATTTCTCTGAGGTGGACCTTTGGTCGGAATATCACCAATTAAATGTGGGGAATGAAGATATTCCCAAGACTTATTTTCTAATGAGGTATGGACACTGTGAGTTAATTATGTTGCCCTTCAGACTCACTAATTCTCCAGTGATTTTCATTTATTTAATGAATAGATTCATTAGAGATTACCTCAAAAATTTCTTGTTTGTCTCTATTAATGATATTCTAATATATTCTACGAGAAAGGAGGAGCATGAGGAGTATTTGAATATTTTGATGAATAATTTATGAAGAGAGAAACTATATGAAAATTATAGTAATTGTGAGTTTTGGATGGAGGAATTATCATTCTTGGGGAATGTTATCACCAGCAAAGGGATATCTGTGGACCCTTCCAAGACAAAGGCAAACGAAGAGTGGATTAGGCCGAAAATTGTAATAGATATTCATAGTTTTTTTTAGTATAGTAGGGTATTACTGATGATTTATGAAAAAATTCTCAAAAATTTAAAACCCACTAACAAATATGAATCAGAATGGAGTGAAGTTTTTCTAGATGACTGAATGTGAATACTACTTAAAAGTGTTGAAAAAGAGGCTTATTACTGCACTAGTGCTCACACTACCGATAAGTAGAAAACTATTTGTAGTATATAGTGATTCTTCAAAGAATTTATTGGTATGTGTACTAATTCAAGATGATAAATTTATAGCCTATCCCTCAATAAAGTTGTAAATACATGAGAAAAACTATCCTATGCATGATCTAGAGTTAGTAGCTTGTATTTTAAATTGAAAATATGGTGGCACTATCTCTATGGGGAGAAGTGTGAGATATTTACTGATCATGAGAGTGAAATATATATTCACATAGAAATATCGTAATATGTTCTAGAAAATATGGTTAGATCCCATCACAGATTATGACTGGTCAATCCACTACTATCCTGGTAAGACAAATAAGGTATTGGATGCTCTAAGTAGAAAAGATAATGTGTCTTTGTCAATGATGATAATTGAGAAGGATCCAATATTCTTATATTTTCAAATCATATACATGGAAATAATTAAGGAATAAACATCATCAATCCTTTCTCAAATGAATCTTCAACCATCCATTATGGAGAAAATAGAGAATTCTCAAAGAAAAGATGTAGAAATCCAAATTAAGGTGGATGCTATGAGAAAGGAGAAATCTTCAAAGTTTAAAATTGATGAGAAAGGAGTTGTAAGATTTGGTCCATGAATATATGTATTGTATGATCTATAGATAAAGAAGGATCTTATAAATGATGAGTATAGATCAACCTTCTCTATTAACCTTGGGAGAAAAAAGAAGTGTCAAGATCTCATTGAGAACTATTGGTGGGACAATATAAAGATAGAGATCGCTGAATATACATCAAATTTCTCAATATGTCAACAAGTGAAGGTTAATGGAGAAAAGTATAAGGGGTGATGAAACCACTACCCATACCAACATAGAAGTGGGATAAAATTACCATGAACTCTTTCCCTATAATTCCAAAGACATTTAGAGGAAACAATACTATATGGGTTGTTTTGGAACATCTTATAAAGACATATCACATTATAAAAATTCAAGAGGACTTCTCCCTAGATCAAATTTCATTGATATACATCAAATAATTGGTAAGGTTTCATGGAGTACCACAATTTATTATATCCAATAAAGATCTAATATTCCTCTCCATGTTCTGGAAAAGTCTCTAAATGCTCTAAGCACTGAGCTGAACTTTAGAACGGTATATCATCCTAAAACTGATGTCCAATATGGGTGGACTATTCTGACACTAGAATTCATGTTTAGAGCATGTTATATGGAGTTTAAAGGATGATGAAAACAATATATTCCACTGGTAGAATTCTCATACAACAACAATATCCACTCAAGCATCCAAATGGATCCATATGAAGCCCTTTATAGGAAAATATGTAGAACACCGACATGCTGGGATGAGGTCAGTGAACTTAAGCTTCTAGGACCTGAAATGGTCCTAGAAATGGTGGAAATTGTAAAAACCATTCAGCATCACATCAAGGAATCCGAAATTTGAAAAAAGAGTTACATAGACAATAGTCGATGAGACATTGAGTTTAAAGTTAGAGACATTTTATTTCTCAAAATATCTCCATGGAACAGGATCGTGACATTTGAGAACAATCGAAAGATA
This sequence comes from Viscum album, assembly GCA_963277665.1. Taxonomy (NCBI): domain Eukaryota; kingdom Viridiplantae; phylum Streptophyta; class Magnoliopsida; order Santalales; family Viscaceae; genus Viscum; species Viscum album. The sequence continues at coordinate 1,070,115,814 of OY728121.1, read as the reverse complement.
AATCTCAGGTACATCAGCCCCTTCGAGATCCTTCACCATGTGAGAGTTTTCACCCATGTACTATAACTTCCACCTACGATGTCTCAAGTACACGATGTATTCCATGTATCCCTAGTGAGGAAGTACATACCAGATCCCTCACATATACTAAATTTAGATATGGTACAATTGGATAATGATCTTTCTTATGAGGAGCATCCAGTGAAGATCTTGGATCATAGAGATAAATTTATACGCAAAAATACCACTCACCTAGTCAAAGTACTAGGAACCATAAGTATGAAGAGGAAACATGGGAACCAGAGGAAACAATGAAGGATAAGTACCTTCGCCTTTTTTCCCCATAATATATAAAATTAAACTTCAAGGGAGAAATTTCATAATGGGGGAAGAATGTAATGAAAAAAAATTATCAACGAAAATTGCCTTCTTATAATTATTTTATATAGTATAAATAAAAAACACATTAATAACACAATACAAACATTATAAATAAAAAATAATAAAATAAGTAGTATTTCTAGAAGTTAAGGAATCCATACCAATGAAATAGTAACTTGTCCTTTGGAATAGGAATGTGACCCTTATTAATAATAAACTGGCTAATAGAAAAGTAACATTACCTATGAAATTATAAATAAAATTTGGGTATCTTATAAATTAAAATATGATATAATTATATTATAGTTTAAGTAAATAAATGTTTTAAAATATTTTAATTAAGTGTTGGTATTTTATAAGTCATAAATATAAAACTAAAATTTCATGATTACTTTTATAATTTAGAAGAAAATTAATTTTCATATAATTTATTAATAAATTCATATTTTTCTATAACATAATATTATGTAACCTTAATTAATTTTTCAATGTGTTACAAAATCATTTATAATTTTAAAATTTGTATTTTTCAAGTAAATAATGATTTTAATTAAGAAAATTAACATATTTAAAAAACAATTTTCATAAAATTGAGTTCATTTTTTAATTATTCACGTTTATAAATGGTTAGGGTGAAATTTTTGAATATTTTTGAAATACTTGAATTTTTTGGTGAATCGTGAAATATAGTAATTTACAGTATAAGTAAATAAATGAAATCTCGAGTCATTATTGAGTCATGGATGATGTATGTGACCATTTTTTCAAACTATAATGAACTAATTAATTTATTTAGTTATAATAATCCTCACTATTTCTTTTCATGGGAAAAATTATAAACTAATGAATAAAATAATGAGAAAACACCACTCTCCTCCACTATAAATACCACCCCTCACCACCTCTTCTCCTCACACCTTCCAAGATTTGTGACTTTTCCAAATTCTACGAAATAATATTCACAAACCCTCCCCAACAACTGAAAGGTCTTGGTCGCATAAAAATACCAAATCCTTACCCCTAAGGAGGTTCTCAAGGGGGAGAAATTGAAGAGGTAAATTCCTCTTTCTTTTCTTTTAATTTCTATTCAAATTCATTTTTTCTTAATATCTCCTCACCTCCACTCATCCAAATGGAATGTAAACTCTATTTCCCGAAATATACTATAATTTTATTATTCTAATGTAATAATCAATCATAAAACCCTTTCTCCCCTCTCTTTTATTCTAAAAATGAAACCATCATTTGTGAGGTGTTGATTTATTACCTTCGTAGATGATATGTTTTAATTTTACTTTATATCCATCAAATATGGTCTTAAAAGAATTATAATGGTTGATTGATATTGTAAAATTTAATTTTTAACCCGTTTTTTGTTCTTTAACTAACATATATATGCAATACTAAATGATAAAACAAAATTAGTTCATTGATATCAAAAAACCACTAAAATTAATCTAAATGATTATCTAATGATTTATCCCCATATAAGAAAAAATAATATATAAGACCATTTAAACTTATTATTGTTCATTAATAAAATATAATTTCAATTATTTAAAATTATAAAAATTCAACATTAACCTCCATACTCATATACAAGTGAACTGATCATGAAAACTAAGAAAACGAACACTTCGAAATGATGAAATTAAACATTATAACTCATAAAAAAGACATAAATGAACTTAAGAAATTATATTAAAAAATTAATATTATAAAAGGTTTTATAATTATTAATTAATTAATATAATTTTATTATTCAGGATATTAATATTAAGAAAAAAACTATTTCAGACATAAGGTAAGGGGTCCTTTCTGAACCTTCATATTTCCTTCAGGTTGTGTTTTATCTCTATTTTTCCAATGTAACTCTTATTTATTTTTATGTGATCCTAAATTCTTTGTATATTTTTCAAAAACGTGTATTTAGATCATATCATCCTTATTTTATGGCCTAATCAATTTTTTAATAAGGTTCCCTTCTCAAATCTTCCCGAAAAGAAAACCAGATTCAAGGGAACTTCCCGATTTCTTACCTGTTTTCAAGTGCACTCCATAATATGTTTTAAGACACTATTTTTTTACTAAAATCCATAATTTTTTCATGAAAATATATCTTGGTTTATTTTTGGTTTTTTAAAAAATTTATTCCTTTTCTGTTTTAAACAATCATTAATATTTTCATTAAACTGCACTAAAATATTCTATTTCTAAAGTTTATTAAACACTATTTTTATAATTATTCACTTTAGTATGACATCAATTATCATTAATATGCATATTTTTCCTTATTAATTTCCTTGTATGGTTTAAATCTTTTTTTTCATGGACACCATTATGATATTCCCTTATGTTATTCCATTTACATGATTATGACACCCAATTTTTACCATGGGTAACCCTTATGCTTATGTTTGATTACTCATGTATGATTTTCAGGTGGAACACATATTAATTAACATGTTATGTTAGTTTAACCTAGATATCACAATATTGTATTGGGTAATGTATAGTTTTATGAGACGTCATGTGCAACGGTTTTGGTGGTTAGCCTGGACTTGTGCTCCTCCATGTGAAATTAGTCTTGACTCTTAATAAAGTCAAGTTTTATGTTGCTAACACATTAATATGATTCCATTATTATATCATTAAATTTTATATAAGTTATGATTACATATTTTTATTATGTTCCATTTCTTTTAATATCATTATGTTATGCCTTATAACCCATGTGTTTAACTTTATTTTAATGTTTATTTCCTTATTAGTGTTTTTTGACCTTCCATTTGTTCATGTATACCCCCAAGTTATCCTAAACAGATGTACGTTCTCAAAGTAAGTTATAATCTCTTTATGAAGATTAAATAAAATATGTTCTTGTTTTGGAATCATTATGTCTAATTATGTATTTTATCTCCAAGACACTAGAATTTAAAATCATTAACTTGTAATTTGATGTTTAATTATGATTATAATCATGTAATAATATGTTTAAAAGGACAGGGTCACTATAAATGAGATATTTAATGTTTATAAATTGGTCGAACAACACACTACTTTAATATAATAGGAAACTAAATAGAAAGAGAAAGTAGTAAGTCTATAAAAATGGTGTTTCTACTCAGTTTCAAGTGCTTAAGATGAGTGAGAATCCTCTAATGTTTTTTGGAAAGGATATTGAGATAATTCTAGGAAAAAACAAATAAAAAAGTGTATTATAATATCTCTTTATTCTAACTCCAGGAAAGGATTCATATGTTCAGTAACCTCCACACTTTCAAGTTTAAAATATATGTATGGTTGTTGCATGTAAGGATATTTAGTAAGATGCACAGTTGATCATATATTATCACTTGGTAAATATATATATATACACTTGAGTGTGTGTGTACACACATGTGGTAGGATTCATTTTTATATATGGTGTTCCATGAAGGAGAGTCATTTGAAGTATAATCATCATGATCTTTTGCATCCTTATAGTGAGTGGTGATAAAACCTTTAATATTTTTCTCCAATATTCAATATTAATAATTATAATAATCTTTAGCATTAAATTCAATAATATATCAATTATAACCATTTAGTTAAAAAATCCCAAATTAGTGGTAGTGATTTAGGATGGTAGTGAGTCATGTTTGGCAGCGATTCAGGCTCAATGGTGAGTACGACTGGTGGTAGTTCATATGGCGGTAGTTTATCTGGCGGTGAATTAGGTTAATGGTCAATCATCTCAATGGTGAATCATCTCAATGGTGACTCATCTAATGGTCAGTAATCTGATTATGGTTTATTCTCACCGTTGACTCATTCTCAATGGTTAGTCATTCTAGTGGTAGGTAAAGTCTTACAATGAGACATTCTCAACGGTGACTCATTCTGGTGGTAGGTAATGTTTCATGGTAAGATATTCTCAATGGTGACTCATTTTAGGGGTGAGTCTTTTTTAATGGTTATTCTTTTCTGTCGTAGATAATTTCCTAATATTGACTCATCTATAATAGTGATTCTTTTCAACACTTTGCTAAATTTTCATCAAACATTCTTTTTTTATAAACATACTACAATAAAACATAAAAAACATTAAAAAATAATTAACATGCTTTTTTGAGCATTAAAACAAGGTTTCTAAAAATATCACCCTTTTGGTGATCACAATTCATGGCATTCTATAAACCATCTATGATATAAACATTAGATTAAATAGATCTGCTAAACACTTTAAAAATATAATGTATGGGTTTGATTGTAGAAATTAAAATAGACTAAAATGGTATCAAAAATATTAAATAAAAAAAGATATCAAAGATATGTCAAAGTTATAGTATTATAGAATAACATAATCATAAAATTAAATACCCATAATTAATAGAGATGGTATCAAAGGAATAAATGTAAATACTTATTGTATTAAGGAATAACAAAAATGAAAAATAAATTCCATAATAATTCCCCCCATTTTATATTATCAAAAAGTAAAAATAATAAAAAGTAAATTTGAAGAGATGAAACATGAAAAATAACATATATTTGTATTAATATGAAAAATTAATTTCATTACAGTCAAACGGAGATAAAAAAATTCATACAAAATTCCCTATCAAAAGAAAAACCTAATCTCAATTCATCTCATCTTGGGTGTGAGGAACAACTAGATCCCTTCCCTTATTAGAGGTAGAGGGAACGATGGTAGCAGTTGAGGTAAATCTGTTGAAGGATATAGGAACATCATGGAGAGAAGGAGGCTCACATATGATAATCAACTAGAGATGTCAAACTGCTTCCACTAGAAAAAAACAGAGGCTGAAACTGAGTAGGTAGAGGTGAATTTGGATTCTGAGTAATAGCTGATCTAAAATGATTAGGAGAAGTAGTTAAAGGATTCATATGAAAAGTTATTGGAATGGCTTCCTGATCTATCATCGTTGTCCCAGACACATGAATGAACAGCTTCATCATAATGATAAATTCCAAAATAATATGACCACCTCACTCTATAGCACTAAAAAAGTATGACTTTTCCTCCATAAAATCTAAATCACATGATTCATCTCCTTTAAATGAATGAAATGTTCTTTAAGGGATCTATTAATAGCGGAAACCGAATGTTCTCTAGTAGATACATGAAGTGAGAGTTTAGATCATGTTTAGTGTATACCCTGGAAAGATAATACTTGATTGACTATATTTTTTTCTATGTTAACACTTACCTCATTATGTAATTATCTTTCCATATCATACACATGATCACTATTATGTCTAATCTACCAAAAACTCTCCTAAGGGATATCAATAACAACTCCTTAAATAGCTAGAAGCACCTCTCTAACAACTGACCTGATCAATTCTATATCAAAAAAGAGAGGTAGAGCACTCAAAATAGAATCCATGAAAGATAAACTCTCCACCCGCTAAAATAAATCATCCAAATAATTAGAAAAATAAGATCTCATTTCATCCACTATAGACCTCAAGGTCTCTATTTCATTTTATAACCTCCTATTATCTATCTCTACTTCATGAATATGATGCATCATCTTAGGCTGAATGTGGTTATTCACAAGCTCAAAAAATATCTAGCATCTCTTTCGCTATGCATTGTGACCAAAGGAGGTTTATTCTTCATAATCCTATTAAAATCAAAAATAATATTTTCCCTATATTGATTCAGATCAAATCAAGTAACAACATCTATAGAAATAAGAGAAAAAACATGTAAATGTGAATATACTCTTTTAGAATTAGCCTATATTGGATTTTTTCTAGTAGTAACATATAAAATAAATCTATGAAGCTCCCCTATAGCATCTATTTGATCCACCATTTATACCTTGGAATCCATTTCTACTAAAACTAGTATATAAATTCCACCATGATTTAGTGAAATATCATCATCATCATCTGAATCAGAATACTCCAGGACATGTCTCGCAAACCCTAGATATTTCCCCAATTCTTCAAAAAGCTAAAAAATCTATTCTAATATAAAATACAACTATAGGATCAAAAACTATAGGCTCAACATGGTGGCTAAAGAGTAATTTGGATTCCTCCCCCTCAACGAATTCCCTCAAATCATATCCAGTATCCTCATTAAACACTTGAACCAAGATCAGTCTCTCCTCAGATCTAGAAGCAACAGACAAACCTAGAGAAGAAACATGTTCTTGAGGAATATCTTGATTGTCAAGTTTATTATGGCCAGTTCCGTCTCTCTCTTCACTACCATTTCCATCACCATCTCCTTTATCTTTTCCATCTCTTTCACTTTCATCATCATCTTCTTCTTAATTTTATTATCCATATTCATTTTCTTCTTCATATTCATTTTAATCTTCCTTTTCACTTCCATTTTCACCATCATTGGAGATATTAATATCTTCCTTATAAAATTTGGAAGAAGATATCTCATATTGTTCTTCTCCTAATTCTTCAGTTTCATATTCTTAACACCCTTCTCTTAAAAGAGTATCGCTAACTGGTAGTGTCCTATGAGGATTAGTGGACCAAAAGAGAAATTTGGGCTCTTAGTTAAGTCTATGTAACTACCCACCTCAACTAAAATTTTTGGTTCCTCATTACTTGAAGTGCCGGCCTCCTCTTCTTCCTGCTCCTCATTATAGTAAATAACCACCTCATTTGGCTCTAATCCAGGATCCATAATATCTTTTAATCGATAAGTATGATCAATAGGATTTAATTATTCATATATTTTATCATCATCAACAACCCATTGCCTCTATTGGGGTTTCCAATTAATATTAATTATTTTGAAAACAACTTTGGTAATGAAAAAACCACCACATTTCACCCCAGTTTCTTCTTCAACATCAACCAAACCTTCATCCTCCATCATGGCCAAAATAAACTTGGGGTAAATCAGAGAGTTTTACCTGGAATATGTTTATAACATATCCATAATATAAACCATTAAATACCTACACATGTTTATTTTTTGCCCTTTTCATAATGTATAGAAAATATAAATCTTATTACCATATTGTATTGAAATATCATTTTATTTGGAAAAATAAATTCTTAATGAACTTAAACAATAGTCATCACTCACCATCAAGCTTGGTTGTAGTTGGTCTCCTTCAGGTTCCATCTCTAGTCAACTCAACCAGGGAATTATCATATTTAAAATAATTATAGTCACATATAATCAATCCCTGAAAATAATTTAAAACACTCACATGAGGAACATTAATACATATAACCCATCGACTGAAACAAAAAACACAACCATCTACAAATTTATTCTACTTCAAACCCAATAATTATCATCCATAAAACTAGAATCAATATTCTTATAGAACTGATGCACTAACAAAGGATAGTACGACCCCTCATTATTCAAGTATCATTCTAACTATCCCAATTCATTTATTACTTTCTGCACCAATGATCTTCTCAAAATAAACCACTCAGCATTTACTTTTTTCTCAGGTACCACTGTCTGATTCACAAGCTGTAGGTTTCAAGGCTCAACTACAGGTCTACTTGAATCTCTTATTTTATTTTTTTAATGATTCAACTCATCCAAAGCCTACTTATCTACTCTATTAACAATAATCATCACAAATAGTTCATGATGTTTAGACGAGTTTAAGGAAAGTTGAAAGGTTAGGAGAGAAGGTCATGGAGAAGCACCAATAGAAGTTGCAAGGGAGAGAGCGTCAGGATAAGACAATTTATTATTTAAATCATTTAGGGCTTTTAAAATTGAAGTTATAAATAATTTATTTAATTTATAATTAAATAAATAATTAACCCTAAGATAAATTAAAATAAGTGATGGAGACTTAATTCCAACGGCAGGTCATCCAATAGTGGGTAATTTCCAATGGCGGGTAATTTTCAATGCTGGGTACCATGAATTGAAGTATACCCAAAATTTATCATACCTAATTCAGGTTTTATATAGTTAAGTCTCTCAAAATTCAATGGATTAGTGAAAATATCAGAAATCTCATTTTCAATCCCAATGTATTAAGGAGTTATATCACCCTTTTGAAAATGGTCTCTCAAAAAGTGGTGTCTTACATAATTTTGATTTGGTCTATAGTTAGACATAGGATTCTTAGAGAATTTTATTGAACTTTTGTTGTCACAGATTATAAATAAATTTCTAAATTAATATCCATAGTCTAGTTGAGTGTGTTTTATCCAAACAAATCATGCACAACATTTACCTGTGGGTAGGTTTTTAGTTTCAATAGTTGATAATGTAAAATAATGTTGTTTCTTGCTACACTAAGATAATAGTGAATTTCCCATAAGGTTACATATTCTAGATGTATTTTTTCTATATAAAATTCAACCACTAAAATATGCATCTGAATAAGTAAATAATAAAATTCTTGTCCTCTAGGATAGGACAACCCTAAATTAGTTGTATATTTAAGGTATATTAAAATACTTTTAACAGTAAGTAAATGTGACTTCATTGGGTTTTCTTGAAAATGAGTGCACATACACCTACTAAATATAATTTCAGGTCAACTAGAATTTTTAAGTAAAAAAAATACTTCCAATCATGCCTATGTAATTAGCTTGATCCACTGAATTCCCAGCTTCATCAAAATCTAACTTATAGGTGGTACTCGTGGGAGTGTAACTACTCTTAGTACTATCTAAAAAAAATGTTAAGGAAGATATATTTTTTCACTTACTTTGATTTAAAATAATTCCATCTTTATTTTGTAAAATCCAAAAACCAAGAAATAATTTTAGTCCACACATTAAAATTATGTCAAATTCATTTTGCATCATCTTTGAAAAATCAGTACACAAAGATATTTTATAAGATCCAAAAATAATATCATCTTTAATTATTTGAATAAATAAAACATCCCTTAAATTTTTTTAATAAAAAGGCTAGGATTAGTTATAACTTTTGAAAACCCTTTAGAAATAAGAAAATATATGATCCCATCTTACCAAACTCTAGGATCTTGTTTTAGACCATATAAATATTTTGTTAATTTTGAAACATGATTTGGAAAATGTGCATTTTGAAAATTGGAGGGTTTTTCAACAAAAACATCCTAAACTATAAAACCACTCAAGAATGTACTTTTAACATACATTTGATGTAGTTTGAAATCCAAATGTGCTACATAGGAAAGAAGTATTATTATGGATTCAATTATTGTTATGGGTGAAAAGGAATCTTTATATTCAATTCCACCTTCCATACTATACTCTTATCAAACTATTCTAGCTTCATTTCAAACTATGGTACCGGATTCAACAACCTTCTTTCTAAATACCCACTTAGATACAATAGTCAAGGTGTCTTTATTTATTACAAAAAATACACAAACTCTTTTAATTTTGAATTAGTTAAGTTTTTTTAACAACCATTACCTAGAATTCATCATTAATTGCATCTGTGATGTTCTTGGGTTCATTTTGTGACAAGAATGCTTGATGTTCAACTTGGTTTCTTAGTGAAGCTATAGTATTTGTACCTCTATCTATGTATCCATCTATAGAATCTGAAGATAGTATTTATGATTCCTAATATCTCTACAAAAAGAAGGTTTGGTTATCTCATGGTCATCTATAGGTTCAGCTTATGGTTCTAGAAGTACCTCATAATAGGATGATTTTTCTACATGTTTCACAGCAGTGTTAGAAGATTTGGAATTTGTGTCCAAAGCTGAAAAATCATCTCTAACATTTTGAAAAGGGGTTTTAGGCTCATCTGGATCTGTCTCATCAAATATTACATGAATAAACTCATATATGGTCTTGGTTATTTTATTAATCAATCTAATGGATTTAATAGAAGTTGGATAACCAAGGAAAATTTCTTTATCATGCTTCGAGTCAAACTTGTAAAGATTAGGCTTAGTGTTATGAATAAAGACTTTGAAAAAAATCTAAATAAATAACCATTGGCTTACTATTATTCAAAATTATATATGGTATTTTCTTTAAAATAGGTTATATTATAACTCTATTAGTTATATATATTGTTTTATTAACAGCCTCTACCTAAAATTAGATAGGAAAGTCTTATTCATTAAGTGGTTTCCTACTAATCTCTTAAAGGTTCATATTCATTCTTTCTACAGTTCCATTCTTCTGGGGGTCCTAGGAGAAGAGAAGTTATGTTTGTAGTAATTTTTTCAGAAAAAGGATTCATAGTCCTAATTTTCAAACTCACATCCATGGTCACTTCTTTGGGTTTTAATCCTAAGCCCAGTTAGGTTTTCAAAAGATTTTTCATACTTGGTAATGTATGATCGGGCTTCACTTTTCTGACCTAAAAAAGAAAATCCAAATATACCTAGAAAAGTCATCTATAAATACATAGACAAAATTTTTCCCATTTAAAATAGAAACTCTAGATAGTCCAAAAAAATTCATGTGAACCAATTATTAGGGTTGAGAAGTTGAAAATTTATTTTGTTTATTTGAAATATATTTTTTAGTGTTTCCCTTTTGGACATGGGTTACACACTTTATCATTTGGGAATTAAATTTTATGTATATCTTTAATTAACCATTTCCTAGTAATCTTTATAAGTGAGTAAATATTTTAGTGTCCTAATATTTTATTCCAAATCAAAGATTCATTATGAAATTTTCTTAAGGAATAAGAATTTTGAGAATGTAAAGAATATAAAATAACAACCTAAACATTTTCATTTCTCTGAGAAATAAATACTGAATCATTTTTATAATCAAAAACATTACAAGATTTATTTTAAAATTTCATATGAAAACCATCTTCACATAGCTGCAAGATTCTATGAAAATTATATTTTAAACCATAAACAAATAATACTTTAGAAATTAAAACTCAGTGAGATTTACCAATTTGGAGAAGGCTGATGATTTTTCCTTTAGAATTATCACCAATTGTGAAATTTATACAATTAAACTTTATCAAGTTATTAAATCTTGCATAATCTCCTATAATATATCTGGAATAGTTTTTTTCTAGGTACTACTTATTTTTACAAGAGCTATTAAGGAAGGTTCCCTATAAAACAATTTTATACCAAAAATGATTTTGGTACCCATGTCTTCTTAGGTCCAGAAATTTTAGTAATTATGGATTTGGGAACCCACACTTGATTAATGGGTTTATTATAAGTAGATTTCAAAAAAATTTAACTAAAAATTTTATCTATTCCAGTTGGATAACAATTATCAGTTGAATTTCCATCATTTTATTTACGAATAAAAGTGCTATTAAATATTTTTCTCTATCCAGATTAGTAACCTAGATCAATAATATATTTTGGAAGAATTTTTTTCTCTAGTATTTAAGTGAGAGTTTTTATTCCATTAGTGAATCTCTCTATGTATTTCTTTAACTGATCATCAGAAAATTTCAGTTCTATATTTTCTTTCAATAATTGAGGATTATTTTCTATTTCTATAGGAAGGTTACATTTAACATTAACAGATAAATCATGTTGTTACTTTATAATTTTTTATTTATTTCTAATATCATTTAATTTACCTTCAATAATATTATTCAATAATTTCTTCTTGAGAAATATTTTCATCATTATTTTCATCCTCATAATGATCTAAATTATGTACATGAGATACAGTAGATACCTCAGATATGTTTTTCCTGAATAACATATTTTCTCTATCTGCGTTTTCTTCTTTATTTGAGTCCAAGTTACTGCATCTGTCCTCAGAGGAACCCTAGGTGGCCTTCATAAATTTCTTATACTTTCTATCATTATCATAATTATTATTTTTTTACTTTATCTTGGAAAATTATTCCTTAACATGTCCTTTTCTTTTACATTCATAATAGGTAATATCATTTTAATTATCATATCTTTTCCAATATTTCTTCCAATTAACTCTATTTTAATAAATCCCCTTATAGCTCAGTTTCTTAAATAACATATTCTTCTTATAGAATTTATTAAAAATCCTATACATATGGTCCATCTCCTTAACACTTTTGTATGGTTATTCCTCGTCACTAGAACTTTCATCTTGCACTTTTTCATTTTGTTTTGATGTATTAGTCTTGAAGGCTACAGATTTTCTCTTATGCTCATATTACTCTTCTCAATTTACTTTAATATCTTCCTCACACATCACCAACTTTCCAATTATCTCTTTGAAATGAATATTACTAATATAAGAAGATTATTTTATGGAAACTGAATTTCCTCTCTATCTATCTAGAATACATATCAGCAGTCACATGATTTGATATTTGTTTGAAACAATATTTCCCAAGGAACTAATTGTATTAACAATATCATTGAACCTGAGATAGATATAAAAAATAATCTCATTATGTTTCATCTTAAATGTATCATATTTAATATTATGATTATTTAACCTCATTTATTTTAAATTAGTTTTTCCTTCCGGAGAAACAACCAAGGTATCCCAAATATCATGTGAAGTTTTACAATCAGACATTCTGTTGAACTCATCATCACCCAAAGAAAAAAACATCTTTCACGGATTTATAGTTATTATTATATGCATCTTTCATAGTATCTTCCCATGTATTCCTAAAAGTCTTAGGTAACACATATTTATCTTTAATAGAAGACCATATTTCCAAAACCACTCTTCAAAATTCATTTTCATTATATTAATAAATTATGAAATGTAATTTCCAATAAAGAAATGTGGTATGTAGGTAGTAGAACCATCTTGCCTATTATCAATTTAAATAAATAAATTTAGAACTAAAATAAATTTAAGAACATTAAAACACTACTAAATTAATATTTGATAATATTTTAAACTCCTTTGATACCAAATGTTAGTCAGAGCGAGTAACTCAAGAGTGGGGTGAATTGAGTTCCCAATAAAAACATTTGTTAAAAAAATATTAAATAAAATTCTGGAATTTAAAATAAAAACACCCAGTTAATCAAAATATAAGTTTAATATTTTTTTGATCTTTTAAAATATTCTTCAGATATTGATTAGTTCTTAGTTAAAACAATAAGTCTATTATTCTATCTTTTAAAATCAAATAACTCAATCAAATACACTTATAACCACTATTTATGATTAATTATCAAAGTAGTTGTTTTTTTATAGTTTAAAAGAAATTCAGTTTAAACCTTAGAGAAGAACAAAAAACAAAAAAACATTGGAATAAAAATGAGGGGTTCAGTCTCAAGTTGATACCTAATCTTCCCCATTTGGAAATAACCTCATACCAAGAATATTATATAAATATAATCTTGTTCTATATCCTAGATCAGGTATAAACAACAGTTAACCAGTTTTCTAGTCCATGAAAGGACCTCTTATATAATAACTATGGGAATTAAACAAACTCATTCCATATAAGGAACTCTTTTAAAACACATGGGAAAGTTAAAATGTAAAGAGAGAGTAAGGGAATAACAATTATTCCCTAATTTCAATTTTGTAGATAGTACATATTTATAAATTGGTCGAACAACACAATACTCAAATATAAAAGGAAACTAAACAGAAAGTATAAACAGGAAGTATATATAGATGGTTTTTTTAATTAGTCTGAAGCGATTTAGATTTTTCAAGAATCCTCTGATGTATTTTTTAAAGGATCTAGAGTAGAATCTATAAAATAACATAGTAAATCATTGTTTCTTAAGATCTCTTTGTTCTGTCTATAGGAAATGAATTGTATTCTCATTAGGCTCCACTCTTTAATAGTTGAAATGTATGTATGAATAATATGCGTAAGGATATTCAGTAAGATTCACATGTGATCATCTATAATCACTTGGTAAATCTATCAGTATATACTTCTATGTGTGTGTGTATTCACACATGAGGGAGGCTTCATTCTCATATATGGAACTTCTTAAAGGAGATTCATTTGAAGTATAATCATCATAATTCTCTTCATCCTCATATGGAGCATTGATACAAACTTTAATATTTTACTTCAATATTTAATAATAATCATTAAAATAATCCTTATCATTAAATTAATTAATATAGTTGTTAGAATCATTTAATTAAAATATCCCAGATTAGCAATAGTGATTCAGGCTGGCGGTGACTCATGTATGGAAGTTATTCAGGCTCAATGATGAGTCAAGCTGGCAGTAGGTTGTCTGGTGGTAGGTCATCTTATAGAGACTCAGCTCAGCATTAAATCCTCTCTGTGTTGACTCATCTCAAGGGTGACTCATCTCAATAGTGACTCAACTAAATGATGGCTCATATGATGGTAAGTCATGTGAAGGTAGTTCATTCTCATTGGTGATTCATTATTTTGATAGGTAAAGTCTGGTCGGGTGAAATTTTCAATGGTGACTCAATGTGCTGGTAGGTAAAGTTTGGTGGTTTGTCTTTTTTGATAGTTATTCTTTTCTAGTGGGGATATATTCCTGATGGTGACTCATCTTTAATTATGAGTCTTTGAAAAACATAGCCCAATTTTGTTCAAACTGCCTTATTTTATAAAAATGATATCATAAAACATAAACACCATTAAAAAATATTTATATGATTTTTCATCTTTAACAAGGGTGCCAACAATATTTACTTCGGATCTAGTTCTGATTATTTCATAACCATGTCTGGGTTATGATGTTTTCTATGATGCCTCAGGTATTAGATCAAGGTGTGCTAGGATGAATGGAAAGCAGGTGGTGACCTATGGCTCTCACCAATTAGACCCTCATGAGATGAAATACCCTACCTATGACCTTGAGTTGGAATATTTTATTTCTTCTAGAAAACATGGCACCACTATAACTTTGGTAGAGGTTTATATTATATTTCGATCATAAGAGTTTAAAGTAAATTTTTACTCAAAGGGATCTAAATTTTTATAGAGGCACTATGTTCAGTATTTTTAGGATTTCTATTTTGATATTTTACATAAACAGGGAAAGATAAACGTGGTTATCAATTATTTGATCAAGAAATTACAGGCCCAAGCCATAAAGGAATCCCTGAAGGTGTGGTCTCTAATGAGTTTTTTCACTAAGATGATATTGGTAGTATATGAGTCTAGTGATAAGGTTTTCTTATCTTCTGTGAACAATAACTCCTCATTCGATGATTGGATTCGACATGATTAGGTGATAGAAACTAATTTCCATCACCTTAGAATAATCCTGAATGGTGGAGAGACATCATGTGATTGGTCTCGGTTTCCTGTTGATGCTTTATGCTTATAAGGAATGTCAAATGTTCCACTATCTTTGAGTCGATAATTGATATACAGTGGACATTGGTCTTTCTGTTCTATTCACCCTTGGACTAAAAAGATTTATCCTGATCTGAAACATCAGTATTGGTGTTCAGGGATGAGGTGGCTAATTATAATATTTGTGTGATGATTCCTTACACATAAGATAATTAAAGAAGAACACTTGAGACCTGATGGTTTGTTACAACCTTGGTATATTTTAGCATATAAGTGAGACGAGATATCTATGGACTTTATCATTGATTTACTATGAAATCTTAGTGGGAATAATTCAATTTGGGTAGTCATTGATAGAAATAAAAATTGTATCATTTCCTCCCTATCAAGGAGATGGAAAAGGTGGAACAAACCAAGAACGTGTATGTTTGAGAGGTTTTAAGGATTCAATGAGTTCCCTTGGAAATAATTTCTGATAGAGTCCCTCATTTCACATCCAGGTTTTGGAAGGTTTTGTAAGAGGAAATGGGTACCCAATTGAAGTTAATCATGGATTATCACCCTCATATGGATAGTTAGAGTAAGTGATCCATCCTTATTCTTGAGTATATGGTTCTGGATTCTATGCTTGACTTTAGTGGTTAATGGTAAAATCATATTCCTTTAGTAAAATTTTCTTATAACAATATTTATTCGGATTTGATTAAAATGGTACCCTAAAAATAATTGTATGGGAAACCATGTAGATATACCTTATGTTGTAATGTTTTAGAAGATAAGTCTTTGGTTGGATAGATCCTTGTCCAAGAGACATTATAAAAGTTATAATTGATCCAAAAGAGGTTAGTGGCTATTTAGTCACCATATATCCTATCAGTATTATCATCATCATCCGCTATAGTTTGAGGTTGGTGATCATGTCTTTCTATAAGATTATCCTTGATTGGGAAATCATTGGTTGGGAAATCAGGGTATATCGGTACTAAGGATTCTTGTCCCTATTTAGATAATTTGATTACTTGAAAAGGGGGCTTATTAGTTGGAATTTTTGTCATGCATGACATTGATTCATGATGTGTTTCACACTTCCAAGTTGTGGAGGTATCAACCGGGCCCTTCCCATGTGATTAAATGGGGAGATATTTATCTTTAGCCTAAAATGTCAATGGTTAAACAGTCGATTCCAATCACGAATCTCCAAGATAAAGAACTACTATGTAAAAAAATTCCATTTGTCCATGTACTATGGAAGTGTAGATGAGATAAGCATGATACATAGGAGAGAGAATTTTTAATGAGGCACCAGTGGACTTATCACTTTGCAAGTTCAAAATCTTGAGTGCCTTTTGGGGTAGAAAGCACTATGGTTAGGAGAATTATAACACATTTCATTTTGGTTCCTAGTATTTTCTTTGGATTATGGAGTTTTCTTTTGGTTTTGGAGGTGTTGGTTATACTTTATAAATGTTCTTAATTTTTAAATGTTCTTAAAACTATATTTGTTTCAAGAATTAAAGTGGATTCAAACAGTTTCATGGTCACATAGCCGATTCATGTAGCCAATTCATCCAATTAACTGATTCATGTAGTTTAATGGTAACATAGATGATTTACATAGCCGATTCAGCCACGTAACCAAGTTCACATAATTTATTCATTTACGTAATTGATTCATGTAGTAAAATGGTCACAAAGATAACTCATGTAACCTATAGTAACCCAGGCTTCTCATACATAGATATTATATATTTGTATATGAATATTCATTACATTACACAAACACATTTATGATTATGGTAATAGTTTAGTGAATTTGGAATATGTGGAAATAATATTCTAAATTATTGAATGATCTTCAATATATCCCATAAATATCTTTCCCTTTAGTAATACTACTTAAAACCATTCTTAATAACCTGGGGAAAGGGAAAATAAGAAAGGGTTAGATCAGATGATTAGTAATGGTAAATAAGGGAGATACATAAGTATAAAATGAGATTAATGGTATTATAACATGATAATGGGTGTATGTGAACTTGGGAATAACATTTTAAAACAGTACCCTGCATATCAAATATCATAATATTGAGTCATGACATAAATATTGGAATTTCAAACGACATGAATCATAAGGTAAACAAATAACATGATCCGTGAGAGTATAAAATTGGAATAAGACATAGATTTTTGATTACATATCAGTATATAAAAACTTGTGTACCCTCATTTTCAAAGGCTACACCTCTTTGTAGGGACGTTCCACCATCCCCAAAGGAATCCATTTCCTTATAATGGAATTTTATCACTCCCCAAACCATAATATTAATTAAGGTTCTCTCCCAAGAGCATTATAGTGGACAAATCCAATTGCTAGACTAATTTCACTTCATATTCTAGTCTTATCCATCTCATGCGATATATATCTTTACCCAATTCATTGAAGGTTGATATAGGTCCCACCTATATTTGGGTACAATTTAACCACCTTCCTTGGTTATAATGTACCAAAGTCACATAATAAAAATCATTTATATGCATTCAACAATATCTTATAAAATTCATCATATCATAACCCATAAAATAAAAAGGGTTTCATAAACATTTCAACAAATCATAACATATGAAAAAATTATAGGTTTCATAAAAATTTTATCATTTCATCATAGAATAAATTGTGAAATGAAATAGGTTTTATAATATTCTTATCATGGTATAACTTGTGGAAGGGAAATGGGTTTCATAAACATCATTTCATGATAAACCATTCAGAGAAAGAATAAGAATGTTATCCTTGGATAATATCTCATTAAGTCATAGGTAACATCAATGGATTTCATATTATATAGAAAATAATTCATATCTATCATTTAAAACATTTCTTAAGGAAAATACATTTTCTGGGAAAACTATTTTTAAAACATAAATCCTTTTCGAAAATCCATTTCTTTGAAAGATAACCTTTAATACTTATAAAGGAAAATTAAAAATAATTTTAAATATTTCTTGAGGTAAATATCCTTTACACTTTGAAAAAAACATTATTAAACATAAAACATTTTGAAAATATTTTCATTTTAAAATAAAATTTAAAACATATAAAGGATGTTAAAATAAAATAATTTCCATTATGATGGGAAATTTTTTTCATGCCATTCATGTTAAAAATATATTCCTTTCACATTTTCGATAAAATCCAAAATGGGAATTTTTTGAAAAATTAAATAAAGATTAATTTCAAAACGATTGAAAAAATAAAAAAAAGGTAAAATTTTATTTCAAAAAGAATAGGAGAGTATAAAAAAAATGAAACCATTTTAAGAAAACTTGGTTTTAGGAGGAAAAGATTTTTCAACGGAAAAGATGATTTTTCTTAAAAATGTTTGGTTTGAATTATTATGTTCATAAAGTGAGTAAAATGAAGGGGATACTTGTATTCTCATGAAATAATTACAATATAAGAAAATACTTGAGTTTATTTATGGATATATCATAATATTTCATCATAGGAAGCGTATTCATAAACATTCTCGATAAGTGAAGATATTGTAACATAAAAATATTACGCTTTAGTAACCTTGAATCATAATCCTCAAGGAGTAACATAAAATTAAAATTAAAATATCATTTTAACAAATAAATTATTTATAGTACATATAAAAATAGGTTTTATAAACACATTTTTAAATAATATAGGTTCATTATATAATGTATGTCTCAATAAAGAAAAATTAAGACCAAAATCCCTTACCGCATGAGTAAATTTTTGATTTATAAACCCTATGAAATAATAATATCAATATAAATATTAATTATAATTAAATTGGGTACATTGATGGTATATTATTTTATAGGTTATTATATACATCACACAAAATAAATGAGGGGTGAATGTGGCATAATTCTCTCAGAAATAAAAGTGAGACAAGAAATACCCTTATAGAAAGTCTCATCTTCCTTCGCACTTGTTTCAACCTCCTGTATAATAAATATTAGTTTATTATACATTTATTATTGAAAAATAATTATTTACATCATACCATATATGATTTAATTATGTCTTTTTATTACCTGTTTATTAATAATTCAATGTTAATGTCATGTTTTTTGTTAATAACCTCTTTTCTTTTAATATATGTTTTGATTTTTTATTTTCAGTACTCTTACATTGATCATGGTTCCATCAATTCCATATTAATAATAATAATGAAATGATTTTAATATCTATACATCAAATATACTTTTAATACCAATCATGAAATATGGTTTTGAGAAATGAAGTATGTTACGATCATTGAGACGGTAGGTTGTATGTACACATGAGTAACATTTCCATTTTTCCATGATCATTATTCAAAGAAGGTAAGTAATATATTATATTTTTATAATTATAATAATATAATAAAAAATATTATTTCTTTAAATATATTTATACAAATCGTACATGTGGTGTCGTGATGAAAAGAGAGTCACATCACTTTGTGAAGGTGGTAGTCCACACGTACATGAACGACGTTATTATATTTACTTGAGTGAAAAGCTAAGAAATAAAATTTTAAATTTTAAATTTTAAAAATGATACATATGTTATTAATATCATAATTTTTTATTTTATGTTACATATAATCATTAAATTTACCCTTACTGCCTTCCATGTAATGTGTGGATGAATTGCATCACTTTGCGAGTTGGTAATCTGTCGTGCACATGAGAGATGTTATTGTATTAACAAAATGGAACGAATAAAGTTGTGTGTGATATAATAATTCCATAATAATAATAATAATATCATATATAAATAATAAATTCCTTATTATTTCCAACCATTAGTGGTGGAAATGGAAAAATGAAGGGCATCAGTTTGTGAGGAGGTAGTCCTTTATAAAAAGAAATATGATTTCATAACCCATTTGATGGAAGTGAAGAATGTTGAAGTTAAGAAAATTATTGTAATAAATAAAATTATTTTTATTATAGTGAGGTTATTATATCATAATGGTTTAAAAATAATTGAAGGAGGTGGAGAAAGAAATAAAATATTGACGTTCGTTGAAGAACATTACCACTTCTTCATGCATCCCCCTTAGGTTCGAACTAAAGCCTTATTATGTTGGATTTATGGGAAAAACAAAGCCTATAGGAATATAGGAGGGATGTTGGTAAGTTATTTTGGAAGTTATTGGATGAACCTAATAGTTTTTAAGGTGTGAAGAGGATATAATAGGGGTGGCCTTTTATAAGTGGGGGAGAGGACACACTTGGTATTTTTCAAACGAAATGAGTGCTCCCACATTTTTCATATTTCAAAAGCATAAAAATTATACAATTATCAAACCGTAGAGGTTCCATGGTCTAAATATTTCCATAAAATTGTTTTTATACAAGTTCATAGGTCATTTTTAACCTTATCGATTTAGTTTAACCCTCGTTAAACCCAAGTTTACCATAACCGCCGTAATTAATTTTTATTACTTTCACTATTAAATTTAGAAAAAATTTAATTTAAAATTATTAAAATTATTAATTATTTTTATTAGAAATATTGAATCCATTTTTAAAAATTAAATTAATATAAGTTGTGAAATTTAATTTAAAATTAATCCCATAGACATGATGAGAAAGTGGATTTTTAATGAGAAAAAGGTCAAAAGATGGAAATATTTTTATATCAAAATTCAATATGAAATTGATTCAAATGGAATAAATTTGATTATTTTATATAAAATTGATCTAATTTTACATTAAAACTAATTAAATATATAATTTAACATTATAAATAATTTAAAATAAAACACATTTGTCAATTAAAATACAGTATTTTCACTATTCATCAAAAAATAAAACCTTTTAGAAATATCCCATAAAATCACCCTAATATAATTTTGAAATTATTATTTAAAAATGAATTATATTATATCAAATTTATTTTATAAAATATTCAAAAATTAAATTTATTATAAGTGCACAAAAGGTGAAAAAATATCTTTTTAGAAAAATATATATTTTTAAGTGTAAATTTGGATTTCTTCTTATTTATTATATTGAAAACACATAAGATAAATAGTAAAAAAATTAATATATAATATAAATATTTCTTTAAAATAATTAAAAAGAATTTATTTTGTTAATTTATTGATATAAAACACACTTTTGAAAATAAATATAATTTCTCAAAGAATGATTTCATTTTATTTTCAAAAGCGTTTTATTTTAATTTATAATTAATTGGTCATAAAATAAATCATTTTACGTACATTTTTAAACCATATTTTTATATTTTATTTAATATTATTCATAACCTCAATTCCATCATCTGGGTTACAACTATCATGATAATATTTTAATAATATACCATGTTTCATTTAAACTCATTATTGCATGTAGTGAATGCTAAGCATGGTGTTCCATGTATATTAAGACAAACTCAGTATTGTGTGTAACTCAAGATAAACATAGTGTTGTGTGTAAATAAGATATCTAAACCATTATATTAATTTGAAAATAAATCACAAAATCTTAGAGTGTTAAATTCTACCCCCCTTAAAATTAATTTATCCCTCAAAATTAGTCTTGGTTATCAAAGGTTTAACATCTGAAATTTCCTTCATAGAAACCCAAATCATAATTAGGTTTAATAAAATAACCACATTAATGAAGAGGACTAGATTTTTGAAAGTAAATTATAATCAAATCTACTAAGTTTCCAAATGGTAGAACATAGGTGGGAAGTAAAAACATAGACATAGAAGATAAAACTAGCACTAAAATACTAATGGAGAGTGATAGAGAACATTGATCTTAATAATGATGGTGATCCGAAGAAGTTTAATGACCATAAATCCATAAACCAAATACGTATGAAAAATATTATTGATATCATCAAAAATAGAGATAGTAGGACAATATTTTATTTCAATAATTTTCATGAGAATATATACTTTCTTGATTTAATTACATTTTATAAGATCAATCTCACCCTTTGGTTGTGCCTTGATCAATTTCCACTTCATCACTTAATCCAATAAATGAAGGTTATTTTTTATGAATAAATCAATAATCGGTCCTAAGATCCATAATAGTAAGATAAGTCATTCCTTCTATCTCTAGTTAAAAAAATTTAACATAGGTTATACAATTTGGATAAATATTCATATGGTGAAGTAATATTTTAATCTTTAAAACCTCATCCAAAATTAAATTTAAACCATTCCATAAATGGTTAACCTTATGACCCTTCAAAAAGATTAAAATCCAAAACTTTATAAATAAGGTCACTAAATTTCCAAAATAAACTTTTCATTAATCCCACATACACTATAAAGTGGATCTTGATTGCCACATACCAAACATGTTAATACTTTCATCATGTATTCTCTTGAAACATGGTAATAACATGAATTACCATAAAACAATATTGAAATCATACATGCTTCCTCATTTCTTGAATAAAACCACTGAATATTGAATTTATTATATAGATCCAAAGATGTTTTAATCTCAATCAATGATAAAAGAGACCAAATTTTTAATAGATATTTTATCAGTTATGAGGTCATCAATACTATCCAACTTACTTTATCCATATCAATAATATCTTTATCAAAGCTAAACTCCATTTTCTCAACATTCACAACATATTGAAGGTTTCCTTCCCATTGTCATGTGTTTTCAAAAAAATAACCTTTACATTAAAAAACTTTTCTAGGTCATCAATACCATTTAATATATTTTTTAAAATCCTTAATGAAAAACTTATATTGAACAATAATTATATATTTCATAATTGTTGTATTCCAATACATAAAAAATTAAATTATTCCACCTCATATTTAATCCATTAACTTGGATTCTTCATAATATTCCCTAATACCTCTTTCCTTCCACAGGTTATTCGTAATCTCTTTATCATTAGCAGTGTAACCATTACTCATACCTCCTTAATAACTCTCTTCATGATCTTTTCCCCTAGGACATAGATTTTAATAATTTCTATAATTCCCATATTTAAATAATTCAAAAATCAATGATATATTAGGGAGACCAATGTTCATATCCATTGGCTTAATTGAACATTTCATTTTCCCTTTGCATTTACTTGCTTTGTGTCCCTCGTTTCCACAGTAAAAAAAATATTTTAATTCCTCTGAGACATTAACTCAGGTGTTTATTTCCACATTCTCAACATATATGAACCTAAATATTCTTTCCTCCATGGTTACCATCACCTGAACTCTCATCAAACTATTTCCCTCTCTTCATTGGTTAGTATGAGATTTAGTTTAGGTAAATATTATTGATTTTGTTCCTTGAAAACTGATTAGGCATAATCACAATATCTTTTATTCTAGTCATCAAACCATGATGTTGATCATCTGAAAATTTTCCATCACATTCAATTTTAATCTAGTTAGTTCTAGTTCCCACCATTGTATAAGACCATAAAGTATAGTGTGAGATATGATAATCATAATGTAATATCACATACTCTAAAAAATCATTTACGAAGTCTAAATGAAGACAAATTATATTTAATCTATGACAGCTTAGGCTTATCCGAGGTCATTAATAGTCATCGTATAATTAAATACATCATGACGGTTCTAAAAGTGTTTGTTAATGTCCAAATAATTTCTCCTAGGAGTGTTAAATCCGGTGTACAGTAAGACTCATTGGCATGCAATAGTTCCCAATCGATTCTAAATCAATATGTTGTTTTTAGGGTTTTTATACCTAGGTATATTTGTGCCAAAGATACATCCACTTAAAGTGTCCATTCAGGGATGTAATTTCTTTAAAATAACTCACTCTATCCATTAATAAATTTACAGTACACTCTCTTATACATTAACTCATCCTTAGACTTATCCTTATAGACATACCTAGACATATCATTAGAAAATCCCTAGGGATATTAATAAATTTTTCTCATCCTTGTTTCCAAATGTTAACTAAAAATTTCCATGTGAACCAAAATTCCCATACATGGATATTACATCTTTTTAGATGAATATTAATTATATTACACAAACACACTCATGATAACTTTAATAGTTTAGTTCATTATGAAACATGGAACACAATATTATTAATTATTTAAAAAAATTAAATGTATCCCATAAAGATCTTCCACTTTTGTTCTCCTACTTAAAAATCATGCTTCATAACCTAGGAAAATGAAACATAATAATATGTGAGATAAAATTATCAATAAGGGTAAAAAGGGAGATGAATAATCATAACATGATCATAAAGGTATGATAACATGATCATAACATTTGAAAACTATACATTGCATATTAAATATCATAATCTTGAGTCATGGAATAAATATTTTCAGTTAATAAGACATAAATTATAATGGAAGTATAGAATATGAGCCATGAGATCATAGAATTAGGATAACAAATATAATTGTTTTATACACATAACAATAAAAAAAATATTTTGTTAAGGCTACCCACTAAGACATTCATAACATGTTAAGATTGAGCTAACCACCCATGTACCTGCTTCAGGCTTGGGCTAACCACTCATGTACGCTCATTTTAGGAGGCTATGCCTCCTAGGTGGGATGCAACACCATCCTCAATAGCATCCCTTTCATCATAGTAGAATGGGTTCACTCCCCAAACTATCATGTTAAACAAGGTTCACTCTCAAGACCATAAAAGTAGACAAAGTGCCTTACTAAATGGAGTTCAATCCCTATTCCAGTCCATACTATCTCATGAGAAATAAATCATTACCTAATGCATTGGAGGGAGATATAAGTACCACACATCATTGGTTATAATGTGACCACTGTCCTTAGTTATAAAGTAACCATGGTCACATAATTAAAATTATCCATATGTGTGCCACAATATCTTAAAACACTCACCATATCTGTAACACCCTAGGTAAATAAAGAATATGAAATTTTCACATTTATCCATATTTGTGAATAAAATATTAATATTACTTTAAAGGGGACGCTATTCTTGATGGCGTACCTAATACGCAACAACGAGTTTCTTGGGAATCTTACGTTGCACTCTAATAATAAAATAATATTATTTTAAATGGTACCTAACGCCTAACCATTATAATGGTGAGAATGAACAAAACTAACTACAAAATGATTATATATGTTTTTCAAATATTTTTACTCTTTACAATAAATGTTAGAGGATTAAAAATGTGAATGAATCCAATTTTAAGTGTAAACATTCTAATATTCTTTAAAAGGTCGATTAACCACCTTTTGATAGCGAACCTCTTTTAAATCCACTTTTTGACAATTTTATGTGTAATATTTGATAAAATAATATTCTTCTTTACAATCGTGACATAAAAATTTACTTTGTGTAAATTTTTGGTATTATTCGGATAAAGTTCATTTTTTTAATGAATAGTGAAAAATGTTGTAT
Source organism: Viscum album (assembly GCA_963277665.1). Taxonomy (NCBI): domain Eukaryota; kingdom Viridiplantae; phylum Streptophyta; class Magnoliopsida; order Santalales; family Viscaceae; genus Viscum; species Viscum album. The sequence goes on along the minus strand of OY728121.1, from coordinate 1,070,089,912 downwards.
TTTAATTCAAAACCTCTTTTTAATATAATTTATTTATATGATTATATTATCTTTTGAATTGGTTTTAAAGTGAAATTAGAATATATTTTTACCATTTAATCCAATAGTGGTCATTGGAATTAATTTCACTTTGAAATTGGACTTAAACTTGTATCAATCTTTTGATATATATTGTTTCATAAAAACACGCTATTTATCATGACAGCGGGAATTAATTATTAAATTAATTAATGTAACTTATATGATTTGAATTTTGTAAAATATACATCATTTTTGAATACTGAATATCAAATGTATCTTAGGGTGAAGTTTTGGTATTTTTCTAAAAAACTTCAATTTTTGATGAATAGTGAAACCACTAAGTGGTACCTAAGAAACTGATTTTTCATTTAAATGAAACTTTACCACTTCTGTGCTTTGAATTTCAAAAATCTGAAATACATGGTTGTCATTAGGAAGTAAAATGTGGTTAAATGGGATTAAAATAATTTTTTTGGTGAATAGTAACTTTTATGTTTTTAATTGTGATTAGAGGTAATTAGTGTAATTTAAGGTAAAAATAATGTTTTAATAATATGAAATGACCTAGACACATGTCCTACCCTTATTGGATTTGTCATGGCCGACCAAGACAACCCATGGGTAGATTTAGGGGACCCCATGGAGCCACTTGGGTAAGATAATGACATTAATGACTTTTATTTAAAGTTAAAATGTAAATGTCACAAACATGAGTTGTTTTACTAAAATAATTTTTAAATGGGGTTATACAAGTCCAATTTTTGACTATAAATATTAATTGTAAAGATAATAATATTTTCTACATCATTATAGTTTTTTAAAAAAATTAGACATTAAATAAATTAAATTATTTATGACACCATGATGATGCAGCGATTACCTCATTATTTAACGATTTAAACAAAAATGAAAATATAATGTAAATTCTAAGACCTACACTTGTAAAAAACCTATTTTATGGGTGTATATCTAACCCTTATCACCTTATCCTGGAAATTTATAATTTTGGGACCTTTTTTATCCGAAAATCATTTTATAACAAAGTATCGTTTCTTAACTTTCCAAGAGTGCCCCTCCTCTCCTCTTATAAAGGGCCCCCACCTCTACCACCTTACCCAAACTTAAAAAGCCTTTGGCTCGGACAACCCCTTCCCATGTTGTCTCTAAACATCCCTCTATTACTCCTAGAAGCCTCACATTTGTCAGAAGTCTTCCCAAGGAAGCCTTTGAGCTCAAATCAAAAAGCGTTACCCTATTTAAAGGTAGTGTCTTCTCTTGTGTTCTTATGTTTTATTTTGCTTCTCCAACCCCCTAAACTCTTTTTATTATTTTATTTTGTAACAACAACAATATCTTAAATATAATATGATGTTTTTATGTGAATTATTAGAGCTACAATTACACACACCATCATCTAATGGTTAAAGAATATACTGTTTCGGTGGTTTGAGATTTTCTGCCTCACGAAACGATGATTGTTCAATATTTTTTTAACACCTTTAAAGGTGGCCATTATGATGTCACTGTATTTTATATATGATATATATGGTATTTATGATTACTATATGCTTCTTTATTTTATATTTAAAACATACCTTTATTCTTTTCATGTTGTGCAAATGCGATAATTTCATATGAGGAAGTGTGGACTACTGCCCCCTCAAGTGATGTGACTCGTTAATACAATACATGGAATTTATAATGAATGAAATTAATTAACATATGTGACCTATATAAAATTTATATTATAATGGAATTATAATATATATATATATATCTCATTTATTTTTAATTTCATTAATATGACAAAAAAAATGAAAGTAGCGTTCATGCGTACGTACGGCCTACCGTCTCCATGAACGGTGCTTTTAATTTTTTTATCTCCAAATGTTATGGAATAGTATAAAATGAATATTTACTAGATATGTATGATATTTTAATCATTAATACTATTCTGTAAATGATTTACTTATAACTACATGGGCAATCATTTTCAAACAAGTTCATTTTTTTACTCATGTACCAAACATCGGCAAAAAACATCTGATATGAACTAACATTATTAAAAAAATAATATAACATTATAATATGTGATATTAACTGAATAAAAATCTTTAAAGGAGGTCCTTATGAAATTATAAATTGACCAAAGTTTATTATTCAGGAATATAAATAAACGAACAAGACAAGTCGGACTTGAGGTAAGGGATCCTACCCCTCTCTTTCTTTTTAAGTACACTATTTTATGTCGTTCGTTTTAAGATCATCTTTCTTATTATTGGGATGTTATTTTATATTACTCTTAATGTAATTTTTATTTTCATATGATTAGGGACCCTCTTTTCTCTCATCAATCCATTTTGGAAGTTTTGAGTGGCGCCGTTAGGCTGCTGAATTTTCGTAAGAGATCCAACCTCTCTCTTTCTTTTTAAGTACTCTCCTTTATGTCACTTCTTTTAAGCTCATCTTTGTTATGTTGGGGGATGTTATTTTATATTACTCTTTCTGAAAATTTTATTTTAATATGGTGATATACCCTATTTTGATCTCATTAATCCATTTTTGGATGTTTTAAGTGGCGTTGTTAGGCTGCGGAGTTTTCGTAAGGGATTTTTCATCTCACTTTTATTTCCGTGAGATTTATGCTACATTTTCCACCATTTCCTTTGAGTGGTGCATGTAATGCACATTATTATTCTACTTTTGTAATATAATTTCATTTATGGGTATTTACATATTCATTGTATGACCCTTCTTCAATGGGGTGTACGTTTTGAAAGTTACCCAAGTCGGTAAGGGAACCTTTCACCCTCCTCTTTTTAAAAAAGACTTATTTTGTTATGTATTTTAAATTACATATTCTTATGTTTCGATATGTTCTTAAATATACTTATTGATGTAAATTTTATGTCCAATTGATGAGATACCCTTTTTATCTCTCATCAACTCATTTTCTGAATTTTGAAGTGACGCCGTTAGGCTGTCGAATTTTTGCAAGGGAACTTCTTAACCCAATTTTGATTCTTTGGGATAAACTTGTACTCATTGAATATGTCGTTCTATGAATTTGTGTGAATAACCTCGGTTGTTTTACAATTAATATTCACTTAGATTTGGTGTATTCATTTTTCACACATAATTATGTAATTTATTTATCCTTAATCCAAGGATATCGTCTTTGTATGGGACTCCGTCTCAATCTCCTTTCATTGTGGAATATTTTGTTTTATACACAACTTTATTTTATATGGTGTACAAACCCCTTTGACTTTTATGATTATTCAAAAGGAATCTTTTTATACGAAGCGTTTACTAAACGACAAAAGGGAATGTTTTTTTTTCGTACGTAGGCGGCGACAACGACTTCTCCGCCGTCATGACCATTATTAGAGTTTCAGCTTCCTCTAAAAGCCATAACCTAACTATTTTTTATAATGAAAAATAAAAACCATGTATTAATTTTCTTTTATTTTGGTATTGAAAATGGTTTTCATAATGTTTTTATTATATCAATGTGTTGTATTGATATCTTGTGATTGAAATGTGGAAATGTTATGTTTCCTTTATGCATGTTTTACGTGATACGATTATGTTATGGTTCTTGGGAATTGTTATGAAGATGGGTGGTTCTGTAATAAAATAAGGGCAGGTGAGCCCGATATAGCTCTCCAATGCATTGGGTAACGCGAAGGAGTTAAACGTTAAGGTTTCTCTGAAGATATTTAGGGAATATACTGTGATTGGTATTCCAAACGTAACCAAGAGGGTTACTCCCTACGTAAGAATGTTATGAATTCCTCAAGTTACCTTTATGATTTATGATTTCTATGATTTATTAATGATTTGATGAGGTATGTTAAAATTCTTATGTTTTATGAGTAAAGTATGATTTCATACATGGACTAATGTTTTCTTTTCGTATTTTATATCCCTTACTGAGCATTTTATGCTCATCCCAAGTTTTTGAAATGTTTTTCACAGGTCAAGAGAAAGGTGCATGATATGATGATAGTGTCAAGGATGTGTCAAGAAAGAAACCATGTTTTATTTTAAGTATGTTTCTGTTTATGGGGAAAAACCAATACTATCTTTTATTGTAACCACTTTGTTTAAATGTGGGATGTAATTCATGTTTTATGATCTAATTCTCTAAAACTCTAAACCTGAAAAGATCCTCAAGGCGTATTCTTTAAAAATCTCAAGATTAAGTAATGTTTAAGGCTGGGGCCTTATAGTTGGTATCAGAGGTCGTTTTAGAAAACTTTAGGGATTAGGAGTTTTTTTAGACACATGATTAGTCCTTATATTTATTATTTCAGTTAAATCCTTGTTTCATAACTTTTTTTAGGTAAAGTAAAGTCGATTACAAATGGAAGGAGGAGGATCTCAAACGACGTTCCTATCTCTTCCTGATGACATGCTGTCAATAATTACTGCAAAGTCATGTTCGGATGATTGTGAAACCTTTTCTAGCATACAACTCACTTGCAAGCAATTGTTCGAGATATCAAACACCTCCACTATAACTCGTTATCATCGTGGGTCATGGGTTGTATTTAGGAAAATACTATTTTCACAATATTCTCATATTTTCATGAAAGGTAAATATTATCAAGGTATTTTAAAATATTTTACCTTATCACAAGAATTTGAAGCATATTATGATTTTAAAAATGGTGCTAATAAAGGAGACCCTTGTGCAACCTATTTATATTTGCTTTTCAAATATAGTCTCTCAGCACATAATTATGGTATTTTAAAAGGACCAATAATAGAAAGTTTCAACTCAAATTCTGTCTGACTATTTTTTAGAAATCATGTTTTATCAGATGTTTTGGAATTATATGTCAAACATGATTATTTTCCAAAACTGTTTTTCTGTGAACACCCATATGACCCATGTTGTACAAGGTGTATTTGGATGGAGGAAGCAAATGATTTTGAAGGATCTCTAAATCATTGTTTTAATGAATGGGACTTCTACCTACGTGAACAAGATGACGATGAAACTGAGTGGACACCATGATCAAGGTATGTTGTTATTCATTTTGGGAATCGTTTTATTTTATGGTGGAGAAATAAGACTTCAAGAATTAAGATGTTGAGATCGTAATGAATTTGGATAAAAATGAGAGGTATAAGGAAACTATTGAGGTTAAAAAATGTTAGGGTTATTTTTGGAGTTTTATAAAAGGAAAACACGCACACCATGTGACAACCCATCACGTCGGACAAAGCTGCGGGAATCGAACCCACAACCAAAGTGCGACTGGTATTTATCGCCTAACACTAGAATACGTGAATTCCCTGGTTAGTATGACTTATTCTTTTTAGTTAGATGATTTTATGAATTAAGAGTAATTTGATTTTGGGTTATCTATGGAAATTATTAACCTATCATGGAGGATATGTGATTAGTTTAATTACTTTTCAATATGAGACTTTAAGAGAAACTGATGTTATTTGGAGATAAGTATTAATTTGTACCTTGGAATACTATGTGATTAAATCCTTCAAATATTTGGGTTTCAATCTTAGTTTGGTTTACTTTGAAGAATTTTATGGACAAATTGTTTATTTAATGGTCTTTGTTCATATTTGGGTATTGTTTGAGAAATTTTGAAGATTAAGAATAGATTTTTTTATTCTTTTTGGGTATTATCTGATCTCATACTAACCTTTTAGGTTTTAGTTTTGGTTAAGGTCTAAATACATGGGAATTATATAGTTCTCTATAATGGAATTATGTGATTCTCTAGTAGTTGATTATATCTCTCTTAATGTAAACAAGTCTTCATAAATACTCATCATTTGGGGAAAGTACGAGTTTGTGTAAGAAATCTAGTAAAATTTGAAAGTCAACATGACAACTAAGTATGTTTCCTTAAGATCAAAAATAAATTCCTCAATGAAAAGTAACTTAAAACAAAAATGTTGTCTATTAAATTTTCCTACGGGGGAATCGAATACCATTTAACCCACCACAAGTACGTTATTTTCTTGTGGTTAAATTTCTCCTAAAAATGTTTTCTATCACTCTCCCTCAGAACATGATCCTTTTTTTCCCTCCATATCCATGTTTTGCTACATGGAATCCTAGTATGGGTTAACTCAGGTGGCCTTTGTACTTATCTTTCTTTATTTTAATGTGATTTTTTTACTGACTCTTGTTCTGATGTGGGATTTTCAATGAAGTTTCCAAACCCAATTTTAAAATTGCGAGGATGCAATTCCCAAAAGGGGGGAAGGATGTAACACCCCAGGTAAATAATGAATATGACATTTTCACATTTATCCATATTTGTGAATAAAATATTAATATTACTTTAAAGGGGATGCTATGCTCGATGGCGTACCCAATACGCAACAACGAGTTTCGTGGGAATCTTACATTGCACTCTAATAATAAAATAATATTATTTTAAATGATAGTTAATGCCTAACCATTGTAATGGCGGGAATGAACAGAACTAACTAAAAAATGATTATATATGTTTGTCAAATATTTTTACTCTTTACAATAAATGTTAGAGGATTAAAAATGCGAATAAATCCAATTTTAAGCGTAAACATTCTAATATTCTTTAAAAGGTCGATTAACCGCCTTTTGATGGAGAACCTCTTTTAAATCCACTTTTTGAAAATTTTATGTGTAATATTTGACAAAATAAAATTCTTCTTTAGAATCGGGACATCAAAATTTACTTTGTGTAAATTTTTGGTATTTTTCTAATAAAGTTCATTTTTTTAATGAATAGTGAAAAATGTTGAATTTTAATTCAAAACCACTTTTTAATATAATTTATTTATATGATTATATTATCTTTTGAATTGGTTTTAAAGTGAAATTAGAATATATTTTTACCATTTAATCCAATAGTGGTCGTTGGAATTAATTTCACTTTGAAATTGGACTTAAACTATTGTCAATCTTTTGATATATATTATTTCATAAAAACACGCTATTTGTCATGACAGTGGGAATTAATTATTAAATTAATTAATGTAACTTATATGATTGTAATTTTGTAAAATAGACATCATTTTTGAATTCGGAATATCAAATATAGATTCGGGTGAAGTTTTGGTATTTTTCTGAAAAACTTCAATTTTTGATGAATAGTGAAACCACTAAGTGATACTTAAAAACTAATTTTTAATTTAAATGAAACATTACCACTTATGTGTTTTGAATTTCAAAAATCCGACATACATGGTGGTTATTAGGAAGTAAAATGTGGTTCAATGGCATTAAAATATTTTTTTTGTGAATAGTAACTTTTATGTTTTTAATCGCGATTAGAGGTAATTAGTGTAATTTAAGGTAAAAATAATGTTTTAATAATATTAAATGACCTAGAAACATGTCCTACCATTATTTTATGTGTCATGGCCGACCAAGACAACCCATGGGTCGATTTTGGGGACCCCATGGAGCCACTTGGGTAAGATAATGACATTAATGACTTTTATTTAAAGTTAAAATGAATATGTCACAAACATGAGTTGTTTTACTAAAACAATTTTTAAATGGGGTTATACAAGTCATATTTTTGACTATAAATAGTCATTGGTAAGATAAAAATATTTCCTACATCATGACGTTTTTTTTATAATTTTTTTACTTTAAATAAATTAAATTTTTATGACACCATGATGATGCATCGATTACCTAATTATTTAACGATTCAAATAAAATGAAAATATAATGTAAAATCTAAGACCTACACTTGTTGAAAACCTATTAGATGGGTGTATTTTTAACCCTTATCACCTTATCCTAGAAATTTATAATTGTGGGACATTTGTTATCTGAAAATCATTCTATAACAAAGTATCTTTTCTTAACTTTCCAAGAGTGCCCCTCCTCTCCTCTTATAAAAGGCCCCCACCTCTACCACCTTACCCACACTTCCAAAGACTTTGGATCAGAAACACCCTGCCCATTTTGTCTCTCCACATCCCTCTCTTACTCCTAGAAGCCTCACTTTGGGCAGAAGTCTTCCCAAGGAAGCCTTTGAGCTCAAATCAAAAAGAGTTACCCGATTTAAAGGTAGTGTCTTCTCTTGTGTTCTTATGTTTTATTTTGCTTCTCCAACCCCATAAATTCTTTTTATTCTTTTCTTTTGTAACAACAACAGTATCTTAAATATACTAGTATGTTGTTATGTGAAGTATTAGAGCTAAACTTACACACACCTTCATCTAATGGTTAAATAGCATACTGTTTCTGTGGTTGGCAATTTTCTGCCTCACGAAACGATGATTGTTCAACATTTTTTTAACACCTTTAATGGTGACCATTATGATGTCACTGTATTTTATATATGATATATATGGTATTTATGTTTACTATATGCTTCGTTATTTTATATTTAAAACATTCCTTTATTCTTTTCATGTTGTGCAAATGCGATAATTTCATATGAGGAAGTGTGGACTACCGCCCCCTCAAGTGATGTGACTCGTTAATGCAATACATGGAATGTATAAAGATTGAAATTAATGAAAATATGTGACCAATATAACATTTATATTATAATTTAATTATAATATATATATATATCATTTATTTTTAATTCCATTAATATGACAAAGAAATGAAAGTAGCGTTCATGCGTACGTACGACCTACCGTCTCCATGAATAGTGCTTTTCATTTTTTTATCTCCAAATGTTATGGAATAGTATAAAATGAATATGTACTAGATATATTTGATATTTTAATCATTAATACTATTCATTATATGATTTAATTATAACTACATGGGAAATAATTTTCAAACAAGTTTATTTTTTTTACTCATGTACCAAACATCGGCAAAAAACATCTGGTATGAACTAACATTATTAAACAATTATTATAACATTATAATATCTGATGTGAACTGAATAATAATATTTAAAGGATTTCCTTAAGAAATTATAAATTGACCAAATTTTATAACTCAGTAATATAAAGAAACGAACAAGGCAAGTCGGACTTGAGGTAAGGGATCCTACCCCTCTCTTTCTTTTTAAGTATACTTTTTTATGTCGTTCCTTTTAAGATCATCTTTCTTATGATTGGGATGTTATTTTATATTACTATTACTATAATTTTTATGTTCATATGATGAGAGACCCTATTTTCTCTCATCAAACCATTTTGGAAGTTTTGAGTGGCACCGTTAGGCTGCCGAATTTTCATAAGATATCCAACCTCTCGCATTCTTTTTATGTACTCTCCTTTATGTCACCTCTTTTAAGATCCTCTTTGTTATGTTCGGGGAAGTTCTTTTATATTCCTCTTTCTGTAAATTTTATTTTAATATGGTGAGAGACACTATTTTGATCTCATCAATCCATTTTTGGATGTTTTATGTAGCGCTGTTAGGCTTCCGAGTTTTCGTAAGGGATTTTTCATCTCACTTTTATTTCCGTGAGATTTATGCTACATTTTCCACCATTTCCTTTGAGTGGTGGATGTAATTATCATTATTATAACACTTGTGTAATATAATTTCATTTATGGGTATTTACATATTCATTGTATGACCCTTCTTCAATGGGGTGTACATTTCGAAAGTTACCCAAGTCGGTAAGGGAACCTTTCACCCTCCTCTTTTTAAAAAGACTTATTTTGTTATATATTTTAAATTACATCTTCTTATGTTGGGATATGTTCTTATATATCCTTATTGATGTAAATTTTATGTCCAAGTTATGAGATACCCTTTTTATCTCTCATCAACTCATTTTCTGAATTTTGAAGGGACGCCGTTAGGCTGTCGTATTTTTTCAAGGGAACTTCTTAACCCAATTTTGATTCTTTGGGATAAACTTGTACTCCTTGAATATGTCATTCTATGAATATGTGTGAATAAACTCTGATTGTTTTACACTTAATATCCACTTATATCTGGTGTATTCCTTTGTCACACATAATTATGTAATTGATGTATCCTTAATCCAAGGATACCGTCTTTGTATGGGACTCCGTCTCAATCTCCTTTCATTGATGCATATTTTGTTTTGTACACAACTTTATTTTATATGGTGTATAAACCCCTTTGACTTTTATTATTATTCAAAAGGAATCTTTTTATTCGAAGCGTTTACTAAACGACAAAAGGGAATGTTTTTTTGTCGTACGTATGCGGCGACAACGACTTCTCCGCCGTCGTGACCATTATTAGAGTTTCGGCTTCCTCTAAAAGACATATGCTTACTTTTTTTTTAAAATGAAAAATAAATACCATGTATTAATTTTCATTTATTTTGGTATTGAAAATGGTTTTCATAATGTTTTTATTATATCAATGTGTTGTATTGATATCTTGTGATTGAAATGTGGAAATGTTATGTTTCCTTTATGCATGTTTTACGTGATACAATAATGTTATGGTTCTTGGGAATTGTTATGAAGATGGGTGGTTCCGTGATAAAATAATGGTAGGTGAGCCCGATATAGCTCTCCAATGCATTGGGTAACGTGAAGGAGTTAAACTTTGAGGTTTCTCCGAAAAGATTTAGGGAATATACTGTGATGGGTATTCAAACGTAACCAAGAGGGTTACTGCCTACGTAAGAATGTTATGAATGCCTCAAGTTACCTTTATGCCTTATGATTTCTATGATTTATTCATGATTTGATGAGATATGTTAAAATACTTATGTTTTATGAGTAAATTATTATTTCATACATGGACTAATGTTTTCTTTTCGTACATTTATATCCCTTATTGAGATTTTTATGCTCATCCCGAGTTTTTGAAATGTTTTTCACAGATCAAGGGAAAGGTGCATGATATGATGATAGTGTCAAGGATGTGTCAAGAAAGAAACCATGTTTTATTTTAAATATGTTTCCGTTGATGCGGAAAACCCAATACTATCATTTATTATAACCACTTTGTTTAAATGTGGGATGTAATGCATGTTTTATGATCTAATTCTCTAAAACTCTAAACCTGAAAAGATCCTCAAGGTGTATTCTTGAAATATCTCAAGATTAAGTAATGTTTTAGGCTGGGGCCTTATAATATCATAACCCATGAAATGAAAAGGGTTTAATAAAAATTTCATCACATCAAAACCTATGGAAAAAGGAAGGTTTTATAAAAATTTATTCATTTAATCATATAATAACCCGTGAGAATAATTGTTTTCAAAAGATTTATATCATGGTAAAACTCATGGAACAAAAATGGGTTCCATAAACATATAATCATGATAACCCATTCAAATAAAGAATAAGAATGGTATCCTTGGATCATGTCCCAGTATGTTATATGTAACATCAACATATTATATCTTAGATGGAAAATAATTTTCATTGATCATTTAAAATATTTCTTGATGAAAAAAACATTTCTTAAAAAATAATTTTTAAAGAATAAATCCTTTTTTAAAATACATTTATTTGAAAATAACACTGAAATCATATAAATTAATATTAAAAAATAATTAAAAATATTTTGTGATAAAAATATCTTTTCTACTTTAAAAAACACACTTTTAATCATAAAACGTTTTGAAATTTTTTTTATTTGAAAATAAACTTGAAATATTATAAATTGCTCTTCAAGAAAAATAATTTTCTTGAGGATGGTTGGTTTTTTCATACTATAAATTTTAAAACAAATATTCCTTTCACATTTTCTATAAAATACAAATGAGCATTATTTTGAAAATTAAATAAATATTATGTTCAAAACATTTGTGTTAAAAGTAAAACATGGGTAAGAAATTGTTTTAAAATCATAAGATAATAATAAAACTTTTTTGAAAACATTTTTAGAAAACCTAGGTTTGTACGGAAAAGGTTTTTCATCTGAAAAGATTATTTTTATTAAAAATGTTATTTTTTAATTATTTAGTACATAAAGAGAGGGGAATGATATGGACACATTTATTCTCATTACATAACCATAGAATAAGTAAATAAATGTGTTTATTTATATATAGATCATAATATTTAATCATCATAATCATAATCATAAATTTAATTTGAAATTATTATACATTATAAATTATTATGGATCTAAAATATGGAATCCATTTTTTCAAATTCCATTTACATAGGTGGAAAATTTTAATTTAGAATTAATCTCGTAGATGTGATGAGGAGCTGGTTTTTAAATAGAAAATTTTCAAATGTTTGAAATATTTTTATACCATGGTTCAATATGAAGTTGATTCTAATTACATAAATTAGACTAATTGATATAAAATTGATCTAATTTTACTTTGAAAAGAAATTCAAAATATATTTTAACAATATAAATAATTTAAATGAAAAGTTAGTTTTCAATTAAAATCTTGTATTTTTCTATATCCACCCAAAAATGAAACATTCAGAAAAATACCAAAAATTCACCCTAATATAATTTTGGAAATTTCATTTTAAAAATTAATTTTATATTATAAAATTAATTTTCTAAAAATTTCAAAAATTAATGTTATTATAAATTCAAAAAAAGTGACAAAACAACTATTTAGAAAAATACAGTTTTGAGTATAAAATTGGATTTATTCTTATTTTATATTTAGAAAACACATAGGATGAATGTTAAAAAATTGTTTGAGTATATGATATATACATTTAATTAAAATAATTAAGAAAAAATCGGTAAATTTATTAATATAAAACACACTGGTGTATATAAAAATAATTTTTTAGATAAATATTTCCTTTTATTTTCAATAGCATTTTATTTTAATTTATAAATAATTAGTCACAAAAGAATTAATTTTATATACATGTATAAACCATATTTTCATAATTTAATAAATATTATTCATAACCTCTATTCCAAGGGCTAGGTGAAAACTATCATAATAATATTTTAATAATATTTCATGTTTCATATAAACTCAATGTTTCGGGTAATGTAAGTTAAGCTCAGTGTTGCATGTAACACAAGATATACTCAGTGTTTCATATAACTCATGCTAAACATAGAGTTTCATGTAAATAAAAATATCAAAAATATTAAATTCATTTGAAAATTTTATTCCTCAAAATCTCGGGAGGTTATATAATCGAGTCAGCCATGTAAGGGATTCATGAGACCAAATAGTCACATAGTTGATTCATGTAGTTAATTCATCCATGTAATATACATGTAGTTTAATTGTCATCTAGCCGATTCACATGGCTAATTCAGCCACATAAATGATATACAGTCTAATAGTCACATAGATGTTTTAGTGTATCAAAATGATGCTACAAATCCAAATGATCCACAACACCATTTTCCTGAAACTATTTCATTCTTCAACCTATAAATGTTCTTGAAACCCCTTTGACAACTTTTAATTCCTTAAATCATGGATTTCTACCTGCGTGAAGAATGAATAAAATGGTAATTAAATTTTTGGTTTCTTTATTGTTGAGAACCTGTATGAGGGTTGTATTTATTAAAATTATCTAAGAAATTAATTCTTTTAATCCTTTTAAATGTTATAAATCATATTTTGTATGGATTTAGATACTTAACATTGATGGTTCAATTAAAAAAACAATTAAATGGCGATCATTAATTTTGAGGTTTTAAGGTTTAACACTAGAATTCATGGTGTTTTTCATTAAAATTATATTGTCCTTTCTTTCCATAATAATTTGAATCCTATTGAGGAGATATCTTTGGGTTTCCAGAAAAATTATAAGGGGATTTTATTTATTAAGTAATTTTCTTTTCCTTCATCACTGGGAGAAAAAAAGTTGTTTTTACTGAACATTCAAGCCTCGACTTTCCATTATAGTTTATCGTGTTAAGAATTTATTCACGGTGTCCGAGGAAGATTTCTCTAAAAATTGGTGATAACGCATGAAATATTAGGTTTTTAGGATAATTTCTTTTTTTTTTGGTTTATGAAATTAATTCATCGATTTCACCTTGTAATTAAAAAAAAATTAAAGGTGTTTTCCTTTAAAAATATTTTATACACTATTTGTGTTTGAGAAAATTCCTAGTTGATGTATTTGTTTCTAAAAATATATTTTTAAAATAATGGGAGTGGTTATTTTTCTCTTGTGAAAAATAACTTGATAAATTGTTTTTATTTAAAAATGGATTTTCAAAGCATGGGAGTGGTGATACTTTTCTTGAAAATATTTTTAGTAAAAGTGTGAGTATGGTTTATGTTTTTCTTTGTTGAAACATGGAACATGGGAACATTTTGGAACCATGGGCATGGAAATAAGGTTGATATCAGAAGACTCTGGTAGGAATTGATATTGGTAAGATTCACTTACTATCTTAGTGTGCAGTTATCTATACTAAAACATTTTACATAGTCTAGATCCCAATGATATTTTGTGTATATTGGTTTCACTTATGTTACATGCTTTATATAATCACATGTTTACCTTGGATTACCATGATTTATATGCTCACCATTTTATCTTTTGGGAAATGGTTGTTATAGTTTCTACCCTTGGCTTACCATTCTTATTCATATTAAAATTCGTAGGTATTTAAACATGTAATTTCATGAAAATAAACCAAAGGAAGATTCAAAAATGGTTTTTCTACGGAAAATTCATTTTAAACTGGTTTTGTATTAATGCTTGAACTAATGGGTTCATGATATTATACTTTATATACATTATTTCCTGAAAAAATTTTGGTTTTTTGATCACATCCTATTTTTTCCATTGGTTATTTGTAGATTTGGTTTTTTAGGACTCTAGAAAATGGAATGGTGTCATGTGGTTTGCCAGTTTCTCTTAGTTGTCACTACCTTCTTAGTGAGACAAATTAGTGGTGATGAAAGTTTACATAGAGAATTTATTTTTGTATTTCATGTTTTACAATCATGTTTATCCTTGTTTGACTTTTCATTTTATATCTTTTTGATGTGTACTCTTCTTTCATTTTTACTCTATCAATTTATCTCCTTTCAGTTATTCATGGTACTTGTTTGGTTGTTTAGTTGATCTCTAATCTCGTGGAATGACAACTTGGGTGACATGTCAGGTTGACCCAGGCCGGTGTGTTATAGTATTTCTCAACAATAGATCATAGGGATAACAAGGTTGGAAAAATTTCCAATTATATTTTCTACAATGAAATAAAGGAAGCTATAAGTAATTTATCTTGATTTCCAAAAATATTCCAGAAAAAATAATTTGAGTATATTATTAGTCTCCCACTATTTTATAAAGTTTCAACATCCCTCACCATTGGATATAGAATTTCATATCATGTGAACATTATTGTGGTAGGTATACATATTTATCTTATCATAATCCTTAAATATTCACTTGGATTTCCTCAACACTTGCCTCCAAATTTGTATTGAATAGAAGAATTCCATTAAATATAATAAAATTTTGGTTAATTCAACCCACCATCATTGTTTATACTTTTTGATAATTAAATATTCCCTCAACAAAGGCATGAACCTGCACATTAACTATGGGTCTATCTTAATTTAGATAATGGAAGACTTTTGACATAATATTAACTTGAGGTATTTTTTAAATATGCATAAATTTTCTTAATTTAACCTTTTAAATGTCTTTATAATATTATAGAGATTTTCCAAAAATTATTAACCACATTATGATAACACAATTTATACATAATCTAATTTATTTTAATTCTATCTTCTGTGATTATTAATTCATTAATTTTTGTGATTGTGACATAACATCTATAAAATTAACCATTAAATTAGACATAAATAAAATTTAATGATCATGATATTTCTATTTTTTTATTTATAGAGTAGATAATAAGTCAATCTATGACCCTAGGGGAATAAACTTCTTGAGTCGGAATTGGATCAAGTTGAAGCATTCCACCATCGACCTTTGTATCTTATGGATTAATTTAAGTACATCTTGTGTTCTAAATCACCTCCTCTCCTGGATTTCCATCCTTCACATATGTTTATACTCACATGTGGGTGAGTAAAACTGGTGGGATGGTTGTGGAGTTTACATAAAGGATACCGTGGATACATGGGTCCTTCATAATAAAGGATAAGGGGTGACACACATGCCATTATTTTAATTTAATAATAATAAAACCAATAAAATTAAATTAAAATAAATCCAACACATAAATTTTTTAGTCAATCTCACAATCAATCGCAGAAATTAAATTAATAATCATTTAATAAACTATAATTTATTTCAGTCTTTCTTAATTCTGATAAAATACCCAAATTAATTACCTTATTATTTAATTCATTTATTTATCTTAATATTAATACAAAAAAAATTTAGAGAATCCAATATAATATAATTAAAAAAATTAAATTAATTAATTTTATTTAAAATTAATTTAGTACATGGTATGTGCTGGGAGACAACATGATGTGTACCCATTCAAACTATCTGGAATTTTCCTAGTCATATACTATTCACACACATGATATATAGCTTACACGACATGTCACATAATCACATGGTGTATACAACCAATAAATGACCCAAGGAAACATGTTAAATTACATGGTGTGTACCATTTTTAATGACCAAAGAGTAAATAGTGTGCAAGGATCATACACGGTGTGTAGTTTCAAATTTTACAAAAAAAAATTATGTATTTAATATTCTAAAAACCCTATCACACTATGTGTACTATCAATTAATAATAAACTAACACATGTTGATTAGGTTAACAGGTGTAATTAATTAATTTTTCTTTCCAAGTAGACATTTACTAGATACATATCATGTATAATCAAGTTATACATCATGTATTCCACTCATTATCTATCCACGATACATGACTTAGGAGTCAGTATATATTTCAAAGCATAAGTTTATGCGTTATATGATGTGTATGCCAGTAACACACCTTGTAACCTTTATGTTACATGATTTTTTGTCCCTAAACATCTTATAATAAATACATAATGTGTATATGACTATATGGTTTCTATGAATTTCACTATAAAAGTATGAGGCCTACATATCATGTACACTAGCTACACATTGTGTAATACATCAAGTTGTATACCAATGTAGAATGGTCAACATGTTCTGTGTAATAATTTTTTGTGATATTTTCTTCACAATACATATCTAAATTAATCTGACTATTTTCTTAGTGTAAAGAATCTAGATACACATCATGTACATATGGGCTACACACCATATAGTTTTTTGTTATCCAGTTAGAATACTCATCAAATTTAGATGGGTTCTTAAAATGTTTTTCAACTCTTATTAACCTATTCTTGGTCATATAAATGAGAATGAAAAATGTATCAAGAATTTTATATTATATAATAATTATATTTGAAATTAAAAACTAACATCCAATGGGAAGATCTATCAACAATAATTAAAGTAATATAAATATGAATGTGACCACTCTAATACCACTTGAAGGTTATGGGAATAGTGGAAGCGATTTGGGTTAATGCCTAATAATGGTTTTTTGTATAATACAATCAATAAATTATAAAAACCTGATAAATAAAAGCATGCCTCATGATTATATCTGAGAACCATAACTAAAGAATCATGGAATTAAATTGAGGATTTTTCATGTTAAATTTGAAATTTATTTAATAATAATAAATAACCTCGATCTTTCATATCTTCATAGATTTTGGTGTTGATATATCAAACCAATTTTTGGTTATACAATCATTGAGTCTAGAGATAAAAATTATAATCACTCTGGAGGTGAACCACACATGATTTTTTATCTTGAAGTGTCATCAATTGTACTTCAGGTGCTAGTGTAGTTGTACCGACTATCTTGTTCAATTCATATTTAATTGAAACACAATATTTTTGGGTTTAATGATTGATTATTTTTCACTAATTACTAAAATGTGGGAGGGAGGTGGAAGATATTTTCTCAATATTGAGATCAAAAACCTTAGAGAAGTTCTTCATGTAGATAATTATTTAGAGAGGAAATTATTTTTCCCAACGAAATTATTTTTGCACCTTCAAAAAATAAAATCATTGGGTATATGTGGAGTCATGCTTAGATAATTTTTAATTACACAAAGTACCTTATAAAATATATTAATCCTTAGGGAACCCCACATATAATATTATTAGTATTATTATTTCTCTGATGTGAACATGTCTCATGTATAATATAAATATTAACAAATAAATTAATATATAATTAAATAATATTTAGTATATCCTTTTTGTTACAGGGAACATTACCTAGACTATGCACCTTTCTTTACATTTAATGAACAATGAATAAAAAATATTAGTCATTTGATAAATAAGTAAATAAATAAATATCTAATTCATGGTCTTCAGAATAAATATTTATTTCATATTAAACTCACACATAAAATAATGACTGAATATTTTCATTCAGTAAATCCTGAATAAATATTATTCCTCCACCTATAAAATAACATTTATTTCAAGTGTCAAATTCTAATACAATTTAATGGAGATCAAAGTTAATGGTAATTGTGTGACACTCTAGGCCTCTTCCCCGATGTCATTATGTAACACCCTAAGATTTTAAAAGAGTATAATAATATTAGATATCCTATATAACCTGAAACCAAATTCTAAGAACATATTGTAAACACCTAAGACATTATGATATAATTATTTTTAAAAATTTTCAATCTCTTTTATAGCTTGTGATGCAGGCAACACTGGGTTAAAACGAACTGTGATACTCTAATAAAAATTATAATTTAAACATGACCATTATATCCTAAATTTTAAATTGGTGGGTATGAATAGTAATAAATAAATTATTAAAAATATGTTTTAAAATTTCATAAAATAAATATAAAATTTTTCTGTTTTTTATAAATAAAACAAGAACTATTTGAAACAGGAAGAATGTTTTTTAGAAAAAATGCATTTTTTGAAAGGAGGATTATTTATACATTGGTTAAGTAATTTAATATTAATTAAAAAAACAGAAAATTTATTTTATAATATAAAAATATTTTATATATATACATGTCAAAATTATATATGGGTGAATTTTTATAATTTTCTTCCAATATTTATTTTTGGTGAATATTGAAAATACTAATTTTTATTAAATCATTTATTTTCATTTAAATTATTTAAAAAGTAAAATTATATTTTAAATTAGTTTTAATGTAAAATTAGTTCAAATATATTACAATTTAACTAATTTAGGTCATTTTAATCAATTTCATTTTGAATTCTCTGATAAAAACATTTTAATCTTTTGAAATTTTTTCTTTTTAAACCCATTTTTTCGAAATGACTGTGGGTTTAATTTTAAATTAAATTATGCCACTTATTTGAGTATAATTTTGAAATATTGATTAGTTATTTGGATTAATAATATTTTATATTATATAATATGGTAAAATAAATTTTTTACAAAAACGAATAGTGAAAACGGTAAAAATTATTTAATGCGGTGAAGGTAAAAACGGGTTTACTAGAAGTTAAAATAATAAGATAAGGGTTAAAATGACCCAAACCATTAATAATTGTTATGTTATTATCATATTTTGACCATATAGCTTCTAATTTTAGAAAATATTCCATTTCTGATCCCTTTTCATGAGAAAAATGTGTGTATGATTTTTTAATTTTAAAAATCCCTAGTGTGTCCTCTCCCCCGCTTATAAAAGGTCACCCCTTCTCCTCTTATTTTAACACTTCAAAAAACCCATTTATTTGTCAAATACATACTCAAATAACATCAATATTACCTCCCATATTCCTAGAATCCTTTTTTGGTTACAAATCCAACCTAGTAAGTCTTTTTCTACAAGTCAAAAGTAGTTTTCTGAAGAAGAGGTAACATCCTTATCTAAGCATTTTATTTTATTTATTCTTCCCCAGAATTAAAATATTATTAAAATTGTTTGATATAAAAACATAATAATACTCCATATACATGTATTTTTTAGGTTAAGTTAATTACCTAAAACCATATCATCCTCCCACAAATGGGAAACAAAACTGTTGAGCATTCGTATGGAAGACTACCGCCTTATAAAATAACGTAATTCATTTTCCATGAGCGCTTCTCATGGATATATATAATGATGTATATGATATTTTTATATGATATTTATGATATAACTATACTCATTTAATTATAATATCACATATACCTTCTTACTTTCTATTCTGTAGAGAATGTGATAACGATGTTCATGTGTGTGGCGGACTACCTCCTCGCGAAGTGATTTGATTCATTTTTTAATTACGCATTACATGGAAATTAATAGGGATTAATTTTATTTTTATATATGATATTCATTAAATATTAATAATTTTATAAAATAAATATATAACATAATTTCTTAACTTATCATCCATTAAATAAATGATAACATCATTCAGGTGTACAGTGGACTACCACTGCGCGAACTGAGGTGATTCATTTTTCACTAATGGTTTACCTGGAAGGTTTTAAATGATAAATTTAATTAATATATTTTATATATATAACATGATACTGATTTTGTAAAAATTAATTTACAATTCAATTCCTTAGCCTTTCACCCATTAAGGAAATGACAACGTCAATCGTGCATAGTACATCCTTTTTTCACCACAAAGCGATTTGATTCATTATACATGTCCAAAATTCACTAATTATTATAAATATATATCTGAGGAAAAAAATGATATTTATAAATTTATTATAATTCTAGAGATTATGTAACTATAATATATTTTCAAATTATAGAACGTTCATGGTGAAATGTGCAGAAGAAAACAAGGAAATTAACACCTGAAACTATAGTGAGGATGAAAAATTATTAACAAACAGGTAATATAATGTTATAAAAGGATCATATATGATATTATAAAAAATAATATGATTCTTTTTTAAGTTAATAACATATTTAAAGCCACTATATTGGATTTTAAAGAGTGCTCAACTGAGGGGAACCATGAGTTAAGGGATTTCTTAACTCAATTTCCATTCATTGGGTTATGATAACTTTTTGGATTATATTATGTCAAAATTATGAGTGAAATGACTTTTTATTTATTTATATTATATTTTAACATTTCTTTATCTAAATTTTTTACACATACCCACCCTATTGATTAACTCTCACCATAATGATATGAAATTGTTAGGGTTTCGTCTCAAAATCCATTCATTGAGACACATGTTCTTTTATACACCTAATTTCTTGTGAATGGTGTATATAATTCACATTTAAATACTATAACATGAATCATTCCAATATAGTGATATTTTATGTTATAATTAATATAATTCATTCATGGTAAGTTGTGATTCAAAAATTACAAAAGTAGTAAGGGTTTATGATTCAATCTCATTTTAAACGAGATTTCTTATTCCTGAATTTAAATTGAAGGAAATTATTTTAAAATTGTATAATAAATCCCTTTAATAATATTATAATAAGGTTATTCATTAGGTTTTAAACTAATAGTGTCATTTTCCTCTCTTTTTTACTTAAAATTAATGAGAAAATATTTTTAATAAAATTCTACTTTATTTCTCTCTTAGGTCAAAAATTATTCTTATTCCAAATCCATGTTTTCAGAAAATGTTGTAAAAAAATATTTACTATGATTTTTTAAATTCATTTTTATTTTTCATTATATTTTTTTAAAAGAAAATCTAAAAGGATTCTTTCATTCATTTTAAGAACAAGGTACTTTTTAGCTTTTTTACAAAAATGTGAAAGAGAACTTTTTGACCTATTTAGCGTGAAAGAAACTTTTCCACCATCATGACCACACAATGTTTTAAGGATTAATTTTAATATTAAAATGTAATTTTCAAAAAAATATCTATTATTTTAGAAATTTTTATATTTTAAATATGTTTTTTCCAAATAGAAAGGATATTTTCCTCAAAAAAAAGTTCCAAGTAATCTTTAAAAATCATTTTACATATAAGATGTCATCCTTTGATTTTACTCAAAGTGAAAAGGTTATTTTCCTCATGGATAGTTTTAATATTTTTATGTTATTTTTATTCATCAAATAAAAAAATTGTTGATGCTATGAAATACTTCTAAATTATATATATTTATCATATATGTATACCTAGCTTATTCTCCCTTCCTTTACGGGATAATACACGCCTTATGTTCATTTATCAAGTTCATTAATGATGAAATTTACTTTGATTATGATATGATACAAGATTATGAAACTCATTTTATTTCCATGGTTAATTCTTATGTTATGCCTTATGATTTAATTTATTTATATGGAACACATAGATAATGAACATATTATGATGGGTGTGTTCATATGGAGCTCTAATGCATTAGATAAAATTATAATATCATTATATGTCATGTATGGGATTAGGGAGTAAACCAAATCTATTATGGGACTTTTTCCACCATGTGATATTTTCTATAAAGTTAGCCTTGACTCATGTTTATGTCATGGTTTGTGTTGCTACCACATTCCATATGTTACCATGATCTTTTGATACAATGTTCTTTATGCTATGCTTCCATGTGATTACTCATGTTCCTTATATTTGATGATATCATGTTATACCTTTGACTCACATGTTATGTTTCTTTCATAGGTTTATTCCCTTACTGGGATTTCTAGATCACCCCTTTCTTTTATGTATTCTCCAGGTTATACCATGTAGTTTTAGAATCTTGAAATGAGTTAGGAACTCATTAAGTAAAATAAAAATGATAAAGATTACATTTTTTAGTTCCCATTAATAAATTATGATCCTAGTCTTCAAAATACATTGGGCCTCTAGGTCCTTGTGTAATATTAATGGATTTTTTATTTTTAATAATTATGTAAAAATATGTGTAAAATTCATGGGTTTCCCTAGTTGATGTCATAGGAAAGATTTAGTTGAACTTTGGAACTAGTATATGAAATATTTAGTGAGAAAACTAGGGATAATTCTAAGTATTAGACTAAGTATAGAAAAATATCTTATAACATTGTTGAATTATAGAGTGAGAGGTTCATAGAAAATTATATTCATGTATAGATACTATAAGAGGATGTGGTTTTGGAATAGATGTACCTAGGGGTAATAACTAAAAAAACTTTGTTTCGGTATTGACTCAAGCATTACTTGTTAAATGAAAATCGGTCTTACAGTGCACCTAGTTTGGCACTCCCAGTGGATATTATTTGAAAATTCAGAAACTCTTTATGAACTACCATAAAGGATTTGAATAGATGATGACCATGAATAGACTAGGATAAACTTAAGGTATATTTTATTGAAAAAAAAGGTGTAATTATTTTGACATACAATAAATGATTTTTCATGATTATGTGGTTTCCCAATATGATTATAATTTATATTAGTATTCTTTTAAGTTTTATTCAATGGTTAGAACTAAGGGGAATTATGTTAACATTGGAAGTGATGGACACTTCAGTGATTACGAAGAATCAAATTGGATGATTACTAGAGAGAAATATATTGTGATTATTCCTAACCATATATCATGATATATGATTAAGAATGTGAACTTCAATGAGATTCATAATAAGTCAAATAAGAGGAGGATGGAATTTTATGAAAATTTGTGTGGCAATGAACATAGAGGAAAAAAAGATTCAGCTTCCAACATGATAATAAGGTTGGAATAAGTACCAAGAAGAATATCTAAAATAGAGGGGAATATGTTTTCTATGTTTAAATGATGTTTATAGAGCAATGAGTTTCTAAGGAATTAAATGTATTATATATGGGAAACTAGAGCAATATCTGAGTCAATACCTTAAACTAAGGTTTATCCCCTAGACTAAGGAAGGACCTATGTTATACGAAATAATTTAAGTTAAAGGGTAAAAGTATTTATGTATTGGGATTCAAGAATTATTTTATAGAATTATTTCAATAATATTATTTTTATAATAATAATCATGAAACATCTAAGGATTGATTTAATTTTGGAAGAATATATGTCTTTATTTTATATTAACATCAGGCTGATGGATACTATTAGGGGTTTATAAGTTTAAGGTTGATCATACGTTAAAATTCAAAGAAAATCCTTTTGAGGTTTTAAGTAATTGGATTTAAAGGTAACTAATGATATTTCAGGAGATGTTTTATTGAGTTTAAGTATATATAACCTTTTTGTTTAAAGTAAAGGATTACTTCATAACAATTATATTACATTTTTAGAGATGTAAGTTGAAATTTTAGGGATAAACTTTGAGGTTAAAATCCTATTTCATGTTGAGGATATCGAAGTTATTTGGGATATCAGATTATTTATTTAGGGAATGATCTATGCTAAAACTTTGGTTTCATTATTTAATTATGGATATTAATATATTCATTTTGATTTAAATTATTATCTTACCTTGTGCTGGCCATTTTGGTTTTAATAAAGTTAGGAGAAATATCTTGTTACTCTTTTATGAATCGTATGATATGTTAAATGTTAATTTCAGTGATTCTAGTATAAAAAATCATATTATATATTCATTTAATTAGAGTAATAGGTAAAGTAAAAAATTTATTGAAGCACAATTAAATGTTGAAATTTTATTTATGAAATAAAAATACATGATGTATGTATATTTTCTGGTGTTCTCTATATTGATAGAGAAATAATCCCTCAACTTTTGGAAAAAAAGATCTTGAAACAAAACATTTACCCTATTACGTTAATATTCAATGAATCTAAGGTATTTTAATCTATCACATATTTATGATTTTGAGGTTATTAAATTTCACATGATCATCCACTTTCTTGTCATCAATGATCTCTATCACTCTCTTTTAATCCTTATGTGTTAGCATTGTTTTCATTTCCAACTAATGTGGCCTTAAAATCAATTGATTTGCCACATATTTTAATTAAGTTTTTAATTAAGTAATTAATTTATTTTTGTTTTTTTGTTAATTAATTTCAATTTAATAATTTTATAGTTTAATTCTTTAGTTAATGAATTTTTATAGATAATTTTGTTTGTATAGCCTTTAAAATTATTAATTTTGTCTTACTTATTTTTTTGGTTCTTTATTTTTCTTAATACTCTTTACATATTTATTCTAATTGACATAATAATTTTATGTTTGTTTACTTTTATTAACTAATCAATTTGTTCTAAATTAATTAACGTAAACTTTAATTTAATTTATAATCATTAAATTTTGTATTATTAAATAGTTTAACTTTAATAAATTTTGATACCTAATGTGATTTCAACAATTACCTTAATTTGAATGTTTTATTTCAACTTAATTTTTGGGTATTGAATCATTTTTTTTTTGGGTTAATAAATTTCAGTTAGTTTATAGTTAAAGTTATGTTTTTTTTATTTTTTAGTTTTTTTTATTTATTAATTTACCAATAGATTTAAATTAATTCGATATTTAATTTAAGTTTCATTTATTTATTTAATTGATTTTGATTTTAAATTTTAAATTATTTTATTACTTAATATTTTAAATTAATTATTATTTTTATATTGATTGTATTAATTCTACACATGAACCAACTCTCATTTTTTTTAAAAGTCCACACTTCAAACACTGTCACTTCTACCTTTCTCCACTTCCCATGACACACCGTTGTAGTACACTACCAACATTTCCATTACCAAATTTTGCATTCTCAGACCGCCAATTAAAATCTTCATATTTCCAGCCTATAGTAGTGTCTCCACACACCTCCAGTATCTCCTTCACTATGAGACACCGACATGGAGTCCCTTCTTCCACAACACATCGCCAGTAGAAAAATTTACACACTAACACATCTTTAATTCATATCTTCATACCGCTAGGGCCTTCATCATGACACAATATTGGCACTACCTTCCTCTAGTCCAATTGAATAGTCTCATAGATGAAATTTCAAACACTGATGGACCTTTCTATCACAGGTAGAAAATTTGAGACACAACCATGGACACAAGACACTGTCAGTTCCATGAGCCACCATCAAGGTTCAACAGTGATACCTACAATCACTGAACCTTTTCTCACAAGCCGCTTGGATCTGGTACCCGTAGAACCTCAATCCGACCACCATAGATCTAAAATCCCAAGTGGATCCCCACTTGAAAATGAACTCATCTCAGCCGACGCTACAGGGGAGTATCACCACTGATCAAACATTGAGTCACCACTGTAGGAGATACACCACTATCATTCAACGAGGAAACGAGATTCGCCATGAGGAGGAGCACATATCTGATTCTAGATCCATGGATGCAAGAGAACACAGAATCAAGTCACCCCCATTGAGGACAGTCATCGGGTGAGGCGAATTTGTCGCCACTGGTGGAGTGAAGGAGCAAGGAACACTACAGAGGAGGAGAGTCATGGTCATAGCTTCTCCAAGATCGCAACCCCCCATCCAGACCACACCTGTATAAGGGGGGAAAGAGATAAAAAATAATAACAATTAATGTAAAATAAAATAAAAACATAATAATAAATAAATAATAAAACAATAATAATAATAATAATAATGAAAAATAAAACTAATAATTAAAATAAAATCTAATCTATTAAATATAAAATAAAATTTTAATAATTTTATATTTATATTAACGTAATAATAATAAATTAACTTAATAAATAAACTAATAACAATTATAATAATTATAAATATTATAAATATTATAATTTAACAAAATAATAACAATTAATAATTTTTAAAAATAATTAAATTAATTTTTTAATTATAATAATTTAAAAGTATTAACTTTAACAATATTAATAAAATGAAATAAATAATACTTAATAAAAGTTTTAAATAAAATAGAATAATTTAAATAATAGTTTTAATCAATTAAATTAATAATTAGTGAAACTACAATAAATAATAAACATAAATAAATTAACATAATAAATTAATCTTTTAATTTTGAAAATTATTAATTAAATAAATAAGTATTTATTTATAAAAATAATTATTTTTCAACAACGTAACATCTAATTATTTATTTTACCTTTTTCAAAATTCATAATAGAGCCTAAAGTAAGACCATATATGTTGTCTAACTATTAGTTTCATTCGGTTAGAAGAGATTTGATAAAGTCACATGTAGTGAAATCATGTTGGAGGATTAAAACACGTGTTTGGTGGATTCAAATACACAAAAGTTAAGTCGGTGGAAAATTTTGTGACCAACGACGTGAGATAAGAGGATTTAAAAAGTAAGGTGTCATTGGGGATAAAAGATTGTCCATTCATTCCTCAATTGACACTGGAGAACTTTCATTCGATCAAGCATCCTATAGACCTAGAAGACCAGGAGAAAATTAGACGTACATGATTTTTTAGGGTTATTTCTTTCACATTCATTTTCATTTCGTTATTTTTACTATAATTGAATTATATTTCTGGTTTTCAAAATGATATTTGGATAAAAATTTCTTGTTCAGAGGAATTCAATTCTGATGGGTATTATCATTTAACAATATCACTTTGTTCTTTTTCAAATTTCAAAATTTTATCAGTAAGATCAGTACTGAAATCATTTAAATTGTTTTCACAAATTTCTATTTCAAATCAATATCTTTGGAAATGATCAGTGATATTGTTTTCTAAATTTTTTTAAAATTATTTGAATTTTTTGTGATTCTTGAAGTGGATAACCTCAAGAACCATTCATTATAGATTTAATATCTTGGAGAAAGATATTAAACATACACTTTTTCAAGTGTTGCGAACTTAATTAGATTTAAGTGAATATACTTATACATTCAACTCATCTAGAGCCAATATTCCCTAATCATTTATCTTGGATGTATTATTCCAATTTTATCCTCCATTTTGATCATATTATTGATTATTCCTACTTTTTAAATACAACACCATTATCCACATCCTCTAGTACATTAGAAAAATATCAATTTCATCTTCAAAAAAATAATAATTTAAAAAAAATCACCCACTATTCTCAATAGTAGGACCTATTTTTAAATTTTTAAGTAGTTAAACCTTCCTAGTGGGTACGACACTACTTACCACAATATTTTAGATAGTAAGATATTATAAAATTTTAAAATTTAACACATTTTAATGATAAGTGTGTCAAATATTTGGCATTATTTTTTGGGAAGGCTTCGTTCGACCATTTTTTAAAAGAATTAACTACAAAAAATATTCTAAAGAACCTACTTCTAGATCTGAATTTCAAAATTTTGTTGTATCTTCTTGAATATGATTGTTCAATTTTATTCACTAATATAAATTTATATGCCTTTTCTTTTAAAATTTGGTGATAGATTAAAAAAAAGAAATTAAAGTCTTAAATCATATTAATGATCATTTCTGTATTTTTTTTGGTTATTATGGACACACTTCCTCATACTGTGTCTATAATCAACCACAAAAAATTAATCACTTTGAATAAAATGAACATATATTTGAGCCCATACCTAATTTACTAACATAATTTGACCATTATTTTACTGAAATGGATGCTAAGATGGATGTCAGGCTAAACCAAAACCCTGAACATCAAATTAAAAATTCTAAACAATAAGATAAACTACTCTAAATGTTATAAATAATGATTTTAGAGTTACAAAAAGGTTTAAGGAACAATAAGGAACAAAAATAAGTGAAGAAGAATATATTGTATGGGGAATTGGGAGAAAAAGTGATTTGGATCATGAGGTTGAAATTATGGAAAGAAAATACATAATATTTGAAGAATCTGAAATTAATAAAGAAAAAAAATTGAAAGTAACCAACTAATTATATGAAGAAAATAACACTAATAAATATTTCAAGAATCTAAATGGAGTTGAGTTAGATAATTTTGAAAATTAACTGAATGATATTGAAGTGGGATGTCCCATTAACCACAAGATTCCTAGTTTTGAAAAGGTCCATTCATTTTGGAACTTTGAAATTTTCATTGCTCGAGTAGAGGATAATTTAATAAAATGAGAAATTTAATTTTAAAAATGCTTCGCTTGGTATTTCTGAAATTTTTAATAATGAACCTGAACATGATATTAGGTATAATTTGGAAGATAATAATAAACTGGAAATCATTGAATCTGAAATTCTTGAACCTGTGTTAAGAAATTATCTTCCTTGTTTTAAAACATTAAACCAAAATTTTTTAAAATGAATTCTGATAGATAGGATGAGGGAATGTTATTCGAAGAAATATTAGCTAATGAGATTTCACTTTAATATTCTTTAATTAATTTTCATTATAAAAATATTCTTATTGAGATAGAAAATAGTGTTGACCAACCTTGGGAGAATTGTTTAAATTTGAAAAATCTGGATTCTGAAATTCTTGATGTTGAACTGATCATTTCACCCATTAAAATTAAACTTGAATACTCAATAGTCATTGGTTTAGAGAGTGAAATTTTTTTAAAGTGAAGTTAAAATAGAGGTTGAACACAAACACAATTATTTAAGTACAGAAAAAATTTTAGACGCAGTGGTTGATAATTTTTTATTTTCAAATGAGGAACTTTTAGAATAGATTTATAATATTGTAAAACCAGAATCTATTAATGGTGAAATAAATTCTCTTCCCTATTTTTCAAATACTTCCTCAACTAAGTCAGGTGTAAATTACCTTCAAGATATTGAGAGTAGTTTAAAAGGGGAGTTTCATTGGAGTTATAATGTTTCTAAATCTGCTCAGCAAACCATTGCTACCCTACTTGAACTTAATTTTCATAACTTTGTCACAAGAACCCATGAGTTTTATTTTGTTAAGATTTAATTTTACGGATATAGATTTGAAAATAACATTACACCACTAAGAGCACCTATTTCACCTCTATCCCTTTATAAAAATCTAAATTTTACCAATTCTAAACATAATCTAGAAATGGACAGCACTACTACCAAGAGTGATTTTATTTACCCTTTTTCTATTGATGAGATTAAATATTTCTTGGTAAATATTGAGGGATTAAATTATTTTTCACTTGAACCTAAATATCTTGAATGTGCTAAGAGATTGAATTTGGGTGATGAATTTTCTGCTTTACTTGATGAAACTTTTGAGAAGTTCGTTAAGGATGAAGGGTGTTTCATAGGAAATTTTGTAGTTTATAAAAATTCAGTTTCTATTTTCTTAAGTCTTGGAGCCCAAAAATTTCATTCTTATGTTAAAAAAAATGGAAAAAAAAATACGTGTGGTGGTTTATGGACAAGAAACAATACCCACCTAGTGACTTTGGTTAGTTTCTAGGGGTGTCTGGTAGGGGACTATAAAACTAGTGTTGCATGGGAGAGAATCCATGATTTTATTGCATTCAATAAAATATTTTTTTGTGATTTTAATAAAGTCTAACTGAAGACTTAAAATTCAGTTCTCTATAAGAGTCAACCCATGTTTTGTTTTTTCCATTATTTTTTTCATATTTTGAATAAAATGTTTCTTACTCTATCTTGTGTTCATTTTCTACTGGTTATATGTCCCTTTCTATCCTCATTTGTGAATTTAGAAAAGGTTTCTACTCGTATCAATCAAGGACCATAATTCCCTTCATTTCATAACTCACAAGGATTTTCAAACTGAAAAATCACTAGGAATGAAAGCTTCATTAATCAGGGAAGTTCCATATTTTTACGTATCTTTTTTCTACATTATTACTATATAAAGGACAAAAAAAAGTCATTTTTCCACTAAAAGTGGCGAGTCACCACAATAGTGACACATTGGAATGGAAGTAGCAGTGAGTCAATGATGATTCTGCTATTGCTTTAAATTTTACTATATAATTGGATTGTTGCTAAAATTGAGTTTCATTGTTTTTTAATCTCGTCACATTATGAAATTAATTGTGTGGAAACAATATCAGGTTGGCTATTTGTTTTTAATTGAGTTTTATTTTCTCTTCTATGTGTTTAGCATGAATTTTACTATGCTTTTGAAAATATTTTGAATAAAATTTGTTAACTTGCTTACATCCTACTCATTTTTCTCTCTCATATATCACATGTTACTATTTTGAGATTAATTGAAAAATATCTTTTCACTATCCTTAATGATAATTCATGAAAATTTTTGGATTCTTTATCAAATATTGTTTTGGAAAACATTCTTTTTTTACATCACTATAACCCATGAATATGTCTCTAAACTACTAAAATGGAAATTTGTTTTCAACTTTTAAAGTAAAATTGTTTTTTCACCACCATAGAATTAAACTTTGTGGAAAACTTTGGGTTTAAGTGTGGGTAATACAGTGTATTTATTCTGAACTAATATGTGCTTTAATGTAATCCCACCAAATTCTTCACCCCTTTAAAAAAATCTTGTAAAAAAATAGTCAAATTTTTAAAAATTCTATTTCCATATGTGATTATTTAGGCTTCATTTTGTATTTAAAATAAGTCTTTCCTAAGTAAAATTACTTACTGGTAGTTAACATCTTCTTTG
The DNA here is from genome assembly GCA_963277665.1 of Viscum album. Lineage (NCBI taxonomy): Eukaryota > Viridiplantae > Streptophyta > Magnoliopsida > Santalales > Viscaceae > Viscum > Viscum album. The sequence continues at coordinate 1,070,058,622 of OY728121.1, read as the reverse complement.
AATCTAAAATTATTAAGGATGAATGATTGCTGAGTGAAGTTGCATTTTTCTTTTATGATTGTTCTTCCTAGAAACTAAGTTTGAGAGTGATATAGTATTTTTTTGTGGATTTATTATCATAACCTATAGAAACTAGAAGTTTGAACTTCATCCTAGGGGACTCACTTTTTAATTATTAAAATATAAATCACCTTATTGAACCAATTTAAATGGTTGTTAAATACTCTTTTGAAACTGGGGTAAAATATGCATTTGGGAACCCACAATGAACCTCTGAGACACTATGAACTAAGTGTGTGTCAGTAAGACCTTTATATAATTCTTATTAGTGCATATGCATAGTTCTAAGAACAAGTTACATGATTGGGTAAAATTCAAAAAAAGTGTTTAATTGTCAAAAATGAGTTCATTAAGATGAGGGAAATTTTGAACACCATATGAAGAAGGGGAAATGGATTTATATGAAAATAATTTAAGTTGTATCAACAAGGTGGTTGAAAAAATATATTTAAATGTTTATTTTTTGAACCTAGGAGAATGTCAAAGTATGAGGTACCTTTTTTTAAGTTCTTAATTCCACTTATTTTTAACCTGTTATCACTCTTTATTTTTAGAACACGAATTTGAATTTAAGTAAGTCAATAAGTGACCTCATATTTGAGGCATGACATTCTAAGTATTAAATGGTTCTTTTCTTCCTTCATCTCCTAGTTGGTATTTGAAATTAGGCAGGACCTCATTTGAAGTGTCACTGTCAGTCAAATATTGAGTTACCACCATAAGAGATATGTTGTTTTCGTTCGCAGAGGAAACAAGAGTCACCGTGAGCAGAAGCCCAGATCTGAGTTCAGAGTTGTGGACACTAGAGAACACAGAATCAAACCATTGTCATGGACGGGAGTCACCAGGTGAGGTTGTTCTGTCACCGTCATTGGGGGGAGCAAGGAGCATCACTGAGGAGGAGATTCGTGGTCGCAACATCTCTAGGACAACAACCCACCCCCTTTGGGTCGCTCCTAGATAAGGGGGGGAAGGAGATAAAAAACAATAAAAAAATAAATTAAATTAAATTAAAAACATGATAATAAATAAAGTAAAAAACTAAAAGAAGAATAATAATAATAAAAATAAAATTAATAATTAAAATAAAATCCAATCAAATATATATAAAATAATAAATATAATAATTTTATATTTATATTAACATAATAATATAAATAAATTAACTTAATAAATAAATTCATAACCTTAATAATAATAATATATAAACAAAATATTATAATTTAATAAAATAATAACATTTAATAATTGTTAAAAATAATTAAAGTAATTTTTTAATTATAAAAATTTAAAAATATTAACATTAATAATGTTAATAAAATAAAATAAACAATAAATAATAAAATTTTAAATAAAATATAATAATTTAAATAATAATTTTAATAAATTAAATTAATAATTAGTAAAATTTTAATAACTATAAATTATAAATATATATAAATAAATTAACTTAATAAATTAATATTTTAATTTTTATACTAATTAATTAATTAATTAAGTATTTATTTATAAAAATAATAGTTTTTTAACAACATAAAATGTAATTATATATTTTTCTTTTTTGCAGATTCATAATAGAGTCTAATGTACATCGAGATATATTTCCTAACTGTTAGCTACATTTGGTAAGAAGAGCTTTGATAAAGTCATCCATAGTGAAATTATGTTTGAAGAATATAAGAGGTGTTTAGTGGTTTCAAGTACACCAAAGTTAAGTCAGTGGAAAAATCAGTGATCAATAGTGCGGGATAAGAGGATTTAAAAAGTGAGGTAGTAGCGGGGATAAAAGATTATTCATTCATTCCCCATTCGACAATGGAGAACTTTCATTCGATCAGGCATCTTGGAGCCCTAAAAGACCATGCACAAAGTAGTAGTAAGAGATTTTTGAGGGAGATTTCTTTTTCCTTCATTTTAAATTTATTACTTTTACTATAATTGAATTCTATTTTTGGTTTTCAATATGATATTTGGATAAACAATTCTTGTTTGGGGAATTTCAATTATGTTGGGTATTATCATTTAACTACTTCACTTTGTTCTTTTTCAAATTTTAGAATTTTATCGGTGAGATATATTATAAAATAATTTAAATTTTTTTTATTACTTTTTGTTTCAAATTTATAAATTTTTTAAATTAATGGTGAGATTGTTCCTAAGATTTTTTTAAAATTCTTTTCCTTTTTGGTGATTCTTTATGTAGTGAACTTCAGGAACCATTAATTGGCATGTTAATCTTTTGGTGATAGAGATTAACTAGAACCTTTTTCATGTGTTAATAATTCAATAATATTGAAGTAATTGTAGTTATCCATTCAACCCATCTAGATATAATATCCCCTAGGAATTTATCTTGGCTATATTCCTTCGATTTTCTCCTCTGTTTTGGCCATATTCTTTATTGTTCCTACTTATTAAATACAACACCATTATCCACATCCTTTATTACTTTAGAGAAATCTTAATTTCATCATCATAAAAAGAAAAATTAAAAAAATCACCAACTACTTTCAACAGTGGGACCTATTTTGAAAATTTTATGTAGTTCAAACATCCCGATGGGTTATACCATGCTTACCACTATATTTTAGTTAGTAAAAGATTATAAATTTCTAAACTTCGTCATGTTTTAATAATGATTGTGTCACCCACTAATATTGTCCTACATAGAAACCTAATAATGTTTTATTTTGTATGACCTTTGTACATCCCTTTATCTCTTATTAAGAGGAATTTATACTAATCCTTTTTATGATGTGGGTTTCCAACAAAGTTATTTTCAAATTTCAAACCCTTGATTACAAATATTGAGATTAAATTTACTGGACACAATTTATTTAAGGGGTATAATGTAACACCCTAATATTTAAAATAGGAAAATCATGTTGGATAGTTTATATGACACACAATACCAATTTTAGAATATAATGTAACAACATGAGACTTTATGAACTAATTATTTTTAAATAAATTCAATCTATTTGGTAGTTTGTGAAGCATGCAACACCGACTTTAAATAAAACGTGATACTCTATTAAAATATTATCATTTAAAAATGGCCATTATAACCTAGACATTAAATTGTTATATATAAATAAAAACAAAAAAATTATTAAACATAAATTTTTCTCCTATATAAAATAAATTCAATGGTATTGTGTTGATTAGAAATAAAAAACATTTTGAAAGAGAAGGAAATGTTTTCTGAAAAAAACTATATTTTTTTGGAAGCACAAATTAGTAATTCTTTGCACACATAATTTAAAACTAATTCTCCCAATTTTAGAAAATTTATTTGAAAAAAAATTAATTTTTGAAACATACATATCCATATTATCTTTGGGTGAATTTTTGATTATTTTTTCAAAAGATTTATTTTTTTAATGAGTAGTGAAAATACTAATTTTTCTTGAAAAATGAATTTTAATTTAATTTATTTACAAAGTTAAATTATATTATAATTTTTTTAAAGTAAAATTAGTTCAATTATATTACATTTTAAATAATTTAGTTTACTGGAATCAATTTTATATTGAATTATTATATATAAAAAATTAACATTTTTAATGTTTTTCTTTCATAAACCCATTTTTTCGACACGTATGTGGGTTTAATTTTAAATTAAATTCTAACAATAATGTGAGTTTAATTTGAAAAAATTTAATAAATATTTTAAATTAGAATAATTTATATTATATAAAGAGGTCATCTTAATTTTTTACCATAATCAATTGTTAAAATAGTAAAAATTATTTACCGCATTTAAGGTAAAAATGGGTTTAGGAAAGGTTAAACTAAAAATATAAGGCTTAATAATGAAGAAAAACTTGTCTAATGCCAATTTTATGGTAATATTTCAACCTCATATCTTCTAATATTCTAAAATGTTTGATTTTGGAGATTTTTTTATTTGAAAAACATGGAAAGAATTCTTTTCAAAAATTTCATGTGTGTCATCTCTCCCACTTATACAAGGCCACCCCCTCTCATCAACTTTTCACACATCCACACACCATATTTCAGACATTACCTAATAAAATAACTTTTTTACCTCCCTCCTCTTGTCCTAGAAGCCTTTTTTCATAAATCCATCCTAGGAAGGATTTGGTGAAAACCAAAAGAAGTTGTTTGAAGAAGAGGCATTGTCCTTAACTGAGCATTTTATATTATTTCTTCTTCCACCAAATTAAAATATTATTAAAAAAATATAATATAGTGAACATATTATATTCTATATACTAAGATATTTTTATTTGAATTCCATTACCTACAACTATCTCCTCCTCCATCAAATTTAAGACAAAACTGTTGATCGTCTATACAGTGGATTGCCGCCCCACGAACCAAAGTAATTTGTTTTCCATGAACACTTCTCACATAAGGATATAATGATGTATATAATGTTTATATATTATATTTTTGATATAATTATACTTATGTAATTTTGATATCAAATATTTATTCTTACTTTTCATTCTGTATAGAATGTGATAACATTGTTCGTGTGTACGACATATTACCACCTCACGAAGCGATGTGATTCATTTTTTACTTACACATTACATGTAAGGTAATAAGGATTAAATTTAAGTTTATATATGATATTAATTAAATATAAAACATTATTGAAAATAAATATATCATATAATATCTTACCTTATCATCCACTGAATTAATGATAATGACGTTCATGTGTATGGCGGACTACCACCTTGCGGAGCAATGTGGTTAATTTTTCACTAATAATTAAAATGGAAGTTAATAGAGGATAAATTTAATGAATATATATGATATATATTACATGTTATTGATTATGTAAAATTAAAATATAATCCACTTCATTACACCTTCTCCTGTTAAATAAATGATAACATCACTCGTGCGTACTTACGACCTACCCTCTCCCCGAAGCGATGTGATTCATTCTTCATGTTCAAAATTAAATAATTATTATAGATGTATCTAATGATAAAAAAAATTAATTTATAAAATTAATTTAATTTTTTATATGATGTAACTATAATCTAAGTTCATTAATCATAACTTTCACAACGAAACGTGTAGGATGAAATAAGACAATTACCACCCGAAACAATTTTGTTAATGAAATATTATTAGGCAACTCGTAATAAGATGTTATAAAAAGATAATATATGATATTATAAATAATAATACAATTCTAGTATTTTTTACTAAAATTTTTAAAACCACCTTGTTGATTATATTATTCGGAAATTATTTTTGAAATTATTTTTGACTAATTTATTATGTATTTACACTTTTATTTGTGTGGATATTTATCTGTTACACATAATATTCACATTGACTAACTCTCACCTTCATGATACAAACATATTAGGGGTTTAATCTTAAAATTCATTCTTTGAGACACATGTTCTTTTATGCACCTAGTTTCTTTTGGATTATGTATATATTTTACCTTTATATATTTTAACATGAATGCCTCCTAAATGATGATATTTTAATTCAAGATTCATCTAATTTATCCATCAAAACTTATGATTCAAATATTACTAAAGTGGTAAGGGTTTATGATTCAATCTCATTTTAATCTGGATTGCTTATGCTTGAATTTATATTGAAGGAAATTATGTTATCATTGTCTAATAAACACCTTTAATTTTCTTCTACTCTAATTTTTCATGAATTTTTCATGTAATGGCACCATTTTTCTCTCTTTTTCACATAAAATTATTGATAAAATGTTTTTAAGAAAATTCAACTTTATTTCTCTCTTCAATAGAAAATACTTCTTCTTCTAAATCCATGTTTTCTAAAAATGTTTTCCCAAAATTATTTAATGTGTTTTTAAAGTAATTTCTACCCTTATTTTAATTTTTACAAAAAAAATTAGAAGAAATTTTCCTCTCATTTTCTGAACAAGATACTTTTCGAATTTCTTACTAAAATGTGAAAGGAATATTCTTTGTTGGAATATTCAGTATGATTAGAAATTTTCTACCATCATGAACACTCAATGTTTTAAATATTTATTTTTATGTTTCAAAGTTTATTTTCTAAAAAATTGTTAATGTTTGAGAGAGTTTTAAATATTAAATCAGTGTTTTAAAAATTAAAGGATACTTTCCACCAAAAAAATCAAGTGATCTTTCAAAATAATTTTCCATCTGAGATGACTTCCTTTATTATTACTCAAACTGAAAAGGTTATTTTCCTTAGGACTATTTTTAATATTTTTATGGTATTTTTATTCATTAAGGACAACAACCTTTGATGTTATGTAATTCTTATAAATTATATATATATGTATCCCACATGTATAATTAGTTTATTCTCCCTTGCCTTGATGGGTTAAAACATGAATTATATTGATTTATCAAATTCCTTAATTATGAAATTTACTTTGATTATGACATGAGACAAGATTATTCCACCCATTTTCTTTCCATGGTTAATTCTTATGTTATGCCATATGACTAACTTCTTTTATGTGGCACACATTGATCATGGAAATGTTATGATGGGTGCACCCAGATAGTGCTCTAATAAATTTAATAATCTTATAATCTCATGATATGTCATGTATGGGATAAGGGAGTAAACCTAATCTATTATGGGACATTTTCCACCATATTATATTGTCTAGGTAGTTATCCTTGACTCATGTTTATGTCATGTTTTTTTCATCCAAATTTCTTATGTTACCATAATCTTCTGATACCATATTCTTTATGTTATGCTTCCATGTGATTACTCATGTGCCTTATATTTTATGATATCATGTAATAACTTTGACTCCCATGTTATGTTTCCTTAACAAGTTTATTCCCTTAACGATATTTCTACAACACCCTTTTCTTTTATGTATTCCCCAAGTTATGCCTAGTAGTTTTATGATCTCAAAAGTATTTATGATCTCATTAAGGAAATAAAAAAAATAATGTTTCCATGTTTTAGTTACCTTTAATGTATTATGATCCTAGTCTTCCAAAGACACTATTTCTCAGGATAGTTTTCTTGTATTAATGGATATTTATGTTTAAGAATCATATAAAAATATGTGTAAATGGAATGGGTCACCATAGTTGGTATCAACGAAAAGATTTAGTTAACCTTTGGAACCAGGATAAGAAAAAAATTCCAAGAACCCTAGGGATGAGTCTAAGGATAGGACAAATTATAGAAAAATATCATGGATTCATGGTCAAGTATAGAGTGATAGGTTTTCTAGAAATTACATCCATGTATGAATACTACAAGTGGATGTGACTCTTGAACAGTAGTACCTATGGGTAATAACTCAAAACAAGGTGTGTCAGTATTGACTCAAGATGTACCTAGTATATGAAAATTAGACTTCTGATCACCTATTTTTACACTCCTAGGGGATATGATTTAGAAATCCACAAAATCTTTATGAACCATCATGATGGATTTTAATAGATGATAACCATGAATAACCTAAGATAAACCAAAGGTGTCATATATTTAAATGACGATGACGTGATTTAGACATCCTATAAATGATTTTTCGAGATTATTTAGTTTCCCAAAATGATTCTTATTTCTCATAGTATGCTTTTTGGATTTAGATAATGGATATAACCATTAGGAATTATGTTCACACTGAATGTGATGGAAACATCCGTTATTATGAGCAACCAAATTGGATGATGACTAGGGAGAAAGATATTGTGATTATTCCTAATCAATTATCGTGATATATTATTAACAATGTAAAATTTGGTGAGATGTCAATAAGAAAAATAATAGGTGTATGGATAGTTATGAAAGTTCATGTGGTAATGAACATAGAAGAATGAAGATTTAGCTTCCAACAAGTCAAGAAGGCGGGAAGAAGTACCTATAAGAATATCTCAAATGGAGGAGAAGATGTTTTCTATGTTTGAATGGAGTTCATATAGAAACTAATATCTAAGGAATTTGATTTATTATATGTAGAGAACTTGAGAATTATCTGATTCAATGACCTAAACTAAGGGTTATCCCGTAGACTAAAGAAGGACATATGTTATACAAAATAATTGAAGTAAATGGGTTTAAGTATTCATATATTGGGATTCAATAATTATATTGTAGAAGTATTTTTTTACCAATGCTAATTTGGTTATAATAATTGAAAAACATATAAGGATTGATTTATTTTTTAAAGAATATATGTCTACATATTAGATTAACAAAAGACTTATGGATGCCATCATGGGTTTGTGAGTTCAGGGTTGATCATAAGTTCAAATTATTAGACACACCATTTTAGGTTTCGAGTAATTAGGTTTCAAGGGGAATACTGATATTTCAAGAGATTTTTTATTGAGTTGAAGTATATATGAATTTTGGTTTTAACATAAATTATTATTCAGGAATAATTATATTACATTTTCGGATATATATAATTTGAAAGGTTATTGAAATAACCGTTGAGGTTTATGCATTATTTCATGTTGAGGTTTTTTATGTTATTTGGGTTATAGGATTATTTATTTAAGTAATTAAATATGTTAATCCTTTGGTTTCATTGTTGAATTTTGGATAATAATATATTCATATTCATTTTTTTTAATTATCTTATATTTTTTTAACCATTTTGGTTTTCATATTGTTAGTTGAAATAGCTTGTTACTCTTTTATGAATATTATGATCTGTTAAAAGTTAATTTTAGTGCTTCAGGATTAAAATAATCCTATTGGATATTCATTTACTTACAGTAAGAGGTAATGTGGAAATTGATCAAAGCATAAATAAATGATGAAGTTTTGGTTATGAAATAAAAATATATTGAGTAATTATATTTTCTAGTGTTCTCTATCTTTGTATAAAAAATAATCCCTTAACTCTAGGAAAAAGCATCTTGAAACTAAAAAGTTACCTTATTACCTTTATATTTTATGAATCAAACATCTTTAAATTCATCATCTATTTTTGGTTTTTTTTCATTTATATTCTCATGGTCATTCACTTTCTTGTGATCAATGATCTATATCACTCTCTATAAATCCGTAGGCGTTGGTATTCTCTTCCATTCCCAGGTTTTCATTTCCTACCAATTTTCTCCTATATGGAAACCTAATAATATGTTATTCTAGATTAATATCATACATACCTTTCTATCTTATTAAGAAGAATTTTTATTAACCATTTCCATGATGTGTGTTTCCAACAAAGGTATTTTCAAATGTCAGACCCATGATTACCAAGATCAAGATTAAATTGTGAGGACATAATTTATTTAAGGGGGTAGAATGTAACACCCTATGATTTTATGAGTGGAAAATAATGTTAGATTATATAAATAACACACAAACCCAATATTAGAAAATAATGTAACAGCTAGATACTTTAAGATATATTTATTTTTAAATAATTTCAATCTCTTTGATAGCTTTTGATGCATGCAACATTGAGTTTAAACGAAATGTGATAATATATTAAAATATTATTATCTAAACATGAAAATTATCACCTAGCCATTAAATTAGTGAGTATGACAATGAATAACTGAATTACGAAACTTATTTTTTAAACATTTATAAATAAATTAAATGGTAAACTATTTATTAAAAATAAAATAAGAACCATCTGAAATAGAAAGAATTGTTTTTTCGAAAAACTGGATTTTTTTGAAATGGGGATTAGTCGTGCTTTTAACACATATATTAAATTTTTTTTCTAAGATTATAAAATTTAATTTAAAAATAAACCTCAATTTTTAAATATAAAATTCAATATTATATTTTGGTAATTTTTTGATAATTTTCTATAAGATTTAGTGTTTGATGAATAATGAAATTACTGATTTTTATTGACAACTTTCTTTTGGTTTAAATAATTTAAAAAGTTAAATTATATTATAAATTGGTTTTATTGTAAATTTATATCAATTATATTAACTTTCAACGAATTTATATCATTTTAATCAATTTTATACTGAATTTTTATATAAAAACTTTTTAAAATTTAGAAATTTTTTCTTTGGAAAACCGATTTTTTTAACAAGCCTGTGGGTTTAATTTTAAATTAAATTATAACACTACTATGAATTTAATTTGTAAAAATTGACTCCATATTTTGAATAATTAAAATTTATATTATTTAATAAGTAAAAATTAATTGTATACCATAATTAATTTTGAAAATAGTAAAAAACATTACTGTGTTTAAAGTAAAAATAGGTTTACCGGGGGATAAACTAAAAGGATAAGGGTTAAACAAATTACCCAAAAACGTTATAATTACTATTTTATGGTAATATTTAGTCTTTATATCTTTTAATGTTCTAAAATTATCACTTTTTATCCTTGTTTCATGATAAAAACATGGGTATAATTCTTTCTTTTCAAAAATTCCAAGTGTATCCTCTCTCCCACTTATAAAAGGCCACCCCTCACTTCTCCTTTACACACTTCAAAAACCCATTGTTTAAAAATATAACTTCCTAAATAAATTCATTAATTACCTTTAATCTTACTATAATCCTTGTTTTTTGTAATAAATCTAAACTAGGAAGGATTTTGGTGCAAACTAAAAGATGTTTTCTAGAGAAGAGGCAACGTCCTTAAACTAGCATTTTATTTCATTTATTTTTCGACCTCCTTAAAATATTATTAAACAATGATGATATAATAAAATTAGTATCTTTAATATATATATATGTTAATTTCATGACCGAAAACTATATCCTTTTTTCTCAAATGGGAAATGAAACTGCTATTCATGTGTACGGTGGACTACCACTTCATGAACCGATGTAATTTGTTTTTCATCACCTGTAATCATGGAAAAATATAATTTTTATATATGATATTTATCATATAATTATACTTATGTAATTATAATACCATATAAATGATCTTTCTTTCCATTTTTTAGAGAATGTGACAACATCATTCATGTGTACGGCAGACTATCACCTCAAACAGCGATGTGATTCATTTTTCACTTACGCTTTACATGAAGGGTAATAAGGATTAATTTTAAGTTTATATATTATATTAATAATATATTAATAATTATATCAAATAAATATTTCATATAATTTCTTATCATATCAACCATTGAATAAAAGATAATGTTGTTCGTGTGTACGACAAACTACTGCCTCATGAAGTGATGTGATTCATTTTTCAAAAACGCTTTAAATATAAGGTAAAAAATGATAAATTTAATGAATATATGTGATATATATGAAATTATATTGAATATATAAAATTAATATACGATAAACTTCATTACCCTTTCACCCTTTAAGGAAATGATAACGTCGCTCATGCGTTTGTATAGCCTACGGTCTCCAAGAAGTGATGTGATTCATTATCCATATTCACAATTAAATAATTATTATAAAGGTTTATATAATAAAAAATTATATTTATAACATTAATATCATTATGGATATGATAAAACAATAAACTATTTCCAATATCCTAAACTTTCATGATGAAACATTCAATAGAATATAAGGCAGTTAACACCCAAAACAATAGGTATAATGAAATATTAATAACCAACGGTTAATAGGATGTTATTAAAGGAAAACATATGATATTATAAATAATAATATTATTATTTATAAGTTAATATCATGTTTAAATCCATTATACATGAGGGTAAATATTGATCAACTTAAGGGAAGCATGAGGTAAGGGGTTTCTTAACTCAATTTCTATTCAGTGGGTTATACGACTACTTCATTGATTATATTATGAAATAATTATGCATGAAATGAATTTTTACTAATTAATTTTGTATATAAAAATTCATTTTTTTTATTTACATTTGTTACACATAATAACCCCAATTATTAACTCTCGCATCAATGATATGAACTTTTTAAGGGTTTCATCTCAAACTTCATTCTTTATGACACATGTTACTTTATGCACCAAATATATTTTGAATGGTGTATATACTGAAAATTTACATAATATATCATAAATCCTTCATATATCATTATATCTATGTTATAATTAATCTACTTAATTCATGTTAATTTATTATTCAAAATTTACCAAATCGTTATTGTTTTATGTTTCAATAACATTTTAATCAGGATTATTTATACATGAATTTACTTTGAAGGAAATTATTTTATAATTATCTAATAAACCAAGTTCATTTTATTATCCTATGGTTATTTATGATTTTTCAAAGTAATAGTACCATTTTCCTCTCTCTGGTACTTAAAATGATTTAGTTTGGTCGAAAATCCTTTTTTTTCAAATCCATGTTTTTTTTAAATGTTTTTAAACATGTTTTACTATAAATTTTTAAAATAATTTTTACCCTTAATTGGATTTTAAAAAAATATAAAAGGAATCTTCTTATTTCTGAATATGTTACTTTTTTATTTTCTTAAAATTTTTTTAAATGAATCTTTTTTGTTGATGTATTCATCACGAATAGAACTTTCCCACTGTCATGACTGTTCTATATTTTAAGGATTAATTTTTATGTTTCAAAGGATATTTTCAACAAATTTTTTTTTCTTTAATGTTTAAGAAATTTTTAGATTTTAATAAAAAAATTCAAAATGGAAAGGATGTTTTCCTCAAGAAATGTTCCAAGTTGAATTTTAAAATCATTTTCCATCTAAGATGACATCCTTTGAAGTTTATAAAAGTTAAAAGGTTATTTTCCTCTAATTTTTTTTTATTATATTATGCTATTATTATTTATCAACAACAAAAATCTTTGATGTTATTAAATTGTTCTAAAATCTATGTATATGTATCTTACATGTCTAGCTTGTTATCCCTTCCTTTAATGAGGTAATGCATGCCTTTTTTTATTTTCAAATTCCTTCATTATGAAATTTACTTTGATTATGACAAGAGATAACATTATGCAACAAATTTTCTTTACTTGGGTAATTCTTATGTAATTCATAATGATTTTATTCCTTTATTTGGCAGACATAGATCATGAAAATGTTATGATTGATGCACCAAAATAGTTCTAAAATGAATTGCGGGATGTTATAGTCTCATGAGACAACAAGTATAGGATTAGGGTGCAAACAAAATCCATTACGGGACTTTGTCCATCATGTGTTATTATCTAGCCAGTAGGATTGACTCATGTTTATGTCATGTTTTGTGTTGCTTTCGCATTTCATATGTTACCTTTATATTATGAAACCATGTTATTTATGGTATACATCCATGTGATTACTCATGTGTCTTCTATTTTATGATATCATGTTATAACTTTGACTCACTTGTTGTATTTTCTAAAAAGGTTTATTCCATTACTACTATTTCTATATCACCCATTTATTTTATGTATCCATTTGGTTATATCATGCATTTTTAGAAGATAGAAAGGATTTAAAATCTCATTAAGTAAAATAAAAATATAAGGATAGCAAGTTTTAGTTCCCTTGGATGTATTATGATCCTATTCTTCCAAATAAATTGGGCCTTGTGATCTTTGTATTGTATTATTGGATATTTAAGTTTAATAATTTTGAAATAATAATTTTAAAAGGCATGGGTCACCATACATTTGGTGGGTTTACCTAAAGTCCAATATCAACACCTAGAAATATATAAATTCACTCATAGAAGAGTAATTTAATGTTGCAATGTCAACAACCACATACAAATGCTCACTATGTAATATAATATTTTTTCTTGATATCTCATCAAGCAGGTTGCATACTATTATCATCAACATATATGCTTGATAATTATTTATTTTAATTCCTTAAATAAAACCATTAATTCATTGTGTCCATGTACTTTATTTCAACAGTTCCATTTCAATCAGAGGGTCAAGATATCAACTTCCATTAATATGGGAGAAATAAATCCTTCCTCAACTTACTCATTAATTACATATAATTTTTGAGGTACCCAGTATACCCAACTTCATTATGAACATATGTCATCATGTTTTAGAAAAATACATATAAGTACGTGACTCATGATATGAATTAATAATATTATTAAATTATAAGGAGTGTTACACATATTCATAGATAGCGATATCCAATGACATGTAACATGTTGAAATATTACTTGGGGGTATGTTCAAATAATATTCTATCTTGGAGATTATCAAGTGTTAAATTTATGATATAAAGTGTTGTCAACTTACAAGAATCCAAAACATGAAATTCTATATCATATGTGCCCTATAAGATAGTTTCATATGTCCACAGGACATTAGTTTAAGAATTTGAGTGTAGTACTTCATGGTTCTCATCGTAGCAGGTAACAACTATGTCCTTTTCAATGTGATAAATAATCTAGAACATTATCACATTAAATTTACACAAAATAACAGTAAATATGTGAGAAAAATTTTATTAATATTCTTGTCTATGAATATTTTAAGATCCTAACCTTTTCTAGAGATGTCTTGGTCCAGTTTTCATGTATTATTTTTTCCTTGTATATTCATACCTTGATTTTGTTTAACCTTTGGGTATGTTTGGGTGAAAATTGAGAAAATGGGAATAATAAGGGTAGTGTGTGGTTGGCGCAGGGTTTTCTCTAATCGTGTGCCATGGACCAACAAATCGTGAAAACCTAGATATAGGGGAATTGTATAGTTGGTGCATGGTTTGTCAAATAGTGAACCCTTTTAAGAGTTACCCTGAAACCCTATAAAATAGGCACACAGTTTAGGTGCATAGTTAGGGAAAATTGTCCTCCCCTACCCAAAAAACATTTCATCAAATTTTAATAGACCTAAAAATTGTATTTTAAATCACCTGAACCCCCAAAACCCACCCTATTCGACCCTAACTCAGTCCAACTCATCACCTTACAAATTCACAACCTCGTGAATGTATTTTAGGACTTAATGACCTCTGTTATTCATGATTCAAATCCTGGATCAAAGATATTAACCTCTCCCTAAAAGAGAATCATATCCCGCTTGGTTTCTTATTCCTCTTTATTTTCTATCTATTCAAGAAACAGGTTGTTCTTCTTATTTTTATTAAATATAGATATTGGTTTTTTGGATATAGATCTAGGATTATAGATCTAGAATTATATTTAAGATATATTGATATGTTAATCTTGATTTAGGGATTTAGATTTTGATCTTTTTCTATATTTTTATGCCAATTAAATTTTGGGGATTTCCATTGGGAAACCATTCATCAATGAATTGAGGTAGGTGGTCTATTATTCAAACATAATAGTCATGATTTAAATTACACGTATATAATTATATAATTTCTATTATATGTTTAGTAATTTCATCCTTGATCAAATTAATTAATGTGGTGAATTTATTAATTAAGTAAAAATGGGAAATTTGTGATATTGGAATTATATATTATGAGTAATTAAGTGTGGAATTAATCATTGTTATTTCATTGCTTTATTAACCCATGGAAAAGAAATAGGTTCCTTAAAAATATCATAATCCATCTAGAGAAATAATAAGGATGGTAACATTACGACATATCCCTAGTGGATTGTAACTAACATTAAGGGCTATTGGGGGTGATGAATGTAAATACAATTAAAAGAAAATTAAAAACAATTTTTGAGGAAAACCTCATTTTCACATTAAAAATCACTTTCAAAAACTAAAATGTCACAAAATATTGTGAAAATAATTTTATTTGAAGAAAACCTTGGAACCTAATAAAATAATATTGAAATAAAATAATATTAATGTGGGTAGTAAAATATATTCATGTTCTAAAACTTAAAAATAAACATTCATTTAAAACATTTTTAAGGTGTCTAAAGTGACCCATTTGGAAAATGTTAAGGAATTTCATTTTAAAAAAAAATTAAAAGAATGTAAAATATCATGTGGGATATCCTGAATAAATCATTTATGTTAAGAAAATAATATTTTTGAAAACATTTTTGGAAACATTGATATGGATGAGAAATATTACCCATCTATAAGAAAATACAATATCTATATCACTTACAAATGAATTTATTGATATTTATTTAAAAAAATAAGGGAGGAAATGGAAATTAAACATATAAAACAAATTCATAAATAGAGGATAATAAAAGATATGTGGTTCAATAAAAGAGCATATTATTTCTGCCTAAGGAACATTGAACATAAACAATCTTGAAAATAATGAAGAACGTAACATAAAGCATTTTCCACTTTGGTATCTTTTTTATCATAAGCCCCATGAAAGAATAACTTCAAATGAAACTTTAAATATCATAAACATAAGTAGATTCTTGATATAACATTAAAATGGAAATTATATGAAACTCATAAAAAATATGTTCATATCATTAAACATATGTCCCAAGGAAATGTAATTTGAGATGAATAAACCTTACAAAGATCATATCATTGAATTAAGAGTTAATAGATGGAGAAATTACATGTAAAAAATATAAATACACACAAAATTATTGTATAGAATTATGTTTTTTCAACATATCTCAGTTTTTATGTGTTTTAATGATTCAAAAAATCCCTATTTTTATTCTAATTAGTTTACCTTAAGTGATTTATATTGTATTATGTTATAAGATATGAGCTATTTGCTTCAAAGGAGTTTATTCTATACGTAATATAAGTGATTATTTTACACTGTTTAAAATTTTAAAAAATGTGTAAAGGTATTTTGTCCTACATGAATCTATTTTTGAGA
Organism: Viscum album; assembly: GCA_963277665.1. Classification (NCBI taxonomy): domain Eukaryota; kingdom Viridiplantae; phylum Streptophyta; class Magnoliopsida; order Santalales; family Viscaceae; genus Viscum; species Viscum album. The sequence goes on along the minus strand of OY728121.1, from coordinate 1,070,041,964 downwards.
TTTTATCATCTGTTTTATCATAGTCATAAACCTCTATGTTGAAAACTTATCTTACTATGTAAGATAATATCTTATGAAGAGAATAGATTAGCTACCTCATGTTTAAAGTTATATATTTCGGTCAGAGAGTAGTTATAAAAATTCTTTACCTTATATAAAGGATAATCATAAAATATTATCTTATGATCCCCAAGATAAGTTGTAAAAGTTAAGTATCAGACTTAATTAACATATTTCTCTTATGGAAAATAATTATTCTATGAAAACTTGAATTCAGTTTATATTCAAAACTATAGAATTAAAAGATCTATTTTTTATTAAAAAGCTTCTTGGAAATTTATTTTATTATAATAATACTATTAGTTTATTTTCTTACAAAGAAATTTTTTTTGTGTAGATCTTCATGATTTTTTATAATGTTATCATAATCTCTTGATTAGTAGATTAATTCTTTTAATAATACCAGAAAATGAGTTTTATAATTAAGGAAAGATTTATTTTTTAAAATTTTCATTTTTACAATAATGAAAAGATATGAAGAAGAAGAAGAAGAATATTTCAGACATCACCATTGTAGAAGTAAATTCAATATTTGGAAGGAATGGAAATATTCCATTAAGATCCTATATCATAAACTTTTCGACAGATTACTCACTCAACTTTTTTTATTATCTCATACGATTAAGTTGAAAATAGAATAGAATATATAAATAGGAATAATTAGTTGTTTCATGAATACATGGAGACATAGATAAACACATATGTATGAATAATATGATAACTCTAATGAAGGATTCATTTAAATAGAAAAAATATCATAAAATGCACATGTGTTGTGCTTAAAATTCAATCAGTTGAAACTGAAGATCATCCATAGTTGTACTTTATATATTATCATATTATTAGGATTTATCTTTATCTTCTGTGTGTTTCTTCTAGCAATTGTGTGATGAAACAATTCTTTAAAGTTTATTCATCTCTATTTTTATGCACTAATTTAAGTGAGTATCATAAGACAGATGATAGGTCTTCTAAATAGAGAACCTAGTTGAAATATCTTGTAGCTTTGTAATGGGTAATAAATTATTGTACTTAGTTGGTAGCCTCTCAAAAAAGGGGTTTCATAGTGAAAATCACCAGAATAATGGATTATAGTGTTGGTGGAGTATACTAGGGGATTTCAGTTCCCCGAACCACTATAAATTTCTTATGTTCAATCTCTTTGTACTAATCTTTTATATTTCTAATGGTTTTTTTATTAAATAAAATATTGGAACTCTCATACCTTGAAGAGGTTGGTTATAATGTCAATAAAAGTTTAGGAACTCAATTCACCCCTATTGAGTTTTCAATTAGTCATTCTCTAGAACAACAAATGGTATCAGAGCTTGTGACTCTTAAGTTCACATCTGTAAAAAGTTAAAGTCCAAATATCAACTTTCAAATGGTTGTTATGGTGGAAAATAGAGAAGGTATGTCAATGGTTAGATATTATTTATTTACTAGTGAGAATTATGGTTGCTAGAAGGCTAAATGTCTATCTATTTTAATAACCATTACTTAAAGGTTTATCTTAAAAAAGTGAAGCCATATGAAATTCCAAACACACGACTAGAAACATGGGATGCTGGTATTGAAGCAATATATGAACTAAATTATAAAGATGAGAATTCTATAATATATGGACTAGGTCCATATGAGTTTAATCTATTTTCTAAATGTAAAATAGCTCATTAAATATGGACTATTGTAGTAGTTAGTTATTAGGTTATATAAAATGTGAAGGTCCTTATATATGATACTACCAAACATAGGATCAAAACCATCAAACTGGATGAATGGGAAATAATTACATTGTTTAATGAAAGACTCACTAATATTGTGAATTTTTTTTTCTCTAGGAACACCAATTATAGAGATTGGGGGAGACTTGAATGTTCTGAGAGTTTTACCATTTTACTGGAGTGGAATCTCAGCAGCCATCAAACAATCTATATATGTCAATAATTTTAAAATAAAAGATCTCATTAGAAATCTTATGATGTATGAAGTATAAATTAAAAATTAAACTAGAGAATATAAAATGTTTAAGAAATAAAATATTGATTTTATAGTTTCTACTTATAATGATGAAAAAAATAAAAATGGTATAATGATTTCTGAGACAATTGAAGAAGAAGATCCATAACGCAGTTCTGGATCAAATGATGAACTTTCAAAACTTTCACATAATTTTAAATAGATATATAAAAATAGAAGAGGTTTCATAATACCCTTAAACATGTATAGGAATCATATAGGTAATTATAAATAATTGGGATTCTTTGAGTTTAGGAATCTAGGAAATAACAAACGAGACTATCCAAAATTTCATGAAAATAAAAATTCTAACAAAAAGCCCTTCAGGATAAATAAGATATAATAATAATTCCAAGAAAGCTATGAAATTCGTCTGGAGTGATGTTGAATTCTATAGTGAATGTATATCTTCAAAATCAGAAGCTAAATAATTTAATCAACAGGCTAACATTTTTTCATAGAACATTTGAATGAGGTACACTCTTATTATTCTACTATCCATGAGTCTGAATTGGAGAATGAAAATTGATCATATGAGGAATTAAATGAATATTTTACCATATTAGAGATGAATTATGAAATCTTAAAAAATAAAAAAATATTAGGAATTCCTATAATAAAATTGTTAATGAAGAAGGGGACTTAAATAAAATATATTTGGAAGATCAATTAGAAAATTATATAGCATTATATACTGAATAGGTTTGTAATGTCTCATATTTTCTGTGTATTGTTTTTAAATATTATATGGAATTATTTTGAGAACAAGCATAGAGACGGAACGTCATTCCGAGGAACGTTGAGCTTGGAATTGTGGTTTGAATTTTTTTTATATTAAGTGAGTTGACATATGTGTGTGGTTTTGGATGTTTCCAAACAGATTCTCAGATTAAAAATTTTAGGGCACTTTTGCATCTAAAATGATGACTTTTCCTAATAACAGGCCTAACATAGACTACCACAGGTTAAGGGAAAAAGTTAATTTTCATAAGTTTTAAGTAAAATAAATTAATATAATATTATTTGAAAAGTTTGTTTTATTTTATTTTGAAATGTTCTTTGCAACACAATGATGGGGCAGTTGTTTCGATAATTAATGATGCAACATATTGACTCTGAAATAGAAATTCTGACTCATTAATATGACAGCATAGTATAATGCTGAAACATTTTCCCTCCTTTTAATGGGTTAATCGAATGTTGATCGTTGGAAAAAAATTGAGAGAAACTCTGGAGAATTCTTGGAGCCTAGGAGGGATCTCTCAACAATGAACGACGACAAATCAAAAGTGTGAATCATTGCACCAACAGAGTTGAAGGATCCTAGCGACGATGGTAGTTTGATCCCTTATTCATCAATCAATACCTCCTCGGGGTATGGGTTATGTTTTAAAGTTGTTTTCTTCCCCGTTCAATGAATTTAACTACAAACGCGGATCAACCCACGAACTGCTTGACCCGTGCATCATCATTCTTGTAAGAGAGATTTATCAGGTTTGTTCTTGAGAATTTATTGTCACGTTTTATTTTTTTATTTTTACTTATTTAAACCTTCTAATGGGAGCACATTAATTCTATGATGAATGAAAATAGTGGTTCATTCCTTCTTTGTTGACCTGTTTCTTCTTTCCTCTTTCCCTCGTTCTTCACGTTCTTCATGGGGATACAAATGAGGAATTGTTGTGAACAAATTTCTTGGCGCAATGATCCCAAAATATAGATCTGGCATCATGATGACCTAGCACAAGTGATACGATGATAGATTCGGACAAATCGACATGTTCTAGAGTTCTTGTTCTTCAAGATGTCTTCACACGGGTGAATCAGAACATGTTTTAGGGGCTGATGGGAGGTCAGAAACCCACGAAAATGGTTTTGCGGTGTTGGGGAGACCTCAACCTTGGCTTTCCATGACAAATGGGAGGCCAGATCAAGGATTGGAAAAACACCAGAGGTGCGTAGAGGAAGAACAGAATTTCTGGAAATTTTTGGAACACACGGTGTGTGTCCCAAAGAACACGGTGTGTGGGACCGACTCAGTGGTGGATAGGGATCTGTGGTGCCGGAAGTGATGAAATAGCATGTTCTCTGAATAACACATCATTTGGGTCCTTAAGTGGCACTCAGAATATATATCATACGATGCACGGACACTGGGTGGAGTACACGGCATGTACTCCACTACACGGCTAGACCAGGCCAGTTATGTGGGTTACCCCGTGTACCGATTACACGGGATGGCCCACACGGGTTGAACCTATATACAGGCGCACAACCACGTAAATAGAGGGAACCCTGGTTACTCGGAAATAGCATGTGGTCTGTCATACATGTCGTGTACTTACCTTTCTACACGACATGTACCCTCTTACTTAGGCCGTTACACAGAGGCAGTACCCGGAGTCGCGAGACACGACGTGTGAACCCTTCTACACACCGTGTATATCACAGAACATGGCTTGATCCTCTTGTACAATGTTACCTATACAAGTTTCATTTGGTTTAGTTCCACTTTTTCTCATTCCCCTAAAGGTCAGGTATCATTTCAATCCATAGGAGTATGACCCCTTTAGCAGGAATTTCTTAGATACATTTAGGTATCCCTATGAGAGGCCCGGAGTGAGATCCTCTATCCATTCTTGACCCCATGTGGTAGAGTCAGGTATCAACATTACTAATCCTACAAGACGCCAATCCTCTACTTAGAAGTTTAATCTAGATGAGTCATGGTATCCACCAATGCCCTGTCAGTGATCCTCATCTATGTATCGTGATCTTTCGCCACTCAGGATTGTGTTCTCCCGGAATGAGTACATCTCTGTCTCATGTCTTTTCCCGACCAATAGTACTTCTCATATGGACATCATAATAGATATCTGACTCATGGAGTGAGTTCTCACATGCGATTTCTTCGTGGAACATTCGAACTGAATCACTAGAGGGGGTATGCATTTGTGTGACTTATCTCTAGACTATGGGTCTAGGTTTTGAGTATATATGGATTGTGTTTCTATTATTTTATCTTCAGTAAACATATATTGTGTAGAGATGACTGTACCTTTACCTTGTGTATTTATTTGTGGTTTTCAGGGACCCTTACTGAGTATTATTATACTCACCCCTGCACAGGCTTTTCCCACACGTGTCGTGTCTAGTGCAGGCGAGTGACCTTTTGATGAAGTCCAGGGTGGACCAGGACCGGACCAAGATTTCTATGTTCCCTACAGGCCGAGGTGTTCTCATGGCTTAGAGTAGTATTTCTAGTACCCAATTGTGCTTACAGGTTGGACTTCGTAGTTTTCATAGTCTTGTTTTTTGTGGGCTTTCATTTCGGCCCAATTTTATTTTCCACACTTTACTTTCGTTGTACTCTGTTGGTTAGATTTAGTTGTATGCATGCATTTTTATTCCTTAGTGTTTTTTATTCATTTAATCATTTTTGGTCTTGGAGATGTGGGCATGTGTTTAGGTACTTAGGTAGTGCCTCTCATGTTAGTGATATGCCTACTCGGTGCTAGTCACCAGCCCTTGGACTGTTGGAGGCAGGCTTGGGGAGTTGTTGCATGGGCCCCACTGGGATGGGTCGTGACAATGTGGTATCAGAGCTGGTCGGTTCATCCTTAGTAGTGAGAGTCTCTGGGATTTGGTTTGGGGAAATATTGTAAAGTGTTTTGAGCTCGGATTTCAAGCCATAGACTCCAGTGTTGGTGCAGGCGGCCGACGTATCCATACACCAGGACTTTGATAACAATCTTTTCAACTCGGTACATGAATACACTAGTTGTGGGAAATTAAAACAATGGTACATGCATCATATAGGAATGGGTTGTGTTTTCCATGTCCTTTGTGTTAGTATCCATATATAATTGTTGACCACATCTTCTTTCCTTAAAAGATGTCTCTACGACACTTTCCTGCTAGGATTCAGCAGCTTGATCACGAGGATGACACCCTCAATGATGAGGATTTGATATAGGGACCAGTTTCCCAGGGGTTACCTACAGGTGGTGCACCTATTATACCACCACAAGTTGAGTATCCTGTGGTACCTACAGTACTAATAGATTAGGGGAGCAGGCTGAGCGTGCTCTATGAGTTTCATAGACAAAGACCTCTCAGGTTCCGAGGTGAGCCTGACACTCAGGAGACTGAGGACTGGCTTGAGGTGGTTACCAGAGTTTTATGTGTTGTGAGGCCACCAGCAGACCAGATGGTGATCCTAGGATTGAGCCTCCTTTAGTGTTCAGCAGGACGATGGTGGATTCTGAACACACATACTCATGATGAGGAGACTATTTCGTGGACGTAGTTTGAGAGAATATTTAGGGAGGATTTATCTCCAGTTACACTGAGAGAAGTGCGTATCGAGGAGCTTCTTCAGCTCTAGTAGGTCAGTTTTATGGTAGTTAACTCTTCATCGAGGTTCACCAACCTTGTTAGGTACTCGATGGATATGGTCAGGGATCAGTACTTCAGATCTCGGACCTTTGAGTGAGGTCTACAATGGGACATTCGAGCAAGTGGAGTTCCTCTATGAATTTCGACTTATGCTGAAGTGGTCGAGTGGGCCTTGGTGATCGAGAGCATATTAGTAGAGCATAGATTGTCAGTGGAAGGAAGACAGGTGTGGAGAACTCAATAGCAGGGAGCCAATGTCATGCACAGGGTTCGGGACATGGGAGACATCATAGGAGGACCCATGACAGGGTATTAATAGCCCAGGGCTCTCAGGCTGGATCAAGTCATCCTAGGGAGATGTGATGTTACTCGTGTGATGGTATGGGACATATCACTAAAGAATATCTGACCCATCGAGATTCTGACAGAGAGGAAGGGGATGGACCACTGAGGTAGAGACAGATAGTGGATCAGACAGACCCACTAAGCGGCAGACATGGAAGAGGAACATGGAGAGCTGCAGGTGGTGGTAGACACTTCGATCTACTTCCACCAACACCCCTAGGAGGTCCACACTAGGCTCATGGAGATGGGGATAGAGGCGGGGACATCTTCATGTGGCCAAGGCGTAAGACCCATGGACTCCAGGGAAGATCTAAGGTACGATATGTGTCTTCTCTACCTCAGCTTCTATACATATAGACACAGGTTCTGGTCATTCATATGTCTTGGGTGAAACCTTGATATTCAAATAGATCCATTTACTCGACCCTTATTATTGGAGAAACCTACAGGAGGGGACTCTATGATCACACACCTTTGCACACATTTTGATCTTACCCTTGGAAGTGAGAGTTTCGGTTGGAACCTCTTGGTGGAACCGTCAAGGCCCTACGACATCATTATCGAGAAGGATTGGTTATCTTTGGCCCACACCGAAATTGACTAATTTAGGAAAAGAGTGTGGTGTGTCTGCAGTGATGGGATGAGGTTTTCCATTTTCCGTGAAAAGGGGTCCTAGGTAGAACAGGATGGGCTCATGCATAGGAGGGTTCATCCGATCACTCATGAGTTAGATTTCCTTACCTCAGAGTAGAATATGTTGTGAGCTTCCACTTTTTATTATTAGTGGAGGAGTATTAGGACGTCTTTCCCAATGATGTTCCAGGACTACCTCCTCACCGGGAGATCGAATTCTGCATTGACTTGCAGCTAGGTATGGCACTTATATCCTTACCAACGTATCGAATGGATCCTATAGAGCATTGAGAGATGAGGGTGCTGTTGGAGGATTTGTAGGGTAAGGGATTCATAAGACCCAGTGTTTCATTCTCGGCAGCCCCAGTTTTGTTTTCCAAGAACGCGGATGAGAGTTTGAGGTTGTGCATGGATTATCGATGCCTGAACTAGGTGACGGTGAAGAGCAAGTATCCACTATTGAGGATCGAAGACCTCTTTGATCAGATAAGGGGGGAACAGTGGTTCTCTAAGGTTGAACTTCGATTGGGTTACCACCAGTTACAAAGACATGATGAGGATATACCAAAGACGGCATTCAGATGCTTCTATGGCCACTATGAGTACCTGGTGATTCCTTTCGGCATGACAAATAACCATGCAGTGTCCATGGGACTTATGAACCGTATCTTCTAGCCGTATTTAGACCGAATCTTAGTGTTCTTCACTGACGAAATCCTTGTGTACTCAGAGTCAGAGGAGGAGAACGTGAGACACCTATGGATACTTCGAGAAATACTCCGGGAGAACCAGCTTTATGGGAAGCTCTCCAAATTCTAGTTCTAGATTTAGGAGGTCCACTTTATGGGATATGTCATCTCAGTAGATGGAGTAGTTGTGGACCTAGCTATGTTGGAGGCATTGTTAGCATGGGAGCCACCTCGGACCGTGACGAAGGTGTAGAGCTTCCTTAGGTTGGTAGGATATTACTAGAGATTCATTCCTGATATCTCCCATATATCAGCACTAATGACATCTTTACCAGGAAGGTTCAACCATTCATGTGGATAATGAATTTCTTGTAGGATTTAGGGAAGTTGAGATAGATTTCGAAAAGCACCCCGATCTTGAGATTGCCGAAGGACTGTGTCAAGTAAATAGTTTTCTGCGATGCATTAGGGACCGTGCTTGGCTATGTCTATAAGCATGGAAAGGCGGTAATTGATTATGGTTTACGCCAGCTAAGGCTGCACGAGCCAAACTATGCGACTCGTGATCTCGATTTGGAAGTGGTAGTCTTCTGATTGAAGATGTGGCGACACTACCTTATGTGAGAGAGGTTTATTGTCTACTCTAACCACAAAAGCCTCAAATACATATTCTCACAAAGGATCTGAATCTAAGATAGAGTTGTTGGCTAGAGTTCCTCTAGGACTATGATTTTGAGATCATCTATACTCCTGGGAAGGGGAACAAGGTGGAAGATTCTCTTTGAAGGAGATCAATCTCGCATCTATTGAGTGAGGTGACAGAGTAGTTGGCCTCGTTATAGTTATCCTACATGGAAAGAGAGGATACAACTTACCTTTAGTCGATTATTTTCACCCCTCCACTCTTATAACAAGTTAGGGAGGCACAACTTAGGGATGTAGACTATGCGTCTTTACGTGCTCAGTTGTCCATAGGTCATGATCCTGATGTATATTCACTAAGTGGGGAGCATGTTGTTCTTTATAGAGGACACATTGTTGTACCGATGGTGTCGCAGGAGGAGGTCATAAGGGAGTTTCACACATAACCCTTGGAGGTATAACCTGGCATGTCGAAGATGTACCAGTATCTCCAACGAAATTTCTGGTGGTCTGGTATGAAGGAGGCAGTACCAGAGTTCGTTTCTTGATACCATACGTACCAGTAGGTGAAGGCTGATCACCAGGTTCCAGTTGGGTCAGATCACCCCTAGAATTTCTAGAGTGGAAGTGGGTGGAATATCAGTGGACTTCATGATGGGATTACCATGAACATATAAGGGGAACAATTCTATCTGGTTGATAATTGAATGACTCAAAAATTCAGCCCAATTCCTAGCTATTAGGGAGAAGAGTTCCCTAGAGATCTTGGGATGCCTCTACGTGTAGGAGATAGTCCGTCTTCATGGCATCCCATCGACGATAGTCTGAGATATCTATGCTCGATTCAAATATCGGTTGTGGAAGGGACTGCAGGTTGCATTTGGGACTTAGCTATGATTGAGCATGGTGTTCCATCCCCATAATGATGGTCATATGGGGAGGACCATTCATGTTTTGGAGGATATGTTTTGGGCTTGTATCTTGGACTTTGGTCGTGTTTGGTAGGACCACTTACCACTGTTGGAGTTTTCATAAAATAACTGCTACCAATCCACCATTGGCATGGCACTATTTGAGGCCTCATACAGGCTACCCTTCCAATAACCGCTTTGTTGGATCGACCCTGGAGAGTTAGAACTCATGGGTGTAGAGATAGTATGAGCTACCACCAATAAGGTGCAGCTCATCCAAGAGAGGATGAAGGTGACACAAAGCCGACATAAGTATTATGATGACAGGTGACAGATTCCTCTGGAGTTCGAGGATGGAGACCATGTCTTCCTTTGGGTCTCACCTCGACGAGGGTTGTGGAGATTTGATAGGGGTGGAAAATTGTCCACAAGGTTCATCGACCCTTTTCAGATACTGTGTATAGTTGGAGAGGGGGAGTACAACTTATCTCTACCACTATAGTTACACCAGGTACATGACGTATTCCACGTGTCACAACTGAGATAAAATAAAAAAGCATTTAGAATATTGATAAATTTATTCACTATAAACGGTAATAATAATGAAAGGCACTAAAAACATGTAACATAAACATATAACTATTAAAATGTTTTTTTTGAAACACCATTAAAATGTTTTTGAGGCCCGATTCAAGTGAATAATAAAATCATGAAAGTATGCCAGTCATGTGGCATAAAATTATTTTTTGGAGAGGGTTTTTTAAATATTATGGTTGGCCAAAAGTTATGGATGATGTAGGAATAGGAACAATAACAATTTCTCAAAAAACATCAGAAAAGGATATTAAACATCCTCTAAGTCCATCTCTATCACCTCGAGGAATCCTTAATGAGGTGGAATGAATGTTGAGATAAGTATTCTAATATGTTTCCAGATCAATGTTATCTGTAGGGAAAAAAATATTAAAAGAGGGTTCAGGTAGAGGAAATGAAACTTCTTTTACAAACCAGATATTTTCCTTTAAATAGATTTTAACTGGGTAAAAAATCTCTTTGAGTCTCTAAGATGTAGAGGCATGGTGGTCAGAAATAGGAGGTCTAAGAAAACATATTCTTCAAAGATGAAATATAGCCTCTACACATGAGTGAATCCTCTTCCCCATATCATTATTTCAATAGTCTAGTAGAGTCATAAAATTATTCCATACACTGTGAATAATTTCCAGACAAAATTTTCAAGTATCTTTTCCTGTCACAGTTGACAACTAATTTCTTCAACATTTCAAACTGATTTTCCAACAGAACAACCAGATGATCAACATGAATATTTATTTTCCCTTTTAAGGATACTCAATACATCTGGGGTTCACTAAACACATCTTCCCCTTCTTCTTATTCATCAAAATAACCAAAATTTTAATTATTTTCTACTAACTAATACAAATTTTTGAACTTATTCTATAACACATTGAAATTATAAGGTAGTGATCGAGCCATTTTTTGCAACCCTGTGATAATAATGATGTTATCATTTTTCACTTTAATCAAAATATTCAGAATTTATGGTACTTTTTTTTAGTAAGGAACTAATTTACTTCTGATATTGATCAATAGACAAGATATAGATTTATAGAAATATATGAATCCTTATAAATTTAGTAATCACATCTCTTTTAATATCTTGTTACATTTCTATGGAATGAAGATCAAATTACATGGAATAAATGGCGGAAGTCATCATATATATAGCATAAGACACTCCTTCAAATTTCAATTGTATACCCATTTAATTTGAATGTTCCCTAGTAGATTCCTTCAAAAACTTCTCCAAAGCTATTTGAAATAACAACTTCAATTCACTAACATCATATTTTGAAACAACTTTCTCATGATGATTCCAGATTTTCACCTCTATACTCAACTAACTGATTTCCAAATATTCCACATCAATTAATAATTTTGAATATAACTCTCGAGATCTTTTATCTATAGCATCCAATTCTACTATGGGAATTTATGAACTTGTATGCACTGAATGAATAGGAGAGAACCTATCATGATGATCTTTCTTACTTCGACTGTCATCAACCAGTTGACTTTCACCAATATAAGGTACTTCATCCACATTATATGGTTCAAAAAATTCTGATTTATCTCCCATTTTTTTCAACAAGATGAGTTGCATCTTCTATTTATTCTTTTTCTTATTCTCTACCATCATCATTTTGATTAAAAAAACCAACTGATTCTGTTCTAATTTTACAAATTTCCTCCCCATATGTAGATAAATAAAAAATTGGGATAACACATGATACTTTTGAGATATTATTTTCTTTTACAAAGCTAACCAATCTAGTAATGGATGAGTCTAATTCATCACTAATAGAATAAACAGAAATGACATCATGTTGATCTTTTGGGAGAGCAAGAGATAAACTAACTTTAGGATCAGTTATTTCCCTGGATTGAACAAAAATATCACTTTTTAATGCCTTTTAGAAATATTTGCATCGTATAAAACATCTATTACAATGATAATTTATATCAGTTATTCCAGAGAAACATGATAATTTAGAGGAGTTTGAGAGACAACTTCACTAGAAATTATTATATGGGATGACTCCCCCTAAGTAGTTGTGGGTTCTACCTCAATTTCATCTTTTGAACTAATAGGAAACAATTGATTCAAAGATTAAATCTAGTAAAAACCACTTCATATTAACACACTTTCACTTAACATTGTTATTTTGTGACAACGTGTTGTAGTAGTTTCATCCAAATTGATGCTAACTTTATGGAAGACTGAGGTTAACATCCTTCCAAATGGATACATATTTAATTACTTGCTTTGAATATGACACAAACACCTCATAATATATGGCTCCAAGTTCCTAGGTTTTTGAATAATAAATAGATATAATAACGTAACATCTTGAATAATTAATTTTTCAAACTCATCATTCTTTTGTACCATAGTCGACTGAAAGAATTTTACAATAACCTTTCTCTTAAGTTATAAACCTTTCACTATATTCTTTTCAACATTATCTATTTCGAACAAATAATTCATTATCTCTAGAAGAGTTACTTCATCTATTGAAAATAGAGAAGTACTAAAGTCAACCTAACATTCATGGGTAGATTTGAATGATTCATCCATCACCAATAATGTTATGGATTTATTTCCGATTCACAATCACTATAACCAGATCTTCATTATCACTGAAATGAAAAAAAAGTTGTCTCATAAAACTCTCAAACTTTTTTTTCATAAACAAACCGAGTTCATTTTTCATTAAAAATAAACTCCCATCCTTGAAGATTTATAACCTTTTTAAGTTACATATCAGTACCATCCAACCTATTGAAATATATGGATCACCCACTCAAAACATTTTTGGCGGTCCTTGGTTGTTTTATTCTTCTAGAGGAAGAAAAATTATTTCTTTATGATATCATCATTTTTAAAAGTGATTTGGATGATTTTAGGGTTTGGGTAGAGTGGTTTGGGTACCATAGAGATGAATATTTAGAAGCTTGTAAGGGTTTTGTGTGTAGAGATGACTTATCTTCTTCATTTTACAAAAAATGAGGGGTCATGCAGTGTGATGTGTAGAGTTATCATATAAAACTAGGTGACAAGTACTATTTTAATGCGAATAATACTTTAAATTGTGATGAAAAATATTAAATGAAATAATTAAAATAAAATATTTACTTAATTATAAATTCGCGCTCCTAAATAAGTAGAATTAACAAAAATTTAACCAATTAAATTTTAACCTAATTTTCATTTTATAAAATCAAATCTATTAGCAGGAAATGATTTTGTAAAAATTTCTACTAATTATTTTTTTTGTGAAAAAATATTCTAGGGAGATATCACCATTTTGTGCATGATCTCTTAAGAAATTATGTCTTAAATAAACATTCTTTGTTCTATAAAAATTTATTGTATTCATTAAAATATTGATAACACTCATATTATCACATTTAATTGGAACAAAATTGAAATGAAATACAAAATTCATTAGGTTGTTTTTCATCTATAGAACTTGTGCCTAATAACTTCCTACTGTAATATATTCAATTTATGTTGTTGAAAACACTACAGAATGTTGTTTCTTACTTGACCATGCCATTAGATATTTACCAAAAAATCGAAATTTGCTGAGGTGATTTTACCATATAGTCTACATCCACCAAATTCAGCATCTGAATGTGAAGTAACAATAGAATTATAGGTTTTTGGGAAAATTAGAGAAAGAGACATAGTTCCTTTTGAATATCTTATAATTTCTTTTGTAGTATTTAAATGAAATTATTTTGTGTTGGATTTAAATATTTCACAAATACATACTAAAAAAATAATGTATGATATACTAATATTAAGATAAACAAAACCTCAAAGGATTCCCCTATATAACTTGTTTTCAACTGGTTTTCCATCCTCGTCATATTATGTTTAATATCAGAGATCATACGAGTTGAATAAGTCTTACTATTTTCAAGTACAAAATTTTAAGTAAATTAAGTATATATTGGATTTTGGTTAAGATATTTCCAAAATATTTTTGAGAAATTTCAAATCCTATAAAGTATTCTAACTCACCCATTATACTCATTTAAAATTAATTTTGCATAAATCTTGAAAAATCATTACACTATTCTTGTTTTGTTAACCCGAAAACAACATCATCAACATATATTTGTACTAAAAAATTATATGAGGATAAAATTTTCATAAATAATGTATGATATGCCTTTCTAACAAAAAATATTTGATAAAATAATGTAACTTAATCTTTCTTAACATGCTCTAGGTTCTTGTTTTAATCTACAGAGAGCTTTGGTAAGTTTAAAAATATAATTTTTAAAGTGAGGGTCTTTAAAACTAGGAGGTTGTTCAATATAAACTTCTTCTATTTAAAATCTATTTAGAAATGTATATTTTACATCCATATGATATAATTTAAAATTCATATAAGATGTAGATTCCATAATGATTCTAATTGCTTTTAACTTTTCCATAGGGGAAAACGTATCTTCAAAATCTAGCCCTTCTTCTTAATTGTAACGCATTACAAATAATCAAAATTTATTTTTAGTGATAATACCTTGATAATTTTATTTTGTCCAAAGTACCCAGTTAGTTCCAATAATTAGATAGTCATAGGGTCTTTAAAATAATTTCCAAACCTTGTTCCTCTTGAATTGGTTTAACTCTTCTTATATAGCTAAAACCAAACTTTCATTATCTAAAGATTCTTTTATAGTTCTAGGTTTCATTAGAGATAATAAGGTAGATAATTTTATTATATTTCCTATACATCATGTAGTTCAAAATCTTTCATCTAAAATTCCTATAACAATTTCTATAGGATGGTATTTAAGGTTTCTAGGTTGTCTCAACAACTCACTTTTTGGTTCACTAGTATCAACCCTTACATTACTTGGTTCAAGATAATCATGTTCCAAATCATCATAATTATTGTCATTAAAGAGGGGTTTTGGTCTCTTGTCCTTAATAAAACTACTCATCTCATCAATTTGAGTAATTTTTTGATCAAAAGGACCACTTCCATCAAACTACACATGAGTTGATTCTTCAAAATTCCTTGAACTTTTGTTTAAAACTCTATAAGCATTGGAAGTAGTAGAATAACCTAGTTATATACCTTCATCATCTTTTGGATTAAACTTACAATTATTTTCCTTGGTGTTTAAGATATAAACCTTGCATCCAAATACATTACCCAAAATTTGTATTTCTATTATTCTATAACTTATATGGTGTTTTATTTAATATATACCTTATTAGACCTTTGTTAATGATATAACATGTTGTTTTAATATCTTCAACCCAAAAATAAGTGGGCATGTTATGCTCACATAACATTATTCTGGTAATTTCTTCTAAATTCATATTCCTCCTTTAAATAACATCATTCTGTTGTGATTTCTTAGGGGTATAAAAATTATGTTTAATACCTTGTTTTGAGCAGTGTGAATTAAATTCATAATTTTAAAATTACCCTCTATGATCACTTCTTAAAGTCACAATTTTTTTCCATACTTTTCATTTTTAAAAATATCAAAAAAAATAATGAAAATAGAACAAGATTCACTTTTAAATATTAAAAATAAAACCCAAGAAAATATTGAAAAATCATCAATGAAAACATAGATAAAGGATTTTCCATTTAGGATTGTGGTTCTAGTAGGTCCGAATAGATCTATATGGATAATATATATAGGCCTAGATATAACAACCTCTTTAATTGGTTTAAAAATGACTTATGATTCTTTCTCGTTTGGAATGCATCACATAGTATCTTCTCATCCAATTTAGGATTAGAAAAAATCAGAAATCAAAAACATTTTAGATAACTTTTTAAAATAATGAAGATTACAATGACCAATTATTCTATACCAAATCTATGATTCATCAATTTCCGATTCATAATAATTTAAATTTTTTATACCAAAATAATTAATATCTAATGTGTACATATTATCTATTCTTGGTGCTTTAAACTTGACAGATTTTTCTTTGAAAAATGAACTTTCATTGTTAGAAAAATCAACTAAATAGCCACAATAAAAAAGTTGATAAATACTTATCAGGTTGTGATTTAAGCCTTCAACATTAAGTAATTTTGTTATAAGTATAGATTTAGGATTTCCAAATGATCTGATGCTAACATTTTTTCCTTTAACATTGTCACAAAATGTAACATAACCTCCATTAGTATTTGATAGTGAGTAAAAGTTTGAGAAATATCCACTCATATTCCTTGAACAACCACTATCCATAAACCATTTTTCAATTCTATTCACATGGGTAGTTATCTACAATGAAAAACTATATTATAATTTTTTTGGTACCCAAATACTCTTGGGATCAGCAATGTTAGATATAAAAGACTTAGGGATCCAAATTTGTTTGTCTTTTCTAGAAACGTTAGTAGAAAATTTTGAGAAACTTTTTTAGAAATTCATTTTTAATTCCAAAAAATTGAGTATTTCTCATATTATAGATATTATCATAATTATCTATTTCAACATAGTGAAAAAAGTAACTTTAGAGAGGTTTTTGTTTTTAGTACTATTAATAAAACGGTTTTTATAAAATTTGGGCATTTGACCTTGAATTTATATTCCAAATTTTTCTTTTTTTAATTTGGTTTTTACCAATAATTTTGTTTAGGTAATACTCCACCTTATTAAAAAACTGTTGACAACTCTGAACTTTTAAACCTCCTCATTTAGGTTATCAATTGTGCTAACCTTGTCACGACCCGTCCCAGTGGGGCCAATGTTGTAACTCTCCAAGACTGACTCCAATAGGCTTTGGTCTAGTGACTAGCACCGAGTAGGTATATCACTAACATGGGAGGAATTTCCTAAGTACCTATACGCATGCCCACATCTCTAAGCCCGAAAATGTTGAAATGAAAAAAAACACTAATCACCAAAAATGAATGCATACAACTAAACCCAAGCAACATAGTACAAAAAAAGTAAACTGCAGAAAAGAAAATTGGGCCAAAATAAAATCCCACCAAAAACAAGAGTCTGCAAAATACGAAGTCAAACCTCTAAGCACAATGAGGTAATGGAAATGCTGCTCAAGGCAGTGAGAACACCTTGTCCTGTAAGTATGTGTCTACTAGACTTATATTAAGAGAAACACAATCCATATATACTCAAAACCTAGACCCATAGTCTAGAGGCAAGCCACACAACCGCATACCCCCACTGGGGATTTAGTTCGAAGGGTCCACAAAGCGCTCATCAAGGAGAAATCAGTCCATGAGTCAGATAGGTCTGATGACATCTATCTGAGAAGTATTGTTCATCATAAAACTCCATGAAAGAGAGATACACTCATTCCAGGATAACACACTCCTGGGTGGAGAAAGATCACGATACACAGATGAGGATCATTGCCAGGGCCTTGGAATATACTGCGACTCATCCATATTCACCTACTAAGTAGAGGATCAGTGTCTTTTAGGATTAGTCATGTCGATACCTGAATCTACCTAGGGTCAAGAATGGATAGAGGATCATTCTTCGGGCCTCTTGGAGGGATACCTCACTCTATCTCGGAATGTCCTACTGAAGGGATCATACTCATGTAGATGGAAATGACACATAACCTTCAGTGGAACGTGAAAAATGGGAACAAACACAAATGTAATATTTCGATGGAACTGTGGAGAAGAGGATCAAGCCATGATCCATGATATACACGACGTGTATAAGGGGTCACACGCTGTGTCTCACAACTCCAGGTACTGCCTTTGTGTAACGACCTGAGTCAGAGGGTACATGTTGTGTAGAAAGGAAAGTACACAGTGTGTAGGACAGACCACACACCGTGTTTGAGTAATCGGGGTTCCCTCTGTGTACGCGGTCATGTTCCCATACATGGATTCAACCCGGGTGGCCATCCTGTGTAACCAGTACAAGGGGTAACCTGCGTAACCAACCAGTTCTGGCCGTGTGGTGGAGTACAGGCCATGTAATCCAACGTGTTTCAGTGTATCGTCTGAGATACATGCCGATCCCGCGTAAGGAACCACACACCATGTTCTTCAGAGAACTCACTATGTCATCACTTCCTGCATCATGTAACCCTATCCATCACTGAGCCGATCCCACATGTCGTGTTCTTCGGGATACACGCCTTGTGTTTCAGAGATTTCCAGAAACTCCGTTCTTCCTCTGCGCACCTCTGGTGTTCTTCTGATCCTCAATCTGGCCGTTAGTTCGTCATGAAACTCCAAGGTTGAGGTCACCCCAACACCGTAAAGTCATTTTTGTGGGTTTCGGACCTCTGATCGGCCCAGAAAACATGTTCTGATTCTTTCATGTGAAGAACTCTCAAAGAACGAAAACTCATGAACCATGTCAATTCATCTTCCCCTATTACCGTTGCACCTCTGCTGAGTCATCACTATTCCAAATCTATATTTTTGAATCATTGCACCAAGAAATAGGTGAACAATGATTCCTCATTCGTATCCCTGTGAAGAACCCAAAGAACGCGGGAAAGAGGGAATAAGAAACAAGTCAGAAAAGGAGGAATGAACCTACACCTTCATTCATCATGGAGTTAATCCACTCCCATTAGGAGGTTTAAACATGGAAAATTAAAAACATAAAATGTGAAAACAAGTTATCAAGAACAAACTCGATAAATCCCTCCATCAAGAGAGACGATTCAATGGTCAACCAGTTCATGGGTTGATCTGCTTTTATCATTAAATTCAAAGAACAGGGAAGAAAACAACTTTAAAACATAACCCCTACCTTGAGGAGGGATTGATCACTGATGAAGGTATCACACTACTGTCATCACTAGGAACGTTCAACTCTGTTGGTGTAGCGATTCACACTTCTGATTCGTCATCGTTCATTATCGACAGTTCCCTCCAAGGCTTCAAGAATTATTCATATTTTCTCTCGATTTTCTTCCAATGATCAACATTTGATTAATACATTAAAAGGAGGGAACATGTTTCAGCGTTCCACCACACTGATACATTAATGAGTCAGCGTTTCTATTTTAGAGTCATTATGTTGTGTCATTAATTATTGAAACAACTTCCCCATCATTGTGCTGTAGTGAAAATTTACAAATAAAATAAAATAAACTTTTCAAATTATATTATTTTACTTAAAACATCTTAAAATTAAATTTTTACCTCAACCCACACCGATCAAGTTTAGGCTCATTCTTAGGTAAAGTCGTCGTCCTAGATGCAATGGTGACCTCAGATTTGTAATCTAGGTATCCGTTTGGAAACTTACACAACCACACACACATGTCAACTCACTTAACATAAAAAAATTTCAAACCACCATTCTGAGCTCATCGGGCCTCAGAATGACGTGTCGTCGCCACGATTGGTCTCCAAATAATTGCGTATAATATTTAAAAATAATACATGGAAAATCTGAGACATTACATTCTCCCCACCTTGGGGATTTTCATCTACAAAAATCAAAAACAATGGATTCTAAAAAATATGTTGGTATTGGGCATAGATATGAGCCTCCTACTCCCATGTGCATTCTTAAAGGTTCCCGTGTTGCCACCAAACACGCACTAAAAAAATATATGAGGATAAAATTTTCATAAATATTGTATGATATTCCTTTCTAACTAAAAAAATTGATAAAATAAAGTAACTTAATCGTTCTTAACATGCTCTAGGTTCTTGTTTAAATCTATAGAGAGCTTTGGTATGTTTAAAAATATAATTTTTAAAGTGAGGGTCTTTAAAACTAGGAGGTTATTCAATATAAACTTCCTCTATTAAAAATCCATTTAAAAATGTATATTTAACATCCATATGATATAATTTAAAATTCATATAAGATGTAGATTCTAGAATGATTCTATTGAATGAGGTTTTTTCATGGCCCTTAGCACTTTTTTTAGTTACTTTAGGCATAATTCCTTTAATTAATTAAGTATTATACCCCATTAGATTAATTAAGAAATTAATGTAATTCATAACTCAACTATAAATTAAGGTTCATTCACATAAAGTTTAAAACCTCATATCACATTACAATAACCATGAATAATACCATAGGGTAGAGTACAAGGGATCACCTACCTTAATACAGATTCAAATTCCATCCAAGAAAAGTCCAACTACTTTGTATGAGTTGTCCAAGTCCATTAGGCCTCCATCGATCACCATGAGGTTCTAACTCATGATTGAGAATTAAAAATTAATTAATTATAACTAAATTATAATTAATTAAAATATTTCAAGTAACTTCACCACTAAAATTGAAATTCATACTTACTGAAGGACTTATCAGGTATTACCACTTAGTCGGAACCATGACCAAAAACCCATGGAAGGTTCATAACCCACTTCCAACATTATTTCAAGAAAATCAGTATTGTATGGAAAAAACAGACGAAATATTAATATAATTAAATTATAACCTCTATAAGAATTAAACCAAGTGATGTATCATGTCTAAAACATCATCCAATGAAGTTCATCCACTCCCAACACACTCCCAATTCTAAGGCATGTAAAATCCCCAATTCAATTACATGATACAATAGCCGATTTAACTCAATTTGACAAAAACCAAATAAGGAAACACCAAAGTTACATAACTTTAATGATATTATCAATAATGAAACATGTTCATTGTCATGAGACATCCTCTAGCCATGCCAATCCAAATCCTCATCATTCTTAGACAATTCCACCAAAATTTGTTTGAATTTTCATAAAATTATTTAATTGGGATCTAGTCATCAATTGATCAATGATCATGGTAACTAAAAGGAATAAAATTAAAATATAATTGAGATATTAAAGGGTTGTAAGGGTTAATACTTTACATAAGGAATCATCCCTGATGAACAGTACAATGATCTGCCACCACATGAGGAAGAATGGATCCAAGATCAATGAATAATGAAGGATCTTGGCCGGATTCTTAAAAATATCTCACCAAGATCCACCCCCGGATCAAGGTGAAATAATAGATGGGGGAATATAGGATTGTATGGATGAAGAAACCTCAAAAATTAAATTCAAATCTAACAATACTGAAGGTTTATCGATGGCTAAAATGGATAAGAGGCCCTTACATAAAAGGTTCTATGCACGCCTCATCGGAAAGCCGATCAGGGTCCACCATCTTACCAATGGGCCACCATCCACCTAATGTAAGATATCCAGTTGGCCTATGTGCCCTGTTGGGTAGTAGAGTTGTTTCCTGACCCACTGGCTAGTTAATAGCTATTGTAGTAGTCTTGATTCTTCCAGGCCTCCTCTATTGAAAGCTATATCTCTGAGTTACCCATAGAGCTTCCTTTCACATATAAAAACACCTATTAAAGATATTTAAACGTAAATAATCCTAGTTTAATAGAAAATTATCTAAATGGTCTATCCAATTGATGAAAAGTTTAAATTTCCCCCATAATTAATAACCCATAAGTACACTAGTCATTACATAAAACACCTAGAGGGATTTGAAAATAAATTTTTGTTATACACAACTTAAGTTTTGTTGAAAGTAAATATTAAAAACATCTAGTCAAGGAAAAAAAATTATTAACCTTTAAAACTGTCACACTTCAATAGAATTTAATTAAATTAGGGGTTTTCAAGACACAATCACTCAAGTAATGACCAATAAATCCAATCATATAGAAATTCCAACCTTAAACCATATGAAACAAAAAAACCATCAACAATAAATGATAGAATAGGTCTCAAGGATAGCTCCATTATCCCCAATCCCCAAAAATCATATGTTTAGATAATATTTTTATACTAGGGTTCATCCACCATAGTCCCTTTGTGGATATAAGGGAGGAGAAGCAATAGGATATGAAATGGAAGCAAGGAAAAGAGACCTAACCATAAAGAATCCACTTGAAATAGTAGAAGAATCCATTAAATCCAAGGAAGTTGAGAGGTTAGGTCACACCTAGGGGTCCTCCTTTTATATCTTGTGAAAATGTGGTAGGGGGAGGCCAGTTTGGGTTTTATATAAAGTAGTGTCGAATAGTAATTTCACTATTTAAAACACATGTGTAGGTCATGTAGTTTGGCTGCACAGTTTTCCAAATTGTCTATCAACTGTGAAACCATAACTCGATGATCCTAGGAGAATTTTCATGGTTTACTCATAGATTTTATCCAAACTATTCACCAACCATGCATAAGAGACCCAAAAATCAAGTTGCCTCTATTGGTTTTCCCTAGAATATACACTATTCTCCCAACTATTTGTAGAACTAAAACACCTATGATAAGTTTTATGGCTTGACTGCATGGTTTACCAAACCATGAACCAAGCATGTGCCTAAGTAAAATTCTTAAAAACTTCATGAAAATCACACTAAATCAAACAACTCTCATAAATTAAATAATTAACCATAAAAATACACTAAAGTGAAATCGAGGTATGAAATTTATTATTTATTAGTTTTACAAAAATAAATGTCTAAGAGTAAATATGTACTCATGATTCAAGATGATATAATTTTCTAGTGATAAAAAATCATAGAACTATTTCAACACATTAAAATCATGTTCAATTGATCTTGCTTCATAATTTAAATAATAAATGTGTGTAAATAAGATCTATAACTCATTACATTCAAAAAAATGATTTTAATTTAAAAATATGTTTAAATATATTGATTTAAGATAATGTCACTTGATTCACTCAATTAAATGAATAGTTTTTCAAAAGTGGATGAATAAAACAAATATTGCTAAAAAAATTTATTCGCTCAATAATTTTTGAGGAATAAATAGATTATGAGAGATATATTTTCATTAAATAAAAGAATAAGAAGATTTTTGTATAATATTTTAGATTAATTAAAAATATGACCAATCTATTTATAAAAACATTATGAATTGTGATTTTCAAAAACTTATAAATTACATAAAGATACATAGGTATCAAAATTTATAAAATACTATACCATGTAGGTGTTGAAAACTTGGTCAACGGATAAAATTAATATTACAGTGTGAAATAATTGATATGATTTTATTTCCATAATGGAGGCGATGAATGTGAAAACTTTTTTAGTGTTATATATAGCATCAATGTTGAATTATTAAAATATAAAAAAGAAAAATGGTATGGTGTATGTCAAGGTAATGTTGACAGTGTCAGGAAGGTGCACTAAGATAGAAACCTCATGCATAGAATCTTCCATCATGAGAGATTATTTACAACATGCAATCTAAGTGTTAAAATCTCTTGAATGGGTATTTATGATATTTATTTTCTCCTATTATTAAATAAAGTTGTTTGAGAGTTTTTCTCCTTTGATATCTCATTATAATATAGAGAGAGTGGATATAACTCACATTTTCTCTTAGTGGAATTATTATTCTATTATTCATGGTTTTCACCCTATATTTTGGGGGGTTCCATGTGAAATTATTATTTCCTTAATTTCATGTTTTATATTTCTATTATTATATTATAAGAATTTATTTTTGGTAATATTAATCCTGATGGTCTTTATGATAGTATCAAAACTATAAATTGGTTATTTTATGTACCATTTGTGGTATAAAATCTATGGTTGGATAAATATGAGGTCAGACAGAGCTCAGGATAGATCAATCCAAGATAAAAAAGATCAATATCGAGAGGCTTATTGAGATTAATTATAACAATATAAATTAAAGGAATATTTATCTATATAACTAATTAAAAGGTGATTTTGATGGTCAAAAATATGAATTTGAGAATTCTTAGACATAATATTGGTAAGGGATTTTGAGAAGGTGATGAAATGGGAAATTTGATAAGAATTTTATTAAAACCATATCCCAAATCATGGATTATATTCCTTGGATATACTGATAATGTTATAGTTTGTCACTTTTGGGAGCCCACCACTCATAAGGTCATTGTTAACACGGTAGATATGGTACTCTAACCATAATTCTTTAGAAAATAATAAAATCGGTTTGTAGATTAGCCAAATCTTATTGTGAAGTAGAAAATAAGGTATTGATATATAAAAATTGATTTCTTCATGTTTAGCCTCAATTTCCAAGAAATTGGTATAAAGTATTGTGCATGGTGCAGTGGGTTTTCTTTATTAGTTATTGAGACCAATAAGGAACCACACAACAAAATAATAAATTTTTATTAAAAAGGTGAAACTACCAAAAATAAGTTTAAGGAGGTTTCAAATAATATATCCTAAGGGATACCCCTTTAAAAATATTTTTATATTCCATGGGTAAGAATCTTTTTCTAGTAGACAAATTAAGAGTTTCTTCTAGATCACCTTTAGAGGTCAAAATATTTTTCACCTTGTTTCCCTCTTGAAAATTATATATTATCACCATATAATTCTCAATCAATAATATGAATTTTAAAACAGACTAATTAATATACTAGTATATGGGGGATAAACTAAATAAGAATTTAACCAATAGGTCCAAATATGATTCCATATAAGACATATGGTTGTTATAGTGTCTACAAATAAGAATACCTCTACATAGAGCCCGACCCTCTATGATAAGTGAGTTGTCCTCCATATAGAATGATTTTATTGCCAACACAACTAATACTTGAGTGTCATGAATGATTCCAACCTTGTACATGATACCATTTGTGAATTTTTCATCATTATTGAGTTTGAACTCCTCATTAGGTTCCTTCCAAGGCACCTAATTACCTTTCATAACTTCAGTGATGTCTATCTGAGACTAAAATAATTAAAGGTATAAGTTTTTTAATGTTAAAGATAAGTTCCTACCTATACATTGGGAACCCGTATCATAAATTAATGAAATTATTTTGTTTTTTAGGTTAGTAGAACTATTCTTAGTGCCCTAGTTCCTAGCCTTATTTCATGACTCCTAAAGTACCTAAAAACCAATAGTAAAAACTACACAATGTACCCACCCATATATGGAAGCCATATCTACACTGTAAAACCAAACACTTAATAATTGCTCAAGTAAACTAGGATCAATGTAGATTCTTATATTATGACCAAGGAACTAACAAATGTAACATGCCAAATCATATTCTATAAAAAAGTTTATATTCTAGATATATTTTAGATTTTGAGCAATATAAGAATTTATAGACTAGTTGAACTCCCTTACATTGGATTTGGTTGTCTATAGGGATAAAATGGTGTTGATTTCACTAAACCAAAATTCTAAATTTTCATGGAATTTGTTTTGTTATAGAAGTATTTATCCCAAGGTTTCAAGATTTACTATACATGGATAAGTTTTTTATGTTCATATGATTCAAAAAAACCTAAACTATATGGGGTTAACACATGGTGATCAGGTTATTCTATGAGACTAATATTAGAAATTAATTCTTGATGTACTTTATAAGGGACATGTTTCAGAAGCCTTGGGTGCTCCAGGATTCTTTGGACACTCATACCAGGGTATAGACACCCTAAAAAGAAGAGGGATTGACCAGACCAATTGTATTCCTATAAGGATACATCATTATCACCTATGATCCATCATGAGTGATCAAGGGGGTATGAAAGGTTCCCTAAATACACTTCTAGATTAGGGATGATGATGAGATTCCATTACATAAAGAGGATGGGACCTTTTCATATTTGGACTTGATGAATCACAACAAAAAATCATATTATGCAAGTGCATCTCAATCCATATCAGCATGTATGATTTTTATGCATTCCTTTAGCCTTCTGATATTGATACCTCCTTTATAAAAGTGTTTCACTAGATATTCCCAAATTTCCTAATAAAATATACCCTCTTATTGTTACTCCCATAGGAAACCATTGAGGTAATTTTAAATATTCCTGATAATATTTTTAGGAACTTAAATTATTAATAATACATGAATAGACATAGAGGTGAGAACATTTATAATCAGGGTGATCCTATCTCTAAAATATAGAAAATGGATTTTCTAGTTTGTAATGTGGCCAGTGATCCTATCCACCATATCATCAAAGAAATGGATTTGTATCCTACCTATAAACATAAAATCTCTAAGATAACTCATGGGTAAGTTCCTTTTGTTAATAATAAAAGTTTATCCAACTGAGTATTTACTAGATATACACACATTACATTTTCTAATTTTGGATTTTTTCCCCACTCCACTAACCATAAGTGTTCAATATGACTTTAGGAATTGAAGGAGTGTATAGATAGGATTTTTCTATGAAAAAAAGGGATCTAAAAATAAAAATTTAGGGCTTATAAATTAATATGGGAAAAATATTCTTGGTTTTGTGTCCTATAAAATAAGTAGTTCGAATATGAATGTCTCGAGTATTGGTTTCATTGACAGTGGGAATCCTAATATATGTCATTATCAGAAATAAACCAAAACTTTCACAAGTACTAGTAGTTGGAAGTTGATATATGATAAATTAAAGTCAAAAGTGCTAGAATGGAAATAGAAATGTGGAGTTTAAGTGTGAAGATATGATTGATGTGCAATCATAACTTCAAGTACAATATTGTTGGAAACTTGGTCAAAGGGAAAAAATTAGTATTACATTGTGAAATAATTAATATAATTTTATTTCCATAAAGGATGAATAAAATGTTATACCTTTCTTAATGTTATATATATCCTCGATATTAAATTATAACAAGATAACAAATCAAATGGTGTAGTGTAGGTATAGGTAACACTGAGGGTGTTTAGAAGGTGAACTAAGATGGAATCTTATACATAGAATATTTTATCATGAGATATTGTATAAAACGTCCTAATTGAGTGCTAAAATATCCTAAATGAGTGTTTATGAGGTCTCTTTTATCCTATAATTCAAGATAAATTTTTATGAAATTTTCTCTATAGTTTTCTTCTTATAATATAGAGATTAGGGTTATAAACTTCATTTTATCTTAGTGGAACTATCCTTCTCTTGTCAATGATTTTTACCCTATGTTTTGGGTTTTTCCATGTTAATTTTTTATATTCTCAATTTCAAGGTTTCTATTTATATTATTATGTTATGAGAATTTATTTATTTGGTAATATCAGTCCTCAAGATCTTGATAGTGATACCAAAACCATGATAATGGTATTCGATTTCCCAATATTAGGTTTGAGAGGGATTTTATACAATTTTATTTTTTCCCTTACATTTATTATTCCACTAAATTTTTGTAAATAAGTATTTATATAATATAATATTCTCATAGGAATGATTATATAAGAAACCATGAATGGAAAAACTTTAAATATGATTGACAATTCAATTATCTATGTGCCTATACAATGACATCTCTCTCCCTCTCCCTCTTATTTCCAGGGATTGTAGAAACAAGACGATTGTGTTATTTATGATACACCATTGCATATTTAAGTAATATATAAAAAATCAACTTATTTTTTTGGGATGAAATTTCACATCAAGGTGTTATAGTCAAATTTATTCAATAGTTATTTGTTACACATCCCTTAAAAAACTCCAATTTACATGAGCATCATATTACTATCTTAATCATCCTTTCATAATAAATAGATGGTTGGAAGTGAAATTCTCATGTTGTAATTTTGAGGGTACACCTCGGTGTTCCTAGAAATTTTTTATAAATTTAAATATTTATATTATTTATAAATTATTATTTATTATATGGATTTAATAAATCTAAGTTTATCATAAATACTCATTTCCCAACAAACCATTTATATATAAAACAATTCATTTTCTCTAACCATTGAATTTGAAATAAAATATAGGGATTGATAATGATCATTGATTATAATCTCATGTACCCTATATATATGTTACTATGTTAATAGAAGAAAGAAATTATGGGCCTCTATACTTCTTTCCAGCCTATTTTACATTACTGTATTTTCTCTTCATCATCTTCTCAAATACTCTATGTCACATTTCATCAATGATACGATTCACTTATGAACGATCATTCATTTTTTTTGAAATTATTTTGGATTTCATTCAGTATTTGATCTATTTTTCAACACATTATCAACACAAGATTCATTGATTCAAAGAGGTTATTAATAAAGTGCTAAGTCATGTTTTGCATGGTGAATATTGAAAATTTTAGTTTTCCACCTCTTGGAATTTTTGGATATACCTACCTAACCTACATTTTTTATGTCAAGATGTATATAAATGAAAAAAAACCTTGAAAAAAATATCAAAGTTGGCAATAAAGCTTCCACTCAAGACTATGCATGATCATTGGTATTCCTTCATCATCACCTCCATCAAGACTTGAATAATGAGTACCTAATTATAGATGATACTCTAATATTATGTAAAACCCTAAAAGAGTGTAATGATCACCTATGAATGGTAATATTACCAAGAAAACATTATAAATTAAGTCACTTATGATTCCAAGATTATAAATTGACAAGTGAATATAACTTTGTAATGTTTAAAATTATAAAAAAAAATTGTGCAGATAAAATATCACTAACATTGATATTCTATAAAAGACATTTTCCATTTTTCAGCCCTCAAATATTATTTTTAAATAAAAATATCTAGAAAAATACTTTAAAAAGTAATGTGAATTATTATCTTTTCATATTTTTGTAAAAAAACAATGATGAATCCAAACCAACTAGTTCAGTTCCATTCCCTAATGTGAATGTGACTACTCATAATAATGGTTATGGAATCTATTTACATGGTCAAGATCGAGGAAAAATCATTTCTCGATGTGGTTATGAACCAAATGAAAAGAGGAAAGGGCACCAAAAAAATTATTTTTTCAATGATAATTTCATGTTTTATTTAAATTATGTTTATTTTAATCCTTATATGTATAATATATTTTCTTTTTAATAGAAATTGATGTTTTGACTTGCTTCATTGAGATTAATCTATATGATAAAGATATTTGTCTTGTTTTAAGTGCAATGAAGTATGAAGTTCTTTAATAAAAGAAAAAATTTATCAACCTTAAAATGTTAAGTACTCATGTCATGACATTTACCCATAGTAAGAAATTAATCAAAATCTCTAGAAAGGAAAAATATGTCTACTTGATGGTACATATATTTTAATAAATAATGTTTTGTTTTCTCCTAAGTACCAATGAAATTTATTAAGATTTTAATATATTCATGAAAATGGATATCACATTGAGACTATGGATGAAGGAGGTTTTGAATACCCATATATAATAATAATTGATAATTAGAACAAGTTTATTTAAGATAAACCTTCACGATTTCACTCAGATTGTATTATATAAATATATGTAAAATTTAATTAAGTATGGTTAACTAGAGGTTTACTGACCATGATTAATTTATTGTATGGAATAACAATTTAGGTTATCCAAGATCAATAATTATGAAGATAATAATTTAATGTATCAATTTTCATCCATTGGTTAATAAAAAGGTTTTTACACTTAACAATTTCTCATGCACTGCTTATTCACAAGGAAAATTGATTATAAGACGATCACCATTGAAAATTCGGACTGAATCCACTATGTTTTTTAAAATAATTCATAGATAAATATGTGTTCTAATTCATCAACCATTCATACCATTTATATATTTTATGATCTTGATTAATGTTATGACTATATAGTCTCATGTGTGCATATTATCAACTCACAGCCTAGTGTTTGTGAAGTTTCTTTCCCAAATAATAAGGTTAAGGACATGATTACTATATTATTAAATAAATCATATTCATATTGATAATGATGTAAAATATTCATCGCATGATTTTAATAAATATTATATGCCAACTAGAATAAGTATTAAAAAAATTAACTCATGTTCACAATTAAAATGGTCTAGTTGAATCATTTAGAAAGTGATTAAAATTGAAAAAGGAAATAAATTCATTATATTTTATTGATATTTTAGTCATTTTATTCCCTCATAATTGTTGATTAATTGATTCTTGGGATGTTATTGGATAAAAGTGTTATTTTATTGGATTTTGTGAATATTTCTTAAAATTTTCGAAATAATGAATTTAATTGATTTATTTAATTTATGGAATAAAATTAATAACTAGCTATAGATAATTCTTTGTTTTATTGTTTTGAAGGAAAATTAGTTGGCTGAAGCTGTTGAGGGAGAATAGGAATCTGCATGCAATTGTGATGGAATATTTTGTCTAAGTCCATATATATGATCCACTTTGGAATGCATAGGACTCATACATAAAAGTCATTTTGATAATATAATGAGGAGAATTTGAAAAAGGGACTAACATGCATAAGATACGTCAAGAATCATAGGGGAATATGTAAAAGTCATCCAAAAGTCGTAAATAAAATATTTGGAAATGTTCCAAGGAGTATAGGAATACATAAGGGCCATTCTAACAAGATTTATCCATGCATAAGAGTCACCCTAAGACTATGATAAATATGTAAAATTCAATCTAAGATTTAGTGCATGCATGAATTCCCATGCCTTTATTTCTAGAAATGAAGAGCATCGCTTACTTATGATGTATAAGCGTCTTTAGATCATAAGTAAGAGTCCACTGGCATTGTAGACCATAAATACAAAAAATTCATAAGTCGCCCTCTGTATGTAAAAGTTACTAATGTTGATACATAAGGGTCACCAGGAACTTCCTCATAATTTATAAGGGTCTCATACTTTGTCATTGGGGAAATAAATTTGATACTCAAGAGCCTTTATAAAAGTACCTATAATACAAAAAAGTTATTTGAAGACACATGAAGGTCACCTCGCCCAATATGTAAAGGTCATTTCAATACAAAAAATGATACATAAGGGTCTTACCCATTGAAAAATCCATAAGAAATTTATATCATGTAGGGAAAAATATTTTAAAATATTTAGAAGTAACTGTGGTCTTAAATATCATCTAGATTCCATGTGGAGTCTATACATATAGAGGAAACTCATGAAATATCATTGAGTTAAGGAATAATGTAACTAATTAAGTCCAACTGTTAACTAATGCAGGGAGGAAAAACTAGTATAGAAAAGGTTTTTTAACCTAATTTTTTTTTATTTTTGACATTATTTTACAAGTAAAATATTTTTATGTAATGGTGTGAATATTTTTTTTACATCGGTTAGTTTAACCACCATAAAAAACAACTTCCACATAAGTTATAATAATAACCAATGTTCAAAACTCACCTAAAATGAAAAATGAGGAAACTTTTCACATCACTTGTTTTTTAACTGACATAAAAAATGAAATATATATATTTATATATATTAAAAAATAAAATACACAAACCTATAATACTATAAAACTAAAGAAAATAGAAACATATATAAAGAGATAAAAAGTAGTAAATTCCAATAAAAAATTCCAATATAGTATTATAATAACTATTTATATCCCAACTTTGTTACAATTACAAAAAAATACAATTTCAAAATTAAGTTACAAAATCTATATTTCAAATATAAATCTACAAACTAAAACTGAATAAAAGTTGTAAAATAATCAACTCATTCTCCCTCTAGATGATTTAAATCATTTCTAGTATATGGGTGAGGTTCATAAAAAAGATACAAATTAAAAAAACTATTCGACATTTATTCCCAATATAATGATACTATAAATAAAAAAGAAAACAAATAGTAAAAACTAATCATATCAAATGGTGTAGTTGTTCCAGTTATAATTATTTCATATATAAATCTTAGAATATAATCCAACATTTGACAATTATTTTTTGACAATGATAATTATATTTCAAAATAAGTTATCAATTTAAAATAAAATTTTAAATATCTGTTAAATTATAGTTATTATAAAATAAGTTACTCTTTCACACACATAAAATATCTATTTTTCCCTTATTATTACTGAGTAGTTATAGTGCTTCCATACCCTATTTGAAAATAATAACTATGAAATAAAATAATAATTTATTTAAAATATATATGCATTAAAATAAACAAAATAACTTCTCTAATACTTATTTAAAGTTTCATCACATGTCACCATGTATCGATAATAACCTGTAAGTAGTGTTTTCTTATAAAAAAAACACAAAACATCCAATGTATTGTAATATAAAAAATATTTAACTTGATTTGTTATTTAATTATGATAAATTTCACTATAAGAAATATATGTTTCATACCCACCAATATAATAAAGCATCCAACACTTAATTTATTCATTTTAAAATCATTAAGAAACATATTTGGTTATTTATTCATCCCGCATTGTCTTCATTATTAGAGAAATAAATTATGGGCCCCATGAATCTATATATTAATGCCATATAATACTGAATAAAAAGTTAATGAAGATACAAAAAAAAATCATACTTCGTAAATTAGATGAAATTGATATAATTGAAAGGAATATGATAATAACTTACAAGGAAAATACTTTCATCATTATGAGGCCAAATAAATCGGAACCTACAATATCCAAGATATCTATCCTTTAAATCATTAGTAGATAATTATTCCAGAAAGTTTCAGCACCCATTGTTATAAACATCCAATATCACAAATGTGTATTATTATAATTTATAAATTCTATTAGAAATAGTAATATGTGAATTATAAGGAGCCTCAATATGTTGTTTCTTTCTATACACTATGTATTTTTCTTTATTAAATTCCTAGAATATGTGCATGGGTCTATGTTAAAAAAAATTAACACCAACATAAATAAAAAAATATAATCTACGCATACCTCGGTGGTAAGTTTTCAAACAAATCTAAATTTCCAAAGAAAAACTTTCTAACACTTTTTCCAACTATAGAAACATCACCAATAGGTAATTGTACTCTAGTATATGCATCTATAATATCCTATATTGTTACCCAAAACTAGTCCATATTTATCTTCTAATGATGTAAGGTAACCCCAATAAAATTTATTATCCTCTATGACTCAATATGATACTAAAGATCCTTAATATATAACTTATAGTATATTGGAAACTGTGGAGGGGGGTGTATTGGAATATATAGGGAGATGTATATGAGTGGGATATGTAGCTTGAAACTACCCTTACAAGTCTAAAAGCATTGACTATACTAATGACCTAATCTTATCCTCCTCCATCTTTCCCATGTGCTTCTTATGTGATGAAACCTACTGAAAAAAATAACAATTTTTGGAAGTATTAGAGACTATTAGAGTTCCTGATGGCTATTAAAGCAACATATCTAAACGGGTCAACAGAAGAGAGTTGAAGCTAAAATCTTTGAAGACTCATGATTATCACGTTCTACTGCATGAGTTGCTTCCAATAGCAATCCATCATCTTTTGTCCAATAATGTAAGGGTGGGTGTTATTCGGTTGTGCCATTTGTTTAGAGATCTTTGTGCTAAGAATTTGTCCAAATCTTTCTTGCAAAAAATGTTGACAGATGCCCCATTAATTTTGTGTGAGTTGGAGAAAATATTTCCCCCGTCATTTTTCACATGCATGCTACATCTGACTGTCCATATTCCAACTGAAATACTTCTCGGAGGACCTGTTTCTTTTCGTTGGATGTATCCAACTGAAAGAAATATGTTCACATTAATGTCTTATTTCTAAACAAGAATCATCACGAAGGTTCTATCGTGAACGGTTACTCAGCTCAAGAATGTATGGATTTATGTTTGATGTATTTGTCTGATCTTACTACAAGAATGAACAGACCAATGAGAAATGAAGAAGAACAATATGAGCAAATTGAACCCAGTTTTCCATCACTTCCTCAAACAGGAGGAATTCGTAGATCATATACATTGAAGACATTAAGCCATGAAGAGCGGGAGATGGCACATCGCACAGTTTTGTTCAACTGTGATTTGTTCGATGACTATATCAGGTAACAAAATTGAATATGTATATCTTACATATATATCAGTTAAACTATTCATATTTTTTTATCTACAGGGAACATAAAACAATGATAAATAGGAAGTATCGTTCTTTATCTTTGAGAAGGAGAGAGACTTTGCATAGCAAAGAGTTTTATGCTTGGTTAAAATTGAAGGTAAAAATATTACTGTTTAAATTAATTATTTCAATATTTCCTTAAGTTTAACTATCATTTATATTGCAGGTATTGTGTTTGTCTGCTGACTCTGTCTCTGAGGAAATAAGAGCTTTGGCTTTTAGTCCTAATACCGTGGTTCGTGACTGTAAATCAATTGTTATCAATGGGTACATATTTATTGTCACTAAACGAGCCAAAAACATGAGAACACAACATGATGGTATTATGGTTATTGCCACAACAGATTTTTATGCCAGTGCATCAGATAGTAGACCGTGACTTGAAAATGTGGTTTATTATGGAGTCGTTGAGAAAATAATAATATTGGATTATTACTCTCATGGACGAGTCACAATGATGAAATGCCATTGGTTTGATTCGATGACGAGAAATGGCACATTTATTGATGATAATGGATTTTGAGTAATTAATATGACCCGAACTCTTGCTACCGAAGAACCATATGTGTTGGCATCAATGGATAAACATGTTTTTTATGTCAAAGATCAACTTCAACCTGAATTTGGTGTCATAGTTGAAGTAATTCCAAGACATATTTTTGATGATGCTGATGATGGAATTGACATTGTCCCTATTGCCATTGGAACCAATCCATTTATTTCTTTTGATGACTCCAATAGTGCAATTGTCAGAGTTGATTGTGAACCTGAAGTTGTGGTTGGAAATATATAGAATCATTCATCCATGTTCTCAATTCTTTTGGTTTACCTCGAGTTGGGTTGTTAAGGTTGGTAATATTCATATTTATTTAGTATTGATCAAAAATATGTTTTAGCTGACTTGACCGTTATGTGAATTTTCAATGTTTATTGGTTGCTATTTTATTTGAATTGCATTTTCTAATTTGGAATTGAACTGTATTCAAACCAAATCAAACAATATTTCTAACTTGGTGAACATTACAACTTGTATGTTTTATTAAATTCATTCAAGCTCTTCTAAAACAATTGATAGCTAAATTACCAATGAATACCCTCATTCCCTCATATATTTAGTTTTTTGGTTTACACATTAATTTTATTTTTCTAATTAATTACATATTTGTTTTCAAATGCAGGAAATGCAGCCAATTGAAGAGAGACGAAGAAAAAAAATGGCGGAGAACAATCGTCGGATGGAGAAGATGGGCATTCCACCATTAGTTCCTACAGTGAGTACTTTATTTCACATATATATATATATTTACAGAATATATAATGTCATGTGATTAATTTTTTTGTAAACTTTTTTATAGGATCCACCGTTACGTCGACAGTTATTCGACGAGGAGCCTAGTACTGGTCCTAGTACTCAGGCCGGTGGTACGAGGACGGTTCGTACCAGAGGTGGACGTAGAGCTGCGTGTGCCCGACTAGACCCTGCCCCTCCCACTGACATTTCAGCCTTCCCACATTCTGATCCCGGTGTGTCATTAGGGACACACGGGGGTTTTAGGCCTCCCTTGTTTTCGCTACCTTCTGCATCTTCTGCCCCATCATTTTCACATCCCATGATGATTCCCACTCCCCAGTCAGCATCAGGTCATACAGCTGTTCCATCCTCTTTTCCTTCTACTTCTGTCTCTCCGAGCTTTTATATTCCATCGTCTTTGACTCCTATTCCACCAGAGGGTGTTCCATCAGGTTCTGTGGATCCGGCGCCACTCATTGATCAGACTAGCGCAGGTATATTTATAAAACCCTAACAAATTTTTATAGCAATATTTATTTTCATTATAACATGTTTTGAGAAAATATATGTTTTTCTTTCATGACAGATACATCTACTGACATGAGGCGGGGGCGGGGCCGTACACGCATGCGTTCGATGTGGAACCGTCGCACATAGGTTATGGTGGAATATAATGAAGACAATCAGATGGTTGAGGAAACAGGGCAGTAATGTCGGAGTTTTCTGGCGACGCTTGCCAAATACTCCGACATCATTCCCGTCAGCCCACTGTCGTGGAGACATTTGCCACATGAGGTCAAAGATAGAGCTTGGGCAGAGATATGGGTAAAAAAATCTGTTGTATTTAATGCCATGAATTATTTTTGTATTTATATGAATTAATATTTTGATTTCAGCTTCGATTTAATTTTCCTGATGGTGAGGGTGCACGACTGGAACGTCTAAAGGATTTAGGCGAGCTTTGGAGAGCCTACAAGCATGAGCTGTATATTGGCTGGCGTGCTAGAGTTGGCACTGAGTTAGAGGTGGTACCAGTCGTGGATGATTGTCCTATAGAGCAGTATCATCAGATGATTACTCATTGGACGAGTACCTAGTTTAAGGTATGAATTACATTTGAGGTATTTAAATAATAAATTTCAAGTTTTGCATTAATATTATCCTTTACATTATCGAATTTTATTTAGGAATCATCTGGAAAAAATAAAAAAAACATTGATGCAAAAAAAATACCTCCATACACTAGGACGCACGACGATGTCGGATCATGAGAGGCAGCAGGTATGACAATTGTTTATAAGTTTTCTTTATGACCTAAATTTTCTTTTGTTTCCTCAATTATTTAATCATTTGCTAAAGTTTTTATATAAATTTTTATTTCAATGTCATTGTAGAGGCTAGTAAAAAATATTGAAGGAAGTGTGCCTTGAGGAAAACTGTTTTTCTCGAGTAGACGAAAAAAGGATGGAAGTGCTGTCAACGAAGCGACTCAGCAGCAGATTGTAAGTTTTAATCTGTTGATTTTATATTTTAATATCTATTTTGTAACTTAATAATATATTTATATTTGTAACAGTATGCTTTAGAGGCCCTCGATGCCCAAGAAGCAGACAATTTTGGGCCATCTGATCACTTACATCAGGTGTTGGGAGAGGATCATTCTGGCAGAGTACGCTGCCGACCTAGGATAGCCCCGATGAGGTATTGGCCTGCCTCAGGTACGACTTGTAGTGCCACCGAGCTGCAGCAAGTTACGGCACAGGCAGAACAGGCTGAGAAAAGGGCCACAGAGACGGCAGAACAGTCTTCTAGGGCAAACAGTGCATTTATGAAATTTATTGAAGTTCTACGTCCAACACTTCTAGCAGAGGCCATCCCAGCAATTGATGAATACATGTCGTCGATACATTCTATATATGGTGCACCAGGTGGCAGTTCTAGTGGTGGTCAGGCCGATGTCCATCTTGAAGATGATGATGGCGAGGAGTCTGATGCGGAAGAGGAGGGAGATGAGGAGGGTGAGGAGGAGGGCGAAGGCGAGGAGGAGGGCGCTGTGGAGGCTGAGGACGATGACGAGGACGATGACGAGGGTGATGATGATGATGATGATGGTGGTGATGCTGATGATGATGTGGAACATATTGATTCGTTACATTTTTGACTTATATTACTGAGATTTGATGTTTAATCTATTCTAGTTGTTGGTTTTATCTAGACTCGTAGTATAGTATTGGAGTTGAGTTATTTTTATATATTGTCTGTTTTTATGGATGTTTTTTTCTTTTAGTGGTTGTGTGTTTGAGAACTCCCTGGACAACCCCCCTCATTCTTGGACCCTGGACAACCCCCCCTTCCCCTTGGACCCCGAACACCCCCCGGACAGCCCCACGGACAGCCCCCTGGACAGCCCCCCACCCTCCACCCTTGACCCCGGATAGCCCCCCGGACAGCCCCCCGGACAACCCCCCCACCCTCCCCCTTGGACCCCGGACAGCCCCCCAAACACCCCCCGGACAGCCCCCTGAACAACCCCGGACAACCCCCTGAACAACCCCTGAACAACCTCTGAACAACCCCTGAATAACCCCCTGAACAACCCCCGGACAGCCCCCTGAACAACCCCAAACAACCCCCTGGACAACCCCTAAACACCCCCCAGACAGACCCTGCACAACCACCCCACCCTCCTCCTTGGTCCCCGGACAGCCCCCCAGACACCCACCGGACAGCCCCCCCGGACAGCCCCCCGGACAGCCCCTCCACCTTCCATAATTTCATTAGCTCTGAAATGTTTCATAGCACGATCAACTAAAATCTAATCCATACTAAATATGATATAAAAATATTCTATATGAATTTCCATAAGATTTTAAGTGAAAACAAAAAGTGACATACGAAAAACTGACCAAACGCATTCGAAATGTGTTGATGCTTTAGGACAACGATCCATGGGTCATATGTGACGTGTACGAATCAACCCCGCCTCAATCCGAGGCGCAGTGTGGTCGGAACAACTCAAAGTGTATGTCTTTTGTTTCAAAAGGACGTCATTTTAAGTGAAAAACATCAACTGGCATACGGAAAACCGGCCAAACGCATTCGGATTGTGTTGACACTTTAAGACAACGATCCATGGGTCATTTGATACGTGTACGAGTCAACCCCGCCTAAATCCGAGATGCGGTGTGTTCGGGACCCCCCTCACGCGCGTTTACGAAGCGCGCGCATCACTTAAAACACGAATATTGAGACGTACCGCGCAAACCGCACGTCTGATTGACGTGCCGTCTGCGCGTACATGTCATGAATAATAATTAGAATGTTTCACAGTGGTTTCAGCTCAATCCGCGGTCGTCCTCTATGAATTTGACCGTATGACGCCCGTTTTGGCCGTTTATGACACCAGAACTGCGTTGTCGGTCACCGCGGGCACACGGCACGTCCGATTAATGTGTCGTCTGCTCGACCACTTCATAAATCACTCACCCGTATTTGTCCTCTGATTTCAAGTCATTCCGACTTTGTTCGGCCCATTTGGACCCCCCTCACGCGCGTTTACGAAGCGCGTGCATCACTTAAAATACGAATATTGAGTCGTACCACGCAAACCGCACGTCCGATTGACGTGCCGTCTGCGCGTACATGTCACGAATAATAATTAGAATGTTTCACAGTGGTTTCAGCTCAATCTGAGGTCGTCCGCTATGAATTTGACCGTTGGACGCCCGTTTCGGCCGTTTGTGACACCAGAACTGTGTTGTCGGTCACCGCGGGCACACGGCATGTCTGATTGACGTGCCGTCTGCTCGACCACTTCAGAAATCACTCTCCCATATTTTTCGTCTGATTTCAGGCCATTCCGACTTTGTTCGGCCCATTTGGACCCCCCTCACGCGCGTTTACGAAGCGCGCGCATCACTTAAAACACGAATATTGAGTCGTACCGCGCAAACCGCACGTCCGATTGACGTTCCGTCTGCGCGTACACGTCACGAATAATAATTAGAATGTTTCACGGTGGTTTCAGCTCAATCCGAGGTCGTCCGCTATGAATTTGACCGTTTGACGCCCGTTTTGGCCGTTTATGACACCAGAACTGCGTTGTCAGTCACCTCGGGCACACGGCACGTCCGATTGACGTGTCGTCTACTCGACCACTTCAGAAATTACTCACCCGTATTTTTCATCTAATTTCAGGCCATTCCAACTTCGTTCGGACCATTTGGACCCCCTCACGCGCGTTTACGAAGCGCGCACATCACTTAAAACACAAATATTGAGTCGTACCGCGCAAACTGCACGTCCGATTGACGTGCTGTTTGCGCGTACACATCAAGAATAATAATTAGAATGTTGCACAGTGGTTTCAGCTCAATCCGAGGTCGTCCGCTATGAATTTGACCGTTTGACGCCCGTTTTGGCCGTTTATGACACCAGAACTGCGTTGTCGGTCACCGCGGGCACACGGCACGTCTGATTGATGTGTCGTCTACTCTAACACTTCATAAATCACTCACCCGTATTTGTCGTCTGATTTCAGGACATTCCGAAATTGTTCGGCCCGTCTGGACCACCCTCACGCGCGTTTACGAAGCGCGCGCATCACTTAAAACATGAATATTGAGCCGTACCATGCAAACCGCACGTCTGATTGACGTTCCGTCTACGCGTACACATCACGAATAATAATTAGAATGTTTCACGGTGGTTTTAGCTCAATCCGAGGTCGTCCGCTATGAATTTGACTGTTTGACGCTCGTTTTGGCCGTTTATGACACCAGAACTGCGTTGTCGGTCACCGCGGGCACAGGGCACGTCCCATTGACGTGCCGTCTACTCGACCACTTCATAAATCACTCACCCGTATTTGTCGTCTGATTTCAGGCCATTCCGACTTCGTTCGGCCCGTTTGGACCCCCCTCACGCGCGTTTACGAATCGCGTGCATCACTTAAAATACGAATATTGAGTCGTACCGTGCAAACCGCACGTCCGATTGACGTTCCGTCTGCGCGTACATGTCAAGAATAATAATTAGAATGTTGCATGGTGGTTTCAGCTCAATATGAGGTCGTCCGCAATGAATTTGACCGTTGGACGCCCGTTTTGGCCGTTTATGACATTAGAACTGCGTTGTCGGTCACCGCGGGCACACGGCACGTCCGATTGACGTGCCGTCTGCTCGACCACTTCAGAAATGACTCTCCCGTATTTGTCGTCTGATTTCAGGCCATTCCGACTTCGTTCGGCCCGTTTGGACCCCCCTCACGTGCGTTTACGAAGCGCGCGCATAAGTTAAAGCACGAATATTGAGCCGTACCGCGCAAACCACACGTCCGATTTACGTTCCGTCTGCGTGTACATGTCAAGAATAATAATTAGAATGTTGAACGGTGGTTTCAGGTCAATCCGAGGTCGTCCTCTAT
This sequence comes from Viscum album, assembly GCA_963277665.1. NCBI lineage: Eukaryota > Viridiplantae > Streptophyta > Magnoliopsida > Santalales > Viscaceae > Viscum > Viscum album. Next base: position 1,070,001,171 of record OY728121.1, on the reverse strand, counting down.
GAATTTGACCGTTTGATGCCCGTTTTGGCCGTTTATGACACCAGAACTGCATTGTCGGTCACCGCGGGCACACGGCACGTCCGATTGACGTGTCATCTGCTCTACCACTTCATAAATCACTGACCCGTATTTGTCGTCTGATTTCAGGACATTCCGAAATCGTTCGGCCCGTTTGGACCACCCTCACGCGCGTTTACGAAGCGCACGCATCACTTAAAACACGAATATTGAGTCGTACCGTGCAAACCGCATGTCCGATTGACATTCCGTCTGCGCGTACACGTCACGAATAATAATTAGAATGTTTCACGGTGGTTTTAGCTCAATCCGAGGTCGTCCGCTATTAATTTGACCGTTTGACGCCCGTTTTGGCCGTTTGTGACACCAGAACTGCGTTGTCGGTCACCGCGGGCACATGGCACGTCCAATTGACGTGTCGTCTGCTCGACCACTTCAGAAATCACTCACCCGTATTTGTTGTCTGATTTCAGGACATTCCGACTTCGTTCGGCCCATTTGGAACCCCCTCACGCGCGTTTACAAAGCGCGTGCATCACTTAAAATACGAATATTGAGCCGTACCGCGCAAACCGCACGTCCGATTGACGTGCCGTCTGCGCGTACACGTCACGAATAATAATTATAATGTTTCATGGTGGTTTCAGCTCAATCTGAGGTCTTCCTCTATGAATTTGACCGTTGGACGCCCGTTTTGGCCGTTTATGACACCAGAACTGCGTTGTCGGTCACCGCGGGCACACGGCACGTCCGATTGACGTGCCGTCTGCTCGACCACTTCAGAAATCACTCTCCCGTATTTGTCGTCTGATTTCAGGCCATTCTGACTTCGTTCGGCCTGTTTGGACCCCCCTCACGCGCGTTTACGATGCGCGCGCATCACTTAAAACAGGAATATTGAGCCGTACCGCGCAAACTGCACGTCCGATTGACATTCCGTCTACGCTTACACGTCACGAATAATAATTAGAATGTTTCACGGTGGTTTCATGTCAATCCGAGGTCGTCCGCTATGAATTTGACCGTTTGACGCCCGTTTTGGCCGTTTATGACACCAGAACTGCGTTGTCGGTCACCGCGGGCACACGGCACGTCCGATTGACGTGCCGTCTGCTCGAACACTTCATAAATCACTCACCCGTATTTGTCGTTTGATTTCAGGCCATTCCGAAATCGTTCGGCCCATTTGGACCACCCTCACGCGCGTTTACGAAGCGCGCGCATCACTTAAAACACAAGTATTGAGTCGTACCGCGCAAACCGCATGTCCGATTGACGTGCCGTTTGCGCGTACACATCGCGAATAATAATTAGAATGTCTCACGGTGGTTTCAGGTCAATCTGAGGTCGTCTGCTTTGAATTTGACCATTTGACACCCGTTTTAGCCGTTTATGACACCAGAACTGTGTTGTCGGTCACCGCGGGCACACGACACGTCCGATTGACGTGCCATCTGCTCGACCACTTCATAAATCACTCACCCGTATTTGTCGTCTGATTTTAGGGCATTCCGAAATCGTTCGGCCCGTTTGGACCACCCTCACGCGCGTTTACGAAGCGCGCACATCACTTAAAACATGAATATTGAGCCGTACCGCGCAAACCGCATGTCTGATTGACGTGATGTTTGCACGTACACGTCACGAATAATAATTAGAATGTTTCACGGTGGTTTCTGCTCAATCCGAGGTCGTCCACTATGAATTTGACCGTTTGACGCCTGTTTAGGCCGTTTATGACACCAGAACTGCGTTGTTGGTCACTGCGGGCACACGGCAGGTCCGATTGACGTGTCGTCTGCTCGACCACTTCATTAATCACTCACCCGTATTTGTCGTCTGATTTCAGGACATTCCGAAATCGTTCGGCCCATTTGGACCACCCTCATGCGCGTTTACGAAGCACGCGCATCACTTAAAACACGAATATTGAGCCGTACCGCGCAAACCACACGTCCGATTGACGTTCCGTTTGTGCGTACACGTCAAGAATAATAATTAGAATGTTTCACGGTGGTTTTAGCTCAATCCGAGGTCATCCTCTATGAATTTGACCGTTTGACGCCCGTTTTGGCCGTTTATGACACCAGAACTGCGTTGCCGGTCACCGCGGGCACATGGAACGTCCAATTGACGTGCCGTCTACTCGACCACTTCAGAAATCACTCACCCGTATTTGTCGTCTGATTTCAGGCCATTCCAACTTCGTTCGGCCCGTTTGCACCCCCCTCACGCGCGTTTACGAAGCGCGCGCATCACTTAAAATACGAATATTGAGCCGTACCGCGCAAACCGCACGTCCGATTGACGTGCCTTCTGCGCGTACACGTCACGAATAATAATTAGAATGTTGCACAGTGGTTTCAGCTCAATCTGAGGTCGTATGCTATGAATTTGACCGTTGGACGCCCGTTTTGGCCGTTTTTGACACCAGAACTGCGTTGTCGGTCACCGCGGGCACACGGCACGTCCGATTGACGTGCCGTCTGCTCGAACCCTTCATAAATCACTCTCCCGTATTTTTCGTCTGATTTCAGGCCATTCCGACTTCGTTCGGCCCGTTTGGACCCCCCTCACGCGCGTTTACGAAGCGCGCACATCACTTAAAACACGAATATTGAGTCGTACTGCGCAAACCGCACATCTGATTGACGTGCCGTCTGCGCTTACACGTCACGAATAATAATTAGAATGTTGCACGGTGGTTTCAGCTCAATCCGGAGATGTGGTGTGGTCGGCACCACTCAAAGTGTCCGTCTTTTGTTTCAAAAGGACGTCATTTTAAGTGAAAAGCATCAACTGACATACGGAAAACCGACCAAACGCATTACGAATCTGTTGATAATTTATCCCAACAATACATGGGTCATATGTGACATGTACAAGCCAACCCGGGATGAATCCGAGTCGCGGTGTGGCCAGGATAAGTCTAAGTGGCTCTCTTTTGTTTAAAATGGACACCATTTTATGTACATACGGAAAAATGACCAAACGGATTCGGTTTCCGTTGAAACTTTAGGAGAACGATCCATGGGTCATATGTGACGTGTACGAATCATCCCCGCCTCAATCCGACATGCGGTACGGATGACACCACTCAAAGTGTCCGTCTTTTGTTTCAAAAGGACGTCATTTTAAGTGAAAGGCATCAACTGACATACGGAAGAACGACCAAACGCATTCGGATTCTATAGATACTTTAGCACAATGATCCATGAGTCATATGTGACGTGTACAAGTCAACCCCGTCTTAATCCGAGATGCGGTGTGGCCGACACCACTCTAACTCTGTCTCTTTTGTTTAAAATATTCATGATTATAAATGAAAAGAACAACTGGCATACGCAAAACCGACCAAACGCATTCGGAATCTTTTGATAATTTATCACAACGATCCATGGGTCATATGTGACATGTACGAGCCAACCCGGGATGAATTTGAGTCGCAGTGTGGTCAGGATTAGTCTAAGTGTCACTTTTTTGTTTAAAATGGACAACATTTTAAGTACATACGGAAAACCGACCAAACGCATTCGGTATCCATTTAAACTTTAGGAGAACGATCCATGGGTCATATGTGACGTGTACGAATCAGCCCCGCCTCAATTGGAGACGCGGTGTGGTCCGCACCACTCATAGTGTCCGTCTTTTGTTTCAAAAGGACGTCATTTTAAGTGAAAAACATCAACTAGCATACGGAAAACTGACCAAACGCATTCGGATTGTGTCGATACTTTAGCACAACGATCCATGGGTCAAATGTGACGTGTACGAGTCAACCTCGCCTCAATCTGAGGTGAGGTGTGGCCGGTATCACTTCAGGTGTATGTATTTTGTTTAAAATGGATATCATTTGAGGTAAAAATATATGGTATAGAAAAAACCGATCAAATTATGAATTGAATTTCGGATTCCACATATAATTGTCATCTAAATTTTAAATTGAATTCTATACGAATTATGTACGTTTATAATTACGTTATGAATTATAATTAAATTATGGATGTGTATAGTTTCAGGATCCATTATATGTTAAATGTGTATGAATTTGTTTGTAATTGTATATGTATGTTTTATTTTATTGCAGGTACAATAATTGGATTGAAAATGAGGTCAAAATGAGGCCTGATGGACCGGGGCCTGATGGACAGGGGCTGTGCAAATTGCAGGCTGCTGCAATTTGCAGCATAGGATAGGCCAAAGGTTTAAAACCGTTGGCATATAATCCTAAAGAAGTTTTTACCAACGGTTCATTGAACCGTTGGTAAATATCTCTTTTCCCAACGGTTCTAAACCGTTGGTAAAGAGTTCATACATGGGGATATCCCAACGGTTTGGGGAGAACCATTGGGAAAACTATCCCAAAACTGATATTTCCCAACGGTTCTCCCAAACTGTTGGGAAAAACTATCCCAACGGTTTGGGAGAACCGTTGGGATAGGGTGGCTTTTGTGAGCCTATACCAACGGTTTCCAGTAAACCGTTGGGAAAACCTTTTCCCAATGGCTTACTTTCCCATGGTTATCAGAACCGTTGGTATATCATATACCAGCGGTTAGAGGGGCTTTCCCAACGGTTGTGAACCGTTGGGAAATATTATATTTCCAGTAGTGTAAAATGACCACCTTGTTAGTTATCAAGGTCAATACCCTTGGGACATCAAGGCATCAATAATTTATACCTAACCTCTGGGTAGATCTCACGGTCAATACCCCCTGGGTCAACATAACATAAATAATCATAAACGACCCCCAGGTAGCTCTCTCGGTTAATACCCCCTAGTTCAAAATCTACACCAAGGATCCCACGGTCCTATGTAAATAAACATGGAAACCCCCATTGTTTTCTTAGTCCAAGGATCTCATGGTCCACAGGAAGATTAGTGTGAATACAACATTCATTAATGGATCTACATTCAAATCAAACTATTACATGGATCAACTTTAATCAAAGCGTAAAACATGCTTCATATATTACCGATCAACTCCATCCTAAAGAAATCAAGGAATTGAAACATGATATGCCTCATCAAAATCCTAGTCTAAACAGACAATAATAGTCGAACAAGGGGACACACACATGGGGTGTCCCATAAACAAGGGTTTACAAACTTAGGCATAGTCAAAAACCCTTAATCAAACAACCAAACCATATCAGGTGTTAAATATGGTAAAAATCCAAAATACAGAATACCCAAAATGTGGTTATTCGGAACCTTAAGCATATAAAATCAAAAGACTATCAAAGGAAGGCACAAACCACCTACCCTGCTATTTTACGATGAACACTCTTGAATATAGGCCCTTGAATCGGCCTAAAATGATGTAGATCTACAAAAAGGTTAAAATCGTTCAACCTTGAATAATCCAATAGAGAAGAGTAATCAATAAGACAGGATCCAGAAGTATTAAAAAATCACTGGTTGATTCCAATGCACCTTTAGGAGTTTGAATCATACCTTGGATGGAGAAACGGTGTCTTGGACTTTGATCGTCACTCCCAATCTCTCCTGGATGAAACAAGGTTAGAAGAAGGTATTTCTGGAGATGAGATGCGACCCTGCTCCAATTAATCAATTAAAAAAAGTACAATGTGTGTTAATTTAATCTACAAGTCGTGTACTAGACTCAACCAGCTCCCACTTTATGTGGTCTTCTAGGTCACCTACTTGTCCATGTACTTGGCCGTTACACAGCTAGTACATGGTAATTCGTGGAAACTGGTTACATGGCATGTACTCAAGAGTACACATCATGTACTTAAATAATTTCCAAATCTTCCTTTTCCCTCAAAAACAACACGAAATTAAGATCCATACCTAAAATGGAGATTCAGGTTCCTACACTCTCTATATAAGAATGCATCCCAAACCTGAAACTAATGCATCATAGAGGACCACATAGACATACCCATCCTTTCGAAGAATCAACACAAGCCCATTAATCAAAATAATTTTCATCTCAAAAAAATAACTGAATTTATTCTTCCTAAGAAAAAATTACTCCCTTCCATGTTATAGCACTCATTGGAGATGCCAACTTTGATAAATCATTTATGAACCATCAATAATACCAAGCTATTCCCAAGAAGCACCAAATCATTAAAACATTTTGTGGCTATTCCCATGTCATTATAGCCCTCGCCTTCTTAAGATCAACAAAAATACCATGTTTTGACACCATGTGTTCTAATAATTTCACTGTCTAAATCTATAAATCATATTACAAAGTAATTTTATAAAATTTGTGATTTGTCAATAAACACGAAGCTGTTATCAGATGATTCACATGATCCTCCTTGAAAAAATAGTAAACAAAGATGTTATCCACAAATACTACAACAAAAATTATCATGATACTTGAGGAAAATCGTGTTCATTAATTCCGTAAAGACTTAATGAGAATCGATTAGACCAAAGGGAATAACAACGTACCTATAATGGTTGTACCTAATCCAAAAGAGGTTTTCTAAATGTTAGATTATTTTATCCTCAAATTATGGTAACCATTGTGAAGATAAATCATTGAGAACGAGTTTTCTCCTATAAACTAATCAAATAGGTCATATATCTATGGAAACATATACTTTTTCAATACCATCACTTGATTTATCTTTTGGTAATTAACACATAGGTTAAGTGAATCATAATCTATCTTAGTAAAGAGAACCAGATCCATCTAGGGTGGCACACAAGGGTGTAAAAAGCCTTTATCTAGAATATTATCCAAGTAAGTCTTCCACACTTTAATATTAGCTTGTTCTATCTAATAAGAAAGAATAGAAACTAGTTGAGTACTAGGATCTATGTCAATAGATAACACTACCTCCCTTACCATTTTAAAACCAGAGAAATCAGAAGTAAAAATTTCAATAAACTCAACAACAACTAGATTGATATCAACGCTCAAATATTCTTTCTCCAGATCAAAATAAATCACTGATATTAATTTCCCAAACTACAAATAAGAAGTACTAGACCATCATGACCTTCAGTCCCATTATCCAAGAAATAAATGGGACAAAATATTGGTTGTAGTAAAGGATACCTATCAGAGATGACATGAAATCCGAGAATTATTGGCAATGAGCCAATCCATCTTCAAAATGATGTCATGTGGTTTCATGTCAGGATCTAGACAACTCCAAGAAGGCTCGAAATCTGATAGAGAGAAAATACAAGATGGGCTATGGAGACACTGATCTATCTTCATAATAGGTGGTGTAGTAATATCCACTACGTAAGATAAAAAATCCTTAGTATTACTTAATAGATTAACAATATGGGTTGAAATAAACAAATGATTTGCATCATTTTCAAATAAATTAGTCACTAGTGACAAAGCAATAGTGATAGTTCCTCTCATGGTCGTTCGACCCGTACCTGCTTCCTCTAGAGACTCTTCCACTACGTTAATAATCTTGAGTCCAAATTCTTATTTTTAGAACCCTTTTGTCCATGAAGAATCTGAGCATCTCATAGTTTTATGAGGATATGATGATCCCATGCCACTATGATAAGTATAATAAACATGGGTGAATTTCTATATGTGACCAAAGAACCCACAAGAACCACATACAGTGGGTACCTCAGTGAAACCCCTCTAAGAATGCCCCGGATTTACACACTATTGATAAATTGGTGGGTCTCTTCCAAGTACCGTAAAAGGATTAGAGTGACCTAGTTGTTGATAACCACCATGTGAATCATCACTCTTCTACTTCATTTTAAAGAAACACACACTTCCACTATGAGAGAAAAAACTCCCAATAACCCTGACATTCCAGACATATCCATTTCAACCATCTGCACTCAATCCAGTACATCATAATAAGAAGGAAGCTTCAAAAAGAAATCCTAAGAACATATGTCCTATTGAAGTCCCAACAGGAACCTTTGAGACTTCACCTTCTCATTTGATACTATCTCATATTTGAAATTAATGATCTTAGTAAAATAGTTTGGGTACCAAATCATTATCTTTTCATCCTTATCAAGTTTGATAAAACTCTATATCCTAGTCCAACAGTATCACTCTGGATAGAAATAATCATTGAAAATAACGATGATGTCTTTCCACTTGAAGCCTTCATGCCTATTCATCATCACAATAGTGTCCCACAATCTCCTGCTCATACCTTCTAGAATTATGTTGTCACACTTCACCTTGATTTAATCAGGTGTCTCTAAGAACCCTATTAAATGCTTCATATTTCTTAACCAATCCTTAGAAACTTGTGGATCATTTTAGATAATGAACTCTTATGAATTGTACTGAATAAATTCCCGATAACAGTCATGGATAACATCCATTTCAGGTTCCATTGTTGGATCCTAAAAGGGAATTGGGGATGGTTCATGTCCCACATCATGGTTAGTAGGCACAATCACCTAAAATATATTTGGTTCCACTAGAGGATTTTTTTCATTGAGTTTAAGCAGTAGGTTCCTCCAAGATCCGATTCACATTTCTTCTCAAAGAAATGATGCTACACAATATCAGAAGACTACAAGGAATACATTATATGAAGGCTCAAATATAGGAATGAGGTAAATTAATCCCAACAGATAGACAATGAATATTAAGATCTCAATCTATCCAAATCAAAACCAGATAAAATACTAGAACTAATCATCAAGATGGCTTTCCATAACCACCCATGGAAACATAAGGTTCATTATGGTTAGATCAGGCCAGGAACTCAATCACAACTACCTCCTACATCCTGATAGGATTTCAAAATACATAATGAATTCAAGGAAAAAACTCAACCTATATAATTGATGCCACTTTTTCATGAATTGGCCTGGGTATGATAGTAACCCAACACACAAATTTGTTCTGACATGGTATGAACAGTGTTTCTAATCCCCATGAGTTGGATACTAGAACTTGGCATCATAAAAATTAATGTGGGAATGGTTTTTTCACAAACATTTAGGAAGCAAGATAAAAAATCAATATTCATACAAATGAAACTCCAATGGGATAAGTGTACCAAAAGTCAAACAGGCATAACAATGAAAAATACAATAGAAATTTACCGAAAAAACTGAAAGATAAACATCCCAATCCCCAACAGATTCAACTGTCTAAGTCCACATATCAATATCTAGAACCATCTCCAAGTGGGGCTTTACTCATACTGAATCCTGGAAGGAGATAATCTAAAAACACCTGAATCATTGGTATGGGTGAACTAAAATCCAAGACGTGTCTCAATAAGGATTCAATAATAAAATTACGACATTAAATTAACCAAATAAGAGACTTAAATTTTAAACAAATAGGTTTTTCATTTTAGAAAAATATTTAAAAAAATCAGGATTCACATTTCCAATGATGAAAATTCTTTTCAGACAATGTAAATACTTTAAATAGGTGGTGATTTATACAAATGGATTATGTAAATAATTTTATATATAATATATATATATATATATATATTCCCAAGTCATGTAAAATATCTCAAAACATTTTCATACATTTATATCTCATATATAAACAAGAGATAAACATTATCATCTTCCAGGAGGTACGATAGTTCTAGTTATGGGATCCTCACACACTCATGTGATAAACCACAATGTGTATACATATCCCTTATCACTAGAAAAATAGGACTCTTCGATGACCCATTGGGGAAATAATATATGTAACCATGTTTTTCAAGCATTGTAAAGCATCAATTTGTTTCTTGGGAAATTCCAACCTAGCATGTTTATCCCAATAACTCACTAACTACCTAGGATTTCATGTGGTCTAGTAAAATTCAATGATGGGAAATTTATATTAATCAACATTAAAATACAATTAAATATAATTCCCTTATTTCAAAAATGAAAATTTTTCATTAAAACTCCAAATTGGGTTTTTGATCAAAATATATCTTTTTCCAAGGCAAAACCCAAATGATTCTGTTATAACAATTTAATTCCATTTTCACAAATAAGAATTTTAAATAAACTCACAATAAGATTTCAAAATTCACTTCCCCATTTAAATTAAAAATTTTAATTTCAATCAGTTTCCATCAATTTCACCAAAATCCCCCAATTCACGGGAATAGGGGTTTTCATAATGTTTCTTTCAAACCCATTCCACAATTTAAATTAAACAATTTAAATTTTACTAATTTCAATAAACACACCCCAAATCAATGGACTTGGATTTATTTTCTAAATTCATTACTAAATCCAATATTAAAACCCCAATTTAATGTAATTGGGCTTTTTCAACAAAATAATTGAAAGAAAATTAATTGAATTCAAGAAATTTCATTTAAATCAAAACATTGGATTTCAAAAACTATTAATTTTTAATAAATATTTGGAATCATGAAGGAACCACCTACCTAGGGATTAATGGGTCTCTTACTGCCAAACCCTAATCATCATTTTCTAATTAATAAAAATGGATATAGAAATCCAAGAATCAAACCAACATTTAGATCCAAAACATCAGGTATTATATCCAAAAATCAACATGGGGATCGAAAAATCCATAGGGAGAGAAGGTAATAGAGAGGGAGAAAAATAATTGGATTAGGAAAATAATTGGGAGAGGAAGACCATCATTTTTCGAGCATCAATATTCTTTCAGTAGCGTATATAGGATCCAAAATATCCACCTGGGTGCTCCCGATGAAGAAGAGATCATATTGGGTCATGTTAGGAACATCTGGCACCCAAAGTGATGGTTTTGAGATTTAAAAATATATTTTTGGTATTAATTAAATCTCTTTACAGGTTAACTAAGTTGGTCCATATGGTTAGAACTAACATTACACCCTGGTTATGCGCCTATTTTAATTGTGTCGCACAATTTATTCTAAGAGGGAACATGGTTGGACAAACAATTCCCTAGCCATTCAAAATCCCACTACCTAGTTGTCAATGGTTTTCCTTGTGAGGGATCATTTTTTGGGAAAACCACATGTCAACTGTGCACTGGCCCATAAACTTTCAAAACATTAAAAATTTCACTTTATTTTCCCTCAAATGAAACCCAAACAATCGATGTTTAATAAGATGGGTTTAGTAATACATGAAATCAGAAATATGATGTTACAAGTACATTGAGGGAGCTTCATATAATCACCATGATAAGTAAATTCCTTTTTTGGTTGGATGAAGGGACTCCTTTGGAGTTACAATCGAGGAATGATGTAAAGAAAGCCTTATGTTGAGGGAGATCACCAAGAGATTTTTTATTTTTTTTAAAATAGGTGGTGACTCAATCAAAGACCAAGGCACAATTTATTTCTCAAAAAGAAGGAGAGTTACAAAAGTCTGAAAGGAGGAATCTTGTTACAATATTTGTTGAAAAAAGGGAGCGAATAATCAGGAAAATCATCCAACCAAGTAATAACCTGATTGACCCCCTTGTTGGCAAGACTATAAGCAACCTTGTTTACTTCGCAGAACACATGTGTGGCAATGTAGTTGTGATTCCTGAGCGAAGCAAGACAATTCATCCATCGAGAGGTAAGTGACCAAGCACGGTGCACCACCCCCTTCCAGATAGATTGGAAAACAGTGGTGGAATCACATTTAATCCACAGCTTGTTCCATCCCTTTTGCATGGAAAAGTACACCGCATGAATGAATCCCAAAATTTCCACTTCCAAAGCCGAAGCCGTATCACATCCACCGAAGAAACAACCATGGAATATTCCAAGAAAGTCTCTGAAGATGGCACCATAGCCTGCCGGACCCAGGTTCCCTCTAGAGGTGCCGTCGACATTCACTTTGATCCATCCTGGAAGCGGGGCTTTCCAGAAGACCTCAAAGGTATGTCAGGGATGCCTATAAGAGCCTGCAATTTGAAGACGATGGAGGATCACAAAATCACCAACAGAGTTGTCACAATGATCCTTCTGAAGAGAGGCATCATCCTTGATGGCAATGAGAATAAACGTTTTACCTACATTGATATTTAATGAACAATTATTATGAATAAAATTATTTCTATCATACCAGATCACATGAAGAAGCTCTGCCACCATAGACAGAAAAAGATTCCTGATTTGCTTGGAAGAATCCCAAATCACACAGTGTAGAAGATGAGAGCTGATAGAAGCAAGAGGTGACCATCTGCAACCTAAAATGTCAGAAATGTGATTCCAAAGAGCTGCAGCTGTAGCACAAGACAGAACCAAAATATTATCATCCTCATGGTGTTGGTTGCACAGGTGACATCTAGAACAAAGAGAAATCCAAAAGTATTTAAGACACACATCAGTGGGGACCCTATTATGAGAAACATGCCAAATGAGAGTAAAGCGCGAGGGCTTGATCCAAGGTTTGTTAAAAGCTTTCAACCAAAAAAAGTTAGAAACAAAATTACTAAAGTTGTTTTTTTAGAAACTTTTAGAATCCAGGAATCCATTAAAAGAAGGTTTTCAAATGAAGAAAACATCAGTGTCAGAAAAATGATAAATTTCAATGATGTGACTAATATGATTTGGAAGGGTGATGTCATGAGAGTTAACAACATCACTTATAGAGTAGTTGGTGTTCACAGGACTAGTGTCAGGCGTTATCATAGAGATTAAAGGGACACTGATCCAATTTTCCAGCCAGAAATTCATAGAAAAATAAGCAATAACCATCCATCTAGAGTTGCTCATGATTTTATGGAAAGAATGTCTGATGGATGGCCCAGATGGAAGAAGTGATGTAACCCAAGTTACCATTCCAAATCTTGGTCACAAATCTTTTCTTAAGAAAGAACAAGGAATCATAATTTGTATGAATCAGATTCCAAGTCATTCTAGCGTGAAGAGATTCATTAAAAAGCTTAAGATTCTTAATACCAAGACCACCCTTATCCTGGGGTTTACAACATGTGACCCAAGGTATGGTGACAAGTTTTCTTTCAATCGTACTACCATTCAAAACAAAAAATTTAATGCAAACATTGATTTTTTTGAGAAGGCTTGCATACCAATTGTAAACCATGATATTTTTGATGATAAACCTAATGTTTGAATTATTTTTTCATAATCGAGATAACTATTGGTTTTTCATTTGTATTTTTTATATTTTTGGATAGTGTAACTAGAAAATACTAGTTTTCTCATAGGATATCTTGTACCTATTTAAATATAGACTTGGGGAAGTATAAGTGTGGGCTTTATTCTTGTTATAGTTTGTGATGATCCAGAGGTTGTGTATCCTAAACGAACTAGTGTTCATGTGAAGGTATGGAAAAGTAAATGAATATGATATGTATTTAGTAGGATACATCACCAAAATAAGGTTATGGGATTTGGGGAATGTTCTTGAAGTAATCTCAGTGTGACTTGAATTAAAGGTGCTATAATCCAGCTTTTGTGATGTGTCAGATATTGAAGTTGAGGGATTTTTAAAATTTTCTGATAGAGGTATTTTGATTTTATTTCTCTCATGTTGTTATATACGATCGATGGGGAACCACATCGGTAATGTCATTGGGTTGAGATGGGTATATTTTAAGGTCCATCCATGGTCTTTTGAGGGAAATCCAGTGAAACCAAGTAAGACTGGGTTGATTGGAGTAAAACCATTTAGATAAAATTGAGGACATAGGGAAGTTTATTCATATATGATTGGGTGTGACGAGTTGAGAATTATTCCAATAACATCATTAGGATTCCATGGGTGTTCTTTTATAGAAAATTATGAAGGAGGAAGTATCATGATTCAGAATTGGATGTTTAAGGAAAGAACCTATGTCTAGGAGAACAATAGGTTAGCTGTGAAATAAAATGGAAATGTGATTATAGTTTTGTTTAAACAGGATTGAGTAAGTAATTTCTAGATTGTTAATAGGTTTTATGAGTGTTATCTTGGGTTTTAGTGGATTAAGTACCATATGTTTAAAAGTGTCTCTCAGAGGCACGTTCAACATTTGTAAACAAAATGGTCATTTGAATAGGAGTCCAAAACCAGTGTAGTTTGGGTTGTTTATTTTGATTATCACAAAGGCTTCTTGAGGATGAGAATATCTATGTTATGGAATTTTTAAGATCTCGTATTTTGGATGGGTCAAAATTTTCAAAGTTTTTTTTTCATTTGGTGGATGGAATAATCAAAAAACTGGGCACAGAATATAATTCCATGATTTGTAACGCATTAACATGTTATTTTTGTATTAGGATTAAGCCTCATAAGGTGTCTTGAGAGTTTGGGTGAGTTTCAGATGTGTGTGGATTTGAAAACACATTTTTGGGAGAAGCATCTTGGGGTGCATGGTTAGTGAACAATTAGTTCATATTGTGCACACAAAATTGTGTGGTTGTTTTGCATAGAAACATGGTTTGTTTAAACCATGTGAGAGATCCCTCATGTCTAATTAAAACCTAAAAATAATTTCATAGGTGAATCACATGGTGTGTGCATGGTTTGTATAATCATGCACCTAACCTTTATGATGGGATAGCTCTTGGATAGTGGTCGTCCATGGTGAAGGCACAATTTTATTCACCATAAACCTAGATAATACAAATCATGGGTTTCTAGATAGTGTCCAATGCATAGTATGTTCATGGTTTCGAATACCATGTATACAAATCATGAACCCCATTAAAAAGGGTAAAATTACCATTTTTCCCTTTTTTCTTAAAATGTAATCCACTCTTTCTCCACCCTCAAATTCACAATAACTCCCCAAAATGGGAGATATCCCCAATTTTCCCTTCCTCTCAGATTTGATGAATCTCATTTTTTTTGAGCTCGGATTCAACTATCAATCATCACATTGGATCCCTCTTGGTTATTCTAATTTTCCTGTTTCTTTCATTTACATTTTTTCTTACAGTCATGGATGATATTTACATGCAAGATCATATGCCCTATTTTCAAGGTTCTTTTCTAGTTTCACCATTTTCACTAATTTAGGCTCAAAACCAAGGGTGATATTATATGAGTATTGATTTTTATGAATGAGGAAGGTGGTAAAATAATTTTTCATAAAATTATATTTGTTTATATCATGCACTATTGTCCCACTTTCCAAATCTTTAACACATTGCCTCTAAAATTAATACCCCTTAAATTTTTTAACTATCCATTTACCTAGGAGGTGCTACGAGACCTTTTTACATGGTTAGAGGTTTACAAGCTCAACCCAAAACACCCCATTTCAGTGGGTTTGACTAAATACTCTTTGAATACCACTATATCATTGTAATTAAACTGCCTTTTTAGTGTTTTTAATTGAATCATACAAATATAATGATTAAATGGGCATAGTTGGAATGAAATATCAATGTTAAGACCATGTCACTTTTCCCCCTTGACTTCCTATTTCAAAATAAGTTGTACTATCTCATTAGAATGAATTACTATGTAAATTAAATGAATTTTTAAATAGCATAAATAACATCACATGAATCCTGGAAGGGGTTTGATATTAATCAAATATTTTAATTGTAAAATGAGTTGAATACACTCCAGTTGAAACTATTCACTACTTAAGGGAATTGACTAATGAATTTATTAGAGGAGTTGTTTAATCAAAAAATGAGATGGATTTTCCTCTTGTATTATGATAAAATAATAAATTCGGTATTTGATTATTATTAGAACATGGAAATTGGGTTTTCTAAAATGGGTAAGTTTTATTAAATATAATTATCCTCATCATTTTTTAGAATTATTAGATATGGTGCTCCAAACAATTTATTTAATATTATTGGACATGGTGATTCTATCCATTAATTTTTGAAATATTGTACAAGGTTATCCTCGCCTTATATTCAGAATTATTGGACATAGATCACCCTTTCATTTACTGGAAATTGTTGGACATGAGGCTCCTCCAAGTTTGTTATAAATTGATAGATATGGTGCAACATACCATCTTGGATTAGGATATTATACATGGAACTCCACATCATTGATTAGGATTTACAAACATTCCACCTCATATCCCCAGTTTTTATTATTGGACTAATTCCCATAACTAAAAATATTGTTCCTTTATGATATATGGTTTACATATCTAGCTTAGTTCGAAGTAGATATCGTCAACCAGGGACCCTATAAGGAGCCTGAACTCGATATGTCTTCTGTTTATATTTTTCCTACACTTACCATTATACCTGGACAATATTCCATTTTGTATTCATAGACTGGATAGAATTAGACACTTTTTATGTTGGCCTATTGAGTTTTCCTCACATCCTATTTAGAAGACTGATTAGTACCCAAATAGAACTCATGGGTGTAGGTTGGGATAATGGGAATCACCCAACTATGGATTCTTGATTTTCTATACTAGTATAGAGCATGGTAGAAGAAGAGTTAACTAGTTCTCATGATGCAATTATAGTTTAGCTATTTAGATTTTATATTTTTTATACCATGTACTGTATTTATTCCTATTTCCTTGTTCCCCTTTCTCCCCTTCTTGTATATCATCATGAAATCGTCATTTTTATATGACACTACATATGTATTTTAGATGTTAATTATTATCTAAATGTTTATTAATTCTTCCTTTTATTATTTCATCATTGAACTATATTATTCCAAGTACTTATTTATTGTTTATTATTGTGTTCACTCAAATAAAGAGGGTATTGTCTCCCCGCTATACCATCATATACCCTCACTACTAGTTGATAGTTTCCAATGTACGGGTAGTTGTGCATGAAGCCATGGGGCCCCTTCAGTTAGGTTACATATTAGTGAACTAGTCCTGGGATGTAACAATGTGGTCCATAGTAGTGTTGATCACAAATATGAAATCCCTATATCATATATATGAGAAAATAGAATTCTATCCAAATTATCAGTGCTACTAATTCTACTAAGGGGTCTTGTGTGATATCCATAAAACATACACATACCTATGTATGAACAAATCCACCATAATATGTACCATATATATATATATCATTTTTTACCTATATAATAACTTTTTCAATGATATTAAGTGACCAAAACACTTGGAATGATGCTAGTCTAGTACATGTCATTCGATATTTCCAGGATTATCTAAAAAAGACTATCATAGTCAATGAATACATCACATGTAATTCATAGAGAACATGAGTACATCACACATCCCTCATCCATGTAGATGGACACATCTCATGTTACTCAACCAATAATGTCTTTGAATTTCCTCATTTTAATTAAATCAAGGGCCAATTGTATATAATCAACATATAAGTAGAAAAACTCAATCTTGGTTGATCCCTGACCAATGAAATGATCAACACCTTCCCCAACCCCCTGATTATCTAATTCCAAATGACTTGTATAAGAAATGTATCAAATTATGAAGGTTCTCATACTTGGTACTCAAAAATCCATAGTAAGAGGGATTGATAATAAGAATAACCACCTAATTATTACCTTATGAATCTATTATTCATATCACATATATAACCCTTTGTAGAAATTATAAAAATCTATTAATTTAAATCATAACATATCATAAAACCCCAAGAGACTTTGATAATCATATATTATATCCAAGTGAAAGTCATATATCAAGAGGATATTATCATTACGTCATTGATATAAATATATTGCAACACACAAAAATTAATGATAAATAGATATTCCCTTTTCTATAAAAAAATTATATAGTATCCAAATATTACATCAGTATCTTAAGTATCATAATCCTAGAGACTCTACAAGACCATTGTGCTTCGACTATGATAATAGTTTTGTCAATGGATCCATAAAATTATAATATTAATCAACCCAACTAAACTAAAAATCTACCCTATTACTAATTTATATTATAAAATAGTATTTAGATATAATTTTTAGTCTTTTTGTGGTCAAAGTTTCTTAGAATAATAAATAGCTCCATTATTGTCCTAAAAAGTATGGAGTACACATTAAATTCTAGGAACTACCTTGAGTTCAGATACAAAATTAATTTTCTAATATATAGTGCATAAATCTATTCTACCTAAGTTGTTAATTATTTTGTTGTTGATTAATTGAAACATTTCAAATTAATAACTTGACCATTTAGTAAAACCATATTTTGATTTAATTTCAACTATATCAGATTGGAAACTAGAATCTATGTAACGCTTTACTTAGAGCATATAATATCCTCAAAATATTATGAATATACCCTTAATTATTCTCAAATAATTAATAATAGTATTCACAATAGTCATGTAACTCTCATTGAGATTGTAATGTTATATAGAAGTAATTATAAGATCGTAATTAACATCTGGTCAATTACACAACATGACAGACCTAATAGTTCCTATGGAAGATTCATCGGTAATTATATCCATCCATACTACCTCTTTAGAATAATTTGTAATCATTATAAGATTAATGGTACATAACACTGGTATATATCACTTTTTTGTTCTCTATACAAAACGATTTAGAATTTTACAAGTATAAGTTTTCTAAATGAATCAATGTAAACTCCTATAAATTTCTCTACAGATATGAATACCAAGTATATATACATATTCACCAATGTATTTTATTTATAATAATTTACTCATATATATGTTCATATTTTGAATATTTGACATATCATTTTTCATTAGTTATATTTCAGCTAAATATAGCACCACAAAGACTATGACACTCCCACAAATATTTTTTTATACATAGGAATCATCTATATTTTTTATGAAAATAAATTTTTTTATTGCATCATCAAATAGGATATCCCAAATCTAAGAGGATAAATTTAGTATATAAATAGACCAGTGAAACTTTAATACCTTACACTATAATAAAAACCGGGTTTAGCGGCGGTTTTGTGGCTGCAGTTCACAAAACCGCTGCTAAACGTTTTCGCCGAAAGGTTTCGCGGCGGTTTTTAATAAACTGCCGTGAAACCCATATTTTTTTTAAAACCAGACCCTTCCCTACCCCCACCACGTGTTTCCCCCAAACCCTCGATAACGACCCCATCTTCCCCTAACCTCCCCCCAGCCCTGGAGACCCCCACACCCTCCCTTCTTCCCCTAACCCCCCCGGCCCTGATGACCCCCAACCGTCCGGCAACCCCGTCCGGTGACCCGTGACCCCCAACCATCCGGCGACCCTGCGACCATCTTGGGTGAGATTAATTTTTAATTGAAACACACATTTATCACATTTCTTGTATTTTGTAGAATTAATGGAGGAATTATAAGATTTAATAGAAGAAACGGAGTGTGATGGAATGCATCCAAGGTTTAAGAGGCCAAAAATTTCCCAATTTACCTATATTAGGTTCCCAGTGGGAGTTCTATGGGTGAAATTAATTTTTTTTTTGAATCATAGGATACTCAATGACTCTAAACATGGTACCCAATAGATAATTGTGAAAAATTCATTATAAAAAGTTTTTTTGGGTCTTTTCAAACCCTTATTATTTCCAAAAAATCACCCCAAACATGGGATTTACTCTCATTTCCACTGTGATAGGTCCTATATGGTGATATTATCGATCTAATATCCCTCATGAGTGAACCAATATTTTTACTTATTTCTAGTTCGATTCGGTTGGACATTAGAGTTGATTTTAAATGAGGAAATGTCGGGTAACTCCTCTAATATTCCCTTTCTTCCCATTTCGTTAAGGTAATAGGGGTAATATTTACCCTTAAAATATAGGGATATTATAATATTTGGAATCTATTGGATTCTATCGGGTATAGCTATTTGAGATACATTTTCTTGTTGAATCTAAGGAAAACTCAGGGTTATATTTTTTAATTACATCTCCTTATATGATAAGGACCTAAATCCCTAATCTATCAACTTAGGCGGTTTTTACATTAAATGGTGGTATCTCTTGTAATCAAGTAAATTTAAAGGGGTATTCTATAAATAAATTGGTTAGTGCTACCCTTATTCCAACCCTCCTCATACAGAGTTACCTTGGATATAATTTGGGTCTAAGTGAACTTAATTAAAACCTAGGGTTAAAAAAATACTAATGTATTTTACTAGACCTCTAATTAAAAAAATTATTTAATGATTTTGTTCCTATATTTGAATGATGTGATTACCATTCTATATTGTTAATTCAAATCGTTTTTTTCTATTTTATATTTTCATATACTTCCTATTTCAGTGTTTAAATCACGTGAAACATCAATGGATACAAATTTACATTATCCACTACTATCTTTTAATATTTAATGACCTTTCATGCTCATTTTACATTATTTACTCACTTTATATGACATATGGATTATTTTTTTATTTTTCACTCTATTAGTCATGTTATAATATTTTTTGTATTATGGTATATATATTTTATCAAGTATAAACTTGTTTAAGGATAGGTTGGTGATTTCGAGATGGGCTTAAAATCCACCAAATCGTTATACAAATTTCCCCTTTTCTCTATAACGAGCAATAAAATTCACTTGACTCATTATATCAATTTCCCTTCCCCTAGGGTGGTTCACTAAAACCATGAAATCCACTGAAAATATCTACAAATATTTTTGGGTTCATAGATGTATATGTTTGTGTTATTTATAGGTACTAACACTACTTCCCATATAATATGGAATTGGATTATATCTACAATTTTGAGTTGAGGATTGAAGAATGTAGTAATGATAAGGACATTATCCATGAAAGGTGTTACCTTTACATACTCATTATTATTCTTTATTCATTGAGTTGGGTGGTCTTGGAAAACTTCCTTTAGTATATTCTGATTATGCTAGTATGTGAAAAATTATGAGCGCATTGACATGCCACATGCACAACCTAAATGATTGGAATTATCCATTCTTTCTAAAATCCTCATGTTGATCCCTCCCAAGGATCCATTTTTTCTCTCTTAGCATTATGTTTGGGACTTGAATTAACATTTTTGGTGTTCCAACCCCTCATGGATTTATGATATCCTTTGGAATCATGGATTAGTTAAAGATCTTTACATTGCATGTGAAATATGGAAAATGGTTTAAGATGATTTTGGTTATTCGTATCAATAGGAGGATTTGAAAATTAGGAATAAATGGTAAATTTAATAAGTGATGGGATGAATTAACTAATATGTCTTGTAATAATATTTTAGACCTGATTGATATATACTATCAGTGATTCATCCTAATACAATAGAATCCACCATTTGATATGAGATTATTAATTTTCCCCTTAGTGACACATTCCATGGGAAGACATAAGTGGTTATAGAATGTCTTAGCCCGGTTATATGGTTTATTTCCTCTTAAAATATGTCCCATGGGAAGATGTATGTAGTTATATCAATTCTAGGACTGCTGAGATGGATACTTTTTCCATTGGGGGTGAAGGCCATGGGAAGAAGAAAGTATTTCTATAAAGTCTATACCAATATTGGATACTTGGAATTATGATATTGGAAATTCATCCTGATTTAACAGAATCTTCCAGTATTTTGGGGAAATATGTCCTGATGTAGGAGGATCCACCTCAAGAAAGAGACACCCCACATGGAGTGGATGATGCTTTGGCTAACATATGGTGTCATCCTAGAGCCTAAGAGTATGTGGGTTTATTTTATATATATAATTAATTTATTAAATTAACACCCTTGTTTATCTCTTTATTGCATACACTATATGCTCAGACTAGACATGTTCAAACACCATGAGTGGTGGAATAATGAGTTATACTCACCCTATTTTGGCCACTATTTGGTAACTTTGAAGATTTCATGGATGTTGAACGATATCTTTAGTAAGAACATTTTATTTATAACCATGGGATTCTCAAACATGTTAGCAGAGATCTTCATAAGTTCTGAACTACTGTCACTTACTAAATATTTTAAATTTATTATGATTGAATTAATTATAATAGTTTGGGTTAAAGTTGTAAATTCATTTCTAAATAATTACTTCAAATTAACTGAGCTTAGGACTTGAAATATACATAAATGTTTGAAGTAAAAATTGGAAATGTCCTTTTTATTATATGAAATCCAAATTTTATGGTTTGCATTATTTTTTTTAATATGGGTTTTTTGAAATATTGAAGATAAATTTTTATTTTACTAAACACAAAACATATTTAAGTGAAAATAACAGACATCATTCATTAGTTTTTAAAAGAGATTTTAATGAGAACCCCACTATGGAAATCCAAGTGGATGAATTAAAATTGCACAACCTAATTATATAATGAATAACAAAGGTCTCTCCAAATTCAAGGAAATAATAAACACTATCAAATTAAAAGAGAGAGGTAAATTCAAATAGATAGTGAAAAGATTGAAAAGCATAAAGAGCGATGAAACATGATCAATTTTCATGAACTGACCTAGGATACCCATAATCTGGGTACCCAAGCTAGCATGAGATAAGTCTCAAAGGGTGTCATATAAGGAATAAATATTTCTAGTAATGTCGTTGTACTAATGGTATGAAAATCGTGCATCTTTGGTGTGATCAATGAAATCAATTTCAATGGGGTGTTTTTTGAGAAAACATAAATGTGTGATCAATAGTGTTATGATAAGTGTGTAACCCGATATTCTTACTGCTCCTCAATGAGGTGTTGACACTGTCTCCTAGGGAGCAAACTTGTTGGGTTTGTCTGGGCATGCTAAGTAAGTGGTAAATGTGATCAATGTATCATATTTATTATATTATGCATACATTATGATCAATGGGTCATCTTTATTATATTATGTTTCTGTAATCTTACATTATCGTATATATGAAACTCTTTCTCTATTTAGTAGTAACTATGTGTTTTAATTTTATTTATTATTGTGTAGGCACATTGTGATATACATGGATAAAAGCTGGATCACATTACCGAGGAACACACCTCAATATGTTAAGGGTTTGAATGAGTTTTTAGATTTTTCAATTTATAATCAATCTGTTGAATGGAGAATAATATGTTCATGTCCTAAATGTTAATTTAGAACATGGTTGAAGAGAGATGAAGTTTATGAACATTTAATACTGAAGCAATTCCCTGATCAATATTTGTATTGGATTTGTCATGGAGAATCGAAAAATACAGAAATATTGATGACTGATGTTAATCCACAAAATAAGGTCCCAAGTTCATCGACAATGGAAAATGAAATGAAAAACCTCATAAATGATGCATTCGGCACTGCAAGACACCACTATGAGCATAAAAACATATCGAAACAACCAGAAGAGGGTTCTACAAATTGCAATGTGACAAATGATGTTTTTGAGACTGTAACACAAGCAGATCAAGATTGTAACATATCATTGGATCCTCGTCTTGATTCTGTGGAGCCAAATCTAAGGGAAAACTTCAGTGAGGAAAATGCATTTCATGATTTAGTTGAAGATGGAAATCAAGATTTGTATAGTGGGTGTTTGAAATATTCAAAGCTTTCATTTTTGCTAAAGTCTTACCATATCAAATGTCTATGTGGAATTACAAATAAGGCAATTTCCATGTTATTAGAATTGATTCGTGATGCATTTCCTGAAGAAAAAATCCTAGAATCTATTTATGATATGAAAAAAGTTGTTAACAAGCTTGGTATGAATTATACAAAAATACATGCATGTCCCAATGATTGTATGCTTTATTGGGGAGAGGATTCAAGTAGACAGAATTGTAAGAAATTTTCTTCTTCTAGATGGAAGTCAAAGGGTGATGTTGGAAGTCTGATTGAACATAATTTCATGGAGAAGAAGAAAAGGAACAAACCTGCAAAAGTTTTGCGTTACTTTCCTTTGAAGCCTCGATTGCAAAGATTATTCATGTCATCAAAAACCGTCGAACACATGAAGTGGAATTCTGTAGATAATAACAATGATGGGTTAATGAGACATCCACGAGATTCCCAATCGTGGAAGAAATTTGATTCATTACATCCAAATTTCTCAGCTGATCCTAGGAATGTTCGATTGGGATTGGCTACCGATGGATTCAACCCATTTGGGACTTTGATTACCAGTTATAGCATTTGGCCAGTTGTTTTGATCCCTTATAATCTGCCTCCGTGGATGTGTATGCCACAAACATCTTTTTTCATTTCGATGATTATTCCTGGAAAACAAATGCCTGGAAATGATATTGATTTATATCTGCAGCCTTTTATTGAAGAATTGCAGGAGTTATGGAGCAACGATGTTGAGATATTTGGTGTTTCTTCTAAAACAATGTTCAAAATGCATGCTGCTTTAATGTGGACCATTAGTGACTTCCCTGGGCTTGGGAATTTATCTGGTTGGAACACTTATATGGGTTTGGATTGTCCCATTTGTAACTTTGATTTCAATCCCAAATGGCCACCTCACAGTAGAAAATGGTGCTTCTTGTGCCATCAAATATTTCTTAATGCATGTCGTAGATTTAGGCTGAAAAAATCAAAATTTAATGGTTCCATTGATCGTAGACCACCTCCAAAGTTGTTAATCGGTTCTGAAATATTGACACAGCTTGAAAATGATAAAACAGAATTTGGGAGGGTTCATCATTTGAATGATAGTGGAAAACTAGTGTAAAGTGCATCATCAAGTGAAATCAGAACGCAACAATGGAAGAAAAAAAGTATATTCTTCAAACTTCCATTTTGGGAATTTAATTTGTTGCGCTACAGTCTTGATGTGATGAATATTGAGAAGAATGTATGTGATAATTTGATTTTCACATTACTTAATGAGCATGGAAAGTTGAAGGATCATCTCAATGCACACAAAGACTTACAAGTAATGAACATAAAACGTGATCTCTGGCCAGATAAGAATGAAAAGTATGCTCCGACCATTTTTTCAATGAAAAATAGGGATAAAGATAAGTTCCATCAAATTTTAAAGAATGTGAAGGTATCTGATGGGTATTTGAGTAACATCTCGAGGTGTGTTGACTTGAAGAATCGTAAGTTATATGGATTGAAAAGTCACGATTCACATATTTTTTACAATAGTTACTACCATTGGAATTGCGTACATTATTACCTTAAAAAGTCACTGCTGTTGTACTCCAATTATGCACATTTTTAGGAAATTATGTGAGAAATCTCTACATCCATTTCAGCTTGACAACCTCCAGGAGAGGTTTGTATTGACCCTTTGTGCAATGGAGATGATCTTTCCTCCATCGTTTTTTACTGTCACGATGCATTTAACTGTGCATTTGGTTGAAGAAGCTAAATTAGGAGGCCTCGTTCATTATCGATGGATGTATCCAATTGAGAGGTATTTTATTTATATGTTTCCAGTTAAATAAAAAAATTTGGCATTTAAATAAATGCATAATATTATTATTTTATTTCACATATATCTTGGGAATTTGAAAGCATACGTGGGAAATAAAGCTCAACCAGAAGGCTTTATTGCTGAAGGCTATTTGGCCGAAGAGTGTCTCACCTTTTGGTCCAGATATTTGGATGATATTAAGAAAAGATTTAATAGAGTTGGGCATGTTGATGACACATTAAATTAATCTCAAATGCATCAGAAATCAAAAATATTTCCTGATTTTGGCCGATTAGTTGGGAGGACCTCATATGTGACACTGACAGAATTGTAATTATTACAGGCACATAGATATGTGCTGCTGAATAGTGAAATTGCAGATCCATTTATTGAAGAGTTGAGGATACAAACAAAGAGACGAATGAGAGGTTGAACACGAAATGAGAATGATATAATGAAATATGTGAATAAAGAGCTGGTAGGATGGTTTGCATGACGTGTAAGTTTATAAATATTGCAATAAATATGAATATTAGTTTGACAAAAAAATTGTAAATCTATTAAATTATATTTATTTCTTTAGATCATGAATACTCGAGCAGACTTGTCAGAAGATTTGAAGTTTCTTGCTAGAGGTCCTATAAAACAAGTTAGAAATCTCGACGCTTATAGTGTGAATGGCTTTAGATTTCGTACAGTCGATCAAGAAGTGGGTTTGAAAACACAGAATAGTGGTATATTTACATTTGCTGAAGTGGGATACTATAGAGAGCTGCATGATATTATTGACTTAAACTACCATGGGAATTTTTTTGTTGTTTTATTCAAATGAAAATGGGTTGATATTATCAGAGGTGTTACAAGAGATTCCTTGCAATTTACTTCTGTAAACTTCTCTCACTTGATGGATGTTGGTGATCGTTAACTGCATGATCCATATATCTTATCATCGTAATCAAAAATGGTATATTATCTGAATGATGTTATGGATGAATGGTGGAGTGTAGTGACTCACATAATACAATGATATTTGTATGATATGGGTGATGAAGTGGAATATTTGACCTCTGCAATTGAATTTCATCATCAACAGAAAGCAGAATTATTTTTCCATTATGATATTGAAAATATTATTCTAGCAAGGATGAATAAACTGGATGAATCAATGGAGCAGGAAACTGACATGATTGAAGGGGAAAATGATTGTATGTACAATTATTTATTCATTCAGCAACCACTTGTTTCATTTCTGCAGTCATTCATTATCATTGTTATATATATTGTGTTTTTTAGTACTGGGCATCTATTATTATTTTTAATTTTTTCTATGATAATTTTTTTGAAATATATATTCTGAACTTAATTTTATTTTATTAAATGACAGGAATGCCAAGGAAGAAGCGGTACACTATTTCATCTAGTTCTGCGACAGATGACGATTTGTCTGTCCCCACGGTATCTGAGGCACCAGCTGCCTACACCCCTGCACCATCTCTGACACCATCGGTGGATGTCTCATTAGAGGATGTGTCATCAACTCCCCCTACATGAGTCTTAGTAGTGGGGCAGCGACATGCCCCTTTCAGTTCATCACATACATTATGGAGGGTCACAGTCATAGGTACAAATTTTAATTAAATAAATTTATTGCATTTTGTTTATGCTAATTGTTTTCTCATTGCAGATGAAAGAATGCAACCATGGAAAAACAAATAAAAAGTTCAGATTTTTGGAACATGAATGGTGAGAAGATAGTCATGCCATTTTATTCTTATCGTGTCCCAACGGATGACGTCGCGGGGTTACTTGGCCAGATTATAGGTCAGCTGGCAGCGGAGCCCATTTCCCTGCCTATTTCATATGATGATTGGAGGCATATGCCTCCAAACTAGAAAAATGAAGTTTTTGATTATTAGATAAAGATAATTTTATTACTTTATGCTTTAATTGAATGTCATGTTACTAATATGTTCAAAATTAATTTCTATAAACAGATGTTCTTCCACTTTACCATTGTTGATGTGATAGCACGGAAGTGGACATTGAAAAATCTTGGTAAAAAATGGAAAGATTTAAAATGGAGGTTGTGGTGTGATTTCAATGATACATCATTGACCGTGCAACAAATGTATGAGAAGCTACCCAGTGGGGTACCAAAAGAACAGTGGAAAGTTTTTGTCGATAGACATCGTGATGAGAAGCGGATGGTATTGAAATATATATTATTATATTATCCTCATTTTAAATTTATACATTTATATGAAGAGGATATGACATTGAATAAATTACTGTTAAATTGAATTTTATTTATTTCAGGATCTCTCATGACAGAGTGCATCAAACCAGGCAAAGCAAGTCATCCCGCACACTGCGGGCTCAAAAAGCTTTTCTAGAAGCTGAATGTCATTGGTAATCTTTTAATTAGTTTAAATATTTATAGGACAATATTATCTATTTAACATATTAAATTGTTGATTTATCATTGTTTAATGTAGTCACAGAGTTTAGTGCATAAAGCATCATGAACTGAACTATGGCTGGATGTTTATAAAAAAACATATGGAAGTTTTGTTAATGAACCTACCAAAGAAGTTGGGGTATGAAGTCAATTTTTTATTATAATAACTTATTATCAGTTTTTACTGTGTTAATATATATTTATATTTGATTTATAGGTAAAACTTAAAGAAATATGGGATGCCAATCCTGGGCAATCCTACTCAGTCTCCCGGGATGACCCGGTTGCTAAAGTCCTTGGAAAGGAGCATCCTGATAGAGTGCGTGGGATGGGTTTGGGACTCATACCATCTGAGGTCTTTGGTAGGACACCAGGGATTCCAGCTGCATCTACTCATGGTTATAGTCATTTCATACCTAAATATGCTCAGAGGAAGATGTCTTCTCTACGAAACACAGTTCACCAGCAGGGGGATCAAATATCTGCTTTTCAGAAAGAGTTGTTTGAAATACGTCTGCATATGACCAGATATGCCCCCGGTGGTAGTGCATCGACTAGTGGTGAGCAGGTAAATCAGAAAAAATCAAAATCATTTAGTTTTCAAACTTTTATTGGTTTTAAGTTTAATTATAAATATGCAACAATATTTACTTTTCAATATAATGTTCTTACAGGTGGCAACTGGTAGTGGAGATGGAGGTGGAGAGGGTGACGATGCATCATCAGACCATGAGTAGTAGTATTGTTGATGTTTTGAACAAATATGAGAACGGTTGGTTTGTATATGTAACATGTATGGCACATAGTTCCCACCAAACATTTCCATGTCCTAACATTTTCTTGATTTCTCATGTTTCCTTCTATGCATTTTTTTGATTTATGATGTTTCATTTTTTGAATTGATTTCTCAAGTGTGCTATACATCATTCCATTTAGGCCTGTGTTTCAATTGGTATTCGAGATTTTGGATGACTAAAGAGTGATCCTTTTGTTATTTTGTTCTGGTTATATAAATTGGAACCTAGTAGGAAGTATAGAGACAAAACATTAGAGGATGATGGGAATGTGGTTTATCCTAATCATGTGATACGAATATATAATAACTAATAAAAGTAGTTGGAAACAAAAATGGTGAACCTAACATGGAACCTTAAACAAAATGCATGTGTCACCCACATGTTAGGATCCTTTTTCTCTCTTAAAATATGAATTGTGGACAAACATGGATCCGATACAATTGATTATACATGAGTTTATTTATTGATATGCTGATTTCATGAGGATTTATTGTAAATGTTTCTCATAAGTATTCTGGAACTTTCAACTAGATTCCCCTTTGATCCAAATGACATTTTACTACTTTAAAAACACATATTCTTCGACAACTGCACAAGTTGGATCCTCATTTAAAACTACAGATCTATTATCAACCTTGCACCCTCAACATTGGGTCTAAAATTCACCAATTTGGGAGTCACACCTAAATGGTACCTTTACATCTTCAGAGGAAGCTAAAAAATACATTCATCTCAAAAATCCCTACTAGATGTCTACTCGACAATGACTAGTGGAACATAATTTGTTGTAAATAGTTTCCATCTCAAACCATTTCATGGTCATATCCATGGAAGGAAATAACATGTTCCTCCCCTATCTAGGGAGGTTGATTAAGAGGTCATTGATGGAATCATTTAGATATCATAAGGGACCCTCCAAAGGGATCCTTCTAGCATTCACTATCACCAATGCTACAAAGCAATAAAACCTCTATATGATGTGTGTGTTTACCTTGGGAGTCTGACCTAATTATCCTAAACCTAGGTAGTCAGGAAAACCCACTGAGGGTAGTGAACAATCAACCAAGAACATGGCCCTACATCTATACCCTCCAAAGAATCCCACTAACTAAATATGGTGGCAAACTATGAGCAAGAGGACACATTTTCCCACATTTACTAAGCTTGTCGGTATAATCTGGTATTTTTCAAAGAAATCACCAAGAATATTTTGGTAAAAAATATAGGGAATACCCATATCCTTTCCCACTGACTTGATTAACATCGGTATATACCTATATGAAATGGTGGAAAAGATCAGGCCCATACACATTCTCTAACAATAGAATAAGAAAATATGCATGTTCTGGTCACTCAAGTCACCTAGAATATTCTAAAAATGGTTAAAGGGAAGACACACAACTATTCTACCATAATTTGGGTGACTCATTAACACAATATGAGGAGATTTAGAGAAGATACACATCTTTTCTCCCAACGTACGGTGTATCTAGTTGAATGTAGAGGTTATAGGAGTTTTTTTCATATCTTGCACATCTTTAAAACTTTTCCACCAGTTCCTCCTAGGGGATAATATCTTTACATATTCCACATTATTATGTGGGTCCTCTTAATTTTTAGTAGGGATGTAGCTATAATACCACATACTGCTGAGGCCAAAGTGGTCGTCGACATAGTTGATACTAGACTCAGGAATTAATGTGCATGAAATGTGATCCCACTCAGAATAGTCAGGTTGTAGCATAGAGTCATGGTATGGGAAAACTAAATGACGTTAAACATATGATAGGGAGAATAATTCAAATTCATCTATTGTTTGAGGTACTAATCTAGTAACCTCTACTATAGATTCTACATTATTTGACACAAGGGCATCATACAATGTTATATTTGATACATTTCTAAAGATTCTGGTCCTTGATATAGTGTATTTATGGGTCATTAAGAATCTGTAAACCTCGTTGGTTATTCGATCAATGATTGTTCACTGATGGAATTATTTTCCCCATCAGATAGGAAAATGTTTTTTATATAGAATTGATTCCTTCCCATCATGTAACTGTATGATGTAATTATTGGAATGGATTTCATGCTTCCTTATAGACCCATTATTGATTTTTATCACTATAGAATTATGGTCGATTGTTTGTATGATGTCTCCTGTTTCATCATGTTGTAGATAAAAAGTTAGAAATAACATTTTATTTGTTTTTATGATGTCTCCTGTTCCATTTTCTAGTTTGATTTGTTTTTCAGGGTAGTGGGGCAGTAGAAGCAAAATTGCATTTTTTTTTCTGGTCAGCATTTCACGGCGGTTTTCACCGCCGCTAATGCTTTACTGGTCAGAATTTTGTGGCAGTTTTAACCACCACTAATGCTTTTCTTATAAACCATTAGTGGCGGTTAAAACCACCGCAAAATGTAATCGGTTTATATTTAGTAGCGGTTTTCACCACCGCGACAGAGGCGCATCAAACGCCTGAATATCACGGCGGTTAAAACTGCCGCGAATAAAAAAATATCTGTTACCCATCAAACCGCCGCTAAAGTCACGAAAACCACCGTGAAATAAGGCATCTATTACGCTTCCCTTAAACCATCGCAAAATGGAAAAATCCGCCGATAATAGATTACTGACGCCCAGTTCAGCGGCGGTTTCTGTAAACCACCGCCAGACAATATAGCGGAGGTTTAAACCACTTCTATATGAAAAAAAACCGTCGGTAATAGCCGGTTTTGTTGTAGTGAAGGAACATTTTTAGCATAAAATCATTTTTTTTTATCATATACACATCATTGACTAAATAAAATTTAAGGAACATGGCTTATGAATTCCATATGATATGACTTATAATAAAAATAAGTTGCTATAGTGAGCGACATATTAATTGAATTTATTTTTGAAATAGGTGAATGTCCTTATTAATAATTTATACAATGAATTTTTTTTATAATGCATTTTAATTAT
This sequence comes from Viscum album, assembly GCA_963277665.1. Lineage (NCBI taxonomy): Eukaryota > Viridiplantae > Streptophyta > Magnoliopsida > Santalales > Viscaceae > Viscum > Viscum album. The sequence goes on along the minus strand of OY728121.1, from coordinate 1,069,969,811 downwards.
GCCTGATTTTTAGGTATGCACTCTGCCATCCATTTCATTTTTCTTACAGAAAATTAACTTTCAAACTATGGGTTTTTTCCCTTTAGTTACATCCACCATGTTTGAAACTTGATTAGTGTGAATATAGTATATTCTAGATTCTAGGGATTTTATCTAGTTCCTAGAATCATAAATCTCAATGGATTCCTATTATGTGGTAGTATAATCTCTTATGAACATTAACCCCTTACTATTTACTATTAGAAACCATATCTCACAAGCTCTTGATAAATCATACCAGACCATCGAGGATCATTTATAACATGAATCGTATCTTCTTTTATGACTCTGTACAGGACTAGGTCAACATCCACCTTAGGAAAAAATCCAATATTTTGGTCTTGAACTTCTCAAAGTTCCACCATCCTCTCATTATCTCCTCTACTAATTTGTTCATCCTCACAAGAAACACCATGTTGGGCCACAAAAACAATGTGTTCAATAGGATTATAAAAATAATATTCCATGGTTTCCTTGGGATAACTAATATAAAAATATTTTTTTAATATCTTAATTCACACTTATCATAAACAAATAATCATGTGATTTATTCACATTCAAATTTTTTTATAAAATACATAATGTGATGATTACCAATTAATATCCACTTATGTTACGTTAAGACTATTTTAAATGGATCATTTTTTAGTATAAATGCAACATTCTCAATATGATACACTATAATTTAGTTGTAAGGTTATTTTGACTCAAATTCATCAAACCATGTCTAACAAGGTAAAATTTCTCTTCTCAGACACACTATTTCATCATTCTTTTTCAAAAAGGGTGAGTTTTGAAATAATTCTATAATCTATTAGATGATCAATGAATTTATATATTGGGTATTCACCACCCTAAAAGATCATAGAATATTAATAATTTTCCCATTTGATCTTATACTTCATTCTAAAACACATCAATCATTTCAAAATTTTCATACTTTTATATCATCAAAAAACATAACCATGACGAATAAAATTATCGATAAAGGTGACAAAGTTCCTACGACCACTACATTATTATATTCTCATATATTCAAATACATACCTATATATGTGATAAAACAATCTACTTGTGCATTAATTATATCAACTAAAAGGTGAATTTTTCCTATTTCCTAAGAAATGAGATTTTTTATTTTCAAATGACTAACAATGGAATGGTTTTGTTAAACTTTATTTTTGGTTTCTTGGATGTATTTCAAGCACATATATCAAATAAGACAATTCCCAATATAGGTGGGATTATAAATAAACCTGAAAGTTTTATACTAAATGTTATAAAAATTATTGTCCACATCTAGAATTTATAAACCATTTTTCATATTTTAAATGTGTGACACCTTCTATGTCACTATATAATTTCGTTTATGTGTTTTTATGAGTTATGTGACATTTTATATTTCTATGAAGTATCATCCCGAAATGTATGGAATTTTTGTGTGCTTTTCTGGTGCACCATTAAGGAACAATGTTTGGAGTAAACCATGTGATGACCCATACATGGCGCTAAGAAACCCTTACATTCAATTTTTTCTGAACACACATGGTTTTGGTTTCATGGTAGATGCATGGATTTCTTACAACTCATGGAGAGACTATAAAAATCATGTAGGGCCTCTAGTGACTCTAGGTGAGGATGAACAAATTTCAAACCATTTTATAAACCACAAGACAAGCATGTTAATTTAATCTATAATTTGAAATTTCCATTTAGTATGGTTGGTTCATGGTATTTCAAATCGATATGGGTCCCGATTAAAAAACAAAATTCCATTTTTGGATATAAGGTGGTATGTTCCTAGTTAGTATATTGTTCTTAAAATCATGTAACCAAACCATGCGGTCGTCCTAGTTTTATTAAAACTATAATTCCTAGTTTTTCCCCTACTCAAATTAAATCCTCAACACATTTTTTCTCTTACCTCCCACTCGAATGAACCATAAAATGTAGTATGGATTCTTTCCCCTGTATCCAATTTATATTGATGGATTCCCACATTGGTTTCAACTAATTTCCCCCATGATAAGTTCCTATAAACCCTCATTTTCTTAAATTTATTATCTTTTTCATTATTTTTCATCTACCATAAACTTAAATCTCTGTGTTGTTTGAAGTTAGGGTTGGTTTTGGTCTGAATCACAGGGTTTTGATTGTGTAGGGGTTATATAGGGTATGTATTGGATTGTGTGAGTGTTCACTATCATAAGTGATGACATCCTGCTTGATCATCATTGAACTGAGGTTGGTGTTTCTTTTTTTAATGTTTTTATTTATTAAATATATTATTTGGTGTGTTTTCATTGTATATAAAATGATTTTATCCCATGGAATGGAATTGGATTAAATGTCAAGTGTTTGTGAAAAATACTAGAAAGATATTAAGGGATTATATTTGTTTTAAAAGTAGTTGTTAACACTGGATTGATGTTTTTGAAATTTTTTACTTACATAGATTTATTTCCAATCCTAGTGTTCGAATTAATTTAAAGGTGATTTATTGATTTTAAAGGGTTGAGTTAACACACATGGATGATATTTTTGAACGTTTTTATGGATTTGAGTGTTATCATAGGTTGTTTTAAATGGGAACATAAGTTCCCATTTTAGCTTCATATTTGGTTTTATGAAAAAATGATTTCAATAATATATTGAAATGGATTTAGAAAAAGGTGTGTCTGATTAGGATTAAAAGATTTTTTTTGGAAGAATGATCATTTTGGATGTTATGGAAATGAGTAAACATAAAAAGGAGTAGGATCCTATTTAGCACCTTTGGAATCTTAAAGGCCCATGGTGGCCTGTTGTCACATGAGTAGATGTTCATAATTCAATCATTTATATATGCTACTTATATTTGATGTACATGGTGATTCTTCTTTGTGATTTTGTATGAGGTGAGGAATGAGTTATTTAAAATGATTTATATCCAATATTTGTGATTGTTTGATTATTCTCACCTCCATTTACATGTCATGGTGGACCTTAGGGATGGGGTGGGTGGATTAGGTGGATTATTCACTATCATAGTTTGATTTATGTTAAGGGGAATTTCCCCGGGACCAATTCATCCTGTATTGGGGATGTTCCCACTAATATTGAGATAGCTAAACAGAGATGGGGATTGAGAGACCCCATGTGGGGACCGAGAGAGTCCATATAGGACCAAGAGTGATTCTAAATTTTTTATACATTCTTAATTCCTAGAGGACCTATTGATATTATAATTTATTCTAGAACCCATTTGTTAAATCACATTGGCTACATCACACGACTCCAAGATCATATTTAGGAACATTTTAGGGATTTTCCATTGTGAATTAATTCTATCACCTATTTCATGGATTATTGTTCGGAACCAATATTCTTATTTTTTATTTTTACTTACCATGTGACTTAAAATTTTGTTCCCCAATTGTGAGTTTTTTCATTCCTTGTGTAGTTTCTTTTCAAATGTTATGAAAGGGATTTTTGAATGGTTCTAAGGGAATAAATGACTAAGTGTGATTTAATGATATTTTTAAAAAACTATATCCATGAATTTAAAAGGGACTCCTTAAATGTGAAAAAAATCTAAAGAAATTTTCGAGTGTTTTAAACTGAAAAATGTATATGGGATGTTTTTTAAAATCTACGTCTTTGTGGGGGTTTTAAAAATGGGTTTTGGTCTATCATTCATATTTAATGTGGAACATGGTTTTAATGATGTTTTGGAAAAATATTTGTAAATTGGAAAAATATTTTTGGTTTGGAAGTGTGTATTTTAAAAGGATTAATTTAATGATATGGTTTTAATTTTTGAATGTAAAATGGTGATTTTCTAACTATTATTTGTAGGGTAAGCATTTTTTCGAAAAAAAATATATTTAATGAAAATCATTGAAAATAATTAACAAACATTTGATGTGATTTTTTATATTTATATGAATAACTAAGGAAAATGATTATGTTTATACTATATTAAAAATGACTATTTTTGGGATGTAATATGAATGTTACTACTTAGATTCTCTTAATAATGACCTACTGGGATATTTAGCTCACATAAATATTTTATAGTTATAGAACAATTCTAATTGATTCACCTTTTTTGATATCGAGGGAGCTGTATGGCTGGATGTTGATAATGGGTCACTCAGGGGACTTTTGGTGTTGGTTCAAGGATTTTCCATTAACTTTGAGTTTTTTATTTTTAACTTGGTCTATTTTATTTTCTGATTCAGAATTATGTATTATTTTTTCTATTGTTCCATTATTTATGTATCAGTTGTATACATTTTACTGTGTTTTCAACAATTTTTGTCATATGTTAGTTAGTTAATAGCTCTTGTTTCCACTTATTATTTATACTTTTGTTCTATGATGGAAAAATAATTTCTAAATAGTGCTCTGTGATGACCAGTGTTACTTGTCATCCTGTATGGATCGGGAACACCCTTCGAGCCTGGTGGCGGATCAGATTAGGACCTAGGTTAGATGAAACACTGGGCCAATTAAGTACACTATTTCATAAAAAAAATTCATATATATAGAATAAATCTTATTATTAATATTTAATGATAATCCATTTATATTTAAATAAGATAAAAAATAAAATTCATGTTTATGGAGGGAACATGATAACATTTTTACAATTCTATGACTGATCTACTTAGTAATGTTAGATCCTAAGTACTAAATTTTACTATATTAACTCTTACACGATTACCAACATGAAGATCTACTTCACCATTCATCATTTCACTATTATCTATGGGTCTAGGTTTATCATAAAAATGGGTGATGCACACTCAATATCTAATATCCATGAGACTGAGTTGATGGAATTTATTTCTATTTCATTCACATGTAGATTCTAAGAATTATTCTCTCTGAGAACATTTATCAATTACAGATACCAATATATAACCTAATTTATAGGACACACCTATAAGGGATGTCAATATTATTATCAAGTAATAAGCCATAACATATAATAGAAGCATATATATGAGTGAGTATCATGTATTTTATCTTTTCATTATTGACTTTTAATGATATACCCACTAAAAATGATGAACTCATACATCATATCCATTTTGGGAACCAAGATCCATATTTCTTCATGAATTACACTAGTTTGATCATTTAAATAAACCATTAATATAGATAGTAGAAAAAAAACATCTTGATCATAACTTATATGAATCATTCTTTGATGATTGGATAAAATTATTTATCCAAATCAATTATATGGATTCACCCAACTCGATTCCTATAGTATACTAACTATTTGGGTTTCCCATTATGTGTAACCAAAATAAAATTTCAATAAAAAAGGACTATTAGGTCCACCTTATTTATTTATTCCTTTATGTGGGATAATTTATGGTCACCTAACTATTATTGTCGCTCATATTGAATGATAATGGTATTGAATGGTTACAATTCTGAAATAATCCCACACATAGTATTTGAGGTATTTTAATTTGATTCTTCCTTGACATGATATATTTCATATGAATATTATGTTCATAACTATTGTATCATGTACAATATTTATCTTCTCATTTTTTATTCTTTTTTGTATACATGATTATAACGATTTAATATTGTAATCCATATCCCATCCACAAAATTAATGTGTTCAAACCACATTAATATAAAAATCTCTACACAACCCACAACATTTTGTTACATGACAAAAAAAGAACCTAATTATACTCAAAAATTTCTAAATGCATCTCATTTACAAGGTATATTAACCCTTTCATGTAAATACATGGATTTATAGGTAATTGAAAATCTCCACATGATTAATACTATATTGATTGATAGACATCTACTCACCTTTCTAGAATAAGGAATAATCCATCAAACATATGGGTAGTCTAACCCTGACTCCCTCTCTCTGAGGAGACTATATACTCAAGAGATAACTCAATTCATGATATCTTTAATACCTAATATTCATAGAAAATATTTAGCAACTATTATCCAGATTATGACTCTGAATAAAAATTTAGGTCCATGTCAATGAAAAACTAAATAATATGGAATCCCATGAAGCATGTAATACATGTATCTATCTCTTAGAATAAATTTATCAGATAAATATAAGAATACACATTAATCACATTCTATAAAAAATTATTAACATGAATAATATAAAGAAACAAAAAATTTAAAAAACAAATTATTTAACATGAAACTATAATATGAACTTTTCATATTTAATTTACAACCACAAAAACATATTTTAATAATTCATAAAATAAATTATTTATAGAAAAAATTATAAATTATTCTAAAATTAATTAACATAAATAATTTATTAATTAAGTTTTTTTAAATACTACCACATGAAAATACATTGACTATAAACGTATTGTCACAATAAAAAGGGCCAAAATGGGTTGACACTGGAAGAAAGAGCATGGGGTGGGACTTGGGTAGGAGTGACACTGTGAGGGGTGGCATGGTGGTTGTGGACCTATAGGGAAGAAGCTACATAGGAATTCATTAGTATCCCCTACAACAAGCATTGTAAATAAGGAAGAGTTTCAAAGTTAAAGTATGGTATGGGACTTTCAAAATAGGGTACACTTTTCCTCATTAGAAACATTCACTTTATGTTGCATTCAACTTTTTTTGAATCACAATGTAATTTAAATCCCACTACTGATATTACAATAACATTGAAAATAACATCGGGCTGATAAAAATGAAGCTCTATTTTTCTACCCCTATTTTCTAGGCTGTGTTAACTATTTATTGTAAGTCTCACCTTCCAATCGAAATTGTGTATTCATCTTAATATACTATCACCTCGTAGTGTAAATTGAGTTTATAGATTAACAGAACGTTATGTGGAGCACCTGAAATTACACTATCATATAATGCAATGGTAAGATAAGAAAAATATTCTATATTCCAAAAACATATTATTTTTATAACAATGAAATAAAAACGTTGATTCGATAAAGAATAAGGCTTTTATAGAACTTTATAGGGTTAAAGGGATAATCATATGACCATAAAAATCAAAATAAATTCCAAACACATCCCAATAAACCCTCTAAATAGTCAACATGTATGGAAAAATGAAGAAAATAACACACTTGTATCGTGGTTACAGTATCCTCTATCATGATGGAGTAGGCTTGATGAAGATCATCCAAGTAAGAAATGTGGTTTTTCTCCTTAATAGACAATCCACCATAAAAAGGATACCAAATCACTTCTTTAGGATTACCATATGGAAAAAAGGTTCAAATCATGTTTTATGTATCATAATGATGGTGTACTGGGTGATGTTAGATTTAGAAAAAATTATATGAAACTAATGATCCACATCACACACTAATGAGGGAACTTATTCCCGTTAATAGTCCAGTGCACATTCTCTATACTTAATGAGATTTGGAGGTCATATGAAACATATCAGGTTTCATCCTATGTGTAACTTATCATTGTAGAATCCCTTGAACCCATTCAATGAATGTTGAATCGATATTTTAATCAATTCAGATTTTATTTTTACTTAAAAAAATGGTGTGCGTATAACGTGGTGGAAGTGAAAGATGAGATCCCACATTAAACTAGGTGTAATGTATCTTCACATTCATCACATGAAAATTGTATATTTTGTCACCAATTTAATGTTAGTATCAGTCTTAATGATACATTGTAACTATTTCACATATAATATGTGTATCAATGTTTTTTGAAATAAATTTCATTACTATTAAGAACAAGAATCCTTCACCACACTTTGATGATTTTTTAATCAATTTCAAGGGATTCAAGACTCATTGAATATTTATCATCATTTTTATTATCATTAATTAAAAGAAAAAAATTATGATATACCAATGATGGAATTTCATATGGATTATGATCATTATGAGTTCATAGTAATTCATTTTGGATTAAAAAATTCACCCTCAAAGATTATAGATCTGATGAATAGAAAATTCAAGGATTACTTTGATGAATTTATTATGTTATCAATTAATGATATTTATATATTCTATGTTCTCTATGAACATAATGAAACCCATTTATGTATTTTTTATTTGTCCCTAAGAAATAAGGAGATTTATAGAAAATACAATAGGTATAAATTTTTTCTTTAATATGTTTATTTTATAGCCCTATAATCTACAAGAAAAAAATATCTTTTAACCGTAAAAGACCAAGGTATCATATAAATAGGAAACACCAATGAATTTTATTTAAATGTGTAGAATCCTTGGATTAACTGGTGACTATTGGTTATTTTTTGAATATATTACATGATTATCTGACTCATTAAGCTTTTTTTCTAAAAAAGGATCTAAATTTACATGGTCAAAGGATAGTAAACAATTTTTTGAAAAATTAAATAAGTAACTTACCATTCCACCTATATTGACATTATTAATAATTAAGGAAGGATTTGTTATATACAATGATGAATTAAAGGAAGGAATAGGATGAATCCGTATACAAAATGATAGATTCATTGCTTATACATCAAGGAAGTTAAATAACCATGAAAAAATTTATATAACACATGATATATAGTTGAATGTAATTATCCATTCCATGAATATATTGAGAAAGTATATATATGGTGAAAGATGTGATATATATATATATATCACATGATTCTGAATTATATGTTCACATAGAAAGATCTCAATATGTGGATAAGAAGATGGATATAATTAATCAATGACTATGATAGTATAATACTCCACCACCCTATGTAGGAAAGTAGGGTGTAATGTGATTTGAGTAGGAAGGATCATGGTGTTCATTCCATGATGAGGATTGAACAGGATCCAATATTTATGGATTTAAAAAAATTGTAAATGGAAATTTTTAGGGTAGGGGAAACATCATTAATTTTGAAAATAATCTCCCAAGCATATTTACTAGTGAATTTAAATAAGACATGATAATAAGGAATGGTTATAAAAAGGTTAAAATTATATAATATGGGATATTTATTGATTTTATCTATGAAAATAGAATTTTTTGTGTTTTGAAAGAGACTTCATATACAACCATATCTTGAGGTAAATAAATAATTTCTCGATGAAGAAAATTTCTCCAATTAATTAATACCAAGAAACAATAAGAAATATTGGTATTTACAAGAACACATCAGGTGGGAAAACATGATATGGGAAATTCTTGACATTATTTTATGACATTTGGTATTCCAACAAGTAACCTTTTAGATATAAAGTCCCCTAAGGCTCACATGCACCCTCTACCAAAACTAGTGTGGAAGTGGGATAATATTACAATAGAAATTTTCCTCAAACATCCCAAGGAATCAAATATTAATGTTAAAATATAGGATATACTATATTTAATATGAACTATACTCATTTCCTAGAAATAATTGCAGATCATCCCCTCGAAAAACATCAACGACTATATATTAATGATTTTTTGAGGCTTCATGGTGAACCACATATAATTATCTCTAATTTTGACCCTCATTTCACAAAAAAAAAATTAAAATAGTGTTAAGAAGAATTTGAAAACTATGATATATTACAACACTATATTTCATCCACATACAAACCAAAATTATAAATGGAGTATCCAGACACTAGAGGACATGATGAGGTCATGATAACTCAACTTCCAAGGAACTTGGGGGAAGTACCTACATTTGGTGGAATTTACGTAAAACAATATATTTCACACCATTATAAAATTGGAAGCATAAAAATCGTTTTTGGGGAAATTAAATTATACTCTAACTTACTATGATGATGTCAAGGAAAGAAATATAGTTGTTCCAAAATTAGTTGAGGAGATAACTACAAAAGTGTGAGTGTAAGAGCCAAGTTTTTTATAATATATTCATGTATGTTTCATGTGATCGGAGCTACCTAGGAGTAATATGGACGATTTAAATTTCACTTGAGATGAAAATTCAATTATAGTGTGTTTTGAGGAATAGAGATTAGATTTCATTGTAGGGTTTTTCTTATAGGATTGAAGTAGAACATATGTCATGGTGGGGTCTAGAAATGGGAAGTTATGATATCTCTTCCTCTGGAAATATGGCTATAATTTGTATGTAGGTTTTATTTTAGTGGCCTAAGAGATAAACAAAATTTTTTTACCTCTTGAAAGGTTTCAGTGGAATGGTCTTGTGAAATGTAGTGGAGGCTTAGTGGGTCAGTTTCTTTATCTCTATCTCTTTGAGGGTGGTTGTTCTATGGAGTGTAGGGGTACAAAATGGTGTTACCTTTGGGTTTTAGTATCAATTTTAAATTGTTTTTCATGAAGTAGATATTTATTTTTATTTTAACAATAAATCATTTAGGGACACTATGAATCATGTGTTTGTGATAAGGCCAGAATTTCTACACTTTAGAATTAGGGAAACACCTATATATTATGGTGTAATCTAGAAGTCTTATTCATGACCTTCTATTTTAACTGTTAATTATAATATCTAAAATGAATATAAATTCCTCATTATTTCTCATTTATCCTTTAAAACCTAAGTGATATAAGACCTATTTTTGGAATTATTTTAATACACTTTTCTTTTCTTAATCTTCCGGCTTCTAGAGATGAGGGATTGGTGATAAAAGGTTAGTTGTGTCTTTTGTACTGTTTTCATTCAAATATTTTATTTAATTCCATTCTACGGGAGGTTATTATATAATTATTTATTATGGTATCTATAAAATATTGATAAAGGGTTATTGTTGTGTTGATGTTTAGGGATATTCAGTTCCCTATGGAATAAGTAATCAGAGTTTCGTGATTTGTGTTTTGTTCTTTCTCAAAGAATGTTGGGATCTTTGTGTTGAGGAAGGGGATATGTTAACTCTATTAAACTTAATGTTAAATATTGAGATTATCATGATTTAATACTTTGAGTAATTGTGGGATTAACCTAATAAATATAATAATGTTTTATTAAATGAAGTATTTCTTATGGATTGGGTTTTCTGATCGCATGTGTATCGTATTATGTTATCATGTCCTGTGATTATAGAGAGTGTGTTATCTATATGTTGTGGTTGTACTTGAGATATTAATTTCTAATATTCTAGAAATATAATAAAAACTTATATCTAGAATAGTAATGATGGTGTGACTAAATAAAGAGACATGTAAATTGATAAATATTCTTCCTTGAAAAAAATAAAGTATGGAAGTAATAATAAAGGTATTATTATATTAATTAATTTCCATTGATAAAGTAAAACATATAGGTTTATTTTTTCTAAAAACCTATTTATTATAAACTAATTAATTCTATATGGTAATTAAAATGATTATTTTTTAATGAAACATTCTTTGGTGTTGAGTTTTCTGGTTCTTATTATGGGATGATTGCAAGCCTTAATACCATGGTCATAGTGGATTTATCTCTATATGGAAAAATTGAAATGTATGTGTGATATATGTATTTAAATCCTTGATATAATTTGATTTTATGGTTAATAAATTTAACATGGCTGGGAAAATTTTACGAAAAATGGGTTGGGATCCCGCATTTTGGTGATGGTCGATGTCGATGATGGTGGAATATATTTTAGTATTATGCATAGTTGTGTGGGACAATGGGGTAGTTATGTGGATATTAGAGTATATAATTCTCATCAATACTTACTTATTACTTGATGCTTTCTATTTGTATGGGTGGTTGTATGTTCATTATTTTTGGGATCCCACTGTTTGACCTATATGGTCTTTATACACTTTGAGTGCATATTTTATATGGTATCATAAATAGAGTCCTAGAGTACTTGGATAATATATTAATAATATATTAATAAATAAAATACCTGAAGGATGGAGTGTTATTAATTGAAGTGATGTTAAATGATTTATATCATAATTACTGAAATCATGGGATGGTGGGACGAGATATCGCAAGGAGCATGGGTTCAAAATCTATAATTTATAATGTGTTTTAAATATATATTATTAGATTTAATGAAATAGTTAATACAGATTTATTGATTTTGAAATAATTCATAATAAAAGTAGAGGAATAATGATTTTTAAAGAACTGAGAATAATAAGACTTAATGGTTAGTCGTGGAAAATGAATAATGGGATAATATTAATTAATGGATGATTAACTAATTAACAATTAATTTGATGCATGTATACTTTTTTGATATCTAGGGCTCAGTAGTGGTAGTTAGGGATCATGTGGGATGATATTTTTAGATGATTCAAAGTCTAGTTATTTCCCTTAGTGTGGCTTATGTATGAAATATTAATATTTTTGGATTTCAAAAACTACCCAACCCACATGAATAAGGATACCAACATTCAAATGTTTTGGGGGGTCTTTTATCCAACATATAGGATGGAGAGGGAATAGATGGATAACTACTCCCTCTTCCCCTCTCTTTCTCAATTTGGTCATAGATATTAATAATTGTATCCCGGGATATAATGGAGTGTTGTATAGGGTGTGTTCCTATAAGGGTTGTGATGGATCTCGGTTTCACTATACATTTATGTATAGGTTTTAATTTTTTTAGGTATATAATATTTTTTTGACCATACACGGTGGCTCTAGATTCCCATATGTTTAAATCCATGAGTTGTTATATCTTAACATATAATGAATTTATATAGGATGTAATGGAATCCAGGGACATACTCGGTTATGGATTGAAGGGTGATGGTGTTAAGATGGATATGTAGACTGATTCTGACATTAGATTTTGGGCCTTGTGTAAGATAGCTATGGGTAGTGTTGAGGCCTATATCACATCAAGGATGGCTTAATTTTGGAAAGGATGAGGATAAGAAGTGTGTGTTGGTGCCAAAATATTGCATGATAGGAAGGGATGAAAAAGACGCCCCACACGCTGCCCTGTGAAGCACCGACGCGAAGCACCCCGAGCATCGCGGTCCCGCGAAGCTCCGAAGGCGGTACCTCTCCGTGAACGTCCTGACGTTCGCGAGCCCGCCGCAAAGCTCCGGAGGCGGTACCTCTCCTCGAATGGCCTGACGTTCACGATCCCTCCGCAAAGCTCTGGAGGCGGTACCTCTCTGCGAACGAATTTGACGTTCACGAGCCCGCCGCAAAGCGCCGGAGGCGGTGCCTCTCCGCGAATGGCCTGACGTTCGCGAGCGTGTCGCGAAGCTCCGGAGGCAGCGCGGGAGTTCTGCTTCGTGGCGCCCCTCGCCTATAAATATTGGGCTCCCCTTGAGTCCAGAAGGATGGACAATCCGACCTTTCGGCATCTCCTCTCCCGAATCGCGAAGCACCCTTTGCCCCGGGAATCATGAGCTCCGCGAGGTACTTCTTCTTCACGTGACGCCTTCGCTTTGTCTCGTTTTGAGCCCTTCTTCCTAGAGGGATGCCCTTAGTGAATCTCAAGGGCATTCGCGAAGGAGGGGGATTCCCAAGGGAACCCGGGCAGCTGCGGAGCGTTTATGCTTCGCGAAACACCCATCCTGTACTAGCGATTCCCATGCTAAGGCAGGATCGCTACACATCGCGAAGCACACTGCTTCGCAGCACCCTACATCGCGAGGCACCTCCTCTTCACAAGGCAGTGCTTTGCGAATACTATTCCACTTCGCGAAGCACACTCCTTTTCTTGGCAATTCCTCTTCCCACGCGACCCTCCAGGTATGCGCGATGTGATTTCAAAGTCCCACGGACAACACCACTCGTAGTGTTGCATCGCCTAATGATTCTTCGCATAGGCACGCTAACGTCTATTTCTTCTTCACATAGCCACGCTAACGTGGACCCCTCGATGGTTCGCTCTACGACCCCCCTTGACTCGGCCTTACTGGTACCTTCCCTCCCCCAAGGAGAAAAGGGTTCCAGTTATGTAAGTCCTAGGGGTGTGGAATGAACCCACCCCATCCGAGGTGCAAGAAATTAAACTGCCAAGCACCATGTCCTCAACACATGATGTTAAACTGTGACCCGACCTCATGCCTCGCACGAAGGGTCCCCCCAGCTTGAACATTTTTTACGCCACTCATCTCCACGGGAGTGGAATCACTCCCCCCACAAGGGAAGATATCCTCCTTATCGGAGCGGCGTATGTCCACAGGAGAAGGGCGACCCTAGTTCCCCAACAGATGGTTGCACCCCTGCATCTCCGTACTTCCCCATTACCAAGGTCAGTGGAGGGTGTGGTAGGTAACGAGGAACCTCCCATCATTGGTCCCAAATCCCTCTTTCGCTGCGCTTTGCTGCACTTCGGGCCTCCATCCTGGAGTAAGTCCCAGCACTAATGGGCCGCCTAACGCGTAAGCCCCTTTTCACTTCTCACGGACGCACCCTTCGCGACGTGATCGTCAGGTCCTTGCTGCCTCTTGTTTCTCACACCGAGCATGACTCACATGGGCTTAGAGTAAGCATCGTCCATGGCAATACCCTCGTCCAGCATGATGTTAAACTGTATTCCCCCGTCCAGCATGACATTAAACTGCAAACCCATTTGAACTACGAGTTTTTTGATCCATGTCAAGGCATGGTATGTAGTAAGCCTCCACGTGGTTCAATCCCACCCATCATCTAATGCATGTCGTGTTCCACTTGCATCCAATATGACGTTAAACTGCATTTCAGTCCGATGGCAAGTCGTTGTGACCACCCGAACTACGAGGACTTTGATCCATGTCAAGGCATGGTACGTAAGAAGCCTTCATGAGGTTCAAGCCCACCACTAGTGGACCCCTGGGTCTACATTCATGTCGGTTCACCGATGAAACCCTTTTAACTACTAGGTCTTTGATCCATGTCAAGGCATGGTACGTAGGAAGCCTTCCTGAGGTTCAAGCCCACCACCTATCGGACTAAGGTCCACCTTCACGTCAGTTCGCTGATGAAGCCCCCACCATGAACTATGAGGCCTTTGATCCATGTTAAGGCATGGTACGTAGGAAGCCTCTACGAGGTTCAAGCCCAACTCTCGTCATTCATTTACGTCAGTGTTCGTCTTCGTCTAGTATGACTTTAAACTATATTCTAATCCAGCGGCAAGTCGTTGTGACCAAACTGAACTACGTGGTCTTTGATCCGTGCTAAGGCGTCGTATATAGGAAGCCTTCACGAGGTCCAAGCCCACCACCACTGGGACCCCTTGGTCCTCCTCATTCACGTCTGCCTTCTGGTGTCCAACCTGAACTACATGGTCTTTGATCCATGTCACGGCATGGTACGTAGGAAGCCTCTCAGAGGTTTAAGCCCACCACCTGTTGGTCACTCCGACCTTCTTCACGTCGGTTCATCCACACCCTGGTATCCTAGTGTGTAAGCCCCACACCATCTGGACCAAGGTCCACCTTCACGTCGGTTCATCCACACCCGGGTAGCCTAGTGTGTAATCCCCACACCATCTGGACCAAGGTCCACCTTCACGTTAGTTATCTAGTGCATCGGACCAAGGTCCACCTTCATGTCGGTTCACCGGCACCATCCCGAACTACGTGGACTTTGATTCCCTACCACGGGGATACGTAGGAGGTCTCTTCGAGGCTCAAGCCCAACTTCACCGTCGCCCTTGTGATGGTCCCTTTCCATCCCCCCCTCCACTTCATTTATCCATCCATCATCCACCCTGATTCTCACCCGGACCGTTATATCCCGGTGAGACCATGTCGGTTCGCTCCTCTTCACAGCCGCCCATGGGCTGGTCCCGGTATCGGCACCCCTTCAAGGGAAATCCCTCAATCCGATCCATTCTAGCGAATGCTCTGATCGGGTTGATCCGTCTCCGCTGGATGTTAAACTCACGGCATACCCTGTGTTAAACACAGGAAGCTGAGGAAAACCTCATATATATATGTCTATGGCATATAATTCCCCGCACTCGATGTGGGATGCCTCGGGCTTCCACGCCCTCAAGAAGTCCCATGACAAGGGACAAAAGACAGACACGCCAGTTCCCCAGTATCCAGACACTCTACTGATGCCTCAAAGTGACTACTCCCCCGACTGCAGGTTGCTGCCCTGGCCGGACCATTTGGAATGTCCTGACAGAAGCAGTGTAATTAACTAGCGTCCATGGAAACATGGCACTGGGAAGAATTTCACGAACAACGTATTAAATATATGAAGGAGACCCGGACTAGGTGACGAGTTCTATGGAGGAATCCACAGAAGGAAGAACCGACGTCCCATCATCCTGTTTCGATCAAGGAGCAGACGTCCCTGAATAAGAAGCGAATGCCGCCTACCTTTGGAAAGCGGGAATGCGGGGAAACAATGCAGCGCGTCCTCCTCCGCAGACGAACGGATGCGCGCACCCCGGCGAAAGCGTCGGAAACAGAAATGGTGAACCCGATGTGAAGGTCTTCTCCTCAATGTGGAGATTAGTAGCGTTTGAGACACCAGTTGATTGACATGTCACCGGATCCAGATATTCGGCGCCTGGTCCCGCCAAGAAAATAGCGGGCCTGGCGTGAAACTCACCAGAAGTTGGGGCAGCAGAACGTGGGGCACCCCGTTCTACAACGTGTTGGCGTGGATCCTTCTTACAGACGTGGAGAATGGAAGGACGTTGGGGCACTGGTTGTCAATCCTTTTCCTCGCAGTGCTGATGAGTTGATCCCTTTGTTTCGCAGGAACCAGGTTGCTGTTACGGAGACACGATCACCGCTCGCTCGCCTACGCAAGGGTAGGGGAAACACCAGCACAGCCACCCCCACATGGCTCCGCTACCACCACGATGGCCTCTACATCCGTGAATATGGGGCACCCACATCCCCTCTCTCCGTCAGAGATCATCCAGCGAAGGGTGATCAATAACCTTGTACGCATGTATGAGGAGGAAGGGGTCATCCCAACTCGGGAAATGGCCTGCCTGGACCTGGAGGCATCCAGGCCCCGCCGTCAACTTCACCCTAACAGGCCGCGCAGGGAGCCCCTGCTCCCCACCCTGACGTTCAATCATTTTTGGAGCCTGTCCCCAGAACGCCTCGATGACTCCTCGCCTTATAATGATGAGATGGGTGACGTCCGGCTCGGCCCGCTCAGGGTCCCGACCCAAGGGCTCCAGGAAAGGGCTCCCATTTGGCTGCGTCAACGCCACCGTCCGACTCCGCAGGAAGAGCAGGTAGGCTACGCCCATGCACCACCTGCGCCAGCTCGTCTGACCCGATGTCAGCGCCAGGCCCGAGCTGAGGACGCTCGCCCAGATACGTCGACGTCAACAACTACCGTGGCCCAAGCCACTGCCGATGCACATCATGGAGTTCCTGCATACACTGAGCAGGGGCACTCCTTCACCCGACCAGGATCAAGACCTCAGCCGCCCCACGGGCAGGCTGGTTTGACTCTTAGGGTCGCTGGCCCGAGCGATGATTACCGTGAACCAATCCGCGGTAACGTCACTCCGTACGGAGGTCCTCTCTGTACCACCATTCCATAGAGCGTGGGATTTCCCCGCTCTGATGCTCGTCACGGAGGTATGCCTCGTGCTACCCCCATCCCGAAGGAAGACCCGCCCTGTGGCAGCGACGCTCGGCGCGGAAACCTCTCCCGCGCCCACTATACAGGGTATGGAGTCCATCCTCCTACCCCCAACCGCCGATCTGAAGGCACTGTCCATCTGGTCCTTCTCCAACGTGGGGGTCCTCCCTACGTCCTCTCTACAATCGGCGAAGGTCCTCCTTGCCCCGGAAACATGGGGAGTGAAGGTCAGCCTTGCTCCACCCGCACCGTCCATGGAGGTCCTCCCCATGTACCCTTCGACATTTTCCCTGGTTCCCCTCGCACCCCAGATACCTCGAGCATGGGCCCTCTCCGCCACAGCGCCATCACTTCCCCAAGACTACCTATTAAGGATCAACCCTGTCCCGAAGAGCCACCCCGAGGTAGAAGAGCGGGTCGTCTCCACCACAGGAAGAAACCTAGGGGGAGCGGGTGGAGATCAAACCGGCTTGTTTCTCGGATTCTGAAGCGGAATGCGACTCAGGGATGGAACCTTCTCCCCGCTCCTCCGTATCAAGCACTGGGGCAGGAACCAGGCGCGTTAGCCTTATTCTCCTGGAATGCGAGGTCCACTGGATTCCCACCTCTCTCCGTAGGTATATCTAGGAGGAAGAAATCGTGGAAATTCTGCAGGTCCCGACCATGCAATCACCACCATTGTCACCAGAAGCTCCCTCTGCCTCTACCAGAGATCACAGAGAGCTATTTTGGGGACCAACGATGGTAGAGCAATGACATGACCTATCACCGGCAACCGCAACTCCTGCACCTGAAGCTGTGGCTATCATCCCATCGTATCATGATATCGTGGTCAGGTCACCTCACTCTTCAGAGGATGGCCCAGAATTCGGAGGCCAGTCAGCTCGTTCGCTGTATTCTCCACCGCCAAATTTACTATCCCAGAGGTCCGCCTCGGTACCGCTACTAGTCCCTCAGCTGCCCCCGGTTGACGAGTGGGGCAATACAGGGCCATACCCGAGTCCGAACCTAGGAGCTTCTGGAGCATTCTCGCAGCGTATCACTTCCCGGAGATGTTCTGGCCGACGGCGGTGCCGAACTTTCACGCACCAGAGTCCCTTACCCTAGAAGAAGTGGGGTGCTTTTGCCGAACCCTATGGGCGACACACTTACGCCTTCGTTACGAGCGGGTGATGTACCCCAGATGTCGAGAGAACTTTGAAGAAATCGATGAGCAATGCCGCCTGATCGATTTGGTCGCACTCCCTGTGGCCCAGCACCCTGAGTCACCAGGCCGTCAGAGCGCCCTTCAACCGAAATGTGTTCAGAGTTTCAAAGTACTCCGCAGAGTCATCAGGGAAGCTACCCCCCATGTGCAAGTCTATGGCTGGGGACACTATGCCGCACTCCTCTTCGACCCTATCCGACGGCAGCCCGATTCGTTATGCGACATTGAGGACATGCCCTCGAGAGGGGTCGCGGTCCACATGGCTGACGTAGTGGACAAGGAAGACAAGCTTGAATTTCTTGATGGAGACTTACCCCCCGAGGGCGTACCGCCACTGTTGGACCCATCAGGGAGGGTTACCCTTCAGCAGAGGAACCTTCTAGGCCTCCCCGTACCCACTGAGTCGCCAGTACTATCATGACCTGACCCTACCCGGGCTCGAGCCGCAACTACCCCAAGCCCACCTCCATAGGCCAGGGGCTGGCGACCAGCGCCGAAGGCACAATAACTCGGGGAGGCCTTTGCCTAAGTACCTGTACACACACACACAACAAACCCAATGCAACAGTGCAAAGTAAAAGTAAAGACAATCAAAGAAAAGGGAAACTGCTATATATAAACCACAGTGTGCATCGACCTCTAACAGTACAAAGTACAGTGCTGAAAAGGAAAAAGGGGAAAAACATGCGCCCAACCCGAAGAAAAGGTGCCAAAACCCAGCAACAGTTAAACAAAAACAAACTGTTGATGGGTCTCCCACCTGGAACCCGGCTATGACCACCGCACGCGGTCCAAGCTCCCAAGCTCTTACGCTTCACTGAAGTCACGAACAACCTGTCTGTCGTCTGCAAGGGCACACCAAGTGCGGGCAAAGCCCAAGCAGGGGTGAGTATAAAAATACTCAGTAGGATACCCCGAAGGCTCGAGGGAGAAACAAAGGAGGTACCGAAGGGTGAGCAGTAGAGCGAACAGGGAAAAGTAAAGGGGCACAACTGATAGAGCAGTAAGGAGTACAGTAAAGAGTCCAGCTCAACCCAACAAGAGGAAATAAGGTAGAATCGTCCAGGCACAAGGATCTGTAAATGGTGAGAAGACGAACTTCTCGTCGAGTCTTCGCTACCTATAGAAGGAGAGTAGACTCGTCCAACCATGAGAAGCTAGACATGGAAAGCACATGGCATACCCTGTGCCTCTTCGCCTCTCCTGGAAGGAGAGTAACCAAACCCAAGGAGTGGGTACTGAAAACAAGGTATATACAAGTCTATATGCTCAAAAAGAAGCCCAAACAACGTCGTAAGGGGATCTCTGTCCCGTAGCTCAACCCAAGAAAAGTGAGTCTCCAATAGTCCCAGGAGTAAACTCTATCGATGCCCAGAATCCCGCACGTCTGCCCCGAACCGCAAGCTAAGGGGCTCAAACCACCGCACCTCGACACTATCCGCTTTGGGCGGCACTGACTCGCCCGCACGGTTTTAGGTCGCATCACAAGAACATATCTTGGTGGGGGAAAGCGCTCCTCGTACTTGAGAGTTCTGGGGGAACGTCAACCACAACTCATCACTACCTGCAGTCGAGAGGTATCCTCAATGTTAAAGTCGTTCTATCACCGACCCGTACAACCAAGGGTCCCGCTCCGGTAATCACGGAGGTAAGCCACAGACTAGCCTAGTCGAGAGGGCTGAGTCTGGAATGCCAATGAATGACCCACTGCCCATCCCCGCTGGAGGATAATTCATAACCAAATATCGGGTAACCCACTGCCCAGCCCTGCTGGAGGGTAAACCCTAACACATCATCAAGAAACCCATTGCCCAGCCCCGCTGGAGGGTAAACCATAATACATCAACCGACGACTCACTGCCCAACCCCGCTAGAGGGTAAACCATAATACATCATCAGGCGACCCACTGCCCAGCCCCGCTGGAGGGTAAACCATAATACATCATAAGGCGACCCACTGCCCAGCCCCGCTGGAGGGTAGACCTGGAATAAGTTGACAGGCGACCCACTGCCCAGCCGTGCTGGAGGGTAGGCCTGGAACTAGACGACGGGCGACTCACTGCCCAGCCCTGCTGGAGGGTAGACCCTAAGAGGTCGTCGGGTGACCCACTGCCCAGTCTCTGCTGGAGGGTAGACCCTAAGTGGTCGTCGGGTGACCCACTGCCCAGTATCTGCTGGAGGGTAGACCCTAGAACCCAATGAGTAACCCACTGCCCAGCCCCGCTAGAGGGTAAAACTCAGAACTGTCCTGGCCATCTCCAACGGAGGGTACAACACTGGCCAACCGAACACGGAGTGGGTACCGCACAACCACCCAACTCCAGCACAACTCACCCAAAAGGGGTTCAGTGCCTGTTCCATCACAGGGTGCCACTACCACCGCTACTGGCCGACCCATCGAGAACGAAACCAGGGGGAGACCACTCAACCCTGCTGGTCAACAAACCAACACCGAGCCAGGGGAAAACTCCACCCTGCTGGTCAAACAAACCCATAGAGGGACCCTCTACGTCGTGAGAGGTCAAAGTACACAAAGCAGAACACGGCCTGCACATGGGGCCCACACGACGTGTGGCCCTAAGTCAACCCCAACCAAGTGCACGAACATCTCAGGTACAAACCACATGTACCTCCAAGTGCTCTCGTATACTCCCAGAGTATACCTCATTCTAGCCCAAAGTCTATCGTGCACACGGCACCCAGCGTCAATGCGATGGCATGACGTAACAACTCCACCTCAAAGGCCTAGGCACGGCCAACCACATCTCGTGGACCAATTATATCACTCTCCCAAGAGTGCACGATCACACGTCAAGGTTCCGCTACAAACATGGTAGGAAGAACCACCACTAGAGCACCTCTCATGATCCACATTTAACAAGATCGCATAAGAGGCTCTGTACCACCAAGAAGATCGCACCGTTGTAATACTCGTAAAAAACATGCGAGATCGACTACTTACTCGCCTCCAACGGATATCCGACGGATAAGTCGCAAACACCGCCTCACGCCCGAACGGCGTCCCATGGTCCTAAGCCTCGGCCCCGAAAACAGTCGGGCGCATCTCACCATTGCGATCCCCTCAGGAAAACATGTCAAAAGCACTACTCACTTGAGTGCAACAGATATCCGGAGAAAAAGGTGCATCCCGACGCACCTCACACGAGCGGTGCCACGTGGGACCCGCATCCCGGTCTCGAAACTCAACGAACGGATCGCACCATTGCGATCCTCTCGAAAAAGTACACGAAATGGACTATTCACTTGTCCAAAAGGGTCGCCCGCACCATCACGCGGAATTACAGCGGGCAGACTGCGCCAACGCGATGCCCTCGGAAAAACACCCAACATCGACTGCTCGCACGCCCTGAACAGACGACCGAGGAAAAAGTCGCTAAAAGCTGCACGCAGCTCAAAAGACGGGCCGTGGGTCCCATGGATCAACTTCTGCCTCAATGCCTAAAACCACCCTGGAAACCTCCGCCTTAGTGCCAGGGTCACAACGCCGCTGACGGCGCTCAAAACGGACGTCGGACGCGTCCGCGCCGTCCAAAACAGGATTCTCGGGGAATACGCTCGTCCACTAAAGGACATGTCGCGCCTCCGCGGCCCCTCGTTTCAGGAATTCAAAATTCCCGAAACCATCTCAAAACATTCCCCTCGACGCAAGGTCAGTGGTTCCGCTGACGGCGCACAAAACGAAGGCCCGTAGCGAAAGCTACGGGCGTCGGAAATTCCAAAAGGGGGGGGGACCCCTTGGGCCGGACCGGCCCGGTCCGGCCGGTCCTCCCCGCTCGAACTGGCCCGCTCCAGCCGGCTCACTAGGACAGTGGCCCAGCTGCCTCCCACGAGTCACCCCGCCCATGCCGCGTGGGCGGTTCTTCCACCGACCGGCGAACAGGCCGGTCGGCCTTGCACGCGGAGACCCGCGTCGCGCGGGTCTCTGTCCGGCTGCGGGGTCGCGCGCCTGCGACCCCGCCGTCTCCTCTCGCTGGCTCCCGCAGTCGGCGCCCTCAGCCGGAGAGCCGAGCCGCCCCACACCGTGGAGGTGTCTCCAAGCCGGCCGGATGGCCGGCCGACCTTCCGCCGCGCCGCCTCCCCGGAACCACCGTCTGCCGCCAGTATCCGCCGAAAATCCAGATTTCTGGCCGGAACTTCCCGGGACTGCCCCAGGCACCCCGAGACTCGGATTTTCGATCCGAGAAGAGCGTCAGAAACCTTAGAACATTCTCTACGCGAATACGGGATTGGATCGAATATCGGGCAACAATTAGACACTAAAATTTGAATTCAAAGAGGGGTTTGAAATTTAAAACGCAAACGAACACCGCCTACCTCGAAGGGCGTAGCCCGATGCTTCGTGTGCGGACCGTCGGAACCGCTGCACCTCTACAGAGTTCGCCTCGCCAGAGCTTCCTCGCTGGAGTTGAAGGAGGGGGGGGGGAGGTTTGAGGAAGGAGAAGAAGATGAAGGGGGTGGGGGTGTTTAAGTACAAATCACTTAAACGCCCGTCCGACAGCCCTGAACCCGAACTCTCGACGGGGTTGGGATTTAGCCTCCCCTAGGCTAAGAACCACGCTCTGAGCGCAACGGCGGTCTAGGAATTTTATTCCGAGACCCCGTTCAAAAGTTATTAAACTTAGCGCCCGAGGCCGCCAAATTACGAAAACGCCCCTGGGGCCATTTTTCACAAACGGCCCACGCTCCGAACTCAACGGTGCTCTCGGTTTTCCAATCTGAGCCACCGTTTAAGAGATACTAGCGTTTCTCCATTAAACAAATTAATTAATTAATTAATTAATCCATTTAACGTTCCAGAAGCGGGCGAGGGGTCCAAACATCCCGCACTGACAAGTTTTATGTCGTTCCTAGGGTAAACACCCCATTCCGGAACCATCTGTACACTCGGATCCCTGATCCGGAACTCCGTTTAGGAGTTATCTCATTTATTTAGCATTTCTAGTGTGAACGCACTGAAAATTTAATTTCGGCCACTCCGGGGCTCGGAATCGCACGCCGTCTGAAGGCGCTGCTCTGGAATATCATCAAGAATATTCCAAAGTATTTCACAGAAAAAACCGGGTTCTTAAATCATTCCATCCTTCTATATTTTCATCCTCAAAAAGCAAAACTAGGGAGCAACACAAGGTACTAAGCCCACACCTGGCTTTCCCATACCCCGAAGAACCCACACACAGCTCTACGTCACCGCACACAGACCAAAGGATTGATCCGTTCATGCGAGGTCGGCCCATGCCGATGTCGTGCACCCACTCTAGACTTTGGGGTTAGGGAATGGCGGTAGGGAACCTCGCCATCCCTTTGCACGAGCTTAAATGGCCCAAAGGCTCTTGGGGGTAGCTCACCTCCCCGGTCAAACCTCTACGCCACCCATCACGACTGGAATCACCACCCGCACCTGAAACAAGGCCCGGTGATTCCCTCCTTCAAAATTTCCATATGGTGAAACACCCAAGGATATCTGGTCACACTAGGTTCCACAGTCGATGCTCTCTTACACGCTCAAAAGGTGAAGGAGTCAACACCATCGACTAAAGGAAAAGGTCTCATGC
Organism: Viscum album; assembly: GCA_963277665.1. Classification (NCBI taxonomy): domain Eukaryota; kingdom Viridiplantae; phylum Streptophyta; class Magnoliopsida; order Santalales; family Viscaceae; genus Viscum; species Viscum album. Next base: position 1,069,945,582 of record OY728121.1, on the reverse strand, counting down.
CTTTCTCCTTACCAACACAGGGTTACACCCGACGCCCTGCGTCACCCTGGTAACACCTCAAAAAAGGAGCAGGGAGGAAAGAAGTTCACACACAGAGTCTAAAAATTCTACTGCAAAAAGTAGAAGAGTCGCAAGGGGTACCTCTCACCGTCTCATGCTCTGCAGGATCGTAGACATCCAAAGTTCGCGGCTACCCACGGTCCCAATCGTCAGCTCCCGGAGCCTGGCGTGGACTGCCTAGTGGTGACGGGGAGATCTCACAACGTCGTCCCCCACCTCATGCTCCTCCCGCTCCTCTTCTAGCACCACCTCTCTGGCCACTACTCCGATCACGGCGCTGCCTCTGCCGTGGTGGTGCGCCTGCTGCCTGCCCGAAGCTCTCAGCAACTCGGGTCGGGCAGTCTCGTGCCAAGTGACCTCGCCCGTCACAAGCATAGCACCAGCGCTCTTTGGGATGCTCTGGTGCCCTCCGGCGACACTGTGGTGTACGACCACGGCCCGAGATCCACTCACGGAAGGGAATCCTCGGCTGAGGCCCTGCGCCATTTTGCCACAGTGGTATACGACCACGTCTCCGAAATCGGCAGTGGGAAGGCCACCTACATCGAGGTCCTGTCCTCCGGCGCCTGCTCTAGCACCCCGGCATATGTGGAAATGCCCAAGGGTACTCTGTCGGCACGAATCTCTCGGCGGAGACCCTGCTCAAACTTCCGCGCTCGGAGGTTGTCGTCATGGACCCAGTCCGGGTAAAAGCGTGCACGGTCTTCAAAACTAGCCGCGTACTCGGCCACCGTCATCCATCCCTGCTGAAACTGCAGGAGCTTCTGAATCCGAACGGAGCACAAGCAGGAGGCGAAAAACCCCTCACGGAGCAACAACTAAAAGTCTCCCCATGAAAGCGACGGCTCATCAAGAAACTGAGTCACCAGACTCCACCAATGCCAAGCCGATCCACGGAAAAGGCTGGCTGCCAAAGCCACTCTCTGATCTGTCAGCATCTGCACAAGCCTGAAAAGGTGAACCACTGCCTCTAGCCAAACCTCTGCTGCCTGAGGGTCTGGCTCACCACTGAACCTCAGCGGTCTCTACCACTAGAACTCACAGAGCGCGCTCAACCTACGCTCAAGCTCAGCCTGCTCTGCTGAAACTGACTACTGCTCAACAGGTGGGGGTGCTACTACCGGCCCACCCGGAGAAAGGGGCTCGCATGATGGGTCCTGGACTGTGGCCTCGTAGCTCACAGGGGCGTCATAATGAACCAAAGCTGGTATCCTGGCTGGCTGTCTTCATGGAGACATCCAGAATATTATCAAGGAGTGTCGCGGTCAGATGAGCATATATGTATATACCACAACAACAACGATGGGGAGCTGACTCAAGAAGGACAGTCAAAGACTCAATCCTATGTGATGCACAATCAAATTTCTCTGCAACGAGTGTCTCAGCATGCTGAGTCGACAAGCGGGTTATCAAGGTCCTGGTGAATGGATAAGTCGGCCGCCGCACCATCACTGGACTCCCTGGCATGAGAGCCGCTCTCGAGACACATTAACACTTTTGCCATAAATCCCAACCAATTCCTCTTTTAGGGACGTCCGCACAACGCCTCAAGGAACGAACCACCTCTGATACCACTTTGTCACGACCCGAACCTACCCGGGCTCGAGCCGCAACTCCCCCAAGCCCGCCTCCATAGGCCAGGGGCTGGAGACCAGCGCCGAAGGCACAATAACTCGGGGAGGCCTTTGCCTAAGTACCTTTACACACACACGTAGCAAACCCAATGCAACAGTGCAGAGTAAAAGTAAAGACAAGCAAAGAAAAGGGAAACAGCTATATATAAACCACAGTGTGCATCGACCTCTAATAGTACAAAGTACAGTGTTGAAAAGGAAAAAGGGGCAAAACACGAGCCCAACCCGAAGAAAAGGTGCCACAACCCGGCAACAGGTAAACAAAAACAAACAGCTGATGGGTCTCCCACCTGGAACCCGGCTACAACCACCGCACGCGGTCCAAGCTCCCAAGCTCCTACGCTCCACTGAAGTCACGACCAACTTGTCCGTCATCTGCAAGGGAACACCAAGTGCGAGCAAAGCCCAAGCAGGGGTGAGTATAAAAATACTCAGTAGGATACCCCAAAAGCTCGAGGGAGCAACAAAGTAGGTACCGAAGGGTAAACTGTAGGGAAAACAGGGAAATGTAAAGGAGCACAACCGATTGGGCAGTAAGGAGTACAGTAAAGACTCCAGCTCAACCCAACAAGAGGAAAGAAGGTAGACTCGTCCAGGCACAAGGAGCTGGACATGGTGAGAAGACAAACTTCTCATCGAGTCTTCGCTACCTATAGCAGGAGAGTAGACTCATCCAACCATGAGAAGCTAGACACGGAAAGCACGTGGCATACCCCGCACGTCTTCGCCTCTCCTGGAAGGAGAGTAACCAAACCCAAGGAGTGGGTACCGGAAACAAGGTATATACAAGTCTATATGCTCAACAAGAAGCCCAAACAACTTCGTAAGGGGATCTCCATCCCGTAGCTCAGCCTAAGAAAAGTGAGTCGCCAACAGTCCCAGGAGTAAACTATATCGATGCCCAGCATCCCGCACGTCTGCCCTGAACCACAAGCCAAGGGGCTCAAACCACCGCACCTCGACACTATCCGCTTTGGGTGGAACTGACTCGCCCGCACGGTTTTAGGTCGCATCACAAGAACACATCTCGGTGGGGGAAAGCGCTCCTCGTACTTGAGAGTTCTGGGGGACCGTCAACCAAAACTCATCACTGCCCGCAATCGAGAGGTCTCCTAAAAGTTAAATTCGTTCCATCACCGACCTGTACAACCAAGGGTCCCGCTCCGGTAATCACGAAGGTAAGCCACAGACTAGCCTAGTCGAGAGGGGTGAGTCTGGAATGCCAACGAATGAACCACTTCCCAGCCCCGCTGGAGGGTAATTCATAACCAGATATAGGGTGACCCACTGCCCAGCCCTTCTGGAGGGTAAACCCTAACACATCAACAAGCGACCCACTGCCCAGCCCCGCTGGAGGGTAAACCATAATACATCAACCGGCGACCCACTTCCCAGCCCCGCTGGGGGGTAAACCATAATACATCATCAGGCGACTCACTGCCCAGCCCCACTGGAGGGTAAATCATAATACATCATCAGGCGACCCACTGCCCAGCCCCGCTGGAGGGTAGACCAGGAATAAGTTGACAGGCGACCCACTACCCAGTCGTGCTGGAGGGTAGGCCTGGAACTAGACGACGGGCGACTCACTGCCCAGCCCTACTGGAGGGTAGGCCCTAAGAGGTCGTCGGGTGACCCACTGCCCAGTCTCTGCTAAAGGGTAGACCCTAAGTGGTCGTCGGGTGACCCACTGCCCAGTCTCTGCTGGAGGGTAGATCCTAAGTGGTCGTCGGGTGACCCACTGCCCAGTCTCTACTGGAGGGTAGACCCTAGAAGCCGATGAGTAACCCACCGCCCAGCCCCGCTCGAGGGTAAAACTCAGAACTGTCCTGGCCATCTCCAACGGAGGGTACAACACTGGCCAACTGAACACGGAGTGGGTACCGCGCAACCACCCAACTCCAGCACAACTCACCCAAAAGGGGTTCAGTGCCTGTTCCATCACAGGGTGCCACTAGCACCGCTACTGGCCTACCCATCGAGAACGTAACCAGGGGGAGACCACTCAACCCTACTGGTCAACAAACCAGCATCGAGCTAGGGGAAAACTCCACCCTGCTGGTCAAACAAACCCACAGAAGGACCCTTTACGTCGCGAGAGGTTAAAGTACGCAAAGCAGAACACGGCCTGCACATGGGGCCCACACGATGTGTGGCCCCAAGTCAACCCCAACCAAGTGCATGAACATCTTAGGTACAAACCACACGTACCTCCAAATGCTCCCGTATACTCCCAGAGTATACCTCATTCCAGCCCAAAGGCTATCGTGCACACGACACCCAGCGTCAACGCGAAAGCATGACGTAACAACTCCACCTCAAAGGCCTAGGCACGACCAACCACATCTCGTGGACCAATTATATCACTCTCCCAAGAGTGCACGATCACACGTCAAGGGTCCGCTACAAACAAGGTAGGACGAACCACCACCAGAGCACCTCTCATGCTCCACATTTAACAAGATCACGTAAGAGGCTCTACACCACCAAACGGATCACACCGTTGTAATCCTCGCGGAAAAACACCCGAGATCGACTACTTACTCGCCTCCAACGGATATCCGACGGATAAGTCGCCAACACCGCCTCACGCCCGAACGACGTCCTGTGATCCTGAGCCTCAGCCCCGAAAACAGTCGGGTGCATCCCACCATTGCGATACCCTCAGGAAAACACGTCAAAATCACTACTCACTTGAGTGCAATGGATATCCGGAAAAAAGGATCATCCCTGCACACCTCACACGAGCGGTGCCACGTGGGACCCGCATCCCTGTCCCGAAACTCAACGAACGGATCACACCATTGCGATCCTCTCAAAAAAGTACACGAAATGGACTATTAACTTGTCCAAAGCGGTCGCCCGGTGATAAAACTGAAAATCACCGTCAACTCCCGAAACGGCCCTCGCGGGGCCCACACCATCGCGCAGAATTACAGCGGGCAGACTGCGCTAACACGATGCCCTCAGAAAAACACCCAACATCGACTGCTCGCATGCCCCGAACGGACGACCGAGGAAAAAGTCACTAAAAGCTGCACGCAGCTCAAAAGACGGGTCGTGGGGCCCGTGCCTCAACTTCGGCCTCAATGCCTGAAACCACCCTGGAAACCTCCGCCTCTGTGCCAGGGTCGCAACGCTGCGGACGGCACTCAAAACGGACGTCGGACGCGTCCGCGCCGTCCAAAACAAGATTCTCTGGGAATACGCTCGTCCACTAAAGGACACGTCGCGCCTCTGTGGCCCCTCGTTTTGGGAATTAAAAATTCCCGAAACCATCTCAAAACATTCCCCTCGACGTAAGGTCCGTGGTTCCACTGACGGCGCGCAAAACGGAAGCTCATAGCGAAAGCTACGGGCGTCGGAAATTCCAAAAGGGGGGGACCCCCTTGGGCCGGACCGGCCCGGTCCGCCCCACTCGAACTGGCCCGCTCCGGCCGGCTCGCTGGGACAGTGGCCCAGCCGCCACCCATGAGTCACCCCGCCTGCGCTGCGTGGGCGGTTCTTCCACCGACCGGCCGACAGGCCGGTCGGCCTTCCACGCGGAGACCCGCACCGCACGGGTCTCTGTCCAGCTGCGGGGTCGCGCGCCTGCGACCCCGCCGTCTCCTCTTGCCGGCTCCCGCAGCCGGCACCCTCAGCCGGCGAGCCGAGCCGCCCCACACCGTGGAGGTGCCGCCCAGTCGGCCGGATGGTCAGCCGACCTTCTACCACGCCGCCTCCCCGGAACCACCGTCCGCCGCCAGTATCCGCCGGAAATCCAGATTTCCGGCCGGAACTTCCCGGGACTGCCCCGGGCTCCCCGGGACTCGGATTTTCGATCCGAGAAGAGCGTAGGAAACCTTAGAACATGCTCTACGCGACTACGGGATTGGATTGAATATCGGGCAGCAATTAGACACTAAACTTTTTATTCAAACAGGGGTTCAAAATTTAAAACGCAAACGAACACCGCCTACCTCGAAGGGCGTAGCCCGACGCTTTGTGTGCGGACCGTCGGAACCGCTGCGCCTCACCAGAGTTCGCCTCGTCGGAGCTGCCTCTCCGGAGGTGAAGGAGGGGGGGGGAAGGTTTGAGGAAGGAGAAGAATATGAGGGGGGGGGGTGTGTTTAAGTACAAATCACTTAAACGCCCACCCAACAGCCCCGAACCCGAACTCCCGATGGGGTCGGGATTTAGCCTCCCCTAGGCTAAGAACCACGCTCTGAGCGCAACGGAGGTCTAGGAATTTTATTCCGAGACCCCATTCAAAAGTTATTGAACTTAGCACCCGAGGCCGCCAAATTACGAAAACGCCCCTGGGGCCATTTTTCATAAACGGCCCGCGCCCGTGAAACTTATACCCCTCCTAGTGTAAACGGCACTCTCCGAACTCAACGGTGCTCTCAGTTTTTCGATCTGAGCCACTTTTTAAGAGATACTAGCGTTTCTCCATTGAACGAATTAATTAATTAATTAATTAATCTGTTTGACGTTCCAGAAGCGGGCGAGGGGTCCAAACATCCCGCGCTGACAAGTTTTATGTCATTTCTAGGGTAAACACACCATTCCGGACCCATCTGTACACTCGGATCCCTGATCCGTAACTCCGTTTAGGAGTTATCTCATTTATTTAGCATTTCCAGTGTGAACGCACTGAAAATTTAATTCTGGCCACTCCGGGGCTCGGAATCGCACGCCGTCTGAAAGCGCTGCTCTGGAATATCATCAAGAATATTCCAAAGTCTTTCACAGCAAAAACCGAGTTCTTACAGGTAATAAGTCGAAATGCCGGTAAGGGTAAAGAGCACGTAGGAACTGTCAAGAACTCTAACCCATCTTCCTCTGTACAGAAAACGGACGAAGATCCCGAGAAGGCCACGTTACGCCAGAAGCTTGCTGAGCAGAAGAGGCTGGTTGACAAACTCTTGGCTGAGCGCGCTGTAGAGCGATGACCCGACTATGGTAATCCCAAGCCGGGCCAGCAGGGGCATGAACCATTTTCCCCCGGTGAGATTCCTCCGGGCAACCCTGATCATGCTACTTCCACAGACAGGGCAGAAGCCGGAACTTACGGCAAGAGGGCGTGATACATCTCGCCAAACCCCCCTGAACGACGGGGCAATCTGAAGAACCCAGTCCAGGTTCCCCCAGTCGCCCCAGAGGCCGTTCCGCCAGTCGATCCATGAGGCACAAAAGCCATCTACCGGGTTGAAGAACCTGGAAATGCACTTGTGATTAGGGATCCCCGTCAAGACAGGTACCCCCACCCTGATGATCTTATAGCGGCACTCATAGCCCGCCTCAAAGCATTGGAAACGCGTCAGGTGGCGGTCCCACCGGATGGCAAGCCATATCCCGCGTGGGTGGATGATATGCTTGCACCCCCGGGTTTTGGGAACCCCACTTTCTCTCCCTTCAACGTGACAGGGCACTCGCCGCAGCACTTGGCTCATTTTTCTTCCAGGTGTGGCCCCATGCTGGGGACCCCAGCCTAGCAAGAAGCCGCCAAGCTCCAATGTTTCGTGCAGACATTGGAAGGTCCCACATTCGTCTGGTACAGCCAGCTCCCTATCGGATCGGTGACCGGGTGGGAGGATCTCCGCCGGCAGTTCCTATACCAATTCAGCTCCCCCACGCGGAAGACCAGCATTGCAGACCTCTTCAAGTGCAAGCAGAGCCCTGATGAGCGAGTTGCAGATTTCATCACCCGGTGGAAGGGACTTACATACTCCCTTCATATGCCACTGACTCAGGAGGAATTACAGACGATGTGTGTAGGGAACGTTAAAACGGAGCTGGTACCCTCCCTGATTACCCAGAACTACCCTGGAGGGTTCCAAGATTTCTCAGATAAGGCTCAGCGCCTTGAGGAGGCTCTGCAACAGGATAGTCAGGCACGTTCGTTGCCCCCTATGATCCCAGCCAGGAGGACTGCCAGATCTGAACCCACCGCGGTGGCCCAAATAGAATCCTCCAGGTAGCTGGAATTACTGCCAGCAGCACCATCCCCACAACCCCGCAGAGGTCCTCCACCTCAAGCACAGGCTCCTGCCCAGCAGCGACCGCCTCAGAATCGAAAGGTTCCCCCGCGCAATGCGCCACCTCCACCTAGGCGAGACAATCAGGCGCCGCCTCCTCAGCAGGCCCCTCCGGCCCCTCGTCAGGGCTAGGCCCCTAGGGACCCCTATCCGGAAAGAAGGCACCAGACTTATTCGTTCAAGGAAAATCAGGTCCCTGGCTACTTCTGAAGTGCTCTAGAGAAAGGGATTGTGCGCCTAACTGAGTGCCGAAGGCCGGTAGAGGCGAATCTCACCGATCACCCGAACTACTGTCCTTATCATCGGATTCTGGGGTACACCCTCAAGAAATTCTATGTGTTTAAATACTGGCTTTAAGACTAGGTCAACAACAACATAGTCAGGTTGGGTCCGGCACCAACACAAGTGGCAGGTGTCTTTGCAGGGTCAGAGATCGGTAGCGACAGCGAAGGAGAGTGGCAGCAGGTTCCCAGTCGTGGGTCCCAGAGATACGACGACTGGATGGCTCGAAAAACCATCGTCTGTGCCCATGGTATCATCCGGGCACGCCTGAAGCAGCCGGAACCTTCAGAAGAAGTAGCCAGTACCTCTGAATCGCCTTCACAGTCGACCTCTTCCCAAAAGGGAAAGTAGCGACGACGCAAGAAGAAACAACGCGCTCCGACAATGTCATCGTCATCCCGCACTCTCGAGGACTTTATGCCCCCTGAAATGGGGATTCCTCCCAAAATCTGCCCGGTGGTGGATGACTCATCAAGCGACCGCCAGGGGTACGCTTCGGTTAACACCGTGGAGCTGGTAAAGCCTTATATGACTCCTGACGAAGGGGAACGCCAGGCGAGCCTCCCCAACGTCCCCAGCCGATGTCAACGTCAGCAGAACCACAACCATGCCAGTTATCGAGGAACTTTAGCGGGTACTTTCATCCAAGTTTTGCATTCTACTGAGACTAGACAGCAGGCTCAGCGCAGAGCTCAGCACGCGCAACCCCATCTAACGCCCTCAGCTCTACCTCCACCGCTGTTTGTGCTACTAGATCAGGGAGAGATGCCTCGTTCGTATCACAACCAGTCTTTCCCAGTTACAGGCCAGTATCCACTGTCCGATCCTTGTCTAGCGACTACTCTCCAGGCTTCAACTAGTAGGCAGCAGGATGTACCCAGCACTAGCCAATCGCCGGTTCAACCGGCAGGACCCACTATACCTACAACTCCCGAACGACCTCCTGTAATCAGAGGTTCGCACTTGGCATGAAAGTATGATGTTATGAAACATCTGGCCGGCATTCCGGTAAGGCTTTCTATCCTTGAGGTCCTTCTCATATCATCTGAAATGCTCAAGGCACTTGCCGAGGCCCTAAAGAGCCCCCTTTAGTTTGAGACGGAGGTAGCAGCCGTATAAGCCTTCCATGCCGAGGCAATTGAGAACACCGAATGTCAGACGGTTATCTCATTCTTAGGTAAAGATGAGGACCTATACAGGGGCATATTCGCCCGTTGTACATCACTGGCCACATCAATGGTGTGGAAGTCCGGCGCTGCCTCGTCGACATGGGTTCCTGAATCAACCTAATTCCAACTCAGAATTGCGAAATCTGGGTTTGTATGAAGGTGATTTAACTCCCTCTGACCTCAGAATCCAGGGGTACGACAGGACCGAGCAAACCCCAGTCGGCAAGATCCACCTGAAGACTCATTTCGGTGGCTTAATTGCTAACACCGAGTTCATGGTCGTCTCTCAGGACACCGCCTACAACGCATTGATGGGTAGGCCATGGCTCCATCTGCATGCATCAGTCCCATTGCCGTATCACCAGTGCCTCAAATACTCACTCAACGGTTGAGTAGGCGTGCTCCAAGGAGATGTGTCTCCTTTCGCCTCTTGTGAGGCCCGCTATCTGGATTCTGATTATTACAAGAGTAAGGATAAGAAAATCCTAGTAAGTGAGGATGAACCCACCCCAGTCACAAGTGATCCATGGGAAAGCATGGATGACGCCTAAATCCTCTCGATCCACCAATTGGAGGCCACGACCCCCGACATGGGGCAATGTTTTGTTGTTTCGGGTACGCAAGGAAGGCTTGTTCCCTTGTCCAAGCGACGGCAGAAAATCACCGCGTACACCTACACCAACCAGGCTCAGGTGATCCTGGAACCTCCTACCCCTGTACGGTACCAGAATGTCACACTTATGACAACGGCGGTACTCCATACGTGTCTCTTCCGCCAGGCTGGAATCAACCGACTCAGGCTGACACGTCACCACTGCTTTGATGTCATCAAACACGGCCCCTTAGGCCGAAGGCCAGATGGGATAGGGTTGACTGCCTTCATTTCTATGGTCTCAATGGCGAGTGAGTCTCCTGATATGATGACCACGGCTGCCCAAGCCGACACCAGCTGCCCCTCAGGTTTTGATAGCCCAGAAGTATCTCCCGTCACGGGAAATCCCCCCACGGGTGGAGAGGAAGACCTAGAGGATGCTTCCCCCGCCTTTGAGGAAGGAGTCTCTACCACGATTGATGAAATGGTATAGGTGAACCTCGGTAGCGAGGCAGATCTGAAACCCACATTGATCAGTGCAGCCATGTCCCCCGAGGAGCGGCAGTAGTACATAGACTTTCTCAAACAACACCGTGACGTGTTTGCCTGGAGTTACAACGAGATGCCAGGACTAGATCCCCAGGTAGCCGTTCACCGTCTGGGCCTCCCGGAAAACCATCGTGGGTTTAAGCAGCCTCCCAGGAAGATGCACCCTTCTCATGGTGCTATGGTTGTGGTCGAAGTTGACAAACTTATCAAAGCCAACTTCGTCAAGTAAGTCCACTACCCCAAGTGGCTTGCCAATATTATGCCAGTCAGGAAAAAGAATCGGCAGATCAGAGTCTGCATCGACTTCTGCGACCTTAATCGCCACTGCCCAAAGGATGACTTCCCACTCCCGGTGACTGATTTGTTGATTGATGCCACGGCCGGGTTCCAAGCTCTCTCTTTCATGGATGGATATTCCGGGTACAACCAGATCCGGATGGCCCCTAAGGACGAGGAGTCCACTGCCATCAGGGATCCCCAAGGTACCTTTTGCTACCAGGTTATGCCCTTCGGCTTGAAAAATGCAGGTGCCACTTATCAGAGGGCCATGCATTGCATATTCATGCCGATTCTCGGGATGCTGGTGGAATGCTACGTAGATGACCTAGTGGTCAAATCATGTCAGCGCCAGGACCATCTCAAAGACCTTGAGAAGGTGTTCGGTTTCCTCTGTTCCCGTCACCTGAAGATGAACCCGTTGAAGTGTGCCTTCGGGGTCACCTCTGGGAAGTTTCTTGGCTTTGTTGTTAGATACCGAGGCATTGAAATCGACCCAGAGAAGATCAAGTCCATCAGCCAAATTCCTCCCCCGAGCAATATTCGGGAACTTCGAGGCCTCCAAGGCCACTTAGCCTATATACACTGATTCATCACGAATCTGTCCGGCAATTATAAGCCCCTTTCCCAGCTCATGATGAAGGGCGCCGCCTATGAATGGGATGAGGAGTGTTGGACCGCCTTTGAGGAAATCAAGAAGTATCTGCTCCAACCTCCAGTTTTGATGCCACCCATCTCTGGAAAGCCACTGGTCCTTTACGTGACTACCCTGGAAAGATCCCTCGGTGAACTTTTCGCCCAGAATAATAATGAGGGTACTGAGAACAGTCTCTACTATCTCAGCCACATGCTTCTCGATACGGAGGTCAGATACTCCCCTATCGAAAAGAGATGCCTTGCGCTCGTCTTTGCCGTACAGAAGATGTGGCATTACCTGCAACACCATGAGGTACAATTGTTCTCCCGGGTAGACCCACTGAAGTACATCCTGAACCGCCCCATGCTGACTGGCCGACTAGCACGGTGGGCGGTGATTCTCCAGCAGTTTGATATCAAGTTCGTACCTCAGAAGTCCATTAAGGGACAGGCGTTGGCAGACTTTTTAGTTGCCCATCCAACCTCCGTGGATCAATCCCTGGACCTGGATTTTCCTGATGAGACGATCCTCTCAGTCGATCATGTCATCCCGTGTTGGAAAATGCACTTCGATGGTGCCTCCCGGAGCCCCACCGGTAGGAGGCTCAACGATCCTAAGCTCAACAGAGTGGGCCTGGGTATTTTCTTCATTACCCCGATGCAAGATGTCCTGGAATACTCGTTCCTATTGTCATAAGGCTGTACGAACAACGAGGAAGAGTACCACGCTCTCATCACCGGCCTCGAGTTGGCCCTTGAGATCGACGTTCCCCATCTACATGTGAAAGGAGATTCCGAGCTGGTAATCAAACAGGTCAATGGCGACTATGTCGTCAGGAAGCCGGAGCTTGTACCGTTGCTGGAGTACACCCTCCGCCTAATGGCCCAGTTCTCTTCTCGACCAGAGATTACCCATGTACCATGGTCACAGAATGGTCAAGCAGACTCCTTGGCTAGCTTAGCTGCATCGCTCACAGAACCCGAGCAAGATGATTTGATCATACATGTGGCACACCGGAGAGTCATTGCCCCCATCACCCAAGAGGAAAATGATGGTCTGCGGGTAAGTCATCTCCCCGTTGGACCCTCTACGTCAGGAGTCCCAGGTTCGTCAGACACAGTGGTTGAAGCCACTCCCGACTGGAGGGCACCTTTTGTTGCGTATCTCCAAAATGGTCGCCTCCTGGACTACCGGGCCGAGCGCGAGAAAATCCGACGCCGCGTGGTGCAATTTACCCTCCAGAGCGGCCCCATTCTTGAACAGATCCTTTATAAGTGGAGCTTCAATGGCGTCCTCCTCCGTTGCATTCAAGGAGTAGAGATTCCTCATGTTATTCAAGAGGTTCACGCCAGTTCCTGTGGCACCCATCAAGCTGGGCCGAAGCTGTCCCATCAAATCCTGAGGTTGGGGTACTTTTGGCCCTCTATGATCCACGATTGTATTGGGTATGCCAAGAGATGCCACGCATGCCAAGTTCATGCCAACTTCCTGCATCGGCCGCCGGAGCCCCTCCACCCCACCAAGTACTCTTGACCATTTTTGGTATGGGGACTTGATGTAGTGGGACCATATCCACCAGCAACAGCTCGCCAGTGTAGGTTCATCCTGACTGCTACAGATTTCTTTTCCAAGTGGGCAGAGGCAGTTCCACTCAAAGAGGTCAAGGCCCGTTCCATCGTCGACTTTGTGAGCTCCAATATTATCCACCTGTTTGGGATCCCTCACGTCGTCCTCACCGATAACAATGCCAACTTCCGAGCGGCTGAACTGAAGAAATTGTAAGCCAAGTACGACATCTGTTCGAATCATACCTCCCGCTACCATGTGCAGGCAAACGGACAGATCGAGGCGTTCAGAAAAACCCTCTATAACATTCTGCATAAGATGGTTGGTCAAACAAGAAAAGTTGCCCAGACAATCTCCCCAATGCCCTCTGGGCTTATCGGACGACGACTCACAAATCTACCCAAGTGACCCCATATTCCCTGGTGTATGGGGCTGAGGTCGTCCTACCCATTGAGATATAGCTGCCATCATTACGCACTGCAGTCTATGATCAGCAGGAATCATATGAGGTGGCCTAAATCCATCTAGCTGAATTAGAAGCACTGGACGAGAACCGGCTTCATGCCCTGCACAATCTGGAAGGGTGTCAGGATAAGATAGCGAGGGCCTTCAGCAAGAAGGTTCGCCTCCGTTCTTTTCTACAGGGTGACCTAGTACTGGCCCTTCGAGCACCAATGATCCCCAGTAGGAAACCGCCCAAGCTAGAACCCAAATGGGAAGGGCTTTATATCATCCATAAGGTTTACCCCAACGGGGTGTACTCCTTGGTGACAATGGATGGTGAGCGCGTAACTCCTCCCACCAATGCCCGGTTCCTCAAGAGGTACTTCGCCTGATCCTAGAGGGTCCCGTATGACATAAAACTGCATGTTATGGTCCAACACGACCTTAAAACTGTATGGTCCTGCACGACCTTAAACTGCACCGCTGTCCTGCAGGATGATAAACTGCCAGATGGTCCGAGCTCTATGACCTTAAACTAAGATCTCCCCCACGTCCTTACTGAAAGACGTTAAACTGCAACCCAGTCAAGCCTCCCTGACCAATTCGCAGCCTTGGGCCCCTTGGCCTTCGTTGACTCGGACTCTCTTATGGGATTGTATGGTGTGGTGTGGGATTACATCCTCATCCATGTCGGGTTACCCGCCATACCGTACATATACCCAGTTGAGACACATTTCTCGTCCAGAACAACGCTAAACTGCACCTCAAGAACCACGTGTGGCTTGATTCTCATCTTAATGGGATACGTAGGAATGCTCGGATGCCTCGCCTTGAGCCCAACCCCATGCATTTCTCTTCCACTATCCCCCTGGGAATAGTTTCCTTGGAGGGTCCTTGCGTAGCGAGGAGTAGTCTTTCTTAGCCCTGCTCATACAACCCCGCTCATACAAGGATTGTAAGGGTTGCACCATGTGCCCACTCCTGTTCTTCTATCCTCCCATGTCCTCACCACATGATGTTAAACTGTATGGACTTCAAGAACTACGTATGGCTTGATTCCCATCCTAATGGGATATGTAGGAACGCCCATTCATTTCGTCTATTGGCCCAGCCCAACATCCAAAACCTTCCCCTCGGGTCAAGACATATGGCAGGGTGCACACTTTTTCCCCAACTCACATCGAGAAAGCCTCGACCCGGCTGCACGTCCCCCCTGGAGATGTTTACCTCTTTCATGGATGGATACAGCTGTGCTTCACCCACTCCTTGACTGGGATTCCATCATTTTTGCACACCCAGAGGGACCCCCTAAGAACATCCTGGATACTATGCCCAATGGCTCTCCTACCAATATGGGCCAACGCCCCCGAGGGTTTCCAAGCAACAAGCTGATACAAGTCCCGCGTTGCGAATTTGGTCAATGGTTGATGCTCATTTGTTGCTCCCATTTGAGGTCACCATCAAGACGCTGTGTTTTGAACATGGTCGACAGTGTCCTGGATCTTCAGGTCCACCCTGAGATTTCCCAAACATCGAGTGCAGTGATTCGTTCTACCCCACCCCGAAGTGACAAACTTCCCTCCGGGTGGTGCTAGCGGTCGGGCCCACGGCCCCGATTCCCTTATAAGGAATGTACGGAGTGGTGTAGGATTGCGTCCTCTTTTAGGTCAGGTTACTTGCCATGTCGTACACACCCCCGGATTAGATACAGTTATCTCTTTCCTCGTCCTCACGTAAGACGCTAAACTGCAAACCAGTCAGGCCTTCCTGACCGATGCCTGACCTTAGGCCCCTTGGCCTTCTCGGGCCCCTTCGCCCAACCTCTTACCAGAGTTGTACGATGTGGTGTGGGATTATGTCCTCATTCACGTCAGGATCATGTACCATGTCGTACGCCTTCCCTCACGGGGCCCAGCCTTCAGCCCCTTGGCCTTTTCAGGCCCCGGCCCAGGTCCTCTCTTATAGGAGCGTATGGTGTGGTGTGATTATGTCCTCATTCACGTCGGTCTCGTAATGACCACGCCATGTACCTCTCCCTCCTGAGCTATTTCGTCGACCCCTTTTCGGCGTTTCACCAATGTGCCCAAGGGGACTCTGGTTTATTACCTGGAATGCCAAGCTTTACTCGGACACGTCCGCACCCGCTTTCCAGGCTTTGTGTATCCCTGCATCAGGGATTCCATCAACTTTCACACCAAAAGGGACCCCCAAGAATGTCCTAGATACTATGCCCAAGGGCTCTCCTACCGTTACGGGCCAATGCCCCCGAGGGTTTCAGACAACAAATCGATAAAATCTCGCATTGCGAATATGGTCAGCGGTCGATGCTCGTTTGTTGTTCCCACCTCAGGCTAACGCGATATGGACGTTGCATTTCCACTATGGTTAATAGTTTTCCTCTATCGCCACGCCATCCCATTAAGCCCAAAATGTCGGTTACATGATTCACACCCTTCATCACTTCATCGTTTCCAAGTAGAGTCTCGGAACTCTTGGTACTTTTCCTCCGTGCACGTCTGCGCGTTGGGGAAACAAGCCGCATCAAAGGTGTCCTTCGAGGCTCTCTTTCGACTCCCCTCTGATGGACGCCCCAAGTATTGCGATGAGGATTCCCCCCTTGTTTCCCACACCGATTTTAACTCATGTGGGCTTAGGGATCGGGTTGACGTCTTTGCTAACTTGGGAAGTTGTCACCATTTATGGTCCGAGCTCTAAGACCATAAAATAAGATCCATCTAGAACTACATTCAACTTGATTCCCATACTCATGGGATACGTAGGACCGCCCGAACGCCTTTTCTTTGGGTCCAGCCCATTTAGGGATCTAGTCTCTCCCCCCTTCTTTTCACCTCTTACCCCCATATAGGCCCCTCGGCCTGAGGTCTCCCTCTCGGAGTGGCGTATAGTGTGATGTGGGATCATTTTTCCATCAATTGTGTTTCATAACAATGCGCACATTCCCCACATAGCATCGACTCTGCTACATCTGTGCTGCATGACGAAAAAATGCATGCTTGGTACACGACCCTAAACTGTGACATTATCGTCCTGGCCGCATGACGAAAAATGGCACTGCATTGTGATGACCTCGTTGTAGAGGACATCACGTTGGGTATTGGTCACGTGCCATGCCATTTGTCGATGCCTATCACGGCTTGATTCTTGTGGCGACACCATGGCCTACTACTCTAGGCCTGTTGCTTCACACAAAAAACCACTCACCTTAAAGGAAAAACAAGATTTATCAAATTATGCTTCTTTTAGTGCAAGGTCCACGCCCACACTCCCCTTTTCCCTTGGCACTGGTATCTTACCATGTCCCCTTTCAGAACTACGTATGTCTTGATTTTCATCCTCATGAGATACATAGGAGCGCCCGAGAACTTCCCCACGGGCCCAGCCTAACCTTCGTGTTCAGTCCCTCGACTCGAGCATTTTCCTGGGGAATGCATGGTAAGTAGGGCTTAGGTCCTCATTCACATCACGTTTTGTTGCCATGTGTCCCCTGCTCCCTTTACCCATTTATGGCCTGAGCTCTAAAACCATAAACTAAGATCCATAAATAAGTACGTGAGGCTTGATTCTCATCTTTATGAGATACGTAGGAGCACCCGGGCACTTCCCCGTGGGCCCAGCCTAACTTTCGCTTTCATTCCCTTGACCAAAAACCCCTCCCAAGGAGGTCGTGCGGTGTGATATGGGATTGTGTCCTTATTCGCGTCGGGTTGTTCACCGCACTGCACACACCCCCTATTCCCATTCACGCCAGGTGTTTAAGTTACTCCACCATGTGCCTCTTATGTTTCCTCCCTCTATCTAATACGTCTCAATGTCATATTCAGATTTGTTTTGACAAAGCCCGAAGTGTGGAATTTTCATGGGGACATTCCCTTCGTCCCATGACCAAGCTTTGTGAGCTCGCTATTTGGACCCTCATCCTCTTCCACATCCAAAAGGACCCTCAGACGACATGGATATTAGGCTTAAGGGTGCTCCATGGATGCTGGACCTAAGGGCCCTCCTATCGTTTCGAGCCAACGTCCCTAAGGATCTCTGGTGACATTTGCGACATGGTCCCGTGTTTCGAACATGGTCAACGGTAAACCCTCATTTTTTTGTCCCCATTCTAGGCTAATGCGATATGGACACTATGTTTCCTCCACGGTTAACAGTTATCCTCTATCGTCACGCCGCCTTCATTGTGATCCAAATCTTGAGCATCATGATTCTCACATTTCCACTTCCTCATGTTCAAGTGGAATTCCAACATATTCGGCTCTATCTCTTCGCGCATCTAAGTGTGCCACATGGGTGTGTTAGTATCATGGGGCCGGTATTCACCAAGAGTCTCTCCACCCTAACCTTCCCTTTTCTGTGTCGAGAAAGTCCAACCACTACTTCTTGTTTCCCACACCGAGCATGACTCACGTGGGCTTAGTAGTTTTGGCGGGATGTGTACCAACACGGCCAGGATTCTCATTGTCCCGCATGACGTTAAACTGCGCTTCCAGAACTACGTATGGCTTGATTCCCATCCTCATGGGATATGTAGAGACACCCTGGTATTTTTTCTAGGGTCCAACCCATAGAAATCATTAATCCCATCCTTTCCCTTTCCGACCCCCTAGTCAGACCCCTCGCTAGAGAGGCCCTGTCCCAAAGAAGAAAGGATCCATGACCAAACCAACACGCCCATCTGGCGTACTCCCACCACGGTGGTGTAACTACCTAAGTGTTGGATTCTGTTCGGACAAACCATCACTCCATATTCCATGCTTTGCGTGCCCCTTATTCGGACCCTCGTCCCCTTTCATCTCTGAGGGGACCCCCTAACGGCCTGGTCTCATGCCGCATCGGCTCACCTACCGTCCTGGGCCAATGTTCCAGAAGACTGGTCATGTTTGGAAGGACCCCCTAATAGTATGGATGTTCAACCTATGATCTGCCAACTGTCCTGGGTCAATGTCCCGAAAGATTGATCGACAATATTGGTAACATGGTCCCGTGTTTCGAACATGGTCAATGGTTGACCCTCATTTTTGTCCCCATTACAGGCTAACACAGTAAGGATACCGCTTCTCTTCCATGGTTGACGGTTGTCCTTTATTGTCACTCCATACCCACAGTACTTCGAATCTTGGGCATCGTAATTCACGCTTCCCGTTTCCGTATGTTCGGACTGATTCCAGTGCCCCTGGTGTTGCACCATTCGTGCATGAGGGCACGCTGAAGAAATGGTAATTCAGCTGTTTTGAGAAGTTCCTTCTCCGGTCAAGCCTCTCCCATCTTTCAGAAATTCGTACTGGTAATCCAAATCCCGGATTCCCGGAGCATGGTCTCCACTCCTATGTTAAGTGGGACGAGAAGGCAACTATCTCATGTTTCTCACATTGGGCTTGACCCACGTGGGCTTGGGGAATTATCACCGAACGTCCCGCAAACATTGTAGGGATGTAACGAGCTGATTCAAACAGTGGAAATCATGCGTGCTACGGCATTCAAAACAAAGAAGGAAGAAATTGAAGCGTGAAAGTACCAATAAAAGGTTTTTAGTTTGTTACAGCACCCGGGGGTTGACTCCCCCCATGGACGGGTTGACCCCGTCAAAAGAGCATTGTAGCTCCGCCACCCTTCGGCTTGTGGAATCCAAGGTTTGATGCCGCTGACTGAGCTCCCGCTCCTCCTCAACAGCGGCGGGGCACAGTTCGTCAGCCTTGGCTCTGGCCCTCTCTACCTCAGCCTGAATGGAAGCCATCTTTCCAGAAGCCTGCCTCATAAGCTCCTATACCTCTGCTAGCTGGGCCTTCAACCGGTATATCAGATCAGATTGTTCATTAAGAGAGGCTGAGTGCTCATCCACCCGGGTCTGCACCTGTTGGACCACACTTTCAGCCTCCTGGAGCTTCTTGATGTTTTTCGCCTTCCTCCGCTGCTAGCCCACGCTGAACCCATGATCATGATCCCGAATCTTCTCAGACATAAGATCTCGGATGAGCACGTGAAGATGTTGGGCATCCACTCCCCCAGTACACAGTTCGCGCAACCGCGAGCGGAGTCTGCCCATTTCGGCCAGCCATAATGCTTGGGGGTGTCCTTGATGAAGCGTGTGATTAGCTTCCACAACCGGCGGCTGACTATGTTGTTGTCTTCCTCGTCGGAGGCCGTTTCGTCCCAGTCTGCGTGATTGGTAGGCTTGTACACATGATATGCCCACAGGAAGTCCTCGGTGGGATCTATATCTGGCGTTTAATCCGGCGTGACATCTGGCGCCAAAGCAGGCGCGACAGGAGTGGGACCGGCCGGTCGATCCTCATCATTGGAGTCCACCTCAATGACCTCAGGCACGACCCTGCTGGTGGTCCCGCCGGTGATGATGTGTGTTGCAGCTCGGGGAGATGGGGGGACTATCGCCACCATCACCGGCATGCCCCTAGGAGGGATGCCACCGGACATCCCGACCAGTCTCGCCGCAGCAGCCCACGCCAGTCGGAGAACTGTACGACAGAGAGGGACATAAATGTTAGTTGGCATAGTCTACATATGATGACAAGGAAACCGGTAGAGGAAACTTATGGAGATCGACCTCCTGGTGCTTCTCTTGAGCCGATACTGACGGGAACCCGAGGCGAGGCCCTCCATATACTGTTGGAAGGTCTGGAGATTCTGGAGGAGCCACCTCGGGTGCTCTGGTCCCACCAGACGCGGAACTGGACGCAGCCATAAGTGCGGGTTCTGAAGGTCCTGCATCATCACCCACCGAGGAGAGAGAACGAGGCCTGCGTACAAGTTTCTCCTGCATGTATCAAACATCGGTGAGAAGTCCATAGTGGCCCAAGAACGGACCATAAGGAATGAAGTTCAGAATGCTACCTCGAGAGCCTCTGCGAAATTGTCGGAATCTGAGCCTTGATCTCCGACCTAGCCCTCCTCCAACAGGCTCCCTCCTACAGCCTCATCCTCCCGAGAAGAGTCCTCTGATTCTTCCAGCAGGGGGAAGTGCTCCCTTAGATCGGCGGCCGATAACTGTGGGGGGGGGGGCGTTCGATTCAGCATTACCCTCACCTGGTCTGTCATTGGGCGAGGGACACCACTCAAGTGAACGTAATTCTCCAGCTCGTCTAAGTATTGCTCTGCCTCCGCCGAAGATTCCATGAAACCAGCCCAGACTGGGCCTATTCCCGGTAACTCCATCCTGAGGTGATTCAAGTGCGCCCATATCTCGGGTGGGCTGAGGAATTTCCGGTTGACATCCCAAATGTCCCAGGCTTCCGGGAAGACGGTATCCTCTTCCATGTCGATATGACACAGCCGCTTCCCCAGAGCCTGAGTGGATATCCTACAAAATCCCCTCGGTGGCCGCCCCTCTGGTTGGCCCTGCCCTTCCAGAATCACCGGATCCGCCGCTGCTGCCACACCCTTGGTCGGTGCGGGTCTCGCCGCCATAGCAGCCCCGCCACCACGAGAGGCCCTATCTGCCCCCCGACCCTGACATCAGGATAGAGGAGGCCCACCGTTACCGACCCAAATAGTTTGCTGCTTCAGCATCTCCCCTGGGTACTTAGCTTTCCAACTAATGGCATACTCCCTCACCAATCTGAAAGTGGCGGTGGATGGAGGCAATGCAATTCGCATCTTCCCATCTTCTCGTGTGAACATGAGCCATAGATGCCCCATCACACACGGTTTCTCATCGTGACGCACCTCCGAGTAGACCTGCGGGGTCAGCTTCTGGAGGCACCAGAACTGCATTGCAAACCGATGCGGGGTGTACGGTTCGCAGAGCGCCTCACGATCCACTCGCGCCACCAAAACTCCGCCTCTAAAGGCCAGGAGGTAAACTCGGTGCTCTTCTGTTCCCCGCCCGTCGTCAGTGAGTATCCTCATCGGCAATGGGAAAGGGTGGAAATTAAACTCATCCTCCCTCCACACCTAGTTCAGCACCATCGGCACGGTTAGTTTGAACGGGAAGCTCCCGGCCGCATTCAGGATGGAGGGGCGAAAGTTTGATCCCGGTGAAGAGATAGGGTTTGGATACTCATAGATCCCTCTGATGTGCGCCACAATCCACCCATATAGGAGGTGGAAGGGCCCGCATATACTTGATGGCTTCTTTCCCTCGCTAATGTGCCGCAGCATTCTGTACAGCTTGGAGAGCATTGGAATCCCCAGATTGACCCGCTGCCCCATGGCCAGCATGGACACCATGATGAACGAGCTAGGCCACACCCCCATGCTTGTATCCCTCACCGGTAGGATCCAACCGCAGATGAGATCCGCAATGAACGCCTCCATCCTGACTATCGGTTGTTGTTCAGTGCTGACACTGAAACCCCAAGACTTCCATTGGTTGTCCTACAAGACCTGCCAATACAAGTGCTCCTTACCCCGTTGGGCCACCCTCGGACAAGTTCGAGGCCTCGGAGGGAACTCTCGATTCTCTGGGAAATTCAAGAAGCACTTGAACCACTTCTTAAAGTGGACATCCCTTACTGCCTCCTTGTCCTCTCCAGGGACGAATGCCATCAGCACTGACGCCAGTGGCGGCATTTTCTCTGTATCCTCCCACGCGCTCATGACGGGGAGGAACTCATCATACATGGCCCGCAAGATCGGAACCCCAGAAATCTGGTGGACATCCCACAGGCTGATTCCCACCTCCCCGTGGTGCAAGTGAAAGGTATTGGTCCTAGACGATCATCTACTCAGCAATTCAGGCATCAGTTGTTTCGGTTGGTAAATGTGGAATTGGGAGGCCCATGACACCTCATATAACGCCACTCTCTTCAGATCGACCCCAAACTCCTCACATGAGGTGCCTACCTAGTAGGCCCAGGGCCATTCATCGGTAAAGTTACCGCCCTGGCGCCGGTCCCACTCATCGGACCATCCTTTCTTTGAATCCTGCAAAGCCGCCTTCAGCATGGTATGGTAGAGAGGAGGGGACATCTCCGGTTGTAGTGGCTTCCCGTCAATATCGTTCACGTGGTTGTAGAGACAGTCGGCGGTGATGGGTGTGAAGTCCTCCCGCGCATGACCATCGTCCGCCCTGAACCACTGGTGCTGACATGGTGTGCTCCTAAACCAGCAAGCTGGTTCGTCCCTACTCGCCTCAGGGATGAAGACGTCATCCCTCAACCTGAAGTCGTACAATGGAAGCTTCTTTCACTGCGGATAATTCCTCTAACCTTCCGATAGTAGCTCTGTCAAAGAAATGTGGTCTGAGTGACTTCGGACCATCTCCCCAAGGCCCAGACAGTTGGCCATCTCATCCCGACGGGCGGCATCTGCAAGCACCCCCAATACAGCTTCTCTATGGGCCATTTTGGTTCCGGCACTCAGAAAAGAATTTTTTCAGAACGGATCGCGAAGCTGGATCACGAAGCCGACTCGCGAAGGTCGGTTGCGAGACCAAGATGCAGAGTCTGACCTAGGCAGGCAACCAGGAATTCTCTTGGCGCGGTCGCGGAGTCGGAGACCCGCGGTTCGCCGCGAAGCTCGGTTCGCGGAGAGCGGGCACGGAGTACGCGGGGCTTCGCGAAATCGAGAGCACAAAAAGACAAGAAAATCGCGTGAAGACAAAAGAGGTCGACCCCCTATTTATAGGCCGTGACCCTAGAGCATCGCGGCGCACCCCGCCTGCGCGGAGCATCGCGGCGCGTCCGGATCTGTGGCCCCGGTCAGCACCGCGGGCCCTCTTCGCGAAGTCGCATCGCGAACCGCCAACAATTTTGGCGATTTTCCCTCAAACTTAGACCCTTCAGCCCTCTGCGGCTCCAAGTATGAGGGGGGCATTTGTTGGTGCCAAAATATTCCATAAAGGAAGGCATGAAAAAGATGCCCCGCATGCTGCCCCGCGAAGCACCGACGCGAAGCACCCCGAGTATCGTGGTCCCGTGAAGCTCCGGAGGCGGTACCTCTCCGCGAACGGCCTGACGTTCGTGTGCCCGCTGCGAAGCTCCGGAGGCGGTACCTCTCCATGAACGAATTTGATGTTCGTGAGACTGCCGTGAAGCACCGGAGGTGGTGCCTCTCCGCGAACGGCCTGACATTCGCGAGCGCGCCGCGAAGCGCCGGAGGCGGCGCGGGAGTTCTGCTTCGCGGCGCCCCTCGCCTATAAATACTGGGCTCCCCATGAGTCCAGAAGGATAGAAAATACGACCTTCCGGCTTCTCCTCTCCCGAATCGCGAAGCACCCTTTTCCCCGGGAATCATGAGCTCCGCGAGGTACTTCTACTTCGCGTGACGCCTTCGCTTTGTCTCGTTTTGAGCCCCTCTTCTGAGAGGGATGCCCTTTGCGAAGATCAAGGGCATTCGCGAAGGAGGGGGATTCCCAAGGGAACCCGGGCAACCGCGGAGCATTTATGCTTTGCGAAACACCTATCATGTACTAGTGATTCCCATGCTAAGGCAGGATCGCTACACATCTCGAAGCACACTGCTTCGCAGCACCCTGCTTCGCGAGGCACCTCCTCTTCGCAAGGCAGTGCTCCGCGAATACTATTCCACTTCACGAAGCACCCTCCACTCACACCTTTTCCCCATGCTAAGGCCCAGCCACTCCACTTCGCGAAGAACACTCCTTTTCTTGGCAATTCCTCTTCCCACGTGACCCTCCAAGTATGCGCGATGTGATTTCAAAGTCCCACGGACAACACCACTCATATCATTGCTTCGCCTAATGCTTCTTCACATAGGCACGCTAACGGCTATTGCTTCTTCACATAGCCACACTAACGTGGACCCCTCGATGGTTCACTCTACGACCCCCCTTGATTACGGACTTACTGGTACCTTCCCTCCCCCAAGGAGAAAAGGGTACCAGTTATGTAAGTCCTAGGGGTGTGGAATGAACCCACCCCGTCCGAGCTGCAGAACATTAAACTGCCAAGCACCACATCCTCAACACATGATGTTAAACTGTGACCCGACCTCATGCCTCGCACAAAGGGTCCCCCCAGCTCGAACATTTTTTACACCACTCGTCTCCACAGGAGTGGAATCACTCCCCCCACAAGGGATGATATCCTCCTTATCGGAGCGACATATGTCCACAGGAGAAGGGCGACCCTAGTTCCCCAATGGATGGCTGCACCCCTGCATCTCCGTACTTCCCCATTACCAAGGTCAGGGGAGGGCACGGTAGGGAATGAGGAACCACCCATCATTGGTCCCAAATCCCTCTTTTTCCGCGCTTTGCCGCACTTCGGGCCTCCATCCTGGAGTAAGTCCCAGCACTAATGGGCCACCAAACGAATAAGCCCCTCTTCGCTTCTCACGGACACACCCTTCGCGACGTGATCATCAAGTCCTTACTGCCTCTTGTTTCTCACACCGATCATGACTCACGTGGGCTTAGAGTAAGCATCGGCCATGGCAATACCCTCGTCCAGCATGACATTAAACTGTATTCCCCCCTACAGCATGACATTAAACTGCACACCCATTTGAACTACGAGGTCTTTGATCCATCTCAAGGCATGGTACGTAGGAAGCCTCCATGAGGTTCAAGCCCACCCGTCATCTAATTCACGTCGAGTTCCACTGGCATCCAAGATGACGTTAAACTGCATTTCAGTCCGATGGCAAGCCGTTGTGACCACCCGAACTATGAGGACTTTGATCCATGTCAAGGCATGGTACGTAGGAAGCCTTCACGAGGTTAAAGCCCACCACTAGTGGACCCCTGGGTCTACATTCACATTGGTTCACCGATGAAACCCTTTGAACTACGAGTTCTTTGATCCATGTCAAGGCATGGTACGTAGGAAGCCTTCCAGAGGTTCAAGCCCACCACCTATCGGACTATGGTCCACCTTCACATCGGTTCGCCGACGAAGCCCCCACCATGAACTACGAGGCCTTTGATCCATGTTAAGGCATGGTACGTAGGAAGCCTCTACGAGGTTCAGGCCCAACTCTCGTCATTCATTCACGTTAGGGTTCGTCTTTGTCCAGTATGACATTAAACTACATTCCGGTCCAGCGGCAAGTCGTTGTGACCAACCTGAACTACGTGGTCTTTGATCCGTGCTAAGGCATGGTACGTAGGAAGCCTCCACGAGGTCCAAGCCCACCACCACTAGGAACCCCTAGTCCTCCTCATTCACTTCGATCCATGTCACGACATGGTAAGTAGGAAGCCTCTAAGAGGTTCAATCCCACCACCTGTTGGTCACTCCAACCTTATTCATGTCAGTTCATCCACACCTGGGCAGCCTAGTGTGTAATCCCCACACCATCTGGACCAATTTCCACCTTCACGTCGGTTCGCTGACGCATCGGACCAAGGTCCACCTTCACGTCGGTTCATCCACACCCGGGCAGCCTAGTGTGTAAGCTCCACACATCTGGACCAAGGTCCACCTTCACGTCGGTTCGCTGACACATCGGACCAAGGTCCACCTTCTTGTCTGTTCACCGGCACCATCCCGAACTATGTGGACTTTGATTCCCTTCCATAAGGAAACGTAGGAGGTCTCTTCGAGGCTGAAGCCCAACTTCACCGTCGCCCTTGCAATGGTCCCTTGCTATTCCCCCCTCCACATCATTCATCCATCCATCATCCACCCTGATTCTCACCTGGACCGTCATATTCCGGTGAGACCATGTCGGTCCGCTCCTCTTCACAGCCGCCCATGGGCTAGTCCTGGTATCGGCACCCCTTTAAGGGAAATCCCTCAATCCGATCCATTCTAGCGAATGCTCTGATCGGGCTGATCCGTCTCCGCTGGACGTTAAACTCGCGACATACCCTGTGTTAAACACATGAAGCTGAGGAAAACCTCTGATATATGTCTATGGAATATAATTACCCACGCTCGATGTGGGATGCCTCAGGCTTCCACGCCCTCGAGAAGTCCCATGACAAGGGACAAAAGATAGACACACTAGTTCCCCAGTATCTAGACACGCTACTGATGCCTCGACGTGACTACTCCCCCGACTGCAGGTTGCTGCCCTGGCCGGAACCTTTGGAATGTCCTGACATAAGCAGTGTAATTAACCGGCGTCCATGGAAACATGGCACTGGGAAGAGTTTCACGAACAACGTATTAAATCTATGAGGGAGACCCGGACTAAGTGACGAGTTCTGAGGAGGAATCCACCGAAGGAAGAACCGACATCCCATCATCCCGTTTCGATCAAGGAGCAGACATCCCTGAATAAGGAGCAAATGCCACCCGCCTTTGGAAAGCGGTAATGTGGGGCAACAATGCAGTGTGTCCTCCTCCACAGACGGACGGATTCACGCGCCCCGGCGAAAGCGTCGAAAACAGTGTGTCATTCGGTAATTAGAGGAAAAAACCAGTGGATAAGTGTAAGTGGGATAACTTCATTTATATATATGTGGTTTTTGATATATAATGGTTTCATTATTTATATATCTTGGTGACCAAGCCATGGTGTGGATGGGGAAACTTTTATTTTAAGGTTAGGTGTGAGTTAGTTTCAGTTTTTTATTCACTAGGTTTTAGTATGATTCTTTCACATTTTTCATGAGTGGTTTCAGGGAGGATGCTACTAAGTATACATGATATACCCACCCTATGTATATATAAACTCCTTCTCAAGTTAGAAATAATAGGTTGGTGATCAGGATTGAAATTTTTAGATTAGAGGTGCTCTTGAGAAGCTATCAGGAGTGGATGGAGTTTGTGATAACTACCTATTTTTCCTTTTCTTACTTTTATTTTCTTCTTTCAGTAGTCCACTAAATATATTACATTACAGGAATTGGTATTTCTTTTTGTGATTATGCATGGATTTTGTTGGTAATTCTTCACATATAATGTCATACATCTAATAATTTATAGAGGTTAGTGCATCCCATGTGTGTGATTGATATACCATAGATGCTAGTTTCCAACCCATTCCCTACTAGAGGCACGCTTTAAGGGTTATTATCTCACTCTCTTTATTGGTCGTGTACCATTGGATAGAGGGGTGATGAGTGTTGTCACACGTTATCTCATAATTTTAATTTTTTTTGACTAGGTGAATAACATCAGATAACCTAGTTCAGTATATTTATGTGGAATTTAATTAAAAAATACCTAACAGATAAAATTATATAAAGAAAATATATGAAAAATCAGTTTAAAAATTAGGGTTTTTGATTGAGTGATTTCTAAAAAAATGAAACGAATGATAAAAAAATACATTGAAAACACCAATATGAATGATTATGATTGGTCACACCTACCCCTTATTTATTCATTAATAATTATAAATTAATATGAAATTCATTCAATTATGGTTCCTAAAATTTTTAACCCCAACCCTACTTAAAAAAATATGACCACAACCCCAAAGCAAACATTAGGATTTCCAATCATCACACCCTACTTTGATTGAAGTGACTATGATAACATATTACTAATAAAGAATTATAAAAACATGTTGACTCTATAAATGTGAATGTTTTGAGTTTTTAGATGATATTATAACCCAATAAATCGATCCCATGTTGATTAGATTCGATGTAAAAAGTGTTTCTCTCACAAATCACACAATTCATACATCATGTATAGTGTGTGAATCACTCGAGTAATCTAAACATTAAAAAATCATATAATTAAATATAATTTTAAGATATATAGTGAGTAAATGGATTCAAAATTAATAATTAAAGAGTTAATATTATTTCAACCACAAAATGGTTTCTACTCCCATGTGTGGATTTGGCATCATAGACACAATTTGAAAAAGTAAAGGATCGAAGGGGTGTAACCCAATATCATCACCAAATTTTCATTATATAACCAAGAAGAAAAAAAAGATTAAAATATATTTACAAATATTACTTATTAAATAAAATCATATAATACAATAACAAAAAGAAAAGAAACATAAGTAAATGTGTAAGAGGTGCACCATCTTAGAAGATATCCTTTCACAAATTATTATTTCTTCCAAATGGTAAGAGAGTGAAATGGAATGAAACCATTCATAATAACTTTTCCAAATCCCAGAAAAACCATATAAAAGTTCTAAAATATCATTGGAATAGATTTTGGAGGGAGGGGATTGAAATTTCAACAAGAGAACATGAGGAATTATGCACCCAATATATACACTATATTGACCTATATCTTCAACTAAGTTACCCTATGAACCAAAATTTAATCCAGGTTAATTAAATTTGAGTAATTTAGTATTGGAAAATATTTCATCTCATTCTATTCACATAATTAAAAATTTCATCCCAAATAGTGAAGCAATGTCTAATCTATTTAATCCAACCCAACTCTATATTAATCTCCATTATTAGTCTTCCATGTGTGAGATCCATCATTCAAGGTATATATGAATAATTTATAAAATTGTTTAATAATATGTCTAAAAAAATTCATTTAAATATATATGTAAAAAATTGAAAACATTACTAAGGTGAAATTAAAGGAAAAAACATAATTTTCAAGGAATTTTAAAATTCAAAATAAAAATTCATATTTACATTAAATCTTAAATAGGTCTCAATTTTGGGAAATTATATCAATTAATATAAACAAAATATTCAACAAAAATGATTTATAAACTCCACCCACACATACCCTTTTACACTCCTAGGAAAATTTACATGTCTTAAAATTCATAAAATGGTGCATTTTGACATTTACAAATCCATGAAAGCAATATGATCGTAGTAAGAGTCACCAAAAACAGTTATTATCAATAAATTCTGGATTCATTCTATCATAAATTATATCAAAAAAATATTGGTAGATTAATAAAACAAATAATGTGGAAAAAAAATTATGAACCAATTATGCCACAAATTTCAGTTATATGTGTCTGTCAATCATTTTAAACCTATATATCAATCCTTTATCCAATATATTTATGTAAAGTAAAACGTTTATTATTATCTAATTCTATTCCACTAAACCTATTAAGAATACATTGCAATAAAATTCTAAAACCCTCTCATTTAATCATTCTAGAAGTCAAACCTTAAGAACTCGACTTACATATCCCCACATGTTTTACATTTCATCACTCCCTTGTATTTTTTATTTTTATTTTTGGATTTTTATGATTTTTTTACGGTTGAAAATAGTTAAAAATTTAGTATACATGAAAAGGATAATATGGTATAGTAATGGAATTGATCATAAAAGAAATGAATGTATGAAAATACCATGTTATAAGATGAAAAATATTACATAACTTGAATATACCTTTAGGGTATCATGATCCAATATGTAATGGATATAAATTCCTATTTCATTTCATTATAATAAAATATTAATAATTGTAAAAATACATAGGAATATGACCTCATTTTATAAAAGTGATATGTTATGGGGACATACTAATAAGTTTTTCTAATTATATCTGATGATCCCATAGTGCATCATCCAAGATATTTCTCGAGTACATTAAATTCAACTATAAAATTTTATCCAATATCTTATTCAACTCCTGGTTTCAAACATTGGATAAACCATTTATTTGGGGTGGTGTGGTGTTTATGTTATTTGTGTCACCTCATACTTCTGAAGGAGGTAAACCAAATTGTGGTTGAAATAGTGTGACCATTAGTAACTAATGATAGCCATTAGTACTCTACAGCTGTAGTAAATTTAATCCCTACAAAAATTCACTAAAATATGAGAATCATCAGTCCTGCTGGCCTTGGATTCCACCCATTTTCTGACCTAATCAAGAGTGTAATGAATGTAAAATAAATAGATTGACATTATAAATGGATCCATAAAATAGATTCCCCATAAGCAAAAAAAATCTATAAGAATAACATGGGTTTATGAGGAATATTGTGTCCCTAATAAATATTTTGATGTGTTATAATTGTGATCATAAAATAAAAACCACATCTATATCATGGAACAAGGTAGGACAATATAATATAGAGTATAAGACATTATTAACTATTATTTATGTATAAATGTTTCACTAAAATCATGTGTTTGAGAAAAAACTAAAATAGACTCCCACTCATGATAAGGAACACATATCCAAATGAAATTTTCACTAAAAATGTGGAAAAGGTAGGGATCATCCCACATATAAAAACTAGACTCACACTTCAGTTTTTTCAACTTCATGTTTCTTCAGTTTTGTTTAAATTTCATGGGGAACCAACTAATTCACTAAATATTTATAACAAGGATTTTTAACATAGATGTAATATAGATAAACACCAGGAAAATTTCCTAAAGTAAAAACTAATTTAGTTTATCATGATCCAACATGTGATGGATCCTTCTCATGTGGTTATCCATAATGTTATCTCGCCCTTTCTTTTCCCTTATCTAAATGTGAAACTCTTGAAGAATGAGCATCCAATGAATAAATTGTGGCTTCTGATCCCTCTTATTTAGAAAGTACCATAAATTTGTATGATTATAGAAAATATCCTCTTTATATCCCAATAAAAAATAATGAAATTATGATAGTAATAAAATCATTTTCGATTGTGGTGTAGTTTTTTTGGGTTGAATCCATCACACATAATCTTAAATAGTAACTACCATAGTAGGGGTTTTATAATAAATGGTTTAGTAATACTTTTCTTCATCTCATCAATTGAATCTATAAAATGGTTATGAAATAGAAAATTATAATCCTTTTGACATAACATTGATAAAGGTAAAGTAATCTCACCAAAATCTCTGAATAAGGGTCGATAAAAACCTATATACCCTAAGAAATATCTAAAATCATGTTGAAATGTTATAAAAGGAAAGGATGAAATATTATCTAACTTAGATTTGTTAACCTCTATTCCATGTTTTGAGAAAACATTCCTTATAAAAATTCCATGCTCCAACCTAAAATGAAATTTCTCAAAGTTCAAAATCATATTTTTCTCAGTCAAATGAGGCAAAGCCTTTCCAAAACAAAATATACATTCATCAAATAAAGATAAATACATAGTAAAATAATCCATAAATACCTATATGAATGTCTCTAAAAAATAAGAAAAATAAACATTATGTATATTTTTAAGATAAATAGGGTATTAAAATATACAAATGGAATCCTTTAGTAGGAAAATGGACGAATGGGAAAGTGAATTTCATATTATCTTCATCCTATGGAGAAACAGGAACCTAAAAAGAACCATAGAGGACATATGAGGAACAATAGTGTGTATTACTAGTATGTATGTTTATAATTTTATCAATTAATGGGGGGTAAATGATCATGATGAGTGGATTGATTTTTTCCCTACATTCCATACACAAACACCATCTATTTTACACACTAATTAGAACTAAATTCTCTCTCCCATTTCTAAAAATTATGAAAAAACTTTTATTATGAAAATCTTAAAGAGTACTAACCCACTATTAATCATAAATTCTATAAATGATACCTACCTTAAGAAAATTTTCAAGTTATTTTTTAATAACTTTTGAAAGAGTGGGATTAAGTCTTTTTTTTTGGTTTCTTTACCAGTTTATCTACATCTTCTAAAGAATCTTATTCATGAAAATGGATGTTATAATACTTGGAATATCTACCAAGTTCCACCTAATGTCCCTAATGTTCTCTATAAAGTATTAAATTTTCATTATTCATGTCCATATAGGATATTGTCAGTGATTATAATATGTAATCTATCAACACTCAATCAGTATAAGTATTTGAGATTTGGTAAAACTGGCTTGAGTTCTGATGTAGGGGATGATGTATGGATGGAGTCATCAATGGAAATAAAAATTTTAACAATGAACATATATATCATAACAAAAATCATTAAATAAGAGAATAATGCATCAGATACATCGGTATACTAAACATCCAGGTCAAAATCAGAAAGAATGTGCTCAAAATCAAAGTTTGAATTCAAGAAAGTAAAATAGAACAGATTCATGATCATTAGATATTCGTGTCTAAATAAT
Organism: Viscum album; assembly: GCA_963277665.1. Lineage (NCBI taxonomy): Eukaryota > Viridiplantae > Streptophyta > Magnoliopsida > Santalales > Viscaceae > Viscum > Viscum album. Next base: position 1,069,913,481 of record OY728121.1, on the reverse strand, counting down.
CGTAGGCATAAAACTTGACCAAATTCTCATAATATCTGCTATAATAGTAAAATAAATAAACAAAGGGTTTTATACATAATGGTTCAAAATGGGAGATTACAAATGTATAATGACCCTATGAGGGTTACTTTATGGATTCCATAACATTAAAACTCATGAAATAATCTTCAAAATCCCAGGAAAGTTGGCCTTCATGGATATTTATAACCATTTTTTGTGGTTTGAGGAAATACCTACCTTATAAAATGGGAGTAATAGAATTTACCATATCATTAATCATGTTAATAATATAGAAATCTACAAGAAAGATTATGTATCTCAACCAAGAAAGTACATCCTCAAGGACACTCACTGGATATGTTGTAGATCTATTTTTCAATTAAACCACCACTCTTATTTGTTTCCAATCCCCAATATTTAAATAAAATAAAATAGAGTGGTTCCTTACATTTATGGGATATCTTAAATTCCATAAAAATTAGTAAAATGTAACTCTTTGATGGTTTATATTATTTTTAATGTCCTAGGATCCATTCAATTTTAAATATTTGTTTGGGTTTTTGTAATGAGTGGTAACACATTATTTTTATTATTGATGCTATTATTTCCCTTTATACATTTTAAATTTTTAAAAAGTTATTTTATGTATTTTTCATACCTTTTGACTTTCTTAATGGCCTCAAGAAGGGGGTTGTTTATCTCAATATACTTGAATGTATTCGAAAACTATTTTTTCTTCACCTGTTCAGCCATATTTTTTTTCTTTGTATAACTATACATAGAAATATAAGAGGTTTATGAGAAATATAATAAATAATATTTTTACCTTTTTCTTCTCCATTCATTGATTAGAGACCTACGTTGATGGGGGAATCTCCCCCTGAAGGGTGAATCCCGGTGGAATTATAGGAACACTTCACTCATATATTTTCTTTCCAATCCTAAATGTGATGGCCCTAATATTCCCCTTGGGATTGGGAGGGTTGGGAGGGAATATTTATGAAGTTCTTGTTTACTATATGATGGAGGGTGGTTCCAATCTGGCACATTTGAATCTTTAGCTCCCACAACTCTATATCATGACCCTTCATGTCATTCTTTTGATTAAGAATAATTTGCTTCAAAATAGCATATGTGTTATAATCTACCTTTGGTTAGGAATTCCATTTTTTGAATTTTTCATTCTTGGGAATTAAATATAATTATGGATTATTGAAAAACCTACTGGTATGGTGGATTTTTCTAAAAAATTATAAAAATGACACATCTATTGTTTTCCACTATAATACATTATGTATGAGTGATTTTTCCATACTTGGTTGAATATAAGTGTGAATGAATAATTATTATTTCCTGGGGGTTCTTATTTTTGGTATTGTAGTGGTATACCTCGGAACACCACTACACAATATTGTGTCTCTTATAGTTATGGGAAATATTATGTTATATGGTCTGGTGTGGTAAAAATTGCACAAACCATATCTACAGTATGTTGTTAGGATTTTCAATCCAAGGTTATCTATCTAACCATAATAGCCAATTAATCCAAATTAGTATCAATAAAATTATTTTCAAGAGAAGAGGTAAGTTCATGATTTAATCCTATTATAGTAATTGAACCATAATAACTGAATTATTTGGAGTTTTGTGTCATCTTGTTGACAAATTCTCAAGCATCCATCAGGATTTTTTCAACTAATTATCCCCTTACTTAGAATCCACCATGTTCCACTCTATGGGATTGATACATTAATATAAGTATTGGATGAGTATTTTATCACTAATTTAGTGATGTAGGATGCTCTCAAATAACTTCTTAAACCTCTCTAAAAACTAAACCATTGACTCTCTTTGTCTTTTCTTTATTTCTAATATATTCATTCAGATTGTTTTGGTCCGTAATATTGGGAAGAATCTATATAAGAAAATATATTTGAAATTATTCAAAGATGTAACATCTTTAGGTTTTAGGTAATATATCCAATATTTTGTAGTTCTATCTAAAAAGAATGATAATTCCGTTAATTTAATTTAGTCTTTGGAGATGTTCCATGGTTTATAGGTTGGTTAAACAAAATTTAATTCTTTTAAATGTTTTCTTGGATCCTTAGTAGATATTCCATGAAATTAAGGGATAATGTGAATTTATTTATATATCATCTCAAATTTTGATTTTATGGATGGATATTAAATTAATTTTTTTTGATAATTAAATAGGGAAGCATATAAATCTCTAATTATTCTATTGATTTTGTTGTTATTTGCCTCCATTTTATGAAAAATTCATTTCATTTAGCTTGAGATACCAGGATCACTACTATCTGAATGATGGAGAAAATGAAATTATGGACTTGTAAATTTTTTAATTTTTATATATTATGATTCAAGACCTAATTCTTCATTCAAATTAAAGGTCTAGTTCAAACTTAACATCTAGGTTGGAACATGTCATCAATTAATGTGAAATAAAAAAAAATATCAGAAAAAAGTTGGAATAAAATATAATAAAATGGGGTTACGAATGAAGGAATGAGGAATATTGGGTGGGGAAGGAGGAAGATAAATTAATTTTTAAGATAATAAGAGAAACAAAATAATAATGGAAAATAAATTATTTTCCAAAAATAGGTTGAAGAAAATATTTTCCAATCCAATAACGTTTCCAATCTGATGAGTGTTGTTTCATGCGCTATCAATGATTATATGATTTTAACTAAGAATAGTATAGGATATGAACTAGGTCATTATATTAAGAATGAATTAATTAAAACATTACATAATAGATAAAACGAAACAAAGAAAATTTTGAAATATATATATAAGGGGGGTTTGGTTGAGTGATTTTTCAAAAAAAAGGAGAATAAACATACATTGAAACCCCAATATGAATTACAAAAATTAATCTACCATATCCCTTACTTAATAATTATTCATTAACCATTAATATGGAATTAATTCAATTATGGTTCCCTAGATTTTTAACCCCATACCCTATGGAAGAAAACTTGATCACAAACCCTAAGATAACTTCAAGATTTCCAATCATGAAACCCTTCTTTGATTTTATTTTTAGAGAAAACATCTGATTAATATAAACATATTAGAGAACATGGAATCTATAATTCTAAATTTATTGATTTTGGGTCTGATATTTTCACCCTAGGAATCGATCCCAATTTGATTGTATTAAATTGTTAAAGTGTTTCTCTCACAATCACACATACTTGACCTCATGTGTCGTGTATGAATCGCTCAACTAGCCTAAAATTTAAAAACTCATATAATTATCAATAAATTAATGAAATAAATAGTGTATATGGATTCATAATTCTTAATTAATGATGTAACGTTCGATAAATCTCAAAAAAAAATTATATTCTACAGGGTGGATTTGTCATCATGTACATGATTGGAAAAATAAATGGATTGAAAGGGTGAAATAAAATATCATCACAAATCTTTCATTGTATCATAGTGAGGAAAATTAAAAATACAGAAATATAATAAAAAATGATCTTATTGAATAAAAATATAGAATATATGCCAAAAATCAATGAGACACAAGGTAGAGATGGAAGATGAATTCCCTCTTGGAAGAGATCATTCCACAAAGTATTCCTTCTTCCAAATGGTTTGATAATGAAGTGGAACTAATAAATTTTTCCAATGTATTATATTTCCTTGAAAACCCCTAAAAAATATTTAAAATCTCATTTTAATAGTGTTTTAGAGTTTTATGGATTCAAATTTCAACAAGGAAAAAAGAAAAACTCTACCTCCAAAAGTTACTCCATACTGATCTACATTTTTTACTGAGTTCCCAAATGAAATAACCATTACTAAAATTTAATGAGATTTTATAAATTGATTATTATAACTCATAGAGAAATTTTATACCGTTCCATGAAAATATTTAAAATTTATAGAACAAATAGTAAAGCATGCATATAGTGAATCAATTTGAACTCTAAATTAATGTCAATTTTTTTATTCCAAAATAGATATAAAAAATTAATAATCTAAATAAAATTGTATAAAAATTAATGAGTAATATATTATTAGAATATCAATTTTAAATTTTTCATGAATAAAATTTTATGACAAAATTAAAATGGGGAAATATTTTTTTTTAGAATTTTTAAATTTAAGAACAAAAAAATTGTTTCCATTAATTCATCATATAATTATAAATGTGGGTAAATTATATAAACTATTTAAAAAAAATTCAAAAACTAGTTTATCAAGGTTCATGAAAATATGGTATCAAAGATGGTGGTTGAGAGATAGAATGAATTTTGGAGTTAGGCACAGGTGAGGATTCATGGGTCAGTAGGGAACCTGTATCTACCATGAATAATTCTTGTAATGAATAAGGAAGTTGGGATAGGGCATGGGGAATTATGAATGCATGTGATCTAACTCATGGAACATCATGTTTACCAGATATGTTAAATTAAGTGATGTTTCCTTCTAGGTAGAGAAATAGGAAAGGATCATTCATCATGTTTTTCCTGCATCAGTGTTATAATTTGTGTAAATAATGGGAAATATGGAAAAATTAATTAATTAATTAATTAAACCTAAATTGTTCTCTTATATTTCATTTAGAAGTACTAGAAATTTTCTTTACCATATTATGGTACTAGGCCAACATCCTCATCATGTTCCTAAAGTATATGATTAGTGTGATGTTCCATTGGATCAATATAGATTTTATATCATCTTTGATGACACTTAGAATAGGAAACATAGAAATATATATCTTTAGGTTCTATATAGGTGTGAAGTATTTTCTTAAGATCATGAGATAGAGTGTTTTCTAGAGGAGTTAAATATAGCCTTTTTTTCAATCCAATCTCTGAAGGAAAATCGTGTTTCATTAAGAGTAATGATTTGTTGTGGGCCATCTTGGAAGTGGGGGATATTGTTCCTTGGGGATCATCAGGAGTTGAATATTTCAAGGGATAAGTTTAGAGATTAGTTTCAGGATGATTTTCCATTTAAGTTTGATATGTTGTATTGCTAGTTGGATATTTTTATCCTACAATGAGGGAGTTCCAATGTTTTATATTAAAATATCTTCTACAGTAACCACCTAAACCATGAGTTTGATAATTTGACATAAGATTATTATAGAGAGGTCAATTATCAAGAGGATTTACATCCAGAGATCTAGCAGTAGGGCACTCTATGTTGAAGTCATATGCCGATTTAATGGAAGAGTTAGAGTCCATAAAGAATACATTAGCTAGGACTAGATCTTATTGGGATGGGATCCATCTAGAATATTATTGGAGAAAGGTTATTACTAAGGGTTCTCAGTTTTTTGGTTAAAAGAATTTTCAATTAGTAAGGAGTAGTTTTTTCCCTCTTCAACCTAATTAACTAGAGCTAAAAGTTCCCAGTACCTTACTAATAAATCATAAATGGGTTTATTTTCTTATATAGGTAATTCCCATTTGAAATGACTAGAAATAACCGTCTTTAGTAGTCAATGTGTGTCCAGTGGTCCATTTTAGGCTCGACATTTACACCAGTTTCAACCTAAGCAGTATCAGTGGAAGGGAGTTTCATATTTTGAGTATTATTTATGGGATAGTATAAGCATAGTATATCCCCATGATATCTATATTCCATAAGGAAAATAGTTAACACACTCATGAAGGTCATTTCTATCAAGATCAAAGAGGTTATTCAACATGTAATGGCTAGATTCTTCTTTAGTGTTTCTAGCCAAAAGAGAGAAAGACAACATATGATTTACTATTGGCCTATTTTCTACTTGGTTTTATACCTTTTTTATTATATATCTTAGATACCTTTTTTGACCCACCTAAGTACATAATTTTGGAGTTTAGGTGGTGTGGCTTCTAGTTCAATTGGTGATTACGACACTAGTTAGAGGTCGATCAAGGATGTTTGACATATGTAGATACTATGAGGTTTTCCAGGGTAGAACCTCTCTTTAGGATACTTTAGATGTTTACAGATACAACTATACAATGTTGTCCTTATAAAGGATTGGCCATATTTCATAGAGGATATTTGGGATTTCATTAGTATGCTTTTCATACTCTACGATGCTAATGGAGACCAGGTGGTGTTCATTGGTTTGAAAGACAATCAATGGTTCAGAGTCCTATTGAGTCTCTATCTTCTTTTAGGGATAAGTTGATGTTGAGTTATTTGGAGGTTTAGATAGTGGTTTTAACAAATATTGTTGGAGTACACCTTGATTTCTTCCCGAAATTGGATGTGATGTTACCCCCAAAATGAGATATTGATTTTGGGATAGATTTGCAACTATGTTTTTATATGATATCAAAGTATCTATATCAAATGGACCCTTGAAGATTGTGGGAGAAGTAGATTTAGTTTTATGATATCTTGTAGAGTGGATTCATTAAACCTAGAAAGTTTCCTTTTGAATATCCAGATCTGTATGTGAAGATAGAATATAGAATATTGTGGTTGTGTGTCAATTATCATCATTTTAATCATGTAATGGTGAAGAACCATGACCCTCTCCAATGGATTGATGATTTATATAATCGTTTGAAGGTTTTTTCTAATTCTCAGAAATCAACCTGTGTCTGGATATCATTAAATGTGAGTATAGGATGATGATATCCCATTGATTGCTTTAAGATTTTATTATGGGAATTATGAGTTCAATGTGATATCATTTGGTGTAACGGAAATTCAAGTTGTGTTCATGTGTTTGAATAATGTGGTGTTTTGTTAGCTTCTAGATTGGTTCATGGTGGAATTCATCGATGAAATCCTTGAATTTTCTATTTTATATTATGATTATAAAGAGAATATATGGGCTATATTGGGTGATCATTGGTTTCATAAGCTGTTTGAGAAGCTGTCAATGTGTGAGGTTTGGTCTTGTGAGTTATATTTCTTATGGAATTTCATATCTCAAAATGGACTAGCCATTGATCCTTCAATGGTTGAGATGATGGTTTCTTAGGTATCCCCCAACATATTGCAGAGGTGTAGAGTATCATTGGTCTAGATGTGTATTATAGGAGGTTCTTAATTGACTTCTCCCATGTTTTGACTTTTTTTTAGCATTGAGAAGAATGGATCATGAATTTTTGTGGATAGACCAATGTTAAGATAATTTTGATTATTTTATGAAGAATATAGTCAACTCTCTCATTATTCATCTTCATGAGGAGGTAATTGTGTTTGAGTTTTACTAAAATGTTGCACAACTTGGATTGGTTTTTGTGTTGATACAACCAATGGAGGTTATATCTTGTGGATCATGGTAGTTATGACCTCATGATTGGAATTATTCAACATATGATATTGAGATTGTTTTAGTATTGTTTTCTTTGAATTTATGGAGGAATTATCTTATGGGTGAATATTTTTTGGTCTTCACAAGTCACTAGAGTTTTAGTATGTCATATCTCAGTGTGACTTGAATTTGAAGTATCGATTTTGGATGGAATTATTACAAGACTAAAAATTTAATAATTACTTTACACCTATTAAATGTAATTTTGTGGAATATTACCTCAGTAAGAAGTCATGTGATGGTCTTCTGCATGAGTTTATAGAATCTTGGAGAGTAAGGGAATATTTTTCAGTAATGTGCCTTGATATAGATCTAGAGTATGGATAAGGTTTTCTGTATTAGATTATAGTGTAGTTTTACTCAGTATAGAAAGTGGTGGATTTAAAGGTGTGGGATTTTCAGGTAGACATTTTTCAGGATCTAGTTGTTTATAGAGACACTACAAATGGATGGTATGAGGATGGATTGAATCAGGTGTTGTTCCTTGGAAATAATTTCATCCCTTTAGTGATGCATGAGGTATTTCACTATGGGTTCCATAGTAATCCCATTGTAGTGCATACTAATGTGAAAACAAGTATCATACTCTAAGAGATCATTTTCGGTGGTCTGGTTTGACGTGGTCAGTTACATATTTTTTATCTCAGTGTTTTTTTGTCTAGAAAGTGATGGTCAAATATCATGTATTTGGTGGTTTTTTTCAACCACTTGATATTCCACAATTGAAATGGTAGGATATTTTGACGGACATTATCACAATTTTAACTAGAACTAACGGTGTTTATGATGTTATGTGTTATTTAATATACCATCTAATAATTTCATCTCAATTATTAGAAATTAAAGAGTTCATCCACATGGATTTGTTTTCAATGTAGTGTCTGGAATTGATTGTGAGGCTTCTTAGAGTGTCTTAAATATGATCGTCCTTGATAATGATCCTCATTTTAAATCAAAATTATTGAGAGATATCCAAGGTGATTTTTTATCTCAATTACTTCTTAGAACCACTTTTCATCTATAGAAGTCTATCTTGATAGAGTAGACTGTCCCGGCCTTAGGGGACATGTTGTGTGAATTGTTTTTGGATTTTAGATGAATGTGGAAAAACCCTTTCCCATGGGGGTGGTTAATTATAACAAAAGTTATCATTATACCATTGGAATTGATTCCTTTTAATATATGCATCTTTAACCATTCCACTCTCTATTATGATAGAATGAGGTCAGAAAGTCTTTTTTTCTTAGATTGGAATTATTGTGGTGTATGAAAATGAATTTCATTGTGAAATATAAGTGAATGATGCTAGAATAGGATCACCAAAAGGACAATATAGATTGTAATATCCCAACCTAACTAACCACTAAAATGGTAGCCAGACTAGTGGACCACATGGCCTCAGGTGAAGCTCCCCGCATGCCAGAGGCTACCAAATAGTATAGAGGGTATAAAGATGTGATATTGGGGAGAGTATACCATCATGAACAGAGTGTAATAGTGGTGTATACAGAAAATAGTAAATAATAGAAAATAGAAGAATAAGTAATAATGAAAGATAGAGTAGTGAAAAGAGAGTAATATAAACAACTACGTATAAAATATGGAAAATTACAATGTAAAAAAAATGCATGGATGTCTTTATGATGATACAAAAATAATATATTATGCATAAAACATTCAATAAGATACAATATAGTACAATAATTTCAAAATAAATAAAATCCCCAAGGGTGATCTGCATGAGAATTTGAAGCCTCAGCTCAGTCTTGTGCTTGTAACTCTGAGGTGTAAGCATACAACCACAAGAAAAGGTCAGTAGTCCTACAAATACAAGGTCTACTCAGATACTCTAGTGAAAGGGTGGTCTGATCAGGGTATGAGATATTAATTCTAGTTGGTTATCACCCATGATATCTATAACTACATCCAGTCCATGAAATATAAATTAAATGGTGTGAAGGTAATGGAATGACAAATAACACTAAAAATAAAGAGCAACCAACCCACTTAGGTTTATAAAGGACACGTGACGGCTTTACCAGCTTTGGCTCATAGTCGAAAAGTTATGTCTGACTTGTAACTATATATATTTTAATAATTATATATGTGTGTGTGTGTGTGTGTGTGTTATATTTAATCCACATATATGAACCAAGTACGGGTGGACATAAGTGGCCATATACCTGCAATATTAGGTGTTGGTTGGATTGAAGTGTAACATAATCATCCATAACTAGTCTGAATGAGCATATAATCTCAATAATAAGGTTAAATTCCATAAATACCAATAGAGTGGGGTAATTCATGCTCGTTTCTCATGTTTTTGAGTTATCCATCATGTCAACACTCTAATCTTGTAACATGGAACATAAAACCCAAAACCCAATGTAAGGGAGCATAATATCACCATGCTCAGTAGAAGAATTACCACCATTCCACATCCTATGTATAATGTGCAATCATATTTATAATAAACATCCATGAGTCAATAGATCTCATGTTGTAAATTTATCAAGCCCATATCAAGGCATCATCATATTTATAATAGAATACATTAGGTAATACCTCTCTCACACTTCATTTAACTAGCCTATTATATACAAGGGAATTATATTTACTATAATTCAACTAATAATGTACTTGATAATGTAATGATCAGTGTGTCCTTACCACCCTTTTCAATTCATTTCATATAAATAATTTAATGTAATCATTTCATTTCACTAACACCATTTAATTTTCACATGGAAAGAAACCCACCATAATAGGCCATTCATTTTAATTCATTCCATTTAATTTAACAACACATGGAAATTCAATTTAAATGGTTCAAGAATTCACATAGAAAACACCATCATATAAATGGAATTTACCTACTTAGGTGAATCCATTTACGAAGTAACACAATCACTTAAGAGGTGATTGGTTCATTATCCATTTAGATTAGGAGTGTTCCATGTCATTAAATATTGTAAAATAGGCCAAGATCTTAAAAGATGTTCTATTTCATTAAAACTTTATATAAAAAGGACCACTCTCTTTAATAATCTAAAAAGTGGCCTTGTCCTAAACATACCATTTTATATATCAAAAAAATATTATGAAAACCCAATTTCTCTTTAAAGAATGATATAAAATAACTAATCTAATATTTTTAATTTAGAATACAATTCACTTCATCTAAGAGGTTTAAGTATATAAAGATTACATTTTTCTTCAAAAAAAATAATTTAGCATATTTAAACATCCATTACAAAAGAATGTATCAATTCATCAAAAGAAACATTTTAAATTTAATGACCAAACATGTAAAATAATTTCATATAAGTTCATCTGAAATTTAGAAGGTTCCATTATCATTTAGATAATTACATACACGGAGAAAATCTAATTATAGTCTTCGGTGAATTCTTATAAGGAATCCAAAAAATATAATCATTTAATTAATAAGGGAATATTTCTCTTGGAACACCCATGGGGTTTCAATAAATGTGACCAAAAACCTCCAATCCATTAAACAATTATCCATATGTGTATAACAAGGTGAAATTATCAATTTCATATAAAGCAGTTAGATAAAAAGGGCGCTCGGAAAAATTCGGTGTGAAATACATTAGAAACATTTATAATTTCAATGAAAATTTGGGAAAAATATATAGACTACCAACCATGTAATTAATATGATTAAATCATAAAATATTTATGTATAATGTGATCAGGTTTGTAAGAAATCTAAGAAAATGGAATTCACCCAAAAAATAGGGGAAAAGAGCCCGAAAATTGATAAGATTTTCAAGAGGAAATTAAATGAAGAATGATAAAAAAGGAATCAACATCTTATCCAGAGGCATCTATAGGGAATGAGGGGGATCGATTCCGACTTTGGATGGAGGAGAAAATATGACTCCTAGCTTTAGTATGAGGTGGGTAAAACCCACAAGATAGGATTGATTGTGTGATTGGAGGGAGAAGAAAAAAATGATGTTTAAGTCATCATTAATGGAATTTTAGTAATTTCACCCCAAAAACCATGTCACACAGTTTGACTTCACATTTTTTTTCAAACCGTGCACCAACCTTGTGGCTCCCTATGCCAAGGAAATTGTCCTCGTATGGTAGTGTTACACAGTTTTCCTAACTATGTGCCAACCATATAAGGAATAGTATGAGGTTACTACCTAAGTGGAACTAACCATACCAGACAGGAACATTGTTTGGGAAACCATACGCATCCCATTTGCACCTCCCCTATCCACCTATTATAGGTCACATTATTTTCTATTGGGGGTCATACTTTTTCAGGAAAACTGTTCACCATGTTTAGTGCACCCAAAACATTGATTTTGCTACCTCGGCACTCATAAAACTCAACAAGAATCCCAAGAGAACCCTAGGTACTTCAACCATGTCTAATAAAAATACCTTGAAGTGTTCCAACTCTAAAAATATCATTTTAAATCCCATTTTTAAAAATATTTCCACCAAATGATGAAATTAAAGTTCCCTTGGATTTTTTTTCTAGTAAAAAAACAAGGGATGATACAACCTCCGCACATTAGAACATCTCATCCCCAAGAATCCTTAGGGAACAATGAAAACATCACCAAGCATATAATGGTTTTGAAGTCTCTTTAAAATGGACATGTTGTGTTTCCAAATGCCCAATGCAACTCCAATAATTTCTTAAGCATATAGAATTTGTGCCACTAACACATAATCCAATGCTTGTTTTCTGATTGAAACACTGAGATGAAGATTACCCAATACCATTTTCCTAGAGACACGATCATGTCATCCTATCTTTAATCATATGGATAATAATTCTCCCCACCATAGGCTTTAATGTAGAAAAGATCCAATTCTTAGCCACATGACCACCATCATTTGATATTCTATATAAATAATGCCTTGAGTGTTCTAAAGACACTCCTAGAATGATTTCATTAACTAGGTGAACCTGATTACTACCTAAGTCATATTAAAAACCTCACTGTAAGGAAATGATCAAATCACAATTAAACAAAGTGAAGGTGGTCGAGTAATCTTTCTCAAAAGTCACTGTCAACCTTCACACCACCAACCTTATCCTGACCGTGTGATTTTAAATGGTTCTTCTTGACTGTTCCCATTGAACAAAAATGAAAAAAATTGATTTTCTTCATCTGATTATTCTCAAAAATGCTCAAATTTTATTTCTAACGTAATTCAAATATAACAGCAACACCTTCTTTAAAAGAATCTAGTATTTATAGTAATTACATTAAAAAAATACCATACCTTGATTCTAGTGACATTCTTAGAACAAACCATCACCTGTCCATTTAAAACTATTATTCCTCAGCATTAACAAGGGGATAACCTAGATCCAATTCATTAGAATCCTCACACATTAATAATCTCCTCTAATCCCAAGAAAAATTCCAGGATAACCATAGATTTCTTTAGATGAGTGATAATGTAACTAACCCATGGTAGTCCATAGTCCTTTTTTTCAAGTGATATGTTCGTACAAAGACAATTCATCCACATTTGAACATTTACTAAGCCTGTAGTGACATATTTATTTAAGTCAAGTCAAAAATAATTTTCTCGCATCCAAGATTCCATCCAATCCATTCATACACAGGATCCTATGTATCATTCCGGACCAACCAATCCTTGACGATAACCACACATCTAGTGTGCAATGCCGATAGTGATCACAATACGAGCCAACGTCTTTTAAAACATTAGTGTGGTGTAAGACCAATGATCTCTTAGTGAATCAAGGACGATTTAAAGATAGAGGACATGATTGCCTCTTAAAAAAGAGTTCACTAACAAGATTAAAAGGTTAAAAAATGATTTTTTGAACCACTACAAATAGAATTCATGAAATAATATTAGCATCACATACCAACGCATCAACAACCAATCCACAATGCCTTCACCACTGAGGTATTTAGTGATCGTTTGATATTTACCATCAATTTCTATCCACGTCCAATAGTGTTTATCAAGGGTTTCATATATAGCTAACCACATCACTTTCATCGTATTGAGAATGCACCAATATAATTAAAACTTGCAATCCTCAAAGGCATTCAAGAAAGTACGAAAAATCTTCAAATGGTCCTCCTGGGTTGTGCTCCTTCTAAATAGAAGGGAATGTAACCCCTATAACTGATGTGACTCTCCCCACCTTAGGAGTGTTCTTGTAATCAAAAGAAGGGGCATACTAGCCACTCAAAAGATATACATATCAGATTCATTATAAATACCCATTTGACACTCCTTCGAGTTACATTAACACATCATATTTCTAGCTTGAAAATAAAAACTAACTTGATCGAAGTGTCAATACACACGATACCCATAAAATTTCATCTCGTGCAGTAGGATGAACTGATTTATTTAATTCCCATGTCACTCTACTCTAAAGATGACATGAGAATGCACATAACAACAATATTCTCAACAATTTCACCGAACTCAACTGATTTGTGGCATTGTTTTGGAAATCTATATAAACCACATATGTTAATGTATACTACATTGAGATTATACGAGAAAATATAAAATCCTAAATATTTCCCATAAGCTTTCCAGCCCTATTCATTCAAGTGTCATAATTCCCATATAGAACATTGGCTCAAGTTGCATTTCCCATATGATTATAAATTAGACAAACGACCTATCGAGTCTCCCAAGAAAAAGAAACAAGGTAACAAGATCTAATAAGTGCTCAACCATGCCCTTGGAATGTCTAACCTACTGAAACAAAGCATTAATCGATGCTCCTGCCGGTACCAATGGTCCAAGATATAATGACCACCCGTCCAAATAAGAATTTCATTTAGAGTCTAAAAATTTTACTAGGGAAAATGACACCAAAATGAACCAAAATGGCATAAATATCATGGAATTAATCAAGGAATTTAAAATATAAGGGTTATACCTACCTCATGATATCCCTTGAAAAAATCATAAGCATCGACCCTCTCACTAGATGTCACAAAATGGAAAGTCGTGGGGCTCAAAATACTTTCATTTAATCCATTTCTAAATAGTAAAAGGCATATAGAAAATTCTCACACATCAATTATGATAAAACTCAAATAGATATTTAAACTACCCTCACAGAAGTGTTTAAATAAAGTATTCCTCCTAGGGTCCCATTTTAAAGTTATTACATTGATTCAAATCAATATTTAAACATTTAAAACATTTAAAATTAAATACCATTTCATAACAAGAAATTCATATCAAAAATCATTTATAAATATTAACCAAATTATTAACAACTTTCCATAATTAATAAATTTATAAAACAAATCATTTTAATTTATAAAATATAAGAAGGCCTATGAGATTTCCAATAAGCTAACCTGGGTTCATTAGAATGCAACCCATCATTAGTGGCTTAATTTAAAAAATATATAAAAACCCATAATGATTTATCTCATTAGAACATTCCAAAAATAACCGACTTGGGACCAATTGTACATTTAATAGGTTAACCACATGATTCATTAAGCCCATGTAATAGAATTACAATCCTTTATAGAGGCATCAAATTCATTTTTTTGTTCATAATTAAACCACTTTTATTTTATAACCATTTCCAAATATAATAGGGTCATGTATCATGGTTTGATTATATGGGTTTTCATTCCCCAGCCTATATTGATCTATTACACTATATAAACCATAGTAAAACTCCCATTTAACAAAAACCAAATCACTTTACAATTTAAACTCATGGTTATTTTCCCATTTATAAGCATTTCCAAAAATATACCAAGATCATACCTAATGGTATAGTTACATGGGTGGCCATCTACCAACCTATAAAATACCCATACACTTTACGTTTTTTCCATTAGATCCCCTTAACTGAAAACATTCCACTTTATAATACAATCCTTAGTAGGTTTTACATTTTAATAAAGGATTTTAAAAATGTAAAAATCTGATAGATGGTTCAAGTATATGGGTTACCTTTTCCCAATTGTAAGGCACCCATAAACCTTACCAATGAAAATGGGTTACCATTTAATAAAAACCAAAATAATTATCCCATGGAACCATTTAATTATAGAAAGAAAATGAATCATGTCATGACAAGGAGTAAACATAGAGCACATCCTAACAAACATAGAAGCAAGGAATATAATCCCACTATCATGCTATAAATGCAGTAATGTTAAAGAAATACCTAAATAGGAAAAGAACTAATCATGTCACTAAAATACCTAACGTGACATATAATAATCATGCTAATATAAATAATTAGGGATTAACACTCAAGACACACACATTCCAAATCAGTAAGATTCCCTACAAATGAAAATACCTTGCATGGAATATAAATTTCATGTGAATTTAAATGCACTTATAATGATGAATGTAATTCTTCATTCATTCCATATCAGGATAAGTGAAAATACCATAAATTTCATAAATTAGTAACTAGTGGAAGGTACACCACTCACTCAAGGTGAAATCAAATAAACTTTAATATCAAATAATATTATGAAAAATCCTAGCTATTTCCACGTAGAAGTTTCCCTATGGGTGGGGTGATCAATCACTGACATAACTATTTACCAAGTTAAGACACATTCCAAGCCTCTTATCTTCCTAGACAAAATAGTAAGAAAAAGTAAAAATAAATTCTTTGATACCACTTTGTACCATTCGAGCCGAGCTGGCCACTAAAACGGTAGCCAAACTAGTGGGTCACATGGCCTTATGTGTGCCTCCCTATACGCCATAGGCATTAAACTTACACTGAGGGTATAAAGAGTTGATAGTGGGGACACTATACTCTCATGATCATTGTATCACAATGGTATATCAGGGAATTGTAAATAAAAGAGAGTAGTGGAAAGAAGAATAAAGAATGGCAAAGTATCAGAAGAAGAATAATATAAACAATTGAATATAAAAGATGTCCAATGCCGAAGTAAAATAATGAATGCATGTCCTGATGACGATACAAAACTAAGAAATCATGCATACAACATGCTACAAGATATTATATAGTACAAGAATAAGAACAGAAATAAAATCCCTAAGGGAAATCTCCAAGATCATCCTAAACTCCATCTCAGTCCAGTGCTCTTAAATCTTAGGTATAAGAATACCAAAAATAATCAATGTTCCATACCCCTAAAACACAAGGTCTACAAGGGTACCCTAGTGAAATGGAAGCACGCATAGTGTGTGAGATATAAATCCAAGTAGGTCATCACCCATGGTGTCTATGACTAAATCCAATCCATGAAATATAAATAAAATAGTGTGTATGTAATGGAATAATAAAAAATACTGAAAATATATAACAACCATCCCACTCACTTTCCTAAAGGACACCTTGTGGCTTTACCAGCTTATGCTTATAGATGGAAAGAGAAGTATGAACAGAAACCATATATATTTTAAAAATTAAATTTATCCTTTTGTTATATATTTCATCCACCTATATGAACCAAATATGTGTTGTCATAAGTGGCCAAATACCTGGAATACTAGGTGTTGGTTGGACCAGATCATAACTCAGTCATCCATAACCATTCTGAATGGGCCTATATTCTCAATAAAAATGGTAAATTACCTAATTTCAATTATATTGGGTGACTTCATGTCTGTCACTTGATATGGTGAGGGTTCCATCAATTCCACACTCAAATCATGGAATGTTGCACGTAAATCCCATCATCCATATAGTATCATTGGTGCGAGGCATCATGCTCAATGCCCAACGTAACGGAGTGTGATACCTCCCTTCTCAAAGTAAACCTTACCATCATTCCATATCCTGTGTATAAGAAATAATCATATTTATAAAAATAGCCATGGGAAATTATCTCTCACTTTTTACATTTATCAAGACCATATAAAAGAATCATCATATTTTTAATACAAGCCATAAGGAAACACCTCTTGTTCTCTTTATTTATTTGGACCATGATTTAAAATGGATTTCCATTTACTATAACTTAATTAATAATTTACATCATCCTGAAATGATCAGCATGTCATTTCCACCATTTTCAATCCATTTCTTATAAATAGTTTAATTTAATCATGTCATTTATTTAACAACATTTAATTCATTCCTGGAAGGAAACCCACCATGATAAGACATTATTTTTAACTCATTAAATTTAAATTAACAAAAAATGGAAATTAAATTTATAGGGGTCAAGAAGTATCTTAGAAGGAACGACGGTAAAAATGGAATTTACCTTCATGGGAAAATCCATTTACGAAGAAAGCCACGTATAAGGACCAAAACTTAATCATTACAAAATATAGTTAATTCAACTAGAAAACACTTATTACATTCTCAAAGATCTTTTAAATTTATATTTTTCGAAATTTAGGAAATAATTCATACATATCAACCCACAATCATTCAAAGAGGGTACTACTAAAACAGTATCCACTTCTTCTATAATACTAATTTTTTTATAAAAAACATGAAATGTTTTCATGATAATTCTTAAAATAATTCATCTTTCCTTATCATTTTCTCTTACCCATCCTTAAACCATGTGAAAAAATACTAAAACATGGTATGAATGCAAAAATATCCATATTGGTCATAAAAATAAGAAGGGAAACTGTTAGTACAAGAATACTTATAAACTTACACAATCATTTTCAAAAAGACTTACTTTTAATGCATAAAGTATCGTATACTTACATTTTGAATAAAAGTGATTTCCATAAAACATAAAAAAAAAATACCATCAAGGTAAATTGGAGAATTAATTACTTAATATTCAAATCATCATGGATACCATATGATTTGTAACCCTGACAACTACCATACAATTAAACCCTCACAGCTACCTTATGGTGTAACCATCACTATTACTCTTGGGTAACCATGCTATTGACCTCAAACATGAAAATATCCAATGCATTATAGGGAGATATGGGTATCACCCTTCATCAGAAAAAATTCCCATGAACTGGAAAAAATCTTAAAACATTAATAATTGCATTAAAACATTGTCTTTGAATTTTCTAAATTAAAAATTGAAAAAGGGATTTTTAATGGAAGGTCCCTTAAAAATCTCATATAATTGAAGTAAGAATTAATAGAATGAAATTAATTTGTGTATATACTATAAATAAACATAATGAAACATAATATAAACATATTTCATTACAAAAATAACCTTTCTACCACATAATTAATGAAGTAGAATGTTAACCCAAAGAATACAAATTGGGTAAAAAATTCCAAAACCTCAGGTTCATATTAGTTAAAATATGTTCAAACCTCCTGTATAATATTTTGAAATTGTTTTATTAATATACTAATGAACCCTATTAATGTTTATAATTACAAATATGATGTTCTTATAGATTTTTTAGAACCATTTATTAATAATATTTTTTTATTTTCATTGTTTCAGGTGAATTTATTTCATGGTTTCCAAGGTTGGTTCATTATGGATTCTCTTTTCATGGGGAAGAAAAATTCAGTAAATTTAATAAAATGGTGTAAATATGTTTCAGGTATTTTAAATGATACCATTTATCATTTATTCTGATGTGAGGATTAATCATTTTATAAAACATTAATTAGAACGATTTGATTTATTTTAGCATTTTTTATGATCACCACAAACTTATATCGCTTTATTCAATGACATGTTTATATATTAGTTGATGAACATTAATAACTTATAAAATGTATAATAAAATATTTTATAACCATAATAATATTTTTATTACTATCCTTTAAGAAATTAATGGAAATTGAAAACACATCGTCCACGGTGTCGATAAATCGACACATCACGGATAATGTTTTAATAATTAAAATAAAAGAGAGAGGAGAATAAGTATAAAAATTAATTTTTCCGTAAACATGATAAAATTAAAGTACTTATAAGATAATGGAGTTTTCATGACACATGTATAAGGGGATTTGAAGAGAGTATAAGAAAATAAAAATAATTGAAAATAAAATAAAATAAAATGAATGAGGATTTTTACCTCTTGAATTCTCTTCCAAGAGAACCACTTTAAGGCCCCTAGTTTTCGCCTTTTGGTTAGATTAGTAGGCCTTGTACGTGGAGAAAATTATTAGGAAGTTATTTGGGTAGAAATTAATCAATCTACAAGGCTCTGAGGTGTGAGGAGAAGAGGTGTTGAGGGGTGGTATTTATAGTGGAAGAGAGTGCTTCCTCATTATTATATTCATTAGTTTATTAATTTGGCTCAAGGCTATGAATAGTTTGAGAATTACCATAAAATATATTAAATTTTAATGTATAGTTCTAGATTTTGGGCTTACATCATCCTAACATCATATATGACTCAAGATATCATGTATTTGGCTTATATCGTAAATTATTGTATTTCTCTATTCACCCAAGAATTCCTGTATTTAAGAAAAAATCCAGAAAAACACCCCATCCATTTTTTGACATGTAGAATTCAAAAATGAACTCAATTTTTTGAAAATAATTTTTAAATATTAGAAATTTAATTTTAAGTAAAAATCATAATTTATTCTGAAAATACCAATTCTAAAACTATAAATGATTTTATAGAACACTAAAAAATTATTTAAAGTGTCATTAAATTATCTTATAATCAGAATAAAAATTAAAAATAATGTATTAATAAATTTTATGAATATATATTTTCTTTTGAATCATTATATTAATTATAAAATTGTAACTAAATATTTATGACTCACCAAAATACCAACACTAAATATAAATTTTTTTTAAAAAAATATTTTCTTGTTCAAGGATATAAATTTATCATAATTTCACTTATAAGATGTCTAAATTTAATTTATAATTTATTATGTTAGTTTACTATTCTATTGGGATCATTATTATTCCTAATTTTCATGTTACTATTCCTAAGGTCTGGTTATTATTCCATCAGTTTACATTCATTAATTTCTATAAATTCCAATTATTTCATTATATACTATACAAGTCCATCCAGAATCAAAGATTATGCGCATTTATTAAAAATAAAAGGAAAAATTACAAGAGAGGGACAGGTGGGGTCAAATAAAGGTTCTTACCCTCATCCATCAATAAAAATGTTAAAGATCATAATAATACATCTCATGTCCAAATTTATACTCATCATAAATATCACACTAAGATTGAAAATTATCTTGGTTACATATCTTGAGGATTTCTATATTATCCCTCTCTGATCGGGTGGACAACATCTGTGGTAGGTATGAATAGGCCATTCATTGAGCCTTCTTTGGAAGATTATGAGTGAGCCTCTCACTGTCAATTACTTTTGTCTTTTCATATAAAATTGTGTCCTTAAAGGAGGCATGACCACTAATTCTTGATGCCTTAAGAGGGGAATTAGAATCCCCCCTCATCATAAAAGTATTTTTGAGGTCCCTGAAGACAATAAAACCATTGTTGATTATCAATTTTCTTGAATACATCATCTTATAAGGATGAATGATCTAAATCATTAGGATTAGTTTGAACATAATCAAAAAATATCATGCCATATTGTATACCATCATCATCCAGTTCAGGAACATATGCATCCACCTGACAATTCTCATCCAAGCAAGGACTCATACCTGTCTACTACACCATCATACCATGATGAAAGTCAAAACTAGGATTCATCATCGAGGATAAGGAATTTCCCTTCATAGTATTAGCCACATACTCAGACAAAAGTGTCTCACATATGCTACCAACATTATCCACATTATTCTACACCTTTAATTTCTTCCTATAAGATGACTCGTGGTTCCCTTTTATACCATAATTGTAGAAAACAAAAAAAATTAACATGTATATTTGACATTACTAATTGCTACACAATACGAACAGAAATTAGGAAGTCATTCATGTTACACATTATAGGGATGTCATCATATAATTTTAACATCACTATATTTTTAATCAACCATTTTCTCAAGTCAACCTCCACCAGAACCCTAGAGAAGTGATTGAACTTGGAGACATCAGTGGGTATGTCCATTTTAATTGGAATACCAACAACATAGGAAATATCAAAAATAATCTTTGGATTCAAAAAAATATATTTAATACAAATAATTTTTATCCAAACTTCAGCCTGAGTATTATTAATGGAAAAAGATTAAAAAAAATATCATTCATGAATGAAGATCATACCTGACATTAAAGAAATTGATCTGATCCCCCACACCCTACGATTTAGTTACTATGATTGGAAAATGATGTAGAAGATACCCCTACCAATGGGTCTAAATCTCTAGTTTGAAGAATTCATAATAGAGGCTATATTTTGAAAAAAAAATGATCAACATTACAAAAAATTCACCATTGGGATGAAAAATCATAGAAATTATGGAAAACCTAAAAATCTGAAATCTATCAAATATTTTCTCCTTTTTAGAAATATCGTGAGAAATATCACCCATCTTGACGATACATTATAGAATTACATATTTAATATAGGTGAAATATCTTATACTAGACTCCCATTTTGCATCTGAAAAACAATATTTTACCACCCTAGTATTTAGTTTCTCATAACCCGCCACAACTGTTATGGGTGTATCACCCACACAAAACCATTCGGCCTCATCTACCAGAGACACACGAACAACACAGTGGGCATATAAAGGGGATTCTTACACTTACTCATCCAAAATGTACATGATCTTTCAACCCTAACCTCACTGATGTAGATCTCTTCTCTTTAGTCTCATCCACTGTTCGCATGGCATGCTCAACGCACACCTAACTATCGAACCTAGATCCATACAACATGATAATCTCAGTCACTACCCTAGTGGATTTTCTCTCACTATCTACGTCAGTTGTCATTGACAGGTGGCCATATCTGTCCATCATTCCCATGTAGATCCTTCAACCATGTAGTTTCTCCACAAAACCTTAACCTAGGGAATTAGATTATTCTGAAATATTTACACTTTTTGATCAAGAATCTAAATAGGTTTCTCTTCATATTAAATGTTCTCTTCCAAATGAACTAATTTTGGGATTAAAAATTGAGATGAATCTTGCACATACACCTTCAACATCAAAACATGAAAAAAATTGTGTACCTGAGATATACTTGGAGGAAAATCTACTCGATAGATGACTAGTTAAAGTTTATACTGGATTTTATAAGAACTAATGAACTGTGAAATTATCTTCCCTTTCTTAAAAAAAACACATAATACTTTTCCGTGATGATATTCTAAGAAAAATATGATCACCTACCTTGAAAGAGTAGTCTTTCCTCCTGTTATATGCATAACTTTTATGCCTACTCTGAGCTTTCCTCATGTGTTGCTGGATAATCTTATATTTCTAAGACACATCCTATACTAATTATGGTCCCATAAACTTCCTTTCCCTGAAATCATCCCAAAATTATGGAGTTCGACAATATTTCCCATATAAATCCTAAAAATGTGACATCTGTATACTAGAATGAAAACTGTTATTATAAGAAAACTCAATTAAAGAAATATGTTTATACCAAGTTCCCTGGTAATCTTTTGAACAAGATTGAAGCATATCCTTCAATATCTGAATTGTTCACTCAGTCAATCAATCAAATTGGGGATGTAAATTACTACTGAAATTTAATTTAGTTCCCAAAAACTTTTGAACTCTTTTCAAAAATTTATAATTGAACATTGGATCTTGGTCAGATATAATGGATAGAGGAATTCTATGTAACCTAATAATAACATTGAGGTATATTCGATAAATATGATTCAAAGATATAGTATCACGAATAGAAAGGAAATTCGATAATTTAGTTAGTCGATCGACAATAACTCAAATAACATTATTACCTCAACTATTCTTTGGTAATCCCACCATGAACTCCATGGACATATTTTCCAATTTCCACTCTAGCACTGAAAATGGATGAAGTATCTCCTTTGGTAATTTTTTCTCTGTCTTAACCTATTGACATGTCACACATTTCAGAGTAAAATCTGAAATATCTCTTTTCATTTCATCCAACCAGTAATACTCTTGCTGGTATCTATACATGTTTTTGCTTCCATGATGAACTGAAAATGAAGAACTATGAGCTTAATAGAACAATTATTTCTTTATTTGGGAATCACAAGGCACACATAATCTCTTTTCAAATCGAAAACACAATCATTATCCACATTGAATTTGTAAAATATACCATTTTCGTCAATTCTACATTTTTCTATAACTCTTCATCTTCCTTCTGCGCTTACATAACTCTATTTTAGAGAGACTACTGCAATGAATCCTGAAAAAAATAGAGAAATTTTATACACCAACAAATTCCAAGAAAAAACACATCAAATCATTAATCAATAGGTCATGTTTCCAAATGTATCATCGTTAATGATGCATGATGTTTTCAACTCAATGTGACCACCACAATGTTTTCTTTTCTAGGATAATAATTGATTGTGGAATCATAATGCTTTATTAGTTATAGAAACCTTCTCTACCACATTTTTAATTCCTTCTGAGTAAATATTTACTTAAGACGTTTATGTTTTGTATATATTTCTTATTTGGATATGTATAAATGATGCCACCAAATTTTTAAAGAAAAAACCACAGATGAAAATTCCAAATCATATGTGGGCTAATTTAACATAAGAGGATTCAGTTTTCTTAAAACATGAGAAATTAACTAATCATTTTTCATCAAAACACAACCAAGTCCCATCAATGAAGCATAATTTTAGATAAAAAATTCACAATTTCTTGAAGGAAGGTCCAAAACTAGAGCATTCACTAATCTATTCTTCTATTCTTAAAAAAAATCACTTTCTTCTATCGATATAAATTTTAGGCTATTTCATGTTAACAAAATTAGAAGGATAGATAACCATGAAAACTTTTTAACAAATTGTCACCAATAACCTACTAATATAATAAAACTACAAAATCTCTATAACATTTCTACATATTTTCCATTCATCAACCACTTTTGTTTTTGGCAGGATTAACTATTATTCTATCCTTATTTAAAATGTTCCCAAGAAAAAAAATCTTATTCAACCAAAAATCTCCTTTCATAAATTTTTTGTATTACTTATTTTCATTGAGAGTTTCCAAGAGAATCCATAAAAAATTTTCATGATCATTATAACTTTTTGAATAGACAAAAATATCATCAATAAAAACAAAAAAAAACAAATCCAAATATGTAAATAATATCCATGAATACAAATGTGTAATTTTTCATAAAAAATGGAAGAAAAACAAACTAAAAATACCCATATCTAGTGTGAGAAGTTTCTTTCAGGATGTCATCCTCCTTCACCTTTAGGTGATGGTAGCCTGATTTCAAGTAAATCTGGAAAAAACACTGAGCTCCCTAGAGCTGATCAAACAATTCATATAAATGAAGAAAAGGATACATATTCTTAATAGTAATGTTATTTAAAGCTCTAAAATCAATAAAATGTCTCATAGAACCATATTTATTTTTAACAAACAAAATAAGATCACCTTATGGTTAAGTTCTAGGTCAAATGAATCCTTTATCAATAAACTCATTCAACTGATTTTTTAATTCCATAAGTTCCTCTTGTGACATTCAAAAATGGGTTTTTGAAATTATCTTAGCATCCGGAACTAATTCAATAATTAATTC
Source organism: Viscum album (assembly GCA_963277665.1). Lineage (NCBI taxonomy): Eukaryota > Viridiplantae > Streptophyta > Magnoliopsida > Santalales > Viscaceae > Viscum > Viscum album. The sequence goes on along the minus strand of OY728121.1, from coordinate 1,069,888,550 downwards.
AACTATTTGAGTTGGTATAAGACTAGGAAACTCATCAAGAAAAAAATAGGTATTGATTTACCATTGGAATATCATTAATTTGAACAGTTCCATTGTTTTCAATAATATGAGAATGATAACATTCATTTCCATCATTTAACAATTTCTCAAATTCATTGTAATTTATAAATTGTATGGGTTCATTCTTATATAAAAACCGAAACTCTTTCTGAAAAACAACTTCTTTATCTCTTCAATAAATCCTAACAAGATAAACAAAAATATATTCTATACCTAGAATGACATCAAACAATAATAAGGTTAACACAATAAGGTTTGTAGGTAATATATTTCCAAAAAAACAAAATTAAGATTTTTATATTACCTTTTTATTATAATTTTCCCCTGGTATTTTAACAATATGTTTTGGTCTCATTTTTTGAGGTGAAATTTCCATTTTACAAAAAAAATCTCATAAATAAAGGAATGTGTAGACCCTGTATCAAAAAATACATTATAAAAATATAAGTAAACAAAAAAAGTACATGATACAACTTCATTTAATGTCCTGACATCTTCTAATGTAGTCTCAAATTATCTCACTGTAGTTTTATGCTTATAATATAGTTACATTCTATCATTTAGATCTTTCGTTGGGTAGGTAATTTCATAATGACCCATTTCACCAAATTTAAAACACTTTGTAGTTTTCTAATCATAATTAATCTTAAGATCATTTTCATTAAAATAATGGTCCATATTTCTAAATATACCACCTTAAAATCACTTCCTAGTTTTGTTAAGGCATTATCCAGGGTTCTTTTTACCACACTTTTCACAAATTGGAAACTGGAATTTCTTACCTTCAGATTTCTATGATTAATCCTTAACCATTTCCTACCATTAGGAAATTTTATTATGCTTGTTTTCAAATTACCCATGATCATTGGAAAAAATTATTTCTAACCTCACATCACATTAAAAAATTTATTATAACTTTTGATTTCATGGAAGTCCAGTTCCCTTTGATATCACAGATTCTATCCAGAGTAATAATGATTGATTTTTCATTCAATATACTGAATAAGATTTAGAGAGTACATTGAAAATAGAGTGATGTTTTCTTTATAAACAGCCACTGAATCCTCCTATTATTGTTTCAATTCAACGAATTTATTTTCCATCTAATTTTGATCCACCATATGAAAATATTTTTCATGGAACAGATTCCTAAATTAATCCCATTCCAAGGAATCAATCTCCTCGTTATCTCTAATATTCCTTACCATTGACCACCAATGGTCATATTCACATTTAAATGATAAATGGAAAGACTAAAATTTTGATAATATGAAGAAACCACAACATCAAATATCTTTCCATGCACTTTAATCCATACTTCATCCTCAACTGGGTTAGAAGATCCACTAAAAGAAGGAGGATTTTTCCTCATAAAATGTTCCAGAACCATCATGTTCCTTTTTGGAAGATCTGTTTGTTCTCTTGCATGGATTTCACCACCATTTATATGTTTCATAAACTAATAAATTACTATCACAAACAATTTGATTCAAATTCCAAATATTCCAGGTTGCCGATTTAGAATGATATCATCCACTCGATGCCTTCCTACTTCAAATTCCATATTTATTCTATGGAAAAACATTCTAAACAGACATATAATATATGAATGAACATGGTAATATTAAAGTTATATATCATTTGAACTTAAAAATAATGAAAAAAATAATTTATGGTATTCTATTAACATAATACTAACCCCTAAATTTATCTAAACCATGCTCTGATACCAACTATAAATATCCTCCCTTAAAAATTACAACATCTATTTAATTCAACTTGAAAATATTTATTACATTCAAAAAGAACATTTCAATTAGGAAATAATTCCTAAATATCAACCCAGAAGCATAAAAATGGGTTATTACTAAAACTGTATTCATTTATTCGAGAATAATTTTTTTTAATAAAACCATGAATTATTTTTATGACAATTCATAACAACATTTATCTTGGATTTTTTTTCTTAACCATCCTTTATCCCAATGAAAAACACATTAGAACTTGGTATTAGAATAAATATCTCTGTAAGGGTCATAAAAATAAGGAGAGGATCTATTAGTATATGAATATTTATAAAATTATGAAATCAATTTCACAAATACATACTTCTCGTGAATAAAGTATCTTAAACTTACATTGTGAATACTAGTGATTTCTATAAAACATAGAAAACATAAATATTACCATAAGGGTAAATTGGGAATTACTTACTTATGATTGTAACTATCATGGTTACCATATTATTTTTAACCCTTATAGCTCCCTTATAATGTAGCCTTTAGGACTACCTTAAAATGTAACCCTCTCGGCTACCTTATTGTGTAAACAGTGCAGTTACACATGGAATAACTGTACGATTGACCTCCAATGTAAACATAACCCATGAATTTTATGGTGATATAAGTACAAAAATAAATCATAAATAATTCCCATGAACCATAACATAATCATAAGACAATAATAATTTTATAAACACATTCCTTTTTAATTTTTTAAAATTGAATTCTAAAAGAAGATTTTTTAAGAAAAGTCCCTTAAAATATCATATAACTGTAGTGATAATTAATATAATTAATGGAATATGTGTATACACTATAAATAAAAATATTAAAACGTAATATTAAAAAAATAATGACATAAATAATCTTAGTACCACATAATTAATGAAGTATAAGGTTAACCCAAAGAATGGAAAGGAGGTTATGAATTCCCCTATCGAGAATTTTTTTACTTCAAACATGTTCAAAAAACATGTATAATGGTTTAAAATAGTTTTATTAATATATTAAAAAACCATATTCATATTGATAATTATTTATATGATATTATTATAACATCTTTAGACCCATTTATTAATAATATTTGGTTATTTTCATTGTTTCAGGAGCATTTATTTCATGGTTTCAATGGTTGGTTCGTTATGGATTCTCTTATAGTAGGGATGAAAAACTCCATATGTGAAATGAAATGTTGTTAAAATGTTTCCATAATTATAAATGATACCATTTATCATTTTTTATGTGGATTAATCATTATATAAAACATTAATGGGAATGATTTAATTTATTTTGGTGGTTTTTAGACCCACACGATCTTATATCACTTTTCAATATCATGTTTATATATTAGATACAAAACAATTAATAAAATATAATATGTATAATAAAATTGTATTTAACCATAATTATGGTTTTATGACCATCCTTGAAGGCGGTAATGGACATTGAAAAAATCGTCCACGGTGTCGATAAATCGACACATCACTGATGATGTTTTTATTTTTAGAATAAAAGTGAAAGGAAAAGAAGTATAATGATTATTTTTTTTCATTAAAATGATAAAATTACAGTATATATAAGATATTTTAGTTTTTATTCCACTTTTATAAGATTAAGTTATGAGATTATAAGAAAATAAAATGAATTTAAAAAAAATGAAAGATGGATTTTACCTCTTAAAATATCTTCCTTGAGAACCTCCTTAAGGCCCCTAATTTTGGCCTTTTGGTGAGAAAAAAGGGGCTTGGACATTAGGAATAGGATTGGGAATGAATTTTGGTAGAAATTAATCAATATGAAAGGATTTGTGGTGTGAGTAGAATAGGTGGTGAGAGGTGGTATTTATAGTGTATGAGATGAGTGTTTTCCCATTATTATTTTCAATAGTTCATTGATTTTTCTCAAGACATTGAGTAGTTTGAGAACTATCATAAAATATAATAAAATAATGAATTATAGATATATATTTTGGGCATAAATCATCCTTAAATCATATATGACTCATTAAATCATGTATTTAGAGTATTTCTTAAATACCATATTTCACAATTCAAAAAAATCATGTATTTTAGAAACATCACAAAAAATAACCCTAACCATTTTTTCATGTGTAGAAATCAAAAATGAGATCCATTTTTGGAAAATAATTTTCAAAATATGTGAAATTTAATTTTTAATTAAAATCATAATTTATTCTACATATACCAATTTTAAAACTATAACTGATTTTATAGAACATTAAAATTTTATTTAAATTCTCATACAATTATCTTATAATAATAAGACAATAAAATTATAATTTTTCAATATATTTTATGAAAATATATTTTCATTTAAATCATTATAGTAATTATAAAATTTTAATTAAATATTTATGACTCACTAAAATAACAACCCTTAATTTATAATTTTCAAATTAATTTTATACTTGTTAAATGAAATAAATATACAATCTTTTCACTTATATGGTGGATAAATTTTTTCATACTTTATTAGGGTAGGTTACTATTGTATTTTTTATATTACTATTCCTAATTTCCTTGTGACTATTCCTAACGTCATGTCTATATTTCATCAGTTTAAATTCGATAATTTATATTACTGTCACTTATTTTTTTTATAAATTTATAGTGAATTTAAAAACATAACAATGGAATGAAAATAAATTATTTAATAAGTACATGTCTTGTTGCACCAATAACATAGGATGTGTTTAGTTCATTATCCATTTAGATTAGTAGTGGGCTATGTCATTAAATTTTATAAAATATATTGTGCACTTAGAAGGTGATCTAGTTCATTCAAAGTTTATGTAAATATAGGAGAGGTCTGTTTAATAACCCAAATAGATTCCATTAACTAAACATAACATTTAATAAATAAAAGCCAAATAATAGGAAACACAATTCAAAATCCAAGTATTATATTAAATAACTAATAAATGCATTGTAATTTTGAATACAGTGAACCTTATCCAAGGGGTTTTATTATAAAAACATGACATTGTTCCACAAAAAAATCATTTATAATATTTGGACATCCATTCTAAAGGCATTCCTCAATTCATCAAAAGAAAAATTTTCAATTTAACCACAAAATATGTAAATTCAATTAATATAAGTTCAAATGACATTTAGAAGTTTCCATTATCATATAGACAAATAAATTCAAGGGGGAAATCCAATTATCGTCTAAGACTATTGCTTAGATGGCATATCGAACATATAATTATTTAATTAAGAATGTAAAATTTCATTTTTCACACCCATAGGGTGTCCATAAATGTGACCAATAACCTATAATATATTAAATAAGAATCAATAGGTGTATAAAAAGGTGAAATTATCAATTTAATACGAAGAATTCAAATAAAAAGGGTGCTTGAGAAAAGCTGACATGCATTACATAGGAAACATTTATAATTTCAACTGAAATTTTGGGAAAATTCATAGACCACCTACATCATACTTTGGATGCATCACTCATCCAATATTTCTCTCTGATTTTTTCATGTTTCGAATAAATCTTAGAAACAGACCTTTACCCTGAAAATAGGGAACAAGAGCCTACACCTAGATAACTTTTTAAAGAGGAGATTAAATGAGGAATGATCAAAAAGGAATAGAGATCATCTCAAGTTTAATCCACAGGGACTGGCATCCATCTATTTTGAATTTTTATGGAGGATAAAACATGAATCCTAGCTTAGTCTTGAGGATTAAAAAACCCACAGGATATGAGGGCTTCCATTGAAGGAGGAAGAAAAATATAAAGTAAAATGATGTTTAAAACCTTATTAATGTAATTGTAGTAATTTTAACCCAAAAAACAAGTAGTGACGTTTGGATGAATGATTTTAACAAACTGTGCACCAACCGTGAGTCTCCCTCTGCCAATGAAATCCCACCTCTCATGATTCAGCCGCACAGTTTTCCTAACTGGGCGGAAACCATGTTATAAATAGTGTGAGGTTACTTCCTATGTGGAAATAACCTTGTGGGATAGCTGAACGGTTTGGGAAATCATGTATATATCATTTGAAACACCTCTATCCACCTGTTATATGTCACATGATTTTTTTTCATGGGGTAAAAATGGTTTAATAAAATATTTTCTCCCTATTTAGAGCACCCAAACCTTTGATTTTCTAGCCCCGGAGCTCCCGAAAGTTAACAGGACAGTCAAGGGACCACTCGATCCTTCAGTACAAAAAACACATTGAAGTGTTCCAAATCTATTACTTTTATTCTTAATACATATTTAAAAATCATCTTTTCTACAAAATGATGAAATTCAAATACCTTTGGATTTTCATACGATCTAAAAACACAGGATGCTACATTGATCATTGGAGGATTCCTCTAGAGTTTTACATCAGAGACCATGTTTTCTTAAAGGTGTCTCTTCATCATGGGAGGAGAATTTTATTTAATGGGGGTGATATTTTTCATAGTTTTTTGTACCATATGAGCTATTGTCTTAGGTTGGGGTCATGTCTTATCAGTTAGCACTACCACTATAGATGATATGGATTCATGACTTCTTCCACATTCCATACCTTCCCTGGTATCTTTATGATGACACACATCATCGATTTGGGTGAACTAGATTTTTATTATAGTGATAAATTTGAAGACAAGACTTTGGAGATTTAAGACCATTTGGACAAGGTGTTTCACGTTCATGTTATTCCATTAGTTATTGTCCTTTGGTATAATAATGTCTTGGAGGAGAGAACATTGGAGTGGGAGTCATATATGTGTGATAAAAGTGAAATGTTTTTTAATTCATGGTCATCTTGTCTTTGATTCTTTTTTTTTTATTTTTTGGATTCTTTTCAAACTCAAGGTTGTTTTATGAGATCATTTTACTTCCTTTGTGGTGTTCTTGTTTTGGAATTTCCCATTAGAAGTATCTCCACTAAAATTTTGTTTTTTGGTTGGTTGGTGATTTGGTGAGTTTACAATTTTGTTCCTCTAGTGGTTTGGTTGTGTTCATGATATAACAAGACCCTTGAGGGGTATCTTTTGGGTTCCCCCCCCATATCTTTTTTTTCTTGTTTTTTTCAAATGTTGATGGTGAAATTTTTTTTGTGAGGTATCTAACAGAAGTGTCCCTTTTTTCCAATACCTTCCTTTGTGTTTTGGGTGATCGGTGGATTTAAGAAGGTAAATTGAAGATCTGAAGTGAAATTTATATGAAATTTTAATTATGGATGTTTCTATGGATTAGATCATTGGTTTTTTAATAAGGGTGCTCTAGTAATTTATAAGTATACCTTACGATGTGGGGGTAAAGATATGAGAGTTTTCAAAGTCTCTACCTCCCGAGAGGTAGTTATTGAGTAGAAGAAGGATATGGCATAGTGACCTAGGGGCCATGTTTTGGTGTCTCTACCTCCAATGAGGTAGTTTTAGCAAGGGATAGTGATACCTCGTGGAGTCTTAGTGGTTCTATTTCCTTTTACCTTTTATATTAAGGGTGGTTATATTGTAGATAATAGGTCTATATCATGTTTTTACCCTATGGTTATTGGATCAGGTTTGAATAGGTTTTTAGAAGGGAGATATATATGGAATTTTCTCCAAAAAAAACATATAGTGCCTATTTTATAGAAGTTCTTATGGCATGGACAACCTTTATATGTTATATAATTAAAAAATAAATCTCTTATGGAATAATAAAGGTTTTTTCATCACGGGCTTCTATTTTAAAATACGTGTATAAATTCTATATTTACTCTAAAATAATCATAATTTATATTTTATCTTTCAAACCCTTGAAGACTCAAGGAACTTTTTTAGAATCCTTTCAAGACCCTTTTCTAGGATTAAGCCAAATATTTATAGAAATCAATTCTTGGTGATCTTAATTTATTTTTATATTCTCCAATGGTTTCTTTATCCTCCTCCCTTCTACATCCATTCTATGGAGGGTTATCCTATCCTTATTTTCTTATGGTTTATATTGATGAATGATATAGGGATCCTATTAGGGTAATATTTTAAAGATAATTGTTTCCCAATTTAATTTATAATCAAATTTTGAAAAATGGTGTTTCATTCTTCCTTGAAGAACATTGAGGTATTTATTTTGGGGTAGGGTATCTATTGACTCTATCTCATTTAAACTGAAAGTATAAGATTTTCATTCTTTAATCCTTTTTGTAATTGTGGAATTAACCTAATAGAGAAAATAATAAGGAATTAAAGGATGGATGTTTTGTGGTATGGGCTTTGTGATCAAATGTGTATCCCGCTATAGTGTTTTTCACTCATTTTTTTATAGATAGTTTGATATATATATATATATTAGATATTTTTTTTATTATAATGTTTAATTTGATTGAAATATGATAAATAACATAAATCTAGAATAATTATGATTTTGTGACTAAATAAAGAGGCATGTAAATTAATATTTGTTCTTACTTAAATTTGATGAACTATTTAAGTAATTATAAAGGCGTGTTTAAATTGATTCATAGTTGTTGATTTTGAATAATTTATAGGTTGTGTGTTTGAAAAAACCTATGTGCAATAAACTGGTTAATTCAAGATGGGAATTAAAATAGTTTTCTTGGTAAATAAAAATTATTTGGGGCCGATCGATCATGTTCTTCCTATGGGGTGATTGTATAAATTTGTACCATGAACTTAGTTCCTTTACATGTGTATGGATTGATTTTTTGTGATGTATGTGTGGTTTAGGGATTTATAGCCTTGATGGGAATTGATGTGATGGTTGATAACTTTCCTATGGATTAAAATCATTAATGAGAAATGGGTTATGTTCCTGGTGTGTAGTTATAGTCAATGCTAATGATGGAAGGACATATTTTGGTATTATTTTCAATGGTAGGGACACCAGGGTGGTCAGGATGACTTCAAGAAAATTGGACCTGCTTGATTATTATTATGTGTTCGAGTGGTCTAATGTTCATTATTGTTGGGTTCTCACTACTAGAAACAGTTGGAATCTATTGACTATGTGTGAATCTATGATGTAGTAACTTATAGACACTCATTCAGTACTCAAATAATGTATGAATGACTAATGAATAAATAAATAACCCATGGTATTGTGTTTTATTGATGGTAGTGATGATAAATGTTTTATTTCATATTAATAGAAACCTTGAGATAGTGAAACACGATAATCATGGGTGGATGGGTTTAATATCTATAGTTTTTAATTTATTTTAGTTAAATAATTTTAGTTCTAATGATATAGTTAAACTAGATTTATTAATGATGAAATACTTGAGAATATAAGTAGTGGAATAATAGTGTCAAATGCACCAGGATTAAGAATATTGTAAGGATAATCCTTAAAAAAGTATTATAAAATAATATTAATTAATGGATGTTTAAATTAATTAATAATGAACATGATTCCTTTATACTTGTTTGATTTATAGACTATAGAATTGGAAGTATTGGGTCTTGTGAAAGAATAAATCTCGACAAGTCTTATGCCCGGTATTTCCCTTAGTGTGTCTTGTGTATGATATTCTTATATTTTGCAATTTTATATGATACTCCACCCAAACCATTAGGTAAAATAACACCCAAATGTTTTACGGGGTGTTTTATTCAACATCCAAGAGGGATAAGGTTTGGATGGTTGACTTCTCCCTCTTCCCCACTGTTCCGTTAGTTGTGGATCTGAGTAGGAAAATCTCAAGCTATAATATCATATAGTATATGGTGTTTTCTAAACTATCATATGATGGTTCTAAATTTTAAAATACATTTATGTGTGTGATGTGATGTATTAAGGTATAGAACATACTTATATTTATTCATGGTGTATCTGGATTCCCATGGGTGTACATGCATGGAATATGATTGGGTGATGTATAATTAATTTACAAAGGCTAGAGTGGATTCCTGGCATATACTTGGTCGCAGATTTAATAGTGATGGTGAAGAGATAAATATGTTGATAGAAGCTAATATGATTTATTGGGACCTCCATAGGATAGAGGAAGGTGGTGCCAAGGATTGACTCAAATAAGAGATGAGTTACATAGGGAAGGGAAGAACATTGGATATGTGGTATAGGGTTGTGAGTGAAACAAACTAGTGGAGAATTTTAAGTGAAGTAAACTCATTAATATATATGATTTGGATGTATAATTTTTTACTTCTATGAATTAAATGGTGAGTGATCTTGGGTGAGTGTGTAGAAATTAGTATTACCTATTTAGGTGATGAGTTAGATTCATTTGTTTCTTCACTCCGATTTGGTATGCTTCTTTAAAATTTGGTATGAGAGGTTTCATGGAGAATCATACTAAATATTCATTTTATTCTCAACCATTATATATATTTCTAAAGTTTTTAGTTAGTGTTAATAGGTTGGTGGTTGGACTAGACATTACTCGTTTAGAGGAGTTATTGAGTGGGTTTCAATAGTTTTTATAGTTTATTTTTGTTCCCTAGTTTTAATTTTGGAACATTTAGTTGTCTAGTTTATGTATAAAATAAAACTTATTGGGATTGATTATTTTATTTATGTATAGTGTTCGTTGGTGGTTCTTATCCTCTTATCTCTTACTCCTTAATCTTAAAAGAGGTTAATGTCTCCCATTGTTGTCATTTATATACCCTCGATGTTATTCTCCAACCCATAGGCCATTCAAGGAGGGTTTTGGGGGTCATTGTCACCATTTATTCATTGGTAATCCATATGGGGTACCTTTATAGGGGGTTATAGTAATAAATCCATAAACATATCATGATAGCTCAATTTTTTTTGATATTTTAAGGATGGACCTATCTTTAAAGTAGGGAAACAGTTCTTATTAAATGAATCACATTGTAAGTGAGTTATAAGTTTTGGTTTATGGATTCTAAGTCCAACGTACATTGGGACTTTTTAGATTTTGAAAATAATTGGAGTTTTTATAAAACAAATTTTTCTAACACCCAACATATCTAAACTAAATGATGTTTTCCATGTCTCTTTGGTAAGTAAGTTGTAACATACTTATCCTGATTCACCCTCATGTGAGTGTGATAGGTTTCTACAAGACTGCAAGAACACCACCCCATACACAAAAGGTTTGGGATAAGTAGAGAGTGTCTAATAAATACTATGGGGAGTCTATACCCTTTGGTACCAAATAAAAATCATAGTGGAAACCAAACAGACAAATCAATACAATCAACATTGGTAGATATTGTAACACCCCAGGTAAATAAGGAATATGACATTTTCATATTTATCCATATTTGTGAATAAAATATTAATATGACTTTAAAGGGGACGCTATGCTCGATGGCGTACCCAACACGCAACAACGAGTTTCTTGGGAATCTTACATTGTACTCTAATAATAAAATAATATTATTTTAAATGGTAGTTAACATGTAGCCGTTGTAATGGCGGTAATGGATAGAAATAACTAAAATATGATTATATATGTTCTTAAATATTTTTACATTTATACAATAAAAGATAAAGGCTTAAAATACGGAAGGAATTCAATTTTAGGCGTATATGCCCTAGTTTTCACTAAAGGTTCACTTATCACCTCTTGATGGAGAACCGTCATTAAATATAGTTTTGTTCACTCTTAAACATTCTTTTGGACCAAATAAAACTCTTATTAAGAATCAGGACATCAAAATTTACTTTGTGTAAATTTTTGGTATCTTTCCGATAAAGTTCATTTTTTTTAATGAATAGTGTAAAATGTTGTATTTTAATTCAAAACCACTTTTTAATCTAATTTATTTATATGATTAGATTATATTTTGAATTGGTTTTAAAGTGAAATTAGAAAAAAAAATTACCATTAAATCCAATAGTGTTCGTTGGAATCAATTTCACTTTGAAATCAGACTTAAACTAGTGTCAATCTTTTGATACTTATTGTTTCATAAAACACGCTATTTGCCATGACAGCGGGAATTAATTATTAAATTAATTAATGTGACTTATATGTTTTGAATTTTTTAAAACGGACTTCATTTTTGAATTCAGAATATCAAATATAGCTTAGGGTGAATTTTTGGGATTTTTCTGAAAAACTTCAATTTTTGATGAATAGTGAAACCACTAAGTGGTACTTATAAAAACTGATTTTCTGTTTAAATGAAATTTTTCCATCATTGTGTTTTGATTTTCAAAAATCCAACATACATGGTTGTCATTAAGAAGTAAAATGTGGTTCAATGAGATTAAAATAATTTTTTGGTGAATAGTAACTTATTAAGTTTTTAATCGCGATTAGTGGTAATTAGTGTAGTTTAAGGTAAAAATAATGCTTTAATAAAATGAGATGAGCTTGACACATGTCTTACCCTCATTGGTTGTATCATGGCCGACCAAGACAAGCCATGGGTCAACTTGGGGACCCCATGGATCCAATTTGGTTGGGAAATGACATAAATAACATTTTATTTAATGTAAAAGTAAAATTGACACAAACATGATATGTTTTAATAAAACAATTTTTAAGTGGGGTTATACAAGTAATCTTTTTGATTATAAATATTCATTGGAAAGCTAAAAAGATTTCCTACATCATAGTATTTTTTTTATAATTTTTAGACATTAAATAAAGTAAATTATTTATGACATAATAATGATGCAGCGATGACGTCATTATTTGACGATTTAAATAAAATGGAAAGATAATGTAAAATCTATGAACTACACATGTCCAAAACTTATTGGACGAGTGTATTTCTAAGACTTATCACCTTATCCACGAATTATATAAATTTGGGACCTTTTGAAACCGAAACACATTTTCAAATAAAGTAATATTTCTTTACTTTCCAAAAGTGCCCCTCCTCTCCTCTTATAAAAGGCCCCCACCTCTACCTCATTTAACACACTCCTAAAGCCTTTGGCTCGGCCAACCCCTGCCCATTTACTCTATCCACATCCCTCTCCTCATCCTAGAGGATTTCCTTTGGGCATAATCCTTTCAAAGGAAGCCTTTAGGCTCAAATCAAAAGGAGTTACACTTTTAATGGTAATTCATTCTCTCATGTTTATTTGTTTTATTTTGCTTCTCCAACCCCCTAAACTCTTTTTATTTACTTCTTTTGTAACAAAACCAGTATCTTCAATATACTAGGATGTTGTTATAATATTTATTCGAGCTAAAATCTCACACAACTACATCAAATGGTTAAAGAACATACGGTTTCCGTGGATGGTGAAATTCTGCCTCCCGAAACGATGATTGTTCAATACTCATTTAACACCTTCAAAGGTGGCCATTATGATGTCACTATTTTTATATATGATATATAATATGTTTATGTTTTATTTATGCTTCTGTAGTTTTCATTTTTGTCTTACCTTTATGGCTTCCATTATGGGTATACGCGATATCTTCATTTAAGGAAGTGCGGACTACCGCCCCCTCAAAGTGATTTGATTCGTTAAATACCATATGTGGGATGTATAAAGGATGGAAATATGATATTATACTGGAATTATAATATACCTTTATATCATTATTATTCCATTCTATAAAATACGAAATAGAAATGAAAGTAGCGTTCATGCGTACGTACGGCCTACCGTCTCCATGAACGGTGCATTTCATTTCTTACCTCTAAATGATTATGTAATGTTATAAATGCATGAATGTACTGGATATATATGAAATATATGATATCTACATAATGAATACAATTCTGGATATAATAAACATTTGGCCACACGAACAACATGTAATTGTAAGAAGTCCACTTTCGACTTAAGAACCAAATATCAGCAAAACAAATATTATTAACTTAAATGATTACATAATGTTTATGACATGGTAATAAGTGGTATAAAAGTAATAATGAACTTGAAAAAGGTTCTTAAGGAATTATAAATTAACTCAAGTTTATTATTCATGAGATTAAAGAACGATCGAGTCAAGTCGGACCCGAGGTAAGGGATCCTACAACTCTCTTTCTTTTTAAGTACACTCTTTCATGTCATTTCTTTTAAGCTCATCTTTCTTATGATTGGGATGTTCTTTTATATTAATCCTACTGTAATTTTTATTTTCATGTGATGAGAGACCCTATTCTCTCTCATCAATCCATTTTGGAAGTTTTTAGTGGCGCCGTTAGGCTGCCGAACTTTCGTAAGAGATCTAACCTCTCTCTTTCTTTTTAAGTACTCTCCTTTATGTCACTTCTTTTAAACTCCTCCTTGCAATGTTGGGGGATTTTCTTTTATATTCCACTTGCTGTAAATTATATTGTAATATTATGGGATACTCTATTTGATCTCATCAATCCATATTCGGAAGTTTTATGTGGCGCCGTTAGGCTGCTGAGTTTTCGTAAGGGATTTTTCATCTCACTTTTATTCCCGTGAGATTTATGCTACATTTGCCACAAATTCCATTGAGTGGTGTATGTACTGCCCATTATTCTAATCTTTGTGTAATATAATTTCTTTTATGAGTATTTACATCAATTACCTATTGTCTTTCTTCATGGGGTGTATGTTTTGAAGGATACCCAAGTCGGTAAGGGAACCTTTCACCCTCCTCTTTTTTAAAAGACTTCTTTTATTGGGTCTTTTAATTTACATATTTTTATGTTGGGATATGTTCTCATACATACTTATTGAAGTAAATTTTATGTCCAAGTGATGAGATACACTTTTTTATCTCTCATCAACTCATTTTGATGTGATACCGTTAGGCTGTCAAGGGGACTTTTTAACCCAATTTCGATTTCTTTGGGTTCAACTTGTAGTCATTGAATATGTCATCCATTGAATATGTGTGAATTACCTTTTATTTCTTTACACTTAATATCCACTTATATTGGGTGTATATATATTTGTCACACATATATTTGAGATTTATTTGTCCTTAATTTAAGGATACCTTCTTTATAAGGGATTTCATCACATTTGACATTTCTATTGAGGGCTCATTGTTGTTATGCACCAATTCACTCTTATATGGTGTATATACTGTCCTTTGGAGTATTATATCATGAATCCTTTTATTCTCATGATATTATAAAGTTCTGACTAAATGTTATTCCTCGATTATTGTATTCAAGTGTCTCTAATTTTGGTAAAACCCCTTTAACCAAAATATCGTTTTAAATGTTTTAGTTATTTGTTCTTATTAATATCCATGTTTTCAAAATGGTTTTAAGGATTTATTTATATGTATATTAATGGTTTAAAATGTTAAAAGCTTCAAGGTGGTATGGGACACTTTGATTCAAAAATCTCTTTATTAAATGTTTTAAATGGTTTTGGAAATGGTTTCTTTTTAAATGGATTCATTATTTCAATATCCTAAAATGTTATATTGTGATTGAAATGTGGAAATGTTATGTTTCCTTTATTCATGTTTATGTGATACGATTATGTTATGGTTCTTGGGCATTTTTATGAAGAAACGGGTGGTTCTGTGATAAACTAAGGGCGGGTGAGCCCGATATAGCTCTCCAATGCATTGGGTAACGCGAAGGAGTGAAACGTTAAGGTTTCTCCGAAGAGATTTAGGGAATATACTGTGATGGGTATTCCAAACGTAACCAAGAGGGTTACTCCCTACGTAAGAATGTTATGAATTCCTCAAGTTACCTTTATGTCTTATGTTTTCTATGATTTATTCATGGTTTGATGAGGTATGTTAAAGTGCCTATGTTTTATGGGTAAATTATGATTTCATTCTTATATATATATGAACTCATGTTTCCTTTCCATATTTTTATAACCCTTACTGAGCTTTTTATGCTCATCCCATGTTTTTGAAATGTTTTTCTCAGGTCAAGGGAAGGGTACATGATGTGATTATAGTGTCAAAGATGTTTCAAGAAAGAATCCGTGTTATATTTTAAATATGTTTCCGTTGATGGGAAGAATGAATACTGTCTTTTATGTAACCACTTTGTTTAAATGTGGAATGTAATGCAAGTTTCATGATCTAATTCTCTAAAACTCTAAACCTGAAAAGATCCTCAATGTGTAATCTTGTAATAACTCAAGATTAAGTAAGGTTTAAGGCTGGGGCCTTATAGTTGGTATCAAAGGCCGGTTTAGATAACTTTAGAGGTTAGGGTATTCTTTAATCATAAGTGACATTACCATAATGGTTAGGATTTCAGAAAGAGTCCTAGTTTTAGATAAAGTGAATGAGTAAGTATATCTTAGTGTTTACCTTCCTCGTTAGTACATGATGGTTTTGTTGATATACTCACACTGACCATTTTGGTTTTAGTAAATGGCTGGATCTAGCAGGCACCAAAGTGACAATGGGTTTGAAGGAAACTGTGGTGGTTCTCTGATTAAGATACTAGATGAGATGGGGGATTCAATGAGGAATCTCATGGTTTTTCTAAACAAACTATCATGGAGTCATGATCAACCACTTGAACCTTGGCGAGTTCTCTAATGCATCATGTACGAGATGGCCAACTCGATGTGGAAATTCAGGTAATAATTATTAAGGTAACCATTAGGGTTTATATGATCCTTACTTTTGAGGTAATTATGGGTTATTATATGATATGATGGAAAATGAAGGGCATGAGATAAACTTGAGGTTAAAATATGTTATGATTATTCTTGAAGATTTTATCTCATTTTGGGGAATGTTTTAAGAATTATATAGTTTTTGAAAAAGGACAACACGCAGACCGTGTGACATCCCGTCGCGTCGGACAAAGCTGCGGGAATCGAACCCACAACCAAAGTGCGACTAGTATTTATCGCCTACCACTGGACTACGTGAAGTCCCTGGTTAGTTTGACCGATTCTTTTTAGTTATATGATTTTATGAATTAAGAGTAAGTTGATTTTGGAGGATATGTGATTAGGATAATTACTTTTCAATGCGAGACTTTAGGAGCGACTAATGTTGTTTGGAGATAAATGTTACGATTTAACTTGGAAGACTATGTGACTAAATCCTTCAAATATTTGGGTTTCAATCTTATATTGGTTTACTTTGAAGAATTTTATGGACAAATTATTTATCGGATGGTCCTCGTTGAACTTTGGGTTTTGTTGGACAAATTTTGGAGATTAAGAATAGATTTTCTTTTTATAAAGGGTTATCCTTTTCTGGATTATCTGATCTTGTACTAGCCTTTTTGGTTTTGGTTAAAGACATGGGAAGTATATAGTTCTATTTTGTGGATTAGGTGATTCTCTAGAAGTTGATTATAGTACTCTTAATGTGAACAAGTCTTCCTAAATACTCGTCTTTTGGAGAAAATATGAGTTTGTGTAAGGAATCTAATAACAGTTGAAAGTCAATATGATAAGTGATTATGTTTCCTTATGAATAAATTACTCAATAAAAAGTAACTTAAAACAAAAATGTTGTCTATTAACTTTTATTACAGGGGAATCAAATACCGTTTAACCCATCACAAGTTTGTGATTTTCTCATGGTTAACTTTCTCCTAAACATGTTTTCTATCACTCTTCATCAGAACATGACCCTTTGTTTTTTCCTCCATGTCCATATTTTCATACTTGGAATCCTAGTATGGGTTAACTCGGGTGACCTTTGTACTTATCTCTCTTTATTTTAATGTGTTTGTTTTACCGACTTTTGTTCTGATGTGGGACTTTCAAGGATGTTTCCAAGCGCAATTTTAAAATTGCGAGGACGCAATTCCCAAAAGGGGGGAAGGATGTAACACCCCAGGTAAATAAGGAATATGACATTTTCATATTTATCCATATTTGTGAATAAAATATTAATATGACTATAAAGGGGACGCTATGCTCGATGGCGTACCCAACACGCAACAACGAGTTTCTTGGGAATCTTACATTGCACTCTAATAATAAAATAATATTATTTTAAATGGTAGTTAACATGTAGCCGTTGTAATGGTGGGAATGGATAGAAATAACTAAAATATTATTATATATGTTCTTAAATATTTTTACATTTATACAATAAAAGATAAAGGCTTAAAATACGGAAGGAATTTAATTTTAGGCGTATATGCCCTAGTTTTCACTAAAGGTTCACTTATCACCTCTTGATGGAGAACCGTCATTAAATATAGTTTTTTTCACTCTTAAACATTCTTTTGGACCAAATAAAACTCTTATTGAGAATCGGGACATCAAAATTTACTTTGTGTAAATTTTTGGTATCTTTCCGATAAAGTTCATTTTTTTAATGAATAGTGTAAAATGTTGTATTTTAATTCAAAACCACTTTTTAATATAATTTATTTATATGATTAGATTATATTTTGAATTGGTTTTAAAGTGAAATTAGAAAATATTTTTACCATTAAATCCAATAGTGTTCGTTGGAATCAATTTCACTTTGAAATCAGACTTAAACTAGTGTCAATCTTTTGATACTTATTGTTTCATAAAACACGCTATTTGCCATGACTGCGGGAATTAATTATTAAATTAATTAATGTGACTTATATGTTTTGAATTTTGTAAAACGGACTTCATTTTTGAATTCAGAATATCAAATATAGCTTAGGGTGAATTTTTGGGATTTTTCTGAAAAACTTCAATTTTTGATGAATAGTGAAACCACTAAGTGGTACTTATAAAAACTGATTTTCCGTTTAAATGAAATTTTGCCATCATTGTGTTTTGATTTTCAAAAATACGACATACATGGTTTTCATTAAGAAGTAAAATGTGGTTCAATGAGATTAAAATAATTTTTTGGTGAATAGTAACTTATTAAGTTTTTAATCGCGATTAGTGGTAATTAGTGTAGTTTAAGGTAAAAATAATGCTTTAATAAAATGAGATGAGCTTGACACATGTCTTAACCTCATTGGTTGTATCATGGCCGACCAAGACAAGCCATGGGTCAACTTGGGGACCCCATGGATCCACTTTGGTTGAGAAATGACATAAATAACATTTTATTTAATGTAAAAGTAAAATTGACACAAACATGATATGTTTTAATAAAACAATTTTTAAGTGGGGTTATACAAGTCATATTTTTGATTATAAATATTCATTGGAAAGATAAAAAGATTTCCTACATCATATTATTTTTTTTATAATTTTTAGACATTAAATAAATTAAATTATTTATGACATAATAATGATGCAGCGATGACGTCATTATTTGACGATTTAAATAAAATAGAAAGATAATGTAAAATCTATGAACTACACATGTCCAAAACTTATTGTATGAGTGGATTTAGAAGCCTTATCACCTTATCCACGAATTATATCAATGTGGGACCTTTTGAAACCGAAACACATTTTCAAATAAAGTAATATTTCTTTACTTTCCAAAAGTGCCCCTCCTCTCCTCTTATAAAAGGCCCCCACCTCTACCTCATTTAACACACTCCTCAAGCCTTTGGCTCGGCCAACCCCTGCCCATTTACTCTCTCCACATCCCTCTCCTCATCCTAGAGGATTCCCTTTGGGCAGAATCATTTCAAAGGAAGCCTTTAGGCTCAAATCAAAAGGAGTTACACTTTTAAAGGTAATTCATTCTCTCATGTTTATTTGTTTTATTTTGCTTCTCCAACCCCCTAAACTCTTTTTATTTACTTCTTTTGTAACAACACCAGTATCTTAAATATACTAGGATGTTGTTATAATACTTATTCGAGCTACACTCTCACACAACTACATCAAATGGTTAAAGAACATACGGTTTCCGTGGATGGTGAAATTCTGCCTCCCGAAACGATGATTGTTCAATACTCATTTAACACCTTCAAAGGTAGCCATTATGATGTCTCTATTTTTATATATGATATATAATATGTTTATGTTTTATTTATTCTTCTGTATTTTTCATTTTTGTCTTACCTTTATGGCTTCCATTATGGGTATACGCGATATCTTCATTTAAGGAAGTGCGGACTACCGCCCCCTCAAAGTGATTTGATTCGTTAAATACCATATGTGGGATGTATAAAGGATGGAAATATGATATTATACTGGAATTATAATATACCTTTATATCATTATTATTACATTCTATAAAATAAGAAATAGAAATGAAAGTAGCGTTCATCCGTACGTACGGCTTACCGTCTCCATGAACGGTGCATTTCATTTCTTACCTCTAAATGATTATGTAATGTTATAAATGCATGAATGTACTGGATATATATGACATATATGATATCTACATAATGAATACAATTCTGGATATAATAAACATTTGGCCACGCAAACAACATGTAATTGTAAGAAGTCCACTTTCGACTTAAGAACCAAATATCGGCAAAACAAATATTATTAACTTAAATGATTACATAATGTTTATGACATGGTAATACGTGGTATAAAAGTAATAATGAACTTGAAAAAGGTTCTTAAGGAATTATAAATTAACTCAAGTTTATTATTCAGGAGATTAAAGAACGATCGAGTCAAGTCGGACCCGAGGTAAGGGATCCTACAACTCTCTTTCTTTTTAAGTACACTCTTTCATGTCATTTCTTTTAAGCTCATCTTTATTATGATTGGGATGTTCTTTTATATTACTCCTACTGTAATTTTTATGTTCATGTGATGAGAGACCCTATTCTCTCTCATCAATCCATTTTGGAAGTTTTGAGTGGCGCCGTTAGGCTGCCGAACTTTCGTAAGAGATCTAACCTCTCTCTTTCTTTTTAAGTACTCTCTTTTATGTCACTTCTTTTAAACTCTTCCTTGCAATGTTGGGGGATTTTCTTTTATATTCCACTTGCTGTAAATTCTATTGTAATATGATGGGATACTCTATTTGATCTCATCAATCCATATTCGGAAGTTTTATGTGGTGCCGTTAGGCTGCTGAATTTTCGTAAGGGATTTTTCATCTCACTTTTATTCCCGTGAGATTTATGCTACATTTGCCACAAATTCCATTGAGTGGTGTATGTACTTACCATTATTCTACTCTTTGTGTGATATAATTTCGTTTATGAGTATTTACATCAATGACCTATTGTCTTTCTTCATGGGGTGTATGTTTTGAAAGATACCCAAGTCGGTAAGGGAACCTTTCACCCTCCTCTTTTTTAAAAGAATTATTTTATTGGGTCTTTTAATTTACATATTTTTATGTTGGGATATGTTCTCATACATCCTTATTGAAGTAAATTTTATGTTCAAGTGATGAGATACACTTTTTATCTCTCATCAACTCATTTTGATGTGATGCCGTTAGGCTGTCAAGGGGACTTTTTAACCCAATTTCGATTTCTTTGGGTTCAACTTGTAGTCATTGAATATGTCATCCATTGAATATGTGTGAATGACATTTTATTGTTTTACACATAATATACACTTATATTGGGTGTATATATATTTGTCACACATATTTTTGAGATTTATTTGTCCTTAATTTAAGGATACCTTCTTTATAAGGGATTTCATCACATTTGACATTTCTATTGAGGGCTCATTGTTGTTATGCACCAATTCACTCTTATATGGTGTATATACTGTCCTTTGGAGTATTATATCATGAATACTTTTATTCTCATGATATTATAAAGTTCTGACTAAATGTTATTCCTCGATTATTGTATTCAAGTGTCTCTAATTTTGGTAAAACCCCTTTAACCAAAATATCGTTTTAAATGTTTTAGTTATTTGTTCTTATTATATCCATGTTTTCAAAATCGTTTTAAGGATTTATTTATATGGATATTAATGGTTTAAAATGTTAAAAGCTTCAAGGTGGTATGGGACACTTTGATTCAAAAATCTCTTTATTAAATGTTTTAAATGGTTTTGGAAATGGTTTCTTTTTAAATGGATTCATTATTTCAATATCCTAAAATGTTATATTGTGATTGAAGTGTGGAAATGTTATGTTTCCTTTATTCATGTTTATGTGATACGATTATGTTATGGTTCTTGGGCATTTTTATGAAGAAACGGGTGGTTCCGTGATAAACTAAGGGCGGGTGAGCCCGATATAGCTCTCCAATGCATTGGGTAACGCGAAGGAGTGAAACGTTATGGTTTCTCCGAAGAGATTTAGGGAATATACTGTGATGGCTATTCCAAACGTAACCAAGAGGGTTACTCCCTACGTAAGAATGTTATGAATGCCTCAAGTTACCTTTATGTCTTATGTTTTCTATGATTTATTCATGGTTTGATGAGGTGTGTTAAAGTGCCTATGTTTTATGGGTAAAGTATGATTTCATTCTTATATATATATGAACTCATGTTTCCTTTCCATATTTTTATAACCCTTACTGAGCTTTTTATGCTCATCCCAAGTTTTTGAAATGTTTTTCTCAGGTCAAGGGAAGGGTACATGATGTGATGATAGTGTCATGGATGTTTCAAGAAAGAATCCATGTTATATTTTAAATATGTTTCCGTTGATGGGAAGAATGAATACTGTCTTTTATGTAACCACTTTGTTTAAATGTGGAATGTAATGCAAGTTTCATGATCTAATTCTCTAAAACTCTAAACCTGAAAAGATCCTCAATGTGTAATCTTGTAATAACTCAAGATTAAGTAAGGTTTAATGCTGGGGCCTTATAGATATATAGGCAATTTCCAAAATAATCAAAAATCCTTAATCTGTGAAATTTCATACTAAATGATTTACTATTTTCCTAAAATAAATAAACTATATGAAAGACTCGAAATAAAGACTGTATAAACTAGTATTATTCGACAATTTACCATAGAACCAAAGTGAATTATCATGTCATGGGCTAATAACATGTTTAGTTCTCGATATACCCTATTAAAATGACCATTATATGGAGAATTATATATTCAATTTATAATAGAACAATGGTAAATTTCCATTCACTAGGACAGTTATATATTCAATTAATAATCAGTCCAAGTTTCATTATCAGGACCTGGTCCAATCACAATCCAACTGCTAATACAAAACCATTAATCCAACACATGAAAATAGTCTAATAACATGCATATTTATAAAATTATAGGAAAAATATTGAATATCTTTCCAAATATTCAAGAATGTGGAAATATTCAAATTATATGTCATGTTTTCAAATTTCATACCAAGTTATCCCTTAACATTTTAATATTACAACTTTACATTTTATCATTCCAAAAAAACAATTTACATGTTAATTGTACCGCATTATCAATTTTAATGCCAATTAAATTTCAAGATTACGAAACTTCATTTTGAAAACATTCCATTATTCCATTTTACAAATTTCATACTAATTAACCCAAATAGTTTCTATTTATTTCCATTTACCAACTTATGAATCAATCTATCCCCATATTCCAAATTCCATACCCATAGGGTGAGAATATTTTCATGCTTTGATCTAAATACCAACTGATGGTTCCAAAATGTGGTTATAAGAGCACTACAATCATATATTCCAAAATCTAACCTAGGGAAAACAATGGGCCCACCTCATCGGTGGATGGATGTTCATGTTATAAATCCCTAATAGACTCTACAAGATCTGTAGATGGTCTATATAAAAAGATTCAAGGTTCACAAGTTATTATCAATTGAAGTTGGTAATGTCTGAGATGTTCCAATAAGCTTAGAGATCCTTTATTTTTATTATTAAAGAGTCCCCATATGGAATGAAAGGGGAAAAACATATAAATACAATGGGAGTATGAAATAATTCAAAATGATAGAGCCTCCAATATGATCACACCTGTTACATATACCATAAATCAAAACCAAACCACAATGAGATACTTTAGACCACCTACCTTAATAGGGATCCAACAAAAATCTAATAAAATCCTTGCTGATTTTTTTATTCATCCAAGTCTATTTATCCTCCATAAATTTCCATGAGGCTTAAGTATCACTATATATCTACAACTATAACCAACCACCCATGGATGGACTGTAACACTCATCTAACATCAATATGAGAAAAATACTTTATCTATAATTTCATCCAAAGGATTTTTGGCCACTCCCGACACACTCCTAAAACTTTAATTAAAATCCCATAAACTACATGTGTTCATAATCATGAGACATCCACTATCCATAATAGTGAATTTCCCCATCAATATCAAATAATTCCACCAAGATATATTGGAATTGTCATCTAACTCTCCATAGGTATCATCACCAATGAATTGCACAATGATCTTCCACAACCAGAGGAAGAGGGAGTCACAATGAATAAAAGAGGATCTCACCCATATTTACCAATGGTTTATTTCTAGATCCACCTCATATCAAGGGTACAACTATAGAAGGAGTAGAGTAGGATTAGATAATGGAAAAAATGACCTCAAAATCTGACTAAGTCCTGATTAACCTGATGTGGTTTAATGTCCAAAAAGACTAAAAAATCCCACTTAATCATTTCCATGTGAAACCTCTCAGCCAGCCACATAGGGTTCACTAGCTATTTGGAGAGTCTTTCTAGGAAGTCAGGCTAATTCCCAACCCATTGGCCAATTTGTGGGGTCCACTTTCTAGACAATGGTTTCTAGGGGCCTCCTCCACTATTTACTAGATCTTTAAGTCTCCCACTGAGCATACTTTCGTGTTAAAAACCCATTAAAGATTTTTAATCATGAAGGATCTTGTTTCATCACCTGTTTCTTTGAATGATCCACCTACTAGATGAGAAATTCAAATTCCCTATAAAATCAATAAGTCGTAATGATGTGGTTCAAAACAAAAGAACATGTCAAACCCAATGCATGTGATCACCATTGAACATATAAATCTATAAATAACTTGAACTATAATAAATAACACTAGATTCTTGACACTAGAAAGAAAATATTGTGAAATAAAATAACTTGGATGGTGAAATTTATTTGGATTAATCACAAGTTAGATGAAGTTTCATGGGAGCCTATGAATTAAATGGGGATAATATAAAAAAACAAATCATAGATTGATATATACCCTAAAATTACGATGATTAAATTATTTAAGGGGGGATAATGTATGATTAAAGATTGTATTATAATAAATAAATATTTCATTACAACACCAATACTTTTGTTATATTATAGCAGTATAACCCAACTATAAAGTTTTATCATTAGAATAACTAAAACCACTACTAAGTAATATTAATAATATTGCTCATCACTATAATCCTGAACTTGAGGGCATCGTACTTTGCAAAAAATGAAAGAATAAAGGTTATATTATTATTATTATGAATATGAATATAATTTGGGTAATGAAAAATATAGAGAAACTAAAATATTTAATATAATGGTGTTAGAGGATAGGGTCATGTTTATTTATAATGGGTAATATTAATTTTCTAAGGGTAAGGTGGTAGTTGGAAGAGTATCATGACTATTATAATTGTAATGTGAATGTTATGTGTAACATAAATGTGTCACATAAATTTAATAATATCATATAGTAATGGTATAACTAAAAAAATATGTGTATTTATCAACGAATTAGAATGTAATTTATTTTTTCTTAGAATAAAAAATATTCATTAAAATGTATTTTTTTATTTTTAAAATTAATTGCAATATTTTAAAATACACTATGAATTTCTATTTAATGACTAAATTCATTGTGTATAGAAATTTATTCTCATTAAATGCATCTTATTTTGGGAATTTGTGTATTAGTTAATGGTAAATTTTTGGTATTTTACTAAAAAAGATCAATTTTCCATGAATAGTAAATAACATAGCTTCTTGTATATGATAAGTTTTATGATATAATTATGATGAAAACATGATTCAATAAATTATAAAATATTTTTAATGTCTTAAAATATATTTAATGGGTGGAATAATTAATTTAAAAATAATAAACATTATTACTAAACTTATAAGTAAATTTTCATAGTCTATGTTATATTTTGTTATAATAAAAATTTTATTTTATTATATAATTTGAACTAAATATTCCAATTAAACCAATAATTTATTTAATTTTTTAAATTAAAAAAACCCTATTAGTAGTTATAAGATGTATCATTTTTAATGTTCATGTTAGGGGTTTCAAAATATATTCCTTTTAAAAATACTTACCAAAATATCCCTATAAACACACTTATATGTGATTTTGAGGGCCTATTTTAACAAAAAAAACCCCTATTATTATTTCTTAAGTTTCATTCCAAAGGAGATGTATCAATAAGAAAGTTATGGGTTTCAAATTCCATAAAATTTATTTTCCATTCTCCTTATACCCATTCTATAACATAAATACTCTTTATAGTTAAATTAAAATATTTTCATAAATCTAATGTATCATATTTATGAAAATAAAATATTAATTAGTTTTAAAAATGCTCACACTATAATATATTTATACAACCTATGTGAGATATTTTGTTTATCATTACAACCTTTCATTTTAAAAAATATTTTCTTGTATAATAGTGATATTAAAAGAAACTATTATACTATTAAGATCCATTAATATTAAAATAAGAATGATAGTGATGATATGAATAATAAAATTTCGTGGATGGTTTAGTCACTTACAAAGTAACTTGTCCAAAAATGATAATTCACCTATAAATAATTTAGTGTATCATCTAAATTGTGAAATTATTTTATTTATATAATGAAATAAACTCTATATATTTTAACATTTTTAGATTATGGAACTATTTGATGCAGAAAAAAGACTTTCACCATTACATCGAACCAGTTTTGGAACTATGGACGGAACAACATTTAGAATTCTACATAAAAAATTGAGATAATTGGTAAAAAAATTTAAATTTAAAATAAAAACAATAATAATGAAATATAAATTAATAATGTTCTCATTCATGAAATTTATTTTTGAAATATTTTATCCTATATGATATATTGAGTAAGTTAGGGATCAAGGTAGTGGTTTTAATATATTTTTTTCCCTCAATATCATCCGTTCATTTGTATTTTATAATAATTTTTATTTTTTTATATTTCCATATTAAATTTATTATTATTCACTCTTATAAATCATTTATTGTGAAAATTTTGAGATATTACCCTTCAATATCATCGTACAACCTTCATATGTGATTATAATGCCATATCTATAAACATTATTATCTAAATCCCAAAGTATTCCATTTATTTTTTCATTATGTGATGTGATTATAATACTCCAAAGTTTTAATGATCACAAACACTCTTTAAAGATTATAATTATTTCAACCAAGTAAATGAAAATTAAAATCTTAATGACATTATGTTAGAATATTTAAATATCCATGATGAATACTTGAAGAAGTCCTCAAGGCCATTTTGAAATCATAGAGTGAAGTTCAATGAATTTTTAATGTAATGGAAGGAAGTTATGAGGTCATATAGGAGTTTGGACATCAATAGGAAGAACTGAATAACCATTGTATAGCTATCGACTAGCTTCCCCTAAAGGCACTAACCTCCCCTTATAGCAGAAGTCCACCTTCCATCTAGTGGAGGAGCACTAGCTAACCCATGCTGATGGAAAAAAGAACCCCATGGGGTATTTTCTCATCATTGATTCAATGGTATCTCACAAATCATATGGTGGATTTTGGAGGTTCATGTATAGTGAAAATAGCCATATCAGCTGCCTAGAGGAGGAAATTGGGTATCTTGTTTTTTCGGGGTAGCAATTCTACCTTTGCATTTAATGGTGTTCAAAACATCTTAATTATTGTATTTTCCATCTTCATTAATCACATAGATTTCATAAATTATTCCTAAGATATTTGGAACTATAAATTGAACTCTTTTTGGCCTTGGAAACATAACTTCTCTATAATTATTCAACACAAATGTGATAAGATCACCAAATTTTTCTTAACTTCTCCCATTTTCTGTGTTCTCTCTCATCCTAACAAGAGTTTGATATTATTCTAATATATCTTCCCACTCCACAATTATTCTTATTCTCTACTAGTGATTCATGTTATTATTTTTATAGAATCATAACCATTCTTAAATATGATTGCTTCAAAAAATCTTCTCTCCTTCCTCTTTCTTATTTTATCAGTGTTGGATACCCTTAATGTGAGGGACACATGTTTTCATTCCATAATTTTTATAAGTCAATGGAATATTTCTCATTGAGGTCTCTAGCTAAAACTATTAAAAATTTAAGGTCAATCTTATTTTGGATTCTTATAATAGCCTAAAAAACATTACATTTTTGGGGTCTTGGATACTGTAAAATCCAAGAGACTAATGCATTAACTTCTCAATATATTGAGGTAGGATACATAGGGTCCCTTATTGAGTTGTTAATGAACTTACTAAAAAATCCGTATTACATTCCGTGGTCATATTTATTATTATTTTTCATTCGATTTATTAACACATCGTTTAATCCATAAATATGATTAATCATTCAATTTAAGAATCACTTTTTATATTATAATTATATTTATATAAACTTTATATTTATTCTATTACATGTTCAAATTTTATTTATTTTTTGAATTCATTTCTTTAAGGTATTCAAACAGTTTTCATTTTCTAAAATAATTCAAACATAATTTTTTAATCTTTATTTTTGTATTTCCTTTTATTTTTAAAGGGATATTCACCCCCTATTTCTATTTTACACTACTCTGACCTACATTTGGAATCAAAGAGTAAATGAATTGTTTTCATAATAATTCAATAATTATTTTTTCTAAAAATCATTAACAATTATTTAATGAAACATTATATTTCCTAAATAGATTTTTGAAACACTCATGGATCTCTCAAAGGATTATCAATGGATCATACTCAATTTTTTGTTGGTTCAAATTATGGTTATTGGAAAATGGAAAGGTATAATTTTCATAGATTTATTGGTTATCCCGTATAGAATATAATTATTCATGTTTATTCCTATACTAATTAAAATATTATAAATGGTCTCTGAATGATATTTCATCTATTGAATTACACAATAAAGTAATGAATTCCTTTCATCATGATTTAGAACAAAATTAATTTAATCAAATATCCACAAGAAAAATAGATCCTAAAATTTGAAAACACTTCGAAGTTAATCATGAGGAAAAAAATCAAAGGTAGTAGATTAGAAACTTTTAGAAATTACTTTTAAGGTTTATATATGCATATTAATGAGTATATTACTGAAATAATTTCTCATTTTACAGATATTTGAAACGGTCAAAAGGATCTTAGTGGTATAAATCCTATAGAAAATTTAGTCAACAAAATTCATAAGGTTTTATGAAAAAAATTTGAACCCAAAGTTACTGAAATCCAAGAAGATAAATATTTAAAACCCTAATGTTTTAAAAGAATAATCTTTTTGATAGTGTACACATAACACAACACCGAGTCTAAAGTAACAAAACTATTTTATTAAAATATTTTTTTTAATGAAATAATTATCACCTAGTTATTAAATTTGTGGGTATAAATATGAATAATTAAATTATGAAAATTATGTGGTTTAAAAATATATAAAATAAATTCAGTGGTTATAAATTGATTATAAATAAAAATAAAAATCATTTGAAAGTGGAAGTTATGTTTTTCTAATGAAATTTTTATTACGCACACAATGGGTTTTTATATTCATATACTAAATTTATCACTATTGGTAAATGATTTTAATGAAATAAATTTATTATAGATTCAATCATATGCTTTAATATTCATCTAATATTTTCTAATCATGAGATTAGAATAAAATCCAGTGTGGTTCTTAAAATGTATATTTTTCTAAAATTATTTTTCGTTTAATTTTTTAATATTATTTAAAATTATTTTATTCCACTTATAGAGATCAAATTTGATATAATTTATTACATTTTTTTAATCGTGATGTTAAAATATTTTAAATATGACCCTTTTAGTTTTAGGCATTATGAATAGTAACTGTGGTAGAATTTATCAACTCTGTAATGGTTAAATCAGATTAATCTAGGTTAATACTAAGTGATAATGTCATAATATTTCATATTAGTTATTTTTTTATTAGTATAATTTGACTCTTATCACCTTGGGATAAAAATTAATATGTTTAATGGACACTTAATCCTGAAACTGACCAATATAACATTTAAATCAATGAATGATACAAAATGTTACTCTCTTGGTTGTAAATATCTTTTATGTGCCCACATAGGGACAAAAGAAAGTTATGAATAAATATAAATGTTAATTTTGTAAATAATGATATTATATTCATGATGATAATTTATTTAAAAATATTAGTGATTATATAATTAGATTAAATTCTTACACAATGATAATACAATATTTATTCAATTAAGTGAAAAATAAAATAAATGATATTAAAAATATTAAAAGTAATATAATTTTAGTGATTTATAGTTTTATTTTATTTTTTAGATTAATATGATATATTAGTGATGTTTAAATTAATTATATAAAAAAACATCTTATTGTTTTATTTGAAGTCAAATGAAATGAATAGTTTCCAAAATGACATTAATGATAATTTAATAAAATAATAGTTTGTTAAATTATATGAAAATCATTAAAATATTAAAATAGGAAAAGGGGGTATGAAATAGTAAAAAATATAATCCATTTTCTAGATAAAAGACAATATTTACCTTATATATAAAACCATAAACCTTTAAGAGTGAAAAATATGTCACCGCGATTAAATTTAAAATAGGTTATTAAAGGGTTTAAACCAAAATATAAGGAATAAAACACCAAAAACTATATAATTTTAATTGTTTAATGGTATTTCAATAATATAATACCATAGGTTCAAATAAATATCAATTCTGATGCATTTTTCTTGATAATATTTTTATCATAATTCAATCTATTATGAACTTTCAAAAGTTCCCCCATGTCAATTATAAAAGGGAACCACCTACCTCATTTTTTTACACCCCATTTACCCTGTTATATAAGAAAAATCATATAAAAATAGATTTTTAACTTTCATATCCACTTTATAGAGGTGTTGGTCCTCCCAAAATACCAACCCCGTGTTACATAAGAGGAGATTTATAGTTCTTTTAAATGAGATGTAATCAGTTTAATCAGTCACTTTATTTTTACTTATTCTTTACCTCATATAAATATATCATACTTATCATAAAATAATAATTCATCATCCTAAATATATTTAAATTATATTATCACTATTATCCACCCACATTCCCATCAAATTGGAAGTGAAGATATTTCTCGTGCATACATACATCTTACCGTCTCTACGTACCAATACAATTTATTCTCCACCACCATATTTCATGGTTGGTTATTATGATTTGTTTAATGTATATATATGATAATTATGAAATAATTATATACCAAGAATTATAATATCACATATACCTTTTTATCTTCCAATCCATTGGAATACAATAGTGTCTCGCATAAATACGTGCGGACCACCACCTCTACAAAGCGATGTGATTTATTTTTCATTTACATTTTACTTAGATGGTAATAAGGACAAATTTTACTAATATATATGTTTTATATGATATAAAAATTATTATTGAAATGAGAATTATTTTTTTACCAATTTTAATTCTATCCTTTGAAAATTTAAAAATCATTCATGCATATGTATGGCCTACGACCACCATGAATGGTGTGATTCATTTTTCTATCTATAACTTTTATAGATTACCCTAAATATGTAAATAATGAATTTACATGATAATTATATCATTATTAACATTATTTATATTATATAACCAGATCAAAATACAATTAAAAAAACTACTGAACCAAAACAGTCATGAAAAACGAAGTAGTGATTATCTGAAATAGTCATTTTAATAAATAATTGTTAATAAATGGTTGATAAATAGTTAAAATTAGATCGTAGATTTTATGATATATGTTAATATACTTTTTTAATATATTTATAATAAATATATATTTATTATATATTATGTTTGAATTCATATGATGGAAGTCTAGCCTGGGGTAAGGGTTTATTTTGCAATCTCATCATTATTCAGAATTGTACATGTTTAAGTATCCCTTGGGAGAATTTTTTAGTATTTCTATATTAAAAAAATTATTTTTTTATAATATTATTATTTATGAAAATTTCATGTAATATTACCATTTTTCACTCTTGGGTAGTTAAAACGATTGAGAAAATGTTTTTAAGAAAAGATGACTATATTTCTCTCTTTGGTCGAATATCATTTCTCACCCATGACAACATTTTATAAAAATGTTTTCAAGAATTTATTTAATATTGTATAATTATTATCTTAAATTCATTTTTCCCATGTTTTAATTTTTAAAAAATGGATTAAAATGAATCTTCTTTTCAGTTTCTAAACGATGTACTTTTTGACCTTTTTATAAAAGTGTCAAAGGAATGTTTTTAAGCTATATGACATGAATTGAATTTGTTTCCATCATAACCACTCATTACATTGAAGATTAATTTTAATCTTTAATTTTTTTTTCAAATAAAATATTTTCCATACTGTTTTGGAAATTTCTAGATTTTAGTTAAATGTTTTCGAATTGAAACGGGCATTTTCCTCATTAAAATTTCCAAACATTAGAAATAATTTTCTTTAATGTAAACATCATTTCTGGAATATTATTATTTAATGAGTTTATACTATTATAATACCATCGACCGTATTTATTTTTATGTTTTATGATTAGTTTGACTCTGTATGTATTCTTTTGATACCATTCTCCATATTACTCTAGATGGATTATTATTATGGGAACGTATTATCAATTCACATGATAGATATTTAATATGAATTTTTACATTGATTATGATTCACCCCTTTCATATGAGGAACACATTAGAGTTAGTAAGTGATGGGAAGGGACCTTTATAGCCCCTTGATTCATTAGTAAGTCTCGAGAGACATACAAGATAGGTTTTGGGCCAAGGCCTTACCCATTTATGTGGATGTCTTAGCCCAAGGACTTAACTGTTTTTTTAGATTTCATGGAATAATTCCTCGATAGTAATTGTTAGATTTTATACATTAATTATTATATCATTATGAAATCAGTAATTGATTTCTTATGATATTTATGGAAATTTTTTTCTCTCATTATATTATTTATATGCCATTATTTAATCATCATTTATTCCTTCCATATTATTTGTTCCTTATTTAGATTTCACTATATGGATACCCTTACTACGTATCTAATATCACCCAATTATTACGATTCCTTTCCCCAGTATACTAGTTTTTCTATTATTATTGATATGTAGGGTTATTCTAAATGGAATTATGATATATTCAAAGAAAATACTTTGTTGTATTTTAATTTTTTTCAAATTTTATGTTAAATTCAACTATGTTTCTATTTTTTCAAGCCTACAATACTATTCAATCATTTGGGATGTGATCACTTATATCTACTGCCAATATAATAATGTAACCACTGAATCTAGGCTACTGTTTTTGATGCCTTTATAGTTGGTATAAAAAAAAATTAGTAGAAACCTTGGGATCAAGATTTAGGATAACATAGATTATGAAATGTATCCCTATGAAGGAGTGTAATAAATTCCCAAAGAACCCAAGCATGTGATTTTGAGATTTGTTTTACATAAATTTTCAATTTATTTCAACTATTTTGATATTCATGAAATTTTACATTACGATTTATAAATTTAAAATATAATATAATTTATTCCATTATTTTTAAATGGAATCTAGTGGAAGAAATGGAAGCTACAACAAATCATTTAATCCATGTTGATATTTCCTTCCAATAAAATGTAATGAAGCAGCAGCTAGAGATGGAAAAATTATAACTATTGTGGGGTAGTTTACTTAGGTTATGAACAATAAATTTTCCCCTTTGGAGTATCCTGATAATCTTAAATGTGGTGTAATAATTTTAGACCACACCAAGAATCAGTAACCTCCATCATTTAATGTGACTACAAATCCATTTGTATCTGAGAAATGGATAAGTTACTAAGAGAATATATTTCTTACTTTGGGATATTATGAAAGGGAAAGGTTTTCATGCCAATTTATCATATCTTTGGGGATTCAAATCAATGGTGGTCCTTTATTCAAACCACTAAGGATAATGAAAAAATAGTGAGTATATAATGGATGGATTTTAAGGAATATTTCTTAGAAAGATAATTCCTCGCAAAAAATGAGTAAATATGGAGATACAATTCATGAGTATAATAAAAAAGGAAGATGAAAATGTTGCTTTGTATGAAGCTAAATTTACAGGGACAAAAAGTCATGTTGCATATTATGTACATAATCCAAAGAGTAAGATTATGAATTTTCTTGATGAATTAAAACCAATCTATTAAAGGAAACTAGTCTCCAAAAAAATCTAATCATATGAGGATATATAATCATGTTATTTTAAGAAAAACAAATTCTCCATGTTTTATAGCAATGAAGTAAAGTGATAAAAGAAAAGGATGGTAAATAAAAAAATAGATAATTGGAAAAGGTGATGAATTATTTCCCCAAATGTAACAATTTTAGAATGAAACAACATGGTACTTTCTTTAAAGGAATTGGATTCTAATAAAATTTTAGAGAAAAAGGCAACTAGGCTCATGATTTCCAGGGAAATAAAGAATATCTTAATGTGAAATGATTCAACTATAAGGAGATAAGGAACTACACGAATTAATACCCCTATCATCAAGGGAATATAAATCAATAAAATCTAGTGGATAAAGTTAAAAGTTATGATATTACTATAGCTAAAGTGGAATGATTAAAGTGATTTTGTATTTGGAATTCAAAAATTATATTGTAGAATTATTTTCATCAATTTTATTCTTCTGATATGAATCATGAAACATTTAATTATTGTTTTTAGTATGTTTTTTAAGTATTTTCAATAATATGTCTAATAGTACTGATGTAAAACAATATTTATTTAATGGTAAGATGATATTTTATGAAGAAAAGTGATTTATAGAAAGTTAAGAATTAATATGTGATCAATGATGGAATAATAATGTTTATTTTCAATAAATAAATTATTTATAAAGTAAAAAAAGATAGTAAAACTGTCCTTTGTACTGATTTTGGATTTTATTCTTGATAGAGTTTAGTTCATTTTTTTGGATTTTTGAAATATACTCAATAATCTTAGAATTTATTTACGAAATAAGGAGGGAGTTATTTTATGGAAGAATTAATGTTTATATTAAGTTTTTGTATAGATTTATGTTATTATCATGTTTTAGTGGAATATGAGATCATGGAATTTACATGTGACATTATAAGATACTTTATAGGGGATTAATGATATGTTGAATTTAGAAATTTAGTTACCTTATTTTTTATCTTTTGGATTTGTTCAAACACATTTTGGAGGATCCTTAAGGTAAAATAATTATGGAATGGATTAAGTTAAACTATGGATATTATTTTTTGAGGTTAAAATTTGATTTATCTTAATTGATAACGTGTGCTAACCATTTTTGTGTTGTTAAATATTTAGAGGTTAAAGGAATTAATTGTGGATATTATGAATCGTTAAATGTGCATTAGTCATGAAAAAATCCATTCTCAGTATCCATTTTCTAGAGTAACAGATAAAGTGGAAATAGATCAAATCACAACCAAAGGATGAGATTCTAACACTTCAAGAGTGAGAAATATGTTACTGTAGTTAATGTTAAAATAGATGAACATAGGGGTTAAACCAAATTATGAGGTTTAAAACACCAAAAAAGCTATCCAATTTTTATTGGTTTATAATATTTAAAAAATATCCTACCATATATTTGAATAACTGGCTATTTGGATTCATTTATAATGAGGATTACATTTTTATAATTTAATTATTTAAAAATTCCAAAATTACCCCCCAACTCAATTATTAAAGGAAACCTTCTCCCTTGCCTAATTACACCACATCAAGCCTTCTATATGAACCAAACCCTACCATAATCCCTTATAAACTTATTTATAAAAATTATATTCGTTTTTTTAATCCTAAAATACAAACCCTATGACCCTTAAGAGAAGATATAAAGTATTCCATTCAAATAAGAGGTAATCACCTTAACCGATCACTTTCTTTTCAATTCTTCTTTACCTCGTAAAAAACATTTATATTTATCATAAAATAAAAAATTTAGTATCCTAAATATATATAAAATATGTTACCACCATTATCTACTTTTTTCCCATCAAATTGGAAGTGAGGGTATTGTATGTGCGCATATATAGATTATTGTCTCAATGAAGCAAAACAATTCATTTTCCACAACCATATTTCATTGATGTTCATTATGATGGGATTAATTTTTATATATGATAATTATTACATAATTATACCCCTATAATTATAATATTGTATCTACCTTCTTATCTTCCAATCCATTGAAATACAATAACATCTCTTGTGTGTACAGGTGGACTACCACCTCTACAAAGCAATGTGATTTTATTTTCATTTATATTTTGCATGTATCGTATTATGGAAGAATATGATGAATCTATTTTATTTATATGATATAATATTGATTATTGAAATTATAATTATTAATTATGTTTTTTTAATCCGTAAAAATTACAAAGTATGAAAATTGTATTTGATAGTGTGTATGACACGCAACACCAAGCACGTAAGGGAATATAATATCCCAAGAAATCACAATATATTTAATATTTTAAATGGATTAAAGATATTCTATATATTTCAATGCACACAACACCGAGTTAGATTAGGTCACACATACCAGTGAGTTTCTTCGATGACTTCCATTACACGCAAGATGGAGTTTTACCAAATAATAATATATTATTAAATTACTATTATTTAATATAATAAGATATAACATAGCTATTAAATTAGCTATTGTGAATATTATTAAATTATATATTAAGATATATGGTTTTAAAAAAATTCAAATAAATTCTTTGGTTACTAATTATTTGAAATTAATATAAGAATATATTAAATATAATGGGAATGTTTTGTAAGGAACTAATTTTGTGCCCACAAATGTTTTTTAACCTAATAAATTAAATTAATTAAAGTTAGTGAGTTATATTAATGAAATATATATATATATATATATATATTATATAATAAATCAAATATTTTTGATATTTATCTAATATATTTGACAGAAAAAGGATAAGAAAAAATATAACATTACACATAAAAACCTATATTTCTATTAATTCATGGTTACTGCATTTTAATGTAGAATATAGTGACTTGACCTTAGAAAGCCTACATATGGTTTTGGATATCAATTACATTAGCATGATTACCAGGAATCAAATCTAGAAGGACTATTGTTTAGTAGTCTTGGTAAATTAGATACATATAGGAGTCTTGTATTACAACTAGAACACAAATTACAACATAATTTTTTCCTAAAAAATAACTTTGAGGATAATAACTTACAGATTAACTTATCTCATATAGAATATACCTATATTATTTCATATTATGGTTCTTGGATTCCTAGGGAAAGAAAACTTATTAAAGGTGAGATAAAATGGTCAGTAAGGGTAAAGTATATTAGAATAAATAATTAATCAATGAGAATAATAATTGTGGCATGGTAAGTAGTTGAACACACTAACATGTGAACAAAAAACTGAGGAGGAAATGCATAAACAATATATCAAGGTAATAACTAAAATCACATTCCATTAAAATAAAATAATATGTAAAAATAAATATGGAAATGTATGAAACTATAACACATTCCATTTAATCAATGAAATGAAAATGAAATGTATCTATAAATATGTCGATGATAAATCTCATGGATAAATAACAACTGAAACTAAATGAGGTAAATTCTTGATTATTGGATGCCATGATTCATAGGTACATTGTACCCTTACATTCAAGACCTTTCATAAGATGATTTAAAACATATCAGGTAAAAACCCATCTAATGAGGCTATCCTAATGACTCATCCAATGAGACTACTAATGCATCGAGGGGCTACCTATAACTGGGCTACACCAGTTTCTAACCAATCCAAAACATTCCTGATATATCAAATAATCGATTTAACGATGTGCCTTATCAAATATTCGTATGGAGTAAGAGATGTGGATTTATCAATATTTACCCAAATAATAAAATAACATTCAAATTAAACACCATATAAAAATTATATATGGTTTAATCAATGAACATATCCAAGATAATTGATATGGTAAATTATAAGTAATTCAATGTTCCATGATCATAGGAAATAGAATATTTCAAGGGGTTAAAAAGGAAATAAGAAAGTTATTATGAATTCTGTACTTTGAAAAATCTATCATAAACCATTCATATGAAGATTAATGATGTTATCAGTACAACATACCCCATGTAGAGTAAAATAAAGGGTTGTTGTTGTTGATTAGTGGAAATATTATAAAATGATATTTTAAACACATTCTTGATGAAAATATCGTTTTTTTGGAGAAAACATTTGAAAAAAAAACATTGAAAATAAATTTTAATAACATTTTCATTAACATATAACCTTTTAAACATTAAAATAAATCTTCATAGGAATTATGTTGGGTTAATATGTATATGTCGTAAAAGGTAAAAAGAACATTCCTTTTACATAGAAAAATGGTTATAAAAATGCCTTGTTCGTAAAGAGACAACAAAATACCATTGAAAACACTGGTAAAAGAAAAAAAGGTAAATATTTCTTTACCAAATCATTTTAAAAACATTTTTGAAAAAAATTAACAAAAAAATTATTTTAGAAGAAAACAGGTTCTCTATCTAAAGAGAGAAATGAAGTCGTGTTTTCTTAAAAGATTTTTTTTAATAACTTGACTACTAAAGAGTGTAAAAATTATACAAATACATAAACAATATTAATAATTAGCATAGGATAGGAAAATTAATGATTTTATTGAAAAATGGTCATATAATTTCTTCAAATGAAAATACCATTGAAATATCATTAAATTTATTGTTGAGTAAATTAATCATTAAACATTTCAAAGTGTCTCATACCACTTTGAAACATTTGAAATCATAAAAATCATGAATGAATAATATTAAATGAAAGTTTTAAATAATTTTAAGACAAATTAATTCATTATATAATATATAAAAATGGTTATTAGATACACCACACAAAATAAGTGACTGGTGAAAATGACATTTATCTCAATGAAGTAAAAAAGTGAATAAAAATCCCTTACCTTGTGTTTCCTTTTGGGTGAACATCCATTAAATTATTGTATAATAAATTTAGGTTAATTATATAACTGATTGAGAACCATTTTTATTTTTATCATTACTTTTATTTCCCTTATTACCATGTTATATACAACTACTTAATGAATTACGTTTATTTGAGGTGATTAACCAAAATTAGTTTATGTGTAAAAAACAACTTTGGTAGGTAAAACATGGTAAAATGGTTCATTATATAAAATCTTTAGAATAATAATCATGAAAAAAATATTATAATTATAAATCAATTATAATTTTGAACCCAATAATTTAATATGGTTATGAAAATGAATCAACATTACAATCATAGAGATAATAGGTCCTACGTACGCATGTGTAATGTTATCATTTTGCAATGATCATTATAAAAAGAAGGTGTGTAGAATAATAAAATAAAATAATGATAATTATATAATAAATTAAATATTATTTCATCCTATAAAATTATATTTATAATTCTTTTGATGTAAAATAAATCACATAATGTTGGGGAGGTCATAGTCCACACATCCACGAATGACATTATGAATTTTTTAGTGTGTGTGAAAAAGTAATAGAGAAAATGATATATATATATATATATTATATTTACATAAATGTAATTATTTCATGAATATAATATACATTTCTTTATGTCACATATTTTTAATTAAAACCATCCTTTATACGTTTCACGGATTGTGTGAATGAATCACTCCGCTTTGAGGAGGTAGTAGTCAACATATCGAGAAACAATGTTATGGTATTTTTAGAAAATGGAAAGTATAAGGGTATGTGTTATAAAATAATTACATAAGAATGAAGACATAATAAATATCGTATAAACCATATATAAATAGATTTTACATCATAATTTTCACCATGATAGGTGGTAATGGAAAAATGATTAATCATTATTTCGTGAGGTTGTAAATCACCGTACATAGAAACAGTATGTTCATTACCCATTAGATGGACGTGTGTGTAAGTTTACATATAATAAATTTCACAAAACAATACTCTTATATTTAAAAAATTGTTCTAAAATAATATAATAATAAAATTTTAAGGGTTTCAGAATAGAAATAAAACAAAATAGCTTAAGGAAATATGTTACGACTTAATCGGGTAACCTCTTTTTGTTTGTACCAAAAGGATTCCTTGGATGTATTTATTGCCAAGGTAAGGCTTATAAAATTATGTGAGGTATGTATAGGATCTAGTTTTTTAGATCTTTTTCTAGAAAAAGTGGATTGAGAGGTGTGAGGAATTGGGAGAAAATGAGGCCTTTTATAGTAGAGGAGGAGTGACACTCTTGTAATATTTTGACAAATGAATTCGATACACATTTTTCACATTTAAAGTGGAAAAATTAATGGAAAAAATTTAGAAAATTAAGTATAGGGTCTAAATATTTCCATAAAATGGATATTGGAAATGTTTCTAGGTTATTTGGGCCCTTCTGTTTATGGTTTAGCCTTTTATTGAGCTTCATTTTACCTTAATCGTTGTAATTAATTTTAATCTCTTTCACGACTATTTATAGTAAAAAAAATTGGTATTATTAGAAATTATAAATTATTATAATTCAAAAAACGAAATCCATTTTTTCCAAATTTTAATCATATAAGTGGAAGAAATTGATTTAAATTTATTCCTGCATGCAGGACATCAAAGATAGTTTTTAAAGTGGAAATGTCCAAAATTTTTCTATGTTTTTATTATCAATTTCAAAGTGAAATTTATTCTAATGAAATAAATTTTATTAATTGTTTAATATATTATGTAATTAAACTTTAAAAACAATTAAAACAATAATTTATACTTATAAATAAATTAAATGAAAAATCAGTTTTGAACTAAAATTTTGTATTATTAACTATTCATTAAAAATAGATATGTTTCTGAGAAATATCAATAATTAACCATAAACTGATAATTATGTTTCTAGTTAAAATAATATGTTTATTTTGAAATATTAAATTAATTAAAGTTTCCATATTCAAATTTAAAATTGTTTCTCCATTAAAAGGTGGTAAATTTTCCTTTATAAAATATTTGTTTATATGTGTGGAATTTAGTTTGTTCTTATCTTATGATTATAAAAATTAATGG
The DNA here is from genome assembly GCA_963277665.1 of Viscum album. Classification (NCBI taxonomy): domain Eukaryota; kingdom Viridiplantae; phylum Streptophyta; class Magnoliopsida; order Santalales; family Viscaceae; genus Viscum; species Viscum album. The sequence goes on along the minus strand of OY728121.1, from coordinate 1,069,847,609 downwards.
ATGAATATAAAAAACATTTTATTGAATATATAACATATATATTTCATTAAAACAAATGATTAATTGTAATTAACTGTTTTTATTAAGACAAAACTCCTTTGCATGTACAAAAATAATAATATTTCTCTTTATATCCAATTAGTTATGATTTTTGTTTCTAATTAATTGATAACCAGTTAATTACTTTAATATTTATATAAACCATAAATTTTCATAATTTATTTAATAATATTCATAAATACTAACATAACTAATAGTTTATATCATATTAAATAAAATATTAATATTTTAATAATATATTTTTATTTGGTGAAACTTGATATCGTGTGTAACATATGATAATGGGGAAGGTCTCTCTGGCATGTAACACAATCTAAAATGATGTTGTTTGAATTACAAGCTATATCATATATAGAATTTATTTAAATTATTAAATATATAGTATAGTCTTGAGATATTATATTCCCTTATGTGCATGGTGATGTGTGGCATACACGCTATCATATACAAAGTTGAAATTTAGAATTTTGGGGTGTTACATTCTCCCCACCTCAATTAAATTATTTCCTATAAATTTAAATCTAATCTTGGTAATAGATTTTTTGATATTTCCAATTTCGAAATCCCACATCGTGAGAAGGGTTCGTAAAATATCCTCAAGATAAGAGAGAATGAGATGTATAAAGGTCACATGGACTAACATATAACTAGGTATCGAAGTAGAAGAACATTAGTGGAATGTAGATATACATACATGGAGAAAAAGGATAAATATTTTTAGTGAGTGATTGAGGTCATCAATCACAAAAAATTTAATTTTAAATATAATTTTTAGGGCCTCAATTCCCTAAATCATTGATGATTTTTAAACCATAGTTCAACAAAAATTAAGTGATTATGACAACATTTTTTTAAGATAATTTTCCTAATGTTGGATAATTCAATTACTACCTAAGGAAATTTACTTACTTGATATATTTCTATAAACACAATTTTATCATTTATTTCTTCTTCTATCAGTTTTCTAACTCATCCAAAAATTAATTTTGATTCCTGAACCAATAAAATATATTTCTAAAGGATCTTAATGGCAACAAAAGACTGACATGTATAACTATATTATCTTACTATTTTCCAAAAATAATATCCTTAATACCTTAACATTTAAACCTAAAAGCATCAATAGCATTTTATCATTAATATTCATCAAATTGTTTAACTAAAAAATTTAAATTTTAACCAGTACATTGCCTAGATTAGTGGTTGGTGTGAAACCCTTATCATATTTCGTCCATGGGTTCAAGTCCCACAGACTTGCTAGATTTCATTGGTTGTAACCCAAATTATAGGTTGTCCTTTTCTAAAACAATTTTAATATAATTTATAAAACAAATATGATGAACATCCATAAAATTAGGTCAGTAACTAAATTTCATTTTAAAAAAGGTTTTCAATACAACCTCAATACGTAAATACTTCATCTATTTTCTTTTAACAAAGGTCCTTCTTTGGTATAATATTTATCCTAGGCCATTCATTGTAAAAATACTTCATAATGGTTCGTAAAAAATATGAATTATCCTAAATATATCCACTATAAGTTTCATAGAAGGTGCATAGTAATTCATATTGTCGTGTACCAGGTTACAATGGGTCAGGCTTGGCACACCTTGTCAAAGTTGTTACACCTAGGTATATCTGTACCAAAACTACACCAACTTTTAGTTTCTATACATGGATTTATTTCTACGAAAACTACATAATCTCTATATAACTAAAACATTAGGATGTTCTTCCATACTTATCCTCAAATTATAACTTAGTATTATGTTTTAAAAAAATATTTTTTTCTAAATCAAGTACCCAAGGTTTCCATGAAACTTCATTTCATACCAAATGTATTGTCCCAACAACAGAAATCGCAGAGATAGTGTCTTTTATCAATTACATTAGCATGATTTTAAGGAATAAAATCCTAAAGGACCGGGATTTTATTAATCTTGGTAAACAAGATACATACATGATTCTTGTATTAAACATTAATACAGTAATTAAAAAAAATCTAAATAAAAAACTTCTAGGGTAATGTTTTCCATCTAGTATATCCTTTCATATCATTCATGGTATGACTCTTGGATTCCTATGTAAAGGAAACCTAATAATTGTGAGCTCAAGTTATTATTAAGGGTAAATTATAGAAGAATAAATAATGAATCAATGAGAATAATATTCATGGATTGGTAGATAATTGAACACACATACCATGCAATCAATAAACTGAGAAGGAAATTCACAAATAGTATAGAATGGTAATAACTAGAACCACATGACATTAAAATTAATATATAAGTAAAAATAACTATGGAATGTTATAAAACTAAAACATATTCCATTTAATCAATGAACGTAAAATGAAATATATCATTAGATATATCAATGAAAAATATCATGGATGAATAATAACTGAAACTAAATCCGGGAAATTCTTGATTATTAGACACCATGTTTCCTATGTACATAGTACCTTTACTATAAATACCTTTAACAATAAAGATTACAACATATCAGGTAAAAATACATTTAAGGTGGCAAGAAAAATGACTTTTCCCATGGGACTAGTCATGCATCGAGGGCATATCTATAATCGGGCACCACCTATGTCCTACCTATCCAAAACATTCCTCATATATCAAATAATTGATTTAACAATGTGTCGTCTCAAATATATTTTTGGAGTAAGAGATGAATATTTGTCAATATTTTCCCAAATAATCAAATAAAATTCATAGTAAACACTATATAAAATGATATATGGTTCAGGTGATGAACATATTGATGATAAATGATTTGGAAAATTAGGGGAAATTCAATATTAAATGATCATAGGAAATTGAATATTTCAATGGGACTAAAGGGAATCATGTAATTTAATGTTTTTACCATTATTGTCTGAATAAATCATAAACCATACAAAGGAATATTAAGGATGTTATAAATAAAACACACCCCGAGTGGAGTGAAATAAAGGGTTATAGTTTTCGATTAATCCGAATATTGTAAAATGATCTTTTAAAACCATACCTGTGGAAAATATCCTTTTGTTTTGAAAAACCTTTTCTTTGAAAATAAATTTTAGAAACATTTTCCTTAAAAATTAACCTTTTAAACATACAAAGGAATATTCAATGGAATTATAGTGGGTAAACTTAAAGATGTCTTACAAGGTAAAAAGAACATTCCTTTTTCACGATAAAAGGCTTGAAAATGGATTGTTAGGAATGTGATGAGAATATTCCATTGAAAAAAATGGTAAAATAAAAAAATTGTTAAAAATTTATTTACCAAATAATTAAAAAAATTGATCACATTTTAATAAAACATGTTATTTATAAGATAATAGGTTCTATGAATAAATATATAAATGTAGTCGGGTTTCCTTAAAAACATTTTCTAAAACACTTTGAGTACCAAAGAGTGTGAAAATGGTACTAATACTTGAAAAATGTCCTGATTTACCAAAGGAGATTAAAATTAATGGTCTTATTGAATACTGTTCGTATAATTTCCACTAATGGATATACCATTGAAATATTATTAAAGCTATTTGTTGAGTAAAATAATTGTTAAACATTCTAAAGTGTCCCATACCACTTTGAAACATTTTAAATCATAAAACTAATGAATTAATAATATTAAATGAATGATTTAAATACCATGATGTTAAATTAATAAATGAAATAATATATATAAATTGTCATTATATACACTACACAAAATAAGTAAGCGGTGAACATGACATTTATCTCGCATAAGTAAAAAAAAGTGAAATGAAAATCCTATATTGCATTCCCTTTTGCGTGAACATCCTTTAACTTACTTTTTAATAAATATATATAAATTATATACTTTATTGGGAACCATTTTCATGTTTACCATTACTTTTATTTCACTTCTTGTGATTTTATATATAACAACTTAATCAATTATATTTACATCGGGTGTTTTGACCAAATTCAGTTGATGTGTCAAAAACAACTTTTCAAGGTCAACTATGGTCAAAGGGAATTTTATATAAAATCACCATAATAGTAATCATTACATTATAATTATATTTATAAATAAATTATTATTTTATAACCAATAATTAATTATTTTTTTGAAAAATGAATCAACTTTACAATCATGGAAATGGTAGGCCGTATATACACATAAGTAATGTTCTTATTTTTCAATGATTATTATGGAAAGAAGGTATATAGAATAATATATTTCCATGATGATAATTATATCATAAATAAAATTTTATTTAATCATATATACTTATATATATAATTCTTGTGATGTAAAATAAATCATATCATGTCGAGGAGGTGGTAGTGCGCATGTCTACAAACGACGTTATCTCTTTTTATGTTTGTGTGGTAAAGTAATAAATCTAAAGATATATATTTATATATATATATTTACAGAAAGGTAATTACTTTATTAATATTATATTTTTTTTATTTCACATATTTTTAATTAAGCACATCCTTTATACTTTCAATGTATAGTGTGAACAAATCACATTATTTTGAGGATGTTGTAGTCCACACTTCCACAAACGATGTTATTGTATTTATAAAAATTGAAATTATAAGGTTTTTGTAACAAAATAATTTAATAATAATAAATGAATAATAAATATAAAATATTACATATATAAATATGGTTTCAATCATAACTTCCACTATGAGAGGTGGTAAAGGAAAAAATTAACAATTATCATTTCATGACGCAGTAGTTCGTCAAACATGGAAATAGTATGTTCGTTACCCATTAGATAGAAGAGTTTGTAATATTAGGATGAAATTTTATCATAAAAACATACTAGTATATGGAGTATAATATTTTTTTATAAAATCATATAATAATAATATTTTAGATTTTGGATAATAGAAATAAAACTAAATAGCTTAAAGAAATATGTTACCTTTTCATCAGGTAACTTCTTTTGATTTGTAAAAAAATGATTCCATGGATGGATTTATGCTAAAGGATATGATTATAAGATTAGTGGTGGTATTTTTATTATCTTTTTTTAGATAATGTTCAAGCCAAATTGGATTGAGAGGTGTGAGGAAGTGTGAGGAGAGGATGTCTTTTTATAGTGGATGAGAAGTGGCACTCTAGCAATATTTTGAAAAAAGAATTCCATACACGTTTTTCACATTTAATGTGGCTCCAATAATAAACCCAAATAGATTCAATAGATTATAGTGACTAAATATTTCCTTCCAATGGCTATTTTAGAAGGTTCTAGGTTATTTTTTCCCTTAAGTTTAAGGTTGATTCTTTTATTAGGCTTAACTTTACCTTTATAGTTGTAATTAATTCCAATCACTTTTACTATATTTTTGGTCAAAACTTTTTTTATTATTATACATTATAAATTATTCTTCATAAAAATATGTAATCCATTTTTCCAAATTATAATCATAGAATTAGAATATTTTGATTTAAATTTAACCCTACAGGCGGGAGGACAATACGGGTTATTAAAGTAAAAATGTATGACATTTTTATATGTTTTTATAATCAATTTAAAACTAAATTTAATTAAAATAAAATAAATTGTATTAATTGATAATAATATGATAAAATTAAACATTAAAAAATATTAAAAGTATTATTTATCCTTATAAATAAATTAGATTAAAAAACAGTTTTGAACTAAAATTCAGTATTTTTAACTACTCATTCAAAAATGATATGTTTCTGAAAAATATGAAAAATTCACTCTAACCTAATATTTATGATTAAATTTAAATTATTAAGTATATTTTTACATAAAAAATAAATTAAAGTTTCATCATTCATATTTTAAATGGGTTCTCCATTAAAAGGTGGTAAAAATTCCTTTAAAAATATATTGGTTTTTATGTGTGAAATTGGGTTTGTTCTTATCTTATGAACATAAAATCTAATGGGTGAATACAAAAATATTTTATTGAATATATAAAATATATATATCATTAAAATAATAAAATAATTTTAATTATTTATTTTTATTAATATAAAACTCCTATGGTAGTATAAAAATAATAATATTTCTTTTTGAATAGAATGAGTTCTTATTTTTGTTTCTCATTAATTAGAAACCAATAAACTCATATTTTATTTATATAAACCATAAATTTCATAACATAGTAAATAATATTCATATCCAATAACATAATGGCAAGGTTATATCATATTATATTAAATAATAATATTTTAGTAATACATTGTTATTTTGTGAAACTCGGTCTTGCGTGTAACACAAGATAACTCTGTGTTGTGTGAATTAAAACTTATATAATGTATAAATTTGTTTAAAATATTAATTATATATTAGATTCTCTAGATATTATATTCTCATATGTGATGGGTGATGCATTCCATACATGTTATTGAATACAATGTTGTACTTTGTAATTTCGGTGTATTACATCAAACCTAGTTTAAATCCAATTTTTTGAACTTTCATAAATATTATATGTAAATATAAATTTAATATTTTAAATTTGAATATAAAAATTTGGTTGGGGTGAATTTTTTGTATTCCTCTATGAAGTTTCATTTTTTAATGAATAGTGAAAAATACTGAATTTTAATTCAAAACTTCTTTTTCATTTATAAATCTTGTTTCCATCATAATTCCCAACCACCTCTTATGGTTGGGAATTATGATGGAAAAGAGATTTATATATGTTATATATGATATTTATAATTTATTTATACTTAATTAATTATTTTATAACAAATACCTGTATGCACTCCATTTTTTTAATACGATAACATTGTTTGTAGAAGTGTGGGCTACCAGCCCCAAAATGTGATGTGATTCGTTCACACTATACATGGAATTTATAAATGATTATTTTAATAAAACTATGTAACATAAATTAAATACATATGATAGTAAAATTATAATATACATATATATAATTTCATTTTCATTGTTTTAATTTTACCAGGAAATGAATGTAGTCTCCTTGCATACGTATTGCCTACCATCTCAATGAACGGTGAATTTCATTTCTTATATCCAAAAATTATGGATTATTATAAATTAATATATAATGAATACATATTATATTAAAATAATTTTTTACATTATTTATATTATAATACCATGATGTAACTAATAATAATAATAAGTACCAAGTTAAATCATACTCCACAATCAAGTTAATTGACACCCAAACTATTTAAAGTAATGAAATATTGTTATCAAATGGGTAATAAGATATTATAATAATATTATATATGATATTATAAATATGATAATGGTTCTAGTATAAGTTATTAATATTTCTTAAACTAATATATAGGATGTTAAATACCACACATAAAAAAGCAAGGACAAGGTGGGGGATTTCATCTCAATTTACATTCCCTTGAGACTTATTTATGATTATCCACTCACTCACTTTTATAGGGTGTATATACTTCACATTGACATGTTATATCATGAAAATAATTATTATTATGATATTTTATGTTTCATTTAATTCATGATGAATTATTATTCAAATGTTTGGCACACTTCGGAATGTTCAAATATTATTTTCCTCAAAAATCTTCTTAAGGATTAACTTTGCAATCTCACTTCCTTTTTTGATTGTTAACATTATCTTAAAAAATTAAATTTAATATTGTACACCTAATTTTTTATATATGATGTACAAACTTGGACATTGAATTTTGATATCATTATTCATTCATCCTTTATGATATTTTGAGTTTCAGTTTGAATTATTTCATCCAAGGGGATTTTCTCATATTGTTACCCAAGTGGAAGAGAATTTCGTAACCCAATTTCTTTTCATTGGGCTATATTACTTCCTCGTTTTTATTAATATTATAAATCTATGTGTGTAATCAGCTTTTTACTATATATTGTTCTATTTCCACTTGTTTTATGTGGATTTATATTTGACCAACATAATCTATTATTTGATTTATTTTCACATTAATGTTATTGTATTTTCAAGGGTTTACTCTACAATATCATTTTGTTCAATATTGTTTAAACTTTAATTTTAATTAGCGGTAATTATTTGAATATTTTCTAGTAAACCCTTTAAATTTATTATCCTATTTTAATTCATGAAATTTTTCATATAATATGACTATTTTGACATTCATTGGTACTCAATATGTTTTAGAGTTTTTTTAATAAAACCCAACTTCATTTATCTATTTAGTTAGAGAACATGTTTTCTTATAAAAAAAGTATTATTAAAAAAATAATGTTTTTAAACATTTCATAATGATTTATCAAAGTAATTTTCACCCTTCAAAAAATGTTATATCTTTTTAAAAGTGTTTTTCATTGAAATGATTTTCAAATAAAATTTAAAAACAAAGGGTATTTTCCTAAATAATGTCTTTAATGTTGTTAATCTATTTCATCAACAACAAAAACCATTTAGTTTTACTCAAAATGGGATATTTTATATTTATACCATCCTTATTCTTCCCATGGATGGTTTCTGATTGATTTGGTTAAGGATAGTATTCACATTCACTTCCATGATTCCCTTTTTAGTACCCATGAAATATTAAATTTCTTATGATTATTAGACATTTAATTTTCCCTAATTATCCATATCTATTATCATGTATATTTTTATTTCCTAAACTATATAAAATTTTTTCATATGGGTTTTACTTTGAAATGTATTCTATTATTTGGGGAAAAAATAAATAAATCTTTATATTCTACTACATATGTATATTTGATAAGGCATACTATTTATTTGATTTAAGGAATTATTGGGACACAAAAGATAGCATTTGAGTACCATTTAAGGAAGTAACTAAGGTTTTGTGACATGTTAATGAAATCCCCTCGATGCATTGGTATTCTCATGAGATGAATTTGTTAGTAAAATTAGATGGGTTTCTACTCGGTATGCTAAACTGTCTTATGAAAGGAATTAATGGTAATGGTCCCATGTACCTAGGAAACATGGATTCAAATAATTAAGTGTTTCCCACATTTTTTTATTATTACTCCATGATATTTTTCATTGACATGTCTATAAGTACATTTAAATATCAGTTTATTGATAAAATTGAATCTGTTTTAGTTCCTTACCTTGCCAAATTTATTTTTCCTTATCTTGATATTTTAATGGAATGTGTTTCCATTTATTTACCTTTCCATATTGATTATGAATTTTATAATCATCTTATTTATATCATGACATGTGTGTTCATTTAGTTGACTATAAATTTGATTATTCTCATTGATTCATTATTTTTTCTCCTATACTTTACCTATTCTGAGAATTTTAGCACCCCCTTATTTTTTTTCCTTTCCCAAGGATTCCAAGAAGTGTACCGTGAAATTTATTAAAGTAAACTCTTTATGGAATAAATTTCTTATCCTCTAAACAAAAAAATTATGTCATAGTTATAGTATTAATTTGTAATACAAGACTCATGCATGCATATATTTTACCAAGTCTACTTAACTATTCATTCCCTTGAGATACAATTTACTTGTATCATATTCCAATTTAATGGTAGAATGACACCAGCTCCGAAATTTCTAGGTTTGGGTCTCTACAGTCAACCATCTCTTTGAATTATATAATCCATTTATCTATATATAACTTTTATTGATGAACATGAATATATATAATAATTATTTATGATAATTATATCATGAATTAAATTATTTAGATGATATAACTATTACCAATGTACGAGGACCAATACTACTAAGTCAAGACATACATGAAAAAAAGTATTTATCACCTAAAATAGTGATTTTAATAAATAAATATTAATAAATGGGTGATAGAGGTTTTAAATAAAAATATATGGTATGGTATATATGAATATGTTTCTTTAAAATATGTATATTAAATTTATATTTATTTAATAGGAGGTTTTAACACATATAAAGGAATTCAAACCTAAGGTAAGGGTTTATTCCACAATCTCATCATTATACAAGATTTTCCATGTTTATGTATCCATAGGAGAAATTGTAAAATATTTTTATATAAAGCCAACATATTTTCTTATAATATAGTTATTCACGAAATTGTTAATATATATTAAAATTTTATTTTTTTGGTTACTTTAAACTATAGAGAAATTTTTTTAAGAAAATATGACCACATTTATCTCTTTTGTCGAATATCATTTCTCTTTCAGGAACATTTTTTCTAAAAAAATTAAAAAATATTTTTTATATTAAACAATGATTTTTCTAAAATTATTTTTACCCATGTTTTATTTTTTAAAAAAATTTCAAAATGTAATATTTATTTCATTTTTTGAACGAGGTAATTTTTGACATTTTTATAAAATTTTGAAATGATTTTTTTTTTTAATTATACAGCATGATTGGAATTTCCTATCATCATGACCACAACTTTCATTCAATATTTATTTATAATTTTACTTGTTCGTTTTAAAATAAAATGTTTTCCATAGTAATTGTAAAATACTTAGAATTTAAATAAATGTATTTGAAGTGAAAAATGGTGTTTCTCTCAAAGAATTTTCGAGTAAACTTTTTAATGTATTTTCATCTATGTCAAAATACGTTGTTGAATCCTATTATTTATAGATATTTCACTCTTATTATGCCATCCACCTTATTTCTGTTGATGTTTTATGGTCATCCTTCAAAAAGATGTACTATTTTAAAGGCATTTAACATATTACTCTTCATGGTTTATGAATATGGGAAATTATTAACATTTTATATTATAGTTTTCCAATATTAATGTTTATATAGATTATGTTTCACCCCTATCATATGAGAAATTCATTGGACATAGTAATTGATCGAAGGGTCTTTCTATACTTCATATAGGAATAGATAAGACATTTTTGAAAAACAATATTGGGTTTTGGCTGAGGCCTAACCCATTTATGTAGATGTCTTTGAACAAGGCCTTGATAGTAATTTCATATGTTTACAAACAAGGCCTGGATGGTATGTTTCTAATGTCTTAAATTTTAAATTACATCATTATGAAATCAGTTATTTATGTCCATGTGATTATTTTATTTTTTATGATATCCATGGATAAGTTTCAATCTCATTATATTATTTATATGGCATTGTTTGATCATCATTTATTCTTTCCATATTATTTATTCCCTATTTATCTTATTGTATATGGATACCCTTATTTAGATTTTTTGGTCTCCTATTTCTTATATTTTATTTCCCTTGGATACTGTGAAGTGTATTATGATTGATATGCATGGTTATGCTAAAGTCAATTATTTTGTACTCTAATAAAATACTATGTTTTATTTTAAAGTTTTGAAATTTTATGTAAAATTCATTTATGTATCTAGTTAATCCAAGAAAATTAAACTATTTGGTCCACTAGGATGTGATCACTTTTATCTATTTCGGATGAAAAAACAAAAACACCTGATCTAGTATACTGCGGTTGGGGTCTTTACAAAATATAAAAAGAATATAATGGTTGAGAAGATTATTGGATATCTCTTGATATATGAGACAAATATGAAAATACAATCCTAAAAGAAGGAAAAGTGGTCAAAGAAAGTATAAATACAATTATTTAAAGGTAATCAATGATAAAATATCCAATAGATAATATTAGACATCTCCTATTTCCAAGATATTAACCAATTATATGAAAAATAAAATATCTTCTTATCACTTCAAAAATGAAAATCGAGATAAGAAGTTACATTCTCCAATTTTAAAAATTAGGGTCACATCCATCCAAATTGTCCCTTGAACAATAATTATGAATAAAATAATTAGAGTAATAAATCATTAAAATTTTTAACTTTAAGAGATATTAAGGACACAATTAAAAGATATGAATCAAGCGATGAAAATGTTAGGAGCAACATTTCATATATCGAGGTATGTGACAAAGTAAATTCTACATGTTAAAGTTCATACTCTTTTACTTCTTTAACGCATTATTTATGTTATTAAGTTCTTATTTATTCTATAGATAAACATAAAAATGGTTTTTTTGAACTTTTTTCAAAATTTAAAGATATTAAAAATAATTAAACTATAATTTTACTATAAAAAATAAAATTTTAAAAGATAAATCGATTTAGTTTAAAACCTAAAAGAATAAACAAATGTTGAAAATTATTAATATTAAATTAAAGATCTTAAAAATAATATTACTCAATTAACCCATAGTGATCAATATTAAAATATGATTTTTTTTTATATCAATGTGTTGTTATAAGTATTTTTGGAATTGATTTTACAAAACAGTCTATATTTTCTAAGAATTCTGAAAAGACAAATTTTTTTGAAAATGAAATATCAAAATACATTTTGTAATTATTTTAATAAATTTTTGAATCTTTTTTATGAATAAATTTTATAAAAGAAGTGATTTTTTATACCAATGTGAATTCTTCTTTCATCTCATATTTCTAATGGAATTTTTTTTAAAAAAGTTTAGATTTCCAAATCATTGTTCGAAAAATTATGCAGACCAAAGATATGGGTACCAAATAATTTGTGTTATGATATTTTATAGAAAAAGGGTATCCTGAGAAAATTCCAATAATCTATATAGTAAATGGATAACAGATTCTTGAGGAACATGTTCTACGATCCTTCTGAATTCAATGATCTCCTTGATTTTGATGGAGTACATGTCAAATTTAGAGATGAATCAAAAGGTAAAAATTATCGGTATATGTATGATTAGTTTCTACAACTCAAATTTAATTAATTTTTTTTATTTTTTTATTTATTGAAGCATAATTTATTATTTACTATTCAATTATATCATAGTTTTTTTAAAATTAATTTTGTAATATTAGTAATTCAAATGGAAAAATTTTATTTACCACATATTGTTTTCAAAATGTGTATATAATTTAATAAAAATATCTTAAAAGTAAAAAAAATTAATTTTAAATGTAAAAGATAATGAATATTGGATTTAGAATCACCACCTAGGTCATTAGAACATTCATTTACTTGTCAATATCTACCATAAACAACAATTATGAGATTTACAAAAATTTTACTTCAAATATAACTTAGTTTGTAAACCTTTCCGACATGGAAAGAAAAAAATATTCTTTTAAACCTAAAAATGTTTTTTCTTCTTATAAATACTTATAAGTACTTCTCCTTTATATCTTTTTACTGACAAAAATTTCTAGTACTAGACGTAATTATCAATGACTATACACAGTATTTTCTATTAGAAGTGATCATGGAGGAGAATTTGATAACAAATACCTTAATGAGTTTTGTGATTCTCAAGGATATCATTATTAATTCTTTTCCCCTACAACACATCAACAAAATGGGGTTCTCAAAAGATAAAATGACACCCTCTAAGAAATATTTAGGACTATCTTGAATGATTTTAGTCTTCCATAATTATTTTGGTCAGAGTTATTCAATACCAATTCCATTATGCTTAATCATATTTTTTAAGACCCATCATTGAAAAAAACCCTATGAAATTATGAAAGGAAATTTTTATAAAGTTTTATTCTTTAATGATTTTGGTTTTAAATGATTTAACATTAATTCCAATTATGATTATGAAATTTTGACCCCAAATCCAATGAAGTAGTTTATTTTGGGTACTTAATCTCAAGTAAATCCTATAAAGACTTTAATAATAGCACTAGTACTTTAGAAGAGTCACTTCACATCAAATATGATGAGAATATTCCTAAATCATATCCACAAAGTGATAATGATGTTGACCAATATGGTTTGACCTTACCTAAACCAAGATTTTCTAAATTAATTAGAGATTTTATATAACACCCTTCTACATATTTACCCATTTAATGGTTTCAATCCCAGTACCATACTCATGATAATATTATCGATGAATTGTGTTCTAGAACTCATACTAAAAATTACATCTTAAATGATGTTGAACATAAACATTTTCCATCTTGACTTGAACTACATTACCTTGATGATGATATGAATGATAAGAATTGGATACATGTCACATAATAGGAGTTGAACCAAATTAAAATTTTCAGTTTTTAGACTCAATTTTACGTCCCAATAATCATCATATTTTTATTACCAAGTAGGTTTTAAAAAAAATGTTGATCAAATAATTATAATCCACAATAAGGTTATAATTGTTTCTAAAGTATATAATAAAGAATAAGGAATTGATTATGGTGAAACCATTGAACCCATTGCAATAATATAATTCATTTTTATCTTGTTATAATTTTCCACACATTTTAATTTTAAACATTCTCAAATTGATTTCAAAAGTGATTTTAAAAATGGTTTTACCTATAAAAATGTTTTTGGGGTCATCCCCCCAGTTTTGAGAATCTTATGTTTCCAAATTATATAATCATGTTAACAAATTATCTTAATCATTTAAAATAGTAACCTAGGTTCTAATATGAATGGTAATCTAAATTACATTTATAAAATGATTTTAAAAAGGGGAAATTCAATTCCACAATTTTTTAAACACTTTTTAAAATGATTTATTAATTATTAAAATCTCTGTTGATGATGTTATTTTAGGCTCAACTAAGGAATATATTGGTAATGAATCTTATGATTCAAAGATTAAATATTTTTAAATGAGTTATATGGGAAAACTCAAATTCTTATTCAGTTTTAAAATTTCAAAAAAATAAAATTGAACATTTTTAAACCATAGTATATACATTTTTTAACTTTTAAATAATTTTTCTAGGGATCATACTAAGGAAATTTGAGTTCCCATGAGTATAAATTGTAATATAACGTTGGATGAAGCTATTAAACTGATTTTGAACAATATCTATAGAATAATGATTAGAAGTATACTTTATCTTAATGGGACCTAGATATGCATCATGATTAGTGTATTCCATTGTGTTTTTTTTCAATCAAATACAATGTAATATCATTTAAAATATCTCAAAATATTTTTTAGATATTTAAAAGGCACTACAAAACATTGATTATTTTATTTTAAGGAAACTTATTTTGAGCATACTTATTCTTACAAGGATGATTTTGGAGGATACCAACTAGATCAGAAAAATTACTATTGGAACTCTTCATTTACAATCCAAATCCCTCATCTCATAGAGTAGAAAGAATAAAATTGTTGTTTCTCTTTCTATAGTTTAAGTGGACTGCATAGCTACTAAGAATTTTTTGTGCCCAAAATATATAGATGAAACATACTCTCTTAGAATTTTGGCTATCATATTATCATTTCCTTATCAATTTGAAAACACCGGTGTGATTAGTATCTCAAGAAACATTATCCAATACAAATTACTAAGAACATTGATCTAATATACCGCTTTTTTAAAAATAACTTTCAAAAAGGTGATATTTTTCATGACATTATTTGAGAAAAACATTAAATTTTTGATATTTTCACTAAAACCCTTCTTCATTATTGTGTTGACTTTATTAAAGATGATCTATGTATTATTATCTTGTGATTCTTATCATTTAACCTTGCAATTATTGAGAATTATTTCAAATTTATTTTTAAAATTTATCAAATGTTTTCCAAAATAAAATGTTTTCTAATCAATTTTTCAAACTGAAAAATGGTTTAAATTTTTTTATAAATATGGAAAATTCATGTGAGTTTAAACTCCAATGAAAACATTAATGTTGGATAAAAACAAATATATATGTTTCTAGCATAGATTCACCTATTCTTTATTACCTCGAAATGGGTTGTTAAGACTTTTAATTTGATATCCACCTTAGGAATAAGTAGTGGGCCTTTACTACACACCTAGTTTGATACTGTTGGGTAATTTTATATGGTTTATTAACATATTATTTTCTAAAAATTAATCATGGAATGGGGATTCTTTTAAAATATCTTATATCATTATATAAATTTGTTTAATGGATCCTTATATTTACAATGAATTATTTTAGGGGTTATAATATTCTTAACACTAAAATAATCCTAGGAGGGACACCCTCTATTTCTAAAAAAAATTAAAATTATTTAACTCTTTATAGTTTTTATAAAAAATTTCATAGTTTTATTTTTCTATTGGGATATATGTGAAATGATTGTTTTCTTCTATCTTGATCATTAATGAAATTATATCCTTATAAAGTTTTTGTTTCTTCATTATGACAACATTTTTTTGTCTCTATCAAAACATAATTAATGATGATTAATGTGGTTTTAAATTTTTATTTCTCCTATTTACTTTAAACTTGTCTATACGTCATTTTTTATAATCTCAAAGGGGGAGAAATATTGAATATCCAGGGAAGAAATAAATTTTATTTGGGATGTAGTTATTGGGGATAAATATTTTTTTTATGTTGATAAATTTTTTATTATTTTACTCAATTTTGTTATATTACTCTATTGAGCTAAATATTATCCTACATGAAATTATTTTTTTAAATCTTATCTTGTTATACAAGTTAAATTCTTGTTATATTCACTTATTATACAAATGGTTGTGATCATTAAAAAGGGGGATATTTTTGTTCTTCTTTCCATGTTCTTCTCACCTAATTATGTTTTAATGATCACAAACACACTTTATATGCCTAATTATTTCACTTAAGTAGTTGGTAGTCAAATCATAATGAAATCATGTTAGAATCTTGAAATATCCTTGAAAAATAAAATAATTATTCTTGATGGTCTTTTTAACTCATAGATTGAATTTTTCAAATCATTTAGAGGCATGGTAGGAATATATGAGGTCATAGAGGTGTTTTTTACACTTTAAAGGAACACCAGAATTGTAGATCATAGTAATCAGTTAGCTAACGGTGGAGATAGTAGCCTTTCCTTTCAGTAGAATTCCACCATCCCATCATTGGAGCATTAAAAAATAGTCAGTGAAGAAGGGAAGAAGAACACCATATGATATTCTATCACCGGACATCTAGTGGCAGATAATATTCCATCTATTGGGTTCTTCATAGTCTTAGACCGAAGTTATTGCTGCATTAGTTACCTAATGGAGGATGAAAATTATTGGGTCATTTTGGAATAGTATTTCTAAGCATCAATTTAATGGGGGGAAAATTAATTTAATTTGTAATTATATGGATTTTACAATGTTTAATTCCATTATAATCCCAAATCTTTCATTGTTTATAAATAGACCTCTTAGTGTCCTTAGAAACTTACCTTCTCAAAAAAAATCAAATCCAACATGCTATGATCGCCAAATTATTCTCATGTGCTCTAATTTTCTATGTACTCTCTCATCCTATGAAGACTGTGATCTTAATGTAATATATTTACTCACTAAACCATTTTTCTAATACTCTCCTAGTGATTCATCTTATTCTTTTAGATAATCAATACGATGTTTAAATGTGATCGCTTCTAAAAATCCTATCTCCCTACTATTTCTTCTATTATTGTTGCTTGTTTCCTTTAATTTCACAAAATCAGGTTTCCTTGTCATGATCGCTAAAATGAAATATGTTTTTTCTATTTGAGTTTTCTTTCTATAACCATTAAAGATATAGGGTTGATTGTATTCTAATTTCTTTTCTTAACCTATAAAAGAAAGGGAGTCTTGGTATATTGGATATCATTAAATCTGAGGGACCAATATATTAAATCCATAAGACATTGACGTATGAGATGTAGGGGGTCTTATTGAGATATTACTAAACTTACTTTATAAAGTATATGGATTATTTAATTTCTATAGTTGTTTATTATTCAATAATATTTAATTTATTAATCAATCATTTAATCCATAAATTTAGTTAATCATTTTATTTATAAATTTCTCTTTCATTTATACTTTCTCTTATATAAAATTTATAGTTACAATGTTTAACATTAAACAATCAGTTATTTTTTCAAATGTATATCTTTAATGTATTTAAATTTTTTTCATTATCTTCGGTCATTGAAAAATTAGTTTTTATTCATTATTTTATTTCTCCCTTTACTTTGATTTCAAAATATAAATTCACCCTCCTACATTTTTACATTTCTCTGAAAAAAATTATAGATATTAAACTCTATATGATGATAAATATGTCTATGTCAACAAAATATATATTTTTATACTATATCAGGTATGTTATTTATTAAACTGACTTTTTGTGAACCTTCAATGTTGATGATTCCAAAATCATGATCTCTTTCTTAAAGAATTTGTATGCCCTAAAACATATAAATAATTTATAATTAAATACTACAATTTTTTCAGGAATTTTTCTATAATTTTTCTCGTCTTATAACATTTTAGACTATTGAATTCCGTTACTAATTCATTTTTAAATTATTATATGTTAAAATTATTCAACCCTAGAACTCTATTATCATCCCTTTAAAAAGAATAATTTCCATTACATGGTGAATATTATATATATTCTCATTTTATTATTCAATATTCTCCAAGAAATAAATATTATTCTATTTATTGAGGAAACCTTAAAAATCCATTGATCTATTATTTTTAAAAAGATAACTATGTATTACATGGACATGTTTATATAATTGGTTCTATAGGGAAAATTATTTGTTGTATTGTTTGTCCATTATTTTCATATTATGGATGATTTGGACTTATTATGTGATAGGTGTGGACTATAATTATTTATCCCCTTTATGTATTGATAGGTATTATGAGACAAATGTAATAGGTTAATTGGATTTTCCTTACCCATTATTTATGTTTTATTAGAAAAATTCATTGATGAAATTTTATGATGTCTGAAATTATACATTTTATCTATAGGTGGTCAATTGTTATTGTTATCCATATGATTATTTATTTATATTTTAATATAATTTAGGGATTATGTTATACTCAATTTAATGAACATGTTCTATCTAGTCTCGGAGATTACTAAACTTTTTGATCTTTTATGTTATGATTTATGTATTATGTTTCTGTTGTAATAAATGACCACAATATTTTTTATGGGACTCTAGGGTGTTTGATATTGATAAAGATGACATATGAGGAAAATTATACCACCTTTAAGGTTAATCCAAGGGATATTTTAAATCTCCCAATGTGTAGTAAGTATTCTCTATTTCTCAATGTCTCTTAGAAACATGATTAAAGAAAAATAGAGAAAAATTTATTTCGATAAAGGAGTATTAGGATTTTATCATACAATATAGAAATGTATACTCATATATAGGGATTACACCACTTAATATATCCTCTAAGTCACTATATGTACTCCAAAATATCTCATAAACATTTGATTACACATGAATCATTTTTTAAACTTCCCATAATATTGAAAATCAATATATGTTTCAATCATTTATATCACTTATTAAATAGTGATTAAAAATTAAAAATATATGTTTAAAACTACTCAAACATAAACATATATTATTTCAAATTATATATGATAGCTAATATATATAAAAAATTGAAACTTTTTTTATCATATTATGCTTGTATTTTCATGCACTAAAACAAGATGCATTAACAATAATTTTGACATGGTTTACACTTAGAAAACAACAACCTTGTTAATACCACCAATATGTGTAGTGATATACAGTATTAAAAGGTTTAAACATGCAAAATTAATGATGTTCTTAATATCACCATTTCATGGTTTAAAAAGTTTGTGTATTTTTATTGATCTACTACTTTCACTAAATCATTGTATAGTTAGTTTAATTTCACCTTATGTCCCGTAATATGTACAATCTAGTAAATCCATTTCAAAAAATTCTTTCGAATAAACTCTAAAAATACTCATGTAGAATATTAGTCATTCCACTAAATATTACTTCATATGTAATGAATAAATAAAATCCATACAAAAATCATCTTAAATATCCTTTAAAATAATTTTAATGTATCCCTATATGTTTTATAGAAACAGTTAATAATAATTATTAATCCTAATTTACAAAAACATAATGTGTAGAACCACATTAACTTATGGAATTAAAATCAATTATGAATTATATAATATATTATTTAATGAAAATTGAAACCTCTATAAAACACCAGTGTTACTCAAGATACAAGGAGATCGAGTGTGATATCTATCTGACACATGTATTATGACAACCCTGTTTTTTTATTACACACTTAAACAAGACTTATTACATAAACATCACTTGATACAACATAGAAGATCAAGATGTCTATAGTATTTGGGGATTATTATCATTACATAAAAACTTATAACATGAAGCAAAACATATTTATTGAAAATTCTTTACATGACCACTACATTCCATCGTACTCAGCATTGCATGGGATAACATGAGGATATGCATAAGAAAAGGGTGAGCTATAAAGCCCATTAAGGGAATAAACATGGAATAACATGAGGAATAAAATATATGGTAGTAAATATCCATATCAATGGAGAACAAGAGAAACATCAACATAAAGGCATGATAAAGCATGATAATCATAACATGGAAATGTGGCAACAACACTTAACATGGAATTTGCATGAGCCAAGGCTCATTGCACATGGAGCATGAGTAAACCCTCATCGAAAATGAATCACAAGTAACCCCTCATTACACATGAATTATAACGATGCAACACTCATTTCACATGATGTATCATGATACTATACTTTACCCAATGCATTGGAGCGCTATCAGGGCACACCCTTCTTAAACATTTCATTTCATGTATAAGTGTGCCACATGGATGATAAAACATAGATTCATAAAACATCATCATTTATTCCAAGATAAATGGATGTGGAATTCATACATGAAAATTTATAATCAATAATTAAATGTTCATAAATTTGAATACCCTTTATAGAGAAATGGGCATGGTATTCACTACACTATGACATTGGCTTGGAAAATCGGTGCAATTTTGGCAGTGTAACGGTGTGACGTAAGAATTAATAAAATAGGTTGATGAGAGAGAAAGGGGTATATCATAATATATACATGAAATGGAAAGTGAGGGGGTCATATAGATACATTTACCAACAATTATAATGGAATTTAGATTCATTATCCAAAAGAATTTCTTGAATGTAAGTGAGGAGAGATAAATTCCTTTCAGAATTTCGGCATAGTAACGGGTGTACATGGGAGGAATTTATTGAGAGATAAAGGGGTATCTCATAATTCAAACATAAATAGGGTAGTATGGGGTAGTTTCAAAACCATAACCCAAAATTTATATTTGAAATTAAAAGGGCATAACAACTTAAAGAAAATTGGACAAAAATGAGGAAGGAAGAAAAAACCCTTACTTGGAAGTGTGCTTCCAAAGGCTTGGGAGAGGCTTGAGAGTGGATTATTCGGAGATTGGGGAACCTTGGGAGGATTATAGAGAGTTTATGGAAGAGTTTTTATGAAATAAAAAATCTTTTATTGATGAGGAAGTGGGATCTTGGGTGGGTTTATATAGGAAAGGATAAGGAATTCTTTATTATTTAGGTTTGGGACACCTCACATTAAACTAATAAAAACCACAAACCAGACCATGATTTTTACCCTTGGTTTATTCCAAATGGTAGTGGAAAACAATATTTTATAAGGCCAATGTCCAAACTTTTTAAAATAATATGGTCGCTTATATAGAGGTGAGTCACACTCTTAATGATAACAATTTCAAAAGACAAAATGTTTTATAAGTCTTGAAGGGTTGAAAAATAAATCAAAAAAATATAAAATCAAATTATTTTAATTTTAAAACAAATATTGTAGTAAAATAATGTTTATATTATTTTATTACATCACTATTGTGTCATTATGATGTCATAAAACACATTATATATTTAAACAGTATTTAATTTTTACCCAAAAATTCGACTATCTCAGAAAATTATGAAAATTTCACCATTTGAAAATTTAGACATCCTGATTCCAAAAATAATATTAATTTTATCTAAATAATTTTCTAAATATATTAATTTTAACTTTTAAAATAAAACCCGATATTTATAAAAAATTTAAGGGTTTTTGACAAAAAATGGCTTTCAAACCATAAGAAAAATTACAGTTGCATTCATAAAATTATAAGATCTTTAATATTTAATAAATTTTTTTTTAATAATAATATTTTATTAAAATATTATTTAATTCAAAAATCCATTAATTCATCAAAATAGACTTCTTAGTTAGATATTAACTAAAAATACTATTTTCTCTTTAAAAACAATTTAAAAAGTAACAATAATAAAATGAAAATATATGAGTTATTATATAAAAAAATAATGTACATAATCATAGTACTAGGGTCTTGTTACATAACCCCTTAAAACTCCCACATAAGACCTTAGGGTAAGGTGCTCGATGGTGATAGACTCTTGGGGTGGCTCACATAACATTGCTCGAGTGGTAATCTCTATCAACTTTCACTTCTCTCATAGGTGGTTCCGCTCGAGCTTAACATATTCAAGCTTGGATTGGTCTTGTTAAAGAGTGAATTCCAATGACGCCACCTCCTTTCCGAGAACTGACAAATGGGCTTCATATGGGGCAAGTCTACTGGATGAGTCAATCACTTCCTTTTTCTGAGTAAATTGGATTTGTTAAAGCCCTATATTTATACTAATCATGTGATCACTGTTCAATGGATATATTATCAATGGTCACAATTTATTAATGTTATTTTAAAATCCAAAAACATAAAACCAAGGAAGTTCATATGTTTTACATAACCATATAATAGGACATTTAAAAATACCAAGAGTAATTTTCATTAATGAATGCTTGGGTTGTTGCAATATTCCCCCTTTAAGAAATTTCACCCTTGAAATTTACTTTTCCCACACTAAAAAAGATGAGGGTAACACTGCTTCATCACTTCCTCTGATTCCCACGTCGCTTCTTCAAACTTGGGGTTTCTCCAAAACACCTTGACAATGGGCATTGTCTTATTTCGTAGAGATTTTTCTCTACAATCTAAGATATTCACTGGTTTCTCCCCATAAGACAGATCATCCTCTAGCTGTACCACCTCTGAAGAGAGTACATGTGAAGGGTATGGTATGTACTTCCTTAAGAGGGATACATGATAGACATCATGTACTTTGGTCATGGTAGGTGGAAGTGATAG
Source organism: Viscum album (assembly GCA_963277665.1). Classification (NCBI taxonomy): domain Eukaryota; kingdom Viridiplantae; phylum Streptophyta; class Magnoliopsida; order Santalales; family Viscaceae; genus Viscum; species Viscum album. Next base: position 1,069,824,602 of record OY728121.1, on the reverse strand, counting down.
TCGATACGCCACAGGCTCGACACAATCAAGAATCTCGAAGGGGCCGATGTACCTAGGACTTAACTTCCCTTTCATTCCAAACCTCATGACCTTCTTACATGGAGATATGCATATAAATAAAATTTATCTAACTTTAAACTCAAGGTCTCGTCGATGGTTATCTATCTAACTCTACTATCAACTCTAGGATGCCTTGATATACTGCTAAATAGTTTTCACCTTCTCCACCATTTCATCGACCGTTTTTTGTCCTAGCATCTTATTCTCACCAACTTCATCCTAACATGTCGGTGTTCTACACCTCTTCCCATACAGGGCTTCATATGCTGTCATTTGGATGATCGAGTGGAAACTGTTATTATAAGAGAACTCAACCAGAGGAATATGTCGATCCCATCCTCCTTTGAAGTCTATTGTGCACACTCTCAACATGTCCTCAAGTGTTTGGATAGTCTGCTCAGATTGGCCATCAGTTTGAGGATGATAAGCCATACTGAAGTTCAGCTCAGTATCTATAGAATGTTGAAGACTCTTCCAAAACATAGAGGTGAATCTTGGATCTCGATCAGATACAATAGATAGTGGTACTCCATGCAGCCTTACCAATTCCCAGATATATATTCATGCCAATTGATCCAATGAGAAATCCTATCGAATTGCAATGAAGTGTGCATATTTTGTAAGATTCTCCACAAAAACCCATGTTTCATTGTTTCCTTTGGATGTCTTTGGAAGTCCGTTGATAATTTCCATGGTGATGTTCTCCCATTTCCAAGCTAGTATGGGTAATGGTTTCATCTTCCCCTTATAATTCTATCTCTCAGCCTTCACTTGCTGACACACTAGGCACTTTGATGTATATTCAACGATCTCCTTCTTCATACTATCCCACCAATAATGCTCTCTGATATCTCTATACATCTTTCTATTTCCTGGGTGAATAGAGAAATTTAAACTATGTGCATCATACAAAAGTTCCTTCTTCATCTCCGGACTTTATGGAACACATAGTATTTTCCCAAATCTCATAATTCCTTCTTCATTAACATTAAACTCCAAGGATTTCCATTTTCTGATAGCTTCCACTTTTTTCTGAATTCCCACATCATTCTTTTGAGCATCCTTTAACCTTTCCAAAGGAGATGGTTGAGCAATAATTTGTGGAAGGATTTATGATGTTCCCTTCTTTATGATTCCCATGTCCATCTTCATCAAATCTAAGAAGATCAGATCCTTCTCAAATCTCATCAATGATAGAATCATTGGGTCCTTTCTACTTAGAGCATCTTCCACCTTGTTTGGTTTATCAGGGTGGTAATGGATTGAGCAGTCATGGTCTTTGATCAGTTCTAACCATCTTCATTGGCGCATGTTCAACTCCATCTGTGTGAATATATAGTTGAGGCTTTTTTGGTCCGTATAAATTTCACACTTCTCCCCAAAGAGAAAATGCCGCCAAATTTTCAAAGTGAAGATCACTACAGCCAACTCAAGGTCATGTGTTGGATAGTTCTGCTCATGAACATTCAATTTCCTTGAAGCATAGGCAATGACCTTGTCATTTTTCATCAACACACATCCCAGGCCGTTCTTTGAAGAATCACTAAATACCCCAAAATGTTCTCCACTTGTGGGTAATGTGAGCATGGGCGCAGAAATAAGCCTCCTTTTTAACTCCTTGAAGTTTAATTCTCATTCATCACTCCAAGAAAACTTTAATCCCTTCCGAGTTAGCTGGGTAAGAGGGTTGGAAAAACGTGATAAATTTCTCACAAATCGTCGAAAATATCCAACTAACCCCAAGAAGCTACGGATATCTGTTACCGATGTTGGCCTCAATCATCCCTCTATTGAAAATGTCATTGAGTGATCCACAGATATCCCATTTCTTGTGATGATATGGCCCAAGAATGAGACCTCCTTCAACCAAAACTCACACTTTCTATACTTTACATAGAGCTTCTCCTTTTCCAAAGTCTCTAGTACAATACTTAGATGTTCCTCATGATCCTCCTTGGTTTTGGAGTATATTAGAATTTCATCTATAAATACTACCAAAAATTTGTCGAGGTAATCTCTAAAGACTCTATTAATCAATTCCATGAATATTTCTGGAGCATTAGTGAGTCTGAAAGGCATTACTATGAATTCATAGTCCTCGTTTCATGTACGAAAATCAGTCTTGGTGATATCTTCCTTCTTCACCATTACTTGATAATATCCCAACCACAAATCTACCTTGGGGAAGTATTGTGCTCCACATAGCTGATCGAAAAAGTCATTAATTTGTGGAAGAGGATACATTTTCTTTATCTTGATTTTGTTGATCTCATGATAATCTATGCAAATGCGCATTGACCCATCCTTCTTCATGATAAAGAGGACTGGTGCACCCCATGGTGAAGCACTTGGGCATATAAACCCCTTATCCAGATTATCTTGTAGTTGTTTCTTCAGTTCCTCAAGCTCCACAACAGCCATTCTATATGGAGTCTTTAGTATTGGTAACACCCCTGGTATCTGATCAATTGAGAATTCAACATCTCTTCTAGGAGGAAGACCAGGCAATTCCTCGAGAAACACTTCAGCAAATTCCCTCACAACAGGCATGTCTTCAAGGATGGTTGCTTCCTTGGACTCAATCATCTGAGCTTGAAATGCATTCTCATAGGGCAGTAATATCCATTCTTGAGATGATGGATCTAAAGAAGATTCATCCTTCTCCTTGAACTTGTATAGAATCGGGGATCGATTCTCCACATTGAGAGTGACTTCCCTCTCACGGAAACTTATGTTGGCTCAATATAAGGAAAGCCAATCCATACTAAAAATTGCATCAAATTCAACCAGAGGGAGTATGAAGAGGTTCTATGGAAATTTCAATCCATAGATTATGACAGGGGAGGATTTATATTCATGGGATGCAATGATTACCCCATTTTCTGTACTCACCGACGTCTTTACTTCCATGATTTGTGGTGGGGTTGGGATTGTTCTACTAAACTTTTGGGATATAAAAGAATGCATTGAACCTGAATCAAAAAGTACGTTTTCTATTCTTGAATAAATAAATAGGGTATCTGTCACCACTTCGTTGTCAGGGTTCACTTCGGTGGTAGTGATGGAAAAGGATTTCCCTTGATACCTTAGAGGTTGTTGGTTTCCTCTAAAAACCCTTGTCTTAGGTCAATGATTTCCAAGATGCCCTGGTTCTTTGCAGTCATAGAAATGAATAATGCATTGAGGTTTGAACGGAGCATTCCTCTCCTCTATTGTAGCTGTGGGCTTTTCTTTCCGACATTTAATGTCTAGGTGCCCTTCTCTTCCACACCTAAAGCATTTCTTCATCCCCTTCAAGAAATTTCTGGTGTGCTTCTTTCCACACCTTTGGAAAGTGGGGTGTTGGATCTTCTTATCACTGTTGGATTTATCCATCAGACCACTAGCATTGAAGTACACCTTACGCTTCTTATCCCCATGATACCCCTGAGATTCTTTGATCTCCATTTCAACCTTGAGGGCACATCGGACAATTTTCTCATAGTTGTCGAAGTCATGGATCACTAGCGCTTTCCGCAAGCTAGGTTTCAGTCCACCAAAGAAGCGTTCAAACTTGGATTCAGGGGTAACGAAAAAGCTAGAAGCGTATCGTGCAAGACTTGTGAAGTTTTTCTCATACACTCTGACAGATTCGTCGTCTTTTTTCTTGACGGCAAGGAAGTCCCTTTCCATCTTAAGCCAGAGTGTGCACGGAAAATATTTATCAAAAAACATCTTCTAGAAATCCTTCCATTCCAACGCCTTGATATCCTACCCATTCTTCGTATTTCTGATCAATGTCCACCATTGATCAGCTTCACCCTCCATACGATAAGAAGCTAGTAGAACCTTCTCTTGTTCGGAACATTGAAGGATGGAGAAGATATTTTCAATGGATTTGATCCATTTTTCAACGATTGAGTGATCGTATGATCCATTAAAATTAGGAGGCCTTTATCTCATGAAGCTCTCGATTGTGAGTTGTTATTTCTTAGAGGGGTGGAACATTCCTCTAGACCCATGTTTCTATTCAAATCTTGAGTTATCTGAGATAGAAACGTGACAAAGTTCACGATTCCTGCTCCCATAGGATTGGGAATCTCATTTGTACATTCATCACATTGATCTTCACATCGACTGTTAGCCTGAGTCCTCCAAAGTATATCCCATGGGAGTGTCGTAACCAAGAGTGAAGCAAGGCCCATTTTTGTGCACCTGTTCCCATTTGATTCTAGCTCAAAGTGGTGTTTTTGGGTTTTACCCCTAGGATACGTCTATGCTAGAGCCGCCTCTACCAACTCGTATCCAGACTGGGATGTATTTGCATGATAAACCACTTAATTAATACTCACCAAAACTTAGGCCTGTTTTTATTATACATATTCTTGTCTCTAAGGATTCACTATGGTTTTCTCATACTAGTCCCAAAAATAACTAAACCTATCATCTGATACCAATTATGACAACCCTGGTTTTTTTATTACACACTTAAACATGAATTATTACATAAACATCACTTGATAAAACATAGAAGATCAATAATTATATTTTATTTGGGATTAGGATCATTACATAACAACTTAGAACAATAAACACAACATCTTTATTGAAAACATCCTTTACATTACCACTACATTCCATCGTACTTGTCATTGCATGGGATAAACCGAGGACATGCATAAGAAAAGGGTGAGATATAAAGCCTAGTAAGGGAATGCAAATGGAATAAAATGAGGAATAAAATACATATTTTTCAATAGGAATATCAATGGAGAACAAGAGAAACATAAACATAAAGGCGTGATAAATCATTATAATCATAACATGGAAATGTTGCAACAAAACTTAACATGGAATTAGCATGAGCCAAGGATCCTTGCACAAGAAGCATGAGTAAAACCTGATTTCACATGAAGCACGAGTAACCCCTATTTTTACTTGAATTAGCATGATTCAACACTCATTTCACAGGATGTATCATGATACTATACTTTACCCAATTCATTGGAGCGCTATCAGGGTGCACCCTTCATAAACATTTCATTTCATGCCTAAGTGTGCCGCATGGATCATAAAACATGGATTCATAAAACATCATCATTTATTCCATGATAAAGGGATATGGAATTAAAACATGAAAATTTATAATCAATAAGTAAATTTTCATAAAGTTGAATACCCTTGATAGATAAATGGGCATGGTATTCACTACACAGTGACATTGGCTTGGAAAATCGAGGCAATTTCGGTAGCGTAACGGTGTGACGTAAGAATTCATAAAAATGGTTTATGAGAGATAATTGGGTTTCTAATAATATGTACATGAATTTATCAGTAAGGGGTACATATATATACATGTCCCAACAATTTTAATGGAATTTAGATTCATGATAGAAAAGAATTTCTTGAATGTAAGTGAGGAGAGATAAATTCCTTTCATAATTTTGGCATAGTTACAGGTGTACATGGGAAGAATTTATTGAGAGATAAAGGGGTATCTAATAATTAAAACATAAATATGTAAGTATGGGGGAGCGGTGAAACCATACCCCAACATTTATAATTGAAATTAAAAGGGCATAACAACTTAAAGAAAATTGGACAAAAATGAAGAAGGAAGAAAAACCCTTACTTGGAAGTGTGCTTCCAAAGGCTTGGGAGAGGCTTGAGAGAGGCTTCATGGGAGATAGGGGTGCCTTGGGAGGATTCTATAAAGAGTAGGGCATAGGTTGGACGAAATAAAAAGTCTTTTAGTGAGGAGGAAGTGGGATCTTGGGTGGTTTTATATAGGAAAGGAGAAGGAATTCTTTATTATTTAGGTTTGGGACACCTCACATTAAACTAATCAAAACCATAAACTAGCCCATGGTTTTTGACCATGGTTTTTTCCAAAGGAGAGTGGAAAAAAATATTTTATAAGTCAAATGGAATAACTTCTTAAAATAATAGGGTGGCTTATTTGGAGGTGAGTCACACTCTTAAGGAAAACAATTTAGAAAGACAAAATGTTTTATAAGTCTTGAAGGGTCCACTAAAACTTTTTAAAATAAATCAAAAAAATCTTAAAATCACGTTATTTTAATGTTAAAACATATATTATCCAAATATTATGTTTAAAATATTTTATTACATCGCTATTGGGTCATTATGATGTCATAAAACACATTTTATATTTAATCGGTATTTAATTTTTACACAAAAATTCGATTGTCTCAAAAAATTATGAAAATTTCACCATTGGACAATTTAGACATCCTAATTATAGAAATAATATTAATTTTATCTAAATAATTATCTAAATATATTAATTTTCACTTTTAATCTAAAAACCAACATTTATCGAAAATTCATGGGTTTTGACAAAAAATGGCTTTCAAACCTTGATAAAAATTACAATTGCATTCATAAAATTATAAGATCATTTATATTTAATAAAAATTAATTTAATAATAATGATTTTTTTAAATATTATTTAATTCAAAAATACATTAATTCATCAGAATAGACTTCTTAGTTGAATATTAACTAAAAATACTATTTGTGCTTTAAAAATAATTTACAACGTAACAATAATAAAATTAAATTATACTATTTATTTTATACAAAAATAATGTACATAATCATAGTACTAGGGTCTTGTTATATAAAACCTTTTAAAATTCTTGTAATACCTAAGGGTAAGGTGCGTGATGGTGAAAAACTCTTGGGGTGGCTTGGATAACATTTCTCGAGTGTTAATCTCTATTAACTTCCACTACTCTCGTAGGAGGTTCTGCTCGAGATTAACGTATTCAAGATCGACTTGGGATTGGTCAAGAGCGAAGCCCAATTATGCCACCTAATATCTGAGCTCCATAAAATGGGATTCGTATGGGGAAAGTCTATTGGATGAGGCCATCGCTTCCTTTGTCTGAGTAAATTTGATTTGTTAAAGCGCTATATTTATAATAATCATGTGATAATTGTTCAACGGATATATTAGAAATGGTGAAAAATTTATTAATGGTATTTTAAAATAAAAAATATATAAAACCAAGTAAGTTCATATGTTTTATATAACCATACAATAAGAAATTTAAAAAGACCCAATGGAATTTTCATTAATGAAAGTTTGGGTCATTACATGTATCTACATACCTATTTCCACTAGCTGTATAATATAAAATTAACATGATCATATAATCCATTTTCCAAATTCATCAAGAGACCAAGAGACATAAAATATGTCAATATTGTATAGACAACTCATACATTCTTGATTCTCTAAGTATAGACTGATCGGATGGATGATTACATCACATGTAATTATCCCAGATGGATGAGCACATCACATACCCTTCATCCAAATAGATAATCACATAATATTTCATATATATATATATATATATATTATCACTTCCTCTATATATATCAATCATAGACCCATATATGATACACTTCATACAAGAGGGAAATTATCATCTTAGTTAAATCTAAACTTACAACATGATCATTAATATACCGAACAAACCCCTAAGTATATCAACCATGTGTTTTTAATAATAAATGAATATTTGTTTGAAAATTTTCTTGACAGTAATCTTTTTGAAATAAATTATTGGAGAATTATTACGAAACACATGCCTCTACAATACCAGAGATATAGTATATGAGACATCATGTGGTATACTTACTAGTCCATCCAACACAAAAAATTAATTTATTACCGCATAAAATAATTCAATATCTCTATATAGTTCCAATCCCATTATAATACTTATACATAATAAAAATCTATAATACACAATTATGATCATCAATTAAGGATAAATAAAATTCATAATTTGATATCTTAATTTTCATTACACTTCATGTGATATATGCAAAAAAAACATGAATGAATATTGAAGTAGATACTTCTTATTATATGACATGAAATATTTTATATATTTTAAAATTCATTTAAAAATACTACTTAAACCATACCTAATCACTAATATGATCATTTGTCATATTATATACCATTAGATAGGGCTTAGGTTTGTATTATTTTAAGGTTTTGATAAACTCTTTATATCAGTAGGTAGATCCATACAAATCTCATTATAACTATCTGATAATTCCAATTAATAAAATAATTTAATGGTTTAAAATAAACGAGGAAATCATGTTTTTTAATGTAGTGATTAAGATTTATGATACACATTTTTTACTCTTTCAACAAAACATTCAAACTCTTTTACTCCAAAACATCAAAAATTATAGTGTTATTAAATTTTATTTATTTAAATTTTTAGAACACTTCTTGGGCCCATCATCATCTTCTTAAAACCTTTTCATATTTTCAAACTTTTATTTGAGAAAATTTTAATATAAATTTTAAATGTAACACTTTACCTTAATGACATTATTTACCTTGATATCCTAGGCACATTTAGTATATAAAATTACATTATGTTTGAATTACATTGGTATAATCATTTATTTGTTTTACATTAAACTTCTCTAAGCTCAAATGCACTACCACTAGACACTTAGAAACTATGTATTATAGGAAATATATTAATAATATCTAAAACACTTTTGTATTATAAAATAATTCTTTTCCTTTAGTGAATATATATAAAAAATACACCATTAAAAACCATATCTTATATGGTATTCTATATGTTTGGATAAATATTCTAAAATGAGGGTTTTATTCTTTTAAAATATTCCAATGTTAGGTGGTGATAACTATTTCCCTACTATTTTAAAATAATAACTTGAATAATACAATTTTATCCTAGAAACAAACTTCTTTTATCCTTTCCCTCTTTTCAAATTTTTAATAAATTCTAATAAATAGTAAATGATGTGTATAAAAACCAAAATTTCATTTTTTTTAAAAGAACTAATTATTTACATAAAATATATTTTCATACAAGAGAAATTAAATCAGAAAAAATATATCTCCTTTATTTAAATCCATTGGAAAATTTAAGTAATACATTACAACCAATTCCAGAATATAACAACCCTTTTCTTCAACACATTAATCCATATTTCAATATAGAAATTCTACTACATTTTTTTATGTGTATACATATCCAAAAAAATAATTTAATATATATTTGGAATCATATATTCATCGAAATAAATTTATTTATTTAAATAATAAAAATTTATCATATGGACTCTAAAAAATGTTTCCTTCACCAATTTATCTATTGTGGTAAATTCCTCCTCTAGTGACCAGGTTCATTATAATGGAATCATTTCCCCTCCTTCTTAACATCTCCTTTTGGTTTCAATAACCAATTTTGACTATTGTTCCCATAAATATTCTTCTTCCAACTAAAAAATTAAACCTTTTATACCATCAACATAGAACTATACCCAATATCTTCCATTTCATTCGTTGTTATACCCATTTTATTAAAGAGATAAAGTGTAAATACCCAGACACTAGTAGCCTGAAGATAATGCCTTAATTTATTAAATTAGAATATAAACAAGGAAGATGAATCCAAAAGAACAAAATAGATTTGTAGTTTTGGAAAACCAGATTTCATATGTGAACTTTACATTACAACATGAAACTAAATACAACATATCAAATTCTTTTTAATCACACATAAACTCCTTGATTATCCCTTATCTTCATTCATAACCCACATATTCACATCCTCGGGAAAAATAAAACATAAGAAAGGGTTGAGATAAGATTCTTAGTAAGGGTATGGAATATATATAAATCATAAATAAACAATAAGGCATGGTCAAAGATAGAAAACATATTCCATTAATATTAAACTTGAGAATAATATGGTAGGAATATGAATTGATTAAAAAATTACATACCAATACTTAACCATGGATATTCTACTAGTCGAATAATCAGGAGGACAATCAATTACAAGATTCATATTGTGTGAATGCATAATGTGGGGTGTCATAACCATACCATCGAGGAAACATGTCAATAGCATACATAAATGGGTAAAAACATAAACTAGGTTGTCTCATGAGACCTACCGATACACCGAGTGGATATAGTGGGCCCCACCCAAAACATACTAAGTCCAATTCAATACTCGTATTAAAGGGGTTTCACATTATCAACATATACATTCGTATTTAAAATAACATATGAAATTTAAATAACATTCCCCAATCAGTAAACATAATCACTAACCATTATGAGTAATAAGGTGAATGGTATCAAGATAGCACATCCACAATCCTACTAATCATAAACTATTCAATAAAATATGGTAGATGATATAATAAATGATTAATCCAAACTAAACATAAGATTCAACAAGGTTTTTTAAATATATGAAAATTCTCTTATATCATTGAGGAATTCTTAAGAGAAATAAGCTTTTTTACTTAGCAAAGAATGGTTCTTATGGAAAAATAATTGTATAAAACAATAAATTAATGAAGATTTTTTTTCATGAAAAATTAGTTATTTTATAAAAATAATTTTCTCTTAAAACGGATTATATGTGGTACTTGAAAATGGGTAAGAAATCGAGATGTTCCCTCAAATCAGGCTTGTGTATCGAAAAGAAATGAGAAGGGAACCTTGGAACCCTATTATTATCCCATCAAATATTGATGAACTGATAATTATATATAATTATGGAACATATATTTAATTTATAATAATTATATCAAAATAAATAATTACATTGGTGTATAACTTAAGAAAGCATAACCTGAATGAAAATGGTTGTTTGGGGAGAAACACTTACCTTATGTTTGAATGTGTTCTGCATTTGACCTTAATGTCATGGATAATAAAATAAAATCCATTAATTAATTAATTAATAACATTTTATAAATGTATTTTATTTATAATAATTTTAGTAAGTTCTTTTATGGACTTATTTATGAGTTATTAGATACAATTTTATTTCTCAGGAGAACTCATTTCCTTGCTTTTCACGATTAGTATACTTGTATATGACTATGAAAGTTCATGCGGAATGCGTATAATTCTCAAAAATTGAATTTTATATGATATTAATGAAAATAATAGAATTTTAAATGGTTATATATATCATTTAGTTTTATTTTATGAGGTTTAATCATTAGATAATACATTTAGTGATAATTGTTTACATTATTACGGTGGTTATTGATCATAACGAATGTTTTTTGTTTTATCATTCAGAATTATGTAAATATGTTACTTAAAACATAATAAAGGTTTTAATACATTTATTATAGTATTTTATGACCATAAAAATGGTTTCATGACCTTCCTTCAATGATATATTGAAGAAAAAAATACATGGTTTATAAAGCTTGTAAATCAATACCTCATTGATGATGATTTTGTTTTTAAAATAAAATGGGGGAGAGCTGGGTGTATGATACAAGATATTCCATTAACATAACATAATTACATTATATATATTATAATGGAGTTATAATTATCATTTTTACATAGTAGGTGAGTATAGGATAAGAAATGAAAAAGGAAATTGAAAGGGAAATAAATGAAAAGGAAAGAGGAATTACCTCTTAAATTATCCTCTTTGAGAACCTCCTTAAGGAACCTTGGTTTGACCTTTTATTAAGAACAATATATCCTAGACATGGGGAAGAGTATTGGTATGTTTATTGGGAAGAAATTTGACATTTCTCTAAGTTATTAAGGTATGAGGAGAAGGGGTGGTTTTTATAGTAAAGGATAGGTGTGATTTCTCGTTATTTTATTCATTATTTTATTATTTTTCTCAAGAAAGGAAACAATATTGATTTTTGTGAAAAAATATAGTAATATATTCATTTTAGTTATAAAAAATGGTAATAAAATTAGTCAACCATCATCTATGACTCAATGAATCACATATTTATCATTTAACGTAAATTATCATATTTTACTAATCACCCAAAATTCATGTATTTTAGAAAAACCCCAAAAAAATCACCCTAACCATTTTATGACATGTATAATTATAAAGTGAACTCCATTTTATGAAAATAATTTTATAAATATGGGAAATTTAATTTTTAATTAAACCCAACATTTACTTGAAAAAAACAGATTTTTAATCTATAAATGATTTTATAACACATTCAAATATTAACTAAGGTTTCATAAAATTATCCTAAAATAATAAGAAAAAAAATATTTATTTATGAATATATTTTATGAAAATTATGTTTCTTTAAATGATTTTATTAAATATAATATTTTAATTTAATATTTATCACTCATCAAAATACTAACACTTAATTAATAATTTTTAAAATATTCATTTACATATACTATGTTATAATTATATCATAAATTCATTTATAAGATTCTTAAATTTTATTTATACATTCAGGGGTTAGGTTACTATTTATTTGGATGATTTACTATTTATAATGGTCGTATTACTATTCCTAAGGTGAAGTTACTATTTCATAGGTATATGTTCCATAATTTCTAGAAATTCCTCTTATTTCATTCATTCATAATTTAAAATGTATTCATTATGTTATCTAAGCGATTTTATGTGATATATACTATATGAAATAAACATAAGAAGGGATATTACATTGATAGAGTTATGGTTCATTGAATAAAGTAAAATTTTGTTGCACTCATTCATATTTTTTTATAATAAATTTCTAAACCATTAGGGAAATGATTCTAGAATAACGTTTATAGACTAACTAGCCTTAAAATAGAACCCATCCTCTCTAATTCATTACCATACCCAATCATATTTATTAAATTAGTAGATACTAATGTTTATTTAGAAATTTTACATCTAGATAATTCCATTTAAAATGCACACCCTTCATGCCTAGAATATTCATAATTGATCTTTTTAAGGTTATCTATCATATCAGATACATAATTTTTATCATATTTTTAATAACTTAAGATCATTGGAAACAATTGTTAGAGTAAAAAAAATTAATTAAATATTTATTATTCTTATTTTAATACTATTTTTTAACAATTTCACCACTCAATGGGTGAGAATGGATTTATTCTAACATAAAAAATTCTCTTTTTATTCATAAAAATTGTGAAATTTTATTACCTGTATAAGATATTTATTCTATTAATATTCTCATTTTAAATTATTTATCTCATTTTAAATTTTAATTATTGGGATTATATTTTTTATATAATATAATATCTTATCTTATGTATTATGTTTGATATCATTTTACAATCATTTTTATCAAATTTGATCCCACTAAAATGACAACCCATTTAAATTATATAAAATCCATTTACAATCCAAATTCATTATTTGATTAATATTTGATTCAACATTAATTTTACTCTCAAAAAATAGCTATTTATGTATACTATCATATGAATCATATCATATATGACTCTAGGATAGTTTATTATAAAACTCCTTACGCAAATCCATTATGTGGATTACCCTAATCACATTCTATTGGTATCATGACTTCTATGGTTTCCTAGATAACTGTAACCCAAATATCAAAGTGGGTTTTTGTTAATAGACACTTTGGGTTCTCTATTTACACCTCACCTTACACAACATGATCCATGGTAACCTAAATTTATCACAAAACATCCTTTTTATATGATTGAGGTTTTGATGTTTTTTCACTTTGGAAGGATGATAACACATACTATTTTTAAGGGGTTTCAAAATATCATCATATTATCTAATGTACTCATTTTATATATGGATACTTATAATGATTTAATCTTTATATGTCATACCATCAACAAAATTAATTTGTTTTAAACTTATTAATATTAAAACATTATAAAACTCGTGATTATGTTATATAACCAAACATAAAATCCAATTATATTCCCAAATATCAATTTTATCCCAAGCTTAATGAATATGAAACAATTTTATATAATTTTTTAGAATCATACAAAAAAATACCCAAAATAGAAAATATGATGTGATAGGTATCCATCCCTTGCTTTTATAGAATAAGAATAATCTCCTAGCCAGTTAATACACAAACGCAATATCCTACTATCAATAGATCAATACTCAAGAGTGACCTTAATTTTAATATATACCTAACACAAGATATGTATAAATCATCAAACCTTTACTGTTTTTTAATAAACTAAAAAAATATATATTCATGGTTTATGTAACTAATTCTTATGACATGATTAGAATATAACTCATTATGTGAACGGGGTGATTTTTATAAGAAATTTTTTACCACTTTAAACTAAATCATACATTCATTAATAATATAGAAACTTTATATACATGAATTAAATAAATTAATTAATCAATTAAAATTTAATTAATTTTTCCATGAGCTAAACATTAATGAAAATTTCATAAAACATAAAATTATAAATAGTTTATAATAAAACAAAATTTATGGGAATTTGATAAATTAAAAAATATGAACATGTTAGATTTATTTATATATGAACTATTTTATATTATAATTTTACATGGAATTATATATATAATCATTCATAATTCAAATATATGAAATTTAAGAAAAAAAACTTTATTTTATATATTAATTTTTTAGATATTATATAAATGCTCTTCATATTTAAAATGACATATATTTTGTTTTATTTATACCTTGATTGAATCCCCCCAAAACACCATGTTGTTTTAGTTTGAATGAATCTCTAGATAATACTTCTAATATAAACATTTTATATTATTATTTATAAATATTTTATATAATAATGTAAAAAAATTATATTTAGCCTTATATTTCCATTTATAAACAATATAAATTAATAAAGAATAGAAAACCATTTTAAACCTTGATCACATCCACCAAAAAAATTCTTATATGGTTTAAATCCCCTTTATCTATTTAGCATGGTCTAGAAGGTCTAACATCTATGATTTTTGTTAATAATTTTAATAAAAAAATCATTAAAAACATTCAACCTTGATTATCTTACTATAATATTTATTGTGGTTCTTTCATAGTGAAATAAAATAAAATAAATATGATGTTTTTTCATATAATAATCTATTTTGGAAAGACCCTTCAAACATCCTGATTTTTAAATGTTGAGATTTTTTTTTCTTATCTACGTTCTATTTTTCATTCTGAAAATATTATACTTGTACAAAATATAAAAATTTATAGATAAAAATATTGTATAATATTCAATGTTTTATGATGCTCTATTTTTTTGGAATCATTTCCATGTATTTTTTTAAAACATGTCACAGTATAACAATTTTCATTAAAAAACACCCATTTTTCATATAATCACATTGTCGTTATAAAAATATTCATCAACCATGAGTGTTTCTCCTGAAACATGTCATAGTTTGAGAAAGAATAATGTTTTCAGATTCTTCTTCTATTTAAAAATCAATCCAAACATAATGGAAGCCACACTAATGCCACTATTGGGTTTTGGTAAGGAAATATATTGTCTAAACACAATGAAAATCAATCACTAAACCCCATTGTCCCCAAGATCAATCCATTCATTTAAAATAAATAAAACAATAAAAAATAACATACCACTTTCTCTGAAAAAATCAATATCTACAATATCTTCTAAATGAAGTTAATGGAGATCCAATCGAGAGAAAAAAGTATCCCACCTTTGAGGTTAATCCAAAAAATATTGTGAATCTCCCAACACTTTTAAAGAATTATATCTTCCATATAAAATTATAAAGCCATAGTTAAAGAGAAAGAGAGAAATATATATTTTAATGAAAAATATTCATGAAGCTTTCATAAAAATATATGCATCTACTCTCATCCATAAGGAATAAACCACTTAATATAGCTTCAATAGACTATCATTGGGCACCCAAATTTTTATAATAATTTATTTATAATATTAATTTTTTCTAAATATTTCATAATGTTAAAATAGTTTTTTACTTTGTAATAATTATACCATTGACTATTTAATATTTAAAGAGTCAAGATGGATGTTAAAAACTACTTAAACATCATCACATGATGTTTCTACCAATTTATGATATAAAATATGGAAAGCATAATTTGAGTCATAAATTTTTAAAAAATATTAGTATTGTTATTTTAACACCCTGAGATCTTAATATATGATTAACTTTAAATAATACAATTTGTTTAATATATTTCCCCACACATAACACCAAACATAAATGAAATTGTTATATATTTAGATAAAATGAAAAAATTTAAGTATGGTTATTAAAACCTATCCATTAATTTTTTGGGAATGAATAGGGGAAACTATTTTACATAATTCAATTAGTTTACCTAAAATGACTAACAAGGTCATTTATTCTTTAAAGAATCAATTTCTAAGAATTTTTTTTTATAAACTACATATTTAAAATTCACGAAACATATGATTAATGATAAACTATATTTTAATTTAATTACTAGTTAACAACAATTCAATTGGTAAATGATATGAAACAATAATAATAATGGTCAATATTTTAAAATGACATTTTACAATAAAATTGGATTTTCATTATATTTTATAATTTTATTCAAAAAATGAATTTATAAATTTTGGAATTTTAAATATATAAAAAAATTACATCATTTTTGAATTACACATATAAAAATTTACTTCAAATGAGTTTTTTAGTTTCTTCTTAAAATTATGGGTTTTAGTTGAAAATTATTGTTTTCAAAACACTTGTGATTTTTATGACTTTATCATTATACAATATTGAACTATAATTTTAGAAACTCTTTTAGGTAATAAAATATAAATTTGTGGAATAATATTATATAGATTAAAATATTTTTTAAAATTATTAATCATATTTCCAATATTTTTATAACTAATTAAAATGTTACATTAATGAAAAATTACTTTCAGTCATTTCAATGAATCTTGTATTTTTAATGGATATTCACTTTTGGAATTATTTAAAGATTATATAATTTATGTTTTTATAGAAAACTCATTTTATGTCATTAATATCAGTATCCAAATTAATTTTATCATTATATAAACATAAATATTAAAAAAAATTCTCTGAAAACTGTTTTTACACGATTAATTGTATTTATTTTAAAATTAAATTCTCACACCATTAAATGTTTTATTTGAAAAATTTATTTTCAGATATTAAATTACAAGTATCAATTTAGAGAAAAATTTCAATCCAATAATTTTTAATTAAAATTATTTACTAATGTTAGAAATTAATTAACAAGGTAAATGTGGATTTGGGTAAAAGTTGAGAAGTTAAAAAAAGTTTGTAAAACACTAAAATCAGTAACAAAAAATTATTTTTGTGGTTATTTTAGATGTAATATCATTTTACTCTTCTATTTTTTCCATTAAGTGTCCTTTTTTACTATGGTTGTAACTTTACATTATTGAAAATGTAAGGGTTAATACTAAAACAAAACATCCTTTCACTTATAAAATGGTAAAAAACTCACCACTTCAAGACTCACTTTACCTTGTAATTTATCTTGGAAAATATATAAATATTATCTTCCTATAACAATATTACATTTTCAAAATATTTTGGTGACCATTTTTTTCATGATTCGTTCAATTATAAGGATTATTTTGAGGAGAATTATATTCTTTAGTGTGAGTCTTATCAACTACTTAACTTTTATAATTAATTATATTAATTAAATTTTACTCTAACCATAATAAAATAATGATATTAGATTAATTTATATACTTTAATTCTACAATATTTATGGTATTATAATCGTTTTTCCATCAACCTTGTCCATTCAGAAAAAAAACTATCGTTCGTGTACTGTAAGGACTACCGCCTCCACAACATAACATGTATCATTTTCAATCACCACCAAAAAAGGATGGATATAAGGATGGTATTAAAGAATAAATATAATTTTTATGATATCATTAATTTTATCATATAACAAATTTGAGATCCAATTATTTTAATGATCAATAAACGATCATCATTAGTTTAATCATTTGAAACAAGTATACTGGGAGGATAATATTTTATTCAAATTGTGTAATATTTTTCATATCCGTTACTTCTTATTATAACTGTATATAATTAGTTTAGATAACACTAATAAAAAATATATAATATCATAATGATTATGTAATATTGATTTTACCACATAACCACCTTATAATCATTCATTGAATAGGTGTATATTCATGTTTGATTTATTATAACCACCTACTTGAAATATAATATGAATTTATGTCCTGAATGAATATGAAAAAATAATTAATTGTGTAATAGAATATAGTTTTTAAAATAATTATTTTTTCTGAAATTGTTATATTATTATTCAAATTATCAATTAGGAAAACAACCTTCGATTGTTAGGAATCACTGAAAGTATTCATTATCAAATTCATCTTCATGGATAATGAATAAAGCACTCATGAAAATAATTTGAAATATAATAATAATTATAAAACAAAGTACTATTAGTAAATAAATGACCTACTAATTATAGATTTTGTAATAATAATTAATATATACACCACTATTATTAAACTAGTACAAAAGATTCAGAATTCAAACACCTGATGTAGATAATTTGAAGAATTCAAGTAAAGAAAAAATATTTATGAATAGTATGAATTAAAATGGATATGATTATAGTTATAAATTTAGTCATTAGGATATATATGTTTATAATACAATATTTTAAAGTATTTTTTCCAAATTTATGAAAAGAGGTAAGGGTTCCATCTCAAATTTCTCTCTCTGAGACATGTATGGTATTATGAACCAAATTTAACTTATGTGGTGTGCATACTACCTCTTTGAGAAATAATATCATGAATTATCTTTTAATCACGATATTTTAAGTTCAATTATAGGCCCAATATTTTACAAGGTTTTTATTTTAAATTTTCTAAAATCAAATGGGTTTTGTTTGTCTCAATTATGATTCATTTCCGTTTTCTTTGTATGGTGTATTTACTAACCATATAAATATTTTTCACATAATATTTATACTGGAAAGTTTATTATCTACTATTTTACCATCCAAATTCTTTCTCAGGATGGGTTATGATCATTTTATCCCTTTTTATAAACACAATGGGAATTATTGACATTATTGATGATTATAGAATACTAAAATAATTTGATTATTTATTGATATTCTGAATTCTTATCTATGTAGGTATCCATGTTTTTATTCAACCAATAGTTCTTTAAAGAATGGTATGAAAGGTTTTTTTTAATCTTATGTAGTATTTATTAGACATAATCAAGTGATGTTTGGTTCCTGGAATAATATAGCTCCACAATTCATAGATAGGTCTCGTGAGACAAAATAGGTTTGTGTATTTAGTGTATTCCTACACTATTTAGTGATATTTCTTAACAACAGTCTCAGTGATAAGTAAATTTCATGGCCTAAGGCCTTGACAGAATTTTTTTGATTTCTAATATTATTAAATCCATAAATATGATATTATAATTTTTGATATCCATGTATTTATTTATTATCATGGATAAATCATGTTCTAAGTTTCTATTTGATTGTGTATTCATGTTGTTTAACTATTCATGTAATAATATTTATGCCACATTTATGTCATGATTACTTTTGGTATATGTTTCCCTTGTAGAGCGTTTGAGCTCATCCATTTCATAGGTTTCCATTCCCTAGGTTATAAAAAGTAGTACATGTGTCATGTTTAGAATGATATCATGTGTGGAAGAATTTACGGGACCATTTTTAGACGTATCATGTGTTAAGTTGTTTATTATATATAATGGGAAAAATTCCATAGGTTGAAAAAGGAATGGTATTTATTAGTTTACAATGTATCATAATTATATAAATATCTAAACTTAAACTGATACTTTATATGTAATAGATTCAATAATCATTATTGATTATGAAATTATTATTGGTTATATAAATGATTTTACATCTTTTATCAAAGAAAGTATGTGATGTATGTTTTTATGAGAACTAGATCCAGGAGTGTGGATCCGAGGCATCACAAGTGGAATCAAAGGAATGGTTTAGATAACATTGTAGATTAATATGACTTTTGAGTATGAATTAAGGGTCCATAATACAAGCTTGATCATAGATGATAACCCTTTGGAAAAGTTTATTATTTAATACTAAGGTAATAAGTAACATTTTATTTGGGGATCGGGATGAGAGAACATTAGTAAAATCCATAGGAATACATTTATGTATTGGATTAAATTATTATTTGTTGGTAAATTAAAAATTATGTTTAGTTTACTAAAAATACTTACATTTATGGATATTGGGAAGTGGATGCAGTCATGCCATAAATTCTCTTGGGGTAAGCACGCCAAAAATGGATTATTGAGAATTAACTTGATTTTCACTCTAGTGCAAGGTGAATGGAACTAAAACTGCACTCCTAGCTAGAAACACCTAGGGTATATGATTCTATTAATCAAATTATCTTTCTAAATCAATATGTTGGATTTAATCATGAATTTAAGTAATTAGGTTTGGGAACCTAAAAGAAAAATGACCATTGGTAACCATGAATTAAATAATGAAGGCATAGGCTAAAATAAATGTATCATATGTTTAAAAAAAAGGTTTCATAGGGGAAGACATATTTGAATTGATGTTTTTATATTCATATTGTGGATATTATCATAACCATTTTGGTTGTAGTGTTCAGTTGAAACATTATCCAAAAAATTATGTTCAAAAAGGTATATTCCTAGAAACCACTATGTCATAAAACTGAATAATTAAACATAATTAAATATTTAATAACCATGTTATTTTCCTATTAATATGGAAAACATTACTTTCCTATAATTACCAAAGGTAGTGAAATTAATATTTTAAAAATCCCGAGTCTCTTAGTTATTTTCAAAAGTGTGTGATACTCATTGATGATATTCTGGTATATTCTAAAATTTATTATGATTATTTGAAACTTATAGGGATTTTTCTTTAGTAATTTTACATTAAAGGTACGGAAACATATAATAAATGGTATCAATTACCTTAAAATGTTATTTTTGTGAAAAGTTTATATTTTTGGGGATAACTATTTAAGAACACATGATTGATGTACGGATAACACTTAAGTTTAATATACACATGATGTGGAGATAATAAAATGTTGTTTGATTTTGAAAAATTAAGATAGATTTTAATTGGTAAACTTGGGATTAACTATTGATTCATGGTATTTTTTACGAAGTTCATCTCATTTTTTGTGCTTTGATATATAGTGACTAGTATTTGACCTTATGAACTATTGGGTAGTACTATTTGAGGGTTGTAAATAGAGTTATTTTTAGAGGAATATATAATATCATTATGGTTTAATGTCTTAGAGATTAAAATATATCTTGGGAATAGTGTGTTATTAATATTATATGATTATGTTATATAAATACTTGGGTATATGATAGTAGGAATGATTAAAATTGTTTTTGTAATGATAACATGGATTTTAAGAGAATGGATTTCAATGATTTTTGGGTGTAGAACATTTAAAAAAAATCATGGTAATTTTTGGAGCTCTATTTTAAGGATTAGGTTAATAATTATGAGATAACCAAACTCAAAGATACCTATGTTGAAAAAATAATGATATATGTTACACTAAGATTAATATAGGTTGAACTTAGGCTGATACATGTTGATTTTTAAGAACTATCGGTTATCATGAGAGTGATATATAGTGATACATATTTTGGTTAAATTTTCCTATGGTTGTTAATAAAAAATGACTTATAATAATCATCACCCATCTTATACCTTTTGATTTTAGTAATTTATGGAACTCAAAGGAATTATGAATTTGAGGGATAATTCAGATATTTCCTCAATGAAGAACCCATAAAAATGGGTTATGGGATAATAACCATATGATTATTCTAAAATGGAAATTAGTAATTCTATTTAACAGTTTGAAAATAGTTAAACTTCTAAACATGCTAAGGAAGAGAATGATAGAGTCTTCTGAAAGATCAAGTGATAAAGAAAATGAAGGAATGAATATACAATTTTCAACATATTTAAAAAGTATGAAGAAGAATGATGAAATTCCCATAAAGGGACAGGTGTATTCTATAAGTGTGTAGATTTTAACATCCCTCCCCAACTCTCCACTAAGACGGTGGTTGGACCAATGGGTCACATGGGCTCAATCACACCTCCCCTTACACTAGAGGCTGAAACTAGTATCAAGGGTCCATTAATTGTACAGTGGGGAGATTATACCCTCTATAAAAGAGTATAATAGTAGTTTATCATATAATAAATAACAAAAAAATGAATGTAGTAATAAAAGGAAGATAAGTAGTGTAAGAATAACATAATATCTGAATAAAAATGCCCAATTACAATTTATAATAATGAATGTATGATAGATTATGCTAGATGTACAAGTGGAATGTATTAAAAAAAGTAAAAAAAATGTAATAAAAGAAAACACCCCCAACAACTAGCTCCAAGAGAATCCAAAACATTATCTTGGTACTGTGCTCCTAAATCTTACGTAAAAGATAAACAGAACAACCAATAAACCAAGGTCCTGCAAATATAAGTTCTACTTGGGTACCCTAGTGAAATGGAAGCCCGAGCAGGGTGTGTGATAATAATATCAGTAGGTCGGTACCCATGGTGTCTATCCCAATCCATTACATGTTATTTAATGTAAATTAGCAAGCAGGTATAAGCTAATAAATAAAGAATTAGTTATAAATAAATAAAAAATTAGTTATGACTAAATAAAAAATAATCTGCCTAGGTTCCTAGGGGATACCTGGTGGTAACACCTACTTCGGCACCCAGCCATGTATCTATGTATGTGGGTAAATTTTCCTACATCAGGATGGATCACCCAAATTGGTGTTAAATTCTATTGTTGAAGTTGAATATCTCCAAATTTACCATAATCATTTGGAATATTCCCTCATGATAACTAAAATCTCAACCTCATCCAAAACTATAATTTCACACACAGGAATCATGTGACTATGAATCTGGCCATCAGGCATCTGAGATAATCATATACTCTGCCCTCAGTCATTCATTACTAGTATTCCCATCCTTAATGCATCCATAATAATCATATAATTTTCGCATCATGCATTCATTGCCTATGTGCCTATCCCTCAAGCGGTATAAAAACTTGTACTAAGCCCTCAAACATTAACACCAATCATGAGTCACATCCAAACAAACTCAACATTCCATCAGCATCAAACCCTCAGGTATCAGTCACATAGATATCACATAATCTCAAAATCTATGCATGATAAATGACAAGTATACTATCAATAATACCATTTTTATCAACATAAGATAGAACGATCAATTTATAAAAATTAACATCTATCAATCCAAGTTATTTCCTTAATAGAGGTTCCAAATTATGACCATATTTATATCAATCAAGTTTAATTAATAATTCGACCCTAAGGTCATTAATATATCAATTAACTAAAATTTTCCAATGTGACTCTTACATAATAAATCACATAAATTTAATTCTATTATGCCAATTCAAATTTCTAAGATATTAATCCATAGAATTGTCTAATTTATTATAGGGATAGAAAATCAAACAGACCAGGTCTCGATTAAATTCAAGGCTATCAAACCTAATGGGTGGTTGAAGGTCTTAGTAATCTTGCCTATAGACCCAAAGTTATTCAATGGTGGTTTAAAATAAATAAAATATTATAGTTTAATAGGGATTATCCAAAATATTTGGTCATTCTTGCGGCATACCTGTGTAGTCACACATATCACAATCACAATAAATAATTGTATTAGATCAAAAGAGATTTATTTTAGACTACCCAATACAATTACATTTAATCTAATTCATTTAAAACATTTAAGGAAGGAAATCCATCATGTCAAGTGGTACTTAGAAGGTACCATGGGAAAATAGGGAAAATGCCTACATGAGAATTCCCTTATTAAAAATCATGCCAAGTCATTCAATTTACAATATGGGCCGAGCACATAGAAAATTCTTTGGTTCGTTAAACATTTTAAAAAGGGAACTCCATTTTCTAATTCCATTAGAATCCATATCCTATATATGAAATACATTTAAACGGTACATATAATTAAGAAAACCAATAATAATATAAATACATGTCACCACTTTTGGTTTAGAAGACAATTCACCTCCATTATAGGGCTTTTATTATAAAATAATGAAATTTTTCTTCAAAAATTTCATTTATGAACATTAAAAATATAAATTAGAATCTTAATTCACCACTAATTAAAATAAATAAATGTTTGTAAAGAAATTAATAAATCCTTCTTAATTTTAAAGGAGCAAAGGAAAGTGATCCTACCTCAAGAGAAGACCAATAAAAGTTGAACACTTTGGCACTGGTCATTTTATGTCATGAAAAATTAAAGCTTCACCTTCCTGCCATCAAGAATATGAACCTTCGAAAGTACATAAGGACACATATACCACATTCACATGTTTTTATGGCCATTAATATGTGCAAGGGGATCCTTACGCCCATGTTCATAAATGCATATACACATTAACACTCATTTGCGTATGCATTTTTCATATTATAGGTATGAAAACCTAGCCCTAGATACATATATTCACTACCATGGGTGAATATACATATAACAGGGGAACTTACATATTTATATACATACCTATACAAACACGGTAAGTCACCTTTGACAATGGAAACCTAATCCCGCCTCAAGGGCGACCCAACACACTATAAAAAATACTTCGAACTCAAAAACACTACTGAAACGATCTACACACTCAATAGAAATTACCAATAACACATAAAATAAAAAAATTCCAATTAAAAATGGAGATATAATGAAAAAAGAAAACCCTTACCCCAAATCAATGATAGTGGACCAAAATGATCTGAACCACTTTACCTTCAGTAGAAGTTATCAGAATACGAATAGGGGAGTTGTGGGAGACCCTAAGAACAACCTAACATCGAAGGAAAACCCAAAAAGATGGGTTAGAAAAAACCTATGGTTTGTCCAAACCTCACCAAGTGAGAGTTAGAGGGAAAGACATCCATGAAAGGGAGGATATGAGAGCATAAGGCATTCCCTCAAGGAATCTAAGATAAATTATGATGGAAATCGGGAAGATCAACAAAAGGATATGATTCCATGGAGAGGGGGTCGTTCATGCCTAGGGATTTTGATAGGGGGTTCATGATGTAGGTAAGAAGGAGACCCCTTTGGGGCCTCTTAAAACTTAAATTAAAATAATAATCATCATAATCATCATTATCATCATAATAATCATAATAAGAGTAATATTAATATTGATATTAATATTTATATTAATATTAATTATCATCATCATAATAATAAAAAAATATTTTTATTAATGAATTTATTTAGTTTTTTCATTTAATATCATTTAATTTGTTTTCATTTTAATTTTAATTATTTTAACATAATTTGTTTAAAAAAACACATCACGGTGTTCCAACTCCGGATAATTGATTTTAAAACATAGTTTCCAAAATGACGCATCCAGTAAACACCAAATGTTAAAATCCCCTTGGATTTTTGTTCAATGCAAAAAATGGAACACTATAACCTCCCAACCTTTGAACTTCTTGTCCTCAATAATCCTTTTGGAATAATAAAAACATCAGCCAACCTAAAAGGGTTGTGAAGTTCCATTCAAATGGTTGTGTTTCATTTTCAAACACACAACACACCTTCAAGAACTACTTAAGAACACAACACTTAATCCATCAAAACCTAAGCCAACGCTCATTTTCCAACTTAATCTCCACTATGGGAATGGTCTTACAAAGAATGCTCTTAAGTTTCTTAATGATGCTCTTGGTGTGATATCGAACTTATTGAATGATTTATTCCCCATGAACCTCATTTAGACAAGTCGGTCCATATTTTTACAATAATCACGCTCAACGAAAATCACCCACAACATCTGGTGACAAACCTTGACCAATCCATCATATGCCTATTAAACATTCGTGTCACCACCATAACAATGGTGTAACCTTTATTCAGGCTACTAGAATCATCACCCATTGTAAGCAAAACTTTGATCCCAACATAATATTGGGATACCTTCATATTTATCCACTATAGTCCAAGTAACTAACCCATTATAGTCTAAACATCATGTTTAGAATTGGAGGTTGGTACCAAGAAAAAACATCCAAATCATAACATTGACTGATCCTAGAGTGGCATCCTCATCGCAGTCACATCAGGAGAAGATATCTAATGTCCAAGAGTTCCAATGAATTCCTACATGGGAATATATGGTCTAGTCAATAGTAACCAATCCTTGATTAAAACCACACGTTCAATGTGCAATAATGGGAGATCACATATACCGCCCAAGAACTTTTAAACTATTGAATGACATAAGACCAACACTCTCTTAGTTTTTCAAGGATGACATCAAGATATGGGACATTATCATCTATCAATGAAGAGAACACTAATTAAATTTTAATCGTTTCCAATAAGTTCAATTGAACCCCAAATCGTCAACCTCTTGAAAGAATCGCAGCCTCACCTACTAACACATCATTATTAACTGATCACAATCCTTCACCACCCAAGGCATCTCCATGATCAATCAATATTAACCATCAAATTCCTATATGATCAATGGTATTTCTAGAGGTTTTCATAGAAATCCATACACTTAAACATTGTCTTTCTAATAAAAAACCTACATTATTTAAAACTTGAAATACTGAAAGTAATTTTACAAAAACTAACCATTTTCCAATGGTCCTCTTTGGTTGTTCTCCTTCAACCTAGAATAATGATTTTATAAAATTTTACATGATTCTCCCCACTTTGGAGTTTCTTGGTAAATGAATAGGAAAGATACACTAGTCTCTCATAAGTGTGCTAGATCAAAACCACCTTAACACCAAGCATAATACATTTGGCAAGAAAACCAAATCAAACTAACTGGTGTTTCATAACACCTGAGTCTCTTGGAAGTCATCCTGATCATTGGAACGAATTTATTCCTTAACACCCAGGTCACTCTACTTGGATATGAACCAATATTTTAAACATTAGAACAAGGCTCAATGATTTAACTTAACTCAACCTATTCGTTACATTATTCATCACTCGATGGCACCGAGTATGTGAACGCATACTACCCCAATGTTTCAGGAACAAATAGCACATCTCATATACAATCCATAGTCTTATCATCCCTATAAATTCATGTATTGGATGCCTATACTAGAGATTTAGTCCAGAGTCATAATGCACCATACAACTATTCACTTTGATGATGACATGCCAATTCGTCCATTGGCAAGGAAAATAAATATTCAAGTGACCTATGAAGAGGTAGACCATTCCTGATGGAGGTCTAAGAAAATAAAACAATGAATTACTGTATTCTCACACCTGTGTTAAATTCCAAGGATTACCATGACCACCCATTTTAACAAAAGTTTCATTAAAGGTGAGAGGGTCCTACTAGAGACAATTTCACCCGAACAACACCCAAATCCAGAAAACTAATAGCATTTAACAAGGATTTTAAACTATAAAGTGGTACCTACCACAAGTTGTCCCCTTATGAAAACAAGGAGATCAACCTTATCAATAGTTCGCACCAAAAAAGACATCCACTAGGCTCAAAAGAGGATCATCTAATCCATTTCTAAAAAATACAACCTTTGGAAAAAGCATACCATTTTGTTCCAAGGAAACTCAATGAAAGGTTTAATCTACACTTACACGAGGGTTTAAACAAGGGAAACCACCTAGGGATTCATTTTATAATCATTACATTGATTCGAATTTAAACCATTAAAAATATAAAAGATTTAATTTGAAATTTGAATTTCCTATTTAAAACAAAAACACTTGGAACTTTATTTTAACCAACACCCCAATGGAAAAAATAGGCAAGTTATATTAAACATAATTTTTAACATTAAACATTCATAGACATCTCATATTTATTAGGAAATTTAAAAAAAAATTATGTTATATAAGGTAAGGTGACCTAGGTGGGTCCCCTAATCCAACTTGAGTTCATCATAATGCAATCCTATAGTAGTTTCTTAGTTATTCATGTTTCACAACACCCATAATGGGTTATCACAAAAGAAAAACACCCCAACTGATATACATGGGTCATGTTGGGAATTTAAGGGTGAACCAATTCATTTCTAATTTAAAACTAAATAGCTTTCACATTACACCATTTTCAAACACATCATTCATTTACATATAATATGGGTTTCTATTCCAATTTTCATGAAGTGACCATACACTTCAGAGATTGAAATCTAGATCACATTGATTGTAACCAACCCAGTTGAACATTTTAACTTTTTCATCCTTTTACATTTTAATGATATCCTAAAACCATTTATATCTATCAATCAAAACCAGCATGTCATCTAGGAATAAACATAAAGAAGCATGTTATGACATAGAAGTGTGGAATATAAACACTAAAAATGGTAAAACATGCTAAAATTTATCACCCAATAATTTTATCTACACAGACATGAAAATGAATGAAAAATAATGGTATATAACTCAAGGAACAAAGTCAAATCAATAAGAAAACTAAAATACAACAACATGGAATTTCACATGCATAACATGTTAATCCCTATGTTCCCATAATGATGTCTGAAATGTCTCATCCTTACCAGACCAGGCTAGGGGTATAATTACATAAATTATATAAGTCATCAATAGTGGAAAATACACCATTAACTCAAGGTAAAATAATATCAATTGTAATAACAATAGCATGAACAAAAATCCCTCCATGGACACTTAAACATTTCAGGTATATGGGGTGACCAGTACAAAGCACATATTTTTACCAAGCACTGACACATTCCTAGTATTTGGTATACTACCCCAAAATATTAAGACAAAGTTAAAATAAATCTTTGATACTGATTTGTAACATCATGTCCTGGATCACCACTAAGACGTGGTCGGATTGGTGGGTCACATGGCCTCAAGCGTGCATCCCCATACGCAAGAGGCTTCCGAATACCATTGGGGGTATATTGATGGTACATTGGGGAGACTATACACTCTAGATCAAAGTAGCGTAGAGTTTTACCAGATAATAATTAACAATAAAATGTGGAAGTAGTAATAAAATAAATAAAAGAATGGGAAGAATAATATAATATCTGGATAAAAGTGGCCAATTGGAATTTAAAAGAATTCATTTATGATAAATGATACTACATGTTGAAGTAGTGTGAATTAAAAAAGAAATAAAATGTAATAAAAAAACTACCTAACAACTAGATCCATGAGCATCCATAACTCAGACTCATTCCTATGCTCCAAACTCTCAGGTACAAGCTAAACAGCCCAAGAAATCAACCAAGGTCCTATAAATATAAGTTCTACTCAGGTACCCTGGTGCAATAGAGGCCGAAGAAGAACGTGAGATAATAGTATCAATAAGCTATCACCCATGGTTTTTATCCTAATAAATCACTTGACATGTAATGTAAATAATTGAGTAGTTATAAGCATAAAAATAAAAAACTAGAGCTAAATAAATAAACAGAAAACCCACCCAGGTTCCTAAGGGACACTTAGAGTCTATGCCTACTTCAGTGCCATACTAGGTATCTATTTCTAGGGGTAGATACTCCTGTATTTGGATGGATCAAGAAAATAAATTTCATAATATCCTTATGAGGATGAATCACTCATAATTTACTATAAACATACGACCTCTTACCTCAGGCTAACGAAAATATCACTCTCATGAAAAACGTGAATATCACTCTCAGGCATCGTGTTATTATGCATATAGCACCTAGGAATCAGACACAATCATATACTCTTCCCTCAAGTATTTAGTACCACTGAACCTATCCCTAAGGCATCAAATATAATTAAATAATATACCCTTGGGAATTCATTACATAGGGTCCTAGCCCTCAGGTGGTACGAAAACATGTCCCAAGCCCTCAGGAATCAATACCAATCATGATTTGTATCTAGACAAAATCAACATGCTATCATCATCAAAACCTCAGGCATCAATCACATTGATATCACATAATCTCAAAATCTAATAAAGAAAAATCAAAAGTATAGTATCGAATATACCAGATTTATCACCATAAGATACAGTGATCAATTTATAAAAATAACCATCTTTTAGACCAAATCATTTCATTAATCTAGGTTCTTATTTATCTTTATATTTATATCAAACCTATTTAATTAATCATTCGACCCAATGTTCATTAATATATCAATTATCCAAAAATATAAAAGTTGAATCTTCCATATGAAATCACATAAATGTATTACTATTCGGCCAATTTAAAAGTCTAATCTATTAATCAATCGAGTTATATAATTTATTGTGGGGATCAAAAGTCAAACATACTAGATCGCAACTAAATCCAAGGCTAGAACATCCATTAGGTGGTTAAAGGCCTCAGAATAATTTCCTATAGACCCAAAGGGGTTCAATGAAGGTTTAAAAAAATAAAAGATTACACTTTGATAGGGATTATCCAAAATATCTGGTCATGCCCATGATATGCTAACATGGTATCACATATTTTAATTATTATAAATAATTGTATAAGATAAAACGGGATTTAGTTTAGACCACCCAAAAAAATCCCATTTAATTTAATTCATTTAAAAAATTTAAGGATGTAAATCCATCATATCAATCCATTTCATTCAATTCATACCATTTAATTAAAAAAATCAGGGAAATTCATTTATCAAGGTTCAAGTGGTACATAGAAGGTACCGTGGGAAAATTTCTTCAAGGTAATTCCCTTTTTATAAAGAATTTCAATTCATTCAATTTATAAGATGGCCCAAGCACATAGATGGTGTCTGGGTTCTTTAAATTTTTTAAAAAGGGCATTAAATTTTTTAATTCCATTAGAAGCCATATCCTAAATGTTACATATATTTCAATAGTACATAAAATAAAGACAACCAATCATGATAATAATATCTATCACTACTTTTTAATTTAGAAGATAGTGAGACTCCATTTAAGGGGGTTTATTATAAAATCATGACATTGTTCTTCAAACAATTTATTTATGCACATTTAAACGTTTATTCTAGAATCATAATTCAGTACAAATTAAAAGTAACGAAAGTTCATAAAGAATTAAATAAATCATTATTAATTTTAAAGGAGTAATGGAAAGGAATCCTACCTCAAAAGAAGACCATGAAAAGCTAAACACTTTGTCACTTTTCATTTTAAGCAGCAACCACTCAAAGATTCTCGTTCCCGATACTGAGGCCATACACCTTTTCCTGTACATAAGTACACCTAGACCCTATGAAAATGTGGTCATGTTCATGAATATATACAAAGAGATCCTTACATACATGCTCGTATTTTCATATACTCACTAACACTCACACGCATATTAATTTTTCATATTATATGTAATCAAAACTAAACACACATATATATATACATATATTCACTTCCAGGGGTGAATATACATATAACAGGGGAACTTATATATTTATATACATACCTATGCATACACTATAAGTCACCTTTGAAAAGGTAAACCCGAACCCACCTCAAAGATGACCCAACACACTACAAACAATACTAGGAACTCAAAATCACTACAGAAAAGACCAACTCACTCAAGAGAATTTACTAGGAACACATAAACTATAAAATCCCCAACTATAAATTTATGAACAATGAACAACAAATGAAATCCTTATCTCAAATCAACAAAGGTGGA
Organism: Viscum album; assembly: GCA_963277665.1. NCBI lineage: Eukaryota > Viridiplantae > Streptophyta > Magnoliopsida > Santalales > Viscaceae > Viscum > Viscum album. The sequence continues at coordinate 1,069,792,938 of OY728121.1, read as the reverse complement.
CCAAAATGATCTGAACCGCTTCTCCTTCATCAGCGGTTACCAGAATTCGAGTAATGGAATCCTGAGAGACCCACACACAACCTTACATCGGAGTAGAAACCAAAAATTTAGGTTATCCAAGAAAATAGGGTTCTACCGAACCTCATCGGGTGATGGGGAGAGGTAAAATATCCAAGTAAGGGATGAGATGAGAGAATAAGGCCTTACCACGAGGAATCTAAGTGAAATCATGAAGGAAATTGGGAGGATCGATGAACGTAGAAGAGTCCACAAAGATGGTGGGTGTTCCTAGGGCTCTAGGGAGGAGGGTGTGGGACACATGTAAGAAGAAGACCCCCATTTGGGGTTTCTTAAAAGATAACATAGAATAACAATAATTTTAATAATAATAATCTTCATCATCATCCTAATCATAATAAGAATAATATTAATATTAATTATTATAATTATCATGTTATTATTATTATAAAAAAATATTTAATTTTTTATTTAATATCATTTAATTTATTTTCAATTAAATTTTAATTTGATTAATTTAATTTCTTTAAAAACACACATTGCAATGTTCCTAGTGTTGAAAAAGAATTCTAAAACCCAGTTTCAAAAACAAACCATCCTGTAAACACCAAAAGTTCAAATTCCCATGGATTTTTGTCTATTTAAAAACATGGGACATTATAGAGATGAAGGTTATCATATTCAAAAGTGTGAGGATATGAGAGAATATAAAAAAACAATTGAAACAGAGTTGGGCATTATCTGACTCAATGTCCCAATACAAGGGCCTTTAATGGTGATAGTCACCAAAAATCAGGTGAAAAACAGAAAATCCTATGAAAATACTATTAATGAACCAGAAAGTTAGTTTTCACTCAAGATTTTATACATTCATATGTCATGTAATTTTTCACCAACATCTGGATATTGATTTATAAATAAAAAGCCCATATTTTTATGATTATAATATAAATCATTTTTAGGGTTTGTGGGAAGTTATTACTTGTGGATCTTGAACAAAATGTTTTACTAAAATCATATATGAAAATATTAATGGATTATATCTCTATATAAAGTGCTTATAATGATTATATATATATATATATAAATTTCTTTATACATCAAAAATAAACCCATTCTTGTCTATTGGTGTATGGTTAATTATGAGTTCCCTATATAAACTACTCTAATTTTATGACTCAAATTGTGATGATAAAATTTATTTAAGGTTAATAATGTAATACCCCATTATCTTAATATATGATTACCTTTAAATAAGTCAATGTGTTTTATAGATTTCTCCACACACAATGCTGAACATAATTGAAAAAATGATATATTTATATGAAATACAAATATTTAAATACAATATTTAAAACCTAGCCATTGAATTAGTGGGAATAAATAGGATTAATTATTTATTAAATATATGTATAAAAAAATTATACTTTTAATATGAATAAAATTCAATTTTTTTTACATAAAATGAAATATAAGATCATTTATTATTTAGAGAAATAATTTAAAAAAAATCATTTTATGCAATAAACAAATATATTTGATGAAAAAAATTATAAATGAATTTTTTTTAATATTAATAATTTTTTAACAACAACTTAGCTAGTGAATGATATCAAATAATAATAATAATTGTTAATATTTGAACATGTCATTTTCTAATCAAAATGGTTTTTTATTATATTTTATGATTTTATTCTAAAATAAAATGTATAAATTCTTGAATTTTAAATTCATAAAAAACAATTAACTTCATTTTCCAATTCCCCATATCAAAATTAACTTAGCTTGAATATTTTATCTTTTTATTAAAATGATGTTTTTAGTAGAAAAATATAATTTTCACAAAAAAATATTTTTTGAATTTAATATATTATAAGAATGAAATAGAATATTATAAAAACATTCAAGTAATAAAACATGAATTTATGGAATAATAATACTCATTTTAAAATACTTTTTGACTTATAAATCCTATAGACAATAATTTTAGTACTAATTAAAATGATACTTTAATAAAAAAACTACTTTCAATATTTTATTTGAATTAATTATTTTCAAGGGACATTCAAGTTTTTCAGGAATTTATAGTATCATATACATTATTTGTTTTATTATAAATAAATTTATTTAATTAAAATTACTGTCCAAAATAAATTAACCTTATATTTAAATTGAAATCATAAAACGATAATTCTTTAAAAAAAATTATGTGATTGAGTCTATTTAATTTAAAATTATCTTTTCAAACCATTTGAAAAAAATTAAAATAATTTTAAAGATTAAAATTATAATTATATAATTATGTAAAAATTTCAACCTTATTCTTTTTTATTCGAATTAATTACTAAGATAAAAAATTAATTACCAAGATAAAAGTAAATTAGGGTAAAAGTGAAACAGTTAAAACAAAAGGCCCTGAAACACTAAATGTTCTCAAAAAAGGTGTAGAAGAGGTGATTTTAGACCCACAATAAATTAAATCTCCTCTTTTTTCTATTTTCTATTTTTCACTTGAACAGTTTCCTTACATGATCAAAAGGTAAGGGTGAGTCCCAAAACTACTCATCCTTTAAATTATAAAGGGGTAACATCTTCACCACATAAATACTCACCTTACCTCATAATTGGTCCCAAAAACTCTATAAAATTTCAATTAATAGAACCATTTTACCCATTAAAATTATTTCCTCCACCATTAGTTATCATAAGGCCTTCATTTCTAAGCATACATTCAAGGAAAATTCAGATCTCTGACATGAGTATTATCAACTTCATAACTTTTCTTCTTAATTATCTTCATTGAAACATATTTCAGGTATAATAATTTAATTATATTAGTGCAATTTATATTCTTGAATGTTACTATATTAATGTTATATCATTTTTTGTTCATCTACCCCATTCATGCAGAAAAAAAATCTGTTGTTTGTGCATTGTGGGGACTACTTCCTCCATGATGCAACATGTTTCATTTTTTCACCACCACACAATGATATATATAAGGATTTTATTAAAAAAACATATTAATTTTATCACATAATCATAGTTATGTTATAAAAAAAGTATAACATATCAATGATGTAATCAACAACAAATCATCGTTAATTTAATCATTTTATGTAAGCATACTAAGAGGATAATCTTTTATTCAAATTGAGTAATATTTTTAATATCCATTACTAATTTTTATAATTACTTAAAATTATAATATATCTCACTAAAAAATAAATAATATCATTATTATTCTTTTATAATGATATTACAATTAAACCTCCTCACAGCCGTTCATTAAATAAAGGTATGTTCCTATTTGGGGTAGTTTAACTATAACAACCCTACTCTTTATTACAAACAAAAACATGATTTATTACATAAAAATTTACTTAATACAAATATTAGGATCTATAGGTCTAGTTTCTTGTGAAATTAGGAACATTACATAACAACTTAGAACATAGAACACAACATCTTTATTGAAAACTTCCTTTATATGACAACACACATTCCTTCATACTTAGTATTGTATAGGATAACCTGAGGGCATTCATAAGAAAAAGGTGAGCTATAAATCCTAGTAAGGGAGTAAACAAGGAATGACAAGAAGAATATAGTACATGTTAGGTAATGATAATATCAATTGAGCTTAAGAGAAACATGAACATAAAGCTATAATATAGCATGATTAACATAACATGGAAATGTGGTAGTAACATTTAACATGATATTAGCATGATCCAAGGATAATTGAACATGTAACATGAGTAAACCCTCATTACAATTGATTTATCATGATTAAACCCTCATTTCAATCGATTTATCATGATACTAATCTTTACCCAATGCATTGAGCGCTATTAGGGCTCACCCTTCTTAATCATCTCATTTCATGCATAAGTGTGCCACATGGATCATGCAACATTGAATCATTCAACATAATAATTTATTCCATGATAAAGGAATGCGGAATACATAAATGAAACTATATAATAGATAAGTAATTGTGTATAAAGGTGAATTACCTTGATAGATAAATGGGCATTGTATTCACAAGACAATGACTTTGGCTTGGAAAATCGTGGTGCAAATTTGGCAGCATAACAGCATGACATAAGAATTCCTTAAAATGGTTTATGGGAGAGAAAGAGGTATCTAATCATATGAACATGAAATGGACTATAATGGGTAATATAGATACATGTACCAACATATGTAATGAAATCTATATGCATAATATAAAATAATTTATTGAGTGTAAATTATTAGAGAGAAATCCCTTATGGAATTTCGGCATGGTAACGGGTGTACATGGGAGGAATTAATGAGAGATAAAGGGGTATCTAATCATTATAAAATAATAAGGTAAGTATAGGGGAGGTGAAAAATCATACCCCAAAATTTTTAATTGAAAATAAAAGGGAATAAAAACATAAATAAATTTGGACAAAAATGAGAATGGAAAAAATTCCTTACATGGAAGTGCGATCCCAAAGGCATGAGAGTGGATTTAGAAAGGCTTATTGGGAGCTTGGGGCACCTTGGGAGGATTATATATAGATGAGGTAAGGGGTTAATTTTGCTTCAAATTGTTTTAGTGAATAGGAATGGGATATTGAGTGTGTTTATATTGGAAAAGAGATAGAATTCTTCATTATTTAGGTTTTGGACACTACACATTAAACTAATCAAAAACACAAACCATACCATGGTTTTTTACCATGATATTTTCCAAAGTGGAGTGGAAAAAATTATTTCAGAAGGAAAATGGCCTAAATTATTAAAATATTAGGCTTTCTGATATGGAGGTGAGTCAGACTCTCAAGGAAATTATTTTAAAAAAGATAAAATGTTTTATAAGTCTTGGAGGGTCCACTAAGGCACCATAAAATTAATCAAACAAACCTAAAATCACATTATATTAAATTTAAAACATATATTTTCCTAATATACAATTTATATTATTTTATTATATCACTATTGGGTCATTCTAATGTCATAAAACACATTATATATTTAGACGGTATTTAATTTTTACCCAAAAATTCGACTGTATCAAAAAATTATGAAAAAATCACCATTGGATAATTATAATGTCCTGGTTCCAAAAATAATATTCATTTTGTCTAAATAATTTTCAAAATATGGGATTTTTTACTTTTAACATAAAAATCGACATTTATCGAAAATTCATGTGTTTTGACAAAAACGGTTTTCAAACCTTAATAAAAATTACAATTGTATTCATTAAAATTATAAGATAATTTATATTTAATAAAAATTAATATAGTAATAATATTTCATTAAAATATTATTTAATTCAAAAATATATTAATTCATCAAAATATATTTCTTAATTGAATATTAACTAAAAAATACTATTTGTGATTTAAAAACTATTTACAACGTAACAATAATAAAATGAATATATATTCTTTATTAAATACAAAAATAATGCACATAATCATAGTGATAAGGTATTATTACATAACCCCTTATAACACCTGTATAAGATCTAAGGGTAAGGTGTGCGATGGTGATAGACTCTTGAGGTGGTTCGGATAACATCGCTCGTATGGTAATCTCTATCAAATTCCACTTCTCCAGTAGGCGGTTCCATTCAAGATTAATGTTTTGAAGCTCATCTTGGGATTGGTCAAGATCTTATCCCAGTGATACTACCTTTTTTCTGATCTCAAAAAAATGGGCTTCGTATGGATAAATTCTACTAGATGAGTCCATCACTTCCTTTTTCTGAGTAAATTGGATTTTTTAAATCCCTATATTTATACTAATCATGTGATCACTATTCAACATCTATATTAGCAATGGTAAAAAATCTTAATGGTATTTTAAAATCCAAAAACATAAAACCATGGAATTAAAAATGTTTAACCATTTTACATAATAAGATATTCAATTATATCAAGAGGAAATTTTAATTAATAAAATTTTGGGTCGTTAAAATTTCCCCCCTTAAGAATTTTTTCACTCGAAATTTCCTTTCCCACACAAAAATAGATGCAGGTAACTGTGCTTCATCACTTCCACCAATTCCCACGTTGCTTCATCAAACTTTTGGTTTCTCCACAACACCTTGGTGAGGGGCATTGTCTTATTTAGTATAACTTTTTCCCTATGATCTAAGATCATCATAGACTTATATTTATAGGAGAGTTCGTTCTCCAATGGTACCACCTCTAGATTTAGTACATGTTATTGGTTAGGTATGTACTTCCTCAAGAGTGATACATGGATTGCATCAGGTACTTGAGGTAGGTTCAGTAGGAGTTCTAGTTGATAGGTCAGTTCTTTAATGTGATCAATGATCTCAAAAGGGCTTATGTAACTTGGAAAAAGCTTTCCCTTCTTCCCAAATCTCACAAATCTCTTCCATGGTGATATGTGGAGGAATACCATGTCTTCGAAATCAAACATTAGGTCTGATTGATGATTATCAAAATGGCTCTTTTTTTGACTCTAAGCAGCTTTAATGTGTTGCTAGATGGTCTTAACCTTCTCCACCATTTCTTAGACCATTTATAGACCTAGTAGTTTTAACTCCCCAACTTCATCCCAACATGCTGGTGTTCTACACCTCTTCCCATGAAGGGCTTCATAAGGATCCATTTGGATGCTTGAGTAGAAACTTTTTTTGTAAGAGAAATAAACTAGAGGAAGATGGTGAACCCATCCTCCTTTGAATTCTATTAAGCATGATCTCAACATATCCTACATTTTTTGGATAGTATGCTCAGATTGGTCCTCAGTTTGAGGATGATAAGCCGTACTGAATTTCAGCTCATTATTAAAAGCATGTTGAAGATTCTTCCAAAACATAGAGGTGAATCTATCTTGATCGTATATAATAGATATTGGTACTCCATAAAGCCTCACAACATCTCTAATGTATATATGTTCCAGTTGATCCATTGAGAAATACTCTTGAATTGCAATGAAATGTGCAATAATTGTAAGATGATCCAAAACAACTTAGATAGAATTGTTTCTTTTGGATTTATTCGGATGTCTGGTGAAAAATTACATGGTAATGTTCTCCCATTTCCATGCTGGTATGGGTAATGGTTCCATCATCCACTTAGACTTATGCCTCTCATCCTTCACTTACTGACATACCAGGCACTTTGATGTATACTCAGTGATCTCCATATTCATGTTATCCTAGCAATAATGCTCTCAGATATCTCGATACATCATTGTGTTTCCTGGGTGAATGGAAAAATTTAACTTTGTTCATCATCCAAAAGTTCATTATTTAACTCTGGATTTGATGAAACACATAGTCTTGTCCAAAATATCACAATTCTTTCTTCATTAACATTGAACTCTAAATATTTCCCTTTTTTGATAGTCTCCACTTTCTTCTAAATTCCCACATCTCCTCTGAGCATCCTTTTAATTTTCAAAAAGAGACGATTGAGAAATCATTTATGAAAGGATTGATGGCATTCTCTTCTTTATTATTACCATATCTATCTTCATCAAATCTAAGAAGATTGGATCGTTTTAAATTCTAATCAATGATAGAATCATTGGGTCCTTTCTACATAGAGAATCTGCCACCATGTTCAAATTCCTAGGGTGGTAATGGATTGAGAAATAATAGTATTTGATTATCTATATCCATTTTCATTAGAGAATATTAAACTCTTTTTATGTGAATATATACGTGTGGCTTTTGTGATCTGTGTATATTTCACACTTCTCCCCAAATAGGTAATTTCACAAAAAATTTAAAGCAAATATTACTATAGCCAACTCCAGATCATGTGTTGTGTATTTTTTCTCATGAACTTTCAATCGCCTTGAATCATAGGAAATGACTTTATCATTTTGCATCAACACACAACTGAGGCCCTTCTTCGAAGCATCACTAAATTCCACAAAAATTTCACTACTTTAGGGAAATGTGAACACGGGAATAGTGATAAGCCTCCTTTTCAAATCCTTGAAGATATCTTAACATTCATCACTCCAAACAATATTTACTCCCTTTTGAGTTTTCTTGGTAAGAGGGTTGGACAATCATGAGAAATTTTCTCACAAATTGGTGATAATATCTAGCTAACCCTAGGAGGCTATAGACATCCATTGCCGAGGTTGGCCTCGTCCATCCCTCAATTGCATCTATCTTGTAGGGATACCCATATATCCCATTGCTTGTGATGATATGACCCAATAATGATACCACCTTCATCCAGAACTCACACTTAGTGTACTTTGCATAGAGCTTATACTTTCACAAGGTCTCTAGTACAGTTCTTAGATGATCTTCATTCTCCTCCTCATTTTTGAATTATATTAGAATATCATCTATAAATACTACCAAACATTTGTCGAGGTAATCTCTAAAGACTCTATTAATCAATTCCATGAATATTTCTAGAGAATTAGTGAGTCTTAAAGGAATTAATATGAATTCATAGTTCCCATACCTTATACGAAAAGCAGTCTTGGGGATATACTTCTTATTCACCCTTACTTGGTAATATCAAGACTGCAAATACACCTTGAATAAGTATTTTTCTCTACATAGTTGATCGAACAAGTCATCAATTCATGGCAGAGGATACTTGTTCTTTATTTTAGTTTTGATGAGATCATTATAATAAATGAAAAGGCCCATTAACTGATCCTTATTCTTGAAAAGGAAGACTGGTTCTCCCCATGGTGAAGCACTTCGGTGTATAAACCCTTTTATTCAGATTCTCCTATAGTTGTTTCTTCAGATCCTCAATCTCCACAACTGCCATTCTATATGGATTTTTGGATATTGGAAACACACCAGGTATAAGATCAATTTAGAATTCAACATCTCTTCTAGGTGGAAGACCAGTAAATTCCTCTCGAAACACTTCAGTGAATTCCCTCAAAATAGGAATGTATTCAAGGATGGTTTCTTCCTTACACTCATTCATCTAAGAAAGATGCTTGTTCTCATAGAAAATTAATATACATGCATGAGATGATGGTGTTAAAGAAGATTCATCCTCCTCCCTACCTTGAACAGAATTGGGGGTCGATTATCCATATGGAGAGTGATTTCCCTCTCATGGAAATTTTTGTCAGCTCTATATAAGTAAAGTACATACATGCCAAGAATTGCATCAAATTCCACCAAAGGGAGTATGATGCGGTTCACTAGGAAGTTGAATCCACAAATTATGATAGGGGGGGAGTTATATTCATGTGATTCAATGATTTCTCCATTTTCAATTCTCACTGACATCTTTACTTCCATGATTTTTGGTGGTGTTGGGATTGTTCTACAAAATTTTTGAGATATAAAAGAATGCGTAGAACCAGAATCAAAAAGTATGTTCTCTATTATTGAATAAATAAATAGAGTACTTATCACCACTTCATTGTTGGGGTTCACTTTGGTGGTAGTGATGGAAAAAATCTCACCCTTGCTTCCTTGGAGGTTTTTGGTTGCCTCCGAAAACCCTTGGCATAGGGAACTGCTTTGAAAAGTTCCCTAGTTCATTGTAGTTAAAAAAATTAACAACGCATTGAGGGTCAAATGGATCGTTCCTTTCCTCTGATGAATCCTAGTGTTTTTATTTTTGGATGTAAAAGTCCAGGTTCCTTTTTCTTCTACAACTAAATCATTTACTCATCCCCTTCACGCAATTTCCAGGGTGCTTCTTTCTACACATTTGGAAAGTGGTGTGCTAGATTTTCATAGTATCATTGGATTTATCTATTGGACAGCCAGAATTGAAGTCCAACTTACACTTATTATCCCTATGACACCCCAGATATTTTCTGATCTCCATTTCGACCTTTAGGTCACATCATAAAATCTCCTCATAGCTCTCGAAGTCAAAGATCTCTAGGGATTTCTGTAGGTTAGGTTTTAGCCCATCAAAGAAGCAATCAACATCGCATTCAGGAATAATGATAAAGTCATAGGCATATCGTATAAGGCTTGTGAAGTTTTCCTCGTATGATTTGATGGATTCATCGTCATTTTTCTTCAGGGCATGGAAGTCCCTTTCCATATTAAGTTGGAGGGTATGAAGAAAATATTTATCGAAAAACATTTTCCAAAAATCCTTCCATTCCAAAGCCTTGATCTCCTACTCAGGATTAATATTTTTTTATCAATTTCCACCATTTATCAACTTCACCCCCCATATGATAAGCAGTCATAAGAACCTTCTCTTTTTCAGAACATTTAAGGATTGAGAAGATATTTTCAATGGAGTTGATCCATTGTTTGGAAATTGAGTGATCGGATGATCCATTAAATCTATGAGGCCTTTGTCTCATGAAGCTCTCGATTGTGACTTGTTATTTCATAGGGGGGTTTTAATGTTCCTCTTTCCAATGTTTCTATTCAAAACTTGTGTTAACTGAGAGAGTGTCATGAAAAATTTCGTGATTCCCGCTCCCATCGAATTGGACATCTCATTAAAACAGTCATCACCTTGATCTTCACATTAGTTCATAGCCTGAGTCCTCCTATTACCAACCATTTTCTGGAATAAATGAAAATTTAGGGGTAACACATAAAGGGGAATCCAAGGACAAAAAAGGATAACTTATAAATTACATTAATTACTTTTACTTAGAAATTTCTAGTTTTCAATCTATGTTATCCATGATCTACTTCCCAAAATTTTTTCTTAGGGGGGAATTTGTTTTCCCTTAATAATGGTTCATAATAATCTCATGAATTTACCCAATAAAACCCCCTATGAGTGTTGTAACCAATAGTGCAGTAAGACCCGTTTTCATGCACTAGTTCCTGTTTGAGTCTAGCTCAAAGCGGTGTTTTCAGGTTTTACCCCTAGATACATCTGTGCCAGAGCCACCTCTATCTACTCGTATCCATAAAGGTATGTATTTTATTGATAAACCACTTACTCAATACTACCCAAAATTTAGGGATGTTTTTATTATACTCGGTCTTATCCCTAAGGCTTCCACTAGGGTTTTCTAATCCTAATCCCAAAAATAACTAAACATGTCCTCTGATACCATCTATTACAACCCTGCTCTTTATTACACACATACACATGATTTATTACATAAACTTTCACTTAACAAAACTCTAAGTATCAAGAGGTAAAGTGTATTGGGAAATTAATAACATTATGTAAAAACTTAGAATATATAACACAACATCTTTATTGAAAAATTCCTTTACATGGACACACACATTCTTCCGTACTTAGCATTGAGTGGGATAACCTCAGGACATGCCTAAGAACAATGTGAGCTATAAATCCCAGTAAGGTAGTAAACAAGAAATAACATTAAAAATATAGTACATGTTAGTTAATAGGCATATCATTGGAGCACAAGATAAACATGGACATAAAGGCATGATATATCATGATTAACTTAACATGGAAATGTGGAAGCAACATTTAACATGATATTAGAATGACCCAAGGATCATTGCACATGGAGAATGAGTAAACCCTCATAGTACATGAATTAGAATGAGTAAACCCTCATTTCACTTGATGTATCATGATATTAATCTTTACCCAATGCATTGAGCGCTATCAGGGCACACCCTCCTTAATCATTTCATTTCATTCATAAGTTATCCACATTGATCATACAATATGGAATCATTAAACATCATAATTTATTCCAAAATAAAGGATTGTGGAATAAATATATGAAACTATATAATCTATATGTAAATTTTTGTACATGTGAATACCCATGATAGAGAAATGGGCATGGTATTCACTACACAATGAATTTGGCTTGGAAAATCGTGGTACAAATTTGGCAGCATAATGGCGTGACATAAGAATTCAAAAAAATGGATGATGAGAGAGAAAGGGTATCTCATAATATTTAAATTAAATGTACAGTAATGGGGTCATATATATACATGTCCCAACATATTTCATGGAATTTTGAAGCCTAATATAAAATAATTTCTTGAATGTAAATGAGGAGAGAGAAATCCCCTATGGAATTTCGGCATGGTAATGGGTGTAAATGGAAGGAATTAATGAGAGAGAAAGGGGTTTATCATCATTATAACGTAAGTAGGGCATTATAAGGGATGATTCAAATCATACCCCAACATTTTTATTTGAAAATAAAATGGCATAACAACATAAAGAAATTTGGACAAAAATGAGAAAGGAAAAAATCCATTACTTGGAAGTGTGATCCCAAAGGCCTGGGAGAGGCTTGAGAGAGGCTTCTTGGGAGCTTGGGGTATCTTTGTAGAATTCTAGAGAGAGGAGGTAAGGGATTGGTAGAGCACCAAATGGTTTTAGTGAAGAGGAAAGGGAGATTTAGTGGGTTTATATAAGAAAGAAGAGGGAATTCTTTGTTATTTAGGTTTTGGACACTACACATTAAACTAATCAAAACCTCAAACCACCCCATGGTTTTTTACAATGTTCTTTTCCAAAGGGGAGTGGAAACAAATATTTTAAAATTTCAGTGGCCGAAATTATTAAAATATTAGGATTTGTTATGTGGAGTTGAGTCACACTCTCAAGGAAATTATTTTTAAAAAGTTAAAATGTTTTATAAGTTGTGGAGGGTCCACTAAGGCACCATAAAATTAATAAAACAAATCTAAAATCACATTATATTGAAGTTAAAATATATATTGTCTGAAAAAACCCTTTTAAATTATTTTATTATATCACAATTGGGTCATTATGATGTCATAAATCACATTATATATTTAAATAGTATTTAATTTTTACCCAAAAAATTGACTGCCTCGAAAAATTATGAAACATTCACCCTTGGATGATTTAGAAATCTTGATTCCAAAAAGAATATTCAATTTATCTAAATAATTTTCTAAATATGTGAATTTATACTTGTAAAATAAAAATCAACATTTATCTAAAATTCATGGGTTTTAATAAAAACGTCTTTCAAACGTTAATAAAAATTACAATTGTATTCATATAACTTATATGATCATTTATATTTAATAAAAATTAATTTCGTAATAATATTTTATTAAAATATTATTTAATTAAAAAATTCAATATTTCATCAAAATATATTTCTTAATTGAATATTAACTAAAAATACTATTTGTACGTTAAAAACTATTTACAAGGTAACAATAATAAAATGAATGTATATTTTTTATTATATACAAAAATTATTCACATAATCATAGTGATAGGGACTTGTTACATAACCTCTTATAACACTCTCATAAGACCTAAGGATAAGGTTTTCGATGGTGATAGACTCTTGGGGTGTCTCGGATAACATCTCTCTGGTGGTAATCTATACCAGCTTCCACTTCTCTCATAGGCTATTCAGCTCAAGCTTATCGTGTTAAAGCTCGGCTTGGGTTTGGTCAAGAGTGAAGGCCAGTGATGCTATCTCCTTTATGAGCTCCAAAAAATGGGCCTCGTGTGGAGAAATTCTACTAGATGTGATCTTCGCTTCTTTTTTCTGAGTAAATTGTATTTGTTAAAGCCTTATATTTCAACTAATCATGTGATCACTGTTCAACAGATATATTAGCAATGGTAAAAATTCTTAACAGTATTTTACAATACAAAAACATAAAACCAAGGAAGTTCATATGTTTTATATAACCATTTTACATAATAAAATATTAAATTAGATCAAGTGTAATTTTCATTAATAAAATTTTGGGTCATTACATTAACTTATTACTTGGATAATTATGTGAATTTATATCATAAATGGAAATGAGAACATAATTAGTGGTATAATATAATATATGTGTGTAAATAATGATTTTTTATGAATATTTTATATTAATATTTAAGTCATCAATTTTGAAACCACCCTTTGATTTTTCTAATTCACTGAAACATTCTTGTTATCAATTTCATATTCATCTTTAATGTCTATAATACTTCTGAAATGAATTTTAAAAATAAAAAAAATTATAAAACATCACTATATTTAACCCTAATGACATATTAATGATTAACATTCAAAGTGGAATGAATATGGGAATCACTATTATGAATCTTGTACAAATGATCAAGACTTTAAACACCTGATGTGGAAAATTGGATGAATTCATATAGATAATGACTATTTATAAAGAGTATGATTGAAAAGTTATATTGTTAAGTCTATTAAATTATGTTCATGAACTTCAGGAAAATATGAAATTTTTTTCATCTCAAATTCCACTCATTGAGATATGTTTAGTATTATGAACCTAATTTCATTTATGTAGTGTAATTACTAACTATTAGATATATAATATCATTATTTATCTTTTAGTAATGGTATTATAAATTCAATTATTATCCCTCACTTTTAATGGGGCTTGATTCGAATGTTTCTAAAGTCATATGGGTTTTCTTTGTCCCAATTATGATTCCCTCGGATATAATATATATTATGCACCATGTTTTCGTTGGATGGTGTATTCACTACCAATGGATATATTTTTATCATAATCATTTTATTCCATAGGATTTAGTATCAAAATCATGTCCCCTAATTCATGTTGTTATTGATTCATCTTTTTTCATCGCTAGTAAGGATTTATGGTAACTCATATTTCATTCATTGGGTTATAATTATTTTCATTAACTTATTTCATATAATTTGGGAACATTATTCCATTTTATTCTATTATATGGTATTATATCATTTTTTTGGGGATATACATACCTACCACACAAACCCTTTGATGATTATTCCTCACTTCTTGGGTAATATTATTTTATAGTGATCCACCTCCTTTCTATAGATGGGTTGTGACCATGTTATTCCTATATTGAATTAGTCATAAACTCATCCCACTATATGGTGTGAACATCAAATTTTACACAATATAGATAGGATTATGTTCACATAGAATGAATTTTATTCTATTGAAATGGGGAAAAAAATTGGAATTTTATATAATTTCAAATCAATAAGGACAATTATTTTCAAGTTGATTATGTATTATTTAAATATCCACATTATTTTTCATGGTGGATAATTATTATGTTATCCTTTTTATGTACATGTGGATAATTATTGACATCATTAATGATTATTTACTTCTAACATACTTTTATCATTAATTAATATTATGTATTCTTCATTATATATATAGTCATATATTTTTTCATCCAAAAGGCTCCTCAAGAAGTGGTATAAAAGGTCTTTTAGACTCTTATGGTCAATGCCTTTTATATAATCAGGTGATGGGTGGGTCCCAAAATTATGTGGCCCCTCGATGCATCAACAAGACTCATGAGACAAAACAATTTTGGGTATTTGGTGTATCCCATCACAATTCACCAAGATGTATTTACTTCAGTCTCTATAATAAGTAAGTGTCTTGGCTCAAGGCCTTGATGATAGGTTTTTTATATCTATAATTAATCATTCCATCAGTATTTGATCAGTATTATGGATGATCGTGTCTTTATTTATTATCATGGATTAATAATGTTCCGTATTTCAAGGTTATTATAAATTTATATTGTTTACCTATTATTTACATAATATTTATAACATGTTTATTCCATGATATCATCATTTATATGTTTACATTAATGTCTATTTTATCCCACCCATTTCCTATGTTATTATTCCCCTTGTTAGGAAAAATAGTATACACGACATATTTAGAATAATAGAATCTGTGGAAGAATTTATGGGAGATGTTGAAGTCATGTATTGAATTAAGTAGTTTATTATATATAATGGGAAAAATATTAGTTAGTTGATAAATTCATGGGATTTATTAATTTATTATGTTTATAAATCATCAAAATCGCTAAACCTGAAAAAAAATCCTTCAGATGTAATAGATTCAATAATTCTTATTAATTTTCTTATTATAGTTTTGTATATCAAGGATTTTTTACCTATAATCAAAAAAGTATGTAATTTTTGTGTCTACAAGAACCAGATCTGGGAGTGTGGGTATGGGGAATCCTATTCATGATCAAAAAATATATATATATTCCTTCACTAGGACCTGATTTACATCGGTACAAACCATTACATGGTTAATACCGCCACAGTATGGTTTAGATTTAGTTGGTATTTTTATCAAGAAGTATATAAAAGGCGGTATAACAAGAACCTCAACATTCAAGCCTTTAAAGTGTTCAAAATATCATATGTGAACAAAGTTAATGGATATAACCCTAGTAAATTTAATGAGTGAGATAATGATTCAATTTCCCGAGAGTATACATGAAATGGAATAAGTATTCAGGTTTTTAAAAAAACTAAGTAAAATGAATGATATATTTTAATTTAAAGTCATTAAAAATAAACTATATGGATGAAAACATCTTTATATAGAATAATGTATTGAAAATAATAAATATAGAAGTTCTGATAAACATGGATCATGTGATGAAAATATTAATGAAATGATTGAATACAGTTTTGATTAAAATTAAACAGATGATTAGGATGATGTGGGAGAAATTAGAGATGGAGTCCTTAAAAATTTATAAATAAATTGGAGGATAAAAATAAAATTTTTAATAAATATGTGGGAGTAAAAACCCAATGAACCGAAATGATATAAAATCACACTTGTTTGATTTCATAATTGAGCTACAGTATGTTATAGAGGCTCTAAAACATATGAATAATAGATAAAAAATATTAATAAGGAAAATATATGAGTTTTTATACTACATTCTAATAACAAAGATGTTTTTGATATGAAATCCATATTTCATAATAATAAAAATGAAAATTAGAGAAAGAGCTAATAATAATGAAAGTCTCATATTCAAGGTAATTCAAAGGCCTTGAGTGGAAGGATTTTATTTTTATGATATACTTTAACCAATGGAGATGAGGGGATCTATATATATATATTATTTTATATAGTCTCCCAAATGAAGTATAAAATTATCCAAATGGATGTTAGGATATCATTCTCAATAAAGATATTCATGAATAGGTTTATATCATGAAAATTTAAGTATTTAAACTTGATAAAAATGGATTTATACTTAAAAATTGAAAAATGGGTAATATAGGTTAAATAATCCCCCATGTTCACTGTATTCCAATATTGATACATCTCCTAGAAACATAGAGTTCAAAAATAACAAGATAGGAAAAAATATTTAAGTGAATGAAAATAAAATTAAGTTACTTATTTTGATTATGTATATTGAAAAAATTACATTCTTTTGAGATGAAGTTCAAATTTATAATTATTTTTTTCTAAATGAATGATAAATTTAAAATTTTTTGATAGGTCTCACGGTATTTTACATAGTTTTTCAAATTATTCAAACCAATGAAATAATATTAGTTCCCTAATAAAAATATAATCATGATATATAGAAGAATTTTGGAATATATAATTCAATGGACGTTTCAAAATCTATTTCTACTTCAATAATTCAAGTAAAAATGATCAATGAATTATAGTTAATCATAAGTAATATTAAATGTTGATCATGAGTCCTATATTTTATATCATATAGATACAATATAGTCTTGGTTATAAAATTATATGTGACATTCAAAATGTGATCCTATGAATCCCTAACTTATGTAAGAAAAAAATATTATTCAATATGTGAACGGTATATTTGAATATGGAATTATATATAATAATGTTTTAAAACTAAAATTATATAGATACATAGATACGAATTTGAGTGGAAACATGCATGATAATATGTATATATATATATAGTGGTACATTTTTTTATGGAGGAATGTGTGTGGTATGAAACTATAAAAATAAATCCTAAATTACCTCAAGCATAATAAAATATTAATATAGAGTGGAAACTCAAGATACCATAAAAATTATGTGAATTAAATTCAAAGTGGAAAATATGTGAGTAAAGTTGAATTTCCATTTGGAAACAGGGAATGATAATAGATACAACATCAATTTATTTTGAAATTTTGTGAAATACTCGCAATATAAGAATATAAACATAAAATATCACTTCATAAATGAGATAACAAAGAAACGTTATCTTAAAATAAAGAATATTTCCATAAATGAGAAAATTGGATATATTATAATGAATTCAGTTTCCAAGGAAATGTTTCACCATTTACAATTGATGTTGGGAGTCAAACATTCTTCAAAATATTGATAATAATTTTTATTAAATTTTTATTCCTTTTATTACATTGTATTTGGTTAAAAATGGATTAGGAATATATAAATCTAGGATGAAATTATAAAGTAATGGGGGAGAAAATCATGAGTCAATTATAAAAAACCATTAAAATTTATATGTGAATTATGAAAAAATCCAATAATTATTTATATTCAAAATATAAAAAAACTAAAAATGGGGTATTTCAAGTGGTTGTATGATTATTGTTAGATTTTTTATTAATTATTCCCATGTAATTATTAAATAATTATATTCAAAAAATCTAATGTGGTAGATTGAAGAGACCATTGAGTATGTATTTTAAAAATTATATTATCATTATCATGTTTTTTACTAAGTAATGAATACTCTTGAAAAAAGAAATTTAATATTTGGTTTGATGTTAATAACCCATATTTTGAGTGTAAGATATGGTATTAATTTTTGAGTGATTAAATATATTTTTATTTATTTGGTCGTTGTTTCTATATATATATTTTATATATTATCAACATGAGAGTTATGAAATTTAGCAATACTTGCTAGAATATTTGGAAATAATTTTGAGAAATATAGAAGAAGATTGAAGCTCCTATAAAATTCAAGAATATTTAAAAAAAATTGGTAAGTAAGTGAAATGTAAAATATAATTGGAGTTCACTGGATAGTGGTTGAAGCATGTAATAATATAATTGTTATAGAACAATGATTTAAGTAAGATATCTGGGATGTAATATATCAGATGAAATAATAATAAAATTTTGCTATACACCGGGTGAAAATCAATAATGGTTTGTTGTATATGATTGAAGTTTCAATTAAATAGAGTATGATCTAAGTCTACAATATTAATATATAATTTGAATCTCTCATGTAAAGTGCATAAATGTTAATAAATTACTAACTATTTAAAAATGAAATACAAGTTGTATAGTGTATCTCTAAACATAATCAGATGTATCACAAAATTTAAATAATAAAAAATTTTCTAAAGTGGTGATTTAAAGATTTCTTAATAAAAAAATAATCAATATTCTATACAAGTATTCTTGATATAACTTCATCATGAAATATTATTAATTGTCTATATTGAAACCCCTTCTTAGGTTAATGGTGAAGTTGAGGGTAATAAGGCAATCCCCATGCAATGTTCCAGAGGTTTGTAACTAGAAACAAGTGTATAGAAAAATTAAATGAGAGTTATTTATATCTAAAAAATAAATGTAAGAAAAATATTATGAAAAATAATATATATAAATAGGTGTGAGTATATATATATATTTAGAAGGTACCTTATTTAAAATTCCAATGTGACAAATTTGAGAAGAAAATACCATTGTATCCATGGGTGTAAGATATAAAATAAAATAACCAAGAAACCATGAATAGAATCCATAATAAAATTTTATACCCTATATCTCACCATAATCACACTATACAAAATGAAATATATATGTATAATATCATGCATGCTAGTAACAAAATATCAAGAAGGGTCTTTTAATCCAACTCCTAACATATAATTTTTTGTAATTCTCAACATCCAAACGAATGGCTCCATTACTTAATCACATATAGTATATAAAACTATCAAAACAAATCAACATTATTATTAAATAAGGAAAACATATACATAATCATGTCATCCACATCATCTCATCATCAGTATCATCACAAGAGAGAGGGTAATCTGATACTATTTAGTTAGGCATACAATATCACATGACCTAATTTGATGGTGGGTCATGACTGACATCATGGCCCTCCCCCAAAAGTAACCCTTCTGGGTTAGTAGTGAATATGAGAGTGACACTCGAACCCCACCTACAATATTCCATGGGTTAAATACTAGCACCTAATGTATAAAACGTGCACATTTGGAAGGAATTGCCCTCAAACTTAAAAGGAAATGATAAAAACTATAAATAAAGTCCATTATAATATATAAAACAAATATCAATACATGGAATTTCATTCAATAAAAACCCAAGAAGTAAATATACCATAGAATATCCTATGGAAGTTCTATAAAATACCCGTAACTCACAAACCACCAACTTGAGCTAGTAACAACCAACATAATCACTAAAACCCTCATTAAAACTTGAAAAAAAATATTTTTATATATTGGGTTGAGCATATTGGTATACTCAATAGGATCCTCCCTAAAACCACTCATGAAAAAAGGAAGAATTATACAAAAGATCATTGAATAAATAAGGGATATTAACTCAACCCCAAAATAAGGTTATCTATACTCACATCCACACTAAGGCTTGTTCACAAAATATTACATATAAGTAGGTGGTATCACATCAAAATCACATGAAAAGAATAAAGTTAATATCCTTCCACATTCCCATTCAATCAGTCACCCTAAAGCCCAAAATTTTACATCCTAGTATTCTCATTCCTTCCTAAATTCATATTCCACATTTTTTAAAATATATTAAATCCATATTGTCATCAAATTCCCATAACCACACAGTAAGACTAAGAGTCATTATAGTCTGTGTAAGTATACATTATACCTTAATAAAATCAAGATTATTGATAAATACACATATTGTAAACATAAATAGTTATATCCTGAATAAAATTATATGTTATAACCTTAATATTCTATAACACTTAGATACATGTTTGTAATTATCATGAGCCAAACACCCCATATGATTACATTTCCTATAATTATAATCTTATACAACTTTTACATACCTATATATCTTACTATATATATAAGGGAGATGAGCTATGGTTATTTAACCATCTATATCTTCAATATCCTTGATGTTGGGAGAAAACTAAAAACCTAAAACCAAATATGGGCATCGATTGCCCAATCGAATCAGGTGGTGGAGTGAAATAAATAATAGATTATATTAAATAACGTCACACAAAACCATTTTATAAGAATCTTTCATACTCTAGACTTGGACAATATCTAACATCACAGATGAAAACCCAACATTCATTTCCAAGGAATAGAAGGATAATATAATTTTATTAACATGAGAATAAAGTTTAATCATTTTAACTAATCATTTACTATTTATCAATTACCAATTAATTTAAAATAACCCAACATGAATTCTTGGTTATAATTTACATTATCCCGTTAAGACAATGTGTTTTTATATTTCATTAAATTTACAGATTCCAAGTCTAAATGATTTTAACACCATCTATTCAATGGATTTCCATTTAAAATACCATTAAAATAATCAACAAAAATTTATGTTAGTTCATTTATATTTCATCATAATTCTATAATATCATGTATTATATGACATAAAAAGACATATCTAAAGGGAGATAAGTTCCCATAATGAAGTAGGAAAACATAAACGAGTAACAAATAGGCACAAAAACTAAGAAACATGTCAAGAAACAAAGAAAGGATCCCAAATAAAGTTAGGCATCCTATAATTGTAACATCCATACCCCACACATTGGTTTGGTATGATTGGAATTCTAATTTCCTTGTGTTGAATTCCCTTAGTTACTAAAGGATATAAATAAATTCTAAGGGTGTAATTAAATCATTGGGGGGTGATTTTCCTTTTAAACACATACACAACTTTTAAAAGGAAATAATATGAAGGAAAATATAGTAGAAAACATAAACTACAATTTCAAAAGATGCAAGACTCAAGGAACCGATGTGGAATAACTCTAGGCCCCAAGACTCAACTAATTCCCAATATCTATCATGAAAAACACAATAAACAACATTCAAAATATCTACTAGTAAAATATGAAACCTTACCCTTACTTGTATAATGAAAAAAAACATCTAAAATCACAACAACATGTATATAAAGGTGTTATTATATTGACTGAGTAGGAAAACCACAAGATTTTCTATCCATGATGTAAGGAAAAGCAAATTTTAGTTTATGGTTTTATATAAAATGTGTAAAGAATATTAACTAATTTTTTATCAAAATTTATTTTAAAAAATAAGTGGTAATAATTATTTCCATATGGAATATCCAATCAAGAACTCACATGACCTTAAATGCAACCTTCCTTTGAATATTCCAAATTATCAAGTAGAAAACATTTCCTTACAGTCTCAAGTTTTCACTTGGTTGTGAACCAATGTGAACCCCAATATAGAACTAGTGGAAAATTTCAAACCAACAAGGCCCCATGTTTATACAACATGAAACCACACCAACCATGTGTATGCAAAATTCTCAAACAAAAAAAATCATTAAGTGGATAATTTTTCCATTTTATTATTTAATCAAACATGATATGCATTAAACAAAAGAATTCCAAATTAAATCCATGAAACTAAGTAGGGAATTTCCAGAAAAATATTTAAATAATTTCTTTTATAAAAAATAGTCATCAAAATTTTGAAATCTAATACTTTAAGTTCTATAGGAAGTGGATAAATATGGGATCTACCTACCAAAGTGTTTTACCACATGGTAAGAGCCAAGGGAAAAAAGTTCTTTTATAATAGAATACATCCCAAAACTATATCTAAAATCATATTGTTCAAATTTCTAATAAAGGGGAGAAGGAATGAGAGAATTAATTGAGTAAAAATAATGTTAAAAACTTCCCAAAATGATTTCACATGTTTCATATTCAACAAGCATAACTCCCCCCAAGAATTGGCAGTAAAATCAATCATTTCAAAAATATCATCGATCAATACCACAATGTGTGGATTCCCACAGTGGCCATGGTGCCTTGAATTTAACCTTGTCTAGGGATACCCACCATGAGAAATTAAAGAACACTTCTCTATTTTGACCTAATATTCCTTGGTCCATGGTGTGGTGTGGCCTCCCATGATGTTTCCCACAATGAAAAAACTACTTGGGACTCACTCTAACATAGGGCCACCATCCTAAATATTATATCATTTTGTACCTCTATGTTTCCTATATTTGAAGCCTCATCACAAAACACTTAAAACTATGAGCATTTCACTACCCATTGTGCTTATGAAAATTACTAAACTCTGCTTAGGCCACCAAAAATCATTCTAACCCATCTTTAACACAAAAAAAATCAACTTAAAATATTATAAAAGAATAAAATAACATATCAAAATATCAAAATTAGGTTGATACATTCTCCCCACTATTTTTATTTCCATACTTTTAATGGTAAAGATTTATAAGTGATTTGGAATAGTTTTACTCATTACTGCAGTATGGATTTATCTCTCTCCCAAGCCTCCTCTTGAATATCACTATGTTTCAAGAATACCCAAACCAGTGGAATACATTTTTAGTGATGTAATTTATCATTTCTATACAATATAAGGATTGAGACATGGATAAATGTATAATTAGTCTCAATTAAGACATGATCCCATCAAATAACATTTCTAGGATCTAGTTGGTACGTCTTCAATTTGATGTATAAAATGCATTATGAATCAAGATGAATCTTGGAAATAATCCAACTTATAAGACCCATCTCCAATACATTCAATTATTTAAAATGTTTTTACATACCAAGGATAAAACATCCCTTGTTTTCCCAAGAAAATATTTCTAATCCTAGTATAAAATCTCAAGAATAAACAATCATCTATAGTAAAAGTTAGTTGTAATCGATGATGATCAGCAAAAAAATGATGGATCTATGTTTTTTACATCCGTTTCTAGATCACTTAAACATTATCATTCATATAATGAATAAGTTTAGGTCCAATTAGTGAAGATTCCCATGTTTCTACCTAACAAAGTGTAGATCGACATGAGTGGTCATAAAATTACTCAAAAGAGTCAATAAGTATCAGGGCCTAAAAATTTTATATAAATCCTACAATAAAGAAAAGTGGTCTTCCTATGAACCCCAAAAAACCATAACACAAGATTAGATAATGTCTTCCAATTTCAGGATATTATGTTCTGACTGTTTGTACATTTAAGTATGATATGTTGTGCTCATGGTCAACTAGGGTCCTTGGGATCATTGTAAGGACTGCCAAAATGGTGAGGTAAATCTTGAGTCTCATTTTGAGACTTTAGAAACCATAAATCCTTATGATTTTACCACATCATGGATATTGAATTTTAAAATATTCTGTACTGTATTGGACTCACAAATTGGAATTAAGTGTTTCAACTTGGTGATTCTATCCACAATCACCCAAACATCATCATGCTTCTGAAGTATCCATGGTAGGATAGTGAAAACGGAAATGGATATCTACTCTCATTTTCAAGAAAATATAGGCATTTCCTATAACATACCAACTTATTTTTAAGGTTCATCCTTTACCTGTTGGTAGGTAAGTAATCACATACCATAATTAGATGTATTTCACTTCATTCTAGACAATAAATAATGGGATTTCATTACCTTATAAATTTCTTAAATACCCATATTAATGGACTATTCAAAATTGAGATATACCAAAAGTATTTGTTCTTTTCATGAAAGTGAAATGGAAATCCATCCTTTGAGACACAAAAAAAATAATCCACTTTCCAATAATCAATGGTCTCCCCACCATTGATGTTTGATCAATTGGTATGGTAGTCAGGATCTGATTATTCTTCCACCTTATACATGTTAATTAAATCTAGAATAAGAGTAAACAATAAGAAAATTTAATTCTAATTCTATTATATACATTCCAAATTCAAGTCAACACTTAGAATCATTAAATAAAATTGGTTAAGATATTCTCTGCCACTTCACTGTATGACTTTAAACTTTGAACATTGCCCCCTGCATTTCCTTTCCTAGTTGTATACACCAAATTAACATCAAAAATACGAATATATTCCATCCATAGTTATTTCCTCATGTTTATGTTTCATTGAGATAAGATATGGTTCAATCTCTTATGATCTATGATGATTGTGAACTTTTCACTATGGAGATAATGGAAACATGTATTTAATTCGTGTCCACCACAAAAAAAACTCTAATTCATGTGTAATATTGTTCTTTTTTTTGTGTTCACAATTTCATTGATCCATAATCTATGACATGGTATCCTTGTATTGTAATAAAACACTACCTAGATCCAGACACAACACAATATACCACAAATTGTTTTCTTGGTTCTACAAAAAGAAGGATAGGTGTCGATGTTAGTATAGATATATTCTCCTGGAAGAATTAATGATAGTTATAATTCCATTTAAATGTAATACCCATTCTTTTTAATGTAATCATAGGGTAAGAGGGACTTAATAAATTCCATAAAAATTGACAATAATAACTTGCAAGTACCATAAATAACTATATCTTAGAGATTTTCCCATGTTCTTCTCATGATCATTTATGGTTGTAGAATAAAGAATGTTATCATCAATAAATACCAAATAAAATTTAAAACTATTTTTAGAGAATAAAAATAATCAGGCCCATAAAAATTACATGTTAATTCACAATACCAAATGCATTGAACAATTATTCATAGTGACCACATAAATATTAAAAATTTGTCTTCAGAACATTATTTTTCCTAACTAGGAGTTTGTGGTACCCTAAGAATGGATAAATTTTTGAGAAAAACTTAGATACCTTAAATTAATAAAATAGATCATCAATTAAAGGAAGATTATATTGATTATTTAATATAACTTGATTCAAATTACAATATTTATATTATAATAAAAGTGAAACTTCTTCCTTCTTTATGAATAATTCTATAGAGGCCAAAAGTGATATACTTAGTCTAATGAATCCTTTTCTTTATAATACTTCTAAATGGATTTTCAAATATTTTAATTCCATTGCATAAATTTAATATGATGGAAGTGAAATTGGATTTTTCTCTAAATGGATATCAATCAAAAATTACACTTCCCTTCAAGTTGGTAAAATAGACAAATTTTTGGGAAACATGTCAAGATATTAATCTATAATAGTAGGAAAATCACTATCCTTAATTTCATTACTAATCCCCAAAGTAACTATTATGAACTGATTAGATATATATCCAACCCTTAGTTCTAAGGGTACTTCTCTACTAGAATTCACATCATAATCACCATTAATGAGATGTTTTGATCCATCAGGGGTTGTAAAACTCACTCACCAAGCATAAAAATTGATATGGCCTTTGAAAGACACTAACAAGTCCATTCTATGGATTAATTCAAATATATTTATTTACAAAATATAAAAATACAAAATAAAATGAATTATATTTTCTTATAGAATAGTTTCCAATGTTAAATCCCTTATGTCACCAATTTACTAAGAGGTTTCTGGGTGTCAATTATATGTGGAATCATTTCCAAATTCAACCCCATTTAATTTACCAAACTAGAAGTAACGAATTAATGAGATGTGATTCCATGAATAAATAGTTTCACAAGCGTATATTTTAGAAGGATGGTACCCAAAACTATTGAGGGGCCTTACTTATCCTCTATGGAACTATGATCAGCACTATACATCTATTTTCTAGATTTTTTTGAGTAATCCTCTCTCCCTTATTGAGGTTCCCCCAAGAGTTTCAAACCAAGAGTGCAGCAGGGCCCGTTGTCGTGTACTAGGATACTGCGGGTCAGCCCGAAACTCCTTGTCATAGTTTTCACTCATGGGTACATCTGTTCCAGAGCTACATCCACTTGTTTGTATCCAGACAGAGATTAAATTGTTTGAAAAAGATTTACTTAATATTTCACCAAAATACCATGAAGTTTTATTATATTTAAGAGATGTCTTAGTGCTACTGGATTCACTCTAACTCACTTGATTATAGGTTATGAAATTTTCACGGTGAGATCATCTTATCAGGACATGAGAGGTCTAAGACTCATTATAATCATTCCCACTAACTAAATTCAGAGTGTTAATACAGTAACATGAATGATGTCCCTTTTGAAAACATCTATGATAGTCTTAAGGTGGTTTCATATAGTTTCTATTTATATGATCCAATCAACATGTAAATTTTCTGACCCAAGAATCCGAGATTCATTGGTTACATTATGATATTGGCATTAGATACAAGAAATATAACCACCCAAAATCAACTAGTTTAGTAGTCTTGGTAAACTAGATACATGATTGAATCTCATATTGAGTCAATAAGGTTTCCTTGTGACTTTTCCATTCCTTCTGTTTTGAAAATCAGAAACACCCTATCTTAAGAAAAATTTTATTTTCCCAAAAATTTATCTTAATAAAGAAAATTTTGTTTCCCCAAGGAAATTTTTCCCTTACCTATGTTTTCATTTTTCATTTTATAGTTTATTTTAATCTAACTCTTTTTATTTATAATTGTAAAATTGGGTTTCACATCTAAAACCTCGGAATCCCCTAAATCCTTGGTTAGAGAGTATTCTATTTTCAGACTCTGAATTCTCTGAAATTTAGACTCTGAATTCTCTGAAATTTATACTCTAAATTCTCAGAAATTTAGACTCTGAATTCTGTGAAATTCAGACTCCAAATTCTCGGAAATTTAGATTCCTACTTCTCTGAAATTCAGACTCATAATTCTCTGAAATTATGACTTTGAATTCAATGAAATTTATACTACTAATTCGTTGAAATTCCAAATCTGAATTCCTCAGAATTCATACTCTGAATTCCTCCAAATTATATAGATTTCAGGTTCTAAATTCTTTGGAAAACAGAATCCGAACATTCATGATTTATAGTCTCCAAGTGTTTTTTTATCATAGACTTCGAACATAATTTTTCCTTAGACTCCGAAAAATTAGATTTGGTTAAGCAACCTTATTTTTCTTACACCTATATAAAATGATAACGTACAATCTGTTTCTAACTAAAAATCTTCTCAGTGACACATGTACGGGTCCTTCTAAGATTCTGGTAAAAATATGATCGTTGGAGGAGGGAGCCAACCGTTAGAGAAATTCTTATAAATAGGAGTTCATTTGAACGATCTCATAATAACTAAGAACTGATGTTCATCACTCTAGAGATTGTATGCTGCTGATGTTATTTCTAGAGAGATAGACTCTCATGCCTTGTACGTAATGAACATATTGTTTAACCTGCTTCATGTGACTCTGATTTTTGTTGTGTACAATTGTGGGCTTCTGGGGATATAAAGATAGAGGTTCCTACTACCTTGAAGTTAAAGGTCTAGCATGGATAGAAAGACAGATTATAATGTTCCTATCGATGGCTTACCCTGGGTGTTGGTAAGACATACCTTCTTAAAAGTATAAATAAAGGTACTTTTATCGAATGTTATTTTATACCCTACTCTTTGGGTTAAAAGATTTCAGACTTGTTACTTGTTTTGGTTTAAGTTTATTTTCATTTTATTTTGATAAAGTAAGAAAGTATATCTTTATTATACTTTCGTGTTCTTTTTTATACTCTAATAATTAATATTATATACGCTTTAAGGTAGAATCTTTTCCATGTAAAATTTCCTTAAGTTTTATTTTCAGAACCATATTTCTGGGACCTAGCAAGTTTATATAACTATAATAGGTCTTGGGAATTTACCTTGTTTGACTTTGTTAAACATAGTATTCCTTAAGTTTAAAAATGAATGTTTTTAAACATATAATTCACCCCCACCCCTATTTTAATTGAGCATCTACATTCATATTTCGATCTTACATATCATATTACAGTTGAAAACATTAAATAAAATATATTATTTTCTTTTATAAAATTATTACACCCATTATAATATCCTTATATATAAATTATAGTAAAAATCCGGGAAATGTGAGAAAGAAAATATAACAAAGGGGTGAGCTTAGATGCTCGATAAGTGAATACGTGTAGTGGATGCTATCATAGAATAAATTAAACATGAATAATATAGGAGGAATTAATGATGATCAAATAATTCCATATAATAAATCACATGATCTTAAGATATATCCATGGATATCATAACTTTTATAGAAAAACATATGTATATCAACATATTATTCCATAATAATAAAAATAATAATTTGGGACATCTAAAATTTTTCATCGAGGCCTTGTTTCATGACATAAAATATAAATGGGTATGACATTAGATAAATATCCAACTTGTTTGGTCTCATGAGAAAAACTAATTCATTAAGGGGCTATGTAATTCTCATCTTCAATCATCTCTTAATAAGTCCATTACATTCATCATATGAATAACAATAAAACATAATCAATATTCCTTAACAATCAGTAATCATTCGTATTGTAAGAATGAGCATACAAAATTTCAATGCTTTCCCAGTAAAAATGATCATAAGTTATCCAGATAAATATAGTGGGTGGTTTTATTAGATTATATCCTAAATAAAGAATAATATTTCCAAAACTATGTTTACGTATACAAATATATTTTAAAAAGATATCTACAAAAACTCTTGTGGAAATTATCCTTTTTATTTTGTAATCAATTATTTAACATCTAAAAATTTCCAAAATATTTGGAAAAAAATCATTTGTAATGAATCATGGAAAAATATTATTTTAGAATTAAATAAATTAGTATTCATTATGGTGGGAAAATATGTTCATGTGGTGTATGTTGAAACAAATATTCTTTTCAAACCTTTAGAAAAATATCCCTTATTTGGTAGATGGAAAGATGATTATTTTTAAAAAAAAATTATGAAAATTTAAAAAAGGATAAAAATGATTTTAATGAATTATATGGGAATACCAAAAATATTCTTGAAAACCTTTTAAATAAAATTCATACATGAAATAAAATGAATCTTGACTAAATTGAAAAATATTTTTGGTGTTCCTTTAAAAGATTATTTTGGTCATTTTGAGTGAAAATTAATGTAAAAATTATAATAATACTTTAGAATATGATAAATAAATATATTATAATAAAATTTATGTGTTTCTAGATAGAATTATCATATAAATATTGCAATGGAAACATAAAAATAAATAATCATGAATAATGATGAGATTGTTAAATAAACCCTTACCACTTTGGTTACTTTTGAATCAAAACACCTTGGATGAGATAATTTGAATTGTAAAATTAAATAAAATTAATTTATAAGGATAAATGATATAAAATTATAAATGGTAATTATATACACCTCATAAAAAAATAGGTTCATCACATCAAACATTTCTCAATGAAACAATATTTGAGATGAAGAACCCTTACCGCAAGGCTGACTTTCTTTATAAGTGATTTTAACAACTTTTATAATTAATTTAAATATATTATACTTATATAAAAAATAATATACATACTTATAATATCATATATGATCCACTTATAATATTTCAAAACATTTTTATTAAAAAATATATATTAAAATCCTCTTTTCTGAGTGTTAATTATTTCATTTTCTCATGTAAGTTTCAATTCAATTGTTTTGGTCCATGCATAATTATCATGATTCCTTCATAACCAAAATTTTAATCATGATATATATATATATATCATATATATTCATTATTTATATATTTATAATTATTCATTAAATTTATACATGAAAAATGAATCACATCTCTTCATGGAGGTGATAGTCCACACGTACTCATGAGAGACAATATCATTTTTTTAGTGACTAGAAGGGTAAGAATTTAAATGGTATATTATATTTACAAGACCATATTTATGTCATAAAAATAATATATATTCACTATTTATATCCTTATAACCATATAATTAAATTGGAAATTAAAAATTAATGGCATGGCTATATGAAGACAGTATGTCATACGTACGCACCTAGAATGTTTTTATTTTCCTTAGGATGGAAAAGAAATGTAAAATTATTGATACATAATAATAATAACATATAATTATATTTATGATATTTTAATCATTATTTTAAGATGGTTATAATATATTAATAATTATTATATGAAGAAATAAATTTTATAGAGTCTGTAAAAATGATTACCTCTTCTTCTATATGCCTCATTTAGATCCCTTCTTAAGGACCCTTGGAATGATCTTTTGTGAAGGCCAATAATTATAATTCATGGATTATGAATTTAAGAAGATAATTGGTTAGGTTTTTTTCAATATAGGCATCTTAATGTTGTGAAAATAAGAGAGAGTATGGATGTCCTTTTATAAGGGATGGAGGGACACACATGTAATTAAAAAAATATTTAAATTCAATAAATTAATTTTCATTTGAAATTGGAACCATGTAGATCTAATGTCAAATATAATATAGTATACGGTATAACTTCCTCCATACAAGGATGTATTTGTTGTTTTAATTGGTAATTTTAACCTTAAATTTAGGTTTAACCTCTTCTATATCCAATTTTAACCATAATCGTAGAAACAAATTTTTCAATATTAATGGGTTTTAATTTTACTTATAATGTGAAAATTTGCTCATAAATGGACAAGGGATAAAACTTTAACCCATTTTAAATCCTAATTTAACTCCTTCAATATTTTTAGGGCATTTAAATAAATTAATAAATTATTTTATAATAATAAATATTGTTAATGTCATTTTAATAACTATTCACATAATTTGACTTAAAAGACATCAACAAAGCAATTGAATTATAATATTATCCATTTAAAAATATTTTATACAATATTATTGACTAAAAATTCATTTGTAAGCATAATTAATCCAAAATATATTAATTTTCATTTTTTTAATTTTATTTACATTAATTTCTCACTACTAGAACAAGAACTATGTCAGCATTGTATTAGAGTTTAAGGTAATTATATAAAAATTAAAAATTAGAAATAAATTAACATCATGAAAATAATTTCATCGTTATAAAATTAATCATTCACCATAATTAAAAAATTATTTTTATCCCTATGTTAACATATATGATAAATTTAAAATCAAGAGTGACATTTTGTATTTATCTTTACTTAAAATATTATACTGGTTATTATTAACAAAAAAAAGATCCATGTTTCCAAAAATTTGAAACATAGATGAGGAAGGTTGAACTACACTCATCTAGTAGGGTAAAGAAAATTTTATTTATATTTTAGAACCTTTTTCATTTTTAACCTTAATTAACTCGATTTAACCTTTACTACGGTTAAAAATATTTAATATAGTTACTATTTATAATGACCAAAAATGAAACACACCTCATTAAAAAAATTTACTTGATGATTCCAGATGTGGAATATATTTTCAAGATACTGTCTCTATAAATTTTATAAATTAATAAAATTTAAATTCACAAAACACAAGGAAAAACAATTTTTATAAAAATGGATTTTAAGGAAAATAATTAACTTATATAAAAATCAGTATTATTACTAATTAAAATAGAATTAATTAGATTATTATAAATAAAATGGGTCCTATTTTACATTTATACTAAATCAAAAATGTTATGGTAATTTTAAGTTATTTTATAGAATTAAAATAAATGATAGTATTTTAAAATTTGGTATTTTCACTATTCAATAAAAAATTAGTCATTTCAGATATATCCCCAAATTTAACCCTATGTTAATTTTGATAAAATTTTAATGTTCTTAAATTAAAATTTATAAAATTGGTTTAAATAAATTATAATTTCCATTCACAAAATGTAATAAAATTTTTTTTTTGAAGAAAATTCATTTTTGAAAAATAAAATGACTTCACAAAAAAATGATTTTTTATTTATTAAGAATTAATACATACACTTTTATTTATTAGGAATAGTATGCATATATTTTATAATTTTGTTACTCAAATTCATACATTCAAATTCAAAAACTATGTTATAATGTCCGCGTTTAAATAATAATATTTTTATAATATGTCACAATATAGTTAAAGATCGGTGTGGTGTGTTAAGAAAGCTATCTTGTATAGTATTTGGAATGTACCATGTTTTGTAATGGCTATAAAATTAAAATATAATTTCATAATTTTGTTTGGTAGATGGGATGAATCTTAAACCAAAGCTTAGGAATGTAAATCTAAGAGCTTTAACTTGTAAAAGTGTTGTTTTCAGACGGGTAATAAGGAATGGTAGGTGTATCGGGTGTTCAGTTGAGTTTCGAGAGCATCAGGCTTCAAAATCCCAATTTTTTAGAAATATATTGGGAGGAACGCTATTAGTGATAACAATACCCATCATCCATGTTATCCATATAGGTTTTAATGGTTTTTCAAACCATGCTTTCTAGGCCACACAACTATGCAAGGACTCTATAGATTATTTCACTAGTGAGTGCATGGGTTACACACAGTTTGTTACACAATGTGCCAAGCATGTTCGATGTGGGGTGATGAGACAATTCCAGGGGTGATATTTTTTTATAGTTTTTCTAGCTATGTGCATGAACTGTGTAGGGTGTGGATATTGGGAAGTCTGAGCTTCACAGATGGTTCATGGTTAGAAAACCCAAGTGGCCTAATTGTGTATCTATTATAAAGGGGGAAATGTTCATTTTTTCCTTCGAACCTAAAACAGTTTTGACCCATTTTTACCTTCCATTTCACCCAGTCAGCCCTCTATTCATACACCCTCTCTATCCTCATCTATGCTTACATGGATATTTCCCATTCTTGGTCTAAATCGAACTTCATTGGGTGCATTATAAGCGTATCTATAAGCTCTTTGATCCACTTCATTCATTCCTTCATTTATCATTCCATATCAAATGCTAAATCCATGGATCTATTTTACCTTATTTTCAGGGTGTTTCCATAGGTTTTTGTTTTCTATAATTCTAGATTGAATCAAAGGTCTGTAACAGACGATTGAATCTTCCTTTGTATAAGGTATGTGATCTAGTTGTTTTCCCCTAGAGTCTCACTTGTTTATAAAATATTTCATCATGCCACACGTCAAACATTCCATGTGTCTCTTCTTAAACATGAAATTAAGTAAAATAAATTCTTAGATCGGGACCCAAAACCCTCTTATATGGTTGGAGGTCAACGACTTTAATTAGAACCACCTATTATGATGAGTTTTACTATAGGATTCTTACACTGTCCTTCCCTAGTGAAAACCCCACCCCTAGGGTGTGTTCTTTAAATGCATGGGAACAATTGTAAATGCATTAATTAATTAAAAATTGTTAGATAAACCTTCTCATCCCTAATAATATATGTTATGGTCAACAATGTCAATTAGATAATGTCATTAGTTTAATTAAATGTGTTGTAATAACTTATATTATTGAAGGGAAAATCTTGTCGCCTATAAAACATGTGTCATGCATGTTACCTCCAACTTCTAACTAACAGAAAATTAATATTTGGTATGGGTTGGCTTTCATAAACATCATTTCGGGGACACTAACGCACCCTTAAAAACACTTCCCATATTATTCATGGGCAGGGTGTCCCTTATTATTCATCGACATAGAATTCCTTATTATTAATGGTTATTGAGTCCCTTATTATTTATGGGAATAGTGTCCCTTATTATTCAAGGGCATGGAGTACCTTTTTAATCATGGGTAGTGTCCCTTATTCTTCTATGAATGATGGGAATTGGATCCCTTTTTAGGATACTTAGCCATAGATCCCCTTATAAATTGTGATAGTCAAGCATGAAGTCCCTTATATTGATACTCGGGCATGTCAACCCATAATATTATTCCATGAGACTCTTGTGGCTATTCTTAGACACTTTAGTTACGCCTCGGGTCTTGGATAACACTATATATCTATAAATATGCCTATAAATGATAATCCATATATAGTCCATATATATAAATAAATATTTATATACTTATATATATATATATATGGTGACACGTCATTGGATATATTCTAGTTTAGGATGAAGTAGGTATTGTCAGCCAGGTGTCCCTTAGGAGAACCCAAGATTGACTAGTTATTATTTATTTATTTACTATCTTATTGGCATACCTTCACACTACTATATTTTATATTTACAAAATATATATAAATTTTAAACCATTGTTGGTGGCCTACTGAGTATATATCACACCATTTTTATGTCGTTGTTTAGCTCCTAATAAGACCTTATTGATAAAGAGTTGGGATCATGGATTTTTCATTCATGCTTTTATCTTTGTAGGAAAGGATGGAGTATGGGAGTAGAGATCTGAGATAGTGATACATTAAAGATTGGAGTTGGGTATTTTATTTATTTATTTCCATTTTCATTCTATCCTTGTGTATTTTATTTTATCTCTACTTCAATATATTTATTTTATATGTTTGTCGATTGTATATTATAGAATTTTCATGCATGACTATTTAAACATTTATTACTGATTGTAAGATATTATCTTATACTATTCTATTTATTTGTTTCCATTGTTCCATATTTAGGATTTTGTACATTTTTTTTAAACCAAATGGTATGTTCTCCACATTTTATCGTTGTTAGACCCCCACTGCTTGTCAGTACCCTCTGCCATATGGGGATGCGTACTTAAAGTTGAGTGACCAACCATCTCGGGGCGCTGTTATATTGGATCCCTGGTTGGGAAGCTACTAGTGGTATCATATCTTTATTTTATTTTGTCTCACTATTTTTGGATAGTAGACAGGTGACTATGAACATGTCACCACTTAGTAAATATCTTTTGTATGTGTTTGGCCAACCCACGTAGGAGGGAAAGATCAAGTTACCTAGTATGGGACTATTTTTCAAAATGATCTATTATTACAGTTGATTATTATTTCACCTTGGTTCATTGTTGTAATTCTTTGTGTTACTTGTGTATAGATTATGGATATTTAAATTGGGCTTGGTATGGCAAGGAAGGGTTATGCATGAATCATTATAGTCACATAGGGATTTAGATTCCATGCATATTCAATGCCATGTGCATTTCATTTTTTGATTTACTGACACTTATTTGATATTCCATGTGTGATTATTCTTCATGATTTCCTACATAATATGATTATTTAGATTCTTCCTACATGTATTTTTATAATTATGATATATATAATTTTTTTACTAATGTGTCTTCATCAACCAAATTGGATTATTCCATATATCTTGATGGTAGCACCTTAATTCATCAGTTATGACATGTTTGAGCCATGATCTAATGGTTTCATGGGATATAACATGAATGATTATGATTAAATTGGTACCAAATACAATTTATGAAGAGTACGTTCCTCTAAAAATTGGAAATGGTGACCCATATAATTGAACCATTATATATGGACCTATTATATTTTGAGACCAAAGGTAAGATCTTGTTGAAGTTATATGAATGTGAATTGTAACTTATAAGGGATTATACCATTATAACTTGGTAATGGTGATTCATCTAAATAAACCATGAAATATATTTATTTATATATATATATATATATATTCTAAATTTAATTTCATGCAGAAAATGGTTTCCTTTATAATGGATAGTACCTCTATTATTTGGGAATGATATCCTCTATGACTAAATCTCTAAATGCACAACTAAACCCAATTAGGTCATTTCAGGAATGTTGCTTATGAAAAATCTGTATGTAGTTGTCTTGAAAACAAGATAACTTAACTGTTATGGGTTTCATTTAAATGAATCTTAGTTAAAATGATAGGACCCTCATAGGTCACATTATTATTTATATGCTTTAGTACATAGCCCCATGGGGGTATGATTTTTCTAAAAAATGGAATAGTTTTTTAAAGTGTGTAAAGAATCTTATATGGTGTTACATATAAACATATAGTGGAATCTTACTTTACCAACCCCCTTGAATTGATAAAAGGCCTTTTATTTGATTTTGATATTTATTGTTATGAGGCTTCTATTAAATAAAATCCTAATTACAAAATCAAGGGTGTTTTCCTCTGTAGATTAAAGTTTAAATTTTATTTAACCATGCCTAGATGTGAGAACTTAAAGAAGAATAATTATTAAATGGTTAATAAGGAAATTATTAGATAATATTCCTAATAGTACATGGAGTCGACTGAATAAAGTGCATCGTATGGTGTGCCTTGGAAACTAGTACATCACATATTTTATATATGATCGACCTTAAATGTTATAATAGATTGGTATCATTTAAAATGGATTAATAAAACCCTTTAATGGAGTTATTATGTTATACCCCTCATTTAAGTTTTATCCTTAGGTATTCTTTGGGAGATGTCTTGAATGGGAATTTGAGCTCTATCATATGTCTCAGTTGGATTATTTTCTGATTTTTCTTAAATTTAAATGATAGGTAGTAAAGTCTTGTGACTTTTTGGGTGTGACTATGGTTTTAAAATTTTGTGCCTTATGTAGAGAAGAGGTTGGACCATTGAGGTAAACCACTTGGATATAATAATCCAGTATAACATTGAGATGAGTTTCCAATCAAGGTAGGTGCTTCCCATTTGATCTAGTTGAGTTAGTTATAACTCTTAGATAAATAAATGACACCCCTGGGTGGATAGGTGGCTATCTGGTAAGGGAACATCAAAAGGGGTATTACCATATATAGATTCTAGTTGATTTTCAGATCCTTATCCTTAATTTTAACATTGTAATCCTCTAGGGAGTAATCCTCTATTTGTATTTCTTATGGAGACTAGGTCCTAGTAGGTCTATGCTTGGAAGGTTATTTTATATGACCCCTGTAGGTTGATGATTATTTACCTACTTCATTTTTCCACTTCAAAGAGATTTTATAGGAACCTTAGATGTTTTGTTATAGAGGCCCTTAAATAGGTTATAGTTCTTGTGTGAGATACCTTAGGGATGTGTGAATGGACCTAGTGTCCCTGTTTTGAGACTTGATCTGTAGGGATAATTGGAATAACTTGATGCCCTTAGCCTTGTCTCAAAACCTATTAGGTTATTACTTGGATATTACTACGTCAACCATGAGAGAGGTTGGCCTATGGTTTATGTTCTCCTTAAAGTCAATGAACATGTTTTTATACTCTTCTTGAGATTGATGAATGGAAGGTGATCCGATTTTATGTTATTGGCATGGTAATGATTGATTTTTCAAGGAATAACCTAGGTTACTTAAATATAGAAATTGGATTCAGTGGAAAGGAAGATTTAGGTTCCTATCCTATTTGACTGATTTCTTTGTTTTAGACACTTTTGTTTTCGAAAACAACAGCTTGAGGTGGGGAATTCAGCTGATAAATCATGACACAGGTAGGTTCCAATTTTTGAAGTGTGTATCCAAGGGAGATCCTAGTATGTTTATAACTAATGTGTAGTACATCATGGTCAAATTGATTTTTTTTATGGAAACCCCATGGGAATGTGGGTCGATTCTGAAACTGGGTTGTATGGGAAGTAAACCTATATTGTATGGAAGGCTAGCTTGTGCAGGTTCCATGTAGTGACTATTAAAAATTCAAATCAATTAATTTCCATGTTTGAGCCAAGGATCTGTGGTGTCAAAGAGGTGATTCTGTTTGGCATAGTGACCTAGAGACATAAATTGGATTAAATGAAACACCTTATCATAAAGGATAATTCATAAATAATTAGGGATATGTGATATGGCTTACCCATAGTTCAACCTTGAAACACATTGTCAGGAGACATGGTGTCTGGTGTCCGATAAGGAAAACACATCCTTTGAGATGAGATAATGTATTAGGAAGTGTTATACATTCCTATCAATAATATCCTGGTGTAATCTTATTTATAGATGATGGTACCCCTATCAGGATATCATATTGAGTACACCGAGAGAGTGTTGGATATACGCCGATATATCTATCGATCATATTCTTTTTTTATGAAATGACTCCATGATAGTGCGCTTGTGTAGAGATTTAAATAATCCATATGGTGTGTAGTATTCATGTGGAACTTTAAGGGCTGTGACCCATATTCTAACATAAAATAAGATAATGGCATAAAAACTATCCTCAGTGAATGAGTGAAAATGTGGAGTACTTTTTACATTAGAATTTGGGATGATGGAGTTATTATACATGCCATCCATTGTACCTAGGCATGGGATATGGTAATCAAGAAATCATTTCACTGGTGTGATGACTAAGATGATCCTAAGGTGGGGAGGAATTTCATCAGTCACAAGTAGATTAACCTCATGTAGGAAGGGTATCTGGATCACAGGGTCATTTGTAGCATGTTCATTTGGGATCTCTTATCCCGTTTAATTAATTCAGAAATGTACAGATGGAATAGTAAGTTACAGATGTGAATTCGATTATGGATTTGGGTGAAATTAAAAATGGGTGTTAAGAATGGAGTACCTTCTAATGATTCATGGATGCGAGATCAAGATAGTGTTGGTTCAAGTGTTATAAAACAAAGATGATTTTTTGGAATATGGTTTGGATGGAAGACATCACCATAATTCAGGTATAGGATTTGGTATTAATTCTTGGAGCTATCTTGCTATGCCTTGGGATAAGGATTTAGAATCTGGTTTTGGTGTGGTGTTGGCTGTTGAAGCTGAGCACATTCAGAATTAATCATCTAGAGCATGTTTAATTTGAGTTTTATATTTTAATTTGGACTGGTTAGTAAGGAACATCATACATCACATTGTGAGCTAACATGGGTGAAATTTTAAGGTCGTTCATGGATTTTTAAGGAAAATTTGGTGCAACCAGTATAATTTTGGTTGACCAATGTTTGAATATTTTGATCAAATTGGGGACCAAGGAACGTTTCCTCATGTGTAATATGTTAAAAGTTTTGGGAGTGTTACTAGGATACTAAAGAGATTGTATTTAGTAAATTATGATAGTGGAGGTACTGTAACTCATAATTAGATATTAAAAACTCAAACCTATGGGGGGGTCTCCATCGTCCTGAAGATAAAATAGATAGTGACATAATCCCTACATGATTTGGGTAGTCTTATGAAAATGTTTTCTTGAGGGTTCAATATTGACAATAAGTGTTTTATTGAGTTTTATTGTCTTCGGTATCATGTGATTAAAGTAGCACTTGCAGGTCTATTGGGCATGGAAAATCAAACACGGTTGTTTCAGTTGAAATTTCATGAACCATGTAGGTCAGGTTATGTTTTTTTTCAAAGTCTTGTTATGGATGACACGTTATACGTTGGGGAGATTTTAACAATAAAAATTTTGTAATAGGTTTAAAAATCCAAGAGAGTAAAGTTTTCATTTTCTATATGGGCCAAATTTTAAACTCATCTTTGAAATTTAAATCTAGGAGTTATAATACATAAAAAAATTAGATTGGGTTTAAGGATTGATAGGTTTCTTGGGTGTTCATTTGGGTTTTGGGATTTTTGAGCTTTGAAATATAAGGTTTTGGAAATAATAAGGGAGATCCATAGTTAGTGCATCGTTACTACAAACCATGTACCTACACTATGATGGTTCTTGAGGGTATCACATGGTTTGTCAAACCATTCACCCTAGGATTCACATTCACACGAGACCTTTGTAGTTTATTGAAATGGTGATTTCATGGGCTATGCGCAATTTGTTAAACTATGTACCTATATTGTACGTTCTATGGGGGTGAGGAAGTTCTATAGTTGTGGTTTGTTCAGGGTTTATCTAACCATGTTCATGAATTTTGTAGGGTGTAGTGATTAGGTAATGTGAGTTGTATTCTTATCGCACAGTTAGCCACACTTTGTGGCCAAACCATGTTCCTATTAAAAAAGTGAGAAAATGACCATTTTTTTCCTTCAAACTTAAAAGTATTTTCACCCCATTTTATCCTCCATTTTACCTAGGAGGCCCTCCACATGCACAAACCTCTCCATCATCCTCTAGGCTTCTATATATATCCTTTATTATTTGTTCGAGTTGATAATTTTCTGTAACACCTATAGATTTTTAAAATAGGAACATCAGGTTCAATAGTATATATGACACAAAAAACCATGATTAGAAGATAATATAACATATATATAATTTAAGGTACCTTTATTTTTATATAAATCAAATCTTCTTGATTTATTTTGATGCACGCAACAGTGGGTTTAAATGAAACATGATACTCTATTAAAATATTATTATTTAAACATGACCATTACAACATATCCATTAAGTTGGAGGGTATAAATAGTTCTAAATAAATTATAAAATTTTATTTTTTAAACATATATAAAATAAATTATATGGTTAAGTATTTACTATAAGTAAAATAAGAATAATTTTAATGTAAGAAACAAAATTCTAAAAACATTAGTTTTCAAAGAAAATGGTTTCGTCTCTTCTTTATCACCAATGATAAAATTAAATGTTGAAACTTTTATAAAATTTAGATGATAAAATTAAATTATAATATTAAATTATAATATAAAAATTATATTAGATTTAATTTTTAATTTTTTTTTTTGAAATGTATCATTTTAAGATGAATAGTGATAAAATATTTAATTTAAAAAAATTGGCTTTTCATTTAGATTATTTACAAATATAATTTTATTTTAAATTTTTATAAAGAAAAATTATTTAAATTATATGTCTATTAATAAAATTTAGTTCATTGGAATAATTTTAATATCAAATATTGATTTAAAAACATTGTAATCTTTTGAACAAATTCTCTTTGAAAACTCACTTTCTCATCACGTCTTTAGGATTAATTTTAAATTTAATTTTGACACTTATTTGAATTGAATTTGGGAAAATGGATGAAATATTTTTCATTAGAATAATTTATACAATATAATATGATAAAGCTAATTTTTTACAAAAATTAATATTGAATATAGTAAAAATTAATTAATGTGATTAAGGTAAAATGGGTTTATCATGGGGTTAAACTAAGAAGTTAAGGGTTAAAATATCCTAAAAACTTTTAAAAGACTTATTGAATAGAAATATTTCCCACTTATCTTATACTTAATTGGAAACCAGGGTTATTTGAAATGTTTTTTCTTATTAATGACTATCATTTTTGATTTTTTATGGAATTTCCAAGTAATTTCCAAAAGGGTTCCCTTTCCCCACTTATAAAATGGAACTCCCTCCGATAAATTATTCACATTACTCAATAAATTTCACTCAAAAACCCCTAAAAATATATCTCTCCAATATCCTTAAATATATTTTAGTGGTTCAGATCCTCACAAAATACCTTCCCTATGGTCCTTAAGAGGATATACTAATGAGGATTCTCCTTGAGACTATAATTATCTTAACAAATCACTTCCATTTTATTTCTTCTTTTTCAACCATAAATTATTTATTGACACCTAAAATATAATAACACAACTATCTCACATATGTTTATATGTTATTATGTCTATGTAATAATATTTATCAATATCAACTTACATTAAATGGGAAATGAAATCATCGATCGTGTGTACGGTGGACTACCGCCTCACGAACCATTGTATTTTGTTTTCCATCACCACCTTTAAAGGATGGATTTAATAAATTTATATGATATTTATGATATTATTATACTTTTTTATGTTTAACATCACATATAAATTTTTACATTCCATTTCGTTTCAAATTAGATAATGTCACTCGTGTGTACGAAAAACTACTTCCTTGTAAAGCGATGTGATTCGTTTTTCACTTACACTTTACATAAAATGTAATAAGGATAAAATTAATGAATATATATGACATATATGATTTTATATTTATTGTTTTAAATGAATAAATCATCCAATTATTTACTCATTCACTTGTTAAGGGGATGATATTGTTTCTCATGCGTACGTATGGCCTACCATCTCCACGAAGTGAGTCAATAATTTTCCATCTGCAACTTTCAAACATAGTTCTAAAAATGTATATACTGAGTAAATATTATATTTATAACATTATTATAATTAGTAATATGATATATATATATATCATATGCACATGAACTGGAACTTTCATGAAAAAGTGTGCATGAGAAAACACGACAATTAACACCTGAAATATTGAAAATAATGAAATATTATTAAAAATACAGATGAAATGTTATAAGAAAATCATATAGGGTATTATATAAATTATTATGGTTCTATCATAAATTAATAACATGATTAAAACAACTATGAATGAGCTAAATACATGTACGAACAGAATCAAACTAGAGGTAAGGATTTCTTGTCTCACTTTTACTTCCATGAGACATATGTCATATTCACCACTTATTTCATTTGTGCAGTTTATAAAATTAAAATTTTGTATGTAATATAATAAATATATTTTTCTTAATTGTATTTAAATTTTAAATTAATTTCAATTCTTTTATTGGGATTACGATTCAAAAGTTACCAAAGTGGTAAGGGTTTATTTCACAATCTCATCATTATTGGGGATTGTCTATGTTTATATCTACCTTAAGAGAATTATTTAATATTTATATATTAAAATAAATCTATTTTATTCATTTATGGTTATTCATGAACTTCTTTATATAATATTACCATTTTTCACTCTTTAGTACTTAAGAGGATTGAGAAAATGTTTTTAATAAAATCTGACTTTATCTCTCTATTTGGTTGAAAACCATTTTTCTTCAAAACCCTTATTTTATAAGTGTTCTCAAAAAAAAAATTAACCTTTTAAAAATGAC
The DNA here is from genome assembly GCA_963277665.1 of Viscum album. Taxonomy (NCBI): domain Eukaryota; kingdom Viridiplantae; phylum Streptophyta; class Magnoliopsida; order Santalales; family Viscaceae; genus Viscum; species Viscum album. Next base: position 1,069,749,561 of record OY728121.1, on the reverse strand, counting down.
TCTTTAAAGTAATTTTTACCCATTTTTGTTTTTTATGAAAAATTTAAAGGAATATTCATGTCATTTTCAAAACAATGCTTTTTTATCTTTTTCTGAAAATGTGAAAGGAATATTTATTTTAAAGTGTACTAAATGAATGGAATTTTACACCATACTGACCAATGAATGTTTTAATTATTATATTAAATGTTTTATTAATATAATTTTTATATTAATATAATGTTTTTTTAATAATGTTTATTATAATTAAATAGTATTATAAAATAACTCTTATTTAATTAAAAATGTTAAAATAATTTTTTTTCAAGTATCATAAATTTTACTATCCATTTCTCTATGCATATTATGTCCACTATTGATTTTACTAAATAAGTGTTTTATAGTTAAAAATTAAATTTATCATACTTAGATAATTATTATTATAAAATAAATTTAATTTTTTAAATCAGAACTTCTATATTAGGTTAGGTTGAATTTATAATAATTTTCTAAAATACATTACATTTTTATGAATAGTAAAAATGCAGTTTGCGTTTTTCATTGTGTTTAATGACAACATTATGATTTAATAGTTAATATAAAATTTTATCGAATCATAGGGATTAAAATATGATAATAGGTGTCCCAAGTTTCCAATACCATGGGAAAATACCATTGGAAAGCCCATGGTTTTTTAAATACCACTACCGAGGTGTCCATGAAAATTAATAAACAAATCCATCACTTTTTCTATAAATACCCACAAATCTATCCCTTATTTTTCATTATAAATTCATTAAGCATGAATATATGATATTATTACATCCAAATTATTCCTAAAAATTTATCCTCAATCCCCTAAGGTCTCGATATTTTAGGTTTAGGAGTCACTCTTCAAGGTAAGGGAAATATCAACATTTCATTTTCTTTTAATTTCTTTTTTTATGTGGTACGTATTCCAAATTCAAAAAATATGTTATTCTAAAAAAATTATTCTATCCCTTTAATATATTAAAATTATATTATTAATTGGATCACATTTTCCCATCTTTTTTTCCTTTTCTAAAACCATCTTTCATACCCGTTATCCTGTGGAATTTTCTTCTCAAAATTTCCCTCTTTTTCTCAAGAAATTATCTTATTTTATTTTCTGAATGCCCAAAACTATTTATTTTCTTGTTGTATTCACCTATATTTCAAAATGATATATATTATTCTAGTATTAACATACATGAAATCTTCTTTCCTTTTTCCTCGGTTGATAACAACATAAAAATATCTTCTTTAAGCACTTTTATTTTAACAACAATGATTTTGATATGAAACCCATCTCTTTTATTCTAAAAAGGATTTATATGATAATTTTTATTATGATATATGTTTATCATATTAATTAGAAAATATTAAGTTTTGTCCATGATATATCTCTAATTCATTAGGTAAATAATTTAATCTCTAGATATGACATGTTTTACGATACCTTGGAGAATAACCTTAAAACAAATTGATACCTCGGTGAAAAAACATGGTGATATTATTATGAATGAATCAATTAAATGTTGTAACCACATTTCCTTGTTATGATTCATATCATTTTTATTATGATATTTCACTTTATCTTTTTCTCATATCTTTATGATATTCATAAATTTCTTATTGATCTTCCGCAAGATCACAAGTAAAATGTTTCCCTTGTTTTCTATTACTGGGCCTTATGCCCACCCTTTCCTTTGATTTATGTCCCCATGTTTTGACATTCCATAAATGTATATAGGATGTACCTTGAATAATCCTTTCAAGTGGAATATAATAATAATATTATATTTTTCTATGTTTTATATTTCATGTTTCCATGAAACTAAACATTAAAATATCATCTGTTTTTTATAATGTATTGAAAAGTTTATGTAACAAAATTGTGGTATTGCATTGTTCGTATCAAAGGAAGTTTTTGTTATTTTTGGAAATTATGATTTGAAAACTTCAGGAATAGCCTTAAGGATAAGATAAAATATATAAAAACATCCCAGAATTTTGGTTAAATGTTAAGTAAGTGGTTTATGAGCAAATAAATCCATTTTGGGATACAAACAAATGAATGTGGCTCTGGGATAGATCTATATAGGGGTAAAACATAAAACAGTACTTTGAGATATACTTGAATGGGAACTGGTGTATGAAAATGGGCCATTCTGCACTCCTATTGTGAAACTCAGGGGGGATATTTTTGTTTAATCATAGGATTTTTTTGAACAATTATGAAGGATTTATAGAAAATGTAATTGTTTTTAAAGAATAAAATATTTAATAATGGTGTTTTTAAGACATGAAATTCCTTTAGAATAATAATATTATTAAATTAAATACATTTCCTACTATGTTTTTATTTCTTTAAAAAAATTTGGGAAACAAGAGAACCCATGTAAATGGTGAGATAATGCGTTTTAATGGAATTCAGAATGTAAAACTTCATGGGAATGATGAATCAACTTACTTGGAATATGGGAAATAACTTGAATCATGAAGAGAGACTTGATTCATCTCAGTGGGAACAAATTTCCATTGATTCCATTATGCATCAACGACCACCTTCATTTAGTGGATCTACTAACCCATTAATTATTGAAAAGTGGATAAGCTCTATCAAAAAGGAATTTTATATACTTTTTTTCAAGACAAGAGGAATTCCCCCTGGTTTTTTACCACTTTGAGGGAGGAGATGATCAATGGTGAGCGTTGATCAAAAATATGAAGCCAAGAGGAGATATTGAAGCTATGGAGTAGGAAGAGTTTAGGGGAACCTTTTTCAAAAAATAAATTCCCCCATTTGATGGAAATGAAAATGGAGAAGGACTTCATAGAGTTGAAGAATAAGGAGAATGAATCTATGGGACGCTATGAATTGAACATCACAATACTTTCTCACTACACCTCTAGTTTTTTCATAGATCCTAATGGAAAGGTTTATATATTCTTCGGTGGGCTATGATCCCATATATGGAATAATATTTCCAATAGAGACTATGAAAGCTATGACAAGATAGTGAGAAGTGTTATGACGTTTTAAGTGTAGTTTGGTGTGATGTAGTGGTCTCACAAATCTATTGAAAGGGGTAGATCATTGGAGCCATTTTTAGTGAGTAAGTTTGATCCCTAGAGAGGAGTAAATCAAGGGTAGCTTTCCACATGCCACAAATGTGGGAAGAAGCATTCAGTGAACTTCTTACTTGGGAGAATAAAATGTTACACGGGTGGAAGAGAAGGATATATTTCTCTAAACATTCGTCATGAGGTGAAACCTTTACTACCAAATAGTAATGAAATAGAGAAGATGGTTTAGTCCCCACCTGAAGTACAATGCTTCAAGTGTGGATAGCTTGGTAACTTTTCCAATAAATTTCCAAATCCAAAGTTAATGGAGTTGAATCAACATCAACCCCAGCATAGTCCAACAGAGAATTGTTGTTATTTTCCTATCACTGTGGCTAAACTTGAATCTCAAAATGATGTGGTGTATGGTACTCTTGATGTTCTCTTAAATATTGAAAGTACTTTATTTTATTTTGGTTCTATGAATTTCTTTATTTCCTCCATGTTTGGAAAGAATATTTAATCAATCCATGAACTACTAAAAGTAAAGTTATCGATTAATTCACTTAGAGGATTACCAAAAAAATAAACAGTGTATAGAGACTCTAGTATTCACTTTGGTTAGCATAATCTCATCATAAATATCTTAGTCCTTTATATATTTGAATTTTACATTATTCTTGGGATGGACTGGAACTCAAAGTATAAGGTTAAGATCAACTATATAAGCATGGAAATCGTAGTAGTCTTGAATAGAAAACCTATAGTTTTTTTCAAAGGAGATATATCTTGACATGAGATTTTTCTAGAAGCACCAACTGTAGTAACCTTTAGGAAAATTATTGATGAACATTAATAAGGAAATGAATATATATGAATAGATAATGTCCCCATAATTTTGTAATACATTGATTTATTTCTGAAGGAGTTACATGGACCTCCTCCAAAAGTATAGGTATATTTATCCATTGATCTCATGCCTGGTTACAAGAAAATTTAAAAGACCTCATATAAAATGTAAAATGTGGAGCTGGAGGACTTAAGAGGAAACTCTAATATCTTTTGTATAAGGGGTTTATTCGACCGATTGTGTCTCCTTGGAGATCATTTTTTCCCTTTTTTAAGAATAATTTTAGATAAATGTGGTTATACATTGATTATAGAGAACATAACATGATCATGGTGCATAAAAAGTACCCTCCTCCAAGAATTTGTTATTAATTTTACCATATTATTGGGGATAAATTCTTTTCTAATATTGATCTTTGATCTAGTTATTTTCAATTGAGGGTGAAGAAAGAAGTTATTCTAAAACCGCCTTATGATCAAGATACGGGCATTAGGAGTTTGTTGTTATGACCTTTGTCTTGTCTAATGCTTCTATAATTTTTATGTATTTGATGAATAGAGTCATTTAAGGACTTCCTTGATAAATTTTTGGCAGTTTTCATTAATGATATTCTGATATATTCCAAAATAAGTGAGGAGCATGAGGATCATCAAATGGTTATCTTGTGGAATCTACAGAGATTCTATTTGAGAAATTCATAAAATGTGAATTTTTGTAACAATAATTTTCTTTCTTCGAGAACATTGTAACCAATGAAGGAATATTATTTGAACCTAAAAAGGTAATGGTTGTAGATTAGTGTCATCATTCTACAATAGTAATTGATATTCATAGTTTCCTTGGTTTAGTATGATATTATTGGAGGTTTGTGAAAATATTTTCACAACTTTTTAATCCACTAATCAATTTAACTCAAAAAGGGTCTATGTTCACTTAGACAAAGAAGTGTGAAGAAAGTTTCCAAGCAATAGATTTCTTACTGCACCCATGTTATCTCTATCCTATATCTGAGAAAGATTCATTGTTTTTAGTGATGCATCTATGAAATATATTGGGTTAATCCTCATGAAAAATTACAAGGTGATTTCTTATGCATATCGACAGTTCAGGCTTCATGAGTAAAATTATCCTATTCGTGACCTGGAGATAGTAGTAGTTGTTTTTTCTATGAATATATGGAGGCATGGTATTTATGTGGATAAATGTGATATATACATAGACCATCAACATTTGAAGTATATTTTCATAAAGAAGAAATTGAACATGAAAAGAGGAGATGTTTAGAACTTCTTAAGGACAATGATTTTTTAATTCGTCATCATCCAGGAAGATAAAAAATACATTGATGCATTAACTAGGAAAGACCGAGTTGTTTTAGAAATGATGAGGATTCAAGGATATCCTTTTATCAAAAACCTAGTAAAAATAAACATGGGAATTGTAAGGGAAGGGACACCATCAAACCCATCCCAAGTGATTTCTCAACCATAATTACTAGAGAATCAATAAACATTAAAGATAATATACTTTTTTATAGATGAAGATAGAGGATATGAAGAATGAAAAGTCTCCTGAGTTCAATAATGATTAATAAGGTGTACTGAAAATTCAGACAAGGATATATTTTCAATATATTTCATAAATAAAGATAGAGCATATGGATGAAGCTCATACCTCTATATTATCTATAAATATTGGAAGAACTAAAATATATAGGGACCTTCATGATAATTATTGGCGAGATAACATGGAAAAGGGAGATTTCAAACTATACTACAAGGTTCTTGGTGCTTCAACAAGTAAAGAATGAGAAAACTTATTAAAGGGGTATTACAAACACTACCCATACTAGCTTAGAAGTGGGATAATATCACTATGGACTTTGTCACTGGTCTCTTGAAAATATACAAATGAAATAATTTGATATGGTTTATAGTGTATCGTCTCACCAATACTACCTATTTTAACCCTATTAGAGACGATGTCTCTCTTTAACAACTTTCCAGTATTTATGTGAAAGAAGTGGTAAGGCTGCATGGGGTACCATATTCTATCATTTCAAATCGTGATACAAGGTTCACATTAAAATTATATAGAAGTATTTAACCTGATCTGAGTACTGAATTGAATTTTTGTTGGGTCTATCACCCACAAATTGATGGCCAATCTGAAAGGACTATTTAGACACTTTAGGAAATTTTGTGAACATTATCAATGGAATTTAATGGTGGATGGTATCATCACCTCCCAATAGTTGAGTTCTCATACAATAACATCTTCAATTCAAGTATTCAAATTTCACACTATGAAGTTCTATATGGGAAGTGATTTAAAACTCCAACTTGTTGGGATGAAGCTAGTGAGATAAAGCTTCTTGGGCCTTCCCTTGTGCAAGAGATGGTAGAAAATTTTTATGTCATCCAATAACACATAATGAATGCTCAGTATTGGTAGAAGATCTATGTTGAAAATAGTTGATGGGACTTGGAGATTGATGTTGGTGATAAATTATTCCTTAGAATTTCATCTTGGAAGAGATTCATATAGTTTTGGAAGAAAGGGAGTCTCATCCCCATGTACATTGGGCCCTTTGAAATCCTTGATCGCATAGGATCAATGGCATATCGGCTTTCACTTCCACCAAATCATGCTCAAGTTTATTATATTTTCCATGTATCACTCTTATAGAAGTATAGACCTAACCCTTTACATATACTAAATCTTGAAGTTTTATAACTAGAACATGACCTCTCTTATAAGAATAATCGGGTGGAGATCATGGACTGTAGACACAAGGTTCTACACAAAAATACTACCCTCACCATTAAAGTGTTGTGGAGGAAAAACAAATATGTGTAAGAAACATGGGAACTATAGGAGAAAATGAGTCATAATTTACCACACATTTTCTCTTCTAAGTCCACAAGTTGAAATTTTGGGGATGAAATTTATTAAGGGGGGAAGAATGTAACGACCTGAACTTTTTGAATGATAATATTTTCCTGAAATTTTGTGGTATATTATTTTGTACTCAAAAAAATATCCCAATAATAATGAATTGAGAATAATTGAAATGTGACCATTCAGTTTTGACCATTATATGAATTTTTTTCAATATGACCATTGGAAACAATACAATTAATAATAATTTTATATTATAATTTTTATTATAAATAGAAATGATAATGGTTAACTAATGTATAAATGAGAGTTTATAGCCTCATCGAGTAGATTAATAACATAAGAAGTCCATTTTTCAGATCTTGTTAAGGAGGTAGCATCACTAGGCTTCACTCTTGAACAAGCCCAATCTGAGATTCAACATATTAATCTTGAACGAAATCACATATGGTAGAATTCAAGTTAGTGGAGATTACCACTTGAGTGATGTTATCTGAGCTTCCCTAAGAGTCTATCACCATTGCTCACATTAACCTTAGCCTGTATTATGGTGTTATAAGATTTTTTTGTCAAATAATTTGTCACTAAATGTGTAATACCTTTTTTTAAATAAAATTATTATTCCTTTATTTTGTTTAAGATTAATCTTGCTTAAAAATTGAGATGGAATTTGATAAATTGATTTTTTGGGTAAAAATTATACTTTTGAAAGTGATATAAATTATCATATCAAACTAATTTTTTATTAATACTTTTTATTATAATTAAATATTATTATTAAATTACTCTTATTTAATTACAAATGACAAAATAAATTTTTTTTTTGAATTGACAGAAATTTTACTATGCATTTTACTATGCATTTTCTGTTTATTATTATTTTTAATAAAAAACAATTTTTATATTTAACAATAAAATTTCTCAAATTTATATAATTATTATGATAAAATTAATTTCATTTTTTAGATCATAATTTCCATATTATGTTAGGGTGAATTTATGATATTTTTCTAAAATACTTTAGTTTTTGTGAATAGTAAAATTGCAGTTTGAGTTTTTCAATATGTTTAATGATGTAATAATGATGTAATAATTAATATAAAATTATTTTGTATTATTTTGGATTAAAATATTTTAATCATTGTATCAAGTTTCCAATAACATGGGAAAATACCATGGGAATTCCCATGGTTTTTCAAATACCATTACAGAGGTGTATAAGGAAATTAATAAAAAAATCCCACATTTTTTTCTATAAATACCCACCCGTTTCTCCATTATATTTCATTAAAAATTAATTATTGGTAGATATATGATATTATTACCTCCAATGGATTCCCCTCAAGGTGTCCTCAATCCCCCAGGTCCTAATATTTGAGTTTTAGGAGTCACTCTTCAAGGAATGGGAAATTTCAACATCTCATTTTCTTTCAAGTTCATTTTTATGTGGTATGTCTTAAAAATTTCCAAAAATATGTTCTTATATCAATTTTATTTGATCCATTTACTATATTAAGATTCTCTAATTTATGATTTTCCCTTTTCCTCTTTTTTCAGTTTTCTAAAACCATGTTTCATACTCGTTATGCTGCCGAATTTTCTTCTCAAAATTTCTCTATTTTCTCAAGAAATTCAATTATTTAATTTTTTGAATACCCAAAAAATTTTATTTATAGGTTTATTCACCTATTTTTAAAAATTATCTATCTTATTCTCGTATTAACATAAATGAAACTGACCTTCCTTTTTTGTCGGTTAATAATGAAATAAAAACATCATCTTTAAGCACTTTTGTTTTAAAATTCGTGACTTTGATATGAAACCTTTTTCTTTTACTCTACATGGGTTATTTATAAAAAAATTATTATGATATATGTGTCTAAAATTAATTAATACATATTATTGGTTCACCATGATATATATCTGACACATTGGGTAAATAATTCAATATCATGATATTTCATGTTTTATGATACCTTGGTGAATAACTTTGGTGATTTTTGACACCTCGGTGATAACCCTTGGAGATATGATAATGAATGACTCAATTAAAAAAATTTAGCAAAATTTACATGTTATGATTCATGTTATTTTTATTATGATATGTCTCCTTTAAATTTGATCATGTATTTTTGATATTCTTCAATTTCTTATTGACATTCCTCCAGAACATAAGTAAATTGTTTCCCTTGTTTTCCCTTACATGGATTTATGCTCACCCTTTCATTTTATATATGTCCCAAGGTTATGAGATGAAATAAAAGAACTTATGATGATCCTTTAAGATTCATTTCATGTGTAATAGAATAATATTTTATTTTTTTCATGATTTATTTTCCTTATTTCAAAGAAACTAAACTTTAAAATATCCTCTATTTTGTACAATGTAATGAAAATTTTATGTAATAAAAAGGTGGGATGGAATACCATCCTTATAATTAGGTTTTTGTTAGATTTAATAATTTTCTTGGTGTGAACGCTAACAAATAATTAAGAACACTTCCGTTATTATTCCTTGACATGAAATACCTTATTATTCATGGGCATGCTGTCTCTTTTTATTCATGGGAATTTAGTTCTATATTATTCATGGATATGGAATCCCTTATTATTCATGGTCATAGATTCACTTATTATTTATGGAAATTGAATCCTTTATTAATCATGGAAATGGAGTCCCTTATTCTTCTGTGAACGATGGGCATGGAATCCCGTATTATGATACTCGAGAATGGAATCCATTATAAACTGTGATACTCAAGAATTTAAACCCTTACTTTGATACTCAAACATAGTGTCTCTTAATATTATTCAATGAGACTCTTTTGATTATGCTTAGACACGTTAATTACACATCGGGACCTATCTATAACTATGTATCTATATATATATATGGATATAAATTATACTATATATGTAGTTTATATACATACATACATATTAATATACTTATATATATATATATGGTGACATGTCATCAAAGATATTCTACCTTTGGATGAAATAGGTATTGTTAGTCGGGTTTCGCTTAGGGGAACCTGAGTTTGAATGGTTATTATTTTTTTATTTACTCTCTTATTAATATACATACACACTACTGTATTATATATTTATGTACTAGGTATGAATTAGACACCGTTTATGGTGGTATACTGTGTATATCTCACACCCTATCTAGGATATCATTTGGTACCTGAACATAATGGTTGAAGGTATAGGATCATTGATTGTTCTTTCATTTTGTTATCATTTAAGGATAAGATGAAGTATGGGAGAAGAGGACTGAGTTAGTGCTTGTGATGCTATCAATGATAGATCATGTGTCATTTATTTATTTATTTACATTATTAGTCTAGATTTTTGTGTTGTACTCTATGTAGGAAACCATGTGTTACTATTGTACATTTGTTTCTTGTACATTATAACTTGTTCATTCCTGATTATTTATTCATTTATTATTGATTGTCAATTATTATCTTCTACTGCTCTGTTTATTTATTTTCATTGTTCTTTATTTATTCTTCTGGTAAGCTTTTTACTAAAATATAGGGTATAATATCCCATCTATACCATCATAATACCCTCACTAATAGTCAGTAGCCTCTGGTATATAGGGATCCATGATTGACCCCCAGTGGCCAGTTGGTTTGGGGTACCGTTTTAGTGGCTCTGGATTATGGGAAAAAAACTTAAACTATACTTGAAATAACACATAATCAGGTTCCTAAATAAAGAGAACATTTATACAAAGTAAAAACAAGGACATAGAGGAGAAAAATAACATCTAAGTAATAGTGGATAGTGATAGATAACATGGTCATGATAAGGTCAAAAACGGTAAAACCATAAATCAATGAGGCTTAAAAACGTCATAAATTAATCAAAAATGAATGTAAAAGAATAAAAAATTTATCATGATCCTATTTTGATAAATTAGATGGATTATTTTACTATCAAGATAGATAATATAATAAATTATACATTCTTTATTTCATTCAATTCCATATGCTCAATTTCATCCCTTGGTTGTATTTCGATTAATTTCTACTACATCTATTACTCCGTGAAATAAAAATTTAAGATGCATTTTTCATGCCTAAAGCACTAAAATAATATTTTAACATATCATAAGGTCTATAAAATTATGATAATTTATTATTTATGTCTCTAAATACTTATCAAAACCAAAATGTTTTTCAAAAATTATCCAATATGGATAAATATAAAACATTAATCAGTAAAACCTCAATAATAACACCTAATGTTTAACATAAATCCTTCCATAAATAACTAACCTTAAACCTCTATGAAAATAATCATGACTAAGTTGAAAACCTAAAAAGAATATATATTTTGTCCCATATTCTTATTAGATAAATTTAACATTTATCTCTAACTATATTAATCAATCTTAAATTAAAAAATAGAAAATATATATGCCTTATCATATAATCTTAAAAATATGATAATATTTCCCATAAACAACTTGAATAACTATAAATCCATAATAAAATCATATATTCTTCTAAAAGATAACTCTCCCATTATTCTAAAAATAAAATATAATTGTAATCTATATGATAAAACATATGTTCCAAAAATAAAATAATGTTTTTATCTCAATTAACAATATTCACATCAAATATCATATTTAAAATAAATGTTATCAATACCTTTCAATTATTTCCAAATAATATAAATTCATTCCCTCTCAAATAACCTTTTAACTAAAACATATACTAATCCAAATGGTTATATTCCCATAAATGTCTCCAAAAATACCCTTAATTGTATTAAACAATAATCACATGAAACCTCAAAAGGGGTATCTATGGATTTAAACATATGATCAAAAATATCCTTATAAAATCATGGAACTTTTGGTTTATCCCATATTACTATGGAAAATCATATTTTTTTTATAGGCTCCATCAACTCATTCATCAAAATGGTTCATAAATAAATGTAAATTAAACCAATAATATCCCCTAAGAGTGTCGAACTAGGTGTGCAGAAAGGGTCCCTTCACCGTACACCAGAATGATGGTCAAAATATACTCAACAAATTATTTAGGGGTTATTACACTTAGATGCATCTATACTGAAACCATGTCTACATGTGGTATCCAGAACAATATATATTTATAGTAAAATAACATAATATTTACCTAACCAAAAACATTATCATATTCTCATATATTTATACATATCCTAAAATTTTATCTCATGGTTATATTCCATAATATATATTTTTATAAATATAGTTCCCAAGGTTTCTACTAAATATACTCCAACACCAACTACAATGAACTAGACCATAGTATCCCAGATCTAATGGTTGATTTATTATATTGGAACTTGATACAAATAATCTTACCACCTAAAATCAATTAGATTAATAGTCTTGGTAAACTATATATAAATATATATGTAAATCTAAAATTACATTTAAAACATAAAAAAACATAGTATTTTATTTTATAATATTTTTATTTCCTATAGAATAACCTTTCATATCAATCATTTTACACTTCTTGGAATCCTTTAAAAAGAAAAATACAAAAGGGGTGATCTCATATGCTCAGTAATGGAATTCATGCAGTGGAAAATATCACAGAATAAATAAGGTTTGAATAATATTGTAGAAATAAAGAATGATAAAATAATTTCATATAAATAATTACATGGTATTGAAACTTATCCATGGATATAATAACTATTATAATAATTACATGACCAATAATATGTGATTTTATAATGTTTCATTACACAATATGGGACATATGAAACTTGCCATTGAGGCCTTGTTCCAATAACTCTTAAATAAATGGGTAAGGCCTTGGCTAAATACCCAACATGTTTTGTCTCATTAGATCAATTGATGTATCAATGGGATCTATAATTCTGGTCCCAACCAATCACATAATAATTCTAATTCATTCATCATATTAATAAAAAATAATACTTAAACAACATTCCTTAACAATCAATAACCATCTATATTAGAAGAACTAACATATAAAATGTTAATACATTCCTAATAAAAATGATCATATTCCATCGTATTAAATACATTGGATGGAATCATTAGATTATATCATCAGTAAATGGTAAGATTTGTCAAGTTATTTTGACATAGATTAAAATAAATTAAAATATGATAGGTGGTTTTTTAAAGGAAATCACCCTTTTCATTCTTTAAATAACTTATTAAATTCTAAGAATTTACAAAATATAATGAAAAAAATTCTTTAGAAGGAAACAAGGAAACATTTTTTGTATGCTTTATATCAAAGAGTAGTCATAATGGTGGGGAAAAAATTCGGTGAATGTTAAAATAATAATTTCATTCAAAACATTGGTAAAAAGTGCCTCATTTGGAAAATGAAAAGATGATTCCTTGTAAATATTATTATTGAAATTAAAAAAAGGTTAAAATTATTTTAATCACTCATTTGGGAATATAAATAACATTTATGAAAATATTTTAAATAAAATATCGATTTTGAAGAAAAATATTCCCGAAAAATCAAAATACAATGTCATTTTTTATTTAAAACATTATTTTGGGATTTTTGAGTGAAAAAGAAGGGAAAATGGATATAATATTTTATAAACACATAAATTGAAAAATAATAAGAAAATTTATGGTGATTAAGATATAAATTTTAGATAATTCCCTCAATGGATACCTAAATATAAACAATCATTAATAATTATGATATTGTGAAATAAACCCTTACCAATTTGGTAACTTCCAATTAAAAACCACTTGGATATAAAAATTTTAAATTATAACCATTAAAATTATTAATTAATAAGGGTATATTATATATATTGTAAACATGTAAGTATATAAAACTCAAAAACAGAAATAGGTTCATAACATCACACATGTCTCAAAGAAACAATATTGAGACGAAGAACCCTTCCCTCGGGTCTGACTTGCTTTGTATTTAATTTTAACATATTATATAATAAATTAAAATAAATTATAATTATATAATAGAATCTTAAAAATACTTCTAATATCATATATGATCCAGTTATAAAATTTTAACACCCTTTTATTAAGAATAATTTACTAAAATCTTCGTTTATGAGTGTTAGTTATTTCATTTTTCATGTAAGTTTCGACAAAGTAGTTTCAGGCATTGAATATTTATCATGGTTACATAACAGAAATAATATTATTAATGATATAAATATAATATATATTAGTCATATACTTTTTTATAATCATTCATCAATTTTGATCATGAAAAAGGAATCACATCGCTTTGTGGAGGTGTTAGTCCACACGTACACATGATCAGTGTTATCATTTTTCAATGAGTGAAAGCATAAAAAGGTAAAGGATGTATTATATTTACAAGAACATAATTATGAAATTAATATAATATATATTAATTATTTATATCTATATAACCATCCAAGTAAAATGGTTATGAAAATAATTACAACACTACATGGAGAATGTAAACCATACATATGCATAAGAAATGTTTTCGCTTTACAAAGGATGAGAAAGAGATGGAAAATGGTTGTACCTTATTCATAATAATATATATTTATATTTATGGTAATTTAATAAATTAATTATTATTATTACAATATATTTATAGTATGTATGAGAATAAATAAATCTTAAAGAGCCCATAAAAATGATTACCTCTTCTTTGGTCGACCTCCTTTAGATTCCTTCTTAAGGACCCTTGGAATGGTCTTTAAAGAAGAAAAGAACCTATAATTCATGTGTAGGTAAGTTGAGAAGATAAATGGGTAGATTTTATGTTGATATAGATAGCTCAACGTGATTAAATAAAAGAGAGGAGAGGTGCCCTTTTATAAGGGAGATAAGGACACACGTGGAATTAATTAATCAAAATTAAATAGAATAAATTAATTTTCATGTGACGGTGGAACCATGTGACCATATTTCAAAATATAGGATATTAAATTGTTTAAAAACCTTTATCTAAAAAAAATTGATAGGTTTATGTGTTATTTTAAACTTTATTGTTTGGTTTAACCCCTTGGTTAACCAATTTTAATCTTAACCACACTAAAAACATTTTCTATATTTAAGGGTCAAAATTTTTCTTATATGGTAATAATGGGATAATAAATAAAAATTTTATGATTTTTCGAAAAAATTATAATCATAATTTTCCACTTTCACTTTTTTTATTATTTTTAAATAATTTAATAAAATATTATTTAAAATAAAATTCCATTAAAGTCATTTTAAGAACTATTCACTTAATTTGACTTTAAAGACATTAATAAAAATGTAATTTGAATATAATATATTTAACCATATTTTAAACATTATTATTAACTATAAAATAAATTTGGAAGCACAATTAAATAAAAATAATTTAGTTTTAATGTTTTAAAAATTATTTAATTTTATTTTTTACTACTTGGACAAGTGTTATGTAAGAATTGTATAAGAATTTAAGGTAAACATATAGTTACAAAAAAATTAGAAATAAATTTACATAGTTAAAATAATTTCATTATTCTCAAAATAACCTTTATTATTTATTCAAAAATTATTTTTTTCCCAATTTGAACATATAAGATAAATTTAAAAACAAGAGTGTGGTATTTTTCATTTTTCATTAACTAAAATATTATATAGGTCATTATCAAAGAAAAAAGTAAAAAAGTTTCCATAAATTAGAAAGATATATGATTATGGATAAACTTAACTCATACAATAGGTTAAAGTCAAGTTTCAGGTATATTTTAAATCCTTTTCACATTAGTTTTAACCTTACTTAACCATATTTACCCCTTACTTTTGTTATAACTATTTACCATAATTACTATTCAAAATGACCAAAAAATGAAAATAACATCATTAATAAATTGTAAATTGATGATTCCATATATTAAATTCATTTTTAAATAATAAATATATATATATATATATATGGAATAAATTATTTTAATATAAATTCATAAAATGAAACAAAAAACAATTTTTAGAACATGTTTTTGAAGACTAAAAATTAACTTATATTAAAATCAATAATATTACTAATTTAAATGGAATTACTTTTATTATTAAAAATTAAGTGGACCTTATTTCTATTTTATAAAAAATAAAAAAAATAGACTGGTACTTTTAAATTACATTATTTAATGAAAATAAATGGAAGTATTTGAAAAAATGGTATTTATCACTATTCACTGAAAAAATCAATCATTTTACAAAATCCAAAAAGTTAACCCAAAATTAATTTTGATATAATGATTTTAAAAATTAGGTTCACTTTATAAAATATAATTTCCAAAATTGATATGAATTAATTATAATTTTCATATACAAAATGCAAAAATATTCATTATTGAAGAAAATGCGTTTTTAAAGCATAAAATAATTTCAATAAAAACTAAGTGAATATTTACTAAGAATTAATAAATAAATTTTTATTAAGTAGGACCATTATACATATATTTCATAATGTGTTTACTCAAATTCATACCCTCCTATTCAATGGCTATGTTATAATGGTCACATTTAAATAATAATCTTTTTATAGTATATCGCAATTCGCCTAATGCTAGGTGTTTTGTGTTAAGAAATATATCGAGAATATTGTTCCTTTAAAATAATTTTTTAGGGTTTTATAGAAAAATAGTTAAAATATAAAGTATTTTTTTAGGTGATATTTTGTAAAAAATATTGAACCCATGGATTAATTCTCTTGTACCTAGCTTCCCTAGGAGTTGGTCTCCCTTTTTAGCTTGTTTATAGAACTGAAGTTCCCACCCATTACCAAATAGAAAAATGTGTTTCCTCCACCATTATTCCCAAGGATTTAATTTTTCTCATTTATCTTTATTAGCCATTTTTTGTATTCATCAATACATATCAGGAGTATCTTATAATGAATTTATATGTGGAACTCAGACTCAACTATACATATCTTCAAGTACTGACTAGTAGCTTCTTCTTGAGACAAATGAACCAATTTCATAGACTTGGTAAAATATTCCACCAGTGACATGTTTTCATACATTATATTAAATAAATATATCATTCTATCCACTTTTAAAGTATATGGTAAAAAATATCATTAAATAAGTCCTTTAACTCATTCCATGTAAGTCCATGGTAACATTTAGTTTAAAAAACTAAATCCCATCACTCTTGTCCGATATACTCTAGCATGTATACTAATAGCTTCACGTTAATTTTGGTTCGTTTTCTAAGGGAATTAATAATTCTATTAAAATAACCTATCCATGGATCCTCTTATTCAAGTCCTAAATCCCATCAAAAAAATAGTGGGTTTTATCATTAAAATTCCAATAAATGGTCCACATGGCATGGTTCATCAGTTTGATTCCCTCTTTCTATAACCTAGAATACTTGTACAATTATTTGAACAAGATATTGATTCACTTATTTATTAGGTTGAACTACATTCTTAATGTCCTCCTCTTTCATATTTATAGGCCTTTTGAATGGTTCCATCTCTCTAAATTCATTATAAAATTTCAAATTAGTCACCAAATAACTACAAACTAAAGGATTATTCAATTCCTAATAATAATAAGAATAATCATGATAACAAAGTTTCTACATTTATCAAAGATAATATAGATGATCCCTCCCTAGTGGGAAGTATCTTTACTAATGCATGATATTGTGTACAGATTGGCTAATCCCATGAAGATGAGGTAGTGAGGCTCTTATAGGTGTTTTAAGATAAAATTTTAAACATATAAGACCCTAGTAACTTTAAGTTAAACATAAAGATATTAGCTACACATTTTATGCTATAAATTTTATGTTTTCATACATCTTATCTCCAGGTCTACCATCCTAACTTTTAGACTGACCAAACTGATTCCATTTTTAACATCTAGACCCCACAAACTATCTTAGTAAGAATTGAATTCCACTTACCATAGTATATGTTCCCCCAAACACTCGAGTATTGATAAAATTTCAAGGTAATAATGAAATATTAGTGGTTTATTTTCCCTTTACACATGTGCAAAACCTATAAAATTCAAAAAAATTATAAGTTACTATGTGATGCATAAAATTAAACCAATGCCACTAAATATCTAAATAACTAAACAATTTTAGAGTATTAGTAGAAGATATCATAAAACAAAAATGACAATTCAATAATATGAAAGACTCATGGAACCAATGTGGAACCACTACAGACTCCAAGACTTGATAGACTCCAAATTTCCATCACTAAATGTCAAATACCACAACATCAAGAAGCTCCACTAGTAAAATATGAAACCTTCCATTTACCAATATCATAATAAAGAGTGTATTTATATGCACCAAGTTTCATATATAGGGGTTGAGTATATCGAGTGTATGGGAAAACCCCAAGAGTTTTCATGCATGCCACTATGACAAGAACAAGTTAGATTATGGTTTTATATGAAACAAGAAGAAAGAATATCAAATAAGTCTTTACCAATTTAAATTTTAACATGAAGTGTAAATAATTATTTTCATTTAGAATATCTAATCCTAAACTTCCACAGCAATGCATAATACATTCCTCTGAATAGTACCAAACTCACATATATAAGACCTATCCTTAAAGTCTCAAGTTGTCAGTTGGATATGTACCCAGGTGTTACCCAAGCCAAAATCAGTGACTAAGTTCAAAAAAAATAAGGCCTCGTGTATATAAAACATAAACTCACACCAACCTTGTGTATGCCAAAGTCTCATACAAAAAAATTCATTAATAAAATCATTTTTCCATTTCTAGAATCTAATAAAATATATTGTGGGTGACACCTATGATTTCCATCTTAAATCCATTAAACTAAGCAGGGTTTTTTCAATAAGATATTCAATAAGTATTTATATAAAAGTAAAAAAACATTAGATTTAAACATACAAGAATCCAAGTACTAGATAATTTATATAAATTTTTAATCAACCAACCTCAACATTTTATTTCATGGAAAAATCCGAGGGAAAAAAGCTTCAACTGGATGAGAATCATCCATCAATGATTGAGGAATCATTTGATTCAAGTGGGATGGTGATGATAGGAGAAATTCAGGACTTAAATGAGTCAAAATAATGTTAATAACTTCTCAAAAATAGTTTCACACATTTACTATTCAATGCACAAAATTCTTTTGAAAAATCAATAGACAAATCAACCACTTTAAAATCAGATCAACTAGCATCGTGGAATAGTGATTCCCACCATGGTCATGGTGACTTTGACTACACCTCACCCCGGGAGACTCATCACAGTGAAGGAATAAATCATTCACCCTTTTTGTTCCATCATTCCATGGACCACAGCATGGTGAGTCATCCCACGTCATTTCCCGTAGAGAAAGCACCACTTTCAATTCAGCCAACCATAGGGAAACCATCTCCAACAAAATGTCATGTTGGCCCTCCCCATTTCTTATAGGGGTAGTCTCTATGAAAAACCCCGACCACCAATTCAATTTCACTACCTTTAGTCCTCCCCAAAATACCCAAACACAAATTAAGACACTGAGAACCATTCCATGCCTTCCCAAAGCCAATAAAACCACTCAAAATCTTAGACTAGCATAGTAGAACATGGATATTACATCAAACTGAGGGTGTTACAAGCATATCCAAAATCCCATCATTAATCGCATCAATCCACTACCACAATAACATCAACACATCTCCACCCTCTCTATTTTAACCAATAATAATAGGTTTTGTTATTAATTAAAAGTAATAGAAATATCATTATTACTCCCAAGTTAGGGAAAAATATAATCCAATTTCAATATATATCTAAGTAATAAATAATACTCAATGAAAGCATAAATCCATATAAAAAATAAGGTTAGAATGTAGTTGAACATTATCATGAATTATAGAAAATTTAATTCTTCTATATAATCTAGATCAGGTCAATAAATAATGATTAGGGTTAAATAAACAAGAAACCTAATAATAAATAGCTATATTCAACTAATAAACATGCTCAAGGAAACCCTTTATCGTGTTACTAAATTTTAATAGAAAATGAAAAATCAATATATGTATTGTTAATTATTCTCTTCAAATTAAAATTTTAAATTATTAAAATATAATTTAGTAATGTAAAATATGCTAAGGAAAAACTATAATCATAGTTGTAACTTGTACACTATCAAGAAAATTACATATTTCAACCTTCAGGGATAAAACTGTAATCGCATATGAATCAAAACATCCTTTCAATACCTTACTATTATTTAATTTCAGAGTACTATCTTCTCAGGGTCAATATAAAATAATTACCCATTAGGAAACTAATTATGATAATCCCACATTGACACATAAAACAAGGAGAATCTTTGAATCCCCTACATCAATATGAAGCTTTAATGTTCGCTAAATGATAATACAAGGATGGATGAGGGAAACTTACTTGAAACCTAAAGTGAATCCATGAACCCTAAATACACCATACCCTCATGATGTAACACCCCAAGCTTCCATGGTACGCTTCTCTTTGAATAATACAATAGCGTGTGTTGTACGTAATTTCGAGTTCTAACACACCACAACCAATCAAACAAGCCGTTATGAATAGTAATACCCACTTTTTGAAATTTTAAAAATTTTATTTTTCAAAATGGAATTCATTTTTGGATTCGGAATATCGAAATTAGCCTAGGGTAAACTTTTGGTATTTTTCTGAAAACTTTCAATTTCTGATGAAAAGTGAAAAACACTGAGTTATCGGTTAAAACCGAATTTTTATTTAAATAATTATTTATTTTATTTTGATTTATTTTAGGTCAAAATAGATACATAAGACCTATATAAGTTCAATGTAATTCATTGAGTCATTTTATATTAATTTTAGATATATAAAATTTTATTGAACTTTTTACCGTCTTTTACCCACCTTATAGGAGCTTTTGCAAATTTGCATAAAACATAATTTTACCGCTTTTGTGAATTGAATTTCAAAAATATAAGAGACACGGTTGATATCAGTGAGTAAAATGTGGTACAATGAGATGAAAATAATTTTTGGTGAATAGTAACTTTTTACTTTTATTTACCACGGTTAAAAGTAAAGAGGGTAATTAAAGGTAAAAATGATATTATTTTTACCCTAAAACATGTCCTGATTCTATTGTATAAGTATAATTCCACCGAAAATCCTTATTAATAAAATATGAAACTCTTTGTTCCACTTGAATTATATTAGGACATTTATTATTATTTAATTCAAAGAAGAGTTAAAAGTGTTAAATTCAAAGTTTAATAACTAAACCATTTTTAATATTGGGTTACACATAAGATAAATTCGACTATAAATATTTATTATAAAAATAAAAATATTTCCTATATAATGGTATTTTATTTATAATTTTGAGAAATTAAATAATTTAATTTATTTATGACACAATGATGATGCAGTAATTACCTTAATAATGAAATATTAAAATAATTAATATTATAAATACCCAAATAAATGTAATTTTAGACTTTTTAGGAATTAAACTAATTTTATAGGTTATTATGACATGTTATTATTGATTTAATTAACTTTTTTCAAAGTAATCATGCTGTTGTGATTTTCACAAAAATCAATTTCCAAAGTGTCAAAATTGACAAAAAAGAATTTTTAAAACAAAAATTATATTATTAATTGATATTCTATTCCTAAAAATATAAGGTTCATCAAAAATACTTATATAATTATATATGTATCATTAATGAACCACTTGGGGTTTGATTGGAAGTATATAGTAAGTTTACTAACCATATAATATAAAAATACAAAGAGACATGGTAAATGTCAAACTAATTAACTAAGAGTTAAATCTAAAAGATAAGGTTAATGTAGTGACCCAAACCTATCTAAAACCTATTGGTTGAGTGGTTTTTGACCTATCCCCACCTTATACTCGAAATAAATCAGTTTATATCCCTTAGAAACCGAAAATAATTTTATTATAAAATAATATTTCTAGTTTTTCCTGAGGTTCCCATCACCCCTCTTATAAAAGGGCACTCCCCCTTCTCTCAAATTCACACCTTCAAAGACATTTTTCTCATCCAAACCCTACCCAAATATCCTCTCATATTCCCTAACTTAATCTTAGAGGCCTTATTTTGATCAGAAATAAAACCTAAGGAGTCCTTTTGATCAAATCAAAAGTAAGAACCTAAAGAAGAGGTAATGATTTCACCACCCTCTTTCAAGTTCTTTTCTTCTTCCACTTCTTCTTTCTTTGTTATTTCCATTATAAAATAATAACTCCAGTATATTCTATATACTGTGATGTTATTATAAATATGGTACAACCATATTCAATATTATATCTATCCTTTGAATGACATGTCACCATACATGTGTACGTAAGACTTACCGTCTCCACGTCATGGTGTAATTGTTATTCAAAACATTATTATTTGGATGGGTCTGATAATGATGTGTAATTGAAGTAAATAATAAATATAACATTATAATGATTCTGTATATATGATATACCATCCAATTATATAATATTTTAATATCAAAAGAATAATATTGTCGCTTGTGCGTACGTACGGAATACCGTCTCCACGAACACGATGAGATTCATTCCCCATCGTATCCATTCAAGACTAATTTTCATTTAATGATTAAAAATAATGTTTAAGGACTTGTATCATTATGTATATGAATAAGATACAACCTATCCATAAGAAACATGACTTACATAACAAAACATATAAAGGAAAATGAATCAGTTAACACCCGAAACAACGATAATACTAAGATATTATTGACAAAACAATGTTAAATGATTATATATGATATCATATTAATGTATATGATTCTTTTATAACTTAATAACAATTATTTAACCATTATACAGGAATCTAACCTACCCTCTGCCAACGAAAATTACCAGGTAAGGGTTAATTCTTCAATCTCTTCATTATCCGAGGTTGTTTATAAGTATTTATCTACTGGGACCTCTTTATCATCCAAATCCATGTTTCTTAAAAATGTCTTTAAAAATTTTTACTATTTAATATAAAATGGTTTAAAGTCATTTATACCCTTATTTGACCTTATACATTTTTGAAAGGAATCTTTTCGTCATTTTCCAAACTTGGTACTTTTTTACCTTTTCAACAAATTTAAGGTAAGAATGTTTTCTTTAACTTATACGGCGGGTGCAGCTATTTTCCACAGTTATAAAATCATAAAATATTACCTTAAGATCTTATAATAATATTTTAAAATTAAAGGTTTTATTTTATAATTATGTGACTTTTAAATGATTTCAAAAACGAGATATTTCTCTCAAATGGTTTTGATTTCAACTATGTCAATATCCTTTGATGGATTTTAAGCTTATTCGAAGTTGATTTGTTATGATACAAAACTTACATATTGTACTGAAGGTTTCGTGATATGGTTGACTGTGGATGTGTTATTTTTTATACCATTCATGGTTTATGGATAAACTATTGACATTTCATATGCTAGTTTTAATACGAATGTTTATGTTATGTTTAAACCTTTTCATATGAGAAACAAATTGGACTTAGTATATGACGAGTGGAGCCCGTTAAATCTCTTTGATGCATCGGTAGGTCTCATGAGACAAACTAGTGTCTTAGCACAAGGCCTGGAAAAAAAATTATTTTTAGTCATGGCACAAGGCCTTGACTATGTGGTTATGATAGTCTGGCATTATACATTCCATTATTATGAAAGTGGTTATTGATATTGCATGTGATTATTATATTAGAATAATATCCATGTGAATAAGTAAATGGAATTATTTCATTTTATCTTTTCCATATTATGTTGATGTTCAAGTTTAAAAGGCTTTTTTTTAGTTATACATTGCCTTAAATGTTTATGCTTATTTATGAAAGTTTCTGCTATATTGTTATTCTTACTGAGCATCTGAGCTCACCCCTTTCTATGTTTTATTTTTCCATGATGTGAAGAAGTATTTTATGAATGACCTACGAGGATAGTATGATGGGATATGAGTGTGGTATATAGAGACAAGATGTTGTTGTAGTTTTTCACTTTATGATATAATGTAAGACTTATGAATATATCTAGTGTTTCCAAGGCTACTAAACTAATCAATATTTCGAGACTTGATCTTTTGTGATCATGCCAATGATACATAATAATGCACCGAATCTGGGTAACTCGGGTCGGGGCGTTACAGTTGGTATCAGAGAAAGTTTAGTAATAGACCTTGGATGCTAGATTTAGATAAACTCTGATTAGAGCACATAGCCCTAAGATAGACTTTGAGGATTAGTATAGAAGAAATTCCTAGAATTTTGGTATTGTATAGATTTTGTGAGTTTTCCAAGCAATACATCCATGTCTGGATACGAGAAGGTAGAGGCGGCTCTGGCACAGATGTACCTAGGGGTAAAACCTGAAAACACTTATTTGAGCTAGACTTGAATGGGAACTGGTGTACAACAATGGGCCTTGCTGCACTCTTGGTTATGAGACTCTCAAGGGATATTCTTATTATAATTCTCATTTTCTTTACAAACCATTATGAAGGGTTTATGAGTATATACTTCATCAAAGAAAACATTTTTATGATTATGGATTATATACATAAACCGTTCAGTTTATGTTAAGTGTTTTACAAGTATGGAATTATGTATTTCGATTCATAAACTAATCTAGTTTATGAAATTGTTTAGAAATGGAGCCTAGTGGAAGGAATGGAAACCATATCAATGCATGCACACCATGTAGGGATTTTTATCCTTCTCAAGATAATTATAGTGGAGCTGGTGATACAACTAGTGCTGACTAGCTTATCACAATACTGGGACAACTCACTCAGGTTATGAATAATAACCTTACCCGTATGAAGAACCCGGATCCACAGCGTGGAGGATCAATTTTAGATCACTTCATGAGGAAAAAAACCACCAACATTCAATGGGAGTACAAATCCATTGGTAGCTGAGAAATGGATAAGTTCCCTAGAGAAAATATTTCAGGCTTTGGGGAGTAGTGAAAGGGAAAAAGTTGTCATGGTAGTTTACCGACTCACTGGAGATGCTGATCAATGGTGGTCATTTATTAAAATACAAAGGAAGATGAAAAAGTATCAAGTATAGAATAGAGGGAGTTTAAAGACATTTTCATAGAAAAATATTTTCCTCATGAGCATCGAGCAGATATGGAAAGGCAATTTCTCAGTCTGAGACAAAAGGAGGATGAGAATGTTGCAAAGTATGAGGCTAACTTTACAAGGTTATCAAGGCATGTTGTAGATTATATACGTAACCTGTGGAGTAATATTGATCGTTTATTTTATGGTTTAAAACCATTTCTCCGTCGATAATTAGTATCACAATCTTTCTCAATGTATGAACAAATTTTCTCATGTGCTATTAAGATGGAAAAGGAATTCTCTAAGTCTTACGACTTTAAATCAAAGAAAGAGAAGATGATATCTGATGATCACTCTAGAAATGGAAATAAGGGGAAGAAGGGAAAAGTTGAATATCCATCCAGCAGTAAAGGTGGGAAGAAACACCCTGGTACTTGTCTGAAGGGTATGGGAGTCTATTATAAGTGTGGTGAAAAAGGCCACCAAGATCGTGATTGCAATGGGAAGAAAGAATCTGCCGATGTCCAATGCTACAATTGCAGGGAGATGGAACATTATGAAAATTAATGTCTTAAGAGTCATGGAAACTTACATCAGAAGAGGCAAAGGGATCAAGGTCAAGCTTATGTTATCACTACTTCTGAAGTTTAAGCACCTAAAGATAAGGTGGAAGGTAATTTAATGGTTTCCTAAAATTTAGACAATGGTTTATTTGAGTCTGGATCATCGCATTGTTTCATATCTTCCCAGTTTACTAAGAAAATTAAATATTTCCAATTTGATTTAATAAGGGAGTTGTCAATAAAAACTCCTAAGGGAAGTACCATTTCAACAACGTTCTGTGAATCAGTTCCCATTAGAGCATATAAAGGGTATTTATCTTCTGATCTCATCGTCATATTCATGATGTAATTTGATATAACACTTGGTATGGATTTCATTTTGGACAATGATGCGAAAATTTATTGTAAGAAGAAGGAGGTTGAAATTTTTTATGAAGATAAGTAGTACCTTATCTTTAGAGGACGTACCTATTGTGAAAGAATATATTGATGTATTTCCAGAAGATTTACTTGGACATCCTCTAGAACAAGAAATTGAGTTTTCTATTGATTTAATTCTTATTTCAAGGCCCATATCGAAGACCCCTTATAGAATGTCCATTGTATAATTAGTGGAACGAAAGAAACAAGTAGAGGAATTGAGTAATAAAGGATTTATTCTCCCTAGTGTTTATCCATGGGGAGCCCCTGTTCTTTTTGTTAAGAAGAAAGATGGATCTATGAGGTTGTGCATTGACTACAGGGAGATCAATACTATAACAATAAATAACAAGTATCTCATACCCCGCATTGATGATTTATTAGAACAACTTCATGGAGTTCAATAATTTTCAAAGATTGACCTTCGATCTAGATATCATCAGTTGTGTGTGAAGAAATAAGACATTCCGAAAACAGCATTTCGAACCAGGTATGGGCATTACGAGTTTACAGTAATGCCTTTTGGGCTGACAAATTCACCCTCTGTTTTCATGGATATAATGAATAGTATTTTCAAGTAATATCTTGATGACATTGTAGTGGTATTTATTGATGATATCTTGGTATACTCTAAAAGGTATGAAGATCATGAAAATCACTATCTCACCATTCTCAAAACCCTCAAAAGAAATGAATTATACGGGAAGTTTAGCAACTGTGAATTCTGGATTCAAGAGATTTCTTTTCATGGCCATATTGTCTCTAAGGATGGAATCTCTGTTGATCCTTCTAAGACAGGAGCAATCCAATAATGGTCAGCACCAACGAGTATAACTGAGGTACACAGTTTTATGGGTTTAGTGGGTTATTATCAGTGTTTCATCCAGAATTTTGCCTGATCGGCTAACCCATTAACCAAGCTCACACGTAAAGGGGTTAAATTAGTTTGGAAAAATGAGTGTGAAGAATGTTTTGAAGAATTGAAGACAAGATTATTCAATTCTCCTATCTTGACTCTACTACTGGGGAATGATGGGTTTGTTATTTATAGTGATGCTTCAAAGAAAGGACTTTGTTGTGTCCTTATGCAGAATGATATGGTTATTGCCTATGCATCACAACAGCTAAAAATTCATGATCAAAACTATCCTACTCGTGATATTGAGTTATCAGTTGTAATATTTGCTTTGAATATTTGAAGACACTATCTTTATGGTGAAAAATGTGAGATATATACCGATCACAAGAGTTTGAAGTATATTTTCTCACAGAAAGAACTCAACATGAGGCAAAGGAGATGGATTAAACTACTCAAGGATTATTATTGCACTATACACTACCACCCAGGGAAGGAAAATAAGGTGGAAGATGCTTTGAGTAGAAAGGATCAAGGAGTTTTGAACAAGATGAGTGTATAAAAATATCCTATATACATGGATCTAGTAAAGGTGGATATGGGAATCACCATGGAAAGTGAAACATCAATACTTTTTCAAATGGTTGACAAACCATCTTTACTAGAAATGATAAAGAGTTCGCATACCAGTGATGAAGAGTTTAAAAAGAAGATTAAAGCTGTGAATGATAGGAGATTGAGTGACTTTGTGTATGAAGATGGAATTTTGAAATTTGGGAAAAGACGTTGTGTTCTCGACGTACCAGATCTAAAAAGAGAATTGTTGGATGATGCTCATAGTTCCAATTTCTCTATACACCCTGGTAGCACTAAGATGTATAGAGATTTGAAGGAACATTTTTAGTGGGACAACATGAAGAGGGAGATTACTGATTTTGTGTCAAGATGTATGGTTTTTCAACAAGTAAAAGTTGGAAGGAAACATCCTGGAGGAGTCATGAAACCTCTTCCCATACCTGAGTGGAAATGGGATAATATTAAGATGGACTTTGTCATGGAACTACCAAAGACTCCTAGAAGGAACGATGCAATATGGGTCATTGTTGATCGTCTTACCAAGTCAGAAGGCCTTGGATACTGATCGTGAACCCCGTTTCAGATCAAGATTTTGTAAAATTCTTCAGAAGGCCTTGGATACTGAACTTTGTTTGAGCACTGCCTACCACCCTCAAACTGATGGAGAATCAAAACGAACTATTAAAACCTTATAAGACATGTTGATATCCTTCTCACTTGACTTTCAGGGTATATGGGATCAATATTTACCTCTGGTAGAATTTTCCTATAACAATAGCTTCCATTAGAGTATTCAGATGGAAACATTTGAAGTGTTATACAGAAAGAGATGCCACACACCAACCTGTTGGGATGATGTTGGTGAAAGAAAACTCGTAGGCTCAGAACTTGTGGAGGAAATGATGGAAAATGTGAAGTTAATCCAAACCCACATCAAATAATCTCAAAGTAGGCAGAAGAGTTATGCTGATAATATAAGGAAGGATTTGGAATTTCAGGTAGAAGATCATGTTTTCTTGAAGGTATCTCCATGGAAGGGAGTCATATGTTTCGGTAAGAAAGGTAAATTGAGTCCCAGGTACATCGGACCTTTTGAAATTATAGAATTAATTTGGGTTGTAGCTTACTGTTTGGCAATGCTTCCAAGTCTCTCCAAAGTTCACGATGTATTCCATGTATCACGGTTGAGAAAATACATGTCTGGCCCAACGCATGTACTCAACTATGAGGAATTAGAACTGGAACTCGATTTGTCTTATTGCAAAGAGCCCGTTAGGATTCTTGATACAAGAGAACAAGTGCTGAGAAACCGGACGACTTGTCTAGTAAAAGTTCTATGGAAAAACCATAAGATGGAAGAGGCAACGTGGGAACCCGAGGAACTTATGATGAGGAACCACCCGAGTCTTTTTATGTAGTAATATTCTAGAAATTTCAAGGATGAAATTATTTAAAGGAGGGGATAATGTAACACCTCAAGCTTCCACGGTATGCTTCTCTTTGAATAATACAATAACGTGTGTTGTACGCAACTTCGAGTTCTAACACACCATAACCAATCAAACTAGCCGTTATGAATATTAATACCCACTTTTTGAAATTTTATAAATTTTATTTTTCAAAATGGAATTCATTTTTGGATTTAGAATATCAAAATTAGCCTAGGGTAGATTTTTGGTATTTTTTTGAAAACTTTCAATTTTTGATGAAGAGAGAACAACAATGAGTTATTTGTTAAAACATAATTTTTATTTAAATAATTATTTATTTTAATTTATTTTATTTTAGGTCAAAATATATATATAATACCTATATAAGTTCAATTTAATTCATTGGAGTCCTTTTATATTAATTTTACATATATAAAAGTTTATTGAACTTTTTACCATCTTTTACCCACCTCCTAGGAGCTTTTGCAAATTTGCATAAAACATAATTTTACCACATCTGTGAATTGAATTTCAAAAATACGAGACGAACAGTTGATATCATTAAGTAAAATATGGTTCAATGTGATGAAAATAATTTTTGGTGAATAGTAACTTTTTACTTTTATTTACCACGGTTAAAAGTAAATAGTGTAATTAAAGGTAAAAATGATATTATTTTTACCCTAACACATGTCCTAATTATATGGGATAAGTATAACTCGACCAAAAACAACCTTATGAAAAAAAATATGAACCTCTTTGGTCCACTTGGATTAGATTAGGACATTTCTTATTATTTACTTCAAAGAAGAGTTAAGAGTGTTAAATTTAAAGTTTAATAACTAAACCATTTTTAATATTAGGTTAAACATAAGATAAATTCGACTATAAATATTCATTATAAATATAAAAAGATTTCATACATAATGGAATTTTATTTATAATTTTTAGACATTAAATAATTTAATTTATTTATGACACAATGATGATGCAATAATTACCTTAATAATGAAATACTAAAATAATTGATATTATAAATACCCAAATAAATATAATTTGAGACTTTTTATAAACTAAACTAATTTTATAGGTTAATATGACATGTTAGGATTGATTAAATTTACTTTTTTCTAAGTAATCATGCTGTTGTTATTTTCACAAAAATCAATTTCCAAATAGTGTCAAAATTGGCATAAAAGAATTTTTAAAACAAATATTATATTATTAATTGATATTCTATTCCTAAAAATCTAAGGTTCAGAAAAAAGACTTATATAATGATAGGTTTATAATTAATTAACCACTTGGGGTTCTCTTGGAAGTATATAGTAATTTTATTAACCATATAATATAAAAATACAAAATACATGGTAAATTTCAAACTAATTAACTAAGAGTTAAATCTAAAAGCTAATGTTACTTTAGTGACCCAAAACTGTCTAAAACCTATTGGTTGAGTGGTTTTAGACCCATCCCCACATTACACTAGAAATAAATCAGTTTTTAGCCATTATAAACTGAAAATTATTTTATTATAAAATAATATTTCTAGCTTTTCCTAAGGTACCCCTCACCCCTCTTATAAAAGGGAACTCCCCCTTCTCTCGAATTCACACACTCAAAGCCATTTGAATCGCCAAACCCATGCACAAATATCCTATAATCTTCCCTCACTTAAACCTATAGGCCTTATTTTGTTCATAAAGCAAACCTAAGTATTCCTTTTGATCAAATCAAAAAGAAGAACCTAAAGAAGAGGTAATGATTTCACCATCCTCTTTCAAGTTATTTTCTTCTGCCACTTCTTCATTCTTTGTTATTTCCATTCTAAAATAATAAATCCAATATCTTCTATATAATTTGATGTTATTATAAATATGGTACAACCATATTCAGTATTCTATCCATCCTTTGAAGGAAATGTCACCATACATGTGTACGTACAGCTTACCGTCTCCACGTCAATGTGTAATTGTTATTCAAAACATTATTATTTGGATGGGTATGATAATGATGTGTAATTTAAGTAAATAATAAATATAACATTATAATTATTCTGTATATATGATATACCATCCAATTATATATAATTTTAATATCAAAAGAATGATATTGTCGCTCGTGCGTACGTACGGAATACTGTCTCCACGAACGCGATTAGATTCATTCCCCATCGTATCCATTCAAGACTAATTTTCATTTGATGATTAATAATAATGTTTAAGGACTGGTATCATTATTTATATGAATAAGATACAATCTATCCATAACAAACACGGCTTACATAACAAAACATATAAAGCAAAATGAATCAGTTAACACCTAAAACGACAATAATACTAAGATATTATTAACAAAACAATGTTAAAAGATCATATATGATATCATATTAATGTATATGATTATTTTATAATTTAATAAAAATTATTTCACCATTATACAGGAGGTTAATATACCCTCGACCAAGGACAAGTACAAGGTATGGGTTAATTCTACAATCTCTTCATTATCCAAGGTTGTTTATAAGTAATTATCTACAGGGACCTCTTTATCATCCATATCCATGTTTCTTAAAAATGTATTTCAAAACATTTTTACTATTTAATAGAAAATGGGTTAAATTCATTTATACCCTTATTTGAACTTATACGTTTTTGAATGGAATCTTTCCATCGTTTTCCAAATAAGGTACTTTTTGACCTTTTCGAAAAATTTAAGGTAAGAATGTTTTTTTAATGTTATACGGAGGGTACGGCTATTTTCTACCATTATAAAATCGTCAAAGCTTCCCTTACAATCTTATAAGAATATTTTAAAACTAAAGGTTTTATTTTATAATTATGTTACTTTTAAATGATTTCAAGAAATATGATATTTCTCTCAAATAGTTTTGAATTCATCTATGTCAACATCCTTTGATGGATTTTAAGCTTATTCGAAGTTGATTTATTATTATACAAAACTTTCATATTGTATTGAAGGTTTTTTGATATGTTTGACTATGGATGTGTGATTTTTTATAACCTTCATGGTTTAAGGATAAAGTATTGACATTTCGTATGCTAGTTTTAATATGAATGTTTATGTTATGTTTAAACCTTTTCATATGAGGAATGCATTAGACTTAGTATGTGATGGGTGGAGCCCGCTATAGCTCCTTGATGCATCGGTAGGTATCATGAGACAAACTAGTGTCTTGTCATAAGTCCTTGAAAAAAACTTATTTGTAGTCTTGGCACAAGGCCTTGACTATGTGGTTATGATAGTATGGGATTATGAATTCCATTATTATGAAAGTGGTTATTGATATTGTATGTGATTATTCTATTAGTAGAATATCCATGTGAATAATTAAATGGAATTATTTTATTTTTTCTTTTCCATATTATGTTGAAGTTCAAGTTTAAAAGGCTTTTTTTAGTTATACATTGCCTTAAATGTTTATGCTTATTTATGAAAGTTTCCGCTATATTGTTATTCTTACTGAGCATCTGAGCTCACCCCTTTCTATGTTTTATTTTTTCGGGGATGTGAAGAAGTATTTTATGAATGACCTGTGGGGATAGTATGAGGGGATATGAGTGTGGTCTATGGAGACAATATGTTGTTGTAGTTTTTCACATTATGATGTAATGTAAGACTTATGAATATATCTAGTGTTTCCAAGGCTACTAAACTAATCGATCTTTTGAGACATGATCTTTTGTGATCATGTCAATGATACATAATAATGCACCGACTCTGGGTAACTGGGGTTGGGGTGTTACAGTTGGTATCAGATGAAGTTTAGTAATAATCCTTTGAAGATAGATTTAGATAAACTCGGATTAGATCACATAGCCCTAAGATATTCTTTGAGGATTAGTATAGAAGAACTTCCTAGAATTTTGGTATTGTAGAGATTTTGTGAGTTTTCCAAGAAATACGTCCCTATATGGATACGAGCAGGTAGAGACGGCTCTGGAACAGATGTACATAGGGGTAAAACCTGAAAACACCTATTTGAGCTAGACTCGAACGGGAACCGGTGCACGACAACGGGCCATGTTGGACTCTTGGTTACGACACTCCCAGGGGATATGATTAGGATAATAATCATTTTATTTACAAACCATTATGAAGGGTTTATGAGTATATACTTCCTCAAAGAAATTTTTTTATGATTATGGATTATATCCATAAACTATTCAATTTATGTTAAGTTTTTTACAAGTAAGGAATTATGTATTTCGATTCATAAAATAATATAGTTTATGAAATTTTTTAGAAATGGTTCCTAGTGGAAGGAATGGAAACCGTACCAATGCACGCACTCCATGTAGGGATTTTCCTCCTGCTCAAGATAATTATAGTGGAGCTGGTGATACAAATGGTGCTGACCAGCTTATCACTATACTGGGACAACTCACTCAGATTATAAATAATAACCTTACCCGTATGGAGCACCCTGATCTGCAGCATGGAGGATCAATGTTAGATCTCTTCATGAGGAAACAACCACCAACATTCAATGGGAGTAAAAATCCATTGGTAGCTGAGAAACGGATAATTTCCCTAGAGAAAATATTTCAGGCTTTGGGAAGTAGTGAAAGGGAAAACATTGTCATGGCAGTTTACCGCCTCACTGGAGATGCTGATCAATGGTGGTCATTGATTCAAAATACAATGGAAGATTAAGAATTATAAAGTATGGATTGGAGGGAGTTTAAAGAGATTTTCTTAGAAAAATACTTTCCTCATGACCATCAAGTAGATATGGAAAGGCAATTCCTCAGTCTGAGACAAAAGGAGGATGAGAATGTTGCAAAGTATGAGGCTAATTTTACAAGGTTAGCAAGGCATGTTGCAGATTATATACATAACCTGAGGAGTAATATTGATCGTTTCTTTTATGGGTTAAAACCATTTCTCCGTCATGCATTAGTATCACAATATTTCTCAACGTACGAAGACATTGTCTCATGTGATATTAAGATGGAAAAGGAATTCTCTAAGTCTTACAACTTTAAAGAAAAGCAAGAGAAGAAGAGATTTGCTGATCACTCTATAAATGGAAATAAGGGGAAGAAGGGAAAAGTTGAATATCCATCATGCAGTAAATGTGGGAAGAAATTCCCTGGTACTTGTCTGAAGGGTATTACAGTCTGTTACAAGTGTAGTGAAAAAGGCCACCAAGATTGTGATTTTAATGGGAAGAAAGAAGCTACCAATGTTCAATGCTACAATTGTCGGGAGGTGGGACATTATGCAAATGAATGTCCTAAGCAATAGGGAAACGTAACTCAGAAGAGGCCAAAGGATCAAGGCCAAGCTTATTCTATCACTACTGTTGAGGTTAAAGCACCTAAAGACATAGTGGCAGGTAATTTAATGGTTTCCTCAAGTTTAGCCAATGGTTTATTTGATTCTGGATCATTGCATTGTTTCATATCTTCCAAGTTTACTAAGAAAATTAAATGTTTCCAATTTGATTTAACAAGGGAGTTGTCAGAAAAAACTCCTAAGGGAAGTATCATTGCAACAATGTTTTGTGAATCAGTTCCCATTAGATCATATAAATTTTATTTATCTGTTGATCTCATCATCATACCCATGATGGAATTTGATATAATCCTTAGTATGGATTGGATTTTGGACCATGATGTGAAAATTTATTGTAAGAAGAAGGAGGTTACAATTTTTTATGATGATAAGGAGTACCTTATCTTTAGAAGATGTACCTATTGTGAAATAATATGTTGATGTTTTTCCAGAAGATTTACCTGGACATCCTCTAGAATTAGAAATTGAGTTTTCTATTGATTTAATTCTTGGTTCAAGGCCCATATCGAAGACCCCTTATAGAATGGCCACTGTAGAATTAGTGGAACTAAAGAAAAAAATAGAGGAATTGAGTAATAAGGGATTTATTTTTCCTAGTGTTTCTCCATGGGGAGCCCCTGTTCTTTTTGTTAAGAAGAAATATGGATCTACGAGGTTGTGCATGGACTACAGGGAGATCAATGCTATAACAATAAAGAACGAGTATATCCTACCTCACATTGATGATTTATTCAACCAAATTCATGGAGCTCAATACTTTTCAAAGATTTACCTTCGATCTGGATATCATCAGTTGTGTGTGAAGAAATAAGACATTCCGAAAACAGCATTTCGAACCAAGTATGGGCATTACGAGTTTACAGTAATGCCTTTTGGGCTGACTAATGCACCCTCTGATTTCATGGATCTAATGAACAGAGATTTCAAGGAATATCTGGATGACTTTGTAGTGGTATTTATTGATGATATCTTGGTATACTCCAAAATCTACAAAGGTCATGAAAATCACTTGCGCACCATTCTGAAACCCCTCAGAAGAAATGAATTATAAGGGAAGTTTAGCAAGTGTGAATTCTGGATTCAGGTGATTTCTTTTCTTGGCCATATTGTCTATAATGATGGAATCTCCGTTGATCCTTCTAAGAAAAGAGCAATCCAAGAATGGCCAGCACCAATGAGTATAACTGACGTACGTAGTTTTATTGGTTTAGCAGGTTATTATCGGTGTTTCATCCAGAATTTGGCCCGATTGGCTAACCCATTAACCAAGAACACATGTAAAGGGGTTAAATTTGTTTGAAAAATGAGTGTGAAAAATGTTTTCAAGAATTTAAGAGAAGATTAGTCAATGCTCCTATCTTGAATCTACCATCGGGGAATGATGGGTTTGTTATTTATAGTGATGCTTCAAAGAAAGGACTTGGTTTTTTCCTTATGCAGAATGATAGGGTTATTGCCTATGCATCACTTCAGCTAAAAATTCATGAGAAAAACTATCCTACTCAGGATCTTGAGTTAGCAGCTGTAATCTTTGCTTTGAATATTTGATGACACTATCTCTATGGTGAAAATTGTGAGATATATACCGATCACAAGAGTTTGAAGTATATTTTCTCACAGAAAGAACTCAACATGAGGCAAAGGAGATGGCTTGAACTACTCAAGGATTATGATTTCACTATACACTACCACCCGGGGAAGGAAAATAATGTGGAAGATGCTTTGAGTAGAAAGGATCATGGAGTTTTGAACAAGATTAGATTAGAAAAATATCCTATATACATGGATCTAGTAAAGATAGATATGGGAATCACCATGGAAGGTGAAACAACAATAATTTGTCAAATGGTTGCCAAACCATCTTTACTAGAAAGGATAAAGAGTTCTCAGACTGGTGATGAAGAGTTTCAAAAGAATATTAAAGCTCTGAATGATGGGAGATTGAGTGAATTTGTGTATGAAGATGGAATTTTGAAATTTGGGAAGAGACTTTGTGTTCCCGACGTACCTGATCTAAAAAGGGAATTGTTGGATGATTCTCATAGTTTTAATTTCTCTATAAACCCTGGTAGCACTAATATGTATAGAGATTTGAAGGAACATTTTTGGTGGGAAAACATGAAGAGGGAGATTGCTGATTTTGTGTCAAGATGTATGGTTTGTTAATAAGTGAAAGCTGGAAGGCAACAACCTGAAAGATTCATGCAACCTCTTCCCATACCTGAGTGGAAATGGGATAATATTACGATGGACTTTGTCATGGTACTACCCAAGAATCCTACAAGGAATGATGCAATATGGTTCTTTTTTGATCGTCTTACCAAGTCATCACATTTTCTTTCTATAAGAGAAGATCTACTACTTGAACGTATAGCAAGAAAATATATTAATAAAGTTGTGAGACTTCATGGAGTACCCCTATCGATTTTTTCTGATCGTGATCACCATTTCACATCAAGATTCTGGAAAAGTCTTCAGAAGGCCTTCGATACTAAACTTTGTTTGAGCACTACCTACCACCCTCAAACTGATGGACAATCAGAATGAACTATTCAAACCTTAGAAGACATGTTGAGATCCTTCTCGCTTGACTTTCAGGATTTGTGGGATCAATATTTACCTAGGTTAGAATTTTCCCATTACAATAGCTTCCATTCGAGTATTCAGATGGCAAGATATGAAGCATTATACGGAAAGAGATGTCGCACACCAACCTGTTGGGATGATTTTGGTGAAAGAAAACTCATAGGCCCAGAACTTGTGGAGGAAACGATGGAAAAGGTGAAGGTAATCCAATCCCACATCAAAGAAGCTCAAAGTAGGCTGAAGAGTTATACCGATAATCGAAGGAAGTATTTGGAATTTTAGGTAGGAGATCATGTTTTCTTGAATGTATCTCCATGGAAGGGAGTAATAAGTTTTGGTAAGAAAGGTAAATTTAGTCCCAGGTACATCGGACCTTTCGAAATTATAGAACGAATTGGGGTTGTAGATTACCGTTTGGAAATGCTTCCAAGTCTCTCCAAATATCACGATGTATTCCATGTATCATGGTCGAGAAAATACATGTCTGACCCAACGCATGTACTAAACTATGAGGAATTAGAACTGGAACCCAATTTGTCTTATTGCAAAGAGCCTGTTAGGATTCTTGATACAAGAGAACGAGTGATGAGAAACCGGACGACTCGTCTGGTAAAAGTTCTATGGAGAAACCATAATATGGAAGATGCGACGTGGGAACCCAAGGAACTTATGATGAGGAACCACCCCGAGTCTTTTTATGTAGTAATATTCTAGAAATTTCTAGGAAGAAATTATTTGAAGGAGGGGATAATGTAACACCCCAAGCTTCCACGGTACACTTCTCTTTGAATAATACAATAGCATGTTTTGTACGCAACTCTGAGTTCTAACACACCACAACCAATCAAACTAGCCGTTATGAATATTAATACCTACTTTTTGAAATTTTATAAAAAAAATTCAAAATGGACTTCATTTTTTGATTTACAATATCAAAATTAGCCTAGGGTAGATTTTTGGTATTTTTTTGAAAACTTTCAATTTTTTATGAAAAGAGAAAAACACTGAGTTATTGGTTAAAACAGACTTTTTATTTAATAATTATTTATTTTATTTTAATTTATTTTAGGTCAAAATAGATACATAATACCTATATATGTTCAATTTAATTCATTGGTGTCATTTTATATTAATTTTAGATATATAAAATTTTATTGAACTTTTTACCGTCTTTTACCTACCTCCTAGGAGCTTTTGCAAATTTGCATAAAACATAATTTTACCACTTCTGTTAATTAAATTTCAAAAATCCAAGGGGAACAATTGAAATCAGTAAGTAAAATATGGTTCAATGAGATGAAAATAATTTTTTTTGAATAGTAACTTTTTACTTTTATTTACCACGGTTAAAAGTAAACAGGGTAATTAAAGGTAAAAATGATATTATTTTTACCCTAACACATGTCCTAATTCTTTTTGATAAGTATAATTTGAAAAAAAACAACCTTATGAAAAAAATATGAACCTTTTTGGTCCACTTGGATTAAATTAGTACATTTATTATTATTTAATTCAAAGAAGAGTTAAAAGTGTTAAATTCAAAGTTTAATAACTAAACCATTTTTAATATTGTGTTAAACATAAGATAAATTCGACTATAGATATTCATTAGAAAGATAAAATGATTTCATACATAATGGAATTTTATTTATAATTTTTAGACATTAAATAGTTTAATTTATTTATGACACAATGAGATGCAGTAATTACCTTAATAATTAAATATTAAAATAATTGATATTATAAATACCCAAATAAATGAAATTTGAGACTTTTTATATACTAAAATAATTTTATAGGTTAATATGACATTTTAGGATTGATTTAATTAACTTTTTTATAAGTAATCATGCTTTTGTGATTTTCACAAAAATCAATTTCCAAATAGTGTCAAAATTGACATAAAAGAATTTTTAAAACAAATATTATATTATTAATTGATATTATATTCCTAAAAATATAAGGTTTAGAAAAAGGACTTATATAATGACAGTTTTATAATTAATTAACCACTTGGTGTTCTCTTGGAAGTATATAGTAAGTTTATTAACCATATTATATAAAAATAAAAAGAGACATGGTAAATGTCAAACTAATTAACTAAGAGTTAAATATAAAAGATAAGGTTAATGTAGTGACCAAAAATTGTCTAAAACCTATTGGTTGAGTGGTTTTCGACCCATCCCCACCTTATCCTCGAAATAAATCAGTTTGGATCCATTAGAAACCGAACTTTATTTTATTATAAAATAATATTTCTTGCTTTTCCTAAGGTGCCCCTCACCCCTCTTATAAAAGGGCACACCCCCTTCTCTCAAATTCACACATTCAAAGCCATTTGGATCATCCAAACCCTAACCAAATAACCTCTCATCTTCCCTCAATTCAACCTAGAGGCATTATTTTGATCAGAAAGAAAACATAAGGAGTCCTTTTGATCAAATCAAAAGGAAGAACCCGAAGAAGAGGTAATTATTTCACCACCCTCTTTCAAGTTCTTTTCTTATTCCACTTATTCTTTCTTTGTTATTTACATTATAAAATAATAAATCCAGTTTATTCTATATACTGTGATGTTATTATAAATATGGTACAACAATATTCAATATTCTATCCATCCTTAGAATGACATGTCATCATACGTGCGTACGTACGGCTTACCGTCTCCACGTCATGGTGTAATTGTTATTCAAAACATTATTATTTGGATGGGTCTGATAATGATGTGTAATTGAAGTAAATAATAAATATAACATTATAATGATTCTATATATATGATATACTATCCAATTATATATGATTTTAATATCAAAAGAATGATATTGTTGCTCGTGCGTATGTACGGAATACCGTCTCCACGAACACGATGAGATTCATTCTCCATCGTATCCATTCAAGACTAATTTTCATTTGATGATTAAAAATAATGTTTAAGGACTTGTATCATTCTGTATATGAATAATATAAAACCTATCCATAACAAACACGGCTTACATAACAAAACATATAAAGGAAAACGTATCAGTTAACACCTGAAACGACGATAATACTAAGATATTATTAACAAAACAATGTTAAAAGATCATATATGATATCATATTAATGTATATGATTCTTGTATAATTTAATAAAAATTATTTCACCATTATACAGGAGGTTAAATTACCCTTGACCAAGGAAAAGTACAAGGTAAGGGTTAATTCTACAATCTCTTCATTATCCGAGGTTGTTTATAAGTAATTATTTACTGGGATCTCTTTATCATCCACATCCATGTTTCTTAAAAATGTCTTCCAAATCATTTTTACTATTTAATAAACAATGGGTTAAAGTCATTTATACCCTTATTTGACCTTATACGTTTTTTACAGAAATCTTTCTGTCGTTTTCCAAACAAGCTACTTTTTGACCTTTTCAAAAAAATTAAGGTAAGAATGTTTTTTTAACTTATACGACGGGTGCAGCTATTTTCCGCCATTATAAAATCATCAAAGATTCCATTACAAGATTATAAGAATATTTTCAAAATAAATGTTTTCTTTTATAATTATGTGAATTTTAAATGATTTCAAAAACATGATATTTCTCTCAAATAGTTTTTATTTCATCTTTGTCAACATCCTTTGATGGATTTTAAGATTATTCGAAGTTGATTTGTTATGATACAAAACTTACATATTGTATTGAAGATTTTTTGATATGTTTGACTATGGATGTGTTATTTTTTATACCATTCATG
Organism: Viscum album; assembly: GCA_963277665.1. Classification (NCBI taxonomy): domain Eukaryota; kingdom Viridiplantae; phylum Streptophyta; class Magnoliopsida; order Santalales; family Viscaceae; genus Viscum; species Viscum album. The sequence continues at coordinate 1,069,709,135 of OY728121.1, read as the reverse complement.
GTTTATGGATAAAGTATTGACATTTCGTGTGCTAGTTTTAATACGAATGTTTATGTTATGTTTAAACCTTTTCATATGAGTAATGCATTGGACTTAGTATGTGATGGGTGGAGCCCTCTATATCTCCTCGATGCATCGGTAGGTCTCATGAGACAAACTAGTGTCTTGGAACAAGGCCTTGACAAAAACTTATTTGTAGTCTTGTCACAAGGCCTTGACTGTGTGGTTATGATAGTCTGGCATTATGCATTCCATTATTATGAAAGTGGTTATTTATATTGCATGTGATTATTCAATTAGTAGAATATCCATGTGAATAATTAAATGGCATTATTTCATTTTATCGTTTCCATATTATGTTTAAGTTCAAGTTTAAAACGATTTTGTTTTAGTTATACATTTCCTTAAATGTTTATGCTTATTTATTTAAGTTTCTGCTATATTGTTATTCTTACTGAGCATCTTAGCTCACCCCTTTCTATGTTTTATTTTTTCCAGGATGTGAAGGAGTATTTTATGAATGACCTCTGGGATAGTATGAGGGGATATGAGTGTGGTCTATGAAGACAATATTTTGTTGTAGTTTTTCTCTTTATGATGTAATGTAAGGGTTATGAATATATCTAGTGTTTCCAAGGCTACTAAACTAATCGATCTTTCGAGACTTGATCTTTTGTGATCATTCCAATGATACATAATAATGCACTGACTCTGGTTAACTGGGTTCGGGGCGTTACATATGAATTATCAATTAAACATTGATAAAAAATCACAAAACTAAGAGGATGAAAATTTCATCACTTGGATGATGGAATGACAGAAGAATAAGAATAAAAGACGAAGAGTGAGATACATTATTTTGAGGATTTTAATTGCACAAAAAAGGCATAGGAAGCAATAACATAGTTATAGACTCATCTAAAATGAACCCAAATCCACTTAGAGTTCAAGAGAATAAGGGATAAATATGGATAATTTTACTAGGACGTTGAATCTTATCGCAGGTTTAGAAAACATAGTTTCAGGTCATGATAGTGATTTTCTAACACTTTGGTAGACAATATCCAATGATCACGACATGACTTACCCACATGGCTCCCCCTTTATTAAAATAAACATCTATTTATTTTATTAAAAATGGTTTCATGGTGTGTTTAATAGTAGAACACCATGGAATTGAAACACCTGAGAATCACAACGTGCTTTTATTGAACTCCTCCACCCCCTCAATCAACGTGACCCCAAACAACTTGTCGTACGACTCAGCTATAGAAGTGAAAAAATAAAGAAAATAACAAAACAAAGGAACCCAACTTATAAGACATTACAACATGAAATAAACCTTCAATATGTGACCATAAAAATGGAAAATAGAATATAAAAGATAAATAATCTATACATTATATTATTACTATGGAATAATATTCTAAAATTCACATGAGGCTCAGCCCAGCTGGTGAGTTATCCTTAATTGCATCCATAAGACACAGGTTCAAAACTAGGTAGAGGAATATTTCTGGGTACTGTAGTAGTACTGTAGCAGGTACTGTAGTGGGAACTGTAGTAGTAATGTAGCAGACTGTACACTATGCAGACTGTAGCAGGCTATACACTGTGCAGGTACTGTAGCAGATTGTACATTGTACAGGTACTATAGTATAACTATACATGGTGTGGGTACTGTAGCAGTTACTATAGCAGGTACTGTTTGGTACTGTAGTAGATGGAACTATTCACCTTGGGCCATCGGTTAGGGCTTGGAGTCCTTAAGGCTTTTGAGCCACCCAGGCCTTCGGGTTAGTAGGGTTTTCAGACCACATTTAAGGCCTTCGGGCCACCTCAAGGCCTTCGGGCCACATGTAGTTGCCCTAGACATACTCTAAAAAAAAGGAGCATCCCTATAAGAGGATTCAGAGCAGGTGCACTCACCAGAGTAGAGCCAAATGGATTTGTCAGAATGAGAGGGTATGGCTATGCCATCGGGACCAGCCTGTGCTTGTACAGGAAGCCTCGCTAGACGGCCATGAAAAGGTGGAGAGCTACTATCACGATGCAGATGCTGGGGAGGGGCAGTTCCTTGTAAATAGTCTTGTTGAATTCCCTAATACCTTCAGGTCATGTAGTCTCCTAAGCCTACGGGCCATGTAATCTCTGAGCCTGCTGGCCTTGTAAGGGTTCCCCCTCATCCCTTGAATGGGGGGTTATCAAAAATCAATAAAAATTAAGGCCTTCGGGCCATTCAGGCTCAAAAACATCCCCTAAATACTCTCCGTGTCATGACGAAGCCATTCATGTTATGTTGATACTCCCGCATTATAATCATTAAAAAATTCACATGTTTTACTTCTCTTAGGTTGTTACACTTCATCATGTTTTGATGCATATTCCCAACAATAACTCATGATATCACACATACCTTCACACTGTGATGTAACTCTTCAAGTATAAGTCTAACTTATGGTTGATATTGCCTTCCCTAAAACTCAATATTATCACCAAGAACTCCTCATACTCCCATGGAACCCAATAATTTACACAAGAATGGTTTGGGAAAATCTAGCTCCATAAATAAAATACCAAAAAAAATATTATTATCCTTGATAATGAAAACAAATCCTAAGAATAAAAATAGAAAATGTCCAAAAAACCACCCCATGAGATACCTCTTAGAGATATCACTATAAGAAGAGAATAAAAACTCATCAGAAGGGAATGGTATAAATTCAAAAGCATCCTCAATCAACTCATAAAACAATACAAGGTTATACTTAAAATCTCAAAAAAATCACTCATGAATAATGTTGAGATACTGAGAATGAATTTTTGATTAATGTTCCCAAGTGATATCTTTTAAGATGTTGTTCCATGACAGGACATCAAATTAAAGGAATAGTACACATGTGAAACACCTTAATTCGATAGTCCGAAATCTCAATTGGTCATTCCTAAAGTATATCATCATCTTCAATATCATACACACACTAGTTATAAACATCGTATTCTTTATGAAGATATTGTTTAATCTTTGATACATGGAAAAATTCATGGATCTGATCCATCTATAATGAAAAAATCAATCAATATACTACTTCACTGAAGCACTCTACCACCTCATAAATCCTATAAAACCTATGAGAAATATTTCTATTTGTCCAAACCTATGCTTCCCATGATTAGGAGATATCTTCATGAAAAAATGATCTCTAATGTCAAAGTCTAGGGGAATCCTTTTATGATCAGTAAAATAATTGTGATGATCATGATTTTCCTTAATCTTCTTATGAATCACAAGCACCTAATTTTTCATACTCTACAATAATTTTGGTTTGATAATTGTTGAAACTCCAACCTTGGTCTAACAAAATGATGATATGAATGTTTCGTCATATAGATCTTAGAACATATCAATATTGATGGTTGAATAATAGTTTTTATTATAGGAAAACTCAACCAAGGTTAGGTGTTTCATCCATGAACCTCTAAAATCTAAAAGACATGCATGAAAATAGTCATCCAAAGATTGGATATCCTACTCTAACATCCTTGGAACCTGATGGATCCTCATAATCTCCATCCAATACCTCCTTAAAAATACATCCTTAGACTGACCCCCAGGGAAATCACCGTAAATAACATGATCCCTCCAAACATCTACCTCAGAATCCTCTAACTAGTATTCCTATAATTGTAGCACTAAATATGATTGCATCGTGAAATGATATAGACACCATTTACCATAAAATTTCTCTATATCAAGGTGTTCCATTGGAAACTTCTCTATCACTCTCCAAGCATCCCTAGATTCATGAATAGTATCACCATGTGAATTCCATCTCAATGTATATATAAAAATATTTTTTTTCTAAGTGTATAGGTAATAATTAATTTATAATCCTATAATAATTTCATCCATCATGGCTTTCGAAAGTTCAAAACATGCTGGAGGAAGATATACCTCAAACTAGTGTGGCATGTGAAAACCACACAACATTCATCCATGGGATAGTGTCATTACAGCTTCAAAGAAACCATAATTTAGGAAGGATATATATCATGGGTAAAATAGTAAAATTTATGAGGTTGAATTTTTTGAGAACCATAGAATATTTTTTATCTCTATTTCATTAAGACTCAACTGAATCTAAGACATGAAACATAACAGAAGACCTAAAACATAACTCCTTCCTCTAAAAAATGAAGAATAATAGCACTGGGTATCTTCTCATTCAAGTACTCAAAAAAAGTTTCACACATATGAATCCATAAAATATTTTAGTCCTTCATTCTCAATATTTTCAATGGAGTTTCAATCAGAGAAAATTATATCACAAATCACCTATAATAGCCTATGAGACCAAGAAAACTTTGCACATATTGTCTATTATTAGAGGATACTCAAGAAATGAGTACCTAAATCAATCAAGGGTATACAACCAATCCTCATTAATAAATTATATGTCCCAATAAATTCACTTCATGTTCATATAACATACATTTTGATGGATTCATGAATAGCTCATGACACTGAATAACCTCTGAAATGGATTAAAGATGCTCTACATTCTCCTCATCATACTCAAAGTATACATGAATTAAATCAATGAAAACATCCACAAACCAGGGTATAAACCCATGGAACATTTTTTTCATCGGTTTTATGAACACATATAGTGCATTTTTTTAATTTTAAATTCTTTTCCACAAACATGTACTTCCCAAAACGACACCTAAATTCAGTCATTGGAATACCTCTTTACAACACCCGCATATGATGATACCCTAAAAGAAAACCAGTCTTTGAAAACTAGTTAGCTCCCTCCAGTTGATTGAATATATCATCTATATCTGTGAGGGTATATTAGTTCTTCAATTTCACTTGATTAAAAACATGATAATCGATATATATTCACAATCATACATCTTTATTATTTGGAAACATGACCAAAGCACTCCAAGGAGAAGCACTAGGTTGAATAAAACCTCTCTATAGAATTTCATAAATCTGAATCAACATCTACCTCAAATCTGAAACCATAAACTAATATATAGACATTAATATCGTAGATACACCTAACTGAAACTCTATCCCAAAAATAGATCTCTCATAAAAGTGGTAGTGTTACAACCTCTAAAGAATAGTCATCAAAATGTCATTACGCAACCCTAGGAAACACTGCTGGTTGAACTTCCACTGAACTCAACATAAATATTTCCAACATAAAAGATAATTTCTCAGCATTCCTATGGCCTATCTAGTAATCTCGCTCACCAATGAACACGGTGTACTCTCTATTGACATTAAACAATATTACTCACCTACTAAATAAATAAATAAAAACCTACACCAATTATAGATAGGTCATGTTGACAATGACATCATGTGGTTATATATGTAGAAATATAAAATCTATTAAATAATGGTGTTTCTGTATCATAAATGCACACTCTATATATACATCACATAGGATAACACAACCTCCAGCTAGTGTATCCAACACCAAGGGTAGTGGTAGACTATCTACCTCATGTTCTAATTGTAATACTAGGTTTGGTGCAATGAAGTAGTGAATATAACCTAATTCAAACAATGAATACACCTAGTTAGAATATAAAGATATAATACCACACATGATCTCTGGATCACCTGATGTTTGAAACAATAAGGTTTGAATTTGACTATTTCATGCTCTTTGATGCCTCTATCCTTGATATTATCCACCTCCATAGACATATATTACTCTTTATCCCTGAGTAGGAGAGAAATCATGAGGTTGTACTATGCCTACTCTATATCCTTACCACACACCAAATCTTGGATAATCATGATGTTGCTATTTTTTTTAGAGGGTGCCGATGTAATAATTGAGACTAAAGTGGGTAATCATCATTAAGATAATTTATTAGGAAGTTTGGACACTCAAGAATCAAATGTTCATTCCCTCTATAGAATAAAAATCATTGGTCTCTTGGTAGGGTTCTAAGAACTACCATCTATAGTGAAACAAGGTAGAGGGATATGAAGATGACTCACTAATGTATGAAACATTAAATTCCTATGAAACTGAGAAATTCTATTGATATATCTTCTCAAGATTCTTAAAAACTTATCTCCCAATGATCTGATTCTATCCAAAATCCACTTGAAAAAATCATCCTTTTCTACCAACCTAAGGATGTTCATAAATGTAAATAGAGTGACTTAGTTTTTGATATCCAAAAACAATTCATACTCAAAATAAAATGATCTAACCTATTTATCTGGAAGGTTATCTGGAGAAAAACATATGATTTTCTAAGATCAAATACCAAACTCTTTCATGCTATAACTCCCTTGGAGGAGAGTAAGCATCTCTAATAAACAATTAGCCTTCACAATAAAAGAAAAAAACTCATCCTAAAATTAATCAAAGTGTTAGTATTTGAACTTTTTTATAATTATTTATTTGTTAATTATAACTCAATTCATTTATTTATTAAATTAATTATAGATTACAATTATATTTTACATTTTATCTATTTTTTTTTAGGTTTCAAAGTTTTTTTAGTGATCATGTATGATTTTTTTATTTAATCTTTAATGATGTTTATAAAATGTGTTATTGGTTTATTATTTTTTATAACACATATGTGTTATATTGCATATGTTTTATAGTTTTTATTTATATAATTTGTTTATATATTTCAATTCTTTTACCACATTTGATAATACTTTTTATTGTTAGTCTTAATACTTTTAATTTTGTTTAATTGGTTTTAAATATTTTATATCACATTTTATTTATATCATGATAATTTATATATAATTATATATATAAATAGTTCCATACATATATTTGTACGGTGGACTTTTATTCCTATTGGCATAAACATATTTTCGGCATATAGTTCACTATATTTGTCAGCTTCAGTCCTTCACATAGTTCAAACTAGACCTCTTCACTATAGCTTGTATGAAGCCACATCATTTCCACAGTATCCCAACTCCTCACTTCATATAATGTTTCATTCATTTTCATGGTATAACCTATCTCTAATCTTTATAGCTTTCATCTCATGATAGCATCCCATCCTGCATGGGAACTATAACATCAGGTTTACAAAGTAGAAATCATATATTTCCTTATATTTTGAGGTTATGGATCAGTTTAATGGGAGAATGTACATCAGTGGATTCATAGTATTGGAAGAACCCTCCTACTATTCCCCTATTAACATTTTCATGGAAGTGTCTTTACTGCACATTGATAGAAGCTCCCCTGTTCACTGCTTCCACTTGATGGTAGAACCTCTTCACCCTTTCCTAGTAATAGTGGAACCTTCACTCTCCTCATTTAGTACACCTAGACAGTAATGATTGCACTCATCCTCATGATATCAGATACCTTCTACAACCCCATAGTAGTAAATCACAAGTTCTGTATCATGATATAATTTTTGACTGTTAATATTTTTCAACAATTAATTTTTATATTTTTCTAAACATTTTTAATTGATACAACTTTATAAAAAATATTTTTAATATTATTTTTAATTTATAAAACGATTATATTGAATAAAAATATTCATTAATTGAATTGATTAATTTTTTTTGTGTATAAATTATTTATTCAATAACACATGGAATATATATTTTACAATTATCTGTTTTTGTGAAATTTTGATAATTTAATAAACTGCAATTTTATTCAATTTATTTTATTCATTCTATTATTTTGGAAAATATACATATATATTTTAAAAACAATATTATAGATTTATTGATATAAAAAATATCATGGAAATATTTTTGGAATTAATATGTTATAGATTATTAGTTTTTATACAATTTGTAACGACCCATGTGTTTAAAATTTATTTTAATGTTTTTTATTTATGAAATAATATAAATTTTACACCTACAACTATATTAATTGTATTTAAAGTTTAAATTTTATCTTTTATTTATTTTATTAGATACTAAGTAATTTACTAGGAACCTATGAGTATTTAATTAATAAATTTATTTCTTATCCATTAATAAAACATTTTCTGCAATTATGTACTCTGAACATTTATGTATTTTTTTATGATTAAATGGTTGTATATTGAAAAAATTTATCCAATAATTTCCTTTTATATCTACCTAAAAATTTCAGCCTATTTGGAAATGTAAAGAAGAAGGTATGGCATTATAGAAAATAATTCTATCCAAAAAGACTTTCTAGATTCAATGTTCTGAATGTACATGCGTTTTGGGATACCTTAATAGTATAATATTGGCATGTGGTCTTCTTTTTTACTTTCTCCCAAATGTCTTGAACATCCAGCATCAAAATTTTATCCTCTTACATGATGTTTTTTGGGTTTTATTGTCGGATCATTGATGAAAATATTTCCATCCTGGAAAGATTCATTGAATCTTGATGCATTGTCTTCACACATGATTTTAACCCTGATAATGTTTAAACCAGATATTCCTTTAGTTTTATTAAATGATCTAAATAAATTAATACAAAAAATGAAAGAATTTAAGGCTAATCAAAAAAGGGAAACATTTATGACTAAATTACTATTGTGGGACTCATCTAGTCTGATCCACATCAACATTGACTTCATGGCCACTTATCACCCCTCAAAATATGGTTCCAACTTTCATTATCAAAATAAAAAATGTAGACATATTATTGTATAATGAAATCACAAATTAAAATACTACCTAAATAAAATTTAAATAAAAATAAAGTTAAATTAAAAATGGAACACTAGAATTCCCATGTAATTTTCAAATTCATGCTCTAATTGAAATTTTTTATAAAATAATCCCTTATAACTCAATGTGGGTATAATAAAATTTGAGTTTAAGTTTTTGAAAAAATGGGTTATAAAATGGAATTTAATATATGTGTGTGTGTGTGTGTTTGTCTTTATGCATAGTATATATATATATATATACTTACAACCAATATGTATTTGTATTAGTATATATATATATATGGAGTCGGTTTATATATATATACATATATATGTTATATGTATAAAAACATTGAAACATGTATATATATATGTTATATTTGTGTTATATATGTAATATATATATATATATATATTGTAGTGACCTATAAATTTATTTCTTTTAAATTTATACTCTTTTTTATTCTTATTAATGTAGTAAAATATAAAATACATACTAGGATAAAACAACACTTTTAGATGATAATATAAGTTTATTAAGTCCTATGTAATTTTTATAACAGTCAGTAAATTCTTCATGTCATAAAAATAATTAATGTACAATAAATAGTTATTTTTATTTAAAAGTTTAAATTATCATATTTAGATAATTAATATGATAAAATTATTCATTTTTTGGATTCATCACATCAGAATTAGTTTAGGGTTAATTTATAGTAATTTTTAAAAAAAATAATTTTGGGGTAAAAGGTGAAAATACCATTTCCAAGAAATATAATAACTCTATTAGAATACTCATGATATGATCATGATTTAAAATTTATTAATAATTATTCTTGATCAAAATATATTTAATAAATAAAATAAAATTAAATTTGTGTTTGATGTATTAGAAAACCTTAACTTGCCTTAACAGCATTAATTTTCATCCAAAAATGTTGGGATTAATGCCACCCAAAATTAGTTGGCCTTAATGGAAAAATAATTATTATTTGAATCCTTAACACCGCACATCATTAATTATAAATATCCACCCAATTTTCTCATTCTCACACACCCAATATGAATTTATCTCAACATATACCTGCCAAGGATTCTCTTCCACTAGTCCCTCTTTAATCTCAAAGAGTTTTGTTAGTCTGAAGATTAGTCTCTAAGATAAGATATTCAAGAGAGCTAAGGGTAATAATTCTTCTTCTTTCTTTTTCAAGTTCATTACCATTTCTATATTGACTTTTTCAATTTCATTTTTGTATACTTCCATGATTTTTATTCCATGCTATTATCCTCCATTTGATATATATTAAATGTGATTTTATTTATTCCCTCTTATTATAGCCTCTGTTAAGACGTTATAATACATGGATTGTTTGGAAGCTATAAAATAATTCTAAAAATCAGGTAAAGTGAAAAATTATATGGTTTTACAATAAATGAAATTCAGATCTAGAAATCATAAGTGGATTTTTCTCTTGTACAATTGCACCTAGGGTTAATAACCCCAAAAAGGGTGAAATTGGATTTGACTCGATCATCACCTAGTACATGAAAATAGGCCATACTGCACACCTTTTTTTACACTCTCATGGGATATTCGTTGGATAATTTACATGTTATTTATAAAAATATTATGAAGGATTTATTTAAAATTTAATTGGTCTCCAAAATTTTCAAATACATATATCCAGGTACTTAGATACCTCGATAACTTAGTCCTTCTAAACACTCAATTATTATAATCAAATATCCATCACTAGTTAAGTGTGTTTATTTATATATTGTAAAATAAATAATAATTACCTAAGGGGTTTCACCTAGATATAATTATTGGTTCTTGGTTAGGGAAATTATTGTTTTACCATATAATTCATTATTTTATATGAGAATGTCTTGTAAGATAGATTATTGAGAAATTATGAGGATTATTTATGTTTTTAAATCCTTGAAAATTATTCCATGAAATTTATTCAATTTGTGATGGATTTTAATGGTATTTTATGAGACGAGTGGGGCCTTGAATTATATAGCCCCTTAGTGCACTAGTAGGTATCATAAGAAAACTAATATATAGTAATGGTATTTTCCTTGCCATTTATGTAAGATGTCTTAGCATAAGTCATTCACCTTTTGTTTAAAATGTACGACATTATGTAATCCATTCACTACAAGTTTAGATATTGATATCCTGACATATATTCATTATTATGTTATACATGGATTTATTTATATTCTTATTTTCATTTGATATGGAATAACTCAGTTTATTCATTCATGACTCTATTCACTACATGAATAGATATTGATATCCTGGAATCTATTCATTGTTCATTTGGCCATGAGTTTATTTATTCTCTGTATTTAAATTGATATTAAACAACTTAGTTTATTCATCATAAATCCCTTAACTATATGATGATCCATTTATATCCTGGCATCTATTCATTGTTAAGTTTACCATGGATTTATTTATGCTCTCAGTTTCATTTGATATGGAATAACTTCATTTAATCATTAATGCCTCCATATAAAACTTGTTCAGTTATTAATATTATTCCATATATTCATTGTTAAGTTTATATAGATTTATTTATGATTTTATATTAATTTTATATGGAATAAATTAGTTTATTTATTCATTTTATAATGTCTTGTTTATTATTTCTTATATTGTACACTACCTCCTTACTGAGCTTCTGAGTTCACCCCTTTATATTATTTTACTTTTCCATATGAAACCAAGAATATTACTACATATATTAAAAGGGTACTAAGGATAATAATAATGATTTCATGATTTAAAATGATGTATTTTTATTTTTTACTTTAATGTAAAACTTTGTCATGTATATGGTTTTCCTCGGGCTATTAAAATGTTGTATACTCTGTATTTTTACCATTGTAATAAAATACACCCTGGATCTAGTATAGTGGAGTTAGGATTGTTACAGTTGGTATTAAAGGATAGTTTAATAGAAACATTATGAACTATATTTATAATAGTGTAGATAGAAAACATGATCCATGGTAGAAACTATTAGAATATTCTATAAATATTTCTATAAATTCAAATAATATTGTTATTTATGAACTAATTGAGAATATACAATTTTCTAGAAATAACACTTAATGAAAGGAACAAATGTGTCAACACTCGAAATCATTTTACAAATTTATATCCATAGCTTTTCAATTAGACTAGTATTGGATCAAAGAATATTATGACTATATTATGTCAGTTATCCCATGTTAAGACTCATAACATTACTCGCATGGAAAAAGATATTGCTCCACATTATGGTTCAACAATATTGGACCGCTTCATGTGGAAACAACCTCCATCCTTCAGTGGAACAAAAAATCCATTAGTAGTTGAATAATGGTACACGAACCAAGATAAATTATTCATTACCTAGGGATGTGATGATAAATAAAGGTTTAGAAAACTTTTGAGAGTAGGTTATTAAGGATAAATTAAGATTTAGAAATTTCCTTTTTAGGTTTTTGTAAATTATACTTTAAAGAGATTCCTAAAATTAGGTTTATCTACATATTAGAGAAACCTTTGAATCAAAGTATACAATTCCATGAGCCTTCTAATTTTTTAAGTTCAGGGATTTAATAATTAGTTAAGAAATTTTTAAAATAATATATATATATATATATATATATATTCTCTACACTTAATTATAAAGTAATGAAAAAAATGTTGTATATTGGGTTTTTATAGAGCTATGTAATGTTTATGTTTGGTTTAAACCATTTTTTATATTGTTATGAATGTTCTTAAAAGTTTAAGGAAGATTTTTGGAGCACTTGAGGTTTATTTGGAGCCCAGAGCTCTCGTTTTTTAGGTAAATAGTATGACATGAATGATTGGTTCATGTTTAGTAATAACCATGCGGCTAAACTATTTTACCCCAAAATAGAGGTGTGGGGTTTGAGAAACCATTCAAGGGAGTCCACACATCCATGGAAATCCTATAATAAATTTCATATGTACTTATCACAGTTAGGTGTACAGTTTCCTTTAACCATGCACCATGCTTGCATTGTTAGTACCACTTGGATAGGAATCCAACAATGTTAATTAAACTATACGGTAAACCATGCATCCAAACTATTCACATTTTAAAAATGGGTGAAATTTTCATTTTCCCTCGACTCCTTTTAATTTTCTACCTCATTTTTTCCTTCCCATTCACATGCAGTACCTCCCATAAATACTTGAGATCTCCCTTCTCCATACAATCTAGGATTTGATCCTCCACCCACATATGATGAAAAAATAACTCATCATTCATCACATTGGAAGCATATTTTTAATCTATTCAATCATCTTTCTTTCATTATTTTTATCACGTCGTATTATCTGATAAACCCATGAAATCTGATATTCACAATTCTCAATGAATTTTTTTAATTATCTATTTCCACCAATTATAGCATAGATTTTTGGCCAATAGCATATAAGGAATCTATTACATGTCTATGGTAGGTGTTATATACCCTTTCCCTTAAATTCTTGACGTTTACAGCTTGCATCAAAGTCCCATACACTGGATCTTACATGCATTGATTCTAAAACAAGTAATAATTTAAAATTAAATATTTTATAAACTTTTTTTGAGGTTTTATTTACCTTTTGACATGGTTTAAGGTCATATAACTCAATCAAAACCACCCTTTGAGGTTTTTATAATGTAATTCCTATGATTATTGCACCCCTTGGGGTGTGTTGAGCTTTCCAGCCATGAGTTGAATCTGTATAAAATTTAATTGGGATGTTAAAGTTTAAATAACTATTATTTAACTTTTTAATTTATAAATTAAAGGGATGATGAAATTTATTAATTGGGAATTATTAAATAATGAGGATGGCCTCTTGTATTAAGAATTTAATGTAAATGGTAAGTGATGTGGAATAGATACTAACATGGACCCTCCTATTAACACTTCTAAGTGAATTGAATAAAGAAATTAATGTGATGAGTTAAATTGATATATGGAATGGATATTAACATGGCCTCATGATCTATTATATAAATTTTTTAATGATTAATAAATCATTATGGCTCCAACATCATGGTATGGCACTGATGACTCATTATATTATATTCTTTGGATTATTATGTTGGATCCATCTTACATGGACCACCTTGGATTTACTCCATGGGATCCTCTCAAGGCTATACTGAGTTTCCTATAGAGGTGCTCCATAGACTCAAAGAGGATTCCTTGTTCAATGATCCTAGGTTCTGGCCCATCTAAGTCTACATTACACTGAGTTTTCTATGGATGAGATCCATAGACTGGAATACGAAACTTTGGCCAATAGCCTTGGGTCATGGCCCTAATTGGACTAATACTTAATACACCTAGTGTATTACATAGATGATTCTTTATTTTTTTATATAGTTCTTAAATTTATATAATTATTTTCACAGTATATACTTATAAATTGTATGACATCACTTTATCATTATTGCCTTATTCCTATTATACCTACACACTATTACAACTTATATGCATGATTTTTATTTGTTATAGATAGGGTTTGTTGTGTCCATCAAATTATATATTACACCCTATTTATGTAATTATTTAGTACCTAAGAAAACATTATGGTTGTGGGTAGGGAAAAATTAAACATTCCATATTTGGAAGCCATATTTCCTATCCTATGATGGGGAACTGGAGTAAAGGACCTAGATTATTATAATGATGTTGGTAGTGATACCTTTTGGGTCTTTTTTAAATTTTTATGACATTTTGTATATGCTTTTTTATCTTCCCCCCATGTATCTCAACATTTTTTTATACATTTAGATTATCATAATTTTTTGTATTTGATATTGGATGTGGATCTACAATTTTTTTGTCAATCTGTTGAATTCATGAGATGTTATCCTAACATTTTTTATTACTATGGATGTGATTCTTCCATTATTGAATCTTATTTCTTACACTTATTTGTTATCTACTTTTTTCTCCACTATGAAATGATTGAATAGTCTCCCCACCATACCAACATAGACCCTCACTGCTAGTCGGTATCATTTGGAATATGGGGAGGCATGTTTGACTCCAGGTGGATCCTAGTGTTATTGATTAGTGAACTTGACCCCGGATACTATAAGTGGAATCATATAAACTTTTCATTTTGACTTACTATTTTTATTTGGAATATAGTAGACTATGAAGTGTTGGAATTTGGTCATCATCATGTTTTTGTGAGTAGCTAACCCATGTATAGGGAAAATCAAAATTACTTGGGTTGGGAAATGTCATTAAAAAATTTGATCATTATAGTTGAATTGATTTCACCATTGGGTGATTCACTTGATTTGTGACATTTATTATCATTTTGAGTTTTATTTTACCATTATCCTAATAAGGAAAGGAGGTATGGTCTCATACATCATTATAGGCACTTGAGGATTCACATTCCATGCATATTCTGTACCATATTTATTTTATTGCATCCATTACCTGCAATATTTTGTAATTGCCTTGATTTTTATATCTATTATCGAACTAACATTTTTTCAGGATAAATTAGATAAATAATTTTTCAATTAATTTTTCAATTAAAGTTTCTGTATCAACTGAAATGGTGTTTTCTTATATATCTTGATGTTAGAACCTTAATTTTCCAATTATGAATTGTTTGATCCATGGACCATTGGAACATTGGTTGAAACATTATCGGATTCAATTAAATGGGTTCCAATTTCTATATAAAGTGTTTGTGTGCCTCAATAAATTCGAAATGTTGATCCATACAATTGAACCATCGTAAAATACTAGTTATAGTTACATGATTTTCAATTTATAACTTATAAAGCGTAGGAATTTATAATTTTGGATTGGTAACTCATCTAACTAGACCATGATATATATATATATAGGAGTTACATTAAAAAATTGGTGATTTATTTTAAATTAAATGATGTGGTTACCATTAAATGGGGATTCCAATTGAAATAAAAAGGATGTTTTCCTCTATAACATACAATTGAGACTCCATGTACCGATAACCCTGATGTAAAATGGAGAACTCACCTTTGACCCAGAATTAGAAGTGGAAAGGTGGGAGTGTCTATTTTATTTCTTTAGGACCTATGATACCACCTATAATAAGATTTAGGAGAAGGTAAAGTGGTGTTAATATTTTTATAGGGAGGCTTGTACCTATACTATTCTTATATTTGTAAAAATTTCTATTATCGAATTTTTTATGAGGTCTATACTTAGAATTTGTAGAGATATTCCAACACGATGGCCTCAATTCATGTGCCAGAAGGGTGGAGATGATGATGCTATAGAGGTGGTGGGCCTTGATCCACTGGTGTTACCACATGTAGTACCACATGCAACACATTATGTTATACCCGACCTGGGCACTGACACCCGATTTAAAGAGGGTTTTTTATAGATTATGCAAACCATGTAGGGTGCCATGTGACCTGCCTATTCTAGTGTTGAGATGACATGGGAATTTCATCAGGAGCACCCACCAATGTTTTTAGGTGATTCTATCCCTTATGTTGATAATCCATGGATAGATTCCACATTACCTATCTTTGGTCTTCTAGATAAACCTCCTAAGAGGAAGCTCATGCTTTCAGCATATATTCATTGAGGGTCATTAAAGATATGGTGGGATTTTTTTACCTAGGCTGAAAACCTTTATATTATGGTCAGGAGGGATTTCCAGAGATCCTTCTATGACTATTTATTTCATGAGATGTTGAGGGATGATAGATACAGAGTTTTTATGCACCTAGAGCAGGGTACTCTATCTATTTTGGATTATTCAACTCATTTCATGGAGCTTCAGTGATTCATTTATTCTCTCCTTGGTAATGAGCTATCTATATCTAGTTGTTTTGAGTATGGGATTATATATGACATATTGTCTTAGTTTAATGTGTTTAATTTTACTACCATCACTGAGATAGTAAATAATTTCATCATCACCCAGCATAACCTTAGAGAAGTCGGAGGTGTGGTCCATGATTGTCTAGTACTTCATCAGAGAAGAAGTTCATCTAGTGAAAAAAAAACATCATTTTGATATTTTATAAGGAGGAGGATATAGAAATATTGTTACCCTGGATATCCATGTGATCTACCATCAGTGTGTTAAATAGGGTCATATTAATCCCTAGTGCGATAGAGCCCCTATTCAGTGTCAAACCAATGATAGAATGTGAATCTTCAGTAGTTTTGTAGAACCTTTATTCTAATGGCCAGTGAGAGGGGGCCTGCACCAACTCCAGGTTCAAGGGAAAGACTAGTAGCTCAAAATTTGGTAGGGGTTGGAGTAATACAGGCTATTTAGGATAAGGAGGTGTCATATATGAGGGATCAAACACCAACACCGGTAGAGTGATCCAACCCATGGTAGTTAATAAATATCTTATAACCATCCATATTGTTAGATATATGTAGTATAGTTGATACCTATGGATTAATGGTCCAATCCTTTTATAATTTGAGGTTTGGTTTTAGTAGCCTCTACTTTTTTGTCTCTTTTATTTGACATCGGTTCTTCCTACTCCTTTATATCTGTGGCAGTTGTTGGCAGTGTTGAACACGAGATCTAGTATTTTTGTGGGGTGATGAAACTCAATACACCATTGGGGTTATGATCAGAAATTGTATTTAAGTGCACAGAATTCCCCCTTATGTAAGGCAGATATCATTTTACAAGGAATGTATTCATACATAAGAGCATATTTTCCGACATCATTCTTAGGATGGACTAGTTGGTTCTTTATCATGCATATATTGATTTATGTTGTCATAGGGTACCGTTTACATCACCAGAGTGTGGTAACATCATTCATTAGGTTTAATGTGATTTCTAGGAAATATGATATGGAATCGAGCTTCATGGGCTAAGTGGAGTGATATCCCATATTGCCAGTCTCTTTTTACATTATTAGGGAATTCATTGGATATATTTCCCTTATGTGGTGGATCATTTTAGGGATTTTCCCTTAAAAAATTTTGTTACCTCTTAAGAGAGTGGTTGAGTTTACTATTGATCTATTCCTATGAGCATCCCTATTATCCATTCCTCTTTACAAGAATACTACTACTGTGTTATAGGATATTAAAGGATAGTTAGTAGACTAGGAAGCTAATGGTTTTATACGACCTAGTAATTCACCTCAGGGTTCGCCCATGATTTTCACCGATAAGGTGGATGGAACCCTTAGGTTGTGTGTTGATTAAAAAAAATTAAACTACCTTAATATCAATAATTGGTATCATTTACATTATATAGATGACCTATTAGACCAGCTTCAAGGATCTAGGGTTTTCTACAATTTTGATTTGAGGTTAGGTTATCATCAGGTCCATGTTAAACCATTAGATATACCACATACGACATTTCATAGTCGTTTTTTATTTTATGATTATTTGATTATGTAATTTGGTCTTACAAACATGTCGAAAGTTTTCACGGATTTTATGAATTTGGTTTTCTTCCCATATATATATTCATTTGAAGTAGTCTTTATGGATGAAATCTTGGTGTATTCTCACAATTTACATGACCATTCCAAACATCATGATATTATATTGAATACACTAAGAGGGAATCAGTTTTATGATAAGCTCACAAAATTACACTTTTAGATTGATAAGGTTCACTTCTGAGGTAAACTCTTATTGGAATCAGGAATATCTATTGACCTAGAAAAGGTGAGGGTTGTGGTTTACTTAGAGAATCCCACGAACACCTTCGATTAACATATTTTCTTTGGGATTTCTGGTTATTACAGATGATTTATTTAGGATTTCTCAGACCTTTATGAACCACTTATAGCATTGAAAAATAGTTTTTTGAAATTATAATGTTCAGAAGCATGTGAGAAATAATTTTTGAAGTTGAAAATAATTTTTACTTTAGCATTGATTCTAATTTTACCTAATATTGGAAGAGGGTACATAGTGTATTATGATACACCAATTATTAGGTTGGGATCTATTTTGATGTAGGGAAATTGAGTATTCAAATAAGGATCTCATCATTTGAGACCTCGTGAGTGGAATTACCCTATTCATGACTTTGATTTGGTAGTAGTGTTTCGTGTATTGTGTTGTTGGATGAATTACATTCTTATAGAGTAGTTTGTGGTGTATAAAGACCAAAAAAGCATCAAATACATCCTCACACATCATGATTTGAATCTGAGGAAGTGAAGGTTAGTTGATTACCTATAGTATTTTTACTTTGAGCTTGTGTATACACCTGGGATGTGCAACACAGGGTCTGATTCTATGAGCAGAAAGACTCAGAGACATGTGGTTTTGGAGGCTAGCAGTGTGTGGAATTTGATGGTCTTGTTTTCTAAGATTCATATTGAGGTTCAGGTGATCCATGAGAAACCTATTCTTATAGATTTGGTAGTGAAAACATCACCTATGGATAATGTTAAGATGAAGAAACTTTCTGATCTTGAGGGTTTGGTCCTGATGGATAGTGATTTAATTGAGGACCCAAGACCTGGTTGGATTGTTGATGGGGATGAGATCTTAGGTATTCATGGATGCATCTATGTTCCTATAATCATCTAGGATGTATTTATGTGAGAGTATCATGCCTATTATTAGGTAGTACATCTTGATATTATAAAGAGGTACCATGACTTACTCCTCAGTATTGGTGGTCTAGGATGAAAAATGAGATAACATGATTTTTTACCTAGTGTTCCATCTATCAGAAGGATAACATGGAACTATAATGAACATTTGATCTCTTATAGTCATTACACATTCTTGTATCGAAATGGGATGAAGTAATTTTGGATTTTTTATAGGTTTACCTAGGTCACCTTGGGAATGTTATGTAATATTGGTGATCATTGATAGATTGAAAAAGATATCCCCCTTTCTGTGTATTCAGATGGCCTTTTCAGTGGATGAGATAGGAAGTCTATATGTTAATGAGATAGTATGCCTTCATGCCTGAATGGCCCAAAGGCCTTAATTTTTATTTATTTTTGATAACCCCCCTTTCAAGGTAATTGGGGAACCCTTACAAGGCCCTTAGGCTTAGATATTACATGGATCATAGGCCTAATAGACATCACATGACCCAAAGGTCTTAGGGAATTTAACCAGACTATAACTACAAGGAACTTCCCCTCCCCAACATCTACATAGTTATGGTATCTATCCACCTTTTCCTGGTCATCCGGATAAGCTTCTTGTGCAAGAACAGTCTTGTCCTAATGGAGTATCCATACCCTCTCATTCTTCCAAATCTATTTGGTTCTACTCTGGTGAGTGTGCCTGCTTTGAATCCTCCTATGGGGTTGCTCCTTTTGTGTAGAGTTTGTTTGGGGAAACTACACTGATCATATGGCCCGAAGTCCTTGAGGTGTCCCTAAGGCCTTGAGGTGGCCCGAAGGCCTTAAAGGTGGCCCGAAAGCCTTACTGACCTGAAGGCCTGGGAGGCTCGAAGGTCTTATGGAATCCAAGTCCAAACTGGTTTCCCAAGATGAAGAGTTATGGATACTACAGTACTGAACAGTGCCTGCTACAGTAACTGCTACATTATCTACTACCATACTAGCACAGTCCTCCTACAGTACCTGATATAGTGTCTACTACAGCACTACTATAGTACCCAGAATTATGCCTCTGCCTAGTTTCGAACATGGGTCTCGTGGATGCACATAGAGATACCTCACCAACTGGGATGAGGCTCACGTTAAAAACATGTGTAATGTTAACACTGGACTCCCACTGGGGGCCACCAGACCCTAGAGCATGCCACACATTCCCCAACTAGGAAGATGGCTTTGAATTGCCTTGTGAATAATACGTACAATGTCTGAGTTTGGCGGGACTTGAGCCTGGGCCAGTTCCCACAGAGAGTGAGGGGTACAACCAGGGGGTACCACTCGGCTAACACCCCATGGTCATATATTCCTTCATGTATTTCCACATAATATCATATTAGATAGTAATGCTCTATTCACATCATTGTTCTGTAAGGGGTTATAGAAGGAACTGGGTTCACATGAACTGTTTAGTACAACCTATCATTAAGAAACTGATGAAATATTTGAGTGTATTATACGAGTGTTAAAATAAATGATTTGAGCTTTCATCCTTGATTTCATAGGTTCTTGGTAGAAACACGTGCCTCTTGTTTAGTTCTCTTATAATAAAAACATCCAAGAGACTATTCAGATGTCTCCTTATGAGGTCATATGGTTCACCCCTACACTAGTTAGAGGTATGCGAGGTAGTGCTACCAGGACCATGTCTCATTCAGGATACTTTAGAGCCAGTACATTATTTTAGGAGGAATGTGGATACATTCAATCTAGTAAAAAGTCTGATGTCAATCATGTGAAATTACCTCTAGAGATTGAGGCTATGGATCTGGTTTTATATTGTGTTTCAACTTTACTTGGGCATCGATGGTTTAAACCTCAAGCAAAGCTAGAAACTAGATTTTTGAACCATTGAGATTTTGGAGAGAGTCAATAAATTATCCTATCATCTTAAGTTACATCAGAGTAACTGATCCATACACGATGTCTTACTTGTTTTAGATATTCACCATTACTATTCAGAATCAAATTATGTTTTTCAACTTCATGAGCTTGAGTTAGAGGTGGATACTTCTTTAGGACTATCTAGTGTGTATCATTGATCATTGGATGATAGCTCTCCAATTATGGTAATATCCTCTTATACAGGGCCATGGAAGCACAATTTTGTATAGGAAAATACCTATGAGTGAGAGGATAATGTACATGATCAGTGTATGGAGATTTTCTGAGAAGATATTAAACTACCATTGTAAAAGAAAATTGGGGATGAGCTGTCTTCAAGAAGGTATTATGATACACCAATTATTGGGTTGGGATCTATTTTGATGTAGGGAAATTGAGTATTCAAATAAGGATCTCATCATTTGAGACCTCGTGAGTGGAATTACCCTATGCGTGACTTTGATTTGGTAGTAGTGTTTCATGTATTGTGTTGTTGGATGAATTACATTCTTATAGAGTAGTTTGCGGTGTATAAAGACAAAAAAAGCATCAAATACATCCTCACACATCATGATTTGAATCTGAGGAAGTGAAGGTTAGTTGATTACCTATAGTCTTTTTACTTTGAGCTTGTGTATACACCTGGGATGTGCAACACAGTGTCTGATTCTATGAGCAGAAAGACTCAGAGACATGTGGTTTTGGAGGCCAGCAGTGTGTGGAATTTGATGGTCTTGTTTTCTAAGATTCATATTGAGGTTCAGGTGATCCATGAGAAACCTATTCTTATAGATTTGGTAGTGAAAACATCACTTATGGATAATGTTAAGATGAAGAAACTTTCTGATCTTGAGGGTTTGGTCCTGATGGATAGTGATTTAATTGAGGACCCACGACCTGGTTGGATTGTTGATGGGGATGAGATCTTAGGTATTCATGGATGCATCTATGTTCCTATAATCATCTAGGATGTATTTATGTGAGAGTATCATGCCTATTATTAGGTAGTACATCTTGATATTATAAATAGGTACCATGAATTACTCCTCAGTATTGGTGGTCTGGGATGAAAAATGAGATAACATGATTTTTTACCTAGTGTTCCATCTATCAGAAGGATAACATGGAACTATAATGAACATTTGATCTCTTATAGTCATTACACATTCTTGTATGGAAATGGGATGAAGTCATTTTGGATTTTTTATAGGTTTACCTAGGTCACCTTGGGAATGTTATGTAATATTGGTGATCATTGATAGATTGAAAAAGATATCCCCCTTTCTGTGTATTCAGATGACCTTTTCAGTGGATGAGATAGGAAGTCTATATGTTAATGAGATAGTATGCCTTCATGCCCGAATTTCCCAAAGGCCTTAATTTTTATTTATTTTTGATAACCCCCCTTTCAAGGTAATTGGGGAACCCTTACAAGGCCCTTAGGCTTAGATATTACATGGATTATAGGCCTAATTGACATCACATGACCCAATGGTCTTAGGGAATTTAACCAGACTATAACTACAAGGAACTTCCCCTCCCCAACATCTACATAGTTATGGTATCTATCCACCTTTGCCTGGTCATTCGGATAAGCTTCTTGTGCAAGAAGAGGCTTGTCCTAATGGCGTATCCATACCCTCTCATTCTTCCAAATCTGTTTGTTCTACTCTGGTGAGTGTGCCTGCTTTGAATCCTCCTATGGGGTTGCTCCTTTTGTGTAGAGTTTGTTTGGGGAAACTACACTGATCATATGGCCCGAAGTCCTTGAGGTGTCCCTAAGGCCTTGAGGTGGCCCGAAGGCCTAAAAGGTGGCCCGAAAGCCTTACTGACCTGAAGGCCTGGGAGGCTCGAAGTTCTTAAGGAATCCAAGTCCAAATTGGTTTCCCAAGATGAAGAGTTATGGATACTACAGTACTGAACAGTGCCTGCTACAGTAACTGCTACATTATCTGCTACCATACTAGCACAGTCCTGCTACAGTACCTGCTATAGTGTCTACTACAGCACTACTATAGTACCCAGAATTATGCCTCTTCCTAGTTTCGAACATGGGTCTTGTGGATGCACATAGAGAGACCTCACCAACTGGGATGAGGCTCACGTTAAAAACATGTGTAATGTTAACACTCGACTCCCACTGGGGGGCCACCAGACCCTAGAGCATGCCACACATTCCCCAACTAGGAAGATGGCTTTGAATTTCCTTGTTAATAATACGTACAATGTCTGAGTTTGGCGGGACTTGAGCCTGGGCCAGTTCCCACAGAGAGTGAGGGGTACAACCAGGGGGTACCACTCGGCTAACACCCCATGGTCATATATTCCTTCATGTATTTTTACATAATATCATATTAGATAGTAATGCTCTATTCACATCATTGTTCTGTAAGGGGTTATAGAAGGAACTGGGTTCACATGAACTGTTTAGTACAACCTATCATTAAGAAACTGATGAAATATTTTAGTGTATTATACGAGTGTTAAAATAAATGATTTGAGCTTTCATCCTTGATTTCATAGGTTCTTGGTAGAAACACATGCCTCTTGTTTAGTTCTCTTATAATAAAAACTTCCAAGAGACTATTCAGATGTCTCCTTATGAGGTCATATGGTTCACCCCTACACTAGTTAGAGGTATGCGAGGTAGTGCTACCAGGACCATGTCTCATTCAGGATACTTTAGAGCCAGTACATTATTTTAGGAGGAATGTGGATACATTCAATCTAGTAAAAATTCTGATGTCAATCATGTGAAATTACCTCTAGAGATTGAGGTTATGGATCTGGTATTATTTTGTGTTTCAACTTTACTTGGGCATCGATGGTTTAAACCTCAAGCAAAGCTAGAAACTAGATTTTTGAACCATTGAGATTTTGGAGAGAGTCAATAAATTATCCTATCATCTTAAGTTACATCAGAGTAACTGATCCATACATGATGTCTTACTTGTTTCAGATATTCACCATTACTATTCAGAATCAAATTATGTTTTTCAACTTCATGAGCTTGAGTTAGAGGTGGATACTTCTTTAGGACTATCTAGTGTGTATCATTGATCATTGGATGATAGCTCTCCAATTATGGTAATATCCTCCTATACAGGGCCATGGAAGCACAATTTTGTATAGGAAAAGACCTATGAGTGAGAGGATAATGTACATGATCAGTGTATGGAGATTTTCTGAGAAGATATTAAACTACCATTGTAAAAGAAAATTGGGGATGAGCTGTCTTCAAGATGGTATTATGATACACCAATTATTAGGTTGGGATCTATTTTGATGTAGGGAAATTGAGTATTCAAATAAGGATCTCATCATTTGAGACCTCGTGAGTGGAATTACCCTATGCATGACTTTGATTTGGTAGTAGTGTTTCGTGTATTGTGTTGTTGGATGAATTACATTCTTATAGAGTAGTTTGTGGTGTATAAAGACCAAAAAAGCATCAAATACATCCTCACACATCATGATTTGAATCTGAGGAAGTGAAGGTTAGTTGATTACCTATAGTCTTTTTACTTTGACCTTGTGTATACACCTGGGATGTGCAACACAGTGTCTGATTCTATGAGCATAAAGACTCAGAGACATGTGGTTTTGGAGGCCAGCAGTGTGTGGAATTTGATGGTCTTGTTTTCTAAGATTCATATTGAGGTTCAGGTGATCCATGAGAAAACTATTCTTATAGATTTAGTAGTGAAAACATCACTTATGGATAATTTTAAGATGAAGAAACTTTCTGATCTTGAGGGTTTGGTCTTGATGGATAGTGATTTAATTGAGGACCCACGACCTGGTTGGATTGTTGATGGGGATGAGATCTTAGGTATTCATGGATGCATCTATGTTCCTATAATCATCTAGGATGTATTTATGTGAGAGTATCATGCCTATTATTAGGTAGTACATCTTGATATTATAAAGAGGTACCATGAATTACTCCTCAGTATTGGTGGTCTGGGATGAAAAATGAGATAACATGATTTTTTACCTAGTGTTCCATCTATCAGAAGGATAACATGGAACTATAATGAACATTTGATCTCTTATAGTCATTACACATTCTTGTATGGAAATGGGGTGAAGTAATTTTTGATTTTTTATAGGTTTACCTAGGTCACCTTGGGAATGTTATGTAATATTGGTGATCATTGATAGATTGAAAAAGATATCCCCCTTTCTGTGTATTCAGATGACCTTTTCAGTGGATGAGATAGGAAGTCTATATGTTAATGAGATAGTATGCCTTCATGCTCGAATGGCCCAAAGGCCTTAATTTTTATTTATTTTTGATAACCCCCCTTTCAAGGTAATTGGGGAACCCTTACAAGGCCCTTAGGCTTAGATATTACATGGATCATAGGCCTAATAGACCTCACATGACCCAAAGGTCTTAGGGAATTTAACCAGACTATAACTACAAGGAACTTACCCTCCCCAACATCTACATAGTTATGGTATCTATCCACCTTTGCATGGTCATTCAGATAAGCTTCTTGTGCAAGAACAGGCTTGTCCTAATGGCGTATCCATACCCTCTCATTCTTCCAAATCTGTTTGGTTCTACTCTGGTGAGTGTGCCTGCTTTGAATCCTCCTATGGGGTTGCTCCTTTTGTGTAGAGTTTGTTTGGGGAAACTACACTGATCATATGGCCCGAAGTCCTTGAGGTGTCCCTAAGGCCTTGAGGTGGCCCGAAGGCCTTAAAGGTGGCCCGAAAGCCTTACTGGCCTGAAGGCCTGGGAGGCTCGAAGGTCTTAAGGAATCCAAGTCCAAACTGGTTTCCCAAGATGAAGAGTTATGGATACTACAGTACTGAACAGTGCCTGCTACAGTAACTGCTACATTATCTACTACCATACTAGCACAGTCCTGCTACAGTACCTGCTATAGTGTCTACTACAGCACTACTATAGTACCCAGAATTATGCCTCTTCCTAGTTTCGAACATGGGTCCCGTGGATGCACATAGAGAGACCTCACCAACTGGGATGAGGCTCACGTTAAAAACATGTGTAATGTTAACACTCGACTCCCACTGGGGGGCCACCAGACCCTAGAGCATGCCACACATTCCCCAACTAGGAAGATGGCTTTGAATTGCCTTGTGAATAATACGTACAATGTCTGAGTTTGGCGGGACTTGAGCCTGGGCCAGTTCCCACATAGAGTGAGGGGTACAACCAGGGGGTACCACTCAGCTAACACCCCATGGTCATATATTCCTTCATGTATTTCCACATAATATCATATTATATAGTAATGCTCTATTCACATCATTGTTCTGTAAGGGGTTATATAAGGAACTGGGTTCACATGAACTGTTTAGTACAACCTATCATTAAGAAACTGATGAAATATTTGAGTGTATTATATGAGTGTTAAAATAAATTATTTGAGCTTTCATCCTTGATTTCATAGGTTCTTGGTAGAAACACGTGTCTCTTGTTTAGTTCTCTTATAATAAAAACTTCCAAGAGACTATTCAGATGTCTCCTTATGAGGTCATATGGTTCACCCCTACACTAGTTAGAGGTATGCGAGGTAGTGCTACCAGGACCATGTCTCATTCAGGATACTTTAGAGCCAGTACATTATTTTAGGAGGAATGTGGATACATTCAATCTAGTAAAAATTCTGATGTCAATCATGTGAAATTACCTCTAGAGATTGAGGCTATGGATCTGGTATTATATTGTGTTTCAACTTTACTTGGGCATCGATGGTTTAAACCTCAAGCAAAGCTAGAAACTAGATTTTTGAACCATTGAGATTTTGGAGAGAGTCAATAAATTATCCTATCATCTTAAGTTACATCAGAGTAACTGATCCATACACGAATTCTTACTTGTTTCAGATATTCACCATTACTATTCTGAATCAAATTATGTTTTTCAACTTCATGAGCTTGAGTTAGAGGTGGATACTTCTTTAGGACTATCTAGTGTGTATCATTTATCATTGGATGATAGCTCTCCAATTATGGTAATATCCTCTTATACAGGGCCATGGAAGCACAATTTTGTATAGGAAAAGACCTATGAGTGAGAGGATAATGTACATGATCAGTGTATGGAGATTTTCTGAGAAGATATTAAACTACCATTGTAAAAGAAAATTGGGGATGAGCTGTCTTCAAGATGGTATTATGATACACCAATTATTAGGTTGGGATCTATTTTGATGTAGGGAAATTGAGTATTCAAATAAGTATCTCATCATTTGAGACCTCGTGAGTGGAATTACCCTATGCATGACTTTGATTTGGTAGTAGTGTTTCGTGTATTGTGTTGTTGGATGAATTACATTCTTATAGAGTAGTTTGCGGTGTATAAAGACCAAAAAAGCATCAAATACATCCTCACACATCATGATTTGAATCTGAGGAAGTGAAGGTTAGTTGATTACCTATAGTCTTTTTACTTTGACCTTGTGTATACACCTGGGATGTGCAACACAGTGTCTGATTCTATGAGCATAAAGACTCAGAGACATGTGGTTTTGGAGGCCAGCAGTGTGTGGAATTTGATGGTCCTGTTTTCTAAGATTCATATTGAGGTTCAGGTGATCCATGAGAAACCTATTCTTATAGATTTAGTAGTGAAAACATCACTTATGGATAATGTTAAGATGAAGAAACTTTCTGATCTTGAGGGTTTGGTCCTGATGGATAGTGATTTAATTGAGGACCCACGACCTGGTTGGATTGTTGATGGGGATGAGATCTTAGGTATTCATGGATTCATCTATGTTCCTATAATCATCTAGGATGTATTTATGTGAGAGTATCATGCCTATTATTAGGTAGTACATCTTGATATTATAAAGAGGTACCATGAATTACTCCACAGTATTGGTGGTCTGGGATGAAAAATGAGATAACATGATTTTTTACCTAGTGTTCCATCTATCAGAAGGATAACATGGAACTATAATGAACATTTGATCTCTTATAGTCCTTACACATTCTTGTATGGAAATGGGATGAAGTCATTTTTTATTTTTTATAGGTTTACCTAGGTCACCTTGGGAATGTTATGTAATATTGGTGATCATTGATAGATTGAAAAAGATATCCCCCTTTCTGTGTATTCAGATGACATTTTCAATGGATGAGATAGGAAGTCTATATGTTAATGAGATAGTATGCCTTCATGCCCGAATGGCCCAAAGGACTTAATTTTTATTTATTTTTGATAACCCCCCTTTCAAGGTAATTGGGGAACCCTTACAAGGCCCTTAGGCTTAGATATTACATGGATCATAGGCCTAATAGACATCACATGACCCAAAGGTCTTAGGCAATTTAACCAGACTATAACTACAAGGAACTTCCCCTCCCCAACATCTACATAGTTATGGTATCTATCCACCTTTGCATGGTCATTCGGATACGATTCTTGTGCAAGAATAGGCTTGTCCTAATGGCGTATCCATACCCTCTCATTCTTCCAAATCTGTTTGGTTCTACTCTGGTGAGTGTGCCTGCTTTGAATCCTCCTATGGGGTTGCTCCTTTTGTGTAGAGTTTGTTTGGGGAAACTACACTGATCATATGGCCCGAAGTCCTTGAGGTGTCCCTAAGGCCTTGAGGTGGCCCGAAGGCCTTAAAGGTGGCCCGAAATCCTTACTGGCCTGAAGGCCAGGGAGGCTCGAAGGTCTTAAGGAATCCAAGTCCAAACTGGTTTCCCAAGATGAAGAGTTATGGATACTACAGTACTGAACAGTGCCTGCTACAGTAACTGCTACATTATCTGCTACCATACTAGCACAGTCCTGCTACAGTACCTGCTATAGTGTCTACTACAGCACTACTATAGTACCCAGAATTATGCCTCTTCCTAGTTTCGAACATGGGTCCCGTGGATGCACATAGAGAGACCTCACCAACTGGGATGAGGCTCACGTTAAAAACATGTGTAATGTTAACACTCGACTCCCACTGGGGGCCACCAGACCCTAGAGCATTCCACACATTCCCCAACTAGGAAGATGGCTTTGAATTGCCTTGTGAATAATACGTACAATGTCTGAGTTTGGCGGGACTTGAGCCTGGGCCAGTTCCCACAGAGAGTGAGGGGTACAACCAGGGGGTACCACTCGGCTAACACCCCATGGTCATATATTTCTTCATGTATTTCCACATAATATCATATTAGATAGTAATGCTCTATTCACATCATTGTTCTGTAAGGGGTTATAGAAGGAACTGGGTTCACATGAACTGTTTAGTACAACCTATCATTAAGAAACTGATGAAATATTTGAGTGTATTATACGAGTGTTAAAATAAATGATTTGATCTTTAATCCTTGATTTCATAGGTTCTTGGTAGAAACACATGCCTCTTGTTTAGTTCTCTTATAATAAAAACTTCCAAGATGCTATTCAGATGTCTCCTTATGAGGTCATATGGTTCACCCCTACACTAGTTAGAGGTATGCGAGGTAGTGCTACCAGGACCATGTCTCATTCAGGATACTTTAGAGCCAGTACATTATTTTAGGAGGAATGTGGATACATTCAATCTTGTAAAAAGTCTGATGTCAATCATGTGAAATTACCTCTAGAGATTGAGGCTATGGATCTGGTATTATTTTGTGTTTCAACTTTACTTGGGCATCAATGGTTTAAACCTCAAGCAAAGCTAGAAACTAGATTTTTGAACCATTGAGATTTTGGAGAGAGTCAATAAATTATCCTATCATCTTAAGTTACATCAGAGTAATTGATCCATACATGATGTCTTACTTGTTTCAGATATTCACCATTACTATTCAGAATCAAATTATGTTTTTCAACTTCATGAGCTTGAGTTAGAGGTGGATACTTCTTTAGGACTATCTAGTGTGTATCATTGATCATTGGATGATAGCTCTCCAATTATGGTAATATCCTCTTATACAGGGTCATGGAATCACAATTTTGTATAGGAAAAGACCTATGAGTGAGAGTATAATGTACATGATCAGTGTATGGAGATTTTCTGAGAAGATATTAAACTACCATTGTAAAAGAAAATTGGGGGTGAGCTGTCTTCAAGATGGTATATTTTAATTTCCCCGCCTTTCAGAGAGGTATGGAATCTTTATGTTTCAATTTAAACAACATTTTATTATAATGAATGTTCTTAAAATTTTAAGGAAGGGTTCGAGAGTGTTTTAAGATTTTTTAGATCTCGTAGCTATAATTTTTGAGAAAAACAATAGGATCTTAGCAATTTCAACATGGTTAGTAGTAACCATAAAACCCCAAAATGGAGGTTCATGATTTGAGAAACCTTGAGAGGAAGGTTGCATGGTCATTAAAAACCTATAATAAATTTTAGGGTCACTTAGAATGGTCAGATGTGTAGTTTATTTTAATCATAAATCAGTCATGCATGGTTTTTGTAACAACCCAAAACTCTGGAGTATGAGTATTTTATTCGATAGCATGTATGATACGCAACAACAAACATGTTAGGGAATATAATACCCTAGTAATTTAAAATAAATTTACTATTTTAAATAGATTTGATGTATTCTATATTCATTTATGACATGAAACACCAAGTGTAAAAAGGGAATATATTAACCAAATAAATTTCAATCTTAAAAAAATATGATATATTATATATATTTTAATGCACACAACACTAATTTATCTTTCATCGCATAAAAGAGTGAGTTTCACCAAATAGCATTATATTATTAAAATATTATTATCTAATATAATATAATATAAACTAGTCGTTAAATTATTTTTTATGAATAGTAATAACTAAATTTTAAAAATTATGGTTTGCACTAATAAAAAATGAATTCATTGGTTACCAATTGATGAAAAAAAAATATGAACCAATTGGATATAAATATGAAATATTATTTTTTTATGCTTCCAAATGAGTTTTATCATAATAAACATAATTAATTACAATTAGTTAATTATTTTAATGAAAAATATGTTTTATATATTCAATCAAATATTTTTTGTATTCATCCATTAGGTTTTATATTTGTAAGATAAGAACAAACTCTATTTTAAACATAAAAACCTATATTTTTATTAAGGCATTTTTACTGCAATTTAATAAAGATCTCATTTTAATATAATTTTGACACTTTTATAAATTTAATATTTCAAAATAAATGAATTATTTTGAATAAAAACATAAAAATTAGCTTAGAGTGAATTTTTGGTATTTTTCTGTGACGATTCATTTTTAAATGAATAGTGAAAATACTAAATTTTATTTCAAAAGTGCATTTTTATATAATTTATTTATAAAATTAAAATATCATTTTAATGGGTTTTAAAGATTAGTTATATTATAATTTTATCAATTAATACAATATATGTCATTGGTACCAATTTTACTTTGAAATTGAATGTAAAAACTTATCAAACTTTTGATCATTTTTACTTTAAACACCTGCATTTTTATCCCACCTACGGGATGAATACTAAATTAATTTCTACCAATTATATGAATAGAATTTGGAAAAATGGATTCCATATTCGGAATCATAATAATATATAATTTCTAATAATTCCAACATTGTTTTTGACCAAAAATATTAGTGAAAGTAATTAAAATTAATTACAATTATTAAGGTAAAATAATGCTTAATAGAGGATTAAACCATTAACTTAAGGGCCCAAATGACCTATACACATGAAAAAAACCAATTTTATGGCCATAATTATTCCATTCACATTCCATTATGTATTTTTTTAATGCTTTTTTAGGAAAAAATTTGGGTACACTTAACTTCTTTTCAAAAATATCAAGTGAGTCATTTTCCTCCCTTATAAAAGGACACTACCTCTCCTCATTCCTCACACCTCTCAAAAAACATAGGTCCAAACAATATATTCCCATATAGCCTCCAAAAATACATCCCCTAAACCTTGAATCCTCCATTTGGGCATAAATCCTTCCAAGGAATCCTTTTGGTACAAACCAAAAGAAGTTACCCAATTAAGAGGTAACATCTCCTCTCAAGATCTCTAGATTCATTTCCATTATACACCCCCTAAAATCACTTTATTAAATTATTATATAAAAAATCATTATGATCAACATACTATGATTTTTTTTATTTAAATGTTTCAACCTAAACTTGTACACATCTCAGTCTAATGTGTAACGAACAAACAGTTTCTGTGTACGGGGAAAATATTTCCCCATGAAATGATGATTATTCGTTTTTCCTTTACAACCTATCATGGTGGCCATTTTTATGGAAAATATATCTATATATTTTAAATATCATTGTTATTATTTCATTATAATTATTTAATACTTTTATAACACATACCTTTAATACATTCCATTTTGATTTAAAATGATAACATCGTTAGAGGAAGTGTGGACTACCGCCCCCTCGAAGCGATGTGATTCGTACACATTATACATGAAACATATTAAGGATAATTTTAATAAAAATATATTAAATATATAAAATATATATGATAATATAATTATATATATAATTATATATATATTATTTTTCATTCTTTTAATACAACAAAGAAATTAAAGTAGTGTTCATGCATACATACAGCCTACGTCCCCATGAACGGTGCACTTTGTTTCTAATCACAAAATATTATAGATTACCCTAAATGAATATGTAATTAATATATTTATATGATAATTAAATCATGGTTTAAATTCTGGAGATTATGGAATAATTATCTATGTAATAGGAACAACAAATGAAAATCCAAAACATACTTGGGAAAACTAGGCAATTAACACCTGAAATAGTTAACATAGTGAAAGGGTGTTAACAAACAAGTAATAAAATATTATAGGGGATTAATATATGATATTATAAACATTATTATGTTTGTTTTATAATTTATTAAAATAATTTAAACTTCTATATAATAGGATAAATACCGCACACAAAAAAGAAGGTTAAGGTAAGAAAATTTCATTTGAAATTACATCCCATTGAAAATTATTTGTTATTATGTGCCAATTCACTTTTATTTAGTGTATATAATACCTTTTTCATGCTTTATAATGAATAAACTTATTCTAATGATATTATAATTTTCATTTAATTTCATAGATTCTAGATATTATGATTTAAATGTTTCAAAGTTATATGGGACACTTTGGAATGTTTAAAGATTGTTCTCTACTAGAATGTTCTTAGTTATAAAATTTGAAATATTAATTCCATTTTTAATAATTTCACATTGTAAATTTACTTTAATATCCATATTTTTATATGATGGAAATTATCATTTCCTAAACCATTTATAATTTCATATACAGTGTTTACTTTGACAGGTATTTGATTAACTAGGGAAATTTTGATAATTATGTATTCTTTATTTCATACAGATGATTGATAAGAAGTGTTATTTATCTAGAATATACATTGTGATGAATGATTTGGAAAGAGAATTATGAGATGTTCCAAGACTTTATATATCTCCTTGATGCATCTATAGGTTCTCATAATACAAATAAGTTGGCCAAAGTAAATGAGTTTATATTTGTGGTTTTAAACCGTCTTCTGAAAGATCTTGATGGTATAGGTTTTCATATGCCCTAGACATGACATCCATTAAGAAATAATTTACTTCATTTAATTATAGTTATTATTTATCCATGATATATTTTGTCAATATATCAATGTATGCATTTCATTTTCAGTTCATTGATTAAATGTTATGACTTTCAGTTTCTTACCTTGACATATTTATTTTTCATTATCTAATTATTTGAATGGCATGTGTTTTATATTAACCACAATGCCATGTTTATTTATTCTCATTGATTCATTATTTCTACCACTTTACCTACCCTTAGTGAGAATTTCATCTCACCCTTACTATGGTTCATTCCCTAGGTTCTGAAGAAGATTACTTTGAATAAGTTTTCAAGGATTCAGTTTATTTTAGCTTATCGTGTAGCATGTTTTATTTTTTTTTCAAATGTATTATGGGTATCATGTATGTAATTTGGATTTAGAAGGATACTAAAATGATTAGTCCTTTGGGATTGGTTTCCTTGTTAACATTTCAATGTAATAAAATAATTCACTAGCACCAGACTTCTAGGGTCGTGGTGTTATAATTGGTATTTAAGGAAGCTTAGCAGAAACCATGGAAACTAGATTTAGAAAACTTAGATTAGGGAGAAAACCCTAAGATAGACATTGAGTATGAGTATATAAAAACATTATAGAATTTTTTTTCAGGTATATATTATGTGGGTATTCATATAAATACATACCTCTCTAGATACTACAAGTGGATGTGGTTCTGGAAAAGATATAACTAGGAGTAATAACTTTGACAAGGTGTTCTGAGCCGGACTCGAGGTAACCAGGTACATGATAATGGGCCTTATTGCCAACTTTATTTGAAACTCCTAGGGTATATTATTAGGATAGTTAAAATTTTCTTTACCTACCATTATGAAGTATTTAAAAGTAAATATTTCCCCAAAGTAACCAAAGTTTATTTAAGATGAAAAAATGTGTGTTATGTGTTATGTGTTATACCATATTTGTAAGTATAAATTTTGACTTTATGATCTAATCCAGTATATTCCCTTGTTTAGAAATGGAACCTGTAAGTAATAATGGTATTAATACTCGTTCATAATATATATATTACCCTACTGAGGATATCAATGTAGTTGGTGTTAGAACTAAGTATGTTATGGATACATTATGGCATATTAGTTGGGTTATGGAAAATAACCTTGCTCGAATAGAGAATCCTATTCTATAGAGAGAATCTCCAATATTGGATCACTTTATGTGACAGAATCCCCCATCGTTTAGTGTGACTACTAATCCAATTGTAGCATAGAAATGGATTAGGTATTTAGAGAAGATATTTATGGCCTGGTAATTAAGTGAAAAGGAAAATTTTACACTTTCAGTCTATTATCTCCAAGGTGATACTGATTATTTTTTCTCTATGATCCAGAATGAAAGGGAGGAAGAATAAATTGAACTGATGTAATTGAGATCTTTTAAGGGTACATTATTCTATAAATACTTCCCTTGTGATCATAAAATTTATATGAATAGGAAATTCCTTATATTAATGAAAAAGGAAGAAGATATTATTGTGGGTTATGAATCTACCTTCACAAGGCTCTCCAATAATTTTACTTATTACATATGAAACAATAAGTTCATGATTGACCACTTCTTTGAATGTCTTAGTCCAAATATTTAAAGGTCACTGGTTTCACATAATTTTACATCATACGAAGAGATAGTTTTATGTTATATAAAGACATAGAAATAATTCCCCAAGTCCTATGGCTTCAAGGGAAAACAAGAGAAGAAGAGGTCTTATGAACACCATAAAAAAAGGGAATGAGTCAGTGAAGATGAAGGGAAATAAGGACTTTCAAACTTGTGATAACTATGGAAAGAATCACCCTGGTAAATGATGAAAGTATTGGGTTTTTTTTATAAGTGTGAATAAAAAGGTCCCTAGGAAAAATAATTCAAATGAAAGAAGGAAAACACTATTATTCGATGTTACAAATGAAAGGATATGGGGCACTATGAAAATGAATTCCCCAAGTTTCAAGGGAATATACTTCTAAAAAAGCTAAGGGTTCAAGGTCAATAATATGTTATTAACATGACCAAAGTGGAAAGATTAATTTAATTCTCTATTTGTACCCAGTAAATATGTTATTAAAGTATTTCTTTTATTCTGTTCTCATCATATGATTTATGAAATATGTATGGATTTTGGTGTAGTACTTTTTTTAATGATTTTAGATCAAAATCTAAATGGTACCAAGAAAAATTATTCATTATAAAGTTAACATTTTTAGAAAACAATTTATTGAAGTAAATACAACCCTTAAAATGTTCCAGATGAGAATATAATTATAAACAAATGATTGATTTTTACAAGTGTTGACTACCATGGAATTGGTTAATGACTTGTCAAAAAGTGGTATATTCTATCATTGATGGATTTTAAAACACCTTTTTATTTAAAGAATATATCCAATAACATTTGTCTTTATTAAGTAATAAGTAAGAATTAATGTTTCTAAAAAAATTATGGTGATTCTAGTTATTTCCATATTTCAAGAGGATACATGAAAAATTTATTCACATGTTTGGAATGTGAAAATTTAGAGTTGTTTCTTGTCGATTAAAAGATAAAGTTAAGTTCATCTTGGAAATTTAGTAACCTTATTTCTAAAGTGTTGTATCATAATATTTTAGAAAATTTAACCATTTATAAAATGTTTTAAGATGATCATTGGATGATATTTTTTAGGGTAATGAACTACTTCACCATACGATGCATCCTATACTAAGAGATGAAGTAAAAATAGTTCAATGCGTAATCAAAGAAAAATATTATGTTTATAGAAACATAAATTTACTTATAATACTAGAAAGTGAAATAATTCCTCAAATATAGGAAAAATGATATTTAAACAAAAAATATTTTCCTAGTACCTTTATTTCTAATGAATCAAATGGACCTTAGATTATCATGGATTTAGGGATTTCTGATTTTTAACTTTCTCTTAAACATGTTCTATAGCACTCTCGATCAGAACGTGATTGTTAGGTTTTTACCCTATATCCGTGTTTCCATTTCCCACCTAGGTTCTAAAACTAAGGGACCTATTTATGTGTCCATTTTACTTTCCTTTCTCTCTTATTAAGAAGATGTGATATTAACCCTTTTTATGATGTGGGTATTTTGACCATAGTTTATTTTCAATCCTTGTATTACTGAGATCAAGTTAAAATTATGAGGAAGTAATTTAATTAAGGATGAAATAATGTAACACCTTTAAATTCTATAGTATGAATATTTTATTCAATATCGAGTATGAAATGCGACACCAAATAGGTAAGGGAATATAATACCTTGATAATTTAAAATGAATTTACAAATATAAATAGATTTGATATATTATATATTTTTTTATGAAATGAAAAACCAAGTGTAAAAAGGGAATATATTAACCTGATACTTTAAAATATTAAATAAATAAGATATATTATATATCTTTTAATTCATGCAACAATAAGTTAGCTTGCATCTCACGCAAGAGTAAGTTTCACCAAATAACAATGTATTTTTAAAATATTAATATTTAATATAATATGATATAAACATGTCGTTAAATTAGTAGTTATGAATAGTAATAACTAACTTATGAAAATTATGATTTACACCAATATAAAATGAACTCATTGGTTACCAATTAATGAGAAACGAAAATAAGAACCAATTTGATAAAAAAATATAATTATTTTAATGCTTCGAACGGAGTTTTATCTTAATAAACATGAATAATTACAATTTTATAATGAATTTAATAAAATTTCTATGTTATATATTCAATAAAATATTATTAATATTCATGCATTAGGTTTTATATGCATAATATAAGAACAAACACTATTTTACACATAAAACCCTGTGTTTTTATTAAGGTAATTTTACCGCCATTTAATGGATATCCCCTTTTAAATCCAATTTTTGACATTTTGATAATTTTAATATGTCAAAATAAACTTTATATTTGTAATTAAAACATAAAAACTATCTTAGGGTAAATATTTTATATTTTTCTGTGAAGATTCATTTTTTTAATGAATAGTGAAAATCTTGAATTTAGTTCAAAACTACTTTTGCATCTAATTTATTTATAAGTTTTAATTATAATTTTAATTGGTTTTAAAGTTTAGTTAGATTATAATTTTATAAATTAATATAATTTAGGTCATTGTGATCAATTTCACATTGAAATTGAATGTAAAAAACTATCAATATTCTGATCGTTTTTACTTTAAAACCTTGTATTGTCATCCCCCTGTGGGAAGAATTTTACATTAATTTCAACCAGTTCTATTATTAGAATTTGGAGAAATAGATTAAATATTTAGAATCATACTAATTTATAATTTATAATATTACTAAAAAAAATTTATACCAAAAATATTTGTGAAAGTAATTAAAATTAATTACAATTATTAATGTAAAATTATGCTTAATAAAGGACTCAATATTTAACTTAAGGTCCCAAATAACCTATACACTTGTCTAAAATCCATTTTATGGACATAATTAATTCATTAACCTTGAATTATTGAGTTTTTTTTTGTTTTTTAAGACTTTTTTTAGGTAAAAACGTTGGTAGGCTTAACTTCTTTTCAAAAATACCAAGTTAGTCATTTTCCTCCCTTATAAAAGGTCACCACCTCTCCCCATTCCTCACACCTCTCAAACCGCTTAGGTTCATCAAATATCTTTCCATATATCTTCCAAAAATCCCTCCCCCTAACTTTTAATCCTCCCTTTGGTAATAAATCCTTCCAAGGAATCCTTTTGGTACAAACTAAATGAAGTTACCTGATTAAGAGGTAATGTATTCTCTCAAGTTCTCTAGTTTTATTACCATTATCCACCGCTAAAATATATTTATTCCATTTTTATTGAACAAAAATAGTATACTCAATATACTAGTATGTGTTTATGTATATTTTTTGACCTACACTTACAAACAAATCCATCTAATGGGTAAAGAACATACTATTTCTACATACGGTGTACTACTGCCACATCAAATGATGATTGTTCATTTTTCCTTTACCACCTATCATTATAGGAATTATGATGGAAACTATATTTATATATGGTATATATGATATTTATTATATATTTGTACTTTCTAATCCTTTTATAACATATATATTTAATACATTCTATTTTTAGTAAATACGACAACATAATTTGAGGAAGTGTGGACTACCACACCCTCAGAGTGATGTGATTCATTCACACTATACAGGGATAATATTAAGGATAATTTAAATAAAAAAAATATGAAATATATAAATTATATATGATAATATAATTATAATATACTTATTTTTCATTTATATTTAATTCTTTTCAAACAAAAAAGAAACGAAAGTAGCGTTCATGCGTATGTACGGCCTACCGTCCCCATGAACGGTGCACTTTATTTATAATGTCCAAATATTATAGATTTCCCTAACTTAATTTGTACTAAATATATATAAGATAATTAGATAATGGTTTATATTATTTAGATTATTAAATCATGATCTATTTAATAGGAACAACAAATGAAATTTCAAATCATACTTGAGAAAACTAGGAAATTAAAACCCAAAATAGTTAAAATAATAGAGGAATATTAACAAAAATGTAATAAAATATTTTAAGGAATTAATATATGATATTATAAAAATTATTATGGTTCTAGTATCATTTATTAACATATTTTAAACTAATATACAAGAGGATTAAGACCACAAGACAAAAGAAAGGTTAAGGTAAGTGAATTTCATCTCAAATTACATTCCATTGAGACTTATTTGTTATTATGATCCAATTCACATTTATTTTATGTATATACTAACTATTATATATTATATAATGAATACCTTTATTCTCATGATATTCAAATTTTAATTTAATGTCATGCATTCTAGAGATTATGATTTAAATGTTTTTAAGGGGTATAGGACACATTGGAATGTTTAAAGATTATTCTCCACAAGAATATTCGTAATGATAAAATTTGTAATCTCACCTACTTTTGTAAAAACTTTTCATTTTAAATTTCATTGAATATACATATTTTTATAAAATGGATATTATTATTTCATAAACCATATATAATTTCACATATGGTTTTTTACTTTGACAATTATTTGATTAGCTGGTGAAATATTGATAATTTTGTATTCTTTATTCTATATAGATATCTGATAGGACATATTATTTATTTCAATTAGGAGTTATGAGGAATGATTTA
Source organism: Viscum album (assembly GCA_963277665.1). Classification (NCBI taxonomy): domain Eukaryota; kingdom Viridiplantae; phylum Streptophyta; class Magnoliopsida; order Santalales; family Viscaceae; genus Viscum; species Viscum album. The sequence continues at coordinate 1,069,669,129 of OY728121.1, read as the reverse complement.
GACTGGAAATTATGGGAGGATACAAGACATTATATATCTCCTTGATACATCTATAGGTTCTAATGAGATAAATAAGTTGGACAAAGTAAATGGACTTTTATCTGTAGTTTTAAACTATCTTTTGAAATGTCTTAACGGTATAGTTTTTCATGTGCCTTAGACATGAAATCCATTAAGAAATAATTTCCCTCATTTAGTTCCAGTTATTATTGATTCAAACTAATTTTTTTTACATATCTATGGATACATTTATTTTTTAGTTAATTTATTTAATGTAATGAGTTTTAGTTTCTTAACATGAAATATTGGTTTTTCTTTATCTAGTAATTTTAATCGAATGTGTTTTCAGTTAATCACCTTGAAAAGTTGATTTTTTCTCACTGATTCATTATTTATTCTGATTTACTTACTCTTACTGATCATTTGAGCTCACTCTTATTATGTTTCTTCACCTAGGTTATGAATAAGAGAACTTTGAATAAGCTTTCTAGGATGCAATTTATTTTAGTTTATAGTGTAGCATGTTTTATTTTGGTTTCCCAATGTATTATGGGAGTCATTTTGTAATTTGGATTTCCAAGAGTGCTGAACGGATTAGTAATTTGGAGATTTTTTCCTTGTAAACATGATAATGTTATAAAATAATGCAACAGCACCAGACTTTTCTGGTTGGGGTGTTACAATTAGTGCCACTTAAGTAGTGAGACCACATGATTAGGTGTGGAAAACTATGTGGGAAAACCATGTGTCCATTAATAATGGGTGAAAATTCAATTTTTCCATTAAATATTTTTAAGTTTCCTCATCCATTTTTCCTTCCCTTTTATGTGTAGCACCTCCCACAGTCACTTGATATATCCCTTCTCTATCCAATATTGACTTTGATCCTCCTTCAGCATACAATATCAGAATCAATCATCATTCATCACATTGTAATTATATCAATAATCTCTACAATAATCTTCCTTCCTCTATTTGTTTATATTTCCATATGGAATGAGAAATCTATGTGAGATAATACACCCTGTTTTTAGGGTATTTTTTTATTTCTTTATTTCCTCCTATTCTATCCTAGATTAGAGGCTTATAATGTATGAGGTGTCTATTTCCCATAAAAGGTATGTGGTCTATAACTTTTCTTATAATTTCATGTTGTTTGTAGCTTGTTCCATAGTGTTGTGCATTGGATATTCTATGAATTACTTCTAAATTGAGTAATACCGTAAAATAAAATGGTTTTAAACATGTTTTGAGGATCTATTTCCCCCCTTGACAAGGTTAGAGCTCATTGACCTCAACTTGAACCACCCCTTGAGATGGGTTTTTTGAAATTCATGTGATTTTTCTACCCATTAGGGTGTGTTGAACTTACCACCCAGAAGTATAAGTCATATATTAATTTAATTGGGATGTTAAAGGTTAAATGCCTCTTATTTAACCTTTTCATTTATAAATGGAATGTATGATGAAATGGATTAGTTGGGAATTATAAAATGTGGTGGATGATATATTGGATTTGGTGTAACACCATGATATTTTGTGAAATATTTTTTTCCAAATAAATTTAATCTTCTCTATATTTTTTATTACATGTAACATCGAGTTTAGCTTTTGTTACATGCAATACTAATTTTAACTTCCCTTACATACAATGATGTGTTTAAATAGAGTGTGACTTAAAATAAATAAATTATTATTTAATATGATAGTTATCACCTAGCCATTAGAATGGTGGTTATGAAAAGGATTAACTAAATTATGAAAATATATGTTCTAAACTTGTATATAAAAATAATTCTTGGTGACCAATTAATTAGAAATTAAAGTAAAAACTATTTTCAAATAAAGGAAATATTTTTCTAAGAACTATTTTTATTCACAAAATCATGTTTTACAACATTAAATTAGAAAAATAACTTTTTTGAATGATTTTAATGAAATTTATATATTATATATTCAATAAAATTTTTAATAATCATCTTCTTTGTTTCTAAGATAATACATAATAATAAATCCAATTTTATGTTTAAAAACTATGTTGTTCTAAAACGCATTTTTATCGCCTCATACGCACTTATATTGAAACTAATTTTTTAATCTTTTAGAAAACAAATTGGAAAAATAAATTTCATTTTTGAAATCATTATATTAAAATTATCTTAGGTTGAAATTTTTATAATTTTCTTTGGAGCTAAATTTTTCGTTGAATAATGAAAAATATTAGTTTTTATTAAGAATATTTATCTCTTTTAAAGATTTTGAAAACATAAAAAATGTTTTCAAATAGTTTTGAAATAATATTAGTTAAATTATATATCTATTAATCCAATTTAGGTATTTGGAATCATTTTCAAGTTGAATTTTTATATAAAAACTTTTTAAAATATAGAAATTTTTCTCTTTAAGAATCTTCTTTCTCGTCACATCTACTGGTTCAATTTTAAATTAATTTTTCCACTTTTTTTAATATAATTTGGAAAAATGGATTACATATTTTTAATAAGAATAATTTAAATTATCTAATAATTTCAACGTAATTTTTTTCTAAATTTAATAGTAAAAACAATAAAAATTATTTACCATGGTTAAGGTAAAAATGGGTTTATCGAGGGGTTAAAATAAAAATATAAGGATTAAAAATGACAAAAAATATTTTTAAAACCAATTTTATTTCCATTTATATAAATTACCTATTCTAGGTTCTATAATGACCCATTTTTTATCATTTTTTATGTGAAAAATCTTATTACACATTTTTTATCAAAACTAAAAGTGTGCCTGAAGAAGATCATGGCACGAATGGTCATCGAGGGGTTAAAGGAGGTATTGGTGAGGAGGGCATAAGGATAATTATTTCACAAGACCCATTGTAAGGAATTGGTGGCCCAATGATAAGGGATTGGACCAAGATAATTAACGAGGCCTTAAATGGGTTAATCATGGAATTCCAAGAGGAGGCCCAAAACCCTTGCTTAGGGGAAGCATCTGGGCCAATAATTACATCAATTAAGGCCCAAACATTCATTTAAAATCTAACCCAAGTGGTGCTACAAATTTTCAAGCCCACTCCACCATCGAATCTTCAAAGTCAAAAGGTGGTGGGCTACTTTTCATTACTTTTCCAAAAGGGTGTTCCACTTGTCTCCTAAAGTCATGGTCAGTGACAATGTTTTAAAAAGAATTCTTTATTCTTTTTGAAAATGGAGAAATGGGAATTATACTAATGTAAATAGACACCCCATGTGTGATTAAAATTTCTAGTTTCTTTGGATATAAGTACCCATCCCCTTATACTCTTTGGACATCATGAATAAAGGTAATGTTATTATGGAGATTTTTCCTTGAAACCTTTGTATTCTTGCTTAATTCTTGACTTATAAAAGGATTTGTCTTCATCTTTTGGTGTCTTGTGGATATAGTTCTTATATACAATTTCTATTTGAGTTCTACCTTGACCGTTTCCCCCCTCCTTCTCATTTTCATTTTCTGCACACCACCTTCACTTGTTTTCTTGTGGCGATCTGGGTTCTCAACACGCAAATATTATACAAGGTTACTAGGACACTTCCTAGTGGTTCTTGCACCACATATAATTTGGTATCAGATCCCACATTCAAGAAATCAGGTTCCTTTTTTATTATCCTTTCTTCCATTTTCATTTCTCTTCGAATCGGGCTATTATCAATTCTGTTCCATTTCATTATTCACCTATGGACATCATGTCTTCGTTTTTTTAGACATACATTATATCATTATTTTTTTTTCTAAACTCATCTTTCTTCTCCATTTGAAATCATTTAAATACAAGCTATAAATCGTGAGATATATCTGGTACATTTTTTGTGACAAATTTTGAAATTTTAAAACCACACAAATCTCACGTTGATTCCATTTGATGTTACAAATTATTGCTTCTCCTGAATTTAAATATAAAAAAATTCATCATTTGGATAATTCATTTACTTAATAAAAAGATTCCAAATATCAAAAAAAAATAATGGCTCAAAAAAATTACAACATTTTTAATTCTACGTCCCATTTTCATTTTTATTCATCCATTTTCTTCCCCTTCCCACGTTTTTCATCTTGAGTCCATTTTGAATTTTATCTTTAAATTCTAGTTCGGGATTACCACATTAAAACGATCCTTTAGATTTGTTGGAATTGTGTAAAAACCTATAGGAATCAAGTTTAGTGGTAAAAGGAAAGAGTGTTACATTTTTATAAAATCCAAAATTGAGTGAAACACAAGTGAACAAATTATTTTTGACTATAAACACATGAGGGAGTGTGTGAGGTACATTTTCATTTCTCTTAAATTTTTTCATAGTATTTCTAAATGGTGGAGGAAATTAACACCAATAAATAGGACATTGAGGGTTTCATGAGGTCTGTACAAGAACAATTCAAAAGGATGAATGCGAGGATGGATGAATTGAAATCCCCTTCCAATTCTAGAGCACAAATAATGAGGTTTGTTGTTGAAGAAGAGAAGGATTTGTCTGATTTTCATTAGTCACCAATTTAGAGAAATAAACCACCATCGATGCAAGACAATGATCTTGGTAGAGTGAAGTTGAGGATCCCTTCATCCCAAGGTAAGAATGACCCCAAAACATATTTGGAATGAGAAATTATGTTTGAACATGTTTTTGGTTGTCAACCTATTTGGAGGAAAAAAAGTGAAGTTGGCGGATGTGGAGTTCACCGACTATGCTAGAATTTGGTGGGACTAACTACAAGTGAGTCGACGACGAAGTGGAGAAAAACCCATCCACACTTTGGAGGAGATGAAAGTGGTAATGCATAAGAGGTTTATTTCTAGCCACTATTATTGTGATTTTTTTCCTCAATTTGAAAGGTTTGAAATAAGGGTCCATGAGTGTTGAGGAGTGTAAAAGAGATGCAAATCATCATGATTCGAGCGAATGTTGATGAGGAGTGATATTCCACCATGGAAAGGTTTGTGAATGGCCTCAACTATGACATTCGAGACATATTGGACATGCACCACTACTTGGACATGGAGGGTCTACTTCACATGGATACCAAAGCGGAGAGGCGAGTAAAGGAAATAAGGATGTGCCCAATATCCTATGGTAAGTATCCAATATCTTCTTTCAAGTTAAAGGATTTAAAACCACAAGATAACATAAGGGAACACAAAATGGATTCAAAAGAGGTGACCAAACCAAAACCATTATTTCTATAATCCAAACTTAAAATGGAGGGTAAGGTTGTCTCCAAATTACATGATATCAAATGTTTTAAATGTCAAGGATTTGGACATGTTGCCTCAAAATTCCCAAAAAAGAGGGAAATGATTGTTTTTTATTGAGATTTTATTAGTGCTAGCTCAAGATAAGATGAAATTCCACCACTTCAGGATGATTTGGATGTGGAAGTAGAAAGCCTCGTACATGGATAAATTCTTTTGGCAAGGCATTCTTTGAGTGATCAAACCGAAGGAGAACATGATCAAGAGTAAAGGGAGCATATTTTTTATACTATATGCCTCATCAAAGATAAGTTATATAGTATGATAATTTATGGTGGTAGTTGTACAAATTTAGGAAGTGGTTTTATGGTTAATAAATTGGGATTATCTTTGACGAGACATCCTAGACCTTATAAGCTTCAATGGTTAAATAATAGTGGGGGTTTCAAAGTGACTAAGGAAGAAAAATTTACATTTTCTATTTTGAAGTATTAAGTTAGGTGTTATGTGATTTTTTTTCATGAATTCTAGCCACATTTTGCGGGTAAGACCTTGTAAATTTGATAGGAGGGTCGCACATGATGGATACACCAACTGTTGTTATTTTGAGTACAACGTGAGGACAATTATTCTTACACAATTGAGGCCTTTTCAATCTTATGAAGACAAAGTAAGGATTGAGAGATATTTTTCTAAGATAGAAAAAGAAAACATAGAAAAAATTGAGATAATTAGATGAGTGGAAAAAACAAGATTGAAAAAGGAGTGTTTAGTGAAATCAAAAAAATGAGGGAAATAAAAGAGTTGAAAATAAGAGTGAGAATAAGAGTGAAAACAAGAGTGTTGAGGGAAAAGTGATCTTATTTTTAGGAAAAATAGAGATAGAGAGAGATTTATAGGGGTGGAAAATTCTTGTGCTTCTATGAAATGGATAGTGTTTTACTAATAACTCTCATAACCCTTCAATGCCTTCTAGTGTTATGTCTCTTTTTCAGGAACATGGTGAATTTTTTCAGTGGAAATTCCTAATAGATTACCTCCCTTGCTGGGTATTGAGCACCACATCGACTTCCTCCCAGGAGAAATGCTTCCCAATCGATCATATTATTGGTCTAACTTGGAGGAGACTAAATAAATCCAATGAAAAGTGGAAGAATTGCTTAAGAAGGGATTTTTTCTAGAGGGCTTGAGTCCATGTGTCATACCGATAATCCTTGTCCCAAAAAAGATCGTAAGTGGATAACATGTGTTGATTATAGAGCTATCAACAAAATCATAGTAAAGTATTTCTATCTCATACCTCATTTGGATGATATGCTTGTTGAACTCCATGGTGTATTCTTGTTTACTAAAATTTACCTAAGGATTGGATACCATCAAATTAGAATAAAAGAGATAGATGAATGGAATCCCACATTTAAAACTAATTTTGGATTGTATTAATGGCTATTTATTCCTTTTGGACTAACTAACTCCCTAAGTACATTCATGAACTTAATGAATCGTTTTTTCTTTCCATTCATTGGGAAATTTGTGGTTGTGTATTTGGATGACATTCTTTTTTATTCTAAGATCTTTGATGAAAATCATAAACATTTGAAACATGTTTTCGAGACTCTTAATAAAAATAGGTTGTTTTAAAACATAGAAAAATGTATATTTTTTTAAATTTAGTTTTTTTCCTTGGTTTTAATGTAATATATTATGGCGTGATGGTTGATTAAGAGAAGGTGAAGGCAATTCGGGACTCTCCAACACCAAAGAACGTCAACGAGGTGAGGAGCTTCCACGGACTTGCAAGTTTTTATAGAAGGTTCATGAGGGAATTTTAAACCATTACAGAACCATTGAATGATTTGGTCAAGAAAGGGTTGAGATTCACGTGGGAAAACACTCATTAATATGCCTTCTCCACACTCATAGGTAAGTTTTCCAATTCACCTCTCTTAATTTTTCTATACTTTTCTAAAGTTTTTGAGGTTGAGTGTGATGCCTTTGGAATATAAATTGGGTTTGTTTTAATGAAAGACTCTAATCCTATCTCCTACTTTAGTTATAAGCTTAATGGGGATACATTGAACTACTCTACCTATTACAAGGAACTGTATGCTCTCAAAATAACATTAGAAAATTAGAAACATTACTTGTGTCCAAGGGAATTTTTTATTCATTTAGATCACGAAATCCTAAAATTTCTTAAGTCACAGGGAAATTTTAATAAGTGGAATGCAAGATGGATTGAATTAATTGAAAATTTTCCTTACATAATTAAGCCTAAACAAGGAAAATAAAATTTTGCCATTGATGCTTTGTCTTAGAGATACTCTCTTATATCTTATATGAATTCTAAAATACTTGTGTTCCATCTTGTTCTATGCGTAAATTTCTTATTAGATAAACTCATGGTGGTGGATTAATGGGGAATTTTGGTTGGGAAAAATTTTTCCTTATTGAGAAAACATTTTTATTGGGCTCACATGCATAGGGATGTGGTTAGTGTTTGTGGAAATTTTAATGTCTGTAAACATGAAAAGTATAAAATTATTCCATATGGATTATACACCCCTTTTACCATTGCGTATTATCCATGGGTTGACATTTCAATGGATTTTGTGCTTGTCTTTCCAATATAACAATCTGGTAAGGATAACATCTTTGTGGTGGTGGACAAGTTTAGTAAAATAGTTAATTTTATTTCTTGATCTAAAACCAATGATGAAACTCATATCGCTGATTTGTTTTTCAGGGAAATTTTTAGGTTTCATGGATTACCCAAGATAATTGTGAGTGATAGGGATGTCAAATTCCTTAGTCACTTTTGGAGGAAATTTTGGAAAAAACTTGGAACCAAACTTTTGTTATCCACCACTGCACACCCACAAAGAGATTGTCAAACTAATGTGGTCAATAGAACATATTAAAAAAATCTGTGTTCCATACTTAGAAAAAATTTGAAACATTGGGAAAGATTCTTTCCTTACATTGAATTTTCTTATAATTGAGTGGTTCACTCCACTGCTAATGCTACACTGTTTAATATAGTATATGGTTTTAACCCATTAACTCCACTAGATATTTTACCTTTTCATACTAATCAATTTTTTAATATTGAAGGTGGAAGAAAGGAAAAATTTGTTCAGGAGTTTCATGCAAAGGTAAAGACCAATATTGAGTGGAGGAATGAACAAGTATCAAAACACGCCATCAAAGGTCGGAGGAAAATGGTGTTTCAACCTGGAGATTGGGTGTGGGTACGCTTGAGGAAGGAGAGGTTACCGGAGCCATGAAAATAAAAACTTTATCCACATGTAGATGGTACTTTCTAAGTCTTATATAAGATCAATGTTAATGATTACAAGATTGAGTTACCTAAAAGGTATGGGAATGTTAGTGACACATTTAATGTTGCTGATCTTTCTCCCTTTGAATTTTCAGATTCAAGGACGAATCCTTTAGAGGAGTGAGGATATTATGAGGATCATGGAACGAATGGTCATTGAGGGGTTGAAGTCAGTCTTGGTGAGGAGGGTAGAGGGAGCATGACTGCACAAGACCCACTGAGAGTAATTGGTGGCCTAATGGAAAGGGAGTGGACCAAGAGAATGAAGGAGGACATAAATGGGTTAATCATGGAATTCCAAGAGGAGGCCCAACACCCTTACTTGGGGGAAGCATCCATGACTATAATTACATTAATTAAGTCCCAAAAATGCTTTTAAAAATAAAACCTAAGTGGTGCTACTAATTTTCAATCCCACCCCACCATTGAATCTTCAAATTCAGAAGGTGGTGGGCTACTTGTCTTTACTTTTCCAAAAGGGTGTGATACATGTCTTTTAAAGTCATGTTCAAGTTCCAAAGTTTTAAAAATAATTCTTTAGGCTTTTTGACATTGGAAAACTTGGAATTAGACTAATGTAATTATTCATCCCATGTGTGATTATAATTTCTAGTTTCTTTGGCTATAAATAGCCACCCCCTTGTACTCTTTGAACATCATGAATGAAGGTAATGTTGTTATGGTGAGTTTTCCTTGAAACCTTTGTGTTATTTCTTAATTATTGACTTATCAATGGATTAGTCTTCCTTTGTGGATTATTGTTGCTATATTTCTTAGAGATAAGATCTCTTTGGGTTCAACCTCACTATTTCCCCTTTACTTCTCATTTCCACTATTCTCACACCACCTTCACTAGTTTTCTTATGGAGATCCAGGTGATCAACACAAAAATATTGTACAAGGATCCTAGGACACTTCCTAGTGGTTATTTCACCGCGTATCAGTTCCACTCACTTCACTTATAAAAGGATTCCCTCTCTCCTCTCCTCTTCTATAACAAACAAAACTTTTATAAAAGGAATTTCCCCCCTCTCATAGTAATTTAATATAGTATAAATCACATATAATCACTTATGGATCACAATAAATACTTTATAAATGAATAATTATTTAAATAAAAGGTATTTCTATAAGTTAAGGAACCAATACCGATGAAATATTAACTTGACCTTAGGAATAGTAATATAACCATTATGAATAGTAAGCTAGAAAAATGAATAGAAACAACACCCATGAATGTTTAAATAAAATTTTGGCATCTTATAAGTGAAAATATGATATAATTATATCACATTATAAGTAAAGAAATTTTTTAAAAATTATTAATTAAGTGTTGGTATTTTTATAAGTCATAAATATTTAATTATAAATTTTAGATTGATTTAATAATTTAAAAAGAAAGTAATTTTCATAAAATATATTTATAAATTATAATTTTAATTTCTTATTATTTAAAAAAAATATGAGAACTTAATTAATTTTTGAAAGTGCTATAAAATTAGTTTTAATTTTAAAATTTGTATTTTCCCAGTAAATGATAATTTTAATTAAAAAAATAAATTACTCATATTTAAAAAATTATGTTCATAAAATTGAGTTCATTTTTTAATTCTACATGTACAAAAATGTTTAGCGTGATTTTTTGGGATTTTTTTGAAATACTTGAATTTTTTATGAATGGTAAAATATGATACATTTTTATAAATGATAAATACATGAATTTTAAGTAATTGTTGATGTAATACTAATGTAAGAACCTTAATATAGAACCATTCTTAATTATATTAATATATTTATAAATAATTCTCAAAATATTCGTAGTCTTGATCCAAAATAATAATCTAACGAATATAATAATGAGAAAACACCCCTCTCCATCACTATAAATATCACACCTTGCACCCTCTTCTCCTCACACCTCTCAATCTTTTATCATTACCCCAATTATCCCCATAACTCTTCATTATCACCACCCACACATTTATTAGCTCTTGGTATCATAAAAATACCAATACTAGGTTCCTTGAGGAGGATCTCAATAGAAGAATTCAAGAGGAAAATCCTCTCTCTTTTTCTTTTAATTTCCTTTCAATTTCATTTATTTTCTTATCCATTCCTCACCTCCCTTATTCCAAATGGAATTATAACTTTATTATGTTTCATATAATATAATTATATCATGTTATTGTAATATTCATCATTAAACTCTACTCTCTCTCTCTCTCTCTTTAAAAAATGAAATCATTTTCTGTGATGTGACAATTTACGAACATCATGGGCGATGCACTTTAATTTTCCTTAAACACCTTCAAGGATGTTAATAAGACCATTAAATGGTAAAAAAATATTTTTAAAGTTTATTTTATAACCCTTTTTATGTTCTAGAAATAACTTACACTCATAATACTAAATGATAAAACAAAATTAGTTTGTTGTGATCGAGAAACCACCAAAATTAACCTAAAGCGATCATCACTAACTTTTATCTAATGATTCATCCTCATCGTATATAACAAAGTTATTTATAAGATAATTTAAACTTATTTAAAATCGTTAATAATATATAATAACAATTTTTTATATTTATCCTCATTCTACATGAACTTCCATTAAAGTATATAAGTGAACCGATCATGAAAACCATGAAAACGAATGCTCTCGAATGATGAAATTAAACTATATAACTCATAAAAAAGGCCCATAAATGAACTTAATACAAATATAATGAATAATATTCATGTATAAAAGGTTTTTTAATTGTTAATTAATTAATATAATGTGATTATACAGGATATAAAGTGAAGGAAACATTCAGACAAAGGGTAAGGGGAATTATCGAACTCAACTCTCTTTCTTTGGGTTTTCCCTCATTCACCCCATTTTCAATATGTATATAACTTAAATATAATTTATTAATAATTATATTACCTCTTCTGGGATATACATGTTTTCTAATTGTGTTTATTATAAACGCAATGTTTCCCAAAATAACTCTTCTTTCAAAAAAAACACACCTTTTGCTTCTCAAGATTGTTTCCTTCACTCAAGGTTTATGATTCTTATATAATGTATTTTATTACCTATTTAATTTGATAACCCAAGGTTTATGAATTTATTCTTATGAAATTAAACACATTCCTTTCCATGGGTTATTATTTGTTTAGATTTATATATGTTCTATGTGGCATGGATGATAATGTAAATGTTGTGATGTGATGGGTGCGCCTGAAATTATATAGAACAATGTAAATTATTTTATGTGATGGGTGAACCCATAATTATATAGAACTCCAATGAATTGTTTAATGTGATGTATCTCATGAAAAAATTGAAATATGTGTGAACATGATGTTATCTTTGTTCACAACTATGTGTGGTAGTTAACCACTAAGAAATGATGTTTCTTTTTTTTTGCATTGCCACATTCAAAGCATTATCTTAATAAATTCCTCTCATTATTATGATCTCATGATTATGTTATAATGTTGTATTAATAATCATTCCATGTTATATTGTTTCATGTCCATATCTATCCTTTAACTGGGATTTTAGCTCACCCTTTTTTGATGTATATCGTCATGTGATTACATGTACTAAGGAGAATACAAGGGATAATAAGAAGCTAGTGAAGAAGGAATTAAATAAATGTTTATGATTTAATTTATAAATATTATATATGGTCCTAATTTTCCCAATACACTAAACCTTTGGATCCTCATTTTGTAATGATTTTACGTTGTTTTTCTTTAAAATGATGTAATAATATATTTAAGAAAAATCAGGGTCGTTATAGTTGGTATTATAGGATGGTTTAGATAATTAGAGAATTGGGATTAGATAATTGTAATGAAAACCCTTAGTTTGAGTCTATGTATAAGTGATCACCTAGGAAAATTCTTTTAGAATATTATAAACATAGGGATCCCACAAGATCTTCCTTTAGAATTAAATTCACAAAGTAATATACTATTTATTCATGACTTGTTGACTTATGTTTTGTTCTAACATTTTTATATTTTAGAAAATGGTGGGAACTAGGAGAAACCATGCCAAAAATCCATGCAAGGGATAATGCAATGATTTTCTAAATGACATCCCCAATGCTTTGGGAGGTGTAGTTAAAACTTTCATGGTTATGCTTACCCAACAGTATCAAGTTATGAACAATAAATTGAATAATGTGGAGATTTTTCCTTCACCTAAGAGGGATAAACTTCCTATCGAGTGTTTTATGTGCAAACAACCACCGAAGTTTAGTGGATCTTCTGACCCACTAGTTGCAGAATAGTGTATCAGCTCGATGTTGAAAAAAAATTTCTAGTCATCGATGTTCTAAGATGGAGAAGGTAAATATTTTTGTTTAGAATTTATATGGAGTGGTTTTTCAATGGTGGTATTTTATTAATAACACTAAGATGAAGGATTAAATTGAATAGATAGAGTGGAAATACTTTAATATAATGTTTCTTAACAAGTATTTCCCTTTATTTCTTCAAAAAAAGATAGAGATAGAATTTGTAGAGCTGAAGAAAAAGAAAGGAAAATATATCATGGACTACAAGGAATAAAAGGTACACTTCTGGTTTTTGTTATCAACAATGATAGTAAAATTGATAGATTCTTTAGTGGTTTAAAACCAAACCACTAAAAGGCTCTAGAAATTTGTGACTTTGGGAGTTAGGAATAAGTTATACAATATGCTCTAAAATTGGAGATAGAGTTTGGAGAATGGTCCCATGGATATGGTGATATGTAATGAAATATGGAGTTTCAATCCAGAGGATCTAATGAGAAAAGAGGAATGAAAAATCAACCACACACATGTCCAAATTTTGGGAAGAATAATCATGGGAACTGCCTAAATGGGGTAAGGAAATGCTTCATGTGTGGGAGAGAAGTCCATAAATCTCATGAATGTTGAAAATATCAGATAAGGTAGGAAAATGTGGTGGTGGAAAGGAGAGAACCACCCATGGTCCAATGCTACAACTGTAGGTAAAAAGAGCACTATGCAAGAGAGTGCACTGAACCTTGAGTTTTCAAGGGTAATATTCATCATTAGATATAAAATCCAAATGAGAAAGGTAAAGCTTATTCTATCACTATTGGGGAAGTGTTTCAATAAAATTAAGTCGTATAAGGTACACTTCTAATTCACTCAAGAATGGAAGAAGTATTAATTGATTTTGGTTATACGTATTCATCTATATCTTGCATGTTTTCTATAATTGTTGAACCAAATCCATAAAACATTTAAGTAGATATATCTGTAAAAAAACCAAATGTTGAAATCATTGCAACCTAAGTGTTGGAATCTTCTCCTATTGGAATATGCGAGAATATTCTTCCATAAAATCTTGTCATTTTTACCATGGTTGAATTCGATGCTATACTGGGGATGGATTGGATCTCTTTATATATAAAACTTATCAACTATTCTAAAAAGGAAATTTATTTTCATATTCAAAACCATCCCATGATCCTATAAAAATGAAAGGAAGATTATGAATATCATTTAGAAAATCCTTCAATTGTGTGGGTGTTGATTTCCTGTGAAGAAGCATACCTCACTCAAATTGATGAGTGAAAGGAAGGTATCAACCTATAGGAAATTCCCATTGTGAGGGAATAAAGTGATGTATTTCCCAAGGAGTTATCGGAAATCCCCCAGATCATGAGGTAAAGTTATCAATATAACTCATACCTGAAGCTATGCCTATCTCCAAGTGTCCCTATAGGATAGATCCTATCGAACTAGAGGAGTTAAAGAAGAAATTGAAAGAGAATTTGGGAAAAGGGTTCATATGCCCTAGCACATCACTTTGGGGTGTGCCAATTCTCTTTTTCAAGAAGAAGGATGGATCAATGCTGCTATGTATCAATTATTGAGAACTCAATAAGATCTTCATAAAGAAAAAGTATCCTCTTACAGGGATTGATGACTAGTTTGATATGTTTTAAGGAGATCAGTTCTTCTCAAAGGTGGATCATCGTTCTGGATATCATCAACTAAAGGTAAAAAATGAAGATATTCAGAAGACTTCCTTCCGTACAAGGTATGGGCACTATGATTTTTTGGTGATGCACTTCAGACTTACTAATTCCCCTACAATCTTCATGGATTTGATTAATAGAGTATTTAGAAATTACCTCAACAAATTTTTGGTCGTATTTATAAATGATATTCTCATCTAATCCAAGATAAAGGAAGAACATGAATAACATATAAGGTTTGTGTTGGAGATGTTAAGAAAGGATAATTTGTATGCCATTTTCCCAAAGTGTGAATTTTAGGTGAAGCAGGTCACATTCTTGGGACAGGTGATCAAAAGTGAGGAAATTTTTTTAGACCCTTCAAAAACAAAGGCAATTGAGGAATCTAATAAACCATCTAGTGTCACAGAAATCCAAAATTTGCTTGTCTTATAAGGGTATAATCGACATTTTGTGAGAAATTTCTCATGATTTTCAAACCTTCTAACTAATCCAACAAGGAAAGGGGTAAAGTATGTTTGGACATAAGAGTGTGAGGAAAATTTTATGGATCTAAAGAGAAGGTTGATCACTACACATGTTCTCACATTACCAAAAAGTGGATAAAGTTTTTTGATATAAATTGTTTCTAAAAAGAAATTCTTGGGTTGTTTACTCATGAATAATTATAAAGTGATGGTCTACGCCTCATGAAAATTGAAGATCTTTGAAAAAACTACCTGATGCATGATCTGAAGCTAGAAGCTATGAATGTTTCCTTGAAAATATGGTGGCATAACCTCTATGGTGAAAATTTTGACATATATACCAATCACAAGATCCTAAAGTATATATTCACAAAAAAGGATATCAATAAGAATTAAATGATATGGTTATAGAAAAACAAAGACTATAATTTATATATTCACTATCATCCCGGAAAGGAGAACAAGTTAGTTGATGCTCTAAGAAGAAAAGAACCTTCTACTCTTTCCATGTTGTAGATTTATAAATATCGTATCTTCATGAATATGGAAAGGATGGATTTGGAAATCATAATGGATTAGAATACATCTTACCTTTCCCAAATGATTCCCTAAACATCTATCCAAGAGGTGATTAAGGTGGCACAAAGGGATGATCCATAGTTGTAAAAGAGGGTGAATGCAGTAAAGGAAGGGAAGCTGCAAGAGTTCCAAATCGATGATGATCGTGTGATTCAGTTTGGAATGAGGATCTGTGTGTGTTCATCACCTGGGATAAAGAAGGAGCTATTAGAAAATTCACATAGATCAACTTTCTCTATCCATCTCGGGAGTATCAAGATGTATCGTGATCTCCGAGAAGAATTTTGGTTGGAAAACATGAAGAATGAGATTGTAGAGTATATCTCAAGATGGTTGAAATGTCAGAAAGTTAAAGCCAAGTGATATTGGTCCAAAGGGATGATTCAACCATTTCTTATACCCATGTTGAAATGGGAGAATTTCACTATTGACTTTTTCATGGATCTCCCAAAGACTTTAAAAGGAAATAATGTGATATGGGTTGGGGTGGACTGACTCACCAAGACTGCCCACTTTATAGCTATTGGGTAATATCTCACACTTGAAAAAATTTCAATGATATATGTGGAGGAAGTGGTGAGACTTCATGGGGTTTCACTCTCAATTTTCTCTGATCATGATCTCAGGTTCACATCTAAATACTGGAGGAGTCTTTAACATGCTTTGAGTACTGAATTAAATTTCAGCATGGCCTATCACCCCCCAACTAATGGCCAATATGAAAGGACTATTAAGATCCTTAAAGATATTAAAATATACTTCTCTTTATAATTAAAAGATGCATGGTATTATCATCTCCCATCAGTTGATTTATCATACAACAATAGCTTCCACTCAAGAATTCAAGTGGCATTATATGAAACTATGTATGGAAAGTGATGTAAAACTTCAACCTGTTGGGATTAAGTTGGTGAAAAGAAGCTACTTAGACCTGATCTTGTGTAAGGAATGATAGAGAAGGTTTAATCCATCCATCAACATATCAAATCTACTTAGAGTCGGAAAAATATATATGCTAAAAACCATCAAAGGGAATTGGATTTCAACATTGGAGATAAATTCTTCCTTCAAATATCAACATGGAAGAGATTCATGCGGTTTAGATTGAAATAGAATCTAATCCCAAGGTACATTGGACCCTTTGAGATTCGTTTCCGCATAAGATTCATGGCCTATCATCTTTCACTTCCACCAAATTTTCCTCAAGTTCATGATTTGTTTCGTGTATCACTCATGAGGATGTACTTACCAGATCCCTCACATGTACTGAACTCAGAGGTGGTACAGCTGAAAGATGATCTCTATTATGGGGAGAAACCAGTAAAGATTTTAGACTCAAGAGTTATGGTTCTACGCAATAATAAAACACACCATTTCAAAGTATTTTGTTGGAACCATATATATGAAGAAGAAACTTGGTAACTAGAGGAGGTGATGAATGATAATTACCCTCACCTGTTAATGTAAAATGAAATTTCAAGGGAAAATTTTTAAAAGAGGGGAAAATATAATGAACCAAACATTTATCAAAGTAATTCCCCCCTTCTTATAGTAATTTCATATAGTATAAATCACATATAAGCACATATGGACCATAGAAAACTTTATAAATGAATAATTAATGAAATAAAAATTATTTCTAGAAGTTAAAGAACCAATACTAATGAAATAATAACTTGACCTTAGGAATAGTAATATGACCCTTATAAATAGTAAACTGGACAAATGAATAGTAAAAACACCCATGAATGTATAAATAAAATTTTTGCATCTTATAAGTGAAAATATTATATAATTATATTATAGTCTAAGTAAATAAATGTTTTAAAAAATCTTAATTAAGTGTAGGTATTTTTATAAGTCATAAATATTTATTTACAATTTAATGATTAATTTAATAATTTAAGAGAAATTTTATTTTCATAAAATATATTCATAAATTGATATTTTTTATCTTATTATTTTAAAATAATTTTATGAGACCTTATGTAATTTTATAAAGTTTTATAAAATCAGTTATAATTTTAAAATATGTATTTACCAAGTAAATGATGGTTTTAACTAAAAATTAAATTACTCATATTTAGAAAATTATTTTCTCAAAATTGAGTTAATTTTTTCATTCTAGACATTGAAAAATTATTAGGATTAATTTTTGATATTTTTCTAAAATACTTGAGTTTTTTATGAATAGTAAAATACGACAATTTTTTATAAATGCTAAATACATTCATCTTTGAGTCATTGTTGATGTAAGGATGATGTAAGAACCTTAATCTCGAACCATACATAATTATTTTAATATATTTATAAATAATTCTCAAACTATTTATAGTCTTGAGCCAAAATAATAAACTAATGAATATAATAATGAGAAAACACTTCTCTCTTCCACTATAAATACCATCCCTCACACCCTCTTCTCCTCACACCTCTCAAGTTTTTATCCTTGACCAAATTCTTCCCAACACTCTTTACTAGACCCTCCCCCATGTCCAGGAGCTCTTGGTCTCATCAAGAGACCAAGCCTAAGTTCCTTGAGGAGGATCTCAAGAGGAGAATTCAAGAGGTAAATCCTCTCTCTTTTTCTTTTAATTTCCTTTAAATTTCATATTTTTCCTAATTATTTACTCACCTCCCTTCATCAAAAATTAATTATAACTTTATTATGTTTCCTATAATATAATTATATCATGTTAATTTAATATTCATCATTAATCTCCACCCTCCCTTTTTTAAATGAAATTATTGCCCATGCTATGTCAATTTACCAACATCGTGGGAGATGCACTTTCATTTTCCTTAAACACCATCAAGACTATTAATAATACCATTAAATTGTTGAAAAAATATTTTAAAGTGTATTTTATAAACAATTTTATTTTTTTTAAATAACATATACTCATAATACTAAATGATAAAACAAAATGAGTTCGTCATAATCGAAAAACCAACAAAATTAACCTAAAGTGATCATCATTAACATTCATTTCACGATTCATCCACATGGTATATAAAAAAAATTATTTATAAGATCATTTAATATTATTGAATATAATTAATAAAAAATAATAACAAACCTGGATATTTATCCTCAATCTACATGAACTTCCATTCATGTACACAAGTGAACCGATCATGAAAACCATGAAAACGAATGATCCCGAATGATGAAATTAAACTATATAACTCATCCAAATTCCCATAAATGAACATAATAAAACTATAATGAATAATATTCATGTATAAATATTCTATAATTGTTAATTAATTAATCTATTGTGATTATACATGACATTAAATTGAAATAATCATTTCGATATAAGGTTAGGGGGATTCTCGAACCCAGCTCTCTTTCATTGAGTTTTCCCTCTTTCACCCCATTTTAAGTATGTATATTACTGAAATATAATTTATTAAAAATTATATTACCTATTCTAGGATATAAATTTTTTCTACTTGAGTTTATGATAAACATAATGTTTTCCAAAAGAACTCCTCTTTCAGAAAAAACACACATTTCACTTCTCAAGATTGTTTCCTTCACTCAAGGTTGATGATTCTTATATCAAGTATGTTATTACCTATTTAATTTGGGAACCCATGATTTATAAATGTATGATTATGAAATAAAACCCATTCCTTTACAAGGGTTATTATATGTTCAAATTGATATATGTTCTATGTGGTATGCATGATAATGTAAATGTTGTGATGTGACGGGTGTGCCCGGAATTATATAGTGAAATGTAAATGTAATGATGTGAATGATATTACTGAAACTATATAGAGCTCAAATTAAATGGGTTGTGTGATTTATCTGGTGATAGAAGTTAAATATGCATCAAAATGCGGTTATCTTTCTTCACAACTATGTGTGGTAGTCAACCACTACGACATGAAGTTTAATTTTTATTCATTGCCACATTCCAAGCCTTTTCTTAATGAATTAATCATAGTATTATGATCCCATTATTATATTAGGATTTTATTTTAGAACTAACCACATGTAATATTTTTCATTTTCTTATCTATCCACTTACTGGGCTTTTAGATCACCCCCTTTTGATTTATATCCTCAGGTGATTGCATGTAATAAGAAGAATTAAATAGCCAATAAGAAGCTATAGAAGAAGGAATTTAATAAATTTTTATGTTTTATTTTATAAATTTTATGCATGGTCCTAATTTGACCAAGATAATAAACCTTTGTATACTCATTGGGTAATGATTTTAGGTTATTTGTCTTCAAAATGATGTACTAAGATATATAATAAAATGCAGGGCTGATATATATTCACACAACCAAAAACATTTGGTTAGGTAAATCCCTAACAAAATCATTTCTTTAATTAAATAATATCATACTAGAATGATTATTTTGGTCATAATTCCAACCTATGAAGACTTTTGGTGCAAACCAAAAGAAGTTGTCCGAAGAAAATGTAATCTCCCTAATCAGGAATTTTATTTTATTTATTCCTACTCCTCCTTAAATTATTATTTAACCACTATGATATAATAACCTCAATATATTATATATATTTATGTGTTTTTATCTTAAGTTAATTACCTAAAACCATCTCATATTGCATAAAATATTTTTTGAAATCTTCATTCATGTGTATAGTGGAGTACAACCTCACGAACCGATGTCATTCGTTTTTCCATTACCACCTATCATGGATTGATATAATGATTTATTTAATATTTAAATATTATATTTATTGTATTACTATTATTCTATAATCATTATATCACATGTTCCTTCATAATTTCTTTTCTTTGGGAATACGATAACGTTGTTGGTGTGTACAATGGACTAGCATCTCGTCAAGCGATGCAATTCATTGATACTTTACAAGGAATGTAAAAATGACGAATTTAAAGAAAATGTGTAATATATATTAAATTAAAATGATTATTTTTTTATAATATATTATTTAACTTTATTTATTTCTTTTATTTAGTAAAATTTAAACAACATTCTCACATACGTACGGCCTACCGTCACCATGATTGGTGTATTTTATTTTTTATCTCTGCCATTTATGGATCACTATAAATACATTTATACTGAATATATATAATATTTATATCATGATTAAAATTATATTTATTATTTTACCATGATCAATTTGAAAGGACAAAAAATAAAAAATCAAAATAAACATGAAAAACAAAGCAGTTATTGCTCAAAATGTGACTTTAACATAGAATTGTTAATAAACGGGTAATAAAAGGTCATAAGTAAATCATATATGGAATGAAATTTTTATGAATGGTTATTTAATATATGTATAATTAAATTATATTTATTGTTCATGATATTTTATTTTTTACGAAGTAATTTGAGACTTAAGGTAAGAGATTTCTAGTCTCTCTTTTTTCTAGAAGACATATGCAAATTCACCACTCATTTATTTTTTTGGTGTATATACTTACCCATTTACATTTTATAACATGAATAAAATTATTTTCTTGATATTTATATCTTCATTTTATTTAATTATTTATTTGGGCTTACAATTCAAAATATTACTAAAGCGGTAAGGCATTTCCGTCTCGCATTGTACTTCTATGAGACACATGCCATTTTCACCACATATTTATTTCATATGGAATATATATACTTCCCATGAATTTATTTTATGATTATAATCCTAAAAATTAGTAGTACTTAATTATCCATTTTAGGGTCTATCTTTCATGGGATTTATGTTTTAAAAGTTACCAAAGAGGTAAGATATTTTTGTCTCAATTTACCTTATATGATATATATGTTATGCTATGCACCTATATTCTTTTATAAGGTTTATATATAGTACCATTTGACTTGTTATATCATGAATATACATATTTTAATGATATTATAAGTTTCATTTAATTTTATTCTTTCATGGGTATTACGATTAAACATTACTAAAGTGGCATGAGTTTTATTATACAATCTAATAGTTTATCAGGATTTTTATGATTATGCTTCCAATGGGGAAATCATATGATCCATCTCTCAATAAAAACATCAATTTTATTCTACATTGGTTATCTAATTATAATAAATTTTTTCCCTTAATTTTACTCTTTTTATAGACTCAAGATTCCAAAATAATGTTGTTAAAGAAAACCAAATTTATTTTTTATCTTCGGTTAAAAACCCTTCCACATCTAAATCTATGTTTTCTAAAAAAATCAAAAATGCTTTAATTTTCCTCTATAACTATTAGAAACTAGACCTATACCAACATTTCGGAAAAACTGTTGGTATAGGTACCTAAAATGACCCTATACCAATGGTTTCACAAAACTGTTGGTATATGTACCCTATACCAACGATTTTGGCCAAACTGTTGGTATAGCTTCAATAAAATGACCATATACCAATGGTTTTTTTTTCAAAATAGTTGCTATAGGTGATGGATATACCAATTTTTTTATCTAAAACCATTGGTATAACCTCTATTTAATGAACCTATACCATCATTTTTTCCAAAATTGTTGGTAAAGCTCCAAAAATTCAAAATCCCTATACCAATAGTTTGGAAAACTGTTGGTATAGGCATTTTGATTTTAAATAAATTATTTTGTAAAATAAAATTTAATACATCAAGAATTAATTTAATTATAAATATACATATACATATTTATCATATTAAGTTTAAAAAATATTATATCATAGTGGTTAGGTCGTTGAGATATAAATCAGAGGTCTGGGGATCAAAACCAACCAAGGTCCTTTTTTTGAATTACCTATACCAACGATTTTCAAAACCATAGGTGTAGTTAATTAATATTACCTATACTAGTGGTTTTTAAACCATTTTTTATATCCCACATATACCAATGGTTTCCAAAAACCATTGTTATAAGTCTATACTGACACCAAAAAAGCCAAGGGCCACCCAAGCTGTTGGTATAACCTATACAAACGATTTTGGGACCTATAATAATGGTTCCAAACTGTTGGTATAGGATTATTTTATAATATTTTATGATTTTTTTAAGTCATTTTTACCATTTTTTAAATTTTAAAAAATGTTACAAAAGGAATATTTATTTTATTTTCCAAACATGTCCCATTTGGCTCTTAGAAAAAATGTGAAAGGGATATGTGTTTTATCATGGATTCTATGAATGTAATTTACCTTTTTTAGGACCATTATTTTCTTTTAATATTCCTTTATAAGTTTTCAATGTTAATTTAAAATAAAATTATTTAGAAAATTATTCACGTCTTAAAATAAGTTTTTTTGAAAGTAAAAAAGGATATTTTCCTCAATAAATGTTTTAAATGGTTTTTAAAGATTACTTTGTATGTTTTAAAAGATTATTTTCAAATAAAATGATTTCCAAAATATTTTATAAAGCTTATTTTTAAAAAGTGATTTTAAATGAAAGTTTATATTCCTCAAGAAATGTTCCAAGTGATTTTTCTTTCAAAATAATTCTCCATATAAGATGAAATCATTTCATGATACTTATGAATTATTGGAGATATGATCCAAGGATACCATTCTTATTCCTTCTCTGAAAGGTTTATTTATATGATGAGATGATGTTTATGAAACCCGCTTTTTCCCACAGGTTATACCATGATAGAATTCTTATGAACCTTGATTGTTTTTCTAGGGGCTATACCATGATATTATTCTTATGAAACCTGCTTCTTTTTTCATGGTTTATTCTATGATGAAATGATTTAAAGATTATGGATGTGTTTCTCTTCTATAGGTTATGCTATGATAAAATTAGTATGAAACTCATTTCTTTTAATTGGTTTTGATATTATGAATATTTTATGATCTTTTGGATCACAAATGTATGATATTAATTATATGATTAGTGGGACCTATACCTCCCTCTAATGCATTGGGTAATGATTAATGTTATATGAGCTCAAAGGGTATATGAAAGGCTATCACAAGACTTAAATAGGGCACATGAGAGGTTATCCCAATCCCAAAAGAGGGTAAATGAGAGGTTATATCTATCCTAAAGTAGGTACATGGGTGATTATCCTAATCCTAATATGCTATGAATATCTTGCTGGGTAGCCTTAACATAATATTTCCTATATTTATGTATATTCCACGTTAAATTGTATCTAATTAGGAATAAAAGTTTACCTTAATGTTTTGGTGAATTGTTTAGAAATAAATTGATATATATTTGTGTTTCAGCATTATTTATCATCCTCAAATAGACGGTCAGACTGAAGGAACAATTCAAACCCTATAGGATATGCTAAGATCATGTTCTATGGATTTACATAAAAACCATGCTCTTTATTTCATATTTAAACATGATTTATAACATAAAATTGCACATAATATAACTCAAAATATTGAGATTTATGGTGTATTTGGGGATTAGGAACGTTACATAAAAACTTAAAACATGAAATACACATATTTATTGAAAACTTATTTTACATGACCACAACATTCCTTCATACTTAACATTTCATGGGATAACCTAAGGACAAACATAAGAAAATTGTGAGCTATAAATCCTAGTAAGGGATAAACATGGCATAACTTGTAGAGGAAAATAAATTTTATTCAATAGGAATGTCAATAGATCATAAAAGAAACATGAATATAAAGTCATGATATATCATGAGAATCATAACATGGAAATGTGGCAATAACATACAACATGTTATTAGCATGAGCCAAGGCTCATTGCACTTGAATTAGCATGAGAAAACCATAATTTCACATGAATTAGCATGAGTAAACCATATTTTTACAAGAATTATATTGATTAGATCCTCATTTCACATAGAATATCATGATATGAAACATTTCCCAATGCATTGGAGTGCTATTAGGCCACACCATTCATAATGATTTCAGTATCACGTTTAAGTGTGCCACATAAATCATATAAGATGGATTCATTCATCATTATAAGTTATTACACGATCAAGGAATGTGGAATACATACATTTAAGTCCCCAATAAATTTTTATATGTTCATAAAGTTTAATACTATTTATAGATAATTTGGTATGATATTCACTACACAATGATTTTTTCATGGAAAATCGTGGTGTAATTTTGGCAGCATAACGGCATCATATGGAAATTCATAAAAATGGATAATGAGAAATAAATAGATATATCATAATCTTGGAATGAAATTGGAAGTATAATTGATATTTAAGAACATATAACAACATATGTAATGTAATTTAGATGCATAATATAAAAGAAATTATAGAATGGAAATGAGAATAGAGAAATCCCTTACAGAATTTTTGCATGGTAATGGGTGTAAACGGGATTGATTAATAAGAGATAAAGTGGTATATCATCATTAAAACATAATAATGGAAGTATGGGTGAGTTTATAAAACATACCCCATCATTTTTAATTTTAAATAAAAGGGTGTAACAATATAAGTAAACCTGGATTAAAATGAGAAAGAATTGAACCCTTACAGAATTTTGACATAGTAACGGCTTAGGTAAGGGTCCAAATGGGGGAGTTTAAGTGATACATCCTTGAAATAACATCAAATTGATATTAGTTAACTGATCATAAAATTATGAAAATATAACCAATTGAAATTAACAAACCTAATTTCAAACATGGTTCTTCAATTGAAAGGAAGAGATAAAAGAAAGGATCCCTTACTTGGATGTCTTATACCAAAGGCTTCAGAGAGGCTTCTTGGGTTATTGGGAACCTTTGGAGGAATATAGGGTGTAGATACCAGAGTGTGGATGATATTCAAGGATTTTTAGTGAAGAGGAATGGGTGCTCGAGTGGGTTTATATAGGAAAGCAGTGGGATTTCTTTATTATATTGGTTTTGGACACTACAAAGTAAAATATTCAAAACCACAACCCATATCATAGTTTTCCCATGGTTTCTAGAAATTTGAGTGTTATATATTATTTTATAAGGCTAAGGGATGAATATATAAAAATATCTCCCTTACTTATGTGGAGGTGAGTCATACTTTCAAGGAAATTATTTTAAATTCTTAAAATATTTAATATGTCTTGGAGGATTCACTAAATATTTATAAAATAAAACAAAAAAATATAAAAAAACAAATTATATTAAAGTTAAAACACATATTTTTATTAATATAGATTTTATTAAAGTATTTTATTACATCACTATTGGGTCATTATGATGTCATAAAATACATTATATATTTATGCGGTATTTGATTTTTACCAAAAAAATCGACTATCTCAGAAAATTATGAAAAATTCACCATTGGATAATTTTGAAATCCTAATTAAAAAAATAATATTAATTTTATCTAAATAATTTTCTAAATATTTTAATTTTAACTTTAAAAATAAAAAACTGATATTTATTGAAAATTGATTAGTTTTTGAAAAAATAGTTTTCAGAACATAATAAAAGTTGCTTTTGACTTCATAAATATTATATAATCATTAATATTTAATAAATTTAATTTAATAATAATTTTTTATTAAAATATGATTTATTTTAAAAATACATTAATTCATCAAAATGGATTCCTTAATGGAATTCGAATATTAACCAAAAATATTGTTTGTGCTTTAGAAAATCATTTATCAAGTAGCAATAATAGAATGAATGTATATTCATTATTATATAAAAAATAATCATAATTATATGGTCTTGATACATATACCTTTATCACACAAGAACACACACTAAGATAATGGTTTGGGTCCATTCAGTGAACATGGTTTGGGTCGTGATCTCAATGAGCTTGAACTTCTCCTGTAAATAGTTTCGCTTATGGTTATATTTTTAGATCTTGGATTGGGCTTGGTCTAGAAAAAATCCTTGAAATGATCTCTCCCTCAGAAGCTCTGATAAATGGGATTTATAGGGTATAATACTACTGGTTGAGTTCATCACTTCATTTGTTTATGCCAAAAGGATTTTTTTTAAACCCTATATTTATACTAGTCATGTGATAACAATTCAATGGATATATTTTCAACAGTAAGGATAATTAATGGTCATTTAAATCCAATTTTATTTAATAAAACAAAAGGAGTTCATGTGTTTTCTATATCTATAATACATTTAATTAAATGAAAGTGAATTTTTTTCATAAATGTTCGGGTCATTACTACATCCCCCCCTTATGAAATTTCACCCTCAAGATTTCCTTTTCACACATTAAAATAGATTAGGGAAACTATGCTTCATCAATTCCTCTGGTTCCCAGATTACTTCTTCAAACCTATGGTTTCACCATAACAACTAGATAGGGGGAATCGTCTTATTTCATAGATATTTTTCCCAATGATCTAATATCTTCACCGGATTCTCCTCATAAGAGAGGTTATTCTCCCATGGTACTGCCTATAGATTGAGTATGTGTTATGGGTTATGTATATACTTACTTAAGAGTGATACATGGAATATATTATATACTTGAGAAATGTTTTTTGGGATATTTATTCGATATGTCGTTGCTCTAATGTGATATATTCCCAAATCTTATAACTCTGGTCCATGGAGATATGTTTAGGAATACCATGTCTCCAATATAAAACTCTAGGTCTCATCGGTGATTTTCATCATAGTACTTTTTTCAACACTGGGCAGCTTTGATCTGTTGTTGGATGGTCCTAACCTTCTCCACCATTTCTTTGACCATTTATAGACCTATAAGTTTTTGTTCCCCAACTTGCTGATGTTTTACACCTCTTCCCATTAAGGTCTTCATAAGGATCCATTTCGATTCTTGAGTGGAAACTATTATTATAAGAGAACTCCACCAAAGGAAGATGTTGTTTCCATCCACCTTTGAAGTCCATTGAGGAATATCTCAACATTCCCTCAAGTGTCAAGATATTCTTCTCAGATTAACCATCATTTTGAGGGTGATAGGTTGTGCTAAAGTACGACTCAGTGTTCACAGTGTATTGGAGACTCTCCCAGAAATTAAACGGGAATCTTGGATCTCGATTGGACACGATCGATAGTGGTACTCCATAAAGCTTTAATAATTCTCTAATATATATCCATTCTAGTTTATCCAGTGAGAAATAATCTAGAATTGCACTGAAGTGTGCAGTATTTGTAAGATGATCCACAATAACCCAGATCGCATTGTTTCCTTTGGATGTATTTGTAAGTCTGGTGATAAAGTACATGGTGATTTTTTCCTATTTTCATGTTGTTATGGGTAATGGTGGTATCATCCCCTTAGACCTCTTCCTCTCAAGATTCACTTGATGACATACCATCAACTTTGATGTATGTTTAATGATCTTATTATTTATTTTATCCCACCAATACTTATCTCAAAGATCCTGATACATCTTTGTGTTTCCTAGGTGAATGGAGAAATTCAAAATATGTGCATCATCTAACAGTTAGTTTTTAACTCATTATTTGATGGAATACATAGTCTCAATCCAAATCTCACAATTCCTTCTTCATTAACATTGAAATATTAGGATTTTACTTTTCTGATAGTTTCCACTTTCTTATGAATTCCTACATCATCATTTTGAGCATTCATTAAACATTCCCAAAGAAATGGTTGACCAATCATTTGTGAAAGGATTTATTATTTTCCCTTCTTTATGATTCCCATTTCCATCTTTATAAAATCTAAGAAGATTAGATACTTTTCATTTCTCAAAAATGATAGAATTGTTGGGTCCTTTCTACTTAGAGCATCTCCCACCTTGTTCACTTTCCTAGGGTGGTAATGGATTGAGAAGTCACAATCTTTGATGAGATCTAACCATATTCATTGGTTCATATTCATCTCTTTCTGTGTGAATATATATTTGAAAATTTTGTGATCCATATATATTTCACACTTCTCCCCAAAGAGATAATGCTACCAGATTTTCAATGCCAAAATCACAACTGCCAACTCCAGATCATGTGTGGGATTGTTTTTCTTAGTAATTTTCAACTACCTTGAGTCATAGGCAATGAATTTATCATTATGATTCAACAAACATCCCATTCTATTCTTTGAATCATCATTGAAGATTATGAAAATCTCTCCACATGTGGGAAGTGTGAGAACAAGGTCATTGAAAATCCTCTTCTTTAACTCCATAAATCATTCTTCACATTCATCATTCCAGAAAAACTTGACTCTCTTCCATGTTATCTTGGTATGAGGGTTTTATAATCATGAGAAATATCTCACAAATCAGTGATAATATCTAGCTAACCCCAAGAAGCTATGGATATTCATCATATATGTCGGCCTCGACCATCTCTAAATTTCTTTTTTTGAAGGATCCACATATATCCCTTTTCTTATGATGATATAATCCAGTAATGAGACTTCCTTCAACCATAAATCACACTTTTTTTACTTTTCCTATAGATTCTCCTTTCTCAAGGTCTCTATCACGGTGATCAGATGCTCCTCATGATCCTCCTTGGTTTTGTATATTATTAGAATATCATCTATAAATACTACCAAACATTTGTCTATGTGATCTATAAAGACTCTATTCATAAAGTCTATGAATATCTCTTGAACATTAGTGAGTCCAAATGGCATCACTATGAACTCATAATGCTCGTACCTTGTACTAAAAGCTATCTTGGGGATATCCTCCTTTTTCACCCTAACTTGGTAATATCATGACCATAGATCCACCTTGGATAAGTATTGTTCTCCACATAATTGATTAAACAAGTCATCAATTCATGGAAAAGGATACTAGTTCATTACCATGATTTTTTTGAGATCGTGATAATCAATGCAAAGGCGCATTGACCCATCCTTCTTCTTGATGAAGAGGACTAGTTCACCCCATGGTGAAGCACTTGGGCGTATAAAACCTTTATCTCGATTATCTTGTAGTTGTTTCTTTATCTCTTCAAGCTCTACAAAATCCATTCTATACGGAGTCTTGGATATTGGAAATTACCTAGTTATAAGATCAATCAAGAACTAAATATCTCTTCTAGGAGGAAGAGAAGTCAATTCCTCGGGAAACACATCCGAGAATTCCCTCACAATAGGCATGTCTTCTATGATGGTTCTTCCCTTAGAATCAATCATCTGAGAAAGATACGCATGCTCATAGGTAAACAATATACATGCTTGAGATGATAGTGATAAAGAGTATTCATCCTATCCCTTGAAATTGTATATAATCGGGGGTCGATTCACCATATGGAGAGTGATTTCCCTCTCACGGTAATTTATCTTGGCTCTATATAGGAAAATCCAATCCATTCCAAGAATTGCATCAAATTTCACCAGAGGGATTATGATTAGTTTCACCAAGAAGTTCAATCCAAAAATTGTGATAGGGGAGGAGTTATATACATAGGATGCAATAATTTCCACATTTTTCGTCTTCACTGACATCTCTACTTCCATTCTTTTTTGTGGTGTTTGGATTTGTCTACTAATCTTTCAGGATATAAAGGAATCTGTAGAACCAGAATCAGAAAGTACATTCACTTTTATTGAATGAAGAACAAGTGTACCTATCACCACTTCATTTTAGGGATTCACTTCGGTGGTAGTGATCGAAAAATCTCTCCCTTTCTGCCTTGGAGGTTTTTGGTTACCTCTAATTACCCTTGGTTTAGGGTATTGGTTCACAAAGTGCCCTGGTTCCTTACAGTTGTAGCAGTGAACAATGTGTTGAAGATTGAACGGAGCAATCATTTCCTATATCACATTGATGGGTTTCTCCTATTGGAAATTATTAATTAGGTTCCCTTCTCTTCCACACCTATATCATTTCCTTAATCCCCTTAGTAAGTTTTTAGGTTTCCTATTTCTGCACTTTTTTACAAGTGGGGTGCTGGAATTTTGTAACGTCGTTGGATTTATCCATCAGACCACCAGAATTAAAGTCCACTTTTAGATTATTATCAACATGATACCCCTGAGGTTCGTTGATCTCCATATCAACTTTGAGTTCACATCATACAATTTCCTCATAGCTATCAAAGTCACAGATTTCCATGGATTTTGGTAGACTAGGATTTATCCCACCAAAGAAGCAGACAACCGTGAATTTAGGGGTGAAGAAAAAACATGAGGTGTACCATGCAATTATTTTGAAGTTTTCTGCATATGCTCTGATGGATTCATCATATTTTTCCTTGATGGAAAGGAATCCCCATTCTATCTTATGTCTAAGTGTTTGGGGGAAATATTTATTGAAAAACATTTTCCAGAAATCCTTCCATTCCATCATCTCAATATCTTCCTCAGGATTTTTATTTTTGATCAACGTACACCATTGATCGTCTTCACCCTCCATACGATAAGAAACTAGAAGAACCTTATCTTGTTTGGAGCATTGAATGATGGAGAATATCTTCTTCATGGAGTTGATCCATTGTTCGTAGATTGAGGGATCGGATGATCCATTAAAAGTAGGTTCCATTTGTCTCATGAAGATCTTGATAGTGACTTGATATTTATTAGGGGTTTGGACGTTCCACTTGATCTAAATTTATATTCAAAACTTGAGTTAACTGAGAGAGTATCGTGACATATCCTTCTCCCATCGGATTGGGCATCTCATTAGGGAATCATCACATTGATCTTAGCATCGATTGTTAGCTAGATTCCTCCTATTACCAGATATTATCTAGAATAAAAGGAAAATTAGGGGTAATTATTTTAAAATATTAAACACATAATGGGGAATCCAATAACATTAAAGGGATTATTTATAAATTAAATTTATCTCCTTAACATAGGAATTTATAGGCTTTGATATAATTCATCCACAATCTACTTACTAATGTATATTCTTATGGGATTTTTTCCCCTTAATAATGGTTTATACTATGCTTATAAATTTACCAAATCATATCCCATGTGAGTGTTGAACCAATTGTGCATCAAAGCCTGTTATTGTGCACCAATTCTCGTTCGATTCCTCCTCAATGTAGTGTTTTTGGGTTTTACCCCTAGATACATCTTTGCAGGAGCCACCTCTATGTGTTCATATCCAGACAAGGATGTATTTTATTGATAAACCACTTACTATTTACTCACCAAAACATAGGGATTCTTTTCATATACTTATTATTATCCCTAAGTATTTCACTAGAGTTTTCTAATCATAATTCCAAAAAATAACTAAACCTATCTTCTAATACCAACTATAACAACCATTCTCTTTTTTTCATATTTGAAGATGATTTATTACATAAAAATTAACTTAATACAACTCATAATATCAAGAGTTCTAGTGTATTTGTGTCTTAGGAACCTTACATAAAAACTTCAAACATGAAATACATATCTTTATTGAAAACTTCTTTTACATGACCACAACATTCCTTCATACTTTGTATTGAATGGGATAACCTAAGTACATACATAAGAAAAGGGTGAGAGATAAAGTCTAGTAATAGAATAAACATGGAATTACATGAGGAATAAAATAGATGTTATTCAATAGATCATAAAAGAAACATGAACATAATGGCATGATATAGCATGATAACCATAACATGTAAATGTGGCAACAACATACAACATGATATTAACATGATCCAAGGCTCATTGCATGTTGATTAGCATGATTAAACCCTTATTGCACAAGAATTAGCAAGTCTAAACCCTCATTTCATTTGAATTATCATGATTAAACCCTCATTGCACATGGCGTATCATGATACTAAATATTACCCAATTCATTGGAGAGCTATAAGGGTGCACCCTTCATAATGATTTCAATCTCACATTTAAGTGTGCCACATAAATCATATAACATGGATTCATTTAACATCATAAGTTATTCCATGATAAGAAATTTGGAATATATACATTTAATTCCTCAATCAATAAGTATATGTGCACAATAGTTAATACCCTTGATAGATAAATGGGTATGGTATTTTCTACACGATGATTCTGGCATGGAAAATCACGATGTAATTTTGGAAGTATTACGACGTCATAAGGAAATTCATAAAAAGGTATGATGATAGAGAAAGATATATCTCATAAACTAGGAATTAAATGGGTAGTATAAATGATATTTAAAAATATATCCCAACATATGAAATGGAATTTAGATGTATAATATAAAATAATCTCTATAATGGAAATGAGAAGAGAGAAATCCCATACGGAATTTTGGCATGGTAACGGGTGTAAATGGGTGGGATTAGTGAAAGAGAAATGGGTCCCTAATCATTAAAACATAATAAGGGAAGTATGGGGGATTTGAAAAAACATAAACTATAATTTTTAATTGGAAAAAAAATGGTGTGAAAATTAAGAAAACTTGGAGAAAATGAGAAAGGAAAAAACCCTTGCGGAATGTCGTCATAGTAATGGCATAGGTAAGGGTCCAAATGGGGGAGGATAAATGATGCCAGATTGAAATAAAATAAATTTTATAGCATGGAATTGATCATTAAATGATGAAAATATAAAAAATTTAAATTAAAAATACTAATTTCAAATAAGTTTCTTCAATTGAAAGGAATAGATGAAAGAAAGGATCCCTTACTTGGATGTGTGGTCCCAAATGCTTGAGAGAGGCTTTATGGAAGCTTGGGGAACCATGGGAGGACTATAGGGAGTATAGATAAATGTTTTTAAGAGATTCAATGAGTTGGAGTGAAAATTAATGGGGTCATGGGTTGTTTTATATAGGAAAGAAGGGGGGATTCTTTATTATTTTGGTTTTGGACACTACACAATAAAATATTCAAAACCACAAACCATACCATGGTTTTTTACAATGGTTTATAGAAAGGTAAGTGGTATAAATTATTTTTTAAGGAAAATTCCCAAAGATATTAAAATATTTCCCTCTCTTATGTGGAGGTGAGTCATACATTCAAGGAAATTAATTTAAAATCTTAAAATGTTTAATAAGTCTTGGAGGATTCACTAAAGCTTTATAAAATAAAACGAACAAATCTAAAATAAAATTGTATTAAATGTAAAACATATATTTTTCTGAATATACCTTTTATAGTATTTTATTAAATCACTATTTGTTAATTATGATGTCATAAAACACATTATATATTTATATGGTATTTAATTTTTACCCAAAAATTCGACTATCTTGGAAAATTATGAAAAATTCACCGTTGGATAATTTTGGAATCATTATTAATAAAATAAAATTCATTTTATCTAAATAATTTTCTAAAAATGTGAATTTTTACTTTTAATATAAATATTGAAAATTATTGAAATTTGATGGGTTTTGGAAAAAAATAGTTTTCAAACTATAATAAAAGTTAATTTTGACTTCATAAAAATTATATGATCAATAATATTTAATTAATTTAATTTAATTATAATATTTTATTAAAATATTATTTATTTCTAAAATACATTAATTCATAAAATTAGGTTCCTTAATTGAATTCGAATATTAACAAAAAATACTATTTTTTCTTTAGAAAGTCATTTACAAAGTAACAATAATAGAATGAAAGTATATTTATTATTATATAAAAAATAATCATAATGATAGGTTCTTGGTAAATATCCCTTTATTACAGTATAATACTCCCTAGGAGTAATGTGTTCAATGGTGGGGATTTTTGGGGCTCATTTGGTGAACATGGTTTGGGTCATGATCTCGATGAGCTTGAACTTCTCCCGTAAATAGTTTCGCTCATGCTTAAGTTGTTGGATCTCATATTTGTCTTGGACTAGGGAAAATACCAGAAATGATATATCTCATGGAATCTTGGATAAATGGGATTCATAGGATATGATCCTATTGGTTGAAGCTATCACTTCCTTTGTATTTGGAAAAAGGATTTGTTAAAACCCTATATTTATACTTTTCATTTGTTCACTATTCAACAGCTATATTATAAATAGTAAGGATACATAACAGTCAATTAAATCAAATTATATATAATAAAACAAAATTATTTCATGTTTCTTCTATATACATAAGACATTTAATTAAATAAAGGTAATTTTATTCATAAATTTTTGGGTTGTTACAACTTCAATGGTGTTTGGGATCAATACCTTCACCAAGTTGAGTTTTCTTAAAACAATAGCATTCACTCAAGAATTTAGATGGATCCTTATAAATTATGTTATGTAAATATGTTTAGAACATCATGGTATTATAATGAATTTGTAGAATGATATTTATTGGGACCTGAGGAAGCTGTTGAGATGACAGAAAATGTTAGAGCCATTTAGTAATGCATAAAGATAGAAAAAAGTTGACAGAAATTTTATTTTTTTAATCATTGATTCCATATAGGATTTTAACTTGGGGAGAATATATTTTTATGAATTTCTATAAGGAATAAATAAGAGAAAACTAATAACTAGGTATATCAGTCTCTTTGAAACACTTGATCTTATCAGGACTGTAGCTTGTCGGGTGACACTTCCACTGAACCTCTCTCAAGTTCAAGATCTGTTCCATATATATCTCCTAAGGAAATACATACCTAATACATCACATTTATTGAACTCAAAGGTCGTACCTCTAGAACATAATATTTATCATAATAAACAACTTGTAGATATTATGGATTGAATAGATAAATTTCTATGACACAAGACCACTTACATGGTCATTTTTTATGGAAAAACTTCAAGCATGAGAAAGCTACATGGGAACCTAAGAATGTAATGAGGTATAAGTATCCCCAATTTTTAGTATCAAAGTGATGAATTTCGAGGGAGAAATTCATTTTAAGGGGGTAGAATGTAACACCCCAAGATTTCATGTCATGTTGTTATTTCAAATAAATTTAATATTTTTAATATTTTTTATTACACACAACACAAAGTTTAGCTTTCATTTCACTTAACACTAAGCTTATCATGTGTTACACACAACCCGGACTTTAAATGAAATGTGACTTTCTATTAAGAAATTATAATTTACTATGAAGTTATCACCAAGCTATTAAAACGGTAGGTATGAATAGTATTGTCTAAATTATGAAACTATATGGTCTACATATGTATATAAAATAAATTCTTTGGTGACTAATTGATTATAAATGAATATAAATGATATTTGGAAATAATGGAAATCTTTTTCTGAAAAACTATTTTTATGTACACAATATGTTTTACTCAATAAATTAATAAAATTAATTTTGTTGAATTATTTTAATGAAATATATATAATTTATATTTAGTAACATTTTTAACATTCATCTTATTTATTTATTAGATAATATATAAGAATAAATATAATTTTATTTTTAAAAACATTATTTTTTCTAAAAAGCAGTTTTGTCACCATTTGTGCGCTTATTTTAGAAAATGTTGAAAATTTTTACAAAAAATGAAAAAATAAAGTTCATATTTTAAATCATAATATAAAAACTATATAGTGTTGAATTATTGAGAATTTTATTAGGAGATAAATTTTTCGATGAATAGTGAAAAATACTAGTTTTTATTATGAATTTTCATTTCGTTTAAAGATATTAATATCATACAAATTGTTCGAAAATGGTTTTAAAAGAAAATTTTATAATATTATATATATAAATATATATTAATCATATTTATTCTATCGTAATAATTTTCATATTTAATTTTTATATGATAACTTTTTAATCTTTTGATCATTTTCTCTTTGAAGACTCGCTTTCTCGTCACGTTTGCGGGGATAATGTGAAATTAAAATTTTCTAGTTATTTGAATTCAATTTGTAAAAATAGATTATATATTTGTAATTATAATAATTTATATTATATAATAATTTCAACTTAATTTTTAACCATAATTAATAGTAAAAAGAGTAAAAAATATTTATCATGGTTAAGGTAAAAAAGGGTTTACTGGGGGTTAAGCTAAAAGAATAAGGATTAAAATTTACAAAACACTTTTAAAAAAATTATATGGAACTATTTCAATCTTATTTATTCCATTTTCAATAATTTCCCTTTTTATAGCCCTGTGGAATGTGAAAAATGTGGGCACACCTTTTCCTTTTCAATAATTATAATTGTGTCACTCACCTCAATTATAAAAGGACACCCCCACTCCTCTCCTATTAATTATTCAAAAACCATTTAGTTTGGACAATAATATAAAACTTTACTTCATTAATTACCTACTCCCATCCAATAATCCTTATTTTGTTCATATATCTAACCTAAGAATCCTTTTGGTGCAAACCAAAAGTAGTTTTCTGAAGAAGATGTAACGTACCTGACCAAGAATTTTATTGTATTTCTTTCTCCACCTACTTAAATTTTTATTAAACCATGATTATATAATAGCCTTAGTATCTTCCATATACTAATATTTTTTTATGTTAATTTCATAACCTACAAACTTCTCCTCTTCCATTAAATGTGTTATGAAATCATCATTCGTGTATATGTTGGACAACTGCCTCGTGAATTGTTGTCATTTATTTTTCCATTACCACCTATCACATATGGATATAATGATGGATTTATTTCTTATATATGATATTTATGATATTATTATTGTTCTTCAATTATTATATAACATTTTTTATTTTTAAACTCCATTCTGTGGGAATACTATAACATTATTTGTCTATATGGTGGACTACCTCCACGCGAAGTGATATGATTCGTTCACACTTTATATGGGAGGTAATAAGAATTTTTTTTAAAGAAAATATATTATATATATGACATAAAAAGTATTCTATAATGGTAATATATTATTTAACTTTATTTATTTCTTTTCATCATGAAAATGGAAAACATGTTCATGCATATGTACGGCCTACCATCTCCATGAACGATGTATTTAATTTTTTATAACTAAATTTTATAGATCACTATAAATACATGTATACTGAATATATTTCATATTTATATCATTCATAAACATATCTATATTATGGAACCATGATCAAAATATGAGGAACAAATATAAAAAATCAAAACATACATGAAAAACAAAGCATCTATTACCCAAAACGTGACTTTAACATTGAATTGTTAATAAAAAGGTAATAAAAGGTCATAGGTAAATCATATATGGTATGAAATATATATTTATGGTTTTTTAATATATAAACAATAAAATTATATTTATCATATAGGAGTTTATAACATGTATGAAGCAAGTTGAGAAATATGGTATCGGATTTCTAGTATCTCTTTTATTTTGGGGAGACATAAAAAACCACATCTTGTTTCTTTAGTGTGGTTTATATACTAAAGAAAAAACATGTTATGAAATTAATATAATTATTTTAATTATATTTAATTTTTTATTTTATGTTATTATTTATTGAGGATTAACATTCAAATGATTACTAAAGCTGTAATTTATTATCGTCTCACTTTTTATTTCTATGAGACACATGCCATATTCACAACCAATTTCTTTTATACGGTGCATATAATTATATTGAATGTATATTTTTATTATTATCCTGAAAATTATTGGGATTTAATTATCCATTTTAGGATCTATAATTCATGTGGTTTTCAATTTAAAATTTACCAAAGCAGTGAGGGATTTTGGTCACAATTTTCGGTCTTTGGGACATATGTTCTATTATGCACCAATATTATTTTATAAGGTGCATATAAATCTGAATATGACATTTTATATCGGGAATATCCTTATTTTTATGATATTATATGTTTCATTGAATGTAATTATTTTATGAGGATTATGATTCAGTGTTCACAAATTGGTACTAGTTTTATGTTACAATCTCATCATTTATCATGATTGTTTATGATAATGCTTCCAATGATGAAATATTTTAATAAATATCTCTAGAAATATATGAATTGTATTCTCCTATTTTTATTAAATTAGAATACATATTTTCCATTCATTTTTCTCTTTTTATATTCTCAATATTTCAAAATGATATTATTAAATGAAACCGGCTTTATTTTTATCTTAGGTTGAAAACACTTTCCCTTATATTTTTATGTTTTCTGAAAATATTTTCAAAATTGATTTATTTTTAATATATATCTTTTATAGTTATTTTAAGAAAATTACTTTTTAAAAATGTTTCAGAAGTAATCTTTATGTCATTTTCCAAACATGGCCCGCTTTTCTAATAACAAAAATGTGATAGAAATATTTGTTTTAACATATACAACAAGAATTTAATTTACCTTCATCATAACCATTATTTAATTTTTATCTTCCATTATAAGTTTTCAATTTTATTTTCAAATAAAAGGATTATGAAATTGTTTTTGGTTTTAAAAAAATGGTTTCAAAGTTAATATTTTCCTCTTGAATTATTCTAAAGGGTTTTTAAAGATTACTTTATAAGTTTTAAAAGTTTAACTTCAAAGAAAAGGATATCCAAAATATTTTATAAAGTTTATTTTTAAAAGGTGATTTTCAAAGAAAGTATATTTTACTAAAGAAATGTTCCATGTGATTTTTATTTAAAAATCATTCTCTATATATGATGAAATCATTTTAGGATACTTATGCTTTACTGGGGATATGATCCAATGATTCAATTATTATTCATTCTTTGAAAGCTTTTTATGTATGATGAAATGATGTTTATAAATCTCATTTCTTTTTCCATGAGTTATACCATGATATAATTCTTATGAAACCTACATCTTTTTCCATGGGTTATACCATGGTATAATTCTTATGAAATCCTCTTCTTTTTCCAAGGTTTATGCTATGATTAAATGATGAAATGATTATGAACTAGTTTATTTTCGACTGGTTATTCTATGATGTAATGTTTAGGAAATATGTTTCTTTCCATGGGTTCTGATATGATGAATATTTTAATGATCTTGTGGCAAACATGTGTATTATTTTCATTATTTTATGGTTGGGAACTATATCTCCCTCTAAAACATTGGGTAATGATTAATGTTATATATGATCAAAGGGTACATTAAAGGTTATCCCATGCATGAAAGCGGGTACACGGGAGGTTATCCCAAGCCTAAAATAGGGTACATAGTAGGTTATCCCAAGATCGAAGTAGGTATATGGGTGTTTATCCCGAGACTAATATGTTATGAATTTCTTGGTGGGAAGCCTTGACATAAGATTTCCTATATTTATGTATATCCAAAAATCTATGTATTCTGAAAATATTATTCTCTCATGGATCATGTTCCTTGATTCCATTATGATTCATGACTTATGAATTACAAATAATTATTCCATGACTCAATATTATGATCTTTGATATGTAGGGTATGGTTTTCACATGTTATGCTCATGTTCTTGTAGGCTTATATTCATGTTATGCTTACATATCTCCCTTCTTTACCCTTAATTAGCATCCAATATCACCATTTATTGTGTTTCCTTTCCCCATGTTATTAATAAATGTTTTCAGTAGGTTATGTTTGTGAAGATTAATAAATGGTAAGATATTTATGGGAGATGATGAAGTTTTTTCACCAAATTAATGGATTGTGTACCCAGTCTCCAGAGACACTAAACTATTGTGGTCCTCAAGCATTTGTTTATGTCATGTATTGAATATTGATTGAAAAATATGTAATATCTATTTATGAATAGTCTGGGTCACTATAGTTGGTATCATATAAATGTTTTAGTTAACCTTTGGAAACTAGGATGAAAAAAATTTAGTGAAATACCTAGGGATGTTTCTCAGGATATTTCTAGGGATGTCTCTAAGGATAAGTCTACGTACGAAGAAAAGCATTGTAAATTTTCATGTAATTTTGGTAAAGGATGGAGAAAGTGGTTCCCAAGAAATTACATCCTTGTCTGGATACAACAATTGGATGTGGCTCTGGCATATACTTACCTATGGGTAATAACTCTGAATAGGGAGAATTGATTCGAACACAAATATCACCTAGTGCATGAAAATGGGCCTTACAACACACCTAGATTGACACTGTTGGGGTATATGATTCAGAATTTTAAAAACTATTTACAAAATATGATAAAGTTTTTAAAGAGAATATGACTATGAATTAACTAAGATAAACCTAAGTATTAACATATTAAAGATAAGATGTAATGATTTATAAACCCTATAAGTTATTTTTCATGGTTATGTGGTCCCCCAATATGATTATTATTGCTTAGACATTTATTTTTCATTTTAGTTAATGGCTAGAACCCAAAGGAAATATGTTAATGTTGAGGGTGATGGAAAATGCAATGATTTTCCTTCCGAGAATCCAAAAATTTTGGGATATTGAATTCAAAATCTTGTTTATATGCTCAAGAAAGTTTCACAAGCCATGAATCATGCTAGACATCAAAATGAGAAAAGGAGGGAAAAATGTTTTTTTGATTCCTTCATGAAAAAATTTCCACCTATATTCAATGGATCCAATGTTCCACTAGTTTCTAAGAAATTCATCAGTACCACTAAAAATAAATTTTCTATCCTTTAGTGTTCGAAACATGAAAAGTCATTTTTCATTTCTGTCATTTGGAAGGAGAAGCGGATCAATAGTGTAATATCATCAACAATATAAGGGAACATGATGCAATTAACACAATGGACTGGGATGAGTTCAAGAACTAATTTTTCAACAAGTAATTTCTTTGTATTATTCATATTAAAATGGAGAAGGATTTACTTGACCTAAATCTAAAGGATGATGAATCATTTGGTACCTATAAGGAAAATTTTACAAGACTTGTGAGGTACACTTCAGGTATTATCATCCAAATGGAAAGTAAGGTTGATTGATTAATTAGTGGACTAAAACCAATTATCCTAAGGGTGTTATCCATAAGAGATTTCATTGTGTATGAATAAATTGTTCTATATAATGTCAAATTGTAAATGGATGTTGGAGTTATGTATTAATCTCATGGTATTTCTAAGAAGAGAAAAATTAAATTTAAAGGAAAATCTATAAACCCTAGAGAGAAGAATATGATATTTCCCTTATGATCAAAGTGTGGGAAGAAAAGTGTAAGAAATTTACATTAGGGGACTATTAAATGTTTTTAAGTGTGAAGGGAAGTTAATCGGGAATCCCAATGTTGAAATGATGGGAAGAAGTTAGTTAATTATGAAAATAGAGATAAATCTCCAAAGAATTCACCACCCACACTTCAGTGTTTCAAGTTCAATGAATTTGTGAATTATGCTAATCAATGCCCTGATCCAAGGGCTACTGTGGATGAAAACCCACAACAATATCTAAAGGAAAAGGAAAAAGGTAAATCTTATGCAATAAAAATGTCTGTAGTGAATCATGATGATCATTTCACATCATCCTCCCCACATTAGTTGGGAATTTCATGTTTGATTTGGTATTAATTATCCCTATAAAAATATTATTATTTATCCTTTAGTGAAATTTCATGTGATTTTGAGAATTGATTATCTCCCTTTACATAGATTTTGGAGTATTGAAATCACATTTTATATTGTATCAATACAAGAATGAACTCAAGCATCCAATGAAATTTTTTTTGTATAAGATAAGAGAGTATATAAGTAATAAAGGGTGAGTTAAATTTTTAAGTGTATATATCTACATTTAATATTAACTTAAGATTTGTGGGTAACATCGTGGTTTTATGAGTTTAAGGTTGATCATAAGTTAAAACTCATTGACACCCCTTTCGAAGTTGTATATGATGATTGTTTATCAAAATTAAGGATGTTTTAATAGACATTTATGAAAAAACAACCCTTTCGTTTTTTATATGTTTTGATGAAAAAGTTATTTAAGGAATAATTACTTTATAATTTTTGTACATATTATTAATTTTATTGGTAACGTTTAGTATTTATCTAATATTTGATGTTAAAATAATTTTGGGATTTAGTTGATCACCTTACAAAGTTAGAACACTTTCTTTTTATCAAAGAATATTTCTCTCTAGATATATTTTCCTTAAAAATTATTAAGAAAGTTGTAAGGATTCATGGGGTACCACATTAAATAGTATCTTATTGGGATTTGAATTTTTCCTTGAATTGTTGGTGAAGTATTCAATAATCACTTGTTAGAGAGTTGAGTTTTAGCACTGTGTATCATCATAATATAGATGGTTAGTCTTAGAGAATAATTAAAACCCTTGAAGATATTCTATGATCTTGTTATATGGATTTAAAAGGTTTTTAGTATCAACACCTTCCTCAAGTGGATTTTTCTTGAAACAATATCATTCACCCAAGAATTCAAATGGATCCTTATAAAGACGTTTATGAAAATAAGTGTAGAATTCCAACATACTTTAATGAAGTTATAGAAACAAAGTTATTGGGACCTAAGCGGGATAATGATATGGTAGAGAAGGATAGACCCATTTAGTAACATGTAAGGATAGAACAAAGTTGAAAGAAATATTATGTTGAAAATCATTAGTACGATATAGAATTTAAAGTTTTTTAGTTTTTGGATCTCTAAAGGATAAGGATGGACTTTCTTGAAGATTAACTTTACCTATTTTTTTCTTTTTCATCTTTGTATATGTCTTTCTTTCTACTAGTATCTTATTTCATTTATTTTTGGTGTAATCCCATTACACCTCTATATTTTCATGTAACTCTTTTCTTTTTAATAAATTCTGTAGGGATATGGGTTGGGGAACAACTCATATATCACCTTGGAAAAAAAATCTAGAATTTGAAATTTTTTAGAAGGTATTTCTATGAATTTATTCATAGAATAAAGAAGGGTAAACTAAGCCCTAGGTATATAGATCTTTATGAAATATTTTATCATATCAAAGTAGTAGTTTATCTTATGGAACTTCCACCAAACCACTCTCAAGTTCTAGATGTGTTCTATTAATCTCTCTTAAAAAATTACATACATATCCCATAACTTGTATTGAACATAGAGGTCATACCACTATAACATGATATTTATTATGATGAATAACCGGTAGAGATTCTAGATCAAATAGATAAATTTCTATAAATCATGGTCACTTACTAGTAACTTTTTTATGTAAAACAGTAGAATAAGGAAGCTATGTGGGAACCTAAGGATGTAATGAGGTAGAATTAACCACTGTTTTTTCATTTTATGGTGTATATACAGCCTATTTGAGATTTTATATCATTAATATACTTATTTTTATTATATTTAATGTTTCATTTGATTTTATTCTTTATTGGGGATTATGATTCAAAATATTACTAAAGAAGTAATGGATTTGCATCTATATTTTTAATTTTGTGAGACAAATACAATATTCACAACCTATTTCTTTCATGTGGTGAATTTACATCCCATAAATGTATTTTTTTTATTATTATATTGAAAATTATTATGATTTAATTATCCATTTTAGGATCTCTATTTTATGGGGATTACGGTTCCATAGTTACCAAAGTGGTTAGATATTTTTGACTCAAAATTCCTTATTTAATACATATGTTTTGTTATGAACCTATTTTATTTTATGAGTTGTACATACATCTCCCATTGAAATTTTATATCATGAATATCCTTAATTTAATTATTTTAAAAGATTTATTTAATTTTATTCCTTCATGGAGATTACAAGTCAATGTTACCAAAGTGGTATTAGTTTTATATTAATATCTCAACCTTTGTTAGAATTGATTATGATTATATTTCCAATGAAGAATTATTATAATACATATTTCAATAAACTCATGATTTTTATTATCCTTTAATTATTTCATGGGAATACAAGTCTTATAATCATTTTAATCTCTTTATACATTCATTATTTCAGAATAATTTTTTTAAAGAAAATATATTTTATTTTTTCTCTTCAGTCGAAAACCCTTTATCTTCTATGGCTATGTTTTCTAAAAATTATTTCAATTTTTTTAATGTTTCTATATTATTATTTAAATTCATTTTTACCCTTTTAAGTTTTTAAAAAAAAATCAAAAGGAATCTTTATATCATTTCCCAAACATATCCCATTAAAATCTTACCAAAAAGATGAACGGAATCTTTGTTTTAACAGGTACGACATGAACAAAATTTACCTCTATCATGACCATTATTTCATTTTCGGATTTTTTATATTTTTTAAATTTTATTTTCAAATAAAATGATTTTTAAAATGTTTTCTTTTTAAAAAAAAATCCAAAGAGAAAATAATATTTTACTCAAGAAATGTTTTAAATTATTTTTAAATATTTGTTTATAAGATTTCAATGTTTATTTTAAAGTAAAATTATTTCCAAAATATTTTATAAATTTTACCTTTAGAAATATATTTTCAAAGAAATTTTATTTTCCAGAATAAATTTTCTAAGAAATTTTTCTTTCAAAATCATTCTCCAGTTAAGATGGCATCCTTAGAGGATAATTATTCTTTACTGGGGATGTGATTCACTGATACCATTCTTATTATTTCTATCAATGGTCTATGTTAATGATAACATGATATTTATGAAACCCACTAATTATTACATGGGTTATACCATGATAGAATTATTATGTAACATGGTTCTTTTTCCACGAGTTATACCATGATTCAATTATTATGAAACCC
Source organism: Viscum album (assembly GCA_963277665.1). Taxonomy (NCBI): domain Eukaryota; kingdom Viridiplantae; phylum Streptophyta; class Magnoliopsida; order Santalales; family Viscaceae; genus Viscum; species Viscum album. Next base: position 1,069,624,196 of record OY728121.1, on the reverse strand, counting down.
ACTTCTTTTTACATGGGTTATGCTATAATGAAATAATGAAATAATTATGAACCTGTTTCTTTTCCATAGATTATTATATGATGAAAATTTATGAAACTCATTTATTTTCATGGGTTGTGATATGACTAATGTTTTATTATCTTGTGGAACACATGTGTGTTGTTTTTATTATGTGGTGGGTGGGACCTATATCTTCCTCCAATTAATTGGGTAATGATAAATGTTATACGAGCTCAAATGGTACATGGGATGTTATCACAAGCCTAAAAGAGGGTACACAGGTGGTTATCCCAATCCCGAAAGAGGGTATATGGGAGGTTATCCCAAGTATGAAGTAGGTACAAGGGTGGTTAGCCCAAGCCTAATTTGTTATGAATGTCTTTTTGGGTGGCCTTAACATGAGATTTCCCATGTTTATGTATATATGAAAAATATGTATTATTCTAATGTTATTCTCTCATTGATAATGTTCTTTGATTACCTTATGATTCATGTCTTATAAACTACCAATATTTATACCATGACTCAAGATTATGGCCATTGATATGTAGGGTATGCTTTTCACATGTTATACTCATGTTATCATAACCTTATATTCGTGTTATGATTATGTATCTCCCTTGTTTTCCCTTACTAAGAATATGATCTCACCCTTTCATATTCCTCATTTCCATAGGTTATGAAAAAAGGTTTTAAGTAGGGTATGTTTGTGAGGAGTACTAAATGGGGATATCTTTATGGGAGATGCTGATGATCTTTCACCAAATTAGAAGACTGTGTGCCTAGTTTCCAAATACATTAAACTATTTCAGTCCTCATGTGTATGTTTGTTTAATATATTGAATAATCATCAAAAATATATATTATATATGTATAAAGATCTTGGGTTTCTATATTAGAAATATATTTTAAGTAGTTGGTGATGTTTAATGGACACTAACATGGCCTCTCTTATTAAAAATCATTACTCAATTAACTAAAGAAACAAACATGATGAATTAAATTGATAAAGGTCATGGATGCTAACATGGACCCTTTATCTCTTGTATAAAATGTTTATTGATAAATACTTAGGAATGGAAATGATATCATGGTATAGAATTGACAACTATTTATATTGGATGACTTGGATTATTACCTTGGATCTAGCTTCCTTATACCTCCTTGTATTTACTCTATGGGATCCTACCAAGTCTATATGATTTTTCTACAGATGATATCCATTTACTCAAAGAGGACACCCTAGTCAATGGCCTTGGGTCCTGGACCATGTAGGTCTACATTACACTATGTTTTCTATGGAGGATCTCCCTTAACTAAGATAATATTCCTTGGTAAATGGACTTGGGTCCAAGCCCTCGTAGGTTTGATACATGATAAACACGAAAAATTACATAGCTGATTATATATTATTGTATATTGTTATTCATTTTATAGACTACATATCAAAACATGTATTGTAGATTGAATAACATCAAATTATCATTATAGTCTTATTCTTGTTATACCTTTACATTGTAATAGCTTATATGCATGGACTAGATTAATTATAGACAGTGTTGATGGTGGCTACTGAATATATCTCACACCTTGTTTGGGAAACCGTTTAGTACCCAATCAGGCTTTATGGTTATAAGTAGGTCCAAAAGGAAGGTTTTAGCTTTGGATGCCTAATTTCCTATTCTATGATATATCACGGGAGCATAGGACCAAGTTTATTCTCATGATACTAGTGGATATAGATTTTGGGTCTTTTGTTCATTGTATATAGCATATTTTATATGCTTATTTATTTGTTCCCTATGTATCTAAACATTTTTTATATAATGACATGATAATCATTTTTTTGTTTATGATATTGGATATGGATCTACCATTTTTTTCAACCTATTGAATTCATGAGATAATATCCTACTATGCATTATTATTTTGGATGTGATGTTTTTGTTGTTATATCATCTTACTTATACTTACTTGTTAGTCTACTATTGTGATCCACTATTAAATGAGGGTATAGTCTCCCCATAATACCAACATAGACCCTCACTTCTAGTTGGAAGCCTCTGGTATATGGGGAGGCTTTCTTAAGGTTATGTGGCTCTCTAGTTTGGTTACTAATTAGTGAAATGGACCCAAGACACTAAAAGAATATCTTATATAATTAAAATTTAAATAATGTGGTTTAATTTAATGAGAATTTAACAACACAAGTATTTAAAATATATTTTAATTTTTTTCATTCATGAAATAATGTAAATTTTACACCTAATACTATATTATTAGTATTAAAAAAATTATTTTATTTTTTATATATTTTATTAGATATTAAGAAATTTATTAGGAACCTATGAGTATTAAATTAATAAAATTAATTATTATCCATTAATAAAACATTTAATTCAATTATTTCCTCTAAAATTTTACATGTTTTCTGACAAATAAACAGCTAAACCTAGATAATTTTTCTTTAGTAAAGTTTTTATTCCACATATTCTATTTTATCTATCACAATTTTAGCTTATTTTTTCATGTTTTTAAAAACTTATGAATAATCATTATATAAAATAATTTTTCCTATACAAAATATCTATATTCAATTTACCAAATGTCCACACATTTTTTGGTACCTTAATGGATGAATATTAGAATGTGTTCTTAGATGGAATTTATCCTATATTCCTATGATGTCCACTATAAAAATTTAAGACTATTAAATGATGTTTTATATGAGTTATGGTCAAATCATTGATGAAATTATATCTATCCTTTAAGATTCATTAATTTTGGATGCATTGAATTCACACATACTTTTGACCATGATAAATTTCGAACCAGGTGTTCCTAAAGTTGGATGAAATGATCCAAATAAATTTATATAAAATCTTTCATAATTTCAGGCTAATCCAATTGAGGTAAAAAAATTATAATCAAATTACTATGGTGGGACCCATCCAGTTGGATCTACATCAACACTGACTTCAAGGCTACTTATCTCCCCAAAAATGTGGATCCATCCTTCATTATCTAAATGAAAAATATTGAAATATTATTTTATAGTCCACAAAAATATAATATATGGCCAAAATAAAATTTAAAAGAAAAATAGTAAAGTTAGAGTGAATGGGAAAACTAGAATTCCCATGAAATTGTAAAATTAATTCTCTAATTACACATTTTGGTAAATTAATCCATTAAAACTCAATATGGGTGGTGATAAAATTTAAAATTATTTTTATAAAAAATGGTTTATAAAATAGTGTATATATATATATATATATATATATTTATTTATTTATGTTATATATATAGATATATACAACTAATATGTATATGTATAAGTATATGTATGTGGAATTGGTTAATATATATATGTGTGTTATATATATATTTATGCAAATTTTGAAACTTATATATATATATATATATATATCTGTGTGTGTGTGTGTGTGTGTGTGTGTGTGTTAAAATATATATGTTAAATATGTAATATATATGTTGTAACGACCCAAAAAATTATTCCATTTAAATTTATATTCTTTTTTTATTCTTAGTAATGTAGTGTAATATAATATACATACTAGAATAAAACAACACTTTTAGATGATAATATAAATTAATTAATTTCTAAGTAATTTTTATAGAGGCCATATAATTATTCATGTCATAGAAACTATTAATTTACAATAAATAAGGATTTTTATTTAAAAGCTTATATTATAATATTTTTAGAATTAATTTTATAAAATAAATTATTTTTGTCTCATAAAATCAAAATTAACTTAGGATGAATTTATGGAAATTTTCTAATAAAATTTGATTTTTGGGGTGAAAAGTGAAAATGCTTTTTTAATGAAATAAAATATCTCTTAGGATATAATCTTGTTATGATCATGATTTCAAATTTATTAATCATTATTATTTTAAAAAATGTTTTTAATAAATAACATAAAATTAAACGGGAGGTTGATGTATTGGAGAACCTTAACTGGCCATGGAAACATTAATTTCCAGCCAAAAACGTTAGAATTAATGCCACCAAATTTTTTTTGGCCTTAATGGAAAAATAAAAATTATTTTAACACTTAACACCACCCCTCCACAAGTATAAATAACCACCCCATTCTCCCATTCTCTCACACCCAATTAAAATTTCTCTCATCATATTCCAACCAAGGATTCTCACTCATTTCTTCCTCTATAATCTTGAAGCATTTAGTTGGTTAGAAGGTTTGTCTCTAAGATTATAATATCAAGAGAGGTAAGGGTCCCCAACCATTCTCTTTATTTTTTGTGTTCATTTACTTTGTTATATTGTATTTTTAGATTTCATTTTCATAAAATTACATGATTTTTATTCCATGGTATTATCCTCCATTTAATATTTTTTAAATATGAATTTATTTATTCCCCCTCATTATATCCCTTTTCATGTTTTTATTATACTCAGACAATCATGTAGCCATAAAACCATCCTCAAATTTTGGTAAAGTAAAAAGTACGTGGTTTTCTAGATAATGAAATCCCTATTTGGATTCTATAAGTGGATTTGGCTCTTGCATAGTTTTACCTTGGGGTAATAACCCCCGAAAAGTGTGCATTGGGATTTGAATTGATCGTCACCTGGGGCACGATAATGGGTCTTACTGCACATCTGGTTTGAAAATCATAGGGGATCTACTTTGGATAATTTATAAGATCATTGCAAAACTATTATACAAAATTTATTTATCATTTCATTGGTCTCCTAACATTGAAAATACATGTATCCAGCTTCCTAGATACCTTGAAAACTTAGTCCTTATGATCACTCAATGATTACTATCGCATATCCTTCACTTGTTAAGGGTATTTATTTTTAAATAGTGAAATCCTTAGTTAGTACTTAAGGTATTTCACTAGGATGTCAAGATTAGTTGTTTATTGGGAAAAAAATTACCATATTATTCATTATTTTATATGGGAAAATTCTATAACAGATTCCTCATTGATAAATTGTTATAATTATTTATGTTTTCAATTCCTTGAAAATTTTCCATGAAATTTATTCAATTTGTGATGGACTGCATTGTAATTTTATGAGATGGTTAGGGACCAAAATTAAATACCCCCTTAGTTCACTGGTAGGTATCTTGAGAAAACAAAGATAACGTAATGGGATCATACTTACCTTTTTTGAAATATTTCTTGGAACAAGGACATGGCAGTATGTTTAGGTTTCCTTTCATTATGTAATCCATTCACTACATGTTTATTTATTGATATCCTAGAATCTATTCAATGTTAATTTTTCTATGTATTTATTTATACTATTGGTTTCATTTGATATGTCATAAATTGGATTATTCATTCATACCTGAATTCAATACTTATTTAGTTATTGATATCCAAGAATCTATTAATTATTAAGTTATTCATAGACTTATTTATTCTCTAAGTTTCATTTGATATTTTCATAACTTGGGTTATTCATCCATGCCTCCCATCACTATATGATTAGTTGTTGACATCATAGAATCTATTCAATTTTATTTTGTCCATGGATTTAGTTATGATATCTATTTTATTTGATATAACATAACTCAATTTATTCATTCTTTCCTCCAATAACTACATGATCATTTTTTGATATTCTATAATCTATTCATTTTCAAGTTTTTCATGGATTTATTTATGCTTGTGGTTTCAATTGATATGGAATAACTCAGTTTATTTATTCATACCATAATTTCTTATTTATAATTTATTATGTTGTACACTACCACATTACTGAGCATCTGAGATCAAATCTTTATGTTTTTTTACTTTTCCTAAAGAAACAAAGAATACTACTACATATGATAAAAGGGTTTCAAGGAGAATAATAATGTTTTCATGTTTTAAGATAATGTATTTTTATTTGTCAATGTAACATAAAACATTGTTATGTATATACTTTTACTAAGGATATTAAATTATTGGATCCTCTGTATTTTTACCATTTTAATTAAATAAACACTTTATCCTGAGTATAAGATTTTGGGTTGAAACCCTTGGTTTTTATAAATTTATATTATTGAATCACTTTATGTTTGTGAGAGTGTTTCTTTTTGTTTTATTAATTTTAATAACTCTCATATTTACTAATAAAATTATTTTATGGTTTTTAAATGATTTAAATATATGAATTAAAGAACACTAAAATTATTATTTGAATATTCATGGTGTTTAAACAACTAATGTTAATGTGTTTTAATTTGAATTATTTTACCATTTCTTAGTGTGAAGTGATTTTAGGAAACTCTCGTGCAATGATAATTAAAGGAGGTAATAAGATGATATTCGTAAATTTATTTATAAATAAAGACTAAGGCATGCGATGCAATTTATTACAAACTAATTTTCTAGAATATGATACTCAAGTGTAGATATCTTCTATGATTATTATTCCATTTGTTTTATCACAATGTAAGATCAATTTTATACTATTTATTGTGGAATTGATCCATGTTCCACAAGCCATAATGACTTCCACAACCATTTCTCATCTATTGTTTCTAATTTCTATTTAGTATCTTTCTTTGTAAAATCTTTTTTTCATTTATTTTTTCTTAAGTTTCAGATTATGTTTTCCCAATAAAAAGAAAATGTTGTATCATGTATTCCACCTAAACAAAAGGAACTTATTTAAGTTGTGTCTCATGATCAAAATTCAAGTTAGTATGGGTTGTGACTCTAGAAAAAAACTAGTTTAGTATAGTTTGTGACTCCTATAAAAAGAGTGTTTTGTTTTTCCTTCAGGTATTAAAAGAGGAATGGTCTTTAAATAGGTTATCACACCATTAAAAGAGAGGTCTCATATTTTATACTAAGACTCTCACTGAGTAAAGAATATTAAAGAGTACATTATGATCTTGGTGATCCAAACTACTATAAAAATGGTGTGTTCATATTGTATTTCTACTATATTATCTTCTAATCACCACATTATATTTTTTCTTCATTAAATAATAAAATCTGATTGATTATTTGTTTTAAAGGTTTCAATGGACTATTCACCCCCACACCAACTCCCTGTAGTCTATTTTTGGCATTTATATAGGACCAACAATTGGTATTTGATATTAGACTTCTTCAAATAAATTAGTTAATAACTAAAATTTTTAAAACTGAAAAAAATGGTATCTAAGTGGTACCCTCAAATTAGGTAAATTGTGATTTCTTTTTTTATTTAATTATATTTTTTTCACTAATTTTACACCGTCCTAGACCTTAAAATTTCTAAGGTAAATATTGATTATTTATGATGGATAGAAAGGAAAAGTATGATGATGCTCATAAACTACCATACTTCAGTGGTGAAGATTAGTTTCTATGGAAAGATAAAATGGAGGTATTTGTAAAATATCATGATAAATCCAGTTGGAATATCATGGAAAATACATATAAAATTCCTTAATGAAATTTTTATGAACTTTCTATAATTGATGCTATAAAACATTCTTTATATTTAGGTATGATAAACATTCTATGATTTATTATAATCAATAATATTTTTGATGAATTTTTTGAATGTTATACTACTTATAGAATATTAAAAACTATTATTAATTATAATAAATACCATGATATATTGAATGGAGATAATTTTATATGGATTTAAATTATACTATTACTTCTTATTTTATTGATAAAATGGTGAAACATGTCATAAAATTGTTTCCAAAAGAAATAATAACTAAAGGAAACAATAAAATAAGAATATTTAAACATTTAAGAAATCCTTAGATGAATTTATTGAGGGTGGGTACCTTATATTTGTTTCAATTATAACTCAATTGAATTATATCATGGACAGTACTCCTATGGTAATACTTTTGAAAATATTAGTGATGATCTACATAAATTATTATTTGAATTTTCTAACTTATTTCATTTTATTTATGATATATTACATGAGATTTTTTTTATATCCTTTGATAATTTAGATTAAATATAAGTTTATTATTCTCTTAATTTTCATGATAATGATTTTTTTAACTAAAATATTACTTGATCCCTATGATATACATTTTAATTATTCAAAAATAATTACTGTATTACTTGATTAATATCATAATGATAAATTTATAGATGGTTTATATAAATCCTTTTTTGAATCACATATTGATGTTTGATATGAAATATTATCTATTGATTCATGTAATTTGATAAATTTAAAATCTCAAGAAATTCCTTTTGTAGAACTTCCTGAATTATGTAATAAGGTTGATTTTTTTTACTAGAATGTATTTTCCACTTATGGAAAAGTTCAATTCTATTATGTATTAAAATGATTTATTGAGAAAAGAAAATCAAAACTTGGAAAATTCTTCTCGTAAGTCTTGTTCATAAATATTAATGATAATTTATACATCAAGTATCAATGGGATGAGAAATTTCAATCGGACCCCTTACCATAGATAAAGGAGATCCTTGATCAAACCACTTTAATTCTACAAGAAAGGTAACAATATTAAATAAAATAATGTTTCAAAAATAACCTTTATTAAATATAAGTAGAAAGGAAATATTAATCTAGGTTGTCTAAAATTGAAAAATCATAGGAATCATAATGAGTTGAAGAAGAAAGGTATAGTCACTAAGAGTGAGTCAAAAAGTGAATATTCAAGTAATTATTCAATAAGTACAAAGTAAAAAAATGAAACCTAGCTTTAATTAAAAGATACTCTCAGGTAATAAATTTATTTTCTCCCTCTTAGAATAGTATATAAAACCCTATTAGAAAAGATGTTAAGGCCTTGTTAGTGGATATAATTAATGATATCTCTAATACATATATTAATTATAATTATAATTCTACTCTTTTAAGACATGTGATGATAAAAATAAAATAAATAATGGTCACTATTATGTTACATGTTATAAATGTGGCCTAAATAGACATTACACTTCTAAGTTTTTTGGAAATGTTTCAATAAATCACTTAGTTTGGGTTCCCATAAGTTTGGTGAAGGAAAAAGTGGAACCTAAACCATTATCCATGTCCGTGTAAGTATATTTTCACTTGGTCGGGATGTATATTCTCTATTATTTCCTAAATTGGTATGTAGGCATGAAAAGAAACATCATTTTTCATGTTATTTTAATTTCTAATATTTATGAATGTTCCTTAACTCTTTCCTATTTTTTGGAAATTAATCATTTTGTAGATTATTTAGGTTAAAATTTTAGTGTCATATATGTTAATTATGTGTTTATATTTCATAAAAACTGTTTTAATATTTTTTATATCTATATTTTGAAAAGAATGAATTTTTGGGGAATTACCCCTTTGTTAAATTAATTAATATACATGTATTTAATTTTTAAAACAGTTCTTAAATGTTTAGTATATTCATATTATAGTTTTGATTAATCTATTTGAAATAATTTTTTTATAACTGATTCAAGTTTTGGGAAAGAAATCATATTTTTTATTATCTTATAAAAAATTATTTTACACATTAAGTGTAAGGATTTTTTTATTCTTAAAATAGTTAACCACCTACTACATTGATAGTTTATTTCTCGTATTGGTTCCTTAAAATAAAATTTTGAACACTTCTAATTCATGGATTTTTTAAAAAATTATAAATTTATATTATGCATAATTTAGTTTATATTTGTTTTTATTTTGAATATATTTTATACTCTAAATATATTTTGACTTTATATAACATACTTTATGACATATCTTATGATTTAATGTTAAAATAAGTGGTGAAATGTGTTAATTCGGTATAGTATGTTAACAATAGAATCATGGTATATTTTATTCAAAAACATGTTTTTTACACCTAATTTATTCTTTTTTTTATTTAAGATTCTTTTAAATGTGATGATTTCATATGTTTAAAATTATATATTATTATTATCTAATTTGATTAGGTAATTTAGCTATTTAAATTAGGGGGTTTTTATTTTTTTACGAACTCTTCAAAAAAAATTATTTGGAAAAGTGGAGAAGGATACTGTGTTAGAACTTATTCAAAATAAAATTAAAATACCTTATATATTATGCAAATCATTTGATGTTATGAAATCTTAAAAAATATAGATCGAACTAGGAATTTTAAAATCATATTATGTTTCTTTATTATGCCCACAGCTGTTAAAAACTGGATGCGATTTTTTGTTTATAGATTCCAACATATGTTCATTTTTGTAAAGTCATTAATTGGTAAATTTTCATGAAAATTTTATACTTTATGTTATAATTCATATTTAATTAGTAATTCTATTAAATTATTTTCACATATAAGCATTTTTCTATATTCTAATAAAATTAGTTAATAATCGGGTTGTGTTTTCAAATCTAGTAATGTTGAATGACATTTACTATTTATTAATATATGTATTTCTACTAGGGGAGATTAATATATATATATATATATTATGTATTTATTCATAATAAAATTGGTGAATTTATTTTTAAATTATTTATGATTTTTAAAACTATTTTTTAGCCTCCTTTTGAAAAATTTTAAAAAGGTAGAGAAAAGTTTATAATGTATTATGACAAAATACTTGACAAAATAATTTGGAATTTCTAAAATAATTAGTTTTGTAAAATAAAAATAGATGGATATTTTTGGTGTTTGAACTCGGTTTATAATTTTTGTTTTTCTAATTAAAAACTCACTCTTTTATTTCATAAATGAAATATAAATTATAATTATATTGTATATTTTATCTAATAGTTTATATGCTTAATATATTTTTTTGATAATGTCTAAATTATTTATTCTTTCTTTAATAATTTTTATCGAATTTTTTATTAGTTTTTTAATTTTTTATAAAACATATATGTTTTATTTCATATTTTTTATTTATATATATATATATATCATGTTCTTATACATTTCACTATTTTTACCACATGTGATTATGATTTTTAATGTTATTCTTAAGCCTTTTAATTTTGTTTAATTAGTTTTAAATATTTATATCACATTTTTTTATATCTTATTTATTTATATATCAATATATATATATATATATATAAACATGAATATATATGTATATATATATATATATTTACGGTGCTCTTATATCCCCTCTTAGGTCATCATCTTCTCTTCACCTGGTTCACTCACTTCATCTGCTTTACTCCTTCGCATGGTTCTAGCCCGACCTCTTCATGGTCGATCCTGTGAAGCCACAACAGTATCCAAGATATAATAACTCTTTTCTTGATTTCATTTTTCTTTTAGTTTCATGGTAAAGGAATAGTTATTCACCTCTATCTATGGGTGGTGTCCTTCACGATAGTAGCTAGATTCAATCATGCACTACATTCCTTCCATGATAGTTGATCATACTTCATGGGAAGGATAACATCAAGTTTTCATGGTAGTGATCATCTATTTTCTTTCACCATGTGTGTAATATCCCGGACATCTCTAGTCCATTCCTTTAAGAAAATTAGGTGTATGAGGTGTTTCGGGAGGTCAAGGTGACTTATCCCCAACACTTTTCCAAAAAAAAATCCATTTCTATAAACAGTTCCATCGGTGACCATCGGTGAACAGTTCTAATGGTAGAAATTTATGAACAGTTCAATGATGACCTTATGTGAATAGTGTCATTGGTGACCATCGGTGAACAGTTCCAATGGTAGATATTTTTTAATAGTACAACAGTGACCTTTGGTGAATAGTGTCATCGGCAACCTTCTGTGAACAGTGTCAACGGTGAGGTCCAATGGTAACCTCTCTTTCCTTTGAAAAATTTCAAATTCTATGAACAATTCTATCGGTGAGCATCTAATGGTGAGGTTCATGAACAGTTTCTTTCCTTCTCCAAATTTTGACTTCATGAACAATGTTTCCAGAACGGTGAGGTTCTATCAGTGAGGTTCTAACGGTGAGGTTCATGAACAGTGTCTTTGCTAAATTTTTTGTTCATGAACAGTGTTTCCATAATGGTGAGGTTCTATCGGTGAGGTTCTAATGGTGAGGTTCATGAACAGTGTCTTTCCTTTTCCAAATTTTGAGTTTATGAATAGTGTTTCTAGAATGGTGAGGTTCTATCGGTGATTTTCATGAACAGGGTCTTTCCTATGCCAAATTTTTAGTTCATGAACAGTGTTTCCAGAATGGTGACATTCTATCGGTGAGGTTGAACATTGAGGTTCATGAACAGTGTCCTTCCTTTTCTAAATTTTAAGTTCATGAACAATGTTTCCAGAATGGTGAGGTTCTATCGATGAGGTTCTAATAGTGAGGTTCATGAAAAGTGTTTTTCCTTTTCCAAATTTCGAGTTTGTGAACAGTGTTTCCAACTACCCACAGTTTCGCCCCTTTGACATTTCCTTTGATGTAAAATGCATTTAAGGCCTCGTTTTAAGGACTCTATGGCCGATTCAAATGCCATAACTCCTATATTAATTTCTCATAAGGATCGGGATGTTTTTACTTGGTCAAACCATGTGGTTTAATGTGATCCTCTTTTAATGGGAAATCTGGCGTATCTTAAATCGTCGCTCCGTTAAATCTTATAAAGGGACAGTATATCTTCCTCCCTAATTATTTCTCCTTATTTTCAGCTGAGAGATTCTCAAACCTTTCATTCCATTACGTTGGACTTTCACAATCAAAATTTCCTCCAAGTATTGGTTCCACTCTGTTTTGATGCAACCAATAAATATCGATCAGTCTACGATAAAAGGTATGATCTATCGTCATTATTTTGGGTTCATCTCCTTCTTTCTTCATGCCCTTTTTATGGAAATTTATCCCCATGTTCCAAATGGGATTTTATTTTTTGTTGACCGGTGTGGTGGTGTCTCTACATCCTCAGGTGGATACAGTTGTCATGGTGGGAGGAGATCATAACCTATTGTGTGGCTCATTCTCACAAAAAGAACGTCAAGAACTGTTTGAGGTAGGTGATTCACTGCTTCTCTTTTCTTTTACATGAAACTGTATAGCTAGCATGTTTTATCCCACTGGATCATAATGGAATTGACATAATAAATATTTTAACTGGATAAATAAATTGATATCGATCGTATGTTATTGCCTCTTGTTTTTCTAGATAGTGTGATATCAATGCTTGTTGTGTTTAGCATTTCGTTCTTGATGAAAATTGGTAAATAACGTAAAGCCGAAATTAATTGATAATCGCTTGGAAAATGATAAAGCGGCATTTGAATGAATCTGATTGATGTTTTTGTAATTTTATGTTAATCAAATTGATGCAATAAGCATGTTTAATCAATTTGTGATAGCTTACTAGTTAGGTTTCCCGAATTGGAACCTGTGAATAATAAATCGGTTAATTCAAGATGGATTAAAGAATTTGTTGTTTGATAAAAGATATTTCCTTACAGGGTTCTGAGTTACCCTATTTCTTGTATAAGGGCCAATATCCCAATTTTTATGATGTTTTTTTTCTACTTCTTATATTTTGATGTGAGCCTAAATGGTTGTTGTGATATGAGGGGGCATGGAGGCCTATTGGTTGTGGCAGAAGTTGATGCCTAGAGTGGAGAGATGCAATGGTTTATGCATGTGGGTGTCTGGGAGGACACCGGGGATGATGGAATTGGATGGATGTGATTATTTTATTCTTATTGTTTCTTATTGGTTGATTATTTTCTTTACTTTTCCCCACTACTCAAGGTAGTTGGTCTTGCTTATCCTTCTTCTGAAAGAGGTGAAGACGCGCGGGGTATGCCATGTGTTTTCTGTTTTTTTCTTCTCAAGGGACGATGGGTCTACGCTCTTGCTATAGGCGGTGTACATCTAATCACTGTGTTGATCCCCCTTGTGTTTAGTAGAATAGAATGTTTTTCTAAAATTCCTGGGAATATTTTAAATTAATGCTATAATTAATAATTTAATAAATGATGTTAACCCATGTGTTTGGAGCTTGTTGGAACATAATGATGAGGTTGTAATTTTAAGGGACAGTGAACTTTGGGTGTGATGCAAATGATTTATAATGTGGAAATTATTGATCATTAATTAATGTTTAAAAAGTTAATTAACGTAAAGTTCAACTGATTAAATGGAATGAAGTAATGTGTTAAATCTCTTAAAATGGTTGTGTGCTTATAGGATACCTAGTCTTAGAAGTGACAGTCGAGAGTCCGAGAGATGTTAGCTGCAGTTGAGTCTAAGACTATGTTATGCCCATAGTGTGGTTGTGACCTATATTATATTTTTTACTTTTTGTGTTTCTATGTTCTACTCCACCCCGTCAGTAAGGAAAACTGACACCCCATGGATTCTGAGCCTTAGAGGGTGTTTTACCCAACATTCTGGTGGGAGGATGGATGGGTGACTACCCCCTTTGGCCCTGCTCTCATCTATTGGTAGTTACTTGTGCTGGTAGGCACAGCGGTTAGTTTTCCCCACATATGTGGGTAGACGATTGTAATGGCTTGTGGTTATTCACACACATATATTCTGGATATAGTTTCCTATGGAGCATTATAGGTGTAACGTGTATAGGTTGTGATGGCTTGAGGATCCTTACTTGGTGTATGGGCTGTAATGGATTGAGGTATAATACCCAACATATGATACACGTTATAGGAGATGTGGTGGCTCCTGGAAACTACCCGGTTACTTGCTTATGTGGATGTGGTTGTTTGTTTTCATGAGGTGCATGTTGTGGTGCTTCGCCCAGGTGTCTGCGGGCAAGCCTTTTTGGAGAGAGATGCTTAGGATGGGCAATGTTGATAAAAAGTGGAAAACCAGTGGGGAAGTAGTAGCGGGGTACCCTTGATATTCTTTATTATATTATATACTCTTGTATGCCTTACTTGGTGAGAGTATCCATAGTGAGGATGGGAACATAGTATACCTGGTTAGGTGATGAGTTAGTTTCACTTGTTGTTTACTGTGCTTTAGAATGCCTTCTTTACTTTTGCACGAGAGGCTTCGGTGAGGATCCTACTGAGTATACTGTTATACTCACCCTATGTCTATATAAACTTTTTTTTTCAGGTCACTTTGATCAAGTTGGAGATTAGGCTGGTTTCTACTGGCTTGGGGTTGTAGGAGATGTTCGGGCTTATGTTTGCTTCTTTTTTTACTTTCTTTTGGTTACTTACAGTTTTTCCCCTTTCAGTTGTAGTAGTTTTGCATGACATTACTTATGTGTACTTAGGATTTAATTTATATTGCTGTTTGAGTTGGATTTGGTTGGTTTATATCGTATCTCTCTCTTCTGCATGTGTTCTCTTAGTGGTTAATGCCTCCCATTTGTGTGTATACTATACCCTCGGTGCTAGTCACCATCCCAAGGCCTACTGGAGGTGGGAATTGGGAGTCATTATCTCCCTTATCACATTTCCGGCCCAGGAGGGGCTCACTTTGTGGGGAGGGGTCATGACAGAGTGATATCAGAGGCACTAGTTGAGGGATAGGATGGTGTTTGGAGTTAGGAACAGGTGAGGTTTCCTTGGTTGGTAGGTCAACAGTGTCAGTCAAGTTTAGAAAGTTATTTAAACACTTGAGACCAGCTGAGACATATGCGTTTAGGGCCACCTATGATCTGATGTACGGACCTTTAAGTTTACAATGGCTACTAAACGAGGTGATACTAGTTGCAGGGTAGAGACATAGGAAAGGATCATGCATCATTATTATTTGTTCCTGTGTTTGAATGGTTAGACCTTGGGATGGCTTAACCTAAATGAATGAAAGAAAAAAATTAATTAATTAATGTTGAGCCTTCCATATTCCAAGTTTAGGAGCTCTAACTGTTTGTTATTTTATAGGTATGTCTCCAGTTCGACTTCCTCTTCAAGATCGCATAGAAGAAGTCCAGAAGGCTATGCCAATAGATCGTTGTAGGGTAGAGGTTGACGATGACGAAAATTTGAGGATAACACTATGAGAGTTTCAGCGCCAGTTTTTGCAGAAGTATGAGGGATCCGTTTCAGATGCAGTCACGAAAGACTGGTTGGAGGAGGTCAAGATAGGATTCAGTTCGATATGTTCTCGGAAGGGGCATTGGGTATCCTAGGTTGTGACGATGCTGCGTAGAGAAGCGAGGTAGTGGTAGTTCTTGTTCCTCGGGGGGATCGTGAGGAGTTAGCGATATCATGGGAGGAGTTCTGAGAAAAGTTTAGAGTCAAGTTTCTTTCTTCTACTACAAAGGTGTCCAGTCGCCAGGAGCTTCTTACCCTTCTACAGGGGATCTCTAGTGTGCGAGAGTTTGGAATCCATTCCAGGAACCTTTTACGATATGCTTCGGACCTATTGCCAGATGAGGAGGCCAGGGTGAGGTATTTTGAGGAGGCTTTGCGTCTAGAGATCCTGCGCCAGGTCACCCCATTTATGCTGAAGACATATCTTGAGGTTCTCGCAAGGGCAGAGGTATTCGAGAGGACATTGGATAGAACTGAATCATCATGATATGGGATTCTTCATGATTCCTCGTGAAGATGAGATATGGTCTGGGGTTCTTGGTTTTTAGGTCAGCAGAGTTTCTGTTTGGATGGGGGTAGGTCCCAACCCTCAGCATCTCGTTTCTCCAGGGGCAGTAGAGGGCCTATGCCAAGGGATCATGCACATTCTTTTCATGTGGTGGTTGAGGTCACCAGCAGTGAGAGTGTCCGGCCCTTCAAAGCATTCATCGTGCACCAGGTGTTCCAATCCAGGTTCCTCCATTGAGACAATTCCATCTGAGACAGTAGCAGTAGGTTGCACCAACTTTAGATCAGTAGAGGGTAGATAGGGAAGATAGAGGAAATCCTCGTGATGCTCCCCATCCTCATAGAGTAGAGTGTGGCCATTGTGGTGGTCATCATCAAGTTCATAGGGTTCATGGAGGAGGTCATGGTCAGCTTCATGCTTTAGCGTTTCCATCTCTAGGTGAGCCAGACATCATTGGAGTTACCCTTTTCTTGTTTATTACCTTTTTGTATGCCTTGTTTGATTCAATAGTGACACACTCCTTCATATCACCTACCCTTGTCCATGCTTTTGGACTTGAGGTAGAGAGGCTTTCAGTGCCCTTGGCATTGACTATGCCAGTTGGAGGCCGAGATGACTTATTTGAAGTATGTAGAGACTATGATCTAGTGTTGGGGTAGCACCGCTCTTGGGGAGATTTCCTATGTTTACGAATACAACCATATGATGTCATCCTTGGCATGGATTGGTTGTATTCAGTGCAGGCGATCGTAGATTGATTCAGAAGGTAGGTTGAGTTCTTTGATGCAGATGTAGATCCAGTGGTGTTCATTGGCGAGCGAGACCCCCGGATGGGTCAGAGGCGTGTCCCGTCCTTATCATCCATGATGGCTGAGCTGATTCTGAGTTCTTCTGATGTTCAACAGTTGATGTTTCCTAGGGTTGTAGAAGAGAACCCTGATGTCTTTCCAGAAGAGGTTGTAGCATTACCACCTTGACGAGAGATTGAGTTTGGGATTGATCTACAACCATGAGAATCTCTTATCTCTATGTCTCCATATAGGATGGACCCTTCTGAGTTACGAGAGCTACATATACAGCTTGATGGTCTATTACAGTGTGGTTTTGTTCAACCAAGTGTGTCACCGTGGGGTGCACCAGTTTTGTTTGTGAAGAAGGTTGACGGCAGTTTGCGGTTGTGTGTCGATTATCATCACTTAAACAAAGTGAAAGTGAAGAATCACTATCCTCTTCCACATATTGATGATTTATTCGATCAACTAAAGTGTGAAAGTTGGTTCTCAAAGATCGACTTGCGGTCAGGATATCATCAGATGCCTGTGAAGGATGAGGATATCCTGAAGACTGCTTTCCGTTGTTGTCATGGGCATTATGAGTTAGTTGTAATGTCATTTGGCATGAAAAATTCTCCAGATGTGTTCATGGGATTGATGATTGTTTTGTTCCGTGAGTTCCTGGACAAGTTCTTTGTAGTTTTCATCGACGACATCCTTGTGTACTCCACTTCTGAGGAAGAGCATTCAGAGAATCTACACGCCATTTTGAGAGTTCTTCGTCAACATCATCTATTTGGGAAGTTTTCGAAGTGTGATTTTTGGGCTTGAGAAGTCTGTTTCTTAGGGAATGTTGTGTCCCAATAGGGAGTATCTGTGGATCCATCGAAGATAGAATCAGTTGTGTCTTTGGAATCCCCCAAGACAGTGTTAGAGGTGCGAAGATTCCTTGGTATCGTAGGCTAATACATGAGTTTCATAGCCGATTTCTCTCGAGTTGTGACTCCTCTGACAACTTTAACCATGAAAGATTAGGAGTTCATACGGACTGATTTGTGTCAGGAAGATTTTGAGTATCTAAAGGAGAAGTTATTAAGTGATCCAGTTCTTTGTCTTCTAGTAGAGGGAGTTCAATTTGATGATTTCTGCGGTGCTTCGCATATGGGGTTAGGTTGTGTTTTGATGAAGCAAAGATCAGTTGTTTTTTATGGGTCTCGACAGTTGCTTCCTCATGAACGTTTCTATTCCACCCATGATCTTGAGTTGGAAGTCACGGTGTTTTCTTTGAAGTTGTGGAGACATTACCTCATTGGTGAGCACTTTGTGGTTTTTACTGATCATAAGAGCCTGATGTATGTTTTCTCCCAGCGTGACTTAAACTTGTGATAGCGTCGGTGGATGGAGTTCTTAAAGGAATACAACTTCGAAATATCATATACACCTAGAAAGGGTAATTTTATTGCTGATGTGTTGAGCAGGAATTCACGTGGTGATGAAGTGCATGAATCTGGTAACTCCTGGAGAGTAATGGAAGAAATTTCAACATTATATCTTTGTATGGGAGAAGTTGGGGGCAGAGGATGTCTTTTTCAGATGACAGTGCAGTCAACTCTGGTGCAGAAGGTGGAAGAGTCCCAGTTGGGGGATCTAGAGGTGGAGGTCTCGAGAGACCGAGTTGTTTGTGGCGAGGCCCATGATGGTTGGTCTAAGGATGAACAACACTGAGTTTTGTATCACAGAAGGCTTTTTGTTCCTTTGGCGATGCGCGAGATAGTTATCAAAGAGTTCCATAGTTCTCCTTTAGTGGTGCATCCTGGCGTGACAAAGATGTACCAAGCCTTGAGGAGTCAGTTTTGGTAGCCAAGGCTAAAGCGTGCGGTTGCAGAGTTTGTGTCTTGATGTTTGGTCTGACATAAGGTGAAGTCCAAACACCGTGTTCATGGTGGTCTGCTCTAGCCATTAGATGTTCCTCAGTGGAAGTGGGAGGACATCTCAATGGACTTTGTTATTGGTTTACCTCGAGCTCTGGGAGGACATGATTCTATTTGGTTATTAATGGAACATTTAACAAAATCATCCCACTTTATAGAAATCAAGGAGTCGAGCTCAATGGAATTTTTTTCAAGGCAGTATCTGGAGGAGGTGGTGAGACTTCATGGAGTCCCAAGGACGATCATTTCTGATCGAGATCCTCACTTTACTTCTAGGGTGTGGAGAGGTCTCCATCATGATTTCGGTTCTCAGTTATTCCTTAGTACTACTTTTCATCCACAAATGGATGTCCAGACAGAGAAAACCATCTAGACTCTTGAAGACATGTTACGCTCTTGTGTTATTGATTTTGGAGGTTCGTGGATGAGGCACTTACCCTTGGTGGAGTTCGCTTACAATAATAGTTTTCACTCCACCATCGATATGGATCCATTTAAAGACTTTTATAGTCGACCTTGTTTTTATCCATTGTGTAAGACTGGGGTCGGAGAGTCACCAATTCTCAGACCAGAACTAGTGCAGAATACAATAGAGATGGTTCAGGTGATTCGTGAGAGGATGAACACAGTGTAAGATCGTCAGAAATCATATGTTGATCAAAAGAGGATACCCTTAGAGTTTGATGTTGGGGATAACATGTTTCTGAAGGTGACTTCCCATCGTGGGTAGTGAAGGTTCGGTCATGGGAGTAAGCTTTCTCCCCAGTTTGTTGCGCCTTTCGAGGTGTTAGCTCATGTTGGAGCTATGGCGTCTTGAGTAGCACTTCACCCGCAGATGAGTCGGATACATGATGTTTTCCATGTAGCATAGCTCCATCGTTATCTTCATGATGACTCTCACATCATCGATTGGGGGTAGATCGATGTTGATGATGATGCGACCTTTGTGGAGCGACCTATGGAGAACCAAGACCGCAAAAAGAAGGTGTTGTGGTGTTGTTCTATTCCCTTGGTTCGTGTCTTGTGGCGACATGGTGGCTTGGAGGAGAGTACTTGGGAACATGATTCACAGTTATGTGCTCAGTACCCATAGTTGTTTGATTTTTAACTCTTTTCATGTAACTATGTCCCCTTTTTGGTTATAGACCTTTCATGTTTATGAGATGGTTTTCTTTGGTTGCTTCTTGTGGCTTGCTCTCTTTTGAGAGGTATCTTGATTGGTGGTTGTTAAGACTCATTTTCAGTTCCCTTTTAGGTTCGTTTTGAATTCTCGAGGATGAGGATGTTTTGAGAGGTATCTGATGTAATGGCACGGACCTCTCTGGTCCATTCCTTGGTGAAAATCAGGTGTATGAGGTGTTTCGATAGGTCAAGGTGACTTATCCCCAACACTTTGCCAAAAAAAATTCCATTTCTGTAAATAGTGCCATCGGTGACCATCGGTGAACAGTTCTAATGGTAGAAAATTATGAACAGTGCAATAATAACCTTATGTGAACAGTGTCATCAGTGACCATCGATGAACAGTTCCAATAGTAGACAGTTGTGAATAGTACAACAGTGACCTTTGGTGAAAAGTGTCATCGGTAACCTTTTATGAACAGTGCCAATGGTGAGGTCCAATGGTAACCTCTATTTCCTTTGCAAAATTTCCAATTCTATGAATAGTTCTATAGGTGATGTTCTAATAGTGAGGTTCATGAACAATTTCTTTCCTTTTCCAAATTTTGACTTCATGAACATTGTTTCCAAAACGGTGAGGTTCTAACGGTGAGGTTCATGAACAGTTTCTTCCTTTTCCAAATTTTGAGTTCATGAATAGTGTTTCCAAAATGGTGATGTTTTGTCAGTGAGGTTATAATGGTGAGGTTCATGAACAGTTTCCTTCTTTTCCAAATTTTGAGTTCATGAACAGTGTTTCCAGAATAGTGACGTTCTATCGGTGAGGTTCTAATGGTGAGGTTCATGAACAGTGTCTTCCTTTGCCAAATTTTGAGTCCATGAACAGTGTTTCTAGAATAGTGAGGTTCTATCGGTGAGGTTATAATAGTGAGGTTCATGAACAATGTCTTTCCTTTTCCAAATTTTGAGTTCATGAATAGTGTTTTCAGAATGGTGAGGTTCATGAATAGTCTCTTTCCTTTGCAAAATTTTGAGTTCATGAACAGTGTCTCCAGAATGGTGAGGTTCTATCGGTTAGGTTCTGACAGTGAGGTTCATGAACAGTGTCTTTCCGTTTCTAAATTTTGAGTTCATGAACATTTTTTCTAGAGCAGTGAGGTTCTATTAGTGAGGTTCTAACGTTGAGCTTCATGAACAATGTTTTTCCTTTTCTAAATGTTGAGTTTCTGAACACTGTTTCCAGCTTCCTACAGTTTCTCCCCTTTGATATTTCCTTTGACGTAAAATGAATTTAAGGCCTCATTTTAAGGACTCTAAGTCCGATTCAAAGGCCATGAATCCTATATTAATTTCTTCTATGGCTCGGGATGTTTTTACTTGGTCAAACCGCGTGGTTTAATGAGATCTGCTTTTAATGTGAAATCTGGCGTATCTTAAACCGCCACTCTGTTAAATCTTATAAAGGGACGGGATATCTTCCTCCCTAATTCTTTATCCTTGTTTTCGACTAAGAGATACTCAAACCTTTCATTCCATCTTGTAGGAGTTTGACAATCAAACGTTCCTCCTAGTATTGGTTCCGCTCTGTTTTGATGCAACCAAGCAATATCGATTAGTCTCCGATAAAAGGTATGATCTATCATCATTCTTTCAGTTTCATCTCCATCTTTATCCTTTCCCTTTTATGGAATTTTACCCCCATGTTCCTAATGGGATTTTCTTATGTGTTTACCAGTGTGGTGATGTATCTACATCCTCGGGTGGATACAGTTGTCATGGGGGGAGGAGATCATAACCTATTGTGTGGCTCGTTCTCGTATAAAGAACATCAAGAACTGTTTGAGGTAGGGGATTCATTGCTTCTCTTTTATTTTACATGAAACTGTATCATTTATAAGGTCCCATACTTAAAACATTACTTAATATTGAATTAAATGAATAAATCACATTGAGTATCTTTTCAGGTTTAGAGTTTTAGAAAATTAGGCCATAACTATTACATCTTGAAAGTTACAATGTAGACACTTCTACTCAGTTTCCATTTTTTTCATAAAATAAAAACTCTTGAAAAAAAGAGTCATGTCTAGTTTCATGTTTTATACAACATGAATTTCCTTGATCCCACCCTTGACCCTATTCCACTTTATGTACTATGAAAAACATTTCAAAAACTTGGAATGAGCATAAAAATCTCAGTAAGGGATACACAAAGAAGGAAACTGTTAGTTTTTCAAAACAACAAGTAGACCACGAAAACCTAATCATAAGTAATAATTTTCACCTATATAAAGTATTAAATACTCCTCACAAAATAAAATATCACTGCTTACCCTTTTGTAACCAAAATATCACCATAAAACCTATATAAAGAACAGATAACATATAAATCTAACTTGGAACAAAAATATACTTAAATGGAATAACCATACGGTCGACTTCCACACATGTCACTAAATAGAATAGCCATACGACTAACTTCCATACCCAATGCATTGGAGGTTATAACGTAACCACCCGTCCTGGTTTATCACGGAACCACCTGTCATTTGGTTTATCACGTAACCACCCATCAAATGTCCAAGTAACATTATAAAATCATAACACACACAAAAAATATAAAGGAAAGAAAACATTTCAACATTTCAATTAAAATATATCAATTATATATATTTACATAAAAAATCTGTTATCAAAATCATTTTCAATACCAAAATACATAATAGATTATATGGTATTTATTTTTTCTTTTAAAAACATTACGGATTGTTAAGGAAGCTAAAGATCAAGTAATACTCACAGCGGAGGAAAGGTCGTTGTCACCACATACGTTAAAAGAAACATTATTTTTTTTCATTTAATAAAATGCTTTGTAGAAAAATATTCCCTTTGAATGAAATGAAAATTAAAAGGTTTTTATACAGTATATAAAATAAAGTCTTGTATTAAAACAAAATATGCCTCAATTAAAGGAGATTGAGACGAAGTCCCTTACCTCGTGTCTGACTTGACTCGATCGTTCTTTAATCTCTTGAATAATAAACTAAAGTTAATTTCTACTTTCTTAAGAACCTTTTCCAAGTTAATTATCCCTTTTATATCACTTATTACCATTTTATGAACATTATTTAATCGTTTAAGTTAATAACGGTTGTTTTGTCGATATTTGGTACTTGAGTCAAAAATAAACTACTTATAATTACAATTTGTTCATGTGGTAAAATATAAATTTTCTCCAGAATGATATTCAGGATATAGATATCATATATATCATATATATCTAGTATAATATGTATTTATAACAGTATATAACATTTTAAGGTAAGAAATTAAATGCACCGTTCATGGAGACGGTAAACTGTACTTACGCATGAATGCTACTTTCATTTATATTTCGCATTTAATGGAATGAAAAAATTATGATATAGAGGTAAATTATAATTCCAGTATAATATCATATATAATATTATTAACTCCATCCTTTATATGTCTCACATATGTCATTAATGATTCAAATCACTTTGAGGGGGCGGTAGTTCGCACTTCCTAAAATGAAATTATCGCGTTTACCCATTATGGAAACCAAAAAGTTATGCCATAAATTAGAAATACAGAAGCATAAAGAAAACATAAACATAATATATATCATATATAAATACAGTTGCATCTTAATGTCCACCATAAGAGGTGGTAGGATATAATTGAACAATCATCGTTTCGTGATGCAGTAGTTTGTCGTCCATAGAAACAATATGTTCTACACCCATTATATGGAGGTTTGTTTAAGTTTAGCTCGAATAATTCTCATAAAAACATCCTAGTATATTGAAGATACTTTTTTTGTTACCAAATAAAGGAATAAAAAGATTTTAGGGGGTTGGAGAAGCAAAATAAAACAAAAGAACATAAGAGAAGATGTTACCTTTAAATCGGGTAACTCCCCTTGGTTTGAACCAAAAGGGTTTATTGAAGTGATTTCTTCCTAAGGTATGGCTTCTATGATGAAGAGAGGGATATTGGGAACTTATTTGAGTAGAGTTTGGATGAGCCAAAGGACTTTAGAAGTGTGTAAAATGGGTAGGAAGTGGGGTTTTTTATAAGGGAGAAGAGGGGCACTTTTGGAAAGCTTGAAAATATTATTTTATTATATAATTCTTTTCGGTTTCTAAAGGTCCAAAAATCATTAAAGTAGAAGATAAGGTGGCCTATGTTCGAAATAAAATCATCCAATAATAATTGGATAAGTTTTGGATATTTTTTTAAACTTTATCTTCTTATTTATTTAAATTATTCAATAATGATGTAAACATTTCATCATCATTGTGTCATAAATAATTTTTTTATTTGATGTATAAAAATTATAAAACAATTACCATGATGTAGGAAATATTTGTAGCTTTCTAATGAATATTTATAGTCAAATATATCAATTATATAACCCCATGTAAAAATTGTTTTAGTAAAACAATACATGTTTGTGACATTTTTATTTTTACTTTAAATAAAAAGGTATTAATGTAATTATCTTACCCAAGTGGCTCCATGGGGTCCCAAAATTAAATCATGGTTTTTCTTGGTTGGACATGACTCATACAATAAGGGTAGGACATGTGTAAAGGTAATTTCATATTATTATAACATTATTTTTACCTTAAATTGCACTAATTACATTTAATCACGGTTAATAAAAGTCAAAAGTTACTATTCACAAAAAAAATGATTTTCATCCCATTGAACCACATTTTACTTACTCATGACAACCATGTATGTCTGATTTTTGAAATTCAATTCACAGAAGCGGAAAAATTTCATTTAAACGAAAAATCGATTTTTTTAACTACCACTTAGGGGTTTCACTATTCATCAAAAATTAAAGTTTTTCAGTAAAATATCAAAAATTCACCCTAAGCTATATTTGATATTCCGAATTCAAAAGTTATTTCTATTTTAAAAAATTCAAAACATATAAGTTGCATTAATGAATTTTATAATTAATTCTCGTTGTCAAAACAAATAGTGTGTTTTTAAGAAACAATATCTATCAAAAGATTGACACTTGTTTAAGTCTGATTTCAAAGTGAAATTAATTACAATTAACACCATTGGATTAAATGGTAAAAATATATTCTAATTACACTTTAAAAAAATTAAAAAGATAATCTAACCATATAAATAAATTAGATTAAAAATGAGGTTTTGAATTAAAATACAACATTTTTCACTATTCTTTTAAAAAATGAACTTTATCGAAAAAATAACAAAAACATACACAAAGTAAATTTTGATGTCCTAATTCTAAAGAAGAATTTTATTTAGTCCAATATAACATATAAGAGTTACCAAAACTATATTTAAAGAGGGTTCACCATCAAAAGGTGATAAATCGACCTTTTAGTGAATATTAGAGTATTTATGCTTAAAATTGGATTCATTCACATTTTAAGCCTCTAAAATTTATTGGATAAATTTAAAAACATTTTAAAAACATATATAATCATATTTTAGTTATTTCTATTCATTTCCACCAATACAACGGCTACGTGTTAACTAACATTTAAAATAATATTATTATATTATTAGTGTGCAACGTAAGATTTCAAAAAAAACCGTTGTTGCGTATCGGGTACGCCATCGAACATAAAAACCCCATTAAAGTAAAATTAATATTTAATTCACAAATATTAATAAATATGAAAGTGTTTTATTCTTTATTTACCTTGGTTGTTACATCCTTTCCCCTTTTGGGAATTGCGTCCTCACAATTCTATTCACTTATAAAATAAATAGGGGTATTGATCCCTCATATCATTTTCAGATTCCCACGTTGCCTCTTCAACCATATGGTTTTTTCACAAAACCTACACCTGATGAATTACCTTATTCCGCAACACTTTCTCTCTAAGGTCAAGAATCTGGACCGGTTGTTCCTCATAAGAGATATTCTCTTCCAACTGAACTATGTCTGGTCTCAAAACATGAGATGGATCTGGAATATACTTTCTTAACATTGAAACATGAAAAAAAAAATTGTACCTGGGATAAACTTGGAGGTAAAGAAATTATGTACGCAACTGATCTAGCTTTATCTAGGATTTCATAAGGTCCAATGAACCTCATACTCAACTTTCCCGTCTTACCAAAATGCATCACACTTTTCCATGGAGAAACTTTGAGAAAGACATGATCACCTACCTCAAAATAAAGATCCTTCCTCCGGTTATCAGCATAACTTTTCTGCCTGCTCCAAGCTTTTCTAATGTTCTTATGAATCAAATGAACCTTTTCAACCATCTCTTCTACCAATTCCGGTCCCATTAGCTTCCTTTCCCCTACTTCATCCCAAAAAGATGGAGTTCGACACTGCTTTCCATATAATTCTTCAAACAGAGCCGTCTGTATACTGGAATGAAAACTGTTATTATAAGAAAATTCAACCAGAGAAAGATGTTGGTCCCAAATACCCTGGTAATCCATAGTGAAAGCATGTAACATATCCTCCAAGGTCTGAATTGTTCATTCTGACTGCCCATCTGATTGCGGATGAAAAGATGTACTAAAATTTAATTCAGTGCCCAACGACTTCTGAAGGAATTTCCAAAATTTAGAAGTAAACTTGGGATCATGATCAGATATAATGGATAGAGGAACTTCATGTATCTTTATTTTCTCTTTAACATACAATCAAGAAAGTTAATCTAGAGAGAAAGTATCTTGAATAGTAAGGAAATGAGCAGATTTAGTCAATCGATCAACAATAACCCAAATTGCATTATTACCTCGAGATGTATTTGGTAATCCCACAACGAAGTCCATGAATATATTTTCCCATTTCCACTCTGGCACCGGTAAAGACTGAAGCATCCCTTTCGGTAACTGCCACTCTTCTTTAACCTGCTGAGAAGTCAAACACTTCAGAGTAAAATCAGCAATATCTCTTTTTATTCCATCCCACCAGTAATACTTCTGCAGATCTCTGTACATCTTAGTACTTCCAGGATGAAATGAAAACGGGGAACTATGAGCCTCACATAAAAACTCATTCTTCAACTGTGAATCACAAGGCACACATAATCTCTTCCCAAACCTCAAAAAACAATCATTATCAATGTTAAATTCAGGAAACTTACCCTTCTGAACCCGCTCTACCTTTTTCTGCAACTCACTATCTTTCTTCTGCGCTTGTTTAATTCTATCTAATAGAGATGATCTCACTAACACCTGAAACAAAACAGAAGAACTTCCTGCACCAACAACTTCTATGCCAAAGTTCATCAAATCAAAAACCAAAGGGTCTCGTTCCAAACGTAGCATGGTTAATGAAGCATTACTTTTTCGACTCAAGGCATCAGCCATTTTATTTTCTTTTCTCGGATGGTAATGAATTGTACAATCGTAATCCTTGATTAATTCCATCCATCTCCTCTGTCTCAAGTTCAATTATTTCTGATTGAATATATACTTTAAACTTTTTTGATCGGTATATATTTCACACTTTACTCCATACAAATGATGCCTCTAAATTTTTAAAGCAAAAACAACAGAAGCTAATTCCAAATCATGTGTAGGGTAATTTAACTCATGAGTTTTCAACTGACGTAAAGCATAAGAAATTACCGGATCATTCTGCATAAGGACACAACCAAGTCCTTTCAACGAAGCATCACTGTAGATAACAAACTCACCATTTCTGTAAGGTAGTGCCAAAACTGGATCATTCACCAATCTTCTTTTCAATTCCTAAAAAAAATCATCACATTCTTTTGTCCAAATGAACTTAACACCTTTTCGAGTTACCTTAGTCATTGGACTAGATAACCGTGAAAAATTTTCAACAAACCTCTGGTAATAACCTGCCAAACCAAGGAAACTATGGATCTCAGTTATATTTGTAGGTCTTGGCCATTCTTCAACAACTTTTGTTTTAGTAGGATCAACTGTTATGCCATTTTTTGAAACAATGTGATGAAGGAAAGAAATTTTTTGTAAGCAAAACTCACACTTTCTGAATTTTCCATACAGTTTATTTTCTTTTAAGTTTTTCAAGATAACCCTTAAATGAATTTCATGATCCTCTTTAATTTTGGAATAAACCAAAAGATCATCAATAAACACAACCAAAAACTTATCCGAGAACTCATGGAAAATTCTATTCATTAGATCCCTGAATACAGTAGGTGAATTGGTTAACCTAAAAGGCATAACTACATATTCATAATGGTCATATCTAGTACGAAACACGGTCTTCGGAACGTCTACTTCTTTTACTTTCAACTGATAGTATCCCAACCTCAGGTCAATCTTCGAAAAATACTGAGCTCCCTGGAGTTGATCAAAAAAATCATCGATATGAGGCAAAGGATACTTGTTCTTAACAGTGATGTTATTCAATGCTCTATAATCAATGCAAAGTCTCATTGAACCATCTTTCTTTTTAACAAACAAGATAAGATCACCCCATGGTGATGTGCTAGGTCAAATGAAAACTTTATCTAATAACTCCTGTAATTGCTTCTCTAACTCTAAAAGTTCAACTTGAGCCATTAGATAAGGGGGTTTTGAAATTGGATTAGGATTAGGAACTAAGTCAACAGTAAATTCAACTTCCCGATCATGTATAATACCAGGCAACTCATCAGTAAAAACATCAAGATACTCATTTACCACTGGCACATCATTAATTTGAACAGTTCCTTTATTTTCAACAATATGTGCAAGGTAACATTCATTTCCATCATTTACTAGTTTCTCAGCTTCCTGATATGTTATCAAAAGTAAGGGTTCATTCTTGTACACAAACTAAAAATCTTTCTGAAAAGAAACCTCTTTAGATCTACAGTAAATCTTAGCATGATAAATAAAAAGCCAATACATTCCCAAAATAACATCAAACTCTACTAGAGGAAAAATAATAAGGTTTTATGGTAGATTCTTTCCACACACAAGGATAAGATGGTTCTTATAATTTATTTTTGTCTCAATATTTCCCCTGGTGTTTTTACCATAAGTTTAGGATTCATATCTTGATATGTAATTCCCGATTTACTAGAAAACTTCTCAGAAATGAAAGAATGTGTAGACCCTGAATCAAAGAACACATTGGCATAATCTGAAAAAACAAACAGTGTACCTGATACTACTTCATTCGATGGCCCAACTTCTGCTGAAGTAGTTTCAAATGATTTCACCACCCCTTTCTGCTTGTAGACCTACTACTTTCCCTTAGTTGTGTTCTTCGAAATATACTCATTTTCCTAATGACCCATTTCATTACACTTAAAGCATCTTAATATTGGCTTTTCATTTCCTGCTTGACCATATTCCTTACAGTTACGAGAAATATGACCAGACTTACCACACCGAAAGCACTTTCCATACTTGGATAAACATTCTCCAGGATTCATTTTACCACACTTCTCACGGGATGGACATTTTGTTTTCTTACCTCCAGGCTTCTTTGATGAATTCTTTCCCTTTTCCTGCCAACTGGACCTCTTATTCTATTGTTTTTCAAAGAACACATGATCATCGGCAAACTCCATTTCCAACTTCTCTTCACATCAAACAAGTTTTTCATTACTTTTGAACTCGCAAGAAGCTAAATACCTTCGATACTTTGGCTTTAACCCGGAGTAAAAATGGTTGATTTTACTATCAAGATCTCGTATGAAATTTGGAGCATACCTTGCCAGTCGAGTGAACTTTGCTTCATAATCAGCCACTGAGTCATCCTCCTACCTCAATTCTAGGAATTGTTTTTCCATCCTAAGACGAACCACCATAGGAAAATATTTCTCAAGAAACATAACTTTGAATTCATCCTAGTCAAGATCATCAATCTCCTCACTATCCTTGATACTTTTCACCATCGACCACCACTGATCATCTTCAACTTCAAAACAGTAAATAGTGAGATTAACCTTTTGATGTTCTGAACATCCCATGAAATCAAAAATCATCTCCAATGCTTTAATCCACCCTTCTGATAGCACAAGGTCAGATGATCCTCTGAATGATGGGGGATGTTGCCTCATAAAATTCTCCACTACTGACGTGTTCCTCTGTGGTTCATTTGGCTGATCTCGTGTATGGATACCACCACCATTTATAGCCTGAGTCAACTATTCCATCACTGCAACAAACTGTTCAGTTCCGATTCTGACCATCTGAGGTTGCTGATTTGGAAGGTTTTTTTCCTCCTTATGTCGTCCCAACATATTTTCCATGTTTCCTCTGCGGAAAACCATTCTGAACATAGAAATATCTTAGGCAAAGAAACATGGTAATCTTTAAATTCTATATCATTTCAATCATACCATAAATTAATTTATCGACATGAATTTAACAATATTCTAACTCCTAAAGTTGTCTAAACCGACCTTTGATAGAAACTATAAGGTATCAGCCATAAAACATTACTTAATCTTGAATTAAATGAATAAATCATATTGAGGATATTTTCATGTTTAGAGTTTTAGGGAATTAGGACATAACTATTATATCTCAAAATTTAAAAAGTAGACACTTCTACTCAATTTCCATTTTTTTCATAAAATAAAAAATCTTGAAAAAAAGAGTCATGTCCAGTTCCATGTTTTATATAGCATGACTTCCCTTGATCACATCCTTGACCCTATTGCACTTTATGTCCTGTGAAAAACATTTCAAAAACTTGGGATGAACATAAAAAGCTCAGTAAGGGATACACAAAGAAGGAAATCGTTAGTTTTTCAAAACAACAAGTAAACCATGAAAACCTAATCATAAGTAATACTTTTCACCTATATGAAGTAGTAAATACTCTTCAATGAATAAAATATCATTTCTTACCCTTTTGTAACCAAAATATCACCATAAAACCCATATAAAGAACACATAATATATAAAGGTAACTTCGAACATAAACATACTTAAATGGAATAACCATACGGTCGACTTCCACACATGTCACTAAATGGAATAGCCATACGGCCAACTTCAATACCCAATGCATTGGAGGTTATAATGTAACCACCTGTCCTGGTTTATCACAGCCCCACCCGTCATTTTGTTTATCACATAACCACCCGTCAAATGTCCAAGTACCATTATAAAATCATAACACATACAACAAATATATTGGAAAGAAAGCATTTCTATATTTTAATCACAATATATCACTTAAATATATTGACATAACAAATCCATTATCAAAACCATTTTCAATACCAAAATACAAAATATATTATATGGTATTTATTTTTCCTTTTAAAAACATTATGGCTTGTTAAGGAATCCAAAGATCAAGTAATACTCGCGGAGGCAGAAAGGTCGTTGTCACCGCGTACGTTAAAAGAAACATTCCTTTTTGTCATTTAGTAAAACGCTTCATAGAAAAAGATTCCCTTTGAATGAAATTAAAAGTAAAAGGTTTTTATACAGCGTATAAAAGAAAGTTTTGTATTAAAACAAAATATGCCTCAATGAAAGAAGATTGAAACGAAGTCCCTTACCTCGTGTCTGACTTGACTCGATCGTTCTTTAATCTCCTGAATAATAAACTAAAGTTAATTTCTACTTGGTTAAGAACCTTTTTAAATTTAATTATCCCTTTTATATCACTTATTACCATGTTATGTACATTATGTAATCATTTAAGTTAATAACGGTCGTTTTGTCGATATTTGGTACTTGAGTCAAAAATAAACTTCTTATAATTACAATTTTTTCATGTGGTAAAATATCCATTATCTCCAGAATGATATTCATGATGTAGATATCATATATATCATATATATTCAGTATAATATGTATTTATAGCAGTATATAACATTTTAAGGTAATAAATGAAATGCACCGTTCATGGAGACGGTAAACCGTATGTACGCATGAACGCTACTTTCATTTCTATTTCACATTTAATGGAATGAAAACATTATAATATAGAGGTAAATTATAATTAAAGTATAATATAATATATAATATTATTAACTCTATCCTTTATACATCCCACATATGGCATTAACGATTCAAATCACTTTGAGGGGGCGGTAGTCCGCACTTCCTAAAATGAAATTATCGTGTTTACCCATTATGGAAACCATAAAGGTATGCCATAAATGAGAAATACAGAAGCATAAGGAAAACATAAACATAATATATATCATATATAAATACAGTGACATCTTAATGGACACCATTAGAGGCGGTAGGAGATAATTGAACAATCATCGTTTCGTGAGATAGTAGTTCACCGTCCACAGAAACAATATATTCTTCACCCATTAGATGGAGGTGTGTGTAAGTGTAGCTCGAATACTTCTCATAAAAACATCCTAGTATATTTAATATTTTTTTTGTTACAAAATAAAGAAATAAAAATATTTTAGGGGGTTGGAGAAGCAAAATAAAACAAAAGAACATAAGAGAAGACGTTACCTTTAAATCGGGTAACTCCATTTGGTTTGAACCAAAATGGTTTCTTGAAGTGCTTTATGCCTAAGGTAAGGCTTATATGATTAAGAGAGGGATTTTGGGAGATTATTTGAGTAGAGTTTGGATGATCCAAATGGCTTGAGAAGTGTGTGAAATGGGTAAGAAGTGGGGTCTTATTATAAGGGAGAGGAGGGGCTCTTTTGGAAAGCTTGAAAATATTATTTTATTATATAATTCTTTACGGTTTATAAAGGTCCAAAAATCATTAAAGTTGAAGATAAGGTGGCCCATGTTCGAAATAAAGTCATCCAATAATAATTGGACAATTTTTGGATATTTTTTTAAACTTTATCTTCTTATTTATTTAAATTATTCAATAATGATGTAAACATTGCATCATCATTGTGTCATAAATAATTTTATTTATTTGATGTCTAAAAATTATAAAAAAATTACCATGATGTATTAAATATTTTTAGACTTCTAATGAATATTTATAGTCAAATATATCAATTATATAACCCCATGTAAAAATTGTTTTAGTAAAATAACACATGTTTGTGACATTTTTATTTTTACTTTAAATAAAATGGTATTAATGTCATTATCTTACCCAAGTGGCTCCATGGGGTCCCAAAATTGACTCATGGTTTGTCTTGGTCAGACATGACTCATCCAATAATGGTAGGACATGTGTAAAGATAATTTCATATTATTATAACATTATTTTTACCTTAAATTACACTAATTACCTTTAATCGCGGTTAATAAAAGTCAAAAGTTACTATTCACCAAAAATTATTTGTAAACCATTGAACCATATTTTACTTACTAATGACAACCATGTATGTCAGATTTTTGAAATTCAATTTACAGAAGCGGTAAAATTTCATTTAAACGAAAATCAGTTTTTTTAACTACCACTTAGTGGTTTCACTATTCATCAAAAATTGAAGTTTTTCAGAAAAATACCAAAAATTCACCCTAAGATATTATTGATATTCCAAATTCAAAAATTATGTGTATTTTACAAAATTAAAAACAGATAATTTGTATTAATGAATTTTATAATTAATTCCCGTTATCAAAACAAATAGCGTGTTTTTAAGAAACAATATCTTTCAAAATATTGACACTTGTTTAAGTCCAATTTCAAAGTGAAATTAATTCAAATGACCACCATTGGATTAAATGGTAAATATATATTCTAATTACGATTTAAACCAATTAAAAAGATAATCTAACCATATAAATAAATTAGATTAAAAATGAGTTTTTGAATTAAAATACAACATTTTTCACTATTCATTTAAAAAATGAACTTTATCGGAAAAATAAAAAAGAACATACACAAAGTAAATTTTGATGTCCTGGTTCTAAAGAAGAATTTTATTTGGTCCAATAGAATGTATAAGAGTGACCAAAACTATATTTAAAGAGGTTTCTCCATCAAAAGGTGATAAATCGACCTTTTAGTGAATATTAGAGTATTTATGCTTAAAATTGGATTTATTCGCATTTTAAGCCTCTAACATTTATTGGATAAATGTAAAAACATTTAACAAAACTATTTAATCATATTTTAGTTATTTACATTCATTCCCACCAATACAATGACTACTTGTTAACTACCATTTAAAATAATATTATTATATTATTAGTGTGCAACGTAAGATTTCAAAGAAATCTGTTGTTGTGTATCGGGTACGCCATCAAACATATCAACCCCATTAAAATAAAATTAATATTTAATTCACAAATATTGATAAATATGAAAATGTATTATTCTTTATTTACCTGGGATATTACATAGTTAGCATGTTTTATCCCACTGGATCACAATGGAATTGACTTAATAAATATTTGAACCGGATAAATAAATTGATATCAATCATTTGTTATTGACTCTTGTTTTTCTAGATAGTGTAATATCAATGCTTTTTGTGTTTAGCATTTTGTTCTTGATGAAAATTGGTAAAGAACATAAAGCTGGAATTAATTGATAATCACTTGTCTAGAGATAAAGAGGCATATGAATGAATCTGATTGATGTTGTTGTAATTTGATGTTAATAAAATTGATGTAGTAAGCATGTTTAATCAATTTGTGATAGATTATTGGTTAGGTTTCCCGAATTGGAACCTACGAATAATAAATTGGTTAATCTAAGATGGATTAAAGAACTGGTTGTTTGATAAAAGATAATTCCTTGTAGGGTTTTGAGTTGCCCTATTGCTTGTATAAGGGCCAAGAGCCCAATTGTTATGATGTTTGTTTTTCATGATGCTTGTGTTTTGATGTGATCCTGGATGGATTTTGTGATATGTGGGGGAATGTAGGCCTATTGTTTGTGGCAGAAGTTGATGCCTTGAGTGGTGAGATGCATCGGTTTATGCAAGTGGGTGTCGGGGAGGACACCGGGGATGATGGAATGGGATGGATGTGATTGTTGGATGCTTGTTGTTTCTTATTGGTTGATTATCTACTTTACTTTTCCCCACTACTCAATGTATATGGTCATTCTTACCCTTCTTCCGAAAGAGGCGAAGACACGTGGGGTATGCCACGTGCTTTCTGTGTTTAGCTTCTCAAGGGAGGATGGGTCTACGCCCTTGCTATAGGCAGCAAAGACTTGACGGGTAGTACATCTACTCACTGTGTTGATCCCCCTTATGTTTAGTAGCATAGAATTTTTTTCTAGAATGATTGGGAATATGGGAAAGTAATTTTGTAATGAATAATTGAATAAATGATGTTAACCCATGGGGTTGGAGCTTGCTGGGACGTAATGATGTGGTTGTAATTTAAAGGGATGATAAACATTGGGTCTGATTCTAATGATATATAATGTGGAAATTATTGATGGTTAATTAATTTTTAAAGATTTAATTAATGTAAAGTTAAACAGATAAAATGGAATGAAGTAATGTATTAAAGCTCTTAAAATGTTTGTGTGCTTATAGGATACCTAGTCTTAGAAGTGGAAGCCGGGAGTCCGAGAGACATGAGCTGTAGTTGAGTCTAAGACTAGGTTATGTCCATAGTGTGATTGTGATCTATAGTATATTCTGTACTTTTTGTGTTTCTATGTGCTACTCCACCCCGTTAGTAAGGGAAACTGACACCCTGGGGATTCTGAGCCCTGGGGGGTGTTTTCCCCAACATTCTGGTTAGAGGATGGATGGCTGACTACCACCTTTGGCCCCGCTCTCTTCTCTTGGTAGTTACTTGTGCTGGTAGGCACAGTGTTTAGTTTTCCCCATATATGTGTGTAGAGGTTTGTAATGGCTTATGGTTGTTCACACACATATATTCAGGATATAGTTTCCTATGGACTACTATTGGTGTAACGTGAATAGACTGTGATGGCTTGAGGATCATTACTTGGTGTATGTGATGTAATGGCTTGAGGTATAATACCCGACATATGATACATGTTATACGAGATGTGGTGGATCCTGGAAAATACCTGGTTACTTTCTTACGTGGATTTGGTTGTTTTGTTGCATGAGGTGCATGTTGTGGTGCTTCGCCTAGGTGTCTGCAGGCAAGCCTTTTTAGAGGGATATGCTTAGGATGTGCGATGTTGGGGTAAAGCGGAAAACCAGTGGAGAAGTGTAGCGGGGTACCCTTTATATTCTTTATTATATTATATACTCATGTATGCGTTACTTGGTGAGAGTATCCATGGTGAGGATGGGAACATAGTATACCTATTTAGGTGATGAGTTAGTTTCGCTTATTGTTCACTATGCTTTAGAATGCCTTCTTTACTTTTTCACGAGAGGCTTAGGGGAGTATCCTACTTAGTATACTATTATACTCACCCTATGTCAATATAAAATTTTTTTTTCAGGTCACTTGGAGCAGGTTGGAGATCAGGCTGGTTTCTACTAGCTTGGGGTTGCAGGAGCTATTCGGGCTTGTGGTTGCTACTGTTTTTACTTTCTTTTGGGTACTTACAATTATTCCCCTTTCAGTTGTAGTAGTTTTTCTTGACATTACATATGTGTACTTGGGATTTCATTTATATTGTTTTCTGAGTTGGATTTGGTTGGTTTCTATCTTATCTCTCTCTTCTGCATGTGTTCTCTTATAGGGTAATTCCTTCCATTTGTGCGCAAACTATACCCTCGGTGCTAGTCGCCAACCCGAGGCCTACTAGTGGTGGGACTCGGGGGTCATTATCTCCCTTCTCACATTACCGGCCCAAGAGGGGTGCACTTTTCCAGCCCATCTAACCATTCCATTATTCACCTCTTCACGGTAATAGATCGACCACACACCGGTAGTAGCTCCTCGATTCACTACATCTGGTTAATGGTATAATCTCTTCACCCCTTCATAGTTGTAGTAGCATCTTCAGCCACCTCAAGTAGTACACATTGATAGAACAGTATCACTCAACATCTGGGTAGCAAATTCCTTCTACCTACGCATTGTAGAAAATCCCATATTTCATCTCATGGTAACAAGTGTGACTGTGAATATTTTTCAACCATGAGTTTTTTAAATGTTTTAAATTTTTAATTTTTTATAAAAAAAATATTTTAGCTATTATTTTAATATAAAATCTGATTAAATTTTTCAAAAAAATAGTAATATAATTAATTGATGAAATTATTTTATGCATAAATTCTTTATTCAATAACACATTCAATATATATTTTAAGATGCTCTATTTTAGTGACATTTTGATATTTTAATAAATACAATTTTATTATATTTATTTCATTCATTCTGTTATTTTGGAAAATACATATATGTATTATAACAACTATATTATAAGTTATTTTAGAAAAAAATAATTCAAATATTTTTATAACTAATAAGTTATATATTATTTATTTTTATACTTTTTTATATATTTCAATTATTGAATCATTGTAAGTCAATGATAGTAGATTTTATTGTTTTTTTTATCTAAAAAACTATCATATATACTAATCAACATATATGAATGTGTTTTAATGAGTTCAATGTAGGAATTAGAGTTATCAAAAATTATTCTTTGAATATTTTTTATTTTTTAATAGATAATGGGAATGTTTTTCCAATAGTATTATTTTTCCATTTCTTGTTGTGAAGTGATTTTAGGAAACTACCGCACAATGAAAATTAAATAAGGGAACAAGATGAATATTCATAATATCTAATAAATTAGTATTGAGACAAGAAGTTTAATTTTTTACAAACTAACTTTCTAGTACATAATACTCAAGCATTGAGATCTTATGAGATTAATATTCTGTTAGTGTGAACACAAATGAACTTCAATATTCAACACTTTATTGAGGAATTTTTTAAATTTTTAAAATATATACAGATTTTTGCAACCATTTATCATCTAATTTCAATATTGTATTTTTCTTTTTTAAATATTTTCACCATCTGTTTATTCTTAACTGTCGGTTTATGCTTTTACCAATCAAAATCAAGTCTCATAATGGCTATTCTCTGGACTAGTAGTAAGGTCCTTAGGTTGTGACTTCTAAAAAATAAAAGTTTGTATGGGTTGTGAATCTTGAACAAAATTTAGGTTATTTAAGGTTATTGATCCTATAAAAATTCAGGTTTATTGTTCCTCTGTGTATTATAAAAGTAAAGGTCTATAAATATTATTTCACACCATTGATAGTGACATTTCATAGTGGCAACGATCTTCTCGTAGATTAGAGAATATTAAAGAGTATATTAGGATCTTGGGGATATGAACTACAATAAAAATGAAATTATCATATTTTATTTCCACTATATTATATTCTAAAAACTACACTACATTGTTTATTCATATAATATTAAACTCTCATTGATTATTTTTTTTAAAGTTTCAAAGGACTATCCCCCCCCCCTTATAGTGTATTATTTTAATCTATCTAGGACCAACACATTTAAATTTTCCCATCAAACCATAGACTCCTCATGATCATAAATGAAAAAAACCACCACTAATGAGAAACCCCTCAAAATATACTAGCATTGAATGAAATTCGGTGTTCCCTTCAAGAACTAATCAAATTAAACTAACTCCCCACTTCCTATAACCAATCCATAGTCTATAGATTTGATGAAGATGTATCATAATTATATAGTATCAAGAACTGAAACAATTGAAGAATATTCCTCTGAGCATCATCTTTATCAACATCAATTATGTAATAATCTGTTGGTGCATCCTGCTGAATATCATCAACATGGGCCAGATGGGGGCATCAACCTATATTCATAACTACAAAATAGTAAACATTAGGGTCTCACTAAACCTGTATTATGGAATAAGTGATTTTAATTAATTAAGGTTCATCCTGGTTCTCATTATTTACCTAATTTAATCATAGTTCAAAATACTTTTAAGGTATGATCCTTACATAGGACTGTAACACCCCGAGTTATTATGAATTATTATTTTTCAAATAAATTAAAATTATTTGATGGATTTAAATACAAAAAACATAATTTAAATATTTAATTACATGTAACTCTCAGTTATCTTTTACTATACGGAAGACTTGGTTAGATTGTGTGACACAAAACACTGAGTTTAAATAAAACCTTAACACATTATCAATATTTTCATTTAAACATGACCATTTAAACCTATATATTAAAAATATATAAATAAATATTAATAAATAATTTTAAAATATTAATCATATTAATTTTACATAAATTTATCCTATTGATAATAAAATACATAATTTTGTATAAATTATTTATATGATTGAAATTACTATTTTCCCAAAAAATTGTTTTTTATTTCTTTTATGACCAATAATAATATTTTTTTACATTTAGAAAATTAATTTTATAAATTAAAATTCATTTATGAATTTATAATGTCAAAATTATTCTTGGGGTTATTTTTTTGTAGTTTTTTGAAAAGTTTCATTTTTTGATATATGGTGAAAATAATGAGTTTTAATTGAAAACAGCCTTTTCATTTAATTTATTTAGAAATTTAAATATTATTTTAATTTGGTTATAAAGTATATGTAGTTCAATTATACATCTATTCATCCAATTTAGGTCATTGGAATCAATTTCATATTGAAATTGAAAATAACAACTTTTTAAACTTTTGATCATTTTCACTTTAAAACCCAAATTTCTCATCACATCTACGGGATTGATTTTAAAATAATTTTTTCCACTTATGTGATTTGAATTTTGAAAAATTGATTTTTTTAATCAGAATAATTTATAATTATTAATATTTTAAACTTAATTTTTGACTCAAATGATTAGTGAAAACTGTTAAAATTAATCATGGTGATTAAGAGAAAAATGTGTTTACCAAGGATATAAACTTTAAACGTAAGAAATAAATGACCTAGAAACTTTCCCAAAACCCATTTCATGGCCATATTTAAACCTTATCTCTTTTATTATGGATATTTTTCAATTATTGTATCTAATTTACGTGGAAAAAAGTGTGTGTAATTCGATATTTCAAAACAATTACAAAAGTTCCACTCACCCCCCTTATAAAAGGACAACCCAATTCCCCCTCTATACACACATTTAAAACAAATTGGTTAATACAAGACCTTCCAAAATAACATATTCACTTCTATATCCTAATCTTATAATCCTAACTTTGGGTATAAATATTACCAAGTAAGTCCTTGGGTGCAAAGAAAAAGGAGATACCCAAAAAAGAGGTAACGTTCATCGACGAATGTTTTTATTTTATTTTTTCACCAAAATGAATATATTATTTTCATATAATTATTGTCTAGAAAAATAATTATCTTAAATATATTAATATTTTGTTATGTTTAGTGTACAACCTTCATATAACAACCCCTCTTTTTATTACACATTAATTCATGATTTATTATATAATATTACACTTAACACAACCTTAAAGATTGAGAAGTATAGTGTATTTTGGAATTAGTAACATTAGATAAAAATTTAAAATTGGAAAAAAACATATTTATTGAAAACATCCTTAACATTCTCACACTTAAAATTGAAATGGATAACCTTAATACATACATATGAAAGCGTTGAGCTATAAACCCCAGTAAGGGAATAAAAATTGTATAACATGAAGAAAATAATAAATGTTATAAAATAGGAATATAATTGGGGAATAAAAATAGTAGGAATAATAACATGAATAATGAGACATGATATAGCATGATAATCATAAATACAACATGGGATATGTGGGAACAAATTAAAACACTCCATCATAAACATAGGTCAAGGATAACTGCCACGAAATCATGATGGAAAAAAGTCTCCATAAAGGATCAGGTTCACTCCTAATCCCAAAATGAAGTCTCGTTGGACTAAACATTACCCAATGCATTAGATTGCTTTATAATTATGGGTTCACCCATCACATTAATTTCATTATCATGCTTAAGTGTTCCACATAAATAATACAACATTGATTCATTCATCATCATATTTTTTATACAATAAAACAGTGTGGAAAATATACATTTATGTCCCATATCAAATAGGTATAAGTTTATAAGCATGAATACCCTTGATATGAAATAGGTATGGTATTCACTACACAATTGTTTTGGCATTGAAAATTATGGTGAAATTTCGACAATATAATGGCGTCACTTAAAAATTTATAAAATGGGTTGATGAGAGTGAAATGGGTCTCTCATCATTTGTACATAAATTAGATAGAAAGGGGTATATATAATAACATATACCATAATAATTAAATTAAGATAAAATACATAAGGTAATTAAGATACTAGAATAAATTGGGGAAAGTAAAATATCACTTACTTGAGTGTGTGACTCTAAATGCTTGGGAATATCTTCTTGAGAGCTTGGGGACCTTCACAGGACTCTAGAGAGGGGGAAAGTGTAAGGACATTATCAAATGAGTTTGAGTAAAGATATATTGGAGGTTGGGTGGGTTTATATAGGAAATGAGTGGGGATTTCATTATTATTTCACAAACATAGGTTTTGGATTATGTATAATAAAATAACCAAAACCAAAAAACTTACCATGGTTTTACCAAATTGGAGTGGTTTTCATTATTTTTTAATTCCAAGGGAATAACTTAATAAGACAATATCCTTGCTTATGTGTAGGTGAGTCATACACTTAAAGAAATCATTTTCAAACCATAAAATATATTAATGTTTTTGTAGGATTCATAAAGGATTTATTTGTCACGACCCATCCCCGAGGGGCCCATGTCGTGACTACCCCAAGCCCTCCTTCAATAGGCTTGGGGTTGGTGACTAGCACCGAGTAGGAATATCCTACAAATGGGAATCATTAGCCTAAAGTACATGTATACACGCACACATATCCATCCCACAAATGATGAAATGTAAAAATACTATATAAATCATGCATGCAAACCACTATATCATCAAAAGGATCATCTCATCATTAGGGTCCCAATGCCATAGATGTATCGTCAAACAGACGTACCATTTGAAAGTTAGAGAAGATTGATGTTTCAGAAGAAGGGGGTCACTAGGACAGTGGACTAACCATGGAGGTAAATTTACATGGTCTACCGTGGCCTGACTCTATCCTCTTAGGCCTGGTCTATTCACTTGGTTCGTCCCACTCACGTGTGGGCTGGCTGGCCCAACCCACTCACATGTGGGCTTCCTAGCCCGGCCTGGTCCATGAGATCACCAGCTGCATCCCACGTGGCCGTCTCCGCTGCCACATCCTATGGCGCACAAGCTCTACACACAACCACCCACCTCATCCCATATATGGTCTTCATCATCATCGTCCTTTGCGGCCTCTACCTCTGGTGGTCTCACAGCCACCACCTCACCTCGCCAGATCACTACACTGGTGGTCCCTTCTACAGACCACTGAGCCACCTATGATTCCCTAAATTCAAAATGTTCGCATATCTAGGATTCTCAGGTCCCGATCTATATAGATCTATCCTCTTTTTTTGGTTTTCCTCTAATATGGGGGTCCGATCTCATTCAGATCCACCTAGAAATTCAAACCATGTCCATAGGGGTCCAATGTAAAAGAACGCGGAGAACGGGGAAGAGAAAAGCAAAATAAACCCCTGAGTAACGATCCTCCTAATTTTTTCATGTCAGCCTCAATATTTTTTTTATAAGTATAAATTAAGAGTAATTAAAATAAATCTATCAGTAATACCATAGATAATATCTCATCCCGTAAAAACAATCGAACCACAGATCAATATGTTTGTGGATTGACCCGCGTTCATCATGGAAATAAAGAACAGGGAAAATCACAATGAAACAACCATCATGCCTTGATTCAGATCAGTCGGTGATGAAGGAAGGTCATTGTGTCTTCATCTTGGCAAGTTTCCTTCGAATCAGTTATGCACTGATCGTCGAACCATGATCTATCACCTTATCTTTGAGAGAGTTCTTTCTCCACATCTCAAAAGAATTCCAGGGTTATAATTCTAACCCTTAATTCTAAAAAAATACCAAATAAAAGGAAATTTTGTTCCATCAAAATAACTTTTTATTTAAATTATTTAATAATGATTACATATTTTTTTGAGTTTCTATTCATTAGACTCGAGATGACCAAACTTCAGTCGTTCCTAGGGTAAAGCCGATATTCTGAGCTCAACGGTGCCCTCATATTTCTAATTCGGGTAAACATTTAAGAGTTATTTGAATGTTTTAGAAAAATATCACATGTGTGCTATTAAATGTTTAATTTTTTTCCAAAAATTTTTATGGGAAAACCAGGCCTTGGAATCACACACCATCTCAACGCCTGGTCTCAAAATAAATCCATATAATTTCTAAAAATAATACATGGGAAAATTAGAGATGTTACATTATAAAATAAATAAACTGAATTTAAAATATATTATTTTAAATTTAAAACATTTATTTTGTCATGGACACCCTTTATAGAAACTACTACATCAATTTTTGGTCATTATGATATCATCATACACAAAGTATATTTATGCAGTATTTAATTTTTACAAAAAAATTGATTGTCTCAGAAAATTATGAATAATTCTATTTTGGATAATTTCAATGTTCTCATTCTAGAAATAATATTAATTTTATCTAAATGATTTTCTAAATATTTTAATTTTCACTTTTAAAATACAATCTACATTTATTAATAAATGTTGTGTTTTTTGACAACAATAATTTTTG
This sequence comes from Viscum album, assembly GCA_963277665.1. Taxonomy (NCBI): domain Eukaryota; kingdom Viridiplantae; phylum Streptophyta; class Magnoliopsida; order Santalales; family Viscaceae; genus Viscum; species Viscum album. Next base: position 1,069,580,418 of record OY728121.1, on the reverse strand, counting down.
AACCCTTATAAAAATTACATTTGAATTCATAAAAATAATATGATAATTTATATTTAATAAAAATTATTAAATAATAATATTTTATTAAAATATTATTTATTTCAAAAATAAATTAATTCATCAAATAAATTCCTTAATTGAATTTTAATATTGCCCAAAAATATTGTTTTTATTTTATGTAATCGAAATAAAAAAACTTTTATAAAGTAACAATAATAGGATGAAAATATATTCATTGTTATATAATAAATAATTTATATAATCATATTTCTAGGTTATTGATACATATCCCTTTAATACACCATCAAACTACCTAAGAGTAAGGTGTGTGACGATGATATTTTCATGGGGTGGTTCGATGAACATGGTTTGGGTCCTAATCTCTATGGGCTTGAACTTCTCCCTTAAATGGGTTTGTTCATGCTTTTGTTTTTAGATCTCATCTTGGTCTTAGTGAAGGTAAAATCACAAAGATGATATCTCCCTCAGAAGATTTGATAAAAGGGCTTCATATGTTATGATCCTACTATTTTAGGTCATCACTTCCATTTTCTGTGTTAATTGGATTTGTTAAAACCTTTTATTTATACAAACCTTGTGATCACTATTCAATGACTATATTATCAATTGTAATTATTCTTAACATTCATTTAAATATAATAGGATATAATAATACCAAATAATTAAATGTTTTTTTCTATTTCCATATTATATAATAAGACATTTAATTAAAACCTCAAGGAAATTTTATTTATAACAGTTCGGGTAATTACAATCTCCCCCCCTTAAGAAATTTTGACCTCAAATTTTTAATTTACCACACTAAAACAGATGAGGATAACTCTTTTTCATCACTTCCTCCAGTTCCAACATCACTTATTCAAATTTTTGGTTTCTCCACAGCACTTTGACCTCATGTATTGTCTTATTTCATATAACTGTGTCTCTATGATCTAAGATCTTCACTGGGTTATCCTTATAGGAAAGGCTATTATCCATTGGTACCACCTCTGGATTGAGTAAATGTGAGGGTTCTGTTATATAAATTATCATGAGGGATACATGGAATACATAATGTATTTGAGATAGGTTAGGTGGGAGTGAAAGTCGGTAGGCCACCACTCTGATGTGATCAAAGATCTCAAAGGGGGCAATATTTCTTTGACTAATATTTCCCTTATTACCAAATATCATCACATTCTTCCATGGAGATATATATAAGAATATCATGTCTCCAAAATCAAACTCTAGGTCTCATCGATGATTGTCAACATATCTCTTCTGTAGACTTTTAGTGGCCTGGATGTGTTATTGAATGCTTATAAACATTTCCACCATTTCCATAACCATTTAAATACCTAGATGTTTTCATTCCCCAACTTCATCCTAGAATGCATGTGTTCTATACCTATTCCCATAAAGGTACTTATGGGGATCTGTTTGGATTCTCGAGTGGAAACTATTGTTTTAAGAGAACTTGAATAGTGGAAGATGTTGGTCTTATCCTCTCTTCAAGTCCATATAACATGCATATAATATGTATTCTAGTGTTTTAATAGTCCACTCATATTGTCCATCATTTTGAGGATGATAGGCCATAATGAAGTTCATCTCATTGTCTATATATTTTTGGAGACCTTTCCAGAACTTGGAGGTAAATCTCAGATCTTGATCAGTTACAATCGATAGTGGTACTCCATGCATCCTTACAACTTATCTAATGTATATCCATGGAAGTTTATCCAATGATAAGTCTTCTCAAATTACAATGAAGTTTACAATATTTAGAAGATGATCCAAAACAACCCATATAGAATTTTTTCCTCTTGATGTCTTCAGAGGTTGGTGAAAAAATCCATGGTGATGTTTTCCCATTTTCATGTTGGTATGGGAAATTGTTGCATCATCCCCTTAGACTTTTACCTTTCACCCTACACTTACTGGCATACTTGGTACTTTGATGTATATTCTATGTTATCCTTCTTATTTTTGTCTCACCAATAGTTCTCTCATATATCTTGATAAATTTATTTTCTTCCTAGGTGAATAGATAAAGTAAAACTATGTGCATCATCCAAAATTTCCTTCTTTAAATATAGTTTTTATGGTACACATAGTCAGGAACCAAATATCACAAATCCTTTTTTATTATCATTGAACTCGGAGGATTTACCTTTCATTATAGTTTCCATTTTCCTTTAAATTCCCACATCATCCCTTTAGTTATCTTTTAACCTCTCCAGAAGGTACAGTTGAGAAATAATTTGTGAAATTATTGATGATATTTATTCCTTTATGATTCCCATTTAAATCCTTTTTAAATCTAAGAATATATGATCCCTCTCAATTTTCATCAATAATAGAATTGTTGGATCCTTTATACTTAGAGAATCTACCACTTTATTATCTATCATTAACAGTACATTAGTGGATTGAGGAGTCATATTCCTTGATCAGCTCTAACCATATTCATTGGCACATATTCAACTTTTTCTATGTGAATATATACCTTAAGGATTTTGTGATCTGTATATATTTCACACTTATCCCCAAAGATATAATGCCACATAATTTTCAAAGAAAATATCACTCAAAAAAACTCTATATCATTCTTTGGGTAGTTATATTCATGAACATTCAACTACCTTGAAGAATAGGCTATAACTTGGTAATTTTTCATTAACACACAACCCAATCCCTTACTCAAAACATCTCTAAATACTTTGAAAAGTTCTCCACTAGTGGGTAGTGTGAGAACATGGGTAGTGATAAGACTCTTTTTCAACTCATTTAATCCCTCTTCACATTCATCATTATAATAAAACTTGACTCCCTACCTAATTAGATTGGTTAGAGGGTTTGACAGTCATGATAAATTTCTCACAAATCGATGATAATACCCAACTAAACCAATGAAACTGTGGATATTTATCACAGATTTTGGCCTCGACAATCCTTCAATTTCTTCTATATTTTAAGGGTCCATAGATATCCCATTTATTGTGATTATATTCCCCATGAATGATACATCCTTCATCCAGAACTCACATTTGTTGTACTTGGCATAAATATTTTCTTTTCACAAGGTTTTTAGAAAAGTGCTCAGATTCTTCTCATGCTCCTCCTTTGTTTAGGAGAATATAAGAATATAATCTATAAAACTATATAAAATTTCTTAAGGTGATATATAAAGACTATATACACCAATTCCATAAATATTTATAGATAATTAGTGATTCTCGATGGAATTACTATGAATTCATAGTGCTTAATCCTTGTACCAGAAGCAGTCTTGGGGATATCCTCCTTATTCACCCTAACTTAGTAATATCCCAACTACAGATCCACCTTGGAAAAGTATTTTGATCCATATAGATAATCAAAAAAGTCATAAATATATGGAATATGATACTTTTTATTTATCGCGATCTTATTGGGCTCATGATAATCAATGTAACAGTGCATTGACTCATCCTTCTTCTTGATAAAGAGGACTGGTGCACCCCAAGGTGAATCACTTGGGCATATGAACCCTTGATCTCAATTATCCTATACTTGTTTTTTTTGGATCATAAAGTTCCAAAACATCCATTATATATGAATTATTAGATTATGGTAACGCCCCATGTATAAGATCCATTGAAAATTCAACCCCTCATCTAGGAGGAAGACCATGAAATTCCTCAGGAAACACATTAGTGTATTCCCTCACAGTAGGCATGTCTTCGAGGATGATTTTTTTGTAGAATCAATCAATTGATCTAGATACACATTCTTGTATGGAAATAATATTCATTATTGAGATGTTGGTCCAAATAAAATTCATCATCCTCCTTTAACTTATATAGAATTGGCGGTTGATTCGCAATATAGAGAACGATTTCCTTCTTGTGGAATTTTTTTTGGATCTATATAAGGAAATAAATTCCATGCCTATAATTGCATAAAATTTCACCAAATTGAGTATGATGAGGTTTTTTGGGATGTTTATCCCATAAATTGTGACAAGGGAGGAGTTATATACATAGGATGTAAGAATTACCCCATTTCATATTATCACTGATAGCTCTACTTCCATGTTTTTTTGTGGTGTTTGAATAGTCCTATTAAAGTTTCATGATATGAAGGAATACATAGAAACAAAATCAAAAACTATTTTCACTATTATTGAATTAATAACTAGTGTACTTGTCACCACTTGCTTTTTGGGATCCATTGTAGTGGTTGTGATGGAAAAATATCACCCTTGTTACCATGGAGGTTGTTTGTAGTCTCCTAAAACCCTTGTCTTAGGGAATTGATTTGAAAAGTTTTCTAGTTCCTTGAAGTTGAAGAAATGAATAATACATTTAGGGTTTATCATATAATTCCTTTCCTTTATCGCATTTTTGGGTTTCTATTGTAGGAAAGCATTGTCTAGGTTCCCTTCCTTCCCACACCTAAAGAATTTTCTTGTCCCCCTTAACCAGTTTTTGGGGTGATTATTTTGGAACCTTTGAAAATTGGGGTGTTGAAATTGATTGGAACCATTATATTTATCTATGGAATCACCAAAATTAAACTATCATTTCTAATTATTAACCTCGTGATACCCTTGAGATTCTCTGATCTCCGTTTCAAAATTGATGGCACATCGGAGAATCTCCTCATAGCTATCAAATTCTCAAATTTCTAGGGATATTTTTAGAGTAGGTTTTAGCCCACCAAAGAAGATATCAACCTTGAATTTGGGGGTAACAACAAATCTAGAGGAATATCGTGAAAGTATTGTGAATTTTTCAACATATTCCCTTATAGATTCGTCTTATTTCTTCTTAAGGGAAAGGAAATCTGTTTCCATTTTAAGATGGAGATTGTAAGGAAAATATTTATCAAAAAAAATCTAGAATTCCTTAAACCCCATTTCTCTGATATCTTCCTTATTATTTGTATTATTGATCAATTTACACTACTGATTAGCTTCTCCATTCATATGATAAACAGCCAGTATAACCTTTTCTTGTTCAAAACATTGAAGTACGGAGAAGATCTTCTCTATGGAGTTGATCCATTGTTCCGCGACTAATGGATCATAAGATCCATTTAAATTTTGAGTCCTTTTTTCATAATGGACACAATCACAATGTGTTCTTTCTTGGAGGATTTCGGTGATCCTCATGATATAGGATTCTATTCAAAACCTAAGTCATATGGGACAGTATCGTCACACAGTTTGTGATTCCTACTTCCATTGGGTTGGGCATCTCATTGGGGAAGTTATTACATTTCCCGTCACATTGATTGTTTACCTGATTCCTCCTATTTTTGGTCATTCTATACAATAAGGGTAAAATTGTTCATGAGTATTTTTAAACTATTAAACACATAAAAGGGAATCCATTGACATTAAAGATATAACTTATAAATTACATTTATTTTCTTAACTTATGAATTTCTAGGCTTCAATCTATGTTATCCACAATCTATTTCCTAACATTAACTCCTATTTAATTTTTGTTCCATTTATACTGGTTTTTAATGATAGTGTAAATTTACCAAAGCATATCCTATAGGATTGTCAAACCAGGTGTGCATTAAGTTCTATTTTTGTGTACCAAGTTACACTGAGTTAGGCTCGGCAGACCTTGTCGGAGTTGTTACTTCTAGGTACATCTGGGCCAGAATGACATCCACATGTAGTATCTAGACATGGATGCATCTTATTTATAAACCAATTAATTTATAATTAACAAAATTTATGGATGTTTTCTTATACTTAGTATAATCCCTAAGGCTTTTGTTAGAGTTTTCTAATCCAAATCCCAAAAATAACTAAACTTTTCTTTTGATACCAACTATAACAACTCTGGTCTTTATTAAACATTAATTCATGATTTATTGAATAATATTACACATAATAAAACCCGTAAGATCAATAAGTCTAGTGTATTTGGGAATCAGTTACATTACAACAATTTAAAATAGTAAAAACATCATATTTATTAAAAACTTCCTTAACATGCTCGCACATAAAACTGCACGGGATAACCTGGGGACATACATAAGAAATGGTTGAGCAATAAATCTGAGTAAGGGAATAAAAATTGAATAACATGAAGATAATAATACCTGTTATACAATAGAGATATCAATTTGATAAAAATAGTATGAATCAGAAACATGAACAGTGATACATGATATATCATGGTGATCATAAAAGGAGACACAGGAGATGTGGCAACAACTTATAACACTGCATCATAAACATTAGTCAAGGATAAATATCAAGAAATCATGATGGAAAAATTCCAATAATGGAATCAGGTTCACTCCATGTCCCAACATGACGTCTCATGAGACTAAACATCACCCAACACATTGGAGCGCTATATAATTTTGTGTTCACCCATAACATTCATTTCATTCTCATGCTTATGTGTTCCACATAGATCATACAAAATGGATTCATTCATCATTATATTTTATATCATGATAAAGGAGTGTTGAATACATAAATGTAATTCCCAATTCAAAGAGGTAGAATTGTATAAAGGTGAACACCCTTGGTAGGAAATGGGTATGGTATTCACTACACAATTGTTTTGGCATACAAAATCGCGGTGAAATTTTGGTAGCATAATGGTGTCGCATAAAAAATTATAAAATTGGTTGATGAGAGTGAAAGGGGTATATCAAAATTTGAACATAAATTTTATATCAAGGTGTTTGTGGTTAAAATATACCATCATATGTAAATGAAGATAAAATACATATGGTAAAGAAGATACTTGAATAAATGGGAGAAAAGAAAGGATACCTTACTTGAGTGTGTGACCTCAAATGGTTGGGAAGAGATTATTGATAGATTAAGACACCTCGGGAGAACTCTAGAGGGGGGGGGGGGTAGAGTAAGGATTTTCTCCAAATAGTTTTAGTAAAAATAAATATTATCTTGGTTGGGTTCATATAGGAAATGAGGTGGGATTTATTTATTATTTCACAAACTTAGGTTTTGGAATCTATATAATAAAATAACCAAAAAAACCTTCCCACAGTTTTTTCCCTAGGATTCTACAAAATGGGATTGGTTTTAATGATTTTATAATTACAGGTTCAAAACATAATAAAATAATACCCTTTCTTATGTGGATGTGAGTCAAACTCTTAAAGAAATAATTTCAAAACCTTAAAATATATTAATGGTTTTGGAGGATTCATAATGGATTTATAAAATAAATCCAATAAACATAAAATCACAATATTTTAAAGGTAAAACATATATTTGGTCGTGTATAGCCTTTATAGTGTTTATTACATCACTTTTGGGTCATTATGATGTCATAATACACAAAGTGTATTTATACGGTAATTCATTTTCACCCGAAAATTTGATTGTATCAGAAAATTATAAAAAAATAAACATTACATAATTTTGAAATTATAAATCTAAAAATAATACTCATTTTATCGAAATAATATTCTAAATATTTAAATTTTCACATTTAAAATAAAATTTACATTTATTAAGAAATGATGGGTTCTTTGACCATAACAGTTTCGAAACCCTTATAAAAATTACATTTGACTTCATAAAAATAAGATGATAATTTATATTTAAAAAAATTATTTAATAATAATATTTTAAAAATTATTATTTATTTTATAAATCCATTAATTAATCAAAATAAATTCCTTAATTGAATTTGAATATTACCCAAAAATATTTTTTGTGTTTTATTGTATGAAAATAAAAATCATTTATAAAGTAACAATAATAGGATGAAAATATATTCATTATTCTATAAAAATATAATATACATAATCATATTTATAGGGTCTTGATACATATCCCTTTAATACACTAGAAACTCCCTAAGAGTAAGGTCCGCGATGGTGATATTTTTATGGGGTGGTACGGAAAACATGGTTTGGGATGTGATCTCAATGATCTTGAACTTCTCTAGTAAATGGTTTATCTCATTCTTAAGTTGTTGGATCTCATCTTGTTCTTGGTCAAGGGAAATCCTAAAGATTATATCTTCCTTAGAGGCTCTAATAAATGGGATTCATATGGTATGATCCTACTGGTTTCTTCTGGTTGAGGCCATCACTTAATTTTTCTATATTAATTGGATTTTTTAAAGCCCTATATTTATACTAAACATATGATTACTATTCAAAAACTATATTTTCAATGGTAATGATGTTTAAATAACATTTAAATCTGATAATATATACAAAATAAAATAAGTGCATGTGTTTCTCTATAACCATATTACATAAAAATACATTTAATTAAAACCTCAAGGGAAATTTTATTTATAACAGTTTGGGTCATTACACTTTAACCACACACACTTCTATCAAATGGGTTACAAAACCATCGTTCTTATGTACAATGGACTATCTCCTTGAGAACTAATGTCATTAGATTTTCCATCACCACCTTTCAAAGTTGGTAAAATGAATAACAAAATTTTTATATATGATGTTTATTATTTTATTAAGATTCTTTAATTTTTTTCACCCATACCTTCATGCTTTCCATTTTGGTGGAATATGATAAATTTATTTATGTGTACGGCAGACTACCGCCTCACGAAGCGATGTCATTCATTCACACTATACATGGAATATATTAAGGATGGGTTGAACAAAAATTTGTGATATATATGAAATAAATATAATTCTGAAATGATAATATATTTCATTTACTTCTTTTTCATTCACCCCAATAAAAAATGAAAAAAAACAGTGTTCATGCATACATAAGGCCTACCATCTCCATGAACAGTGTATTTCATTTCCTTTCACTGAATTTAATGTGTTATGAAAACTAAATATATAATGAATATATATTATATTTAAATAATTTTTATCATTCATGAGATTATGGAACCATGATCTATGTAATGGGACAAAAAAATCAAATCAACACATATACGAAAACAAAACATTTATTACCCAAAACACAACATTAACATGGAATTGTTAATAAAATCATAATAAATGGTCATAATAAAATCATATGTGATATGATATATGATAATATAATTATTTAATAGATTTATAATAAACATATATTTTTTATACAGGATGTTTGAACATGTATGAAGGAAGTCAAGACTTAAGGTAAGGGATTTCCATCTCACTTTTACTATATGTGAGAAAATTTCCATAATAACCAGATTTTTATATTATATGGTGTATATATAGACAAAGAATGTATTTTATAATGATTAAAACTAAATTTATTGGTATTTTAATATCTATTTTAGGATCTATCTTTTATGGGGTTTACAGTTAAAAATTTATCCAATCGGTAAAGGATTTCTGTCTCAACTTTCCTTCTTTGTGACGTATGTTATGATATGCACATATATTCTTTCATGAGGTGTATAAACATCCCCTTTGAAATGTAATATCATTAATTTATATATACTAATGATATATTAAGTTCAATTTTATGTTATTATTTCATGGTTCTTACAATTATAGGGTACTAAAGTGGTAATAAATTTATGTTACAATCTCATAATTTATTAGGATTGTTTATGATTATGATTCCGATATTGAAATACCATGATATACCTCTCAATAATTATAATGAATTTTATTATAATATGTTTAATAATGATATATTCTTATAATGCTACCATTTTTTCACCTCTTTGGTACTTAATATAATTAATAAAAAAATTTAATGAAAACCGATTTTATTTCTCTCTTCATTGGGAAATATGTTTTCTTCTAAAATATTATTTTCTAAAAATGTTTTAAAAAAATGTTTTTAAATGAACTTTTAATATCATTTTCAAAGAAAATTGTTTTAAAAAATTGTCATGTTTAAAAATTGATTTAAATATTTTTCAAAGAATCCTTTATAAGTTTTCAATATTATTTTCAAAGGAAAAGTTTTTCCAAAAAATATATTTTAAAAAAGTGTTCTTCAATAAAGAAAAGAAATTTCCATCAATAAATGTTTTAAATGAATTTTAAAATCATAAATTATATATTTTCAAGTTTTTTTCAAATAAAATGATGTTAATAATTGTTTTCATTTTAAAAAAAAAATTATTTTCAAAGAAAATATATTTTCTTCAAGAAATGACCCAAGTAGTCTTTCAAAATTATTTTCCATATAAGATGAAATTATTTGTGGTTACTTATGATTTGATGGGGATATGATCTAAGGATACCATTCATATTATTTATTTTAATGGTTCATGTTTTTAATAAATGTTTCTTATAAAATCCAATTCTTTTCATGGGTTATGTTATGATGAAAGGATTATGAAATGTATCACCTTTCTAAAGGTTATGATATGATGAAATTTTTAAGATTAACATTTCATTTCATGGGTTATGATATGATGAATGTTTATGATATTGTGAAACACAAAAATATAGTTTTAATTATATGATGGGTGGGACCTATATCTCCCTCTAATGATTTGGAAAAATATTTATATATCTTATGAGATATACATGTCTGGAATGGGGAGTGAACCTAGTATAGTAATACAAGGCTAAAACTAGGGATGGTGGTGTGTCCTACTCTGTATGTATAGCCACCTATGCATGAACCTAGTTACATGTTCATGCTATTTTTCATGAACCTGATTACATGTTTACAATGTTATGCATGGACCTGGTTTCATGTTCATAGGTTAATGTGAGGGATTTATTTCACCCCCTTAACTTAATGAGTAAACCAGTTTCTATTTAAACATTTTCACAATGTTATAAGCTAATGTGTATTCCATAAGTCTATGTCTTATGCAAATTTTATGCTCTCATAACAGATGTTATTTTATTTACTTATGATTCATGTCTTACGAATTTCCAATATTTATTCCATAATTCATATTTATCATCTTTGATATGTTGGGTATGGTTTTCCAATGTTATGCTCGTATTATCATACCCTTATGCTTATGTTATGCTTACGTATCTTCCTTGTTTACCCTTACTATGAATTTGAGCTCTCCCTTTCTTATGATTCATTTCCCCATGTTATAATGAAATGTTTTAAGTATATTATTATTGTGAAGAGTAATATAGGGGGATATCTTTATTATATATGTTGAAGATATTTTACAATGTTAGAATATTATGTTTCCATATTTCCAAAGGCACTAAAAGATTATGGTCCTTAGGCATGTGTTTGTATAATGTAATTAAAATTCATCTAAAAAGATATAATATCTATATATAATAATCCTAGTTTCCTATAGATGGTATCAATGGAATGGTTTAGTAAACCTTTGGAAACTAGCGTGAGAACACTTTAGTGATATCCCAAGGAATAATTTTAAGTATATGTCTAGGGATGTATTTAAGGATAAGTCTAAGTGTGAGTCAAGGTTTAGGAAAATGTATTGGAATTTTGGTAAAGTATTTAAAGAGTGGTTTCCAAGAAATTATTTCAAGGTTTTGATAATACAAGTGTATGTGGATTTGGAATAGATTTACATGTGGGTAAAAACACTAAAACACCATATTGAGCTAGAATCGATTGGGATCTGATGCCTAAAAATAGGTCCTACTGCACACCAGGTTTGAAAATCCCAAGGGATATGCTTGGAAATCCACAAACACATTATGAACCATCATCAAGGATTTAAATAGGTGATTACTATGAATGACTTTGGATAAACCTATGGCATCATAAGTTTTAAAGAGGGTGTCTATATTTATACCTCCTAAGTGATTTTTCATATTGTTATTTTCCATTATGATTATCATTTCTCACACTATGTTTTTTATTCTTTGTTAATGTTAAAAACCTGAAGGAACCATGTTACTAAAGAATTCGGTGGAAAATGCAATGATTTTCCTCCTATGCAACTAAATATTATGTGATGTGGAGTGGAAAACCTCCTTTCTATGCTCACACAACTTTCTCAAGCTATGAATCATTGAAACGAGCAAAGGAGAGAACAATGTCCTATTGATCCCTTCAAGAGAAAATGCCCAACTTTTTAAAATAAGTCTTTTGATCAGTTAGTAGATGATAAATTCATCAGTACCACTTAAAAGATATTTTGAACTCTCCAATGTTCAGAATAAGAAAAATTCACTATGGGTGTATACCATCTATAATGTGAGGTGAATCAATTGTGGGATCTTAATAAGAATACAAGACAATAATAAAAAATTTAATCCATGATGTTGGATGAGTTTAAAATCATATTTTTAAATAATTACATTCCTCGTATTCTTCATAAAAAATAAAGAAGGTATTTTTAAAGTTTAATTAGAAGGATGGTGAATTTTTGGGGGCCTATGAAGAAAATTTTACAAGATTTTTTAGGTTCTCATTATGTATTAAAATTCTACTTAAATTTAAGGTTGAATGATTCTTCAATGGATTGAAACCAAATCACTGAATGTTTTTATCCATATGGGACTTTGGATTCTATGAATAAATAGTTCAATGTGCACAAAAAGTGGAATTAGTGGTTGGAAATCGACTTTTTCTGGTGATAAGAGAATAAAAATGGGGTTCTATGTAAATTTAAATGATATTTCACATGGAGGGAAGAAAAAGTTTCAAACTTCTATTTGAAAAAAAATGGGAAGGATCATTCAGGTGAGTGCTTGAACTGAACAAGAAGGTGTTCCAAGTGTGGGAATCCAAGCCATAAAGAAAAATAATGTATAAGTGATTTGTAGAGTCCAATCAATGTTATGAATATATAGAGATAAAAAATTCCCCACTCACACTTCAGTATTTCATGTGCAAGGGTTTTGGGAATTATGAAAATCAATGCCTTTATACAAGGTCTAATATGGATGATAAGCCACAAAAACCTAAGAATAAAAAATAAAATGGGAAATTTTATGAGACCATAATGGATAAAGTGAATCATGATAATTAGGGAAAATTTATCCTCCCCACCTTAGTTGGGAATTTCAAGTTTGATTTTGTTTGAATGAGCCTAATGAAAACCTTATTCTTCATCATATAGTGAAATTTCATATGAGTATCTCCCTCTATATGGATTCTTGAATAATGAAATTGCATTTTATATTCTATCAGTATAAGGATAAACCCAAGATTATAAAGAAAATTTTTTTGTATAAGATAATATCTTATATAAGGAATAATAGGGAATTAAATTTTGGAATAATTTATTTCACCATGTAATATTACCTTAATAAGTTTGGATACCATCATCGGATTATTAGTTTTTCTTTGATCATAAGTTTAAATTCATTGGAACCCATTTTGTGGTTTCATGTGATGTGAGTTTATCAGAATTGTGGATATTTTAAGAGACATTTATGGTAAAACAACCCTTTAGTTTTTTTCTATGTTTTAGTGACAAAATTTTTTTATGAAGAGTGACTTTACACTTTGTTTACATAAGATTAAAGTTACTTGTAAACATTAGGGTTTAACTTATCTTTGAAGTTGAGGTAATTATGGGTTGTAATCGATCACAATACAAAGTTTAAAAACTTCATCATTATTAGACAAGATTTCTATTTGGATATAATTTCCATAATATACATTAAGGAAGTATTAACATTGCATATAGTTCCATATTTAAGAGTATATTATTGAGATTTGATGTTTACCTCAATGTTTCAGTAAAGTATAGAGTAATCGTTTGATATAGAGTTGAGTTTCATCATTGCGAGAAAAATTCAAACCCGAGAGGATGTTCTAAGATCCTATTCAAATGATTTAAAAGGTGTTTGGGATCAACTTGTTCCTCAAGTTGATTTTTAATATAATTAGATCTTTCACTTGAGCATTCAAATGTATCTTTATGAAATCCTTTATGGGAATAAGTGTAGAACTCTAATGTACTGGAATGAAGTTACAGAAAGAAAGCTATTGGGACCTGAGAAAGCTGGTGAGGTGGTATAGAAGGTTAAATCCATTTAGAAACATGTGAGTATTTCACAAAGTAAGCAGATATGTTATACTCATAATAATTTACATGATCTATAATTTTATGTTAAAGATAAGTTCTTTCTACAAATATTTATGTGGATGAAAGAAGGGAAAAATAAGATCTTGGTATATCGGTCCCATTAAAATAGTTGATCATATTAGGATAGTAGCTTAGAATTTGGAACTTCCCCTAAACATATCTCAAGTTAATTATGTGTTCCATGTGTCATTCCTATGAAAGTAAATACTTTAACCTTCATATGTATTAAACTTAGAGGTCATATCACGGTAATAAGATCTTTCATATGAGGAACAACTGGTGGAGATTCAGGGTTGTACTGAGAAAGTTATATGAAACAGGACCACTCAAATAGTAAAGGTTTTTTGGTGAAACCACTAGTTTTAGGAAGGTATTTATGAACTTGAGTATATGATGAGGCTGAAGTATCCTCATTTGTTTGTATCAGAGTGATGAATTTTGAGGATGAAATTCATTTTAAATGGGGGAGAATGTAACACCCCGCATTTTATGAATTAATATTTTTTCAAATAAATTATATTTATTTTTTTGATTTAGTTACACACAACACCATTTTAATCTTTAATTACACACAACCCTAGGTTATCTTACACTATACGCAACACTCGGTTAGCATTCATAACACCCCACGCTAATTTTTAACAAAACCACAACATATTATTAATATAATCATTTAAAATAGACCATTATGATCATGTCCTTAGACTTAGAAAAATTAATAGTAATAAATAAATTTAAAATATTAATTATAATGGTTTTCATAAAGGTAACATATTTATAATAAAATTTATAATTTTTAGTAAAGTCTTTATATGATTGAAAATACGATTTTCTAAAAAATGATTTTATTTATTTGTTAAACAATAATAATATTAATTTTTAACACATTTTGAAACATAATTTTATAAAATAAACTTGATTTTTTAATTAATAACTTCAAAATTATCTCATGGTTAATTTTTTATATTTTTCTAAAAAGTTTCATTTTTTGTTGAATAGTGAAAAATACTGAGTATTAATTGAATACAGGATTTTCATTTAATTTTTTTTATAAATTTAAATAATATTTTTATTTGGTTTTAAATTATATTTAGTTAAATTATTTATATATATAAATCACATTTATTCAATTTTAATAAAATTTACATTGAAATTGAATATAAAAACTTTATAAACTTTTGATCATTTTCGCTTTAAAAACTCACTTTCTAGTCACGTCTGTGGGATTAATTGTAAATTAATTTTTGACACTTATTTATTGGAATATGAAAATATGGATTTAATATTTGGAATAATCAAAATTTCTAATTTCTAATACGGTCAACTTAATTTTTTATAAAAATTATTAGTGAAAATAGTTTAAATTAATCACGCTGATTAAGAGAAAAATGAGTTTACTAAGGAACTAAACCTTAAAATTAAGTGGAAATTTCCAATAAACTTTAAAAAAACAATTTTATGGAAATATAAATACCTTATACCTTATATTATATAGATTTTTCCATTATTTGAGACACTGGATATGTAAAAAATGTGGGTAGAATTCACGCTTTCAAACAAATTACAAAAGTTCCATTCACCTCCCTTATAAAATGTCACCGCCTCTCCCCAATCTTCAAAAATTGAAAATAAAATGGTTAATACAATACAAAAAAAATATCTTCTAAAATTACCACAACTAATCCTAGAATCTTTCCTTTTTTAATAAATCCAACCAAGGAAGGCCTTTAGTGAAAACCAAAATAAGATACTTGAAGAAGATGTAACGTTCATCCACGAATGTTTTTGTTTTATTTTTTCCACAATACTCATCAATTATTTTTATATCACACTTATATAGTAGCATAATTATCTTAAATAAAATAATATTTTGTTATTTTATGTTTATAACTTATAACCACACACGCTTCCATTAAATAGGTTACAAAATCATTATTCATATGTACGACTGACTATCGCCTTGCGAACCAATGTCATTTATTTTTACATTAACACCTTTCAAGGTTAGTAATATTGATGTAAATAATGTTTATATATGATATATATGATATTTATTATTTCATTAGGATTATTTAATTATTATATAACACATAACTTCACACTTTCCATTTTGTGGGAATACGATAACTTTGTTCATGTGTACGGTGGGCTACCACCTCGCGAAGTGATGTGATTCATTTAAATTAAACATAGG
Organism: Viscum album; assembly: GCA_963277665.1. NCBI lineage: Eukaryota > Viridiplantae > Streptophyta > Magnoliopsida > Santalales > Viscaceae > Viscum > Viscum album. The sequence goes on along the minus strand of OY728121.1, from coordinate 1,069,564,296 downwards.
ATGTATTAAGGATGGTTATAATAATTTTTTTGATATATAGGACATAAATTTTATTTTGTAATGATAATATATTTCATTTACTTTTCTTTCTTTCACCACAATAAGAAAATGAAAAAAACAGCATGCATGCGTATGTATGGCCTACTGTCTCCATGAACGGTGTATTTCATTTCCTCTCACTGAATTTAATAAGTTAATATAAATAAATATATAATGAATAATATATGGTATTTATATTATTTTTATCATTCTGGAGATTATGGAACCATGATCAATTAAATGGGACCACAAAATAGCAAATCAAAACATATATGAAAAAAAAAGCGGTTATTACCCAAAACACAACTTTAACATGGAATTGTTAATAAAAGGGTAATAAAAGGTCATAATAAAATCATATATGATATGATATATACGAATATTTTTATTTAATATATGTATAATAAACTTATACTTATTATATATGAGCTTTAAACATGTATGAAGGAAGTCAAGACTTAAGGTATGAGATTTATGTGTCACTTTTACTTTATGTGAGACAAATGTCATAATCACCGCATTTTTCTTTTATGTGGTGTATATAATACCAATGAATTTATTTTATTATGATTATAATGAAATTTAATTTCATTTTCATATCCATTTTATGATCTATCTTTCAGGAGTTTTATGATTCAAAAGTTACCAAATCTATAAATATTTTTGTCTCAGTTTTCCTTCTTTGAGATGTATGTTATGATATGCACCAATATTCTTTCATGAGGTGAATATAAAGACCATTTTACATTTAATATAATTAATTTATATATACTAATGATATTTTATGTTCTATTTTATGTTAATCCCTTATGGCCCTAGCTGGAATCAAGAGATCTTTTACCCAGTGTTTCCTCATTTTTTCCCTCATTGCTTATTTTAGGGTCATTACCTTCAGGTATGTCGCAGACGACAACAAGTAGTATAGGATCAGATTTTTAAGACTTCTCCCTTCAAGGAAAATTTTTGGGCTTAGTCTCTTTTTTCTCCTTCAGAGGTTCTGCAGAGGGATTCCTTGGATCCAGGGGTTGATCCAGTTTAGGATCCTTCCTCCCTTACTTAGAGGCTTGAGCTATCTCTAGGCCCTGTCTATGAGGGTGATGCGGTTATGTGCTCGGACCTAGTTCCTAGTGTTCTGAAAGGTGGTCTCTCCTTTATGGTGGGTAATTTATCTATTTCCCCCAGCCTCATTTCTTTTTTCCTGAAAAGGATGTTCTCAGAGGCGTGTTTGTATGGGTCAAGACCCTCTACTTCAGGTCTTCTATAATTGGAACCCCTATTATTTGGTTCACCTGTGGCCTTCTTGAAGGTTCTTTTGGAGGCATCTAATGTAGTTTATCTTGTATGTTGTGCTCACCCTGAGTCCCCTTCCCAAGGGATAGGTCAGGATCTGCAGTTGTAAGCCAATACAAGTTCACCCTTGGCTTTAGAGGAGCCTCCCTTACTTGGTCCCAAGCCCAATTGTGTGTTTAAATACTTCCCTCCTAGATCTACATACCCGATTGGTTTGAGGATGCTTACCAGTGAGGGATTTTGTACTCATTCACAAGAAAGGTTACTCAAGGAGAGATCCTTATCCCATTTCCAATGGGCTGTTAGTTTCTGGGCCAAATCTAGAGCACTTTCCTTCCAATGATTCCAATATTTATATGGAATTATCATGGACTCGGTGCCCGGGTGAAGACAGATTTCATTTCCTCTATAATAAGGGAACATAAGGTTGTGGTTGTGGCCATTATTGAACATAATAAAAACCCTTTTAGGATCCGGTATTTTATGTTGAAGATCAAGATGCATGGATCCGTGCACGATTCTCCAAATAATAGTCATATTTGGATCTTTTAGAACAAGAATAATTATATGGAGATGGTGCAAGTTGGGAATCAATTTATTACTACGAAGGTGACTTTGGGAGTCAGCTACTTCTTCATGACCTGTGTTTATGGGATCTGTGATCCTCTTCAAATGGCCAAGCTCTGGAGTTATTTAAATGGTTTTGTCCCAGGAAACTTACCATGGTTTGTGGCCATTATTGAACATATGAAAACCCCTTCCAGGATCAGGGATTTTATGTTGAAGATCAATATGCATGGATCCATGCATGATGATCCAAATAATAGTCACATTTGGATCTTTTGGAACAAGAATAATTATATGGAGATGGTGCAAGCTGGGAATCAATTTATTACTACCAAGGTGACTTCAGGAGTCATCTACTTTTTCATGACCTGTGTTTATGGGATCTTTGATCCTCTTCAAAGGGCCAAGCTCTAGAGTTATTTAAATGGTTTTCTCCCAGGAAACTTACCATGGTTTATTGGATGGGACTTCAATATTGTTGCCTATCCAGAGGAAAGTAAAGGTCGGGGTCCTTTTTAGAGGAATGCCAGTAGAGAGTTTAATCATTTCATGGTTGGGAAATGTTTGTCTAATTTGGGATACTCAAGTGATGATTTTACCTAATGCAATAACCGAAGGGGATCTCACCACTCGTGGAGTTGTCTGGATAGATGTTCTACCAACATGGAATACATCTCTAAGTTATCTACCTCAAAATTGCGTCACTTGGTCCAAGGTATCTCTGACCATTCCCCCCTATTGGTTTTGATTTCTTTTGGGAAGGACCATTGAGAGAGGTTCTTTTTTCTACAACAGTGGGTGACCAAGATGGGTTATCAAGAGCTGGTTAGTGATATTTGGAATTCTCTGAGACAGTTTAACTCTTGGATTTACCTTCATGATAAACTAAGATTCCTTAAGCTTCGTCACCTTTCATGGGAAAGAGATATCTCTCGGGTTGATAGTGAGATTAACAGAGCCCTTCAGGCAGTTGAAAGTCTTGAAGTGAGGTTGGAAGAAATTTGGGATGACCAATCTTTTGAGGAGCTTTCTAACTGAAAGGAATCTCTTGCTGAATTACTTCTGGCTCAGGAATAGATGGACAAGAAAGCCTCAAGAATCAAATGGATCATAGAAGGGGATAGAAATACTGCATTTTTTCATGCATGCATTAAAGAAAGAAAGAGACCTACCAAGCCTAATATTCTTTTGGAAGATGGTTCTTACACGGATGACTGAGAAGTTGTGGGAGGTATGGCCCACTCCTATTTCAAGGATCGGTTGGCTGGTCCTAATGTTTGTATGCCCAGTGGGTACCTAGGAAGAGAAAATGGGTTCTTTGATGGTATTCTCAAATGTGTCTCTTCTCGGGAAAATGAGTGGCTCAGTTCTTTACCGAATGAAAAGGAAATCTTCCCAGCCATGATGAACCTCCATCCATACAGTGCTTCGGGACCTGATGGATTCCCGAGTTCCTTCTATAGAGGCTCATGGGAGGTGGTGAAGACGGATATAATTGCAGGTATTCATTACTTCTTCAGGGGAGGTAACCTGTCGAGGGTTTCTTGTGCTACCACCATGGTTCTTATTCCTGAAAACCAGAGCCCCTCCTTTATCATGCAGTATAGACCGGAGATCATGTGAAACTTCTCAGAAAAATTCCTTGACGGTGTGATTAATGCTAGATTTTCTAGTTATCTCCCTCAGTGGATCTCTATGGAGCATCATGGTTTTGTGAGGGGTCGATCTATCCAAGGGGCCATTGCCCTTGCACATGAACTTATAAGGGATATTAACTTAAAAACTTGGGGAACAAATGTATCTCTCAAGTTGGATATGAACAAAGCATGTGATCATGTGGAGTGGGGCTTCATCAATAAGGTTTTGGATAGTATGGGCTTTTTATCCTGGAATATTGACCTTCTTTTTAGATATTTCAACTCTCTGTGAATGGCGGTATCTTTTCTGGGGGAGTCTTATGGTTTCTTTAAGGCCATCTGAGGCCTCCATCAAGGTGATCCTTTGTCTCCAAGCATCTTCATCCTCACCCAAGAGGTCCTGAGTAGGCTCATTCTTAGAAGAATCAATAATGGTAATATTCTGACATACCTAAGGAGCAGGAGGGCTACGATAATTTCCCATCTTATGTTTGATGATGATACTCTTATGTCTATTAATGCTTGAAAAAAGTATATTTGTTTTTTGAATAGGATTCTGGAGGATTACTTCTACTGGAGTGGTCAACTTATCAACAGAGAGAAAATTTTCTTCTTCATATCAAACAAATTCTCTCCAATTCATATTTCTGATATTCAAACTAACCTTGTCATGCAAAGAGTTTGTTTTCCCATGCACTACCTCGAGGCTCCAATTTCTCCTATTGTACTTTAGATTCAGGACTTTGATTTCCTTACCAACAAGATAGAAGATCACATCCACAATTGGAAAAAACAAGTATTTATCCTTTGTTGGATGTATTTCTCTCATTAACAGTGTGCTTTTGGCCACTCCAATTCATGCTCTATCTGTGGTTATGGATCCAAAGGGTGTTATCTCCAGCATTGACAAACTTCTGGCCAGTTTCATCTGGGATCCTCTTGCGGAAGGGAAAAAACATTGGGCCTCTTGGAGTAAAGTGGATAGGCCTTCTAAGGAAGGTGGAATTAATGTGTGTAGTTTGGATGACACTCTCAGTAGTATGCAGGCTAAACTGGCTTGGGAAATTGTGGATCAGTGTACACTGTGGGGGAAAACTATGCATAATTTGTTTCGCTGCCAGTCCTCGGTGGAAGGAAGGGGTTATCTTTTATGGACTAACCTTCTGCAAATCATCTCAGAACTTATATTCCACTCTCAATGGGTCATAGGGAGGTGTGACATTTCCTTATAGTATCATAACTGGTTGGGGAGAGTGTTTAGTTTCCCTGTATTCTATTCTCCTTCCATTTCCTTCCGGGAAGCCAGCATGTACCCGGGCCTTATCAACACGGTGTTGTATGAGGAGTATAAGGCCCTCTTCAATCTCATTTCCTTATCTCAGGACCCTGACCGATGTGTTTCCACTCCTTCCTTCTAGGGAGTTTTTTCTTCTTGGGATCTTCGATGCATTAGGAGCATCATAGAGGCTCTGGACGACTGGAACGATCTTCTATGGAACAAATAATTTCCCTCGAAATACAACTTCCTCTTATAGAGGATAAGGCATCAAGCCACTCCCACTTACAATAATATTAAGTGTTGCGGTATCCTGTTTCCCTCTCTGTGCTCTTGGTGCACAGCCTCTAACGAGGAAATGATTAATCACCTCTTCTTATCAGGTGACTGGGTGGATTCAGTCTGGTGCTTCTTTGGGGATTTTATAGGGTATCGAGATTCTTCTATGGGAGCCCTCCCGTTCTTGGACAAATGGTTCCACGGATCGAGAGTCAGAGGACTGAAGAAGACGGCTCGCTCTTTGATTCTTCATGCTGCGTGTTGGTCGATTTGGAAAGCCAGAAATAATATCAGATATGAGGGGAATCTCACTTCAGGTAAGTCCGTTATCTTTAGGAAAAAAAACATCTTTACTGACCTGGAACGTCTCCTCAGTAATTGGCGGGGTGAACCCTCCTTCAGCTAGCTAGTTTCTAGTCCTCATGGAGCCCAGCCGAGAGAGAATATCAACAGCGGTATTTGGTTTGGCTGGTCTCCCCCCTACCGGGTCCTTAAACCCAATATTGATGGGTCATGTTCAATGGGTGTCATGCGTGGGGGTGGGATGGTTTGGGACTTGTGGGGTTCGGTCCTTCTAGACCTATTCTTATGGTTAGGTAATGGCTCCTCTCTCCAAGACGAAGCTAAGGCCATGCTCACGGGTGTTACCCTTTTTCATCAGAAGGGTCTTTATCTTATTGAGGTTGAAACAGATTCAAAAAATCTCCATGATGCCATGAATGATATATTCTCTCCTCCTTGGTCCATTTTCTACATTATCAGAAAGTGAAAATATATTCTCTCTAACAGAACCAAAATCAGTCACTCTTGGCGTGAGGGTAACCAAGTGGCGGATCACCTTTCTTCTATGGATGTCCTTGGTCTTGACCCGATCTGTTTACATGTTTTTTCCACCTGGAAGCCTAAAGGGGTCAATTTGATTAGAGGGGAATCCCTTGGATTCCACTATTTCAGACCTCCTTAGGTTTCTTGTTTCATATGTTTATATGTTAGTTTGTTTTTCTGTCTGTTTGTCTTTATAATAAAAAAATAACTTTGATGATGTTACAATTTAATCATTTACCAGGATTGTTTATGAATATACTTCCTATTTGGAAATATCATGATCTACCTCTTAATAATTATCATTAATCTTATTATAAAATATTTATTCATAATATATTAATGTAATAGTGCAATTTTTCACTCTTTGGTACTTTAAATAATTAATAAAATGTTTTTAATAAAATCCAACTTTATTTCTCTCATCGTTCAGAAATATGTTTTCTCCTAGAACCATGTTTTATAAAAAAAATCAAAAAAAAAATTAAATTCAATTTTAATCTTATTTTCAAGGAAAATTATTTTCAAAATATTATATACTTTAAATTTTAATTTAAATAATTTTCCAAGCATCCGTTATAAATTTTCAAGCTTATTTTCAAAGAAAAAGGTTGTTAAAATGTTTTATGTTTTAAAATAGTGTTTTTTAAATAGGAAAGGATATTTTCCTAAAGAAATGTTTAAAATGTATTTTAAAATATCTATCTATAATTTTTTAATGTTATTTTCAAATAAAATAATTTTCATAATGTTTTTTGTTTTAAAAAAATGATTTTCAAAGAAAAACTCATTTCCAAAAGATATTCCCCAAGTAGTCTTTCAAAAGTATTTCTCACATAATATTACATTATTTGATATTACATATTTATGAGAACCATATCAAAGTCTCTGAGTCAATTTCTCATGTGGATGAGTTGGATTTTCAAGTCTCTAAGATGTGAGAGAGATTAAAGTGGTTGAATGCTTTAATGGGCACCCATCTCGCTTCATTAAAGGCCCAATGGGTCTTTCCATGAATGGATGGACCAAATGGGACTATTTTCTCAATTATTCAATCCCAAATATGATTTTTAAAGCTTTAGAAATATGTTTTTATGAATTTTATAAACCTTTCCAACATGAAGAGTTCTAGAACATAATATTTGGACCCCGAAGTCAAATCTGGTGGGCTATGAACTCAAAGTCAAATATGGTGGGCTATAGTTGGAAAGTTGTGTTCTTATTTTCCAAAAATTAATTATTAGAGTTTAACTTTTTGAATTTAAGGGGAAAATGTAGGAATAGTATTTATTACATTAGTTTATTTTCTCTTTGACCTTTTATGTCACCTCTTGGCTAGAAATAACTACCCCATGGAATTGTAATATCATTCAAGTTTTCATTAGTGAGACTTTCTGAGTTTATTCTTTCCATTGTGAAGATCGTTACTTTATTCCCTTTCTCTTGTTCATTCTTTAATTGTTAATAAATAAGTTATATTTGTGATCCCAAATCACAAAGCCCCCAATTTTTTTCCTCAACCCAAGTGTTTTGTTGTGTGTATTTTCCATCACACCCCTACCTTAAGCGTGTTCTCTAAGTAATAGGTGACAATCCATATAGCTTTGGTTGACTAATTTCTTCCACTATCCAACCCTTTCATCCGCCACTTAAACTAGAACCATAAATGTCATATTCCACTCTACACCATGAATATCGATCCACCCCATGTGTCTTGAATCAATTGGTATCAGTGATCCAATTGAAATGAACAGAATCTATCACACTTTTTATATCCCATATCTCTATTACCCTTCTCATTTTTATTTTATCCCCCCATTCAAAAAAAATAAAATTCTCTCAACTCAACATCTTTTTTTTCAAAATTAATTGCATCCTTCCTTTATGATATTTCAAAAAAAAATATTACTCTTTGTTCATCGTGTTGTGCTTTAAAATTCCAAGGGAAACACTTCTTGGGGATATTAGACAAAAAATGGATACATTTACTTCTTTATGATTTAAATTATTAGCACATTCCATTTCTATACATCACTTTCACAATCATTTTTTTATTTGGCTCATAGTGTTATTAATTTTTCATATCTTTCATAATAATTAAAAACCCCTTTATTACACCCATCCACCATTTTCTACCATTTACCCATTTTTTCTAGATTTTTTCACCCCTTATCAATTTGTATCCCTTTACCAATAATACGGGCTATGTTAAACCATACCCCCACACAATATTAATTTGGGAAGGAATGGTGGCTTGTGATCACCCCATACAAGGTATTATATTTCATAAGAGATGGGGATTTGAATTGAGTTTTGATAGTGGATAGGAATTAAAAATATATATACTGTGAGTGTGTGTATATTCTATGTGTGAGTGTGTATCCTTTTGTGTGTCAGTGTGTATCCTTGTGTGTGTGAGTGTGTATATCTAGTGTGTGTGAGTGTGTAACATTGTGTGCATGTTTGTGTGTACATATTGTGTGTGTGAGTGTGTACATATTTTCTTTGTGTGTTAATATTCATGTTTGTGAATATGTGTGTGAGTATAATTGTGTGGGTTTCTCACCATGTGTGTTTGTGTTGTTGTTACATATCATGGAAGAAGATCGTGGGAAGAGATTTTCTTATGCTAGTGATGAAGGAAGTCAAAGTAAATCTCACAGACCTAAATTTATGAATCTATAAATGAAATATTTTTTAATCAATTTCGATAAGATTCTTGATATGAGTTTGGATGTGCTACATGAGAGGATCGACAACATGTATAATCAACCAATCCCATGGATGATCAATGATAACCCACGACGTGCTCTATCACCACGGCACCCCCACATCATGGAGGAGTAGATAAAAAAAATTATGGTGATTTCAAAGATGTCCCACAAAGGAGGATGTTATACCAATAACCTATAGTAGGACAAAGGAGACCACGTTATGATGAACTACTTGGTGGGATCAAGGTAAATGTCCCTTCATTTCAAGGGAAAAGAAATCTAGAAGCATACTAGGTATGGGAGATGTGGATCAAGAAGGTTTTTTCATACCATACTAATTATGAGGAAAAATAGTTCAAAGATTATTCCCTTAAGCTTTTGGATTATGATTTAATTTGGTGGGATAAAATGTAAAAGTAGAGTGCTAGATATGGTGGAAATCCCATTAACACTTGGGATGACATAAAGTTTTCCACGCAAAAGTAGTTTTTCCCATCACACTACAATATAGATCTCCACAAAAAACTTTAATGGATCACACAATAGATTAAGAATGTAGATTATTACTACAATGATATGAAAATTTCCATGATTTGAGAAAATGTTGATGAGGATCCATAGGCAAGTATGGAATTCTTCTTACATGGGCTTAATCGGGAGATTTATGATCGAGTAAAGATGTACCACCATGTGGAAATACCAGATATGATCCACCAATCCACCAATATCAAGAAAAAAATAAAAATGAGGACGAATATGAGGAAACCCACAATCCATTTCAATCTATAGAGAAATAAAAGGAAGGATATTAGAGAACCATCAAAGCAAAAAGATTTGATCAATCACAGAAGTTACATGGTAATTATTCCACCTACAAAACCTACATTTGTGGCTAAATAAAGAAGGAATATAGAAATTCATTATTTTAAATGTCAAGTAAGGGATCACATTTCAAGTGAATTCCCAAATCGATGCACCATGACCATCAACAATCATAGATAATGGGATACCGATATAGAGAACTGAGAAGAGAAAGTTTAGGAATCCCCCAAAATTGATAATGGATAATTTTCAAAAGATAGTGATATTATTGTCACTAGAAGAGTTAAAAAAATACAAATTACCATGAGAGAGGATCATAGGTAGAACCCTTTCCATACACGGTGCAAGATCCGTGGGAAGGTATGTGGTTTTATTATTGATAGAGGAATCTCTAGCAACACAGTGAGCACCGAGTTGGTGGAGATATTAGGACTTCCAACTTTCAAGCATAAACATCCATATTAGCTTCATTGGTTTAAGTATTGTGGAGAGATGAAGGTTACCAAACAAATGAAGGTATTTTTCTCCATTGGTAGATAAAAAGATGAGGTTTTTTGTGAAGTTGTTCCTTTAAAGGCATTCCACTTACTGTTTGGTTGAATGTGGTGGTATGATTAGTGTGTTACTCATGTCAGGTTCTTGAACCATCACCCTTTTGTACTCTAAGGGGAATATATGACCCTCAACCCCATGTCCCCCAAACAAATTTTGGAAGATCACATTTTGAGAGAGAGTAAAAAAAATCGGTGATAACGAAAAAAATAGTGAAAATAAAAATGATAGAATGAAGGAAAGAGAGAAAATGATAGAAGAAAATAAATGGCGTGAAAAGAAAAATCAAGGGGAAGAAAATATTTCTTAGAAGAGAAAAGTGTGATGTTAGAAACAAAGAGTTATGTTTTTTTAAATTGATATATGGTTTGGTCTCTCGACCGATATCGTTGCAGAATTTATTAAAAAATAAAAAGATACAAGGTAGTCTCGAGGTGTAATGATGCTACACCAGAAACAAAATGAAAGCCATTACATGGAGATAAAAAAATTCATACCAATTGAAAATAAATAGAGGAAATGTAAGTCTTCAAGAAATTCAATCCTTAATCCCTTTGAAATCCATAAGTATTAAGCTCTTTATAGGAAGTTCAGAACATCATAGAAGGTAGACTTAATGTGCAGCATCAATTATTGAATGGTAGCATCTATTTAGAAATTCAGATATTTTATCCCATGTGACATGTCTACAGCAGGTTAGGAAGAGCATTAAATCACCACACCACAAATAGTTAGGTTCAAGAGGATTTTTCATAGAAATTACTCCTAGTACTAATTTAAAAAGAGGTGTTTCAAAACACTAATGAATTACCCCATTTTCCAAATGTTTTTGAGTCTTTGTTCCAGCAGTATGATGATGTCATTCCAGAAGAGGTGCCACCGAATTTTCCACCCATTAGAGGTATTGAGTATCAAATTGACCTCATACCCACAGAATCACTATTGAACCACCCAACATATCACACCAACCCAGAGGAGAAAAAATAAATTTAAAGGAAAGTTCAAGATTTTTGGATGTAGGATACATCATATAAATCCTCAGTCATTGTATTGTATCGATGATTCTGGTGTTGAAGAAGGATGAAACATAGAGAACCTGCATTGACTGAAGATCCATAAATAACATCACAGTCAGGTATCTTCATCCTATCCTTAGATTAGATGATATGCTAGATTAGTTAAATAGATCTTCTATATTATAAAAAATTTATTTAATAAGTGGCTACCATAAAATTAGGATGAAATAAGAAGATGAGTGGAAAATAGAATTTAAGACAAGACATTTACTTTATTAGTGGTTAGCCATGCCAATTGATCTCAGCAATTCACCTAGAACATTTATTAGGTTAATGAATCATGTTTGAAATACATATATTGTAAAATTTGTTGTGGTTTACATTGACGATATTTTGGTGTATGGTAGGACTTTTCATGAACATGTACATCACTTACAAAAAGCTCTAGAGGTATTAATGAAATAAAAATTGTTCAAAAACTTAAATAATTGTGAATTTTTCCTTAATAAAATTTTTTTTCTTGTATTTTTTGTAATCAGTGATGGATTTCAGGTAGATATTGAGAAAATCAAATCCATTCAGGGGTATCCGACTCCCACATCTGTTAGACAGGTAAGAAATTTAAATGGTCTTTCTATTTTTTATAAGATATTATAAAAGGTATTCATAACACTATAAGCATCATTAAATTATTTTAAAATAGAAAAAAGTTCCTTTTAAATGGGGGAAACTCAATATAAGGATTTCCATGCTCTCAAGATGTAACTCACCCCCCTCCCCTCTACTTTCACTTATAGACATTGGTAAGACATTTGAAATTGAATTTGACGCAAGAAGAATTGGTATTGGCAGAGTAATAATGTAGTAAGGTAATCTTATTTCCTATTTTTTTGAAAAGTTAAAAGTTCCAACTCTATACAATGATACATATGATAAAGATTTGTAATAATTTTTTAGAGTACTAGAAACATGGAAGCATTATCTTTGGCCTAAAAATTTTGTGATCCATTCTGATCGTGGGGATCTTAGTACCTTAGGATCCAAAATAAACTAAATAGGATACAAGATAGATGGTTGCAATTCATTGAATCATTTACATATGTCATCATCAATAAAAAGGGTAAAGAAACTACAAAGAAAGATGCACCTTCATGTATATATTCTCTTTTATCCTTACTAGATTCTAAACTCCTTGGTTTTGAATACATTAAGGATTTATATGCCAATGGTAGAGATTTTTGTGAACTATGTGTTCATTGTAAGCCTAGATTTAGTTTTGAAATTTTTTATTTACATGATGGATTCTTATTCCAGATTGATAAGCTTGGTATTCCTAATTCTTCTATCCTTTTATGTTTACTAAAGGAGTCACGTTTTGGTGGATTAATGGGATGTTTTTGTATTCTAAAAACATTAAGTGTTCTTAGTGATCATTTTTATTAGCCTAATATGTCTAGATATGTTAAAATATTTGTGGGAAAGTGAATTGTCTTCCAAAAATCAAAATATAAATTGAACCCACATGGATTATATATTCCTTTCCCAATCCCCAACACCCCTTGGGAAGAAATATCAATGCACTTTGTTGTAGGGTTACCAAGGACCAAGAGGGGGAGAGATTCAATTTTTTTTGTGGATTGGTTTTCCAAAATGGATCATTTTATTCCTTATAAAAAAAAGATGATTCCCTAAAATTGTAAAACTTTTCTTTCTGTAATTAGTCAAACTCCATGAAATTACTAGGAAGATTGTGTCAGATAGAGACACAAAATTCCTCAATTACTTTTGGAAGACCTTATGGAAAAAATTGGGTACCAAATTAATATTAACCCCTTATTTTAATCTACAAACTAATTGGAAAATAGAGGTGGTGGATCGAACACTATCATACCTTTTTCATACAACTCTTAAGAAGAATCTCAATAATTGGGTGGAGTGTCTACCACATGTGGAATTTTCATATAATTGGTCCAATAATTCCCCTACTCAATATTATCCATTTGATATTGTTTATGGATTTAAACCTCATTCCCCTATTGATCTAGTCTCTTCTCCTATGTAGTAATCAACAAATATGGATGCAAAATAGAATACTTAATTCATAAAAAAACTCCATGAAAAGGAAATTAAAAACATAGTGTGAATAATTGAGAAATATGTTGATCATGAAAACAAGGGTCATAAGCAATTTTTGTTCAATCCTGGTGATTTGGTTTGGATTCACGTGGGATAGGAAATATTTTCCAACAAGAGGAAATAAAAACTCAAGCCATAAGAAGATGGACCGCACTGAGTGATCGAGAAGATTAAAAACAATGCTTACAAGATAGATTTGATGGGTGAGTTTGGTGTAAGTTCCACTTTCAATGCTTATGATCTTCATCTTTTTTGGGGTGTAGAGGATGAAGAGTTGAGGAAGACTTATTTTCAAGAGGAGGAGGATGATGAGACCCATGTATAAGGCACCAAATCAATTTCTCATGTGGAGGAGTTATATTTGTATGGCTGAATTGTATGAGGGAGATTAAAGAGTTTAAATTCTACAATGGGCGTCTATCTCACTTCATTAAAGGCCTAATGTATATTTCCCTACATGTATGGATAAAATGGGCCTATTATATCACTTATTCAACCCCAAATATGATTTTTAAATATTTCCCAACATGTTTGCATGAATTTTAGAATCATTTCCCACATGTATAATTCTGTAATGGAAATATTAGGGATCCAAAGTCAAATATGGTGGGAAAGTCACTCAATGTTAAATCTGGTGAGCAATAGTTGTAAAGTTGTGTTATACTTTTCAAAAAAACATTGTTAGACTTTAACTTTTTGAATTTAAGGGGACAATTTAGGAATAGGATTTTCGTCTTTAGGGTATTAGTCCCTTGACATTTTATGCTACCCCTTGGATATAAATAGCAACCCCATGGCATTGTAATCTCATTTAAGTTTTCATTAGTGAAACTATGAGAGTTTATTATTTAAATTTTTAGGATCTTTACATTCTTCCCTTTATCTTTTTCATTCTTTCCTTGTTAATCTACAAGTTATATTGGTGATCCAAGATCACAAATCCCCCAATTCCATGCCTCAACCCAAGTTTTTTGTTGTGTGGATTGTCTATCACACACCTCCATTGAGTTATTTGTCTAAGTAATTGTCCATGAACCATATATATTTGGATGACTACTTGATTCCACTATCCAAACCCATCATCTGCCACTTAACCCTGAACTATAACTGTCATCTTCCGCCCTATTTCATGAATATCGGGTCACCCCATGCATCTCACATCACTTATTCTTTACTGGATATATGTTCTAAGGACACCAATATTATTCTTTCTCTGAATGGTTTATGTTTTAATGAATTATTTCTTATGAAACCCACTTATTTTCATAGGTTATGATATGATGAAATTATTGTGAAACCTATCTCTTTTCAATAGGTTATGATATGATGAAATATTTTTGATACCCATTTCATTTCATGGGTTATGATTTGATGAATATTTATGATCTTGTGGAAAAATAAATATGGTTTTCATTATGTGATGGGTGATACCTATATCTACATCTAATTCAATGAGTAAATATTTATATATCTCATGAGATATACATAGCTGGAATGGGGAGTGATCCCGGTATAGTAAGATAGGGCTGCCACTGGGGATGGTGGTGTGTCCTTCCTAGGAAGTGTGTCTACCTATGTGTGAACCTTATTACATGTTCATAATTTTATGTGTGAACCTGATTACATGTTCACAATGTTATTTTTGGATCTAGTTACATGTCAAAAAGTTAATGTGAGGGCATACTTTCATGTAATTAACTAAATGATTGAACTTGTTTCTAGTTACACATATTCACATTGTTAAAATATGATTTGTATTCCATAATTCTATGTAATATGCCAATGTTATGTTCTCATGACTCTAGTTTTTTTCTTCCTTATGATCCATGTCTTATGAACTTCCATTATTTATTCCATGATTCATATTCATGATCATTGATATGCAGGGTATGATTTTACATTGGTATGCTCATGTTCTCATACCCTTGTGATTATATCATGCTTATGTATCTACTTTGTTTTCCCTTACCGACCATTTGAACTCACCCTTTTTTATGTTTCCTTTCCTTGGGTTATGAAGAAATTTTTTAAGTAGGGTATGTGTTTAAAGATTTATATAGGGGAATATTTTTATGGTAGATGTTGAAGATCTTTCACCAAGTTAGAATATTATTTTTCCATGTGTTCAAATTAACTAAACTATTATGATCCTAGGGCGTGTGTTTTCATAATTTAATGAATATTCATCTAAAAAATTTAATATCCATTTATGAGAAACCCGGGTTTCTATAAGGAATAATTCATGAAAGTAGAATCACTTCTTCTAGTATTTTTAGTAATATTAATGTCTGTATATCGGATCATAAGGGGTCCTAAAATATTATTTCCAAGTTAGACTCCCTTTCATACATCACTAACTAAGTTAAACTATTACTATTTCTATACAATATAATTAAATCCACAAAAATTCCTATCTTCAAGCCCCATTTTATATCTCAAACAAAATCTTTAATATAACTTTTTCATGTTCCACCCCCACTAGTACCCATCTTAGGTAAGTAGTTAAGATGGGAGTGGCCCTTGAATCCCACCTCCAATTGGTCATGGGTTGGAGACTGAAAACATGTGTATAAAACATAAACATATAGGGTAAATTGCGCTCAAAGTTTCTAGAAAAATGATAAAATAACCACTAAAACACACTATAATAATATATCAACCAAATATCTATACATGGAATTTCATAAAATAAAACCTCAAAAAAGGAAATCTACCACAGAATCTCTAATGATAGTAACCCTGAATACCCAAAACTCACAACTACCTCTTGAGATAATAATATATAGCTTGATCTCCAACACCATTCTATATACCTAAAAAATATGTATATATATGTAAGGGTGAGAATAAAGTTATACTCAATAGGATCTTCCTTGAAATATCTCATGTAAATTTTGAAGAATCATACCAAAGACCAGTGAATAAATATAGGAAATAAACTCACCACCTAAATTATATTTTCTTTATTCCCATCACCAGTAAGGCTCTATTATATAATTTTCCATAAAAGTAAATGACATAATATAAAAACACATATACAGAAGAAAGGTACCCCACTTCCACATTCTCAATAAACCAGTTTCCCTAATCCCTAAAATCTTACATCATGTTATTCTCATCTCGTCCATAATTCATAATTCATATTCCGGAAAACGTATCATTATAGAATTGTCATAAAAATTAATAATACACATCTATGAAAACATATCAAAGACACATCATTATCACATTTTGATTAACACATAGTAAGATTGATATCTTTTTCATGCCATATAAGTATAAACTATTACTTATTCCATTATAGCTCATAAATAAATGCACATGTAGTAACTATAATATTTTACATCCTAGATACAAGTATATTCCATAACATTAAGCCAACACAACCCACATATATTTTTATGTCATAACAGTGAGCCACTACAACCCATGTAAGAACATACCCTATAACTATAAGCCACCACAACCAGGATATGAATGTATACCATACAATGCCTGGAAGAGAGATTGAGTTAGGGTGAGTAGTCATTCATTAATATCTTTGACATTATATATATTGTGATAATACCCGAAACCTAAGGTCAAATATGGGAATCATCTACCTAAACACCATAGGTGGTAGACCATAATAAGGAATAGAATATAATGAATAACATATCACACAAAAATTTTAAGTGAACTTGTCCTACCATATGCTTGAACTATAGCTAATGTACAACATAAAAACCTAGATTCTATAGTATAAGACTAGAAATATAATGTCATTCTAAGAACACAAGAACCAAGGTTCATTATTTTCACTAATCTAGAATTATTGATAAATTAACAATAATTTTATAATAACCCAAGGCAATTATTTTCACTCATGCAAGTCATATTTTTCAAGGGGGATTTGAATTATCAATTTTTTGGATGATTTTGTTTGATGACTAGGACACAATACAATATTATGGGAGTTTTTGGTTCTTAAATTGGTTATTTTGGACATATAATGAGGCTTATATGGTGACATGGAGGTGTGATAGAGATCTAGCGAAGTTCTAGGGGGTCGGGGATGAAAATTTAGGTCAATGGACCTATTGGCTTGCTGGGTCTACTAGCTAGCTAATGGCCCAGTATCGGCTATCTAGTTACCTTTAATGTGGAAAAATTTAAACATTTACCCCTCGGGTTTTTAGTGGGAATTCCCCTTCTTTTCCTCTTATATTGGCACATGAACCCAGTCATCTCCCCTCCTCTTTCCCTTTGATCCACTTTCATTTGGGGGGGTTTGATGGGTTTTCCAGTGGTTTGAGGTGATTCTTCATCTATCATGAACTATATTAATCTATTATTCCTTTTTTCTAATTTTCTCCTTCTCTAATTATGTATTTTGAAGATGATTTCATGGAATGATGGTGAAATCAATCGAAGATCATGGGGCTTCTTTGCATCCTAGCTTAAGTACATCATGTAATGATGCCC
Source organism: Viscum album (assembly GCA_963277665.1). Taxonomy (NCBI): domain Eukaryota; kingdom Viridiplantae; phylum Streptophyta; class Magnoliopsida; order Santalales; family Viscaceae; genus Viscum; species Viscum album. The sequence goes on along the minus strand of OY728121.1, from coordinate 1,069,546,682 downwards.
ATCTATTGTCGTTCATTAACCCAATGAAGGTACATATTACCATGGTATTTTCTAGTGTTTCTATATAAAATTAAATTAATTTAATTATGGTAATGGTTTTTTATGTTAGGTATTTCCGGACCCAAACCACCGGGGCCCGCCTGTCCAGTGGAAGGCCAAGACGCAACTACACAAAGCCTGGCTCCATAGGCCAAGGGCTGGTGAAAAGTTACAAAAGAATAAATAAAATGGGATTCATTTTCCTAATATACCTATACGCATGTACCCAACCTTCTCCATGAATAATTTAAGAGGAATAACGATAAAATTTTGTAACATCTTGAGTAAAAACCAAGCATCTAATAACTTATATAGAATAAAAAATAATACAATGACATAATGTGAAATGTAAAAGGAAAAATACACACCCAACAAAAAATGATTTCGCAACCTAATAATAACTAGAAAAGAAATAAATTTCAGAGATATTGACTCCTAATATTCAATCCCCAAAAACTGTATATGGTTAAATTCACCCTAGTATCCCTATGCTCCACCAAATCCACCACCGATCAATCTGTCATCTTCATAAGAAAGGAAACAAGTGAGAAAATACCATATATTGGTGAGTATACACATACCAAGAAGGATTCCTCAAAAACTAAAGATTCAGAAATAGAATACAAGATATATGTATCCATATCATCCTAATAAAGATGAAAAAAACCCTCCAACAAAGATATATACTCATAAAAGAAACCTAGATGAGAGAGAAAGGGGATCTCTGTCTCATAGCCTAGCCCAATATAATGAGTCTTTATGCAGTTCCAAAGGTCCTTCATCAATTCCCATCATCTTTTATGTCTTTCTAAAGAAGTCGTGAGAAGGGAATGCACCTCACCACTTCTCCACATCTCTATGGAGAATAATATCTAAAAGATAGAGGACACATGACCTAGTAAAAAAGGGAAGTAAAATTTCTATATTTGTGAAAAAAATATGTAGGACATTCATAATAGGGGTACCATATCCATGGATAGAGGACTCGCGCCTTATTGTAATATGGGATTGGTTCCTATGTATCTATAAAATAAGTATGGAAGATTTTTTCCTTGGTATGATAGGGGAGTACCATCTCCATGGATAGAGGACTCACATCCTGGTCTGATAGGGGAGTGTTGATTTTGTATCTGTATAATGAGTATAGAGGACCCAAACCCTAGTGCGACAGGGGAGCAGTGTCACCATGGATAGAGTACCTGCACCATTATGTGATAAGGGAGTATTTCTTTAGTATCTAAACTCTGTAATGATCCTTCCTAATCACTATCATCATCGAGTCTCAACTAAAGAAGTGTCATGATTAGAAAATCTCACATCATATCTCAAGATCCGCTATAAAGGCCACGAAAACGTTCTCCATATAAGTAAACTTGGGATATTCTACTCATGGAAAAAATCTAAGACAACACAAATGATACATAATAGGTATAAGTTTCAGAAAGAAGTACACGGGCGTGTAAAGGGATCACATGGCATGTGAACTCACCTGAGCTCCTGGGCATGTCCTCACCAATGGATGACTCATTGTCCCTATATTATTACATGTAATGTAAGGTTACTACATGGTGTTTCTAGGCCTCCCAGGGCTAATCCATGTTCTCCTGATCATTCTCGTTTCCTTTATTCTATGTTCATGTACTCTCAGAGTACACAGTTTATCCTCCCACATGTGGTCCTAGGCATGTGCGAATGCACATAGCCTGAAAACCAGAGGAAGGTCACAGAGAGTGTGGCCTAGACACATAGAATGTGATACTTATCTTCTTAAATCCCTATCCACTATATATGGGTGAAGCTACATTGCATGTGTTCATCAAACTACACATCATATAGTCATGTTTTTTCAAGAATATCCTGATTCTTTACACATTCACCAAATTTAGTTTTTCCACCATTTTTTACACATCTTAGTCACCCTAAATTGAAGGGAATCACCTCTTACCATCAATTATGTCCCTACGGTGGATAGATATCATATTTCGTTGATTCGCCCAAATATCTCATGCTACCAAACATGCCTCCCATCACTTTCACTCTATCCTGTATCCCAGATACACAGGATTCATCACCTGAATCCTAAGATCCATCCTGATCCATCCTCAAATATCTAATATGTTCATCACATACGAATCTTCCATGAATATAAGGGTTCTATCATGCTTCAATCCACTATTAAAAGTTGATGTGTGACCCCATAGGCCAACGAAGAAGAATGTGATGAATGATATGGTAAAATAACTATAAAAAGGTTGATAAAAATAATTTTCCAAGCATTCTTGGAAAGATAATTCAATTTTAGGAAGATAGGGTGAGATCATAGAATAATATTGAAAATAAATTGATTAAACAAATCAATTCGATAAAGGGGCTTATGGGGAGGAAATTCAATTGCCAAAAATTGAAAATAAGATCAAATTCATTCTTAAAAAATTAATTAAGAGTGCAGAAAACAAAATTGAAGAGTCATACATTAATATATGATCAATAATTGGTGAATAATTTGTTATCTAGTGATGAGGATGATCCACTATATTTACTACCAATTCATTCAGCTTAATCAGATCACCAATCTTTGTCTGATCTTGATCCTCCAATGAAAAATGATAGAACCTTATCTCAATGATCCTAGGGTTATGCAGCTAACCCTAATTATTTTCCATAATAGATTATTTAGAGAGGAAAATAATTTTTTATAATTAAATAATTGATCCAAATAATGTACACACTAATGGTTTCCTCATATTAATGTCTGTTGTCGACCAATTTTAACTTGAACCTAGTGTTAACCCCATGATCTAAATTTTACCAAGGTATAAAATGTCCTATTTGAGACTCTGTTCAGGAGGTATTCCATTATTTATGAAAAAGTTGGGATACTGAGACCACATATGGATCTCTCACTCCTAGGACCTCTCTGGTATTCTCTCATACTTCCATAACACACAACCCAATGGAATGGTCAGTCTACATAGGTTCCTATACTATAAATCCTCGGTCACCACTGGGTACTCCATGAAGGTGGATCCATCCTCAATTTATATATCTCCCTGTTTGATAACATTTGTATGATCATACTCATATCTACTCAGCTACGACATAAGGAAGACATCATGCACCCACTCTAACATTTGGGGTAAGGAAAGGTGGTAAGAAACCTCACCAATCCTATATAGGATCTCAAATTTCCTAATGAATCTCAAGTATAGCTTTCATCCTCGGTTGTATCTCTAAAATCGTCATTTTTTTAGAGTCTCGGGAAAATGTAGTCTCCCTATTCAAACTCTAAGGTTTTATGACATAGATATGTATAAAATTTCTACTGGATATGGACTATCTCAATCCACTCATGGATCACTGATACCATCCCTATTTTCACTTACACCATCTATAACCCAACTAGAGATGTCTTTCTAATATCAATCCAACATAAGGATGACCTACATGGACTCCCATACTAGGTCTCAAAAGGTTCCATTCCAATAGTAGAGTGATAAATATTATTATAAGAAAATGAAACCAAAAGTAAGTGATCCTCCCAACATAGGCCAAAGTCTAGCATGTAAGCCCTCAATATTTCTTCCAATTCCTGGATAGTGCACCCGGTATGCCCATCCATATAGGGGTGAAAACTTTTACTAATCCTCCACTTGGTCTCAAATGCCTCCTGTAGACCTCTCCATAACCATGAAGTGAATCATGTATCTTGTTTAGAGAAAATCATTGAGGTTACTCCATGGAGTATTATGATATCCCACATGTATAACTGCTCTAAAATCTCCACTGAACTCTACACCTTGATATAAAATAATTATACAGACTTGGTAATTCAGTCAATTGTCACCCATATGGAATCATGGAATCTCACTTCCCATGGAAGACCTATCATAATGTCCATGGATATTTCATCCCATTTCTACTTGGGGTCTCAAGATTTTGCAACAAACATTCAAGAACCATATGCTTATCCTTCACCTACTGACATGTGAGACATTGAGAGACAAACTCAGTAAATCTCCACCTTATTCCATCCCACAAAAACTATCATTGAATGTATCTTTTCATCTTCCCTACACTGGTATGTAAAACCAAAGGAGAAGTGTGTAACTCCCTCATCACCTCCTCTCACATCGTGACTAGAACCACCATCTGTACATGGAAAAAGATGACATGATTCCATCCTTTAGAGAATCTATCTAATGAATCTCCTAATCGTATCTATTCATATTTTAACTCATAGTAAATGTATCCCAAACGAGCCTCCATCACATGCTAGACAAGCAGAGGAGTCAACACCATCTACTGAAGAAAAGTTTCACCCTCCTACTCTACTAGGGTCGGCTGAAATAAAGCCAACTACTCAGAATCCTCCTCCACTAGATGAGAATGGGACTTCCTGTTGAGGGAATCTTCCACCACATTTTCCTTACAAGGATTACAAATTATCTCAAAGTCGTAGTCTTATAGGAAATCCAACCAAAACATCGATATCAAGTTTATATCTCTCTATGTGAATAAATATCTAAGACACTGATGGTATGAGTAATAAAAGAATATCTATCCCAAAAGATGGTGCATCCACATACCTAATGTGAAGATGACCACTTCCAACTCTATGTCATCAGTCATGTAGTTCTTCTCATGGGGTCTCAATTGCCTTGACCCATATGCAATCAGTGCCTACCTATATATAAACACACATCTGATCCTGGATCCAGAGGAATCACAATATAGTATGTACTCTATGACCTCCTCTGGTAGTCTCAAAATAGGAACATTTTTCAACCTCAACCTAAACTCCTCAAAGGATATCTATCACTACTCAGTCTAGGTAAATGGATTCCCTTTCCGATTCAGGGTTTCCAAAGGGGGAGAAATCCTAGATAATTCATCCACAAACCTCCTGTAGTACCCTACCAAGCCAAGAATACTCCACACTTCATACACAGTCTCAGTTGGTTCCAAATAAATCATTGCATCATTCTTCATCGAGTCCATGACTAATTCATGATCAAAAATGACATTGACTAGAAAGAAAACCACGTCAATCCAGAACTGGTTCTTTTAGAGCTTACCACAAAGATGGTGCTCCCAATGTAAGTCTAGGACCACCCTCAAGTTCTCTATGTGATCCTCCTTTGAAATGGAGTAGATGAGTATGTTATCAATGAATATAACCTAAAATCTATCCAAGTATGGCTGGAAGATCTGGTTCATCGGAGTGATAAACATAGTGGAGGAATTTACCACACTAAAAGGAATTTCTAGGAACTAATAGTGTCCATAGGGACATCAGACATCCAAATTCATAATATTAGCCTCATGAACACTCAACTGGTTGTATACAAACCTAATATTGATCTTTGATAACAATCACATTCCTTAAAACCGATCAAATAGGTCATAAATCCTCATAAATGGGTAATTTTTATTTATCGTGACATGGTTCATGCGACAATAATCAACACAAAGTTGCAAGATCCCATATGCCATTTTCTAGAACAAAACAAAAGTTGCCTAGGGAGACACACTTGGTATGATAAAACCCTTCACTCAAAGGTCCTCCAACTACACTGTTAGCTTTTGGAGGCCGGTAGGGTCTGTTTGATATACTGCAAAAGATATCAATGTGGTATCTGGGTGAAATTAAATTCCAAACTCCATCTCACACCTTAGAGGTATCCCTGAAACCTCATTGAAGAATATATACATAAAATATTCCACGTTTGAAAGAACCTATATAACATAAGAACTTGTTGTTCCATAGGATAAACTCACCAACTAATGGGTCATGAGTTGCAGCTTCCTGATCATAGGACCCAATCACTCTACCATGAGATCTCTCTCACCCTCAAAGTAGAATCTCATCCCATCACTCTAAAGGCATATGATTCATTTGTGGTGACAGTTGGTATAGGATCATACTATGTAAAACCAATCCATACCTAATATAATTTTATAATATATCATTGTAAATAACAAGAGATCCCATGAGAAATTCTCTACATCAAGTGGTAACTCGCACTGTCATAAGATAAGATAGAATGAGGAAGTATTCCCTTTAGGAAGCTCAAGCTGAAGATTCTAGGATAAAGTCTCAACTGGGAGTTCAATCTCTCACACTAGGAGAAAGGGGATGAAGGAATGACTCACACATATTTCTACTAGTACTAAATAAATAGTATAATAAATATAGATCATACCTATAATCATATAATGATCTACTAGGTCATAAGACTCTATAGTTTTCTGCTACCCAGAGCTCTGACCACCAGCACCCTTAGCCTAGAATGGACCTCTTGGTGGTGGTGGTGGAAGTAGACAATAACATTATCCACTACCAGTATCTCCTCCTCCATGATACCCACCTACTCCTATTTCATCTCTTCCTCCCTAGGGTCACCCTAGCCAAGCTTGGGGAACCCTAATTGAAGTGCTTCCACTGTTGTGGAGGTCCATCTATTGTCTTCATTACCTCCTTATCTTGTTGGATCAAGAAGTCATGTTTCATGATACTTCACCAGTATATTTCATAGCATATCCCCTCTCTAGGTTTCACTGGTCCTCTATGATGTCTTTAAGCTACATGACCATGTGCCTGAATCTGAGAATCGGTATGCCTCTTATAACTTGACACAAATCATCTAACAGTATCTCTAAATGACTAATCCCTATGATTCCTACTGACGGCATTACAAGTGTGGTTTCCCTCATATAGTATTCTCTTTATCACCACTTCTCACTCCAATACTCTAACATATGTGGGAATAAAAAGGGGTACCACACCATCCTTAGAAGTAACCATCCAGAATTGTATTGAGGGAGTAACATGTAAGGTCAGTAAACTATGTGGAATACTCAAAAACTGTATACTTCCCTGTTTCATCTCCAACGGGTATTAAATCTAAAATATTCACAATCAAAAGGGGTAATACTCCCTATTAAATAGATTTTGGAAGTCAGGACATGAGAGTGTCGACTCATCATGCTTCTGTGTGACTAGACTCCACCAGCACCAAATTAATCCATGGAAAAGATTGGATTCATACACAACCATCTAATCAATTGGGGTCCACACAAGTATGAAAACATTAATCACTAAATCAATCCAATACTCTAATGACTGGGGATCTGTCTCACCATGGAACCTCAGTGGCCACTAGCGCTAGAAATCATGAAGTGAGACAAACCTGCACGCATCCTTATCCTTCCCTACTAGTAAAATCTTCTACTTGATAGGTGGGAGTTTTTCTACCTTCCCACCTAGAGAAAAGCTCTCCGGGTATGGCCCCTAAAATTAGAGCTCATCACTCAACATATCATCATCATGATCCTGAATTAGTAACCTAACTGGTTGTCTTCATGAAGGGATCCAGAAAATTATTCAAGATGTACCATGGTCAGATGAGAATATTTATATAAGGAGCTAACTCAATAATGATGGTAAAATGACTCAAACCTGTATTATTCATATATCAATTCTCCCTAAAACCAATTTCTTAGTATTTTGAGTCGAAAAGTAGGTACCTAGAGTCCCAAGGAATAGATACATTAGATGTCTCCCCAATAATGGGTTCTCTGGCCTAAAAGTTGCACTCGTGTCACTTTGACACCATTTCCCTAAAATCCAAACTAAACCTCATAAGGTGAAAAACTACAAACTCCATCCAAGGTCAAACAACCTATGACACCATAATGTCATGACCAAACCCATTGGGGCCCATCTAGTAGGCAGAAGACCGAGATGTATCCCTTGAAACCCATCATATCAATCATAGGAAATCAAGGGAATGACATGTTACATATGTTCATAATCATGATGCATGGAACCATTCGTTATCATCCCCATGTTAAGAGGAAATACCATAAGTATTTAATTCAAAATATCATTTTTTGAATAATATAAAACTATAATAGTGAAAAAAATAGAATCATTTCCACTTCTATAGACACTTGATCATCTGTTATTCAGATGCTGGATAGGTACAAGAATAGATTCCCAATTGAGTCCCAACCATCCTTTCTCCCTTATTCCAATCACTAAATAATAAAATTAAATTAAATTATCAATGATACCATTTTATAATACACCATAGTGAATCATTTGGTTTTAGGCAGAGTGGCACAAGTACAGATGCATTTCTCTTTATATGCAAGAGGCTACTGACTACCAATGAGGATTAGTTCTTGTAGTGGGGAGACTATTCCCTCGATACTATGTAACCATCATGAATAATAATAGTGGAAGTAGAATAAATAAATAAATAGTATTAATAGAAACAAAAATCATTCCAAAACTTAATAGCAACACATTTTATATCAAAATGAGTTGCAATCAGTTATACATCTAAGTAAAAATGATTTCCACATAAAAATAATCAATACTTGTGACAAAAAAATAACAAAAGAATATTAGAGGAATAATAGAAAAAATACTAATGTTTGTCCTATAATTTCCTTAAATCATAAACTGGATATGCCTTCTCTGTATCCTGACATAAGTCCCTTTCCCTTGTTTGGATCCCTAATAATAAGGTTTTCATGTGGACTAGTGTTCCCTTATAGGGTGTAAGTAATAAACCAAGTAATAAACTACCAACACATCCTTATAATAAGTGATTATGGTATGTTAGAGTGTATGTATTGATATAAATATGTAAAAAAACATTCATGCATTCTCTCTAGGTCATTTTGTTCTAGCCAAGATTCCACAAACCCTAACCATACTTACTTTGAATTAATCCCAAGAGGAAATATCATCTCAAGACACAAGTACATCTCAAGTCATGACTGATACCTTCTCACTCAAGGTATATTCCCATGTCAAGTCTCAAACCATCCCCTCTCACTTTGGGGAGTTCACACATAAAGTATCGTACCAATTCCCTGACCATACCCTCTCACTTAGGGATACTCACATACCAAGTATGAACTATCCCATATCATAGAAAATTATCTCTAGCCTAACCATATCACTCAGGGTGGACCCAATATCCACAATCCCCTACCATCACATCCCATCCCACCCTCATCTCACTCAAGATGGGGTTATAACCATCAGTTTCAATATATGATTAAAAAAGTAGCAAGAACAAAAAATAATCAGGAAACATTATATGGTTAATTATAACCCAATGAAACATCCTAAGTCCAAGAACACCATAAGGATAGTCCATCATCCTCTCCCATACCAAACCCTCCAAGATTTCCATACTAATCATGATCTTTAATCCAATACCTTTATAATTCAAGTAATCATCACTCAAACTCATATTCCAACCCATTATGTAACATAAGACTTAACTAAGTAAAAACAACTCACTCTACGCACAATTTACCCAAGAAGATACCCCTAATCCCGATCATGTCAAGATGCGTGGTTTCAAAAAACCCAAGATATATTACCCATATCTACCTTTTAATAGGAAAACCACATCTATCTGGGTTCACTCGGACACTTGATTCCCTAAGGTAGAACACTATCAGGCTGACTCACACACTAGCATATAAGGCATAACATACAACAACATATAAACACCATAACATGATATGGACTTCATATCTCAAGCGTAAGGGAGATCACTCACCAAATGATGCCACATGATTCAAGTCTGATAAAAAAATCCCTAATTTCAAACATAAACAATCATATTCATGGATTTTAATTGGAAATCAAGGTAATAATGGGATAAAGGGAAATCTAGGGAATTAATGGTGTTATACTTACCAATAGAGGACCCTTATGATGAATGACACTTAAAATGGGGGAGAAGAGAGGTGGTAGGGTCTTAGAATAAAAAGGAAAATCTCAAAATCAATCCAAGTCCAAGTGGGGGTCAAGGGAGGGGGAAGGAAATAAGGAGGTCTTAGGTAAAATTATGGGTTCACCCATAGATAAAACCAAAAAATCACAAGCTACCTAATTACCCAACACCTGGTACCTAGTGAACCATTGGCCACCTGATGTTCCCCTGCTACCAAGTTGCGGACTCTAATACCTACAAACATAGTTCCTAGGCCATCAAGTACCTAATGGCCTTCCACTGGGTACCCAATACCCCTATGATGTAAATTTTCTATAGGTGACCCCAGTTCCCCACTCTGAACACCTCCAAGGCCATGTTAATACTCGATCACATTGCAAAGTAGATAAGAATAATTTATCAAAAGCTAAAAAATAACATTGTATTAATACCTAAAATTCATGAGTCATTACACCTAGGAACACAAAGTTCCTAATAGATTACAACTGCTTTTTAGTGGTACCCAGATACATATACAATCTGTATTTGGATCTCTAATTCCTAGTGATCCCCACTGGTTTCTAAGTGGATAAACATGTCATACCCCAAATTCAAAATACAAATAAAAATTTAAATTTCACTTCTAATTATTTTAAATATAAAAAATATATTTAAAAACTAAACTTCATTATATTTAACAATAAAAATAATAAAATTAATTCATTCCTAAGAAACCCAAAATTGTTGTTTTAGTCTATTAGACATATCATTTAACATAGATATCCCATGTTCTAACTAATTTTCTCATATTTCACCTGTCGAATCAACTCTATTAAAATCATTCTTTTAAAACTAAAAAAATATATAAGAATCATATAAATTTCATGACCCCCACCCTTGATTATTTTCATGCCCATAAGGTCTTTTGTTCCTTTAATTTTTATTTCCTATTTAAAAAAATATTTCACTTTTTTTCAAGGTTTAAAAAATGTTTCTTAACATTTATCATAAAAAATATATTTCAATAAAATGTATAATAAATAAATATTTCATTATCTAAATCAATCATTGTTCTACAACAATGAAAATACATAGATAATTAACTATCGAATAATTCAAGTTTTTACTCTACACCAACGAAATAATAAGTATTTTTTAATCAAAATGTAAAATAAAAATTCCTCAAGTTTCTTAAATATATTAACAGTCCTATACCATAATTATTTTGTCACCATTCATTGAATATTGAAAAAAAAAGAACCAAAATAATAATAGGTTGAAATAATGCATGCAATTCAAAGTCCAATGGTTGTATAATACAAAAATAAAATTCTAAAACCAAAATAAATTACCTAAATCCCAACAAAAAAAATAGATTTAAAGGCCAAAGTAATGATAGATAAAAACCTAAGAACTATCACAATCAATTGAAAGGATGCCGCTATGGGAGAACCACTGTTGAAAATTAATGAAACTATATTTCATGTTGAATTCATCAGAAAGTTATTGTAACACCCCAGAATGATAAAGAGTTTAATGATTAAATGATATGACTCGTGTAAACAAGGTGCACCCTCCTTTTTAGGAGCCTTCCTGATTAGAACTCCACAGTTAAGTGTGTTTGTCCTGTAGTATTAATCCGGATTGGGGACCATTCGGGAAGTTTCTCTAGGTGTGTGTGACTGAGGAAAAAGAACACTTGAAAGGACTGGTGTTGTCTTGTGGGGATAGTCAATAGTTAGATGACTTGTTTGGGAATATGGGTAGGTCCAATGGTGGGGACCATGTGTCTATGGGGTAACTGCTGGTACCTGGTGGGCTAGGACCTAACTGACATGTTAATGTGGGGTGTTTGTGATGTCAGTATGGCCCAGTTGTTACATTTGGTATCAAAGGTGGTATCATCCTTAAGTGTGATGCACTGCCTGGTTGAGATGTAGGGTCTACAATGAGGACATTGTGCTCTAAAGTGGGGGTGAATTTAAACCCCTAGAATGATAAAGGGATAAATGACTAAATTATGACTCATGTCAATAAGGGTAACCTTACTTTTTGTGAGCCTACCTGATTAGAACTATATAGTTAAGCGTGTTTGTATTGGATTATTGATCAGGATGGTTAACCTTATGGGAAGTTTCTTAGGGTATGTGTGAGTGAGGACAAATCACACTGGAAAGGATATGTGTTGTAAAGTGGGTATAGTAGGTCCCAATTGTTACATTTGGTATCAGAGGTGGTACCCAGCCTTAATTGTGGTGCACTGTCTGGGTTGAGATATAGGGTCTGCAATGAGGATGTTGTGCTCTAAAGAGGGGGTGAATGTAAAACCCCAGAATGATAAAGGGTTAAATTACTAAATGATATGACTCATGGATATAAGGTTCACCTTCTTTTTTGGGATCCTACCTAATTAGAACTCCACAGTTAAGCGTGTTTGGCCTAGAGTATTGATCAGAATGGGTGACCTTCTAGGAAGTTTCTCAGGGTGTGTGTGAGTGAGGACAAAGAACACTGGAAAGGATATGTGTTGGCCTGTGGGGAAATTTATTAGTCAGATGACCCATTTGAGCATGTGGGTGGGTCCCAGGGTTGGGACTATGTGTCTGTGGGGAAACTGGTGGTACCCGGCGGGCCAGGATCCAACGACCATTTTAAGGTGGGGTGTCTGTGCTGTCAGTAGGGCCCAATTGTTATAGTTTTTATCAGGGAGAGAGTCTTCATACCTTCCACTATCAGCTACAATATATTATATTTACAATATAAATCTCATTTAATAATTATTTAATTAAATATCACAACTCCTAAATAATTATAAAATTGAAACTTTAACAAAATACAACTACATTATTTATTTCATTCATAAAAATCATATATTAATTATTTTATTGATATAATTATATTAACAACACCAAGCATTTATAAAAAACAATATTGATCAATGTAATTTAGGATATAAAAAACTACCCAATTCCTAAAAAACCCACATACTTATTAATTCCATATGTATTTAATCATTGTCCTTTATTAAACTTTCTTTATCCACAAAAACTAATTTAAAAAAATATTTCATATTTATAATATTTCATCATTTAATTATTGTATCAGAAATAAGTCACCCAATAAAACTTTTTATTAAACATTTCGCAATATTAAAAACTACATTTTTCAAATATAAATCTTTAAATATATTTATTATTCAAAATTAGATCAATATTATTTAATAAAACCTACAATAATAACACATTAATTATTCTCACATATTTCTTGTTATATTTCCTTTTTATAAAATATCAATAATTACAAAAAAATACAATTATAATGAATTATAATTTATATAAGCATACCATTATTTATTAGTATATAGATAGTCACTATTAATAATACTATATATTATAAAAAAATACATTAATGTCAAAATATCATAATAATATTATGAAATCAATAAATACTACAACAATGAATATTTATCCATAAAACTTTTTTTATAAATATAAACCACCAAGATATATAATTTTATCATAATACTCTCATCAACACATTAAAACATATAAATTTAACAAAACTATCCATACATGCATTTATCATGTTAATTTTATTTTTACCTCATCAATCTCTTGACCATTACATTTTTAATTCCAACATAACTCAATGAAATATATTTTTTAATAGTCAATAAAATAAATTTATTCCTGAAATTACTAAATATTTATTAAATAAAATTAATTAATAATTTATTTCACCATTTGACTATAACGATCCACCAAACCAGTTATATTTTTTTATCTTTTAAAAGCATAAAAAAATATAAATAAAATATAAATAAATAATAAAATAAAAATTTTATAAACCAAATTATAAAAAATCATATAAAAATTATTAATTCACATATAATTATCTTCTTATAATAAAAAGGGGTATCAAAATCATGTATAATTATAATATTTGGCCAAAGAAATTCCGAAAAAAACGTATTTTTATTTCATAAATCATAAAATTACATCACTATACATTTAACATTATTTTCACCATTTTTAAAATATTATAGTTGAGTGGTAAATTGTGTTTTTTATTAAGTGTAAGACCTTATTTTTAATTCATATCATCATTGATTTTATTTTAAAATGCATATTTTAATGAATTTAATCCACCATTAAATATTAATATCATAATACAATAGAAATTTTTGTTTACATCATCATATATTCACATAATACCATTAATCATCAAGAATTAATTTATTTATATATATAACAACAAAATATAATCCCTTTTTAATATTTTATATCAAATACATATCATTTTAACATTACTTAAGGTTTAATAAAATTACCATTTTATCCACATGACACCAAAATTACCAAGATTCCTTTTTAAATTTAACAAACTACAAAATATGAAATTTTCAAATAATTATATGAAATTATAACTGACACTGAACTAATTGAAACCAGGAAAAAATTATACTAGAAATAGTTCCATTGAAAATTCTATCGAATATGGTACTTAAGGAAACTACCTGACATAATTTTAGTGTAAGTAATTTCTACGTAGCACAGTATTTCTATAAAACTCTGCCAAAAAGGTCCACCTGGATGAGTTTCCTAAAATAATTCACACCTTTTAACTAATGTAGAGTGAAGACACAAATCCTTCAAAATAAAAGAGGTGAAATTTTACTTGAAATTTTAATTTTTACCATGTTATTTTGGTCAGTTATTAGTTTACGTTTTTTGTTAAAACATTTTATCAACAATACAAGTACCAAGATTCAATTATTCATGGATTTTGTTCCTATTTTTAATATCTTGTGATTATGTGGATTGATAACGGTACAATCAGTCAATATTTTTCCAAAAAAATAGTAATAATAGGTTTATATCAATAATGTATAGAAATATGAACCAATTTTATTTATAACTATTGATTCTCAAAGATAATTCCAAATGTAATAATCGATGGTTTTTTCGGTTAAAGTATTTTACTTTTATACACATCTTGTTGTAAAATCTATTTATTAAGTGAGTTAGTAGGGAAAATTTTGGTGTTAAAAGGATAATTTTGGGGAAGGTATCATGTTAAGGTATTAACTAAAAAGGATAGAATATGATATTTCTTTTGAGTTAACTTTGAGATGACTAGGTAAATTGAAGAGAATATACACAAGATTCATTTTTTAGAGAGATAAGCTATTGAAAATTATTTATAAATAGATTATTGTGGATTTTTCATGACCCGTTCCCCGGGGCCCATGTCGTGACTACCCCAAGCCTGCCTTCCATAGGCCAGGCGGTGGCGATTAGCACCAAAAGGGCATATCCCTAAAATCGGGAAGGCATTGCATTTTAAACTGCAAACTCACACAATCCAACCACAAAACAAGATAAAAGAACAAGGTAAACTATATAGTAAATAGGGTGAGTAAAGTAAGTAAAGAGGCCAAAATACAAGCCCAACTGGAAAGTACAAGTAAAACTGAAAGCAGATCCTGTGAACACCCACCAAGGTTCCTACCTGAAGGGTAGGTACAGCTCTCAAATTGTCGTCTATATTGTATGTCTTGTCTAATGATCCACCTATAAGCAGCCTCCAATCCTGGCACCCCCGGCCTCGATCAATGTTGTCCTTCGTCTGCACAAGACATAGCAAGATGCGAGCATAGCCCGTGAAAGGGTGAGTATAAAAATACTCAGTAGGGACCCTGAGACCCCCGAAGGTCTCTCAGAATCCACAAAGGATAAACCACAAAGCAACACCATAATCACAAAGCACGAAAACAACAGTCAACCCTACTTAGCTATATACCCATACATATACCTAAGTTATCAAGTATACCCATCCTGTTCATAAGGAAACACAAGGCCCAACTCTTTAGCCAAAATCACAAATGTTCCACGAAGGAAAAAATACCTCAAAGGTAACACCATGAAGGTAATTACCACAAATTTAATGCTACACAGAAGAATACCATGAATATATCACCATAGATAAGTGTACCACAAATGTTAAGACTCATCTCACCCCAGGTATAACTTAAGTACGGAAGTATAGATGATTATCTGTATTGCTAGATCATCTTACTTCGTCGAGAAGCTACATAGGATCGAAGATGACCCACACAGGATCTGAAGATGACCCACATAGGATCTGAAGATGACCCACATAGGATCTATAGATTACCCACACAGGATCGGTAGATTCTAACCCACATAGGATCCGAAGATGACCCATATAGAATCTGAAGATTCTTCAAGTACATCCAGCCATAGGGTTCCCGCACTAAGCATGCTTGATTCCGGGAGGATATGATCCTCAAGCCATAGGTCACACTTCAACTTCCACGAATTATCACGAAGAAGTATCCCAAATGATAGCCACGTCATAAGCGCCCCAATGCAATAGATGGCGCGTCAATCGGACGTCCGGTTTGTAAGTTATTAGCCTTTTTGTCCCGAGGACCCGGTTGGATTCGGGTTCGATCCAACCCAGTCGTACAAAAAATTTATTCAAAACTTGAGTGGAGTTTATCAAAAGGACCGTCTCGATCCAAGGATTCTGGCACTGCAGAAAATTTGTCAAACGGACTTTTGGTTCTCAAGATATGGCCAAAAAGGCGTATCTCGTTCCAGATGGGTCCGGGTCCGGTCTGAGTCCGGATCGGATGTGCCGGACCACGCCGGGCCCAGCCCGCTGGGCCGCGGTCCAGCCCAGCCCATAAAGGGGGCGGCTCGCATTGGAGGTCGAGGTGGTCCGTCATGGAGGGGCCCACCCTAGCCGCCACCCGGGGGAGGCACCCCCCGGGATTCCCGAACAGTCCAGTTGGACCGTTTGGTTTTGGCCAATACGGCGACACCACGTGGCGCCACCTGCTGACACACTGCACCCGCCAGAGCGGGTCCTGCTCGGCGTGATGTGGCCAGCCGGGGTGTCGGTCGGTGCCTCTTCCAGTGATGCGATGGTGCCACTGCTCCAACCGCGGCCGGCCGGGTGTCGTCCGCCCTCTGGGTGCACCACCGCGGCTCAGCAGCTAGGACCTCCTACACTGGAGGTGCGGACGCGCGCTGCCCTGGCTTCCGCACGGCCGTCCAGCATGCTGGCCGCCACCCTACTCTGCCACAGCCGATGGGCCGCAGCCTCCTTCGGCAGTGCAATTTTGTCGCTGCCACCATCGTGGTCGGCCACCGCCTTGTACCCTGCCAATGCCAGTCGCCTGTGTCGTCGCGCCGGTGGGATTCCGCGGGTCACCAGGTGAGATCTGGCGGCCCATTCTTCATTTCAAAGGAATCAATGTTCTTCTTGGGACGTCGTCGTCACATCAAGTCCATCAAGGTCTACTTCTGCTTAACCCAAAGTTTCGCCCGCAAAGAACACGTCAGACAACGATGTAGCGAAGGGATCGGGTCGCGTTTGTTTGGCCCGCACCCTCCATGTTATACCGATATAATGATGCTCAATAAGATTAAATCAACGTAAATTAATGAAGAATAATCGCGAACAAACCCTACCTCGATTGTTTGTTGGAGATAGCGTGAGGAAGAATATAAGATGGTGAAGGTGACGTCGGCGTTCTTCGCTCCCGCAACATGCTTCTGAACCGCGCTCCAACATCGGTTCAACATTCTTGATCCGAAGAGATTTTCATTCTTCATTAGAGCTTCCAAGTTCCTTCCACTAAGAGTTCTCCACCAAACCAGTTTTCCAACAATTCCCAACCACGAGAGGTGAGGAGCCACCCCCCCCTAATAAAGTTTAATGACTTCATTAATTAAACATTTAATGAAGTCATTAATAGGGGGTTTCCAAGTGTTACACCCCCTGTAACTGGGAATTTAATTTAGGGAATTAAATGCCCAACCTCCTCGGGTGGTCCCCACCACCGAAATTCAAAATATAGGTTTCAAGAAGAAAAAAAATATTTATTTTATTTTTCAGTTCTCCCACAAAAAACCAGAAATCCAACTTCCACCCTTGACCTATTGTGATTGAGGTGAAGGCTCCCTTAAGAGAATATCGGTGCTGCGAGTTCAACGTTGTCCTCGCATTTCAATTTCAAGCACTAGTTCAAAAGTTACAAATTCCCGCTCACATGTTAACTGAACGTACTTAAATAAATTTTGTAAATTCATTCCATCCACTCCGGGCCTCAAAATCACGTGCCGTAAAATTTTGCATACTTGTAATATTTCTATATAAAAAAATTATATGGAAAAATCTGGGTCTTTACATACTCCCCACCTCAGATTTTTTCATCCCTGAAAGCCGCAACCCAAACTAGGGAAACCAGTGTGCGTAATGAGCATGAATCTGAGCCTCCCGCTCCCATGTTCTCTCATGGAGGTTCTCGTGCTTCCAACGTATGCGCACCAGAGGTATTGATCACCCACAAAAGACTCTCTCTTGTCGATCCTCAATCTCTACTAGAACCTCCGAAAACATTGCCCCATCCTTGATGTCCAACTCTCCCTAGTCAATGATGTGTGAAAGATCATGCACGTACCTCCTCAGGTGGGATACGTGGAAAACATAATGCACCCGGTGCAACTGTGGGGGAAGGGCTAGGTGTTATGCCACCTCGCCAACTCTACTGAGGACCTGAAAGGGTCCTATAAACCTCACTGATAACTTTACGCCTCGGCTAAATCTTCACAAACCTCGTCGAGGTGAGACCTGTAGAAATATATGGTCCCCATCCTCGAACTCTAGAGGTCTCTATCTCCTGTCAGCATTAGACTTTTACCTACTTTGTGCAGTCTTCATCTGCTCCTGAATGATCTGCACCTTCTCTGTGGTATCTCGTACCATCTCTGGTCTCATGAGTGCTGACTTCCATGGTTCAGTCCAGCACATAGGTGATCTGAAAAGTCGACCGTACAATGCCTAAAATGGTTCCATACCGATGGTGGAGTGATATATGTTGTTGTATACAGACTCCACCAAATGCAACTGATCCTCCTAGCTACGGCCAAAATCAAGGATCCAAGCACGTAACATGTCCTCGAGGGTCTGAATAGTCCTCTATGTCTGACTATCCGTATGAGGATGAAAGGTGGTTCTCAATCAAAGCTGAGTTCTGAACGCCTCCTTCAATCCCTTCCATAGCCTAGAAGTAAAACGTACATCACGATCAGAGACAATCATCAAGGGCACTCCATGAATCCATACAAACTCCTGCTCGTAGAGGCGTCCTATGCCCTCTACTGAACCCTTCTCTCTGAAAGGTAGGATGTGGGCCAACTTGGTGAGTCGGTCAATGATCTCTCAGATAGAATCATGTCCCTTGGATGTGCATGGAAGTCCTTTTAGAAAGTCCATGGAAACTGAAAAGTGAGGCATCATGAGACAAACTATGCCACTGCTTTATTCATTCCTGGGCACCAGTGCTAACGCTGAAGGTCCTGGTACATCTTCTCCACTCCTGGATGTACCGCTAGAGGGGGCATATGGAACTCCCTCAACACTTCCTTATGTAGCACCATTGGTACCATAGTACATCCTCTGAAGAGGATAACGTGCTCCCCACCTTCATAAAATCCATCAAGTGCATGTCCTGTGGATATCTAAGCATGTCAAGCCTCACAGTCAGTGTCCCCAAGCTACGCCTCCCAGACTCGCTGAAGAAGTGGGGGAGTGACTATCAGAGACTGAAGATAAGCTGCTCTATCTCGATCCACGTAGGATATCCGCATAGCGGCTAGATTCTCTATCTCCTCACTCATAAACTATATACCATATCTCCTACTAGGTTCATCTGCTACTACGTCCCCCTTACTAAGAGTATAGACTATCTCGAAGTCATAGTCCTGGAGGAACTCAATCCAACGTTGTTGTCTCAGGTTCAGGTCCTTCTGAGAGAAGATATAACTGAGACTCTTGTGGTCATAGTAAACTGTAAAATGTTCACCCAAAAAGTAATTTTTCCACATATCCAAGGCGAAGACCACTGCTACTAACTCCAGGTCATGGGTAGCATAGTTCTGCTCATGTTGTCTCAGCTGTCGAGAACCATACGAGATCACTGCTCGCTCCTGCATTAGGACACATCCGAGACCAGTCCCTAATTCATTGTAGTAGACTACGTAACCAACGCCCTCCTCCAGTATACTCAACATGGGGTCACTAGACAGTCTCTACCTCAGCTCTTGGAAACTTTTTTGGAATCTCTCCAACCACACGAAGGGTTCCCCCTTTTCGTCAATGCTGATAACGGTGCCGAAAATCTGGAAAAGTCAGGCACAAATCTCTGGTAGTAACCGGCCATACCCAGGAAACTTCGCACCTCCGTCACACTCCTGGGTGGATCCCAAGAAAGAACAGCCTCAATCTTCATTGGATCCACCACATCTCCAGCCTACGAGATGACATGTCCCTAGAAGTGATCCTCTTGGATCCATAACTGGAACTTCGAGAGCTTACCATAAATCTGGTGCTCTCGGAGTGTGTCCAGAACTATCTGCAGTTGATAGGCATGCTCCTCCTCTGTAGCTAAGTATACTAGGATGTCATCGATGAGGAACACCACAAAGAGATCAAGGTATGGCTGGAAGATCCTGTTCATGAGTCCCATGAACACTATTGGGGCGTTGGTCACGCCGAATGGAATAACCAAGAACTCATAGTGTCCATACCGACATCTGAAGGTCATCTTCTGTACATCCTCGTCTCATACCCTGACCTGGTGATAGCCTAATCTGAGGTCTATATTTGAAAACCATCGTTCTCCCTTCAGCTAATCAAAAAGATCATCAATCCTAGGTAGTGGGTACTTGTTCTTCACGGTCACCTGGTTCAGGCACCGATAGTCCACAAAGAGTCTCAAACTCCCATCCACCTTCCTGGTGAACAAAATTGGGGTTGCCCAAGGAGAAACACTGGGCCTAATGAACCCCTTCCTCTGTAATTCCTCTGGCTATACTCGCATCTCTAGAATCTCTATGGGAGCCATCTAATATGCTTGTGTAAATATCGGTGTCGTCTTGGGGTATAAGTCGATATAAAAGTCCACCTCTCTATGAGGAGGTAGACCCGGAACATCATCAGGGAAAACATCCATGTACTGGTCCACCACTACAGGATAGCTCGGACTCTCAACATCAACCACTCTGAGGGTGAGGCTAGCCAACTAATGTGTGATCAGTTTCACCCTCCTCCGGGTAAGTCCATCATGTGCTGCAAAGGTTCCCTTCTCGTCGGTGAAGGAAAACCTGGTCCCATCCTTGCGGACAGACCGCACTTTGTACCTAATGCAGTCAATCTGAGCATGGACTTTAGATAACCAATCCATACCCAAGATGACATCGTAAGGCCTTGACGCCGCTACTAGAAGATCCCAGCTGAATCTCTTGCCTCCTAGAGTAAACTCACACTACTGGCACCAGTGTGTAATCATTGAATCCTCTACCGTAGGAGTCTCTAGCCATAAGGATCGAGCCAACGGCTCCACCATAATCTCTGAGCTCCGAAAAAGGGTCGTGGAAATAAACGAGTGATTGGAACCTGTGTATATAAGTACTGTAGCTAAGGTGTAGTAGACACATATCATACCTCGAATCATCTTCGGAGCACCGTGTTCGTAGGTCTCACCTGCCTAGAGATGAGCCCACCCCTATCTACCTACTCCCTGTGGTCAGGGTGGACCACCTGGAGGTGGTGTCGGTAGAACCTCGAATCGCCGCCCACCTCATGTTGCACGGCCATCTCTTCTTCCACATCCACCTACTATCTGCGGACCTCCTCGATTGAATCTTCACCTCTGCCCAGGCGGTCCATCGATCATCTACTGGTCTTCCATATGGAGGGTCGGGTAGTCGTGATCTATGTGACTCTACCCGCCGCACGAGTAACATTGCCTGCTCCTCGCCTATCATGCTCTGTCTTAAAGGCCCCACACAAACGACCATATATCCTATGGTCGTCCACCTGTAGATCTGTTCCTCTTGGACCTCTGCGTCATCTGTCTGCTTCCAGCTACATATGACTCTGTTATGTGACGTCTGGTGGTGGGTCTCGCTTTTGATGACATCTCAGCAAGGAATCTCTCTACCAAGAGTGCTCTCTCTAACACCCCATACTACATCGGGATGTTGAGATATACCATCAAAGCTCTGATCTCCCATCTGAGCCCCTGCTCGAAGGTCCGAGCTCTGAAGAAAGGGTCTTGCACCATGTCAGTGGAGTAGCGTGAGAGGTCAGTGAACCTTGCTGAATATTGAGTCACGGTCATGTTGCCCTACTACAAGTGGAGAATCTCCTGTATACACACTGAGCATATGGTCACTGAGATGAACTCTACCTTCAAAAGGCTCTTGAAGTCCGCCCATATGATAGTCATCTTATCATGAACCTAGAGCATCAAGCTCCACCATCTCCTCGATGCTGCCTGTAGAAGACTGGCTGCAAGGATGACCATAAGATCAGCTGGTGTCCCTACCAGTCAGAAAACTCTGACCACAGCCTCCAGCCAGTCCTCAATTGCCTGTGGATCCATCTCGCCCCGGAACCTCGATGGCCTCTGGCACTGGAACTCGTGCAATGCGCTCAATCAGCATGCACCCTTTGTTATTAGGGCAGGTGGCGTTGGCTACCCAATAGGTAGTGGTACTGCTGGTACACCACCAGACGGTACAACTGCCGAAAGGGGTCCATGCACCGAAGCCTCGTCACTCGGTGGGCTGTCATCGCATACTCTACCTGGAACCTTGGTTGGTTTTTTGTGTGGAGGCATCCTGAAAAGAAACAGGTGCACCACGGTCAATAAGTTATACCTGGTGAGCTAACTCAAAGAGACCACAAAGAAAACTTTTCAAAAACACACACCCAACTGGTGTTTTCATGCACTGAGTCGGTAATCAGAAGTCAAGTTCCTGGTGTATGGATATGCCGGCCGCCGCACCAACACTGGATTCCCCAAACTGAAAACCAAACTCATTACACTTAACACTATTTCTGAATCAAAAGATCAGATTCCAAGTTCTTCAGTAGAACTGACTCCTCTAATACCAATTTGTCATGACCCGTTCCCTAGGGCCCGTGTCGTGACTACCCCAAGCCTGCCTTCCATAGGCTAGGGGCTAGCGACTAGAACCGGAAATGCATATCCCTAAAACCAGGAAGGCATTTCCTTTTAACCTGAAAACGCACACAATCCAAGCACACAACAAGATACAAGCACAAGGTAAACTATATAGTAAATAGGGTGAGTATAGTAAGTAAAAGGTCTAGAATACAAGCCCAACTGGAAAGTACAAGTAAAACTGAAAAAAACTTCAGTGAACACCTGCCTAGGATCCTACATGAATGGTAGGTCCAGCTCTCGAACTGTGGTCTCTACGGTACGTCTCGTCTAATAGTCCACCTCCGAGCAGCCTCTAGTCCTAGAACCCTCAGTCTCTATCAATGATGTCTATCGTCTGCACAAGACACAACAAGGTTTGGGCATAGCCCGTACAGGGTTGAGTATAAAAATACTCAGTAGGGACCCCGAGACCCCGAATGTCTCTTATAATCCACAAAGGATAAACCACAAATAAACACCATAATGACAAATCACGAAAACAATAGTCAACTCTACTTAATATTCCTAAGTTATCAAGTATACCCATATCTTTCATGAGGAAACACAAGGCTCAACTCTTTATCCAAAAGCACAATTGTTCCATGAAGGAAAGAATACCACGAAGGTAAGTGCCACAAAGGTAACACCATAGAGAAGAATACAACGAAGGTATCACCACACAGAAGTGTACCAAAAAGGTAAAAACTTATCTCACACCAGGTATAACTTAAGTACAGAAGTATAGATGATTAACTGTATTTATGGATCATCTTATTTCGTCGATAAGCTCTGCTGTTGACCCACACAGATCAAAGATTACCCACAAAGGATCTGAATATGACCCACACAGGATCTGAAGATGTGCCACACAGGATCTAAAGATGACCCACACAGGATCTATTGATGACCCACATAGGATCGTTATATGTTGACCCACATAGGATCAAAAGATGACCCACACAGGATCTGAATATTCTTCAAGTACAGTCAGCCACAAGGTTCCCGCACTAAGCACGCTTGATTTCGGGAGGATCCACTCTTCAAGACATAGGTATCACTTAAACTTCCATGATGTCCCATGAACAAGTAACCCAAATGACCTCCACATAATAAGGTCCCCAACGCAATAGACGACGCGTCAATTGGATGCTCGGTCTGTAAGTTATTAGCCTTTTTGTCCCAAGGGCCCAGTTTGATTCGGGTTCGATCCAACCCGTACATACTCAAAATTTATCCAAAACACAATTATAGTATATCAAAAGGACTGTCTCGATCCAAGGATTCTAGCGTCGCAGACAGTTTGTCAAATGGACACCTGGTTCTCAAGATATGGTCAAAAGGGCATATCTGGGTCCAGATCGGTTTGGGTCCGGCCCAGATTGGCTGGACCGCGATGGGCCCAGCCTGCTGGGCCACGGTCCGGCCCGGTCCAAAAAGGGGGTGCCTCGCAGTTGGGGTGTCCTGCCGTGGCGGGGCCTTCCCTAGCCACCACCCGGGGGAGGCACCCCCAGGATTCCCGAAGGGTCTAGTTGGACCATTCGGCTTTGGCCAATACGGCGGCACCATGTGGCGTCACCTTGCTGGCACGCGGGACCTGCCGGAGCGGGTCCTGCTCGTCGTGATGCGGCCAGTCGGGGTGTTGGTCAGCGTCTCTTCTAGCGGCGCGACGGTGCCACTACTCCAACTGCGGTCGGCCGGGTGTCGACCGCCCTCCGGGTGCACCGCCACGGCTCAGAAGCTGTGACCTCCAACACCGGCGGTGTGGACGCGCGCCGCCCTAGGTTCCACGCGTCTGGCCAGCATGCCGGTTTCCACCCTCCTTCGCTATGGTCGACGGGCTGTGGCCTCCTTTGGCAGCGCGGTTGTGCCTCCGCCACCATCGCGGCCGGCCGGTGTGCAGGCTGCCTCCTTGTACCCTGTTGGCTTCAGTCGATGGTGTCGTTGTGTCGGCGGGCTTCCACGGGTCATCGGGTGAGATCTGGTCGCCCGTTCTTCATTTTGAAGGCATCAATGTTCAGATCGGGATGTCGTTGTCGCATCAATTTCATCAAGTTCGAGTTCCTCTCAACCCAAAGTTTCGCCCGTGAAGAACACGTCAAACAACAAAGTAGCAGAGGGATCGGGTCGCGTTCATTTGGCCCGCACCCTCCACGTTAGGTAGATAGCATGAAGATCAAGAATATTGAATCAACTTAAATTAACTAATAAAAATCATGAACAAACACTAACTTGATTGTTCTTTGGAGATGGTATGAGGAAGAAGATGAGGACGATGAAGGTGACACCGGAATTCATCGCTCCCGCAACACACTTCCGAACCGCGCTCCAACGTCAGTTCAACATTCTTGATCTGGAGAGATGTGCATTCTTCATTGGAGCTTCCAAGTTCCTTCCACCAAGAGTTCTCCACTAAATCATTTTTCCAACAATTCCCAACCACGAGAGGTGAGGAGACAATACCCCCCCCCCTAATGAAGTTTAATGACATCATTAATTAAACATTTAATGAAGTCATTTGTGGGGGGTTTCTAAGTGTTACACCACTTGTAACCAGGCATTTAATGCGGGGTATTAAATTCCCAACCTCCTTGGGTGGTCCCCACCATCGAAATTCAAAAGAGTGGTTTCAAGAAAAAATAAATAAATAAAAGATATTTATTTTATTTTTCAATTCTCCCATGAAAAACCAGAAATACAACTTTCAACCTTGACCTATTGTGGTCGATGTGAAGGCTCCCTTAAGTGAATATCGGCACTACGAGTTCAACTGTGTCCTCAGATTTCAATTCTGAGCACCGGTTTAAAAGTTAAAAATTCGAACTCGCATGTTAACTGAACATACTTAAATAAAGTTTGGAAATTCATTCCGGCCACTCCGGGCCTCAGAATCACGTGCCGTCAAATTTCACAGACTCGTAATACTTCCATATAAAAAAATTACATGGAAAAATCTGGGTCTTTACAGGATTTTTCTCTCCCATTTAAGAAATTTTGCTGTTTCATCAATCTAAATAAGGAAAAAAATTATTTTATAGTATAATTTGTTCATAATTGTTATTATTATTCATTTTGAAAATAATTTCTATTATAATTTTGCGTAAGGAACAAAAGGGTGTATTTTAAGGACACATTAAAATATAGGTTAAAGATTATTCTATTACTTTAATTTTATTTTTATATTGATAAAAATATAATAACTCGTGTGGAGGGGGATTTCACTTATTTCACACCAAGGACTAGCCACTCAATTTAAGTTGTGAACCTTATAAAAATATTAGTGTCATTGGTTTATTGATTTTGTTTCATTTATAACTGATCAAAGAGATATATAGGGGAGAGTTATTGAGGGATATGTCTAGGGATTTTTATTCTTTAATAATAATTAACTACATTGACTAAAATCAACAAAAAGGTAAATATTTCTTATATCACTAATTCACCTCCCCCTCCTTAGTGATCATTTTTAATCCTCATAATCTTCATTTCCATACTTGTTACTCTTATGGTACCCCTAAGAGTATAAATATCTTGAGGATTCTATATATTTATTCCTCTTCTACCAATAGGTTTGTCTCCTCATCATATATTGATAAGTTTTCCTATTATAATCTCTGATGTGGATCATCATTATCGAAACACCATTTCCTCCAACATGGATGATTTTTTTATGGTCATACTCAATTTTTTATAGTACCTCAGGTTCTATTTCATATCCGCCATATGTGTTGGCCTCTCTACTATTCAAATTCTATGTACATGAAAATATATATTTCTCTTCATGGTGGAATGTCTCTGAAAAAAATTAGCATAAAAAAATGCATGAAAATTCTTTTTGAGAACCTTTAAAACCTATTACATGTAAAATATAGGATAAAATGTTTTTAATGAGGTTGTAAATACTTTAAAAATACTAGAATAAAATTTATATTTTCAAAAACAAGTATTAAATTTTAATTCTCAATATGGCATGTGATGGATTTCTTTGGTGTTCTCGATTTATTCCCAATACATATTTATTTTTATTCTCACAAAAACTTGTATATGAGTTACTAAAGTTTTAAATTAAAGTGTGATAAGATATTTTATTTATTTATTCAAAAAATTCTCATATTTATTTTTCTAATAATTGTACTTATTTTTTAAAAAATTAATATAATTACTTAGTGAAATAAATTTATGTTAAATTTATGAAATTTTATTTCATTATGTTAACAATTAAAATAAATATGGATCATTATTATATATGATTTATTATTATAATTTTACTTTCAGGTAAGCCTTTATTTGGAGAGATTAGTATTATAAAAAGTTTTAAGATTTTAGCTTAAACTTATGAATCAAGTTGAAGTAAATATTTAACATTACAAGAAAGCTAAAAATTTGAAGTTACACTGACACAATTAGAAGGAACACAAGTTTAATCATACACAAGTAACTGTTATATGAGATCACTATTATATATAATCAAAATGTATTGTTTACACTTATTAAATTCATTTTTAAAATGTTTTATAGCCACATAATTATAATTTCCACACTAGATATATTTTTATTTGATACTACTTATTAAATTAAATATCAAATCCATAGATTAAATTTTGTTTATTATATTTTTGACATATTATTTCATATTATTTTTTATGAAATTTTTCAATTTTTTAGCATGATTATTTTTGATATTTTCTTTAATATTTGAATGAACAACCAAAGAAAGATTTTAAATTATAGAATATTAATTAAAAAAATAAGTATACACACATATTGAGACTTACCAAAGATATTGAAATATGATCTTCGGATATTATTTTTTATATTAATATAATTTTTCATCATCAAGCTAATAAACTACTAATTTTAGATCCAGGGTTGTAGCAATTTATTAATTATTTTTCTCTAATTAGATATAAATTTTTTTCAATTATTTTCTTGACATAATTAAGTTTCATTTATGTATTCTCATTTCTATTTTCTATAAATTATACACCAATTATTCTTGGTGTGGGGATTAAGACCAAGGTAATTTCTTATTATAAATATCTTTGGAAAACATCTTGAATTTTATATTCTTGAGCATCTATTTTTTGTACTCGGCTATGAATACTACTTTTTGAAATGATCTTGAAATTAATCTCATTAAGTCCACTTTAGGTATTAATGAATAGGGGTAGGGGACCTTCATTGGTAACCCCAATCCACTATAAAACATCATGTTTTTTATGCTTGATTTCTTTATTTTTGTTTCTACTATAAAATCAGTTTTGATATAAGAAAAAACGAATAATAAAATTTATATTATAAAGGATTTAAATTTTTAAATGATAAATTCACCCTAATATTTATTTATTTGAATACTTATTGGGATAATGTTTGGTATAATATATAAATCTTTTATTCTCAAAATTGATAAGATTAAAGTGATTTTATTTTTCAATTTCAAATGGAAAATACAAATGAACAAAAGTAAATTTTTATAAAACCATATTTTAATGGATAAAATCGTGAGTGCTGAAAAAAAATGATTACTTATATAAAAAATATTGGTTAATTGTATTTATGAAAGTTATTAAGGATTATATGATTCCTAATAGTGAACTTGGATTGTGGAGTATTTTAAAAGAGGTTAAATATGATTTAAACTTTAGAGTTATGAACAAAATTATTTATTTTCTTAAATCATATAATATTAATATTTTTTTCAATATCTATTTGTTGATTATATATAGGAAAATATTATTGATTATTATGAAATAACTTTCAATGTTGAATTGATATATAACATAAGATAAATTTTGAAATTTTTAAAAATATTGATGGATAGAACATCACACAAATGAATAGAAAACTCATTTATATTTTTTAAAATGGATTTTACTTACGACATATTATAATATCTTGGGATTCCTTATACCATTACCTTGCATATTTCTGGTGGTGGATGTGTCAGGGAAGGCTTGAAGGATGTTTGGTGGGAGTTAGAAATAGTTTCAAGAATTTTTTTTTTCTGGAACCCTAAATCGTGTCATAGTAATTAGGAAATACGGTGTGATCATTTTTTTAGTGAAGAGGGGTTATAATGGTACTCTTTGTTGTAGAGTATGAAGGATATGTGAGATTTTTGTATCACTCTTTGTCAGAGTGTAAGGTCAGCTATAGTATGATGGATGTTTGTTATATTAAGAATGACTATGGGGTAATCTCACATAGGTTGGTTGTGGTATGAAATCTCTTAATTTATTCTTACATAAGATAAATTGATCCATGGAGAAGAATATTATTGCATGGTGAGTCTAAAGGTGGCATGGGGTTAATATTATGTGAGGGATATCACAACATGACTATTCTCGATGTGTCATGGAGTCTTCGGTAGTTTTTTTCTTCATTATACCTATATGAGGTTTGTTACTCCATAGTACCATTTCTTGAACCATAATTTCAGTTAGGGTGAATTTTGTTTGAGGGGGAGAATGTTGATGATTTCATTACAATCCTCAGTATTTCAAGTGTTTCAATGTATCCACCTTGGTTTCATTATGGCCTAATTTAATTATGTCAATTTTAAATTGGTTTAACCTCTGATATTCAAGGAATATCACATCATGAAATTAAAATTGGGTCTTCATTATTTCATGAAGACTCATTTCACACCATTATCTTCTATTTTTAGTTTAATTATAAATTCAAAAGAACATTTGGATTTCATTCCATTTCCATAACTTTTCATCAAAATGAGGATGATAAGTGATATGTACTTGGAGATATTTTAGTGTTCTTTAGTGGATTATGTTCCTTGTCTTCAAGATACCACTATCCTTGAGATATATGTTGATTCCTTTTCCTCTTCTTCTATGTTTTTTATTATTCTTCCTTCTTGTGGAATCTATGGAAAAGATTTTAGTTCAGTTTAGGTAATGTTGGGTCAATTATTTGATGGATATTTTTTTATTATAGGTTGTTGAGGTTTTTTCTTATGTTTTCGTATCCTTTTTATCATTATCCTCTCCTCAATTTTTCACTACAATCTTGAAATATCTGGTTAAGGTGGGGGATTCAAGACTTATTCTTATTAAATTATGTGTGAATATGGATAAATGATACTTTTATTTTCATTGTTTGGATAATGTTGATTATACTAAATAAGATAATGAATTATATTGATGATATTTATAGTAAAAAGGTTTATTTGTATGTTCTTACAAGTTCTTATGGTTTTTTGGTAATTTTTATCTATTTATTTGATGGTTGCTTCTATGATAGACCTTGTTTTATACATTTGAATGATTGGATCACCTCCCATAAAAGGTTAATCACTTAAATATAGTAATTAATTGGTGCCTTGGAAAATATGGAAACCATTATTAATATGATTATGTTTAAAATTTTGATCTTATATGAAATTAATCTTAAGAATAATATTTGATATTATTTGTTACTAAATTTATAATTAATTCCTACAAGTTGGTTGTGTTTATTATTATTTTGGTTAGAGTGGTTTTGATTAGGGGTTTTGTGGTAATTTTTGGGATATTATTGTGGTATGTCTATGGTGGTTTTGAATATATAATTTGATGTGGTTGGTTTGGCCTAGTTGATGTGGAAAGATGAGGAATAATTTTATAGTGGTTGATTTTGGATGGTTCAATGGATGTTGGAATGGGTTGTGTGGTGGCATATGTGGTGAGGAGTTTAGTTTTCATGGGTTGTGCAGTAGTTTCTTGGTAGAATAGAATATGGTTGCAATTAATTTAATTAGTAAGTAAAATGGGTTTGAAATTAACAAGTGATGGGATGATTTAGGAAATAAAAATGGTTGGGATGAAAATATAAAGGTGGGAATAAATATGGCTGATGATTAATGAATATTTTGATATTAAATATTGTTAATAAATGAAATGTGACTAATAATGGTAATTTAGGAAATATTAATGTTGAATGAAATTAAAATTTAGTTATATTGTTATTGATATCTTATGTGAATAAATGTGGTTGTCTTGTTTCATAGTGATGGTAGTGGTTATTAACAAGTGATAGTAAGGATGCATTGGTTATTATGGGTGATAGTAGTGTTTGTTTGGTGTGAATACTTAGGTTAGGATTGTGTGTGACTAATATAAAACTTAAATTTTCTTGATATTTCTTATGCACCACCACCTGAGTCATGTGAAATTACCAATGCCTATATGTTTTTGGGTTTCAGGTGTTTTCCCCAATATCCAAGTAATAAATGGAATTAATTGATGACTTCTCCCTCTTCCCAACTCCCCCTTCATATGTAGTCTGGATATTGATGTCTCTTGTAATTTATATATTTACAGATTGTAATGGTTCTATGTTTTTCGATATATATACTATTCGGCCCAGATATGTGGTTGTGATTGGATGCATTGTGGGGTTTTTCATAGTAGGATAAGGGAACGAGATTAATTTCCTTAATATTCATGATAAATTACTATGATGAGGATGTGAATTTTGGTTATTATGTGGTTGTT
This sequence comes from Viscum album, assembly GCA_963277665.1. NCBI lineage: Eukaryota > Viridiplantae > Streptophyta > Magnoliopsida > Santalales > Viscaceae > Viscum > Viscum album. The sequence continues at coordinate 1,069,515,366 of OY728121.1, read as the reverse complement.
GTGTTCGGTATGTGGTTGTGATATGTGGATTTTTGGTTATATGATTATATGGAATGGGTTGAAGCACAAAACATATGTCATTGGGGTGTGAGAGAGACTAGATTAGTGGGGAAGTGGATTTAATTTATCTCCTTAACATGTATATTATTTTGATAATATGTTACTATACTTGGATGTGATATTAGATGTGTAATACTTAGTGAGTTTTCATGATATTTAACCTGAATAGTTGTGTGTTATTTTTACTTTTTATTCACTAAGCCATTAGTATGATCATTCTACATTTTCATAGGAGATTCTGGGGAGGACCCTACATAGTATATTTGTATTATCACCCTTATATATATATATATATTATAGGCTTCTAAGAGGAAATTTTTTATTGATCTGGACTATACTAGCTCATGGAGGTCAAGAATAGTGTTGTTGCCACATCCATGGGAGATTCATTTTGGTATTTTATTTTAGATACCTAATTTATGTGTGAAATTTACATTAATTATAATTCAGGTTTAATTTATATTATATGGAGTTTATTGGTGGTTTTGTAATATGTTCCTAGTGTTATGAGAGTAATGCCTCCTATTTATGTGCGATTATAGACTTAGTGTTAGTCATCAATTTGTGGCTTATTGGAAGTGGGATTTGGGGGGTCACTGTAATCTTCTTTTTAGGACCAAGAGGTTTTCTTGATAAAGGAGGACATGATAGAGTATTATTATATCTATGGTTGATATTTATGATGGATATTTGAGTATTGAACCGGTAAGGACTACATATTTTTTGTAGGGAAATAGTATCGATCAAACTAAGCATGTGAATTAACATGGGAGAGAGGATGGGACATATAAATTTAAGGCCCCCAGTGATCTTACACATAGACATTAATCCTACTAAATTTTCTATGAATGATGATTCTGGTTGTGAGGTTGAGACATAGGAAATGTAAATGCATCATATTATTTGCACATTTATTATAATTGGGGTGATTTTAGGGAAGTAAAAATGAATCTAATTAAATGAACCTAAATAAATTCCATTTTATTAATATTGTAAGGTTTTTTATCTATTTTATAGATATATGGATTTTATCATCAGCATGTTGTTCTAGTTATCAATCTATAGTAGGAAGGACTTGTTAACTGTGGGAGGGTCTTTCAGATAGAGGAGGATGAGTCTTAGAGGAATACATTGTGTGAGTTCTAGGGTCAGATCTTGGTGAAGTATGAGGGGTATATATCGGATCAGGTGATAGAACATCAGCTAGTGGATTTAGAGATTTATTTTAGTCTGACCTATGCTAGGATGGAGAATTAAATCTCGTTGTTTATTAATCAATTGAGGGTAATAGTGTGTCAGTAGTGTATATTGTTTCTTGGGGAGAATGTGGAATCATCCCTCTCATGGGATGACTTCTAAAAGTAGTTTTTTCATATCTTGTTTCTTTGATGATGAATTTGGATAGGTAGTACTATTTTCTTTCTCTTCAACAAGAGATCATGAGAATGTGGGACCTCAATATTTGGTTCAAGAACCTTCACTATTATGCCCCCGATATTTTCAAAAATAAAGAGTCCATAGTGAGATGTTTTTGAGGAGGCATTGAATCCCTCTATTTAGTGTCGGGTTACCCCATTTATATTTCCTACATATCTAGTTGTTCTAACTAAGTTAGATGTGATTGATATGTTACAAATGCATTTTGGATCATCTTAATAAGTGATTCATCAAAACTTCCTATGGAGTAGATTTTTTTGATGGAGGATCTCAAATATTAGAGTAATCATGTTTTTGATCGAAATTAAATCAAACTCATTAATCTTAATAATGCCTCTCTAGATACGATATCTCTTATTAATCTAGTAGGGTCTCCATTCCATCATTATTTTCTTATGTAGTTCATGTAAATTGGATATTTTAGTGGTCGATCACCCTTAGTGGTCAGTGCAGTGTAAGTGGTTAGCTTCTAGTGAAACCTTAGCTGCAGGTACCACTAAGACCTTATCAGCAATAGGGTTAGAATGAATTTATTAAATAAAGGGAATATAGATTAGTTCTAGGATATACTTATGATATTCCCCCACACACATGGACATAGGGTCAAGAATGGTCATAAATGTGTTCATCATCATATATAAATAAGAAAAGGATCAAGGTGCCACCAGCTGCATGTCATGGATCTTCCAGACCCAGGTGGGGTAAGGATCTTTCAAGGTATCATATTCTTATCTTATACCTTGGATTTATATTGGTTTCATTATATATTTTTCCATTAGTTTATTGAAATTTCATTGGTTTTTTCCTTGGTAAACAAGGTAGAGAGGCTTTCAATGCTCATGGTGTTGAAAATTCATATTGGAGGTTAGTTTAATTTGAATCATGTCTGTAAAGTTAGTGAGATGAATATAGGGAAGCATAATTTATTGGTGAATTTATTTTTTTCTTTAGATAAAAGATTATTATTTCATTTTTTGTGTGGATTTTTTGTACATTGTATGTGTGGTCATCAATTAATTTTAGAGAAGGGTTGTGTTCTATGATTTCAAAGTCCAGTGTGAGGTGTACATTGATGAGAGGGACTGTAATATGATTTTTATATATTGGGAGACCATATATTCTTAGCTAGTAGAGTTGAAATTTTTCTCGACGGAGGTTTGGGAAGTGGTTATTTCATAATTTTTCATTGAGTTGTTGGATCTTTACCTTATGGTATTGTGATATTATATCCTCAGTATTGTATCGTGTTAATAATAGAGTTTCAGTCTGGTGTATCTTTAATTTTAATGGATATATATTTTATGGAACATTATGAGTTATGGGATATTATGATTTAGATCAATTATTTGATTTATAATTGTTACATTTATCCTTGTGTGTCACCTTTTGGTGCTCAGGTATTATGTTTTAAGAATTAAGACAGTAGTTTGATGTTGTGCATAGAATAATGGTGGTTGAACTAGGTGATAGTTAAGAACCATTATCCCCTTAAAAGGATATATTATATGTTTTCTCAGGTGAAGGGAGAAAACTAGTTCTCAAATATCAATCTATGATCAACTTATCATCAAATAATTATAGAGGAGGAGGATTTGTTGAAGATTACTTTTAGGTGTCATTATGGGAACTTTACATTTTTATTATGTTGTTTTATGTCAAAAACCACACTAATATTTTCATTAGACTCATGAAAATTATATTTCATAAGTTCCTAGATAAGTTATTTTTAGTTTTCATCGATGACATACTTGTGTACTCTGAGTTATAGGGGGATAATGTTGATAATCGGAGGACCATTTTAGGAATTATTCAGCAGAGTAATCAATATGGAAAGTATTCCAAGTATAAACCTTGTAAATGTGAGGTTAATTTTATTAATAATTTGGTGTTTAGGTAGGGAGTGTAAGGTAATCCTTCGAATATTAAAGCAGCTATTTCTTAGGTGGAACCCAAGAATGTTGCATAGGATCATGATTTCATTTTAATTTTAAGATATTATCATAGGTTTGTGTCCAGTTTTTATTGTATTCTGGCCCGTTTAATATTCCTATATAGAAAAAACTAGTCCTTCTTCTAGATTGATCAGTTTTATGTAGTTTTCAACAACCTAAATGAGAATTTGTTAAGTTCTCATATCCTTCGTCTTCTAGTGGAGGGAGTCATGTTTGACATTTTTTACGATTCTTATCATATCATTTTAGTTTTTATCTTGATTAAGTAGAGGGTTGTGGTATCATATGGGTATTATCATTTACTCCCTCATGAGAATAAATATTCCACTCATGATCTTGAGTTGGTATTAGTGGTGTTTTCCTTAAATCTATGGTGATATTACCTCATTGGTGAACACTTTGTGGTCTTTAAATATAAAAAAAATTGAGATATATCTTTTCACTATAGTATATAAATCTATATTATGGGAGGTGGATGAAGTTTATAAAGGATTATGACTATAATATATCCTACACACTAGGGTAGTAGAATGTAGTTTTGGATGCAATGAGTAAGAAGTCAATGGGATATGTTGTTATAGAGTCTAAAAATTCATATAGAGTAGTGGAGGAACATAAAATAATGAATAATTATGTGGATGAGGCTAATGGTAGAAATTTCCTATACCATACGATAGTGAAATCATGATTTTAATAGTGGGTATAGGATTCTTGGGGGAAAGAAACGAGGTAAGAGGTTTTTTTAAATCATGTCTTTTATGGTGATTCTCATAAGATACGGTTAAAGGATGATCATCATTGGGTGTTGTTTTGAGGGAAGTTATTAATTCTATTGGTGATAACAAAATTGATTCTGTAAATGATTCATATCTCACCTATAGTAGTGCATATTGGTGTCTCTAAGATTTATCATGTTCTGGAGAGTTATTTATGTTGGTCACGAATAAGGCGGTCAGTGGAATATTTTTTTCATAGTGTTTAGACTTCTAGTGGGTGAAGGCAAAGCAATATTTTCCTAGAAGTTTTTTATATCCATTGGATGTTCCTAATTAAAATAGTGAAGATATATCCAGGGATTTCATAACTAACCTATCTCGATCTCAAGGAATATGTGATACTATTTGAGAAATCATTGATTAGTTGAAAATTTTGATTAACTTCTTGGTGATCAAGGAGTTGAGTGTGCTGGATGCTTTGGAAAAGCAGTTTGTGGATGAGATATTGAAGATTTATGGGATTATAAGGATTATTATCTCTTATCAGGATACTCATTTTACATCATGCATTTATGGAGGTATTTGGTTTTCTTTCAGATCTTAGTTACAAATTAAAACTATGTTCCATCCACAAATGTAAGGTCATATTGAGTGGAATATTCGGACATTGGATGACATGTTTCATTCATTTATTCAGTATTTTTTTAGTTCATGGGTGAAGCACATACCCTTTGTTGAGTTTACCTATAACAATATTTCTCACTCATCCATTAAAATGTATCTATTTAATTCATTATATATATATCCATGCATATCTCTATTATTCTAGATCGAGGTTAAAGAGTTGGAAATCCTTAGAAAAAATGTGTTATAGAGAATAACCAAGAATATTAAGATGATTCAAGGGTAGATTAATGTGGATCAGGACTATCAGAAGCCTTATATTTATGGAATGAGGAGACCTCTAGAGTTTTGTTTTGGAGGAAATATATTATTTAAAGTTTATCCTCATCATGGGTAGTGGAGGATTTATTAATGGAGTAAGATCTATGTTTGATTTATTAGTACTTTTGAGGTGATTGAGATCATTGTAAAAGTGGTGTATTGGTTAGACTTTCCCCAATATATGGATTGGATCCATGATGGATTATATGTTACATGGATTCATTGGTATCTTCACGATGACTCCCATGTCATTAATTGAGGAAATTTGGGTGTTGGGGATTATGTGACATTCATAGAGTAGTCAATTGATATTCAAGATCATCCAAAGGAGAATCTTTTTCATGGGCACATCATTCCCTTGATTCATATCATGTGGAGGCATGGTAGTTTAGAGGATTGTACATGGTAATTTGAGTCAAAAAATCATGATCATTATCAAAATATTTTTTAATTTTTTTTTCTTGATGATGAGATGATTACATTGATCTGATTTGACTAAGATTATTTATCCTTGTGTTGTCTGAGTTATGTTGATAGAATCATTCCTATTTTAGAGTTATCACCTAGATATAATTGAGTTTTTTGGTTGAGGTTTCCATTTGTGTTGGTTTTAATTCTCGATAAAGAGAATATTTTGATAGGTAACTAATGTAATATTTTGGGCTTCCTTATGTTGTTAAAATTCATCTTATGGATGTTTGAGTTGTCTGGGAAGTCTCTAAGGAGGTTTATTGGGAGATAAAAGTATTTTTAATCTTATTTTTCTATTTCTAACCTGAATCACACTATGGTGATTAGGCATTGGGGCATGATCAATTGTATAGTGGAGAGCGGATGTTGTGGAATGGTTTCTTGTGGTGCAGGGAGGATTCATGTAATTTAGTTATGACTTTGTCATAGAGTAGAAGGATAGATGTGGAATTATGGATTTTTTATGGTATTAAATCATTTGGGTTAATATTATATAGGTTGGTTGTGGTATTAACTATATTTAATTAATATTTTGTAAGATATATTACACCATAGAGAGTGGAGTTGTGGTGTGGTGAGTCTTAAAGTGTATCAAGGATAATTTTACATGATTGATATCATGGAATGACTATTCTCACTATTCAATGGGGTCATGGGTGGTCTATTTTATTAGTTCTTCCCATATGATATTTATTGTATTGTGATACATTTTTTACCATGTTTTTATTTGGGGTATGTCGTGTTTGATAGAATAAGTTTGAGGATTGCATTGTGATCCTAAGGAGTTTGAGTGTTGTGGTGTAGACACCTTGGTTTTTCATGCCCCTATTTAATTATATTGATTTTAAAGTGGGTTGACCTTCAATATTTGGGTGATATCAGGCCATACATTTCAAGATATTAATCTCCTTGTGATCCAAGTCGATTCCCTCTACTCCTCTTCTTCATTATCTCTTGTTATTCCTTCTTAGGGAGTCCTTAGTAGTGGTGTTGGTTCGGTTTTTTGGATGTTTGGTTAATTTATTGATAGAGTTTTTTCTATTATAGGTCACTAATGTTTTACTTGCATGTTCTTGTCATTTTGATCATCTTCATTTCCCTAATCTTTTCCTATGATCTTCAAAGATTTGATTGAGGAATTGGATTAAAGACTTATTATTCTCTAATTATATGTGAATGTGGATAAATCATACGTTTTCATTGGTTGGATAGTATGGATTATGATAAATAATATAATTAATTAGATTAATGAAATTGGTGTTAAATGTGGTTGATTTTCATGTGTTGTGATGGATCATGTTAAGTACACATATATATATAGGTTTTAATGGATCAAGTCTTTGGTGTATATATACCAACTAACTTGGTTATGTGGTTGTGGTGTGGATGTATGGTGGGGATCATCTATGGTAGGAGGAGCATATGAGGTTGAAGTCCTTCATGTTCATGATAACATATTATGTTGAGAATATGGTGTGTGGTTGTGATGTGGATATGGTGTGTGGTAAATGTGGTTTTGATATGTGGATATGTAGTTATGCTGTTATATGAAAGGGGTTGAAGCACATGACATTTGTTGTTGGTTTGTTAGAGTGTCCATATCTAGGGGGAAGTGGTTGTTGGGTACCTCCTTAATATATATATTATTTTGTTAATATGTTTCTATACAGGGATGTGATATTTGTTGAGTGATTATTGGAAAGTTTTAGTGATAATTTACATGGAATGGGTGTGTATTGGTTCCATTATTTGTTCACTAAGGCATTAGTATGCTCCTTCCATATTTTCATGAGTGGATTTTGTGATAATCCTACTAAGTATATGTGTATACTCACCCCTATATATTTATAAATCTATTTTACATGTTTTTAAAAGGAAGTTGGGGATAAATAGTGGTTGTCTTAGCTCAGGGATTATATGATCAGTGTTGTTATTACATTCATAGGAGGTTCATTTTGGTATTTTATTTTGGAGAACTTATTTATCTATGACGTTTACATGCATTGTTATTCTAGTTATATTTATATTTTATGTATTTTATTGGTGGTTTTTTCTTATGTTCCTCTAATTTTGAGGGTAATGCCTCCTATTTATATGTGATTATTCCCTTGGTACAAATCACCAACCTATGACCTATTGGAGGTGGTCTTTAGGGGTCACTCTTATATTTATTATAGGATTGGTAGGGGTTCCCATTAGGGGTGGGTCATGAAAGCTATAATTCCTATATCTGTTCAAAAATTGAAAGTTCTTTTTTTTATTCTCTATGGAGTGGGATATTTGTTTCTAGTATACAATCTACACCTGTAAATAAGATGAAAATAATGAATTCTATTTGAACCTTTATAATTTATAAATCTAAATATCAATCTAAATTGGATGAACATAAATTGGTTAATAAATAAAGTGTATCTCTTAAATTTATTCCTATAAAATGTGAAAATAAATTCAAAATATATATTCTCTAACTCTATATTGAAGGGAGTATTGTTATTAATTTTAGATATGAATGTTCTTAGATTTATATAAAATTTAATAAGATGTACAAGAGGATAAAAGTTTTCATAAAACCTTCTAATAATATTAAAAATAATTTTGGTACTTCTAAATAAATTATATGTTGAATGATGGAACTTTTAAATAAGTTATATAATATGAATGTAAGTATCTTGTTCACATAAAACCTGATTTTCCTCTATCGAAAGATAAGAAAATTTACAAAAGGAAGTTTTTAAAAATATATGATTATATAATAAAATAAATAAATTAAATGAAAGATTCTTTGAGTACAACTAATAATTTAAGTGATGGGTTTAATTATGAATAAAAAAATGATCAATCCAATCATTGAATTAATATGTTTTTAAGGCCTGAAATGAAGAAGTATTTTATTTTTGATATTTTATTTTTTGATAATGATGATTATTAGTAAGGATGGTTTAATTAATATTGTTCCATTATTGAAAGTAAGTTTTATTCCATGGATAAGGAATATAAATTTCTTATGAAATATTGTGATAATGTTGTTGTAAAAAAGGATTATTTTTTAAAAAATAATTCTAAAATTAAATTAAAATTGGTTATTATAACTACTTCTTAGAATGAAGTTTTAACTAATGATATTATGTCTATTCCAAAAAAATTAAAATAGTTTATTACTAAGTTTACTCATAGAATAAACCTACATAATTTCTTGTTAGTCAAAATCATGCTAGAAATAGACAAGGAATTGTATATTCTACTCAAGATCCATATTTTTATATAAATTATTTTATTATTTAAATTAGTAGAAAAATCATGTTTACTATTATATGATATTAATTTGGTTTATTTAGTCATTATGATAATAATTAAAATATTATTTTGACATAATATAGTGATGTGAAGCATGCCCATTTTTCAATTACCTATAAATTTACATAGTATGTTGTAAAATAAATTAAGTCTAAGAATATATAGGTTCCCAAATCCGTTATTATTTACACTTACAGATCCAAAATTATATATCTATCAAAACAACTAGTTATCTAAATTTTTTCATGGAATGATCCATTAAAATATAAATGTAAAGTATTATATAGATAATAGTTATTCTAAGAATATGATGGATAATTTTTCTAATTGTTATTATATCCCAAAAATTGAAAAAAGAACAATGGATTTTATAGATTTTACAAAAATAAAAAATATTGGTGTTAGTTCTATTGGAAATCCTATAACTATTTTCATTAATATAGTTCTTTATATTGAAGGATTAATGAATAACCTAATAAGTATTTCTAAAATTTTTTATTATGGTTATTATAACAACCCTATCCCAAATACCCAAATAGTACTTGAATCCTAACCACGACTTAATCCAAGGGAATTCTCCAATCCCTAGGGGTTGAAGAGTAGCACTACAGGTCTCAACATACATGTGAGGAATAATTTACCTACTATAATTATACTGATAATTCATAATCATTTTCTCTCTACAAATTGGTAAGACACACCCATATATTAGATGCCTCTAAGTTAAACAGATAACACACCTTGTAATAACTGAGTAATAACATAATAAAAATAAATAAATATCTATATGAATATAAAAATAATATAAATAAGGCAAAAAATAGGCATACATATAAATCCAAATACCATAAGAAAAACCAAAACTATATCCTAGAACTGAAAATTATTCGAAATCACTCCTTTCAATCATGGACACCCACTTTAATAAAAAATGGATACTGAAAAAATGAACTTAGACCAACATTCCACTATATAGAAAGGCATACAGTAACCATCAACATGCCTCCCATAATTGAACTAAAATAATTAATGTTGCATTCCCATCATAATTTCCATGAAGGGTGTAAGAAAATACATGCTAAGTAGGTCCCCAATAACATTAATTAACACAATAATGAATGTAAAAGTGTATGCATGAACATGAATACTCACTTATATAAATATATAGTAAAATTATTTTGCTGGAAATAATAAATCAAACATGGAATGGGTAACATTCATATAGTATTCAAATTAAATAAAGGATATAACAAAATAACTTCCTATACTAGGGAAGGGAAATATCACAGCATGGTCCTAGTAAAGAGAAGTATATACTAGAGTCATGGTATAATCCAATCCCATGTGAAGGGGAAGGGGTATACAAATTCAAAGCACCAACAGCCCATCCCATAGAAAGGGTAAGGTGTATACTCGGTCAGGTTATTACAACCCATCCCATGTATTGTATATTATTAAGAAATTTATAATATATTTAAAAGAAAAATAAATAAATATTAATGTATATAAACATTCTCAGTGTATTATAGCATTATCATGGTTATCATTTTAGAAAAAATAGACACAGACAATACTATAAATGATATACATACTTAAATTTATTACATTATCCAGCACACTATCAAAAAAAATTATAAACCATATATAAACATTTAATAACGAACAACTAATTAAATAAATATACATTAGATAATCAAACCAATTAAGCAATAAAAAATCCAAACATGGTATGTGTTATGGAATAATATTTCCCTCAAAGTGTTCCAGTAACAGGTTGGGCTAAACATGAGCTGAGGAGTGTGTACCTAATATGTTAAACTAATTTCTCATTGAACAAGGCACTAATATTGGTGAGGGAAATAAAGAGGTGTATTAATGAAAAATTAGGAAAGTTATTAAGGTTATTATTGGTCATAAATAGTATATAATCATAGTAACCTGAATAAGGAATAAAGTGAGTTATGGAAGTTGAATTTAAAAGTTGATTTAAAAGTATTATTCCTTTCGATATAAGTTTTCCATCCTTAAAAGTTAATTTAGTAAAAAAATATTTTAAATAAATTCATTTATAATTCTTAAAAAAATTCACCTTAAACCTTTATTATAAAATAAAGTCACATATGATTTTCATTAAAATAGTTACTGAGATTCCCAGTTGATCATGCAATCACACTAAGTGGGGGTGAATTAGTGTGAACCAATTTTACTGAATTGCTAAACTTGATTTAACCCCTTATAAATTATAACCTCTTCACCTATTAGGATGAATGGATATTTTTAATGGTACCCAACAAAACACACAACAAGAAAAGTAATAAATGAAATAGGACAAAACACACATAGTATTTACAAGGGTCACCCTTGATGTGGGTGACTACATCCTCAATAAATTTAGTTTAACTTTGAGATACGAATAAAAAATATAATTAAAAGTGAATAAAATAGGTATGGTATCATCTATGAACCTAAAAACTATTTCCCAATAGTTAGTTGTATATAGAAAGTTTATTTATACTTAATCCCTCTATTTTACAATGGGTGTTCTAACCTTTTATGAAGAATTTATTCTTATTCACTCTAGGATACTCTAACATCAAAGGAAAAATATTCTTCCTAAAATTATGGACTTTGAATTCTAGAATATAATTATCTATATTGGATTGCATGTCAACATATTCTCAACTTCACAATGATCAATGCATGTATATCATTATGAGAGCACACTTTATCTTATCCCTCAACAAATAGATATTATTTTGATAATGAAATAATTATCTCAACTCCCATCGACATAGGATAATATCTATTAGTATTTTATATTTTTTTCACTCCCTTTTTATTCTTCCTTTGACACTTAAGATATCTAATTGTAGCACTTTGGTAGTTTCTAAATTCCTCATTTATCTTTTTTAACTCATATTCTTATTTATAGACTCGTCAAGATAACATGGATAATGATCCAAAATAGAAATATGGAAAATATCTTTAAATAAGGCATCAGGGTCTTCATTAAAACCTTTTCCTTTTCTTTCAGTCAAATATCCTCTAAGAATAATGCAACAATGATTCTCTAAGATGTATAAATATATTTTTTATTCAAACCTACTACAATATCATTTAAGTAACTTCTAATATCTTGATTATATTGTTATTTAAATTTTACATAGATTTTGGATTCCCCCTACTATGTCCTAATAAGAATGGTTGAATGGTCAATATGGGTGAATTGACCCTTTTAAAATAATTTCAACCACTTATCAAAGTTAAGTTAATGCAACAAAAAAGTACAGAGAAATGAACATTGGGATTTTTATAGTAGCACAGATCTAAATGATCCTACTCTACTCTTAACCCCTCTCACGTACTGAGATAGATATAACACATAATAATGGACTCTATGACTTTTTAAGAGAGATCATATACCATTTACAACTTCATTTTAAACCCCTAGAGGCACAACCCAAGACAACAGCCTTTTGAACACATTATTGCTTAACCCAATCAAATTTCATTTTTCACACCTAGAGGAACAACCCATAAGCTACCTTTTAAGTGGTTGAAGAAACCAAACATTATTTTTAACCAGACATATGAGTGATCGATCTCCTTTCCTTTTACCAGCGATGGAAGAACTCGTACCTTTTGTATAACGTAACTTCTACCTTTTATGGGAAGTATAACTTGGTACAATTACACACATAGAAAATAGTATAGATAATTAAAACCAAAGTACCAGAAAAAAATTTAGGATCTAAGTGTTGTAGTAGCAATGTTCTCCTGATCGACAAAAGATCAAATGATTGTAGTTTGGTTGAGAGAAATATTTGATCTCTAAATTATATCACATGGTTAAAGAATGTACTTAACCTCATGTGTATTTTAATTTATATTGTTAATATCCTTATATATATTTCATATTTGTGAAAAAAATCAATGAATGAAGCCTATTTAATTTCATCATTACTAAAGAAACATTTGATTTCTTCATTAAATGCTCATGAAAAAAATTCCCACATTGGTTACTTCAATGATATGTAATATTAAAAACATTTTTTCACTGATAACATGTTATAATAATTAGTATAGAACCAAAAAAATTATAATCAACATTAAATTCCCTTATAATATTCCCCTAAAATATAAAAGATAAACAGTTCAAATTCCAACCAATTTAAATTTGAAACCAGTGTTTTCCCAAGAAAAAAGTGTGAGACTTTTAGCCTGTATTCCAAGAATTAATCCTAGATATAATTATCCCAGATAAAATTATTTAACATAAAAATTATAAATAATAATTTAAGAGATCATTAGATCATAAAAAAACTATAATAAACTTGTAGTAAAAAATGTTTACATATATTAAATCAATGAAAAATATATCATCTTAGAAAAGCTTCCATGTTAGGCATGGTAGGTTTCTCATGGTATGTTATACTCATGGAAAGTCACTATTCATATTATGTATTACCTTATGGTAGGTCACTCTCATAGTCACTTTATTTTTTACATGTGGTAACTTATCTTTAACATTTGGTGAAATGAATCCATCATTTGGTCACTTGTCTTCAAAGTGTGGTCACCTTAATACAACGTTTTATCACTTTTCTTCAATGTACAGTCACTTTTCATGAACATGCAGTCACATGAATCTAACATGATGTCACTTTTCTTAAAATTTATATCACTTTTATTCAATGTATAGTCACTTTAATCAAACATGCAGTCACTTTTATTCAACGTGTGGTCACTTTTCATCAACATGCAATCAATTCCAGACTTATCCAAATAATAAAAAACTCAAATATTATAGTATGTGATAATTTATAATTATATATAATAAAAAAATAATTATAAAGAATAATAATAAATAAATCAGATCAAGGATTCAAGTAAACATTATCCCCCTTTTTGATAATTGAAAAATAATTCCACAATTTCTTCTACTTTTTAAAATTGATTAAAAATATTTAACAGTTGTCTCTTAAATGTACTAGAAGATTAAGATTATATATTCTCCCCCTAATATCAATAGTCATTATTGTGAAAGAAAATAACCCCTCTAATTAAAATAGAACATGGAAATATCCCCCCTGAATTATTACTGGTAAAGAAACTAACCCATCTAATGTAAACACATATAAAGATCCATGAAAAAATTTTAGTATATTTAATTGATTAATCTCTATGATTCACAATGAATTAATTAGTAACCTACTACTTAATCACATTCAAGTGATCTAATATAATAAAACGGATGCAATATGTACACTGGAAAAAATGAAAATATTTATATTTTAGCTAAAAATCTGAGTCAAACTTTTCTTAAATATATATTTTAGGATTAAATTTCCATAATTTCAAGTTCAAATTTTATTATATCAAAATTAGGTAAATCTAGGGGTTTATTATAAATGAATGAATATTATTCTTCTATAGAAAGAAATTCTAAAATAATTTTACCTTTCTTAACATGATATCTAATAAAGTAATACCTAATATTGTTATGTTTAGTCCTATAATGATATAAAGGATTTTTAGAGATAGAAATTTGAGAATTATTATCATAATAAATCAATTTCTTCTCAAAATTAAAACCAAAATCATAAAGTTCTTGTTTAATCTATAAAGACTGTGAACAATAAGAATCAGTAACAATATACTCACTTTTAGTAATTGATAAAGCCACTAAATTATTTTTATTAGAACTCCAAGAAACTAAACATTTACCAAGAGTGATACATACATGTTGTTCTTTTTTTATCTATTTTCAACCACCAAAATCAGAATCTAAAAAACTTGTTTACTCAAATGATGTATGTGAAGTGTAAAATAATCCAAGATTCAAAAATACTTTAACATACTTAATTACTCTTTTAACTACCTTTAAATGACTTTAATTAGGATTGGATTGTAATATAGCACATATACATACTTAAAACATCAAATCTATCCTATATGATTTCAAATAAAGAAATCTAACAATCATATCTCTAAACATATTATTATAAATATATTTTCTATCTTCATCATAGTCTAACTTATAATAAATAATCATTGGTATATTTTATCTTTTACATTATCAAGACCAACCCTCTAAACCAACTCTTCAACTTATTTTTATTGATTAATAAATAACCCATATTTTATATGAATTATTTATAAACCCAAAAATAACTTTAGTTCACCCATCATATTTTTATTAAAACCCATTTTTTAACATTACACAACATGTAACCTTTATACGGTGTGTACTCCCTTTACGTTGTGCACCAGGCTCATGGGATCTTCCCTATAAAAAATTAATCATTATTTAGTCCAATTACATGACATGTATTTCTATTTAAGACTGAAAAAAATCCTAGATTCTTACATGAAAACACAAACCACCTTGGGTGTTCACTGAACTCAGGGAGAACCAAAAAAAATACAGTACATGTTTATACCCAGAATCCATTAATTAAAATAAAAGTACATCCCTTAACTTTAGTTTGTTTTCCTTAAAAAAATTATCCCCACCCTTGGGATCCCCAACACATGCCCAATAAAATAGGAGAGAAATTGAATAGAAGAGAATTACCAAAAGTGGGTAATGATATGTTATAAACTCCCCACCATAAGACTTTTTGTCCCTATGAAGTCGTGTGGAAGAATGAAGTCTGGTAAAGAGGTGAGGAAACTTATCAATCAACAATGACTCATTCTCCCAAGTCTCATGAGAATTTGATATGTGCTTCCATAATACTTTGACCAATGAAATCTATTTCCCACACAGTACTTTCACTTGTGAGTCAATGATCTCTATTGGCTTCTCGACAATAGAAACATCTGGATTTAACTCAATCTCTTCCCAAATCAAAATGTTATAGGGATCAAGAAGGTATTTCCTAAGTTGTGATATGTGGAAAATATCATGAATTCCTATCAAATGAACTAGAAATTATAACTGATAAGTAGCATGCCCAAGCTACTTGGTGACCTCAAACAGTCCAACATATCCCAGAGCCAACTTTCCCTATTTTCCAAATCGACGGTGACCCAACCATGGAGAAACTTTCAAGAAAACTTAGTCACCGATGTAAAACTCCAATGGATTACTCTGTTAATCTATATAAGAACTCTTTTACTATGATCTGTAACTAGGTGTTGTCATATATCCTAATTCCTCATGGATATATCCTAAACCAAAATCAGTCCCACCAAAGAAACTTTTCCCACCTCTACCCAAAAAAGAGGTGATCCACATGAGTGACCATAAATATCCTAAAAATGAGTCATTCTAATAGAAGGATGATAGTTTTTTACAAGAAAACTCAACCAGCCTCAAGTGGATATCCCAAGATCCACTTAAATCTGAGACAAAGTCATGGAGCATATCTTTTAGGATCTAAATAGCATGCTCCATCTAACCATTTTTTCTATGGATGATAAGTTATACTCAATCTGATCTGAGTCCCCATTGTCTCTTGGATACTTCTCTAGTACCTAAAAGTAAACCTAGGATACCTGTCTAAAACAATTTCATAAGGAAACCCATGTAACCTCATAATCTATTGCACATACATCTTACTTATATCTTCAACTATTTTGGTGTCTTTGATCAGAATGAAATGAGTTGGCTTTGTCAACCGATCAATCACCACACAGATAGAATTCCTCTCTTGGTAATTCCATGGTAATCCAAAAACAATCCATGGATACCTTATCCCATTTCCAAACCAGAAACATAAGAGGCTGAAGCAAACCAAAAGGTTTCATATGCTATGCCTTTATTTGTTGGCAGGTGTGCCAGTAGGAGACATAATCAGTAATGTCGCACTTCATACCCGACTACCAGAATCGTTATATCATGTCATAATACATATTCATAGTTCCCAAATGAATGTACCTTGAACAACTATGACCATAAAACAAAATTTAGCTCCTCACAAATGTTGGTATGAAAAATTGATCTCCATAACTAAGAATACCATCTAAAGATAGAGACCAACCAAAAACAATCTCCCCGTCATATAGGGTTTCTCCAATTCCTATAAACTCATCATCCTACTATTGAATCTTAAGAACAGATTCAAGGAGATATGATGATAAATGAACACTGGTCAAAACCATACCTGAACCCTCCTCTTGAGCATCTAGATGCAACTGATCAAAAGGCACAATAAGGTTCCACTCTTCCTTCGATTCCAAAACACCTTGTGATAGAACTTTCCTGCTAATAGCGTCTATGAAAACATTTCCTTTCCCTAGGGTTTAGGCGATGTAGAATTCAAATGTATGAAAGTATTCCACACACCTCCTCTATCATAGATTCAATTATTTCAGTGAAAAGATATAGATTAAACTCTTATGTTTATAAAAGATTGTAAACCTTTCCCCAACAAGATAATTTCACCAATATTTAAGTACATGAATAACTTTGTAAATATTTAAATCATGAGTGGGGTAGTTCTTATCTTGTGTTAAAATATGATGAGAGTTTTAAGCTAACACATGATCATCCTATATGATCACACAACCCAAACTAGTGCTAGAAGCATCACAGAAAACCACATACTTCATACCGGGATTAGGTGATATCAGAATACGATCTGATGTCGGATTTTGTTTCAACTCATCAAAATAAGACTTACACTTTTCATATAATGTGAATTTCACCCCTTTCATAGTAATAGTAGTCAAATGTGATTCCAACTTTGAGAAATACTTCAAAAACCATCAATAGTATCCCACAAGAACATGGAAGCTTAGAATCTCAAATAAATTCTATGGTAATTCCCATGAAAAGAGATCCTTCACCTTCTTAGGATCAACTCATAAGACATGATCTGAAATCAAATTCCCCAATAACTTCACTTCTTGAATCAAAAAGTTTCACTTTGAAATATTTCCATACAAATAGTGACTCCTAAGGATTTCCAAAACCAAACTCAGATGGTCCTCGTGCTCATACTCGAATCTTGAATAAAGTAAAATATCATCCTTGAACAATACCAGAAAAGTTTTGAGATACTGATGGAATATATGATTCATCAAAACCATAAAAACTTCAAGAGTATTATTCAGACCAAATGGAATCACAAGATATTTTTAATGGACATACCAGATCCTGAAATTCATCTTCAGTATATCACACTCTCGAACTCTGAGCTAATGATAACCTGACCGAATATCAATAATTGAAAATAACTTTCTCCCCTTTAACTGATCAAACAAATCATCCACGCAAGGAAAAGGATATTTATTCTTAATCATTACCCGGTTTAACTTTTATAGTCTACACACAATCGAAGTAAACCATCTCCTTCTTGGCAAAGATAATCAGGGATGACCAGGGAGACAAACTAGAGAAAGAAACCCTTTTCCACCAGATCATCCAACTCAATATTGATCTCTTTCATCTCTGCTAGTTTTATATGATAAGAATGTATCGAAATCAGACTTGTTCCTGGAACTAGGTTAATTGTAATATCTACTTACCTCTATAGAGGAATCCAAAAGAAATAATCTGGTAAAACTTTTGGAAAATCCAAAACAATAATGGGAAGATAAAAAACAGAAGAAATATCATTAGGAACAATGCTAATAGTAGATATAAAACTCTTCATCTCGGGGTTAGAAGGTCCTACATGACCGGGCCTCAAATTCCACTTCCTTGAAACACACATGAGCTCCCATCAACCTTAAGAAATGAGACACACTGATGATAACAATCAACCTCAGCATGATGATCAGCAAGCCAATACATCCTAATGATGACATCAAATAGATCCAGATCAAGAATAAGAAAATATAATACTAACTCTAAATTAGCTATTGATATCACACAAGGACACTGAAACCCTTCTATTTCCACTTCCCAATAGGTTTCACTAACTCTATAACAAATTATATGAAATCTGTTGGAATTTTAATCATATCAACAAAACAGACAGATATAAATGAGTGGGAATCACCATTATCAAATAAATTAATTTCTACTAAAGATACAATAAAGATGGTACCTCTCATTGTTGTTGGGCCCACATCTACCTCCACCAGAAACTCATCTACTACATGAAGGTGATTTACTCCTGAGGCTTGTGGTTGAATTCCTATAGTCTTTGAAGAATCTTAATGTTTCATATTAGCCTTTGGATCCAATGATCCCTCACCATATCAAGGAGTATACATATCCAGATAGAAATTCTACAAATAACCATAATTTCTATAACTGTTACACATATTTACAGGTGAAGGATAATAATTTTGGGTGTATGCAAACTTTCCAAACTGATAGAAATTCAAAGGCACACTACTAGTTGAAACTAGAGGTACTAAAGAGGCCTTCTATTTAGAACAACCTCCACCACTTCTATGATCATATTTCCACTTAATATTCTCCCTTGGTTAACCATCGATGATTCCACTAGGTAAAAGAGAAGAGGAATAATATCCAACCTTACCTTCCTTATTCATCTCATCCATCCTATCCCTGTCTACTATCTCTGCATAGGTGAAATGATTTAGTATAAATACCTGCAATATGATATTATTTTAGAAACCCTACAGGTACTTCTAAGCCCTAAATTGGTCAGTATTTACAACCTTTGGTGTAAAACCAACTATCCAGGAAAACCAATTGGTGTACGCTGCCACCAAACACTCTCACTACTATAGAGAGATGAAATCCAAAGACTTCACCATCATCAGTGACTCTAGAAAAAACTGTTGGAAGAAGAGAGTATTAAAACCCTTCCATTCCAAGACCATGTTTATATCTTCCTGTACCATGGAAACCCACCAATGCTTACTGAGACCCTTAAGTCTGAATACCAAGAACTTACCATGATACTCTCAAGTGTATCCAGGAAGTTGAAGATATGATTGATCTTGTAAAGAAAATCCTCCACCTATTGAGGTTCAGTCATACCATTAAAGGATGGTGGATTCTCATGCAAGAACTATCAGGATCGATTCCTTTCTCCTATGACTTCTGGATATACCTCCACAACTGCATTATAAACTTGTGGTATATTCTGGTCAACATCATAAATTTCCTGCGTGATAGCTGTGATAAAATTCTGATTGATGGGAAGATTCCCTTGAGGAGAATCAGTTACACCCTCCTATGGAACTCACATAACACATCTCGAAGGCATACTATTTCTCACTAAAATAGAAGAAATGAACATACACAGAATAACCTCGGTTTAAACTAGAAAACCCATAATCAAAACTAATATTATGATCAAAACACAAAATACGAGACACACATCCAAATATCCCATGGTAACTTGAGTCTTATCATGGTAAGATCTATCTAGGAACTCACTATGAAATACCTCTCAAGTCTCAAAAATCCTATGTATAGTCTATCAAACATCCCAAGACGAGTAATCTTAAGGAAAAGCCTACACTATGATACCATTTTTGTAACAAATAACCTAGATACAATTTCAATACTGAAACCCGACCCAATCCACCTCAAACCAAAAGGGTGTTCCTGATCCTCATAGGCTGGAGACTAGAACCTGGGAAACAAACAACAAACAAAAGGAACAATTTTTTCCAACCTAAAGAAACAACATGGAATATATACACAATATTGAGAGAAAAATGGAATAGATAAAAATATATTCCATAATAGATAAGGAACAATGGAATTGAAAAAATTTAAAAGGTAGAAAAACAATATCCAAGAGACAATTTCAACTGTAAACGATTATAAAACTAAAATAGCTACTCCTATAACTCCATGTGATAGCATGGGAAAACTCCCACCAACTCACCACCAGCCACCCAAAACCCATCTGACTAAAAACTTTGCTACATCACTATGGCGCATTTCCCTTCCCTACATTGAAATACATAATAAGGTATATGCACCACTGAAGGAGTGAGTAGGGTGTGATCCAACAAGATCAGTATGGTCTCACCTAGGTGTTCCATAACAACTCACTATACAATAATCCAAGAATTGTAAACTTTAAAAAAAATAAGACATGATATAAAGTTCTTAGTTTTGATATCAAAAGAATAGAAAAACATTTAATTTCCCCTTTTACACATTTCCCAATAAAGTAGGTAAATTAGTTTCAAAGAATTTCATATACATATATCAAATTAGATATCTCAAATCAAATAAAATCATGTATCACATATCATATCATATCCATGGAAGTATGACCAAAATAGTATAATCCAAAGCACAGGTAACATCACTTCAAGGATTATACTACATCAATATAGCTAGGAAAATTCTACCTAACATAGGAAATCATGTGTGCATCAATACACTAGACATATGAATTGATTCTAGAGAGCATAGAAACACCCCATAAAGTAAACCCCCAATAGGTGTACCAATTCCCTAGAACAATAGTCCTAGGGAGAAAAGAAAATACCTATGATAAAACCCCCCAAAAGTGGATGAGTCCTATTACTACACCTTCCACCTAAGTACCCAAGTATTCCCATATCCTCTATTTTCCAAAATAATTCATCAAACATTTTCATAAAACCATTTCACAAATCCATTTTTGCAGTGCTTTGAAAACACCTTTTCATTTACCAAAACATGGGGGAAACCATATTTTATCAAAAAAACACTTTCCACACACAAAAATAAAATAAATAAATCATTCCACTTCATTTATAAAACAATTTATCAAAAAATAAAGCAATATTTTTCACTAATAGAGGCTAGAGACGGAACAAACTACCTCAAAACTCGGGTCACACATGCCCACAATGGGTTCCACCAACAAGGAAGAACAGAACAATGAAAACAAAGTTCCTAGAACCAATATACACATCTTATAATTGATAAAATTTAACAAAAGGTTCAATGAATATAAAATATCACAATATTCCTCAATAATTCACACCCACTACACCACAACCAATAAGGAATTGGACCTCAGAACAAGATTGCACAATAGATCTATAAAAGATACAATAGAATCATTAATAATGGTCAATAGATCTGATAATTAAGTGCAATAGTGCTACCATGATCAATGTAAATTAATAATTAGAAATTATTACTCACCTATAGAGATTCAACCCAATTAAAATGGTGAACAATCGTCGAATGAAGCAAGTCAAATAGAGTAGTGGACCCCAAAATCACCGGAGGAGAGTACTAGGATGAGAGAAATGAATATGCATGTTGAATAAATATTACTCCCATTTAAAGAAAACATTCAAGTTAAATTAATCTTACTCCCATTTAAAGAAATCCTTAAACATATATAATAATCATTCCACCTTATTTAATAAAATTTGATATAGTAAAAATAGGATAGGAGATGTGTTAATCATTCCTCAACTTCATCTTTCTTTAGGAACTATCCTGATTTCAAATTCACTTGAATTAGTTTTATATGGAATATTCTCTTATTTTAAACTACTACTAATGGAAAACTATATTACGTCCATGTATTTATTAATATGAAAGTAAAGTGAATTAAAGTAAATTGGTCCAGAATAAAAGCCCACCAAAAGAAAAGTTTGTAACCCACAATGTCCAACCTGTAGAAAAAGGTGTTGGGACTACTGCTTGAAGTCGTAGGAACACCTCGACCTGACTGAACTCACAAATATCTATTGGGACATGGTCCACCATGGACTCTGTCAAAATGTTTCTCATCTTCATGGGACAAGACACGTGCAGACAAAGGCCGTGTAGGGGTCAGTAAAACAATACTCGGTAAGGAACCCCAAAACCACTAAGTAAGACCACAAAGGAAATACCATGTAGGAAATACCACACAGGAAATACCACAAATTAAATAACCACTTAGTAAATAAAAAAACTAAATTCCATGAATGAATAGTACAATCATCTCATTAATGATATACGCCCATGGCCCATATATCAAGAATATATAGATATAATCCCTCCAATGAGACACACATTCTCCATGAGACACAGAGTCTCCATGAGACACATAGTCTTTAGGATTCACACAATCTCCATGAGACACATAGTCTCTATAAAAAACACAGTCTTTGAGAGTCACATAGTCTCCATCTCTAAGTCACATCCATCCACAGGATTCCTCTCAAAGCATGCTCATTTTGGGGGAACATACTTTTCAATCCATTAGGTATTATTCACACATCCAAAAAATCTCAATTAGTATATCGAAAAAGTACCATCTCATCACAAGGGTCTCAACACCCCAGATGGTTCATCAAAAGGACACACAGTTTGAAAGTTATGGGTGTTTGAAAATTCAGAATGGGGTCCACTGGCTCATGGACCGACCTCTGCGGGAGACCGCTCGGTCCGACCACCCCTATGGTCAACCATTCCATGGTATCTCAAGCTACTTCAGTTTTTGATCACAACTCAACTACAGAATCCATGTGGCAGCTCGGTCGACCATGGCCTGATCCAACTGTCTGGTTCCGACATAGGTCCAATCTGACCCGGGGTCCGACCTGACAAGGGGTCCAACCCAACCCGGGCTCTGAACCAACCTATTGAGCCTAGCCTAATTCAGCTGGTCCCTACCCAATTTGTTGAATCAACCCGCTTTCCTGACTCGGCCCATTGTTAGGTCCAGTCCATGCGGTGCGTCGTCACCTCCTACGGTCGCCAGTGCCACTCACCGCCCCTGCTACATCAACGGGTCACCACTCCTCCTCCAGTGGTCGAAACTCTAAAATAAAAACTCCTTTTTGATACACGGGTCGTGATCTACATCGATCAAACCTCAGTTTCATATTGCCACCAATCTGGGGGTCCGGTCACGTTTGGAACCTCCCAGCAATTTGAGTCGAGACCACAAGGGTGCAACGGCGAAGAATTCAATGAACGAGGGATAAAAGAATCCCATGAATTCCTAGAATAATTAACCTTGTAATTTTTTGTGTTATCCTCAATTTGTTCCCATTATAATGAATAACTAAGAAGAAATAATCACAAAGATTTATCTCCCATTAAAACCCCACAATCAAGACCATCCCACAACAATGATCGAACCATGGATCAATCTATTTGTGGGTTGTTCTGCATTCATTATTGAATTCAAGAATTGGGAATCATGAAGAAAACAATTTCCCTACCTCGATTTGGATCAGTCGTTGAGGAGGAGTGGATTTTTCCATCGTTGACGAGATCCTCCAACTCTGATGGCATGATGATTCACGATCTGATCTCTAATCCATCGTCATTTGTTGGATTAGGTTATTTCTCCATGATTCAATGGAATTACAAGGTTATGGAGATAACCCTAAATTATTTTACATAGGATTATTAAAAAGTAAACATCTCTTCATTGTATTGAAAAGTTAAATAAAATAAAAATTAATTTATTTTATTCTTTAAAATGTCCAAAAATTACTTTTCACAGCTGACATATGCCAATAAATGTTACACATCACCTAAAGTAAATTCACTGCTCTAAACACAACGATGCCCTTAGATTTCTGATTCAAGAACCCATTTATAATTTATTCCACTTTTTCAGGAAAATTGTGTGTGTGTGCTATTTAATATTTTAATATTATTCAAACAATTTTTCTGAGCAACCTAGGCCTCGTAATCGCATGTCGCCTTAGTTCTTGGTCTCAAAATCAATCCATATAATATCTAAAAATAATATATTGAAGACTAAGATGTTACATTCTCCCCACCTTGTGGATTTTCATCCTCAAAATCCAAAACTAATGGGATACTCAAACAAATGAGGGTACTAAGCATGAAACTGAGCCTCCCACTCTAAAGTTCTCTCCTATAGATTCTCATTCTACCACCGAACATGAACCAGAGGAATCGACCACCCAAAAAGGATCCTCTTCTATTGATCCTTGATCTCCACCAGGTACTTAGTAAAATTCACCTTGTCATCGATGTCCATCTCACCCCAATCAATGATGTGTGATTGGTCATGCACGTACTTACTCAGCTGTGACACATGGAAGACATTGTGCACCCACTCTAACTGCAAAGGTAGAGCTAAAAGGTATGCCACCTCTCCAAATCTACGTAGAATCTGGAAAGGGTTGATAAAGATTGGGGATAGATTAGAAACTCGACAAAATCTCTGTAATCCATGTCAAGGTGATACCTGAAGGAACACATGTTCACCTTCCTTGAACTCCAAGGACTCTATTTCCTATCAGCATAATACTTCTGATAGTTCTGTATAGTCTTTATCTACTCTTAGGTGACCTTCACCTTCTTTGTAGTCACCTACACCAACTCTCCCCATGAGTTTTAACTCTCCTGGGTCCGTCCAACAAAGTGGTGACCTATAGGTTGCTCGTACAAGGCATCAACTGGTGTCATACCGATGGTGGAATGGTATTTGTTGTTGTATGAAAATTTTACCATAGGTATTTGATCCTCCCAACTATGGAAAAATCCAATATGTAAGCACAAAGCATGTCCCCCAAAACCTGAATGGTCCGCTCATTATGGCCATCCATCTGTGGGTGAAACATTATGCTCAAGCGTAACTGAGTCCCAAATTCCTCCTGCAATCCCTTCCACAACAAGGATGTAAAATGTGCACCGTGATATAATACTATCACCGATGGAACTCCATGGATTCAAACTATCTTCTATATGTAGAGGCATCTCATGCTCTCTATTGAACTCTTCTCCTGAATATCTAGGAAGTGGTCCAACTTGTTGAGTTGGTCAATGATCACCTAGATGGTATCGTGTACCCTATACATACGTGGTAAACCTGACACAAAGTCCATCAATATCCCATCCCACTCCCATTACATCACCTCTCAGGGTTGAGTCAAACCTGATGGAACCTGGTGCTAAGCCTTCACTTTCTGGAAAGTGAGGAATCGAGAAACAAACTTCACAACTCCCTTTTTTATTCTTGGCCCCCAGAACTGATTCCATAGGTCCTGGTACATCTTCACCACACCTGGATGTACCGCCAAAGGTGATGTTTGAAACTCCCTCAAGACCTACTCCCATAATTACACCAGTATTACTGTGTGTCCTCTGAAAGGAATTATGTGCCCCCCACATTTCGAATATCCATTAGGGTCATGCCTTGTGAATATATGAGCATGTAGAGTCTCGTAGTCAGTATCCCCAAGTTATGCCTCCCTGATTCTCTATAAGAGTGTAGGGGTGACAACCATTTACTGGAGGTAAGATGCACCATCCCCATCCACAAAGGATATCTACAATGAGTCCATCTACTGTGATACCTCGTTCAGAAATTGTTAACTAGATCTCCTACTGAGAGAATCTGGCACCACATCCCTTTCCCAAGAGTATAGACAATCTCAAAGTCATAGTCCTAGAGAAACTCTAGCCATTACCTCTACCTCAAGTTTAGATGTTTATTATAGAAGATATACTTGAGACTCTTGTGGTCAGAGTAGATGATAAACCACTCTCCCATCAAGTAGTGTCACCACATATTCAATGCGAATACTACCATTGCTAACTCAAGATCATTGATCACATAGTTATACTCATGTGGTCTCAACTGGAATAAACCATAGGAAATCACCGCTTTCCCTTACATTAGGACACAACCAAGATCGGAACCTGATGCATCGCAAGACACTATGTTCTCAGAACCCTCCTCTGTAAATCTCTAGATTGGAGTACTCATCAATCTCTATCTCAAATGCTGAAATATCTCCTTGAACTTCTCCATCCACACAAAAGGATTACCCTTTTTTTCAAAGCTATAAAGAATTTTTTTACTCTATAAAATTCGGGTACAAACCTCTTATAGTACCCAGAAAAACCAAGGAAACCCTACACCTCATTAACACTCTTGTGGGTATCCTAAGGAAGTACCGCCTCAATATTTCTTAGATCCACTGAAACTCCAGCCTCTGAAATTACATGTCCTGCAAAATGGAACTCTCGAATCCAAAACTAACACTTAAAGAGATTACCATAAATATAGTTCTCTCAGAGTGTGTTTAGGACCATCCTCAAGTGTCTCGTGTACTCCTCCTTGGACATCGAGTACCCTAAAATGTCATCAATGAATACCACCATGAAGCGGTCTAGGTAAGGCTGGAAGATCCTGTTCATGAGTCCCATGAACACTATTGGGGAGTTCTTCATTAGAAAAGGCATCACAAAGTACTCATAGTGGCTGTAACGACATCTGAAAGTCATCCTTGGTATATCCTCATCCTGTACTCATAGATAGTGATGGCCAGATCTGAGGTCAATATTCGAGAACTACCACGCCCCTTTCAACTGATCGAATAGGTCATCGATCATCGGTAGTGGATGGATATTCTTCACGGTCACCTAGTTCAGGTTTTGTAATTCCACACATAACCTCAAGATCTTGTCTTCCTTATTATCAAACAAAACTAGGGTTGCCCAGGTTGAAACACTAGGTCTCATGAATCCCTTCCTATTCAAGTCCTCCAACTGTACCCTCAGCTCATGAAGCTCTGCGGGATCCATCCGATATGAAGGTTTAGATATCGGCATCATCCCAAAGTATATATTAATGCATAATTCTACCTCCCTATGGGGATGTAATCCTGGAACATCCTTGGGAAATATTTCCGCGTACTCTTCCACTACTGTAGGAAACTGATGACTCATATCATCCACTCCACCTAGGGTTAGTATATCCAAATGATGAGTGATCGGTTGCATCCTCTTATATGTGAGTCCATACTATGTTTCTTCAGTTTCCTTTTTTTACAAAGGAAAATTTGGTCACGTCACTACGGACACACCGCACTCTATGACTAAAATAGTCAATCTAAGCATGGACTATGGATAACCAGTCCAAACCAAGAATGATGTCGTAAGGCCTTGATGCTGCTACCAAGAGATCCCAACTAAAAATATTTCCTCAAAGATTAAGGTCACACTATCTGCACTAGTGTGTGATCATCAAATCTTCTCCCATAGGATTCTCTAAGTGTAATGTTCGATTAAATGGTTCAACTGGAATCTTCGAATATTGAAAAAGGTTCATGGAAAGAAAAAATGGTTGGAAGTTGTGTCTATCAAAACTATAGGTAAGGTGGAAAAGACACAGATCATACCTCTAATCATCTTGGGATCCCATGGGTCATAAGCCTCCATAATCTTCCTACTGATCCCTGTAAAATACTTGTGGCGAAGACTACCATCTAGTCAGAAGGCATCCTCGCAAGGAGGAAGTCACGTGTAATTGCCTCTAACCAATAATCAGCTGCCTGGGGGTCTGTCTCACCTTGAAACATGAAAGTTTTCTACCTCAAGAAGTCATTTAATGCACTTAGTCTATGTGAATCCTCATCCGATAATGTTGGTAGTAACTACTGCTTGACAGGTGGGGGTGTCGCTGGAAAACCACCCAGTGGTGTTATCTCTCATACAGGACCCTATACCTACGCCTCATCACTAGGCAGATCATCCTCATAATCACATAACAGAATCCTAGCTAGCTGCCTGTGTGGAGGAATCATGTAATAAAACAATATGTACCATGGTCGATAGAGTATATCTGTAGGGATTAATCAAGAAGGACATGGAAGACACAAATCATTCATATATGATGCATGTTCCATTATTTTCTCTGCAACCAGTGTTTTCATGTACCGAGTCAAAAAGAATAAATCAGAATCTTGGTTTATGGATATGTTGGTCTCTACGCTAATACTAGATTCCCCAGCCTGAAAGATGAACTCGAAACACTTAACACTATTTCCCCAAACCAAAATCACATAGTCTTAGTCTTAAGGAAGAACTGAACCCACTGATACCACTCTTTCATGACCCTTTCTAGAGTGGCCCATGTCGTGACTACCCCAATCCCACCTCCAATAGGCCAAGGGCTGGTTACTATAATTGAAAAGGCATATCCCACAAATGGGAGGCATTTTCCTAAGTACTTTTACACACACACATGTCTCTAAGACACAAATGATGAAATGTAAAAACACTAAGTAAACAAATGTATGCATACACTATATCCCAACCAATAGAGTATAATAGGAAAGTAAAGTGCAGTAAAGTAAACTGAGCCAGAATACAATCCCACCAAAAGAAAATTTTGAAACCCACAAAGTCCAACCTATATAAAAAGGTATTGGGACTGCTTCTTAAAGTCGTAGGAACACCATGGACTGACTAAACTCAAAAAGATATATCCATACCTAGTCCTCCCTAGAATCTATCAAAAGGTCACTCATCTTCACAAGACACGACACATGTGGTCAAATCCCATGAAGGGGTGAGTAAAACAATACTCAGTAAGAAACCTCGAAACCACAAAGGAATACCACAAAGTAAGTACCACACAGGAAATACAAAAAAAAGGAAATAACATAAAGGAAACACCATATATTAAATACCATAAAGGAAATAGAAAGAATGAATAGTAAAAAAATCTCATTGAATATATATTCCCACAGCCCATATATCAAGAATATCTAGATATACTCTCACCAATGAGACACATTGTCTCCATGAGACACAAAATCTTCATGAGACACACAGTCTTGGTAAGACACGTAGTCTTTGGGAGTCACATAGTATCCATGAGATTCACAATCTCTATAAGACACACAATCTTTAGGAGTCACGCAGTCTCTATGAGACACTCAGTCTCTAAGTCACAGCCATCCATAGGATTTCTCTCAAAGCATGCTCATTTTAGGAGAACCTACTCTTTAATCCATTAGGTCATATTCAAACTTCCACAAAAACCCACTTAAGAAGTCTCAAAATGACCATCTCATCGTAAGGGTCCCAAAAATGCAGATGGTTTGTCAAATGGACATACCGTTTGAAAGTTATGGGCATTTGAAAATTTAGAAGGGGTACACTAGCTCATGGACCGACCAGCCAGTTAGTCCACCGACCGGGGTGGTCAATTGTGTCATGGAAGCTCGAACTTCCATGGTGGTCTACCACGACCCAACTACCATGGCTGCATGGTTTCTTAATTGACCGTGGCCTGGTCCAACCACTCAAGTCCAACCCGAGTCTGACCCAACCCACTAGGTCAACCCGGACTTCTCGCCAGACCTAGCCCATTGTCGGGTCCAGTCCATGTGGTTCTCTACTATGTATGTGGCTCTACCATGTCCCACACCTTCTGCCTCCCATGTGTCCTCCACTCACTGACCCTGCTACTTCTGTGAGACTCCACTCCTCCTCCAGTGGTCGAAACTCTAAAACAAAAACTCCTCTATGATCCTCAGGTCACAAGATACATCGATCCAACCTTGTTTTTTTCTTACCACCAATATGGAGGTCCAATCATATTCATAGAGTTTGGTAAATTCGAGTCGCGGCCACAAGGTTCCAACGGTGAAGAACTCCATGAATGAGGGAGAGAAGAATCACAAGAACACATGGATGAATTAACCTCAGCCTTTGTTCATATCAGCCATAATTATTTCCCATTATAATGAAGAATGAATAAGAAATAATCACAAAGATTTATCTCCCATTAAAACCCCACAGTCAATCCCATCCTGCAAGAATGATCGAACCACGAATCAAGATGTTCATGGGTTTATTCATGTTTTTCATTGAATTAAATAATGGAGAATCACAAAGAAAAAAATTCCCTACCTCGATTTGGATCGGTCATTGATGAGGAGTGGTTTATTTGTCGTCATTGATGATATCCTCCAACTCTGTGGGTGCGATGATCCACAATCTAGTCTATCATCATTCATTTGATAGGGTTCTTTCTCCATGATTCATAGAAATTATAGGGTTATGGAGATAACCTTGAATTCATTTAAAAAGGATTATTAAAAAGGAAATTTCACTGTATCGTCGTGTAATGTTAAATAAAATAAAAAAAATATTTTATTCTTTAAAACACCCAAATATTTCTTTTCATAGTCGACCTGTGATGGTCAATGTTAGGCCTTTACTAAGGTAAATTCACTGTTCTAAACACAATAGTGCCCTTGGATTTCTGATCCAATCACTCATTTTGAAGTTATTTCACTTTTTTAGGAAAACTACATGCTCATGTTATTTAATATTTTAATATTATTCAAACAATTGTTCTGGGAAACTCAGGCCTTTAAATCCCATTCTATCTTAGCAAATGGTCTAGAAATCAATCCATATAACATCTAAAAATAAGACATGGAATATCTGGGATGTTACAAGGATATATTTAAAGAAATTTTATAAGACCTTCATATGGAAAATTCAGTTCTCATTCCTTTTGGTACTAATATAGATATTTTGGAAACAAAACCTTGAAGAACTATAATAAAATAAGGATAAGAATATGAGAAATACATTAAATGAGAGAGTGGATTTTCCATTACTTTGTAGTAATTATAGTGGTAATTCTAATAAGTCATCTGAGATCTATCCTCTTAAAGAGTACAATTCACAAAGTGAATATGATGGATTTGTTGAAGACTTATACTTTTAGGTTAATAATTACTTAATGAAAGTTCATAATGAATTATTAATCCATATATTTTATTCTATTTAAGAAATACATTATCATTATACACAACTAATTATTAATTAAATTACTAGGAAAAAATAATTTTCTAAAAGGTAGAAAGAGTGAAACTCTCTCATAAAATAATTAAAAGGTAAGGAGAAATCCTTAATGGTCAGTAGAGAAACATTCTCCTTGGATGAATATTCATTTTAATTTAACATTGATGTGAAAGTTAAAGAAATTTGAATTATTTGAGAGAGGATGCATTTATTGGAAGAAAATCATAAATTTGACATGGATATCAAGAATGCCTAGTTGGATATTAAAGAAAAAAAGGGTAAACGTGGTTAAAAATTTTATATAAGAATAATGCAAGATGCATGAATATTATATGAAGTATATGAGAAATGAATGTGGATATATAGTAAAATTACTTGAAGACTATAAAAATATTCTAAATATGATATGTCTTGAGGTAGAGGTTTATTTAAGAAATCTTGAAATCATCCAAAATAAATATTCACAAGGTGGATAAAGAATTTTTTCATGAAAACTTATGAAAAAATAAATATATCTATAAAGACTCACTTAAGGGGAAATAATATCTTGAGATCATCTAGAGAAACGTCCACTTCAATATCATAAAAAAATTCACCCTTGTACTATAAAAAGTTTTATAAACTAATATTGTTTCACTTACTAGTATAGGTTACCAATTTAAATGTAGATAGATTTTTATGAATGGAATTGATGAGAAACCCACCTCTAATTCAAGGGTGTATGTAATCTTATGTATGAATATCTTCAAACGATGGTTTTTTAGCCCAAAAAATAGCAGGGTGTACAAGTTGGCTATACTTCTTCTAAAGGAAAAAATAATACAGATTATTGGCCATTGTTAGTGTTGGTGGATGTTTGGCCATAGATCCATTGAATGTTTTCATAATATGTCAATTTATAGAGACTTTAGAATTCTGGGATTAAGGTGGGGAATATCTCAAATTAAGATAATACCTCCTAAGTATAATAATAGTTCACAATAGAAAATAAATCTATCCATCAAGAATGGATTTAAAAGTCTTGATAATTTTTGTGAGAATTTAAAAAATGTGGTCACAGTGATGATGAGTGCTTTTATAAATATACCAATCATATACCATAACCTTAAAAAAATACCACAACATATGAAGAAAAAAATGGAGATAATTCAGCCATGGGAAATAAACAAGTGAATAAAAGTATTAAACAAAATACTCTCAATAATAAAGTTGAAAGTAATTTCACTCCAAAGAAGAAATTATTCTTCTATAGAAGAAAGTTCCACATCATGAACCATTGAAAATATTCCATGAATATAAAGGCTGAAGGAAATAAGATAGAATCAAATAAATAATCAATTCAGAAAATAAATAATAGGATTGGTTTGGTAGAAGACATCTCAGATGGAGAGTGTGATAAGTTTCCTAAAAAGGGTAACACGAAAGATACTAATAATACATGTGAAAAATCATAGAAATATGTGCATGTTACAAAATAGTTCTTTAATGTTGGTTAAATTAATAATAAACACCTAAATATATAGAGAAAGCACAATCAAATGTAATTGATAAAGGAATATAAGTAATTCCATATGACAAAGTCAAATTTACTATGATATTTTGAAGAGATAATAACCCAAGAGTTCATGGGAATCAATGTGGATGGTGTAAATTTACTGGAAACACTCCCAATAATTT
The DNA here is from genome assembly GCA_963277665.1 of Viscum album. Lineage (NCBI taxonomy): Eukaryota > Viridiplantae > Streptophyta > Magnoliopsida > Santalales > Viscaceae > Viscum > Viscum album. The sequence goes on along the minus strand of OY728121.1, from coordinate 1,069,482,388 downwards.
CATGACATGGATACCCAGACATAAGGAGATGATGGAAATTAAGGCTAGAGTAATATTTATTGTATATGATTTACTAGACACTTTGAAAAAAGGAGTTCCACACAAGGTGAAATTTGAAAGTTAAAAAAAATCCTATACTACCTAATGATGTTCAAATATGGAATGTTAGTGGAGATGAAATCAAGAATTTCCCATGGTGTGTGAGTTGAGTTATACCCACTGGTTCTATCCCTTTCACCCTGGGGGAACTGGCCCAAGCTTGAGTCCCACCAGACTCAAAAACTATTCATATTATAAAAAGGGATATTCAAATACATTATTTATCCAATGAAACACTCTAGGTTTCCAAGGCCCATAACTGGTATTCAAGTGTTAACTATACACATATTTTTTCCATATGGTGTAAGTCAAGTGGTACCCACTGGTTTTACCCCACTCCCTGGGGGAACTGGCCCAAGATCAAGTCTTTACAAACTCAAACATTGTTCATATTATGAATAGGGTGATTCAAAGTCATTTCCTAGTTGGGGAATTTTTAGCATGCTCTAGATTGAAAGGTCATACAACTAGTAGTTGAGTATTAACCATACAAATGTTTTTATCCCATGGGGTGTAAGCAGTGTGGTACATGTTCATTGTACCCCTTGATCCCTGGGATAACTAGAAAAGGCTCGAGTCTCACTAGAATTTAACACCATTCATATTATGAATAAGGTGATTAAAATCCATTTCCTAGTAGGGGATCATGTGGTGTGCTCTAGGTAGGTAGGTCCTGCCACTGGTAGTCGAGTGTTGACTATACACATGTTTTAGTCCTTTAGACCACCATTGGTCCTTTAAGACACATGACCTCTTGGAAATCAAGGAACTTTGGGCCATAGGGCCTCTGGTCCATAGAGAAAATTAGGTTCTCCTTACTAAAGCAACCCTAAAATGATGAATCAGGGTATTAACAGTCATCAGGTGGAGAAAAATAGACCCAAGATTGAATGTTTGATATGATAGACACACCATCAGACCATGTAGAAATAATTAGGGTACTATAATCCATTATAAATGTTAGGTGGGGAGTGAGGCATGGACATAAAGAAGTGATGGGGTGGGGTTATTCTGGTATAGTCAGGTCAAATAAAGATGTAATGTATTTTTGCCTTTGGGCCTCTAGGACAAATAATTTAGGACTTTATTCCTCTGGGCCTCTAGTTCATGTAAGGGTTCCCTATCCACTTAGTTAAAAATAGGTCTTATCAGGAAATAAACAATATGAAATTAAAACTAATAGAGAAGTAAGAATGAAGAGTTATCATAAAATTGGAGCTGAAAAGAAAATATTTTCTGAGTTGAGGAGAAAATCCATGCGATGTTGCTCCCATTAAAAATAAAAGGAGTAACCCACAATATTCATATATTTTTTTATTTTTACTTATTTGTAATGGTAATTAAATTTGATACATAAAAATGGAAAACTAGATGTTTTCATAGCTATATAGCATGGTAAACTAGCTATCATAGAGTGTTTTTAATTTTTTCCTCCTTGTAACATCTCAAAGTGGTATCTCAAAGAATATTCTTGGAGTAAATTATTAATAAGACCATCCATGATAAAAAGTGATTGATTTCATTTATTGAGGGGTACCCTACTATAAAATTTACCTATAGTCACAGTTAGACCAACCATGGAGGCTATTTTCACTGAAATAACCTCCACGATTATAGCCACAGTCAAAGACTGGGGCTATAGACCTGACCACAAAGGTCAGCCAATGTGGAACCTATTTCCATGGTTGTGTGATCGTGTTGATAGGTATATTTTCAAAAATATGTCACATAGGGTTTTGATCTCCAGTCTCTCGTATGAAACTAGGGCTTCCTTAGAACTCTATAAAATTGATTTGATGAATACATAGATACATACATATATATATATATTAAATATTATGTATATGGTAAACCATGGCCATAGCCCCCCATATCCATGTCTAGCTTTGGGTTGTGATCATAGCCCGCAGCACCGAACTCTACAACCATGGTCAAATGTGACTATGGGTATAGCATGTGGGTGTGGGGGGTATGGTCATGGCCCTACGTTGGACATGGTTTTAGTGGCTGGTGTTGGGAGCTATGGCCATGGTTCCTAGCAGATCATGGATCTAGACTCGTTCTCGTATCATTAACATGTTAAAATAAATTACCCATGCATGAACAGTTAAAACAATATACATGTTCCATCTTTGACTTTGGACATATGTGAACTATATCCATGGTAAAATATGGTTTGTGGATATAGGTTCCCTATTACCACAGTTAAATATGACCATGTCAATAAAGGCATGGATGTAAGATAGTTTTCTAGTAGTAGGAGTTGACAAGAATAGAATATTCCATATTAAACTAATTCAAGTGAATTTGAAATCATGATAGTTCCTAAAGAAAGTTGAATTTGAGTTATTATTAACACCTTTACCATCCTATTTTTACTATATCATATCTGATGAAATATGGTGGAATGATTATTATATATTTTAAGGTCTCTTTAAATGGGAGTAATATTCATTTCACTTGAATGTTTTCAAAAAGTTTTTGTTGAGTTGAGTGAAAGTTAATAAATTTCTTGAGAAATATATTTCAACATACCCTGGAAAGTGAAACTGAGTTAGTATCGCATGTTGTACAATTTTATGAACATCATAAATGTCTAGGTTAATCACTCCTGTTTTCTACATCAATCATTTATCATGTAGTCTTAAATTTGGTTAATTAATATCTTATTTCAAAATAATATGTGATTCCCTCCTTCACTAAATTAAATCATGATTCAAATCTAAATAAAGGGGGAGAACTGAGAAGTGAAGATGAGAATTTCAATTGTGAATGAGGAAGGATATTAGAAATACTTTTTCATACATTAACACCTTTTAATTTATTTCCAATAATGGGGAGAATAATATTTCCTTTAAATATAAAATGGGTATTGAAAAAAAAAATCTAAAGGGGGGGTTAAAGAGACTAATTGGATTGTGATTAATAGATTAATTGGTCTTATTTCTTATAAATATATCAATGAGGAAATAAAATTCAATATAAGATGAATTTGGGTGATGATAAAGTGGCCAATAAAGATAAAGTTAGATGTAGTTTGGAATTCATATAGACTACTTGCATTAAATTCGCCTTTCATTGAGTATTATAGATTCATTCATATGATGGAAAAGGGATATACTTGAGTTAATTCCATTATGAATTAATGGAAGAGACATAAGAGGCATGAAGGATTTGGTTTATTTGAAAAAGATTGGGTAAACATATTCAAGGGAGTATCCTAAACATGTGAGGATTGTTTAGATGAACTTTATATGGATGAATAACAAGTTTTATGTCTATTATGAACACTTTATACAATAGAATAGACTTATTAATGATAAGGGGATGGATTTTGTGAGGCTCAGTGTGTTATAAAGTTAATGAGTAAGGCCAATTAGAATTTTGGGAGATTGAGTAACCATACTTGTGTTATTATGCATTAAGGATATTGTATATAGTGTTTAATCACACTTAGATGATGTATGGATAAGTTGGAAAGGGATCTAAAATTAATGAGGTAGTAGAGATTTATAGAAATTCTAAAATGGATTATTCATATGTTGTAAGGATTTAGAAGTAAATTTAAATAGATTATAAGATGTCCTAATATTTTAAAAAAAATTAAAGTGTTTTCACATTTTTTGGGTTGGATTAGAGATTCCCTAAGATAGATCAAATTTGTTTTGATCGGTTTTTTAAATATCTTAGAATTCATTCATGGAGTTGAAAATTGGAAAAGGCACTCTATGCGTAAAAGTAACTAAAGATCAGAATTAAAGAATTGAATAAGGCATGAAAATACATAAGAATCATTTAAATAATACATAAAATTAACTATACTTTAGGATAAAAAATATTTGAAAAGGTAGTAAATCAATTAGAGTAAATTAGGTTATAAATAAAAGTGGTTCTTATAAGCTGATTATAAATCTATCAAAGCACCTGAGACACCCTGAGATATGTAAGGGTCAAATGGATGATATGTAAACTCATCACAGTGCATACATAAAATTATGTATATAAGAGGAAGTAGTAAATTGTAAATTTCTAGAGGTACACTAAGATATGTGAGAGTAATTGAACTCATATGTAAGGATTACTGACTAGAAATTTCACAATGGCATAGACCCATGTTGAAATACCTAAGATTAACCTACTCTTACAAAAAGGACAATACATGATGTGTTAGGATCTCTGAGTTGATGAAATTTGAAGTTTATATTTTATAAAATATAGATTCATAAGTTAAGACAGTTGATTCCAAATATTTTATATAATGAAATAAAAATCGAAACTATTTAAAGATTTTGTGATTCAAGTTGAGAAGATACTATTTATACTTTGGAGAAGAATTACATACCATGACAGATTATATCAAGCATTAGAGAATAAGTTCACACTATGAATAAGTGTGGGTATGAAATACTAGGTGAATTTAGTTCATTATTTTTAGGGGGAATCATGCAATGGGGAGAAGGACCATGCCTTGGTGACTACAAAATGTGAAGTAGATAAAGGCTATACTGTGGTTGAAATTGTGATGGATCATGTGTGAATTTACATGAATAAATCACATTGTGGATACAATTATAATGTTATTAGGGTTTCATCATGTCAGCATTAAAACTTGGAGAGACTAAATTCCCATATATTTTTTGAAGAAGAATAGGTTGTGATAAATTTATATATCACATAGATAATTAAGACCGAGTCTTCATAAGAGTTAAATTATAAAGAAATGTTTTATAATAAATAGATGTCATGTGGATTTAAAAGATAATAAATTTGGTGTTATAATAACATTTTTAAATGAGGTTTGATGGTCGACATTTATGGTGTAATGCCCTAATATTTTCCTATATAATTGTTTTCCTTAAAATAAACATGGTGTTGATAGCTTGTTTCACAAGAAACACCAAATTAAAACAAGTTATGATATATTATATTAATATTATTAGTAAAACTATGAGAATAATAAAACCTCTAGTAAATAAAAAGATTTTAATCTACTAAAAAAATATTATATTTAGAGGATAAATAATTGATATGGTTTAATTTAAATATTGTTCTTTATTAAATAACTTTTTTTCTAAAAATATTGTGTATTTTATACTAATTTATTAAACTATTCACTTTTAAAATGTTATTTTGATAAAATATAACATTTCAACATATGAAATAATGTATTATAATTCTTTAAGTTATGAATTGGTATAAAATAGTACTAATAACACATAATGTTTAAAAAGGTCATTTTTCAATAAAATTTGTTTTTATATTTATTCTATATTTTCATTTAAAATATTTATTTATTAATTTTAGAATTTAAATTTGGTAAAATGAAGCCCATTTTTTATTTATCATGTCAAAATTATACTAATTTTAATTTTTTTGATTTTTCTGAAATGGTTGATTTTAGGTGAATAGTGAAAAACATGACTTTTAATAATATCGTAACATTTTTTACTTTATCATGATCTAATAATGACTCAAAACCTTTGTAAAAAAATACATGATCAATAATTTATTTTAAGAATAAAATTATTCATTTAAAAATTCTATATTATATTTATAAAACCCATGTTTAATGTTTTGGAAACTTAAGTAATATTTTACTCTTAAAACTATTTTTATTCACTTATATTAAAAAATAGTTTTCATAACTTATAGAAATTAAATCAAAAAAATTAGTTTATATTTTATATCATCATTTTCATATTATTTAATAAGTTTAATTTCATTTTGTGGCATAAAAGTGTGATTACTAAGATTAAAGCTAATGACCGTGATAATAGTGAAAGGGTAATTTTCAAAGAACTATTTTATTAATGTTGTTTTATTTTTATGAAATAAATTAAATTGATATATAATGACTATTATATGATTTTTACACATGTATAAAAATATATTATTACTCATTTAATTGGTAATTAATGTTACATAATATTAAGAACACTAAATTGTGAAAACAATATTTTTCTACAAAACAATTTTTCTATATGTTAAATGTTTTAATTTAAATGATAATTTTATATTATTTAGAAATTTAATTAGGTTATATGTATTTTAAATTTATATTAATAACATAAAATTTGGTGATAGGGGTTACCTTTTATTTTTAATAATATATAAATTACTTGGGTAAAAACTATTTACCTAAGTAAAAATGAAAATGGTAAAATGTAAAAAACTAGTGGTAAAAGACTTGAAAAGTTTTTAAAATATGTGTGGAAATGCGTGTTAGAGGTTTTTTCAACCTTATCTCACCCCAAAATTCATTATTTCTCACTTTTTTAGTCACTGAAATTTGAATAGTGTCTTGCCGTCATTGAAAATGTAATGGGTATTTATGAAAATTCCATTTTATTCACTTATAAAAGGAGATCACTTACACCACATTTCTACACCCATTATAAAGAATTATCTCAGAAAAAAATATTTACTATTCTATCCTAAAATATATTCCCACATCATAGAATCCTTTTACATGCCAAAATATCATGCTAAGGAACCTTAAGGTGTAACCCAAGGGAGAACGTCCAAAGGGAGAGGTAATGTTTTCAATAGATCTCTCTTAATACTTTTATTCTTGTACCACATCAAACCTATTATATCCCTAAAAGTATGATATAATTTGTATTAATATTATTCTCAAATTTTATTATACTAAGGAATATCTATTTTTTACCCTCCTCCCAACCATTTTAAAAATGAAAATGTTTTTTGTGTTACTTGTGAACTACCACCTCCATAAATGACGTGATCCGTTTCTCATAACCACCTTAAAAGGATGGTAAAATGGGGTAATTTAATGAATTTATATTATATTTATAAAATAATTAATATTCTAAAAGTATAAACAAATTCCTACCTATTTTATGTTCAATGTAAATGAACGCATCAATTATGTGTACTTGCGAACTACCCCTCTTTGAAAATGAAATATTTCATTTTTTTCACTATAGTATTTTATTATGTATAAAAATATCTTAAAATATCATTAATGTCCATAATAACATATAAATAATATCATTATTCTTCTATGATGAAGATATTATGCCAAAATAATCAGTTTTTTAACCGTAATCTCCCATAGATTATTGCTTGTTCTTTTTGGGTTGGTTTAACCACCTATATGAAAAATGATACGAACATATATCATGGATGACTATGGAAATTTAAATATAGGTTTTATTATAAATTAATTATAAAATAATTTTTGGTTTTTTGTTATAAAATTTTTATACTAATATTAAACTAATTATTATTATATCACCTTTTTTATCGTTATAAATTATCGAAACAGGCTCTTCACCAACATTTTTGTTAAGAATCATAACCAAAATACTTATTAAATTGAATTATAAAATTATAAATCATTAAAAAATATATTTTATAGTACCTAAAATTATCTTATAATGATTAAATTTGAATCTATAAATAATAATAGACACTGCCATTGTGAAACTAGTACTAAAAAATTGATAAAAACTAATAACATTTGATTATGAAAATAAAATATAACTAACTAATATATCTATAATGAATGATTAAAATTAATTTTTTAAAAAAATAGTTATGAATAATGTTCTTAAATAGGTAATTAAAATAGTTATTTTTCTATGCTTGATATTAGAGAACATTCTGCTAGGCTGGATTAAAGTTAAGGGTGTTTCGTCTCAATTTCATTTCATTGATACATGTTTTGTTTTATGATCCTAAAGTAATTTAAATGGTGTTTATACTGCCTATTGGATAAATAATATCATGTAATATCATTTATTAATGGTATTTAAACTTTAATTTCAACCTCTCTCTTTAAATGTATTTTTATTTGAAAGTGTCTTAACCATAATCTCACATAGATTATACCTTGTTCTTATTTGGGTCAGTTTAACCATCTACATAAACAATGATATGAATATATATTATAGATGACTATGTACATTCAAATTCAGGTTTTATTATAAATTAATTATAATATAATTTTTGGTTTTTGGTTCTAAAAATGTTGTTCTAATTTCAAATTTATTATTATACCGCCTTTTTATAGTTATAAATAACCAAAACAAGCTCATCGCCAAAATTGTAATCAAGAATCATAACCAAAATACTTATTAAAAGAAATTATAAAATTATAAATCATTAAGAAATTTCATTTATAGTACCTTTAATTATTTCATAATGATGAACTTTTAATCTATAAATAATAATAGACACTGCCATTACGAAACTAGTACTAAACAAACGATCAAAACTAATAACTTCTAATTATGAAAATAAAATAAAATTAACTAATATATTTATAATGAATGATAATAAATTAACTTTATAAAAGGTTTTATTTGTGAATAATGTTCTTAAATAGGTAATTAAAACATTTACTTTTGTTATACATGATTTTAGAGAACATTCAGCTAAGCAAGATTAAAAGTAAGTGTGTTTCATCTCAATTTCATTTATTCGAGACATGTATTGTTTTATTAACCTAAATTCATTTAAATGATGTTTATACTACCTATTTTATAAATAATATCATGGAATATCATTTATTAATGGTATTTTAAATTCAATTTCAACCTATCTCTTTTAAGGGACTTTTATTTGAAAGTGTCTTAAGTCGTAAGTGATTTTTCTTGACTCAACTTCTTTTCCTGAGTCATAACTATTAGTATTTTAATAAGGTTTTAAAAAATTTATTTCTTCTATTATATGGTGATATTATAATTCATTTCCTCCTTTTATATGTAATTACATCAATGTATTTCTTTCTTCATAAAATTTAGTGGTGTTAATAATAATATTCATCCTCTCAAAATAATCTATTTTCTTCCATATCTAGATCTTTTCTTCCCAACAATGTTATCCTTTATATTTGGAGATAAAATTATTTTTTATCTCATATGACCTTTATATTTCCCTTATACTCTTTTCAAAGGTTTTTTTATTACTCTTTTTATAATGTGGGTTTTCAAGAAAGGTATTTCAAAATATTAAAAAGTTATTTCATCATTTTAAAATAAAACATTTTATCTTCCACCCCACATTCATTTTTGATAATATTTATGTATTTTAAAGGAAATATTATTGAAGATTATTTTAAAAATTAATTTTTTTTCAAATTTTTCACTTCACCATTCCAAAAATGACTTTTGAATGTGATCTATAACATCTAATTTTATGATAATGTTAAGAAAATATAAAAAAAAAATTACAATTCCACTTCCAATTTACTCCTTATATCTAAATTACTTATCTACTTGGAATTTATTTTTTATTAATCAACCTCAAAAAAATTCTTATTAAATAATATTTTAGGATGATTAAATTTTTGGTATCATCTCTTTTCATTCTAGAGGTTGATTTTGGAGATACCATCTAGAAATGTTGTGAAACCATTTCTTTTCATGGGTTCTTTGATTGATTTTAAGTGTCACACATATATATGGATGATTGATGGTTGGGGTCCTATATCTACCTCCAATTAATTTGTTGAAGTTTTATATATCATGATCTAAAATAGTGTGCATGATTTTTTAGCCTAATCCCAAGAGGTTACATAGGTTGTTATCCTATTCCAAATATGGTACATGGGTTGTTATCCCAAGCCAAAGAGGGTACAAAAGTAGTATCCCAATCCTAAGAGGGTTTAAGGGTTTTTATCCAAATCCCAAGAGGGAATATGGGTAGTAGACCAATACCAAGATGGTGTAAGGGTTTTTATCCAAATCCCAAGAGGGAATATGGGTAGTAGACTAATCCCAAGAGGGTACATGGGTTATTATCCCAAACCAAATATGTTATTAGAATTGGGTGGAAATTCCTGCTCCACTAGATTATAATTTCCTATGCTTTCACTTATACCACATTTCTATTTTATATTATTATGTTATTCTACCATGGATAATTTTTTTGTCTCATGTTTCTATAATCCTATGACCTAGTATATGTTTTATCATTTGAGACTACAGGTCATTTTACTAATTATTTTGGACAACTCTTATTATTATATTTTCTTTTAAAAAGATATTTCTCTCATGATTGTGATTTATCATATGCCTATGATCTTAACCCTTGATGAAATTTTGTTGATTTTTTTACTTACTGAGAGTTTGATCTAACCCAATTCTTATTTTTCCATTCCCTAGATTATGAATATGAGTATAACTTATGAGAAGACAAGAAGGGGGACTACTGCAGTTCAACTATGGAGAAATGATCATGGGTATCATAAAATATGTTTCTTATGTAGTTAATACTCAAAGAAACTAAACCATCCATTGTTGGCATTATGTGATTATTTATGATATTTAATGTTTAACTTAAGTAAATTATGTAAAATAAATATAGGTTCATCTCACTTTATATCAAATCTTGTGTCAAAAGAAAGTTTATTTAGCACCAAATATAGGATTGCATGTTTGGGGTGCCTTGTTTGGTATCAAAGTAAGGTTTAGTTATTTTTAAGGATTGTTTTACTAATTTTTATGGATTAATATTAGAGAAATTTAGTTAAACCCCTAAGAATTAGTGATAGTATCTTGAAATTTTGGTAAAGTTTTGACTATGTGGTTTTCCTAGAAATCACATCTTTGTCTGGATACTAGTAAGTGTATGTGGCTATGTAATAGATGCACCTAGGGGTAATAACCCTAAAAAGTTTGGTTGAGTATCCAATTGATATTCACTATGTTAATGATGGATGGGCCTAATACTACACACCTAGATAAACACTCCTGGGGAATATGCTTTTGTGATTCACATACTCTTTAAAAACTATTATTAAGGATTTAAATGGTATTTGAGGATTTAATATATAATTGGTTAGGCAAGAAACCATAATGGGAAAATAACCATTAACAGTATAGGTTAAACTAAAGTTTTGATAGGTAGATCCAATTATATCATTGTTAAATTGAATTTATTATAGATTGAAATGAAGGTGTCATTGGAGAAGATATCTTAGGATTGAGGTTTCATATTCATATGATTAATTACTCTGACTTTATTGGATATTATCATAACCATTTTGTTTTTAGTGCCTAGTGGGAATTAGGATCATGAAAATAGATCTAATAAAGCTATGTCTCTAGGAGCTCCTAAAGAAGTATATTTGGGATAAATAATTTCTAACCATTATTGATAGTGAGGTTGATATATCATTGAAAATTATGTTTTGAACCATTTTTATCTTTTAGATACCCTTATAAATTTTCATTATTGAGTAATAATTAAAATTTTGAGGATGAAATTTATTTAATGGGGGGTAATGAAACAACTTAATATTATATTATATTATTTTTTCATTTAAATAAACATGGTGTTGATAGATTGTTTTATATGCAACACTGAACTAAAATGATCTACAAAATATTATATGAATAATATTAAGAAAATTATAAGAATTATAAAACCTATATTAAATAAAAATATATTAATCAACTAAAAATTATTACATTTAGAGGATAAATAATTAATATGATTTAATATTAAATATTTTTCTTTCTCAAATATCTATTTTATCTAAAAGTGTTATGTATTTTATCCTAATATATTAAATAAACCACATTTAAAAAATTATTTCGATAATATATAATATTTTAATATATGAACTAATATATTAACATTATTTAAGATAGGAATTTCAATTAAATAGTATTAAGAATACTTTCTGTTTAAAAAGTTCATTTTTTAAATAAAGTGGTTTTTCTTTATATTATGTATTTTCATTTAAAAGATAAATTTATTAATTTTATAATTTAATTTTATAAAATAAAGTTCATTTTTTGGATTCAAAATGTCAAAAATTATCCTAAGGTTAATTTTTGTTATTTTTCTGAAATAATGGATTTTTAGGTGAACGATGAAAAACGCAATTTTTATTAATACCATAGCATTTTTTAACTTTATCATGATATAAAAATGACTAAAAAAATTTATAAAACATTTTTCATAACCAATAATATATTAAATTAATAAAATTATTCATATAAAAATACTATGTTGAATTTATAAAACCCATGTTTAACGTTTTGGAAACTTAAGTAATATTTTAATCCTAAAACTATTTTTATTCGCTTATATTTAAAATTAGTTTCCATAAATTTTAGAATTTAAATATAAAAATATATCATATTTTATATCATCATTTTAATATTATTTAATAAGTTAAATTTCATTATTAGGTATAAAATTATGATTACTAAGATTAAAGCTAATGATCATGACACAAATAATTATTTTATTAATGTTGAGTGATTTTTTCCTAATAAATTAAATTTTAATATAATTAATTTGATATTATTTTTTCACATATATACAAATAAATCATCACTCATTTAATTGGTAATTAATTTTATATAAAGTTAAGAACGCTTAATGGTGAAAAAAACTTTTTTCTACAAAACTATCTATATACATATTAGATGTTTTAATTTAAAAGTTAATTTTCTATTATTTATAAATTGAATTAAGTTATATTGAGATTAAATTTATTTTAACAACATAAAAATTTGGTAAAATTTTTTACCTGATATTTTTATTAAAATATAAATTACTTGGGTGAAAACTAGTTACAAAGGTAAAAACCAAAATAGTAAAATGTAACACAAAACTAGTGGTAAAAGACTTGAAATATGTTTAAAATATGTGTTAAAATGCGTGGAAGAGGTTTATAAACATTATCTCATCCCTCAATTCATTATTTCTCACTTTTGGAGTTATTTACCCTAGTATAGATTCATTTCATCATTAAAAAAGTAATGGGTGTTTATGAAATATTAATTTTCTTCACTTGTAAAAGGAGATCACTTACACCTCATTTATCCACCCATACCAAAGAATTATCTTGACAAAAACACTTCCCTATTATCACCTCAACTCTCTTCACATGTACTAAAATTCTTGTTCTTTCCAAAGGACCAAGCTAATGAGCCTTAAGTTGTTACCCATGGGAGAACATCCAATGGGAAAGGTAATGTTATCAATTGAGATCTCTTAATTATTTTCTTATTCTAGCACTACCAACCTATTCTATCCATTAAAGTGTGATAAAATAAACATTAATAATAATATTAAATTTTATTATACTAATGAAATATCCATTTTCTACCCTCTTCCAAACCATATGAAAAAAATATCACTTGTGTTACGTGTGGACTACCACCTCCATATATGATGTGGTCTATTTTTCATAACAACCTTACAAGGCTGGTTAAAAGGGATTATTTAATTAATATATATTATATTTATAAAATAATTAATATTATTAAAATAAACATAAATTCCAACCTCCTTTTCATTATATGTAAATGAACGTGTCACCCGCGTGTACATGTGGAATATCTCCTATAATAAAATGATGTATTTTATACTTATTATTAAAGTGAAACCTTTTTTGTTCATTATAAATTATAAAAACAAGACCAATGCCAACATTTTCATCATGAATTATAAAAAAATTATTAAATAAAATTAGAACATTATAAATCATTATATGACATTATTTATAGTACCTATAATGATTTCGGTAAAATGAACTTTGAATCTATAAACAAGAATTTACCCCGCCATTACGAAACTAGTACTAAATAAGCAATCAAAACTAATAACATCTGATTATAAAAATAAAATATAAATAACTAATATATTTTTAATAAATTATTATAAATTAATTTTATAAAAGGTTATAAGTATGAATAAGGTTCTTGAATAGTTAATTAAGATGGTTATTTTTGTTATACAGTAGGTTTGAGCATGTTTGGCTAAGAGAGATTAAAGGTAATGGTGTTTCATCTCAATTTCCTTTCTTTGAGATATGTTTTGTTTTATGCACCTAAATTCATTCAAATGGTGTGTATAATTACTATTATAAAAATAATATCATTAATTATCTTTTATTAATGGTATTTTATGTACAATTCCAAGCTCTCTCCTTCAAGAGGTTTTTATTGAAAAGTTTCTTAAGTTTTAAGGGGTTTTTATTGAGTCAAATTATTTTCTTGGGTCATAATTATTAGTATTTGAATAAGGTTTTACCAGAATAATTTTATTATTTTATATGGTGATATTATAATTACTTTCCCCCTTGTTTTTTGTGGAATTATATTGATGGATTTCTTTCTTTGTAAAAGTTGATGATGCTAAGAATAATTCTCATCCTCTCCAAATATGATCTTCTCTTCCATGTCTACATTTTCTCTTCCCGCCAATGTTCTCAATTATATTTGGAAACACAATTATGTTTTATCTCATGTGACATTAATATTTCCATTCTCCACTTTTTAATGTATTTTTTATTACACTTTTTACTATATGGTTTTTCAGTAAAGGTATTTCAAAATATTAAAAAGGTTTTCCATCCTTTAAAAATAAAATGTTTTATCTTCCAATCCTCGTTAATTTTTTATGACCATTATATATTTTAAAGGATGTATTATTTATGTTTATTTTTAAAGTAAATATTTATCCAAAAATTTTACTAAACCTTTTAAAAAATTAATTTTGAATGTGAACTGTAACATCTACTTTTACAAAAATATTAAAAATGTTTTTAAAAGAATATTCATAGTTTCACTACCATTTTCCATTATCTATAAAGGAATTATTTAATTGGAAATTATTTTTCATTAATATACCTATAAATTTTATTATTAAATAATGTTTTGGGGTTATTTAATTATGGTTATTAATAATTTACATTCTTGATATTATTTATGGTGATACCATCTGAAAATATTGTGAAACTAATTTTTCTTTCCATGGGTTTTTTGGTTGATTTCAAATGGCACACATATGTATGGATGATTTATGAGTGAATTTTTATACACCCATCCAATTCATTGGTTTAGGTTTTATATCCCATTATATAAAATAAGGTATATGGGTTGTTACCCCAAGACAAAGAGGGCACACAGGTTGTTAGCCCAAGCCCAATATGGCACATGGGTAGTAGCCAGTCCCGAAAGGGTACACAAGTTTTTATCCCAAGACCAAGAGGTTACACAGGTAGTATCCCAAGACCAAGTGGGTATATGGTTTATTATACCAAACCTAATAGGGTACACAAGTATATCCTAATCCCAAGTGGGTATATGGGTTGTTTTCTCAATCCCACTATGTTATGAAAATTAGGTATCAATGCCTGCTCCAACAAGTTATGATTTCCTATTATTTCACTTATTACACATTTCTATGTTATGAATTTATGTAATTCTAACATGGTTCATGTTTATTTTCTCATGTTTATTCACTTCTATGACATGGTATATGTTTGATCATTTGAGACTATAGGTCATTCTATTTTGTCTTGTGGGAAACACTTATTGTTCCATTTTCTTTTAATAAAATATTTATCTCATGGTCATAATTTCTCATATACCTATTATCTAATACTTGATGAAATATTGTTGATTTTTTACCTTACTAAGAATTTTATCTCACTCATTTCTTATTTTTAAATTCCTCGAGTTATGAAGATGAGTATAAATTATGATAAGTCTAGGAGGGGGTCAAGTGTGGTTTTATTAATAAGAAATATTCATGAGTATGGTAAAATAATTTTCTCATGTAGTTGATCCTCAAAGACACTAAAAATTTCAATCTTGGTATTCTGTGATTATTTGTGATATGTAATTTTTAACTTAGGTAAATAATGTAAAATAAATATAGGTTCATCTCACTTTATACAAAATATATTATTTAAATAAAGTGATTTTAGCTATATATATTGGAGTGTGTGTATGGGGAGCCTCATATGGAGAATTAAAAGTGAATTTATATTCAGGAGAGATGATAAATATATATAAATGAGGTGAAAAGAAGAATAAATGTGTTCATAAAATGGTACAATATTCCTGAAGAATGTCCAAAGCATCAAAGATAGAAGTCAACATCATGTAGGAATAGAAGGACATGTGCGTAAAAGAAGAAAAGGTAGAGATGAAAGGTAATGAATGCTCTATGGTATTCATATAACATATAATGGTATTAAGGAATAAAATAGAATGGCGTATTTTTTTTAATTTATATGCATTTTTCATTCTGATATTGATTCAAGATAACAAGGTCGATGTGCATATAGTGTTATTGGTTAAATTATGGCAGTAGAAGACCTATTATTGATGAAGAAGGTATCACTAGTTAATGTTGTGATATCTATAATAGATTATAGATCTTGTTCTGGAGTTAATAAATATTACTTTGGAAGATTGAGGTGATCCAATATAATAATATACATACCATTTGGAAGACTAGAGTGATTTCGGGAGATTATTACTACTGTGAAGTAGTATTGGAAAGGATGGAACCTACCTAAGGGTTAACTATGATTCCACCCACCCCTTGTGAGCATTGTGATTATGATGATATATGCTCATTATTTTATAGTCATTATAATTTATTAGTTATAATCTATGTATTGTAATAAACCCAAACACAGTAAGTTTTAGATTCCCACGTTGGGGTTGAACCTTGTAAAAAATATAATGTGTTATAGTATATTTTTTACTTACTACATCACATATAGTTTCAGGTTTAATGACCCAAATTTTTATTAATGAAAATTCCTCTTGATCTAATTAAATTTATTATTATGTAAAATGGTTATATAAAATATAAACTTATTTGGTTTTATGTATTTTTTTGGATTTCAAAATACCATTAAAAATGGTTACCATTACTAATATAGTCTTTGAACGGTGATAACATGATTAGTATAAATATAGGGCTTTAACAAATCCAATTTACTCAAACAAAAGAAGCAATGGCCTCATCCAGTAGAATTTCTCTATAAGGATCCCATTTGTCGGAGATCAGAAAGTAGGTGGTGTCACTGGGCTTCACTCTTGACCAATCCCAAGATGATCTTCAACACATTAAGATTGAAAGGAACTTCCTACGGGATAATTGGAATTTAATAGAGATTACCACTCGAGCGATGTTATTTGAGTCACCCAAAGAGTCCATCATCATCGCACACCTTACCCTTAGGTCTTATGCGGGTGTAATAAGGGGTTATGTAACAAGACCCTAACACTATTATTATGTGTATTAGTTTAGAATAAAGAATATACATTCATTTTATTATTGTTACTTTGTAAATGGTTTTTAAAGCACAAATAGTATTTTTAGTTAATATTCAATTAAGAAATATATTTTTATTAATTAATTTATTTTTGAATTAAATAATATTTTAATAAAATATTATTATTATTAAATTACTTTTTATTATTTTAAATGATCATATAAGGAATACAATTGTAATTTTTATTAAGGTTTGAAAGTTGTTTTGGTCAAAACCCATGAATTTTTTATAAATTTTGGTTTTTATTTTAAAATTAAAAATTAAAATATTTAGAAAACTATTTAGATAAAATGGATATTATTTTTGGAATCATGACGTCAGAATTATCTAATGGTGAATTTTTCATAATTCTAAGACAGTCGAATTTTGGAGTAAAAATTAAATACCGTTAAATATATAATGTGTTTTATGACATCATAATGACCCAATAGTGATGTAATAAAATAACATAAATAGTATGTTTGGCCAATATATTTTTTAACTTAAAAATAATGTTATTTTAGGTTTGTTTTATTTATTTTACAAAGTCTTAGTGGACCCTCCAAGACTTATAAAACATTTTAACATTTGAAAATGATTTACTTGAGAGTGTGACTCATCTCCACATAAGAAAGCATAATAATTTAAAATTTTGGGTCATTATCCTTATAAAATAATTTTTTTCACTCCCCTTTGAAAAAAAACCATGGGAAAAAACCAAGTTTTGGTCTGTGTTTTTGATTAGTTTAATGTGTGGTGTCCAAAACCTAAATAATAAAGAATTCACTCTCCTCTCCTATATTAACCCACTCAATATCCCATTCTTATTCACTAAAGCCATTTTAAGTTAAACCAAAATCTGCCCTAATCTCTCTAGAATCCTCCCAAGGATCCCCAATATCCCAAGAAGCATCTCTCGAGACTCTCCCAAACCTTTGGATCACACTTACAATTAAGGGATTTCTTCCTTTCTCATTTTTGTCCAGGTTTCATTATGTTGTTATTCCATTTTATTTTCAATTAAAAAATTTGGGGTATGATTTATCACCTACCCTATACATCCCTCATTATGTTTGAATGATAAGATACCAATTTATATCTCATTAATGCCTCTCATGTACACATGTTACCATAATGAAATTCCGTAAGGGGTTTCTATCTCCTCACTTACGTTCAAGAAATTATTTTATATTATGCATCTAAATTCCATTACACATGTTGGTATATTATGTTCCATGACCCCATTACTGTCCAAATGATGAGATACCCCTTTATCTCTCATTAACCCATTTTACGATTTCTATTTGACGTCGTTATGATGCCGAAGTTACACCAAAATTTCCATGCCAAAATCATTATGTAACTGAATACCATACCCATTTCTCTATCAGGGGTATTCACCTTTATGCACATGTACTTGTTGATTAAGGAATTACATTTATATATTCCACATATCTTATTCATGGAATAAATTTTTATGTTTAATGAATCCATGTTGTATGATCTATGTGGCACACTTATGCATGAAATGAAATTATTAAGGGTGTGCTCTGATAGCGCTCTAGTGCATTGGGTAAAGAATATTATCATGATACTTCATGGAAATGAGTGTTTAATAATCCTAATTCATGTTCAATTAGGGTTTCCTTATGCTAATTCAAGTGAAATTATATTTTACTCATGATCCATGTGTAATGATCCTTGGCTCATGCTAATATCATGTTAAATGTTTTTTCCACATTTCCATGTTATGATAATCATGCTATATCATGCCTTTATGTTCATGTTTCTATTGTGCTCCATTGATATGCCTATTTCTTAACATGTACTATATTCTTTATTTTATGCCTTTTTTACTCCCTTATTTGGCTTTATAGCTCACACTTTTCTTATGCATGTCCTTAGGTTATCCCATGCAATGCTAAGTACGAAGGAATTTTGTGGTCATGTAAAAGAAGTTTTCAATAAAGATGTTGTATTTTATGTTATAAGTTTTTATGTAATGTTCCTAATTTCCCAATACACTATACCTCTTGATCCTTGGAGTCATCTTAAGTGCAAGTTTTTGTAATAAATCATGTTTAAGTGTGTAATAAAGAGAAGGGTTGTTATATCAGGTGTTGAGAGTACATAAGTATATCCATACATATTAACTAATATAGAGGTTTTAATATTGATAGGATAATTGAAAATGTTATAGTAATTCAGTAAAATGGTCACATTGATCCCCCCCTCTTAGGTTATTTCATGATTCTGTTTGGTTATAATAGTTTATTATTTAAAAATATTTATGAAATTTTATTTTTGATACTAAATCAATCAATATGGATATTATTATTATAATGGGAATTTTTAAGTCTTAAAAAGTGAATTTAAATTATTTTAAAGTTAGGGTGACAATTTTAAATTAAATAAATTGGGGATTTTACCAAAAATGGAATATTATTATTTTTGTTATTATTTTATTATTGTTGTTTTTGTGTTTGTTGTGTATAGTGGAAATATTATGTAAATAATAGTTATTGTAATCTTATTTTTTGGTGTCATTGTCATCATCATCATCATAATTATAGTTATTATATGTAAATGAGGGGAGAGGGGATATGTTAAGGTTAGTTGAGGATTCCCCCTATATTTCATTATGGATAGATATAGAGGGAAAATGAGAGATTATCATCTTATTCCTCCATGTATTATTCTTATTTAAATGGAGATCAAAGTTGACACAAGGTTAATTATCTCTCTTCTCACTTATTTATTCTTCTTTCTCATATTCTTATTTTTTTCCCTTACTCTAATATATAATTTCTTCACACACCTTATTTGAACATAAAAAGTAGATACCAATCCAATATTTATGAGAGTATATATATTGATGTGATGAACATCATTATGTTCTTGAGAAGAACTAACGATGTGCTCTTGGCCTTTGGAGGTGAAGAAGATCTCATTATAAGAGGTTATGTTAATGATAGTTTCTAAACCAACAAGGATGATATAAGATCTCAATATAGATTCTCTATGGGTCCTAAGTGATAGGATAGTGCCTAAATGGATCAAAAGATTAGATATAAGTCAAGGTAAGATTATAAAATGAGAATACAAGAAAATAAAAATAATTTTTACCTACTAGATTGGGATAAAGATTATATGCCAATAGATTTTCCTTTTCTCATTGATAGATTTCATCAAGATGAAATTATTCTGGATGAACTATAGGTTTAATAATTAGGAATACCCTAATCGGATCAAAAATCACCCATTGAATATGATCCTACATGTTTAGTGATCCTTCTTCACTTACCTCTATGTTTGGTTGGTTACTGAGACCAACTATTGTACCATCAGAAGAGTATTTCATAGACAAAAAAGGTGAACAATACTTATTTGAATCTTATAAGGAATATGTAGATTCTTAGTGACATAGTTAATAGTGGTGTAGAGTAATAGATATATGGGTATCCTCTAAACCTCTTACTGATGATAATCTTTACCATAATCATCACTTTCACTATTTGATTCCATCCCCAACAATTACTTCACTCACATATAATGGATTGTTACCTCTTTTTTGAGTAAACTATGTATTCTAGGTCTTTAATGTACTTTTAGGCCTCCTTGGGTTTATCATAAAAGGATATATCTAGGGATATCATTGCTTGGTCAAGCCCTGTCAATATAATTTCTTTTATTTTGATGGTTCCCCAATTCTCTCTTATAGAAAAAGAATATCTTCATATGCACCAATCCCTCCAAGATTATGGATATTTATCATAAATAGGAATCTAAGGAAGAGGATCTATTTCACTCCTTGGAGGTGAGAAAGTAATACTTTTATGTTGCTTTTTAGGCATCTGATATGACGATGCCCCCTTTAAAGAAACTTTATTCTTGGGCCTCTTAGCCTCTTTAATCTGTGGGGAAAACTATTTTCATAGTCTTATCATCTCAACCTAATGAATTGGTTCTCTTTCATCACCATGAGTTGAGGTATACTTAAACTTAGATACTAGGCTCACTAATTTTTCATTAATATATGACTGTATATAAGTTTCATCATAGTCAGAGATCATACCAATAGTAGAATCAGATGCTGGGAAATTCACTTTGATCCCGATTTTCTATTACGCCGTCATTTTCTAGGATTTTCATTTTACCATTGGGTGTCTCTTAGCATTCACACTATAGGGAGGGGTGACCACTTCTACTGAATGTATTTGAACTAACAAGTGAACTGGTAAGGTGCATATTCTTTACAAATGAATTTCCCATAAATTATAGCCACCAGTATCCCATATAAAATCATTATCAAGTAGGTGTAGGCTCTAGGTATCCTAGTGTAATTTTCAATGATAGTATTGTTTAAAGTTTTGTATGTTTTGTATAAGAACTGTTCATACTGATTCAATCAGTTCTTGATATATCGTTCATTCAGGGTGTGTGGACTAACTCCATAATTCTCTGAATATAAGTTAGGAAATTGCCTTTATGTATTATAACTAAATTAATGACTTCATTTCCACCTACATGAACTATTATCCATCCCTATGGTACTTGTAAGGGGCCAAAGACTCTGAAAATCTCCCACCCCTTGGATATTCTCCCCAGCTGATGATAAAACTTAGCTAGTACCGACACTTCTAGGTTAATTTTTTAGTCACTTTCCTTCTGAGTAACCATTATTAAGGTTAAAAACCTCAATATTCCTTGATTCCTCACTAGGAGAAGATATCCACTTAGGTACATGGCCAAGAAATTCACTAGCTAACCTAGGTGGCTATCTTGGGTGGAGACCACCCATCCCCAGTCCTAAAATTGTTTTCCCTCCAAGATAGTCTAGTAGATATTGTAATTCCCATGGTTCTCATAATTTGGGAACATTTGAGGTCACTTGTACTTTGTATCTTGTCTATTCAACTTGATAAATTGATCATCCCATGTCTCGAATTGAACTTCAAATTTAGTGTTGATATCCACCCCCATAACATGTCTTGATAACCAAAGAATCTCTTGGGAAACCATTGTAGTTCTCTTAGTTCCATCCCATATAGAAACTAGGGAGAGTAATTAATTATACATATCCCCCAAAATCAAGGCTTCACTTATCATATTCATATCCCAAAATATCACACCTACATCACCGTGAACTAGATGGAAGGTTTTTATATCCTAACTCCACCTACTGATGATGTATGGAATAAGATATTTTCTCCTATGGGTGAGAGTTTGGGAAACCCACATTAATTAATATATACACTCTTATTTTAGATTCACTATAAATTCAATATATGTTTGATCACCCAGAATGGATTGATGTAGTCCATACTAAAGTAACTCCCATAACTTAGATCCCAGCTTAAGGAATAGCCAAGAATATGGATGCTTGTTGTTTTCTCGATGATGGATTTGTAGTCTTGAACATCCAACTCTATCTTCTGATGTCATTCTTATAAAGATATTGGATTATATGTCATCACATGGAAATATGGGTGCTTAGTTTCTTTGTTGAATCCATTGGATATTGAAATATTTGTGTGACTCATCCCTCGATGCCTAGGAATCCAGGTTAATGATTGATTCTCTACTTGAGGTACTAGAATGGGGAAATCATTCATCAATATGAAATTATGCAGAGGTGTATTTTCTAATAGAGGATGAGAATACTACTCCCATAAAGCCTAGAAAAAATAGATGTTTCAGGTTGATACACTAACACTAAGAAGGATCAATGATATCAATAATCTTTGTGTTCCTCATAGCCACTGCTTGAGTATAATCTATTATAGAGTTGTCATCTATGAAAGATATAAAAATCATAATCTAATTTCATAAAGTATTTTATTTTTTCTACTAAACCATGAGGCTATTCATAGTAGGCAAGTGGATTTTTCTTGGTTGTGGTAATAAGATCACCCATCTACCTCACACATACTCACATACTAGGAAAATTTCTTAATTAAACAAATTGAATGGAAGATCAAAGTGGTATTCTTACCTTATATTTATAGGTGTCTATGTGATAAAAAAATCAAGATGTTTTTGTTTTCTATTTGTTTCCTTATAAAAAATGTATTCTCCTCATATCCTATGAGAGATTCCTCTAATTGTTCCGACTAGAGTGGTCATTTTCTGGCTACCTTGTTTTAGAGAGCAGGACTAATTAGAATCTTCTATGTTGTGGTGTAAACTAAGTGATCTAAGGGTGATTTGAATAGTGATTGTTTCCTCAATCTATCTTCTAGTTGACAAATAATATCACTTATTGGGGATAGGGTGATTCATGTATCGAGCCTTAATCTCTAAATGGACTCACAATATGAGGTCTTTCTAAAAGTGTCTTTGGTTGGGGGAGGACCTTCCAATAAAATTAATATTTATCTGTGGGGAGGAACTTCATTGTGAACACCATTATGGAGAGGACTGCTGTTATGGTGTAATGTCTGGGTGTAGTGATGATTCCTATAGAATATACCCTAGGAAGGAACTTCAGGGTGGACAATGGCAAGGGGAGGACCTTCTTATTATTTGGTCTTATGACTATGAGGAGGATTTCATGGTTCTCATAATAATAAATTTTTTTATAATTGATCTTAATACCATCATGGGGAAGACCTTCATGGTGATTTCTCTAGGGAGGACCTCTAAAGCTGATGTAATTGATATCACAGGGAGTACCTTCACAATTTTTGTTACTTCCTAGATCAAAAAATGATTCAATGAGATCTTGATACACCATTGAAAAATGTTCAAGGTCCCCAAGAATTATAACATTAAGAATATTGGGGGTATGCGCTAGCTCCAGAGCTTTAGTTTTCACCTAGAAATATTTCTTTTTGGATACTCTTCATTAGGAAGATGAATTCATGTAATGTTCACAATGACTTTCATATGTTTTAATCCCCTTTGGTAACCCCTTATTTTCATTGTAATAGTTCAATAGTATTATTTATAATGATTATTAATACATGTATGCCTCTTGGATTGCATTAGGATATGTTAAAGACACTCCACTCACTAAAGTGGGTAGGAATATACACATACTCCTAGGAAACTACTAGAATATCCTGATAAGAATTTTATGATTTGTAATGAATATGTGTCTTCCCAAAATTTTCTATTTAGATAGTTCATTTATCTCCAATTATAATGATAATGTGTGCCAGATCTTATTGTACAATCTTCATTGGGATTTACCGAAGATCCTCCTAAAAGGGTGTAGAAATGTGTGCATTCTCCTGATTAGCTTTCAATATATGTTAAAGAGTTACTATAGTAATGGGGATGGAAGTATGTTTATATTACATAATGGATTTTTTGGAATTATAATAACCATTTTTTGTTGGTTCTACCTATATATATTTATATCTCTATAAAATGTGGTCGGGAATATAGGCATGCCCATCCATTGCTACCAAAATGTGTTGGTGGAATTCTATAGTGGGAATGGGGATATATTACCATTCCTTGGTGGGATTAGGGAAATTAAACTACTCCTATCCTCTAGGTGATATCAGTACATACTGGAGGGCTTGATATACAGGGGTAGGAATGTGTGCCTTCCCCTTGGTTGTTGCTAAGATATATCAGTAAGATTTTCCTGATCCTTCCAGAGTATGTTGGAAACCTTACTGAGTGAGGGAATGGGTGTATTTATGTCCACTAATTTCCTACAAGATATATCAGTGGGATTAATTAGTGGAATATAGGATATGGTAATAATCCATATGGTTGAAAAATCTCTAGTCCAGGAGAGCTCTTCTGGATACTCGAATCTAAATGACTAGAGTGGGGGTTACCTGGATGGAATCCTCAGTCGGCTGTTAAGGGGTAGGTGTTGTATGAAACTAAAAATGGTAGTTAATAGGATCCCTCCTGGTAAGTTACTAAATTAAGTTGAACTCATAGTCGACCTCTTGATCATATTCCCTAAGATAAGGGAGGTATTTGTTGTTATGCTCTATGGAAAGACTCCTGAAGTGGTTCATGGTGGTGTAAAGTGTCACCCACTCCTTCACAACCTTTAGTTGTATATATATTCATTGAGAATTCATGTCTTAGAGTAATTATCTCATAACCTCTAAATTTGGAATGGTATCATTCAAGTGGTACTCTCGAATTAGTTTATTTATCACCTGGTACTAAAGGTGCTTGGTGGGTGACAAAATCCTTTGATTTAAAAAGGATCTACTCATGTAGTAACTAAGGTGTAAGTCTATCATTGAAAGTATTTAATTTGTATTGAAGGGAGTTTTGGTAATAGAGGTCTTATTAGGGAACAATAAAAACAAACAAAATAACCCATCAATGTAGCATCATAATAAATAAAACATTCTTGACTAATCTCATGTGGGAAACCCAATTTTCATTTTAAAAGATTCACATAGAGTTTTATATTTTTGTTTTGAAATGATATAGGGTGGTCTAATTCTTGGTTGTGAGGGGTTGTGTATGGATACACAACCTTTGTGTTCGTTCACTACTCCTATTATAGATTGTTTCCAATGAGGTGTATTCATAAAACCAGAAACACCCAAAAATTTCCACATTCATAAAAATCTACAAACCTACTTTCCAAAGGCAAAAAGTCATTGGGGTTTCTAACCAATGATTATTAATAACTCACATTGGTTGAGAGGATTATAATATGGTATCATCACACCTAATTAGTGGTAATTATTTCCTACTTTAGGACTCTCCTATTAATTTAATTCATGTTTATCAATCTTTCCTAAATCCCATTACAGGACTGGTTACCCTAATTCTAGTAATCGGCTATTATCATATACTGATGTGAATGTTTGTATATATCATAGGTATTCTATCTACTTGAAACTATATATGTATCAAAGTTTATTTATCAATGATTCCATTTTTATATATCATAGGTTCTCTATATTTATCTTATTATTGCTTAGTCGTGTTGTTATATAGTTCACTATGTTTTAAAACTACACATTTGGGTGTTCTAGAGTTTATTGCCATATAGGAAGGTTATGGATTTTTTTAGTGTTAGGAACACGACCATTAAGGGTTTCCTACATATCCTTTTGAAATGAATCATAACCTATATGGTTCAGTTCCACTTAACGCGGCACATCATGCCTTTTTAAGGTCATGTGAAAAGGACCAATCTGTACAGTTTTATGTCATGTGATAAGAATGGATAGGAAAAATATTCCTATAAATGGTTGGTGTGGTACTTACACATGAGAATCCCTTTTTGGTTGACCTTGAAGGGAATATATACCAATTAGGAGGTGTTGGTCTGACAAGTAATATGTCCTTGTAAAGATACATCTCTCTAGGAAATGTCATGATAAGAATAATATGATGAGAGCCATAGGGGATATATCCCTCTGAGTGGGGGAATTATTTTATCAAGAATATTTCCTAATAGAGGGGAGATCCCTAGGGAATATAACCCTAGTGGAGGTGAATAGAATATTGATGATGTTAGTTTTGAACCTCAAGGAGGCATCCTATGTATCTTGTAAGAAATAGGAATCCTGTGTTGTTTGAATGACATGGTTTAAATTCATATGATAGGACTATGCCATGTCGTTTAATATCATGAGATAAGGAAATTTTCATGAAGTTTAATTTCAAGATACTAGGATTTTGTCCATACAATTTTTCATCATGCTGCAAGGATGTCTATTTCATAAAATATGCGATAGATGAGGATCATGTGGGGCTTAGGTATATGGTGGATACTCTATAAGGAATATGATTATGGATCTCAGGTAGAATATGGATCTATACAATAAGGTATAATATTTAATAAGTAATATGTATATGTGAAATTTAAGATATTGGATGGTGATAATTCATGAGAATATGTTGTTGGGTTCGAACCTCAGGGAGGTGTCCTATATATCCTTCTAGAAACGGGAGTCAAAATCCATGTAGTTAGTAGGTTTTTAAGGATTACACCTAATAAGGAGTCCTAATAAGGCACCTTAGTGGAACTAATTGCATGATCAAACTTTATCTATAATCTAAAATTATTCATTCTTAGCATGAGAAACAAGTTATAATGGATGATTGGGAATATTACACAAGAACATGACACTAGGTTTGAATAGGGATTATGCACTATGGATACCCAAGTCTCTCACTCTCTCATTAGCTTATTCATGATTCATGGTTGATGAAATTATCAATAGTAACCTCTTAGGTATCATGTCTAAAGTTAGACCTTACCCTCCCATCTTGCTTCTTATTTCTAGACTATGACAGGTTATAGAATATAGAGGTGGGAGGAGGGTGACATCCAATAAGATATAATAGGGGATTACTCCTAGCGTAATATCTTATCTAACCTAACTTATGGGATGAAGAATAAATCCATCATTGATCCAGGAGAAACTACTATGGTGTCTTCATTTTAGGGATCCTCATTATCAAGGAGATATATTATTGTTGTTCCTCAAGGATTACACCTATCTAGGATGATGTCCTAGAGATTCCTTTTATCAAGGTAATCCATGACTAAAGGGATTCATGATAATGCATATGCCCCAACCATGTTTTCTCAGTGGCTTTAGAAGAGTTATGGATTAGACCTATTTAGTATTTTGTGCTTCCTCAATCTAGAAATATAGATCCAAAAAGGGTTATGAAATAAGAAATGTTTATCATTCCATGTGAGTGAGAACCAAGAATTATAATATGAGAGGTCCTCCTTTCATACCTAGTAAGAAACATTTTCTAACTACATGCTATTTTCCTAGTGTAGAGGGACATTCACTTTGTAGAATGTTAATTAACCTAGTATAAGAATAATTCTCCTTGAAAATTGAAAATATCCTAGTATAAGTATAACTTACCTAGTGGAATGGAAATTTACCTAGTACCAGAAGAATATTACTAGTAACTTGGAATTCTATCAGTAACATGGAAAGGGGAAAATGATATTTATGGAAGGTAACATATGGTAGGGGGTAGATGAGTTAGGAGTAAAACACATTTGGTGCATAAGGTATTGCGCACTTAGTGATATCTTCATGGTACTAATAGCCTAGTAGAGAAAAACTAATTCCATTTTCATAGTGTCATTTATTTAGTCTCCAAAATTACCTGTGGGTATCTATGAAAGGATTAAATGGATATTACATCACTCTCCTTTCTTATTTAGTCTCTATCTATCCCTATTTACACCCCTTTTCCAAGAAGGGTAAGGAGGTATTTATAAGCATGGATTGAGTATTTAGCCTCCAAATTTGGTGGATGTACTATGGAATATCTCTTAGTGAATCCTCAATTGGTGATCTCCTAATAGGTTTGTTAGAACCACATGTACCCTAACCTAATCACGTAGTTGACTAAGAAAAGTTGTCAAGGAACTTAGAAAATGAATTAAAAGGTGGAAGGGGATATGATCAACTGGTGCATTAGGATTTAGATCATGTTGTTTGGTAGGTATATGATCACATTGTCTAGTGAGGTAGGTGAATTAATCTCACACATGAAGAAGGTTCCATAAACATTATGCATACTTTCACCCAATCGCATGGTCAGTTGGAAAAAACTACATAGGGACTTGGTGGATGACCATTGCACATAAGAGGTATATGATCACGTAGTCCATGAATGCCCATGCATAGTGTTCTATCAGAGATACGCATATGTTTTCAACTAGGAACACCCACTCATTCATCCCCATGTAGTAACAAGGAGATATGACTAGTAACTAGGGGATGCACTTGGTAAATATTATAAATGTGCTTAGTATTTAAGAAATTGAACATGGTGTCTTCATGTCAAAATGGAGGCCATATTAAAATGTTCATAACTTTTGATTCGTAAGTTAGTTGTGGCTCCTTGGAAATTCAAATTAAATCCTATGGAATGAACTACAAAACTAGCTATAGGTGACCCCATATAAGTTATTTTTGGAAGTCAAGAAGTAAATAAAAATCCCTAAAATGGTTTTTAAGGAATTTATTTCCTTTTTGTCTCTAATAGGTGAAATACACAGCCTACTCCTAGGGGGGTTCTCACCATGAAATCGTAGACTGGGAAAATATTTTGAGGAATATTCATCCCTCAGTGTGTGATCAATCATGAAACACATGTATAAACCATTTTCTTCCTCTTCGGTCATAGGTTACTTTTCTTCTCAAACTTGGAATATATTTATTGAGTGACAACCATGTTATGGATTATTTGGAAAAGTGTGTGGCATTAATTTAATAGTGATAAAAAATACCCCCCTGAGAATTACATTCATTTGGAATAAAAATAATCACATTCTAAGGTAAATGTAGGACACTTTTTTACATTCCATAATATCTGGTGGGATTCTGTAATGTTTCACTATTGAGAGGATTTTCTAAGAGGAGTTTCTTGACTCAAGGATTTTTTATGTCTATTATAGGAGCATATTAACTCAATGAATTGAGGTTTCTAGGAGTATCTCAACTAAAGGAATTGTGGTTTCCAACTGATCCATACCCAAATAGGAAAGGTTATAATAAATTGAATGTCATAACCTTAATTTTACAATGGCCATGCTAAATGAGTTTTTAATATTGAGGCCATAAAATCTACTTGAATATGTGGGATGGTAGATTTTTTAAATCATAACCTAAGGAGATTCAATCAGGGATGATGAAATGGGATTGGTATATAAGGTATGACTACTGACCATATTCAAATGGTTGGTTTCAATATGATGTTTTGAAGGTATAAAAAAATTATAGGTCCTTATCCTTGGGAAGAATATTCCTCTAGTTTATAGGCCATATCATGGGAACATATACAGATCCATATCGAGGGAATAGTATGCATAGTTAAGAATAAGTGTCCTTTGGAGTTGAATGTACTCATTATCTATAGTTGTGGAAGATTTATGAGGACTAAATCACTAGGTTGATGAAGTAAGTGAATAGTAAATGTGAATTAAATGAGAGTTCAAGTACCCTATAGATTAAATCATCATGTATTGAACATGCTATTTGGGAAAAGAAATATGATATTTGGTTTCTCTAACTTTTTTCTAGACCGGGAGAGTCCAATGATAAAAACATTATTTTTTTCTAGGATTATATGTTGGAACCCATGAGATTTTCTCATCTTTCATCTATGATCTAAATTTTTATTAAGCCTCATGCGGGGGAGACTTAGGGAATGGGGAATTGAATTTTACTCAAGACACCCTTTGTGGGTTTTTGACCTAAAAATTTTTCAATCATTTTAACATATATTTGAAGGTCTTATAGTGTGGACCAAGATGGGATATAGTTTAAGGTCATGTAGTTTTGACCAACAAATGTTGACTTTACGGTTATGCAGTTTTAACCACATGTTAATTAGGATAAACTATATAGAAATAGTGACATGAAAACTATATGTGAATGGAGAACCAAATTCCAATATATACTATTCCATAGTGGAGGTCAAAATAGTTTAAGGTCATAGTGCTTAGACCACATATTACTTAATTTTAAGGTTTTATAGCTTTGACTATAGGACGTTGCAGTTTAAGGTCATATATTTTTGACAAATTATTTGGGATAGTTCTCAAGAGGGAAAGGAAAAACTCAATGTAAATGGATATCCCAATCATAAAGTAGAATGCACCAAGGATGGATGAATTCAATTTATTTTCATAAATATCGGACCATTGTTTCATGTGGTTTAAAGTCATATGATGAGGAAAAATTAAAATTTTGAGTGTAAGATGTCAAATTCTAGCCTCAAAAATTGAGTTCAATGCACAAATTCATAACATCGTGGGTATTGAATACACTTTCATAATTGAATTATGGATTTTTTAAGTCATAAACTAATGGTTTTAATTTAGGAGTAATGAGATGATACATTTATACCATATTCTGAAGATAGGTTCTATTTCAATGGTGTTAGGGAATACAAGAATTAGAGGATTCTCTTCTGTAATATGAAGACAGGCCATATCAGGGGTTATTATGAAGATCCATATTGATTTAATAGTATTAATATCCAAGAAGAGTTGTTATTTTTAGTTTAATGTGATTTTTATTGGTATCCAAGTCAAGTTTTATGGAAATAAAATATTCTTAAATCATAAAGTGTGGTACATTAAAAGGAAGCATTTGGAAAGCATGATGAAGATTTTTTGGATTTTAATTTTCCATTACTAGGTTTATTTGATTCCATTGAAAGGGGTTCTAATGAATTAGGAACTTTGGTTTGGTCCTAAACATATATTCTGGATGTGTATCCTGAAATAGTAGGAGTTGATCTATTTGAATCCCTTGTATTATAGAAGAGGCTACCATCATTAGGATATAATATTGATAAAGTTTAATTTTATCTTGATGTTTATTTGAGGGACTACCATAGGTCATGAACCTTTACATGGAACTAGATCTCTTGTAGGGAGACCGGGCCACATGTAGGAATCTTCTATGAGAAGTTTAAAGTCATACAGGTTGGACACGTGTTGTGCAGTTTAACATCATGTGATAAGGACTCAAATTCCATTATCTGAAAATGGGGGTATCTTATCATATCATAGCTATATGGATATATCTCTAATGCTAGGATGGGGGAATTTTTATGTTATCTCCTTTCTCATTAAATATTCACAAATTAATATTCACTATAAACTCTTACATGTAAGAGAATAGGGAATCTTGGTTGATAGAGTTTGTAGTTGGGCCTTAGTTATAGGATCTAGGAATCAATACATGTCCTGATAGATAAGGAATCATGATAAAAATAGTTCTTTAATAAAATTTCCCATGAATGATTAGTTTCATATGCAAGGGGAAGGGGGTTTTTTTGAATTTTTGGTTGGGCCTGAGATAAGGGATTTGGGAATCATTGTGTATCCTATGAGGATAGGAATCAAAACACATATATTTCTTAGAGAGAATATCTCTTACACAGTTTGATTAATATTCATGGGATGGGAACTTTGTAAGCATAGGTTTATATGTGAGGGAACTCATGGTGAACACTCCCACATAGATCTGTATCATATGCATGAGACGACATTTTTAAGGTTTTAGTTTTTCACAGACATGATTCTCATGTGAAATAAAAGGAACTCGTATTAATGTTGGAAAAAATGATAAGACCCATCATGAATGATGATTGATCTTGTTAGTCACTAAGAAGAGGTGGTGAGTTTTAAATCTCTATCATTGGACCCAGTTCAGGGATTCTAAGCATTACTACATATCCTATAGGGATATGAATCAAGTCACATGTAGTTATTTTATTTTAATTCCCTATGTAGATCAATCTCTTACATAGGGGTGAGGGAATTTATTATTGATGAAATTTATGGATAGCACTAAGATAAGGTAATCTCATTATCACAATGTGTCCTATGAGGATAAAAATCAATCCATATATAATTATTGTAGATAAATATTCCTTTCATATATCTAACTCAGGTGTAAGGATTAGGGGAACTAATATCCTTTAGTCTTGAGTGGATCATGTGTAAAATATTCCTACACATATCTGGATCTTATATAGGGAAATTAAATCATGTAGAAGGGGTCTCTCTAAGAAGTTTAAGGTCATGTGGGTTAGATTGTCTTGCCTCCCACCATTGTTTATGATTCTCCTAGTTATTCCAAATAGATTGATCATCCAATACCTCTAAAATCACATGAATCGTACTTAGTGTGAGAAAAAAGAGGCGATTGAAGAATAACTCAAGCCATACTAGGGCACATAATGGATGTTTTCAACATATATCATTAGATTTTGAATCCATGATATAGAGTTTATCACATGGTTAAATTTCATGTGGAGAGTATGTTTACTATATAGTTTAACATATTACAGTGAGGATAATAATTATTTAGTTTAACATCAAACAATTAGGATGATATGATACATAGTTTAAACTCATATATCTAGGACTTGTGCCACATAGTTTAATATCACATAGTTGGGATGATCATGCCATGCAGTTTAAGATAATATAACAAGGACCATAATGAAGGTTCCGGGCGTAGCGGAAGCGCTTGGATGGATGTTCCCACTTGGCTTTTTGTCATTAGCAATGATCAATCCGGGATCAATACGACGATAAACGTCAGTCTCCACGGATCGAATCACAGAAAAATACAAAGAAGATGGTTTGTCCCGGAACCACAAACAAGGATCGTTACAGGTTGATTATAATTAATTTAATAAATTATAAAGAAATACCTTTTGGGTGTTCTTTATTCGTTGATGTTTTTGATCACGTTGTCGGTGTGATCCGTCATTGCATCGCAGAAGCCAAGTGTATACTCCCTCTAGTGGTGATCCACACGTATACCTCGTATCTTTGGATGTCGCCAAAGGATTCTTCGGGTGCTAGCGTGGAGAATCCTTTGCTTGCGTTGTCCGCCTTAGATCTTCTTGATCCGATGGAAGAGGATCTCTCTTGGTCTTGAGAGCGTTCTTGGATGAAGAGGTTCTTTCGGCCTTGAAAGAATTCTCCAGATATGTTGTGCACAACGATTCTCTTGTGTGTTGGAAAAGAGTTGGGGTTGTGAGGATATTTATAATCGAGTGTGTGGGGTTATAGAGTTATGACAATAAATAAACACGTTACGCGTTTTATTTATTTCATTGACTCTTATTTAAAACCCCCATGTCGAATAAATAATTCCTTGACATGCGTCCATGCTGATTATAATAAATATCATTTAAAACAATATTATATCCTCAAAATCCCGACTGGAAAAACTACACGGCGTGTAATAATAAATACATGGCGTGTACTTTTTTTTCATTAAAAACTACACGGTGTGTAAATTAAATGTACACGGCATGTATATCTTGTTTTCATTTATTCATTTACTTTCCAAAATAAAACTACACGGCGTATACATTTAATAATACACGGCATGTACTTGTTTTATTTAATTTTCCTCCATCATTTAAAACAACTTAGGCTTCCTTGAATAATTATTAAACCACGTACGGGAATAATCTTTATTCAACTTGAGATACTTGGATACACTAAGTGTGTGACCCTCTAGGCCTCTTTCTAATTGGCATTAGGCGGTCTTACCTAAAGTCCAAGATTACTGTCTAGTAACGGGTCAAGGCACCCAAGAAAAAAAAGTTGACGCCGCATTGACGTATCACCTCATACAAACGCTTACTATGTAATTTAATCCCTTTGTCTCGATATCTCATCAAGAAGGTTTCATGGCAGTGTCATAAACCTATATGCTTGATCTGTCGTTCTTTGACTACCTGAAATAAACTCGTCGTTCACACCCTGGCCATGGAATTTAATGGGATAGTTCTATTTCAATCAAAGGGTCGAGATATCAACTTCCATAAATGGAAGGGACAAATCCGCCATCAACTTATCCATTAACAACATGTCACTCGTGATGCACCCAACGTACCCTACTTCCCACTAACTGTCTGCGTGATGGTTTTCGTCAGTAAATCTAAGTGCGCGAGTCATGACATGAGTTAATGATAATCTTCCAGTCTAAGGACCATTACATACGCTCGCAGATATCAATGTCCGGTGACACCAAGACATGCAGAATTGCTATTGGTAGGTCTGTTCTCATAATCTCCCATCTTGGAGATTACCAAGTGCGAACTCCATGAGAGAGAGTCTCGTCTTCTTACGAGTACTCGCACATGACGGTCTGTACACTATGTGTCCAATCATAGTATGCCATCCAACCGCAGAACTTTATTTAAGAATATTGTTATAGCATTTCAAGGTTCTCATCATAGCAGGGATCTGCTATGACCTTATTAATGCAACAAATATTCCAGGACATTATTATATTATAGTTATGCAGAACAATGAACAATATATAATAAGTGAACATTCATGTAATCAAAGTACAAAACAGTTGGTTCGAGGACACCAACCCTTACACATAATGGAATGAAATGATAATTATGAAAAATATTTATCGAGAAACCTTACATTTATGGTCAATGTAATGTGTTCTTAATCCATATTTGAAAAGTAGTAAGCTTCATTAGAGTAGACCTTGTATATGATGTAATGTCCCTCCCCTTTTGGTTTGAGTTTTAAATTATTTTTTCCTAGTACCATTGAAGTTATGAGAACCAATACTAACTCTCCTTATAGGAATGAATGAAGGTGAAATTTATTATTGAAATCTCATGTAACTCAGTTTTGATGAACTTACAATTTATGAAATGTGTTTAATATCTTCTCATCGATTCATTAAAAATCATTCATTTGCTTTTGAGATTGTTCATCCTCATACAGCTAGTTATATATGGTAGTGTAAAGTGAGGGGAGATGGACCTCAATGGGAAGGACTACCTATATCCTATATATAATTGAATATAGGGTTTCTTATGTGATGGTATTGGTCTTGTTATGATAGGCCCACAAATAATTCATAACTTTTTCAGGATAGGAATTCTTATATTTTTCTACCGTCTTTTGGAGTATATTAAATGGATTCTTATTGAAAGCCTCAACCTATACATTTTTTCAATGCATGGTTGTGATATGAGTGGTTAAACTAGATTCCATATTGCTAATACAACCTTTTCAACTTTTAAGAGAATAAAGTGGTTCTATTGTCTATTAATATCATATGAGGGACACCAAATAAGGTAATGGTGTTTTTCTTCACAAAGATGATGATATGATTTGTCCAAATCACCTAGAGGGATATAGCCTCAAACCACTTGTATAAGAAATCAGTATCATTAAGGATATACTTAAACTACCTGACTATAATTGGGGGGATATAGACTTATTCCAATGATTCCATAGAATAAAAATAGACAATAATATTTAGAGGTATGCAGAAATCCTAGGGGGGGATGGATGAAGTTTCCATGTATCTGACGATCATGAAATTTCTTGGTGAAATATATGCAATCATATTTCATCAATGGCCAAAGATATATGAGCCTCCTGATTGGATGAGAGAGATTAGTTCCTAACTGATGAGAACCATGAGTATATTCATGGACTTATTGCATACTGGTGAGGGTCTCTCCTACTTTAAAACACATAAGGATAACCCTATCAAAGCCTTATTTATAGAGTGTTCTATAAGCATTTGAGTTTTCATAAAGAGTGAAATTGACTACCCAATGTTGGATATGTTCTTTCTTTTCTTGTTCTGGTGGAAGAGTTCCAGCTTAGAGGAAGTCAAATATGGGGGTCATCTGTAACAACCCGATATTTTATGATAAGTATTATTTTTAATTTATTTGATGTCATGTGTTTTATGCTACAACAAGATTATCTTTTGCTATACGAAACACCGTATTAGCTTGCAGTATACGCAACACTATTCTTAGATTGTGTTACACACAATTTCAAGTTCGTTTGATAATAGTCATTCTACGCAACATTGAGTGTGTGTATATATATATATATATTCAATGTATAAATGAAATATGGTTGGATTCTGTTATATGAAACAACAAAGGAGTCTTTCACAACACGCAACCCTAACTTGGCTTTCATTACACGCAATCGCGACCTTCCTCGATAGCGTGTGTTGTACGCAATACCGGGTTTCACTAAACAACGATATATGGTTATAATATTATCACGAACTAGCCGTTATGAATAGAATTAACCACATTTTGAAATTTATAACATTATTATTCATCTTATAAATTTTCTAAAACATTTTATGTGAACAAAATAAAATTTTCGGGTAAAATAAGTATTTTTCAAAAAATGCAGTTTTGCCGCCTTTTGATGGCGCACCGACTTTAAATCTAGTTGTTGACATGTTTATAAGTTAAATTTTACAAAATAAAATTCTTATTTTGAATCAGGATATAAAAATTTACATTGGATAAAGTTTTGATATTTTTCTGATAACTTTCATATTTTAATGAATAGTAAAAACACGCTATATTTTAATTAAAAACAACTTTTTTCATCGTAATAAATTATGTGGTTAAATTATAATATTGAATGGTTTTAAAGTATAAATAGGATATATTTTTACCATTTAATATAATTTATGTCATTATCATTGATTTTACATTGAATTCGTAGGTTAAATCAATTCAATCTTTTGCAATGTTTTAATCAAAAACCCGTTTTCATTCGACAACAGGATTAATTTTAATTTAATTCCTGAAACTTCTGTGTATTGAATTTGAAAATATGGATTCCATATTTGGAATCAGTGGGTCCAAATTATGTTAATAGGTTACTTTTTATTTTTGTGAATTATGAATAGTAACTACGGTAAATTTTATTTACCATAGTTAAAGGTAAATCAGGTAATTAAGGGTAAATATAATATTATAAAATTACCCTAACATATGAAAAAATTCTATTGTATGGCTAAAAGTATACCCATATCACCTAAGGGTCATATTATAATCATTTAATGGACTTTTTTCATGAAAATAACTTAATTATTATTAAAACCAAAGAAAGTGACAACATGTCACTCTCTTAAATATTATAAGTATATTAATTTTAATTTAGTGATAAACTTAATGAAACTTCGAACATGAATATTCTCCAGAAATATAATGAAATTATATACATCATATGAATTTATTTATAATTTTTAGTGATTAAATAATTATCATTAATTGTGACACAATAGTGATGCAGAAATTGTTTATCTGTTGAAAAATCAAGAATATAGTTTTTATTAAACTAATAGTGACCATAAAAGGCACCAAAACCTGACCAAAACTTATTGGTCATGTAAATTTAAACCATAATCATCCAATGGTCGAATATTTGACCATTTGGAGCCTTATAAAAGCGATTATGACACTTATATTATTTTATTTTAAATGATGCCGAAGTTTTCACATTCATAATTTAATAAATATAACAATTTAAATATTGTGATTTTAAGATGATAAATTCGAGTAAAAGTATTATTGTTAAATTTAATAGATTTATCTTCATCATAGGATTTTATTTTTAATTTTTATGCAACAAATAAGTATATTAAATAATTATACAACAATGATGTAGTAATTATTTTATTAAAAGATAAACCAAATAAATGGTTTTAAAAATAATAAAATAAATATAATATGAACTATTTAATGTTCTAAACTAATTTTATAGATATATATGACCTTTTATTAATCTATTAAAGCTTTTATTTTGAACATATCTTTTGTATATATTTTATTTAAATTCAAATAAATGAATAGCGTCAAAATTGACACTATTGTTATTTTATAAAAATAACATATTATAAAATTGTTTAAAAATCACAAAAATATTTAAAAATTATAAATTTAAATTTATATGGTATAAAATGTTATAAAGTATTCAATTATGGACAATTCACAACAAATAAGTAATTATTTGTTATAATTTAAAATTTAGAATGTTATTACCACAAATAAAATTAAATTGATTAAATAAGGATAAATCAAGTTGATAATGTTGAAAATAAATTCCTAACATGTCTAAATTTTATTGGTTGATGATATTACAACCCTATATAATCTAATATTCTAATATGAGTCATTTTTGGAGGTTTTTAAGTGGGTTTATATTTATTATAAATTAATATTTTTAAGATTTCCAATGGTGCCCCTCTCCTCCCTTATAAAAGGGCACCTCCTCCCTCTCTTTCTCACACCATTTTTAGCCTTGAAGCTCGGCCAAACCCTGCCAAATTCTCTTCTCCACTTCCCTAGAAACATCCTAGAGGTCCTGGTCATCTTTAAATACCAATTTTAGTGCCCTAAGAGGAGGTCTCAAAGAGGCGCTTCAAAGAAGAGGTAATGTCCGTTACCGATTCTTTCAACTTTATTTCTTCTTCCACTTCTACTTCTTAGGTTGTTTCATTATGAAGTAATAACATCAGTATCACTCATATAATGATATGTTATTATAAGTATGAAACAACCCTATTTCACCATCTATCCATCCTATGGAAAACGAAATCACCGCGCGTTCGTACGTACGGAATACTGTCTCCACGCCGTGGTGTAATCTATTTTACACCACCACCTTACTTGGATGGGTATAATGGTGTAAATAATAACTATATATGATTATTGTAAAGTTATATTGATTCTGTTATAGTATACATACACTCCAATAAAATTCCACGATCATGGGAACGATATCATTGCTCGTGCGTACGTACGGAATACCGTCTCCACGACGCGATGAGATTCATTCTCAATGATTAACCATTCATAAATGATTATAAAGTATATATAATAAGTAATCATGAAATATATGACATAATAATGATATTTTATTTATGTATATATATATGTATGTCATCCAATTAATTCCATTCAATTCAATGAGGAAACGAAAACAACGTTCATGCGTACGTACGGCCTACCGTCTCCATGAACGGTGTATTTCTTTCCATTTATCGATCTATTATATATATGTATATTATAAATATATATTATATATAAATCATGTTTTATATTATGGAATTAAGTAATCATGATATAAGTAATCATATGAATAATTACAAGTCAAAACACGGACGACAAATGAAACGATTTTACCCAAAACGCTCTTTAACATGGAATTTACAAAAGAACGGGTAATATAAAGTCATAAGTAAACCATATATGATATCATAACAATGAATATGATTCTTTAATAAGTAAATGACATTATTTAAATCATTATACAAGAGTTTCAGATACGTACGAAGCATATCGGACCTAAGGTAAGGGATAATTTTGCAAATCTCATTTTTATCTGAGATTGCTTATTCGTAAGTATTTACTGGGGTTATTGCTATCATCCATGTCCATGTTTTATAAAGTTTTATTCATATATTTTTAAATTCCTTTTTACCCATTTTGACTTTTACCCCATGGTATGGAAGGAATATTTCTTTTATTTACCCTACAAGGTACTTTTTGACTTTTCCGAAAAAAGTACGAGAAGAAAGTTTTTTTAACGTATACGGCATGAAAGGATTTTTACGGTTTTATAAAGACTTATTTTCATTAAGCTTCCTCCAAAATATTTTATGACTATTTTCAATAAAATATTTTTCTTTTAAAATTACATGACCTTTTGTGAAAAGAAAATGATTTTGAAGAATAAAGGATATTTTCCTCAAGAATTCATTTCAAGTGTTTTATCAAAACCATTTTTCATCTAAGATGAAATTATTTCATATGTGTATGTTTCAAGTATAATTTCTCTATGATTTACATGGTTTCACTTTTCTTATTATGAAATGATATCCATTTATTTTATATGGATTATTTTATTATGGGATTATGTTTATGAAACCCATTTTATTCATTGGGTTATTATGAATGCTGTATTTTTATTTTGTGGCACAAGTAAGAATGATTTCATTATGAGATGGGTGGGACCTATATCTCCCTCCAATGCATTGGGTAAATATTTATATCTCATTAGATAGACATGGCTGGAATGGAAAGTTAAACCGGTTCAGTAATACAGGACTGGAACGAGGAGTGAACTCGATTCAGAAAGGGACTTTGTCCACTAAGATGGTCTTGGCAGCAATGCCTGGGCTACTATGGAAATCATTACATGTGCTTAATGGATTCCACAATTATATGTTT
Source organism: Viscum album (assembly GCA_963277665.1). Taxonomy (NCBI): domain Eukaryota; kingdom Viridiplantae; phylum Streptophyta; class Magnoliopsida; order Santalales; family Viscaceae; genus Viscum; species Viscum album. Next base: position 1,069,441,749 of record OY728121.1, on the reverse strand, counting down.
TATTCCCATACTATTTTATCATGATTTATGTACCATTATGATCTATGCCTTATGTACTTCCATGTTTTATGCCGTTGCTCAAGATTTTGATGTTTAAACATTATGTTCATGTTTTTAAGTTAAAATGTATATGGTATGTTTTATTTTATCCATGCTTACCCTTACTGAGCATTTTAGCTCACCCTTTTTATGTTTTATTTTCCCCCAGGATTAAAAGAAATGTTTTAGGTAAGGAAAAAAAAGTGGAAGATCTTTATGGGATATGTTGAAGATCTTTCACCATGATTAGAATATTATGTTCCAAGTTTCCAAAGACACTAAACTATTACGGTCCTTGTGTGTCTATTTTTTTTATGTATTAAGAATTCTACAAAAGTAATGTAATGTCCATGTACGTCAAGCTTCGGGCCTCTACATCATCCATTTAGTGGTGGTATCAATTGGTGAGGATATTTACTCACCTTATTCAAAGGTTATTTTTATCTCACTAATATCCTCCATGTAATTTCTAGTGAATGGGGATATTATCTTGTGGTGTTCAATGTTGATAATTATCTCATCTCAGTCTGGACCTGTCGAGGTAGTGGCTACATTAGCCAACAAATCTACCTGTGCATTTCATGAATGTGGAACATAAGACAATGTAGTCTCAAAATAGAATTTTTCCATAAACCCTCACATATAATCAAATAGGGGGATAAATTACTATTTATTGATGGTATATTCACCATTAATCTACTTGATCACCATATTTAAATATCCCTTGATATTTAGGTGCACCACTAGAATCCACAATGCTAATTCTAAAATTTTAATAAGATCATGGCACTCTGAATCATTTTTTGTGTAACCTTATGATAATAGTAAATAATGGGGAAATAGTATTATAGCTGGGGAGATGAGGATGATTCTCAAACCGACCATGTTGAGTTTTTGAATATCCATTCATTTTCCTATTTGGATTTTGGAGGCACCATCAAAATACATTTCTAAGGTCTGAGAGCTTCATTAATAGAGAGTACCTCTTCATCGGTAAATTTAGTATTCATTTTTTTGATTCCTATGATGTGATTATCCATAATAAATTCTATCATTACCTTCCCTTTGAATTACTTTTATGGTATGAATTGGATATCAAACTATTTCAGAATGACTACCCACCATGCCCATAATCCAATTAACATTGGTATATTGAGTTTATACTTGAACAAATCAATGCGAGATACCAAATTAACCTTGTGATGTTTTTGGTAGTTCCTCAATTTCTTAACAGTAAATATAAATTCAAGGAAATTATTTTTTATATTATAATATCATGTCTCAATATCTATCATGGTTCTACTACGATAGTAGAGACTATTTTCTTTACCCACATAATTCTTTTTTGTGAAAATTATTGAGTGATAGATTAATGGATTCCATATATAAGATGATCAACTTCCCCTATATTGGTAGTAATAACATTGGTGGGATCTGGAGTTATTGCTTTAGATTGTTAAATTTCTCCTAAAAATCCTCATCACATTGGTAAGTGACTCCCTTCTTCATAATCTCGGTAATGGGTAAGCAATTTCCTGTGAGGTTTGTTATAAAGCACATAATGTAAGTAATGTGTCCTTGAATCCCTCTCATCTCTTTGATATTCCATGTAGGTGTCATATTAAGTATCACCTTAGTCTTCTTAGGGTCAACTTTGATGTCGTGATGGCATACCATGAATCCGAGAAACCTTCATGAGGTAACCTCAAATGCACATTTCAAAGAGTTCATTTTCAAGTCATGATTTCATAACTTGTTAAAGACTATCTCAAGATTGTAATGATGGTCACAAAATTATTGGTATTTAACCACCAAGTCTTATATATAACATTCTATGATCTTCCCTATGAAGGGTTTTAAAACACATTCCATAGCATGTTGATATGTGGAACTTGCGTTCTTTAAGCCAAATGGCATCACTCGATAACAGTATACTCCTTAGGGTTCCCTGAAAGTATTGGACTCTTCATCTTTAGGATCCATTTGGATTTGGTTATATCCTGAACATCCATCTATAAAAGAGAGGACCCAATATCCAGTAGTTACATCGATCATAATTTCTATAATTTGTACTAGTAAATCGTCCTTTAGGAAATCCCAATTGAGATCCCTGAAATCAATGTGGACCTTGATATTTATATTCTTCTTATTGACCAGGATAATATTGGTGTACCATTTTGGGTACTATACCTCTAAAATGAAATCATCTTTGATAAGCTTTTCGACTTCATATTCAACTATAGAAACATGAGTCAGATGCATTCTCTGGGTTGCCTTCCTATAACCACAATGATACTTGGGTAGACCCAAATGATGAGTGTCCACATTGGGATCATGTTTAGAAATTTATGTATAATTCTAGGAGAATATATCATAATGATACTTTATAAAGGATATATACATCTCTTGTTATTTGGGATGAATAACGTCACTGATAAAATAGGTCACAGGTCTTCCTCTATACCCAAATTAACTTTTCTAAGCTTGTCAATAGTGGTAGAGATGCCTTCCTAAAATATTAGATGGGTATCTCTGAGATCTTATTCAACTTCTTCTTTCACTTCAATATTAGTAGCATTGAGTGATGAAGGAATTATTTTAGGACTCAGAGACAATGTAGGAGCATTTTGGTCTTCTATAAATGATGGGGAGTGTTGGAGTTGTGACCTATAACCAACTTATTTTTTACTTTATGATAAATTATATTAATGGTTTTTTATATTAATAAATTCCTTATCACATCATGATTATTCTTCTGTGTATCATTGAATGTGATAATGTCCTAAGCGTAACTGTCACACTAAAAGGTCATAGCGGATCCATGCTATGATGAGAACCTAGAAGTTCTATGACACTATTCTTGGATATATGTTCTATAGTCGGATGATATAATTTGAGGTAAAAATGATACAGGATATTAGGGGTGGACACTCATAGGACATTGAGGCACCTTCTCATGGTTTATTCCCTTGGTAATGTCCATGAGGATATTATGAGAACAAGATCTGCTAGTAAAAAATCCACATTTCTATGTGTCATTGGATGTTCCTATCTACATATGTGTGTATTGGTCCTTAGACTTTAACATTATTGATTATTATGAGTCGCTCACTTAGATGTATTGATGAAAACCATGATGGAAGATGTTTGTGGCGAGGTAGGATATATTGGGTGTGTCATGAGTAATATTGCATTAATGAATAATGCAAGAAAGTATTTATACCTTCTATTATTTAATGGAATATAATACCTTAGGACCTTTGATTAAAATGATATAGCCTAAATAAATCCATGGCCATGGTGATCAATAGGAAAGTTCTATTTCTGTAAAGTCAAAGAAAGAGATATCAAGCATATAGGTTGATGGCACTGGCATGCAACCTTCTCGATTAGAGATATTGTGATAAATGGATTATATTACATGGTAAGTGTTCTTATGAGGTGACATGTCATTACAACATTAACTTCTTTCTCTATAGGTGCCTTAGCATGTTTCTAGATTCTAAACTTGTACTTTAGGTTGCCCTACTTAATGCCACTGAGAAAGAGGCCTAGAGGGTCACACGCTAAGTGTATCCAGTATCTCAATTAAATAATTTATTATTTAACAAGTTGAATAAATATTATTCCCAGTCGTAGTTTAAAATTATTCATGTATGCCTGATTTCATTTATTCCGCCACTATTTATTTGAGATAATATATTATGGGTGGAATAATTAATAAATATTTATTTTCTATTTGGTGAATATAATATTTATTTATTTATCAGAGAATAATGTAGTGATATTTATTTAATAAATAAATAGTCAGTATTCAAGGAGTGATAAATATTGAGGAGGATTGGCAGATCAAGTTTAAGGGTCCAGTGAGAAATAATTATATTAAATATTATTTAATTAAATAGTATTTAATTATAACTCACAAGATAAGTTCATGTCAGGAAATAATAATATTTCTGTTATTATTTGACATTGGGGTTTCACTAGGATTAATGAAATAATTAAAGGCACTTGTGAAAATTATTTTATTATTACCCTAGTGAAATAAATTCCTGATTATATTATTCTCTCATTATCTAAGGGCAAGCGAAGCGACGCCAATTCAATTATACACAACGAATTGGAGAAAATCTCTCAAGCCTAGAGAGTTATGTATTCTCCAAGAATGCTCTCAAGAATGAGAGTGATCCTTCTCCACTGGATCAAGGAGAACTCTTTATAAGTGGTTTTCAAGGAGATAGAAGATGGAAGATGCAAGCATAAGTATATTTCATGCTAGAACCCAAAGATTCCTTTGGCGATGTCCATAGATTCATGGAACACGTGTGGATCACTGCTAAAGGAATCCTACACTTGGATTCTACAACGCAACGGTGGCTCAATGCAGATCTGTATTCAGATGCATCAATTAAGAAAGAATCACCTTGGAGGTAATTCTTATTTTATTAAATTAATTTTAAACAACATGTGTTGATATCCTCTCTCTTGGTTCTGGATTTTCTTCCCTTTCTTGTTCTTCGATGAAATTCTATTGGTCATGAAGTTCTTTATCAAAAAATATCTCTGATTTATTATCAATAACGGAAAAAATAAAAGTTGGGAATCGTCCCTCCTGCGCTTCTACTTCACCCAGAACCTTCAAGTGGTATTAGAGTGGTCACATCATTATTTATAATTATTTAGTTTTTTTAATGATTTATGCATTCATAATTTAGTTTTTTAATTTAATTTAATATTTATTTAAATCTAAATTTGTGAGATCTATTTCTTCCTCCATCATTTCTCGTAGATCTAACATAAACGATTAATATTATGATTAAAATAAAATTGAGGAAATCATCTGGAGGTTCCAAGGATTATGACCAGATAACACAGGAGTACACATTGTGTAATCAACATTACATGTCATCTAATCATGTTCAATACACTAGGAGTTAATTCATAAATTACTCATCCCATGTGCATTAATGACATACATTGTAGTTAATTCTTACACCTTGTGTTGACCAGGATAGACCGACACATGGTCAACTGGACTACACACTATGTGGCCCACTGGACATGACGTGTAGTCCCTTCGGGTCAGGGTTTGGTCATGTATTACAAATGTAGATTACCCGATAGGTGACCATGTAACACAGATTCAATTTGGCATGTGTCCCATTGGACACGTTTTTTACTCCAAGATTTCTGAAGTAAGCCTCACACACTGAGTCCCAAGGCATTTACTTCAGATACATGGTGAAGAATGTATACTCTGTGTAGATCGGATCTACACGGCGTGTACTTTTATCAGTTATGTAGATTTAAATTTTATTATATTATGTAACCCTTGATACATGTACTTTCATGTGGGCATAAATCTAGGACACTCCATGTGATAGGATTTGATTAATATATATATATATATACATATGTTTTATTAACATATCCATAATATTCAAGATCTGGGCATCATGAATGAGTTGTATTAATGTTATTATTCTATGTGCATGTTATATGTCACAAAGAATAAAGTGTATACAATTATAACACATGTTGGGTAGTTTTGGATGGGTATTCACTGGGTTACCTCCAAGGTATAAGTTATGTACACAGTTAATTTTAAATTAATTTATTAATTTGTTTAAAATTATAATAGATTAGAATCTAAAGTAACTTCAAAAAAGGTTTAAGATAAAAGTATTGATTAATTAAATATAATAATTAATCAATTTGAGTATGATTTATCTTAAATAATAATGATTAAAGAATTTAATTCTAGTTTTATTAAATACATAATTCGTTGTATGTGTGTGGATGATCATGAGCTAGACAAGACCTTTGTATGTGATTGGTTTCCTTTTAATTTATTATTAAATTAAATTGTTAGCCCACATACCTTCTCTCCTCATTAATATATAGGGCCCTCATTCCCATGGTTTATTTTATGTAAAACCTCTTTTACCCCTCACCTACATGTGAGTAAAAGAATATGTGATGGATGGAGATCCCAAGCTAGTGTAGGCGGTGTAATTTGGGAGCCTAGGAGAAACCAATCCAAGGAGATACAAAGGTGGATAGGTGGAAAGCTATAAACAAAAATCATAAATGGTTCAAGGTGTTTCTTCCCTAGGTTAGTGGTTATTTTATCAACTTATAGATAAACTAACCCTTAGAACAAGCTCATGATCATACCCTTTATTTTAATTTTTTCAGTTTCATGGTTATTTCATTATGGATGTTTTTATCATGGTCACATAATTAATGAATTAACAAGAATGAAAATATGGAACTAAAATAAACCAGCTTATGTGTAAATATTATCTAAAGACATTGTTAATCACTTAAGTAATCCCACTTAATATTAATAAGCATGTGAAAAGATAATAATTTGAAATTTACGCATAAATGATAAAATACCTCAATAAAATATTAAGTCAGTATGGCCTTCCATTACTTCAGTTAGAATCGAACCATAGTTCAAAGTGCTTGACCAGACAAAGTTGGGGTGCTTTCAATTATTGGGAAATTCTAATTTGAGGTTTTGGGTTGACTTAACTTGGTTGACATCAAGGGTTGACTACCAAAGTAGGACTTGGTGTAACTGAGAGGAAAACATTGAGGAAATCTATATTAATGATTTTAGGATTGGGGAGTCCACTCAACGGATCAAGTAACTATGAGTTAATGCAGTTGGAATTTGGAATGCCTACCTAAAACCTTTGAGTTTCTTGACCAGCCAAAGTTGGGGTAATGAGAACGGAATATGGATCCTTACCACCAGAATATCGAAGAAACAAGATATTCTAAAGCAAATGGTAAGGACAATTGAGTTTCAATAAAATAGTGGGAGACTAATAAATATAATATTTATTTATTTGTCTAAGTTTTATTAGATCAAGTAAAAAAATTATGATCATCTTATTTGTTGAAACAGAATTAAAAATGACATCAAACATATCACTATGATCCATACTCAAGAAGGAAAACATTCTCACTGGCACGAATTTCTAAGAGTGGAAAATGTTCCTACGGTTCATCCTTCACCATGAAAGGAAACTATATGTGTTGGAAGAAACTTTAACTTTTTCTTCTAGAAATGAGGTGAGTGATGAAGAGCTCTCTCTGTATAAGAAACATATGAATGATTCAACAGATGTCCATTGCTTCATAATATCATCCATTTCCAATGAGCTCTTGAAGCAACATGAAGAAATGGATGATTATAGCATGATGTCTCACCTTCAAAATCTCTATCAATAAAAGGTGAGATAATAGAGGTATGAGATCTCCAATTCTTTGTTCATGACTAATCTTTGATATTATGCTCCATTTGGGCCTCATGTAGTCAATATTATCAGCTACATTGAGCATCTCGACATCTTAGGGATTAAATTCTTAGATGAGTTTCATACAGATATCATACTTTCATCACTACCCAAGGTCTTCTCTAGTTTTATTATGAATTATAATATGATCAATAATGAGAAGAGTCTATCAAAACATCTTACCATGATTCTCCAAGTGGATAAGGACATGGGGTGTGACACACCCACAATACTTATGGTGAATAGGAAGAGGAAGGACATGGAAAAGGGGCCTAAGAATTATAAACAGTCTAAATCCCCCAAGCACTATCTAACCAAGAAGAAGAAGATCTAAAGGTAGGTTAAGGAAAAGGATGCAATATGTTTTTCATGTGGCAAGTCAGGCCACTGGAAGAGGAACTGCACCCATAGGCAAAGGGAATCCAAAGGTGCATTTGTTATCAAGTGCAATCTTTCCATTTCTACACATTGGGTATTATATACATCTTTTGGTGCTCACATTAGTATTTAAATGTCAAAAACAATTAGATTTTGGAAAATTTATAGAGGAAAAGTGGATCTGTGAGCTTCAAATGGTGCAAGGCTATCTTATCTTTCCATTGGTGATTACCACCTTTCATTGCTGATGGGAATGATTTTGGTTTTTCATGATTGTTATTATGTACCTATTGTTACCAAAAACATAATTTTTGTATCATGTTTAGATGCGTATGGGTTTATTTTCAAGTTCAGAAATAAAAGTTGTTTATTTTATAAGTACAACATATGTTATGATATGGAACATTTAAATAATGATATATATGGATTAAATTACGAAAACCAATTTTTGGAAATTGATAATGAATCAAGTTCCCATGACTTGTATAACTCTTAATTGTTCCATCACCATCTTGTTCATGTAAATGAGAAGAGTTTGAAAAATCTTTGTCAAGATGGTTATTTAGACTCTTCTAAGCTAAAATTGCTTGATAGATGTCATTCTTGTTTAAAAGGGAAAATGACCAAACCGCCATTTTGTGGATAAGGTAAAAGGTCCACAGATCTTCTAGGATTGGTACACACTGATGTTTGTGGACCATTTTTAATAGAATATAGAGGTGGATATTCTTAATTCATAAATTTTACTGATGAATTGAGTAGATATGGATATATTTACTTGATGAGGTATAAGTTCAAGTCCTTTGAGAAATTCAAGTAATTCAAGAATAAAGTATAGAATCATCTTGGTAAGAAGATGAATAAGGTTCAATTGGATCGAGGTGGAGAATATCTTAACCAAAGGTTTGTCAACTTTCTATGGGAGTTTGGGATTCTATCTCAACTCACTCCACCTTATACACCACAGTGGAATGGTGTTAGTGAAAGGAGGAATCGTACCTTTTAGGATATGGTTAGGTCGATGATGAGTCATATAGATCTTCTATTATCCTTTTGGGGATATGCATTAAAAACTATGGCATACACATTAAACCAAGTATAAACTAATGCATGAAATGGAATTCCCTTCGAGCTATGGTGTGTAAAGAAACTCATTTTTTTGCATACATGTGTATGGGGTTATGAGGAATTTTTTAGGGCCTTCTCAAGAAACAAACTAGTACCCTAGGGCATGAAGTGTATCTTTATAGGGTATCCCAAGGAAACAAAAGGATACTAACTATACAACCCCTTAGATAAGAAAGTTATTGTTGCTAGACTAGCTGTATTTCTTGAGAGGGAGCACATACTCAAAAAGGATAGTTGGACCAAGATTGACTTTGATGAATTTGATGCTCAAGATACATAGGATTTGTTATAGGAATAAATTCCACAGGTATCCATGGAAGAAGTAGTTCCATAAACACAAGTACTACGTAGAAGCTCAAGAGAGGTAAGGTAACTAGAGAGGTATGGTTTTCTAGTCATTGAGGATGGTGACTCATTATTATTGTACAATGATGAAACTCTCTCCTAAAATGAGGTAGTAGAGATCTCAGAAGATACAAGATGGATAGAAGCTTTGAATTCTGAGATGGATTCCATGTATCATAACCAAGTTTGGGTTCTATTTGATTTTCCAGTTAATGTAATTCATATTGAGTGTAAATGGTTATTCAAGAGAAAAATGGACATGGAAGGTAAAGTAAGTACCTATAAAACAAGGCTAGTGGATAAAGGTTTTAAAAAAATTCAAGTAATTGACTACGATGAAGCCTTTTTGCTAGTTTCCATGTTTAAATCCATAAGAATCATACTTTTCATAGTATCTTACCATGACTATGAGATTTTGAAGATGGATGTCAAAACTTCATTCCTTAATGGGAACCTTCAGGAAGATATCTATATGATACAACTAGAAGGGCTTGTGACTCCGGGTGATTCCAAAAGGGATTTCAAGTTACAAATATCCATCTATGGACTAAAGCAAACATCCAGGTCATGGAAAATTCAATTCAATGAAGCCATAAGATAATTTGGTTTCATTAAGAACAAATTTGATCCATGTATTTACAAAAGGTTTAATGGGAATACGGTCATTATCCTAGTAGTGTATGTTGATGACATATTACTTATTGGAAATGATATACCAGTATTATAGTTAGTTAAGGACTAGTTGAACAAGTGTTTCTCCATGATGGACTTAGGAAAAGAATCCTACATTCTAGGGATCAAGATCATTCATGATATATTCAAGAGGTTTCTTGTACTAAGACAAAGTACATATATTGACTAGATAATAAAGAGATTTAGTATGGAACAATACAATAGGGGATTGGTTCCAATGTCACATTTTTTACATCTTTCTAAGAAAATGTGTCCCCAAACATAACAAGAGAAAGATAGAATGAGTAAGATATCATACACTTTAGTGATAGGATCAATCATGTATTCCATGTTATGTACTAGACTTGATATTTCCTATGCATTGATCATGGTAGGCAAATATCATGAAGATCCAAGAGGAAAAGCATTGGATTGCTATTAAGACTATTCTTAAGTATTTGAGAAGAAATAAGGATATGTTCCTAGTGTATGGAGGATATGAGGATATTTTCATCATAGGGTATGATAATGATGGTTTTCAAATAGATTATAATTATCTAAATTCACAATCATGATATGTTTTCTATCTCAACGAAGGATCTATGAGCTGGATTATTTCAAAGCAGTCAGTTGCAGCTGATTCTACAGTGGATTCTGAGTGCATAGTGTCTTCTGATGCATCTAAGGAATCCATCTAGATTTGGAACATTTTCCAAGAGTGTGATGTGATACCTATCAGTAAATAACCTATCACATTGTATTATGATAATACTACAACAATGGATCTTGAAAAAGAGACAAGGTCATAAAAACGGACAAAGCACATACTTTGGAAGTATCACCTCTTGATGGATTTTTATCAAAGGGGTGAAGTTGCAGTGAGAAGAGTATCCACAGAAGAGAATTTGGTGTAACCCTTTACTAAATTACTATCTCAGAAGAAGCATGAGTATCATGTGAGAGCTAGCGGACTGAAGGTTGTTAGAAGTTGTCTCTAGTGCAAGTGGGAGTCTGTTGGAGTTGGTTACCTAGAACCAACTTCTTTTTTAATTTATGATAACTTTTATTCAAGTTTTTGAATAATAATAAATTCCTTATCACATCATGAATGTTCTTTTATGTATCATTGAATGTGATAATGTCTTAAGAGTAACTGTCTCATTAAAAGGTCATAGTGGATCCTTGCTATGATGAGAACACAGGAGTGTTATGACACTATTCTTAAATATATGTTCTATAGCCGGATGATATCATTTTAGGGACAAAAGTGATATAGGATATCAGGGGTGGAGACTCATAGGACTTTGAGGCACCTTATCATGGGGTACGCCCTTGGTAATGTCGAGGAGGATATTATAAGAACAAGACCTACCAGTAAGAAATCCACATTTATATGTATCATTGGATGTTTCTATCTGCAGATGTGTGTATTGGTACTTAGACTTTAAGATCATTATTAATGAGTATTATGAGTTACACATTTAGATGTATTGACAAAAACCATGATGATAGATGTTCTCGGCAAGGTAGTATATGTTGGGTGTGTCACGAGTAATATTGCATTAATGGATAATACGAGAAAGGATTTATCCCTTCTATTCCTTAATGAAAGATAATATCTTAGGACCTTTGATGGAAATAATATATCCTAAATAAATCCATGGACATGGTTATCAATAGGCAAGTTTTATTTCTGGAAAGTCAAAGAAAGAGAAATCGATCATATAGGTTGATGGAACTGGCATGCAATCTACTCAATTAGAGATATTATGATAAAGGGATTATATTACATGGTAAGTGTTCGTATGATATGACATGTCATTACAGCATTAACTTATTTATCTATGGGTTCCTTGGCATGTTGCTTAATGATAACCTTGGACTTTAGTCTTCTCTGCCTAATGTGACTAAAAAATGGCCTAGAGGGTCACACACTAAGTGTATCCAGTGTCTCAGTTAAATAATTTATTATTTAACAAGTTGAATAAATATTATTCCCAATCGTGGTTTAATAATTTTTCATGTATGTCTGATCGCATTTATTCCATCACTAGTTATTTGAGAGAATATATTGTGGGAAGAATAATTAAAAAAATATATTTCTATTTGGTGAATATAATATTTATTTATTTATCGGTGAAAAATGAAGTGATATTTATTTAATCAATAAATAGTCATTATTGAAGGAATGATAAATATTGAGGAGGATTAGCATACTGAGTTTAAGGGTCTAGTGAGAAATAATAATATTTAATATTATTTTATTAAATAATATTTAATTATAAATCTCAAGTTAAGTGCGTGTCAGGAAATAATAATATTTCTGTTATTATTTGACATGGGAGTTTTTCTAGGATTAATGAGATAATTAATGGAACTTGTGAAAATTATTTTATTATTACCCTAGTGAAATAAATTTATGGTTATATTATTCTCTCATTAGACAAGGGAAAGATAAGTGATTCCAATTCGGTTGTTCACAATGAATTGGAGAAAAACTCTCAAGCCTAGAGAGTTCTTTCTTCTCCAAGAATGCTCTCAAGAACAAGAGTGATCCTCCTCCACCAGATCAAGGAGAACGCTTTGGAAGTGGTTATCAAGGTGATTGAAGGAGGATGATGCAAGAATAAGGATCTTATTTTTTAACACCTAGATATTCCTTTGTCGATTTCCATAGATTCATGGAACACGTGTGGATCAACTCTAGAGGAATCCTACACTTGGATTCTACAACGCAAGGGTGGATCACTGAAAATCTATGGTCGGACGCATAAATGAAGAAAGAAACACCTTGGAGGTAATTCTTATTTAATTAAATTAATTTTAAACAGAATGTTTTGATCTACTCTCTCTTGGTTCTGGGTTTTATATCCCTTTCTTTTTCTTTGATTCAATTATGTTGGTCACAACGTTCTTCATCGGAATAGACCTCAGATTGATTATCAATAACGGCAAAAATAAAATTTGGGCACCACCCCTCCCACACTTCTGTTGTACCTAGAACTTTCAAGGAGGAGTCTCTAGGTCCTAAGAATACTATTGTATGAGAATTATATTCCAAGGTATGATATACATGTTCTCTTTCCCCACCATCTTCCTTAATATTGTTAGGAGTAGTATATGAAGGGATATTTATGGGACTAGAGTATGACATGAGTGAATTTTTATCTTCTATGAATGATAAGGAGGTATCACTATGCTCTAAAAGTGGAAATGTGTGGGAATTATCATCGATAAAATTTTGGATATGCTCTCATTATTTTTTAATATTACTGGGGAAAGAATAAATTCAAACACTCTAAGATTTAGGATATTTTTGGGGGAATTATGTTTCAATTCAGAGAAGTGAGGGAATTTTATAACCAAAACATTTATACAGGGGTGTCCTTAGATTTTATAAATAGAGTTATATTACTTTTATCTAAGACATAGTCATTTTTATTTGGAGAAGATCATTCTCCTGCATGTCTGGATTCAATAGGCATGACTGATATCATAAAGACAGGGGTGAATGTGCCTAGTCCATGTGTTTGTCTCCTCCCTCAAGGGTTGAGGATGATATAATAAAAGATCCTTGGATATATCATATGAATATTAGTTAGATCAACCCTTATGTAGAGACATTTATTGGGGAGATTAATTTCATAGGTATCATGTTTATCTCTTCCTCTTTCAATGGAACTAATTCTATGAGGGTGTCTTCTTATCCATCATATGATATGAAGGTGATTGAATGCTCTTTCCTTTTATATGGGATTCATATAACTCAATGACTAAATAAATATGGGGTGATCACCTCAATCTAGTTAATGGGTAGCAAATAACCCTCACCAATTTCATGAAATGGGTTAACATGGACCATTTACAAACCATTTGGAGTAGTGATTTAACATCTTGGGTTTTTCAAGCGAGGTGAATTCCTCACCCGTTTTGAATTTTTGGAGTTTGGTGGGTAGACCAACTTCTTTATCGATCAATAGAATTTAATTAAAAGTTTTTATTTGAACCAATGACATGTTTTAATCATGGTTTAAGGCTTTAAAAGTACCTCAATGTATCATTTGGGTTTTAGGTCCATCAGAGGCCAAAAACCCAAGTTTTATAAGAACACAGACTAAGGCATGTGGATTGGATAAATCATGCTACATCCAAGGAGTAACTTTACACCCTCAAAATGCACTAAGAAAGTGAGAGGCTACTATAGTTTTTAGCAAAGGGAATTCCCATGGTTTATGCATGGTTTGAAAAACATTGCATAATATTCACACCTAGTGCCAAATGGGTAGTGCCCTTGCACTGTATAATGCACGGTTGGCACAAGGTTGGGCCTAACCCTATGGGATAACTATGAAAGGCTTGGATTCTAAATAGAAAGAGCCACATGGTTTTTGTACGGTTTGGAAAATCATACGAGATAATCGTGAAACCCATTAAATGTGTGAAAGGAATGTTTTTCCTTCCCCTTATATTTTTTTGTTCTCCTCCTCCTTTTCTCCTTTGTGGGTCATGCACTGTAGGGAGATTCCTCCTTTTCTTCTTCCACCAAGGTATTGATCCATCTCTTTTGTTTGAGCTCTATTTTGTGATCTATCCATGGTGTTGGATCCATATCGATAAGGCTCTCCATCCTCTTTCTTCTATTTTCCTTTTCCCTCACCATATGGTACACTAAATTCATGTGAGTGGTTTTACCCTATTTTCATAACATTCATCTAAAATTCCAATTTCTTACAAATAAGATCTATTTAGAGGCTAATATTGTACATGAGAGAATCTACAAACCCAAGGTAGGTGGTACATACTTTTCTTTGTGATTTCATGAGTATTTTGGGGGAACATATTTTAGTGCATCATTGTGATAACTGATCGATACCCCATAATTTAAATGGTTTCTTTTAATTAATTAATTAGACCTTATGAGATTCCTATTGGAATGATCAATGATACTACAAGTGGTACAAGCTTAGAAAGAATATTTGGACCTTGGGTAGTAGGTCGGGTTTGTGGTTTATATTATTTAAATTGTTTTTTAATTTTAATTGAATTGTTAATTTTAGTTAAATTTAATTACTATATATATGAATTTCATATTATGCTCTATTGATATCCATGGGATCATTATGGGATCGGACCAAGGAATGAGATGGAATTGAATATCTATAATGAGGTTATGTGATCACCAGGATGGGATTGGGTTGAGGAATTAGGGTGGTGTTGGCCATCGGATGGGAAACTTGGTTGTCAGTTTAAGGCAGAAAGGTCATCGGGTTGTGGGAATGGATCGAGATTTATGGGATGGAATGTCCATCAGATTGAGAGAAATTTTCATAGGGGAATGAGGTGTTTGTTGATGTTTCTTAGGCTCTAAATTTGTGATTTTCTCTCACCTGTATTGGAGAATGTGCCATTTGGAGTCATGTGCACACAGGATGACTCAGTTGATGAGGTGGTTTTGACCACTCATGTGGGTAGAGGCCTTTGGTAGTGTGTATAAGGATTATAGTTAGAGGTTATTGTCATAGAAATCCACAAGGATGGTGAGGATCCATCAGATGACATCTGTGAGGCTTTCGATTGGGTTTGAGGCTTTCCATACTCAAGTTCATTGGTCCGGGACACTTTTGGGATAACGGACATCACCATTTCTCAGTACATTGGCTATTGATATGATAGTGATATTATTATAAGATATATATCATTGTATCTCAAGATGTTGGGGTTTGATCTGATAGGTACTTTGAGTAGGGGTCTGAGGGATGAGGTGGGAATGGCTTCGGGATGTTGATGACATAATTTGTACATGAGGTGTCAGTTGGAACATGGTTCTAGGTGATTTTACTTAAGGTGGAACATGAGGGTTCACCTGGGATATATCATATCAGGGGATGAATTGGTCTATGAGATAAGTATCCTCTCCTCTTCAATTATTCTGGCATTTTCTGAAGCAGGTGATAGCTTCTTGGTGGTAGTTGAGCACCAGGTAATCTTAAGGTTATTTTAAATACATGAAATGCATTTCTTTATTTATTTCTATATACAAATGATTAATCATAAATGTAGGGTATGAACACATTGTTGGTGGCATATTGAGACTCATTACCACACCCTACATGGGCCCTTTGGGATGCGTATAAATTTCATTCTTTTTCATTCAGGTAAGGGTTCTGTCTTTAGAGCTGGATCCTAGTGATCAAGTGGGCATGGGATGGAAGGAAAGGGACCATTGGTTATAGTCTCATCTGGAGTTTTTTTGTTTCCTTTTGTATCAGCATGTTGTATATATATATATACTATGGTTATCCATTGTCTACCCTTCTATTTGTTGTATTGTATGACTTGGATTGTATGCATGTTTTATTTAGTAGTAAGAAATGGCATGTTGTCTTGTTCATTTTATTCTACTGCAGTTGTTTAGTTATCTTTTTTCTATTATATGATATTGATAGTCTGGGGTTGTTCTTCTTTTTCTATGCTTATTATTTATATGGACCATTATATTATCATCATAATAGGGTATAGTATCCCCACTATAACCCCTTTACACACTAGCTTCTATCGGAATCCTTTGGCATATGGGGAGGTGCGTCTAAGTCCAATGGAACTCAGCCCAAAAGCAATGTTTGGATGGATAATCAAGTTGGGGTTCTATAAGTGATTCAAGTAAAATAATCATTAATGGGTTATTTTCATTCTCTCAAGTATTACCTTGAATCAATGTACTAATACTTATAGAATTTTAACGGAGTTTTATCTCTATAAAATTTCCCTATTCATCCATCAATAGATTATTTGAGACACTGATGATACAATGAGGGAACTTTTGCATGATGATGAAAATAAGTTCATCCTAACCAAAAATTAAAAGTTGTGTCTTGTTGGAAAATCATTAATTCAGATTCATAGATGAGATCCCCAGATTTATCTCTAAGCTTGACTCATCCAAGAGGATTTTTTTCAAATCTTTTCAAACCTCTAGATCGTTAAAGTAAAGAGAGATAAATAATATTCATTATGACCTAACCATTGGAGTGTCTAGATTGGCATTATATTGATCCTGGATCCATTGTTGATCAAAAAATGATGGATGCCAACATAGTCTAAATTACTGAATACATAATAAGGGTATAATTTACCCTTTTTTAATAGTCTCCTTATCTTGTTCTAGGAAGGATATGACTACATGAATTTATGTGAAATCGGTCTCTACAGGGTATACTTTAGTAGTAGTGACCTCAAATTTAAACTCTTTAGGGATTAAAAGGGACTCTATAAGTTATTCCTAGATCTCTTTAGATAAATAAAGGGTTTCCAAGATTGAGATATTTTCTATAATGATATTCATCTGCTTGAAGATGCCATATTTATGATGTAGAGGTATGTGTTTCCCACTTTGAAGCTTATTCTTGGCTTGAGGATTCAGATTAAGAGTTTCATATTCTTGAAATTATATTGTCCAGTCATAATTTAGGGATATTTTCATCACTTGTGAATTGGATAAAACAATACTTCCCACATTCTAACACTAACCAGGTGAATTTTTGTTTACCAATCTATCTTCCAATATGATCAGATCAGATAGAGCTATGGATGAATTAGGTGTGGAATGTTGTTTCTTATGATCTTACTAAAGTTACTATCATTAAGTTTCAATATCATATATGGTTTTAGTAGGTATATTTCCTAAATATTGAGATCTGTATTGACCATGTCTTCCTCTACCCCCATCAGCCTCAATGATCTCTCCCCTATGTTCTTTGATTCTGAGGGAGGAAATAATATTTGTATGATTCATATTCTTCTTCGGATAAATTATTTTACAATGGAATCACATTAATGAAGTTTTAAATAGGATTTATACTCTTCAATGGATGAGGGTTTTGTTTTTTAGGATGGTTCCAATTGTACCATTTAGTGGGGCAGTTCTCGTACTCTCGGAACTAAAGGCATAAAATCAAAGAGGGTTTGGGATAGACTTAGAATTAGTTTGTTTTCATTTTCCTATAATTTATCCTTGTTATAATGGTTATTTCGGCTTTTATAAATTTAGTTCTTAGTAGATTATAGTTTCAACAAAGTTGGTTGCACCATTACAAAAGAAATTGGGGACTCGACCAACTAGTTTATATGTTCCTTAAGGATAGTGTGATTTCAGTTGAAAATCCTACTAGTCATCCAATAATTTAATTTATGATTACCCTTATCTAGAACTTCTCTTCATTCTACTTATTTTTGCAGTGAATTTGTAGAAACATAATCCACTTGCACTGGTGGTTTTCTCACCTTAACTTGTTTGGAATACACTATTTTCTTAATCATGTATTTAAAGATGAATCACTCTTAGATGGTATGTCCCAACATTAAATATTAAGGATGGTAATTTGGGTAGTAATTGAGTCCAGCCTAATCAGTGTACATGGGTTCTGGAATCATTAGTAAAAAATTTCCATGGATGTGATGAAATATCTAGGGAATTGATCATTTTAGAAAGAGTAAACTTTATTTTATATTATTCATATGACATGAACCTCTAATATTTTATCCCTTTATATTAAAGACTTTATTGTTGTTGTTGTCATTCAGGAGATTAAATCTCATGATATTGTATAGGTTTAGGAGTTTTAGGTGGTTTTGAATCTAGTTTAAGTATAACAATTGTTTTTTCCATTTTTCCATTCCTCTTTCCTAGATTTTTTGGCATTGGTCAAGGCTTGGGAATGATCCTAAAAATGGAATATTCCAACCTCTATGTGAATTTATAAATCTCAAAGAACTCTCCTAGATACTTTATTCATATGATAGGAATTTTTAATTCATCATGGATATTTTCTATACAAATCCCTAGAAACTCCTATTGAGGGAGTTGTATATTCAAGTAATAGGTTAGACCTTTCCACATGGAGATAAAGTTTAATGATCTCTTATTTTCATGTTGTTTTCAATTTTAGAGGATAAGGATTTTTTCCTTCCTTGGTATGGTGTTGAATTAGTAGAGGGACTACAGAAGAGGTTCTTCCCGACCAATAATCAATCTAGTAGGTAGATTGTTACACCAGACAAATGTTGGTCCATACAGGGTCCGTACGAAGCATCTAAGCTTAGTTTCCTCCTACTGTTTAAGGGTTAACTTCATGGAACCACATTGATATATGAAATGAATAAAATACTACTATGGGTCCCCATTTCCATTAAAAAGTAAGGAAAGTTGGATTTTCATAGTTGGGTGGAGGAGGACTCGCATCCAACCATTTGAGGAATTTCTTTATCTCTAGTTACACTGGTGTATGCCACCCATATATGGCTTCCATTCAATCTTCTAATGACTTAATAGTGTCAATAATAATTGATATAACATATGGATGGGTATACATTTGAGTAGTTTAAATGACTTGAAAATCTTGGCATGGTGAGCCTTCCTATGTTTGCTAATGATAGCCAGTGTGTGTTGACCTGGGGAATATTACTTGACATGGTCTCCTATACTACCCCAGTATAGGTAATTACTTTTATTATAACACCATTTTATCTAGAATTTTTTTTTCAAGATCCCAAATTAGGTGGATGACATGTATTTTCTCTTGTTGTATGGTAGTATCTTATTATCAAGGGAGATTTATTGAAAGAGGAATGTGAGTCTCTGTTTAGAGAGTATATTTAATAGGGTTATTGACCATGAGTAACTTAGAAATGAGTCTTCTTAAATAGTTTAACTTTGTCTCATATTAAGAGAATATCTCCTCGATTGTACAGGGTTCAACTTATTTGGGTAATGGGTGGGATGTAGCCACACCCTTGCCCTTTTATTTTTTTAAAGCTCACCAATGAGGTGGTATCTTAGTGTTTGAGGAAGCTACAAAATTTTTATCTTACCTTTGGTTTTTTATATGCACACCTTCTTAAAATATTTTTGGTATGGACTATATTTCTAACATAAACATCCTCCTCATACTCTCTTTCACTATATTCACTCTCTAAATCATCTGTAGGGACAGTGCTATTGATGGTTACTGATGAAAAATATGATATTGGTATCATATCACCATCATAATGATAAGGAGACTCATCCTATTTGGTGTATCTATTAAGCGGTATGTCATAATTCCCTTGATTATTCATCCTCTTGAGGGGACTCTTCCATTTGTTTCCCTTGTTTGTCTTCATCATTTCCTTCCATGACTCCCTTGGGACTAATTTAATGAGTGTAATATGGAGAGATTCCCCATAAACTCTTATTTTATGTGTCCCTAGGAGAAATATGGGTAATGAAATGGGAGAAATTTTGAAGTTTTTTCCTATGACATTTCACTCTGTCTAAAAAATACCAACTTCCATGGGGAGAAGGAGGTTATGGTAAAAATTCCCCCAGCCCTGTGGACTAGGTTACTCCCAGATGACTGTGGTAATAGTTTTTTCTTCTTCTCTCTTGATCTTATAGGATTTTTTAGCATTATCTAGGTGAAGTGAATGATATAAGCTTGATCTAATATCTATTGGAGGAAACATTATTGTATAAGGTTTGGGATTTCTCAAATGAGATGTATATTTAACCTTTTCAGAATCCTGATGCATGAGTCTTTTAATAGCTCACTCTCATTAGGTTTTTCATTTCTAAGATCTAGACATGATAGAACCCTATTGAGTATACCAGCTATCATACATAGGTCCTAGACCTTAAATAACGATGTTACATGATGTCTCACTTGGCAGGCTCTATTGATTAGGGATTAGGGTAAAATTTCATTCTTTGTGTTCTCTCTCTCCACTGATATTCATATTGGGTGTATTTTTAGGAATTATCTAGAACATATTCCTCAAATCATCAAGGCATGAATTTTGGATATTCTCAAACTACTTTTCTAACCTCGATCATCATTCCACTAAAAGTCAATCTATCAGTGAAATCATTTTATTGCCTTAATATGGTTTGTGTACTCCATTTAAGGTATAAATTTCAACTTCAAATGGTGAAGCTTAATCCATATTTTCATCCTAATATGGTGTATATATTCCTCTATAAAAGTTTTGGGAATTTTATATTGAGAGTTGGTTATGGGCTCGAACATAACTGATGTGTTTTCTTTGGATAGTTTTTTCCTAATAAAAAAGGTGTTTTCCTCATATTCTATGATAGATTCCTCTACTTTTTCTAACCATAGTATTCATTTCCTAGCTAAATTATTTTTTATAGTGGGGATTATTGGAATATTCTCTACTATGGTGGATGCTGAATGATATAAGGGCGGTTCAGAGATAGATTGTTTCCTTAGGTTTTCTTCTATTTGAGAAAGAATATTTTTTATTAGGGATAAGGTACTTCTTGTATCTAGACTCAATCTCTTGAGTACCACATAATATGAGGTCTTTCTTAAAGTTTCCTCAGTATGAGGAGGGCCTTCCAATTGAAGTAATATCTCACTATAGAGATGACCTTCTCAGTGAATTTCATTATGGGGAGGACTATCATTATGGTGAAATGTATAGTTGTATTGAATATACATACTTCATATACCCTAGGGAGGACTTTCAAGGTGGAAATTGGAAAGTGGAGTATCTTCTCATCAATTGATATTCTGATCATGATTGGGATTTTTATGGTTCTCATCGTAATAAAAGTTCTTATGATTGATCCTAATACTACCACAGTGGAGGACCTTTGTAGTGAGTTTTATGGGGAGGAACTATGCCACTAGATGTAGGGAAAACCTATAGGATGTATTTTTAGAGGACAAAAAGTGATCATAATTCCCTCAAAATGGATTTTAAGGTAGTGATGTCCTTTTCATCAGAGATGGATGAAATACATGGCCTACTCCTAGGGGAGGTTCTTACCAACATGTCACAAAACCATGAAATATTGTTGAGGAATATTCATTCCTCGATGTGTGAGAAATAATGTATCATAAGTATACAAAATTTTCTTCCTCTTCGGGTGTGGGGTACTTTTCTTATCAAACTCAGCATATATTTTCTGAGTGGGGACCGTGTTATTGATTTTGTCGTAAAGTGTGTGTCATGAATTCCACAGTGATAACATATTCTAGTTTCTAAACCAAAAAGAATGGTACGAGATCTCAATCAATTTTCATATTTCCCTACAATATTGGAGCTATAAATTGAAGAGTTCCAAATTACCCATCATGGTGGGATCGATAAAAAAGTTAGAATACATTCCTACATCGTATTTTGTTAAGTAAACAATTTGGATCAAGAATTTCTTCCCTAAAATTAGGGTGGTTAAAATAATTTTGGGAGCAATTAATATTTTCTATGAAAATAATATAGTTATTGATCAATTCAAGGAACATCAATCTAACTAAAGGACTAAACACATCCTTCAAAAATATCATCTCAATCGAGAAATCATTCAGAGGGGTGATGTAAAAAAATCTATTAGGTGGATAAAGAGGAGAATGTAGTGGATCCATTGAAAAATACATTAATATAGTAGAAGAAAAATGGTCATATAAATTATTTGGGTAGTGTATACATGAGATATTGGATGTAATGGTTGGTTTTGATTTAAATATATCATGGTTTTATAGTAAAGTCTTATTTATTCATGCGTTTAACATATTTTTCATGAATAATGTAATGATAAAAGCCTTAAAATATGAATTTAAGTTATCTTTAATAAATTATCATCATGGATTATTAAAATCTATGATAATATGTTAATATTATCATGAGTTATAAGAACCCCAACCCTAGTTGTCTAGAGTCAGTGTCTTACTTTATTACATTGGCATGATTATAAGGAATCAAATCCTTAATAATTAATTAGTTTAGCAATTTTGGAAGACCAAATTAAATTCTCGAAACCCATAATACATTGGGAAAAGTAAATAAAATATGACAAAATATAAAATGAAATAAACTACATCCTTGAAATCTTATTCAAAGTTTTATTCTTCACAACATGGGGAAAGGAAACATAAGAAAGGGGTGAGCTTGGAATCTCAGTAAGGGTAAGTAATACAGTAGAAGTTATCAAAAACATAAACATTGGTCCTGGTGAATAACTAAAAACACATGCCTTTAAAAATAAACTTGATCATAATATGGTAAGAATGAAAGATGATTACATAAATCCATATAAATGATCATAATAGAATGAAACTTAACCATGTATATTCTACTAATCAAATAATCACATGGTTTATCAATTACTATTATCATAATGAGGGAATGTATAATGTTGAACATTTGAAACATATTGTCAAGTCCTTGGCCAAGATGTCTGAAAATACTAGGGTAAGGCCTCAGCCAAAACCCAATTTTTTTGTGTCTCATGAGACCTACTGATGAATCAAGGGGATATAGTGGGCCATGCCCGTCACTTAATAATTACAATACATTCCTCATATGAAAAGGGTGAAACATAAACAACATAAACAATCATATTGAAAAACTAGCATACAAAATGTAAATACATTAACTATAACCCATGAGTGGTATAAAATTATCATATACACAATCAAACTAATCATAAAACCTTCAAAACAAATATGGTAGATGGTATCATAAGAGATACACCTCAATGAAGTACAATATTATACAAACTATTTTGACATATATGAAGATAATTTAAAATGAGACCATTGAAAAATTCTAGAGGAAATAATATTTAAACATTCCAAAGTGTATCATACCACTTTCAAACATTAAAACAATAATACCTTAGAATATCATGATAATAATGAGACTCTTTATATGATATATAAAATGGTAGTACATAAACTTCACACGTTAGGAATAAGTGTTGAACAAGTCATATATCTCATAGAAGTAAAAGTGAGACAAGAAAAAATCTATTTTTACTTTGGAAGGAAGAGTTCTTTTTAAAAATCATTTGTATTTGTTATAAAATAAGATTTTAAAAATTTATATCCAAGAAAATAAAAGGTTAGGACATTTAAAATATATTTTAGGCATAAATGATGTCCCACTGAAGTGAAATCATGTAAAAAGAGTTTTTAAGAAACTTTAGAAATAAAACATTTTAGTGTGTTTTAAGGAAAATATCAAAGAGATTTTAAAGTGGAAAGGTATGTTTGTTTTCATAAAATAATAAATTAACCAATATAGATTTTCATTATAAAATTTTTTATTTTAGAAAAATAATTATGGATTAAAATAGATTATATAGTGCACTTGAAAATGGTTAAGAATTCAGGATGTTCTCTTGAATCGGACTTGTTTATCAGGAAGAATTGAGAAGGGAACCATTTTAAAACATGAATATACCCATAAAATAAGGATGATATGATCTGTATATATGATTTTGTAGCATATTAATAGGATTTAGAAGGAATATACAAAAATAAAGAATCATTAAATTTGAGTAATGGTTGAGGAAGAGTATCCTGAAGGAAAGACGGGGGTACCGGTAGAATCTCTTACCACTTTGTAATCAATCGAATCATATGACCCAAAATTAATAATCATCAAATGATACATTGAATACAAAAAAGATATCTTCATCTTATGATACATCAATGTTCTGCACTTGACATTAATTTCCTAAATAATCAAATTAAATACATTAATTAATTAATTCAAAACCTTTTAAACATTTAATTAATTTGGTATAATTTTATTAGGTTTATTTATAGACTTTTTGATGAATTATACGATACAATTTTATCATTTGGGAGCGTTTGTTTCTTTGGTTTTCATGATCAGTTCGCTTATTTATAAGTAATGGAGTTCATGTAAAATGGGTATAATTATCCAGAATTATAATTACATGTAATTAATGAATAAACAGAAGTTTAATTGGTATTATTTATTATTATTTATCATAAATGTGGTTGAATCATTAGATAACATGTTAATGATAATTGTTTAGCTTAATTTTAGTGGGTTTTCGATCACAATGAACTTGTATTGTTCTATTATTTAATAATATATATATACAATGGTTATAGAACCTTACATAAGATATAATAAATATTTATAATCTGGTTAAACCATAAAAATGTTTTCATTGCCATCCTTTAAGGATAAATTTAAAAATGAAAGTTTTTCATCCTTGAAGGTTGAAAATCGGTACCCCCCGAACGATGATTTCATTTTTAAGATAAAAGAGAGATAGAAAGGTGTTTTATGAATAATATTACATTAACATGATATAAATTCATTATATAGATTATATTGGATTTGTCATGATCATTTTTATATATGAGGTAATGAGAGAATAATAAAATAAAAGAACTTGAAAAGGAATTAAAAGGAAAAGAAATAGGATTTTACCTCTTGAATACTCCTCCTTGAGAACCTCCTTAAGAAAATGGTTTTGGAATTTTGATGAGACCAAGATCTCTTAGACATGGTGAGAGACTAGGGAAGAGGATTTGGGCATAAATTTAACAAGCTTCAAGGCTTAGAGGAGTGAATATAGAGGGGGTGAGGGTGGTTTTTATAGTGGCGGAGAGGGGTGATTTCTCATTATTTTATTATTTTTCTCAAGATAAGAAATAGTGTTGATTATTGTGACTAAATAAAGAAACTTGTGAATGTGAGTTAAAATTAATGGTTCTTATCTCATCCTTACATCAATAATGACTCAAAAATTCATTTATTTAACATTTATTGTAAATTATCGTATTTTACTATTCACAAAAATTCAAGTATTTTAGAAAAATATAAAAAATTTACCCTAACCGTTTTTCAACGTGCAGAATTAAAAAATTAAATCCATTTTATGAAAATAATTTTCTAAATATTATAAATTTAATTTTTAATTAGAAACCTCATTTACTCAAAAAATACAGATTTTAATTTTATAACTGATTTTATAACACTCTGAAAAATTAACTAAAATAATCCTAAAATCATACGACAATAAAATATTTATTTATGAATAAATTTTATAATTAATTTTCTTTTAAATAATTTTATTAATTATAAAATTGTAATTAAATATTTATGACTCACAATAATACCAACACTTG
Source organism: Viscum album (assembly GCA_963277665.1). Classification (NCBI taxonomy): domain Eukaryota; kingdom Viridiplantae; phylum Streptophyta; class Magnoliopsida; order Santalales; family Viscaceae; genus Viscum; species Viscum album. The sequence goes on along the minus strand of OY728121.1, from coordinate 1,069,415,927 downwards.
AATATTAATATTTAAAATATTCATTTACTTATACAATGATATAATTATATCATACTGTTATTTATAAGATGCCTAAACTTTATTTAAACTTTCATGTGTGATGTTACTATTCATTTGGTCGATTTACTATTCATAAGGGTCATATTACTATTAATAAGAAAAACATTACTATTCAAAAAGATCAAGTTACTATTCACCAAAAAAATTAAGTTAATCTTATTAGACTCTAAATATCTTATTAATTGCAAACGTGTATGTTTTTTTTTCAAAATTAAATTCACATAAATAGAAAAATTATGTTTAATGGCTAGGTTATAACTATCTTGTGTAAATAATTATAATAGAAAAGTGTTGTTTAATGAAGACTCAGTGTTGTGTGCATTAAATTCTATATTAATTTTATTTGTAAACCCTTTGGGTGTTACATTCTCCCCTCCTTCCATAAATTTCATCCTCGCAATTCTAAATTTCACTTAAAAAAAGAAAAAAAGAGTAAATACATTTGTGGAAAACTCACATCAAAAAAGAAGGTAAGAAGATAACATTTTTTTTCAATATATATTCCCTAAATTTGAGAAATTTTTTCACTCAATAATAATTTGAGGAAATATGTGTACTTTTTATGTTTTTATAAACTCAATCTTATCCCTTGGATGTGACTTTAACTATTCCTACTTTATTTCATGGCACATGTTGTATCATAGGGTAAAATAATCTCTAAAACCTTGTCCAAAGATCAAATTATACCATTTCATAAACGGTTAACTTTTCCAAAATATCATGATCCAACACTTTAGAAATAAGATCACTCAATTTCCATATTTAACTTATTAAAGAACATGAAGTGGCTCTTAATCATAACATACAAATATGTGAGTTCATTCTCCTTGTATTCTATTGAATCATGGTAAAAACATTCATTACCATAAAACCTTATTGAATATGTTTATTCTTCCTTATTCCTTATGTAAAACATAGTAATTTGGATATATTCCTTAAATCCAAAATATTGTAGACTCTACCAATGATAACATAAAACTCTATATCGATAGTCTATTACTTATAACCAAGATAGTAAGTGATATCCAATTTACATTATCCAAATTAATGATCTCTTTTTTCCAAAATCTATATCTTAGTACCAGGAACATATTAAGGGTTTTATTTCCCTCAACCATATACTTTCCCAAGATATTAACTTGCTACTGAATCACTTTTCCTTAGTACCATTCAATATACATTATTAAATCCTTAATTAAATAGTATTGTAGTATAATCCTTAGGTATCTTATATATATTATAATCATAACATAATTCTTGGATCCAATAAGAAAAATACATTACTTATTCCATTTTGAATGTAGTAACAAAAAAATCTTGACCATGATCCCTTTGATTTTTTATCTATGTTTCCTTGAAAATTGGGACATTGATTTGCATAGTTCCCCATATCCTTTCATTTGAAGCATTGTACATTGGAAAAAAAATTCTTACCCTTTAAATCGCAAGAATAATGGCCTTTCTCTCCACACTTTTAGAAAAACCCATTCCTTTTAAGAATATTCAAAGGTGTTTCCTTCTATAATTATCACATGTGGGAAAATATTTCTTTCCCTTTTTACCTTTATCTATCTTTTTCCTAATGTTCCTCTTCTTATATTGCTTCCTTTGGAAACCATAATACTTATAAAACTATTTCTTCTTCTTGTTACGACATGATAGTATCTCCTCATATGATGAGAATGTTTGAGTGATGATTTCCCTTCGAAAGACTGGATTAACCCCATCGAAGAAATGATAATTCTTACTCTTTGGATTATGTGTATTGATGTGGTTCCCATTCTTTTCAGTAGGCACAATTTCTAAACAATTTCATACTCTATATTAGATCATAACATTATGAAACATAATGTATAATTCCAATACTAGTGAAATACTAAACATAAATTGAAAATTTTATGCATAAATAATCTCATAATCATAAATATAGTTTCTTTGAGGACATGTTTAAATTTAAATCCTTTATAATGGTTTGTAAAGAAAAATTGAATTATCATAAGCATTTCCCCCAGGAGTGTCAAATAAGGTGTGCAGTAAGGCCCATTTTCATGTACCAAGTTAGCCCGAGTCGGGCCCAGGACACATTGTCATAGTTTTTCCCCTGAGGTGCATCTATTCTAGAACTACATTTACTTGTAGTATCAATACATGGATGTATTACTAAGAATAACCACATAATCTCTAACTTAAAAAAATTATAGGATTTTCCTCTATAATTATCCCCAAATTGTATCTTACGGTTATGTTTTCTAATTTTCTAAATCTAGTTTCCAAGGTTGTTGTTAAACTACCTCTGATACCAACTTTAAGAACCCTAAACCTAGTTATCCAGAACTGATGCCTTACTTTATTACATTGACATGATTACAAGGAATCAAATCCTGAAAAACCAATTAGTTTAAAAATCTTGGAAGACCAAATTACATTCTTGATACACATAATACATTGGGAAAAGTAAATAAAACATGATACAATATAAAATGAAATAAACTGCATCCTTGAAAGATTATTCAAAGTTTTCTTCTTCATAACCTGGGGAAAGGAAAAATAAGAACGAGTTGAGCTCATATGCTCGTTAAGGGTAAGTAATATATAAAAATTTATCAAAAACATAAACATTAGGCATGGTGAATAACTAAAAACACATGCCTTTAAAAATAAACTTGCACATAATATGGCAGGAATGAAAGTTGATTACATAAATCCATATAAATGATCATAAGAGAATGAAACTTAACCATGGATATTATACTAGTCAAATAATCACATGGTTTATCAATTACTATTATCATAATGAGTTAATGTATAATGTCAAACATTTGAAACGTATTGTCAAGTCCTCAGCCAAGATGTCTGAAAATACTAGGGTAAGGCCTCGACCAAAACCCAATTTTGTTGTGTCTCATGAGACCTACTGATGCATCAAGGGGATATAGTGGGACCTGCCCATCACTTAATAAGTCCAATAAATTCCTCATATAAAAATGGTGAAACATAAACAACATAAACAATCGTATTTAAAAACTAGCATACGAAATGTAAATACATTAACTATAACCCATGAATGGTATCAAATTAGCATATCCACAATCCAACTAATCATAAAAACTTCAACAACATATGGTAAATGGTATCATAAAAGATAAACCTCAATGAATTACAATATTAAACAAATGATGGGTCTTTTTGATGAGTTATATGATATAATTTTATCATTCGGGGGCATTCTTTTCTTTGGTTTTCATGATCGGTTTTCTTATTTATAAGTAATGGAGTTCAGGTAAAATGGGTATAATTATAAAGAATTGGAATTAAATATTATTAATGAACAACAAGAATTGTAATTGGTGTTATTTATTATTATTTTTTCATATATGAGGTTCAATCATTAGATAACATGTTAATGATAATTGTTTAGTTTAATTTTAGCAATTTTTCGATCATAATGAACTAGTATTATTCTATTATTTAATATTATGTATATGAGATGGTTCCAAAACCTTAAATAAGATATAATAAATATTTTATAATTTGTTTCAACCATAAAAATAGTTTCATTACCATAATTTAAGGATAAATTTAAGAACAAAAGTTCTTCATCCATGGAGGTTGCAAATCGGAACCTCTCGGACGATGATTTCATTTTTAAAATAAAAGAGAGATAGAAAGGAGTTTGATGGAGGATATTAAATTAACATGATATAATTACATTATATAGATGATACTAGAGTTATCATGATCATTTGGACAGAGGAGGTTATGAGAGAATAATAAAAGAAAAGAACTTAAAAAGGAATTAATAGGAAAAGGAATAGGATTTTACCCCTTGAATACTCCTCCTTGAGAACCTCCTTAGGGAAATGGTTTTGGTCTTTTGATGAGACCAAGAGATCCTAGATGTGGGGAGAGACTAGGTAAGAGGATTTGGGCAAAACATTGACAGGCTTCAAGGATTAGAGGATTGAGTAGAAAAGGGGTGAGGGTGGTTTTTATAGTAGAGGAGAGGGGTGATTACTCATTATTTTATTCATTATTTTATTATTTTTCTCAAGACAATCAATAGTGTTGATTCTTGTGAATAAATACAGAAAAGTGTGCATGTGAGTTCTAATTAATGGTTATTACCTCATCTTTACATCAACAATGACTCAAAAAATCATGTATTTAACATTTATCATAAATTATCATATTTTACTATTCATAAAAAATTCAAGTATTTTAGAAAAATATGAAAAATTTACCCTAAACATTTTTTGATGTGTATAATTAAAAAATGAAATATATTTTATAAAAATAATTTTATAAATATGATAAATTTAATTTTTAATTAAAAACCTCATTTACTCAAAAAATACAGATTTTAATTTTATAACTGATTTTATAACACTCTGAAAAATTAACTAAGGTCTCATAAAATTATCCTAAATTCATATTATAATAAAATATTTATTTATGAATATATTTTATAATGAATTTTATTTTAAATAATTTTATTAATTATAAAATTATAATTAAATATTTATGACTCACAATAATACCAACACTTAAATATACCACTTTCAATTTAAGTCACAATTGATTAACAGTTATATAAAAAGAAATAAGTCACAAATTAGTGATTTTATATCAAGAAATAACATAAGGTATCATGTCATGTTAAACACATTTTAATCCCTTATCCATTTCAATTAATTTCATGGTTTTCTCACCCCATGGGTATCCATAATCTAGGTCAGAATCCAATTAAAACTAAAGTACTTCAAATAATAACCCCGTTCAATTATTTAATTGATTTGGGCACATGCTATGTTTTCTGATCACAATATTTCATAAACTTAGAAATTATCAAACCATAGGGTTAAGATTTAGACCCCCTACCTTTAACTGACAATCTAACAATGCTTCTAATGGAAAAAACCATAAGGAAGAAGGTATAGATGATCACCAAGAGGTTCCTAGATCTAAATTAATCATGATAAAAACCAAAAATTTAAACTATCAAAGTATTTCACAACAATGGTTGTAGAATAAGGGATAGAAGAAAGAAATCAGACCAAAACCACTTACCAGGGATTGAAGGCATTATCGGGACATTCAAAAGCAGTTTTGGCGGTCTAAAATCACTTAGTGGGTGCCCTAGGGTCGAGAGGATAATATTTGTAGTGGAATGAAATTAAATTATACTTCAAATCATGTTTAAAATAGTGGTTTGGGGAATTATATAGTGTGTAATGAAGTTACACATCGTATAAATCATTTTAATGGAATATGCCCAAAACCCCATCACCTCGGATTTATTTTATTAAAAAACCTGAACATTACATGATGTGTAATCTATTTACACAGTGTGTAAATGTTCTACAGATGGTTTTTCAACCCATTTTCCCTTTAAACAAACCAACACCCCTTTAAAGCTTCTCAACTTACCAAGAACCCATGTTAACACTTAACTCATTTGTACGGACTCCATTAATTCAAAGAAACATCCATCCCCAAAATTTAGTTCATTTTATCCAACAATGGATCTTCATATCCAACTAAGACTTATCCACCAAGGCTCAAAAAAACTCAAAAAGGGACATACTTAGAAAAATATGGGATCTTATAACCTCCCCGTCTTATAACATCTCATCACTAAGCAGTTCCAAGTATCACTGTGAGATCTCAGCAAACAAGTCTGGCCACTATGTTCACATATCAAAATCTCTCTCCTAGGTCTCCTTCTAAACTCTCTCATGCTGCAACTTCACTCGAACCAATGGGATAGTCCAAACCCGAATATATTTCTCACTATGATCCACAACCTGTATCAGATGCTCCTCAAAGGATGCATCAACACAAATCTCGATGTTTGTTAACTCTATCACATGGGAAGTATCCATATGATATCTCCATAATTACAACATGTGGAACACATCATGCATGGAAATATAGAGATGTGGAAGGGCTAAATGGTACTTCAATGGACTGACCCTTTCCACTATCTTAAACAGCTCGAAAAACCTAGGCGCTAGCTTTCCCTGTTTCCTGATATGATGTTTCCCCAACCTAGGTGAAACCTGAAGGAAAACATGATGACCAACCTCAAATTCCAGAGTTCATCTCCGATGGTCATCATATGATTTACTCCTACTCTATTTGGTAACCAATCATTGCATTATTAACTAAATATGCCTAGATGTATCCTGCATGATACTAGGCCTAATAAGTGCTGACTCACCTGCCTCCATCCAACAAAGAGGATAACGGAACGGCCTGCCATACAAGGCCTCAAAATGTTTCATTTGGATCAATGCCTAGAATCTATTATTATATGAAAACTCCATATGTTTCATATTATTCTCCCATGAACCACCAAAATCCAAAACATAGGCTCATAACATATCCTCCAGAACCTGAATAGTCCGCTCAGATTGACCATCGGTATGTGGGTGATAGGTTGTGCTCAAAGGAACCCATGATCCTAGATCCTTATGAAGACCCTTCCAAAAATGTGATGTGAAATGTGGTTATCTTTTTGAAATGATACTTCTTATAACATCATGCAACCAAACCACCCTTCTCACATAAAGACTTCCTATATCATCAAATTTAAAGGTTTCTCTAATAGGAAAGAAGTGGTCTACCTTAGTAATTTAATCCAAAACAACCCATATAATGTAATTCTTACAGTTTTTTCTAGGTATTCCTATCAAAAAATACATTGTGACATCATCCCATTTCCACTCATGAATGTAAAAAGGCTTCAAAATCCCATCTAGCCTCTAATTCTCAGGTTTCACCTACTGAAAAGTGAAGTATCTAGACATGAAGCTTATCACCACCTTATTCATTACTCACCGCCAGTACTATATATATAGATCATGATACATCTTTGTTACACTATGATTCACTACCCATATAGAAACATGAAACTCCCTCATCAGCTCCTTGCATCATAGGAACCCATATTTAGCCATGGAAAAGAATAGAATTTCCACTACCGAGAGACCATCCAAATTGTATCTCCCCACTATAAAATTTTTCTCCCAAAACTAAGCCCTCCAGACCAAACAAATTCTCAGTCTTAATCCGGTCCAAAATCATGGGTATAAAAGATTTAAAATTCATAGCTACATATCTCTAATACTCTTGGACATCCAAATTCATGTACGTAAAAAAGGACCATTATCCACCACTCATCACAAGACTCATGTATTGCCTCTTTCTGTGTCTTTAGGATGAAATAATTGACAAGGATGTTTCCCTTTCCTATTGTATAAGATTACTCGAAGTCGAAATACTTCTAATACATGACTCACCTCCTCTATTGAAGATTCAGGTCTCGCTAAGAAAATATGTACCTAAGGGTATTTTGATTCATGTATACCATAAACTTATCACCCATGAGATAGTGTCTCCCACATCTCAAGGCATGTACCACTACTACTAAATCCAATTTTTGAGTAGGTTAATTCCTCTCATGCAGTCTCATCATTCTAGGTACATAAGAAACCACTCAATCCTCCTATATTATAATCTCTCTGATTCTAACTCTGAATTCATCATAGTACAAAATATATGCTTTACCCATCATTGGTAAAGTGAGGATAGGTGTTGAGGTTAGCCTACCTTTAAAATCCTAAAAATATTCCTTGCAAGAATCGGACCAAATAAACTTCACCCCTTTCTTGGTCATCGCAGACATTGGTGCTACCAAATGGGAGAAATCTTGGATAAAGTGTCGATAATAACATGTTAAACCCAGAAAAATACAAATATTGAAGATATTCTTGGTATGTTCCCAGGATACCATGGATATTACTTTCTCAGGTTCCACTAAAACTCTTGCCTCTGAGATGACATGGCCCAACAAGTGCACCTTATTAATCGAGAAACTTTATTTGGTCAACTTGGCGTAAATTCAATGTTCTCTCAATGTACTTAGGACAATGTCATGATTCTTGGCATGATTGTCAGATTACTAGGAGTGCACTAAGATATCATCGACAAAAACCACCACAAATTTTTCCAAGAAAGGATGAAATATCCTATTAATTAAGTCCATTAATATCGTTGGTGCGTTAGTCAACCCAAATGGCATCACTACAAATTCATCCAATCCATTCCTACTCCTAAAAGTAGCTTGAGGTATGTATGATGGTCTCACTAATAACTAGTGGTATCTTGATCTAAAATAAATCTTATATAAGATCTTATCACCTCTCAACTGATCGAAAATATCATCAATGCATGGAAGAGGATTCTGATTCTTGATCGCCATTTAGTTCAACCTATGATAATTCACACATAAGCACAAACACCCATATGCCTTCTTGGTGAAGAGAACTGGAGAACCCTAATGAGATGTACTAGGCCATATGAGTCCTTTATCTTCTAGATCTTCCAACTGAACTTTCAACTCTCAAATATATTCCAGTTTCATTTTGTAAGGTGGGATAGAAATTGTCTCTACTCTTCGTGAACTCGATCTCTAGCTCAGGAAAAAATTCATACAAATCGTCATGAAAAACATCCTAAAAATGGTCTACCACTATAAGAAAAGAATCCTGCTTAATTCCAAAATTATCTAGAGCATGACTAGCTATCTGAGTTGTGAGAAAATAAAATCTGCACTGAATTGGTCCTGCACAACCAATCTGAAGATCCCACTCACCTTGGTGAAAATAATCGCCTCCTTCTAGAGATAAAAAGGTAACTCTACTCATGTAATATTCAACATGATATAGGTATATAACTAACCAATCCATACTAATAATCAAGTCGAAACCTATCATTTCTAGCATGAACGGTTTCCAAAAGAAACAGTAACCACCAATCTCTAGAGAATGTGTATTGAAACATTTTATATTATCTGAACACACTCCCAACGGTGTGTCTATAGTTAAAAACCCATCCAAGATTTCCACATCCAAGCCCAAACCATTTGTAAAAAGTGAATATAGAAAAGAATGTGATGCTCCAGTATCAAACAGAACACAAGCTAAGTTATATGATACAAGAATCGTACTTATGACAGTATAAAGTCATGTATCCATGATAGTCGGAGTAGTCTATATAATGTGAAACTAACTTATCCCTCGACCCTAGGCTCCATTATCACTACCATGAGTTATTTACCTTAAATAGTACTACTATAGAAAGTTAAAACAAAACCTCTGAAGATGACCCATTCTACCACTGATATAACACTCGACTATGGGGTAAGGACACTACGAGTACTTGTGACTAAACTTACCACACTGATAGCACTAGAATAGAACACGGTCTTTAGATGTTTTTCCACTTCCTTGATTTATCTACCCACTAATACCTTGGATAAAATTTTCATAGTGGCGCTTCTTTACACTCAAAAAAGATCACCTAGATTCCCCTAATGAAATAGAATGGTCGCTGCTTGGGGCATCTCTCAGATTTTGTTCAATGATAAGTGTATGGTTCATCACACCCTCAAAGCTGCTCAAATGGATGATGTTTACTTGCAACCTGATCTCATAGTGAATACTGTCCTGAAAATGTCTCACCATAGATATCTCATCATTTGTTAAAGATGTCTCAAAGCATTGTAGGTCGGTGAAACTTCTAGTATAGTCCATCATTGAGATGCTTTCCTACATTAGGTGAATGAACTCACAAGCTTTCTCATCCCTCAACATCTCAGGATAGAAACGGATCAGTAAATTTGTCTTGAATTCCTTCCAAGATAGCTTATCTTGGTACCCTAATTCCACCATAATATCTCACTAATGCTTGGCGGGTCCACAATTCATATACACATCAATCTTTACCCTTCTATCTGTAAGCGTATCGAGATACTTGAATATTTTTTAGACTGACTTGATCTAGAACTTGGATGCCTGGGGTCCCCCTTACCCAGTAAACATTGGTGGATGCTGCAGATGAAACTCTTTTTTCAGCTCAGACATCGAAGGAACGACATGAACAGTCTCTCTTCCCAAGGATCGCATGACCCTCATAAATATATTGTGAAGTTGAACATCCATATGGTCCTTAAGAACCATAGAAAGATCTGGTTTAGTTGTGTTAGTATTGTGTTGATTACCACTCTCCCGATGCTCAATTCAAAGATGACGAGGAGTAATTTTCTCTATAAGACAAACACACACCTTATTGGCTAGCAACAAGGTCAACCTCAACATGTGACAAAAATAGAGAACCACTAACTATTGGTCTCTCTAGACATGTCTTACAAGTATTTTTGAATGACATTTTAATTTTTTTCATTTATCCAGTGAAATAGATATCTCATATCATAATTCAACAAGAAAGTGTATATCACATGAAAAAATATATATATGTCCATATTATGAACAATTCATGTCACTATATCACTATGTGCCTATTGTGATGCATGTATTTTCATCTCACGCTATACCAGGCCATGGGTAAAAATCTCAAGAGATAGTAACATCATCAAATAATAACCACACACAACATGTGAATCGCCCATGGTGAAGTAACAGGAACTATAACAAGCACACGCACAAACAGCAAGCCCATACCTGGGCACTTGGATTTTCCCTCATACATGGGTTAGCTATTCCCATGAAAATGATCATTACCAAGTCCCAAAAAATCCTAGTCTCCTTTCTAAATTTCCCAAATATTAAATTGGAAGAAAATAAAAACCTAATCCTTTGATACCACTTTGTAACATCCCCCAATTTGGAACTCTCTCATGTGGCCAAAAAGGGTTGGTTATGAGACCTCAAGCACACCTCCTTGTATGCCAGAGGCTGCCGACTAGAAGTGGGGGTGTGAAATTTATAGTGGGGAGACTATAACCCCTGGTATGAAGTGTCAAAGAATTATAAATAAACCATATAAATAAAAGAAAATCAAATCATATACATAGCATAAGACAACAATAATATCCAAATGAATAATTCAATAAATAATAACGGAATAATGTAATGATGTGTTGTAATGTAAGTAAACATATTTCTAGAATCAAAAAAATTAAAAGACTACAAGACTCAAAAAAAGACTCAAAATTCCCTGGTCTCAAACTCCACATTGGTCCCCTCCCCAAACTCCATCCCATCTAGCAAGAAAACAATCAACCACAATGTCCTTTTCCCTTATCCAAACCTACATCCACATAACCTGCTCGGGTTCCAAATGGTGACACAGATAGGGTGTGATTATAAATCAGTAGGTGGAAACCACCATGTCTAAACTAACAGTCTGATAATAAGTGCATGCAATAAATTTATAAACAGGTGTATTAATTAATTCAACAATTAATAAAATACAACAACAACCTGCTTCGGCTCCATGCTATAATGTCTCTGAGAATGTCTTACAAACATGACAACCACAACCATATAATAAAGGTAAAATAAAATGCTTTGGAACCATGTTGAAATACCCATGAGCATGACTTATGACCATGCCAACCACCACCATATAATCATGGTATAGTCACAACAATCTGGGTTAAATCCCTATAAGCATTATAGCATCCAGGTCAAACCCCTATAATCATTACAACATGGGATTGGTAATATCCCTCTCTCTATAAGAATTACATCATGGAACTGGGCCAAGACCGATCAATATCATCATTATAGCATATAAGTGTGCCGATGTCAAGGTCGAGCCCGATATATAATCATTTCATCATGGAACACAAGTCTTTTCATACAACATGGATATCACAATATCACATCATCTATCTCAATGGTTAATTATACAAATTACCATTTATATTTCATATACCACTTTAAATTTAAATCATAATTGATTAAAAATTATATCAAAATTAATAAGTCACAACTTCGGGATTTTATATCAAGAAATCATCTAAGGTATCATGTCATACTAAACACATTTTAATCCATTATACATTTCAATTAATTTCATGGTTTTATCACCCCATGGGTTGCCATAATCCAAGTCAAAATCCAATTGAAACTAAAGGAATTCAAAGAATAACCCCATTCACTTATTTAATTGATTTGGGTTCATGATACATTGGCACAATCACAATATTACATAAACTTAGAAATTATCAAACCATAGGGTTAATATTTATACCCCCACCTTTAACTAATGATCCAATAATGATTACAAAGGAAAAAACCCATGAGGAAGAAGGTTAGTATGGTAACCAAGAGGTTCCTAGATCAAAATTGATCAATATCAAAATAAAAAACGCAAACGATCAAAGGATTTCACCACAACAGTTGAAGAACAAGGGAGATAAGGAATAAATTGTACCAAAACCACTTATGAGGGATTGAAGGCATTATTAGGACATCCATAAGGAGGGTTGGCACTCCAAAATCACCTGTAGAGTGTCCTAGGGTCAAGAGGAGAAGATATGTAGTGGAATTAAAGGAAATTCAACCACTCAACATGTTTAAAATAGTATGTTGGTGAATTACATAGTGTTTAATTTAGTTACACATCGTATAAATATTTTTAATGGATTACACCAAAAAACTCATTGCCTCGTATTTATTTTATTAAAACACTTGAACATTACATGATGTGTAATCCATTTACATGGCATGTAATTGTTCTGAATATGGTTTTCATCCCATATTCCCTTTAAACAAACCTAACACCATTAAAATCTTCTCAACTTACCAAGAACCCATGCTAACACTTAACCCATTTACCCAGACTCCATTAATTCAAACAAACATCCATACCTGAGATTTAGGTCATTTTATCTAATAAAGGATCTCTATCTCTGAACAAGACTCATCCACCAAGGCTCAAATAAAAAAATCAAAGAGGTATGTACCTAGAAAAATATGGGATCTTACATCGAGAATGTAAATCTATGGATTTTAGAATAGGATTCGAGAGTACAGGTTCAATGTTTATATACCTTCCTCCCCTATTCCATGTCTTCTCCTTCAGATTTATTATGTTCTTGAGTTTTGATATTCAAGGTAATCCCCTCCAAGCTTCTTCAATTTCCTAAATTCCTCCTATTTTCTTGTTTTAGATTTCTTTCATGAACCATAAGTTCCATAGTATCAAATTCTAGGGTTTTTTGTGGACCTAATCACATGGATTTTGATGTATATGTCTAATGGGTATCATCTTCATCATTTTTTAGGATTCCTCCATCATAGGAGAAATGTTATACTCAATTTAAGGTGGTTATTTCTATATAATCCCTTATTTTTCATGTATTTATATTCCTTATCATTCCAAAATTAATTTTATATTATTTTATGATTATATATGGTGTCCTTGATTTTTGTTAAATGATTTTAAACATTTTTCATCAGTTGGAACAAATGGATTTCAATGGATTTTATAGTTTTGGTTTTTTTTAATTGTGATTTAATAGTTAAAAGTGTATGTTTAATGGTTTAAAAGGGGGTTCTCAAATGAATTTGATGACTTAAAGGAGTGTTTTCAATTAAATAAAGGTTTGTTTAGAAAAAAAATCATTTCTAAGAGAAAGGATGTTGTTTTTTTATAAGAAAAGTTTGTGTTTGAATTAGTTTCCAAATAAGTCATTATTTCTAAATAATTTACAAATGTATTTTGAAGTGTGAGTTTAAGCTTTAACTTTTAAATCCTGGTAGTAAATATTGGAATCCTAAGATAGTTTTTAAATCTTTATTGGAACTTTCTAAAGAGATTTCAAATTTATATTTTATGCTTACCTTCAAATCGAGCCCCTCAATTAGTATGCCTTGTTTAGGATTTTCCCCAATTGTGATGTATTTTAATTATTATTTTGTAATTATTGATGCTTATTCATGGTTGTAAAAGGGTTTGTTTCATGAGAGGGTGTTGGAGGTGATATGAGATTTAGAATTTATGTTGTACTGATGCATAATATGCTTCATATGATTTTTTACTTGCCTCCATTTGGTTGACCACATGGGAACCCTAGGTTAAGAGAGTGGTCTAGAATTATACTAAACTATTTCAAGTCACACATGGGCTATAGTCCCCTCTAGTATGAAATAGAACTATATGGGGAGTTCCCTTGAGGATTATAGAGTTGGATAAATGGGTGTCTTGTGTATATTTTTAGGATGAAACATAGTCTGGTAGTTGATATTGAATTCTATAAGGTTGAATACCATCTTCTCTTAGACCTAGTGAGTTTACCATGTTATTTGTTCATAATTTATGATCTTATCTAGGGGATTATCATCACATATTTATTGTTTTTCCCTATATTTCTTGACTAAATGAAATTTGTGTATTATTTATTTACATTTTGATCATGATTTATTGATATGGTTCTAGTTGATTATTGATTTCTTTCTATCATGATATGATTTATGCTTCAAGTGATTTATATGAAAAGTGTATTTTAAGAAAGGTTTCAGAAAGGATAAATGGTGTTTGGTGTAAATGGATGATTTTACACAAAATGTGTGACTTTCCCTCTTTTATGATTTTAATGATTTTCCTTTCTAAAATGATGCTTTCCTAATATTTTAAATTAGAAATGGTGTTAAATAGATTAAATTGAAATGGAATGTGATGTTTTTTCCTTTTATGCACTTTCATGTAAAAGGTAATTTTTCTAAATGTATTTCAAACTAGTATTTAGGAAATATCAATTATAAAGGTATTAAATATAAAATTTGTTGAGATCCCACTAGTCATGTTTATCTCATACCCCACATGAACCCCTTAGTGTATGCATCTCTTATGTTTACTTTCAGAATTCTAGTGCTTTTGACTAGTTTCTTCCTAGCTAGTTATTACATAGAGGGTGGTAACATGAGGTGGTGAGTGTCCATGAGACACATGGATTTGTTTTATGGGTTTGATCTTGATTTTGATTTATTTTTTGGATGTTGTGGATTTTCCACTTTGGACTAGTGTATTTTTATTTCTTACAGTTCCTCTTGCAATTATTTTATTATTCACACTCTATTTTTAATTTTATAAAAATGATTTTGAAATGTTTAGTTTTTGGTATGACATGTTTGGTTTCAATTTATTATTTAGAAATTCCTATCTTATTTAGCATGTATTTCCAAGATTAGTACACCCCATGTTTAATTCTTGATCGGTCTCTCATACCTGTTTATTTATTATTAAAGGTAAAATTATTCCTAAGAGTGTTTCATTTGATTCTCAGGCACTAATTTTCATCCTGTGAGGATCGAGAATTTTCTTCAAGCCCAATGATGGGCCAGGTCAGGTGATGTGTTGATTCAGTCCCATCTAGTTCATTATAAATGGTATCAAGGACTAGGTTCCTAAAATGGGGCCTAGGTTCTTAAAAATACCTTTGGATATTTGGGGTGTGTTTTGATAGAAAGGAGAATAGGGTAGTCATCAGGACTCAAGAGGTAGATCATGAAAAGTTGTTTGATCACCATATATAATGATGATTCTTGAATTACCATGGGTAGTGGGGAGTTGATTTTTGAATTTGTAATTTTGTTTTGATTATTGATGATGATATATTGGTCCTCCCTAGAATTTATGGGTTTCATTGAGGAATCCTCCAATTTTGGGATGAGAACAGAAAAAATAACTAGGGTGAAATGATAGATCACGTGACCTAAAAACCCATGTAGAGACCAATTTTTTGGTTTTGGAAATGTTTTAGGGGATAATGCATGATTGTCACATGGTTAGTCAACCAGGAGATCAAATCATGTGTGGTTTTTCATTCTTTTTGGATTGATATTTATGACTCCCTTAAGTGATTCCTAGTTATGGTAATAAATTAAGAGATTCATTGTTTATATAATAGAATAAATTTTAGTTTGGTATGTGTAAGATTTTTTTATATGGTTTTTTCAAAACTGATTTTCCATGTGAAAAGTGAGTTTTTTGGAAAAAAAAATTAGTTTGGAATGAGTCCATGGGTCTTTTGTGGAAAATGGTTTATCTTTTTCAGTTTCCCAAATATAATGAAATTATTTAAAGGGTGTTGAGTTTTAAAAAAGGTATACTCATGTAAAGAAGGGTTTTTTGGAAATTATTAATTGAGTGGTTAGAAATTTTAACTTATAATAAAGTGGGAAATGATTTTAGCTAGTTTTAAATGTGAAGTGGGGTGTTTTATTAGAATAAAATTGATTTCAAGTGTGTTATTTTGATTAAATTTTTTTTAATCCTTTTATGGGGATTTTAAAGAAAATGGGTTTTTATGATGTGCAAATGATGTGCCATGTTTTGATGGATTTTTTATTTTTTCATTTTTCCCTAGCTTGATGGGACTTCTTAGTTTGATGTGTGAGACATGAATAGGTTGAATTCATGTTCTGTTTTATTTATTTATTGTCTCCTAAGAAGGTCTTGGAAAATTATGGAAGGTTTTTCTCAAGGGATAAACCGTAGTGAGATTATCTTCATCACTTAGGTGTATTTCATATAGTTGATGGCCCTACCTAGAGTCATAACCGAGTGGAAAGGCCAAAATATTCCTTTTTCTTGAACCCTACCCAAGAATTATGGAATTAGTTCATTACTTCCCATGGTGTTTGGGGTTTTATCTTCGATACGACCATCTTGGTCTAGATTTTTTCTAGATGGGACTCTGGAGTAGGTGTATCAAGTGTGATTTGGGTTGGAGTGGTCTATTGTTTTAGGATTCTTTAGTTGATTTTATCTGATTATACCAGTTAATTATTCTCTAATCTAGTTGTTCTTGAGTGGTTATATTTTGGAACTTGTGAGATTTTTGTTTCTCTTGTGATTACTTGTGATTTTTATGGTTTTGTGGTAACTCTTGCTTACCCCTTGTGGATTTTATTTATGGAATATGTGTTAGGGTCTTTGTTTTGATTGATTAATCATGGAAACCTTGGTTAGGTGTTTAAGGGTCCAAAATAGATGCAGTTTAGTTTCACTCTGGTTAGATCTTCTTGGATTCTTTGAATGGACCATGAGTGGCATTCTATGAGTGGTTTTATAGGTTACCCTCTTTTTAAGTTACTCACCTTAGGGTTAGAACCATGTTTTTGTGTGTTGATGTATGTTTACTATTTGTAATATCTCCTTTCTTTCTTTTTGGGTGATAATGTTTTGGTTGGACCTTACTGGAGTTCTTTTGAGTGTCTCTTTTGGTTTGCATTTTCCTTATGCAATTTTGATCGAGCCTCTTGGATGGTTGGTATGATTGATGGAGGAGTTGTGATCTCCATTGGGTGATTTTGTGGTAGTTATTTTCCTTAATGTGTATTTTGGAGAGTGTGTGTCCCTTTGACCCGCCACTTTAGATGATGTTTAAATACTGGGGAGACCTTAATGGGTCTCCGTGTTCTTTGGGTATTTTATCTCTTGTTAGTAAGTTGAATTATTCTTATAGATGTTGGATTTTGTATGAGGATTTATCCTACTGGTTTTGAGGAATATTTTTGGTTGGTGTTTTCTTTCATTTAGGTTTTTTTATAGTCTTTTCACCATCACACCTTTTCTTGAATTGTTTGAGTTTTAATTCTTTGTTTCCCTCTATCCTTTACTAATGAATTTTTTAAGACATAAAGTGTTATGATGAAGAGAATTATAATACCCCAATTTTTAATTTTACTATTATTTTTTTTATTTATTGGATTTTAACCTTTTCCATGAGTTTTGGAAATTTTTATTTTAAATATTTGAAGTTTTGTAGTTTCATCATGAGGCATGTTGCTTGTGAATGGTTAGTAAAAAAATGTAGAAAATGTGTGAAACCTATAATTCTTTGACAGTGCAATTTTCCAATGTTAACTAAGCCCTACGGGGTCTCTAGGTAAACCATGTGAGTTTTTTGTGTATAGGAGTGACCTTAATGGTTGGTGCGTTGTTTGGAAAACTGTGCAGCTAGACTGTATAGTCTACCTATTTTTTTAATTTTTTGAAATTCTTAGAAGAACCCTCCCTGATTTTAAATCCTTAAGGATTATTTTTATTTATAATTGGATCAACTAAACATTAAGGTGAATGAATATTCTTCCTATATTATTCCATGGATTATCTTTCAGATTTATTTCATGCTTGAGTCTAGTTCATCAAGATAATCCCCTATAAAATTCTTCATCTTCCTTCCTTCCTCCTATTTTATTGATTTATATTTCTCTCGTGAACCCTAAGTGTCATGGGGGAAATTTTTGGGTTCAGGGTGTATCTAATCATAGGGATTTTTATGTATGGGGATAATGGTAATCGTCTTCATCATCGTTTAGGCTTTTGTCACCGTAGGCAGCATGTTCTGCTTGATTTAAGGTGGTTGTTTCTATGAAATCCCTTCTTTTATCATATATTTATATGCTTGATATTTCCTTAATTCGTTTTATATTATGTTATGATTTTATATGTCTCCCTTTATGGGTGTTAAATTGGTTTAAATGTTTTTCATCACTTGGAACAAATGTATTTCTATGGATTTTATAGATTTAATTTTTTTTAATTGTGGTTTAATAGTATCAAGTGTATGTTTAAATGTTAAAAAGGGGGTTCTCAAATTAATATAGTGATTTAAAGGGGTGTTTTCAATTAAATAAAGGTTGGTTTATGAAAACATACTTTCTAAGAGAAAGGATGTTCTTATTTCTATAATAAATATTGGTGTTTGAATTAGTTTCCAAAGGAGGATTTATTTATAAATTATTTTGAAAGGTATTTTTTAGTGTGAGTTCAAGGTTTAACTTTTAAACCTTGGTAGTAAATCTTGGCATCCAAATATAGTTTTTAAAGTCTTAATTGGAACTTTCTAAAGTGATTATAAATTTTTCTTTCATGCTTTACTTGAAATCGACCCCCTCGATTTGTATGACTTTGTTAGTATTTTTCCCTTTTGGGATACATTCTAATTATTATTATGGAATTCTTGATGCTTATGCATGATTTTGAAAGGGGTTGTTTCATGTGAGGGTGTTGGATGTGAGATGAGATTTATTTTTTATGCTTTTTTGATTCATAAGATTCTTCCTATGATTGTTTACTCGCCTCCACTTGGTTAAACACATGGGAACCCTAGGATAATAGGGCGGTCTATACTTATACTACACTAGTCCATATCACACATGGGCTAGTGTCCCATATAGTGTAAAATAGTACTATACATGGAGTTCCCTCGAGGATTATGTTATAGGATAGACAGGTGGTTTGTGTATTTTTTTAGGATGCAACATAGGTAGATAATTGATCTCATGTTCTTTGAGGTCTAGGACCATCTCACTTAGGACCTAGTGAGTTTCTCATATTCTTCATTCATCATTTATGATATTATCTAAGGAACCCATGTCACATGTTTATTGTTTTCCCCTAGATTCCTTGATTTCATGGAACCCATGTACTACTACTTTTCATTTTGATTGTGCTTTGATAATATGGTTCTCGTTGATTGTTTCTTTCTTTCCTTCATGCTATGATTTTTGTTTCAAATGATTTTTTTGAAAATATGCTGCCAAGAAAGGTCTTAAAAATTGTAAATAGTGTTTGGTATAAATGAAAAAAATTATAAAAAAATGTGTGGTTTTCCCTCTTTTATGGTTTTAAAGGGTTTCCTTTTTAAAATGAAATTTTCCTAAGATTTTAAATTGGAAATGGAGTTAAAGAGAGGAATTTTAAATGGAATGTGATGTGACTTTTTTCCTTTATTCACTTTCATGTAAAAGTTTATTTTATAAATTAAGTTCAAACTAAAATTTTGGAAATTTCAGTTGTAAAGGTATTACATAGACTCTTTGGTGAGGTCCCATGGGGCACATTTAGCTTGCACCCAGCATGCGCTCCATGGTGTATGGAGATATTGTGTTTACTGTTAGGAGCTTAGTGCTTGTATCTTGTTACTTTCATGTTGGTTTTACCATGGAGGGTGGTGATGGTAGGTGGTGAGTGTCCATGAGGCATGTGTAATTAGTTTATAGGTTCAAAATTGCTTTCAGTTTATTTTTGGGATGTTGTGGATCAACCACTTCGGCTTGCTATATTTTTATTTTTTACTATTCCTCTTTTATTTGTTTTGTTTCACACTATATATGATTAAATTTATAAAAATGAGATTGAAATTTTTATTTTTGGTTATTCCATGTTTGGTTTCGATTCATTACTTAACTTCCTATCTTATTTAGAATGGACATCCAAGATATGGAAGCCACATGTCAGATTCTCGATTAGTCTATGATGCATGTTTTTTTGTTATTAAAGGGTGAAATAATTCTTACATACATTTCCTTTGATACCTAGGAACTAGTTGTCAGCTCATGGGGATCTAGAATTCCTTTCAGGCTCAGTGATGAGCCGATTCAAGTGGTGTATCGGGTCAGCCTGGGCTGATTAGTTATAATGGTGAAGTTGTTGAAATCCCTAGCAGATGTGTATAAGAATTTGGAAGCATTGAAAAAAGTGTTAAAGATGAAAAGGATGTTCGGTATGAGATTATCAGAAACTATACCTAAGACTTACCATGTGAATGAATTTAACAAGATTTAAGGGAAGCTCGAATCAGTTAATGTGAATTTTTCATATTATGTATAATTCCTTTTACTGTTTTCTTCATTGTCGGATTCATGGGATGTGATGGTGATGGTTGTTTTCAATTCCTACAAAAAATATAACTTGGTTTTTAATAATTTTAAGAATCTAATCTTGAATGAATAAATCATGTAGAGGGAATTCCAATCACCTTCTAGAACCATGATAAATTTTTAAGGAAGAGGAAAGTCACCTCACCAAAGAAGATGATAGAAATTAGAAGATAAATCCATAGAAAGGAGTTGTGGTAAATCAATTAGTCCTGACCCTATGCGTTGGCCGTATGGGAAGAGATTACATATCAAGAAGGATTGAGGAGTCACATGGAAACTTCTAGAAGGATAGATTCCAAAAGTTAAAATTTTGTGAATTCGTCTATGGGTAATAGAAATCTATTGTTAAGTGTCAACATACTAGTGGAGTCATTGGTGATTGAATTGGTTGAATCATTTCACTCAACGTTAAATAATTATTACATGGTCAATTATGTATCTTGAAGATTCAGAAAAGTGTATTTGGTAGGTGATGAGGCTCTTAAATTCATGGAGAAAGGAAGTGTTCACATATGGATAGAAAATGGTTGCTTGTTGAAATTAAAAGAAGTGAGGCACATCCTTTGGCTATGGAAGAATACTATTTCTATAGGATATCTTGATGCAATAGGGTTTGATACAAGCATTTCTAATGGGGTTTGGAAGATCACTCAAGGATCCATAGTAGTGGAAAGAGGGCTAAAGTATGAGACCCTATATATGACCGGAATATCAGATTAAGAGATAATTTTAGGTTTGTCAAATTCTAAGAGTCTAAAGTTGTGGAATCATTATCCAAAACATCTTGGTGAGAAGAACATGAAGGTTCTAACCAAAAAAGGAATGTTGAATCTTGATCACACAGATTTTGAAAGTTGTTAGAGTTGTATGCTTGGGAAGTAGAAGAGGGTGTCATTTAACTTGAATAGCAGGAATATCAGATCTTGGAAGTTAGAACTTATTCACTCAGATGTTTCAGGACCAACCCAATCCAATCTCACTGAGGGTTTTTTTACTTCATGACTTCCATTGATGATACAAAAAGGAAATTATAGGTTTAATTTTTGAAACACAAGTTCAAGTTCTTTAGAGTGTTCATCCAATTGAAGTTCATGGTGGAAAGGGAATCTAGTTGTAAGTAAAAATGCCTAAGATCCAACAATGGTAGTGAGTATAGTATAAGGTACTTCTGTAACTTCTATCAAAATAAGGGGATTAGGCTGGAGAAGATTATACCTAGTAAACCTCCGAAAAATGGTGTGGAATAGAAAATAAATCAGATGTTAACAGAGAAGGAATGGATCATGAGGTTACACTCAGGAATTATCAAGGTAATTTGGGAGAAATTAATGAACACAGTTGTCACGACCCGCCCTCGGGGTCCATGTCGTGACTACCCCAAGCCCGCCTTACATAGGCCAGGGGCTGGCGACTAGCACCAAGGCGTAAATCCCGGTAAAAAGGGAAGGCATTGCCTTTGTAAAGTAAACAAACACCACAGAGTAAGCAAGCGGAAAGTAAACACTAAGTAAAAACAGAGTACAACTGAAAGTGCGGAAAAGTAAATGGGTCAGTATACAAACCCAAACTGAAAGTAAAGTACAACTCGAAAGGGAAAACAGCAACTGAAAAGTAAAAGCCGCTACACCGAGTTGTCTACTGGAAATCCCACCTGAAGGGTGGGTACAGATAGCTCCACTGCTCCACGGGTCCCGCCGTCCTCTCTGAGTACGTCCCGCCCAGTGGTCCACCTCCAGGTACCGTCCTACTCTGCAAGCCTCAGCTAAGATCAATGCTGTCCGTCGTCTGCAACCAACACAACGTAGTGCGGGCAAATCCCGTGCAGGGGTGAGTATAAGCTACTCAGTAGGGACCCCGAGACCCCTGAAGGTCTCTCAAATCCACAAAGGATAAACCACGAAGAAAGGTACAATCACGAAGTAACAACCGACACTGCTTAGGTATATGCCCATACATATCAATTTCAAATACGCTCCAACCTCCGAGCCCAAGTACAACTCAGTCCACACAGGAAAGTAAACGTATTCCACACAGGAAAGCAAAACGTAATCCACACAGGATTGCACAACACAATCCACACAGGAAAGCAATAGGTTTCAGCTCACACAGGTATACATCTTTGAAAGACGATAAAGATGATCTCTGATCCATCTAAGTCGTCGGACCCACGAAGGATCGATAGGTAACTAACCCCCACAAAAGACCCACACAGGATCGGGCCCACGTAGGACCTGTAGGCGCTGGTTCACACAGGACCGCTGAGCGCAAAGACCCACACAGGATCGGACCCACACAGGATCGGGCCCACACAGGACCTGTAGCACTAATCCACGTAGGATCGCTGAGTGCTGAAGTCGTCGTCGTCGAATCCACACAGGATCTCTGTACTGTCGTCGTCGCAGTCACAGTAGCAGTAGCAGTAGCAGTCACAGTAACAGTCGCAGCCAGCACTAGGGTTCCCGCACACAGCAAGCTCATTCGGAGGGTCCGCTCCACGAGCCGAGAGGCTGATACATCAACTGTCTCAAAGTCCAGAGTTGATGTATCCAAAAGTTCCGTATCGTCAACAGGAACTCAACGCAACAGACGGCGCGTCGATCGGACGCCCGGTCTGAGAGTTATTGGCATTTTCGTCCCCGGGGCCCGGTTGGTTTTTAAGGCAAAACCAACCCGACCGTACTCCACCTGTGTCCAAACCTCGGGCAGAGTATGCCAAAAGAACCGTCTCACTAAGAGGAACACAACAAAGCTGACGGTACGTCAATCGGACGTCTGTAGCTCAAGATATGAGCGTTTCCGCTCCGAAGGCCCGGTTGGTTTCGTGAACGAACCAACCCGTCCGAACTCAAAGTGTTCTGAAACCTTGATTGCGATATACCGAATCGACCGTCTCGATCCAAGGATCGCGTTGCCGCAGACGGTTCGTCAATCGGAGGTCTGTGGCTCAAGTTATGGCCAAAAGACCGAAACTGTCTCGAAAACGGGGGGTCCGGGTCCGGGCCGACCCGGCCCAACCCCCCCCCCCCCCCCCCCTGGGTCGGCCCGAACCGGGTCGACCCGGTCCGCTGAACCTGGCCCGGCCGGTGGCGGCGCGGCGGCGCGGCCCGGCCAGCGGCGGCGCGGCCAGGGTGCCGCGCATGCGCCGCACGCAGGGGGTGAAACCCCCCCCCCCCTTTCGGATCTCGGCCGGCTTTTGCCGGCCGTTTTTAATAACACACGGGACCCGCGGGTCCCACCTTCTAACCGAACCGGCGACCGGCACAGCCGGACGCCTTCTCCTTCTCCGCCGCGGCCATAGCCGCAGCTCATCTGAACTCCGGCGGCCGGCGAGGCCGGCCGCCCCTGGCTGCTCCGCCGCGGCCGTAGGGCCGCGGCCCTTCTTGATCTCCGGCGCCGGCGGCCCGGCTGCCGCCGGTCTTCCCGTCTCGCCGCGGCCCAGAACCGGCCGCGGTGTTCGTCGTCCGGCGCGGTGCGACGGCACCACGCCCCTCCGCCGCGCCTTCGATTCCCCTTGACGCGGCGCGACGACATCGCGTTCTTGATGATTTTTTTCCACGGCGCGGCGTGACGGCGCCGCGCAATAAAAATCAAGCGAATAACCGCGTGGTGCGACGGCACCACGCCACCTTGTCTCATCCGCAAAAATAAAACATCAAGTACGAAGGAGGGGGTTCGGCCGTGTTCATGCGGTCCGGCCCCCTCACGTTAAACAATAACACTAAATAAAATCCTCACGTTAGTCATGCTAGAACCACGAACAAGGATAATTAAATAAACCATTAACAACAACCCCTACCTTGAAAATTGACGTCGCACGTCGGTTATCGCGGAGAAAGGCGTCGCGGCGTCAGACGTAGATTCTGTGGACGTCGGGGTGCGTCCGAGGAGGAAACGACGTCTCTTCACTTGTCGCTAAGACGAAGAAGAGAGGTACGTTGTCGTTGGTGATGATCACCACGGTCGGCGACTTCTCCCTTGTCGAGGAGGAAGATGAAGACGGAAGAATCCGGGACGCTGAGTCTCGAAGGTCGTGGGATCGATGTTCTTTGTCGGAGAAGAACCATTCTTCACGTTCTTCGTCGAAGACGAAGAAGATCTTCAAGTCTCTCAACGATTCTCCCAATCCTCCCAAGTAACAAAGGAACTAACCCAAAAATAAATTAAGCTTACACTTAATTTATTAACACAACCCAACCTTTGAAATTCAAGAGTTTGAATTTCAAAAACTCAAAATTAAACTCACTTATTAATTATACATGAGTTGTATAATTAATTAAAAGTTAAGTTGTCAAGCCTTTAAGAGGGAGAGAGGGGAGTTAGGGGATTTGAAAAGGTGGGGCTCGGGTGGGCCCCTCCTCACCTTAATCCTCTCTTAGGTGGTTAAACCACCCAACTTCCAACAAAAGATTATAACCACTTTTAAGATATAAAATAAATATTGTATAACAAATTTATTTTACTCTTCATTTCATCCAGAAAATTAAACATCTCCTCCTAGGCAAACGCAACTTCGGGAAAGGTCTCCTTAAGCGAATATCGGCGCTGCGAGTTCATCGGTGCCCTCGGATTTCAATTCCGAGCACCGGATCAAAAGTTAGAAATTCCCGCTCGTTCGTTCACTGAACGTACCCGAGCCAAACTTCGGAAATTGATTCCGGGCACACCGGGCCTCGGAATCAGGTGCCGTCAGAAATCGCGCTCTTGTAAAATTCCAAAGAAAATTAAGAAAAAATTTCCCTTGAATTTTACGGGTCTTTACATTACTCCCACCTCAGGGATTTACGTCCCCGTAAAGATACATCAAAAACTAGGGAAACAAATGAGGGTAATGAGCACGCATCTGAGCCTCCCACTCCCATGTGCTCTCCTGGAGATTCCCGTGCTGCCATCTGATGCGCACAAGAGGAATCGATCACCCATGCAGGACCCGCTCCTGTCGATCCTCTATCTCCACCGGGACCTCCGTAAAAGTCGCCCCATCGTCAACGTCAAGCTCCCCATGGTCAATGATGTGCGTCGGGTCGTGCACGTATCTCCTCAGCTGAGACACGTGGAAGACGTCGTGCACCCGGTGCAACTGAGGTGGTAGAGCCAGGCGATAAGCCACCTCACCAATCCTGCTGAGGACCTGGAAGGGTCCGATGAAGCGCGGAGATAACTTGCCGCCTCGGCCAATACCACGTCGAGGTGAGACCCGCAAGAAGACGTGGTCGCCATCCTCGAACTCTAGTGGCCTCCGCCTCCTGTCAGCGTATGACTTCTTCCGGCTCTGTGTTGTCCTCATCCGCTCCTGGATGACCTGGACCTTCTCTGTCGTGGCCTGGACCATCTCCGGTCCCACCAGTGCTGACTCTCCAGGGTCTGTCCAGCACAAAGGAGATCTACAAGGTCGACTGTACAACGCCTCGTACGGTGCCATCCCGATGGTGGAGTGGTAGATGTTGTTGTACGCAAACTCCACCATGGGTAGGTGGTCCTCCCATCTACGACCAAAGTCGAGGACACATGCGCGGAGCATGTCCTCGAGAGTCTGAATGGTCCTCTCCGTCTGACCATCCGTCTGAGGGTGAAAGGCTGTGCTCAGACGTAGCTGCGTCCCGAATGCCTCCTGTAACCCCTTCCAAAGCCGGGAAGTAAAGCGAGCATCTCGATCGGAGACGATAGATGATGGCACACCGTGGAGCCGCACAATCTCCTGAACGTAGAGACGTCCCAAGCTCTCCACTGAGCCCTGCTCTCTGATGGGTAAGAAGTGTGCCGACTTGGTGAGTCGTTCAACAATCACCCAGATGGAGTCGTGACCTCTGGAAGTGCGTGGAAGTCCAGTCACGAAGTCCATAGATATGTCGTCCCACTTCCACTCCGGAACCTCCAAGGGTTGTACCAAGCCTGCTGGTACCTGATGCTCTGCCTTCACCTGCCGGCAGGTGAGGCATAGAGAAACGAACTCTGCTACTGCCTTCTTCATGCCCGGCCACCAGTGCTGTCATCTGAGGTCCTGGTACATCTTTGCCACTCCAGGATGTACCACCAAAGGAGAAGTGTGAAACTCTCTCAGCACTTCCTCTCGCAAAGCGACTGGTACCATGGTACGTCCTCTGAAAAGGATGTTGTGCTCTGCTCCAAGGGAGAAACCATCAGGTGCCTGTCCCGAGGATATCTGTGCACGCCGTGTCTCACAGTCAGCGTCCCCACGCTGTGCCTCCCTGACTCGCTGCAGTAGTGGAGTAGTGACTGTGAGAGACTGAAGGAAGGCTGCTCCATCTCTATCCACGAAGGATATCTGCAAAGAGGCTAGCTGCTCTGTCGCCTCCCCAAGTAGCTGAATGCCCGTCCTCCAGCTAAGGGCACCAGATACTACGCTCCCCTTCCCAGGAGTATAGACTATCTCAAAGTCATAGTCCTGGAGGAACTCGATCCATCGCCATTGTCTCAGGTTCAGGTCCTTCTGAGAGAAGATATACCTGAGACTCTGATGATCGGAAAATACTGTAAAGCGCTCGCCCATCAGGTAGTGTCGCCATGTCTTCAGAGCGAAGACCACTGTTGCTAACTCCAGGTCATGGGTAGCGTAGTTCTGCTCATGCGGCCTCAACTGACGTGATCCATAGGCGATCACTGCCCGCTCCTGCATCAGAACACATCTGAGTCCGTTCCCTGATGCATCGCAGTAGACTACGTACCCTACTCCCTCCTCGGGCAACCTCAAGATAGGTGCGCTAGTCAATCTCTGTCTCAGCTCCTGGAAGGTCTGCTGACATCTGTCTGACCACACGAAGGGTTTCCCCTTCTTCGTCAAAGCTGTGAGTGATGCCGCAACTCTAGAGAAGTCTGGCACGAATCTCCGATAGTATCCAGCTAGTCCCAAGAAACTCCGAACCTCAGTCACGCTCCTGGGTGGCTCCCAAGCTAACACAGCCTCAATCTTCGCGGGATCCACTGCAACTCCCGCCTCAGAGATAACGTGTCCCAAGAAGTGGACCTCACGTATCCAGAACTAGCACTTCGAGAGCTTACCATAAAGCTGGTGCTCTCAGAGTGTGTCTAGTACAACTCGCAAGTGATAGGCGTGCTCCTCCTCAGTCGTAGAGTAAATCAGAATGTCGTCGATGAAGACCACGACAAACCGATCGAGGTATGGCTGAAAGATCCTGTTCATGAGAGCCATGAACACTGCTGGAGCATTGGTTACACCGAAAGGCATAACCAAGAACTCATAGTGGCCATACCGACATCTGAAGGCCGTCTTCTGCACATCCTCGTCTCTGACTCTGAGCTGATGATAGCCTGACCTGAGGTCTATCTTCGAGAACCACCGTGCTCCCTTGAGCTGATCGAAGAGGTCATCAATCCTCGGTAGCGGATACTTTTTCCTCACTGTCACCTGGTTCAGGCGACGATAGTCAACACAAAGTCGCAAGCTCCCGTCCGCCTTCTTGGCGAATAAAATCGGGGAAGCCCAGGGTGAAACACTGGGTCGGATGAACCCCTTGCCCTGCAAGTCCTCCAATTGTACCTGTAGCTCTCGAAGCTCGGAGGGGGCCATCCAATATGCTGGAGTGGATATCGGGGATGTCCCGGGGTACAAGTCAATATAAAAGTCTACCTCTCTGTGAGGAGGTAGCCCTGGAACGTCGTCGAGAAAAACGTCCGCAAACTGATCCACCACTGCAGGAAAACCAGGACTCCGCACGTCAACTGCTCCAAGGATGAGGCTAGCTAACTGATGAGTAATGGGCTGTCCTCTCCTCCGCGGAAGTCCATCCTGTGCTGCTAAGGCTCCCTTCTCGCCGGTGAAGGTGAACCTACTCCCTTCGGTGCGTACACATCGCACCTTGCGCCTAAAACAGTCAATCTGTGCATGGACCGTAGATAGCCAATCCATGCCCAAGATGACGTCGTAAGGCCTCGACGCTGCTACAAGAAGATCCCAGCCGAAGCTCTCGCCTCCTAGAGTAAGCTCACACTGCCGGCACCAGTGCGTAATCATCGAGTCTGCTCCCGTAGGAGTCTCTAGCCGTAAGGATCGAGCCAACGGCTCTGTCGGAATCTCTGAGCTCCGAACAAGGGCAGCGGCTATGAAAGAGTGACTCGCTCATGTGTCTATAAGAACTGCAGCAAGGGTGGAATAGACACAGATAGTACCTCGAATCATCTCGGGTGCGCCGTGGTCGTAGGCCTCTGCTGCCTGGAGCTGTGTCTGTCTCTGCCCGCCAGCTCCCTGTGGTCGGGGTGGACCTCCTGGTGGTGGTGGTGGCAGAGCCTCAAAGCGTCGCCCACCACCGGCTGCTCGTCCAGCTCCTCTGCCTCGTCCGCCTCCTCCCTGCGGACCGCCACGGTCGACCCTCTGCCTCTGCCTCGGTGGTCCTTCAACCGACTGCTGCTCCTCGGCACGGCGGGTCGGGCAGTCACGAGCCATGTGGCCCTACCCGCCGCACGAGTAGCACTGTCTGCCTCTCGAAAGACTGGCTCCTCGCTGTGTGCCCTGCACTACTGAGCCAGTGCCCTGAGGTCGTCTGCCCGAAGGTCTGGTCTGTCTGGACCCCTGAGTCATCCGTCGACTGCCTGCTGCAGATGACTCTGCCACGTGCCGCCCTGCGGTGGGTCGCTGCGCTGGTGTAGACTCAGCAAGGAAGCTCTCGATCAGAAGGGCCCGCTCCAGTACTCCTGTCTGAGTCGGTATGCTGAGGGAGATCAGCGATGCCCTGATCTCGTGTCTCAAACCCTGCTTGAAGGTCCGGGCCCGGAAGAATGGGTCTCGTACCATGTCGGTCGAGTAGCGCGAGAGATCGGTAAATCTCGCCGAGTACTGAGCGACCGTCATGCTGCCCTGCCGCAGCTGAAGAAGCTCCTGGATACGCACCACACGAAGGGTGGCTGGGACGAACTCTGAGCGGAAAAGGCTCTCAAAGTCCGTCCAAAGTAGAGATGCCTCATCGTGCACCTGGAGCATCAAGCTCCACCATCGTCCTGCTGCTGCGTGTAGTAGGCTCGCAGCGAGGATCACCATGAGGTCTGCTGGTGTCCTCACTAGCCTAAACACTCGTACCACTGCCTCCAGCCAGTCCTCTGCTGCCTGGGGATCCGTCTCCCCGCGAAACCTGGGCGGTCGCTGGCGCTGAAACTCATGCAGTGCACTGAGGCGACGTGCATCGTCAGCGGCTGGTGCTGGAAGCATCGGGGGCTCGGCGGGTAGAGCTACCGCCGGTGCCACTGCTGACAAAGGGCCCTGCACCGAGGCCTCGTCGCTCGGTGGGCTGTCGTCACGCTCGACTCTCGGAACCCTAGCTGGCTGCCGTCGTGGGGCCATCCTGAAAAGGAAACAGGTGTGCCACGGTCAAAACAGTATACCTGGTGAGCTGATATAAGTAATCACAAAGAAAACTTTGAAACACACACGCAATCAATGTTTTCATGCATTAAGTCGGAAATCAGAAGTCAGGGTCCTGGTGTACGGATACGTCGGCCGCCGCACCAACACTGGACTCCATGGACTGATAACCACACTCAATACGCTAAACATTATTGCTTCACATAGAAAAGATCAGAGTTCGCGGTAGAACCGAACTCCTTTGATACCAATTTGTCACGACCCGCCCTCGGGGTCCGTGCCGTGACTACCCCAAGCCCGCCTTCCATAGGCTAGGGGCTGGCGACTAGCACCAAGGCGTAAATCTCGGTAAAAAGGGAAGGCATTGCCTTTGTAAAGTAAACAAACACCACAGAGTAAGCAAACGGAAAGTAAACACTAAGTAAAAACAGAGTACAACTGAAAGTGCGGAAAAGTAAATGGGCCAGTATACAAACCCAAACTGAAAGTAAAGTACAACTCGAAAGGGAAAACAGCAACTGAAAAGTAAAAGCCGCTACACCGAGCTGTCCACTGGAAATCCCACCTGAAGGGTGGGTACAGATAGCTCCACTGCTCCACGGGTCCCGCCGTCCTCTCCGAGTACGTCCCGCCCAGTGGTCC
The DNA here is from genome assembly GCA_963277665.1 of Viscum album. NCBI lineage: Eukaryota > Viridiplantae > Streptophyta > Magnoliopsida > Santalales > Viscaceae > Viscum > Viscum album. The sequence goes on along the minus strand of OY728121.1, from coordinate 1,069,385,411 downwards.
ACCTCCAGGTACCGTCCTGCTCTGCAAGCCTCAGCTAAGATCAACGCTGTCCGTCGTCTGCAACCAACACAATGTAGTGCGGGCAAAGCCCGTGCAGGGGTGAGTATAAGCTACTCAGTAGGGACCCCGAGACCCCTGAAGGTCTCTCAAATCCACAAAGGATAAACCACGAAGAAAGGTACAATCACGAAGTAACAACTGACACTGCTTAGGTATATGCTCATACATATACCTAAGTCATCAATTTCAAATACGCTCCAACCTCTGAGCCCAAGTACAACTCAGTCCACACAGGAAAGTAAACGTATTCCACACAGGAAAGCAAAATGTAATCCACACAGGATTGCACAACACAATCCACACTGGAAAGTAATAGGTTTCAGCTCACACAGGTATACATCTTCGAAAGACGATAAATATGATCTCTGATCCATCTAAGTCGTCGGACCCACGAAGGATCGATAGGTAACTAACCCCCACAAAAGACCCACATAGGATCGGGCCCACGTAGGACATGTAGGCGCTGGTTCACACAGGACCGCTGAGCGCAAAGACCCACACAGGATCGGACCCACACAGGATCGGGCCCACACAGGACCTGTAGCACTGATCCACGTAGGATCGTTGAGTGCTGAAGTCGTCGTCGTCGAATCCACACAGGATCTTTGTACTGTCGTCGTCGCAGTCACAGTAGCAGTAGCAGTAGTAGTCACAGTAACAGTCGCAGCCAGCACTAGGGTTCCCGCACACAGCAAGCTCGTTCGGAGGGTCCGCTCCACGAGCCGAGAGGCTGATACATCAACTGTCTCAAAGTCCAGAGTTGATGTATCCAAAAGTTCAGTATCGCCAACAGGAACTCAACGCAACAGACGGCGCGTCGATCGGACGCCCGGTCTGAGAGTTATTGGCATTTTCGTCCCCGGGGCCCGGTTGGTTTTTAAGGCAAAACCAACCCAACCGTACTCCACCTGCGTCCAAACCTCGGGAAGAGTATGCCAAAAGAACCGTCTCACTAAGAGGAACACAACAAAGCTGACGGTACGTCAATCGGACGTCCGTAGCTCAAGATATGAGCGTTTCCGCTCCGAAGGCCCGGTTGGTTTCGTGAACGAACCAACCCGACCGAACTCAAAGTGTTCCGAAACATTGAGTGCGATATACCGAATCGACCGTCTCGATCCAAGGATCGCGTTCCCGCAGACGGTTCGTCAATCGGAGGTCTGTGGCTCAAGTTATGGCCAAAAGACCGAAACTGTCTCGAAAACGGGGGGTCCGGGTCCGGGCCGACCCGGCCCGACCCCCCCCCCCCCCCTGGGTCGGCCCGAACCGGGTCGACCCGGTCCGCTGAACCCGGCCCAGCCGGTGGCGGCGCGGCCCGGCCAGCGGCGGCGCGGCCAGGGTGCCGCGCATGCGCCGCACGCGGGGGGTGAAACCCCCCCCCCCTTTTCGGATCTCGGCCGGCTTTTGCCGGTCGTTTTTAATAACACACGGGACCCGCAGGTCCCGCCTTCTAACCGAACCGGCGGCCGGCACAGCCGGCCGCCTTCTCCTTCTCCGCCGCGGCTCATCTGAACTCCGGCGGCCGACGAGGCCGGCCGCCCCTGGCTGCTCCGCCGCGGCCGTAGGGCCGCGGCCCTTCTTGATCTCCGGCGCCGGCGGCCCGGCTGCCGCCGGTCTTCCCGTCTCGTCGCGGCCCGGAACTGGCCGCGGTGTTCGTCGTCCGGCACGGTGCGACGGCACCGCGCCCCTCCGCCGCGCCTTCGATTCCCCTTGACGCGGCGCAACGGCGTCGCGTTCTTGATGATTTTTTTCCATGGCGCGGCGCGACGGCGCCGCACAATAAAAATCGAGCGAATAACTGCGTGGTGCGACGGCACCACGCCACCTTGTCTCATCCGCAAAAATAAAACATCAAGAACGAAGGAGGGGGTTCGGCCGTGTTCATGCGGTCCGGCCCCCTCACATTAAACAATAACACTAAATAAAATCCTCACGTTAGTCATGCTAGAACCACGAACAAGGATAATTAAATAAACCATTAACAACAACCCCTACCTTGAAAATTGACGTCGCATGTCGGTTATCGCGGAGAAAGGCGTCGCGGCGTCGGACGTAGATTCCGTGGACGTCGGGGTGCGTCCGAGGAGGAAAAGACGTCTCTTCACTTGTCGCTAAGACGAAGAAGAGAGGTACGTTGTCGTTGGCGATGATCACCACGGTCGGCGACTTCTCCCTTGTCGAGGAGGAAGATGAAGACGGAAGAATCTGGGACGCCGAGTCTCGAAGGTCGTGGGATCGATGTTCTTTGTCGGAGAAGAACCGTTCTTCACGTTCTTCGTCGAAGACGAAGAAGATCTTCAAGTCTCTCAACGATTCTCCCAATCCTCCCAAGTAACAAAGGAACTAACCCAAAAATAAATTAAGCTTACACTTAATTTATTAACACAACCCAACCTTTGAAATTTATGAGTTTGAATTTCAAAAACTCAAAATTAAACTCACTTATTAATTATACATGAGTTGTATAATTAATTAAAAGTTAAGTTGTCAAGCCTTTAAGAGGGAGAGAGGGGAGTTAGGGAATTTGAAAAGGTGGGGCTCGGGTGGGCCCCTCCTCACCTTAATCCTCTCTTAGGTGGTTAAACCACCCAACTTCCAACAAAAGATTATAACCACTTTTAAGATATAAAATAAATATTGTATAACAAATTTATTTTACTCTTCATTTCATCCAGAAAATTAAACATCTCCTCCTAGGAAAACGCAACTTCGGGAAAGGTCTCCTTAAGCGAATATCGGCGCTGCGAGTTCATCGGTGCCCTCGGATTTCAATTCCGAGCACCGGATCAAAAGTTAGAAATTCCCACTCGTTCGTTCACTGAACGTACCCGAGCCAAACTTCGGAAATTGATTCTGGGCACACCGGGCCTCGGAATCAGGTGCCGTCAGAAACCGCGCTCTTGTAAAATTCCAAAGAAAATTAAGAAAAAATTTCCCTTGAATTTTACGGGTCTTTACAACAGTAGCGTAATTGGTTAATAGAAGTCCATCCACTCAATTGGGACAAGAAATTCCAGAGCAGTAATGGTCTGGTAAACCTATGGAAGTTATCCACTTCCAATTTTTTGAAAGTATCACCTATTTCCATGTCGATACCAAGGATAGGGACATAATTAAGTAAAATTCCAAGACATGTTTTTTTATGGGATATGGAGATGAAAGTTTTGGTTTTCGGCTATCGAATGATGATAAGTGTCACATCATTAGAATCCAGAATGTTCTCTTTAATGAGAAGGCTTTATGGAAAGAGTAAAACTTGGATGAGGAAGAAGTTGAGAACAAAATATCAAATAACTAAGTCTAAGTTGATCTGAGTGAGAGTATTAAAAGAACATAAGTTCTAGAGAGTTCATATGTAAACACTAAAAGATTAGAAAATAAACTAGCAGAATATGTACCTGAATTCTTTAAGACTATAGAGGCTCGAGGCAGGGATCTAGAAGATAGAGCACCATAAGTTTCAGTATTAGAGGGAGTTATTCCATAAGTTAAATTATAGAGATATACCATAATAAGAAAATTGTTTTATAGGTTTTTAGGTGACATGAATTTATTACTTCTAATGGATGGTGTAGAACCTGAAAGATTAGAATAGGTGGCCACTCTCAGTGGATCTAGAAAGTAAGAGTTGGTTATTGATGTTAGACACACAGGGTGGTCCGATCTTTACGGCGTAGGGAAGTGGATAAAGGATGTGGTTTGGGGCTAAGTGGTGGATGATGGGTATGGATAGTGGATTCAAGTACTCAATCAATGTTATAAGTAGTGTGACCTACTACTTAGAAAACACACTCAAGGCAGGGGTGTGATGATCAATCCACACAACAACGCACTTGGGTTGAGGCACATAATTAGGGGATCTATGATATTGGATCACCAATCTAACTTTTATATTGACAAGGAAATAATGAATAGGATCAATGGGGAAATTAGGAACAATCCTCACACAATAGAGGGAAACAAATCATAAGATCTCTATAACAATCTTGAATGTCATACAAGTTCCATGGGGTGTCTATTTATATCCAAGGGGGTGGTACAATAGTCAAGGGTCTAATACCCTAAAGTCATAAATGATAAACTACTTTGTTCCCTTAAATTCAAAAAGATAAATTCTACAAAAGAATTTTTGGAAAAGTAGCACACAACTTTCCAACTATAGCCCATTGAATTTGACTTTGGTGTCAAAATATGTCATTCTAGAATCCTCCATGTGGGAAATCCTTCCCAAATTCGTGCAACCATGTGGGAAAATATTTAAACATCATGTTTGGTCTTTAATAAGTGAATTATAGGCCCATTTTCTCCATCCATTCAAGGAAAGATCCGTTGGGCCTTTAATGAAGTGAGATGGTCATCCATTGTAGCATTAAACCTCTTTAATATCCCTCACATTATCAGGACTTACAAATACAACTCCTCCTCCCGCATAATTGACTTAGTTCCTTTGACATGGTTCTCATCATCTTCTCCATATTGAAAAGGAGTATTCATAAAATATTCATCCTCTACACCCAAAAAAGGAGAAATATTAGAAACATTGAAAGTTTAACATACACCATACTCATCTAGTAAATCTATTTTGTAATAATTTTTGTTAATATTTTAAAGCACTCAGAAAGGTATGTCTCCTCATGACATGAGTTTTGATTTTTGTTTGTTGGGAAATATTTCATTTCACATATGAATCCAGACTAATTCAATAGGCTTGAACAACACTTTATTTTGACCCTTTTTTGCACAATCAATGTATTTCTGAGTCATTCTCTTTATATTTTTCCTTTCCTTTTCATGGAGTTTCTTTATGAATTCATCACGCCCTTTCAAATCCATATTAGATGATTCCTACATAGGTAAAGGGACTAGATCAATTGGGTAAAGTGGGTTAAATCCATAAAAAATTAAATGGAGAAAAATGAGTAGTGGAATGCTTGGACCTGTTATATGTTAATTCCACATGTGGCGGAAACTCCTCCCAATTCTTGAGATTCTTCATGAAAATTTTCTGTAAAAGGGATGATAGTTTCGGATTCACCACCTCCATTTTCCCATCTATTTTCTGATGAAAAGTAGTGAAAAAAAGTAACTTCATACCAAGTTTTCACCACAAGGTCTTCCAAAAGTAACTAAGGAATTTTGTGTCTCAATCCAACACAATTGTCTTTGGAATTCCATGGAGTTTGACTACTTCCTAAAAGAAAAGTGTTTCAATGTTAGTGGCATCATCTGTTTTGTGAGAAGGAATAAAATTTTCTATTTTAGAAAACCAATCCACCACAAAAAAAATAGAATTTCTCCCCCTCTTGTTCCTTGGTAACCCCAAAATAAAGTCCATTGATATGTCCTCCCAAGTGTTTTTGGGGATTGGTAGAGGAAGCTATAATCTATGTGGGTTCAGTTTTGATTTGTATTTATGGAAAACAATGCACTTTACCATGATTTTTTCAATATCTTTAGATATCCTAGGACAATAAAAATGCTAACTAATAACACTTAAAGTTTTTGCAACACCAAAATGTCCCATTAACCCACCCTAATGTGACTCCTTTAGTAAAAGTAAACAAATATAGCAATTAGGAATAAAAATATTATCAATCCGGAATAAGAATCCATCATTTAAATAGAACTTTTCCCAACTAACTCTAGGTTTGAAATGTTAATAAGGTTCTCTAGAATTACTATCAGTGGAATATAAATCCTTAATGCATTCAAAACCAAGGAGTTTTGAATCCAACAAGGATAAAATAGAATATCTACATGAAAGTTCATCAGCCACAGTATTTTATTTACCCTTTTTATGTTTGATGACATATGGAAATGACTCAATTAATTAAAACCATATATAATATCTCATATTTAGTTTATGTTGTCTCCTAAGGTATTTAAGAGACTCATGATCAGAATGGATCAAAAATTCTTTAGGCCAAAGATAATGTTTCTATGTTTCAAGAACTCTAAACAATGCATAAAACTCTTTATCGTGTGTAGTATAGTTTAGATTTGGTCTATTTAACTTCTCACTAAAATAAGAAATAGGTTTACCTTCCTATATGAGTACTCCACCAATACCAATTCCTCTTACATCACATTCAATTTCAATGGTCTTACCAAAGTCTGGGAGTGCAAGTAGAGGGGAATGGGTGAGTCGCTCCTTGAGAGAATGGAAAGAATTATCTTGAGTTGTCCCCCATTTGAAAGGAATATTATTATTTTTTGATTAATTCAATGGCACTGATATTGTGCTAAATTCCTTCACAAATCTCCTATAAAAAGTAGCAAGCCCATGAAACTTCTTACCTACCCAACAGAGGTTAGAGTTGGTCATTTGTATATTGCTTTGATCTTCTCGGTGTCAACTTCAAATCCATTGCCGCTCACAAAAAATCCAAGGAAAACAATCTTATTGAGGAAAAATTCACACTTATTGATGTTTCCAGACAATTTTTCTTTCCTTAACACCTACAGTACTTTTATTAAGTGATCTCATGTTCATGAAAAGTCCTATTATACTCCAAAATATCATCGAAGTAAACTACCACAAATTTTCCAATATATGCACGTAAGACAGGATTCATTAACCTCATAAATGTTCTAGGTGCATTGGTGAGACCAAAGGGCATGACTAACCATTCATAAATTTTATGTTTTTTCTTAAATATTGTTTTCCACTCATCTCCTTATTTCATCCTAATTTGATGGTATCTACTTATTAAATCAATTTTGGAGAAAATAGTAGATCCATTTAACTTATATAGCATGTCATTTAACCTAGGGATAGGATGAAGATACCTAATTGTGATGTTATTGATGGATCTATAGTCAATGCACATTCTCCATGTTCCATACTTATTTGGTACTGGAAGCACTGGTATGGTGCAAGGACTAAGGCTCTCTCTGACATATCCCACATCCAAAATCTCTTGAACTTTCCTTTGAATTTATTTTGTCTCCTCTGTCTTGGTGTGATATGTAGGGAGGTTCGGTAATGATGTTCCATGTATGATTTCAATTTTATGTTCAGTACCTCTAATGGGTGGAAAAACCAGTGGCACCTATTCTGGAAAGACATCATCATACTCCTGTAACAAAGACTCAAAAACATTTGGAAAAGTGGGTAAGTCGTTAGTATTTAGAAACACCTCTTTTTATATGATTACTAGGAGGGTTTTTTGTGAAAACAAAGCTTCCTTAACCGCACTCTTTTTTTTCAACATCACACTTTTCTATTCTCTCAAATTATTTTTCCATATTTATTTTTCTTTCCACTCCTTTTATTTTCTTCTCTCATTTTCTATATTTCCCTCGATCTATCCTTTTTCATTTTCACTCTTTATTTCTTCATCAGTTTTTTTATTCTATCTCAAAATGTGATCTTACAAAATTTGTTTTGGGGACATGGGGTTACAGGTTATAGGTTCCCCTCAAACTAAAAAAGAGTGACGGTTCAAGAATATATCATGAGTAACATGCTGATCATACTTCCACAGTCAACCCAACAGAAAGTGGAACGCCTTCATAGGAATAATATAGCACAATACCTCAACTTTGTATTTAACAATGGAGAACAATACCTTCACCTATTTGGTAACCTTCATCTCACCACAATCATTCAACCACTGAAACTGATATGGTGTTGATGCCTCAAAGTTAGAAGTCCCAACTTCTCCACCAAATCGGTGCTCACTACATTGTTATAGCTTCCTCCATCAATAATAACACTAAATACCTTCCCATGGATATTACACCATGTATAAAAAAGGTTATCCTACTACTCATCTCCCATGGTCATTTGTGTGCTTAGAACTCTCCTAGTGACAAGAATCTCACCATATTCCAAAAATTATCCATTATCAATTTCATGGGATACATCATCTTACTCCTATGATCTCTCTCCATCAATCTCCAATTCTTCAAACTTTTTTTATGGTCATGGTGTGCCAATTTGGGAATTCACTAGAGACGTGACCCCTTCCTTGACATTTGAAACACTGAATATCCCGATTCTTTGTTTGGTTAGCCTCAAAAGTAGGTTTCTTGGGTGGAATAATTACCTTGTCACTTTTGTGATCAACAACCTCTTTCGACTTTGATGATTCTCCAATATCCTTCCTCAAATTTCTCCATGGAGTGAAAGGGTTAGTGGGTTTCCTCACGTTTCTCTTCCTTTTGATTTGTTTCTCAACCTTGGTGGCTTGGTGGATCATATCTTATATCACCACATGGTGGTACATCTCTACTTGATCAGAAATCTCTCGATTAAGCCCATGTAAAAACCATGCCATGGTTTCCCCTAGATCCTCCTAAATGTTTTCTCGAATCATGGAAATTTTCATCTCCTTATAGTAAACTTCTACACTCTTAATCCCTTGGTTAAGGCGTTAAATTTTTTTGTGGATATCTCTATTATCATGTGTGGGAACAAACCGATTCCGTATAGAAAAATTAATGTCATCCCAAGTGTTGATGGGACTTCCACCATATCTAGCCTTATGCTTTTGCATTTGATCCCTCCAAATTAAAGAATAAGAAGAAGATTCAAGGGAATAAAGTTTAACCTTTTTCTCCTTGGAATATGCATGGCATGAAAACACCTGCTCGATCTGGATCTCCCACTCCAAGTATGCTTCTGGATCGCTTTTCCCTTGAAATGAAGGGAATTTCACCTTGATCCCTCCAAGAAGTTCATCATCATGTGGTCTCCTTTGGCCTCCTATAGGTTTTTGATACAACCTCCTCTTTTAAAGTTCATCCTCAAAATCACCATCAAGGTTTTACATCTCCTCCTCCATGATTTGGGGGCAACTTGGTGCTGAATCATGCCATGGCTTATCATGGATCATCCTCAGACTTAGTTGATTCTCTAGGTTTTCAATCCTCTCATGTAGCACCTCCAACTTCTGATCAAGAAGCCTCTTGAAATGGCTCACCAAAGCTTACATTTGGAGTGGCATAGCTTCAGGTGCAGGAGATCTACTTCAACTTCCTTCATCACTACCATGATTAATTCTCTTCCCATGATCTTTGGACATGATATATTACACAAATACAAACACACACACATAATAGGTACACACTCACATAGACAATATGTACACACTCATGTACATAATGATACACACTCACACACACGATAAATACACACTCATGCACAAAAGCATACACACTAACACACACAAGATTTACACACTCACGTACACAAGGATACACACTCACACACATAAGAAATACACACCCACGCACCCAAGCATACACACTCATGTACACAAGGATACACATGCATGAGTTTTTTTTCTTATGTATCTCCACTCTCAACACTCAATGTAAATACTAGGATCTTGTGAAATATAATACCTTGTTTATGGAAATCATGTGCCACCAATCCTTACCCAATCAAGATTGTGTCGAGTGATGGTTTAACACAACCCTCTTGAGTGGTAAGGGGTTTAAAATGGTAAAGGGTGAAAAGAGGGTAGAAAATGTGGGTAAAAATGTGGAAAGGGATAGAAAGTTGTGGTATGTGGGTTTTTTCAAATTGTGAAAGATAAGAAAAATTAATAAAAATATGAGTAAAATATAATATGGGGATGAAGTAAAATGATAGATAAAGTGATGTATAGAAATGGAAAATGCTAATATTTTAAAGCACAAATAATTAATTGTCTTTTTTTGGTCAAATATCCTCAAAAAGTGTTTTTCTTAGAGTTTTAAAGCACGGGATGATTGAATAGATAGTAAGACTATTTTTTGAAATCTCTCAAATAAAGGATGTGCTTAATTTTTAAAAGCACAAAATGATGAGTTGAGAGAATTTTATTTTTTTTACTAGATAAAAATCACATATAGAGAATTAAATGTGAAAAAAAATATGGATGAATAATTGGTTAAATTTAAAAACATTTCAATCTTACACAAAATAGGCCAAATTTGGAGGTTTTAAAAGAAAAATGGTTTTGTTTGTTTTTTTTTGAATGGGTGGAAAATAAGAAAGGATAAGAGGGGTAATGGATATATGGGATAAAAGAGGGTTATAGATTCCTACCATGTTAACCGGATCTCTATACCAAATGATGTGACATGCACGGGGTGGCTTGATCTTTATGGTGTAGGGCGGTAGATGAAGGATGCGGTTTGGGGATAAGTGTAGGATGATGGGTATGGATAGCGGATGTAATTATTAAATCAATGCTATAAGGAGAACGACCGACTTCTTAGATAACACACTCAAGGGAGGGGTGTGATGACCAATCCACACAACAACACACTTGGGTTGAGGCATAGAATTGGGGGCTTTCTGATCTTGGATAGCCAATATAACTTGTATATTGACAAGGAAATAATGCACAAGATTAAGGGAGAAATTCGGAACAATCCTCACACAACAGAGAGAAACCAAGCATAATCTCTCTATTAAAATATTGAATTTCATAAAAGTTCCATGGGTGGCTATTTATAGCTAAGGGAGTGGTACAATAGTAAAGGGTCTAATACCCTAAATTAATAAAGGCTAAACAATTTTTTCCCTTAAATTCAAAAAGATAAAGTCCACCAAAGACTTTTTGGAAAAGTAGCACATCACTTTCCAACTATAGCCTACCAGATTTGACTTTGGTGTCCAAATATTCCATTCTAGAATACTCCATGTGGGAAAGCCTTCCCAAATTCGTGCAACCATGTGGACCAAGCTTTAAACATCATGTTTGGTCTTGAATAAGTGATATTATATGCTCATTTTCTCCATCCATGCAATGAAAGATCCATTGGGCCTTTAATGAAGTGATATGGGTGCTCATTATAGAATTTAACATATTTAATCTCCCTCACATCATTAGGCCTTGAAAATCAAAGTCCTCCTCTAGTGAAATTGACTCGGTGCCTTCGACATGGTTCTCATCAGTTATGAAAGAAGAAATGTCTTAATTGGATTATAACAGAACATAGGAGCTAACTTAGTTAACATAGGGGAAGAAAGCACTTGAAAATAAGTGGTTTTTTTATTTGAGTGAGGAATCTGGTGGTAGGAAAATGTACATGGAATAGCCAGTGGTAAAGGGATTTTAATAGAAATTAGGGATCTATTTCTTAAAAAAATCACTAGTATTTAAGCATGCTACCATCCTGACAATGTTGAGCATGGTCACTACCGATAATATGGACTTAGAGAAGAAGGATGTAAATTCGTTCTTTCTTAATAGTGACTTAGAGGAAGATATTTACATAAAGAAACTAGTGTGTTTCAAGGAAAACCAAAATGGGGACTTAGTGTGTAAGTTGAAGAGAAGCCTCCATAGATTGAAGCAGGCTCCAAGGCAGTGGAATCAGAAATTTGATGCCTTCATGGTAAATAAGGATTTCACTCAGAGAAATGTGGATCATTGTTGCAATCGGAAGTTTTGTGAATATGGAAGTTTCATTATCCTTCTCTTATACATAGATGACATACTATTGGATGGTCAATAAATTAAGAGGATTTAGGAATTAGAGCATGATTTTTTTGTACTATTCAAGATGATAGATATCTATTGGGCCAAGAAAATATTAGGGGTGAAGATCGAGATGGATAGGAAAGTCAGGGCTTTGGTTCTATCTCAAATGGACTACATCTGGAATATTTTCAAGAAGTTCATAATGTCCAGATATAATTCAGTCTCAACTTAGTTGTTTGGACACTTCAAATTGTCCAAGGAGAAAGAACCCAAAATGGAAGATTAGGTCAAGTACATGGAAAAATTATCATTTTCATCAGTGGTTGGTAGCTCAATGTATGTTATGATATGTACTCGAATATACATTGCATTTGTAATGGGAGTTGTGATTCATTTCATGTTGAATTAGAGGAAGGAAAACTAAAATATCTTGAAGTGGATAATTTGGTATCTGAAAGGATCATAATTTACAACTCTTTACTTCACAATAGACAATCCATTTCATGGTTACATTGACGTTGAATTTTATGAGGATTCAAACACATAGAAGAGAACCACAAGTTTTGTGTTCACATGTGCTGGAGAAATAGTTAGTTGGATATCATGGGAGAAATCGGTTGTTACTCTATCCACAACAGAAGCTGAGTACATGGAAGCAACAGAAGTGGGGAAAGAATTGATATGGTTGAGGCGTTTCCAAGATGTTGGATCGATGTACTGTAACTGTCAAAGTGAAATTCATTTGGAAAAGAATCTAGTGTTTCATTCATAGATGAAACACATCGACCTAAAATATCACTTCATTTGGAACATGATGGAGGAAAAATTATTTGGGTTGCAGAAGGTAGTTGGGAATCCTAATCTAACAAGAATGTTCACCAAGGTGCTCATCCAAGAAAATTTGATCCAATATTGTGCCTCAGTGGGACTTGGGTGAACGGAAGGAGGTTGGAGACACTATATGCTATAAAAGTGGGGAATTATTTTGTGTCTGAGTATTGGAGAGTTTCCATAAATTCCTTGAAACAATCTTCAAGTGGGAGATTGTTAGGAATGGTGAATCCTGATTCAAGTAATGATTCACACAACTGGAAGGAGAAGATCCAGAAGTTAGCTCATCTTGGAATATAGATAGTGGTAGCGGAAATCTTCAATGGAGGTGGGTTGTTCAGAATATGTAATCTCTTTATGGGTGTACCGGTCATTGGTCAGGTAGATGGTGAATGAAATTTATTATTATATTATTTATGTGTGTTTTGATGATGATATTTCAAAGTCTTCCCCCCTTTTTTTGAAGCAAATGGGATCAAATGTAAGTAACATTTACTAGTCATTCGAAGTTAGTGGTAGTGTACATTTGTTATAGGTGATCAAAAATCACCAAGGTTTAATGGTGGGGTGTTTGAAAAGACCAGAAGTCAAAGAAACCTAGATTACTGGTTGAGACCTACTATAAGTAAGTGGAACCCCTTGTACATGTGTGGATTTGAAAGAAGTATTACTTTTAATTAGTGATCAAATTATATTAATTGGATAAACTGATTATATTTCCTTGTAACTTCCGATAGAATGAAAAATGGTTGTAGTGTTCTCTTGGGGATGTAGGACTCACCTCTAAACCATGTAAACTCAAAGTGTTCATTTCATGGTTTCTTTAATTTCCACTTTTCTGGATGTTTATGAGACTATTTGAGTGTGAGAGAGAAGGTCGGTTAGGTATAATGATTTAGGGAGGTGTGTCTAACGACCCAACCTTTACGTATATGGACATTACATTTATTTTGCGGAATACTTAATATATTACACAAATATACGCCAAAAGATCGTATTAGTTTAGTGTCTTTGGAAACTCAGAACACATTCTTCTAGATTGGTGAAAGATCTTCAACATCTCCCATAAAGATATTACCCATTAGTTTTTCTACCTAAAACCTTTCTTTATATCTTGGGGAAAAGAAAACATAAAAAAGGGTGATCTCAAATGCTCAGTAAGGGTAAACATGAAGAACATCAAACAAAACATAAACATAAGAATTTAAAAACATGAACATAAATTTTGAATATAAAATCATGAGTCATGAAATAATTCTTGGTAGTTCATAAGGAATAATTCATAAATGAACACAAACCATGACAAAATAACTTTTACATAAAGCATGTAATTGTGGAAAACAAATAAGCACATAATATGATTTCTAAAGTAGCCAAGGCATTGCTACCAAGACCATCATAGTGGAAAAATTCCATTACTGGACCAGATTTACTTGTCGTTCCAGTCATGTATTACAGAACCAGATTTACTTGTCATTCCATCCCTATATTACTGAACTAGATTTACTTTCCCTTCCACCTCTGTATTACTGAACTGGATTTACTTTCTGTTCTAACCCTGTATTACTGAACCGGATTTTCTTGTCATTTCAGTAATGTATATCTCATGAGATATAAATCTTAACCTAATGCATTTGAGGGACATATAGGTCCCACCCATCTCTTATTGAAATCATTCTTACATGTTCCACAAAAACATAAATCATTCATCGTAGCATAACCCATGAAATAAAATGGGTTTCTTAAACATCATTCCATAATAACATGATCCATATAAAATAAATGGATTTCATAAAAATAATTCCATAATAAACACAATAAAATCAAATTAATAATAGGGATATAAACATAACCCTATGTCATCTTAGATGTAAAATAATTTTGATAAAACACTTGAGCTTAATTCTTGAGTAAAATATCATTTCTTCTTCAAAAAACGTTTTCTATTCTCAAAATGTCGTGCAATTTTAAAAGAAAAGAATTTAGTTGAAAATAAAATTGAAATATTGTACAGTAAGATTCATGTAAATAAGGCATTATGAAGACTTAAAAATCTGTTCATATTGTATAAGTTATTAAAGTACATTCTTCTCGTACTCTTTCTGGAAAAGTCAAAAAGTACCACTTATGGAAAACAAAAGAAATATTCCTTCCATACCATTTAATAAAAATTCACCAATGGGTAAAATTGACTTTAAAAATAGTATAAGAATATAAATAATATTATATATTTAGGAAACATGTATGTTGATGATAAATATACCCTAGTAAAAAATTATGTATAAATAATCTCAAAAAATAATGAGATTGAGAGATTATCCTTTACCTTAGGTCTGATTTCTTTCGTATGTGTCTGAAACTCCTGTATAGTGGGTTTAAACATATTATTAACTTGTAAAAAACCATAATAATATTTATGATATCATATATGATTCACTTATGACTTTATATTACTTGTTTATTTATCAGTTCCATGTTAAAGCAACGTTTTGGGTAATAATCGTTTTATTTATCGTACGTGTTTTGACTTGTTATTCTTGATATTATTACTTATATAGTGATTTAATTACATCTATAATGTAAAACATGATTTATATATCATAAATATTCAGTATATAAATATATATAATAGATAGATAAATAAAATGGAATACACCGTTCATGGAGACAGTAGGTTGTATGTACGCATGAATGTTATTTCTGTTTCCTTATTGAATTGAATGGAATAAAGTAAATGATATATATATATATACAACAGAATTAATATGTCATATATTTAATAATTATTAATTATATATACTTTATAATAATTCTTGAATGGTTAACATGGAGAATGAATCTCATCGCGTCGTGGAGACGGTAATCCCTACGTACGCACGAGCGACGATATCATTCCCTTGATGGTTAAATGGTACAAAATTAGATGGAACATGAATTGTAAATAAAAATTATCATGTTATATTAATTATTTAAATCCATTATACTCATCATTATACCCATCCAAATTATGTATTGTTGAATAACAAATTACACCACGGCGTGGAGATGGTAAGTCGTACGTACGCATGCATGGTGATATTATTATTAGTAGGATGGATAAAATGAGGTATAAGGTTATACCATAATTATTATAACATCTCATAATTTATAAGATAATTTATTTATTACTTTATTATGGAAAAACATAATAAGATGAAGTAGAAGAAGAAAATAATTTCGAAAGATATCATAAAATAGTTACTTCTTTTTCGAGTATCTCCTTTTGATTTGCACAAAAGGTCTCCCTAGGATGGATTTATTCCCAAATTGTAGCCTCTAGGATTAAGGTAGTTATTTTGGGAGATTATTTTAGGATAATTTTTATGATCCAAGGGGCTTGAGAGGTGTGAGTAAGTGGTTAGAGGTGGTGGCCTTTTATAAGAGGGAGGATGTTCACTTTAAGAAAGTCTTGAAATATTATATTATTATAAAATGATTTTCAAATTATAATAGTTCCAAAGTAATAAATTTTGATTATAAGATGATTATGGGTCTAAATCCTCTCAAAAAATAGGTTTTAGACAAGTTTAGGTCACAAAATAAACCTTATCATTTAGCTTTAACCCTTAGTTAAATAATTTAACTCTTACCATGTCTTCTTGTATTTTCATTCTATATGGTTAATATAGTTACTATAAAATGTCAATAAAACCTAAACTATATCATTAATGACATTTTTAACATTATATAAGTCATTTGGATGAATATTATATTTTTAGGACTATTATATCATTTAATAAAATAGTATTTGTTTTAAAAACTCATTTATATCAATTTTGACACTATTTAGTAATGGATTTTTGTCAAAGTCATAAAAAATTTATTCCTTAGGAAAAAAGGAATTAAATCATCCCTAAAATTTAAATATAATCCAAAAAAAATTTATATGTCATCAAAATGTTCAAATTACATTTATTTTAATATTTGTAATATCATTTATTTGAATATTTCATTAATAAGGTAATCACTCCATCATCATTGTGTCAGAAATAAATTTATTTATTTAGTGTCTAAAAATTATAAATAAAATACCATGATGTAGGAAATATATTTAGATTTATAGTTACTATTTATAGTCAATGATATCAATTATATATTCCTACATTAAAATTGTTTTAGTAAAAAATACATGTTTATGTTATATATCCCTTTACTTAAAATTAATTATTATGACATGTCATTTTCATACACAAGTGGTTCTCAAATGCCAAAAATTACGCCTAAGGGTTGTTTTGGTCACCTTTGAATCATCCAATAAGATTAGGACACGTTTTAGGGTAGTTTTATATTATTATAATATTATTTTTACCCTTATTTACCTAATTTACCCTTTAACCGTGGTAAATAAAAACAATTACTAAAATTACTATTCAAAATGTTTAAAAATAAAAGGGACCTATTTTAATAATTTGGACCTTCCGATTCCAAATATGAAATCTATTTTTATAAATTAAAAACACATAATTTGAAGAAATTAATTTAAAATTAATTCTCGTTGTCAAAACCAAAAAGCAGGTTTTAAAGAAATAAAAACTACCAAAAGATTAACATGTTTTTATGTCCAATTTATATGTGAAATTACTTCCAATGAACAAAACTAGATTAAATGATAAAAGCACATTCCAATTACACTTTAAAACTAATTAAAAATATAATCTAAATATATAAATAAATTAGACGAAAAGGTAGTTTTGAATTAAAATGCAGTATTTTTCACAATTCATTAAAATATGAATTTCATCAAAAAAATACCAAAAATACAATCAAAGAAAATTTTGATATCCCACTTATTTTCATTTAAATAGTTTTTTTAGAAGGAATTTTATACTCTTCATACCTACCATTATAATGACTAGGTTATAATATTAGTTATCACTTATACTTGGTCTTGCATGAAATAAATTCTATCAAAAGAACTTAAAATTTTGTGTATCACAAGCCAAGAATAGTGTTTCATATACTGCAAGCTAATACGGTGTTTTGTATAGTGCAAACTAATATTGGTGTAGTGTACAACACAAGACATCAAAGAAATTAAAAGAATATATCTCATAAAATCTTGGGGTGTTACATTATACCCCCCTTAAAATAAATTTATCCCTTGATATTCATTGGGGTTATAAAAGTTTTACTACTTGAATTTTTCTTTCATAGAAACCCACATTGTAAAAAGGAATACTAAAACTTCATTTTAAAAATAAAATTTAGAAACATAACAGTTTCCTAAAGTAACTCATCACTGGGTTTCTTCATAGGAAAAAATAAGTGGGAAGTGAAAATATGTATATGGAAGAAAAATCTAACCATCACTTCCTGATGGATAGTGATAGAGAATAAGGTTTGGAGAGAGTTAACAACCATAAATCCATAAATTTGTAATGATCTAATGGATAATGTGATTCATCGGATAAGAAGATACTTGGATAACATTTTTAGTTTTCAAGATCCTTTTACTAAAGTTGAAGATCTTGATAAGAAATATTTACTTGATTTCAGTATAATATTATCATTTGGAATGCCTTGAACAATTTCCACTTAATATTTTATTCAAAGAAATGAAGTTGAATTTGTCATTCCTAAAGTTTTAGCAGATCATGCGATCCATAAATAGAATGATAGGTCATTTCATCTATCTTAACAAAAAGGTTAGCACAGGTTATCAAACATGAATAAGTCCACCTTTTGTGAGATAATAAATTAATCAAATAAACTTAAACCAGAGTATAACTTATACTATCCATAAATGGATAACCTTACAATCCTTCCAAAAACTGAAAATCTAAAACTTTAAAAAGAGGTGAACTAAATCATCTTAACATTTATGACCTATATATCATAATATATCTCTGGTTGGTCACATTCCAAAAATGTGAACACCTTCATCATGTATTCTCTTGAGTCGTGGTAACAACCTAAATTATCTGATATCCTTTTTGAAAACATGCATGTTTCCTTATTCCAAAACATAGTGGCTTAGTCCTTAAGTCCAAAAATGTTTTATAATTCATCCATGATAGCATATCCCTCTTGTCGGCAATCCACAATTAGTTCTCAAGAAACCAACATCATCCAATTTACTTATTCAAATCCAACATATCTTTACCCAAACATCATAATCTTAACATAAGGGACATATTTAGGGTTATCTTTCCCTTAATCATGTGTTCTACAAGTATATCAACTTACCCTTAAATCTCTTTTTTGGCCCCTTTTCAACATATCATTTTCAATACTTAATGAAAAACTTATACTAAAAAAACTTATATATTTTATGATTAATATACCATAATCTTTTAATTCTGAAACATATACACCTCAATCATCCAACTTTATTTTTAAACTATTACTCAGGATCCATCATCTTCATCTTTCTTAAAATATGAATCATGTATTAAGGTTTATAAACCTCAAGATTCTTAGATTTAATGTAAATAATACTGGAAGAACATCACATACCTTTCGCATGTCATTTACAATCTCTTTATCCTCAGTAGTATGACCAATACTCGTACCATTTTCATGATTCTCTTCATGATATTTCCACTTAGTAAATCAATCTTTATAATTCCCATACTTTCCACATCTGAAACAATCAATGGTTAATTATGTGCTATGTAGTTATGGATATTGACTATGACTACAAAGCAAAGTGTGAGAAATACATATCATGGATTAGAAACACATAAGTAAGGTAAATTACTTATAATATTTAAATCTATGATATATTCAGTTTAACTATAAGTTAGTCATGATTATCACAAAAACCCTAGGATTTTAACCTATAATTGACTTATCCTTAGGAAATCCCTAGACGTATCCTTAGAAATGTCCTTAGGGAACTCACTAAATATTTCACATCCTAGTTTCTAAAGGTTGACTAAACCTTCACTCTGATACCAACTCTAATGACCCAACCTTGATGTACATGTACATTACATTTCTTTTATAGAATACTTAATAAATTATAAAAATATATGCACAAAGATCATATTAGTTTAGTGTCTTTGGAAACTCGGAACACATTCTTCTAACATGGTGAATGATCTTAAACATCTCACAAAAATATCTTCCCCATTATTTTTCCTACTTAAACCTCTATTTATATACTAGGGAAAATAAAACATAAAAAATAGTGAGCTCAAATGCTCAGTAAGGGTAAACATGAAGAACATCAAACAAAACATAAACAAAAGAATGTAAAAACATGAAAATAAATTTTTAATATCAAAATTGTGAGTCATGAAATAATTCTTGGTAGCTCTTAAGGCATAAATCATAAATGAACATGAACCATAATAAAATAACTTTTATATAAAACATGGAATTGTGGAAAACAAATGAGCACATAATATGATTTCCATAGTATCCAAGGCATTGCTGCCAAGACCATCATAGTAGAAAAAGTCCATTACTAAACCAGATTTACTTGTCATTTCGTCCATGTATTACTAAACTGGATTTACTTGTTGTTCCCATCCTATATTACTAAACCATATTTACTTGTCGTTTCATCCCTGTATTACTAAACCAGATTTACTTTTTGTTCTAGCCATGTATTACTGAACTGGATTTTCTTTTCATTACAGTCATGTATATCTCATGAGATATAAATATTTACCCAATGAATTGGAGGTAGATATAGGTCTCACCCATCTCATAGTGAAATGATTCTTATATGTGTCACAAAAACATAAATCATTCATCATAGCATAACCCATGAAATAAAATGGGTTTCTTAAACATCATTCCATCATAACATAATCCTTATAAAATAAATGGATTTCATAAAAATAATTCCATCATAAACACAATCAAATCATAGTAATAATCGGGATAGAAACATAACTCTATGTCATCTTAGATGGAAAATAATTTTGATAAAATACTTAATCTTAATTCTTGATTAAAATATCTTTTCTTCTTCAAAAAAAAGTTTTATATTTTCAAAACATCCTGAAATTTTAAAAGAAAAGAATTTAGTTGAAAATAAACTTGAAATAGTGTAGAGTATGATTCATGTAAATAAGTAATTATAAAGACATAAAAATCCTTTCAAATCGTATAAGTCAATAAAATACATTCTTCTCGTACTCTTGCCGAAAAAGTCAAAAAGTACCTCGTAAGGAAAACGAAAGAAAGATTCTTTCCATACCGTTTAATAAAAAATCACCAATGGGTATAATTGAATTTAAACAATAGTATAAAAATAGAAATAATATTATATAGGAAACATGGATGTGGATGATAAATATACCCCAGTAAATACTTACGGATAAACAATCTCATAAAATAATGATATCGAGAAATTATCCCTTACCTTAGATCTGATTTCTTCTGTATGTGTCCGAAACTCTTGTATAGTGGGTTTAAACATATTATTAACTTGTAAAAAACCATAATAATATTTATTATATCATATATGATTCACTTATGACTTTATAATACCTGTTTATTTATCAGATCCATGTTAAAGATATATTTTAGGCAATAATCGTTTTATTTATCGTATGTGTTTTGACTTGTTATTCTTGATCTTGTTACTTAGATTGTGATTTAATTACATCCATATTGTAAAACATGATTTATATATCATAAATATTCATTATAGAAATATATATAATAGATTTATAAATGAAATGAAATACACCGTTCATGGAGACGGTAGGCCGTACGTATGTATGAACGTTGTTTTTGTTTCCTTATTGAATTGAATGGAAGAAAGTAAATGACATATATATATATATATATCCAGTAGAATTATTATTTCATATATTTCATGATTATTTATTATATATACTTTATAATCATTCTTGTATGGTTAATGTGGAGAATGAATCTCATCGCGTCGTGGAGACGGTAAGTCGTACGTACGCACGAGCGACGATATCATTCCCTTGATGGTTAAATGGTATGTAATTGGATGGTATGTGAATTGTAAAGAAAAATTATCTAGTTATATTCATTATTTAAATCCATTATACTCATCATTATACCCATCCAAATTATGTATTGTCCAATAACAAATTACACCACGGCGTGGAGACGGTAAGCCCTACGTACGCACGCATGGTGAAACTCTTATTCATAGGATGGATAAAAAAGGTATAAGGTAATCCAATAATTATAATAATATCTCATAATGTATAGGATACTGGATTTATTACTTTATTATGGAAACAAAATAATAAGAGGGAGTATAAGAAGAAAAGAATTTTGAAAGAGGTGATAAAACAATTACCTCTTTTTCGAGTATCTCCTTTTGATTTGCACAAAAGGTATCCCTAGGATGACTTTATTCACAAAGTGTGGCATCTAGGAGGAATTGAGGGATGTTGGGAGCTTATTTGATCAAAATTTGGATGATCCAAGGGGCTTGAAAGGTGTGAGTAAGTGGTTAGAGGTGGTGTCCTTTTATAAGAGGGAGGATGAGCACTTTAGGAAAGTCTTGAAATATTATTTTATTATAAAATGATTTTTAAATTATAACAGTTTCAAAGTGATAAAGTTCTAGGATAAGATGTGTATGGGTCTAAATCCTCTTAAACAATAGGTTTAATGCAAGTTTAGTTCACAAAATTAACTTTATCATTTAGCTTTAACCCTTAGTTAAATAATTTAATTCTTATCATGTCTTCTTGTATTTTCATCCTATATGGTTAATATAGTTACTATAAAATGCCAAGAGAACCTAAAGTGTATCATTAATTAAATTTTTAACATTATCTCAGTCATTTGGACGAATTTTAGATTTTTAGAACTATTATATCATTTAATAAAATATTATTTATTTTAAAAACTCATTTATGTCAATTTTGACACTATCTAGTAATTTATTTTTGTTAAAGTCATAAAAACTTGATTCATTCAGAAAAAAGGCATTAAATCATACCTCACATGTCAATTTCATCCAAAAAAATTGTGTATGGCATCAAAATATTCAAATTACGTTTATTTTAATATTTATAATATCATTTATTTGAATATTTCATTAATAAGGTAATCACTGCATCATCATTGTATCATAAATAAATCTATTTATTTAGTGTCTAAAAATTATAAATAAAATACCATGATGTAGGAAATTTTTTTATATTTCTAATTATTATTTATAGATAAATATATCAATTATATAACCCCACATTAAAATTGTTTTAGTAAAAATATACATGTTTATGTAATATTTCCCTTTACTTTAAATTAATTATTATAACATGTTATCTTCACACCCAAGTGGTTCTCAAATGCCAAAAATTCTTCCTAATGATTTTTTTGTTCACCTATGACTCATACAATAATATTAGGACATGTGTTAGGGTAGTTTTATATTATTTTAATATTATTTTTACCCTTATTGACCTAATTTACCCTTTAACCGTGGTAAATAAAAATAATTACTGAAATTACTATTCATAATGTCCAAAAATAAAGGGGGCCTATTTACATAATTTGGAAATTTTGATTCCAAATATTTAATCCAATTTTCTAAATTCAAAACACATAATTGACAGAAATTAATTTAAAATTAATTCTCATTGTCAAAACCAGAAAGCAGGTTTTTAAGAAGTAAAAAACTCTCAGAAGATTGACATGTGTTTATGTCCAATTTAAATGTGAAATTACTTTCAATGAACAACATTTGATTAAATTATAAAAACATAATCCAATTACACTTTAAAACCAATTAAAAAGATAATCTAACTATATAAATAAATTAGATTAAAAGGCATTTTTGAATTAAAATGCATTATTTTTCACTATTCATTAAAATATGAATTTCATCAGAAAAATACCAAAAAATCAGAAATGGTAAATTTTGATGTCCATATTCCAAATAAGAAGTTTACTATTCCAAATAAAACTTATAAAATTGTCAAAAACTATATTTAAAAAGGGTTCACCATCAAAAGGCCATAAAACTTTATTATTATTATTTTTAATACTTCTTTTATCTGAAAAATTGAATTTGTTATTATATCATATATAAAATATATAATATTAATTTAAAACATTAAATTGAATATATTACATATATATTTCACTAATAAAATCCATAAATAGTGATTTTACTATTTTATAGACTCACTTATTTTTATTTAAATAGTTTTTTTTAGAAGGAAGTTTATAATATTCATACTTGCCATTATAATGATTAGGTTATAATATTTAGTTATCACTTATAATCGGTCTTGTGTGAAATAAATTCTATCAAAATAACTTGAAATTGTATGTATCACAATCCAAGAATAGTGTTGCGTATACTGCAAGCTAATACGGTGTTACGTATAGCGCAATCTAATCTTGGTGTAGCATACAACACAAGGCATCAAAGAAATTAAAAGAATCTATCTCATAAAATCTCAGGGTGTTACATTATACCCCCCTTAAAATTAATTTCACCCTCTAAATTCATTGTGGTTATAAAATATTTACTACTTGAATGTTTCTTTCATAGAAACCCACATTATAAAAAGGAATACTAAAAGTTCATTTTAAAATGGAAAGTTAAAAACATAACGGTTAGCCAAAGTAACTCATCATTGGATTTCCACATAGGAGAACATAGGTGGGAAGTGAAAACATGGATATGGAAAAAAATCTAACCATCACATCCTGATGGATAGTGATAGAGAATATGGTTTGGAAAAATTTAACTACCAGAAAGCCATAAATTTACGATGATATTAGTAGAATATAGGTGGGAAGT
This sequence comes from Viscum album, assembly GCA_963277665.1. Classification (NCBI taxonomy): domain Eukaryota; kingdom Viridiplantae; phylum Streptophyta; class Magnoliopsida; order Santalales; family Viscaceae; genus Viscum; species Viscum album. Next base: position 1,069,361,354 of record OY728121.1, on the reverse strand, counting down.
TAAAAAATGGATATGTAAGAAAAATCTAACCATCATGTCTTGATGAATAGTGATATAGAATCTAGTGTTTCATTGAGAGATGAAACACATCGACCTAAAATATCACTTCATTTAGAACATGATGGAGGACAAATTACTTGGGTTGTAGAAGGTAGTTGGGAAGTCGAATCTAACAAGAATGTTCACCAAGGTTCTAGTCCAAGAAAATTTGAGCCAATATTGTGCCTCAGTGGGACTTAGGTGAAAGGAAGGAGGTTGGATACACTGTATGCTACAGAAGTGGGGAATTATTTTGTGTCTGAGTGTTGGAGATTTTCCATAAATTCCTTGAATCAGTATTTAAGTGGGAGATTGTTAGGAATGGTGAAGTCTGGTTCAATTACTGATTCACACAACTAGAAGGAGAAGATCTAGAAGTTAGCTCATCTTGGAATATAGACAGTGGTAGCGTAAATCTTCAGCGAAGGTGGGTTGTTCGGAAGATGTAATCTTTTTGTGGGTGTACTGGTAAGTGGTCAGGTAGATGGTGAACGAAAGTTATTGTTATATTATGTATGGGTGTTTTTATGATGATACGTCAAAGTCTTTCCCCTTTTGTTTTGCAGCAAAGGGGATCAAACATAAGTAACTTTTACTGCTAATTAGAATTCATCATTAGTGTGAATTTGTTATAGGTTATCGATAATCACCATGGTTTAATGGTGGGATGTTCGCAAAGATTAGAATTCGATGCAACCTAGATTACTGGTTGAGACCAACTATAAGTAATTGTAACCCCTTGTATATGTGTGGATGCGAAAGAAGGATTACTTGTAATTAGTGATCAAATTAGATTACTTGGATAAACTAATTATATTTCCTTGTAAAATATGATTGAATGAAAAATGGAAGTAGTGTTTGCTCATGGATATAGGACTCACGTTCGAACCATGTAAACTCAAAATGTTCATTTCATGGTTTCCTTAATTTTTGCTTGTTAGGATGTTTGTTAGACTATTTGAGTGTGTGAGAGAAGGTCGATTAGGTACAGTGATTTAGGGTGGTGCGTCTAACAACCCAACCTTGACATACATGGACATTACATTTATTTTACGTAATACTTAATACATTACAAAAATATATGCCCAAAGACTGTATTAGTTTAGTGTCTTTGGAAACTTGGAACACATTCTTCTAGCTTGGTGAAAGATCTTCAAAATCTCCCATAAATATCTTCCCCGTTATTTTTCCTATCTAAAACCATTTTTTATATCCTAGGGAAAAGAAAACATAAAAAAGGGTGAGCTCAAATGCTCTGTAAGGGTAAACATGAAGAACATCAAACAAAACATAAACATAAGAATGTAAAAACATGAACATAAATTTTGAATATCAAAATATTGAGTCATGAAATAATTATTGGCAGTTCGAAAGTCATAAATCATAAATGAACACAAACCATGATAAAATAACTTTGACATAAAGCATGGAATTATGGAAAACAAATAAGCACATAATATGATTTTCAAAGTAGCCAAGGCATTTCTACCAAGACCATCATAGTGGAAAAAGTCCATTACTAAACCGGATTTAATTTTCATTCCAGCCATGTATTACGTAACTGGATTTACTTTTTGTTCCATCCCTATATTATTGAACTGGATTTACTTGTTGTTCTAGCCCAGTATTACTGAACTGGATTTACTTTCCATCCTAGCCCTGTATTATTGAACCATATTTTCTTGTCATTCTAGTAATGTCTATCTCATAAGATGTAAATCTTTACCCAATGCATTGGAGATAGATATAGGTCTCACCCATCTCATAGTGAAATCATTATTACATGTTCCACAAAATCACAAATCATTCATCATAGCATAACCCATGAAATAAAATGGGTTTCTTAAACATCATTCCATCATAACATAATCCATATAAAATAAATGGATTTCAAAAAAATAATTCCATTATAAACGCAATAAAATAAAATTAATAATAAGTATAGAAGCATAACCCTGTGTCATCTTATATGTAAAATAATTTTGATAAAACACTTGATCTTAATTTTTGAGGAAAATATCATTTATTCTTCAAAAAATGTTTTCTATTCTCAAAATGTCGTGCAATTTTAAAAGAAAATAATTTAGTTGAAAATAAACTTGAAATAGTGTAGATGAATATTCATAGAAATAAGGCGTTATTAAGATGTAAAAATATGTTCATGTCATATAAGTTAATAAAGGTCATTCTTCTCGTACTCTTTCCCAAAAAGTCAAAAAGTACCTCGTATGGAAAACGAAAGAAAGATTCCTTCCATACCGTTTAATAAAAATTCACCAATGGGTAAAATTGACTTTAAAAAATAGTATAAGAATATAAATAATATTATATATTTATGAAACATGGAAGTGAATGATAGATGTACCCTAGTAAATACTTACGTTTAAATAATCTCAGAAAATAATGAGATTGCAAAATTATCCCTTACCTTAGGTCTGATTTATTTTGTATGTGTATGAAACTCCTATATAGTGGTTTTAAACATATTATTAACTTGTAAAAGAACCATAATAATATTTATGATATCATATATGATTCACTTATGACTTTATATTACCCATTTATTTATCAATTCCATATTAAAGAAATGTCTTGGATAATAATCGTTTTATTTATCATACATGTTTTGACTTTTTATTCTTGATCTTATTACTTATATTGTGATTTAATTACATCGAGAATGTAAAACATGATTTATATATCATAAATATTTAGTATATAAATATATATAATAGATAGATAAATGAAATGGAATACACCGTTCATGGAGATGGTAGGTCGTACGTACGCATGAATGTTGTTTCTGTTTCCTTATTGAATTGAATGGAAGAAAGTAAATGGAATATATATATATATATATATAAATATAGTAGCATTATTATGTCATATATTTCATGATGATTTATTATATATACTTTATAATCATTCTTGAATGGTTAACATGGATAATGAATGATGTGAATCATGCTGAAGGCACCGAGTCGATTACCCGAGTGGAGGAGTTAGATTTGCAAGGCCCGATGATGTATGAGAGATTAAAGAGGCTGAATGCAACAATGGGCACCCATCTCACTTAATTAAATGCCCAATGGATCTTTCCTTGCATGGATGGAGAAAATGGGCCTATTGTCTCACTTATTCAAGCCCAAACATGATGTTTAAAGCTTGTCCCACGTGGTTGCACGAATTTGGAAGCCTTGCCCACATGGAGGATTCTAGAAATGGCATCTTTAGACACCAAAGTGAAATCCATTGGGCTAGGTACTCAAAGTAAAATCTGGTGGGATATGGGTAGAAATACATGTGCTACTTTTCTCAAAATTCGTTGTTAGGCTTTATTTTTTTGAGTTTAAGGGGACAAGGTAGGTTTTGCCTTTATGAATTTAGGGTTTTAGACCCTTGACTATTGTATCACCCCTTGGCTATAAATAGCCACCCCATGGAATTTTATTTTCATCCAAGAATTAATTGAGAGCTTATTCTTTGTTTCTCTCTGTTGTGTGATAATTTTTCTGAATTTCCCCCTTTCTCTTGTGAATTCTTACCTTGTCGATCTACAAGTTATATTGGTGATCCAAGATCAAAAATCCTCCAATTCTGTGCCTCAACCCAAGTGATTTTTTGTGTGGATTGGCTATCACATCCCTCCCTTGAGTGTGTTGTCTAAGTATTAGGTCGTGCTCCTTATAGCATTGATTGACTACTTGCATCCACTATCCGTACCCATCATCCACCACTTAGCCATGAACCGCATCCTTCAACCGTCGTCCTACGCCGTGAAGATCAGGACACCCCGTGTGTCTCACATCATTTGGTATCAGAGCTCCTGTTGACATGGTAGGCATCTATACCTTCGTTGACTTTACTTTTTTCCATTACCCTTCTTATCTTTCCTTATTATCCACCCATTAAAAAAATCTATTTACTTTGAAAAAGTCGAGAATTGGCATTTGTTGTGAAAGATTGAAATATTTTTACATTGATCCAATTATTCATCCATCTTCTTTTTTCCTTTAATTCTATATATGTGATTTGTATTCGAAAAAAAAACAAAAAAATCTCTCAACCCATCTTTTTGTGCTTTTCAAAATTAAGCACATCCTTTCTTTGAGATATTTCAAAAAAAAAATTCTTACTATCTATTCATCATCTTGTGCTTTAAAATTCCAAGCACAACACTTTTTGGGGAGATTTGACGAAATAAAAAAAAGAAAAAAAAAACTGATACAATTACTTCATCATCGTGATTTACATTATTAGCACTTGGGAAGATATGAAGTTTGTCATGTGGAAGTGGTTTGTTCCCTCACACTACCATAGATATCTCCACAAAAAGATCTAATGTCTCACGCAAGGGAGTAAGTGTTGAAGATTACTATAATGATATGCAAATTTCCATGATTCGAGTGAACATTGAAGAAGATCCAGAGGCAACTATGGTGTGCTTCTTACATGGGCTTAATCAGGAGACTGCCGATCAAGTAGAGATGTACCACCATGTAGAGATACAAGATATGATCCACCAAGCCACCAAGATCGAGAAACAAATCAAAAGGAGGAGCAACATGAGGAAACCTACTATGCCTTTCACACTATGGAGAAATCCAAGGAAGGAGATTGGAGAACCATCAAAAGCAAAAGAGGAGGTTTATCGCAAAAGTGACAAGGTAATTCTTCCACCTAATAAACCTATTTTTGAGGCTAACCAAACTAGGAATCAGGATATTCGGTGTTTCAAATGTCAAGGAAGGGGTCACATTGCTAGTGAGTGCCCAAAGCGGCGCACCATGACCATCAACAAGTATGGAGAATGGGAGACCGATGGAGAGATCTTGGAGGAGGAGGAGGAAGAATCTCCAGAAATTGATAGTGGGGGAGTTTGAAGAAGATGGTGAGATTCTTGTCACTAGGAGAGTTCTAAGTGCACAAATGACCGTGGGAGATAAGGAGTAGTGGGAGAACCTTTTCCATACATGGTTCAAGATCTATGGGAAGGTATGTAGTGTTATTATTGATGAAGAAATCTATAGTAATGTTGCGAGCACCGAGTTAGTAGAGAAGTTTGGACTTCCTACATTGAAGCATCAACATCCATATCGACTTCAGTGGTTGAATGCTTGTGGAGATCTGAAGGTTACCAAATAGGTGAAGGTATTGTTCTCCATTGGTAAATATAAGGATGAGGTATTCTGCAACACTGTTCTTATGAAGGCGTGCCACTTGATGTTGGTTCGACCATGGCAGTACGATTGGCGTGTTAATCATGATGGTTTCTTGAACTGTCACACTTTTTTACTACGAGAGGAACCTATAACCCTCAACCCCATGACCCCAAAAAAAAATTGTAAGATCGCATTTTGAGAGAAAATAAAAAAATGAGTGATGAGGAAAAAACAGATAAAATGAAAAAGGAGAGAATGAAGAAAAAATAGATGATGAGAGAAGAAAGGAAATGGAGAGAAAAGAAAAATCAAGAGGAAAAAAATATTTGAGAGGAGAGAAAAGTGTGGTGTTGGAAAAAAAGGGTGGGGTTAAGGAATCTTTGGTTTCATGAAAAAATCTCTTAGTACTTATGTACAAATAGGTGATGTTTAACACAAACGACTTAACATCTCCTTTGCCACATGTTGTTGAGTCCTTATTGTAGGAATTTGAATATGTGTTTCCCAAAGAGGTGCCACCTGGTTTGCCACCCATTAGAGGTATTGAGCATCAAATTGACCTCATACCTAGAGTATCACAACCAAACCACCATGCATATCGCACCAACCCGGAAGAGACAAAATAGATTCAAAGGCAATTTCAAGAGTTGTTGGATGTGGGATATGTTAGAGAGATCCTTAGTCTTTGTGTGGTACTGGTGCTTCTATTACCAATGAAAAATGGAACATGGAGAATTTTCATTGACTACAGATCCATCAATAGCATCATAGTCAGGTATCGCCATCTTATCCCTAGGTTAGATTATATTCTAGATGAATTAAATGGTTCAATTATTTTCTCAAAAATTGATTTAAGAATTGGCTACCATCAAATTAGGATGAAAAAAGGAGATAAGTGGAAAACTGCATTTAAGAAAAAATATGGACTTTATGAATGGTTAGTTATGCCCTTTTGTCTCACCAATTCACCTAGAACATTTATGAGGTTAATGAATCGTGTCTTACGTGCATATATTGTAAAATTTGTGGTAGTTTACTTTGATGACATTTTGGTTTATAGTAGGACCTTGCTTGAACATGTAAATCACTTAAGAAAAGTCTTAGAGGTGTTAAGGAAGGAAAACCTGTTTGGAAACATAAATAAGTGTGAATTTTGTCTCGATAAGATTGTTTTCCTTGGATTTGTTGTGAGTGGTAATGGAGTTGAAGTGGATACCGAGAAGATCAAAGCAATACAATAATGGAAAACTCCAAACTCTGTTGGACAAGTAAGAAGTTTTCATGGTCTTGCTAGTTTTTATAGGATATTTGTGAAGGACTTTAGCACACTAGCAGCACCATTGAACAAGTTGACAAAGAAGAATGTTCCTTTAAAATGGGGGACAACTCAAGAGAAGTCCTTCCATGCTCTTAAGAAGAAACTCACCCACGCCCCTCTACTTGCACTTCTGGACTTCGGTATGACCTTTGAAATTGAATGTGATTCAAGCAGAATTGGCATAGGAGGAGTAATCATGTAGGAAGGTAAGCCTATTTCTTATTTTAGTGAGATGTTAAATGGCCCAACTCTAAACTATTCTACATATGATAAAGAGTTGTATGCATTGTTTAGAGTACTAAAGACATGGCAGCACTATATTTGGCCTAAAGAATTTGTGATCCATTATGATCATGAGGATCTTAAATACCTTGGGAGCCAACATAAACTAAATAGGAGACATGCTAGATGGCTGGAATTCATTGAATCATTTCTATATGTCATCAAGCATAAAAAGGGTAAAGAAAATATTGTGGCCGATGTACTTTCACGTAGATATTCTCTTTTATCCTTATTGGATTCAAAACTCCTTGGTTTTGAATACATTAAGGATTTATATGCCACTGATAGTGATTTTATAGAACCTTATGAACATTGTAAACTTGGAGTTAGTTGGGAAAAGTTCTATTTACATGATGGATTCTTATTCCTGATTGATAAGATTTTCATTCCTAATTGCTCTATCAATTTACTTTTACTGAAGGAATCACATTCGGGTGGGTTAATGGGGCATTTTGGTGTTGAAAAAACTCTAAGTGTTCTTAGTGAGCATTTTTATTGGCCTAGTATATCTAGAGATGATGATAAATTTGTTGGAAAGTGCATTGTCTTCTATAAATCCAAATCGAAACTGAACCCACATGGACTATATCTTCCTCTCCCAATCCCCAACACCCATTGGGAGGACATATCAATGGACTTTATTGTGGGGTTACCATGGACCAAGAGAGGGATAGATTCCATTTTTTTTGTTGTGGATCAGTTTTCAAAAATGGCACATTTTATTCCTTGTCACAAAACAGATGATGCCACTAACATTGCAACACTTTTCTTTCAGGAAGTAGTCAAACTCCATGGAATGCCACGGAAGATTGTGTCGGATCGAGACACAAAATTTCTTAGTTACATTTGGAAGACCTTGTGGATAAAACCGGGTACAAAGTTACTATTTTCCACTACTTTCCATCCACCAATGGGAAAATGAAGGTGGTGAATCAGAAACTATCATACCTTCTGTGAACAATTGTCAAGAAGAATATCAAGAATTGGGAGGAGTGTCTGCCACATGTGGAATTCGCATATAACAAGTCCAAGCACTCAACTACTCAATATTCTCCATTCGAAATTGTTTACGGTTTTAACCCTCTTGCCCATATTGATCTAGTTCCTTTTCCTTTGCAGGAAGTAACTAATATGGATGTGAAAGGGAGCACAGAATTCATCAAACAACTCCATGAAAATGCAAGGAAAAATATCGAGTGGATGACCCAAAAATATGTTGATCGTGAAAACAAGGGTCGTAAACAAGTGTTGTTCAATCCCGGGGACTTGTTTTGGATTCATATGTGGAAGTAAATATTTCTCGATAAGCGTAAATCAAAACTCATTCCACGATGCAATGGACCTTTTCGAGTTCTTTAGAAGATTAACAACAATGCTTACAAGATAGATTTTCCAGGTGAGTATGGTGTAAGTGCCACTTTCAATGTTTCTGATCATTATCCTTTTTTGGGTGTAGAGGATGAAGAGTTGATGATGACTCCTTTTCAAGAGGGGGGGGATGATGCGAACCATGCTGAAGGCACCGAGTCGATTACCTGAGTGGAGGAGTTGGATTTGTAAGGCCCGATGATGCATGAGAGATTAAAGAGGATGAATGCAAAAATGGGCACCCAAATCACTTCCTTAAATGCCCAATGGATCTTACCTTGAATGGATGGATAAAATGGGCCTATTATCTCACTTATTCAAGCCCAAAAATGATGTTTAAAGCTTGGCTTACATGGTTGCACTAATTTTGAAGCCTTGCCCACATGGAGGATTCTAGAAATGGAATCTTTGGACACCAAAGTCAAATCCAGTGGGCTAGGTACTCAAAATAAAAATACGGTGGGCTATGGGTAGAAATATATGTGCTACTTTTCTCAAAAGTCATTGTTAGACTTTATTTTTTTGACTTTAAGGGGAAAAGGTAGGTTTTTCCTTTATGAATTTAGGGTTTTAGACCCTTGAATATTGTATCACCCCTTGGCTATAAATAGTCACCCCATGGAATTGTATTTTCATCCAAGAATTAATTGAGAGCTTATGATTTGTTTCTCTCCATTGTGTAAGAATTGTTCCGAATTTCCCCTTTTCTCTTGTGCATTCTTGCCTTGTCAATCTACAAGTTAGATTGGTGATCCAAGATCACAAAGCCCCCAATTCCATGCCTCAACCCAAGTGTGTTTTTGTGTGGATTGGCTATCACATCCCTCCCTTGAGTGTGTTTTCTAAGTAGTAGGTCATACTCCTTATAGCATTGATTGACTACTTGCATACACTATCCATACCAATCATCCACCACTTAGCCCCGAACCGCATCCTTGAACCGCCTCCCTACACCGTGAAGATCAGGCCACCCCATGTGTCTCACATCAGTTGGTATTAGAGCTCCTGTTGACATGGTAGGAATCTATACCTCTGTTGACTTTACTTTTTTCCATTACCCTTCTTATCTTTCCTTATTATCCACCCATTCAAAAAAACTATTTTCTTTGAAAAAGTCCAGAATTGGCCTTTGTTGTGCAAGATTAAAATATTTTTACATTGATTCAATTATTCATCTATATTCTTTTTGCCTTTAATTATCTATATGTGATTTTTATCTGAAAAAAAAAACAAAAAAAAATCTCTCGACCCATCTTTTTCTGCTTTTCAAAATTAAGAACATCCTTTCTTTGAGAGATTTCAAAAAAAAATTTCTTACTCTCCATTCATCATCTTGTGCTTTAAAATTCCAAGCACAACACTTTTTGGAGAGATTTGACAAAAGAAAAAAAAAGGAAAAAAAGCGGATACAATTACTTCATCATCGTGCTTTTCATTATTAGCACTTTCCATTTCTGTACATCACTTTCTCCATCATTTTACTTCATTACCATATTATATTTGGATCATATTGTAATTAATTTTTCTTATCTTGCACAATCGGACAAAACCCAAATACCACCTTTCTACCCCCTTTTCCACCCACCCTTTATCCATTTTCTACCCTCTTTTCACCCTTTAACCTTTACCACTCAAGTGGGTTATGTTAAACCAACCCCTAACACAATATTTATTGGCTAAGTATTGGTGGCAAGTGATCACCCTAAACAAGGTATTGTATTTTATAAGAGATTGGGATTTAAATCGAGTGTTTAGAGTGGAGAGAAATAAGCAAAAAAATATCTTGTGTTTGTTAGTGTGTGCATCTTGTTGTGTGTGTGTGTGTGTACATCTTGTGTGTGTGAGTGTGTGTATCTTGTGTGCGTGAGTGAGTATCCTTGTGTGTGTGAGTGTGTACATATTGTGTGTGTGTGTACATCTCGTGTGTGTGAGTGAGTGTGTATCATTGTGTGTGTTCTCCCCGGTGTGTGTTTGTGCTTGTGTAACTTATCATGGGGGAAGATTGTTGGAAGAAAATTACTCATGTTAGCGATGAAGGAAGTCGAAGTAGATCTCCCACACCCGAAGCTACACAACTCCAAATGCAAGCTCTGTTGAGACACTTCAAGAAGCATATTGATAGGAAGTTGGAAGTGTTACATGAGAGGATCGATGAATTTGAGAATAAACCAAGCCCAAGGATGTTCCATGATAACCCACAATGCGCTCCAGCACCACGTCGTCCCCACATCATGGAGGAGGATATGGTGAACTTTGATGATGATCTTGATGATGTCCCAAAAAGGAGGATGTTGTACCAAAAACCTATAGGAGGCCAAAGGAGACCACGTGATGATGACCTACTTGGCGGGATCAAGGTGAAGGTCCCTTTATTTCAAGGGAAAAGCGATCCGAAAGAAAACTTGGAGTGGGAGATGTGGATTGAGTAGGTGTTTTCATGTCATACCTATTCCAAGGAGAAAAAGGTAAAAATTCCAGCACTTGAATTCGTTGATTATGCGTTAATATGGTGGGATCAAGTTCAAAAGCAGAGAGCCCGATATGGAGGACATCCTATCCAAACTTGGGAATACATGAAGTTTTCCATGTGGAAGCGGTTTGTTCCCTCACACTACCATATAGATCTCCACAATAGTCTTCAACGCCTCACGCAAGGGATTAAGAGTGTAAAAGATTACTATAATGATATGCAAATTTCCATGATTTGAGTGAACATTGAAGAAGATCTGGAGGCAACTATGGTGCGCTTCTTACATGGGCTCAATCAGGAGACCGTCGATCAAGTAGAGATGTACCACCATGTAGAGATACAAGATATGATCCACCAAGCCACCAAGATCAAGAAAAAAATCAAAAGGAGGAGCAACATGAGGAAACCTGCTATGCCTTTCATGCCATGGAGAAATCTGAGGAAGGATATTGGAGAACCATCAAAAGCAAAAGAGGTGGTTGATCGCAAAAGTGAAAAGGTAATCCTTCCACATAAGAAACCTATGAGGCTAACCAAACCAGGAATAGGGATATTCGGTGTTTCAAATGTCAAGGAAGGGGTCACATTACTAGTGAGTGCCCAAAGCGGCACACCATGACCGTCATCAAGTATGGAGAATGGGAGACTGATGGAGAGAGCTCGGAGGAGGAGGAGGAAGAATCTCCAGAAATTGATAATGGGGAGTTTTGTCACTAGGAGAGTTCTAAGTGCACAAATGGTCATGGGAGAGAAGGAGTAGTGGGAGAACCTTTTCCATACATGGTGTAAGATCTATGGGAAGGTATGTAGTGTTATTATTGATGGAGGAAGCTATAGTAATGTTGTGAGCACCGAGTTAGTAGAGAATTTGGGACTTCCTACATTGAAGCATCAACATCCATATCGACTTCAGTGGTTGAATGATTGTGGAGATATGAAGGTTACCAAACAGGTGAAGGTATTGTTCTCCATTGGTAAATACAAGGATGAGTTATTGTGAGACATTGTTCCTATGAAGGCGTGCCACTTGATGTTGGGTCAAACGTGGAAGTACGATCAGTGTGTTACTCATGATGGTTTCTTAAACCGTCACACTTTTGTACTACGATGGGAACCTATAACCCTCAACCCCATGACCCCAAAAAAAATGGAAGATCGCATTTTGAGAGAAAATAAAAAAATGAGTGATGAGGGAAAAAAGAGAGAAAATGAAAAAGGAGATAATGAGGAAAACATAGATGATGAGAGAAGAAAGGAAATGGAGAGAAAAGAAAAATCAAGAGGAAAAAAAGATTTGAGAGGATAGAAAAGTGTGATGCTGGAAAAAAAGATTGAGTTTAAGGAAGCTTTGATTTCTCGACAAAATCTCTTAGTACTTATGTACAAAGAGGTGATGTTGAACACTAATGACTTAACATCTCCTTTGCCACATGTTGTTGAGTCTTTGTTGTAGGAATTTGAAGATGTGTTTCCTAAAGCGGTACCACCTAGTTTGCCACCCATTAGAAGTATTGATCATCAAATTGACCTCATACCTGGAGCATCACTACCAAACCGCCCTGCATATCGCACCAACCCGGAAGAGACAAAATATATTCAAAGGCAAGTTCAAGAGCTATTGGATGTGGGATATGTTAGAGAGATCCTTAGTCCTTGTGCAGTACTGGTGCTTCTAGTACCAAAGAAGGATGGAACTTGGAGAATGTGAATTGACTGTAGAGCCATCAATAGCATCACAGTCAGGTATCGTCATTTTTCCCTAGGTTAGATGATATGCTAGATGAATTAAATGGTTTAACTATTTTCTCAAAAATTGATTTAAGAATTGGATACCATCAAATTAGGATAAAAGAAGGAGATAAGTGGAAAATTGTATTTAAGACAAAACATGGACTTTATGAATGGTTAGTCATGCCCTTTGGTCTCACCAATGCACCTAGAACATTTATGAGGTTAATTAATCATGTCTTACATGCATATATTGGAAAATTTCTGGTAGTTTAATTTGATGACATTTTGGTTTATAGTAGGACCTTTCTTGAACATGTAAATCACTTAAGAAAAGTCTTAGAGGTGTTAAGGGAGGAAAACTTGTTTGGAAACATAAATAAGTGTGAATTTTGTCTCGATAATATTGTTTTCCTTGGATTTTTTGTGAGTGGAAATGGAGTTGAAGTGGATACCGAGAAGATCAAAGAAATACAAGAATGGCCAACTCCAACCTCTGTTGAACAGGTAAGAAGTTTTCATGGTCTTTCTAGTTTTTACAGGATATTTGTGAAGGAATTCATCACACTAGCAGCATTGTTGAACGAGTTGACAAAGAAGAATGTTCCTTTCAAATGGGGGGTAACTCAAGAAAAGGCCTTACATGCTCTTAAGAAGAGACTCACCCACTCCCCTCTACTTGCACTTCCAGACTTCGGTAAAACCTTTGAAATTGAATGTGATGCAAGAGGAATTGGCATAGGAGGAGTACTCATTCAGGAAGATAAGCCTATTTATTATTTTAGTGAGAAGTTAAATGTCCCAACTCTAAACTATGATACATATGATAAAGAGTTGTATGCATTTTTTAGAGTACAAGAGACATGGAAACACTATCTTTGGACTAAAGAATTTGTGATCCATTCTGATCACGAGGCTCTTAAATACCTTGGGAGCCAACATAAACTAAATAGGAGACATGCTATATGGCTGAAATTCATTGAATCATTTCCATATGTCATAAAGCATAAAAAGGGTAAAGAAAATACTGTGGTCGATGCACTTTCACGTAGATATTATCTTTTATCCTTGTTGGGTTCAAAACTCCTTGGTTTTGAATACATTAAGGATTTATATTCCACTGATAATGATTTTAGAGAACCTTATGAACATTGTAAACTTGGAGTTAGTTGGTAAAAGTTCTATTTATATGATGGATTATTATTCCGGATTGATAAGCTTTGCATTCCCAATTACACTATCCATTTACTTTCACTGAAGGAATCACATTCAGGTGGGTTAATGGGGAATTTTGGTGTTGAATAGACTCTAAGTGTTCTTAGTGAGCATTTTTATTAGCCTAGGATATCTAGATATGTTGAGAAATTTGTGGGAAAGTGCATTGTGTGCCATAAATCCAAATTGAAATTGAACCCACATGGACTATATCTTCCTCTCCCAATCCCCAACACCCCTTGGGAGGACATATCAATGGACTTTATTGTGGGGTTAACATGGACCAAGAGGGGGATAGATTCCATTTTTGTTGTGGTGGATCGGTTTTCAAAAATGGAACATTTTATTCTTTGTCACAAAACAGATGATGCCACTAACATTGCAACACTTTTCTTTCAGGAAGTAGTCAAACTCCATGGAATGCCAGGGACGATTGTGTTGAATCGAGACACAAAATTTCTTAGTTACTTTTGAAAGACCTTGTGGAGCAAACCGGGTACAAAGTTACTATTTTCCACTACTTTTCATTGGAAAACCGATGGGAAAATGGAGGTGGTGAATCAGTCACTATCATCCCTTCTGCGAACAATTGTCAAGAAGAATATCAATAATTGGGAGGAGTGTCTTCCACATGTGGAATTTTCATATAACAGGGCCAAGTACTCAACTACTCAATATTATCCATTCGAAATTGTTTACAGTTTTAACCATCTTGCCCCTATTGATCTAGTTCCTTTTCCTTTGCAGGAAGCAACTAATATGGATGCGAAAGGGTGCGCAGAATTCATCAAACAGTTCCATGAAAAGGCAAGGAAAAATATCAAGCAGATGAACCAAAAATATGTTGATCATGCAAACAAGGGTCGTAAACAATTGTTGTTTGAGCCTGGGGACTTGGTTTGGATTCATATGCAGAAGGAAATATTTCCCAACAAGTAGAAATCAAAACTCATGCCACAAGGTGATGGACCTTTTCAAGTGCTTGAGAAGATTAACAACAATGCTTACAAGATAGCTTTGTCAGGTGAGTATGGTGCAAGTGCCACTTTCAATGTTTCTGATCTTTATCCCTTTTTAGGTGTAGAGGATGAAGAGTCGAGGACAACTCCTTTTCAAGAGAGGGAGGATGATGCGAACCATGATGAAGGCACCGAGTCTATTACCCGAGTAGAGGAGTTGGATTTGTAAGGCCCGATGACGCGTGAGAGATTAAAGAGGCTGAATGCAACAATGGGAACCCAACTCACTCCATTAAAGGCCCAATGGATCTTTCCTTGCATGGATGGAGAAAATGGGCCTATTATCTCACTTATTCAAGCTCAAACATGATGTTTAAAGCTTTTCCCACATGGTTTCACGAATTTGGAAGCCTTGCCCACATGGAGGATTCTAGAAATGGAATCTTTGGACACCAAAGTCAAATCTGGTGGGCTAGGTACTCAAAGTCAAATCTGGTGGGCTATGGGTAGAAATACATGTTCTACTTTTCTCAAAAGTCATTTTTAGAATTTATCTTTTTTAATTTAAGGGGACAAGGTAGGTTTTGCCTTTATAACTTTAGGGTTTTAGACCCTTGACTATTGTATCACCCCTTGGCTATAAATAACCACCCCATGGAATTGTATTTTCATCCAAGAATTAATTGAGAGCTTATTCTTTGTTTCTATCCATTGTGTGAGAATTGTTCCAAATTTCCACCTTGCTCTTGTACATTCTTTCCTTGTCAATCTACAAGTTAGATTGGTGATCCAAGATCACAAAGCCCCCAATTATGTGTCGCAACCCAAGTGCGTTGTTGTGTGGATTGGATATCACATACCTCCCTTGAGTGTGTTGTCTAAGTAGTAGGTCGTGCTCCTTATAGAGTTTATTGGCTACTTGCATCCACTATTTATACCCATAATCCACCACTTATCCCCAAACCACATCCTTCAACCGCCGCCCTACTCCGTGAAGATCAGGCCACCCTGTGTGTCTCACATCAATGAATCTCACCGTGTCGTGGAGACGCTAAATCATACATATGCATGAGAAAAGTTAGAATTCCCTTTATGGTTAAATAGTATGGAATTGTGTTAGAATCATCATGTTTTAATCATGTTTTAATGATCACAAATCCTATACATCCTGTTTAATCTATTTCAAGTCATGTGTAAAGATGGTTGATTTATTTATGCTTTACATAAATTTTTTCAAGATCTTAATTGCTATAAATCATGTTTGGTTATTATAAACTATATTTTAGTTTGTTTTATAATGATTTCTTTTATGAATGATTAAGTATAATTCATTCTGCAAATATTACTGTTTAAGTCTATATACAGATATTTGGCTAAGTCTGAGAAATTGTGAGTCTGCCACCGGTTCTGGTTTTCTGGAAAAGGACCCAGACACTGTGACCAGACACTGTGACCAGACACCATGACTAAACATCGTGACCAGACACCTTGACCATACACCGTAATAAGTTTCAGATCTGTTGAATCCTGTGACAATGGTTCCTGACTAAGACACCGTTCAAAGTTTGGCAAAGGACCAAACACCGTGATCCTAACACCGCATTTGTGCTACCTGTTCCTGATCTCTATATAACTATGTGATCATAACTATCTCACCACTCAAAGACAAAGAAGAAGATATCATTTCGTGGTGACACCATTTCCAAGTGACACTGTTTCCAGATAGAATGTGACATCATTCTTTAATCTATTTTATCGTTTTCAATTTAATTTCTAATGTTCATATTTGAGTCTTTTAAATGCACTGACATAATTAATATTTCTTTGTAGACATGTCACCTGATAGTACGATGTATGAGGTGCATAATACATGCATCTTTTCAGATCCAACACATGAAATCCAATAATAAAAAGAAAAGTGTGGCCCTAAGTGAAAAGTGTGGTAGAGCAGCAGAAGCGCGAGCATTCTTGCGAAAAGAATCGACACAAGCAACAAGATACATCTGAAGAACACACGAAGCATTCACAAATCCAAAATCTTGGATACCATAGATCAGAATCAAGAAAATCTTCACAATAAACACTCTATGAAGAACATGAGCTAGATCTAACTAGAAACTAGAGCACCAGACTTATGATACTCTTTCTCACAAGAGGACTCGATTCTTGCATCTGCTTCATTCTAGAAGACCAAAGATGCATAGAATAACCCTCAGAGCACTTCTAACCTTATCTCATCATCCTTGATCTGTTGTGTGCTGTTTTTAGCTTTCAAGCAGTGTGTGTGTGTCTGTATTAAAACACACGTTGTCTCCTACACTAAACTGAAAGATACAAGATATCCTTCCTCTCATATATTTTTACACTTGTTTAATACCACGGATAAGTGTAGAAGAGGTACCTGTGTGACCTGGTATTTTATACCCATGAAAAACTGTGGAAGAGGTTGTGTGACCTGGACAGTCCTATGCACTGTTGTTTACCCCAATCCAGGGTGTGGGTCAAGTTTGTTAATATAAATTGTTTGGTGGTAGGTGATCACCAATTGGAGGGGATTAGGTCTCGTCTTGAGACTGAACCACTTGTTTTATATCCGTTGTGTTGTTTAATTTAGTTTTCTCTATTTTACTGTATAATTCAGAAATCAATAGATTTACTTTGATTGTTAATCTTGGACAGAAGTTATAATTGTTTTTTCTTATTAGAATAGCTTCAAAAGTAATATCAATAAGTGATATTGAGATTACTGAGAATTAATCAATATTATGAGAAGTTATTTCAATATTAAAACTTTCATAACCATATTACTTTGATTAACTGGGATGTATTTATTTTTATTGGGGAACCTTTTAAGAAAAAATTTCAAACAGAAATTTTTATAGATACCCAATTCATCCCCCTCTTGAGTACTCTACTCCGTCCAACATTTGGTATCATAGGGTTCTTGTTATTCCTGTTAAGACTCTATTTTTGAAACTATTAAACTGTGATTTTAGTTGTACTTTAAGGATCTGTAAATTTCTATTAATTCTAAATTTATATCTCTTTCAAAGTATTTCTTTATTATGGATAATAGACTGGAAGCTTCTTTAAAAAAAAGACCACCATTCTTTAATGGAACCAATTATTCCCAATGGAAAATTAAAATGAAAATGCATTTAGAAAGTATGGGTTTTGAAATTTGGTATTCAATCATAGATGAGTATAAGATTCCTTATACTGATAGAATCAATTGGGATAAACCAACCAAGACTGACTACAATAAAAACTTCAAAGCAATGAATGATCTATATTTCTCTTTAGGAGATGAGGAATTTAACAGAATTTCTGCATCTGTCCATGAAATTTGGGATACTTTGTATGTTTCACATGAAGGAACTTATAGTGTAAAATAAATGAGACTTAATACTTATACTATTAAATATGATAAGTTTAAAATGAAACATGATGAGATTATTTATAACATGTATCTCAGGTTCAATGAAATTGTCAACATAATGACTTTTCTTGGAAGAGAAGTCACTTCCAAAGAAAAAATCATGAGTATTCTCATATGCCTACCTGATAGATGGAGAGGAACCTTTGTCTCTATTAGAGAGTCAGCGACATCAGTAAGTTACCTGTAAAAGAGATCATTGGGAAACTAATGATGTATGAAGAGGATCTGAAAGTTAACAAGTACGAGGAGGATGAACCCAAAATAAAATCTATTTCATTTAATACCACCGCCTCTAAACACAAATAAAAAGGTAAATTGGAGGTCTCTTTAGAAAGTTCCAGTAGTGAACAATAATCACCTGAAAGTGATGAGGATATGGCTCAATTATCCAGAAGGTTTAAGAGATTTTACAAGAAGAAGAAATTTTTTAGAAAGCCTAACTTCAAAGGAAGATATGATCAAAAAGGAAGATGGAAGAAATATTGGAAAAGAAGCAACAAGTCTGATGAGATAGTATGATATGAATGTAAGTGAAAGGTATGTGTAAAGGCTGATTGTCCCAAGCTCAAGTACAAAAAGAAATATAAGTACAAAGATAGAAAGTATAAAAAGGAAATGAAATCAACGTGAAGTGATTCTGAGGATAGTTCAAGTGACTCAAAATCTTCACATGATGAACAGGAAAACAAATCCAATATGTATTTTATGACAAACACATTTAAGGTAACACTGGAATCTCCTATACATAATTCCTATTATTTTGGAGATGAAATTGATTCTGAAAATATGTATAAAGAAGAAATGTTTGAGTACTGTAATATGCTTAAAGATACATGTAATGAACTAAAAGATAAATACAAGTCTTTAAAGAAATAGTATTCTCTTACCTAAACTGTTAAATATGAACTTACTGTAGAAAGGGAGAAAAATGTACAATTACTCAAAGAAAACAATGCACTAAAGGTATCTAATGAGAAATTGAGAAAGGACCTTGAAAGGTTTACTAATGGTAAAGATACTTTGGTGCAAATTCTAGGTAAAAAGATTTCTCCTAAATATACTACTAGTATTGGCTATCAACCTGGTAAAATAAATTTTGGAAGAACCAATTTTGTTTCTAAATCTAGGACATACAACTTTACTCCTAGTTCAGGAAAACATTCAGCTAGTTTAAATTATGATACACTTTCTACTGTTTTAATCTTTTCTGGACCAAATAGAGTTTATTTTTCAAGCACTTTCCATAATGCTTATAGCAAACCTATGAGGTAGATGTGGGTTCCTAAATCACTAGTCACTAATATTACTGGACCCAAACAAATATGGGTACCAAAGTCTATTTTTATTTGACTATTTTGTAGGAAAATTTCTTAAAGAGATCCTTTAAAAGATTGTGGTACTTGGACAGTGGGTGTTCAAGACACATGACATGATACTATTCATGCTTCAAGAACTTGATAAAAATTGATGGTGGACATGTCACCTTTGGTGATAATTCCAAAGGAAAAATCATTGGCCTTGGCCAAATCGGTAACTCTAACTCAGTTTTAATTTCCAAAGTACTTTTTTTTATGGATTGAAATATAATATGCTTAGTATTTCACAACTATGTGATGATGGATTTCATGTTAAATTTGAAAATGATGCTTTCAATGTTTTTAATTCTAAAAATGAATTATTTTTTTCTACATTAAGAAATGAAAATGTATACTCTGTTAACTTAGATTCTTTAGCTTCTCAAAATGATTCATGTTTAAGTGTATTTCACAAAGATTATTAGCTTTGGAATAGGAGACTATGACACTGTAATATTCACTCCCTTATAAATCTAACTAGAAAAATCTTAGTCAAATATCTACCCAAACTTGAGTTTCCAAATGATAAAATGTGTAATCCTTGTCAAAATGGAAAGCAACGCAAAATTTACTTCAAACCAAAGAAAGAAGTGTCAACTTCTCAACCTCCAAAATTGATTCACATGGATTTTTTTGGACCATCTAGAGTTTATAGTTTAAATGAGAATCACTGTGTTTATGTTCTTGTATATGACTTTTCTAGATATACTTGGACTTTATTTTTGGCTCACAAAAGTGAAGCATGCTCTCATTTCATCAAATATGCTAAAAATGTAGAAAATCTTAGTGGAATTAGAATTGAATCCTTAAGAAGTGATCATGGATGTGAGTTTGAAAATCAAGAGTTTGAATCCTTTTTCTCACAAAATGGCTATAGTAATAATTTCTCTTCCCCTAGAACACCCCCAACAAAATGGATTTGTAGAAAGAATAAATAGAACCTTGCAAGAGATTGATAGAACCATGATTAGTGAATATGACTTACCTATTTATTTTTGGGCTGAAGTAGTAAATAAATCATGCTATATTATTAATAAATTTTTGATTAGACCCATTCTTAAAATAACTCCATATGAGTTATGGAACAATAGAAAACCCAAAGTAATCTACTTCAAAGTTTTTGGTTGCAAAGTCTATATCCTTAATACTAAGGAAAATCTTGAGAAATTTTCATCCAAGAGTAATGAATGAATATTTCTAGGATATTCAATCTCTAGTAAAGACTATAGAGTGTTTAACAAAAGAACTAAATGTGTGGAGGAGTCTTTCCATGTCAAATTTGATGAAATAGATCCAAATGAGCCTAAGACCGCTCTAGAGAACCTGTAGGATGATGTGTAAAATCTGGACATTAATTCAAAATCTTCTAACCATCCTGTAAAGGAATCTATGAAAACTTCCAGTCCTGGAAATTATTCAGATTCAAGTCATAATGAACCCGAACCTATTGAAGAACCTGAATTCACTAGTCCTTTTTCTAGAGTTGTTAGAAATCTTAAGAACCATCATTTAGATGTTATTGTAGGATATTTAGATAAAGGAACTCAAACTAGAGATTCTCTTAGAAATCAGGTTGAACATCAAGTCTTCTTGTCACAACTTGAACCTAAAAACATTAATGATGCTATCAATGATGAATTTTGGGTGATGGATATTCAAGAAGAACTTAATAAGTTTGAAAGGAACAAAGTTTGGAAACTTGTTGACATACCTAAAGAAACATTTACTATAGGCACTAAGTGGATGTTTAGAAATAAATTAGATGAATATGATAACATAGTTAGAAACAAGGATAGATTGGTTGCACAATGATATAGTCAAGAAGAGGGAATTGACTATGAGGAAACCTTTGCACCAGTAGCTAGACATGAAGCCATCATAATCATGCTTTCTTATGCTACCCATCTGAATTTCAAACTATATCAAATGGATCTTAAGAGTGCATTCCTAAATGGGTATATAGATGGGGATTTATTTGTTGAGAAACCCCCTGGTTTTACAAATCCTCATTTCCCAAATCATGTTTTTAAATTATCAAAAGCTTTATATGGTTTAAAATGATGAAAAATGAATTTGAAATGGGTTTAATGGGTGAACTAAAATTATTTCTTGGATTTTAAATATTTCAAAATAATGATGGTATTATTTTATATCAAATAAAATATACTAGGGATCTTTTAAAACGTTTTGGCTTGGATAGCACTAAAAGTAGTGACACTCTAATGAGTACTACTTGTAAATTGGATCTTGATGAAGATAGAAAATCTGTTGATCAAACCACTTACAGAGGAATGATTGGAAGCTTACTCTACTTAACTGCTAGTTGGCCTAATATTATGTTTAGTGTATGTATGTGTGCTCATTTTCAAGAAAACCCTAAGGAATCTCATTTAAATACTATTAAGAGAATTTTCAAATACCTCAAGTATACACCCAATCTAGGACTGTTCTATCCCAGAGAACAATCATTTGAGTTAGTTAGTTATTTTGATGCTGATTTTGGTGGTTGTAAGTTAGATAGAAAAAGCACCTCTGGAACATTTCACTTTTTAGGCAAGTCACTAGTGTCATGGTGTAGTAAGAAACAAAACAATGTTGCATTATCTACTTCTGAAGCTGAGTACATAGCTACTAGTAGTTGTTGTGCAAAAAAAATTTAGATGAAAGACACATTACTAGATTATGGATATCAATTCAGGAATGTACCTATAAATTGTGACAATACAAATTCTATTAACATCTCAAAAAATCCTGTTTCAAACTCTAGGACAAAACGTATTGATGTAATACATCACTTTTTGAGAGACCATTATCAAAAAGGTGATATCACTTTGGAATTCATTATCAATGAATATCAGCTCGCTGATATATTCACCAAACCATTAAATTCTGAAATAATTGATTACATCATACATGAATTGGGAATGATAAATCTTAAGTAGTAAGTGTACTATTTCATAACTTATTGTTTCACAATTTATGGTTTCACAAGTCACTGTATTAAGATTACTGTCTAACTCTTACAATTTTATAGTTTATAGACCTAAAAGTTGTTGTTTCATGTTTACGATCTCACCGTGAAAACCTATTATGGTCTCACCGTGAAAACCTGTTACGGTCTCACCGTGAAAACCTATTACGGTCTCACCGTGAAAACTCGTTACGGTCTCACCATGAAAATCTATTCCGGTCTCACCATAAAGACACTTTTTCATTTTCTTTTACATAATATAACTCGTATCACTGTAATTTATTATTTTATTCTTTTACTTTCCCGTACTTTTGAATTTTCGATGCTCGATATTCCTAAATGATAAAAATGAAAGAAGTTTCACTCTTTTCTTCACCAGAGCTCTCTTCTCTCAAACTGTAAACCCTCCTTCAACCCTTCAGTTCTCTCTCTATCTCTCGAACCTTCGTTGAATGCCCAGGATGAAACTCTTATCCTCATCAACTCCTGAGAAGTGTGGATCAAAGAAGAATATGAAAAGAGCACCAAATATAGCGCCTGAAGGTCCTCTGAATTTGAACCTTGTTGACAGAATAGTAGTGCCTGAAAAGGAAATTTTCCCCAAGTGGATGTTGTCAAGTAAGTATTTAGTATTGAAAGTACTAAAAGAGCAGGGATGGCTGGATTGGTTCACAAAGGAGATTAGGCCAATATACCCAAAGATAGTTGCTCAGTTTTATCAGTTCGTTCAATTCTCATTTGATACAAAATATGGATTTGTTGTGAGAAGTTGGATCAATGGTCAAAGATGTACCTTTTCTTCAAGGTTATAGGCTGCTTGCCTAAGGATGCCTCATGAGGGAATTTTTTAGGACTACCAGAGAGGTCCTCCTCCTCCCAGTGATATCTTTTTTTTAGAAGAATCCTTGGGAAGCTTGACTGGAAATAAAACAAAGAAAATAGCTATTGCTGCTCAGCTAGATGGTGAAACCAGACTATTGTTTCAGTTTGTTCAGAATATTATTAGTCCAATAAAATTATATTTTGCTACACTCAAGTATAAGGATGTATTTTTGATACATCTTATAAATAATGGAAACAAGATTAACCTATGTAAGTATGTTATACTTCATATGTGTGAGTTGATAAAGACAACCTCAAAGTCAACCTCTTTATTCTACTCAAGGTTAATCTCTATTATGCTTCATGCTAAAGGGCTGGTTAGACCAGATGAAGAAGTCATTAAAGACTATGAATTTTTTACCTAAAAGGTAACAGTCAAAAGAATGAAAATCAGTTGGAATCTATGGAGAAAAGCATGGGTGGAGGATAATGACAAGTTTTATGAAAATTTCAACTTAGTTGAGCATTCTTCAAGACCTAAGAAAATATCTGATCCTGGTTTGGAACCAAATGAAATTATTGACTATCCTTTTGAGGAAGAAGAAGAATAGGTTGTTTCACCTACAGGGGAAATTTTCCTGGATAAGGAAGACAGTGGACCTGTCTCTCAAGTCCTAATTGAGAAGGAAGTACTTATTCCTAAATAAATTGTTGATTTGGAAGAAGAACATGCTTCTAAAGAAGAATCTATTGTTAATGTAATGGAAAAGTATGTTTTAGAAAATATTTTAGAATAAGAACTTTCTCTTGAGAAAGAATTTTTTTGTAAGGAACACTTAGAGGAACAAGCTGCTCCTGAGATTATCCCATCTGCTAAGGAAAGAATGGATCAATCCTTTCAGTTGGCTAGAAAAGAAATGGATGAGTCTATTGGGGATGAAATTTTAGAATTAAATAAAATAACTAAATCTATTAGTCCTGTGAGAGATGCACTTGTTGAGGGGGAGCATCACCCTAATCTGGAAAGTGTTGATATGCCTAATCCAGTTAGTCAAAGCACTATGGATACATGGTATAAATTCCCTAGCTATTTTTATGTGGATGATTTCCAAGAAGCCTCAGTTAAAGGTATAGATCTGTCTATTGTGTTTCAATTGAAACTGGTCTCTACTCTTAAAGTTATCTCTGCAAAGGAACCTAAGCCTGTATCAACTCCTGTTTCTGAACCTTTACAAGAACCTTCTACCTTAGTGAGTAAGGATGATTTGAAAGCCTTTGGAGCTACCTTATTGTATGCAGTTGAAAATATCATGAACACTAAACCTGATCCTGTGACCAACTTGAGTGAAAGAGATATTGTCCTGTTGTTAGAAAAGATCATATGGAAGATTCAGACAAAAATGCTTCATGAAATTCAAGAAGTCATAATTGAGAACAAACTGTTGAGTGATGAAGTGAAGTCTCTCAGAGCTATGGTTGAAGATATGCAGAGAGTGTTGAAATCAAGACCAGATCCTATTACTCATCCTCTTGAGGATGTTAGAGGTCAGATTCCTTAGGAATTTGTCTCTATACTTCAACCTAACCTAACTTCCTTAGCTGAAAAGGTGGCTGAAAGAAACCAGAAAATAGTTCATGAAATGTGTGATCTTGTTATTGGTCTCAAAAAATTGACTGATGAGTATAAGGGTTGTCTCTAGAAAGTTTTGAATCAACTAAAGTCTCTTACTTCAGCTGTTACAACTTCTAGTACCTCTGGACAGTCATCTCAACCCCCCTTGGAAACTGATCTGTTCAGAATGGTTATTAAATAATAAATTCAATCAGTGCTCAGTGGATTTGAAAAAGAGTCTCTATCTGTGGTTTTCAAGAATAGTGAAAGACTTCTTGATTTGGTAAGAATTCATTCCAAGATTGAAAATTATGCACAGGAAGAAATTACTAAGAAGGTGGATTTATACTTCAATAGGATTTTCTCTAAGCATGATATGAAAAACCATTTCAAGTACCTTGTAGAGAATCTGAAAATCCCTCCTGTTACTCAATATTTCAAAACTCAAGTTCAAAAGATGAAATATTTTACTCCTTTGTTGGACAAGTTCATAGAGAACAAAGATGAATTTGAGAAAGCGATGCAGTATGGTGGTGAGATTATTTCTGAATTTTTCAAATTATTAAGGCCTTATCTTCATGTGTAGATCACTGATATTGTGGCTTCTGCAGCTGCACCCTTGCAGCCTGGTTTGCCTCCTTCCTCATTCACTGCCTTTGCCTCTACCTCTATGTCTATCTCTCAGGCTCTGAGTCAGATCAAACCCATTATCCTTGACCAACAATTACCTTAGTCTTCCACCAAACCTACCATGGCCCCTTCGTTTTTTGAAGGCCTCCCTAATCCTTCTCTGACAGTTGGTTCAATTACTTCTACAAATTCTACCTCTGCTTATATGGATTCTCCTAATGCTGCTGCCAAGGGCAAAGAGAGGATAGCCCGTGGTGAAGAAAAGTGAACACTATCTTTTTATAGGGATATTTTTTTTGTATTTTTGTTGCCTATTGTTTTTAATGACACGTCTTTCTCCATCTAATGCACTATGAACTTTTATTGTCTATTCTCTTATTTAATTTTTTACTCTTTTTGATAATCCCAAAAGGGGGAGAGACATGCACTCTACATGCACACTAAGGGAGAGACACATCCACTAAGAACATATATCTCACTCATATGATTTTTTATCATAAAAAGGGAGGATATTTTTGTACTCCTCGTGTTTTAATCATGTTTTAATGATCACAAATCCTATACATCCTATTTAATCTATTTTAAGTCATGTGTAAAGATGGTTGATTTATTTATTCTTTACATAAATTTTATCAAGATATTAATTGATATAAATCATGTTTTATTATTATAAACTATATTTTAATTTGTTTTATAATGATTTATTTTATGAATTATTAAGTCTAATTCATTCTGTAAATATTACTACTTAAGTCTATATACAGATATTTAGATAATTCTGAGAAACCGTGAGTCTGCCACTGGTTCTGGTTTTTTGGAAAAGGACCCAGACACTGTGACCAGACACTGTGACCAGACACCATGACCAGACACCGTAATCAGTTTCAGATCTGTTGAATCCTGTGACATTGGTTCCTAACTAAGACACCGTTCAAAGTTTGGTAAAGGACAAGACACCATGATCCTAACACCGCATCTATGCTACCAGTTCCTGATCTCTATAAAAATTTGCCATCATAATTGTCCCACCACTTAAAGGAAAAGAAGAAGACATTGTTTCATGGTGACACCATTTCCAAGTGACACCATTTCCATACAGACTGTGACGTCGTTATTTAATTTGTTTTGTTGTTTTCAATTTAATTTCTAACTGTCATATTTGAGTCTTTTAAATGCACTGACATAATTAATAGTTCTTTTTAGACATGTCACCCGATAGTATGAGGTACAAGGTGCGGAATACATGCATCATGTCGGCTCCAACACATGCACTCCAAGAATAAAAAGAAAAGTGTGGCCCTGAGTGAAAAGTGTGGTAGAGTAGCAGAAGCGCGAGCATTCATGTGAAAAGAACCGATACATGCAACAAGATACATCTGAAGAACACATGAAGCATTCATGAATCCAAAATTTGGGATACCATAGATCAGAATCAAGAACATATTCGCAATAAACACTCTACTAAGAAAACGATCTAGATCTAACTGGAAACCAGAGCACCATACCTGTGATACTCTATTTCTCGCAAGAGGACTTGATTCTTTCATCTGTTTCATCCTAGAAGACCAAAGTTGCATAGAATAACACTTATGGCACTTATAACCTTATCTCATCATCCTTGATCTATTGTGTACTATTTTTAGCTTTTGATCAGTGTGTGTGTGTGTCTGTATTAAAACACATGTTGTCTCCTGTACTAAACTGAAGGATACAAGATATCCTTCCTCTCATATATTTTTACACTTATTTACTCTCATGGATAAGTGTGTAAGAGGTCCCTGTGTGACCTGATAGTTTATACCCACAAAAAAATGTGGAAGAGGTCGTGTGACCTGGACAGTCCCGTGCACTATTGTTTACCCTGATCCAGGGTGTGGATCAAGTTTATTAATATAAACTTCTTGGTGGTAGATGATCAGCAT
Source organism: Viscum album (assembly GCA_963277665.1). Taxonomy (NCBI): domain Eukaryota; kingdom Viridiplantae; phylum Streptophyta; class Magnoliopsida; order Santalales; family Viscaceae; genus Viscum; species Viscum album. The sequence continues at coordinate 1,069,334,062 of OY728121.1, read as the reverse complement.
GTGCAGTGGATTAGGTCTCAGCTTGAGAATAAACCACTTGTTTTATATCCACTGTGTTGTTTAATTTAGTTTTCTCTATTTTACTGTATAATTCATAAATCACTATATTTACTTTGATAGTTAATCTTGGACATAAGTTATAATTGTTTTTCCTTATTAGAATAGCTTCAAAAGTAATATCAATAACTGATATTGAGATTACTGAGAATTAATCAATCTTATGAGAAGTTATTTTAATAGTCAAACTTTCATAAGCATATTACCTTGATTAACTAGGTTGTATTTATTTTTATTGGGGAACCTTTTAAGAAAACTTTTCAAACAAAATTTTTTATAGATACTCAATTCACCCCCTATTAAGTACTCTACTCCGACCAATAAATTGGATGGTATATGAATTGTAAAGAAAAATTATCATGTTATATTCATTATTTACATCCATTATACTCATCATTATACCCATCCAAATTATGTGTTTTTGAATAAAAAATTTCACCACAGTGTGGAGACGGTAAACAGTACCTACGCACGCATGGTGATATTGTTATTCGTAGGATGGATAAAAGGAGGTATAAGGTTATACCATAATTATAATAACATCTCAGCATGTATAAGATACTATATTTATTACTTTAGTATGTAAAAAACATAATAAGAGGAATTATAAGAAGAAAAAAATATTGAAAGAGGTGATAAAACAATTACCTCTTTTTCAAGTATCTCCTTTTGATTTTCAAAAAAGGTCTCCCTATGATGGATTTCTGCCCAAAGTGTAGACTCTAGGAGGAAGGGAGAGATGTTGGGATATTATTTGAGTAGAATTTGGATGATCCAATTGGATTGAGAGGTGTGAGTAAGTGGTTAGAGTTGGTGGCCTTTTATAAGAGGGAGGAGGGGCACTTTAGGAAAGTCTTGAAATATTATTTTATTATAAAATGATTTTCGAATTCTAATAGTTCCAAAGTGATAAATTTCAAGTATAAGATGAGGATGGGTCGAAATCCTCTCAACCAATAGGTTTTAGACAAGTTTAGGTCACAAAATTAAACTTATCATTTAGCTTTAACCCTTAGTTAAATAATTTAACTCTTATCGTGTCTTATTGTATTTTCATACTATATGGTTAATATAGTTATTATAAAATCTCAAGAAAACTTCAAATGTATCATTAATGAAATTTTTAACATCATATAATTCATTTTGTTGAATATTATATTTTTAGGACTATTATATCATTTAATAAAATAGTATTTATTTTAAAAACTCATTTATGTCAATTTTGATACTATTTAGTAATGGATTTTTGTTAAAGTCATAAAAACTTGATTCCTTCAGACCAAAGGAATTATCTCATCCCTCACATGTTACTGTCATCCAAAAAATTTTGGATGGCATCAAAATGTTCAAATTAAATTTATTTTAATATTTATAATATCATTTATTTGAATATTTCATTAATAAGGTAATCAATGCATCATTATTGTGTCATAAATAAATTTATTTATTTAGTGTCTAAAAATTATAAATAAAATACCATGATATAGGAAATATATTTGGAATTTTAATGACTAATTATAATCAAATATATCAATTATATAACCCCACATTAAAAAAATTTTAGTGAAAATATACATGTTTATGTTATATTTCCCTTTACTTTAAATTAATTATTATAACATTTCATTTTCACACCCAAGTGGTTCTCAAATGCCAAAAATTCAGACTAAGGGTTTTTTTCATCACCTATGAATCGTCCAATAATATTAGGACACATGTTAGGGTATTTTTATATTATTATAATATTATTTTTACCTTTATTTTCCTAATTTACCCTTTAATCATGGTAAATAAAAATAATTATTGAAGTTATTATTCATAATGTCCAAAAATAAAAGGAACCAATTTACATAATTTGGACCTTCTAATTCCAAATATGGAATCCATTTTTCTAAATTCAAAATAAAAAATTGGTAGAAATTAATTTAAAATTAATTCTCGTTGTCAAAACCAAAAAGTGGGTTTTTAAGAAATAAAAACTATCAAAAGATTGACATGTGTTTATGTCCAATTTAAATATAAAATTACTTCCAATGAACAAAATTGGATTAAATGATAAAAACATAATCCAATTACAATTTAAAACCAATTAAAAATATAATATAAATATATAAATAAATTAGATAAAAAGGCCGTTTTGAATTAAAATGCAGTATTTTTCACTATTTATTAAAATATGAATTTCATCAGAAAAATACCAAAAATTAAACCGAAGTAAATTTTGATATTCCACTTCCAAAGAAGAAGTTTATTATGTCAAATAGAACTTATAAAATTTTCAAGAACTATATTTAAAAAGGGTTCGCCATTAAAAGGTGGTAAAAAATTATTATTTTTTTGAAAAATATTTCTTTTATCTGAAAATTTTAATTTGTTATTATATCATACATAAAACATATAAGATGAATTTAAAAAATTAAATTGAATATATTACATATATATCTCACTAATAAAATCTATAAAGAGTGATTTTATTATTTTATAGACTCACTTATTTTCATTTAAATAGTTTTTTTAGAAGGAAGTTTATACTCTTCATACCTGCCATTATAATGAATAGGTTATAATATTTATTTATCACTTATACTCGGTCTTGTTTGAAATAAATTCTATCAAAAGAACTTGAAATTGTGTGTATCACAAGCCAAGAATAGTGTTGTGTATACTGTAAGCTAATACAGTGTTGTGTATAACGCAAGCTAATCTTGGTGTAGCGTACAACACAAGACATCAAAGAAATTAAAAGAATCTATATCATAAAATCTTGGGGTGTTACATTATACCCACCTTAAAATGAATTTCTCCCTCTAAATTTGTTGGTGTTATAAAAGTTTTACTACTTGAATGTTTCTTTCATAGAAACCCACATCGTAAAAAGGAATACTAAAACTTCATTTTAAAAAGGAAGGTTAGAAACATAACAGTTACCCAAAGTAACTCATCACTGGGTTTCCACATTGGAAAACATAGGTGGGAAGTGAAAACATGGATATAGAAGAAAAATCTAACCATCGCGTCCTGATGGATAGTGATAGAGAATAAGGTTTGGAGTGAGTTAATAAACAGAAATCCATAAATCTGTGATGATCTAAGGGATCATACGATTCATTGGATAAAAAGATTCTAGGATAACATTTTTGGATTTCAAGATCCTTTCCCAAATTTGAAGATCTTGATAAGAAATACTTACTTGATTTCAGTACAATCTCATTATTTGGCGTGCCTTGAATAATTTCCACTTCATCTCTTAATCAAAGAAATGAAGTTGAATTTGTCATTATTGAAGTTTTATCATATCATACTATCCATAAATAGAATGATATTTCATTCCATATATCTTAACAAAAAGGTTAGCACAGGTTATCAAACATGAATAAGTCCACCTTTAGTGAGATAATACATTAATCTAGTAAACTTCAACTTGAGTATAACTTATATTATCCATAAATGGATAACCTTAAAATCCTTCCAAAAACTAAAAATCTAAAAATTTAGAAAGAGGTGAACTAAATCATCTTAACATTTATGCCCCATATATCATAAGATGTCTCTGGTTGGTCACATTCTAAAAATGTGAACACCTTCATCATGTATTCTCTTGAATCATGGTAACAACCTGAATTATCAGATATACTTATTGAAAACATGTATGTTTCCTTATTCCAAAACATAGTGGATTATTCCTTAAGTCCCAAAAAGTTGTATACTTCATCCATGATAGTATAACTCTCTTGTCGATAATCCATAATTAGTTCTCAAGAAACCAACATCATCCAATTTACTTATTCAAATCCAACATATATTTACCCAAACATCATCATCTTAACATAAGGGACATATTTATGGTTATCTCTCCCTTAATCATGTTTTCTCCAAGTATATCACCTTACCATTAAATCACTTTTTTGGCTCCTTAGAACTATTAAACAGATCATTTCCAATCCTTAATGAAAAACTTATACTGATGTGATGACCCGGACCCAGATGCCACTTAATGGTGCCCCAAGTCCGGTGGTCCACATGGCCTCAAACGCATCTTCCAGAACCCCAGAGGTTACTGACTAGCCGTGAGGGCCTAGGGTGTGTCCGTGGGAATACTATTCCCTCATTAGCAGAGTGTAGCACAGCGGAAGAGATATAAATGAATAGTAAATAGTGGAAGCAATATAGATAAATAGAGGAAGAAAACTGATGCAATAGATAAGCAAGAATAACAATAACTGTATAAACTGGAGCAGTGATGATGTAATGTCATGTCACTAGAAAAATGGAAATCAAGGTTACAAGACAATAGGTATAACATGTTCCACAAGGTAAAAGAAAACAAATTCTACTCCAATCATCCCGAGATCCTACTCGATTGTCTGCTATTAAGCTTCATCCTATAAGCACACAATCAAGTATTGGAAGTTGCGTGCTTCCCTTTGTCAATACCTGCAACCATGTAATCTACTTTGGGTACCAAACGGCGCCCGGAGAGGGTGTGAGATAAATCTCAGTGGTCCACCACCAACGACGTCTATAACATTCGTCCCATGTAATAGAATATAACAGTGTGCAACCATGCATATATAAAGTAAAGTAAGCAGTACAATATAACTAAATAACCAAGTACCTGCTTCATCCCTCGGCTGGTGTCTGAACATGTAATCAGTTCATTAATTAATTGATTGTCATTTAATGTTAATAGGTCACGTGAGGCATAGCCAACACTAACATCATCTCGTGATAGTATAAGTAGTGAAGGTCCCAAGACGTAACAAGGCAACTAGACAATGATATCCAGTGAGGGAGTTCCAGGGTAAAAACCAAGGTAACGTAGACTCACGGAAAGCTAACTCTATAGTATCTAAGTCTAGCTAAGGGGTAAGAGTGTAATCCAAGGAGCGTAATCCAAGTCATTCCACAATAAGGTGCCTACCTAGTCCAAGGTGATTGACCAAGGTAAAACGGGGCTAAGCAAATACATGGGCTCGATGGGCTTTCACCATGGCACCTACTAGTCGATACTGGATCCAAGGAGTTTATCTGAGGTATCCTGTAATAAATAAAGGGGACCAATGGTAGTATACTAGGAATCTAAGAAATAGACAAGAACTGGAGTCTATGTGGGTATCAACCTAAGCAAACCATATCCTTGAATCGGAATGGGGTTCCCGAGACCCAAGGTATTCTCCTCTCAGAATCCAAGGTGAGATCGAGTCATTACATTCCTATTTGATATTGTAATCATGAAATAATTCATTTGGTTCAATTCTTTCCTTCCATTAGTGTGGATAGGTCAATTAGAGTTGAAACCATTGGCCCAAGCCTTGTCTTCCATTAGTTTGGATAGGCCAAGTAGCATTGCAACCATTTAATCAAGTATTAGTTAGCCATTAAGGCATAATCAATTATTGAGGTTCACTCCGCTACCTTCCATCAACATGGAAAGGGGTGCTACGGACATGTAACCTTTATTCAATCTCTTTTTATAAGGCCAAGTTATATACTTAGTATACTTGTCATTTCACATTTCATATTTCACATTTAATAAACATTTGTAAGCACTTACCTTAGGCGGGTCAAGTGGTGAGCATATATGGTACATTCCATTATGCAATTCTCAGTAATAAAAATCCATTCATTATAAGGAGACTCACCTTTAGAAAGGTCAAGTAAAGGCACACCCGAATGGTGGCTCAAATATTCCAAAACATTAAAAACAAAATTAAATCTTAACCTTTGACATTAGGCGGATTGAGTTGTGGGTGAAACCATTAACAACTAATCACATAATTAGAAAGAGCATAACCATACGATTCTAACAAGTATAATCATGGAATATTAATTTAAGAAATAGTTTCCAACGAAACCGGTGGTCCCCACACGAACATTCCAAAAACAATGAACTTTAGGGATTAGTTATTGACCACCCACCTTAGGGTTGTACAACTATCCTCCTCTGGTATCGGCCCTTGATTTTCCTCGGATCGGAGTAGATCTAATAAAAGGTGAAAAACTCTCTCATGGTGATAACTAGGTCAAGAGTGAAATAGAAGAATAATGACTAAAGAGAACTCAAGTACTTACCGTTGCGCATCCAACGTGATGAACGGAAGCTCGATCGGATGTCAGACGAAGGAGATCTCTTGACTCCAAGATTTGATCTTCAAAAACCCCAAAATTGAGAGAGAACTAGATCAATCCTACATAAACTCGGATTAGGGAGGAAGGGGGAGGATTAATAGATCATTAAGGGTGCTTTGGTCATTTTACATAGGTTTTTAGCCTGTGCACGATTTTCTCGCACGGTTTTTCAAACCGTGCGCAAACCGTGCGAGACGGTTCTACCCGAAAAATATTCCTCTGCGCGGTTTGATCAAACCATGTGCCAACCATGCACGGTTACCTAGGAAAAGGGGAGTCTTCATAGTTTGGCTGCACATCCATGTGCCAATCGTGCGAGGTGACACTGTCCAAAAAAACACAATCTGCACGGTTGGGTAAAACGTGTGCTAACCGTGCGCAAACCATGCAACTTGGCCTGTTTTCCCAAAAAGAGGTGTCTCAAGCTCCAAACAATCCCCAGACACCCTTAGAACCTTTTCTAACTCATTGGGCATCTATAAAAGGTCTAAAGTAAAGATTTAGACTGAAAATTTAAGGATACATACCTGAGTGAAAAACCGGGTTCTTACAACTGAAAACACTTATATATTTCATGATTCATATACCATAATCTTTGAATTCCAAAACATATACACCTCAATCATCCAACTTTATTCTCAAACTATTACTCAGGATCCATCATCTTTGTCTTTTTTAAAATATGAATCGTGTATTAGGGTTTCTAAACCTCAAGATTCTTAGATTTAATGTAAACAATACTAGAAGAACATCACATACCTTTCACATATAGTTTACAATCTCTTTATCCACAACAGTATGACCAATACTCATACCATCATCATTATTCTCTTCATGATATTTCCACTTAAGAAATCGATCTTTTTAATTCTCATACTTTCCACATCTGAAACAATCAATGGTTAACTATGTGCTATGTAGTTCTGGCTATTGACAAAGACTAGAAAGAGAAGTGTGAGAAATACATATCATGGGTTAGAAACACATAAGTAAGGTAAATTAATTATAATATTTAAATATATGATATCTTTAGTTTAACCATAGGTTAGTCATGATTATCACAAAAACCCTAGGATTGTAACCTATACTTGACTTATCCTTAGGACATCCCTAGACATATCCTTATAAATATCTTTAGGGATCTCACTAAAGTTTTTGTATTCTAGTTTCCAAAGGTTGACTAAACCTTCGCTTTGATACCAACTCTAACGACCCAACCTTGACGTACATTCATATTACATTTCTTTTGCAGAATACTTAATACATTATACAAATATACGCCCAAAGACCATATTAGTTTATTGTCTTTGGAAACTCAAAACACATTCTTCTAACTTGGTAAAAGATCTTCAACATCTCCCATAAAGATATTACCAATTAGTTTTCCTACCTAAAACCTTTCTTTATATCATGGGGAAAAGAAAAAATAAAAAAGGGTGAGCTCAAATGATCAGTAAGGGTAAACATGAAAAACATCAAACAAAACATAAACATAAGAATGTAAAAACATGAACATAAATGTTGAATATCAAAATCGTGAATCATAAAATAAGTCTTGGAATTTCATAAGGCATAAATCATATATGAACACAAACCATAATAAAATAACTTTGACATAAAACATGAAATTGTGGCAAAAAAAAATAAGCAAATAATATGATTTCCATAGTATCCAAGGCATTGCTGCCAAGACCATCATAGTGGAAAAAAGTTCATTACAAAACTGGATTTACTTTTCATTCCATCCATGTATTACTGAATTGGATTTACTTTTTGTTCCAGCCCTGTATTACTGAACTAGATTTACTTGTCGCTTCAGCCCTGTATTACTGAACCAGATTTACTTGTCGTTCTAGCCATGTATTATTGAACCAGATTTTCTTGTCGTTCTAGTCATGTCTATCTCATGAGATATAAATCTTTACCCAATTCATTGGAGGGAGATATAGGTCTCAACCATCTCATAGTGAAATCATTCTTATATGTGCCACAAAAATATAAATCATTCATCATAGCATAACCCATGAAATAAAATGGATTTCTTAAACATCATTCCATCATAACATAATCCATATAAAATAAATGGATTTTATAAAAATAATTCCATTATAAACAAAATGAAATAAAAGTAATAATAGGGATATAAACATAACCTTATGTCATCTTAGATGGAAAATAATTTTGATAAAACACTTGAGTTTAATTCTTGAGGAAAATATCATTTCTTCTTCAAAAAATGTTTTCTATTTTCAAAACATCATGTAATTTTAAAAGAAAAGAATTTAGTTGAAAATAAACTTGAAATAGTGTAGAGGAAGATTCATGGAAATAAGGTGTTATGAAGATGTAAAAATCTGTTCATGCCGTATAAGTTAATAAAATCCATTCTTCTCGTACTCTTTCCGAAAAAGTCAATAAGTACCTTATATGGAAAAAGAAAGAAAGATTCATTCCATACCGTTTAATAAAAATTAACCAATGGGTAAAATTGACTTTAAACAATAGTGAAAGAATATAAATAATATTATATATTTATGAAACATTGACATGGATGATAAATATACCCCAGTAAATACTTACGTATAAACAATCTCAAAAAATGATGAGATTGCTAAATTATCCCTTACCTTAGGTCTGATTTATTCTGTATGTCTACGAAACTCTTGTATAGTGGGTTTAAACATATTATTAACTTGTAACGGAACCATAATAATATTTATGATATCATATATGATTCACTTATGAATTTATATTACCTGTTTATTTATCAATTCAATGTTAAAACAATGTTTTGGGTAATAATTGTTTTATTTATCGTACGTATTTTGACTTGTTATTCTTGATCTTATTACTTAGATCATGATTTACTTACATCCAGAATGTAAAACATGATTTATATATCATAGATATTCATTATAGAAATATATATAATAGATAGATAAATGAAACAGAATACACTGTTCATGGAGACGGTAGGTCATACGTACGCATGAACGTTGTTTCTATTTCCTTATTGAATTGAATGGAAGCAAGTAAATGACATATATATATCTACATAAATACAATAGCATTATTGTGTCATATATTTCATGCTTATTTATTATATATAATTTATAATCATTTTTGAATGGTTAATGTGGAGAATGAATCTTATCACATCGTGGAGACGGTAAGTCGTACGTACGCACGAGCGACGATATCATTTCTTTGATGGTTAAATGGTATAGAATTGGATGGTATATGAATTGTACAGAAAAATCATCATGTTATATTCATTATTTAAATCCACTATACTCATCATTATACCCATCCAAATTATGTATTGTTGAATAAAAAATTACACCACGACATGGAGACGGTAAGTCGTACGTACGCACGCATGGTGATACAGTTATTTGTAAGATGGATAAAAGGAGGTATAAGGTTATCCCATAATTATAATAACATCTCTGCATGTAGAAGATACTGGATTTATTACTTTAGTATGGAAACAACATAATAAGAGGAAGTAGAAGAAGAAAATAATTTTGAAATAGGTGATAAAACAATTATCTCTTTTTCGAGTATCTCCTTTTGATTTGCACAAAAGGTCTCCATATGATGGTTTTCTACCCAAAGTGTGGCCTCTAGGAGGAAGGGAGGGATGTTGGGAACTTATTTGAGAAGAATTTGGATGATTCAAGGGGCTTGAGAGGTGTGAGTAAGTGGTTAGAGGTGGTGGCCTTTTATAAGAGGGAGGAGGGGCACTTTAGGAAAGTCTTGAAATATTATTTTATTATAAAATGATTTTTGAATTCTATAATAGTTCCAAAGTGATAAATTTCAAGGATGAGATGAGGATGGGTCGAAATCCTCTCAACCAATAGGTTTTAGACAAGTTTAGGTCACAAAATGAACCTTATCATTTAGCTTTAACCCTTAGTTAAATAATTTAACTCTTACCATGTCTTCTTGTATTTTCATGTTATATGGTTAATATAGTTATTATAAAATGTCAAGTGAAACTCAAGTATATCATTAATGACATTTGTAACATTATCTAAGTCAGTTGGCCGAATCTTAGATTTTTAGATCTATTATATCATTTAATAAAATAGTATTTCTTTTAAAAACTCATTTATGTCAATTTTGACACTATTTAGTAATTGATTTTTGTTAAAGCCATAACAACTTGATTCATTCGGACCAAAGGCATTAACTCATCTCTCGCATGTCAATGTCATCCAAAAAAATTGTGGATGGCATCAAAATGTTCGAATTAAATTTATCTTAATATTTATAATATCATTTATTTGAATATTTCATTAATAAGGTAATCACTGCATCATCATTGTGTCATAAATAAATTTATTTATTTAGTGTCTAAAAATTATAAATAAAATACCATGATGCAGGAAATATTTTTAGTTTTCTAATGATTTTTTATAGTCAAGGAGATCAATTATATAACCCCACATTAAAATTTTTTTAGTAAAAATATTCATGTTTATGTAATATTTCTCTTTACTTTAAATTAATTATTATAACATGTTATTTTCACACCCAAGTGGTTCTCAAATGCCAAAAATTCAGCCCAAGGGTTGTTTTGGTCGCCTATGACTCATCCAATAAGATTAGAACATGTGTTAGGGTATTTTTATATTATTATAATATTATTTTTACCCTTATTTACCTAATTTACCTTTTAACCGTGGTAAATAAAAATAATTACTGAAATTACTATTCATAATGTTCAAAAATAAAAGGGTCATATTTACATAATTTGGACCTTCTGATTCTAAATATGTAATCCATTTTTCTAAATTCAAAACACAAAATTGGCAGAAATTAATTTAAAATTAATTCTCGTTGTCAAAACCAGAAAGCGGGTTTTTAAGAAGTAAAAAATATCAAAAGATTGACATGTGTTTATGTCCAATTTAAATGTGAAATTACTTTCAATGAACAACATTGGATTAAATAATAAAAACATAATCCAATTACACTTTAAAAACCAATTAAAAAGATAATATAACTTTATAAATAAATTAGACGAAAATGCAGTTTTGAATTAAAATGCAGTATTTTTCACTATTCATTAAAATATGAATTTCATCCGAAAAATACCAAAAAAATCAACCAAAGTAAATTTTGATATCCCACTTCCAAAGAAGAAGTTTATTATGTCAAATAAAGCTTATAAAATTGTCAAAAACTATATTTAAAAAGGATTCGCTATCAAAAAGCGGTAAAACATTATTATTATTATTATTTTTAAATACTTCTTTTATCCGAAAAATTGAATTTGTTCTTATATCATATCTAAAACATATGAGATGAATTTAAAACATTACATTGAATATATTACATATATATTTCACTAATAAAATCCATAGAGTGATTTTATTATTTTATAGACTCATTTATTTTCATTAAATAGTTTTTTTAGAAGGAAGTTTATACTATTCATATCTGCCATTATAATGACTAGGTTATAATATTTAGTTATCACTTATACTCGGTCTTCCGTGAAATAAATTATATCAAAAGAACTTGAAATTGTATGGATTACAAGCCAAGAATAGTGTTACGTATACTGCAAGCTAATACGGTGTTGCGTATAGTGCAAGCTAATCTTGGTGTATCGTACAACACAAGACATCGAAGAAATTAAAAGAATCTAGCTCATAAAATCTCAGGGTGTTACATTATACCCAGCTTAAAATGAATTTCACCCTCGAAATTCATTGGGGTTATAAAAGATTTATTGCTTGAATATTTCTTTCAAAGAAACCAACATCGTAAAAAGGAATACTAAAACTTCATTTTAAAAAGAAAAGTTAGAAACATGACGGTTGCCCAAAGTAACTCATCATTTGGTTTCCACATAGGAGAACATAAGTGGAAAGTGAAAACATGGATATGGAAGAAAAATCTAACCATCACGTTCTGGTGGATAGTGATAAAGAATAAGGTTTGGAGAAAATTAACAACCAGAAAGCCATAAATATGCGATGATCTAAGGGGAACATAGGTGGGAAGTGAAAACATGGATATGGAAGAAAAATCCAATCATCGCATCCTGATAGATTGTGATAGAGAATCTAGTGTTTCATTCACAGATGAAACACATCAGCTTGAAATATCACTTTATTCGGAACATTATGGAGGACAAATTACTTGGGTTGCAGAAGATAGCTGGGAAGCCGAATCTAACAAGCATGTTCGCCAAGGTGCTAGTCCAAGAAATTTTGAGCCAATATTGTGCCTCAGTGGGACTTGTGTGAATGGAAGGAGGTTGGAGACAATATATGCTATAGAAGTGGAGAATTATTTTGTGTCTGAGTGTTGGAGAGTTTCCATAAATTCCTTGAAGCAATCTTCAAGTGGGAGATTGTTAGGAATGGTGAAGCCTGGTTCAAGTACTGATTCGCACAACTAGAAGGAGAAGATCCAGAAGTTAGCTTGACTTGGAATTTAGACAGTGGCAGTGGAAATCTTCAGCATAGGTGGGTTGTTCAGAAGATGTAATCTTTTGGTGGGTGTACTTGTCAGTGGTCGGGTAGATGGTGAACGGAAGTTATTGTTATATTATGTATGAGTGTTCTGATGATGATACGTTAAAGTCTTCCCCCTTTTGTTTTGCAGCAAAGGGGATCAAACGTAAGTAACTTTTAATGCTCATTGGAAGTCAGTGGTAGTGTGCATTTGTTATAGGTGATCGACAATCACCATGGTTTACTGGTTGAGACCTACTATAAGTGGAACCCCTTTTACATGTGTGGATGTGAACGAATGATTACTTGTAACTAGTGATCAAATTAGATTACTTGGCTAAATTGATTATATTTCCTTGTAAATTCTGATTGAATGAAAAATGGCAGTAGTGTTCGCTCGTGGATGTTTGTGAGACTATTTAAGTATGTGAGAGGAGGTCGACTAAGTGCATTGATTTAGGGTGGTGCGCGTTTGACTTCCTAAGTTCCAACATGTCAAGTCGGGGGAGTCCTTCCGATGAAGGAAGTTTCAGAGGTTCTATTTCCATTGCGTGGCACTTTCGATAGACCAGAGATGGGTGGTTTGGCGGATTCCCAACACCAGGCTTAGCCCCTCAATTGAAGACCATCACCTTACAAAGGGACAAACCCGACCAAGCCCAAATGTTCCAATCGCCAAGACAAATCCATCAAAAAAAAAAAAACTCAGTCATGTGGCAGCAAACAATTTTTTCCCTTTGTCCACGCCCATGAATATAATATACTTTTATTTATTTCATTTTTTATTTAAATCCACCACTTTAATTGGAATTTAAATCACTGGATCAATTTATGTATTCAGACTAATATTCATTTTTTTTATTGAAATATTAATCACTTAATCCAAATTTCAGTTATTCAGTTATTAGTTATTAATTATAACATAGAAATTCAAGTGGTAACGGATATAGTGAATTGATCCCCTATCCATCCCACTCTAAATCCTTAGTGCTAAGGTAAAATAAATCCTTGAAACTAAGGAAATCTTGCATTTGAAACAAGTGAATATATATTTTCAGGGATTGAAGCAGCGGCAAGGGTGTGAGGCTACTCCGGAGCCGGGGCATGCTCCGGCCTGTGGCTGAACTCGTAATCTAGGTGGACAAAGGCACGCTCGATGTCGGGGAGGAGCTCCAGCTTCTCCTGGAGGGATTCTCCGATGTCGTGGGCCTCCTGCAGACACATGCAGGCGGGGAGGATGATGTCCACCTCCACGAAATAGTGAGACCCGAACGTGTATGCCCGCACCGTATCGATGTGCCTTACGGCCCTGTGGTGGTTCCAGCAGAGGTAGGTGAGCTTCTGTAGATACTCTGGCGCGGCTGATCTCCCCACCAGAGAGTTCACGTTTTCCAGCACCGTCAATGACCAGGTGCGGATGGTGTAGAGCGCCAGAATAATAGCGCCCACAGGATCCATCCAGTCATCGAAGTAATGGGCGAGGAGAGCAGCAACAAGGCCGATAAGGTTGGTGATGACGTCAAAGAAGTGATCTTGAGCGTAAGCTTTGACGATCTCATTGGTGAAGGACCGGCAATAGAGAACCAACAGCAGCTTCACGAAAGTCACTGATGCCATAATCCCCACAACCCAACGCTCGCTCTCCTTTGTCAGCTTAAACCCACCTTCCTGAGTGAAACATTATTTAGTTCCTGATCGGCAGCAAGGAACATGTGTTCAGATCACTTACATCGGATAACAGCGTACGAACAGACTCCAGGATTATTTGCAGCCCCAGAGTTGCCATGACCGAAGCAAAAACAAGAATGCCCTGCGCCCATGTTTGACAAAATTGGCAACGTCTGAGAAAAATCATACTGATTTATTGCTCAGTTCATACGCATGAACATGCCAGAACAAACATACCATTATTAAAACAACTTCGCAAGTCAAACAATGAATTGAGAGTTCAAATGTTTACTCATTTTGGTGGGGCAGAAGACAAATAAAACAAATTGCCTACCTCTGAGTAAAAATAACAAAACTCACAAAGAAACAAAAACGTCTCATGCCTAGAATCACCACTACAATATATTCTAGATGCAAATTAAAGCCTACCATCATCCATGATCACCAATGATGACAAGCTAGAATGCATTTGACAGAACTTATTGATAACTGATTATCACAGTTGTGATAATCAATTTGAAAAAATAAGGTAAATGTGCTTACAGTACTCATCACTTGGGACAAGCAGTTGAAAAATTAGTTGTGCTTATTCAGTTATTGAATAACTGATAACACTTCCAGAAGAAAATCATTTAAATAAGTGGCAGAAATGCACTTTGGCCCTCTTTGACAGCACTTAACTCCCCCAGGGCATGTGCTCGGTTGGAATGGCAGTCCACAGTTTTTGTCCTACTTCCCCGGGAAAGAAATCTTGTCTGTCAATACATCCAAGTATTCCCCATAAATCCCATTTCAGGCTGCCACCTCTGAGACTTGAACTCGAGGCCCTGGGGAAATGCTTCCGGCGTCATTACTACTCGGGTAAGACGCCATTGGCACTAATCGCTAATGATAAGCAGCTTGAATGAAAAAAAAAAGCAGTGTTTATGAAAAAACACTTACACTTGAATTCCAGAATATAACTGCTTTA
Organism: Viscum album; assembly: GCA_963277665.1. Lineage (NCBI taxonomy): Eukaryota > Viridiplantae > Streptophyta > Magnoliopsida > Santalales > Viscaceae > Viscum > Viscum album. The sequence continues at coordinate 1,069,318,762 of OY728121.1, read as the reverse complement.
CAGTTAAATTCTTCTAGAAGAAAAACCACTTAAATAAGTGGCAGAAATGCACTTTGGCCCTGTTTGATAGCACTTACTCAAAACTGCTCATAGCACTTATTGCTAATGACAAGCAATTTGAAAAATAAATAAGTGGTGCTTGTTCTATTTCTGAAAAAACCCTTGATTAAATTTCAGAATAAAATTGCTTACACTTACATTCCTGAAGAAAACCACTTAAACAGGAGTCGCTTTTTCAATAAGCCTCTGTCTGAAAACACTTAATGAAAACTGCTTATGGCAATCATCACTTATGATAAGTGCTTCTGTACAAGTGTTTTCAGATTGCTTATTGAAAAAGTGGCTTTCTGCCACTTGTTCAAGTGGTTTTCTTCAGGAATTTAAGTGCAAGCGGTTTTCCAGAAACAGAACAAACGTCACTGATTTTTTCTCAACTGCTTATCGTAAGTGAAAATCACTGAAGCACTTTTCAGTAAGTGCTGTAAAACAGAGCCTAAACCATATGCACGCACTTATGCAAAAGCTCTTACCATAAATGATAAATGTAATTAACAGTTTTCAAGAAGTGCTAAACAACGCCCTTTTCAATAAGCAATCTGGAAACGCTTATACAGTTTTCAGTAAGTGTTGATAAACATAGGCAATTGTTTAAAAAACACTTGCATTTAAGAAAAAAACGACTTAAATAAGATGCAGAAAAACACTTTTTCAGAAAAACTTATCATAACTGATGGGTGATGAGCAGTTTTCAATAAGTGCTGTCAAGCAGAAACTGAGCCTCGAAGATCAAGTTCAAATAAAAAAATGAAAATGTCCTATGAGGTCTCGTTATGAGCCATATAACATGAGCGTGTGTCATCAAACCACAAAGTTGTCAAAACTATCTTTCCCAACATGTTTTTCCCTCTTAAATAAGCGAGGCATGACAGAAACTTCAAAAAAAAAAAAACAAGGTTGAAGTGAACAAGCAGGCAACCTAATGAAACATGCACCTAAAGGTGATGGGAAGGTCGCCTTACTAACCAATGGCTGCATGCGTTTCTTTCCAATGGGGTATTGATATGGATTTGGAGTTTGCATGGAGAATGCAGTAAACCATAAGATAAAGCCAGACAAGAGATCAAGAAGCGAGTCCAGTGTAGAAGCAATAATGGCCAATGATCCGCTCCTGAGTGAAGCAAAGACTTTAGCAGAAAAAAGAAGCATGTTTGCCAAATTCGATATCCGGATGGCAGTGGTTTCACTTCTGGCCAGCTTTTCTTGTTCTTCCTGAAAACAATAAAAATGGAATTCCAGTACTTGAAATGCAATTCTAAAAAGAACCAGGAAGAATTTGGAGGTGCTGATGCATAAAGAATAAAGAATGTGACAGCAATGTTAACCTTTGACATTCCGGGAATAAAACCTCGCTCAGCCAATGCATCCATTTGATTAAAGCCCTCTAGCGTCTCAACCTGCTGCTGGTAATACTCAGCAACATTATCTTCAGGACCTGAATCCATCATGCAAAATGAATGAGCCATATCAATTGCAAATAAACCATTATAAGCAGAAACAATATATTGGGATTAGTTTTTTCTAGCTAGTTGGAATTTGAGGCTCATTTGGATGGTTTACTAAAGATAGTGTTCATAGGAAACAATACGTCATTACACCATTTGGTTGGATGGAAAGAGAATCCGTGGGATAGGCAATTCCAAAAAGCATTGGAATGAGCAATGACACTTGAAGAGGTGTCCATCTGGTTCGCTACGGATAGGAATAAAACTAAAAAGATCATCATGTCTCTCACCTTTAAATGTTTGTATTTTAACTCAAGGGTGTAATTGACATTACACAATATGATTTGAAAAGCAACAAACCATATTGTTATTCTTTACCCATTACATTCCATTCAATTCTCGATGATTCTATGAACCAAACAGGCAGTTAACTCAAGAATTTTCTGCTGCTATTGCTTCTCAGTGATTCTATGAACCAAACAAGCTGTTAGTTCTTCAGAATTCTTCTTTTAATTTTATTTTTTATTTTTTATTTTTATTTCTTATCATACTCCCCTTCTCCAACAAAAGGGGAGGAATAGTCGTTAGAGCAGGGCACCAAATTTATGCTATAACATAACAATTCACACCATATTTGAGAATCTCCCTCTCTGCAATGCCTTCTATCGCCTAAAACATGCATGGCTAGAAAGAACTTATAAAGTCCCATTAAGAAAGTTCAAAGGTATTTCGCTCGATCAATTTCTAATAGATGGCATGGGAAGAGAATTCAGCATTGTAAACGACAACAAAACTAGTTCCCAGCTTAAGATTTCTTTTATTCATTTGTACGTTTTTTCTGAGTTGTTGTAGGTTTGTGAAAAGAATTAAAAACAGAAAAGATGAGAAAAAAGCTAATTAAGGGTAGAAAGCCATGTGCACTGTAAATTAGTTTCCAGTATGAGAGGAAAAACTGGAGATGAGTTCTGGATCTTTTTTTTTCACTGGTATGCTAAAAACTTGTTGAAAGAGGGTGGGGTTGGGGGTGCCGAAGCTGCCAAAATATTAGAAAATGAGGGGAAAACCAAAACAGAACATAATAAAAGGATCAGCAGGTAACTAAGTTGGGCCATCTTTTCCAAGCAATAAATTCATACTGGACTACCACTGACACTTCGCCTCCTGCAGTGTGATGTTTCTTTCAAAAACAATCAAGCAAACTAAAGAACGAAAGCGTTATTTATAGCCTGAAATGAAACATACATATTTCTTTGCTTCGCCAATAAACAATAACCGGCAGAAAAGCATATTCCCTGAACAATATTCGTAAATAAATTCCAAGCCAGAGCATAAAAAGTTATACGAAGCCATTTAATACCAGTAAACACAACGGAATAAATTGTAGCGTTGCAAACAGAATCGCACGTCTATCACATGAATAAGTTTAACGACATGAAGAGAGCGAAAAGAGAACCCAACTAGGTGAAGGCATAAGCAGGCGAACAGCGAGTTCAGATGCATACCCAACACCCCGAGGCAGTCTTGGAAGCCACGAGGCTTTGCCTCTCTGCGCTTTGAGAACTCGACGCCGTCGAAATTCAACCGCCAGGAGCGATCAGCAGATGTGGAATCCAGCAGCAACAGATGTTGTTCCTCGGACGCCCCGTCGATGGGGCCGGGCAGAGCAAGCGATTCCACCATTCTGCCGTCTCCGTGCTGTGTCGGCGGCCGTCGGCAGATGGTGGATTCAACAAGCAGATAATGGCATTTCGGGGATTTGACAGAACACGCCGTCCGTGGGAGTTGGAGAGATGACCACGGGGCGCTTTAGGATGACGAACAAAAACGCTGTGGACTAGAGGGATCATCAGTGACCAAGGTAAGCGATCAGATCCCGCCACCTGTCAACCCCAGCCGCTCGGGGCGGGTCAGCAGCCGATCACGTGATTTATTTTCCGGTTCATGAAATATCATTTTATGGATATCATAATGTGACTCTTAATTTATCAACAATTGATGAACCCAACCAACCTTCCAAAGAAATCCATCAAAAATTGTCATGCAACAAGATTTTGGTTTCCGGTTCTATTAGAAATTATAGGAATTGTTATGGGAGGGTGGAGGTCTTCAACCCAATGCCAAGACCATAACCAATATGAAAATAGAAACTAAGATCAAGAATCAAAAAATTCGAAAACAAAAGTAAAGAATAAAGAAAAACGAGCCGATAAAAATGAACATACAACAAAGGAAATGCAGAAAAGTAAAGAACACAAAGAATTTATATAGTTCAGACCAGTTTGATCATACTCCACGAAAAGAACACCATCACAACCGTTTATTATTATGCAAAACAAACAACGACATACAACAAAGAAATTGAAGGTAGATGGTCAACATACACAGACCACATAAGCCATCCGAGTACAGAAACCTCGTCCCTCTAGGAGTCAGCGGTGAACCCTGGCCTAAAGATGGTAACACACGCTCTTGAACTGGACGGACTCACGCACGCAGCCCCAACATTGAGTGAGAAAAGAAAGAAGATACAATGCAGAACCAATGTAACAAAACAAAGACAACCTTACAAACTCAGTTCTACACCAAAAACTCAAGAAAAAGGTCGTTGAAGAACATCAACGATGTTGCTGAGGCTGAGACTTCTTGAGGGCGTCAGAGTTGGACAAAGTTCACGCATCGCGAACTCTCCACCGAAGGGGATCATCGGAACAGGGGCATGTTGGGCCACAACCGAGGAGCGTCAAAGCCCCTCCCTCTCGGGCTTTCTTTTCATTGGAATACAGAAAAAACGAACAAAACTCACAAAAAATGAAAAGGCGAGCGCTACAAAAATGAAACGACGGAGTAAGCGTAATAAAGACGAGGCGGGCGACGAGTGAGGTGCGGCATACGAGGAGGACACACGTTCGACTGAGGGAGCTTGAAAGGATTGGGAAGCAGGAGTCGGCGTAACAAATCCCGAATGGCCATGGATGTGTGGAGGCAGCAAAGAGGTTGGGCGACAAAGCAGGAGGATCAACCGAATTCCAGAAACACAAACGCCCCGAAGTAGAGTTGTCAGATGCGGTTTGATCAACGACTAATAACATAACACGAAGTAGACCAAGGATCGAGCCAACAAACAAGGTTGTCCCCCAAAGCTCAACGCTAACCACAAATGGAGGCCCAACATCACCGCAAGCCCAAGTGAAGGCTTGCAAACAGAAGCTCGTAAATAAAATACAATTTTCATAATAACAAAAAGATGAATTTTGCATGGATTACATAAAACAAAATTTTAATTTGAAAGCACAATTTAAAAAATCCCCACATTTTCAAAATAAAATGAAAAACTTACAAATGGTGTTCTTGCAAACTATCTAACCTAGCCTATTAGTTAGTTCAGGTAGATTTTCATAAACAAAAACACCTAAGTCTACAAAAATATTCACCCAGTATGAATACCACTTAGCATGTGCTGAAAGTGGAGTATGTTCTACCTATCCACTTAGCAGTAGATAGGTAGCTATCTACTGCTATCATACAGATTAACCTTGCTAAAAAATTACAAGACTAAGCAACAACATTAAAATTAGAGCTTATCAACAATACTTGAGTTCCAACGAAGGCTTGATATACTCTCGAGCATCCCAACAACTTGAAAGTAACTAAACAAAATCTTGATCGGTGGTTAAAAGACAATGAAGATGCAAACTTAGCAAAGCTAAAAAACAATGCAATGGTAAAAGAAATAGAAACACACGATGACCAAAACCAGGAATCCAATAGGAGAATGATTTTCACCTAAGCCCAAACGGCTTAAACCAGCCCCAACACACCTTCTCTTCCAACTGGGTTCCCCTATAAACACAAGGAGGTCCAGTCCTAGAATCGCAGAAGAGAGACCACCATGAATCTATGCCTAATTATAACTAAAAGGTTTCTAAAAAAACTAAAGAACATTCGCAATGGTGAACCCAGGGCATACCACATGAGATTGGGCCATACTATCCTTAGATTTAAAGTTGGGATAATATCATTTAATATGGTCGGTCTTACCACACTCAAAACACCGGAAGTTCTTAAATCATTTCTCATCTTTTCATTTATTATTATTATTTTACATTTGACCCATAACATTCATTAATTGAGGCTTAGATTTCCCTCCACTAAACTCATCCTTCAAACCATGTGTTTGAAGTTCCTGGGAAAACACAACTGATTTAACCTCTTCCAGGGTGATCAATTCTTTACCATACATCATAGAATCTTTTAAATAATTAAAAGAATCATCAAGGGAAGTCAACAAGATAATGATATGATCTTCATTGTTAATTTTATTATCTATATTAGTTAAGTCAAGAAGCACTTTATTAAAATCATCAAGATGAATGCGAACAGAAAAACCAGGGTTCATTTTAAAAGTATAAAATTGCATTTTCTTGTATAAATGACCAAAAAGAGACTTAACCATATACAAATATTCAAGTTTAAGCCATATAGCTCCAACAGTATTCTCATGCATGACTTCACATAAGGCCTTATCACCTAAGGTTAAGAACAACATAAAATGGGATTTCTCAAGAATATTAGGGTCAACATCAATATAGGTGGTAGACGACTATCCATCCGCGATGATAATAACTACAAGATTCTTGGGACCTAGGAGAGCATCTGTGAATCCATTGTGGATGAGAAACACCCTCATCTTAACTCTCCACAGGTTAAAATCAATTTCTCCCTCGAACTTTTCAACTTTTATATTAACAGAGGACATTATTAACTCAAAATAAAGGCCCTGATACCAATTGTTATGAGAGGCTGGAGGTGTTCAGACTAAACACCCAGACCGGAACCAATGTGGAAACAGAGACTAAGATTGAGAATCAAATGATTCAAAAATCAGAAGTAAACAAGAAAGAAAAGAAAATTGATAAAAAAAATATTACAATAAAGGAAATGTGGAAAAGTAAAGAACACAAAGGATTTACATGGTTCATAACAATTTGGTCCTACTCCACGGTAAGAACACCACCACAACCGTTTATTATTATACAAAATAAACAACAAGCATACAATAGTGAAAATAAAGACAGAGAGACAATGTATATGAACCACAAAATCTATCCGAGAACAAGGACCTTGTCACTCTAGGAGCCAATGGTGAACCCCGGTCTAGAGATGGTAACGTACACCCTCAAACTAGAAGGACTCATGCATGTAACCCCAAAAAAGATTGAGAAATTAAAGAATATACAATGCAAAACTGATACAACAAAACAAATACAACCATAAAAACTCAGGCTTACGCCAAGAATCCAAGAAGAGATCATCGAAGAAGATCAATAGTGCTGCCGAGGCTCGGACTTCTTGAGGATGTCCGAGTTGGATAAAGAGCATGCGTCACGAACTATCCACCAGAGGGGATAACCGGAACAAGGGCATGTAGGACCACATATAAAGAGCGCTATAGCTCCTACCTCTCGAGATTTAATCTCACTAGAATATAGAACTGCAAACAAAACTCGAAAGAAATGAAAAGGCGAGCGCAACAGAAATGAAGCGACAGAGCATGCGTAATAAAGGCAAGGAATATGATGAGTTAGGTGCAATAGATGAGGAGGATATGTGTTTATTTGAGGGAGATTATAAGGATTAGAAAGGAGGGGACGTAACAAATCTCGAATGGACATGGATGTGTGGAGGAAACAGATAGGTCAGGCAGCAAAGCACATGGATCATCCAAATTCCAAAAACCCAAACACCCCTAAATAGAACCACCAGATACAGTTTGATCAATGACCAGTGGCACAACATAAACCAGCCTAAGGATTAATCCATCAAATAAGGTTGTACCCTAAAGTCCAACGCTAATCACAAATGGATGCCTTGCATCACTGCAAGCCCACATGGAGGCCCGTAAATAGAATCCTACAAATAAAATACAATTTTCATAATAACAAAAAGATGAATTTCTCATGGAGAACTTGAAACAAAATTTTAATTTAAAAACAAAATTTAATAGGAATTAATATCAACCATTGGATAAAATCATATGTATTTTGTATAAATGATGATATATTAATGAAATGTGTGGTTGATTTGGACTTTTACATTTTGTTTTCTCTTTTCTATTATCACTGTTTCTTCCATTATTTGTACTTTTCATCAACTTATTTTTCACTCGTTATCACTTCGTCTTCATTCGATTTTTCATACCGACTTCAAAATTTGTCACGATTTCAAGTTTCATTCAATATATTTTACAATAGACCTGCATTCTATACTCTCATATGATTAGAAGCACACTTATATATGAATGGAACTGTTGTTTAGGTTAGGAAATTCCATTTATTAATTGGGGATAATCATATCAATTCGAGTATGACTCATTTATTAAATGGAGCTTAAAATATTATTAAATTAAATGAAGATTATATATAATAATCACTAATTTGAAATAACAAATAAAAAAATATTATAGTTTTTTTTAAATATCATTATAATATGGTATAATCAGGATGGGTGGTCCGTGTACCGGGTCATGTAATAAAGTCTTAACATGATCCTATTATTAATTTAGCTTAAAAAATAGGCTTGTTTAATATTCAGGCCAAAAAAATAGACCCAATGGTTCCTTATTAACGGGATGGGGTGGGTCTCTTGAACCATGTACAGATCTAATTTTAGGAAAAAGAAAGAATTTTTTTTTGTAGATAACTTGATTTGTCTCATCGTAGGTGGATGTATCTTAACCCTTAAATCTCTATCTTGTATCAAGTTTCAAATGGATTTGATCAGCAAAGAACAAAATGGATTCATCTTAACCGTAAATTGTTGCCTCGATTTAATTTTCATGTAAGATGGAGAAACACTTTTTTTTAAAAGTTATGACTGTTAATAAAAATTGAATTGAAGCTAAAATTTAAATGTGAATTATTTAAAAATTGGAATCTCATTATCAATCATAAACTAATCATGATATTGTTGGAGTTTGTGCCCTATAACCAACTTCTGTGTACTTTATGATAACTTGTATTCATGGTTTTTGAATATTAATTAAATCCTTACCATATCATGATTTTTCTTTTGCATAACATAGTATGTGATAATGTCTTAAGAGTAGCTATCGTGCTAAAAGGTCAAAACAGTTCCCCGCTGTGATGAGAACCCATAAGTGTTACAACATTATTCTTCAATATATGTTCTATATCCGGATGATATCATTTTAGGGACACAAATGATACAGGCTATCAGAGGTGGATACTCATAGGATTGTGAGACACCTTATCATGGTGTACGCCCTTGGTAATATCCCATAGGATATTATGAGAACGGGACCTACCGGTGGGAAATCCACATTTATATGCATCATTGGATGTTCCTATATGTTTATGTGTGTATTGATCATTAGACTTTAAGATTATAATTAATAAGTATTATGATTTGTGTACTTTTATGTATTGACAAAAACCGTAACAACAGATGTTCGTGGTGAGGTAGGATATGTTGGGTGCGTCATGAGTAATATTGCGTTAATGGATAATGCGAGAAATGATTTTTATCTTATGTTCTTTAATGGAAGTTGATATCTTAGGCCCTTTGATGGAAATTATATAGCCTAAATAAATCCATGTCCATAGTTCTCTATAAGCAAGTTCAATGTTTGGGAAGTCAAAGAAAGAGACATCGAGCACATAGATTGATGACATCAGCATGAAACCTGCTTGATTAGAGATACCGTGATAAAGAGATTTTATTACATAGTAAGTATCCGAATAAGGTATAATGTCATTATGACATTAAATTCTTTCTTTATGGGTGCCTTGGCATGTTTCTAGACACTAACCTTGGACTTTAGGTTGCTTTGCTTAATGTCACTAAGAAAGAGGTCTAGTGGGTCACACACTAAGTGTATCCATAATCTTAGTTAAATAATATTTTATTATTTATTATTTAACAAGTTGAATAAATATTTTTCCCACATGTGATTTAATAATTATTAATATTTTCTAGATCGCATATATTCCGTCACCAGTTATTCGAGAGAATATAATGTGAGTGGAATATTTAATAAGTATTTATTTTATATTTAATGAATATAATATGTATTTATTTGTTAGTGAATAATGAAGTGATATTTATTTAATAAATAAATAGACATTATTCAAGGCTTGATAAATATTATATAGGAATGACAGACTGATTTTAATGTCTTGGTGATAAATAATAAATAATTAATATTATTTGATTAAATAATATTTAATTTAATTTGTAAGTTAAGATAATGTTGAGAAATAATAATAATATTATTATTATTATTTGACATGGGGTTCTAAAGGTATTAAATAAATAATAAAGGGCACTTGTGTGATTATTTTATTTTAACCCTAACGATATATAAACTCAATTATATTATTTTCTTATAGATCCAATTCATTTTTTTTGGTTGTGTATAACGAATTTGGAGAATCCCCTCAAGCCCTAGAGAGCTCCCTTCTCCAATAACTCTCCCAAGAATAGAGAGTGATCTTCCTCCACCTCCCACTCTCAAGTCAAGAGATAAAAAGGAGAACACTTTGAAAGTGGTTCTCGTGGAGATCAAAGGTGGGCGATATACATGATAAGATATGACGTGCTAGCACCCGAAGATTCCTATGAAAACATTAAGAGATTTGTGGAAAATGTGTGGATCACAGTTAGAGGGAATATGCTCTTGATTCCTATAATGAAACGATAGTGCAACATATATCTATTATCAGATCCATAAACGAAGAAATAATTCCAACAAAGTAATTATTTAATTGATTAAATTAATTATAAACAATATGTGATGATCCTCCCTCTGGTTATAGCGTAAATTCCATTATCTATTTTCATTGATTCAATTTTATTGATCATGGCATTTATTGTCGTCTAGATCTCAGATTGATCATCGATCGTGAAAAAAAGAAAAGTTGGGAACAACCCATTGTACACTTCCGCTGCACCCAAAACATACAAGTGGTGTCAGAGAAGTCACATAATTATTTATAATTATTTAAATATCATTTATGATTTATGAATTTGTCATTTAGTTTTCAATTCAAGTTTAATCATTATTTTAATCTGAATTGTGAGATTTACTTCCTCCTCCTTCATTTCTCATAGATATAATCAAAATGATTAATTTTATGAACAAAATAAAATCGAAGAACTCATCCGGAGGTGCTGAGGATTCTGGCCAGATAACACATGAGTACATGCTGTGTAACTAGAGTTACACACCGTGTACTTGTATTCAATGCATCATAAATTAATTAGTAAATTAATTCAAACCATGTGCATTGAATACACACAGTGCATTTAATTCCTTACACCACATATTGACTGGGCCAGCTAGACACATGATCAGCCAGAGTGCACACCGTGTAGCACACGTACACGACATGTAGTCCCTTTAAGTCATAGACGGGCCATGTATTACCATACATGACCTACCTGACTGGTGACCGTGTAATTTAGAGACCACATGCCATGTAGCCCAGTGTACATGTTGTGTACTCCATTTTTTTCGAGGCAAGATTTACACACCGAGTCCCAAGGCATGTGCCTCACATAGATGGTGAGAGACGTACATGTAATGTAGCTCGCTTGTATATACTTTATATTTATAACAAATTACACATATTTAAAATTTATTTATTATACTATGTAAATCTTATTGACATGTTCTTGAGTGTGATTATTAAGTTGATTGGAAATTCCATGTGATGAGTTTTAATATATATATATATATATAAATGTTTAATTAATATCTATGTAATGTTCAAATATGCATATCATGTATAAGTTGTAATACAGTTGTTACTATACATGCATTGAAGCATAACACATGACTGAAAAATCATATAATTCGTGTAATAATTAAGGTGAAGTAAATGTCATGAAAGTACGTGATAAGTCATGTATTCCATATGTCACAAGAGTAAAATATATATGAGTATAATACACATTGGGTAGAATTGGATGAGTATTCAATGTATTTCCTCCAAGGTACATTTATGTACACAGTTAATTTTAAATAAATTTATTTAATTTGTTTAAAATTATGATGGATGAGAATATCAAGTAAATTTGGGTGAGAATTAAGATAAAAGAATTTATTAATTAAAGAAGACAATTAATTGATTCGAGCGTGATTTATCTTAAATAAAAATGATTAAGAATTGAGTACTCTTTTTGTTAAATGCATAATTTTTTGCATGAATGTGGATGATCATGATCATAGATCAAACCTTTATATGTGATTGGTTTCATTTAATTTATTATTAAATTAAATTGTTGGTATGCATCCCTTCTCTCCTCTTATTATGTAAGGGTCTGCATTCCCATGGTTTTTTATTTAAACCCCTTGTTTCCCTCACCTACGTGTGAGTAAAATAATATGTAATGGATGGATCTCCCAAGCTAGTGGAGGCGGTTCAAGTTTGGAGCTGAGGAGAAACCAATCCAAGAGAGATACATAGGTGGATAAGTGGAAAATAGTAACACAAAACTTAATTGGTTTAAGGTGTTTTCCACCTAGGTCAATGGTTAGTTTATCAACCACTAGATAAAATAACCATTAGTAAAATCTCATGATCATAATACTTTATTATTTTATTTATTTTAAGTTTCATGGTTATTTCATTATGAATGTTTTGTCATGATCACATGAATTAATGAAATTAACAAGCATGCAAGATAGAACTAAAATAAATTGTCATATGCGTAAATATTATCTAAGACATGGTTAATCACTTAAGTAAATCCAATTAATATTAATAAGCATGTGATAAAGATAATAATTTGAAATTTACACATCAAAGGATAAAATCCATCAATAATATATATTAAGTTGGTATAACCTTCCACCATCTCAGTTAAAATCAAACTATAGTTCAAAGTGATTGACCATCCAAAGTTGGGGATTTTTCAATTATTAGGGAATTATAACTTGAAATTTTGGGTTTAATTAACTTATTTCACATCAAGGGTTGACTACCAAAGTAGGAATTGGTGTAACTGAGAGGAAAAAGTTAAAGAAATCAAATTTAAGGATTTTAGGATTTGGGAGTCCACTCAATAGATCAAGGAACTGTGAGTTAATGCAGTTGACATTTGGAATGCCTACCTAAAACAATTCAAGTTGCTTGACCAACCAAAGTTAGAGTAATGAGAAGTGGAATATGGATCCTTTCCACTTGAATATCCAAGCAACACGATATTACAAATCCAATGGTGGGGGTTATTGGGTTTTGATAAAATAGTGGGAGATTAATAATTATAATATGTATTTATTTGTTTAAATTTTATTATATAAAGTACTAAAATTATGTTTATCTTATTTTTAGAAACATCATTAAAATAAATTAAAACATATCACTGTGATCCATACTTGAGAAGGATAAACTTCTCACCGACACCAATTTCCAAGAGTAGAAAAGGTGATTACATGTTATCCTTCACCATGAAAGGAAATTGTATGTGATGGAAGAATCTATTCCTGATGTGCCTGGTAATGAGGAAAGTTATGAAGAGTTATCTATCTATGATAAAAATTTGAACGATTCCACAAATGTTCAATGTTTCATGCTATCATCCATGTCTAATGAGCTTTTGAAGCAACATGAGGACAAGTATGCATATAGCATGATGTCTTAACTTCAGGATCTCTATCAAGATAAGGCATAAAAAAAGAGTTATGAGATCTAAAATGATTTTTTTACAACTAAGCTTGGAGATTCTGCATGAGTTGAGACTCATGTAGTCAAACTTATTGGCTACATAGAACGCTTAGACATCTTAGGGATTAAATTATTGAATGAGTTGCATGCAGATCTCATAATTTAATCACTACCCAAGAACTTATATAGTTTTATTATTAATTACAATATGAGAAATAATGAAAATATTCTTTCATAAATTCTTACTTTGATTCGCTAAGTTGATAAGGAAATGGGTCATGATTAACCCACGGTCCTTATAGTGAATAAGAAAAAGAAGGACAAGGAAAAGGGTACCAAGACTCATAACAAGTATAAATATCCTGAGAACCATCCTTCCAAGAAGAGGAAGATCCAATGACAGGGAAAGGAAAAGGAGGTTGTATGTTTTGCATGTGGAAATCTAGGCCACTAGAAGAGGAACTACACCCATAAGCAAGGGGAATCTAAAGGTGCATTCGTTATCAAGTGTAATCTTTCAATATCTACACATTGGGTATTAGATACAACTTGTGGTTATCACATTTATATTCAAATATAGAAACCAAGTATATTCCAAAATATTTCTAGAGGAGAGGTGGATCTATGAGCTTCCAATAGTGAAAGGATAAATGCCCTGTCCATTGGTGACTACCACCTTTCATCACCAATGAGAATGATTTTGGTTTTAAAATATTTTTATTATGTACCTATGGTTACCAAGAACATAATTTTTATATCATACTTAGATTCATATGGGTTTATTTTCATGTTTGGAAATAAAAGTTATTTATTTTATAAAGACATCATATTTTATGGTATGAAACATTTAAATAATGATCTTTATGTATTAAATTACAAAAACCAAGTATTGGAAATTGATAACGAATCATGTTTACACGACTCATATAACACCTAGCTTTGACATCACTATCATGGTCATGTAAATGAGAAGCATTTGGAAAAGATTGGTCAAGATTGTTATTTAGACTCTTCCGATCTAAAACCACTTGAAAGATGTTATGCTTATTTACAAGGAAAAACGATCAAAACACCATTTGTAAGATAAGGTGAAAGGGACACAAAGCTTCTATGATTGGTACACACCGATGTGTGTGGACCATTTCCAGTAGAAGCTAGAGGTGAATATTCTTACTTCATAACTTTTACTGATGACTTGAGTAGATATTGCTATGTCTTCTTGATGAGGTATAAGTTCGAGTCCTTTAAGAAATCCAAGGAATTAAAGAATGAAGTAGAGAATCAAATTGGTAATAAGATAAAGAAGCTTTGATCAGATCGAGGTGGTGAATATCTTAACCAAGAGTTTATTGACTTTATATGGGATTTTGGGATTTTACCTCAACTCACTCCAAATTACACACCATATTGTAATGTTGTTAGTGAAAGGAGTAATCATACCTTATTAGACATGGTAAGGTCGATAATGAGTCATGCAGATCTTACATTATCCTTTTGGGGATATGCATTAAAAATTGTGGCATACACATTAAATCGAGTACCAAATAAAGAGGAAAACAAAATTCTCTTCAAGTTATGGAGTGTAAAGAAACCCAATTTGTCGCTTACATGTGTATAGGGTTGGAAGGAATTTTTTAAGGCTTTCCCAGACAAAAAATTAGCACCCTAAGGCACAAAGTGCATCTTTATAGCATATCCCAAGGAAAAAAGGGATACTACCTATACTTCCCATCAGATAAGAAAGAGAATGTCACCAAAAAATTCGTCATTCTTGAGAGGGAACACATCCTAAAAAAAGATAGTGGTGGCAAGATTAACTTAAATGAAGTTGATTCTCAAGATACACAAGAGTTGGTACAGGAACAGGTTCTATAGGTCCCCATGGAAGTAGTAGTTCCTAAAACAAAAGTACTACATAAGAGCACAAGAGAGGTAAGAGAACCAGATAGATATGGTTTTCTAGTCACTGAAGATGGTGACTCGTTATTGGTTGATAATGATGAACCTATCTCCTAAAAAGAGGTAGTATAGAGATCATAAGTTGTAAGATGGATAGAAACTATGAATTCTGAAATGGATTCCATGTATCAAAACCATGTTTGGGTTCTATTCGATGCACCAGTTGATGTAAATCCCATTAGATGAAAATGGGTATTCAAGAGGAAACTGGGCATAGAAGGTAAAGTAAATACCTATAAAGAGAGGCTAGTGGATAAAGGGCTTAAACCACGTCAAGTAATTGACTATTATGAAACCTTTTCATCAGTTTCTATTTTTAAATCTATTGTAATTCTACTTACTATAGCAGCTTACCATGACTATGAGATTTGAAATATGGATGTCAAAACTGCATTCCTTAATGGGAACCTTCAAGAAGATGTCTATATGGAACAACTATAAGGGTTTATGACTCCAGATGATTCCAAAAGGATTTTAAAGTTACATAGATCCATTTATGGATTGAAGAAAGCATCCTAGTCATAGAACATTAGATTCGATGAAGCCATAAAAGAATTTGGTTTTATTAAGAACAAATGTGATCCATGTGTTTACAAGAGGTTTAGTGGAAATATAGTCGTTATCCTAGCAGTATATGTTTATGAAATATTACTTATTGGAAATGACAAACCAGTATTATAGTTTGTTAAGGACTGGTTAAATAAGTGTTTCTACATGAAGGAATTAGGTGAATCAACCTATATTATAGGGATCAAGATAATTTGTGATAGATCTAATATGATTCTTGGAATAATTGAAAGTACATATGTTTACTAGATAATAAATAGATTTATTATGGAACAATCAAAGAAGGGATTGGTTCTAGTGTCACATAGTTTACATCTTTCTAAGAAAATGTGTCCTTAAACACAATAAGAGAAAGAGAGAATGATTAAGATACCATACACTTAAGTGATAAGATAAATCATGTATGCCATGTTATGTACTAGAATTGATGTTTTCCATGCATTGATCATGGTAGGAAGATATCAAGCAGATTGAGGAGAACTTCATTGGTACATTATTAAGGTTATCCTTAAGTATCTGAGAAGAACTAAGGATATGTTCTTAGTTTATGTAGAAGATGAGGATATGGTCACCAGGGGTTATACCGATTCTAGTTTTTAGATAGATTATAATGATATAAAGTCATAGTTAGGATATGTTTTCTATCTCAACGAAGGAGCTGTGAGATGAAAGAGTTCAAAGCAGCTAGTTGTCACTGATTTTACAATGGAGTCTGAGTATATAGAAGATTCTGATGTAGCCAAGGAATCCATTTGGATATGAAACATTGTTTAGAATATTGATGTGGTACCTAGTAGTAAATACCCTATCATGTTGTATTGTGATAATACTACAGCAGTGACTCTTGCAAAAGAGCCAAGGTCACACCAATTGATTAAGCATATACTCTGGAAGTATCACATATTGAGGGATTTTTATCATAGGGTGAATTTGCAGTAAGAAGAGTACCCAAAGAATAGAACAAGGTAGACCCCTTGACTAAAGGCTTATCTCAACAGAATCATGTTTATCATGTGAGATCTAGAAGATTGAATATTTTTAGCAGTTGTATTTAGTGAAAGTGGGAGTCTGTTGGAGTTGGTGCCATAGAACTATTTTTTTGTACTTTATGATAACATGTAGTCATGGTTTTTGAATATTAATGAACTCATTATCTCATCATGATTGTTATTATGCATAACACAGTATGTGATAATGTTATAAGAGTATATTTTTCACGAAAAGGTCACATTAGTTCCCCACTATGATGGGAACCCAGAAGAGCTACGACACTATTCTTGAATATATTTTCTACATCCAGATGATATCATTTGAGGCACAAAAATGATATAGGCTATCAGGGTTGGATACTCACAAGAATTTGAGGCACATTCTCATGGTGTACACCCTTGGTAATATCCAGTAGGATATTATGAGAACGAGACCCTCCAGTAGAAAATTCACATTTATATGTGTTATTGGATGTTCCTATATGTGGATGTGTGTATTGATACTTAGACTTTAAGATTGTTATTAATAAGTATTATGAGTCGTATACTTTTATGTATTGATGAAAACCATGATGACAGATGTTTGCAGTGAGGTAGGATACATTGGGTGTGTCATGAGTAATATTGTGTTAATGAATAATGTGAGAAAATATTTTCCCTTATGTTCTTTAATGAAAGTTGATATCTCAGGACCTTTGATGGAAATTGATATATCCTAAATAAATCCATGGACATGGTGTTCTATAGGCAAGTTTAATTTCCGGGAATTCAAAGAAAGAGACTTTGAGCACATAGGTTGATGACACCAGTATGCAACCTTCTTGATTAGATATATCGTGATAAAAGGATTTTATTACACAATAAGTGTCCAAATGAGGTATTATGTTGTTGTGATATTAAATTCTTTCTTTATGGGTTCCTTGGAATGTTACTAAATGCTAAACTTGGACTTTAGGTTACATCACTTAATGCCACTAAGAAAGAGGCCTAGAGGGTCACATACTAAGTGTACCCAGAATCTCAGTTAAATAATATATTATTAGTTATTATTTAAAAATCGGAATAAATATTATTCTCACACGTGGTTTAATAATTATTCATTTTTGATTGATCAAATATATTCTGTCACGAGTTATTTGAGAGAATATAACGTGAGTGGAATATTTAATAAATATTTATATGCTATTTAGTGAATATAATATTTATTTATTTATTTATTGGCGAATAATGCAGTGATATTTATTTAATAAATAAATATACATTATTAAAGACCCGATAAATATTGTGGAGTAATGAAGGACTGAGTTTAATGGTTCAGTGAGAAATAATAAATATTGAATATTATTTGATTAAATAATATTTAATTTAATTCATAAGTTAAGCGTATGTTGAGAAATAATAATAATAATAATATTATTATTTAACATGGGGTTTCATAGGGATTAAATAAATATTAAAGATAAATTGTGCAATTATTTTATTTCAGCCCTAGTGATATATAAACCCAATTATACTATTTTCTTATAGAGCTAATTCATTTTGTTTGGTTGTTCATAAAGAATTTGGAGAATCCTCTCAATCCCTAGATAACTCCTATAAAAACCCGGGTTTTGAGCCTGTAAGACTTAAATTTTCTTGATGTTATTCTAGAGCAGGGCGTTCAGACGACGCGTGATTCCGAGCCCCGGTGTGACCATAATTAAATTTTAAGTGCGTTCACACTAGACATGCCAAATAAACAGAATAACTCCTAAACGATTGCTCAGATGAGAAAACTGAGGGCACTATTGAGTCTGGAGCGTTCCGTTTACCCTAGGAGGGGTGTAACTTTCGCGGGCGTGGCCCTTCTAGGGAAAACGCTACCAGGGGTGTTTTCGTAATTTAGAGGCCTCGGGCATGAACTTTACAACTTCTAAAAGGAGGCTTGGATTAAAATTCTGATACCTCCGTTGCGCTCAGAACGTGGATTTTACCTTAGAGGCGGCTTAACCCCGACCCCGCCGAAAGTTCGGGTACGAGGCCTATTGGTGGGTGTTTAAGTGTTTCTCTACTTAAACACTTCTCCCCCCATTCTTTCACCCTTGGATTTTCTCTGGCGAAAGCTCCCCCAACAAGGGAGCAACCTCCTCCAAGATTCCCGTCCTCTCCGGCAAGGCGGTGGCGGCTCCGATGGACCGTTCGGGAAGCGACGGGCTACGCCCTGCGAGGTAGGTTTGTTGCGTTACAGTTTTAAATTTATGCATCTTCCTTGAATTAAATTCATTGCATCGAAATGCTGTCCAATCATCGATCAAACACCATAGATTATTAGGGATCGATCCGAGCTTTCCAACTCTTTTTTCGGATAAAAAATCTGAGTCCTAGGGCGTCTGGGGGAGCCCCGGGAAGTTTTTTGGCCAAACTTGGTTTTCCGGCGGTCCCAGGCGGCGGTGGCGTAGATCCCAGGCGGCGGGGCAGCGCGGCTCCTAGGCGGCAGCACGTCGCGTCTCCCAGGCGGCGGCGTGGCTCCCAGGCGGCGGCGCGGCACGACTCCCAGGCGGTGGCACGACACGGCTCCCAGGAGGTGGTACGACGGGCGTCTACGGGGGACCGGCGTGGCGGGCGGAGGTCGCCGGTGCGGGGTGCGACGGGGGTCGCGGCACGCGACCCCGAGCGAGAGACCGAGACCCGCCTTTGGAGGGTCTCCATGGGGGACAACGACCGGCCACGAGGGCCGGTCGACGCGGGTGGTCCGCGGGGCAGCGGGCTGGACCAGTCCAGCCCTAAGGGGTTAACCCCCTTGTCTTCGGACATCCGTAACTTTCACTACGGGTGTCCGTTTTGTGTGTCTTCCATGGAAGTGCAATCCTTGTCTTGAGACAAATATTTTGAGATGGTCTCGGGGATTTTTTTTAATTCTCGAGACGGGGGGCTTGGTGGCACGACACGCCCGTTAAGTATTGTTTAGCGCCTCGCCGAGATCCTTCTTTCGAATGGTGCGAACACATCCGAAGTCCTTTTTAGGCACCGTAAGCGGTGTTGTAACCCTGGCGTCGAGATGATGTAGTCTAGGGTGGTTTCAGGCGTTGAAGCTGGAGTTGAAGCGTGGGCCCCACGGTCCGTCTTTGAAGCTGTGTGCAGCGTACTGCGACTTTTTCATCAGACATCCGTTCGGGGTGAGTGAATAGTCTTTTTGGCGTGTTTTTTCAAAGGCATCATGATGGCGCAGTTCACCCGACCTTTTTCGGGACCGAGGTGTGGGCCCCACGAGACGTCGTATGGGCATAAAGTGGTGTTGAATAACT
Organism: Viscum album; assembly: GCA_963277665.1. NCBI lineage: Eukaryota > Viridiplantae > Streptophyta > Magnoliopsida > Santalales > Viscaceae > Viscum > Viscum album. Next base: position 1,069,298,774 of record OY728121.1, on the reverse strand, counting down.
TTTTCATTGGGAGTCCATTTCCAGCAAGTAAATAGTCTATCTCGCGTGTTTTTCCGTAAGGATTACAACGGTGTAATCTGTTTGGGCGTGCAGAGCTTCTTTCGAGATCTCATTAAATATGGAAACATGAAAGGGAGTTGGTCGGTGGTTCCTTTGACGCACTCCGACCCAACGCAAGGTCGCGATGTTAGTGACACCCAGAGATGGTTCGGGCAGTGCAGAGTTATCAGACCAGTTTAGGGTTTACCCTCTAGTGGGGCTGGGTAGTGGGTTACCCACCGGCGTATCAGGGCTTACCCTCTAGCGAGGCTGGGCAGTGGGTTACCTATTGACCTTAGGGTTTACCCTCCAGCCGGGCTGGGCAGTGGGTTACCCATTGAATTTACGGTTTACCCTCCAGTGGGGTTGTGCAGTGGGTTGCCCAACGACCTTTTAGGGTTTACCCTCAAGTAGGGCTAGGTAGTGGGTCACCCGACAATCTTTTGGGGTTTACCCTCCATATGGGATAGGCAGTGGGTTACCCGACGACTTATTTCAGACTCAGCCCTTTCTATGAGGCTAGTTAAGGACTTTTCTCCGTGATTACCAGAGCGGTACTCTTGGTTGTACGGTTCAGTGATGAGACTGCTTTGGCGTGCAAGACTTTTGGGCATCAGTGATGGATCTCCTTAGAACTCTTGGCGACTTTTCTTGGTCTGATCTTGGATATATATACCCCCTTACACACTCATTCAGGTTTCTTGTTGAGAACATATATATACACCATAATTTCGTTCCCTCTCCTTGGGTTCAGTAACCCTCCTTCTAGGAGTGGCGAAGACACATGGGGTATGCCATGTGCTTTCCATGTCTAGCTCCTCTTGGTCAGAAGATCCTACTTCCTTTCTCTTGTTGGGTTGAGCTGCACTCTATTTACTGTACTCTTTCACTGTTCTTTGTTCTATCTACTGCTCACCGTTTTTGTTACTTCCTTTGTTTCTCCCTTGAGATTTCGGGGCATCCTACTGAGTATCTTTATACTCACCCCTTCTTGGGCTTTGACCGCACTTGGTGTGCCCTTGAAGACGAAGGACATGTCGATCGAGACTAAGAAGGAGCGTAGAGGACACAAGATCTTGGGCTGCGTTCAGTGGTCATAGTAGTACTTTCAGGTGTGAGACTCACCAGCTGTTTACTTTTGTTTAACTGTTGTTGAGTTGTGGAACCTTTCAGGTTGGGCGTGTGTTTTTCCCTTTTTTTGATCAGTTATATTGTCAGTACTTTTTAGCACTTTACTTGTTCTATTTAGAATTTGATGCATGACCGTGGTTGGGTTATAGTTGTTTGTCCTTCGGTTTTCTTTTGACTCTGCACTTCTGCATCAAGTGGGTTGTGTGTGTGTGTACAGGTACTTAGGAAAAGGCCTCCCCAATATTGTTATGCCTCCAGCGCTTGTCACCAGCCCCTGGCCTATGGAGCCGGGCTTGGGGTAGTTGCGGCTCGAGACTGGTAGGATCGGGTCGTGACAAAGTGGTATCAGATGTGGTTTATTCCTTAGGGCGTTGTTCGAACGTCCCTAAAAAGGAATTGGTTGGGATTTAGGGAAATAATGTCAACGTTTCCCGAGAGCGGCTCTCAGGCCAGGGAGTCCAGTTATGGTATGGGAGACCAGTGTATCCATTCACCAAGACCCTAATAACCCTCTTGTCGACTCGGCACGCTAAGACATTTGTTGCAGGGAACTTTGGAACATGCATCCGGTAGGATTGAGTCTTTGAATGTCCTTGTTGAGTCAGCTCCCCTTTGTTTTTACTGATATATATATATATATATATATATATGCTCATCTGATCATGGTAATCCTTGATAATTTTTAGGATTCCCCCACGACAGTAGCCAGCCAGGTTACCCTCTCGAGTTCGTGATGATGACCTAGCGAGCGAAGAGGTGTCAGTTTAGGGACCCTCACATGATCCCCTTACGCCCAGTGCTTCAGCAGTAGCCCCTACACCTGGAGAGTGGCAATTGGTACCGACAGCATAGGTTGAGGTTGAGCGCAGGCTGAGTGCGCTCTGAGACTTCCAGTGTTAGCGGCCGCAGAAGTTCTACGGGGACCCAGATCCCTAGGTAGCGGAAGACTGGCTAGAGTTTGTGGACCGAATTTTCAGGCTGGTACGGACACCAGCGGACCAGATGGTTTCCCTAGCTTCCAGCATTTTCCTCAGGATGGTTGGGCGTTGGTGGGGGTTGGTTACGCAGACCCACTACGAGTCGTTTCTCACATGGGATAGCTTCCAACAGCTCTTCCGAGAGGAGTACTCCCCCTCTTGTTTATGCTCCATTTGGATTCAAGAGCTTCTGTAGCTGAAGCAGGGGGGATGACCGTGGCATAGTACTCATCCCGGTTTATCAATCTGACACGCTACTCGCAGGATATAGTCCGCGATAGTTACTTTTGGGCACGAAAGTTTGAGCAGGGTCTTCACAGAGAGATCCGTGCTAGTGTAGTTCCCCTATGCATCCCTACTTATGCTGGGGTGCTAGAGAGGGCGCTCGTGACAGAGAGATTCTTGGCTGAGGGACACCAGCTGACAGGGCCTAGCAGTGGCCGCTTCAGAGCAGAGTCTTCAGTAGCAGGAAGGCAGTAGAGAGCAGAGCCTCAGTCGAGGAGACCCTTTCGTGAGATGACTCAGGGGCAGGGTCGTACACCGCAGTGGCACCATAGAGCACCGGTGTAGTTAGGAGAGAGCCGGTGCTATGCTTGTGACGGACGAGGTCACCTAGCACAGGACTGCCAGACTAGGCATACCGAGCAGCTGTGGCAGGCAGTGGGCACACCGTAGTGGCAGAGGCAGTGGTGTGACCAGGGATCCCCCAAGCGAGGATAAGGTGGACCTCAGGGAGGCGGAGCAGGCAGAGCGGCAAGACTTAGAGGTGGGGGACGACGTTTTGAGGTCCTTCCACCGCCACCACTGGGCGGCCCACGCCAGGCTTAGGGAGCTGGCGGTAGGGGCCGTGGGTAGCTTCAGGCTATGGGTGTTCATGACCCCCCAACACACGAGATGGTCTGAGGTACACTTTGTGTTTACTCTATGCTTGCTTCAGTACTAGTATAAACAGACTCCAACCACTCTTTTATATCACTGCTTTTGGTATGGGAGTTGAAGCTTCCAGTAGAGGCGCTGACACCTGTGCTTAGCCTCGAGGTTCCTATGAGAAGTGCCTCGTTGGTGACCTTTATCTGAAGACAGTGCAAACTATCATTCAGAGAAGATAGTTTCACATGTGACCTACTCATCATCATGATGTAACCTTATGACGTCATCTTGGGCATGAATTGGCTTTCCATGGTTCACGCCCAGATTGACTGTCGGCGCAGACTAGTCAGATGCGTCCGTTCTGATGGGAAGAGGTTCACCATCCTTGGTGAACGAGACCTCATGGTAGAGCAGACCGGTACTATGAGCAGGAGACCACGACCTTTTTCTCACCAGTTGTAGAGCATGGATCTTGGAGCAGCAGACACTACAGGCACCTGGATCCCTACCATTGTAGAGGACTACATGGACGTCTTTCCTGAGGATGTCCTGGGACTACCTCTGAGGCGTGAGATGGATTTCTGCATTGACTTGTAGCCGGGGACTGCCCCGATATCTTGTGCGGATTATCGGATGGCACCCACATAGATTCGGGAGCTATGACTTCAGCTGGACGACCTTCGTGAGAAGGGATTCATCAGGCCTAGTGTGTCCCCCTAGGAAGCTCCAGTTTTGTTTGTGAAAAAGGAAGATGGGAGTCTGCGGCTTTGTGTAGATTATCGTCACCTGAATCAGGCCACAATAAAGAACAAGTACCCTTTTCCAAGGATCGACGACCTCTTCGACCAGCTGAGAGGTGAAAAGTGGTTCTCCAAGATTGATCTCCGATCCGGCTACCACCAGTTGCGGGTTCGTGAGGCTGACATCCCGAAGTTGGCTTTCCGTTGTCGTTATGGGCATTACGAGTTTCTGGTGATTCCCTTTGGCGTGACGAATGCCCCCACCATTTTCATGGCTTTGATAAACCAGATATTCCAGCCATACTTGGACTGTTTTGTGGTTGTCTTTATTGAAGGCATACTCTTCTAGTTTGCGATGGAGGAGGATCACACAGAGCATTTGAGGACGGTCCTATACTTACTCCGGGAGCACCAGCTATATGGGAAGCTCTCGAAATGTCAATTATGGATTCATGAGGTTCAATTTCTAGGGAATGTCATATTGGAACAGGGTTTGGCCGTAGATCCCGCAAAGATAGAGGCAGTGCTTGCTTGGGATCCACCCAAGAATGCATCTGAGGTGCGGAGCTTCCTTGGCTTGACAGGGTACTATAGGAGGTTCGTGGAAGACTTCTCCAGGATTGCTGCCCCTTTTTCCACATTGACACGGAAGGGACGACCTTTCACCTTGACTGATCAGTTCCAGAAGGCCTTCGAGGAGTTGAGGCAGAGGCTGACTAGTGCTCTAGTGTTGAGGCTGCTAGAGGAGGGTGTTGAGTTCATGGTATACTATGACGCTTCAGGAGCTGGGCTCGGGTGCGTGCTGATGCAGCAGCGGGAAATGATTGCATATGTGTCAAGGTAGTTGAGGCCCCATGAGCAGAATTATGCGACCCACGATTTGGATCCGGCAACCATGGTCTTCGCCTTGAGGTTATGGAGACACTACCTTATGGGTGAGCGTTTTGTAGTCTACTCAGACCACCAAAGCCTCAATTACATCTTCACTCAGAGGGATCTAAATCTAAGGCAGAGGTGCTGGCTGGAGTTTCTCCAGGAATATGATTTTGAGATAGTCTACACTCCAGGGAAGGGCAACATAGTAGCAGATGCCCTTAGCAGGAAGTCTCAGGCTCGTCTAGTGCGGGATGCTTCAGATCAGTTGGCTTCTCTACAGCTGACCTTGGTGGAGCAGGAGGGTACAGATTTTCTGTAGTCGTTGGTGTTGAATCCTTCGCTCCTTGAGTGTGTGATAGAGTCACAATTAGGGGATGTCGACAGCGAGGTACTGCGTGATCAGATATCCATGGGCGACGCACCCGATGGGTATTCTGAAGGAGGGAATCATGAGATCCTATTCCAGGGGCGAGCTGTAGTACCAGTGGAGATGCAGGAGGAGGTGATGTGGGAGTTCCACACTTCTCCCTTGGCTGTACATCCCGGTGTGGGGAAAATGTACAGAGAACTTCAGCGGCAGTTTTGGTGGTCTAGCATGAAGAAGATCGTAGCTGAGTTCGTTTCTCAGTGTCTTACCTGTCAGTAGGTGAAGGCAGAGCATTAGGTTCCGGCAGGGTTGTTGCAGCCCCTTGATATCCTAGAGTGGAAGTGGGATGGAATATCTATGGACTTCATCACAGAGCTTCTGCGCATAGCGAAGGGCCATGATTCCATTTGGGTGATAGTGGACCGAATCACGAAGTCGGCACACTTCCTTTCCATCAGGGAGCAGAGCTCGGTGGAGAGTCTAGGGAAGTTGTACATTTGGGAAATCATCTGCCTTCATAGAGTACCCTCGACGATCGTCTCTGACCGTGACACGCGGTTTACATCGTGATTGAGGCGAGGCCTACAAGAGGCATTCGAGACTCGGCTGCGGATGAGTACAACCTTTCACCCCCAGATTAATGGGAAGACCGAGCGCACTATCAAAGTGTTGGAGGATATGCTCAGGGAGTGCATGTTAGACTTTGGCCTGAGTTGGGAGGATCACCTGCCCTTGGTAGAGTTCACGTACAACAACAGTTACCACTCTACTATCAGTATGACACATTTTTAGGTCCTCTACGGGAGACCCTGCAGATCACCATTTTGCTGGACAGAGGTTGAGGAGACCTCCCTCATGGGCCCAGATTTAGTGCAGGCGACGACGGAGAAGGTGTAGGTCATTCGTGAGCGGATGAGGATGACACAGAGCAGACAAAAGTCCTACGCAGACCATCATCGCAGGCCTTTAGAGTTCGACCAGGGGGACTATGTCTTTTTGAGAGTCTCCCCGCAGTGTGGAACACAAAGGTTCGGCCGGGGAGGCAATTTGTCCCCGAGGTTCATTGTGCCCTTTGAGATCGTGCGCAGGGTTGGTGAGGTTGCCTACCGTCTTGCTCTACCCCCATAACTAGAGAGAGTGCATGACGTCTTCCACGTGTCGCAGTTGAGGAAATACGTGCACGACCCCACTCACGTTATCGACTAGGGAGAGATGGACATTGAGGATGGATCCACCTCTACGGAGCACCCGGTGGCGATTGAGGACCGACGGGAGTGGACACTGCGTGGACGGACCATTCCTTTGGTTCGTGTGCTGTGGAAGAACGGGAGGGTGCATGAGAGCACCTGGGAATGGGAGAGCCAGATGCGGGCTCAGCATCTCGAGTTGTTTTTGTAGTTTTGTTTTTCGGGGACAAAAAACATGAAGGAGGGAATGATGTAAGAACCCGGGTTTTGAGCCTGTAAGACTTTGAAATTTTCTTGATGTTATTCCAGAGAAGGGCGTTCAGACGGCGTGTGATTCTGAGCCCCGGTGTGACTAGAATTAAATTTTAAGTGCGTTCACACTAGACACGCCAAATAAACAGAATAACTCCTAAACGGTTGCTTGGATGGGAAAACCAAGGGCACCGTTGAGTCCGGAGCGTTCCGTTTACCCTAGTAGGGGTGTAACTTTCACGGGCGCGACCCTTCTGTGGAAAACACCACCAGGGGCATTTTTGTAATTTAGCGGCCTCAGGCTTGAACTTTACAACTTCTGAATGGAGGCTCGGATTAAAATTCCAAGACTTCCGTTGCGCTCAGAATGTGGATTTTACCCTAGAGGCGTCTTAACCCCGACCCCGCCGAAAGTTCGGGTACGAGGCCTACTGGTGGGTGTTTAAGTGTTTCTCTACTTAAAAACTTCTCCCCCCATTCTTTCACCCTTGATTTTTCTCTGGTGAAAGATCCCCCCAAAAGGTAGCAACCTCATCCAAGCTTCCCCTCCTCTCTGGCAAGGCGGTGGCGGCTCCGGCGGACCGTTCGTGAAGCGACGAGCTACGCCCTGCGAGGTAGGTTTATTGCGTTACGATTTTAAATTTCTGCATCTTCCTTGAATTAAATTAATTTCTTTGAAATGAATTCCAATCATTGAGAGAATACCATAGATGCGTAGGGCTCGATCCGAGCTTTCCAACGCTCTTTTTCGGATCGAAAATCCGAGTCCCGAGGCGTTCGGGGGAGCCCCGGGAAGTTTTACGGCCAAACTTGGTTTTCCGGCGGTCCCAGGCGACGGCGGAAAGCTCCCAGGCGGCGGTGGCGTGGCTCCCAGGCGGCGGCGGCATGACACGGCTCCCAGGCGGCGGCACGGTGGGTGGAGGTCGCCGGTGCGGGGTGCGACGGGGGTCACTGCGCGCGACCCCGAGCGGGAGACCGAGACCCGCCTTCGGCGGGTCTCCGCGTGGGACAGCGACCGAACACGAGGGCTGGTCGGCATAGGTGGTCTGCGGGGTAGCGGGTCGGCCCACATGGAACGGCCGTGGCCGGCGTGGGCTGGCCCAGGCCAGGGGGACTGGCTGGACCGGGCCGGTCCAGCCCCTAAGGGGTTAGCCCCCTTGTCTTCGGACACCCGTAACTTTCACTACGGGTGTCCGTTTTGTGCGCCGTCTGCGGCAGTGAAATCCTCGGCTCGAGACGGAGATATTGAGATGGTCTCGTGGATTTTTTTTAATTCCCGAGATGGGGGGTTTGGTGGCGCGACACGCCTGTTAATTATTGTTTAGCGCCTCGCTGGGATCCTTCTTTCGGATGGCGCGAACACATCCACAATCTGTTTTAGGCGCCGTCCACGGCGTTGTAACCCTGGAGTCGAGACGATGTAGTCCAGGGTGGTTTCAGGCATTGAATCTAGAGTTGATGCGTGGGCCCCATGGTCCTTCTTTGAAGCTGTGTGCAGCGTACTGTGACTTTTTCATCAGACGCCCGTTCGGGGCGAGTGAATAGTCGTTTTGGCGTGTTTTTACGAGGGCATCACAATGACACAATTCGCCCGACATTTTTCGGGACTGAGGTGTGGGCCCCATAAGACGCCGTATGGGCATAAAGCGGTGTTGAATAACTTTTTTGTCAGGAGTCCGTTTCCAGCGAGTAAATAGTCTATCTCGCGTGTTTTTCTATGAGGATTACAATGGTTTAATATGTTTGGGTGTGCAGAGCCTCTTTTGAGATATCATTAAATGTAAAAACATGAAAGGGCATTGGTCGGTGGTTCCTTTGACGCACTCTGACCCAACGCATTGTCACGATGTTACCGACACCTAGAGATGGTTTGGGTAGTGCGGAGTTATCAGACTAGTTCAGGGTTTACCCTCCAGCGGGGTTGGGTAGTGGGTTACCCACTGGCGTATCAGGGCTTACCCTCCAGCAAGGCTGGGCAGTGGGTTACCCGTTGACCTTAGGGTTTACCCTCCAGCTGAGCTGGGCAGTGGGTTACCCATTGACTTTAGGGTTTACCCTCTAGTGAGGCTAGGCAGTGGGTTGCCGGACAACCTTTTAGGGTTTACCCTCCAGCAGGGATGGGCAGTCGGTCACCCGAACCTCCAGTTGGGCTGGGTGGTGGGTTACCCAATGACTTCTTTCAGACTCAACCTTTTCTATGAGGCTATTCAGGGACTTTTCTCCGTGATTACCAGAGCGGGACTCTTGGTTGTACGGTTCAATAATGATATTTCTTTGGCGTGCGGGACTTTTGGGCATCACTGATGGATCTCCTTAGAACTGTTGGCAATTTTTCCTGGGCTGAGCTTGGAGATAGAGATCCCCTTACACACTCGTTCAGGTTTCTTGTTGAGCATATATATATATACACCCTAATTTCTTTCCCTATCCTTGGGTTCATTTACTCTCCTTCTAGGAGGGGCGAAGACACATGGGGTATGTCACGTGATTTCCATGTCTAGCTCCTCTTGGTCGGACGAGCCTACTCCCTTTCTCTTTTTGGGTTGAGCTGCACTCTATTTACTGTACTCTTTCACTGTTCTATGTTCTATCTACTGCTCACTATTTTTGTTACCTCCTTTTTTGCTCCCTCGAGCTTTCAGGGCATCCTACTGAGTATCTTTATACTCACCCCTACTTGGGATTTTCCCGCACTTGGTGTTCCCTTGCAGACGGTGGGCAGGTCGATCGAGACTATAGAGGAGCGTAGAGGACACATGAGCTTGGGCTGCGTTCAGTGGTCGTATTAGGACTTTCAGGTGTGAGACTCACCAGCTATTTAATTTTGTTTACCTGTTTCTAGGTTGTGGAACCTTTCGGGTTGGGCACATGTTTTTCCCTTTTTATGCTCAATTATCTTGTTAGTACTTTTCATCACTTTACTTGTTCTATTTAGAAGTTGATGCATGACTGTGGTTGAGTTATAGTTGTTTGTCCTTCGGTTTTCTTTTGACTCTGCACTTCTGCATCGAGTGGGTTGTGTGTGTGTATAGGTACTTAGGCAAAGGCCTCCTCGAGATTGTTATGCCTTCGGCACTTGTCGCCAGCCCCTGGACTATGGCGGCAGGCTTGGGTTAGTTGCGGCTTGAGACCGGTAGGGTCGGGTCGTGACAACTCCATTCTCCAAGAATGCTCCCAAGAATAGAGAACGATATTCCTCCCCCTCCCACTCTCAAGTCAAGAGAGATAAAGGAAAATGATTTGGAATTAGTTCTCCTGGATATCAAAGGAGGATGAAAAAATGATGGTATCTTTCGTGCTAGCACTCAGAGATTCCTACGGTGACATTCAAAGAATTTTGGAACACATGTGGATCACCGCTAGAGAGAATATTCTCTTGATTACTGCAATGCAATGATAGTGCAACACATATCTCTTATTATATTCATCAATGAAGAAATAATTACAACAAGTAAATTATTTAATTAATTAAATTAATTATAAATAATATGTGATGATCCTCCATTTGTTTTCGATATAATTTCAATTGTATGTTTTCCTTGATTCAATTATGTTGATCAGATCATTTATCATCATCTAGATCTCAGATTGATCATCGATCATGAAAAAAAGAAAAGTTGGGCATGACCCATCACATACTTCCTCTGTGCCCAGAACCTACAGATATAAATTGAAGTAAAAAAGAAAAATGAAAAAGCGCACATATATAATCACAATGTAAAGGTTCACACACACAAATATGAAAACATATATTATAATATTAGAGATAAAAGTTTTTTTTCATTATTATGTTAGCATATATATGGGTTACATGTACAAGTGATCAACGATCTAGATTAATCTCAGTAAATATAAATGAAGCTTATCAAGAAACCTCAATGGGAAAAAAAATTGATGAAAATAATTTTTTTCATGACCCACCCCCACTTGGAACCCCTCCTGGGTCTGTAGTGAAGATGAGAGTGACCCTAAAACCTTACCTCCAATAGGCCCTGGGTTGATGATTGGACTGATGGTATAAATCATACCATTTGGGAATTACCATCAAAAATCCCCATATCATATAAAGGAACCACCAATCAGTTCCATAATATAAAATCAAAACTAATATCCCCTGACACATGAAATGTCATACATATACCATGTCTCAAAAAATGAAATACCAAAAGAAAACTCCTATGGTAACAACTCTGGCAGCAACCCTAAGCACTAAGATAGTAATGTCTATCTCGATCACTAAATCCCTCCTAGAATCCTAAAAAATAGATTTATATATATAGGGGTGAGCATACATGTATACTCCATAAAATCCTCCTCAATACCTCTCATGAAAATGTGGAAAAAGCATACTAATTACATAGTGAATAAATAGTAGAACCAACACACACCTAACCAAGTCAACTATCACCCAACCTCACCAAGGCTCACTCACCCAATAATGCATCCAAATATAATAACCATTGAATATAAACTAAAATAATTAATGGAATATTTATTTTAGGTGTATTTATCTTCCATGTAGATTCATTAATAATACTTCAATATGAATGGATTAAATGGACTGAATATTCACTCAATGGGTTCAATGAACAAATGAAAATAGGAATTAATGTATGTCGATATGTTGAATATGGATGACGTATTTCATTAAATGAAACACTTCAAGGATGACTATATAAAGTGATGAGATCTCTCCTTTTGAAAAAGTCCATTTGTCTACAAGCCTATTCAAACTCTTTTCCTTATCATAGATTATTCATCACATTTAGTGAAGACTCTAGCACATATTCAAGTGTAAAAGAGTCCTTTGATTGAGATCAGGGTCCACAAGCTGGTGTACCACCTTCGGAGGCAGGAGGTTTTTGTCTGCTACTCTCATGATCTTCATCAAGCATACTATATCAATGTTTGAAGTTGAATCTTACTATAATCTAGGTACACATTTCATGTTCTTAATTTATATTACACATTGATTATGTTGAGGATAAATCATATTTTTGGGTTTTACTTCCATTTCCATGTCCATATGATGGACATTGAAAACCCAACAATGGTACTAGAGTAGGATTATTTGACGAATCAATGTGTTCATTTTATTATTTAATGAAGAACTCGTTTTACAAATTATAAAATGGGATATTTCAAGCTTAGAAATAAATATGAAAATTCATATTTATATTCAATAATTAAATTAAAGGTTTATTTAATTATTTATTATTTTATGTTATTTATGTTTATAAAATAGTTTAGAAAATGGAAATAATATTAATAATACAGGCTTAATAAAATTGTTTAATTAACCTTTTTTGAATATTAAAATTTCATATTTATTACTCTTTTTTATGAAAATAAATAAATTATTTATTTTAATCAGGAAAATTCAATTATGTTTTGAATTATATTATTTATGAAATGTTTATAAATAATGAAAAGGTATCTTGGGAGTATTTTAATTTATAAAATGTTTATAAATTAAATAATTATAAAAGAGTTTATAATTAATTAAATATTTATAAAACATTTATATTCCCAAATATTAAATGTTAAAATTTAATATACCTTTTACTAAATTATATGAAATTCTTTGTGATCTTGAAATAATTTTTTTTAGATATCATAAAATTAATTTATAAAGGGTTTATAAATTACACAAATAAGGCCAAAATATAAATAAGTTTACACTTAATGAATTATTCATATTTAATTTGAAAATTTTCAAATTAAAAGGATCCTTAGTTTTAGAAATTATTTAAACCACATCAAAAATGGTTTTGATGATTAATTCAATTTTGGTTTAAATAATATTTAAATATATGATGTTTGGATTATGTAAAATGCTTACATAATGGTAATTTCATTATAGAATTGTTTATAATTCATATAATATTAAATATTTAAAGAGAAATTATATATATTTAAGACTGAAATTTTCATAACGGATGAGAATATAAAATATTTATATTTCTAATGATGAATTTTTTGTAAAATTTATAAAAGGGGTTTTATAAATTAATTAACTATACAATGTTTATGGTTAATGGATTAATTTTTTGAAACATTTATTGAAAATATGAATTTAATATCAAAGAGTTAATATTAAGAATATACTTTAACATTAATTTAATTTATAAATATTATAAATCATAATAAAGGGTATTAAAATATTTTTACCAAAAATTATATGGAATCTTTTTAATATTTAAATAAAATGTTTATTTTAGGATTATAAAAATGATTTATAAAAGTGTTTATAAATCACATAAATATGGCCAAAATATAAAATGTTTTTATATTAATAATTTTGAATTTTTAATAATTAATTAATTTGAAATTATTCAAATTAAAAGAGGAAATTATTTAAAGTAATTATTTAAACTACATCAAAAATGTTTTGATTGTTGATTTTGATCATATTTTCAAATAATAAATTGAAATTACATATAATAAATAACATGAAAGAGTTCAAATTGTATTGAGTATAAAAGAGTTTATATTCAAAATTATGGAATGTCCATAATGTTATCTAATTTATAAAAGGGTTTATAGTTAGATTTTATTTATGAATAACTCAAAAATGGTCATCTCATATTTAAATATTTAAATTGTTAATTTATTTAAAGTTTATTACCTAATTTATAAATAGTTATAAATTATTTATATTATGAATTTGTATGCTTTAGTTAAACTACTTACAAGAGATAGAGACTTGCATTATATGTTGCGTACGACTACATAAAATTTATTTTTCATCTACCTCGACCTTGTTTTGTAATTGAAGTTATTAGAATGAATTTATTTGTTTTGAATTGTTTGTTCATATTAGGTGTTATAGATTTCATGAATTGAATTCTCTCTTGAGTAAAGTCTCCCTGAGTAGAGGGACTTGTGGTCAGACCACCTACTGACCAGAAGACTTATGACTCGTCTAGAAAGGTGAATGAGGTTGATTGTCTATCTCTATAAACTTACTCATATGGAGATTATTAATATCATATAACTCTATGACTTTTATATGAAAAGTTCATATACATTATGCATATGATGCATTCAGATATGTATGAATATGTTTTGACCTCTATTTTTGGGTGAGTAACACATAACATGGGTTGTGTAAAAGGTACACATTAATATGGTTTGAATACATTAATTTTGTGGCTGGAATATATATTCTAAAAAAATCATTATAATCATGCATACATAAAAAGGAATAAAATATGAGATGATAATGATTATATAATATGTAATAATTATACATTTAATATACATATGATGTATATTAAATTGGTGAAACTTTAGAAAGAAAAACCCTCAAATACTAAGTGTGAGATTCCTTCCATATCAACTCTTGTCAAGACCTCAATCATAAAACTGGATTGGTTATACAAAAGATGGTATCCCCTGGATTATCTTATGTAAGTCAAGCAAGTTATGAGTAACTATGTATTATCATGTTGGGTAGGTCATGCCAAATATGGGTTCCCCTTAATCATACTTTGTTAGCTTATTCTTAGTGTTTTATTTAGGTTACAATAGCCGAGATACCTTAATAGGATTAGGTTAGTAAAGGAATAAAGTTGAGTATATCCATACAATTGATTTAGATAAAGGGTTATCCACTCAACTATCCAATAGTCACAACTGTTGTTATTGTGATGATTCCCTACCTAAATAACTAAGTAGTGAGAGAAACACCAAATCCAACTCATTACCTAGTGAAATGTAGATCTTGGATCCCTAGATAGATATTATGTATGTGGTCATAAATTTTAGTGGGAGAAATATAATTAAAATCACTTAATCAAAAGATATAAAAACATGATATTCTTTTGATAAAAATTTATGTTGTAGATAAAAACGCCATCATCATCAAAATAAAATTTTAAATTAATCCTTGAAATGAGAAGATTAAAGTAATAAAATCATAATACTGGTAGCTTAAGAAATTTTTTTTAAGTAAGAGGAATATTCTATATGCTAGAATAGTTCCTTCCTCAGTAACCGAGTGTTGAAGTTTTTCGACAAGAAAATCAAGATGATTATAGAAGAATGTAATGATTAATTTAAGGTTTCAAAGAAACTAAATTTTAATTGAACTAAGGAATTATAGTTTCATGTACTCAATATTATTGTGTATGTCAATAATATTAAATATTATTGAATATTATTAGAAAGACTAAATATTTCCTATAAGGCTTATTCTGGTTAAGAAATTCATCTTATTATCACTAATGGAAATTTTCCAACAATATGAACAAGTTTAAGAAAATTTTGCCTGATATCCTCAAAATGTTGAGAATAAATTAACTAGGCATATAATTTCTATGTTCTGGTACTATACAGAGAGTACAAGGAGGTAAAAGTTCAAAATTGGAAGATGAAAAGTTAGAAACTCCAATAATATTTCTTTAATAATCCAGTTAAGGTTAATTAAAACTCAAGGGTATTATTAGGAAGTTTTAATGATTCCATATTATGGGATTAACTAGAATACCTAAAGGGGTTTAGAAACTTCATGGAATGTTCATGTCAGGTATTAATGTTATAGAAATTGATTCTTCAATTTTGAAGGGCATGTGATACTAAATATATGTTTTACAAGTGTTTTAAATATGATGGAGTTTAAAATCATAGAAATAATTGAAAGGTATTATAGTTTTCATTAAAGTGATGAAGTAAACAATTTCCACATCAAAAATTTGAATGTAAAGATATTTATCAATCTTGGATGAATCTAAGCAATGGAAGTGTATCTTCATCTCACTTTTCTTATATGATAAGAGGTTTTAATAAAGATTTATGAATAACATGAGATGAATAATTTTATTAACAGGTTTATGGTTCATTAGATTCTATAAAATATTTTGAGAAATATATTAGGATAAAAATGTTTTATCTAGGATTGAGTGTTTATCCAGTTTATTAAAATATAAGGAAGATGTTCCTGCCACCCATCTATGGCATATTTTAATGAAGTCTTCTTTTGGAAATAAACTCTTTAAACACAAATAATACCATATGATATATGAAAAAAATAGTATATTTGTTAGATATTCCTTCTAAAAGGAAATAAGTTTTACTTCCTAAAATGAAAAGTAGTTTGTGTTGAGTCTTAGAAAGATATTACGAAGATAATATGGTGTCTAAGAGGCTATATGGAGTATGTTTGAACTTAGGGAAGTTCAAAGTTAAAAAATAAAAGATTATACCAGATTTAGTTTAAGTGATTATTTACTGTATATATTAAAGAGTTAGGATATGTGATAGTAATGAAAAATGTAAATAGTTACATTTAGTTACTTTGAAAAAGTGAATATCAGTATTAACTAAAGTATTATAATAGTCTAAGATTAAAAGTGATACTTCACTTAATGTCCTAAATTTTTTATTATATGTGATGATAAATAAATTTAAAGATTTATATTTAGTTGTTGTGAGAAAGTGAATTATACTTGGTATACTAAAATAATTTTTAGGATATGAAAGAAAAGAAAATGTAAATAGTTATATTTAGTTACTATAATATAGTGAATATCACTATTATTCCAACTTATTTACAAAGTGAAATTAATTTTTTTTCTAAAAGGTTTAGGATATAATGGTAAAGAGAAATGTAAATGGATGTATGTTTTTACCACAATGAAGTGAATGTCACTTTATCATAAAAGAGTTTAGGATATGCTGGATAAAAATGTAAATAGTTATATTGGCCTCAAGGAGAAATTTTGATCACATAATTTCATAATTGATGATGATGATAAACTTAGAAATAGTTCAAAATAGACAATATAAATTGACATCATAACATTTGACATTGTGAAGTAAAGGATTTTGAATATATGTTCAAATAGTTGAACATCATGAATATGATTCCTAAATCTCACTACTGTTCAAACGAGCTTTGTAAATGTTACTCACTATGAGTTTAGTGGGAGTATTTTATTAGATATCCATATAAGGATGTGATAGGAATTAAATATGGATTTAATGTTAAAAAAAACCATTACCACGATAATAACATGAGATTTATATAGAATCTATGGATATTAAACACTTAAGAGTTTGGTTGTAATGGTTTTAAATATATCATGTAATTGCAATAAAGGAAATACCCATTTATCATTCATGTGTGCAATAATTTACTTTACATGAATGATCAAATGATAAATATATCCTAAAAGTAAAAACTTTGAGTTATCCCTAATCAATGATCATCATAGAGTATTTGGTGTTGTGATGATATATTAATATTATCTTGAATATATTCTTGTCTCATTATAAAGGGTTGTATATGAGATACTAAGAATTGGTTCATGAGGTAATAAGTAGAGACTTATTAGTTGGAATGGCTCACTAAATCACATCTCATGGAATTTCATATAGTCATTAATATACTTTGGGGTGTATTCTTATTATCAATCCTTCTTACCTAAGGTTTTAAGGATACCTAATATAAGAACCTTAATACTTTGATACCCTATTTACACAAGTTAAAATATAAACTTATATAATCAGGGGTAGTTGGGTATGTTGATGATCATTTCCTCGGTTGGAGTGAAACCAAGATGTGTTTTTTCCACTTGTATGATAAGAAAATACATTTGGACCTTGACTAAATGAGATATAGGAAATTCATGGCCACGCTTAGTTGAGTCACATATGATGCGTTCAACCACTTTGATGAGGGGCATGTGATGTACTCATCTATTTGATGAATGATATGTAATGCATTCATAAACTTGGTCAATATTTTTCATAGAATCATGGAAAATGAAATAAATATACTAGATTGACTTTTCCATGTCTAGTGGTCACTAAATGTCATTTTAAAAAGGATTTCATAGGTATATATATGATGTATATGATACATCTAGTGGTGGACATGTTCTTATAAAGATACGAGTATGTCTGATGGAGATAACACTAGTCCAATTAGTATCTTGAGTAACAATGATGCTTTTATAGAGGTCTCTCTTTACTTATATTTATTAAATATAGATTTAATATTTGTTTTCAATGCTACTAATTCTCCTAGGGTCACACAGTTAGGACTCTAGATAAATATTAAGTTTTGGACAAAGTGGTTCTTCCAAAATGAAGAGAGTATGATGAAACTATATCCAAAAAAGAGTTTTGGATGGATTTATAAGGAGTTATGAAGTTTTTAACATAGTCCTTATAGATTTTAGTGCAAGTGGTAGATTTTTGAATATGAACTAAAATAATTATTTGAATATTTAATTTAGGTTAATTTATCTTCCACATGGTTTCATTGATAATAATCCATTATGAATGGATTAAATGGATTGAATATTCATTGAATGGGTTCAATGAATAAATGAAAATGAGAATTAACATATATCGATATGTTGAATATAATCGATGTGTTTCATTAAATGAAACACATCAAGGATGGATATATAAAGGGATGAGATCCCTCCCACTGAAAACATCTAATTTTCTGTAAGTCTCTCTAAATTATATTCCTACCCATAGCTTGTTCATCACATTTGGTGAAAATGATAACACCTCTTTAAGTGTATGAGAGTCCTACGATTAAGATCGGGATCCACAAGTTGGTGTACCACCTTTGGAGGTATGAGGTTTTTGTTTGTGACTCTTGTGATATTCATCAAGTATATTCTATATAAGTTTGAATATAGATCTTTTTGTAATATAGGTATACATTTTATGTTATTTATTTATATTACACATTTTTTGTCTATATAATGGACATAAAAAAACAAAAAATAACATAATATTAGAATAATACATCATTTAGGTACCATGAAACCACTTCCCAACTAGTTTGTTACTCTCACACCCCAACGAAAAACATATTGGTGCTCATAATACCTTACACATCCATACTATAACACATCATATCCCATATCACATCTATGGAACATATCACAATCATATCCTAATCATCACATATACTCCACCACATACCATATCCCAAATACATATCAAATTTCCATTATAGTAGGGTATCATGAACATGAATAAAATCAACCTCATGACCTCCTCCTACCATGCACGACCCCTGATATATATCATCATCTCAATTACATAACCAAGTCAGCCAATATATCACATACAATAACTTTAATCCATTAAAACCTGTATGCTTATACTTACCATGATCCATAAAAACTTGTACTAAACCTGGAGGGGAGATAAGGGAATAGGGAGTAGTCATGTATTCATTTCCTCACCAACTTGGATGTTTGGGGAAAACATTAGGAACCCAAAACATTTGGGCCTTAGTAAGGCGATCTGACTCAAGTGGGGTGAATATGAAATAATAAGAAAACACAACATATATATAGACAAACACAAAACAAAACTAAGGGTCCATTCCAAAACAAAACTTCCATAACCATCACAACCACCATTATACCACTGCCACACACTAACCATCACTTCCAATTACTAAACCATAGACCACCTTACCTTCCACACAAATAGACACAAAAATATCCATAATTTTCCCCATTTAATCATATCATTAAACCATTTATAGATTTACCATTTACCATCCAAATTACTTTCATTAATGAATTTATTTCTATATTTAATTTCAAACCTTTCATTATCCACAATCCACATTTAATTTCTATCTTTACCCTTTTATTCCAATTATTCACAGTTCATTAATTGTAGTGTTTATTAATTTCTAGCCCACACCCATTATAAAATTTATTATTAACAATAATATTCCATACCACCAGGAATCCATGACACATACTCACAAAAAATAAACAACCACTTCACAACCCACATCATAACACATGCTAATAACTATCATTAATTCCATAAAGGCATTACTTTTCCACATAACCAACCATTCCATCATAACAACCCAACCACCACACATTAACAACCACATCCTCCCATGACTACCATGGTAACCAGATATAACCTTCATTACTCATACACATTAAAACCCAAAACTAGCCATAATAATTTCCAACCACTTCCACATAGATCATAATAAGGGAAACTCAACAATAGTAGAAAACCAAATAAAAACAAGAAACCAATCACACCAACCAACCTCTTTTCAATCATTATTTCATAAGAATTATTTATGGTCAACATATACAATATTACCAATATTCTTAATTTATAAATATTCAATTAATTACCATATTTAAATGATTAAACTTTTATGAAAGGTTATCCTAGAGATTAAATCACAATAAATAACATATATATCACAATAATAACAATATTTTTAGTAATAAAAATAAACAACCACCAATTTTAAGAAATATCAAGAATTATATAAAACTCATGATAATCAATGTTCCCATCAAAATTAATTTATTTTGATTCATTTTATTCATTAGTTTTATACTTACCCTCCCAAAGAAAATAAAAGTACACAACTTCCATAATTTACACAAAAATAAATGGGAGTTCTTGAATCCACTACCTTAATCGAAGATTTAACTAACCATTGCGCAAGAACGAGATGAGGGAGATGATAACAAGAACCAAATAATATAAAGGGAACCTCAATGACCCAAAACACAAAAATCCTCATCAAAACCATTTCTAAAATCCACCAAAAATGGATAAAAGATATAACAAGATGGATAAAAGATATAACAAGATGCTCCTTTAATATCCTAATATTTGAGAGAAAATGAAAGAATTATGAAATAATTTGAAGGGGAGGTTGAATTTATAACTAAACTAAAATTTTAAGGCATCACTGTGTGACATGTAATGGTCACGCCGTGATGAGGATAAGTAAAATGAATCTATACAAATCACACAACAAATACCTCTTGTCTCAACCATTTAAAGGTCATTCAAATATCCTAATTTGATATAATTGAGGAAGGATCATGACGTGAAAAAAGAACTACGATGTGACAACACCCAAAAAGGCTGAACCCCAAAATATGACCTCCAGATCTCACGCTGTAATAAAAACAACCATGTCACAACATCCTCTCACTAAATAATTCAAAAAAAAACCCTAACTATTATTCAAACCATAACCAAACACACTATATCATGACCATAATACCACAAAGGCAATATGTGAGAGTACCAAAATAGTACATAAGAGTAAATATTCCAAACACAAGGTTTTTAATTTTTAAAAATCCTCTTCAAGATCCATCACACTATGATGGAGATCTCCACATCATGACCATACTTCCAACCCCAAAATAGTGCAATACCTAAATCTCATGTAATGAACCCCTAAGGCATGACACTTCAACAAACCATGACATAAAACCCCCATGTCATGATTCAACCCTTCATAGTGCGATGCACCAATATTTATAACCACCCTTTTCTCCAGCCAACTCTTTATACCATGGCACCTAAGGCCATGTCGTGACACACTCATATAAACTAAAATCTCAGCTCCAGATTTACCTTTTATCCTTTATCCTTCTCTCAACACCTCTAACACTCGAAACATGAAAAAAAATGGGCCAGAATGGTCTTGTTCATCACATTAGACACATATCAAATTATTCTCATTCTTGAGAATAAAAATAATAACTAGAAGTAAAACAAAAACTACCAACTCAAAAACCCAAAAATATACCTCTCAAACAAAACGATTCCATCACTAAAATATAAAACAATACAGGGAAAAAATAATTGAAATCAAAATAATACCAAATAATCACCTCTATCAATTCAGAATAGAATCAAACATCACAATCATTAAAGAAAAGAAAAAGTTAAAGACAACTTGGGTTACTAAGTGTGAATCTGTGACTCATGTTCCCACATACATTACTCCAAGCCACCATGCCTCCACAAAATATGAACTAGGGGAATAAATCCCTCACATAACACCTTCTCCCAATGATCTTGAATCTCACCTGACCACTCCATAAATATCATGTCACCATATTTATCTAACTACCCCAATCAATATCATGAGAGTATTTGTTAATATATTGATGAAGATGAAACACATGGAAAACATCATGGATCATTACAACTATAGGGGGATTTCTTACCGATACACCACCTCATCGACATGATCTAATATCTCAAAAGTTCTAATGAAATAGGGAAAAATATTACTTTTTTATCCAAAAATATACTTCCCACAATGAGGAAAAACCCTCAAGAACACATGGTTTTTGAACTCAAACTCCAGAGGCCTCCTCCAATATAAATAAGACTTCTAACAGCCTTATGATGCCTTCATCCACTCCTGAATCATCTGAAATTTCTTAGTCATGCTCTGCACCACATCTGTTCCAAGGAATTTTGACTCCCCAACCTTACTCCAACATAATGGATACCTGCAAGGATACCCATAAAATGACTCAAATAGATCCATTAAAATGGAATAGTGGTAGATATTATTATAGTAAAACTCAAACAAAGGTAGTTTCTTTACCCATAACCCACCAAAATCTGAGATTCGTGTATGAAACACATCCCCCATCATTTGAATATTTTTATCCTTTTCACCATACTTGCAAGGATAAAAAGTAGTTCTAAGGTTTATTTGGGATCCAAAAAAGCACACTAAAGATATCCCTAGACTTATAAGGTAAAACAAGGATCTTAATCAAAGATTATGATCCTAAATAACTTGTGAAGCTTCACTATCCCATCCACATATCACCTCATAAAAACATACACAATACTCGACTCCATGATCACCAAGAAATGAGTTGACTTCGTCAACTAGTCCACAATCACCAACAAACATTACATCCTCCTTGGGTTTGAGGGAAACATATGATGAAATCCATTGAAATTTCCTCCCACTTCCACTTAGTGAAATATAATGGCTATATAAAACCACCAGGAACATAATTATATTCCTTCACCCACTAACAGAAAAAACATTATGACACAAACTCCAACAAGGGTGAGCTATGAAACTCATGAAGAACCTCTTATTGCATCGCTGATGGAACAAAAAATCCACCCTAAAACAAAATCAGATATCGATCATCCTCTGACCATCCCTTAGGGTCAACACCATGACATATGTGACCCCGCATCACCTCTAACTACGAGTCTCCCTATTGATACTCCTTTACATATTAAAATTATGAATATTTCATTACCATCTAGTATAATAAACTTTTACCACTAGCCATGTAAGATCCAAAATCACTCCACAAGTATCTATAGACCCCTTAACAATATTTCCTCATGACTTCCTATTCAGTGAATCTTCAAAAAATACTCCCTTTACCTAAGGTGTAAGAGATATCAAAGTTATAGTCCTTCAATAACTCCATCCACCACTACTGATGTATATTAAAATCCCATTGAGAGAAGATATACTCAAACTATATTGATGAATAAAGACCCAAAATCATTCTCTAAAGAGGTAATGCCATCACAAATTCATGTAAAACACCACTACCTCTAACTTAAGATCATGGATGGCATAGTAATTCTCATAGAGATATAACTACATAGACCCATATGAGATCACCTACCTTTATTACATCAATATGAAACCCAAAATGAGATGTGAAGCATAAAATAAAACCTCAAAGATCACTCCCTCCCTTGGAAACTGAAGAATGAGAGAATTGATCATATTCCCATTTAGGTAGTCAAAATCCAACTGAAATTGATTAATCTATAAGAAAACATAGTTATTCCTATTAAAGGCTATCAATGGGGAAAAATATGAGAGAAAGCATACATGATTCTTTTATAATATCCCATGAGACCAAGGAAGCTATAGATAAAACATTCTTGGGTGTTTCCCAAGAAAAATATAACTTGATCTTTAAGTGATTGAATTCCACTCCAAGAAGAGACTCCACATGCCTAATAAAATCCCCTCAGACATCCAAAACATGTACTTGGATAACTTCCCATAGAATTGATGGCACCAAATAACTTGTAAAACAACCTTAAGATACTCAACATGATCCTCCTATAACTTTATATATATGAGGATGTTATTGATGAAAACCACCAAAAACTAATCTAGGTTCTCATGAAACATGGAGTTCATGAGGCCAATAAAAATAACTTCTTATAAATCTCTATATACATATAAAATGTAAATGGGTTAATCATGTACCAAATAACTAGATGCAAAACCTCCTCTAAATGTCATTCTCTAGGCTCCTCGTATGGTAAAATATTGGGGTCAAAGAAAATAAGATCATTGAACTTAATCCCAATCTCCTACACACTCAGGATTTCTTATTAGTGGGAGATAACTACTACCTCTTCACCAACAACATCATTGATGAAATAAACTCAGTGAAAAAATGCCTATGAAAATTATCCCAAAAAATATCTAACTCCTTATGCTCCCCATGAAATTGGATTCACCATTGGGATATAACTCCTCTTAACCGGATAACAACCAATGGAACCTAATACTTAATCTTAGCATGGATCAAGCTGAATAAAATCTCTAAATACTCCAACCAGTGCTCCATATACAAATAAAACACACTCTCCTCATACCTCACTAAGCCATGATGTTGGAACTCACATGACACCTTCCTCCAAGACTCATCCTCCTTAGTTAGGTCAACCCTTCAGTGATCAATCGAGTCATCCTGTTGTACCTTGCCAACTTGAACCACATAGATATGATGAATAATAACCATATATAAAAATAGGAAGGAAAATTAATAATCTCAATAACATGAAATTTATCTAAGTATTATTCAATCAGATTCATTTTTATTTCCCTAAGATCACCCTCATTCAAACATAAGAACAAACAAGCATAATGCACATACCTCTCCTATCTATTTAACCTATAATCAGTATTACATCCCCTTAGATATTATTAATATTAAGGTACCTATATAGGATCATAGGAGGGCTTAATAACCTATGTCATAGTCCATCTACTATGCTATGTTACACACTATGTTCATCTAATATTGTTTCCCTACCAAACCCATGTAATCCTCATCAGTTCTTCACTCTAAAAACCATCCTAAATATCATCCATACCTCTAATAACACTATATAATGACCCACCATAATTGGGAACCCCTATTTGGAATATATTAAAGATAATATTGATCCTTGAATCCCACCTCTAATAGGACACAATTTGGCAACTAGCATCAAGGGTATAAAACATACAATGAGAGAAATTACCATCATAAATCCTAGGAACATATAAATGAACCACTCAACAACTTCATAATAAAAAATGAAAATTGATATCCCATGATACATGAAATTTCATATAGATAATATTATCCAATAATGAAATAACAAACACAAACTCATATGATAACAAACCTAAGAAACAAGACAACAATGTCTAGTTCAGTTACTAAATCCCCCCTAAAAACTTGAAAAATATATTTATATATATAGTAATGTGGATACATGTATAATCAGAAGGTTAATCCTAAAGACCTATTAGGAAAATGTAGATGAATAATAATAATGACTCAATGAATAAATAGTAGAATCAATACACACCTAACTAGGTCAACTATCACCAAACCTCATTAAGTCTCACTCACCTAATAATGTATCTAAATATAATAACATAATATCAGAAGAATATATCAAAGAGGTAACCCAAAAAAACTAACCCACTAGTTTGTTTCTATCATTACCTAATGAAAAATGTATTATTTCTCCCAATACCTTCCTCAAATATGGAATCCCTCCTTTTTATTACATAACTTTTCATTTACATGGTACACACATATGTTCTTTTAAAGTTTAGTTTCTTGTAAATAAGTTACATAATACATGAAAACCTAAAAAATTATTATAATAAAATTGAAAAGATTAATCATAGGTTCATACTAATTACATTTACCACATATCATAACCTAGGGACATACATTAAAGTAAAGGGTGATCATAAGGCCCAGGAAGGGAAAGTAAGGGAAACATTTTACATGTGACCATGAGAAATATCAATAAGAACTTAAGGAATAAAGGCATGAGAAAAGAAAAAAGGAGAATATCACAATAAAAATAAAATGAATCATAACATGGATATATGGATACAAAATTTAAGTGAGAAATTAATAATCATATGACCAAGGTTTGTCATTGAGGTGTCGTAAAAATTACCAAGGTTATTCACCAAGGTATCGTAAAACATGTCATCTCTAGAGATTAAATTCTTTACCCAATGAATTGAAGCACTATCAGGGAAAAAAATTAATATGTATTAATTAATTTTATCCACATATATCATAATAAAAAATTTCATAAATAACCCATGGATAATAAAAGAAACTAGTTTCGTATCAAAATCATGACATTTTAAAAAAGTGCTTAATGAACATGATCATTATTTCATTTTTCACACAAGGAAAGGGAATAAAGGTATTATGTATGTAAATACCAGAATAAAATAAATCATTTTTAAATATTGATGAGTATACCTAGAAAATAGATAGGTTTTTTTATTCACAAAAAGAAAATAAAATAGAATTTCTTGAGGAGAAGAGAGAAATTTTGAGAAGTAAATTCAAGAGCGTAACGGGTGTAAAAAATGGTTTTAAAAAAGGGTAAAAATTGAGGGGATAAGGGTATAAAATTTATAAAAAATAATTTTTCATTAAGGTAATGAATAAAAAGTAAATAATATAGAGTTACCGTAACATTCAAAAAATATATATAAAAAGAGGTTCTTGAAACAAAGAGAAAAGAAGGATATTTCCCTTACCTTGAAGAGTTGTTCCTAAAACTTGAGAATTGAGACCTTGGGGGATTTAGGAAACATTGGGAGGTAAAAATACTAGATATTCATGGAGAATTGATTTTTAGTGAAAGAAAATGGAGAAATGGGTGGGTATTTATAGAAAAAGTGGAGGATTTTTTTACTAATTTCCAAGTATAGGCCTTGGAAACCTAGGTTGTGAAAAATGAAAAACCGTGGTCTTACCCATGGTATTTTCCCATGATATTAGACACTTGGGTAGTATTTTATTCTATTTTAATCAAAAATAGTCTACCATAATTTTATATTACTTATTTTGTTAGGTAAAATTAATTTTTTCACAAAATAATATTTTTAAAGTCAAAGTTTCCATTTTAAAATTTAGAAAGTAAATTATATATTTGTAAATTTATTAAAATATATTAAAATACTTGATAGTAATAAAATAAAATATTTTGAGTCTTGTATTATGGTTAATTAGTTATTACATTATTATGAAATAATTATGAAGTCATTAACATACTGAAAAACTGAAATTGTATTTTTACTATTCATGAAAAAAATAAAGTATTTTAGAAAACTATTATAAATTTACCATAAACTAATTTTGACATTATGATTTGAAAAATGATGTTTATTTTATCATAATAATTATCTAAATATTATAATTTTAACTTTTAAATATAAAAATCTTTATTTATTAAAAATAATAGCAGATTGAAAATGCATAGTAAAATTTATGACACTTGAAAAAAATTATTTAATAATTTATTTTTAAATAAGAGTGTTTTAATCATAATATTTAATTAAAATAACAATTATTCATAAGACTCAAGTTTCTTATAATAATTATATCTTTTCTTAAAAGTACAATTTCTTGTATTATGGCGTGATAATTCTTGGTTTGAACTTTGAATTTTGAATCTTTATTGGTGTTTTTTGGCACGGTCATATGGTAATATGGTTTCATTGGGTTGGATTTTTTATTTTAGAGGAATTTTGGTTGTGAGGTTCCCACTAATCCAAAAAGTGGTTTATTTAGAAAATGAAAAAAGGATTTGGAGGCGATGGTGATAGATTCATGGGGTGGCTCAGCTAACATCTCTCAAGTGGTAATTTCTAATAACTTGAACTTTTCCCATAGGTAATTTCATTCAAGCTTCACTTGTTGAATCTTGCCTTGGGATTTTTCAAGAAAGAACCCCAGTGATGCTCCCTCCCTCCCAAGTTCTGACAAATGGGATTCATACGACACAATCCTACTGGTTGAGGCCTTTATTTATTCTTTATGCATCAATTATCCTTTGTCATTTCTACTTAAAAAAACTAATTATAACATTAAAATTATTATCAAGAGTATAGTTTACAACCATCATATTGACCAATGGTCATAATTGACCAATAGTCATATGACGACCAAAAACCAAAGTCCATATTTCAATTTAAAATTACTTCATTATTAAAGATATATAGTTTTGTTGAGAAATATAACACACATTTTCTTAGGAAAAAAATATAATTTAAAAAGTATTGGTCATTACAGTCTTCCCCCATTAAGAAATTTCATCCTTGAAATTTCAACTCGTTATCTCAGTTGAGAAAAGTTGTGGGTACTTCTATCTAATTGTCTCTTCTGGTTCCAATATCACTTATTTATATTTATGGTTCCTCCATAACACTTTGATGAGGTGGGTAGTCTTGTTGTATAGAACCTTGTCTCTACAATCTAATATCTCCACAGACTTATCCTCATAAGAGAGTTCATGTTCTAGTTGTACCACCACAGAATTCAGTACATGTGAAGGGTCATGTATATACTTACTTAAGAGAGATACATGGAATACATCATGGAATTTAGATAGATTTGGTGGAAGTGCAATACAATAGGCCACTGATCCTATGAGATCAAGAGTTTCATAGGGGTCAATGTACCTGTGGATAGGCTTACCTTTCTTCCCAAACTGTATGACTCTCTTCCATGGTGAAATTCGAAGGAAGTATTTGTCTCCAACATCAAAATCCAAGTCCCTTCGATGATTTTCATCATAGCTCTTATACCGACTCTAATCAGACTTTATGTGTTGTTGGATGACATGAACCTTTTCCATCATCTCTTACACAAGATCAGACCCAAGAATATTTCTATCACCAAATTTATCCTAACAAGTAGGAGTTCTACACCACTTACCATATAGATCTTCAAAGGGTTCCATTTGAATACTCGAATGGAATTTGTTGTTGTATGAGAAGTCAACTAATGGGTGGTGTTGATCCCATACACCTTTAAATTCCATTGAGCTTGTTCTCAGTATGTACTCGGGTTTCTGAATAGTCCTTTCAGATTGGATATCAGTTTGGGGGTGATGGTCCATACTTAAATACAATTCAATACCCAGATCATGTTGAAGAATTATCTAGAATTTTGATGTGAACCTTTGATCATGATCAGAAATGATAGAGAGTTGTACCCCATATAGCCTTACCACTTCCTTCATGTATATCTTGGAAATTTGGTCAAGAGATAAATCTTTCTGAATAATGATGAAATGGGAAGCCTTGGTGAGACAATCCACTATAAACCATATCAAATTGTTTACTTTTGATGTTTTGAGTATACTAGTGTCAAATCCCAAAGTTATATGGTCCCACTTCCATGTTGGTATGGGTAGTGGTTGTAATACCTATTTAGGAAAATAAAGAGTATAAAGAAATAGTGTATAGACCGAATTGAGTTTTTTTTCAAGAAAAAAGGAGATAGATAGAGATTTATCAAGGAAGGAAACTCTTATTGATTCATTTATTTATATAATTATTTACCACTAATTATCTTAACCAATCAACACTATTAAGTGTTGTGTCGCTTTAATAAGAATTTGGAAAAAATTTTATTGAAGGAAATCACCAATGGATTAATATTATTATGTGGTATTGATAACCCTATTTATTTAATCTTGAGAAAAAACTTCCATATTTTAAATCATACTGATAAAACCTAGATTAAATTAATGATATTCAAATATAATTGGAGGATTTTTTAATAAAAGGTTTTATAAGAGAAAAACTTGATCCCTTTTGGTGTATGAGTAATCATTTCCCCCCCAAAAAAGATGGTCATTAAAGAATGTGTTTTGAATGTAGATCTATAAATAAAATAACATGATAACCATGGTTTATAAAAGTATACTAAAATTTATATATCTATTAGATGAAAAAATAGGATAAAGGAGGTAGATGAATATAAAAAAATATTTAAAACTATTTTTGGATTATGTGAATGAAAATTCACGAGTTTTTGGAAAACTAATACCACTGGTAAATTCATGATCTATATGAATAATTTCTTATCACCATTCATTTGGATATTTTTAGTTTTATACTTTAATGAAAAACTATACTATTATAGGATAATTGGTGAACACCATGACAAGTAAAAGAATGTTTTCTATACTATAAGAGAAAATATTTCATTTATAAACAAGAAAAAATGAGAATTATGATTAAATTATGATTTTTTATTGGTTTTGTTTTGGGTATGGATGGAATAATGGATAATGAAGATAAATTAAATGAAATTTTAGAGTAATAAATTAGATAATGTTAATGAGGTGAGGATAATCCATGGGTTTGTGAGTTTATACCCAAGTTCTATGATAGAAATTTCGTCAATTATTTCACCATTGAATAAATTGGTTACAAAGGGGTAAACTAAATATAGGGAAATTCTCAAGAATATACCATATCAACACTCAAATATGATTTGTCTAATTCCTATCTCTTAACATTTTCTTAATTATTTAAGGAATTTAGGGTCTAATGTAATTCATTTAGACTAGGAATTGAGGTTGTTTAAATATAATAATATGTTTATCACTTATTTAATTGCTAATATTAATAGGTGTGAATTAAACTACTCAATATTATATAAAGAATAATATGACTGTAAGATGATTTTAAAATATTGAAACCATTATTTTTTCTAAAGTAATGTGTTATCAATTTGAATCATTAATGCCTAAAATTTCTAAAATCACAAGTAAAATTGAATAATTGGTTTGTTAGATGGCTTAAATTTATAAAAAAAATTATTTCACCAATTATAAAAAATATAATGTTCCATTTGATTATTTTTCTAGTATATATTATATTATTAATTTTTTTCATGGTAAAATAATTTATTTTAAATGTGTAAAATCATTAAAAATGATGTTGTTTTTTCCACAAACTAGACATTGTGAAGGGAACATGGGAAAATTATTTTTACAATAACAATCAATTTCTTTTTCAAAATATTTTATTGAAAAACAAGTTAAAAAAACTATTCAATAAATAAGAATTGAATTACAATTATTGAACATTCTTGATAATAGTAGTCATTTCTAAAATGAATATACCTCAAGGGGGAATAAAACAAGGAAAAATAAAATTAAACCCAACCAAAAAGGTTGATCCTAGAAAAACTAGATAGTATTCCAAACAGACATGTTAAATCCCATCAATGTAAGATATTATCACCAACCAAGGATTCTCACAACTCAACACATTATGATAAAAAAGGAAACCACTCACTTAATATTCTAAGATACCAAGAGGTATAGAACCCACCTCACCTCACATAATAATGTGTGATGTGTCCTAAAAACATTATAATATACCCATGCACTCTACTTTCACCCCCTAAAAAGAGATATATCATAATCCACTTGCATCGATGTGGTTCCTTGGAAAAAACACCCATATGAATGATAAAAAACCTTATATCAATATATCACACAAAAAAACCATAATTGAACCTAAATTTTTTTGACACAAATACTGAACCACAAAATCATCAATTTTGATAGTATAATGATGTGAAAAATGATACTGGTTAGTTAATTACAGTGACCACATATGGAAAAATACCTGAACTATAAAAACTGATAAAAAGATTCTAAAAATATATACAAAATCATTGATCATATTTCTCCAAAATAGAAACCATGAAAAGTAAAATTTTAATTGAATCAAAATATTCCAAAAAATTTATTAAAAAGGTTCCCTGAAATGACAGAGAAAACACCATAACTAAAGGAACATCGAAATGTTTCACCTTATACATTAACCCCTTAACAAATAGTGTATATTTTCTCATATCCATAATTAATATAGATAACTAGACACACCAATATTGACCACACCTATATAAACAACCAAAAAAATGAATGATATAACAATTTTGATGGGTTTTAGGGATTCATCATATAAAAATAATAGATGAAGAAAACCAATATGTGTTCCTGGTCTATCCTTGATGGAATCAACATGTAATAAAAATGAAGAAAATTAAAATGATTTACCTAAATTTATGTATATCCCATATTTTACTCTTTATTATACACCTCATAATGTTTATATTTATTATAAAATTAAATCTACTTACCATTGTGGGGATTACACCAACCCAAGGATCCCATAAAGATTATTGAGGATCCCTAAATGTAGAAGAGATTATAGAGAATTCACCTAGTGATAAACTATGAATTAGGAAGAAGATATTATGAGAAGTTTTATATACAATTAGCCTTCTCAACCATGAGGGATCCAATCCACTCATATATCTATCCTCAACATATTTCATTTAATGAAACATGTAGATAATATTCTATATATAGACATACATTAATTGTACTTGGAATCATTCATTGAATTATTTTAATGAATAAAGTAATTTTAATACATTTATAATTAATTATATGTTATCAAACCATGTGGGAATATGAATGCACCTATTGTTGTCACATGTCATAGATGCATGCACTCCACCTGTGAGGTGACAGATGAATGAAATTAGACTAAAGTGGTTTTAGAAATGAATTTGGACATATATATCATATGAATAAGTTTTAAGGAATAAAAAAATATTGCACTTTTACTAAAATCCATAAGAAAACCATGAGAAACTCCAACACTCTTTTAGAATCCATATAAAAATCATTTTGGATATGGATTCATTAAACTATCTTCATTTTTTATTAGATTTTTTTGTAAAACTTAATCCTTATCCAAAGGAATAACTAAATAAACCTAAAATACTTAGTATCATTGACAAAAAATATGAAATATCTATTTAATATATTTAATTAAGGAGAATCATGTAGCAAAGTATCATTACTACTCAAGCTCTTAAGGGGTTTGGTGTAATCATTATAAAAAATACTCATATATGTAAATGAACATTTCCTCTATATTATTTATCGTATACATTATATTTTTACTTATATAATCATTTTTCCCATGACATTGAGTGAACACTAGACTTTAGAAAATATCGATCTAGTATAGGCCACCTCAACTTATATTAACTCTCCAAAATAGACTAACTAGGTCGATGAATACATTATATGGAATTCACATAACTAATGATAACATTACATGTCCCTCATCAAAGTATCTAGGAAAATCATATTTGATAATCAATGATCATATATCATAACTCATCATAAAAGTGGTAAAAAATCATTCTTGTTAGTTCTCCAACTAAAAACATGATCACCATCAAACCCAACCACCCCTAATTATCTAAGTATGAAGGTTTTGATACTATTTATATCAATAATCTCATGTAATAATAATTGATAATAAGCACACACCCCTTAGTATATTGATGACTATATCACATTTTATGAGACATACTTTGGTGGATCCACCCAATTAATAAGTCTCTACTTGTTACCTCATGAATCCATTATTTTTATATCATATACAACCCTTTTCAATGATTACAAAATTATATTCATGCTATTATTTACATATCCTCAAAAAATATAATAATATATGATTCTCATTGATTAGGGATAACTAAAAGTCATAATTTTAGGGGATATCATCATCTGAACATTCTTATAAAGTAAAGTATAACACACATGAATGAATGAGAAATAGATATTTCCTTTATCATAATGACACGATACATTATCTAAACACTGCATTAATCTCTTATGTATCAAATACCTAGATACCTATCATGTCCCTTGTGTTATTGTTTTGGTAATGGATTTATCAAAGGATCTAATAAATTATCCTCTATAGCCACCAAAGCGATCTTTACATATCCCCTCTCAATGATCACTTGTATGATATGGTGTTTTTTAAGGATGTTTATAGTACTTTGGTGAGACTATGGTTCCTTGGAATTAGTGATAAATCCATTATTGTCATATTAAATCTCAATCACTCCTTTAATTATAGGAATAACCTCAAGTTTATAGATGGAATTCTTATAACAAACATCTTCGTTCATTGCATTTGATGTAGTGATGTACTATGACTCTATTATTTAGTTTTTTATGGTTTATTTTTTAGAAATATTCCAACTGATATCTCCACCATTTAAGAAAAAATAGGGAACAATACTGAGACTTCATGTAATCTATATCATATTGGAAACTAGCATTGGTGTAACTTTTTACACAGAGCACATCCTCTCCTCCAAGTATTAAGAACGTATATTTAGTCCTCCTTGTGTACTTTAGGATGTTCTTAAAAAAATCATAGGTCTCTCAATATTTTTGGATTTATATCCACTTTTTATGAATAGGGAATATGTGACATCAAAATGGGTAAATAACATGGAATACATGATATAACCTACTGCAAACACATAAGAAGTTCTATCAAACCTTTCTAAATCTTTAGATTTTTTTTTGTATTTTCCTAAGATTTGTTCCATGTAACACTATTAAATTCCACTTATTGTAGTTTTACATGATAAAACACTTTATCAATTTACCAATATATGTATCTTTAATGATTAAAAATATACCCCAATATATATCTCTATAGATCTTTATACCTAGTATGTTGGCTACTTCATCCATGCATTTCATAAAGAAGAATTCACCTAACCACATATTCATAGAGTGAAGAGTTGGGATATCATTTCTAATTTGTAGTGTGTCATCCACATGAAATGTTAGAACCACTAATATACTATAACTAGTATAGTTATATACATAAGAATTATCCATGTTTTTTTATGAAACCAAAATCTTTTGGTTCATTATAAAACTAGATATTATAACACCAAAGAGTCTTACTTCAGTCTATAAATGGACTGTTACAACTTTCATACCTTAGTAGTATAATTTGGAACATCAATACCTCTGAGATGTTTCATATACACGTCCTATACTAAATTAATGATAAGGAAAGTGGTTCTGATATCCATTTGATATATCTTATAATAATAAAAAGATATTATGGTGAGAAATATGTGAATGGTATTTATCATCACTATAGGTGAAAAGATTTATTTATGGTAAATTCCATGAATTTTTATATAATAATATTCTATCATTAATCCTTTAGTGGTATACACTATCCAATTCTAACCAAATTTCTTATGAAAAACTCTCTCGTACCCTACTAGTTATACCCCTTCAGGTGAATCCTCCAATTTCCAAACACAGCTAGTGTACATGTAGTCCATTTTAGATTCTATGGATTTTAACCATTCTTTCGAATAGGAAATCTCAATGGATTCATAGAAGTTTGTATGTTCATATCCTATGAACATTTATTCTTTATAATTTTCCATGATAAATATATATCATAAGGTTCCTGATGATTCCTACTATAACTTAATGGTTATTATATAACATTAGTAAGTTATTCTTCTTTGACTCATTATGGAATCAGATCAACTTAAATCTTAATAAAACTTCCTATTTTTTGGTCTTTAACTTCTCCAAGTTATACTCTTATTACACTAAATCCTTGGTTAATGTGTTCCTTCTCATCGAAAATACCAGTTTGGGCCATAAAAAATTTGTGTTCATAAGTATTATAGAAAACATATCCCTTAGTTTCCTTGGTATAACTAACAAATAAACATTTATCAGACTTAATGTTGATTTTATCAGAATCTAAATGTCTTATATATACTTCAAAACAAAATATATTCCTAAAATAAACATTGTGATGCTTCCCATTAAAAATCTCATACAATGTTTTTATGATTTCTTTAAATGGAATGTGGTTTAGTAAGAATATAGATGTCTAAAGAAAATATCACCAAAATAAAAAAGAAAGATCACATAGACTCATAATCAATTATACCATTTCTAAAAAGGTATAATTATATCTCCTAGACACACCTTTCCATTATGGTATTCTAGGAAAATGAGTTGTGAAACAATTCCACATTTTCTCTAATGGTCTATGAATTCCTCACCCAAGTATTCACCGCCACAATATAATTAAATAATCTTAATAAACTTTTCTAGTTGATTCATTATGTTATTTTTAAACTCTGAACTTTTCAAAGGTTTCATACTTGTATTTAATTAGGGTCACATAATCATATCAAAAAAATAATTGGTAAAGGTAATGAAGTACCTAAAAAACAATGTGTTTGAGTACTCATTGGTCCATATAAATCACTATGTATGAGATCTAAAAATACACCATCCCATTCACATTTTCTATTAAATGTTTTCTTTTTCACTTTTCCCAATAAATATGATTCACATGTATTAAATGAATCATAATAGAATGAGTGTGACAATCCATCTCTATGAAGTCTTGGAACATCTTTCTCATTTTTATGTCAAAGGTGACACTTCTAGAGGTAGGTGGGATTAGAAAAAATCCTAACATTATTTTTTAGATTTTATAAATAGGATTATATTTTATAAGAGTGTAAAAACCATTTACCATATTACTGATACCACAAATTAGTTCATTATTATTTATAATGTAGCTTTTGTTCTTAATAGTGAATGAAAATCCCATTTTTTCTAAAAAAGAAATAAAATTTTGATTTCTATTTATATAAGGAATAATATAATAGTTTTTCAATTCTATGATTAATAAACTTGGTAAAATTAGATCATAAGTTTAAACCTCTAATATGGAAACTATTGCTCAATTTACAACATGAATATCTACTTCACCCTTCATCAATTATCTTATATTTCTAAGCCTGTATTTTCCAACAAGAATTTGGGATGCACACCTGATATCTAATTCCCATGACTTAGAATTGGAGGAATTGATTTCTATAACATTCATATTCATAGGATTTGGGTTTTTCTCCTTGGGAACACTTATCAATAGTAGATACAAATCATTAACTATTTATAGATCATACCTATAAGAGATCTTAATAATATTATCATGAGGTATTCCATAATCTACAACAGGGACATATTTATGGGTTGGTATAATGTTTTATATCTTTTCATTAACGATTTTTTATAAAATTTCTCCCACTAAAATGATTCCCCCATATATAATATCTATTTAGTGAGCCAAGATTCATATTTCACTGAGAAATTAGTCCCCTTTGGTGTTTCTCTCACCACTTATTTATTTACCTAATAAATTTATGAAGTGTTTTCATGCATGCTCTCAAAAATATTTATAACTAAGTGCAACACAGTGGTTGACCTAGGTCGATCTATTAAGGAGCCTTTGCAGTCAAGCACTCAATACTTATAATCCAATTTTTTTTATATTTATTTATTAATAAAATAAACAATAAATAGAAATGATATTTTATAATTTAAAATTCAAAACTAAAATTAAATATGCAAATAAAATGAAAAAGAATGAATGCAGACAAAATGATGTTAGAAGAAAGGAGACATTCTCGAGAGCATCACCCAGAGTGAACATTCATCATCTCATAATTTGTTTAAAACTTACTTAATTAACATGATCCATCATATGCATGAAAATACTCCTCTACACATGGTTGTGAATATACAGTACTCTCAATGATCGTTGAGAGATCGCACACCCACCTCCTCAATCAAGGGAAAAT
This sequence comes from Viscum album, assembly GCA_963277665.1. Lineage (NCBI taxonomy): Eukaryota > Viridiplantae > Streptophyta > Magnoliopsida > Santalales > Viscaceae > Viscum > Viscum album. Next base: position 1,069,261,898 of record OY728121.1, on the reverse strand, counting down.
ATTACAAAAGTGAAAGTTAAACCTCAGGTGGTAAGTGGAGACACAAAGGCACCTTTCCCTCTAAGACCCCCCTCAGTCTAACTATAATAAAATAAGAAAAATTAATAATTAATGTTCAAATACTTGGGTTTATCACTAGATTACTCCCCCAGGAACTTCCTCGGGTTAGCTACTCATGATCATGAGCATAGGAGTTCACGATGAAAAAGAAAACGAGGAAAGAAAAAAAGGAGGGAAAGAAATTGAGAGAAAGGATAAAACTTAAATTAAAACATGTAATGAAATTATATAATGAAAGGAAAATAAAATAAAATACTAAAATATAGAAAATTACCAACAAAGGATACCCCTAAGTTGCCAACACTTTGAGAAGAAGAAAGCATGCTCTTTTATAGGGAGAGGGGGTGAAAATTTGGTTCCAAAAATCTTATCCTAATGTAGGCATGTGTATTACCTCCTTAACGATATAATTTTGGAATGTGTTATTCTTGAAAGTTTTTATTTTATTTCTTATATTTCTACCCACAAAATATCAGATTCATTGGACACGCGTGGAGAGAGATACACTTAATTTACTCTGGATATTTAATATGCCCATTCTGACTATTTGTATTCCAATGTAGCGAGTTCCAATGCATTAATGACCTTGATAATGAAGGAATGAGGCACATAAATTTTAATTAAAGTTATTACTATGTATTTCTTATTTCTCCATGTAAAATATCATCTCATTTGGTTTTTTCCATTTATGATATATGGGTCCAACAACAAAATTCTCCAGTTCTATGAACAGTTTTCGAGGCCTAACTTGTGAGCTGGATTTTAGATTCCAAATGATGGATTGAGCTTTGGTTCCAGAAAGATAAAATGAATCCCATAGGAAATAGAAACCTATAAAATAATAATTTTTCAATTTGGATCAGTTCAAAAAAAGTTATGTGCAATACATTAAAATAAATTAAAGTTGTTCAAATCCAAAATATGCCATTTTTGTAATTAAGCTAAAAAATGCCCCTAAAACTATAAAATGTGACAATTTATCTTTAAATAACTCATTTTTGGGATTAAAAACATTTAAATTCAGAATAAAATAATTTAAAATATTTTTTCTATTAATTCCCCCACACTTAAACACTGCACTCATGGGAAATCATCTTATACTAAGGTTAAAATAAACTTCTCAAAGCATAAATGACAACACAACTCAATCATAATATCAAAGAAAATTTAATGCCTCCTACATGGATAAAAATTTAAGAACTACTAAAAAATAATAATAATACATTAAATCACATGTTAATCCTCACATGCTTGTCGTACCTACCTCCCCAGAAAAAATATTTCTCTCTTTACTCAATGATATTTAACGTGGAGTTTTTCTCATTCTCAAGAACACGTGTGATCTCCATAGTCTTGATATAATACTAATATCTCCACTTCATAGAGTCAAAAATGTATCAATCATGAGGTCCTTTTCATGGGCTGTTCTAAGGCTAAGGGTTTGTAGGTTTTAAATGTAAAAATATCTGAGGCGGAATGAGGAGGGTTAAGCTCTAAAGTGAAGTAATGCATGAAAACAATTTTTCTCAAGAATAGTGTGATCCTCAATCAGATCTAAAATAATTCACCTATAAAAAACTCTTCCTTTTGGAAGTTCACACTTTTAATTTCAGAATAAATTAATTTCTTCCCTCTTTTCCCTAGTTGTAACATTGTTTCATCTTGAATTCAGATCTGGATATCTCTTCAGAATCATGTTTTTGAGGAAAAGAGAGGCAACTTTTGATCTTCAAAAATTGGTGAACACCCATCCCATCTATGTAATGATATTTTGGGCTACCCATACATCTTCCCATAATGATATTTCTTCTACCCAAGCATCAGTAAATATGGAAACACTTTCAATTCATCTCAAACAGATTCTTAAAGAAAGAAAAATACAACCCATCTTCTCCCTCCCCCACACTTGAGTTCAACAATAATTATGCATTTAAATACTAGAGTAGATTATAAAGGGATAAATGGATTGTAATGTGGCTTCCTAAAAAGGTATTTCATGGATAATATGGGATTAAATAAGGTTATATGAAAAGGTAGGCCAAACTAAATGTTCAATGCAAAAGAGCTTTCAAAGTGGTGCCTTAATCATACTTGACACATTCAATGAACTCTAACAACTTTTAAAAAGAGAAAAATAGAAATTTCTGGATCACACAACATTTCTCAAGACTATAAAGAAAAATTGAAATGTAAGAAGATATAAAATAGGTTTAGAAACCTCTTGGGTTGGGAAATATTTTCAATTTAGACAGTACTAGTGCACATGAATTTCAAAATCAATCAAACTTCTTAAAAAAAAATATTGGAAATCAAGAAACAAAATCCATTCAGAAATCATTTAAATAATAAAAAATTAAAATAAATAAATGTTCCAAAAACACCAAGATGGTTTGAATTTTCCAATGTATTAAATTCAGATCAATAATCCTAAAAACACAAAAAAAAATGAAAAATGAAAACAAGAAAATTTCAAAAAAGAACATGAAAAATAAAATGAAAGCACACTAAAAATTCCTAAAACAGGTTGAAATACTTCCCCAAAAATTATTCCATTTACAAACCTATTTTTAGCTCAAATAAGTTCAAGAGACATTTTCACATAAAATTTATATTGGGAAACAAATAAAATAAAGAAAAGGAAAGATAAAACCTGATTTATTTTTCAGTGGTAGCCTTGAGTTAAGATCCTAGTTGCTTCCACTTTAAAACTACAAGAAAGAAATGACAAGACATAAGAAAAATGATGGAAATGAAAGAGAAAGGGGATAGAAAAGGGATAATTCTTAGTTTTACCCCCAAGAGAGTGATAGGTATTTACTTCCCCTAGTTACAGTGAGTTATCCTAAATCAGAAGGTGGATGGGGTTTCTTCGAGATGAACCACCACATGTAACTTTTCCCAGTGTCCATGAGTAGAAACCGAGAATGGATAACCCCAAAATAATATAATAATGTTCTCAAACACCAAGAAATAATATATATAGAATTTGAGTTCAGTAGTGGGAGGGAAAAGAAAATAGGGGTGCTCCCTATGAACTTCTGTGGTGTCCTCCTCCATATGGTATGTAAGTTGTTGTAGAGGAGGTAGTCGCACCACCTCCAGCTTGTTCTGATATTCTTATTAAATAACCACCAATTGGGTGGTATCACCATTAAAATCCAAGGCTTTATCCATTTGTGATATATAATAAATTTTAGGAAATGAGAATTCAGAAAACAATTCAGTTTGAATAAGATTAAAACATGAAGAATCAATAAAGAAATCTTCCCTTTTAAGTATGTCAGTTTGGAAATTGATCTATTCTGGCAAGACCATTGGAAACTCAATCTCATCAGGTGAATATTATTCGTAATCTTACAAAGAAATTTAGATTTCAAAAGGTGTTGATTATTCAATATCAATGATATGAAAATCAAGTTTTAGGTTTTGTTCAACAAATCTATTCCATGATTCTTCCACAAATTGTTGATCTCCCATAAGTGAATCAGCTGGCATGTGTACTTCAGGGACCCCATCGAGCAATTTTTGAGTATGTGATGATATGATTAAATACTTTAGTATCTCCTTATCACCCTCCTCAGGTTATTTAACATAAAAAATGATCGGTGAAATCAATTCCACCACACATTTTGGTTTAGGTTCCGGCTCAAGTTCAGGTTTGGGTTGCTCTAGTAGTGAATGAATATATTCTTCAACCCTTTTAGAATTTCTCATTAGTTTTTGTATGTATTATTTAAGTTCTTTAAGATTAGAATTTTAACTTTATTCTTGTTGTAAATAAGAGTAGTTAGTCCATGCATAATAAGCACAATTTGAATATATCATGGACAAACAATTTTTTTTAGTTTTTGAAATTTTTGATTTTTTGTGTTTTTTTAAATGAAAGGAAGGAAAATAATTTAAAAATGTGAATAAAAATAGTGAGTGAAGACCACTTGGATCCCAGTAAACGACACCAATTTGATGAATCATTGTCGTGCACGCTCTAAAAAATATTTATAACTAAGTGCAACATAGTGGATGACCTAGGTCGATCTCTTGAGAAGACTTTGTAGTCAAGAACTCACTACTTCTAATCCAAAATTTTTTTATATTTTTTTATTAATGAAATAAAATGAATATAAATGATATTTTTATAATTGAAAATTAAAAAATAAATTAAATTTACAAATTCAATGCAACAAAATGAATGCATACAAAATGATGTTAGAAGAAAGGAGACATTCCCGAGAGCATCACCCAGAGTGAACATTCATCATCTCATAATTTGTTTCGAATTTACATAATGAACATGATCCATAGTATGAATGAAAATCCTACTATTCATATGGTTTTGAATATACGGTACTCTCAACGATTGTTAAGAGTCTTCACATCCACCTCCTCAATCGAGGGAAAATATTGCAGAAGTGAAAGTTAAACCTCGGGTGGCCAGTGAAGACACAAAGACACCTTGCCCACTAAGACCCCCCTCGGTCTAACTATAATAAAATAAGAAAAATTAAGAATGAATTTTAAAATACTTTGGTTCATCACTGGATTAATCCCCTGAGAACTTCCTCGGGTTAGCTACTCATGATCATGAGCATAAGAGTTCACAGTGAAGAAGAAAATAGGGAATGAAAACAAAAGAGGGAAAGAAATTTAGAGAAATAAGAACACTTAAATTAAAACATGTAATGAAATTATAGAATTAAAGGAAAATAAAATAAAATAATAAACTATATAAAATGTCCAATAAATTCTAACCCAAAGTTTCCAACACTTTGAGAAGAATAAATCACACTCTTTTATAGGGAGAGGGGGTGAAAATTTGGATCCAAAAATCTTCTCCGAATGTAGGTGCGTTATTAACTCCTTAATGATATAATTTTGGAATGTTTTATTATTTAAAGTTGTTATTTTATTTATTATATTCATACCCACAAAATATCAGATTCATTGGACACGCGTGGGGAGAGATACATCTTATTTACTTTGGATATTTAATCTGCCCATTATGACTATTTGTATTCCAATGCAGCAAGTTCCAATGCATTAATGAACTTGATAGTGAAGGAATAAGGAACATCCATATTAATGAAAGTTATTCCTACAGATGTATTATTTCTCCATGTAAAATATAATATCATTTGGTTTTCTAATTTATGATACATGGTCCCAAAAATAAAATTCTACAATTCCATGCACAGTTTTTGAGGCCTGACTTGTGAGATGGATTTTAGCTTCCAAATGATGGATTGAGCTTTGGTTCCAGAAGGATAAAATGAATCCCATTGTCCATAGAAATCTATAAGAGAAGAAATTTTCAATTTGGATCAGTTAATAAAAGTCATGTCCAATACATTAAAATAAATTAAAACTATTCAAATCCAAAATATGCCATTTTTGCAATTAAGCTCAAAAATGATCCTAAAACTATAAAATGTGACAATTTCCCTTGAAATAACATATTGGTGGGATTAAAAAAATTTAAATTAAGAATAAAATAATTGAAAATATTTTTTCTATCAGAAATCATCCTAATCAAAAAAGTTGTGTCTCTTGGATAGTTAAGTGGATAATTTTTTTTCTATATCCATAATATAAATAATACTCAACTCTATTACTCTAGTAACCTAATCCTATTATGGTATATCAGACAGTGTAACCCAAATAAAAAACCAATAATAAGATAAAAAAGGATGATTAGGTGGCACATTGATTTGTAATGACCCACTTAACAGGATAATATAGTCACTCATAATGTTCTTTCATTAAAAAATATAATCCAAGGTAACCTAGATTTGTCTTGACATGCCCAGTTAGATGATTGAGATCAAGAAAAGTTCCACTTTGGAAGGAATATCACACTTAGTATTTGAGGGTTTTTATTTTAAATTTCCCACCTATTTAATATTTTTAAAATTCATATTAAATGAAATAATATTACATCATATGAAATCATGATCTTCTATTGTTTTATTCCTTTTTATATGCATTATTCTAATGATTTTTCATTGGAATACATATCCCATGTACCAAATTAATGTATTCACACCAAATTAATGTGTTACTATTTACAAAACCCACAATTTTGTGTTACTCACCCCAAAAAAATTTCAAGTATATTTATACATATTTGAATGAATCTTATGCATAAGGTACATGAAATCATCATGTAAAATCCTAGAGCTATACGAGATTGAGAATATCTATATAAGTATACCCTAAGCACTAGATAAACAATCCAATGCCTTTCTAGAACAAGACATAAGCCTCAATTAGGTGGGTAGTTCAACCCCAAGTCCCTCACACTGATGATACTTTACTCAATAGAGAATTCAATTTATGATATCTCTAACACCTAATATGCAAAAACTATATTAAAAAACTATTATCAAGATAATAAATCAATAAAATGATTCCAAAGTAGATGAAAAGATAAATTATATAGAGTCTCACCTAGCATATAATGAAATTATATATCTACTAGAATAAATTCAGCACATAAATAAAGAATATACATTATTAATACGTGATAAAAAAATTATAAACCTGAAAAATATAGAGGAATAAATACTTAAAAAACATTTTATTTAACATGAGAAAGAAATATGAATTTTCATATTCAACACACAAATTATTCACATTCTATAATTTTTTTATAAATATAAATAATAATAATGGATCGGTAATTAAATAAACCTTTAATTTAATCATGAGAAATAAATATGAATTTCCATATTTGACATAGGCTTATAAAACCAATTTTACAATTCTTAACACTTTATCATTCATAACTCATTTATAAATTAGAAGAATATTTCTTAAAATAAATGCACACATTATTTAATGATTATAAGGAATTCCATATAATTTTCTCAAAGTTAGAATATATTTTTACTATGATTTAGAAACATTTTATAAACCATAAAAATTTGAAAAAAAATTCTTATTATTAACTCTAAAATATTAATGGAATATTTATAATAATTGTTTCAAAAATATTAAAACAATTAACCATAAAAATTTTATAGTTATTTAATTTATAAAACACTTTTATAAATGACACATATTCCAATATATCCAATTAAAATATTTATGGACAATTTTTAAATGACTTGAAATTTTGATGCTATGTTTTCACACAAAAAATGATAGAAACTACATTAACTGTTTAACACAAACCAAACCTTTTACTTCATATTACATTAACCTGTTAATGTAATGTTCTATGGTGATTCTAAAATTATATTATAATATAACATAATATTGAGAGGGTAAATCCCAGTTAGGATTTTATAAAACATGTTATTCATTTAATAGTGAATGAAATAAATTGATTCAATGAAGAAGAAGTCTTCGATTCCACGTTTTTGTTTCAAGGGATCATCATATGATCTTGACAACAAATTCAAACCCATATATGATTCCAATCTATCCAAAAAAAATAATCATGTCATAAAAATAAATAACATGAACAAGGAATACATGAAATTATGTGTATTACATCTTTTAATCTTTATTTTATTATTGATAAGACAACATTTAGCAGAAGAAAAAAATCCTCCTACCTCTGAGGTTATTAAAATGTCCAAAGGATCACATAACATTTTATTAGGACCCGTAAATGTAGTAGGAATACTATCACCTTCACCTAATGATAAAATATGTCTTTGGGGGAAGAGAGTATCAGAAGGATTATATAAAAGTAGTCTTATCCACTAGGAGAGTTCTCATCCTTTTATATAGACATTCACGATTCATTCCTTTTAATGAAATGTTTCAACCATATTCGATATATTGGAATATGTTAATTCCTATTAGACTTATTCATTGAATTAAATTAGTTAATTTAAGCAATTTAGTCCATTCATAATGAATTATAACTAATTAAATTACATGGGAAGATGCATACACCTAATTTCATGCATTTATGGTAGATTATTCCACTCAGCTTGTGAGGTGTTAGATGTATGAACTTATCCTAAAATGTTTGGTGAAACATATTTTTTCATATGTATCATATACAAAGTATGTAGTGCATAACCAATAAAATTTTCATTAATACCATTTTTTATAGTATATTACACCCATAATGAACAAACTAATACCACAATACCCAAATAATATAAAACTATAACATTATTTAATACCTAATGTGGCTCACATAACCTGTATCATGGATGGAACACATCAACTCACCTATTAGAATAATTTTAAATGACACCACGATCAATAGTGGACCCCAGAGTAATAGAAACCACATAAATGACCACAAAATTTGGAGAAATGAATAAGTAGTGAACCCATATGGAGGAATAATATTCATAAATCTATGAATGAAAATCTAATCATTCCAAAATGTAAGATATTAAAGGGTATACAATGAATAAATATGATAAGAAATAGGATTAATAAATCTAAGCCCTTACACTACATCTATTAGAGAAAAACCAGAAGAACATGATCATATGGCAACCCATGAAATAACTATATATAATCAATGGTATATCCTTCAATACATTGATTTCTAGATAAATGAACTCTTTTATGGATTAATGGGGAAATTTTCGGTATGACAAAACTTATTTTATTATGTGAAGTTTTTTACTAGTCTTAGATGTAAAAGGATGTTATCTATATTTCTGAAAAGTATACTATGTGAAAAAATGTTAAATATAAATATATTCCCATTGATTTATTCCCCTAATCCATTTAATATTATCCCTCAGTAGAAATTTTAAATGATTTTATACATGAAATTCCCAAACATAATTGGTGAAGGATAAAATATTGGTAGTGGTGGAAAGGTTTAGGAAAATGGTTCATTTTGTTTTTCTTCTGAAACCAATGATGCAAATCATTCCACTAATCTATCAATCTAGGAATATTTAAGGTTTAAAGGGTAAACTAATACCATTTTGAGTGATAGAGATTTAAAATTCATCAATCATTTTGCGATAAAATTATTAAAAAAATAAGAACTAAATCATTATTTTTTACCACCATAAACCCTTATACATATAAGAATACCAAGGTAGTTAATATAACACTTTCCATATTTTTGTGTTTATACTTATAATTGTTTTTTGAAAAATTATTAAATATGATTTCCTCATATTGGGTTTGATTAAATTAGAGCAATTAATTCAATTACTAATTCTTTCCATTTTTTATTTTTTGTATAACATTAACTAAATAGTTTTCTAATCATGAATTCAAGAAATAGGTAAAGTATGTGCATGAATTTCATGTAATTTTTCAGAAAAAATTTGAGTGAAAGAATGAAAATTTTCCAATAATTACTAAAAGGGATATTTAAAGATATTGTTTCAACCTAGAGAATGGGTATGAGATCACTTAAGGAGGGAGAGGTCCCCCAAGAAAATAAAATAAATACCTTACCCTTTGGAAGATGTTCCTTTCCATGTTTTATGGAAGATAATCATACATGGTTAAATTAACCAATAGGTATGGAAAAATTTTATCTACCTTTCATGTTTTTTAACTCGCTAAATTTTAATTTATTGTTTTGATAATGAAATATTTTAAGGAGGAAGTAGATTATAATAATCTTGGAACTCATTTAAAATAATTTTATGATGGATGGAATGCTACTTGTAATAGTATTTAATACATGAGGCCCATAAATTCACAATTTGTTTTGCATGAAATCTGAGGCCCAACAAAAAGAGAGAGGAACAAAATAATGAAATATAGTTTAAATAAATTAATTTTAGAATTATAAGAGGATATTGAACACCTTTGATTAAAGGAATCAATGATATTTAAACCTACTCTAATTGAGCCCCAAACATTATCTTAAAGGTCCAATTATATGTGACTTTAACTCTAGGAATATATCCTCTAATCCTTGACCAAATAATGTGTATAAATATCCTTGATCAATATATGAAAATAAAAGAAAAATTTATTGATAATAGAAATAAAGAAGAAAGAATACATGGGCACGATATAAACTAAAATAATCTTTCCTCCAAAACACTAACCACAATATTCTATAAAGGGTGATTAATCCACTTATAAGTGAAAGAATTAAGAAAAAATAAAAATTTTCAAGATAAATTCACTAAAATTCATTAATTTAAAAAAATTATCTTCCAATTATTAAAATATATTATTCAGGACAAATAAAGAGAATAAAATGTTCCATCTAAGTAAAAATACATAAAAGTTTTAGAATTTTATAGAAAAAAACACTAAAAAACAATTTATCATTTGAGCTAATTTCCCTCCTTTCCATTTTGGTGAATTTAAGAACCCAGATCTTAATTTTAGGTATGGATCTTGATTTTGGTTTGTTTTTGAGAAAAAAAGAAGAAAAGAGGTTTTTCTAAGTACATGCCTTGTACTTCTGAGTACACGCTGTGTACCTAGCTTACCGCGTACAACCACGTTCTGACCATGTAACGGCCGAGGACATGGCTATGTGGTGAACTGACAAACTACTTAAGTTAAGGGATGGTTAAGGCCATTAAAAAATGTATATTTTTAATGAAAACGCCGTGTACTTTTATTTTTAATTGTTATATCAGAGCAGGGTCGCATAACATGTTTGGAAACACCTTCTTCTTCATGTGTTTCATACAAGTTCACTCCGGAACGATGAACGAAGTTTGATCTCCCAATTCTCCGTCTGAGCTTTGATTGAGACATCGTTGGGTGTGTTGGAATCTCACAGGTGATTTCTAAAATCCTCTAGATCCTTTATTCCTAATTCATCCTCTCTCGTGAGTTATTCAAGGTTGGGAATTTTTCACCTTTTTGTATATCTATGCTGATGTATTCTGATTCAAGGGCCAACATTCAAGTATATCGATCATACAACATCGAGGTTGGTGGTTTGTTCATTTCTTTGTTTATCTTTGGATTATATATGATAAAAGTGCCACATACCCGTGTTTTGGGTATTTCATGATTTGTAATTTAACCATATTTATTACCTACTATGGTTTTATTGCTTGATAAAGGGTTGTTGCTTATGCATAAGGTTAAATAACTTATTTATGGGACACCCCATGGGTGAATTTTCCTTGATTGATTGTTTGTGGATATTTGGTCTAGAATGCCCGTTAGGCTTACCTTGTTTTCCATGCCTTGTTTTTTTTAGGATGGAGTTGTTGGTTATATGCAATGCCTGTGATATGAATTGTGAATGTTTGACCAAGGGGGATTGGACTATGAGAGATTACCAAAGGTGTTAGACCATGAGAGATTCCTAGGTGGTCATTTATTATTGATTGGGTTAGAATGTGAGAGCTTCCCAGGTGATCATTATTATTTGATTAAATAAATTCTTGACCTAAGGGTTTAGACCGTGAGAGCTTGCCCAAGTTATTTTTTATAACTGATTAATGGTATGTTGGTCCTAAGGGGATAGACTATGAGAGATTCCTAGAGGGTAATTATTTAATGAATTGATGCTATGCTGGACCAAGGGGGTTAGACCATGAGAGCTTTCCCATAGGGTCGTTCGTCAATAATTGTGACAAGTCTGCCAAGCCAAAGCACAAGCTTGGACTCAATCTTACTTGATTGTTTAGATGGTATTCTGAGACATATATTTTGTTACTTTATACAAGGGACACAAAGCTTAGTCCAGGTCCCAGGTTTATATGATTCAATGGGTTTAATAATTGCAAAATGTAAATGAATGTAATTGAAACTGTAGGATTTTTTACTTTTGAGTACTTCCTAGTTTATTGCTTCATTTTTACTATTACTAGCTATATATATTCAATGATAGTTAGGAATAGATCTTTTGGTATTTTTCTATTGGGATTAATATCACACCCTATTTAGTTCATGATTTTGGACCCAAACAGATTATATGGTTGCAGGCACAGATAAGGGAAAACACCCTTCTACACCAGGTACTTGATTACTGTTGGAGTTGGAGAGCATAGGACCAAGATGAGGCTTACGATGATGTTGGAGTTTACTTGTTTTCCTTTTTTATTGTATTGTATTTTATTTCCATAATTGTGATCTATTTGGTTATTTTCCTAGATACATATTCCATGCATCATATATATATATATATATATATATATATATTGAGGATTATGTTCGTTTTACTTTCAGTCTTTCGCTGTTTATTTTATATTGGTATTACTGCTTCCTCTATTGTTTAATATTTGTTTTCCATTGTGTATAATCTGCCAATTAGGGAATAGTTTACCCAATATCACACCTTGACCCTCGCTACTAGTCAGCAACCTCTCACGTTTGGGGAAATGCGCTTGAGGTCATGTGACCAACCGGGTTCGGGCCACCTTTGGGCAGAACCTGAATACAAGATGTCAAAAAGTGGTATTAGAGGGTTGCTTTTCTACTTTCCCTTACTATTTGGATCCAATAGACTGGGATAGGAAGGAATAGGTAGTTGGTAATAAGCTGTGCTCGAGAGTATCTAACTCCTGTACAAGTAAAAGCCAAGTTACCTCAAATATTGAAATTTTTCTAGTTTTTCAATTATAACAGTTGATTTTATTTCACCATTGGGTGGTTCACTTGTTTTGTGATATTATCCATGATATTATTGAGGTTCTATTATATTGAAACCCAATTATATGAGGGTATTCCATCTCATGCATAATATAGGCACTTTCTAGAGATTACATGTCATGCATTCTTATCATACCATGTTGGGTGCATTATTGATTTAATGATGTTGTGATAGATGTTATGTTAGATATGTATGATGTTGTGATAGATTCCATGATAGAAATATGTTCTATTTTTGATAGGGTATTGTTATGTGTAAAGTTTCATTTGTATAGATGCCAATCTTTTGTCCCTGAGGTGTTATGGTCCCTCTTGGATCAAAATTTGGTGGATCATGTTTGAACTTTAATTGAATTATGTTAAGATATGATATTAATAAGGATGAAAAAATTTTATTCGAGGGGAGTATGGGATCTCAAGGATCGTAACTTGGCATGAATTAGCCAAATTTTAAGATTTTTGGGGTTCCAGATAAGTTTTAGAGGCTTACTATCTATAAAACCCAGAAAACACAATGTGTGATGTCATGAACACATGCCATGCATTCCTCTATTATGGAAGAAATGACTTTTCTTAAGTACACTCCATGTACCATATGTACAAGACATGTAGTTGTTGACCGTGTGACTGAATGTGTGAGTAGAGACACGGGGTGGTAAACTTTTGGTAGAACATGCCGTGTACTAGAAGTACACTCCATACTATAATCGATCACATATCAGGCCATGTGACTAACGACATGGATGGATGGAACTTTTTTTGTACACACCGTGTGTAAAGTGTGTACGTCTTTTAGTGTTACACTTGGAGAAACCGTGTGGTTCGAGCCGTGTATAAGTACTTGGGCAAGAGGGAATATTCAAGTACACACCGTGTCTCTTGAGGAACACACCGTGTGTATGGGTGTCACACAACTAGGTTGGCATAGGTACACGCCCATGTAAAGGCATAAGGGAACACATTGTGTAGTGATTCTATATACCGTGTAACCTTCTTTTGTAAAACTTGAATGTTTTCCTTCTCCTATTCCGTTATTTCACTTCTAAGTGGCAATCTTTGATAGTCTTGAATTGAGGTGTGCACTTGACCTTGCAGAGTCATGCCACCAAGACGTCCTCTGGTTGTACGCTAGGTACATGGCCATGATTAGACACCAGAAATGGTAGACCAGGGACTAACAGTAGATCCTCCCATCATGACCATCTTGGCACCAGCTGTTATACCGAACATAGGTACTGATTTACAGTTCTGTGAAGGATTTATGAGGATGATATAGAGTTTTCAGAGAGCACCACATCCTGCCCTGACTATGGAAGAGTTGATGTGGGTGCTCCAACAGAATAATCCTCTCAATTTTTTAGGGGATGGAGGACCAAAAGATATAGATTCATAGTTTGATGCCATGATTTCTATATTAAAGCATATTGAGACACCTCTTAAGAGGAGAGTGAAGCTCACAAATTACATGCTATGTGATTCCACCAAGAGATGGTGGGATGTTATCTCAAATGCGGGATGTCATCGGGATATGACTTGGGAAGAGTTTCATAGGACCATCTATGATTACTTCTACTCCAAGACATTGAGGAATGATCAAGCCCGAGAGTTCATGCATTTGGAGCAGGGAACTTTTTCAGTGATGGATTACTCTTATCTCTTTACAGAGCTTCAGTGCTTTGCACTTGTTTTGGGAGGTGATGAGGTATCACTGGCTAGGAGATTTGAGGATGGTCTCAGGTATGAAATCTGATTGCAGGTGAATGTTTTTAGGTTGACTTCAGTGACTACTATCGTAAACTAGGTGCTGATTATTGAGAACAATTTGAGGGAGTTTGGAGCTACGAACCAGGGAGGTTCAGCATCCAGGGCTGGTACTCCTTTGAATGATAGTAAGAAGCACTACAAGGATGTTTCTTCAGGTATCCAAGTGGTGTGATAAAAGTGCAAAAAGAGTGGGAATACGAGACCACATTTACTTAAGGATCCATTCGAGTACCAATCTTGCAGCAAGATGGTCCATATTCAGTGTTTTTGCAGGATGTTCTCACCAGTAGAGAGTGATAGGGGATCCTTTATGACTCCAAGTTCAGGAGAAGGAACACTAGTTTCTCATCAATTAGGGAACTGGGGTTCATCAAGACGTTCAAGCCGAGGATGTGGTCATGGTCGTGGTAGCCAGACAATAGGTTTTCTATGACAACAGGGTGGATTAGCTCAGGGTAGCTAGATAAGGTTGGAGGGCCATGATATAGGTTAGCCTTTTGTGATGGAGCAAACCTAGCAGGAGTAGGATCCAAGAACCTCTACGGTTAGAGGTATGGTTCTAGTTGCTTCATTTTTAGCTTCTTCTCTTTTTGATATAGGGGCTTCTCATAGTTTTTTATCTATTGCTATTATAGAGAGACTTGGGCTCTGTATCTTTACTTATGATAATGTTATGAAGCTAGGCACTCCGTTGGGGATTAGGACGGCTAGTGTACATTAGTTCAAGGATTATCCTCTTGAGGTTGGTGGGTGTCACTTCTTATGTGACCTCTATGTCTTAGAAATGTCAGGCTTCAATGTCATTCTCAGAATGGACTAGTTGGTCTACTTTAAGGCCTTTGTTGACTCTTATCACCGTAAGGTGAGTTTTACATCACTATAGGGAGAATATTTTCTACATAAGGGAGAATGGGAAGTACAGGTGAGTAGAGCTAGACCCAAGAATCATGGGTTGGGAGGAATTACAACCTAGATTGTTAGTTTATATCTGGATGACTAGGGTACTTAGTAGATGGACTTTCCTCTAGTGGTGGATCATTTCAGGGATGTATTTCCAGTCAATTTTTCAGGTTTACCTCTAGAGAGAGATGTAGATTTCTCTATTGATCTTGTTCCAGGAGTGGCACCAATTTCCATTCCTCCTTATAGGATGGATACACCAGAGTTACAGGAGCTCAAGAAGTAGTTAGAGTAGTTGCGAGAAAATGTTTTAATCTAATCTAGTACTTCTCCTTAGGTTTATCCTGTTCTTTTTACAAAGAAGGTGGATGGTACCCTCAAACTTTATGTGGATTATCAAAAGTTGAACCAATTGAAGGTCAAGAACTTCTATCCCTTTCCAAGGATTGATGATCTCTTTGATTATCTTCATGGAGCCCGAGTGTTCTCTAATATTGACTTGAGATCCGATTATCATCAATTGTGCGTTAGACTATCAGATATACCTCTGATAGCCTTTCAGAGAAGGTATGGTCTATACGAGTATTTTGTTATGTCGTTCGGTCTCACGAATGCGCCAGAAGTTTTCATGGCATAGATGAACCAAGTGTTCTATCCTTACTTGGATTATTTTGTGGTATTCTTCATGAACGATATCTTGGTGTACTCTCACACTTTACACGACCATGCCATCCATCTTGATATTGTATTGAGTACACTGAGAGAGAGTCAGTTATATGCTAAAGTCTCAAAGTGAAACTTTTGGATTGACCATATTCACTTATTGGGTCATGTAATCTTAGAGATATGAGTATTAGTAAACCCAGAGAAGGTGAGACCAGTAGTTTCCTGGGAGAAGATAAAGAACATCTTTGAAGTATCAAGATTTATAGGGCTGGATGGTTACTACAGATACTTTATTCGGGACTTTTAATGCTTAGTAACGCCTTTGAATGGCTTGACTAAGAAGGGTGCGAAGTACCTATGGACATATTCCTGCGATTCAACATTTCAGGAGATAAAAGGGAGATTGAATTCAATATAGATCCTATTTTTTTCAGTGCTAGGAAAGAGTTACACCATTTACTATGATGCATCAGGTATCAAGCTAGAAGCACTGCTTATACAGGGGAAGGAGTTGTTGTGTACGGGTCTCGAAAGTTGAGGACACATGAGAGGAATTACCTGATGCATGATCTTGAGTTATTTGTAGTTGTGTATGCTTTGTGCTCTTGGAGACACTATATTTTGGGAGACTATTTTGTGGTGTACACAGAACAAAAAATCCTCAAGTATATCATTACTCAGTGAGATTTGAATTTGAGACAGTGAAGTTGGGTTGAGTACCTTCAGTCTTTTGACTTTGATCTTGCCTATACACCTGAGAAAGGTAGCACAGTGGCTAATGCGTTGAGCATGAGGACTTGGTTATAGGTAGTTCAGGAGGCCAGAAGTGATTGTAAGCTTATGGATCTGTTCTCTAAGATGCATTTGGAGGTGCACGACAGACAGAGGTAGATATTTCTTTCTTCTATAGCTATTACCTATACTCTTCTGGATCGAGTGCGAATGAGGCAACTATCAGATTATGATGGCATAGTCCTATGAGAGAGTGTGCTAGGAGAGAACCCTACTCCTGGGTGGACCATAGGTAAGGATGGGGTTTTTTGTTTTCATGGATGTGTATGGGTGTTAGCAGACATGTGCGAGGAGCTGTTGCAAGATTTTCATGCCTTCGTATGGGCAGTTCATCCTGATTTCACCAAGATGTATCGATATCTACATCGTCAGTATTTGTGTCTAGGCATGAAGAGGGATACAAATGGTTTTGTTATGAGGTGTTCCACCTGTCAGCAGTTGAAGGTGGAGCATCAGTAATTGACAGGGCTATTACAACAGTTACCCATTCCCGAGTGGAAGTGGAATGACATCGTGATGGATTTTGTGATTGGATTACCGAGATCGCCCTGAGGTAATGATATAGTGTGGGTTGTTATCTACAGGCTCACAAAGGTTTCACATTTATTTCCGATCAAGGATACCTTCAGTTTTGACGAGCTTGAGAGGTTTTACATATGAGATATTGTACATTTTCACAGGTTTCTGTACTCTATCATTTTAGACAGGGATGAAAAAATTATTTCTTGTGTCTAGAAGGGACTATAGAGGGATTTGGGAATATAGGTACTTTTGAGTACAACTTACCATCCCCAGACAGACGATCAGTCCGAACGCACGGTTTAGGTTTTAGAGGACATGCTTTGAGCATACGTCCTAGATTTCAGGGGGTCTTGGGAGAGACACATACCCCGGGTGGAATTTTCCTATAGTAACAGTTTTAGGCTATGATTTAGATGGAACCTTATGAGGATTTGTATGGTAGGCCATGCCGATCAACCTTATATTGGATGGAGGCAGGATAGGTAGCTATGCTGGGACCTCGTCTTGTCTAGGAGACCACTGAGTAGGTGAAGTTGATTCAGAAGAGGATGGATACTAAACAGTCTTGGAAGAAATACTATGATGATTTATGGAGATGACCTATGGAGTTCGAGGCTAGAGATTGGGTTTTCCAGTATGTCACACTGAGGTTGGGATACAGGAGGATTAAGAGATAGGGTACACTTTCACTGAGATACGTCGGACCATTTGAGGTTTTGGAGAGAGTCATGCCGGTTGCCTATCAGTTGTAGTTACCTCATAGGTACCAGGCTATGCATGACTCCTTTCATGTTTCTTAGATACAACATTACTTTTCAGACCCGTCTCATGTTTTTCAACCCGAGGATGTTGAGTTAGAGGTGGATACATCCTATTAGGAGCACCCTATTCGAATTGTGGATCGAAACACAAAGGTTCTCCATGTCTGGTATGTTCCTCTAGTACAAGTGTTATGGCAGCATGACCGAGTGCAGGACGAGACTTGGGAGAGGGAGGCTGATGTGCGATCGCAGTGGCCAGAGTTGTTTGCAGTTTCTTCTTCACCGCCCTTATAAGGGAAATTCAATGACGAATTTCTTTAAGGGGGAAGTTTGTAAGAACCTGGATCTTCATTTCAGGTATGGATCTTGATTTCAGGTTTTTTTTGAGGAAAAATAAAGAAAATAAGTTTTTTCTAAGTACACACTGTGTACTTCTAAGTACACACCTTGTACCAAGCTTTCCATGTATAGCCTCTTTCTGACCGTGTAATGGCCAAGGACATGGTCGTGTGGTGAGATGGAAGACTGCTTATGTTGGGGGCCGATTAAGGCTATTACATGACATGTAGTTTTAAGGAACACACCATGTACTTTTATTTTTAATTATTACATCAGAACGGGGTCACACATGATGTCCGGAAACACCTTATTCTTCGCATGTTTCATACATGAGCGCTCCAGAATGACGAACAAAGTTTGATATCCCAATTATCCATCCAAGATCTAATTGAGACATTGTTGGGTGGGTTGGAATCCCACTGGTGAGTTCTCAAATCTATAGAGCCTTTCTTCCTGATTCATCCTCTCTCGTGAGTTATTCAAGGTTGGGTGTTTTTCACCTTTTTGTAGATCTACGCCGATGTAGGATGATTCACGAGCCTACGTTCAAGTATATCAATCGTACGAAATTGAGGTATGTGGTTTGTTCCTTTTGTTGTTTGTCTTTAGATTATATATGCTAAAATTTCCGCATACCCACATTTTGGGTATTGCTTGATTTATAATTTAACCCTTTTTATTACCTTCTATGGTTTGATTGATTGATAAAGGGTTGTTTCTTATGTTTAATGTTAGATACCTTGTTTATGTGACATCCCATGGGAAAGTTTACCTTGATTGATTGTTTATGGCCATTTGGTCTAGAATTCCTATTAGGATTGCCTTGTTTTCCATGCCTTGTTTTTTTAGGATGGAGTTTCTGATTATATGAAATGCCTATGATATGCATTGTGAATGTTTTACCAAGGGGGATTGGACTGTGAGAGATTCCCAAAGGGGTTAGACCATGAGAGCTACCTAGGTGGTCATTTATAATTGATTGGGTTAGACCATGAGAGCTTCCTAGGTGATCATTATTATTTGATTAAATTAATGTTTGATCCAAGGGTTTAGACCGTGAGAGCTTGCCCATGTGGTCATTTATAATTAATTGATGGTATGTTGGACCTAAGTGGATAGACTGTGAGAGATTCCCATAGTTTTGTTATTTAATTAATTGATGCTATGTTAGGCCAAGGGGGTTAGACCATTAGATCTTTCCCAGAGGGTCGTTTTTGAAGAATTGTGATGAGTCAGACAAGACAAAGCACAACCTTGGACTCGGGCGTACTTGATTGTTTAGATGGTCTTCTGAGATGTCTATTTTGTTACTTTACACAGGGGACACAGAGCTTAGGCCAGATCCCAGGGTTACATGATTCAACGGGTTGAATAATTTATAAATGTAAATGAATGTAATTGAAACTGTGGGATTGTTTACTTTTGAATACTTCCTAGTTTATTGCTTCATTTTGACTATTACCTACTATATATATTCACTGATAGTTAGGCACAAATCTTTTGGTAGTTACCTTATGGGATTCATCTCACACCCTATTTGGATCATTCTTTTGGACCCAAATAGATTATATGATTGAAGGTATAGATAAGGGAAAACACTCTTCTTCATCAGGTACTTGATTGCTATTGGAGCTGGAGAGAATGGGACCAAGATGAGGCTTTCAATGATGTTGGAGTTTACTTGTTTTACTTTTGTATTGGATTGTATTATATTTCCATAATTTTGACCTATTTGGATGTTTTCTTAGATACATATTCCATGCATCATATATATATATATTGAGTATTCTGTTGGTTTTACTTTTAGTCTTATGTTGTTTATTTTCTATTGGTATTACTGCTTTTTCTATTATTTACTATTTTTTTCCAATGTGTATACTCTACCAATGAGCGAATATTTTCCCAAATATCACACCTTGACCCTCACTACTAGTTGTAATCCTCTGGTGTTTGGGGAAATTCTCTTGAGGTCATGTGACCGACCGGGTTTGGGGCACCTTTTTGCGGCACCGGAATCTAGGACATTAAAAAGTGGTATCAGAGGGTTGATTTCCTGATTTTCCTTACTATTTGGATCCAATAGACTAGGATAAAAAGGAATAGGTAGTTGGTAATAATCTGTGCCCGAGAGTATCTAACTCATGTACAAGGAAAAGCCAAGTTACCTCGAATATTGAAATTTTTCTAGTTTTTCAATTGTTACAGTTGATTTTATTTCACCATTGGGTGGTTCACTTGTTTTGTGCTATTATCCTTGATATTATTTAGGTTCTATTATATTTAAACCCAATGAGATGAGGGTATTCCATCTCATTCATCATATAGACACTTTCTATAGATCACATGTCATGCATTCTTATCATACCATGTTGGGTGAATTATTGATTACATGCTATTGTGATCGATGTTGTGCAAGATATTCATGCTGTTGTGATAGATTCCATGATATAAATATGTTATATTTTTGATAGGGTATTTTTATGCGTAAAGTTTCATTTGGATGGATGCCAATATTTGGTCCCTGAGGTGTTATGGGCCCTCTTGGATCAAAATTTGGTGGATCATGTTTGAACTTTAATTAAATTATGTTAAGATACAATATGAATAAGGATGAAAAACATTGATTTGAGGGGAGTATGGGTTCTCAAGGATCGTAACTTGGCATTCCTTAGACAAATTTTAATATTTTTGGGGTTCCAGATAAGTTTTAGAGGATTACTATTTGAAAACCCCATAAAACACAATGTGTGATGTCATGAACACATGCCATGTGTTCTTTTGTTCTGGAAGAAATTAATTTTATTAAGTACACTCCATGTACCATATGTAAAAGCCATGTAGTTATTGACAATGTGACTGACTGTGTGAGCAGAGACACGTGGTTGGTAAACTTTTGGTAGAACATTCGATGTACTAGGAGTACACACCATGTTGTAATCGATCGCGTATCTGGCCATGTGACTAACGAAATGGCTGGATGGAACTTTTGTTGTACACGCCGAGTGTAGAGTGTGTACATCGTGTAGTGTTACACTAGGAGAAACTATGTGGTTTGAGCCGTGTAGAAGTACTTGGGAAAGATGGAACATTTAGGTACACATCGTGTCTCTTGAAGAACACACCGTGTGTATGGGTATCACATAACCAGGTTGGCAGGGGTACACTCCCATGTAAAGGATTAAGGGAACACAACATGTAATGATTCTACATTCCATGTAACCTTATTTTGTAAAACTTGAATGTTTTCATTATCCTCTTCCATTATTGAACTTATAAGTGGAAGTATTTGATAGTCTTGAACTGAGGTGTGCACTTGACCTTGCAGAGTCATGCCACCAAGACGTCTTTTGGTTGTACGCCAGGTACATGGCCATGATCAGACACCCGAAATGGTATATTAAGGACTACCAGTAGATCCTCCCATCATTTCCATCTTGGAACCATCTATTATAACAGACATAGGTGCTGATTCACAGTTCTATGGAGGATTTATGAGGATGATGTTGAGTTTTTAGGGAGCACCACATCTTGCCCTGACTATGGAAGAGTTGACATGGGTGTTCCAGCAGCAGAATCCTCTCAATTTTTCAGGGGATGGAGGACCATAAGCTATAGATTCATAGTTGTAGGCCATGATTTCTATCTTAAATCATATGGAGACAACTCCTGAGAGGAGAGTTAAGCTCATGACTTACATTCTACATGATTCCACCAAGAGATGGTGGGATGTTATCTCACAGGTGGGACGTCATCGGGATATGACTTGGGAAGAGATTCATAGGACCATTTATGATTACTTATAACCTGGTAAATTGAAGGATGATCAAGCTTGGGAGTTCATGATTTTGGATCAGGGTGCTCTTTTAGTGATGGATTACTCTTATCACTTTACAGAGGTTTAGCACTTTGAACCTATTTTTGGAGGTGACGAGTTATCACTGGCGAGGCGATTTGAGGATGGTCTGAGGTACAACATTTGATCGAAGGTGAATTCTTTTAGGTTGACTTCATTAAATTCTATAGTAAACTAGGTGCTGATTATCGAGTACAATTTGAGGGAGTTTGGAGCTACGAACCAGGGTGGTTCAACATCCAGGGCTGGTAATCCTTTGTCCAAAAGCAAGAAGCACTGCAGGGATGTTTTTTCAGGTATCCAAGTGGTGTGAAACCAGTGCATAAAGAGTGGGAATATGAGAATAGATTTCCTGAAGGACCCATTTGAGTATCGATCATGCATCAAGATGGTCCATATTCAGTGTTTTTATAGGATGTTCTCACCAGTAGTGAGTGATAGGGGATCCCTTATGACTCCACGTTCAGAAGAAGGACCACCAGTTTCTCATCAGTCAGGGAAATAGGGTTCATCAGGAAATTTAGGCCGAGGATGTGGTCATGGTCGTGGTAGCCAGACAATAGGTTTTTAGTGAAAATAGGGTGGATTAGCTCAGGGTAGCTAGATAGGGTTGCATGACCATGATACATGTCAGACTTTTGTGATGGAGCAAACCCAGTAGGAATAGTATCCCAGACCCTCTATAGTTAGAGGTATGATTCTAGTTTCTTTAGTTTTAGCTTCTTCTCTTTTTGATACAGGGGCTTCTCATAGTTTTTTATCTTTTGCTGTTATAGAGATCCTTGGGCTCTGTATCTTTACTTCTGATGATGTTATGAAGCTAGGAACTCCGTTGGTGATTAGGACGGCTAGTGTACATTAGTGCTAAGAGTATCCTCTTGAGGTTGGTGGGTGTCACTTCTTATGGGACCTCTTTGTATTATAAATTATAGGCTTCAATTTCATTCTTGGAATGGATTGGTTGGTCTCATTTCATGCCTTTATTGACTGTTATCACCATAGGGTGAGTTTTACATCACCATAGGGTGAATATTTTCTACACAAGGGTGAATGATATGTCCATGAAAGTAGAGCTAGACCCGATCATCATGGGTTGAGAGGAATTACAACCCAGATTACTAGTTTATATTTGGATTACAAGGGGACTTAGTAGATGGAATTTCCTCTAGTGGTGGATAATTTCAGGGATGTATTTCCAGCCAACTTTTCAGGTTTACCTATAGAGAGAGAGGTAGATTTCTCTATTGATATTGTTCCAGGAGTGGAACAAATGTACATTACTCCTTATAGGATGGCTACACCAGAGTTATAAGAGCTCAATAAGTAGTTAGAGGACTTGCAGGAAAATGGTTTCATCTAACCTAGTACTTATCCTTAGGGTTCTCCTATCATTTTTACAAAGAAGTTGGATGGTACCCTCAGACTTTGTGTGGATTATCGAAAGTTGAACTAGTTGACGGTCAATAACCGATATCCCTTTCCGAGGATTGATGATCTCTTTGATCAGCTTCGAGGAACCCGAGTGTTCTATAAGATTTACTTGAGATCCGGTTATCATCAGTTGTGCGTTAGAACATCAGATATACCTCTGAAAGACTTTTAGAGCAGGTATGGTCTATACAAGTATTTGGTTATTCCGTTTGGTCTCACGAATGTGCTAGAAGTTTTCATGGCACAGATGAACCGAGTGTTCCATCCTTACTTGGATTATTTTGTGGCATTGTTCGTTGATGATATCTTGGTGTACTCTCACACTTGAAAAGACCATGCCATCCATCTTGGGATCATATTGAGTACACTGAGAGAGAATCAATTATATGCTAAAATCTGAAAGTGCCACTTTTGGATGGACCAGATTCACTTATTGGGTCATGTCATCTTAGAGACAGGAGTATTAGTAGACAAGAGAAGGCGAGACCGGTAGTTTCCTGGGAGCAGCTGAAGGTCATCTTTGAAGTATGGAGATTTCTGAGGCTATCTAGTTACTAAAAATACTTTATTCATGACTTTTAATTCTTACTAGCACCTTTAACTAGCTTGACTAAGAAGGGTGCGAAGTACCTATGGACAAATTCCTGAGATTCAACCTTTTAGGAGATGAAAGGGATATTTACTTCAACATAGATCCTAATTTTTATGGATCTGAGAAAGAGTTACACCATTTACTGTGATGAATCAAGTATTAGGCTAGGAACAGTGCTTATGTAGGGGGAAGGAGTTGTTGCATATGGGTATCAACAATTGAGGCCACATGAGAGGAATTACCCGATGGATGATCTCTAGTTAGATATATTTGTGCATGCTTTGCACTGTTGGAGACACTATCTTTTGGGAGAATGTTTTGTGGTGTAAACAGACCAAAAAATCCTTAAGTATATATTTACTTAGAGAGATTTGAATTTGAGACAATGAAGTTGGGTTGAGTACCTTCAGTATTTTGACTTTGAGCTTGCCTATATGCCTGAAAAAGGCAACACAATGGCTAATGCGTTGAGCATGAGGACTCAGTTATAGGTAGTTTAGGAGGCCAAAAGTGAGTGGCAGCTTATGGATCTATTCTCTAAGATGCATTTGGAGGTGTAGGAAAGATAGAGGCAGACAATTATTTCTTCTACAGCTGTTACCTATTCTCTTCTAGATCGAGTGCGAATGAGGAAGCTATCAGATTCTGAGGGTCTAGTCCTACAAGAGAGTGTTTCAGGGGAGGAACCTACACCTGGGTCGACCATAGGTGAGGATGAGTTTTTTTTCATGGACACATATGGGTGTCAGCAGACATGTGTGGGGAGATGTTCTGATATTTTCATGCCTTTGTATGGGCAGTTCATCCTGGTGTCACCAAGATGTATCAATATCTACATCGTCAGTATTTGTGGCCAGACATGAAGAGGGATATAGATGGTTTTGTTATGAGATGTTCCACCTTTCAGCAGGTGAAGGTGGAGAATCAGTAACTGATAGGGCTATTATAGCAGTTACCCTTTCCCAAGTGGAAGTGGAATGACGTCGTGATGGATTTCGTTATAGGCTTACCGAAATCACCTTGAGGTAATGATGTGGTGTGGGTTGTTATAGATAGGATCAAGAAGGTTGCACATTTATTTCTAATCATGTATACCTTCAGTTTTGATGATCATAGGAGGTTTTTCATCTAAGAGATTGTACATTTTCATGGGTTTCTGCACTCTATCGTTTCAGATAGGGGCGGAAGGTTTAATTCTCGTTTCTGGAAGGGACTACAGAGGGATTTGGGAATATAGGTACTTCTGAGTACATGTTACCATCCCTAGACATATGACCAGTCTGAATGCACGATTCAGGTTTTAGAGGACATGCTTTGATCATACGTCCTGGATTTCGGGGGGTCTTGGGAGAGACACATACCCCTGGTGGATTTTGCCTATAATAAAAGTTTTTAGGCCATGATTTAGATGGCACCTTATGAGGCTTTGTACGGTAGGCCATGCCGATCACCCTTATATTGGATGGAGGCAGGAGAGGTAGCTATGCTGGGACCTCGTCTTGTCTAGGAGACCAGTGAGTAGGTGGAGTTGATTCAGAAGAGGATGGATACTACATAGTCTTGGAAGAAATCTTATGATGATCGATGGAGACGACCTCTGGAGTTCAAGGTCATAGATTGGGTTTTCCAGCATGTCATAATAAGGTTGGGACACAGTAGGATTAAGAGATAGGGGAAGCTTTCAACGAGGTACGTCGGACCATTTGAGGTTTTGGAGAGAGTCGGTCCGGTTTCCTATCATTTGTAGTTACCTCAGAGGTACCAGTATATGCACGACGCCTTTCATGTTTCTTATAAAAAACATTAATTTTCAGACCTGTCTCATTTTTTTCAACTCGAGGAGGTTGAGTTGGAGGTGGATGCATCCTTTGAGGAGTACCCTATTCGGATTGTGGATCGTAGCACGAAATTTCTCCATGTACGGTATGTTCCTCTAGTATAGGTGCTATGGAAGCATGACTGAGTGGAAGACAAGACTTGGGATAGGGAGGAAGATGTGCGATCACAGTGGCCAGAGTTGTTTGCAGTTTCTTCTTCATCCTCCTTAGATGGGAAATTCAGGGACGAATTGCTTTAAGGGGGAAGTTTGTAAGAACCCGGATCTCTATTTCAGGTATGAATCTTGATTTCAGGTTGTTTTTGAGGAAAAATGAAGAAAATATTTTTTTCTAAGTACACACCTTGTACTCATATTTCTGTGTATAGATGCGTTATAACCGTGTAACAGCTGAGGACATGGCTGTGTGGTGATTTGGAAGACCGCTTATGTCGGGGTCCGATTAAGGCTATTACATTATGTGTAGTTTTAATGAACACACCATGTACTTTTATTTTTAATTATTATATTAGAGTGGGGTCACGTATCATGTCCAGAAACACCTTCTTCTTCACATGTTTCATACAGGAGCACTTCGGAATGAAGAACAAAGTTCGATCTCCCAATTCTCTATCCAAGCTCTGATTGAGACACCATCGGGTGCATTGGAATACCACCAGTGAGTTCTCAAATTCTACAGATCCTTTATTCCTGATTCATCCTCTATCATGAGTTATTCAATGTTGGGTTTTTCACCTTTTTTGTATATCTATGATGATCTAGGATGATTCAAGAGATGGAGTTCAAGTATATCGATCATACAACATCGAGGTAGGTTTTTTGTGCCTTTCGTTGTTTGTCTTTGGATTGTATATGCTAAAAGTTCCACATACCCACATTTTGGGTATTTCTTGATTTGTAATTTAACCCTTTTTATTACCTGCTATGGTTTAATTGATTGATAAAGGGTTTTTTCTTATGTGTAAGGTTAGATACCTTGTTTATGGGACACCCCATGGGTGATTTTACCTTGATTGATTGTTTATGGCCATTTGGTCTAGAATTACTATTAGGCTTGACTTGTTTTTCATGCCTTGTTTTGTTAGGATGGAGTTCCTGATTATATGAAATGCCTGTGATATGCATTGTGAATGTTTGACCAAGGGGGATTAGACTGTGAGAGATTCTAAAAGGGGTTATATCATGAGAGATTCCCAGGTGGTCATTTATAATTGATTGGGTTATACCATGAGAGCTTCCTAGGTGATCATTGTTATTTTATTAAATGAATGTTTGATCCAAGGGTTTAGACCGTGATAGCTTTCCCAGGTGGTTGTTTATAATTGATTGATGGTATGTTGGACCTAAGGGGATAGACCGTGAGAGATTCCCAGAGTGTTGTTATTTAGTGAATTGTTTCTATGTTAGACCAATGGGGTTAGACCATGAAATATTTCCCAGAGGGTCATTTGTGAATAATTGTGATGAGTCTGCCAAGCCAAAGCACAAGCTTGGACTCAGTCTTACTTGATTGTTTAGATGGTCTTCTAAGACGTCTGTTTTGTTACTTTATATAGGGGACACAGATATTAGGCTAGATCCCAGGGTTACATGATTAAATGGGTTGAATATTTGATAATTTAAATGAATGTAATTGAAACTGTAGGATTGTTTACTTTTGAGTACTTCCTAGTTTAGTGCTTCATTTTTCCTATTACCTTCTTTATATATTCACTGACTGTTAGGAACAGATATTTTGGTAGTTACCTTCTGGGATTCATCTCACACCCTATTTGGGTCATGCTTTTGGACCCAAACAGATTATATTATTGTAGGTATAGATAAGGGAAAGAACCCTTTTTATTAGGTAATTGATTACTGTTGGAGTTGGAGAGGATGGGACCAAGCTGAGGCTTGCGACGATGTTGGAGTTTACTTGTTTTCCTTTTGTATTGGATTGTATTGTATTTACAGAATTTTTACCTATTTGGATTTTTTCCAAGATATATATTCCATGAATCATATATATATATATATATAGATATATATTGTGGATTCTATTGATTTTACTTTCAGTCTTCCACTGTTTATTTTCTATTTGTATTATTGCTTCCGCTATTGTTTACTATTTGTTTTTACACTATGTATAGTCTTCCAATGAGGGAATAGTTTCCCCAATATCACAGCTTGGCTCTCACTGCTAGTCGGCAGCCTCTGGTGTTTGGGGGAATGCGCTTGAAGTCATGTGACCAACCAGGTTCGGGGAACCTTTGGGTGACACCTAGATCTGGGACGTTACTGTGAATTCCACCATAGATGATTCATAATTCATGGTTCATGTAACACCCCAAGCTTCTACGGTACGTTTCCCTTTGAATAATGCGATAGCGTGTGTTGTACGCAACCTCGAGTTCTAACACACACCACAACTAATTAAACTAGCCGTTGTGAATAGTAATACCTAATTTTTGAAATTATATATATTTTATATTTGAAAATGGACTTCATTTTTGGACTCGGAATATCGAATTTAGCCTAAGGTGAAATTTTGGTACTTTTCGGATAACTTTCATATTTTGATGAATAGTGAAAATTACTAAATTTTAATTAAAAACAACTTTTTTAATCAAAATAATTAATAGTGATAAATTATGAATTTTAGTGGTTTTAAAGTATATTTAGAATATATTTTTACCATTTAATATAATGTTGGTCATTGGACATAATTTTACAATTAAACCGAACATAAACAAGTGTCAATCTTTTGATAGTTATTATCTCTTAAAAACACGCTTTTTGTTTTGACAGCGGGAATTAATTTTAAATTAATTTCTGCCACTTCTGTGTTTTGAATTT
Organism: Viscum album; assembly: GCA_963277665.1. NCBI lineage: Eukaryota > Viridiplantae > Streptophyta > Magnoliopsida > Santalales > Viscaceae > Viscum > Viscum album. The sequence goes on along the minus strand of OY728121.1, from coordinate 1,069,233,033 downwards.
AGGAAAATGGATTCCATATTTGGAATCAGGATGTTCAAATTGTGTAAATAGGTAACCTTTATTTTTAGACATTTTGAATAATTACTGCGGTAAATATTTTATTTACCATGGTTAAGGGTAAATCCGGTAAATAAGGGTTAAAAAAATAATATTATAATAATACTAAATTACCCTAAAACGTGTCTTAACCCTATTGGTTGATAGATGGTCGACCATGGGCATCTTTGGGTCTGTTTTGGGACCCCATGGATCCACTTGTAAGTGATAATGACACATTATATTAATAAAGTTAAAATAAAAATAAAAATGGCATAAGCTTACATCTTTTAGAAGAACAATTTTTACATAGGGTTATACATGTTGGATTTTAGATTATAAATATTCATTAGAAATCTAAAAAGATTTCCTACATAATGATATTTTATTTATAATTTTTAGACATTAAATAATTTATTTTATTTATGACACAATGATGATGCAGTAATTACTAAAATAGTGAAAAATTAAAATAATTGATCTTATAAATACCCAAATAATTATAATATGAAACTTTTAATGAATTAAACTAATTTTATATGATAATATGATATATTAGGATTGATTTAATTGACTTTTTTCGAAGTAATAAATCTGTTAGGAGTTTCACAAAAATCAACTATTGAATAGTGTCAAAATTGACATAAAAGAGTTCTTAAAACAAATATTATATTATTAATTGACATTAAATTCCTAAAAATCTAATGTTCGGCTAAGAGACTTATATTATGATAGGTTCCTCATTAATGGACCACTTGGGGGTCGCTTGGATGTATATAGTAAGTTTATTAACCATATTATATAAAAATACAAAGAGACATTGTAAAAGTGAAACTAATTAACTTAGAGTTAATACTTAAAGATAAGGTTAATATAAGTACCCAAACCTGTCTAAATTCTATTGGTTGAGTGGTTTTCGACCTATCCCCACCTTAAACTTTGAATAATAAGCTTTGGAGCCATTAGAAACTGAATATGAATTTATTATAAATTAATATTTCTAGCTTTTCCAAAGGTGCCCCTCACCCCTCTTATAAAAAGGGCACTCCTCCTTCTCATTTCTTCACACCTTCAAAGCCTTTTGGTTCGGCCAAACTCTGCCCAAATACTCTCCCAACATCCCTCACTACAACCTAGAGGCCTTAGTTTGATCAGAAAGCCAACCTAAGGAGCCCTTTTGATCAAATCAAAAGGAAGAACCCGAAGAAGAGGTAATGATTTCACCACCCTTCTCCAAGTTCATTTCTTCTTCCACTTCTTCTTACTTTGTTCTTACCATTCTAAAGTAATAACTCCAGTATCTCACATATACTGTGATGTTATTATAAATATGGTACAATCATATTCAGTATTCTATCCACCCTTTGAATAACATGTCACCATACGTGCGTACGTACGGCTTACCGTCTCCACGTCGTGGTGTAATTGTTATTCAATATAATATTATTTGGATGGGTATAATAATGATGTGTAACTCATGTAAATAATAAATATAACATGTTAATGATTCTGTATATATGATATACCATTCATTTATATATTATTTTAATATCAAAAGAATGATATTGTCGCTCGTGCGTACGTACGGACTACCGTCTCCACGAACGCGATGAGATTCATTCTCCATCGTATCCATTCAAGTATAATTATCATTTTATGATTTAAAAATGATGTTTAAGGACTTGATATCATTCTGGATATGAATAAGATACAACAAACATGGCTTATGTAACAAAACATATAAAAGAAAATGAGTAAGTTAACACCCGAAACGATGATAATTCTAAGATATTATTAATAAATCAATGTTAAAAGATCATATATGATATCATATTAATATATATGATTCTTGTATAATTTAATAACAATTATTTCACCATTATACAGGAGGTTAACCTACCCCAACCAAGGAAAAGTACAAGGTAAGGGTTATTTCACAATCTCTTCATTATCCGAGGTTGTTTATACGTAATAATCTACTGGGATTTCTTTATCATCCACATCCATGTTTCTTCGAAATGTATTTCAAAACATATTTATTATTTACAATAATATGGGTTAAAGTCATTTATACCCTTTTTGACTTTTTATAAGAGGTTTATAAAGGAATCTTTCCGTCGTTTTCAAAACAAGGTCCTTTTTAACCTTTTCGACATAATTAAGGTAAGAATGTTTTTTTTCAACTTATATGGCTAGTGCGGTTATTTTCTGCCGTTATAAAATCTTCAAATTTTTCCTTACAAGCTTATAAGAATATTTTCAAGAAAATGTTTTATTTTATATGGCTCTTAAATTATTTCTCTAAAAAGTGTTTTGATTTCATCTATGTCAACATCCTTTTTTGAAGTTGATTTATTATGATACAAAACTTCTATATTGTATTGAAGGTTTTGTGATATGTTTGACTGTGGATGTGCTATTTTTATACCATTCATAGTTTATGGTGAAATTATTGACATTTTTTATGCTAGTTTTAATACGAATGTTTATGTTATGTTTAAACCTTTTCATATGGGAATGCATTGGACTTAATAAGTGACGGGTGGAGCCCGCTATAGCTCCTCGATGCATCGGTAGGTCTCATGAGACAAACTAGTGTCTTGGCACAATGCCTTGACAAAATCTTATTTGTAGTCTTGGCACGAGGCCTTGGCTATGTGGTTATGATAGTCTGGCATTATGCATTCCAACATTATGAAAGTGGTTATTGATTTTTTTTGCATGTGATTATTCGATTAGTAGAATATCCATGTGAATAAGTAAATGGCATTATTTCATTTTATTTATGCCATACCATGTTGAAAGTTCATGTTTAAAAGGATTATGTTTTAGTTATACATTGCCTTAAATGTTTATTCTTATTTATGAAAGTTTCCACTATATTGTTATCCTTACTGGGCATTTGAGCTCACCCCTTTTCTATGTTTTATTTTTCCCAGGAAGTGAAGATGTAAGTTATGAATGACCTGCAGGGGTTTATAGTGTGGACTGTGGAAACATTATGTTGTTGTAGTAGTTTTTCATTTTATGATGTAATGTAAAACTTATGAATATATCTAGTGTTTCCAAGGCTACTAAACCAATCGGTCTTTCGGGATTTGATCTTTCTTGTGATCATGCCAATGTTACGAAGTAATGCACCGACTCTGGGTAGCTGGGGTCGGGGCGTTACAGTTGGTATCAGAGGAAGTTTAGTACAAACCTTGGAAGCTAGATTTAGATAAACTCTGATTAGAGCACATAGACCTAAGATGAACTTTGAGGATTAGTATAGAAGAACTTCCTAGAATTTTGGTATTGTAGAGACTTTGTGAGTTTTCCGAGCAATACATCCCTGTCTGGATACGAGCAGGTAGAGGCGGCTCTGGCACAGATGTACCTAGGGGTAAAACCCGAAAACACCGCTTTGAGCTAGACTCGAACGGGAACTGGTGCACGACAACGGGCCTTGCTGCACTCTTGGTTACGACACTCCCGGGGGATATGCTTAGGATAACTCTCACTTTCTTTACAAATCATTATGAAGGGTTTATGAGTATATACTTCCTCAAAGAAAACATATTTATGATTATGGATTATATCCATAGATAGTTCAATTTATGTTTAGTGTTTTATAAGTATGGGATTATGTATTTTGATGCATAAACTGATCTAGTTTATGCCATTTTTTTGAAATGGCGCCTAGTGGAAGAAATGGAAACCGTATCAATGCACGCACTCCATGTAGGGATTTCCCTCCTGCTCAAGATAATTATAGTGGGGCTGGTGATGCAACTGGTGCTGATCAGCTAATCACCATACTAGGACAACTTACTCAGGTTATGAATAATAACCTTACCCGTATGGAGCACCCTGATCCGCAGCGTGGAGGATCAATGTTAGATCGATTCATGAGACAACAACCACCAACGTTCAATGGGAATACAAATCCCTTAGTAGCTGAGCAATGGATATTTTCCCTAGAGAAAATATTTCAGGCTTTGGGGAGCAGTGAAAGGGAAATAGTTATCATGGCAGTTTACCGCCTCACTGGAGATGCTGATCAATGGTGGTCATTGATTCAAAATACGAAGGAAGATGATGAAGTATCAAATATGGAATGGAGGGAGTTCAAAGATCTGTTTTTAGAAAAATACTTTCCTTGCGACCATCGAGCAGATATGGAAAGGCAATTTCTGAGTCTGAGACAAAAGGAGGATGAGAATGTCACAAAGTATGAGGCTAACTTTACAAGGTTAGTGAGGTATGCTGGAGATTATATTCGCAACCCAATAAGTAAGATTGATCGTTTCTTTGATGGGTTAAAACCATTTCTCCGTAGAGCATTAGTCTCACAATCCTTTTCGTCGTACGAAGACATTGTCTCATGTGCTATCAAGACCGAAAAGGAATTATCTAAGTCTTATGACTTTAAAGCAAAGAAAGAGAAGAAGAGACCTGCTGATCAATCTGGGAATGGAAATAAGGGGAAGAAGGGAAAGGTTGAATATCCATCTTGTGGTAAGTGCGGGAAGAAACACCCCGGTGCTTGCCTGAAGGGAATGGGAGTCTGTTACAAGTGTGGTGAAAAAGGCCACCAAGCTCATGATTGCAAGGGGAAGAAGGAAGATACCAACGTTCAGTGCTACAATTGCAGGGAGATGGGGCATTATGCAAATGCATGTCCTAAGCGTCAGGAGAACTTACCTCAGAAAAGGCCAAGGGATCAAGGCCAGGCTTATGCTATCACTACTGCTGAGGTAGAAGCTCCGAAAGACGTGGTGGCAGGTAATTTAATGGTTTCCTCAAGTTTAGCAAATGCATTATTTGATTCTGGATCATCGCATTGTTTCATATCTTCCCAGTTTGCTAAGAAAATTAGATATTTCCAATTTTATTTAATAAGGGAGTTGTCAGTTAAAACTCCTAAGGGAAGTATCGTTGCAACAAAGTTTTGTGAATCAGTCCCCATTAGAGCACATAAATTTTCTTTATCTGCTGATTTCATCGTCATACCTATGATTGAGTTTGATATAATCCTCGGTATGGACTGGCTTTCGGACTATGATGCGAAGATTTATTGTAAGAAGAAAGAGGTTACGATTCTTGATGATAATGATAAGGAGCACCTTATTTTTAGAGCAGAATCGTCACCACCTAATTCTTATTTAGACCCACCCCCAGTAGCTCAACTTAATTCAATTATTGGGGAGGAAGAGAATGAAGTAACTATAGGTGAGGAAAGGAATGTTCAAATAGAGGATGTACCTGTTGTGAAAGAATTTGTAGATGTATTTCCGGAAGATTTACCTGGACATCCTCCAGAACGAGAAGTTGAGTTTTCCATTGATTTGATTCCTGGATCAAGGCCTATATCGAAGACCCCTTATAGAATGGCCACTGTAGAGTTAGTAGAACTAAAGAAACAACTAGAGGAATTGAGTAATAAGGGATTTATTCGCCCTAGTGTTTCTCCATGGGGAGCCCCTGTTCTTTTTGTTAAAAAGAAAGATGGATCTATGAGGTTATGTATCGATTACAGGGAGATCAATGCTATAACGATAAAGAACAAGTATCCCCTACCTCGTATTGATGATTTATTTGACCAACTGCATGGAGCTCAATACTTTTCAAAGATTGACCTTCGATCTGGATACCATCAGTTGTGTGTAAAGAAGGAAGACATTTCGAAAACAGCATTTCGAACCAGGTACGGGCATTACGAGTTTACTGTAATGCCGTTTGGATTGACTAATGCACCCTCTGTATTCATGGATCTGATGAATAGAGTTTTCAAGGAGTATCTCGATGAATTTGTGGTGGTATTTATTGATGATATCTTGGTATACTCCAAAACCTACAAAGATCATGAAAATCACTTGCGCATTATCTTGAAGACTCTGAGGAGGCATGAATTATATGGAAAGTTTAGCAAGTGTGAATTCTGGCTTCAGGAGATTTCTTTTCTTGGCCATATTGTCTCTAAAGATGGAATCTCTGTTGATCCTTCTAAGACCAAGGCAATCCAAGAATGGCCAGCACCTACGAGTATAACTGAGGTACGTGGTTTTATTGGTTTGGCAGGTTATTATCGACGTTTCGTCCAGAATTTTGCCCGATTGGCTAACCCATTAACGAAGCTCACACGTAAAGGGGTTAAATTTGTTTGGACAAAAGAGTGTGAAGAATGTTTCGAAGAACTGAAGAGAAGATTAGTCAATGCTCCTATATTGACTCTACCATCGGGGAATGATGGGTTCGTTATTTATAGTGATGCATCAAAGAAAGGACTTGGCTGTGTCCTTATGCAGAATGATAGAGTTATTGCCTATGCATCACGACAGTTGAAAATTCATGAACAAAACTATCCTACTCATGATCTCGAGTTAGAAGCAGTGATCTTTGCTTTGAAAATATGGAGGCACTACCTCTATGGTGAAAAATGTGAGATTTATACTGATCACAAGAGTTTGAAGTATATTTTCTCACAAAAAGAACTCAACATGAGGCAAAGGAGATGGCTTGAATTACTCAAGGATTATGATTGTACGATACACTACCACCCAGGGAAGGCAAACAAGGTGGCAGATGCTTTGAGTAGAAAATACCATGGAGTTTTGAACAATATGAGAATTGAAAGGGATCCAATTTTCATGGAGCTAGTGAAGATGGACATGGGAATAACCAGGGAAGGTGAAACATCAATGCTTTTTCAAATGGTTGCCAAACCATCTTTACTAGAAAGGATTAAGAGTTCTCAGACTGATGATGAAGAATTCCAAAAGAAGATTAAAGCTGTGAATAATGGGAGATTGAGAGACTTTGCGTATGAAGGTGGAATTTTGAAATTCGGGAAGAGACTTTGTGTTCCCAATATACCTGATCTAAAAAGGGAATTGCTGGATGATGCTCATAGTTCCAATTTCTCTATACACCCTGGGAGCACCAAAATGTATAGAGATTTGAAGGAACATTTTTTGTGGGACAACATGAAGAGGGAGATTGCTGATTTTGTGTCAAGATGTATGGTTTGTCAACAAGTGAAAGCTGGAAGGCAACAGCCTGGAGGAGTCATGCAACCTCTTCCCATACCGGAGTGGAAATGGGACAATATTACAATGGACTTTGTCATGGGGCTACCAAAGACTCCTAGAAGGAACGATGCAATATGGGTTATTGTTGATCGTCTTACCAAGTCAGCACATTTTCTTGCTATAAGAGAAGATCTACCCCTGGAACGTCTAGCAAGACTATACATTAATGAAGTTGTGAGACTTCATGGAGTACCCCTATCGATTGTTTCTGATCGTGATCCCCGTTTTACATCATGATTTTGGAAAAGTCTTCAGAAATCCCTGGATACTGAACTTCATTTGAGCACTGCTTACCACCCTCAGACAGACGGACAATCAGAACGGACTATTCAGACCTTAGAAGACATGTTGAGATCTTGCTCACTTGATTTTCAGGGTATGTGGGATCAATATTTACCACTAGTAGAATTTTCCTATAACAATAGCTTCCATTCGAGTATTCAGATGGCACCATATGAAGCATTATACGGAAAGAGATGTCGTACACCAACCTGTTGGGATGACGTTGGTGAAAGAAAACTTGTAGGCCCAGAACTGGTGGAGGAAACGGTGGAAAAGGTGAAGGTAATCCAAAATCACATTAAAGCAGCTCAAAGTAGGCAGAAGAGCTATGCCGATAATCGAAGGAAGGATTTGGAATTTCAAGTCGGTGATCATGTTTTCCTGAAGGTATCCCCGTGGAAGGGAGTCATACGTTTTGGTAAGAAAGGTAAATTGAGTCCCAGGTACATCAGACCTTTCGAAATTCTAGAACGAATTGGGGCTGTAGCTTACCGATTGGCAATGCCGCCAAGTCTCTCCAAAGTTCACGATGTGTTCCACGTATCTCTGTTGAGGAAATACATGCCTGACCCAACGCATGTACTCACCTATGAAGATTTAGAACTGGAACCCGATCTGTCTTATTGCGAAGAGCCCATCAAGATTCTTGATACGAGAGAACAAGTGCTGAGAAACCGGACGACGCGTCTGGTAAAAGTTTTGTGGAGGAATCATAAGATGGAAGAGGCAACGTGGGAACCCGAGGAACTTATGATGAAGAACCACCCGAGTCTTTTTTTGCAGTAATACCCTAGAAATTGCGAGGACGCAATTATTTGAAGGAGGGGAGAATGTAACACCCCAAGCTTCTACGGTACGTTTCCCTTTGAATAATGCGATAGCGTGTGTTGTACGCAACCTCGAGTTCTAACACACACCACAACTAATTAAACTAGCCGTTGTGAATAGTAATACCTAATTTTTGAAATTATATATATTTTATATTTGAAAATGGACTTCATTTTTGGACTCGGAATATCGAATTTAGCCTAAGGTGAAATTTTGGTACTTTTCGGATAACTTTCATATTTTGATGAATAGTGAAAATTACTAAATTTTAATTAAAAACAACTTTTTTAATCAAAATAATTAATAGTGATAAATTATGAATTTTAGTGGTTTTAAAGTATATTTAGAATATATTTTTACCATTTAATATAATGTTGGTCATTGGACATAATTTTACAATTAAACCGAACATAAACAAGTGTCAATCTTTTGATAGTTATTATCTCTTAAAAACACGCTTTTTGTTTTGACAGCGGGAATTAATTTTAAATTAATTTCTGCCACTTCTGTGTTTTGAATTTAGGAAAATGGATTCCATATTTGGAATCAGGATGTTCAAATTGTGTAAATAGGTAACCTTTATTTTTAGACATTTTGAATAATTACTGCGGTAAATATTTTATTTACCATGGTTAAGGGTAAATCCGGTAAATAAGGGTTAAAAAAATAATATTATAATAATACTAAATTACCCTAAAACGTGTCTTAACCCTATTGGTTGATAGATGGTCGACCATGGGCATCTTTGGGTCTGTTTTGGGACCCCATGGATCCACTTGTAAGTGATAATGACACATTATATTAATAAAGTTAAAATAAAAATAAAAATGGCATAAGCTTACATCTTTTAGAAGAACAATTTTTACATAGGGTTATACATGTTGGATTTTAGATTATAAATATTAATTATAAATCTAAAAAGATTTCCTACATAATGATATTTTATTTATAATTTTTAAACATTAAATAATTTATTTTATTTATGACACAATGATGATGCAGTAATTACTAAAATAGTGAAAAATTAAAATAATTGATCTTATAAATACCCAAATAATTATAATATGAAACTTTTAATGAATTAAACTAATTTTCTATGATAATATGATATATTAGGATTGATTTAATTGACTTTGTTCGAAGTAATCAATCTTTTAGGAGTTTCACAAAAATCAACTATTGAATAGTGTCAAAATTGACATAAAAGAGTTCTTAAAACAAATATTATATTATTAATTGACATTAAATTCCTAAAAATCTAATGTTCGGCCAAGAGACTTATATTATGATAGGTTCCTCATTAATGGACCACTTGGGGGTCTCTTGGATGTATATAGTAAGTTTATTAACCATATTATATAAAAATACAAAGAGACATTGTAAAAGTGAAACTAATTAACTTAGAGTTAATACTTAAAGATAAGGTTAATATAAGTACCCAAACCTGTCTAAATTCTATTGGTTGAGTGGTTTTAGACCTATCCCCACCTTAACCTTTGAATAATAAGCTTTGGAGCCATTAGAAACTGAATATGAATTTATTATAAATTAATATTTCTAGCTTTTCCAAAGGTGCCCCTCACCCCTCTTATAAAAAGGGCACTCCTCCTTCTCATTTCTTCACACCTTCAAAGCCTTTTGGTTCGGCCAAACTCTGCCCAAATACTCTCCCAACATCCCTCACTACAACCTAGAGGCCTTAGTTTGATCAGAAAGCCAACCTAAGGAGCCCTTTTGATCAAATCAAAAGGAAGAACCCGAAGAAGAGGTAATGATTTCACCACCCTTCTCCAAGTTCATTTCTTCTTCCACTTCTTCTTCCTTTGTTCTTACCATTCTAAAGTAATAACTCCAGTATCTCACATATACTGTAATGTTATTATAAATATGGTACAATCATATTCAGTATTCTATCCACCCTTTGAATAACATGTCACCATACGTGCGTACGTACGGCTTACCGTCTCCACGTCGTGGTGTAATTGTTATTCAATATAATATTATTTGGATGGGTATAATAATGATGTGTAACTCATTTAAATAATAAATATAACATTTTAATGATTCTGTATATATGATATACCATTCATTTATATATTATTTTAATATCAAAAGAATGATATTGTCGCTCGTGCGTACGTACGGACTACCATCTCCACGAACGCGATGAGATTCATTCTCCATCGTATCCATTCAAGTATAATTATCATTTTATGATTTAAAAATGATGTTTAAGGACTTGATATCATTCTGGATATGAATAAGATACAACAAACATGGCTTATGTAACAAAACATATAAAAGAAAATGAGTAAGTTAACACCCGAAACGATGATAATTCTAAGATATTATTAATAAATCAATGTTAAAAGATCATATATGATATCATATTAATATATATGATTCTTTTATAATTTAATAACAATTATTTCACCATTATACAGGAGGTTAACCTACCCCAACCAAGGAAAAGTACAAGGTAAGGGTTATTTCACAATCTCTTCATTATCCGAGGTTGTTTATACGTAATAATCTACTGGGATTTCTTTATCATCCACATCCATGTTTCTTCGAAATGTATTTCAAAACATATTTATTATTTACAAGAATATGGGTTAAAGTCATTTATACCCTTTTTGAATTTTTATAAGAGGTTTATAAAGGAATCTTTCCGTCGTTTTCAAAACAAGGTCCTTTTTAACCTTTTCGACATAATTAAGGTAAGAATGTTTTTTTTCAACTTATACGGCTAGTGCGGTTATTTTCTGCCGTTATAAAATCTTCAAATTTTTCCTTACAAGCTTATAAGAATATTTTCAAGAAAATGTTTTATTTTATATGGCTCTTAAATTATTTCTCTAAAAAGTGTTTTGATTTCATCTATGTCAACATCCTTTTTTGAAGTTGATTTATTATGATACAAAACTTCTATATTGTATTGAAGGTTTTGTGATATGTTTGACTGTGGATGTGCTATTTTTATACCATTCATAGTTTATGGTGAAATTATTGACATTTTTTATGCTAGTTTTAATACGAATGTTTATGTTATGTTTAAACCTTTTCATATGGGAATGCATTGGACTTAATAAGTGACGGGTGGAGCCCGCTATAGCTCCTCGATGCATCGGTAGGTCTCATGAGACAAACTAGTGTCTTGGCACAAGGCCTTGACAAAATCTTATTTGTAGTCTTGGCACGAGGCCTTGGCTATGTGGTTATGATAGTCTGGCATTATGCATTCCAACATTATGAAAGTGGTTATTGATTTTTTTTGCATGTGATTATTCGATTAGTAGAATATCCATGTGAATAAGTAAATGGCATTATTTCATTTTATTTATGCCATACCATGTTGAAAGTTCATGTTTAAAAGGATTATGTTTTCGTTATACATTGCCTTAAATGTTTATTCTTATTTATGAAAGTTTCCACTATATTGTTATCCTTACTGGGCATTTGAGCTCACCCCTTTTCTATGTTTTATTTTTCCCAGGAAGTGAAGATGTAAGTTATGAATGACCTGCAGGGGATTATAGTGTGGACTGTGGAAACATTATGTTGTTGTAGTAGTTTTTCATTTTATGATGTAATGTAAAACTTATGAATATATCTAGTGTTTCCAAGGCTACTAAACCAATCGGTCTTTCGGGATTTGATCTTTCTTGTGATCATGCCAATGTTATGTAATTAATGCACCGACTCTGGGTAGCTGGGGTCGGGGTGTTACAGTTCAATTTAACTATGATTAAATTTTCCATAAAACTCATCATTCCCCATTTAGATACATGACCTTGGATATTATTTTTTATGATTGGAATTCTCTATTTTGATCCATGACCCACTAGGAATATGCATTATAAATCTTCTCCAAAAATCATGTACGGAGCTCTAAACCTCTTCAAAAAATAAAATAATGGTTTCTAAATAGTAGAAAAAAAGAAAGATGAAATATTAAAGGTAGTAATAAAATAAAGTTTTTATCTAATATATCTAGTCACAAAATCCATTAAAGGATGACTAACTAATTGATAATTCCAAATGTCATTCAATAATTAAAGGATGAAAGATAAAGTCACTAAATTTTAATTAATTAAAAATTTCAATTCCAATGAGTGTAAAAGATATTATAAAGGAAAATTAAAGACAAAAAACATTTTATATAAGTTAAATGATATAAAATTATTCAAAAGTCACAATAAAACTCTAAAAAATTTCATGTAAATTAATGTTCACCCTTTCTAATATATTGAATTCCACCATAGATGTTCCACTTTCCAATGACCTCATTACCCATAAATATATTTTAAAAAAATATCTTTTCCCATGTAGACAATTGAATTTGGATATTATTTGGTGGGGTTGGGATTTAAAATTCACATCATCACTTTGACTAAAATTCTAAGATCATGTGTTGGAGTAAATTAGACTAAGTATTAGTCTAGTTACCTTATCCAGTAAAGTTATTGTACTAATCTTGAAAATATATAATTATTTCTTATAAAACCTCACTCATTTTTATAATCATTACTCATATCATTGGGCCTTTAATTTCATGAAATGGGTATGTGGGATTTATGGTTTTTGTGTCATGAAGATTAATCCTAAAAACATATCCTCTATCATATCTTATATGCCTATATATTACATGATCCACGATATAAACTCCCTCCTTAAAATGATTCCTCCTTGAATCTAAAATTTCAAAGGAATAAAAAACCACAACAATACCCATTGCTATTTAGTAAAACAATCTTTTAGGTGTTATTGTCACTTTTCTCTAAAACATGGAAATATCTATCACCTTGTCGATTAAGTTTTGATTTACATTGATTTGATAATCTACCCTTACCCATATTCACCAATAACTAATATCTATATTGAAATGAAATCCTTAATTTTCCCTTATTGTAATGCTTAAAAACATTTTTCTTTTTTCCTCTATATGTTGACAATCATGTTTCCATGAAACTATTGAAAAAAAATTGTGGTATTTATTTCATAATACATTATCTATATTGAGTTTTTTATTGTATGGGAATGTTATTTGGAAATTTTCATATCTTCTCCTTTGGTGGGACTAATTATAATCTTAGACTGTATAGGTATATTTGATTGTATAGTTATCATTTTAGAAGAGAATCATTATAGTCAAGGTTGTTTCAATATTTTCTATTGATTTTTAGGTGGTTTTATACTAAGGAACCCTTTTGGTTTCCCACTATTAATTAATTTTGGATTTTAATTATTATATATTTAGTGGATTTTGGGTCAATTATATAATTTAGCTTCCCATATTTATTTATTTATTTAGTCTAGGTGGACTTATTATCCAATTTATCTCGAGTTTAGGTCTTCAAACCCTGGAAAGTTACAATTTCAATTTTATTAACATGTTCTACTAGGGGTGGTTTTTTTGATGTTGATAAAAGTGGGTTAGTTTGGGTGGGTGATTTGAGTTTACATAGAAGGAATAAGGATTTTACCTCATCAAGGTTAGGGTTATGCTATATTTTTTAGACCAATGATTAAAATGGGAGTACCTAAAGGTTTTAGATATTTTTTAGTTGTTTATATGGGAACAACAGAGATGTTTTTCATAGTTGAAATTTTTTATCTCACTTTCGAAGAAGATTATGATATATTATTTTCATAAGAATATAAAAAAGGGGAATTGGAGAAGTAATCAAGTGGATATGATTGGTGTGTTTTCTTTTTTTATCGACACATAAATCATATTAAAACCATATTGTTTCATGATGTTTCATTTTTGATGAAGTTCATTCCATGTTTTAAGAATTATTGAAATAACATCAATAGAGTTTTGAGGTTAAAGTGCTGTTTTTTAATATTTTTAGAGTGTAAGTGATATCATCATGTTGTATTCATCTATGAAATGGTAATGGAGATGATCTGGGAAGATAATTCGGTATGGAAAATCATGACATGGAGGTTCTGGTTAGTTGTTCTCTGAGGAAGGTGATTTGAATGCACCATAATGAAATAAAGTACATAAAATATCATATAAGTTGGGTGATCATGTCTAAAATGGGGTTTTTAGAATTATTTTTAGTTTACATGTTTCCAAGTGAGAAATATTAAGGCTCCTATACACCATGTTCCAAGGCAAGGTGGTTGAACTATGAGTTTTAGAAAATTTGAAAAGTATCCAAGAAAGGTTTTATAGGTATTTTTTTATATTTAATACATAAGGTTATTTAATTTTTTAAAAATAAATTATTTTTATGGGAATCATAATAAGGGTGACCAGGTCATTGGCCACAAATGGTGGCCATTTTTTAATGTCCTTGAAATATAAAGGAAGCTTGTTCCTTAGTAGTAAAAAGGATTAGTATTTTATGTGTCTCATAACAGAATGCCCCATTCCATGGAACAAGCTATTATGTGAGAAAATTAATCTTATTCAAAATGTAAAGAAAAGAAAATGTCTTGCAATAATGTGTTTTGAAAGTGGATCCAATGTAGTTTATATTGGTTATACTGAACACATATATTAAATTTCATGGTGAATTTCATGATGAGTTTATAATTATATAAATTATTTACAACAACTAATGATGAATATTGTGGTTAGTGAAAAGTTATATAAATGGTATAAAACGCATTATGGTTAAGAATATAGAAGTTGTGTTCTTTTATGTGTTTTAAATTTTGAGTGGATCTGATAATGTGTCCTAGTTTATGACTAAAATGGATATACATAATTGGTCTATAAAGTCTAAAATCAAATAAATAGTTACTAAGAGGTCTTGAATGATTAAAATGATCAGGAAAGCATTATAATTTTATATTTAGTGGAAGGAAGTTGTTGTTTTGAATTTTTATTGGAAATTCAAAATTAATCTTGGAGAAATATGTTCATGTTGGGTAAGCCTAAGTAAAATAGGGGTCTTTCATAGAATAAAAGAGAAATGAGATGAGTAAGTGAAGTGTAATTGATACTGTAGATGCAAACATGGAAGAGTAATAAGAGGAAGAATAATAATTATCATATCATGAACATGATGAATGTATGATCCTTTCTAAGACTCTCTTATTGTTTAAAAAAATCTATATCTTTATTAGTGTAGTAACACATTACATAATTAGGAGAAATGTTTTGTAACATGATTTCAAGGATAAACCCTAATAATTTTTAATCCAAATGGATGATACTAGTATACTATATGGCCTTAGGAGATTATATATAATTTTAATTATTAGATACTCTTTTGAGTAGTGAACCTTGTAAAAATTTATTGTACCTTTTGTGTGTGTTCTTGGGTAAGTGTTACAAAAATAAACTCATTAAAATTAATAGTTGATGATAGTTTTATATAAAGAAACTATAAAGGGAATTATATTCATGTATTCTCCCCTAATATAATTCTCACTAATATTGTGGGTTATTTTATAGTGATATCATAAAAGTTAGGATTCCTTGATAGATAATCAACCCATTATAGCTCTAATAGGTAGAGTTCATTAGTGATTGAATATTTGGTCAATGAATTTATATGATGAATATGAAAAAACATAATTCAATGAACAATAATTGGATTAAAACTATTGATTGGAAAAGGTTTTATATATGGAAACATAATATGTTTTCATAATTGTAATCAATTTTTTTGGTGTTTAAGAAGCAAAAAATGATTATTTTATTATACATGATGATGATGCTGGTATGACCTGTGTTGGTAGAAATAACTTAGAGAATAATAGAAATTTAAAAATATTTTTTTGTGATCTCTTCAATTTTTTTTTCTCAAGGATAAATTAATCAAGAGAACAAATGGAATCTGGGATAAGTTAGAAAATATTTATAAAGGCAATGTGAAAGTGAAGAATTCTATGCTATAGGTTTGGAGGAAAAAGTATGAATACCTCAAGATGAATTATGATGAAATATTAGATGGATTATTCATTATTTTTAATAAAATTACGATCACTATTAGAGGATTTAGTGGGAGTTGGAGGATACTATGGTTTTCTAGAAGATACTACACATTTTTAGATAGGATTAATGCTAAGGTCTCAATTCGTGAAGACTGTGATCTCAGTAATAATTCATTGGGAGATTTATATTATTATTATTACTTATGAAACGTTTAATTGAAGTGTGCAATACCTCAATATTTTAAAAAGAAAACTATTTTTGATAGTGTATACAACACGAAATATTGAGCCTAAATGAACCATAAAATATTATTATTTAAATATGAAATTTATTACCTAGTAATTGAGTTGGATGGTATGGATAATAATAAAAAATTGTAAAATATATATAATGGTCAAAATAAATAAATATTTATCGATTAATTATAAAGAAATAAGTACTATATTTTTAGTAAAGTCATTTTGTTCTTCAAAAATATGTTTTCTTAAAAAATGGTTTTTATTAATTTTTTGTGAGAAAATATTAGAATTGATTTCTTTAAATTTTAGAAATTTTATTTAATAAAAGAGATATAATTTTTTAAATCATAATATCTAAATTACCTTATAGATAAAGTTTTATATTTATAAAAAAAGTTTTATTTTTCAATGATTAGTGAAAAATACTAAATCTTATTGAAAATTGTATTTAATTTTAAAGTATTTACAAAGTAAAATTATATTTTGGATTGGTTTTAAAATTTAAATATATTCTTATTATTCAAAATAATCAAATTTCATTATTTTTAATTAATTTTATACTTGAAATTTGTATGAAAACATTTTTATACTTAAAAAATGATTTTTTTGAAAAAAACATTATGTCACATTTTGTGGGTTTAATTTAAAATTTTATTATACCAATTATTTTAATTTAATAATTAAAAATGGATTTCATATTTTTAATCATCATGACCATATTTGGAAAATGTGTTCCTTTTATTTTTATTCATTATGAATAGTAATCATAGTAAATTTTATTACCACAAAAAGGTTAAATATAATGTGTCAAGGACTCAATTGTAACCCTAACACTTGATTTAATATTATTTGATGAGTATAATTCTTCCATAATAATCCAAAAATTTAATATATGACCATTTTTTTCTATTTTTCAATGATTTTTACCTTCATATTATTTTATATAAAGAAAATTCAAAAATGTTATTCTCTATTTTTCATTATTCTTACATTTTTTTACATAGGGATAAAAAGAAGGTATGTTTAGTTATAAATTTTTATTTGAAATATAAATGATATTTTTATCATGTATATATTTTTTTTAATTTTTTTACATTGAAATAATTATTATAAATGCTTACGCAATGTTGACACAGTGCATGTGAAAATAGTAGAAAAAATCAAGTAAATTATTTTTGAGAACTCTAAAAATAATATTTTTTTGGTGGTATGTAGTTTTACATGATTATTAATGATAAATATTACATATTAGAGTTTTTTTGGAGTTTTATATTCATATTAACTTGCATTGAGGTTCTTTTCAATGTCCAAGTAGGCGAATAGTTCTTAAAACGACATTAATAATATTTTATGTTAAATAATATTTTATTAAATTTTTTCAAAAATTATAAAAATAATGAAATATGAGAATTTGGATTCTAGGTGGTCTAAAATTTCATGCCTTTTCCATTTATGATCCAATTTTTAACTTTTAATTAAAATTATATACTTTTAATATTAAAAAATTCATTATCGTGGTTATGGTTAAAATTGGTTAACCAATGGGTTAATACAGAATATAAGGTTTAAAATGATATAAAAACATATAAAAATTATATTGGGTGATTATATTGATATAATATATTCCTTATCTTAGAATCCATGTCATCTTTGAGCCAATTTTGATAAGTTAGACACATGTTATATTATAATATTTCATGTAATTCTATAAATGAAATAAATAATATATTATAATATATAATGTTTTATTAAATGATTTAAAATTAATAAAAATTATATCATATTCCATTTTAGTTGTTTATAGTTTAAAATATCATTCTTTTTCTATTTATGGTCCAATTTTCCTTTTATAGAAACTATCATGACCATTAATGTGTAAAAAACATTGTTATCACGGTAATCATCAAATAAGTTAATGGAGGGTTAAATACTAACAATAAGGTCTAAAAAATAGTCTAAACTTGTATAAATTTTATTATGAGATTATTCTAAACCATACTCATCCTATATTTTAAATATACCATTTTGGAGTAATATTTTCATGAAAAATAATTTATTTTAATTTAATACTTTACTTAATTTAAAGAGTGCCCCTCCCCTCTCTTATAAAAGGGAACCGCCTCTCATCATTTATTAAAACTTAAAAACCCTTTTATTTATTCTAACACCTAATAAAATACATTCCAAGAATATATCCCTTATTTTTATAGGTATTTTTTTCAGAATAATACCAACCTTAGAGGGAATAAGGTGTAAAGAAATGAAGATTTTTTGAAAAAGAAGTATAACATTTAACCAAATGTTTTATTTTTATTTATTCTTACACCTCCTTAAAATATTATTCGAACATAATTATATAATAATATTATTATCTCCCATATACTTAGATTTTTTATGTTAATGTAATAACCTATATCTATCTTTTCTTTCATGATGTGGGAAATGAAATTGCCGTTCAAGTGTATAGAAGACTACCACCTTATGAACCAATGTAATTCACTTTCCATCACCACTTCTCACAGCTAGTAATAATGTTGGATTTAATTTATATATCGGTATTAAAGATATTTTTATCACTCAATAAATATAATATATTATATACTTTCTTAAATTTCCATTCATTGAAAAATGTTAAGGTCATTCATGCATACATGTGGACTACCACCATCACAGAGTGGTGTGATTGGTTTTTCATCAACAAATCATATGAGTAACATATATATATATATATATAAATTTATTAAAATATATTATATGATATTAATGATAATTCTGGAAATCTATAATAAAACTTACCTTATTTTCATCACGATCCTTGAAAAATTGAAGCGTTACTCATGAGTACGTACGGTATACCATCTCCATAATTGTAACATAATTAATTTTTCCTAACCACCATTCACGTTCAATTTAAAAATAATAATTGATATATAGAAATTATAATTATTTAAATATTATTATTCTAGAGATGATTAAATAATGACCTCTTTGATCACTGTCAACCTACCGAATTCATTTTGGACAAATGAGCTGAATATCATCAAAAAGTTTGATGTGAACTTAATTGATTTAGTAATTGAATATAACATGGTATTAAATAAAATAAAAGTAATAATAAACATGAAAATGGTTCTTAATATATTAATTAATTAGAATAATTCTATTATTCAAGATGATAAAGAATGTATGTGACTATTCATACACAAGGTATGGGATACTTTATTTTAAAAACCTCGTTTAAAATGTTTTAATGGTTTGATTTCTAATTTTTTTTCTTCAATTTACATATTCTCAAAATTGATTCGTTGATGTTTTATATGGACATAAATTTATTTTAAATTTAATTTTATGTCTATTTTTACCTTCTTTAAATGGTTTTAAAAAGGTAACTTTTTTTTTGTATTTTATATAGAACATTTTGAAAAAAAAAGACAAAATAAATGTTCCATTTTAATATATACAGTGTCAAAATATTTTCCCTCCACCATTACTATTATTTCATATTTGGTTTACTTTATAAGTTTTCATGTTTTATTCAATGAAAAACACTAATTCCATTTGTACTGTAATTTTTCAGGGATTATTTTAAATGGAATGGATATTTCAATATCTATAAATGTTTTCATATGGATGTAAAGACTATTATTATGTGTGTAATGTTGTAAATTACAAGGTTTTATGTGTAATGATTATGTTATGGTTGTTGGGAATTATTTATGATTACGTGTGGTTTTGTTATAAACTAAGTATGGGTTGTTCTATTATAAACCAAGGATGAGTAGTTAGGTTATAAACTAAGGATGTGTAGGTCCATGATAACCCTCTAGTGTATTGGGTATGGAAGTCTAATATATCAGTTTTCAAATTTGTAAAAATGTTATAAAAAATTATTTACCATGTTTCCAGAATGATTTATTTATTCTTTATATTATTTTTTATAGAAATCTCAAGATTTCACAAGGTAAGTTAATAAACTTATGTTTAAAGGAATGTATTTTATACTTCTTAAGGGTGAAAAGTATAATTTTTTTTAAAAGTTTTCATGAGTTTTTAATGATTTAAAATACATCTTTATGAGTTCTATTTTTTCCTTTAATATATCTCATGAATTTTTTTATGAAAATCCTTGGGAAGAGATGATGATTTTTTCGATAAGAAAATATTTATTTTGAGATCAATTTTTATTTGGTAAAAGTAAAATTTTCATGAGTATTCATGGAATAATGGGTTTCTTTTTTTATTTACCTTATAGATATATTTTTATCTTCTCACATTTTAAAATATTTTTAATAGGTTTTATGGAAGAGTATAAAATTTAACAAATTTCATGTCCATAAATGGAAGTTATCTTGAACGAAGAGAGATTGTCTTTATAAAGAACTCGTTTGGTGAAAAATGGATACATTATAGAAATTTACACTATGAAAGAGTTTTTCATAAATCTATGAAACTCTAAAACTAAAAGGTACTTGGGTATGTAAGTGATCCAATATTATTTTATGATGTTTTCTATTTTGGATGGTTTCAATTGGGTTACATTTATTGGTATCAAAGAAAAAAATGTAAAGTTTATGATTTTAGAATAAGATTTATTAGATATGGTCTTAGGTTGTTATAGTTGGTATCAAATAAGAGTTTAGATAACTTTGGAGATAAGGATTTATTCACTTTAAGTTAACTTAAGAGTAATGGATACCATTATGGGTTTAGAAATTTAAGGTTGATCATAAGTTAAATGACATAGACACCCCATTATAGTTTTTAAGTGATGGGATTTTAAGGTGACTAATGATATTTTTAGAGATGTTTTATTAGTTTCAGGTATATTTTACCCTTAGTTTTAATTAGAAAGATTATTTTACAAGAATACTATTACATTTTTTGGGATTCAAGCTGAATGGGATGTGTTAATATTTTAGGTTAAAACATTTTTTAATGTTGAAGATGTTAAGGTTATCTTTTATGATCTTCAAATTTTTTTGGGAACATTATAGGAATTATATTAATACAGTTTTAGTAAATGGAAATCCTGTAGGATAAGAAACAACCTGTTTTATTCGGTAAGGCCGTGACTCTTAAACCCGAAACCAATGGGTCACAAGGTAGAAATACCTACCACTAGCATAAATGATGTCCTGATTAGTATGAAATTTTTTTACTTAAATTATTTTATAGTTAAAGTTTATGTTGATGTGGGAAACATATATTTTTTCACCTAAATAACCATGGGACTGAAAATATATTTTTTGATTAAGTAAATTTTGGAATAATTTCACTATATTTTTGGTAAAATTATATTATTAAGGTAAAAATAATATTATATGATTTTATTTAGGTATTAAAGGTTGAAATTTCTTCTGGAATCATATAATATTTTAATTTGGATTTGTGGTGATTTATTCTATTTATGGAAATGATTATCATATCTTGGATATTATATGATTGGGGAAATAAATTTTTGGGTATATGAATTTTTGAGTAAATAATTTTTATTGGAGATAAATGTTAAATTTATCATGGATTAATATTTCATCATGCAATTCTAATCTTTTGGATTTAAAATTAGTCTAAAATATTTTGATGAATTTTAATTTTTTTATTTATAGAATTATTTAGTTTGATATTTGGGTACTACTATTGAATTTTGGAGATTAATATATTATTTATTTGTATGAAGGATTATTTATTTTTGCAATTATCTTAGTGTGTGATAAGAATTTTGGTCTTGATTAATTTCAAAATATAGGAGGAATATATTTTTACCCTTTTTGGATTATGTAATCCATTAGCAGTTGATTTTAATTCTTTAGTCATAAAAAATCATCTTGAATACTCATCATTTTGAGAAAAAGAAGATATTTTTGTGGAAATTGATTAAAAGATGTAATTTTATGTATCAATTATATTTCCTTATGTTTTTATTTTATAAGGTAATGGAATTAATCATATCTAGGAAAATGATCTTAAAAAAATAATATCCTATAACATTCATTTTTATAGATTGATGATGTTTTTCACACCACTTTGGTTTATGGTTCTGTAGTCATTAACATTCTCACGACCATTCACTTTCTTATGATAAATGATCTGTATCACTATTCATCATTATTTGTACATTTTATTTTTCATCCATATCCATATCTTTAAATCCCACTAATGTTATCCTATATAGAAACCTAGTTATGTGTTATTCTAAATGAACATCGTATTTCCTTTTACCTTAGTTCAAGAGGAAGTTTTACTAACACTTTTTATGATGTGTGATTTCAACAAAGGTATTTTTAGATTTCAAACCCTTGATCTACAAAATCATGTTCAAATTGTGTGTACTCAATTTATTAATGGGGGATATTTAACACACCAAGATATTAAAATGAAAATTATATTTGATATAATATATAATACATAAAACTGGACCTAGATGAACCATAAACTATAATTATTTAAATATGACTTTTATAACCTAATTAATGAATTGGAAGTTATGAATATTAATAACCAAGGTATTAAATATATAAAAAGGATCTAATCAATAAAAATTTATAGATTAATTATTAGGAAATAAACACTCATTTTTTAGTATAGTCATTTTTTCTTTAAAATATCATCACAGAGTCATTGAATTTTATTAAAGAATGGAGAAAATACAGAGTATCACGGGGGTCTAAAATAATGGAGGCCCGAAGCATATCCAATAACAATGTTAGAACAACCCGATGGGAGGGATCCAAGAGTATAAAACTCCATAATAGGGGAGTTAGTGGGGTACTGCAAAGCTAAGAAGTCTGCTACCTGAATGCCTTCCTGCCAGTGTGGAGTAGCTCAATGTCATTGGAAATGTAGGACTTTCTTCTACGGATCAAGTAAGAAATCTTCCAAGGGGGAGTAGATAAGACCTTAATGGAGGACCAAATGATTTTGGAGTCTATTTCCACACTTTATAGAGGGATTTGGTGAGAGTGAAAAATATCATGGTTGAAGGCATGACCTTCGCCTCTTCTACCAGAGAGTCACCATGACCATATGTATCATGAAAGGAAAAAGACACTGAGCATATCCTATCGTGAACCATACCTCCCCCATGAATCACCCCCTGTTTGAAAGCACCATCAGTTTTCAGTTTATGATCCTGGGAGGGGGAGACTAGCGCACCCAATGGCCCCTTGATATAGGTTTGGTAACCCCATTGTTTTTGGAAACAAAGCATCTGAGAGAGGGGGAAATTCCTGGTGATGTAGAAGGCCAGCAAGGTCCACCACTAGGCAGCGAGCCTTCACATTATGGGCCATAACCAAAGGAGGGTTACCACTATTTTGATATATATTGCAGTATTAATATATTTTCCAGTATTCAGATAATAGAAGGATCATTCGCACCTCCTCCTCATGAATTTTCCTTCTAGCACCCGAAAACTGGCCCTATAGAAACTCGTCAACAGAATCCACCACACTGGGTGGAGTAATGAACTCCCCTAGGCTGATCCAAGTTCCGGTTTACCAATCACCTTGAAAGAAAAGGTGAAATGAGTTTTCTTCACTAGGGGATACGCAACAAGGGAATTTGGAGGCCATATATTTTCTCTTCACTACTATGTGTGTCGGAAAAACAAAATTTCGGACTCGCCAATGGAGGAAGATGTACTTAGTTGGGACAAACTTCCACCACAATCTTCTCCCCAAGGTTTTGGGTTAGACTCCAACTTTTGTGAATTGAATAATGAAAAATTGATTCAATATTTGGAATCAGGAGGTTGAAATTTGTTAAAACTTTCCCTTTTATTTTTATCTTTATGAATAGTAATCAAAGTAAAATTTGTTAGAATAGTAAAGGTAAAATGTGCAAATGAAGGGTAAATAGAAGGTGATAAGGACTAAAAAATAACCTCATAACTTTCATTAATGTTATTTTATGAGTAAATTTCATCTATAATCATCCAAACATTGAATATATTACCTTTTTTACAATTTTTCCATGATTCTGGACTTTATAATATTTTATATAAAGAAAAGTCAAAAATTTTATTCTCTTTGTTCTATTATTATTAATATTTTTTACATTAGGATAAAATAATTAATATTCAATTCTAAATGGTTATTTTAAATATAATTTTATTTTTATCATACTAATTTATTTTTATTTTTTTGTGAAAAAATAATTACCATTAATGCTAATGCAATGCTGACATAGTGCTTCTGCAGGCAGTAGAAAAATCAAGTAAATTATTTTAAAAACCCTAACAATAATATTTTTTCGATGAGTTAAAGTGTCTCACAAACATAAAAGATAAATATAAAATATTAGAGTTTTTTGAAAGGTTTATATTCAAATTCAATTGTTTTAAAGTTATTTTAAAAGTGAAATTATGTAAATAGTTTTAGAGATGAAAAAATAGTATTTTATATTAAATAAAAAATTATTAAATTATTTAAAAAAATATAAAAAACATGAAATAGTATATTTAGGATGATAAATGGTATAAATTTTCACCCCTTATCCATTTTTTTATCAAATTTTGGCCTTATATGTAACATTATAAACCATTAATATTAAATAATCCATTACCATAGTTAAGGATAAAATTGGTTAATACAGGGGTTAATCCAAAAGTTAAGGTTAAAATGATATCAAACCCCATAATAATTTGAAATTATTATTATATTATTACCATATATTCCTTATATTATAATTAATTTCATTTTGAACCATTTTACATGAGTTATAAACATATTATATTATAATATTTCATGTAATTCCAAAAATAATATAAATGATATTTATTAAAAATAATGATTTATTAAATTATTTAGAATTTTTAAAAATCCTATATTCATAAAAATTATTTGGATATAGTTTAAAATATCATACATTGTCCATTTATGGGCTAATTTTCTTTTTATAAACACTATATTGGTTCTTAAAGACATAAAAAACATTGTTATCGCGGTAATCGTCAAAGGTGTTAACGGAGGGTTAAAAAAATGATATGGGTAAAATCATAGTATAAACTAGTAAAAATTTTATTTAATGAGTTTATTTTGACCAATCCTAATCCTATATTCAAAAATATTATTTTGGATCCATTTTTCTATGAATATTAATTTATATTAGTTTAATACATTAAGTATTTTCAAGAGTACCCCTCCCCACTCTTATAAAAGGACACCTCCTCTACTCATTTATTAAAAAATAAAAATTACTTTAGTTCAGAATATATATACCCAAATACCTTAAAATAATCCCTCCCTTCATTATGTAGGTCCTATTTTGGGCATAATACCTAGCATAGAGGGCTTAAGGTGTAATGAAAGGGGGATTGTCTCAAGAAGACATAAAGGTTTTAACCAAATGTTTTAGTTTTATTTATTCTTATTAATCCTTAAAATAATATTAAACCATGATGATATAATAACATAATTATATTCCATATACTATTTTTTTATGTTAATTGAATAAAGTATATTTATATCCTCTTCCATCATCTGGGAGAAGAAACTGTCACCCATGTGTACGGTGGACTACCACCTTGTGAACTGATGAAACTTTTTTCTATCACTACCACTCACAGATGGTTATAATGATATATTAAATTTATATATATGACATTTAGTATATATTCATCATTATGGAAATATAATATATGATATAATTTTTTACCTTTCTATTCATTGAAAAATGGTAATGTCGTTCGTGTGTACGTGTGGACTACCACGTCCACAAAGTGACGTGTTTTTTTTCTTCACAAAATCATAATAATGACATATATATAAGTTTATTTAAAGATATTATATGATATTATTGATCATTTTTAAAAAAATAACACTTACCTTCTTTCCATCATGATCATTGAAAAATGGAAGCATTACTCATGTGTATATACGATCTACTATCTCCTTGACTGTAACATAGATCATTTTTCATAACCATATTTTATGATTGTTTTTAAAATAATAATTGATATATATTTAAATAATAATTATTTCATGATTAATATTGTGTATATGATGAAATAATAACCCCTTTGACCATAGACAATCTACCAATTTCATTTTGGATATATGATCTGAATATCATCAAAACATCCAACACAAACCTAATTGATTAAGAAATTTAATATAAAATGATATTAAATAAAATAAAAAGAATAATCAATGTGAATGGTTATAAAGAAATTAAATAATTAAAATAATTATAGTATTCAGGAAGATAAATAATGTATGTGATGAGTCAGACTTGGGGTAAGGGCCACTTTATTTTAAAAACCTTATTTTAAATGTTTTAAAGGTTTATTTTATAAATATTTTCTCCAATTTACATACTCTAAAAATTTATTTATTTATGTATTTATATGGACATGAATGAATTTTAAATTTAATTTTATGTCACATTGGAATTTATTTCAAATTTTTTCAAAAGGAATCTTTTTAAATATTTTATAAGAAATGTTTTTACAAAAAAAGTCAAATGTAATATTCTATTTTAATGTATACGACATCAACGGTTTTTCCCACCTCCATAAATATAATGTTTGTATTCAATTAATATTTTCAGGTTTATTCATGTAAAAACCCTTCTTCCATTTGTAAATGGTATTTTTAAGAATGGTTTTAAATGGAATGGACATTTCAATATCATGGAATATTTTCTTATGGTTGCAAGGAATATTTTATGTGTGTGATGTTGTAAATTAAAATATTTCATGTGTTATGATTATGTTATGTTTATTGGGAATTATTTATGATAATGGTTGGTTATGATATAAAAAAAGTATGGGTGGTTAAGTTATAAACCATGGATGGGTGGTTTCTTTCTAAACTAAGGATTGGTGGGTCCATGATAACCCTCAAATGCATTTGGAATGGAAGTCAACCATATTGGTTATTACATTTCTAATAGTGATATGGAATTTTTTTCCTAATTTAATTAAATTATTTATTTATATTTATATTTTTTATATAATTATCATCATTTAAAAAGGTAATATAATTTACTTATGTTTGAAGGAAGGTATTTTCTACTTCTTCTGGGTTAAAATTATAACTTTGTGAAAAAAATTCATGAGTTTTTATGATTGAAAAGAAACCATTATTAGTTTAATTTTTCCATTAATATTTCTTATGGAAAATTTTAATAAAAATATTTACATATAAAAGTTTATTTCTTGGGTATGAAAATGTTTATTTTGAAAAGGAAATTTTTTATGAGTATTCAAGGACTAATGAGTTTATTTTTTTACATCCCTTGCTGATCATGTTTGTGCACATACCATGTATTCACCATAGGATATACATCAATGAAAGGGGTGAGATAAAATCCTAGTAAGGGGAGGAATAAGGGACATGAAGGAATAATATATGGGTGATCATAATAAAAATAATAATATAATAAGAATGGGAATATCATAATAATCATGAGGGAAACATTTTATAAAGGCATGGAATGTGGAATTTTAATAATAATGAAATATCATAACATAATGGTCGAATACCACACATATTTGTGGACAAAGCTAGCATCATGTTCTAGTATAACATATTTGTATAAATTGTAAAATCATAATTTTGAGAAATGATAGGATAATTTTCACACTTAATAAACATAATCTCATGATATATATGACATTTCCCAATTAATTTTAGGGAAATATAATTTTGGGTCCACCCATCACATCATAAAATTATCATAATTATACATGCCACATGGAAAGCAAACATATAGTCATGAAATAATACTAGGGAAAGGAATGAATTTAATAAAGTATTTTTAAAGAATAATTTCATGAATAACCTTTTTGGTTCAAATATTAATAAGTTAAATCATAGTTTTTCATAAAACATCATAATTATTGAGTGGATAAGAAACAACTCAAGTGGATTCCATGTGATGTTTTGGTAATTAAATTATTTTTGAAAAACATATATAAATGAATTAGATTTTTTTTTGAAAGGGTATAAACATTGATATCCCTAAAGAGTAAAGGGAGATAATAGTGTAATGTCATTTTAAAGAATTTATAATAACATCTATATAGAAAACAATTTTAAAGTGTAGATAACCCAAAAACAAGGAATTTGGCTTCAAGAATACTATTGCCCTAAATTGGAAATTATTTCATCATTTTTTTGACACATGAAAAATAAATATAGTTTTATTAAAATATGTAACTAAAAGTTACATATGTTTATTTATTCACTCTATATAAATTATAATAATTATATTATATTCCATAATTACCTTTGTTAACTGTGAGAAGTTTTGATATCATATTTCCCTTAAAATGTCTTATCTTGCATCAATTTAATGATCTTGATTAATTTCTATTTATACATTATTAATATTAAATACAGAATCATATAAAAACTTATATTTATAAATTTATATATTATAAATAATTTATTATAACCATCCATTAGGGCGTTGATAAGAAAAGAATTGGAGACGTCATCCTTAACGGTTAACTGACCGTTAATGAGATATGGTCCAGAGAGAAGCTGTGAGATATACCATATGTTCTTATATTAAAAATAACATTTTTATAGTATATTATAAATATTAAGATCATGTTAACATACTACTTAATTTTTTTAAAACGTTTTGGATTATAAAAGGAATGGAGGATATTAAATTTGTGAAGAAAAAAAAACAATGAAAGGACATTACATATTTCTTGAAGTTCATTCTTTTCTATGAAACTTAAATTATTGAAATATTAGAGTTTGAATACTCAGAAATGTCCCTAAGGATGATAAGGGTATTATGAAATTAAAATTGGGGAGATATTTGTCTATGAAAATATGAAGGTAAGTTGTTTTCCAAGGGAGGTGTGAGGGGTTATTTATACTTGAGGAGATGGGTATTTTTGAGTTATAATATTGAATAAAATATTATATGCAAGTAAAAACTTCAAATAGTAATATTTTTTACATTAGAAAATATATTTGGATTAAAAAAATGATTTTAATACTTTCAAATAATTTATAATATGAATTTATTAGTTTAATCAAAACGAGTGATCAAAAAATGAAAAAATATTATTTTAATGGAATACTTTAGAATTTAGACATTGGAAAATAATTTTTAGGTTTGGAAAAGATTATTATTGAATTTAAATGACTCATTTATCAAATTAAATATGATTTTGGTCGATCCAACATTTATAAAATTGATTAGTTTAATATTACATCATGAGTGATGCAATATAAAATACATTGGTTAAAAAGAAACTATATTTTTACTATTCACTTAAAAATGAAGTCTTTCAATTTTTTTTAAAAAAACCACTTTTGTAAAATTTAGATGTGTTGAATCTGAAAAAGACATTAATTTTATCAAAAAAATTCCAACATAGTTTATTTTAAGTTTTAATTTAAAAAATTAAGTTCTTTATGATATACATTAAAATAAAATTTATTAAAAATGTGCTTAAAATTTCTTTGAATTTTTTATCTTGATATTATTTTAATGAATTATAATATTTATAATTTTATAAATTAATCATGATAAATATTATATATATTTCATTTTATTATATTGGGTCAAATTATTATCCCAACGGTCAGGTTATTA
Source organism: Viscum album (assembly GCA_963277665.1). Lineage (NCBI taxonomy): Eukaryota > Viridiplantae > Streptophyta > Magnoliopsida > Santalales > Viscaceae > Viscum > Viscum album. The sequence goes on along the minus strand of OY728121.1, from coordinate 1,069,203,112 downwards.
TTCCCAACGGTTAGGTTATTATTCCTAATGGTCAGGTTATTATTAAAACAATCACATTACTATTCCAATGGTCACATTACAATTCCAATAGTTATATTTATTCCTATAAATGCCTCTTAATTCCTTTAAATAATATTCACTACAATTCCTCCCAAGGTTCAATATTTTCCTTTTCTATGATTTCAATTGGTTTATTAATATTTTGTTTCTTTTCCATAGCATTTTTTGTGGGGGAGATAATTCTAGTAGATGAGGGTGATTTTAATTTTACCATTATAGATTTTATATTTACTATTTTTCCCTTTGTAAAATTTAGTATTTCATGAGGTTTGTTTCTTACTAATGTAAAAATTTGAATTAATTAAATAAAGTGTTTTTGGTTTCTATATTTGTTTTATGTTTATAATATTATAAAATAATATAAGTCACATTTATTCAAACAAAATATCATTTATAATGTATTGGTCATACATTCTTCCCCCCTTTAGAAATTTATCCCCAAAAGTTCAACTCATATTCTTGATTGATAATATATTAGGGTACTTTTGTTTTTTCATTTCCTATAGTTCCCACATTTCCTTTTCATATTTATGGTCCCACCACAGCAATTTGGGAAGGTTAGTTTTTATATTACATAGAACATTATCTCTAGGGTATACGATCTTCCCTGGTTTTTCCGCATAAGAGAGATCATGCTTCAGTTGTAACACCTTCGTATTCGGTACAATTGAGGGATTAACTATGTACTTAGGAGATATACATATAACACATCATGAACATGATCCATGTTTGGTGGTAGTGATAATCAATAGGCAACTTCTATTATGTGATCAAGGATCACGAAGTGTCCAATGTACCTAGTTATAAGTTTCCATTTCATTCCAAATTTCATGGATCTCATCCATGGTTATATTTGAAGAATTTTTTTTTTCCAACATCAAACTCTAGGTCCCATCGATAGTTCTCAACATAGATCTTATGCAAAATCTGAGAAGGTTTTTTTAAGTTTTTGGATGGATTAAACCTTTACTATCATCTCTTTCCTAAGATCAGGTCCAAGTTTCATTCATTTAAAAAAATAAACCCAACAATTATGAGTTATAAATTTCTTCCTATATAGAGCTTCATGTATATCCATTTGAATATTTAAGTTGAAGTTTTTGTTATATGAGAAATCAACTAATGGTAGGTGTTGATCCAATCCTCCATTAAATTCCATTGAGAAGGCTCTGAGTATATCCCTGAGTTTCAGAATGGTCCTTTAATATTTTCCATCATTTTGTGGGTGATAGACCATACATGAATTCATTTTAGTATTCAAATCATGTTGGATAATTATCCAGAATATAAAATTGGCCCTTGGATCACGATCAGAGATTGTCGAAATTGGTTCCACATGCACCATAACCACTTTCTTTATGTTTATATTATAAAGTTTATTCAAGTGAAAAATCTTCTAGAATGGTGATGAAGTGGGAAGTGTTGGTGAGTTGATCCCCCATAACCCATATCTAATTTCTTCCTTTGGATCTCTTCAGGAGACTAGGGAAAAAGTACATGGTGATGTTTTCCCATTTCCATATGGGTATAGTAAATTGATGCATCATTCCCTTTCACTTATGTTTCTCTAATTTATCTTTTTTAAATACCAATAAATTTTAGGTGTACTCTGGAATATACTTCTTCATGTTATCCCACTGCAACTTCTCTCAAATATCATGGTAGATATTGGTAATTATAGTATGGATGGAGAAAGATGAGCTATGATCATTATCCAAAAAACTATTTAATTATCTAAATTGATGAAGGCACACAAAGTCTATTTAAAAACTGATTGACATCATCTTAATTGATTTGGAATTCATCAATATTCTCTTCTATTTATACTTTCCTCTTCTTTTGAAGCTCCAGATCATCCCTTTGTGGCTCCTTGATCTTATTTTGGATAGATGGATGTGTAATCATTTGGACATGGTAGGATGTATTCCCTACCATTATGATTTATATATCCATCCTTTTTAAATCCATAAAGATATAGTCTTTCTTCATCCACATCATGTGTATTATTATAGAGTTTTTTCTGCTAAGAGTATCAACTACCTTTTTAACCTTTTTAGAATGGTAGCGAATAGAGAAATCATAACCCTTGATCAGCTATAAACATATCCCTTGATTCATATTCCACTATTACTGTCTTTATATATACTTTATACCCTTCAGATATATATATATATATATATATATATATCAAACTTCTCACTATAGTGGTAGTTCTTCCAAATATTTAATGTGTAGATTATAAATATTAACTCTAGATCATACATTGGGTAGTTATACTCATGTATATTTAACTATCATGAATAATAGGCTATCACTTTATCATTTTTCATGAGTACACAACCTAATCCATTATTTGAAGTATCACTGTATGTCACAAACCCTTCCCTACTTAATGGTAGTGGGAGTACAGGTGTAGTTATTATACTCTTCTAGAACTCCTCAAATATCCCCTCACATTATTTGGTCTAGGAATACATTAACCCTTTCCATTTTAACTTACTTTGCAGGCTAGAAAACCAGGATAAATTTATCAAAAAACATAAATAGTACCAAGGTAAGCCAATAAAACTATATATTTGAATGAAAATTGAGGTTCTGGGCCATTATTCAATTCTCTTTGTCATTGAATGGTCCATGAAAATTCCCTCTTTTGTGATCACCTTCCCCAATAAGTATAATTATTACATCAAAAAGTCATACTTTTATAAACATAACATACATTTTCCCTGTTTTTAATATCTCCAGTACAATCCTTAGTTTTACTTCATGTTACTCTTTTGTCTTGTAGTTTATGAGAATACCATCAATAAAAACCACCAAATATTTTTTAATTTATTTTTTAAATACTTTATTCATCAAATCTATGAAGATTACAGGGGTGTTAGTAAGTCTATCCAACATCACTATGAACTCATATTGTCTATACCTTATACAAAAGGTTGTGTTCTAAATATCTTCCTTATTTAACTTTATTTTTTGATATATAGAATGAGGATATTGGTTTCATAAGTACTAAGAATCTCATAGCTGATCAAACATGTAATCAATTACTTTAAGGGGATACTAGTTCATTATGGTGTTCTTTTTGATCTCCTTGTAATCGATACACAGTCATATAGATCAATCCTTTTTCTTAATAAATAGAATCCGCACACCCCAAGGTCATGAACTAGGGTATATAAACCCTTTGTCCAAATGATCTTGTAGATTATTCTTTAACTCCTTCGGTTTAATTGGAGCTATCATATAGGGGAGTTTGGATATTGGAATGGCTTTGGTTATAAGATCTATTATTAACACTACCTCATGATCTATCAGAAGGTCAGGTAACTCTTAGTGCAATGTATTGGTATGTTACCTTAAAATGCGAGGTTGTTTTATCATTTAACAAAGCCATTTGAGAATGATATTATTCTACAAAAGGTATCAATACCCACAATATTGAGGTATTTTTTGAAGGAGATTCATGATCTTCCATTCAATTGTAGAGGATAATGGGATGGTTCATAATATGGAATTATATTCCATTTTCTAGATAGTTTATGTGAGTATATATAATGAGATCCAATCCATACCTTCTATAGCATCAAATTCTACCAAGGTAAGGATTATAAAATTCTCTATAAGAATTTTCAATCAAATGATAATAGGAGAAGAGTAAAATACATGGGTTTCATTAATCTCACTTCTAGGTGTTTTTATAGATATGTATACTTCAAGGTATCAAAGTTTTTATTCAATAGTTCTATAAAACTTGCAGGATATAATGGAATTCATAGAACCATAATCAAATAAAACTTTTCTTATTCTTGAGTGAATAGGAATTACACATTATATAACAACATTTTTATGATCTATATTAGTAGTAGTGATGGAATAAGCTTTCCCTTTCTCCCCCATCTTTGGTGGTTGTGGAAACTGATTACACTTGATGAGCCATGGTTTAATGCACTATATTTCATAGTTCCCTTTCTCCCTATAGTTTATGAATTGAACCATGGGTGTTTCCTTCCTTTCCTCCATCATTTTTTCCAAATTATTTAGGTATATTTTATATTCAAGAGAATTTCCTCTTTCTCTTTTATAAACAAAGCATTTACCTATCCCTTTGAGGTAATTCACATGATTATTCTTCCCAAATTTCTGACATATGGGTTTTCGGATCTTATTTCCTCATTTTTAATTTTATCTATTATCTTGAAAGTTCATTCTTCTCTTCTTATATCCATATCATTGAGACTATTCTCCACACTCTATATCTACTTTGAGATCACATTGAACTACTTCTTCATAACTCCCAAATCCTTAGATATATATATCCTTTCAAAGGTTTGGTTTTAAACCACTAAATAATATATTTATTTTGTTATGATTGTTGATATCAAAACTTGAGTCATATCTTGTTGGAATTTTAAAATTTTCCTCATAAGTTATAAAAAATTACCTACCTTTGGTTTAATCTCTATGAATTACCTATCCATATTTTTTCGAAGATTTCTAGGTATTTTTTTTAAAATTTTTTCTCAAAGTCTTCCTAATACATTTAGTTTATTTATTAATTCATCTTAGTATTCTTTATTAATGCCCACCATTGATTATCCTCTCTATCTAAATGATAGAAATCCAAGTGACATTCTCCATCTCATAATAGTAGAGCATTGAAAAGATATTCTATATTGATTTAACCCATTATTCTACAAAAAGTGTATCAGAAGATCCACTAAACAGTGGTGGTCATTTCCATATAAAGGACTCAATGGATAATTTCTACCTATTGAGGGAAGGTAGCCATTACACATGATTTAGTTTATTTTTCATAACCCTATATTTCTAGGAAAGAATCTCCTTGATGTTTTGAACTCCACCTCCCATGAAATTGGGGATTTTTTTCCAGATAATCATTTCATTGTACCTCACAAGGGTTATTAGTATGGGTTTTCTTAGTTTTGACCATTTTATAAAATATAAATGATTTGAGCAAACATAATTCAACAAATCATGAATAAATAATTTATTCTAATGAAAAAAATAATTCTAAATCCATATACTATTGGATCCCTATGTTTATATTTTTCCTCAAATGTTTCTTATTGTATCATGTACTTTAATCCTTTCTAACTTTTTAGTGGTACAATAACTTATGTTATATTTCCTTCATAATGTTTTGTATATATATTGTGATTAACCGAAGCATATCCCCTGGGAGTGTCAAACCAGGTGTGCCGTAAGACCTATTTTTTGTTCACCAGGTGATGATCGAGTCAATAACAAATATTCACTTTTCCAAATTATTATCCCTAGGTAAAAATATTCTAGAACCACATCCATTTGTAGAATCAAGACATGAATTTCATTACTCTAAAAAATGCGATCTTACACTTTACCAAAACTTAGGATGTTTACCTATAATAAAACATATCTTTATGGTTTTCAAAAAAAATTCTAATCATAATTCCTAGATTAAATAAATCATGATATCCTAACAATTATAGTGACCTGAAATTTTCTTACATTAATATTACATTATTTTTAATATAAATAAGATAATGGTGATAAATTACAGGATCTAAAGGTTTAGTATCTTTGGAAAATTATGCTCATACATCACTTGTCCATAATAATAAATAAACATTATTTAAATGCTTCATATTTTTCCTACTAAAATATCCCACATTCACCTTAGTATAGGTATTCACTTGATGATATACATGAAAGAAAGTGGTAAGATAAAAGTCCATTGAGGGGAGGAATGAGGGATATAAATCAATAGTATTTTGGTCAGCGTAATCAAAATCATCATATCATCAGAATATGATCATCATTATAATCCTGAGGGAAAATTTTTATAAAGGGATGAAATGTGAAATATTCATAATAATGAAAAATCATAACATAGTGGTCAAATACCACACATTGTTTTGAATAAAATATCATCATGTTCATGAATAACATGTGTGCCTAAATCATAACATCATATTTGTGAATATATTAAGAATATTTTTTACACAAAGTAAACATAATATCAGAAGATATATCATATTACCAAACACATTAGAAGGCTGCATAGTTTTGGTCCCACCTAATACATTATAAAATGACCGTAATCATGCATGCCACATAGAATAGAAACATAAGGTCATGAAATAACCCCATGGAAAAGAATTACTTTCATAAAGTATTTATAAAGAATAATTTTATGAATAAACTTTTGTGTTTCCAAATAAATATGGGAAATAATATTTTGGCATAAAATATAATCATTCTTGAGTAGATAAGAAACAAATTAAGAAGAGTATATGCGATGTTTTGGAAATAAAAATATTTTAAAAAAATATTTATAAATGGATTAGAAAACATTTCAAAATGGTAAAAAAAATTATATCTATAAAATGGAAAGGGAAAGGATAATGGAATGAAATTTTAAGTACATTATAATCACATAGATATTGAAAATATTTTGAAATAGGAGATAAAAAAATGGAGTTTGGGTTCAAGAATCCCCATTCCACAAATCCTACTTTATTTCATCACTTTCATCATCCTAAATAAGAAAATAGGTGTACTAAAACATTGAACTAAAAGTGAATTATGTTATTTTTTCACTATTTATAATTTATAATCATTGGATTCTATAACTTAATTCCCTTTGTTAAAGGTGAAACTTTTTAATATCACATTTTTCTTAAAATTTACCATTTTCCTTTGATTTAATGTTATTGCATAATTTATATTTAAAAATTATTAAGATTAAATATAGAAGATTATAAATACTTTTATTTATAAATTTATATATTATAAATATTATATTACAAACATCCTTATTGGTGATCAAACAACCATTAATGAGATATTTTCTAAAGAGAAGGTGTTATATATACAACATGTGATTATATTAAAAATATTTTTTATAGTATATTAACATTATAAAGATCAGGTTAATATGATATTTAATTTTTTTAATATTTTTTTCATTATAAAATAAATGGAAGATATGAAATTAAAAAAGGAAAACAAAATAAAATCCAGAATAAAATTACCTCTTTCATAAAATTATTCCTTTTCTATAGTAAATATCTTCTTTAAAGCTTGGATTTTGATTATATAATGATCCCATACCCCTAAATGGTACCCATATTGGGCTTGAAATGAGTGAAGGGAGATAGTGGACACCAGATTCCTGCCTCTAGTAGGCCTTAGGTTGGAAATTAGCACTGAGGGTATGTCATAAATATAAATTGGAGGAATTACCCTCTAAGAGAAACATGAAGGAAAGAGAGATAAGATATATAAACCAATAAAAACCTAATCAGATAGATAAAATAATCCTAATTGTGTAAATTTAATTTCATTAAGTGTTGAAATAACTGAAAGGAAAACTATATGTACCAAAAAGGTAAACTCAGTAGCGAACATGAATCCCAAATAACTCCTTCAAAACCATGACCTAGTAATACCCATCCTGATCTCCAACCTACTCATATTGACCTGAAATAAATTTTACATATACATGGAGTGAGTATGATAGTATACTCAGTGGGATCCTCCCAGGATCCTCTCATGGAAAATATAAAGAAATCATACTAAATCCTAGTGAACAAGAAGTGGAACTAAATCATCACCTAAACATGTATACTTTGTTCCCAGCCTCACCATGGATATCTCTCACCATGTAACACCTGAAATAGATCTTAAAATATAATTTTAGTCAATGGTACCCCACTACAACTTCCCCATTAGTTTTTTACTCTTCCCCAATATCACACATCCCGATCTATCTCTCTCCAAAAGTAAGCATGCCTGAAAAAACCCAAGATAAGTATCACAACATGCACCTCGTACATCACATCATCATATCATCATATATCACATATCCATATAGTAACCAAGTAGTTTCCAATATCCACTGCAACTTTTACAAAATATATCATACATCGGGTATTATAACTCAAACCATCAAATCCCATGCACTAAGTAATGTACCTCAAGCCATCACAACCTATATATATCATACATATAATAATCCTTTGGATACAGTATCTAGAGACACATGTGTATGAAATAAAAAAATCCATTATATCATTTTTCAAATATATATTCGAAACTAACCATCATGCATATCGATATATAACACCACTACGAAAAGATATTGGAGGCATAGGGGGTAGTCATTCATCCATCCTCCCATAGAGATGTTGGGGAAAACACACTCTCAGAGTCCACTAGGTGTCAGTATACCTACCAACATGGTTGGGGTATCATTTGAAATAAAAAAATTAAGGATATAATATATCTCACAAAAACACTATGGTCATAACCTAGTACTAATCTCAACTACATTTTCATTACTGGGAAACAAGGTCGTTACTTCTAGGGACTAGATATCATATAAGGAGACAAAAATTTTAAGATCTAAATTAAGTTAAATATTTTATTTTATCATTTTTCATAATTTTAATTATTCCATTATCCATTAATTAACATTATTTAAAGTTATTTTTTATTAAACAACAAAGTGAAGTCCATCCCTTTAGGCATAATTAAACCAAGCCCACGGTTCCCCAAGAACATCTCATTAGAATTACAGCAACACCAACCCCATGGCTTATTTAATTTATTAAAAATTAATAAAATTAAATAATTATAGGTACTATAATAAATCATCCCAAGATTCTACCAAGAGAAATTAAACCAAGAACATCTAGCTACCCCAAGCAGTGGGGAAAGGAATGAAGATAAATAAGAAACCTAGTCCTTTGGCCATTAAATATACTCGTTCAAAAGAAAGTATATCAACTCTTTGAAATAAATGAGTAATACTAGATTCAACCTATTAAAAATATCCTAGTTCTATCCCTAACACTTCAAGGTATATCCCCATGAACCTATCCATTACACGTATCAATTACTGCCACATCCTCAGGCCTCCCTATCCATATTTAATCAGTCATCCTAGGCTCAATGATCCCAGACTCACATCACATTGTAAGGATAATGTACAGAGCATATGAATGGTATCTAATAAGAAACATATTCAACAACACAATCAAGGACTTAAAATCAATTAATTCATCCTTTATAATAATGCATGCTCTCACATCCTCTAACACATGTCATCCATTATTTATAAACAATGTTAACTATAGACTGTAAGAATTTATATTTATCAAATAATCGATTCTTATTCCATATTGAATTAAAAAATTCAATTTTTCATAGGTTAAAAATATGGTAAAACTAAGTCATTATCTATAACAAGATATGAATTTAATTATCAATTCCACTAATGCATGGTATACCATTTTCAATTAAACATGAAATTTGCATCAATTTGATTACCATCATACTATGAGAAACATGGGATTATTAAGAATGATTATTTAATTATTTATCCAACTAATAAATTTTGGATTTATGTTCTTTACCAATTAAATCAATTCAAAATTATAAACCATGGTAAACATCATGCTAAATAAGCATAGTATAGATAACACACTATCTTGAAAATCAATAGGTAAATAGTTATCACAGAAGAAATAAACAACATGTGATCGAAATTTTTTTTAGAAAATTTCATTCATAAATCTAATTTAATATTTATTTGGTTAATTTAACTTCCATCCAAAGGGATAAAATAGGGCAAATTTATGATTTCTCATAAATAAAATAGATGCAACAAATCCCATACCTCAAAGGTGTCAACATTATTCACAAAAGAAATGGTCAACATCATAGATCTCCGACAACCTATTCCAAAAAAACTGTGATCACCCAAGGATTCTGTGACATTAACACATCAAAAAATTAAAAAAACTCTATTAGAGTAATAGAGACCAAATTAAATCTAATGGAAAGAAGAAAAACTAGGAAACATGTAAACGAAGGAGAAACCATAAGAAAAGTAATCTATAACTCCCCTAAAATAACAACACATAGATCATGGGAATCTAGGGATTTATACCTATTGAAAGTGTATTAAAATACTTCGAAGAACACTCCTAGGATCCCATGGGTTGAGTGGAGTTATTGGGATAAAGGGTACGTTTAAGGGTCTTATAGTATATATAGACAGAGAGAATTTTAGAAGATAACAGTGCAACCCCAAGGACCACATTGTAGCCTTCCCTAACATAAGGTATTATATGGAATAGCCTGAGGGATTACATTGCATCCCCTCATGGTCAAAGGAACATATGAGAACCATGGGAATACCCTATAAAATTGGATCTAGGGACAACAATGAAACCCTAATAACCACACCACAACCACCCTATTTTTGCAAGAACACCCTTTAACCACTACGCCATAGAATACCATTCCACATCGCATCCTCATGACAACTAGAAAGGTCCTATTCCATAGGCTACCTATATGGTCTATCCATTCTTAAAAATTAAGTATCCCTAAAATCCCCCATGAGATCCCCTACACCGTAGTTGGGATATACCATGCCACATCCACCTCCCTTACAATGCAACATACCCCTCCATACTGTAGACATGGAATTTTCTCTAGATTCACTTTCCTATTCCTCTAAACACCCTAAAAACATCATGGAACCTCTTTTTGGGTTCCCCCAAGAGCCAAAACACACAAAGAAAAGGGCCACTATGTTCTGGGTCCTTATATCAGACACCTCTCAAAACATTATCATCCTTTAAAATCAAAAACCAATATAGAGAGAAAATAATGGGAAGGGTTATCTGAATGAAAACCCTAAAATATACCTTTCAAGGATCCCATCAACATAGGATCTCAACCACTTCACATAGTGAAACAAATCACAAATCTATAAAGAAACATTAACCAGTTCCCAAAACACTCTTATGGGGGTGATACCTCTCAAATGAGAGTAAGTCCATAACGAGGTAACAATAGAGAACCATTGTATAAACCAACAAGGTCAACATCCCTAAACATGAAGTGTTAGAAGAGGAAATCTAAGCGTCAAATAGATTAGGGTACTAAGTGTGTATCTGTAACTCATTTTCCTAGGTGTTATACTAAATTCCACTATGCTACCAAAGGATACAAACCAAGGGAATAACAAGTTCATACAACACCTTATCATAGAGATCCTAGATTTTTAAAGGTTTTTAATCAAAGTTTGAATCATCATAAACATCAATCTCATCCAAGTCAATAATGTGATATTTGTCATAATGATAATGGAGGATCTTTGACACATGAAAACATAATGTATCAAACACATCTATGGGGGAAGTGATATCCGATACAATATAGATCCAACATGAGACAACGCCTCAAAATTACCAACACCCAAAATAAATATTACTCCCAAAACAAAACCTTCAATTCCCATAATAAGAATTCACCTTTAGGAACACATGATCTAAAAAATTAGAATCTATAGTTATATTCATATAATTGGCATAATACTTATGATTATCCTCCACTACTTTCATCTTCTTGATAATTACCTGAACCATCTTTTACATGTTCTACAATATCCCTAGATCAAGATATTCTAAATATAAAAACCCAATCTTTCACAAAGGATAATGTCAAGGTCCACCATAAAATTATTTAAATGGTCCCAAACTAATATATTAGTGAAAAATATTACTATAAGAAAACTTAACCTATGTAGGTTCCTCTCCCATGAACCCCTAAAATCTTTAATGTAAGAATGTAGTATGTCTCTAGGAGTTTGGATGTTTCTCTCTGTCTAGTCATCAAGATATGAATGAAAAGTAGCACTAAGGAATAATTGAGAGGCAAAAAAATGTTAAATACCTCTCCAAACCATTGAGGTAAAATGACGGTCATGATCTAAGATGATCATCCTTGGTAATCCATGGATTATCACCACCACCCCCAGATATTACCTTGATAAAACCTCCATTAATATTAACTCCCTAATCAATAAAAATCGGGATGATTTTTTTTTCAAATTATCCATTATCACCCATATAACATCATTTCCTCCCTAATCTCAAGGTAAACCATTAATATATTCCATCGATATTTTCTACCACTTCAACTGAGGGGTGTCAAATGGATATAGAAAACCACCGAGAACATGATTCTCAACCTTCACCTTATGGAAGACCAAACATCGAGACACAAACATTGCAACATCGTTCTTTAACCTAGGCCACCGAAACATCCCTATTAAGGTAGGATGCATCATTTTCAAACCAGTGTATACCTACAAGGGTGATATATGGAACTCTTATAAAACCATCACATTCATCAGTAAATGGATGAAAAGCCTCGCATTGAACAACACCTAGTGCTGATCATCCTCAAACCAACCTTCTTGGGAATCACTAAAAACAACTTGGTCTCTCTAGAGATCTACCTCAAAATCCCATAGATGGGACTCCTCCACCTATTTTAGCAAATAAAAATTCACTATCATCTGTAAAATATAACCACTACCTCCAAAATCTCCCATATCATGTTTCATCAGTGGGAGATCTTCCATAACTCTCTAGGAATATCCAAATTCACGTATAAAAACACTACATGACTTCCCGATCAGTGAATTAGCTAAAAAGTTTTCATTTCTTGGTGTATATGAAATCTTGAAGTCATAATACTATAAGAATTACAACCACCATCATTATTGTAAGTTCAAGTCACACCAGGAGAATACATACATAAATATCTTATGATTGATGAAAACCATAAAATGCTCGCTAATGAGATAATTTCACCACAACATTAGGGAAAAAACTACTTCCAACTCAAGATCAAGGATAGAATAGTTACACATGAGGGGATGTAGTTGTCCTAACCCATAAGAAATAATTAATCTCCACTGAATCAAAACACAACCCAAACTATGAAACAGAGTGTCATAAAAAACCTCAAACTGAACTCCATACATTGGAAAAAAAGTACTAAAGAACTAAATATATTTTTCTTCAGGAAATCAAAAGCTAAATGAAACTGTTCAGTCCATGAAACCACCTGATCCTTTATATTCAAGGTTTTTAGAGAAGGTGTATCTTGAGAGAAATTAGTTATGAAACTCTTATAATATCCTACAAGACCATAGAAACTCGCCACCTATGATACTCTCTTATGGGATTCCCAAGAAATAAATACCTCTATCTTTGAAGGATCCATAGCTACTCCTTGATATCACACAATATTCATTGTTTTTTGGTGAACATAATGAATCCAAAATATCCTATAATGAATACTCCTTGCTATCACCAACAAAAAATTCTATCTCCCTATCAGCATCATAAAACATAAGCTTCATCTAGAATAAATGCACAACATCATATAATGAATACATCTAGTCCATACCGAGGATGATGTTAGAGGGTTTTATCTATAAAAATAGGAATTCTCACAAATAGAGGTTCATCCCCAATACTATCTCAAAAATTCTACACAATTCATATAGATATTCTTGAACTCTAACTGGAATTGCCAACACCAATGCAACTGGAAGTATCTCCAACTCATGCCCCAAAGCATGAACTAGGGAATGTGATATAAAGGAGGGTTTATCTCCTGAATCAAACATATAATGCACCCATGTAGAAAAAAATAAATAAAAGGTTACCTTAAATGATGTTTGGTTTCCCGAAACTAGAAGTGAACGAGCATGAAACTGACCTCAACCTTCTCTATGCCTCTTTGACCCTACTGATGATCACATCCATGGTCGTGTTCTACTCTCTAAGGATGAGGAGTGTCTCTAGGATATCCTATTCCTTCCCCATATCCTATATATTGATCCCAAAATAGAAGATACTATTACTGCCTCATATGAATCTTCCTCAATAGTAGAACGTGAAGAAGAACATCTGGAACATACTAACTGCTCAAAAATATTTAGTATTATTACTATTGGTGACCTCATATTCTATAAGAAAAACATGGGTCTGATCCCTATTAATAGGTTTGAGAGCCACCACCCCTAAATAAATGAGATTATGAGGGTTGGGACATACCCACATCTAACTGAATACTATTATATGTAGTAAAATAGGAACCCCATAACACAACTCTACTTCATGAGGAATTTTAGAAACTCCCCTCTCGAGATGATATAGTTCTTCCCATCATTCTCAAAAATAACCTCTACTCTAGTCAACACCATGATGTATATTGAAAATATGAACATGGTAAAATGTAACTGGATATTTAGATTTAAAACCTCCTCAAAGTTCCTCTCCCTTGCCTCCTCTTTGGGAAATAGGTATGAAGTATATAACAGAAGGGTCCTAAAATGGATATTGGACTCCCACAGAATGGAACTAACTTGATGAAGGGTAAGAAGTTCCTGGAGACTGTGCGCCTTTACAGTCAAATAAAGAAACTCCACTCAAAACTGTTCTTGGAACTTCTCCTATGAGACTAATAACTCATCATAATACCCAAGGAACATCATCCACTACTTCTTAACTGCACCATAAAACATTATCACAGCCAATGGAACCCATTGCTGCTTTGGAGCATGGATTAAACTAAAAGTTTTCTCCACCGACTCTGACCAGTCTTCTATGACTGAGTCTTTAAAGGATCACTCACACATATTTAGTCTCTGGTGGTAAATCTCTCAAAGTTCCCTCCTCCAAGTGGCATCCTTGTTGACCTCTCCCCTACAGTGATATAATGGCACATCCTTTTGAATTTTTTCTATCCAAAACTTACATGGTCATCGAACTGGATCCATACCTTAAAGGAGAAAAATGGTTAGATACTCCTAAAAATGTAATATATAATATTTATCATTAATTAAATAATTAATTCAATATATTCTTTTAAGGTTTAACCTATCCCAAGGTATACCCATTTAAAAAACAGTCAGAAAGAATAATGATGTTTGATCCTTTCCAAGGTCTCTACCCTGCAACCAGTATCACTTCATTTAGTAGAGTAAATTAACTTAATTTTTCCACATTAGAACCCAAGGGGGACTAAATATCGATGTCAAATTCGATCTCCCTTTTTTATATCACTTACTAATGTTAGCTAGCACTATTTTCCTACCAACCCATGTAGTCTCACCTATTCCTAACACCAAAGTCCATCCTATCCCTCAACCTAAAACTTTGATCCTACTATGTCATGGATCCTACCCCCAAAGAGTACTCATATTGAGATATGAATGAGAAAAGTGAGATGGTGAAATCCTTAGTTCTTCCTCCAGTAGGCCTCAGTTTGGCAACAAGCAATGAGGGTATATCATAAATATAAATAGCTGGAATTAACCTCTAAAAAAAGGAAGATAGAGATAAGACACATAAACCAATAAACCCCTTCTCATATAGACAAATTAAACCCAAGTGAATATATGTAATGTCAAATAGAACTAAAACAATTTTAAGGAAAGCTACAAGTACCAAAAAGGTAAACTCAACAGTGAACATGAATCCCAAATAGCCCCTAAAAAACCTAGAACTAGTAATACCCATACTTATCTCCAAATTAATCCTAATAACCTGAAAAATAGTTTATATATACATGGGGGGAGAATAATAGTATACTTAATATGATCCTCCCTAGATCCACTCATGAAAATGATAAAGAAAGTATACCGAATCCTAGTGAACAATAAGTGAAACTGACTATTCACTTAAAAAGGTACACTATGTTCCCAGCCTCGCCATTACTATCTTACACCATGTAGTTCATGAAAGATATCATATAATATAATATCAAACAAGGGTACCTCTCTACCACTTCCCCACTATTTTTACACTCTGACCCAACATCGCATGTCATGTTCCATCCCTCTCCAAAAGTAAGCTATCTTGAAGACACTTGATCTACGTATCATAACTTTCACATCATGAATCACATCATCTCATCATCCCATATCACTTCTCCATATAGTAATTAAGTAGTTTTTGAGATCCAAAATATCCCTCATGACATGTATCATACATCGTGTATTATTCATCAAACCATGACAACCCATACACTGAGTAAGGGACCCTAATCCATCACAACCTATACACATCATACCTATAATAATCCATTGGATACTATATATAGAGATGCATGTGTGTGAAATAGCCACAATACAATATAACATTCTACACACATATATGGGAAACTAACCACCATGAATCCTGACACATAATACTACCAAGAGAAGAGAGGAGGGATACTGGGGGTAGTAATCCATCTATCCATCCTTTCAAGATTTTTGGTAAAATACCCTCCTAGAGTCTACTAGGTATTAGTAGCACTACTAGAATGGGTAGTGTAGCATATGAAATCACAAAACATACATGATACAATATAGCTCACAACCACACTATGGGCATAACCTAGTGTTAATATCAACTACAACTGTTATCAGGCGTATACCTAGTTATCACTATTAGGGACTAGATATCCTATAAGAACACAATCACTTTAAAGAGATACATTATGTTTGTTATTTTCTTTTACCATTTCACTTCATTTTAATTAACTCATTAACCATTAATTAACATTATTCCAATATATATTTTATTAACTAATAATTTGAATTCCATTCCCCCCAGGCATAATTCAACCGATTCCATAGTTCCTCAAGATAATATCATTATAATTATAGTAACACCAACCCCATGGGTTAAGTGATTAATTAGAAGTTATTAAAATTTCCCTAATTCCCGATACTCTAGGAAAATATCCTAAGATACATCCAATAGAAATGTAAGTCTAATGAAATAGTTGGGCGTTCCTTTGGATAAAATTCCGGAAAAACTTTCTCAAAGTATCTTACATGATGTAAACTAATTGGTGGTGGATATATTTAAATGATTGAGTTCTTATTTGGATGTTTCTAAGTTTGCTATGCAGGATCCTTTGGACTTAATGGGTAATGGGGAGGGGTTATCAGGATCATTTGAAAGGTATGATCTTTATGATAGTGGCATGTCCCAAGCCATGAGTACATCGTTGACATGTTAAGGAAGCTCTAGAGGTGGTAAGATCTAGGAGAAAACTCTGTAGGAGAGGGTGGAGGTAAAGAAGGGTTTTTTTATCCTAGTGATGATGAAACACGTGATGATTTAAGAGTACTTAATGAGGTACATGATGGTTTGAATGCATCTCTGCCTCTGAGTTTGGGGTAGCTTGACCCCTATGAACCATCATGGATTTTAAAAATCCATAACTGTTTATCAACTTTGGATGAAAATGGAAAGTATAATGCTGATCCTAAAGGGTGGAAAACATGTATTCCAAAATGGAAATTTAAGCTGTTCAAGTCAAAGTATTTCGAGGATATTGAACTAAGTGACAAAAGGCAGTTCCAACTAACTTCGAATGATGATCTTGACTCCTAGGGGGACATGATGGTGAGGTATGACTTGAGGAAGGGAAATCAAGGAAATATGGTCTTTGGGAATTTCTAGTTTATAGGGGGGGACCAAGACCTCGTAAAGACTACTTGAATATTAAAAAAACTATTGTTACTAGATCTTCAGGTAAGACAATGAAAAATGGGACTCAGATAATATTAGGGGAATTACAAATTTATAAAGGTGATATGAAGTGTTCTGGTAGATTGGTCATGAATACTATCAGTGTGGGAACTGAGGCTCCTGAAGGTGATGTCATTGAGAAGCACTTGGAACCAATTCCAAACAGAGCCTCAAACAGAGGGGCTGGTAAGGGTGAAGCAGTGCATGGGGAATGTTTGGAGCTTATTCTACACTATAAATAGGAAATTATAGAGTAATTATTAAATATTAATGATATGAAGGATTAAATCAATAAAATAGATGATATATCGATTAGAGATGACATTAACGAAGATAAAAGGGTGTGGATTAACATATAAGAATTCATTTTGGTGCAAGGTTTTAACAAAAGGAAGATCACTATGGAGGAATACATCTAGGATTATTACAATATGGCATATAATTTTGAAGACCTTATGAAGAATAAACCAAAAACACATGTTAGTACAATTAATTGGGGACTTTATAGGGTGGATGGCTCTAATATTCATAGTATTGTCTTTAACGATTTTGTGGGTTCTTTTTGTGGTTAACACCCTTGACTTGGACTACTATTGGTTTCCCACCTTTTCCTCAAAATTTCCCTTGGAATAAAAATTTAATTTTTATTCAATCTATACGCCTCAAGTAATGGGGAAAGACATGCAGATAAACAATAAACTCAGTCCTCTAACTATTAAATAGATACATTCACAAGAAAGCATCCCAACTCTATCACATCAATGGGTAGTCCTATATTCTAACCATTCCAACCACATCGATTCCATATCTGACACCACCAAGA
Source organism: Viscum album (assembly GCA_963277665.1). Taxonomy (NCBI): domain Eukaryota; kingdom Viridiplantae; phylum Streptophyta; class Magnoliopsida; order Santalales; family Viscaceae; genus Viscum; species Viscum album. Next base: position 1,069,184,821 of record OY728121.1, on the reverse strand, counting down.
ATATCCCCATGCATCTCGCCATCATAAGTGTCAAATAATTCCATAACCTTAGGCCTCCATATCCACATCTCATCAGTCATCCCAGGCTCAGTCATACAAATCTCACATCACATTATAAGGATCATGTCCATAAAACACATAAGGTAGAAAACAAACAACAATGTCAATAGAGAAATCTAGGCCCTAAAAAGAAGGTATTCAACCATCAAAGTAAAATGGGATCTCATGAACCCTAACACAAGGAATCCATCCTTTAAAAACAATGGGCACTCTCCGCCTAAAGAATTTATCTTTATCAAATAATCAGTTTTGATAGAATCTTGAATTAACAGATTAAATTATTCAAAGGTTCCATATACAATAATTTTTTTTCATAAGATATTATAAGATATCAATTTCCTTGAAAATTAAATTAACACATTAAATAAAATTTTCAATTAAACATTCAATTTGTATCAATTTTATTACCATAAAATTATGATAAAAATCGAATTGTTAATCATGATTCTTTAATTATTTAGCCAAGAAATAAATTTCATCTTTACATTATTTAAAAATACCATCATTTCAACTTGATAAAAAAATATTAACATAATTATAAAAAGTCATAGTATAGACATAACATTCTCTATAAAATCAATAGAGAAACTATTATCATGGTGGAAAGAAAAAACATGTGATCACTATAACCACAAACCAATTTCATTCCTTAATCTGGTTCAATAATTTTTAGGATAATTTAACTTACATAAAAGGGATAAACCATGGTTAATTTATAATTGCATGTAAATAAATGATAATAAATAAATCCCCTACCTCAAAGGTGCTAATTTTCTTTTCATGATAACCAGTCAACATCACAGATCTCCAATCACCTCTCCCATAAGAAACTATGATATCCTAGTGACTTTATGACACGAAAACATTATAAAATGACATAAAACCATTTTAGAGTAAAGAAGACCAAGTTTACACTACATGTAAAGAAGAAATATAAGGAAATGACATTAACTAAGTATAAACTATAATAAAAGGGAGGTATAACTCACCTCATATCACAATAGATTGATCACATGAATCCGGGAATTTATCCCTCTTGAAAGGGGATTCAATGCATTTAAAGAAAACTCCAGGGAACCTATGGGTTAGGTGGATGAATTGGGAGAAAGGATAGGTTTTTTGGACTCAATTTATTTATAGGAAATGAGAATTTTATAAGACCACTACATGACCCCTTGGACCACGATATAACCTTCCCTGATATAGGGTATTCTATGGTGCTTCCCAAGGGATCATGCTGAAGCCCCCCTTGGTCAATGTCATATATGAGAACCATGGGAATATCCTATAAAAATCTATCTATGTGATATGGTGTAGCCTTATGTACCATTCTACAACCACCATGTTTTTGGAACAACACCCTTGAACCACTATGCCAAAGCAACCTTTTCTACACCGCAATATCATGACCACCAGAAAGGGAATATGTCATAGCCTAACTCTATGGAATATCCATTTTGGAAAATGAAGTATCCTTAAAATCCCCCTTTGAATCCCTTATTATGCATCTAGGATCCAACATGCCACAAACACCTCACTTACATGCAGAATAACCCTCTATTCCACAACCATACTGTTTTTAGTAGTGGTACTCCCCTTTTCTTGCAAACACCCACTAAACATCTTGGAAAATCCTTATGGGTGTTTTGAACAACCAAAAATCACAAAGTAAAGGGGAAATAAGTTATGGGATGTTATAGATGACTCTAAAATATCTTTAAGGATTCTAAGGGTGGGGTGAGGAGTTATTTATACTTGAGGAGAGGAGTATTTTTTAGTTATAATATTGCATAAAATATTATATCCAAGGTAAACCATTCAACAATAATTATTTCAAATTATAAAATATATTTGGATTAAATAAATTTATTTTAAGACTTTAAAACTCTTTATTATATGAATTTATTGTTTTAATCATAAGGAAAGGTGGAAGATATGACAAAATATTATTTTTAATGTAATATTTTTAACTTTAGACTTTATAAAATACTTTTTAGGTTCATAAAACATGTTTACTAAATTTAAATGACTAATGTATCAAATTAAATATGTTTCTGGTCAATCCAAAATTTCTATAATTTAATAGGTCATTATTACATCGAGGATGATGAAATTTAAAATACACTGGTATTGGGAAAAATTTATTTTTACTATTCACATAAAATTTGATGTATTTTAGAAAGTTAATAAAAAATAATAGTTAGAAAATTTCGATGTTCAAATTATAAAAATGAAAATAATTTTCTAACATAGGTAATTTTAAATTATAATATAAAAATTATATTTTTTTACAAAATACATAAAAATACTGTTTATGAAAAATGTTCTTATATTTCTTTTCGATTTAAATATTGATATTTATTTTGAGGAATTATAATGTTTATATTTTTTAAAATTTCTCATGATAAATATTATTTATAAAAAAATATCATTGATAAAGTATGAGTCATTAAAAAATATGTCAAAGTTGATTAAATATATTGATAACTTGAAGGAGAATCTCACTGAATAGAATAAATTCAAAGTAAAAAATATAAGGGAAGTATAAATAAAAGTGGAAGGATATTGAAATTGTTCAAAAAATACTATTAGAGTCTTAAAAATAATTTAATTTATTCATATACAACTTTAAAAAAATCAGGGTTGGAAGTTAGATAATCTTCAAAGGAGAAAACTATGGAAAGATTTTAAGTTTCAATTAATTATGAAACTCAAGTATACTAATAAATATCACATTTATATGATGAAAAACGACTTAAAAGTCCTTTTGATGAATCTTATTTGAAGTCACATGTAAAGAAAGTCAATTTTATAGCAAAGAAAATCGATTCTTGAAAACCTGTCAATTCTAGGAATGAAATTTTGGAAGTAAAAATTACTTTAAATTGTGACCTTAATAATTAATAGAAATTTCTATAGTATAGAGTAACGTTTTTAGAATCTAAAAAAATTAGTTCATAAAAATGATCTAAAATTAATGGTCAAAAGAAGCAATAAGTTCTTGTGTTAATGTCCAGATTGTAATTTTTTTTAGGAAAGTATGTATTTTTTGGATGTTTTTCGCAGTATATGTTACATCCTAATATTTTAAAAGAACATTTTATTCAATATAATGTACAACACTCAACACCAAGATTAGAAAATACCTGGAATATTATTATTTATATGTGACTGTTATAACCTGGCCGTTGAATTGGCAGTATGATTAGGATTAACCACATTATGAAATATATATATAAATGACCTACTCAATACAAGTTTATTTATTAATTATTAGGAAATAAGTACTCAATTTGTATTAAAGGCATTTTATTCTTCAAAATACATTTTCTTTAAAAATGGTTTTTATTTCATTTGATGAGAGGATATTATAATTAATTTCTTGAACATTTAAAAATTTTATTTGATAAAAAGGATATCATTTTTTAGTAATTATGTCAAAATTTACATAGATTGAATTTTTGGGATTTTTCTGAATTGTTGGATTTTCCTGTGAATAGTGGAAAATATTTTTTTATTGAAAATTGTGTTTTTTTCAAGAATATGATTTTTTATAAAAAAGTGTATTTTTGTAAAAAAATTACAAAGCACCATTTTGTTTTAATATTGATTCAAAGTAAAACTAGTTCTCAAATATTATGAATGATCCAATTATCTTTATTGAAATCAATTTTATGTTTTATTTTTTTGTAAAATATTTTTATACTTAAAAATACATTTTTCTGAAAAAACAATTTTTCATTGTGTTTTGTGTTTTTATCTTAAATTAATTTTTACCGCATATAGAAATTTAATCTTGAAAAATGGATTCTATATTTGGAATTATGAGGTTAAAATTTGGTAAACATGACCCTTTTATTTTTTTCATTATGATTACTAACCTTCACACATTTTTGTCACCTCATTTAGGTTTAAATTGATAAAACAATGTTAAAACAATGAGATAAGATCATAAAATCAACCCAAAACCTAAATATATCATATTATATGGGTGTAGTTCATCTATTTCCATCCATTTCTCAGATATATGGACACTTTGTTTTAAATATCTTTGATTGGGACCTTTATATTGATTTAAGAAAACAATAAGTACAAAATATCACACCCTTAACTTTAATAACTCTAAATTCTTATTATAAGTATAAAAATAGAAAAATAGTGTTTATAAATTATTATTTGAAATATAAACTAATTTTTTATTCATTATAATTTATTTATAATTTTTAATGATTAAATAATTACCTTAAATGCTTATGCAATGCCAATTTAGTATTTATTCAATTAATAAAAAATAAAATAAATTATTTTTAAAAACTCTAAAAGTAATATTTTTGGTGAGTTATAGTGACCTAAAAATTTTATAGATATATATAACATATTAGATATTTTTAAGTGTATATATTTGAATTAAATATTTTTCTTGATGTATTTAAAGTTAAATTAAATGAATAGTGTCAAAAATGACATTATTGATATTTTATAAAAAAATTATATATATTATTATATTATTTAAAAATAATTAAAATATTGATAGAGGAGTTTTATGAAAATATAGTTTATAAAATTTCATTCCTTGGCCATTTATTGGCCAATTTTTACCTTATAAGTAAATAGATATACATTTAATAGTGAAAAAGTGTTATCGGAGTTAAGCTTAAAAAAAGTTGACTAAGGAGTTAAACCAAAAGATAAGGTTTTAAATACCACTTAAACTAGTAAAAATTTTATTGTTTGAAGGGATTTAAACCATATATAATATTTTATTTCAAATTATGGCCACATTGTTCCAATTTCTAGTGAAAATAAATTTATTATATTTAAATCTTTTTATTAAATCCACGTTTGCCCTTTTATTCACTATAAAAAAGCACCACCACTACTCTCTTATATAATCCACCTAGAGCCTAGTAGAATGACCAAAACCTGTAAAAATATCTTATAAAAATCTATATCCATGTTCTTGAGGTGATGTGATTCCCAAAATACCATCCCAAGGTTCGATAAGAAAGGATCTAAATGAGTTCTTTCAAATAAAAGGAAATATCCTTATCCAACCGCTTTATTTTTATTCATACCTCTTCTAAATATATGGTAGTTATAACAAAATAAATAATTAAGTATCCTAAATATCCATAAATTTTATTATGATTATTAAAACACCATTTGAACCCACTTTTCCATCAAATGAGAAATGAAAGTATCACTCGTGTGTACGTATGGCTTACCATCTCTATATAGCGACGCAATTCATTTTTCATCATTAAATTTTATGGATGAATATTATGATAGTTTTAATTTTTATAAATTATATTTATGGAATAATTATACTTATTTAATTATAATATAAAATCTACTATCTTACCATCCAATCCTTTGAAAATGATAAGGTCACTTGTGCGTATGTGTGGACTACACCTCCATGAATCGATGTGATATGTTTTTCATTTATGTTTTATATTGATGGTAATAATGATACATTTAATGAATACATAAGATATATATGATATAAAAATGGTCTTTGGAAGGTGAATTATTATTTAACATTCTTTTTTTCCAATAGTTGAAATGTGAAAACATCATTCATGTGTATGCATAACATACCATCTCCATGACCAATGTAATTCATTTTTCTAAATATACCTTTTATTGATGATTATAAATATATATAACGAATATATATATATATATATATTATATTTATATCATTAATAACATTTTGGAGATTATGGAACCACTCTCAAATTACAAGGACTGAAACTACTAAACCAAAACATACATGAAAAAGGAAGCACTTATCACCCAGAACTGTGATTTTAATAATGAATTGTTAACAAATAGGTGATAAATGGTTATAAGTAAATCATATATGGTATTATATATATTATAATTATTTTCTAATATATTTATAATAAATATATATTTATAATATATTATTTTTGAACACATACAATGAGTTTCATACCTGAGGTAGGGGTTTATTTCACAATCTCATCTTTATTTGGGATTTTTTTTATGATAAACTGACATTGTTTTTCTACTTAGTCTAGAATATTTTTATTAAATTTCCATATTTTCCTTAAATTTTTTTAATTTAATTTTCAAAAATTAAAAAATTATTTATTAAATAAAATTTTAACCATGTTTTACCATTACAAAATGGTTTAAAAGTAATCTTCTTGGCATTTTCTAAATAAGGTATTTTTTTAATTTTCTTATAAAAGTCTGAAAGGAATTTTTTTAAACTTATAAATTATAAGAATAATTTCCCACCAATATGACCATTGATTGTTTTAAAGATTACATTACAATTTTTCTGGGATTTTTTTAAAGAAAATGTTTTACTTACTATTTGGGAAAGTTTTATATTTCAAATAAATTATTTCAAAGTAAAAAGAGGTTTTTTTACTCAATAAAATTTCCAATGATCTGTTTAAAGTATTTTCATATATTTAAACATCCTATGTTGAATTTTATACTCTAAAGATACCATCCAACATATTATTAGAGATGGTTTGTGTTCAGTTTTTCAGGGGAAAGTATTGACATTCTGCATGCTAGTTCTTCAAATAAAAGCTGTTATTTATTTTTAATTCATATTGATTATTTTTTATTGTTTATTCATATTATAATGAATTATAATTATTAAGAGATTTATTAGGATCAAAATTACATACCCCCTCACTTAATTGGTAGATATCATGAGAAAACCCATTTGGCTAGCCATATTAAATTATTTTTTTATGTATGCCTACCCATATTATAGGCCACCTTGACATAATTAATTGAAAATAAAGATATCATGATGTCTAATTTCATGATTTACAATATTAAGAATTTAATTCATTGATAATTTAGTTATTATTATCCGTGATATTAATTCATTAATATTATCCATAGATGCATTTCATGCTCAAGTAATTGATTTAATGGAATGTCTTTCTAGTTATTTACCCTTCCATATTGATTATTCCTTATTTAATCATAAAGGATTATTATAAACTTAAACGTTACTAAGAATTTGAGCTCACTATTACTTTTTTTCCTTTCCCCAAGATATAAAGAAGAAATATTTGAATGAGTTTCATAGATTATGAACATTTTTTTTGTTTTATATTTTATTTCCAATGTAAATTAGGAATCACATATGTATATAGTTCTTCAAGTTTACTAAAATGATCAATCCATTAGGATGATATCCCTTTTATATTATTCCATTATAAAATAGTAGTCACTATCTCTAGGTTACTAGAGTTGGGTTTATTTTAGTTTTTACCATAAGAAGTTTATTAGAATCCATTGGAACTAGATTTAGGAAAAAAAATGATTATGTAACACAAGCCTATAACTGACTTTGAGGATATATTGAATCGTGGGATACCATCCTAAAATTTTGGTAAGTTAAAGGTTATGTGGTTCACTAATATGATTATTTTTTCTCATACTATGGTTTTTTTAGTTAGTGGCTAGAACTAGGAGTAATCATGTTAACACTGAATGTGATGGAAAATATAGTGATTATGAGAAACAAAATTGTATAATGACTGGAGTAAAAGATATTCTTATTTTTCTTAATTAGTTATCACTATATATTATTAGAAACCTAAAACTTAAAAAACTATCAAAATTATTAAATAAGATAATAAAATATTTTACTAAGAGATTAACTGGTGGAGACCATGGAGGAATGGAAACTCAATTGCCTTCATCTCATAAATGTGGAAACAAACACACCATATAATGTCTCAAAGGAATAAGAAAAATGTTTTATGTTTGGAAAATAAGGGAATACATCAATTATTTTTTGTAGAAAAATGAATATTTCTATGGAGTGATATTGAGTTCATATCAAAGTACCATTAATATTTCAATGTCCATTGTTTGAATATGGGCACTATCGAAACCAATTCCCTTATCAACGGGCTAACTCCTAGACCAAGGAAGGACCTATTCTAGGTAAATCATTGAAGTGTAATAATTAAAGTGATTTTTTATTGGGGTAAAGGTATTATTTAAATTGATAAAGTAAATGGGATAGTGTTTTTGACCTTGATATGGGTTAGTGATTTGATGAAAAAGTGATTTAGGATATCTATGATGATGTTTATTCCATTTTTTGATATATAGAAATATTATGTGATTTTATTTGAGAAATAAGGATTTTGTAAATTTTTTCAAGAATATATATATTTATGTGGGGTTAACTTATGAGTTATGAATATCATCATCGATTTATAAGTTTAAGGTTTTTATAAGTTCAAAGGCATAGATACCCATGTTAAGGTTTTAAGTGATGATATTTTTAGGTGATTTGAAAATTTATCAGTTTTTAGGAAGAATAATATATTGAGGTTTAAATAACACTTTAGGTTAGTATATGAATTTTTATAGTCTATTGTATAATGGGATATAGATAATCCTGATGGTTAAAAATTGATTCATTAACAAGGTGATATTTTTATATATATTTATTTTCATGATAATGATTACCTTTTAGGTTAATATTTAAATTTTATTCATGATATTCTAGTCAAATTCACTACATTATAATATTATATACTGATTTATCAAGGTTATTAATGATATTTTTTGGATTCTTCATTTGGGTTGAAGTATATTTGACCTTTACGTTTAACATGTGGTTTTACTTGGTAGTTTATTTTGGAAGAATTCAATTATTTTTTGAGAATGATTGTAAAAAGTTATGAGATCACTATTGAGGTTAAAAAATTCATTAATGTGGAAGTTATTGAGGTTAATTGGGATGTATGGTTATTTATTTTTGGAATTATCTAAGTTGAACCTTTGTAATTATTATGAAATTTTTTATGTAAAATGTATTATTTCTTCATATGAAGGAATATACATTTTGGATATTACCTTACCTTATGTGAACCATTTAAGTTTTGGTAAAAATTTAAATATATTAGAAATAAAATTGTATCCTTTTGTATATTATTTTATCTGTTATAAGTTTATTTTAGTTATTTAGCCATTAAAAATTCATCTTGAATACTCATCATTTATAGAAACTATGATATTGTAGGTAAAATTGATTAAAGGATGAAATTTTACTTTTCAATTAAGTATTTTTTTTAGTATATATGGTAAAATAATTCTTCATATTTAAGAAAAGGATATTGAATTAAAAAATTTATCATATTACCTTCATTTCTTATGAATCAATGGTTTTTCACCAATCATATATTTATAGTTTTTTAGTCAATTAAATTATCCTGACCATGTTCTCTATCAATACCCATTTGTCATTAGGAGTTAGTTTTCTCATACAGGTCTATATTTTCACTTCCCAGTAATGTTATCCAATTTTAAAACCTAGTTTTGTGTTATTCCAGATGACTTTAATATTTCTCTTTCCCTATTTTGAAGAGGATGTTTTATTAACCCTTTTTTACGATGTGGGTTTTCAACAAAGGAATTTTCAAATGTCAATCCCTTGATTACTGTTCATGAATTAAAATTGAAAGGGTCAAATTTATTAAAGGGTAGAGAATGTGACACCCCATTATTTAAAAAAACACTTGTTTTTATAGCGTATACAACATGTAAAACTGAGCTTAAACAAACCTTGATATGTTGTTATTTAAATATGGTTGTTATAACATAGTTGTTGAATTGGTGGTATGAATAGGATCAACCAAATTTTGAAATATATATATTAAGGACCTATTAGATATGAATTTATTGATTAATTATTAGTAAATAAGCACTAAATTCTTAGTAAAAAATTTTATTCTTCAAAATATATTTTCTTCAAAAATGATTTTTATTTATTTATGTGAAAAAATATTATAATTAATTTATATATATTTTATAAATTTTATTTTATATAGTTGATATAATTTTTTATTAATCATGTCAAAATTATCTTAGAGTGAATTTTCAGTATATTTCTGAAAAGATTTATTTACCAGTGAATTGTTAAAAATAATTTTTTTATTGAAAATTGTATTTTTATTACAGGAATTTAAATAAATAAATTTTGTTTTAAAAAATAAATGTAAAATTATTTCTCCAATATTATTAATAATAAAATTCACTTCATTAGACTCAATTATATGTTTTAAATTTTTATAAAAGAATATTTATACTTAAAATGCATTTTTCTGATTTTTTTTCCATTGTGTTCTTTTTTTATCATAAATTATTTTCTACTGCTTCTAGATATTGAATATTAAAAAATTTATTCCATTTTTTTAATCTTGTTGTACATATTTTCTAAATATATCCCTTTTATTTTTTGTCATAATCAAAAGTAACCATGGTAAATTTTTGTCACCTTGGTATCGGTAAAATGGATAAAATATGGTTTAAACCATGAGACAAGGTCTCAAAAAACCCAACACTTGCATTTATCCTATTATATGGATTTATTTCATCTATTTACATCCTATTATTGAATATATGGCCACATAGAACAATATTTATTTAATTATAACATTTATATTGATATATGAAATGAATAAATACAAAACATCACTATATTGACTTTAATAACATTAATTTTTTATTATAAGTATAAAATTAGAAAAAGTTAGATTATAAAATTTTATATGAAATATAAATTTAATTTTTTTATCACAGTTATTTATTTATAATTTTTAGTGACTAAATAATTAACTTAAACGGTTACACAATGCCGATATAGTATTTATTCACTTAATATAAAAATAAATTAATTTTTTTAAACAATTAAAAAGTAATATATTTTGAGTGAGTTACAGTGATACATGAATTTTATAGATATATATGAAATATTATAGATTTTTTAAAATTATACATTCTAATTTAATATATTTCTTGATGTCATTAAATTCAAATTAAATAAATTGTGTCCAAAATGACATTATGGATATTTTATGAAAAATAATATTTTATTAAATTATTTGAAAATCATAAAAATATTGAAATTGGATAGGTAGGATAGGAAATTATCTAAAATTTCATCCCATGTCCATTTATGGTCCAATTTGTACCTTATATGTAAAATTATAACCCTTTAGGAGTGAAGAAGGCGTTACCATGGTTAAGGATAAAATAAGTTAATTAAGAGTTTAAACAAAGATAAGTTTAAAAATACATCTTAAACCTATAAAATTTTATTAGTTAATTTTATTTCAACCGTATAATATCCCATCCTAGAAATTTCGGCCACATTGTTCCAGTTTCACATGAAAATGAATTTATTATATTTAAATCTTTTTATTAATTTTGTATGTGTCCTTTCATTCACTATAAAAAGGAACCACAAATACTCTCTTATATACAAAAACTAGAGAATATTAGCTCCAAAAAACCCTGAAAAAACAAATCCTCTCAACATCCTTATACATTTTTTGAAGTTTCTAAGATTCTCAAAAGTCCAACCCCAACTTCCATAAGTTTAGATCTAAAGGAGTTCTTTCAAAGAAGAGGTAATCGCCTTAACCAATGACTTTCTTTTAACTACTTATTTTTCATCCTAAAAATATGTGGTATTTATAATAAAATAAATACTTCATTATCCTAAATATAATTCAATATTATTATGATTACTACACTATAATTATCCACCCACTTTTCCATCAAATGGTATGTGAAATTAATTCTCGTGCATACGTATTTCTTACTGTCTCCACGTAGCGATATGATTCCTTTTTTCATCACAGTCTTTTCTAGATGAGTATTATTATGGGTATAATTTTTATATATGATATTCATGAAATAATTATAATTTTTTAATTATAATATCATATCTACCTTCATACCATCGAATCCATTGGAAAAAGATAATGTCACTCATGCGTATGTCTGGATTACCACCTCCATAGAGAGAATTGATCCATTTTTCATTTCCATTTTATATGGATGGTAATAAGGATGTATTTAATTAATATATGACATATATATGATATAAAAATGATTAATTAAAGGAGAATTATTATTTATCTTTATTTCATTCCATCTATTAAAAAGTGAAAACAATGTTTATGCATACGTACAACCTACCATATCCATGAATGATGTAATTAATTTTTATAAATATACCTTTTTTAGATGATTATAAATATATATAATAAATATATATGATATTTATATCATGATTATAATTCTGGATATTTTTGAACCATGATCATATTAAAGGGATAAAACTACCGAACCAAAACATACAGGAAAAACGAAGTAGTTATCACCCAAAACAGTGATTTTAATAATTAATTGTTAATAAATGGGTGATAAGAGGTTATAAGTAAGTAATAAATTATATAATATATATTATTATGGTTATGGAATATATTTATAAAAAATATTTTTTTATTATATAGGAGGTTCAAACACATATGAAGAAAGTCAGACCTGAGGTATGGATTTATTTAATAATCTCATCATTATTCAAGATTGTTTAATGTTAAAGACTATTTTGGGGGAATTATTTAATATTTATATATTATAACCAATATATTTTATTTTACTTTGTTTATTTATGGTAATTTAATGTTTTCCTTTTATCTATTACTCTTTAAGTACTCAAGATACTGAAATTATATTTTTAAGGAAAACCAACATTGTTTTTCTACTCTATCCGGGATTTTTTTCCATATCCATATTTTCCATAAAAATGTTTTAGATAATATTTTTAATGTTATTTAATAATTTATTAAATTAATTTTTACCCATTTTTACTTTTAAAAAATGGTTTAAAATAAATCTTCCTCCCATTTTCTGAACGTGGCCCTTTTTTACTTTTCTTACTAAAGTGTGAAAGGATTGTTTTTTAACTTAAATGGAATGAATGAAATTTATTGTCATAATGAACAATCAATTTTTTGAAGATTAATTTAAAACTTTCCAAGTTTATTTTAAAATTAAATGTTTCCCTTGATATTCAAGAAATTTTTAGAGTTTAAATAAGTGATTTCAATGTAAAAAAAGTAATATTTTCCCCAATAAATGTTCCAGTCATCTTTTTAAAGAATTTTAATATTTTTAAACACCATTTATGGAATATTATACTCCAAATATACCATATAAAAAAATTGTATTGTTTACGTTTTATTTTTATGGTGAATGTATTGAAATTCCATATTATTTTTCTCTGAATACATACAATTATTTATTTTTAAGGAATATTGATTAAGTTTTATTGTTTATTCGTATGATAAATGTAGTGGACTTATTAAGTGGAAGGTGAGGCATATAATTATATATACCCTTGATACATTGGTAGGTATAAAGAGAAAACTAGTTTTCTATCCTAATTAAATTGGTTTTTGGTGTATGCCTACCCATAGTTTAAAGTATCTTAGGGAAAGGTATTGATGTTAAATATATCATGATGTATGAGATCTTGATGTTAAATATTAAGAATTTAATTCATTGAGAATTTAGTTATTGTTATCAATGATATTGATTAATTGATATTATACATGGATTCATTTCATGATAAATCAATTGATTAAATGGAATGTGTTTTTGGTTATTTACCTTTCCATATTGATTATGGCTTATTTAATCACTATAAGATCTATTATACTTAAAATTTATAGAGAATTTTATCTTAACCTTATTTTGTTTTCTTTTACTAGGATATGAAGAATAAATATTTGATTGACTTTTAGGGATTACATAAATTTCTTCTTTTATTTTTAATATTTAATTTCTTATATAAAATGAGAATCATGTATGTATCTGGTTCTTTAGAACCACTAAATTGATCAATCCTTCGGGACAAGATCCCTTGTTTCTTATACCAATGTAATAAAGTAGAAAATGGCTCTAGATTATTAGAGTCAAGGTTGTTACACTGTGATGGATTTGGGAACTTGGAAATGAGATGTTGATTTCATAATAATATTTCTATGAACCTCAAGGATTTGGGAGATAGAGTTTAAGGCTTAGTCCACCCACCAAAAGAAGAAATGTATGGATGAAAAATAAATAATCTATACTAAAGATTAATAAAATGTTCCAATCATTAGTATATATGTGAAATATGTGAATAGTGGATTAATTTTCTAAATAATTTCTCAAAATTATACCATCCGCACGGAATTTTAATAACAATATTCATAGTAATTGAGATAATGGAAAAGAAAGGGATTTTGTTAATAAATTTTCACTAAAATAATAAAAAATTGAATGTCCAAGAATTTAATAATTTTTTTTCTTCACATATGATTGGATTGTTAAAGATCATGAAAGATGTTGAGAAGTTAAAGGAAGGATTAATGACATTTGGAAATGATGGGTCACAAAAAAATGAAAGTATTTCAATCAATAGTGATATGAAAGGATAATTTATTGTATAATTAAATGTTTTATGTTGATGGAATGAAACCCAATTTATTAACATTATATTAGATATATGATTAATTAAATTATGTAGTGTTTCGGAAATATGGGTTCTTAATGAATAGGTTGAAAGGTGATTGTGTATTGATGAGAGAACAATAAACATGGGGAAACATGTTTCAGATAAGTGATTCTGAAAACTATTTCTACTTAATCTTTAAGGGGGATATATTGTGGAATCAAAGGATTAGTCATCTTGGTCAGAAGAACATGATCAATCTTACCTAAGGTTAGAGTTTTAATGATTTTACTATGCTCAATAGATATATAAATTAGATGTGATCTACATGCTAAGCGGGGGGGGGGGGATATTATTAATTCTTCATATAAGAATGTAGATATTCAAATTTTCACACCTGTTTGAGATCATTCATTCAGATATTTATGGGACTATGAGGAATAAATATAAAAATAGTGATAAATATTTTATTTCTTTTATTAATGATATCACTCATATCACATGAATTATATTAATGAATCATAATTTAGAGGCTCTAAATATGTTTAAAAGTTTTAGATGAAGTGTTGAGAAGGAGTGGGGTTTATCCTTAATGAATATCAAGATATAAAATGGTGTTGAATATACAAGGGGATGATTTGATGAATATATTGATAATAATGGTGTTCACCATGAATTTATTACAACATAAACCCCACAAAAAATAGTGTCACTGAATAAAAGAAAATAAGTTTGTGGAGATATTAATCATAGTTTTTTAAATAATAATGATACTTCTCATTATTTATAGAGAAAATAAATTTTTAAAACACGTCATATTAAAAACTATTTTTTATATTGACCATATTATGATATGTCACTATATGAGATGTATTATATTAAGTATCTAAGTTTCAAATAATTATGGTTATTTGTAATCCATTACATCATCATTGCAAAAGATGGAAATCATATAAAGTTTTATCAAATAGTATTCGATGGTATCTTCCATATTTATCCTTAAAATAAAAGATGATACTAGTTTTATAGTAAATAAATAGGGAATATTGTGCATATTTTCTTATGGTAATGTGTTCTAACCCTCAAATATTGAAGATAAACATCATGAATCAAGTTTTATAATTGATGTTAATGAATAATTTTTTATTGATAAGATAGGTAAATATTATGAATATAATTAGAATCTATAGGAATATATGGTTTAAGATAATATTTAGATATTTCAAGTGATGAATATAAACCTTTACCATATCATCTATGTCTAAAATAGTTAGTAGAGGTAAAAAATATCATTAAAGGATGAAAAATTCAGACTAAAATAAATTAAAGTATTTCAAAACATACCTTATTATTTTCTCAAGTTGAACCAATAGATGTGAAATAAGCATCGTGGCGTTAAGAGTGGATCGATTCTATGAATTATTAGTTAAATCTAATCAAGAAGAATTATATTAAAGAGACGGTACCAAATCCTAAAAACAATGATACTATCAAATTAATGTGTGCGTTTAATAACAATATGGATGAAAGAGGAGAGTGGTAAGAAACAAGGAAAGACTTCTGTGAAAAGGATACTCATAGGTTGAATTAATTGATTTATTAGAAATTCACACTAGTTTCAAGAATTGATATAATTAGTATATTTCATATTATTATATCACAAAGGTGATACAAGAATTTATAAATGGATGTCAAGCCATCCTTTATCAACAGATAGTTAAAAGAAGAAGTTTTCATTAAGAAACATGATGGTTTTTTACTCGAATAATAATAAGGATATGATTAAATTTTAAAGAAGGATTTATATGGGTTTAAACTAGCCCCAAGAGTATGGTATTATAATTTATACACTTTATTTTAGTTTCTGAAATTCAAGAAGGGAAAAATGGATTTTAAACTCTACATTAAAGATAAAAAAGATGTATCACATATTGTTATTTTATTTTTTGATGACATAATATTTTCTATAAATAAAGAATGAATGTGAAGGGGTTTTACATTGAAAATGAAGAAGATGTATTATATGTTTATTCATCAAGAAATGATGTGTTTATTGGGCTTAAAATTTTCTCAAGAGGAATATCACATAATTATTTCTCAAGAGATGTATAATTGAGAAATTTTAAAGAATTTTGGAATGGAGGATTCAATGTTGGTTTCTATACAATATTAGTGGGAACCAGTCATTCAAAATATAAAAAAGGAATGGAAGTAGACATAAGATAATTCCAGAATCTTATTAGGATTTTTATTTATTTGATAATTTCAAGATAAGATATAGAGTATTTTGTTACATTATATGCTAGATATCAATGTGAACCAGAGGAATATCATTAAAATATTGGAAATATAATTCTTTGGTATATAGAATACATGGTGTACTCTAGTATAAAATATGATATTGGTGTAAATATTGATTTATTTGGATATAAATTTTTATATTGGAATGGAAATATTGATTATAGAAGATCAACATGTAGTTGAGTTTTCTTTTTAAGACAATTTTTTTCCTTTTGTTACACAAATAATAAAAGATCAATTTTCTTTATTATTACTGAATTAAAATAAATTTATACAAATACAAAAGACAGTCCAATTTATTTGGATGATAACTCAATTGGTAGATCACAAGGTGTATGTGAAACTGTCATTTCTTTTTGGCTGTGATAATCAATGTGAAATAAATTTATCAAGAAATATAGTTTATCATTCTTGATCAATGAAAATTGACATAAAATATCACTTCATAAATGATCTTGTTGAGGAATATTTTTTGAAGGTTTAATTTGTTCCAAAAAAGGATGAAATCGAAGATTTATTCACTAAATTACTACCAAAGGAACAATTTCATATATTGAGGATGATGATGGGAGTTAAAACTCATTCCTCTCATGTCTAAGGTATTTTGAATCCATCCTCTCTCTAAATTTCTCTTTAGATTATTGTTATCAAAGGGGGAGAAATTTTAAATAAGTCTCTTCATGTGTATTCCTTAATATATTTATAAATGGGGAGAACATCAATATATGGGGAGAATTTAAATATATGAATTTTAACCTAATGGTAGAATGATATCTTAATTTGGGGGATCATGTATTTATAGAGATTTTTTAAAATTTAAATCTATGATGCTAGAATGTTTATATGATATGAAATATGTTATCATTTTTTGTAATAATGCATACAATACATTCTTTTACATCTTCAAGGAACCATTGTTCACAGGTGTAAGAAAGAAATCATGTGGTAGAAGAGTTGAATAAGTGTATGTATGTCACTGTCATGAACACCATGGAAATATTTTTTAATGTAAATATTTCTTATATCAAGTCTTCTCATGAAGGATTAAAATTGTTGAATAATAATTCATTTCTAATAATTCTATGCTTGAAAGGTGATTTACATTCAATTGTAACATCCTCTTACCAATCTAACAGGTACGTCCTCAACCGTGTTGTGTTTTTTCCTTTTTCGTTGATTGGGTATGGTTGAGGAAGAATTGGGAGGATACTTATAATGGTAAATTCAGAGATTTTTTGGAAAATTAGATTTAACTGGACTTTTCTATAGGATTCTATAGGGTTACATGCCATGTAACTAGGTTACACGATGTGTAATGGTCACTAGGTGCATACCTTGATAAGGTTCAATTCATGAGAATATTTACACCATGAAAGGATACACAATTTGATGAGCCTTTACACATTGTGAGTCATTTGATGAATGGTTTTTTATTTTGAAGTTTTTCATTTTTTGGTTCTTATGAAACATAACTATTTTATGGCATGTAGTTGGATTACATGTTGTGTAATACCCCGACTACAGTTTTTAAATGGGAATAATGGCTAATATCCTCTTTCCCCATCCTCTCCAATTTCATTTATCTCAGCCCAAAGTCTTCCCCAGTTGATCTTGGATCCCTCTAACCCTTCTGGTTCCTTTGTTTGGCATTCAATCATTGTTTCACTTGCAGTGTGGATTCCTGAGTAAGTGTTCTCCTTGTTATTTTGTATTTATCTCTTTCTCCTCCTTTGTGATTTCAGTGGATCATCTTGAAATTAATGGATATATGCTCTGTATTATTAGATCTCATTTCTAGTTTGAGTTTTTAGGTCTTCTACACTTTTTTTTCTCATTGACGGGTTCCATTGTGATTATTGGTTTTCAGGAAAAAGGTAGGTGATTCCATTCTATTGGGCAAAATTGATTAAAATTGAATTGCTTGATTTATTTCAATCATTAATTTAATTTCAATTTATCATAGTTTATTTCATTTGATTTGATAAAAACCAATTCTAGTTAATTGTATGATTTGAAATGGTTTTGTCATGAAAATTGGGAAAACACCTAATTCCATTAAATTGGGGAGTTTTTGTGGACATTTGTTGATTTAAATTGTTTAATATAGATTAAAAATTTGATGGAATCTATTTCAATTAAAATTTTGAATTTAATTATGTAAATGGATTTTGAAATTTATGGAATTGGTTTTCAATGGATTTCAAACCTCTTAGAATGGTTTAAAATGTTTTGATAGAAACCTAGTGGTTTTATCTTATTAAAGAGGCATGTCTTTGATTAAAACTTGTTTTGGTTTTAAATAGAAAATTGGAATTTGAAATGGGGGAATGGGATTTAATTGTATTTTAAGTAGTATTAAAATAAATTTCCAAGGATTTATTTTCTAAGAGCACATACAAGCCTTAGGTAGTTCATTAGTTATTTGGACACACTCTATGCTTATACATTGTTCTAAAACATAAATGTTGTAGGTCACATCCCCAATCAGATTGTGATCAGTTGACTTTGTCCAGTGTCAAAGGAAAATGTGTATACACATATTTTCATGATCACATAGAGAGTGTGGAGTCCTATATCCTGGAACGTTCATACCGATTTGGCAGATGACCATGTTGCTCGATTGTTTTATATTTGAGATATAAATATATTCCAATGTTATTGAACAAATTTTCATTCCTTCTAGATTCATATAAATTTTTTTATATAAATTTTATATTTAATCCATTTTTTTTGAAATATTCCATCACTTGTAAAGCCATTGCTTAAAGTATTTTCCATCATTTTAATTGTATAGCATGATTTGTTTAAATATGATTTAAAATTCCAAAATTATTTATTCTAAAATTTAAATAATTCCCTTAGTTAATCTATTACTGGTATATGATATGGAGTCCTTAGTGAGACCCTACCGGGCTTTTTATCTCACACCCTATTTGTGCCTTTGGGTGTTTGTATATTATCTCCTTCCAGGTTCGAGGAGGGGGAAATGATCTTTAGAGGTTGATCCAACTATTGAAACTTGTATGTGGTGAGTTGTGTCCTTAGAAACTTGAGTTGTTTTCCCCTATTTTGGGATAAGGGTTGTAGTAATTTGGGCTTTAATTTCTTGTTGACTTCTAGTACATTACTCTTAGTGGAGTTTCTTTTGTATGCATATTGACTTTCTTTCCTTGCTTCCATTATGTTTTGTGGAAAACTCATTTCCACTTTCATCTTGTATGATTCAAGGTGCCAGTCGCCGACCCATGGGGATCGGGAACACCATTTGAGATATTTCAGGGTTGGATTAGTTATGGGGTTACTAGGGTACCCGGGATGGTTTGTGATAAAATGGTATCAGAGGAAGGTAGTTGTTCAGCTTTTTTCTTGAAGTCAGTATGCATTTTTGAAATATTTTTGGGACTTAAGAGGTAGTTGTGATTGATTTCCTAGCTAGTTCCCTCCATAAATAACCTCCAAGGGTGGTTATAAAAAGTCTTCTTGTTGATTAGTTCTACAATTTTCCCTATTTTTATTTGTATAGAGTTAAATACAAATATTTTTTATTCTATATATTGGGATTAATTTCACTTATTGATCAATTTGAGTATTAATTTGATGTATTCCTTGTTTTCTACTGATATTTTATAGAATCATGCCTCTGAGAAGACGTGAAAATTAGATCCATGAGGAAGATGATGCTGAACCGCAGTGAGTGAATCCTTAAGTGGACCCAAATCTAGTTGAGGTGATTATACACACTTTCCAAGTTCTGGGACATGTACCACCTCTAGTCCCCATTCAGGATCCAACTTTGGATCCTTAGGGGTTTTTCTTAGGAATCATTCTCAAGAGTTCCTTCTCCAGAATCCACCAGTTTTCAAAGGCTCCACTAATCCTCCACACACTGATGAATGGTTGGGTAGGATAGAACATCTATTTGTGTTCTTTGAGTCACTAGACAAAATCAAGGTAAAGTGTGCCACGTTTGTGATGGAAGGACCATATAGCAGATGGTGGGACATGGGGGTGATAGTAAAGAAACATGAGGGCTTAGAGTGGAAATACTTCAAGGTTCTTTTTTCTGATTAGTTATATCCAGAGTAAATGGTGTTGGACAAGGCTATGGAGTTTTCAAGATTGAGTAGGCCAACAGAACTATGATTGAGTTTTCAAATCACTTTGTTGTGCTTGTGCAGTTTTCACCTGAGATTGTATCTAATGAGAGGATGAAGTATTGATGGTTTTATTTGGGACTTCAATCACATATCTGTTATCAGGTATTTTTACTAAACCTTACCACTTATGCTGATGTTCTAGATATGGTTATGATGGATGATATGGACTTGGATATAAATTTAGGGTTGAGAGGAGTTTCTTTTTATCCCAATGGAAGTTTCAGTTCCTTCAAGGGAAAGCAAAAGTGTGATGATTCTCATGGTAGTTCTTAATGGTAGGGTCATTCTAGACCACCTACAATGCCAGGAAGAAGTTTTTTTATTTGATATTAGTGTGGAAAGCCAAGAAATTCTAAGAGGGTTTTCACTGAGATTCCTAAGAAATGTAGCTCCTATGGATGTTTATGAAACTTATAGAGATTCTTAAATATATTTTCAACTCCAAATAGTGAAACCGGATAATCATCTCCTCCTAAAACTGTGGGTAAATCATATTCTTCCTCTATAAAAGGGTTCTAGCTGTAACATCCTGGTTTCGGAACCAACCCATAGGCACCCCGTACCCGGTTGGTCACATGGACTCAAGCGCATTTCCCCGAATGCATTGGAAAAGTACACATCATAAGTAAAAAGATATACAATAGCAGAAGTAGTAACAATCCATACAAGAGTAAACATCAGAAGACTAAAAGTAAAAAACAACTGGAGAACATATATATAAATGATGCATGATGCATATATGTATAGGAAAGCATCCAAACAGATCACAATGCTAGAATACAACAGTACTAAACCAAATTACAAAGAAAAAAAAAACAGATAAAAAGCTCCTCAGCATCACAATCCATAGCTTGGTCCCATGATCTCCAGCCCCACTGTCAATAAAGATCCTGAAGTAGAAGGGCACTTGACCTTATCTATACCTGCATCAATATAATCTATTTGGGCCCAAAAGAATGACCCAAACAGGGTGTGAGATTAAATCACAGTAGGAAACCACCCAAATATTTGTGCCTAACAGTCAGTGAGAATATGGTAGTAATAAGAAAAGGAATGCATTAAACAAGGAAGCACACCGCAAAAAACAATACCACAGTTCAAACATTTAGTTCTCAAACAAGTAAACAACTAATGAATCAGATAATCACATGAAGGTAACCTCTGGGTAGTACTTATAGCCTAACCCCTCTGGTTCAACCTACAAGTACTAGAAACCCTATGGGAGGCACACACAGTCTCACCCCTCTGGTTCAGCTAAAGTATAGACTCTATGTGGATGCACTCACTATCAATTCCCCCTATAGTCTTATATCGGTACTAAAGGCACTCTGGGGAAGCACTCAACATCTCATTCCACCTATGGACCATGTTGAGGAACTACAGACACTATGTGGAAGCAATCAATGTCAATCCCCCCTGTGGTCTCACATCGTAAAATTATAAGGACACTCTAGAGAAGCCCTTACATCCATTATCCCTATGGTCCGCTACACTAGGTTCTCCCGGACCTGTGTATTTCAACATGTATAACACGTGAATCATCCAAAGTAAACCTCATGAACTACTTGGATAGAATTCTATGGCATATCAGCATATTAGAACAACAGTCACACCATCCTACAATACCAGGCATGGGAAAATAAACAAGGCAGCCTAACAGGATAAACAAACCAAGAGTCCATAACAAAAACATGCATGGTAAATAACTCCAAACAATACAATTCACCCTATTCACAATCAATTCAACCTCTACTCAAGCATAAAATCATAACAAGCAATAGTAGGGATAAAACAGTAAACGTGCAATACCCCATTCATGGGTATTGGCAATTTCGCACATAAAACTCAAATACATTCAATAGAAAGGCACATACTACCTACCTCAGCGTTAGGATATCGATATACACGAACCTAGAAGCTTGAATCACCTTAGAATGCCAAATATCTACAAAAATGTCTAAAACGTTCAACCCATGATATCTCACTAAAGGGGAGAAATCAGAAGATGGTTCTCTAGGAGAAGGGAGAACTCACCGATGCGATTCCAATGCAACTGACAGTGTTTGATTTGGAGAATGGACACACGATAAGGATTTTTTTGAAGATCCACGACCATACGGAGATCTCAGTTGAACGAGACCTAAAAGAAGATCATTCTGGAAATTAGACGCGACCCCAGTGCATTTAATGAAAAAAAAGAAAATACACAGTGTGTACTTTTGAAGTACACGACATGTACTTGCCTTTTCCGTACTCCGCTTTAGACGGCCTCCAATTCAACCTCACACGGTCGTGTGTGTGGCCATGACATGACCAACACACGACCTCCGGTGGCAAAGTAGTACACGACGTGTACTTCAAAAATTTCCAGAATTTCCTCTTTTTCTAAAAAATGACTAGAAAAGAAAAAACATACCTGAAAAGAAGGTCCAGGTTCTTACAAACTTTCCCCATTAAATAAATTCATCCCCAAATTTCCCTAGCGCGGTGTAGAATAAGAAACCCCGAAATGCTCCAGCCACTGAGCTTGTACATCGGCCTCCCTCTCCCAAGTCTCATCCTGTACCCGTATTTGCTGCCATAGTACCCATACCAGAGGAATAGACCGGCCACGAAGAACCTTTGTACTGCGATCAAGAATCCAGATAGGATGATCCTCAAATGACGCATCCACCTCAAGATTAACCTCCTCAGGTTGAAATACATGAGACAGGTCTGAAAAGTAACGTCGAAGCTGAGAAACGTGAAAAACGTCGTGCATAGCCCGATACCTCTGAGGTAACGGAAACCGATAGGCAACCGGTAAAACTCTCTACAACAACTCAAACATCCCGACATACCTCGGCGAAATCTTACCCTGTCTCCTAATCCTCCTGTGCCCCAACCTCAGCATGACATGCAGGAAAACTTGATCCCCGACCTCTAACTCTAGAGGTCGTCTCCGCTGATCAGCATAAGACTTCTATCGAGACTGTGCAATAGCCATCGTCTTCCGAATCAACTCTATCTACTCTATGGTCTACTAAAAAAGATGAGGTCCCAATAAATCTACCTCTCCTGCCTCTATCCAACACAAGGGTGATCGACATGACCTACTGTACAAATCCTCATAAGGTACAATATGAATAGTTTCTTAAAAACTATTGTTGTAGTAAAACTCCACTAGAGGTATTTTATTCTCCCAAGAACCTCCAAAATCTAGAATGCATGCTTGGAGCATGTCCTCAAGAACCTGAATCATATGCTCGGACTGGCCATCTGTTTGGGGGTGGTAAGATGTACTCAAAAGTACCTATGTACCCAATGCCTTATGAAGCCCCTACCAGACCCGAGAAGTAAAACATGCATCCCTGTCCGAAACAATGGAGTTCAGAACTCCATGCAGACGTACAATCTCTCGAATGTACATTCTCCCCAACTCATCAACACTGAAGGTCTCCTTGATCGGTAAGAAGTGAGCAACCTTCGTGAGTCTATCAATGAAAACCCAAATTACATCATTCCCTTGGGATGATCTCGGTAACCCGGTCATGAAATCCATCGCAACGTCATTCCACTTCCACTAAGGAATGGGTAATTGCTGTAGAATCCCTACTGGTCACTGATGCTCTGCCTTCACCACCTGCTGAAAGGTGGAACACCTCATAACAAAACCAGCAACATCCCTCTTCATACGTGGCCATCAATACTGACACTGTAGATCACGATACATCTTGGTGACACCAGGATGAACTACCCAAACTAAGGAATGAAAGTCCCGCATCAGTTCCTCACGTATGTTTACAGACACCCATACACGCCCCTGGAAACAAAAGATGTCATCCTCTCCTATGGTCCATCCAGGAATAGGGTCCTCTCCTGACATGATTTCCCGTAGGATTAGGCCTTCAGAATCTGACAACTGCCTCATTCGAACTCAATAAAGAAGGGTATAGGTAACATCTATAGAAGATAGAAATGTATGCCCCTATCTGTCGTGCACCTCCAAATGCATCTCAGAGAACAGAGCCATAAGCTGCCACTCACTACTGGCCTCTTGAACTGCATGTATCTGAGTCCTCCTGCTCAGTGCATCATCCACTGCGTTTCCTTTCCCCAACGTGTAGGCAAGCTCAAAGTCAAAAGACTGAATATACTCAACCCACCTTCGCTGCCTCAAATTCAGATCATGCTGAGTGAAGATGTACTTGAGGCTCTTATGGTCAGTGAAGACCACAAAATTCTCTCCCATAAGATAATATATCCAACAGTGCAAGACATGAACAACTGCTACCAACTCAAGATCGTGCGTTGGGTAGTTCCTCTCATGTGGCCTCAACTGCCAAGACCTGTACATGATGACTCCATATCCTAGCATAAGTAAATATCCTAGCTCGATACTTGAAGCATCACAGTAAATAGTATAGCTCTTTCCCGGATCTGGAACGACTAGTATCGGTGCCGACGTCAACCGTTCATTCAGTTCCTGGAAGGTTGACTCACAAGAATCGGGCCACAAGAACTTTTCACCCTTCTTAGTCAGACCCGTCAGTGGTGCTGCTAAGCACATAAAGTCCTGTATAAAGCATTTGTAGTATCCATCCTGCCCTAGAAAACTCCAAACCTCAAAGACGTTCTTCGGATGCTCCCTGGAAACTACTGCTCTCACTTTCTCTAGGTCTAATGACACTCCTGTCTCTAAGATAACATGACCCAAGAAGTGAATCTGATCCATCCAAAAGTGGAATTTTGAGAGCTTATCATATAACTGATGCTCTCTCAGTGTACTTAGAACGATCTCAAGATGGGTAGCATGGTCGTGTCAAGTGTGAGAGTACACCAAGATATCCTCCATGAAAACAACCATGAAGGAATCTAAATATGGATGGAACACTCGGTTTATTAGTGCCATGAAAACTGTAGGTGCGTTCGTGAGACCGAACGAAATAAACACATACTCGTATAGACCATACCTTCTCTAGAAGGATGTAAGAGGTATATCAGATGGTCTAATGCGTAACTGATGGTAACTGGATCTCAAGTCAATCTTCAAGAACACTCGGGCTCCTCGAAGCTGATCGAAGAGATCATCAATCCTCAGCAAGGGATATTGGTTCTTGACCATCAACTGGTTCAACTTCCGATAGTCCACAAAAAGTATAAGGGTACCGTCTACCTTCTTTGCAAAAAAAATAGGTGAACCCCAAGGAGAAGTACTGGGTCAGATGAAACCCTTTGCCTGCAACTCCTCCAACTGGTTCTTAAGCTCCTGTAACTCTGGTGTAACCATCCTATAAGGAGGAATGGACACCGGTGCTGCTCCTGACACAAGCTCAATCGAAAAGTCTACTTCACACTCTGGAGGTAAACCTGAAAATTCCTCTAGAAAGACATCCCTGAAACGATACACCACTAGAGGAAAGTTTAACTGTGAATTCCCTTGGTCATCCAGATATAGACTACCAATCTGGGCTATAACTCCTCCTAACCCATGATGCTCCAGTCCTGATCTGCTCGCCTAGACATCCCATTCGCCCTTATGAAGGAAAGATCTACCCTCTGGTGATATGAAACTCACCCTATGACGATAGTAATCGACAAAACCCTGGAATGGAACTAACCATTCCATTTAGAGAATGACATCATAGCCTGTCATTTCTAGGACATAGAGGTCCCATAAAAAGTAACACCCACCGACCTCTAGAGGGAACTCTCTGCACTAACGTACGCTAGATGTACTCGTTACCAATGATGTTTCAAGTGTCAACATGTCAGCGGAATAAAATATACAAAGCCCAAGGCTCTCCATAATATTAATAAAGATAAATCTATGGGAAGCCCTTGTGTCGAAAAGAGTGGAAGATAAAACTGAGGCAACTAGGATCGTACCTCAAACTGTGGAGGGTATGGGATCCTTCTCTTGAAGGGTCTACTCCACTGCAAAAGTCTAGCCTATCCCACAGCCCTGTGACCCTACCTGACCACTCTGAGCTGATCTGCTCTATTGTTGCTGATAGCCTGGCGACTGACTCCCATGGCCACGACCTACACCTTGGCCTGAACAGCCTGAAGAAATCCAGTTCCCAGACTGCTGAGAAACTGGTGGAGATGCTCCTATATGATGGGTCATAGATGAACCCCTTTCACCAGATGATGGTGAGAAAACCTGACAGAAACTCTATAGGTGACCCATCTTGCCGCAAGATCGGCACTCCACTGGGTCTCTCTGACACTGCGGCCTCATATGCCCGTTCCTCCCCCACTGGTAGCACACCACCTAGCTACCTGAAGGTGTCTCTCACCACTTCGGATCCCCACATGTAGACTCCCTACGGTGCTTCCTGCTGTCAGCTGGATAAGCACTAACTGAGGAAGTGGAACCGCCATATCTCTCAGCTCCAGAATCTCTTAGATTGCACTCCATGATCACCATCTGATTGACAATGGAAGGTATGGATGTCAGCCTGAAGATATTCACCTGTGAGCAGATGTCCTATCTGAGACCATCCTCAAACTTCCTCGCTAGGAACAAACCATCTCCCCCTAGGAAGGGTGTGAAATGCTGAAGCTCAGTGAAACGAGAGGAATACTTCATAACAGAAAGAGTACCCTGCTCCAAGCTCATGAACTCCTGGGCCCGATCGGCCCTCAAGGTCTCCAGATAGAAGTAATCGTAAAAGATGCACTAGAACTCCTCCCATGCCATAACCTACTGATGACCAGACTGTGAGATCATGTCCCACCACCTCTTGAAGGAATCTCGAATCATGTAGGTAGAAAGCTTGACCCACCTCTCTGGAGGCGCCTCCAGATTCTCAAAGATCGCCAGCATGGCTTCTATCCATGACTCGGCAGCCTGAGGTCCTCCTTCCCCTGAGAAGGTGGGATGCTGCTGCTACTGGAAGACCCACGTCAAGTCTTCCATAGTCGAGGCAGGAGGCAGTGCTCCCTGGAAGGTCTGCATCATCCTAAAAAATCCCTCCCTAAACTATGCATCAACGTCTGCAACTGATATAACCGCTGGTTCCAAAACTAGAACAATAGGGTGATATATAGGAAGTCCCTGATCTGCCATATCTAGTGTATGATCACTACCCTGTAACTGGAAGACAACCGGCGGATGTCTCGGTGGCATGAATCTGTAAGGTCAAACTCACACCTTAGATTCAAGATTATCAAAGACTGAAAACTGAAGGCACAAGAAGGAAACATGAGAAAGAAATCATTCAAGTTATGAAAAAACGGACTAAATGACGTGTTCTTTCCCTACATGGCGCATTCCCTTAATTCATTCACATGGGCATGTACTCCTACCACAACTGGTTGTGTAAGACCCCAAACACATGGTGTGTTGTCCTTAACACATGGCGTGTACTTGAATACTTTTCCCCTGCCTGAGTTCTTATACACGGTTAAGCCACACGACTCTCCTAAGACAAGACTACACAGCGTGTTCAAGGTAGACACAACATGTACTAGAAAGGATTCACCTAGCCCGTGTTGTTAGTGACACGACCAGACACACGACTGACACTACACGACATATTCCAGATGGAGACATCGTATATGTGAAAGGATAACACCGACCCGTGTTGTTTGTGACATGGCTGGATACCTGAGTCAGACTACAGGGTGTTCTAAACCGGTATACGGTGCGTTCCCACAAGGAATTCCCCATCCCATGTCTCTTCCCACATGACCTATGACACAGTTAGAGACTACATGACGTGTACATAAAGTACACAGTGTGTACTTAAGAAAAACAGTTTCTTCCTGAAAAGAAGAACACATGGCATGTAGTAAAAACTAAACGATGTGTATTATGGGTTTTTACAGACAGTAAGCCTCAGAAACTACTCTGGATCCCATAAAAACACTGAAAAGAGAATTGAAAGTGCCAAATTCTGATCCTTGAGGGCCCATACTCCCCGCAAGTCAAATTTTGGCATCTTATACATGTTATAACAAGACAACAAGGCAATGATCCACCAAATTCCGGTCCATGAGGGCCCATAACACCTCATGAACCAAAGTTTGGCATTCATCCAAACAAGTCCTTACACATACAACACTCTATCAAACAACATGTATTTTTATCAAGGCATATATCACAACATCATTAATATTCTACACAACATCTATCACAACAACATGCAATTTCTAATGCACCCTAAATGGCATGGCAAGAATGAATGATTTGTGATTTCTAGAAAGTTCCTATATAATGCATGAGATAGCATAACCTCATCTCATCAGGTTGCGACAGAAATAGAACCTCAATAACAACAACGGTAACAACACGAAACATGTGAATCACTCAAGGTGAAATCAAATCAACTGTAAAATTGAAAAAATAGAAAATTGAAATAAATGTGGTAGATTGGATTTTCCCTATACACGGATTAGCTACTCTCGGGAACAATTTATTACCAAGTACCAATCCCGTCCTATCCCTCACTATAGGCTCCAAACTGTAAATCAAGAAGAAAAGAATCCTTCTGATACCACTTTGAAATGTCCGAGTTCCAGAAGCCACCTAGAGGCGCCCCGTACCCGGTTGGTCACATGGACTCAAGCACATTTCCCCGAATTCCAGAGGTTTCCGACTAGCAGCAAGGGCCTTGGGTTTGATAATGGGGAAAATATGCCCTCATTGGAAGAGTACATAGCGGAAGTAAACAGATATACAATAGTGGAAGCAGTAACAATCCATACAAGAGTAAATATTGGAAGACTAAAAGTAATAAACAAATGGAGAACATATATATAAATGATGCATGATTCATATATATCTAGGAAAGTAGCCAAACAGATCCCAATGCTAGAATACAATAGTACTAAACCAAAGTACAAAGAAAAAAATAGACAAACAACTCCTCAGCATCACAAGCCATAGCTTGGTCCAATTCTCTCTAGCTCCACAGCCAATCAAGATCCTGAAGTAGAAGGGCACTTGACCTTATCTATACCTGCAGCAATATAATCTGTTTGGGCCCAAAATCATGACCCAAACAGGGTGTTAGACTAAATCCTAGTAGGAAAACACCCAAAGATCTGTGCCTAACAGTCAGTGAGAATATGACAATAATAAGAAAAGGAACGCAGTAAACAAGGAAGCACACCGCAACAAACAATACCACAGTTCAAACATTTAGTTATCAAACAAGTAAACAACTAATCAAGTAGTTAATCACAATTAGGTAACCCTCTGGGTAGTACTCAGAGCCTAACCCATCTGGTTCAACCTACAAGTACTAGCAACCCTCTGGGAGGCACACACAGTCTCACCCCTCTAGTTCAGCTAAAGTATAGATTCTCTGAGGAAGCACTCACTGTCAATTCGCCCTATAGTCTCGTATCGGTACTAAAGGCACTCTGGGGAAGCACTCAACATCTAATTCCCCCTATGACCCACATCAAGGAACTACAAACACTCTGAGGAAGCACTCAACGTCAATTCCCCATGTGGTCTCGCATCGTAAAATTATAAGGACACTCTGGAGATACCCTTACGTCCATTCTCCCTATGGTCCACTACACTAGGTTCTCACATCCCTGTGTATGTCAACAAGTATAACATGAGAGTAGGCCAAATTAAACCTCATGAACTACTTGGCTAGACTTCTATGACATATCATCATATTATAATAGCAGTCACACCATCCTACAATACCAGGCATAGGAAAATAAACAAGGCAGCCTAACATGCTAAACAAACCAAGAGGCCATAACCAAAACATGCATGGAAAATACCTACAAACAAGAAAATTCACCCTATTCCCAATCAATTCAACCTATAATAAAGCATAAAATCATAGAAGACAACAATAGGTCTAAAATAGTAAACGCGCAATACCCCGTTCATGGGTATTGGAGATTTCACACATAAAACTCAAAGACTTTCAACAGAAAGGCACAAACCACCTACCTCAACATTGGGAGATCGATATACGTGAACCTAGAAGCTTGAATCACCTTATAAATACGAAGATATACAAAAAATTCTAAAATATTCAACCCATGATATCTCACAAAAGGGGAGAAATTAGAACATGGTGCTCTAGGAGAAGAGATAACTCACCGATGCGATTCCAACGCAATCGATGGTGTTTGATTTGGAGAACGGATGCACGCTTGGGGGTTCATCGAATATCCATGGATGTATGGAGATATCAGTCAAACGAGACCTAAAATAAGATCATTATGGCGATTAGACGTGACCCTGGTGCGTTTAATGAAAAAAATAAAATACAAAGCGTGTACTTTTGAAGTACACGACGTGTACTTGCCTTTTCCGTACTCCACTTTAGGAGGCCTCCAAGTCACCCTCACATAGCCGTGTGTGTATCCATGACACGTCCAGCACACAGACTTTAGTGGTAAAGCAGTACACGACTTGTAATCATAAATTACACATCATGTACTTCAAAAATTCCCAGAATTTCCTCTTTTTCTAAAAAAAGACCAGAAAGGAAAAAAATACCTGAAAAGAAGGTCCGGGTTCTTACACCAGCTGTAGGTATCTAGAATGAAGCTACTTCATGTAGTAAATGAGTATCCAGATGAAGCATACACAAGTCCAAAAACTACGAGGGGTATTGAAAGAGCGCTGTCGTGGGCGCCCTCAAATGATTAGTGTGATTTGGGGTACTTAAGTGCAGCAGAGTGGCTGACCAAGGTCGTCTCTCAAAGGAGGAAGTGAATTTAACAACTTATTAGAGGTATTCTAAAAAAAATAAAATAAAATAGAATAGAATAAAAACACTACTTTAAAGGATTGGGGTTTGTTGTAGTTTATGAATCTAGAAGAAGTTTGCTGGAAGAAGATTGTATAATTTTTTTTTTGTTTTTAGTTTTGAAATGAATTTCAATTTAAATGACACAACAAGAAGATGTTTTTTTTAGAAATCTATTTAAAAAGCGTAATCGATCTAACTCTACCTCTTCACTTTATTATTAATCATTAT
Source organism: Viscum album (assembly GCA_963277665.1). NCBI lineage: Eukaryota > Viridiplantae > Streptophyta > Magnoliopsida > Santalales > Viscaceae > Viscum > Viscum album. The sequence goes on along the minus strand of OY728121.1, from coordinate 1,069,153,049 downwards.
CATTTAAATTAACATTCACTTAATTATGATCCCTTAATTTGTTAAATCCCGAACCCTACGAGAATTAACTTTACCACAAAGATGATGTGGATTTAAACCTAGGCTAACTTTGGAACGTGCAATCGCAGCACCCTGCTTTGATTGATGTTCTAAGATTAGCTTATGATCAGTGGTAAATTAAGGCACATATCTATTCTGGAAATGAGGATGAATTGTGTTTAGGGATTATATTTGAACTCTACAAATTTATCCCGTGTGGTCTTGTATTACCGATTAAGATCGCGCTCTCACAATTTACACAAAAATCCTGACCTCGCGTGTTTTTGTGTTAATTGTTCAATTGCTTGCTTAGTTTCTTACAATTTAAAAACAGAATTCATGGATCATATTAAGTGAATTACAGTAGCTCATTGATTCAAAATAATTAAATGAAGAGGGTAGAAGATAGATCGATTACTAAAATACTACTCTTCCATGGGTGGCGTAATCATCGTAGAAGCGTTTTGCATGTGCAAAGGTTTAAAATGGGTATAACCCAATAAAGCTTCTACTCAAGAATTCCAGCCCAATTAGGAAGATTAAGAGAAGAAGAAATTTAAACAAAACAGAAGAAAAGAGAAGAAATATAAGAAGAGCAATGAAGTTTATTACACAAATGAAAACATTACAAAATGAAGAAGAGAAGGAGGCTTCGATGAGGGGATCCTTGCTTCAAGAGATACCCCTCTTACAATGGTTGGAGAATTTGGGTGAAACAAATTCTCCTCTGCCTCCAATCTCCCAATTCACGTCCCAACCCCTCCAAATGAGAAAAACTCCAATTTATAGAGGGGAGGGGAGGAGAGGTTACAAGTGGTTTCAAGTGTGAATGTGGAAATTCGGCCAAATATTTTATGCCAACTTGCACCGCCCATTTGACCACCAAAACGCGTGAATTGGCCGGCCTTACAAAGGATTATTTGTGACACATCATGTCACCGAGCTTTCATCAAAATTTGGGCTCAATCCAAGCTCGTATGTAGAATATATGGCCCAAATACAGAACCTTCTCCATTCTGGCGAGCCCAGCCCAACTTTGACTTCATGGCCCAATTTCAACAAACAAATGAACTCTTTAGCTTTAGTGTCCTGAATAAAAGTTGTATATAATTAAGTTAGGAACACTGTTAAAAAATTTCAAATTCAAATAATAAACATAAAAATATTTAGCTTCGAAATACTACAGTGCACTATTAAGGGTAAAACTGGAATTTTCACCAAATTTTCAAATGAATGATCAAATCCCAAATATTTTATAAATAAACATATTTAACACAATGTGAGGAAATTATATCATTTATTATCAATAAAATATTCAATAAAATAGTGTTTTAGCAACTCCCCCACACTTACCCTTTTGCACACCTGGGCAAAACCTCATATCAAGTAAACATCAATATCAAATCAAAACCAATTTTAAAACACATATCTTTAAGATCAATCAATTTCACACCAAGAATAAAAAAGATATCATGCCTCATAAAAAACCTTATTTCATGTTCTCCATTTATATCATTCAATATATTTCCACTTCATTTATCCACCCATGCACAAAACACTTACCTCGCTTGAATTTTCTCTCATCACTCAAATATCAATTTTTTTTGCAATGTCTTTCTCATCCAAACTCATACAAGGGTCACCATAGGCTTGATAGATTCCTACATCGCTACCCGATGTGAGTCAAGGACATATGTTTATCATGAGGACTTTCCATGGTTGTTCTGTGGCTTTCGGTTGGTAGGATTAAGATGCGAAAAACTCTGAGGCTGAATGAGGAGGGCTTGACTCTTTTGAAGCAAAATTGCATTAATCTAATTTTCACTTAAATATGGTCTTCTCTTCAATCCCCATAGTATCAATTCAGCTCCATCATCATGAAAAGTCATGAAAGGTTTACACCATTCATCATTTCAGCATAAAAAATGTCAATCTTCTCAAACATGATTTTCTTGAAAGCTCCAGATGGGCACAGCTTTCCACCTCAATTAGAAGCTCCAGAAAAGGCATAACTTCTCTTGTCATGAAAGCTCCAGAAAAGGCACAACTTTCAATATAATGAATTTCTTTAGCAGCAAACACATCTCTTCAGAATTTAATTTTCCACCCAAAGTATCACATAATGTGGTGTCACAACACAAGACAACTTCCCCCACACTTAAGCTCAACTAGATTATGCAATTTCACTTCAAGAGTTGGTTGGATAGGGAAAATTGGCTTGTAATGTGGCTTAACCTAACAGGCTGTGCATGGCTTCTAAGGGCTACAAGGATTAAATATTCAAGGTAGGACATTATAAAAAAAGGATTCTTTGAAATAGGGGTTTTAATACCATACAAATGCCTCAATCATTTAAACACAAGTATCTCAAACCCTCAAGTTTTGACAGGAATAGATCAAATTCTGGTTAAATCAAGCATGGTTTGGTTCTCTCAAGAAGTGAGGTGAATGTAAAGAATATGAAAATAATGGTTCAGAAGCCTCACAGGAAAGTGATTTCAAATTTAAAGACAGTGAGATGTGGCATGGGATTCAAAATTCGGTGTACTTTCCATGAAATTACTAAATATTTGAACATGAAACAAAGTCATTTCAGCATTCATTTAAGCTTAGTTTCAAGGGGTAAATTGTTTCACTTATTGATATGGATTTAAAAATGGTGATGAGAATAATTTCAGCTCAAAATTTTCAAAAACACACAGAAAATTGTAAAATAAACACACAAATTTTGAAAAACACACAATTTTTTTTTTGGGTTTTTTTTAAACAGGAAAACAATTGAAATTACTAAACTAAAAGGTTCCCTCCCCCACACTTAAAATATTGCATTGTCCTCAATGTGAACCTATGAGATGATATATGCACATGAAATGTAGAATTTTTAAATAGGACAAATAATATAAAAGTGAAAGGGTTAGGAACAACCTGATGTGATCAAGTGATGATGGGGTCATGCAGTGTGATAAAATCCACTGCATCAGTAGGATGGCCCTCAATGTATCTCTTCAAACGTTGCCCATTGACTGTAAAGCTCCTTCCAGTGTGCTCTTGTGTGATCTCCACTGCACCATAAGGAAAAACATTAGACAAAATATAAGGACCTAACCATCTGGAACGCAACTTACCAGGCATCAACTTCAGTCGTGAACTATAGAGAAGGACTTTCTCTCCAACATGAAACTCCCTTTTTTGGATCATTTTGTCATGAGCTGCTTTTGATCTTTCCTTGTAGAGCCTTGAGTTCTCATATGATGACAGTAGAATCTCCTCAATCTCTTGAATTTGCAACTTCCTTTGAATTCCAGCTTGGGCCAAATCCATGTTACATTTCTTTATAGCCCAATATGCCCGATGCTCGACTTCCACGGGGAGATGACACGCTTTCCCAAAAACAATCCGAAATGGGGACATACCAATGGGGGTCTTGTATGCTGTCCTATAAGCCCACAATGTATCATCCAAGCGCTTGCTCCAATCCTTCCTATTTGGCTGCACGGTTTTCTCCAAGATTTGTTTCAACTCACGATTTGAAACCTCAGCCTGACCATTTGTTTGGGGGTGGTATGGTGTTGATGTTTTGTGTGTCACCCCATACTTTCGAAGGAGGGAAGCAAAATTCCTATTGCAAAAGTGTGTCTCTTGGTCACTGATGATGGCCTTTGGTACTCCAAACCTGCAAAAAATCTGTGCTTTGACAAAGTCCACAACAACATGAGAATCGTCAGTCCTGGTGGCCTTGGCCTCCACCCATTTACTCACATAATCAACAGCAACCAAAATATACAAAAATCCAAATGAACTAGTAAAAGGACCCATAAAGTCGATGCCCCATACATCAAAAATCTCACAAAATAGTATGGGTTGTTGGGGCATCTCATGTCTCCTAGAAATGTTCCCAGTGTGTTGGCAACGAGAGCATGACTTACAAAACAAATGGGCATCATGGAACAAGCTAGGACAATATAATCCAGAGTCTAAAACCTTCCTAGCTATCCGTTGGGGTCCAAAGTGTCCACCACATGCAAGTGTATGACAGAATTGCAAAACAGACTCAAACTCATGATCAGGAATACACCTCCTAATGACTTGGTCACTACACATGCGCCAGAGGTACGGATAATACCACACATAATACCTAGACTCACTTTTTAATTTTTGGACTTGATGCTTCTTCAAATTTACTGGGATTTCAGAGCCAACAATGTAATTAACTAAATCAGCATACCAAGGATGCTTACCTGAGATGGTATAGAGATGCTCATCGGGGAAAGTGTCCCGAAGTGGTACCTGGTCCAAGGTGTCACCCTCTAGTGTGTGAGTAAGCCTACTCATGTGGTCTGCCACCAAATTCTCTGACCCCTTCTTGTCCTTTATCTCAAGGTCAAACTCTTGAAGAAGGAGCATCCAACGGATAAGTCGTGGCTTTGCATCTGGCTTCTTTAGGAGGTACCTCAAAGCTGCATGGTCAGAAAAAACAACTACTTTAGAGCCCAATAAATATGAACGGAATTTATCTAAAGCAAATATGACAGCAAGAAACTCCTTTTCTGTGGTAGTGTAGTTTGATTGGGCTGAATCTAGCGTCCTCGATGCATAGGTGATCACATGTGAATGTCCCTCCACCCTCTGAGATAAGATAGCTCCAACCGCGAAGTTGGAGGCGTCACACATAAGCTCAAATGGAAGGTCCCACCGTGGGGGCTGTATGATTGGTGGAGTGGTCAGACACTTCTTCAGCTCATCAAATGATACCCTGCATGAATCATCAAAATTGAAGTCAATATCTTTTTAAAGCAATCGAGATAAGGGTAGAGCGATCTTACTAAAATCTCTGATGAAGTGTCGATAAAATCCAGCATGCCCAAGGAATGATCGAACATCATGCACACATGTAGGATATGGGAGGGATGAAATAATGTCTACCTTAGATTTATCAACTTCAATTCCATGTTGTGATACTATATGACCTAAGACAATTCCCTTTTTGACCATGAAATGACATTTTTCAAAATTTAAGACCAGATTCTTCTCAATACAATGATGCAACACATCACCCAAACTAGAGAGACATTCATCAAATGAGGACCCATAAACTGTAAAATCATCCATAAATACCTCCATGCTGGTCTCAATGAAATCTGAGAAAATACTCACCATGCATCTTTGGAAGGTACCTGGGGCATTGCAAAGTCCAAATGGCATCCTCCGGTAAGCAAAGGTACCGAATGGGCAGGTGAATGTTGTCTTCTCCTGGTCCTCTGCTGCAATGGGAACCTGAAAATAGCCAGAAAATCCATCCAAGAAACAATAGTGTGTCTTCCCAGCTAGTCTCTCAAGCATTTGGTCAATGAATAGAAGTGGGAAATGGTCCTTACGAGTGGATTGATTTAGTTTCCTATAATCGATACACACTCGCCAACTGTTTTGTACTCTCACAGGAACTAACTCATCATTTTCATTTTTTATAACAGTGAAACCAGTTTTCTTTGGTACAACCTGAACAGGGCTAACCCATTATGAGTTAGAAATAGGGTAAATGATACCCGCCTCAAGTAATTTTTCAACTTCTTTCTTAACAACTTCTAGGAGGGTGGGATTAAGTCTCCTTTGTGGCTGTCTCACCGGTTTAGCCCCATCCTCCAAGAGAATCCTATGCATGCAAATGGAGGGGCTAATACCTGATATGTCTGCCAATGTCCAACCAATTGCCCTAATGTTATCTCTCAAAAGATTCAAAAGTTTTTCTTCATGTTCAAAAGAGAGATTGTTAGCAATTATGACAGGTAATCTATCACCACTGAGCAAGTATGCATATTTGAGATTTGGGGGCAATGGCTTGAGTTCCAATGTAGGTGGGTGATGTATGGATGGAGAAATTGATGCAACAGACATATCTGCACAATGAACATCAGTATCAGAATAAAAATCATCCCAATCAGAGAATAAAGCACCAAATCCATCAGCATACTCAATAGCCATGTCATAATCAGAGTTCACATGATCAAAATCAGAATATGATTCCATTTCAAAATCAAATCTTAGAGAGTCTTGTTCCTTAAAAATGGGTGTAGAAGTATTCTTAGACATCAAACAAGAACCAATACTCATAATCTCTCTAAGCATAGGACAATCCAATTCCATGATGTTTTTACTTGGTGGTTCAAAATGGGAGATAACAAAAGCAGAATGGTCCTCTGAGGGGTACTTCATGGAATCCATAACATTAAATATCACAACTTCATCTCCAAACTCCATGGAAAGTGTACCCTCATTGACATTTATGATAGTTTTTGCAGTTTTGAGGAAGGGTCTACCTAAGATAATGGGGGCATGAGAACTTACCTGATCATCCTCCATGTTAAGAACATAGAAATCCGCTGGAAAGATCATGTCTCTTACCCGAACAAGTAATCCTCAAGGACTCCTACTGGATATGCCGTAGCTCTATTCGACAATTGCACCACTACTCTTGTTGGCTTCAACTCACCAACCTGCAAGGAAGAGAATACAGAGTGAGGCATCACATTTATGGAAGCACCTAAATCACAAAGAGCATCAGAGAAGTGAAACTCCCCTATGGTACATGGGATGGTGAATGTCCCAGGATCCTTGCACTTTGTTGGCATTGCTAGAGTTGGTGTAATGAGTGCCGAGACATTCCTTCCAAGGTTGATCCTCTCATTCCCCTTGAGCCCTCTTCGATTGGTACAAAGTTCTTTTAAGAATTTCGCATACCTTGGAATTTGCTTAATGGCTTCAAGTAGAGGAATGTTGATCTCCACACGCTTGAATGTGTCCAAAACCTCCTTTTGCATTGCTTCTTCAGCCATCTTCTTGGTTTGAACAACCCTGTTTGCAAAAGGAAGGGGTTTAGGAGGAACATCGTCAATCTTTTTCTTACCTTTATCTTTCTCCTTGGATTGCTCATCAGTTGGTATGGAATGCGGCTTCTCTGAAGTTGAGGTGAATCCTGGTGGAATGGTAGGTGCAGATGTATCGTTCATTTGCTTCCCACTTCTCAATGTGATGGCACTAACATTCCCCTTTGGATTTGGAGTGGGTTGGGAAGGTAGATTTCCAGAATTCTTACTCACAAGTTCATGGAGGGCGGTGGCAATCTGACTCATTTGAGTCTTCAACTCTCTCAGCTCCGAACCTTGACTCTTTAGCTCATTCTGTTGATTAAGAACAATTTGTTTCAAAAGATCATCAGTGTTAGAGTCTACCTTGTGTTGGATATTCCCTTGTTGCTGACTCGTTGATGTTTGAGCTTCGAATCTCCTTTGGGGTTGTTGGAAACCCTGTTGGTAAGGTGGAGGCTGCTGGAAGTTTGGTTGAAAAGGGGGCCTTTGTTGTTGTCCAGAGCCATACCTCATGTCCGCTAGATCTTTCCACCCTTGGTTGTATGTTGGATCAAACTTCTTTTGGGGATATGGTTGTTGTTGTTGCTGCTGAAATGGTCTCCCAGGGAACACTGCTGCACAATCTTCTGTTTCTTGGAGTTGTGGGCAACAGTCAGTCGGGTGGCTTGTCTCAGTGCAAATACCACAAGGCCTTGAAGGAGGGGGTTGAGATGTCTTTTGAGCCAATGCAATCTGCCTCACCATAGTTGTCAATTCTTCTAACTTAGTATCAATCAAATGACTTTCAAGAGAAGAAGGACTTACTTGATGTACTCGTCGAACATGTGGTGTACCTCTATCACCGAATTTTTGAGAGTTTTGGGCCATCTTGTCGATCAACGCACGCGCAGCTACTGGTGTCTTGTCCACCAATGCTCCTCCAGCCGCAGCATCTACCATGCTCCTCTCCATGGGTGTGAGTCCTTCGTAGAAGTATTGGATGAGGAGTTGCTCACTGATTTGGTGATGTGGGAAGCTTGCACACAACTTCTTGAATCTCTCCCAGTACTCATACATTGACTCCCCTTGGGCTTGCTTGATCCCCGATATCTCCTTTCGAATGGATGTGGTCCTTGATGATGGAAAAAATCTCTGCAAGAAAAGACGTTTCAAATCGTTCCAACAAGTTACATCTTCGGGTTGTAAATAATACATCCAATCTTTTGCAGCTCCATCAAGTGAGAATGGGAATGCTCTTAATTTAATTTGATCTTCAGAAACATTTCTTGGTTTTAAAGTTGAGCAAACCACATTAAATTCCTTAAGGTGTTTGTTGGGATCCTCACCAGATAAGCCATGAAACTTTGGAAGAAGGTGAATTAATCCAGATTTCAATTCAAAGTCCGAGTCGAGATTTGGGTATGCAATACAATTTGGTTGATAGTTAATATCAGGTGCTGCCAATTCTCGAATGGTTCTATTAAGTTCATTTCCATTGTTTCCAGCCATTGGTTCTTGTTTTATGGTTGAATTTGAATTGCTTCCAATTTCAATGTTCTGATATTGGAGTAATTCTCCAACTGGTTGAATGTTGAAACTTCCCGTAGACTGAGAATGTCTGATTCGTGCCCTAAGGCTACGTTCAATCTCAGGGTCAAGATCTAAGAGATCTTCGGGATTAGTTCGTGTCATCAATCAATGAAAGATGAAAAGAAGGAATGTGGACCATAGTAAAATAAAAATTTGAAGTTTGAGTTGATGGTCCAAAAAGAAGTAGAAAGAGATAAAAGAAGAAGAAGAAGAAAAAAAATCAGATTGGGTAAAGACGAAAGAAAGAAGAGAGGAAGATAATTAAAATGTAAAATAAAATAAATACCTCTAATTGGTTGAAATAATTACTTGCCTCCCCGGCAACGGCGCCAATTTGAAAGAGCGCTGTCGTGGGCGCCCTCAAATGATTAGTGTGATTTGGGGTACTTAAGTGCAACAGAGTGGCTGACCAAGGTCGTCTCTCAAAGGAGGAAGTGAAGTTAACAACTTATTAGAGGTATTCTAAAAAAAATAAAATAAAATAGAATAGAATAAAAACACTACTTTAAAGGATTGGGGTTTGTTGTAGTTTATGAATCTAGAAGAAGTTTGGTGGAAGAAGATTGTATAATTTTTTGTTTGTTTTTAGTTTTGAAATGAATTTCAATTTAAATGACACAACAAGAAGATGTTTTTTTTAGAAATCTATTTAAAAAGCGTAATCGATCTAACTCTACCTATTCACTTTATTATTAATCATTATCATTTAAATTAACATTCACTTAATTATGATCCCTTAATTTGTTAAATCCCGAACCCTACGAGAATTAACTTTACCACAAAGATGATGTGGATTTAAACCTAGGCTAACTTTGGAACGTGCAATCGCAGCACCCTGCTTTGATTGATGTTCTAAGATTAGCTTATGATCAGTGGTAAATTAAGGCACATATCCATTCTGGAAATGAGGATGAATTGTGTTTAGGGATTATATTTGAACTCTACAAATTTATCCCGTGTGGTCTTGTATTACCGATTAAGATCGCGCTCTCACAATTTACACAAAAATCCTGACCTCACGTGTTTTTGTGTTAATTGTTCAATTGCTTGCTTAGTTTCTTACAATTTAAAAACAAAATTCATGGATAATATTAAGTGAATTACAGTAGCTCATTGATTCAAAATAATTAAATGAAGAGGGTAGAAGATAGATCGATTACTAAAAGACTACTCTTCCATGGGTGGCGTAATCATCGTAGAAGCGTTTTGCATGTGCAAAGGTTTAAAATGGGTATAACCCAATAAAGATTCTACTCAAGAATTCCAGCCCAATTAGGAAGATTAAGATAAGAAGAAATTTAAACAAAACAGAAGAAAAGAGAAGAAATATAAGAAGAGCAATGAAGTTTATTACACAAATGAAAACATTACAAAATGAAGAAGAGAAGGAGGCTTCGATGAGGGGATCCTTGCTTCAAGAGCTACCCCTCTTACAATGGTTGGAGAATTTGGGTGAAACAAATTCTCCTCTACCTCCAATCTCCCAATGCACGTTCCAACCCCTCCAAATGAGAAAAACTCCAATTTATAGAGGGGAGGGGAGGAGAGGTTACAAGTGGTTTCAAGTGTGAATGTGGAAATTCGGCCAAATATTTTATGCCAACTTGCACCGCCCATTTGACCACCACAACGCGTGAATTGGCCGGCCTTCCAGAAGGATGATTTGTGCCAAATCATGTCCCCGAGCTTTCATCAAAATTTGGGCTCAATCCAAGCCCGTATGTAGAATATATGGCCCAAATATAGAACCTTCTCCATTCTGGCGAGCCCAGCCCAACTTTGACTTCATGTCCCAATTTTAACAACTAAATGAACTCTTTAGCTTTAGTGTCCTGAATAAAAGTTGTAGATAATTAAGTTAGAAACACTGTTACAAAATTTCAAATTCAAATAATAAACATAAAAATATTTAGCTTCGAAATACTACAGTGCACTATTAAGGGTAAAACTGGAATTTTCACCAAATTTTCAAATGAATGATCAAATCCCAAATATTTTATAAATAAACATATTTAACACAATGTGAGGAAATTATATCATTTATTATCAATAAAATATTCAATAAAATAGTGTTTTATCAGGTATTATTACTATAGCTTCATCATTAGTGACTGCTCTATTTGATACCAGTGCATCTCATTCATTTTTTTCAACCTGTATTGTCGATCTTCTAAATATTATTATGGATATGTTATATTATGAAATGTATATTACTACACCTCTTATAATTAAGAGAGATCATGGTCTCTGTAGTCCCGCTTGTGTCTTCTCTATATCATATGTTGAGATGGCTTGTAATTTTCTGGTCCTTAACATGAAACTTATTGACTTCTTTTTCAGAATGGATTGGTTCATTTCCAATAAATCTTGGATTTATTGTTATCTTCAATGGGTTTACCTTACTACACTTAGTGGTGTGTCTCTTTTCTTTGAAGGAGAATGATACCCAAGGTCAAGTAGAGATGGACCTTCTTATCCAGAATTGGGTAAAGTAATATTAGTGTTTGTTTTTGATTTGGAGAAGGAATCATTGAGTGGTGATCTCCACCTAGTTGTCGTCGAGTCTCCCGATATGTTCCCTTATGATTTATCTAGGTTTCCACTAGTAAGGGAGGTCAAGTTTTCCATTGAATTAATTCCTAGTACTCAACCATTTTCAATTCCCTATTACAACATGGATCCAACAAAAATAAAAGAGTTGAAATCCCAGTTGAAAGATATTACTGAGAAAGGATTTATATTCCCATGTGTGTCACCTTGGGCGGTGCTCATTCTCTTCGCTAAGAAGTCTAATCACTCTCTTTGCTTATTTGTTGATTACCGAAAGCTCAATCAAGTTATGATAAAGAACAAGTATTTGTTTCCTCGAATTGATGATCAATTTGATCAGTTGAAAGGGGTGAAGTGGTTTTCAAAGATCAAAATTTGATCTAGTTACCATAAGTTGAGGATAAAGGAATTAAAAATTCAGAAAACCACCTTTCGAAGCATGTACGACCATTATGAGTACCTTGTTATGAACTTTGGTCTAAAAATTGATCCTGTACTTTTCATGGTTTTGATGAAAATGATTTTCCATGAGTATATGGATACCTTTATGGAAGTATTTATGGATCAAATCCTCATTTACTCCAAGTACAAGGAGGATCATATGCATCATCTAAGAATAGTTATGAGTCTATTGGGAAATGACTGACTTTATTCTAATATTTCAAAGTGTGATTTTTTGATTCAGGAAGTGAAATTCTTGGGATATGTGGTGTATGAATAGGGTATATCTGTTGATCCTAAGAAGGTGAAGGTTGTTATAACTTGGGAGCAGCCACAAAATATAAATCAGATTTAAAGATTCTTGGTCTTATATAGATATTATCTCTGGTTCATGAAGGACTTCTTGAAGTTTTCTTCTACAATGACTACTATAACTCAAAAAAGGGTGATGTTTTCTTGGAATGATAAATTTCATAATTATTTTGTTGATATGAAATGTCTTTTGAATACTACGATGGGGTTGAGTCTTCCAGAGGCTGAACATGGCTATGTGGTCTTTTGTGATGCATCGAGTTCCGGCTTGGGCTATGTTCTTATGCAGGGAGATCATGTAGTTGATTATGGATCTCGTCAGCTTAGGCCACATGAAAAGAATTATCCTACCCATGACCTAGAACTTGTAGCTGTGATGTATACACTTAAGAGTTGGTGGCACTTCATTTTTAGAAAAAATGTTTACTATGTATTCAGACCAAAAAATATTGAGTTATATCTTCTCTCAATAATATTTTAACCTCCTCTAGAGGCATTCTATGGAGTACCTTCAATCTTTTGACTTTGACATCGCCTACACCCTAGGGAAAGGGAATGTTTTTGTAGATGAATTGAGAATAAAAATTTAAACCCAAGAAGTGAAATAATATTTAGAAGAGTAGAATGTGATGTCTCTCTTTGCACAATTTCATATTAGAGTTTAGGAGAAATGAGCTAAAGTTTCTTTAGACTACATTCAGTTGGATTTCTCTCTTCTCGAAATGATTCTTTAGGATCAAGATCTTAATGATCAATTCTGTAGGATTAGAGACTTTTTATGGTGGGGAGATAGTTTCCGAGTGGTAATTCTCAAAAAATGGGTGTTCTATGCTATTCAGATCACTTCATTATTCCGTTAGAAGAAAGAAAGGATGTGATGGGGGATTATCATAATTCCTAGTGGGTGGTACACCCATAAACCTCTAAGATGTTTTGTGACATGCGATAGTAGTTATGGTGGCCAAGTATGAAATAAGGAATTTTTTAGTTTGTTTCACGCTGTTATACATGAAATTAGGTTAAGGACGAGCATAAAAAACCTTCAGGTTTACTTTATCCACTTCCAGTCCCTCTATAGAAGTGGGATGCGATCTCTATGTATATTGTGGTTGGGTTTCCTTATACCCATAAGAAGAATAATGTGATATGGATTTTGATCTATAGGCTGACCAAGTTTTCTCACTCCATACCCATTCATGATACATCCAAAGTTGAGGAGTTGTGAAATCTCTATGTGAAAGAGATTTTTTGTATCTATAGAGTTCCATAAGCTATAGTCTATGATAGGGATCCTTGGTTCACTTATCTCTTTTGTAAATTCCTTTAGGAGGCATTGGGATCTCAGGTTCATTTGAGCATGGCCTACCATCTACAGTCGGATGACCAGAGCGAGAGAGAGAGAGCTATACGAATTCTTGAGGATATGCTTAAATCTATTTTTATCAACATTGGTGGGGCTTCAGATGATCATTTGGAACTGATTGAGTTTTCATATAACAATAGTTACCAGTCTGCGATCATAATGGATCCTTTAGAGTCCATGTATGGTTTCCCTTGTAAATCTTTGTTAAGTTGGTCAAAGATTGGTGAAGTTCCTTGGTTGGACCAAGTTTGGTCTATGATACTGTAGTAAATATTTAGTTAATTACTCCGAGAATGTTGATAGAATAGTGCCTATATAAGTCTTATTTTGATCATTGTCATATAAATTTGGAATTATCAGTTTTTGACTAGGAGAACTTGAAATTTTCACCCCAGTTGGGTCATCGATGTCTTGGGATGCAAGGGAAACTTGTTCCTCCTTTTGTGGGACATTTCGAGGTTGTTGAACAGGTGAGGAAATTTGCATACCGTTTGTCACTTCCACCACAGATGAAATTGATACATAACATATTACATGTATCATAGCTAAGAAAGTATTTATCTGATTCATATCATGTTTTAAGCTAGATTAATCTTGATATTGAACTTGATTTATCTTTGATTGAGCAGCCAGTCAGGATAGTTAATTCCGAGAAAAAGGTGCTTCAAGGGAGGATGATACCTTTGGTTCATGTGATATGGAAGAATGGTTATGATAACCATGATATGTGGAAATGTAAGGAATTTATGAGAGAGTATTGGCCTCATTTTTTTGCATGAAATCTTCTTTATAGGCTTTATGGTGATAGAAAGTTTTTATGGTGGGGAGATTGTAACATCCTGTTACTAATCTAACAAGTACGTCTTTAACCTTTTCATGGTATTTCTATTTTTATTGACTGGATTGGGTTGAGAATGAATTGGGATGATACCAATAATGGTGATGTCAAATATTTGTTTGACTCTCAACTTTAACCAGCCTTTTCTATAGGATTTCAGAGGGTTACACACCGTGTAACTATGTTACACAATGTGTAATGTTCACTAAATTCATACAATGAGAAGGTTCATGTCCTGAGAAGATTCAAACTATGAAAGGTTACATGACTTACCTTACACATCTTTAGTCATTTAATGAATGATTTTTAATTTTTAAGTGATACATTTTTCATTGATTATAAAACTAAACCATTTCACGATATGTAGTGGGATTACACATCAGGTAATACCCTGACTACAGTTTTTAAACAAGAAGCATGACTGAGATCCTCTTTTTTACTCCTCTCTAGATTCTTTTCTCCCCACCCAAATCATTTCCCAGGTAATCTGGGATCCCTTTAACCCTTATGGGTTCCTCCATTCAGTGTTCGATCATTGTTGCGCTTGTAGTGTGGATTCCCGAGTAAGCGTTCTCCTCGTTGTTCATCTTTCTATCTTTCTCTTCCTTTGGGATTTCAATGGATCATCTAGAAATTGATGGATCTATTATCTATACTATTGGATCTCTTTTCTAAGTTGAGTTTTGAGGTCTTCTACACCTTATTTCTCGTTGATTGGATCCGTTGTGAGTGTTGGTTTTTGGGAAAATGGTAAGTGATTCTGTTCCGTTGGGCCAAATTGATTAACCTTAAATTGCTTGATTTATTTCAATAATTGGTTTAAATTAAATTTCTCAAACATTCATTCAAATGATTTGATAAAAAAAATTCCAATGAATTGGGATATTTGAAATGGTTTTGGCATGAAAATTTGGAATACCCCCAATTCCATTGAATTGGGGAGAATTTGTGGAAATTGGTTGATTTAAATTTTTTAATTTAAATTATAAATTTTATGGAATATATTTTAATTAAATTGTTTAATTTAATTATTTAAATGTATTGTGAAATTGATGGAATTGGTTTTGAATTGATTTTAAACTTATGATAATGCATTAAAAAGTTTTGATAGAAACCCAATGCTCTTATCTTGTTGAAGTGGAATGTTTTTTTATTAAAAAATGTTTTGGTTTTAAATGAAAAATTGGAATTTGAAATGTGGGAATGGGTTTTAATTTTATTTTAAGAAGTCCTAAAATAAATTTCCCATAATTGATTGTGTAAGGGAAAATTCAATACTTAGGTAGTTTCTGATTTATTTTGACACACTCTATACTTATACAATGTTCTAAAACATTAATGCAGTAGGTCACATCCTCGATGGGATGGTGACAAATTTCCTTTGTCTAGTGTTAAAGGGAAGTGTGTATACATATATTTTCATGATCACTTAGAGTGTACATAGTCCTATATCTTAGAACATTCATTCATATTTAGAAGATCACCGTATTTCTCACTTGTTTTATATTTGAGATATAAATATATTCCAATATTTTTGAACTCTTTTTCATGAATTTTGGATTTATATAAACTATTTTATATAATTTTTTTATTAATGCATTGTTTTATAAATATTCCATCACCTGTAAACCTATTTCTTAATGTATTTCCATCATTTTAATTATATAGCATGATTTTTTAAATGTGATTTAAAATTCCAAGCCTATTTATTCTAAAATTGAAATAATTCACTTAGAAAATATATTGTTGTAATCTATTATGGAATCCTTGGTGATACCCTACTGGAATTTTTAGATCAGACTGTACTTGTGCCTTTGCGTGTTTGTAGATTATCTCCTTCTAGGTTCAAGCAGGGGGGAAAGATATTTTAGTGGTGGATCCAACTATTGAAACTTGGATATAGTGAGTTATTTTACTAGGTAATTGGTTTTTTTCCCAATTTTGAGACTTGGGTTATAGTACTTTGGGATTTTTTTGGCTTGTTTACTTCTGGTATATTAATCCTGGTGAAGTTTCTTTTTTATGCATATTGACTTTTTTTTATTACTTATGCTATGTTTTGTGGAAAATTATTTTCCACTTGAATGCTGTATGATATCAGGTTCCAGTCACTGAACCATGGGGATTGGGAATGACCTTTGAGATATGTCAGGTCCAGCTCGGTTATCGAGTTACCAGGGTACTCAGGTAGGTTTGTGACATAAATGGTTACCAAAATTATCTAAAGGGGGAGGTTTTTGAGCCCATTTTAAATAAGATGTTTATATTTTATTGTGTTAATAAGATAAAGAAGGTGTATTAGAGAAGTGATCAATTAGATATGATTGTTTTTTAATTAACTCATAAATCATGTTCAAACATAGGTGTTTATGATGATTCATTTGAGGTAAAATGTTTTCCATGGTTATGGAATGATTGAAACAACATGATATGAGTTTTTATTTTCAAGAGTGGTGTTTGAATATTTTTGTAATATAGGTGACATTAACACACTATGGTTATGCATGAAATAATCATGGAGATATTGTGGGAATATAAAATAGAATGACTTCTCATGACACAAGTTTTTTTAGATGTGGTTTGAGGAAGGTGAGTCAACCACACCTTGGTGTAATGAAGAACATGAAATTGAAAGGAAATATAGATATGATATACAAAACAGGTGTTTAAGAAGGCATATTATTTTATTAGATTCACTATGAGAAGAAATGAATCTCATACACGCTATGGTCAAAGTAGAGGTGGATGTTGTGGGTGTTTTGGAAAATTGAAAAAAAACTTTAAATAGTAGTTGATATGTAAGAGTTTATATCTTATAAATGAGGACCAATTTTCGAAAATAGAGCAATTGGTTGGGAATAAAAATTGAGGTGACCACATTGTGGTACAATAATGGTGTCTATTTTTTGAAGTACATATAATATGAAAGAATATTATTAACAAGGATTAAAATGGATTGGATGTTTCTTGAGTCTCATAATGGGATGTCCCACACAATGGAACAAATTGTGGTATGATAAAAAATTTCCTGGCTAAAACAGTAACATAAGAACACATCACGACATAAAGTGTTTTGAATGTGGTTCCAAAGTAGTTCAAAATTTTTGGAGTGAAACAATATATGAAACTCCATGGTAAAATTTGTGGTCAATGAAGAATTCAGGAAACTATATACAACACACCATGGTGAATACCATGGTTAATGAAAGTTAAATAAGAAGAGTACAACATTCCATTGTGATGAATGTATAGATTTTTATCACTGATGTGATCCAAATTTTGACTATATTTGATGACATAGATCAACTGATGAATAAAATGGCTACCAACACACTATCTCCAAAGTCTATAATCATATTAATGGTGACTAAGATGTCATGAATTATCCAAAGGCTAAAAAGAAAGTGATAGAAGTTGAGGAGTGGTTGAATGAAATTGATGGTTTGGATTTGAATTTAAAATTCAAATATAAACCTAAATAAACGTGTTATTATTGTGTAATACTAAGTGAAACAAGGATCATACATGAAAAATGAGTGAAATAAGAGGATTAAGATAAGTTTACATGTGGTTGTGCACATATAATTTGAAGAGTAAGAAGAAGAAGTAGGATTATAGAAGCACAATGGAAGTCTAATCCTATCGAAGACTTTATTATTTATTAAAAATATATTTATATATTTTTTAGTGTGATATCACTTTACATAGTTGGGAGAAATTTTGAATAACATGATATAAATGATAAAAACTACCTTTTTATAATGCATAATAATGATAGTAGTGGATTGTATGGTATTGGGTGATTCTAGATCATTCCAAGTATTAACTAGTCATTTTGAGTGGTGAACCTTGTAAAAATATATTATTCCACATATGTGCATTCTTTTTCATGTGTTATAGTAATAAAATAATTGAATTTAATAGGTAATGAAATTTCCCTCTAAAGAAACATAAAACAAAATTGAATTCACTGATTTAGCCACCCCACCTGAGTAAATTCTCACTAATCATTTTGGTTATTTTTATTATTGACATTTTCTTGTTGGACCAGGTATCACATATATTGACATGGTTAAGACACAAGGTTACTTGGAGGTGTAGGATCACTTGGGAAAAATGGAGGTTATTTCTCAAGGTTGAATGTTATAACTCATCATTCCCATGGAGGATGGTGTGGATGTTACATCATAAATTTCACATACATTTTTTGTGTTAGTATTATGTGTAACATCCTTAGTCCAATCAATCTGAACAGTGGTGGATTGGGTCTCCCCATGACCTCAAACGTTACTCCCCATACACTAGAGGTTGTAGATTAGTAGAAAGTGGGTATAGGTAATGTGGGGAGATTATACCCTATAGACTAGATAACAATAAAAAATAGTAGAATAAATAATATATAACTATCATCATAATGTAACTACATAATATGGAAATTATATATATGATACAACCATAAGGAAATATATCACATGCTATAATAAAATGGGAAAAAAATTATAATTCCACACAATCAGGAACATAAAGAATGATTTTCCTCAAGAGATAATTATAACCAAACTATAAAAAATAAAAAAATGAATGGGGACATAAAATCAAAAACTATGTTTGAGTCTCTATCTGATACCCACTCTAACTATCAATCTAGCTCATCCATCCACAATAGGTCCCTTTCCCTTATCTGTATCCTTTATCATAATTTCTACATGTGGATTTATATTCCTATGTAGGGTATGGGAACAACTTAGTTTACCACCACCAATGGTGCCCATAAACAAATATAGAATATATAAGTGCATGCATTATGTGACATATTAACAACAACATCAATAATAAGTACATGTTGCATCCTTGGGTTCTAAAAAAGATACCCACTATCGATCATACCAGCTTGAGACAATATCATTTTTGAGTCTAAACATATTATAAAAATGTTTCAAGGGTTAGAATATTATCACCCCATAACACTCCATAATGATCTCAAGGAACATCTTGAAATACACACAACTTTTGAAAAAAAAGAAGAAATACACCCAACACACATAACAATAATATCAAAGGGATTAGAATTACATCCTACCACAAACCTTAATTAACCTTTTGACATTACACACAAACTCATAAATTAATTAACAATCTATTATTACACCCAAACATGTCTCACATAACAATAATTATCACGGTTGTCATTACACCCAACGTACATCACCAAAATAACCAAGGTTGTTATTACACCCAACTAACATAACAAGAATAGACAATGTTGTAATTACAAAAAACCTACATTAATACAATAGTTAAGGTTACCATTTCACAACCCACATCACTAGAATAGACAATATTTTCATTACACTTAACCCATATAATAAGAATTTCCAAGGTTAGCATTACACCCAACCAATATAACAAAAATATCTAGGATTGCCATTGCGCCCAACCCACATAACCAAAATATCCCAAGTTGGAATTAAAACCAACCCATATAATAAGAATATCCATATTTTGCATTATTAACAACCCATATAACAACAATATCCAAGTTTGGCATTCACCCAACCCACATACAATAATAGTGAAATTTGGTATTACACCCAACCCACATAACAAGAGGAATCATTGTTTTCATTACAACCAATAACATACTAAAACCCCTATTATAAATAACTAAAACAAGATTATTTTGGTCATATAAAACATTAAAAACCTTAATTTTTTTAAAAATAAAATTGTTCATGATATATTTCTTGACACATAAGACCACACTTTAAATGAATTGTGATATACTATAAAAATATTATTATTTATATGAGATTGTTACAACCTAGATGTTAAATCTGTTTATATGAATAGTAATAACCACATTATGAAAAATATTAATAACAGTTTAAAATAAAAAAAATTTATTTATTAATCCATAATAAATAAGTAAAAAATTAAAAGTAAATTCATTTTATGCTTCAAAAATATGTTTTCTTCAAAAATGTTTTTTATTACATTTCATGCGTGGAAATTATTATTAATTTTAAAAAAAATATAAATTTTATTTATAGAATTAATATCATTTTTAAATAATAATTTCAATATTATTTTAAGGATAATTTTTGGGATTTTTCTAAAAAAATTCAAAAAAATAGTGGAAAATACAGATTTTTCTAAAACTATCATTTCTTTTTATTAAATCATGTAATTTAAAAATAAAATTATGTTTTTAATTTGATCATAAAGTAAAAATATATATAAATTTTATTATATATTTTATAATTATTCATATATGAATCAGTATTATACATCATTTTTTCATAAGATCATTTTTCATCTTAAAAACTCATTTTTCTAAAAACTATTTTTCATTGTGTTTTATGAATTTGTTTCAAAATTAATTTCTTCCAATTATATAAAATGAATCTTAAAAAATTTATTCCATATTTTTTATTTGGGGGTAAAAATTTGGTAATTATGTCCCATTTATTTTTTAGTCATTATGAATAGTAACTGTGATGAATATTTGTCACCTTAGTAAGGGTAAAATAGGGAAAACATGTAAAACATGGTTAAAACTATGTGATAAAGCCAATAAATATAAAAAAAACATGAACTTATTGAATATCATATTTAAAGTTAGACCTTAATCACCTTATTATGATGTTTTCATAATTTCATGCTGCTTTCCTTTGATAATGAACATTGATAAGAATAATTACAAAATATAACTCTTTTAGTTAATATCTAAAATATTTATCATAGGGATAAAAAGAGTTCATGTTTGGTTATAAATGATTATTTGAAATATTAATGATTTTTTTTCCATTTTAATTTTTTTAATTTTTATTTATGGAATAATTACATTAAATACTTACGTACTGTCGAAATAATGTTTGTTAAAGTAATAGAAATATCAAATAAATGATTTTAGGCATCTTAAAAGTAATAAAATTTGAATGATTTATTCTATTCCAAAAAAATTATAAATAAAAAATATTATTTATATGCTAAAAATTATATTTGAATCCCATTTTTACCTTGTTATCCTCAAATTCAAACTTTGTGAATAGTCTCAAAAATGATTTTAATGGTGTCTTATGTTAAATAATATTTCATTAAATGATTTTAAATTTATAAAAATATTATATTTTACCGAGTGGATGGGATATGGTCTATAATGTCAATATTTTTTCACTTATGGGGTAGTTTTCATTTTATAGTAACTTTATTGCCCCTAAAGTTTCAAAATATTTGATATCGTGGTAATCATCAAAAGGATTAACCAGGGTTAAAATTAAGATATAAGGGTTAAAAAATTAACTATAACCATCTATATTTTATTATATGAGAGGATATAGACTCATAATCATCCTAAAGTATAAATATATAAACATTTTTCCACATTAAAATGAAAAAACTATTATATTAAATGTTTTTATTTAATTCCAATTATGTCCTTTAATTTACTATAAAAGGAAACCAGTACTCCTATCTTCCTTACACCACCATGATCCAATTAGATAAAAAAACCACAAAAAAACCTCTTATAAACATCCTTATCTAAGTTATATTGGTAATTTTATCTTCAAAATACCACACTAAATGACTGCAAGGAGAGATCCAAAGGTGGTTCTTCAAAGAGGAGGTAATTTTCTTAACTGAGCATTTTAAGTTTACTTATTCTTATACCTCCATCAATTATTTCATAACTATTCCAATATAATATAATTATTATATATCATGTACTTATATGTTATTATTTTAATTAAATAACCTCATTCACATTTTCTCATCAAATGGGAAATGAATGTATCACTCGTGTGTATGTGTGGACTACCACCTCCACAAAGCGATATGATTAATTTTATATCACCGACAAACACAGATATTTATAATAATGTATTGAATAAATATATTATATATTTATAATTTAATTAATATTATTTAATGATAAAATATTATTTACCTTCCTTAATTATTTTCTTTAAAAAATGAAAATAGTGTTCATGTGAATATACAAATAACCATCTCCATAAGAAGTGTAATTATTTTTTCTATATCTACCTTTTTTATTGGTGGTCATAAATATGTATAAAATGAATATATATAAAATTTATATAATTATTTACATTCTATATATTATGAAACCATTATAATTATGAAAATACTATAACATCTTAATCAAAACATACATGAAAAATGAATCTGTTATCACTCAGAACAACGATTTTCAAATATTATTGTTAATTAATGGTTGATAAGATGTTATAAGTAAACATTATATATTATTATAACTAAATATAGGGTTATTTTATATAATTATAATAAATCTAAATTTATTATAAATTATTTTATAGTGTTTATAAAGAAATTCATACATAAGGTAAAGGTTCTTCATCTCAATATTGTTTCGTTGAGCCGTGTTAGATATTATGTACCTATTTATGTTTATAAGGTGTATATAATTCAATTTTTAAATTTTATATCATGAACCTATCTATATTTATGAAATTTTAAGTTTATTTTGATGTTATTTATTTCATGGGGTTATGATTCAAAATTTACCATAGTGCTCAGGGTTTTTGTTATAGTCTCATTTTTACCAGGATTATTTGTGATTAAATTTTACTATAATGAAATTTTGTGATCTATATATAAAAATACTAAATATTTAATTATCATATGATTATTTATATAGATTACATGTTTTCCTTTTATTTTCATCTCTCCAAATACTTAATAGTTTGAAAAAACATTTTTAAGGAAGACTGACTTTATTTTTTTATTTGGATGAGAATCTTTTTCTTTCATGTAAATATTTTCATTAAAATGATTTCAATATTGTTTTTACTATTATAATATGTTTTTAAAATTAATTTTTTCCCATTTTTTTATTTCTATATATATATTTTAAATTAATATTCTTTTCATATTTCTAAATGATGTAATTTTTACTTAAGGTTTGAAGGGAATCTATGTTTCAACATACACCACCAAAACGAATTTTCTCATTATCATAAATGATCATTGATTTGAAGCTTCCAAAATATGTATCCATTTTTATTTTCAATGAAAAATATTTCAAAAATATTTTCAAAATTTAAATATTTTAAATAAGTGACTTCAAAACAAAAAGGGTATTTTCCTCAAGAAATATTCCAGAGATATTTTAAAGTCATTTTCCATCTATGATAACTTCCTTTGATGTTAATTATTATTCACTAGGGATATGATCCTATCATAAAATCCTTATTATTTCTCTTAATAATTTTTATTATGTTAATTAAATATTGATGAAAAATATTTTTTTACATGGGTTAGGATATGATTAAATGATATATGTTTTAATGATCTTGTGGAATATATATGAATGGATTATGATTATTTAACTGGTGGCTCCATTATTCCCCTCCAATTAATTGGTTTAAGATTAATGATTTTGAGATCTAAGGTTACATGGGAGTATATACCAAGCCTAAAAGAGGGTACATTGTAAGTTATCCCAAGTTTGAAGATGGTATATGGGTCGTTAGTCTGAGCCTAACACATGATTAATGTATTGGTGGGTAGACTTGACATAAGATTTTTTTAATTATGATTATGTCACACTTTATTACACTCTTTTATGATTTGATCTCATGCTAATGATATAATCTCATGGGATATGTTATTTATTTCCTTTATCATTAATTCCTTATTAACTAAAAATAATTATTCTATGAATCATAATTATAATCTATAAATTGTTGTGTAAGGTTTTCAAATGTTAAGATCATGTTTTCATACCATTAATATCACATTATTCTTAAATTATCATTGATATATCCAATGTTTACCCTTACTAAAAATCTCATATCATCATTTATTATGTTTCATTCTCCCTAGGATATGAAGAAAGGTTTTAAGTATAATATGTCTACGATGGGTGATTGTTTTAATGAACTTAGTGGGAGATGATGTATTTATTTTATGTACCAATTGTTTATGTATCCATGTTTCCAAATACACTAAACCATTACTATTCTAAAATTGATTATAATGATATTTAATGAATATTTATCAAAAATAATTTAACATTTATGTATGAAATGTTTGGGTCATGTCAGTTGGTATCAGAAAAAGGTTTAGTTATCATTGGAAACCCGGAAGAGAAAAAATTAGTGAGAACCCTTAGTATAATCCATAGTATAGGATAACATCATAAGTAATTTTAAATAAAATAGTTTGGTTTTACGTGAAAATACATCCATGTTTGGATACTAGGTGGATGTGGATATGGAATAGATGAACCAAAGGGTAAAATCTCTAAACAGGGAAAATTGGGTATGAACTCAATTTTTATAGGTCCGCGATGAGTGGGCCTATGATTGAACACATGGCTAGTCACTGACTAAGGACATGAAAAGGTTAATTCACATTCTCATTATAAATCACTATAAAGGATTTAAAAAAATAATGAACATGGATGGCCTAGTTTAAACCTAATGTGCCATACATTGAAAATAAACTGTCATGATTTTGATATCCTGTGAAATATTTTTCATGATTATATGATTATTCACTATGATTATTGTTTCTCAAACAATTATTTTTTGTTTTAGTTAATGGATGTAACCAAGGGGGATCATGTTAACAATAAATGTGACAAATGATGCAATGATTTTACTTATGAAAAAACAAATTAAATAGGAGATAAAATGATAAATATTGTGATTATTCTTAACCATATATCTCGATATATGATTAATAACCAAGAAATATGTGACTTTCTATATGAAAAAAAGATAAAATTGGAGTTTCATTAATACAAAGGTTGAAATAAGATTCAACTTCCAAATTGTTTATAATGTGAGAAGAACCACCCTGGAAAATGTCTCAATGGAAAAATAAGATGTTTTATGTGTGGAAATTTACATATATAAAGTTTCTAGGAAAAATTATGAAATCAATAGAGGGAAATAAAGTATATCATAAGGTACCATTTATAGTTCAATATGTTAAGTGTAGAGAACGTATAAATTATACAATTTAATTCCCTAATACAAGGAATAAATATTAGACCAATAAAGGGATTATGTTATACTAATTTTTGAAGTGGGATGATTGATGTGTTTGTGTATTAGGATTCAAGAATTATATTTTAGAAGTTTTTTATCAAGGATATTATAGTTACACCAAGCGAGCCTCAAATATATAAAGGGAGAATTATATATTAATAAAACCGTAAAAACAAATTCACTTTTTAATATTTCATGGAAAAAAATTATAATTTTTTAGAGTTAATGTCATTTTTGAACCTACCTAGTCAAAATAAATATAGAATGAATTTTTGAACCATTCCCTTAGAAAAAATATTTTAGTATTAATTGAAATTGTAGTATTTAAATATTTCACCTTTTATTCATAATTATGTGTTATAATATATAAAATTAATTATTTATTGAAAATAAATTTTATATAAATAAAAATAAGAACATTTTCAGGTAAAAGGGGGTATTTTCTAGAAAATAGTTTGTTTAGAAAACTATTTTTGTTTAAAAAGGAATAATGTCTATCCATTTTAATTAATAAAAATAATATTTAATGAGGAATAATTAAAATTAAATATATATATATTATAGATCTAACTGTATGAATTTAATTCCATGTAATGACGATCACTAATCATATTCTTAATATAATATGATCTTATGCTTGAAAAAGGCATTTCATGAATAACCATTTTTTGACACGATTCGGGGGTTTATTTTTAAATTAAATTATATCGTTTATTTGAATTGAATTTTATAAAATGGATTAAATGTTTTAAATATGAATAGTTAATATTATTTATTAATTCAAACATAATTTGTTGTCATAATTATTTGTAAATACATTAAAAATCAATTACCACGTTTAATATTAAAATAGGGTTTTTCACGTCGCATGTGCTTGTATTAAAATTAATTTTCCAAAAACATAGAATTATTATTTCATAAATTGGATTTAATATTTAAAATATATGGGTCCATATTTTATAATAAATATGATTTTATTTTAGGCTTATGTAATAAATTTCCTTGATTAAATAACTAGTTGCTGTGGTGAAAAATAAAATGGTAAAAGTGAGTAACCTTAGAGGTAAAGGAAATAAAATGTTTACAATTTTTTTATGATTAGTGATCGAGGTATGTATCGACATAATATTCCTTATTCCCCATTATTTATCAATATTTGAGGCACTTGTGGTGAGAGTGACATCCCTTTATTGAATAGTTTTTGGTATTTTAAAAACTTCCACTCCTCAATTATAAAAGGGAACTCCTTCCCCTTAATTATTCACACCAATCAAGCCATTTATCTCTACCAAACCTTAAAAAGTATCTACCCAAAATAATTATACACATTCTTTAGTTTTTTTGTCTTACCAAGAGACAAACCCTAGGTTCTATAAGAAGAGATCCAAATGAGGTTTCTCTAAGATAAGGTAATTGTCTTAAGGAAGATCATTATTTTTTATTTATTATTTTACCACCATAAATTATTTATTAACACCTAAAATATGATATAAATAGTATATACCATATAATTATATGTTATTATGTTTATATAATAATATTTATCCATCTCTTTCTCTATAAAATGGGAAACAAATCCATCGCTCGTGTGTATAGAGGACTACCCTCTCGCAAACTGATATAATCTATTTTTCATCAGAGACTGACATTGATATTCATAATGATTTAAGTAATGAATATATATGATATAAATTATATAAAAATAAAATATCATCTAAATCCTTAACCTTTCACCCACAAATGTAATGACATCATTGCTAATGTGTACGTACGACCTACCATCTCCACGAAGCGATGCGATTCATTTTCCATGTACAAAATTAAAGAATGGTTCTAAAAAGGTATATAATGAATAAATGTGATATTTATATCATTAATATAATTATAGAGATTATGGATCTATATCCTATATATAATAACTAGAACTTCCATGACCAAACATATAAGATAAAATGAAGTAGTTAACACCTAAAACAATGGTATTAATAAAATATTATTAATGAACAGGTGGTAATATGTTATAATTGGTTCATATATGATATTATAAATATTAATATAGTTATATTATAAATTAATAACATGATTAAAACCATTATAAATGATTTTATATCATTTTAAACTAAAGGGAAGTCTGTGTTAAGGGATTTCATCTCAATTTCCATTCAATTGAGACATATTTGTTAATATACACCTATTCAATTTTATGTGGTGTATATACTTCCAATTTAATGTATTTTTCATGAATAAATATTAATTAATTATGTATAATGTTTAAATTAAAGTTTATTCTTTCAAGTGGTTATAATATATATGTTACCAAATATGTAAGAATCTATTTTAAAATATCACATTATTTTTGGATTGCATATTTTATTGAAGGAATCTTATAATTTATCCATCATAAGCTCCAATAATTTTATTATACACTTGATATTTAATAATTTTCTATATTTTATTCCAATTTTTCTTCTCGTTAGTAATTTAATCAAGTAATGAATGTTTTAAAAGAAAAATTAATTTTATTTATCTTCTAATAGGATATATTTTTATTCCATGCCCATGTTATAAAAAATTGTTTTTAAAAAGTCCATTTATTTACTTAAATGATTTATCAAGTACATTTTATTTTAACCTTTATTTTTTGAATTTTTTTTAAATTAATATTTATATTATTTAATTTAAATGGTTTATTTTGAAAAAAAGTTAAAAGTAACGTTTTTTAATGTATACGACGATAACAGACTTCCCCACCACCATAACCATTTTATAAAATATAGCCTGTTCTAAACGTTTTAAATGATTTTAAAAATAAAATTATATTATGAATTATTATTTTAATATTTCACTTCTATTCCATTTATTCTTTCAATGGACATTATTTTATGAAAGAAATAATATTCACGATAAACTAATGGCCACCTCTCATCACTTGATTATTTTTTTATTGTTAGATTTCTCTTGAGAAAATCAATTTCTTGTGATATTTTTTCATTATAAATTACATTTATTTTAAATATACATATTCTTTGTGTCATTTATATTATTATTTCTTAAATGGTATACAATTTTTAAAAATGGAATTTACTTTGAGTGAAATTTGATTAACTGGGGAAATATTGATAAATTTGTATTTTGTACTCAATAAAGATATTTGTTGGTAAGGAATATTGTTCTTGAATTAAATAAATCATTAGATATATGAGGAATTATTTTTACATGCATTAATGGGTGGGTTCTAGGATTATATAGTCCCTCAATTTATCAACAAGTCTCATGAGACAAATCAATTGGACAATTTAGATGTGTTTTACCCATAGTTTTAAACTTTATTGGTGTAAGGACTTGATGTTATAAATATCATGACTTTTGAGATCATGAAATCAAAAAATTAATAATTTCCTCCATTAAGAATTTAGTTATTATTATACATGATATTATTTCATTAATATTATCCAGGGATGCATTTTTTGATCAAGTTATTGATTAAATGGAACACGTCTTCAGTTATTTACCTTTCCATATTGATTATGCCTGATCTAATCATGATAGTCAAGCTATTGATTAAATGGAATGTGTTTTCAGTTATTTACCATATCATATTTATTATTCCCTATCTAATCCTAATAGTCATGCTATTTATTAAATATAATGTTTTTTAGTTATTTACCTTTCTATATTCATTATGATTTGTTTATTCATGATAGATTCTATTGTATGTAACCCTTACTGAGAATTTGATATCACTATTATTTGTTTTCCTTTCATAATGATACGAAGGGGATTTATTTTTATGATTTCAAGGATTCCAAATTTTTTCCATCATTATGTTTTATATTTTATCCCTAATGTAAAATGGGTATCATGTATGTATCTGGATCTCCAAGATTACTAAATTGACCGGTCCTTTGGTATTTAGACCCTTTTTATATGGAAATATAATGAAGTAGACACCTAATCTTGGTTATTGAAGTTGAGGTTGTTACATTTGATATCAGATCATGTTTGGTATAAAACTTGAGAACTAGATTAAAGAAAACATATATTATGGATCATAACCCTACGATAGACTTTGATGATATTTCTAATTATAGAATAACATCCTAAATTTTTGGTAAGGTAGAAATTATATACGTTTCCCTATAAATACATCCCTGTATAGATACTAAAAGTGGTTGGGGTTCTTGAATAGTTATACATAGGGGTAATAAATTTGAAAATTGCACATTGGTCTTTAACTCGATTGTCATCCGATGCATGAAAATGGGCCCTACTACACACATGTTTTTGCAATCTCTGGGAATATTATTTAGATAATTCACATTTTTTTTATAAAACATTTGGATGGATTTGAAAATATTTTTACAATTTAATGATATTCTAAAAGAAACCAAGTTTATGATTATGATATTAACAATGCATACATTTTCAATTTAATTTACACCAGATTATAATTATACATTATCACTTAAAATTCATAATGATATGAACTAATTAATTATATTCCATTTTTTGGAAATGGAGACTGGAATAAATAATGAAATCAACACTCATGGTTATTGAATAAATTTCCCTGATGTGCAAGACAATATAGATGGTATTGGATCTAAGAAAATCATGGCTATATTATGGAAACTAACTCAGGTTATAAGAAATGTCCTTACACAAATTGAGAAACCTATGGTTCCATAATGTGAATCTTGTATGTTGGATCACTTCATGTGATAGAATCCCCCATAATTTAGTTGGTATACTAATCATTTGGTATCGGAGCAATAGACTAAGTCCCTTGAAAATATATTTGTAGACTTGTTATGTGATGAAAAGAAAAATGTTACCTTTTTAGTGTATTTTATCAGAGGTGATATAGATAAATGGTTTTAATTTATATATAATACTAGATAGGAAGAAAAAATAGAACACATTTACTGGATATATTTTAAAGAATAATTCTTTGAAAAATATTTCCCTTGTGTGTAATGAACTGAAATGAATAAAAAGTTACTTAGATTAAAGAAAAATCAGTAAGAAAGTATTGTGGGATATGAGGATGACTTTACAAGATAATCTAGCCATGCTATGGATTATATAGGAAATACAAAATTCAATATTGGAGCTTTCTTTTAAGGGCTTAATCCAAGTCTCCAAAGGTAACTAGTTTTGAAAACTTTTTCATTATATGATGAAATAGTTTTATGCAGCATAAAAATAAATATAGAATTATATATATCCTATATATTCAAGAAGAATAAAGAGAATAAGATTACATATGAACACAATGGAAAATGGGATGCATCAAAGATGATGATGATGATGAAGCAATTTTCATCTTGTGAAAATTTCAAAAAGAAACATTCTATAAATTTTTTGAAGGGCATGGGAGTGTGTTACAAGTGTGGAAAAAAGGTTCCTCTTTCTAAAAAATGTTATGGAAAGAAATATACCAATAATATCATGTTATTAAATTATAATTAAATGGGTAATTATTCAAACTAACTCCTCAACCATCAAAAGAACATACTGCATAAGTGGATGAGAGGAGAAGCCCAAGCTCATACAATCACTACAATTGAGATGGATTTTACTAATGATATGTTGGAAGGTACATTAATCATAACCTCAAATTTATCCAATTATTTATTTGATTATAAATCTTCCCACTCTTTTATATCTTCCATGTTTTTAAAGAAAATTTGATACTTCCCTAACACCTTAAGAAGGGAGTTTTCAGTTAAAACTACTAGTGTAAGTCTCACTACAACAAGTATTTTTTAGGAAGTCCCCATGATAACACATAAATGTGATCTATTTTAAGAATTAATTATCATACCTATGGTTGAAATTGATATAATCCTTGGTATATATTGATATTCAAAATATGATGCAAAAAATTATTACAAGGATAAGGAAATTATGATTCGTTATAAATATGTAGAAATATTTATCTTTAGAGAGGAGACTTCACTAATTAAGTTATATGTAGATTCACCCCAGTAGGTCTCCAAAATGAGATTCTTGGGGAAGAAGAGAAAACATAATCTACATATGGAAAATTAAATCTTCAAATTGAATATATACCAATTATACAAGAATAGACTGATATATTTCATAAGGAATTACCTAGAAATCCACTAATGCATGAAGTTGAGTTCTCCATTGACTTAATCAATAAGAAAAACCCACATAAATGAATCCCTATAGAATTACCACTATGAATTAGTGGTTTTGAGGAAAAAATATAGGAGTTGTGTGATAAGGGATTTATTCTCCCTAGTGTTCCACTATGGGGAGCTCATGTTCTCTTCATTATGAAGAAAGATGGATCCATGAGGCTGTGTATTGACTGTGGAGAAGAGAAAAGTATCTTTTTCCTTGCATTAATGATTTATTTTATCAAATTCATGAAACTCAACATTTTTAAATGATTGAACTTCATTTTGGGAATCATCAATTATGAGTAAAGAATGAAGAAATTCCGAAGAGATTATTTTGAATGAGGTATGTAAATTATGTGTTTACAATAATTCCATTGGGATTTACTAAAAAACCCTATATTTATATGGATATAATGAACATATTATTCAATAAAAATATTTATAATTTCACTATTATATTCATTAATGATATATTGATTTATTCTAAGAGTTATAAGGACTATACAAATCACTTGTGGATCATTCTTGAGACTCTTAGAATAAAAGAGTTATAAAGGAAATTTTATAAGTTTAAATTCTTGATATAGGAGGTTTCTTTTCTTCTACATATTTTCTCTAAGTATGGAATCTCAGTTGATACTGTAAAGAAAAAGGCAGTGAGAGAATGGGAAACACCAATTAAAAAAATTGATGTATGTAGTTTCATTGGTTTATCATGGTACCATCATTGATTCATTTAGAATTTTTACTAATTGGATAACCCATTAACCAAGCTTACATTTAAAGGGTTTATGTTCATATCTTCAAAGGAATGTGATTTTTTTATAAATTAAATGGGGTATAATTCTATGATTTTATTTTGACTCTACCATTAGGAAATGATAGATCTATGATATATAGTGATTCATCAAAGAAGGGACTTGGTTTTTTCCTTATGAAAAATGATAAAGTTATTGAATATGAATCAAGGTAGTCAAAGACTCATGAATATGACTATCCAACCCATGATCTTGAGTTGGAAGCTATAATATTTTTATTAAAGATAGTGGGACATTATTTCTATGGTGAAATTCATGAGATATACACAAACCATAAGAGCCTAAAATACATCTTTTAAAAAAAGAGATTAACATGAGGCAAAGGTGATGGATTCAGATACTCAAGAATTATTATTTCTTAATAAACTACCACCCTAGAATATAAAATAAGGCATCAGATGCATTGATCAGGAAAGATCATGAAGTTATGATGCTAATTAGGATTGAGATGCATCCTATGTTCCTATATTTAGTAATGATGGATATATAAATTATTAAGGAACGAGAGACATAACCCCCTTTTAAATTGATTTTGAAAACATATTTATTGGAAAATCTAAAAATTTATCAATCTGATGATGATAATTTTATAAATAAAATTAAATTTGTGAATTATGGGAAGTTGGTAGAATTCATTTGAGAAGATACTTAAAATTTAGAAAGATTTTATGTGTTTCATATATAAGTGAAATAAAAAGGGAATTTTTAGATGATAATCACATTAAAAATTTCTCAATACACCCAGGTATCACCAAGATGTATAAGGATTTGAGGGAATAATTTTGGTAAGATAAAATGAAGTGATAAATTTCTGATTATGTATCAAGATTATTGGTTTTCCATTAGGTGAAGGCTGAGATACATCATACTAGAGAAGTCATGAAACCTATTTATATTATTATTTAGAAATGGTATGACAATACTATGGACTTTTTAATAGGACTACCAAATACTCTAAGAAGTAATGATGTAATATGGGCTATTTTTAATCACCTTACCAAATCTACACAATTCCTTTATATAAGATATGACTTACCCCTTGAGCACCTTGCAAGTATTTATATTAATGAAGTAGTAAAACTTCATGGAAAACATCTTTTAATTATGTCTTATCATCATCCCCATTTTACATCAAAATTATAGAAAATTATTTAGCAGGTGTAATGACCCGTGCTTTCCTGGACTGGAAATTTGAGCAAAAATTTGAATTTTTTTATTTTAGATGCTTATAAGGGATAAAATGGTCATATTATAGTAGTATATGATCTCAAATATTTTTATTTACCACTCCATTGGTCCCAAAATAGGGTTTTTACCCTAGTACATGAGTTTGGAGGTATTCTGAGCCATTTAAATTTTAAAGGAATAATTAATATTAAATAATTAATTATTAAATATTAATTTATTCCTGAAGGTTTGTTTGGAAATATATTTTGAATGTAGTGTCATATTTAGATTATGAATCCATCATCAAGTCCACTATGGGGATTTTTTCCTGGGAAGGGTATACACTCAGGTCGGGTGCTGGGGCCAGGTCGGGCCCCCTTTTATTTTTCTTTTATTTTTCTTATTTTTCATTTTTCTGTTTTCTTTTATTCTTTCTCCCCTATATTCTCATGAAAACCCTTATATGGGTTCCTTCACTATTATATATTTATAGAGGAATAATGGAGATAAAGTTAGAGGGTGGGATAGAATTTGGGAGAGAGAGAGAGGAATATGAGAAGAGAGGTACCGACACAGAGGTCGGGAGGAGCCGAATCATCGTACAATAGCCATGGATTTTAGAAACAGGTGAAGCTTCAACAAATTTCATCCAAAGGTAGGATATTTTTAATTATTGTTGTAAATAAATTTATATTTATCATTTTCAAGTTTTAAACCCCTTTTATGACTGCTTAGGATCCCTAGGGGTTCAATCTGTAGATTTTGGGGAGAAAAATATGGTTTTGGGCCGATTTGAGGGGTTTTATGTTTAGAAATCCTAGTTACATTATGTTTAAATTTGGGAAAAAATGTAATTTTTATAAGGAAACTGTTTTTATTTGGGGGTTTATGTGTCATGTGTCTTGGAAGATGATATTTTAGAGGTGCACACCGTGTATGGGGTATACACATCGTGTATAGGGACTCGACCATGTAACTGGATACCCAGCCATAAATCCTGTGTAAGGCCACTTGGTCCTATAGAATAAATAGTGAGATCCTGTGTGGGTTGCATTCCATGTAGAGGTACATTTCCATGTGAGGTACATGTGATGGTACCCAATGTAGGTTATATTCCATGTACAAGATAAACACATTGTGTACTTGGGTTCTTACATGCCAAGTCTAGCTGGAGTACTTACCTAGTTGGGGATTTGGTGGTATATGTCGTGTACTGATTAACCATGCAATTTACTTCCCCATTTCTACCATTCT
This sequence comes from Viscum album, assembly GCA_963277665.1. Taxonomy (NCBI): domain Eukaryota; kingdom Viridiplantae; phylum Streptophyta; class Magnoliopsida; order Santalales; family Viscaceae; genus Viscum; species Viscum album. The sequence goes on along the minus strand of OY728121.1, from coordinate 1,069,118,644 downwards.
TAGGGTTTTTTGTATCTTTACACCCATGAGTCAGAATTGTACCCATGAGAAGTCCTTTCTGAGTATCTTTGCATGTACATCACGATGGTGAAACTCTTGAGGCGATTTTAAGAATATAAGGTATAATTTTCAAATTTTTCCTAAATGGGGAGGTTCTTACTCTGGTAATTGAATCTAGTTATCTTTGGTGAGAAATACCCTTTGATCTGAGATGATACACGAGCTATCTCTCATGATTGATGATTTTTAGATTCTCTCTTGAGAACGTATCTCTTACAGGATGTGTCTTTATACCCTAGGAGGCTATGATTTTTATTATTTTAGGGGATCCAATATAGGATGCCTCAACTTACGTTTTAATCTAGAGGATACCATGTAGGATGAATCTATCTTCCTAAAATTACCAAGGGTTCCCTGTGGGATAATTTTTCTTACATGATAACCTTGGGAATCCCTTGTATGATCACTTTTACCAGTATACCATTTCAGGGATCCCATGTAGGATGCCTCTAATTCTTACACTACTCTTGAGGGACCCATGTTTTATGTCTTTTTCCTATATAACATTCTAAGGATCCCAAGTAGTATGACTTTATTTATATACCATTTTGAGGATCCCATGCAGGGTTCCTCCTTTTACCTTCACATTTGAGGATCCTAAGTAGGATTCCTTCTCTTCTATGAAGAACTTAAGGATCCTGAGGAGGTTTCCTATACTGTGTTATGACATGAGGGTCCCAGAGGGTTCCTCGATGTTTGACCTGAACCTAAGTTAGTACATCCAGTTTGGGTAGAGGTGGTAGTAGAAGTCACATTAGAACCCATGTCGAACTTATAAGCCCGAGAGGATGTGACAGTAGTAGAGGGTTTAGGTGTTCAAAAACCCTCTATTTTTTATTTATACATTCACCTATTTACTATTGATGTAGAGATGATTACCATAGGTGATTTCTAGTTGGTGGATGATGAGCCTAACACAATGAGTCTTTATTTATATTTTGGATTCCCAAACATATTTACTAGGATCTGAGTTTTGATACATTTTAGTTATGCTATTTAATTACAACACCCTGAGATATTTCTGGGGATCTAGTTGGTGAGTCTATATCTCGATCATTATATTATTATGATACTCATATGATATTCCTAGGATCCTAATTTTGAGACTTATATGTTTAGATGTTCTCCACATCCCTTTTTATGTTGATAAGGATGATTCCTACCTCTTTGGTCTTTTTTAAAATGTGGATGATTCTACCCTCCTCAACTTATTGTTTAGGAAATATGATTATAATATCCTCAATTTGGGAATGGAATCCCTATGATTATGATATAGGGTCATGGAATACATATTGATTATACTCATGGATGATTATGCTCTCTTGAGCTACGGGGATGATTGCGTTGTCATTGTTCTGTTACTTGACCGCGATGTTGGACATAGTGTTCCACATAGTTTGATACTCATGAATGATTATACTCTCCTAAGTGATGGGGATGATTAAACTCTCCTTGATCATAGAACTAAAGTGTTGGGAATGATGTATCACTGGTGAGCTCTCCTCACCTAAGGATAATACCCTTAGGGATTATCCAAATCAAGATTTCATGACCGCTTATAGATTGCATCCTTGGGCTCAAACATCATATTGGATTTAAATGGAATGAGTGCCATGATGTCTAGATCAGTGACCATTTGTTGGATTGTCTATCAGTATATAGTATCCTTCATTATAGTGATTGGATGCGAGTATGGGTGTATTTAGGGGTATGACATGTATCCCCCTACAGTGATGTAGCTTGATCAGAGACATTTCTGGAGTTGGAAAAAGCATGTATTTTTTATTTGGATTATAGACCTAGAGATTGACTTAATGATGCATGAGTTTAGTGGTACAACATCCAGATCAATTCCCCTTTTTATAGGATATACTAATGATCATGATTATAGATCTAAGGATCCACTGTTATTTTTTAGATTATTTCATTCACCTTACACATGTATATAAATATTTATATTTATATTTATTTATTTATTATAATATATATATACATATAAATATGGATTTAAATGATTGAAATTTTCCTATTTGATCAGGATTACAATCCCAATGATCGACTATGGTTTCACTTGATATATTTTATTTACCATTTTCATTTGTGTCTCAGCTAAGCTAAGCATATTGAATGAGAATTCACTTATGACTGCATATTTTTAAGTTCATCATTGGGGTGGCCTATAGAGGTTATTTCTATCCCCTATACATTCACCTTGGTGTGTGTGAAGACCTTATGTATTCTTTTCAAGTTGATCATAGATGCATGGTAGAAAGGGAAGAGGCCCATAGTTTCATGATTAAGAAAAGACTCTCGTGTTGATTCCTTTGATCATGATAGAATAGCTCAGCATTATCATAGGAAACAGGTATGTGGTTTGTCTTAGAGTTACTTGTAGAGACTTGAAATTTTATTTCAGTTTCCTTTATATAATCATGAATGTATTTTCATCCCACTGGGTGACCAGTGTTGTATGTATGACATGGTTGTTTGGGCTTTTATAGAATATCATTTATTATTATAGTATGTTCTATTTTAGTTTATTTACTACTTACACACTCTATTTAGTACTCTAGATGATATATTGTTATTTTTGTTGTGTTTACTCTGATATGAGGGAATATTATATCCATGGAAACACACTAGGACCTCATTGATAGTAGGAAACCTCTAGCACATGGAGAGGTGTGCATGAGGCCTTTTTGAGACTAGCTTAGAGCACCAAATTACTGGCATACGGGTCATGACTTTATAAAGTGGAATCAAATAATTTCCTTTATTTTTGGTTTAATGTTTGGGATATGGTAGACATGGGTATTAGGAATGTGATATAACCTTTGATAGATATCTGACTGGTGCATCAAGAATAGTTGTTCTGGTAAGAAGTCATGGTTTTCATGCTTATGGGATTGATGTTCTGATTTGTTGTGTTACAGTTGTATATGATTTTCTCTTTGAGAGATGTATATATTGTGTGTATATGATTATTTAATATGTATTTCTAGATCATGGACTATTGAAAAAGGCCAATTATTTATTTTTTACTCTTGGAAGAAAAAAAAGGTGTCTCATGAATCATATCTGGCATGAAGGATTTATATGTTATATGCCTACTAGTGTGTGGTTTTACTGATGACATAGGCTAATTGTTTAAAGTGTCAAGAAAACCAAAATAGTGTTTTACCATATAGTTTTTTGGTGAAATTATACTCGATTGGGTTGAATTGCATATATATTACCTTATGATGGAAGGCTATGTGGATAAATGGTGAGGCGTTTAGTGGTGAGGATGATGACTCAGTTATCATGCATGGGAGGTTCAACAACCCTAGTATGTTGATATGTCAGATGATTCACAAATAATAGACTCCTTAGGGGGTGTTGTTTCTTAGGTCCATTTATTTAAAGTGTTAGTAAGAACCTGTACAGTGTTTTCCTTTATATATTGGAATGACATTGTAGTTAATCGACCATCGTTTGTGGTTATTTAGTCGGGTAACTTTATATGATGTTGATAGATACCTAAAGGTTTTTGGTGAACTAGGACTTGATGGGGTATTACCATATACAGATTCCCAATGAGTGTTAATTTAGTATCTCTTCTATTTTGGTATCGTGACCTCCATAGTGCAGTTCCATATAGGGATGATCGATGAGGATCAGGGACCTAGTAGGCTGATATTGACAGTTTTATCCTCATAGGTCACTATTGTTATTTACCTCCCTTGTATAGGTTTGATATTTTGAGATAGGTGGTTAGACCTTATAACCTAGTAATGATACTTGATTAGTACGATTAGGTTGGATACCTATAGGCCCTTAGTTTTGAAATGAACACTTGCAATTCAACATGTGGTTTTATTAAGGGAAACCTACATGATATGTTTTAATAGGTTTTTGGATTCCTTTTTAGTTGGTGATCTTGTTTATATGTTCATCTTAAACTAATTCATGACTACTACTTATGTTTTTTTGATATAGGCATGTTGATTCCTTTGGATTTTTATGATACACCTAGGGTGATTTGGTATCAAGACTTGATTCAATGGGAAGGAGTGTTTGGGTACCTAGCATTGTCGACTAGTGTTTCCATTTTTGATGATGTATTTAGAGAATGGGAATATTCTCATGACTATAATAAATCTAGGTGAAACATAGTCATGTAATAAATCATAGAAAGTGTGAGGTGTACTACTTTGAAGAGCAGTTATAAGGGATCTTATAGCTTGTTTGGAATGACGCATCATGTAGCTTGGTCATATTGGTTTTAATAGCATATGAATCTACAGAGTATGAGTCAGCTAATAAGTTACATTATGTTTGTTCATGGTTCTATTTAAATCATAAATCATTGAGTGGTTGGGTTTGAACTAGGGAGTGATGGTTTCATGGACTTTATGAGGGCACAGTTACTCAGGATTTGTTATAAAATGAGAATGTAACTCTATGGTAGAGGATCCATTAAAGATTAATTGGGTACCAGAAGATTTTTAACCCATGTTTTGAACTGGACATGAATTTTTAGGAGACGTTGTGTCATGAATTTGTAAAAGGAAAGTATAGACTTATTCGATGTGAGTGTGGCTCATTTATAGCTATACATTCCTTTAGACGAAATCATAGTGTACACCAAGTTAAATATCATTATCATAAACCTTGAAATCCTATTTAGTACACATAGAGAGCGTTGTCTCTATTCAGAGATTCTTTTATTTTAATAAAAAATTATTGTCTTGATGAAAGAACCTGTTCAGGTTGTGCTCGATGAGTGTCGTAAGGTAATCCATATAGTGGAAAGTACACCATTGGACGTTTAAGGGTGGAGACCCACATTTTCAGTTGAAATTAGTTGTTTTTTTCCTTTGGGATTTTATTTTAGTTTTAATATGAATATAATGGTATTCTTATAGTGGGGATTACCAGATCGGTTGTAGTCTAATGTCTCCCATGTATGTGAAAGTTATTGACACTGTGAGACTGGTCATTGGACAGTTAATATAGTGTAGTTGTGCGTATTCTTAGGATGAGAGAATGGGTACTAGATTTACAACCAAGTCTTCTCGAGTATGACAAGGTTAATGGTGTGAAGTTTGTAAAGACCCATGTTTTTCCAGACTATAAATTTGAGCGGAAATTTGAATTTTTCTTCCAGATGCTTATCAGGAGTAAAATGGTCATTTATCCCAAGAGGATGATCTCAAATAATTTTTATTTCTACTCTGTTGGTCCTAGATTTGGTTTTTTACCCTAGTATATGAGTTTTTTGGGATTCTGAGCCATTTAAATTTTAGCGGAATAATAATTAGTCAATATTTAATTAATTAAATATTAATTTATTTTCAAAGGTTCATTCAACCATATAATTTGAACACATCATCATATTAAGATTATTCCTCATTTTATGAGACTAAAATATTGATTTTTTCATAGGTGTGACATAAACTCAAGTTGGGCACTAGGGCAGGGTCAATCCCCCTTTTCGTTTTCTTTTAATTTTCTTCATTTTTTTCCTTTTTAATTTATTCTTTCTCCCATAGCTTCCCATCCATGCCCCTGCATGGGTTACATCACTTTTATAGAGATAGATATAGATTTATAGGGATAGATATAGATATATATAGATATATAGAGAGATATAGATAGATATAAATATGAATAGGTGAAGAGAGGTACCACTATGGAGCTCGGGAGGAGTCAAATCATCATGCGACAACCGTGGATTGTGGAAATGGGAAAAGATTCAACAGATTCCACAAAAAGGTATTATGTTTTTAATTTTTATTTTAAATCCACATAGATCTATCATTTTCATTATTTAAACCCCTTTTATGACTATTTACAACCCCTAGTGGGTCGATCTACACTTTTTAGGGAGAAAAAATGGGGTTTTTGGATGATTTTGAGGGGTTTCCCATCCTAAAATTCAGATCACATGGTGTGTATATTTAGGAACACACATTGTGTGTTATTACTATTTGGGGAAGATGTTATTTTAGTGGTACACACTATTTATGGTGTATACACTCCGTGTATCGGGACTCAGCCGTGTAGCCAAGAACCTAGCCAGACAACCCATGTAGGGTCACATGGCTGTGTAGGGTACATAGTCAGAACCTATATAGGTTTCATTCCATGTATAGGTACACAACCAAGAAAAGTACATGGGAAAGACATGTGAGGTACATGATAAGGTACCCCATGTAGGGTAAACACCATGTACAAGATAGAAACATCGTGTACTTTAATTTTTACATGCCAAGTCTTGCTAGAGTATATGCCCAGGTTGGGATTTGAGGGTACATGCCCTTTACTAAGTAAACACATCATGTACTACCCCCATTTTTATCCTTCCTAGGGGTTTTTAATATATTTATTCCTTGGATTCAGTATTGGGCCCATGAGTAGTTCATTTTGAGTATGTTTCTACATAGATCACGATGGTAAAACCCTTTAAGTGATTTGAGGAATCCTAGGTGGAGTTTCAGGAATTTTTCTAAATGGAGAGGTTATTTCTCTAGTAATCAAATTCAGTTGTCTTACGAGAGAAATACCCTTAGATATATGATGATACATGAGCTATATCTCCTGATTGATGATTTTTTATCTTCCCTCTTGAGGAAATCTATCTTATAAGATGTTCCCTTCTAGCCTAGGAGGCAATGAGTTTTGTTTTTTTCTAGGATTCCCTATAGTATTCCTCTGTTTATGTTTCAACCTAGAGTATACCATATAGGATGCCTCTATCGTCTTACTATTACTAAGGGTTACCTATGGGATACTTTTTCTTACATGCCGACCTAGAAAATCCCTTGTAGGATCCCTTTTAACCGTACACCAATCTAAGGATCCCATGTAGGATGCCTCTACTTCTTACACTACTCTTGATGGTCCCATGTCAGATGCATTTTTCTTTTGTAACATTATGAGTATCCCAATTAGGATGCCTCTATTTATGTACTGTTCTAAGTATCCCATGTGGGATTACTCCTTTTACCTTCATAGTTGAGGATCTAGAGTGGGATTCCTTCTCTTATGTATAGGCCTTGAGAATCATAAGTATGTTGCCTCTCCTATTTTGTGACATAAGGGACCCAATGAGAGACTTGATGTTTGAAAGACTCAAATATTATACATCATATTTGGGTAGATATGGTAGCAAGTGTCTCCTTAGAACCCATTCTAAACTTGTATGACTGATAGGTTGTGAAAGTAGTGGTGGGTTTAGATGTTTGGTCACCCTTAATCTTTTATTTATTCATTCACCTATTTATTGTTGATGTATTGATTATTAATAGAGGTTCTTACTAGTTAGTGGATGATGATCCTGACATGATGTATATTTCTTTATATTTGTGATTCCCATACATATTTATTTTGATCCAACATTTGATTCATGTTAATGTTGTTATTTTATTTAAATACCCAAAGTTATTTCCTGGTATCTAGATATTGATCCTATCTCATATATATTATATAATTGGGATACCTAAACATGGATACAAGGATATATTTTTTAGCCTTATATGTTTGGATGTTCTCTACATCCCTGTTGATGATGATGAGAATGATTTCCCTCTCCTCGATCTTTTTTCTAATGGTAATGATTCATATCTACTAAACTGTGGTTTATGGAAGATTATTACCATCCCCTAGATATGGGAATAAGAAAACTATGATTATGATATACGAGCATAGTGTCCCTAATAATTATACTTATGGATGATTACACTCTCTAAAGCGATGGGGATGATTATTCTCTCCCTAATCGGTTACTTGACCACAATGTTGGACATAGAATTCCAAATTGTTAGATATATATGGATTATAATTATCTCCTAAGTGATGGGGATGATTACACTATCCTATATTAGATACCATGAAGGGTGGGCATGACGTCTCATCGGTGAGATCTCCTTATACATCAGCTAAGGGACAGACCCTTATGGATTATCCAAGTCACAATTTCATGACCACCTACGTACCTAGACCCAGGGATCAGACATTGAACAAGATTTACCTAGAATAAGTGGAACAAATTCCATCTCAGTGGCCATTTATAGGATTGTCTGTTAATATACAGTATCCTTATTTATAGTGATTGTAGGTGAGTACATGTGAACCACAGGCTACGAAATGTGAAACCCTATTGTGACATAGCTTTCTCAGAGACATTTTCGATGCCAGCCGATGAAGGTATTGTATATTGGGATTATGGACCCAGATATCAAATTAATGATACAAGGCTTGAGTGGTAAGAAATCAACCTCAAATCCCCTTTTTACAGGATGTCCAAACGATTGGGATTATGGAACCAAGGATAGGCTAATGGTGTTTATGTTATTTATTTCACCTTAATCACACACACACACACATATATTTATGGTAATATATACATACACACATATAAATATGGATATACATGATAGAAATTCTCCCAGTTGACCGGCATTACAGAATTATAGATCAACTCTAGTTTTACATGATATATTTTATTTATCATTGTCAGTTGTGTCTCGACTAGGATAAGTATATTGAAGGAGCATGAAATTATGATATAATTTTTATAGTTTCATCATTAGAGTGGCCTACTAAGACTATTTATCATCCCTGTAAATTCAACTCGGTGTATATGAAAACCTTATGTATGATTTTCAGGGTGAAAACAGATGCATGATGGATAGGGTTGAGGCCTAGAGTTGCATGATAGAGCAAATATGATCATGTGGATCCATTTTATTAGGATAGAGTATCTAGGAAGTTTCATGGATACCAGGTATGTGGTCTAAATTGGAGTAAGTAGTCGATCCTTGTACTTTTATTTCAGTTTCCTTTATGTAAACCTATATGTATGGTCATAATTTTGGGTAAACATTGTTATATGTATGATATTGTTGTTTGGGATTTTATAGGATTTCATATATTATTATATCATGCCATATTTAATTTATTTATTTATTCCACACATTTTTTATTTATTACTCTAGAATATATCTAGTTATTTCTGATTTGTTTACTATGATATGAGGGTGTAGTGCCTCCATGAACACACCCTAGGCCCCCACTGCTACTTGGAAGCCTCTGGTGTATAGAGAGGAATTCTTGAGGACTCTTGAATAACTATATTAGAGAAATTGATTAATGGAATTAAGGTTAGGTTGTTACAAATAACTCATTATACTGATCTTCATTTGACCACCACCTACCACCATCAAACTGATGGACAGTCCGAACAAACTATTCAAAAATTGGAATACCTATTATGGAAATTATCAATTGAATTTCAAGCTATGTGGGATCATTATTTACATTTGGTATAATTTTTATATAATAATAGTTTTAATTAAATTATCCAAATGGTTTCATATTAAGAATTACATGGATAGAGATGTCGTACACCAACTTGTTGGGATGAAGTTGGTGGATGGAAACTTGTAGGCCCAATTTTTTTGAAGAGAAAATAAAAAAGGTAAATAATATTCATAATCATATTAAATTAGATTATATTAGAAAAAATAATTAGGCTAATAACCATAGGAATAATTTTTAATTTCAATAGGGTGATCATGTTTTCTTAAAATTATCTCCATGGAAGGTTTTCGTAAAGTTCTTTATGAAGGAAAAAATGATCCCCATGTACATCGAGCCCTTTGAAATTATGGAAAGGATTAGAGATGTGGATTATAAATTGGAAATGTCACCAACCATCTATAATATACATTATGTGCTCCATATATCATTTTTAAGGAAGAACATGCTAGACCCAATGCATCTGTTAACCTATGATGAAATGGAATTGTAACCTAATCTATCTTACTCTTCAGAGTCTACCCAGATTCTTGACACTAGGAAGAAAGTATTGAGAAATGAAATAAATTGATTGTTAAAGGTACATTATAGAAATAATAAAATAGAGGAATCAATGTGGTAAACATTGGATGTTCTTAATAAGAACCACCCTCATTTTTCTAGAAAGTAATATCCATGATAATTTTGAGGAATAATTTTTTGTATGAGAGAAGAATAAAATAATTGATCCTCAAATACTGTAGGTGAAAATTATATATTAATAAAAATAAAAAATAATTAAAATTTTTATATTTCATGGAACACAAATTTTAATTTTATAGGATGAATATCTATTTTAAACTTACTTGGATAAAATATTCCAAGAATGGATTTATGAAATTTCCCTTAGAAATAAGATTGTATGAATAATTGAAAATGTAGTATTTAACTATTTACATTTTTATTATTAATAAATTTTTATTATATGTACTATTAATAATTTATTTACTATCAATTTGATAGAAATAAAGATATGAAAATTTGAAGGTAAAATGGCTATTTTCCAGAAAAATATTTTTTTTCATAAAACTGTTTTTAAAAGTAATAATGTCTATCCATTTTAGTTAATTAAAATAAAATTTAATGGTGAAAGATTTAAATAAAATTTATAGATTATAAATCTATCTATATTAATATAAATCTATCTAATGATTATTACTAGTCATATAAATAATATAATATCAACTTATACTTGAGAAATTAATTTCCTAAAAAACCATTTTTCAACACGATTTTTTGGGTTAATTTTTAAATTCAATTCTACCACATCTATAAATTTAATTTTATAAAATTAATTCCATATTTTTAATCATCATAATTCATATGAGATAATTAAGTAAATATAATTTTTTTTCGTAATGATTAGTAAAATCATTAATAATTATTCTCTATTACTAAAGTTAAAATGGGGGATTTCATGTCACATGAACTTGTATTAAAATTAATTTTCCAAACACATGTATTTTTTATTTAATAAAATTTATTTCATATTTATAATCTATGGTTAAAAATTATCTAATAATTCTAATTTTATTTTATTATTAATGGATTAATATCCTATGTTAAATAACTAGTTATTATGTTGAAAACTAAAATGGTAAATGTGAATAACTATAGAGGTAAAGGAAATTAAATGTTTAAAACATGTTTATTTTTAGTTTTGGAGGTGAATTTATATCTTATATTCCAAAAAAACAATTATTTATCAATTATTTAGGCCCTTGGGTGAGATTGACTTCCATTTACGGAATAGTTTTGGGTATTTACAAAAATGTCACTTCTCCTCAATTATAAAAGGGAACTCCCTCCCCTCAATTACTAACACCTATCAAGTCATATGGATCTACCAAAAATGTAAAATAATCTCTTATAAAAATCCTTATCCACATTCTAGATCTAATTTTTCTTCCAAAATACCAACCCTAGGGTTCTTAAGAAGAGATCCAAAGGAGGTTTCTCTAAGACAAGGTAATCTTCTTAATGAAGATAACTTTTTCCTTATTATTTTAACACCTTAAATTATGTTTTAACACCTATACTATAATAAAAATAATATATTACATAAAATAATATTTTATTAATTTAATGTAATAGTATTTATCTATCTCCTTCTTAATCAAATGGGAAATAAATCAATCGCTCATGTGTACAGCGGACTACCACCTCGTGAACCACTGTAATTTATTTTCCATCACCAACTCACATAGATAGACATAATGATGGAAATAAAGATTATATATGATACATATGACATGTTATTAATTATTTAAAATTTACATATCATCCAATTAATTACCATTTCAACCATCAATGAAATGATATCATTTTCTATTCATACATACGACTTACATTCACCACGAAGCGATATAATTCATTTTCCATATCCAACATTCAAGAATGGTTCTAAAAAGGTATCTAATGAATAAATTTGATATTTATAGAATTAATATCATTATATAGATGAATGATCTATATCCTATTCCCATGAACTAGAACTTATGAAAAAAATAATACATGACCAAACGAAGTAGTTAACACCCGAAACAATGGTAATAATAAAATATTGTTAATTAATGGGTGGTATGATGTTATAAGATGATCATATGTGATAATATAAAAATTAATATGATTATTTTATAAATTCATAACATGTTTAAAACCATTATATAGGATTTTAAATCATGTTCAACTAAATATAAATGTGAGGTAATGGATTTCTTCTTGATTTCCATTCTAACGAAACATGTTTGTTAATATTCACCTATTAACTTTTATATGTTGTATATACTACCCCATTGATGTTTTTCATGATAAATATTTATATATGATGTATAATGTTTAAAATAATTTTGATTAATTTAATGGGTTATAATTTAAAGGTTACTAAAGAGCTAAGAGTCTATTTTAAACTCTCACCATCATTTGGGGTTGATTTTATTTTAGTTGAAGGAATATTTTCATTTATCCTTCATAAGATCCAATAATTTTCTTATCCACTAGAATTTAAGGAGTTTATATATTTTCTTATAAATATTCTTATATTTGGTACTACAATCCTCAAAAGAAAGTTTTAAAATAAAAAACCAATTTTATTTGTCTTTTAATCTTATATATCTTTCCTCCATGCCCATATATTTCAAAATTATTTTAAAAAGTGATTTTATTTACTTGAAATGATTTAATATGGAAATTTTAATTTATCATATAATTTTAAAATGTATTTGAAAGGAATATCTATATAATATTTTTTAAAATGAGTTTTTTTGACAAAAAGTCAAAAGAAATGTTGTTTTTAACATATACGGTGATAACGAACTTCCTAACACCATAACCGTTTTACAAAATGTAGATTCATCTACATGTTTTCAATGGTTTTAGAATTAAAAAACTTTTAGGAAATATTATTTTAATATATAACTTTAATTACTTTTATTCTACCAAAGGATAATATTTTATTAAAAAATCCTATATTCTTGATGAACCAGTGGTCACCTCTCATCTATTGATTAATTTTGGGACCGTTAACTTTCCCTTGAGGAAATAAATTTATTATGACCAATTTTTATTGGACATTAAATTTATTTTAAATATGAATATTATTTATATCATGGATATTATTATTTTCTAAACTGGGTACCATTTTTACAGGTAGTGTTCACTTGGAAAATTATTTGATTAACTGGGTAAATATTATTAAATATGTGTTATTTACTCAATATAGATATTTTTTTGATAAGGTATATTTTTCATTAATTAAATAGAGAATTTATATGTGATTAATTCTTTATATATGTAGTGACTAATGGGTCCAAGAATTATATATCCCCTTGATGTATTGACCGGTCACATGAGACAAATCAGTTGTCCAAATTAAATAGGTTTTACCCATAATTTTATACTATCTTAGTGCAAGGTCTTGAAGATATCAATATCATTATGTCTGAGATCATAATGTCTAATATCAATAATTTCCTTCATTGTAAATTAAATTATTATTATCCCTAAGATTATTTAATTGATATTATCTACGGTTGCATTTTATCCTCAAGTTATTGATTAAATGGATTGTGTTTTTAGTTATTTATCTTACTATATTGATTATTACTTATCTAATCTTGATAGTAAAATTATTGATTACATGGAAGGTGTTTTCAGTTATTCACCTTTCCATATAGCTTATCTAATCATTATATTTAATTTATTAGTTAAATGGAATGTGTTTTTAGTTATTTAATTTTCCATATTTATTATGCCTTATTTATTCATGATAGTTTTCATTGTATGTGACAATCACTAAGAATTTGAGATCACCTTTATTTCGTTTCCTTTCACCAAGATATGAAGAATAATTCTTTTAATGAGTTCAAGTATTCCGTATGTTTTCCATTATTATGTTTCTTATTTTATCCTCAATGTAAAATGTGTATCATGTATGTATCTGGCTTTCCAAGACTACTAAACTAATCTATCCTTTTGGATATAACCCCTTATATTTATTCTAATGTAAAAATATAGGAATCAGTTCTAGGTTTCTGGAGTTGGGGTTGTTACACCAGTTATAAGAATCAAGAAAAATCTAAGGAAATTTCTGTAGTAGTTTTTAATAATGGATTTTCAAGAATATGTTGAATTATGCTGATAAAATAGAAAAGTGATGTGGTGGTAAGGTGATATTTTTGGAAAATAGAAAATTGAGAAAAATATAACCCTTTATATGTTCCTAATGTTGATATAATAATGGTTAATTGGGATAAATAGTTTATTGATATTGATAATTTAAATTAGATAGTATTAGTGTCATTGAAATCAATTTGTGATTTCATAATATTTTAATTTTTGTTATTTTTGATAATGTTTATTACATTTTTTAATTCATGAAAATATTGGATACTATATTATTTTATTTAATGAAAATATGATAGATATAATTTTTTGTAATAATATATGTTTAAATTAAGTATTTATAGTAATTCAAGTTATTACCATGTTTTAGGAGGATATATTATCAAGGTATTCGTGTGAAAGGTATATGGAATTATGGGATACTTTATGTTGTTTGGGGATTAAAGTTAATTTTATTTTGGAATTTTATTTGGATATTTCTAAATTTTATATTATTAAATACTAGTTAAGAGATCACTGAGGAGTTTTGGAATTAAGGTATTTTTGGAAATTAATTAAGTATATCTATGGGTATTATTATTGAAATCATTGAGATTAATATTAAAAATGGTAGTTTATTCATATTAGTTATTTTATCATGTACAAACTATTTTTAGTTTGTACGAATTTAATTGAGATAAGAGGAATATATTTTCATCCTTGTTTGAATATTATATCCTATTAGAAGTTTTTTTTATTTCTTTTAGCATAAAATTTCATATTTTTTATTCATAATTGGAATATGGTATGGAAAAAGGTGGAAACAAATTGAAATAAACTAAAGGATGAAATTATATTTATAGATTTGAATAAATCAAGTGTGCATATTTTATCATATTCTATGGTAAAATAAATCCTCAAGTCTAGGAAATGATTTTTTTTTCTTCTTATAATAATTTTTGAAGAATTGTTGGTCGTTTTCACCTTTCACTAATTTGTGCTTTGGTGGTCATTAAATTTATCATGACCATATTATCTATCACTATATGTTATTATTTAAACAGTATATTTCTCCTTTATGCTGATAATTTCTCTTCTAAAAAATGTTATCATTATCATGGAACCCAAGTATATTTTATTTGAGTTAACCTTTATGTTTCCCACTTCCCCTTTTCAAAGTAAGTTTTATTATCTCTTTGTATGATTTGAGTTTTCAAAAAATGTGTTTTTAAATATTAAACCTTTAAATACTAAGTTAAAAATTATTATGACACTATTTATTTAAGGGTGGGGAATTTAACACCCCAATAAATTATTTTAAAAGAATACTATGATCAATAACTTTCTTGACTTGCAACACCAAGCTTTAAATGACCTGTGATATACTATAAAGATATTATTATTTAAATGTGATTGTTATATCCTAGATATTAATTTTGTAGGTATGAATAGAAATAAAAAAATATAAAAAATTTAAAAAGGTTTAAAATAATAAAAATATATTTATTGATTCATAATAAATAAGTACCCAATTTTATGTAAAGTCATTTATTCTTCAAAAATTTTTCTTCTTCAAAAGTAGCTTTTTTAATTTTCTATGCAAATAATATAACTTATTTCTGTCATTTTTAGAAATTTTATTTGACTTAATAAATATAATTTTTTATATCAACATGTTAATATTATCTTAGGGTAAATTTTTTATATTTTCTAAAAATGTTTATTTTTTAGTGAATAGTGAAAATATAGTTTTTTGTAAAACTTTCATTTATTTTCATTAAATCAGGTAATTTAAAAGTATCATTATGTTTTAAATTTGATCTTAAAGTAAAATAAGTATCCTTTAATTAGTTTAAATATAATTATTTCTATAAGAATCAATATTATAATTTATTTTTGTATAAGATCATTTTTAGGGTTTAAAATGCATTTTTCTAAAAATAGTTTTTCATTGTGTATTATGTTGTTATATTAAAATTTCTTTCTTCCACTTATATAATTTTAATCTTGATAGAATTTATAATTTTTATCATTTGGTTTAATTTTTTTAAATATATTCCTTTTATTTTTGGTTATTATGAATATTAACTTTTGTAAATATGTTTCACCTCAATATGTGTAAAATCAGCTACATGTGGATAAAACTATGGGATAAGTCCAAAAAAATGTCCAAAAGACCTGAAATTATTTAATTATATAGGTTTCTATATACGTTAATAATATTATATTCAAAATTTTGGAAATTTATTACCTCTTTCATTTGATAATGACCATAATATTATTTTAAGTAATGAATAAATACAAAATGTCACTCTATTATTTTTAATATCTCCAATTTTTTTATTTTGATAAAACAAATTTATGTTCAGTTTAAAATGGTTAAATGAAATATTAATTATTTTTTTATTATAGTAAATTATTTCAATTTTTTAGTGTAATAATTACCTTAAATGCTTTCGTAATGCCAACATAACTCTTTTTCAAGTAACAGAAAAATAAAATAAATTATTTTAGAAATATTTAAAGTAAAACAATACGGAATAATTATTATAATCCAAGAATTTTGTAGATAAATATAATATATTAGTGATGTGTTAAAATATTATATTCAAAATCCATTTCTATCTTTTCTTCTTTAAATTCAAAATGTAGGAATAGTCTTGAAAATGATTTTAATGGTATCTTATGGTAAATAATATGTTTTTAAATGATTTAAAATTCCTAAAAAATATTCCTTTGGCCAATTGAATTTGATATAGTATATAATATAATCCATTTTCCAGTTATGGGTCACTTTTATTTTTATAGTAACTTTCTTGAGCCCTGAAGTGTAAAAAAATTTGATATCATGGTAATCATTAAAAGGGTTAACGAGGGATTAAGGTAAGGGTTCTTTATCTCAATATTGTTTCATTGAGACATGTTAGATGTCATTCACCTATTTATGTTTATGATTTGTATATACTACCAATTTTACATGTTATATCATGAAATATTTATATTAATGGTATTTTATGTTTCATTTTAATTTTTTTCTTTCCTATGTGTTATTATTCAAAAGTTTCCAAAGTGGTAAGTGTTTTACATTACAATATAATTTTTAATAGGATTGTTTAAAATTAAATTTTATGATGAAAAATTTATATAATATATATATCACAAATATTATTTATTTTCTTATCCTATAGTTATTTCTATAGATTACATTTTTTTACTTTCATTTTCTTCTCTCTATTTAATAAATAGTTCAAAAGAATGTTTTTAAGGAAACCTGATTTTTTTTCTATTCAGTCGGGAATAATTTTTTTTATTGTCTATATTTTCATTAAAAAATTGAGTATTTTTTTCAATATTATCCTATAATATTTTAAATTCATTTTCCCATGATTTATTTTTATATAATGGTTTAAAAGGAATCTTATTCTTTTTTTTTCAGAATGAGTTATGTTTTACAAAAGGTGT
This sequence comes from Viscum album, assembly GCA_963277665.1. NCBI lineage: Eukaryota > Viridiplantae > Streptophyta > Magnoliopsida > Santalales > Viscaceae > Viscum > Viscum album. The sequence goes on along the minus strand of OY728121.1, from coordinate 1,069,101,178 downwards.
GAATGAAATTTTTGTTTTAACATACACAACACTAACATATTTTCCCACTATCATGAATAATATTTTATTCTAAGTATATTATTAATTTTCCATTTTTTTTCCAAATAAAATGTTTTCATTAATATTTTTGATGATTTTAAATTTTAAATAAGGTATTTCAAAATGAAAAGGTTATTTTCCACAAGAAATATTCCATTGATATTTTAAATACATTTTTAACCTATGATAACATCCTTTGATGTTAATTATGATTTTATAGGGATACGATCATATGATACTACCCTTATACATTCTATGGATATTTTATGATTATGATGATGAAATATTGATAAAACCTATTATATTTTTCATCAGTTAATCTATAATGAAATGATAAATGTTATAATGATCTTGTGGCATACATATGAGTGGATTATGATTATGTGATGGGTGGGTATGTTATATCCATCCAATTAATTAGGTAAATGTTAAGGTTTTATGAGATCAAATGGTACATGGGAGGTTATCCCAAGCCAAAAATAGGGTACACATGGGATTATACCAATCTCATATCAGGTACATGGGTGGTCATCCCAAGCCGAACATTTTATGAATATATTGGTGGGTAGTATTTGAATAATATTTCTATGATTATTATCATGTCAAACTTTATGACACTATTTTATAACATGATATTATTCTAATTTTATTCTCTCATGTATTATGTTCTTTGATTCCATTATGATTCATGTATTATAAACAACTAATATTTATACCATGACTCACGATTAAGATCTATGAGTTTTGGGTATGGATTTAAAATGTTAATCTCATGTTTTCATACCCTTTTGATCACATTATGATTAAATTATCATTGATATCTCCCATTTTCACCCTTATTGAGAAATTAATCCCATCCTTTATTATATTTCCTTTTTCACATGATATTAAGAAATGTTTTAAGTTTGATATGTATAATAAGGGTTCTAGTTGTGAAGAACTTAGTAGGAGATTATGTATTTCTTTTTTGTACCAGTTTTTTATGTATATATGTTTTCAAAGACACTAACAATTTATAGTTATCTCTAGGATCATAAGGATATGCAATTAATTTTTATCTAAAATGATGTAATATTTATTTATAAAATGATTGGGTCTCCCAAAAAACACACCCAAAATGAATCAATAAATACCAAAATGTCATAATAAGACATTTGACACAAGATTAAGAAGATGGGTTGGAATTTCATCCTATATCCATTTAACATTTTCCAATTGGTTAGTTTACCAACACATGACCCCCTTCACATTTTTCTATTACATATGAAATTAATCCTCCTCAAGCCTTCATATTCATGAGGTTTCAACCATATTAGGAATACTCTAGGGAACCTATAAAGGTCCTATAAATCTTAACATAACCAAGGATACCATATGAGAGTTACATTCCCTATTCATATAATTCCTTAATTTAAACACATGGAAACCAATGACTATGGGATCAAAACACATGAATCGAAGGGGTAATGAGCATTAAAACATATTGGTAATACTCTATGGAACATATGATGGCCATCTAAATCATAAGACAACCAAGGATACCCCATGTGAGTTCTATTGGTAATTCCTATAATAATTTCATTTAAAGAAATGGAAATTAGGGACAACATAATTAAACTAAATCACTCAAAATACCACTCATTAAATAAATAATTATCACCATACTCTCAATAAAACACGAAAGATGATTTAGTTTTATTATGGGTCATATATAGGTAATCATATAACCCAAATATCACAAATCACATGAAAAATCATATAAATTGATGGGAAATAATGAGGAACACCTAACTCAACATAATATGATCTCACTCACCATAAATATCTATGTGATTTGAATCAAATATTTTGGAATCCAAAAAATTTATATAAACCCTAAATTAGTAATTTCTAGTGAAGAAAAATACTATAGTTCAAGAAATAAATAATATATTGAGGTAGAGTTTTTGAAAAACCTCTAGAAATCCATCGGAATATATGACACACTAATTTGAGCTCAAATAGAGTAGTTATCAACTTTTGAAGAGAGAGAATTGGTAAATAGAGTAGCTAAGTTGACGAGATAAATGGGGGAAGGAAATTATTTCTAACATTTAATTTAATTTAATTTATTTTATTTTTAAAAACTAAATTTTCAGCTACCATGTTTCTAGTGGCTCATGAGGTTCCTGATTGCTTAGTAGGTACATATTTTAGGGTCACTACCAGGTCAAATTCTCCCTCCACCTTTCCAACCAAGTACCTGATTCTATCTATTATAACCCTGACATATTTACCATTGAGCATGTTTTATAAAAAATTGACCTTTGGCCTCCATAAACTACTCTAACATCCAAAAACCACTAAAAGACACATGTTTCGACAAAATTTTAATCGGTTTTTAGCTCATTTTATATGGATTTTTAGAAAATCCCCACCATATAGTAGATTTTCCCTTAGATTTAACACTGAGTATCATCGATGAAAATATCTATACAATATACTCATATGTCCACCTCTCTCCACCACCTCTGCTTTGGATAAACCAATGTTCCCACTATATTTTTACTTGGATATATTCTTCCCTTAAAAACCTTCTCACTCAATTACACTAAATGAAGTAGTCCTTCCCCAAATAATGTATCAACCTACAACCTGAGATCATCATCACTATTCACATGAGATGGGTTGGGGTAATATCATTGAATATTAGATACATGTAATATGTCTTTCATCTCATAGTATCTATAAGGAATAACTAACTAATATTATACTACACCCAACCACTAGAAGAATCTAAAATGACCCAAAAAACATAGGAACAAACCTATCCTTCTTATTAATCCATCTTTGTCCCAAATGAGGTGAAACTATTAAGAATGCCTAGTATCCCACCTAAAACTATAGAGGATAGCATTAATGGTATGAATATTATTTATTCCTACTATGAATGATCACTAGACACTTCCAGATGAACCAAATATTCTCTGACATCCCCTGCACCAAACTCAATCAAATAATTAAATATTCCCTAGACTCTATCTAGTACATAGGTGATCAGTATATCCCACCATACAAGGCCTCAAAAATTTCCATCTAAATCAATTATTAATAACTATTTTTATAGGAAAACCCCATTAAGTTAATATAACTCTCCCATGAACCAATAAAATCCAGGATACATGCTCAAAGCATGTCCTTATAAATTATAAGAGAATGCTCAAATTATTCATAGTTCTATGGATGGTATATTGTACTCAAATAAACCATAGTATTCAATCCCTTCTATAATATCTTATATAATTGAGATTTAAATTGAGAATAAAATTTTATATGATAATACTAGGAACATCATGTAATTATATTATATCCCTGATATTAAGTTTTCATGACTCATCAATATATTGAGTCTCCCTAATCAGTATGTAGTGAGACACTTTAGTGAACTAATCTACTCTAAAAAATACCATATTACTGCCTTAGGGTGACCTTAGAAACCCCATCACAAAATTCATCATCCCATTTCAATTAGATAATAGATAGAGGATAAGAAGACTCATAAATCTCTAGGGATCATCCTACACCTGTAGATAATAGAGGCATCGTGAAATGAACCCCACATTTTCCTTATTTATATTAATCTGCATAAACTACCTATGGATTTCATAATGCATCTTGGTCATCCTTAAGTGAACAACCTATATTAATGTGTGTAATTCCTATATAAAATCTTCATGCATTCTCATAGGGACCAAAAATCAACCTTATATATAAAGAATCCCATCATCATCCTAGGCCCATTCTAGTGGCGGAACCCCAACTTATATGCTATCCCTTATAATAAATCAATATGAGTGAGATATCTAAATATCATTCACTCTATCAATGAGTGATGTGTTAATATTTGGATTTTTAAGTGTCACCCAACCATGATACTATTTTACATAAATATTCATCTCTATGAAAAGTGTCATCAACTATCATTAACTACTAGACTCAAGCATCACCTGAGTATGATCCTTTTGACTTATCACTTAATCCACTATGTTATACATCCCATGTTTGTATACTATCTCAATTCCAATTGATTAAATTTACTTAACCCACCTTCTCTACCTTAGTTTTGTTTATGTTGTAATAATATGTACTTCTTGCTCTTATGGTCTATATATTAGTAAAAACTCACACAAAAGGTAGTAAACACCAACATCTCAATATGTGAACCACTACTACCTAGTCAAAATAATGTGTCAGGTTGTTCTTTCCTTGAGGCCTCAAATACCTAGACCCATAAAATACCACTCTTCTAACCAAAAATATAACCACTCAAAGACCTATTCCAGATGCATCACAGTATATGGTATACTTCTTACCTAGCTCATGTAAGGTCAGGAACAATGAGGACATAAATTTTAATTTTAGAAACTATAAGTATATCTCATATGGACTATGATATAAATGTCTAATAAAGGAAAGAAGACAATGTTCTAGTTTAGACTATGTCTTGGTTTATACTATTATAGACCATGATGTAGTTAATGGGACCACATCATGGTGATGTTCATGGTTATTTACATGTTATATGATAATATTTTGTTCAAAATTATTTTCCTACCCTAAGATATCATGTTCATTTCATTATCATATAATGATAATTTATAGGAGTCTTGATGATAGAATATGAAAGGTTTAATGAGTTAAATGATTCATTATTCATTTTTATAGGTTATAAATAGTTGGTAAAATTCTCCTTTATTATAAAAAATTTATGAAATTTAAAAGGTAATTAGGAGTGTACTCTATGCATATATAAGGAGACTAATACCATGAGATGGGTGTGTGATTCCTATCATAGAATTCCCTTAAGGCTGAATTAATTTATCTCTCTATCTATCTTACTCCCTACCTACCTATACACCTCTCTTTATATTTCTATTTAAACAATTTTCTATCAAATAATAATGAATATTGGGTCCTTAAAAATAATCAATATATTTTCATAGCTTCTAGAAACCCTTAGAGGAAGGATTCCATTGGAATCTTCTCAATAATCACTAAAAAGCACTTATAGAAGTTCTTGGACATATCCAGATGGATAAATAGATAATATCCTTATTCCTTATTTATTTTATTCATTTCATTATGAATTGAAAGATAATGTAGAATAATTGGTATTGTTGTTTGTCTTATATCGTGTTTGGAAAAGAGTTATCCCTATCAAAACACATTATACCAGACCATTCAAGATTCCCCCCCCTTCTTGGTCAAGGTCATAATCCATTTTTATTATTGATAAAAATCATGAATAAATATCTTATTATATATTTATATTACTATTAATTTATAAATATCAAATAAAGACATGAACTGACCCACCGAGGCCCCTCCCAGGACAATGATAGGATGAGAGTTCCACCCTAGGCCCACCTCCAATATACTAGAGGCTTGTGACTAGCACTGAGTAGTCATATATCAAATTATCTGAGGCCTTAGAAAATATAATCCAACAAAAGATACATATCTCATGCCTATAAAATAAAAAAATACCAATAATATGCCTATATACAATCAATTAAACCTCATAAAACACATGCATGAGACATCAGGGAAAAAATACATCAACATAAAGGGAAATAAATTCATACTTCGATAAGACTCAAAATCCAATAGATATAAGACACTAGAAATCTACACCATGCTATTTATACTCTTGGAATAATCTATACCTATAATGGTCATGGACACCATAAAAGGCCACCAAGCTCTATCAAAAAACATGAAAATCATAAGGATTCAACTCTAAACAAGACACACCAACTCAACATCAAACCTGAACATCTCTGAACCTTTTCATCGACTGAAGATACATAATGTGTTTTTTCATAAATCCCATAAATGGGAGAGCATAAACATACACAATATTACACCATGAAAACCACACAAAAAAAGACATAACAAAACATTAGTACAAAACTCCCAAAATTCGTGAGTGTTTATAAGGAAGAAAATTAAGAAACCACATATTATTAATCATTAAATGTCTTGGGAGCATAGAGAGTTATTTGGAATCTATGATATAAACCTTTAATGTAATATAATATGATAAAACAGGGGATCTCAGAGCACTGGAGATTCCACCATGACTAAAGTTGATATCTGGATATATACCACATCTCGAAAGAAATCCATAGGGTGCTAAGGAGTCATAGGACTTTATGAAATCTGTACTTATCAATATCCTATCCAAAACACCACCAAAATCCCTACTCCTAATAACTATTGATGAATTATCTTTAGTCAAAGGAGTGACACTCCCTTTTTTCTATCAGTACAGTACCACTAATCAACTTTCTAAACTACAACTTCCAAGAACCCATGTAACCTATCTATAATGATTATGGGGGACCCATGCATTTACAAAATGTAGATATTAGATGAGAGAGTTCTTGTAATTTACTATGTCATCTTACTCTAAATTTTAACTAGACTGATGGTTCTACATGACCTCAGACATGCCTCTCTATATGAAAAACGTCACTAACAAGCAGTTGGGGTCTAAGGTGGTATTATGTGGAGACTATACCCCCTTGTACCAAAGTATTAATAACAACTAAAATGACCAAAAAGAAAAAACATCCACCACATCAGTGTATGAATAAATATTGAATATTTGAACGTTCTATAAAAAATCAAAAGTGGTTGTACAAGAATATAAGATTGATCACCCACTGGTCTAATCACATATATGGAATAAATAAATGAAATAAAACATAAAAATGTGGACTTACTCCCAATCCCATGCCTTCCCTCACCCTAGCCTCTAGACTATGGCCTATCATACTCGATCATTATATCACGAAACTCAACCCATCATATACCAATAACAAAGTTAGTGTCTACTCAATTAACCAAGTGAAATATTGGTCTGAGTAGGGTTTGAGTACAAAAATCAGTAGGGAACAACCAATTCAGTCCCATATACAACTGAAAATTAAGTAGCATATGAAAAATACATTCCATAAATTATAAATAAGCAACTAAATAATAAATCAATCAATAATAATCCATAGTCAATCCTTAGGTCTCTGAACTTGATTGACCATACTTGACTTGACTAGTGTTGGAGTGTCTCTAAGTAGGTCTCGATAATCATTCCAACCATAATAATGACCTAGGGGTATTTCACCCTAGTAAAAAATAATCACAAACTAGGGGATAAAATCACCCCTATATATAGTATAATGACCTATATAATTTTCTATCCATGTATCATAAGAAAGGTAATACTTCATCCCGGTATATAATGGTTCCTAGAAGCTATGCCCCTATAGTATGGGGAGTCATCCACGCCTGCCAAAGACCCCATAAACTCTGATAGCTAGTATGTGGTAGTAACTATACTCTACCCGAAAACAATATAATCCAAGATACAAATCCGTGGTATCCCTAACAATATTATAACATACCTTCATAATGGGGGAGTTTTCCTTGGAATCATAGACCTACCTAATCAAGGAGTTTTCCTCTCAATTAAAAAAATACCTCCCCAAGGGTGTTTTCCCTTTCAAATAATATAATCACCTCACCAATGATTTTTTTCATAAATATCACAACATCCATGATGTAATAATTCATTCCACATCATAACCACCACCAAGTCATTTGATAATAGTGTCACAATATCTTTTGAGCTATTTCTAAGTCATTTAAAAAAGAAAATCAAGGGTTAGTCAAATGCCGAAACCTGGCATCACTATCCATAACCCAATGAACCCCACTCAAGGTAGACACACCACCAGGGAACCAATTGGGATCCCCTAGGGTAATAAAAAAGTAGATCCACCCCACTTAGGTTCCTTGATCCAAAACATATTCCTCAAGACAATTCCCATCACATGGGGTATCACATTCTCAAATATTCCATAGTTATAACCTAGCCACATAGCCTTGTAGGTCAAGTCTCACTAGTCACATTCTATAGAGATCACTCATGGAACACCTCAATGTCTAGGTTCATTCTAGGTTATTACACACACCCCACCATAGTTAATCCAACCTATGGTTTATCTAATAAGGATAAACCTTTCTCAAGAGCCCTCAAAATGAATAATAGGTCTATCAAATTCATGTCATCTCACACCCCCTCTTAGAGGTTCCTAAGGATCAAAAGAAAACCATTTGGATCATGACTGAGGTCAATAATCCGTTGTGAAAAAATCTAATGTGGTCTTGGAACATTTTTTGGTTTATTTAGGCCACAATATTTAAATTACAGACTTGATTTAATTAAAAAATTAATTTAATTAATTTAACCAAGTTAATTCCTTAAGCGGTATGATTACGAATCACATGCACCATAAAAAAACATAATTACCTTAGGGATTATATGAAAAAACCCCTACCTCAATTAATGACATTACCCTAATTAATTCACCCCCCATCAGTTCTACCTAGGATTTCTAAGAATTTTCTAAGACCATCCAAGTTCCATTGGAAATAAAAAACACACCTAATGCCTTAACTCAAAAGAACCATAACAATTAATTTAAGCATTTATAATAAATAATACAATATAATTTAAAAAATTCAAAAGTTCTTGAAACTCACCAGATAGCCTCATCGCATCGACACCACAAAAAATACCCATAGGTGGTCCCCAATAGACCCCATCATCAAATCGAGCCAAGGAACTAACCAATAGTTCCAATTACATCATTAAATTAATTAATTTTTTAAAAACTGATAGATAATTTATATTGTGACATAACCTAACCAAATCAACAAGATTCCTCATGAAGACGACATTACAAGACATCCACTTCTTATGAATATAGAAATTCATATATTTCTCAGCCATTTCCACCATGATCCAGAAGAATTAGTTTCAAAAACTTAGCTAGGGAATAAGTGGATTATAAGAAATATATGGAAGGAATAATGAAGATCATTAGAGGGAGGAACTCATCTTGAACCACTAAAAACACTAATTAAAAGACCATAAAACTAGGGTAAGTAAGGGGGAGGAGGGGTCTTGAACCCCTAGTTCTCTTATCCAAAAACTATGGAGGAAGGGGATTCCCCTTCTAGAAACCCTAGTGGGATGAATTGTAAATTTTTATCCAAGAAACCAAACCGACTAGCTGGTGAATGCCACCGGCTAGTCGGTTGACCCTGTAGTCTTAAAGGGTCACTAGACTTGACACCTATGATTTGGTGGCCTACCAGTATCTGGATGATGGATATGGGTAGGAGAATCATCCACCCAGTATTTCTTTGGTGCTCTCCCACTATTCTTGTCCACCTTTTTACCTCCATTACATGTATAAAAACAAACATTTTAGGATTTAAAATTTTATGATTCTATTTTGAATTCCAATTCAAAATCTGGACCCTTAACTAATAGAAAATTAAAATTACTTCTGAAACCACTTTATAACATCCTATCTAGGCTCACTCTAAATAGTTACCAAACTAGTGGAACTATATGACCTCAGGCATGCCTCCTCATATTCCATAGGATACCAACTAGTAGTGTGGGTATAATGTGGTACCATTGGGAGACAATACCCCATGTATCAAAGTATCAATAACAATATAAATAACCAAAACATAAACCACATCCACCATATAGAAGTATGAATAAATTATAAATAACCAAAAATCCTATATCAAAATGAAAAGATTTTATACAAGAATATAAAACCAATCTCCCATGGGTCAATAACATATATAAAATAAAAAAAGAAATAAAAAATCAAATGATTCCCTAATCCCAATTATATAATTCACCTCATCCTTGTATCTAGATTCTAAACTATCATCCTTGATCATTATATTCCTTGCCTCGGCTCAACCTATACCTACAACTAAGTGAGAGTCTACTATGGTAACCAATTACAATAGCATCCCAAGTAGGGTGTGAGTATAAAACTCAGTAGGGAACTGCCAACATGGTACATTACATAACCAAAAATTTAGTGAGATGTGCATATGAAATTATCTAAAAAATGAATAAATAAAAAATAAACCACCTTCGATTCTTCAATATGTGGCCCTGATTGACCATACCTACTTTATCCAATGTAGGGGTAACTCTGAGTACATAGAGATGATAATTCTAAGCATAATAATTACTAGTGGCTCTTTCACACAAGTATAAAGTGATCAAAACCTAGGGGATAAACTCACCCTTTTATATAGTAAAATGACTTGGGTAATACTCTGTCTAGGTATCATAATTCATGTAATGATCCATACCATTATAAAATGTTTCCTCATTTCTGATCCCTAATAATGTGGGAGAATCGACCACACCTGCCAAAGTCCCTACAATAATTGATATCTACAATATAGAAAAAATTATCCTTTGTAGTGAACCTATATAATTCCTGATCTAAATCCATGATATCCTCAAAATTGTATAACAATCCTCCCTAATATTGTATTTCTATTTAGTATCATATACCTACCTATTAGATGATTTTTATTTAGTATCACAGACCTCCCACTCTAGGAGTTTTCCTTTTAATTAAAAGAACCACCACACCAATGTCATTTTCAATTTCAAATATTATAAAGTCCACCCCAATGCCTTTTTATATAAATTTCACAACCATAATGAGGGTGAATTTCATATCACATTATAACTTCCACCAAGGATTATGCTAATCATTTCATGACTACCTCTCTAGAAATTTACAAGTCATTCATAAAAAATTATAATAAAGTGTTTATAGAACACCTAAACTTGTCTCACTATCCACATCCCATTCACACCTACTCAGGGTCGACCCATCACTGGGAACCAAAATGAGGTTTCCTAGGGTAACACAAAAGTGGAGGCACCCCACATTGGTTCCTCAATCCAAAACATAAGCTTAAAACTTTTGTCTCTCAAACAGGGTTTCATGTTCCCTAACCATGTCATAATTATAACCTAGATTTATGGACTCAAAGGCAAAGTATCCCTAGTTATAGTTTATATAGATGGATCATATCCCCCCTCAATGTCTAGGTTCATGATTATGGTCTACATACACCACAAAAGTCTATGCCCCCAATGGTTTATCCACTCAGGTTAAACCTATCTAAAGGTGCCTTGTATGGAATAATATATAGAAACTCATACTTTTAAAACATATATATTACATCTTATTATATTAATATTCATTACATTACATAAATATAAATGCTAGGATCATATAATTATAGTATCTTTAGAAACTTGGATACATAATAAACTTTTTCATAAGTGTACTACATCATCTCCCACTCAAATATTAATAACTAGAAGCCTTATTAGAAATATCATACTTAATACCTTTTTCCATAACTTGGGTAAAAGAAACATAATAAAGGGTGATATTAGATTCTTAGTAAGGTTAAACAAGGGAGATATCAACATAACACCAGCATAAGGGTATGAGAATATGAGAATATATTTGAAAACCCAAACCCTGTATATCATAGATCAAAATATTGAGTCATTTCATAAATATTGGAAGTTCGTAAGACATGAATCATAAAGGAATCAAATACAATGATCCATGAGCGAATAAAATTGTCATAAGACATATGTTTATGGCATTCAGATAAGTATAGAAAATCATTTCCTTAGTAGTTAAGGTTCACGACCAAGATTATAATAGTGGATTGGGTTCACTCACCAAACCATCACAGTATTCACCATTCACTCCCAAGACTTCCATAGTGAAAAAATTACTTACTACACTAGGTTCACTTCCCATTCTAGTATTATTTATGTCACGAGATATAAATATTTACCTAATGCATTTGAGGTCTATATAATTCAATCCCCACACATCACATAATTAAAATTATATATATATGTTCCACAAGATCAGAAAACATTAATAATATTAAAACCCATCAAAATAAATGGGTTTCATAAACATTTCATCATACTATAAACCATGTATAAGAAAATTATTTCATAAATATTTCAATATTTCATCATAACATAGCCTATGGAAAAGGAAATGGTTCATAAACAGTTCATCATAGCATAACCCATGGAAACAGAATGGGTTCATAAACATCTTTTCATCATAAACATAAACCATCCAGATAAATAATAAGGATGATATCCTTTGATAATTTACCCATTAAATCATAAGTGAAATCATGGGTTTTTTTCTTTGATGAATATAAATATAATTATAATATCATTAAAACTTTCATGAGGAAAATAAATTTCCACATTGAAAAACACTTTTCAAAAACTAAAACATCCCAAAATATTATGAAAATACATTTATTTCAAAATTTACATGTAATATTATAAAGGAGGATTTATATTATTGATCATTAATGAAGGTAGGTAATTTTATTTATGTCATACAATTTAAAATAAATCATTCATTTCTCACTTTTAAAAAAATTTAAAAGTACCTTGTTCAGGAAACATAAAGAAGATTAGTTTGAAACTATTTTTTAAAAACTCAAACATGGGTGAAAAATAACTTTTAAAAAGTATTTTAGAATAATAAAAACATTATTCAAACATTTTTGAAAACATGGACATCCAAGAGAAAGGATTTTTGAGTGAAGAGGTAAATGAAGTTAGGTTTCCTTTAAACATTATTTCAGTATCTTGAGTTTGTAAAGATAATTTAATTTTCAAGAAAACATTTTATTTAAAAATATAACCTAAGGATAAAAAAATTAATAGGAATATTGAGATATGGATCACAATATTTCATCAACATAACTTAATCATAATCAATCCTGATTAAACAATGAGATTGTAACATAAAACCCTTACCAATTTGGAAACATTGGAATCATGAGAATAATGTTGTAAATAACCTTATATGGATATGTAAATACCCATAACATTCATAAGAATAATAATGAAATAAATTAATGGATTTATATACACCACATAAAAGAAATAAGTTGTGAACATGGTATGTGTCACATAGATATAAAAGTGAGACAAAAGTCATTTACCTAATGTATGACTTCCTTCATATGTGTGTGAAAATTCTGTATAATAAATATATATTTCTTATAAATATATTATTGAACCATACACACATATATATAATACGATATATTATTTACTTATAACATTTTATCACCTGTTTATTAATAATTACTTATTGAAACCACTTTTTCAAGTGATATATGCTTCATTTTTTATGTATATTTTGGTTTGATAGTTTTGACCCTGGTAATTTAATCATGGTTACATCATATAATTTTTTTAATAATGATATAAATGTCATATATATATATATATTATACATATTTATAATCATTCATAAAATATATAGATAGAAAAATGAATTACATAGTTCATGGAGACGTTAAGTCGTACGTACACATGAACATTATTTTCACATTTCTAAATATGAAATTAAATAAAGGTAAATATTAGCTGAACATTAAAAAATAACTATTATATCATAAAAATATATATTAATTAAATATATCCTTATGACCATCCAAGTAAAATGGAAATGAAAAACAAATCACATCATTTCGTAGAGGTGGTAGTCCACACGTATACACTGGCGATGTTATTGTTTTCCCACAGATTGGAAGTTAATAAGGCTGATGTTATATTATAATTCTATATTTATAATTATTTCATAATTATAATATATAAAAATTAATCCCATAATAATAACAATCCATGAAATATGGTGGTGGAAAATGAATTGTTTCGCTACGTGGAGACGACAAGTCGTACATATGCAGGAGCGATACTTTCACTTCTCATTTGATTTGAAAGAGGGTGGATAATGGTGATTTAATAATCGTAATAAAATTTAAGTATATTTAATATTATAATTTATTATTTTATGATAAATACCATAGATTTATAGAAGGTAAATAAAAATTAAAAAGATAGTGATCGGTTAAGGTGATTACCTTTTCTTCAGAAGAACTCCTTTTGATATCATCTTAAGGATCCTATGGTTGGTATTTTGGGAAGAAAAGAACCAATATAATGTGTATAAGAAAGTTGATAATGGATTTTGGTATGTTATGGTTGATTTAAAAGCCTCAATGTAGAGTGAAGAAGAGAAAGGTGGGGCCCCTTTTATAATTGATGGGAGGGGCACTCTTTAGATATCTATAAACATTAAAATATATTAAAATAATTACAAAGAAAATTTATTCCAAATAGAAATTTATTTGAATATAAGGTAGTATGGTGTTGTAATATCATATGAAAATAAAATTTTCCTAGTTTTTTTTCATTTTATGCCTTATCATTTTGATTAACCGCATGGTTGACAAATTTTAACCTGAACTGTGGTAATGTCTTTTTTACACTAAAATGGTTGTATTTTTACCTATAAGGTACCAATTGGTTCATACATGTTAAAGGGATAAAATTTTAGATTATATATTATCCACATTTTCCCATTTAAATATTTTTATTATTTTAAAATAATTTAATAAAATATCATTTTTATAAAATATCCTTAGTATCATTTTTGACACTATTCATTTAATTTGACTTAAAATAGATGAATAAAGAGTTGTAATTAAAATATAATAATTTTACAAGAAAATAATATGTTATATTTATCTATAAAACGCATTTAACACTATAAATCACTCAAATTATATTACTTTTAATATTTTTAAAATCATTTATTTATTTTACTATTAATTGAATAAATAATGTATTAGAGTTGCACAAGATTTAAGGAAATTATTTAATCACCAAAATTTAAAAATAAATTAATACCAGGAATATAATTTCATTATTAACAAAGTAGATATTTATATTAATTCATAAATATCTTTTGTAACTATTTTAACACATAAGAGATATTTAAAACTAAGAGAGTGACATTTTGTAACTTTCTTTACTTTAAATATTATATAGGTCATTTTAATAGAAAAGTGTATATTTAAAAAATAAAATTTGAGACTAAGGGGATAAGGATAGAATTAAATTCATCCAATAAAAATTAGAATGGAATATTATGGTCTTATCCCTTATTTTTAACCTAGATTAACCCAATTTACCCTTCACTGCAGTGAAAAATTTTATCACAGTAACTATTCCTATTGACCAAAAATAAAAAGGGCCTATTTATAAAATTTTAGCTTCCTAATGTAAAATAAGGAATAAATTTTTAATTATTTAGTTTATATATGTGTCAGAAATTAATTTTAATAATATCTATGAAAAATATGATGAATACCACTTTTTAGAAAAAACATTTTTAAGTATAAAACAAGATTTATTCTTATCCCATGGTTAGAGAGATATTATATTAATGTTAAAACATGTGATTGGATATATAATATGTAAATTTATTTAAATACATCAATAAATAGTTATTAATTTATTTTATTACTATAAAATATATAGCTCTTATAAAAAGTTTGTTTATAATAACATATTTTTTTTATTTTTAAATGTTTTTTATTTTTACATTTAATTGATTGATAACCAAAGAAATAATTTTATACATATGTAACCATAAATTTTTCATAATTTATTTAGTATTATTAATACCCTATAATATAATTTCTATGTGACAACTATCACATAATAATATTTTAACAGTATATCGTGGTTCATTTATACTAGGTGTTGCGTGTAACAAAAGATATCAAAGAAATCACATTATTTAAAGAGAAATATATTCTAAAATATCAGGTTGTTATATTATACCCAATATAAAATGAATTTTAATATTTAAATTAATCACTTATATATAATTTTTTGTTATCTATATTTCATTACGTCCTTCGGTTCCCAAGTAGCTTCTATAAATTTATGATTTCTCGAGTGAAATTTAACCATGTGAGTAGTATTATTCCTAAGAACTTTGTATCTATGATCCACGATTTCTATTTGTTATTATTAATAGGTAATATTATTATCTAATTCTAAAACCTATGATTTTAGTACATATTAAGGTTCAAGTTTGTACTTTATTTGGAGAGATACATGGAACATGTCGTGAACTTGGGAGGGGTTTGTTGGAAGTGTCAAGAGGTAATATTCTATCTCTAATCTATCAAGAATCATGAAAGGGAAAATATAATTAGGTAACAATTTTCCCTTATTTTTAAATCACATAACCTCATTATATGGATAAATTCTATGAAAAACCTTCTCACCAACTTCAAATTCCAGATCACACTGATATTTGTAAACATAACTTTTCTATCAAATTTGACTTGCCTTGATGAGTTGTTGAACGGATTTGACTTTCTATTCCATTTCCTATACAAACTCAAGACCTAATATCTTTCTTTCTCAAACTTCATCCTATCATATTTTAGTTCTAAACATCTTTCCATAGTGTGGTTTATAAGGATCCATCTAAGTACTCGAGTAAAACCTATTATTTTAAGAAAACTCGATTAGAGGAAGGTTTTGATCCCAAATACAATTAAAATACATAGAAAAAGATCCCAAAATTCCCTATAGATATTTAATAGTTCTCTCAGATAGACCATATATCTAATAATGATACGCCAAACTAAAACTCAACTATGTATCTAAATCCTACTTAAGACTTTTTCATAACATCAAGGTAAAACTCAGATCCCAATCAGATACAACATAATTTGGTACTCCTTGTAACCTTACGAATTAATGTATATTATAGAAATTTAATCAAGAGATAATTCATATCTAATGGAAATTAAGTGTGATAACTTAATAAGGTGGCTGAATACAACCCAAAATGGAATTATAACCATTAGAATTTTTTAGAGCCTAAAAAAGGCTATAGTGATGTTTTCCCATTTCTATTCTGGTATGGGTAATAGTTGTGAAATCCCATTACACTTTTTTCTCTTAGACATAGAATGATGACCCACTAATAACTAAGATACATACTCTACAATATCTCTCTTCATGTTTTCTTATTTAAAATACTCTTTTATATATCTTTACACCTTCATACTTCCAGGATAAAGACTAAATAATAAACTATGATCCTCATCCAATATCTCATTTTTTAAATATGGTATGTGATAATCAGATACATGAAACCTAAACCATATCATTCAATAATAATCAAGGATAAATTGAGTAAAATTTATCATGTTAATTTGAAGCACTATATCTTCCTTCTACACCTCCTTAATCCTTACATGGATAGATGGTTAAACACTCATTTGAGAAAGATAATATTTATCCCCTTACTTCAAAATTTCTAGATCCTTCCATTGAAAATCTAGAATTATTGGATCTTTTTTATCTTCATCATAGATAAGGTAGAATTATCCTTTTAACTCATAGAATTTCCACCTTTTTCTCTTTCCTAGGGCAGTAATATAATGAGTAGTCATAAAATTTAATCAACTCCAACCATCTTATTAGACACATATTATACTCTTTCTAAGTGAATATACACTTTAAAATTTCAAGATTAGTATATATATCACACATATATCCAGAAAGATAATTCCTCTATATATTTAATGGAAAAATTACTATAGATAACTCTAAATCATGAGTTTTGGTAATTTTTATCATGAACATTCATTTGGCGTGAGGAATATGTTATCACCATATCATTCTACATGAGAATGCATCAAAGTGACGTATTGGATACATCAATATAGATTAAAAACCCTTTACTGCGGTAGGGTAAGGTAAGAATAGTTTCAATAACTAACCTTCTCTTCAGTTCCATGAAATTTTATTCACATTCATCTATCTAAAGAGACTCAGATCCCTTCTGAACTGACTTGGTTAGTGGATTAGATAGTCATGATAATTTTTCCATAAAAACTGATAATATCCAAACACACCAAGAAAACTATTGACCTTAGTAAAAGTTCTTTTTCAAGGGGAAACATTTAATAACTTCTTTCATTGAAGGATAAACTAATATAACCACACTTGAGATTATATAACCAAATAATGAATATTTCTTAATCCAAAATTCACACTTGGAAAATTTTTCATAAAGATTTTCATTCCTCAGGGTCTTCATCATAATTATCAAATGATCTTCCATCACTTCCTTGCACTTGGAATAAATAAGAACATCATTTATAAACACTTCCAAAAACCGATCAATGTAATATCTAAAGACTCTATTTATTAAATCCATTAAGAGAGTGTAAAGACCTGTAAATTCCAAGGAATTTTTTTTTAATTTTATTTGGAATTTTACAAGAACGCAGTTTCTGACGGCACCTGATTCCGAGGCCCGGTGTGCCCGGAATCATTTTCCGAAGTTTGGATCGGGTACGTTCAGTGAACGGACGAGCGGGTTTTTCTAACTTTTGAACCAGTGCTCGGAATCGAATTCTGAGGGCACTAATGGAATCGCAGCGCCGATAATTTCTTAGAAACGCCTCTTCTGGAGTTGTTTTTTCTCGGGTGTGGTTTTTAATTTTTGGGCTTAAAGTTAAGAAATAAAATAAATTGTACGACAAACTTTATTTTATTTCACTTAAGCCACTTGGAAGCCACTTGAAGCCACTTAAAGTGGCTTAAGCTGAGTTGATCCGGATAGGGTGCTATCCAAAAATATCCTACCCTCTTGGTAGGATATTTGTAGGGTGGGGCCCGCATGAGCCCCACCGTTTCTTTTTCGCTAAGTAACGCACCCTCGAAAACCCGTCATTATGAAAGTAAACTGACGCGTTTTCTTAATTTCTTAACGCACCAATTAATTGGGTGGTTTTATTCGTTGAATTAATTAGGCGGTTTTCTTCGTTGAATTAATTGGGCAGTTTATTTCATTGAATTAATTCTACGAATTAATGGGTCGTTACTTGTCTCTTTTTCGTTTCTTAACCAGTTTGAAATCCGTTGGCGTTGTAATAAAATAAGACCAACGCCACATCTTGAGGATTACACGTTGGGAGGCTTTTGACAGAATTTTTGTGCCTTCACCCTTCGTCGCGAAGAACGTGAAGAACGCGAAGAACGCGAAGAACGCTGAAACCGCGGAAATCGATGACGCGACGCCGTGTGCCGTGACGCCGACATTTCCTCTTACGCGACGTTCTTCTGCGATGTTCCTTCATCCGCAATGAAATCTTTGATCTTCTGTTTGAGGTAAGAGATTTCGGGTTTCTTTTAAAACTCCTTAGTGGTTTTTAACAACGCACAGATTTAATTATTAAAATTAAATATGTTGTTCTTGAACCTCGGATTTCATCGACGCGCACCATATTCCGCGATGACGCGACGCCCTTCCGTGACGACTCGACGCCCTTCCGCGATGACACGATTCCTTCCGCGACGCGACGATCGCCTCCTTCCGCGGCGATCAAATCCGCGAAGAACCCGCGTGCGACGACTTGACGAGGTAGGGGTTGTTGTGAATATTTTATTTTCCCTTGAATGTTTCTTTTATATAAAAAACTGGTTTCATAAGAACAATTTTAATTTATTAAAATTGTTGTTTCATGTGTTGAATAAATTCTCCTGACTGCTATTATCTAACGCGGAGGGTGCAGGCAAAACGAACACGGCCCGACAACCCTCCGCCGTTCTTCGTGGTTGTACGGATTTGGCGGGCGACGAAAAAACGTGACAAAAGGGCGATTTGATGATCCCGCAGTGAAGAACGGAACCCGGGAGGAACAACGGCGCAGACGGGAAGGAAAACGGACCACCGGAGCAACTCCGGTGGCCCGCGGAAGCTACCGGTGGCGCGGGTCGTTGGCGCGGCGGTGCCGGAGGCCGGAGGCGGCGGCCAACGGACCCGCGGCCACACGGGTATGGCTCGCACTCATGGGACGCGGCGACATGCCGCGTTCATTGATCCATCGCGGCCCCTCAGCACCTCCAACCCGCGGGGGCAGCGCCCCGCGGCTTCCGCCCTGCTCGGCCGCTCGGCCGAGCCGAGCCGGACCGGGTCCGGCCGGGTCGGACCGGGTCGGGTCGACCCGGTTCGGCCGACCCAGGGGGGGTCGGGCCGGGTTGGCCCGGGCCCAGACCCCCGTCTTCGGACCGTTTCGGTCTTTTTCCCATAACATGAGCTACGGGCCTCCGAACGACGCTCCGTTAGCGGAAACGCGATCCTTGGAAAGAGACGGTCGTTTCGGTATATCACACTCAAGGTTTCAGAATAGTTTGGATTCGGCCGGGTTGGTTCATCCACGAAACCAACCGGGCCCTCGGAGCAGAAACACTAATATCTTGAGCTCCGGACGTCCGATTGACGTGCCGTCGACCTTGATGGATTCCTCTAAGGGAGACAGATCTTTTGTCTTACTCCGCTCGAGGTTTGGACACAGTTGGAGTACGGTCGGGATGGTTTTAACTTAAAAACCAACCGGGCCCCCGGGACGAAAAAGCCAATAACTTCCAGACCGGACATCCGATTGACGCGCCGTCTGTTGAGTTGCGTTCCTGTTGACGATACAGAACTTTTGGAATCCTCCGCCTAGTTTTTGGATGCAGTTGGGTTATAGCCGGGTTGGATTGTGCCGAAATCCAACCGGGCCCCTGGAATGGAGAAAGATGATATCTTTCAGACCAGATGTCCATTTGACGAACCGTCAGCGGTGTTGGTGATCACGTTGAGAAACGGTCCCTATGAGTATACCCTATGAGTGTTCGGGATATAGTTGAGTTATGGCCGGGCTGGTTCACACACGAAACCAACCGGGCCCCGGGGACGAAAAGGCTAATAACTCACAGACCGAGCGTCCGATTGACGCGCCGACTGTTGCGTTGAGACCCCTATGACGAGGCAGTCCTTTGAAATACTTC
The DNA here is from genome assembly GCA_963277665.1 of Viscum album. Taxonomy (NCBI): domain Eukaryota; kingdom Viridiplantae; phylum Streptophyta; class Magnoliopsida; order Santalales; family Viscaceae; genus Viscum; species Viscum album. The sequence goes on along the minus strand of OY728121.1, from coordinate 1,069,080,468 downwards.
TTCGTGGGACTTTGTGATACTTGGAGTATCGACCAGTAGCTCGTGGAGCGGACCCTCCCGGAGACGAGCGTGCGGAGTACGGAGACCGTGTAGCCGGCTGAGACCTGACGACTGCTTGACCGACTCGACTTGGAGTGAGTCGACTAGCCCAGTGGACGGAGCGCCCGGTATTTGGCGGCAGACCCACGACGGACGGAGCGCCCGGTAGTTGGCCGCAGACCCGTGGTACTCGACAGGAGGAGTACCTCTGTAGGCTATTAGGGGGAGCGCCCGGTATTTGGCGACAAACCCACAGCGGACGGAGCGCCCGGTAGTTGGCCGCAGACCCACGGTACTCGACAGGAGGAGTACCTCAGCAGTCTTAGGTTAGTGAGCAGTACCTCAGAGTTGTGACAGGACCACTGTACACTCCAGAGACGGGGCTCTTCAGCAGTTACGGTTTCGATAATGAAAATCCTGGTTGAGATGAATCTTTTGACCTTTGTGTATACCTCATGATTGAGATGGGTCGCTTGATAACTTAGGTATATGTATGGGCATATACCTGGGTAGTGGTTATCCGTTGATTTCACAATCCTTGTGTTTCCTCATGATTGAGATGGGTTACTTGATAACTTAGGTATATGTATGGGCATATATCTAAGTAGAGGTTATCTGTTGAGATCTTCTTGTGGTTATCCTTGTTGGTTTAGTGAGACCTTGAGGGTCTCGGGGTCCCTACTGAGTATCGTTATACTCACCCCTGCATGGGCTATGCCCGCACCTCGTTGTGTTGGTTGTAGACGACGACAGTGCTGACGGAGGCCGAGTGTTCGAGAAGGTGGACTACACGACGAGTCAGTACCCAGAGGTGGACTACACGACAAGTCAGTATCCGGAGGTGGACTTCACGACGAGATGACACACGGAGGAGGTTGACGGGCGAGGGCGTTGTGGAGGCTATCTGTAGCTACCGTTCAGGTAGGATCCGTGGTGGATGACCCAGGAGCTGCGCCATCTGTACCTACCCTTCAGGTAGGATCCGAGGAGGACGACCCAGGAGCTGCTTCCGTCCTTCCAGCTGTTGTCTTTTCTGTTGTACTTGTTGATTTGTAGTTGTACTTTCTTTTGGGTTTGTATTCTGGCCCATTTACTTTTCAGCACTTCTCTTGTACTTAGTGTTTACTTTTTTTTCCTCTTGCTTACTCTGTGGTGCTTGTTTTCTTTTATAAAGGAAATGCCTTCCCAGAAATCTTCGATCTTCTGTTTGAGGTAAGAGATTTCGGGTTTCTTTTAAAACTCATTTGTGGTTTTTAAAAACGCACGGATTTAATTATTAAAATTAAATCTATTGTTCTTGAACCTCGGAGTTCGTCGACGCGCACCGTATTCTGCGACGACGCGACGCCCTTCCGCGAAGACGCGACGCCCTTCCGCGATGACGCGACGCCTTCCGCGATGCGACGATCGCCTCCTTCCGCGGCGATCAAATCCGCGAAGAACCCGCGTGCGACGAATTGACGAGGTAGGGGTTGTTGTGAATATTTTATTTTCCCGTGAACGTTTCTTTTAAATTAAAAAACCGGTTTCATAAGAACAATTTTAATTTATTAAAATTGTTGTTTCACGTGTTGAATAAATTCTCTCGACTGTTATTATCTAATGCGGAGGGTGCGGGCCAAACGAACATGGCCCGACAACCCTCCGCTGTTCTTCGTGGTTGTGCGGATTTGGTGGGCGACGACAAAACGTGACGCAAGGGCGATTTGATGACCCCGCAGTAAAGAACGGAACCCATGAGGAACAACGGCGTAGACGGGAAGGAAAAAGGACCACCAGAGCAACTCCAGTGGCCTGCGGAAGCTACCGGTGGCACGGGTCGCCGGCGGCTGCCAACGGACCCGCGGCTGCGCGGGTCCGGATCACACGCACAGGACGAGGCGAGCGGGGCCGCGACACCTCCAACCCGCGGGGGCAGCGCCCCGCGGCTTCCGCCCTGCTCGGCCGCTCGGCTGAGTCGAGCCGGACCGGCCGGCCGAGCCGGGCCGCGCCCTGGGCAGGCCGGACCGGGTCCGACCGGGTTGGACCAGGTCGGGTCGACCCGGTTCGGGTCAGCCTGGTTCGGCCGACCCAGGGGGGGTCGGCCCAGGCCCAGACCCCCATCTTCGGACCGTTTTCGGTCTTTTGCCCATAACTTGAGCTACGGGCCTCCGAATGACACGCCGTCAGCGGCAACGCGATCGTTGGAACGAGACAGTCGTTTCGGTATATCGCACTCAAGGTTTAAGAATACTTTGGGTTCGGCCGGGTTGGTTCATCCACAAAACCAACCGGGCCCTCGGAGCGGAAACACTCATATCTTGAGCTCCGGACGTCCGATTGACGTGCCGTCGACCTTGATGGATTCCTCTAAGGGAGACGGATCTTTTGGCTTACTCCACTCGAGGTATGGATGCAGTTGGAGTACGTTCGGGATGGTTTTAACTTAAAAACCAACCGGGCCCCCGGGATGAAAAAGCCAATAACTTCCAGACCGGGCATCCGATTGACGCGCCGTCTGTTGCGTTGCGTTCCTGTTGACGATACGGAACTTTTGGCATCCTCTGCCGAGTTTTTGGATGCAGTTGGGTTATAGCCGGGTTGGATTGTGCCGAAATCCAACCGGGCCCCTGGAACGGAGAAAGATGATATCTTTCAGACCAGACGTCCATTTGATGAACCGTCAGCGGTGTTGGTGATCACGTTGAGAAACGGTCCCTATGAGTATACCCTATTAGTGTTCGGGGTATAGTTGAGTTACGGCCGGGCTGGTTCGCACACGAAACCAACCGGGCCCCGAGGACGAAAAGGCTAATAACTCACAGACCGGGCATCCGATTGACGCGCCGACTGTTGCGTTGAGACCCCTATGACGAGGCGGTCCTTTGAAATACTTCTTCGTGGGACTTTGTGATACTTGGAGTATCAACAAATAGCTCATGGAGCGGACCCTCCCGGAGACGAGCTTGCGGAGTACGAAGACCGTGTAGCCGGCTGAGACCTGATGACTGCTTGACCGACTCGACTTGGAGTGAGTCGACTAGCCCAGTGGACGGAGCGCCCGGTATTTGGCGGCAGACCCACGGCGGACGGAGCGCCCGGTAGTTGGCCGCAAACCCGCGTTACTCGACAGGAGGAGTACCTCTGTAGGCTATTAGGGGGAGCGCCCGATATTTGGTGACAGACCCACAGCGGATGGAGCGCCCGGTAGTTGGCCGCAGACCCGCGGTACTCGATAGGAGGAGTACCTCAGCAGTCTTAGGTTAGTGAGCAGTACCTCAGAGTCGTGACAGGACCACTGTACACTCCAGAGACGGGGCTCTTCAGCAGTTATAGTTTCGATAATGAAAATCCTAGTTGAGCTGAATCTTTTGACCTTTGTGTATACCTCAGGATTGAGATGGGTCGCTTGATAACTTAGGTATATGTATGGGCATATACCTGGGTAGTGGTTATCCATTGATTTCACAATCCTTGTGTTTCCTCATGATTGAGATGAGTTACTTGATAACTTAGGTATATGTATGGGCATATATCTAAGTAGAGGTTATCTGTTGAGATCTTCTTGTGGTTATCCTTGTTGGTTTAGTGAGACCTTGAGGGTCTCGGGGTCCCTACTGAGTATCGTTATACTCACCCCTGAACGGGCTATGCCCGCACCTCGTTGTGTTGGTTGCAGACGACGACAGTGCTGACGGAGGCCGAGTGTTCGAGAAGGTGGACTACACGACGAGTCAGTACCCGGAGGTGGAATACACGACAAGTCAGTATCCGGAGGTGGACTTCGCGACGAGACGACACACGGAGAAGGTTGACGGGTGAGGGCGTTGTGGAGGCTATCTGTACCTACCCATTAGGTAGGATCCGTGGTGGACGACCCAGGAGCTGCGCCATCTGTACCTACCCTTCAGGTAGGATCCGAGGAGGACGACCAAGGAGCTGCTTCCGTCCTTCCAGTTGTTGTCTTTTCTGTTGTACTTGTTCAGTTGTAGTTGTACTTTCTTTTGAGTTTGTATTCTGGCCGATTTACTTTTCAGCACTTCACTTGTACTTAGTTTTTACTTTTTTTTCCGCTTGCTTACTCTGTGGTGCTTGTTTTCTTTTATAAAGGCAATGCCTTCCCAGAAATCTTCGATCTTCTGTTTGAGGTAAGATATTTCGGGTTTCTTTTTAAAACTCCTTTGTGGTTTTTAACAACGCACAGATTTAATTATTAAAATTAAATCTGTTGTTCTTGAACCTCGGAGTTCGTCGACGTGCACCGTATTCTGCGATGACGCGACGCCCTTCCGCGACGACGCGACGCCCTTCCGCGACGACACGACGCCCTTCCGCGACGACGCGACGCCTTCCGCGACGCGACGATCGCCTCCTTCCGCGGCGATCAAATCCGCGAAGAACCCGCGTGCGAAGACTTGACGAGGTAGGGGTTGTTGTGAATATTTTATTTTCCCATGAACGTTTCTTTTAAATTAAAAAACCGGTTTCATAAGAACAATTTTAATTTATTAAAATTGTTGTTTCACGTGTTGAATAAATTCTCCCGACTGTTATTATCTAACGCGGAGGGTGCGGGCCAAACGAACACGGTCCTACAACCCTCCTCCGTTCTTCGTGGTTGAGCGGATTTGGCGGGCGACGACAAAACGTGACGTAAGAGCGATTTGATGATCCCGCAGTGAAGAACGGAACCCAGGAGGAACAGCGGCGTAGACGGGAAGGAAAACGGACTACCGGAGCAACTCCGGTGGCCCGCGGAAGCTACCGGCGGCACGGGCCGCTAGCGCGGCAGCGCCGACAGTGGCCAACAGACCCGCGGCCGTGCGGGTCTGGCTTGCACGCACGGGACGCGACGACATGCCGCGTCCGTTGATCCATCGCGGCCCCGCGCGGGGCCGCGACACCTCCAACCCGCGGGGGAAGCGCCCCGCGGCTTCCGCCCTGCTCGGCCACTCAGCCGAGTCGAGCCGGAACGGGTCCGGCCGGGTTGGACCGGGTCGGGTCGAACCGGTTCGGGTCGACCTAGGGGGGGTTGGGCCGGGTCGGCCCGGGCCCAGACCCCCGTCTTCGGACCATTTTCGGTCTTTTGCCCGTAACTTGAGCTATGGGACTCCGAACGACGTGCTGTCAGTGGCAACGCGATCCTTGGAACGAGATGGTCGTTTCAGTATATCGCACTCAATGTTTCAGAATACTTTGGGTTCGGCCGGGTTGGTTCATCCACGAAACCAACCGGGCCCTCGGAGCAGAAACACTCATATCTTGAGCTCCGGACGTCCGATTGACGTGCCGTCGACCTTGATGGATTCCTCTAAGGTATAAGGATCTTTTGTCTTACTCCGCTCGAGGTTTGGACGCAGTTGGAGTACGGTCGGGATGGTTTTAACTTAAAAACCAACCGGGCCCCCGCGATGAAAAAGCCAATAACTTCCAGACTGGGCATCCGATTGACGCGCCGTCTGTTGCATTGCGTTCCTGTTAACGATATGGAACTTTTGACATCCTCCGCCGAGTTTTTGGATGCAGTTGGGTTATAGCCGGGTTGGATTGTGGCGAAATCCAACCGGGCCCCTGGAACGGAGAAAGATCATATCTTTCAGACCAGAAGTCCATTTGACGAACCGCCAGCAGTGTTGGTGATCACGTTGAGAAACGGTCCCTATGAGTATACCCTATGAGTGTTCGGGGTATAGTTGAGTTACGGCCGGGCTGGTTCGCACACGAAACCAACCGGGCCCCGGGGACGAAAAGGCTAATAACTCACAGACCGGGCGTCTGATTGACGCGCCGACTATTGCGTTGAGACCCCTATGACGAGGTGGTCCTTTGAAATACTTCTTCGTGGGACTTTGTGATACTTGGAGTATCGACCAGTAGCTCGTGGAGCGGACCCTCCCGGAGACGAGCGTGCGGAGTACAGAGACCGTGTAGCCGGCTGAGACCTGACGACTTCTTGAACGATTCGACTTGGAGTGAGTCGACTAGCCCAGTGGACGGAGCGCCCGGTATTTGGCGGCAGACCCACGGTGGACGGAGCGCCCGGTAGTTGGCCGCAGACCCGTGATAATCGATAGGAGGAGTACCTCTATAGGCTATTAGGGGGAGCACCCGATATTTGGCGACAGACCCACAGCGGACGGAGCGCCCGGTAGTTGGACGCAGACCCGCGGTACTCGACAGGAGGAGTACCTCAGCAGTCTTAGGTTAGTGAGAAGTACCTCATAGTTGTGACAGGACCACTGTACACTCCAGAGACGGGGCTCTTCAGCAGTTATGGTTTCGATAATGAAAATCCTGGTTGAGATGAATCTTTTGACCTTTGTGTATACCTCATGATTGAGATGGGTCGCTTGATAACTTAGGTATATGTATGGGCATATACCTGGGTAGTGGTTATCCGTTGATTTCACAATACTTGTGTTTCCTCATGATTGAGATGGGTTACTTGATAACTTAGGTATATGTATGGGCATATATCTAAGTAGAGGTTATCTGTTGAGATCTTCTTGTGGTTATCCTTGTTGGTTTAGTGAGACCTTGAGGGTCTCGAGGTCCCTACTGAGTATCGTTATACTCACCCCTGCACGGGCTATGCCCGCACCTCGTTGTGTTGGTTGCAGACGACGACAGTGCTGACAGAGGTCGAGTGTTTGAGAAGGTGGACTACACGACGAGTCAGTACCCGGAGGTGGACTACACGACAAGTCAGTATCCGGAGGTGGACTTCGCGACGAGACGACACACGGAGGAGGTTGAAGGGCGAGGGCGTTGTGGAGGCTATCTGTACCCACCCTTGAGGTAGGATCCGTGGTGGACGACCCAGGAGCTGCGCCATCTGTACCTACCCTTCAGGTGGGATCCGAGGAGGACGACCCAGGAGCTGCTTCCGTCCTTCCAGCTATTGTCTTTTCTGTTGTACTTGTTCAGTTGTAGTTGTACTTTCTTTTGGGTTTGTATTCTGGCCCATTTACTTTTCAACACTTCTCTTGTACTTAGTGTTTACTTTTTTTTCCGCTTGCTTACTCTATGGTGCTTGTTTTGTTTTATAAAGGCAATGCCTTCCCAGACATCGGGATTTACGCCTTTGGTGCTAGTCGCCAGCCCCTGGCCTATGGAAGGCAGGCTTGGGGTAGTCACGGCACGGGCCCCGAGGACGGGTCGTGACAGAGAGTGTGTGTTTTATTAATACCAATTGGAATAACTATAAAATAATTGTTCCCACACCATGTATTAAATGTTTTATTGGATATATTCACCTAATTTACCCTTAATTGATGATATATATAATTAAGGTAAATCATAGAAAATAATTTAGCTACATGTAGTTGATCAAAAAAGTTATCAATACATGGTAGATGATAATTTGTATTGATTGTGATCTTGTCTAAGTTCCCAATAATCAATATAGAGTCACATTTATCCATATTTTTTTAACAAAAAGAACTAGTGAACCCCATGGTGATGTACTTGGTGGAATAAATCCCTTATCATGATTCTCCTTGAGTTTCTTATTAATATCCAACAACTCAATTGGGTCCTTTATATATGGATTCTTTAAAATAGTTTTAGAACCATGTATGGGTTCTACTGATAACTCAACTTCATGATTCAATGAAATACTAGAAAATTATTCTAGAAATACATCAGTAATATCTCATTAAATAGGAATATCTTTGATGATGTGTTTCTCCACAACTATTAGAGATAAACAACCTTTTTGAAAAGGAATCAATACCCATATAATGGTTGTTATTTCCATCATAAGTTCATATTTATCATCTCACTAATAGAAAATCATATGTTGGTTTGGAATATAAAATTTGAATTCCCTTACTCAGTAATTAATGTGGGATTTATGTAAATAAATCCAATCTATGCCCAAAATAACATCAAAATCAACTAGAGTGAGAATAAAATTATTTTTAGGAAGAACTTTCTCACAAATTGCAACTGGATAAGAATCATAGAACTGAGATGTGATCATAGAACCATTAGGGGTTTTCACTACTAATTCAATATCTAATCATTGGGGTGGAATTTTGATACCCATATAAAATTATTCATATATAAAAGAGTGGGTAAAAATTAAGTTAAATAATACATTAACAGTTCTAGAGTGGATAGTAAGAGTAACTTTCAGTATGTTGTTATCATACCCCTCATCATAAATATTAATTGCCTGAGATTACCTATCATCTCTTAGATAAGAGGTTGCTGAAATCTATCATCTTCATTAACCTTTCATATTTGATAATTGGTTTTCATAATTCCTATACTTCTTTCATTTGAAACACTAGAGTGTGGGTGGTTTATTTTGTGGTGCTTTTTGTCTATTCAGAACATTAGAAAACTTCTTCCCATAACATTAACATTAGATTTCCCAATGACATTTCTTTCCATACAAAAAACATTTACCAGTATCCTAAATAAAATTACCACTATGTTTCCCTCAGCACATTAAGAATAAAGGAAATATCATCTTCTTATCTCTATGAATTTTATAATTCCCTTTGAAATATATCTTTCTTTTATTACCAAAACTATGATATGGATAGGTAACTCTAATCTATATTTACACCTTACTAGAAAATCAAAGGATATATTCATATCTATTTAATAATATTATGGATAATTCCCTTCGTATACTTGGTTATAATTCACTAAAGATTCGATCAATATTACTTTTAGGTTGTATGATAATACAATAACCGTACCTCAGAATTATTATAAAATTTTCCTCATAGGTACTAATGGATTCATTATACTTTAGATTTAGTTAACAGAATTTCATAACCATTTTCATATTAATAATATGAGGAAATTACTTATTGAAAAATAATATCTTAGACTCATCCATCTCACTGGAGAGAATTTCTTCCCTTTTCCTCATGTTCTTAATAAGATTCAACCATTGATATGCTTCAACTTCCAAATGATATATATATAAAATAACTTTTTATGTTCTAAAAACTAGATAATTTAAAATATCTTTTTAGTGTTAATGATCCATTACTTAGTAACTAGTGGATCATAATACCCACTAAAATAATGTGGTTGTTGCCTCATGAAGGACTTAATAGAACATCATTCCCTCGTTTCCTTGTTTGGAATCTCAGCATGATTCATAGCTTGATAACATTTCATAAGAATAGAAATGATATTTTTTATTTTATCTCTCCCACCCTTTGGTTTCTTAGGAGGGAAATAACTTCACCATCCATTAAATTCAGCACTAACATTATTCCTTCAGGTTCAAACCATTAAATAAAACCAAAAATCATATTGTAAGAAATAATAATCATAGTGGGGAACCACATAATCATAAAAAATAATTTATTTTATTTATAAATCAAGAAAACTTATTTTAAATATATGAAACCTTAGGTTTAATCTTATTCATTTATGATTATTACCAAAAAAATTATGATGTTATCCCATACCTAGACCAATACCCAGGGTTCTCGATACTGTTTTCTCATCCTAGTCTCTAAAGTATAACTAAACCTTTCTATGATACCAACTATAGTGACCCATAATTTTCATACATAAATATTACATCTTATTAAATGAATAATAATTACATAAAAAATGATCCATGTTAGAATTGTATATGTTTAGTATCATTGGAAACATAGATACATGAATAGCTGGTTCGTATGGGTATTACATAATCTCCAACTAAAATATTCATAACTTGCAATGTTATTAGACATATCATACTTAATACCCTTTTAATAACTATATTAAAGGAAATATATGAAAGGGTGATCTCATATGCTCAGTAAGGGTAGATAAAGGATATATCAACATAACATCAACATAAGGGTATGATTACATTAGTATAAAATTTGAAAAAACCATACACTTCATATCATAGATCTTAATATTGAGTCATGGCATAAATCTTTGTAGTTCATAAGACATGAATCATAATGTAATCAAACAACATGAACCATGATAGCATAACATTGGAATGAAACATAATCTTGTAGCATACACATATTTATAGAAAATCATTTCTTTAGTAGTAAAGTCTCACATAAAAGACTTCATAGTGGATTGTGTTCACTCCCCAAACCATCTTACTAGTCATGGTTCACTCCTAAGACTATTATAGTGGACATAGTCCCTTAATAAATTGGGTTTACTCTCCATTACAATCCTTTTTATCTTAATAGATTTCAATTTTTACCCAATTCATTAGATTGAAATATATTTTCGGGCCCACTCACCCCATAATGAATATCATATATATGCGTGACATAAGATCATAAAACATTCAGCATATCAAAACCCATGAAAAGAAATTAGATTAATAAAAATTTAATCATTTTATCATAGCATAACCCATGTAAAAGGAACATGTTTTATAATCATTTCATTATTTCATCATAGCATAACCCATGGAAAAGGAATAAGTTTCATAAAAATATTTTCCATCATAGACATAAATTGTCTAGATAAAGAATAAGGATGGTATCCTTGGATAATTTCCTTATAAAATAATAATTTAAATCAAGGGTTTTTATCCTTGATAAATATAAATATCATTATAAGATCATTAACATTTTCTTGAGGAAAATTCCCTTTCCACTTTGATAATCACTTTTCAAAAGCTAAAAATTATCAAATTTTATGAAAATAATTTTATTTGAAAATAGTATCAGAAACTTATAAAGGAATATTTATTGTATATAATATTCATTATAGTGGTAGAAACAATTTATTATATACAAGTCAAAAGAAACCATTCATTTATCACTTTTATAAAAAGTCAATAATTAACTTGTTCGGAAAACAATAAGAAGATTAATTTTAAAACAATTTTTAAAAATCCAATAATGGGTAAAAAACGAGTTTAAATAGCCATTTTAGAATATTAAAAATCTTTTTAAAAACATGTATATGAAAGATAAATGATTTTTGACCCTAATGATAAATGAATTTGGTTTTCTATAAACACAATCTGTCATTCTCTTGAGAAATTAAAGAAATGAAAATTTAAATGAAATAATTTAATTTCCAAAATTAACCATAGGATAATAAAATTAATGGTATTATTGAGATATAGATCATAATATTACATCAATGGACCTTAATAAAAAATAATCCCAATTAAACAATGAGATTATAATATACAACCCTTACCGCATTGGTAACATTTGAATCATAAACCCCATAAAATAAATAACCATATAGGAATATGTAAATACACATAAATTTCATAATAATAATCATAAAATACTTTCATCTATATTATATACACCACATAAAATAAACAAGCGGTGAATATGGATTGTGTCTCACAAAAGTAAAAGTGAGATGAAAATCCCATACCTCAGGTCCAAATTCCTTCATACATGTTCAAACCTCCTAAATAATAAATAAATATTTAATATAAATATATTATATAACCATAATAATTTATATCATACAATATATTGTTTACTTGTAACCTTTTATCACCTACTTATTAATAATTATTTATTAAAACCACTATTCCAGGTGATATATGCTTCCTTTTTCATGTATGTTTTGGTTTGGTAGTTATGGTCCTTGTAAATTGATCATGGTTCCATAATTTAAAAAATTTAAATGATGATATAAATATAATATATATCCATTATATAAATATTTATAATCATTCGTAAAATATAGCGATAAAAAATAAATTACATCATTTATAGTGACAATAAGTCATACATACACATGATCATTGTTTTCACTTTCCGATGAATGGAATTAAATAAAGGTAAATATCAAATCACAATTAAAAATAATTAATTTATCATATATATCATTTATATTAATTAAATATATCCTTATTACAATCCAAGTAAAAAATTAAATGTAAAAAAATCACATCACTTTATGGAGGTGGTAATCTGTACGTATGCATGAGTGACGTTATTGTTTTCCAACAGATTAAATGGTAAGAAGGTAGATGATTCCAAAAGTATAATTATCACATAATTATCATATATAAACATTAAAATCATCATAGTAACCTTCTAATAAAGTTGTTTGTGGAAAATGAATTGTATCACTATATTGAGATGGTAAGCCGTATATACGGACGAGTGATACTTTCAATTTCCATAAGATGGGAAAGAGGGTTTATAATGGAGATTTCATAATAATAATAATAAAATTTTATAATATTTAGGTTAAAAGTTCTTATATTATGATAAATAACTTAGATTTATATAAGGTAAAGAAGAAGTAAAAATATAAAGTTATTGGTTAAGGTGATTACCACTTCTTTGAAAGAACTCCTTTAGATCTCCTCATAAGGATCCTAGGTTTTGTATTTTGGGAATAAAAAAACCTCTCTATTATTTATTATTAATTTTATAAAGTATTTTTTAAGGTTATGGTCAATATATAAGGATAAAAGTAGTGTTAATATGAGAAAGGAGGAGTGTCTATTTATAAATGAGGAGAGGGGCACTCTTGAGTTTTCTTAAAAGATTAAAATATAATAAAGTAATTATATATCCAAATTAATCCAAATGGATGTTGATTTTAATATAATTTAGTATTATTTTTATATCCTATCATCCGATAAAATTTGGATTTGTTTTTTTGTCTTTTTATTCCTTATCTTTTTGATTAACCGCTTGGTTAACCAATTTTAACCTGAACTGCAGTAATGTCTCTTTTACACTTAAAGGGTTATAATTTTACATATAAGGTATAAATTGGTTCATGAATGGACACAGGAAAATTATTCAGACCATATATTATCTACCATATCCTCATTAAATATTTTTATAAATTTTAAATTATTTAATAAAATATTATTTTTATAAAATATCATTATTGTCAATTTTGAAACTATTCATTTAATTTGACTTATAAGACATAAATAAAAAGGTTAAACTATAATATATTGATTTTAAACATCAATAATATGTTATATGTATATAAAAAAATCTTTTAACACTAAAAAATAATCAAATTATATTACTTTTAGTATTTTAGAATCATTTATTTTATTTTTCTATTTATTGAATAAATATTGTATTATCATAACACAAGAATTTAAGGTAATTATTTAATCGCTAAAAATTATAAATAAATTACCATAATGAATAAAATTTCATTATTCAAAAAATATAAATTTATATTCATTCATAACTTACTTTTTTATCTATGTGAACATACAATTGATATTTAAAACCAAGAGAGTGTCATTTTATAACTTTTTGTGCATTAAATATTATATAGGTCATTTTCATGGAAAAGTGTCCATTAAACAAATAAATTTCAATAAAAATGTGATACATTTATAATTTCATTCTTATAATAGGTATTAGGATGAAAAATTATGACCTTATCACTTAGTTTTAACCTAAATTAACCCAATTTACCCATTACTGAGGTGATAAATTTTAGAATGGTTACTATTCATATTGGGAAAAAAATAAAATGGGTAGATTTACCAAATTTGAACCTCCTAATTTAAAATATGGAATAATTTTTTCATGGTTCAATTTATATATATTTCATAAAATAATTTTAAAAATAAGCACCAAAACATGAGGAAAATCAATTTTTAGAAGAAAATACAATTTTAAGAATTAAATTTGGTTTATTCTTATCCCATGCATAGAAAAAATATTAAATGAATGTTAAAAAAATATATTGAATATATAATATATAAATTTAATTAAAATTATTCATGAATAGTTATTAACTTAATTTATTTTTATTAAAATACATTGCATACCTAAAAACAGTTTTTCAGGAAAAAAATATATTTTTTATTTTAAAATTAATTTTTTTTATTTATACTTTATTGGTAACTAATGAATTCATTTTATACTTATGTAACCATATATTCTTTATAATTTAGATAGTATTATTCATACCTACCAATTTAATGGCTAGGTGACAACTGTGAGATAATAATATTTTAATAGTATATCGCGGTTCGTTTAAACTACATGTTGCATGTAATGAAATCTATAAAAGAAATAAAATTATTTAAAGATAAAAATATTCTAAAATCTAGAGGTGTTATATAATAGATCAAATAAATTCAAATCATGTCACACCCTCTATTGGAGGTTTCCAAGGGACAAAGGAAACCATTTGGATCACAATCTCAACCATTAGAGAATGTGGTAAATAAGATAGTGTGTAAAGGCTAACATGTACTTATCACTTTATTCAGTTCATTTAAGGTATAAAATTTAAATTAAAAACTGAATTTAATTATGTAACTCAATTAATTAATTTATATGGGTCAACACCTTCAGTGTCATGACTGCACATCACATGCACCATAAAAAATAACATTATTACTATAGGGATAATATGGAAAACCAACTACATAAATTGAAGGATATCCACATATTAATTCACCACCCTGCATCTCTGAATAGGTTTTCCAAGCATCAACCAAGCCTGTCCTAGTCCACCGACCATCGGTAACTCACCTGAGGCCCTCACTCATGTTTTAAATTCTATAATAATTAATTAACACATTTATAATTAAGTAATAAACCTAACTTAATAAAGTAATAAAGACTAGAAACTCAACTGATGAACTCATCACATCAGCATCATGACAAAGAACCCATGGTTGGTCCCCAATGGACCCCTATCATCAACTTGAGACAAGAATAAAACCTATGATTCCGATTCCATCATTGAATTAATTTAATTTAATTAAAAATAATAGAAAAATTCATTGTGTGATGTACCTAGACCAAATCGATGAGTTTTCATGTGAAGAAGGCATTACAGGATGTCATTTACTTAGGTAGTATGGAATACCCATCATGCTTAGCTAATACCAAAATTCTCTAGTGGAATAAAATTTAAAACCCTATCTAGAGAATAACAGGTACATAAGAAATATAGGGGAGTCATAATTAAGGGCACCATAGGGAGGAACTCACCTCGAACCACCAAAAACACTAAATAAAATTCCACAAAAAGAGGGGGAAGCAAAGAGGAGGAGGGGTCTCAGGCCCCTGGTTCATACATCAAAAAAAAAAATGGTGGAAGGGGATACAAAATTCTAAAGAACCAAGGGGGATAATTGTAATTATTCCCCCTATAACCCACAATGGATTTCTAATGAAGTTTATCAGCTAGTCGATGGACCCTGTAATCCAACAAAGCCACTATACTTGCCACCTGAAATCCTTATGGTGAACTCCTACTACTTATGGAAAACTTCTAACCTCCATTCCATGTCTAAAAACACATTCTTCAGGTGTTTAAACTTTTATAATTCAATTTCCAACTCTAGTTCAAAATATGTCCCCTCGACCAACAAAAAATTCAAATTCTTTATAAAAACCGATACTTTACGGAAACAGGATCCTATAATTATTACCATGGTGGAGGAATCACACCCCACCAGAGTTTTAATATGGGGGGAGTAATGACTCCATTGATAGGGTAATGTTACCCTAAGAATATGGGGGAGTACTAACCCTACCTATATTAAGGATGGGGGACCCATTTCCCAACTTAAACTATTCCTTCCAGGGGAGTATAGAAACCAATTACACTATGAGGATCACCCCTAAACCCCATAATAATCCCTATAACTAATGAGGATATTCTATTTATATTTCCATGAATTTATTATCTGATTTATAATATAAGAAAACCATTTCATTTTATAAAACCCCCCTACATTATAGACCACTCACATGAACAAATACAACTCTCGAACAAGGTGTAATTAAAGGAAACTAAGGGTGGGTAAATTACATGATAAGTCCATGGGTGGTAAATGGTGTGTAGCGCCCGATGAAGAAATAAATGTGTGGTAGTAGTTTATATGTTCTTAAATATTTAGTTACATTATGTTTACCCTTTGGTACATGGAATATATCTTCTATTTTATCACTTGGTGTCCATCACCTACCAATCAAGTCTCGTTGCCCCTGACTTCATGACATGCTCTACAAGATATAAGGATTGTAGTCCACACATGATACCTTGGAATATACCACTGGACAATATATTTTAAGTACCACTTAGGGGAAATGGTGTGAGATCATGTTCCACACAGAGTTTAAGATCTAAATAACCACCTAGGAATGTACTTCCTATACACGTCATGATGGTCAAATAGAGGTATATGATGTATAGAGTTGGTCAAATATAATGTGATACTTATATGCAGCTAAAATACAATCCACCACAACCAGGAGAGTAAATAACATGTGTTGTTACAAAATACATGTTTTTTAGACATGTTTCCTCCAAAATCTATAGATCAACTTGAAATTCTCATTACCACCGTCCATATTCACATCTGGTCATGTATTTGAAACAACCAACACTTTTGAGGACTACTGGGGGTCCTTCCTGGTACCTAATCATTCAATTTTTACCATCTCCCATGGATCCATGTTGATACCAACATACTTTAACTCCTCTCACACTTCTCTAGGTTTGTTCATCACATATTCTATAACTATATCACCACCAATCATGTTGGATATCATTACTTAGACCTTTTAATCACCCCATGGCTAAACTAGTGGACCATGATATATGTTTTGGACATTTTTCAAGGTATGAAGGAAGAAAAATGAATAATAGTGGTTAGAGAAAATATAATCCACTCAATAAATCACCTAAATATTGAAAAAGTATAAAAAAACAAGGAGGGAGGAATTCATACTGTGAATCAAGAATAAATTCCTCTTAGAATAATTTCATAATGAATTTACAAGGCTAGGAAGAAAATACTTGAAGAATAATCTCACTAAGAACAAATTCATTTTTTTATATAATAAACTTAGAAATATCAATCAATAGTAGTGATATTGGATTGACAATGTATCACAAGAATATAAGAATATGAACACGAACATGAGGAAAAATCCTTGACTCATAGAACAATGGTTGTAAATTTGATCTATTGCATAACCAATGTTATGTTCATCATTTCCAACATAATTCAAATTCTTCTCCATTATCCACCTTTAGATCTACTAAGATCTACCACTATCCTCCTCTATCCAGGGTAATTATAATGAAAAAATGGGGCCCCCTATAGAGGAATCACATATTTTTTTATAACAGTTTATTTAGGGGTTTCTACATAATAAATAAATAAATAAATTCCATAAATCAATCAAATCAGTTAATTAATACACCTGTGTTGAGAAAACCAAGGTTACAATTGAGAATGAAACTAATGCTACTCCTAAGGTATAACATGTGTCCTTACAACAATCACAGGGTAGGTTTTCTCTTCTAACATGTTATTTAGAAGGGAAAGAATAATTATTGAGAATACACATGTGTGGGATTAAAATAATATTTTTATACTTAATATACTTTTATCAAGGCCCCTCCATGCCCAAAATTATGCGATGGATCAACATGGGGGTAAACAAAACACCCCAAAACCAACACAATCATCGGATAATTTTTATAAGGTCATCTTCTGGGGTAAATTTACAATTCTACCCCTAGAGATGTCATGGTACTCCAAAAACTCAAAATATAGTTAATTACTGATCGGAAAAAACCAAGGTTACTATATCCTACCCCACATTTATACATTTTTCATCCCAAAAATGTAATTAATTGGGGTTCCTTTGAAAGGAATCAAACAAAAAAATCCATGTAGGAAAACGTGCCACCACTACATGGACTTTTCTCATATTCAGAGGTTTGAGCTCTAAGAGAACACGATATACCACCTCCCAATTAGGGAATATCCTCTTTCATCATGAATTTATCAACTCTGTCACATAAATTAGAAATAACTTAATAGAAAAATATATCCCTTCTATGAAATTATTTTCAATCCTCACCACTAAAAATCCTCCATTAATCGATGATAATCCTACCACATGGGATTATATGTATCCTAAAACCACTAAGATACATCTCAAAATAATTTTTACTAAATCCATATATAGGGATAGTACTACACACCCCAAATTTAATTATCAATCTAGATGGTTTTTGCATGAGGGAAACACTTTCATTCCACACTACAACATCGATTACTTCAAAAATATTCCACACTAACACTAGAAGTGTTACAAAGTAGAATATTCCTTCAGACCTATGTAAGATTCACTACCATATCCTAACAACAAGGAAATAGGAACAAATTTTTCTTGTTCACATAATAAGATAAATATAGTCTATATTCCCTAAACTCCTTACAAATATCCATGGGGACAATCCACCCACAACTCAATATCTTAAAGGCTTACACCCATTATTAAAGAAAACCTAGTTATATTTTTTATCTCTTAAAAAAATCTATCTATGATCATATTATATACAATAGTGGCCTTTTTAAACTATAGAACATCAAAAAATTCCCATTGGGAGGCCCAATCATCCGTAATTTGAAGCGGGATGTCTAGAACATTTAGATGACCTTGCTATACCAAATCCAGACCCTAGGATAATACATTCCTGAGCTACCAAAATCCATAAACTACTATGAAAACATCCACCTATTACACATAGTAAGATTTATTATGTAATGGGTATTTTCCAAAAAGATCAAATAGAAATTACACACTAAGGGTTATGATCTTTTAGGGTGGTCTCCACTAAGGATTCACTTTATGATATTTATTACAGAAACTATGGAAAGACCACTATACTCCTAGAAAATTGGGTGATGTTCTCACAACTTTTAGGAAAACCCTTATAGTCTTACACCTAGGAATTTATAATTACATAGGACTAGACCCAAATGTCTCCCTCTCTCATGAAAGGGGTGGGTGTAGGTCCACCTTCATTAATTTAAGGTGAGAATGTCTCCCTATTTTGATGTATGAATCACTAATCTAAAACTAGTTTCACACACACCTCCTCCATCATATGAATGAAAAGTCATTTTTAGAAGCTTAAACCAAATTGAAATTACTAATCCAAGAAGATATCATCAAACATCATGGAAATAACTTCATGGTTATAAATTATACCCCAGGAATCAAAATCCCATACAATGAGAGTAATCTAATCATCTTGAAATCTTAGGGAAATATGGGGGAAATACCTTGAATTTCCATTAGTACCCTCTACAAGTTCTTTCCCTACCACACCTAAAATTCCATGAACTCCTCAATATTCATCAAAATTAAATCGATAATCCACACACTTAGAACAAAAATCCACCCATACCTTATGAAATGTAGCTGAATACTAATATTCTAGTATGATCTATTCTCTCAACATGTGAGGGGATCTCACTTGTTATTATGAGTGCACCTAACCTCACTTACTCAACAAAAAAAAAACCTCACAATGAAAAAAATGGTTAGCCAATTCATAATGAGGAATGTACCACTGGATCACATATCTTATATAAAGTAATATCCTAAAATACCTCATTATCCATTAAGAATAAACTCACTTATCATGAAGGGGTGAGTGAAATATAATTCCCATCAGTATAAACTCTCTATATGATAGGGGCCTCACAAGGGGTTCCACTAGAATCTTTAACTCCCAAAAATATAATGCAGAAAGAAGAATCTTGTCAGTGCCTCTAAATTTAAGGGTCTATGAAGAAACAAAAATAATTTTACTCTAAATTACACGTATTGATGTATGACCATAGTCATCCATCATATACATCTTTCTACAATTATATAAATCAGTACCCTATGTGTAATTAAAACAAAAAGGGCAATGATCGTGGGAGTGTATTCATGCATCATCCACCTCTAAATTCTCTTGCATCACCCACCCTTCCACCAATAGTATTCCCAGTAATAAAATGGGCTTACAATGGGGAGGGATCACATATCAATTTTATCCCCATTACAGAGGTCTATCAATGGATCCAATTTGGATATATGAAAGTGAAATGCTAACCTAGTCCCACAGAATTCATACAACTTTTCCAAGAACCCTCAATCACCAAAGCTCACTTGGATTCTATGGAATGGTTTTTGTTTTGAAAAAAAACCATAGTTCAATAGACTATCATTAAGGGACTCCTTTTGACCACTGATATTGAATAATTCCACTAAAACATATCTAGTGAACATCTCATGAAGTCTGTATGCATCAACATATATCAAAAAATGATTACGACACCCTATAGAGGGCCCAAAATCCTCAGATAAAACTCAATATTGAAAAAGGGATCAAACTCTAACTACTATAGAGTAGTATATTGCTTGTTTGAGAAAACATAATCCATTGGTGGATCATGTTACAATATAAGGAAATAAAATAAATAATATTAATATAGTTAGTGAGTGTCTAAAAAAGTTAGATACATCAGACATATACTTCCTCCAAACCTATATCTACAGAGGTTTAGGATGCCCTCATAAATCCATGAGGTCTTTGTCATTGTAAGGCATATAGTATTCCCTGTATATATGTAGTATCATATAACCAAGAAAGGATACCACACACTCTATAAGATATAAACTAAACACAAATGAGAGTAAAACTACCTCATATCATGGGGCATCAATGTATTTTATCTAAATATCATAAACTATTCTACATCACTCGCTACTTAGAGATAAGAGGCACAACTACAATAATGGGATCATTATAGCCCTATATCCACACACAAGTTAAATATCAATAGGTACCAACCAACTATTTATTGGATGAACCCAAAATGGTTATAGGATATATAGATGATTTGAAACATGAAAAACTTGAAAGATCATAACTAACTACAATATGATTCATGTTCCAATTTTCTCATACACTATAATCGATGTCTCTGAGATCTAGGTTGACAAGAAAATTATAAGAGTCCTAGTGAATGGTTATGTCAGTCATCACACTTACACTGATACCTATGGTCTCATAATTGAACTCAATACCCCCTTAACATTGTTTCCCTAAATTCCTTAACCATTCCTCACATGGACACCAAATCAAAACACCATCCCTAAATCAAAACTGCTTTGATACCACTATCACATGATCTAACACACTAAGACCCATTAAGAACCGAATGTAATCCAAGATTTCCACCCCAAGACCACCTCTAAAAGGCTTTATGATGGTGACTATAAACAAGTAGACATATCTCACATTATGGGAGGTAGTTTCCTATATCAACCTTCAGTAGCTACACATCTCAAATTTATAAAAAATAGAAACATCATCAAGATTAATATATATACTGAATTTAACTTTATAAACACATAAATGGGAAAATATGTTCAAATATATCTCAAAAAAATAAAATCAAGTGAATTATATATTGATATTCCACCGAATATGATAGATACAAGAAACATGGATTATGCACCATGCAATTTGTACTCCTAGAATAATCTCTAACCACAATAGTCAACACTACCATAAAGGATCACTAAGATCTATCATGAATCACCGAGAATAATTATGCGCTATCTCTAAACAAGACCCAACAACTCTACATCTACCAAGACTATATTTTAACATGTGCATTGACTGTATATACACCCCACATGAGGGAATAAACCCTATATAGGGGTGAGTATAAATATAAAAAATATGAAACCTTGAAAATCACAAAGAAAATATCGATTAAAATGTTATTATCAACCATTATAAGTGTTAGGGATATATAGAATTCCAAGGAACTATAGGTCTAATTCTCAAATGTCATAGAATATGTGCAAAGAGTGGATCTATGAACACTAAAGTGTCTATAATTCTTAAAGTCGATAGATAGAAATATGAAACATCTAGGGAAAAAACCCATATAGTGATCATGAGTTAGAATTCTTGAATAAATATATACTACTTAGTCACCCCTCCATATCACCAACAGAATCCATAAATGGTAGAGTTATCACCACTATGGAATTATTATCAATTAAGGGATAAATTCACCCTCCATTCCATCAGTAACATACCACCAATCAATTATTTTAACTAAAAATGATAATAAAACCACATTACCTCTCTATAATAATGAATGGAGACTCATGCCACATTGAAAGGTAGATGTTGAATGAGGGAGTTCCAACCCTGTTGGAGGACGTTCATCCCACCTGAGATCTTAGAAGAGGGATTTCCAACTCTTCAGATAGAGGAAACTCACCTCAATAATGTAGGAGAGTAAAAAACCTACTAATATAAAGTATTTGGGGGACCCAATACCTAACATAACTGAGATTGTTAGAGGATTACCAACCCCAATAACAATCTGAGGGTCAAAACTGGACATCATCATCAGCCTAATGGATAGTGGGGATATTATACTTGTATCACCACACATTTATCTACTAATATTGAAAGGAATAAAACCATCACATTCTACATGAAAAACAAATAAATTGACTACTCATGTTCCCAATTTTTTATCTCAAGAAAGGAGAAATGAAAAGTGATAGAGGCTAGGTAAAGTAAATGGAATGTTTATGGGTAGTAAATGATGTTTAGTGACTACTAAAGTACTCAAAATGTTATATTAGTGCACAGGTTCCTATCACCTAAGGTAGAAAACATTTCAACTGTGGTAAATAATGTGTATCTTCTATTCGATCACCTGGCACACAACACCTTATGACCAATTTTTTTAGTCCCTCACTATACAGTGTGTTCAAAAAGACACATGACCTTTGGTATATATATCATAAATGGGAATATACCAATGCCTAATCCATGTCAGGACCTACGAAAGGAACATACCATGTTATAAATTCCCAAATGACATATAATTTCCAAATGGTCACTTGAATATGTACTTTTTGTACATGCTATGATGGTTGTCTAGGGCTCCCTAGCTTGTAGACTTGGTTACAAGTCATATGACACTTATCTCTAGATTAATCCATATACACTACAATCAAGAAAGGAAAAAAACATGTTTTATTATAAACTATACATAATGTAGTATAGTTTCCACCTATATCTGTAGATCCACCATATCTTTACAATGTCTCCAATTTAATTTTCCGACCGCCATGCTATTTCACCAACCCATACTACCCAGGACCACTAAGGGATCTTCATTATACTTAATAATTTGTTGCTCACCATATCCCATGAATCTGGATCGATCCCATCATACTATAACCCATGTCACACCACCTAGGGTTTGTTCATTTCTCTTTACATAACTGGATCATCACCAATACTGCTGGAATTTATCTTTTATCCCTTATTATCACCCTATGACTGAACCATGGACACATGATAATTTTGGTGGTGATCATTAATCACATGACGGAAAATAAATGAATAATAGTGATAGGATAAAATAATGTCAACTTGATAAATCACCCAAATCATAATTCATGTTTCTAAAAACAAATATGAATTATAAAATATTTATGTCATGTTGTGAATTGAGAAGAAACTCCACATTGAATTATTTTATAATGAAATTCAAAGGTTATGAAGAAAACACATGAAGAACAATAACACCAAAAAAAATTCATTATCCCATATAATCTAAATGGAAATAAAAATTGATAATATGGAGATTTAATAGACAATATATCATGATAATTGAGGCATGAATATGATGAAGAATCCATTTATCATGGAATAATGGCTTTCACTTGGATCTGTTTCACAATAAAGGTTTTGTTTATCATTGATCTCATAATTCCTCTTCCACTCAATTATCTGTCATCAGTTCCAACAAAATCCACACCTCTTCTATTAATTTATATAGGATTATTCCAAAGATAAAAGTATCACCCCTAGAAGTAAACCTAGGATAATTCTTATATGGGTTCCTTCTAGGGTTTCCACATTAATTAATTAATTAATCCACCTATATCAAAAAACACCTAAGGGTATTAATGGAAATAAGATGAACACTACTCATTGGGTAAAAACTATGTCCCATAGAAAAATGTAGTGTTTTTTATACAATTATTTATTTATAAGGAAAATAATAATTCTCAAGAATACACTTTACTGAGATAAAAATAATATTTCTTTACATAATAGATTTTTATCAAGGACCCACCACACCTATAATTACATGAAATCTCAAATAGGGGGTTAAAAATACACCCCAGAATCAACAAAACCATTGGATAATTATTCCAATGTTATATTCTAGATTAAATTTACCATTATACCCCTATGGAGGTCCAACGACTCCAAAAACTCAAAATTAAGTTAAGTACTGATCTGGAAAAACCCATGGAACTACAAAAACGTTATTAGGTTGCTAAAAATAAATCAAAAAATCAACATTCTTAGGTTCCATGGTATATTATCCTATTATATCACATTACCTAAGAAAAACTCCTCACCAATCCAAAAAATAAAACTTATACAACATGGTATATAATTGATTATCTCCGAGTGTAAAGAATAAAATATCTAGATTTTGATAGGTATCCTCCTATATCTAGGGGTTATATGAAATATCATTGATATATAAAACCATGAGTGAACCAAAATTTATATGAAGTATCAATTCATTAATTCTATAAACAATTCTAATACATTCATTAAATTACATGGGATTATGAGAAACTCATAATGGTCATGTATGCTCTTGAATGTAGTGAGAGAACATTTTTCAACATCAACCCCAAATAATGATTCCCAAAACTCAAATTGAACTTAGATAACCACTTGGATCCCAAAAAATAATTGAATAAGTCATCTATGTTAGGAATAGGACTTGGGTTCTTTAAATTCACATAGTTTTTCCTTACGTAATTCTCATATAACCATAAGCCACCATCACACCTCTTGGTGACCAAAATAGAAGAAACATAAGGGGAAGTTGTTAGGAAAATTAATCCCTTTTCCTATAGGTCCTATAACCATAAAATTATCTCTAAAATATATATAGGATCTATCATGTATCAAATAGTGTATATTAAATCCATACCTAGAATTAAATAAATTATAAACATGAACTCTCTCTCAGTCAGCACCCCCTAATAATTAATCATGAAAAACATCCAGAAACAACTTTAAAAAGGAGGAAAGATTGGTTTTTTTCTATCATCCCTTTTATACCTGAGATAAACACTCTAAACTTGGGTTACAATCATTCCAAGTTTCTAGTAGTGATGAATAAAATGTACTATTTAAAAATGTTATTCTCCCATGAAGGTATAAATATAACCCTTCAAAAATAAATAAGATACTCATCTATGATAGCAGTCTATGTGTTCTCAATAATGAATTAACCAATCTATCCAAAAATCACATCAAAAATATAAATATTTGATATGAATAAATTCCATAAATTCTAACATCTATTGATCAGTATAAGTTTCCCATGATAACTATAAAATCCCATATTTTATGAAAGGTGAAGAAATTTTTTATGGTTTAAATTCATTTTAAGGACATTTTAATGTTTCCTAA
Organism: Viscum album; assembly: GCA_963277665.1. NCBI lineage: Eukaryota > Viridiplantae > Streptophyta > Magnoliopsida > Santalales > Viscaceae > Viscum > Viscum album. The sequence continues at coordinate 1,069,055,178 of OY728121.1, read as the reverse complement.
TGGAGTTATGGAGTTATCGATGTTGTCTAGAGCTTGTTCGGAGCTTGTAGTCCCAGTTTTTTAAAAAACAGACTCGACCACATGGTTAGTAGAAACCATGCATCCCATCCCTCATAGTTTCCCTAACCATGCAGGAGTCTAGAAGAAGGGATCAGGGGGCCGCATGGTTTCTCTACAACCATGAATAATGGGGAGTATGCCCGTGCGGTGTTGTAGAGAACTCATGATAGTGGCCTTATACATAGCCAACACACTGTTAGCCATACAGTGTGCTTAGACTATACGAGGTGACCCCTAAAAAAGTAAAGAGTGCAAAATTGGTGTACAGTTTGGACAACCATGAAACTAAACCATTCGACCTAGTAAATGACGGGGAAATTAATTTTTTTACCTTGGAATGTTTAAAACCCTTAAACCCATTATCCTCCATCATTCTTCTCTAGTTGTTATTTCTTAAAGCTCCCTATCCTCTCCTTGGTAGGCTTCTTGATATCTCCCTCATTTTTTCATCCAAATCATTTATTGTCAAGTTCATTGGAAAGGTTGTGGTAAGCTCTATGATTCTCTTACTTCTATTTCAAGTCACATTCCCCCTCTATTTTACTAATTAGGTGAAACCTATTTTGACCTATTTTTATGCATTTTAGAGATTTATTCCAATAAATATCATTCAAACTTCATTCAAAGGTCAATTATGGATGAGAATAGGACTACACACTTAAGGTATGTGGTCTAGTTCATTTACCTTAGTTTTTTTCTTTCATAACATGCGTTGTTGTGCCACATGCTGGACCCTTCCGACAATGTACATAATTTTCTAAATAAATTCAATCGAGTTATTTGTATATGTTGTTATGAACCTTTCTAGTGGAAAATCACCACCGAGGATGATTGTCTTGACTTAAACCACTATAACGGGTGTGTTATAACTTATAGTCCTTTTCTCATGTTCTAATTTGGATAAAAAACCCTTGAGGGGTGTTTCATTATAATTAATTCCTTGAGTTAATTAATTATTATGAATTCAATGATGATCCATGAGTTAATCCATATACCCTATACCTAAAATGGTTTTCTTAATTAAATTTCATGTCTAATTTTAGAATCATGTTAAGAATGTTTTCCTTATTAAATTGCGTGAACTTATAAGCCAAAACACGACTTCTCCTTAGAGATGAGGGTGATAAAAGGGGTTCAGACTTAAGAACCACCTGGACGGGATCATCGTTCTTTTTTTAGAATTGATAATGAATTGTAAACATGAAAGGGGAGAGTCTATCTATGTCTAGGATAAGAACACCATGCGTTTAATATTACCTCCATATGAGTGACACCAGTTCCCTAGGGGAGACCTAATGGATGAGCTTGGTTAAGAGATGGTTGTTCCATGCCATGAGAGAGAATTGGGCCCCTACATGCGATACTAGGGATGAACATAGAGTTTAGTTCTTGATGATATCACACCATGCCTTGAGTGGCACTTGGGATTTCATTCATGGGTCTCCCTAGACGGAATCCTATGGAATTGGTCATATAAAGAGACCCTAGAGTGATAATTGGGGACCCACCCAGACCACCTTATATGGGCTCATAGTGAATCTTACTAACTTCAAGGAATGTTTAAATAATAAATGACACATTTAAATTGATAATTTAGGGACCTTTCCTCCACGTTGAATCACAATCTTGGGGATATTCCATATTATTATACATTATTCTACTCACTTTACTTCTATAGGGTTTTTAGGCCTAGACACACCTAGATTTGGTTGAATAAGGTAAAGTTGGACATCTGTCCCATGTAAAAACTAGACTAATGTGCTTATTTATTTAATTCTATCTTGAATTTATTATTAATGAAAAAATATTAATTTTATATCGCATGAGATGGATTGATCTAGACACCATTGGTTGGGGAATATTGAGTATATATCACACCCTTCTTGACCTTTGGTACCCAAGAAAACTTTATGAGTATAGGTATAGATAAAGGGAATAATCCATATTTCAATTCTGAATTACCATTTCTAGGATGGAGTACGGGATCAGAGGATCGAGAATATGCTCATGATGCTAGTAGTTGTTGTCTTGAGGTCTTTTTTGAATCTTGATAGCATGTGGTATATGCTCGTATCACATATTCCTTGTGCACTAATTTTGTAAAGCTACATGAGAATAATCATCATTTTCTATCTACTTATTATTAAGGTTTCATCTATCATTTAAATTGTGATATTATTTCTACTACTTCTTATATTTTTGCTATAGTGGGTTACTGGTATAGTCTTCACAGTTTCTACTTCCATTTTTTATCTTTTATTATTCATCGTTATGCTTCACTATGATCTATGAGGGGATAGTTTCTCCACGAAAACACCCTAGGTGTTACACCCCATCCCCCGGGACCTATTCCGTGACTACCCCAAGCCTGCCTTCCATAGGCCAGGGGTTGGAAACTATCACTAGAAAGGCATATCCCTAAAACAGAAAGCCATTTCCTTCAAACCTATACACACACATACTAGGTACACAAAAAATTAAACCACATAGTAAAACTGCTGAAGTAAACATGAGAACTGAAAGTAAAGGGGCCAGTATACAAGCCCAAATAAAATAGATAATACAACAGAAATATCAAACAGATCCTGAGATCGTCTGCAAAGGATCCTTCTTGAAGGGTAGGTACAACTCGTCACTACGGATCTCCACGTCAACCAGTCACCTATGTGCACCGTCTAGTCCTGGATCCCTAATCTCGGTCAAAGCTGTCCATCGTTTGCACAAGACACAACAAGGTGTGGGTGAAGCCTATGCAGGGGTGAGTATAACAATACACAGTAGGGACCCCAAGACCCCTGAAGGTCTCCTAGAATTACACAAAGGAAAAACCATAAGGCATATTCTCAATCACAAAGCACAAGGAAAGTCTCAGCTCAAACGAGGTATACAACTTAAATAATATGAATAAAGATTATTAGTCATAAAGCTATATTATATTATTCCATCGAGAGGCTTTACTGATAGACTGCACAAGGTCTCTAGGTGATGAACAATAGAGGATTGCTAGGTGCTAACCCATACAGGATATCTAGTTGCTGACCCACGGAGGATTGCTAAATGTTGACCCAAAGAGTATCGCTAGGTGCTGACCCTCGATGGATCTCTAAGTGATGAACCACGGAGGATCGCTGAGTGCTGACTCACGAAGGATCTCTCAGTGCTGAACCGTAGAGGATCGCTGAGTGTAGACCCATGGAGGGTCGCTGAGTACTGACCCATGGAGGAATGCTAAGTGATGACCCATAGTGGATCGCTCAGTGCTGACCCACTGAGGATCTCTAGGTGCTAACCCACAGAGGATCGCTAGGTGCTGACCCATAGAGGATTGCTAGTCCTTCATCAAATCACAACCAACCATTAGATCTCGTACTAAGCACCCTTGATTACGGGAGGATTCTATAATCAAGCCATTGGTTGTAAATCAACTGAAATTAAGTCCCACGATGAAGTATCTCAATGAATCTCCATGTCATAAGAGTTCCAATGCAATAGATGGTGTGTCAATCGGATGCTCGGTCTGTAAGTTATAGGCATTTTAGTGCCGGGGGCCTGATTGAATTCGAGTCTGATCCAACACAGCCGTACTCTAACATTATCCAAAACCTAAGTGGGGTATCTCAAATGGACCGCCTCTTCCTAAGGGTTCCAGAACTGCAGATGGTTCGTCAAAAAGAAATCCGATTTAGAAGATATATCCCTTTAATCGAAACTGGGCCGTTAGTGGGTTTGGGTCCGGTCCGACCCGATCAGACCGACCTGACCCGTCCTGCTGGGCCCAGCCCGAAGGTACTGGACTGTGGGCTCAACCCGCTAGGTTGCGGTCTTAGCCTGCTGGCCACAGTCTTGTCCCGTTGGGCCGTGGGATCGGCCCGACCCACCCGGCTGGGCGCGGCCCACGAGCTGGGCGCGGGGGTCGGCTCCCCTCCGAAATGGTCTAGCCATTTGGGTTACTCCATCAACGGTGTCAGTTGGCGCCGCTCCATCTGGAAGGTTCGTGTGGATCAGTCAATAGCAGACCCACAACCCTTCTCTGTGGATTTCCACCACCGTCAACGCGGTCGGCTTCCCCTATCTGCCGTGGCACCTTCGGGCGCCGCTATGCCTTCGCGGTCGGAGAGAGCCGGACGCCGCCTCCTCTGTTCGCCAGCGCCACCGCATCGTAGGAGCTTTTGCGAGCTTTTAGTGAAGCTCTGGAGGTCCGTTTTCTTTTCTGACTGCGCCTACGGGCCTCTCGAGAAGCTATCATCATTGCGTGGATCCCAGTTTCGTCTTGCCTCTGTTTTGGTCAGTCATTCACGAAGAACGCAAACAATAGAGAGATCAGAGGAGGGACCAGACCTTGTTCATTCGGCCCGTGCCCTTAACGTTATAGTTATTACATGGAAATAATTTAATATCATAACGGGTAGATGAATCATAAAATTCTTAAACAAAACCCCTACCTGGAAACGGGGGAATACACTACGGATGTGGGGGAAGAAATCGCATTCGTTAGTGCTCATCGTTTCCTGTCGTTGTCTAATTTTAATCCTCCAATGGTCATAGAATCTCCGTTCAACGTTGGTGGGAGATGTCGTTGACACTTCGTCAGAGGTTCCTTTGGTGAGTCACCAAAACCCATGCCCAAGCTTTGTTTAAATAGAGATTAATCTCTCACATTGTGTTTAACATTTTGATTCATTAATTAATTGAAATGAATGAGTCAATTAAACACATAATAATTGTCATTACAAAACCAAGGAAATGAGAGGTTTAAGACATTACATGTCTCTCATTAAAAGTCTGACGTTTCACTATGGTCCCACCGCCATTGCTCAACGTTACAAGAAATGAATAAAATAACTTTGAATTTATTTTATTATTATATTTGTAAAGTCCAATAAATAAATTTTTTGTCCAAACATTGTTGGTTAAAGTTAATATTCCTTTAAGAGAATCCCGGCGCTGCGGATTCAACGGTGCCGTCAGATTTTTAATCTGATCACTAGTTCAAAAGATAGAAAACGCCGCTCGCACATCTACTAAACGTACCTTAAAAAAAGTTCAAAATTTATTAACAGTCACCGTCGACCCGCTCCGGTTGAGGTTAGGCTCCACCGAAGGGGGACATTCCTTCACAATCTCATTGGTACTCTCATATTTCCAATATGAGTTACCATTTAAGAGTTATAAGGATTTGAAAATAAAATAATTGTTACTTAATTATTTTATTTACGTCCAAAAACTAACTTCACTATTGGCCCACAGCATCCAATGTTAGGATCTTACTAAAGAAATAATACCCTCATGATTTTAGCGGTGGTATCATATTTTTAATCCAAGTCACTGTTCATGAGTTATAAGCATTTGAAAAATAAAATAATTTTATTTAATAATTTTATTTATGGTTATTCCATTTTCGGGTTTTCTCACTAGAGGTCTGTGCTGACTAAACTTAAGTCACTCCTAGGGTAAACCCGCCATCTTGAACGCAATGGTGCCCTCAGATTTCTGATTCGGGCACCCATTTAAGAGTTATTACACTTTTTCAGGAAAACTATTTACGGGTGCTATTTAATGCTTAACATTTTTCAATGGATCATTCCAAGCACTTCGGGCCTCATAACCAAAAGTAATAAATTTTTGAAGTCTCATAATAATTCGATATAATTGAGAAAAATTATATTGAATTTATGGGTCTTTACACTAGGACCTCGATTCTAGTCAGAAGCCTCTGGACATGGAGAGGCACACTTGAGGTCTTATGGCCACTGTCTTGAGGAACCGTTAGGTGGTAACTAGGGTGGGAATCTACAATACCACTTAATATCCATCAACCACACCCTTAAGGTTCTATTAATGATCTCCATCCCTAATAGATACACTAACAATAGACCAAAATCATATACTAACTAAGAATATATTAATGAATGTGACACACCGATGAGAAATATTATTTATTTTTGGGTAATTATTTCTAAAATGGTCCCTAGAACAATCAATATACCTTTTTGATGACTAGAATGAGTTTTCTTAACAACATAAAGCTTCCCTAAGCCCGATCTACTTCCCTAGCCTACAGATTCCTTACAATACAGAGGAGCACAAGTCTATTTCCTATTCATCCCCAAAGATCCATTACCACTTCTATCTATATAAAACCTAGAGGTATCCCAGCTACCACTATAGTGTAATTCCCATAACCTTTCTCTAAATATCTATGTCATACAAGAACTTCTATATAATTTAATTATATGTAAATCCTAAAAAATCATTGTCGGTTCCCCATCTATCAATATAATTAAACCATTGTAGGTTCACCATATATCACTACCTTGTGAGAACCATTAAAATTTCATTTTATAATACCAAATGATCAACTACTTGTACTCATAGAAGAATAAAAATTCATTGAATCATTAACCACTATTAGGTTCCTCGCAATTATGAGGACCTAATTCAAAACCTTAGAAAAGGAAATCAAGTGATGTTTGTTCACCTAAAACCGAACTATATATCTCAACCCATCCTTAAGGAGCACGAACCTAAGAATCTGCATATCTTACAAACATAAATAAATTGGATAATCTCTATTAAATCCAACATATAATCCATAACTGGAATCTCTCTTTGGATGAGATACATAAACTCTCAAGCATTATTTTTCCTCAACATATTAGAAAATAAATTCCTACAAAAATAAACCATGATATCCTACTAGGATAACCCAACATATTGATCTTTTTGGACCAATTCTCCCCACTATAATTTTGTTAGTCTTCATAATGTAATTCCCCATGATTTTATTATATATCATTCCATTTAATAAACCTAATGTGTTCGATATATTTCTCTACATGTAACAGAAAACAAAAATGATCCACAACACACTAGATGAATATTATTAAGAACATAATATGAATAATAAAACATCTAGTAAATGAAAATACATTACTCAACTAATGTTTCTTACATTTATAGGATAAATAATAATAATAATAATTTAATATTAAAAAGTATTTTTTTCTCGAATATATTTTTTATAACGTGTTATATATTTTATCCAAATAAATTTAATTGAAAAATTTAAAAATATTATTAAATATGAAAAAATATACTAAAAATGTCTAAATTATGAAGTGCTATGAATTAATATTAAGAACACTTCAAAATTTCATTTTTGAAATAAAAATATTTTTTTTTATATTTTGTATTTTTATCTAAAAAATTAATTTTATAATTTTAATTTTATAAAATTAAATTAATTTTTGGATTTATAATTTCAATATTATCATAAGAATAATTTTTTTGTTTTTTTATAAGGTTGAATTTTGGATGAATAGTGAAAAATAACGATTTTGAAAATATTGTCACTTTTACGATATTGTCATAATAAAAGAATAAATATATTTTTCATGAACCCATTTTTATATTCAAAATATATATTTATAAAATAAAATAATAATTTAAAAATAAAATTTTTAATTTATAAAACCCATGTTTAACATTTTGGAAACATAAGTAATATTTTACTCCAATAAAACAATTTTTTGTCTCTTTTTTTAACTAAGTATCCCCAAGGTGGAATTTTGTTTTGGATTTTTTGGAATGACACATAAATATTATTTTTTAATAATAAACTAATTAATTTAATATAAATTTGAAAAAATTGATAATTTTATCTTTTTAATAACTCTTAAGCCTAAAAATACCCTTTTTCAATAAATAGTTTTTTACTTGTTTTGTACGCTAATATTAAAATAAATTTTTACCACACTTAGAAATTTTATTTGAGAAAATTTATTTAATATTTGGAATCATTATAAAATAATTATATAATAATATCCATTTTATTTTTTTACATTAAAATTAAATTACATATGTAAAAATTAATTACCACAGTAAAAATAAAAAATGATAAAAGTGAAAAATCAAATAGTAAAAGACTTAAAAACATGTTAAAATAACATGTGAAAATATGTGAATTGGGGTTTATTGACCTTACTGCTTCCCCCAATCCATTATTTCCCATTATTGGATCCATTATACCTTTAAATTGTGACTTTACCTTTTATATTATTACAAAAATTCCACTCCTCTACCTTATAAAAGGATCCATCACCCCCACACATTCTCAAACCCCAGACCACATATATTAATCTAGAATCTATCAAAATAACTCCCTATAAATCCTAAACACTTAATATAGGTTTTGGTATTCTCAAAAGATAACCTATAAAATCCTTAGTCAAATTTATAATGGAAATCTTCCAGGGAGTATATTAAAATTCTCAATTACTCCTTTTTTTTTATCACTTGTTCATTTATTTCTTCTTCTACCTTCACGGATTTTAACATAACCATGATAAAATAATTAAATCATTATCATAAATAAAATAAAATGTTTTTATGTTTATGGTATAACCATTTTGTACCTTCCACTCAACCATTCAAAAATGAAAATGTTGTTTGTGTTACTTGTGGAATACCACCTTCATAAGGGATGTGATCCATTTTTCATAACAGCCTTAAATAACTGGTTCAATGGGGGTGTTTAATTATTAAAAATTAAATTTATAAAATTATTAATTTTACTAAAATATAAATCAATTCATACCTTCTTTACTTCCTATTGAAAATGAGAATGATGTTTGTGTGAACGTGCAGACTACTACCACCATGAAGCAACATATTTCATTTCTCATCAATACTTTTATTCTTTATAAAATTTTGAGAACCATGTTGAAGGAATCCATTTTATTTCTCAAGTAGAGGATTTGGACTTAAAAGTCCTGATGATGCTAGGGAGACTAAATATGTTGATTGTTATACTGGGTTCCCATATAACTTAATTAAAGTCCCAATGGATCTCACCTTTCATGGATGGATAAAATGGCCCTATTATCCCACTATTCAAGTCCCAACATTATGTTTAAGGCTTAGCCCATATGCATTCATGAATTTTAAAATCCTTTCCCACTTAGAGAATTATATAATGGAATCTCTAGACACCGAAGTCAAATATGGTGGGATAAGTAATCAAATTCAAATTTGGTGGGCTATGGGTGGAAATACATTTTCTAGTTTTCCAAAAAGTAATTTTTAGACATTAAATTTTTTAGTTTAAGGTGAAAGGGATGAATAAGCTTTTTGAATTTAGGGTATAAGGCCCTTGAGATTTTATGTCACCCCTTGGATATAAATATCCACCTCATGATATTGTATTCTCTTTAAAGTTTTCATCAGTGAAACTCTGTGTCTTTATTCTCTCTATTTATAGGATATTTACGTTCTTCCCTTCCTCTTTTGCACTCATGCCTTGTCAATCTACAAGTTATATTGGTGATATAAGATTAAAAAACACCCAATTCTGTGCCTCAAACCAAATGTGTTGTTATGTGGATTTTCCATCAAAGTACTCCCCTAAGTGTGTTGTCAAATTAGTAGTTCTCTCTCCTTATAGTGTTTATTTACTACTTTCATCAATTATCCATACCCATCATCTAACACTTAGCTCAAAATTGCATCCTTCATTTACCGCCCTATGCCGTGAAGATCAGGAAACCCCGTCCATATCGCATCATAAAATTATCTTCAAATATTATTCAAAACATTAAGAATATATAAATAATACAATAATACTTCTATAATAATTATATTAATCCAAAAGGATCACTTTAAGAACCATACCCACTCATTGATTATAGAATGCCATTTTTTGGGTAGGTTTAACCACCTATATGAGCACTACTATAAAATTATGTCATTGACGACTATAGAAACATAAATAATTATTCTATTAGACATAAATTAGGAAATAATATTTTAAATAATGTTATTTAATTATTATGTTAATATTTAACACATTTTTATAAACCTACTTTTGTTCATAAAAAATTACTAAAACAAGCTCATCGTAGATTCTGTCTTTGTGAATCATGAATAAAATAATCATGGTATGAAATTAGAGAATTATGAATCATTTTAAAGAATATATTCTAGTACCGTGTATCATTTAGTGATGATTAAATTTTTATCACTAAATGGGAATCATTGCCAACACTTTAAGGAATGTGTGAAACAATCAAAATCACTAACGTCTGATTGTGAAAATAAACTATTACAAAATAAAAAATATTTAATAAATTTTTATAATTAAATATTATAAAGGGTAATAGATATGTGTAAGGGTATGAAATAAGTGATTATTATTTTTGTTTTTATTATATATTAGATTAATTTTCTTTTATGGAATGTGAGAGTAAAGGTAAGTTATTTTCTTAACTTATTTTTTGTTTAGTGATTTTTTGATTATTCTTCTTCAACATTATTATTATAATTTGGGTATATTATTAAATATTATTATATTATACTTAAATTACTCTTAAATTTATATGTATTTTCATTTCTATCACATAAACTAATTTTCAAATTCTACATACTTAATGAATTATGATGTTCATAAGGGATTTTAATCTCAATTTGTATTCTTTGATACACAAGCCATATTCACCACTTGTTTTATTTTGAGTGGTGTATCCAGTTTATTATGAGTCAAATTTTAAATAAAATTAAAGAAAATAAATTTATTTTCATATTAATATCATTTTATCTCTCAAAGGGTTTTTAATTTAAGTGATTTTAAATATATATGTTATCTTGTTAACTCAATCCCACTTAATTTGAGTTAAAATTTATTATCATAAAATTTTTAATTCTATGGTTGGTTTCTTCCACTTGATGATTTTATATTGAAATTTTTAATTATATATGGGTAAAATGGCATGATTGATTCAAATATTTATCCTTGATTAATTTCTTCCCTATAAAAGTATACAATTTTAAAAAATAACTCTCATTCTCTTCGATGATGATTTTTCTTCTATGTCTATAGATTTCCTTCCCACCAATTTCCCCTTGAAATTTGGAAACCTATTATTTTTTTATCTCATATGACCTTCATATTTACCTTATCCTCTTTTAAAATTGAATTTTTATAATCCATTTTTACAATGTAGGGTTTAAATAATGTATTTTTATAATATTAAACTAGATTTCCTTCCATGATCATTAGTTTTATCTTCCACTCCAAATTTCCTAATATAGTCTTTATGAATTTTTAAAGGCTCCATTATTGAATGTTTTCTTTTATAATTGATATGTTTAAAACCTTTTCACTTCAAATTTTTGAAAATAAATTTTTAATGTGACTCATTACTTAATATTTTTATGATAATGTTTAATTTTTTTTCCAAAATCACTTTTTTATATTTTTTACATGTTAACACATCCTTTAATAATTGTGATCATTATTATTAATAATGATTTTTCCATGATTTAAAATGTTTTTCATAATAAACCCATTACCTAATTATTTTTTTAAAAATGGGTATTTCTGAATATTCATCTAATTTATTTAACCAATGATCTTAAAAAGGAGTCTTTCATTTATATTAACATCTTTAATGCTCATTATATTACATTTGGGATATGTTTTTATGCCTCCATCCACCTTATTTCTCTATATGGATTATAGAATGTTCAAATAATTTTTTTCATGAAACTCATATCTTTTCCATGGGTTAATTAAGTTATTTTTATGTATAAATTCTTGATCCAATAAGGTAAACATGTTTTGATTCCTGATCCATTAATTTAAACATGAAGTGATACCTAGTACACTAAAGGTAATAAGAATTGATTCCTGATCTACTAGGTTATGATTTCTATGCTTATTTTTGTGTAAATTTTTTATATAAATATATTATTCTCTAAAGACCATGTTTACTATATCATAATTCCTCACTCTTATTCAATGGTATATGTTTTATCATTTGATATTACATTTCCTTATATTATTATTTATAGACAACTCATGTTATTTTTAATTTGATATTTCTCCTCTGCCCATATTTTCTTATATACTTATGATCTTACCCTTGATGAAATATTTTCCCTTAATAATAATTTGAGGCCAACTATTTCTTATGTTTATAATTCAAAAGTTATGAATATGTGTATAACCTTTAAGGATTCTATAAGGGAATCTAGTTTGGTTTGATTATGGAGAAATGTTTACAAACCTAATAAAAAAGCGTCCTATGTAGATGATACTCAAATACACCAAACCTTAAATTCTTGAGAGTATGTGATTATTTTGAGATGTAATGTTTAATATTTGAAATTAATGTTTGATATATGAAATTTTATCTTGGTGACTCTCACATGGTATTGAATCCAGTGAGTAAAGAAAGATTTTTTATCACCAAATTTAGGAGTGTGGGTTTGGGGTTCCTTAGTTAGTATCAAATAATGGTTTAGTTACTTTTTGGGATTATTTTAGATATGTTTTTGGATTATGATTAGATAACTTTAGAGAAAACCCTTGGGATTAATATAAGTATAGGATAGTATCCTATAATTTTATTAATGTTTTGAGTATTTGGTTTTCTGAGAAATTGAATCCTTGTTTTGATACTATAAAGTGGATATATATGTGGAACATATGCACGTAGGGTTAATCAATAATAAAAAGTCTAGATTAGTATCAACTCGATCATTACTTAGTGCATGATGAGTTCTAATAAGGTTATACACTTGGCTAGACACTATTAAGGGATATTATTTAGTTGATCTTATTATCTATATAAACCATTATGAAGGATTTAAATGGAAGTTAAGAATGTAATATATAACCAGTTAGGATAAAAAAATTAAATGTAAAATTACCATGAGAAAACTAGGTTAAACTGGAGGAGTGTTAGGTTGATTCACTTATGTCATAGTTAAAATGAATGCATCATAGGTTTATATGAAAGTTTCAATAGAGAAGATATATTAGGATTGAGTTTCCATAGGATCATTTATTCCAATTTTATTAGATAGTATCATAACCATTATGGTTTTTTATTTGGTTGGTAAAAATATTATGAAAATGAATCTATGAAAGGCATGACTCTTGAAACTCTTAAAGGATCATATTTTGGACAATTTTTCCAAGTATTACCTCAGATAATAAGGTATATATCTTATCATAAATAAAATTACGAGTCATGTTTTTCTTTTGGAAACTCTTAACTATTTCATTAGTAAGTAGTAATTAAATTCTCTAGGACATAATGTATTTAAAGTGGAGAATATAATGCTCTATGATTTTACTATATATCTTTCTTTTAAGTAAATATTACGTTTTCAATGGATTTCTACACATGAAAAATCAACTAAAATGAGTAGTAACATATTAGATGAATATTAATAATAAAATTATAAGAATAATAGAACCTATAGAAAATAAAAAATTTCACTCAACTAAAATTTCTTGCGTTTAGTGTATAAATAATTAATATGATTTAATATTGAGAACTATTTTTCTTTATCAAATAACTATTTTTAATTGTTTAATTTTTTATCCTAATAAAATAAATTTAAAAATTAAAAATTATTATTATATATTAACTAATATATCAATATTCTTTAAATTTTAAACAGATATTAAATGATATTAATAACACTTAAAACACCATTCCTTAATAAAAAAAATATTATTCTTTATATTTCATATTTTCATTTAAAATCAAAATTTATAATTTTTAGAATTTGAATTTTATAAAATGATTTTTTTTTATTTTCATGTAAATATTATATTAGGATGATTTTTTTACATTTTTCTAAAAAAAGTTGAATTTAATGTGAATTATGAACACTAACGATTTTACAAATACCACCACTTAATGAAATATTCATAATACAAGAATTATTTGAAAGTTTATGAAATAATTTTTATATAAAAAATAAATATTTATAAATTAAAATAAAATATTTAAAAATAAAATGTTGAATTTATAAAAATTAATGTTTAACATTTTGGAAGTGTTATTTTACTATAATAAAACTTTTTTTGGTCTATTTATTTCAACTAAGTATTAAAAAGGTGGAATTAAGTTTTGTGTTGTTTTGAAATATAAATAAATATATATTTTTTAATAATAAAGTAATTAATATCATATAAATGAATGAAATTGATAATTTTAACTTAATCCTAAAGTTTAAGCATAAAATAACACATTTTTTAAATGTTTTTTACACATTATGTTCTCAAATATTAAAATTAATATTTCCCACCCTTGAAATATTTATTTGAAAAAATAATAATTAATTCCAAATTATGTAATAAGTAGCATTTTTTTAGGAATTAGAAGTAAATTAATTTGGCAAAAATTAGTTACCATAGAAGAAAACCAAAAATGGTAAAATTTAAAAATCTAAGAGTTAAAGACTCAAAAATATATATTAAAAACATTTTTGAAAATGTTTGTTTGATGATTTATAAAACATAACCATTCCCCCAATCCATTATTTTCCATTATTGGATCCACTTGACCTTGTAATAGTTAGTTTACCTTTTACATTATTTTAAAAATGCCAATCCTTTACCTTATAAAAGGATCCATCACCATTTCACTTCTCCTCACACCCAAAGACAATTATATTCAACCAAAATATTAAAAAAAACTCATAAAAACTCCTCTATATTTCATACATCTTATTTTCTTCTGAAAATACCAACTCTTGAAGCCTTAAATCCAATTTAAAAAGGATATCTTCCAAGGAGTGAGGTAAAATTCTAAATTACCCCCTTTTCATTAAATTTGGCTTTCTTTATTCTTCTACCTCAAAATAATATAATATAATATTTTTGATATAATTACATTAGTATCATTATTATACTAATTTTTTTTATGTTTATGGGATAACCATTTTTACCTTATTCCCAACCATTCAAAAAAAAATCTCTAATGATATGTGCGAACTACTGCCTTCATAATCCACATGATCTATTTTTCATAACCACCTTACATTTATAGTTAAAAAGGGTTATTTAAAGAATATTAATGATATTTTAAAAAATTATATTATAAAAATATAATCCAATTCCCACCTTAGTTACATTTTATAGAAAATGATAATGACACCCATGTGTACGTGCTGATTACCGCCCCCACAAAGAAACCTATTTTTTTTTTCATCTAGATATTTAATATTTATAAAAATATTATAAAAAATTATAAAAAATATTAAGAAAATATAAAAAATATAATTATACTTATTTAATAATTATATTATTAAAAAATAATCACTTTCTTATCCATACTCACCCATCGATTATAGCATATTCTTGTTTAGGTCAGTTTAACCACCTATGTAAAAAATGATATAAAATATTATTAGGGATGAATATGGAAACATAAAAACTAGTGTTATTAAACATAAATTATAAATTAAAATTTAATACATGGTTCTATAAAGGTTATATTAATTTTTAAAAAATTATTAGCATGCCATCTTTTGTTCATAAAAAATTATGAAAACTAGCTTGTCACTAATTATGTCTTCTCGAATTATGACTAAAATAATTTTGGTATGGAAATAGAGATTTATATATAATTATATATAATTTATTCATTTAACTTATAAAATATATGTATTATTAACTTAGTATCAATTAATAGGAATCAATGTCAATATTTTAAGGAATTCAAAAAACAATCAAAATCCCTAACATCTGATGATGAATATAAACTATAACTAACTAATAAATGTATAACAAATGATTGTAATTAAAGATTAGAAATGGTATTATATGTGATTAATTTTATGAAATAGGTTATTAATATGGTTATTCTTATGATATAGAATATTAAAGTTCTTTTATGGATGTTGAGAGTAAAAGTAAGGTTTTTTGTTAACTCAGTTTTTATTTATTGAGTTATGAATGTTATTCTTGATAATTAATCTTATAAGTTGGTTATGTTATAAAATATTATTTAATTATTCTTAATTTCATATTTATTTTCTTAGGATTTCAATTTCTATTATATAAACTCATTTATGATGATACTTACTTTATTTATTATAATGTTCATAATAGATTTTCTTCTCAAATGTCACTCTTTGAGACACATGTCATATTCAACACTTGATATGTTTTTGGGGAAGTATTTTAATAAGAGTTAAATTTATCATAAATATTATGAAATTAAATGTATTTATAAATCAATAGAAATTTATCATTTTAGGTGTTTTCAATTAAACTAATTTTAAAGTCGTAAGAGATTTTGTTAACCCAAACTTTATATCAAGTTATAATATTTCATCTTAAAATTATTACTTTAATTATTGGTTTATTCATAAATAATATTTTATATTGATAATTATCTTTATATCTGGGTAAAATGATATTATTAATTAAAAAATTCCCCTTAATGACTTTCTTCTGTATAAAATTATTTCATTGTTAAGAAAACTTCTCATTTTACTTAAGAATGATTTTTCTTACATGTCCATATTTTCCCTTCTCAATAATTATCTAATTTATATTTGGAACCATAATTATTTTTTATCTCATGTGACCTTAATATTTCCCTTATCCTCATTTTAAAAGGAAGTTTTATTATCCCTTTTTATGATGTGGGATTTAAACAAAGGTATTTTATAATATTAAAATGGTTTTCCTTCCATGTTAATTTTTTTATAATATAGTCCAAATTTTTCTGAGATAGTATTTATGTACCTTTTAAGTCTCCATTATTTAAGGTTATTTTTTAAATGTAATATTTTTCAATTTTTTTAACTTTAACTTTTTGAAAATAACTTTTTAAAGTGACCTGTAACATTATATTTTTACAATAGTATTAAAAATGTTTTATAAAATCTTATTTTGTGGGTTTTCTATGTGAATTCATTATTAATCCATTATGGAAATTATTTTCAATAAATCCTCCTTTCCATGTTTTGAAATTGTTTTCTAAATAAACTTAAATCAAAATGATTTTAAAATTAAGAGGGGAATTTATTCTTATTCTTCACAGTGATTTACCAATGATCATAAAACAGAATTTTTCAATTATGTACACATCCTTAATTATCATTATGTTACATTAAGGATATCATTTTCATCTAGAATAGAACTCATTTATCTTGATGGATAATGGAATGTTCGATTAATTCAATTTATGAAACTTATCTCTTTTCCATGGGTTAATTAAGTGGTGTTTAATGTATGGATGTTTTCATGTTCCAATGGAACATATATGTATTAATTATTATTATTTGATGAGTGGGTCCTTTATAACTTCCCAATACATTGGTTAATTATTTACATATAATGATATAATAAAAGTAAATGAGTATAGATGCTCAATCCACTATGGGAAATAGGTTTTGATTCCAGATCCACTATAGTAAATAGGTTGTGATGCCTAAATCACTATGTGAAGTAGGTTGTGATGACCAATACACTATGGGAAACAAGTTGTGATACCTAATCCACTATAGTAATTAGTTTTTGATGAATGATCCATTAATTCAAATGGGGTGTGATTCCATATCCACTAAGGGAGATATTAATTAATTCCTAATCAACTATTTTATGATTATTTAGCTTATTTTTCTACCACTTTTCTATATTCATATGTTATTCTCTAGGGATCATGTTTACTATCTTGTGATTCCAAAAAATTATTCCATGGTATATGTTTCATCATTTTAGAGTTCACATCCTTATATTATGTCTCATGCACAACTCTTATTATTCCATGTTCTATTAAATAAGACACTTCTCCCACGCTCATGTTTTATCATATACTTATGATATAACCCTTGATGAAATGTTTTACCTTACTAAGAGTATAAGCTCACCCCATTCTAGTGTTTCTATTCCTCAGGTTTTGAAGATATGAATAACCTATGAGTATTCTATAATGGATTCTAGTATAGTGTTATTATGGAGAAATGTTAACATGTATCATAAAAAATGTCAATTATGTATCTAATTTTGAAAGACACTAAACCTTCAACTCTTTGGATTGTGTGAATATTGTGAGATGTAATGTTTAACATTTGAAAATAATGTATGATATAGGAATTTAAATATTGTTAAATATCATTTGGAATAAAATCCTTATGTAAATAAATTGCTTTTAGAACACGATTTGAGAGTATGGGTATGGAATGCATCACATAAAATATATGATGCAAGATTTACCCTCCTCTTAATGGGTGTCTTGATCTGATAAAAACCACCTGTAATGAATCTTTCTAGAACTCGACATCCTAAAATCCATCCTCACTTATAAAGATAGGTGGATGTTTCATTTAAAACTACCATATAAAATCATATATATATGAAATAACTCCTAGATCCTCTTTATAGACTCATTTTATTCATACATAAATATTACATCATTTTAGATGAATATTTAATAAATTTCACAATAATACATGTCGGATGACCATAATGGTTTAGTGTATTAGGAAACTTTTATATATAAATGATTGGTACACAAAATATCTACATCATTTCTCAATTATTTCTTCACAAATATCACCCTTATTAGATATTACATAATTAAAACCATTCTTTATAACCTGAGGAAGGGAAACATAATAAAGGGTGATCATAGATGCTCTGTAAGGGTAAACATAATATATATTAATAAATGGTAATAAGTGATCATATAATAATAATGATTGTATGATAACATGAGAAAAAATAAAAAATCATACCCATCAGATCATATATCATTATCATGAAATAAAGAATGAAGTCTTCTTAATTAAAATGCATAAGGCATAAGAGTTTGGTATTAAAAATAATCAATCATGAGCCATGAAAACATATCATAGGAATAAGATATAAATTTTTGGAAAGCACATAATCATAGAAAATAATCTCATTAGTCAATGATCACTACAAATACTATCATATTAAATAGGGTTCACCCTCCATTCTTTCATTTTCTTAGTCAAGGTTCACTCTTAGGACTATCTTATTGGACAATGTCCCTTACTGAACTGGGTTTACTCCCCATTCAAGTAATTATTATCTCATGATATATCAATATTTACCCAATGAATAGTAGGGATATTATTTAACCACCCAACCTTGGTTTATTATGTTGCAACCTGTCCTTGGTTTATAACAAAACCACCCAACACATAATGAAAACCATATAAATTTTTTCCACAAGATCATAAAACATCCATCATATCAAAATGTTATATCTCATGGAAATGATACGTGTTTCATATGAATTTCAAAATTAAAATCATAAACCATTAATAGAATAAATAAAGATAGAAATTTTGGATCGTATCCTGTGTCAATCGAAATAAAAATCAAAGGATGTTGTTATAGAAGGAAATTCTTTTAAAATATCACTAGAACATTTCATGATGAAAAAACCCTTTTTATTTGAAAATAATTATTTAGAATAAAAATACTCTAAAATATTAAGGAACCCATTTTAGTTGAAAATAAAAATGGGAAATTATAGTTGAATGTTTAAATAAAATTTTATTCATGGTGGTGGTGGAATCCATTCATGTAGTGTATTTTAAAATAAAAATTCCATTCGTATTTTCAGTAAGAAGTCAAAAGTACCATGTTTGGAAAATAATAATAATGATCCATTTAAACCATGGTAAAGAAATTAAAATATATTCAAAAATTAATTAAAATAATATTTTTATAACAGTAAAATATTTATTGAAAAAAATTTTAAATAAAAATATGGACATGGAATAAAATATTCCTGACCAAAAGAATACTAAAGTTGGTTTTCCTTAAAAAAATCCTTTTAGTATTTTGAGTTCTTAAAGAGAGTAAAATTAAAGTAACACATAGAATGTAAAGAATCAACCAAAGGATAATGAAATGGGAATTTTTTTGAGATATAGATCACATAATTTTATCATCACAAATTTAAGCATAAAAAATCTTGGTAAAAATGAGATTATAACATAAAACCCTTATGGATTTAGTAATATTTTAATCAAAAGTCATTGGATGCTTGAAAATAATATGAATATATAAATACCATGAATTAAATCACTTATTATTGAAAAATAAATTCTTGTGTATTTTATACACCATAGAGATAATAAATTGGTGCATAATGTTAAAACATGTCTCATTGAAGAGTAATTGAGAAGAAAAAACATACAACTTTGGTATCTTTTAAATCAAAGGCCATGTAATGAAAGAACATGATATGGATATTAAAAGCCCATGAATTTCATGAATATTTCAATAGAAATTAATTATAATGTAATAAAACTACATATAATTAATGATGGTTCAAAATATCAAACTCATCTCATTAATTTTCAAATAAGATAAAGAAACTCATACCTTATATCCAACTTGATTCATAAGTGTTCTATCCACCTTTATAATAAATATAGATTTATTATAATTAAATAATATAATAATATTAATTCATATAATATCATATATGATCATATATAATCATATATGATCCCCTTATATCATTTGAACACCATTTTATATATAATTCAATATTAAAGTCTCTATTCTGGGTGTTAATTACCTTGTTTTTCATGTATGTTTTAGTTATGAAGTTATGATCCTAGAAAATTTATAAGGTTCCTATATCTCCATAATCTCAATAATGATATATATATATCATATATTTTAATTATATACATATTTATAACCTTTCATATAAATTGGGGATGAAAATTAATTACATCACTATGTGGAAATGGTAGTCCATACGTACTCACGAGCGACGTTTCCAAATTTTTATGGATGAATGAAAGAAATGTAAATATTGATTTATATTTCTAGAGTAATTATTATAACATAAATATAATATATAAATATTAAAGCTATAATAATAACCAAACATGATTGATGGTAGTGGAAAATGTGTTGTATCACTATGTGGAGGCAGTAGTCCACACGTACTCACAAGCTATACTTTGGTAAATGGTTTTTTCATTTCCATAATAAATTCTCAGTATATTTATGATACTAAAGTAATAATGTTTTTATGTATGAAAAAAATTTAAAGTAATTATAATAATAAATAATATTAAAAGTTCCTGGTTATGATCTATACCTATTCTTAGAGAGACCACCATTAGTTTACCCATTATGCCTTGAAGGATTGGTCTTAGAAGAAGACTAAAATCTCTAGTATGAAGGGAATGATTCTAGGAAGGTTTTAGTGTGGTTAATTTATCATATATAATGATAAAATTATGTGAATAATTGAGGATAATAGTTTCTCTTTTATAAGTTATGGTAGGGAAAGACATGGAATTTCATAAAAGCTTTCAATGATTTAGTGTCACTTTCATGGGAAAGTAAATCCAAATAGCAAGGGATTAAGAGTAAGATAAGATAAGGTTAAAATATCTTAAAATAATAATAATTTTATAGTTTTGGTAGAAAATCATACCTTTATATCATGTTTATATCGCTTGGTCAACTCATTTTATCCTTAACCGTGGTAACAAAATTTTACTGTTTTTACTATTCACAATGAAAAAAAATTAAGTTTCCCCTTTTATATTATATAAATTATGATAATTCCAAATATAAAATATATTTTACCATATTATATTTCTACAAGTGGTAGAATTTAATTCTAATTAATTTTACAAACTATAACACTCCAATATTTTAAAAGAACACTATGTTTGATAACGTATATGGCATGTAACACTAAGCCTAAACAGACCACAAAATATTATTATTTAAATATTACCATTATAACCTATCCATTTAATTGATGGGTATTAATATTATTAAAGAAAATTATGAAATATATATAAAGTAATGACTCAATATAAATAAATTTATAAATTTTTAGGAAATAAGTAATGATTTTTTAGTAATGTTATTTTATGCTTCAGAAATGTATTTTCTGCAAAAATGAATATTTCCCTTTTTGTGAGAAAATATAATATTTAATTTATTTAAATTATATAAATTATATTTTATAAAAAATATATAATTTTTTAAATCATAATATCAAAATTATCTTAGGGATAAATTTTCATATATTTCTAAAAGGATTTATTTTCTAGTGAATAGTGAAAAATACAGCTTTTTATAGGAAACTATTTTTTTTAAGATTTTACAAATTCCCATTTTGTTTAAATTGGTTAAAAAGTAAAATTAGATCTATAATATTATTAAAAATATAATTAATTTTATTTTAATCAATTTTATTGTTGAATTTGGTATAAAAACATTTTTATACTTAAAAGGCATTTTTTTTGAAAAAAATGTTTTTTCAAACATTTTGAAATTTTGTCTTATAATAATTTATTACAATTATGGGAATTGAATATTTAAAATTGGATATAATATTTTATTTCAAGAGGATAATTTTTTTTAAATATTTCTATTCTATTTCTGTTTATTAGGAATAGTAACTATAGTAAATAATTATCACCACGGTAAGGGTAAATTGGATAATTTAGGTTAAAAATAATATGATAAGGACTAAAAATTGACCCTAAAACTTTCCTTAATTTTATTTTATGAGTATATAACGTCCATAAACATCATAATATTTAATATATGACCTTTTCCCATTTTACATTATTTTTACCTTTATAATATTTTATGTAACAAAAAGTCATAAATGTCATTCTCTTTGTTTTATTATCTTTAGTTTTTTTAAATTGAGATAAAAAGAAGGTATGTTTGGTTATAAATATTAATTTAAAATAGAAATTGTTTTTTTATCATTTTAATTTATTTATAATTTTTAGTGATGAAATAATTGACTTAAATGCGTTTGCAATGCCGACACAACATTTATTTAATTAATTGAAAAGTAAAATAAATGATTTTAAAAATTCTAAAAGTAATATAATTTTAATGAATTATTGTGTTAAATGATTTTTTATATATAAATATAACATTTTAGTGATGTTTTAAATTATTATATTCGAATTCAATCATTGTATTGATGTATTTAAAGTCAAATTTAATGAATAGTGTAAATAATGACATTAATGATATTTAATAATAAATAATATTTTATTATATGATTTAAAATTAATAGAAATTTCGTATTAGAAAAAAAATAATTTTATAAGGCTTTAAACATCATCCATGGTCTATTTATGGGTATTTTTTCCATTTATGGTAATATTCTTAACCCTTAAATTATAATTTTTTTAATATTGTGGTGATTGTCAAAAAGGTTAATTGGTGATTAAAACAAACGATAAGGGTGAAAAATTCACCTAAAATTGTCCAATTATTATTGTATGATAATATTTAGAATATTAAATATATAATATTATAATATTATCCATTTCGGTCCATTTGGATATGAAAATTAATTTATATTTATTTAATACATTAATAAATTCGAGAAGTGTCTCACTCCTCTCTTATAAAACGGTATCCCTATCATATTCTATTCACACTTAAAGAACCATTTTTATAATACCTACTCAAATACCTTCATAAAATCCCTTAAAAAATTATATAGGTCTTATTTTTGGTATAATATTAATATTATAGGGATTAATGTGTAAAGAAAATGAGGTTGTCCAAAGAAAAGGTACAATTCTTAACTGAGTGTTTTCATTTTTTTTCTTATTATAACTCCTTAAAATCATATCAAACCATGATCATATAATAGAATCATAATTTTACATATAATTTTATTTTATTATGTTAATTAAATAACCTATATCAATCACCTCTTCCATCAAACAGAAAACAAAAATGTCATTTATGTGTAAGGTGAACTACTACCTCATGAACTAATGTGATTTATTTTCCATCACCAGCTCCCACAAATGGTTTTAATTATTTATTTAATGTATAATTATAATAATCATGAAATATTTATCATTTTAAAGAAAATAAATTATATGTTTTCTTACTCTTCTATCTATTTAAGAATAATAACATCATTGGTTCTTAAATGTGAATTACCACCTCCATAAAGCGATGTGATTCATTTTTCATCACTTCATCACATGGATCATATATATAAGTTTATTTAAATAAAATAAAATTATATTTATTATATGATTATTGTTATAGAAAATTAAAATAATATTTATATTCTTTCAATAATGATCTTTGAAAATTGGAAACGTTACTCATGCATATGTATGACCTACCATCTCCATGATTGTACTATAGTTCATTGTTCATAACCACATATCATGGTTTGTTTTAAAAGTATAATTAATATATTAAAATTATAATTGTTTCATTATTATTATTTTTTATATGATGTAATAATTAAACCATTGACCATAGTCAACCTAACGAATTTATTTGTGATAAACAAACTGAATATCATCAAAGCGTACAACGTGAAATTAATTTATTATGTAATTATATATAACATGGTAATAAATAAAATAAAATAAATAATAAACATGAAATTTTTTCTTAAGAAATTAAATAATTAACATAATTTTATTATTTAGGAATATAAAGAACCAATGTCTTGAGTCATACCTAAGGTAAGGGATTTAGTTTCAATTTTCCTTTATTGAGGAATGTTTTATTATTATGAAAATAATTTATTTTATATATTGTATATAATAACCCTATTATATGTTATATAAATAATCTCTAAAAATTCATGGTATTTTAAGTTTCAATTTGAATTATTTCATCCAATAGGATTTGAATTGATGGTTACCAAGTGTTAAGGGGTTTCTTAACTCAATATCAATTCATTGGGTTACACTTCTACATCATTGACTATATTATTTCATGATTGTGTGTGAAATTTCCTATGATAATTTTTTTTATTTCCAATTATTTTTTTGTGGATTTTAATTTGTTACACATAATAAATTCAATGATTAATTATCAGATCAATGATAAGATCATTATAAGGGATTTCAACTCAATTTCCACTTCATTGTGATATATTTGGTAATATGAACCTATTTACTTTTATGTTTTATATATACTACCTATTTTATTTATTTAACAATATTTAGCTTATTCTATAAGTTTTAAATTATTTATAAAGAAAAATAATTAATTAAAACTTATTTTAAATGTTTTATTTAACTTTTAATCTATTCTTTAAAAGAATCATTTTACTAGAAAATCTACATTTTTGATTGTTAACTCTCATCTCTTGACTAATCTCATGGATATTAACTTTCTCTAAAAACATTAAATTTCATGTGATCATTGAACATCAAATTTACCTTAAATATCCATAATGAAAATTATTATTACCTAAACCATATGCCATTTCTACATACAATGTTTGACTTTGAAAGTGATTTGATTGAATTAGGAAATATTGATATTCTTTATTCCTTACTCAATACAAATATTTGTTAATAAGACATATGGTTCATGAATAAAATAGATCATTAAATTTATGAGGAATTAAATGTACATAAATTGATGTGTGGGACCCAAAATAATATATCCCCTTAATTCATTAACAGGTATTATGATACAAATTAGTAAGCTAGCATTAAATGGGTTTTTGGTGTATACCTATCCATAGTTTTAATCCTTCTTAGAACAATAATTTTCCAGTATAGATAAAATGATATCTAAAATATTGACATAAAATATTAATCATGTACTTCATTGATAATTTATGTATTATTATCTATGAGATTATTACATTGATATTATCCATGGGTGCATTTTGTGCTCAATATGTTGATTAAATTGATTGTGTATTTAATTATTTATCTTCCCATATTAATTATTCCTTATTTAGCCATGATAAATTAAAATTTATGAAACCCTTAGTTATAATATACCATCACACTTTATTCCTTTTCCTTTCCCCCTGATACGAAGAAGGAATCTTTAAATGACTTCAAGAATACAGAATATTTACTTTCATTATGTTTTAATTTATGTTTTCAAATGTAATTGGAAATTAAATTATGTACATAGTTTACCAAGAATTTTGGTCCTTTGGTATGTGATCATTTTTATTTTATGAAAATTTAATAATGAAACCATTGATTCTCTACTAGTGGAGATAGGCTTGTTAGACAAACTATAATGAAAACATGTTTTCCAAAAATGAATTTTTAAGCTTAAAACATAATTTACTTCCATTACACGCCTTTTAAAAACCATAAAATGAATTTTTAAATATTATATTGAATATTAAATCTATAAATTTCATTTAAATAATTAATAAATATAGATTTAATTAATTTATTATGATAAAAACACATTGTATCCACAAAAACGGCTTCTTAGAAAAAATGTTTTGTTAAACGAAAAAATTAACTTATACTAAAATAAAGTATAATGATAGTCATAAGTAATTAATTATATTATTCATAATTAAAGGGTTATTATTTTAATTTTATATCAAATTCAAAATATAATGGTACATTTACTTGAAATGAAATGAAAATATTTATAAAAAATCAGTATTTATCACTATTCAGCAAAAAATAAATATTTTTAGAAAAATCCAAAACATTCACCATAAGTTTATATTGAAATTATGATTTTAAATATGATATTAATTTCCTAAAATAAAATTTATATAAATTTTAGGAATTAATTAAAATTTTTTCATACATAAATGAAATAAAAACCATTTTTGAAGAAACCATATTTTTTTAGATTAAAATGACTTTAATGAAATTTGAGAACTTATTTATTATGCAGTAATCAATACATTTGTATTGATAAAAAAGTTTATAAATATTTTTTATAAACTAATTATTACTATTAATAAATTCTGATTTAACAGAAATGTTATAAAATTTTACTATATCATGGTTCATATAGACTCATGGATGCATGTAAGGAAATCTATCAAATAATTCATGTTTTATTTCAATGGAAATACATATAAGATATTGGTGTATTACATTATACCACCCTAAAATTAATTTCACCCTCAAAATTACATCTCTATGTTACAAATAAATGGGGATATCATGGCTTCATCATATTCTCAAGTTCCCATATAGCTTCCTTAAATTTTTAACTCTTGGAAAAAATATTAACCATGTGAGTAGTCTTGTTCCATAGAATTTTAACTCTATTATCCAAGATTTATACCATTTTTTATTCATAGTAATGATAATTATACATTTTTATAACGTTTTGGTTTAGTAAACATGAAATAGTAGTTATATACTTCATCAGGAGAGATACATGGAACACATCACGAACATCAAAGAGGCTTGGTGGGAGTGCCGAGTGATAATCTAAAATCCATAGTCAATCAAGAATATTGAAGTGATGAATATAAATAATGGTGATATTACCCTTGTTGAATCTCATCACCTTTTTATTTAGAGAAATTCGTAGGAAAACCTTCTCACTGACATCAAATTCCAGATATCACCGATGATTATCAGCATAACACTTTTGTCGACTATGTACTGCCTTGATATGATACAAAATGGTTATAATGTTATCTATCATTTAATCAGCTATATTAGGTCCAAATATCATTATTTACCTAACTTTATCCCAGTATTTTAGAGTTATAAACTTATTTTTATATAGAGCTTCATAAGGAGCCATCTGAATTATTGAGTGAAATCTATTATTATAAGGAAGCTCGACCAGAGGGAGGTGTTGATCCCAAACACCCTTAAAATATAGAGAAAATGATATCAACATATCCTTATAGGTTATAATTCTCCCCTTAGACTAACCATATATATAAGTATGATAATAATTACTGAAACACTATTATATAACAAGAGCTTCATGAATACTTATCCAAAACTTCAAGGTAAAACTAAGATCCCAATGAAATACAATCTGAAATGGTACCCCGTGTAACATTACCAACTATTTAATGTATATCCTATAAATATAATCAAGATAGAAATATTATTTGATAGAAATTATGTGAGTTGAATTTCTAAGGTAATCGACTATAACCCAAACAACACTATAGCCTTTAGATGTTTTGGGGAGTCAGGAAACTAAATCCAAGATGATGTTTTCCCATTTCCATTATACTATGGGTAATGTATATAACATCCCATTAGACTTATTTATATTATCCTTAAATTTCTAACATACCAAGAACTAACACTCATACTTTTGTATAAAAATACTCTTTCAAACCTATATAAATCTTCATACTTCTCAGATGAATAGATAATGATGAGATATGATCTTCTTAAAATAGTTCCTTCTTCATGTATATTATTTAAGGGACACATGTTAATTTCCTAATCCATATCATTATATCATAATCAAGTTTGAACTTAAGAACATTTCTCACCCTCTTTTATAGCTCTCCATCGTCCTTGTGTTCCACTTTAATATTTACATGGATTTACGGTTGATTTTTTTTGAGATAGTTAATATTTTATCCCCTTAAATATTTCAAGGTTTATCCTTTAAAAATTAAAAAGATAATCGACCTTTTTTATACTTATCATAGATAAAATAGAATGATCCTTTTGAATCAAAGAATCATCCCCTTTGTTCTCTTTCCAAGAGTGGTAACTCATTAAGCAATCATAATCATTAAACAACTCCAGCCATCTCATTTAAATACAATTCAACTATTTATGGGTGAATATATACTTTAAATTTTTATGATAAGTATATATGTCACACCTTTCTCCATAAATATAATGCCTACATATGTTTTTTGTAAGGAATACCATTCCAAGATCCAAATCATAATTCATGTATTTTTTATCATGAAAATTCAATTTTTGTAAGGAATAAGCTATAACCATATCATTATTCATAATAACACACCCCATAACCTTTTTAAATGCATCACTATAAATCACAAACCCTTCTATACTATAGGTTAGTGTGAGAAAAGGTTCAATAACAAACCATCTCTTTAGTTCCTTGAAATTTTCTTCAAATTCATCATTCCAAAGGAACTTAACTCCCTTATGAGTTAACTTGAGGAGAGTATTAGATATCCATGAGAAATCCATTAAAAATGTCGATAATATCTATAAAATCCATGAAAATTAAGGATTTCACTCATAATGGTTGGTCTGGATCAATGTTCAGTAACTTCCCTCTTTGATGGTTCAACTAATATACCCTCTTTTGAGATTATATGACCCAAAAAATGAAACTTTATATATAAAAAATTCATACTTGGTAATGTTTTCATACAAATTATCCTTCCTTAGGGTATTTAATATAATTCTAAACTGATCTTCATGTTATTCTATACTCTTGGAATATAAAACAATATATTCTATAAATACTACCAAAAACTGATAAAGGTAATCTCTAAAGATTCCATTCATTAAATCCATGAATATAGTTATGGAATTAGTGAGAAAATATTTCATCACTATGAATTCATAGTGCCCATACCTCAAATAGAAATGTTTGATGAAAATTCCTTCACTTTTGACCATAAAATGATTGTATCCAAATCAAATATTAATCATGAGAAAATATTGATCTCATCATAATTGATTAGAAAAATCATTAACATAAGGAAAACGATACTTATTATGGATTGTTATATTTCACATTGAACCATATTTCTTTTTAAAAAATAGTATAGGTGTTCCCCATGGTGGCGCACTTGGCCGAATGAATCCAATATCAATATTCTCATAGTGTTTTTTCTTTGATTCATGCAACTAAATTAGGGCCATTATATATGGAGTCATCGAAATAGGTGTTTTACTAGGTATGATTTTTATTGAAAACTCAACATCATGATTTATCAGAATAATATTCAAATTTTCAAAAAATAAATCAACAATCTCTATATAATAGGAATTTCTTTGATGTTGAGTTTCTCCCCAACCATCTAAGAAAAATATAGACCTTGAATTGGAATATAGATCAATGTAATGGATGTAATTTTCATTGAATGTTCATATTTATCCTATCACCGATAGAAAATAATAGGTTGGTTTATAATATCAAATGTGACTTTCCTTCCTCAAAAAATGAGAAGTGTTTTTTATAAAGAACACCAATATATTCCTAAAATGACATAAAATTCAACTATAGGAAGAAAAACAAGATTTTCAAGAATAACATTCCTATAGACTTTATCTGGGGAATATTCATAGACATGAGATGTGATCATAATAACATTATAATTTTTACTGATATTTTAAAATCTAGTCATTGAGGTTTAAATGTGATACACTTATAAAAATTTTCATAAATAAAATATTAGTTAGTTCCAAAGCTAATTAAGGCTTTAGTAGTTCTAGAGTTGATGGTATATATACCTTTCAACACTTCATTATCACACCCCACATTTTTAATAGTGATCATAGGATATTTCCCATTAACTCTAGTCTTAAGAGGTTAGTTGTAGAGACCCGAAGCTTGATGTACATGGACATTACATTACTTTTGCGGAATACTTAGTACATTACAAAAACACACACAAAAGGACCGTAATAGTTTAGTGTCTTTGGAAACTCAGAATATAATCTTCTAATCATGGTGAAAGATCTTCAACATCTCCCATAAATATCTTCCCTTTTTTTTCTTACCTAAAACCTTTATTTATATCCTGGGGAAAATAAAACATAAAAGGGTGATCTCAAATGCTCAGTAAGGGTAAACAAAAGTAATATCAATCACATCATATTCATAAGAACATAACAATTTGGAAATCTTACCCTGCAAAAGAGATCATAATTTCATAACATGAGATAAATCATGGTAGTGAAATGTAATCCCAATAATCATAACATAAAACATGAAACTTTGTGGCATACACACATAATCATAGAGAATCATTTCTTAGTATTCAAGACTCATTGCCAAGACTATCTTAGCGGACAAAGTCCATTTCTGAACCGAGTTCACTCCTCATTTCAGTCCTGTTTCACTGAACCGGTTTAACCCGCCGTTCCAGCCATGTCTATCTCATGAGATATAAAATCTTTACCCAATGCATTGGAGGGATATATAGGTCCCACCCATCTCATAATGATACCATTCTTATGTGTGCCACAAAATCATAAATCATACATCATTGCATAACTCATGTAATAAAAATGGGATTCTTAAACAACATGACATCATAAAAAAATTCATATAAGATAAAAGAATTCATAAAAACAATTCCATCACAACATAATAAAATCAATGTAATAATAGGGATTGAAACAAAACCCTATATTATCTTAGATGGAAAATAATTTTGATAAAACACTTGAACTCCATTCATGAGGAAAATATCCTTTCTACTTCAAAAACATTTCCCTTTCATGTCATACAGTTTTAAACTAAAAGAAGTTGATTAAAAATAAACTTGAAAACTTGTAAATTAAGCTTCTTGGAAATAATGTTTTAAAAATCCATTCATGCTGTATAAGTTAAAAAACATTCTTCTCGTACTTTTGTCGGAAAAGTTAAAAAGTACCTCGTATGAAAAACGACAAAATATTCCTTTAATATCTTTTACTAAAAAGTCACTGAAGGGTAAAATTTGTTATAAAATATTGCAGAAGGATATAAATATTACATATTGAGGAAACATGGATGTGGATGATAAAATACACCCCAGTAAATTCCAAAGTATTAAAAATCTCGGATAAAAATGAGATTGTGATATTTCCCTTACCTTAGGTCCGATTTGCTTCGTAAGTGTCCGAACCTCCTGTATAATGATTTAAATAATGTCATTGAATTATTCCAGAATCATACTCATTGTTATGATATCATATATGGTTCACTTATGACTTTATATTACCCATTCTTTTGTAAATTCCATGTTAAAGAGCGTTTTGGGTAAAATCGTTTCATTTGTCATCCGTGTTTTGACTTGTAATTATTCATATGATTACTTAGATAATGATTACTTAATTCCAGAATATAAAACATGATTTATATATAATATATATTCAGAATATACATATATATAATAGATCAGTAAATGGAAAGAAATACACCGTTCATGGAGACGGTAGGCCGTACGTACGCATGAACGCTGTTTTCGTTTCCTTATTGAGTTGAATGGAATTAAGTAGATGACATACATATATATAAAAATAAATCCAATATCATTATTATGTCATATATTTCATGATTACTTATTATATATACTTTATAATCATTCATGAATGGTTAACGTGGATAATGAATCTCATCGCGTCTTGGAGACGGTAGTCCTTACGTACGCACGAGCGATGATATCGTTCTCATGATAATGGAATTGCATTGGAGTGTATGTATACTATTTCAGAATCAATATCACTTTACAATAATAATATATAGTTATTATGTACACCATTATACCGATCCAAGTAAGGTGGTGGTGGAAAATAGATTACACCACGGCGTGGAGACGGTATTCCGTACGTACGCACGCGCGGTGATTTTGTTTTCCGCAGGATGGATAGATGGTGAAATAGGGTTGTTTCATACTTATAATAACATATCAGTATATGAGTGATACTTATGTTATTACGTCATAATGAAACAACCTAAGAAGAAGAAGTGGAAGAAGAAATAAAGTTGAAAGAATCGGTAACGGACATTACCTCTTCTATGAAGCGCCTCTTTGAGTCCTCCTCTTAGGGTACTAAAATTGGTATTTGAAGAAGACCAGGACCTCTAGGATGTTTTTAGGGAAGTGGAGAAGATAATTTGGTAGGGGTTGGCCAAGCTTGAAGGCTCAAAGTGGTGTGAGGAAGAGAGGGATGAGGTGCCCTTTTATAAAGGAGGAGAGAGGCACCTTTGGAATAACTAAAAATATTATTTTATTATAAAGCCAAGTTCGGTTTTAAATAGCTCCAAATTGATTTATTTAGAATCTAAGGTGGGTATGGGTCGAAATAATATCATAAAATAGAATTTAGAAAATTTTAGATTCCTATTTTAACCTTATCATTTAGATTTAACATTAAGTTAAATAATTTTACTTTTACCGTGTCTTCTTGTGTTCTTACACTATAAGGTTAATAAACTTACTATAACAAGCCAAAAGAACCCCAAGTTGTTTATTATTAATATATATAACCTTATCTAAGTAATTTGGCTGAACATTAGATTTTTAGGAATAAAATAACAATTAATAATAAAATATTTGTTTTAAAAACTATTTTATGTCAATTTTGACACTATTTAGTAATTGATTTTTGTGAAAATCATAACAGAATGATTAGTTTGAAAAACATTTATTAAATCAACACCAAAATGTCATATTAACCTATAAAATTACTGGAATTCATAAAAAGTCTCAAATTACATTTATTTGGGAATTTATAACATCAATTATGTCAATATTTCATTATTAAGATAATTACTGCATCATCATTGTGTCATAAATAAATTAACTTATTTAAAGTCTAAAAATTACAAATAAAATATCATTCTGTAGGAAATCGTTTTATCTTTATAATGAATATTTATAGTCTAATTTATATTATGTATAAACCTATATTAAAAATGATATACTTATTAAACTTTGATTTTAACTATTTTAACCCTTCTTTAAATAAATTAATAATAAATGTCCTAATCTAATCCAAGTGGGCCTAAATGGTCATATTTTATTCCTAAGGTTGTTTTTGGTCAAATTAAACTTATTAAATAGAATTAGGACATGTGTTATGGTAATAATAATATCATTTTTACCCTTAATTACCCTATTTAATTTTAACAGTGGTAAAAAAAAGTAAAAAGTTACTATTCACCAAAAATTATTTTCATCTCATTGAACCACATTTTACTTACTGACATCAACCGTGTCTCTTGGATTTTTGAAATTTCACTCATAGAAGTGGTAAAATTAAGTTTTATGAGAAATTCATTTTTTTAACTACCACTTAGTGGTTTCACTATTCATCAAAAAATGAAAGTTTCCAGAAAAATACCAAAAATTAGGCCTAAGCTATATTTGATATTATGAACTCAAAAATGATGTGTATTTTACCAAATTCAAAACATATGAGTTGCATTAATTAATTTAAAAATTAATTCCCGTCGTCAAAACAAATACCGTATTCTTAAGAGATAATAACTATCAAAAGATTGACACTTGTTTATGTCTGGTTTAAATGTGAAATTACATCCAATGAACAACATTGTATTAAATTGTAAAAATATATTATAAATATACTTTAAAACCACTAAAATTAATAATTTATCACTATTAATTATTTTGATTAAAAAGGTTGTTTTTAATTAAAATTTAGTAATTTTCACTATTCATCAGAAAATGAAAGTTATCCAAAAAATACCAAAATTTCACCCTAAGCAAATGTTGATATTCCGAATCCAAAAATGAAGTCCATTTTGAAAAATAAAATTTACAAAATTTCAAAAAGTGGTTATTACTATTCATAATGGCTAGTTTTAATAATATTTTAATAGCATATCTTTGTTTAGTGAAACTCGGTATTGCGTACTACACACGCTATCGAGGAAGGTCGCGATTGCGTGTAATGAAAGGCAAGTCAAGGATGCGTGTTGTGAAAGCTCCTTTTGGTGTAGCGTACAACACAAGTCATTAATGAAATTAAAAAGAATATTTTTCATAAAATCTCGGGGTGTTACATTCTACCCCCCTTAAAATGAATTTCGCCCTCGAAATTCGTCGGGGTTATAAATGGTTTACTACTCGAAACTTTATTTAATAGAAACCCATATCGTAAAAAGGAATACCAAAACCAATCTTTAAAAACAAAAGTATGAAACGTAACGGTTACCCAAATAAACTAATCACTGGGTTTCCACATAGGTGAAAATATGGATATGGAAGAGAAATCTAACCATCATGTTCTGATGGAGAGTGGTAGAGAACATGGATATGGAAAATCCAGCAATCACAAAGCCATATATTTGTGATGATATAAGGTACCGTCTGATTCATCAGATATAAGAGCAGTAGGACAACATTTTTGGTTTTCAAGATCATTTTCCTAAAGTTGATGAAATTGGAATTAGAAGAAATACTTTCGTGATTTTGGTATAGTCTCACCGTTGGTAGTTCTTTGGACAATTTCCACTTCATCACTTAAAGAAATGAAGTTGAATTTGTCATTCGTGATGTGTTAGCAGATCATGTGATAGAATTATGGGTCATTTCATCTATCTCAAACAAAAGGTTAGAAAAGTTATCAAAAAATACATAAGTCCATCTATAGTGAGATTAATCATATATGGTTCCTAAAATGGGCTTATACTTCATATATCATACTGCTTAATATAATAAAACTAGTTTCTACTAAACAAGGACTTCCTGTAGGCCAGTGGTAGGTGATAAAGGCCAGTCGCACTTCGGTTGTGGGTTCAATTCCCACAGCCTTGTCCGACGCGATGGGCTATCGCCCATCCTGCAGGCTGTCCTTTTTCTAAAACTACATTACTATAACATCCCATAAATAATATCGAAAAAACTTCTATCCTTAGACAATACTAACTTATGTCCAACATAATCCATTACAATCTTTAGGCTTATCCATAATACTGCAGTCCACTCTCATAATATAGTGAAAACGATTACCAGAGATTTAATACCATCGTTGATCCCCATATATCATAAGATATGTCTTGTTGGTCACATTCCAAACATTCAAAGGCCTTAATCTTGTATTCTCTTGAAAAATGAATACCCATTAAACCTTAGTGAAAACATGAATGCAGTTAAAAGTTAACACTTTCCACAAACCAAAATCCTCAAAATTCTATATACTCAAACCATGATATCACTTAGTCCTTATATCAATCATGAGCTCATGAATACTGTCAAACATTTCATTTTCTCCTTATCCCTTCATTATGCGCATATCATCTGCTTTCCAAAATATTTGAATCGCTTTTCATGGTTACCGGTACCTTAAAATTATTGAAAACCACAATAGAATAATACAAAAATATTCTAATACACAATAAAAGTACCTCAACAACATTATTCTTGA
This sequence comes from Viscum album, assembly GCA_963277665.1. Taxonomy (NCBI): domain Eukaryota; kingdom Viridiplantae; phylum Streptophyta; class Magnoliopsida; order Santalales; family Viscaceae; genus Viscum; species Viscum album. The sequence continues at coordinate 1,069,019,481 of OY728121.1, read as the reverse complement.
ATACCAATACATAAACACTTCAATCCATCCTCTTCAATTATTGTCCTGGAATAATCCTTCCTTGATTTAGATTAACTTTTTAGGTCAGGGCATTGAGTTGGGTAATGCCCATGTTCTCCACAAATAATACATTGAACTCCATAACAGTCTGTCACTCTATGACCCTTTTCTCCACACAGATAACATCGGTCCCTCCATTTGAGGTATTCCTCAAGGTTATTCTTCCCTTCTTTAGAAATCTCAATCTTCCTTTCTTTATGCTCCTCAACATGTGAACATGCATAATAGTTTATCTTCCTCTTCTTTGATGAATTAGGCATACCACTAAATTTCACCTTGTTAATCATATATCGCGATGAATGATTCAGCATAATCACAATATCTTTCTCTATAGGAATTACACAATTTTGTTGCTCATAGTCACCAATTTTTCCATTGGATTCAATGTTAACCGAATTCCTTCTGGTTCCCTCCATTAACTAAAACACAAAAAGAATTCTATGAGAGGAAAAAATCTTGATAGAGAAAACAACATAGTAAAGGGGGAGTACCCTCAATATCTAACATCTTAGGTTAAATTCTAAGATCGTTAGCGCAATTCTAGGACTATAACCTATACGCATACTTAACCTTAGAGACATCCCTAGACATACCTTAGAAATATCTCTAGGGATCTCACTAATGTTTTCGCATCCTAGTTTCCAAAGGTTGACTAAACCTTTCCTCTGATACCAACTGTAGAAACCCGAAGCTTGAAGTACATGGAAATTACATTACTTTTTCGGAATACTTAATACATTACAAAAACACACACACAAGGACTGTAATAGTTTAGTGTCTTTGGAAACTCGGAATATAATCTTCTAATCATGGTGAAAGATCTTCAACATCTCCCATAAAGATCTTCCCTTTTTTTCTTACCTAAAACCTTTATTTATATCCTGGGGAAAAGAAAACATAAATGGGTGAGCTCAAATTCTCAGTAAGGGTAAACAAAAGTAATATCAATCACTTCATATTCATAAGAACATAACAATTTGGAAATCTTACCCTGAAAAAGAGATCATAATTTCATAACATGGGATAAATCATGGTAGTGAAATGTAATACCAATAATCATAACATAAAACATTAAAATTTTTGGCATACACACATAATCATAGATAATCATTTCTTAGTAGTCAAGACTCATTTCCAAGACTATCTTAGCGGACAAAGTCCATTTCTGAACCGAGTTCACTCCTCATTTCAGTCTTGTTTCACTGAACCGGTTTAACCCGCCGTTCCAGCCATGTCTATCTCATGAGATATAAAATCTTTACCCAATGCATTGGAGGGAGATATAGGTCCCACCCATCTCATAATGATACCATTCTTATGTGTGCCACAAAATCATAAATCATACATCATTGCATAACTCATGTAATAAAAATGGGATTCTTAAACAACATGACATCATAAAACAATTCATATAAGATAAAAGAATTAATAAAAATAATTCCATCACAACATAATAAAATCAATGTAATAATAGGGATTGAATCAGAACCCTATATTATCTTAGATGGAAAATAATTTTGATAAAACACTTGAACTCCATTCTTGAGGAAAATATCCTTTCTACTTCAAAAACATTTTCCTTTCATTTCATACAATTTTAAACTAAAAGAAGTTGATTAAAAATAAACTTGAAAACTTGTAAAGGAAGCTTCTTGGAAATAATGTTTTAAAAATCCATTCATGCTGTATAAGTTAAAAAACATTCTTTTCGTACTTTTGTCGGAAAAGTTAAAAAGTACCTCGTACGAAAAACGACAAAAGATTCCTTTCATATCTTTTACTAAAAACTCACCGAAGGGTAAAATTGGATATAAAATATTGTATAAGGATATAAATATTACATATTGAGGAAACATGGATGTGGATTATAAAATACACCCCAGTAAATTCCAAAGTATAAACAATCTCGGATAAAAATGAGATTGTGATATTTCCCTTACCTTAGGTCCGATTTGCTTAGTAAGTGTTCGAAACTCCTGTATAATGATTTAAATAATGTCATTGAATTATTATAGAATCATACTTATTGTTATGATATCATATATGGTTCACTTATGACTTTATATTACCCATTCTTTTGGAAATTCCATGTTAAAGAGCGTTTTGGGTAAAATCGTTTCATTTGTCCTCCGTGTTTTGACTTGTAATTATTCATATGATTACTTAGATCATGATTACTTAATTCCATAATATAAAACATTATTTATATATAATATATATTCATAATATACATATATATAATAGATCAGTAAATGGAAAGAAATACACCGTTCATGGAGATGGTAGGCCGTACGTACGCATGAACGCTGTTTTCGTTTCCTTATTGAGTTGAATGGAATTAAGTATATGACATACATATATATAAAAATAAATCCAATATCATTATTATGTCATATATTTCATGATTACTTATTATATATACTTTATAATCATTCATGAATGGTTAACGTGGAGAACGAATCTCATCGCGTCGTGGAGACGGTAGTCCGTACGTACGCACGAGCGATGATATCATTCTCATGATAGTGGAATTGCATTGGAGTGTATGTATACTATTTCAGAATCAATATCACTTTACAATAATCATATATAGTTATTATGTACACAATTATACCCATCCAAGTAAGGTGGTGGTGGAAAATAGATTACACCACGGCGTGGAGACGGTATTCCGTACTTACGCACGCACGTTGATTTTGTTTTCCGTAGGATGGATAGATGGTGAAATAGGGTTGTTTAATACTTATAATAACATATCAGTATATGAGTGATACTTATGTTATTACTTAATAATGAAACAACCTAAGAAGAAGAAGTGGAATAAGAAATAAAGTTGAAAGAATCGGTAACGGACATTACCTCTTCTTTGAAGCGCCTCTTTGAGTCCTCCTCTTAGGGTACTACAATTGGTCTTTGAAGAAGACAAGGACCTCTAGGATGTTGTTAGGGAAGTGGAGAAGAGAATTTGGTAGGGTTTGGACGATCTTGAAGGCTCAAAGTGGTGTGAGGAAGAGAGGGATGAGGTGCCCTTTTATAAAGGAGAAGAGGGGCACCTTTGGAATAACTAAAAATATTATTTTATTATAAAGCCAAATTCGGTTTTAAATAGCTCAAAATTGATTTATTTCTAAGATAAGGTGGGTATGGGTCGAAATCATCTCATCCAATAGAATTTAGACAAGTTTAGATTCCTATTTTAACCTTATCATTTAGATTTAACATTAAGTTAAATAATTTTACTTTTACCGTGTCTTCTTGTGTTCTTACACTATACGGTTAATAAACTTACTATAACAAGCCAAAAGAAACCTAAGTTGTTTATTATTAATATATATAACCTTATCTAAGTCATTTGGCCGAACTTTAGATTTTTAGGAATAAAATAACAATTAAAAATATAATATTTGTTTTAAAAACTATTTTATGTCAATTTTGACACTATTTAGTAATTGATTTTTGTGAAAATCATAACAGAATGATTAGTTCAAAAAAGTTAATTAAATCAACATTAACATGTCATATTAACCTATAAAATTAGTGGAATTCATAAAAAGTCTCAAATTACATTTATTTGGGTATTTATAACATCAATTATGTCAATATTTTATTATTAAGATAATTACTGCATCATCATTGTGTCATAAATAAATTAACTTATTTAAAGTCTAAAAATTACAAATAAAATATAATTTTGTAGGAAATAGTTTTAGATTTCTAATGAATATTTAGAGTCGAATTTATATTATGTATAACCCCATATTAAAAATGATATACTTATTAAACTTTGATTTTAACTATTTTAACCCTTCTTTAAATAAATTAATAATAAATGTCCTAATCTAATCCAAGTGGGCCTAAATGGTAATATTTTATTCCTAAGGTTGTTTTTGGTCGAATTAAACTTATCCAATAGAATTAGGACATGTGTTAGGGTAATAATAATATCATTTTTACCCTTAATTACCCTATTTAATTTTAACCGTGGTAAAAAAGTAAAAAGTTACTATTCACCAAAAATTATTTTCATCTCATTGAACCACATTTTACTTACTAACATCAACCGTGTCTCTCTGATTTTTGAAATTCCACTCAGAGAAGAGGTAAAATTAAGTTTTATGAAAAATTCATTTTTTTAACTACCACTTAGTGGTTTCACTATTCATCAAAAAATGAAAGTTTCTAGAAAAATACCAAAAATTAGGCCTAAGATATATTTGATATTATGAACTCAAAAATGATGTCTATTTTATCAAATTCAAAACATATCAGTTGCATTAATTAATTTAAAAATTAATTCCCGTCGTCAAAACAAATAACGTGTTCTTAAGTGATAATAACTATCAAAAGATTGACACTTGTTTATGTCTGGTTTAAATGTGAAATTACATCCAATGACCAACATTGTATTAAATTGTAAAAATATATCCTAAATATACTTTAAAACCACTAAAATTAATAATTTATCACTATTAATTATTTCGATTAAAAGGTTGTTTTTAATTAAAATTTAGTAATTTTCACTATTCATCAGAAAATGAAAGTTATCTGAAAAATACCAAAATTTCACCCTAAGCTAATTTCGATATTCCGAATCCAAAAATGAAGTCCATTTTGAAAAATAAAATTTTAAAAATTTCAAAAAGTGGTTATTACTATTTATAACGGCTAGTTTTAATAATATTTTAATAGCATATCATTGTTTAGTGAAACTCGGTATTGCGTACTACACACGCTATCGAGGAAGGTCGCGATTGCGTGTAATGAAAGACAAGTAAAGGATGAATGTTGTGCAATCTCCTTTTGGTGTAGCGTACAACACAAGTCATTAATGAAATTGAAAAGAATATTTTTCATAAAATCTTGGGGTGTTACATTATTGATGTCAGTCATTATAATTAACCTCAGATTTGAGAAATCATTAGCATAATTTTTATACTCCTTGTAATTACAACATTAGAGTGTGGGTGGTGCATTATGTATATATTTATCTCCTTAAAAATCATTATACGACTTCTTCCCATTACTTCAATATTTTAATTCTTTGTGGACGTCTTCTCCACTCTTAAAAAATTTACCAAGACCCTTAGGAAAAATTTCACCATGCTTATCTCCTTACTTGTGGCATAAACAAAAACTCAACTTCTTACCTCTATGGTTTTTGTTTTTAAAATATCCTTTGAGTTTCATAGTTCATTTCTTATAAAAACCATGAGATTGATGGGTGACATGAATCTCCACTTCCACTGTCATAACACATCAAATGATCTATTAATATCTACTAAAGTCTCTAATGTATAATTGCCTTAAGAGACTTGTTTTTAGACATTGAATAATCGATCAATATTACATTTTGGTTCAATAATAATACCAAAATCATACATCACAAGTATTGTAATATTTTCATTATAGGTACCAATGAATTCATCATTCTTATGGGTAAGCTTATGAAATTCCCTATTTATCTTCATTTGATGAAGACGAGGAAAGTAATTATTGAAAAATAATCTCCTAAAATCATCTGACTCCATGGACTAAATTTCTTATTGTTTCTTTGTATTCTAGATAAGAGTACAACATGGATTCGCTTCACCTTCTAATCGATAAACGGTTATGATACCATTTTTTGGTTCTGAGCACTGTAGAATGAAGAATATCATTTTAGTTGTACTAATCCATTTCTTAGAAATGAGTGGATCTACAGACCCACTAAAGTAAGTATTACATCTCCTGATTAAGGACTCAATAGGGTGTTGTTTTTTCCATTTCTCATTTGAAATATTGATAATATTCATGTCTTGAGATTTTTTTTTAAACATGGAAAAAATATTCGATTCCATTTCTCATACCATTTAGTTTCTTAGGGGGATAATCATCTAATTTTACATAAAATTTATCATTAACATGATAACTTATAATTATATCCATTGACTAAAACCAAAAATTATAGTATGCTCAATAATAATCATGGTGGTAAATCATATAATAATGAATATCATTTATAGGAGTTCTAAATAATAAAACCTTAGGTTTCACTTGGGTTATCCATGTTCATTATCTATTCAAATAATTCATAATATATCTTTAAAAAATGTGGTTTAACCTAAGAATATCCCATTGTAATGTCAAAACAGGTGATAAGGGACCATTCACTACGCACCAAAATAAGGGATTTCATATACTCAACCAACTCTTTTCAGGGTTATTACCCCTAGATACATATGTGAAAAACCAAATTTACTTGTATTATCCTGAGAGGGACGTATTTTATTTGGGAATCTTCATTCCTTCCTTTAACATAAAATAATATGCTCTCCTATACATAGTATTATCCTAATAATTCTCACTAAATTTTCCACATCCTAGTTTCCAAAAGCTACTAAAACTTGACTCAGATATGAACTATAGTAACCAATACTTTTCATAAATAAATATTACATCATTTTATATAAATACTTGATACATTTCACAATAATACATGACTGAGGACCGTATAGGTTTCGTGTCTCTATAATCTTATATACATAAAAAACTTGTAATTAAAATATCCACAAAATTTCCCATTTATTTCTTCATGACTAGAACACTTCTTAGATATGACGTACTTAAAAAATTTTCTCCATAACTTGGGGAAGGGAAACATAAAAAGGGTGAGCTAAAATTATTAGTAAGGGTAGACACAAGGGATATCAATAAATGATAACAATTGATAATTTTGTAAGAATAAAGGTATAAGAAAATAATATAAACATTAGAAACCCATACCCATTAGTTTAGATAGCATAATCATGAAACATGGTATAAATTTTTATCAATAAAATGACATAAGATATAACAATGTGGTATCATCAATAGTCAATCGTGATCCATGAAAACATATCATAAACATAATACATAAGTTTTTTTTCAAAAAATTATATAGAATAAATTACTTTGTCAAGGATAACTACCAATTCTATCATAGTGGATTGGGTTCACTCCCTATTACATCATCTCCTTATCCAAGGATTACTCCCAAGAGTATCTTATTAGAAAAATTACCTTATTGAAATGAATTCACTCCTTATTTCATTCCTTATTATCTCATAATATATCCATATTTATATAATGCATTGTGTGTATATAATGGAACTAAACAACCTATATTTATAATTTTACCACACATCAATGGTTTATAACATAAAAACTCATCACATAATGAAAACCATACATATGTGTGTCATAATATCATAAAACATACATCATATAATCATGTCATAAGTCATGGAAAGGATAAGGGTTTCATAAATTTTTCATAATCAAAATCATAGACCATACATAGAAATAATATAGATATAAATTTTGGATAGTATCCCCCATAAATCATAATAAACATTGATATATGTTTTCATAGATATAAATTATTTTAAAAGGCCACTAGAACATTTTTTGAGGAAAATACCCTTTTTATTTGAAAACACTTAAAATATTCATATTTCCAAAATATTAATTAAAATAAATTATTTAAAAATAAAAATTGAAACATATAATTTAATTTTCAAATAAAATAGTATTCATGGTTTCCGGGTAAGGCATTCATATGGTGTATGTTAAAATAAAAATTCTTTTCACATTTTGAGTAAAAAGTTATATGTTTTGTGTTTGGAAAATGGTATAAAGGTTCATTTTATAAATTGGTAAGGACAGTAAAATATAATTTAATGAGTATTTTTATAATAATAAAAACATTCTTGAAAACATTTTAAATAAAAATATGGACATTGATGAAAAGATTCCTGACCAAAGGGGAAAATGAAGTTAGTTTTCAATACAAACATCCTTTTCGTATTTTGAGTAGATAAAGATTGTAAAATGAAATTAAAACATTTCATAGAAAAAAATAACCCAATTATATGAAAAATAATTTTATTTTTTGTATATAGATCATATAACTTCATCATCAAAGATTTAATAATAAATAGTCCAGGTAAAAATGATATTGTAAGATAAAACCCTTACGACTTTAGTAATTTTTGAATAAAAAGACATTGTATGATTTAAAACCATAGGGATATATAAATAGCATGAATTAAATCATTTATTTTTTCAAAATACATTATTGGGTATTATATACACCCTATAGATAATAAATATTTTCATAACATTAAAACATGTCTCAATGAAGAGAAATTGAGACGAAAAACCCTTACAACTTTGGTATCTTTTGAGTCAAAGGTCTTGTAATGAAAGAAAAATATATGGATATTAAAAATAAATTTAATTTAATTTATATTTAAAAATGAATTCATTAGGTAGTAATCAAAAAACATAAGATAAATGATGGTGCACAATATGAAACATGTCCCATGGATCGAAAACGAGACAAAGAAACCCTTATTATATATCCAACTTTATTTGTAAGCACTATAAAAAAATTTATAATCAATTTATAATTATTATAATTATATAATATAATATTATTTATACATATAAAATCACATATAATCCACTTATTTTATTTCAATCCCCTTTTATTAACAATTCTCTATTAAAGTTGTCATTTCGGGTGTTAATCGCTTCATTTTTATGCAAGTTTTAGTTCGGTATTTGTGGTCCGCTCACTTTTATCATGGTTCCTTAGTAACTAAAATGTTAATAATGATATAAATATAATATATATCCATTATATAAATAATTATAACCATTCATATAAAGCGGTTATTTAAAATGAATTGCATCACTACGTGGAGACAGTGGTCTTTACGTACGCATGAGTGACATTACCATTTTTTGAGGGAAGGGAAAAAATAAAGGTAAATATTAATTCATATTTATAATGATTATTATAAAATAAATATAATATATAAAAATTAAATATATCATAATAACCATCCATTAATGATGGTGGTGGAAAATGAGTTGTATCATTACATGGAGCTGGTAGTCCACATGTACGCATGAGGGATACATTCATCTTTCATTAGATTGAGAAGAGCTGGAAAATCATTGTGTAATGATAAAAATAAAGTACAAATATATTTATGATATTGGAGTCACAATTTTTTAGGGATAAAATAATTTTATAAAAATTCGAATATTAAATTAAATTGAATGTGCTTCATTAAGATCTATACCTCTTCATCAGGAGACCTCCTTTGGATTACTCCTTAATCCATGAATGATTTGTATTAGAAGAATAATAGAATATATATTATTAAGGTAAGTATTATAGGTAGGTTTTTATAGGGTATTTTATGGTTTATAAGGCTCAAATGATGTGAATAAGGGAGTATCACATGTTCCCTTTTATAAGTGAGGGGAGGGACACACATGGAATTTCATAGAAGACTTCAATTATTTAAGGTCACGTTCATGGGAAAGTGGATCCAAATGGATAAGGATCATAATATAGGATAATATAAGGTTAAAATATATTCATATAATAATAATTGTATAAATGTGAGTGTAAATACTATCCTTATCTAATTGTTTAATCCCTCCAATAAACTTGTTTTAACCTTAACCGTGGTAACAAAATATTACTATTTTTACTATTCACTATGAGAAAAAATTAATTTGACCCTATTAAATTATATTAATTATGATTATTAAGAATACAGAATATATTTTAACATATTAATTTTCTATAACTGTTGGAATTAAATTTTAATTAAGCATGTAAACCGCAATTAAACCTCGATTTCAAAAAATGATTTTCTAAGCATAAAACATAATTTACATTTATTAATTTCCATGCAAAAACCATAAAATTAATGTTAAAATATTTAATTGAATATATAATCTATAAATTTAATTAAAACCATTAATAAAAATATATATTACTAATTTATTAACATAAAAAAACATTTTTTTCATTAAAGCATTTGATTTGAAAAAAAATGTTTTTAAGCCCAAAAATTTACTTATACCAAAATCAAGAATAATGATGATTAAAATATAATTAATTATATTATATGTAATTAAATGATAAATTGGTTATGTCAAGATAAAATTAAAAATATAATGTGAAATTTAATTGAAAATAAATGAAATATTTTCAAAAATCTATATTTTTAACTATTCACTAAAAAATTAATATTTTTAGAAAATTCCTAAAAATTTATGATAAGATAATATTAAAATGATTATTTTAAAAATGATATTAATTTATTCAAATAAAATTTCAAAAAATGGTAGAAATTAATTATAAATTATATATAAAAAAATGTGATAAAAACTGTATTCGAAGAAAATGTATTTTTGAATCATAAAATGAATTTACTGAAAATTGAGTACTTACTTATTGTTAATTAATCAATAAATTTTCATTAATAAAAACTTTATAAATATTTTTTATAAAGTTTTTATTACTATTCATACCTTTTAAATTAATGACTAGGTTGTAACAATTTACTATATCACAGTTAATATAGACTTAGGGTTTCATGTAAGGAAAGATATCGAATACTTACAATTTTATTTTAAGGGAAATAAATATAAAATCTTATGGTTTTACACTTTTCATCCATATATTAATATTAAGTAGACTCTCTTCGAGTTTTTTTATCCATAGTCGATTTCAATGCAATATGAGGCTCTTTCTCTATTACCCGTGGGGACTGATCATCCCCAACTTCCCATAGAATAACTAGAGGTCCTTTTGGTAATATATTACTACAATTAAAAACAAAAACCTCAAAACATTTCTATCAAAATTAATTATATTAATGTTTAGGATGAACAATAACATGAATCATGTCTCTTTACTCTATACACATTCCCAACAATATAAGGTTCTCACATAACTCGAGTACCCTCTATCCATGGTTGCCAGATTTTAATATTAATAAAATATATACATAATATTCCCATAACCATTAAAAACTATAATAAAAAAGTTAAAAAAACATGATTACTTTCAAGTAGAATTCCACTAATAACACACACACACACACATATATATAAATATATAAATATTGTATAACTTATTTTTGACATTTCAAGTGATCGAATCCCTACTAGAAATCAGGATATCAATCACATACAAGAATAAGAATATAATTTGAAACATAATTTTAAAATATGATTCCTAAGAAAAAACTCTCTTATCACACTGAGATAAGAGTAAAAAAATAACCCATAAATTACACATCATATTTCTTGAGAAATCAATAACATAAAATCCAAAAAAAAGAAAAAAATATCATCATTATTAACCTTGAGTTTATATATAAAAGGGTTACCTATGCACAAAAATGGGGTATGTATTAAGTTCTAAACACATACTATCTAAAAATACCATGACCTAAATAGTAAAACAAATCCAAACCGGGCATTGATTCCACTTTTTTCCTTCCCCTAAATTGGTTAATCTAAACAAAATCAGATTGAGTTGCAATATAAACTCTATAATACCACCTTGTTTTCTAGAGGTTACTAAACCATGGTGAGGGTATATAAGTAATGTGTTTAATTTATACCAACAGGATTCGATAACCATAAATAATAACAACATTAGTAATAAATAATCATAATAAAAAAAATTCTTATTTATAGGACATTCAAGATTTGATTCAACCATAATGAAACATGTCACAAACTATAATAGAATGATAAAAAAATTAATGTCACATGGTGATATAAACAAATAATGATTTTCTTAAAGGGATAATCATATACATAACTATCCAAATGAATAAAATAATACATATTTAACTACAAAAACAATGTCTGAGTCTCTTATTGGCCGTGTCTCCCACTCCAACTATGCATCCTACTCTTTAATCTATATCAACGTCCTTTAAATTACATTCACCTATGACCATGAATACTTCAAACGCATGAGTATTCCTGTGTAAGGTGTGAGTAAAACTCACTAGGACACCACCAATGGTGTCACTAAAAAAATCAAGAATTTATCTATCAATAAATGACATGAAATAATACTGACAACATAAATAATAAGTACATGTCACATCATTGAGTTCTAAACAACCCATGTGGGATTGAACTATAACATACTTGAAATTTGATCATATTAATAAGTGTTTATTAAATGGACTATTTTATAATTTAAATTAACTAAGTTATGAAAATTTAAACTATGTGATTTTATTGAATCAAAATAAAATTTGATTATAAGTTAATGGAAACATTTAAAATTATATAATAATAATTTGAAATAATATTAATTTATATTGTTTTTCAAAGAACAATACTGAAGAATATATATAATGATATATATTAAATTTTAAATATATATATATATATATTCATATTTTAAAAAATATATGAACTTATTATGCTAATAAGGAAAAAATTATTATTTTCAAATCTTATGTTATAATATTTTTTTAAATAAATTATTATTTTCCAGAAATATGATATTATTTTAAATTAATATTCAAAATTATAAACAAATCCTTTTTAAAAAAAATATGGTATTATTATTTTTAAAATAATATATTAATTTATTATAAAAACCATAGCTAAATTTATAATTTTTGAATATTTATAATATTTTTATTCATAGTTGTAATAAGTTAATAAATTATGTTTTCTCAGTTAGAATTAAAAAAATACCATTTATTTTCTATTATATATATATAAAATTTAATTGAATTCATTTATGTTAATTTGAAAAGTAATAAATTATATGAAAGAAATGAAATTTTAAAATTTATAAACATTAAGGCCAATATATTTTATTATAAAATTATGACCATTATAAGTTTGTTTTATAAAATTTTGAATTAGTTATGTATTAAAATACGAAATTAATATAATTTTGAAATTTGAGTTTTTATATTAAATCCAAAATATGAATATTATGTTATAAAAATGATGAATAAATAAAAAATAAATAAAAACGAGATAATAAGAAAAAATAAAACTGAGTAATAGATTCAGGGGAAGGGTTTTGAATGTAGATGAGGCCAAACATGGATAGGTCGAATCACTGAGACAAATTTTGACCCTAGATGGGAGAAAGAGTGAAGTTAAAGCATGTAAGAGGGATATCTGAACATGATTGAGGTCTCTAACTCTCGAACACTAGTGAGGGTCAAATGTCGAAGGGGGTTGACCACTAGAGAGGTTTCAATTTTTATAAAGCATGTCTTCCATATAAAGGGATTCACACTCGGATGGAGAAACTCTCTATGAGTTTTTGTCATGTCTTTCCTCCTCACGTACATCGATTTTTAGATTAGTGGTAGGTTTTTGTGTGTTATTTTTCTTTGGTAGTATCTGAATATATTTTTTGGCATAATAGTTACTTTTTAACCATTAATATGGACTTTTCTTCTTCCTCTAGACATATTTGTTTCACAGTGGTAATTTTTTTATTATTGATTAAATTGAAAACATTTTGTGAGTCCTTTATCAATGATTTCTTTAGGTTTATCTCATTTCAACAAATCTTCACAGAAAATATTTTATTAAAATTAATTAAAAACAAGATAAATGTAACCATCAGTGTATTTATTTTCAATTCGTTGAATAAGACCACTTATAGTGACATATATAATATATATACCTACTTTATAAGATGGATAAATTTGTGTTTTTTGACTTGATCTCCAAAACCTTTTCTTCTTGTCTAGAATGAAAACCTTTGTTTCATTCTATTTTTTCAATATTTTTAATTCCTTTTGGATTTCCAAGTGATTTATATATAAATATTATATTTTACATGTTGATACTTTTAACCTTAGAAATATCCTCAAGATAGTTTTTGTAAAATGTGATATTTGTTATAAAATTTTAATTGAGGAATACATTTTGCTTTATGAGAATATTGTGTAAATAAAAAAAATACTTTGAACTGCTATACATACACCCCCATGTCCTCCACCCACAAGGACCCAAATCACCCCAAGCTATCTCTCTCTCTCTCAATTGCTCTATGTCTGAAAAACAATCATTCCTTTGGTTCATCCTTACTTTTAAATTAAGTTAAGGATTTTATTTCCAAAAATTTATATTTATATTTCAATTATGTAAAGGAATTATTTCAAATATTATTAGTTTTGTAAGGGATATATTTATTTTAAAAAATTATTTTAAAACATATATGATTATATTCTCTATGTAAAGGATTATGTTTTTCTCTATCAATTATGATTTTTATCTGTAAGGATTTTATTTTTAAAATTTATAATTTTATTTCATAATGATTATAATCGTGTTATTATTATTTTAGAAAACCCTTTATAAGGGAATTAATTTTATATAAAATTAATATATGGTTTTATATAAGCAATTATATTTTCAAACTTTATCTAAAAAAATATATTTTTATATATGATGTAAAATAATAGAAAAATGTTGTATTGTTATTGTTTAACTTTAATTTTAAAGAGTATTTGATTTTATTAAAATCTATATTTAAATTTTAATGATAAAATATATAATTTTATGTGTTATTTAATTTCTGAAAATTTCATTTATATTATTAGATATGACCATAATCTATAATTATTGACATTTCATGCATTATGATACACGTATTTGTTTAAATTTTACTATCTTTTTGTTTTATTCCTTTTAAATGTAAGAAATTATTTTAGAAATGTGGATTTCTCCTACAAATTTTCAGAAAACAATTTTTTCCAAGATTAAAGTTATGAAATTATTTTCTTCTATAAATATGATATATATAATATTTTTGAACAATTTTAATGGGTTATGAATGAGAAAATTAGATCCTATTTTTTTTTTCAAATTCAGCACTAGTATATCAAACGAGATAATGAGGAATGGGAAGCGAACCCATGACCTCAATGGGATGTTGTCCCAAAAGTGATATTGTTAAGTAGCCATATGGGTTTCATGAGATATACCAAGTATCAATTTTATCCATAAAAGAATAATTTTTTTTAAATGATTTTCAAGGATAAATCTAATTGATTTTGAAATATTATTTTTGAATGATTCTCAAAATATTAAGTAATTTCAAAAGTTTTTGAAAGATATTTTATATATCAAATACAAATATTTGATATAAAATGTTTTAAAATTATTCTTAAATAAGTATGTATAAAATTATTTTTAACTAGTTTTAAAACCCCTTACTAGAAATTTTATGCTCAGCCAATGTTTTGAAATGTTTTTCATAGATTTAGTAGAAATTAAAAAAGTGTTTTATTTTAATATGACGGTATCGTACGTGAATTCAATTAGTTAAATTTTGTACAAATCTAGTAATTTTTAAGGTTATATCTAATTTTCCAGAACTGAGATTAAAAAAGATCTTCCATTTTATAATGAACTCTATATTTTTAAATAATATTTTATAAAAAAAATAAAAAAAATGTTTTTTACATTGGATCCAGAAGCATAGGCCTTAGGCCTTTACATAAACATACCTGTTTTGGCCAGTGCCGATATAATTTTTGAATATATTTTAAAAGGATATCAAGGCTTGGAATTTTGTCTTCCCATAACACTTCATCAATATCTCATTAAACATTTGTAAATAAACTTAAATTTAGAACCAAACCCATATAAAAAAATATATAAAAATTAAATATTACACCCAACATGAAACTTTAATTAACTAGTTGTAATTACACCCAACATCTTACTTTAATGAACTAGTTGAAATTACATCTAACCTCATGAAGTAAGAATAATATTTGTAATTACACACAACTCACTAAAAAAAATTAATCATGGTTGGAATTATACCCAACCTACATAACCAAAATAGATAAAGATGACATTACACCCAACCCATATAACAAGAATATCCAAGGTTGAAATTACACCAAACCTATAAAACAATATTAGATATTATATTCATTAAACCTAACCCAAATCAAATTTGTTAAGGATGGAATATCACATGGCATACATAACAATAATAGACAAGGTCTATATTACACTCAACCTATATAATAATAATTTCCAAGGTTGGTATTACACCCAACCCACATCACCAAAATTAGCCAAGTTGGAATTATACCCCTCCCACATAACAATAATAACCAATGTTGAAATTATCCCCAACTTACATAATAATAATAATAACCAAGTGTGGAATTACCCCCAACTGAAAAATAATAATTGAAAAAGTTAGTATTAAAACTAACCCACATAACAATAGGAATAAAATTTGACATTACACTAAACCATATACTAAACACCCTCATTATAAATAACATAATCATGAAGAGTCCCAACATAAAAAAAACACACCCATAACACATCAATAAATATAAGCATGCATTGTGACTTCCTAAACCCATGTTCCAATAAAAGGTGCCTCGATCCTAATGGACCACATGGACTCAAGCTCATAACCCCAAACTCCAAAGGTTTTCGACTAGTAGTAAGGGAATTTGGCGTGTCTATGGACAATACCCTCATTATTAGAGTAGAACAGCAGTACAACTCACAAATAAATAGTGGAAGTAGTATAACAGTGAAGAAGATGAGGAAATAAATGTAAACAAACAAGATACTGATATCAATAATCAAATTTAGTAAACTAAATCATATACAGAAGGATGATAATGTATGTCATGTATCTATATAGTAGAAAAACATTGATACAAACAATAAGAAGTAGTAATATACAAAAAGGTACAAAAAGGAAAAAATTTATCACAGAATTCCGAGATCTATCCCAGTTATCTACCACAAAGATCCATCCTAAGACATGTTAGAATATCATGCATCCATAATAGGACACTTCCCCTTATCTACACTTGCAAGCATATTATATTCCTAGGTTCCATAGGTAGTCTGAATAGGGTGTGAGATAAACCTCAGTAGTCCACCACAAACAACGTCTATAAATATCCAATCTTTGTATATAATAGGTCATTATGTAGATATAATAAGTAAATTAGTAATAAAAACTTTAAATGGTTTAGCTATAGTTCCCCAAAGGAAACCAGGCTAGAACAACCTGCTTCAGGCTTTTCTAGAGGAACTATTAACATGAATCATGGATCACAATGCCCAGTATCACAAGATTAGTAAGGGATTCCATTCCTAGTATTGAAATAGTAAAGGGGACACAATTACCAATATCATGGAATAGGGATACCATGACCGATATTAAATAATAGAGACTTCATTCCTGGTATCACAGAATAGGGATTCCATGCCCAATATCATAGTAATATGGGATTTCATTCCCAATATCATATAACAAAGTACACCATTCCCATATAGAATCACATGGGATTACATGCCCATATCACATTTATATGAAGGGAATCCATTCCCATTTAGTAATTAGTAGGAGGTTCATCACGATTGTATATAATAACAAAAGTCTCTATGCACATTTACCTTAATTATATAGGGTCACTATGACCATTTAGTATTAAGATAAAGGGTCTCAATTACCATTTATATTAAAAATGCCTAAAGGTGTTAATTCCCAAATACCATATTTATCAAAGGGAATCATACCCAAATTCATAAGATATTATAAGTATTCAATTATTTAGGAATATCCACACTTAATTCACAACACATTTACACTTAGTATTAATAAGGGCATAACCATATTTCAGTTTAAGAAAGTGATGTTGAATAACCACTCACTTCAATTCAATTAATTATAATATTCAAGGTCACTAGCCATGATATCCCACTATATTAATTCCATATCAACATCATATCATCATTTCAATTTAAGTCCAAGGACACCATTTTTAGTTTTGGGAATAATATCTTAAAGGGCCAATTAAGAATAAGGAGGGAAAACCCAAAAGGAATGGATCACTCCAAGGTTGAAAATTATTGACATTAAATCTGTTATAACAAGTCATTAGGTTCCAAGAAAGCAATTTTTTTAAGGAAATTACAATTTAGGGTAAATTCATGTTGAAACAAGTGTTAGGCACAACAATACGTATTATAAAACATCAAGACTTGAGTAATAAATTATAGACCACCTATATTGAACATTTACAACTATCATCATACAATATCGACCTTATTTCATCCTAGATTGAAAGAAAGATAAAGAACATGTCAACACCATGAAAATAGGGCATATGATCCTGAATTTAAATTGCATCATCGAGAGAAATAAGAATGATGAATGACTAAAAAAGAATTGATACTTACTGATGTGCATCCAACATAACGACCGAGGATCGAATCAGACTTTGGATGGATAAATGAGATCAAAATTTTTCAAAGAGGGATTTGGGAGCTCAAAATGGGAGAATAAACCCACTGTGGTCCACTGAAGATAAAATGAGACGAGGGTAAGGCTTAAAAGATCATTAAGGTAATTTTGGTAAATTTTCCCAAGAAACAAGGGTCACATACATTAGCCGCATGATTGATTAAATCATGCATCAACCATGTGACTCTCAATGCTTAAGGAGGGAACACAGATGGTTAGGTTGGATGGTTAAGGAAACCATGTTCCAACCATGAGAATCTCATCTACTAAAAATTGTAGACATTTTTCCTGGGTGTGTGGAACCTAATGAATGGATAGGGAATATCATGCACCTTGCATCACCCCACTATCCATCCCTGCATGTTTAGTTGAGATAGTGTGGTCTGGGTAGCATAGTGTCTACTAATCATGCGGCCCATTGATTTCCTCCACTAGTAGGGGTTCTGAGCTCTGAACAAGATCCGAAACGCCCTATAACCTTTATAACCTCATAGGGATCCATATTAGATCTATAATAAGGAATTGGATGAAATTTAAAAGGCTCCATACCTGAGATAAAAACCAGGTTCTTACTGTCATATTAAAAAATTTCACATAAGGATAAGAACATAGAATTTCATTCCTTCTGATCTCTATTTCATACCTTATATTTGGTTGGTTTACCCATACATGCCATATTTTATTATTTTTAAATACTATAAATGACTAAAACCTAGGTTAGTTTTCAAAACTAATATCTTTAAACCATCAAGTTAATACTCTGGGAAACCTATAAAAATTTTCTATGCCATAAAATTACAAAGGAATCCCCAAGAGGGTTCTATTCCCAAATCTGATAAAAATTTAATCTAAACTCATGGACATAAACTAATATAGAAACTGAACATATGATTCAAAGTAACACTCACAAACCTAACAATTATCACACTACTTATAAATAAACATAGAAGATAATTTATGTTTTCTCTAAGCTATACACTATAACCCGCATATTACTCCCTACAAGAAAACCCATATAAACCATTAGTAATGATTATAGACCACAAATATTTTTTTATAAGGTTAAAACTTATTGAATATGTCCAAGTGATTTTTATTTTTTTGGATAAAATCCCAAAAATCACACATAAACCCCAAAATTATAGATTTATAGTTAAGAATGACACAGTAAGAAGAGAAACTAAAAATAGATGGAGGAGGATCTATACACTTACCTCTAGTGATCCACTAGGATAGAAGTCATACTAATCCAATATCAATTGTGGGAGTTATATACTTTGTAATAGGGAAAATAAAGAGATCAATGGGTTACATATAATGACTAAAAGGGGGAATAAAATGTTTTATAGAATTTCATTTAATTAATTTAAACAATTTTTATGGGAAAAAAATAATATGACCTCTATTTGATACCTAGTTAAAACACAATGAGTACATAGTACCCCCACTAAGTACCCATTCTAGTGTCACTGATAGAACACATAGTATATTTTCCCCTCTTCCTTGAATATAGGTACCTATTGTACGTCCATCAGGTACCTGGTTCTACCTATTATAAATTTTACATATTTTCCATAAAGCATGTTTTCTAAAAAATAAACCCACAAATTTAACCAATACCACCAACTATTAAACAAAACCAAAATTAAAATGGTTTTAAAATAGGTTAATCAATTTTATACCCCATTACATGTTGGTTGTTACATTATGAATGCACTTATGCATTTTATTATATTTTGTTCTCTAGTGGGTCTAACTTGTTGTTTTTGTTTCACATGATTTTCAATTATTTTAATTTTCATATTTTAATATTATTTACAAAACATTTTCATATTATATAAAGGTTAGTTGATTTGTTCTATAAAGATAATAAGAATTGTGAATTTTGAGATTTTTTGTTTCTTTTTTTGTTCTTTTTATGGTGTTTGTTTACCACTAAGTCTATTCAGAATAAAATTTCAATTTTTTATAAAAAAATACAGTGGATTAAATGACTTAATGTTTTTCACAAATTATAAATATAATTAATTAATGTTTTAATGAATGGACTAATTATTTTAAGAATTAGTATCAGGTAAATATATTTCCTAATATTTCAATTTTTATAAGGATGGAATGTAATAATGTAGAATGTTTTATAATGATTACATCTTTTTATTCATGATATTGAGGGTGTGTTGTGGTTTAAAAAAAATTATTCCCAATTTTTTCTATAATGGTCACTTTGTGTGACTAAGGAATTTGACATCAATATCACCCAAAATTATATTAGGTAACCCATGAAACATAAAAAATTTATATAAAAAAAACAACAGTTTAAGTAACATCATTTTATTTAAAATAAGTAATAAAAAAATTCCAAACCTATCCACCACCAAAAATATTTTATCCTTAGTTGATTGTTACATAGAAAATATGAAAAAAATAGATTTAAAATATAATCCCAAGGATAATATAGAACCAGTATGGGAGTGTATAATCCATGTGAAATTAATTAACTTCCAAATCACTTTTCTGTATCTTTAAAATAAAATTCATTTTAGAGATTAAGTGGGAAACCTAATAAGAACATGGTAAAATTACCAAACATAATTCTATTACAAGAGGCCAAAAATAAAATCTAGAAAAAAGAAAAACCTTAATCTAGTTGAAGAGTGGGATAAAGTGGAATCAGGGAGGCTATTGGAATAATTAGATCAATGGTTAATTCTAGTTAGTTATGGATTTCCATGAATTGAGAAAAAAATTTATTAATACCTAATGAGAATATGAATAATTGAGGCTCCTAATCACTTAAATCCACTGATGTGAATAGACACTCTTCATGGCCTCAACACTTCCAATCAACATGTACCCACCTCTACTACTGGGGGAACAACATTGACCAAAAAATTTGACATCACCATGGTTGAATGCCACCAATAATTCAAGGTGTCATAATACCACCACACTACAACCCTTTATCTTCTTGATCCAATATAATAGAACAAAAAACCTATAAAAATTAATCCCACCACTACAAAATAAAAAAAATAAAATAAATCAGAACATCCAACTCTAAAATAAAAGTTCGAATGACTCATCAACAACCAAGAGAATAAAAATTTTTACATGTCCAAGGGTTAAGGTCCTCCATCACATAGTTTGGAGTAAACCATCAGGATGATAAAATAAAATCAACACCATAAGGGAGAGATAATAAAGGACCGCCCTTGAATTTGAAAACACCATAGAGGGTGGGAGAGGTGGAGAGGTCTTAGGGCCATCACTATCTACTAGTGACCAAGAAAATCTACAAAAATAGAGAATGATGATGAAAAATACAAATTCTTATTGACATTACCACTATAAAGGACCACTAGAGAAAGAGATACAACCACTAAGGATCCCATGTATAATGAAACAAAATATAAGGTTGAATAAAAATAGTTAATAAAGGGGGAATAACCAACAGAGGATCTCTATTGAAATCTCTAATGCCAACTTGATGAAAAGTTGTATTAATGACTTTGGAATATCACAATGTGAGGAAATCCCACGACACTATAATGACAGTAAATACATCGATAGACTCAAAATTCCTATATTTATACCTAGAGAAGGACATAAATTAAGTCCATGGGAGGGTAAATGACTTAATTTTATGATATTATGAAGTGACCATGACTGATCACCTAATAAAAAGAGAGAAACCTTAGGGGAAGCCCCTTTAAAAAAGACCACTAAAAGGGGGATTTACAAAAAAAAAATCAACAAATACAAAGGAAAAAGAACAATGAGAATTATACACGGGAGAAAATAAGTGGTTTAGGTATATACTAAGAATTAAATAACATATAATGTTAAATAATATACTTTAAAAAAACCCTAGAATAATTCATAGAATAGAAAGAGAACTCAGAGAGAATAAATCCGTCAAATTTTAATTTTGAAGTCATGACTATCTTATCATTTTTAATCCATGAATATAATATAATTTATTCTATATGATGATTTATATTTTTGAACCCATCACTAATTTAAGTACCTTTTTAGAGAGATATGAAAGGAAAAAATTTCAAACTCTTCCATTAAAATAAATATTATTTTAGTCATATAAAGTAGAATCTACTTATTCTATGGGTATATTAAAACCATTCTATATGATTTCAAGAACAAACAATCCTATTTAAAGTATGTATAGAACTATATAATCATTTTATAAATTAAATAATTTTACAAAAAATAAGGAATATCCATTTTTAATTATGGAATTCATATTTTCTAAAATATAGTCTAGAATTTAAATTATATAAGAAATAGTGAACAAACTCAAGTTCTAAGGGAGTGAACCTAATATATAATACCAATTTAAATACCTAGAGTGAGAATGATGTGTACTGATATTTTGTGATGCATAAGTGCTCCCAAATAATTATCCCACAAAAAATAATTAATTTTGTGTTGGTTAGTAAGTAGGTTATTCAATCGATCATTTGAATAATAATGTGAGATTATAAAGAAAGTGAAAAATAGGAACACTAGATGTTTTTAGAAGGTTCAAAAAATATTTACCAATGGATGATCCTTGGTGATTTATGGGTGATATACCATGTCACATGATCTTGGTAATATTATAAATAAAAAATAATAATAGTTGGAATATTGTACTGGATTTAATGAAAGTATATAAGATGAAATTAAATAATAAGAAATATTAACATTGAGAATGATTAATAATTAATGGTCATCTTCACCCCTCCTCAACTACCTTTGAACAAAAAAAGGATTCACATTTTTCATCTCTCAAACCTAACAATTTCCTCATGTAAATGCTCTCTAGATGGTTTGGATAACTATTTTTAATGATCTATAAGAAAAACTCTACATATTTATTGAGTCTCAAAAAACATGGCATAATTCTAGAGATTACGATGTATTTCTTAGTCTACCTAAGATAAAAAAATCATGGATAAACACTCATTTAAAACTACATAAAATCATCAATAAAATCTTCCAAATCCACATATATCTCAAAACTATTATTGTGTTATCAGTTATATCATGTTACAATGTATTTTTTATTAGAAAAAATTATTTTAAATTATGTATTAATGATTTAATCCTGATGAACAAAGAATGAACTAGAAATCCATTATGACATAGTGGGAAGACACTATATAGTAATTTTTTACCTTTAATTATTGTTATTTTAGAAAATTCTTTACCCCTTATATTGTTATAAAGTTAAAATGTATTATGGAATAACTCATAAAAAATGACATGAATTATTCATTATAATGACCACCTGTGGCTCTAAATAATTTTATTTAAACTCCAAAATTTCACAAAATATGAATTCATATTGAACCGGGTTAAAATATGATTTTTTTTTGAAATTTTTTTCAGTTTATCGATGGCTCGGTTTTTAAACTGAGCTCTAGAACTCTATTATGAGTGTTGGAACACCTAAAGGTTTTGTTTTTGGACTTGTGTAATTACTCGATAATTTTATCAAGTGTCCCAATGTGTCTCGGGAGCACTGAATTTGGAAAAGTTCACTTTAATGGATTTTCACAAGCTACGCATTGTTGCAGTCCAACCCGTGCAACTTACCCATTTTAATATTTTATTTATTTTAATTAAATAATATTAAATGGGTTTTTTCTTCTTTAAATAGAGAAATTTTCTAATAATAATAATTTTATTATTATTATGGTGTCATAAATTATTTTGATGCTTCGATATTATAATTGAATGTTAAAGGAGTGTAACATTTATGAGAATTTAATGTGGATTTTTAGCTTATCAATTTTTTTTTAATTAAATGAGGGGTTTTAGATTTATTGATGAATTTTTATTAAATAGAGGTTTTGGGTCTATCAAAGGTTTGAAAAATAATAATAATGATATTATTATTATTTTAGTTTTATAAAGGTAATAATTATTGCTATTATGGAAATTAAATTTGGGGTTACGGGTTGGAGTTTTTATTATATTAATGTTATTGTAATAAATGGGGGGTTTGGGTTTTAAATAAATGAATGTTGGAATAATAATAATAATAATATTATTATTATTATGGTTATTTAGTTAAATAAATTTTAAAATAATTTAATTAAATGATCGATAAGGAGTTTCATAATTAATTATGAAACGTTTATTAAGAGAATAGTAAATGAAGAAGTGTTTTTAATTAAATGGGGAGTTTTTCACTTATTAGATGCATGTTCAATGTGTATAATAATAATAATAATAATAATAATAATAAAATTAGTATTATTATTTTAATTATTACATCCAATTAATTAGATTAATTTTATGGGGGGAAAGAAAATAAAAAGGGAAGGCGCGACCTGCAGGTGAGGCGCACAAACCCCCCTGTTTTCTTCCTTCTTAGGTGACGCACCAGGTGCACAACGCCCTCATGCTCTAGCTGCTCTGAATCCTTCCCTGCAGTGGAACCTCTAGTAGCGCATGGAACCTTCTCCTTAGCGTGCACCCCTTAGTCGGACCCCCTCGCAGCTGCGCACGACACTCTCGGGAAAAACCTTTAGCATGCCACCCCTCTCCCAGACTCCACTTTGCGCATGAAGATTCCTCTTATACTCTTCAAAAATATTGTCTATCTCTTCAAGGTGAGTCTTTCTACATATAACTATAATTTTCATTTTCCATTTGACTCCTCTCTCCCACCTTTTTTGCTCGGCCGAAACCCTAAAGTTCGGGTTTAATATGATTATTGCATTCCTCTATTATTAGGATATGCGAATGTTGACTCATGACCCATTAGTCCATAATCCAACATCCCCCACAAAGCGTGAGGCATATGGATGCGTTTTTCTTTTTTACCATTGGTTCGGGTAAGGATATGCATTTCCCCTATTTGTTTTACACCATATAATTTAGAGTCTGACAAATTATACGAGTCACTGGTACATTATTTGAGGTGCGTTGAGTATTATCATTGCATTTTTGTGATTTTAAGTTATGTTGCAGTGGGTTTTCATCAATGTAGAGGGAGCACACATGTATATATATATAAGCATATATTTATATACATAATGGTGTGCGTGTGCGGTTACGGACCAGCTCCAAATTTGTTTTTGTCACATGTCAAGACGCTAAATATTGTTTTGCTTCCACCCCGAGGTAGGGTCCCAAATATCTATCACTTTATTTAAGAATTATTTTCTTCTTTAAATAATTTGAGTGCGAGTTTCCTTGATTTTGGAACTGCTAAAGTTTCATTAAATGAAGATTAAAGATAAACTGTTGGTTGGTGGTAATGTCATATCATACTTTCTTAAGGTTGGGTTTTTGTATGTATCCCTTATAAATGAAGGAATTTCCATGTGTTGGTGTTAACAATGTATTTTTGTCTATTGAAAATATGTTGAGTTTAAGGCCTGAATATTAAATGGTTAAAAAGGAAGTACCCATGGGTCTTCCTTGTAAATGAGACTTAAATGGAATTGGACTTGGACACACTTTAGTGTGTGTTTTTTAACTCATGTCACAGAATGTTAATTACGAAAATGATGATTTATCTATTGGAAAATAAAATGATTGAATGGGGCAGGATGGGTAATATTTTAATTAATTGAAGACTTGATTATATTGTCATGAGTTAGAAAATTGGGGCATTTACTAAATATTTAGAATATTAAATATTTTGACATGTTCAGAATATAAATTATAAACTAGTAATAATTAATGGATGGATTAACTATTACATGATAAATGGTAAATGGTCAATTAATTGATGATATGGTTTAATAGATATGATTTAATTAATTAATTTTCATGCATTAATTTAAGATTGTGAATTGATTGATTGTTATGACTGTTGGCCAATAATAATTTTGGATGCGTGTTTATTTTCCATGCCTTAAGTTGTTTAGGATGGAGTTGTTTAAAAATATGATATACTATGTGAGATGGTTTCTAAATATGTTGGCCTTGTTTAACATGTTTGTCCTGTGATTTTTACGATGTGTATGTTAATTGTTAAAGTCTTGGACGAAACACTATTCTAGTGGATGGGTTCAGACTTGTTAAAGATTTGGGATAATTAATTCAAAATAATTAATTGATAATAAATTATTAACTATTAATATGTTGAATGGTTAATTGATTGTAGAATTATTTGACAGGATATTTAGGTTGTTAATTAGTTTTTGAATTAATTAATGGATTGGATTAATTAATTAATTTATTAATTAATGGATGGTTTTGGGGTGTCAGACATGGAATTCTACACCAATGATAAATATGTATGTATGATCGATAAACAGCTTGTGAGACAGGGACTGATACTCCAAATACTCATGGGGTTCTAGACATGGTTCTCTACACCCATCTTGTATGCATATATTTTTTTTATGGGACATGGATCGATGCTCTAAATACCCATGGGTTGTGAGACAAGGACTGACGCTCCAAAAGCTCACAGGGGTTCTAGACATGATGTTATATACCCATTAATTGGCATTGGGCTATGGGTCTAATTGGTCATACATGAAATGAATTAATTGTTAATGAAAATTGTTGTGACATAATGATTTTTGAACTGAATATAAGGAAGGGTTCAGACTTATTATTGATTTGGGTGAATCACTATTAGTGGACAGACCCAGGATTGAATCACTATTTTAGTGGATGGGCTCAGACATATTATATTAATGGTTAAATTAAATATCTTAAGATGAGTTATCCAAGAAAAAGCACAATCTTGAATTTGGGATTTACTTTGATTACTTATATGGTCTTTAGATACATATGTGGCGAGTGACTTATACAGGGAATGTTAGGCTTATGCCAAATCTTAAGACTTTCATAATTTAATGAGGTTTGAATAATTGATAAATGAAAATTATTGTGTAATTATTTTTGAGTATGCATGGAAAATATATAATGAAGGTTCAGACACCAGATGAGGGATAAAGCGGATTTTTGGATATATAGTTACAATGTTTAGCTTACTTTATTTATGCATTCTTTCACATGGTTTAAATTATTTATTAAATTTTTGGATTTGGGGTAGACACTGGTGGTCCTGGCCTATTGAGATTTATATCTCACACCCTTAGGGCTTTGAGTCATTGTTTTTTTTCTTCTGTATTTGAATGTAAAGTATGTTATTTTGTTCACTTATTTCCATTTTTGTATCATTATCATGTCATGCATGCATCTACTGTATAATTCGAATTGGCCACTTTTATAAAATGAGTACTATTTGTCTTATACTATTTTTTCAATTATGTATTACTTCTTATGCTATTTATTGTTATTTACTCTAATATACCGATGTTCAACTATTATAAGAGGGTATAGTCTCCCCACTTACTATCCTTAGACCCTCGCTGCTAGTCGGAAGCCCTTGGCATACGGGGAGACGCGCCTGAGGTCATGTGGTGACCAGTCCAGCCACCAGTTCAGGGGTGAGTCATCTCGGGATGTTATAAAGTGGTATCATAGGATTCTTTTCCTTTTGTCTTCTGTTTTGGGTTGGTAGATAGGAGACTAGGAAAGTTTTGGCACTTGGGTTGATATTCGTGTTTGGGATTGATCACCCCATGTACGAGAAATAACCAAGTGTCCAGGGTTGGGATTTATGTTCATGTTGTTCTATGTTATAGTTGATATTATTTCACCTTGAGTGACTAGTGTATTTTCGCCACTTTTTGATTATGAAATTTTTTAAAAAATTACCTTCACCACATATGGAAATTAATTTGTATTACATACATCATATTAGGCACTTAGAGATTAACATGCCATGCATATATTCCATTTCATGTAGTTTCATTAGTAGGATTCCTAATAATATGTATTGTGTGCCTTGAATATATGCCATGTCTTGTACTTATTTAGCATGCCTTTTTAGATAGAATTTTTCGGTGATATAATTAATATGCTTGGGTGATAATATGTTGTGTTGTTTATCTTTTTTATGTGCCATGCTTCTGTATTATAGCATGTTTTAGTGATTTCAACATGTGAATTTGTGTTAGCGACTTGTAGTGACATGTTAGCTTGTAGATAAATGGTTGGTTTATTTGGATAAATTTATTTGGTTGTAATTATAACGGAACCGGTTTTCAGTTGTAAGGTGTATGGGAGCCTTATAACTACAAAAATGGTAACATGTGTTTTTCTAATAATTAAAAAGGGATGCAAAAGTTAAAATGTTGAATGAAAATTGGATATCTTAAATGGGATCCAAATTCCAACAGCAAGGTGTATGGGTGCCTTATCGACTGATATATGGACATCCATGTGACTGAACTATATAACCATAATATGTTTGAATATGTTTATGAATCTAAAACTGATTAGTTTTGATTAGAATGAACTGTTTTTGGGTTGATTTTTTGAATAACTCTAATTGAAGAAATGGGACCCTTGAAGGCTACCTTTTTTTTGGAAAAAAGAATTTAGATGCTAAATTGCCTATTTATATTTGGATAACACTATATGTGAAACGTTTAAAGAGGATGTTTTTTATTGCATGTTTGTTTTCCCTGTGGGGTGTTGATTTAAAACCAAGTGACTTGTTGTGAAAAAATACTAGTGGGATTGTTGTAATTCATTAAAATATTTAAATGTTGAAATGAATTAATTAAAATGGCTAAAATGAAAAAGGTCCTTTTGAACCTCGTGGTTTCAGTTTTGTGTTACCAAGAGAGAGGGTCGATGTCTATGTTCCATAAAGGGCTAACCCATGGTAGGTACTTCCCATAGAATGTTCTAGGCCGTTAAAGTAAGTTCATCCCACTCCATAGGAGGACTTCGTGGTACTCAGGTGTTATGGCACACCGATAGGTTTATGCTAAGACTTTTATGATCAATGTTTGAAGTGGTGATCGTGGTTCGCCAAATGTCTCATGCATGCGTTAAGTGTTCTGAAATAGCGTTCTAGTGAGTGGATAATATTTTATTTCGACATCATGGATAATACTAATGTTGGTAGTGTCACATCACTTTCAGTAAACGTGTCGGCAGGAGATGCCGAGATTTTAGAACAGAGTTGTCCGGTAGTAGTTCAACTGATCTTTCTAATTACCTTGGTCTTCTCTTAGTGATATCTTCTGAATACGATGAGAATTCCCCCTATCTTTACCTCATCATGGAGACACTAAGATAGAATTGGTCTTACGCTGCGCTACAGTTTAAATGTTATTGGTCTTGATGAGTGGTTGTTATATGGGTAGTACATGGGATGCGTTGTTTCTTGGGGATACTCCTTTATTTGTGTTGGGGAACATTTGATTATAAAATATCCTTTCGATGTCTTGACTTGTAAATTTCACTGGAGGTCAGGTAAGGACTTCAATATACATGCGGATGGTTTTAGAATAGTTTTAAAGGCACATCGCCAGTTAAATGGAGAATGTGGGTTTTGGGTCTGTGACGTATTTCGAGGGAAGCATGCACTACCCATTCTATTGGTTGATCAATATTCAACCATTTTTGTTGATGATGTCCCTGTAATGGCTTCATATATAAGCTATGTTTGATGTTTAAGCTATAAAGTGAGCTTTGGCTCTAGTTTTAAGGGCTTAGCCGTTAGGCTTGTGAAGGGTTAAAGGTGTGTTTGGTGTTGGGAATGCAACTCGATAATTCTAATGTGATTAAATGAACTTCGTGAGTTTTTTAGTATTCTCAATGGCTTCTCTAGGAAAACAAGTTTTTAAGGTGGGTAGATTTTAAAGTCCTATGTTTTTGAACTGGGCTAAAAGATGAAGGTTTTAGAATTTTGTTTAGGTTTATCGATGGGTCAGTTTTTAAACCGAGCTCCATAATATTATTCTGAGTGTTGGAACACCTAAAGGTGTCATTTTTTGAATTTCTTAATTACCTGATAATTTTAGAAGATGTCCCAATGAGTCTCGGGAGCACTGAATTCAGAAAAGTTCACTTTAATGGATCTGCACAGGCTGCGTACGATTGTGGTCTAACCCGTGCAACATACCCAGTTTAATATTTTATTTATTTTAATTAAATAATATTAAATGTGTTATTTCATGTTTAAATAGGATAATGTGCTAATAATAAAAATATTATTATTATTATTATGGTGTTATAAATTATTTTGATGCTTTGAGAATTTAATTGGATGTTAATGGAGTGTAACATTTATGAGAATTTAATGTGGCTTTTGAGCTTCTAAAATAAAATTTTAATTAAATGAGGGGTTTCAGATTTAATGAAGCATTATTATTAAATATAGGTGTTGGGTTTATCAAAGGTTTGAAAAATAATAATAACTTGATTATTATTATTTTAGTTTTATGAAGGTAATAATTATTACTATTATGGAAATTAAATTAGGGGTTATGGGTTGGAGTATTTATCATATTAATGTTATTGTAATTAATTGGGGGTTTGGGTTCTAAATAAATGAAAGTTGGAATAAGAAAAATAAAGATGTTATTATTATTATTATGGTTATTTATTTAAATAAATGTTAAAAAAAATTAATTAAATGATCAATAGGGAGTTTCATAATTAATTATGAAATTTTTATTAACAGAATAGTAAATGAAGAAGCATTTTTAATTAAATGGGGAGTTTTTCACTTATTAGATAAGTGTTTAATGTGTATAATAATAATAACATAATGAGTATTAATATTTTAATTATTTCATCCTATTAATTAGATTAATTTTACAGTAAAAAAAGAAAATAAAAAGGGGAGGCTCGACCTACAAGTGAGGCGCATGAACCCCCCTGTTTTCTTCCTCCTTAGGTGACGCACCAGGTGCGCAGTGCCCTCATGCTCCAACTAATCCATCTTCTTCCCCGCTTCTCCCTAGCGTGAAACCCTCGGTCGGACCCCCTCGCAGTAGTGCACGACACTCCCGGGCAGAACCTGTAGCACGCCACCCTCTCTCCTGGACTCCACTTTGCGTGCGACAATTCCTCTCAGACTCTTCATGAATATTTTCTGTCTCATCAAGGTGAGTTCGTCTACATCTAACTCGTGATTTCCATTAGCAAATTGACTCCTCTCTCCCACCTTGTTTTCTCAGAAGAAACCCTAAGGTTCGAGTTTAATCCGATCGTTGTATTTCTCTATTTTTAAGATATTTGAATGTTGACTTGGGACCCATTGGTCTATAATCTAGCATCCCCACAAAGGGTGTGGTGGATGGACTTTTTTTTCCTTGTCCCCATTTCTTTGATTAAGGATATGAATTTCTGTTATTTGTTTTACACCATCTAATTTAGAGTCTGAAAAATTATACGAGTCCCTGGTACTTTATTTGAGGTGTGTTGAGTCTTTTCGTTTCATTTTTATGATTCTAGGTTATTTTGAAGTGGTCTTTGATCAATTTAGAGGTATCACACATGTATATATATATATATAAGTATATATTTATATACATAAAGGTGTGTGCGTGCAATTGTGGACCAGCTGTGGATTAGTTGTCGTCGCATGTAAAGCTGCTGAATATTGTTTTGGTTCCACCCTGAGGTAGGGTCTCAAATCTCTATCACTTTATTTAAGAATTATTTTGTTCTTTAATAATTTGAGAGTGTGAGTTTAATTGATTTCGGAACTGCTAAATTTTCATTAAATGACGATTAATGATAAACCATTTTTTGGTGGTAATGTCATATCAGGCTTACTTAAGGTTGGGTTTTTGTGTGTATCCCTTATAAATGTGGAAATTACAATGTGTTGGTGTTAAGCATGTATTGATGGCTATTGAAAGCATATTGAGCTTAAGGCCAGAATATTAAATGGTTAAACAGGAAGTACCCATGGGTCTTCCTTATAAATTTGACTTAAATAGCATTGGACTTAGACACCCATTAGTGTGTGTTTTTTAACTCATGTCACATAATGTTAATTATGAAAAATATGACTTATCAGTTGGAGAATAAAATGATTGAATGAGGCAGGATGGGTAATAGGGAAATTAATTGAAGAATTAATTATCTAGTCATAAGTTGGAAAAATTGTGGCATTTACTGAATATTGAGAATATTGAATATTTTGACATGTTCGAAGTATATATTACAAACTGGTAATAATTAATGGATGCATTAGTTATTACATGGTAAATGTTTAATTAATTTATGAACTAGTTAAAGAGATATGCTTTAGTTAATTAATTTTTGAATTAATTAATTTGCATGCATTAAGTTAAAATTTTGAATTGATTGATTGTTATGACTGTTGGACAATAATAATTTTGTATACATGTTTATTTACCATGACTTAATTTTTTTAGAATGGAGTTGTTTAAAAATATGATATGCTATGTAAGATGGTTTCTAAATATACGAGCCTTGTTCAGTATGTTTTAATTGTGATGTTTATGATGTCTATGTTAATTGTTAAAGTCTTGGACAAAACACTATTTCAATGGACCGGTTCAGACTTGCTAAAGATTTGGGATAACTAATTGAAAATAATTAATTTATAATTAATTATTAACTATTGATATGTTGGATGGTTAATTTATTATAGAATTATTTGATGGGATATTTATGTTGTTAATTAGTTGCTGACTTAATTAATGGATTAGATTAATTAATTTATGAATTAATTAATGGATGGTTTTCGGGTGTTAGATATGGGGTTCTACACCAATGATAAATATGTATGTATGATTGATAAATGGGTTGTGAGATAGGGAATGATGCTCCAAATACTCATGGGGTTCTAGACATGGTGTTCTATACCCATCTTGCATGAAAATATTCTTTTATAGGACATGGAATAATGCTCCAAATACCCTTGGGTTGTGAGACAAGGACTAACGCTCTGAATACTCACATCGGTGCTAGACATGATGTTATACACCCATTAATTCACATTGGACTATGGGTCTAATTGTTTATACATGAAATGAATTAATGGTTAATGAAAACTATTGTGACATAATGATTTGTGAACTGAATATGAGGAAAGGTTCAGAATTATTAATGATTTTGGTGAATCACTATTTGTGGACAGACCCTGGATCAAATCACTATTTTAGTGGATAGTCTTAGACATATTATATGAATGATTAAATTAAATATCTTAAGACGCGTT
This sequence comes from Viscum album, assembly GCA_963277665.1. Classification (NCBI taxonomy): domain Eukaryota; kingdom Viridiplantae; phylum Streptophyta; class Magnoliopsida; order Santalales; family Viscaceae; genus Viscum; species Viscum album. The sequence continues at coordinate 1,068,986,257 of OY728121.1, read as the reverse complement.
GTCCCAAAAAAAGCACAAGCTTGGATTTGGTCTTTGCTTTGATTACTTAGATGGTATTTAGAAACATATGTGGTGAGTGACTTTTACGGGGGATGTTGGGCTTAGGCCGAATCTTGAGACTTTCATAATTTAATGAGTCTTGAATACTTGATAAATGAAAATGATTGTGTAATTATTGTTTAGTATTCATGAAAAATGTATAATGCACGTTCAGACACCAGCTGAGGGTTGAACCAGGTTTTTGGATATATAGTTACATTTTTTAGATTACTTTATTTATGATTGCTTTCACATTGTTTAAATTATTTATTAAATTTATAGATTTGGGGTAGACACCAGTGGTCCTGGACTACTGAGATTTATATCTCACACCCTACTCGGGTCGCCATTTCACTAGGTACCCAAGTAGATTTTATTTGGTTTTAGGATTGTGTTGTCTACATATACTTAGGAGATAGGACCATAGGACTGAGTGGAAGCTCGAGATTATTGGGGAGACCACCCTCAAATCTTTGAGTCAATGTTTTTTCTGTATTTTAATGTAAATCATGTTTTTTTGTTCACTACTTTCCATTTTTGTATCATTATCATGTCATGCATGCATCTACTATATAATTGGCATTGGTCACTTTTATAAAATGAGTACTATTTTTCTTCCATTGTTTTTTCAATTATGTATTACTTCTTCGGCTATTGATTGTTATTTACTCTAATATACTGTTATGGAACTCTGATAAGAGGGTATAGTCTCTCCACCGACTATCCTTATACCCTCACTACTATTTGGCAGCCTCTTGCATACGGGGAGATGCACTTGAGGACATGTGGTGATCGGTCCGGCCACCGGTTCCGGGGTGAGCCAGGTCGGGATGTTACATTTATTATATGAAAATTCAACCAATTATATATGGTTATCCCATGATCCCCCAAAATCTAATGCACATGCATGAACAATATCTTTCAAAATTTGAATCACCCTCTCTATTTGACCAACAATTTTTGGGTGATATGTTTTGATAAGTATTAATTAATTCGACATAGATTCATGGAGACCTTTACAAAATCTGTAAGTAAATCAAGCGTCCCTATCAAAAGTGATCATTGAAGGTACAATGTATAGTTTTAAAATATATTACACATATATATTTTTATGATCTTCAACATTTATTCTCTATTTAATAAGGATAAAATTGATTTATTTCATCATCATAGATTTCTTATATTTCAATACTTCTATGAGGTACTTGAGATAAAAAATGATTAAATCCATGTAAGCCACCTCCCATTTATATGTAGTAATTTTTAAGGTATGAATCACATCCATAGGCTTTTGATGTTCTACATTCACTTTCTATCAAGTGATTCAATAAGACACAAAATAAATGATATCCCTTATTATCCCAGGCTAAAAATATTGACATTTCATATCATGATACATCTTGGTTACAACAAGATAAACAGCCCACAATAAATGATGGTAATTTTCATCACTGCTTTCCTCCAATAAAAGGGAATCAAAAACTAGTTCTTGAAATAGACAGAAACATCATTTTAGAGAGATTATTCACCATTGATATCACCACAAGTTAATATTCCTTCAATAAATTTAAATTTATAATCTAAATTCTATTTTTGGTGAATCAAATTGAGGTGATAATATGTAATATATACATTCAACAAAAACTTTAAATCCTTTTACTCTTTTACCTTGATATTACAATCCAAAAATAGACTCATAATTTTTTATTATTCACTAGATTCCTTCACTATATGATATTGAAATTTTATAATGATCTCATTAACAAAAACATTCCCTTTTTTGAGGGTATAGATTAGTTCATTATCAAATTTCTTAATATACTTCACTCATTTCCTCTATTTTATATTTATGAATTTTTTTGAAAATATATATCTTAGAATTTTATAATCACTATAAATCATAAATCATTTGATAAAAAATAGTATCTCTAACACTTATGAACATGCATCATTATTGCCAAATCAAGATCACGGGTTGGGTAGTTATTCACATTAATTTAAGATAGATAATAACCATACACCACCCAATTATCATTATATGTAATAAAAAACCCAAAACCATAATTGATTCAACACAATATAATACACAACCTTATCCAGGATTAAGAAATATCAACACATGAGTCAATTTTAACCACTATTTCAACTAATCAAATGATTCCTAAAATTCAGGGATTCAAATAAACTTCATCCTATTTTGGGAAATATCTGTTAAAGGTGATTCAAATTTCAAGAAATATTTTATAAACTGTCAATAATATCTTATCAAACCCAAGAATATATGTATCTTAGAAATATTCTTTAGAGTCTCCCAAGACGCAACAACTTCAACCTTTTTGAGATCAATTGATTTTCCCTATTTGAAGACCACATATCCTAATAAATTCACTTCTAGGATCCAAAAATGGAACTTAGATAAATTTTTATACAAAATATAATCATGGATAATTACCAAAACAATTTAAAAATGATTCTCATACTATATCTATGACTTTGAATAAACTAGAATACCAACCATAAATACCATGATGAAATATTTGAGATATCGATGGAAAACATAGTTCATAATAACTAGTAAAACTATAGTAAAATTAGATAAACCAAAATGATCACGATATATTCAAAATGGCCATGCTTACATAAAAAAGATATCATAGGAATATATAATTCTTTGACCTTGATCTGATGATAACTGGGCATGAGATCAATTTTAGAGAACCACTTGTTTTTACCCTATAAATTACCAAAATAGGTCATTGGTGAATGGTATGGTATATTTATTCTTTAGGGTTACTTTATTCAACTTCTAATAATCAACCTAATGATGAAAAAATCCATCAGTTTTCTTTAAAAAGTTTATTGAAGTTGTCTATGGTATCAGTCTAAGCAGAATAAATCATTAACCATCAATATCATCAAGAAAAAACATTAACTCATTTAATTATATAATATTCATACGATAGGATGGTAAGAATATGTAAATTATCTATGGAATAAGATCTATAGATAATTCCACTTCCCATTCTGAAGGAAAACTAAAGAAATCATTGGGGAATACTTCAATAAAATCACTTACCATGTGATGAAATTCATTCCTTAAATTTACTTCATTAGTTTACCCAAAATGAGATGATAAGTACCATGATAAATATCCAAACTTGGGAATATGAGGTCAATCTGGAATTAATCTAATGACCCATTCACCATGAAATAAATAGAAATTCCCTTCATAATATATAAAGTTTACCCTTCAATGATAATAATTAAAGTGAGTTTTAACTTCTATCATCTAAGTATTATCCTAGAACGAGTTAAAAGATTTCCATATTAAGGATAAGAAAATTCCAAGACAATTCACCTTCATAAATACTTGTAAGACATAAATTACATCAAAATCCCTTCTCCTTCTACTTCCTAATATGAGTAAGAATTTCCATCACATACGAAACTGGTTTGTATAGAATATTTAATAAATATATAACTTTATTAAAGATAAAATAGTGATATGAACTTGTATCAAATAATTCAAAACTACATATTATGTAATAAAAATATTTCCTTGAACAATGGTTGGTCAAACTTCAGGCTCAGTGGGTGTGTACACAACTACAAATAGCCACCCAAATTCAATCTATTTCTATGATCTCCCATTGAACTGAAGTTCACTCCTAAATAAAATACATCCATGAGTTTATTCACTTGTAATTATACACTTCATATAATGAAATTATAATAATTTGGAGGAATTTTACTATAATTAGGATCCTATTAAAGTTGAATAACTAGATGATCTATATGGTAAAAATAATGAAAATTATTAGGAACATCCTAGAACGAAGGATTTTAATTCTATAATTTGCCACATTGAAAACATATAATTGGTCTATTATTGTTGATTGTAACTTCCACCGCTTCCCTATCTAAACACATCATGCTTCCTCTTCATTCCTGAGAAGTTCCCTTCACTTCCACTCTAATCATAGGAAGCACCGCCGATTCAAAAAAAAAATCCATCAAACTTTGTTTCCATCATTACCACTTTATTCATAACCATGAAATTGGAATTGAGATGAAATAGAAACAAATTTGACCAGATATCAAGGTAGATTCCCATTTCAAATCATCAATCCATCATGGTGTCAGTGGTTAAAATATCTTTCATGAATTCCAAAAGATAATAAAACTGATTTATATACTGCATAAATTATTGATGAATATTTTAAAAAGATAATAAATCCATTTACTTTTAAAATTTAATAATATTAGGAAAAAACTATTGAATGAACATGATTTTAAACTTCTTAACAGATAAATAATTATTTAGTTTATTCTGGATTATAGACTCCCACCACTTCTTATAGGGTCCCTTGAATATAAAAGTATCAAACTTCACCTTAGATTTATTGGGAGTTTCAAGAAAATAAAAAAAATAATTTTGATAATATCTAATTATTCATCTACTTATTGAGGATCCTTATGACCTATAAAAGTAGGGGTTATGTCTATATAATTTCTAAGATCTAGATCTAACTTGATATGGTCCAGTATCATCTTATCTTTCCATATCTCAGACAATTAAATCAACCATATCAACCAGACCATGATCAATAAGACAATTTCATTGTATAAAATTTTTTATTTCTCCATTATTAGGGTACATTGTAACTCTTTTATATGAAATAAATCTATAATTTCCACTATATAAAAAAATTACATTAAATAAAATCACATAAAATAAAATCAATTACTTATTACCCAAATAAAATTTTCACATTGTATCATACTTATCTTGGAAACACTTATAAAGGTTACATGGAATCATTAAAATGAAAAATTAAAAAAAATAGTTATTATCATTAATCATAGTTTAGCCATATGATCTACCAAATGAGGAATTTAATGTACAACATCTACTTGAATAAATAATATTGTTTCATGTCATATAGCTCATTTTACCTAGTGTTTTCCTTTTAGTTTTACTCAAAAATAGTAATTTCTCAAAAACCAAAACATTATAAATCAAAAAACCACACTACACCTTTTTGAAATCCCATGGTAACTGAAGGCACATCATGAAAAATACCTACCAAACACTTCCACACAACCAAGCCTTTTAGTTCTAATAATCCTATCTTTTATCTACTATATTATCTAAATAAAAAAATAAAGTAGGGATTTGATTCTAATTTATAATGAACTAAACCAGATCATTCTTTCCCGATAGTAGATCTAGTTCACCATAAGGCCAAAAGCACATTCTAGATTTCCCTTGGATGAAAAAAGGTTCCAATGGAATTAACCTTATCTTTTGGTTATTATTTCACACTATTATATACAAAAAATAATAATATTTATATAAATATATATGGAATATACATTACATATATTTTATAAGTTAAACTAACCAATAAAAACTTCTTAAAATAAAAAACATCTAAATAACAATTAAGCTACATAAAGAAATAATAATAAAAAATGAATAATATAAACTGATATGACTTAGACCCGCACTCCTAGATCTAATTCTAAAAACATTTATTTAATATACTATTTTTGATACCAACTAAATTACCCCAAACTTAACCGTCCATAATTATAATATCAATAAAAAATATTGTGTCATTTAAAAACCCCATACCATTTAGTTTTATAGTTTTAAAGAATTAGGAAAAACCATATTACAAAAAAACCCACATCTTTCCCATAAAATGGATATTATTCCCACTAAACCAAGGATTACTCATTTTATGATAATTCTTTAATATATCCTTTAAAATTCTCCACACATGATACCCATGAAGACATTTCATACATTATACTCTTCTTTATAAATTGGGAAAATTGAAACATAACAAGGGGTGAGGTCAAATTTTCAATAATTCTAAACATAAGTAATAATAATCGATGATCATAAGTGTGAATAAGATAAACATGTGGGTATACAAACATAATCATTGTATGTGAACACATCATAAGGAAACCATACCCAATAAAACATGGATCATAAGTCAGGAATCATTGTATAATACTTTTGTAGAAAATAATTAGATAATATAAGATCATAGAATCATAAGAATGTGGTAATAACATATAACATTATATATTAATCATAATTCAAGTATTACTATCAATAAAAACTAACATAGTGTATGAGTCTTACTACATGTGCACCATGGTGTCCCAAGATATGAAAATAATACCCAATGAATTGGAGAGATGTATAATTCTAGGCCCACCAATCACATCATAATATGTACATTCATATATGTTCTATATACAAAAAAATACATCAATACAACAATAATCATAAAATGATAAGCTCATAGAAATTAAATTTCTATCAAATGAAATAAATTAACTCTCTGGGTAAATACTCTTCAGTTAAGATAATTATGTATATGGTATTTACACCATATAGATGAAGGGTATATGATTTAGTAAATAATTACAGATGTATGGGTATGTATGTGAACACCATTTAATCAAAATAATGGAATATAGGGTATTCATATAGAAAATTCATTGGAAGAAATGTTATATTTATGAACAGTGGATGATTAGGCAAGACAAAGGCGGTGATGGATCAATTTATTTTATATTTCATTTACATCACACTTCACATTCATAAGAAAATGGATAAATAAAAAGTATTATTTTAAATAGATGAAAAATACCTTAAGAAGGAAATTATAAAATCACTAAAAAATAGAAAGAAGTGGGATTTTATTTTAATAACTTTTAAAATTGGAAAATCATCGAATAATGTGAATAAAACATACATTAAAAGTCCATAAAAACTATTAAAGGAATATTTATAATGAAGAATGTAAATAAAATTGGTAAAATATGATCATGTATAAAATGTTGAAAAAGAATATTTTTTCACACTTTTGTAAAGAAAGTAAAATTTAATCATGTGGAAAATGTTATCAATTTATTTTTAAAACATTTTAAATAAATCCAATGACAGTTTAAATTTTTTTTAAACAATCATTTATGTTTAGATAATAAAATTCTTGAAACATTATATAAAATATGGACATAGATTAGAAAGAGTATTATCCATAAAGAATATATAATGAACCCTTATATACAATGTTATGGACAATAAATCTATAAGGAAGGAATTGATGCCATAAATTCATCAAGAAATAAAGTAAAATAACATGGTAAACATTAAAGAACATTAATTTAATCATTGAAAAAAATATAGAATCTTAACACTTGAAATTAGTGAATATTTGGAATGGAAACCCTTACCAAGAGAGTAAAAAGTGAAGTAATAATATATTAATGAAGATATTATGTTAAAGAAATTTATATCCTCATAAAATAAAAGTAATTACAACATAAAATAATCAGTTTTTATTTTACACATAATTATAGAATAACATAATCAATTAAGTAATGATAAAACTAAATGAAATTAAATTGAGTTAAGAATCCCCTTACAGGTTTGGTAATAAATAAAAATAACATGGAAAGAGGTCAGGAAATATACTTTTAAATAAAATGAATAAAAGGTGATTTAAAATAAAAAAATTCAAAGAATAATAATTATATCATGTCTACCCTTTTGAATTTAAAAATTAAGTTTATTAAATACTTGATATAGAAGTATTTTAAGGTATATTTACTTTTTGAGGTCCATTTATTGTCTTATGTAATTAATTTATTATATTTTTTATCTTATCGGCCAATAGGTATTTTTAAATGAATTTCTCTATAAAATTATTCGTTATGTTGACCATGGTCAAAGGAGTTATAAAATAGTTTTAACATCTAAATAATTTTAGAGATAAATTTTAATTAAAATTGTAAATACCCTAGCCCTAGTACCCATATATATTGGTAATTTAATAATTTGGTACTAAATACAAGTAATCACATCTCTAAGGATCAAATAGTTTAGTAGTATTTTTAAACAAGATACATAATTGAATCCCAAATTACATTTGAAAACATAAAATTAAACATGCTATTATATTTGGGATAATATTTACTCCCTCTATAATATCTATTTATATCAATCATAAAACACTTATTGGAATCCCAGAGAGATAAAAAATATGAAAGGGGTGAGATCAGATGCTCAGTAAGGTAATTAAAACTACAGAAGATAAATAAGGCATGGATAATACAGAAGGAATAAATGATAATCAAATATTTCCATATAAATAATCACATCAGTTTGAAACATATCCATGGATATAAAAACTATTTAAATAAACTCATGGACATTAATTACAGATTTAATTATAATGGAATTCATATTGTCGGACATATGAAAATTACCTTTGAGGACTTATGCAAAGTCATCTAAAAATATTATTAAGGTCCCATTCTAAGGCATCTATATAAAATGGTAAGGCCTCAAAAAAATACCCAATCTATTTTGTCTATTGATACCTACTAATGCATCTGATGACTATGTAATTTTTATCCCTTCACATCACCTAATAATTCCAATGCATTCATTATAGTAATAAACAACCAAACATAATCAAAATTCCATAAGAATAAATAACTTCATATATTAGAAGAAATAGAAAATGAGATAGAAGTACTTTCCCCAATCAAGATGATCATAAAATATTAATAGAAATACATAGGATTATATCATAAGATTATAAAATTATTAAATCATAATATTCAACAAATTATGTTGACATAGAATAAAATACTTTCAAAATATCACTGGGAAACATTCTTGAGAAAAATAACCTTTTTCACATTGAAAAAACTTATTTAAAATATTAAAATTTCACAAATATTAAGGATATCATTTTATTTGAAAATAAAATTTTAAAATTTTAAAGAAATCATCAAATAAATGGGTGTTCATGATGATAGAAAATTATGTTCATGTTTTATAAGTTAAAAAACATTCCTTTCACACCTTTGTAAAAAGGTCAAAAAGTGCCTCTTTCAGAAAAAGAAAAGAAAATTACTTTTAAAAAACATTTACCAGTAAAAAATGGATAATTTTTTTATTAAATCATTTGATAATGCTAAGAAAATCTTTTTCAGGAATGTAAGGAAAATTTTCACATATAATACAAATATTCTCAAATGAGTAGAAAAACAAGGTCAATTTTCCTTAAATACGTTATTTCAATATATTGAGTACTTAAAGAGATTAAAATGAAATTAATAAATTTAATTTATAGAAATAAACATATAAGGGGAAAATATATTGGTTTTAGGATATAAATATCAAATAATTCTCCCAAATTATACTTAAACCTAAACGATCCTAAATAATAATGAGATTGTGAAATAAACCCTTATCCCAGGGTGAAATTTCTTCATATGTGTACAAAAATCCATTATAATAAATATAAATGTATTATAAATATATTAAATAATAATAGTTATATATTTAATACCATATATTATTTACTTATGGTATTTTATCACATATTTGTTAATAATTCTTTGTTAAAATTTCTATTTTAGGTAATAAATGCTTCATTTTTCATGTATGTTTTGGTTTGTTTACTTTGGTCCTTATGCTTTGATCATGGATCCATAATATCTAGAATTATAATCATTATATAAATATCATATATATTTATTATAGTTTTATTTATTGTAATCTAAAAAATATATGGGCATAAAAATTACTTACATCATTCTTGGAGTCGGTAGGTCATACATATGCATGAACACTGTTTTCCCTTTTTGATGGATGGAATGAAAAAAGGTAAATAATAATTAAAATTAACATAATCATTATTTAATAATATAAATTAGGTATATTAATTAACTACATCCTTATTACCATCCAATTAAAACATAAATGAAAATCAAATCACTTCACTTCATGGAGGTGGTAGTCTGCATGTACGCACGAGTGATGTTATTGTTTTCTAAAGGATTGTATGGTAAGAATATAGATATGATATTAAAATTACAGAAGTATAATTATGTCATAATTATCATATATAAATATTAAATTCATTATACCTACCTATTCTTGACATAAATAGGCACTACATCACTATTGTGAAATACATAAAACATTACAGAAACATATGCCCAAAGACCGTATTAGTTTAGTGCCTTTGGAAACCTAGAAACATAAAAACCAGTACATAAGTGATCTAAATTATCTCCCACTATGTTCTTAATGATTATAAACCTTCTTAGACATATAATACTTAATAAATATCTTCATAAACTGGGTAAGTAAACAAAAAAGGTTGAGCTCAGATGCTCAGTAAGGGTAAACAAGGGAGACATGTAAGCATAAACATGAGAATAAGGTTATTATAACATGATAAAAACATTTTAAGATCATATCATTCATATAAAATATCATAAAAATGAATCATGGTATAAATCTTAATAGTTTATAAGACATGAATTGTAAGTAAATAAAGAACATAAGCCATGAAATCATAACATAGGAATAAGACATGGAATTATAGAACACATATAATCTTATATAAAGATTTCTATAGTATTCAAAGTATCAATTCCAAGTCCATATTAGTGGACAAATTCCTTTATTGAACTAGGTTCACTCCTCATTCCATCCTTGTATTATTGAACTGAGTTCACTCCTCATTATAGCCCTGTAATACTGAACTGAGTTCACTCCACGTTCCAACCATATCTAAATCATGAGATTTAATATTTACCAAATGTATTATAGGGATATATATGTCCCACCCATATCATAATGAAATCATATATACATGTTCTACAAAATCATAAATTATCATATCATAACCCAGGAAAAGAAATGGGTATCAGAAACATGTAATCATATCATAACCTAAGGAAAAAGATATAGGTTTCGTAATCATTTCCTAAAAACCATAACCCATGAAAGAAGTGTGTTTTAAAATAATATAACCCATTAAAGAGAAAAGGGTTTCATAAACATCATTTCATTGAAATATAAACCATTCTGATAAAGAATATGAATGAAAAAATTGAATCATTTCCCTATAAAGTCAGGAGTAACACCAACAGATGTTATCTTAGATTGGAAGTAATTTTGAATGATCTTTTAAAAATATTTATCATGGAAATTATCTTTTCTCCTTTTAAAATTTATTCTTAAAATTTAATACCTTTTGAAAAATATTTTCATGAAAATAAACTTGAAAACTTATAAAGGAAGCATTGAAAACATTTTGTAATTTGTTTTCCATTGAAAAAATTTAGAGGATATTGTAAACCTTTTGAAAACCATTTTTACTTGAAAATTTATAAAAGAATCTTGAATTTTTTTTTGAAAACCATATCTTTGAAAATATATTTTAAAAAAAATTTCTTAAAAATTATCCTTTTAAACATGAAAACAAATCTTCAAAGAATTGATGGTGGGTAATTCCATACATTTCTTATGAGGTAAAAAAGAACATTCATTTTTTACGGTAAAAATGTTAGGAAAACTCCTTGTTCAAAAAGTGACAAGATGATTCTGTTAAAAAAATTGTTAAAATAAAAAAGGGAAAATGTATTTTAATTATCATATTATATTAGTGGAATATTCTTGGAATTGCTTTTAGAAAAGCATGGTTTAAAGGAATATATATTTCTGACCGAAGAGAAAGGTAAGGTCATATTTTTTTAAAAACATTTTCTTAATTGTATTAAGTAACAAAGATTGGGAAAATGGTATTAATTAATGAATAAATCAAGACTAAATAGTGGAGAATAAAATCCATGACTGTTCTTTAAAAATGTATCATAATAATTCATTAATGAATAAATGATCATAAATAATCTCGATAAATAGTGATATTGTTTTAATAAACTCTTACCACATGGTAACATTGAATCATATACCCTATGTTGGAAAATTAAATTTAATGCAGTTTTAAAATATCATTAAAATAATTAGATTCATGTTATAACATATCAAAGTAATTGTATACCCCTCATATAAAAATATAGGTGTATAAAATGTCATGTGTCTCAAAGGAGAGAAATTAAGACAAAATTACTTTACCTATTTGGTAACTTTTGAAACCTAAACTACATGACAGAAATATAATAAATTATTTATGTAAATACCTATATATTTAAGTATAATATTCAATGAATACATTTATGGTCATTATATATTACACCCAAAATAAGTGAGTGGTGAATCAGGCTTGTATCTCATAGAAATAAAGAGTGAGCTGAAATTCACTTAATTTGAGTTCAACTTGTATCGTGTGTCTTTGTAATCCTAAATAATAAACTTATGTTAATTAATTAATTTATTCAGAAAATTTTAATGTTTAATATTACTTTTAGATCACTTATTAATTTGTTTTATACAACTACATCGACAATGATGTTTAAGTCGGGTGTTTTGACCAAATTCGGTTCATGTGTTAAAAATGACTTTGATTGGTTGAATATGGTCAAAGGGGTCATTATATAAACATATACAGAATAATAATAATGAAATAATTATCATATTTATACATTAATTATACTTTTAAAACAAATCATTAAATATGGTTGTGAAAAATGAATCAATGTTACAATCATGTAGATGGTAGGTTGTACATACGCATGAGTAATGTGCCCATTTCTCAATGATCATTATTGAAACAAGGTAAGTAAAATTAATCATTCCATAATGATCATTATAAAATAAATACCATGTTTTTTTAATCATTTAAACTTATAAATATAATTCTTGTGATGTAAAATGAATCACATCATGTCGAGAAGGCGATAATCCACACGTCCACGAATGACGTTATCACTTTTTTAAGTGTGTGAAAGGGTAATAAATAAAATGGTATATATTATATTTAAATAAAGGTAATTATTTAATTAATATAATATAGATGTTTTTTTATGTCATGTATTTTTAATTAAAACAATCCTTTATACATTCTGTGTATCGTGTGGTCAAATCACATCACTTTTTGGAGGCGGTAGTCCACACTTCCACAAATGATGTTATCATATTTAAACATAAGGTAAATTATAAAGATATGTATTGTAAAATAATTAAGAAATTATATATATCATAAATATTATATAAAAACATAGTTTCCATCATAATTTCTACCATGAGTGGTGGTAAGGGAAAAACAAACAATCATTGTTTTGTGAAGAGGTAATTCACCGTACACATAAACAATATGTTCATTACCCATTATATGGAGGTGTGTGAGAGTGTAGGTTGAACCCTTAATATAAAAAAATATCTGTATATTTAGGATATATGTTTTTTATATAGGTATAAAACATGGAGAGTGGAGGGGATTTAGAGTGAAAATAAGATAATGGAGCTTGAGGGAGGATGTTACCTCTTCTTTGGGAAACTCCTTTAGGTTTGTACCGAATGGCTTCATTGGATGTCGTTCTTCCAAAAGGTTGTATTAGAGAAGTAATTGAGGGATTCTATGGATCTATTTTTGTATAGTTTGTTCGAGCTAATGTTTCTGAGAGTTTTGATGAAGTGGGAGGAGATGAGGCCTTTTATAGTGGAGGAGTGGTGCTATTGTAAAATTTTGAAAAAAGGAAACCCCACTCATGTTTTTTTATTTAAAGCGGATCCAATAATATACCAAAGTATATAAAATAGAGTATAGGTTCTAAATATGGCCATAAAATGGATTTAGAACAAGTTTATAGGTCTTTTTGGGCCTTATGGTTATGATTTATTCCCTTATTAAGTGTAATTTAACGTTAATCGTTGTAATTAATTTTAATTACTTTCACTAATATTTTGAGTCAAAGACTAAGTTGAACTTATTAGAAATTAAAAATTATTTTTATTGAAAATATGGAATCCATTATTCTAAATTATATTTACATATGTGGAATAAATTAATTTAAATTTAATCCCACTGACGGGATGACAAAAACAGGGTTTTAAAGTAAAAATGTTCAAATGTTTGCTAGGTTTTTATAAACAATTTCAATATGAAATTCATTCCAATGAACTGCATTGGATAAATTGATAAAAAATCGATCTAATTAAACATTAAAATAAACTAAAAATATAATTTATCCATATAAATAAATTATATTAAAAATAATTTTTGAATTAAATTTCAGTATTTTTCACCATTCATTAAAAAAAGTAAACTTCATAGAAAAATACAAAAAATTAAACCTAACCTGATTTTTATGTTTCTATTTAAAAAATGAAGTTTATTATTACATATAAAATTTATAAAATTTCTAAAATTTATTTTTAAAATTGGTTCACGATTAAAAGGTGGTAAAATTGTCTTAATAAAAATATTGGCTTTTATGTGTTGAATTGGGATTATTCTTATATTATGCCTATAAAATCTATTGGATGAATTTAAAAAATAATTCCTTATATGTATAACATATAAATTTCATTAAAATTACTTTTTAATTGTAATTAATTTAATTAATTAGGATTAAAACAAGTTTTTGAGTATAAGAATAGTTTTTATAAAAATACTCCTTTTATATTCAATTAGTTCTTATATACATTTACAAATAATTTGAAACTAATTAATTCATTTTATATTTTTTTTAAACCAATTTTTTTAATAAGATAGTTAATAATATTGATAAAATATAATTTAACGGCTATGTTTTATATTATTATGTTAAATTATAATAGTTTTAATAATATATTACTGTTCTATGACACTCGGTCTTACGTGTTACGCAAGGCATCAAGGAAAGTTAGTCTTGCATGAAATGTAAGCTTACCTCAGTGTTCCGTATAGAGAAAGATAAGTTTTAAATTTCTTATAGTACATTATTAACTTTTCATTGTGCAATCCAAACTTAGTACTTTAATATATATATATATGTATAATAAATATTTTTAATGTTATGTGAAATGAAAAATATCAAAAAGATTGAATTATTTGAGAAAGAATATTTCACAAAATCTCGGGGTGTTAAATTCTACCCCCTTAAAATGAATTTGTCCCTCTAAATTCTTATGGGTTATCAAGGGTTTAATACTTGATATTTCCTTTCATAGAAACCCACATCATAAAAATAAACACTAAAAATTCCATTTAAAAAGAGATGTTGGAAACATAACGGTTATACAAAGTAACACGTAACTAGGTTTACACATGGGAGAACATATGTGGAAAGTGAAAATATCAACTTTTAGGAAATTATTAAATATTTATAGGGAGTTATTTAGGTCATCAATCTCAAAAAAGATATTTATTCATCAAATTTTTAACTAGAAAAATACCCATTAACCAGGGCATCACGTAGTCCAGTGGTAAGCCTGAAACCCCTATCGTCTTTCAGTCATAGGTTCAAGACCTATGGCCTTTCCAGACTTGATTGATTATAACCCAAAATAAATGATTTCCTTTTCAAAAACCACACTAATATAATTTTAAAAATAAATAATATGAAAATACTTGACATAAGGTTAATCATAAAATAGACTTTTAAATACAGTTATTAATACAACCTCAATAGATAAATACTTCATCCAAAGTTTAACTTTAACTTTCTATAAATGGTTAACCTTATAACCATTCTAAAAAATCAAAAACTTTAGGGATAAATTTATGAAATCAGATTAACATCGATCCCCTGTATATCATAAATTATCTTGTGGTTGTTGCATTTAAATCATGCGAATAACTTCATCATATATTCTCTTGAAACATGGTAATAACCTTAATTACCATAAATAATTTTGGAAAAAATTAATGCATACTTATTCAAAAGGTTACTAGATTTATTCCTTAAATCCAAGAAGTTTTAAACTTCATCCATGATGACATAGACCACTTTTTCAAAAAATAATAATCAGATCCAAGGTAATCAGTGCTATCTAATTTAATTTATCCAAATCAATCATATCTCTATCAAAGTGAAACACACTTTTCTCAACATCTTGATCACATTAAGATTCACCTTACTTTAATCAAAGTATCACTTTTATAAGTCTTAACACCATTATAAATATCCTTTTCAATACTTAATGAAAAATTATAAAAAAATTCTTATTTATTTCTTGATTCATATAACATAATATTTTAATTCCAAACATAAGTACTTCATTCATCCAAATTTATTCTTAAACCATTAATAAGGTTTCATAAACTTATCCCCTAATAAATTTTTCCTATAATATTAAATATGAATCATTTCATAAGGTTATTAAACTTTAATCTAATTGTTATTATTATGATTATTATAATCAATAATGGAGGAACATCACATGACTTTCACATGGTGTTTGTGATCTATTTATATTAATAAGTATAACCTATACTCATACCACCTTCCAGATTCACTTTATGAGATTTCCACTTGGGAAATTGATTTTAATAAGGCCCATAATTTCAACATCTACAATATTCAATGTTAACCATCTTCCATCTAGTTATCTCTATTGACTAAAACTATAAATCATGGAGTGAGAAATAAATTTCATAGAAGAAAACCATATAATCATGAAAAATTACTTAGAGGATGTCTAAATCAGGAAAACTACCTTTTAATCAATGAAAACATAGGTTTATCCTAGGTTATTCATAATGCTCTTCAGTTGAAATCCTTAATAATTGTTTATGAAAATTTTGTGAATTTCCAAAGCATATACATTGAAAGTGTTAAAATATGTGTGCAGCAAGACCCATTTTCATGTACTATATTACCTTGGGTTAGGCCCAAGACATCTTAAAAAAGTTGTTACCCCTAGGTAAATTTGTTGCATATCCACATCTACTTTTAGTATCTAGAGATATATTTATTTATAGTAAACCACTCGCTCTCTCCTTTACCAAAGTTATAGTATATTTTCCTATACTTTTCCTTTTCCTTATAAATACCTAGTCTTGAAATACATAGACATTACATCACTTTTTTAGAATACATAAAACATTACAAAAATAGATTCCCAAAGACCTTATTATTTTAGTGCCATTGGAAACCTAGAAACATAAACATTAGTACCTGAATGGTCTAAATTATCTCCGAATATGATCTTCATGATAAAAACCCTTATTAAACACATCATAATTAATAAATATATTAATAACCTTGGGAAGTAAACATAAAAAAGGGGTGATCTCAGATGCTCAGTAAGGGTAAACAAGGGAGACATATAAGCATAAACATGACAATAAGTGTATAAGAACCTGATCAAAACATTCGAAGATCATACCCTACATATCAAAGATCATACACATGAATCATTGCATAAATCTTGATAGTTCACAAGACATGAATCATAAGGAAATAAACATAAGCCATGAAATCATACCATAGGAATAAAACATTGAATTTAGGCCGAAAAATAAGCATATATATTGATTTTCATATTATTCAAGGCATAACTAACAAGGCCATCTTAATGGACAAAATCCTTTACTGAATTGGGTTCACTCCTCGTTCCTATATTGTATTTATGAACTGATTTCATTCCTTATTCTAGCCCTATAATACTGAACCGATTTCACTCCTCATTCCATCCATGTCTCTCTTATGATATATAAATATTTACCCAATGCTTTGGAGGGAGATATAGATCCCACCTATATTATAATGAAATCATACCTACATGTTCCAAAAAAATCATAAACAATTATATCATAATCCATGAAATTAACTGGTTATCATAAATATGTAACCATATAATAAAATTTGGAAAAAGATACATATTTCATAATCATTTCCTCAAAAGCATAACCCATAAAAGAAGTGGGTTTTAAAAGAATATAACCCATGAAATAGAAACATGTTTCATAAATATAATTACATAAAAACATAGAAAATTCATATAAATAATATGAATGGAAACATTGAATCATTTCCCCAGAAAGTAATGAGTAACACCAACAGATGTTATCTTATATAGAGGTAATTTTGAAAGTTCTTTTAAAAACATTTCTTGAGGAAATTATCATTTCTAATTTGAAAAATTATTCTATACATATAAAACATTTTGAAAACCATTTTCATGAAAATAAACTTGAAAACTTATAAAGAAAGCATTGAAAAAAGTTTCAAAGCCATTTCCTTTTAAAACTTTTATAGGATCTTGAAAATCTTTTAAAAATCTTTTTTCCTTTAAATAATAGAAAAGAATCTTGAAAAATATTTGAATACCATTTCTTTGAAAATCACTTTAAAAAAAAATTCTTTAAAATTAAAATTTTAAAAATACAAATAACTATTCAAATAATTTATGGTGGGTAAATTCATACATGTCGTATGAGGTAAACATAACATTCCTTTTATATGGTAAAAAGGTTAGAAAAATGTGTCATTCGGAAAGAGACAAAAATATTCCTTTGAAAAATTTGGTAAAATAAAAATGTGTAAAAATTTATTTTAATGATAATAGGATTTTATAGTAATATTCTTGTAATCAATTTTTCAAAATAATTAGTTTTAAGGAACACAAATTTTCAACCGAAGAGAGAGGTAAGGTCGTATTTTCTTAAAAACATTTTATTAATTATCTTGAGTACAAAAGAGTGGAAAATTTATACTAATATATGAATATATTAAAACTAAATATAGGATAAGAAAAATCATGAGAGTTATTGAAATATGGAATATAATATTTCATTATTGAAAACGTGGTCATAAACAATCTCGATAAACGGTGATATTGTTTCAATAAACTCTTACCACATGGTAACTTTGAATCATATTCCCCATGTAGGAAAATTAAATTACATTGATATTTAAAATATCATTAAAATAAGTAGATTAATTTTAAGACATGTAAAAGGCAATTTATACACCTCATATAAAAATATGTGTGTATAACATGGCATGTGTCTCAAAGGAGTAAAATTGAGACATAATTACTTTATCGATTTTGTAAATTTTGAAACATAAACCCAATGATAAAAATATCATAAAATGGTTATTTAAATACCCATATATTTAATTATAATAGGCATATAATACATTCATGGTTCATATATACACCACCCAAAATAAGTGAGCAGTGAATAAGTCATGTATCTTTTGGAAATACAGAGTGAGATGAAATTCCCTTACCTTGAGTTCGACTTGTCTTGTGTGTATTTGTATTCCTGAATAATAAAATTATGTTAATTAATTAATTTATTCAAAAACTCTTAAATGTTTATTATTAATTTTAATTCACTTATCACCATGTTTTATACAACTACTTAAACAATTATGTTTAAGTCGGGTTTTTTGACCAAATTCGGTTCATTTGTTAGAAACGACATTGGTTGGTCGACTATGTTCAAATGGGTCATTATATAAACATTTAAAGAATTATAATAATTTAATAATGATCATATTTATACATTAATTATAATTTTAAAACCAATCATTAAACATGGTTGTGAAAAATGAATCAACATTACAATTATGGAGACGACAGGTCGTACGTGCACATGAGTAACATGCTCATTTCTCAATGATCGTTATGGAAAAAAGGTAAGTAACATTAATCTTTCTAGAATTATTATTATATAATTAATACAAAATTATTTAATCACTTATACTTATATATATAATTATTGTTATGTAAAATGAATCACATCGTTTCGAGGAGGTCGTAGTCCACACATCCACGAACGACGTTATCAATTTTTAATTGTGTGAAAGGGTAATAAATAAAATAATATATATTATATTTCAAAAAAGGTAATTATGAAATTAATATAATATATATTTTATTTATTTCACATATTTTTATTTAAAACTATCCTTATACATTCAATTTATTGTGTGATCAAATCACTTCGCTTTTAGGAGGTTGTAGTCCACACTTCCACAAACGATGTTATCATGTTTTCACATAATGGAGAGTTTAAAGATATGTGTTGTAAAATGATTATAGAATAATAAAGACATTATTAATATAATAAATATTATATTAAAACATATTTTCCATCATAATTTACACCATGATATGCGGTGGAGGAAAAACAAATAATCATCGTTTCGTGAGGCAGTAGTTCATGGTACAAAAGAACAATATGTTTGTTACCCATTAGATGGAGGTTTGTGTAAGTATAGGTAGAAACCTTAATATAAAAAAACTCATTATATTTAGGATACTATTTTTTTATAAAATAATGAAATAAGGAGAGTGTATGGGATGGATAATGGAAATAAGATAAAGGATCTTGAGGGAGGATATTACCTCTTCTTTGGGTAACTCCTTTTGGTTTGCACAAAAGGGCTTACTTGGATGGATATATTACCAAAGGGAGGATTCTAGGAGGAAGGTAGGGATTTAGGGGATCTATTTAGACTTATTTTGGTCTATCTAAAGTGTCTTGAGATGTTTGAGGAAGTGGGTGGAGAGGAGGCCTTTTATAGTGGAGGAGGAGTGGCACTCTTGTAATATTTTTAGAAAAGGGAAACCCCACCCACGTATTTTTATTGAAAGTGGATCACAAAATGGTAAAAAATTTATCCAAGGGAGTATGGGGTCTAAATATCTCTATCCAATCTCTTTTGGACAATTTATAGGCCGTTTTGGTCCATAAGGTTACAGTTTAGTCCCTTATTAAGCTTAATTTAACCTTAACCGTTGTAATTAATTTTAATTACTTTTACTAATATTTTTGGTAAAAAACTATGTTGAATATATTATTCATTATAAATTATTCTGATTCCAAATATGGAATAAATTATTCCAAATTCTAAACACATAAGTGGCAAAAATTATTTTAAATTTAATCATGTAGATGAAATGATAAAGCGGGTTTTTAAAGTAAAAATGTTCAACATTTTACTTGGTTTTTATAAAAAATTTCAATGTGAAATTTATTACAATGAACTAAATTAGATAAATTGATAAAAATATGTTTTAATTAAACTTTAAAATCTATTAAAAAATAATTTTTCCTTATAAATAAATTATATGAAAAAATAGTTTTGAATTAAATTTCAGTATTTTCACTATTCATTTAAAAATGAAACTTCACATGAAAATACCAAAAAAGGATCCTAACATAATTTTTATGTTTTTATTTAAATAATTATTTTTATTTTGACATATAAAATTTATAAAAGTTACAAAATTTATATTTAAAATAGGTTCTCCATTAAAAGGTGGTAAAATTGCCTTAATAAAAATATTGGGTTTTTTGTGTTAAATTGGGTTTATTATTATCTTATGACTATAAAATATATTGGATGAATAAATAAATATTTACATAGATATATAACATATATATTACATTATAATTACTTTCTAGTTTTAATTAATTTAATTAATTAGGATTAAAATAACTTTGTGAGCACAAGAATAGTTTTCTATAAAAATAGTCCCTTTGTATTCAATTAGTTCCTATATTCACTTCTAAATAATTTGGAACTAATTTATTGATTTTATATTTTTTGAAAACCAAATATTTTCATAATTTATTTAATAATTTTTTTAAAATCTAATTTAATGTCTTGCTTATATATTATTATATTAAATAATAATAGTTTTAATAATATATTATTGTTCTATAACACTCGATCTTGCAAGTTACCCAAGTAATCTAGTAAATTTAGTCTTGTATGAAACATAATATTATCTCAGTGTTCCTTATAGATAAAACAAATCATGCACCCAAGTAGAAAAAAAGTAAGGTGTACCTCGCACGATGTATGGATCACCTGACACTGGCAATGCTAAAGCATGAAGCTGACCAAAACCTGCTCCATGGCCTCTAAGTCCCTGCTAAATACCAACTTTATGACTATATTATTCTTTTTTAGGATGGGGAGAATCATGGATTTGTGCTCTTCCTGTCCCATATCCTCTCTACTGATCCCAAACAGGAGCAACCTACTACTTCTACCTCAGATGGAACTACCTCAATGGAGGAACCTGAAGTAGAATAACTAGTGAACACTTACTAATCCAAATAGTCAGGAACTCTAACTAATAATGACCTCATACTCCATAAGAAAAAAATGCATTGAATCCCATGGCATTGGTTTGAGAGTCGCTGCCCCCATTAAAATGAGACATTGATGGCTGGGACTTACCCCCAGTTGATTGAATGCTTTTTTGTCCTAATGACTAGGAACCCCGGACCGCATATCTACTTCATGAGGAATTTTAAAGAATCACCTCTCATAACGATCTCATTCTCGCTAACATCCTCTTGATGGACTCTTCTCTATTCAGCACCTCAAGATACGTCTTCAGCATAAACCGGGTGACCTGGCACTAGATCTATGGATGCAAATCCTCCTATAAACTAATTTCCCTGACCTCCTCATCCAACAATAAGTCTAAAGCATATTGAAAATGGTTCATGAAATGGATTCAAAACTCTCACATACTAGAGCTCCCCTACCTAAGGTGAAGCAACCCCTAGAGACTATCTTCCTTCACAGTTGAAGAAATAAACACAACTCTGAACTAGTCTCATAAATCCTCCCATGAGACCATCCAATCCTTGAGATCCCCAATGAAAAAGAACCTCCACTTCATTTCTACCCCACATAGAATTGTCAAATACAATGACACTCAATGCTCTTTCTGATCACAGATCAAACTGAAGGCTATCTCAACCTCCTCTAACTAGTCTTCTATTAATGCATTTGAAATGGAGCACTTGAACCTCTATGGACTCTGGTGCTAAAAATATCAATGTGTCTTTCTCTAGGTGTCATCATCATCAGCCTCTACCAAGCAGTGATATCCAGGTGCAAGCTTCTTAACATCTTCTTTGTGAACTTGACGAGGACAACATCCTGGAACCATACCTGAAAAAGAACAAACAATCAAATATCCAAATCCTGGAATATGGAATACTTTGAAATATAATTATTTTTTTCTTTTATTCATATTAGGTTAAAATATCTCAAGGTATACCCATTCAAATACTGGTACAAAGAATAATGATTTATGATCCTTTCCTAATTCTCTACCCTAAAACCAGTATCACTTCATTTATTAGTCATTGTAATCTTGAAGGACTATGAATAAGATCACAGGGGGACCAAAATAACCATGTGTCATTTGATATCCTATGTTTATAGTCCTTTATAAACTTATCTAACATTGTTGTCCTACCAACCCATGCATCCTCACATGTTTCTAACTCCAAACTCCATCCTTTCCCTCTACATACCTCTGATACCACTTTTTCATGACCCCCTCCCAACAAAGTGTACCCCTCCAGGGATGATAATGGGAGAAGAGAGATAATGACCCTCGATTCCCACCTCCAGTAGGCCCCAAGATGGCGAATACCACTGAGGGTATAATAAAAATGTCGATGGGAGGCATTACCTTATAAGCGAAACACATGTAGAAGAGAGAGATAAGATAGAAGAAAACTCACTCTTGATCAGACTATAATATAAAATAAAATCCAAGTACACAAATGTAATGTCATGCAATAAATATTACAATTGAAGGGGAAAACTGCAAGTACCAAAAGAAAGTAAAGACAACAATGACTACAAATCCCAAATAGCTCCGGCAAAACCCCAAGCTAGTAGTAACTTTTATAATCTCCTAACTTCTCCAACTAACCATGAAAATAGTTTATATATATGTAGGGTGAGTATAACAATATACTTAGTGGGATCCTCTGGGTAGTCTCTCATGAAAAAGTAAGGAAATCATGCTAAAGCACAGTGAACAACAAGTGAAACAAACATTTCACCTAAACAAGTATAATAAGTTCCTAGCCACACCATTGATACTCTCACCAAGTATCTCATAAAAGAGAATATAATATAATAAATAGTATCAAGGGTACCCTGCTAACACTTCCCTATTGGTTTTCCGCTCTACCCCAATGTCGCGCGTCCTAATCATCTCTGTCCAAAAGGCTATCCCGCAAGACACCTGGGTGAAGCCTCACAACATACACATTGTACAACACACCACCGCTTCCACATAACCAAAAGAAACTTAGTAGTTTCTGGGAGCCACCACATCCCGTATAACATGCATCATACATTGGGTATTATACCTCAAGCCATCACAGGTCGTACACTGAGTAAGGATCCTAAATCCATCACAGCCTATACACATTACACCCATAGTTGTCCTTCGGAAACTATATCTATAATATATATGTGTAAAATAACCATAATCCATTACCTCCATCTACGCACATATATGAGGAAAACTAACCATCATTCATACCAGTACAAGTAACAACCAAGAGAAGAGATCTGGGCCAAAGGGGGAAGTCAGTCATCTATCCTCCCACCGGGATGTTGGGGAAAACTCCCCCCTAGGGCTCAGAATCCCCAAGGTGTTAGTTTCCCTAACTGAAAGGGTGGAGTAGTGTCTAGAAACACAAAAAGTACAGGATATAATATACCTCACAACCACACTATGGGAATAACCTAGTCTCAAAATCAACTGTGGCTAACATCTCTCGTACTCTCGGCTTCCACTACTAAGATTAGATATCCTATAAGAACAAGACCATTTAAAGAGATACATTTAATTACTTTATCCCTTTTTAGAGGTTTCAATTTACGTTAATTAATTATTAACCATTAATTAACCATTATCATTTCCAAATTCCATTTCATTATCATTACACAAAGATCCATTCCCTCCAAGAATAAGTAAACTGAGTCCATGACTTATTATAATTTCAACCTCAAAATTGCATCCCAGAAAGCTCCAACCCCATGGGATAAACATTTATTCAATTATTTTACAAAATTACTTTCAATATCACCGGGTTCTCTAGAAAAACATTCTAAACACCCCATACACAAGGTGATCAACACGATGAGTAGATGAACTACCCATCGAGTCTTTTCCACCTATAGCTGGAGAGTAAACTCATCCAACCACGATGATCTAAACAAGGAAATCACATGTTATACCCCACGCGTCTTCACCTACTATGGAAAGAGAGTAACCAAACACATTATTCTACCTAAAGTAGCGGGGAAATGAATGTAGATAAACAAAAAACCTAGCCTCCATCCAAAAAATAGTTTAAACAAGAATCCATATTTAAAAACCACGGGTAAGCCCAGCTTCAATCCGTTCTTTCACCTTCAGTGACACCCCCAACACGCTCATGCATAAAACAATTCATCTAACCTCTCTAGGAGTAAACTACCACCATAAAAATTGGGCCTCCTTTACCTCACACCACAACAACCCTCTAGGATCATCCATCCCAGTCTCACATCACATATGGGCCTCCCCGACAGACATACCCTAATAACCCTTTAGGATCAGCCATCCTAGGATTAGTTTACATGAAAAGTAGCAGGAAACAAACATAGTAACAGGCTCTCGGTCCTAAAGAAAGGCATCCATCCATCACAGAAAATGATCCCTCACAACTCTAAAACAAAAGGCACTTGGCCTTTGTAAGAAAGCGGGAAACTTAGGCCCTATGAAGGAATTATATTTTCTCACACATATAGTTCTTATTCTATCTTGAATTAACTGATTCATTATCATAGGTTATAACTATGGGAAACATAAGAAACAAGCTACCAAAAATATTAAAATTAATTAAACAATTAATTTAAATTTTATTTAATTACTTTATCAAAAACAATCATCATGCTTCAGGTTTATTAACCAATTAAACTAAATATGCACACTTACATCAATTTGATTAACATCAAATTACAACAATAAGAACTGGGATCATTAAACATGCCTCTATAATCTTTAGTCCAATTAATTATCAATTAATTCCGGTATTAAGTTCCTTAGAAATTTATATCAAGAAAAACATGAAAAACCAAGAAATACATATACATCACACTATATAGAAAATCAAGAGGAAAAATGTTATCACAGTACAAAGTAGAAACATCATTATATGATCAATACCAATCCATTAATCTAGTTCAAGTGTTTAATTAGGTCAATTTACTTACGATTTAAGGGGGATAAATCATTCTAACTCTATGATTTCATGTTATTAAATAGAGAAGAAAAAAATCCCTTACCTCAAAAGGTCTTTGATGTTCCTTTCACGAGAACAGACCACACAATAGATCCCGATCACCTCTCTCGCAACAACTACATCCACCTAAGGATGTCCCGACACAACCACACCAACCAACACCCAAGAAAAACCCCATTAGAAATAAGGGAGATCATTCTACATAAAATTATGAGAATAAATGAGAGGAAATAGATAACAGAACCAAAAAAATAGAGGTAAAACTTACCTCAGATTGAATACGTATCACTATAGATTGAATGAGGGAGCTATGAACCGATCCTTATCGAAGGAATTCCCAAAACGTTGAAGAAGGGGTGGTCGGGTCACCTGGAGTTGAGAGAG
This sequence comes from Viscum album, assembly GCA_963277665.1. Taxonomy (NCBI): domain Eukaryota; kingdom Viridiplantae; phylum Streptophyta; class Magnoliopsida; order Santalales; family Viscaceae; genus Viscum; species Viscum album. The sequence continues at coordinate 1,068,960,038 of OY728121.1, read as the reverse complement.
ATCTTTTGCAGTCATAGGGTCTGAAAAACACGAGTGGTAGGAAATATTTTAAAACATACATCATCTGGGGATTACATGATGTGTATTCTCCATTCACATCATATAATCCTCATATTTCGGTTTTCACTAAAAAAACATGTCGCCTCTTCACATTTTTTTATTTTTCAACCCCCAAAATATTTTATGATGTGAATCCCACATTCAAATTGTGTAATACTTATTGACATGAAATCCTTCCCTACTTCCACCTCTCAGCACCCAAAACAACTCTAGACTTCCTCTAATCCCCCTCTAAGCTCCACAATCCTTAGAAATAAGTAAAGGGTCGATCCACGCGGATCTAGTCAATTACAACATAAGCCACCAAAATGGGTCATTCCCAAACCCTATAGGTGATAAGGTTGAAATATTGACATCCAATAGGTTCTGGACAAGTTGGTAGGTCATTTTAACCCTTATATTTTTAGTTTAACCCATTTTAAATTAGTTTTGAACTTAATCGTGGAAATTAATTTTTACTATCTTCACTAATCATTATTGTAAAAAATAAAGTTGAACTTATTAGATAATAATAATTACTCTAATTACAAATATGGAATTAATTTTTCCAAATTAGATACCTATAATTAGTATAATTTAATTTAAAATAAATCCCATGTGTATTACAAAAAATTGTTTTCCCAAAGAAAATTTCTCATAAGTATGGAATGTTTTTATATTAAAATTGAACATAAAATTGATAAAAATGATCTAAATTAGTTTAATATTATTATAATTCATCTAATTTTTCTTTATAAAAAAATTTAAAATATAATTTATATTTGTAAATAATTTTAACAAAAAGGAAGTTTAAAAAAAAACTAGTATTTCTTACTATTCATCAAAAAATTAATCGTTTTAGAAAATTTTCAAAAATTCACCCAAAGTTAATTTTAACATGTAGATTTAAAAAATGAACTTTATTTTGTAAAATTAATTTTCTTGGAATGGGAAATATTTATTTTAAATTTTGTGTACAAAGCGTGACTAAACATCCTTTTAGAAAAATACAGTTTTTTCATAAAAAATTTATTTTTTTAATAGTTATTATTTTATTTCTAAAAAATAGATAACCATTGAATTTATTTTATACATGTATAAACCATATAATTTTAATAATTTAGTTATTAATATTCATACCCACTAACTTGAAGACGGTGTTATAATGGTCAAGTTTGTATTTTATTAAACTAATGTGTTTCCTTTAAACATGGTGTTTCATGCATCACAATATATAAAAGAGATTGAATTTATTTAAAAATAAATATATCATAAAGTATTAGGGCGTTACATTCAATTCTCATCTAGTTGTTTCATGCCATATACTCTATTTAACATGATGTTACTCTTTTAAAATATTAGAGTATTCCATTCTACCCCCTTAAAATGTTACTCATTTTCCATGTAGGAAAACATTTGTGGGAAGTGAGGATATTGACATAGAAGAAATGTTTAAATAATTATAGAGAGTGACAGAGATCATTGATGACCAAAAAATTGAATGACCGACCAAAGAACCATAAATATGTGATGTAAATGAAGGTAATACGATAACATTTTTAATTTCAACATCCTTTTCCTATAGTTGATGGATTATTTTACTATCATGATGGAAAAAACTAGAAATATACTTATTTAATATCTTTTTATTTCATAAGCACAATTTCATCATTTTCCTGTGATTTGATCAACTTATGATTCATTTCTTAATCCTAGAAATAAATATACAATATGATTATTTTTATTCTTAAAGTACTAAAAATAACTTCTTATGGATCATAAGATCCATAAAATAATGAAATGTATCTATGTCTATCAATAAATATTTTCAAAAACCAAAATGGTGAGCATGATTTATCCAATATAATACATTAATCTATAAACCTCGATAGTAACACCCAAATTTCAAATGAAACCATCCCATATGTATTTATCCATCAAATTATTTATGTAAAAACAATTTCATATTAGCTGAAACATCACATATGCTAGTTGTAGGCACTACACCCTTATCACCCTTCACTTGTTGGTTTAAGCCTCATCCTTGTCATATGTGATGTATTTTCACAAAGAATATGGGTTTTCATTTTCTAAAAAAATATTAATTTAATTATTCAATTGTTCCCACAAATATGATAAATATCCTAAAAAATATCATTGGTCATCAAATTAATTTTCTTGTACATCAGTACCATTCAACATATGCTTTCAAATGATTAAATAAAAACTACTATAGTACAATCCTTATATGTTTCAGGATTATCATAAAAAAAATATCAATGGTAAAAATACTTCTACAACATAATTATATAATAAAAATACATAATCACTTTAATTATTCCACTTTAGATCTATTAATAGAATAATATTTACCTTGATCTCTTAGCTTATTTTAAGGTAAAATTCCTTAACTCTTGGGTAATTCATTTATGTAGTTCCCCATCTCTTAATAGTTGAAACATTGGACATTAGATGTTTCTTTATTTCCCTTTAATTCACGCGTCTGATGGCCTTTCTCTCCACACATGAAGAAAACTATCATTCCCATTATGTAAGTACCAGGGTGTCTCTTTCTAAAATTATAACATGGGGGAAAATGCATCGTTCTCTTATTCCTTTTATCCATAATTTTCTTTTTCCTACCCTTCTTCTCTTACTTCCCTTAAATTCCATAAGACGTTGATAATTATTTCTTTATCTTTAAAGGACACGATAATATTTCCTCATATTATGAGAAATTTTGTGAGACTATTTCCCTTAGAAGGATCAAATTAGTCCCATCAAAGAAACAATCAGTATTTCTATTTGGATTATATATGTGGTCTATAACATTCCTTGATAACCATATAATTTTGGCTTCATACATAGCAACATTTTCCTATTACTTTTGTCTTAGACTCAAGAATTATCTTTCTATATCCACTTGTTATGCATGAGGAAAACACTTTTACAAAAATATTACCTTAAAATCCTTCCATTCAATATTTTTTATTCTTCATCATTAGTTCTTTGAATAAATAACCACCATTGATCTTGATCTTTTGACAAATGATAAATTATCATGATAATTTTCTCCCTTCCATTGCTTCTCTAAGTAATAAATATCTTCTATAAGGAACTTATCTATTACTCATATATAAATTGATTTGTAGTCTCATTGAATGATGGAGGTTGTTTATGCATAAAACAGACTAACATTGTTACACAACATGGTGGGTCAACATGCTTCTCCATATAGGCAAGGCTATTACTCATAACTCGAGTCATTATAACGACCCAAACTTTTATTGATGAAAATTTCACTGGGTCTAATTAAATATCTAATTATGTAAATTGGTTTTATAAAACATATTCACTTCCTTGGTTTTATGTTTTTTGATTTCAAAATACCATTAATAATTTTTATTGTTTCTAATATATCCATTGAACAGTGATCACATGATTTGTATAAACATAGGGCTTTAAAAATCCAATTTACTTAGACAAAGGAAGTGATGACCTCATCTAGTAGAATTTATCCATACGAATCCCATTTATCAGAGCATGAAAAGGAGGTAGTGTAATTGGGATTCTCTATTGACCAATACCAATCCAAGCTTCAACATGTTAAGCTTGAGCAGAACCACCTACGGGAGAAGTGGAAGTTAATATAGATTACCACATAACGATGTTATCTGAGCCACCCCATGAGTCTGTCACCATTGCACACCTTACCCTTCGGTCTTATAAGGGTGTTGTATGGGGTTATGTAATAATACCCTAGCACTATGTCCATTATTTTTTTATATTATAAAGAATATACATTCATTTTATTCTTGTTACTTTGTAAATAGTTTTTAAAGCACAAATAGTATTTTTTTAGTTTATATTCAATTAAGAAATCTATTTTTATGAATTAGTGTATTTTTTTAATTAAATAATATTTTAATAAAATATTATTACTAAATTAATTTTTATTAAATATAAATGATCATATAATTTTTATGAATACTATTGTAAGTTTTATTAAGGTTTCAAAGTTGTTTTGTCAAAACCCATGAATTTTAGAAAAAAGCCAGTTTTTATTTTAAAATTCAAAATTAACATATTTAGAAAATTATTTAGATAAAATGAATATTATTTTTGGAATCAGGATGTCAATATTATCCAACAATGATTTTTTCATAATTTTCTGAGACATTCGAATTTTTTGGTAAAAATTAAATACCGTTTAAATATATAATGTGTTTTATGAAATACTAATGACCCAATAGTGATGTAATAAAATACTATAAAAGTTATATTCGGACAATATATGTTTTAAATTTAAAATAACATGATTTTATATTTGTTTTATTTATTTTAAAAATCCTTAGTGGACCCTCTAAGACTTATAAAACATTTTAACTTTTTAAAATGATTTCCTTGAGAGTGTGACTCACCTCTACGTAAGAAAGCCCAATATTTTAATAATTTCTACCATAGGACTTATAAAATAATTTTTTCCACTACCATTTAGAAAAATACATGGGCAAAAACCATGGGATGGTTTGTGGTTTTGAATATTTTAATGTGTAGTGTCTAAAACCTAAATAATAAATAATTCCCTCTCTTTTCCAACATAAACCCACCCAAAATCCCAGTTCTTCTTCACTAAAAAACTTTTTAGATCGTCCAAAATCTACCCTCTACTCTATATAATCCTCCCTAGTCTCCCCAAGCTCCCAATAATCCTCTATCAATCCCCTTCCAAGCCTTTGGGATGACACTTCCAAGTAAGGGATTTATTCCTCTCATTTTTTCCAAGTTTCTTTAGGTTGTTATACCCTTGTCTTTTCAATTAAAAATGTTGGGGTGTGATTTTTCACATCCACCATAATTCTCTCATTATTTTTTAATGACGAGATACCTCTTTATCTCTCATTAATTCCTCCCATGTAGATCTGTTACCATGCTGAACTTTGTAAAATATTTCTCTCTCCTCATTTACATTCAAGCAATTCTTTTGTTTTATGAATCCAAATTCTATTACATATGTTGGGACATGTATCAATATGAACACCTTAATATACATTTCATTTAAATATTATTATACACCAATTTCACTCTCATCAATCATTTTTATGAATTCTTATGTCATGTCGTTATGCTGCCGAAATTGCACCATGATTTTCCAAGACAAAGTCATTGTGTAGTGAATACCATACCCATTTCTCTATCAAGGATATTCACCTTTATACACATTTAATTTTTGATTATAGAGTTTCATGTATTAATTCCTCATTCCTTTATCATGGAATAAAGGATGATGTTTAAGGAATCCATGTTGTATGATCTATGCGACACACTTATGCATCAAATGAAATGATTACAAAGGGTGCGCCCTGATAGCACTCAAATGCATTGGGTAAAGATTAGTATCATGATACATCAAGTGAAATGAGGGTTTACTCATGCTAATCCAAGTTCAATGAGGTTTTACTCATGCTCCATGTGCAATGATCCTTTGATCATGCTAATGTCATGTTAAATGTTGTTTCTACATTTCCATGTTATGATAATCATGCTATATCATGCCTTTATGTTTATGTTTCTCTTATGATCCATTGATATGCCTATTTCCTAACATGTAATTTATTATTCATTTTATTCCTTTTTTACTCCATTACTGGGATTTATAGCTCACCCTTTTTTATGAATGTACTCAAGTTATCCCATGCAATGCTAAGTACGAAGGAAAGTGTGTGGTCATGAAAAAGAAGTTTTCAATAAAGATGTGTATTTCATGTTTTAAGTTGTTATGTAATTTTCCTAATACACAAATACACTAGACCTATATATCTTCTATGTTGTATCAAGTGAATATTTTATGTAATAAATTATGTTTATGTGTGAAATAAAGATCAGGGTTGTTATAGTTGGTATCGTAGGATAGATTTAGTTATTTTGGGATTAGGATTAGAACACACTAGTGAAATCCTTAGAGATAATACTAAGTGTAATAAAAACATTCCTAAGTTTTGGTGAGTATTGAGTAAGTGGTTTATCCAGAAAATAAATCCTTGTCTGGATATGAGCAGGTAGAGGCGGGTCTGGCACAGATGTATCTAGGGGTAAAACCTGAAAACACCGCTTTGAGCTAGACTGGAATAGGAACTGGTGCACGGCAACGGGTCTTTCTACACTTTTGGTTATGAAACTCCTAGGGGATATTCTTTGGTAAATTCATAAGCTTAGTATGAACCATTATTAAGGGAATTAAAAAAAACCCCTAAGAATATATGTTGGGAATTAGATCATGGATAACATAGATTGAAGCCTAGAAATTCATAAGTTAAGGAAATAAAGGTAATTTATAAGTTATCCTTTTTTCAGTGGATTCCTCTTTATGTGTTACCCCTAAATTTCCTTTTATTCTAACAAATGTCCGATAATAGGAGGATTTTGGATAAAAACTGATGCGAAGATCAATGGACGACTGTTCGGATGAGATTCCCAATCTGATGGGAGCATGAATCACAAACTTTGTCACGATACTCTCTTAGTTAACTCAAGTTTTCAATAGAATCATGGGTCAAGAAGAACATTCAACCCCCACCCCTGATAAATAAAAATTTTCTAATCAAGAGATTCATGATTCAAACACCATCTAATTTTAATGGATCATTAAATCCCTCAATAGCTGAACAATGGATCAACTCCATTGAAAAGATATTCTCTATCTTTCAATGTTCTGAACAAGAGAAGGTTCTTCTGGATGATTATTGTATGGAGGGTGAAGCTGATAAATGGTGGAAATTGATCAAAAATAAGAATACTGAGGAGGATATCAAGGCATTGGAATAGAAGGATTTCCAGAAAAAAAATTCGATAAATAGTTTTCTCGCACCCTCCGACATAATATGGAAAGGTACTTCTTTTCCCTCAAGAAAAAATAAGACGAATCCATCATATCGTATGAGTAAAACTTCACAAGGCTTGCACTATATGCCTGTAGCTTTGTCGTTACTCCCGAATGTAAGGTTGACCACTTATTTGGTGGGATAAAACCTAGCCTACAAAAATCCCTAATGATCCGTGACTTTTAGAACTATGAGAAAATTTTCCGATGTTTACTCAAATTCGAAATGGAGATCGATGAATCTCATGGGTATCATGGGGATAATAAGTATAAGGTGGAATTTAATTTTGGATATCCAATGGAGAAATCCAACTGTGCTAATAAAATATAACACCCCACTTCCCAAAGGTGCAGAAAGAAGCACCCTTGAAATTGCTTGAAGGGGACAAGGAAATGATTTAGGTGTATAAGAGAAGGTAACTTGGACATTAACTACAGAAAATAAAAATCCACAGATGTGAAAGAGGAGAGAAACACTCTGTTCTACCCTCAATTCATTCTTCATTGCATCAACTACAAAAAACCATGGCACTTTGAAAACCAGTTCCCTAATCCAGGGGTTTTTGGAGGCAACCAACAACCTCCAAGGCATCAATGGAAATATTTTTCCATCACTACCTCCGAAGTGAACCCTGAAAATAATGTGGTGATAGTTATTCTAGTTATTCATTCAAGAATAGAGAAGTTTCTTTTTGATTCTAGTTATATGCATTCATTTATATCCCAAACGTTTAGTATAAAAATCCCAACACCACCACAAATCATTGAAGTAAAGATATCAGTGAGAACGACAAATGGGGAAATCATTTCATCCCATAAATACAACCCCCCTGTCATTATTTGTAGATTTAACTTCTTGGTGAAACTCTTCATAATCCCTCTAGTGTAATTTGATTCCATTATTGTCATGGATTATATTTCCTTATATAGATCCAACATAAATTTTTGTGAGAGGGGAATCACTCTCCATATGGATAATTGACCCCCGATTCTGTACAAGTTTAAGGAGGAGGATGAATATTCTTTATCATTTTCATCTCAAGCGTGGTTATTACTACCCTATGAGCATGCGTATCTAGCTCAAATTATTGAGTCTAAGGAAGAAACCATCCTTGAATACATGCATATTGGGAGGTAATTCTCTAAAGTGTTTCCCGAGAAATTTTCTGGTCTTCCTCCTAGAAGATATGTTTAATTCTCAATTGATCTAATGATTGGGGAATTACAAATATCCAAGACTCTGTATAGAATGTTTTTTTTGGAGATTAAGGAGCTGAAGAAACAACTATAGAAGAATCTGGATAAAGGGTTTATACTCCCAAGTGCTTCACCATGGGGATGGAACAATCATCTTCGTCAAAAATGAAGGACGGGTCAATACGCCTTTGCATCAATTATCGTGAGCTCAAAAAAATCATGATAAATAACAAGTATCCTCTTCCAAAAATTTATGAATTGTTCGATCAGATACGTGGAGAACAATACTTATCCAAGGTGGATCTGTGGTCAGGATATTATCAAGTAAGGGTGAAGAAGGAGGATATCCCCAAGACTGTTTTCCATACAAGATAAGGGCACTATGAATTCATAGTAATGCCTTTCGAACTCACTAATGATCCAGAAATATTCATGGACTTGATGAATAGAGTCTTTAGATATTACCTCAAAAACATTGTGGTAGTCTTTATAAATTATATTCTAATAAACTCCAAAACAAAGGAGGAGCATGAGGAGCATCTAATCACTGCACTAGAGGCCTTGATAAAGGATAAGCTCTATGAAAAGTACAGAAAGTGTGAATTCTGGATGAATGAGGTCTCATTATTGGGTCATATAATCACAAAAAATGGGATATCTATGGATCCCTCCATGACAACTACAATTGAGATACGGCCGAGGCGAATATCGGTAACAGATATCCGTAGATTCCTTGTGTTAGCTGGATATTATCACTGATTTGTGAGAAAATTCTCATGATTTTCCAACCCTCTTTCCAAGATAACTCAGAAGGGTTTAAATTTTTCTTGGAGTGATGAATAATAAGATAGCTTCAAGGAGTTTAAAAGGAGGCTTATCACTACTCTTGTTCTCACACTACACACAATTGGAGAACTTTTTGTGGTATTTAGTGATGATTCGAAGAAGGTAATGGAATGTGTGTTAATGAAAAATGAAAAATCCATTTCTTATGCTTCAAGGAAATTGAAAGTTCATGATAAAAAATATCAAACACATGATCTAGAGTTGGATGAAGTAATATTCTCTTTAAAAATTTAGCAACATTACCTCTTTGGGGAGAAGTGTGAAATATACACGGATCACAAAATCTTCAAGTATATATTCACACAGAAATAGTAAAATATGTGCCAACGAATATGGATAGAGCTGATAAAAGACTATTACTTCTCAATACATTACCACCTTGAGAAAGCAAACAAGGTGGATAATGCTCTATGTATAAAGGACCCAACGATTCTATCATTGATGAGAATTGAAAAGGATACAATCTTCTTAAATTTGATGAAGATGGACATGGGAATCATAAAGAAGTGAACAGAATCAGTCCTTTCACAAATGATTATTCAACCGTCACTTTTGGAAAGGTTAAAGGATGCTCAAAAGAATTCTGTGGAAATTCAGAAGAAAGTGGAAACTATCAAAAATGGGAAATAATTTCAATGTTAATGAAGAAGGAATTGTGATATTTGGGTCAAAAATATGTGTTCCATAAAATTTGGAGTTAAAGAAATAACTTTTGGATGATTCACATAGTTTGAATTACACCATTCACCTAGGAAACACAAATATGTATCAAGATCTCTGAGAGCTTTATTGGTGGGATAACATGAAGAAGGAGATCACTGAGTATACATCAAAGTTCCTGGTATGTCAGAACGTGAAGGATGAGAGTTAGAAGTCTAAGGGGATGATGCAATCATTACCCATACCATCATAGAAATTGGAGAACATCACCATGGACTTTTTTAGTGGACTTCCAAAGACATCTAAAGGAAACAATGCTATTTGGGTTATTGTGGATCATCTTAAAAATAATACACACTTCATTGAAATTTGAGAGGATATCTCATTGGATAAAATGGAATGGATAAATATCAGAGAAGTGGTAAGGCTATATTGAGTACCACTATCTATTTTATCCGATCGAGATCCAAGATTCACCTCTAAGTTCTGGAAGATTCTTCAACATGCTCTGAATACTGAGCTGAACATCAGTAGGGATTATCATCCTAAAATTGATGTCCAATATGATTGGACTATACAAACACTTAAGGACATGTTGAGAGCATGCTAGATGGACTTAAAATTAGGATAGAATCAACATCTTCCTCTGGTTGAGTTATCTTACAATAACATTTTCCACTCAAGAACCCAAATGGCTTCTTATGAATCCCTATATGGGAGGAGGTGTAGAACACTGGCATGTTGGGATGAAGGTGTGGAGAGAAAACTCTTAGGTCTAGAAATGGTTAAAGAAATGGTGGAGAAGGTTAGGACCATCTAGTAGAACATTAAAGCTGTCCAGAGTCAACAAAAGATCTATGATGGTAATCATCAATGAGACCTAGAGTTTGATGTTGGATACATGTTATTCCTCCGCATATCTCCATGGAAGAGATTTATGAGATTTCGAAAGAAGGGAAAGCTTATTCCAATATACATATTCTCTTTTGAGATCCTTTATTGCATTGGAGCAGTAGCCAATTGACTAGATCTCCCACCAAACATGTCTCAAGTACATGATGTATTCCATTTATCACTCTTAAGGAAGTACATACTTGACCCATCACATGTACTCAATCTAGAGGTGGTACCATTAGAGAATGACCTATCCTATGAAGAGAAGATATTGAAAACCTTAGATCATAGGGGAAAGGTTTTATGAAAGATGACAATGCCCCTCGTCAAGGTGTTCTGGTGTAACCACATGTTTGAATAAGCAATGATGGAATCAGAGGAAGTGATGAAGTAGAGTTACCCTAATCTTTTTTATTGTGGAAAATGGAAATTTCGAGGGAGAAATTTCATAAGAGGGGAATATTGTAATGACCCAAACTTTTATTAATGAAAATCAAACTTGATATAATTAAATGTCTTATTATGTAAAATGGTTATATAAAACCTATTAACTTTTTTGGTTTTATGTTTTTGGATTTCAAAATACCTCTATGAATTATTATCATTGCTAATATAGCTATTGAATAGTGAGCACATGATTAGTATAAATATAGGGCTTTAACAAATCTAATTTACTCCGAAAAAGGAAGTTTTGACCTTATCTAGTAGAATTTCTCAATACGAAGCCCATTTTTTTGGAGCTTGGAAAGGATGTAGCATCACTGGGATTCACTATTGACCAATCCCAAGGCAAGATTCAACACGTTAAGCTTGATCATAATTGCCTATGGGAGAATTGAAAGTTAATAGAGATTACCACACGCGCAGTGTTATATGAGCCTCCCTAAGAGTCTGTCACCATTGAACACCTTACCCTTTGGTCTTATTCTTGTGTTAAAATGGTTTATGTAACAATACCCAAGCACTATGTGCGTTATTTTTGTATAGAATAAATAATATACATTCATTTTATTATTGTTACATTGTAAATAGTTTTAAAATCACAAATAGTATTTTTTTAGTCAATATTCAATTAAGAAATCTATTTTTATGAATTAATGGATTTTTTAATTCAATAATATTTTAATAAAATATTATGAATTAACTACTTTTTATTAAATATAAATGATCTTATAATTTTTATGAATACAGTTGTAATTTTTATTAAGGATTGAAAGTTGTTTTTGTCAAAACCCATGAATTTTAGATAAATGTCAATATTTATATTAAAAGTAAAAATTCACATATTTATAAAATTATTTAGATAAAATGAATATTATTTTTTGAATCTGGACATCAATATTATCCAACGGTGAATTTTTCAAAATTTTCCGAGACAGTCGAATTTTTGGGTAGAAATTAAATATCGTTTAAATATATAATGTGTTTTATGACATCATAATGACCAAATAGTGATGTAATAAAATACTATAAAAGGGTTTTTATGAAATTATATGTTTAAACTTTAAAATAATGTGATTTTAGATTTGTTTTATTTATGTTACAAATCCTTAGTGGACCCTCCAAAACATATAAAACATTTTAACTTTTTAAAATGATTTACTTGAGAGTGTGACTCACCTCCACATAAAAAAGCCTAATATTTTAATAATTTCGTCCATTTTACTTATAAAACAATGTTTTACACTACAATTTGGAAAAAAATATGGGAAAAAACCATGGAATGGTTTGTGGTTTTGATTAATTTAATGTGTAGTGTCCAAAACCTAAATAATAAAGAATTCCATCTCTTTTCCTATATAAACCCACCCAGGATCCAACTTCCTCTTCACTAACAACCTTTGGAGCTCGAAAAAGATATTCCCTCCTCTATATAGAATCCTCCTAAGGTTCCACAATCTCCCAATAATCCTCTCTCAAGCCCCTCCTAATCCTTTGGGATCACACTTCCAAGTAAGGTATTTCTTCCTCTCTAATTTTTTCCAAGTTTATTTATTTTGTTATACCCTTGTATTTTCAATTAAAAATTTAGGGGTATGATTTTCAGCTCTACCATAATTACCTCTTTATGTTTTAATGATTATATACCCCTTTATCTCTCATTAATACTTCCCATGTACATCTGTTACCATACCGAAATTCTGTAAGGGATTTCTCTCTCCTCATTTACATTCAAGAAATTCTTTTGTTTTATGAATCTAAATTCCATTAAATATGTTGGGAAATGTATCTATATGACCCCATTACATTCTATTTCAGTTACATATGATGAGACACCCCTTTCACTCTCATCAATAATTTTTATGAATTCTTATGTCACGTCGTTATGCTGCCAAAATTGCACCACGATTTTCCAAGCCAAAGTCATTGTGTAGTGAATATCATGCTCATTTATCTATCAATGGTATTCAACTTTATGAACATTTACTTAATTATTATATAGTTTAATGTATTAATTCCACATTCCTTTATCATGGAATAAATGATTATGTTTAATGAATTCATATTTTATGATCTATGTGGCACACTAATGCATGAAATGAAATGATTAAGAAAGGTGTTCCCTGATAGTGCTCCAATGCATTGGGTAAATATTAGTATCTTGATACATCAAGTGAAATGAGGGTTTTATCATGATAATCCAAGTTAAATGAGGGTTTACTCATTCTCCATGTGCAATGATCCTTGGATCATTCTAATATCATGTTAAATGTTGTTGCCACATTTCCATGTTATGATAATCATGCTATATCATTCCTTTGTTCATGTTTCTTTTCTGCTCCATTGATATGTATATTGCCTAAAATGTACTCTATTATTAATCTTATTCCTTTTTTACTCCATTATTGGGATTTTTTAGCTCACCCTTTTTTATGCATGTCCTCAGGTTATCTCATGCAATGCTAAGTACAAAGGAATGTGTGTGGTCTTGTAAAATATGTTTTCAATAAAGTTGTGTATTTCATGTTTTAAGTTCTTATGTAATGTTCTTAAGCCGCAAAGACACTATATTAGACCATTACATTATGAAACATAATGTAAAATTCAAAAACTAGTCAAATACTTAACATAAATTGAAAATTTTATGAATGGATAATCTTATAGTCATAAACATGATTTCATTGGTAAATTTTTCAATTCATAAAAATATTTCCAAATCCTACATTATGGTTTGTAAATGAAATGTGAATTATCCAAATAATATCCCTCAAGAGTGTCAAACTAGGTGCGTAGTAAGGCTCGTTATTGTGTACCAGGTAATGCTCAAGTCAATTCTGATGCACCTTTTTAAAAGTTATTACCCCTAGGTACATCTATGTCAAAACCACATCCACTTGTAGTATCCAGACAAAGATGTATTACTAATGAAACCACATAATCTATACCATACCAAAACATTAGTATGTTCTTATATACTTATACTAAATGTCTATCACACAATTATGTTCCCTAATCTATGTTTTCCTAAATCAATTTCTCAAGGATTTTACTAAACTTCATCAAATAAAAAAATTAAAGACCCCATCCCTAATATCCCAGAGCTAGTGGTTACCTTATTTGATTGGAACTGGATACAAGGTATTAAATCCCAATGGAATATATAGTTTTGTAGTCATGGTAAACTATATGCATAATTTAATCTAACATTACAATTAAAAACATAAAATAAAACATAGTATTCTATTCAAGTGCATCATTCTTTCCTCTAGAATAACATTGCATGTTAATAATAATACTTATCTTGGCATCCTAGGGAAAGAAACATAAGAAAGGGGTGAGATAAAATGCTCAGTAAGAGTATTATTATGGATAAAGATGTTAATAAAAATATAATAATCAATATGTAAATGTAAATAACTTAAAACACATTCCATTTAATAAATAACTTTAGCATAATATGGCAGGAATAAATAATGATCAAATAATGTCATATACATAATCATATGATCTTGAAACTTCTCCATGGATATTATAAATAATTGAATAATCACATGGAAATAAATGACTAATCTCATTATTATGGAATTAATAATTCCAAACATTATAAACATTCCATCAAGGCCCTATTCCAAGACATCTTACATAAATGGGTAAGGTCTCAACGAAAAACCCAAGATATTTTATCTCATGAGACCTAGTGATGCATCGAGGGGTTATAATAGGCTCTTCCATCACTTACTAACTCCAATTAATTACTCATATAAAAGGTTTTCAATATAATTAACATAATATTTTTATTATAAAAAACTATAATATGAGATATTAATTCTTTCCACAACCAATAAACATAATCATAAACCATTTAGAGTAATATATAGAATTGTTTAAATATGGTACATCCCCAATCAAAATGATCAAAAAACATCCATATTAATTATAAGGATGGTATCATTACGACATATACCTAATGGATAATATGTAAAATAAAGGGTTTGTATCATTGATTAATATAAATACCATTAAAATTCCATTAAAAACTTTCTTAATAAAAATATACTTTTCACTTTGAAAATATTTTTAGAACTAAAATTACAAAAAATATTTTGAAAGTAATTTCCTATGAAAATGACCTTTGAAACTATAAATGAATATTTAAAACATTTATTGAACATGATGGTTTGAAATTTTGTATATATCGTACGCATTAATGAAAATATTATTTTCACATTTTTGATAAAAGAAAAATGGGCTTGTTTGGAAAATTGAATGAATATTCCTATAAAAAAATTAAAAATTCCATAATTGGTAAAAATTTATTTAATAAATAACTTTTATAATATTATAAATATTTTTTAAAATAGGGTTTTGGAAGGAAAATGATTTTTGACTGGAGAGAGAAATAAAGTATGATTTTTTTAAACATTTTGACAATAATTTTAAGTAGAAAAGAATTTAAATTGGTAATATTAATTGAAAATTTAATTAATAAAAATATTATAATAAAATTTAAGAGTTTATTGAGTGATATATTATAATATTTCCTCATCATAAATTTAATCATAAATAATCCCGATAAAAGATGAGATTGTAAAATAAACCACTACCACTTTCGTAACTTTTGAATTGTGATCCCCATAAAATAAATAACTTCAAATAAATCGTTAAATACCATAAATATAAATGTATTCATGATATATAATATAAAAGGGTAATTATATACACTACACAAAAGAGCTAAGTGGTGAATATGACATATGTTTCACATAAGTAAAAGTGAAATGAGAAAACCCTTACCCCAGGTCTGATTTACTTCATGCATCTTCAAAAATACTATATAATAAATATAGGTTCATTATAAATATATTGTAGAACCATAATAAAAAATCACATATTATATATTATTTTCCTATGGTCTTTTATCGCCCATTCATTATCAATTCTTTGTTAAAATATCTTTTTTAGGTATTAATAGATTTGTTTTTCTTGTATGTTTTGATTTGGTATTTTCAGTCCTTATACTTTTATCATGGTTACAAAATATCTAAAATTTTAAACATTATATAATTTTCATATATATTCACTATATATGTATTTACAGTAATCGGAAAAATTTAAAGATATAAAATGGATTATACCATTCATAGAGATGGTGGGCCATACGTACGCATGAACATTATTACAAATTTTTCTTGAAGGATCGAAAAAATGAAAATAAATATTATTTCACCTTTATATATTCATTATTATGTTATATATATCATGTATATTAATCAAACACATTGTCAAATACATAGAGGTGGTAGTCCACACGTATGCACTAGCGACGTTATTATTTTATAATATAATGGAATGCAGTATTATATTTAAAAAAGTATGTTTTGGTCATAAAAATCATATATTATAATTAATTTTAAACTTACTACCTTCCATGTAAAGTGTAACTACAAAATGAATCACATCGCTTTGCGATGCATTAGTCCACTGTACACACAAGTGATGATATCATGTCCCCCAATTAATGGAAAGTGATAAGGTATATGTGATATCATAATTTAATAAGTATAATAATTTCATAAATATCATATAAATATGTTAAATAAATCATTATATCCATCCTTTAAATGCGGTGATAGAAAAAAATTACATCAGTTTGTGATGCAGTAGTCTGTTGTACACACGATAGACAATTTTGTTTCACATTTGATGGAAGTGAAGATGGATCGGGATTATTAAATTAACATAATAACATCTAAATATATAGGGGATATTTTTATAATTATATTATCATAGTTGAAAATTATTTTATGGAGGTGGAATAATAAATAAAATAAATACGCAAGTTTAAGAATTTTACCTCTTCTTCAAAGAGCCTCTTTAGGTTTATACCTCAAGATTTTTTAGGAGGTATTACTAATCAAAAAAATACCTCAAGGATGTGGGGAGGTAAGTAATAAATATATTTGGGTGTGTATTGAATGAACCAAGTGGTTTTTTAAGTGTGAATGTGGGAGTAGAGAGGGTGGCCTTTTATAAGTGGCGGGGAGGACACACATAGAATTTTTGAAAAGATAAAGTGATACCCAAATTTTTCTTATACCAAAAGCCTACAAAATGGGTATTTATAAACCCTTAGAGGTGATAAGGTTGAAATATTGTCATCCAATTGGGGTTGGAAAAAGTTGTAGGTCATTTTAACCCTTGTATTTTTAGTTTAACACCTCGGTAAGTCAGTTTTTACAACCATAACCTCGGTAATGTAAAGAACCAGAAATTTCCATGTAATTTTTTTAATTATTTGGTATTTTTATGAGTCTGAAAAAATTTAAGGCACGTAATTACAAGTCCTGGTGTTCTTGAAATGAATTTTTGAACTTTTTTTCTGGTACATTCAGTAAACACGCAGGCGGTATTTTCTATCTTTTGAATCGGTGCTCGGAATTGAAATTCAGGAGCACCGTTGAATCCGCAGTGCCGCGATTAACTTAAGGAAAGCTTCACTTCGACCATAGTTGGTTGGGAGAAAAATATATTTTTAAGAATTTTAAATAAATAATAAAATAATATAAATTATTATTTTATTTATTTTTTCCTTCCACCTTTTGAGCGGCGGTGATGGGGACCACGAAGGTGGTCAGACCTTTAATTTTGGGGTGTTAAATGTACTGTTACACTTGGGTTGTGTAACCACCCCATGCGTAATTAATGAGGTACATTAATTACATCAATTAATGAGGCACATTAATTGCATCAATTAATGAACCTCGTTAATTCCTCAAGATGTTGCTCGTCTTTCCCCGTCTTATTTATATGGAGCTTGGGTTTAGATTTTTTTGCACGACTCCATCAAGCGAGGAACCCATGATGAATTGATGCCACTCTTTCCATCGACAGAGAATGGAGGATTGATGATGCCCATTGTAGGATCGATTCGAAGGTCGACAGATGACGAATGCCAATGAATATGATATATCTAACAAATTGAAGTAGGGGTTGTCTTTTAATTCAATATTTCCCCTCGATTCTATTCCTATTTTTTTGGGAGGTTGTTTCGAGGGATTTGAATGGGGTTCAACAATATTAAAATGTGATAAATAATTACCTCCCTCTTGATTTAATGCTAATGCAGAGCACATGGGTCAAACAAACAAGGCCCAGACACGCCGCCGCTTGTTTTTTTTGTTGCGTTCTTCAGGGAAGATTTTCCCAATTCGATGGAAACGTGAGACATAAGACCACACTCTGGAGGCGGCGATCCAGGAGGCCCTTAGAGGCATATGGAACCAAGAATGGACCACCAGAGCATGTCCAGTGGCCTGTAGAAACAACCACCGGTGCGCCATGCCGGCAGCGGCTGGCCCGAGCCAGCCGCACAGGAGATGGGTGGTGCCCGTAGGCGCTGTTGGTGGCAGTAGCCACAGCTAGTGGGCCATAGAAATATGGGGTGGTGTGGCCTCGCGTCGTGCTGCGTCACGGCCCCGCACCACATTGCACCATACGAAACGGTACTGCATCCGTAGGGCCAGCTTAGTGAAGTTGTATGCCTTCAGGTGGATTAGGAAGGACACAGTCCCTTTGGCATATTCTGACGGGCTCGACTAAGCTAGGCCAGACCGAGGTGTGATCACCCCTATTTCATGGAAAGGGGTGTAACTAATAGACCAGGCGTCCGATCGACGTTCTGTCTATGGAATTGGGCCCCTTGTGACAATACGGTCATTTAGAGATACTTTAAGAGAGTTTATGATGGAGTTTGACATGCAACCTTGGTTGGATCAGACTTGAATCCAACCGGGACCTTTTTACAAAAGTTCCCACATCTCATAGATCAGGTGTCTGATCGACGCATTTTCTATCACGTAGGAACCCCTATTTCGGGGTGGTCCCGTGGGTGTTCTTTTTTTGGGACTTTATACCAGTTGAAATATGAACACTGGATTGAGGATAAGAGTCATCCGGAGATCAGGCATGCTTCGTGCGGGAATCCAGTGGCTGGCTGTGACATGTAGAAGAAGAGATACCAATACGGGTCAACATCAGAAACTCCAGAGTGGGATGATCTAGCTATACAACTAATCATCCCTACCTCTGTACCAGTTACCAATATGGGTCAACACCAGCGACCAATACGGGTTAGCACCGACGACCAATACGAGTTAGTACCAGCAACCAATATGGGTCAGCACCAGCGACCGAAACGGATCCGCATCTAGCGACCAATACAGGTCATCATCTAGAAACCAATACAGGTCATCATACAGTGACCTATACAGATCAACAGAAGGGTTACTATGGATAGGATGATTTGGATTTACGACTAGTCATCCCTATCCCGGTAACCTTGAGGTTATACAGTTATAGTGAGATGTCTCTTTTTCTTTGTGCTTCATGATTTAGATCATTCTTGGGATATTACCTTTGTGGTATTTCTTGTGATGTTTTCCTTTTTGGATTATTGAGATACCTTCAGGTGTCTCGAGGTCTCCTAATGGGTATTGTTATACTCTCCCATGCATGGGATCCTTCTACACGTGTGTGTCTGGTGTAGACTACTGACGCTCTGAGGCAGACTTCGGAGGTTTCGAGACTTGGTGGAGCTTGCTGTGATGGGAGCAGTCGAGATCCTCTTATTTGAATTCATACTTACAGCTACTACCCTATAGGTAGAGCTCCAGGGAATATACGATAACTGTTTACTTTTGGTTTAGTATCTAGGGCTTGTATTCTGGCCCACTGTTTTCAGTTTACTGTTGTACTTGTGGTTGTACTTTACTCTCATGGTTGTACCTTAATTTTGTTGGTTTTTCTCTTCAGTTTCCATTTTTGAGTGTGTATAGATCTCTAAGGAAATGCCTTTCCCTATTTGGGAAAATCCTTCAGGTTCTAGTCACCAAACCCCAGCCAATGGAAGGCGGGCATAAGGTAGTCACGTCCGGGCCCTATGGGGCGGGTTGTGATAGGTAATTATTTTTTATTGTTTTCACTATTCAGTATGGTAAAAAATTAAGTTGACCTTATTAGATAATTTTAATTTTTTTTATTCCAAATATTGAATCCATTTTTGAAAATTAAATTTTAAGAATTTTCTAAATTTAATTTAAAATAAAACGTGAAGACGTGATGAAAAAAACAGTGTTCCAAAGAAATTTTTTCATAAGTATGAAAAGTTTTAGTATTGAAAGTGATAATAAAATTGATCCCAATGATCTAAATTATTTAAATTTTAATATAATTATTCTAATTTTACTTTATAACCAATTTATAATATTATTTAATTTTTAAAATAATTTAAACGGAAAGGCAGTTTTCAATAAAAAATAGTTTTTCACTATTCAATGAAAAATTAATCTTTTCATAAAATTAAAAAATAATTACAATGCACATTTATTTTGAAGTTACCATGTGCTCATGGTGACTTCATAAAGTGATAAAAAATTCATGGTTAATATGTTGGCCATGAATAGAGATGGTGGATGCTAAAACAAATTGCAACTAACCATGAGCCCCCTCTGTACTTACCATGGATAACTAACCCTCCACTCACAGTCAGTATACTGAACCTGAGCACCCAAAATAAACCTACCATGAACACTTCTTTAAACTTACCTTGACTTGATTTATTTCATACCTACTGTGATCCCCCATCTTTTTCAATCTATCATATATCTGTTGGAGTTGGTGGCCTAGAACCAACTACTTTGTACTTTATTCATTAATAAAATTCTTATCACATCTTGTTTGTTCTTCTGCGTAATAATGCATGTGATAATGTCTTAAGGACAGCTGTTGCATTAAAGGGTCATAGAGGATCCCTGCTATGATGAGAACCTGGAAGTTCCATAACACTTTTCTTGAATATATTTTCCATGACTGGATGATGTTATTTGAGGGACACAAATAATATAGGTCATTAGGGGTGAGGACTCATAAAAATTTGAGGCACCTTCTCATGGTGTGTGCCCTTGGTAATATTCAGTAGGATATTATGAGAATGAGATCTGCTAGTAGGAAATACACATTTCATAGTGTCATTGGATGTTCCTATCTGCGGACGCGTGTATTGGTACTTAGACTTTAAGATTATTATTAATGGGTATTACAACTCGCGCACTTAGATGTATTGACGAAAAATGTGATGACACACTGTTCGCAGCAAGGTAGGATATGTTGGGTGCGTCACAAGTAATACTGAATTAATAGATAATGCGAGAAAGGATTTTTCCCTTCTGTTTCATAACAAAAGTAGATATCTCAGGCCCTTTGATGGAGTTGATATAGCCAAAATAAATCCATGGCCATGGTAAGGTATGGGCGAGTTCAGTTCTGGGAAGTCAAAGAAATAATAATCGAGCACATGGGTTGATGGAACTAGCATGCAACCCACTTGATTAGAGATATTGAGACAAAGGGATTATATTACATAGTAAGCGTTCATAAGAGGTGACACGTCATTGTGGCATTAACTTCTTTCTCTATTGGTGCCTTGGTGTGTTGCTAGATGCTAACCTTAAACATTAGGCAGGCTCCACCTAATTCCACTGAGAAAGAGGCCTAGAGGGTCGCACACTAAGTGTGTCCATGTATCTCAGTTAAATATTAATTTAACAAGTTAAATAAATATTATTCCCGGCTGTGGTTTAATAATTTTTTAAGGATGCCTGATCGCTTTTATTTCGACACTAGTAATTCGAGAGAATATATTGTGGGTGAAATAATATATTTAGTAGTGATTAATGCAGTTACATTTATTTAAGAAATAAATAGTCATTACTCAAGGTCTAATAAATTTGGTGGAGAAAATTGAAAAATAAAAGTACACGTTGTGTATATTAAATATAAAGGCCATGTAGTTTTATGGAAAACAAGTACACGCCATGTATTAATTATTACACATCGTGTAGTTTTCCAGTCGGGATTTTGAGGATATAATATTGTTTTATTAAATGATATTAATTATAATCAGCGTGGATGCATGTCATGGAATTAATAATTCAACATAGGGGTTTCAATAAGAGTTAATGAAATAAATAAAACGTGTAACGCGTTTATTTATTGTCATAACTCTATTAACCTCAAACCTGATTATAAATATCCTCACAACCCCAACACTTTTGAAGATCCATTGTTGTCCACAACGGATTTGGAAATACTCTCAATCCAAGAGAGAATTCCCTTTCCACCAAGAATGCCCTCAAGTTACGAGAGCGAGATCCTCCACCGGATCAAGGTGGTCGAAGGCGGACATCGCAAGCAAAGGTTCTTCTGCGCTAGCACCGAAGATCCCTTCAGTGACGTCCAGAGAGATGTGAAGCATGTGTGGATCATCTCTAGATGAATCCTATACTTGGATTCTACAATACAATGACGGATCACAAGATCGTGACCGGAGACATCGACGAAGAAATAATTCCACCGAGGTAATTCTTGTGAATTAATTAAATTAATTATAACCAAAATATGATGATCCTATCTCAATGGTTTCAAGACTCTTCTTTTCTTTTTCATTCTTCGTTCTATTCCAAAGATCTGGCGTTTTATATCGTGACGGATCTCGGATTGAACGTTGTTTAACGCTAAAATAAATGTTGGTCAAACCCACTAACATGCTTCCGCTGCGCCCGGAACCAAGAAGTGGTATCAGAGCGGTCATATCGTTGATTATAATTATTTAGTTTTTCATTGGTGATTTACGCATTTAAAAATTTAGTTATTTCAATTCATGTTTAATCGTTCTGGAAATCTGAATGTTGAGATCTGTTCCTCCTTCCTCGTTTCTCGTTCACCTCATAGAAACGAATTTTTTCTTTTAATTTTGATTAAAATAAAATAAAGGAACTCATCCAGAGGAGACACACGTTTCTATCCGTACAACACCAAAATAAACGGCGGGTATTCGGAAGTACACGTCATGTAGTCTAGGTTCAATGCATTGACTGATTCGCTAAATCAGGCCGTGTATTGGATTATTTCTAAGAATTTAAGACACTGTGTGTTGACCAGAAATAGGTGGCACACTATTTCCGAAATACACGCCGTGTGGTCCAATGAACATGACGTGTGGTCCCTTCGGGTTAGGGTTGGGCCGTGTAACCCGTACATGGCTTGCCCAGCTAGAAACCGTGTAACGCGGAAACTACATGGCATGTGTCCAAAAGAACATGCCGTGTACTCATCCAAGTTACGCAGATTTATTAAAATTTATTTATATTATACAAACCCTTGAGATGTGTACCATAGTGCAGGTGTAAAGCTGAGGCACAACACGTGATAGGTGTTTTATATATATGTGTTTAATTTAACATCTGCATAATGAATGAGAATTCACCGAGTTGCCTCCAAGGTGCAAGTTACGTACAAGGATAATTTTAAATGAATTTATTTGTTTAAAATTATGATGAGAATCTCAAGGAAGTTCAGAAAAGGGTTTAAGATAAAAGAGTTGATTAATTAAAGATAATTAATTGATTAGAGCGTGATTTATATTAAACTAGAACGATTAAATAATTGAATGATAGTTTTATTTATGTGTAAATATCATTTCATGTACGGATGATCATGATCTAGAACGAGACCTTTGTATGTGAATGGTTTCTTTTAATTTCCTTATTTAAATTAACTTTGTTGGCATGCGAGCCATCTCCTCATTAATATATAGGGCATGTGTGCCGAAGGATTCTTTTATATAAACCCCCTTTTACCCCTCACCTGTGTGTGAGATAAATGCATATGTAATGGATGGAGATCCCAAGCTAGTGGAGGCGGCTCAAGTCATGAGCCAAGGTGAAACCAATCCAAGGAGATACAAAGGTGGAAAGGTGGAAAGCTATAAAAACGAACCCAAAAGGTTCAAGGTGTTTCTCCCCTAGGTCTTGGGTTAGTTTATCAACCGCTAGATAAACTATCCAATAGAAAAATCTCATGATCATACCATTTATTTTATTTCTGTCAGTTGCATGGTTTATTTATTGTGGGTGTGTTTTCACGATCACACAATTAATGAATTAAACGAGCATGCAAGATGGAACTAAAATAAAAAATGTCTTATATGTAAATATTATCTTAGACATGGTTAATCACTTATGTATATCCCACTTAATATTAACAAGAATGTAATCAAAGATAATAAAATGGAAATTTACGTATAAGGATAAAATCCCTCAAAAGAAATATTAAGTCGGTATAGGCTTCTATAATCTTGGTTAGAATCGAACCATAGTTCAAAGTTCTTGACCAACCCTAGTTGGGGAGCTTTCAATTATCGGGGAATTCTAATTCAAGGTTTTGGGGTGACTTGACTTGGTTCGAATCAAGGGTTGACTGCCACAGTAGGACTTGGTGTGACAAAGAGGCAAAGGTTGAGGAAATCCAAAATAAAAGGATTTCAGGATTGGGGAGTCCACTCAGAGGATCAAGGAGTTGCGAGTTAATGCAGTTGGAATTTGGAATGCCTACCTAAGACCCTTCAGGTTGGTTGACCAACCCTAGTTGGGGTAATGCGAAGGGAAATATGGATCCCTTCCACTAGAATATTCAGGCAAGAGAATATTCCGAAATCAATGGTGAGGGATATTGGATTTCGATAAAATACTGGGAGACTAATAAGTATTAATTTATTTATTTGTCTCATTTTTGTAATAAAGTATAAAACTTTTCTCATCTTAATTTGTAGAAATGACAAGAAAATGACTTCAAACATATCATTTCGAACCATACTCAAGAATGAAAACCTTCTCACTAGTACCAATTTCCAAGAGTGGAAGAGGCGTTTACGCATCATCCTTCACCTTGAAAGGAAATTGTATGTACTGGAAGAGCCTATTCCAGTTGCACCTGGGAAAGAGTCCAGTGATGAGTAATTATCTCTCTATATGAAACACATGGATGATTCCACAGATATACAGTGTTTCATGCTATCAGCCATGTCCAATGAGATCTTGAAGCAACATGAAAACATGGACACGTATAGTATGATGTCTCACCTTAAGGATCTATACCAAGAGAAGGTGAGACAGGAGAGGTATGAGATCTCCAATGCTTTGTTTACAACTAATCTTGGAGAGTCTGCTCCAGTTGGGCCTCATGTAGTCACTCTTATTGGCTACATTGAACGCCTGGACATCTTAGGGATTAAATTCCCAGATGAGTTGCGTACAGATCTCATCCTATCATCACTGCCAAGACCTTCTCTAGCTTCATTGTCAATTATAACATGAGCGACAATGAGAATAGTTTATCATAGATTTTGACCTTGATTCGCCAGGTAGACAAGGACATGGGGCATGAAAAACCCGTAGTCCTTATGGTGAACAAGAAAATGAAGGACAAGGCAAAGGGGCCAAAGACTTATAAACGGTCTAAAGCCCCCGAGAACCATCCCTCCAAGAAGGGGAAGATACAGAGGTAGGGAAAGGAGTGGGAGGCAGTGTGTTTTTCATGTGGAAAGCAGGGCCACTGGAAGAGGAACTGCAACCAGAAGCATGGGGATGCTAAAGGTGCGTTTGTTATCGGGTGCAGTCATTCTATTTCTACACATTTGGTATTAGATACAGCTTGTGGAAATCATATCTTTATTAAAATGCACAAACCAAGTATATTTAGAAAGATCTCTAGAGGAGAGGTGGATCTTTGATCTGCCAATAGCGCAAGGCTGGCTGCGTTGGCTATTGGCGACAATCACCTCTCATTGCCAACTGGCATGATTTTGGTTTTACAAAACTGTTATTTGGTGCCTAGTGTTACCAAGAACATAATTTCTGTATCTTGTTTGCATATGGATGTATTTGTTTTCAAGTTTGTAAATAAGGGTTGTCTCTTTTATAAGAACAACGTATGTTGTGTTATGACACATTTGAATAATCGTTTTTATGTATTAAATTACGAAAACCAAGTGTTGGCAATCGATAATGAAACAAACTCACATGACTCATACATCACCCAGTTGTGGTATCACCATCTCGGTCATGTAAACGAGAAGCGCTTGACAAAGATCTTCCAAGATGGCTATTTAGACTATACTGAGCTAAAACCACTTGATAGATGTCACACTTGTTTACAAGGTAAAATGAACAAGCCGCCTTTCGGTGGATAGGGTGAAAGGTCCATAGAGATTCTAGGATTGGTACACACCGATGTATGTAGACCATTTCCAGTAGAATCTAGTAGTGGATATTCTTACTTCATTAATTTTACTAATGATTTGAGTAGATACATATTTTTCTACTTAATGAGGTATAAGTCAGAAGACTTAGAGAAATTTAAGGAATTCAAGAATGAAGTAAAGAATCATCTTGGTAAGAAGATAAAGATGCTTCGATCGGATCGAGGTGGAGAATATCTGAACCAATAGTTCATCGATATTCTACGGGAGTCAGGGATTCTATCTCAGCTCACTCCTCCTTATACACCACAGTGGAATGGTGTTAGTGAAAGGAGGAACCGAACCTTGTTGGACATGGTGAGGTCGATGATGATTCATGCGGATCTTTCATTATCCTTTTGGGGATATGCATTACAAACTACAGCATACACATTAAACTGAGTACCAACTAAGGCAGCAAATGGAATTCCCTCCGAGTTATGGAGTGGAAAGAAACCCATTTTTTCGCATACACGTGTATGGGGATCCAAGGCGTTTGTTAAGGCCTTCTCAGGCAACAAACTAGCACCCCGGGGCATGGAGTGTATCTTTATAGGATATCCCAAAGAAACGAAAGGATATTACCTATATAACCCTCAAGAAAAGAAAGTGATTGTTGCCAGACAAGCCGTCTTTCTTGAGAGGGAGCACATCCTCAAGAAGGATAGTGGGAGCAAGATTGACTTCGACAAAGTTGATGCTCAAGATACACAGGAGTTGGTACAGGAACAAGTTCCACAGGTCCCCGTGGAAGAGGTTCCAGAAACACAAGTACTGCGTAGGATCTCAAGAGAGGTAAGGGAACCAGATAGATTTGGTTTCCTAGTCACCGAGGATGGTGAATCATTATTGTTGGAAAATGATGAACCTCTCTCCTAAAAGGAAGCAGTAAAAAGCTCAGAAGTTGTAAGATGGCTAGAAGCTATGAATTCTGAGATGGATTCCATGTATCAGAACCAATTATGGGTTCTGGTCGATGAGCTAGTTGATGTAAAGCTTGTTGGATTCAAATGGGTATTCAAGAGAAATATGGACATGGAAGGTCATGTTAGAACCTATAAAGTAAGGATAGTGGCTAAATGGTTTAGAAAGCGTCAAGGAATTGACTATGATAAAACCTTCTCGCCAGTTGCCATGTTTAAATTCATAAGAATCGTACTTGCCATAACAGCTTACCATGACTATGAGGTTTGGCCGATGGATGTCAAAACAACATTCCTTAATGGGAACCTTCAGGAAGATGTCTATTTGACACAACCAGAAGGGTTTGTGACACCAGGTGAAGCCAAACGGGTTTGCAAGTTGCAGAAATCCATTTATGGATTGAAGCAAGAATCCAGGTCATGGAACATTTGATTTGATGAAGCCATAAAGAATTTTTTTTTCATTAAGAAAGAATGTGATCCATGTGTTTATAAGTGGTTTAATGGGAATGCGGTCGTTATCCTAGTAGTATATGTTGATGACATATTGCTTATTGGAAACGATGTACTAGCCTTATAGTCAGTTAAGGCCTGGTTGAACAAGTGATTATCCATGAAATATTTAGGTGAAGCAGCCTACATTCTAGGGATCAAGATCATTCGTGATAGATCCAAGAGGCTTCTTGGACTAATTCAGGGTACATACATTGACCAGATACTAAATAGATTTAGTATGGAACAATCCAAGAGAGGATTGGTTCCAGTGTCAGATGGCTTACATCTTTCTAAGAATATGTGTCCTCAGACACAACAAGAGAAAGATAGGATGAGCAAGATCTCATACACCTCGGCTATAGGATCCATCATGTATGCCATGTTATGTACCAGGCTTGATGTTTCCCATGCACTGAGCATGGTAGGAAGATATCAAGACGATCTAGGGGAACAACATTGGACTGCTGTTAAGACTATCCTTAAGTATCTGAGAAGAACTAAGGATATGTTCCTGGTGTTTGGAGGAGACGAGGAGCTTGTCATCAGAGTGTATGCTGATATTGGTTTTCAGATAGATCAGAATGATCTAAAGTCGCAATATGGATATGTTTTCTGTCTCAATGGAGGAGTTATGAGCTGGAAGAGTTCAAAGCAGCCAGTTGTTGCCGATTCTACAGTGGAGTCCGAGTATATAGTGGCTTCTGATGCAGCCAAGGAAGCTGTCTGGATTCAGAACTTTGTCTAGGAGCTTGATGTGGTGCCTAGCAGTAAAGATCCCATTACATTGTATTGTGATAATACTACGGTGGTGGCTCATGAAAAATAACCAAGGCCACATCAACGGACAAAGAACATACTCCGGAAGTATCACCTCTTGAGGGATTTATATCAGAGGGGTGAAGTTGCAGTGAGCAGAGTGTCCACATATGAGAATGTGGTGGACCCCAAGACTAAAGGTCTATCTCAGCAGAAGCATGAATATCATGTGAGAGCTAGCGGGTTAAAGGTTGTTAGTAGTTGGCTCTATTCCAAGTGGGAGTCTGTTGGAGTTGGTGGCCTAGAACCAACTACTTTTTACTTTATTTATTAATAAAATCCTTATCACATCTTGTTTGTTCTTCTGCGTGAGAATGCATGTGATAATCTCCTAAGGACAGCTGTTGCATTAAAGGGTCATAGCGGATCCCTGTTATGATGACAACCCGGAAGTGCCATAATACTGTTCTTGAATATATGTTCTATGGCCCGATGATGTTATTTGAGGGACACAAAAAATACAGGTCATTAGGGGTGAGGACTCAAAAAAATTTGAGGCACCTTCTCATGGTGTGCTCCCTTGGTAATATCTAGGAGGATATTATGAGAATGAGACCCGCCAGTAGGAAATCCACATTTCATAGTGTCATTAGATGTTCCTATCTGCGGATGCGTGTATTGGTCCTTAGACTTTAAGATTATTATTAATGGGTATTACAACTCGGGCACTTAGATGTATTGACGAAAACGGTGACGGCACACTGTTCACAGTGAGGTAGGATACGTTGGGTGCGTCAAGAGTAAAACTGCATTAATAGATAATGCAAGAAAGGATTTGTCCATTCTGTTCCATAATGGAAGTAGATATCTCAGGCGCTTTGATGGAATTGATATAGCCTAAATAAATCCATGTCCATGGTAAGGTATGGGCGAGTTCAATTCTGGGAAGTCAAAGAAAGAATAATCGAGCACATGGGTTGATGGAACTAGCATGCCACCCACTTGATTAGAGATATTGAGACAAAGAGATTATATTACACGGTAAGAGTTCGTAGGAGGTGGCACGTCATTGTGGCGTTAAATTATTTTTCTATGGGTGCCTTGGTGTGTTGATAGACGCTAACCTTGGACTTTAGGCAAGCTCCACCTAATGCAACTGAGAAAGAGGCCTAGAGGGTCACACACTAAGTGTGTCCATGTATCTCAGTTAAATATTAATTTAACAAGTTAAATAAATATTATTCTCAACTGTGGTTTAATAATTATTTAAGGACGCCTGATCGCATTTATTTCGACACTAGTTATTCGAGAGAATATATTGTGGGTGAGATAATATATTTATTAGTGATTAATGAAATTACATTTATTTAAAAAATAAATAGTCATTACTCAAGGTCTAATAAATGTGGTGGAGAAAAATGGAAAATAAAAGTACACGCCATGTATATTAAATATACCCGCCGTGTAGTTTTATGGAAAACAAGTACACACCGTGTATTAATTATTACATGCCGTGTAGTTTTCCAGTCGGGATTTTGAGGATATTATATTGTTTTATTAAATGATATTAATTATAATCAGTGTGGGCGCATGTCGAGGAATTAATAATTCTACATGGGGGTTTCAATAAGAGTTAATGAAATAAATAAAACGCGTAACGCGTTTATTTATTTTCATAACTCTATTAACCTCAAGCTCGATTATAAATATCCTCACAACCCCAACACTTTTGAAGAGCCATTTTTGTGCACAACGGATTTCCAAATACTCTCAAGACGATAGAAAATTCCCTTTCCACCAAGAACGCCCTCAAGTTAAGAGAGAAATATCCTCCACCGGATCAAGGCGGTCGAAGGCGAACATCGCAAGCGAAGGTTCTTCCACGCTAGCACCCGGAGATCCCTTCAACGACGTCTAGAGATACGTGGACCACGTGTGGATCACCACTAGAGGAATCCTATACTTGGATTCTATGACGCAACAATGGATCACTGGATTGTGACCAGAGACATCGACGAAGAAAGAATTCCACCGAGGTAATTCTTGTGAATTAATTAAATTAATTATAACAAACATATAATGATCCTATCTCAATGTTTCAGAGACTATTATTTTCTTTTTCATTCTTCGTTCTATTACAAAGATCCAGCATTTTATATCCCGACTTATCTCCGATTGAACGTTGTTTAACGCTAAAATTAAAGTTGGGAAAACCCACCAACGCGCTTCTGCTTCACCCAGAACCTACAATATCTACCCTTCCTCTTCATTGCAAGTTAATATAATGTGAACCTAAACTACCATTCCTCTCCTTCACAAGTAACTATAAGTAGAACTAGATATCTCACCATGATCTGTAACCCCTTTTGAATATTGAATCCAATATTTCCTTCCTTTAATGCTTTTTAAACCAAATCGAATCCCCTAATATGAGCTTACTATAAATTCAATCAAGATCAATCCACAGATCAAAGCCTAGAAAAAAATGAAGAAGATTCACATAATGAATGAGGGAAAACTGAATTCCATCTTCCATCTTATATGTTGGATCTAGATAAAGTGAAGATGAAACTTTATTGATGGATTTAGTTAGAGGACCTGTTTCGATCACCTGATGCCCCAAAAATTTTCCGCATTAAGAGGCCTATTGAAGAAGTATTGATCTAGTTATGTGAAACCCAAATCAGATCTATGAAACAACCAACCAGATCCACCCTACTTGACTGATTGTCAAGTGCCACCAAGGGAAGTAATCATACCACCACACAGAGAAATATTGGGTTCTCTTAATGTGTAAATCCATTACCATTCATGGAGATTGACTGAGTGACTCTGAATAAACTGATCCACCCTTTCTATGGAAGCTGACCAGAGAAGACTAAGCGTCTCCTCAGATGAAGTAAATGTCATTCCACCATGAAAGTTGGAGAATCCAATTCATCGCACCGCCTGTTGAGAACCACTAAGCACTATTTTTGATATATTGAATCCATATGAGGTCATTCCATCAGAGCCACATATCAAAGATCATACCCTTGCACATGTGAGAAGATGATCAGAGACCTCTGAGCTTCTATGATCAAGAAATAATAAGGATGATAAAAAAGAGAAAATAGTGAAGATAAAAATATAATTAAATAAAAAAGTAAAATATTATTATTATTATTATTATTAAACAATAGAGATAATAAAAAATAAAAAGTAAATAAAAATAATTATTGTATTTTGTGTCCCTGATTATAGGTTTGAAGATACATCCCAATTCAAAAGGGCCAATTGTAGTGATTTCTAGGCCCAATATCCAAATCCAAGTTCGGTATATCCATCATATTCCTCCAAATAAATATGGCCATCCACTATGCTGTAAAATTTTGAACCACTTCACCTCCAGAAATGTATAGAGATTGATCATGGGGGTGAATGAATCAATTGGGGAAGCTTCATGATGCCAAGGAAATCACATCTCATCCCTCAACTGTACGTGTGTCAAGAATCCAAATTCATTGATCAAAACTATAATCGAAGATAACTCCCAAAGAAGTTGAATATGTCAAGTTCTTCTTAGGTGGAGAATTTCAATAGGGGCCAAGGGTGCCTTAGAATTTTTCTATAAATATCTCACTTTTTCACTATGTTGGATGGCTATCGACGCTCTCTCATCCTCATAGGATCAATTTTTTTTGTTTCTCAGTTTATTTTATTTTTCATTTTGATAAATCTATGGATGGAATACTAATCCCTTAGTGGTTATGCCAAGTAGATTCTCATTATACCCAATATTAAATAATTCCACATTTAAACTACTCAATATCATCTATTAATCTCTGAACATATTTGAACTTTATGATCAATAAGAGATTTATTATTTATACATTTCGAATTACAATTCTCTTCTTTAATGGATCAATTATAGAGGACACTTAAGTATTCTCCATTGCTTATGATTATGAGTAGTGGGTTGATTTAAGGGTAATCAAAGATCATATATTATTGGCATAGGTGAGATTGGATGTTGTAGTGATTATTTAATCCCTTATGTTTAATTGAGAATTCTTGGAGATGGTGATCCAGTGAGATTTCACTTTATTAGAGAGAAAATAGGAGGTTAATATTGAAATAATTATTTAACAAGTTAGAAAATGGTATAATTGAGGTAAATCAATTTTTTGCATAATTAATTTTAAAATCAATCAAATTATATCTTCCAAATTATTTTTAATAATTGAACTCACCAAAAAAATTGAAACACACCCATATATTTTTAATCTCTAGAGAAAAACCTGAATCCCACTACTATAACATTTTAATCAGGTTTAAAATTAGTTTTGTTAAGAACCCCTTAATGAGAGCCTCATCAAACATGGTGTCATTTCTGGGGAGGCCAGATTTTATATTTTTCTATTTATTTTAAAAATTAATTCAATAAATTACCATATAAAATTTATCTAACCTCATTAGTTTTTATCCTAAGGTTGAGTGAAATCTTTAGGTGACACTTAGAACTTTGAGAATTATAAAGGAAGTAGAAAGGGATTTTGTCAATATTCCATTGACTAACTCATCATCCCCTTCTTCTGCCACTAAAGTTGATTTATAAAATTAAAATATAGAATATAATCAAGTACAACTAAATATAACTTTAATAAAATATTATGCACATAAATTTAATAATAATAACCTCCAGTTACAAATGAATAATCAACAATATTTTTAGCTTAAAATTGAAATGTTAACTCACTTGCATAAGTTTCATGGTTTGTTAGGAGAAGACCCCAACAGGAATCTATGAGAATTTTGAGAAATATTTAATGGTTTCAAACCTATATAAGAAACTAAAAGGATCATATAAATTGGAAGTAATTTTATCTCTCTCTCTTGAAGGATCTTCCAATGAGTGGTTATAAAACCTCTAACCTGAAGAGATTACCACATGGGATGAACTACAAAAAATCCATCATCCAGATGTATTTCCCTTTATTGGGTAGTGTCTAGGTGAGGAAGAATATTTCACTACTAAAAATTAGCCTTTAATAGCACTCTAATTTAGTAGTGCTAGAATAATATGTTGATAAATTACATATTTATCAGTGTAAAAATATGCACTAATAAAGGATACCCTTTTTCAGCACCTTTTTTAGTGCTGATAAAAGTTAGCCTATATCAACGGTTTATTTTAGCGCTGATGAAGGTTAGCCTTTATCATCACATTAATTTTAGTGCTAACAAAGATATTTTTTATCAGTGATTCAGAGCAATAATAAATATTGAGATTTATCAGTGATTTTTTAGTGCTGATAAAGATCCCTTTTATCATCACTTATCAGTTTAACGTTGATAAAAGGGTTATTTATCAGTGATTTTATGGAATTACTATAAAAATTTTCCATGATATTTTTAAAAAAACCCTAACCCATACTTAGTCATCATGATTCTGAAGCTCTCGCGGAGCTCCTCTCCTGCTGGCACGACTCCACTACGATCCATCAGACAAATCAAGAATACAATCCAAGGTATGCTATTTTTTACTTTTCCTATATCATTGTTTTATCTTTTGGGTTTTACATTTTCTATTTTTCCTTATTATAAACAATACATATCATCTCCTCACCGATACTGGTATGATTCATCTAGAGGAATATCAGATGCCCCAATATACCTTTTAAGGTAATCTATCATATCTTACCCAAAAGTGTTCATTCCTCAAAAAAATACCACACTTCTTGTAATCCTCTCTAAGTTCCATGTATCCTACATGTTCCCATTGATTAAAGTCAAAAAATTCTTCCCATTTTCTTCCATTACCAGGCAGAATAACCTTGATTCATTTGATATCTGCATTGCTGTGAACAAATACAATAGGAATTTTTCAACACAAACTGGTAACCTCGTGGTCAATCAAAAATTTATTCTTGTAAGAATGATACAAAAATTGAGTGTATTAAATAGAATGTTTCATATCATTTTTGAGGGGGTTACCTAAAATATCATCATACTTGATGCCTTTATGATTAGAAACCCTCACCACAGATGAGTTCCAATTCGAGAGTATCTTCTTTGGAGAAAAAAAATAAATGGACTCTTGTGTTTCCCAGGGTAAAGAAAATTATTTTGATAAATAATTTAATTCTTGATTCCCATCGATGAGATATAAAATTTTATATGGTAATTTATCCATACATAGACAAATTTCACCCTCTTCCTTGAGAAAATTCATTTATTATGAAAACTAAAACTTTAAAATTAACATCTATATAATTTATCAACGGTATGTTTCCCATGCCAGTATTGTTAAATTTAAACCTAAAATTTACCTCAATAGATGTTAAAATATCCAAATAAAAAATTTCAGACAAACCATATGGAAGGTGTGAACTTCTGATGCACTTAGAATACCACTCATCACTAAGAAATTGAATGTTTAAATAATTAAGTGCACTATCAAATTCCTTTTTATAAAATGAGGATTACAAAATTTTAATTCCATGTGATGAACTATTGGGAATATATATTCCATGCCTATGGGATTTGATCAGGATATTCCACAAAGCAAGCATCAATCTACCTAGCTAAGAAGTCTTATGGAAAAACCTTTGATCCCTCTATGGTTGACATAGAATAACATCCTCCTTCTATAGTATAGATTTAGTCGACCTAGTGAAGAACCAACTGTTATATATTCAACATAAATATTTTTTCTTGTAAAAAAGTTAGTTTCACTTGAAATAGAAATATAATTCAAAGTGCTATTGGACCTTGGTTCCTCTTTATCCTCTATAACTGATAATCGGTTGATCTTTGAGAGAAAGAGAAGTAACTCTAAATGGGTATATGATAGTTGGTTCTTCACTAGGTCGACTATCTTAGGTTTCAAAGCGAGGACCATTGATGTTGTAGTAAGGGTATAGGAAGATCCATAAACAATATGAAAGTTTGATTAAATAGAAGCATTTTCAAACCATTTAGGAACAATACACCAAATATTGTAGTGAGGGAATGGATACTTGATGAATCGTATCATATGGACAAATCTAAAAATGTAAGGCATTGATGAGATGAGAAATAGACTTTTGAAACCAATTCTTGAAGATGGGAAAATCCAAAAACGAATAAAAAATATCCTTGAGATCAACTTATATAAAACCCAAACAAGAAACTACATAACGAACAAAATGAACAGATTTTCACAACTTTCTCTCCAATGTTATAATTTTTTATGTTTCCCTTCTTAGTGGAACTACCAATGTGGAAGATTTAATTGATATTTTTTTTGGAGAAAATCCCTTATTCTTATTGAAAACAAGAAGAGTGGAGTAATCCCATGTGGCTGTTATGTCACAAGACATCACCACAAACTCAATGGATGGGGAAAACCATTTTGGTTACAAGTTATCATTTGTGTTCTATCAAAAAAAAATTAAATTATGAAGTGAAGATATTTGGAATATAGTTCTACTAAAAACATCTTGAACGACTAATGAAGATCATTCCTCAACGGATTCAATGCCTTTGTCCAAATATAACACTTTTATTTCCTTATCTTCTGAATATAGTCTCTCGATAAGACTTCTTTTTCAACACCACACATTCTCAATGCCTCAATTTCCACCTATTCCTTCCAGATAAATACTCCACACAACTATAGAAAGGCTCGATAGAATATGATAGTGAAGGAAAAAAAGATTCAAAATACGCAACTGTAGTGAAGCATGGGGTGTCATCTTGTTCATGTATAATTATAGATGACGAGTGTGTGTTAATAAAATTAATTTATTTGAATTTAAATTTCTATAGTGGTAATGATGAATTACTTTAATATTTATCCTCAAATTTATTCATAAGAATTTGAACAAATCATTATGAAAATAATTGGTTGGTGCTTTTTTTATAATGTTTTTTTGGAATGAAATTTTGTTTTTTATAGGTTTTATTTTATTATAATAATGAGATATGGTTTTTAATAGTTTTTATTTAAATAGTAATATAGTTTTTTTTCTGGTATTTGTGTTATAAATTCCATTTATTTAAATTTTTTATTGAAAGTTGTTTTGATTTATATTGGGTGTGTTTCTGGTGCAGCGGTGTGCTGTAACAACACACTATAGTGGTGTTGTAGTGTGCTATTAAAACACACTATAGTATTTCGTTTTATTAGCGCTTTTAAAAGCCCTGATAAAGAAAAAATTTATCATATCTTTTAAAAGTGATTATAAAATTCCTTTATCAGTGCTTATAAAAGCGTTGATAAAGGATTCGTTTAGAAACACTAAAAAAGCGTTGATAAATGGGACATTTCTCATCAATTTTAAAAGCACTGATAAAGGCCATTTCTGGCGTTGTTAAAGGAATTTTTTCTAGTAGTGTTTATAAAATCAAACAATAAAGTGGAAAGACCATGTATGATTATTGGGATGGATTTAAAGGACTAGAAAAATCCTACCCACACCAAGCCTATTAAGAGCATCATTTCCTAGAATTATTTTACCAGGTATTGATGGATAGTGACCAGAACCTTTGGTTTCTTCTTCTAGAGGAAAACTGGTTAAAAATTCACATTGTAAAGATAGAGACCTAATTTAAATAATCTCTTATAATTCTCAACAATTTAGTATGAGAATTTCAACAAGGGAAGTACACGAGTTAAATGGTTTTAACTGACTCATTTTTTATAAAATTGATGAAATAACCTCAATTTAGAAAAATATAACTATAAAAAATATTATGATACATCACCCACCATACCCACTCAAATATTACAGCTATATTTCTCTTAGGAACACTTTACAGATGGTTTTTTAAAAGTTCACTAAAACTATGAGGCAATGTAACAAAGACCATACTAGAAACAACCAATATATATCCAAGGAAACAAAGAGTACTCTAAATTTATAATAGAGTTGTAAATAAATAATTTTAAATAATTCTCTTTAAAAAAGGATTAAGATACCACACTTTCAATAATTATTTCAAAAAAATACAAATAAAATATTTCAAATACTAAATTCTCAACCCTGAACAAGATACTAACAAAGAAAAGCTCAAGAAACTTCATTGGATTCCCTTTAGAAAGAAGTTGTGAAGAATAATAGCCAGATCATAATATTCATCAATGAAATGAATAAATCATTCTCAGGTAATATTATATCCCAATCTATTCCAAACCCTATAAAAAATGTTTACCTCTATTATACTAAGGAGTGGTAAAGATCCAAGACGCATTGAAGAATCACCATCCCACCAAGAAGCTGGAAGTGGAAATCCCACTAAACAAAAAGAATCTACCCTTGAAAAATATCATGAAGAAGAAGTACCTTTGGAAACATCCCCTATGAAGATGGATAAAGGAAAATCTAAAATGTAATATCCAATTGAACCCCAACCACCCTTCCCTATAAGAATTCAAGAACATAAGAAAACTAGTGAATATTCATTACATCATGAGATGATAGAAGTCTAAAAGGAATTGGAAATAAATATCCCCTTATAGATTCCATCCTCTAGATACTAAGGTATTCTAAATTTATCAAAGTTATGTATGCCAGAAGGATAATATTTCATGGTGATGAAATGTTAATTTGAAGAAAAAAAATTCTACCATTTTAACCCCACAAATCCCCTAGAGATTCCAAGATCAAAGTATCTTTTCTATCCCTTATACTATAGGTGAGATCAAATTTTCCAATTCATTATGTGATTTAGGTGTGTTGATTAATTTTATGCCTTAATCAATTTATTTATCTCTATGGATATGACAACTCAAACACACCTGAGTGGTAGTACATCTTTCCAACAACACTACTACCTACCATGTAGCTGTTTTAAAATATGCTATAGTAATTTTACAGGGTTATCCATTCCCTATTAAATTCTATATTCTTAATATAGAAGAAAACTGTACGAATTTTTTCCCCATCATATTAGGTAGGCCATTTCTCAAAAAAATCCAAAACAATCATCAATTTCAATACAGAAACACTTTCAATGACCCTTGGTGAATAAAAAAATATTTTAATATATTTGACTCAATAAAATACCCTCAATATGAACAAAATTATTTCAATATACACCATTTTTAAGTTTCATGTTTTCCAAAAGAATATATTGGAATATTAATTAAATATAGCTTTATAATATCATTATTTTGTTAAAACTATTATTGAAAATGATTTTATTATGTAAAATATTTTAAAAATTGACCAATCTAAGTAAATTGGTGAGAAAATTTCATATTATTCACTTTAATTTTCTATTTTCACCTATATATTACCTATAAAGGATGTAATAAATGATTAACTCTCTAATGAGATATAATAAAACATCTATTGGGATTCCAAAGGAGTAAACACATAGTCTAGGAAAGCTATAGAACCATAGAATATGTATAAGATAGATTTGGATAAACAAACACCAGAAGCATCTGAGAACACTGCATTGTACAAGGGTGAGTCAAAATCTATCCATAACAGACTCACCTAGGAAAAATACATTAAAATTAGAGATAATTTGATGTTACACTTTTCAAGAAGAAATATAATTGTTGGAAAGAATCATTCTAAGAATACATGACCTTTTATAATGACTAACATTTTCCATCCTGTGTATTGAAGATCAAGAAAGTTGATTCACATAACCCCTTTAAGGTGAAGGGAAAGATGGTAAAACATTTTGACAAAGATCCTTAGAAAGAGACCATAGAGGATCTATAACTCCTACATGATTTCATCAAGTAAAGGAGGTCAGGTTGCCTCTTTCCTCGACATTTTTTATATTCATTTTTTATTTTCACTTTCCTAAAAATTTCCATGCTGCACTTAAATGGAAGTATGTCTGGACTAACCATGGGGGAGTGGGAAAAGATTGTTTCTTGATGTAAATATCTTTTATTTTTTTAATTTAAAAATTTAAATATTTAAAAATTATAAAACAAATTTTTTTTTATGGTTATTATAAATACCCTTTTTCTGTTTTAAATTTAGTTTATGTGTTTAATTCAAAACAAAAAAAAATTAAGAAAAACATATAAAAAATATATACTTCTTCTATTTGTGAATATTGTATATTGTTTTTGTATAGTTTTTTTTAATTTTTGAAACCTTTCATGAACTTAATTTCTTCCCTAACTTGTAATATCTTGATATTATAAAATAAATACTACATTCAATAGCATACAAGATACATAACACTAAGCCTAAACAAATCCAAAAATATAATTATTTAAATATGACCATTATAACCTAGTCATTGAATTGGCAGGTATAAATATGATTAACCAAATTTTTAAAATTTTATCCATAGGTCCTAATCAATAAAAAATTATTTATTTATTATTAGTAAATAATTAATCAATTTTTTGTAAACTATTTTATTCATCAAAAATATTTTTTCTTCAAAAATTTTTTTATTGCTTTTAAGGAGAACAAATTATAATTAATTTAAAAAAAAACTAGAAAATTTATATATTAAAATGGAATTCATTTTGAAAATCATCATTTCAATATTATCTTAGGCTGACTTTTTCAACGTTTTCTAAAATTTTTGATTTTTTAATGAATAATGAAAAAAATACTAATTTTTATTGAAAAAAATATTTTATTTTAATGTATTTATAAATTGAAATTCTATTTTGGATTATTTTTAAAACATAATTATCTAATTTTTATTTAAAATAGTTATATTATGTTTTTTGAAATTGATTTTGTACTTGTGTTTAGTATAAAAACATTATAAACTTAAAAAGGTAAATTTTCGAAAAAAAACTAATTTTTCATCATTTTTTTCATATTTAATTTTAAATTTAATTCTGTAACTTATGTTTTTTGAATTTTAAAAAATGGATTCTATATTTTTAATCATTGGGTCCAAATTTATTAAATAAGCCCCTTTTATTTTTAGACATTATGAATAGTAACGTTAGTAATTTCCGTTACCATGGTAAGGGTAAATCGAGTAATTTAGGGTTAAAAATATCATGGTAATTTATTTTTAATTTTTAT
The DNA here is from genome assembly GCA_963277665.1 of Viscum album. NCBI lineage: Eukaryota > Viridiplantae > Streptophyta > Magnoliopsida > Santalales > Viscaceae > Viscum > Viscum album. Next base: position 1,068,919,784 of record OY728121.1, on the reverse strand, counting down.
ATAATAAATAATTAAGTTAAATTCTTACAAAATGCTGACGTGATAAATATTTAATTAATCGAAAAATAAAATAATGATATTAAAAATACTAAAAGTGGTATAATTTGAAAGAATTAATGTGACCAAAAACAATTATTGATAAAAATAACATGTTAAATATTTTATTTTAATTTAATTTGTTGTCTTTATGTAATAAAACATAAAGTAAATGAATAATTCTAAAATTGACATTATTGATATTTTATGAAAATTATATTTATTGAGTTATATAAAATTAATAAAAATCCTAAATTTGGAAAACTGATTATTATATGGTTGAAAATATAAACCCTATTTAATTTAAGATCTTCTTTCCATTTATTGTAACTATAATAACCCTTAAATTTTAAAAACCTTTTTGTCGCTGTAAGTATGAAAAGGATTAATGGGGTGTTAAAACCAAAATATAAGTGTAAAAATGTGATCCAAACATGTTAAATTTTTATTGAAAGAGATTAATTACCCTCATAATTTTCTCAAATTCTAATATTATCATTTTTATCCATTTTTACATCACAATTAATTAATATTAATTTAATATTTTAAGAAATTTTAAAAGCGCACCTCCCTCTCTTTTAAAAGGGAACCACTTATCATTTCATCACACTTAAAAGCCCACTTTATTTGAACAATATCTATCCAAATCCATTAATAACATCCCTCTTCATGTTCTAGATCCATTAAATTAGTCATAATACCAACTTTATAGGTCCTGAAGTATAAATCAAAGGAGGTTGTCTCAAGAAGAGGTATAGTTCTTAACCAAGAATTTGTGTTTTATTTCTTATTCTACATCATTAAAATTTTATTCAACCATGATGATATAATAAAATAATTATATATAATACAATATTATATTAATATTTTGATTTCATATCCTATATCTATAACCAACTTCCATCAAATGGGAATGGAATCCGTCATTTGTGTGTACGGTGGACTACCGCCTTGCGGACCAATGTAATTCGTTTTCCATAACCAACTCTAATGTATGGTTATAAGTATGGATTTAATGTATATATATAATACTTATAAAATATATATCATTATTAAAATATAATATATCATTTAATTTCTTTTCATTCCATTCACTTAAAAATGATAATTTCGTTCGTGTTTATGTGTAGATTACCACCTCTATGAAGTGATGTGATTCTTTTTTAATCACCACATCACATGGATGATATATATATAAGTATATTTAAATAAATAATATTATATGTATGATATTGTGATAATTATATAAATATAAAATAATACTTACCTTATTTCCATAATGATCATTGTAAAATGGAAACGTTACTCATGTGTATGTACGGCCTACCGTCTCTATGATTCTAACATTTATCATTTTTCATAACCATATTTAATGGTTGGATTTATAAAATTCATATAAATTATAATTATGTAATGATTATTATTTTTTATATAATTTAATAATTACCTCTTTGAACATAGTCAACCTATCGATTTCATTTTGAACTTATGAACCGAATATCCTCAAAACACATGATGTGAACTTAAATGATTAATTAATTTTTTATTAAAATGTAATAATTTAAATAAAATGAATAATAAACTTTAATAATGTTATAAATAGTTTAAATAATTAACATATTTTTATTATTCATTAACATAAATAATTTATGTGATGAGTTGGACCTGAGGTAAGCGATTTTGTCTCAATTTCCTTTCATTGAGGTGTTTTTTAATGTTATTCATAATTTATTTTATATTATATTTATAATTCCAATTTTGAATTTTATATAATTAATACTTCATAATTCATGATATTTTAAGTTAAATTTTGAATTATTTTATCCATTGGTATTTTATTTTAAAGTTACCAAGTGGTAAAAGGTTTCTTAACTCAATTTCTTTTCACTAGGTTATAACACTTTTTCATTGACATTGTTTTGACTTGATTATGTGTGAATTTATCTCTAAGTTGATTTATTATATACATAATCTTTTTTATGATTGAAATTTTTTACACATAATTACTCCATTTATTAATTCACAATTCAATGATATGATATTTATAGGGTTTATTCGTCTCAAATTCTCTATCATTGGGATATATATTGATATTATGCACCTAAATTATTGTATGAGGTGTATATAATTACCCTTAGAAATTTTATATCCTGAATATCCATATTTTCAATATATTTAAATTTTTATTTGATTTTATTCTTTCATGGTGAATATGATTGAAAAGTTACCAAAGTGGAAAAGGATTTATTTTACAATAACCTTTTATTTTGAGACTATTTAGGTTCAAGTTCCTTTGGGGGAAATCATATCATATTATTTTATTGAACCATATATATTTTATTATCATCTATTTTTTAATGTGTTTTACATGTTTTGTTTTCATTTTCCCCGTATTCTATAAATAAACATCAAGAATGGTCTTTGTATGTACTACCCATCTAGTATATTCTTTTAGATAGAGAATATTTCTCTTCCATATCCATGTTTTCTAAAATTTTTTCGAAAAAATATTTTCTAAAAATTAATTATATCTTAAAAGATATTTTACATGATATTTTACCTTATTTTAAAACTATTTAAAATAAAATTTCCTAATGTTTTCTAAATGGTTCACTTTTAACACTAATTTTACCAAAAAATTGAAAATAATGTTTATTTTTAATGTTTAAAACATGAATGGATTTTCACACCATCATGTCCATTATTTTCTTTTCATATTACTTTATATGTTTCAAAATTTATTTTAAAATAAAAATAATTTCACAATATTTTATAAATTTTTAGATTTTAAAATTGATTTTCAATGTGAAAATGTTATTTTCCTCAAGAATGATTTTAATGATCTTTTAATTGCATTTATATTCATCAATATCAATAAACCTTGATGGTAAATATGGTTCACATGGAATATTTTTTACTGATACCAAACTCATTCTTTCTCTATATGTATTATCATTATTTCAAATATATTTTCAGGGAACTCATTCCTTTTCCATGGGTTAATCAAGTTATAAAATCAATAATGAATGTTTCTAAGAGTTTTATAATGAAATTCGATCTCTATCTAAATTAGTTATGTTATAGATCATGGTAATTTTTTATAATTATGTTTGATTCCATTATAAACCTAGGAATGGTGATTTCAATATAAAAAATGATGGGTGGTTATGTTATAACTAAGAATAAGTGGGTCCATGATATCCCTCTGATGCATTGGGTACGGAATTCAACCGAATGGTTATTCCATTTTAAAGAGTGATTATAAGAGTGATATGGAAATGATGTACCAGGTAATCTAAATATATTATCTATTATTTATATGGGTCTTTATATAAATATTATGATTTCACAAGGTAAGATAATGAGTTTATATTTAAATAAAAACTTTTTCTACTTCTTATAGGTGAAAATCTATGGGTTTTTAATGATTACTTCGATCAAGATTGACATAACATATCTCATTGTTATTGATTCATATGATTATTTACTTTGTTAAGTTTTTATTCCTTGTTTTATGATTGATTATTTAGGTATTTATGGGTATTAATTCCCTTATATAATGATCGGGAACTATGATTATATCATCGAACCCTTATGCTCATCTTAGTCTCACTAATGACATTAAGTTATTGATGCTTATATTTACCCTTACAAATCATATAATATAACCATTATTATGTTTCCTATTTACTAGGTTGTGAAGAATGAAGTTAAATTATTTGAGTCTAGAAAGGTTTCATATGTGAAAACCGATTTAGTAGCTGCTGAAGATTTAATATGGAATATTAAAACATTGGTATAGTGGGAGATGATTTTGATCTTTATGAACCAGTTGTTTATGAATCAAAGTTGTTCAGATTTTTTCATAATTCAATAATACTGTAATAATAAAGGTTCCTTGTGTATTTAATTGATAAAATATTTCATTTTAATGTTATAAGGATTAAAAGGAAAATATTTGGTCACATTTATCGATATTCAAGCCAGAAATAAAAAATTATGTTTATAGCATCAGATCTAATAGTATGGGTTTGATGGTGTAATAGTTAGTATAATAGTATTGTTTAGGTAACATTGGATATTAGGATGTTTCATTATAGGTTATATTAAGATTTATGGATACCATCACAGGTTTATAAGTTTTAGGTTGATCATAAGTTCAAAGTTTTAGGCACCCCTTTTGAGGTTTTAAGTAATCGAATTTTAATGTGACTAATGATATTTTGGGAGATTTTATAATATTTGAGGTATATGTAATGCTTAGGTTTAAAATGAATTATTATTTTAGGTGTTTATATTTAATTATATTTTGTAATCATATATGATCATAATGTGTCTTTATGGTGATTCAGTTTATTTGTGGAAATGATTATCATATCTTGGATATTATATGATTAGGGTATATACATTTTAAGGTATATGAATTTATGAGTGACTAATGTTAATTGGAGATCAATGTTAAATTAATATCAAAATAATTTGTGATAAAATACTTATAATTTTTGAGTTTCAATATTATTTAGGAATATTTTAATAAATTTTACAGATAGTTATTTATGGAATGATTTAGTTTGAAGTTTTGGTATTATTGTATAATTTTGGAAATAAATGTATTATTTATTCATATGAAGGTTGATTAATTTTGGGAATTATCTTACCTTGTGCTAACCATTTTGGTTTTGGTTAATGTCTAAAGATTGATGGACTAATTTTTTATCATTTTTTTGTATTATATGATCCATTAGAAGTTGATTCTAGTGATTTAGGCTTGAAAAATTCATCTTGAATACTCATAATTTGGATAAAAATATGAGACTCTGGTGGAAATTTATTACTGGATGAAATTATGTTTTTAATGTAAGTATATCTCCTTATTTTATTATTCTATATAGTAAAACAATTCTTTAACACTAGTAAAATTATATTGAACCAAAAAATTATCTTATTACCTTAATTTTCAACGAATTGATAGTATTTTTCACACATATTTGGTTTATGGTTTTTGTTGTTGTTAACTTCCTTGTGATCATTCAAATTATTGTGATCAATGATCTCTATCACTCTATATCATTTTTTTGGAAATTAAATCTTTCTTCCATGTACATATATTCAATCTTCACTAATTTTATCCTATTTATAAATCTATTTTGTGTTATTTAAAATGAACTTCATAATACCCCTTTTTCTATTTTCAAGTGGAAGTTTTTTTAAACCTTCTTACAATGTGGGATTTCATGAAAGGTATTTTGAAAATTGAAACCCCCAGTTACCAAGTATGAGTTCAAATTTTTTGGATTCAATTCATTAAATTGGGGAGTATTTAATATCAAAAAAATTTAAAATAAAGTGTATGTTAAATAGAATACATATATGAAACACTGAATTCAAATGAACCTAAAAATATTATTATTTAAATGTGACTGTTAAATCCTAGCTATTGAATTGAAGGGTATAAATAGGGGTAACCAAATTTTGAAATATACATATATATTTCCTAATTATTAAAAATTTATTTTTTCATTATTAGTAAATAATCGATCGGTTTTTATTAAATGCATTTTATTCATCAAAAATACATTTTCTTTGAAAAATAATTTTTATTGCTTTTCATGAGAAAATATTATAATTAATTTATTATTTTTTTTTGAAAATTTATGTGAAAAAATAAACTTATTTCTAGATTATCACATAAATATTAACTTAGGATAAATTTTAAATAATTTTCTAAAAATTTTGATCTTTCAATGAATAGTGAAAACAATACTGATTTTTATTAAAAACTGTATTTTATTTTCAAATATTTATAAAGTTAAAGTGTACTTGTGATTTATTTTAAAATATAATTAGATCATTTTTTAAATAATCCAAATATGTTTTTTTAAATTAATTTTATACCTGGATTTAGTATAAAAACATTTTATACTTAAAAAGGGAATTTTTCTAAAATAATTGTCTTTTTATCGTGTTATGTTGGTTTGATTTTAAATGGAAATATTTAAATTATGTGTTTTGAATTAAAAAAATGTATTCCATATTTTTATTTAGTGGGTAAAAATTTAGTAAATACTTACCTTTTATTTTTTGACATTATGAATAGTAACATATTAATTTTTGTTACCACAATAAGCATAAATCGAGTAATTAAGGGTTAAAAATAATATTATAGAGAGGATAAAATGAAAATAAAACCTGCCTTAATTTTATTGGATTAGTATATTTCATCCATAATCATCCAAAATTTCGTTAAATGACTTTTTCCATTTGTATTTGATGATAAAATTTATAATATTTTATTTAAAGAATAGTAAAAAATGTCTCACTTTTATTTTTAATAACTATAATATTTTTTACATGGGAATAACAGAAGGAAATGTTTAGTTATAAATATTATTTAGAAATATAAATTATTGACTTTCATCATGGTAATTTATTTTTAATTTTAAGAGAATAAATAATACCCTTAAATGCTTACACAACGCTGACACGGTAATTATTTAATTAATGAAAAAAATAAAATAAGTGATATTAAGAATATTAAAAGTAGTATAATTTGAAATAATTATGTTTAAAAATGAATTTCAAATATATAAAAAATTATGTATTCATTAAAATATTTTATTCAAATTTAATTTATTTTTTTATGTAAAAAATATAAGTAAAAGAATTGTTCTAAAATTAACATTATAGATATTTATTTTATTAAATGATATAAAATTTCAAAAAATATTATCCTTAGAAAAGTGATTATGATATGTTTTAAAATATCAATCATGGTAAATTTATGGTTATTTTTCCATTTTTAGTAACTATCATGACCCTCAATGAGTAAAAAAATTTATTGTCGTGGTAAGTTTAAAAACAGTTAACATGGTTCAAAACCAAAAGATCCGGGAAAATTGTGTTCCTAAAATGTCCAAATTTTATTTTATGTGATATTTTAAAATCTGAATCATATTAAAATATGATATTTTCAATTTTTATCCATTTTTAAAACTCAATTAATTAATATTAATTTAATATTTTAAGAAATTCCAAAACCATCCCTTCCCTCTCTTATAAAAGGACACAAATTCATATCATTTATTAACACTTAAAACCCCATTTATTAAATCAATATATACCAAAATAAATTACTAAAATCCGTCCCCAGGTTATATAGGAATTATTTTGAGCATAATAACATATTTAAAGGTTTTAATGTGTAAACAAAAATAAGTTTTTTGCGAACAAGAGGTATAGTTCTTAACCGAACATTTTTATTTTTTTATTCTTCAAACTCATTAAAATATCATTAAAAAATTGATTATAAAATAAAATCAGTATCTAAAATATACTATTATGTTAATATTTTAATATAATAACCTATATCCATCTCCAAATTCCATCAAATGGGAAAGGAATTCATCATTCGTATGTACGGCAGTCTGCCACCTCGCGGACCGATGCAATTCATTTTCCATCACCAAAATATAACAACTAGTTATAATGATGTATTTAATATATGTATATATATAATATTAATTAAATATTTATCATTATTAAATGATAATATATGATTTACTTTCTTACCATCCCATTTACTTAAAAATAATAACGTCGTTTGTGTGTAAATGTGGACTACCACCACCACAAAGCGATGTGATTTTTTTTCCATCACCACATCTCAGGGATGATATATTTAATTATATTTAAATAATTAATAATATATTTATGATATTATTTTTATTATAGAAAGATAAAATAATGCTTACCTTCTTTCCAAAATGATCGTTAAAAATGGAAGTGTTACTTATGCGTACGTATGGCATACTGGCTCTATCATTGTAACATAGTTCATTTTTTATAACCATATTTATTGGATGGATTTAAAAATATAATTGATTTATAAAATTCATAATTATTTAACATCATTATTATTCTTTAGATTATGGAATAATTACATCTTTTTCCATATTCAACCTACCAATGTCATTTTGGACTTATGAACTGAATATCGTCAAAACATCTGACATGAACTTAAATGATTTAGTAATTGTTTATAAATAGGTAATAATTGAAATAAAAGGAATAATATACTTTAAAAATGTTCTGAATCAGCTAAATAATTAACATTAGTTTATTATTTTGGAAGATAAATAATGTTTGCAATGAGTCGGATTGAAGGCAAGGGATTTCGTCTCAATTTCTTTTTATTAAGGCATATCTTAATGTTATAATCCTAATTTATTATATATAATGTATTTAATTCCCCCTTTAAATGTTATATAATTAATCCTTAATATTTGATATTATTTTAAGTTTCAATTTTAATTATTTTATCCATGGGGGTTTTATTTGAAAGTTATCTAGTGGTAAAGTGTTTCTTAACTCATTTTCCTATTGTTGGGTTATAAATCTTTTTTATTTACGTTGTTATGAAATTATTATGTGTGAATTGATCTCTAAATTTATTTATTATATATTTAAACTTTTTTTAAATATTTACATTTTTACACATAATCTCTCCATGGATTAATTCTCAATTAAATGATATGATCCTACTATGGTTCATTTGTCTCAAATTCCCATTCTTTGAGACATATATTGATGTTATACACCAAAATTATTTTATGAGGTGTATATAATACCCATTTTAATTTTTATATAATTAATATCCTTATTTTCATGGTATTTAAAGTTTTATTTTATGTTATTCTATCATAGAACAAATAATTGAAAAGTTACCAATGTGCCAAAGGCTTTATGTTAAAATATTCTTTCCTTTCGAGATTATTTATTTCAAGTTCCTTTTGGGGGAATCATAGGATATTATTTTATAGAACCATAACCCATTTATTATACTATATTTTAGAATGTTTTTTACATGTTTGGTTTCCATTTTCCCATTATTAAATATATAAACATCAATAATGTTATTTATATGTGCTACTGATCTAGTATCTTCTTTCATGTCGAGAATATTTATCTTCCATATACATGTTTTTATAAAATGATTTCAAAAATGTTCTTTTATAAACATAAATTATTTATTAAATTCATTTTATATGATCTTTTACCTTATTTTAAAATAATTTAAAAGGAAATTTATTATCATTTTCCAAATGGGTCATTTTTTACTCCCTTTTTAAAAAATGTTTGAAAAGAATATTTATTTTTAACATTTATAGTATGAATGGATTTTTACACCATCATGTCCATTATTTTATTTGAATATTACTTTATAAGTTTCCAATATTATATTAAAATAAAATTACCTTCATAATATCTTATAAATTTTTAGTTTTTAAAAGTGATTTTCAACATGAAAAGGTTGTTTTCCTCAAAAATGAATTTAATGGTCTTTTAATTGTATTTCCATTTATAAAAATCAATAACCCTTGATGATACTTATGATACACTAATTATATTTTGTATTTATTCAATCCAAATTCATTTTTTATATGGAATATTATTGTTTAAAAGAGATTTTCATGGTACCCATTCCTTTTCCACAGGTTAATCAAGTTATGAAAGTATTAATAGATGTTTCTATGGGTTTTATAATGAAATGAAATATATATTTACTTTATTTATGTTATATTTATTTGTAATTGTTTATAATTATGGGTAATTGCATTATAAACCAAGTATGGGAGGTTCGGTTATAATCCATGGATGGGTGGTTACATTATAACCAAGGATTGGTGGGTCCGTGATAGCCCTATAATGCATTATGTCAAAATTCAACTATATTAGATCATAGTAGATGTTATAAATCTTGACCTATTCAATTAATTTCTTATTTACCTATAAATTCACCATATTGGCATACTCTAGGATCAATCATAAGGAGGCTTCTTACAACAAACCATTTCCCCCTATTTTCACTATTATAAACTAACTAATATAAAACTAACTTATATACTAATGAAAATGGGGGAGGTGTTGGAAATGATTCATGGAATATATAATAATAATATAATAATTAAATAAAATCACAAAATGAAGTTAATAAATAAATAAATAATGCAAATTTTCTTATGAGGTTATGGTGATTGAAATCATTGTTTAAAAGGGATCTCATTATTCAACTAAATGTAGTGATCAAGAACCCTCACACTACACCCTCCCATTTGAAATGTGATTAATCCATAGTGAGACCTATAAATATGGGTTAATAATATTCCAAATTTTATCTAGGATACCTCCTCACAAACCATAACTACCCAAGACATATATTCACAACTAAGATAGTGAAGGGAATGATAATTGATATATGAGAAAAACAACCTGATGGTAGATTAAACAGGGATACGGATAACCATAATCAATTTAACCCCCACATAAATTATCAAAATTGAATAAAGTCTATGAAATTAAATCACAAAAAAAAATTCAATCAATCCACCATTACCTCCCTCAAACAAGTGTCGAGGTTAGCTATCCATTTTTATTTGAGTTGAGAAGTGAACATGTTGGGAGAACACATAAAATAAATGAAATGAAATAAGTGATATAGGAAGAATAAGACTAATATATTAAAATAAAAGAATTATTAAAAAAATTAAAATAATAAAAATATACTGAATATTCCCACAATGGTTATCCTCAAGTTTCCTCCTTTTGAAATGAATAAGGGATACTTATTTCTAGGGAGAGGTGTGAAGGAATTCACTCCAAAAGAATCCTCCAAATGTTTACATGTATATGTCATAATAAATTTACTAATTTATAATATGTGACTTTATTAAATTTATTCCTTAATATCTCTTTCTTTCACCCTCAAAATTTTATCTTTATTGGCCACCAAATGTATGAGTTATGGATGATTTACTCTGATAAATTGATTTTAACCTTGTGCCTCATCATATTACATATATTCACATTTACATACCATAATAAACTTAAACTTGTTGATCCACATGTTAAATACTTAATAAATGTTGTCCATATTACTTTTTAATCCCTCCACAAAATTTCATACATTTTGGACATTCGTTTCATATGTTATGAATTATTTATTAAATGGAACCATTTCTGCCAGATGAGACCTTTCATATTCTACATGTTTTAACCATTCAATGAATTCATTAATGATAGTATTTAGACATAAAAATAATAAAGGACACGCCAAATTTAATACTATTTCTTCTCCATCTTGAATATATTAATTTGAACATGTTAAAATGGAGTTATGCCTCAATTACGGAGCCAATGTCCACTCTACTGGACAGAACAACCTTCCACAAAGAATGATTTATTTGGGCCCTTATATTTATGAATCAAGACTTGGACCAGTTGGAAGATATGTATAAAAAATATAGTAACCCTAATAAAAACACATGATTTGGATAAATAATTATGGATTTATGCCTGTAATACCAAAGTGTTGGAAAACTATTAAAACTCTATAACTGTGAAATTTTGGCATTTAAGATCAAAATAACACAAAAACCTAAAAATGTGACAATTTCCCATTAAATAACACTATTTTTGGATTATAAAAATATAATTAAATATAAAAATATATGAAAATATCATCTTCATAATTCTCTTACACTTAACCATTGCACTCTTGGGTAACCATCATATATTGAAATCCAAATCCACACAATAATAAAAAATGAGAAAACATCAATGGAATTTTCAAAAATAGAATTTCATCATGTCTTCTATATGAAAAAAAATTACCTATAATTTTCATTCCTCAAATTTAAATTCATTAAACCTCATAAATCCATCAATATACCAATAATAACCTACCTCACATTCAATTTTAAGTACCTATTCACTTAAGAGAAATTAGATATGGAGTTATGATCATACTTGGGAATGGAACATATCACCATAGGCTCGTGACAATTTTAATTTCTACATATATTGAAATGTGAATATATTTTAAATCATGAGGACTTTTACTAGGTGAATTATGTGTCTTATGGTTAGTGGGTAAAATCAATAAAAATAATTAAGGCCAAAAATAGGAGGTCAAACTCTTATTGATAATGCATGAATAATTAAGTGAAAACACTAGATGAACCTCACTCAAATCCCCTTGACAATGTGAAACACACAAAAATACCATTTTTTGTGACATGTTACATGATCCAATCAGTTATTGTAATGAATGATATCACACAAGTTCTCCATTTTGTTTATTTTTTTTTGTAAAGCTCCAGACAGGAAAAACTTTATTTTATTTTTTTTTCATTTTTTTCCATAGAGGATGAGCTGAAAATTGAATACAATTAATGAATGAAAATTAATGACCTATATTTTTTTATTAGAACCTGGGTCATAAAATAATTTACAATGATGAATTAAATCTTGTCTCCATTTTTTTCAAATTTGTTTTAAAAGGAGAACCAAATGAAACAAATGAACAATAGTGAAATTATTACTCAAACCAATTTCTATCATTATACACTACCCAAAATGTTTAAACACTTATAAAATCACCCAAAAATGAAACAAATACCAAATAATTCACCTGAAAGTCTATTCTCCCACACTCAAACTTGAAATATCCATGAAAAAAATACTAAGAGTAGGGGTTGGTAAGGAGAAATCTTCTTGTAATGTGGCTTAAACATATAAGGAAATTCATGGAATCTGATGGATAACAAAGGATATAAGTAAGGGTAGTTATTAGTTTAATATGTTTCTTTCCAAATTAATGACTCAATAATATCAAAATCTTTCCATGAAATCCAAAGCTTTGAAAGATAAAAATTAAAAATTTTGGTTTCAATAGAAAATCCAAGTTTCTATGAAGAAAGTATGCATATTAGAAATAATATTTCAAAATTGTTCAGAATAACTCACAGGACAAGAAAAATATTTTGAGTCTGTGTTTCATGGGAATGGATTTCATAAATTAGTCAAAATCATAAAAATTCTTGAAAATAAAATTCAAGGAAAATGGTTTTCACATTAATAGTCATTGAAAATTCATTTTTTTCAAAAATCATCTCAATTTTATAAAAATAAATTGATGTTTGAAAAGTGATATGACTGTTAATTGAAGCTCAATAATCATGAAGAGTGAAAAAAATAAAAATAACACAAGAATAAATAATAGGTTGACCCTCCCCCACACTTACATTTAACAACCCCTTATTTCAGCTCAAAAAAATAAAAAGAATAAGGGTAGAAAAACTAAAGAGAAGGAAAGATACAACCTAGATTATATTCTGATGGAAGCCATGAGTTAATCTCATAGAAACATTTAATTGACCTATAAATCATGAAATAAATAAAAAATAATTAAAATAAGGAAATATGAATAATAAGGGAAAAGAGGATAGAGAATGGTTTGGACCCCTATGTGGGTGCTAGGATTTTGCTGCCCCTAGTCAAGCAGTTGTAGTAGTTTAACCCCAATATGAAGTTTGATGGGGTTTATTTATTATAAATAACAAAATATTATTTCTCCAAACATCCATTAATATATTATAAGAGTGAGAACCCGTAAATAAATGAAAAATATTCCCAAACCTCAAAATTGATGAAAAATAAAAATTTCAGGTTCAGAGGGGGAGAAAAAAGAATATAGGGGTGCTCCCTATTTTTTTCTATTAGAGGTGTGGAATCCAATGATGGAGAATGTAGTATAATAGGAATTTTCATCTCTTATATTTTAATATTATAAAATTATTCTTCAATTATTTCTTATGTTTTACCATTATCCTCATTTTCACTTATGTCCAACTCAACTAGCTCCTCCATTCTCTCCTCAACACATGGAACTTCTTCTTCTTCATCATCAAGGGCCTACAATGATGGTACTGAATTTAAAAAATCAACATAAGAGAGATTATTTTTCAATTAATAATTAATAATATTTTAATGAAAAGAATTCATATTAATTAAATATCCCTCAAAATGTTTAGTTTCAGACTGCTTTTTTTCATGTAGTTGGGAATGTATTTATTAGAGACGGAAGTGGATCTTAAAGTCTTTATTCATTCTAAAAAATGGATTATTGATGTGTGGGTGGAAAAAAAGTTTCATTATATATAGGTTTTATTTTTTTCACTTCATCCATAAGACTTTAACTTCTTCATCTTTGATGCCCAGTAATGCAACCATCATTCTTGTTTTTTTGAGAACTTTGAAATTATCTTAAAGCATCAATACATTTTGTTATATTTGGATATTAAGTGTCTCTTCCTTGATAGGTTCACTATCTAAGTTTTAAATATTTCAATAATTATAATAATAACCATAAAAATACAAATTGGTTAAATAAATAAATGATATGACATAAAGTACTCTTTTTTTGTTTTTTATTTTTTTTATTTTTTTGGGTTGTTTTAGGAAAAATAGTGTGTGAAAGCACTTGGCCTCACCTAAAATGGATCCAATTGAGGATATGTGATTTTATTCATTTTAACCTATTAAATTAATTTCTTATGTACCTATTAATGCACTATGGTTTCACACCCTAGGGTCGATCACAATGAGGTCGCTTACAACTCATAGTTTTTCACTATTGTCACTAGTATAAACTAACTAATATAAAACTAACCTGTATACTAATAAAAATGGAGGATGTGTTTGAATTGATTCATGGAATATATAATAATAATATAATAATTAAATTAAATCACAAAATTAAGTTAGAAATAAATAAATAAGGAATATGTTTCTAGGAGGTCATGGTGATTGAAATCATTGTTTAAAAATGATCTCGTTGTTCAACTCAATGTAGTGATCAAGACCTGTCACACTACGCCCTCTCATTTTAAATATGATTACCCCATAATGAGACCTCTTCATATGGTTTAATCCTTTTCTGAACATCATCTAGTATTCCTATTCATTGACCATCACTACCCAAGCCATACTCCACTATTTGTGTGACTTAGATAGTGAAGGGAAGAATGATTGAAAAATGAGAAGAAATTGGTGGTAGAAAAAATAGGGTTACCACTCATCCTAATTGATTTAACCACCACAAAAATTCTCATAACTGAATAAATATTTTGAAATTAAATCATAAAAAAATTCAATAAATACACTATCCCCCCCTCAAACAAGCATCGAGGTTAGCTCTACATTTTTATTGGATTTGAGAAGGGAACACAACGGGAGAACACATAAAATAAATGAAATCGAAGAACAGAAATATGAATAAGAATAAAAATATATTAAAATTAAACAATTATTTAACAATGTTAGTACTAAAAATATAATGAAAATTCTAACAATGAAAATTCCCATGTTTTGACCTTTTGAAATGATGAAGGGTTACATATTTATTAGGAGAGGTGGGATGGAATTCACTCCAAAATTATCCTCCAATTTTTTTACATATATGTCACATTAAATTTCCTAATTTTTGATAGGTTTATTTATTAATTTTTTTCCATAATTTCTCTTTCATTCAACCTCAAAATTTGACCTTTTTCTTCAAAGATATATTGGAGTTATGTCCGATTTACTTTGAAAAATTGATTCTGTCCATGTGACTTGTTATATTACACATCTTCACATTCACATTCCATAATTACCTTTCAACATATCGATTAATGTGTTACATACTTAATTAAGGACGTTCCACACTCCCTTGTGTGTCTGTCAAAAAATAATTCAAACATTTTGTACATGTGGTTCAGATGTTATGAATAAATTATTGAATGAGATTGTTTCTTCCTAATGATACCTTTCATATTCCATATGTTTAGACTATTAAACGAATGAATTAATGATATTATTATGACTTGAAAATAATCACGTAATCACCTCATTGAATTATATTTTATCTACATATGTAATCTATTAATTTGGACATGTTAATCAATAATTATGCCTCAATTACAGAGGTGGGGTCCACTCTACCAAATAAAACAACTTTCCACAAAGAATGATTTATTTGGGCCCTTATATATCCTAACAAAGACTTTTACCATTTGGAAGATATGTGTACCACATAAATAGTAACCCTAAAAAATAATAACATGTCTTAGATCAATAATTAAGGATTTATTCCCGCAATACAAAAGTTTTGGAAAACTGTTAAAATTCAACAACTGGGTTGTTTTAGCATTTAAGCTCAAAATAACACAAAAACCTAAAAATTTGGTAATTTACCATTAAATACGAATATAGTGGGATTATAAACATAGAATTATATAATAAAATATATGAAAATATTGGATTCATCATTCCCCCACACATCACCATTGTACTCCTAGGCAGTCATAATATATTCAAATCAAAATCCACACAATAATAAAAAATGAGAAAACATCAATGGTCTTTACAAAAATAGAACTCCATCATGTATATTATATGAAATAAAATTCAATATAGTTTTCATTACTCACATTTAAATTCATTCAACCTCATGAATCCATCCTTGGACCAATCACAACCTACCTCAAATTGAATTTTAAGTCACTATTCACTTAAGAGAAATTAGATATGGATTTATGATCATAATTAGAAATTTCATGTATCACCATAGTATTTTAAAAATTATAATTTCTCTATAGTGTGAGACGAGAATATATTTTAAATTATGAGGAATTTTTCTAGTTTAATTCTATGTATTAGGTTTGGGGGGTAAAATCATTAAAATAATTAAGGCAAGAAATATGAGGTTTGACTCTTAAGTACAATGCATGAATAATCAAGTGAAAATATAGGATGAAACTCACTAAAATAACCTTTATAATGTTAAAAAACACTCCCTTTTGTGAAAATATTTGTGATTACAAATAATAATATCATTGAATTTCTCCCCTTCTTATGTTTTTTTTGTAAAGCTTTATAAAGGCACCATTTTAATTTCTTTTTTTATTTCTTTTTTCAGGGAGGAGGAACTGGAAATTGAGTAAAATGAACGAATTACAATTTATGCCCATAGTTTTTTATAGGTACATGAGTCATAAAATAATTTAAAATGAAGAATTAAATTATAATCTCTAATTTTTTTAAAAAAATTATGGAGAACTAGATGAAAAAAATCAAACATAATGAAATGATGACTCAAGCCCATTTCTATCATTCTCCACTATCCAAAATGTTGACACACACCTCAAATCACCCAAAAATGAAACAAACCCCAAATAATTCTCATTAAAGGCCCATACCCTACACTCAAACTTGAAATATACATCAAAAAATACTAAGAGTGTGGGAAGGTATGGAAAAATCAGCTTGTAATGTGGCTTAAACCTATAAGGAAATACATGAAATCTGAGTGATAATGAAGGATAAATGTAAGGGTGGGTCTCAGGTTAATATGTGGCTAGCCAAATTATTTCCTCAATCATATCATTAAAAATTACATGAAATATAATGATTTGGAAGTGAAAAATCACAAATTCTAGTACTCACATAAAACCCAAGTTTCTCTTAAGAAATTGTGGGTAATATAAAGAATATTACAAAATCATTCAGAATACCTTATAGTGCAGTAAAATTATTTCCATCTAGTGTTTCATGGGAATGTATTTCAGAAATCAGTCAAACTCTTAAAACTTCTTGAAAATAAAATTCAAGGAAAAATGTTTTCACGTCAAC
The DNA here is from genome assembly GCA_963277665.1 of Viscum album. Taxonomy (NCBI): domain Eukaryota; kingdom Viridiplantae; phylum Streptophyta; class Magnoliopsida; order Santalales; family Viscaceae; genus Viscum; species Viscum album. The sequence continues at coordinate 1,068,902,237 of OY728121.1, read as the reverse complement.
AATCATTTAAAATCAATTTTTTTTCAAAAATAATCTTAATTTTTTAAAAATAAATTGATGAGTGAAAAGTGATATGAATATTCATTAAATATAAATATTGTTAAATGGTGAATAAAAAATGGAAAAAGGAAAAAATAACAAAAATATTGACACTCTCCCCACACTTAAATTTAACAACCCCTCGTTTCATCTCAAAAAATAAAAAAAGGTAAAAAACTAAAGAGAAGGAAAGATAAAAACAAGATTATTTTCCAATATAAGCCATGATTTATTCTCCAAGAAACATCTACTCTATTGAGAAATAATTAAATAAATAAAAACATAATAAAATAAGGAAAAATAAAGAAGAAGGGGAAAGTGGATAGAACATGGTTTGGACCCCCATGTGGGTGCTAGGATTTTATGGCCCCTAGTCAGGGAGTTGTAGCAGTTTAACCCCAATATGAAGGTGGATGGGGTATCTTTCTTAGAAACCACCACATATTATTTCTCCCAATATCCATCAGTATATGAGATGAGTGATAACCCCCTAAAAAAATAAAAATATTCCCAATCCCCTAAATTGATGAAAAAGAAAATTTGAGGTTTAGAGGGCGAGAAAAAAGAATATTGGGGTGCTCCCTATTTTGATCCATTGGTGGAGTGGTGTCCACTAGTGGATAAGTTAGTAGAACATGAACGGATTCTCTTCTAGTTTAGGATTGTAAAATTATTCCTCAATTATTTCTTGTGTTGTACCATCATCCTCATTTGTACCAGTGTACAACTCGACTGGATCCTCCATTATCTCCTCAACACATAGAACTTATTCTTCTTCTTCATATAAGGATGGATGTATGGTACTGAATCTATAGAATAAATACAAGGGATGTTATTTTTAAATTCATAATTAATAATATTTTGATTAAAATAATTCATAGAAATTAAATCTACCTAAAAATTTTCAGTTCCAGACTCCTTTTCTTCAAGCAAGGTAGCTCATAATGGATTTGTTTGAGAGGGAAGTGGATCTTCAAGTTTTCTGTAATCCTAAATAATGTCTTATTGAATTTTTGGTGGAACAATAGCTACATTCTCCATATCTTTTATTTTTTTGTTCCATCCATAATACTTTAACTTCTACATGTTCGGCGGCCAGCAATGCAACCATCTTACTTTCATTTTTTAGAACTCTAAAATTATCTTAAAGCATCAAGTAATTTTATTCATTTGGATATTCAATGCCTCTCCCCTACTAGGACCACCATAAAAGTTTTAAATATGCCAATAATTATAATAATCACCATAAATATCCATATTTGATGAAGAAATTAATGATATGAAATGAATCACTCTTTTTTTGTTTTTTAATTTCATTTTTATTTTTTTTGGGTTTTAATGAAAAAAATTATGTGAAAGCACATGGCCTCCCTAGAAAAAGGGTTAATTGATGATATAATATTTTATTAGTTTTATCTTATTCAATTAATTTCTTATTTACCAATGAATTCACCATAGTGGCACAACCTTGGGTCAATTAGAAGGAGGATTATTACAACACAGTGTTTTTCTCTATTATCACTATTATAAACTAACAAATATAAAACTAACTAATATAAAACTAACTAATATACTAATAAAAAAGGGGGATGTATTGGGAATAATTCATGGAATATATAATAATAATATAATAAGGAACTCAAATCACACAATGAATTTAGAAATAAATAAGTAAGGAAAATGTTCGTAAGATGTTGTGGTGATTAAAATCATTATTTAAAAGTGATATCATTATTCAACTCAATGTAATGATCAATACATATCACACTACACCCTCTAGTTTTAAATGTGAACACCCCATATAGATACCTCTTCATATGGGGTAATTCACTACTAAAAAGTTATCTAGTATACCTCTTCACTAACCATCACTTCCCAATCCATACTCCACTGTATGCACGACTTAGATAGTGAAGGGAAGGATGACTGATAAACGAGAAAAAGAACTCGATGGGAGAGAAAATGGGTATACCGCTTAAAATAATATATTTAATACCACAAATATTCTCAAAATTGAATAAAGAGTTTCAAATTAAATCCCATCAAACCTTAATAAATCCACCATTCCCTCCCTCAAACAAGTGTCGAGGTTAGATCTCTATTTTATTGGAGTTGAGAAGGGAACACGGTGGGAGAAGCCATAAAATAAATGAAACGGAAAAAGTAAGATATGAATAAGAAGACTAATATATTAAAATTAAAAAAATTATTAAAAAATTTAAAATTCTAAAAAGAAACTAAAAGTTCAAATAATGGTTATCCCCAAGTTTTCACCTTTTTAAATGAATAAGGGATACATATTTATAGGGAGAGGGGTAAAGGAATTCGCTCCAAAAGTATTCTAAATATGTTTCCATTTCAATATCATAATAAATATCCAAATTTTTAATATGTTTCTTCATTGAATTTGTTCCATAATGCCTCTTTACTTCACCCTCAAAATTTTAGCTTTATTGGACACCATATGTATGTGTTATGGTCGATTTACTCTGAGAAATTGATTTTGTCCATGTGTCTCATCATATTCTACATCTTAACATTCCCATGACATAATAACCTTTCAACCTATCAATTCATGCATTACATCCTTAATAACAGTTTTTTCATACTTTATTTCACATCCCTCCATAAATTTTAATATATTTGGATGTGTGGTTCAGATTTATGAATTAATTATTGAATGGAACCATTTCTGTCTAATGAGACCTTTCATATTCCATATGTTTGAACCATTAAAAAAATGCCTTAATGAGAGGTTGTTAATTGAAAATCATCAAGTACTCTCCCCATTGAATCATATTTCATATCTATCTTGAATAAATTAATTTTGACACATTAAATTGGAGTTATGCCTCAACTACGGTAGTGGGGTCCACTTGGATGGATAAAAAAACTTTCCACAAAGAATGATTTATTTGGGACCTTATATTTATGAATCAAGACTTGGTTCAGTTGGAAGATATATTTACCACAAACATAGGAACCCTAAAAAATGAATCAGATGATTTGGATCAATAATTAAGGATTTATTCCCCCAATACAAAAGTGCTGGAAAAATGTCAAAATTCCATAGTTGTGAAATTTTGGCATTTAAGATCAAAATAACAAAAAAAACCTAAAATTATGACAATTTCCCATTAAATAACACTATGATGTGATTATAATAATATAAATATATATGAAAATATTTCAAAACATCGGCTTTATTAGTATGGTTATTCCATTTATAAGAGTGATTGTAAGTGTTATATGGAAATGATGCCCCAAGTAACCTACATTTTTATCTATGATTTTTATGGGTTTTTATTGAAATATTATGATTTTCAAGGTATGATAAAGAGTTTATTTTGAAATAAAAGTATTTTCTTCTTCTTATGGTTGAAAATATATGGGTTGTTAATGATTCATTTAATCAATATTGACAAAAAATGGCTCATCATTATTGATTCATATGACTATTTACTTTGTTAAAAATTTAGGCCATATTTTATGATTGATGATCCAGGTAGTGATGGTTATTAATTAACTTATGTTATACTTCTGAACTATGATTATTTCATCATACCATTATTCTCATCTTAATCCTATTGAGGACATTCAATTTTTAAAGCTTATATTTACCCTTATTGAGCATTTGAGTTCACGCTAGTTTTGTTTCATATTCCACAAGTTATAATGAAAGATGTTAAATTATTTGAGTCTAGAATGATTTTTTTGTGAATAAAGTTTTGGGATATATTGAAGAATTAATATGGAGTGTGAAAACATGGGAATATTAGGATATGATTTTGATATTTATAAACCATTTGCGTATAAATCCAACAAGTTAGTAGTTTTTCGTAATTATCTAAAACTCTAAACCTAAAAGGTATTTGGGTATGAAAGTGATCCAATATTTCCTTTTGATGTTGTAAGGTTTGGATGGAAAAATTTAGGTCAAATTTATAGTTATCAGATACAGAAATGTAAATATTATATTTTTAGTGCTAGATTTGGGAGTGTGGGTTTGAGGCCATTACATGCCTTGTTTGAAAATTTCATTCTAGAGTTAGAGGAATTCACTGGTTCTAAAACTGTAATCCATAGATGTGTGATGAGTAAAAATAGTCACTATTTTCATGGAATTTTGGTTTTAGAACTTGTAAAGGGAGTGTTAGTGAAAAGATTTATGTGGAAACAGAATTATAACTTAAAGTCATTATAATTTAGAACATAATCTGAGGTAACATAACCTCTCTAAGAAATAATAATTTTAGAATACAACTCAAATAAAATTGGTATATGTCCATTGAACATGGAATAAAAATGGGAAAATGGTAACCCATAATTAATTTATAACAAAATGTCACTGGGTGTGTTAGAATACCTCTATAAATATTCAAATAAGTTCTTTTTCATATTACTTTTCACATACATGACTGCAAAACAATAAGAAAATTTAAAAAAAGGAATAAAGTGATCATATGTAAAAAATTAATTCAGTTAGGAGAGGTGAATATTAAACCCATTAAAGGAGAAATTAACCAATTGGTAAATTTAACTTCAGTTTGAGGAAACATAGAAAATATGGGAAAATGGATGTTCTTTTTTTTTAAATTTTGATTCCACTTAAATATCAATCGATCCACTCCTACACTTCGAACATTTATTAGATTTTAGTGATAAGTGATTTGATTTATAAATGCAGAATAATATTTCAAAAATTGGATGAATATGTATTTTTTTTATTCTCCATCTAGTAAATTTATATCTACATAGGTTTTTTTGAATAATTAAAAAATTGATCGATAGTAAAATAGTTCAAGTGTGGTGGGAGTGATGTGATTCAAATATTTCAAAAATTATGTATGTTATTATTTGAGATTCCCCCCATTAATTAAGAAAACATGGGTAAAATAGTGATTTTTTTATGTTGAGAATTTGGAACTTTATTCATAATTAGCTATAATCATTGATTTTTATTGATTTATTAATTTTTTTGGTTAATTGAGAAACCATAAGTTGAAATGAAATTGATTTTGAAAATTTTAAATAAAATTATTTGGAATCTAATTTAGAATCTATTCTTAAATAGATTTAATTTGTTGAGTATCAATTGATTAATTAATTTTTGAATATAATGGAAATCCAACATGAATTTCAAATTCAAATTTGGAAATAAATGTGAATTTTAAATGGTGAAAATCCTATGTTTTGGAAATTTTGAAATGAATTATTTTATTTTAATTTATTTGAAATTAATTTTTTTAAAGTTTAAAATTTTTGATTCATTTGTTTTATTTTTTTAGTTAATTGGATGAAAATGTAGCAATACAAAATGTTTTAGGGATACAAATTAGAAATTAAGTAGTCCCCTAAAAATTCCAAAGTGATTGTGTGCATTGATTTTCAAGTTAGTAAGTGATCAAGGTCACTTCTGTAAGTTACCAAAAAATCATGGTCAGTATACTAACTTTGCGTAGTGAATGTGTGTGCTGAAATAAATTTTAAGTGATTGTAAGAAAAAAAAATTGTAAGTCCTCTATTTACTTATCGTGGATAACCAACCCTCTTATCACGATCAATATACTAGCTGTGAGAACTAAAAATAAACTTGTCGTGTCCACTTCCTTCAACCTACCATGCCTTTCTTCACCAACCATAATCCCCCAGCTTCTAAAATCTTTAGTATCTCCACCCTTCCTCTTCACAGTAGGTTAAGATACCATGAACCTAACCTATTGTATGTCTCTTTCACAAGTAACAAAAAATAGAACTATGGATCCCACTATGAGTCACGAACCCTATTGAATCTTTCAACTAATCTCGTCTGCATTTGAATATTTCTGAACCATATCAAAGCCACAAATCTAATCTTTCTGTAATGACAATCCTAATGAATCCACTGCTAAAAGCCTGAAGAACAACAAATAATATTTCTATGATGAAGGAGTCTGAATTGTATTCTATCCTCCCTATTCTATACTGGATTCATCCAAAGTGAATCCAAACCTCCATGGATTAAGTCAACTAGAGGAGCCATGTCAACCACCTAATTCCACAAGATGTCATCTTGTGAAGACACCTATTGAAAAAGGCATGATATTCGACTATGAAACCCATATTAGATCTATGAAATATCCAACCAAATATTCCTTGCTTGACTAATTATTGAGTTCCTCCATGGGAAGGAACCATGTCACCACATTGAGAAATCATGAGCACCATTGATGTGTGAATCTGGAACCATCCAAGTAGATCGATCAAGAACCTCTAAAGCAATCGAGCCACCCTTTCTATAGAAGATGAATGGGGAAGAGTGTTATCATTGCAGATGAATTAGATTACAGACCATCATGAAAATTGGAGAAGCTCAGTCACCACATCTCTTATTTAGAACCACTGAGTGTATTTAATGACTTTTTGAATCCATCCAAGGTCATTCCTTCAGAGCCACTTGTCAAAGTTCGCACCCTTATACACACGATAATTTGACCATTGATATTTGAGAATCTCCGATTGAGAAAAAACACAGATAATAAAAAAATAAAGACAAAAAAATAAGTTAAAAATTGAATTAAATAAAAAGAATAACATAATAATAATAATAATTAATAAGAGTGATAAGTTAAAAAATTGCTATATTTTGTGTCCTTATTTACTGGTTTGAAGATATATCACAATTTTAAAGGGATAACTATAGTGACATCTAAGCTCAGTTTCTAAGGCCCAAAATCTAAATACAAGTACATTATGTCCACCATGTTTCTCTAAAAAAATTAACATCCACTTTGCTATGAAATACTAAACCATTTTCCCTAAAAAATGTACAAAGTTTGATTATGGGAGGAGTGTGAATTAGTTAGGGAGGCTTCTCAATGATAAGGAAATCCATTACAACCCTCAACTAGACACGTTTCAAGAATCAAAATTCATTTATTAACACTATGATCAAATAAAATACACAAAGAAGTTGAATACAAAATGTACTACTCGTGTGGAGAATTTCAACATGCACCAAGGACGCATGAGCATTCTTTTATAAATACCTCATTATTTCACAATGTTGGCTATATCTCAAAACATTCGCTTACTCACTCATCCTTGGATGATTAATTTATACTATTTCTTACTTTCATGTATTTTTCATTGTAATATGGACACTAATCACATTGTGGTTTCACCAAAGAGATTCCCCTTATCCCCTATTTTAAGTGCTCAATATCTTCTGCTAATCACTGGACTTATTCGACCTGTATGAGAAATAAGATATTTCGTATATATGTATTTTTAATTAGTCTACAATTCTCCTATAGATTTCACACAGAGGCCACTTATGTATTCTCCATTGCTTACAGTCATGAGTAGTTGGTAGATTTAAGTGTAATCAGAGATCTATGATTATTATGATAGGAAAGATTTTAGGTTTTAGTGATTATTTAATCCCTCTAGTTAAACCACTATTAGAGAGAAAAAATGAGAGTAAAAGTGGAATAATAATTTAACAGGGTAGGAAATGAGAAATCTGAGGTAAATCCACCTTTCTTTAATTAATATTTTAATTAATCAAATTCAATCTTGAAAACAGTTTTCAACAATTGAACCCCCAAAAAATGAATCTTTCCCATAGATCTATCCTCTCTAGAGACAAACACAAATCCCAATACTAATAAATTTTAATCAGGTTAAAAAATTGTCTTTTTGATCTCCCAAAAACAGGATCCTCATCAATATAATAGATTTTTAGGAGGTAGAAAAATAAACATTAAATAACATGCTTAAAAAATTTACATATTCCTTTGAAATCCTTATTTAGAATAGTCTTTAAGGCTTCTTAGATTGATCTTTTGGAGATACCAAAACCTCTAGGATGTGTAAAACAGGGTTTGGGAGAGTTTTTGGTATATTTTAGCTGAGATTGGAAGCTTTATATGTCTGAGAATATGTAGAGTGGTTAAGGGGTCTTTTTCAGGTGAGTGGAGTGACATTTTTTTAAATATTAATTTCTTAATATAAAATATATATTTTTTATTCTAGGAAAGTGGATACAAAATGAAAATTAGAGAGTAAAATATTATTTAAGGTTGATAAAACCCCTATATACTCATTTAAGGATGGGGTTTTGTTATATTTCGTGACTTTAAATCTTGATTTAACAGTTTAACCTCATTTTATCCTTTACCATGGTGACTAATTTTTACTTTGGTAAATTATTCTTTTTCCCAAAAAATAAATTGAACTTGTTACCTAAATTGGAAATGATAATTACAAATATTAAATACATTTTATTTGACTCAATTTATAAAAGTGATAAAAATTAACAATAACATAAAATGCATTATATGGGAAATACAATTTTAGAAAAAATATTTTTTGTAATCATAAATATGAATTTAAAATTATTTAGGCCTATGATTATGAATAATATAGATTTTATTAATTTTTTATTAAAAAATGAGGGTAATTTGACTTTAAAACAAATCAAAAATTGAATTTCATCTTGTGAATTCATAATTAAAGGAAAATGACTACAAATAGTTTATTATTAGAATAAAATATAACCTATGTTCCAAAATGTCAATAATAGGATTCTAAATTCAACATATTATTTTTAAATACGTTTTTTTACTCCAAAAATATGTATTTTTCCAACAAAGAATTTTCATTAATTTTTAAGTCATGTTTATCTAATGATTATGCCATAAAAGTTATGGTATTTATAAAAATGGTAATTTCACTATTCACCAAAAATCATCATTTTAAGAAAAATTCTAAAAACTCATTAGGAGCTAATTTTGGAATACTAAATTTTAAAATGAATTTTATTTTTTCGAATTAAAATTCTATAATTTGTGAATTTAACTTTTAAAAACAAGGAAAAAACATATTGAAAAACTATTTTTATAGGAAAATGGATTTCTAAAATTTAATTTTACTTTATCTAATTTTATATAAATTACTAATTAAATGAGTGTTAATATATTTTTTTGTACATTGTAACATTTTATTAGAAAAATCCTTTAAAATTGTTAAATTTAATTTATTAATATATAAATACATAATATGTAGAGAAATGTAATTCTTAAACAGATAGGTCTTTTAACATTAAATGATTATATTCTTAGTTTTTAAAATTGATTAACTATTTCCTAGAAATTAATCAACATGTTTTTATTAAATAAAAACATTTATTTTTTTAAAAAATTAAATTTTATAAATAATAAAAATAATATAATGACAACATATATAATTTTTTTTGCATTAATAGTTACATGTTTATATCATCTGAACATCTTCTTACAAAACCACTCAAGAAATCCACATAAATTCTAAGGGTAACATAAGAAATAGTGACATTTGTGGGTGGTGATTTAGGTAGCATAGATCTCATAGTTATTTCTATAATCATTAACTTCTCATGTAAAATTTTTCTCTTCAGTCATACTTTTTGACGTTCATATAGGGAATGGTCTAGGGAAAATACTAGTGTCACTACCTCATTTCCATGCTCGAAAAAATTAGCCTCATAAGTAAGGTTCCCACTGATTGATTTCATTAATTCTCCTTTATACATGGATATCATGATACTGTCACTTATATTTATACCCACCAATTCAATAATTATATTTTAACAATCTCATGTAATACTTATAATTGTATTAATATATCATGGTTCATTTTAGATCAGTGTTTTGTGCGATAAAAAATATTTAGTATAGTATTTTTTAAAGAAAAAACATACTAAAATCTTATGGTGGTACATTCTAAACCCATTAAATAAATTCCATCATTTCAATTTTAATTTCTCTCACTGATTAAAATAAATAATGGTATTACTAATATAATAATGTATATAAATACTTCATAATGGTTTGTAAAGATCATGTGAATCATCCAAATAATTTCCCCAGGGGTTTCAAACTAGGTGTGTTATTAGGACCATTTATTGTGAATTATGTGAAGGTCAAGTTAACTCTCAACAAATATTTTCTTGGGTTATTACCCCTAGATGAATCTTGGTCAAATTCGACATCTACTTGTTTGTATCTAGATAGGGATATCATTACTTAGAATCCATACACTCTTTACCAAAATTTTAGGTTGTTTTTATATATTTAGATTTATCATTTGGGTTTCCACTAATTTAATTTAAAATAATAATTAAATAATGATCTTTCTTACTACATTAAAAACCCAAAATCCATGGAAACTTATGCTCCCAAAATTCAACATAAAATTTATCCCCAAAAAACATTAATCTCATAACAATAAATATTTTCCTTAATCATGATATACAGTGAAAAATATGTTAATAATTTCCTAAAATAATCATAATTTCCTTAACATAAAATTATAAACCAACCCTAAGGGTTACCTATAACTTAATATTTTATTATCATTAATAATAAATAATAATCTCTCAAAATACCATTAGTCATTTTAAAATCCAATCACATAAGACCTAAATAGGGGTATTTATTCTTTTAAAATTGTAAAAAACCTTAAAATTATTAAAAAATGATGGTATCCACAAATCTTAAATTATCCTCTTATAATAAAATCCTAACATATAAATTTATCTAAACCTTTATTTGATACTAACTGAGATTTCCCAGACCCACACTCCCTGATCCATTTCTAAAAACATTTATTTTATATACTAGTTTTGATACTGACCAAAGTGACCCAAACTTAACCATCCATAATTAAAATATCAATAAAAAATATTTACTAAATCACATACCTAATATATTTTAGGTTTATAGTTTTAGATAATTAAGAAAAAAATTAATTCAGAAAATCCATATTTTTTTAATCAAATGCACATTATTCCCACTAAATGAAGGATTCCTTATTTTATGATAAGTCTTAAACATCTCCCACAAAATTCTCCACACAAGATACCCATATAGAAATTTCATACATTATAATATTATTTATAACTAGGTGAAATCGAAATATTTTTAAGGGTGAGATAAAATGCTCAGTAAGGGTAAACATAAGAAATAAAAATCAAAACACATAAGTGAGAAAAATATAAACATGTGGGTATGAGAATATAATCAAGGTATGTGAAAAAATTATAAGGAAATCATACCTCATAAAATATGTATAATAATTAATGAATCATAACATAAATATTTTTTACTTAAGAAGTTATAATATAAAATCATAACATTATAAGAATATGGAAACAACATAAAACATGACATCATGGGAATAAGTCAAGCCTTACTTCCAATACAACATAACACAGTGTTCTAGGCTTACTACTCATCCACTATACATGGTATCTCATGAGATGAAAACATTACCCAATTTGTTGGAGGGATGTATAATTATGGGCCCATCCATAATATCATAATATGTACATAAATATGTGTTCTACATAATTAAATAATATATAAATCCATCAATAATCATAACAAGATAAACCCATGGAAATTAAAAGGGTGTCTAATAAAATTAGGTAAATCTATTGGTAAATACCATTCAATTAAGATAATTAAGTATAAATTATTTACACAATATAGATAAATGGTATACATTTTATTCAAAAAATTTCCCAGTAAATAGATTTATGGGTATTTAGGTGAACACCCTTTAATAAAAATAATAAAATGTGGGGTGTTCATAGAGAAATGTCATTGGAAGAAAGGTTATATTTAAACACAGTTTATTATTAAGAAATAAAAATGTATATATAGATCATTTATACTATATATATTTCATTCCCATCAAACCACACATATGTAATAACATGGATAAATAATCAAGGGATTATTTTGACATAGATAAATAATTCCTTAAGGACATTTGAAAATCACTTTGAAAAAAAAGAAATACCCTTTTCTTTTCATAACTTTTAAAAATGAAAATTTTACAAAATATTCGGAATATTATTTACTTTTTAAAACCATTAAAACTTGTAAAGGAATCATAATAATGAATAATATATATATAATTTGTAAAATTGATTCGTGAAAAAAACCTTAAAAAATAAAAAAATCACACTTTTACAAAGAATATAAAAAATGAACCATGTAAAGAATGTAAAAAATATTATTTTAAACCTTTTTATGGAAAGTAAAATGTAGTTTAAAATTTCCATAAACAATAATTTAAGTCTAGAGACAAAATTCTTGAAACATTATAAAGAATATAGACATAGATAATAAATGTTTTTTACCATGAAGAAGAGATAAAAAAACCTTACAAACAATGTAAGGTATGAAATATAAATCCATAATGAAATAAATGATAACATAAATTTATCAAAAATTAAATTAAATTAGTATGTTAGACATTCATGAACACAAATTTTGGTTATAGAAAAGAAAATATAGAATCGAAGGACAAAATTGGAAATGGGTAGAGACTTGGAAAAGAAATACTTACCAAGATTGTAACAAGTGAAGTAAGAATATATTAATGAACAAATTATGAGAAATAAATGTACATCTACATAAAATAATCAGTTTGTATAGTTTACATAATAATAAAATAACATAATACATGAAGGAAGTATATAACTCAATAAAATTTAATTGAGTTAAGGATCTCTTTATGGGCTTGGTAATGAATCAAAATCACCTAGAAATAAATCATGAAAGAGAATACTAGATCACATAAATAAAATTTTATTTAATGTAAAATAATTAAATGGATAGTAAGTAAATAATTTTAAATAATAATAGGTTCATAATTTGAAATATATCTCAAGAAATGGAAATTTAGGCATAAAACCATTAAAAAATGTCCCGAAATACTTGTATGTGTGTCTACCCTCTTGAATAACCAAATAACGTTTATTAAATACTTGTTTCAAAATATTTTTTAGGTATATTTAATTTTATAAGGTATATATATTATCATATTTCATTCATTTAATGTATATGTTTTTTCTCTCATCAACCCCTTGGGGTTGTTAGGTCAATCTCTTCAAAATTGCTTCAGTGTATTAATCATGGTCAAAGAAGTTAAAAAATAGTTTTATAATATCCATAATTATAAAGATATATTTTATTTACCATTCTAGTATCATAGAATTTTTTCAATTCAATAGGTTTTAAAAATATATTCAAATCAATAAAGTGTCTCGGTTTTCTCATTTTAGACAGTTAAATTTATAATAAAAATTTATTTTGAATATTATTAATATAATACTGAATTTATCTTTATGGAATATTAATTATTCATAAGTATCATTTGTATTGATTAAATCCACTTTTAGAACCATCTATATGAGGTAATGGTGAAAATGAAATATTTGTTCATAGAGATGGTGAATCGACCATAACATGGATGACATTTCACTTTCTAATGGGTGGGATAATGGTATATAATGGTTATTATATAAAAAATTACTATAATTAAGTATAAAAATGATAATAATTTGACTATATTTGGATGGGTATAATATAGTTTTATTTTTTGTAAGAAGAAATAAAATTGAAATAACTTAGTTGAAAAAAATTCTTATTCCTTTGATATACTCCTTTAGATCACTTACATGCCCAAAGGGCATTGTTATTTCCCTATGGGTCTAATAAAATTAAAAAATTTATTAAATGCTCAGGAATTCATGGTTATGTAATTAAATGGAAGGTTATAAAACCACCTACTATAAATTGATGTAATCTGTGTATTGAGGTGTTTATCTACCAAATAATAGGGGAAGAAATCCTTAAAATATTTTTAGAAGACCTAAAATCAAGAAAGCCAAAATTTATTTTTATATGAGAATAAATCAAAGATTTCATTTCCAAACTATATAAAGGATGATGAATAATAAGAGAGATGCATGATTAGTGGATCAGGCCTAATGAAATCACCCAAACTTTATGAATATTCATCGATGGAATCTAAGAAGAAGATAAGGGAAATGGGAGAATCACCTAAAAAATCACAAAGAAGAGGGAGAGAAGTTAATATTATAATGAACATATTTATATTTATAAATTAAAACTAATTAATTTGGACTCAAGGCTTACACAGACAATGATCTAGACTGTGAGTATAATCAAGGAGACTATACTGGAATTAGTTTTTTTCTTTCATGGTTTTTTTTCATGGTTACTAGTTTATGATCCCTAGATAAGAAACCTAGTAAGATCTCTAAAAGATTTACATTTTTTGTCCAAACTTCATGAAAATAATTGAAAACATTAAATAACAAAATTACATACATATAAAGGACATTAGGGATTCACAAACTCTCATGTTAGTCTTAATATATTCATTATCCATTTTTTTTAATATGATAACAATTCAAACATATATCATTAGAAATCAGTATATTTGTTCAATGTCTACTAGGAAATAACACATCATCAATGTATATTTTTAATTCATTTTAAAACATTAATTTTTATGTTCTATATCCATTTTTATCATTTATATAACTCGTTATTATATAAATATTAAATATAATGTTAGTTATATAAAATATTTTCTAACATAAAGAACTATATTGGAATTACCATTAACTACTAAACACATATCATCTCTCATATCATCAATTTTATTATTTATCATCTAGAAATAAATTATAATTATAATTATAATAAACTTTTGAAAATATATAGTCTCTTTAAAAATTTATAAATAAAAAATAAATCAAGTATTCTAAAATAAAATGATATCCAGCATAAACCCCCAAACAATATTATGAAAAAAACAATAAAAATTACATAACACTCCCACCCTTGATCTCGTGATCAAAATTTTCTTGATGATCGATGCAGAAATCCTAAATATCAATATCAACACCCAATGAGGATTCAAAACCTAAAACCTTGTGTTTTAGTAAATTTACAATAGATTATTAGAAATTGACTTCAAAATTTTTCTCTTTAGATTTCATTGATGCTTTATAAAGAGATATTTAATTTTCTAGTTTAAGATGAATGTAGTCCAATGATCTTTCGTTTTGAATCGATAAAAACAATTATCACTATATTTTCCATTATTTTCATTACCTTTAGAATATTTTATTATAAATTTTATTCTTCATATTAAATTGGTTATATACTTTATAAGGATATTCAATATGTTTGTAAAAATTTTCTGACCATGACTATTTGGTTTACCATATCCTAAATAATGAATTTGGGGAAATTTTTCATTCAGTTCTGAGAATGATGATGAGTTTTTTGAGAGGATTTTTTATTCTTCATAAAAATATTATTGTTTTCTTTAACCAAAAATAAACAATATATTATCTGAAAATATTTAATAAATCAACATTCTCAATATGTTTATTGAAAGAGTATATTTTATACATGAAAAATAAAATATTTTTTTCCGATATATCATCATTGATAATTTTCCTACCTCATAATTTCAAGTTAGACCACCACCATGCACACTCCACCTAAGCTATTCCATGCCCCAAAAATCTTGTGATCAGAAGATTATTAATAGACTAGAGGCCTGATATCGCAAAGGCCCAATTTTTTTTTAACAATATCCCATTCAAGATTAACAGAACCACTTATATATTTCCCCTACTATAGTACCCACACTAATACAGTCACAGAATAAATTCTCTCCACCTATTTTTGAACCTAGATCTCATGAAGGAATATGGGTTGACTTTACCACTCAGATAAGACCTAAAATACAATAGTGAGATGTTATATTTTTAACAATTTTTCAACATGATGAAGAATAAAAATCATTAATTTTTCAATTTTTTTCTGGAACACATGATTTACATAAACATATTTTTGAGATTCATTGAATTTAATTGAATCTCAGTGTCAAATACCCATTATGTATAATTTCTTAAAAAACATTTAGGGTAAAAAACATGATTTTTGGTAGTTTTATCATCATAATAACATTTTTATGGGAAAAATAATATAAAAATAATATAAAACATAATGTTTTCTACATGTATCTTCCAAGAGGATTTATTTAATAAATAAAATATTAAATTCATAACTTAAAACAAAAGTGCTTTTGAAATTTAGTAGAAACATTTTTGATAATGTGTTTTCAATCAATGAAATTTTCAATAATAAAGAGATTGAAGACACAAAAATAATATATAAAAAACAATATTTTTTTTAATAACTACACTCCTATATAATTTTATGCTATAGTAGATGGTTATAACAAAATTTTTGAATTTTAATGGTAGATAAATTTTATTACTATTAGTGTTTTTTCATCATTGAAACTTATTTTCAATAAAAAACCATCACACACACATCATCACTGAAAACAATGTCACAATTAACTTTATTTATGAATGAAAATTAAAAATTATGTGGAGTGAAATATTTTTAGCAAAAGAAATTCAAATCCATTGAAAATATGTTATGTAGTGTTATTAAAAGTTAATAATATTCTATATTCATCACAAATAAATATTTTTTTTCAAAATTAAAAATTATGGATTTATCCATCAAAAAAATTAATTACAAATAAAAAATAAAAAATAAAAAATAAAAATCATAATAAAAGTAAAAAAATCCATAAATAAACTTAAAAAATATTACATATAGACTTTATTTTACAAACAAAATAATAAATGAGTCAATACGGAACAGGGGGATCAGTTGTAGTATGATTGATAAAAGATAGAGGAAAATATAACCCTAAAATATATGTGAGTAATCATATGTACTCAAACATATTCTTAGTATGTTGATGCTTCTCTTTCTTCTCTCTATTCAACTTTTATATAGTTTCAACCTCAACTCTCAACCTATCCCCATACAGTACAGTAGAAAAATAAAATGTCCTTGTATGAGTTTCCTTCAATCTAGACGATGATGATGTCACTAAAATAAAATAATAATTCATTAGTGTTCATATAAAACCAGTACCAATCACCCATACTTTCTCGATACTAGTTATAATCAACCATATCCATGCCTCCTCATTAAATTATGATGGGCATGATCCATGTACATCATCATGCCTACCATTGGAATGGATTATACTTTCTGGGATGTGAGAGGTATTTACCTCATAAGTCTCCTTTGAATGTGTAATTATAAGTTAAAAGGGGAAATAAATTTATATTTTTTCAATTAAAAAATCCAAAAATAAATATTGACAATGATCAATCACTATCTCTCACGAATAATCCATTTAGTAATGTAATAAGTGTACATACACTTGTACACATTAAAATTTATAATAGGATAAACACCACTAGAATATATAAATTTAACATCTACATTTAGTTTTAATTCTATATATAAATTAATAATTAATGTTACTTACCATCTACTGATGATGAAAAACAAAATTATGACTCACAGCTCTATGTGTGACATCTTGTCTCACCCAACTCTATCAACCTATATATGATCTCCTCTTGAAAGTATTATATTTATATTATGTGTTAGATCCCTCCAAAGTATGGGAAATGATGTAGTCGGGTCAATTATCCACATGAGAATCATCAAATATGGTCATAAAATCTCTCTGCATAGCTCTCCACCTAATGTTTTGTAAAAACTAAGGGAAATGATCACATCTGCAAGCTTCTTGTTCCTCCCACAAGGAGGGTCTCATGCGATCCTTGGTAGTATAACATAATCCTTACAATTAATTGGTAATAATAAGTTATAAATTAAATAAATTTTAAAGAAAAAAAATTATTTACATACCATCTATTTATCGAATATGTGATGATGTATATCGATGGGAACCTCATCCCATGAAACCCATGGAGAAAAAAAATAGTTCATCAGAATCTTAACTACCTAACCAATAGATAGATTTTGAAAAACAATGAAAATATAGAAGAAAATTAAAATAAATAATGAATGAAATAAATTATTGATAATTAAATAAAAATATATATTTTATCTTGCTACATGAAACAATGTTTCAAATAAATAGATGGGTGCCACTCACCAATAGGTTCCAGAATCTTCAATCTAGTAGGGTCTAAACCCCTCCTAGTCAATGTTGTAGCTACAGTATCCCCACTATGTGACTTAGATAATGGAACAAGGGGGAATCATTGGGTAGCTCTTCCACGACCAATCCACACATCAGATTATAAAAATTGTTTTGATAAATCTAAAACATAAAAATAAAATTAACTATTAATAATTATCAATACAATAATAAAATATTTAAAAATGATATATATTTATTAATAATAATTAATTTATACTCATCAATATTATATTAACATGTAACACATCATTATTCATCATCATCATCCTCTTTATATTTTTCACCATATCAATCTTCATCTTCTCTATTAGCGTCATCAATTTCTATAAGATATTCAATTTTATAATTACCTAGTATTTAAAATTAATTGATAGTTATATCATCTATATTATTATAACTATCAACCCTTAATTTCAAATTCTCATCCATGATATTTTTCTCTTTGAGTAAGATATGTATTCAGTGATGTCACTAGAAAAAAATAAATATTTTTTAACTCTATGATACCATTATAGATTTAAATAAACTAATTTTAATGATATTTTACTTATATTACACTCTAAAAATCATTTAAATATCCCATAGAATCAACATAATTTCTATAATAAACTTTATGTGCTTAATATGCCAATTTAAATGGTTCATTTGTTGTAAGATCACTTCAATACTAAATGTAAACAACTTTATTACATATATGAACATGAAACCTTCAATTAGTATCATACCAATGATATTTAAAAAAAATTACATAGATTTTTCTTAGATAATACAACTTAATTATTTCATACAAGATGATATGAAATTCAATTTAACATTATTTGTGATGGGGTCCTTTTAAATAAAAATCACAATTTATTTACTTTTTGACTTGCTATATGTGTGTGTATGATATCAAAATCCATTATCCACATAAGAATTATAATATTTTACCAATTTATATATTGTTATACCTAGTGCGTATAATCAACTATCAATTCTATTTCCATATTATGATACATGAAAATTTTTATATTAATTATTATTATAATGAATGGCATTTTGATTTCATATATATGGAAGAAAGAAAATTTAATGTACCATTCATTAACACCAAAAAAATAATTATGTTTTAAATTTTATTCTAGACCATATAAGCTAACTTTTGTGGAGGAGTAGGATTTCAAGGGTTTGGGAGCTATCCCATGGTGGAACCAAAAGTGTTTAGGGTTCTTCTAAAACTATGGCTCTACCGCACTTCATGGGTTTTAATATATTTTTGAAAAGGCCATGTCAAGAAGCAAGTTTTATTTCAAAGGAAAATCTGAGGTCTATCAAAGGTTCCTTGACTAGGGATAGTAGAATGGGTGAGACTGTGGATAAAAATTTGGATTATGGTAAGAATTTTCTAGCATCGTTCACAGATTCCTCCACTAGAATAATACTCAGGAAGGGTTCATTGGCTCATGTTTAAACCAAACTGGAGGCCTTTTAGAGTGGTTTTCCATGGTAAAAATCCCTAATTGTGAGGATATTCCTCCCTAATGGTGATATTACATCAAATCTTTATGATATGGTTTAGATTTTTTAATTTATCTAGGAGTTCTAATACTAGAGGTGTGACTCCTTAGGCTATGGATTTTTTTATTTCATTTTTTCTTTGAATGAATCCAAGATATGATAAAGGAGTTAAGATTATTTGTTCTTGAAACATGGCTCACTCTACCTACACAAATGGTTTATAGACTATAATGTTTCAAAGGTGAGGAATAATTTTTCCCAAGTATGGGTAAGATTGCATATCCTTAATTGGATTCTTTATCACCAAAAGATCTTGTATGATATTGGCATGGTAATTGGGGTACCTATCCTTCTTGATATAGGGATAGAGAATGTTTTCTTTGGTCAATATTCCATAATTTTGGTTGAGGTTGATCTCAGTTCTACCTTAGTTCATGGTGTAATTATCTCCACCCCTTATAATTATATTCACAATATTATTATATATTAGAAGCACCAGAGTTTTTGTACCACTTGTATAGTTGTTGGTAATTTATTATAGGACTACCATAATAATACCTCATGTGATTCTTATGGTTTAAAGGGTTAATTTTTCAAAGATGTGTAATAATAGATAAAAAGGGAAGCTTATAGGGGTGTCTAATTCTTCTGTTTTCTTGGCTATGCAGAGTAAAGTTGAGGGTGCTTCTTAGAAGAGTGGATCCTTGGAAAAGGACCTGGTTCTAAATAGGGAGGAACTTGTTATTTCCAAGGCTGGGATGGGGTTAGGAAAAGAGAAACCTAGGGATCCATCTATGTCCTAGTAAGATATTATATAGGAGGCTATTGATTCCCATCATACTCATTAGGATCGTGATTTGAGTAGTGTATTGGTAAACTCTCAATAGCATAGACCTATGGTTGAAAAAAAGGGAGGAGAAGCACATTCCCTATTTTAGAGATGTTATTTCTCATATACTAGATGATTATAGGTTGGTTAAATATATGAATGGTCAATTAGATTTTGTTTTCCAAGTAAAAGTCTTGGAAAATCATCAATTATAAATAGAACACAAATTGTTCACATCTATGGGAAATATGGGTAAGATGAAAGATAATTTACATTAAGAAAGGATTTTAACTCTAATTGGGGTCATATTTCACCACCACATGATAAGAATCTGGAATTGTTGGTAAAGCTCTTAGTTTGTCCTATCTCTTATAGGATGTATGAATCTAAGGGAAGTCAACCTGATGGACAGTCCATTGGATAGTCTAGACTTCTGATTAAGGGAGCTTCAACTAGTATGGTCACAACCTTGATACATCCTATTCATCTTCTAGGTGCATCAGGTGACCTCTTGTCTGGTAAATTAAATACTTCATTGAATGTTTCTATAGATCAAAGTCCACATATTTGTAATAAGGATAAAAATCATGTCTCTTGGATTAATTATGATAGGGTGGCTTCATCTGGAACCTCTAGAATTCTCATGAAACTCGATCCAGTAGATGAAGATCTTTTGGACCCAATATTATATCAAAATTTTGGGATCTTTAATCCTTAATTATATAAATTTTTACAAGTTCTAGATTAATTGGAAGGTGAGCATGGGACACTAGTCATTATATTGATCAATTATCTTATCATGAAAACCTTAGTAAGGAACATGTGTCTACTTACAATCACATTATAGTGATACACAAACATAATAATATTTATTTCCTATATAGTAAATATGAGGACAATAATAACCCTCTTGAGATTCATGCCTCAATGATAAAGGATGGTGGTAGTGAGTATGCATCACGTGATAACCTCTCTAAGTGAGAAGAGGTTTAGGAAGTTGTTTTTTAGATCAACTCAAAAGGATCAAGAGACCCTGATGGACCTTGGAAACATGTAAAGACTTATAGAATAGTCTAATATCCAAAATGTTGAGGTTATAGGTGTATTAAAGTTAATTGGGGGGCTCAGATAATGAGATCCTTGATATACAAGCTAATATTATTAAAAATATTGTTCTGTGATTGATCTTTTTCTAATGAGGAAAATTTTATTTTCTCTCAATCCATCCTAATTTCTTTGTTTTCTGTTTCTAATAAAGGGTATCAGAACCTATCCTATTATAAAATCTATAAAAAATCTATAAACATTTAATTTTGGAGAAAATAAATAAATAAATAGGAGAACATATTATATAAAACATGAAATTTCATTACAATTGAGTAGAACATATGTATAAGCCATTTATTGTTTGATATATGAAATATGTCATTCATGTTCACCACCAAAACTACATTCTTGTTGATTAAATATGTATAATAAATTATTTTTCTCATAATATACATTTTACTCATTATAAAACATTTAATTATGTTTTAACATGTATTTATATTGAAAATAATAAGAGTATAAATTTAAAATTTCCTCTTACTGGTAGGCCTTTATAATTAACCCTTCAAATAATTCTTTATTGTATACATTTTTCTCTAATTTTTATATACATCACTCAAATTTTAACATCCATAAAAAATATAATATCACTCAATATTTTTCTTTATATGGTAAATTTAATATTAAATGTTCTATTGAATCAAAGAAGTTCAATGGAAATATTTTTTAAAATTTATAAAAACATACAACAATAACATCTTACAGCTTAGTCAATGTATCATAGTCTAATGAAGAAATATAAAATTCAGAAAAATATGATAATTCAATCAATATATCCCAAATTGATGAATTCAATAGCCCTTTCAGAATAATAAGAAATAATCATTCCATAATGACATGAAAATATTGATTGTTGAGCATTGTAATATGTCCATTTCTTACATTACATGCTAAATTATAAGTATATCCATAAGGGGACATCAAATATTCAATACACTAATATATTAATGAATGATTTTATTTTATAAGTGAATAATATAATTTTTGATTCATTAAATGTTTTGATGTGCTATTATCAAATAACTCTAGTTTAGGATGCCTATAAATTTTTTCAAGATATATTATGCCTTTATGGTATTTTTTTCTTTCTTGGCATGTCTAGGACAATAAAAAAAATGTTATAAAAAATTTTATTCTCAATATGCATGATATCTCAAAATTGATGCAATAATGAATTAATCCAATGTGGTAAATCTCAAAAATAATACTTCGCTTTTCCCAGTTGTGATCTCTCTCAAAACCACTAATTTTTTATTTGTTTACTGTTGGTAAAAAAGTAATAGGAAGTAATGAAGACATGATAGTTTCTACCTGAATACCTAAGATCATTTTGAGAGATTTATATCTTTCAATCTTACCTTAAAATCTTAATTTCTATTTCTTTGAAAGGGATGATCAGTATGAATAAATATTTAATATAAGTCAAAAGAAACAAGGTCTCTTCAATTAATATGCATAATTTATTTATTATCACCCATTTAGTACAGATAGGATTTAGTTCCAAGTGTATTCCATATAGATAAAATACCAAATGTTTGAATTTAATTTATTTTACACAATAATTTTTCTCTTAGTGTAAATTTTTTTTGTGCAACTACATCATATATATTTATATTGTCACTCCATAATAATTTCAACTCATAAACAAATTATTTCAAAAAAACATTGATATTATTCTTTGGATGACCTAGAATTAATAATTTCACGTAAATATATGGTTCTTTCACCAATATATGAGTTAAGTTATATGATGTTATAAAATTAGGCCAAAAATAATATTGACTACCATAAGAACCAAAAGGAAAATAACCCTCTATAAAAAGAACTAACCATAAATTAAAAGGTTATAAAGAAAAATACATATGTAATTAATCAAATTGATTCCATGAATAACCACTAAAAGAATTATTTAAGGTTATATTTATATAAATTTTAGATTGATACCATGTCATGAAAGAAGTCATGTGGTTAGACAAAAACTTTTTCTACAATCTAAGTGTAATTAATAAATATTGGACTTTATACCCTAAAACCTAGTGACATTTTACTTTTGATTAACATAATGTTAATAAATATCTTATCACATGATGAGTTTTCTTCTACATAACCTTAATGTGATAATTTCCATAGTGAATTTTTTGCATCAAAAGGTTATAGAAATTCCCTGTTATAGTGAGAATATATAAATTCTATGAAAATATTCTTAAACATATGTCATATGGTCTAGATGAAATCCATATAAACGGACATATACGATGTTTTACTACAATGTGTTAGGGGTTTATAATACATTGATACTTATTCTCATAAAGTTCTTAATTGGTAATCTCTAAGAAATTAGGTTATGAAGATAGACCCACCAATAGGAATTACATATGTTAAATGTATCATTATATATCCTATATTTGGTGTGTTTATTAGTTCTTATTCTTG
This sequence comes from Viscum album, assembly GCA_963277665.1. NCBI lineage: Eukaryota > Viridiplantae > Streptophyta > Magnoliopsida > Santalales > Viscaceae > Viscum > Viscum album. The sequence continues at coordinate 1,068,878,425 of OY728121.1, read as the reverse complement.
ATATTATTATTAATATATATCAAGAATTTTTTATTTTTATTTATTAACAAAAATTGTGACAACATATGCTCATAGAAAAGTATGATATATTGGTTGTGTCATAAGTGATATGACATTAATTGAATAAATCTAGAAATTATTTGTCCCTAGCAGGTTATGGAAGGTGATATCTATGGAAATTTGATTGAAATGGAATCATATGATTAGATTTATGGTCATAGTAGTTCATCAATGAGTTAATTTCAAAGGGTAAAATAAAATAAATGATGAATATAGGTTGATTATACAGGTACTAAACCTACTTGATGAGATATCGAGATAAAGGGATTATCTTACACAAAATCATTTTTATGATGTTGTTATATTTACAAAATTAACTTATTTTTATGGTCAACATTACTTGAAAAATTATTAAACCCAAAGTCTAAAATAATATTTATTCCAAATCATAAATTCAAATAGAATTTAACTATGATTATAGATACACTTACTGTGTGACCCTCTAGTTATCTTTCGTAGTGGCATTATATGAACTTTCCTAAAGTCTAAGATCAACATCTACCAAGAAGAGGAAGATCTAGAGGTATGGAAAGAAAAAAAATAAGTATGTTTTTCATGTGGAAAGCAAGGCCATCGGAAGAGAATCTACATCCAAAAACAAGGGGAAGATAAAAGTGCATTTATTATAAACTATAATATTTTAATATGTATTTATTGGGTATTAAATACATCTTTTGGTTCTCAAATCTATATCTAAATACAGTAAACAAGTAGATTCAAAAATATTTCCAGAGGAGAAGTGTATTTTCAAGCATCCAATGGTGCGAGGATGGATACTCTATCCTTTAGATACTACTACCTTTTATTCCAATAGAAATTATATTGGTTTTAATATATTTTTATTGTGTACTAACTGTTACCAAGAACATAATTTATGTATACTTCCTAGATAAAAATGGTTTTATTTTAAAATTTAGAAATAAAAGTTTGTAATTTTATAAAAATAATATATGTTATGGAATAGAACATTTAAATAACAGTATTTATTTATTAAATTATGAAAAATAATTTTTGTAAATTGATAATGAATTATGTTCACATGACTCATACAACACTGAGCTATGAAATCACCATATTAGACATATAAAAAATATGTATTTGATAAATCTCTATTAGGATGGTTATTTAGACTCTTTTGAGATAAAGCCACTTAAAAGATTCCATGCTTGTTTATAAGAAAAAATGACCAAACCGCCATTCATTGGACATGGTGAAAGGGAAACAGTGCTTCTAGGATTGGTATAAATTGATGTGTGTAGACCATTTCTAGCATAATAAATAGGTGAGTATTCTTACTTCATAATTTTTACTAATTACTTGAGTATATATGGCTATGTCTTCTTGATGATCTATAAGTTCTATTCCTTTGAAAATTTCAAATAATTCAAGAATAAATTAGAGAATCTACTTGGAAATAAAATAAAGAATCTTTGATCGAATCTATGTGGTGAATATATTAACCAAGAGTTTAGTGACTTTATATGGGATTTTGGGATTCTATCTCAACTCACTCTACCTTAAACACCACTATGGAATAGTGTTAGTGAAAGGATGAATTCTACCTTTCTTGACATGGTAAGGTCGATGATGTGTCATATAGGTCTTCCATTATACTTTTGGTCATATACATTACAAATTGTAGAATACACACTAAACTGAGTACCAACTAAAGTGGAAAATGGAATTCCCTTTGAGATATGGATTAGGAATAAACATATTTTATCGCATACACATGTATGGGGTTGTGGTGAAATTTTTAGGGCCTTATTGAGAAAAAAAATATCACCTTGGGACACAATGTATCTTTATAGGGTATCCCAAGGAAAAAAAGATACTACCTATACAATCCCTCAGACAAGAAAGAAATTTTTTTCATACAAGCCATATTTCTTGAGAGGGAGCACATCCTCGAGAAGGATAGTGTGAGAAAGATTGACTTTAATGAAGTTTATTCTCAATATGCACAAGAGTTTGTGCCGGAATATATTCTATAGGTCCCTATGGAGGATTTTATTCTGAAAACAAAAATACTACATAGGATAACCATATAGGAAAGATAACCGAAGAGATATGGTTTTCTAGTAATAGAATATGGAGACTCGTTATTAGTTGAAAATAATGATCCTTTTTCCTATAAATAGGTAGTAGAGAGCTCAGAATCTACAAGATGGAAAGAATCCATGCATTTTAAAATGGGTTCCATGTATCAGAACCAAGTTTGGGTGTTGGTTTATCTAACAGATGATGTAAATCCCATTGTGTGTAAATGGGTATTCAATATAAAACTAGACATAGAGGGTAAAATAAGTACCTATAAATAAATTCTAGTGACTAAAGGGTTTAGATAGCCTCAAGTAATTGACTAAAAAGAAACATTTTCTCAAGTTTTCATGTTTAAATAAATTATAATTCTACTTTCTATAATGGTTTCCCATGACTATGAAGTTTTGAATATGGAGGTCAAATAGAATTACTTAATAAGAAACTTCAAGAAGATGTCTATATGACAAAAACAGAAGGGTTTATGACTCTAGGTGATTCCAAGAGAATTTTCCAAGTTTCATTGATCCATTTATGGATTGAAGTAAGTATTTAGGCTATGGAATATTTGGTTTGATGAAGCTATAAAATAATTTGGTTTCATTAAGAATGAATGTGAACCATTTTTTACAAGTGATTTAGTGGGAATGATTTCATTATCCTAGTATTATATGTTGATGACTTCTTTCTTATTAGAAATGACATACCAGTTTTATAGTCTATTAAGGATTGGTTAAACAAGTGTTTCTCTATGAATGACATATGTGAAACAACCAACATTATATGGATCAAGATCATTCATGATAGATCCAAGAGGTTTATTAGACTAAGTCAAGGTACATGCATTAACTAGATACTAAAGATATTTAGTATGGAATAATACAAGAGGGGATTGGTTATAATGTTATATAGTATACATCTTTACAAGAAATGTGTCCTCAAACACAACAAGAGAAATATAGGATGAATAAGATCCCATGCACTTCTATAATAGGATCAATCATGTATTATATGTTAAGTATTGGAACTTATGTTTATTATGCATTGAGTATGGTAGGTAGATATCAAGATGATCTAGGTGAATAGAATTGTTCTGTTGTTAAAGATATCATTAAGTATCTAATAAGAACTAAGGATATGTTCCTGGTGTATAGAGGAGATGAGAAGCTAGTCATCATGGGTTTTACTAATTATATTATTTTTATATTAAAATAATCTAAAGTCATAATCAATATATGCTTTCAGTCTCCACAAAGTTGTGAGCTAGAAGAGTTCAAAGCAGCTAGTTTTCATCGATTCTATAGTGGAGTCTGAGTATATAGAAACATATGATATATCCAATGAAGTTCTTTTGATACAAAATTGATTTCATGAGATCGATATGGTACCTAGAAGTAAAGACCATATCACATTATATCATGATAATCCTATAGTGGTGTCTCTTGAAAAAGATACAAGGTTACACCAACAGACAAAGTATATACTTTGTAAGTATCATCTCCTGAAGAATTTTTCTCATAGGGGTGAAGTTGTAGTAAAAATATATTCTATATAAGAAAACTTGCTGGACCCCTTGACTAATGAATTATCTAAGTAGAAGCATCAGTATCATGTGAGATATAGAAGACTAAAAGTTATTAGTAATTGGTTCTAGTGAAAGTGGGAGTCTGTTGGAGTTTGTGCCCTAGAACCAAACTCTATATACTTTACGATTACCTGTAATCATATTTTTTAATATTAATAAACTACTTATCACTTAATGATTATTCTTATGTGTAAAATAGTATGTGATAATCTCATAAGAGTAACTGTCACACTTAATGGTCATAATAGTCCCCTATTACCATGAGAAAATATAAGTTTCATGGAAGTATTCTTAAATATATTTTCTATAGACTAATGAAATTATTTGAGGGACTAAAATGATACATGCTATCAAGGTTGGATACTCATAATACTTTGAGGCACTTAATAATGGTGTACACCATAGGTAATTTCCAATGTAGGGGATTATGAGAACAAGACCCACCAGTAAGAAATCCACATTTATATGTCTCATTGGATGTTCTAATCTATGGATGTGTGTATTGGTCCTTATAATTTAAGATAATTATTAATGGATGTTATTATCCCTATACTTTTATGTATCGATGAAAACCATGATGACATATGTTCACAGTAAAGTAGGATATGTTGGGTGCATTATGATAAATATTCCATTAATAAATAATGTGAGAAAAGGATTTTTCAATTCCGTTCTTTAACAGAATTTTATATCTCAGTCCCTTTGATGAAAATTATATAGCCTAAATTAATATATACACATCATGTATTATAGGAAAGTTAAAATTATGGAATGTTGAATAAAGATACATCAATCATATAAGTTGATGGCACCAGCATGAAACCTAATCGATTATAAATATCATGATAAAAGGATTATATTAAACGATAAGCATCTATATGATATTTTATGTCATTGAGACGTTAACTTGTTTCTCTATGGGTTCCTTATAATTTTTATATATGATATCATTGGAATTTGGGATACTTTTCCTATTGTCACTAAAAAATAGTCCTAGAGATTCACACACTATGTGAATCCAAAACTTCAGTTAAATAATATTATTATTTATTATTTAAAAATTTGAATAAATACAATTCCCATACATGGTTTAATAATTATTCATATTTTCTTGATCTCACATATTTTGTCACTAGTTATTAAAAAAAATATTTTGTGAGTAGAATATTTAATAAATTTTTATTTTTTATTTAGTGAATATAATTTTTATTTATTTATTAGAGAGTAATAGAGTGATATTTATTTATTAAAAAAATATTATTTATTCAAGGTCTAATAAATATTTTGGAGGAATGACTTACTAAGTTTAATAGTATGGTAAGAAATAATATATATTGAATAATATTTTAATAAAATAATATTTAATTTAATTCATGAGTTTTTCACATGTTAAGAAATATTATTATTATTATTATTATTATATACATGGGGTTATAAAGTGATTGAGAAAAATAATAAGGGAATATATGAAATTATTATTTTCTTACCCTTGAGATATATAAACTCAATTATATTATTTCTTAAATGGTTTCATTTCATTTTGTTGTGAATAATGACATTTGAAGATAATTCTTTCAAAACCCTAGAGATATCCCTCTTCAATAATTCTATTAAGAATGAAGAGAGTTCTTTATCTACCACCACTCTCAAGTTTATAGAGATAAAAATTATTAGTGTGAAAAATTATAATCAATGATAATAAAATTAATAATAATAATAATAAATATATATTTCCTTCTGTATGTTTGAATGGTGAATGATCATGAGTTAAACCAACCAATATAAATTTTTATTTATATAATTTATTTATATTTAGGAAATGGTGTTATAATTTGTAATTATAGTTTTAATCTAATTATTGATGGTCTATGTATTATCCCTCTCTATTATAATGTAAGTATATGTGTACCCATGGTTTAGTTTATATATCATACTTCACTTGGTACCAATTATATGTATGTGAGTAACATTATAAAAAAATGAGATTCTAAAAGAGTTAAGTAAATTAAATTCTATATTTTAAGATAATACAAACAAGATGACTCAAAGGAGAATAGTGTATGCTTCAACCTAAGACAAGAGACAACTCATGGATATTTCCCCTAGGTATGGGTTGGTCTATCATTATTTGATAAACCAATTAGTTGATAATAACTCATAATCATGTCGCATATTTGTATATGAATTTTTAATTATGTTTTTATGTTATCAAATATATTAGAATAATTAAAAAATATTAAATAAAATTAGTAAATTATCATAAGGTGATTGATCATGGGATGTCCAACAAATTTATGTTTGAATTTATTTATTAATTTTCATAACTATATGGTTTTATAATTTTTATAAATTTAATTATTGATGATTTTTTCATCATCCCTCTCCAATATTATGTAAGTACTTTAATTTCTAGGGTCAATTCTATGTATCACGATATCCCTATAACCCTAAACTTGTAAGTGGGTGACATTGAAAAAATAGGGATTCCATAAGAGGTGAGATAGTTCAACTAAGGGTCTAAAGTTAATATAAATAAGATAACTCAAATAATAATATTTTATGGTGCATCTTGAGTCAAGAGAGTCCTAAGAGGATTTCCCCCAAGGTCTGAGTTTTTTTACCATCTCTTAATAAACCAATCAATAGATAAAATATTTAGATCAAGTCACGTTTATTTTGGATTTTATGGTTAATTATTGATTAATATAATCATGAAGAATAATTAAAAAAATGACTTAATAAGTTTTATTTATAGGTAATTATGTTTTCCTATATATATTTCAATAGAGATTTAAATAACAATGTTAATGGTATCAGTTAAAATTTACAATTAGAAAAAAAATTAATATTTGAAATTTTACAACATTAGAATATATGTGTACTGGGATTCATAATTTCTTAAAACTAATAGTTGAGAATATAATAAAATTAATCACTTATATACATATTTAATCTATTTTTTGATTATGTAATATAGTGTATCCTTTTCTTGAGGTTAAGTAATGGGTGTAAGCATCATCATTGTTCATAAAATAGTTTATAAATGGTTTGATAAAATTATATATTCAAAAATATTTTATTTAGGAATGTCAACCTACTGTTATATATCCTAATTATGGGAGATCGATTTAATTCAGTCCTTCCCAATAATATGATACAATTTAATATCATATGAATGTGATAATTAGGAATCTAGATCCACCTACATCTAGGTATCTAATAATAATTTTTTATAATTATTAACATGGTGATAAAAATGTGGAGAGAACCATAAGCAACATACCTTTGGATACTCCATATATAATGGAAGAGAACTTCACTAATGAGGAAGTATGTGACAATGGTATGAGAGGTTAGATAATTGAAAAAGATATGGTAATGGATACATTTCTCTAATTGGGTACTCCATAATCACCTACAGTTAAACATACTCTATTTTGATTTTAATAGTGGGTGAAATGTCATGAATGATAAATTTTTATTGGGATTTATTATAGTGATTATATAATTTATAAGAATCATATTAAATAGATATGTAACTATGAAAAATATTTTATATATTGGAAGAGAGTATAGAAGAAAAAATATAATGAAAATGAGGAACCTAAATGGATTAATGGATCTGATATTCTATTTGTTCTCAATATAGTTATAAATATATTTTTATGAAGGAAATTCAAGGTATGTTAACAATGAGTGATGGAGGAAGATCCTAATGAAGAACATTAATATGTTTCACATAAATTAATGGGTAAATAATAGAGAATATACTTGGTGATAATCCCTAAAATCTTATGATTGTAGATCTAGTTTGTATACAAATATGGAAAGTTATGATTGTAAGTTGATAGAATTTTCATCAACGGTTTTAGAAGGCTTGAGGAGAAGTTATCTTATTGAAATAGTTTGAATATTTAATTAAAATAAAGATTAAAATATAATTGAATTTGTGAGAGAACGTCTTTGGAGTATTACGATTGAAGGTTTTTGAACACAATGATTAATAACACATGGATAAAGGTTTGAAGAGGCTTATGAGAATTTGGAATTAAAGTTGTAGTAAAGTTTATTGAAATGCTTTTAATTGAGTAATTGTATCACTATAGGAAAAAGGGAATATATTGGTGGGTTTTTAGTGGTAGTTTGATCAATCACCACTTAATAAATTCACCTTTATTTCATGGTGGTTTTTTAAAAATTCCAACAAAATAATTAAAAAAACACCCCCACCCACCCTGATCCCTCCCTTTCCCTTTTTTCCTGGAACCCTCCCTTTCCCCCAACATCTAGTAGTTTATTCAGTAAGGTGTGTCCATATATGATCTCTCCAATGAGGTATAGATATCCCAGTGGTGATTGAGCCCTAAATGTTCCCTTTCCACCTTCCCTTTAGCCCTTCCTTTCCCCCTCCCCAATCCCTCCCTTTCTCTTGGTGATGTTTGTGCTCTCCAACGAGGTGTGGGCTATCTAGTGATGTGTGAGACCTCTAATAAACTACAGTCATCCCAACAATAAGATAGGTTCTAAGAGATTCAATATCCTTATATAGTTTGAAGGTATAATTGGTTTTCAATGATATATACCTAATGTTATTGTTCTTTCATTGATAATTTCAAAAGTACAAACCAAGTACTTAGATATTACTCGTAAATTTTTTTCCTACTTAACATGTTTTTTCAAATTATTTAATATTCTTAAATATTTTTGAAAGTAATCTATATTAATTATTTGGTTTCTAGATCTAGTTTGACACATTATTATTAGGGAAAAATAAAGTATTACGAGTCTTGGATAATCAAAACCCATATTTAATTTTTTTTATCGGCGACGTTTGATCTCACCTTATAATTTTATATTTTTTAATATAAATTATTTTTGAAAATTGAAAATTAATTTTAAACATTTATTTCAAGCATTGAATAAAACCTATTTTTTTTATTTTATATCCATGTGAGGTTTCAATTTGGATAAAACATGTCTTCTAAATTTTGAAAATAGTTTTTTCCTAATTTTCATATGCCTCAATTTGTGTAAATGGTGGTGTCAATAGTGACACTTTAGATTATAGAATGGGTTATAGGGACCCTTAAATGTTGATAATGGTCTATTTTTGGTTTTTTATAATTTTTTTGGGGGGGTGTGCTTCAGGTATCTTGAATCTAATGGTTTTTAGTGTTTATCTCTTGTGCATTATTATATTTAAATTTATTTTTATGGTTGGAGTGTTTAATTTCTAAAAAATAAATGTTATACTTGTTTTAAAATATATGTTATGAGAATTTTTTTACTTTTTAAAATGATAGTAATTCCAAGGAAAACATTATTTAGTGATACGATTCAATTGACCCCAGATGTTTCTCCCACCATCCAAACATCGTTAACATTTCCTAATCATCCCTTGCATATTGTATCTAACACACCCTATTGATCCCTCCTGACAACATCAAGAATTCCCTCTATCTCCCTCCCAAGGGTAGCTGGAATGACCTCTAGATCCCTCTCAAAAATATGTGGTACACCCTTAATCTCTCTATCAATAGAATCTATCATGGTTCCTATATATTCATTAGGTTGTTTAAGAAATTCTCATTCACTGAGGGAGCTAGTGGTTACATTAGTTACCTTTTCGGTATATTAGAGGGCATGATTATATGTATAAAATTTAATGTGAAAAAACTTATTAAGTGTTTGTATATTAATAGATTGTTTTTTCATAAAAAATACAGAAAATAATAATATAGAGACAAAAATTGATAGTTTAGAAGTATGGAATATAAATAGAATGAATATAGTTGTATCATTTGACGGTTTCAGGGTTCCAACAGAGGATGTTGTGAGATTATTTTTTCAAATCATAGGTTAGTTGTCTTGTGAGCCAGTGTATATATAATAATTCACTGGAAGGTGTTCCTAGAGAGTAGTGAAAAGGTTTTTTTAATAGTAATCACCGATACAAACAAATGATATTGAATAATATATTATTATATTGATATCATATTATATATAAGTATATACCTATTAATAATTACTTTTTCTTTATTTCAGGAAGTGTCCATGAAAAATGCATTGATCACAGTGAAATAGATTATCCCTCACACATCTAGTCAAAGAGATTTTCAAAAAATATATCTAATGTGGAAATATTTTAATTAATTCCCATATTTATATTATAATATTATGTGTTTCACATTTTTAAATATTGATTTATCTCTTTTTCATATAGATGAATAAGTTAGGGAGATGAGTTACTCAAGTGGAATTTTGGTTAGATGTCCATATCAAACTTTATGGTAGTTATGTGAATAATCCTACCAAAAAACATGGGGTATAAATTTCTATTCATCATTACTTTTTCATTCCATAAAATATATTATATAGTGTGAGATTTTAGAATCTTCTTCATATTCCATGCAACCTAAACGTGTTTCTATTTATGATAGTGTTTGAAATATCACCCCATTAATCATAATTAATGTGTATAACTAATTTATTTGAGGCATATAATAATCTTTATTATCATTGATTAAAATATTTAACCTAGAGGTACAACCCAATGTATATCCTTCCCTTTTATTTATTTAGGCACAACCACTAAGGCATTTCCTTTAGTTTTTTATTGAATTTTGGAAATGTGGTTTATTGGTAAAAATTATTTCTTTTCACGGGTTAATTTTAGTTATATGTTTTGAATATAAGGATGAAAATTTTTGGGTTTTGAAAATAATATGGTTGGGTATGGAATACAACCTTTTTATTACACAACTTTACATGACATTTTTCAAACAGAGGATCTTTTAATGTTTAGTGTCTTGGAAATAAGGTACATAATACATGAAAAAATAAAACATTCTTTTAATCAACTTTAAAGGATTATTTAAATTTTAATCTAATGTAAAATTACTACATATCATAACTTTTGGACATATATCAAAGGAAAGGGTGAGTAGAAGGTCTAGTAATGGAAAACAAGTGAAACAATTTACATGCAAACTTGAGCAATATCAATTAGAACATGAGGAATATCATAATGGTGTGATAAATAAGAATATAATAATAATATATTCAATAATAAATTGAAAATTTGGAAATAAAATTTAATTTAGATAATCATAATCATATCTCCAAGGTCCATCCCCAAGGTGTCATAAAAATTACCAAGGTTATTCACCAAGGTATCCTAAAACTTGTCATCTCTAGAGATTAATTTATGTACCCAATGAATTGGAGTGATATCATGGTGAAACCTTAATATGAATTTATTTTCATGTTATCAACATATATAATAATAAAAAATTTCATAAATAACACATATAGAATAAAAGAAATGGGTCTCATATCAAAATCATGGCGTTTTAAAATGTGATTAAAAAGATGATCATTATGTCATTTGTAACCCATGGAAAGGGAATGAGGGTTTTATAAATATAAATTCCAGAATAAATAAAATAATTTTTATGTATTCATGAATAAATATGGAAATGAAATAGGTTTTTTTATTCAAATAAATAAAATAAAATAATTTCTTGAGAAAAAGAGAGATATTTTGAAATGAAAATTCTGGAGATAACAGGTATGAAACATAGTTTTATAAAACATTAAAAATAGAAGGTAAATGGGTAACCAATTCATAAAAGACTTATAATAAATTATAGAGACCGAATAAAATGAAAATAAGAACATGGTATGGAAATTTGAAATACATACAACATAAAAGAGAACTTGAAAGGAAAAGAGAAGTTGGGAATTCCCTTACCTTGAAGAGTACCTTCTAAAACTCTAAGATTGGGACCCTGAGGGCTTGAGGACACCTTTGGAGGACTCCTTGGGAGGTAATATTATTATAACTTCGTGGATAATGATTTTAGAATGAAAGTAAACGAAAGAATGGGTGGATATTTGTTGTAAAAGAGTTGCATTTTTTATTAATTTCAAAGGACACCTCATTTGTAGTATTTGCAAATCCATGGGCTTACCCATGGTATTTTCAAATGGTATTGGCCACTTGGGGAACCTCATATCATATTTTAATGTAAAATTGTAGACCAGTATTATTAAATAATTATTAAATCATTATTACATCATTAATGATGTCATTAAACACACCAAAAACTCACAACTTTATTTTTATTATTCACTGAAAAACAAAACAATTTATAAAAATATCGTAAATTCATTGTAACCTAATATTGATATTCTGAATTAAAAAATGAAATTTAATTTACCTTAATAAAACTATAAATATGATAAATTTAATTTTTAACTATAAAAATACTTGATTATTAAAAATAATAGAGGATAGAAAATGCATAGTGACATGCATAGAAAAATTTTCAACACTTGAAACAAAATATATTTTATCATTTGTAATGAAAAAGGAGTGTTTTTATAGCACTATTTCATTATAATAAACATTATTAATAAATCCTTATTTTAATATGATAATTTATAACATTCTAAAAAGTACAATTTTTAGCCAAAAATCAATTTATCAAATTCCATCTCAATTTTGAAGAAAAACTATTCTTAAAACAGAAATGATGAAATAAAAATTTTAATAAATAATTGGATTATATTTTAAGTAACTAGGTACTTGACACATAACCCCTTAAAACACTCGCATAAAACCTAAGGGTAAGGTGTGTGATGGTGATAGAATTTTGGGGTGGCTCAGACAACATTTCCTGAGTGGTGAAATGTATCAACTTGAACTTCTCCCGTAGGTGATTTCGTTCAAGCTTAATATGTTAAAGCTTGAATTGGGATTGGTCTGGAGAAAATCCCAGTGATGCTAACTCCTTCCCAAGATCTAAAAAATGGGCTTTGTATGGACTGATTCTACTACATGAGGCCATTGAATCTTCTTTCTACATTAATCATCCATTATTATTTCTATTTATAAACAATAATTATAACATTAAAAATTATTATTGTTTCCAATGGTCATATTAACCGACGGTCAAAACTCGATGGTCACATTTCATTTATACTTATATATTTTTATTGATTATGACATATTAAAACACACATTTTTAGTAAACAACATATTATTCAAAATTTTGGGTCATTACAATCTTCCCCCTTAAGAAATTTCAACGCCGAAATTTCAACGTGTACCCTCAGAAGAGAAAATGGTGTGGGTACTTCTATTTCATAGTCTCCTCTGGTTCCCACATGGCTTATTCATATTTTTTGTTCCTATACAACACTTTAACAATGTGGGTATTATTTTTTCATAGAACCTTGTCTCTGTGATCCAGGATCTCCATCGGCTACTCCTAATAAGAGAGGTCATGTTCCAGTTGTTCCACCACCAGATTTAGTACATGTGAAGGGTCAGAAATGTACTTCATCATGAGAGATAGATGGAAAACATCATGAACTTGAGATGTATTTAGAGTAAGTTCATTCCAATAGTACACTTATCCTATACGGTCAAGGATTTCATAGGAGCCAATATACCTAGGGTTGAGCTTCCCTTTCTTCCAAAACCTCAGGACTATCTTCCAAGGTGAAATTCGAAGAATGAATTTGTCACTAACCTAAAAACTCCAAGTCCCTTTGACGGTTGTTATCATAACTCTTCTTCTGACTCTGAGCAGCCATTATGTGTTTTTGGATGGTATGAACCTTTTCTGTCATCTCTTGCACAAGATTGGGCCCAAGAAGCTTTCTCTCACCAGCTTCATCCCAACAACTAGGAGTTCTATAATTATTTCCATATAGAGATTCATAGCTGTCATTTAAATTCTTGAATGGAAGTTGTTTTTGTAAGAGAACTCAACTAATGGAACATATTGAATCCATTCACCATTAAATTTCATTGAGCATTTTCTCATCATTTCTTCGAGTGTCGGAATAGTCCTTTCAGATTGGCCATCATTTTGGGGATGAAAGGTCGTACTGAAATTAAATTCGGTAACCAGAGCATGTTGAAGACTTCTCTAGAATTTTTATTTGAACCTTGGGTCATGATTATATATTATGGAGAGTGGTACCCCATTCATAATAACCACTTCCCTCATATAAATCCTAGCAAGTTGATCAAGAGAGAAATCTTCCCGAATAGAATAAAATGGGCAGTCTTGCTGAGATGACCCACTATAATCCATATCTCATTGTTTCCTTTGGATGTTTTTGGGAGACCAGTGATAAATTTCATAGTGGTATTTTCCCACTTCCATGCTAGTATGGGTAGTAGTTGTAATACCCCTTTAGGTAGTTCTCTCTGCTTTCACTTGTTGACACACCAGGTACCTTATAGTGTAGTCAGCAATCTCCCTTTCCATGTTATCCCACCAATAATGATCAGGAAGGTCCCTATACATGTTCTTGATTCTATGATGTATAGAGAATATAGATATATGAGCTTCATCCATTATATCCTTCTTTATTTCCAAAATAGATGGATCACATGTCCTTATGTGAAATTTCAGTACACCTTGATTAATATTGAACTCAGGAAAACTTTTCATCCTTCACAGCCTCAAACGTCATCTATAACAAAGGATATTATTTCTAAGATTTCTTGATTTTCTCGAGTAATAATGGCTGAGAAATCATTTAGGATAGAGTTGATGATGTACCTTCACTTAAAATTACCATGTCCAGTTTTACTAGGTCTTTGATTGAGGGATCTCCTTGAATCCTCATCATTTCTAGAACAATAGATTATTTCCTACTTAATGCATTAGCGACTTTGTTTTATCTACCAAGTTGATAATGAATTGAAAAATCATAGTATTTAAGAAGTTCCAACCATGTCCTATGTATCATGTTAAATTCCTTCTATGTGAAAATATACTTCAAACATTGATGGTCTGTGAATATATCACATTTCTTCCCATAAAGTAGTGTCTCCATATCTTTAGAGAAAAATTAACCACAGCCTTCTCCAAATCATGCATAGATAGTTATTCTCATGAGGCCTCAACTATTTAGATGCATAAGTAATTACAATTTCATTTTTTATGAGAATTAACTCAAGAAATTTTAGAGATGAATCGCTAAAAACAATGAATCCTTCCCTAATTGATGGTAGAGTTAACACGGGTGTAGTAATAAATCTCTTCTTCAGCTATTGGAAACTTTCCTCACACTCTTTCTTCCAGATAAAATTGATCCCTTTTTGAGTTAACTTGGTTAGTGTATTGGAAAGTTAGGAAAATGTTTTCACAAACCTCCAATAATATTCTACTAAACCAAGGAAACTATTAATCTTAGTTACTGTTGTATGAAGAGGCCACTACTCAACAACCTTTTTCTTTGTAGGGTCAAGTGAGATTCCTTCATTGGTTACAATGATCCCTAAGAAAGAAACTTTTTGTAACCAAAATTCACATTGGTTGAACTTTCCAAAAATCCTCTACTTCCATAGAGTTTTCAAAATAACCCTTAGATGGTCCTCATGCTCCTCACAAGATTTGGAATATATGAGAATATCATCAATAAAAACTACCACAAATCTATCAAAATAGTCTTTAAAGACTCTATTAATCAAATCTATAAAAATAGAAGGTGCATTATTCAATATTAGGGGAATAACAAAAAACTCATAATGTCCATGTATTAATCAGAAGGCAGTCTTTAGAATATATTCTTTATTCACACTCAATTGATGATAACTTGATCAAATATCAATCTTGGAGAATAACTTATCTACACAAAGCCGGTCAAATAAATCATCAATTTTTAGAAGATGGTACTAGTTCATTACTGTGATCCCATTTAGTTCCATATAATCAATTCATAACCGCATTAATATATCCTTATTCTTCACAATGAGAATAGGTTCTCCCCAAGGAGACACACTTGGACATATAAACCCCTTCTCCAAAAGATCTCGGAGATGTTTCTTTAATTCCTCTATATCTATATTCACCATTCTATATGGGGTTTTTAATATCGGATGAGATCCAGGTATGAGTTTAATGGATAAATTTACCTATATTTCAAGGGGAGTTCCAGGAAACTTTTCAGGAAATAAGTTTATGTATTCCTGAATTATGGGAAATTCTCTATTCATATACTGTCATTTCCTTCATCATCTTCACTGATCAACTCTATAAAGAAGGATATAGGTGGTGATTCTAGAAAAAACTCAGCTTAAGATATCTCCCCTTTAAAGATATTTGTATGTTTTCTATTAAAGACTACTAATAATTCCTTGCTTCTTAATTTTTTCTTATCATTATACTTTGAGAGCCTATCTATCCCTTGTATAATGTCAAATTCCAGCATGGGAATTACTTCTAGATTTGCATTAAGATTGTTCTCACTAAAGTAAGTACTAGAGTTTCTAAAAACTGATGATTCTTGTAAAATTCTATTAGGAGTATTGAATTATAACTCTACTTTCAGAAATTCAGGGTTTAATTATAAATTCTTTTCAAACATGGAGGAAATAAAGGAATGCGTAGAACCAGAATCAAACAATTTACTTTCTAGATTTGAGAGAACAACAAGAGTATCTTCCACCACATCATTTTAAGCTTCAACTTCATCCGTTGTGATTTAAAAATCATAACCTTTCTCCCTTTCCCTATGCTGAGGCTGATGGTGATTCCCCTCCACTACCTTCAAATTTGGATAATGATTGGAAAAATTCCCAAGTTGTCCACACTTGAATCATTGGTCTTCAGGCAGGGCATGCACCATCTTCCCCTTTTCATTAGTGTTGTAAAGTTGAGGCTTCACCTCAAAATGACAATTCCGAGTGATATGGTCATCTCTTCCAAAATTGTATCACTTCCTACTCCTGAGCAGGTAGTTCCCCGATTGCTTCTTCCAACATTTATTACACGTGGAAAGTTGAAATTTATTTCCACCTCTTCCCTGATCAAAGATCCTCCCCAAGATTGGATCCATTTATCTCTTATTTTAATTTGATTTATGGGACCATTGCATCTCACATAACATGAGTTCGACTTTCATAGCACTCATCATGATCTCCTCATAGCTATCGTAGTCTCAGTTGGCTAGATTCTTCCGAAGATGAGGTCTTAGTCAACCAAAGATCTATCAACCTTCCCTTTAGGATCCATGGAAAAGCTTGAGGTGTAATGGGAAAGTCTTGTGAAGTTCATCTCATAGATACCCACATATTTATTCTACTTCTACTTGAGCTCAAGAAATTTCGTCTCTATTTTTTTTCTCATCGAATGTGGGAAATAGTAATTAAAGAAGATTCCCCTAAAATCTTCCCACTCCAAAGCTTCAATCTCCCCTCTTTTCCTAAATTTTTTAATTAGTGCTCACCACTAATTAGATTCTCCCTCTAAGAGGTAAATAGCCAGGGTAACTTTCTCTTGTTTAGAACTACAAAGTATAAAAAAGATCTTTTCTACAAATCTAATAAACTGTTCTGTAATCAATAGGTCGGAGATACACTAAACTTTAGTGGTCATTGATTCATAAAGGACTCAACAGAATGTTTCTCCCTTCTTGTTGAAATCGGTATCTAACCTTGATTTATGTTATTTCCCATAACTTGAGTCATTTGATTCATCATTCTTATGAAAGCTTCCTTTACAGATTCCATCTGAGGGCCATCAGTGCATGATCCATTGCGGTAACCATTTTCACGGTTCCCCCTATTTCCTGCCATTTTCTAAATGAAGACAACCATAGTGAGAAACTTATTTCATTTAGGAATCTTATAAATCTAAAGGATTTTTTTATTTTATAACATCATGCTTAAACACGTTATTCATTATAAACAATTACATGTTCTATAAATCCTTCATAATGGTTTATAAAAATATTTTTATTAACCAAACATATCCCCCAAGAGTGTAAAAACATGATTGTATCAAGGCCCATTGTCATGCACTAGATCTCATTCGATTCTAGCATAAAGTGGTGTTTTCGGATTTTACCCATAGATATATCTATGCCAGAACCACATCCACTTGTTGATATCCAGATAGGGATTTATTTGTTCAGAAACCACTTAATATATATTTTACAAAGTACAATTACTGCATCGCATAACTTGGGGACATGCATCAAAGGAAAGGGTGATCAGAAGGCCTAGTAAGGGGAAAAAGTGAAATAATTTACATATGAACTTGATAAATATCAATAAGAACATGAGGAATATCATAAAGGAATGATAAAGAGGAATATCATAATAACATATTAAATCATAACTTGAAAATTTGGATACAACATTTAATTTATACATTCATAATCATATCACCAAGGTCCATCCCCAAGGTGTCATAAAGTTACCAAGGTTATTCACCAAGGTATCGTAAATCTTTCCATGTCAAGAGATTAATTTCATTACCCAATGCATTGGAGAACTATCAGGGTGCACCATTAAAATTTATTTATTTTAATTTGATACACATTTATCATGATAAAAAATTTCATAAATAACCCATATATAATAAAACAAATTGGTTTCATATCAAAATTATGGCGTTTTAAAAAGTGCTTAAAAACATGATCATTATGTCATTTATAACCCATAGAAACTGAATGAGAGTTTTATGTATATCAATTATAGAATAAAATAAATTATTTTTATGTATTTATAAATAAATCTAGAAATAAAATAGGTTTTGGTATTCACATAAATAAAATAAAAGAATTTCTTGAGAAAAAAGAGAGAGATTTTAAAACAAAAATTCTAGATCATAACGGGTATGAAACATAGTTTTATAAAACAATAAAACAAGACAGGACAAGGGTACCCCATTAATAAGAGACTAATAATATAGAATATGGATAGAATAAAATTTAAATAATAACATTGAATGTAAATTTTAAATATAAACCACATAAAAGAGAACTTGAAAGGAAAAGAGAGTTGGGAATTCCCTTACCTTGAAGAGTAACTTCTAAAACTCTAAGATCGAGACCTTGAGGGATTGAGGACACCTTGGGAGGACTACATTGGAGTAAATAATATCATAAATTAGTGTATAATTATTTTTAAATGAAATTAAATGAAGGAATGGTTGGGTAATCATAGTAAAAGAGAGGGAGTTTTTTATTAATTTCAAAGGAACCTCGTTATAGTGGTATTTGCAAAACCATGGGCTTGCCCATGGTATTTTCCCATGGTATTGGACACTTGGTACAACTCATATCATATTTTAATGTAAAATATTTGACCAGAATTTTTATATTATTATTAAATTAATAATTATTTCATTAAACACACCGAAAACTCAAAACTATTTTTTTACTATTCACCGAAAAACAAAATATTTTATAAAAATCTCATAAATTCACCATAACCTAATATTGATGATCTAAATTTAAAAATGAAATTTATTTTACATTAATAAATCTCTAAATATGATATTTTAATTTTAAACTTTAAAAATACTTGATTATTAAAAATAATAGTAGACAGAAAATGCATAGTGACATGCATAGTAAAATTTTCAACACTTGAAAAAAATTTATTTTAACATTTTTAATTAAAAATTAGTGTTTTTATAAAACTAATTAATTATAATAAACATTTTCAATAAATCCTTATTTTAATATTACATTTTATATATTTATGAAAAGTACAGTTTTTACCCGAAAAATCAATTTATCACATTCCATCTCAATTTTTAAGCAAAACTATTCTTAAAACAGAAATGATGAAATAAAAAAAATTAAAACAATGGGATTAAATTTTAAGTATCCTGGTCCTTGACACATAACCCCTTAAAAAAATCTCATATGACCTAAGGTTAAGGTGTGAGATGTTGATAGAATCTTAGGGTGGCTCAGACAACATTTCCCAAGTGGTGACTTCTATCACCTTGAACTTCTCCCATATGAGATTTTGTTCAAGCTTAAAATGTTGAAGCTCAGCTTGGTCTTGGTCTAGAGAAAAGACCAGTGATTCTACCTCCTTCCCAAGCTCTGAAAAATGGGCTTTGTATGGCTCGATTCTGCTGGATGAGGCCACCGACTCTTTTGTTTGCATTAATTATCCATTATTATTTCTATTTATATACAATAATTATAACGTTAAAATTTATTATTATTTCCAATGGTCATATTAACCAAAAATCAAAACCCTATGGTCTTATTTAATTTATACATATATATTTTTATTGATTATGACATAGTAAAACACACATTTTTAGGAAACAACATATTATTCAAAATTTTGGGTCATTGCGGTGGGTGTTTTGTGACCTTATATTTTTAAATTTTCTTTTGTCTTTTTTTATTAAAACCATTAAAACTATTTTGAATATTTTTTATCAATAAATTATAATTATTTATGATATGTATAAATCAGGTTTCTTCTATTTTTTGTTAATTTATATTATTTTAAATTTGAATGTTTTTTGATTTATAGGTAAAAATAAAATAATTTTGGGATTCCAAAGTTGTTCACTCCTTCTTAGTCACCTAGGTTGATCATATTGTTCAGGTTCTTGAGAATAAGCATAATGTTAATGTGTGCATGATAGGTTCTAGATAATTATGATCTTAGGTCTTTGATAGGTCACCTAGTTTATTTTCTATGCCAACATCTATTTCGGGTTGTAGTTATTCTTTCCCTACATAATCTCAAAGGGAATTTTTTGTGATGAAAAACACAAATCAAGAGCAAGGGAACATAATCCAAGAATAACATGGTCATATAAAAATTCAGGAAGTTAAGTTCATAATTCTCTAAAATTATTTAGTTTAATTATATCAAAATATGACTGGATATATCCCTAGTGAGATTGCATTGATGGTTGGGTAGAGTCAGTTGGTAAATTACACAATTTCATAATAATGTAGAAAATAAAGTTTTGTTGATTTTGAATTTAAATATAAATATAAATAACACTTAAATTTTCAAAAATAAAATAAAAAATAAGGTAATAGATATGGTGAAGGTGGATATGGAGAGAGAGAGTTAGATGATTGTCACTCATCAGGAGGTAGTCATGAGGATTGATTTTGAAATATATATCGGTGATATTATATAACTAAAATCATTACATGAAACTTATTATGTTTAATTAAACACACACACACACATATATATATATGTGTTGTTATTTATCATTTATCTTATTAATGGGTGTAAATTTTATTGTCATTATGTGTTTTAGTGTATATAAGTAAGGGGAACCCTCCTATTAATCACTTTTTAAATTGAATATTTATTTTCCATATCCATGTTGTTATATCCCATTTAAGTATCTAAAATATTTTAATGTAATCCTATTTAGACATAAAATATTTCCTTTCAACTTTAATTATATTTCATTATTTTATTATTTTTAGATATTTCATATATAATGAAATTATTTAAAATAGGATGTCCTCTAAATTTTTATATGATTTATATTATTCCTACATGATACTAAACTTCTTTTACTTGAGTTATTTTATATTTCCTACTCATTAGTCATCTTTAAAAACAATTATGAAAATATTCTTATGTTTATGTCAATTCATGGAAAAGAAATATAAAATAATATTTCTCTTATTCCTGAATGTTTCAATGTTATGAAAACCATAAGGAATATTCTTAGAAAATATTCTATAATTTCATAAATACTTTTAAAGGGGGGTTTCATCTATGTAAATAAAATTTTATGTTACAACCTATGGTTATGTATTCTATTATATTTTCCTCCTTTCACTAGAGATATACAATCATGTTATAATCCACATTCTTTCTTTTAATGATTTTTTTATATTGAGAAAATTTTTATATAACACATCTTATTTTCACGGGTTAATAATTCTATGAAATTTGATAGATATATTATTTTTTATTATTTATGTGTCACACATATATATGGATGTAGTATTATGTGATGGGTTGTCTTGAAATTATATAAACCTGCATTATATTGGGTAAATCATTATAACTTATGATATTATTATTTATAGGAGTTGGGGAATTGGATTAGTCCATTATGTTATAATGTATTAGTGGTTATAATTAACTTATGATTATGATATACTATTATTATTTATGTGTTACACTCCTATAATATTTCACTATGATTCATGATCATTTTATTTCCATAGATTCATATCTTGTATCATGTTCATGTTATTATATCTACATGTTTCCAATATATCACTTATATTATGTTTTTCTTATGATTATTCATGTATATAATAGAGTTATTGATTATGTTTTCCACTTACTTAGTTGATTAAATCAATTATTATTATTGTTTTTGTATCTATCCATGAAACCTCATGTAGTGATGTTTATAAGAGGAAATAAAGTATGTTGAAATTTTCTGATGAAATGTATGATAATTTTGTGATAATATAAATGATGTTATTATTATGTTTTCTAGTTTATATATGAAGTTATGATTTGTTTTCTATTTTTAGTTTTTACAAGGGATTTAAATCTAAATTTAACTTTTTTTATACTAAAATAAATAGTGGTAGTTTAAATCTCTTCCAAATAATAGTAATAATCTAGTAGCAGTTTAAACTTTGGTTATCTGTGATGTGAAAATTCCACCCAAAACAACGACTAAGAATACAAAAAATATCACAAAAATAAAATTTCACAACATTTGAATACAACATCCATGAAATTATAAAAAATCAAATTAAATATTTATAAACACCACATCTAGAATTGGTTTCTTAAAAATGTTATGAAATGATATGGAGGAAGCTTAAACTACTTTCAAATATAAAAAAAATACTATTATCAATTCATTTTCATATAGTGCATGTGGAAATATTTTGGGAATCAATTTGAATATATTTTGAAATATTTTTATATTTTCCAAAGTCATTTAAAGTAATTTGAGTTAGCTTGAAATTTTTCTAGATGTCTTGAGAATATTGGAGTAATTTATGAGATAATTTGACCAATTCTATAAACTCTAATTTTAATGTATTTAAGTTTTAGTTCTTGGGAATGATGTTGTTTGTAATCATGCATAAGAATATTTTTGATTTTTAGGATGAACATTTACACAAACACAGATGATACATACAATTTTTATTTGATATTTATGATGTCTATCTGATTTAAGGATGAAATTATCAAAATTAAAGGAATGCATAATATGATTGGTCGATATGTAATATAATCTCCAGATAAGTTATTAGAATTTCATAAAGGAAAAAATATGAGTAATTAGTTTGGTCAATGCCTAATAATTTTAACCAATACATATGATATTGATGTACCATGTGTAATATTTTTACCTAATAAAGAGGAAATATGTTTAAGTATATAATCTTATGTACAAACATAAGATGTTTAAAAATTATTATAGAATATTTTTTTTAGATGCATAATATGTTTTACTAGAGAAATTGAAAATGTAGAAAAGTCTGTCATATTATGTATGAAACATAAGATGGTATTCTGATTTATAACTTGTGTTTTTGGAAAAGTGAAACAACTTACCCAAAATTTAAGATGTTCATTTCTCTCATTGTTGATACATAACTTGTTTTGAATACCATTTAAGATGTTATTCTAAGAAAAACTATGAGATTACTAAATAATGATATTTATATAATAAATATTTAGAGGAAATAAATATCAGATGATGTTAATTTTTTTATTCAATATCAAAATATCATGATGATTTATTAATACATGATTCATGATATGATTTTTAGAGGATTAAATGAGAAGAGAACAAATAGATTATTGTTCCATTTAATCTATTATTTTCAAATATGGAAATTTGAAAATAAATATTGGTCATCAAAGAAGGAAGAAATTATAATAAATAAATGTGATGGTTATTGGATTGTTCAATATATATTTAAATATAAAAATGGGTTTTTGATTCTATAAAAATGATAAATTAGAAGATATACACACTGAGAAGAAGAAAATAAATCTATGATGAAATATGAGTATTGGAAATTAAAGTTAAAACCTGTATTGGTATTTTAAATACAATCACACCATGAAGAAAAGATCCATTTTGTAACATATTATTTATATATGATTTTAATATTGTGATGGATATGATCTTGTGGTGTTATTTTGATAAAGAATATCCTGAGATTTTTTCTAATTTAAATGGAGATTTATTTTTCTATGATAAAAAATGATAAGAAAAGAGTAAAAGGTTTTTTTAATTGTAGTGGAGACAACCAGTTAATGAAAAAGGAATATTCATGATCATGGGAACACTCCCACATGAATATGTTAAGGAAAATGATTTATATAATCACTTTATAATATTGAAGGATATTTTCTACATATTAAATATATAGAAAATATATTATGTGATTCAATAATATAAAATATGAGAAGAAGAAATAGAAAAATACCTTTATCTCTTAGAGAAGAGAACATTCTAATATATCTCTAAATAATAAAGGCTTCAATTTTTCAAAGAAGAAGAAATTAAATGATATTTCTATAATTCTGATCCAGTTCCTTAATTATTAAGAGAAATAGAAAAGGGAGATTTTTTTGATATTTTTTCCCTAATACATAGTTTTGTAGAAGTCTGAGAGAAGAATAAGAGTTTAGAAATGTCAACAAACATATAGAGATCTAATAAATCATTATAAATTGAGATCTTTCAAGACTGAGTTGAGTGAATTAAGTGATAAAATTCTAAGAAATATCTATAATCTAGTATATCTATCGAAAAAAAGTTTTATTTACTCTATCATATTAACTATGGAAATTTGAAAAATATATGTGAGGAAGGATATTAGTTCATATTGATGTAGTGAAACCATATATAGACTAAATATCAACTTTAATATGTTGTAAGTAAGTGTTATATATTAGTGGGTGGCTGTAAATCTAGTGGGGTGCTGAGTGGAATGGTGGGATGATGTGTAAGTGTGGGATGCACTTTGATTTTAGTATAATTACTACACACACAACTTATAATTGATAATAATATTATTAGTGCAGAATCTATTAGATGGACACCCCAATCATAGTAAGGAGTAGGTTTCCCACATTAGTGTAGAACCTTATAAAAACATTATGTGTTTATCTTTACTTCACATTCTATATTTCATGTGGTTGTTTCATGTTGGATAAGATATAAATGGATGAATTTATATCCTAAATGATAAAAAAGGTTCAAATATTTAGAGGGGTATTTTAAAAGGATCAAAGTGCATAAGATTAAGTAAAAGTTAGTCATGTTTTATTCACCCCTCCCCCCAGGTAATGCATAGTCCATTGGGAATATCATGTGGTATAAAATCAAAAAGTTTACTTTGGTTGGATATAAATTCATATTTTATTGTGTTTTTATCTAGAGTATATGAAGTGCATATTTAAAGAGAATTTTGAAGAGCTTAAGATGGGAAATATAATTCATGTTCCTGTTTAAAATGAGATTGAAATTTTAACAAAAACCTTGAAAAATAGGAATAAAATAAAGGTAAATAATATGATAAAGTCTTCAAAGGATAAATATTATTCACCACTACCTAAAGGTAATCAAATTGGTAATTTTTTGTTAAATATATTACTAATGATTCCTATGGATAATCAAGTTCAATATATGATGAGTATGGTTATATTAAATCTGTAATACCTATAATATGAGGTTATGGAATACTTAAAGAAGGTACTTGGGGATGATTTCACATATATATTCAAATTCATCCAGGAATTATATGATTAAAAATCACATTTGGTATATGATTTTGATGTCATTCAAATATCATTAGTAGTTCAATTACAAAAAAATAACTATCTCATCAAATATTTGAAATTTAAGGAAAATCACATACAAACCAATAGAGAAAATTTTTAAATGGTTGAATATGCATTGTCATTAAATATTGGTGAGAAATTAAAATTTATCAAAAACTGTGAGGAAAATATCCATGCTTTAGAATAATACTATAAATATACTCTATGCATCAAGTATATCTAGTTAGAGGTCAAATATATAAGAATAAAGGACCATGATAATTCTCTAAATATAAGTAGAAAACTATGAAAGGATAAAGTTTAGAATCTATAAAGTTATTGGTAAGAATTAATCAGTTCAATTTAGGTTGAAATGACTACTCTCAACACAAAGTGTCTTGAGATGGAAGTAAAATTTAAAAATCTAATAGTGATTAAACCTAAAACTTCTCAAACTACAAAAAGAATAATTTATTACAAAAAATATTATAAAAGGTATATTTCTTCCAAAAGGGACCTCTCAGGAAGAATTAATATATTTTAATAATCTCTTGATCAACCCATAACAAGCTCATAGAAGAAGGAAACACATAATATAGTTAATTGTATTTCTACTTATTCATTTTCACCTACTAGTACAGGACTAAGGCCAAAATTTTGAGAAATAAGGGTGAGTAAATTTTTTGAGAAACCCCCAAAAATTTCAAGGTTGGATGTTAGCATCTCAACTAATAGAATCTTCCTAAATGGTGCTCAAAAAATTAAAACTATCCCAAAATATAAAGCTACTCAATCTAGATAGAATGAATCTAAAATAAAAATAAAAAGATTTACTGACATATTTTGGTGATGTTGGAGGTTAGGTAAGAAGTATATTGACTATTGGAACAACATTTAAACTTGGTGAGATAATATAAGTTCTAAATTAAGGGGCAGCGGAGTTGAAGGTGAAATAAAACCTATTGGAAATATACATCTTACATAAAAAGAAGAAACTTTTCAACTAATAACATATTTGAATCACTTTATAACTTCATTGATTAATTAAATAAAGGTTTCATAGGGAAGGAGAGTGTTGTTATGTACTAACCATGAATAATTCATATACTTTTATGAAGATAATACCATAGTAAATAAAGTAGGTGATAAAATAAGATATGTTTTTCTTGGGGTAGAAACCAAAGAATAATGTTGAACAAAGTGCACCCAAGAAGAATATTTATAAGGATATAAAAATAAATAAAATATTATTATATTTTAGGGTTAAACTCTACATCATTAACCATTGGAAGTTTTTTATGAATAATAGATATAAAGAAAGCAAGATAAAAAAAATATCATAATCAATTTAAATAAACGAATATCAGGATTGTTTAGTGAAAGACATCCAAGATGAAGAATTAAAATTTCATGAGATGTTTAGAAAGTATATAAACCTTAAGTCTAGTTAATAGTTGTGTGGAAGGTGTAAATATTTGGTAGATATGGATACTAAGTGCATATCATGATTTCCAGAATAATATAAATTGTTAAAGAACAAAGGAAAAGCAACAATGAATTCTAGTGCTAAAGGTTTTGTTATAAAAAAGGAGTCTACACACAAAAATAAGGTTGAAAATGTTCCAAAATGAATGTTTAAATATTTGGCCAACCCATTTGGAATTATATAAGAATATAGAGAAATATAAAAATAATGAATTTGTTTTTCTTGTTCAAGTGAAGAAGCATATTCATTCTGATAAGAAGGATGAAAAGGTAAACAATCCTATGTTTCCCAAAAAATATCCAATGTGTAAAATCAATGTTTGATAAATCATGAATATTTATCAACATTTTATAGATAAAAAATAAAGTAAATTATTGTTTGAGATCTAATTTTCAGCTCTATTTCACTCATTAAGGAGATGATGGAGACTTTCCCTATTCCTATACTCCTGTGATTGTACTTACTATATAGGGAAGTGAAGGTTAAGTATGAAAATGGATAACTAATATAATTTTGTGATAATTATATAGAATGAAATATTAATGCATAATAGAGTATGAAAAGGGAGAACTAAAAAAATATTTTTATGATTATGCGGAATGAAATATTCATCCATCATGAAAAACTTTAATGTTTTTCTCCTTATAATACATGATATATAACACTTAAATTAGTATCAATTTTCAATCAGTATCATAAATGATTAGATATTGTTTTGAATAAGAACATAAATAATAAAGATAATTTAAGAATATCCCTTAAGGGGGATATAATAAAGTGAAGATTCCATATTTTTGATGTTTCATGGTTACAACTGGAATTTTGGATAAACATTACATAATTGATATTTGAGGTATATTAATCACTTTTCCCATACTATTTTGGTTTATGATAAATTTGGTTATAAAGGGGGAGACAGGTTAATAAATTTTTTTTAAAATTGTTGATATACATTCCTTCATTTGAATTTTTTATGTGTTTATTGAAGTTGAGTGAGGTATCATAAAAATTGAAAATCAATTTATATAGCCCCTAAAGATTGAATTCATGGTTGGTATCCCATTGTGAATAGTATATAAAAAATTTGTTTTCTATATTGATCACTCTTTTTTTCTACACTGGGAATGGATCACTTAGACTTAGATTTGATAAATTGGGGGGAATTTCTAAGAAAAGTGCTATTCCATCCTTCTCTCATGTGTAATTGGATAATTATCTCAATAAAGGGGAGAAAATGTTACTTTAAGATGCGGGGTAGAATAATGTTTCCTATATTCATATTTTCATTTATTATAAATAATTAGAGAATAATTACGTTGACTTTAAGAGTGTAATGGGTATTTATAACAAATCTAAAGGGGGATATTAAAGAACCTAAATGGATTTATGGTGCTAATATTTTATTTTTTTAATATAGTTATATAAATGAAATTAAATGTGTGTTGAGCTTGGGTGATGTAGTAAGGACCCATTGAGGACTGTGATGTGGCCACTCATACATTAATGGGTAATGAAGAGAGAAGTTACTTACTGATAAACCCAAAAATCTAACGATTATAGAGTTAGTTTTTATAGAAATATAAACAGTTATCATTATAAGTAGATAGAAATTTATTTAATGATTTGGAGAAAAATAAGGATAATATGTATTGTTGAAACACTTTTAATATATAATTAAAATAAAATATTAAAATCTACATAACTTTTTAAGAGATCATCCATGGAGTGTTGAGGTAGAAGGTTGCTGAAAATGGTGAAGAATCAAACCTGGGTAAATATTTTAAGTGGATTTTGTGAAGTTAGAATCAAAGAGGTAGTAATTTGTTTTTAAATACTAAATATTTAGTTATTACAAACAAAAAAACTTTAAGAATCAGTTTTAAGAGATTTATAAATATTCCTATATATTCTAGAGTCATTTAAAGTCATTTGTGGGCATCTGTAATAATATTTATGAGGGTGATGCTGAAAATGATAAAGGAAGATGGTATGTATGATGTTTGGTTGATGCATATGATGTTTATATGATTTAAGGTATAAATTTTCAAGGTAAATTATTTTATAAGAATATTTTATTATATGTAATATGTTCACTAGAAAAGTTTCTAGAATTTCACAAAGGAAAAGGATATATAATAAGTTTGTTCAATGCATAATAATTTTATAAAATATGTATGATGTTGTTAAACCTTACATATTATGTTTTCATAAGGAAGAGGAAATGTGGAAAAATATATCATCTTACATAAAACGTATGATGTTTCTGAAGTAATGTGTAATATGATGTTGAGATAATTAATATTTTCTTCTAGAAAAATTGAAAATGTGGAAAATTTTATCACCTTATGTTTAAAATGTAAGATGTTTTTTTGAGTTGTAATTGACGTTTTTAGAAAAGTTAAATATCTTATGAAAAATGTAAGATATTAAATTCTCACACTTATAATATGTAAGATGTTTTTCATCACACATAAGGTGTTATACTTTGAAAAACTATCATATTTTTGAATACTATGATTTTGAAAATAAATATTATGTGGAAGTAAATATTGATGATGTTTAAGTTTGTATTCAAGATCAAAATATCATGATGCTTTATTAAGACATGATTCAATTCATTATTTGTAGAAGATTAATTCAGAAGATAGTGATGAGATCATTGTTCCATTTAATCTAGGATTTTTAAATTTGAATATTTGAAAATCAATCTCGATGATCAATGATAGAGGAAATTTGAAGAAATAAATGTGATGTTTATTGGACTATTTTAAAGAGGTTTAAATATAAAAAATGGTTTTTTGATTTGGTAAGGATTATTAAGAATAGGTTCTTTGAATTAAAAAGAATATTGTGAATTTGAGATGTAATCTGAGTATTATAAATTGAAGTTGAATACTATACTGATATTTTAGATGCACTCATACCAAAATACACACCGCAGCGTATTATTACTATAGTGTTTCATACAGTAATGGAGATTTATTACTTGTGATTCTGTGGGATTATTTTGAGAAAGAATATCCCAATATTTTTTACTGATTTAAATATATAGTTATTCTTCTAGGATAAAAAATGGGATGAAAAAAAGAAAAGGGTATTGCTGGAATTGCATTGGAGACAAGCAGTTGAGGAAAAAGTAATATCCAAGATCATGGGAATTCTCCCATGTGAAGAAGTTAATGAAAATTAACTGGAGAATTAATGTATGATATTGATATAGATTATATATATATTAAATATATAGAAAATATATTATGTGAATCAATATTATAAAATATGTGACGAAGAAATAGAAAATATCCTTATCACATAGTGAATAGAAGTACCTGATATATCTCTAAAGAATAAATATATTATGTGTTTCAAAGAATAAGAATAATAATTTTATGATATTTTAGTGAAGTTGATATTGTGTGTATGAGTTAAAAATAAATTGAAGAAGGAGAAATGGATTCTGAGATATTTCTTGTGATACTCAGTATTTCAGAAGTTAAAGAGAAAAAGAATATTTGAGGAAGACTGATGTGCATGAAAATATTTGATCAACCATGGGCAGTCGAGATCCTTGAAGACTAATTTAAAATAATATAGTGATCATATTATAATAAATATTTGATAATCAGGTTATCTATAGAGACTAAGTTTCATTTAGTCTAGAATATTAACTAAAAGCAGTCAAAGACTCTATGTGTGGAAGGAGATCAATCATATTAATATAGTGACACCCTATGCATACTAAATATCTATTTTAATAGGTTATAAGGAAGTGTTATAAATTAGTGGAATGTTGTAAATCCATTAGGATGTTGGGTGACATAGTGGGATGTTGTGTATGTGTGGGATGCACTATGGGTTTAGGATAATAACTTTCCACACCTATTGTAATTGATAATAAGATTATTAGTGGAGAATAAATGACCCAAAAACCCTGATCACAACAAGGAGTAGGTTTCCCACATTTGGGTTGAACCTTGTAAAAACATTGTTTTCTACTCTTTAATTTACATTCTATATTTCATGTGGTTGTTTCAAGTTGGGTGAGAGATAAATTGATTCATTTATATCATAATAGGTAATATAGGTTAAAACATTTAAAGGGGTCTATTAGATGGGTAATATTGGTTAATCTTCAGTAAAAGTTAGTCACACTTAATCCCCCCCCCCCACCTCAGGTGACTGCATGGTCCATTAGGAGTCTCAGAATATTATAATTAAATAGCATCACATCTAATATCATTTTACCCATATTTTTTATGTTTAAAGCATGGAAAATAAGTAATTTTATGTGATATGTATGAGAAATAATATAGAATAAACATGTAATAAATATGTGATAAAAATTTTGGAGGTTGGAAGATATAACACTTAGATTCCCCATACACTTGTTTCCACCCAATCATGTCACAAGATCATTCATTATTAGATGTAAAATTCATATCAATGGTCATTTTTATGTGATTTATACTTTTAAATATGTTCTTGTATTGCTTGTTCAAGATAGAATACACTACTTTTTCAAGTACATGATACCATACTAAATGGATTTTATAACAAACCCAAATATAATTATAAAATTATATGGTGTTTGTGATGAGTCATATATGGATTTTCCATAATAAATGGGATTTTTGTATCACAACAATCAAGTTATTTATCATTTACACATTTTATGGTATGTCATTTAAATAAATTGGATTTCTTGATTAAAGGTAAAGTTTCACAAGATATTATAGGAATATAGACCATGCATTGTTTCATATATATATTAAAAATAGTTCATTCAGGTCAATGAAACTTTTCACAATGTAAAATATATATGAATCATTCTCATTATTTCTACATAGTATGGGAATCAGGATGTTTTCCCTTTAGCATTATCTATTTTCTAGAATGTGAATTTTGATTCTTGGAGTTGGTTTTAGACATGTATGTGTGCATATATTACTTAATGTCAATGAATATGTTTTATAACTTATACTCATCAGGTTATTACTAATATTTTTATATATTATGGACTCTCATGTTGATAAACTAATGTTTATTATTGATATTACATCGGCTATAATTTTATTAATATGTGTAAGAAGCCAAATAATAAGGAAATAATAATGGAAATCATGAAGTTGGGTATGTAAATTTTAATACATACATATACATATTGAATTTAATTTTTTTAATTACTTTATAAACACATTTTTGTAGTATAAAATACCTAGAAGATAATATTTGATGAGCATATTAAAGGAATTGAATGGAAAATTTAGATTTGTGTGACTAAACAATACATATTTTAAAGGAAAAGTGTTATCTGACACATGATTATGGGACGATATATGGACATATGACCACCAATATTTTGCAGTGTATCAACAAGTTTTTAAAGTGTGTTTATAAACTTCTCATCACTGGATTAGTGAACAATACCTTGTTTCATTATGTGAAGTACTTTTTTGAATGATTCCAACAACATTGCGAGGGGATACAATAAGGGATACGGTTTTGTAAAAAAAATCATCAATACATTGATAAATTTATAAGATGTATCATCATTTAATATAAAAATATTTAATATATAAGGAAACCTATTTTTTATAACAAAATTTCATGACCCATTCAAGGGGAATAGTAGAAAATTGTTGGTGGTGTTACTAGAAAACATATACTGTGATTATGGAAAATTTCATGTCTTAAGGTATCCATGTGTGTATTCTATTATATAAAGTGAATTATCATGATACATTACCACTATAAACCCTTCTAGGCCAGTATAAAAGAGAAGTGTGACCATTTACATCCATCTAAAATAGGTAACGGGTTTGAGACTATCATCGAGGGTATAAAACATATATATGGGATGAATTAAGATCATAATACCAGGAATGGAAAGATAAAACCATCAATCAACTCCGACTAATACTATAAAATAAAACTCAATTTCCCAACAATGCATGTAGTATCATATATAAACAATGTCTTAAAAATAAATACCCCAACAAACAGCTCCCATGACAGCAACTCCAACTCTAGTAACTCTATGATATGATCTAGTAATGTTTTTCTTAATCACTAACTTCATCACGTGGGCCTTTAAAATAAATATATATAGTGTGAGTGAGAATTTAAGTGTAATTAGTGGGTTACTCCCCAAACTCTCTCGTGAAAATTTGGAAAAATAATACTAAAGACTCTATGAATAAAAAACAGAACGAAAACATTATCTAATCCCAATTAACTAATAATCATCCTCTCTAGGTCTCACTCAGCCAAATATATATACAAGTGTAATAATATAATGATTATGATAATATATTGAGAATGGTACCTCATAACCACTTCCCCACTAACCCAATCATCCTCACACCCCAATGAAAAATTTCTTTGCACTCCCATCCCTTCCATATTGATATACTATGTCTCAAATAATCACATCACAACCACATACCCCAATAATATAGAACATACCAAGATGCGACTAAGATGTATCATGAAGGATTCCAGCCTTGTTCCCTCCTCCCCATGAACGTATCAACCATATATCCACACTAGTTCCTCACCATAACATTCCACAACTGCATGACACCACATCCTATGTTATGTTCTAAAGAGAGTGCAGGGAAGGGTGAGTAGTCATCCATTCATATCCCCTACATATTAGATGTTGGGGAAAACACATGATACCCAAAACCTCATATGGGTGTAGTCACAGTACTCAACTCAAGTGTTGTTACATACAAAATAACATAAAAATATAATGAGTGTATAGTAGATACACACAATTCCATCCTAAGGGTCCACTACCTACTAAAATGATACTACAACCAAAACCATAAAAATATAATCACCACCTCACACTAATAACCATTCACTACTATATCTAGCCACAACATATGAAAAGCACACCATCACAACACAAACATCACACAATTCCCCATTTCATAGTTCATTACCACCTCCACATAAGTTTCTTATTTACTATACTAAATTTGTTAAAAAAAAATTAATTCCAATAATAACATCTTTACATAACAATTATTACTTCACATAACTTATATTTTGGTCACCACATATAAATCAACCACCTTATTTCAATTATCAAGAGTTGCATCAACAGCTATTCAACACTTCATTTACTCATAATATCCTTTTGTCAATAAATTTTTTAATTCATTCATTTATTAATAATTATTTCCAAATATTAGGGAAACTACTAAAATCTAACCACAACTATTATATTTCACCTCTAGATAAAATACCATGCCAACCACCCATAACATCATCTCTACCAAATTCACATTAACCATACCATATGATGTGAACCGCATCAAACCATCATTTAAACAAAACATATCATCATATTTTCTACTATAAAAATAAACCATACTAATACCAAAACAACATAATCATACTCCCAACAACATAAACAATGTAAACTATCACAGAAAAAACATGTTTTAACATATAATTATCATATTTTGTAATTCAAAAATTCACAAAAAATCTATATTATATATATATTCATTACTTTTAAATCTTTAAAATATTTAAAAAAACATCATACTTATATCAGTATACTAACACAACTATTAATCAATCAAGAATTAATAATAACAAGGAAACATATAAAAACATTCTCACTAAACTCCACCTTAATTTTATTCTTGTTTGGTTTATTATATAAATTAGGTTAATTCATGATCTATTCCCAATGAAAACAATAGTATGGTAATTCCACATAGATATAATAACAAAATATAAATTCCAAATCACCTACCTTGGTTGAAGATTCAATAATAACATTGTAATAAAAAGAATTGAATGATGACCAAACACCACCAAGATTATGAGAGAAACCCTCAATAGCCTATGAATCATCATCCTTCATAATTACCTTGACCAAAAACCAAAAAAAAGACGAATATACAACCCATGTTATAACCTTACAAGAATAAATAACAAGGAAATAAGGAAGAAATAAGGAGGATAAAGGTACATTGGATCACAAGATATCGATAACACAAAGTGGGTGAAATAAGATCCACCGCACACATCAAATATTACCAAAATTGAGGCCCCATATAAGCTAGGGTTTAATAGAAACTTATTTAATAAAATCAAGAAGACATAGCACCTCAAATTTATAATAAAATATCGAGGGACATCACCACAACATTTTGAGAGATTCACCACAATATAATTAGCTTAGTTAAGGGAGGTATGAGATTTTAGGGATTTAAAATGGACATAAAACCCTCTCATAAATCACCCAAACATTTCAATATATAGAAAAAATTTGGCTTACACCATATAATAGTCCATATACCACAGTTGTTTCACCCTCTCAACCTGACTCGAACCTCAAACTGCTATGGTATAGATCCATCTAACCTTTCCATTTCCACCCACCTCCACAAAACCACTGAATTGAAATATTTTATTGAACACCACATAGATCCACCATGACTCATAGAATTATCATTTATTACACACCCTTTGTAACACCCCCATAATTTTAAAGGATTAAAAGGATAAATGTTACTATTCATGTCGACAAGGTGCACCCTTATTTTTAGGATCCTACCTGATTAAAATTCTAAAGTTAAGAATGTTTGGAATAGAGTAGTGATCATGATGGGTCACCTCCTAGGAAGTTTCCCAAGGTGTGTGAGTGAGTAAAAATCATGATGAAAGAACAAGTGTTGGCATGTAGGACATTAATTATTCTAATTATCAGTTTGGGAACATGGGTGGGCCCTAAGTAAGGGACCACATGTCTATGGGGAAACTGGCGGTTCCTAGAAGTCCAAGACCTAATCACCATGTTAAGGAAGGATGTTTTTTCTATCAGTGAGGACCAATTATTACATTCATATCAGAGTAGGAACCCATCCAGAAGTGTGGTTCCACTACCTGGTTTGAGAAGTGGGGTTCATAATGAGGATGTTGTGCTCTAAAGGGGTGGTGAATGTAACACCCCATAATGTTAATGGTTTAAAAGGATAAATGTTACTAATCATGTTAATAAGGTGAAACTTTCTTTTTAGGGGTCTTCCTGATTAGAACTCCATAGTTGAACATGCTTGTCCTAAAGTAGTGATCAAGATGGGTGACCTACCAGGAAGTTTCATAGGGTGTGTGTGAGTGAGGAAAAAGTATACTGAAAGAACACGTGTTGGTCTATGTGGATATCCATTAGTCTAGTGATCCTTTCATGAATTAGGGAGGGCCCCATGTAGGGGATCACATGTCTATGGGGAAGCTGGTGTTTCCTGGTAGGCCAGGACCTGATGACCATGTTAAGGTGGGGTGTCTGTGCTGTTTTGGGCCCCCGTTATTACACCCTTATCATGGGACACACCCACCAAAATGAACACCTCTATTCCATAAAGAACCACTACAAGATAGACTCATATAAAACATTCATTTCAAAACCATGATTTCACAAACATGGAAAAACAAACAACTTACCACTCCCATAGAGAAACCAAAGCTGAACCCGTGACTCTCTGTGAAATAGTGGATTCTAACACACCCATTTTAGATCCCAAAACTCAGTTTCACCACTTTTCTCCCCCTAACCACCTCTAAGATCCGGTATAACACCTCTAAAATCCCAAAACCACTAAGTAAAGGTCCAATAAATTATGAGCCTCTATATTAAACACCAATTGAAAAAATTTCATCCTAAAAAACTAAATCCAAACCCATGAAGATAAAAAAAGAAAATTCACAACAAAAACACCCTAGGAGATACTTTAAAAAATATCACCATCAAAATCGCTCAAAAACAAAACAAGGATAATAAAAACCATAAACATAATAGTTTAGAATCAATCTCAATATACATAAAAATCAATATTTAACACATAAAAACAACACATGATACAAATATCACATCTACAATACATAATCACATTAACATTCCTCCAAGATATCATGTTTCCACAAGAAAAAAACTATAGGAATGACACTCCCATGCAGCACCTTCAATAGAGGGTCCTAAATATTATTATATCACTCCAAAAACATCACAAAATCCTTAATATCTAAATCACCCCAATAAATGATATGATATTCCTTATGTGGATAACAAAAAATCTGTGAAGGATAGAAAATTCCATGAATTCAATCTATCTATGGAAAAAAACTAATCAATATTCTACCTTATAGGAAATTTAAAATGCCTTGAAAGGTCATATAACTCTAGGAGAATGCTTATTTAAATAGATGAACTTGCATTGCCTAATTTGTGGAGAAACCTTAAAAAACATAATAACTAACCTTGAACTCCATTGGTCTCCTCCTCCATTAAATATACAGCTTACAATGATCTTAAGTAGCTATTATCCTCTCATGAAACACATACACCTTCACAATAATACTCTTACCCAAATCTATTCCATGAATCTATAATTATCCAACCTTGATCCAGAATAATAGAAATATTCAAGGTTTCTCAAACAATTCCTATAAAATAGATATACTAATGGACGATTTATAGTTATTATTATTAATAAAACTAAACCAAAGCTAAGTGTTTCACCCATGAACCTCTAAAATAAAGAGCATGTGCATGAAACATATAATCTAGAGTATGCCTAGTTATATCTATCTATCTATACTTATTAGAGATGAAAAGTGGTGTTAATTCATAACTGAGATCCAAAATCATGTTTTAGACTCTTTCATTCCCTTCAGGTAAAATGAGGATCTTGATCATATATGGTCATTCTCAGAACCCCATGAAGCTTCCCCACATCATCATATAAATTTGGGCTAAGTAATATCACTGAGAATTGATCTAACATCATCAGCCGATCTAAAATAACCTAGATATCATTATGAAATCCCTATTAATTACAAAAAATGATTATATAATCAATTGAAATATCTTCTCATTTCCATGAGGAATATCCAAAAGATTTAATAAATTACTCTGAACTCTATTCTCATATTTCAACTGTTGATAGACCAAACATCGAGATATGAACTCAACCATTGATCTCTTTATCCCTGAACACTAAAACCCACTCCTTTATTC
This sequence comes from Viscum album, assembly GCA_963277665.1. Lineage (NCBI taxonomy): Eukaryota > Viridiplantae > Streptophyta > Magnoliopsida > Santalales > Viscaceae > Viscum > Viscum album. Next base: position 1,068,840,636 of record OY728121.1, on the reverse strand, counting down.
ATGAAACATCTTGGATATACCATGATATACTAATAAAGGTGAGCTATGAAACTCATGGAGAACCACATCTTTTATTTCCAACAGAATAAAGAGTATCCCGTGAAATAATAATTGATGTTCACTATTCTTGTACCGCCCCTCATAAGAATATCTTCAAATAAAATTATCTCTACATAACTCTAACTTATAATCTACTTGATAATACCCCTCCACTTACCTCAAAAAGGAATAATACATTATCATGTGGTACTAGAAAATCCACTACTGACTTCGTCAATATCCTAATGCAAAGCTGGAAGCTCTCCCATCATTCTCCAATCATCTCTATCCTCTTTAGAAACATCCCCATATGAGTTTATACTCAATACATTAGTTACCACATTTCCTTTTTCTGGGGATGTGGGAGATCTCAAAGTTGTATACCCATAAGGACTCCATATAAAACTTCTAGCACAAATTCAAATCACTATAAGTGGAGATATATCACAAGATATTCTAATATATAAAGACTATAAAAATCTTTATGATAAATTAATGTCACGATAGATTCAGAGATAACACTATTGAAACAAGCTCATGGTCATGGGTAGCATAATTACACTTGTAATAATGTAACTGCAGAGATACATAGGAGACAACTACCCATTGTTGCATCAGAACACAACCCAGAACACTGATATAAGCATCATTTAAGACCTTAAACATGGATCCTTCTTCTAGTAAATGGATAACATGTGCACTAATCAGCTTCTCCTTTATGTATTAAAAATATCCCTGGCACTGATTAACCCATACAAAGGCTCGATACCTCCTTTTCATGACTATCAAAGGGGCCATGATCTAATAGAATTCAAATATGATTTTCCAATAATATCTTATCAGACCAATAAAATTGTGAATATATGTATCATTCAGGGGAGATAACCAAGAAAAAACTACCTCAATCATTATATAATCCAAAACTAATCCCTCTTGAATCTAAAATTTTCTAAGGAATTACTCTTCATGTTCCCATAATTTACACTTGGATAGCTTCTTATAAATTTAACATCATCAAAGAATCTCAAAATTTTCTCTCATATGCTCAATATAATCTTTCTTTTATCTCAAATGCACAATAATTTCTTAAATGAATATTACCACAAACTAATACAAAAATTCAAAAAACACTATGGTTATCAAGACCATGGAAATAATTATGAAATATGTGACACTAAAAGACGTTACCATGAAATAAAAGTGTCCATAATGAAACCTTAAAGAAGCCTTCAGGATATCTTCCCCCTTCTATCTCATATAATGATACCCAAAACAAAAACAAATCTTAAAAAACTAGCTAGTTACATTAAAATAATCAAATAAATCATTAATCCTCATGAGAGGATAGTAGTTCTTTACTGTTACCTGATTAAACCAATGATAAAATGATAAACTATCTCAAACTACCATCTATGTTCTTTACAAAAAACATCAGATCACCCCAAAGAGATATTATATGATGGATAAAACCATTTTATAATATATAATTGATCTAAAACAACAAATCCTATGAATTATAAGGTGACATCTGGTAGGGAGAAATAAAAATAAAAGAGACACCAAGCTATAACTCTATCCAAAACTCAATATCATGTTGAGGGAGTAGTGACACAGCCTCCTTAAAAAACATTATATAACTCATCAATAACTCTCAAAAATAATGTTCCCTGTATATCCATTAAACTAAACATCAACTCTTCTAGCTATAAAGAAATAAGCTACAAGAATCTATAGCCTAACTAATAGTCCCTCTCACCAATGAAAACTTCACATGCACCTTACACATCATAGAAAACAATTATTCTACAGGTTTAATGAACAATAGATTATACCAAATACAACCAATTTATTCCAAGAATGATACCACATGGCCATATTTGTAATAAGAAAAATTATATGATTGAATGGTGTTACCCCATCATCAGCTCACATCCCAAACACACCTTAAAATTTTATATTAATATCTAAATAGTGTATTCAATACCAAGGTAATTGGAAATATCTCCACCTTAATTCCCAAAACTCTGACCAAGGTAAGTTCAATAAAAGAGTGTGAATCTCCTAATGGTTTTGGGGAATAGTAGAGGAATTCAATGTGTTCCCAAAGATAGTTTTTTTATTAGTTTAAATAGATAATTTCTAAAGAACATGATAATGGAAACCCCAAAATAATATAGAGAGAATTTTTTATATTTAATTTATAATTAATTTAAAATTATAATTACCTCAAACATGATAATTATTCTTTGATCAATTCTGATTCTAATCTAGTCATGTCATCGTTACAGTGGAGAATCTAAGAAAGGATTCCTCTAGCTGTATTCACATGTTCTTCATGAATCTTTGAACAAAATTTCTTTGTATTCCAAGTGATATTATTGAGGAACCTATTTATTTACATTAATTTTAATTGATATAAATGATAGTATTCCCTTATTCTCTCTTATTATTAAGAGATAGAGAGAAGGGGATATTCTCTATAGGGCTTGAGATAATTATCTAGAGTCTTATCATTGTGTAATATAGATATTATTCTCTAAAATTATATAAACTGTAAGATACACTTAGGGTTAATTATTTGATAATTTCACTCAATACCATTATCAAATATTATTTCTAAGTTATCCCCCGTGTGTAAAATTATTAATATTATATCACTTGGAATGTACATATTTAAATATAATTTAATAAAAAATTAATATTTATTTATTTAAATGATATTAAATAAAGTATATCATTTTTTCTTTAGGCCCTTAACTCAACCCATAAATCCTCCTTGGTATTTATCAAACCTTGAATAATAAAATATTTATTCAAATAAATATTTTTTATTCAATAAATAAATAAATATTCAATTTGGTAAAACCAAGAATAAATATATATTTTAATATTCACATAACTAAATAAATATTTATATATTAATATATTCACTAAATTGGTGAGTACAAAAATATTTATTTATTAACTTATGAATAATAAACAAGAGATATAATTCAACTCACATATTCGAAACTTGAGTATCTCATGATTGAATTCATGTTTTCTACAATACATGAATAATTACTATTCCAAAAACCAAAAATAATATGTATTCATAATATTAAATTCAATGTGCAATTTAATGATATTATAGATACATTTAGGGTGTGACCCTCTAGGACTCTTTCTCAGTGGTATTTGGTAAACTTACCAAAATGTCTAAGATCAGCGTATAACAACATGTTAAGACACCCAAATATAAAGAGGTTAATATCAAAATGAAACAAAATCTTCCAAATAATGTTATTGTGTAATATAATACATTTTTCTATATCTCATCAAATAGGATTCATACTTGTCACATTATACTATATGCTTGATTTTTTTAACTTTCAAAAATTATTTCATCGATGAACTACCATTTCTAGGGATTTAATCAGACAATTCCATTTTAATCGATGGGATATTGAGAGATTATTCCATTAACATGGAAGGAAAAAATCCATTCTTGACATATTTAATTAATTTCATATCACTTATGATGCACTCAATATATGATACCTCACCGTGAGCATATGTCATCATAGTTTTCATACATACATCAATGTATGTAATTCATAATATGCATTAATAATAATCTCAAATCTAATTAAAAATACAGACATTAGAATATAATAATATCTAATGACACATGAACATGTGGAATTCCAATTAGCGGGAATTTTCCTAATAACCTCTTATATTATAGATTAACAAATATGAACTTCATGAGAAAAAGTATCAATGTTACACATTAATGTTAGATAGAAGAACAAATATTATATGATAATATTTTTATTAATATTTTTTTCATAGAAAGTAAAAAAATATTGGTTGGTTCTAGTGAACCAACTCTAACAGAATCCCACTTGCATTAGAACCAACTACTAACTAACAACATGTTAGTTGTCATATTATAAAACTACTGCTTCTAAGGTATTGTTATAGCTATTAGGACCACCACATTATACTATAATTATTCTATTTAATGTGACTTAAATACTTTAATAAAATCACTCAAGATTTGATATCAATGAGTAATTACCTTTTATCTTTAATCTCAAGATTCTAAAAACATTGGTTACAACATAGTTTGGTGTGCATGCGATGAAACCTGAGACTATGTTACACCTAATGTAGTGCATTTACTTTCAGTTAAAACTACCACCACATCATCCTTACATATTTTCTTTAGATACAAACCAAATGGATTGGTTTATTTAAGGAAATATGATCCATTTTTAAGTTTTAGACGATAAAGAACACCCAATAAGTAGTAACATATCGTGATACGATCAGTGATATTAATTTTGTGAAGAGTATCAGGCATGGACTATATAAAGGGATAGAGTTCCACTCATTGGGTATTCTCAGTTCCATGAAAATTTTTTCAAAGATATCCTCATTTCATAGAATTTTTCATCATGAATAGTGAATGTGCTTAAACCTCTCTTGGGGTATTAGAATCCTCAAATTTCAAACTTGGATCTTAAGGCCGATGTAATCCCTCATAGGCAAGAAGTGTAGTTTTTTTGATATTATGATCATTATTAAGTGTACTAAAAATAGTAAAATAAGGATTATACATCACTTTAGTTATTCAATATTTATGTTCTTCATTTATTCATGTTGATACTATTAAGGATATATCATGCACAAATTTGGGTTTACTTCTACTGACAAAGCCATTAGTTGATCCCCTAAAATCCATTAGTGGTATAAGATTCATCTTTATTGATGATCCAACATGTTTATTTCATTATTTAAATAATAATACGTTTTAAATAGTCTAAACTGGATATTCCCCACTTGACATTATATTAATTGTTAATTTAATCTTAATGGAGACCCTAAGGATATGTTTATTCAATAATGTGTCATGTGATAACTCATTGACATTATGTTGTTTGGCTAATGTAATGTGAAATAGGACTTGACATTATTTTAAGAAGTTAATAAAATGTGTAATTTTAGGCACAACATATGTTATTAAGATAACATAGATTTCCTCACATGTCAAGGAAATATAGTATCATTTTTCCCCTACTTAACACTATATTGAATTCCAATGTAATGTGTGATACTCGATATTTATTGAATTGAGTTTCAATATACTGTAAGGGAGTGGGATTGACATTATGTAGTGATAGAACATAATCTCAAGTGTGGAATGTTCCATGACACAATGTTGTGAGACAATATAATTTCAATTGTGGTATTCACTATGACACTATGTTGTGAGACAATGTAGTGTGGGGTATTAACTTAACATTACATTGAGGGTAAAAATATATAGAATAAAATTAATTAAATTTATAATATTTATCTAATTATCTTATTATTATTAAATTTTTATAAATGATAAGTTTTAGGATTTATAAAATGATATTTTAGAAGACTAAATTAAATATGAAAAAATTATATTTGTATCTCATGTTTTCAAAAATAAAAAAATGTTTTCTTATTTATTTAATTCGTTTAATATTCATGTTTACTAAATTATCTATGAAGTGTAAATATTTTTTATGTAAAATTTATGTGATAAATTGATTCTAGGAGATAATTACCTATATTAAATACTAGATGAATCTCTATGAGATTTAGTTTTCATCTACATTGACCTCGTTTTTTTACATTTATGATCTTGGGAATAGTTATTCAATATAATTTTTGCATATTAAGTGATATAAATATTATGAATTTAATTATCTATTGAGTGAAGTTTCCTTTGGGAGATAGACTTGGGTTAGGACAACCCACATTCATGGAGGCTTATGCCTTGTTCTAGATTTGTGAGAGGTTGGTTGTTTGTCTCTCTGAGAATACTCATGTGGATCTTTTCAATCATATATAATTCAATGTATTTACATGAAAAATTCATATTCCTTAGGCATGATATGAATTCTAATATGTATAAATATGTTTTGATTATTTTTTTGGATAAGTGACACAAACTTATTGGTTGTTTAAAGAGTTACACATTAATATTGTGTGAACACATTAATTTAGTGGATGGAATAATATTCCAAAACTAAATTTATAGAATCATGCATACACAAAGGTATAAAACATGAGATAATAAAAAAATCATGAGAGGCAATGTATTTAATAAGAAGGATATGTATATTAAATTGGTGATACTATTAAGAAAACCCATTAATATACTAAGTGTGAGATTTATTCTAAATAGAAACTTGTTAAGACCTTAATAATTAAATACGGGTAACCTTAATGGTTATGTTCTAATTAATCATATTATGTAAGGTCAGCAAGTAATAAGGTGACCATAACAATTAGATGTCTTGTTCTTTGAATTTTATTTAGGTTACACTAGCTAAGAAACCCTAACGGGTTGGATACCAATTTTTTAGAATTGATTAAATACATATAATAGATTTGGATAATGATTTTATCCACTCAAATATCAAATAATCATATATAATATGATTGAAAATTTTATTTTCTACTAGATATAATCATTTCTTATTTATATAATAAAACTAGTGTAATTAATGATGAAATATGGGTCTTGGTGCACTAAATAGATATAATGAATAGGGTAATCCTTATTAATGGGAGTAATTTCATTAAAATTCCTTGATAAAAAATATATAATACATGATAATCACCCTTAGATATGTCTCTATTAAATGTTATGAATTACTTAATGATAATCATATTGATATTCCTCATTGGTATGAATAATAGAATAGTTCAAGATTGATATCTAATGTTGAGAAGTGTTCTCAAAGTTTCTAAGAATAAGAATGTGAATGCTATAGAGGTTAATTTCACTAAATCTGAATTTTTGTAATTAGATATCAGGTGTGAATCACAAATTTGATCTGAAAAACACATACTTAAAGATAGAAGGGAATTGAAAAAGGGTGAATTAAATCTTCATGTTATTAATAGAGAAAGATTTGTTGCATTAGAAATTGACACTTATGATCTGATTTTACCAAGTATACTTGAATTGGAGAACTCTTATTAGGCTCCCACTATAAATTTGAACTTAATTTTGGATTCTTATTTAGAAAAATGAGATTTTTATTCACTATTAATAACTAGAGTTATTCTATATATAAGAATGATTTTTTTTATAGAATCGGTAATATGATAAATGGTTTATATATTATATATTTGAATAATCCAATCTATAATGTTCATAATAATAATCTTAGGTTTTATTTTAATCCTAACTACCTTTGGCATTGTCACCTTGGGCATATAAACAATAAACACATCCAAAGACTCCATAAATATGTATTATTGGAAACATTTAATTATGAATCATTTGAAAATTGAAAATATTTCTTATTAAGAAATATGACCAAAGATACTTTTAGTGTAAAATATGAAAGGGCTAGTGGACTATTAGATATCATTCACAATGATGTATGCGGACCAATGAGTACTCAGGAAAGTGGTGGTTTTCGGTAAATTTTTACCTTTAATGATGGATTTAGTCAGTACATATATGTTTTTCTAATGATATGTTAGTATGAGACTTTTGAAAAGTTAAAATAGATTTATAATGAAGTAAAAAAATCAAATTGGAAAAAGTATTAAGATACTCCAATCAGATATGGGTGGTGAATACTTGAGCCAATAATTCATTGATCATATAAGGTATTGTAGTATTGTTTCACAACTCACTCATCTTGGAACGCCACAATGTAATGGTGTGTCTCATAAGAGTAATAATACCCTATTGGACATTGTTTGATCAATGATGAGTTAATGTGACCTTCCTATTTTATTTTGGGGTTATTATATGGAATCTATTGTATTTCTACTAAATTTTGTTCCATATAAATTGGCTATAAAAACACCGTATGATATATATTATGTTAAATATTTCTTTATGTATTTTATAAATATTTAAGGATGAGAAGAATTCATACAATGTTTGTATTCTGATAATCTTGACTCAAAATCTAAGAAATTCTTGTTTGTTGGTTATCTTAAGGAAACCATGGGATATTATTTTTATAATCAAAACAAAAATTGTGTGGGGATTGATGTTATGTTTTTATTGTGAAGGAACATATAATTTAAGGATTTAGTGGGATTAAATTTAATCTTAGAGATGTTTGAGACTAACAAAAAGGAATTTTTCTTAAGGTGGAATTTGAGTCGATCCTATAAAGAGTTGTGGAAGAAGAAATGACTCAAATCACACAATAACCTCAAAGGTATAATAAAATTCATCAAGAGATTGAGAGAGATATATTTCTCATAAATAATTATGATGTGGTAATGTTCATAGGAGACAAACCTACCACCTACTAAGAGTCCATTGAGAGTTTTGATTTTGAGAAATGGTTTAAAGCTATGGAATTTGAAATGGACTCTATGTGAACTAACCATGCTTAGAACTCAGGGAATGCACCTAAAGGATTGAGTCCAATTGGGTGAAAGTGTGATTTCTATAAGAAAAATGATATGAATGGTATGCCTGTAAATCCTACCTAGTTTCAAAAGGTTACAGGAAATTTCTTGGCATTGAATATAAAGAAACCATTTCATTTTTAGTGATGAAAAATTCAATTTTGATATTTCACTTCATATCAATTTAATTTGATTATCATATATATAAAATGGATTCAAAAATTAATTTATTTAATGAAAATTTAGTTGAGTATGTGTATATGAAACAAACCTAAATGAGACTAATAAGTTATGCAAGATACAATGATCCATTTATAGACTGAAGAAATCTTCTTGCAGTCGGAATATTTGGTTTGATGATGAAATCAAAGAGTTTGTTTTCATCAAACACATGGATGATTTATATGTATACAAGTGGATTATGTAAGAGTTGGTGTCCTAGAAACAAATAGTTTTACTTTGATTACATGGATATTTAATGTATTGTTACATATTGTTCATTGTTCTACATGACTATGATGTAATAATGTCCTAGAGTATTTGTTGCATTGATAAGGTTATGGAAGTTCCCCGCTATGATGATAACCCTAAAATGATATAACAATATTCTTAAATATAGTTTTGTGGTTGGATGACATGCTATGCTGGGACACATAGCGTGCAGACCATCTGGTGCGATTACTCGTAAGCAGATGAGACTTCCTCTCATGAAGTTCACACTTGGTAATCTCCAAGAGAGGATATTATGAGAACAGACCTACTAGTAGGAATTCCACATGTTTTGGTGTCATTGGATATTTATATCTACAATCTTGTGTAATGATCCTTATACTTTAAGATTATAATTAATATGTGTCATGACTTACGCACTTAGATTTACTGACAAAAACCGTCATGCAGGTAGTTGGTAGGAAGTAGGGTACATTGGGTGCATCACGAGTGGCGTGTTATTAATCGATAAGTCTAGGAAGGATTTGTCCCTTCCATTTATGGAAGTTGATATCTTGTCCCTTTTATTGAAATATAACCTTCGTGCGAAATTCTATGGCCATGGTGTAACGACAAGTTTATTTCAGGTAGTCAAAGAACGACGTATCAAGCATAAAAGTTGATGACACAATCATGAAACCTAATTGATGAGATATTGCGACAAAAAGATTATATTACACAGTGAGTGTTCGTATGTGGATGTCGTTTTTGCGACTTTACGTTCTTTCTCTTGGGTGCCTTAACTCGTTGCTAGATAGTACTCTTGGACTTTAGGTAAGCCCGCCTAATTCCAATGAGAAAGAATCCTAGAGGGTCACACACTAACTGTTTTTGGTGGTCTCAATTAAATTATATTTGAATTTAATTAATGAAATAAATATTATTCTCAAGAGCGTGGAATAATTTTATTCAAGTTAAAATGATCGTATAAATTAAATAAAATATATTTATTTATTTTATTGAACATTTAATAAATATTTATTTACTGTTTTTTAAATAAAATATTTATTTAATATAATAAATTATTTATTAATTTATTTGGGTTTTCAATAAATGGAAGTGGAGTTCAAGCGGACCAAGGTCGGTCCAGTAGTAAAATAATTATTTGCAAGATGGTAAATAATTATTTAACTAGCTAGCACAAATTAAAATAACACTACTATTATTTTGTGACGCGTAATTTTATTTATAATTCCGTTTTTCACAAGTTTGCGCACTATAAATAATGATGTGGTATTGTTATTAAATTCATGGGTTTTCTCTAATTTCATGAATGTATTTAATTTTTTCTATGCAATTAAATATTGTAATTGAAATTCCATGTATATAAATAGGCAAGTACCCCTATTATGACATACACCACACCACACAACACACCTGGTGAATTGAGAATTCTTGAGCCAAAAATATTTCTCTCTCGAATCCTCTTCTCTCCCCTCTCAAGAACGACAGATGTTCTTGAAGGACTAAGAACAAACGATCAGGAATGACAGACACAAGACACTCGGTTCGCCGCACTAGCACCTAGAGAACAAGTGGTGACGATCAGAGGCCATCAGAGCATTTGTGGATCAAATCTAGATGGATTCTAGTTTGGATCGTTACAAGCGCAATGAGATAATCCCAAAGTGTCAATCTGGATGATCAACATCATCAATGAAGAAAAATACCAAAGACACGGGTATTATTTTTCTTTATGAAATTAATTAAATTAATTATAAACATGATGTGCTAGATCCCCTCTAAAGTTTTCAGGCCTCTTTCTTCTTTATCTAAATATTTTATTATATTCCATGGAGACCGACGTTCATCATCATATTCATTCCGGAATAATCATTGATCATGGTAAAAATAAAAATTAGGTGTCGTCCCAGCCACGCTTCCACTGTGCCCAGAACCTTCAAGTGGTATCAAAGGGAGGTTACATCATAGTTTATAATTATTTAAATATTTCATTGATGAATTACGCTTTTAATAATTTAGTTATTTCAATTCAAGTTAATCTTTTTACAAATTTGAATCTAGAGATATATTCCTCCTCTTTCATTTCTCATTCACCTTAGAAAAATGATATTTTCTTTTAATTTCGATTAAAATAAAATAGAGGATCTCATCTGAAGGCTCTAAAGCTTCTTGGTTGTACAACACCAGAACACACGTCATGTATTCGGTAGTACACACCATGTATTCAATTTTAAATACATCATACCGGTCCGCCAAACCAGGTTGTCTGTTAGAGACTTTATAAGTCTTAAATGACTCTATGTGTTGACCACGAATAGGTGGAACGTGGTTTCCAGATTTCACGCTGTGTGGCCCAATGGACACGGCGTGTAGTCCCTTCAAGTTAGGGTTGGACTGTGTACCCCGTCCACGGATTTCCCGATTGGACACTGTGTAATGAGGAACTACATGGCGTTTGGCCCACTGGACACACCGTGTACTCCGAAGATTTCTGAAGTACACTCACACGTTGTTTCCCCCGGCGTGTACTTCAGATAGATGGTGAAAAATAGTACACGTCATGTAGTTAGAACTACACATCGTGTACTCATCCAAATTATGCAGATTTATTAAAATTTATTATTATATTATACAAACCCTTGATACGTGTACCATCGTGTGAGTGTAAAGCTAAGGCACAACATGTGATAGGTGTTTTATATATATGTGTGTTTAATTTAATATCTGTGTTATGTTCATTTCTACTCATTGGGTAGTTATGAATAGGAATTCATTGGGTTTCCACCAAGGTACAAGTTACATATAAAGATAATTTTAAATGAATTTATTTTTTTAAAATTATGAGGATAATAATCTTAAGGAAATTCATAAAAGGATTTAAGATAAAAGGATTTATTAATTAAAGATGATAATTAATTGATTCAGGCGTGATTTATCTTAAATGAGAACGATTAAAGAATTGAATGATAGTTTTACTTATGTGTAAACATCATTGCATGTATGTATAATCATGAGATAGACTAAGACCTTTGTATATGGATGGTTTCTTTTAATTAATTTATTTAAATTAATTTTTTTGGCATGCGGCCTATGTGCCCAAGGTTTCTTTTATGTAAAAACCCTTTTTACCCCTCACCTACATGTGAGTTAAAAAGGTAATATGTAATGGATGGAACTCCCAATCTAGTGGAGGTGGTTCAAGATATAGCTGAGATGAAACCAATCCCAAGAGATACAGAGGTGGACAGGTTGAATCTCTAAACACAAACCCAAAAGGTTCAAGTTGTTTCTCCCCTAAGTCATGGTTAGTTTATCAAAGTCATGATTTCAGGATTGGGGATTCCACTCAACATATCAAGGAGTTTCAAGCCCACAGTTGGAAAAGAATTTCCTACCTAAATACCTTCTAATAGCTTGACCAACCCTTGTTGGGGTTATGCGAAGGATAATATATATCCTTGCCACTAGAATGTCATGGAAACTGGACATCCTGAGTTCAATGTTGAGGGTCATTGGGACTTGATAAAATACTGTGAGACTTAATAAAATTTATTATTTCTCATAAAATGTAAACAAGAAAGTACAACTAATTTTCTCATTTAATTGTAGAATAAAAATGAAAAGCTCATCAACCACACTATCCCTGCGATCAATGTTGGATAAAGACAACATCTTCATCAGTAGTAACTTCCAATAATGGTTTAGATTCCTTTGAGTTATCCTACACTGTGAACGATAGTCTTACGTTCTAGAGTCAGCATTACCTGATCCGCTTGCCAAGGAGGCGAGTGATGAGGATTTCCTGGTCGATGAGAAACATATGAACGATGAGGTCGACATTCAATGTTTGATGTTATCATCAATGTCTAGTGATCTCATGAAGTCTCATGAAAACATGGATGATTATAGAATGCTCGAGAACCTCCGTGGTCTTTACCAGGAGAGAGAAAGATAGGAAAGATTTGATATCTCTAAGGAACTCATTCAGCATAATCTTGCAAAAGGTTCCCCAGTTGGGCCTCATGTAGTCAAGCTCATTGGATACATTGATCACCTGGAGGTTCTAGGGTTTAAACTCCCCGAATAACTAGGCACCAATCTCATTCTCGCATCACTCCATCAAATCTTCTCTAAATTTGTTGTCAATTTCAATATGAAAAACATTGAAAAGTCTCTATCTGATCTTCTTATCCTCATTCTCCAAGTGGACAAATATATGAAGCGTTAAAATCCTTCTTTCCTTATGGTGAATAATAGGAAAGGGAAGGTGAATAACTTTAAGACCAAAGATTCTTCATGGCCTTCCAAGAAAAGAAACATCAAAGGGGGGGCATGGGAACAGGAGGCTATTTGTTTCGCATGTGGCAAGAATCTCCACTGGAAGAAGAACTACACCCATCCGAAGAAGCAAGGGGAAAATTAAGGTGCATTTGTTATCAAATGCAATCTATCTGTTTCTATAAATTGGGTATTAGATACAGATTTTGGTGATCACATATGTATCCAAATACAGGAACCAATTAGATTCAAGAAAATTGATCGGGGGGGTAGATCTACGAGCAGCCAATGGAACCAAACTTGTTGTTGTAGTTGTTGGGGACTACCACCTCACGTTTCCAACTAGGATGATCTTGGTGTTAAAGGGTTCTTTTTATGTGCCTTATGTAACCAAAAATATAATTTTTATATCCAGACTAGATATATATGGATTTTTTTTCAATTTTGGAAATTAATGTTTCTTCTTTTATAAAGATATCATTTGTTTTGGTAGGGATCATTTATACAACGGTCTTTATGTGTTGGATTACACAAACCGAGTAATGAAAATTGATGAAAAATATACTTCACATGACTCATACCACACCCAACTTTTGTATCACTGGCTAGGTCATGTAAACGAGAAACGCTTGACATAGTTAAATCAAGATAGATATATATATTCTTTTGAACTAAAACCAATTAGCGTATTTCATGCATGTTTACAAGGAAAAATGACCAAATCCCCATTTGGTGGGAAAGGTAAAGGGCTAAATAGCTTCTTGAATTGGTTCATACCAATGTGTGTGGGCCATTTCCTATTGAAGAATGGGGTGGGTACTCATACTTAATAACTTTTACTAATGATTTTAGTACATATGGATATATCTACTTAATGAGGTATAAGTCGGATTCCTTTGATAAGTTCAATGAATACAAGAATGAAGTTGAAAACCAACTTGGTAAGAAGATTAAGAAACTCTGCTCAGACTGAGGTGGGGAATATCTTAATCATGACTTCATTGATTACTTACGAGAGTTTGGAATCCTATCCCAACTCCCTCCTCCTTACACACCTCAATGGAATGGTGTAAGCGAAAGGAGTAACCACACCTTGTTAGACATGGTGAGATCAATGATGAGTCATGCAAGTCTTCCATTATCCTTTTGGGGATACGGATTACAAATAGCGGCACACATACTAAACCAAGTACCAAATAAATCGATAAACGGTATTCTATATGAGTTATAGAGTGGATGAAAAGTCATGTTATCGAATTTACATGTGTGGGGTAGTGAAGCGTTTGTTAAGGCCTCTCCAGGTAACAAACTTGCACCCCGAGGCACAAAGTGTAACTTTATAGGATACCCCAAGGAAAGAAGGGGATATTACCTATAAAATCACTTAGACAAAAAGGTTATAGTGTCAAGACATGCCATATTCATTAAGAGGGAGAACATATCCAAAAGATATAGTGGGTGAGAGATAGACTTCGATGAAGTTGAGGCTCAAGGTACACAAGAGTTGATACAAGAATAGATTCCACAAGGCCCCGTGGAAGAAGAATCTATTCTAGAGACACAAGTACTACGTAGGAGTAAAAGAGAGGTTAGAGAACCGGGATGGTGAAATTTTATACTTACTGAAGATGGTGACTCCTTATTAGTTTATAATAATGATCCTATAACCTACAAGGAAGTAGTAAGTGAAACAGACATTTCCAAGTGGTAAGAATCCATGAATTCTGAAATGGATTACATGTACCAAAACCAATTTTTTATTTTTGTAGATCCTTCAATTGATGTAAAGCATGTTGGTTGCAAATTGTATTCAAGAAGAAATTGGAAATGGAAGGACAAGTCAGTACCTATAAGGCATGACTGGTTACAAAAGGTTTTAAACAGCGTCATGGAATTGACTACGATGAAACCTTCTCACTAGTTTCAATGCTTAAATCCATCATAATTCTACTTTCTATTACGGCTTACCATGACTATGAGATTTGGAAAATGGATGTCAAAATAGAATTCCTTAACAGGAACCTTCAAGAAGATTTCTACATGACACAACCTGAAGGTTTTGTGACTCCAAAGGATTCCAATAAGGTATGAAAGTTGCGGACATCCATTTATGGATTAAAGAAAGAATCCAGGTCATGTAATATTTGTTTTGATGAAGCCATAAAAGAGTTTGGTTTTATAAAAAATGAATGTGAGCCTTGTGTCGACAAACAATTTAGTGGGAGTGCAGTCGTTTTCCTAATAGTATATGTTGATGACATATTACTCATTGGAAATGAGATACCAGTTTTACATTATGTCAAGGAATGGTTGAATCAATGCTTCTCCATGAAAGACTTGGGTGAGGAAGTTTATATTCTTGGGATTAAGAAACATCGTGATAGATCCAAGAGATTGTTGGTCCTAAGTCAAAGTACATACATTGATAAGATACTGAAGAGATTCAGTATGGAACAATCCAAGAGGGGATTGTTGTCGGTGTCACATGGCATTCATCTTTACAAGAAAATGTGTCCTCAAACACATGATGAAAGAATTGTAATGGCAAGGACTCCATATGAATCAGCAATTGGGTTAGTCATGTATGACATTCTATGTACTAGGATGGATGTCGCCTACGCATTGAGTGCGGTAGGCAGATATTAAGATGACCTAGGTGACTTCCATTGGATGGTAGTCAAGACTATCCTAAAGTATCTGAGGCATACTAAGGATATGTTATTGGTTTATGGAGGAGATGAGGAACTAGTCATCAGAGGATATGAAGATGCTAGTTTCTAGACTGATCAAGATGACATGAAGTCGCAAAAGGGATACATCTTCACATTGAATGGAGGTGCAGTAAGCTGGAAGAGCTCAAAGAAGAGTGTGGTCACAGATTCTACAGTAGTGTCTGATTATATTACTGCTTTTGACGCATCTAAAGAAGCATTTTTTATGCGAAGATTCATCCAAGAGATTGATGTGATACCTATCAGTAAAGATCCCATCACACTGTACTCTGATAATATTGCACTGGAGGCTCTTTCAAAAGATCCAAGGTCACATCAGTGGACGAAGCACATACTTCCAAAGTATCATATCTTGAGGGATTTTTTTCAGAGATTTGAAGTTTCAGTGATAATTATTTCCATGGAAGACAACGTAGCGGACCCCTTGACTAAATCCTTGACTCATTAGAAACATAATCATCATATTAGTTCTAGCGGACTGAAAGTCGTAAGCATTTGGCTCTAGTCCAAGTCGGAGTTTGTAGGAGTTAGTTTACTAGAACCGACTAGTTTTACTTTTATTACATGTATATTTAATGTATTATTACATATTATTCATTGTTTTGTATGACTATGATGTAATAATATCCTACAGTATTTATTTCATTGATAATGTCATGGAAGTTCCCCGCTATGATGAGAACATTGAAATGCTATAACAATATTCTTAAATATAGTTATGTGGTTGGATGAAATGTTATGATGGGACACATATCATGAAGACCATCAGGTGTGAGTACTCTTAAGCAGATGAGACTTCCTCTCATGAAATTTTCACTTGGTAATCTCCAAGATAGGAGATTATGAGAATAGACCCGCTAGTAGGAATTATGCATGTTTTAGTATCATCATATATTTCTATCTATGACCATGTGTAATGATCCTTAGACTTTAAGATTATCATTAATATGTGTCACGACTTACGCACTTTGATTTACTGACAAAAACCATCATGCAGATGGTTGTCGGGAAGTAGGGTGCGTTGGGTACATCACGAGTGGCATGTTATTAATGGATAAGTCGAGGAAGGATTTGACCTATCCATTTATGGAAGTTGATATCTTGGAACTTTTATTGAAATAGAACCGTCGTGTGAAATTATATGCCCATGGTGTAATGACGAGTTTATTTCAGGTAGTCAAAGAATGATGTGTCAAGAATAAAATTTGATGAAATAATCATGAAACCTACTTGATGAGATATTGCAACAAAACCATTATATTACATGGTGATCGTTTGCATGTGGATATCATTGTTGTGACTTTATGTTCTTTCTCTTGGGTTCCTTGACCCGTTTCTAGACAGTACTCTTGGACTTTAGGCAAGCCCACCTAACGCCAATGAGAAAGAATCCTAGAGGTTCACACACTAAGTGTTTTTTGTGGTCTCGGTTAAATTCTATTTGAATTTAATTAATGAAATAAATATTATTCTCAAGACTTTGAAATAATTTTATTCAAGTTAAAATGATCTCATAAATTAAATAAAATATATTTATTTATTTTATTGAACATTTAATAAATATTTATTTACTAGTTTGTAAATAAAATATTTATTTAAGATAATAATTTATTTATTTATTTATTTGGGTGTTCAATAAATGGAAGTGGAGTTCGATCAGATCAAGGTCAGTCTGGTAGTAAACTAATTATTTTCAAAACGTTAAATAATTATTTATCTAGTTGGCACAAAATAAAATAACACTGTTATTATTTTGTGACGCGGAATTTTATTTATAATTCCTTTTTTCGCAAGTTGGATCACTATAAATAATGATGCGTTATTATTATTAAATACATGGGTTTTTTCTAAGTTCATGAATGTATTTAATTGTTTCTATTCAATTAAATATTGTAACTTAAATTCCATGTATATAAATAGGCAAGTACCCATATTGTGCCAAACACCACACCACACCACACTCCTGGTGAATTGAGAATTGTTGATCCAAACAATTTCTCTCTCGAATCCTCTTCTATCCCCTCTCAAGAATGATGTATGTTCTTTAAGGACGAAGAATAATCAATCAAGAATGACCGAGAAAAGACACTCGCTTCACCGCAATAGCACCCGGAGAACGAACGGTGTCGATCGGAGACCATCAGAGAACGTGTCGATCACCGCTAAAGGGATTCTAGTTAGGATCCTTACAAGTGCAATAAGATAATTCGAAAGGGTCAATCCGGACGATCAACATCATCAACAAATAAAAATTCCAAAGAGATGGGTATTATTTTTCTTTCTGAAATTAATTAAATTAATTATAAACATGATGTGCAAGATCCCCTATAATGGTTTCAAGCCTCTTTATTCTTTATCTAAATCTTTTTGTTATATTATGTGGAGACTGACATTCATCGTTGTATTGATCTCGGAATAATCATTGATCATGGTAAAAATCAAAATTGGGTGTCGTCCCAACCACGCTTCCGCTGCACCCGGAACCTTTAGATTAGTGGGGGAAAAGTAGTGTTTTTATATTTTATGTGGATGGAATACTACTTATCATAAATGTTATCCTAAAAATTCACTATATAGAGATGTGGTTGGTTAATTTCTTCTTGGTGAGATACATGGGTGAGTCAACCTACATACTGGGTATGAATATTTATAGATATGGATCTAAGAGGATGATTTGACTCGGTTAGGACACTTACATTGGTAATATAGT
This sequence comes from Viscum album, assembly GCA_963277665.1. NCBI lineage: Eukaryota > Viridiplantae > Streptophyta > Magnoliopsida > Santalales > Viscaceae > Viscum > Viscum album. The sequence goes on along the minus strand of OY728121.1, from coordinate 1,068,822,012 downwards.
AATGTATTTTGGTATAGAGAACTTTGAAAAGGTGTCTTTACCGATGTTACATGGAATGAATCTTAGGAAGATTAAGGATCCTTCTAAGGAGATAGAAAGGATGGATAGAGTACCCTATTCATTCACTATAGGTTTTACCATATATTCCATATTGTGTACTCAACTTGTTGTCACCTATGCTTGTAGAATTACTTCTAGATACCAATATAATACCAATGAGACTAATTATAATACTTTGAAGACAATCCTTAAGTACTTGATAAAGATTAAGGATGTGTTATTAATATTTTTAGTAGAGGATGTTCTCTGTATAAAAGGTTACATAGATGCAAGTTTCCAATATGAAAGAGATGATATAAATCTCAATCTAGTTTTGTGATTGGCCTAAATGGTGGAGAAATCAGTAGTATGAGTTAAAAAAATACACTATAGTAGACTTGAAAATAGATATAGAATAAATTTTTAAATTATATGTTTTAAAGGAATCTATTTGGATTAGGAAGTTCATCTCTAAAATACAAGTGGTTCCTTTCATAGAGGGAGAAATTGAGATTTATTGTGATAATAATAGATCTATTTATAAAGATAAGGAACCCTAGACTCACTAAATAATTAAAAATATCATTGTAAAATACAATCTTATTTTAGAGATCATTAATAGGGGTGATGTTAGGATCTCTTTGGTGGCTACAAAAAAAATGTAGCAGATAAATTAATGAAACCATTGGAGCAATAGAATTATAAGGTTGATGTAGAGTATCTTGGTATATTATACTTACGATATTGATATAAAGGTTTTATAATGTATCATGTTATCATAATAAAAGAAATAATAATTTATCATTCATTTGTGTTTTTTGAAATTTACTTTACATGAATGGTAGAATGATAATATATCCTCAAAGTATGACTTTGAGTTTTCCCTAATCAATGATCATCACAGAGTATTATGGGTTGTGATGATATGGTAAGATTATCATGAATAGAATCTTATTCTCATTAAAAAGTGTTGTATATGAGATAAGAAGAATAAATTAATGAGGTAATAATTATAGACTTATTACTTATACGATCCCACCAAAGTATATCATAGGGAATATCGTACAAATATTGATATACATAGACGTGTGTACTTATTATCGATCCTTATTATATGTGGTTAGTGAGATACCTGGAATGAGAACCTTCATACTTTGATACGTTTATTTTATAACCATTGAGGCTTAAATAATCAGTTGGTGTTTGGGTAAGTTTCCCATCATATTGTTGGATGGAGCATAACCAATATAGAATGTATCCATTTGTATAATGAGAAAAGAAATGTGGGACCTTGATTGAATTACACTGAGGAAATTCATATACATGATTAGTTGAGTCATATTTGGCATGTTCAGTTACTTGGGTGAGTGGAATGTGATGTAGTCATCCATTATATGAATGACATGTGATGTATTCATTGACTAGGTCAGTCTAGTACAGAGAATGAAGAAAGGATGAGATCTCCTATACTAGATTGACTTGTTCCATGTATAATGGCCACTCAATGTCATGGGAAAAGGTATTATATAGGTATACATAAGATTTATATTATATATATTGTGGGATGCATGTTTTTATAGAGATATGATTATGTTTGACCGAGATCACACCAGGACCCTTAGTATCTTGAGTAGCACTAATATTTTTCTTGAGGCCACTCTTTTATTATATCTAGGAAATAGGGACTCCATATTTATTTTCAACAGTAATACGGACCATAGGGTCACACAGTAAGTCTTTTGGATAAATATTAAGTTTTAGAAAAAGGGTTTGTTCTAAAATTAATAGATTTTGATAAAATTGTATCCAAAAGGTTTTTTGTATATATTAACAAAGATTTGTGAAGTTTTTCATAAATTTCATATACATTTTAGTCAAAGTGGTAGAATTTTTAATTTGAATTAAAATGATAATAATATTATGGATATTAGTTAATGATACATTAGTGTAAATCTATCCATAAGTTCGATCCTGAGCATACGTTGGTTCCAACATAGTCTGGTGTGCAAGCATTGTAACATAAGACAACATTGTATCCAATATAGTGTTTGTGCATTCAACTAGAACTACCACTGTACCATCCCTACAAGGTTTATTTAATTACAAACATAATGGATTGGTTCATTTAATGAATTATTATTTGTTTGATATTTTTTAACAATAAAGAACACCCAACATATATTAATGTATTTAGATATGATCAGTGCTCTTAATTTCATGAAGACAATCGGGCAAGACCAATATAAATGGAAGGAGTTCCCTTCATTGGGTGTACATAGTTCCATAAAAATGTTGTTGAAGATATCTTCCTTACCATAACACCATTTATCATTAACACTAAATTCATTAGCACACCTCTTGGTGTATTATAGTCCTCAAGTTATGGTTGGGATATTAAGGCTAATGTAATCCCTTAGAGGCAGGAAATATAGGTTTGTTACTACTAAAATCTCTATCAAGCATACTATGAAGATTAAAATATGAATTATACATCACTTTAGGTATAAAATATTTATGTTATGCATTTCTTCATGTTGATATTGTTGAGTACAGTTTGAAAAAAAATATGGGTTTTCTTTCATTTCCAAGGTCATTGGATGATCCCCTAAAATCCATCAAAAATCACAAAAATAAATAACTAGATTTTTATGAATGAAATTCATTTCTAGATTCATATGAACATTCCATTCATAGAATGTTTCCATTTAATTATTCCTTATAGGGTTCATTATTATTATTATTGAATAATATATCACCTAACTTGGTGAATATAAAACCACCTCTTTGGTTTTAACTTCCTTAAAAAGTATGTGTCTCTAGAGAAACTCCTCCAACTAAGTATTATAGAGTTTAGTGTTCTATACAAACTCATGTGAATCTAAATCCTTGAATTTATTAAATTCCAAATTACTCCCACTATCTCAAAGGATAAGTGATTCCCTATTATATAAATATAGTCGATCACTTAACTAGTACCTTTCTATGTTAGGGATAGTTATATCATAAGTATATTTTAGGATAATTAATTGAGATGCACTTAGTGTTTACTAGATGTATGTTTTTAGATAAATCATATTTTACAAATGGTTTTCATCAAAACACATAATGTTGTGACTTAATGGATTTATTTCATTATATAATTTATATGATATCCATTAGTCAATATAGTTGAAATATGATTATGTGTATAAGATAATGTGAGTTTATGAAAATCTCTACTCTATATTTATATGATTAATGAATTCTTAGTTCATATATTATTTGACTAACCCACCTAGAGGACCTTATATACTTTACCAATTGTATTAACCACTCCATTTTTATTCCCTAAAATATCTTAAAGGATTCTCATGAAGTATATGATTTTACCACTATATTATTCTTAGAATAGTTCACATGTATCTGGCTGAACTAATTCTCAAATATTTATATCTTTATGAACTTTAATCTCTAAGGGTTTCTTTTTCATAAAACATAATAAGTATGTCATAATACCTAAGATTTTTAGCTCCTAAGAGTCTAAACACTCTTATAGTTAAATAATTGATAATTAATTTTAAATTTTACTTGAACAAGAATTATCTTTCCATGCCTGGGTATCACTTGATCCATTATTTTATATCCATCACTAATTGCCAATATTGTACATTTTTTATTCAAGTATAATTAAACTATTTATTTTTTATGATATTCCATAGAAATATTCATGTCATACATAAAATAATGTCTCATTATTTCTAGAATCAAACACTAAGATAAATGTTTTAGTGACACTCAACTCAAAATAATGGTTTTACAATAATAAATCCACTTGGATATGTGAGAAATTTTGAAAGTTCACCTTACTTTTTTATCTTTATAAACTTACTTGGATCTTGTATTTGGATACAAATATATGATTTATATATTTTTTATAATACCCAATAAGTGAATTAAAAAATCACATGTAATGATGAATATATATGAAGTTTAAATTCATCATGGTTCCTCTTCTAGTGACCTTTATTTTTATATATAAAGTAGACAGCCTTATGTTCATTTCTCTCACTCTAAATATTTTTCCCATTTAAAGGAAATTATAAAATCTTTATTGACCTTAAACTCTCTAAAATATTTCCAACATTGTATTTCACTTCATTTTCCATAATGGGTGAGGACACATGTTCCCAAAAATCCATATAATGTTGTAAAATTATAGTAAAAAATATTCTTGAGTGGTTTATATATACTACCCATTCTACAATTCTTAATGAATATGTAGAATATTAGTGTTAAGGATAGTAATATGAGATTAATGTAAAATTTATTGTCCAAATAGAATCCAAAATTTATTAACTAATAAATGTACTTTAACATCTTGAATGAAAGATCACGAGTTAGGTACCCATATTCCATTTTACACTTGTAATGTATAGTTATAATATCATTTATCTTTATAATCTGTTTATCCTTTTCTAGTTTTAGGATATGAGTTATAATGGTGTATGAATCCATGTATTTATATTACATCTTCATCTCTATAAACATGGTTGATAAAATCATACAGTAGAAATTTGAAGCATCCTCTATGTCTCTTCTATAGGCATCATTTTCACCTTTTCTTTCCCATTGAGGTGGTTGATCAAGAATAGGGGATTCAAACACATATCACAAATTTCTATATAATAGTACAATGTAAAAGATATTATCCCACTATTGGAAATTTATAATAGTGAGTACATTTTCTTTGTCTCGGAATTATCAGAGTGTTCTTGTTGTATTTATTTCCATTTTCTATAACAAATGAAATAATATTTTAGTATTTTATCTTGATTACAAACTGAGACATAATAAATTAATTTTATTAGTATCTTGTTATTTTATCATATCACAATATCCCTTACCATTTCATTTATAATATCCTATTTTTTGGATATTTTAGTGGAAAAAAATCTTATTCCCATTAAAATAACCCATATGAGTGACTAAAAATTTATTAAAGGTATTTAGTTAGGATTTTATTTCTTACTACATTGCTCGTAGTTCTTTATCCTACTGAGTGGACTCCCTAATCTTAAAATTCTATACTCAGTCTTTTTCAACACTTGCCTTCATGTTACACAAAGTCTTTCAAAGGTAATAAACCCTTTATGATAACCTGGTTAAGTAAACCCAAGACTTTCATTATGTATCTATGAAAATTGAAAACACCCTAACAAGGTCCAGAAAAGTACTTTGAACTATGGTTTCATTTTGACTCAAGTGATAGAAGGTGTTTGTTGACTTAATATTTTTTTTGAGATATTTTGTTTAATTTATGCGTAAATATTCTTTATTATATTCTTCACATGCTTCTTAATATTATATATATTTTACATAATTATTTAACCATACATAATAAAAAACTTAGGCATAATTATTTTATTTTATTTCAACTTAGAAGATTTGTTAATTTATTTACTTTATGTATTTGTTTTTAATCAACCATGTATCACATAAATAAATAAATAACCATGTACTAAAAAATAAAATAGATATGTGATATGATCATAATATTTTTATCTACTAGTTAGTTTATCAATAATAGATAAATCTCCCATAACTATAGGGGAAATAACACCTTGAGTTGATGTTGGACTTTAGTTTTAGAATTACACTATTAACTTGTGTATCTCATAGTCATTTAAACCTCAAATCAAATCTTAAACCGTATCCTCTCACTAGGGTCTCCATCATTTAAAAATTATTACTCACTAATATGTGAGGGTACCAAGGGTTTAGGATTACATAAAGTAAACCTTGGACACATCAACTCATACATAATAAGGGAGGGAGGTATGATACGTAGATCGTCGTATTAAATTTAATGATAAATTGTCACATTAAAAAATGTGATAAATAATGAAATTAAATAAACCTAATACATACATAGTTCATTAAATATCATGATCAATCACAAAATGAAATGAATATGGATTTAAAATTGCTAGTATTCATTTAAATTCATCCTCATTGAGATAAATTTACTTGAATTAATGAATTAGTACAGTAGTTAATTAATTATTTATTTATATTGGTGATTTTTTCAAGAAATCCTTTAGATGCTATAAGATTACCATCATATATTATTATAAATTAATTAAATGAAATTAATATTAATTTTGAAAATAATAAATTATACAATGTGTCTAGATGAGGTAGCATGGCATGTACCATTTCTAAATCATATTAAATTCGTTAGTGAAATTTAAAATATACATGGTGTATACTTAAGAGGTGAAACATCATGTAGAATGTATATTTTATTAAATACATTTCTGAAATTTAATTCTTACATAATGTGTACTTTCAATCGACACGTCATGTGACTTGCACTGTTTATAGTCCTTTTCATGTACTATGTACTTACACAACATGTATACCCAGACAGAATGTTGTGATATACATGGTTTGTAATTACATGGGTTAAGATGCACAGTATTTTTAGTGTGTATGACCAAATGACACACTGTAAATATGCACAGTGTGCACCATTGGAAACGCACATGAAGTACATAGTGTGTATGACACTATTACACTTCATGAAGTTAGAGAATTACACAGATAATAATAATTAAGTATTTATATCCACACTACATGCTTAAAATAAGTCAACATGTACTTGGTGTGAAGTAACACCTGTAACATGTTGTGTATATCCAGCTACATGTTGTGTAATTTGTGTTTTACTTTAATTATAAACATTTTGACTCACACAATAGGAATTTCATGGTGTGTACCTTATGTGAGTTTTCATTTTTTATATGGTGTGTATAGCTATCTACATATCATGTAATACAATTCTCACCACCCACACAACATTCCTAAAGTCTTTACGTGTATCTTTTGTAGTTTTTCATGTCTTATTTGAAGTATACACCCATCTATAAGCCATATAATTAACATTTTTTCATTTCCCTTGATGTGTATTGATTTTATTCATGTTTTACACATCCATTTTTGAGATTTAATTTTGTTTTTAATGATAAAATGTGTTGATAGTATAGAATTATTTATTTCTGGTTAATTTTTGATGAAATTTTATTTCTTTGAATTATCCTTTGATTTTTTTTGTGTTTTGGTGAATAGTTGATAATTGTTTAGTTCTTTAATTTCTTTATATTTTTTGAACAAACATTTTGATAATTTTAAGGAATCTTTAATTGGGATATCTTTTTAGAAGTGATTTTAAAGGAATTTGGAGCTTGGTATTTTAATGATCAAGGTTCCATGATTTTATGATGAATATATTTTATATATTAAAATATTCTGTGAAGTTTGAATTTTTTTTAAGAATATGTTTTTTGTCTTAGTTTTCTATTTTATATTCATTTTTCCTGATTTTTTAAGCCTCTCATTAATGTAAGACTATGTTTTTCTTTCCCAGATGACTTTTACTATGTCAAATATTTTGGTGAGTCTTATTAGATATTTAAAAGGTAGTTATTTAGTAATATGTATGACTCATGGGATAATTGGAACTCATGTGATATTTTATCATTGTTCATAAGTCAATTCCCTTGGCTATTTTCAAGAGCCACAAAAAAATACATCTAAGTACCATTGAAACCTATCTCATCGAATCTTATAAGAGAAGATGAAAGATAAAAAAACTAAGACTCATTTTGAATAATAATCACGAGCTCATCTTTGGTAGTTCAATCGAGTCTAGAAATTTTAAATGTATTAGATTAGCTTAAAGATGATAAAAAGTGAAATCATGAATGTTCGAGCAAGGATATTGAGTGATAAACTTAAGAAAATATTGAAGTTAGAATTTCATCCTTCAATGTAATTTTACTAATCCAAATCTAAAAAATTAGAAACCAATAAGAACTATTTTTTATTATAAAGGAATCCTATTTAGAAAGAATAGTTCAAACTAATCTGAACTGAGACCTCTTCTTGAGTATGACCAAATTTTTGATCGCTGGTTTTTTATTTCTATTATAGGGATGAGAATATTTGAATATGATTTGGGTATCACTCATACCCAATTCATAATTTATTGAATTTAATAGTATTTCATTCCATATGTTCAAGGAAAGTCCTCAACAAGTCCAAACCTAATGATGATTCAATTCACCTCACATGGTGTCATAAGCATTGGATAAAGATACACTTTTTTAAGGTACTGATGTGATCAAATGAATATTAATGTTGGTTTTAATTCATGGTTGATTCATGCATCTAAAAGTATCTTTAGAGATTAAATAACTATCGGGTGGATATTCAAATAGTTCTGGTCTATGGATTTTTAGTCATGTAGTAGTTCATCTGAGGTCGACTGAAGATTATTGAGCCTGTACAAAGTAGGTTGAGCTTTTTTGTTAAGTTAGGGGTTTTTTTCAAGATAACATACCCTATTTAATTTTTAATGATTTCATACTATATTGTTTTTTCCTTATAAAAACTATAATTTTGATGAAGCTTAAATTTCCCAAAATGAATATGAATCTAGAATTTAAATTTCTAAAGAAACTCCCTTGAGATTTAGAGGTTTATTTGGAAAACCATGGTCATGTCCATAAAGTTTTAGGAGTGCATTTAATCTAATCGATAGTTTTCAGGTACACTCTTGGTTCATGTGTGATATCGATGAGTTGTTGATGAAGGAATGAAAATAATATACCAGCTGGAAAATATTAAAATGGTTTAATATTTAGAACAGTCAAGGGAAATTAGATAGTAGTAGAAATTAGTTAGAATGTTTTTTAAGTCTATAGTAGTGGTTTCATAAGGATAAATTTTAACTATTTTATTTAGTTTTTATGAAACAAAGGTTATGGAATTGTCAAGTTAAGTTGGTGGAGAGAGGGAGGGATCAACTGGTCAACTAATTCATCAATGAATTCTTAAATAGTGGACAAAAATAAATATAGGGAGTATAGGGTCAGAGTTATGAGCTATGAGTCTCACATAAAGTAGTAATAAAATAAATAATGGATGGGGAGTTTTTGGATTCAACCTTGACAAAGATAATTCATCTCAATAGAGAAGAAACCCTTTTCTTACCTATCTCATTTTGTTCTTCTATATTTTTGTATCATCCTCTTATGCTTTCCTACATAATGAATATAAACTATAGTTAATTATTTTAAGGGGAATAAAATTGTTTTTTATAATTTTTTTCATAATCTATGTTCTTCTCTTAGGGACTATAGTTCATTCATGTTGGCATTTATTTGCATTAGTTTGGTTCTTTTTTTTTATATTTCGACAGATGAAAATAAATTTCAAGAATGTTTGAGATTTTATACCCTTTTTTAATTAGATAGGTTGATTTAGGTAATATATGAGGTTGGATTAAATAATGAATAATAATTCATATATTAATTACTTCTTAATATGTAAATATTTTTGTATCATTTCTTTGATAACAACATTATTCACAGGCTGTATCATTTGGATTTCTCCTTGATTACTTTCTTGCATGTGGTCTTCCCATAGCCATTAGAATTAGATTCTAAATTTTCAACATAAAACTCCCATATCACACTCATCCTTCTTTCTTATTCCTCATTCTCACATACTATTATCACATTTTTCATCACTACAATTGATTATTTTTAGTATATTATGATCAAATAAATCCCTTTGATATTCACAAACATTTCCATTGGTTCAACCCTAAATTACACTATCTAGTGAGAGTAGTAAATTATAAATAAAACTTTGAGATATTTAAATCACCACTCATAAAAATTTAGTTCCATTTTAATGGAAATTGTACACTGAGTTTACTTATGTTTTAAAAAAACAAATAAATATAAAATATAAAAAACACATAATAAATTATGTTTAAATATATTTATATATGATTATTAATGATTCAATATTCTTGGTGTGTGTATTATTGGAAAATTACTTACTTACCACTATTATTACATGTTTAAATCACTTAAAATCACTTCTTATTGTTTCTTCTTTGACTTCTTGTTATTGAATTTGTTAATTGTGTGTTGCGTATAGGTAAAAAATGGATCAATTTCATAATAGGGATAAACAAAATGAATTATACTATGTTTATTGTGGATATTATGGGAACACTACTTAGAACATTGACTATAACCAGGCTCAATGACCATATCAATTTTAATAGAACTAAATTTATTATAAAACCAAACCTAAAAATAAATCATAAGTGACACATATGTTTTTAACATTTCTTGTTAAATTTGACCAATTTGAAGAAGAAGTTATAATTCAAAAAACAAAAACTAAAACATGGGAGCTTCAAAAAATTAAATATCAATAAATATTTGAATAGAGAGATGAAGTAAATAGATTGGAATATTTTTAAGAATAAAAAGTGGAAGATATTATTGCTGAAATTAAATAAAAAACTATTATTTTAGGAGAGTGTGATTGGGAAACTATAAAAAAAATTAAATTAAATAACACAATAAAACTAATATGTAATTATCATATATTTAAGGAGACGGTAAGAGAGGGTGTTTTTTATTATTATGAGAATATAAAATAATGTTAAGAATAAAATCCCATTTTTTATTTAATAAATACACTTGAGAAAACATTGTGTTATAGTAGTTTTGAGAGTAGGAATGATCAGGTTGAGGAGAAAATTTATAATTAGGGTTTGAATTTTAAAAAATATTCTATCTATTTTTAGAATCTATTGGATAATTAAAGAGAGTTTGACTTTTGGAATTTAGAGGAAGAAAATATTATATTCTAAGTTTTAAATGTCTAAAATTGTTGAAACTGAATTGAAAATTGATCTTCCCTACTTTGAAAGTTTAATCTTAGCACATCTTCTATTGGATTTTAATAAAGTAGTTTAGGAAGTTACAATTGAATAAAGTTTAATGTTTAAACAATTACCTACTATTCCTCACACTTTTGATGACTCCAAAATATTTCTCAATGAAATATAATAAAGTTTTTATTATTTATTAGAAGGTACAATTAGTCTATAAATTATTTATTTTAGTCTTCTTAAAACTAAATTGAACATTTAGAACACTCAAATGATCATTTTTATGCTTTGGTGGAAGAAATTTTGGAATGTGAACTTGATCCAATGGTTTATCACACACTTTCAGTATTAATCATAAGAAATTTTTTAAAGGTAATGAGTGTTTAAAAGTTTATAAAACCTAAGATTTTTTAGGAACAAAATTTTAATCTCTACCACTTTGGTTTAAGTATTCTTGAATATGTAGTGGTAAAAAAATTCCATATTCTAATTTGAAGTTATGTACTGTTAACTCATTAGTTTATGAGATTGACTTGAATTATTTTAAGATTTTCCTAGTAAAAATACTCCTTTATTATCTGAAATTAAAATAATGTTAGATAAATTTGATGTTGAAATTGAGTAAAAATGGAATGGGGTTCAAAAGTTGTTTAAAATGAACTAAAAACTTTTCAAACTAAAATTAAATAACTTCTTAGTCTAATTCAATTGAAAAAATTATTTAATTTCACTATGGTTTCTAGAAATAGTGAGCACTTTAAGGGTGAGGGAATCCTTGAGAGTGTTGGAACAACCTTGGAAGTACCCTACTACCTTCTTCAATTACAAAATAACTTGAAATAGGTCAATTATATCTTTAATTACAAAGTAGGAAGAATGAAGTTTTTCATTCAAAAATAGGGAAACCTATATTTTAACATTTTTTAAAGGGGTATTCTAGGTGTGTATGGTTGTTTTGGGGGAAAATAAGTGTTCCCTTCGAGGTTTAGGATCTTATCTTGCTGATCTTTTAACTAAAAATTAGGGGGGGAAATGTGGTAGTTCCAGGATAAAAAAACACAACCTCCTAGTTACTATGATTAATTTTCTATGAGAATAACGCTAGGACTATAAATCTAGTGATGTATGGGAGATAACCCATGGTTCAATAAATTTATGTTTCTCTATTGTTTTTATATTTGAACTAAAATCCATCATTCTTTTATTGGTGAAATATCACCTTTATCCCTACTCACTCCTTCCCTTCATTCATGTTGAATAATCTTTTCCATGGAACTTTCACTCTCACATCCTCTCACTTTTTCTTTGTTTTATTTTACTGATTTTTAAGGATTCAATTTAACATTGATCTATTTACCTTTTAATGGTTACTTTTTAGATAGACCAAGTGTTATTGAAGTTTCTTAAAGAGAGTGATCTTTAGAATATGCATAAGGAATGACAACCAATTTTTAAGGGATTTTTCTTCTAAACTTTTTCATTCTATCTTGAAATTTTATGATTCTTTAACTATTATATTCTTCCCTGGTAGTTTGAAAATTTTCACGATTTAAAATATACCCACTACTAAAATCTATGTATGGGGAAACATTTTCCAATGATTTTGAATATGATTGTTTCATGAGTCAATTTTAGATGGATGGGTTCTTAATTTGGTTTAATATGATATGTTGAAAATTATTTTGAATTTGTTTTTAAAATCTTGTCTTTTCACCCTTAAACATATTTGAATTGTAGGAACTATTTTAAATTTATACACTTTACTGAAATCGCTATTTAAACATGTTAAATTCATAGATTTATTGAAAATACTTATTTATTATCGTTAATGAAAAAGTGTGTTCCATTTTAAATTAATTTTTGAATGTGTCGGAATTTGTGGTAAGCATATTTTGCTAAAATTCATTAGGATATTTTTCATTATTATGGAAAAATAAATCCAAAATTTGTTTGAACTCAACTATTTAAATTATTCTCTCATATTGAGATTAAATTTTGGGGACAATGATAGGTTTTAAGTATGGGGGTCTTTAAATGTGTTAAATTGTAAATCAATTTCAAACACATAAAATTACCCTAATTTTTTTTAATTTAACAAATTTTTCAATCTTTAATTTTCATTTTTAGGGGATCTAAATCTTTCTTGAATTTGAGGATAATTTTACTACTTGGAATTGTTAATATTTTCTATTCTCCCATGGATTTTAATATTTTAACATAAATTACATTGATCTCTTTTAAAAAATTTATTATTAGTGAAATATTGGGAGTAATTTTTACAATTACATTGAATTTAAACTTTTTGATTCTGTTAAAAAAATTATATTTTCTTTAAAATACTTTGATAATGAACTCTAAATATATGTTTAATTTTTATCTTATTAAGATAAAACTAGTGTTTGAGTTAATTATTCATTATTATTAATTATTAATCCCACTCTTCCACCAATTATGTCTAATTATTCTATTATAATTATGTAAGTCTGTTTACTAAGAGAAAAATATAAATTTGAATAGAAATTGAATGTAAAATGAATTTAGTTTAAGTCATTCAAAATTTTAAGTTAAATATTATTTGAAAAACTAGAAAACATATTTTCACCAACCAAATTTTCTTTTTATAGGGTAATCATACTTTCATATTTGTGGTAGTCCCTCGGGGAATCACTTCCTTATTGGTATGAAAAGGATTTCATTTTTGAGATGGTTTTACTTCCACTGAATTTTTTAAATTGATTTCCTTAAGAAAATAAATATTTTATGTGTGGGGGATTTGATGGGACTTGATTTGATGCATGTTTTTTGCATCCATTTTTTATATTTAATTATGTTTTTAATGCTAAAATATTGCGATAATAGAAAATTTTTTACTTTTGGTTAATATTTGATGAAATTTTAATTCTTTGAATTATCCATTTAAAATGTGTGTTTTTTGTGCTTAATTTATAATTGTTTTATTCTTTCATTTAATTATATTTTTTAACAAACATTTTGATGATTATTGTAAATATTTAATTGGAAAATCATTTTAGAATTGATTTTGAAGGAATTTAGAGTTTTTAATTTTAATGATCAATGTTCCATGATTTTATCCTAAATATATTATATAGAGTAAAATATTCTATAGAGTTTGAAATTTGTTAGAGAATCTATTTTTTGGCTTAGTTTTCTGTTTCTTATGAATTTTTATTGATTTCTGTAAAACTTTCATCAACATAAGAACTTGTTTTGTTTTCTTTTATGACTATACTTTGTCAAATTTTCAGGTGATTCACCTAATATATTTGAAAGGTAGTTGTGTGGTACTTTTTATGCATCGTACAATAACTCAAACTCATAGGATAATTTTACAGTGGATTTTAAGTCATTTCCCTTTTTTATTTTCAAGTTCCACCAAAGAAGACACCTGAGCACCAATGAAACCAAGTCGATCAAATCATACAAGAGAATCTTGAAGACAACCGAACTATATCTGACTTTTGAAGAAGAAGATTAATCTAATCTCAAGTAATTTTATAGAGTCTAAAATATAGAAATGTATTAAATGATCTTAAAGATGATAAATAGGGAAATAATGACCATTCAGGTAAGGAGGTCAATTGATAAAATCGACCATCGATTGAAGTATGAAGATCATCCTTTTATGAACTTCTACAGATAAAAGGATGAAACCTTGGAAACTAAGACAAGCCAATTTTGATTATGAAAGAAGATGATTGAGCAAGAATGGTTTAGATCAATCTGAACTGAGATCTTTCCCTGAGCATGATTACAGCTTTGATTGCTAGTTTTTTTATTTATGTTGTAAGGTTGAGAATATTTGAAGATGTTGGTGTAAGATCATGAGTTTTCAAAGAGGTACGGATACTTAAAATTTATGTTCAATCCTCTTGTTTTATGATTGAAATGTGATTAATAGGCCAAGGAGTGGTTCAGGAGTGTTTGGGGATTGTTCAAAGTCCAGAGATCTGAATATTTGGAAAGGTAGACTGAGCCATATAGTTAGTGCAGGGTTAGTGATAACCATGTGACTCAACCAAGAATGTGTGGTAGTTAATTACATAGGGACACATAGTTAGTTTTAACCGTGCACCTCAGGCTGCATAGCCATGCCGGGTGCTCTAGTGGGTTGAAGGGGGCTACATTTTTTTCCCAAATTATGAACCCAGGGTTGCACCCTTAGTGTCACATAACTAGTGGTGTCGTATAGTTTATGTGAACGGTTTGGAAAAACATATGGCCAAACCATGTGTATATTTAAAAATGTGTGAAGGTTATATTTTTTCCTTTCCCCCTTTTTAGTTTTATCCCTTCTTTTTCCTCCCCATTCACGCGCAACACCTCTACCAGTCATGGGATCTCTCTATCTTCCTCTAACCTCGTATTTGAGCTAAGATATTCATCTGATATCCAATTATTTCATCATCACTGGCATTGGATAGCTGATGATAATACATTTTATCCTCTTCTTTCCATTCTCGGTTTATCTCACCATCTTCCGATTTTTTTATGCAAGATAATATGCCCTATTTTCATATAATTTTCCTATTTTTCTAATTTATTCCATTCTAGCTAAAATAAAAGGACAAAAATGGATGAGGTTTAATATACCTCTATAAGGTAAGTTGTCTAGTAATTTTTTCCTAAGGATGAGTTGTATTATATCATGTGTCTTCGTGTTGCACGTCGGATTTTCCCCATGTTGCCTTAAAACTATAATTTTTCTTAATATAATATGTTAGTCGTGTTTGGAATTTCCATACACACCCATATCATTAGTGGAGAATGACCCTTCAACTAGTGTCTCCCCTTGAGGTTTGAATATGATATTCCCTTGACATATTAAATTCTTACAAGACCAAACCACCTCTAAGTGGTATAGGCTTGACTCCTAGAATGATAATGTGCCCATCCCACCTTCTCAGTAGTGTTGGTTTTCCACCCAATTGAATGGATTATGTAAATTTATGAAAAGTGAGTGATACGGCCACTTCACTTGATCCACATATGATCATTGGTTGTGCCCTTGATTTAGTGAAATGTTAATTATTTTTAAATCATCCTTGGGATTCAACTAGAGCATGAAAGACCTTAAATATTATATATGATACTCAGTCATGGAATCTCATATGTTTATTTGTGATACTTGGGAATAACTTCCCCAATGGAATGTGATACTCAGGCATGGAATCTCATGTGTCTATTTGTGATACTCAGGCAAGGAATCCCATATGTCTATTTTTGATACTCAGGCATGGCATACCTAATGGAATGTGATACTTAAGCATGGAATCCCATATATATATTTGTGATAATCAAGCATGGATTCCCCAATAACTACTAAATTTTTTTTGGGTTTATTCAACGCTAATTTTTTTTTGATAAAGGGTATCGATTATCATAGCTTTATTTACAGCATTGATAAAGGTCCTGATCATGCATGCGAGTCCCACATCAAACCTGCAGACGTTTGGCTACTTATTTTTATATGAATTTGTTGCATCACCACTCTAAAATCCTGTTGTGGAGATGGCCTCCCACATTCACTCTTCACACACTTAAATGGGACCTTACCAAAATGCACAGGCCCGTGTGAGCCTTGGCCCACCCTATGCTCACCGCAGGCTTTGGTCTACCCTCTACTTAGTAGGCCTTTCTTGTGGGGCTACCGAAATGGTTGGCCATTCAGGTTAAGAGATAGTTGACTTCCTAAATTTTTTATAATTAAATGCTTATTTCATATATAAAAATATATATTCATATATATTAATACATTAAATATTAATATATATATATTAAATTTTTTTTCTTTTTTTTATTTTATTAATACTTTTTATAAATTATTCATTTGTAATATTTCTTTATATGTATCCATTTTTTATAATCAAATTATTATTTCGTATATAAAAAAATATATTGATATATATATATAAATATATTCATATACATTAAATTTTGTTATTTATAATTTTTATTTGTTTAATATTTTTTATAATTTATTCTTTTTTAAAAATTTATTTACATTTATTCATTTTTTATAATTAAATTACTATTTCATATATAAAAATATATATTGATATATATTAAATGTTTTTATATATAAATATATGTTGATAAATATTCATAAATAGTATATTAATTATATAATTATATATATATATAATTTATTAAATTTAATATATATATATATATATATTAATAAATAATTATTAATTTTTTAATTAAGAATTAATAAATAACAAAAATATTATATATATAATTAAATCAGTAATATTTATTTGTACATGTTTGTTTATTAACTTTTATAATTTTTAATATGGTTTTAATTTATATAATTAATATGTATTCAATTCCATTTTAGAAAATATAAATATTCATTTTTAATTTTTTTTAAATTATCTATATAATTAATAATAATTATGCCTTTTTTTAATTTATTCGTTCTTATTTTTAATTATTTCATTAATATGTGTTACATATTATGTAATTTTATTTTTCAATTTAACAAATATAAAACATGTATATATATACATTAATTTCACACACACAAATACCTACGTAATTAATAAAATCATATATAGAAACACACACCTAATATTTATGTAATTTATTCAAATTTTAATAATAATTTTAGAATTTCATTTAGTAACATAATATATTTATTATATTTATAAAATTATATATTTATCATTATAAATAAACAAATATAATTTTTTTAAAAAATATTTATATAATTATAAATAAATAATTATCTATTTAAATATTTATAAATTTATGATAACTGTATTTAAATAATTAATATATTTAATATATTTATATTTATATTTATTATATATATATAATATAAATATATTTATAATTATATAAAAATATTTATAAAAATATTTAAAAATATATTTATTTATAATTAAAATTATAAATATATATCTATAATTATATTTATAAATGAATATTTACAATTATTTTAATATATTTATAATTATATACATTTATATTTGTTTATTTATTTATAATTATATACATTTAAATTTTTTAATTATATTAATTATATTATTAAAATTAATTATATAGGTCATTATTAGCGCTTTTTTGGCATTGATAAAGATATATTTTTATCAGTGTGAAACAAGCGCTGATAAAATCCATATTTATCAGTGCTAAAACTCTAGTACGGATAAAAATGCCTTTTATCGGGGCTTGTTTAGTGCTCATAAAGAGGTCTTTATTAGGGATTATTATTTTAGCGCTAAGAAAACCCCTCTTTATTAGCGATTTTTTGAAAATGCTCATAAAACTCTCCTCAGTATTTTAAATAGAACCCTAACAGAACCAATTTTTGTTGTTTCCTTCAAGTTTTCATTGAAGTTCAACTCTACCACCACTCCCCCTAGATCTTCTCTTGGAGGAATCAACTCTCAAATCTAAGGTATGTTATTTTTTTCTTGTACCCTATCATTTATCAGTGTCGTAGATCATATCTATTCATAATATAAACTTAATCACGGTGTGAACTAAACTCCATGAGTATCAAGGATCACTGATGATCTCTCTATAATGACTATACTAGGGTGGATGGGCACTGCCAATGTCATCCTACATCGGTCCTCATGGCCAGTACCTCCACCCATCAGGAGGTCCTCTTGCTTTTAAATGGTCCTACCTAAAGCTGACCCATGCTAAGATCACTTTAACAATATTGGATCCACTTCTTCCTTTGAATGACTATTAATTAATTTGAATTATTTTGGAAATGATTAATTTAAATTCATTTTGAGTAATTTTGGTTGGGTTTTTTCATCAATAGGGTGTGGTTTTGATTATATTTTTTTATTTTTAATGTGGTTGTTATTTTCATTAGTTTTTATAATTTAAAATGTTTTCAAAAAAATAGTTATTTTTTTTGGTTATAGAAAGGCTGGTAATAGTGATGAATATTTTAATTTTTTTGTAAAAACTTTTGTAGTGAGATATTGGGATGTGTTTTTAAAACTAATGTATTGTCTTTATTTTAAAATAGTTATATGGTTTCTCTTGAACTTGACAGAGGTTTTATTCCTTGTTTTGTTTTGGGAATATTCTAAATACTTTGTTTTTTCTAATGGTTTAGGTTTAAATCTTCCTTTTGTTTAATCGATATTTATTTTTGTTTGTACTCCTAAATTTAAAAGGGTTTAATGATAATTTCATTCATTTTGGATGTTTTTTATTTTATTTTTGATTTATATTTTTTTTATGTTTGAATTTAGATTTGGAATGGTTAGATATAACCTTAAGTTTATTATTCTAGTGAATAACTAAAAACAAGGAGTTTTATTCTAGCTGGTTCCTATATGAAAATGAAAATAATAACCTAAAAATGGGGAAAATTAAATTCACTTGAATTTATTTTAATGTTTTTATGTTTTATATTTTATATAATTGTTTATTATATGAATTATTTTTTTTTTCTAAAGAAAAATGTTACTTAGAACTTATCTATAATAAACAGTTCCCAAAAGTTATTGATGATTTCCTTTTAAGAGAGCATGGATCATTGTAGCATTTTACAAGGTGAAAACTATTCCATTTCTCCACTAAGAATAGTTTTCAACACACACGTCTTTGGGTGAGTATTTATAGAAAAGTAATAAATATATAATTTTATATCGATATAAGGGGAAGCAATGAGGGATTTCTTAACCTAGTTCAACACTCAATATGTTCATATTTTCTAGAGTGGTTTACTTATATAGGGTAAATGATCTCAATTGACCTACCAAAAAATCACTTATTGTTTATACTAGTGTAGTTAGAAACCACTATTTCATTCTATATATTTCCCTATCAAGATAAACCATGAACTTCCTAGTTTTTTTAAAACTACCCATGAGGATACCTATCATGACTTACATAGAAGTATAATTTTCTCTCTTAGAAGTGCAATGTCCTCCCACTTTATTTAGATACTGATCGTGTTGTTTGGGTTTTTCAATCCACACAGGTATGGGTTATCACTCTATTACAACAATCTACATAAACTATATCTAAATAATCATTAGTAATTAGGGTGAGTCTCTACTTTCACTCTATCACTCAATCCTCTATGATCATATACCCTCAAGATGGATTGAAGAAATATTTTATGAGAAGGAAATAATAATAGTCAAACACACTCAAAATATGTGAAATAGATGAAAATTAATTAAGAATCCCATGGGGTTCATATTGTCCCCTTTCTTCATCTACTTATTTATTTAATAAATTATTTTAAACCTATCAATCACTTTACATGGTATATATTGTACTAGTGATCTTCCAATATGGATGAGGCTCTCAGTGGATTATTTTATTCTCCACTAGGCCTCTATTAGCACAGATTTCAATGTCTTTCAAATGATCCCCACTCTCCCAAAATGAGCAATACATGGCCAAATTGTTATTCTATTTCCTAATATAGTTAGATGGGTATAAATGAAGATTCATTTATCCCCATAATCTTTTAGATGTTTCCCATAAGGCTCCTATTCTTCATCAATGGCCATGAGATGTCATCTTTCCTTCCTTAGCCTATTATTCATTTCGTTTATTCTTTTCTAATTTTTTTCAATCGTTGTGGATTTTTATTTGTATTATTTGAAGGTAGATTTTATAATTTTATAAAATTATGGATTTTGGTTATCTATATTCAAAACTCAATATAGTTTTTTACTATTTATTTTGAAAATCTTTTAAAATAAAGAATGTATTTTTGGGGATTTGAAATTAAAAAAATAGGTTGGTAATTAAATTTAATTATTTTATGGTGATTTCTATGAAATGGTTTTGTAGTTGATTTTGTGAATTGGTTTTGAAAATGAATATGAATAGTAAACGATTTTATAAAAAAGATTTATAAATGGATTACTTTATTAAATGGTTAAATAGTTATTTTTTATGAAAATAAACATTGAATTAATTTTTTTTAAAGTTAAAAAATAAGAATATGTTATTTAAAATGTAAACACATGGTTTTGATTAAAATTGTATATGATTTGGGAGACCTATTAAATGGGTTTATTATTGGGGTTTACCATGTGTTTTATTTTAGGTATTTAGGATATAATCATGTTCTTTAATGTGTTATATTACAAGTATATTTGTTTTTATTCCTATAATACATGCTCTAGAATAATCTATAGAAAAATAGAGTGACATGGAATAAAATTTAACTTCTATCATCAATAAAATTTTTATCCATTCATTTCATGAAATTACAAGCTCCTTGACCCTATTTCAAAATATGGTTATTACATTACCTTTTATGTTATGAAGAAATCTATTTTACACAAATTTATAAATCCAAGTCACAATTAAATTAAAAAAAACAAGTATATCTTAGGTAAGTCTATCATCTAATAATAAATAAATTTTGTTTTACAACATATTTATTACCAAATTTTTGTCTCACACAACATCTAATTGATAATCTAGACCAAAAACCACATGTTTACCCTAGGTTGCATCTTTTCTTGCGACCATTATGTAAAATGATAATTTGTCATGAATCATAATTTATAACATTAAAATGTTGGGTTACCATTATAATAATTATCTATAAATTTATCATTTTATTATGAATATATTATGTGTATTTATTTATTTTTTATAAAAAAAATTAATATTTTAATAATTTAATAGGATGGGTATAAATCGAAAAAGGATGCACACTTATCGTATGACAAAATATTATGAAGATGGAGTTAAAGAGTTCATCAAGTTTATAATAGAGAATTTATATGATCTTTTCAAATCCTTTTTCCATGTTTACATTGTTATTATTCAAGAAAAATTAGTTTGAAATAGTTATAAGTACATTTTATTTGTCACAGAATAGATCAAAATGATAAATGTTGGACTAAACATGGGGAAAATTTAACATGCACACCGATTGGGATGATACAACGGTTTATGGATAATTTGATATGAATACCAGTGTAAATGATGATAGAGATCGTATGGAATAAATAAAAATGGAAATTTATGATGAACTTCATGATTTTAGAAAGTTCTTTGAGAAGTTAAAAAGTTGTGCTAAGAGACCATTGTATATGTGGAATAAATATTTGAAACTATCATTATAAACGCATTTTATCTCGAGAGTATAAATGATATTCTCATGTTTGAATGGATGGGAGTCTCAGTTGTGAATACAAACATAAGGTAAATTTTCATAATATGTCTTCCCAAAAAATGATCAACTATTTTCATTAAATTTAATAACTATTCATATTTTCTATAGTTTTTTATATTACTACTATATAAATGGAAAACCTATTGAAATGCGATTTGGATTCATTAATCCCTATATTGTTTCTATGGAATGAAATTCTTTGAAAGTGAACTAAATTGATAAAAATAGATATTAACTATGTGAGGCATTTGAGAATAAAATAATAGATGAAAGATACTTATTGATACCTAAAATATAGGGTTAAATCACTAAAATCTAATCATATAAAATATATTTTTATTTTTTTCATTACTTATTTTTTTTATGAAGCATTGGATGATAATCCCAATCAATTTGGATAAATAAAATTTTTATTTTATGGACCCCATTCATGTATTTACATAAAACCAACCATAAATAATGTGTATTGTGAATTTTTAATGCCCTGCAATCAATGTTTTAAAGATAAACGTTTAAATTATATGTTTCATTTTGTGTTTTAAAAAGAATTTTGTTATGATAGTATGATTTTTGAATATAGGCTAAAACATGGTATGAGGTAAGTGAACAAACATTATAAGCCTATGGATTTATTTAAATGGAAATATATTAAGTTATATATAGAAATATTTAACTATCAAAACATATTTCAAAACAATTTACTTATTTTGGTCAATGTTTCTGCAGTGTCTGAAGTAAGATAACAACAACTATTATGGATATTGCATTTGCAATTTATGAAAGATATCATATTCTATCAAAGGAATAACATTCATGAATAGGTAATTTTCAAAGTTAATTAAAATTTAGTTAAAAATATTTCTTAATAATTTGTTTTTATATATTTTCTCAGTAATACAAATATTTCCAACAATCTACATACTCAAAACAAGAATTAAATTTTTTTTAGGGATGAGTGTGAAGAGTTCACGGTGTGAGAATGTTTTCCTACATCAAATTTTTTTGATTTCCCATTATTTTTGTGATCAAGTATGGGATAAAAATTTATAAATATATTTGGGATGTGAATAATTAGTATTAGAATGCTTATATATTATTTTTTATCTGTTTCTCAAGGAGAAGTGCAATGTAGTAAATCAATTTGTTTAGAAAAAAAAGGGAAGAATGCATGGTGTCATAATGTATATTGATATCATGAAGAGGTGACTTACAACTACTTATTTAGTAAATTTTCTCATCATTTTATCTAATTTTTTTAGTTAATTTCTTTATCATTTTTATCTAATACATATTTTTTAAAATTTACACATTAGTTCAAAACACACATCACATGCTCAAAACCAAGCAAACAAAATCATATTATTTTGATACTTTAGGATAGTGATCCAAAATTCATTTTCGATGTGTATTAATTAATCACACATCAATCTAATTCATGATTTGGTTGATATAACTCTATGTGAATTATTTCAATAAAAATTGTTATTTTAGTTTGAAACACATTTCGCATAGCCAAAAGCAAGCAAAAATGATCATATTATTTTCAAAATTTAGGAAAATGATCCATAATTAATTTTTCACATATAGGAAGTTATCTCACACCAATATGACATATAATGTGCTTAGTATGACCCAAATTACATGTTTTCAATATAGAAGTGTAATTTTAGTTTAAAACACATGCCACATAGCCAAAACCAAGAAAACATGCTCTGATTGTTTTTCATACTTTAGAAGGAAAATACATAATTCATTTTTCATGTGTATGGATCATTTGTGTGTCAATATGAAACTAAATGTGGATATTATGACTTTAAGTGCATGTTTTTTTCCAAAAGTTTCATTTAGTTTCAAACACACATCAAATAGATAAAACCGATCAAACAAGCTTATATTGTATTCAAACATTAATAAAATGGTCCATAATTCATTTTTGATGTGTAAAGATTGACTAAACATCAATATAAGACACGATGTGATCTATATGACTCAAATTGTGTTTTTTCAAAAGAAAGGTGTATTTTTGGTTTAAAATGCATGTCACATCACCAAAACTAATAAAATGAGATCATATTTTTTTCAAAATTTTGAAAAAGATCCATATTTAATTTTTCACATATAGGAATTGACCACATGATAATCTAACACATGATGTGGTCGATATGACTCAAAATACATGTTTTCAATATAAAACTTTCATTTTATTTTAAAACGCATCACATATCCAAAACCAAGAAAATGAGATTGGATTGTATTCAAAATTTAGTAAAATAGTCCACAATTCATTTGTGACATATAGTAATCAACAGCACATTAATCTGACACCCTATGTGGTCATTATGACTCAAAGTGTGTGTTTTCAATAAAAAAGTGTCATTTTAGTTTAAAACACACATAAAATATCCAAAACCAGGAAAATGAGCTCATATTGTTTTCAAACTTTAGAAAAATAGTCCATAATTCATTTGTGACATGTACGAATTGACCACACATAAATATGAGATATGATGTGATTGATATGACTCAAAGTGTGTTTTTTCAATAGAAAGGTTCCATTTTAGTTTAAAACATGTGTCACACCACCAAAATCGAGCACACAAACTTGTATTTTTTTTAACATTAGGAAAATGATCCATAATTCATTTTTTACATGTAGAAATTGATTTCATGCCAATCCGACATACGTTGTGCTCAATATGACTCGAAGTAAATGTTTTCAATATAAAAGCTTCATTTTAGTTTAAAACACATCACATATCTAAAGCTAATAAAATGAGCTCAAATTACTTTAAAATGGTCCATAATTAATTTGTAACCTATATGAATTGACCAAATGTAAATTCAACACCCGATGTGGTCGGTATGACTCCAAGTGAGTGTTTTCAATACAAAAGTGTCATTTTAGTTTAAAACATGCATCAAATATCCAAAAACATGAAAATAGAATGGGTTGTTTTTAAAATTTAGGAAAACATTCCATGATTCATTTTCAATGTGTAATAATTGACCTCGTATAAATCTGAAACACGATGTGACTGATATGACTCAAAGTGTATGTTTTGAATAAAAAGTTTCCATTTTAGTTTAAAATTTGTGTCACATAAACAAAACTGAGAAACAAGATCAGATTGTTTTTAAAATTTAGTAAAATGATCAATAATTCATTTTTTCACATATAGGAATTAACTTCACATGAACTTGACACATGATGTGGTCGATATGACTCAAAGTACGTGTTTTTAATATAAAACTATCATTTTAGTTTAAAATGCATCACATAGCCAAAAATGATAAAAATAGCATAGATTATTTTCAAACTTCAGGAAAATGGTCCATAATTTTTTTTTGACCTATAGGAATCTACCGAACATCAATCTGAAACTTGATGTAGTCGATATGGCTCAAAGTGAAATTTTTCAGTAAAAAAGTGTCATTTTAGTTTAAAACACGCATCAAATAGCCAAAACTGAGAAAACAATATTGGATTTTTTTCATAATTTATAAAAATGGTCCATAATTCATTTGTGACATGTAATAATCGACTGCATATCAATCCAACGCATGATGTGACTGATATGAATCAAAGTGCTTGTTTTTAATATAAATATTCCATTTTTGATTAAAACATGTGTCACATCACCCAATTAATAAAATGAGATTATATTTTTTTCAAACCTTAGTAAAATGATCCATAATTCATTTTTCACATGTAATAATTGATTTCACATCAATCTGACAAATGATGTGGTCGATATGACTCAGAGTGTGTGATTTTAATATAAAAGTGTCATTTTATTTTAAAACACACATCAAATATCCAAAACCAAGAAAACGAGATTGAATTGTTTTGAAACTTTTGTAAAATGGTCCATAATTCATTTTTGACATGTAAGAATTGACCACACATCAATCTAGAAAATGATGTGACTGATATAACTCAAAGTGTGTGTTTTTAATAAAAAGGTATCATTTGAGTTTAAAACGCATGTCACTAGATAAAACTGAGAAAAAAGATTAGATTATTTTCAAAATTTATTAAAAAGATACATAATTAATTTTTAAAATATAGAAATTGAATACACATCAATCCAACACATGATGTGGTCGTTGTGACTCAAAGTGTATGTTTTGAATATATAAGTTTCATTTTAGTTTAAAATGTGCATCACATCTCTAAAACCGAGTAAATGAGATCAGATTATTTTCTCATCATTTTATGTGTTATTGCTTAATTAATTTCCTTATCATTTTTATCCAATACTTATTTAGTTGATTTTCATAGAGA
Organism: Viscum album; assembly: GCA_963277665.1. Taxonomy (NCBI): domain Eukaryota; kingdom Viridiplantae; phylum Streptophyta; class Magnoliopsida; order Santalales; family Viscaceae; genus Viscum; species Viscum album. Next base: position 1,068,795,801 of record OY728121.1, on the reverse strand, counting down.
CAATGCTTGAATAATAACATGAAAGGTTGTGATAGATTAAGGCTTGTTCTCAAAAAGTAATTCCTCTTGAATTGGATCCCATTTGTAGTGATTTTTTTATCACTGCAGATGAGTGGCAATTCAAGAGAACCAACTTTTGAGAACAATAAGAAATAGTGTGACATGTATGAATGAACTAAAACTCATTCTGACACAAGCTAAACCCCTATAATAAAATCATTTAATAGGTCTCTCAAATCATAGATAATCTTAATGAAAACCTTGTGTTTACATTTAAAACAACATATTCTTATTTTTAAGTTTGAAAAAAATTAATTCAGTGTTTATTTTCAAAAAAATGACCATTTAACCATTTAATTAAGTAATCCCTTTAGAAATTAGTTTTATAAAATCCTAGAATATTCATATTCATTTTCAAAACCAATTTACTTAATCAACTACAAAACAATTTCATAGAAATCACAATAAAACAATAAAATTTATTTACCAACATATTTTTGAATTTCAAAACCCCAAAAATCCAATCTTACTTTTAAAATATTTTCAAAACAAATAGTAAAAAACTATATTGAGTTTTGAATCTAGATAACCAAAATCCATAATTTTATAAAATTATAAAATCTACATTAAAATAATAAATATAAAAAACACCAATGATTAAAATAAATAGAGAAAAATAAATTAAGTGAATACTAGGATAAGGAATAAGAGATGACATCTCATGACCATTGATGAAGAAGAGGGCCCTTATGGGAAACACCCACAAGATGATGGGGATAAATAAATCTTAATTTGTACCTTTCTAACTATATTAGGTGATGGAATAAAAAATTATCCATGTGGAGATCATTATGGGAGAGTGTAGATCATTTGAAAGTCACTCAAGATTATGTTGATAAGGCATAGTGGAGAAAAAGATAATCCTCTGAGAGGCTCATCCATATTGGAAGATCGCTAATACAATATATACAATATGAAATGATTCCTGGGTTTAAAATTATTTATTTAATAAAGAAGAATATGAAGGAAGGGGATAATATGGACCCTTATGGGATTCTAAATGAATAAATATTATAGCCAAGAGTGTAGAACCATATTGACCTATTGAGGAGGGAACACAAGATAGATAATATAACATTATATTCAAAGTATCCATCTAATGATCTCTATATAGATTAATGATCCTTATTCTATATTTCCTTGTTTTAATATTTTATTACTGGTATCTCTCTAGAATCATTATAATAGTAGTGTCAAAAATTATATCTTAATTAATTTTCATCCATTTCACTTACTATGATTTTGTTTGACAATGATTCTTTCCTTTTCACAAAATATTTCTTCCATCCATATTTATTGTAGATGATAATTAAGGATTGAGTGATATAGTGAAAGTAGAGGATCACCCTAATAACCAATGATTAGTTAGATACAGATTATATAAATTCTTGTAGAAGAGTGATAACCCAAACCTGTGTGGATTAGACAACCCAAACAACATGATCAATCTCTAAAGAAAGTGGGAGTACATCGCACTTCCAATAGATAACATCATGCTTCTATATAAATCATGATAGGCATACCCATGGGTTATTGTGGAAAAATTAGGGAGTCCATGGGTTATCTTGAGAGGGAAATATATGGAATTCAGTAGTGGTTTCTAACTACATTATCATAAATAGTAATTCATTTTTTGGTAGGTCAATTGAGATCATTTCCCCTATATAAGTAAGCCACTCTAGAAAAGTTGAACATCCTGAGTGTTGAACGAGGCTAAGAAAACCATCATTGCTTCCCTTTCTATTAATTTAAAATTACTTATTTATTAATTTTCAATAAATACACACCCAAATACATGTGTGATGAAAACCCTTCCTAGTAGATAAATGGTATGGTTTTCAACATGTAAAATTTTATAACGATCTATGTTCTCTTAAAAGGAAATCATAAACAATGTTTAGGAACTTTTTTGGGGATAGGTTCTAAGTAAAAAAATTTCTTTGGAAAGAAAAAGTAATTCATATAATAAAACATTATAAAAAATATAAATCATAAAAATATAAAAAAAATCAAGTGAATTTAATTTTTTTTCCATTTTTATGTTCAACTTGTTCATTTTCATATAGAAACCATCTAGAATAAAAATCCTTGTTTTAAGTTGTTTGCTGGAATAAAAAACTGAAGATTATATCTAACCATTCTAACTCTAAATTCAAACACACACAAAAATTGAAATTAATAATCAAATAAAAAATTCCAAAATGATTTAAATCATCATTAAAACCCTTTAAATTGATGAGTCAAAAAAATATCAACTAAACAAAAGTAATATTTAAAACTAAACCATTAGAAAAAACAAAGTACTGAAAATAGAAACTAAACTAAACAAGTAATAAAACCTATAACAAGTTCAAGAGAAACCATATAACTATTTTAAAATAAAGACAATACATTAGTTTTAAAAATATATCCCAATATCTCACTAAACAGTTTTTATAAAAAAAGTGAAATATTCTCCACTATAACCACCATTTATAAAACCAAAAAAAAACTTATTTTTTGAAAACATTTGGAATTAGAACAACAAATGAAAATCACAACCACATTAAAAATATATATAATCAAAACCACATTATATTGATTCAAAACCCAACCAAAATTAATAAAAATTAATTTAAACTCATTTAAATTCATCATTTCCAAATTAATTAATAGTCATCCAAAGGCTGAAAAGGTGGAAACATTGTAAAAGTGACCTTAGCATGGGACAGCTTTAGGAAGGAGCATTTAAAAGCAAGAGGACCTCCTAATGGGTAGAAGTACTGGCCATGAGGACCGGGGTGGGGAGGCACTGGTAGTGCTCATCTGCCCTAGTGTTTTCATGCTAGAGAGACCTGGTGAGATCCTAGATACTCACGGAATTTAGTTTACATTGATATTGAGTTTATAATGTGAAGATATATGATCGAAGACACTAATAAATGAGAGAGGAAGATAAAAAATAACATACCATAGATTTGAGAGTTGATTCACCCAAGAGAAGATCGATAGAGAGCGGTGATAGAGTTGAACTTTCAAGAGATCTTAAATGGTGTGATGAAAATTAGTTCGATTAGGGTTCTATTTAAAAGATTATGGGAGGGTTTTATCTATGCTTCACAAGAACTCATAAAAGATATCTTTATTAGGGCTAAAACTTTAGTACTGATAAAGATGGATTTTATTAGCCCTTGTTTAGCACTGATAAAGATATATATTTATTAGCACCAAAAAAACATTAATAAAGACCTATATTATAAATTTTAATTATATATTTAATATAATTAAAATATTTAAAGGTATATGATTATAAATAAATAAATTTATATAAATTTATATAATTATAAATATATTAAAAGAATTGTAAATATTTATTTATAAATATAATTATAGATATATATTTATAAATATAATTATAAATATATATATATATATTTATAAATATTTATTTATAATTATAGATATATTTATATAATTATATATATATAATAAATATGTATATATATATATATTAGGTGTTTGAGGTTGCAATTACATTAAGCATACACACACCACATACAAAGGCCCAAAAGGCAGGCCAAAGCCCCCCCCCCCACCCAAGGGATAGCCCACCCATCAAGCCTTATTATTTAAATATATAATTATTTATTTATAATTATATAAATATTTTTAAAAAAATTGTATTTATTTATTTATGATTATAAATATATAATTTTATAAATATAGTAAATATACATTTATAAATATATTTATTTATAAATATATATTTAAAAATATATTTTTAACATTTTTAATGAATATATAATCTGAAATGCACGAATGTTAAAAATAAACAAAATTAAATAACTAAAAATGAGTAGACTTTAAAAATTTTAAAAAAATGGAAAAGTTTTATTAATTATACAAATTATTAAAAAAATATGGATATATATTGAAATAAAGATGAATACATATTTAAAATATTAAAACATAGTAAATAAATTTTTATAAATAAATATTAGAAAATGATTAAATTCCAAAAAAATAAAAATATATTTAAAATAATAAATAATACTAACTGAAATAAAATTAAAAATAAATAGGTAAAATTTACTAATTAAAAACATAATATATTAAATATATTAAATTTCTAAATGAAATTATGAAATTAATATTAAAATTTGAATAAATTACATAAATATTAGGTCTGTTTGTTTCTATATTAGATTTCATTAATTGCGTAAATATTTGTGTGTCTAGAATTAATGTATATATATATATAAGTTTGATATATGTTAAATTGAACAATGACATTATATTATATGTAATGTCTATTAATGAAATAAATAATAATAAGAATGAATAAATTTAAAAAATGAATAACTGTCATTAATTATATAGATAATTTTAAAAAAATAAAAATTAATATTTATATATGTTAAAATTAAAATAAATACATATTAATTACATAAATTACAACCATATTAAAAAAATTAAATGTCAATGAAAAAATATGTATAAATAAATATTACCTATTTTATTTTATATATATAATTTTTTGTAATTTATTATCTTTAATTAAATAATTAATTGTTATTTATTACTATATATATATTAAATTTAATAAATTATATATATATATAATTAATTAATATACTATTTATGAATATATGTCAATATATATTAATATATATCAACATTTAATATATATCAACATATTTTTATATACATCAATATATATTTTTATATATGAAATAAGAATTTAATTATAAAAAATGAATAAATATAAATAAATATTAAAAATAAATAAATTTATAAAAATATTAAACAAATAAAAATTAAAAAAACAAATTCAATATATTTAATATATATCAATATATTTTTATATATATCAATATATTTATATATATATAATAATATTTTTATATATATTAATATATATTTTTATATACGAGATAATAATTTAGTTATAAAAAAGAATAAATATTAATAAATATTAAAAACGAATAAATTTTAAAAAAAATGGTAAACAAATAAAATTTAATAAAAACAAATTTATTATATTTATATAATAATAATATTTAATATATTCAAATATGTCAATATATATTTTTATATATGAAATGAGAATTTAATTATAAAAAAAATAATAAAACAACTATCCCTCAATATATATTTGTATTTATATATATATATATTAATGTATATTTTTATATTCGAAATAAGAATTGAATTATAAAAAATGAATAAATATAAATAAATGTTAAAAAAGAATAAATTTTAAAAATATTGAACAAATAAAATTTAACAACAAAGAAAATTAATATATATATATATATATTAATAATTAATATATTTATATATATCAATATATATTTTTATATATATAATAAGAATTTAATTATAAAAAATTGATGAAGTCACCTAGCCCTCAACTTGAAGGGCTAGCCATTTAGGAAACCCAATACGGAAGGCCTACTGAACATAGGGTGGGCCAAAGACTGTGATAATCATTGGGTGGTCCAAGGCCCATGTGGGCCAGTGCATGTTGGTGAGGTCCCATTTAGGTGAGTGAATAGTGTATGTGGGAGCTCATCCCCACAGCAGGCTTCTAGAGTGGTGATGCAGCGGAATTATATAAAAATAAGTGGTCAAACATCTGCAAGTTCGATGTGGGACTCAAACACATGATCATGACCTTTAGTAGCACTAACAAATGCATTGATAAAGGTTACCCTTTATTAGTGTAACAAATAAAGTGATGATAAAGGTACCCTTTATCAGTGATTTTTATTAGCGCTAAATAAACTCAAAAGCATAGTAGTTCCAATTGAATGTGATAACAGGGCAAGGTGTCCCATATGCATGTGATAATCGAGCATGGTGACCCAGATGATTCATGATACTTGGGCATGGTGTTCCCTCATATTTATGATATACAGGTATGGTGACCCATATGATTCATGATATCCGATCATGGCATCCCTTGACATTTTTTGAGACTCTTATGAGACTATCCATGGATGATTGAGTTATTTCTTGGGTCCTATAAAGCATTAGTATCTATATATACAGCTATAAACACCACTACATATATATAAACCATATATCTACACATATCTTTGAATAAACATACATACAATCCCTTGTTTGGAGATCTTCCAACTTAGGCCAAAGCAGGTTGTGTCAACCTGGTGTCCTTTAGGAACTAGAGCAGACCCGGTTACTATTTATATTTATGCTTTACTTTTTCATAGATTCACGCTACTCATTTTATATGAACTGGATGGAATTTACTAGACATTGTTAGTAGTGGCCTACTGAGTATATCTCACACCCTATTTGGGCTGCTAGTTGGTACCCAAACAGAACTTATGGATAGAGGAAGGGACAAAGGCAATCATCTAGCTTTGGATGCCTAATTTTATCACACTAGGATGGAGCATGAGGGTAGAGGAACGATCATATGCTCATGATGCTTTTAGAGATAGTTTTCCTTTTTGTTTTTTGTATATCATGTTGTATATGTTTATACCTTTGTATCCCATGTATATCCCCTTTTTTGTAGTATCATGACATGGTCATCATTTTGTATGAGATAATGATTCTGCTTTTATCTATTTATTTTATCTGGATTTTTATGCTTATGAAGATCATTGATTATAATATTTATACTTCTTATCATTATTATATAACACTTCATTGAACTTTGGTCATTAGGGTATAGTCTCCCCACCATACCATCATTGAACCTCAATGCTAGTTGGCAGCCTCTAGCATAGGGGGAGGTGCACTTGGGGACAAGTGGTCAACCTAGTTTGGTTACTTATGAGTAAACTAGGTCTAGGATGTCACAAAGTGGTATCAGAGCCCTTTTTCCGTTTTCCTTACTATTTGGGGTTAGTAGACAGGAGACTAGGAATGTCTTGGAATTTGGTAATGATCATGTGCCTAGTAGTAGCTAACCCATGTATAGGAGAAAGTCAAATTGCCTAGGTTTGGATATTGTTGTTTTGGTTTGTGCCTATTGTAGTTGTATTTATTTCACCATTGGGTGAAACACATGATTTTTTTATTAATTATTATTATTATTGGGATATTATTTTTCCTTTGATTTTTATGGTAAGGAGGTATCATTTCATGCATTATAATAGGCACCTTGTGATTTACATGTTGCGCATTATGTCATGCCATATAGGTATATCTTGTTACTTGTATTGCATGTATTACCTATGATTTTTGTAAGTGCCTTGATAGTTAAATTATAAAATGTTCTAATATTTATTGAAGGGATAAAATAATTAGATTAATTAAAGTGTTTGCATCAACCTAAATGGTGTTTTCCCATATAGCTTGATGGTGGCACCATAATTAACCAATTGTTTCATGTCTGAGCCATGGATCACTAATCATATGAGCCGAAATATTAGTTTATTTGGTTACATGAATACCAATAATAATTTATGAAGCATTTACTTCTATAAATTGGTATTGGTGATTCATCTAACCAAATCATATAGGATTAACTTTTACATTCTACTACCGGGTGTAAGGGTCTGGTCGTAGTTAGATGACGTGTCAATTGAAACTTATAAATTTTATTCCTTACAACTTTGGAATGGTGAATCATCAAACTGGATCATGATATATATGTGCATCCAACAGATTATGAGATTTAATGAATTTAAACTCTAAAATAAAATGGTTACTGTTAAATGGGGATGATAATAGAGATGTAAAGGGTGTTTTTTTATACCTTTCAATTGACACTCTATATAATAGGACCTCTACTATGTGATACCTTGTCTCTGGACTGACCTTAGTAGTGGGTAGTAGGGAGTGTCTCTTCTGATCCTTTTTTATCTACCTTACCACATAGACCTAGATTTAGGAGCACGCATAAAGGTGTGACCCTTTCATAGGAAGGCTTTGTACTTGTCCGGTTTTATTATTTATGATCCCATCTATTATTAAACCTTATTTGAGGTGTGTGTTTCGAAATTTTATATTTATGACACCTTGATATCATCTAGTTGTTTTCTAGGAAAGTGCCAATGATCATTATCCATATGTGGTGGTCCCTAAGCCACCAAAATTACCTTCATTAGTTCCACTTGAGGCACCTCTTATTATTCCTAATCTTGGTGTCAATGCTCAGTTCTGAGAGAGATTCCAATGATTTATGTAGTCATCGCAAGGAGCTCTATGACCTTCCCTAAATATGGAAGAGTTGGTGTGAGAATTATAGCGGAAACATCTACCACCTTCACGGGGGATAGTGGCCCCTGGGCTGCTGAGTCATGGCTATAGTCCATGTTGTTGATATTAAAGCATTTGAAGACACCTCAAAAGAGGAGAGTCAATCTAATTTCCTATATTCTTCATTATTCCACCAAGAATTGGTGGGGTTTGATTACCCGGGATGGTCTGGATAGACTTCTTGATAGCCTTCTATGATTACATATTTCTACAAACAATGATACAGGACCATGTAAGGAATTTATGCACCTACAGCAGGGTATTATTTCAGTATTGGAATATTCATATCATTTCACCGAACTTCAATTATTCACATTAAAACAATTTAGTGATGAGTTGATGACAGTGATATGGTTTGATTATGGGATCATATACTCCATTTGATCTCTAGTAAATGTCTTTCAGGTGAATAATATTTCTGAGATAGTGAGTCGGGATCTCATCATTGAGTAAAACCTAAGTAAAGCTCGTGGTGTGGGTCAGGGTGGTTCTATGCTGAAATAGGGAAGTGGTTATTTGAGTGGTAAGAAGCATTGACTCGAGTCTATACATAGGGAAAGCAGTAGTCATATGATTCCTAATAATAGTTACATAGTGTGCCACCAATGTAAGAAGTCGTTTTATAAAAAGCCTCATTGTCCTAGATATCCTGTTGAATGTTGAAGCTATGGTAGTTTGGGGGATATTTAGAATTTATGCAGTACCATCCTATCTATTCCTAGTGAGGTATCTATATTAGACCCACCTTAAATATCATGGTCATTAGCACCTCTCCAAGAAGGTGGATGGAGCACTACCAGCCGATTAGGCTAAGGAGGTAGACATGGCCAAGGTAGCCAGGCTTCAGATATACAGAACCAGTAGAGTAGACCTGCCCAAGGTAGTCAGATTATATCTTAGTTTTATGGATCTAGCTATATATATGCATTTCATCCTACTCTCAAGGAGCATAATTTCAGGCCTTCTACAGTACGAGGTACTATTTTAGTAGCCTCCACTTTAGTAACTACCTTATTTGAAATTGGTTCTTCATATTCCTTCATAGAGTAATTATGTGGATTGATGACTCTCGATACACTATTGTGGATCTGATATGAGATCATATGTCGATGTAGGGAATTCCCCCTTGATATAGGCAGTTACCCTTTCTTCTAGAACCTATTTATCCTCTAGATGATGAGTTTTGACATCATACTCGGGATGGACTGGTTAGTATCTTATTGTGCTCATGTTGATTTCTATCATCTAAGGGTTTCATTACCAACACCCAAGGGTAGTATCTATATTCATAAGGGTGACTAGGATGTCTATTAAAGTAAATATGGGATAGATAATCATGGATTGAGTGGAGTGATAGCCCATATTGTTATTCTCTTTATGAGCGGTCAAGGAATGTGATGTATGGATTAAATTGTGGATCATTTTAGGGACATATTACCTGACAAATTTTATAGATTACCTTCTATTATAGAGGTGTATTTAGTTATTTATTTAGTGCTAAGAGAAGAACCATTGTAAACTCCTTCTTATATGATGGAACTTATTGAGTTCTAGGATCTCAAGAAGTAGCTAGAGGATTTCGAAACTAAGGGTTTTATACAATCTAGTACTTATCCATGGTTTTAACCTATCCTTTTATCTAAGAAGGTGTATGATACCCTCAGGTTATGTGTGGATTACCAGAAGTTGAATCATCTTATAGTAAATAACTAGTATCTACTTCCACACATAAAAGACCACTTTGACTAGCTTTGAGGAGTGAGGGTTTTCTATAATATTGATTTGAGTTTAGGCTATCATTAGGTTCATGTGATACCATCGAACATACCATGTATGACTTTCTATAATATATATGGAATGTATGATTATTTGGTCATGTCATTCGAGAATGTACCCACAGTTTTGATGGATCTAATTAATTGGGTTTCCTCCCATATTTGGATTCATTTTTGGTAGTCTTGATGGATGATATCTTGGAGTATTCTCATACTCAACATAGCCATGAAAAAATTCTTGAGATCATTCTAAATAAAATGAGAGAACATCATCTATATGCTAAGCTCACTAAATGACACATTTGGATCAACAAGGTACACTTCCTGGATCACATCATTTCATAGTCGGGAATATATGTCGACCTGGAAAAGGTGTGAGCGATAGTATCCAAGGAACAATGCAAGAAAAAATATTACATACAGATTTTCTTGGGGCTGGTTGAATACTACATGTGATCTATTTAGGATTTTTCACACCTAGAAACATCTCTCACAGGATTTAATATGAAGGTTGTGAAGTTTATGTAGTCTGAACCATGTGATAAATCCTTCTATGAGTTAAAAGAAAGATTGTATTTAGCACCAATATTGATTATACCAGAGCTGATAAGAAGTTATATAGTTTATAATGATTCTTTATGCATCGGGATGAGATCCATTCTGATATAAGGAGATCATTTTATGGCTTGCAGGTCTCTACAGTTGAGGAAAATGAGCATAACTACCCTACACATGATCTCAAGTTGGCATATATGGTTCACACAATGTATTGTTAGAGGAACTATATGTTAAGAGAGCATTTTATAGTGTATAAAGACCAAAAAAGCCTCAAATACATATTTTCATAGTATGACTTGAAGATCATATAGATTGGGTCAGTTGAATACCTACATTACTTCAGATTTAATCATTCTTATATTCCTAGGATGGGTAATGTTGTTATTGATTCTATAATACATAAGACTTAGACACAGGTAGTTCAGGAGGTCATCACTGAGTGGTAGTTGATGGACCTATTCTCTAATATACACTTAGCAGTCCATGAGAATCGTATGCATCCTATACATATATATTTGGCTATGAAATGTTCTCTTTTGGAATGAGTAAAGATGATATATCTTTCTAATCCCGAGGGATTGGTCCTACAGGGGAGAGTGTTTCAGGAGAGGACCCACCTCCTAGTTAGGTTACTTATAGGGATGAGGTCTTGTGTATTCATGGACACATTTAGGTTCTTGTAAACATATGGGAGGATTTGATATGGTTGTATCATACCTCTCTTTGGGAAGTACATCCGAGTGTTGCTAAAATGTATCATGACTTACACCGCCAGTATTGGTGGCTGACTATGAAGTGTAAAATAACTTCTTTTATCACCCTATGTTCCACCTTTCAGCAGGTGAAGGAAGAACACTAGTAACTTGTGGGGATTTTACAACCATTTCCCATTCCGAGTTGAAATTGGTTGACATCACCATGGACTTCGTGATGGGTTTACCATGTTCACCTCTATGTAGTGATATTTTCTAGGCTATCATTAACTTGATGACCAAGGTCACCCACTTTCTACCTATCAGGGAAGTCTTATCAGTGGATGATCTTGGGAGGGTTTACATTTGAGAGATTGTATGCCTTCATGTAATTCCCCATTCTATCATATCAGATAGGGGCATTTAGTTTATGTTATAGTTATGGAAGGGGTTTCATAAGGATCTTGGTACATAAGTGTTTCTGAGAACAGACTTTCACCCTCAAACTAACAGGAAATATGAGCATATGATTTAGATATTAGAAGAAATTATCCAATCATGTGTCCTTGATTTTGGGGGCTTATGGGATAAATACTTATCTTTTACTAAGTTTTCCTAAAATAAAAAGTTTCATGAAACTATACAGATGTCTCCATATTAGGCCTTATAGGGTAGGTTGTATTGTTTACCCCTGTGCTGATGAGAGGCAGGTGAGGCAACACTATTAGGACCTCATCTCATCTATGAGACTTTGGAGAATGTATGTATTATCCAAAATCATATGGCTACATCTTGGTCTAGTAAAAAAATCTTATGCCAATGCTCATTTCCAACCTCTAGAGTTTGAGGTGGGACATTAGGTCTTTCTATGAGTTTCTCCAAGGTTGGGTTATAGATGGATTCTGAGATAAGTCAAGCTATCACCTCATTACATTGGGAATTTCGAGAGCTTGGAGAGATACAAACCAGTAGCCTATTGGTTAGACCTTTCTCATAGGTATCGGTTCATGCATAACATCATCCACATGTCTCATATTCACTGATACTTTTCAAACTCATCTAATACTTTTGATCAAGAGGATATTGAATTGGAAGTTGATGCATCCTTTGAGGATTATACTATCAGGTTTGCTGATCAGAGCATGAAGGCTCTCTGAGGCAAGTCATTTACTTTGGTACATGTGGTATGGTATCATAGATGCATATAGGACGAGACATGGAAGAGATAGGATCACATATGTGATCAATGTTTGAAGCTATTCTCAGGTGATGATTTTTCACCATTGGAAGGGAAACTCGAGGATGAGTTACTTTAAGGAGGGTAGATTGTAAGATACTAAATTTTACAAGAGGTATGGATACATTAAATTTATTTTTAACCCTTTTTATTTATACCTAAAATTTTCTTAATAGACCAAGGAGATATTCAAGAGTGTCTGGGGATCGTTTGGAGCCTGGAGATCAAGATATTTGGAGAGATATACTGAGCCACACAGTTAGCGAATGGTTAGTGCTAAATGTGAAACTAAACAGTGTGTGTGTGTGTGTGTGTGTGTTGTAGTAAATTTAATAGGGGAACACAATTATTTTTAACCATGCACCTCAGGACACATGGTTACATGGGGTGATCCACTGGGTTGAAGGGGTTCATGCCCTTAGTTCCACTTAACCTATGGTGTCACACGATTTGGAAAACTGTGTGGAAAAACTGTGTGCCTCTTAAAAAAGGTGTGAAAGGTAAATTTTCCCTTGCCCCATTTTTAGTTTTATCCCTTTATTTTCCTTCCTATTCACATGTAAAACCTCTCTCAACTAAGGTAGCTATCCATCTTCCTATAACCTGATATTTGAGCTAAGATCTTCATCCAGTCTCTGATTCTTCCACCATCAGTTGTGTTGGATAGTTAACGGTAAGAGATTCAATCTTTTTTCTTTCTGGATTTATCCTGCCATCTTCAACATTATTTTTATGTGAGATAATATACCCTATTTTTATGGAATTTTCCTATTTTTCCAATTTCTTCTCTTATACATTGAATTAAAGAACAAAAATGGATAAGGGGTTGTATACCTCTATAAGGTAGGTGGTATGGTACTTTTTCCCTAAGGAAAAGTCATTTTATATCATGCAAAAACATGCCACACACTATATTTTCCACACGTTACCTTAAAACTATAATTTTTATTAATCTAATTCGTTATCCATGTTATTAATTCCATTACACGCCCTTTTCATTGACGGAGGATAACCCTCTAACTAGTTACACCCCTTGACGTGTGCATATAAAATTCCCTTGACATATTAAATGCTCATAAGAATAATCCACCTCTAAGTATTCTAGGCTTGACTCCTAGAATGATAATTTTCCCAACCTACTTTCTTAGTGGTGTTTATTTTCCACCTAATTTAATAGATTATGGAAATTTACAGAAAGTGAGTGGTATGACCACTTCACTTGACCCTCATCTAAACATTGGTCATACCCTTGATTTAGTGAAATGATAATTATTTTTAAATCATCCTTAGTATTGAAGTAGATCATGAATGACCTTAAATATTATTTATGATACTCAAGAATGTTTTACCATATGTCTATTTGTGATACTCATGCATGGAATCCCCAATGGAATGTGATACTCCTTCATGGCATCCCATATGTATATTTTTGATACTTGGGCATGGGGTCCCCAATGGAATGTGATACTCCGGCATAGTTTACCATATATATGTTAGTGATACTCATACATGGAATCCCCAATGGAATACGATACATGGACATGGTGTCCCTAATTTAATGTGATAATCGGGCATAACGTCCCATATATGTCATAATCAGGCAAGGTGGCCTAGATGATTCAGGATACTCTGGCATGGAGTTCCCGCATATTTTTGATATATGGGAATGGAGAACCATATGATTAATGATACTCGAGCATGGAATCCCATTTCATTCTTTGATACTCTTGCAACTATCCATAGACGACTAAGTTATGCGTTGGTTCCTATCTAGTATTAGTATATATATATATATATGGATATAAACATCACTACATATATAGACCATATATATACATACATATCTTTATGTATACATACATACAATCGCTCGTTTAGAGATATTTCGGTTTAGGCCGAAGTAGGTAATGTCAGCCCGGTGTCCTTTAAGAACCAAAGACAGCTTGGTTATAGTTTTTATTTCTAAATTACTTTATCATAGATGTACACTTTTCATTTTATAAGGACTGGATAAAATTTAATAGACATCGTTGGTTGTGGAATACTAAGTATATCCCACACCATGTTCAGGCCACTAGTTAGTACCCAAATAGAACTTATGGGTGTATTTTGGGACAAAGGAAAGCGTGTAGCTTTGGATGCCTAATTTTACCATACTAGGATGGAGTATGGGAGTAAAGGACCAATCTTATTCTCATGATGTTTTGGAGATAGTTTTTGGAACTTTTTTATTTTTTTATACCATTATATATTTTCCTATACCTCTGTATCCCATGTATATCCTATTTTTTGTAGAATCATGACATGATCATCATTTTGTAAGTGATATAGATTCTAGTTTTACCTGTTTAGTTTATCTGGCTGTTTACGCTTCCACGGATCATTGATTATACTATTTCTGTTATTTACCATTATTATATACTATTTTGTTTTACTCTGATCATGCGATTATATTCTCCCCAACATACTATCATAGACTCTCTCTACTAGTCAGTAGTCTTTGGAATATAGTGAGGTGTGCTTAAGGATAAGTGACCAATTGGTTTCGGTTACTTATTAGTGAACCAGGTGTGAGATTTCAAATTTTGGGGGGCCTTGTTCATCCATGACACATTGTTTGAATAATTAAAGATAATTTCATGTCTTATATTTGAGTAAATGTCTTTATGAGTCTAAACTATATGAATAACGTCTTCGCTTTGAATGGTTTCATTGGAATTGGATAGATATCGACTTATCAAGGATGTCATTTTGATCAAATGAAGATGAGTTCTAGTTTGGATTCAAGGTTGATTTTTGTGGATTAAAGGATATTGGGAGATTAAAGAAACACTTTATGGATATTCAAAGAGATTTGGTTTAATTATTTTGATTAATGTGGTAGTTCATTTGAGATCGAATGAATATTAGCAGGTTTGTGTATAGAAGGTCAATCATTATTGTTTAGCTAAGGACTTGTTGTAAGGTCGAGGACCGAATATGATAATGAAGGGTTTTATGCATTATTTTTGTTACTTTATCCAAAGTAGAATTGTGATGACATTTTAATTTCCAAAAATGAATATGAATCTATAATTTACATTTCTGAAGAAACTCCCTAGAGTTTTCGAGGCTAGGTTGGGAAACTAGGGTCAATGTCATCAAGTTGGAGGAGTTAATTGAATCTACTCAATAGTTGGTATGTATGATTTGGTTTAAAGTGTGATGCTGGTGAGTTATTGATGAAGTCATGAAAGTAGGATTCCAATTGGAAGGAATTAAAATGTGTTTCTAAGTAATTTATTGGTTAACAGGTGAAACAATCAAGTTTAATTTGGTAGTGGAAAAAATTATTTGATGAGTTTTCTATGGAAATAAAAGTGGTTTTATAAGGATAATTTTTAACTCTTCCATTTAGGGGTGATTAAATGGAGGTTTTGGAATTAGTAAGTTAATTCGGTGTAGAAAAAACTTTAAAATGAGGAATTGTAGGATTTATATGGGGATTAATCGATTAACTAATTCATTAAAAAAATAATAGAGAGTATACAAGACTAACTAGGGGTAAGTAGAGGGTAGAGCATAGGAGGTATGAGCCACTCATCAAGGAGTAAGAAATAAAATAGTGGATGGGGAGTTTGGGGATTCAACCTCGATAGAGATAATTCCACATCACATAGAAGAAGCCCTCTTCTTCTATATCTCAGTTTTTTATTTTGTATTTATAAATCATATGATTTTTATTTCCTTCATTATGAACAATAATTTAGTTGATTTTTTCAATAGGAACTCAATTTTTGTTGTTGTTTCATTATTTCATGTTCTTTTTTCTTCTCTTTAGTTTTTTAGTTCATTTATTTGGGAATTTATTTCCTTTTTCTTATTTCTTGTTTTTTTTCAACAAATGAAAATAAACTTTAGGATTATTTGATATTTTCTTACCTTTTTTTAATTTGACATATTGGTTTGTGTAATGGATGAGTGTACATTCAATGATGAATAATAATTTATCCGTGAATGACCCCTTAGTTCACAAATATTTTTGTATTATTTCATCGAGAACATATTATTTCAAAAGCTACATTATTTGGAATTTCTCCTCTATTACTTTATTTCATGTATTAATCGTATAACCCTTAGAATTTGGTTTTAACTTTTGAACATCACACTCCCATCTCACACTCATCCTTATTTATTCTTCCTTATTCTCACACATTTTTCACAAACTTTTTCATTATCTTATTTCACTATTTTTAGTAGATTATGGTCAAATAAATCCCTTTGATATTAACCAACATTACCTATGTTTTTCCCTTATTTACACTATCTAGTGAGAGTGGGAAATTATAAATTAAATTTGGAGAGGGTTCAATGACCACTCAGCATCACTCAGTTGGAATTCAATATTTGGCATGTTATGAAACCATGTACTTTGAACACATGTCTTTCCATGATTTACATAGAGTTAAAACCGTGTGGGATTACATGGAGTGTACACCGTTTATATGTTTTTTACTCCTTATTAAGATTAGTTTCATGTTGATGATCAATACATGACACATAATGACACCATGTATAGATCCAAATAGTGTTCCATGATATACATGACTTGCACCTTGTGTGGTTGACCATGGGTACATGACTTGTAATTTACTGTTACACACTATGTATCCTTTTCATGCAGTCAAAAATCTTGTCACCTTCAAATGGGATATTTGAGCGTTGTTCATGTGTTCTTAACCTAATCTTGGTTAGAGAAACTGTATGAACATGTTATCTTGACTTTTTGATTAAGAATAAAAAAATGAAAATCTAACAATCAAATGCTATAAATTGATCAAAAAAATAATAAATAGTTATAAATTATTAAATTCCCACTTTGATACCACTTGAAGGTTCTGTGGTATATCAAAGGCATGGGTTGGGTTCCCAAGAATGTTTTTTTTGTTTTAACCAATAATATCTATTAGGTTCACTAGGTCGAATACCCTGAGAGGGGGTTGAATCAGGGTATAGTAGATTAAAACTTTATCCCTTTTAGATCTTGTTTAGTTGTTAGAAAAAAAACTCAATTATCTCTTCCTCCTGTGGAAATATACAGATTGATATGAAATCATCCACAGGACACAGCGATTTTTACTTGGTTCACCCTCACTGGGCTATGTCCAAGGAGGATACAATGGTAATGTGCTGATGTACCATATTCACTAAGGCTCATGGCCAATAATGAGTACAGTGTTTGGGATAGCTCTTCTATGCCTAGGATCAATTCCTTTATAATTTTTAGAGTCTACTCACTGCATTCTCAAGGGTCACTCCCTATGCCTCTTTCTCTAGCTCACTGCCGGTGAAAAGGGTTACTATCTTCCTCTTCCTTCGCTCACTACACTTGGAAAGGAATCCACTCATAGTTTATGGACGTTTAGGTCAAACACAGTTTATGGACATGTAGGTCCCTTCATTTTCATGAATTCATGCATCCTCAACTATAGTTAGATGCTTTGTTGAAGTCCCTTTTTCCCCCGTAGATGAAGTCCACCTTCCCGGGTACTGCTAGGTACCAGAAAAATACTTTCGCAAACTGATTTAAAGATTTTTCAATATTCCTTATGAAAATTGAGAAATACATGTTATTCCATCATACTGAGTACCAGGTTTGGTATGTGGGACACCTTCTTCGTGTACCGCTAATACTTCCACGAACTACCCTTTTCTCACAGACTGCCTCTGCCTTCGTGATCGCGTACTGCTGCCACGTACCGATTCTGCGAACCTCCACTGTGAAACCCCTCCTGTCTGTGAACTATTCTTTGTTCACGTACTACCTTCGCTTCCGCATACCAGAGCTCCCCCTTCACGTACTACTTGCGGAACTCTCCCACTCGCATATCATAAATTTCTCCTCCGCATATCGAGTCAATTCCTTCCACGTATCGGACTTCCTCCTCCACGTACCGTACATCCTTTGTGGGTTAAGAATACCTGCAAACACCTTTAGCGTGAACCATTTTCAGACATTGTTGAATTCCCAGAGAAAAATATTTTCTCTAATAATGTTCAATCTCCACAATAATTGGTGGGGTTAGTGATTCTTATATAGGCAAAGATATCTGCTTAATCTGTTGAATCAAGATTTACCAAATCTTTAATTCGGCCTCCACCGCATACCAATATTTTTTCCACCGTGAACCACAAGCTATCCGAGATCCATTTTCCTACATGCTCTGTGTACCATATTTTCTACTACACATTCGATTTCCTCTACAGACTTCATCCCATATGCATACCGCACTACTTTCCATCGCAAACCTTTTCTGGTTTCGTGAACCTCTCAGGAATACCGCTCCCAGCGCTCCCCGTACCATTCCCGGAACATGGTACACGGCCCATGAATAATGATACGTGGTTCCCATAATTTGAAAATTTTATTCAACGCTCTTCATACAGTTCAATCATATGAATAAATCCTTCCTTTTCTATCATTAAACTCCATATTGTGAGGCCCTAAAATTTGGAAAACACTGGAAAACTATGCCACCATAAAAACTTGTCTTCGAAAAACACCAACCATACTCTTTTCTGATCATCTGGCTTTGTCAAAAAAACACAACCACACCCAAAACATACCTAAAGGATTCCTTGAGGGATTTTTTCCCAGAAATATCTAAATAAATTGATGATGGTAAACCCAAAACCTTCTTGAAAGGAATTTTAACATTTAATTTATAATTATTTTAAAACAATAATTAACTTAAACACAAAAATTATTATTTGATCAATTCTAATGCCTCTCTTGCATGTCATCATTTAAATGTAGAATCCAAGAGATGAATACTTTGTCTATATTCACTCTTTATCCATGAATCTATGACCAACTCTCTTGGTATTCCTAGTGATATCATGGAGGAACCTAGTTCTTTGCATTATTCATCGCTGGTCACAATGATAGGATTCTCGTATTCTTGAGAGGGGGAGAATATTCTATCCAAGGATTAAGATAATTATCTAAAGTCTTATCATTATGAACAACAACTATTATTCTCTAAAATGTTATAAAGTGGAGTATATACTTAGGGTTAATTATTTTATAATAGTACTATGTTCTTTTATCAAATATTCTCTCTAAGTTATTCCCTGTGTATAATGATTTTATAACATGAGACACCCTAGGAGTGGGGGTGAATTAGGGTGTTAGAATATTTAAAAATTTTCACCCCTACTCTTTCCTTCAGATATTATTCCTTTATTATAAGGAAAACTATTCAATCTTTAATTAATTTATCTTTATTAAATTTATCCACATTAGATATTATGCATATGTGCATACTGTAAAGAATGTAGTGACATAGAAATTTTACTTGTTTCACCCACACTGTACTACATATAAGGAGTATACACTCAACATTATGATGGTATAATAAAATACACTATAACTTACTATTTTTATTGATAATTTTTTTAGTAAAGTCACTCTTTACCAAGGTTCACTGCATGTACAATTTTATGTATGTTCACTCCTCATCAAGGATCACTACCTATTAAATGATTTAGAGAATAACTCACTGCCTCCCAAGGTAACTCCCTTTTCATCCATTGAACATTGATCTAAAATATATATTTTTATTTACTTGTAGGTATCTTATCATCTTATTGACATGAAGGTCATACTAATATCATCATATATAAATTGAATCATATTTCTAGTTTTGATTCTTTGGTGTATACAATATACTGGTCCTAATTTATATATCCAGATATGAATAACTCCTCTTCAGAAGAGTTAAGTATTTGATATTAAATCAATATTAACAATGTATAAAATAATCTTGTTACAAGAACCTAAACATTGAAACTATTATTCAATATGTTTTATATCTTTAATTTAAAAAACTAGATGTATCCATGATAAGCCACAAATCTGATCTGTAATGAAACTAATTAGAAAAAAAGTCCTATTTGATTTATATACTCAACAAAGATTATGTTGTTGTGTTCATTATTATCCTATCAGAACACAAAATACCTTTTTATTCCCTATTCTATATTAAATTACCTTTTACCTATTTCCTTTATAGATAATTATAATACAACCTGAGAATTTGGAATTTAAAATTCAAAATTCAAATATCAAATTAAATTCCAACTTCCAATAATTTTAATCCAAACATTGATTAATATTTAAAAAAAATAATCACCATTGAACTCTATATAGAATAGTTATGTTTGATTCATAATCACCAAGTAGTTGAATAAGCGCCAAATCAAAATAATTGGGCATTACCTATAGTTTTCAAAAACCATGGTGTGGTCTTTGATCAAAATGCCTATATAGAGAATCGCATCAGACCAACCATGACATGTAAGTCCAAATACCATGGCAAGGAACTTATCTAGGTAAAAATTCTCTTCAAAATGGTTTATTCCAATATCACCTACCCATTTTCTCTTCAATTCCATAAACCCAATGTGCAACATGCCTTCCTCCATAACATGGTTTTTTCAGTTTCTTATTTTGATCACCCTTATGATATATTTTTTACTCCCAAGTGAGATTCACTGAGTCTTCCACAACACTCATTATGGCCCTCCATATGATATAAATGTATTCTTCCAATGAAAAAAATCTATATTCTATGGAATAAAACTAATATTCTCCTTGTTTTAAATTCACTAAGTATTCCACCATGCCTAGTGAAATAATGATCATGTCATTTCAATATTACCATGTCATCATTGATCTTTTGGACCTCTTTATAGAGTTTTGTTTACTCTTCCATACCTTTGACATTTTTCTTTTCCTAATATCTTGGATACATTTATGAATACATACAGGTAGTTCAACTTCTATGGAACACCATCTATCATAGTATGGCCAGTATATTCATTTGAAAATAAAATTCGTTCAATTTAAAATGGTTTACAAAACACCCACAATATCTTTTCTCAATTTGTGTCTTGATTCACTAAAAACTAACAAAATTCACTTTAGAGTAGTTAATGTAATGATGAAGGCTTATTTTACCAATCTTCTCACTGAATTCCACATCTTCACACATGTATCAAAATTCTTCATTCAGTTTTAAAAAAATTTCCAATATCTTTATCTTAACTTTTTCCAATATCTTTATCTTATGAACTCTAAAATAAAGTACATCTTCTAAACACCCAAATTAAATATAGTTGAAAAACTTCAAATGATCCATCTTATAGATTTCCAAGTGACTTAAAATGAAACCTTCACAAGTTTTAGAACCATTAGTGATAGATTCTTGGAAACACACCTTTTCACAACTTCAGTAATTTTCAAATAAGTTCTTCACTTTAAAAACATAAAACTTATAAAATATACAACCTTTATCAAATATCCTTTACCATAAACCTTTGATTATTTTAAATAAATCCAACATAAAGCCTATTAGTTTTAAAAATCTCCCCCTTTTTATTTTTTTACAAATCTTTCATAAAATCCATGAATCAACAAGACAGAGATGTATCTCTCCTTTCCCTTTCAATCCATGATCCTTTAAACTTCTAGATTTTATGGACTTCTTTACTCCCCCTTCTCCAACAAAATTAAAAGGGTTCATATTTTCCATAATACCTCATTTTTTCTTATCCTTTAATCCATAAAAGTTATTTGGTTATCTTTACAAGTTTAACTCCCCCTTTTTTAATATAATTATTGCACCAAAATTACAACAGTAATCAATATAATTTCAAACCTCTAATAATTAAAAAAATTTAGAGACTATACTCCTCCTTCATATTCAATCTAAATATCTATTTTAATCCATATCAATTAAAATTAAAATGACCAAAAAAAGAGATCTAGAAAGTTAGGATTCTCCAATTTGATAATTCATACCTTTACAGCTTTCATCCACATGCCTTCACCTCTAAAAACATATGGATATTTCAACCAATTTTTTAATATCATAAAACCTTGAGCTTCATTCAAACATTATTAAGTATTAATTAAATTTCAATTCACTTCCAAATATCATTTATATTTTTCTCAACACCACTGAGTGAATTTACTACTTGAAAATGAGTCATCAACAAATCCTCTAAGCCTACTAAGTCAAAACATGGTGCAAGAAACATGAGTTTAAGTTAATAACTTAAATGTTTTCCATGTCACTCACTAATTTCCAAAAACCTATGAAACTTTAGAAATTAATTTCCTTAAACATCAACATTCCTATTATCTTAATTACACTTCCACAAAACAGTCAATGTATAAGTAATAAATAAAAAGAGTTTGAGATATACCACAAGTTGAATCAATTTATATCACTTGTTTATGATAAAATAGTTATACCACTTGATATCTATGATATTCATTTCTTCAGAGTATTTCTCCATTATTTTATAAGGCTAATTTTCCTTTGAATAATCATCATTAATTTTCCTTAATTTAATAAATTCTTATCACTAATAAAATTATAATATTCAGTATGAAGAAACCACTTATTGGTCACAATATTTTATTCTTAGTAGATTTAAGTATCGTTGAAAGTAAACAATTGTTACCACATAGTTAGTTCATAAATAAATAGAATAATTTTTCCTGTATAGATGTAGTTATTACTTCATCATGTTGTACAACTTATTCTTTGGAAAAGTTTACCACTAGGTAAATGCCTAATACCATGTTTTCTAATTCAAAAATTGGATTGATACCATTTAAAAATCTAATATGGTTATGACACCTATTTTACTTCAAAATAATATCTTTACCACATTTTCTTAATCATCTTAGCAATTAAAATCAAATTTAATAAATTTCTTCTTCAAACTATCAACCCACTTATTGTCTAAACCTTTTCTATTTTACCACTAATGATACCACTTTTTATAATATATTCCAACATTTTCATCCATAATGACTAAATAAAACACATATTATTCCATTTTATCTACTCTCAACACAATCAATTCATCTTAATAAATATGAATCCCTTTATTATGCATTCATATTATTTTAATGCACACATGGTGTATATTCTCCCTGGATCAAATCTCCTCCTCAATCCTACATCAACAAACAATATATACACTGTGGGGAGAGGGGTGCCTATAACATCCTCAAGTTGTGAAATTTGGTTGTCCATTCTGAACCAACCCTTTACATTTGGTTTTTTACAAGATTTACTATAGGTAACACCACTAGTGAAACTTATCTTTGAATGTTTAGATCTTAATTATTATTCATACATGGCTTAGTATTCATCTCCTTTGTGATAATTTTCTAACTAGTACAATTTTCCTCCTCTAATGAACCATTTGTGAATTTCTTTCCATGATTCTTTCTCCATATAGGTAAAACTCCACCAGTAATTCACTCATTATTTGAAGTGGTTTGGTTGAAAACACTTAATCATGCCACTTTATTATCATCCATAACTACCATTAAATCCACTTTTTTGTATGTGAATAGTATTATTTATCTTCTAAAGTGATGGTCTCTCTTTCACATTCACCTTGTTAACCATGAAAAAACCATTCATTCTTATTTTATCTTCATGATTTATTATTTTCTTTCCATGATGGATGTTGTGAATAACATTCCAATGATATTTGAGTAATCCTTATTTTCCTTATCTCTTCAATATCATCCATTATCATGAACCTATTTTTGAGTGAAATAGATTTCTCATCCTTTCATCCATGTTTCCTTATTGTCATAGGAGTATAATATCTCATCTTCACATCTCCATTACTTCTATTTCTACAATACCTCACCATATATCCATGGTTAGTATGGATATAGCATATCTCGATGAAATCATACCTCATATAATGTTGTCTCAATTGAAATTCAGTTATAAAAAATATTCATCCTATATTAAACTTTATAGATTTTGTATATATACTCATAATTTTCCATGATGGTCTATAGAAGTATCATTTTAATGATACCTTTCTTTGAGAATCATTTAAACCTTTTTTAACAGGACTATTCTATCTCTTCCTTAATTCTAGATTTTTTTTCTTCTTACTCCCTACTAAATTCTTCATGTGATAAACTTTAGTGTTTAACTTATTATTTATACAATGAATCTATCTCCCAATATTCTCAATCCTCAAATCATTCTCCTTTATTTGGATTTCTAAATTCTCAAATTAAGAATTATTTTCATTATATATGATCTTCACTTTTTCTTTATACTTCTCTCTCATGGTAGATATTTATGCTTCATGTAATTTATATTTTTCCATGATTAACTCCAAATCATGAATAATTTATTAAATTAAAACACTTTGTTACTTAATTTTCTTATCCATTAATGTAATGGTCTCCTCTAAAGTCTTATCTACCTTAATCATATTTTTTTACTTCACTCCTCAAGGCATGAATCTTATTATGTTTTTTGCACAAATAATCATTGGACTTACCACATGATATGGTTTCTACTTTTATATAATAATTCTCTAACCATTAAGGTGAAGTATAATCTATACCTTCATATTTACAAGAAATGTCTATAGTAGAGTCAAATTCAAATATAAATAAGGAATAAATTTTATTCACCTCAGTGAAAACTCCCAACTTCTTAGTTTCCTCTTTATTATTATTCTCCTTCTTTCTTATGGACATATGAAATTATTATTCAATAAAATTATTAAAAATGCCTTCAACTAATCTATATTCTATACTATTAGAAGAAACCTTGTTATCTTCTTTCAACACAGATTCATTACTATAAAAATATTTTAAGTCCATACAAATATCCTTTAAAAACATTCAATGAGTTGTATTCTTGAATACACCTTCATCAAAAGAATCAGTTATGGCCTTATTAGAATAATAAAAATCTTCAAATTTATTTGGTTCATATAATATACAATTCTATAGTAACTTTTCAAAAAAATTCCAAATAATAAAACATTATAAGGGGTTCCAAAATATACTTAAAAATATGAAATAAACTCCTTCTAATTATAAAAAATATTTCTACCAAATAAAATAACATTCTATAACACCCCTCAATTTTTTAGGAAAGTTATGGTTTGGTTTTTAGACTAGGCATGGGTGTATTGGTCATTTTGAGTTGTTCGAGGTGTTGGGAGGACTTAGGAGTAGATTTGAGAGGTTTGGGGTGTTGGATAAAAATGTATATGCATATGGAAAACTAAAAGAGGGTGGTGAATTTTAAGTTTAAAAATTTTCATTTTTAACCATAAAATAATATTTGTTTAACAAGTTTAAAAAAATTGTATTCACAAAAACTCTTTAATTATTTAAACTAAGATTAGACTTGACCCTCGGGTCTGATGAAAAAATATATCTTAATCAAGTAGATTCTGATATGTATTTCATAGGTCACAAAATTATTTTATCTTTACAGCATCTATAATTGTATTCAATATGTGGGGGTAACGTAAAAAACGTTTAATTCTATTCACAATAGAAAATGATTTATCAGAGTATTCACAAAAGTATTGTAATCACAACGGTTTTGATAAATCAGAGTTGTAAAAAAATAATGATTATATCTTAAAGCATATAGAACCATATTCTAAGTAAAAATGTATCCACAACGTAAAACAGAGTAAAAAAAATATTCCGTAATTAAATAATTTATGATAAATAAGATACAAATAGAAATATGAATATAAAATAATTCACCTTCAATTAAAATTATAGTGGAAATTAAATACTTGTAATAAAATAAGTAAAAAAAATGAATACAATTCCTTTAACCCAAAGAGCAGAATATCCAATAACCTAGGACAGAGGTCCCTTGTTTTATAATTACAATAAATGTTTTCTTTCTCTTACCAGAGAAATCCCTAGATACAAAGATTGGTCTGTCTTTCTATCCCCACAAGCCCTCGATATAATGATCGGATTGTCTGTCTTATTATCCCTATAATCCCTCAATATGACAATCGGATTGTCTATCTTGTTATCCCTCCAATCCTTAGATCAAGAAGCTAATCAGATCCTATATCCTCCAATCCTTGGAAACCCTCGATCGTAATCACAACAATCGAAATCACACAAATAAAAATGAACTCTAAGAATACAAGTACAAAGAATAAGTTGTTCACTCTTGTAAGCTTCAGAGGTCTCGTACAATTGAAAAATCAGTAGATCTCTTACACAGTGTCTCTTCATGATTATATCACTTCTTGTTACAAAATCTTCATATAACCTAGTATTTATAGGAAATCCTTCCAATGGTCATATTTATTTCCAACGGTCATATTTTCTCCAAGATTTTTGGGAGGACTTGGATACCTAGAACTTTAATAGTCATATTATAACTGAAGTTGTGACATATTTTTTATTTACACATATTGTAATAGAATGTACAACATCATTTTTTTCACACATTTTTAGTGTAAAAGGTATTCCATTACAATAGAATAAATTTTTCCGTATTCATAATTTATCCTTTAATCAATCTGATGGATTTACTTACATAATTCCATTAATATTTTCTTTATGAGTGTGAATCCCATGACATTAGTTTCAATTTCAAATCTGATTAAAACTTTTTCAGTACGAATACATGACAGAAAGTATTTAAAGATATTTGATAAGATCATAATTGGATTCATGATCATTACTATAATTGTAATGTAAATTCATGAATGCATTGAAAAGAATTCTATGTATGGTAGAAAATAATTTTTTCTTAAAAAAAATTAAAATAATTTGGACATGAAAGAATAAATTAATTAGTTGTATAAGAAATATTTTATGATTTTCAAAAAAAAGGAATGAAAAAGTCAAAAAGAAATTTTGACTCAATAATCCCCATTTTTGGAAAGCACAAACCACAAGAATTAAATATAAAATAACTTATAAAAACTTAAGTCCATTATTCTTTTTAAGAACTTTCATATTCAAAATTAAAAATAATACTTATCTCCCCCTAATTTTATAACTCATCTGAATACAATAGTGAATATTACTAACTCCCCCTTAGGATAATAACTCCCCAATAAGGATCATATTCTCTCTCTTTTTTAATGTTTTTTTCCCTTTATTAAATAATCTCCCAATTACTATACAATTCTTCCCTTCATATATATTTCTACCTCTTTCTATTTTCAAAAAGGAATGGGAAAGAGTCTTGTAATATCTGAAAAAGGAGTTAGAGAGATAATATATGAAACAATGAAGTACTTGATCATCTAAAATAAATTAAAGAACATTAATCCAACAAGAACTATAGGATATTCAAAAAAATTGTAGATGAAAAAGTTTTTCATTGAAATTCCAAAAAACAGAAATATAATAAGAGTTTTAAGAAATTAAATCTTTCTTTGGATTCAAAGATCTGATAATTGTCTTAAAATTATTAAACTCTTTCATGTCTTCTTCAAACTTAGACATAAACTCTTCCTAATATTTGTTTTTCTTTTCAAGCTCCTGAATTCTTTCCTCCTGGAACTGAATCCTTTCATCTTGCTCCTTTATCTTTTATTATTTAGATTTAAAATTTTCTTCCAAAAGTTTATTACAATCTTCCTGGTCTATGATTATTTCTAAGAAAACATCACTATGATTCTTTAAGTAAATAATTTCATCTCTGTATACTTTGAATCTAGAAATATCTTTGATAAGAAACTTCATGCTTTCTTGTAATCTAACATATCTTTAGTTTGTTTCTTAGAATCACTTTTGAATGTTTCAAGATACTTAACCCTAGTGGCCATATCTCTTATAAGGATATTGAAAGAAATGTCATTTTCATATAGATACTTCTTGGATTTACTAATATTTCCATCATGAATCTTAATGTCTTCATCAATTACATGAGAATATTTCACAACCTTATTATAAATCTTTCTATGAGATTCATCATTTTCTTTAAAAACTTTGAAATCCTTCTCCAACCATATCAACTTATCTGTAAAATATTTTACTTAATTTGATTCTTTGTATAGATTCTCAATAACCAAATCAACCTTTGTTTCTAACCTTATAAAATAAGGAATTTTTTTCTCTAATCTGTTTAAAGTATGTGTAATCAATACCCTGAGCAATGATGGTATTAAAATATTTGAATTCTGAATGATTGGTTTTTTTTATTCTAATCTCTTCTTTCACTAGATTTATTTTCCCTTTCTTTGAAACATATTTTTCCTTTCTCTGATCAACAATATTTTCATCAGATATTTCAATTTCATCCACAACAACCTTCTTACTTCCTTCAGCCTTATGATTTTGATTTTTTTCATCTCTCTTGGATGAAGATAAAACATCTCGAATCAATGGATATTTCTATTTCTCTTGGATAACTAACTTTTCCTTCTTATTTCCAAAAGATGATAATTGTTTTCAATATTCTTGATAGGTCATAAAAGAGAGATTATAAGAAGGAGGGTTTTCCTTATTAGCAATTTTATTTTCTCATTCTTCCTAATCCTTTTCCACATTATAATTTTCTTTTTTCCCTTATTAAAATTATTCTTCTCCATATTATTATTATTCTTAATTTTATTCTTATTTTTATTCTTCAAACTCATATATTTGTTTAAAGATATTCCCTTCTATAACACCTTCATCACATTTATCTATATCTTTAATAAACTCTACATGGAGTTGAGACTTTGTTCTCAAATCATCTTTTACAATAAAAATTGACTCTTTGTTAAAAATTACTTATTCTTCTTTGTTTTTTATAGAGGAGGAATTATCATGAACAATAGCTATTTATTTTAATACTAAACCAAATTCTAGAATTGGTAAAAAAAAATAGAATCCAATTCTACACCCTTTATCAATTTTTCACATATATTTTATTATGTTAACATTTTCTTTTGCTTATTTTCTTTTTTCTTTGTTTTTATAAAAATTATTCACCTTGAAGACTTACTGCAAAATCTTTGGCTAGGTAAAGTTCAAATATTCATTATCCTTATTTTATTTTGGTCTTTCTTCTTCTCTATTCATCAAAAACTTCCTTTGAGTATTTCTTTTGTTTCTTTTCTTTCTTTGTGGGAAGAGAATCAGCTTTTATCCTTTTCTCTTATTTGTCTGTTTTCTTTGTTAAAGAAGGTTATTCCTATGATGCAGACACTTGATTATTATTTACAAATAATATTCATTCTGAATCGAAAACAAACTTTATTCTCTTTATTTTATCATCACTTATCAATGAAAACTTTTATATCACAGGTTCAAACTTGATCTCAATATTGAAATACTCCATACTTGATACTAATAAACATACAGATTACAACTGGAAACATAGTAATTTGAGACTTTATTGCTCCAAATTTGATATTATTGATAGTCAAAAGAATAAATCCTATCAATTTTATCTTACTCATGATTACTAGGTAATATAAAACAAATATATCAGATAGATTTAAAGTATCTCTATATCCTCTTCTCGAAATCAAGAATCCTTGAATCCAAAGGGATAACAGTCTATGATCTGTAATTAAGTGAGTGAATTTCCTTGGATAATCATTAGTTTTAAACAAAGACTTTTCAACTCTCTATTTATTAAACATACCCTTATTTTTTGGTAGTTTTTGAGATGGACAGAAAGCATCTGCTTTATCTGAAATCTGTAAGAAACTGGTAGTAGACCATGTTTTCATCTTATAGTGCTTCTCATATATTTGGAAATAAAAGATTTATTTTCCACCTTATTTAAAAAACATTATAGAATCACAAATATCTCTAACCAGATATAAATAAAACACATCATAATTGGGATCAGACTATTCCACACATCAAGATTCCAAACCTTGAAACTGTATCATTCTTCTCAAAGATGAATCATACTTATCATAGAATATCTTGAGACTAAACTTTCATGGAATAAAAACCATTTGTTATAATACTTTACTAAATAAATCATATTTAGAATTGATACTTAGGTTTCAAATATGGACTAAGAATCAAACTCATAGATTTAAATGAGGCAGTGCTTTGTGGTAGAAAACTGAGACAGTCAATGTGAGACACGAGGGGGATCCCATTTTTATAGGAAATCTCGAGTGGAGTTTTATATTATAAATAGATCTAATTTCTAATATTTAATATATCTTATCTGATGGTTGATAGAATATATGAATAAATATTTTTTAAAGAATATAAACTCTTGAGGTTTTGTAAAACTATTATCATATTGAGTGAATACGATTGAATTTGAAAAAAAATATCATATTTGGTGTGTCACATCTGTGGTCTCATTTTTAGGTTTTTTTATATTTTATTTTTTGGCCTATATTTTTTCCTTGGTTTACCTTTGAATTTTGGAGAAAATTGGAGGATTTTGGGAGGATAGGCCCCTACGCATGGTTGGTGCACGATTAGTAGTAACTATGTACTCATCACATCTAACCATGTGGTAGGAGACAGAACCTACCACACGGCCTCAACAC
Organism: Viscum album; assembly: GCA_963277665.1. NCBI lineage: Eukaryota > Viridiplantae > Streptophyta > Magnoliopsida > Santalales > Viscaceae > Viscum > Viscum album. The sequence goes on along the minus strand of OY728121.1, from coordinate 1,068,764,923 downwards.
GGTTGTGTGACTCAGACCAAGTAACCATGTGGTTGGTCATTCCTTTGATAGAACACTCCACATTTTTACCACACAGTTTACAAAACAATGTGGACTAACCTTGCGTGGCATCGATGTTATTAAAAATTTCTATCTCCTCTCGGGTTTAACCCCCAACCCACCTCATTTCTCCCCTACTTCAGGATTCCTCACCCGAGGAATTCCTCTCCCTCTTTCCAACTCCCTTAGAGCTTTGATTTTTTGGTGGATTTAGTGCAGTTTCTCCTCAAATCATTAAGTAAGCCTTTTCTTCTTCTCCCAATCTCCCTCTATTATAGGTATTCCTCTCTTCTTTTGGGGGTTTCCTCATCTCAAGCCCTAGGGTTCCAATTTTAGGGTTTTATTTTGACATTATTGGTTTGATCCCTTGGATTAGGGTTTGATCTTGCCTTCTTTCAGTGTGGTCGAGTTGTGGTTAGATTTTCACACAGATTTATTGAACTTTCTCCACCCGAGGTAAGTGATTTTTTTCTTAAACGTTTCTTAGTGAATTTATTAGGATTTTTGTGTTCTTTAGCATGTTTTAAGAGTTATGAATGTGGTGTGAAAGTAGTATTTGAATATATTTGATATTCCATTGTTTTTTAAATAGAATTTACATGTGAAATTGGTTTATTCTTGATGTAAGCCCTTGTTTTGTTCTTTTGAAATGTTTTATTAATTGAGTAAATAATTTATTAAGTTGTGTTTGTAATTATAATGATGGTTGGAAATGTTTTGGTGTGAGTTTGATTTTTAAAAGAGGTTTTGGGTGTGAAAATGGTGGCTTTTGGTGTGTGTAGTGCCTTTTTTGGCTTTTGTGTTTGAATGTGGTGTATCTAGTGGTAAATGAAACATGATTGAGAATTTTAAGGGAATCCTAGGTAACTAAGAGGGTGGACTAGGACTAGTGTTCTAGTGATACAGAAGTGGTTTCGATCTGGTTTCACATAGTGGGATTCAGTTTGAAAACACTAGCTAAATATTGATGTTGGTTGGATACCACTAGAATTTGGGATGTTTCGCCTCTCTAGTGTCTCATGCATGGGAATGTAGACGGTTGTGGTTTTTATACCAATTTTCACTGATACGTGAGGTTCTAGGGTCCCATCACTAGCTCGTACCCATATGGCCTCTCCCATATTGGGTGCTCTTTGACTACTTTGCACTCACCATTAGCACATGGTGTGGCATTTAGGTTACTATAATATCAAAGGTGTTTTATTTTAAAAATTGCATTCATTTAAGGTTTTTTTCACTAAAGATTCTCCCCTTTAAATTTTTGAAGAATTTCCTTTCATTTATTAAACTTACAAGTTTATTTTTCATTCAATTTTAGAGTAAGGAATATTTTTGCGTGGAATTCTACTAAGAAATATCTCACACCCTGCTTACACCTTTGGGTGTAAGTAGACTTGGTCATGTTTAATATAGGTAAGGGTAAATCTTTTGGTGATGGTGGTTCGGGATGATAGTGATCCTCTTGGGAAGTTTTATGAAGATGTATTTAGGGAGATTTTTCTCTTTCCTTACGGTTTTTTTTGATATGGTTTTTGGTTCCCTTTTTGTAGTAGCTCTCTTTTGGTTTTGTAAAACTTATAGACCTGAATCTAAAAACTTATAAAGGATTCTTTGGTTGTGATTTACAGATTTGGTTTATTTTATATTTTTGATTGTTTTATATTTTCATGTTTGATTAAATAATTCCCACTTGCTTGTATTGATACCCGGGAACTTGTGTCAGCCTGTGGTGATCGGGAATGCCCTTTTAGCCTTACCACAAACCGGGTCGGGCGCCAGTTTGAATGATGACACAACTTGGTTCATGAAAAAATAATATCAAAGGTGGGTTTTGGTTTATCCCTTTGGTTCATGTTATTTGGGTTGAGACTGGATAGACATGAGCTAGGATTTTCTAGGGTCAGAGTTCTATTTTCGAATAGGGTTCATGGCTAGCACACCTCGTGATAGACCCCAAGTTACCATGGGATGTTGGGATTTTTGTTTGGCTTCTCCCCCAGGTGGGACATGGAGGTTGTAGACTATACATGGACATCAGGTGGGGTGAAGTATTTTGGTTATTGTGTTGCCTTTTCATTTTTTATTTATTGGTTTTGTGTTTATTGATGAAATTTTTTAGATTTTATGTGTTAATAATTTTTCTCATGAGACTATTGCTTATTATAGAAACATTCCTCCCAAGATAGTTTCCATGAAACTAAATGAAGAAGCCGAATGGAGTTCTCCCTCACTACTTGATCAAAGGTTGGTAGATGTTGTGGTTTGAGCTATTTAGGATCTGGGATAGGGAGGGGGTCCTGCTTCTGCTCTAGCCAGGGAAGTTGAGCCTAGCTCTCAGAAGGATAAATCCCAGGAGTTCCTATAGAATAAACCTACTTCTTTCCGAGGTATCTCGGAACCTCAAGAGGTAGAAAAATGTATTTAGAAGATAGATAATTTTTTCGAGTTCTGGGACACTCCTTAAGAGGTTAGGGTGAAGTGTGATTCGTTTTTGTTAGAGGGTCCCAACCGAAGGTGGTGGGACTCAGTGATTCAAGATGGGAAGCATGAGAAGATGAGCTGGAAGGACTTCCAGGTGGTATTCAATGATCAGTACTACCCTGAGGTATTAGCGTATGCTATATCCTGGGAATTCATGGATCTTGTCGAGGTTGACCAGTTGGTGATGGATTATGTTAACCATTTTTTCTAAGTTCGTTTGGTATGCCCCCAAAATAGTCTACAATGAGTATATGAAGGCTTAAAGGTTTAAGAAAGGTTTTCATCCAGAGATCTATTCTCAAGTATTCTTGTTTAAGTTGATGACTTATACTAATGTGGTTGACTAAGATTGTATGGTTGAGATTGACCATAAGGTAAAGTCAGGTTTCTCTGGAGCTATGTTAGTGATGGGTAGTATTAGTTCTTCATAGAAGAAGAGGAATCGTGAGGAGAAAGGGAAGAAGGGAGGTAGTTTTTTAGGCCATCCTTCCATGCAGCCTTCATATGTGGATTCTAATGTAGGGTATGTAGTGTGCCACCAGTGCAGGAAGGTGGGACACACTCAAACATCTTGTACGTATCCTCCCAAATCATGTCATTAGTGTGGAGAGTTGGGGCACCTGCATCAATTCTCTAGACCTACACGTTCTTATTAGGGAGGTACATGATCATTAGCTTCCATGGGAATAACAGGTTAGTTATAACTATCTAGGATGGTGTAATCTTGGTTTGGCGGTTGAGGCAATAGGATCAGATCTTCTTCTATTCAGAGTCAGCTCAGAGCAGAGCCTCATTCCATTGGTCATGGTCAAACTTAGAAATAGTCCATGCATATTCATGTTGTGGACTAGGCACCAGTGGGACTGGATGAAGGGACCTTGACTATTTGAGGTGCCATTTTGATTTCATATTCTTTATATGTTGTTCTATTTCATACTAGTTCATCTGTATCTTTTATATCTTCTTACCTTGTGAACCTGTTAAAATTTTCCAATTGAGCTCTTATCTTTTGCAATGGATTTGGTGATGTCGGTGGGAAAGAATAATGATCAAGGCCTTAGGTTCCCATTGTGTATGCTTTTTGTATCAGGGGTTGAGATGGAATTAGATTTCTTGGTCCGGGATATTGACCGGTTTGATGTGATCCTTTTCATGGACTGGATGGTGCATTTCCAAGAACAAATTGATTGTTATCGGTGGTGAGTTAGTTTCATGGAACTTTATGGAAGTGCTTGGGTTTTCCTCAGGGAATGGAATCCTCGGTATGGCCATGTTGGACTTCCACTCCCAAAGTTGGGTAATCTAATCTTTCAATTATCACCACTCGCGCTGGAGAATGATGGTGGTGCTCCTAAGGGAAGATTAGCTCATGTAGTGGATGAGTTCCCAAAGGTATTCCCAGATGATTTTTCAGGGTTACCCCTAGAGTGGGATGTGGAGTTATCAATTGATTTGGCACTGGTAACACATCCAATATCTCTTCCCTCATATCGTATGTCCCCCACTAAATTAAGGGAATTAAAGATATATCTATATGACTTGGAATCCAAAGGGTTCATTCACCCGAGCATCTCACCTTGGGATGCTTCTGTTTTTTTCATGAAAAAGCTCAACGGATCTCTTTGGTTGTGCATCAACTACTATAATTTGAATAAGGTAACCATAAATAATAAATACAATTTTCCCCAAATCGATGAATTTTTTTATCAACTAAAGGGGGGAAGTGGTTCTCCGAAATCGACTTTCATTCAGGTTACCACCAAGTCAGGGTGAGAGAGGCAGATATCCCAAATATGGATTTATGAAGAAGGTACGACCACTTTGAGTATTTTATCATGCCTTTTGGATTGAATAATGCTCTAGAGGTCTTCATGGTGCTCATGAATATAGTGTTCCACCAGTATCTTGACTCCTTCATTGTGGTATTTGTGGATGACAACCTAGTCTACTCTAGATCTGAAAAAGAGCATGATCATCATTTGATGATTGTTCTGGGAACTTTACGGGATCATCGTCTTTATGATAAGTTATAATAATTCACTTTCTAGATTAATGAAGTGAAGTTTTTGGGCCATGTAATTTCTAAGAAAGGGGTTTCAGTGGACCCCAAGAAGATCAGTGTAGTTATGTCATGGGAACATCTGAAAAATGTGTTTGATATCATGATTTTTCTTGGCTTGGTAGGTTATTACAAGATATTTGTTTGGGAATTCTCATAATTTTCTTCCCCTATGATCACACTCACTTAGAAGGGTGTGAATTTGAATGGATCCTAGAACGTCAAGCATCTTTTGAGGAACTGAAGCGGCAGTTGATTACCACACCCATGTTGATCTTGTTAGAATCAGGAAAGGGGTATGTCAATTATTGTGAGACTTTAAGTATGAGTATCAGGTGTGTCCTTATGTAGGATGATCACATGGTGGTGTGTGGTTCTCTCCAACTCCAACCAAATGATAAAAATTACCCAAACCATAACTTGGATATTGCGGTGGTGATGCATGCTTTGAATACATGGTGTCACTACCTCTTTATGGAGAAGTTTTTGGTCTACTCTAATCATAAGAGTGTAGCCTAAATCTTATCATAGATGGATATAAACTTCAGGAAGCACTGTTGGATCGAATATCTATAGGGGTTTGACATTAATATCATCTATACCCTGGGAAAGGGTAATGTGGTAGAAGATGCCTTGAGAAGGAAAGTGACAGTACAGGCATTGAGGAAGTCTAGTGATGAGTGGAATTTGATGGGGATATTTTTCTAGATGCACTTAATAACCAAGGATCATGGTGGAGGTGCATTCCTGGACAGTGTGCAGTTGGATCCATATTATCTGGAGCTGGTTCAATGGGAGCAGTCTGGTGATGAGATGTGTCTACAGTATGTGCAGTATCCTCATGGTGGTAAGATGTCCTCTTATTGGTTGTGGTATTCTGATGAAATTCCGTGTTTTAAGGGCTGTTTCGTGGTGTCATTATCTCAGAGGAAGGTGGTGATGAAGGATAGACACCAGTCTTAGTGGTTCATTCGTCCTAGTTCTACCAAGATGTATTGTGATGTTTATCAACAGTTCTAGTATACAGGCATGATATGGGACATAGCTGACTTCATATCAATATTCTATACTTTTCAATGGGTGAAATCTTAGAATCAAAGTCCCACTGGTTTTCTCCAACCATTCCCCATTCCTATATAGAAGTGGGACAATGTCTCCATGGATTGTATCATTAGTTTTCCTCATACGCACCTCAAGGAAGGAATAATATTTGGGTAGTGATTGACCATTTAACCAAATTATCCTACTTCATTACAATCAAAGATTCAGTGAATGTGGATGAGTTGTGATGGTTGTATGTTTGGAAAGTGGTTAGGCTTAATGGTGTTCCATCAGCAATTGATTCTGATAGAGGCCCCCACATTACCTCTTGGTTCTGGGAAGGCCTTTAAAGGGTGTTAGGGTTACAAATTAATATGAGTACGGTATGCCATCCTCAAATGGATGGTCATATGAAATGGGAAAATCAAATTCTAGAGGACATGCTTCGTGAATGTGTTTTAAATTTCATAGGATCATGGGATATCCATTTGGGATTGGTCGAATTTTCTAATAACAATGGTTACCAATACTCAATTCAAATGGATCCCTTTGAGGTGCTCTATGATCGGCCTTGTCAGTCCCTATTATTTTGTGCTAAGGTAGGTGAGACCTCACTCTTGGGACTGAGCCTTGTACAAGATACATCTAATAAATTCAAGCTTATACTGATCAGAGTCTCCACAAATCTTATGTCGATCAGAGGCGTAAGTATTTGGAGTTCGCTGTGGGTGGATTGGTGTTCTTGAAAGTGTCTCCTCATTTGGGTCATCATCATTTAGGTAAGCAGGGAAATCTAACGTCGAGGTATGTTGGACCCTTCGAAATCACCGAGAAGATTGGTAAGGTGGAATACCGGTTGTCTTTGACTTCTCAGTTGATTTCGATTCATGATGTGTTTCATGTATCCCAGCTGAAAAAGTATAATATTGACTTGTCTCATGTGTTTAATTGGGAGGAGTTGGAGTTGGAGCCCGATTTATTAATGTTTGATCAGCCAGTGAAGATAGTGGATTCCGAAGAAAAGGTGCTTCATGGGAATTCCATTCCATTAGTCTGTATCCTATGTCATCATGGGAATGATACAAATGAGACTTGGGAGCGAAAGTCTTGGGTCGATCAGGAGTACCTATTTTTGTTTTCCGGTCAAGTTTCAGGTTGAATTTATAAGGGCAGAAATTTTTCATGGTGGGGATAATTGTCACATTTGTGTTCTCATTTACATGTATTTTTCTATTTTATTTTTTTGGACTATTTTTTCCCTTGGTTTCCCTTTTAATTTTGGAGAAAATAGAGGATTTTGGGAGGACAATCCCCAGTGCATGGTTGTTACATGGTTAGTAGTAACCATGAACCCATCCCATCTAACCGCATGGTAGAAGATAGAACCTACCACACGGCCTCAACACAGATGTGCACCTTAGCCTAAGTAACCGTGTGTAATTTCATTCGTCTGACATAATGCTCTGCACGGTTACCACATGGTTTACCAAACTGGGCAGACTATCCATGCATGGTGTCTAAGTGATTAAAAATTATTCTCTCCTCTCAGATTTAACCCCTAACCCACCTCAATTCTTCCCTCCTTAAGGATTCCTCACCCCAGGTGCACCTCTCCCTCCTTCCACCTCCCTTGGATATTCTATTTTGTGGTGGATTTAGGACGATTTCTCCTCAAATCATCAATTAAGCCTTCTTTATTCTCCCAATATCCCTCTATTCTAAGGTTTCCTCTATTATATTGGGGTTTTCCTCTTATCCAACCCTAGGGTTCCAATTTATGGGTTTTATTTTGACATTCCTTTTTCTATCCCTTGGATTAGGGTACTATCTTTCCTTCTAGTGATGCGGTCAAGGTGCGGTTAGAGTTTCGCACTGATTTCTAGAACTTTCTCTATCCGAGGTAGGTAATTCTGTTCTTAAACATTTCTTGATGAATTTATTAGGATTTATTGTGTTCTTTAGCATGGTTTATGTGTTTTTAATGTGGTGAAAAATCAGTTTTTGAAGATATTTGATATTCTATTATTTTTAAAATGGAATTTACATGTGAAATTGGTGTATTCTTGATGTAAGCCCTTATTGTGTTCTTTTGAAATGTTTTATTAATTTATTAAATGGTTTATTAAGTTGTGTTTGTAATGAAAATGATGGTTGGAAAGTTTTTGGTGTGATTTTGATTTTTGAAAGAGGTTTTGGGTGTGAAAATGGTGGCTTTTGGTGTGTGTAGTTCCTTGTTTGGCTTGTGTGTGTGAATTTGGTGTATCTAGTGGTAAATAAAACTTGATTGAGCATAATAAGGGAAGCCCGGATAGCTAGGAGGGTGGACTAGGACTAGTTTTCTAGTAATACGGAAGTGGCCTCAACACGGTTTCACTTATAAGGATTGATGATGAAAACACTAACTAAATATTGATGACGGTTGGAGACCACTAGAATTTTGGATAATTCTTCTCTCTAGTGGCTTGTGGATAGGAACGTAGATGGTTGTGGTTCATAATCCACCACTACAAGAGAATCACCATTTAGCGGCAGTTTTTTTTGCATTTAGCGGCGGTTTAAACCACCGCTACATGGTTTGGCGGCGGTTTCTATAAATCGCCGCCTAATATGGCGTCGCCAATATATTAGCAGCGGTTATTTCTGTTTCATGGTAGTTTAAGGAAATCATCGTAGCTGCCTCATTTCTCGGAGGTTTTACTAAGTTTAGTGGAGGTTTTTACGAGCCCTTGACATCAGTTTATTCGCGGCGGTTATAACTGCCGTGAATAAACTCAAATCCAGTGGCTGTAAAACCACCACTGAAGTCACATGAATCGACGCGGAATGAGAACCTATGATGCTACTATATAGCGACGGTTAAAACTGCCACGAAACATAATTTTTTTTAACATTTCACGGTGGTTTTCACAGTTTAGTGGCAGTTTAAACCACCTCCAATGTACATTTCGTGGCAGTTTAAAATGCCTCTAAAAGCTTACCAGAAAAAAAATTGGTTCCACTGCACCCCTGCCCTGAAAGAACAATCAAAAAAGAAAATAATATCATATCCACCTTCAAGTTATATGCCTCATCCTCTTAATCATTAATCCATTATCATCATACCAACATATATGATATTGAAAACAATATATGGGCCCTCTAATAGGTGTAATCCACAACCATACCTTCTCCAAATTAGTCATTGAAGACAAAGATGAAACTGAAATGGAAACTCATGATAAATTCAAACACCATCTATTTCTAGGTACCTTTCACAAAGTGTTCCTCTTCACAAAAAGTTAAGATTCTTGAAATATTTCTATTTAAATTGAACATAAATAGTATGGTGTATCCCACTAATCATTAATAAACTATGTGTGTTATGATTCTATTTATAGAGATTCATATGATTCTCATATCATGGGCCTGATCCCAACAATGTAAACACCTACGACCTCTTTGTATGGTGAAAAATGAATAATTTCCTAACTATGTGGCCTTAAAAAAATTAATTATAAACATGTATTATATGTATGATTAACCTAAATATCATATATTTTCATATCTACACAGATTCAGAGAGATCATAGGAATAGGGGTAACTCGTTAAACACTAGTATTTTGATATTATTCATTAAAAAATCATAAATCTATAAGGGAATCCAATAATTCAAATGATTCCACCCAAATAATATTTGATGATCCCAAAATCTCACACCTTTTACCAATACCTATTTTGAAGAATCTATAGTATATAAATCACTAGTGAACACCTTTCATTGTAATTTAGTTCTAAAAGGACATCCATACCAAATATTCATATACATGGAAGCCCATTGGAGGTTCTCATCAAAAAATAGCTAACCTAATGTGAATCCATTAACATGGAATTGGATTGATAAAGTATGAACTCTTACATTTGATGATGCATTGATGGTTTTCTTCATTGTGTTTCCTTTTCAATACCTTCATCACATCCTTCAATTAAAATTGAATCACCATATGCACCAATTATGTTCAAGACCAAAAACAAGCTGATAATACCCATAAGGAACACAATGGTGAGGCATGAAAATAATTGTTATGTCATACATAGGACTGAATTTCTATGAATATATGTTCCCCATACCCTGACATACATTGTCTCCTACCCTTGTAAAATGAGTGCATGATGGTTCAAACCTTATTTCAGGAATACCATCTAAATGGATCTATCCTAACATTATATGACACTCATGGTAATCTATAGGGAATAATTCTCCACAGGTTGTCCAACTAAAAATATTCTATGGCAAAACCGTTGGTCCGTAATTTCACATCCAACCTTTTTGTATCCTTTCAATAGATCATGAGAACACGTTCTCCTCTTATCATATTGATTTGGATAAATATGTCCACCATAATGTATAAATCACCTTAGAACTTCATTATGAGTATCATGTACACTATATTCATTTTTATTAACATGTGACCTTGAGTACTCAAGAAGATATATAGGGTTTTTTTCCCTATTTTCTATACTCAAGCATCTAAAATTTTATCCCACTGGGGATATCCAACCACTGACACTCAAGAGTATATTTTTACCCCTACTAGTTTAAACACCCTTGAGGCCCATTAGAATATCTAGATAATATACTAGGGATGGTTACAATGCTCTAATATCTAAAAGCATCAGAATCTATCCTAAGTGGCGTTTGTGACTATAAAATTACAATGGAAAACATAACCCACATGGGTGGGGGAATTTTTTATCATTGTTTCCTCAAGGTCATCTCCAGTATCATTCATCCTATGGGATCACACCCAAATTAATGATATACCTCTAACAATGTAAATATGTGTTTCCTATTGGTGGTAAAACATTAGTATATTTATTCAATGTTAACCCAATTGATGTTGGGAAACATGATTCTATTGAGTATGAAACAGGTGTGGATGAATCCACTACCCCCTCACCACTAAAAAATAGTAAAACCATCTCGACATAAGAGAATATTACTTAGTTCAAATTCAAAATAGTATAACATGTGAAAATAAATATTAAATTTCTATCGGAAAAAAACCCATTATGTATGGTGATTTTGTTGATGTTATCATACCTCATTTATCTAATATTATATAATAATAGTATATTAATCAATCAATAAAGGCCGACTCGAGATTTCCAACTTGATTAGGATCAAATAAATTGATGCAAATTACCACAACATTAATGTTTTATCTATAGTTACCTTCATGGGGTATATATCTCAATCAATATAAGGAAATTATCCCAATGGTATTTTAGGATGTAGTATCTTAGGAGTTGGTGGATTCCTTCACTTATCATATGGATTTCATTGAGTTTTGATGTGAATGAGTACAACCTTATTAGAATTCATATCTTGAGTGTGTGGATTCAAATCATGTACCACCCATATTTGGAACCTCCATCTTATTAATATTTGATATAATGGAGGATCTATATAAGTATATTAGGTGTTTTTAATCCCAATGTGTCGTAATGTTTGGTTCCCTAGAACAAAGACAGGATTCACTACAAGAGAAACACCGTTTATCGGCAGTCAATTACCACTCACAAGGGCCTCCCAGTAAGACAAATTACAAGGGCCTCACCAAAGTGTCCACAACACTATCCCCTTGATCACTATGAAATGACCCAATTTGTTCAACACATCAACAATGGGTTTAACTCCTAGTCATCCAAAATCTCGACTACCAATTCAAACACAGGCCTAAATGGAATGACGTATACCACACTCAAGAAATCAAAAACATAAAAAGAAACATCAGAAATCAATAAAACACATAAAAGGAAACATGTGAAATCAAGGAAATTTTAGGACATGAAAATTTTTGGTGGAAACTATGTGCTACAAATGTTACATATACAAACCAACTGTTCTTATATTTGTTCAACACATGAACAATACAACTACTCACGGTTCGATGATGAATCGTCACCATCGCCACCTTCATCACCACTTTCTGTTGTCACCTATAAGAACATTATATTGAAAATTAAATGTGGTTGCATATTTATATTAAAACATAAAACCAATGTAAGTTAGAAAACTAAATGATTTTCATTTTTTATGATTTATATGCATACCACCAGTCGATGCACTTCCACCGGGGGCATATCTGCTCATATTCTGATGTATTTCAATCAACTCTTTCTACAAAGCAGATATCTGATCCCCCTACTGGTGAACTGTGTTTCATAGAGAAACAATCTCTTTATGATCATCTCCGGGTATGCACTGACTAAATCCAGGAGTAGATAAAGTTTACATCTCTGGTGGCCTGCTAAAAACCTCAGATGGTACGGGTCCCAAACCCATCCCACACACTCTACTAGGATGCTCCTTCCCAAGGACGTTAGCAATCGGGTCATCCTGGGAGACTGAGTAGGACTGTGCAGGATTGGCATCCCATAGTTCTTTAATTTTTACCTATAAATCAAATATAAATATATATTAACACAGTAAAAACTGATAATAAGTTATTATAATAAAAAAATTGACTTCATACCCCAACTTCTTTAGTAGGATCATTAACAAAACTTCCATCTGATTTCTTGTGAACATCCAACCACAGTTCAGTTCGGGATGCTTCGTGCCCTAAACTTTGTGACTGCATTAAGCAAAGATAAATCAAAAATTCAATATATTAAACAGATAATACTATCTTATAAATATTTAAACTAATTAAAAGATTACCAATGTCGTTCGGCTTCTAGAAAAGATTTTTGAACCCGCAGTGTGAGGGATGACTTGCTTAGACCGATTTGATGCATTCTGTCTTGAGAGATCCTGAAATAAATAAAATTCAATTTAATAGTAATGTATTCAATGTCATGTCCTCTTCATATACATGTATAAATGTAAAATGAGGATAATATAATAATATATATTTCAATACCATCTGCTTCTCATCACGATGTCTGTCAACAAAAACTTTCCACTGTTCTTTCGGTACCCCACTGGGTAGCTTCTCATACATTTTTTGCACAGTCAATGAGGTATCATTAACATCACACCACAATCTCCATTTGAAATATTTCCATTTCTTACCTAGATTTTTCAACGTCCACTTCTGTGCTATCACATCCGCAACTATAGAGTGGAAGAACATCTGTATATAGAAATTCATTTTGAACATATTAGTAACATGACATTAAGTTAAACCATAATGTAATAAATTTACCTTTATTTGAGAATCAAAAACTTCATTTTTCCAGCTTGGAGGCATATGTCTCCAATCATCATATGAAATAGGAAGGGAAATGGGCTTCGCTGCCAACTGTCCTAGAATCTGGCCAAGTAACCCGGCGGCGTCATCTGTCAGGACCCCATAAGAATCAAATGGCATTACTATATTTTCCCCAGTCAAATTCCAAACATCTACACTTTTTATGTTTTTCTCCACGGTTTCATTTTTTCATCTTCAATGAGAAAACAATTAGTATAAACAAAATGAAATAAATTTATTTAATTAAAATTTGTACCTCTAACAGTGACACTCTAGTATGCCCGTGAAAAATGGAAGGGGCATGTCGATGCCCCACTACTGAGGCTCCTGAAGGGGGAGTCGATGAATCACCCTCTAATGGTATATCCAAAGATGGTGTGAGAGATGGTGCAGGAGGAGATGGTGTAGGTGTGTAGGCAGCTGGTGCCTCAGATGTCGTGGGGAGGGAGCCAGATGGATCGTCATCTGTCGCAGAACTAGATGAAATAGTATACCACTTTTTCCTTGGAATTCCTATAATTTAATCAAATAAAATTAAGTTCAGAATATATATTTTAAAAAAATTATTCAGAAAAAGAAATTAAAAATGATAATCAGTACTAACAGACAATATATATATATAACAATGATAATGAATGACTGCAGAAATAAAACAAGTGGTTGCTGAATAAATAAATAATTGTACATACAATCATTTTCCCCTTCAATCATGTCGGTTTCCTACTCCATTTCTTCATCCACTTCATTCATCCTTTCTAGACTAATATTTTCAATATCATGATGGACAAATAATTTTGCTTCCTATTTTTGATTAAATTCAATTTCAGAGGTCAAATTATCCACTTCATCACACATATCATACAAATCTCTTTGTATTACGTGAGTAACTACACTCCACCCTTCATCGACAACATCATTCACATAATATACCATTTTTTCTTGCGATGATAAGATATATAGATCATGCAATTAACGATCACCAACATCCATCAAGCGAGAGAAGTTCACAGAAGTAAATTGCAGGGAATCTCTTTTAACACCTCTGATAATATTGACCCATTTTCATTTGAATAAAACAACAGAAAAATGTTTGTGGTAGTTTAATTCAATAATATCATGCAGCTTTCTATAGTATTCCACTTCAGCAAATGTAAATATATCATTATTCTATGTTTTCAAACCCACTTCTCGATCGACTGTATGAAATCTAAATCCATTCACATTATAAGCATCGAACTTTCTAACTTGTTTTAGAGGGCCTCAAGCAAGAAACTTCAAATCTCCTGAAACCTCTGCTCGAGTATCAGTATTCATGATCTAAAAAAAGAAATATACTTTATTAGATTTACAAAATGTATGTGTCAAACTAATATTCGTACTTATTGCAATATTTATGAACTTACACATCGTGCAAACCATTCTACAAGCTCTTTATTAACAGCTTTCGTTATATCTTTCTCATTTCGTGTTCAGCCTCTCATTTGTCTCTTTGTTTGTATCCTCAACTCTTCAATAAATGGATCTTCAATTTCACTATTCAGCATCACATATCTATGTGCCTGTAATAATTCCAATTCAATCAGTGTCACATTTGAGGTCCTCCAAAATGATCAGCCAATAGCAGGAAATATTTTGGATTTATGATGTATTTGAGATTGATTCGATGTGTTGTCAACACGTCCAAGTCGATTAAATCTTGTCTCAATATCATCCAAGTATCGAGAACAAAAGGTAAGACACTCCTCAGCCAAATAGCCTTCAGCAATAGAGCCTTCTGGTTGAGCGTTATTTCTCACGTATGATTTCAAATGCCCAAGATATCTGTGAAATAAAATAAATATAATTATGCATTTAATTAAGTACCAAATTTTTTTTACTTAACTAAAAAACATATAAATAAAGTACCTCTCAATTGGATACATCCATCGATAATGAACGGGGCCTCCTAATTTATCTTCCTCAACCAAATGTACAGTTAAATGCATCATTACAGTAAAAAATAACGGAGGAAAGATCATCTCCATTGCACAAAGGGTCAATACAAACCTCTCCTCGAGGTTGTAAAGCTAAAATGGATGTAGATATTTCTCACATAGTTGTCTAAAAAATTTCCAGAATTAGAGTACAACAGCAGTAATTTTTTCAGTTAATAATGTACGCAATGCCAATGGTAGTAACTGTTGTAACAAAATATGTGAATCGTGACTTTTCAATCCATGTAACTTACGATTCTTAAAGTCAACACACCTCAAGATGTTACTTTAATACCCATCAAATACCTTAACATTCTTTAAAACTTGAAGGAATGCATCTTTATCCCTATTTTTCATTGCAAAAATTGTTGGAGGATACTTTTCATTCTCATCTGGCCAGAGATCGCATTTTATGTTCATTGCTTGTAAGTATTTACGAGCATTGAGATGATCCTTCGACTTTCCATGCTCATTAAGTAATGTGAAAATCAAATTTTCATATAAATTCTTCTCAATATGCATCACATCAAGATTATGCCGCAACAAATTAAATTCCAAATACAGAAGTTTGATGAATATACTTTTTTTCTTCCATTGTTGCATTCCGATTTCGCTTGACGATGCACTTCGGACCCGTTTTCCGCTATCATTCAAATGATAAACCTTCTCAAATTCTGTTTCAACATTTTAAAGCTGTGTCAGTATTTCAAAACTAGTCGGCAACTTTGGAGGTGGTCTATGATCAATGGAACCATTAAATTTTGATCTATTCAGCCGAAATCTATGAGAAGCATCGAGAAATCTTCGATGACACAAGAAGCACCATTTTCTACTGTGAGGTAGCCGTTTGGGCTCAAAATCAAAGTTACAAATGGGAAAAGCCAAACCTGTGTAAGTGTTTCAACTAGATAAATTAACAAGCCCAGGGAAGTCACTAATGGTCTACATTAAAGCAGCATGCATTTTGAACATTGTTTTAGAAAAAGCATCAAATGTCTCAACATCGTTGCTCCATAACTTCTAAAATTCGTCAATCAAAGTCTACAAGTATACATCAATATCATTTCCAGGCATTTTTTTTCCAGTAATAATCATCGAAAGGATAAAAGATGTTTGTTGCATACACATCCACAGAGGTAGATTATAAGGGATCAAAACAACTGGCCAAATGCTATAACTGGTACTCAAAGTCTCAAATGGGTTCAATCCATCGATAACCAATCCCAATCGAACATTCCTAGCATCAGCTGAGAAATCTAGATGTAATGAATCAAATGTCTTCCACGATTGGGAATCTTTTGGATGTCTCATTAACCCATCATTGTTATTATCTACAAAATTCCACTTCATGTATTTAGCGGTTTTCGATGACATGAATAATATTTGCAATCGAGGCTTCAAAGGAAAGTAACGCAAAACCTTTGCAGGTGTGTTCTTTTTCTTCTTCTCCATTAAATTATGTTCATTCAGACTTCCAACATCACCCTTTTCCTGCCATCTAGAAGAAGAACATTTCTTGCAATTCTGTCTACTTGAATCATCTCCCAAATAAAGCATACAATCATTGGGACATGCATGTATTTTTGTATAATTCAAACCAAGCTTGTTAACAACTTTTTTCATATCATAAAAATATTCTGGGATTTTTTCTTCAGGAAATGCATCACGAATCAATTCTAATATCATGGACATTGCCTTATTTGTAATTCCACATAAACATTTGATATGGTACAACTTCAGCAGAAATGAAAGCTTTAAATATTTCAAACACCCAATATACAACTCTTGATTTCCATCGTCAACTAAATCATGAAACGCATTTTCCTCGGGGAAGTTTTCTCTTACATTTGGCTCTATAGAATCAAGAATAGGATCCAATGATATGTTACAATCTTGATCTATCTGTGTTACAGTCTCAAAAACATCACTTGTCACGTTGCAATTTGTAGCACCCTCTTCTGGTTGTTCTGATATGTTTTGATGTTGATAGTGGTGTCTTGCAATGCCGAATGCATAATTTATGAGGTTTTTCATTTCATTTTCCAATGTCGACAAACTTGGGACCTCATTCTGTGGATTAACATCAGTGCTCAATCTTTTTGTAATATTCGATTCTCCATGCCAAATCCGACACAAATATTGACCAGGGAATTGCTTCAGTATTAAATGTTCATAAACATCATCTCTCTTCAACTAGGTTCTAAATTTACATTTATGACATGGAAATTTTATTCTCCCTTCAATGGATCGATTAGAAATTGAAAAATATACAAACTCATTCAATACCTTAACATACTGAGGTGTGTTCCTCGGTAATGTGATCCAGCTTTTATCCATGTATATCACAATGTGCCTACACAATAATAAAAAAAATTAAAACACATAGTTACTACTAAATAGAGAAAGAGATTGATATATACAATAGTATAAGATTACAGAAACATAATATAATAAATATGTGCCCGTGAGTTAGATATGAACCCTCTAGTGTTTGGGATAGGGGAAGTTTATTTGGTAAAGAGAAATAGTGTGCTAACAACATGGTAGCTACTTTACCATGAAAACCAAAGCACATTGTTAATTTGGAATAACCCCAACCTAAGTTCTCTATAGAGTCTTCATATAAAACTCTAATATCGAATAAATCTATTATAAATAATGTTTAGGGAAAACCTTATGATGCTTACAAAACTCAACACATTGTTAATTTGGAGTGACAAGAACCACGTGAGGGATGGTAGTCTTGAGGCATGATAAGTGGTGGTGTTCATGGAAATGCATGATGAAATAACTTGGGATATTAGGTTTTGAGGTTATAAGAACCTTGTTTGGATTGAATTCCTAAACCTCTCTTTGGTGTATTCACATAGAAAAGAGTGGTGGTGCGACTTGACGGTGATTTGGATCATATATGTGTTAGTGCTCGTGAGTGGAGAATTATGGTTAAATGGGATGATCGAGGATCTGACCATGGAGTTGAACTAAGAGTCAGATTCAGACTTCAGTGTGGGCATTGAAAATTTTTGTTATTCCTTGAAGTGGCCCAATATTTATGGGGAGATATGATCCATGGGTGGATGTGATAATAAAGTACATGTTATTCAACTAAAGGAAGAACTGATTAAATCCAAAAAATGCATGAAATAAGTGATGTAATAATTATTTCAAGTCTCATTTGATATAAAATATGATCAAAACGTGTCACGACCCGCCCTCGGGGTCCGTGCCGTGACTACCCCAAGCCCGCCTTCCATAGACCAGGGGCTGGCAACTAGCACCAAGGCGTAAATCCCGGTAAAAAGGGAAGGCATTGCCTTTGATAAGTAAACACACACCACAGAGTAAGCAAGCGGAAAGTAAACACTAAGCAAACAGAGTACGACTGAAAGTGCGGAAAAGTAAATGGGCCAGAATACAAACCCAAACTGAAAGTAAAGTACAACTCGAAAAGGGAAAAACAGCAACTGAAAAGTAAAGCCGCTACTCCGAGCTGTCCACTGGAAATCCCACCTGAAGGGTGGGTACAGATAGCTCCTCTGCTCCACGGGTCCCGCCGTCCGCTCCGAGCACGTCCCGCCCAGTGGTCCACCTCCGGGTACCGTCCCGCTCTGCAAGCCTCAGCTAAGGTCAACGCTGTCCGTCGTCTGCAACCAACACAACGAAGTGCGGGCAAAGCCCGTGCAGGGGTGAGTATAACCTACTCAGTAGGGACCCCGAGACCCCTGAAGGTCTCTCAAATCCACAAAGGATAAACCACGAAGAAAAGTACAATCACGAAGTAACAACCGACACTGCTTAGGTATATGCCCATACATATACCTAAGTCATCAATTCAAATACGCTCCAACCTCCGAGCCCAAGTACAACTCAGTCCACGCAGGAAAGTATACGTATTCCACATAGGAAAGCAAAATATAATCCACACAGGATTGCACAACACAATCCACACAGGAAAACAACAGGATTCAGCTCACACAGGTATACTTCTTCAAGGACGATAAAGATGATCACTGATCCATCTAAGTCGTCGGACCCACGAAGGATCGATAGGTAACTAACCCCCGCAGAAGACCCACACAGGATCGGGCTCACACAGAACCTGTAGGCGCTGGCTCACACAGAACCGCTGAGCGCAAGGACCCACACAGGATCGGACCCACACAGGATCGGGCCCACACAGGACCTGCAGCACTGATCCACGTAGGATCGCTGAGTGCTGTAGTCGTCGTTGTCGAATCCACACAGGATCTCTGTACTGTCGTCGTCGAATCCACACAGGATCTCTGTACTGTCGTCGTCGCAGTCACAGTAGCAGTCGTAGCAGTAGATCAGTCGCAGCCAGCACTAGGGTTCCCGCACACAGCAAGCTCGTACGGAGGGCCCGCTCCACGAGCCGAGAGGCTGATACATCAACTGTCACGAAGACCAGAGTTGATGTATCCAAAAGTTCCGTATCGCCAACAGGAACTCAACGCAACAGACGGCGCGTCGATCGGATGCCCGGTCTGAGAGTTATTGGCATTTTCGTCTCCGGGGCCCGGTTGGTTTTTAAGGCAAAACCAACCCGACCGTACTCCACCTGCGTCCAAACCTCGGGCGGAGTATGCCAAAAGATCCGTCTCACCAAGAGAAACACTACGCGACTGACGGCACGTCAAACGGACGTCCGTAGCTCAAGATATGAGCGTTTCCGCTCCGAAGGCCCGGTTGGTTTCGTGAACGAACCAACCCGGCCGAACTCAAAGTAAACCGAAACCTTGAGTGCGATATACCGAAACGACCGTCTCGATCCAAGGATCGCGTTGCCGCTGACGGTTCGTCGATCGGAGGTCTGAGGCTCAAGTTATGAGCGAAAAACCAAAACTGGTCCGAAACGGGGGGGTCCGGGTCCGGGCCGACCCGGCCCGACCCCCCCCCCCCCCCCTGGGCGGCGCGGCGGCCGGCGGCGGCGGACGGCGGCGGCGCGGCGGCCGGCGATGGCGCGGCAGCCTGGCGGCGCGGCGGCGCGGTGACGGCGGCGGCGGGCCGCGGTGGCGGCGGCGGCGGGCCGCGGTGGCGGCGGCGGCGGCACGCGCTGGCGGCGGCGGGCCGCGATGGCGGCGGCGGCGGCACGCGGGGCTAAGCCCCGCGTTTTCTGGAGGGCGGCGCGGCACTGGCCGCGCCGTTTTTTTAACAAGCGCCCCCCCCCCCACGTGGGGGGCTTGCTGGAGCGGAACCGAGGGGGCAGCCGGCCCCCTCCCTTTAAAAAAAATAAACCGCCCCCCCTCTTTAAGAGGGGGGTTTTGCCAGCCGGCCGGGGAATTAATTCCCCGGTTTAACGGCATCCGGCCGGCCAGCCGGCCGGCCGGTTTTCTCCAACGGGACCGGAATTTCCGGTCCCCTCTTCGGCTTCCGACGCCGGCGGCCCGGCCGCCGGTCTTCCCTTCCGCCGCGGCCCGGAACCGGCCGCGGTCTCCTCGTCCTGCCGCGGCCCGGAACCGGCCGCGGTCTTCTCGTCCCGCCGCGGCCCGGAACCGGCCGCGGCGTTCGTCATCCGGTGCGGTGCGTCGGCACCGCGCCCCTTCGCCGTGCCATGATTCCTTCCAACGCGGCGCGACGGCGTCGCGTTCTTGAAGATTCTCCTCGGCGTAGCGCGATGGCGTTGCGTAAATTATAAGCACGATCATCCGCGTGGTGCGACGGCACCACGCCACTTGCTTCCACCGCAAGAATTAAACAAGAACGATGGAGGGGGGTTCGGCCGTGTTCGTGCGGTCCGGCCCCCCTCACGTTAAAATGAAAACGCAACTTAAAATAAATCAAGTCACACGATAGTCTTGATAAAAACACGATCAAGAATAAAAATAAGGAAACCAAAAGAAAACGACAACCCCTACCTCGGTTTTAAGATTCAAAGGTTCGGCTACGCTCCGCGGAAGACGGCGTCGCGGAGGTCGGGTGTCGCGGTCGTCGTTCGTCAAATCCGTTGATGAAGAGATACGTCCGATGCGACACGTCGTTGGCGGATCTTCGTTTGCCGACGAAGAAGGCCCGAGGAGGATGCGGCGTTCCCTCTTGTTGACACCGAGGACGAAGAAGAGAGGCGTCGTTCTTCGTCGGAGTTTGGGCGTTCTTCGTTCTTCGTCAGAGCTTGAAGATGATGAGGAAGCTCTCAAAAAGCTCTCAAGGGAAAAAACCAACAACCCAAAAACAAAAAGATTACATCTTATTTTATTAACACATAACTCAAAAGGATTTCAAATGTTTGAAATTCAAAAGAGTTAACTCCCAAAATTAATTAAGAGTAACCTAAGCCAATTAATTAGGGGTTAGGTACGTTGAGAGAATTTGAAAAGAAAAGGGGGGTTCGTGTGGGCCCCACCACACTTAATCCTCCCAAGGGAGGTTAAGTGGGTGTGGGTCCCACTTCCAACCTCTTTTGATAGGTTTTAAAATAAGTTAAAATAAATTTGTCTTACACAAATTTTATTTAACTTAACTGAAAAACCCCAAAACGAAACCTTCAACTCGCAACAAACGCAACTCCCGAAAAGGTCTCTTTAAGCGAATATCGGCGCTGCGAGTTCATCGGTGCCCTCGGATTTCAATTCCGAGCACCGGATCAAAAGTTAGGAATTCCCGCTCGTTCGTTCACTGAACGTACCCGAGCCAAACTTCGGAAATTAATTCCGGGCACTCCGGGCCTCGGAATCAGGTGCCGTCTGAAACCGCGCTCTTGTAAAATTCTAAAGAAAATTAAGAAAAAAATTCCCTTGAATTTTACGGGTCTTTACATTACTCCCACCTCAGGGCTTTACGTCCCCGTAAAGATACAACAAAAACTAGGAAAACAAATGAGGGTACTGAGCACGCATCTGAGCCTCCCGCTCCCATGTGCTCTCTTGGAGATTCCCGTGCTGCCATCTGATGCGCACAAGAGGAATCGATCGCCCACGCAGGACCCGCTCCTGTCGATCCTCTATCTCCACCGGGCTCTCCGTAAAAGTCTCCCCATCGTCAACGTCAAGCTCCCCATGGTCAATGATGTGCGTCGGGTCGTGCACGTATTTCCTCAGCTGGGATACGTGGAAGACGTCGTGCACCCGGTGCAACTGAGGTGGTAGAGCCAGGCGATAAGTCACCTCGCCAATCCTGCTGAGAATCTGGAAAGGTCCGATGAAGCGCGGAGATAAATTGCCGCCTCGGCCAAATCTCTGAATACCACGTCGAGGTGAGACCCGCAAGAAGACGTGGTCGCCATCCTCGAACTCCAGTGGCCTCCGCCTCCTGTCAGAGTATGACTTCTGCCGGCTCTGAGCTGTCCTCATCCGCTCCTGGATGACCTGGACCTTCTCTGTCGTGGCCTGGACCATTTCCGGTCCCATCAGAGCTGCAAGATTTCTCCTTTGCCGAAAAGAGAAATCTGGTCTCATCCCCTGGATGAACCACATTCCTTGCCTAAAACAGTCAATCCTAACATGGATGATACTAATCCATACCAAGGATGACGTCGTAAGGCCTCGACGCTACTACTAAGAGATTCAACCATTACTCTCGCCTCTAAGGGTTGAGTCACACTGTCGGCATCAGTGTGTGGTAACTGGGTCTCCTCCAGTAGATGTCTCACAAGTGAGGGTCAAGTCAACAGCCAAAACTGGAACCTCTTAGTAACATTACGATAGAGGACAGGAACGAAAACATCACAAGGTATGCGTCTTTTATTATTGCAGCTCGTAATACAAGACGCTACACAAAAGCAACAAGGAACCAGAAGTACAAAGGATGTATCCACTAGTTCTGCTCCTGTCCATCGGCTCCCAGAGCTCCATGATCGAAGGCCTCGGCTGCCTGAAGCTGATCTCTCCCCTGCGGTCGGGGTGGACCTCCTGGTGGTGGTGGTGGTAGAGCCTCAAAGCGTCGTCCACCACCTGCTGCTCGGCCAGCTCCTCTGCCTCGTCCGCCTCCTTCCTGCAGACCGCCACGGTCGAACCTCTGCCTCTGCCTAGGTGGTTCCTCAACCGTCTGCTGCTCCTCCGCATGGCGGGTCGGGCAGTCACGAGCCATGTGGCCTTGCCCGCCGCATGAGTAGCACTGTCTGCCTCTCGAAAGACTGGCTCTGCGTTGTGTGCCCTGCACTGCTGAGCCAGTGCCCTGAGGTCTGGTCTGTCTGGACCCCTGAGTCATTCGTCGACTGCCAGCTGCAGATGACTCTGCCACGTGCCGCCCTGCGGTGGGTCTCTGTGCTGGTGTAGACTCAGCAAGGAAGCTCTCGATCAGAAGGGCCCGCTCCAGTACTCCTGTCTGAGTCGGTATGCTGAGGGAGATCAGCGATGCCCTGATCTCGTGTCTCAAACCCTGCTCGAAGGTCCGGGCCCGGAAGAATGGGTCCCGTACCATGTCGGTCGAGTAGCGCGAGAGATCGGTAAATCTCGCCGAGTACTGGGCGACCGTCATGCTGCCCTGCCGCAGCTGTAGAAGCTCCTGGATGCGCACCGCTCGGAGGGTGGCCGGGACGAACTCAGAGCGGAAGAGGCTCTCAAAGTCCGTCCAAAGCAAGGATGCATCATCGTGCACCTGGAGCATCAAGCTCCACCATCGTCCTGCTGCTGCGTGTAGTAGGCTCGCAGCGAGGATCACCATGAGGTCTGCTGGTGTCCTCACTAGCCTAAACACTCGAACCACTGCCTCCAGCCAGTCCTCTGCTGCCTGGGGATCCGTCTCTCCGCGAAACCTGGGCGGTCGCTGTCGCTGAAACTCATGCAGCGCGCTGAGGCGACGTGCATCGTCAGCGGCTGCTGCTGGAAGCATCGGGGGCTCGGTGGGTAAAGCTACCGCCGGTGCCACTACTGGAAAAGGGCCCTGCACCGAGGCCTCGTCGCTCGGTGGGCTGTCGTCTCGCTCGACTCTCGGAACCCTAGCTGGCTGCCGTCGCGGGGCCATCCTGAAAAGGAGAACAAGAGCACCACAGTCAGAACAGTATACCTGGTGAGCTGGCTCAAATAATCACAAGGAAAACTTGAGACTTTCATAAAGCAGATCAGTATACCCGGTGAGCTGACACAAGTAATTACAAAGAAAACTTGAAACACACAAGCAATCAATGTTTTCGTGCATTAAGTCGGAAATCAGAAGTCAGGGTCCTGGTGTACGGATACGTCGGCCGCCGCACCAACACTGGACTCCCTGGACTGATAACCACACTCAATACGCTAAACATTATTGCTTCACATAGAAAAGATCAGAGTTCGCGGTAGAACCGAACCTCCCTTTGATACCAATTTGTCACGACCCGCCCTCGGGGTCCGTGTCGTGACTACCCCAAGCCCGCCTTCCATAGGCCAGGGGCTGGCGACTAGCACCAAGGCGTAAATCCCGGTAAAAAGGGAAGGCATTGCCTTTGATAAGTAAACACACACCACAGAGTAAGCAAGCGGAAAGTAAACACTAAGCAAACAGAGTACGACTGAAAGTGCGGAAAAGTAAATGGGCCAGAATACAAACCCAAACTGAAAGTAAAGTACAACTCGAAAAGGGAAAAACAGCAACTGAAAAGTAAAGCCGCTACTCCGAGTTGTCCACTGGAAATCCCACCTGAAGGGTGGGTACAGATAGCTCCTCTGCTCCACGGGTCCCGCCGTCCGCTCCGAGCACGTCCCGCCCAGTGGTCCACCTCCGGGTACCGTCTCGCTCTGCAAGCCTCAGCTAAGGTCAACGCTGTCCGTCGTCTGCAACCAACACAACGAAGTGCGGGCAAAGCCCGTGCAGGGGTGAGTATAAGCTACTCAGTAGGGACCCCGAGACCCCTGAAGGTCTCTCAAATCCACAAAGGATAAACCACGAAGAAAAGTACAATCACTAAGTAACAACCGACACTGCTTAGGTATATGCCCATACATATACCTAAGTCATCAATTCAAATACGCTCCAACCTCCGAGCCCAAGTACAACTCAGTCCACGCAGGAAAGTATACGTATTCCACATAGGAAAGCAAAATATAATCCACACAGGATTGCACAACACAATCCACACAGGAAAACAACAGGATTCAGCTCACACAGGTATACTTCTTCAAGGACGATAAAGATGATCACTGGTCCATCTAAGTCGTCGGACCCACGAAGGATCGATAGGTAACTAACCCCCGCAGAAGACCCACACAGGATCGGGCTCACACAGAACCTGTAGGCGCTGGCTCACACAGAACCGCTGAGCGCAAGGACCCACACAGGATCGGACCCACACAGGATCGGGCCCACACAGGACCTGCAGCACTGATCCACGTAGGATCGCTGAGTGCTGTAGTCGTCGTCGTCGAATCCACACAGGATCTCTGTACTGTCGTCGTCGAATCCACACAGGATCTCTGTACTATCGTCGTCGCAGTCACAGTAGCAGTCGTAGCAGTAGATCAGTCGCAGCCAGCACTAGGGTTCCCGCACACAGCAAGCTCGTACGGAGGGCCCGCTCCACGAGCCGAGAGGCTGATACATCAACTGTCACGAAGACCAGAGTTGATGTATCCAAAAGTTCCGTATCGCCAACAGGAACTCAACGCAACAGACGGCGCGTCGATCGGACGCCCGGTCTGAGAGTTATTGGCATTTTCGTCTCCGGGGCCCGGTTGGTTTTTAAGGCAAAACCAACCCGACCGTACTCCACCTGCGTCCAAACCTCGGGCGGAGTATGCCAAAAGATCCGTCTCACCAAGAGGAACACTACGCGACTGACGGCACGTCAAACGGACGTCCGTAGCTCAAGATATGAGCGTTTCCGCTCCGAAGGCCCGGTTGGTTTCGTGAACGAACCAACCCGGCCGAACTCAAAGTAAACCGAAACCTTGAGTGCGATATACCGAAACGACCGTCTCGATCCAAGGATCGCGTTGCCACTGACGGTTCGTCGATCGGAGGTCCGAGGCTCAAGTTATGAGCGAAAAACCAAAACTGGTCCGAAACGGGGGGGTCCGGGTCCGGGCCGACCCGGCCCGACCCCCCCCCCCCCCTGGGCGGCGCGGCGGCGGACGGCGGCGGCGCGGCGGCGCGGTGACGGCGGCGGCGGGCCGCGGTGGCGGCGGCGGCGGGCCGCGGTGGCGGCGGCGGCGGCACGCGATGGCGGCGGCGGGCCGCGATGGCGGCGGCGGCGGCACGCGGGGCTAAGCCCCGCGTTTTCTGGAGGGCGGCGCGGCACTGGCCGCGCCGTTTTTTTAACAAGCGCCCCCCCCACGTGGGGGGCTTGCTGGAGCGGAACCGAGGGGGCAGCCGGCCCCCTCCCTTTAAAAAAAATAAACCGCCCCCCCTCTTTAAGAGGGGGGTTTTGCCAGCCGGCCGGGGAATTAATTCCCCGGTTTAACGGCATCCGGCCGGCCAGCCGGCCGGCCGGTTTTCTCCAACGGGACAGGAATTTCCGGTCCCCTCTTCGGCTTCCGACGTCGGCGGCCCGGCCGCCGGTCTTCCCTTCCGCCGCGGCCCGGAACCGGCCGCGGTCTCCTCGTCCTGCCGCGGCCCGGAACCGGCCGCGGTCTTCTCGTCCCGCCGCGGCCCGGAACCGGCCGCGGCGTTCGTCATCCGGCGCGGTGCGTCGGCACCGCGCCCCTTCGCCGTGCCATGATTCCTTCCAACGCGACGCGACGGCGTCGCGTTCTTGAAGATTCTCCTTGGCGTAGCGCGACGGCGTTGCGTAAATTATAAGCACGATCATCCGCGTGGTGCGACGGCACCACGCCACTTGCTTCCACCGCAAGAATTAAACAAGAACGATGGAGGGGGGTTCGGCCGTGTTCGTGCGGTCCGGCCCCCCTCACGTTAAAATGAAAACGCAACTTAAAATAAATCAAGTCACACGATAGTCTTGATAAAAACACGATCAAGAATAAAAATAAGGAAACCAAAAGAAAACGACAACCCCTACCTCGGTTTTAAGATTCAAAGGTTCGGCTACGCTCCGCGGAAGACGGCGTCGCGGAGGTCGGGTGTCGCGGTCGTCGTTCGTCAAATCCGTTGATGAAGAGATACGTCCGATGCGACACGTCGTTGGCGGATCTTCGTTTGCCGACGAAGAAGGCCCGAGGAGGATGTGGCGTTCCCTCTTGTTGACACCGAGGACGAAGAAGAGAGGCGTCGTTCTTCGTCGGAGTTTGGGCGTTCTTCGTTCTTCGTCAGAGCTTGAAGATGATGAGGAAGCTCTCAAAAAGCTCTCAAGGGAAAAAACCAACAACCCAAAAACAAAAAGATTACATCTTATTTTATTAACACATAACTCAAAAGGATTTCAAATGTTTGAAATTCAAAAGAGTTAACTCCCAAAATTAATTAAGAGTAACCTAAGCCAATTAATTAGGGGTTAGGTACGTTGAGAGAATTTGAAAAGAAAAGGGGGGTTCGTGTGGGCCCCACCACACTTAATCCTCCCAAGGGAGGTTAAGTGGGTGTGGGTCCCACTTCCAACCTCTTTTGATAGGTTTTAAAATAAGTTAAAATAAATTTGTCTTACACAAATTTTATTTAACTTAACTGAAAAACCCCAAAACGAAACCTTCAACTCGCAACAAACGCAACTCCCGAAAAGGTCTCTTTAAGCGAATATCGGCGCTGCGAGTTCATCGGTGCCCTCGGATTTCAATTCCGAACACCGGATCAAAAGTTAGGAATTCCCGCTCGTTCGTTCACTGAACGTACCCGAGCCAAACTTCGGAAATTAATTCCGGGCACTCCGGGCCTCGGAATCAGGTGCCGTCTGAAACCGCGCTCTTGTAAAATTCTAAAGAAAATTAAGAAAAAAATTCCCTTGAATTTTACGGGTCTTTACAAAACGTGTCATGGATGATCATGAATCAGCAAGTGGTGTTAAGAAACCACTTTTTTTTTCAAAACTTGATTTATAAGTTTCATGCTGAAGTAAAGTAACTTTTTGAATCTAGAAATACATAAAAAAGGGATTATTCTAGAATAAAAAGAGGTTTCCAAGTCTTAACTAAGAGAATCAATGATGTCATATTGAATCTAGTTTATAACCCGGGATATCAAGCACTGAATTTAGTAAAATTAGACCACTAATAAGAAGAACAATTTAGAGGAAGTAGTTATTCCCTTACTATCATTAGTGTGGTTTCAGTGTGATTGGTAAGTTTTTATTGATATGGTAAATCTAATTTTGAAGTTATATTGATATTGTACAATTTGATTAATGTGGATGATAAAGACACCGCTTACAGTTCTATTCCCTAGGTATCTCACCCCTACCTAAGGGATAAATGTCTGTCAAGGGCCACATTCCCAACTCATAAGGTTTGAGAACCTATCTTTATCCATATAGTTCATATTGATTGCTCATCGAGCAAAGGAACCTAACTTGGTTCCATACTAGGTCATTCATATGTTCTCATAGATTATCATACCATAGATGACCAATACCACACCATCCCATAGCCTTGCCCCTAGAAATTTCTTTAGGAGAGAATCAATTACCTAAAACAAGACCTTTATAGATAACTTGACCCATAAATACATGATGGACACCCTATTGGGGTTTTAATTTCCCTATAGTTAAGCCTCTCACATATATAACATAGCCATCAATGGTTGTATAATTAATGAATCATACTAAAGGGAATTATATGAACCCAACATGAATCTCTATCCTCATGCATCATAAGGTAAATAACTCATGGATCCCATTCATGGCACATACCTACCTACATGAAATTTCAATCCACACAATAAATTCATAACCATATCCTATGGTAATATTAGTCATGGAATACCTTGACCAAAGAGTTATCCCCTTAATAAATCTCATTCCATCCTCATCAAAGCCATCTCTAGGAACCAACACCATCTCAATCCCCTAACTCATAAAATTACAACATATATTATAAAGTAATAATAATTAATTAAGATAATTAATCCATATTAATCCAATTAGTCATACTTTAGGGACATCTCATCAATTTTGTATCCTCACTGTAACTTCAAGCAATGGGGTATAGATCACTCTTGGAACACCTCTGATCTCATTTCTAAAAAAACCCAAATATATTAAGTCAATAAATTAAATTAATTCATCCAAATTTGATGATAAATGAAAATAAATTATGGCAATGACTCAACAATAATGAAACTACATAAAACCTTATGCATTTTTCCTCCACAAGATTCCTCTAACCATTACACACAAAAAATCCACTGTAACAGGATGATCCCACCGACGGTAGGGGAGGGGAGCATACCTAGGGTACGAACTCGATGGGGTCAGGGGAGAATTCAGCGTCGCGGGTGTCGGGGGGAGAAGTGGGGTCAGCAGAGACTAGCGGCGAGGTCACCAGCGGCACAGGAGGGTAGCGGAGGGGACCAGCGGTAGGGTTCGCGATCGTCGGGGTGAGAAGCTCGCGGGGTCGGGGTTGGCTTGAGTGGGGGGGGGGGATGTCGCCTATGTAAAAACCTAAATAGGTTTCGCGGCGGTTTTTAATAAACTGCTGCTAAATCTTTTTAACAAAAGGTTTAGCGGTGGTTTTGTAAACCGCCGCTACAAAACCGCCGGTAAAGTCGTTTTCTGTTGTAGTTCACTTTTCACTAAGACTCAAGGTTCTAGGGTCCCATCACTAGCTCATACCCATAGGGAATCTCCCATATTTTTTCACTTTGGATACTTTTCACTCATCATCGGCACATGGAGTGGCATTTGGGTTACTATAAAATAAAAGGTGTTTTTATTTTAAAAATTGCATTCCTTTAAGGTTGTTTTCACTAAATCTTATCCCCATTAAATTGTTCAATAATCTACTTTCGTTTATTAAACTTGAAATTTTATTTTTCATTAAATTTTTAGAGTATGGAATCCTTTTGGGTGGAATTCTACTGGACAATATCTCACACCTTTCTTACACCATTGTGTGTAAGCATACTTGGTCCCATTTAATACAAGTAAGGGTAAAGATTTTGGTGATGGTGGTTCAAGATGCTAGTGATTCTCTTGGGCGGTGTTGCGGCAATAGATTGAGGGAGATGTTCCCCTTGACTTGTGGTGGTTTTTGGATATGGTTTTTGGTTCCCTTTTTGTAGTAGCTATCTTTTGGTTTTGTATAAACTGGTAGACCTAAATCTGATAACTTGTAAAGGATTGTTTGGTCATGATTTATAGCTTTGTTTTATTTTATATTATTGATTGTTTTATATTTTCATGTTCGGGTAAATTGTTCCCACTTTATTGTATTGATACTCAGGCACTTGTGCTAGCCCATGGGGATCGGGAATGAACTTTAGTCCTTTCCATAGACCAAGTTGGGTCGGATGACAACCCGAATTGGTTTGTGACAAGGTGAATACGATTGGGAAGGTCAAAGAAATTTAAAACAAAAAATAATAAAATTTTAATAACAAAAAACAATAATGAAACTAATTAAAATGAAATAGTGTTAAAGTATAAAATAAAGAAGAATACCTTTTGGAGTGGAGACATTGATAATATAACTTATTATTATTTGTTTTATAATAGATTAATATAGTTATAAAATAAACTAAAATATTTGAATATGATAATTTTACAATTAAATAATCTAATTATGAAAATAATTTTAAAGGAAAACCCTAAAATTATAGATTTTCAAATCTGATACGAACATGATATATTTTCCAAATCAGATTGAGAATTCGAATCCAATTATTTTTCCAAATTCGATTAGGAATTCAAATATGATTATTTTTTTGAATTCGATTATAAATTCTAATATTAAAAACTTTCAAATTCGAAAAATTTTCAAATTCACTTTTTTAAAAAAACTTGAGTCTAAAAGACTCATTATGAAATTTTTTAGAAAATTAAAATTTTGAGAGACTAAATTTTTTTTTAAAAGTAATCATATATACTCCCCCTATGAGAATGAGTAACTTGATGTAAGGAGATAGTTTAAAAAAGAAGTAAATATGAATGATTAATTTATAGTGATCATTCTTAACTTTGGTTTAATGTATTCAAATATATTAGAAGGTAATGGTTTTATAAAAATATCAATAAGTTGTTATTGCATTATGATGAATTGTAAAATGATATATTCTTTTAGTGTGTGATCCCAAAGAAAGTGATGCCTAATATATATGTGATTTTTAGGGCTTTTACTTAATTAAATGGAACTAGTGTTGTCACATAGTATTTTGGTTTTAGTAAAACTCAATCCATAATCTTTGAATGTGTGTTGTATCCATAACACTTGATCACAATAACATTCAACTGCCACATATTCGAATTTAGTAGTGGAAAGTACTACTGAGTGTTGTTTATTAAAAGAACAAGAAACTAATGAATCTCCTAATAAATGAAAAGTTTTGGAATTACTTTTTCTATCCATTCTACAACCACCAAAGTTGGCATCCAAAAAACTTTTTAATTCCAAATCATTTCCATAAGAATAGAAATGTCATAAATCCATAGTTCCCTTTAAATAATGAAAAAAAACATTTATAGCATTTAACTGGGATTCCTTTGGATTTTATTGATACCTTTCACATAATCATATAGAAAACATTAAGCTTGGATGACTAGATATTAATTATAGTAGAATTTATATCATACCTCTGAAAGTTGTTTGATCAACTAGTTTCCCAGCTTCATCAATATCATGTGTATTTGAGGTTCTGATTGGAGTATTGATACTTTTAGTATTGTTGTATCCATAATTTTTAAGAAGATATTTGATATAATTATGTTTAGATATATAAGTACCTTTTTTTTATAAATCTGAAAAAAAAAATTAACTCACCCATCATACTCATTTCAAACTCAAATTTCATAAGATTCAAAAAGAAATTTGTTAAAGGTTTTTGAGTTGATCCGAATATAATTTCATCAATGTATATTTAAAAAATAAAAATTTCTTTGTTCTATTTCTTTATAAAAAGTTTTGGATCAGTAGTTCCCTTAACATAATTTTTTTGTAATACAAATTATGTTAATATATCATACCAAGATCTAGGGGCTTGTTTAATGCCATATAAAGATTTGGTAAGTTTGTAAATGTATTCATGATGTTTTTTATCTTTAAAAACAGATTTTTTTTCAACAAAAACTTCATCTTGTACATAACTATTAAGGAAAGCAACTTCATATCCATTTGAAAGAGTTTGAAATTAAATAATGCTGGAAAGGATAATAGAATATTAATAGATTCAAGTCTAGCTATCAAAGAATAGGTTTCTTTATAATATATTCCCTCTTATTGATTATATCCTTTGCCACAAGTCTTTATTTATTTATAATGATTATTCCATTTTCATCACACTTTTTTCTGAAAACCCATTTTACTCAAATTATAGAAGTTTCTTTAGGTCTTTTAACCAAAGTCCAGACTTTATTCATTTTGAATTCATTTAGATAATCTTGAATTACTTTAATAAAATCCTCATCACATAAATCCTCATAAATATTCTTAGGTTAAAATTGATATAGAAAAGAAATATGTTCTACTTTATTTCTTAAATAACTTTTAGTCCTAACTGGTTGGTTCACATCACTAACAATACTATCACTAAGATGATTCCTAAGAAACTACTAGATTGGGTTTTTTAAAACCTATTCATAAACATAAGGTATAAAATATTCTTGAGTAAATACTTTAGAAGTTATTTCTTGAGTATTTTCCATATTAGAATAATCTTCTATCAAAGTTTGACAATCAGTTTTGGAAAACACATCTAAAGATGTTGGTTGGGTTTTTTAAAAAAACAAAAGGATTGGTTTCATCAAATTTAACACGTACTATTTCCAAAATAGTGTAATAATTTTTATTAAAAACTCTATATGCCTTAGAATTAGTGGAATATAATCAGAATATACCTTCATCAGATTTGGGTGAAAATTTATGTAAGTTTTGTTTTTTATTTAAGATGAATACTTTGCATCCAAATACTCTGAAGTAAGAAACTTTTGGTTTTTATCCTGTCCACAACTCATAAGGAGTTTTATTAATAAAAGGTTGAATTAAAACTCGATTTATAGTATAGAAATAATTAATAATTACTTAAACTAAAAAATATATCAATTGAATATTAATGCATAGTGGTTCTTTTTATTTCATGAAGAATGCGACTTCCTCTTTTAACAACCGCATTTTTTTAGGAGTTCTAAGAGCTGAAAAGTTATGTGTAATGTATTTCTTACTAAAAATGTTTAAAAATAAAAATTTAAAAATTCTCCACCATGATCACTAAAAATATTTATTAAGGGAAGGTTTTTCTCATTTTTTACTTTGGCTAAAAAAGTTTTAAAATACAAAGAGGATTCAGATTTCTTTGATAGAAAATAAACCCAAGTATATATAGTGTAATCATCAACTGAAAAAATACGTAGTACTTGCCTAAAATACTTCCAGTTTGTGTAGGAACAAATAAATCCATGTGCACTAACTGTAAATTATCATATGTTGAGACTTCACTAAAAGATTTAAAACTTGGCTTATGTTTCTTACCATTTTGATAAGGGTCACGTACTTTTGAAGAATCAAATGTAAGTTTTGGTAGATCCTAAACAATTATTTTCTTAGTCAATTCACATAAGTTTCTAAGGTTAAATTTTCCTAACCTTTTATTCTATAACCATGATTGATCTTCTATTGCACTAATAAAAGGTAATTCTTGGCTCATAAGGTCTTTTAAGTTAAAAGTGTATACATTTTCATGTTGATGGGAAGAAATAATGAATTCATCCTTGGAATTTTGTAATACAAATTTATCATTCCTAAAATTTGCGAGGTCACCTTCATCACATAATTGATTTATGATTATAAGGTTGTACTTAAGACCTTTAACAAATAAAACATTTGAAATTAAATATAATCCAAGAAGAATAATATTACCTATACCAATAATTTCTCCTTGAGCACTATCTATGAAGGTAACTTTTACACCTTTCACCTTGATAATATTTTCAAATAAATATTGGTTACTAATCATATTTCGGGAAAAAAAACTATCCATGTACCAAGTATTCTTGTTGTTGGTACTTTTGTTTTCCTAAAAACAAAAAAACTTTAGTCTTTCAAAATCCAAACCTTTATTGATCGAGAAATGTTACAAAACAAGATCTTAGGAATGTACATTTGTTTTAAGAAATGTGATTTGTGAAATCCTAATGATTTTATTTTATTTAAAGAAATAAAATTATTCCAGTTACTACCTCTTTAACATTTAGTGAAAAAAGGGTTCATTTTTTGGAACAAAGTAATTATTATTAAAAGTAAGATTTTGATGAGTATAACCCATTCTATAACTATTACCATCAGGATGAATTTTTTTATACATCTTATCAAAATTTTATTTTCCAGGTGTAAAATTTGATAGAGTTTCTTTATAAAAGAAATTTCAGATTTTAGTAAAATAAAAAAATCCTAATCCTCACAAGTATTTGTTTTATAATTGAGTTTTGTATCTAAATCATTTTTATCATAAATAACTTTTTCAAAATCTTTAAAAATATTATCCTTTTAAAAATTATCTTTTTTAAATTTTTTAGTAATAGTATTAATTTTGAAATATTTCTTATAAAGATCTTTCGAAAGATCTGATAATTCTTTTTTCAAAATATTTATTCTATAATTTTTCATTTCAAGATTTTTACTAACATTAAAATTTTCATTTTCAATCAATATAGAAAATATATATACTTCATCATAAGAAGGTAAATTATTATCTTCTAATGAGGAAGATTCTTCATCTAAGTATTTAAAAAAAATTCATCAGGATAATTTTCACTTAAGGACATGTTAGTTAAATATTTTACAGTGCATACCTTATCCATGAGATATTGATTTTCATAAGGTATTCTGGAATAGAAACCAATATTCTTTTATCCTGAATTTTCATTATCTGAAGAATCATCAGAAGAGTCTCCTCCACTAGCACTCCATGAGTCATTAGCTTTCAAATATTTCATTCCTTTTGGATTGAAATTATTTTTCTGATATCTCTCATAATTTATTTCCTTTTTGAATTTTATTTTGAGCTTTGGACAATCGGGTCTTATGTGTCCAACTTTCTTACATTCATAAAAAGTAACCTCAGAATCTTTCTTTTCATTTTTATCCTTGTTAATTTTCTTGTAACGATACTAAAATTATTTTTTACCTATAATCTATTTCATCCTTCGATCAAGATTATCCAATTCATTTTTAGAATGCTTAGATTCACTTGAATCTGATTGAACAATAACTTTCTTTTTCTTTGTCAACTTGAAAACTTTTTCAGGAGTCTGAGATTTTATAGGATTTGAAGTAGTAGTAAAAGAAACTCTACCATTATTTTTATTTTCTTTATCATAATCTCTTTTTAATCTATTCTAATATTGTGAAAGAGTTCCAAATAAATCATCAATATTAACATTTTTAATATTCCTTGACTCATCAACAGATGTTCTCTTAGATTCCCACTCATGGGTCATGATGTCAATAATCTTTTCAATAAGGATTTCATCTTCTAATACTTTATCTACCATAGATTGTAAACCATTAACAATTGTCATAAACCCATTTTGTACCTTTACAATAGGTTCACAAAAAGTAAATTCAAAAACTTTATAGTCATCTCTAAGAATTTCTCTTCTAGTCTCCACAAATTTCAAAGTTTCAAAATGAGTAATCTCTAACTTCTTCTAAATAATATTAGAATATTCACAAGAATAAAATTCATTATATATATTTATTTTCATATAACATAATAAGGTATTTATTTCCTTCTAATTCCATTTGATATTCATTCTTTTCTTGATTAATGAAATTTTTGACCTCTTTATCAAGAATTTTGTAATCTCCAGTCAGCATAAGAAAAATTGTCAACTCAAGTGTTGATCAGAAAAGTCTTCATTCTATCCCTCCAGTATTCATAATCACTACCATCAAAAATTAGTGCTCTATTAGGATTGAGTTTATCAATAGATCTAACATTTAATCCTGCCATCTTTAAGATAATACAAAAAATTATTTTTCCAAAATACACGTTTGTGTAACAAGTATTATAAACAAAAATATTATAATAAAATTAATACTAACTTGAAATAAAAGAATCGTCAAGTAAAAGCAGTGGAATCCCATATTTGATGATAATTTATAGTATTAGTATTATGGATACTTCACTTTGAAACAAAATTTCAGTATCAGTAATATAGAGTCCAACCTCTAATACCAATTATTGGATTGAAATCTATATATATATATATGGAAAACTACAAGAGGGGGTGAATTTTAAGTTTAAAAACATTCATTTTTAACCTTAAAAGAAGCTTTGTTTAACAATTTTAAACAAATTTTATTCATAATTTCTCTTAAGTATTTAAATTTTGGTTATACTTGGCCCTCGGGTCTGATGATAAAAGATGTCATAATCAAGTAGATTCTAATATGTATTCCACATGTTAAAAAAATATTTTATTTTTATAGAGTATAGAATTGTATTAAATATGTGGTGGTAAAGTATACAACATTTAATTGTATTCACAATAGAAAACGATTTATCATAGTTTTCACAAAAAGTATCATAATCACAATGGTTACGATAAATCAGAGTAGTAAAAAATAATGATTCTATCTTAAAGAGTATAGAATTGTATTCAGAGTAAAAAATTATTCACAGTGTAATATAGAGTAAAACAATTATATCATAATTAAAGTAGTTATGATAAACAAGATACAAATATAAATATGAATATAAAATAATTCACTTTCTATTACAATTACAGCAGAAATCAAAAAATTGTAATAAAAAAAAGTAAAACAAATGAATAGAATTATTTTAACCCAAAGAGAAGGGTATAAAATAACCTAGGATAGAGGTCCCTTGTTTTATACTTACAAGAAAGTTTGTATTTATCTTACCAGATAAATCCCTTGATACAAAGATCAGTTTGTCTTGTTATCCCCTCAATCCCTTAATACGATGATCGGTTTTTCTATCTTACTATCCCTACAATCCCTCAATACGATGATCGGATTTTCTATCTTACTGTCTGGAAAAGCCATTGATCAAGAAGGTGATTATCTCATCTGTCTTCCTATCCTTTGAATACCTTGATCACAATCACAACAATTAGAATCACACAAATAAAAACTACCTCTCAGATTACAAGTACAAAGAACAAGTTTTTCACTCTTGTAAAATTTAAATCTCTCACACAGCAGCAAAATCAGCAAAGCTCTCACACAGTTTCTCTACACGGGTCTATCACTTCTTGTTACGGAATATTCAAATGACCTGGTATTTATAGGAAATCCTTCCAACGGTCATCTTGATTTCCAATGGTCATATTTTCTCTACGATTTTTGGGAGGACCTGGACACCTATAACTTCAAAGGTCATATTATAATTGAAATCATGTCATTGTTTTTATTTACACATATTGTAATAGAATGTATGACGGCATTTTGTTTCACACATTTTTAGTGTAAAAGGTATTCCATTACAATAGAATAAAGTTTTACATGTTCATGATTTATACTTTAATCAATCCAATGGATTTACTTACAGAATTTCATTATGATTTTCTTTATGAGTGCGAATCTGATGATATCGGTTTCAATGTCAAATTTGATTAAAAAAAATTTTAGTATGAATACACAATAGAAAGTATTTAAATTTATTTTATTTTGTGAATCAGATCATAATTATATTCATGATCATTATGATAGTTGTAATGTAAATTCATGAATAATTTGAAACGAATTCTAATTATGGTATAGAATTATGTTTTCTTCAAAAATAATTAAAACACTTTAGACATGAAATAATTAGTTAATTAAGTACTTGAGAAAGAATTTTTTATTTTCAAAACAAAAGGAATAGAAAAGTCAAAAAGAACTTTTGATTCAACATGTGGATGGGGATATAGCTATTAGGAAGTTTTAGGTAGGATTAATGGTGTGACACATTGTTTCACTCCATGAATTAGTGGTGTAGGGATCTGAAGGGGCTTTGTCCTGAACTTTATTAGTGTTAAATCATGTTTCATATCTAGAATTTATCCTAGGTATTTTTTTTAGATATTTTAAAATGGGTGACTCACATGGGAACCCAAAAACTCACCCCTATCTACTACCTTACACAATTTGTATGGGAATGGAGGGTTTTGGCTACTGGTTTCTCCTATGACCTCATTTCTTGTTGGACAAAAGTGTTGTTTGATCCTATGGACTCCTCTTGGTAAGGTAAATCCTATACATTCCCTAGATCTCTTCTTCTATTTTTTTATTTTTACCTTCATAGAACCCTAATGTGATCATTTTAGTGCATATTTCTTATAACCAGTGCATCAGGATCAAATAAGGTGATTATTCTTGATGGTTTAGTTTGGTCAAGCTCGAGGTAAGAATTCCTTACCATTTTGTGGATTTTGTATAAAATAGTATGCCATTATTTGTATGTGTGCACAAGCATATACCTGTGATACCTCTAATTTTGGTGTCAAATAGAGTGGGTGAGGTTCGTTTCAAAATGACAGGTCCCTTAGAGGGGAAGTACGACTTGTGTGACTTGGAAATAAAGAAATAAATTCATGTATTAGGAATGTGTATAGGGATATCCACTAGGTATTTTGGGATTGGGATGGTCCATTTAAGCTCATTTGAGGATTGGAAGACTTGAGTAAGTAACAGAGGTGTTGAGGTAGTAAATCACCTTGAGTGTAAACCTTGAAATTGATGAATGGAAAGCTTAGATAGGTGATAAAAATAGGTATATCCAGTTGGTTTTTTTGGATTGGGAAGTGTTGTTTGGGTTTAGAAAGGGATAAAATGATGTGGTGAGATGACGTTTGGGTTCTTGAGGTGATATGGTATAGTTATGGTTCTATGGTGTAGCTGAACATGTGTTGTGGGTACATTAATGAGTTGTATGGTTCAATCCATTATTATGATGATGGTTATCATGAGTGAGATGCTGGGTTGGGTTATGATGGTGTGTTTTAACCTTTCTTGTGTGGTCTTGATGCATGTGTTTTTTTGTGATTATGATTATATGTGGAATCCATAGACCCTATGGGGATGGGCTATTGTGACTGTATATAGCCTCACTAGAGCCTATGGAGATAGTCCAACATGATTGTATGCAGTATCCCTATAGTCAGTGGGGATGAGCTGGTGTGCTTGATTGCGACCTCCCCAGAATCTGTGAGGATGGGCCAATGTGATTGATTGTGGCCTCCCAAGAACCCTCAAGGATAGTTTTGTTTGATTTATGACCTCACCATAGTCTTTTGGGATGTGTTGGGATGACTTTATGGCCCTCCCTGAGTACATAGGGATGGATTAGGGTGATTGATGAGGCCATGACCTGAGTAACAGGAACAGGCCATGGGTTGTATGTATTACCATGGTTCTGAAAAACATTCCTTCTAGAAATTAATTGAAGTGGGTATATTCAGGGTTCATTTCATCCTATTAAGCATAAGTTGACCTGATATATTTTATGTTTATTTATGTATTTATTTTTCCTCATCATATACAATTGTATATGACTTATTCACTTATCTTAAGGACACATCAGTGGTGTATTATTGGGTTTATACTCACACACTACATGGGAAACATGGTGTGCATGAAGAATATTTTTCTCAGGGGTTCTAGATGAGGGAAAGTTCCCTATTTAGGGTAGTTTTATAGGAAGAGCAGGTTAGATGAGGTGATGTTAGGATGGACTATGAGATCAGTTTGTGGAGATTCCACATTTATTGTTTCATGTATTTAATTATTATATATAGATATATCACGAGTGGGGATTTATTTGAATGGATATTTTATGTCATATAGTTATAGAATTTGTTGATGTATTTTTTATTTCTTCCACATTTTATTTCTTTTACTTTACTTTGATTAATACTTATATCATTGTGTACTATGATTTTTAACTTTTATTGTGTTCATGTTCTCCTCATTTTGTTTCTTAGGACATCATCGATAGTCAGCATCCTCTTATGTATGGGGAGGAATGAATAATGCCTCAATGGAATTCCTAAGACCAGACTGGGTAATCTATGATGAAGCATCACAAAAATAGTATCATATCCTTTTTTATTTTTTATTTTTTATTTTTATGCTTTTTGGGGCTTGGTAGACAGGAGATAGGGAGTTTTCGTGACATGATATGGAACTCATTCTCGGGAGTAGATAACCCTCATATGAGGGAAGTCCATGTTATCAAATATGGGGTTGATTTTTTGTTACTTTTTTATCTTACTTTTGATATATTTCACCTAAAGTGGTGCACATGGTTTGGATGTTATGATTTATGGAATTTTTTCATGGTGTGTTTGGAAAGAGTGGGTGAGTTCGGGAATCATGGATCGGCACGTAGGTTTACATGTCATGTGCTTGTTTTCATGTGGTTGATATATGTTCAAATTAATTAAATTCTAGTAATAATATATTTAGTGTTTTCCCAAATACATTATTGGTGATATTTAATTAATTTATCCTGAGCATGTTATATTTTTTACATGTGTTCCTAACTAACGTGCTAGTATTTATAGCATGGACTTGATCCATGAGTAGGTAATAGGTATTTTTATGTGTTTTTTCCTTAAAATTTCATGTTTCTTGAGTTTTA
Source organism: Viscum album (assembly GCA_963277665.1). Lineage (NCBI taxonomy): Eukaryota > Viridiplantae > Streptophyta > Magnoliopsida > Santalales > Viscaceae > Viscum > Viscum album. Next base: position 1,068,724,543 of record OY728121.1, on the reverse strand, counting down.
TAAATGTTTTAAAAAGGAAAATTCACTTTCCATGAAAGGTTTTTAAATGATTTTTCAAAGGACATTGGTTTTGAAATGGGATTTTTGAATTTCAAGTGTTTTTTAAATGATTTTAATGAATTATTTGAAATAAAATTGGAAATTTTAAAAGGTATTTCACCCATTTGGGTCATGAATTGAGTTTAGTATTTCTTTTTATGGAATAGTTTCAAATAGGTAAAAAATGGTTGGTTTTTTCTCAATTGGTTTAAAATGAAAGTGGGTTTTTGTTTGAATGGTTTTAAAATGGTTTTAATGTGGTTCTCTAAAATGTTTTGGTTGAGAAAATTTTTTAAAATGATATTTTAAAAAGGTATGAATGGCTCAGTGTGTTGAGGTGGGATTTTAGTGATTCATGTTTGGCATTTTTAAACTGGTTTTTTATGATGTATGTGTGAGACCCCATTGGGACCTTTTTTTTGTATGATATGAATTATGGAACAAATTATGTTGGTTGTGTGGTTTGGAAAATAACCTCCCCTTAGTGTATGGTCTCAAAGATGGTTGGAAGGTTTGGATTAGATTTTTAGGTAATGAAGACACTAAAAAGAGGTGTTTGGATTGTTAGGTTACCTTGTGATGGTTTTTTGGATCTCTCTAGAGTGAGTAGAGTATATTTTTTGAAATAATATAGTTGAGTAATCATTTGAGCTACATGTGAACTATCTAGTGGTTGGGCTAGTGGGGTATTACTTTGGTTAGAAACATGTGATCTAGATGGGTTGTTAGGTGGTGTTTCTATGGGTTATTGGGACATGGATATAGGTGTAATATATGGGCTAGTGGTGTCATTAGAAAATGGTTACACTTGAAATACATTGGTTTTGTGCTTCATAGTGGGATGATCGATATTTTCAAGCCTCGAGGAGGCATGCGAGTGGGTTTTTCTCCTTTACTTGAGTGGCCAGTGACTTGGATACTTATGTTACTAGTTCTTTGGTATAAATAATGTGGGTTTTTGAGACCTTAAGTAGAGGTGATTAATCTGTATGTGACAAGTTATTTTTGAAAATCATCTGTGATTTTTTAATAACAAATTTTTATATTTGTTGAAAATATATTTTATTATAAATTTTGTTGTTAAACAGGTGAGATAGAAGTTGTTGTATGTTTTTAAGAATATTTTTTGTATGAAGTTTATAGAGGGGGTGAAAGAAGTTTTCTTAACTTTTTTAAGAAACTTTTAGAAATTCAGACGATGCTAATTCGTTCTCAAAGTTCCCAATATCATGAAGATTTTTCTGATCCAATATTTTGTCCAAAGGAAAATATCAAGGTTTAAAAAAATACTACCGAACAAAGATCATCAAACACAGTAAATGGATGAAAATTACTAGACTGAGATGATCGTATGCAGAAGATGAAGTTTGAATCTTGCATTCAAAAGTTCTAAAGATATACTCCTTTAAATGAAAACACAAAAATGTTGCTATATGAAGATCATCATATAGACCTTGTCTAAATTCATCGGATGGAGATTTGTGATAATTCTGATGTACTATGTTCATACACTCTTACATAAATAGGATAATCCCATGTAAGGGTAATATATGTGTTACATAAAGGTTTTACATGTTTTTCATGACTTTTATAAACTTAAGGATTTTATGGAAGAAATATGATCAGGGCACCGGACATAGAAGTTTCATTTAACATAAGTTTTTAGAAGTGACAATAATAGATTCATCCATATTCAATGGGTCAATTTTATTGAATATTGACTCATAAAGTTTACCATATATATATATATTATATAATGTTCAATTAGAAAAGTTTATATTACAGACTGTATGAAGTTCAAGGTTGAAAATTCATGGAATACACTTCTAAAAAAGGGCCATTGGATCAATTCCATCAAACAAATATCCATAAGATGAACATCCATAATATAGATAAATATAAGAAGGAAATTCATGATGTCATAATATGGACAATCCTGAGAAGTTGGTTTTTAGAAGATTTTGAGACGAGGCATGATGATCAAATGGTGCCATCTGATAGACTCGGTTAGTAAAATAAGATTGGATGTAAGGGAGTCAGAAGGAATACCAGATGTAAAGTTCTTATAAATTCATTTTATAAACATTTCACCATATGTAGATTTTGAGTATCTTTATATAACTTTGTAAAGTCCCTTTACCTTGATGATGTTTAACAATTCTATCAACGTTTTTTATCTAACTGAGGTAAGGAAAATTTTATAAGTTCCTTAACACTAAAATTATGGAATATCAAAGAAGGTTACAATCATTGGAGTTTTCATCAAGGTTAAATATTGTTTCTAGAATACTCTATAATTTTAAAGAAGCCTTCAAAAAAATAAGTTGAAGTTTTAATTATTGAGTTTTAATCAATCAAGAAATCAAAAATGAGTTCCAAAATTTTGTACTTTGATCACACCTATAAAAATGGGGTGAAAAGTATAACCATACTAGCACTGTTCACCTATAAAAAAAGTTAAACTGCTAAATATTTTGTGTCAATGTGAGTTTCAGACCAAGATTACTTTCTAGTTGAATAAGAGCTATTATATATGGTTTCTTTTCTGAATCATCAAACATAGGTTTTGATTAGTATAAGAAAACACAGGATTCTATTTGATGTATATGATAGAGATACAAATCAAAGCACTAGACATAGGATTCAGTTAGATATACTGGACATACAGTATTAGAAAGAGTTTTTGAGTAGCTTGTGAGGTGTAAAGGTTTTTTCAGTGGATAAAATGAAGTTAGAAAACATGAAAAACTTTAGTGAGGCACACCAGACATAGAATATTAGATTAAGGAGAGGCACACTGGACAGGTACTTACCAGATGGAGGAAATTGGATGGATAGTTTCTATAAAAACTTTTGGGATCTATTTTATAAAGTATCACATATTTTTGGTGACTCGGTTTTGTAAGAAGAGCTTTTAAAACTGATTAGATTCGGTATAATCATACCTATTGGGAGATATAAGAAGTCTAATAAGAGTTGTATCAAGTTGTATTCACTTCTTATTAATATTTAATTTCAATGGTCTGATGGGAGTCACCATGGCAAGGATATAGGTTTTCACACTGAGGTATAACCTTATAAATCTCACATGCCTTTCTTAACTTTATTATAATTTCATGATTATGATATTATTATAAAAAGTTGATAAGGATAATAACTTTAACAAGTTACTGGGGTTTATTTCTAATTGGAAATAAATTTGTAAAAATATTCCCACTGATTCAACCCCCTTTCCCCCTCAGTGGTTCTCACAATCCTAAGGAACCTCAGTTGGTATAAAATACAAAGTTCCCCTATCTAATCATTATCATGGAAAATCTAAACTCAATGAAAAATAGAAGTATTCCTATCTTTTATGGAAAAATTTATCATGGTTTAAAAAATTAGAATGATACCCTATCTTATGTATCTTGTCCTGGAGGTAATTGATTCAACTATAGTTGGGTTTCCACCCATTGATAAAAATTCCCCTATGATGTTTATTGACAAGATAAATATTGAGGTTGATGGGAAAAATAGACATGATATACTTTTTTATTTGTCATAAAATTTTCCCGTAAAGGTTATGGGCCTTAAAAAAACCTAAGAAAGATAGGAAAAACTCAAAAGTATCCTTACAGAAAACACTAATGTGGAGGAAGAAAAGTTACAAATCTGGAAAAGTAAGTTTAAAGATATCAAAATGGTAGATAAAGAAACTATTGATGAGTACTTCAACAAATTTAATGAAATTGTTTGTAATATTCGAGGATTCAGAGATGTCTTGGAAGATTCTGCCATTGTTAAGAAACTTATGAGAAATTTTCTAGATAGGTTTGACTCTAAAATTTTTACTTTAGAAGATAGAGATTATTTATCTATTGATGAATTGAATAAATTTTTTTGCTTATAAGATGATGAAATATCCATAATTAAAATATAAGATCAAGGATTAAATGAATTTTGAATCAATTAGAAAGGTGAAAATCTAATAAATTGATATTGTTGACCTCAGTGATTTGGAAGATAAATAATATGATCAAATGAATAAAAATATCATGTCTCTTATCTCTAAAAATTACCAAAGAGGTAGAGAAAATTATAGAGTAAAACTCCCATTTAAATTTTTTAAGTGTCGAGGAATTTGTCACTTTTATATGAATTTTCCTAAAAATAAAGTTATAAAATATGTAGATAATTATAAAAAACTCAATGTAATAAGTGGAATAAAACTTACAATGAAGATAATAAATCTATCGGAAGTAAGAAAAAAAATTCTAGAAAAAAGAATAAGTATATTGAGTAAGAAATTTGAATACAACTCTATTGAAAACAATTCTTTAGAATATGAAAATATATAAAAATATACAACCTTCTTTGTAAATGTTTATAAAAATAAATATTCTTCAAACAATGAAGAATAATGAGGTGAAGAAGTTTATAGAGAATAATAGCTAAAATCATAACTTATGGTATGTCATGAGTAAAAAGAAGAACTTAAGAAAGAAATAATAATAATGAATAAATAAGGTGTTAAAAGGGTTTATAAAAGAAATATATTCTCAAAAAATAAGATGTGTACATTGAGGTAATTAAGAACCTCAAACTGAAAGTTAAATAATAGGGAAAGATAGAGGAAGATCTTAGTAAGAAACATACTATGAAAGAAGGTGAGGTTTTTAAAAATCAATCAATATTTATTGAGGTTGAACATTCCATAAATAAGGTGATTGAAAATTTTAACAATTCTTCACAGTTAAAAACTAAACATCTCGAGCTAATAATAAAACTCTTACCAAGATTCAGGTGACATATTTATCCACTAAACATAGAATTTCATCTGATATTTCTAACCATGTAGGAATTAGAAAAAATTATGGGAAATATTGAATTTATAAAGGATGTGATAAATCCATCACATTAACAAAATTTTAAAATAACCCCCAAAATAAAGATTCACCATGCCAGAGAGTTTCTCATATAGAAAAATGTTATGAACCTAAGCAAACTTTCTACAAGGAAAGATCCTACTTTTTCAAAAGATCAAGATTCAGTTCATATTGTTGGTATTGAGGTATATAATTGAAAAAGGAATATAATTTTTAGAATAACATTTCTATCCTAGAGAATATACATGAAAAAGTGGGGAAATAGTATAATAAAAGAGAATAAATTTCCTAAGTTTTACGAAGAAATAAAAGAAATATCATAAGATTCTTTAAAGTTTCCAATGAAAAACTAGTTTGTTTTCTATGAGTAATTTTTTGGAATATGTAACCAACTAGGTCGCTTTGATGAAGAATTTTTTAAAAATCTTCTAGGATAAGTTTCATATGCTATGAAAGAAAATGAATCTGTAAGGAAGAGAGTTGAGGAAATATATTTTTTTATTGATATAGCTCTAAAATATATCAAAAGGAACAAAACTTGGGTTCTAGATAATGGTTATTCATCACAAATGATAGGTGATATAAAAATATTGAAATATATTTAAGGACATGAATTATGAGTAGTTACTTTTAGAAATGATACTTCCTTAAAATCATAGGAATAGGAACTTCTAATATTAAATGTAAAAAACTAAATTCAAAATAGGTTTTATATGTTTATGGGATCAAAAAAACTTACTAAGTGTTAGCCAGTTTTTTAATGATGGTAAGGAATTTATATTTAGTAAATATTCTTGTATAATAAAAATATTGAAAGATTAAAAAAATTGTTATTAAGGGAGGAAGAACCAGTGGAAAAATTTTCTAGATTAGAGAACTTTTTAAATCATGTTACTTAAGTGTTGAAGATAAAAATAAGTTATGGAATTAATGACATGGGAATATTGGCCAAAAAATTATTAATAAACTTTTCAAATTAGATGTTTTTAGAAACTTACCACTTTTGAAAAAATAAAAGGATGTTTGTACAACATGTTAGAAAGGGAAGATGGTTATTGTAGGGCATAATAAAGTTGAAATCAAATCCACTGAACCACTTTAGATTATACACTATGATTTTTGTGGGACGATGAAACATCAATCAACAAAAGTGGATTTTTTATTTATAACTTTTTTTGATTAATTCACTTGGATGACCAACATAATGTTTTTGAATCATAAATTAGAGACTCCAAAAAAGTTAATATTTTTTATAAAGGAAGTTAAAGGAGATATGATTGTTTATATATTGAAGCTAAGAACTTAAAATGGAAAGGAATATAGAAGAAAGGATTTAGAACTCTATCTAAAGAAACATGGAATCAAACACTAATATAGTGGTCTATACACTGCTAAAAAAATGGAGTGGTGGAAAGGAAAAAATATAAGTTTAGTTAAAAGGGGAAGAATTATGCTGGTTGAATATAATCTTTATAAGTTTTTCTATAGAGAAGTTATTAGTGATACTATTCATATTCAAAATAGATTTTTGTTGTTGATATAATCCAAAATGACTTCCCACAATATGTGGTATAAGAAAAAATATTCACTGAAATATTTCAAGGTTTTTGGGAGTCCTTTCTTAATAAAGATCAAAATTTTGGATTGTGGAAAGTTTGATGAAAAAGATGAGGTAATAATTTTTATGGGATATTCATCCAATAGAATAATTTATAAATGTTGGAATAAACGTCTAAAAAAATCAGTTTATTTCTACAATGTTAAAGTTGTTGAAAATTCAACTTTCTTAAAAAAGGTTATTGAAAATGTTATGAAAGATAAACTAAATACTTCTAATGAGAATAAAAAAATTGAAGATTAATGTAAGACAAAACATGTAAAAAGTGAAATAGATAAATATGATAATGAATAAAGTGATATGAGTAAAAACTCTCATATTTTATACCCTATAGAAACAGGTAGATCCTAACAATATCATTAGAAATTAGAAAGATCTAGTTCAAATTAGAAGGAAACTAATATTAGAAAATTAGACATCACTTATCACGTAGGTTTAACCATAATTAGTTTTAGAGGTAGTTGAACACAAATAGTGGGTATATTTTATGAATAAATATTTAGATAAGATTGGGAATAATAAAACCTATGATCTTATTCCATTACCAACATAAAATAATATTACATGTATAACTTTCAAGAAAAAAATATTGACTTGTTTTTAAAGGTTACTAATGGGTGGAAGGTTTATATTTTGAAGAAACTTTTGACACTGTTTCAAGATTGGAAATTATAATAATGTTCTCACTTATTGTTACACATATTTGTTATAAATTTTATCAAATGGATGCCAAGTTAACTTTCTTAAATTGAGAAATTGAAGAATAAGTTTTTATTGAGAAAACTAGTCGATTCTTAATTGATAAAGATAAAACCAAGGTGTGTAAGTTAAGAAAATATTTGTATGGGCTGAAACATGCTCTATGAGCCTAGTACACAAAACTTGATAATTTATTGAATAAATTTAACTTTTATAAAGTAAAATTTGATAGTAACTTATATGTAAAGAAGATGAACTCAAGTACCCTAATTATTATTTTTTATGTTGATGACATAATTTTTGAGGGGGATAGAGATAAAGTTTGTAAATACTTTTCTAAATAAATAAAGAAAAATATTTAAATGTCAATTCCCAAATAATTAAATTTTTTTCTGGGTGTACAAGTTAAATATAGGGAAATATATATCTTTCGATCACAATAAAAGTATTAGAGGGAGTTTCTAAAAAAGTTTGTAATGGTGGATTTGTTGAGATGAAAGTGAGTAAATATGAATCTAGGAAAAGTGTGAATCATAAAGGTTACCAGAAATTGATAAGAATATTTCTCTATCTTACCGATTCAAGGATAAACATTGTATATGTAGTTACATTGTGTACAAGATATCATAGTGATCCAAAGGAATCACATATGTTTCTAGAAAAAATAATTCTTGAATATGTTAAAGGATAATATTCTTATGGGTTATTTTATAAAAGAAGTTGTGATATAATATTTCTTAGATACACTAATGTTGATTGGGATAGAAATTGAAATGATATAAAATCAAAATTCGGAAACAATTCTTGGTATAATGTTGTGTGAGATAACATAGTAAGAAAAAAATTCAGTTACTTTGAGTATAGTGTAAGAGGAATATATTTCTTCCACCCAAGATTATACACAAATTATTTAGATAAAATTTTAGATAAAATATTTTAGAGTAAAAGTTTTTAAACCATAGAAGATTATTTGTGATAATCAAAGAGTTATTGATCATTCTAAAAACCCTATAAAACATGTGGGATCAAAACAAATTAACATAAAGTATCACTTCGTAATAGAGAAATTTGTTGGTGGAGATATTATTCTTGAATACATTTCAACAAAGTATCAAATTGATGATGTTTTCACCAAATATTTATTAAGGGAAAGGTTTATGGAATTGAGGTTGAAACTGCATGTTCAAACTCCCCCAATTACTTCCTAAAGTTATTAAGAAAAAAACTCCCACCATGATTTGTATTATATTTTCAAATGGGGAGAGTGAGTATAACTTTTTAAGAGGGTTTAAGTCTCTTTCTATTATGAATCTGAAGTTTTGGTTATCATAAAATGGGGAGAAGATACATTTAAGGGGGGTTTAACTTAACATGACAACACAAAATTTCTTTTCACTAAGTGATGTAATTCCTTCAAAAACATTACTATATCTAGTAGTGTGGTGTCAGGATATTCTCATTGATAAAGGATGCGGTTTGTTAAAATTATAGAAAAAAATTTGAAAATAGTTTTTTCAAAACAAATGGTGAAAAAAAGTTTGATTTGTTGAAAATTTTTTGCAAATTTTTCAAAAAAATCCAAAGTGGTATATTTAAGATACTTTTTGATGTTTTAATAAAAAAAATATTTATAGAAAACATATTTTTTATGACTAATTTTTAAATAGGTGAGAAATATGTTATTTTAATTTTTTAATAATGTTTTTCATGTGAAATTTTTTAAGGAGGTGAAGGAATTTTTCTTAACTTTGTTAATAAAGCTTACTAAATTTATAATATGATAAGTCATTCTCAAAATTCCAGATATCATGAATATTTTCATGATCCAATATTTTTTCAAAAGGAAAATATCGAGGTTCTTAGATAGACTATCAAATGCAGATCATTGGACATTGTCTACTTGATAAAAATTATTGGACTGAGATGATCAGACGTGAAAGATAATGTTTAAAGCTATAATTTAGAAGTTCTAAAGATTTACTCCTTCAAAAATAAGAACAAAAATGTTATCAGACACAGATCATTGAACATGCCTTTGTTGGAGTCGTCAGATGAAGATTTGTGAGAAGTTCAAAGTACTATGTTTATACACTCTTATACAAAGGGGGAGAAGCCTACATAAGCGTAACAGAGGCACTACGTAAAGATTTTCCATGAATTTTCACAATATACATGAAGGTAAGGATAAAATGGAATAAATTAGAGTAGGTCGCCATATAGATAGGTTTCATTTAATATATGTCTTTAGAAGTTACAATAATGTAGTAAAACATCTTCGACATCTCAATTTTAACGGATAGTGGTTGATCAAGTTTATCAGACAGACAGTTTGTACAATGCTCAAGTAGAAAATTTTTTGTTATAGACTATAAGAAGTTCAAGGTTACAAATTCATGGAATGTGATACTAAAAAAGGGTCATCATATCAATTCCATTAGACAAAGATCCATCATATGAACATCCATCGGATGGATGAACATCGGACAAACATTCACGATGTCATCAGATGGATGATTCTATGAAGTTGGTTTGGAGAAGTGTTTCAGCTAAGGAAAAAATATTAGACAGTTTCATTAGAAAAATTCATTCAGTTGAAGAAGATTGAATAAAAGGGATTCAAAATTAATATGATATAGAAAGTTATTATAAATCCATCAGACAAACATTCCACTGGATGGATAATTAGAGAATATTTAAATAAATTAATAAATTCCCATACCTTGATGATTTTGAACTATTCTATCAACATTTTTTATCTAGATGAGATGGGGAAAATTGTAGAATTTAATTAAAATTGATTATATGGAAGTTTAATAAAGGTTAGAATTTTTGGAGTTCTCATGAAGGTTCATGATTTTTCTAGAAAACTCTAAAATTCATAAGAATATTTTTTAAAATTTGTTTTAAGAGGGAGTTTTGATTATTGAGTTTTCATTGAGTGGTGAAACAAAAATGAGTTCCCTCCATTTATACTTTTATCACACCTATAAAAAGGGGGTGAAAAGTACAACTGTACTAATACTGTTCACTTGTACAAAAAGTTGAAACACCAAAGATTTTGTTTCAGTGTGAGTTTCCAACTGAGATTACTTTGTAGTTGAAAAAGAGATACTGAAAATAGTTTCTTCTCAGAATCATCATATAGAGGTTTTGATCAGTATAGTATAATAGGGGGATATATCTAAGGCAATGGATAGAGATACCAGATAGAAGTTCCAGACTGAGTAGTTAGTCAGATATACTGGATGAACAGTATCGGACAGAGTTACTAAGCAAGTTGTGAGGTGCAGAGTTTTTGTTTAATGGATAGGACTTGGGTTAGAAAACAGGCATAACTTTGGTGAAGTGCACTAGAATAAGAATACCAAAATAAGGATAATCACATCATATAGACACTTATCAAATGGAGTAAATCAGATAGATCATTTATAGATGAAATTTTGGGAGTTGTTTTACAACTTCTAACATATTTTTGGCGGATCAGTTTTTTCCTATTCTAGTTACTCTTATGAATACATCAAGGTAGTTCAACTTATCTAAAAAATAATCTACCATAGCATGGACAATATGGATGTTTCACACTGAAATTCATTCAATTTTAACTGGAAGACAAAATTAACACAACATCTTTTCTCTATCCATTTCCTAATCCACTATGGCTTAACCAGATTCATTACGGTGTAAAGAATAGAGGGTTTAAAGTTTCATTTACTAATATTCTCACTGAACTCCACATCTTTACACAGGATTAAAACTTATTCATTCTACTTAAATATTCTTTCAATATATACAACTTTCAAATTCCCAAATACAATAAAACTTCTGGACTCCAAAATGAAATACATCTTCTGTAATTCTAATGATTCATCTTTTGGATTTCCAAGCATCCTCTAATAAAACCTTCACAACTTATGGAACCTTTATTGATAACTTCTAGGAAACACACCTTTTCACAAATTTGGTAATTTTCAACCTATTTCATGACTTCGAAACATAAATCTTCTAGAACATAAAACCTTCATCCAATATCCTTTACCATCAAACTTTAATGATTGTCATCAAATCCAACATATAACCTCTTGGTTATAATAAATAATAATAATATTATTATTATTATTATATCACTTGACATGTGAATATTTAAATATAATTTGTTAAATAAATAATTCAATATTTATTAAATGATATTAAATAAAGTGTATTATTTCTTTTAAGACCTTAACTCGGCCTATCAATCCTCCTCAGCCTTTTTCAAACACTAACTATTTATTCAAATAAATATTATTCATTCAATAAATAAAAAAATATTGTATTCTATAAACTCGTGAATAAATGTTTATTTTAATATTCGCACAACTAAATTAGTATTTATATATTAATATATTCACCAAACTGGTGAATAAATATTTATTTATTTATTACCTTGTAAATAATAAACAAGATATATAATAAGTAGATTATTGGGGGTATAATTACAGACACACATATGCACACACCTATAGGATAGAAGGATAGATCATATCCCCCACCCCCACCCCCACCCCCGGGATAACCCATCCAACCATCCAATTTATTACAAAGAGTGGATTGAAGGCCCATTGGGATTGAAATCCCATTACATGGACCAACGACCACGTGTTTCATCAACATATAACTAGTTTTCCCCTTTCTTACATCTTCCTACCTGCATCATCATGCATCATCATCATCATGTATCACTACCTACCTCACTATCTACCTACATCACTACCCATAAATCCTCTCATGGGGATGCCAAGAATCAATAATACTTGAATAATTATTATTCCAAATACCTAGAATAATATTTATTCTTAATATTAAATTCATGGTAGAATTTAATGATATTTTGGATATAATTAGTTCATATCCCTCTAGTCTTTTTTCTCAGTGGAATTAGGAAACATACCTAAAGTTCATGATCATTATCTATAAACACATCAAGGAAACCATAGATAAATAAGCTAATGTATTAAAAAAACCTTTCTATGAATACTAATATATAATATAATTTATTTTTAATGATATATCATTAATAAATATGAATACTTGTGTCATCATCCTATATACTTGACTTATCTTTCTTTTACTCTTTGAAATGAACTCCTAGATGAACTACCATGGCCATGGATTTAATAAAATATTTTCATTTCAATAAAAGGGCCAGTGATATATTCTTTTATTGAAATAGAAGGTACAAATACTTTATTAACTTATTTAATTAGTGTCATATCACTTATGATGCATCCAACATATGCTACATCTCCACAATTATATGTCATCCTAGTGTTTATTCATATATCAAAGTACATAATCCATGATATACATTAATAATAATATCAAGTCTAATGACCAATACACATGTTCATGGAAAATAATATCCAATTAAACATGAACATGTATAATTACTATTATCAAGACTATACTCATAACCTCCTATCTAAAATATTTCTATGTGTTAAATGAATAAGAAGAAGTTTCAATGTCTTATGATCCTCCAACACCTAATAGTCCAACATCATTTGTGTCATTTCATACAGATGTCAACTAGACCATAGGAAATATGTTTAAGAATATTGTTATAATATTTCCAGGTTCTCATTATAGTAGGGAACTATTATAACCTTTTGATGCGATAAATACTCTAAGGAAATTATCATATTAATGTTACATAAAAGAGTAACCATCATGTGATAAGATATTTATTAATATTATGGTAATCAAAAGTAAAAAGTTAGTTGGTTCTAGGGAACAAACTCAAACAACTCAAAAATAAAATAGAATATAAGAAAAGTTAGAATATAAATAGATAGTTCCATGAAAATCATATAGCTCACCTAGTACTCACAACTCCACAGCATACATCTTCCCATTCTTAGATCCTCTACCTCACTATCACTGATGACGACCTCCACCATTTCCATGATCAACCCTAGTTCCACAAGGATGGTGAATATCTCAGTTATTTACTCGATATGTTTTTATCTTATTTTTGGTACAAAACTTTGAGGATATTTTTTGTTGATAAAAATAAGGCCTTAGAGGAAACTGTTGTAGAGGTTTCACAAGAAATTGGTCTCCAACTCCATGTTGACCACTAAGGTAAGTTAGACACTAAAATTGTTGATTATTGTATCCTCCACAAAGATAATATACCACAATAAAGATCATGGTTAAAGTATAATAACTACTGGATCTATAAATATCTGAGAGAGAAGACTAAGGTTGACTACCCATTGATCATAACTGTGATTATTGGGACGGTTGATATTTCCCCTTGTGAGATGAACTGATCCTCACCAGTATCTTCTTGATCACCTCTAACTTCATCAAAACCTCAATATACATCAATATCATGAAAGGAGTAACCATAAAATATATATCTAGACACAATTCCTATATAAAATTTCATTCCCCCACCTCACCATCAAAAAGAAGATCAGGAGAACAACAAGGAAGATTCATGAACCCAGACCTAAGATCTCATATGCTCAAGCTCCACTTCCAAAGAGTTAGAAACTCTTATCACCTTCAATATCAAAGAAATAAACTCAACATGTAACTAACTAAAAAAATTCTCTTGCATTACCTCTAATACATCATGATCACTAAGAAAAATGTATCCACCATTTCCTAGAAACACCTCAAAACAAGATAATATCTAACAAAATAAAATTCTTAGACAAAACTCAAATCATATTGAATTCAATATCAACCTCATCCAATCACTTCCAAATATCATAATAAGAGACCAGCCTCTCAAATTTCAGTAAACAGTGATGCAAAAACTCATGCAGTGACTTCATACTAGAATCATTCTCCTCAGGATTAATCTACATATGATCCACTAGACCATCCCATAGCACCATATCATCCTGAACCACACATGGATGTTGACCATGGACCATATATACAAAAAAAATCCTAGGATATATAATTCATTTGAAGATAATTTAATTAAGTTAATTTTAAACTTCCCAATGTATACCCCAATTAAAACATAGGCACAACCAATATGATGTTTGTAACACACCTAGGTCTCTAACCCACAATTAGTATAATATCACTTTAGTATATTCACTAAACCTAATGTACTTATGTTGGATCATAGGGGGGTCCAAAACTTTATGTGTCCTAGATAGTCTCCCATTCTTACATCACATACTAAGTGTGATTGATTTTGTTTCCCTACCAACCCAATGCAAACCTTACTAGTTTCTAACTCCAAACTTCATCTTAAATCTTAACTAAAGATTTGATACCAATCTATCATGACCCATCCCTAATAAAACCCCTTAGAGGCTAGTAGTGAATTTGAGTGTGAACCTAAAAGAGTACTTATAATAAAAAATAGTTTGGGAACTATCGTTGAGTGTATAAACGCATATATGGAGGTATTACCCTAAAAATATCAAGAACAGTAAGATAAAAAACTAATAAACTCTAACTGATAATATAATATAAAATCCATAATCCCAAAAATGTATGTAACATCATACATTAATAAAGTGTGTAAAATAAATACCTCAATGAATATATTCTATAGAAAAACTTCAACTCTAGCAACTCCAAGACATAGTATAGTAATATCCAAATCGATAACCAACTCCCTTCTACAGGCCTGTAAAAATAGTATATATATTGTATGGGTGAGAATTCAAGTACAGTCAATAGGTTCCTCCATAGAATCTCTCATTAAAATGTGGAAGAATTGTACTAAAGTCTCCATGAATAAATAGAAGAACCAATTCATTACCATTTCTCAGTTAAATACCACCCATCCTCACTAAGTTTCACTCATCCAAATCTCTATATATGTGTAATAATATAATAATCATGAAATATATGAAGAAAGGTACCCCACAAGAACCTCCCCACTAAAATTGTCACCATCCTTCCCCAAAATCATATTTCATGGTTCTCTCATCCCTTCCATATTCATATACTATGTCTCATATATCCACATCATGGTTAGATACCACATACCATGTACCATAACCACATACCAAGATTTTACTGATATTTATAATGAAGGATACCAACCTTATTCCCCACTCCATATAAATATATAAACCATATATCCACAACACTTCCTAATAATAGAATACCACAGACTACCATATCCTATTCTGTATCTAGAAGAGATAGTGGGGAAGGGGGTAGCCAACCATCCGTATCATTTTCATCCTAGATGTTGGAAAAAAAACATGGAACCCAGAACCTCATATGGGCATCGATCGAATTACCCAACTTTGGTGGTGGTGTATAAGAAATAATATAAAAAAAATTAATATATATAATACACAAAAATTTTAATATCCTAGTATTTAAAAAAAAGAACATTTTGTTTGATAGCATATAGAACAAGCAACACTGAGGTTAAACGAACAATGAAATATTATTATTTAAATGTGATTGTAACAAGCTAGCCGTTAATTTGTTAGGTATGAATATTAATAAAAAAATAAAATATGTCTAAATGTTTTATATAATTAAAATAAAATTATTAATTCATAATAAATAAGTACTCAGTGTTCAATAAAATCACTTTATTCTTCAAAAATACATTTTCTTTAAAAATAGTTTTTATTTATTTTTGTACGTATATAATATAATTAATTTATGAAAATTTTAGAAATTTTATTTTATAAAAATGATATCATTTTTTAATTCTTCATGAAAAAATTACCTTAAGATTATTTTTTTATAATTTTCTAAAAAAAATTATTTTTCAATGAATAATGAAAAATACATATTTTTATTGAAAATTGTATTTTTATTTTAAAAATTTACAAAGTACCATTTTTTTAAAATGGTTTCAGAGAAAAATTAGTTCAATTATATTATTAATAATCTAATTTTGGTATATTTAATGAATTTTATACTTTAATTTAGTATAAAAACATTTTTATACTTAAAAAGGCATTTTTTTAAACCATTTTTCGTCGCCTTTTGTTGGTTTAATTTTAAATTAAATTTTGAAACTTATATGAATTGAATTTGATAAAATTTATTTCATATTTTGAATCATAATAATAAATATTAGTTAATTATTTCAGATTAATTTTAAACCGTAATTAATAAAAAAAATAGTAAAATTTGTCATGACAGTTAATGTTAAAACAGGTTTACTGGGGGTTAAGCTAAATAAATAAGGGTTAAATGGACTATTAACTTGTATAAATTATAATTTTTGGAAAAATTTAGACCCTATATCGTATAATATTCATAAATAATCCATTTTTATCCACTTATATTAAGTAATACAATAATATATTTTATTATTTTTAAAAATTTCAAGTGTGTCCTCTCCCTGACTTATAAAAGGACACCCTCTCTCCTCTCATCTCCGCACTTGAAGAGTTTTTTGTTATGAAAACACCTACCAAAATCCACTTATAAAATCCCTAAATATTTCCTTTAATCTCTTTTTTGATCATAAAATCTAACTAATAAGTATTTGGGTATAAACCTAAATAGATTGTCCAAAGAAGAGATATAGTTCTTAACCGAGATTTATCATTTTATTTCTTATTCTACATCCTTAAAATATTATTTAAAAAATATAAAATAATAACACTATTATATTAAATATATATATATATATATTTTTATTTTTATTTCATATCATATATCTATTTCCTCTTCCTTCAAATGGAAAACAAAATTGTCGTTCGTGTGTACGGCAGACTACCGTTTCGCGAACCGATGTAATTCATTTTCCATCACTGCCTCTCATGGATGGTTATAATGATGAATTTAATATATATATATATATATATTATTTATAAAATATTTAACAGCTTTTAAATATAATATATCATCTTATTTCTTATCTTTCTATACATTGAAAAATTATAACATCGTTCTTACCTACGTGTGGATTACCACATCTATAAAGCAATGTGATTCTCTTTTCATTACCACGTCACATGGATACTATATATAAGTGTATTTAAAGAAATAATATTATATTTAAGATATAATAATAATTATTTAAAGATAAAATGATATTTAAATTATTTCCCTCGTACTCTTTGAAAAAATGAAAATGTTACTCATGCATATATACAGCATACCATCTTCATAATTGTAACGCAATTCATTCTTCATAGCCATATTTTATGGTTTGTTTTAAAAGTATAATTAATGTTTTAAAATTATAATTATTTAATTATTGTTATTTTTTATATTATTGAATAATGAACCCTTTTACTACTATCAACATACTAAATCCATTTTGAAGTTATGAACTGAATATCCCCAAAACAACCGAAGTGAACATAACCGATTAAGTAATTAAATATATAATTAAAATTAATCAAATAAATGTTTTAAGAAAGATTAATTAATCCTAGAAAAGGTTCTTGACAAATAAAATAATTTATATAATTTTATTATATATGATTTAAAGAACATACATGGCAATTCTGGACTCAAGGTAAGGTATTTTATCGCAATTTCTTCTCTTTGAGGAATGTTTTAAATGTTGTAAACCTAATTTATTTACAATGGTGTATATACTACCATTTTAAATTTTATATAATTAATCCTTCACACTTCATGGTATTTTATGTTACAATTCAAATTATTTCATCCAAGGGTATTTGACATGAAAGTTACTAAGTGGTAAGGAGTTTCTTAACTCAATTTCCATTCATTGGGTTATACTTCTACTTCATTGACTTTGTTATGCCATGATTATGTCGGAATTTATATATAAATTGTTTTATTATATATTTAAACTTTATTTATGTGGATGTACATATGGTAACATAATCACATCATGGATTAATTATCACCTCAAACATTATGATCTTTGTAAGGGTTTTCTTTGTATCAATCTCAATTTCTTAAGACAAGTTTCATGTTGTGCACTGTGATTTCCATGTATGGTGTACATACTAACTTATGAATAAATTTTGAAATATGAATTCATGAAATTTATTTTATTTAAATATACATATAATACTCTTAATTTCAATGAATTTTTATTTGAATGTTACCAAAGCGATAAAGGCATTATGTTATAATCTCATTTCTTTTCGAGATTATTCATGTTCAAGATTTATTTGGGGAAATAAAATTATCTAATTTTATTGAACCAGATATCTTTTATTATTCTATAGTTATGAATCTGTTTTACATATTTAATTTCCATTTCCTTTATTATTTATTAAATAAACTTAAATAAAGTTGTTTTTATTTGATACTGATCTTATATCTTCTTTTAGATCAGGAATCTTTCTCTTCCATAACCATGTTTTCTAAAATGTTTTAAAAAATGTTCTTATTTACAATTAAATTATTTATTAAGGACATTTTCTATTATATTTTACTTTATTTACAAGGGTAAAAAAATTAATATTTCAAAAAAATTTATGAATAATTCTTTTTTGAATTTTTATAAAAGTGTGAAAGAGATGTTTTTTAACATATAGGGCATAAATGGATTTTCTCATCATCATGAACATTATTTGATTTTCAGATTAATTTATAATTTTCCATGGCTAGTTTCAAATAAAATATTTTTCCCAATATTTTTTAAATTTTTATAAAATATTACCCAAAGAAAATGATGTTTTCTCTTGTTTTAAAATAAATGTTTTAAATGTTCTTTAAAGGTATTTTCCTCTATGTCATCACATTTTAATGATTCCTCTACATAAATAGTATTATGATCTTATGATACCATCCATATTATTTCTCTGTATGGATTACAATGATTTTTTTAAAGATATTATCATTAAATCCATTTCTTTTCCACGAGTTAACCAAACTCTAAAGGAATAATGGTTGTTTTCAATGGTGTTATATTGAAAAGTGAAATATTATAAATTTTTTATTTATAAAAGGTACTTGGAAATAATTGGTGATGATGCTTGATCCCAATATATCTCATGATGATGGGTGATCCCAATGCATATTATATGATGGGTGATCCCAATACACTTTATACGTCATATGAGACGATATATCTCTCTAATAAATTGGGTAATGTTCCTTGTCTTTTTTTCCAAGAATGAGGGAGTTAACCATGTTGGTTTATCCTATGGATTTAAATTGGCTCTAATTATTTCTGACATGAGTTTAACATGGTTATGAAGATAGTGTTCCAAGATGCCAACACTTTTCCTCTATGATTACTATGACTTTTAAATGGTTCCTTTGATCCATAATGACATCACATTGCTCATAATTATTGATTATTATATGACTCTTATCTTATTTTAAATATTTATTCCATGTATAATGTTTTATGATCCAGGTTTTGATGGCTAAAAATTCTATTATGTTATACTCATGCACTTTGATTATGTATTCATGCCCTTATTCTCATCTAATTATCCCTGATGATATTCAATTTTTAATAATTATGTTTACCCATACTGAACATTTTATCTCACCCTTATTATGTTTTATTTTCCTCAGGTTGTGAATAAATTTTGTAATTATGTTATACACAAGAAGTTTAATAGATGTAAAGAACTTATTGGATGATGATGTAGTTCTTTATGAACCGGTTGTTTATGTATCCATGTTGTTATGAGTTTTTTATAATTCTCTAAAAATATAAACTTAAAAGGGTCTTTGGGTATGTAATTGATCCACTATTTTAGTTTGATGTTATATGTTTTTAAGGGTTAAAATTGGGTCTTTCTTATTGGTATAAAATCCAAGAATGCAAATATTATGTTTTAAGCACCGGATTCCAGGAGTATAGGTCTGGGGCTATTACAGTTGGTATTAGAGTAGGGTTTAGATAAATTTTTAGATTATGATGTTTTCATGTGAGGTTAACTTAAGAGGTATAGATTCCATCATGATTTTATAAGTTTAGGGTTGATAATATGTTCAAAGTCATCGACACACCTTTTGGGGATTTTGAGGTGATTTTAAACTTTTACTGGGTTTAGGAAGAATACTCTACTGATATTGAAATAACCCTTTAGGTTAGTATATGATTTTTTGTTAAGTTAATTATGATCTATTGGATAGTGGAATATGGGCAATATTGATGGTTGAAAAGTGATTCATTAACAAGGTGATATTTTAGAGATATTTATGGTCAAGCTAAGGATTACCTTTCAGGTTAGTATCTAGATTTTATTCATGATATTTTTTTAAATTTCACTATATTTTAAAATTATATAGTGATTTATCATGTTGATTAATGATATTTTGGGAGACATTTTATTAGGTTAAGGTATATGAAACTCTTGAGTTTAATGTGAAGGATTATTTCAAAATAATACTATAACATTTTTGGTGATGTATGATGAAATTTATGAGACAAAATTTGATGATATAGGGTTATTTATTTATGGAATGACCTATGTTGAACATTTTGTGTTATTATTGAATTTTTAAGATTGATGTATTATTTCATCATATGAAGGTTTATTCATTTTGATAATTATATTACCTTATACTAACCATTTTAGTTTTTGTTAATGTATAAATATATATGTAATATCATGTTATCCTTTTTTTGATTTTGTAATCCATTACAAGTTTATTTTAGTTCCTTAGGTATAAAAAATTAATCGCGGATACTCATTGTTTGGAGAAAAAGATGAGATTTTTGTGGAAATTGATTAAAGGATAAAATTATAAATATCAAGTAGATGGTAAAGGTATTCATAAACTCTAGTAAAATATCTTGAAACAAAAAAATATCATATTACCTTCATTGCTAATTAATTGATGGTCTTTTCACATCTATTTGGTTTATGGTTTTTTGGTCCTTAACGTTCTCATGATCATTCAATTTATGGTGATCAATGTTCTCTATTACTATCCATCATTATTCGGAAATTAAATTTTTCCTCCATGTCCATATTTTCACTTAACACTAATGTTATCCTATATGGAAACTTAGTTATGTGTTATTTCAGATAACCTTCATATTTCCCTTCGGTGCTTTTTAATAGAAAGTTTTACTAACCCTTTTTACGATGTGGGTTTTTAACAAAGGTATTTTCAAATGTCAAACCCTTGATTACTAATATCAAGTTAAAATTATAAGTATTAAATTTATTAAATATGTGTTGAATTTAATATACTAATTTTAAAAAAACTATTTAATAGAGTAAATATAGGCAACACTAATCTTAAACAAATAATGAAATATTATTACTTAAATATGAGTATTACGGCCTAGCCATTAATTTGTAAGTAATGAATAGTAATAACCATATTTTTAAAAATATTTATGAGGGTTTTATTTAATACAAATTTACTTATTAATTCATAATAAATAAGTACTCAATTATTAATAGTCATTTTATGCGTCAAAAATACGTTTTCTTCAAAAATGACTTTTAATGATTTTTGTGCATAGATAATATAATTAATTTATCCCGCTTATAGAATTTTTATTTTATAAAAATGGTTTCGTTTTTGAATTTATAATTAAAAAATTATCTTTGGATGAATTTTTGAGAATTTTCTAAAGAGTTTGATTTTTCAATGAATAGTGAAAATAGTCATTTTTATTGAAAAGTGTCCTTTGTTTTAAGAATTTAAAAAGTTCTATTTTATTTTAAAATTGTTTCAAAGAAAAATTTATTATATTATATTATTAATAATCCAATTATTTTAATTGGAATGAATTTTATAATTGGATTTGGTGTAAAAACATTTTTATACATAAAAATACATTTTTCCTAAAACCTGGTTTTCATCACATTTTGCGGGTTTAATTCTAAATTAAATTCTATAAATTATATGAATATAATTTGATAAAATTTATTCCATATTCGTAATTACAATAATTAATATTACTTAATATGTTCAACTTAATTTTTTTCCATCATGAATAGTAAAAATAATAAAAATATGTTACCACATTAAGGTAAAAATAGGTTTACCAATGGGTTAAAATAAAGAGATAAGGATTTAAATGACCTAGAAACTTCTCTAAATTCTATTTTATAGACATATTTATACCCTATATCATCTGATATTCAGAAATGTTCCATTTTGGATCCATTTTTATTGAGTAATACATTAATATATTTTATTTTATTTTTAAATTTCAAGTGTGTCATCTCCCCCACCTATAAAAGGACACCCCCTATAATCTCATATCCACACTTCAAGAACCTTTTGGTTTAGTCAATAAATGACCAAATACCTTCTTAACATCCCTCCTCATTTCCTTGAGGCTCTGGTTTGTTCATAAAACCAATCTAAGAAGGATTTAGGTATAAACCTGTAGAGGTTTTCCAAACAAGAGGTATAGTTCTTAACCAACACTACTACAAAACATGCATTTAATGCACTAGTATTTATCAGCGTTAGAAAAAAAAATATTGATAAATGGAATATTTATTAGCTCTAAATAAATCACTGATAAATTTAACCATTTATCAACGCTTTATTTTTAGTATTGATAAAGGGTACCCTTTATCAGCACCTTTTTAGTGCTGATAAAGTATACCCTTTATGAGTGCTTTATTTTTAGCACTTATAAAGGAGCCCTTTATCAGTTCCTTTTTAGAATTGATAAATGTCCAAATAAATAAAATGAAATAATTAAATAAATAAAAAATAAAAAATGAGTTTATTAAAAAAATATTACAAATTTTATTAATTAAATAATTATTGATAAAAATGAATAAAATGATTATACAATATATAAATTATAAATACTAATAAATAGTATGTATTAAATATATAGATATAAAAAATGAAAATTAAATAAAATAAAAATAAAAATAAGTAAATTGTGAAAAATATTAAATGTTTATTAATTAAATGATTATTTATAATGTTAATAAATAGTATATATTAAATATATAGATATATATTAATGTATATAAATATGATTTTTATATTACAAAATATTATGTGTTTTATATTAAATAGTCATATATTTAGTGAATAATGATTTATACTTAAAAATTAATATGAATTAAAAATACTGACGAATTGCAAAGAGTAATGGACATATAATTGAATGTCGTTTGATTTATCAATTTAACATAGATCAAATGTGTGTTATATTGATTTCACATATATATAATTAATGCATTTTTATATACAATGTACACACACAAAACTTATCCATTTTTTCAATATTATTAAAGTGTACTTATTTTTAATTTATCCAATTTCACTCGTTTTTAACACACATACACTTAAAATTAAATATTCATTAATAATGTTAAAATTTTATTTGTAAAAAAAAAATTAAAAATATATTTCTAACTAAATATATTTTAAAATGTACATACTATATTTATAAAATTATATATTTATATATTTATATATTTATATATTTATAATTATAAATAAATAAATATTTTTTTAAATGTATTTATATAATTATAAATAAATAATTATATATATTTAAATAATTATTAAATTTATAATAAATTTACTTAAATTATGAACATATTTACTATATTTATATTTATATGTATTTATTATATATATATAATGATACAAATACTATTTTTTTAAAATATTTTTATAATTATGAATAAATAATTATATATTTAATTGATTATAAAATTATAATAAATATATTTAAATAAGGAATATATTTACTATATTTATATTTATATATATTTATTAAGTATATATATATTTACAAATTGTTTATTTATAATTATAATTATAAATCTTTTATCAATGCTTAAGTAATAAGACCTGATAAAAGAAATCTTTATCAGTGCTAAAAAAACACTGATAAATATGCCTTTTATCAGCATTTGGATAATAGGCACTCATATAAGGACTCTTTATCAGTTCTTTTTTGAAATCGCTAATAAAATTGTCTCGATCTAGTTAAAAACCCTAACATGTTGTGAACCCATCGTGATATTAGAAGATTTATGTGGAAGCCACCCATTGTCAGCACTCCTCCTTGGTGAATCGAATCTTGAATCACATAAAACCACTCAAATCACACAAATCCACTACCACTAGTTTCTCGAACATCATCTTGTATCTTGTGTTTTCTTTAGTTAGGGTTTCTGAAGAAAACATCGAGATCTGGATCTGAGGGTCTTGGATTTTATTGAACCTGGTGAGGTAGGTCTATGTTTTCCTTTATAGGTTTTGATTTTCTTTCTGTATTTTTTGTTTTGAGATCTATATTCAAGGGTTTCTAATTTTCCTTTGTAGGTTTCGATTTTATTTCTATATTTTTTCTCCGGTTTTTGTATGCTGTTTTGATTTTGTTTATGATCTATTGTTTGCTTGAATAATATTTTGGATATCCTATTTTGGTCTTTTTAAATTATTTTTTTGAATCAATTTTCTTCTCTATCTACATTTATACCCCATCTTTCTCTGAAAGATTAATTTTTTTTCTATTTTGAAATATTGGATAATCACCTCTAGTCTGTAGATAAACCAATTAAATAAATATTTATTCCACTATATAAATAGTGGAGGTTTTGGATATAAAAACCTTAAATTAATGAGAAAATTGATTTAGCAAACCAATTATTAGTCTGATGATGGTGCGAAGTAGCAACAAAATATGTTTTTTATTTTACTATGTTGTGATATTCTGCTCTGATGGTTACATATATTTTTATCAATTTAAGTTTATTTTATAAAGATATATATGTGGGGGGTGTAAATATATATCTTTCTATCTATTTATATTCATTTTCAATACTTATAATGTAAGGGTGATTTTATAATTACTTATTCACAAATTATGGTTCTGGATTTCCAAATTAGGAAGAGATTATATTTATTTTCATTAAAAATTATGTTTAAATGGGAATTTGTTTTGAAATTATGTGTATTATAAATTCCAGTTTATATATGTGTGTTTGTGTGTGTATTTTTAAATGTTTATGGGATATATGTTGCAAGGGTTGGTGTGTTTTTCTCCTTTTTTTGTGATATATCTTGTTGATTTATAGTATTGATTTATGCCAACTTCTTTATAGACCTCCCAAAAATCTCAAGTATGGGTCAATGTGTATTAGATGGCCTCCCTAGAATACTTAGATTGTTACGTCATTTGTTCTGAAAAATAGAATGGATGTTATCAAATTCTATATATTAGAAATTATTTTAGGTATTCATCATTTTAGGTTTACATGTATTGGTTCCACCCATAGAAATATCTCATTACTATCCATGTATTTGAAATAACTATTTATTTATTAAATTTTTTTATCAATATATTTTTATATATTCTAGTTGATTAAATGTGAGTTTATTATTCTTGTTTATCATATTTGGGTTTCGTATTACTCCTTAATTGTATATATTATATTTTCATTTGTTTAGGGGATTTAAGAAAGACTTGATGACTCATTTTAATATAGGTAGGACTTAGTTAAAGGATTTAAAGTAATAAAATGAGATCTCTCCTATAAATATAGAATTCATAGAGTCCTCAAAGATTCATATATCATAACATGTCCCCACCGAGACCCCTTGAATCACATGATATAATGTTTATGCCCCACAAACCTATCCTTCAATAGGACACGAGTAAATAACTAGTGTCAATGGTTTAATTCTCACAAATGCGAGGCATTTTCCCTTTTAGAGAACACAATGAAGTACAATTTTCATCCTTGTCAGCTTCATCTCCCAAATAGTTATTATTGCATTTTGTTTCCTTGAGACTCATCTCCCATCTAATTTATTTTTATTTTGCTAATATGAGAATTAGTCATCCCATGGATGACTACTACTTATAGTATTTCAAGAAACATAGGTTCGTGTCCACCAGAGATAGGGGATGTGTGTCAAACAAAAAAATGCAACGATAAATGTTTGAGAGATGAGATTATGAGGATGATAGTCATCCTCATAACCTTCATCTCCCAAGCAGCCATTATTTCAATTTTTTACTTAAAAATCATCCCTTGTATATTTTATGTTTCTTTTACTACTCTTAGCATTATTCATCCCATGTATGACTAATTCTTATAGTATTTCAAGAAACATAAGTGCATGTACACAAGAGATGAAGGATGTGTCAAACAATAAAATGCAATGATAAATGTATAGGATATGAGGTGATGAGGATGAGTTATCTATAACTTTAACCTTTGAATGAATTCATAGGATAACACCTTCCATATTGGATTAATTATTTTCTTAAATTCAATTATTCATTTCCTTCAATATACTGAAATTATTTGAAATAATCAAATATTGAGTTTCCATTATTAGAATTGTCTATAAATTCCACCTTTGATAATTAATATCTTATGTGTTTATTTATTTATTATAAAAAACTAATATTTTATGAATCTAATAGGATTAATATGAATCTAAAATGGATTCATGCTAATCATTTGAAAAAAGAGTATGAAAATGTAGTTAAAGAGTTCGTCAAGTTTGAAAAAGATCGTGCATACGACCCTTCTAAATTCCTATGTTTGTGTTTACATTTTTTTTATTCAATAAAAATTATTCTGGAAGAGTTGTAAGAAAATTTGGTTTGTTATGGAAGAGATCAAAGTTGTAAATTTTTTACTACACATGAGGGAAAACTGAATGTGGACACTGATTGGGATGATACTGCGGTTTATGGATCATTTGATATGAATACCGATGTAAATGATGATGGAGATCACATGGAATAAATTACAATGGAAATTGAAGATGACCTTCGTGATTATCCAAATTTGTTTTAGGATTTAAATAGTTGTGAAAAGAAACCATTTTATATCAGCTTTACTAAATACAAAACATTTTCAGCTATATTGAAGTTATATAATTTGAAATCTAGTAGCAGATGAAGTGACACTAGCTTTATAGAACTACTTCGTATCCTGAATGATATGCTACTAGACGAAAATAAAATACCATGATGAAGATATTATGATAAAAAAAATTATGTTCAATGGTTATGATCTCTAGAAAATCATGTTTTTTCAAATGATTTCATATTGTTTCGCAAGGACCATGAATCACTCAAAAAATGCCCTAAGTGTGGCGTGGATCGATACAAGAAAAATGAATCAAGTCCTTCAAAATTTGTATGGTACTTTCCTATCATTCCATAGTTTAGAAGACTATATAGATGTCAAGAAACCATGAGACAATTGTTATGGCATGCAGATTCAAGAATTAAAGATGGGAACCTAAGTCATCCAATAGATTCTCCTTAGTGGAAGAAAATTGATTACGAGTATCCTGAATTTGTAAATGAGACGAGAAAATTTCATCTTGAGTTATATACATATGGAATAAATCCTTTTGGTTTATAGAGTATTACCCATAGTACATAGACCATTATGTTGTTAAATTATAACATTCTCCCATGGTTATGCATAAAGCTCAAATATATTATATTGCCTCTGCTTATATCTAGACCAAAGAAACCCGGTAATGATGTTGATGTCTATTTGGATCCATTGATCAAAGGTCTATAATTGATGTGGGATACAGGTGTTATAATGTATGATTCTTATAGAAGTAAAGAATTCAAATTGAGTTCCATGTTTTATGGAATGATAAATTACTTCCTTGCTTATGAAAATTTATTAGACTATGGTATTAAAGGAATTTTGGGGTGTCCCATTTGTGGAAAATTCACATACTCAGTTTGGTTGAAACATTATCAAAAGATTGTGTTTTAGGACATTATAAATTTTTACCCTAATTAAATAAATACTGATCTTAGATGAAAAAAATTGATGGGAATA
Source organism: Viscum album (assembly GCA_963277665.1). Lineage (NCBI taxonomy): Eukaryota > Viridiplantae > Streptophyta > Magnoliopsida > Santalales > Viscaceae > Viscum > Viscum album. Next base: position 1,068,696,659 of record OY728121.1, on the reverse strand, counting down.
TCGAACAAGGTACAACACCATCTCCAGTAACGGGCGATCGACTGTACAATAAAGTAAAATATATTGTCACTATTTTTGGAAAACCATTTTTGAAAAACCTTATAAAATCATGTTGTAAGAATTGATAAATTTTATTGAATTATCATATTGGAATTTGTTTGTATGTTTGTAATTTTATTGATGTCATGCATGTAGAAACAAATGTATTTGATAGTGTTATTGGAACATTACTAAATGTTTCTATAAAAATGAATGATGGCATCAAGGCTAGGTTGGAATTGATTGAAATGGGGATGAGGGAAGATTTTTGTACTGGTAAAGGGTAAAAGGTGTGCTTTTCTTCCTCGAATAGCTTACACTCTATCCAGATAGGAAGAATTTCAATTTTTCATTTTTCTTAATAGTGTAAAAGTTCTATAGGGGTATTCATAAAATATCAAGAATGTCGGCTCAATGACTAATTTTAAGTTACAAGGAATAAAATCACACTACTTTCATGTTTTGATACAAGATTTAATGCTTGTTCTTTTATGTTGCATTATACCTCAAAATGTATAAAATACATTAACTAGATTTTTCATCTTTTTAAAATCCATATGTAGTAAATTTATAGACCTAACGAAGTTTTCCATCATGAATATGGAGGTTGCAGTCATATTATGTGAATTAGAGATGTTCCTCCCACCATAATTATTTGATATAATGGTTCACTTTATCGTTCACTTGGTTAGAGAGGTTTAACTATGTGGTCCTGTACATTATAGATTTTTTACCCCATTGAACGCTATATGAAAATTTTGAAAGGGTATGTCAAAAATCGAAGTCGACTATAAGGTTGTATTGAAGAATGATATATTGTTGAATAAGATATTGAATTCTGTACTAATGACCTATCAAATTTTGACAATATCGGTCTCTCAAAGTCTCGTTGTAACGAATTCCTTATGGGAAAAGGGATTTTTGGAAGATTTTTTGTTACAATTATCTTGATAGATTAATAGAAATAACACCTTTACATTTTATATAATAATAAAGATGTTGATCCATACATTGAAACCCATAAAGAAATTCTTAGATATTTAAATTCATTAAGGGATGAAGGATGGATATCAAATAAAAAAATCAATATTTTATAGGATGGTTCCGATATCAAATTTATAATGAGTTATCTAAAAATATGAATTCTTTTGCTGAATGACTTCAATGTCTAGCTAGAGGACAAAATGAAAATTTTATATCTTACACTAGTTTTGTGATCAATGTTTATACATTCTATATAAAAGAACATGATGATTGCAGTATGATGAAAAATAGTGGTGTTACACTTATGTTTGAAGCGATACACGTATCTGGTTCCAAGGATAGAAATCCAATTTATGAAAATATATCATATTTTGGCATTATCTAACAAATATATGAGTTGGATTATACCACATTTGAAGTGCTGATTTTTCATTGAAAATGAGTTAACAATATAATTGTAATGAAAGTTGATGAAATGGGATTCGTGAAGGTGAATTTCAGTATGGAAGGGGGGAAATATGAGACATTTTTAATGGAATCATAAGCAGTGAAAGTATTTTATGTCTCTAATCCAACAAACAAGAATTGGTTGATTTTCCTGCTAGCGACTAAAACAAATGTCAGGTCAGATAAAAATTCAATCGAGGATGACCCTTTTATTGGTAGATCATAATAACTTCATGCTAATCCCAATGTATATAATGTCCTGTACTTCATAGGGGAACACAAAGAGGGGATTTGGATTCTCTATAGAGGAACCAAATACCTGAAACCTTTAAAAAGAGAGAGTTCGATGAGAAGGTAAAAGTGTTTTTAATATACTATGTTTTTTCTCATAATATTATATATTCTATACTTCATTAAAATATTCTAAATTAAATGTTTGAATACTTGTGCAGACAATTTATTCTACCCATGATGATATTACCAATACCTCATAAGAAAAAACTATAGTGAAGGAAACCCTTTGGAAAGATGTAAAGGTAATATTACGATATATTTTCTCTATTTTACTAAAAAATTATATAATGGACCATTAATTTAATTTTCATTATTCCATGCAGTGTTAATTTATTTTAAAATATTCATATCCATCTATCATTCCTTTTCAAGAAGAGAAACAATGCTACCTATGCTCAATCACAAAGGTAATCTAGATATTTTCACAGTAAAATCATTGTCCATAGAATTAATATATTATTTCATATTTAGGTTTAATTTATTTCTTTTTAGTATCAATAACATTATAATTTTTTTTATATAGGTGGATTATTTTGTTATATTTAGGGTGGTATATCCATCTTTCATGTCTTTCTGCACTTCAATCTGACACATTGTGTGACTGGTATGACTCCAAGTGTGTCTTTATTTAAAATTGACATCAATTTTAGTAAAATGGACAACTGGCTAACTCAAAACTGATAAAATGAACTCGTATTGTTTTTATACTTTATTACCATGATCCATAAGTCATTTTTGATGTGTAGAAATCATTCTCACCTCAATCTAATACATGATGTTCCTGATATGACTTAAAGTGTTTGTTATTAGTTTAAAATTGACATTTTAGTTAAAAAAGTGTCACTCACTAAAAAATGATCAAACACACTCATATTTTCATAATAATTTATTAAAAAAATTTATAATTAATTTTTGAAATGTAGGAATCAGTTTTACATCAAACCGATACACGATGTGATCGAAATGAATCAAAAGTGTGTGTTTCCAGTTTAAAATGATATTTTAGTAAAAAAGACAATTGACATACTCAAAACTAAGAAAATGCATTTGTATTATTTTTATACTTCAAGAAAATTATCCATATGTCATTTAAGACCTATTGGAACCAGTCACACCTCAATTCGATGCACGGTGTGATCGGTATGACTCTAAGTGCATCTTTTTATTTAAAATTGACATCAATTTTAGTAAAATGGACAACTGACCTACTCAAAAATGACAAAACACATTAATATTATTTTAATACTTTAAGAAAACATTCTATAAGAAATTTTTTATATGTAATATTCAACCTCACCTCAATCTAATACATGATGTGCCTTGTATGGTTTAAATTGTTCGTTGTCAGTTTAAAATCGATATTTTAGTTCAAAAAGTTTCACTCACTAAAAACTGATCAAACAGGCTCAAATTTTATTGATAATTTAGTAAAATGACTCATAAGTAACTTTTGAAGTGTTGGAATCATTTTCACAACAAACCGATACACAATGTAATCAGAATGATTCAAAAGTGTGTGTTTCCAATTTAAAATGACATTTTAGTAAAAAAGACAAATGACGTACTCAAAACCAAGAAAATACATTTAGATTATTTTTATACTTCATGAAAATGGTCCAAAAGTAATTTGAGACCTTTTTAAATCATCCTTACCAAAATCTGACACATGGTGTGACCCTTATGACTCCAAGTGCATTTTTTATTTAAATTTGATATCAATTTTAGTATAATGGACAACTGACCTACTCAAAACTGAGAAAATGAATTCGTATTGTTTTGATACTTTATAAAAATGATCCATAAGTAATTTTTGATGTGTATGAATTATTTTCACCTCAATATAATACATTATGTGATCATTATGACTTAAAGTGTCCGTTATTAGTTTAAAATCAACATTTTAGTTCAAAAAGTATCACTCATTGAAAACTGATCAAACACGCTCGTATTTTCTTTATAATTTAGTAAAATGATTTATAAGTCATTTATGATGTGTATGTATTGGTTTCACATAAAACCAATACATAATGTGATTGTAATGAGTCAAGATTGTGTGTTTCCAGTTTAAAATTACATTTTAGTAAAAAAGACAACTGACGTACTCAAAACTGAGCAAATGTGCTCAGATTTTATTTATATTATTTCTAAAATAAGAATTATTTTCTTATATAGGTGTTTTATTTTTCTCAAGCATGTTTGGTTTTTTTGGAAATAGTATTATTTGGGGTCAGGATTAAAAGGCAAAGGAACATTGATGTTTTTGAATGTATGTAATAATTTGTATTTATGTAATTGTATAAAAAATGTATGAAATGTTTATAATATAGTGTTTTTTTGTATTTGTGTTTTAAATTTCATTTAATTTAAATTCTGTATTGTAAATTATTTTTTTGATATCTGGTGTGTTTCTGGTGTTGCGGTATGTTGTTACAGCACATTGTAGTGGTGTTGTAGTGTGTTGTTGCAGCATACTGCAATATAGCCTTTTATCAGTGCTTTTAAAAGCACTGATAAAGGACATATTTATCATTTCTCAAAAATAAATGATAAAATACCATATCTTTTATTCTATCTTAGTTATTGATTTCTTTTTTAGCTCTAATAAAGTCCATTTCTAGTGCTGTTAAATGCCTATTTTGTAGTAGTACAATATTTTTCATATTATTTATTTTTGTAACTCCTTAAAATATTATTTAAACATGTTAAAATAATAACATCAGTATATTCCATATAATTATATTTTTTTATGTTAATTTCATAACCTATATCTATCTCCTCTTCCATCAAATGGGAAATGAAATTGTCATTCTTGTGTACGGTGGACTACCGCCTTGTGAATCGATATAATTTGTTTTCCATCACCTCCTTTCATGGATGGTTATAATGATGAATTTAATATATACATATATATATATTATTCATGACATATTTATATTTTTTTAAATCTAATATATCATCTTATTTCTTACTATTCCATCCATTGAAAAATAATAATGTTGTTCGTGTGTACGTGTGGATTACCACCTCCACAAAGCGATGTGATTCATTTTTCATGACCACATCACATGGATACTATATATGAGTTTATTTAAATAAATAATATTATATTTATTATATAATAATAATTTTATAAATATAAAATTATATTTACCTTTTTTCCCTCATGATCTTTGAGAAATGAAAATGTTACTCATGCGTACGTACGGCCTACCGTCTCTATGATTGTAACATAATTCATTTTTCATAACCATGTTTCATGATTAGTTTTAAAATTATAATTAATATATAAAAATGATAATTATTACATTATTATTATAATGTATATTATGAAATAATGGCCCCATTGGCCATGGTCAGCATATTGAATCCGTTTTGAAGTTATGAACCAAACATCCTCAAAATACCTGACATGGACATAATCAATTAAGTAATTAAATATTTCATTAAAATAATTGAAATAAATGTTTAAAATATAAGTAATTAACCCTGTAAAAGGTTTTTAAGAAATAAAATAATTGATATAAGTTTATTATACATGATTTAAAGTACATACATGGCAAGTTTTGACTCGAGGTAAGGAATTTTGTCTCAATTTCCTTTCATTGAGGAATATTTTAAATGTTGTGCACCTAATTTATTTTCAATGGTGTATATAATTCCATTAAACATGTTATATCATGAATACTTAATAATTTATGGTATTTTAAGTTGTAATTAAAATTATTTCATCCAAGGGGATTTGACATGAAAGTCACCAAGTGGTGCGGGGTTTCTTAACTCAATTTTCATTCATTTTGTTATACTTCTACTTAATTGAATTTGTTATAACATGATTATGTGGTAATTGATATCTAAATTGATTTATTATTAATTTATGCTTTTTTATGAGGATTAAAATATGTTCACATGATCTATTCATGGATTAATTATCACTTCAAAAGTTGTGACCTTCACAAGGGTTTTCATTGTCTCAATCTCATTTTCTTAAGACATTTTTATATCATGCACCATGATTTAATTTTATGGTGTACATAATTACTCATGAATATATTTTGATATATTAATTCATGAAATCTATGGTATTTACATATATATATATCATACTCTTGATTTCAATGAATTTTGATTCAAAATTTACCAAAGTGGTAAAGGCTTTATGTTATAATCTTCTTTCTTTTAGAGATTTTTTGTGTTCAAGCATCCTTTGGGGAAATAAAATTATCTCATTTTATTGAACCACATTTCTTTTCTTATCCTCTAGTTATGAATCTAGTTTACATGTTGACTTTTCATTTCCACCCTAATTGATTAAAGAAACATCAAGAAAGTTTTTGTAGGTGATATTGATCGTGTATATTCTTTTAGATTGAGAATTGTTCTATTCTATAAACATGTTTTCTAAAATATTAGTATTCAAAATTTAATGATTTATTAAGGTCAGTTTATAGTATCTTTTAATTTATTTTAAAATTTTTAAAATTTAATTTTTCTAAAAGTTTTCTAAACAAGTTGTTTTTGACTTTTTAAAAAAATGTGAAAGGAATGTTTTCTTTTAACGTATACATCATGAAGGAATTTTCCCATCATCATTACCATTATTTGATTTTAGGCTTCCTTTATAAGTTTCCATGTTTATTTTCAAATAAAATATTTTTTCTAATATTTTGTAAATTTTTATAAAATATTACCTAAAGAAAAGGGTATTTTCAATTGTTTTCAAAGAAATGTTTTAAATATTCTTTTAAAGGTATTTATATCTATGTCATCATACTTTAATGATTCCTCTAATTCATTGGGATTATGATCTTATAATACCATACATATTATTTATTTGGATGACTTACAATGATTTTTTTAAAATATATTATCATGAAACTCGTTTCTTCTCCATAGGTTAACCAAGCTATAAAGGAATTATGGTTTCTTTAAAGCGTGTTATGTTCAAAAGTGTAAGATTATAAATGTTTTATTCATGAAAGGTACTTAGGAATTGTTGATTATAATGGGTGATCCCAATATATCTTATGATGATGGGTGATCCCAATACAAGTTATATGATGGGTGATTCTGATACATCTTATACAATAGGTGAGCCCGATATAGCTCTCCAATTCATTAGGTAATGGTCCTTGTCTTTTTAGATAATAATGATAGAGTTAACTAGGGTTGTTTCTCCTATGGATTTAACTAGGATCCGGTTATTTCTGACACAAGTTTAACATAAGTTAGTAAGATAATGTTCCAAGATACCAACACATTTTATTTATGCTTGGTATGAGTTTTAAATGGTTCCTTTGATCCGGATTGATATCACATGGCTCATGATTATTGATTCTTATATGAATCTTATATTATGTTAAATATTTATTCCTTGTATCGGGTTTTATGATATAGGTTTTTATGGGTGTGAATTATCTTATGTTGTGTTCATGAACTTTGATTATGTCACCATACCCTTATGCTCATATTATTCTCTCTGATGAGATTCAATTTTTAAAATTTATGTTTACCCTTACTGGGAATTTGAGATCACCCTTCTTATGTTTTCCTTTTCATGGGTTATGAATGAAGGTATTAAGTATGATATATATAATAATGTTACTATATGTAAATAAGTAAGTGGGAGATGGTGTAGATCTTTATGAACCTATTTTTTATGTATCCAAGTAGTTATGAGTTTTTCATAATTCTCCAAAACTATAAACTTAAAATGTCCTTGGGTATGTAAATGATCTAATATTTCAGTTTGATGTTATATGTTTTAAAGGTTTGTAATTTGGTCATGTGTATTGGTATCAAATCCATAAATGTAAATATTATGTTTTAAGCAGTAGATTCAGGGAGTCCGGGTCTAGGTCTGTTATATACAATCTAATCACGAGGTTCCATTATCGACTACAACACTGCTACAACCTCATACATCAACACATCACCACTACCTCACACTAACTACCATTCACTGTCACCTTTAACCATAAAACATTCCAATCCCACCATTTCCACACAACAACCACACGAATGTCTTACAATTCACCATTTCATAGTTTATTACCACTTCCACATAAGTTAATCATTTACCATGTTAAATTCTTTAAAAAATTTAATTTCAACAATAAAATCTTAATGTAACCATTATTAGTTCACAACACTTATATTTAAATTACCATGTATAAATCATCCATCTCATTTAAATTATTAAGCATTGCATCAACACATCTTTTTCTCTTCATTTAATCATCATAACCCATTACCATTCCAATTTTAAATTCATTCATTTATTAATCATTATTTTCGAATCTCAAGGAAACTACCAAAATTTAACCCTAAATTCCTCATCACACCTCTACATTAATAACCATTCCAACCACCCACAACATCACCTTCACCACTTCCACAATAAAAACCAAACCGTATCACATCAATAGAATCAAATGATCACCATAAAACACATCATCATCTAGTCCACTACAATAAACCAAATTTACTAATACAAAAACAATACAATCATATACACACATCAATGTCAACAAGGTAATCTATCATAGAAATAACATTCTTCAACATTTAATTATCATATTTTAAAATTCACTAATTAACAACAATTCCAGGTTTTCTACTTTTTCATTACATTAACTTATTTAAATTATTTAATAAATTCCAACATCTGATAATATATCCATAAAAAATTGTAATTACAATATCATACTAACACAATGATCAACTAATAAAGAATTAACAATAACAGGGAAACATATAAAAACATGCTCGCTACACTTACCCTTAATTTTATTCAAATTTAGTTTATTATATTCATTAGTTAAATTCATACTCTTCACCAAAATAAAACAATAAAATGATAATTATATATAATAATAAAATATAAATTTTGAATCTCAAACCTCAATTGAAGATTCAATAATTGCAACATGGGAATGGAAAGAGAATTATGATCAAACACCACCAAGATTTTGAGAGAAACCCTCAACAACCTATGAAACACCATCCTCCATAAATTTTTCAACAAAAATAAAAAAAAATCAACACTTATTATTACTTTACAATAAGAAATAATAAGGAAACAATGAAGAAATAATGAAGATAAATGCACCATGGATCATAACTGATCGATCGCATGAATTGTGAGGATTAATATCCACTAAAATCATCAAATATCACCAAAACTATGGCTCAGAGAACATAAGTTTCAAGATAGATATAAGTAATAAAAATAAGAAGATATATGACATTTAATTTATAATAAAAGTATGAGGGACACTGCCATGGCATGGTGATATCTTCACCATGGCATAGTCAACTCGATTAAAGGAGATTTAAGATTTTTGGCCTTGAAAACAACCATAACCCCCATTAAATCACTCAGCTAATTCACTATAGGTATTTTTTTTTACTTATTCCATGAAATATTCCATAGACTATGACTTTTTTCCCTCTCATCTCACCTTGATCCTCAACTGCTACGTTATAGAGTTATCGAGTTTCGTCATTTACACCTGCCTTCAAGACACCACCATGGGTAAATGTTCTCTTGAACATGGAATAGATCCACCATGACACCCAAAACACATGTTTTCCACACATTCAATAGCTTATAGGGATTTCACCAAAGGCCACACCTACCAAAACAAACACCTCCATGCCACAAATTACCACTGTGATATAGGCCCCTCCAAAATAGCCATTTACGGCCCCTAAATACACAACCTTTAGTAAATGATCAACTTACCATGACCATGGTGATATCATCACTCATCCCAAGTCTCAAAACAGTATAATGGATTGCACCACACTTTTTTTGGATCCCAAAACCCATTTTCACTACTTTCTCCACCTTCAATGCCCCAAAAATGCTAAGTAATTCTCCATAGAAGTTTGGGAATCTACATTAATAAATTAACTTATCTTGGGAACCATATATAGTTCTAGTTTACTATATTAACACTTCAATTGATGATTATGATGCACCATGGATTCCTATTATAGAGTTTCACTATTTTATTATTTCATATGAAGAGCCTACACTAATCCTTGACATGAGTAGGTTGTGACTAGGGGGAATTATAATTTTATGAGAAATTAGATGGATTATACTTGAGAATGAGGGTTTGTACTTAGACGTGCTATCTATTATTGGGAAGGTCATAATTATAATTAGTGTTTAAATGTAACAGGAAGAATATTGAACTTTAATCATCATTGAAAATTTGTTATATTTTATGTATTTTTTATAGAAACACATTGTTCTTATTTAGTTTTAATTATATTTGGTTATTCCTTATGAATGAATAAATGTTGTTTAATTTATCATGATGAAGTGAATTCCATTATGTTAACCTAAATTCCAAAATTTTATGCCTATAAATCATAATCCCATAAAATATATACTTATATGATTGTAAATTATTACTCATTTACTAGTAATTCAAAACTGCTTAATCATTGCCTTATAAACAAGAAATAGTAACATTGATATCATATATGGATATGGAGGATATTCTCATGATCATGATGCAAATATCTCTTTATCATGTGACTCATTGGTGAGTAATATCATTCCACAACTAAAGGTGCAGGGATCCTACCATTTCCATCACATTTCACCTCTTACATTGATCATTCCCCATCTTTTACATGCTAACTTTTATAGTATATCTATGTGTAATTTTCATATTCAGGGACCACCAGCATATTTTAGTACTCTTCGAGTGATGGAGTTAGGGAAATATACTTTGTATCTACTAAAGGGATATATTTCCATCACTTTGAAGGATTTGTTGTTTATGTAAAGCCTCCATATTGAGGGTATCATAGTGATACAATAGATAGTGAGAAATTGGTCTGCTCTGGTGGATCGGTAATTAGGCATAGGGATTAGAGATTTTGATGGGGCTATAGATGACAATAATTTTTTCATGACATGGATCGATAAAAACTTCAATCATTTGGATAATGATACTAATAGAATCACTATTTTGAGATACACATGTGCATATATTTTATGACTCATTGGAAGTATCTTGTGCACTGATCGCTCTATAATGTCCATTCATCTTATGTAATTACACTTACTTAAGGATTTGGATCAGATATATAGATATTGTTAGGGATTATCTTACTTAACATACATGTATAGTCACTATGTATGGAATTTATCTCTAATCATAGACAAATTATAGGTTGTGTTTTCCTCATATAAATATTTATATGGGAACATATCCCTTAAATTTGTCCTCGTATTACTATGGCATTTCCTATGTAGTTGTTGCATGATTTTCCATATTAATTATGGTATGTTTACACAATTTTTTATTAAAATTAATATTATTAAATTATTATTAATAAAATAAATTTTTAATAATAATAAAATTAGGTAGAGTTAGGCCCATCTCAATGTCCATGCTGCTAGATATGGTGTACATAGATAAAAAACTATGTTTAACAGTCTTCGATCAGAATATGTATATGAAATTTTAATTTATTTTTTCAAATTTTAATTTATGCAAATAAATGATTCCTTTTATAATTTTTTTAATTCATATGTTTTCATTTTATGTTTCATGTATGTCATATAGTGAACATCTTTTTTATGAGTATTTTAGCATACTACATGGTGATGATTCATGTCATTATATGTGTGGTGCCTCTATTCCATTATTAAATCATTGAGTGGAACTACATTTTATGTGTTATGAGGTGGTTTGGGTATATGAATTATATTCCCAATCCTCCTAGATATCTTATGATACTTCATTCCCTGAATATATCAAGTAATCAGGATTTCAATTGGAGGTGCTTCCATACACCATATATCGAGATGTGGGATAGACATGAGGAGTCTCATTTATAAGGTACACCCATGATATGCCTATATTTATCTAGTTAATTGGATTGTGAAGGATGGTATAGAATAAAGTCATTGTTATATCTTATGTGACATAGGAAAGGCCTTCACAGCTTGGTAATGAATTTTTTTATATTATATTATTTTTTATTTGTTAATTATATCTAATTGTAGTTTCTTTTATTTATAGAGTGATCATGTCACACATATCATATGCATATATATTCCTGAAGAAGGATTGGTATCTAACCAGTTTTCCTTTCACACATCAATAGTAAATCTATGATAACCCATTGATGACATGTATCATAGTATTTTTTATTATGTTCTATAGGAGGAAAAAATTGAGTGGGGTTAGTTATTTGCTCCTCCAGCAAGTGATGTAGACTGGCCATGATGATGATGTATATGTTGTATTAGTACTCATGTTATTCTATTGGTTTAGCTTATAAAGGTTATATTTTCATTATCTTAGATACAACATGTGGCTATTGAGACTCGTGAGGATTCTTCTTAAGATTATGTCACACTATCTTTTACTCTCATGACATGTTTAATAGTATTAGCTAGGAATACTGATTGGATAACGCCTAATTTATTTCAATTACACATGGTTGTCATATGTTCCTGTATTAACAATCATCATATTTCTAGATGGGTGAATTTTTTGACCAACAATAATATTATTTCCATGTGAGAGAGGGTTCTGACCAGCTGATGATTTGAGACAACCATGATGATGATATAGATGTTGTATCAATCCATATGTTATGCTAATAGTTCAGTCTATATAGGTTCTATTTTTATCATCTCAGATACAACAAATGATTATTGAGACTTGGGTGCACTATCTCTTCCTCTTTCAGTATATACAATAGTGTTATCCGAGAATAGTAACTAAAATATATTTGACTCCCCATTTCATTTGAGTATACATGGTAGTTAGAAGTTTGTTTCTCAACAACCATCATCTTTCCACACTGATAAAGGATCTAACTAGCAGTCATCTTCTTTCCATGTGGGAGAAGGTTTTGAATGATATTCATCATTGTTTAATGTGATAGAAGGTTCTATACATGTGACTATGAATCCCCTACTAGTTTCATGAGAGGACATAAATGAAGCTTTTGGACATGTACATGAAAAATAAGAAGATCTAACATTTTCATTGGATATCCCACTATGATGACATCAAAAGAGTAAATTTTTATGCATTATTTGCATACCCAGATGCAAAAAATATCCCCCCTAAACATCGATTTAGAAATCATTAATGATTACATCGTTGATAATTCAATTAAAAATCATATATAAAAGTAACTTGGTTTCCATGTTTTTATTCTTTCATAATTCCAAATTCTAAAATTTAATCTATACTATTTTTTTAAAAAAAATCTTTTTAACATATCATGTCACTCTCAATTTAATAGTGTTAAAATATTTACAGAAATTATTTTTGACTATTGTTTACAATTAATAAATTGTATAGTTTTTTTAGATATTTATTTACATATTTTTTACTTTTTACATTTTAATGAAAAATATAAAAATTAAAAACTTACATATCTCATAAATTAAAAAAACAAAAACTAATTTCTTATAAAATATTTAAATAAAAAAATTTATAATATATAAAATATGTGTGAGCATGAATAATAAAACAAATAATATAATTATAAATTAAATAAAACTTTAAATTATATGAATATTTTATTAAATCATTGTTTATAATATAATATAAAAATGTATAAACAAATCAAAAATATAATTAAACTATTTTTGAAAAAATAAAGTACATCACATGAGTTAAAAAAATTAAAATAGGTTATGAAAACAATGTCTATTTAAATTTAAAAAAAATGGTTTTTGAAACTCATATGATAAATGCTTATTAAAAATATTTTTCTACTATATTTTTCAAAAAAATGACAATAATTCTAGGTTTAAAATTTTATGAAAAAATAGTATTAAAGGTGTTGAGGCACCAGATGCCTTTGACAAAGGTGTTAGGGTTTTTAATGTTTTTTCCCAAAAACTTTGGTCAATGGAATTTCAATACTTAAAGCCTTCACCGAAACCCAAAAAAAATTATACTTTATATAATTTTAAATATATATGTTTATATATTTAAAAAAAAAATTGTAATATATATATAATAAAAAAAATAGAATAATTTAACTCTCTCTATATCCATAATTACAATAATTAAAGTAGTCTAGAATTATAACAAAAACCTTTATCAAGATGTCTCTTTTATAAGGGGGTGCCTTGGAAATCATTATGGATTTGCAATGTAGGATTCAGCTTCCCCCTTCAAGGGTTTTGTAAGAGTCTAATAACGATTATTAGATCAAACAGAAGTGACTAAAACCCAAATATGAGGATATACCATGCAATATAATATGAAACTGCATAAAATAATGAAATTAATAAATACTGTAAATTTAGAGTACCTTACACCAAAGATCCACTACATCATCCACAAACTTCATTGCATGGGTTTGATAAAGATCACTGAGTGGAAAAAACATCCCACCACCATGGTGTATCCATTAGATAAACTAAATCATATAATGTTCAGATGGGATTAACCTTTTGTCCACGGTTTTCTAATACCTTTATATTAAAAAGAATAATATTTAATAGAGATATGGATTTGTGGTACGTTACGTCAAGAATAAAGGAATTCCCCATACACTTCCATCGCAAGATAGTAGTTAAATATGAAATCAAGGATACTCCTTGATTATACTCTCATTTATTAATGTGTTGAAATGCATGAATAATACCAAGACCAGTTTATGCATCATATCAATTTACTCCCTATCATTTCATCCCATGAAACAGTTCATTAATGATAGATTATATGGAGTACTATACTAAATGGTAACCATTATCATTCGGTTTCATATACGTTGTGTGAAACAATACACCCTATTTTGCATGAAAATCATAACTTTCATGAAATAAAATTTAGATCATAATTATATCATATAAAAATATGGCTTTAGGACATATATCTTTCAATATCACACTTACACTAAAGCTTAAAATACTATGTTTCATTTCACCATAAACAATAACTTGTGAAACCATATACAAAAATCCTTTTGTATATCTTCTAAAACACTTTTGGAAAGTTATCATTAACTTCACCTTGTATCACATCATATGAAATACCATTTGAAAAACCATCCAAAATACTTTTGGATTAACTCTAAAACAATTTTAGAGAAACTCTATGAGTCAAACTCAATCCCCATTCAGTCAACCACAAAGTGTGACCCCACATGAATTTATAGCGTTGATAATAAATATGAATCTATGGATCCATAAGTGTGAGAAAAATAGTTTCCTCTAGCAAAGAGTCAATGTTACTCAATATATAATGGGATATGGAATGATCTCAATAAAATACATGTATCTTTGTACCTTTGTCCACTAGTCTATATCATATGAAAATCTGAATTCTAAAATTTTCCCTTTTTACAAGAAATTGAGTGACCATGGGACACAAATCATGTCAATTCGATATATCCAATTCATCTGTTCTTGACTCTATAAGTGTAGACTAATCTGATCAATGAATATATCACATGTAATTCATCCTTATAGATAATCACATAACATATCCCTTATCTGGATAGATATATAATATCTAGGTGTGGGCACACACTCCAGCAATTTATCTCAATCAAGGGACCATATTTCGTACTCATTATATGTGAGGAAAAATACCATCTTGGTTAATCTCCAACTGACAACATGATCAGAAACATACTCAACCACCTCCGTATTATCTAAGTCAATATATATACTTTCGTAAGTAGGGTATCAAAGTATGAAGTTTCTTAAGATAGGTATCTCATCGTCCTCAGTTAGTGCGGACTCAAATATGATCTATTCATACCTAGTATACCAAATACATCTATATGACACTCCATGAGGTATGATTAGTAGGTTATCCAGTACACATAAATAATCTTATTCATTGTTTTGTTCCTAATGAGCATATTCTATATCTATATACAAGAATCCTAATCATCCTACCTTAACTATTTTTATAACCTGTAATAATCCATGATGAACATCGATTAGAGATAAACTCAAAGTCACACTTTTCAAGGTCAATTATCATTATACTTCATGAAATATATATATATATATACACATTTATGTATCCAATATGAAAGAATGATAATATGGAGGTTAAATTTTAATATAATGCCTTTTGATATTCCTAAACTCTTTAAAAAAAATTTATGAAGCCAACATAACAACTAGTTAATCATATCATATATGATAAATATCTAGATCAGCCTTATTTTTGCTACAATTTTTGGGTTTTTTTAACACATTACATCAAATATAATCCATTTCATGTCTTTATGTGACCATATAATAAAACTCTATAACTAAACTCTTTAGTGAGAAAAATGTATGAAGTAATCCACTTTGAATAATGTTGAGGCTTAGGAATCATATTCCTAATTGTTAAACTTATTGAATATATTCAAACATCTTAACTTCACAACATCAAATGTTATGATGTCAACTTTTCTTTTCTACTTATAACTCTTTCTAAGTTGATCATCATCGTCTTGAGAAACCTATTTCATCAAACTTTTTACATGAAATAATGTAACTACTTACATTAATGTTTACTAATACATCTTAACACTTATAGGATATTAAGTAAAATTCACTTGAAACTTAGAGTGGTATAATATTTTATTTGTTAACTTTTAACTTCTTTAAGTCAAAATATACTCCCACTAGCCTCTTATAAATTATATTCTCTTCAGAATATCTTTATAAGATATACAAACCCTTTTTTGTTAGAGAATAACATTTTTTTTTAGTAAGAACATTTAAAAAATAAACTATTATTTCCATATCATATATGGTATTCTATGTGTTTGGTATTTTTTCATTTAAAATAATAATATATTAAAATATGCCACTAATGGGTGGTGGGAACACATTCCCGTATATTTTAAAAACTAGCTGGATAAATATTTTATCCTGGATAAAATAATTTTATCCATATATTCTTCTCAAAACATGTTATAAAAATTGATGAATCATAAACCATGTGTATACAATTAATCATCGCATAATTTTTCCTAAAAACTCTTTGTAATAAAAACAACTTATCTTATCATATAAGGAAAATGAGATAAAGATACACATTTTTAATTTGATTCATTTAAGCATGATAAAATCCTTTACATTCAAATCCTTGATATGGTAACTATTTACTTCATCTCATGAATATAAACTAAATTCTCAATAAATTATTCCTTTTATTTTAAACTCCTATGTATTTATAATCCTTTTTAAAATATATATTCGGTATCACATACCTTTTAGAATTGAATAATTAATTTATATAACATTTATATCTGGCATAGACATTCCATAGAGTTTCATAAACTCTTTCAATTATATCTTAGATAATACAATCATATTGAATTATTAATATTTCTTTTTAAAAACCCTATGTTTTAAAGACCTTGACTGGATTATTGATGAAACATTTTTGAATATTTAAACCAACTTTTCTTCTTCTAGTTTGAACTTTTACCAACATGTGTTGTCTATAAAATTCTTTAAAACCTTGATATTATATGCCTACTTCATTTTTATATTACCAACACTTTCAGAATATCAGGTAAAAATTATTTAAACTAAATTATATTGTCAGAACATCTCCAAATATGAGAATAGGATAAATTCCCTAACCATAACAATCCATTTTTAATAACCCCTTAAATCATGTTATAGAATTAAAAAAATCATAACTATAAGTATCAAAAACACCTCATCTGATTTTATTAAACAACAATTGTTTTCATGATCTTCCCAAGAGAAAAATGAGATAATACACATCTTATAAAAATCTCATACAAGCTTGAAGTATCTAAGTTATAAATGCAGTAACTCCTTTTACCCATTACTTTAAAATAAAATTCAAGCTCCAATTATTTTCATATTTTAACCTTAATTATATTTACAACACTTTGTAAAACATACAATTGAGATCATATATCTATCATAATAATAGAATTGATTTATATAAAAAATAAATTTTTAAATAAAGCTTTAGTCTCATAGTGTCATCAACATATTCAATCATATTGAATATCATTTTACATACCCAATAATATTGAGTATATAAGACTAAAATTTGATGTACCTGGTCATATTGAGTGAAGACTAATATTCCTTTTGTAATTTTACATATAATGCCTTTGAAATATTAAATAAATAACTCTATGATTCCATAAGTATCTAGATTAATAATCTATTGAACAATTTCAACACTTGGTTTCTAAGGAATGAACTATTATAACATATATAATTTTTCTTAATAATTTTTGTTAAATCACCAATCATGCTTAAGAATTTTTCATAAGTTATTAGTCTTAAGAGATACTTACATTAAGCTTATCCTTGTCAAGTACTGATAAAAAAATTAACTTGATGATGATAATGATATAATGTAAATTATAAGCTTTTATTATATGAGTATCATATATTATTAACCATTCAATAAGTAATTTTATTAAATGGGATCTCACTAAAATGATGAACCTATTTTAAAAATCCATCATACCCATTAGTGGTCCAAGATCCATATTTCACTAATATATAGGTCAATTTGTAATTTCTCCCCTTTTTAGATATTTAGGTATAGAATCATCCCAATCGTATCATATATGACTCTTGGATGGTTGATCTCACAACTCTTTGTCAAATCTATCATATGGATATACTCAAATCTATTCCTCTGGTAACCTAATCCTATTGGGGTTTCCCAACTAGTGTAACCCAAAGCAAACACCAAAAACAATCTAATAAGGGATAATCTAGGGGATCCCAAATTTAGCATGACCTACCCAATAGGACAATCCATAGTCACTTATTATTTACTTTAATTACAAAAGATGCTATAGGGAAACCCAAATTTAGTATGACCTACTTAGTTAGATGATCAAGGTCTTGACAAGTGCTGCTTTGGAAGGAATATCATACTTAGTATTTGAAGGTGATTTTAATATCACCATATTACCTCATGTTATTACCTTTATGTATGAATTCTTATATTAATTTATTTTGGAATCATATTCCCTCCACCAAACCAATATGTTCAAACCATATTGATGTGTAACTCTTAACCCAACCTAAAAGTTTGTGTTGCTTATCCAGAAATAGAATACAGACATTTTCATACATATCCAAATTCATCATATTCATAAGGTATATGAGTACTTCATGTAAAGGCATAGAGTTATATGATATTGATAATATTCACTTGAGTAAGCATGGAGCAACAGATATCCAACCACATTCACCGACCTAGATAAGACACAAGTCTCCAGGTAGGTAGGTATTCCGACCCCAATTCCTTATACCTATTGATACTTTACTCAAGAGAGAATTCAATTTATCATAAATCTAAAACCTAATATGAAAAAACTGTATTCAATTACTAAATTCAAGCTAATAACTTCAATTGCAAACTGATGTTATGGTATATGAACAACTAAATTCATTCTGGAGTCATTCCAAACAAGAAAATGAAAGGATCTATCCTAGAAGAGGCTTAATATTTTAAACTAAATAATACATTACTCATCATATAAAACTTTTATAACTATGAATAAAATAGGTAATAACTTTTATATAATTGAACAATACAGATACTTAAACATGAGATAAATAGTTATGAACAATTTATAAATAAAAACAAATTATTAACTCTTTTATAATTTTTATTCTTTAATATTATGAACATTCCATAATTTTAAATATAAAAATTTTATATTCATTCCAATATTAACTCTTTTATATTAATCATTATATGGAATTTCCATTTTTAAATATAAGATATTATATGAATTATAAACAATTTAGAATTAAATTTCTATTATGTAAACATTTTACATAATCTAAATATCATATACTTATTCATTATTTAAAAATTAATCATATTAATCATCAAAACACTTTTTATGTGAATTAAATAATATCGAAATAAGTCCCCCTTTTATTTTGAACAATTAAAAAGAATTAATTATTAACAATTTATAATTTAAATATAACCATTTTATACTATGATATTATTTCATAATTCATAGACATTTATAAATTATTTCTTATGATTTATAAATAAACATTTTTATTTATATATCATAAAAATTTCCATATAATTTGTTTAAAATGAATTTAAAATATTACAATTAAATACTTGGGGATAAAATGTTTCATAAACATTTTATTGATTATAATTAATTTATAAACAATTAATCTATAAACCTTTTATAAATTAAAATATCTCAAAATAACTTTTATAATGATTTATAAACATTTTATAAACCATATAAATCATTTTAAATGTTTAATTTTTTTAATAATTTTAAAACAATTTTGATTATAGTTGCACATAGGGGTATTCCCGCGTAAGGGTAAAGCCTCCCACCCTTACGCATGATGTCTGAAAGCCATTGCGTAAAGGTATGTCATCACTTACCTTTACATAGATTAAGTATAATGTGTTTTGTAAAGGTAATTCAAATATTACCTTTAAGAAACTCATTCTATATAAGGGTAAAATGATATTACATTTATGTAAATGCTTCACGTAAGGGTAGGTCTCATTTACTTTTACATGGACTTCTAGTACTGTTGAGTAAGGTTACTACCTTTAAGCAAACCATTTTCATAAAGGTAACAAAGAGGTTACCCTTAAGAAGACCTTATGCATAAGGGTATCACATAAGGTTGAGTGGTCAGTTTCCTTTATGTAACCCTTTTAAAAATTCAAGTTCCTTTACGCAGCCCTTATTTCATGTAAGGGTAAGTTGTGATTACCTTTACACAGACCACTCTCCATAAGGGTAATTACTATGTTACCCTTACTCATCTCAACTATTTAAGGGTAAGGTGTTAGATGCATTTACATAGCCCAGCTACATAAGGGTAAACCCTTTTATGAAATCAAATTTTTAGAAACATAAAACGACTTTGTTTTTCAATTCTTCTTCATTTCAAGCATGATTTCATAAATATAATGCATAATTTCCCTTTGATACAATTGAAGGGTTTTGTAAGAGTAATAATAATTATCAGATCAAGTAGAGGTGACTAAAACCCAAATCCAAGGATCTCCCATGAAAGATAATATGAAACTGTGTAAAATGATAAAATGGAGAAATAATGTAAATCTGGTGCACCTTATATCGAATAGCCATTATATCATCCACAAAATCCATCACATGGGTTTCATAAATATTACTAAGTGGAAAAAGCATCCCACCTCCATGGTGTATCCACGGGGTTAACCAGATCATCTGATGTTTGAATGGGATTCACCTTTTCTCTATAGTATGTTAGTACCTCTATATGAAAAGGATGAATATGAAAGAGAGCAATGGGTTTGTTGGAGGTTTTTTCTAGCATAAAGGAATTTCCCATACATTGTCATCGCATGATAGTAGTTAAATAGAAAATCAATGACACTTCTTGATTATCTTATCATTTATTCATGCATTGAAACACATGAATAAATACAATGGTCAGTTCATGAATCATATGCATTTATATGTATCGTTTCATCTCATGAAATGGTTAATGATAGATTATGTGGAAGACTGTATTGAATAGTAACTATTATCATTTGGTTGCATATATAGATGTGTGAATTGATACACCCTATTTTGCATGCAATACAAATTAGCTCATAATTATATCATATACAAATATGGATTTAGGGCATATCTCCTTCACCCATTTCCTGTGCAGGAATAAAAATATATTATTATTAATAACACTTTATTAATAATTAGTAATTAATCAATAATTAACTAAAAATTATTAATAATTATTAATTATTAATACTAATAATTAACTAATTATTAATAACTAACAATTTTTAATTAAAAATCAATAATTATTATTAATCAGTAATTATTATTAATTAATAGTAATTATTAATTACTAATAATTATTAATTAATAACTAATTAAGTAATAATTATTAATTAACTAATAATTATTGATTATTTAACTAATGATTAACTGAAAATGAATTAATAATAATTAATAAAATTTAATAAAATAATAATAATAACAATACTAAAAAAATTAAAAAATAATAATAAAATAATAATAAATGCAATATTCGAAACAATATAAAAATAATAATTATAATTATAATGATAATAATAAAATAATAATAATAATAATAATAATAAATAATAATAAAATAAAATAAATATTAAAATATTAAAAAACACAATATTCACAACTATATAAAAATGAACTATATAGAAATATAAATATATGAATTCATAAAAATATTACAAAAAAATTGTACTTTCAAATGTTTATCAAAAAAGTGCATAAATCACTGAGGGGTCATCTGGATGAGGTGGTGGAGGGAACTCCGTCCCTAAACCATGAGTTAGACATCGCATGTACTCCATCATCTGCTCGTGTTGCTTCTCTTACCATCGATGTGTCTTCTCCTATTATTGTTGCTGCTATCGAATGAGCTTTTACTACTCCCTATGCATGGTCTATATAAGCTCACCTTGAGCTCACAGCTGCTCCTCATACTGTGAGGTGGATGATGATGACTCACCATGAGCTCCTCTCGAGCTACATGGTGACATCGTAGTGGTGCCATAATAACTCTTAAGCATCAATCGAGAGCTGATACCAACAACTCATCTTTTCTCGAATTCATTTTGATCTTTCTGCATCCATACTGCATCATCAAATCCTATTGCACTAGTGGTTCAATCCTCAGTCTCGACCTGACTTCTATCCTAAGTCTGAGGCGTCGCGAACTCATATGACTCCTTCAATTGCAATTTAAAATTAAAATAGTTAAAATATTATTTTTAGTTAATTTTAAAACTCAAAAAGAAATTACACTAACCACAATATAACATAGGGAATCACCTCTAATACCTCTAGTGACATGATTGTTGTACATCCTCCTATAAACATGAAAGTCCATAATATTGGGATGTTCGACTGCCTATATGTGTATAAAATAAATGGTTTACATTTAAATTTATATAAATTATTAAAAAAAGTGCTTAACGTATGTTTTCGATGCGTACTGAATGCACAACTACCATATTGATGTGTCACCTCCTGTATACCCCGATTCTATCAACCTAATGATATTCTTCTCTGAAAACTAGCTCTCATACAGTATGAACACAATCCATCCCATACCTGATATGAGATGTATTCTGGTTGGTGGGCATAGCAAGACTGATCAAAATCTGTGAATCCCACTTTTTTCATTGTTTTCCTCCTCATATTGTGAAAAAAACTGATGGAAATGCTCATACATACAGACCTCTCATGCCTTCTAGATAGATTCATGTGTGCTATCATCGACGAGATACAATAAACCCTATAAATATTTAATAATATCAAGTTATTAATTTAATAAATTTTAAAATAACTATTATTTATTTATGTACCATCCAATTATCAAACATGTGGTGTTGAACATCAATAGGAATCTGATCCCATGTCACTCATGCTCTAGAAAAATAATTCTGTAATATAACACTCCCATGTCCAGCATCTATATACAAAAATCTAAAAAAAAAGAGAACAAATAATAAAACAATTAGTATATAGATAAATTAATTAAAATTAATGAAAACTAACTAAAATACACAATTAAACATACCTCTACATGCATGGATTGAACTCAAGACGTGTACATTACTTGGGGATAGGGTCAGGAATCATCAATCGTACAAGACCACGCCCCCTCCGAGTCATTACTGAACCACCCACTATTTGAGGATCAGATGATGTAGCATAAAGATTGTCACTAGGTAGTGAAACATCCTCCAACTCACAAAACATATCAAATAAATGGTCATCATCCATATGAAACACAAAATTATTTTTTTCATAAAATAATTCAAAACAAATGTTATATATAGTTATATATTATATATAATCATAACTAGTATTTAAGTGTATCAATATTTATCTCCATATCCATATTCATATATGAAGGTGTTAATATCTTCATATTCCTCATCAATATCATCAATTTCCATATGATTTTCAGCTTCATCGTCTCTTGTTGTTTCAAATTCATTTGTTACATCAATAACATTATCATCACCATCAACCCATAACTGTGAGGTGTCATCATCGATGTTCATGTCTCTTTTTAGAAAAGATGTATTTGGAATAGTCACTTGAAATTTTTCAATTTTTTTGTACTTCATCATAACCACATTCACTTTGGATAAACTGATTTTCATGAGATTTCATTTTTATTATGCTCCTCCAATCAGTTAACTCTATTGAAGCAGCATAATAATTTTCATCATAAATTTTTCATACCAAATGATCCAATAAAAATGTTTCATTTGCTGCAAGAAGGATTTTATATTTAATATCAATGATTCCATGGTGTGGATGAACATGTAGACTTCTATGAGTATCCAACCAATGTCATTTAAACATCATTACATATTTTTTTCTCAGATAACATAGTTCAATTATTTATTCCATCATGAAGTAAAAGTCAACTTCACTTTCTATGTGATGATATCCTCTCAATAAAACACCATTATTCTTTTTTCCCCATATTCATGTGTATGAATTTGAAAACCATTCACCACATATGCATTATATGATTTAACCATTTTTGATGGTGGGTTACTCAATACACACAATCGATTATCAATTTTATCATCATATTGAGTTAACTCAAAATTTGAAAAACAATTATCAATATAAAAAGTAATAAATTGATTTTATATGTTAAAGCATAAAAAATTTACTTTACCAGTTTTTGAAACTAGTAGGAAAATTTATTTTTTTGACGTTATTCAATAGAAAGTGCTATAATTTGTGAAAATTGTTTCTTGATATTATTATCATATAATATAAAAATAAAATAATATTAATTTACTTTAAACAATTATAGAATAAGTGATAGGATAACTCACAGTATAAATGGTGTCATTTCTTCATAGTTGAGAAGAAAATATATATGAGGCATGTGATGTTCATCATCTGAAATCTGTCATTCATGAACTCCTCCAAATCCAAGTTCAGGCATATTAAAACCTAATAATTGATTGTTCATTTCATCATCAATATTTACCTTTTTATGGACCATGCGGTTATTTTTTTAGGTATATTAATATTGAAAATAATGAGATCAGAAAAAAGAAATTTCCACCTGAAAATAAGCTTCTACAATTAATCCTTCAACCGATGTTTTGTTACATACCTTTTTACTCAATTTCTGCATGCATCGCTCATATGTGTTTATCCATTGAAATTTTACTAGCACTCCACATTTTTCTTCATGCGGAAAATGTAATATCAAATGTTCCATTGCATCAAATAATGTCAGTGGGAATTTTTTTTCCAATTTACATAATGTTATTCTTGCAATCTTCTTAGTGCATCGTAGTTTGTTTTCACCAAACAATCATGACCTTTTAATCTGTTAATATGATCATTTCTAACACATATAGACAAATTGGAAACATAACCATATAGAAGACTCAAATATTTAATCCATTGAAAAAAATAATAAATGATTTTCTTTGGAAACTGTATGAGCTTCTTTTGGCTTCATTAACTTCTATGATCTAACATATTCAAACAGTTCAAGTTTTGGTCGCCTACAAATTTGGGAATGATCTAAATGTGTCTTTACATTATTTTTCGTCTTACCAGGTGTGTCCAAAACTGTATAAAATATATTATCAAAACATTTCTTCTGAATATGTATGACATCCAACATGCGACAGACTAACAAATCATATCAATATGAAAGATCCCAAAAAATGATCATTTTTATCCAATTGTGTTCATTCTCAAAACCATCTATTTTATATTGGTTTATAGTAGGTAAAAAGGTAATGGAAGGTAATGAAGAGACAATAGATTTTAACTCAATACCTGAGATCATTTTTGGAGGTCCATCTCCTTCAATTTTACCTTTTTTGAAACGATATTTGTTCCTTCGAAAAGGATGATCGGTTGGAAAAATCCATGATGACAGTCAAAAAAAAGTTTTCTTACATTGATGAGAATAAATGCCTTACTTTCTCTCATACAATATGAAGATGATTTTGTACCATGTGTACTCTAGCTAGATAATAAGTGATATATTGGGAAGTCACTAATTATCTACATCAATGAAACTTTTATTAAGAAATTTTGTTTTGAAACAATATCATATGTACTAACACCATTACTCCAAAATAAATTTAACTCATCAATCGATGACTTCAAATAAAAATAGAAATTCTTTTCTGGATGTCTTGGAATTAATAAGGTCAAAAAGATATATGGATCATTCATCGACATCCAAGGAGGTAAATTTTACAGAGTTATAAAGATGGTCCAACAAGAATATTGGCTACTATAAGAACTAAATGGACATAAATCGTCAGTAGAAAGACCCAAACGCATGTTTTGAGCTTCTAAAGTAAAATATAGATGTACATGATCAAAAAAATATTTCCATGAATCATCATATGTAGGATTATTTAATCTTTTACCAGTTCAAATATTAGTTTTGTGACATGACATCAATGACGTTGTGTTCTGAGACATGAATAAAAGCTTCAATCTGGGTGTAAGTGGGAAATATCTCAACTATTTTACAGGAATTAGTCCCAAATTCCCCAGTTGATCCTATTTATACCTTAATTTTCCACATGTATGATAACTAACTAATAATTCATTTTTACCATAATATAAGATGCAATCATTTGAACATGAATGAATCTTCTGATAACAAAGACCCAAATTACGAACCAGCCTCTTTCTCTAATAGAAATTTATAGGCAACACATTTCCTTCATGTAACGTTGATTTAACCAAAGATAATATCTGATCTAAATAGGTATTTTACATTATATTTCTGATTTAATAGCCATAAATTTTACAATTGGTTCAGATTTACTTATCTTGAAACCAATATATAAGGCATCCTCAGTGGACTTCAACAACTCATAAAATTGTGATAGTTCCAACACATGAGTTAAATAAATATCATCCCGAGTTTTAATTTGTTGAAAAGATGGAACAGCCACATTGTGTACTAAATTTAGAAACTGTGATGTATTTGGTACCAAATTATTAGTATCTTCTCTAGAATTTTTTTCACCATGTTGATACCAAAAAAAATCTTTTCGAAAACCAAAACGCAATAGATGGCCCCCAACGTTGTCAAATGTATCAAACTTCCTCAGATCACATTTCTTATGTGGACACTTAATTATCACTTCTAAAAACAAAATATGGTTTTGATGAGCCAAGTGATAAAAAATCTTCAACACCCTCAATATATATAGGATTTATACCAGAACTATTTGGATTCCTGTAATTATTTATCCAATCACGATCATGTAATAAAGACTGTTGTTGACTTTTTTGTTCCATATTTCTCAAAAAAATATATAATAAATATTTTTTTATGATTAATTTGATATAATAAAAACATAATCCAAAAAAGAGAAGAAAAATAAAATTAACAAACCATTACATTTTCACTATTCTAGTAAGTTATAATAATTTATATTATTTCATAGTAATTTATAGTAAATTTTTTAAAATTTATACTAACCTACACTAATTTATAATAATTTATAATAATTACAACTAATTATTGCTAATTACCACTAATTATTACTGAATACCACTAATCAGTACTGATTTTTATTAGTTTATAATAATTAATACAAATTATTACTAATTATTACTAATTATTACTAATTACTACAAATTATTACTAATTATTACTAATTATGAAAAATTATTACTAATCATTACTATTTAATACCAATTAATAATAATTAATACTAATTAATACCAATTAATACCAATTATTACCCATTATTACTAATTATTACCACAAATTATTACTAATTACGCTAATTAGCTATAAGGCCTCATGCTTAAACATTACATAATGTTGAATTAAGTTAATAATTCAGAATAAGGATCCTTTTAGGTTTAGAGTTTTAGATAATTAGGCCATAACCATTACATTACATCTCAAATATTACAAAGTAGACACTTCTACTCAGTATCCATTTTTTTCATAAAATAAAAACTCTTGAAAAAAAAGAGTCATGTCTAGTTCCATGTTTTTAGACAGCATGACTTTTCCTCAATCCCATACTTGACCCTATTCATCTTTAAGTCCTATGAAAAACATTTCAAAAACATTGGATGAGCATAAAAATCTCAATAAGGGATACACAAAGAAAGAAAACTATTAGTTTTTCAAAACAATAAGTAAACCATGAATACTTTATCATAAGTAATGCTTTTCACTTTTATGAAGTAGTAAATACTCTTCACTGAATAAAAGATCATTGTTTTCCACTTTGTAACCAAAATATTACCATAAAACCCATATAAATCACACATAACATATAAAGGTAACTTGGGACATGAACATACTTAAATGGAATAACTATACAGTCGACTTCCACACATATCACTAAATAGAATAGCCATATGGCTGAATTCCATACCCAATGCATTGGAGGATATAACATAACCACCCTTCCTAGTTTATCACGGTACCACCCATCATTTGGTTTACCACATAACCACCCGTCAAATGTCCAAGTACCATTATAAAATCATAACACATAAAATATTAAAAATGTAAAAAAATTCAGTAATAACATTTCATTTTCAATCACAAGAAATCTTTTCAAGATATTGAAAAAACCATTCTCAATACCAAAACACCCAAAAACATAATAAGGGGTTTCTTTTTCATTTTCAAAATCATTAAGGCTTATAGAGGAAGCCAAATAATGATTATGGCGGCGGAGATTTCATTGTCACCGCATACGTTAAAAAAACATTCCTTTTTGTCATTTAGTAAAATTCTTTATAGAAAAAGATTCCCTTTGAATGAAATTATAATTCAAAGGGTTTTATAATACATTGGGTAGAAGAAGGAGGTGTATATTATCAAAACATGCCTCAATAAAAGGATATTGAGATGAAGTCCCTTACCTTGTGTATGACTTGACCTGTTTGTTCTTTAATTTCCTGAATAATAAGCTAAAGTTAATTTCTACTTGCTTCATAACCTTTTTCAAATTTATTATTCCTTTTATATCACTTATTACCACATTATAAACATTACATAATCATTTATGTTAATAAAGGTCGTTTTGTCAATATTTGGTACTTGAGTCAAAAATGAACTTCTTATAATTACAAGTTTTCCATGTGGTAAAAATTCCATTATCTACATAATGATATTCATGATTTAGATATCATATATGTCATATATATCCATTATATATATGTATTTATAATAGTACATAACATTTTGAGATAAGAAATTAAATGCATTTTTCATGGAGACGATAAGTCGTATGTACGCATGAATGATACTTTCATTTATATTTCATATTTAATGGAATAAAAAATTAAATATACATAGGTATATTATAATTACAGTATAATATCATATATAATTTCATTAACTCCATCCTTTATATGTTCCACGTATGTCATGAATGATTCATATCACTTTAAGAGGGAGGTAGTCTACACTTCCTCAAATGAAATTATCATATTTACCCATTATGGAAAACATAAAGATATGCTATAAATGAAAAATAAATAAGAATAAAAACAATATAAATATAATATATATCACATATAAATAAAGTTCCATCATAATTCCCACCACGATAGGCGGTAGGAGATAATCGAACAATCATCATTTCGTGAGACAGTAGTTCACCATCCACAGAAACAGTATGTTCATTACCCATTAGATGGAGGTTTGTGTAAGTGTAGTTCGAATAATTCTCATAAAAAAATATATTATATTGATGATACTATTATTTTTATTTAAAATAATAATAATAATAGCATAGGGAGTGAACAAGTAAAATAAAAGAAGAGAACTTGAGGGAAGATGTTACATTTAAATCGGGTAACTCCCTTGGGTTTGAACCAAAAGGCTTCCTTGAAGTGAATTCTGCCTAAGGTAAGGCTTCTAGGAGTAATATAGTGATCTTGGGATATTATTTGGGAAGATTTTGGAAAATCAATGGGGGCTTTAGAGATGCGAGTAATGGGTTAGTGGTGATGGCCTTTTATAAGGGGGGGGAGGGGCTCTTTAGGAAAGTTTGAAAATATTATTTTATTATAAACTAAATTTCGATTTCAAAAGATCCCAAAATCACTTAATTAGAATATAAGGTGAGTGTTGTTCTGAATAATATCATACAATAAGAATTTTACAGGTTTTGGATATTTTTTAATCCTTATCTTCTTTATTTAACTCTTTGTTAACTTATTTAACTTTCAGCATGTCTTCTTTTATACTCATACTATATGGTTAATATATTTACTATAAAATGTAAATATAACAAAAATTGGTTAATTAATGACATTATCAACCTTATATAAGTAATTTGGCCGAATAGTAGATTTTTAGGAATATTTTATCATTTAATAAAATATTAATTGATTTAAAAACTCATTTATGTCAATTTTTATACTATTCATATCATGACTTTTTAAAAAATACAAACCAACTTGATTCTTATGAAAACAATTAATTAATTCAAATATAAAAAGTCATCCTAATATATAAAATTCTTTTATGGCATAAAAAGTTTCAAAATAAATTTATTTTAATATTAATAATCTCATTTATTTAAAACATTCATTAATGAGGTAATCATTACATCATCATTATGTCATAAATAAATTTATTTATTTGATGTCTAAAAATTATAAATAAAATACCATGATGTAGGAAATATTTTTATATTTAAAATTAATATTTATAGTCAAAAATATAATTATATAACCCAACATTAAAATTGTTTTAGCAAAACAATACATGTTTATGATATTTTTATTTTTACTTTAAATAAAAAGTTATTAATGTCATTATCTTACCAAAATGGCTTTCAAAGGCAAAATGTTCTACTTAAGGATTTTATTGGTCGGCCATAACTCATAAAATAAGGTTAGGACAAGTGTTGAGGTAATTTTATATTATTATAATATTATTTTTACCTTGAATTACCCTATTTTTCTTTAACCGCGGTAAATAAAAATCAAAAGTTACTATTCACCAAAAATTATTTTCATCCCATTGAACCACATTTTACTTACTAATGACAACCATGCATGTCTGATTTTTGAAATTAAATTCACAGAAGTGGTAAAATTTCATTTAAATGAAAAAGTCGGTTTTTAACTATTAAGCAGTATTTTTCACTATTCATCAAAATTTGAAGGTTTTTAGAAAAATACCAAAAATTCATCCTAAGATAAATTTGATATTCTGAATTCAAAAATTATGTCTATTTTACCAAATTCAAAACATGGAAATTTTAATTAATTAATTTAAAATTAATTTTCGTTGTCAAAACCAAAAAAAGCATGTTTCTAAGAAATAATAACTATCAAAAGATTGACACTTGTTTATGTCCAATTTGAAAGTGAAATTACTTCCAATGACCAACATTAGATTAAATGGTAAAAATATAATCCAATTAAACTTTAAAATCATTTAAAAAAAATAATCTAACCATACAAATAAATTAGATTAAAAGGTAGTTTTGAATTAAAATGCGGTATTTTTCACTATTCACTAAAAATGAAATTTATCAGAAAAATATCAAAATTTCATCCAAAGTAAATTTTGATGTCTCTATTCTAAAGAAGAATTTTATTTTTTTAAATAGAACATATAAAAGTGACAAAAACTATATTTAAAATGGGTTCGCCATCAAAAGGTGGTAAATTGACCTTTTAAAGAATACTAGAGTATTTATGCTTAAAATTGGATTCATTCACATTTTAAGCCTCTAACTTTTATTGGATAAATGTAAAAACATTTAACAAAAATGTATAATAATATTTTAGTTAGTTCTGTTCATTCCCTCCAATACAATGGATAGGCGTTAACTACAATTTAAAATACTATTATATTATTATTTTTCAGTATGACTCAGCCTTATGTGCAACATGATATTTTTGGAGAAACTCATTATTTCATGCCGGGTACGCCATCGAACATAGAATCCCATTTAATGTAAAATTAATATTTAATTCACAAATATTAATAAATATGAAAATATCATATTCTTTATTTACCTGAGATGTTACATCCTTCCCCCCTTTTGGGAATTGCATCCCCGCAATTCTATTAACTTATTAAATAATTGGGGTTATTTATCCCTCATAGCATTTTCATGTCCCCACGTTGCCTCTCCAACCATATGGTTTTTTCATAAAACTTTTACCTAATGGATTACCTTATTCTGCAACACTTGCTCTCTATGGTCAAGAATCTGGACTGGTTGTTCCTTGTAAGAAAGATTTTCTTCCAACTGAACTACCTCTGGACTCAAAACATGATATGGATCAGGAATATATTTTCTCAACATTGAAACATGAAAAATATTGTATACCTGGGATAAAATTATAGGTAAAGCCACTCTTTACACAACTAATCCAATTTTTTCTAGGATTTCATAGGGTCCAATGAAACTCAGACTCAATTTTCCCTTCTTACCAAAACGCATCACACTTTTCCATGGAGAAAATTTGAGAAAGATATGATCACCTACCTAAAAAGAAATA
Organism: Viscum album; assembly: GCA_963277665.1. Taxonomy (NCBI): domain Eukaryota; kingdom Viridiplantae; phylum Streptophyta; class Magnoliopsida; order Santalales; family Viscaceae; genus Viscum; species Viscum album. The sequence goes on along the minus strand of OY728121.1, from coordinate 1,068,664,367 downwards.
TCCTTCCTCTGGTTATCCACATAACTTTTCTGTCTACTCTGAGTTGTTCTCATATGCTTCTGAATCAATTGACTTTTTATGCCATATCTTCTACCAATTATGGTCCCATCAACTTCCTTTCACCTACTTCATCCCAAAAAGATGGAGTTCGACACCTCTTTCCATATAATGCCTCAAATGGAGTCATCTGTATACTGGAATTAAAATTGTTATTATAAGAAAATTCAACCTTAGAAATATGTTGGTCCCAACTTCCCTGGTAATCCATTGAACAAGAATATAGCATATCTTCCAAAGTCTGAATTGTTCATTCTGACATCCCATCTGGTTGTGGATGAAAAGTTGTACTAAAATTTAATTCAGTACCCAATAAGTCCTAAAGGAATTTCCAAAATTTAGAAGTAAACCTTGGATCACGATCAGATATAATGGAGAGGGGAAATCCATGTAACCTAACTATCTCTTTAACATACAACCGAGAAAGTTGATCTAGAGAAAAAGTATCTCGAATAGGAAGTAAATAAGTATATTTAGTCAATCGATCAAAAATAACCCAGATTTCATTATTACCTCGAAAATTCTTTGGTAATCCCACGACGAAATCCATGGACACGTTTTCCCATTTCCACTCTAGAATCGGTAAAGGATGAAGCATCCCTTTCGGTAATTTTCGCTCTACTTTAACCTATTGACAAGTCAAACACTTCACAGTAAAGTCACAATATCTCTTTTCATTCCATCCCACCAATAATACTCCCGAAGATCTCTGTACAACTTAGTACTGCTGGGATGAACTGAAAACGGAGAACTATGAGATTCACATAACAACTCATTCTTCAATTGTGAATCACAAGTTACACATAATCTCTTCCCAAATATCAAAATACAATCATTGTCAATGTTAAAATCATGAAACTTACCCTTCTAAACCAACTCTACCTTTTTCTGAAACTCATTGTCTTCTTTCTATGATTTCTTAATTCTGTATGATAGAGCTGATTTCACTAACACCTGAAACAAAATAGAGGAATTTCCTACACCAACAACTTCTATGCCAAATTTCATCAAATCGTTAATCAAAGGATATTATTCCAAATGTAACATGGTTAATGTAGCATTAATTTTATGACTCTAAGCATCGACCACTTTATTTTTATTTCTTGGATGGTAATAGATCATGCAATTATAATCCTTGATTAATTATCTCCATCTCCTCTTTCTCATGTTCAATTCTTTCTGATTTAATATATACTTCAAACTTTTGTGGTCAGTATATATTTCACATTTTACTCCAAATAGATGATGCCTCCAAATTTTTAAAGAAAAAACAACAGCAGCTAATTCCAAAATCATGTGTAGGGTAATTTAACTCATGAGGTTTCAACAAACATGAAGCATAAGAAATTACATGATCATTCTGCATTAGGATACAACCAATTCCTTTCAACAAAGCATCACTGTAGATAAAAAACTCATCATTTCTGGAAGGAATTTCAAAAACTGGAGCATTCGCCAATATCTTTTTCAATTCCTGAAAACAATCATCACATTCTTTTTTCTAGATGAACTTAACACCTTTTCAAGTTAACTTAGTCAGTGGGAAAGATAACCGTGAAATATTCTCAAGAAACATTTGGTAATAACCTACTAATCTAAGAAAACTATGAATCTATATGATATTGGTATGTCTTGTCCATTCTTCAACAACATTTTTTTAGCAGGATCAACAATTATTCCATTTTTTGAAACAATGTGACCAAGGAATGAAATTTTTTGTAACCAAAACTCATACTTGATAAATTTCTCATACAGATTATTTTCTTTCAATGTTTGCAATAAAACCCTTAAATGACTTTCATGTTCCTCTTTAATTTTGGAATAAACCAAAATATCATCAATAAACACAACCACAAACTTATCCAGTAACTCACATAAAATTATATTTATAAGATCCATGAATACAACAGGTGCATTGGTTAACCCAAAAGTCATAACTAAAAATTCATAATTGCCATATCTAGTACGAAACATGGTCTTTGAAATGTCTACTTCCTTTACTTTCAACTTATGATACCCCGACCTCAAGTCAATCTTCGAAAAATACTGATCTCCCTGGATCTGATCAAACAAATCATCGATATGAGGCAAAGGATATGTGTTCTTAACGGTGATGTTATTCAATGCCCTATAATCAATGCAAAGTCTCATTGAACCATCTTTCTTTTTAACAAACAAGATAGGATCACCCCATAGTGATGTGTTAGGTCGAATGAAACCTTTATCTAATAACTCCTGCAATTGCTTCTTTAACTCTAAAAGTTCAATTTGAGTCATTCTATAAGGAGGTTTTGAAATTGGTTTAGCATCAGGAACTAAGTCAATAGTAAATTCAACTTCCCGATCAGGTATTATACTAGGAAACTCAACTGGAAAAACATCAAGGTACTCATTTACTACTGAAATGTCATTAATCTGAATAGTTCCTTTGTTTTTAACAATATGTTCAAGGTAACATTCATTTCCATCTTTTACTAGTTTCACAGCTTCCTAATATGTTATCAAAAGTAAGGGTTCATTTTTGTACAAAAACTGAAATTATTTCTAAAAAACAATCTCTTTATCTCTGCAATCAATCATATCATGATAAACGGAAATCCAATCCATACCCAAAATAACATCAAACTCTACTAGAGGAAAAATAATATGGTTTTTAGGTAGATTCATTCCACACACAAGGATAGGAATGTTCTTATAATTTCTTTTTGTCACAACATTTCCTCCTAGTGTTTTTACCATAAGTTCAAGATTCATATCTTGAGATGGAATTCCCAATTTACTAGAAAACTTCTTAAAAATGAAATAATGTGTAGATCCTAAATCAAACAACACATTTTCATAATCTGAATAAACAAACAGTGTACATGATACTACTTCATTTGATGGCCCACATCTGCTGAAGTAATTTCAAAGGATTTCACCACCCCTTTCTTCTTGTATTCCGACTTCTTTCCCTCAGTTGAGTTCTTAGTTGGACACTCATTTGCATAGTGACCCATTTCATTACACTTAAAAACATCTTACTACTAGATTTTCATTGCCTGCTTGATCATATTCTTTACATTTACGAGCAATATGACCAGGGTTACCACACCAGAAGCACTTTCCAGACATTGATAAACATTCTCCAGGATGATTTTTACCACACTTCTCACAAGATGGATATTTAATTTTATTACCTCTAGGCTTATTTGATGAATTATTTCCCTTTGTCTTCCAACTAGAACTCTTCTTTTACTTGCTCTCTGGGAACACTTGATCATAAGAAAACTCCATTTCTACCTTCTTGGAATATCTAACAAGTTTCTCATAGATTTTGAATTCACGATAGGATAATTCTCTTTGATATCGCATCTTCAGTCCTGAGTAAAATTGATTTATCTTACTATCAAGATCTTAGATGAAATTTGGAGCATAACTTGTTAGTCGAGTGAACTTTTCTTCGTAAGTAACCACTGATTCATCCTCCTTCCACAATTCCAATAATTTTTTTCCCATCCTAATTCGAACCGCCTTAGGAAAATATTTATCAAGAAATTTATCTTTGAATTCGTCCCAACCAAGAGCATCAATCTCCTCACTTTTCCTAATATTTTTTACCATCGACCACCACTGATCTGCTTCACCTTCAAAATGGTAAACAGTAAGACTAACCTTTTGATTGTCTGTACAACCCATGACATCAAAAATCATTTCCAGTGCTTTGATCCACCCTTCATCTTGTACAAGGTCAGATGATCCTCTGAATGATGGGGGATATTGCCTCATGAAATGGTCTACTATAGACATGTTCCTCCGGGGTTGGTCTGGTTGGTCTCGTGCATGTATACCACCACCATTTATCATTTGAGTCAATTGATCCATCACTACAACAATCTGTTTAGTTCTTATTCTGACTATATCAGGATGCTGATTTGGAAGTTTATTCTCTTATGTATGCCTTCCCATCATAGATTTCATGTTTCCTCTACGGAAAACCATTATGAACATAGAAATATCTTAGGAAAATCAAAATGGTAATCTGTAAATGCTATATCATTTCAATGTTAACATAAATTAATTTATGGATATTAATTTAACAATGACCTAACTCCTAAAGTTGTCTAAACCGACCTCCGATACCAACTATAAGGCCCCAGCCTTAAACATTACATAATCTTGAATTAAGTTAATAATTCACATTGAGGATAGTTTTAGGTTTATACTTTTAGAGAATTAGTCCATAGCTATTACATTACATCTAAAATATTACAAAGTAGACACTTTTACACAATATCTATATTTTTCATAAAATAAAACTCTTTAAAAAAAAGATTCATGTCTAGTTCCATGTTTTTAGACAGAATGACTTTTCCTTAATCCCACCATTAACCCTATTCATCTTTAAGTCCTGTAAAAAACTTTTCAAAAACTTGGGATGAGCATAAAAAGCTCAGTAAGGGATACATAAAGAAGGAAAACTGTTATTTTTTCAAAACAACAAGTAAACCATGAATACTTTATCATAAGTAATACTTTTCACCTTCATGAAGTATTAAATACTCTTTACTGAATAAAAGATCATTGTTTACCCTTTTGTAAACAAAATATTACTATAAAACCCATATAAAGTACACATAACATATAAAGGAAACTTGGGACATAAACATACTTAAATAGAATAACCATATGGTCGAATTCCACACATATCACTAAATGGAATAGTCATACGGCCGACTTCCATACCTAATGCATTGGAGGTTATAACATTACCACCCGTCCTGGTTTATCACGGAACCACCCATTATTTGGTTTATCATGTAACCACCCATTAAATGTCCATGTACCATTATAAAATCATAACACATAAAATATTTCAAATATAAAAATTACACTAATAACACTTCATTTGAATTCATAGGAAATCATTTCAAGATATTGAAATAATCAATCCATTTCAAAAACCATTTTCAATACAAAAACACCCAAAAACAGAATAAGCGATTTCTTTTTCATTTCAAAAAACATTAAGGCTTATAGAGAAATCCAAATAATTATTAAGGCTACAGAGAGGTCATTGTCACCGTGTACATTAAAAAACATTCATTTTTTTCGTTTAGTAAAATGCTTCATAGAAAAAGATTCCCTTTGAATGAAAGTAAAAGTCAAAGGGTTTTATTATAAACCAGGTAGACTGTAAATTGTTTTTTTATTATAACGTAAACACTTTTGAGGAAAAAGTGAGAAACCAAATATGAATTCACCACTTCACCACTTACCACTTCACCACTTCACCACTTCACCACTTCACCACTTCACCACTTCACCACTTCACCACTTAAAACATACAAGACTTCGGAACCTTTTATATCACTTATTATCACTTTATAAACGTTACATAATCATTTATGTTAAAAACAGTTGTTTTGTCAATATTTGGTACTTGATTCAAAAATGAACTTCTTATAATTACAAGTTGTCCATGTGGTCAAAAGTACATTATATCTAGAATAATATTAATGATTTATATATCATATATATTTTATATATTTAGTATATATATGGATGTATAACAGTACATAACATTTGGAGATATGAAATGAAATGCACCGTTCATGGAGATGGTAAGTCGTACGTACGCATGAACGCTACTTTAATTTATATTTAGTATTTAATGGAATGAAAACTTAATGTGATATAGGTATATTATAATTCCAGTATAATATCATATATAATTTCATTAACTCTATCCTTTTTATGTTCCACATATGGCATGAATGAGTCATATCACTTTGAGGGGGCGGTACTCTGCACTTCCTCAAATGAAATTATCATATTTAACCATTATGGAAACCATAAAGGTATGATATAAATGAAAAGTACATAAGCATAGAAACAATATAAATATAATATATATCACATATAAAAATATTTCCATCATAATGTATACCATAAGAGGCGGTAGGAGATAATCGAACAATCATCATTTCGTGAGGCAGTAGTTCATCATCCATAGAAATAGTATGTTCTTTACCCATTAGATGGAGGTGTGTGTAAGTGTAGTTCGAATACTTATCATAAAAAACCTAGTATATTAATGACACTGGTGTTTTTATGTGAAAAAATAATACGAATAACATAGGGAGTGAAGAAGTAAAATAAAAGAAGAGAACTTGAGGGAAGACGTTACCTTTAAATCAGGTAACTCCCTTTGGTTTGAACCAAAAGGTTTCTTTTAAGTTCCTTATGCCTAAGGTAATGGGTTAGAGGTGATGGCCTTTTATAAGGGGGGAGGGGCTCTTTAGGAAAATTTGAAAATATTATTTTATTATAAACTGAATTTCAATTTAAAAAGGTCCCAAACTAATTTAATTTGAATATAAGGTGATTATTGTTCAAAATAAAATCATCCAATAAGAATTGGACAGGTTTTGGATATTTTTTAATCCTTATCTTCTTTATTTAACCCTTTGTTAACTTATTTAACTTTTAGCATGTCTTCTTTTATATTCATACTATATGGTTAATATATTTAATATAAAATGCCAATAGAACCACAACTGACTCATTAATGAAATTATAAACCTTATCTAAGTAATTTGGCCTAATATTAGATTTTTAGGACTATTTTATCATTTAATAAAAAATTAATTGATTTAAAAACTCATTTATGTCAATTTTTATACTATTCATATCATGAATTTTTAAAAAATCCAAACCAACTTGATTATTTCAAAAAAACATCATTAATTCAAAGATAAAAAAGTAATCCTAATCTATAAAATTATTGGATGGCATAAAAAGTTTCAAAATAAATTTATTTTAATATTTATAATCTCATTTATTTAAAACATTCATTAATGAGGTAATCATTACATCATCATTATGTCATAAATAAATTTATTTATTTGATGTATAAAAATTATAAATAAAATACCATGATGTAGGAAATCTTTTTTGATTTATAATGACTATTTATATTCAAAAATATCAATTATATAACCCAACATAATTTTTTTTAAGCAAAACAATGCATGTTTATGATATTTTTATTTTTACTTTAAATAAAAATTTATTAATGTCATTATCTTACCCAAATGGATTTCAAAGGACAAAAGTTCTATCCAAGGATTTTATTGGTCATCTATGACTCATCCAATAAGGTTAAGACAAGTTTTAAGGTAATTTTATATTATTATAATATAATTTTTACCTTGAATTACCCTATATACCTTTAATCATGGTAAATAAAAATCAAAAGTTAATATTCACCAAAAATTATTTTCATCCCATTGAACCACATTTTACTTACCGGTTACAATCATGTATATCAGATTTTTTAAATTAAATTCACAAAAGCGGTAAAACTTCATTTAAATGAAAAATTCAGTTTTTAACTACTAAGTAGTTTTTTCACTATTCAATAAAAACTGAAGGTTTTCAAAAAAAATACCAAAAACTTTAGCCTATGATAAATTTTATATTCTGAATTAAAAATTATGTCTATTTTACCAAATTCAAAACATATAAATTTCATTAATTAATTTAAAATTAATTTTTGTTGTCAAAACCAAAAAGCGTGTTTTTAAGAAATAATAACTATCAAAAGATTAACACTTGTTTATGTCCAATTTCAAAGTGAAATTAATTCTAATGACCAACATTGGATTAAATGGTAAAAATATAATCCAATTACACTTTAAAACCATTTAAAATATAATCTAACCATATAAATAAATTAGATTAAAAGGCAGTTTTGAATTAAAATGCAGTATTTTTCACTATTAATTAAAAATGAACTTTATCAGAAAAATACCAAAATTTCATCCAAATTAAATTTTGATGTCTTGATTCTAAAGAAGAATTTTATTTTTTAAAATAGAACATATAAAAGTGACAAAAACTACATTTAAAAAGGGTTCGGCATCAAAAGGCGGTAAATCGACCTTTTAGAGAATATTATAGTATTTATGGTTAAAATTGGATTCATTCACATTTTAAGCCTCTAAAATTTATTAGATACATGTAAAAACATTTAAGAAACATGTATAATCATATTGTAGTTAGGTCTGTTTATTCCCTCCAATACAACGGCTAGGCGTTAACTACAATTTAAAATAATATTATATTATTATTTTTCAGTATGACTCAGCCTTATGCGCAACATGAGATTTTCAGAGAAGCCCATTGTTGTGTGTCGGGTACACCATCAAACATAGAATCCCCTTTAAAGTAAAATTATTATTTAATTCACAAATATTAATAAATATGGAAATATCATATTCTTTATTTACCTAGGATGTTACATTATCACTTATTATTACTAATTTTTATTATTTTATAACATTTTTTACTAATTACCACTAATTTTTAATAATTAAATTGATTTAACACTAATTTTTAATTATTTCCACTAATTAATACTAATTACTGCTATTTTTTCTAATTACCATTAATTTTTACTAATTACCAAAAAAATCTAATTTCCCATAATTTTTACTAATTACTGTTAATGTTTACTGATTATTGCTAATTATTACTAATTAATATTAATTATTACTAATTACTATTAATTACCACTTATTAATACTAATTACCACTAATTTGTAATAATTATACTGTTTTATCGCTAATTTTTATTAATTAACGCTAATTAATACTAATTACCACTATTTTTTACTAATTACAATTAATTTTTATTAATTACCATAAATTTTTACTAATTACCACTAATTATTACCAATTACTGTTAATTATAACTAATTACCACTAATTATTACTAATTACTGCTAATTACCACTTATTATTGCTAATTTTTATTAATTTATATCAATTTTTTACTAATTATCACTAATTTTTAATAATTATATTGATTTACCACTAATTTTTACTAATTACTACTAATTAATACTAATTACTGCTATTTTTTACTCATTACCGTTAATTTTTACTAATTACCGCTAATTTTAACTAATTACAGCTAATTTTTACTAATTACTGCTAATTTTTACTAATTACTGTTAATTGCCACTTATTATTACTAATTTTTATTAGTTTATAAAAAAATACTAATTATCACTAATTTTTAATAATTATATTGATTTATCGCTAATTTTTACAAATTACCGCTAATTAATACTAATTACCACTATTTTTTACTAATTACTGTTAATGTTTACTAATCACCGCTAATTTTTACTAATTACCACTAATTATTACTAATTATATCTTATCATAAATTTTTTTTTAATAATTATATGGATTTAGTGTTAATTTTTACTACTTAATGCTACTTTACGATAATTTTTACTAATTATAGTGATTTACCATAAATTTTTACTAATTACTGCTAATTATTAATAATTACCGCTAATTATGGCTATTTATCACTAATTATTACCAATTACTACTGATTACCACTTATTATTACTGATTACCACTAATTTTTAATAATTATATTGATTTATCCCTAATTTTTACTAATTACTGCTAATTAATACTAATTAACGCTATTTTTTACTAATTACAGCTATTTTTTACAAATTACCATTAATTTTTACTAATTACTACTAATTTTTACTGATTATATCTAATTACTACAAATTTTTAACAATTATAGTGATTTACGCTTAATTTTTACTAAATAATTCTACTTTACAGTAATTTTTACTAATTATAGTGATTTTCCATTAATTTTTACTAATTACCGCTAATTATTACTAATTACTACTAATTGTAGCTATTTAACGCTAATTAAAACTAATTACTTCAAATTAAATTATTTACTTTTTAATTAAAAACCTTACAACTAATTAAATCTAAATATTTCTAATTTAAAATAACTACTGCTAATTATAATTAATTACTTCTAATTATAAATAATTACTTCTAATTATAAATAATTACTTCTAATTGACTCTAATTACAACTAATTAATAATATTAAAATCTAATAAAAAATTACATAAATACCCCAAAAATGAAGTTTTTGTGCACTGCAAACCTCAAAATTTCTTTACCCGTAAAAATTTAAACTTCGACTTGAACAAGTGAAGAGAAGAAGGGGAAAACTGAGCAAAGGAGAGCTCAATTGGTGAATGGAGAGCAAAAATTCTGGGGGGGGGGGGTATATAGGTTAGATTATTATCGACGAGACTATTTACGATAGGGAATCCGTCCCAAATAGCTCCTAAAATAAATAATTGAGGCAACAGTTAAAAAATTATTTGCGATGGGACTAGTCGCATATACTCACCTATCGACAGATTATTTATAACGGAGATTAATTCTCATTGCAAATAAATAAAAAAATGAACATTATTTGCGACGGGAGAATGATCTTGTCACAATTAACTTTACATGACCAAGGGTATTTGCGATGAGAATCATGTCCCATCGCAAATACTCATTTCCACATTTTGGTGGGAAGGGGTGCCAAAATTATTTGCAACAGGTTCGTTCTCCCATCGCAAATACATGTTTATTTAGTTGTATTTGTGATGGGATTCTAATCTCATGGTAAATAGTCCTCCGAAAGGGATTTTTTTCAATGGGCATCGGGCTTGTCACAAAACGTCATTTTTTCCGTAGTGACATACCTTGAGTAACTTCTTGGGAGGTCACCCATCCTGACACTACTCCAGGTCAAGCATTGCTTAACTGTAGATTTCTAATCAGGTAGACTCCTGAAAATTAAGGTGCGTCTTGTTAACAAGGGTGGTAACATTTAGCCTTTTAAGTGTGACTTTTTCAGGGGTGTTACTCTCTACACTTGTTTAAAACATGACAACCTCATTATGGACCCCATACCTCGAACTCGGGCAGTACCACCACACTTCCAGCTGGCTATTGGCTCTGATACCATTTTTCATGACCCGATCTCCTCACGCCATGAACTTTTCCATACGACCCCATGAGTCTCCTGTAATATCTTGGTAATCTTCCTAGCACACCACAGACTATTAACCCCCATGGTCACTTACCAGACTAATGACTATCCACATGGTCCAATACATGTTCTTTCAGTGTGCTTTGTCACCACTCAGACACGCCATGAGAAACCTCTTAGGAGGTAACCCAGCATGACACTACTTCAGGACATGCTTCACATAACTATAGAGTTCTAATTAGGTAGACCTTTGAAAAGAAAGATGCATCTTATTGGAATGAGTAGTGACATTTAGCCTTTTAAGTCTCACTTTTTTAGAGGTTTTAATCCTCCCTTCAAGCGTTGACCCGCAACATAGGAGGTTCATTACATTAATTGGCCCAAAGGTCGAGTGACCCGAAATCCATTAATAATAAGTGACTAATTACAAATAATTAACTGATAATTATTAATTAATAATTAATAATACTGATAATTAACAATTAATAATGATAATAATTAATAAATAATTACTAATTAACTTATTAATTATTAATTAATATATAAATATTAATAATTATTATTAAAAAATAACTGATAAATATTTAAAGTTATTACTTAGTTAGTAAATATTAATAATAAGTATTAAATTACTAAATTAATAATTATTAATTAATTATTAACAAAAAAGTATTAAGAAATTAACTGACTGTTACAAATTTTTAATTATTAATTATTAATTATTAATTATTAATTATTAATTATTAATTCATTGTTTTTTAATTCATTGTTTTTTAATTAAAAATTAAACAATTTATAATTATTATTAATTATTATTAATTAATTAATAAAATTTATTTATTATTATTAATTAATTACAGTAGACTGATAATTATTAATAATGATTAATAGTTATTTTTATTAAGTTTATTAATAATTAATAGTTATTAATTAATTACTAAAATTTATTATTAGTAGTAATTAATTACAATTCATTAATAATTATTAATAATAAATAATATTTATTTTTATTAAGTGTATTATAAATTATTATTTATTAATTATTAATTGAATAACAATTATTTTTAATAATTAAAAACTAAATAATTAATTATTATTATTATTATTTAATTATTTAATTACTAATTATTAATTAATTAAAATTCATTAATAATTATTATTATTAATTAATAGTTATTTTTACTAAGTTATTAATAATTAATATTTATTAATTAATTAATAATTATTAATTAATTAATAATTAAATAAAAATTATTAATTAATTAATAATTAAATAAAAATCATTTTTAATAAATAGAAACTAAATAATAATTTTAAATAATTATTAGTAATTGTTTAATAATAATTATTAGTAATTATTAATTTATTATTAACTGAATAATTAATTTAAAATTAGTAATAATATAATAATTAGTAATTATATAATAATTATTAATAATAATTAGTAACTATATAATAATTTTAAATATTTGTTAGTAATTAATATTAATTAGTAATTAATATTTATTAAAAAATATTATTATTAAATAGCCATAGAAATTATTAATAGTAAATTATTATATAGTTATTATTAATATTATTTACTAGTAATTAAATATTATTTAATTACTAATTAAATAAAACCTATTAATTATTAATAATTAATTATTATTTATTTATTTATTTATTTATTTATTAATATTATTAATGTTTAATTAATATGTCTTAGTAAATAATATTTTTAATTATTAATTAATATTATTCAATTACCAATTATTTAATAATAAATAATTATTAATATCTCGCTCACTCAAAATTAGCTTTTTATCCAAAATTAGTGGGGGCTTAGGGGCGACGAAAGTGATGGAGGTTGAGGGAGTCACCACTAATAATGATTTTACAGTTTAAGGAAGAGAGCCGGTATAATGATATAAAATAATTCTCTCACTGGGACTCCCTTTGCTAGTGAGAGCATCTGCTACAAATTTCTCTTCTCTCCATGTGTGGCTGACCTCAATACCTTGGTCGATGGTCATTCAATATTCCCCAATGAGATAAGTAATATCCCATGGTGTGGTATCTTTGCTATGGAGGAACCCAACCAGAATAGTAGAATCAGATTCAACCACTGAAATCTTATTGTTGTAAAGGTTGCGCAATAATAAGCCATTGTGCATGGCCCTTGTTTCCACCCCTATGGAATTGTCTGGGCCATAAAAGGTGTTCAAGATGAAAAACCTCGACCCTCTATCATCCTTCACCATTCCACCCCCTCTCATAACCTCGTATTCACATTATCCATCCACATTCAACTTGAGCCCTGTACTTGGGGGTTTCCACTTAACCCATATCCTCTGTCTATCATGCCTTATTCTCATCAGAGGAAAGGTTGCCCTCGATAGGATCCACCTTAACAAAACTGAATATCCCCCGCATTCAATGATAGCACCAAGATCTACCACTATGGGCTTGAATAAAAATTTCATGCAAAAAATATGGTACCGCTTACCTTCTTCCCTCATAGAATTCTTAGCCCCCAAATCACCCAGCACACTTCTGCAAAGATTGTGGCACAGATCTTAACTTTGACACCATGCTGGCTAGTTCCCTAAAACTATGGCTCAATAAACTCTGAAGTGGTATCCCCATGCACTGAGATTCCCATGCATTTCCTAATAAAATTCCTTATGTAATGTGCCCAATCTCCTTTGAAAAAAGGCGCCAAACTGATTCTAAGATAGGATAAATGAAACAATGTTAGCAAAAATCCAAATAAACACCCTTCTTTTGCATATTACCATCTGTTGGGATAGCTTGATTCCTCAAGCATCAAACCAAGAAGTTAATTTTCACTGGGATCTCCTTGCACTAGATCTCAGTATCCCACTCATCAGGCTCATGGCTTGCATGCAACATCACGTGGAATCCCTAGCCACTGAAGCTCCCATTCGATGATTCTGAAAAAAACGCACCTATCAGGTTCATTCACCCGGTTGATACTTCCATGTAGACTCTTATGGTCTTCATTAAGCATCACGTTGATAAATCCAGGGAACTAACTAGCTTCTCTGAACAAAATATCTGGTACTGGGAACCTTGATAAAAATAGAGATGTATCTCCACTTCCCTAATTATCCTTCCAGTAACTGACATCGCCACATCCCACCACCCACCTTGAGTTATCCAAAATCTCCATCTGATTTATCATACATCTCACAAGATTAAATGGTCTTCTAGATCCTTTTTCCCATCCTATCCAGTCATTTCCGTATCTATTTCTCATGAATCTCACCCAAAGAGACATACCCTTGATAATATCCCATGCAAGATTCACCTGTATGGCTCCTGACACACTGCGTAGGTTGATCCCACCTTCCTTGATTGTCCTTTCCATTCTCTTTTAAGAGACTTGGTGACATCTTCCTCCTTGGTTGTCTTACCAAATAAAATACATCATGATTTTTTCAATCTCATCAATAGTTCCCTTATTTGCCTTTATAATCCAAATGACATACATTGGGATAGAGGTGAGGATTCTATTCACTTGCATGATCCATCCTCCAAATAGAAGGAATCGATTCTTCTAATTTAAAATGTAGCTAGTAATCCTGTTGGTGATATCGCTGAAAAAAATCCTTCTTGATCTTCCCATATGAGATGGTGTCAACATGGTACTTCATTTGGATAAGTCACTTTTGGATACCAATCCTATCTTGGATTACCCTACCATGTATGTTCGATCATTGTTTTTATAGAAAAACACTTATTTTCCTTTAGTTAATCCATTGTCTACTCTAGATTCCATAGACTCCATGATTTTATTGAAATTGTTAGTGGATATTTTCCTGCAATTAATAAAAAACAACATGCAATTAGTAAACGTAAGATAAGAAATCATGTCATCCCCAGTCATATTCTTATAAGGAAAAATCCTCCCCTCCTCTAATCTGCATTGGATGTTCCTAGTGAGAACCTCTTGAGATAAGATAAAACGAATATGTGACACAGGGTCTCCCTACATTAAACTTCACACAGTTTTGAAGAAACCAAAAACCTTTCCTATTATGGAGATAGATATCCATGGATATGAATAACATCTAAAGAAAATATCACAGACCCATTCCTTAAACCCAAACTATCCCATGACCCTCATAATGAAACTCCACTCAAGATGAACATAATCCTTTTTCATATCCACTATGATCATAATATTTGATCAATGAATCCTCTTATTAATTTTATACACCATCTATTTGGTGATCCCTATCACCCCTTGGATACTCCAGACTTGAATGAAAATGTGTTGTTACTAGAAGATAATTATTGGAAGAACCTGACCAAGCCTTTTATTTAAGAGGCATGTGATAATTTTGTAATCAAAATTGCAATGTAAAATGATTCTATACTGTTTAATCATGATAGGATCCTTTATTTTTTGAATTAGAACCACTATAGAAGTAAAAACAGCCTTGGGGAGAGAAACACTTTTTTAAAAATCTTACACCACTTCAATCACATGTGCCTTAATAATATCCCACGCAACAACATAGAAGGATCCTGAAAACCCATTAGGACTAATATAATTTTCCAGATTCAAACTAGAAATTTCATCTTTAACCTATTGATCATCTGGAAGAGATATCATTGCCTCATTCTCCCTATCTTACACTAGACTAAGAATGAAACTCATAAAGGCACCATTTTCATGCACCCCAGATTGCCTCCCTCTGAATAAGTTGTTTGAACCCACCAGAAGGACCTCTAAGTGCTCCACCGTAAGGATTCTGGAAACCACCGCATCATTTGTAAATGATTCATCCTCAAGATTAAAGTTTATCCTTCTAGATACATTCTTATATTTAATGCACATTTGAAAGTAAGACGTATTCTTATCCCCTTCCCTAATCCAAAGAGCCTGTGATTTTTCCATCCTCGCCCTTTCTATCCCTAGAAATTTATCAGCGATAAGGTTTTATTTTTCCACTAAGATAATGAAGGAGTCATCATCCCACCTCAGTTGAAGGTGTTCCTATCACCTCTAAATAACATTCTTGATCTACTCCATGATATAATCATTGGTTTTGGTTATAATTCCAAGCATGGATGTCCTTCTTAAAGTGTTGGAGCTCGTTGGATAACCCTATCTAGGAGGAGCCTCATGTCCGCTGCTCCCAAGATCTCCTAACTTCTTAAAGGAAACCATCAACCTGAAACTAGTTTCTAGAAAAGAATAAGAACTTATACCTCCAATATCCCCTATTTATGTGAACCACTAGAGGCTATTGATCTGAAATATAGCAGGTGAGTTGTGTAATAGTGGTATGGGGGAAAGAGTATGAACCATGAATATTGGAGAGACATAGGTTGAACCTACTCCCAATCCTCTTTCTTCCTTTCTGGTTGTTGAACCAAGTAAATTTATTTCCCAAAAATCTCATAACCATAAGACTTTTGAGTGTAAGGAAATATTTGAAGTTTTGTATTTACTTACTAGAAAACAACACTCTACTTTTCTTTTTTTAATCCTCTTTTATGGTATTAAAATTTCCACTGATAAACTGGTCTAAGTTTCTTGGTTTGAAGTTATATAGGTGCCACCATAGCATCGTTCATTTCACTACATCGCATTTAGCATAAAAAAGGAGAAGAAAAACTCATTACCCCTGGAGTTCACCTTTGTGGTGATATGTTGAGAAGAATATCCACAAGAATCGTTGAAACAAAATTCTTCTAAAATATATATATGTGTGTGTGAATTTCATGGAATAACATACAGAAAATCTAAAAAACCTATCCTTTTAGAAAAATATTAAATGAGTTTCTCATTCTACTTTAGTTCTAGAACTGCCAACATGGAATCATAGAGATGTTGAGATTCATTAGTGATAAAATCACTCTTCACTCAATCCCCCAAGCCCTTGGAATTCCAAATAATAATAGAAAAATTTATAAAATATGGTTAGAGTTCTTAAGGCCTATGGATTTTCTTAACTTGTTTGTTGAACTAGAAGCATTCACCTCCGTGAATTTAGCATGGGTGATGCGTCTAATATCCATCAGAGGGGACAAAGCCTTCAAACATGTTTTATATATGGAAACTTGAGAAGTTATTATAACAATGGGATCCTCAGAATATCTTATCACAAAAAATTGGTTTGAATATCCCAAAAAAGTAAGTGGTGACTCCATCTTGGCCCCCTCTAATGGCTTCTAAGTTGAAGAGATAACCTTCACAACTCCCTCCTTGGAGGTGACTGTCTTCTTCATAGAAATCATAGAGAGAGATAAAACTGTCTCCATCTCATCCTCTGAGAGAAAAACAATCTTATTAGGATCATCAACCTTAATCACCTTAGGTCTCCCCAACTCACTGTGTGGTAGAGCTGGGATAACACCCACCCCGGGATGGGGCTCCTTAGAGTAATCTGGAAGGGATGAAGGGGAATAAAGACAAGCACCTGACTTAGATGAAGATGAATTCCTGGAGCCTAGCGATGTGAGAGAATTTGAAATTAGATAAATGGTTAGATGTAGTGAAATAAATGATAGCACATGGGTCATGTGATCCAAATTTGAAAAGATTTTTGTTGAAGGCAACCTGAGCTTCGGAGCTATCTCCGACGAAACCGCCCCTAGTCCAACCACTGCAAGGAAACCTATAGGATGATAAGACTAACCAACACCCACCATCTTTTCCAACTTAAGACCAGAATGACTACATCTTCAAACATCCACTAAATTCCTCTATAAATGACACACCAAACAGAATCTAGGAGTACTTGTTAAAATACCCTCTACCACCAAGAAAAATCCTCACCATCCCAGATGAGTGTTGGAGTTAGTGTCCTAGGACCAACTATTTGTACTTTTATTACATGTATATTTTATGTATTGAATATTAATAGAAATTATTATTATATATTTCTCATTATTCTTTATGAATCTAATGTAATAATATCCTAGATTATATGTTACATTGATAAGGTCACAGTAGTTCTCGACTATTATGATAACCTACAAGTGTTGTGTTCATATTATTAAATATAGTTCTGTGGTCGGATAACATACTATGATGAGACACATAATATATAGACTATCTGGTGTGAGTAATCATAATAAGATGATGCTTCTTCTCATGAAGTTCATACTTGGTAATCTCCAAGATGGGAGATTATGAGAACAAATCCACCAATAGGAATTTCGCATGTTTTGGTATCATTCGATATTCCTATCTTCAAGTGTGTATAATGGTCCTTAGACTTTAATATTATTATTAATTCATTTCATGACTTGCGCAATTATATTTTCTAATAAAAATCATCGCGATATATGTTTATGGTAAGGTAGGGTATGTTGGGTGCATCACGATTAGCATGTCATTAACGGATAAGTCATGGAAGTATTTTTCCCTTCTATATTTATGGAAGCTAATATCTTGGCCCTTTGATTGGAATAGAAATTTCACCCTAAATTCCATGGTCATGTTTTTACAACATGTATATCTCATATAGTTAAAGAAAGATGTATCAAGCATATATTTTGGTGACACATATGTGCAACCTTCTTGATGAGATATTGTGAAAAATGGATTGTATTACACAATGATTCTTCATATGTGGTTTTCACCATTACAAAATTAAGTTATTTATCTTGGGTGAATTGGCCTACTACTAGACAATAATCTTGGACTTTAAGAAATTCTTCCTAATTCTAATGATAAAGAATCCTAGAGGGCCACACACTAAGTATTTTTGATGATATCAATTAAATTATAAGTTAATTTAATTAATATAAGGAATATTATTATCAATACTGAGGAATTATTTTATTCATGTTTTATCAATCACAAATATTTATTAATGAATAAAATATTTAATATATATTCATATGTTCAATAAATTCTATAGGAGTTCGAATGGTCCAAGACCGTGCCTGGTGACAAATATTAATTAACAATTTAATTAAATAATATTTTGTATTTCTCAAGTTAGCGTGCATCACAAAATAATAATAATATTATTATTATTATTATTATGGGAAATGGCGTTTATTAAAGGTTATAATATTTTTTAATGATAAACATGCAATTAAATAATATTTTAACCTAAACCCTATACGTATATATAGATAGTTATGTATATTATGCAGGGTGTGTAAATTGTGTGTGCAATAATATGCACAATGAATTTTTTATAGAATCTTCCTTCTATATCCCTCTAAAGAATAATAAACACAAGATAGATTCCTTCAATTCTGAAGGACAAGCTATCAAAACAAACAATGAAAAAACAATTGATTCACCACACTAGCACCTGGAGATCGATTGGTATTGCTTGGAGATCAAAGGATCATGTGTGGATCACTACTAGAGGGATTCTATTCTTGGATCCTCACATCATAATGAAGGTAGTCTGAAAGTGTCTTTTAGGACGATCAATATCATCATCGAAGAAATATCCTAAGCCTGGGTATTCATTTCTTTCGATATTAAATAAATTAATTATAAATTTGACATTCAAGATACTCACTCATGGTTTTGGGAAACTCAATATTAAAATAAATTTTAATATATCACACATCATTATATACTTCCACTATGCCTGAAACTAACAAGTGGTATCAGAGCGGTCATGTTTAAATTTATAATTATTTATTTGATTATTGATCCATACAAAATCATGGTTGAATTTTCATTTCATATTATTCTTTCTTTAATATGTTTTGAATTAACATGTTATTGATATATTAATCAAGTTCTTTTAGTGATTTATTTTCTTAAAGGTCTAATAATAGATGAAGAATGACCAAAGAATCCATCGACAATTGCCAATTTTTTTAGGTAAGATAGGGTTACACGACGTGTAGTCGGAGAACACACTGTGTACCCTAGTACGTTTCACCTATCCATGTCGCGGGATACTTGGCATGTCACATAGTTATTACACACGGCGTATATTTCATATTAACCGGCCAACCTGGCGCACAGTTTTCAGATTAAACGATGTGTATAAGGCATACACATTATGTAGTCTACATGGGTTAGTGGCGTAAATCATGCAATCTATTTGGTCATTATACATGGTAAAACCTCATGAGACTAACAAACTGGAGGATTTATGATATAAATGACATTTATGAAGTATACATGACATATAATTCATCAATTCCTGCGTCTGAGGTACACACTGAGTTATCTAAAAAAATTAAATTAAAGATACACAATGTGTAGTTGGAGGCACACATCATGTATTCTATCATCCGAGAACACGCTACGTCTATCAGTAGGTTGCATAGGCATGCAACATTCAGATGAAACAACATGTGGCTCGCCTGTACACACCATGTAATCTGTCGAGATACTCATCGAAGACCTAGATGAGTATCTCGGGCACATGGAAAGAAGATACATGATGTGTAGCTAACATGTACACATCGTGTAGTCCGGTTGAGTCAAAAAACTAAAGCCCCAGACATGTGACACGAATACACAACAATAGAGGTATGCGACGTGTAGTTGGATAGTATACACCATGTAGTCTTCTAATTACTGGAAGAATTAAATTACATTAAATTGAAAATTTCATAATTAAAACCTTATTGCTTTGATTAGTACTTTATATAGGTTTCGGGCACAATGGAAGTGGGGGAGGGACAGTGCCCAACTTTGATTTTTTTCATATTCAATGAATAATATGGGATCTATGCAATGATGAACATCGTGATCCATAGAATTGAATCAAAGAAATAAGACAAAATGAATAAAAACCTAGAACCAAGGGAGAAGATCAACATACTTTGTTTATAATTAATTTAATTAAATAAGAATAACCTCAAAGGTGATTCTTTCTTCATTGATGTGTTCGGTCACAGATCTTAAAGTTTACCATCATTTCATTTTAGAGATTAAGGGTAGATGTACTCTAATGGTGATCCACACATGTTCTAAGTATCTTCCAAAGTCATTGAAGGCGTCTCTGGGTGCTAACACAAAATATCCTTTCATTTTTGATGTCCACCTTCAATCTTCTTGAGAACTGCTTACAAAGTGTTCTCCTTGATCTAGTGGAGGAGGATCTCTCTCATTCTTGAGAGTGTTCTTGGAGATGGTTGAACTCTCTGGGCTTGAGATATTTTCTCCAATTCATTGTGCATAACACAATTAATTGTTCACAACACAATAGGCATCTCTTGGATTTCCCTTGGCTAATCAGAGAATAATATAACCGGTCATTTATTTCACTCGGGTAATAATAAATAATTTACACAAGTGCCTTTAATTATTTCATTAATCCTAGAGAACCCCGTGTCAAATAATAATAGGAACATTATTATTTCCTAACATGAGCTTAACTTGCGAGTTATAATTAAATATTATTTAATCAAATAATATTCAATATTATTATTTCTCGTTGGACCATTAATCTCAGTCTACCAATCCACCTCAATATTTATTAATTATTATGATCACAATATATTCTCTCGAATAACTAGTGATAGAATAAATGTGATTAGGCATACATGAATAATTATTAAACTGTGACTGGGAATAATATTTATTCAACTTGTTAAATAATAAATTATTTAACTGATATACTGGATACACTTAGTGTGTGACCCCCTAGGCCTCTTTCTTAGTGGCATTATATAACACCCCAAAAATTTTATGGTATGTTTCTCTTAAATAATTTCAATTAATTAGATATCCTATATTTCATAAAGCAATGAGTTTCTTTGAAAAAAAAACTTAGTTATTTAGGATATAGTCATAACCTAGCCATTAAACTTAATTGTCCACTTCTGTGTTTTGAATTTTGAAAAATGGACATACATAGTTGCGATCAGGGTGATATTTGGAGTCTGATAGAATCAACTTAATTTTCAATAAATAGTAACTTTATATTATGAATAGTAACTTACCCTTATGAATAGTAACTTACCCTTATGAATAGTAATATAACCCTTATGAATGGTGACCTTACCCATGAAAGTATAAATAAATTAGGCACCTTAAAATGAAGATAAATATTTTAAGTGTTGGTATTTTTCCGATTAAATAATGATTTTAATTAAAAATTAAATTTATCATATTTAGAAAATTATTTTGGAAAAATGGAGTTCATTTTTGGATTCTACATGTTGAAAAATGGTTAGAGTGAATTTTTGGGATTTTTCTGAAATACTTGAATTTTTGGTGAATAGTAAAATTTGCTAATTTATGAAATATGCTAAATAAATGAATTTATGCATCATGCTTGAGTCATGTATGATGTAAATGGACATTTTTTCGAACTCACATGCACTTATTACTATTTTTTTCATGGAATCATCACTATTTATTATCTTAGGGAAAAATAATAAACTAATGATTAAAATATTAAGAAAACCCTCCTCCCCACCACTATATAAACCACCTCTCACCCCCTCTTCCTCCCACACCACACAATCTTTGATCCTTACCTATGTTCTTCCAAATACACTTCCCAATCCCTCCCCCCTTTCCCAGGACCTACTCATCTCACCAAAAGGCCAAAAAAGGCCTTAAGAAAATTCTCAAAGAGGAGTACTCAAGAGGTGAACCTCTCTTCCTTTTTCTTTCAACTTCTTTTAAAAGTTTCATTCTTTTGTTTCTCTCCCCTCATCCAAATGATATGACAATTATAGTAACCTAAATGAACTATAATTTTATTATTATAATTTAATATTTCATCATAATCTCTCTTTTACCCCTCCACTTACACTAAAAATAAAAAAAAACCGTCCGAGATGTGTTAATTTATCACATTCAAGGATGATGGGTTTTGAATTTCTATTAATATCTTCAATACTGGTCATGAAAACTTTTTAATGGTTGAAATAGATCATAATATATGTATTTTATCTTATTAAATGTTCTGTAATCCTTACACAATCATAATATAAAATAATAATACAAAACAAGTTCATTGTTCACAAAACCGCCAAGTTAATCCAAGCATTTATCATTAACTTTTATCTAATGAGTCATCCTCGTGTATATAATAAAAATAATTATAAGATAATTTATATCTCTTTAATGTAACTAATAATATATATTAAAATTCTAGATGTTTAACCACATTTCAAATGAACTTCCATTCATAAATATAAGTAAACTGATCATGAAAACCAAGGAACAAAATGCTTCCAAAACAATAAAATTGAACCTCTTAAACCCATCAAAAAGGCCATGAATGAAACTAATATTTAACAACCCTACACCAATTACCTAGAGTCGTTTCATTATTACATAACATTATCATGATCACAAGAGATCATGTCCCAAAATACTGATCAGTTTAGTATCCTTGGAAGTACTAGATACATACATAAGTTTTACATTACATTATGAAATGAAAAAAAAAACATTGTGTCTCCTTTAAACACACTCATATCCCTTATCCTCTCCTTGTAGGTCAGTCAAAAAATAATTCTTATCATCCTATGAAAAATAAAACATAAGAAAGGGGTTATCTTAGATGCTTTGTAAGGATAACAATATAGCGGAAACTATCATAAATAAGCATAAACATTTAATCCAATGTATAAGACTAAAACAAAAGCATTTTAAACTTAAACTTCAGCATAATATGGAAAAGATAAATCAAATAATTTCATTTACTTATTCACATGGATTTTCTACTCATTGAATAATCACATGTAATATCAATAGATAATCTCATAATGATGGAATGCATAATTTCAGACATTATAACCACATAGTCAAGGACTCGTGCCAAGACTATAAATAAAAATATTTTCAAGGCTTTGTGACATGACACTAGTTTGTCTCACGATACCTACCGATGCATCAAGGGGCTATAGTGGGTCCTGCCCTTCACTTACTACTTCCAATGCATTCCTCATATGAAAAGGGTGACACATAACATAAACATTCATATTAAACTAGCATATGAAATGTTAATACTTTAACCATAAACTATGAATGACATAAAAATATCACATCCATAGTCAAACATATCATAAAACTATAAATACAATATGGAATATTTTATCATAATAAATCAACTTCAATTAAACTTAAAATCCAACAGTAGATTTTGATATAGATGAAATCAATCCAAAAACTATTTGAGAGAAATATCTCTTTCTACTTTTAAATAATTTAAAAGTAGTATAATTATAAAAGGAGACATTTATTTTGAGAATATTCATATAATATTTTAAGGAAAGCTTTTAAGGTGTTATAATAGTGTAAAATATCCACACCCGCCGTATAAGTTAAAAAAACATTCTTTCCTTAATTTGTCGAAAATGTCATAAAGTACCTTGTTTGGAAAATGATGGAAAGATTCCTTTCAAAAAAAATATAAAAATTAAAAAAAATGTATAAATTAATTTAACCCATAGTTTAGGAAATAGTAAAAATATTTTGAAATACATTTTTAAGAAACACAGATGTGGATGATAAAGAATTCACAGCAGATACTTCCGTATAAACAACCTCGGATAGTAAAGAGATTGTAAAATTAACCCTTACCTTGTAATTTTCCTTAGTCTAGGGTACTTTAACCTCGTGTATAATGGTTAAATAATTTTTATTAAATTATACAAGAACCACATACATAAATATGATATCATATATGATCCTATAATATTGTTTTGTTAATAATATTTTAGTAGTATCATTATTTCAGGTGTTAAATGATTCATTTTTCTTTATATGTTTTGTTAGGTAATTAATGTTTGTTATGGATATTATGTATTTGATTCATATATATAATGATATTAAGTTCTTAAAATTTATTTTTAATCATAAAATTAAAATTATTCTTTAATGGTTATGATGGGGAATGAAATATCGTCGCGTCGTGGAGACGGTAAGTCGTACGTACGCATGAGCGACAATATCATTCTATTGATGATGAAATCATATGTAATTTGATGTTATATTATATATATAGAATAATTAACATATTATATTTATTATTTACATCAATTATACTCAGTATTATATCCATCCAAATAATGAAGTGTTGAATAACAAACTACACCACGACGTGGAGACGGTAAGCCGTACGTATGCACGTATGGTGACTTTTTCAATCATAGGATGCATAGAATAATGAATATGGTTGTACCATATTTATAATAACATATCATTATGTAGAAGGAAATGAATTTATTATTTTATTATGGAAACAAAAAATAAATAGGAATTATAATAAGAAAATAACTTTGAAAGAGGTGATAAAATAATTACCTCTTCTTCACGTGCTTCCTTTGGATTTGAAAAAAAGGGCTCCTTAGGTTGGTTTTCTGATCAAATTAAGGCCTCTAGGATGAATTTATGGTATTTGGGGGGGTATTTGAGCAGGTTTTGGCCAATCCAAATGGATTTGGAGGTGTGAATTTAAGAGAAGGGGAAGTACCCTTTTTTAAGAGAGGTGAGGGGAACTTTAGGAAAAGCTTGAAATATTAATTTATTATAAACTTATTTTCGGTTTATAAAAGCTTAAAATTGATTTATTTCGAGGATAAGGTGGGTATGGGTCTAAATCCTGTCAACCAATAGGTTTTAGACATGTTTAGGTCACCATATTAACCTTATCTTTTAGATTTAACCCTTAGTTAAATAGTTTAACTTTTACGATGTCTTCTTGTATTTTTATACTACATGGTTAATATAGTTACTATAAAATTACAAGAGAACCTCAAGTGATTAATTAATTACATATGTAACATTATATAAGTCATTTTTCCGAATCTTAGATTTTTAGGACTATAATTTAATAAAATAGTAATTGTTTTAAAAACTCATTTAGGTCAATTTTGACACTATTTAGTATTTGGTTTTTGTGAAAGTCATAACAACTTGATTACTTTGAACAACATACATTGAATAAAACCTAACATGTAATATTCACCAAGAAAATTCTTGTATGGAATAAAAAGTTTCAATTTAAAATTATTTTAATATTTATAATATCATTTATTTTAATCCTTCATTAATAAAGTAATTACTGCATCATCATTGTGTCATAAATAAATTTAATTATTTAATGTCTAAAAATTATAAATAAAATACTATGATGTAGGAAATATTTTTATATTTCTAATTAATATTTATAGTTGAATTTATCTTATATATAACCCTGTATTAAAAAAAATTTATTTATTAAAATTTGAATTTAACACTTTTAACTATTCCTTAAAAAAAATATAATAAATGTCCTAATCTAATACAAGTGGATCAAAAAGGATCATATTTTTGTACTAAGGTTGATTTTGGTCGAAATAAACTTATCTAGTAGAATTAGGACATGTGTTGTGGTAAATTTATATTATTATAATGTTATTTTTACCTTTAATTTCCCTATTTACTTTTAATCGTGGTAAATAATATTCAAAAGTTACTATTCACCAAAAATTATTTTCATCCTATTGAACCACATTTTACTTACTGATTATAACCATGTCTATAGGATTTTTTAAATTCAATTCACAGAAGAGGTAAAATTACATTTTATGCAAATTTGCAAATGTGCCTAGAAGGTGGGTAAAAGACGTTAAAAAGTTCAATAAAATTTTATATATCTAATATATTTATAAAATGACTCTAATGAATTAAATTGGACTAATATAACTATTATGTATCTATTTTGACTATAAAATAAATTTAAATTAAAAATAATTATATAAATAAAAAGTTGGTTTTAAACAATAATGGAGTGTTTTACACTATTCATCAAAAATTAAAAGTTTTCAGAAAAATACCAAAAATTCACCCTAAGCTAATTTTGAGATTCCAAATCCAAAAATGAAGTCCATTTTGAAAAATAAAATTTATAAAATTTCAAAAAGTGTTTATTTCTATTCATAACTACTTTTTAAACGGCTAGTTTGATTGGTCGTGGTGTGCTAGAACTTAGAGCTGCGTACAGCGCAAGCTATTGTATTAATCAAAAAGAAGTGTGAAGTGGAAGCTTGGAGTGTTACATTATTCCCTCCAAATAATTTAATCCTCAAAAATTCTAGAATATTACTGTATAAAAATATTCGGGTGGTTCTTCATCATAATTTCCTCAGGTTCCCGCGTTTTCTCTTCCATTTTATAGTTTTTCCAAAGAACTTTTATCAAATGAGTTGTTCGGTTTCTCAACACTTGTTCTCTAGTATCAATAATTCCGATAGGCTCTTCGCAATGAGACAGATCATGTTCCAGTACTATTTCTTCATAGGTGAGTACATTCATTGGGTATGGCATGTATTTCCTCAATAGTGATACGTGGAACACATCATGAACTTTGAAGAGACTTGGAGGCATTTTCAAACGGTAAGCTATAAGTCCAATTTTTTCTAGAATTTTGAAAGTTCAGATGTACCTGGGGATTAATTTACCCTTCTTACTAAATCGTATAACACCCTTATATGTAGATACCTTCAAGAAAACATGTTCTCCTACTTGAAATTCCAAATCCTTCCTTCAGTTATCGGCATAGATCTTTTGTATACTTTGAGATGCTTTTATGTGGGTTTGGATAATCTTAAACTTTTCCATTGTTTCCTCAAAAAGTTCTGAGACTACAAGTTTTCTTTCACCAACATCATCCCAACAAGTTGGTGTGCAACATCTCTTTCCATATAACGCTTCATATGGTGCCATATGAATACTTTAATGGAATCTATTGTTATAATAAAATTCTACCAGAGGTAAATACTGATCCCACATACCTTGAAATTCAAGTGAGAAAAATATCAACATGTCTTATAAGGTTTGAATAGTCTGTTCTAATTTTCCATCAGTTTGAGGGTGGTAGGCAGTGCTCAAATGAAGTTCAGTATCCAGGGTTTTATGAATACTTTTCTAGAATCTTGATGTAAAACAGGGATCATGATAAAAAATAGTCGATAGTGGTACACCATGAAGTCTTACAAATTCATTAATATATAGTCTTTCTAAACGTTCAAGTGGTAAATCTTCTCTTTTAGCAAGAAAATGTGCTGACTTGGTAAGATGATCGATAATGAACCATATTTTACCATTCCTTCTAGGAGTATTTGGTAGCCACATGACAAATTTCATCGTAATATCATCCCATTTCCACTCAGGTATGGGAATAGGTTTCATGACTCCTCTAGGATGTTGTCTTCCAGCCTTCACCTATTGACAAACCATACATCTTGATACATAATCAGCAATCTCCCTCTTCATGTTATCCCACTAAAAATGTTCATTAAAACCTCTATACATATTAGTGTTACTAGGGTGTATAGAGAAATTAGAGCTATGAGCTTCATCCAACAATTCCTTTTTTAGATCACGTATATTGGGAACACAAAGCCTCTTCCCAAATTTCAGAATTCCATCTTCATATACGAAGTTAAACAATATCCCATCATTCACAGCTTTAATTTTCTTTTGAAACTCCTCATCATCAGTATGAGAACTTTTTATCCTTTCTAGTAAAGATGGATTGTCAATCACTTGAAAACATATTGATGTTTCACCTTCCATGATTATTCCCATATCCATATTTACTAGATCCATGAACATAGGATCCCTTTAAACTCTCATCTTGTTCATAACTCCATGATCCTTTCTTATCAAAGCATCTTCTACCTTATTTTCCTTCCCTGGGTGGTAGTGTATTGTGCAATCGTAAAAATTGAGTAGTTCAATCCATCGATTTTGCCTCATATTGAGTTCTTTCTATGAGAAAATATACTTAAAACTATTTTGATCAGTATATATCTCACATTTTTTACTATAGAGATAGTTTATCCATATCTTCAGAGCAAAGATTACAGATTCTAACTCAAGATCATGAGTGGGATAGTTTTGTTCATGAATTTTTAGCTGACGTGATTCATAGGCAATAACTCTATCATTTTTCATAAAGAAACAACCAATTCCTTTCTTTTAAGCATCACTATAAATATTAAACCCATCATTCTCTGATGGTAGAGTCAAGATAGGAGAATTGACTGATCTTCTCTTCAATTATTCAAAACATTATTCACACTCTTTTGTCCAAACAAATTTAACCCCTTTACGTGTGATCTTGTTTAATGGGTTAGCCAATCAAGCAAAATTCTGGACGAAATGCCGATAGTAACCTGCTAAACCAATAAAATTTCATACCTCAGTTATACTTGTCAGTGCTGGCCATTCTTGTATTTCCCTTGTCTTTGAAGGATCAATATAGATTCCATCCTTAGTGACAATATATCCAAGAAAAGAAATCTCCTGAAGCCAGAATTCATACTTGGTAAACTTCCCATATAATTCATTTCTTCTAAGAGTCTTTGGAATAGTGCGCAAGTGATTTTCATGATCTTCATAGATTTTAGATTATACCAAAATATCATCAATAAATACCACTACAAAGTCATCAAGATATTCCTTAAAAAATCTATTCATTAGATCTGTGAAAACATAGGGTGCATTAGTCAGTCTAAAAGGCATTATTGTAAACATGTAATGCCCATACCTGGTTTGAAATGTTGTCTTTGGAATGTATTCCTTCCTCACGCACAATTTATGATATCCAGATCGAAGGTCAATCTTTGAAAAATATTGATCTTTATAAAGTTGATCAAATAAATCATCAATGTGAGGTAAGGGATAATTGTTCTTTATTGTTATAGAATTGATATCTCTGTAGTCAATACACAACCTCATAGATCCATATTTCTTCTAAAAAAAGAATAGGGTCTCCCCATGGAGAAACACTAGGGTGAATAAATCCTTTATTACTCAATTCCTCTAGTAGTTTCTTTATTTCCACTAATTCCATAGTTTCAATTCTATAAGGGTCTTCTATATGGGCCTTGAACCATGAATTAAGTCAATGGAAAACTCAATTTATCATTTTAGAGGATGTCCAGGTAAATCCTCTGGAAACACATCAACATAATCTTGCACAATAGGTACATCCTCTATTTGAACATTCCTTTCCTCACCCATAGTTATTTCACTCCCTTCCTCCCCAATAATTGAATTTAATAGAGCTATTGGGGGTGGATCTATATGAGAATCATATGGTGATGTTTCTGCTCTAAAGATAAGGTATTCCTTATCATCATCAAAAATTGTAACCTCCTTCTTCTTATAATAAATTTTCACATCAAGGTCCGAAATCCAATCCATACCAAGGATTATATCAAATTCTATCATGGTTATGACAATAATATCAGAAGATAAAGCATTTTTATATTCCATAATGGTAACTGATTGACAAAACTTAGTTGTTATGATACTTCCTTTATGAGTTTTGACTCACAACTCCCTTAATAAGTCAAATTGGAAATATCTAATTTTCTTGGAAAACTGGGAAGATGTGAAATAATGTGATGATCCAGAATCAAATAATGAATTGGATGATTTTGAGGAAACTATTAAAGTACATTCCACCACGTCATTTGTAAATTCAACCTCAGCAGTTGTGATCGCATAATCTTGGACTTTCTCCCTTGGACTTTTATGAGGTAAGTTTCCTTGACGCTTAGGACATTCATTTGATTAATTACCCATATCTTTACCATTTTAGCATTAAACATTGACAACCTCTTTCTTTGTAACGTCCACGACCCGGAATCCACTAAACCGGTGCTCCGAGCCGGGTGGTTACATAACCTTAAGCGCACCTCCTCGTACGCCAAAGGCTGCCGACTAGCAGCGGGGGTCTATGTAGTCAAATGGGGAGACTATACCCCCTATTTATCAGAGTAAGCCACAACAGAATAACCAAATAGCGGATGCAATAACCAACAAACATGGAACATGTATAACAAACATTTCCAATAGTAAATATTCCATGTCATACTACAAGTGCAAAAGTGAACAAAATCCCAAAAATAAAGACAACAAACAAAATCCCCAAGATGGTCCTGACTCCCAGTCCGGATCCTCCACCCAGTGCTACCCATGTCCACTCAGCTATCTAGCAAGGACCCTTGCCCTTGTCCTGACCTACAAACATGAAGTCTACTCGGGTACCCAACGGCGACCCGATCAGGGTGTGGGTACAACTCAGTAGGCCACCACCAACGGTGTCTAGAAAATATCCAGTATAAACAGGAAGTGCATGAAAAAGGAAAATGAATGATAAATGCCAAGTGATTATTTAAGGTGGCATTAACTAGTTCAAATCCCATCCATTACCACATTCATTACCATTCATTTCACACCAATCAACCTCACTTACCATTTCATCACATTTCCATGGGTTAATCACATTCATCATGTTACATGAGTCTAAGGCCAACAATCACATGCAAGAGGGTAAACACATTGTTATCCTATCTCACTAGGACTAAACCCTCATAGAAACCATATCCTCACCTCGAAGCCTCATTCTGGGTGGATGAAATCGTTAGGAGAATAGACCCTCAGTCCCCTTTCCTAACACGTGCATTTAGGGTGGAGTTTAGAGCCTCAGTCTTCACTCGACCCGTGGGCGTAGATCCTCATGTCATACCCCACTCTACGAAGCCATGTGCACATGCTTATATATAAGTAACCATCAACCTTTCAACCATTTCCCATCGGTAAACATCATTCACAACAACCCACATGGGAAACCACATCATGCCTTAACCCATTAACACATTACCATTTCACATCATTTATGCATTCACCCAATTCCCATGTGTTATACCTATCTCACTAAGCATTCCATCCTAGACCCATAATCTATCCCATTATGGTATTTAATCAATTTACACATTAGCCCATTTAACCCATTCATCATTCTATGAATCAACCATTCAAGACAACATACTTATCAAGGGCTCTAAAATGCACTACAACAAGTCACTTGTTTATTGACAATCCCTAAACCCGGGAAAAGCCGGCACACCCCATGGATGGCCCCAATTAGGTCAATTCCATCCCAACACATCCCACGGGGATTGTGAGGGTTCCCATTATCCATTTTAAACATCATTATTACCAAACATGTCAAGGTTATTCAAAACCTAATCAAGGGAAATAAGAACACGAGTAAACATGCACAAAAACCCTAAATAACCATGGGATATAACTTGTAGACCACCTACCTCGAATCCATGGTTGAACGCACCCTCAATCGAGTCCTTAGACCTCGATTCGACCAAACCTTGGAGCTTCAACCTAGAACTCACCCAAGAGATAGGGTTTTAGGGATTCGGAACAAGAGGGAGAGAAGACACAAACCCTAAACCAAGAAAAGAACCAAGGAGGAGATTAGCCTTACCCGGAGCTTCAATCCGCAACCAACGGCACCAAAAACACCTAAGAAACGAGGGAGTTAGATCTCTTGGAGTCCTTGGGAGGTCTGGTTCGTGCCTAAGGTGAAGAGAGGAGGAAGAGAGAAAAATCCCGAGTTTGGGTTATAAAGCCTGGAGTGGAAATTTCGTAAATTTTCCAACTTTAAGTGGATGCACGGTTTAGCAAAACGGTTTGGAAAACCGTGCGCAGGCCACTGCCCAGAGGAGGGGGAGTCGCATGATTTAGTTGCACGGTTTGGCAAACCATGCACTCGCTTCTGTCCAGAGGAGGGAGGGTCGCACGGCTAAGTATGGGTAGGCCGCACGGTTTGGCTGACTGTGTGCAGGTCGTGCGCCTTGGTCTACTTTTCCCAGACTTCCCTTCTTCCATGCCCCGAGCCCCCGGAACACCCCTAAGGCCCTTCATACTTTCAGAAGACATCCATTAAATCCCAAAACAAGGGATTTAACCAAAACATAATGAAAACATACCTTTCCAAAAACCAGGATCTTACAACCTCCCCACCTTATAACGGCTTGTCCTCGAGCTGAGCTCCCAAGCTTCATTGCTCCACCGAAGAGAAGAGTTCGGGCCACTGAGCCCGTATATCTGATTCCTTCTCCCAAGTTTCTTCCTGAACTTTCCTATGTTTCCATAGTACTCGCACTAATTGCACAAGCTTGCCTCGCAAGACCTTTTCACTATGATCCACCACACGAACCGGATGCTCCTCAAAGAATGCATCAACCTCAAGCTCCACATCCTCAACATCAACAACATGAGATGGGTCAGGGTGATATCGTCGAAGCTGTGACACATGAAACACATCATTCATCCCACCATACCACTGTGTAAGAGCCAATCGGTAAGCCACTGGTCTGATCCACTCCACAATCTCAAAAGGTCCCACATACCTGGGCGCCAACTTACCCTGCTTCTGAATCCGTTGGTGACCCAACCTTGGCGACACCCGAAGAAACACTTTATCACCTACCCCAAACTTGAGAGGTCTAATCCTCCGATCTTAATATGACTTTTGTCTACTCTGAGCCGTAGTCATCCACTTCCTGATCAACTTAACTCTCTCTGAAGTATCCTGCACGAGACTTGGTCCAAAAAACTCAGATTCACTGACCTCTATCCAATACAACAGAGATCTACATGGTCTCCTATAAAGCGCCTCAAATGGTGCCATATGAATTGTAGCCTGAAAAATGTTGTTGTAGGCAAACTCAACCAACGATAAGTGCCTCTACCAAGAACCACCGAAGTCCAAGACCCAAGCTCTCAACATGTCTTCCAACACTTGGATCGTACGTTCCAACTGCCCGTCCATCTGCGGGTGGAAAGTCATACTCAAAAATAACTGCGTACCAAGCGCCTTCTGCAACCCTTACCAGAAACACGATGTGAAGCACGGATCTCAGTCAGAAACTATGGTCTGTGACACCCCATGAAACCGCACTATTTCCCGAACATACAGCTCACCCAACTGGTCGACTGTATAGGTCTCCTAAATCGGTAAGAAATGAGCCACTTTCGTTAACTGGTCCACGACCACCCAGATTTCATCGTTCTTCCATGGAATCCTTGGAAGACCCACGAAAAAATCCATTGTCATGTCATCTCATTTCCACTCCGTAATGGGAAATGGATGCAACAAACCACCTGGGCGTTGATGCTCGGCCTTCACCTGCTGACAGGTAAGACACCGTGCCACAAAGCCCGCAACTTCTTTCTTCATTCCAGACCACCAAAACTGCCTTCGGAGATCACGGTACATCTTGGTCAAACCAGGATGCACTGCCCACTTCGATGCATGAAACTTGCGCATCAAATCTTCTCGTACACACTTTGGCACAACCACACGATCATGAACAAAAACAACACCGTCCACACCGACGGCCCAGCCCGAAGGTAGCTCCCCACCTTTAAGCTTTTCCTTCATGCTCAAACAATCAGGATCATCAAGCTAACTTTCCTTAACTCGACTCTAGAGCGTCGACTCCATCGTTAAGGAAGCAATAGTGACCTGACCATTCTCCTCCTGCACCTCCAGGTGCATCTCTTCAAACAAGGCCATCACCTTCCACTCAGTGATGGACTCCTGAACCGCCTGATTCTGAACCTTCCTGCTTAGAGCATCAGTAAAACTATTTCCCTTTCCCGGTGTGTACACCAAATCAAAGTAGAAATACAGGAGATATTCAACCCATCTTCACTGCCGAAGATTCAGATCCCGCTGTGAGAAGATGTACTTCAAACTCTTATGGTCAGTGAACACGATAAACCGTTCCCCCAACAGATAGTGCCTTCAACACTTCAAGGCGTACACTACTACACCCATTTCAAGATCATGAGTGGGATAGTTCTTCTCATGGGGTCTCAGCTGCCTTGAACCATAAGCCACAACCCGCTTATCTTGCATCAACACAGCCCCAAGTCCGATTCCAGATGCATCACAAAACACGATGTACTTCTTACTCGGCTCAGGTAAGATCAAGATAGGTGCGGTCGTTAATCGCCTCTTCAACTCTTGAAAGGCATTCTCACAAGCCTCAGTCCACTCGAACCTGATTACCTTATTGGTTAAGCCCGAGAGTGGTGCTGCCAAGCGAGAGAAATCCTGAATGAACCTTCGGTAATACCCGGCCAAACCCAGAAAACTCCGAACATCAAAAACGCTCTTGGGATGATCCCAAGATACAATTGCCTGCACTTTCTCTGGATCCACTGACACACCTTCCTTCGAGATGATGTGACCTAGGAAATGAACTTCACCTATCCATAATTGACACTTTGATAGCTTGGCATAAATTCGATGCTCTCTTAGAGTACCCAATACGATGTCAAGATGTTGGGTATGATCATCATGAGTTTTCGAGTACACTAAGATATCGTCAACAAAGACAACCACAAACCGATCGAGATAGGGATGAAAAAAATTTAATTCATCAAAGACATAAATGCCACTGACGCATTGGTTAATCCAAAAGGCATTACCACAAACTCAAATAACTTGTACCAACTCTGGAAAGCTATATGCGGTATGTCAGAAGACCTCACCCTCAACTGGTGATAACCCGACCTCAGATCAGTCTTGGAAAACACTAATGCACACCTCAACTGATCAAACAGTTCGTCAATTATAGGAAGAGGGTACCGACTCTTCACTGTCATCTGATTCAACTTTCGATAGTCAACACACATCCTCAACGACCCATCGGCCTTCTTAGCAAAAAGAACGGGAGATCCCCAAGGAGACGTACTAGGATGGATAAACCCCTTACACTCCAACTCCTCAAGTTGAACCTTCAGTTCCTAGAGTTCTGTCGGTGCCATTCGGTATGGCGGAATAGAAACTGTCTTCGCTCTCGGCAGTAACTCAATCATGAACTCGACATCACTCATCCATTGACCCAATGGTCCTGCATGACCTACTCGAACATCCCACTTGCCACGGTGGACATAAGCATCACCCTCAAGTGACCTGAACGATACTCTGTGATGATAACAGTCAATGTGTTCTTGATACAACACCAACCAATCCATTCCCATTATTATGTCAAAACATGAAATCTTGAGAACGAACAAATCCCACAGAAAACGATACCCGCCAACTTCCAAGGCACATCCCTTGCACTGCTTGATATCCTCAACCCGCACCCCCAACAGAGTGTCAATTGACATAACTCCACACACCCTTTCCACAGGTAATCCCAGCAATACCACAAGTTGATAAGAGACAAAAGAGTGTGTGGAACCTGTGTCAAACAATGCACTAGAAAACGTAGAAGCTACAAGGACCGTACCTCGAACAGTTGACGGCCCGGCCTCACCATCGCCTCGCACAAACTGAACTGCCTGAATCTAACTCGCTCCTCTACCCTGGGCTCCAGCCTGAACGCCCTGCGCTGCACTTCCCGGGTGGTATGAGCGATATTTCCCTGGAGTTCCACGTCCACCGCCCCTGCCCATATGGCATGTGGAGCTCCAGCTGCATGCCTGATACGGGGCAACTAATCCCCTTCCCATATCTAGTACCTGCCTTCCACCATCAGGCTCACCCGCCTACCGAGGGTTCCTGCAGAACCTCTGCACGTGCCCCATCCTGCAGCACGAACGACACTCAATTGGAGGTCAAGGACACTGACCACGCATTTTCCCCAGCCTACCACACTGATAGCAGAACACCTGATTTCCATTCTGAGGGGCTGACCCTCTCTTCCATCCACTTTGCACACTCCCACCATGTTGTGAGCTCTAATAGAGTCGCTTCTGACCCTCAGTAGTTGCACTACTCGTCTTCCCCACTGGCACCACAAGCCCACTACCCGAAGCTCCCTTCAGGTTTCCTTCCAAGATCAATGCCTGATCTACTACCTCTGCGAACCTCTTCAAGCGGAAGATGTTTACTTGAGACCTAATCTTCTGTCTCAGCCCATCCTGGAAACGCCTTGCTACTGCTGCCTCATCCCCTGATAACACCGGGACAAAGTGTCTCAAATCAGTGAAGCGACTAGCATAGTCCATCACCAATAGTGGTCCCTGATTCAGGCTCATAAACTCTACAGCCTACTCCTGCCTCAAGGTCTCTGGGTAGAAATGCTCCAGAAACTTTTCCTGAAAAACCGTCCACATCATTCCCTCAGCCTGCTCGATTTGAGCCTGAATGTCCCACCAACGCCTAGCCTGGCCCCACAACATATAAGTGTCCATCTTTACTCGCTTCTCAACAGGGGTCTCCAGATGATCCAGTATCGTCTGGACATACTCTAACCAAAACTCCGCTGCCTCTGGCCCACCCTCTCCGGTAAAGGTCGGAGGGTGTTGCAGCTGGAATTCCCTGGTCAGCTCAAACATACTCGGTGCACCCCACCTTGGGTCCCAATCCATCATTTGCATAAGGCGAGCCAAGTTCTCCCAGAACTGGTCTTCTCTACCTTCGTGGGTCACCACATTCTCTTACTCTTCCACTGGAGGAGTGTTCTCAGCAACATCCTCTTGTTTCCCAACTGGTACCTGATGTCATGGTGGCATTTCTCTACAATTCCAAGCACGCTATTTAGCACACATACCATAAAACCTTCACGACTCCGTCACAAGATATTTACTAGCCACAACAGCCCATTCTCATATACTAACCCAACAACATTTTCCAATTTTTATTTCAAACCCTTAAATTTCATTAACATCATTTACCCATCTTTTTCATTTCATTCTTCTCATTATTTCTTGGTTTCATGAAATGCATGATGCATCCTACTTTCCTACCTCACACACCCACCTCGTGCGTGTGCCTAAAACAATGCATGTCACCTATCTCCCTAGGTGCCTACAATGATGCATGAATGTAAGTCCTCGTGTTGTTAAGGCCACGAGCCAAATATCATAAAACAATCACATCAAACCACATGTGCATCACCCAATGGTAAAATATCATCAACTGTAACAACACATAACCAAGAAAACAAGTCCCACCCAGGGTGACTTGGGTTTTCCCCCGTACCTAGGTCAGCTACTCCCAAGCACGAGCTCATTACCAAGGCCCGACACACCTTAACCCTTGGCTACAAATCCCAAATAACAAGACCTCATAGAAGGAGAAGAAAGACCTCCTCTGATACCACTTTGTAACGTACCCGACCCGGAAGCCACTAAACGGGTGCTCCGAGCTAGGTGGTTACATAACCTTAAGCGCGCCTCCCCATATTCCAAAGGCTTCCGACTAGCAGTGGGGGTCTATGTAGTCAAATGGGGAGACTATACCCACTATTTATCAGAGTAAGCCACAACAGAATAACCAAATAGTGGAAATAATAACCAAAAAACATGGAACATGTATAAAAAAAATTTCCAATAGTAAATATGCCATGTCATACTACAAGTGAAAAAGTGAACAAAAGACCAAAATAAAGACAACAACCAAAATCCCCAAGATGGTCCCGACTCCCAGTCTGGATCCTCCACCCAGTGCTACCCATGTCCACTCAGCTATCTAGAAAGTACCCTTGCCCTTGTCCTGACCTGCAAACATGAAGTCTACTTGGGTACCCAACGGCGGCCCTAGCAGGGTGTGAGTACAACTCAGTAGGCCACCACCAATGGTGTCTACAAAATATCTAGTATAAACAGGAAGTGCATGCAAAAGGAAATTGAATGATAAATTCCAAGTGATTATTTAAGGTGCCATTAACTAGTTCAAAGCCCAGCCATTACCACATTCATTACCATTCATTTCACACCAATCAACCACACTTACCATTTCATCACATTTCCAGGGTTTAATCACATTCATCATGTTATATGGGTCTAAGGCCAACAATCACATGCAAGAGGGTAAACACATCGTTATCCTATCTCACTAGGACTGACCCCTCATAGAAACCATATCCTCACCTCGAAGCCTCGGTCCGGGTGGATGAAATCATTAGGAGAATAGACCCCTCAATCCCCTTTCCTAACTCGTGCATTTAGGGTGGAGTTTAGATCCTCAGTCTTCACTCGACCCATGGGCGTAGATCCTCATGTCATACCCCACTCTACGAAGCCATGTGCACATGCTTATATATAAGTAACCATCAACCTTTCAACCATTTCCCATCAGCAAACATCATTCAAAACAACCCACATGGGAAACCACATCATGCCTTAACCCATTAACACATTACCATTTCACACTATTTAACCATTCACCCAATTCCCATGTGTTATGCCTATCTCACTAAGCATTCCATCCTAAACCCATAATCTATCCCATTATGGTATTTAATTAATTTACACATTATCCCATTTAACTCATTCATCATTATATGAATCAACCATTCAAGCCAACATACTTATCAAGGGCTCTACAATTCACTACAACAAGTCACTTGTTTATTGTCAATCCCTAAACCCGGGAAAAGATGGCACAGCCCATGGATGGCCCCAATTAGGTCAAGTCCATCCCAACACATCCCATGGGGATCGTGAGGGTTCCCATTAGAAATTTTAAACATCATTTTTACCAAACATTCCAAGGTTATTCAAAACCTAACCAAGGGAAATATGAACATGAGTAAATATGCACAAAAACCCTAAATAACCATGGGATATAACTTGTAGACCACCTACCTTGAATCCGCGATTGAACGCACCCTCAATCGAGTCTTTAGACCTCGATTCGACCAACCCTTGGAGCTTCAACCTAGAACTCACCCAAAAGATAGGGTTTTAGGGTTTCGAAACAAGAGGGAGAGAAGACACAAACCCTAAACCAAGAAAAGAACCAAGGAGGAGATTAGCCTTACCCGGAGCTTCAATCTGCAACCAACAGCACCAAAAACGCCTAAGAATGAGGGAGATCGATCTCTTGGAGTCCTTGGGAGGTCCGGTTCGTGCCTAAGGTGAAGATAGGAGGAAGAGAGGAAAATCCCGAGTTGGGGTTATAAATCCTGGAGTGGAAATTTCGTAAATTTTCCAACTTTAAGTGGTCGCATGGTTTAGCAGCACGGTTTGGAAAACCGTGCACAAACCGTGTGCACGCCACTGCCCGGATGAGGGGGAGTCGCATGATTTAGCCGCACGGTTTGTAAATCCATTCGCAAAACATGCGATCGCTTCTATCCAGAGGAGGGAGGGTCGCACGGCTAAGTCTGGGCAGGACGCACGGTTTGGCTGACTGTGCGCAGGCCGTGCGCCTTGGTCTATTTTTCCCAGACTTTCCTTCTTCTGTGCCCCGAGCCCCCGGAACACCCCCAAGGCCCTTCATACTTTCAGAAGACATCCCTTAAAGCCCAACACAAGGGACTTAACCAAAACATAACGAAAACATACCTTTCCAAAAACAGGGATCTTACATTCTTCCCTTTGCAATCACGAGCTTGGTGGCCTTTTTCTCTTCACTTGTAACAAACTCTCATCCCCTTTAGGCATGTACCAGGGTGTTTCTTCCCAAAATTAATGCAGGATGGAAAGCTAAATTTTCCCTTATTTATATTATTTCCTTTTCCATAGTGTTCATTAGATCTCTTCTTATCTTATTTCACTTTAAGTCATAAGACTTAGATAATTCATTTTCTATCTTAATAGCACATGAGACTATATCTTCGTATGATGAGAAGGATTGTGAGACTAATTCTCGTCAGAGAAATGGTTTTAACCCATAAAAAATCGATCAATCTTACTTCTTGGGTTACATATATAATCTGCAGCATGCCTTGATAACATTGTAAAGTTATCCTCATACTTTGCGACATTCTCATCCTCCTTTTGCCTCAGACTCGGAAATTTCCTTTCCATATCTGCTTCATGTTCACGAGGAAAGTATTTTTCTAATAAAATATCTTTAAACTCCCTCCATTCAATATTTGATACTTCTTGATCCTCCTTTTTGTTTTGAATTAATGACCACCATTTATTTTCATCTCCTGAGAGGCAGTAAACTGCCATGATAACTTTTTCTCTTTCACTACTCCTCAAAGTATGAAATATTTTCTCTAAGGAACTTATCCATTACTCAGCTACAAATGGATTTGTAGTCCCATTTAATGTTGGTGTTTGTTTCCTCATGAAGCGGTCTAATATTGATCCTTCTTATTGTGGATCAGGGTTCTCCATACGGGTAAGGTTATTATTCATAACCTAAGTGAGTTGTCCGAGTACGGTTATAAGTTGTTTAGCACCAGTTTTATCACCAGATCCACTATAATTATCTTTAATAGTAGGTAATTCCCTACATAGATTACGTGCATTGATAGAGTTTCCATTCCTTCCACTAGGCACCATTTCTAAACAATGGCATACACTAGATTAGTTTACGAATCACAATGCATAATTCAAAACTTGTAGAATACTTAACATAAATTGAACAGTTTATGCATATAATCCATAATCATAAAAATGTTTTATTTGTGGAATTATTTACTCATAAATCCTTCATAATGGTTTTTAAAGAAAATGTGAATTATCTTAAGCATATTCCCCAGGAGTGTCAAACTAGGTGCACAGTAAGACCCATTGTCATGTACCAGGATACCCCGGGTTAAGCCCAAAACTCCTTGATGGAGTTTTCACTCCTAGGTACATTTGTGCTAGAACCACATCCACTTGTAGTATCCAGATAGGGATTTATTTCTTGGAAAATCAACATTATATCTACATTACCAAAAAAAATTTGTTCTTATATATTAATCCTCAAAGTCTATCTTAGGGTAATGTTCTCTAATCAGAGTTTTTCTAAATCTAGTTTCCAGGGTTTTTACTAAACTTCCTCTGATACCAATTGTAACGCACTGACCCTAGTTACCCAAATTTAGTGCATTATTACATAACATTGGAATGATCGCAAGAGATCATGTCCAGAAACACCGATCAGTTTAGTAGCCTTGGAAGTACTAGATACATACATAACTTTTACACTACATTATGAAATGAAAAAAACAACATTGTGTCTCCTTTAAACACACTCATATCCCTTATCCTATCCCTGAAGGTTAGTCGTAAAATACTTATTCATATCCTGGGAAAAATAATACACAATAAAGGGGTGATCTCATATGCTCAGTAAGGATAACAATATAGAGAAAACTGTCATAAATAAGCATAAACATTTAAGTCAATGTATAAGACTAAAACACAAGCCTTTTAAACTTAAACTTCAGCATAATATAGAAAAGATAAATCAAATAATTCCAATTACTTATTCACATGGATATTCTACTAGTCGAATAATCATATGTAATATCAATAGATAATCTCATAATAATGGAATTCATAATGTCGAACATCATAACCACATAGTCAAGGCCTCGTTCCAAGACTATAAATAAAAATATTTTCAAGTCCTTGTTCCATGACACTAGTTTGTTTCATGAGACCTAATGATGCATCGAGGGGATATAGTGGTCCCCATAGATCACTTACTACATCTAACATATTCCTCATATGAAAAGGGTGAAACATAACATAAAAATTCATATTAAACTAGCATACGAAATGTTAATACCTTAACCATAAATCATGAATGAAATAAAAATAGCACATCCACAGTCAAAAATATCACAAAACTATCAATACAATATTGAATATTGTATCATAATAAATAAAATTCAATTAAACATAAAATCCAACAGTAGATTTTGACATAGATGAAATCAATCCAAAAAATATTTGAGAGAAATATCTCTTTCTACTTTTAAATCATTTAAAAGTCTCATAATTATAAAAGGAAACATTTATTTTGAAAATATTAATATAATATTTTAAGGGAAGATTTTAAGGTCCTATAATGGTAGAAAATAGATTCACCTGCCGTATAAGTTAAAAAAACATTCTTTCCTTAATTTTTCAAAAAGGTCATAGAGTACCTTGTTTGGAAAATGACGGAAAGATTACTTTCCAAAAAAATTATAAAAAGTCAAAAAAGGGTATAAATGACTTTAAACCATAGTCTAAGAAATAGTAAAAGTGTTTTGAAATACAATTTTAAGAAACACATATGTGGATGATAGAGAATTTCGAGTAGAAACTTATGTATAAACAACCTCGGATAATAAAGAGATTGTAAATTAACCTTTATCTTGTGATTTTTCTTAGTCAAGGGTAAATTAACCTCCTGTATAATTTATAAATAATTGTTAATAAATTATAAAAGAACCAAATACATAAATATTATATCATACATTATCCTCTAATATTTCTTTGTTAATAATATTTCAGTAGTATCCTTGTTTCGAGTGTTAACTAATTCATTTTCCTTTATATGTTTTGTTAGGTAAGTCATGTTTGTTATGGATATGATTTATTTTATTCATATATATAATTATATTATGTTCTTAAACATTTTTTTAATCATCAAATGAAAATTATTCTTGAATGGTTGCGATGGGGAATGAAATCTAATCGCGTCGTGGAGACGGTAAGTCGTACGTACGCACGAGCGATAATATCATTATATTGATGGTGAAATAGTATATAATTGGATGGTATATTATATATACATAATAATTAACATGTTATATTTATTATTTACATAAATTATACTCATTATTATACCCATCCAAATAATTAAGTGTTGAATAACAAACTACACCGCAATGGGGAGACAGTAAGTCGTACGTATGCACTTATAGTGACTTTGTCATTCATAGGATGGATAGAATAATTAATATGGTTGTACCATATTTATAATAACATATATATATTTATCAGATACTGGATTTATTATTTTAGTATGGAAACAAAAAATAAATAGGAAGTATAAGAATAAGAGAACTTTGAAAGAGGTGATAAAATAATTACCTCTTCTTTGGGTGTTTCCTTTTGATTTGAACAAAAGGGCTCCTTAGGTTGGATTTATGATAAAAGTAAGATATATAGGATGAATTAAGGGTAGCTGGGAGAATATTTGATAAGGGGTTGGCTGAGCCAAATGTCTTTGGATGTGTGAATTTAAGAGAAGGGTAATTACCCTTTTATAAGTGATGTGAGGGGAACTTTAGGAAAAGCTTGAAATATTAATTTACTATAAAATTATTTTCGGTTTATAATAGCTCAAAATTGACTTATTTTGAGACTAATGTGAGTATTGGTCTAAATAATTCCAATCAATAGGTTTTAGACATGTTTAGGTCACCATATTAACCTTATCTTTTAGGCATAACCCTTAGTTAAAAAGTTTAACTTTTACGATGTCTTCTTGTATTTTTATACTACATGGTTGATATAGTTACTATAAAATGTCAATATAATCTAAAGTGGTTCATTAATAACATATGTAACATTATATATGTTATTTTGATTAATCTTAGATTTTTAGGACTATAATTTAATAAAATAGTATTTGTTTTAAAAACTCATTTATGTCAATTTTGACACTATTTAATATTTGATTTTTGTGAAAGTCATAAAAACTTGATTACTTCGAAAAAAATACATTGAATTAACCCTAACATGTCATATTCACCTATAAAATTCCTGTATGGCATAAAAAGTTTCAATTTACATTTATTTTAATATTTATAATATCATTTATTTTAATCAGTCATTAATAAGGTAATTACTACATCATCATTGTGTCATAAATAAATTTAATTATTTAATGTATAAAAATTATAAATAAAATACTATGATGTAGGAAATATTTTTGGATTTTTAATTAATATTTATAGTGGAATTTATCTTATGTATAACCCTATATTAAAAATAGTTTAGTTATTAAAATTTGAATTTAACACTTTTAACTCTTCTTTAAATAAAATATAATAAATGTCTTAATCTAATCTAAGTGGATCAAAAAGGATCATATTTTTTTCCTAAAGTTGATTTTAGTCGAAATACACTTATACAATAGAATTATTATATTTTTTTGGGGTAATTTTATATTATTATAATATTATTTTTACCTTTAATTACCCTATTTAATTTTAATTGTGGTATATAAAATTCAAAAGTTATTGTTCACTAAAAATTATTTTCATGCTATTG
Source organism: Viscum album (assembly GCA_963277665.1). NCBI lineage: Eukaryota > Viridiplantae > Streptophyta > Magnoliopsida > Santalales > Viscaceae > Viscum > Viscum album. Next base: position 1,068,619,768 of record OY728121.1, on the reverse strand, counting down.
AACCACATTTTACTTAATGATGAAAATGGTGTCTGTAGGATTTTTTAAATTCAATTAACAGAAGTGGTAAAATTACGTTTTATGCAAATTTGCAAATGTGCCTAGAAGGTGGGTAAAATACGTTAAAAAATTCAATAAAATTTTATATATCTAATATATTTATAAAATGAATCCAATGAATTAAATTGGACTAATATAAGTATTGTGTATATATTTTGACTTTAAAATAAATTAAAATTAAAATTAATTATTTAAATAAAAAGTCAGTTTTAAACAATAATGCTGTGTTTTTCACTATTCATCAAAAATTGAAAGTTTTTAGAAAAATACCAAAAATTCACCCTAAGATAATTTTGATATTCTGAATCCAAAAATGAAGTAAATTTTGAAAAATAAAATTTATAAAATTTTAAAAAGTGGGTACTACTATTAATAACTACTTTTTAAATGGCTGGTTTGATTGGTTGTGGTTTGCTAGAACTTAGAGTTGCGTACAACGCAAGCTATTGTATTAATCAAAGAGAAACATACCGTGGAAGCTTGGGTTGTTACCTAATAAGTTTATAATAAACCAATTACATGTAGAGGAGGTTCTGGACTTATTAATTAAAGAATCTAAATTTTATTATTCAACTCATTAAGATCAATCAAAGAACACATTCGGACATAAGGTAATGGGTTTCTCATCTCACTTTTATTTCTGTGAGATTTACATTGTTCGCCACTTATTTATTGTGTGTGGTGTATGTTTACTATAATTTTATATGTAATATCATGATTCTATTTATATTCATTGTATTTAGTGATTCACTTCATAATTATTAACTCGGTTGATTACAATGTTGTAAGGGACTTTGTTTTGGTTTCCATTTCATTGTAATTTATTTGGTATTGTGCACCCAATCATTCTTATGTGGTGTACCTACTTCCCTTTTGAGATAATTTTTCATTTTAAATTTTAAATACATTATATATTCATATTATGGTTTTATGGATATGATTATTGTCTTAAGTCGTATACCCTTTTACATATGGTGTTTATTTAGAATGTTGTTTTAACTATGGAAATATTGATGAATCTATATCCTATACTATATACGGATATTGAGAAGGAATATTGTACTCATGTTAAATCTATTTATAAAGAATTATTTGGACTTTAAGTGATGGGGGTTCCCACTATATCCCCTCAATGCATCGACAGGTCTCTTGAGACAAATTAGTTGGTGACAAACCCTTCAAGTTTGTTTCCAAAACAGAATCAGACGAGTATCTACCCATAGACTTAAAACGGTTTGACAGTATATTGGTATCATGTTCCAGATACATGAAATCCAATTAATAAGAATTCTATTTATTAATTTTTAGTTATTACTATCCATGAGGTTTTCACTATGACAAAATCTATTGACGCAGTTTCATTCCCAGTTTATTAATGGCGTGTGTTTTTCATTTATTCACCATGTCATATTGACTATGCCAATTTGATTATGAAACAATTATTTTTGATTAATTATTTCTCTATTTGTAATACTTATATATCATTTGATATCACCCCTTTCATTTTTTACCTTCAACAGGTTATGGAGAGGAGACCATTTATTGAGTTCTTGTGGATACAGTTTATTAGTTTTTGTTATGTATTGTATTTTTTTACCCTTCCCAATGTAATATGAGTTACATTTATGTATCTAGTTTCTTAAATTATATTAAACTGATCATTCCTACGGGATTTCATTCCTTGTAATCATGTCAATGTAATAAGTAATTCACCAGATTTGGGTTTCTGGGGTCGGGGCATTACACATTAGGTGAACCTGCCTAAACTGCAAGGTTAGAATCTAACAACACACCAAGGAACCCATAGAGAAAGAAGTTATTTCCTTAAGGAAATTTCACCCCATTTAAAATCTTACTATGTAATATAATCCCTTTATCACAATATCTCTAATTGAGTAGGTTTCATGCCAGTGCCATCAGCCTATATGATTAATATCTCTTTCTTTGACTTTCCAAAAATATAACTTGCCTATTGATCACCATGGCCATGGATTTATTTAGGTTATATCATTTTCATAAAAGGGATTGAGATATTATCTTCTGTTAAAGAACATAAGGGATAAATATTTTCTCACATTATTCATTAATGTGGTATTACTCGTGATACACCCAACATATCCGACCTCGCCGCAAACATCTTTCATCACAGTCTTCATCACTATATCTAAGTGTGTAACTCATAATATCTATTAATAATAATCTTCAAGTCTAAGGAACAATACACACGTCTATAAATAGGAACATCCAATGACACTTATAAATGTAGATTTCCTAATATCGAGTCTCATTCTTATAATATCTTATTGGATATCACTAAGGGCGTACACCATGAGAAGGTGTCTCAAAGTCCTATGAGTCTCTACCCCTTATAGCATGTATCATTTTTTCCATCAAATGATATCATCCGGCTATAGAACATATATTCAAGAATAGTGTCATATCACTTCTGGGTTCTCATCATAGTAGGGATCTGTTATGACCTTTTAGTGTGATAGTTACTCTTATGATATTATCACATACAATGTTATACTGAATAAAAATCATGATGTGATAAGGAATTTATTAATATTAAAAACCATGAATATAAGTTATCACAAAGTACAAAATAAATTGGTTTTAGGTCACCAACCCCAACACTTTAAGTGTTTGATAATTTTATAAGGGTTTTACAAACTTTTAAATGATCAATTAATTTATTATAATAAATCTACAACTATTAATTCTACCATTTATTTTCTATTAATTATTTTATGATGGTTATATTCAAATTAATTTATATGGTCATTAAGATAAATGTTAATTAATTAATGTGGGCGTGTTTATCTTAATAATAAAGAACAGATAAGAAATAAATGTTAGTTATTTACTTTTGTGTAGACATTGTATGTATGACTCTTCAGGATCTAGACCAAGACCAATGTATATGTTGGAATATATTTAATTTAATTTATTATATGTTTTTACAATTATTTATTATTAAATTAAATTTGATGGTCTGCAATTAATCCCTCCATTATTATGTAGGACCCATGTGTCTAAGGATATTTATGTAATCCCCTTTAACCAATACTTTGGTTCTCCTCATCTGCATGTGAGTTATAAATACTTATAATTAATGGAGTTACCCAAGGTTCCTGGAGGTAGATGAAGACGGAACCATAATGATGTCAACCTAGGAGATACACAGGTGGACTGGTGGAATATTGTAACTCATTCTAAGAATGAAAATATGAGTTATTTCCCCTAGGTAATAGGTTAATTTAATGTCCTATCATCATTAGATATAGCTCATGAATGGTCCATTTTATTATTTATTTATTTACATCTATGAAATTATTTATTTTATCGATGTAATACCATGACCACATAAATAAATGAATTAATGTGTAGATATGGAATTTAAATAAATGGATTATGTGTAAATTTTTTACTCAACATGGTTATTTAATTAAGTAACATACACTTAATATTAAAAAGGCATGTAAAGGATAAAAAAAGATAAAATTTATGCATAATAAATTAAAATCCCTCAATTAAATATTATGTCGGGCTTGGTCATCCATTACTTGATTAGGAATAAAAGCCTTAGAACTAAGTGTTTGACCAATACTCATTGGGACACTTTTAACAAGGAGTTATTATGAAGTTTATAAGTTGACTTAACCATCTTACATCAAGATAAGCATACCTCGCTAAACTTGATGTAACTTGGAGGAAAATGTTGAGGAAATCCAAGTCAGGGTTTTAGGAAAGGGGGGTCCACTCAACAGATCAAGGAGATACAATCCCACGGTTGGAAAAAACCTTCCTACCTAAATACATTCAAGTAGCTTGACCAACCCTCAATAGGGTTATTATAAGGGGCATATGGATTATTACCACTAGAATTTACTAACAAATATACATTCTGAGTTCAATGATGAGGACTATTGAGACTTTCTAAAATAGTGGGAGATTTAATAAAAATCAATTAATTTATTATTTCTCAAATAATTTGAAATTTAGAAAAAGTACTAATAATATTATCTTTATTTTTAGAATGAAATGATAATATTTTCATTCACATTATCCCTATGATCAATACTTGATAAAGACAACCTTCTCACTAGCAGTAACTTCCATGAGTGGTTTAGATGCCTTCGGGTTGTGCTACGCCCTGAATGGAAATCTTATGTGCTAGAATCATCAACCAAGTAGGTGAGTGATGAAAAGTTCCTTGTCTATGAAAACATTTTAGTGATGTGGTCTAATTTCAATGTTTTATGCTTTTTTCTATGTCTAGTGAACTCATGAAGTCTCATAAAAACATTTATCCGTACATAATTCTTGAGAACCTCCATGGTTTTTACCAAGGGAAACCTAGACATGAATAGTTTGAGATTTCCAAGATGCTCTTTCAGAGAAATATTAGAGAGGGTTACCTAGCTAGGACTCACTTTCATGACCTGATCCTAACTAATGCTCAAGATGAAACTACCCCAAGCCCACCTCTATAGGCCAAGGGGTGGTGACAAGCACTGAAAGACATATCCTAAATGGGAGGCCTTTCCCTAATTTACCTGTAATCACACACCCAACCATCTCAATATAGAATTGCAGAGGAATAATAATAAAAAGATGCAATAGCAAGAATATAAACCAAGAATGAAAAAATCTATAGGGTGTACAAGAGTGAGAAAGTGAAACTGAAAGTAAATGGGAAAAATGCATGCCCAGCTAGAAAGATATTCTAGCCTAAAAAACTAGAAAGTAAAAGTGTCAAGATATCCCATCTCATGATCTCCAAACTTTGACCACCATATGTGGTCCAACGCTCCAAGTATCCCTAAGTTCCTCTATAGTCACCACTAACTTGTTCTTCATCTGCATAAGACATGACACATGTGGGAAAATCCCATGTAGGGGCGAATATATACATACCCAGTAGGATTCCTTGAAAGCTAAAGGGGGAACATTAAGAGAAACAATAGGAATAGATAGAAAGATAGCTTAACCCAAAGCAAGAGAGTAAACAGAATTTGACAACATGGATACAGATATATATATTCTCAAACTAAGAAACCCAAATGAGATATAAGGGGATATCCATCTCACATTCCAACCTAAGAAAAGAGTGTTATCATTCCCAAAAGTCCATCGATGATTCCCTTCATTTTGTGTGTCTTCCTAACAGAATATATCCAAGTCAATCCACACCTTTCCACTATGTCGCATCATTGAGGGGTAACAATATCTAGGTAGAGGACTCATTCCCTTGTATTAAAGGATTGTTCCACTCAATAAATATCTAGAGGACCCATTCTTGGTCCTGGTAGGAGGGATCCACTCAAGTAGTCAAGGACCCATGCCTTGATATAAAAGGAGGGTGCCACTCGGATAACGAATAGAGGACCCAAGCCCATATCAGCTAGAGGGTTCCACTCTTGAAGTCGATGGCCCATGACCTAAATTCCCATGAGGGTTCTACCTGGATATAATATAGAGGACATGTGCCCAGCCTAGCTAGAGTGTTCCACTCTTGAGGTTGAGGACCCATGCCCTAACTCTGCAGGAGGGTGCCACTCGGTGGATAGATAGAGGACCCATTCCCTATCCCGATAGAAGGGTGTCACTCTAATAGTTAGTAGAGGACCCATTATTAGCCTAACTAGAGTGTTAAAATATAATATTCGGTCAAGTAATCATTCCCTTCCCAGCAAGAGGATTCCCCTCTATAGATATATAGAGGACCCATGCCCTATCCCAATATGAGGGTGCCACTTTGGTGATTCTTCCTAAACATTGTCATTGTCGATCATCGCCTAAAAATATTCACACCTGAAACATCTTGCATCATATCCCAAAATCCACTTCAAATGTCACCATAACTTTCTACATAGAGAAACACTCAAGATATATTACTCGTGGGCTAAAATATGAGTCCAAATAAAAGGGATATGAGAGGTTTAAGTTTCATAAAAAGGAAACTAGATGTACACGACATGTAGGGGAACCACATGGAATTTGGTCTTGCTCTTTCACCTAGTCATGTCCCTGAAGGTACATAACTCACTTCCCATGAAACCATACATTGCATGTAGAGGGTCTACATGGCGTGTCCGAGCCACCTGAGGTCCTACCCGTGATCTCTGGCCATGTCCGTGTACTTTGCCTATGTCCATGTACTTTGGCACATGATGTGGGTCTAGTCATTCCCATGACCGTGTACTCACAGAGTACACATCGAGTCTTTCATCATAAGGTCACATGGTGTGTGGGAGTCCCACACGATGTGTGATGCTTATAATTCCACAAAACCCTAACTAATGCATCCAGGTACCTACAGATTATGTGTTCTTCAGAATACACAGTGTGTGGTCGTGTTTTTCACAGAATATTAGATCTAAAATCCACTCTCCAAATTTTATTGTTCTGACTTTGAATCAGGCCTCGTATCCTCCTAAAAATGGTAGATCTAAACTTTGATCAGTGATTTCGGCTCTCTGGTGGCCGAAAATCGAATCCCGCTTCTTCCCATGAAAATTCATACACATCATCATGCCTCCAATCAATATCATCATCTTTATCAGTATTAGATATCAAATCCATTAAAACCAACACCCTTTATTACATGATTCAACCCAAATTCCATCTTTGATCACTAATCCCTTCATCGCTTTCAAAACCGTTGTGAAACCAAGGTTCTGATTGGGCTCAATCCCACTCAATAATGTCAAACTGTGACTTTGTGGTCCAACGATGACCAATGTAAATAATTTGTGGGATAAAGGCATAAGAATAAGGTTTAAATAATCATTGAACAAGATTTATTATCCAACAAACACAATTAGGGAATCCAGGGTTAGAAAACAATTGATTAAACACTTTAATTTTAATATGTGGGCACATGCAATTGTCCAAAACTGAAACAAGACAAAGAAAGGAATTGATCTTGCTCATAAATTTAATCAAATAAGGAAAAAACTACAAATAAGGAGTCCTACCTATATATTGGATCATTTTTCATCGAATAATGTACTCACCAATTATTGATAGTTGTCGTTACGTTCGATGTGCTTCGATCTTCTTCAATATAGAGTCTTGTCATTTTCGGATGTTTATTTTTCAATGCAAGGAGGAAGAAGACACTCTCAATTCTCATAGGAATAAGTGGATAACCCTAGAGAATTTGGCATAACAATGATTTTATATATGTATGACAATTTGTTTATTTAATTAATTAATTAACTTAATCAATTAATTAATCCACTGAACAAAATTTCAATGACCATATTATCCAAACACCCTATGCCGACCTATTTTAGTTCACACCTAGGGTAAAAACATCACGTTATAGACACAAATGTGGTCTTTTATTTCTAATATGATCTCCTATTTAAGGCTTATCCCATTTTCCTTAAGAAAATGAACACGTGAAATATAAAATATACTTAATATTTTGATGAAATTAATTATGGGCACACCGGGCCTCGAAATCTCATGTCGTCTTAGCTTCTAGATCTGAAAATATATGTATAAATATTTAAAAGTATTACAAGGAAAAAAATGGGTCTCTAAATCATTCCCCCCTTCAAGATTTTCATCCCCAAGAAGAAAAACTAAACAAATAGATTGGGATACTGAGCGTGCATCTGGATCTATCACTCCCAGGAGCTCTCCTATACATTCTCGTGTTGCCAAAACATGTGAACCAAGGGGATGGTCCATCCACATGAGGCCCTATCCTATTGATCCTCTATCATCACTGGGTGATCCACAAAACTAGATCTATCCTCGATGTTTATCTCACCTCAGTCAATAACGTGTGTGGGATTATGCATGTATCTCCTCAGGTGTGACACATAGAATATGTCATGCACCTACTGCGGATGTGGGGGTAAGTCAAGGTGGTAAGAAACCTCTCCAACCCTCTACAAGATCTTGAATGACCCGATGAACCTCAGGGATAGCTTTCTTCCCCAAACGAATCTTCCAAGTCCTCATCATGGAGATACTCAGGAAATTGTGGTCTCCCTACTCGAACTCCAAGGGCCTATGATGGTGATCTGTGTAAGATTTATTCCTACTCTGGGATTTCCTCATCCACCCACATATGACCAGGACCTTCTACGTCATTGCATGTACCATCTATGGATCCACGATAGATGCCTCACTGATCTCTGTCCAACATAAGGGTGACCTGTATGGTATCCCACACAGGGACTTGAAAGGGTCATGCCAATAGTAGAGTGGCAGATATTATTGTATGCAAACTCTACCAAAGGCATGTGATCCTCCCAGCTCTGGCCAAAGTCTAACACGCAATCCCTTAGCATATCCTCCAACACCTAGATAGTGAATTCGGTCTTCTCATCTATTTGGGGGTGAAAGGTTGTACCCATCCTCATCTAGGTCCAGAATGCCTCAAGTAGGTCTCTCCACAATCATGACATGAACCACACATCATAATCTGAGAAAATAGCCAAGGGAACCCCATGAAAGAGAAAAATCTTCCATACATATATCTTCATTAAACTCTCCACCGAGCTCTGCTACCTCATAGCAAGGAAGTGTGTTGACTTTGGGAGTTGGTCAACTATCACCTAGATGGTGTCATGGACTTTCATTTTCCACGAAAGCCCTGTCACAAAGTCCATAGATATTTCATAACACTACAACTCTGGGATCTCAAGGGGTTGTAAAAAACCTACCGGAACCTGGTGCTTATTCTTTACTTGCTAATAGGTGAGCCACCGTAAAAAACTCAACCACACTCCATCTTATGTCAGACCACCAAAACTACCACTAAAGGTATCTATAAATCTTCCCTACACTGAGATGTACAACCAAAGGAGATTCCTTGAACTCTCTCATCACCTCCTCCCATATCCTGACTGGGACCACCATCTGTTCTTGGAAAAGTATGACATGATTTCCTCCTTTAGAATATCCATATGGTGAATCTCCTATGGATATATGGTCATAAAAGACCTCACAATTTATGTCTCCAACTAGGACTCTCTCACATGTTGAAGTAGAAGAGGATTCAATGCCATTGACTAAAGAAAATCTACACCATCCTACTTAACCAAGGTCAGTTTCAAGGAAGTCAACTACTCTGAATCCTCCTGCACCAAGAGAGCCTGGTACTTCCTACTAAGGGAATATAATTCTACACTTCTGGTAACATTTTCTCCGAACACCAGTGTAGTGTCGAGGCTATGGCAATATGGTACATCTATAAAGGTTCTGTAGGAACCCACATCATACAGTTAGTGATGGAGGATCTAGACATAACTAGGGTGTGGGAAAGGGGTATTCTGCACCATATCAGTCTAGAAGGTGGAGTTCTACTAGCCAAGATGGTGGAAGTATTGGACTTGGTGATTCTGGGAAAGAGTTCCCATATCAAGAGAGTGGTGCAGCTCAGGGGAGTCAGACTGCATCACTGGGAAGAGGGGCAGGACAATTACATGTCATTAAAACTACACTTATGGATAGTAAGGTTGGATCATTGATAATGAGAGGTACTATTCTTTTAGATTCTATATTATATAATTCCTTATTTGATATTGGTGCCTCTCATTATTTTATATATTCAAAACTTGTTAATGGTTTGAGTCTAGAGGTTGAGTTCGTAAGTGGGGTTATGATGATAGATTCTCCATTGGGAGTACGGTCTATGCATATATTTCTGTGCAAGGGATGTTCTCTTGAGATCGGGGAGTACCATTTTCTATGGTATCTCTATATTCTTAACATGTCAGGATTAAACTAATTATGGGTATAGACCGGTTAGTCATATATCATGGCCACATTGATTGTTACCAGATGAGAGTGACTTTTATGACTCCTAAGGGTGACCATTATATTTACCCTGTACATTGGGATATCCTGGCAGGGTGATAAGGTCCAATTACTCATCAATAGGGAGAGCTCACAACTCAGGTTTTAAGTCTACTGTTGGATGATAGAGGTGTGAAGCAAGATGTCTTTCCACCTGTAGTGGAACAGTTTTAGGATGTGTTTCCCAAAGACTTATTAGGGTTTCCACCCAAGAGATATGTGGAATTTACTATTAAGATCATGTGGGTAGTTGATCCAGTTTCAATTCCACCATAAAAAATGACACTGAAAGAGATCCAAGAGCAGAAGACTCGGTTGGAGGAGTTGATGGATAAGGGGTTTATCTGTTTGATTATGTCACCTTGGGGATCACCTGTGTCATTTTTAAAGAATGATAATGGGATTTTGTACTTGTGTGTCAATTACCAGAAGTTGGACCAGATGATAGTAAAGAACCAGTATCCTCTTCCATGAATAGACAATCTTTTTGACCAGCTAAGAGGAGCTTGTTTCTTTTCCAAGATTGGCTTGAGATCAGGGTATCACCGTCTAAGAGTTTGGACTTCTGATATACCAAGGAATTATTTTATAAGTAGGTATGGACTATATGAGATCATTGTAATGTCATTTGGGTTGAAAAAACACACCTAAAATGTTTATGGACTTGATGAACAGAATCTTTCATCCATACCTGGATCAATTTTTTATTATGTTTGTGGATGATATCTTGGTGTACTCAAAGACTCATGAAGATCGTGCCCAACATCTTGACATAAAGCTGAGTACACTACGAGAGAGTTGGGATATATTCTAAGATATCTAAGTGTCAGTTTTGGATTGATTAGGTACACTTCTTAGGTCATATCATCTCATAGGAAGGTGTGTTAATGGACCTAGAGAATGTTCAAGCAATGGTTTCTTGGGAGCATCCCAAGAATTTTTTTGATATCCATAGATTTTTGGGGTTATCTAGATATTATCATAGGTTCATCCAGGACTTTTCCTAATTGGAATCACCACTTTTGGGCTTGACCAAGAAGAGGATAAAGTTTGAATGGTTGTAAGAATACGAGAATATATTCTAGGATCTAAAGAATCATTTTATATAAGAACCAATTTTAATCCTCCCTGAGCTAGGTGAGGAGTATACGGTCTATTGGGATGCTTCTGGAATAGGTCTTGGAGTATTTTTGATGCGAGGAAATCGATTTGTGGCATATGGGTCTCGATAGTTGAGGCCACATGAACAAAACTACCCTAAGCATGACCTCAAGTTAGTAGGAGTGGTTTATGATTTGAATTATTGGTGACATTATTTTTTGGGAGAAAAGTTTACCATTTATATAGATTATAAGAGTTTGAAGTACATCTTTTCATAGAGATAATTGAATCCATAGCAGTGGATATGGGTTGAGTATATGCAGTCATTTGATTTTGATCTAGAATATAAAACAAGGAAGGGAAATAGTGTGGCTGATATTTTAAGCAGGAAAACTCAGAATTATGTGGTTCAGGAGTCTAGTTATGAGTGGAAGATGATGACCTTGATGGCTAAAATGTATGTGGTGGTTTAGGAGATTTAGGAGCAGATGATCCTCATATCAGTTTTAGTGGAGTCTACACTTTTGAACTGGATTAAAGGTAGACATTATGAGTATCCAAAGTGTTTTACCTTGAGGGAAATCCTTGAAGGTGGGGAGTCACCTTCATAATGGATCATAGATGAGGATGAGATCATCTATGTCAATAATTGAGTTTTTGTTCCCACGAGTATGAGAGAGGAGCTAATATAATAATTTCATGCCTCGAAGTGGGAGGTAAATCCATGTGTGACCAAATTGTACCATGACCTTCAATGAAATTTTTGGTGTCCAGGCATGAAAAAGGAGATAGTGGGGTTCGTGAAATGATGCTACACCTGTAAGCAGGTGAAGGCCGAGCATCAATGATACGTGTGTTGGATCGCAGTGATAAATTGTTATAGGGAAAGATCGTGCCAATGGTTTGTATAATGTGGAAACATGGGTGTGTGCAGGAGGATACATGGGAAAGAGAAGCAAAAATGTGGGCTTAGTGGCACAATCTTTTTGACTCGTAATCTTAGAGAGGCTTGGGAGTATAACTAAAGGATGAGCTGTTATAAGGTGGGGAGATTGTAAGATTATGTCCTTTTCTAGAGTTGTATAAATATCATTTATAGGTACTCATTTTCCTTATGTTGAGTACTTTTCTTTTGGGTTTTACCTTGAGGTTTGTTTGTTTAGAAATTTGAGAAAAATGGAAGAAAAAAGGGTAGTGCACAGCTGGTGCATGGTCTGCCTTAACCGTGCACCTCAGCCCAGCAAACCGTGCAGCCCTGGACAGAGGGGAGTTGCACGGTTGGCCCATGATTTGTCAAATTATGCACCCTCTTAGGAGTAACTGTGAACCCCTATAAAATAGTTTCATAGTTTAGGTACATGGTTAGGGGAAACTATGTGACCCTACCCAGTAAACCATGAATGAGAATTTAATTAACCTGAAAGTTAGTTTTAAAAATTCTTGAACCCCCATTTTAAACCCAAATAGACCCTCATTCAAACTTAATTCCTATTTAATGATTTTAGAGCCTCCCAGGATAATTCCAAGCTCTCTCAATCTGTTTTCTTGGTGGCTCGAAGCCAAGATCAAAGATCTACACCCATCCTTGTAAGAGGAACTCGTCCCATATGTTTTCATGTTCTTCTCCCATTCTTCCCTCTTTCTTTAAGGGAAGTTATTATCTATTTTATTAGATCCATACCTAGTTTTATGGATATAGATCTAGGATTGTACATATAGATCTAGATTTAAGATATCTTGAATCTTTTAATCTTGATTTAGGTTTTAGATCCAGATTTTGTTCTATGTTGTTACTCCACTGAAATTGTGGATTTTTCCATTGGGCGATTGTTCATTAATGAATCAAGGTAGGTAGTCTGATATTCAAATCACATGGTCATGATTTTAATGACATGTATTAAAATTTTATAATTTATAGGGTTTATCTAGAAATTTGAATTCCTAAATTTATTCAATTAATGTGGTCAATTAATAAATTGAGGAATTGGGGATTTGATTGAATAGTTGAATTTTAGAATTAGGGATAATTAATTATTGGGTTAATTATCGGAATGTTGAATGGTGAATTGAGAATAATTAATTGGTGAATTAATTATTAGATGTTGATATTGTGAAATTATTAATCAATTGTTGAATTAATTAATGGAATTTATATGGTTAATTTATGAATTTATTAATGGAAGATTGTGATGGTTAATTGTGATAAGAGGATTAATGTCGATTAATCATGATTTATGTGATGTAGTGATATATGTGATATATATGATTGTGTGATAAACATTTTCAGGACATGTTCTACTACTTCTGAATCTCGTAGTGATAAATATGTGTGGGATACGGTCTGCTGCTTCCAAAGACTACCTATGCAGGACATGGTCTGTTTCTTTCGAAGCCCGTCATGATATATATGTGTGGGATATGGTCTGGTACTTCCAAATCCCATGGGGTCCTAGACATAATGACCTAGACCTAAATTTTTGGCATTGGAATATGATTTTAATTATCCATTTTATAAACTAAAATGAAATGGATAATGAAATCCCATTAGTTTAATGATTTGTAAATTAATAATATAAAATGGTTCAGACTCCGACACAGGATGAAGTAGCTATTGAGGTTCGGGTGTCCTTGAGAACTTGATGGTTTATGTAGTTAAATAAATAATAAATGATAATGTAAAAACTATTTACTTATGTATTTTAATTATCTCTCTATACAATTACGTACACTGTTATTGACTGGATATTGTTTTAGACACCATTGGTGGTGGCCTATTTTTTGGAGTTAGTGGCCTAGAACCAACTAATTTGTACTTTATTCATTAATAAATACCTTATAAAATTTTTATTGTTCTTCTACGTGAAAATTCATGTGATAATGTCCTAAGGATAGTTGTTGCGTTAAAGGGTCATAATGGATCCCTACTATGGTGAGAACCCAAAAGTGCCATAACACTGTTCTTGAATATATGTTCTATGGCCGAATGATTTTATTTTAGGGACACAAATAATACAAGACATTAGGGGTGAGGAATCATAAAACCTTGAGGAAACTTCTCATGGTGTGTGCCCTTGGTAATATCTAGGAGGATATTTTGAGAACGAGACCTACCAGTAGGAAATTTACATTTCATAGTGTCATTGGATGTTCCTATCTTCGCATGTGTCTATTGTTCCTTAGACTTTAAGATTATTATTAATGGGTATTACAACTCACGCACTTATATTTATTGACGAAAATAGTGACAACACACTGTTCGCGGCGAGGTAGGGATATGTTGGGTGCATCACAAGTAATACTGCATTAATAGATAATGCGAGAAATGATTTTTCCCTTATGTTCTATAACGAAATTAGATATCTCTAGCCCTTTGATGGAATTGATATAGCCTAAATAAATCCATGGCCATGGAAAGGAATGGGAAAGTTCAATTCCAAGAAGTCAAAGAAAGAATAATCGAGCACAGGTGTTGATGGCACCAGCATGCAACCTGATTGATTCGAGATATTGAGGAAAAGGGATTATATTACATGGTAAGCATTCATATGAGGTGACACGTCATTGCGGCGTTAACTTCTTTCTCTATGGGTTCCTTGGTGTGTTCCTAGACGCTAACCTTATAATTTAGGTAGGCTCTGCCTAATACCACTGATAAAGAGGCCTAGAGGGTCACACACTAAGTGTGTCCAAGTATCTCAGTTAAATATTAATTTAACAAGTTGAATAAAGATTATTCCTGAATGTGGTTTAATAATTATTCAAGGATTCATGATCGCATTTATTTAAACACTAGTTATTCGAGATAATATATTGTGGGTGAAATAATATATTTATTAGCGAGTAATGCAGTGAAATTTATTTGATAAATAAATAGTCATTATTCAAGGTCTAATAAATGTGGTAGAGGAAATAAAGAAAATTGGAAAAACAAAAGTACATGTTGTGTATATTAAATATACACACCATGTATTTTTTTTCTGGGAATTTATGAGAAATAATATTATTTATTTAATTAAATAATATTAGGTGTAATTTTCTATGTGCATGTTAAGTAATAATAATAGCCAACTATTATTATTAGACATGGGGTATTACTAATAATTAAATGGAATGAATAAATTCTCTCTGGTAATTAATTCATTTTATTATTCTATGTAATTAAAAAATCCCAATTATATAATTATCATTTTCCTAGACATTTTTTTGGGGTTGTGCACAACAGATTTTGAAAAGATCTCAAGCTAGGAGAGAATTATTTTTCCACCAAGAACGCTCTCAAGCTAGGAGAGAGAGATCCACCTCCACCGGATCAAGGCGATCGAAGGTGGACATCGTAAGTGAAGGCTCTTCCGCATTAGCACCTGGAGATCCCTTCGGTGACGTCTAGAGATACGTAGAGCACGTGTCGATCACCACTAGAGTAATCCTACACTAGAATTCTATGACGCAATGATGGATCATTCAGATTGTGACTAGAAACATCAATAGAGAAAGAATTCCATCAAGGTAATTCTTGTCTTTTATTTAAATTAATTATAACCAATATATGATGATCCTCTCTATGGTTCTAGGACTCCCCTATTTAATTTAGTTTTTATTTCTATTCTGAAGATCCGATGTTTTATTATTGTGATGGATCTCGGATAAAACATCATTAACGGAAAAAAATAAAGTTGGGTACACCCACCAACACGCTTCCACTGCCCTTGGAATATACACTATTGAGTTTTACTCGCACCCTACTCAGGTTTCTTGATCAGTACCTAAATAGATTTCATGGTTTCATGATAGGTTAAGGGAAAAATCCCTATATTAGATGATTGATTTGGGATGGATCATGGGTGAGGAAACCAGATGTGGTTTGGGACCCACTTGGGAGTCCTCATTGTCTTTACTTTTGGGTTTTCATTTTGAAACTTGGCATGTACTTTAGCATGGTATATTTACGGTTCAGTTTGATATTGTATCTTCGGTTTTGGTCATCTTATTATCTCTTACTGTTATTTTTATGGTTATATGTTATTCATTTATTGTTTCTTATTTTCTTCTGGTGTTTTACTTTGATAAAATAGGGTATAGTCTCCCCATGATTGATATTATACCCTAGCTGTTAGTCTGAATCCTCTAGCATATTAGGAGGCATGCCTAAGGTCATGTCGTGAACCATCTTGATGCACTGGGGAATGGAACCTGAGTCAGGGAATTACGTGCCCCTCTTCCCTATACTACATTTTGAGTCCCCTGAACTACACCACTCTGTTGATATGGGCACTCTTACCCAGACGTACCATGTCCACTTTCTTGACTGCCACGACCAACTTCCAGATTGATATGGGGTAGAGGTCCCCCTTCCAACACTTTGATTCTACCTAGATCCTACGTCATTAACCACCTATCATGGGTTCATGAAGAACTGTTGTAGATTTCCTATCCTACCACAAGCTCGACACTCTATCGGTGGTCGGGGGTATTATCTACGAAAGTGACCTGGCCTACCACACTGGTGGTAGATCACTCGGGTAAGGTCCTGAGTAACTGATTCATCCCCCTGACCACTATGCTTGTTATCTCCCTAGATAATGTTTGAAAAGAGATGATTCCTATTCTTGAAATACATACCTCCTTGTCATCTAGAAAAAATCACATTTCCTCCACTAGAAACATCCTTCAGGTTCCCCTCAGATATGACAGCCCGATTCACCACCTTGAAAAAAATCTTTAACCAAAAGATGTTAACCTGGGACTTAAGTTCACATTTAATACCATCCTAAAACCATTTCTCCGTAGTCGCCTCATCTCCTGTCAACACTGTAACAAAGTTCTTAAAATTAATAAAGTGACCAGCATATTCCATCACAGACATACTCCCCTAGGTCAGCCTATTGAACTTTGCTACCCTATCCTGCTTGAGCGTCTTAGGGTAAAATTTCTACAAGAACTTCTCCTAAAAGTATTTCCAATCCAAATTTCCCAACTACCCATCCTGAGTCTGGATGTCCCACCAACACTTTTCTTGACCACATAACATATAATTATTCAGTTTGACTCTTTTCTCAACAAGGGTTTCCAAGTGTTCAAGAATCGTCTGGATACACTCAGTCAAGAACTCAGTTGCCTCAGGTCCACCCTCTTCGGTAAATGTTGGAGGGTGCTGCAATTGGAACTCCCGTGTCAATTCATACATGTTCCATACAACCCATCCTAGGTATCTTTCCATAAACTTCATAAAGAGATAAATTTTATCATGGAACGTCTCTCCATCTTCCTCACCCGGAATTATTAGAGCTTTTGGTTCCACTATCGTAGGCACATTTCCAGCCAAATTATCTTTTCATCCTATCAATAAGAATCATTGTGGAGGAATATCTATACAATGAAAACACACTTCTTAAGAAACATAACACATTAATATCACACTTCAATAATAGGGATTCATAATAATCCATAACAAGTCATCCTCCTTATCTCGCCACACGGTCAAAACTAAGGCACTATCACTACCCTCAACCATCCCTTATCTAGGTCATGGTTCACACAAGGTAAAAAACTATCATAAATCAATTTTCCCATTAGACACCCATTTATCCATTTCAATTTATTACATTTAGTATCATTTGAAAAAAATCAATTCCATATTGGTCACCTTTTCATTTAAATTACATAAGAAATAAGATCATTTTCATTTAAACAACTCATCAAAAACTTTCTTTTTCTGTGTGTACCTAAAATGATTCATGTCACATAAATCATGAGTGCCTAAAATGATTCATGTATACACAACTCTCATTTCATACTAGGCCATGAGTAAAATCTCAGAAAATATCAGAATCAATAACATCACATAACAAGTGTATCACCCAAGGTGAAATAACATTCAATTATAACAACACACATCAAGAACATCAATCCCACCCTGGGTACTTGGTTTTACCCTCGTACATGAGTAATCTACTCCCATGCACGAGCTCATGACCGAGGCCCGACTCATCCTAGTCTCTTGTCCACCTTTACTAAATAGTATTATAAAAGAAAAAAAATAAAACTCGTCTGATACCACTTTGTAATGTCCCAACCTGGGTGCCACATTTTGATGCCCTGGTCTAGTTGGTCACATGACCTCAGGCACGCCTCCCTGTACGCGAGAGGCTGTCGACTAGTAGCGAGGGAAAAATATGTAACATGGGGAGACTATACCCTCTTTATGAAAGAAGCACAATAGTGGAAATAAATAAACAATAACCAAATGATATAACCAATAGCCAGAATACTTCCATACCTAATAGAGACAAGTATCACATGATAAACCAAAGCAGTAAAAAAAATATCCAAACTAAATTAGTAGATATTTCCTACCATATATGTGTCAAGTGTCTATATAAACCCCAAAAATAAATACACAATGATATCTCCCCCAAGAGGGTCCCGACATCATGTCTGGTTCCCTCATCCATGCCCCATTCCAACTCAACCATCTATCATAGGGCTCTTACCCTTGTCCTATCCTACAAACATGAGTCTATTCAGGTTCCGATCAGGAAGACCGAGTAGGGTGTGAGTACAACTCAGTAGGACACCACTAATGACGTCTAAAAAAAATATCTAGTCTATAACAGTGTATGAAGTTTTATAAAGAATAAGGTACGATAAATCAAGTAAATAGTTTTCATAATAAATATTCATTAATTAACCACATAATTACTTGGGTTCATGATGACACTGAAACCATCAATACCTATTTTTCCTTGTGCTAGAGTCCAAACCATATATCATAGGGAATCATAATTCACTATATCATGGGATTTCATCAATCATTTAATTCCAATTTCATATCAAGGCTACTTGGAAATCTGGTCCAATGCCAATGTTTTGGGCCTAGAACATCGTTTCTAGCACACCATGGGTATTTGGAGCATCAGTATTTATCTCATACCTCATTGTTATCACATATGGGTATTTGGAGCATCAGTCTCAGTCCAACACTCATTATCACATATGGGTATTTGGATCATCGGTCTCCATCCCACACTCGTTATCACATATACCACAATATATATATATATATATATATATCACATTTATCAAGTCCAATCATCATTAACCTTCTTATGAAATATTCACATAATGGTGCACCATTTCAATTTATCAAAACAATAATGGTTCATTACTTTGATCACAGAGGAAATATGAGTATCTCATCATTAACCATTTATCAAAATTTAGTCATAATACCCATTAATCAATCAATTCTATATCCCATTATTCACCAATTGCATAATCACAATTTCAACCAATTTCATAATCACCTCAGTCCATCAATTCGATGGTTCCATTAATTAATTAACCAATTAATTAATCCAATTTAAGATCTGATTTCTAGAAATGGAAATAAAAATTTCAAAATTACATACATGCAATAAAAATTCAGACTATGGGAATTGAAATTTAGACCACCTACCTCAAGATCGTTGATAGACGTTCATCAAACTGAAAATCCCCAAATTGAAATGGAACAGTCAAAATCACAATGATGTGGAATATATAAGACCAAACCCTAAAATCAAGATCAAATAGAACAATAACCATCAAAACCTATATCTAAACCATCACCATTAGAGGAAAAATTATCCCTTTCCATTGGGGGATAGATACAGGAGAGAGATAAATCCAAATGGGAAAGAAAATACTTACCAATGGAGAGGCGATACTTTGAACGAATCAAAGATTCATTAAGAACAGGGTTTGAGGAGCCTCAGAATCCTCCTAGGAGCTTTAAAAAATGTAGGAATAGGTTTATTTTAGAGCTAGGTTGAATTTGAGTTAATACTAGAGGGTTTGGGGACTTTATTTAAAAAATAGAGAGAATTAAATCTCATGCACATGGTTTCCTGGGCTGGAGCGCACAGTTTATCAAATTGTGCACCTTAACCATGCACCACACTTTAAGGGGTGTACGGTTACTTCTAAGAGGGTTCACGGTTTGAAAAACCGTGCACCAACCATGTGAACCCCACTATCTCTAGGGTGCATGGTTTGTTGGGCTGGGTGTATGGTTTTGTTGAGCATGTATTGTTTCAACAATACTCTATATTTTTATGATGATTTTGATGCTCACAAATACCCTTATTTGTTATTCTAATGATTTTACTTTAAGTATATTTTCGGAAATTAATATTCTTTATATTCCCAATTTTTTAATAATATTAAAGAATATTATTCACGTGAAATATTTTTCAAATTGTTCGGAAAGATATTCAGCATGTTTTGGAAACACTCTTCATACCATATATTGGAGACCATAGCGTAAGGATTAAATCCTATATTTTTTTTATGAGAGTTCAGAAAAGTATGGTTAATCAACCTTACATTAAAAAAAAGTATTGTAAAAGAACCTTATGTTTGGAATGAACATTACATTTGTTATATTAGAAAAGTATGGATGACGAACCTTACATAAGTATTACGTTTTCTTCACAAAAGTATGGATCATCAAACCTACTTTTTTAATAAACCCTACGTTTTATCAAGAAGTATGGATCATGTACCTTACGTTCTAAAGAAAATAAAAGTATGAATTTTATACCATACGTTTTGAAGGAAAAGACAAAATTATGGATCATCAACCTTAAATTTGTAATCAATCTTATGTTTTGAACCCTACATTTAAACTTCTTCAGGTATCGAAGATTTGAATTTATGACTTTATCGTGCAACGGTCTTTTGCAGAATATCAGGATGATTTCAATCCAGATTAAAGGAATGATTTTAAAGTGCATCTTTACCAATTTAAATCCATTTATTCACAATTCAAAGGATTTATTTAAGAGGAGGATTTCATGCCAATAGTTAAGGGAAGTAATAACTACTCTGTTATTCAAATATTTGAATATTTCAATCTGTCGGGCAACTTTTGTGGATCTAAATTTATGAATAAAGCACTAATCTTTATTATATATATTCTGTGTATCTAAGTTTTTGTATGATTCATGGGTGACAAGATATCTCTTGAATTTCATGACATTTACAAGATTCAAATCTGGAGATATTCTAGTTTCAAAAAAAAAGGCAGAGATGTGCTGATTTTTTAAAGAGATCTTTTACATATCTGCTGGTATAAAGAATGATCAGATTATGTTTTATATCAGAGAAATAAATATTGAAGATTTACTTATTCTACATTGTAAATCTATCGTGAATATATTTCTGATTTGTTGCAGAATATATTTCCAGATCAGTTACAACTAGGTCGATTTAGAAATTCTCTTATCTAAAGAACAACCTTTCTGAAAATGACGATTCATTCACTATCAGTTGTGTATTGATGCAACTGTAGAGATAAATCAAAAAGTATTTTAAATCAAATAATCTTTTATATTGAGTACCGGCTTCTCGTACTAAGTTGTTTGATTGGTTTTGTGTTTGGAACTAGAAGGCTCTGTTTTAGCCTTAAACTGTAAAGGTATCAACTGCCTACACTCGGTTTTGGATGGTCTTGTGAAAAGAGGACTGACTAGTGAAAATCACCAGGCTTGTAGAGAATAGATTTGGTGGAGTGGACTATGGGATCTTTGTTCCCCGAACCACTATAAATCTTTGTGTCTTGATATCTATTTATTTCCGTTGTATGAGAAATCTTATAAAGATAAAAGCACATAATTGATTATCATAAATATTCCTCGAATAAGTTTTGAAAAGACACAATTCACCCCCCACCCCCCTCTTGTGCATATTTTATATAACACGATCCAGCAATTGGTATCAGAGGAGGTTCTTTTGTTAAATATATAACAAGTTGAAAGATTATATAGATATCTCAATGGTTGATACATGATATGGAATGTCAATGATTCGAGCTTCGCACTTCAATGGTAAAAACTATGGATGTTGGAAATCGAGGATGATCATCTACCTTAAGAATCTTGGATATAGAGTCTACTAAAAAATTATTACTCCTTATGAAATTCCTGATAAACCTGAAATGTGGACTGCCTCTACTGTAGTAGAGTATGACATAAATTCAAAAGCTATAAATGTTATTATCTGTGGTCTAGGACCAAATGAATTTAATCGAGTATCTCAATGCCCTAATTCATATGAGATGTGGTAGAAAATTGCAGTTGCCTATTAAGGAACTAAAAATGTCAGAAAAATAAGGTATGCTACAACAAAACTAAAATTTGATACATTTAGAATTCTTGATGGTGAAAGCATCACTCATATTAATGGAAGTCTTAAAAATAGACTCAACAACATTACTTCCTTGGGAGAACTTATTAAAAAAGAAGACAAATCCTTGAAAGTATTGAGAGTGCTTCCAACCCAGTGGAATGGGATATCAGCAGCCATTAGAAAATCATCACCTATTAAAAATATAACCATGAGATAATTGATTGGAACCCTGATGATGTATGAAGTTGATATGGAAGATGAAGCTAAAGGGAATAAATTCTTGATAAAAAGATAACATACTGCTCTGAATGTTATATCTCAAAAGAAGAAGAGCAGAAATATGAAACAAGAGATAAAAAAGGAAGAAAGTTCTTACTCATATGATTCAGAAATAAAACTGGCACAGATGGTCAGAAAATTCATCAAATTTTATAAGAAGAATAAATGATTTAGAAAATCCTTCAATAAAGATGAGAAAGATCCAAAGGAATTCATATGCTATGAATGTAAGAAAATGGGTCACATAAGACCTGACTGTCCTCTGCTAAATAGAGAAAAGAAAAAGAAGTTTTTAAAAAATACTAATTATGAGAAGAAAGATAAAAGAGAAATGAAAGCTACATATAGTGTTTCTGAAGACTCCAGTAGCTCATCAAAGTCTGACTCAGAAAAAGAATAATCAAATCTAAAAGTAAACATGTGCTTCATGGATGAAGATAATGAGGTACAATCTTATTACTCTTCCAATTTTGATTATAACCCTATCTATTCAAATGAAAAACTTGCAGCCTACTGTAACATTCTAGAAGAAAGATATGATTTCTTATTAAAAAATAATAATTAATTAAAAAAATTCACAATGAAATTTTAGGAGAAAGAGACACTTTTCTAAAATAGCATCAAGAGTTAATTAAAAAATATAACACATCTAACACAAACAGTGTAGATTATGAAACCAATATCAAAACACTACAAGATGAAGTAGAAACCTACAAAATTACAGATCTCTTTTTTTTAAGGGATAAAATACTTTAAATTAAATTCTTGGTAAGAATGTGATTAAGAAAGAAAAATATGGAATATGTAGTAAAGGTGAGAAACCTAAACTGTACAAAAACTATTTTGTTCGAAATTCAAAAAGTGTAATTTGTAATTAATGTGGAACAAAAGGTCATATAACTAAAAACTGTTATTTAATAAATCCCCAAATAAGTGGAATTAAAAAGGTATTTATTTCAAAATGTTTATTTGACTCAAATGATTATAGAAAAATAAATCAAATCTGGATACCCAGATCACTGCTAGATAACACTGCTGGACCTAAGAGAATATGGGTACCAAAACAAACATTTGTTTAAATACATTTGCAGGAACCAGGTCGTAGAAGTAGAAAATAAATATGGTGCATGGATAGTGGCTACTCTAGGAATATGAGTAGAAAATCGTCAAACTTTAAAACCTTAACTCAAAAGGATGGTGGATTAGTCACCTTTGGAAATAATTCCAAAGGTAAAATTATTGTTATTAGAACAGTTGGAGATCTAGAAGTTGTCTCAATCAATAAAGTACTTTATGTACATGGATTGAAACATAACCTGATAAGTATTTCTCATCTTTTTGATGATGGTTATTCTGTTGATTTTTATAACAACTGTTGTTCTGTTTTTAAAGATAAATTTATTAAATTTAGAGCACCCAGAACTGACAATGTTTATACCCTAGACTTAAATTCCTTGTGTAGACAAAAAGTAATTTGTTTAACTAATAAAATAAATGAATCCTAAATCTCGCATAGAAGACTTGGACATTGCAATATTTATGCTTTACATAAATTATCTAGGAAACAATGAGTTTCTGATTTTCCTAGTCTTAAATTTGATAGTGAAAGATTCTGTGATGCATTTTAAATTGGAAAGTAACACAAATCATCCTTAAAATAAATTAAAAAAATTAATACATCTAAACCTTTAGAACTTATCCATATGGATTTGTTTAGACCTTCAAGAGTATAAACTTTGGTTGGTAAATTATATGTATATGTTTTAGTTTATGACTACTCTAGATTTACATGGATATATTTTCTAAAATATAAAAATGAATATTTTACTATATTTTAAAGTTTTTGCAAAGCTGTTCAAAATAAAAAAGATTTTAAAATAATTTCACTAAGAAGTGATCATGCTGGAGAATTTGAGAATCAGGAATACAATTCCTTTTGTTCAAATATAGGTATTAAACACACCTTATCTTCCCCAAGAACACCTCAACAGAATGGAATTGTTTAAAGAAGAAATAGAAATATTCAGGAGATGGTAAGGACTATACTAAATGAATATAGACTTCCTACCTATTTCTAGTTAGAAGCTGTAAGCATAGTCTATTATATAATTAATAGAGTTTTAATCATACCAATTTTCAAAAAGACACCCTGTGAACTTTGGAATAACAAAAAACCTAAAGTAAAATACTTTAAAGTTTTTTGGTGCAAGGTTTATATCTTGAACACCAAGAACAATCTTGGTAAGTTTGATCTAAAATATGATGAAGTCATTTTATTAGGATATTTTGCTGCCTCCAAATATTATAGAGTTTTTAATAAAAATTCAAGGATTGTTGAAGAATAAATTCATGTGAAATTTGATTAATCTGACCCTTTTGAAAAAAGAAAATATCATATTGATGAATTTTACCCTAATGATAACATGAGACTTTAAGACCTAAAAGATGATTTTGAAAATAATATAAACAAAATTTAGTCCAGTTTAGAATAACATGACACTAATAAAATTGATTGTGTTTTACCTAGACAGTCAATAACTCTAAATAATCACCCTTTAGAAACTGTTATAGGAGACCTAGACATAGGAATAAAAACTAGAAGAAATATAGGAAATCTTGTTGAGTTTTCTACATCTCTGTCCCAATTAGAACCTAAGTCAATAGAAGAAGCCTTAGTTGAGGAAAGTTAGATGATATAAATGCAAGAAGAACTAAACCAATTCAAAAGATATGAAATTTGGAAATTAGTTGAAAGACCAAATACTATTGGTTCAAATTTATGTTGATGATGAAATTTTTGGATCAACAAAAAAAACTTTTTCATGAGTTTTCAAATTTAATGCAAAAAAAATTTGAAATGGGTATGATGGGAGAAATAAATTTATTTTTAGGACTTCAAATCTATCAAAAAGATTTTGGAAATGTTTTGAATCAAAGCAAATACATTACTAATTTACTAATGAAATTTGGACTTGAAAACAACAAGACATATACAACTCATATGTGTACTAATATAAAACTTGATTTGGATGAAACTGGAAAACCAGTAGACAACAAGTTATATAGAGGTATAATTGGTATTTTATTATATCTTCCTATAAGTAGGACAAATATTATGTATTCGGTATGTCTTTTTGCAAGATTTCAATCAAATCCTAAGGAATATCTTCTTACGGTTGTCAAAATAATTTTTAGATATTTAAAAGGAACTGTTTTTCAATCTCTTCTTTATCCACCACATCATTTGTAAATTCAACCTCAGTAGTTTTGATCGCATAAGCTTGGACTTTATCCCTTGTCCTTTTATGATGTAAGTTTCCCTGACTCTTAGGACATTCATTTGCATAATTACCCATATCTTTACCATTGTAGCATTAAACATTGACAGCCTCTTTCTTCCCTTTGCAATCACAAGTTTGGTGGCCTTTTTCTCTTCACTTGTAATAAACTCGCATCCCCTTTAGGCATCTACCAGGGTGTTTCTTCCCAAAATTAATGCAGGATGGAAAGATAAATTTTCCCTTATTTATATTATTTCCTTTTCCATAGTGTTCATCAGATCTCTTCTTATCTTGTTTCACTTTAAGTCATAAGACTTAGAGAATTCATTTTCTGTCTTAATAGCACATGAGAATATATCTTCATATGATGAGAAGGATTCTGAGACTAATGATCGTCAGAGAAATGGTTTTAACCCATAAAAGAATCGATCAATCTTACTTATTGGGTTACATATATAATTTGTAGCATGCCTTTCTAACCTTGTAAAGTTATCCTCATACTTTACGACATTCTCATCCTCCTTTTTCCTCAGACTTGGAAATTTCCTTTCTATATCCGCTTGATGTTCACGAGGAAAGTATTTTTCTAATAAAATCTATTTAAAATCCCTCCATTCAATATTTGATACTTATTCATCCTCCTTTGAGTTTTGAATTAATCACCACCATTGATTTGCATCTCCTGAGAGGCAGTAAACTGCCATGATAACTTTTTCTCTTTCGCTACTCTTCAAAGTATGAAATATTTTCTCTAAGGAACTTATCCATTGCTCAGATACAAATGGATTTTTAGTCCCATTGAATGTTGGTGTTTGTTTCCTCATGAAGCGGTCTAACATTGATCCTTTGTATTGTGGATCAGGGTTCTCCATACGGGTAAGGTTATTATTCATAACCTAAGTGAGTTTTCCTAGTACGGTTATAAGTTGTTCAGCACCAGTTTCATCACCAGCTCCACTATAATTATCTTTAATAGGAGGTAAATCCCAACATAGATTACTTGCATTTATATAGTTTCCATTCCTTCCACTAGGCACCATTTCTAAACAATGGCATACACTAGATTAGTTTATGAATCACAATGCATAATTCAAAACCTGTAAAATACTTAACATAAATTGAACCGTTTATGCATATAATCCATAATCATAAAAATGTTTTCTTTGTGGAATTATTTACTCATAAATCCTTCATAATGTTTTTTAAAGAAAATGTGAATTATCCTAATCATATCCCCCAGGAGTGTCAAACTAGGTGCGCAGTAAGACCCATTGTCATGTACCAGGATACCCCGGGTCAAGCCCAAAACTCCTTGATGGAGTTTTCACTCCTAGGTACATTTGTGCTAGAACCACATCCACTTGTAGTATCCATACAAGGATTTATTTATTGGAAAACCAACATAATATCTACATTACCAAAAATTTTGGTTGTTCTTCTATATTAATCCTCAAAGTCTATCTTAGGGTAATATTCTCTAATCAGAGTTTTTCTAAATCTAGTTTCCATGGTTTTTACTAAACTTCCTCTAATACCAATTGTAACGCACCGACCCTAGTTACCTAGATTTAGTGCATTATTACATAACATTGGCATGATCGTAAGAGATCATGTCCGGAAAGACTGATCAGTTTAGTAGCCTTGGAAGTAATAGATACATACATAACTTTTACACTACATTATGAAATGAAAAAAACAACATTGTGTCTCCTTTAAACACACTCATATCCCTTATCCTATCCCTGAAGGTTAGTCATAAAATACTTCTTCACATCCTGGGAAAAATAAAACACAATAAAGGGGTGATCTCATATGCTCAGTAAGGATAACAATATAGCGAAAACTATCATAAATAAGCATAAACATTTAAGTCAATGTATAAGAATAAAACACAAGCCTTTTAAACTTAAACTTCAGCATAATATAGAAAAGATAAATAAAATAATTCAAATTAATTATTCACATGGATATTCTACTAGTCGAATAATCACATGTAATATCAATAGCTAATCTCATAATAATGGAATTCATAATGTCAAACATCATAACCACATAGTCAAGGCCTCGTGCCAAGACTATAAATAAAAATATTTTCAAGTCCGTGTTCCATGACACTAGTTTGTTTCATGATACCTAATGATGCTTCGAGGGGCTATAGTGGGCCACACCCATCACTTACTACATCTAATGTATTCCTCATATGAAAAGGGTGAAACATAACATAAAAATTCGTATTAAACTAGCATACGAAATGTTAATACCTTAACCATAAATCATGAATGAAATAAAAATAGCATATCCACAGTCAAAAATATCACAAAACTATCAATACAATATGGAATATTGTATCATAATAAATAAAATTCAATTAAACATAAAATCTAACAATAGATTTTGACATAGATGAAATCAATCCAAAAACTATTTGAGAGAAATATCTCTTTCTACTTTTAAATCATTTAAAAGTCACATAATTATAAAAGGAAAATTTTATTTTGAAAATTTAATATAATCTTGTAAGGGAAGATTTTAAGGTGTTATAATGGTGGAAAATAGATTCACCTACCGTATAAGTTAAAAAAACATTCTTTCCTTCATTTTTCAAAAAGGTCATAAAGTACCTTGTTTGGAAAATGACAGAAAGATTACTTTCAAAAAAAATTATAAAAAGTCAAAAAAAGGTATAAATGACTTTAAACCATAGTCTAGTAAGTAGTAAAAATGTTTTGAAATACATTTGTAAGAAACACATATGTGGATGATAAAGAATTTCCAGTAGAAACTTATGTATAAACAACCTCGGATAATAAAGAGATTGTAAATTAACCTTTATCTTGTTCTTTTCCTTAGTCAAGGGTACATTAACCTCTTGTATAATTTTTAAATAATTTTTATTAAATTATAAAAGAACCACATACATAAATATTATATCATATATGATCCTCTAATATTTCTTTGTTAATAATATTTCAGTAGTATCATTGTTTCGAGTGTTAACTAATTCATTTTCCTTTATATGTTTTGTTAGGTAAGTCATGTTTGTTATGGATATGATGTATTTTATTCATATATAAAATTATATTAAGTTCTTAAACATTTTTTTTAATCATCAAATGATAATTATTCTTGAATGGTTATGATGGGGAATGAAAACTAATCTCGTCGTGGAGACGGTAAGCTGTACGTATGCACGAGAGATAATATAATTCTATTGATGGTGAAATAGTATATAATTGAATGGTATATTATATATACATAATAATTAACATGTTATATTTATTATTTACATAAATTATACTCATTATTATACTCATCCAAATAATGAAGTGTTGAATAACAAACTACACCACAATGTGGAGACAGTAAGTCGTACGTACGCACTTATAGTGAATTTGTCATTCATAGGATAGATAGAATAATTAATATGGTTGTACCATATTTATAATAACATATATGTATGTATAAGTTACTCTATTTATTATTTTAGTATGGAAACAACAAATAAATAGGAAGAAGAAGAAGAAGAGAACTTTGAAAGAGGTGATAAAATAATTACATCTTCTTTGGGTGCTTCCTTTTGATTTGAACAAAAGGGATTCTTAGGTTGGATTTATGATAAAATTAAGGAATCTAGGATGAAGTAAGGGTATTTGGGAGAAGATTTGATAAGGGGTTGGCTGAGCCAAATGGATTTGGATGTGTGAATTTAAGAGAAGGGTAATTACCCTTTTATAAGAGATGTGAGGGGAACTTTAGGAAAAGATTGAAATATTAATTTACTATAAAATTATTTTCTGTTTATAATAGTTCAAAATTGACTTATTTTGAGACTAAGGTGAGTATTGGTCTAAATAATTTCAATCAATAGGTTTTAGACATGTTTAGGTCACCATATTAACCATATCTTTTAGACTTAACCCTTAGTTAAATAGTTTAACTTTTACGATGTATTCTTGTATTTTTATACTACATGGTTGATATAGTTACTATAAAATGTCAATATAATCTCAATTGGTTCATTAATAACATATGTAAAAGTCATTTTTAAACAATAATGTTGTGTTTTTCACTATTCATCAAAAATTAAAAGTTTTTAGAAAAATGCCAAAAAATCACCCTAAGATAATTTTGATATTCCGAATCCAAAAATGAAGTCCATTTTGAAAAATAAAATTTATAAAATTTCAAAAGGGGGGTATTACTATTAATAACTACTTTTTAAACAGATGGTTTCATTGGTTGTGGTTTGCTAGAACTCAGAGCTGCGTACAGCGCAAGCTATTGTATTAATCAAAGAGAAGCGTACCGTGGAAGCTTGGGGTGTTACCTAATAAGGTTATAATAAATCAATTACATGTAGATGAGGTTCTGGACTTATTAATTAAAGAATCTAAATTTTATTATTAAACTCATTAAGATCAATCAAAGAACACATTCAGACATAAGGTAATGGGTTTATCATCTCACTTTTATTTCTGTGAGATTTCCATTGTCCGCCACTTATTTATTGTGTGTGGTGTATGTTTACTATAATTTTATATGTAATATCATGATTCTATTTATATTCATTGTATTCAGTTATTCACTTCATAATTATTAACTCAATTGATTACAATGTTGTAAGGGACTTTGTTTTGGTTTCCATTTCATTGTAATTTATTTGGTATTGTGCACCCAATCATTCTTATGTGGTGTAACTACTTCCCTTTAGAGATAATTTTTCATTTGAAATTTTAAATATATTATATATTCATATTATGGTTTTATGGATATGATTATTGTCTTAAGTCGTATACCCTTTTACATATGGTGTTTATTTAGAATGTTGTTTTAACTATGGAAATATTGATGAATCTATATCCTCTACTCTATACGGATGTTGAGAAGGAATATTGTACTCATATTAAATCTATGTATAAATAATTATTTAGACTTTCAGTTATGTGGGATGCCCACTATATCCCCTCAATTCATCAACAGGTCTCTTGATACAAATCAGTTGGCGACAAACCCTTCAAGTTTGTTTCCAAAACAGAATCAGATGGGTATCTACCCATAGACTTAAAATAGTTTGACAGTATATTGGTATCATGTGCCAGATACATGACATCCATTTAATAATCATTCTATTTATTAATTTTTATTCATTACTATCCATGAGGTTTTCGCTATGACAAAATTTTTGGATATAGTTTCATTCTCAGTTTGTTAACGGCGTGTGTTTTTCCTTTATTCACCATGTCATATTGACTATGCCAATTTGATTATGAATCAATTATTTTTGATTCATTATTTCTCTATTTGTAATCCTTATAGATCATTTGATCTCACCCCATTCATTTTTTTACTTTCAACAGGTTATGGAGAGGAGACCATTTATTGAGTTCTTGTGGATATAGTTTATTAGTTTTTGTTATGTATTGTATTTTTTTACCCTTCCCAATGTAATATGAGTTACATTTATGTATCTATTTTCTTAAATTATATTAAACTGATCATTCCTTTGGGATTTCATTCCTTGTAATCGTGTCAATGTAATAAGTAATTCACCAGCTTCTGGCTTCTGGGGTCGGGGCATTACACATTAGGCGAACCTGCCAAAAGTACAAGGTTAGAATCTAACAACACACCAAGGAACCCATAGAGAAAGAAGTTATTGCCTTCATGAAATTTCACATCATTTGAACGTTTACTGTGTAATATAATCCCTTTATCACAATATCTCTAATTGAGTAGGTTTCATGCTAGTTCCATCAACCTATATGATTAATATCTCTTTCTTTGAATTTCCAAAAATAAAATTTGCCTACTGATCACCATGGCCATAGATTTATTTAGGTTATATCATTTCCATAAAAGGGATTGAGATATTATCTTCTGTTAAAGAACATAAGGGATAAATATTTTCTCACATTATTCATTAATGCGGTATTACTCATGACGCACCCAACATATCCAACCTCGCCGCAAACATCTTTTATCACAGTTTTCATCAATACATCTAAGTGTGAAAATCATAATATACATTAATAATAATCTTAAATCTAAGGAACAATACACATGTCTGTAAATAGGAACATCCAATGATAGTTATAAATGTGGATTTCCTACTGTCGAGTCCCATTCTCATAATATCTTATTGGATATCACTAAGGGCGTACACCATGAGAAGGTGTCTCAAAGTCCTATGATTCTCTGACCCTTATAGCATGTATCATTTTTTCCATAAAATGATATCATCGGGCTATAGAACATATATTCAGGAATAGTGTCATAGCACTTCTGGGTTCTCATCATAGCAGGGATCCGTTATGACCTTTTAGTGTGACAGTTACTCTTATGAAATTATCACATACAATGTTATACTGAATAAAAATCATGATGTTATAAGGAATTTATTAATATTAAAAACCATGAATATAAGTTATCATAAAGTACAAAATAAATTGGTTTTAGTTCACCAACTCCAACACTTTAATTGTTTGAAAATTTTATAAGGGTTTTAAAAACTTTTAAATGATCAATTAATTTATTGTAATAAATCAACAACAATTGGTTCTACCATTTATTTTCTATTAATTATTTTATGATGGTTAAATTCCAATTAATTTAGATGGTCATTAAGATAAAAGGTAATTAATTAATGTGGGCCTGTTTATCTTAATAATAAATAATAGATAAGAAATAAATGTTAGTTATTTACTTTTGTGTAGACATTGTATGTATGACTGTTCAGGAGCTAGACCAAGACCAATGTATATGTTGGCATTTATTTAATTTAATTTATTATATGGTTTTACAGTTATTTATTATTAAATTAAATTTGATGGTTTTCGATTCATCCCTCCATTATTATGTAGGACCCATGTGTCTAAGGATATTTATGTAATCCCCTTTATCCAATACTTTGGTTCTCCTCACCTGCATGTGAGTTATAAATACTTATAATTAATGGAGTTACCCAAGGTTCCTAGAGGTAGATCAAGGAGGAACCATAATAATGTCAACCTAGGAGATACACAGGTGGACTGGTGGAATATTGTAACTCATTATAAGAATGAAAATATGAGTTATTTCCCCTAGGTAATAGGTTAATTTAATGTACTATCATCATTAGATATAGCTCATGAATGGTCCATTTTATTATTTATTTATTTCCATCTATGAAATTATTTATTTTATGGATGTAAGACTGTGATCACATAAATAAATGAATTAATGTGCAAATATGGAATTTAAATAAATGGATTATGTGTAATTTTTTTACTAAACATGGTTATTTAATTAAGTAACATCCACTTAATATTAACAAGGCATGTAAAGGATAAAACAAGATACAATTTATGCATAATAAATTAAAATCCCTCAATTAAATATTATGTTGGGCTTGGTCATCCATTACTTGATTAGGAATAAAAGCCTTAGAACTAAGTGTTTGACCAATCCTCATTGGGACACTTTTAACATGGAGTTCTTATGAAGGTTATAAGTTGACTTAACCATCTTACATCAAGATAAGCATCCCTCGCTAAACTTGATGTAACTTGGAGGCAAATGTTGAGGAAATCCAAGTCAGGGTTTTAGGATAGGGGGTCCACTCAACAGATCCAGGCGATACAATCCCACAGTTGGAAAAGACCTTCCTACCTAAATACTTTCAAGTAGCTTGACCAACCCTCATTGGGGTTATTCTAAGGGGAATATGTATTATTACCACTAGAATGTACTAACAAATATACATTCTGAGTTTAATGGCGAGGACTATTGAGACTTGCTAAAATAGTGGGAGATTTAATAAAAATCAATTAATTTATTATTTCTCAAATAATTTAAAATTTAGAAAAAGTACTAATAATATTATCTTTAATTTTTTAATTAAATGATAAGATTTTCATTCACATTATCCCTGTGATCAATACTGGATAAAGACAACCTTCTCACTGGCAGTAACTTCCATGAGTGGTTTAGATGCCTTCGGGTTGTGTTATGCCATGAATGGAAATCTTATGTGCTAGAATCATTAATGTTTGATCTTTCAACCAAGTAGGTGAGTGATTAAAAGTTCCTTGTCTATGAAAAAAATTTTGGTGATGTGGTCTAATTTCAATGTTTTATGCTTTTGTCTATGTCTAGTGAACTCATGAAGTCTCATAAAAACATTGATCCATATATAATTCTTGAGAACCTCCATGGTTTTTACCAAGGGAAATCTAGACATGAATAGTTTGAGATTTCCAGGATGCTCTTTCAAAGAAATATTAGAGAGGGTTCCCTAGATAGGACTCACTTTAATGACCTGATCCTAACTAAAGATCAAGATGAAATTACCCCAAGCCCACCTCTATAGGCCAAGGGGTGGTGACAAGCACTGAAAGACATATCCTAAATGGGAGGCCTTTTTATAATTTACCTGTAAGCCCACACCCAACCATCTCAATATAGAATTGCAGAGGAATAATAATAAAAAGATGCAATAGCAAGAATATAAACCAATAATGAAAAAATCTATAGGGTGTAAAAGAGTAAGAAAGTGAAACTGAAAGTAAATGGGAAAAATACATGCCCAACTAGAAAGATATCCTAACCTAAAAAAACTAAAAAGTAAAAGTGTCGAGATATCCCATCTCATGATCTCCAAGCTTTGACCACCATATGTGGTCCAATGCTCCAAGTATCCCTAAGTTCCTCTATAGTCACCACTAACCTATTCTTCATCTTCATAAGACATGACACATGTGGGAAAATCCCATGTAGGGGCGAGTATATACATACCCAGTAGGATGCCTTGAAAGCTAAAGGGGGAAAATTAAGAGAAACAATAGGAACAGATAGAAAGACAGCCTAACCCAAAGAAAGAGAGTAAACAAAATTTGACAACATAGATACAGATATATATATTCTCAAACTAAGAAACCCAAATGAGATAGAAGGGGATATCCATCTCACATTCCAAACTAGGAAAAGAGTGTTATCAGTCCCAAAAGTCCATCGATGATTCCCATCATTTTGTGTGTCTGCCTAATAGAATACATCCAAGTCAATCCACACCTTGCCACTATGTCGCATCATTGAGGGGTAACAATATCTAGGTAGATGACTCATGCCCTTTTATTAAAGGAGTGTTCCACTCAATAAATATCTAGAGGACCCATGCTTGGTCCTGGTAGGAGGGCTCCACTCAAGTAGTCGAGGACGGATGCCTTGATATAATAGGAGTGTGCCACTCGGATAGCGAATAGAGGACCCATGCCCATATCAGCTAGGGGGTTCCACTCTTGAGGTCGATGACCCATGACCTAAATTTCCATGAGGGTTCTACTTGGATATAATATAGAGGACTTGTGCCTAGCCTAGCTAGAGTGTGCCACTCTTGAGGTTGAGGACCCATGCCCTAACTCTACAGGAGGGTGCCACTCGGTGGATAGATAAAGGACCCATTCCCTATCCCGATAGAAGGGTGTCACTCTAATAGTTAGTAGAGGACCCATTCTTAGCCCAACTAGAGGGTTAAACTCTAATATTCAGTCAAGTAATCATGCACTACCTAGTAAGATGATTCCACTCTATTGATATCTAGAGGACCCGTGCCCTATCCCAATATGAGGGTGCCACTTTGATGCCTTTGGTGATTCTTCCTGAACATTTTCATTGTCGATAATCGCCTAAAAAATATTCACACCTGAAAATTCTTTCATCATATCCCAAAATCCACTTCGAATGTCACCATCACTTTCTACATATAGAAACACTCAAGATATATTACTCGTGGGCCAAAATCTGAGTCCAAATAAAAGGGATATGAGAGGTTTATGTTTCCTAAAAAGGAAACTAGAGGTACATGACATTTAGGGGAACCACATGGAATTTGGTCTTGCTCTTTCACCTAGTCATGTCCCTGAAGGTACACAACTCACTTCCCATGAAACCATACATGGCGTGTAGAGGGTCTACATGGTGTGTCTGAGCCTCCCGAGGTCCTACCCATGATCTCTGGCCATGTCCGTGTACTTTGACTATGTCCATGTACTTTGGAACATGATGTGTGTCTGGTCATTAACATGACCATGTACTCACAGAGTACACATCGAGTCTTCCATCATAAGGTCACATGGTGTGTGGGAGTCCCACATGATGTGTGATGCTTATAATTCCACAAAACCCTAACTAATGCATCCAGGGACCTACAGACTATGTGTTCTTCAGAATAAACAGTGTGTTGTCATGTTTTTCACAGAATATTAGATCTGAAATGAACTCTCCAAATTTTATTGTTCTGACTTTGAATCAGGCCTCGTATCCTCCTGAAAACGGTAAATCTAAACTTTGATCGGTGATTTCGGCTCTCCGGTGGCCGAAAATCGAATACCGCTTCTTCCCATGAAAATTCGTACACATCATCATGCCTCCACTCAATCTCGTCATCTTTATCAGTCTTAGATATCAAATCCATTAAAACCACCACCCTTTATTCCATGATTCAACGCAAATTCCATCCTTGATCACTAATCCCGTCATCGCTTTCAAAACCATTGTGAAACCGATGGTCTGATTGGGCTCAATCCCACTCAATAATGTTGAACTGTGGATTTGTGGTCCAATGATGACCAATGTAAATAATTTTTGGGAGAAAGGAATAAGAATAAGGTTTCAATAATCATTGAAAAAGATTTATTATCCAACAAACACAATTAGGGAATCTAGGGTTAGAAAACAATTGATTAAATACTTTAATTTCAATATGTGGGCACATGCAATTGTCCACAATGACACAATCCAAAGAAAGGAAATGATATTGCTCATAAATTTAATCAAATAAGGAAAAAACTACAAATGAGGAGTCTTACCTATATATTGGATCATTTTTCATCGAAGAATGTACTCACCAATTATTGATAGGAGTCATTACGTTCGATGTGCTTCGATCTTCTTCAATCCAGAGTCTCGTCATTGTCGGGTGTTTATTTTTCAATGGAAGGAGGAAGAATACACTCTCAATTATCCTAGGAATAAGTAACCCTAGAGAATTTGTCATAATAAGGATTTTATATATGTATTACAATTTGGTTATTTAATTAATTAATTAACTTAATCAATTAATTAATCCACTGAACAAACTTTCAATGACCATTTTATCCAAACACCCAATGCCGACCTATTTTAGGTCGCACCTAGGGTAAAAACATCACGTTCTAGACACAAATGTGGTCTTGGATTTCTAATATGACCTCCTATTTAAGGCTTATCCCATTTTCTTTAAGAAAATGTGCACATGAAATATAAAATATACTTAATATTTTTATGAAATTAATTATGGGCACACTGGGCCTCGAAATCTCATGTCGTCTTAGCTTCTAGATCTGAAAATATATGTAGAAATATTTAAAAGTATTACAAGGAAAAAAATGGGTCTCTAAATCATTCCCCCCTTCATGATTTTCATCCCCAAGAATAAAAACTAAACAAATAGATTGGGATACTGAGCGTGCATCTAGATCTATCACTCCCAGGATCTCTCCTGTACATTCTCGTGTTGCCAAAACATGCGAACCAAGGATATGGTCCATCCACATGAGGCCCTCTCCTATTAATCCTCTATCACCACTGGGTGATCCAAAAAATTAGATCTATCCTCGATGTCTATCTCACCTCAGTCAATAACGTGTGTGGGATTATGCATGTATCTCCTCAGGTGTGACACATAGAATATGTCATGCACCTACTCCAGATGTGGGGGTAAGTCAAGGTGGTAAGAAACCTCTCCAACCCTCTTCGAGATCTTGAATGACCTAATGAACCTCAGGGATAGCTTTCTTCCCTGAACGAATCTTCGTAGCCCTCATCATGGAGATACTCAGGAAATTGTGGTCTCCCTACTCGAACTCCAAGGGCCTATGATGGTGATCTATGTAAGATTTATTCCTATTATGGGATTTCCTCATCCACCCACATATGACTAGGACCTTCTCTGTCATTTCATGTACCATCTGTGGATCCACGAGAGATGCCTCACTGATCTCTGTCCAACATAAGGGTGACCTGTAGGGTATCCCACACAGGGCCTTAAAGGGTCATGCCAATAGTAGAGTGGCAGATATTATTGTACGTAAACTCTACCAAAGGCATGTGATCCTCCCAGCTCTGGCCAAAGTCTAACACACAATCCCTCAGCATATCCTCCAACACCTAGATAGTGAATTCGATCTTCTCATCTATTTGAGGGTGAAAGGTTGTACCCATCCTCATCTAGGTCCAGAATGCCTCCATTAGGTCTCTCCACAATCATGACATGAACCACACATCATAATCTGAGAAAATAGCCAAGGGAACCCCATGAAGAAGAAAAATCTTCCATACATACATCTTAATTAAACTCTCCACCGAGCTCTGCTGCCTAATAGCAAGGAAGTGTGTCAACTTTGTGATTTTGTCAACTATAACCTAGATGGTGTCATGGACTTTCATTTTCCACGGAATCCCTGTCACAAAGTCCATAGATATGTCATAACGCTTCCACTCTGGGATCTCAAGGGGTTTCAAAAAACATACTGGAACCTGGTGCTTAGTCTTCACTTGCTAACAGGTGATCCACCATAAAAAAACTCAACCACACTCCATCTTATGTCAGACCACCAAAACTACCACTAGAGGTCTCTATAAATCTTCCCAACACCGAGATGTACAATCAAAGGAGATATTTTGAACTCTCTCATCACCTGCTCCCATATCCTGACTGGGACCACCATCTGTTCTCGGAAAAGGATGACATGATTCCCTTTTTTAGAATATCCATATGGTGAATCTCCTATTGATATCTGGTCATAAAAGACCTCATAATTGATGTCTCCCAACTAGGACTCTCTCACATGTTGAAGGAGAAGAGGATTCAATTCCATTGACTAAAGAAAAGCTACACCCTCCTACTTAACCAAGGTTAGTTTAAAGGAAGTCAACTACTCTAAATCCTTATACACCAATAGAGCCTGGTAATTCCAACTAAGGGAATATAATTCTACACTTCTGGTAACATTTTTCCTGAACACCAGTGTAGTGTCGAGGCTGCGACAATATGGTACATCTAGAGAGGTTATGTAGGAACCCACATCATACAGTTAGTGATAGTGTATCTAGACATAACTAGGGTGTGGGAAGGGGGTATTCTGCACC
Organism: Viscum album; assembly: GCA_963277665.1. Lineage (NCBI taxonomy): Eukaryota > Viridiplantae > Streptophyta > Magnoliopsida > Santalales > Viscaceae > Viscum > Viscum album. Next base: position 1,068,580,892 of record OY728121.1, on the reverse strand, counting down.
ATATCAGTCTAGCAGGTGGACTTCTACTGGCCAAGATGGTGGAAGTATTGGACTTGGTGATTCTGGGAAAGAGTGCCCATATCAAGAGAGTGGTACAGCTCAGGGGAGTCAGACTACATCACTGGGAAGAGGGGCAGGACAATTACATGTCATTCAAACTACACTTATGGATAATAAGGTTGGATCATTGATAATGAGAGGTACTATTCTTGTAGATTCTACATTAGATAATGCCTTATTTGATATTGGTGCCTCTAATTATTTTATATATTCAAAACTTGTTAATGTTTTGCGTCTAGAGTTGGAGTTCGTAAGTGGGGTTATGATGATAGATTCTCCATTGGGATTACGGTCTAGACATATCTGTTTGTGCAAGGTATGTTCTCTTGAGATTGGGGAGTACCATTTTCTATGGTATCTCTATATTCTTAACATGTCAGGATTAAACTAATTATGGGTATGGACTGGTTAGTCATATATCATGCCCACATTGATTGTTACTAGATGATAGTGACTTTTATGTCTCCTAAGGGTGACCATTATATTCACCGTGGAGATTGGGATATCCTAGCAGGGTGATAAGGTCCAATTACTCATCAATAGGGAGAGCTCACAACTCAGGTTTTAAGTCTATTATTGGATGATAGAGGTGTGAAGCAAGATGTATTTCCACCTGTAGTGGACCAGTTTTAGGATGTGTTTCCCAAAGATTTATTAGGGTTTCCACCCAAGAGATATGTGGAATTTACTATTGAGATCATGTTAGTAGTTGATCCAGTTTCAATTCCACCATAAAAAATGACACTGAAAGAGATCCAAGAGCTCAAGACTCGGTTGGAGGAGTTAATGGATAAGGGGTTTATCTGTTTAACTATGTCACCTTGGGGATCACCTATGTCATTTTCAAATAATGATAATGGTATTTTGTACTTGTGTTTCAATTACTGGAAGTTGGACCAAATGATAGTAAAGAACCAGTATCCTCTTCCATGAATAGACAATCTTTTTGACCAGTTGAGAGGAGCTTGTTTCTTTTCCAAGATTGGCTTGAGATCAGGGTATCATCAGCTAAGAGTTTGGACTTCTGATATACCAAGGAATTCTTTTATAAGTAGGTATAGACTATATGAGATCATTGTAATGTCATTTGGGTTGAAAAAACACGCCTACAGTGTTTATGGACTTGATGAACAGAATCTTTCATCCATACCTGGATCAATTTTTTATTGTGTTTCTGGATGATATCTTGTTGTACTCTAAGACTCATGAAGATCATTCCCAACATCTTGATATAAAATTGAGTACACTGCGAGAGAGTTAGGATATATTCCAATCTATCTAAGTGTCAGTTTTGGATTGATCAAGTACACTTCTTAGGTCATATCATCTCGGAGGTAGGTGTGTTAATGGACCTAGAGAATGTTCAAGCAATGTTTTCTTGGGAGCATCCCAAGAATTTTTTTGATATCCATATCTTTTTGGGGTTATCTAGATATTATCAGAGGTTCATCCAGGACTTTTCCTAATTGGAATCACCACTTTTGGGCTTGTCCAAGAAGAGGATAAAGTTTGAATGGTTGTAAGAATATGATAATGTATTATAGGATCTAAAGAATCATTTTATATATGAACCAATATTGATCCTACCTAATCTAGGTGAGGAGTATACGGTCTATTTTGATGCTTCTAGAATAGGTCTTGGAGTAGTTTTGATGCAGGGAGATCGAGTTGTGGCATATGGGTCTCAACAGTTGAGGCCACATAAACAAAACTACTCTAAGCACAACCTCAAGTCAGTAGGAGTGGTTTATGATTTGAATTGTTGGTGGAATTATTTTTTGGGAGAAAATTTTACCATTTATATAGATCACAAGAGTTTGAAGTACATATTTTCAAAAAGATAATTGAATCCATAGTAGTGGAGATGGGTTGAGTATATGCAGTCATTTGATTTTGATCTAGCCTATAAAACAAGGAAGGGAAACAGTGTGACTGATATTTTAAGCAGGAAAACTCATAATTATGAGGTTCAGGAGTCTAGTTATTAGTGGAATATGATGACCTTTCTAGCTAAAATGTATGTGGTGGTTTAGGAGAGTTAGGAGAAGATGATCCTCATATCATTTTTAGTGGAGTCTACACTTTTAAACTAGATTAGAGGTAGACATTATGCGTATCCAAAGTGTTTTACCTTGAGGGAAATCCTTGAAGTTGGGGATTCACCTTCATAATGGATCATAGATGAGGATGAGATCATCTATGTAAATAATTGAGTTTTTGTTCCCATGAGTATGAGAGAGGAGCTAATATATAAATTCCATGCCTCGAAGTGGGAGGTAAATCCATGTGTGACCAAATTGTACCATGAACTTCAATGAAATTTTTGGTGTCCAGACATGAAAAAGGAGATAGTGGGGTTCGTGAAATGATGCTACACCTGTAAGCAGGTGAAGGCCGAGCATCAATGATACGTGTGTTGGATCGCAGTGAGAAATTTTTATAGGGAAAGATCGTGCCAATGGTTTGTATAATGTGGAAACATGGGTGTGTGTAGGTGGATACCTGGGAAAGAGAAGCAAGCATGTGGGCTCAGTGGCCCAATCTTTTTGACTCCTAATCTTAGAGAGGATTGGGATTATAACTCCAGGATGATCTGTTATAAGGGGGAGATTGTAAGATTCTGACCTTTTCTAGAGTTGTATCAATCTCATTTGTAGTTACTCATTTTCTTTATTTTGAGTAATTTTCTTTTGGGTTTTACCTTGAGGTGTGTTTGTTTAGAAATTTGAGAAAAATGGAAGAAAAAATGGTAGTGCACAGCTGGTGCATGGTCTACCTTAACCGTGCACCTCAGCCCAGCAAACCGTGCAGCCCTAGATAGAGGGGAGTTGCACAGTTGGCCCGTAATTTTTCAAATTATGCACCCTCATAGGAGTAACTTTGAACCCCTATAAAATAGGTTCATGGTTTAGGTGCATGGTTAGGGGAAAATATGTGACCCTACCCAGTAAACCATGCATGAGAATTTAATTAACCTGAAAGTTAGTTTTAAAAATTCTTGAACCCCCATTTTAATCCCAAATCAACCCTCATTCAAACTTAATTCTTATTTCATGATTTTAAAGCCTCCCAGGAGAATTCCAAGCTCTATCAATCTATTTTCTTGATGGTTCGAATCCAGTATCAAAGATCTACACCCCTCTTGGTAAGAGGAACTCTTCCCGTATGTTTTCATGTTCTTCTCCCATTCTTACCTCTTTCTTTAAGGGAAGTTATTCTCTATTTTGATTAGATCCATACCTAGTTTTATGGATATAGATCTAGGATTGTGCATATAGATCTAGATTTAATATATCTTGAATCTTTTAATCTTGATTTAGGTTTTAGATCCAAATTTTTTTTCTATGTTGTTACTCTACTAAAATTGTGGATTTTTCCACTGGGCGATTGTTCATTGATGAATCGAGGTAGGTAGTCTGATATTCAAATCACATGGTCATGATTTTGATTACATGTATTCAAATTTTATAATTTATAGGGTTTATCTAGAAATTTGAATTCCTAAATTGATTCAATTAATGTGGTCAATTAATAAATTGAGGAATTGGGGATTTGATTGAATAGTTGAATTTTAGAATTAGGGATAATTAATTATTGGGTTAATTATCGGAATGTTGAATGGTGAATTGAGAATAATTAATTGGTGAATTAATTATTGGATGTTGAGATTGTGAAATTATTAATCAATTTTTGAATTAATTAATGGAATTTATATGGTTAATTTATGAATTTATTAATGGAAGATTGTGATGGTTAATTGTGATAAGAGGATTAATGTTGATTAATCATGATTTATGTGATGTAGTGATATATGTGATATATATGATATATATGATTGTGTGATAAACATTTACAGGACATGGTCTGCTACTTCCGAATCTCGTAGTGATAAATATGTGTGGGATATGGTCTGCTACTTCCAAAGATAACCTATGCAGGACATGGTCTGTTGATTTTGAATCCCGTCATGATATATATGTGTGGGATATGGTCTTCTACTTCCAAATCCCATGGGATCCAAGAAATAACTACCTAGACCTAAATTTTTGGCATTGGAATATGATTTTAATTATCCATTTTATAAACTAAAATGAAATGGATAATGAAATCCTATTAGTTTAATGATTTGTAAATTAATAATATAAAATGGTTCAGACTCCGGAACAGGATGAAGTAGCTTTTGAGGTTCGGGTGTTCTTGAGAACTTGATGGTTTATGTAGTTAAATAAATAATAAATGATAATGTGAAAACTATTTACTTATGTATTGTAATTATCTCTCTATACAATTACGTACACTGTTATTGACTGGATATTGTTTTAGACACCATTGGTGGTGGCCTATTTTTTGGAGTTGGTGGCCTAGAACCAACTACTTTGTACTTTATTCATTAATAAATACCTTATCACATTTTTATTGTTCTTCTGCATGAAAATTCATGTGATAATGTCCTAAATATAGTTGTTGCATTAAAGGGTCATAATGGATCCCTACTATGATTAGAACCCAAAAGTGTCATAACACTGTTCTTGAATATATGTTTTATGGCTGGATGATTTTATTTGAGGGACACAAATAATACAAGCCATTAGGGGTAAGGACTCATAAAACTTTGAGGAACCTTCTCATGGTGTGCGCCCTTGGTAATATCTAGGAGGATATTATGAGAACGAGACCTGCCAGTAGGAAATACACATTTCATAGTGTCATTGGATGTTCCTATCTTCGCATGTGTGTATTGGTCCTTAGACTTTAAGATTATTATTAATGGGTATTACAACTCACGCACTTAGATGTATTGAAGAAAACAGTGACAACACACTGTTCGCAGTGAGGTATGATATGTTGGGTGCATCACGAGTAATACTGCATTAATAGATAATGTGAGAAATGATTTGTCCCTTATGTTCTATAATGAAAGTAGATATATCTGGACCTTTGATGGAATTGATATAGCCTAAATAAATCCATGTCCATGGAAAGGAATGGGCAAGTTCAATTCCAAGAAGTCAAAGAAAGAATAATCAAGAACATGGGTTGATGGCACTAGCATTCAACCTGCTTGATTCGAGATATTGAGGCAAGGGGATTATATTACACGGTAAGCGTTCATAGGAGGTGACACGTTATTGTGGCATTAACATCTTTCTCTATGGGTGCCTTGGTGTGTTACTAGACGCTAACCGTGGAATTTAGGCAGGCTTCGCCTAATACCACTGAGAAAGAGGCCTAGAGGGTCGCACACTAAGTGTGTCCAAGTATCTTAGTTAAATATTAATTTAAAAATTTTAATAAAGATTATTCCTGAATGTGGTTTAATAATTATTCAAGGATTCCTAATCGCATTTATTTCAACACTAGTTATTCGATATAATATATTGTGGGTGAAATAATATATTTATTAGCGAGTAATGCAGTGAAATTTATTTGGTAAATAAATAGTCATTATTCAAGGTCTAATAAATGTGGTGGAGGAAATAAAGAAAAATGGAAAAACAAAAGTACATTCCATGTATATTAAATATACACACCATGTATTTTTTTTGGGAATTTATGAGAAATAATATTATTTATTTAATTAAATAATATTAGGTGTAATTTTCTAGGTGCATGTCAAGTAATAATAATAGTCAACTATTATTATTAAACATGGGGTATTACTAAGAATTAAATGAAATGAATAAATTCTTTCGGGTAATTGATTCGTTTTATTATTCTATGTAATTAAAAAATACCAATTATATAACTATCATTAGCCTAGAAATTTTTTGGGGTTTGTGCAAAATAGATTTTGAAAAGCTCTCAAGCTAAGAGAGAATTATTTTTCCACCAAGAACTCTCTCAAGCTATGAGAGAGAGATCCACCCCCACCGGATCAAGGCGATCGAAGGTGGACATCGTAAGCGAAGGCTCTTCCGCGCTAGCACCCGGGGATCCCTTCGGTGACGTCCAGAGATACGTGGAGCACGTGTGGATCCCACTAGAGGAATCCTACACTTGGATTCTATGATGCAACAATGGATCACATCGGATCATGACCAGAAACATCAACAGAGAAAGAATTCCATCAAGGTAATTCTTGTCTTTTAATTAAATTAATTATAACCAAATATGATGATCCTATCTATGGTTCTAGGACTCCCCTCTTTAATTTCGTTTTTATTTCTATTCTGAAGATCTGGTGTTTTATTATTGTGATGGATCTCAGATTAAACATCATTAACGGAAAAAAATAAAGTTGGGTACACCCACCAATGTGCTTCCACTACCCCTGGAACATACACTATTGAGTTTTACTCGCACCCTACTTGGGTTTCTTGATCGGTACCCGAATATATTTCATGTTTTCATGATAGGTTAAGGGAAAAAGACCAATATTAGATGATTTATTTGAGATGGAGCATGGGAGAGGAAACCAGATGTGGTTTGGGACCCACTTGGGAGTCATCAGTGTCTTTACTTTTGGGTTTGCATTTTGAAACTTGGCATGTACTTTAGCATGGCATATTTACGGTTCAGTTTGATATTGTATCTTCGGTTTTGGTCATCTTATTATCTTTTACTGTTATTTTTATGTTTATATGTTATTCAGTTATTGTTTCTTTTTTCTTCTGGTGTTTTACTTTGATAAAAGAGGGTATAGTCTCCCCGTGATTGATATTAGACCCTAGCTACTAGTCAGAAGCCTCTAGTGTATGAGGAGGCGTGCCTAAGGTCATGTGGTGAACCGTCTTGAGGCACTGGGGAATGGAACCTGAGTCGGGGCATTACCTTCCCCTCTTCCCTATACTACAATTTGAGTCCCCTAAGCTACACCACTCTACTGATATGGGCACTCTTACCCAGACGTACCATGTCCACTTTCTTGACGGTCATGACCAACTTCCAGATTGATATGGGGTAGAGGTCCCCCTTCCAACACTCTGATTCTACCTATATCCTACGTCATTAACAACCTATCATGGGCTCATGAAGAACTATTGTAGATTTTCTATCCTACCACAAGATCGACACTCTATCAGTGGTCGAGGGTACTATCTGTGAAAGTGACATGGCCTATCACACTGGTGGCAGATCACTCGGGTAAGGTCCTGAGTAACCGATTCATCCCCCTAACCACTATGCTTGCTATCTCCCTAGATAATGTTTGAAAAGAGATGATTCATATTCTTGAAATACATACCTCCTTTTCATCTAGAAAAAATCACATGTCCTCCACTAGAAACATCCTTCAGGTTCCCCTCAGATATGACAATCTGATTCACCACCTTGAAAAAAATATTTAACCAAAATATGTTAACCTGGGACTTAATTTCACATTTAATACCATCCTAAAACCATTTCTCCGTAGTCACCTCATCTCCTATAAACACTATAACATATTTCTTAAAATTATTAAAGTGACCAGCATAGTCCATCACAGACATACTCCCCTAGGTCAGCCTCATGAACTTTGCTACCCTATCCTGCTTGAGTGTCATAGGGTAAAATTTCTACAAGAACTTCTCCTAAAAGTATTTCCAATAAAAAATTCCCAACTACCCATCCTGATTCTGGATGTCCCACCAACACTTTTCTTGAACACATAACATATAAGCATTCAGTTTGACTCTTTTCTCAACAAGAGTCTCCAAGTGGTCAAGAATCGTCTGGATAGACTCAGTCTAGAACTCAGTTGGCTCAGGTCCACCCTCTTCGATAAATATGGGAGGGTGTTGCAATTGGAACTCCCGTGTCAATTCATACATGTTCCACACAACCCATCCTAGGTATCTTTCCATAATGTTCATAAAGAGATAAATGTTATCATGAAACTTCTCTCCATCTTCCTCACCTAGAACTATTAGAGCTTCTAGTTCCACTGTCGTAGGCACATTTCCAGCCACATCCTCTTGTCATCCTATCAATAAGAATCATTGTGGAGGCATATCTATACAATGAAAACACACGTTTTAAGAAACATAACACATTAATATCACACTTCAATAATAGGGATTCATAATAATCCATAACAAGTCATCCCCCTTATCCCGCCACACGGTCAAAACTAAGGCACTATCACTACCCTCAACCATCCCTTATCTAGGTCATGGTTCACACAAGGTAAAAAACTATCATAAATCAAGTTTCCCATTAGACACCCATTTATCCATTTCAATTTATTACATTTAGTATCATTTGAAAAAAAAATTCCATATTGGTCACCTTTTAATTTAAATTACCTAAGAAAGAAGATCATTTTCATTTAAACAACTCATCCAAAACTTTATTTTTCTGTGTGTGCCTAAAATGATGCATGTCACATAAATCCTGAGTGCCCAAAATGATTCATGTATACACAACTCTAATTTCATACTAGTCCATGAGTAAAATCTCAGAAAATATCAGAATCAATAACATCACATAACAAGTGTATCACCCAAGGTGAAATAATATTCAATTATAACAACACACATCAAGAACATTAATCCCACCCTGGGTACTTGGTTTTACCCCTGTACATGAGTAATATACTCCCATGCACGAGCTCATGACTGAGGTCCAACTCATCCTAGTCTCCTGTCTACCTTTACTAAATAGTATTATAAAAGAAAAAAAATAAAACTTCTCTGATACCACTTTGTAATGTCCCAACTTGGGTGCCACATTTCGATGCCCTAGTCTAGTTGGTCACATGACCTCAGGAACGCCTCCCCGTATGCTAGAGGTTGTCGACTAGTAGTGAGGGTCAAATATGTAACATGGGGAGACTATACCCTCTTTATGAAAGAAGCACAATAGTGGAAATAAATAAACAATAACCAAATGATATAACCAATATCCAGAATAATTCCATAACTAATAGAGACAAGTATCACATGATAAACCAAAGCCTGAAAACAATATCCAAACTATATTAGTAGATATGTCCTACCATATATGTTTCAAGTGTGTATATAAAACCCAAAAATAAAGACACACTGACATCTCCCCCAAGCGGGTCCCGACATCATGTCTGGTTCCCTCATCCATGCCCCATTCCAACTCAACCATCTATCATAGGGATCTTACCCTTGTCCTGTCCTACAAACATGAGTCTATTCAGGTATTGATTAGGAAGACCGAGTAGGGTGTGAGTACAACTCAATAGGACACCACCAATGACGTCTAAAAAAATATTTAGTCTATAACAATGTATGAAGTTTTATAAAGAAAAAGGTACGATAAATCAAGTAAATAGTTTTCACAATTCATTATTCATTAATTAACCACATAATTACTTGGGTTCATGATGACACTGAAACCATCAATACCTATTTTGTCTTGTGATAGATTCTGAACCATATATCATAGGGAATCATAATTCACTATATCATGGGATTTCATCAATCATTTAATTCCAATTTCATATAAAGGATACTTGGAACTCTGGTCTAATGACAATGTTTTGGGCCTAGAACATCGTGTCTAGCACCCCGTGGGTATTTGGATCATCATTATTTATCTCATACCTCATTGTTATCACATATGGGTATTTGAAGCATCAGTCTTGGTCCCACACTCATTATCACATATGGGTATTTGGAGCATCGGTCTCCATCCCACACTCGTTATCACATATATCACAATATATCTATATATATATCACATTTATCAAGGCTAATCATCATTAACCTTCTTATCAAATATTCACATCATGGTGCACCATTTCAATTTATCAAAACAATAATGGTTCATTACTTTTATCAGATAGGAAATATGAGTATCTCATCATTAACCATTTATCAAAATTTAGTCATAATACCCATTAATCAATCAATTCTATATCCCATTATTCACCAATTGAATAATCACAATTTCAACCAATTTCATAATCACCTCAGTCCATCAATTCCATGGTTCCATTAATTAATTAACCAATTAATTAAACCAATTTAAGATCTGATTTCTAGAAATAGAAATAAAAATTCCAAAATTACATACACGCAATAAAAATTCAGACTATGGGAATTGAAATTTAGACCACCTAACTCAAGATCGTTGATAGATGTTCATCAAACCAAAAATCCCCAAATTGAAATGGAACGGTCAAAATCACAATGATGTGGAATATATAAGACCAAACCCTAATATCAAGATCAAATAGAACAATAACCATAAAAACCTAGATCTAAACCATCACCATTAGAGTAAAACTTATCCCTTTTCATTGGGGGATAGATATAGGAGAGAGATAAATCCAAATGGGAAAGAAAATACTTACCAATGGAGAGGTGATACTTTGAACAAATCATAGATTCATTAAGAATGGGGTTTGAGGATCCTCAGAATCCTCCTAGTAGCTTCAAAAAATGTAGGAATAGGTTTAGTTCAGAGCTAGGTTGAATATGAGTTAATACCAGAGGGTTTGGGGACTTTCCTTAAAAAATAGAGAGAATTAAATCTCGTGCACATGGTTTCCTGGGCTGGAGCGCACGGTTTACCAAATTGTGCACCTCAACAATGCACCACACTTTAAGGGGTGTACGGTTACTTCTAAGAGGGTGAACAGTTTGACAAACCGTGTACCAATCATGTGAACCCCACTATCTCTATGTTGCATGGTTTGTTGGGCTGGGCGTACGGTTTTGTTGAGCATGTATTGTTTCAACAATACTCTATATTTTTATGATGATTTTGATGCTCACAAATACCCTTATTTTTTATTCTAATGATTTTACTTTTAAGTATATTTCTGGAAATTAATATTCTTTATATTCCCAATTTTGGAATAATATTAAAGCATATGATTCAAGTGAAATATTTTTCAAATTGTTCGGAAAGCTATTCAGCGTGTTTTAGAAACACTGTTCATATCATACATTGGAGATCATAGCGTAAGGATTAGATCCTACATTTTTTTTACGAGAGTTCAGAAAATTATGGTTAACCAACCTTACATTAAAAAAAAGTATTGTAAAAGAACCTTATATTTGGAATGTACCTTACATTTGTTATATGAGAAAATTATGGATGAAGAACCTTACATAAGTATGGAACCTTATGTTTTCTTCACAAAAGCATGGATCATCAAACCTACTTTTGTAATAAACCTTATGTTTTATCAAGAAGTATGGATCATGTACCTTATGTTCTAAAGAAAATAAAAGTATGAATTTTATACCATACGTTTTGAAGTAAAGGACAAAAGTATGGATCATCAACCTTAAATTTGTAATCAACCTTATGTTTTGAACCCTACATTTAAACTTCTTCAGGTATTGAAGATTTGAATTTATGACTTTATTGTGCAACTATATTTTACATAATATCATGCTGATTTCAATCCAGATTCAAGGCCTGATTTTAAAGTGCATCTTTAACCGATTTAAATCCATTTATTCACAATTCAAAGGATTGATTTAAGAGGAGGATTTCGTGCCAATTGTTAAGGGTAGTAATAACTGCTCTGTTATTCAAATATTTGAATATTTCAATCTGTCATGCGACTTTTGTGGATCTAAATTTATGAATAAAGTGCTCATCTTTATTCTATATATTCTGTGTATCTAAGTTTTTGTATGATTCATGGGTGAAAAGATATCTCTTGAATTTCACGACATTTACAAGATTCAAATCTAGAGATATTCGAGTTTCAAAAAAAAAGGCAGAGATGTGCTGATTTTTTAAAGAGATCTTTTACATATCTGCTGGTATAAAGAATTATCAAATTATGTTTTATGTCAAAGAAAGAAATATTGAATATTTACTTATTCTACATTGTAAATCTATCATGAATATATTGCTGATTTGTTGCAGAATATATTTCTAGATCAGTTGCAACTAGGTAGATTCAGAACTGTTCTTATCTGAAGAACAACCTTTCTGAAAATGACGATTCATTCACTATCAGTTGTGTATTGCTGCAACTATGGAGATCAATCAAAAATTATTTTAAATAAAATAATATTTTATTTTGAGTACCGGCTTCTCGTACTAAGCTGTTTGATTGGTTTTGTGTTTGGAACCAGAAGGCTCTGTTTTAGCCTTAAACTGTAAAGGTATCAACTGCCTACACTCAGTTTTGGATGGTCTTGTGAAAAGAGGACTGACTAGTGAAAATCACCAGGCTTGTAGAGGAGAGATTTGGTGGAGTGGACTAGGGGATCTTTGTTCCCCGAACCACTATAAATATTTGTGTCTTGATATCTATTTATTTCCACTGTATAAGAAATCTTATAAATATAAAAGGACATAATTTATTATCATCAAGATTACTCAAAGAAGTTTTGAAAAGACACAATTCACCCCCCCCCCCTCTTGTGCATATTTTATATAACACGATCCAACAATTGGTATCAGAGGAGGTTCTTTTGTTAAAGCTATAACAAGTTGAAAGATTATATAGATATCTCAATGGATGATACACGATAGGGAATTTCAATGATTCGAGCTTCGAACTTCAATGGTGAAAACTATGGATGTTGTAAATTGAGGATGATCATCTACCTTAAGAATCTTGGATATAGAGTCTACTCAAAAATTCTTACTCCTTATGAAATTCCTGATAAACCTGAAACGTGGAGTGCCTCTACTGAAGCAGAGTATGACATAAATTCAAAAGCTATGAATGTTATTATATGTGGTCTAGGACCAAATGAATTTAATCGAGTATCTCAATTCCCTACTTCATATGAGATGTGGTAGAAAATTGAAGTTGCCTATGAAGGAATGGACAATGTCAGAAAAATAAGGTATGCTACAAAAAAACTAAAATTTGATACATTTAGAATGCTTGATGGTGAAAGAATCACTCATATTAATGGAAGTCTTACAATGATAGTCAACAACATTACTGCCTTGGGAGAACCTATTAAACAAGAAGACAAATCCTTGAAAGTATTGAGAGTACTTCCAACCTAATGGAATGGGATATCAGCATCCATTAGGCAATCATCGCCTATTAAAAATATAAACATGAGATAATTGATTGGAACCCTGATGATGTATGAAGCTGATATGGAAGATGAAGCTAATGAGCATAAAGTCTTGATAAAAAGATAAAATTTTGCTCTAAATGTTACATCTCAGAAGAAGAAGAGCAGAAATATAAAACAAGAGATCAAAAAGGAATAAAGTTCTGACTCATATGATTCAGAAATGGAACTGGCACAGATGGCCAGAAAATTCATCAAAATTTATAAGAAGAATAAAAGATTCAGAAAATCCTTCAAGAAAGATGAGAAAGATCCAAAGGAAGTCATATGCTATGAATGTAAGAAAATGGGTCACATAGGACCTGACTGTCCTCTACTAAATAGAGAAAATAAAAAGAAGTTTTTCAAAAATACTAATTATGAGAAGAAAGATAAAAGAGTAATGAAATCTACATATAGTGTTTCTGAAGACTCCAGCAGCACATCAAAGTCTAACTTAGAAAAAGAATAATCAAATCTAAAAGAAAACATGTGCTTTATGGCTGAAGATAATGAGGTACAATCTTATTACTCTTCCAATTTTGATTATAACCCTAGCTATTCAAATGAAAAACTTGTAGCGTACTATAACATTCTAGAAGAAAGATATGATTTCTTATTAAAAAATAATAAATCATTAAAAAAAATCACAATGAAATTTTTGGAGAAAGAGACACTTTTCTAAAATAGCATCAAGAGTTAATTGAAAAATATAAGTCATCTAACACAAATAGTGTAGATTATGAAACCAAGATCAAAACACTACAAGATGAAGTAGAAACCTACAAAAGTACAGATCTCTTTTTTTAAAAAGGATAAAATACTTTAAATTAAATTCTTGGTAAGAATTTGATTAAGAAAGAAAGATATGGAATATGTAGTAAAGGTGAGAAACCTAAACTGTACAAAAACTATTTTGTTCCAAATTCAAAAAGTGTAATTAGTAATTACTGTGGAACGAAAGGTCATATAACTAAAAATTGTTATTTAATAAATCCCTAAATAAGTGTAATTAAAAAGGTATTTATTTCAAACTATTTATTTGAATCAAATGATTATAGAAAAATAAAGCAAATCCGGATACCCAGATCACTGCTAGATAACACTACTGGACCCAAGAAAATATGGGTACCAAAACAAACATTTGTTTAAATAAATTTGCAGGAACCAGGTCACAGAAGCAGAAAATAAATATGGTTCATAGATAGTGGCTGCTCTAGGCATATGAGTAGAAACTCGTCAAACTTTAAAACCTTAACTCAAAAGGATGGTGGATTAATCACCTTTGGTGATAATTCCAAAGGAAAAATTATTATTATTGGAACAGTTGGAGATCCAGAAGTTGTCTCAATCAATAAAGTACTTTATGTACAAGGATTGAAACATAACCTGATAAGTATTTCTCAAATTTTTTATGATGGTTATTCTGGTCATTTTTATAACAACTGTTGTTCTATTTTAAAAGATAAATTTATTAAATTTAGAGCACCCGGAACTGACAATGTTTATACCCTAGACTTAAATTCCTTGTGTAAACAAAAAGTAAATTGTTTAACTGCTAAAATAAATGAATCCTGGATCTCGCATAGAAGACTTGGACATTGCAATATTTATGCTTTACATAAATTATCTAGGAAACAATTAGTTTCTGATTTTCCTAGTCTTAAATTTGACAGTGAAATATTCTGTGATGCATGTCAAATTGGAAAGTAACATAAATCATCCTTAAAATAAATTAAAAAAAATTAATACATCTAAACCTTTAGAACTTATCCATATAGATTTGTTTAGACCTTCAAGAGTATAAAATTTGGCTGGTAAATTATATGTATATGTTTTAGTTGATGACTATTCTATATTTACATGGATATATTTTCTAAAATATAAAAACGAAGATTTTACTATATTTGAAAGTTTTTGCAAAGCTGTTCAAAATAAAAAAGATTTTAAAATAATTTCACTAAGAAGTGATCATGGTGGATAATTTAAGAATTAGGAATTCAATTCCTTTTGTTCAAATCTAGGTATTAAACACACCTTCTCTTCACCAAGAACACCTCAACAGAATAGAATTGTTGAAAGAAGAAAGATAAATATTCAGGAGATGGCAAGGACTATGCTAAATGAATACAGACTTCCTACCTATTTCTAGGTTGAAGCTGTAAGCATAGTCTATTATATAATGAATAGAGTTTTAATCATACCAATTTTCAAAAAGACACCCTATGAACTTTGGAATAACAGAAAACCTAAAGTAAAACACTTTAAAGTTTTTTGATGCAAGGTTTATATCTTGAACACCAAGGACAATCTTGGTAAGTTTGATCCAAAATCTGATGAAGGCGTTTTATTAGGATATTCTGCTACCTCCAAATATTATAGAGTTTTTAATAAAAAGTCAAGGATTTTTGAAGAATCAATTCATTTGAAATTTGATGAATCTGACCCTTTTGACAAAAGGAAATATCAAATTGATGAATCTTACCCTAATGATAACATGAGACTTGAAAACCTAAAATATGATTTTGAAAATAATATAAACAAAATTCAGTATAGTTTAGAAGAACATGACACTGATAAAATTGATAGTGTTTTACCTAGACAGTCCAGAACTCTAAAGAATCACCCTTTAGAAACTGTTATAGGAGACCTATACATAGGAATAAAAACTAGAAGAAATATAGGAAATCTAGTTGAGTTTTCTGAATCTCTATCCCAATTAGAACCTAAGTCAATAGAAGAAGACTTAGTTGAGGAAAGTTAGATGATAGCAATGCAAGAAGAACTAAACCAATTCAAAAGATATGAAATTTGGAAATTAGTTGAAAGACCAAATACTATTGGTTCAAATTTATGTTGATGATGTAATTTTTGGATCAACAAAAAAAAACTTTTTCATGAGTTTTCAAACTTAATGCAAAAAAGAATTTGAAATGAGTATGATGGGAGAACTAAATTTCTTTTTAGGACTTCAAATCTATCAAAAAGATTTTGGAAATGTTTTGAATCAAAGAAAATACATTACTAATTTACTAAAGAAATTTGGACTTGAAAACAACAAGACATATACAACTCATATGTGTACTAATATAAAACTTGATTTGGATGAAACTGGAAAACCAGTAGACAACAAGTTATATAGAGGTATAATTGGTATTTTATTATATCTTACTACTAGTAGGAAAAATAATATGTATTCGGTATGTATTTGTGCAAGATTTCAATCAAATCCTAAGGAATATCATCTTATAGTTGTCAAAATAATTTTTAGATATTTAAAAGGAACTATTTTTCAATCTCTTCTTTATCCAAAAACTTATGATTTTAATTTAATTTCATATTTAGATACTAATTTTGGAAGTTGTAGATTAGATAGAAAAAAGCACCTCAGGAACCTATCACTTTTTAGGAAAATATTTAGTGTCATGATCTAGTAAGAAACAACACTCAGTTTCTTTTTTAACAGCCTAGGCAGAATATATATCTGTAGGTAGTTTTTGTGCACAAGTTTTATGGATGAATAACACTATTATGGACTTTGGACTAAATTTTAATAATACACCAATTTTATGTGATAATACTAGTGCTATAAATATTTCAAAAAATCCTATAAGTCATTCTAGAACTAAGCATATTGATATGAGACATCATTTTCTAAGAGATAATGTTCTTAAAAATGATATATTTTTAGAATTTATAAATATTGAATTTCAATTACCTGATATTTTTACTAAACCACTTCCCTCTACAAGTTTTGATTTTATTAAGGGGGATTTAGGATTATTTAATTTAAATAATTTTTATTTATTTTTAATCTGAATTTTATTTGATCATATTATTTTAAAATAATTTAGTTATTAATCTTTAATAACTTACACTTTTATTTTTATCCTGTAATAAATTTTACATATTCTTCATATAGTTTAATTTATTTTTAAATTCTGTATTGATTATTATGTACGTAATGACACGGGAATCAAGGCTCTTTCAGAAACCGTTTTGAATTCCAAAAACTTCTCTTTTTCTCAAAACATTTCGAACTACTGAAACCCTTCACCTCTTTCATCTTCCTTTTCTCACACCTTTGAAACCATATAATCTCAAACCTTCGGAGATTTTAGACGAAAATGGAAAAAAAAGAGAATTGAAGAAGGAAAACCCAGTGATGTGAAGCGTCATTATAAAACTAGACAAAAAATCCTTCAGGGAAAAGTCATTGATCTGGAATGGTTGTATCAGATGAATCTGATGTTGAAGAAATCATTATCCTTTCAAGGTATTAAAAAAACGTTCAGTGAGGACTACACTGAATTTCTATATGAAGTTGAGTTGATAAATTTCTTTAAATATGTTACATTTAGTTTGGGAGATACGGAAGATTCGATAGTTTCGAAGATCGAAGATAGAGAGTTATCAATCTATTCTGTTGAAATTGCAAGAATCTTGAACTTCCCTCACAAGGAAGTTTTTCATTTTGTTCTGAAGTCTATCAGGGATAAAAATCATAAATCTGAAGATATAATGTCTTTTCTATTTGGTTCTACTAACATAATGAAAATGTTAGTCAAAGATTTAGAACCCGATCAGAAAATTTTGGTTATGTTTATTCAGACTGGGATAGCCCCAAGAATGTCAGAAATGGAGAAAATTTTGTTTCCAGATATGTATATTATGTTTCTATTTTTAAGTGATATAAAGCTGAATTTTCCACGCTACATGATTAGATATTTGAGCTACTGCTATCAACCTGAGGCTAGGATGAGTTTTTATCCTTATGGAAGGATTATATCAAAGCTTTTGTTTAATAAATACATGGTGAGGCTGATTGAAGCAAGAGTCAGATGCCATCATAGTAATGTGCTGAATGCTGAAACTTTGAGAAATATTAGATTTTTCTAGAGCATCGTAAAAGGTAAAATCATGCATGTTGGTGCTGATGAGGATCAGGAATCTGCTCATGGGGATCAACATGAAAAATCTAAAGAAGCTATGGCTGAATCCAGAACAGTGGAAGTTTCTATGACTGCAAAAAAAACTCATATTTGAAATAGAAGATGAACCTGCTGATGAAGAAAGTCAGGAAGGACTTTTTAGATCAAGGAAGAGAACAGTTGGTCAGGAACCTACTATAGAGAAATTTCTTGAAACCAGAGACATTATAAGTTATAAGTTTTTGAGATAATCGATTCAAGAAGAAATTCAAGAGGAAGCTACTTCTTGAGAATAAGTAGAAATTTTGCCTCAGGCTGATGCAGAGAAAAGAACTGAGGAAGTACCTAAAGTTGAAAAATGTCAGGAAATGAAAATTATTGATCAATCTGTGGATCAGATTGACTATGTCCAACAAATTCAAGAAGAAATCCAAGAAGAAATTGCTCAGGATAAACACCTGCCTTTAGAAGTTGAGAATGCAGAATCACTTGTTCACGAAAATTTCTCTGAAATCCATACAGAAGTTCTGAATGAATCTTTCTTAGTTGATAATTCTAGAGACAAATCAATTGAGCAACCAGTGGAGCAGAATGAAGAAGAAAAATCAGATGCTCAATCTTTACCATTGATTTTAGTATATCCAATTGTGAATCAAGCACAGGGTGCCTCTGATTCTATGTCAGATCATGTTGAGGAACTTGTCATAAAGTTTAACATTGCTAAAGAATAGAATGTTACTTTAAGGAAAGAGTTAGAGAAATAAAAACAGAGATTTCAAAATCTGAAGGGCAGCTCTGTTTCAAATCAAGAAGTTGATGTTTTTAAGAAATAATTGCTAGCAGAGGTTGAAAATTTGAAATCTAAATTTGTGATGAAATTCTATTTGGAAAATTTGAAAACTTTTATGGAGAAACAGTTTGCAACTGTCATGGGAAGTCAAGCTAGTACATCAGGTACTTCACCTAATTTTATCAAGAGATTCCAAGCCATTACATCTATAATGAGCAACATGAATGACATGTTGTAGGATTTACAGTGTAATAACACTCCTTTTTCTGTCTTGTTGGACAATAAAAAATTCCTTGTTGATCAGCTTACCTCAGGTGAACTGAGTATTAGATAATTACTGGACAAATTCACTGAGAAGCTAAATCAGTTTATGGAGAAGGAAGAATGATTGCATGAATTTTTCAGAGTAAACCTCATTGAAGATATTCATTTGACCCAGGAAGGAAGGGATCTGATCATTTATTTGGGAGATGGTGTAATGAAGCGATTAAGGTTATAATTGGAAAAATTGAAGGAAGTTATTTAGAGTCACTGAAATACCCTTTTTTAAACCCTTAGCCCAACAACCTTGATTACTGTTCATTCATTTACATGAAAATATTTTATCAATGAAATTTATTGTTTATCGTATTTGATGTTTTTTTGATTTTTTTTATGTCTATGTTAGATTGCCTCAAAAAATCTAGATTTATTTATTGATAAACAGTTTCTTGTAAAATTTTCTTACAAGTTTAGAACTAAATTAAATGTGATATATTCCTTTTTCTATCATTCTTTTTGATATCACAAAAAGGGGGGAAATTTGGATAAACACAACATTTTATAAAGGAAAAGGGAAAAAATTATATAGACCTTTGGGGGAGGAGAAAGATTTTTGTTTCTCTCAAGAGCAACATTTGGAAGTAACAATTAAATATATATATTTTTATACTTATAAAATTATACCTTTCATATAAATAATTTATTATTGTTTTTGTGATCATCAAGAAGGGGGATATTTTTTATCATGTATTATTTCAACAATAATCTATATTTTTATGATGATTTTGATGCTCACAAATACCCTTATTTGTTATTCTAATGATTTTACTTTAAGTATATTTCAGGAAATTAATAATCTTTATATTCCCTATTTTGGAATAATATTAAATCATATGATTCACGTGAAATATTTTTCAAAGTGTTCAGAAAGCTATTGAGCATGTTCTGGAAACATTTTCCATACCGTATGTTGGAGAGCGTAGTGTAAGGATTAAATCCTACATTTATTTTTACAAGAGTTCAGAAAAGTATGGTTAATCAAACTTATGTTAACAAAAAGGTATGGTTAAATAACCTTAAATTTGGATGGAACCTTACATTTGTTATATGAGAAAATTATGTATGAATAACCTTACATAAGTATGGAACCTTATGTTTGCTTCACAAAATTATGGATCATCAACCCTACTTTTGTAATGAACCTTACGTTTTATCAAGAAGTATAGATCATGTACCTTACGTTCTGAAGAAAAGAAAAGTATGAATTTTATACCATACTTTTTGAAGGAAAAGACAAAATTATGGATCATCAACCTTATGTTTGTAATCAACCTTACGTTTGGAACCCTACGTTTAAACTTCTTCAAGTATCAGAGATTTGCATTTATGAATTTATCGTGCAACGGACTTTTACGGAATATCAGGCTGATTTCAATCCAGATTCAAGGCCCAATTTTAAAGAACATATTTAACTGATTTAAATCCATTTATTCACAATTCAAAGGATCGATTTAAGAGGAGGATTTCATTCTGATTGTTAAGAGAAGTAACGACTACTCTATTATTCAAATATTTGAATATTTCAATCTGTTAGGTGACTTTTTTGGATCTAAATTTATGAATAAAGTGCTCGTCTTTATTCTATATATTCTATGTATCTGAGTTTTTATATGATTCATGGGTGAAAATATATCTCTTTAATTTCACAACATTTACAAGATTCAAATCTGGAGATATTCGAGTTTCAAAAAAAAGATAGAGATATGTTGATTATTTGAAGATATCTTTTACAGATCTGTTGCTACAAAGAACAATCAGATTATGTTTTATGTTAGAGAAATAAATGTTAAAGATTTACTTATTATACATTGGAAATATATTGTGAATATACTACTGATTTTTTGTTGAATATATTTCAAGATCAATTGCAGCCGGGTCGATTCAGAATAGCTCTTATCTGAAGAACAACGTTTCTAAAAACGATGATTCATTCACTGTCAGTTGTGTACTGCTACAACTGTGGAGATAAACCAGAAAGTATATTAAATAAAATAATATTTTATTTTGAGTATCGACTTCTCGTACAAAGTTGTTTGATTAGTTCTGTGTTTAGAACTAGAAGGATTTGTTTTATCCTTATATTGTAAAGGTATCAACTGTCTGCACTCAGTTGTGGATGGACATGTGAAAAGAGGACTGACTAGTGAAAATCACCAAGCTCGTAGAGAAGAGCGTTGGTGGAGTGTACTAAGTGATCTTTTTTCCCCAAACCACTATAAATATATGTGTCCTGATATCTATTTATTTTCGCTGCATAAGCAATCTTATAAAGATAAAAGGACAGAATTGATTATCATCAATATTCCTCGAAGAAGTTTTGAAAAGACACAATTCACCCCCCCCCCCTCTTGTGCATATTTTATATAACAAGATCCAAAAGGTTTGGGAAAACCGTGCGCCAATCATGCACTGCCCGAACCCCCTATAAAAACTTCCAAATTTCACCTGAATTCACCCAAGACATGCCTCAACCAAAGTATAACCAAAACAAGGAAAAAGGGTACCTAAAAACAAGCCTGATACATCTCCATAAAGGTTCGGAACTTACACTCTCCCTCTAAAGAATGATAAACACAAGAGAGGTTCATTCAAGACTGGAGGATGAGCGATCAATACAAACAACACAAGACAATAGATTCATCACGCTAGCACATGAATATCGATTGGCATTGATTGGAGATCAAATGAGCACGTATGAATCACTACTAGAGGGATTCTATCCTTGGATCCTCACAACTCAACAAAGACAACCCGAAAGGGTCTTTTCAGACGATCAACATCACCATCAAAGAAATATCCCAAGCTTAGATATTCATTTTTTCCGATATTAAATAAATTAATTATAAATTTGATGTGCGAGATCACCACTTGGGGTTTTGGAAAACTCAATGTTAAAAGAAATTTTAATATATTTTTCATCACCACATGCTTCTACTACACCCAAAACTAACAATGAGAACATGCGAAGGTAGCAGTACTGAAAGATCTAACTCCACTCAAATGCGAGGGGAAGAGCTTGTTTGTAGGATCCTAGTAGCATCATCTGAGAAAAGGAAGTTAATCAAGGCATCACCAATAGATTCTAATATATAAGGGTTGTGAAATGGAAGAGGAACACTATAAAAATTGACCCACACCACTGTCGAGCTCAATTCCTTCCTGAACTGAACATCCCATGACCACCTGGAGAGGGAGAAGCACCATGACCAGTAGTGACGAACCTACCTAGACCATGCATTTATGAAATCCTCCCTGAAAACTAGGTGAATATAGAAGGTGTACCTCGAGATGACTGACACCGTCGCAGGCTAATAAAGACCCCATGATACCAAGGACGACCAAAAAAAAGATAGTGATGATTTAGCATGCCCAAAGGTTTCCACCAGAGACTAGCAATGGTAGTCCGGTGCAGCACTGAGCTCCATTGTTAAGAGGTTCATCGTCGGGAACCCATACACTCGATCCGTACATCGGGGTGCAAGAGAAATGGTCAGGATGCACAGTAAGGGAAGAAGATGGGTGGAAGGAGGCGGACTTGATAGGAAAGATTTAAAGGAGGCTCTCTCAAGGGGTCGGCCCCGTTGAGAGGAAGACTTGATGAAGGCACCAGTGACTGGGAACCGGTGACTAGGAATCGGTGATCGGTGACGACAAGGGAGGCGAGTCCGATAATGGAGACTTTGGAGCAATGATTAGAAGGGCGTAAGGGATCCAGCATGTGTGACGCATTCTCTGAAAGGGGAAGATTCATTTCCATTTTCATTATTAATATTTAATAGTAATTATTAATAGGTAATTATAATCTATTTATTATAATTTTGTAATCATTAATATTATTAATTATAATTTAACTACTATTTAATTACTAATTAAATAATAACTATTAACTATTAAAAAATAATTAGTTATCTAATAATATTATTAATTAGTAATTAATATTATTAATTATTAATTAATATTTATTAATAATTAATATTATTAATTAGTAATTAATATTTTTTTTAATACTAATAAATTTTTAATTAATAATTATTAATATGTAATAGTAAATATTAATAGTTAATTATTATTACTATTATTTATTATTAATTAATTAATAATTAATTTTTACTATTAATTAATCACTAATAATTGATGATAATATATTATTATTTATGTGTAGGAAAGGGGGAAACTGAATCCCATGACATGTCGTCTGTTCCTGTGATCAAAATGCTCTCCATTCCATGAATTCTTAGGTATATTTTTTTATATATCAGGTTTTATTGGAACTTTAGGTGTTCTGATTAAACTTGAATTATGAGTTATGCAGTGTAAAGTCACGTGTTTTTGAACCGGGTTAAAATACAAAAGTTTTTGAACTTTCTTGTTTGTTGGATGGGTCGGTCTTAAAACCAAGCCTTGGGACAAAGTTTTGTGAGTTGGGATCGTTTAAACGTGTTTATATCAGGCTTGGTTAAAGGCTCGAGGAGTTTCTCGAATGGTTGATTGGAATTTGGGAGCATCGGATCGGGAAAAGTTGGGTTTTTAAGGAACAGTAGAGAGATAATGATTGGCGCACGACCTGTTAAACCGTACGGTCTGCTACAGGAAACCGTGGAGCTTAATTTTTGGGAGACAGAGGTGTACGCACGATTTTTTCTTGGTTAGGAAAACTGTGCAGGACAAACTGTGCAAGGTGGGTGTCTTAAACAGAGATGTTTGCACGGTCTACGCAAGGTTAGGAAAACCGTGCGAAACAGACCGTGTGAAGTGGGTTCCTTAGACAGAAGGTTATATATGGTTGGTGCACGGTTTTCCAGACCGTACGACCCAAACCATGTGGCTTACCCAGTTTTGGGTTTTAGGTTAATTTATTTAATTAAATTCCCGACTAAGAGGTATTTAATTAAGTGTCGTGGTATGGGGGTTTTATTTAATTAAATTCTGGGTTAAGAGAAATTTAGTTAATTGATGCAAAATGAGATTTCATTTAATTAAATTAATGTTGAGAGAATTTAATTAAATGATAATGAGTTGGAGTTTTATTTAATTAAATCCAGGTGAATATAATTTAATTAAATGAGGAATAAATGTGGAGTTGGGGTTTTATATAATTAAATTCAAGGTTAGGATGAATCTAATTATTTGATGAAAAATTGGGGTTTTATTTAATTAAATTGTGTTGGGAGAATTTAATTAAATAATGATGAGTTGGAGAATTTATTTAATTAAATTCATTGGAGGAGAATTTAGTTAAATGATGTGTAATGGGGGAGTTATGGGGTTTATCAAAGAAGTGTTTAAATTAAATGATAACAATAATAATATGGTTTTTGTTATTATTATTATTATATTAATTATTATAAATATAATTGGGTTTATTTGAGGGAGAAAATAAGAGGGAGGTGCACACCATCTCCTCCTCCTATGTGAAGCGCGACCCCCCTCCTCTCCCATGGTGGAGGTGCACCACCCCCTCTTCCTGGATCCTCTCCATGTGTCGGATCACGGTGGTTCCTTTACGAAAGTTTTCCATCTCTTCGAGGTAGGTCCTTCTCTATATGTTTTTTCTTCTCATCGCTCATCTCGGCTCTCCTTCACCCAACCAACGTTAGGCCGAAACCTTAAGGTTTCCTCTTTTCTTCTGATTCTAGGTGGTGTAGATGATGTCTTGGGACCCGTTGGTCCATATTTCAATAACCGTCATCGAAGTCATGGAGGTTCGTCTTGATTTGGTTCACCTCCATCATATTTGGGTAAGGATATATACCTGATAATTGGTTTATCACCCCTTGAATTAGGTGCTTATGGTGTGTTTTGGGTTGCAGTTAATTAATTGGAGGTGCGTTGGTCCTCATCACACTAATTGTGGGTTTCAGTTATCGTTGTAGGGTGACGCGACCAATTTTGAGTGTGCACACGCTGTTTTTGAAGTGTGTTTACATGATCAGATGATGGTTTAAGTTATAAAGAATTGAATCAGCCAATTCCTTGAGGTAGGGTCATAAACTTTTCTTAATTAATAAAATGTAGTATTTATTTAATTACTATTATTGATAAGTTTACTACAAATTATGAATGAATAGTTTATTGGTATAAAATTATTTGATAGATTATAGAATCGCATTTTTGTAATAAAACCCCTCTAAAGGAGGTGCACTGCCTTTAATCTAAAAACATAATGTTTATACTAATATGTTCATTTAGCTTGTTATTATGTGATTTTCTATTTCTACCCTTTTCATGTTGACGCACTTGGGTTAAGTGGTGATTATGAGTATTAGTAAAGATAAATTGATATAATTAATCAAGAAATTAATTATGATATTTTAATTGGATAAGTTAAGATAATTAATTTATGAATTAATTGTGTGCCTTGAGATTGAGATAGATATAATAAATCAAGTGATTAATTATGAGTATTGAGCAGGATAAGTTGAGATAATTAATTTGTGAATTAATTATGTTCTTTAAGATTGGATTATATATAATTAATCAGGGGATTAATTATAAGATATTGAATTAGATAATTAGGATAATTAATCGGTGGATTAATTGTGATATGTTTCTTTGGATAAATTGAGATAATTAACAGTGTATTAATTATATGATTTTGTATTAATGTTTGAGATAATTAATTATGGAGAATTAATTATGAAATGAGATTTGTGTTAATATATTAATTAATTGATGAATTAATTAATGGAATTATGGACTTAGTTAATTATGGGGTTAACTAATAGATTTGGTATATTTCACTAATCTTTGGATTATTAAGGTAATGAATGTGAATAATTCTTGAGGAATTAATTATTTATATTGTATTAATTAATTTATTAGTTAATTAATGAATGATAATTAGGTGTTAGACATGGCGTTCTAGACCAATGGAGAAGTTGGGACTTGTACATGTTGTTCCTCCCTAATAGTTATCAAATGATGTAAATGAATGAGAATGTGGGTGCTTGACAAGGAATTCTAGACCAATGTAGAAGTCTGTACTTGGACATGGTGTTCCTCCCCAATAATTATCTAAGCGCTTAGATGTAAGGTGTTATACATGGTGATCTACACCACATGAGATTTGGGGTGTTAGACATGATGATCTACACCGAATGAGAATTGGGGTTTTAGACGTGGCGATCTACACCGAATGAGAATTGGGGTGTTTGACATGGAGTTCAACACCAAATGAATGAAAATAATTAATTATGAAATGAATGAGAGATGTGGATCAAACCCGAGTTAAATGTGATTAAATAAATAAAGGTTGAGAATGATTAGAATTCTGGCATGAGCTGAAGTTATTATTGAGGTACGAGCAATCATGGGAACCTTGGATATAATAAATGATTAAATATAAAATAATTGGTTAAGTGATGAAAGGTATTTATGCTTGATAAATATTCTTTTATGATTCTTGTGCAGACTCTTATTTCAGCTATGAATCGAATCAAGTATCGCCGTCAGGTGTCTCTTGGAACCTGGATGGGTTGTTGGTTATTTATTCATTTTTTTTATTGCCTTATTATATTTGCACACCATTTGTTATGTTGAACTGCCTAGATTGAGCTAGACAACTAGTGGTCGGCCTACTGAGATGCATATCTCAAACCCTATTCGGGCCACCATTGCACTGAGGTACCCAAGTAGATTTTCTTGTTTGTGGGACTGTGGACCTTTTCTTGTGGTTGTTACTTGTATTTGGGGGTTAGGAGAAAAGGATCGAGCAGGATCTCAGGATGCTTGTGGAGATATCCCTTGGGGATTTGAGTCTTTTCTTTATTTCTATATTGGAATGTAAAGCATGTTGTTTTGTTTACTACTTTTTGATATGTATCACCCTGACATGCATTTATTTTATAAACTAGCATTATAAAATTGATTATTGTTTTACATCTGATTCTTCTATTGTCTAGGTTTATTATTTATTTCTGTTGTTCACTCTGAATATGAGGGTATAGTCTCCCCAGTGACTATCCATAGACCCTCGCTGCTAGTCAGCAGCCTCTGGCGTATGGGGAGATGCGCTTGAGGTCATGTGGAAACCGGTCCGGCTACCGGTTGGAGGGTAAGCCGGGTTGGGATGTTACAAAGTGGTATCTAAGGTTCAGGTTTTCATTATTTTTCCTTTGTCTTTCTATTTTGGGTTGGTAGACATGATACTAGGAAAGTGTTAGCACCCGGTTAATAGCCATGCTTGGGACTGATCACCCCATGTACGGGAAATGACCAAGTGACCAGGTATGGGAATTGATGTTTATACTACTTGAGATTACAGTTGATATGATTTCTCCTTGAGTGACTAGTGTATTTTCTGCTGCTTATTGATTTTGAGAATTTTAAAAAATTTCCTTGGCCTGATATGAAAAGGAAATTGCATTACATGCATTATCTTAGGCACTTAAAGATTCACATTCATGCATACAACATGTCATGTAGTTTCATTAGTAGGATGCCTACTAGTTTTTATTATGTGCATTGGTGGAATGTCATGTTTTTATTTGCTTTAGCATGCCCCTTTAGATAGCATGTTTCAGTGATAGATATAGCATTCTTGGGTGTTTATATGTCGTGTTGCGTCTATTATTAACATGTTTTGATGTTGTGCCATGATTTTTTGTTATAGCATGTTGTTGTGTTACTTCTTATGATAACATGATAGAGATGTTTTGATATGTAAATGATTTCTTGAGAGAAAATTGATTGATTGCGATTACAATAGGATCCAATTTTAGTTTTAAGGTGTATGGGCACCTTGGAACTGGGAAAAGGGGTAACCTATGTATTCAAATAATTGAAAAAGGACTACTAAAATCAAAAAAAATGTTAAATGGAAATTGAATATGATAAATGGGAGCCAAATTCCAGTGGTAAGGTGTATGGGTGCCTTATCGATTGGTAGATTTTCACCCATGTGATTGAGCCTTGTATAACCATAATGTGTTTGAAAATGGTTATAAATGTAAATCTGTTGAGTTTGGTGAAATGAAATGTTATAGGGTTTCTTTTTGAAGAACCTAGATGTTTGAATAAATGGGACCCTCGGAGGTCACCTTCTGATTAAAAGGAATTTAGATGCTAAATTTCCTGTTTAAAATTAAGTGACACTAAATGTTAAAATAAAAAAGAGGAAGTTTGTTATAGCTTGCATTTTTTTCCTATGAGGCGTTGTTTGAAAACCAAGTTCCTTGTTGTGGAATAGTATATGTGGGTTTGTTAAAATTATTTCAAATGTTTAGAGGTTGGAATGAATTAATGAAATGTATAATAATTAAAATGGGTCTTATGATCCTAGTGAGTTCTAGTTTTCATGATCAATAGATAGGGTCGACACGTATGCTTTGTAAGGGACTAGTCCATAGTAGGTATCACCCTTAGAGATTGAGATGATTTGTTTCTGCTATGAGGTTTTTGATGTTGGTACCATTAAATTGTCATTGTCCTTAGTGGGAATTTTGGTTTTAAATAATGACACCCTTGTTTTGATGGGTGGTCATTGTGTCTTGACTCTTTACAAGGGAATAATCATTTGAAAATGCTTGGTTCATCAGGTTAGACATGCCTTGAGCATGGTCAGTCATTACAGACATCCTTGGGTTAACACTGGAGTAGAGTGTTTGGGGAGTTAATGTAAGTTCATCCCATTGATTGGGAGGAATTTTTTTGGGACTTGGGTGTTTTGACATGCCTATAGGTTTAAGTTTCGGCTTTCATGCGAGATGCTGATGTGGTTATCGTGGTTTGTGGAACATCACACGTGCATTTAAGGTGTTTCTAAACTAGTGCGCTTGTGAGAGATTGTTCTTTTCTTCAGTGACATGGACACTCCTATGATGGTTAGTGTCGCATAGGTTTTTGGAAGAGTTTCATTGGGAAACTTTGAAGGAACAAGGATGCTTTGGGTGATACAGGAATCGAGGTTTGGTTGATGATGCGTCGACAGGAGAAGTAGAGCCCTTTTTTTAAAGAGTAGACTAGTGATAGTTCGACTGATATTTTGGTGAAATGTGTTTACTTTTAGTGTGCTATTCTGAATGATATGATTATGTACCCTATCTTGACCTCATTTTGGAGGCACTAAGATAGAGTCGTTCATACATCGTGATAAAGTTTTAAAAGTTGTTGGACTTGATAAGTGGTTGTTAATTGGGTTGTACGTGGGATGCATGGTTCTTTGGGTTACACATTTATTTTTGCTGGGGAACGTCATTTTTTAAGGAATCCTTATGATGGATTAACTTGGAGAGGCCATCAGAAGTTGGGTGAGGAATTTGGATTACATTCGGTTGGTGATGAAATCATTTTAAAGGCACTTTTCCAGTTCAAGGTTGAGTGTGGGTTTTAGGTTTTGGTGATGTCTTTCAAGGAAAGGGTTTTGGTTTAGAAGTTGATTGTTAGATGTTATAACCATTTTTTAAAATCACTAATGAGCAGGTGATGAGGAGACGATGATGGGATCATGTCTCTAGTTTCATGGGCTCGGTTATGTTTTGTTTTGGTGTTTTGGGATGGATTCGGAACTTTGGCACAGATTTAAAAGGTTTAAGTCATTGGGCTTGTGATTTGGTTAAAGGTGTGTTTGGTGTTTCAAAAAGCAATGTATTTGTTCAGACAAGAATTTATGACCTTGGTGGGTTGGTTAATGTTGCAGTAGTTCCAGATTGCTTCTTGGGGATGATAATTTTTTAAGGTGGGTAAATTGTAAAGTACCGTGTTTTTTAACTAGGTTAAAATATGAAAGTTTTTGAACTTTTTTGTTTGTTAGATGAGTAGGTCTTAAACCCAAGCCTTGGGGAGAAATTTTCCGAGTTGGGATCATTTAAATGTTTTTATATCGGGCTTGGTTAAATGATCGAGGAGTTTCCCAAATGGCTGAATGGAATTTGGGAGCATCGAATCGAGAAAAGGCAGGTTTTTAAGGAACAGCAGAGAGCGCACGGTTGATGTACGACCTGTTAAACCGTGCAACCCACTAAAGGAAACCGAATAGCTTAATTTTTGAGAGACAGAGGTGTACGTACGGTCTGCGCACGGTTAGGAAAACTATGCAATAAAAACCATGCAAGGTGAGTGTATTAAACAGAGCCACTCGCACAGTCTGCGTACAGTTAGAAAAAATGTGTGGGACGGACCATGCGAAGTGGGTTCCTTATATAGAAGGTTCTGCATGGTTGGCACATGGTTTTCCAAACCGTGCGAGCCAAACTATGTGGCTTACCCAGTTTTGTGTTTCAGGTTAATTTATTTATTTAAATTCCTGGCTAAGAGGGATTTAAACAAGTGTCGTGATATGGGGTTTTATTTAATTAAATTATAGGTTGATAAGAATTTAATTAATTGATGTGAAATAGGGTTTCATTTAATTAAACTAATTTTGAGAAAATTTAATTAAATGATAATGAGTTGTATTTTTATTTGATTAAATTCAGGTGAATGAAATTTAAGTAAATGAGGAATAAATGTGGAGTTGGGGTTTTATCTAATTAAATTAAAGGTTATGATTAATCTAATTATTTGATGAAAAATGGGGGTTTATTTAATTAAATTATGTCGGGATAATTTAATTAAATAATTATGAGTTGGATAATTTATTTAATTAAATTCTTTGGAGGAGAATTTAATTAAATGATGTGTAATGGGTGAGTTATGGGGTTTATCAATAAGTGTTTAAATTAAATGATAATAATAATAATATGGTTGTTGTTATTATTATTATATTAATTCTTATAAATCTAATTGGGGTTATTTGAGGGAGAAAATAAGAGGGAGGCACACCCCATCTCCTCCTCCTATGTGAAGTGTGACCCCCCCCCCCCTCCTCTCCCATGGTGGAGGCGCACCGCCCCCTCTTCTCAGCTCCTCTCCATGCGCTGGATCATTGTGGTGCAGATGATGTCTTGGGACTCATTGGTCCATATTTCGAAAACTGTCACTGAAGTAATGGCAGTATGGATTTATTTGGTTCATCATCGTCATATTCAGGTAAGGATGTATACCCGATAATTAGTTCACACCCCTTGAATTAGGTTCTTATGGTGTATTTTGGGTTGTAGTTAATTAATTGGAGGTGTGTTTTCCCTCGTCATAGTAATTGTGGGTTCTAGTTATCATTGTAGGGTGATGCGACCAATTTTGAGTGTGCACTCACTATTGTTTAATTGTGTGTACATGAGAAGATGATGGTTTAAATTAGAAATCATTGGCTCAGCCAATTCCTTGAGGTAGGGTCCTCGAATTTGCTTAATTAATAAAATGCGGTATTTATTTAATTACTGTTGTTGATAAGTTGACTGCAAATGCTGAATGAATGGTTTATTGGTATAAAATGATTTGATAGATTACATAATCACATCTTTGTAATAAAACTCATCCAATGGAGGTTCACTATCTTCAAGATAAAAAAATAATTCTTATACTGATATGTTTGTTTAGCTTGTTGTTATGTGATTTTCTATTTTTTCCCTTTTCATGTTGACGCACTTGAGTTAAGTGGTAATTATGAGTATTGGGAAGGATAAATTGAGATAATTAATTGTGGAATTAATTATTATATTTTAATTGGATAAGTTAAGATAATTAATTTATGAATTAATTATGTGCCTTGAGATTGAGATAGAGATAATTAATCAGGGGATTAATTATAAGTATTGAGCAGGATAAGTTGAGATAATTAATGTTTTAATTAATTATGTTCTTTAAGATTGGATTATATATAATTAATCGGGGGATTAATTATAAGATATTTAATTGAATAATTGAGATAATTAATTGGTGGATTAATTGTGATATGTTTCATTGGATAAATTTAGATAATTAACGGTGTATTAATTATGTTCTTTTGCAGTGATGTTTGGGATAATTAATTTTGGAGAATTAATTATTGAATGATATTTTTGTTAATAGATTAATTAATTGATGAATTAATTAATGGAATTATGGACTTAGTTAATTGTGGGGTTAACTAATAGATTTGTTATATTTCACTAATCATTGGATTAGTAAGGGAATGAATGTAGATAATTCTTGAGGAATTAATTATTTATCTTGGATTAATTAATTTTTGAGTTAATTAATGAATGAAAATTAGGTTCTAGGCATGGATTTCTAGACCAATGTAGAATTTGGGACTTGGACATGACGTTCCTCCCTAATAGTTATCAAATGATGTAAATGAATGAGAATGTGGGTGATAGACATGATGTTCTAGACCAATGTAGAAGTTGGGACTTGGACATGACATTCCTCCCCAACAGTTATATAGGTGCTTATATGTAAGGTTTTAGACATGGTGATCTACACTGGATGAGATTTCTGGTGTTAGATATGATAATCTACACCGAATGAGAATTGGGGTGCTAGACATGGTGATCTATACCGAATGAGAATTGGGGTGTTTGACATGGATTTCAACACCAAATGAGTGATAATAATGAATTATGAAATGAATGAGATATGTGGATAAAACCTGAGTTAAATATGATTAAATAAATAAACGATTAGAATGATTAGAATTCTGGCACGAGCCGAAGTTATTATTAAGGTATGGGAAATCATGGGAACCTTGGAGATAATAAATGATTAAATAGAGAATAATTGGTAAAGTGTTGAAAGGTATTTATGATTGATAAATATTCTTGTATGATTCTTATGGAGACTCTTATTCCGGCTACGGTTTGAAGTAGGTATCATCGTCAGGTGTCCCTTGAAACCTGGATGGGTTGTTGGTTATTTATTCAGTTCTATTATTGCCTTGTTATATATGCACACCATTTGTTATATTGCACTATCTAGATTGAGCTAGACAACTGGTGGTCCTAGCCTACTAAGATGTATATATCACACCCTATTTGGACCGCCATTACACTGGGGTACCCGAGTACACTTTCTTGTTTGCAGGAATGTGGACCTTTTCTTGTGGTCGTTACTTGTACTTGGGAGTTAGGAGCAAAGGACTGAGCAGGAGCTCAGGATGCTCATGGATATCACCTTTGGGGATTTGAGTCTTTTCTTTATTTCTGTATTGGGATGTAAAGCATGGTGTTTTGTTTACTGCTTTTTGATATGTATCACCCTAACATGCATGAATTTTATAAACTAGCGTTGGTCATTTTCATTATACAGTTGATTATTATTTTACATCTTCTTCCATTGTTGTCTGATTTCATTATTTATTTCCGTTGTGCACTCTGAATATGAGGGTATAGTCTCCCCGCTGACTATCCATAGACCCTTTTTGCTAGTCGACAACCTCTAGCGTACGGGGAGACGCACTTGAGGTCATGTGGTGACTGGTCTGGCTACCGGTTCGAGGGTAAGCCGGGTTGGGATGTTACATGCGGTAACAGGAGCCAAAGTGGAAATTGAAATGAAAAGGGTGTATTGGAGGGTAGCTATTACAGATAGGATAAAAGGTGTATCAGGGCTCCTTGTCACCAACCATATTTTCTTTACTTTTCCCCCTCCTTGAGATAAAATTATCGTCTCGGGTACAGTATCTGGAGCTGAGGGTTAGGTACATCGCAGGATGGATTCTGCGTGTCCAAAAAATTATGTGGAGGAAGATCTAACGTTTAAATTATATTTATTTTTAAAAAACAAATTTATTTATTTGAATACGTTGGACTTAAATACCCTTCACTTCTAGAATACAATTACAAAAAAAAACTCAAACTCATAAAGATTAAATCAAAACAAAATATATAATAATAATTAATTAATAAGAAATATAATTGGAAATATAAAATAATAAAAAATATATAATAATAGTAAATAAAAATATAAGTATAATAATAATTAATAATTTGTTTTATGTTTATAAATATATAAGAACTACTAATAATTTTTTAACTATATTTATTTTTTATATTTATTCACTAAATTTGTCGATGGAAATTTGTGTTGAAATTTTACATTGTTTTTTATATATTAATATATTATGTATGCATACGATGAAAATTTTTATTAAAAATTTGCATTGAAAAAATTAGTTTTGTATTTATAATAGAAAATATATTATGTGTAAGAAATAAACTTTGGAAATTTTCAATGAAATATTTCAGAGGAAATTTTGAGTGGAAATAAATGGTGGAAATTTCCACTAGAATTTTTCATTGTTTATTTGTGAATCAATATACTCTCACTTATAATTTAAGTGGAAATACAAACTGAAAAATTAAGATGAAAATTTTCTTTTCAAATTTCCACTGTAATTTTCCAGTGAAAATTTTCATTTTTTATTTATGTATTAATATATTTTCACTTGTAATTTAAGTGGAAATTTCGAATTGAAAATTTGTGATGAAAATTTTCATCTTATGATCCTAAGTAGTGAAATCAAACTCAAATACATGTAAAATTTATCATCAATAGAATCAACATGAAATGAATAACTTACACAAAAAAACATGTCATTTAAATCTTGTATTGTGAATTTTCAATAAAATTTCTTACTATATATTTGTATTAGTGGGGGTTTACAGTGTAAATTTTAAAAATAAAATTCCAATGAAGATTTACATTTATTTTTCTATGTATGTAATAAAAAAATTCTACTATAAATTTGAGTTTATAATTGAATATTACCATGTTTATTTGTATTTGTATGTTTTTCTTTGTGTTTTTTTTGTTCTTATTGAAAATTTATATTATGCATTGAAATTTTATTGGAAATTTTCAGTGAAAATTTGCACTATAAATTTTAAAAGAAATTGCATAGTGGAAAATTTACATTGAATTTTTTCACCAAAGATTTGAATGGAAATTGGCAATAAAAGTTTCCAGTGGAAATTTATAGTAAAGGTTTCTAGTTGAAATTTTAACTAAAGTTTTTTAGTGTAAATTTCCAAAGAAATTTTATATTTTTTATTTATGTATCAATGTATCTTCATTATAATTTAATGTATAAATTTGAACTGCTAAATGAGGTTTGCACTGGAAATTTTCAGTGGAAGTTCGCACTAGAAAATTTCAAGAAAAGTTTGCAGTGGAAATTTCCTTAGGAAATGTCCAGTTCAAGGTTTCTATGAAAAATTACATTTTTTTATGTTTTGATATTTTTGAAGTGAAAATTTAAATATTCATTTATTTTAGAATTTTTATATTCAAATTTTTAGTTTAACTATAATAAAATTTAAGTTAAAATTTGCACTCCAAATTAAAATTTCAATGGGGATTTGCAGTGTGAATGTAAAATAAAAAATTCCAATGAAAATTTACATGGATCTTTGTATATACTTACTGGAAATTTTGACCGTAACTTTTCACTTGAAATTTATAATTTAATATTACCATACATATTTGTATTTGTATTTGTCTTTGTATTTTTTTTTTTGCATTGAAAATTGACAGAATTCATATGAATTCTATTGAAAATTTACAGTGCAAACTTGCACTCTGAATTTTAAATAGAAATGTCTAGTGAAAAAAATACATTGAAAATTTCCACTGGAAATTTGAATGAAATTTTACACTAAACGTTTCATATGGAAATTTGCACTAAATGTTATTATGGTGATAGGTGGAAAAATTTACAATACTCTTCATTTCCATATTGTATACATGAGGATCTTAGGAAGAGATTCTTTTACTCGCACATGATTTATAAAGTGCTTATAGACTCTTAGTAATCCCTATAATTCACATTAGAAGTTTTTAATGAAAATTTTCATTGAAAATTTCCAATAAAAAATTGCATTTTTTATTTATGTATTAATATATTTTCATTGTAATTTGAAGTGAAAATATGAAATGTAAATTTCATATGGGAATTTTCAGTGAAAATTTTCAATGGAAATTTCTCTTGGAATTTTTCACTAGAATTTTATATTGCAAATTTTCACTGAAAATTTCCAGTACAAATTTCCACTGGAAATTTCCCCATGGAAGTTTTTTTTTGAAAAATCCCTATGGAATTTATAGTTTAATTAATAATTTTCATATTTAAAATATAAATAATCAATATTATGTATAATATATATCATAATAAATATTATATATGTGTGTAATAAAAATTATTACATATATTTATATAATTATTTTCCATGAATAATAAACAATATATACTAATTGCATTATTATAAAATTTAAAATATACATAATACTTTCAATTAGTTTGGCCTATCATCGAGTTTGAAATCAGGGTTGAAAAAATTCATCAGTCATATCTCTCGGTGGCTCGGGGAAACCCTCAGTGAAAACTGTCACACCTCGGCGGTACCCTATAGTTGTGGTTCGGAAAAACCCTTGGTGAAAGTCGTCAGAGAAACTATCGGCCAATTTGTTCGACATCGTCGCACCGAGGTGAAAGTTGCTGCACCTCGGTGAAACACTCAGTGAGGAAACCTGAGGTGAAGCCCTCATAGAAACTATCTGTCGATTCATTCGACATCGTTTTGCGGTATCTTGTTGCAACCTGATGGTGAAAATCTCGGCTGACCCCTATTCGACTCCCTCAAACATCCATTTGCTGAAGGCATCGGTGAAGTTGTCAGCGAGCCTTTCTACATTTTCGACCGATAACGACAGAATATGTCAGGTGGTTTATGTCATTTCTATTTGTCTTCTTCTTTGTTCTTTGTGTGATTCACTAGGATATAGTCATTTCTATTTGTGTTCTTCTTTGTTATTTTAGTTGTAATGATACAGTTATTTGGGATTTTTGTGCTTTAAGAGTATTACACAAACTGTTAATGTTTGTTTGACATTTTCATAGTAACTTTGTAGTTAGAATTTGTACTGTTAGTTATTTTCCTTAATTTTTTTTACTACTTGTGTGTAGTTTCCTCCAAGAGTCTCCAGTGGGAATTTTAAATTGCAATTTGCAGTTGGTATTTTCATTGAAAATTTTCATTCCAATTTTCTCTGGAAATTTATATTTCATCAATTGGATTGATTTCTAATTCCAAATTGATTCAAATTTGAAATTTCATATGGAAATTTGCAGTTCTAATTATTGTTTGAATAGTTTTTGAAAATTCCTGTCATTATCCACTATGGATTCCCAATGGATATTTCTTACAGGTAACTCAGAATTTGTATTCACTGATTTTTTTCTGGTGACAATTTCCAGTGCTCATTCGGTGCTGAATTCTCAATGGAAATTCCCATTGGAAATTCCCATTGGAAATTCCTAGTGGTAGTTCCCAGTGGTAATTCCCTTGTATTCACTGAAAAAAATATGGTGACAATTTCCAGTGCTCATTCAGTGCTGAATTTCCAGTGGAAATTCCCATCGGAAATTCCCATTCACTACTAGAAATTTGTGCTATAGACATGGTTTTAAACCATGGCTATAGGTCCTCAAACCATGGATAAAGGTAATATCCACAGTTTGAGAAATTGTGGCTAAGTTTGGCATGGCTATAGGCCTATACTTATAGCCATGGTTTGGAACCGTGGATATAGGTATAGAGCCACGGTTGAAACTGTGGCTATAGGTATACAGCTACGGTTCAAATTGGGGTAATATCACTATAGCCATGGTTTAGAACTATGGCTATACTAGAGGAGGGACACAATTTATTGCCAGGGTTAGAAACTGTGGCATTAGACCTATATCCACAGTTTTAACCATGGAAAAAGAACTATAGCCACGGTTTCTAACCATGGATATAGGGTCTGGAAAACCATAAAAAAATTATCCCCCCACCCCCCTGAACAACCCCCCCCCCCTATAGTATCCCACCCCCCTACAGCCCCCTCCCTCCTGGACACCCCCACCCTACATAAACCCCCCCTCCCCTAGAAAGCCCCCCCTAGAAATCCCCCCTCCTGGACAGACCCTGGACACCCCCCCCCCAAGATAGACCCTGGACACCCCCCCCCCCAGACAGACCCTAGACACCTCCCCCCAAACCCTGGACACCCCCTAAAGAGACCTTGGACACCCCCCGAACAGACCCTGGACACCCCCCCCCCCCCCATACCCTAGACACCCCCCCAAATAGACCCAGGACAGACCCCCCCCCCCCCCCCCCGGATCCTGGATAGACCCTTGACACCCCCCCCCCAGACCCTAGACACCCCCCAGACCCTAGACAGATCCCCCTGGACAGTCTAGACCTCCACTCCCCTGGATAGCCACCCCCACCCTCCTGGACAGACCCTGGACCCCCCCTAGAACCTGGACACCCCCCCCAGACCCTGGACAGATCCCCTTGTACACCCCCCAGAACCTGGACACCCCACCCCTTGCACCCCTCTGCCAGTTACCCCCCTCCCCCTGCTAGTCCCCCCTACTAGTCCCCTCCCCCCTGCTAGTTTCTCCCCCTCCCCCTACCAGTACCCCCTGCCAGTCTTGCTCCCCCCCTAAAACCTGGACACCCCCCAAACCCCCTGGACAGACCCCCCCTAGATAGACCCTGGACAGAACCCCCAGGACAGACTCCCCCTAGACCCTGGACAAAACCTGGACCCCCCCCCCCCAGAACCTGAACACCCCTCACCGGACCCTGGATACCCCCCTGGACAGACCCTGGACACCCCCCCCAGACCCTGGACACCCCCTAGACCCTGGACAGATCCCCCTAGACAGCCCAAACCTCCACTCCCCTGGACAACAACCCCCCCCCCCCCCCCCAGAACCTAGACACCCGCCCAGACC
This sequence comes from Viscum album, assembly GCA_963277665.1. Taxonomy (NCBI): domain Eukaryota; kingdom Viridiplantae; phylum Streptophyta; class Magnoliopsida; order Santalales; family Viscaceae; genus Viscum; species Viscum album. The sequence goes on along the minus strand of OY728121.1, from coordinate 1,068,542,270 downwards.
CCCCACTCCCATGGACAGACCCCCCCCCTCCCACCCTCCTGGACAGACCCTGGAACCCCCCCCCCCAGAACCTGGACACCCCCCAGACCCCCCACTCTCCTATAGAGACCCTGGACCCCCCCCACCCCAAAACCTGGACACCCCACCCACCCCCCAGCCAGTTACCCCCCTCCCCCTGCCAGTCCCCCCTACCAATCCCCTCCCCCCTGCTAGTTTCCCCCCCTCCCCCTGTCAGTCCTGCTCCCCCCCCCCCAAACCTGGACACCCCCTCAGACCCCCCAGATAGACCCTGGACAGACCCCCCCCCCCCCCCCCCCCCAGACCCTGGACACCCCCTTGGACAGAACCTAGACCCCCCCCCCCCCCCCCAGGACCTGAACACCCCCCACCGGACCCTAGATACCCCCCCTAGACAGACCCTGGACATCCCCTAGACCCTGGATAGATCCCCCTAGATAGCCCAGACCTCCACTCCCCTGGACAGCAACCCCCCCCCCCCCCCACCCTCTTGGACAGACCCTGGAACCCCCCCCCCCAGAACCTAGACACCCACCCAGACCCCCCCCCCCCCCCACCCTCTTGGACAGACCCTGGAACCCCCCCCCCCCCCCACTCCCCTAGACAGACCCCCCTCCCACCCTCCTGGACAGACCCTGGAACCCCCCCCAGACCCCCCACTCCCCTGGACAGACCCCCCTCCCACTCTCCTAGACAGACCTTGGAACCCCCCCCCCCCCAGAACCTGGACACCCCCCCCCCCCCAGACCTTGGACAAATCCCCATGGACACCCCCCTTCCAATTACCCCCCTCCCCCCTGCCAGTCCCCCCACCCCCTACCAGTCCCCCCTACCAGTCCCCTCCCTACCAGTTCCCTCCCCTTGCCAGTCCCCCTGCTAGTTTCCCCCCTCCCCTTACCATTTCCCCCCTCCCCCCTACCAGACCTCCCCCCCCCCACCATGCCTATTTCCCCTCCCGCTTCCAGTCCTATCCCCCCCCCCCCCCCACCCTGCCTGTTTCCCCTCCCCCCTGCCCCTGCCATCCCCCACTTTCACCCCCCTGCCAATTTCCCCCCTACCCCCTGCCAGTCCCCTCCAAATTAAATTATAAATGAAATCTACTTACATAATAAGAATTAAACAAATCCAAATATAAAAAAAACACATAACTGCACTTACATGAGTCTCCCTATAAGACAAACTATCAAAGAAGTCTGGAACCAGCTCAAAAGTACCTACAAAACAAGTTATAACATAGAAGTGTTCATCCCCTGTACCCACACTTCTCCCCCCCCCCCTCCTTGCCCCCCTACTGGACCCCCTGGACAGCAGCCCCAACCCCCTGGACATCACCCCCCCAGCTGTACCCCACTATACAGCCCCCCTACTGGACAACAGCCCCCCCTACACATCCCTTGCACATATCCTAAGGGATCCTTAGTTAAGCATATTGACCGAGCAGGTGAGCTTCAGGATTTTACCTTAGATGTACCTACCAAATCATAACCTGTAGAGGCTGCTTTATTTGGTGCTGAGAGATTAGTTTCCCCAATGCCTTCAGATTTTGTATCCATAGTATATTTATAGTATTTCAGATAAAGACTTCTTTTAGATTTCAGTGGAATTTTTGAGTTATCAGGAACCTCCTATTGTTGCATCTACATCTAGTGCTCCACCTCCCTCGGCTTTAGTTGATGTTGATTCGATCTAATCTATAGTAAAATAGTATCTCCATATTGTTATAGGTGATGTGCATTCATCTCATCAGAATTAATTGAGGCAGATTTTGTAGAATGGGTTTTCAAGGAATAGGTTGACCAGTTGAAAGTGATGACAACTCTACTCAAGCTATTCATGGAGGATAAGATTTCTTTAGTAGTATGGAGAGATGAGGAAATATTATTATAGACTTTTTCAATCTTATGAATCCTTTCCTATATGTATCCAATACTCTAGTGGCTGTTGGCTGGAATTCAAAAGTGCAACAGTAAAGTGGACTCCAAAGTATGCACTGCTACAGTGGTCAAAGTTGCTACAGTTCCGAAATTTTTGACCTGGGGCCTTTGGCCCCTAGACCCCCAGAGCAAGGGTGTGTTTCCCCCTGCAACCCACAACGATCTCACCACAGAGCTCGACCCATGACAGTTGCGAGCCACAAGAATTCTACCCAACCGAATTGGGCTATACCAATCCAACAATCTCCCTTATTGCATCCCTTGATGAGAAGGAGGTTAAGAGTGCCCTTTTTTCTCTAAATCTTGAGAGTGTGGCTGGTCCTGATGGGTTCACAAATTAATTCTTTATGTTTTAATGGGACATAATTCGTGATGAGCTCCTTAACTCTATGAGGGAGTTCTTTAACCATGCCTAAATTCCCTATGGAATCAACTCCAATTTTATTGCCCTGATCCCAAAAGAAGGAAAATTTTGTGTATGTAAAGGATTTCAGACCTATTGCTATTGGGAATACCTTTCCAAAAATCATTAGAAAAATTATTGGTATGAGGTTAGGTCTCATTTCTCGTGGGTTTATCTCTTCAAATCAGTTTCCCGAACAGCCCTTGTACACCCCACCTGCACACTACCCCCTACCCTACAGACCCCCCAAACCCCCACCCCCCGAACATCCCTTAGACACCCCCCTGGACAGCCCCTCCTAGACACCCAACCTGCACCCTCCCCCTACCCTACAGACCCCCCGGCACCCCCCCCCCCCCCGGATAGCCCTTAGACACCCCTCTTGGACATCCCCTCCTAGACACCCCACCTACACCCTCCCCCCTGCCCTACAGACCCCCCATCACCCCCCCCCCCCCTCAGACAACCCTTGGACACCCCACCTGGAAAACCCCTCCTAGAAAATTCTATAGCCATCAGTACCTTCACTTCATTATGAAAGAATGCTAAATGAACAATGCCTTGAAAATTTTACAAGAATAGTCTTTGTCTGGCTTAGTCTAAATAATAGACTTCCACCACTTATAACCCGTACCCTCTAGTATGATGGTTACAAAAATAAACTTAAGAGACTCATAAATCTAAAGCTAGATAAAAATATCCTCAACCTTCAGTACCAAAACCAATTCATCCTAAGAATCTTATTACCCAGGAATTATTGTGGGGCTACCATCTTGATTCTGGGGTTCCTAGGTGTGCCTTCAAGATCGATTTATTCAAGGATTTTGATTCGGTCATGTGGGACTTCTTATGGGATGCTTTGGATCTGCTCGGCTTTCTGGCTAGGTTCTCGTCTTGGGGTAAAACATGCATCTCTACCCCAAGGTTCTTGGTGAACATTAATGGTAGTTTACATGGCTAATGTTTGGGGGAAAGAGGGATCAGGAAAGGGTATCCGCTTTCACCTTTCCTTTTTGTGATTTGCATGGAGTTTTTCTCACGCATCCTGGAATGCATGAGGCTGGGGGCTGGTGAGATGGCTGGTGCGGGCTGGTGCGGGTGGGAAGGCAGGTGGCAGGGGGATGGTGCAGGATGGAATAGGTGGAAGGGGCTGGTGTGGGCTGGATTGCATGTGGCTGGGGGCTGTTGGGCATGTGGCAGAGGCTGGTGCGGGCTGGGATGTAGGAGGTCGGGGGCTGGTGAGGGCTGGAACTGGTGGATGGGGCTATTTTGCAGGTGGTAGAGGGATGGCATGAGTGTTTTGCAAGAGCTGGGGGTGGTGGTTGGTGTGGTGGCTAGTGCAGGATGGATTGCAGGTGGTTGGGGGCTGGTGCGGGCTCGAATGCAGGTGGAAGGGGGCTAGAATGCTGGTGGAAGGGGGATGGTTGTATGTGCTGGGGGATGGTGTGGGCTGATTCGAAGGTGGCAGGGGGGGCTGTTGCGGGCTAGAATGCTAGTGGAAGCGGGCTGAAATAAAGGTGGAAGGGGGCTAGTGTGGGTTGGATGTGGCTGGAGCAGGGCCAAATCACGGCATTACCATGGCATGACCGCGGTGTGACCGCGGCGTGGTCGCGGCGTGTTGTCCTGGTCCATCGACATCCGTAGGGTAGCATCTCGCGTCCAGGATCGAAGTGAGCGGGAGGAGGTGAGACAACACTCCAGTCATCACCCCGCCAGCAGAAATTGTGATTAGTCAGTCTCAACATTGATAACAAGACTCATGGAATACTATCACTACGAACCGCTGCGGGGTGTCATCCTGGAGCAGGGCCAAATCACGGCATTACCGCGGCGTGACCGCGGCGTGTTGGCTCGGTCCAAAGACATCTGCGGGGTAGCATCTTCCGGCCAGGAGCGAAGGGAGCGGGAGGAGGCAGGGAAACATTCCAGCCATCGCCTCTCCGATAGAAATTTTGATTATTCAGTCTCAACATTGATCACAAGACTCGTGGAATACTATCACTGTGAACCGCTGCGGGGTATCATCCTGGAGCAGGGCCAAATAATGGCATTACCGCAGCGTGACCGCGGTGTGACCATGGCGTGTTGGCCCGGTCCAGCGACATCCGCGGGGCAGCATCTTCCGGCCAGGAGTGAAGGGAGTGGGAGGAGGTGGGGAAACATTCTGGTCGTCGCCCCGTCAGCAGAAATTTTGATTAGTCAGTCTCAACATTGATCACAAGACTCATGGAATACTATCACTGTGAACTATCGCTGGGTTTCATCTTGGATCAGGGCCAAATCGCAGCGTGACAGTGGCATGACCACGGCGTGACCACGGCATGACCACGGCATGACCACGGCATGTTGTCTTGGTCCACCGACATCTGCAGGGAAGCATCTTCTAGCCAGGAGCGAAGGGAGCGGGAGGAAGTGGGGCAACATTACAGTCATCGCCCCACCGGAAGAAATTGTGATTAGTCAGTCTCAACATTGATCACAAGCCTCATGGAATACTATCACTGCAAACCGTCGTGGGGTGTCGTCCTGGAGCAGTTCCAAATCACGGCATTACTACGGCGTGACCGTGGCGTGACCGCGGCATGTTGGCATGGTCCAACAACATCCATGAGGCAGCATCTTCCGGCTAGGAGCGAAGGGAGTGGGAGGAGGCAGGGCAACATTCCGGTCATCACCCCGCTGGAAGAAATTATGATTAGTCAGTCTCAATATTGATCACAAGACTCATGTAACACTATCACTGTGAACTGTCACGGGGTGTCATCCTGGAGCAAGGCCAAATCACGGTGTGACCACAGCGTAACCGCGGCGTGTTGGCCCGGTCCAGCGACATCCACGGGGTAGAATCTTCCAACTAGGAGCAAAGGGAGTGGGAGGAGGCGAGGAAACATTCCGGTCATTTCCCCGCCAGCAAAACTTGTGATTAGTCAGTCTCAACATTGATCACAAGACTCATGGAATACTATCACTGCGAACTGTCGTGGGGTGTCATCCTAGAGTAGGGACAAATCACGGCATTACCGTGGTGTGACCGCGGCGTGACCACGGCATTTTCCCTCCCCCTACCAGTTTTCCCTCCCCCACTACCCCCTTGACCCACCCCCCTTGCACCCCCCACCTGGACAGAAGATAAATCCCAAATACCATTAGAATATATATAATCAACTAAACAGAAGATAAATCCAAAATACCAATAGAATATATATAATCAACTGAACTGTATATAATATATGAAAGAGAAAGTATACACAAATATATATCCCATGAGATAAATACAAGGAAAACAATACATATATATGAAAATTATAAAGAACATGAAGTACTGAGAAGATCCTCCACATTTCACATACTATTGGATCACTCTTTATCTGTATTGTTGACCACTACTATCACAAATCCCCATGCTCCATAATGAATCTCCTAGAATCCTTAAGCATTTTCTCTGAACAATCCACCTCAACTATATGTCTATCCAATCCATCCCCCCTCCCCCCCACCTCCCCATGTACTAGCCTCCCCACTAAACCAGTCCCCTCCCCCACAACCATCCCCACACCCCCCCCCCAACCTGCACCAGCCCCCCAACCCCCCCACCCCTACACCATCCCCCCTAACCCCACCTACATCGCCCCCACCCTTCCCCTGTACTAGCCTCCCCCCAAAATGGGTCCCCTCCCCCCAAAACCAATCCCCCCCCACACACACACCACCCCCCCCAGCCCCCTAGCCTGCACCAGCCCCCCAACCCCCCTATCCTGCACCAGCCCCCCTGCACCACCCCCGCCCCATCCCCTATACTAGCCTCCCCCCAAACCAGCCCCCTCCCCCCCCCAAACCAGCCCCCTCCCCCACAACCATCCCCAACCCCCCCCCCCCCCCAACCCCCCTAGCCAACACCATCCCCCCTAAAATTTTCAAAACAACGGTTCAACATAGGTATTATTCTATAAATAGAAGATAGAATTATGAATACTTGAATAATACCAATCCTGAAATGTATTACAATAAAATAAAATCTATACATATTGATTCAAAAATATAAACTCACAAGAACAATACATTACATGTAAAAGATTCATGTAAAGATTATAGCAGCTTAACATGCTGAACAGAAACTAAAATAACCATTTTGATTAACAGCAAATCAAAAATCATGATTAGTATGAGAAAACAAGATCAAATAGAAGTGATCTCCAACAACACCAATCAATATAAAGTAGTAAAGAAATCATAAAAAGGACACTGATATTTTTATCTGCTTCGCAGAATTGGAAAGAAAGAATCACCATAACCAGGTTTCTCCAAACACAATAGAATAAAAGATGTTAACCTCATGAACCCTCAGTGGTGTTGTAGTTCCCCCTCTTCACCTCTTTTTCATCATCGGTAACTCATCATTTTCCATCAAACCTGGTTTAGGTTTAACAACATATCAATTAAAAAGTTGAACTTGTACAAGCAGACAATTATAAGTCGAAATTCCCCTTTTGAAGCGATCAATGAAAACCGTAGACCACAGGCTGCACAATACCCATTTTAAGCTCACTATTTCTGATAGGTAAATATTCAATGAAAAACTAATGAACTACAATAGTGAAAAAATAAATGAGTTGGTTTTCCAACCCATACCCCGAAAAAAAAATGAAGGTTCAAGATACAGTGAAAACATGAGGTGCAATGAGCATGCACCATCAAATAATTGAAAGAGGATATAAACATGACTTATAATAAAACTTCATATAATGAGGAAAAGGAGTCACCATATGATCCAGAAAGAACAGAAAAACTCCATATAGAAAATCCTTTTTCAACATCCACTTTTTCTTCTCTTCCATAATTAGAAGTGTTTCACTTCATCAACAAAAAGTCTTCATATTCCTCTCGGACCAACCTAAAAATCAAGTAAATAAGCATTGTCCAGCCCTCTTTCCAAGTTAATCAAATGCAGATTCAACTAAGCATGATTATATGAAATAGAAATTTAAATCATTCTATCAGATAGGCATTAACAGATAGTCTTCAATAAGAATGTCCTTAAACAAAAGAATGATTCCAAAAGGATGATCAAAGTGCAACATGTAAAACACCAGTTATTTCTAATTCAATAGGTAGATCTGATTAAGAACTCAAAACATGATTGCCACTAATTTGCAACTCCAATCTGGAAATGTAATACAATATAAAATTAAAGATACCACATTTTATGGTGAAAATAGATAGGGAACCAAAACATGATTTCCACTAATTTGCAACTCCAATCTGGAAATGTAATGCAATAGAAAATTAAAAATACTACATTTTATGGTGAAAAGAGATAGGGAACCACAAGTGCATAGAAGGATATAATCATTCATTCTCCTCACACCTACACTAATATAACACTATTAATTTGAAAATAATGAAATAATGAATGAGCGGAACCACAAGTGCATGGAAGAAATAAAATAAAAGTGAAAATGATGAATATAATGAAGTGTACCCTTATATAATTCTCTCATTAATTATATAATAATATCTTATAAAATAAATTCACCCCCCTAAATAATACCCTGGAATGACCCAAGATCTCAATCCATTCACTCTCTCTTTATTGTGTTAGGTTAGGTAGTGAAAAAAGTGATTTTTGATACACTACTTTCACCTACCCATGGTAATTGAGAATGCTTAATCACTCCTTTATCACCCCTCACTCCCCTACATCATATTATAAATGAATGAAAATTGTGGTAGTATTATGTGTAAATCAAATTAATAGATAAAACCATGATAAAATTTAAATGCGCATGGATAATAATCTACTACTCATACGGAAACAATCTGATTTCATGAAAATCACACTAGAAAAATGAAAATACAAATTCATTTAAATCCATTGATTTTGATGGGGGTGTCTCCTCAACCACACCATAGTAGTCTAAACATGATCACCATATAAAATAATTAACAAATCAAAAACCTTTATGACATATTATAATTTTGTTTAATACCAATCTATTTATAAATGAGAATGAGGTTATTTATCTAATGATCACATCAAGTCCATCTTCTACCTATTATTTCAGTGTCGATAGATCAATCTCATTATTCATTGGACGGGTTACATGTTTCTATCTTTGAGGGTTGTTATGTATTTATCTAAACTCTTGAATCTCCTATATTTTCTTGACACTCTCCTGTAAATAATACAATAATTTTTAGAAAAATATTTCAAAGATGTCAATTTTATCTTTTGAATATAGAAAATCACTTTTTTCTAAATTTTAACACCAATCAACAATTTCCTCATGTTCCTCTCGTTGAATTTCAACATTTCCTAACCAATTCACTCATTATCCAGCTCTGATTTTTCAATTTCTAATGTTGGTTATTCAGTTTTTTCCTATGATTTTGAAGACTCTAATGGTTTAGGAATCAATGGTTTAGGTTTTAAAATAGCTTTCCCACTCTTGTGAATAGTCACAAATTTGAGTTGTTCATGAGAGGTTTGTGTGTAACAGGATTCTTCTAAGATATTGAGGAAGGGTAAACCTGAGTGGGAATGGGTTCCAAAGCCATTTCAATGTTTTATATATCTAATCTCAATGATGAAAATTTATAATTCATTTTCAATATTTTTTTAAAAAATTATTCTAATAATTTATATGGAAAATATTGGATTCGATGTAGACACAAGTATGCCTACTATGCCACTAGGGTACAACGAAAGGTGACTCCTGAGACCCATAAACGGGGATATTAGTAGCTTAAAACATCTTCCAAAACATAAAAAAAGTTTTTTATTTTTTCATGATGAAAGGGAGTGTTCTGAATAAAAAGATCCTCATAAGTATTAAACACCAGAAGAAGTTCCTCAATGGTCATAGAAGAAGATGAAATGGTACCAGAAGGAAAATGTATCTAATGTTTCTTTGAATGATATATACATTCCCAATTTTTGGTTTTTGGATAGAAGATGTACCTCACACAAGACCTGAAATAAAAATCTTATTATAGATATCAAATATGATAAAGGTGGGTTGGTTCTATTTTCCAATGATGAATAAATAATGATTCAAAAACTACTTTTTAAAATAAATGAAAGAGTTCTAAGAAGGTACAAACCAAGTTAATAAAATAATCAAACCAAGGGGAAGACAAAAAACTCTCACCTAGAATTATGTCGGCCTGTAATGGTGAAGATCAGAAGCATCTACGATGACCAGCTTTTCCCCCTCCCCTAGAAGTGATCTGAGACCTACGAATAGAGTAACCTCTTATTCATAATTCACCTTTGAACCTATAAATTCCACCATTGTGTTCCTTTCATGCCAATCATGAAGAACCTCCAGGTTGTTTTTCATAAACATTTTGCTTCTGCATATGGTGTATTCAGTAGTCCATGGTGTGAGACCGAATCCGAGAAGGGAATTGAAGACCATTAGAGAATCATTCTCAATTGCATGAAGAGCGATATTCTTCTACCTGCAAATGGTGAGACCACTGATCAGAGGTCATTGGCGAGGAGGGTGCCATGGTGACAGAGGTTGTCGGGGGGGTTCCCCTATGAGAGAGGTCGTCAGGGAGGAGGGAGCCTCTATGGGAGAGTTCGTCGGGGAGGAGGGTGCTTCTATGAGAGAGGGTTGCGTGGTGAGATTGTCAGGGAGATCATTGGGAGGAGGAGATGTCATCGGGGAGGAGGGATGCGCGGTGATAGGGTTGCGAATCGGGGGAGGAGGAGGAGGGCTGCTGGGAGGAGGATACGTCGTCGGGGAGGAGGGCTGCGCGGTGATAGGGGTGTGAATCAGGGGAGGAGGAGGGGGGATGTGGGTCGGGGGGGGGGGGGGGGGAGGAGCCCGATACAGATAGGAAAAAAAACGACGCCCGCAGTGTAATATTGATTTAGCCACGGATATTAAATTAAATCGTGGTAATAAAAAATCTATAGTCACATACCTATAAAACCGTGGCTATAGGTTTGTGGCTATAGCCCAAATTTCTAATAGTGATTGTTAATTCCCATTGGAAATTCCCATAATTCCCTTGTATTAATTGAAAAAATATGGTGACAATTTCTAGTTCTCATTCGGTGCTGAATTTCCAGTGGAAAATCCCATCGGAAATTCCCATTGGAAATTCCCATTGGAAATCCCCAATGGGAATTTCCATGTGGTAATTCCCAATTATTCCAGTGGTAATTACTAGTGGTAATTCATTCAGAATTTACAACTGTGAAACATTTTTTGTAATTTAGATGAAATTTTACTCCGTGAATTTCCTTTGTTTCCATGGGGATTCCCACTGGAAATTCTGATTGGAAATTTCAAGTGTCGCATTGTTTTACCAACTGGGAAGTCGCATTTAAATTCATTTACAATTTAAAATTTCTGAAAAATTAGTTTTTTAATCACTTGTTTTTTTTAATCGATAATTTCTAGTGCACATTTGGCATTGAATTCCCACTGGAAATTTCCTCTGGGATTTTTCCAATGGAAATTCCTAGTGGACATTCCCAGTCCAACTGGAACTGGGAATTCTGAAATGAAGTGTAAATTACATGTGGAATTGATTTATAATTTCCAACTGAAAACCATTTTTAGATTGTACATCTTGTTTTTGTACTATTGGGAAGTGATATTTCTTCAGGAATTTCTTAGTGAAAGTTCCTAGTAGAAATTGTCAGTGGAAATTCACAGTGGAAATTCTCTATGGAATTCATTTATAATGTCCAACTGAAAACTATAATCAAAATGAGTTGAAATTGTACACTATCTTGTCCTACTATTGGAATCGATATTTCTACTAGAAATTCACACATCCCATTCCTATGGTTGGCATCGATATTTCCACTAGAATTTGTTACTGGAAATTCACAGTTGAAATTTCCCCTAGAAATTGCTAGTTGAAATTTCCATAGGAAATCTATAGTGAAAATTCCCACTGAAAATTCCTTATAGAATTCATTTATAATTTCCAACTGCAAACCATAATGGGAAGGAGTTGCAATTGTACACTGTATTTTCCTACTGTTGGCATGGGTATTTCCATTGTAATTTGTTACTGTAAATTCCCAGTTGAAATTCCGCTAGAAATCCCTACTGAAAATTCCCACTGAAAATTCCCTGTGGAATTTATTTCTAATTTCAAATTGTAGATCCCTTTTTATAATGAGTTGAAATTTCACACTTTGTTTTGGTAATGTCGTCACTTATTTTCCTTATGTTAATATTGACATTAAATAAGCTAATTTTTTTTGGGATACTTGTTTTTTATGGAAGAATAAGAATCTATATCATCTATCGCCCACTACAACTCTTCAATGATTGGGTTATGGAAAAAATTTCATGACATTATGCCTAAGATCACTGATAATCACATTACATTTCTTCAGAATATTCCATTTTGGCAATTGTTTAAAGTCTTTGTTGATAATAGAGTTCCCTTTGATGATTGTAAAAAAAATAGATGGTTTTGTTTTATTTGTATTAAAGAGGTACAATGTTTAATTAAAAAGGTTTGATATAGGTGTTAGGATGTTCGAATTAACAGTTGATGACATCTGTGATATATTTGGCATTGAGGATGGTGAGTTTCCTTTATCAGCTCCATGCACTTTACGGCCAAATAACTCATCCCTTTTGAGGAGGAGGTTTGTGCATGTGGGTCGGGTATTAACACAGGGTGTTTTATAGAGATCTATTCTTGACACTGTTGAATCAAGGGAAGAGCATGATTTCTCTTATTTTTCATGTTTTCTTTTCTTGTTTGCGTACGCCACATTTTTTTCCCCAAATTCGATTCATATATCAGTTGGAATTTTGTTGCTTATTTTGATGATATCTCTAAAGTGAAGAGGTTTTCTTAGGATTTTGGTATTCATGACCAGCTTCTCATGTCAGTGACAAAAAAATTACACTTTCCCATTAAAAGTTGTTGGCTCTGTTGTTGGCTTATTGGTAAGGTCTTCAACTTTATTTAGTCGATTAATTTTCCCATGTTGGTTTAGTATTTATTAACAATATTAAATATTACATTATTGGTATGTTGAGAAGTTTGGGAATGTCTCACCCAAAAGAGAGGGTGCTCCTTTATTTGTTCGGTGGAGTTTGTAAGATGTTTATGCCACTATACAAGAATCTACTAAGGTACTATTAGTAAAATATGTTACTAAACAATCCTTTACTTTTATAATACTTTATAACATCTGTAATTATGTTTGTACTATGCAATACAGACTCCAACCGAGTCTAGGCAAAGCCCCAGATTGCAGTCAAGGCCTTCTAATGTTACAACACCTGTTCTGTAGGTAGTTGATGAAAAAAAAGTTCCTTTTAGTATAAGGCGACACATGACAGTTGTTTCAAAGGAGGAGTCTTTAGGCTGCTACATGGAGAATTTGAAACTTCATAAGTGGGTTAAGATTTTGGAGGCCCAAATAAAGCTGTAGAGTAGACAGATTCTTCTTTTGAAATCAAAGTTGAAGGGGAAGGAATAGGTTTAAATAGTTTTCGATGAGGAGGAAGAAACTATTTTAGAGGATATTGGGAGTGGAGATATTGAAATGGAAAAGCTTACAACTTTAGCTGCTGTAAATTAAAGTATCACAAGGGATATTAATGATGCTAAGAGGATGGAAGAAACTATTTTGGAGGAAAGTTAGGAAGAAGATAAGAATTAATAATTGGGAAATGAAGGCTCAAAACGTGTTGACCATTCCATTGTATCTCTTCTGCCTCTAAGATACAAACGTCTTTGATTAGAGGTGTCAACAGTAGGACGAGGAAACCGAAGTAGCAGTCTCCATATATATATCCACAGCTGACTGCGATGAAGAGGTCGACAATATTTGGAAAGCTATCCCAATTAATTCCTAAGTGGGTAATGCAACATAATATAGTGACAACAAATGATAGAAGACTAATACAAATGTTAGTTTATACAGATGGGTACAGGTAATGCTATTTAATTTGTGTTGTAATTTATTTTCATATAGTTTACACTATACTGAAATTAAAAATAACCTTTCATGACAACAATATTGTGGTATGGAAATCTAGTGACAAATCACAAGAGATCAATATGAAAAACATTAGTGATTTTTTAGAGAATATGTGCACTTCTAGTATGGTATGTTTTGGATTAGTTTCTTTAATCAGTGTTTCTTTCTCTTTTATTAAGTTCAATTTTTCAAAACAGGTCATAGATGCATATATGGTGATCATTCAAGAAAGATGTCGAATTCGGAGTATGGCTGGCATTGCTGATGTGGAAAGATGTTCATTCATGCCGAGCACCTTTACAGTAAGACTGTACTTCATTTTTAATACAATTATGATCATATTTTGGCATTTTTCATGTTGAAAAAATGTCTACAGTTAATGGTTAATACATTCTTACATTTCCTTTTGTCATTGGCTTATAGGGAGTTCTGTATTAAAAAAATGACAAATTAAAGGACACCTTTTTGAAGCGACCAGTAGTTGTCGGTATGAGGAGCTCCATAATTTTATTATTCCTGGTAAATTCTGATAATACCCATTGGACTTTATTAGTCATGGATTTGAAAAAAATGGTGTTTTGATATTATAACTCAGTGCAACCCATTCGACTCACGAGAGAAAGTTATTTTTTCCTTAAAGATGCAGTGATTGTGGTATGTTATTATACAATGTACAATATAATTTCAAATACATTAATAGATGGACTAATCATTGATTTTTTTACAGAAATTATATTTGGAGGAATTTTTCAGCTTAGTTCATGCTGAGAAGTTCAAGCCACATAAATGGGACATGACAATTGAGAATATTCCGCAACAGGGAGATGCGAATTTGGATTGAGGTATCATCATTTGTTATATCATGGAATGTTTGGCTATAAGAGTTGAAGTCCCAGAATGTTTGACAGAAAAATAACTTGTTGAGTGGTGCTTGTTTATGGTGCATTACTTCTTAAATGATCCTGGTAGGATGACAATGGAGATCGATGCTGAGATTTGTAAGTATTTGGTTGCTGTCAGATGCAATGATGATTGTTAATTGACCTTTTTATTATAACAGAAATATGGTTGTCCTATAACAAACATAACTACTATGAATTTTTGTGACGGTGCTGGTGGGTGATTGGTGGGTGGAAATGGGTAATTTCTTTTCAGGATGAACAAACATTGGTTTTATGATAGGTGTTGCTATGTTATTTGTCTTTTTAGTATGCATTGTTATATTTGAATGACTAAGAAACCTGTTCTGCATAGAATTATTAACAGGGAATTCTCATTGGAACATTCCAGTGGAAATTCCCACTGTAAACTGTGGATTGAAATTTTTCAGTTTGGTTTTCATCACTTTTTTGGGTGTTACATAGGTTGAAAATGGTAATTTACTTATCTAGATAACCATTTTCATATAGATTATATTGATTTAATCTTTAACAGTATGAAGGGTGTTAAACTGGTATTTCTACTTGTAGTCTCTGGAGTCATGTCTTTCAATGGAAACTGGTTGTGCATAAAAATTCCAACTGGGAATTTTCATTGGAAATTCCCATTGCAATTTTTAACTGTAAATTTTGGTACAGTTGGTTCAATGTAAACTATCTGTGTATATACATTCCAACTGGAAATTTGCATTGGAAATTCCCAGTGGAATTCCCCACTGTAAAGTGTGGGTCAGTTCTTTTAATGGAAACTGGTTGTGGATATAACTTCCAAATGGAAATTTCGAGTGGGAACTCCCACTCCAAACTGTGTGTGGAAATTTTCAGTTTCATTTACATCATTTTATTAGGTGTTACAGTGTCATTTTTATTTTTACTCTCTTCCTTCAGTTTGATGGTAACTTTCTGTGGATACAAATTGCAACTAGGAATTCAAATTGGAATTTTCCACTGGACTTTTTCATTGTAAAATGGGAGGGTACATTTCCAATTGATCATGTACAAGATGATTTTTACAATTTCCCTATCTACAGCAACAAATTCAATTATAAAAACTGATTTTCAAAATAATTTTCATATTGTGATGACATATGCAGTTGAAATTGTGTATCAATTGACTTCTGAAATGCTTGAAATGAGTTCTCGGTCCTCATATTTATGTTGTCATTCCCATTTGCAACTGTTGCTGAATCTTGCATCGTAAATGGTGGAAAATCCCTCCTTGTTAGATCATAATTGCATCAATAATTATATATTAACAACTGAAATGATAACTAACAAAAAATTTTCATAAGATTTCAAATAGGAAAACATATCAACTGCTATGAACTGTTTTTAAATTTGTAGGTTTTGAAGATACAGAACAATATGTACATACATTGAGATTTATGACACTATCAGCATGGTAACCAGCATTCAACGAATCTATTGCATTTACCTACAACATTATTATAACATTATTTATGCATGTTAGCATTGAATTAAATAGTGCATTAACATAATAAAATAATAGAATAACTGTTGTATAAGGTTTTAAATATCATATTATATGTAGTGTTATGATGTGGGTATCAATGTAACTCTCAATAGTGGTTTCATGGTTGGTGTAGTACCCCCGGTTTTTGGTATGTATCCCTTTATTGATGATTTTAATGGTTTTAAAGTTAAGGTTGATGAATGGGAGAGTCGGGAGAACGTTGAATGATGTTTTGAGGCAAAGGGGAAGTCACACGGGCGGCGCACGGTTTGTCTAAACCGTGTGTAGTTGGTCTTGGAGGTAGTAGCTTTCGCACGGGCGGTGCACGGTTTGTCTAACCGTGTGGCCAAACCGTGCGAGAAGGGTGGTCGAGGCAGTATCTAATGCACGGTTAGCGCACAGTTTGTTAAACCGTGCGAACTAACCCTGCGGGCACTTAAATGAGATCCTTAAATTGTGGATCTCACTCGTTTTTGCCCCTAAGTGTCTCGTTTAAGCTTCTAATCAGCCCTAACTCAGGATTTTGGTTCTCCTAAGGTCAAGGAGGGTTCTCCCATTGTTCCGGAGGCTATCTAAAGGCTTCTCTTGGTGAATCGAAGCCAAATTCTTGAGGTATGTGATCGTTCTTGTTTGGTTTCTTAGATCTACTTAGATCTACTACTCCTCTTCTCTCGGTTTCTTAGATATATTCCCGTTATGGGTAGATCTAAGTGTATAGATGCCAAATATGAAAATATTTGGTCTTGGTTCACTATTGGGAATGCAGGCTTTCCCAACACTTCTTTACCAACGGTTTTCTAAACCGTTGGTAAAGAAGAGCCAGGACACCCTTTACCAATGGTTCTAGTAAACCATTGGGAAAGGGTGCCTTGTACACCCCTTTACCAACGGTTTTTAAAAACTGTTGGTAAATGCTTACCCCAAATACAGTCGACCGCCACTCCTCTCCCCCATTCGTGACAGAACCCTAAATCTCTCAAGGTCTCAGCTCCTCTCACGACTTCCCCCATCTGAACCGCTCAAACTCCATTGGAATCATCTCAAATCAGGTATTTTCTTCTTTATACACATAAAATATTTAACTGCTACCTTGTTTTTATTGTTATTCATCTCATATTTTAGATTTAAGTTTTGATTTTGATGTGTATATCATTTTTTTGTGTTTTGATTTAATATAGACTTTATCCATTCCAATCCATTTAATTAATTAAATATTTAACCCTCCATCGAAGAAGAAACATCTCAAATTCATTGCAGTTGGATTCTAGATTTTCTATGTTTTTTTATGCTTTTTCTTCATCTTGTAATTAATTGTTACTTGTAAATTTATTTACATGTGTTTATTAATTTTTAGCAAAGTTTTTATGAATTTTTTCCTTAAAATTCCTTGAGGAAATTGTTTTATTAAATTGAAAAAAAATTAATAAGGCTTGTGTAATTTAATTTTTTATAGTACACTATGTGACTATGTTTGATATTTAGTAACACATGAGATAACTGGTGTGTGAGAATGTGTTGTGAAAGAGATTCCATGGTTGGTTCAAGATTATATTTATGTTTTGAGCCTATTAATGTGTTGTTTTAAAGATATCTTGAGATATTTACCTTATGTTTATTGGTGAAAACTGAGACCTGTAGAGGTGGTTCATGATTAAGACATATAATTACTGCTAAACATGTGGATAAACCATGCATAGTATTGAATTCTTGAAATTTTTGATGTTTTTAGTCCTTTTTTATTTGGAGTTTCTTTTGATGTTGTTGTTTCTTATTGATACCTATGATGGGAATTTATTTTAGTTTCTAAATCGGCTGAGACTCCCCCACCATGCACAGTGTATGCAACCTCTACCCTTATTTAATCATTCTGTTTACACAGCCTATGAAACCTCTACCCTCATTTAATCAGTGACCTCAAGTCATTAATTCAAGCCTTCATTCTCACTAGTATGTAAGAAATTTAATGATGTAAACCCATACTCACATGATTTCTTACCTTAGATAGTGTCCAACATATGGAATACGTGCTTTTGAATTCATCAGTTAACCAGGATCATATATTCCATTTCCCCCAAGATGACTGTACTAATATAACTTTAGGGTCAATTAAATATGGTTCTCATTGTACGTTGTATATTATGTGTCCTTCTTGGCCAATACTCACTTTTATGAGGGTGGGGTGCTTTTCCCTACCCATGCTGGCATGTGTAGACATCCATAAAAATGTTAGACAAGTCACAAGTTTAATTCAGTAATGTTGTTATCATTGATGTACTTTATTATTAATCTCAAATTTTAAAATAAATTTTTTTGTCTATACTTAATGAAATTAAATCTTTTTACAAGCCATGAACAACCTATTAGGTTAGAAGCCTAAAATTTATTCACCCATGGGGTGCTCTTGACTTGGGGAAGTAATTGGGTAATGAAAGGTATGGCCATAGAGGTACCAATAATGAGTTATTGAACATGATTGAATGATTTGGGATGCCTATAACACATAATAGGACCTGAGGCATGTGCCTCTTATAGACCTAATTAAAATGAATATAAATAAATTTTAATTTAATTTAGGAGTACTTTTTCTTTACATTATTTTAATAGTTCACTACATCGACTAGAAACTTATTCCTTTATCATTTACTTAAATGTATTTTCTATTAAAGTTCAATCTTATTGAATTTTTTATGACAAAATGACTTCTATAAATTCTTTTTACAGAATGGACAGAAGTTGGATGTATGAAACCGATCGGATCTCAAGCGATTTTCAAAACAATTTGGAGAGATTTATAAATTTTTCATTTCACAATGCTTCAGATAGTGTTCGCATACATTTCCCATGTTCTAATTGTGTTGGTAAACCTTGGTTGAGTTGTGAAGAAGTCAGCTACCACAGAACCAAAAATGGTTTTCAAGAAAACTACTTTGTGTGGTATCACAATGGGGAGAAAATGAAATCTCAAATTGGTGATGATCGAAATGAAAGGACTGGAATGGATAATTTGTTAGATGATCGGTTTCCGTTTATTACGCATCATGAAAAATAAAGGATTTCAACTCAATAAGACTTCAATATGAGGACAGTTGATGAATCTAGTGAAAATTATGATATTGAAAGGGTGAAAAAATTGAATGATGTTGTCACGACTCTAGTATATCGACAATGCGATAAAATGAAAAAGATGGAATTTTTAATCTGACTATTTATGGGATTTCTAATACAGCAATCGATTACATTCTTATCCTCTTGAAGTATTTACTTCTAGATGATGCAAATATTCCCTCAAACCACTATATGGCATGGAAGTTAGTTGAGGAACTTGGATTTTCAAGAAACAAAATTCATGATTTCCCGAAATATTGCAGTTTATTCTAGGAGGAAACCGCTGAACAAAATGATTGTATAAAATGTGTCACATCCCGCTGGAAGTCAAAATTTGATGGAACACCATCCCGCGTTCCACAGAAAGTAATGTGGCACTTTCCATTGATCCCCAGACTCCAGAATATTTTTATGTCTGATGACATATCAATAAAAATGAGATGGAATTATACCGAGAGAAAGAAGACTAATGATGAGTTGGTTCATCCTATAGATGGGTTTTCATGGCAGAGATTTGATGCTCGACATCCTGATTTTGCAGCTGACGTGTGTAATGTGAGGCTGGGTCTTTCATGTGACGGTTTTAATCCGTTTGGGCAGATGCTTACTTCTCACAGCACATGGCTAGTTTTTATACACATTTATAATCTTCCCCCATAGTTTTGTATGAAAAAACCTTTCACTTTCATGAGTATACTCATATCTGGTCCTTCTGATCTTGGAATTGATATTGATGTATACATGCAACCTTTAATAAAAGAGTTGAAACTTCTTTGGGATGTGGGTGTGCACACATACGATGCGTGTTCGAAAGATATATTTCATATGCGTGTTGCGCTTATGTGGACGATCAATGATTTTCCGGGTTATGCAATGATGTCTGGATAGAGCACAAAGGGAAAACTTTCATGCCCAGTTTGTATGAAGAATACACGATCTAGAAGACTGAAATACCGTTGTCGTTTCAGTTTTATGGGACATCGACGATTCTTTCCAAATGATCATCCATATAGAATGAATCGTCGAAGATTTGATAATACCATAGAGACTGATGATCCACCTCAGCATATGTCTGGAAATGATGTGCTTAATGAATTGAAAGATTTCAGTTTTTCATTCGGGAAGGGTCAAATGAAATCTGGAAAGAGAAAGAATGTTTCCACTAAAACCTGTTACAATTGGAGGAAGATGAGTATCTTTTTTTATTTTCCTTATTGGTCAACCAATTTGTTACGTCATTTCTTAGACGTAATTCATATTGAAAAGAATATATGCAAAATTTTACTTTCGGTTCTTCTAAATTTCAAGGGGAAGATAAAATATTATATACGATCTCGGCGTGACTTGGTGGATTGGGGCATCAGACCAGAATTCCATCATGTGCGTATTAGTGAAAATAAATGGCAACTTCCATGTGCTTCTTATGTGATGGCACCTACAGAAAAAAAACAATTTCTGGAAGTATTAGAGACTATTAGAGTTCCTGATGGCTATTCAAGCAACATATCTAAATGGTTCAACAAAAGAGATTTGAAGCTAAAATCTTTGAAGACTCATGATTATCACGTTCTACTACATGAGTTGCTTCCAATAGCAATCTATCATCTTTTGTCCAATAATGTAAGGGTGATTTTTATTCATTTGTGCCATTTTTTTAGAGATATTTGTGCTAAGAAGTTGTCCAAGTCTTTCTTGCAAAAAATGTTGACAGATGCCCCATTAATTTTGTGTGAGTTGGAGAAAATATTTCCTCCATCATTTTTCACATGCATGTTGCATCTGACTGTCCATATTCCCACTAAAATACTTCTTGGAGGACCTTTTTCTTTTCATTGTATGTATCCAACTGAAAGAAATATGTACACATTAAAGTCTTATGTCCAAAACATGAATCATCCTGAAGGTTCTATCGTGAACGGTTACTTGGCTCAAGAATGTATAGATTTCTACTCAATGTATTTGTCTGATCTTACTACAAGAATGAATAGACCAATGAGAAATGAATAAGAATAGTATGAGAAAATTGAAACCAATTTTCCATCACTTCCTCAAACAGGAGGAATTCCTGGATCATATACATTGAAGACATTAAGCCATGAAGAGCGGGAGATGGCACATCGCACAGTTTTGTTCAACTGTGATTTGTTCGATGACTATATCAGGTAACTAAATTGAATATGTATTTCTTACATATATATCTATTAAACTATTCATATTTTTTATCTACAGGGAACATAAAACAATGATAAATAGGAAGCATCATTCTTTATCTTTGAGAATGAGAGAGACTTTTCATAGCAAAGAGTTTTCTGCTTGGTTAAAATTGAAGGTAAAAATATTACTGTTTAAAATAATTATATAAATATTTAATTAAGTTTAATATTCATTTATATTGCAGGTATTGAGTTTGTCTGCTGACTCTGTCTCTGAGGATATAAGAGCTTTGTCTTTTGGTCCTAATACCGTGGTTCGTGACTGTAAATCAATTGTTATCAATGGGTACAAATTTATTATCACTGAACGAGAAAATAGCATGAGAACACAACATGATGGTGTTATGGTTACTGTCACAACAGATTGTTATGCCAGTGCATTAGATAGTAGATCTCAATTTTAAAATGTGGGTTATTATGGATTCGTTGAGAAAATAATAATATTGGATTATTACTCTCATGGACGAGTCACAATGATGAAATGTCATTGGTTTTATTCGATGACGAGACAGGGCACATTTATTGATGATTGTGGATTTCTAGTAATTAATATGAATCGTACTCTTGCTACCAAAGAACCATATGTGTTGGCATCAATGGATAAAGAAGTTTTTTATGTCAAAGACCAACTTCGACCTGAATTTGGTATCATAGTTGAAGTAATTCCAAGACATATTTTTGATGATGGTGATGATGGAAGTGACATTGTCCCTAGTGCCATTGGAACCAATCCATTTATTTCTTTTGATGACTCCAATAGCTCAATTGTTAGATTTGATTGTGAACCTGAAGTTGTGGTTGAAAATATATAGAATCATTCATCCATGTTCTCAATTCTTTTGGTTTACCTCAAGTTGGGTTGTTAAGGTTGGTAATATTCAAATTGATTTAGTATTGATCACAAATATATTTTAGCTGACTTGACCGTTATGTGAATTTTCAATGTTTATTGGTTGTAGTTTTATTTGAATTGCATTTTCTAATTTGGAATTGAACTGTATTCAAACCTAGTCAAACAATATTTCTAACTTGGTGAACATTACAACTTGTATGATTTATTAAATCCATTCAATCTCTTCTAAAACAATCGATAGCTAAATTACCAATGAATCCCCCTATTCCCTCATATATTTAGTTTTTTGGGTTACACATTAGTTTCCTTTTTATAATTAATTATATATTTATTTTCAAAAGTAGGAAATGCAGCCAATTGAAGAGAGACGAAGGAAAAAAATGATGGAGAACAATCGTCGAATGGCGGAGATGGGCGTTCCACCATTAGTGCCTACAGTGAGTACTTTATTTCAAGTATATATATTTAAAAAATATATAATGTCATGTGATTAATTTTTTTTAAAAAAATTTTGTAGGATCCACCTATACGTCGATAGTTATTCGACGAGGAGCCTAGTACTGGTCCTAGTACTCAGGTCGGTGGTACGAGGAGGGTTCGTACCAGAGGTGGACGAGCAGCTTCGCATACCCGACTAGACCATGCCCCTCCCACTGACATGTCATCCTTCCCACATTCTGATCCCGGTGTGTCGTTAGGGACACATGGGATATTTAGGCCTCCTATGTTTTTGCCACCTTTTTCATCTTCTGGCCCATCATTTTCATATCCCATGATAATTACCAATCCCCAGTCAGAATCCAGTCACATAGTTGTCCCATCTTATTTTCCTTCTACTTCTGTCTCTCCGAGATTCTATATTCCATCATCTTTGACTCCTGTTCCACCACAGGGTGTTCCATCATTTTCTGTGAATCCAGCGGCACTCAGCGATCAGACTAGCATAGGTATATTTATATAACCCTAAAAAAAATTTATAGTAGTATTTATTTTCATTATAACATGTTTTGATAAAATATTTGTTTTTCTTTCATGACAGATACATCTAATGACAGGAGGTGGGGGTGGGGGCGTACACGCATGTGTTTGGTGTGGAACCGCCACACACAGGTTATGGTGGATAATAATGAAGACAGCCAAATGATTGAGAAAACAGGGCAGCAATGTCGGAGTTTTTTGGCGACGCTTTCCAAATACTCTGACATCATTCCTGTCAGCCCACTATCATGGAGACATTTTCCACATGAGGTCAAGGATAGAGCTTGGGAAGAGATATGGGTAAATAAATCTATTTTATTTAATTCCATGAATTATTTTTGTATTTATATGAATTAATATTTTGATGTCAGCTTCGATTTAATTTTCCCGATGGTGAGGGTGCACGACCGGAATCTCTAAAAGATTTAGGTGATCTTTGGAGAGACTACAAGAATGAGTTATATATTGGCTGGCATGTTAGAGTTGGCACTGAGTTAGAGGTGGTACCAGTCATGGATGATTGTCCTATAGAGCAGTATCATCAGATGATTACTCATTGGACAACTACCCAGTTTAAGGTATGAATTACATTTGAGGTATTTAAATAATAACTTTCATGTTTTGCAATAATATTATCCTTTGCATTATCAAATTTTATTTAGGAATCATTTGGAAAAAATAAAAAAAACATTGATGCAAAAAAATACCTCCACACACTAGGACGTACTACAATGTCAGATCATGAGAGGAAGTAGGTATGACAATTGTTTATAAGTTTTCTTTACGACTTACACTTTCTTTTGTTTCCTCGATTATTTAATCGTTTTATAAAGTTTTCATATAACTTTATTTTTCACTTTCATTGTAGAGGAAAATACAGAATATTGAAGGACGTGTGCCTTGAGCAAAACTGTTCTACTTGAGTAGACGGAAAAAGGATGGAAGTGCCGTCAACGAAGCAACTCAGCAGCAGATCGTAAGTTTTAATCTGTTGATTTTATATTTTAATATCTATTTTGTAACCTAATATTATATTTATATTTGTAACAGGCTGCTTTAGAGGCCCTCTATTCCCAAGAACCAGACAATTTTGGGCCCACTGATCACTTACATCAGGTGTTGGGAGAGGAGTATCCTGGCAGAGTATGCTGCCGACCTAGGATAGCCCCAATGAGGTATTGGCCCTCCTTAGGTACGAGTTGTAGTGCCACCAAGATGCAGCAAGTTAGGGCATAGGTAGAATAGGCTGAGAAAAGGGCCACAGAGACGGAAGAACAGTCTGCTAGGGCAAACAGTGCATTTATGAAATTTATTGAAGTTCTACGTCCAACACTTCTACTAGAGGCTATCCCAACTTTTGATGAATATATGTCATCGATACGTTCTATATATGGTGCACCAGGAGGTAGTTCTATTGGTGGTCAAGACGATGTCCAGCCTGACGATGATGATGGCGAGGAGTCTGATGCGGAAGAGGAGGGAGAGGAGGAGGGCGAGGCGGATGGCGAGGACGGGGAGGAGGGTGAGGGCGAGGAGGAGGGAGCTGAGGAGGGAGAGGAAGATAATGGGGATGAGGACGAGGGTGATGATGATGGTGATGATGGTGATGGTGATGTGGGACAAATTGATCTGTTACATTTTTTACTAATATTACTGAGATTTGATGTTTAATCTATTCTATTTGTTGGTTTTATCTAGACCCGTTATATAGTATTGGAGTTGAGTTATTTTTATATATTGTCTGTTTTCATGGATTTTGTTGTCTTTTAGTGGTTGCGGTATATCTTGAGAATGTTTATAGAGTTTTGTGTGTTTGGGAACTCCCTGGACATCCCCCCTCCTTCCTGGACCCTGGACAACCCCCACCATCCTCCTTGGACCCCAGAAAATCCCCCAGACAGCCCCCCCACCATCCTCCTTGGTCCCCGGACAGCCCCCCGGACACCCCCCAGACAGCCCCCCGGTGTAATGGCCCGGACCTCTCTGGCTCATTCCTTTGTCGAAAAGAGGGTCATGAAGTGTTCTAGAGGTTAGAATGGAATTTTCCCACACTTTTTAGAATTTTGTAACTACACGCCGTGTAGTGTGAGTACACGTCTTGTACCACCTTGTCGGGTATACCCTGTGTTGAAGCTGTGTCCTTGCTACGTGAAATAAATGAGTACACGCTGTGTAGCCCATACTACATGCCGTGTAATTCCTCCCCGCGTACGCGTTACCCTCAAGCCGTGTGTTGACTAGTCAACGGTCGTGTGCCATGTTGAAGGTGTGTCTTTACCATGTGAAATAAATGAGTACACGTCGTGTAGCCCATACTACACGCCATGTAGTTCCTCCCCGCGTACGCGTTATCCCCAAACCATGTGGTGACCAGTCAACAACTATGTGCCGCGTTGAAGGCCGTGTTAGAAGCTGCGTGGCGACCGTGTGAAAGGGCCGAGTACACAACGTGTACTGGAAATTACACACCGTGTACTTTATTTTTTCTCGCCTATAAAAGGAGAGGGTCTATCCTCTTTTTCAAATCACTCCTCTCCTCCCCATTCCCTCGAGTAGAGCTCTCCTAAGAGAGACTCCAAAGCTCCTTTCTTCCATAACTTCTTCGTCCGAACTCCGATTTACGATCCGTCAGCGGCCAAGAGATCGTAACGACGAGGCGGAACTTCTGATCTTGGATCTGTTGCTTTCCCTTCAGCCTTTCCTTCCCAGATTCCACCCAAGGAGGTTTTTTCGAGATTTGACAGAAGCGACGAATGTCGATGGATGTATTCTAAAGTTGAATCGGGGGAGCATTGTGATCAGAACCTTTTGAGGTAGGGATATTTCCTTGGTCTCTCTCTTTTTGTGCATCATGCGGGGTGGGTATCCTCTTGTTTTCATGAGATATAGTTAAACTAATAAATAAAGATAATAAATTGCTTAAATAATGGGGATGGGGAAGTTATTATGTTTATCTTTTTTTATCCTATTTTTATGTTGTGAATTGAATAGGCTTATGCCTACTGAAAATCACAGTCGTTGGGGGCCTTTTCTTGTGCAATTAAATGTTTCCCTATCTTTCTAGACCGTTTTGTGGATGGAACTTTGTGGAATGTGGAATTTAGTTAATCATGTAAAGTTGGATGATTTAAAATCCAGAACCCTTGTGTGATCACCCCGGTTGAACAAAATGGAATAATGAACATGTGGGTGTTGGCTTGGTTACGTGGTGTGTGAAAGGGGGGTGGATCCTGGGTTATTACAAATGAGATGGGCAACGGGGCTGCGGTAAATGTTGTTAAAGGGGCAATGATGTGGCACGAGCCTTGTTTTGTGATACGGTTGTGGAGATGTGGTTATAGTGGAAGCAGGGATGCAGTAATGGGTTGTGTTATTAAAAGAAAGTGGAAATTTGATAAATGAATTGTGGGGAAAAGATAATGAATTAAACGCGGCAACAATCAATGGGGTGCTCTTGACTTGGGGAATTAATTGGGTAATGAAAGGTATGTCCATAGAGGTGCCAATAATGAGTTATTGAACATGAGTGAATGATTTGGGATGCCTATAACACATAATGGGACCTGAGGTATGTGCCTCTTATAGACCTAATGAAAATGAATATAAATAAATTTTAATTTAATTTATGAGTACTTGTTCTTTACATTATTTTAATAGTTCACTACATCGACTAGAAACTTATTCCGTTATCGTTTACTTAAATGTATTTTCTATTAAAGTTCAATCCTATTGAATTGTTTATGACAAAATGACTTATATAAATTCTTTTTACAGAATGGATAGAATTTGGATGTATGAAACCGATTGGATATCAAGCGATTTTCAAAACAATTTGGAGATTTTTATAGATTTTGCATTTCACAATGCTTCAGATAGTGGTCGCATACATTTCCCATGTTCAAATTGTGTTGGTAAACCTTGGTTGATCCATGAAGAAGTCAGCTACCACATAACCAAAAATGGTTTTCAAGAAAACTACTTTGTGTGGTACCACAATGGGGAGAAAATGAAATCTCAAATTGGTGATGATCGAAATGAAAGGACTGGAATGGAGAATTTGGTAGATGATCGGTTTCCATTTATTCATCATCATGAAAATGAAAGGATTTCGACTCAAGAAGACTTCGATATGAGGACAGCTAATGAATCTAGTTAAAATGATGATATTTATAGGGAGAAAAAATTTAATGATGTTGTCACGACTCCAGTATATCGACAATGTGATAAAATGAAAAAGATGGAATTTTTAATCCGACTATGTATGGGATTTCTAATACAGCAATTGATTACATTCTTATCCTTTTGAAGAATTTACTTCCAGATGATGCAAATATTCCCTCAAACCACTATATGGCATGGAAGTTAGTTGAGGAACTTGGATTTTCAAGAAACAAAATTCATGCTTGCCTGAAAGATTGCAGTTTATTCTGGGAGGAAACCACAGAACGAAATGATTGTATTAAATGTGTCACATCCTGCTGGAAGTCAAAATCTGATGGAACACCATCCCGCGTTCCACAGAAAGTAATGTGGCACTTTCCATTGATCCCCAGACTCCGGAATCTTTTTATGTCTGATGACATATCAATAAAAATGATATGGCATGATACTGAGAGAAAGAAGACTAATGATGAGTTGGTTCATCCTGTAGATGGATTTGCATGGTAGAGATTTGATGCTCGACATCCTGATTTTGCAGCTGATGTGCGTAATGTGAGGCTGGGTCTTTCATGCGATGGTTTTAATCCGTTTGGGTAGATGTTTACTTCGCACAGCACATGGCCAGTTTTTATACACATTTATAATCTTCCCCCATGGTTGTGTATGAAAAAACCTTTCACTTTCATGAGTATACTCATATCTGGTTCTTCTGATCCTGGCATTGATATTGATGTATACATGCAACCTTTAATAAAAGAGTTGAAACTTCTTTGGGATGTGGGTGTGTGCACATACGATGAATGTTTGAAAGACATATTTCATATGTGTGTTGCGCTTATGTGGACGATCAATGATTTTTCGTCTTATGCAATGATGTTTGGATGGAGCACAAAGGGAAAACTGTCATGCCCAGTTTGTATGAAGAATACATGATATAGAAGACTGAAACATTGTTGTAGTTTCAGTTTTATGGGACATTGAAGATTCTTTCCAAATGATCATCCATATAGAATGAATCGTTGAAGATTTGATAATACCATAGAGACCGATGATCCACCTCAGCCTAGGTCTGGAAATGATTTGCTTCATGAATTGAAAGATTTCAGTTTTTCATTTGGGAAGGGTCAAATGAAATCTGGAAAGAGAAAGAATGTTTCCACTGAAACCTGTTACAATTGGAGGAAGAGGGGTATCTTTTTTGATTTTCCTTATTGGTCAACCAATTTGTTACGTCATTTCTTAGACGTAATTCATATTGAAAAGAATATATGTGAAATGTTGCTTTCAGTTCTTCTAAATGTCAAGGGGAAGACAAAATATTATTTACGATCTCGGCGTGACTTGGTGGATTGGGGCATCAGACCAGAATTGCATCATGTGCGTATTAGTGAAAATAAATGGCAACTTCCATGTGCTTCTTATGTGATGGCACCTACGGAAAAAAAAACAATTTCTGGAAGTGTTAGAGACTATTAGAGTTCCTGATGGCTATTCAAGCAACATATATAAATGGGTCAACAGAAGAGAGTTGAAGCTAAAATCTTTGAAGACTCATGATTATCACGTTCTACTGCATGAGTTGCTTCCAATAGAAATCTGTCATATTTTTTCCAATAATGTAAGGGTGATTGTTATTCAGTTGTTCCATTTGTTTAGAGATCTTTGTGCTAAGAAATTGTCCAAGTCTTTCTTACAAAAAATGTTGACAGATGCCCCATTAATTTTGTGTGAGTTGGAGAAAATATTTCCTCCATCATTTTTCACATGCATGCTGCATCTGAATGTCCATATTCCCACTGAAATACTTCTTGGAGGACCTGTTTCTTTTCGTTGGATGTATCCAACTGAAAAAAATATGTACACATTAAAGTCTTATGTTCAAAACAGGAATCATCCCGAAGGTTCTATCGTGAACGGTTACTTGGCTCAAGAATGTATGGATTTCTACTCAATGTATTTGTCTAATCTTACTACAAGAATGAATAGACCAATGAGAAATGAAGAAGAACAGTATGAGAAAATTGAACCCAGTTTTCCATCACTTCCTCAAACAAGAGGAATTTCTGGATCATATGCATTGAAGACATTAAGCCATGAAGAGCGGGAGATGGCACATCGCACAGTTTTGTTCAACTGTGATTTGGTCGATGACTATATCAGGTAACTAAATTGAATATGTATATCTTACATATATATCTATTAAAATATTCATATTTTTTATCTACATGGGACATAAAACAATGATAAATAGGAAGCATCATTATTTATATTTGAGAATGAGAGAGACTTTCCATAGCAAAGAGTTTTCTGCTTGGTTAAAATTAAAGGTAAAAATATTACTGTTTAAAATAATTATATCAATATTTAATTAAGTTTGATAGTCATTTATATTCCAGGTATTGAGTTTTTCTGCTGACTCTATCTCTGAGGATATAAGAGCTTTGGCTTTTGGTCCTAATACTGTGGTTCGTGACTGTAAATCAATTGTTATCAATGGGTACAAATTTATTATCAATGAACGAGAAAAAAACATGAGAACACAACATGATGGTGTTATGGTTACTGCCACAACAGATTGTTATGGCAGGGCATCAGATAGTAGACCGCGATTTGAAAATGTGGGTTATTATGGAGTCGTTGAGAAAATAATAACATTGGATTATTACTCTCATGGATGAGTCACAATGATGAAATGTCATTGGTTTGATTCGATGACGAGACAGGACACATTTATTGATGATTTTGGATTTTGAGTAATTAATATGACTCGCACTCTTGCTACCGAAGAACCATATGTGTTGACATCAATGGCTAAAGAAGTTTTTTATGTCAAAGACCAACTTCGACCTAAATTTGGTGTCATAGTTGAAGTAATTCCAAGACATATTTTTGATGATGGTGATGATGGAATTGACACTGTCCCTAGTGCCATTGGAACCAATCCATTTATTTCTTTTGATGACTCCAATATCTCAATTGTCAGATTTGATTGTGAACCTGAAGTTGTGGTTGAAAATATATAGAATCATTCATCCATGTTCTCAATTCTTTTGGTTTACCTAGAGTTGGGTTGTTAAGGTTGGTAATATTAAAATTTATTTAGTATTGATCACAAATATTTTTTAGCTAACTTGACCGTTATGTGAATTTTCAATGTTTATTAGTTGCAGTTTTATTTGAATTGCATTTTCTAATTTGGAATTGAACTGTATTCAAACCTAGTAAATTAATATTTCTAACTTGGTGAACATTAAAACTTGTATGATTTATTAAATACATTCAAGATCTTCTAAAACAATTGATAGGTAAATTACCAATGAATCCCCCTATTCCCTCATATATTTAGTTTTTTGGGTTACATATTAGTTTCTTTTTTCTAATTAATTACATATTTTTTTCAAAAGTAGGAAATGCATCCAATTGAAGAGAGAAGAAGGAAAAAAATGATGGAGAACAATCATCGAATGGCGGAGATGGGCGTTCCACCGTTAGTGCCTATAGTGAGTACTTTATTTCAAGTATATATATTTAAAAAATATATAATTTCATGTGATTAATTTTTTTGTAAAAATTTTTGTAGGATCCACCTATACGTCGATAGTTATTCGAGGAGGAGCCTAGTACTAGTCCTAGTACTCAGGCCGGTGGTACGAGGAGGGTTCGTACCAGAGGTGGACGAGCAGCTTCGCGTACCCGACTAAACCCTGCCCCTCCCACTGACATGTCATCCTTCCCACATTCTGATCCTGGTGTGTTGTTAGGGACACATGGGATATTTAGGCATCCTGTGTTTTCTCCACCTTTTTCATCTTATGGCCCATCATTTTCATATCCCATGATGATTCCCACTCCCCAGTCAGAATCCGGTCATACAACTGTCCCATCTTCTTTTCCTTATACTTCTGTCTCTCTGAGCTTCTATATTCCATCATCTTCGACTCCTGTTCCACCACAGGGTGTTCCATCAGTTTTTGTGGATCCAGCGGCGCTCAACGATCAGACTGGCACAGGTATATTTATAGAACCCTAACAAATTTTTATAGCAATATTTATTTTCATTATAACATGTTTTAATAAAATATTTGTTTTTCTTTCATGACAGATACATCTACTGACAGGAGGCGGGGGCGGGGGAGTACACGCATGTGTTCGGTGTGGAACCGCCGCACACAGGTTATGGTGGATTACAATGAATACAACTAAATGGTTGAGAAAACAGGGCAGCAATGTCGGAGTTTTTTGGCGACGCTTGCCAAATACTCTGACATCATTCCCGTCAGCCCGCTATCATGGAGACATTTTCCACATGAGGTCAAGGATTGAGCTTGGGCAGAGATATGTGTAAAAAAATCTGTTGTATTTAATGCCATGAATTATTTTTGTATTTATATGAATTAATATTTTGATGTCAGCTTTGATTTAATTTTCCCGATGGTGAGGGTGCACGACCGGAATGTCTAAAGGATTTAGGTGAGCTTTGAAGAGACTAAAAGTATGAGTTATATATTGGCTAGCATGCTAGAATTGGCACTGAGTTAGAGGCGGTACCAGTCGTGGAT
This sequence comes from Viscum album, assembly GCA_963277665.1. NCBI lineage: Eukaryota > Viridiplantae > Streptophyta > Magnoliopsida > Santalales > Viscaceae > Viscum > Viscum album. Next base: position 1,068,510,659 of record OY728121.1, on the reverse strand, counting down.
GATTGTCCTATAGAGCAGTATCGTCAGATGATTACTCATTGGACGACTACCCAGTTTAAGGTATGAATTACATTTGAGGTATTTAAATAATAACTTTCAAGTTTTGCATTAATATTATCCTTTGCATTATCAAATTTTATTTAGGAATCATCTGGAAAAAATAAAAAAAAACATTGATGCAAAAAAATACCGCCACACACTAGGACGTACTACGATGTCATATCATGAGAGGAAGCAGGTATGACAATTGTTTATAATTTTTCTTTACGGCTTACACTTTCTTTTTTTTCCTCAATTATTTAATTGTTTGCTAAAGTTTTCATATAACTTTATTTTTCAATGTCATTGTAGAGGAAAATACAGAATATTAAAGGACGTGTGCCTCGAGCAAAACTGTTTTGCTTGAGTAGATGGAAAAAAAGGATAGAAGTGCCGTCAACGAAGCAAATCAGTAACAGATTGTAAGTTTTAATCTGTTGATTTTATATTTTAATATCTACTTTGTAACCTAATATTATATTTATATTTGTAACAGGCTGATTTAGAGGCCCTCTATGCCCAAGAACCAAACAATTTTGGGCCCACTGATCACTTACATCAGGTGTTGGGAGAGGAGTATCCTCGCAGAGTATGCTGTCGACCTAGGATAGCCCCGATGAGGTATTGGCCCTCCTCAGGTACGAGTTGTAGTGCCACCGAGCTGCAGAAAGTTAGAGCATAGGTAGAATAGTCTGAGAAAAGGACCACAGAGATGGCAGAACAGTCTTCTAGGGAAAACAATGCATTTATGAAATTTATTGAAGTTCTACGTCCAACACTTCCACCAGAGGCCAGCCCAGCTTTTGATGAATATATTTCATCGATACGTTCTATATATGGTGCACCATGTGGAAGTTCTAGTGGTGGTCAAGACGATGTCCAGCTTGATGATGATGATGGCGAGGAGTCTGATGCGGAAGAGGAGGGAGAGGAGGAGGGCGAGACGGATGGCGAGGACAAGGAGGAGGGCGAGGGAAAGGAGGAGGAAGCTGAGGAGGGCGAGGACGATGATGGGGATGAGGATAAGGGTGATGATGATAGTGATGATGGTGATGGTGATGTGGGAAAAAATTATCTGTTACATTTTTGACTAATATTACTGAGATTTGATGTTTAATCTATTCTAGTTGTTGGTTTTATCTAGACCCGTAGTATAGTATTGGAGTTGAGTTATTTTTATATATTGTCTGTTTTCATGGATGTTGTTGTCTTTTAGTGGTTTCGGTGTATCTTGAGTGTGTTTATAGAGTTTTGTGTATTTGGGAACTCCCTGGACATCCCCCCTCCTTCCTGGACCCTGGACAACCCCACACCATCCTCATTGGACCCCAGACAGCCCCCCGAACAGCGCCCCCACCATCCTCCTTGGTCCCCGGACAGCCCCCCGAACACCCCCCAGACAGCCCCCAGTGTAATGGGCCGGAACTCTCTGGCACATTCCTTTGTCGAAAAGAGGGTCATGAAGTGTTCTGGATGGTATAATGGACTTTTCCCACACTTTTTAGAATTTTGTAACTACACGTCGTGTAGTGTGATTACACACCATGTACCACCTTGTCGGGTATACCCCGTGTTGAAGTCGTGTCCTTTCTGCGTGAAATAAATGAGTACACACTGTGTATTCCATACTACACACCGTGTAGTTTCTCCCCGCGTACGTGTTACCCTCAAGTCGTGTGTTGACCAGTCAACGGTCATGTGCCATGTTGAAGGCGTGTCCTTGCCATGTGAAATAAATGAGTACACGTTATGTAGCTCATACTACACGTCGTGTAGTTCCTCCCCGCGTATGCGTTATCCCCAAACCGTGTGTTGACCAGTCAACAACCATGTGCCGCGTTGAAGGCCGTGTTGGAAGCCGCGTGGCGACTGTGTGAAAGGGTCAAGTACACGCAGTGTACTAGAAATTACATGTCGTTTACTTTAGTTTTTATCACCTATAAAAGGAGGGGGCTTATCCTCCTTTTCAAATCACTCCTCTCCTCCCCATTCCCTTGAGCAGAGCTCTCCCGAGAGAGACTCCAAAGCTCCTTTCTTCCATAAATTCTTCGTCAGAGCTCCGATTTATGATATTTCAGCGGCCACGAGATTGTAACGACAAGGAGGAACTTCTGAGATTGGATCTGTTGCTTTCCCTTCAGCCTTTCCTTCCCATCTTCCACCCGATGAGGTTTTTCTGGGATTTGACAGAAGCGACGGACGCCAACGGACATCTTCTAAAGCTGACCCAGGGGAGCATTGTGATCAGAACCTATTGAGGTAGGGATCTTACCTTCATCTCTCTCTTTTTGTGCATCATGCGAGGTGGGTATCCTCTTGTTTTCGTGCGATACAGTTAAACCAATAAATAAAGATAATAACTAGCTTAAATAATGGGGATGGGGAAGTTATTATGTTTATCTTTGTTTATCCTATTGTTATATTGTGAATTAAATAGGCTTATGCCTACTGAAAATCATGGTCGTTGAGGGCCTTTGCTTGCACAATTAAATTTTTCCCTATCTTTCTAGACCATTTTGTGGATGGAACTTTGTGGAATGTGGAATTTGGTTAATCACGTAAAGTTGGCTGATTTAAAATCCAGAACCCTTGTATGATCACCCCGGTTGAACAAAATGGAATAATGAACATGTGGGTGTTGGATTGGTTACGTGGTGTGTGAATGGGGGGTGGATCCTGGGTTATTACGAATGGGATGGGCAGCGGGGCTGCGGTAAATGTTATTAAAGGGTCAATGATGTGGCACGAGCCTTGTTTTGTGATACGGTTGTGGAGATGTGGTTATAGTGGAAGCAGGGATGCAGTAATGGGTTGTGTTATTAAAAGAAAGTGGAAAGTTGATAAATGAACTGTGGGGAAAAGATAATGAATTAAACGCGGGAACAATCAATGGGGATTGATTGATGATAAAAAGGTTGGTTTTGTGTTGCTTATGTTTTATCTAACTTGATTTGTGGTTGGCAGGGATATGTTTTACAAACGATTGATATAATTGGTTGTGGTTAATTTCCCAGTAGTTAAGGAACTAATAAACTAATTCTACTGAAACATGAAAACCTAAATGGGGTTGGTGTTGTTTGTTGTATGCATGCTTCGTAATAGCAGTGCCGAGGCACGTGCTCAGTTTCTCTGTTTACAAGCCATAGGTTGGGCCGTGTGTTTGGTATACATATATGTATCTGTATCTTTGTGTTTTATTGCACCCCACCCATGTTGAGCACTTAGTGTCGAACACTCCCATTTCATGGGAGAGGGTGTTTTCCCCTTAGTTACTAGCTCCTTCATGCTCCTTCTTCCATAGGCTTTGATGGCTTGAGGCGACCTAACACCCAAGACTCTTCGGGTAGGTTTTTATTGGGGTGGTTTTAGCCCAAGACTCTTCAGGCAGGTTTACTATTCCCAAGAATATTCGGGATGAGGCCCAGGTGTGTTCGGGTAGGGATGTGATTGTGGTTTGTGAGGCCCAGGTGTGTGCGGGCGGGATGTGTGGTTGTGAGGCCCAGGTGTGTGCAGGCGGGATACATGGTTGTGAGGCCCAGTTGTGTGCGGGCGGGATATGTGGTTCTTGAGGCCCAGGTGTGTGCGGGCGGGAAGAGTGTGGTAGCGTCAGGACATTCACCGTTAGGAAGAGCAGCTAACTAGTGGGAAATGGTGTGGGGTACCCAATACTCTTGTTCTTATATACTACTACCTGTTGTTTTTTGTTTTTGGTGAGCGTGGCTGGTGAGGTTGGGTGGATAAAATTCCTTTCTAGGTTTTGGTTTCTTCTGTTGTTCTCACGGGACATTAGGATGTCTCCCCCACCTGTGCACAAGAGCTTTAGGTTTTCCTACTGAGTATACTTGTATGCTCACCCTACGTTTACTCTCAGGTTTCTAGGAGGACTACCAGGGCCATGCGGGACCCTACTAGTCAGGACAGTTGTAGTTGTTGCAGTTGATGTACTCTTGTTTCTTTTGGTATTGTACTTTTGAGCTTTCTTGTACTTGTACCTTGGTTCAGATTTGTTTAAACATGCATGTGGGATTGATTCGGGTTTATTTTCTTTTACTTGTTCCCTTTTCTTTTGGTGTTTGACTCATCCTATTTCTCAATCTTAAATAATAAAAGGGTAATGCCTCCCATTTGTGAAAACTCATACCCTTGGTGCTAATCGCCACCCCGGGGCCTACTGGAGGCAGGACTCGGGGGGTCATTATCTCCCTTTCACCATTTCCAGCTCAGGAGGGGCATCTTTGGTGGAAGGGGGTTGTGACAGAATGGTATTAGAGGTGATGGTTGAGAGATAGGATGGAATCTGGAGTTAGGCACAGTGAGGATTTCATGGGATGGTAGGGCGACAGTGTTGGCTGATCTTGGTGCGCGACATAGGCCAGGGAAGACCGGCTAGGACATGGGATTTTAGGGCCCCCTGTGATCCGATGAAAGGACTCTGAGCCTACCGAACGACCAAGTGATACTACATTTATTGTAGTGTAGAGACCCTAGGGAAGGTACATACATCATCATGATTGTGTTTTACTTGATTTGGGTGTTCTGGGAAAGAAATAAAGTGATAAAATGAAACCTTGAGAAATTTCCTTGCTACTTGGGCTTAGGCGATCTTTGTTTACTGTACAGCTATGGCACCTGGACGTCGTCTTCGGGTGACTCAGACAGCCGAGGCCTAGCAGATTCATGTGGCTGATCAGTTGAGGATTGACTGAGAGGAGGAAGATAACCAATGGAAAAAGACTCTTTGTTCTTTCCAGCGAAAAACCCTCAAGAAGTACGAGGGTAGTACTTAGGATATGAAGACGGAGAGGTGGCTTGAGGAGCTAGGGATCGCTTTTACTTTGATACGTGCTCCGAAGGAGTACTGGGTTCCCCTAGCAGTCAGTCAGCTAAGAGGTGCGGCACGCCAGTGGTGGACGATCTACCTCAGGGAGAGGTCAGAGGAAGAGGTTCTGTGGGCTGACTTTGATAAGGAGTTCCAAGAGGAATTCCTTTCTTCCATGATCAAGGTGGAGAATCGGTAGGAGTTACTCTCCCTCCAGCAGGGGAGTATGTCAGTACAAGAGTTGGGGATCAAGTTCAATGATATCCTACGCTTTTCTCCAGATCTCTTTTCGGATGAGGAGTCTCGGGCGAGACGTTTGGAGGAGGCGCTTCGTCCTTCGCTCCAGTATGTTGTCACCCCCTTCACCCTTCCGACGTACTTGGCAGTACAGAAGAAGGAAGAGGTTTTAGAGAGGATGCACTCATAGAGAGGTGCACAATGAGAGGTGATCCAGCTGGGTTTGTCAAAGGGGAAGGTAGTCAGCAGCAGGTCTCCTGCGATAGGACCCTCCAGATTCAGGCCAGTGGGGAGCAGGCCCCAGTAGTTCCAGTTCAGATCTTCGGGTCCTCGTCCCTTTTCACGAGCCCAGGACCTAATTGTTTCTCTTGTGGAGGTTTCGGGCACATTTAGAGTCGGTGCCCGACCTGAGATCAGTACGGTGGAGGTGGGCAGGTTCAGCGCCCGCCTCAGCAGCACCCGTTGTCGTTGAGGCCCTTCCAGCAGCAGCAAGACCCTGCTCCTCCGAGGGAGGACTTTGCAGGGGGAGGCCGACCTCAGGGTGCTCCTCAAGGACCTTGACCAGGTCATGGTCAGGGAGGTGGTCGACATCAGAGAGGCAGAGGAGCTGGGCGTGGACAGTTGCACGCAGCAGAGTTGGCAGCTCCAGTGGGACCAGAGGTGGTGCGAGGTACGATTTGTTTGTTCAGCACTCTCATTTATGCTTTGTTCGATTCGGGAGCTTCGCACTCCTTTGTTGCACCCAGTCTAGCCCATGCTTTGGGTCTAGACGTAGAGAGACTTTTCGTACCCCTAGTGCTGAGTACACCAGTTGGAGGTTAGACCAGCGTATCTTGTGTTTGCTGAGGATGCGGGCTGACATTGGGACCACATCGATCTAGTGGGGATCTTCTTTTGCTACAGATACAGCCATACGATGTCATCCTAGGAATCGAATAGATGTTTTCTGTTAGTGCTGTTATTGACTACTTCCGAAGAAGAGTCATGTTCTCCAACGTGTATGGGAAGCGTGTGGCTTTTGTTGGCAAGAGGAGCTATCAGGTGGGAAGCCGGCATGTGAAGCCTCTCCTTTCCTTGTTAGGCGGGTTATCAGTGGTTCCAGCTAATACAGATATGATGGATGTTCCAGAGGTTGTTGGGGAGTTCCTCGATGTTTTTCCCGAGGAGGTTGTGACTCTACCCCCCCAACGTGATGTTGAGTTCGGGATATACTTACATCCTGGTGCCCATCTGATTTCGATGGCCCCTTATCGGATGGCATCTTTGGAGTTGTGGGAGTTTCGGATTCAGATTGATGATCTGATGGAGAAGGGTTTTGTTCGACCCAGCGTGTTTCCATGGGGTGCTCCAGTTTTGTTCATGAAGAAGGCAGATGGTGGTCTCAGGCTATGCATAGACTACCGAAGGTTGAATCAGGTAACGGTCAAGAACCGTTACCCCCTTCCAAGGATAGATGATCTCTTCGACCAGCTGAGGGGAGCAGGTTGGTTTTCTAAGATTGATCTGCGATCTGGATATCATCAGCTGAGGGTAAAGGACAGTGACATCTCGAAGGCGGATTTCAGGTGTAGGTATGGGCACTTCGAGTTTGTAGTGATGCCGTTTGGAGTTACGAATGCACCATCTGTGTTCATGGGACTTATGAACTTTGTCTTCTGAGAGTTTCTGGATAGGTTTGTCATTGTGTTTATCGATGACATCCTGATCTTCACAAGATCAGAGGAGGAGCACGTTGAGCATATTAGGGTAGTCTTGTAAGTCCTTCGAAACCACCATATTTATGGGAAATTGTCGAAGTTTAAGTTCTTTATGCAAGAAGTACACTTCCTTGGGCACGTGGTGTCTCAGCATGGAGTGTTAGTGGACCCGTCGAAGGTGGAGGCAGTTGTTTCTTATGCGGCACCCAAGAGCGTGGCATAAGTTTTTAGTTTCCTAGGGTTGGAAGGTTATTATCGGAGGTTCGTTTCAGACTTCTCTCGAGTTTCTGCTCCATTGACTGCTTTGACTAGGAAGAACCAGGTCTTACTATGGAGCGAGCAGTGCCAGGAAGCTTTCGACTACCTGAAGGTGAAGTTGGTCAATGCTCCAGTACTCAGGTTGCTAGAGGAAGGGTTGTTGTATGAGGTGTTTTGTGATTCTTCAGGCCTTGGTTTGGAGTGCATACTGATGCAGAAGAAGGGTGTGATCTGTTATGGGTCTAGGAAGTTGCGCCCTCACAAGCGTAACTATGCCACCCATGACCTAGATCTTACATCAGTAGTGTTCACATTAAAGTTTTTGCAACATTACCTTTTTGGGGAGCGCTTTTTGGTCTTCTCATATCACAAGAGCTTATGTTATATCTTCTCCCAGTGTGACCTAAACTTACGGCAGCGGAGATGGGTTAAGTTTCTCCAAGACTATGACTTCGAGATCTCTTACATTGAAGGTAAGGGCAACGTTGTGGCTGATGCCCTGAGCAGGAAGTCACATAACGAAGTGGTTCGGGAATCTGCTAATTCTTAGAAATTGATGGGATAGTTGGCTGCCTTGCACTTGGATGCAAGGGTAGAGGGTGTTAGAGGCTATTTGTTTCAGATGATGGTGCAGTCCTCCTTGTTGCAGCAGGTGGAAGAGTCTCAGTGGGGAGACTCCGAGGCGGAAGTAATGAGGGATCGTATCAATCAGGGAAATTCTCCAGAAGGATGGTCAGAGGACAGCCAACATCGGATGCTCTTTTATGGAAGGTTGTTTGTTCCAGAGGCGATGCGTGATGGAGTTCTCTGTGAGTTCCATAGCTCAGCCTTGGCGGTGCATCCGGGAGTTTCAAAAATGTACCGAGGCCTGAGGGAACAGTTTTGGTGGCCCGGGGTGATACGGGCAGTGGTGGAGTTTGTGGCTAAGTGCCTAGTGTGTCAGCAAGTAAAATCTTAACATTGTGTTCCCAGTGGTTTGTTTCATCCTTTAGATGTCCTCGAGTGGAAATGGGATGACATATTAATGGACTTCATCACATGACTACCCAGAGCTCAGGGTGGTTATGATGCTATCTGGGTAGTGGTGGATCGGCTGACGAAATCAGCTCACTTCTTAGCAATTAAGGAGTCGGGCCTGGTGAGTACCTTAGCACAGAGGTACGTAGACAAGGTGGTGCGTTTGCATGGAGTTCAGAATACTATCATCTCAGATCGGGATACTCAGTTTACCTCACAAGTATGGAAGGGGTTACAACATGATTTTGGCACCCAGCTATGCCTTAGCACTGCTTTCTACCCCCAGGCCGATGGGAAAACAAAGCGGACTATCCAGACATTGGAGGACATGTTGCGAGCATGCATTCTGGATTTCGTAGGATCATGGGTGCGACACTTGACTTTAGTAGAGTTTTCCTACAACAACAACTTCCAATCTACTATTGGCATGGCACCGTTTGATGATTTGTATGGAAGACCATGTCACTCACCCATTTGTTGGGCAGAGGTTGGTGAGATAGGTGCTCTTGGGCCAGAGGTAGTACAGAGCACCATAGAGAAAGTCCAGGTTGTGTATGAGAGGATGAAAGTGGCTCAAGACCGACAGAAGTATTGTGCTGATCGTCGGAGGAGGCCCTTGGAGTTCGAGGTGGGAGATCATGTGTTCTTGAAGGTTTCCCCTCGATGGGGGTAGCGGAGGTTTGGGAATGGGAGTAAGCTCTCCCCTAGGTTCATCGGACCTTTCAAGGTATTGAGGTGAGTCGGCGAGGTGGCATATCAGCTGGCCCTGCCACCTCAGTTGGAGAAGGTTCATGACATCTTCCACGTCTCCTAGCTTCGTCGGTACTTACACGATGACTCTCACGTTATCTACTGGGGAGAGTTAGATATGGGAGACGATGCGAACTTTGAGGAATGACCATTTAGAATCGAGGATCGTAAAGATAAGGTGCTCCATGGATGAACCATCACCTTGGTTCGTGTGTTGTGGAGGCATGGCGGCCTCGAGGAGAGCACTTGGGAGCGGGAGGCCCAGATGCACGCTCAGTACCCGGAGTTGTTTTGACTTGTGTTTTTCTTTGTTCTTCTGAGCTTTGTTTTGATGATATACTTTGTACCTTTGATATATGGAATGTTTGGCTTGTCGGTTGTGAGACATTTTGTTTCCTTGTTCTCTGGAAGTGTGAAACATGTATGGATGTGTGAGGAAAGGGAAAAACCTGATCCTTAATCGAGATGCATTAATGAGGATGCAATTGAACCCGTGCAGGTGAGTCAGTGCCGCCTAAAGTAGATAATATATCGACATGGGAGAAGGAATTCCCCAAGCCATGTGTTTGGATAGTGTGTTGGTTTTATGGTGTTTGGGGCAATGTAAGTTGAAAAATCTTAATATATGGAGGTGGGAAGACCCAATTCTTAATCAAGACGCATTAATGCGGATGCGATTAAACCCGTGTAGGCGATTCAGTGACGCCTAAAGCAGATAATATCTCGACATAGGAGAAGGAATTCCTAACACATATGATTAGGGTTTTTGGTTGGGTTCCTGTTATAACGAGAGCCCTAAGAGGTATCTTGTTGGGTTCCTCTGGGTTGGTTTTTGAATTCTCGGGGACAAGAATGTTTTAAGAGGTATCTGATGTAATAGCCCGGACCTCTCCGGTCCATTCCTTTGTCGAAAAGAGGGCCATGAAGTTTTCTAGAGGGTAGAATGGACTTTTCCCACACTTTTCAGAATTTTGTAACTACACGCCATGTAGTGTGAGTACACGCCATGTACCACCTTTCTGGGTATACCCTGTGTTGAATCTGTGTCCTTACTGCGTGAAATAAATGAGTACACGTCGTGTAGCCCATACTACACGCCGTGTAGTTCCTCCCTGCATACGTATTACCCTCAAGCCGTGTGTTGACCAGTCAACAGCCATGTGCCATGTTGAAGGCGTGTCCTTGCCGCGTGAAATAAATGAGTACACGCCATGTAGTTCCTCCCTGCGTACGCGTTATCCCCAAACCATGTGTTGACCAGTCAACAACCGTGTGCCACGTTGAAGTCTGTGTTGGAAGCCGTGTGGCGACTGTGTGAAATGGCCGAGTAAATGTCGTGTACTTTAGTTTTTCTCGCCTATAAAAGGAGGGGGCCTCTCCTCCTTTTTAAATCACTCCTCTCCTCCCCATTCCCTCGAGTAGAGCTCTCCCGAGAGAGACTCGAAAGCTTCTTTCTTCCATAACTTCTTCGTCTGAGCTCCGATTTACGATCCGCCAGTGGCCACAAGATCGTAATGATGAGGCGGAACTTCTAAGCTTGGATTTGTTGCTTTCCATTCGGCCTTTCCTTCCTAGCTTCCACCCAAGGAGGTTTTTCTGGGATTTGACAGAAGCAACAGACACTGACGGACGTCTTATAAAGTTGACCCGGGGGAGCGTTATGATCAGAACCTATTGAGGTAGGGATCTTATCATCGTCTCTCTCTTTTTTTTCATCATATGGGGTGGGTATCCTCTTGTTTTTGTGAGAAACAGTTAAACCAATAAATAAAGATAATAACTGGCTTAAAGAACGGGGATGGGGAAGTTATTATGTTTATCTTTGTTTATCCTATTGTTATGTTGTGAATTGAATAGGCTTATGCCTACTGAAAATCACAGTCGTTGGAGGACTTTGCTTGTGAAATTAAATGTTTCCCTATATTTCTAGACTGTTTTGTGGATGGAGCTTTGTGGAATATGGAATTTGGTTAATCACGTAAAGTTGGCTGATTTAAAATCTGGAACCCTTGTGTGATCACCCCGGTTGAACAAAATGGAATAATGAACATGTGGGTGTTGGCTTGGTTACATGGTGTGTGAAAGGGGGGTGGATCCTAGGTTATTACGAATGGGATGGGCAGTGGGGCTGCGATAAATGTTGTTAAAGGGGTGATGATGTGGCAGGAGCCTTGTTTTGTGATATGGTTGTGGAGATGTGGTTATAGTGGCAGCAGGGATACAGTAATGGGTTGTGTTATTAAAAGAAAGTGGAAAGTTGATAAATGGACTGTGGGGAAAAGATAATAAATTAAATTCGGGAACAATCAATGGGGATTTATTGATGATAAAAAAAGGTTGGTTTTGTGTTGCTTGTGTTTTATCTAACTTGATTTGTGGTTGGCAGGGATATGTTTTATGAACGATTGATATAATTGGTTGTGGTTAATTGCCCAGTAGTTAAGGAACTAATAAACTAATTCTGTTGAAACATGAAAACCTAAATGGGTTTGGGGTTGTTTGTTGTATGCATGCTTCGTAATAGCAGTGTCGAGGCACATGCTCAGTTTATCTATTTACAAGCCATAGGTTGGGATGTGTGTTTGGTATACATATATGTGTATGTATCTTTGTGTTTTGTCGCACCCCACCCATGTTGAGCACTTAGTGTCGAACACTCCCATTTCATGGGAGAGGGTGTTTTCCCCTTAGTTACTAGCTCCTTCCTGCTCCTTCTTCCATAGGCTGTGATGGCTTGAGGCGACCTTACACCCAAGACTCTTCGAGTAGGTTTCGATTGGGGTGGTTTTAGCCCAAGACTCTTCGGGCGGGTTTACTGTTCCCAAGAATCTTCGGGATGAGGCCCAGGTGTGTTCGGGCAGGGATGTGATTGTTTTTTGTGAGGCCCAGGTGTGTGCGGGCGGGATGTGTGGTTGTGAGGCCCAGGTGTGTGCGGGCGGGATACGTGGTTGTGAGGCCCAGGTGTGTGCGTGCGAGATGTGTGGTTTTTGAGGCCCAGGTGTGTGCGGGTGGTAAGAGTGTGGTAGCGTCAGGAAGTTCGCCATTAGGAAGAGCAGCTAACTAGTGGGAAATGGTGCGGGGTACCCAATACTCTTGTTATTATATACTACTACCTGTTGTTTTGTGTTTTTTGTGAGTGTGGCTGGTGAGGTTGGGTGGATAGAATTCCTTTCTAGGTTTTGGTTTCTTCTATTGTTCTCACAGGACATTAGGATGTCTCCCCCACCTGTACATGAGATATTTAGGTTTCCCTACTGAGTATACTTGTATGCTCACCTTATGTTTACTTTCAGGTTTCCAGGAGGACTACCAGGGTTGTGCGGGACCCTACTAGTCGGGACAGTTGGAGTTGTTGCAGTTTTTGTACTCTTGTTTCTTTTGGTATTGTAATTTTGAGCTTTCTTGTACTTGTACCTTGGTTCAGATTTGTTTAAACATGCAAGTGGGATTGGTTTGGGTTTATTTTCTTTTACTTGTTCCTTTTTCTTTTGGTGTTTGACTCATCCTATTTCCCGATCTTAAATAATAAAAGGGTAATGCCTCTCATTTGTGAAAACTCATACCCTTGGTGCTAGTCGCCACCCCGGGGCCTACTAGAGGTGGGACTCGGGGGGTTGTTATCTCCCTTTCACCATTGCCATCTCAGGAGGGGCATCTTTGGTGGAAGGGGGTCGTGACACCTGGACAGCCCCCCCACCCTCCTCCCTGGACCCCGGACAGCCCCTCAGACACCCCCACCACCCTCCTCCTTGGACCCCAGACAGCCCCCTGAACACCCCCCGGACAGCCCCCCCACCCTCCTCCCTGGACCCCCAGATAGCCCCCCCACCCTCCTTGATTTCACATGCTTTTTTTTATTTCTCTGATCATGCAATGTTATTTAGGATTATTCCATTTTTGTTTGTCTTGAATTATATGAATGTCTTGGTAAGCTTATTAGCTCATGCTCATCAAATGCATGTGATGATATACTTTAATTTGAATACAATGTCTTATTGTACATTCTCCATGTTATGTGAATTATGCCTTGTTTGATTTGGTTTACTTGTCAATTGTTAGGATAAGACATGGGTTACATGTTAAGGACTCATGGACGGACTCGTCATGATCAGGGAATTTAGACTTAAAATTCTAGGATGTATGATTTGGTTTCGAGGTGAGGGTTACCAGGATGGTTTCTATTACTCATTTTTGACGTGTATGAGTCAACTCCGCCTCAATCTGAGGCCCGGTGTGGCCGACACCACTAAAAGTGTCTCAGGTTTATTTGAAATGGACAACATTTTAAGTGAAAACAACAACTGACATACGGTAAACCGACCAAACACATTTGGATTCTATTGAAACTTTAGGACAATGATCCATGGGTCATATGTGACGTGTAAAAGTCAATTGCGCCTCAATTCGAGTCGCAGTGTGGCCGGGATCACTCTATGTGTCTCTCTTTTGTTTAAAATGGACAACATTTTAAGTACATACGGAAAACCGACCAAACGGATTCTTATTGTTTTGATACTTTAGAAAAACGATCCATGGGTCATATGTGACGTGTACGAGTCAACCCCGCCTCAATCCAAGGCACGGTGTGGCCGACACCATTCATAGTGTCTCTCTTTTGTTTAAAATGGACATCATTTTAAGTGAAAACAACAACTGACATACGAAAAACTGACCAAACGCATTCGAAATGTGTTGATGCTTTAGGAAAATGATCCATGGGTCATATGTAACGTGTACGAGTCAACCCTGCCTAAATCTGAGGTGCGGTGTGGCCGGGATCACTCTAAGTGTCTCTCTTTTGTTTAAAATGGACAATATTTTAAGTACATACGTAAAACAGACCAAACGTATTCTGATTGTGTTGATACATTATCACAACGATCAATGGGTCATATGTGACGTGTACAAATAAACCCTGACTCAATCTGAGTCACGGTGTGGCCTTCACCACTCAAAGTGTCTCTCTTTTATTTCAAAAGGACGTCATTTTAAGTGAAAACATCAACTAACATACGGAAAACTGACCAAACGCATTCAGATTGTGTTGATACTTTAGGACAATGATCCATGGGTCATTTGAGACGTGTATGAGTCAACCTCGTCTAAATCCGAGACGCGGTGTGGCCAGTACCACTCTAACTGTGTCTCTTTTATTTAAAATGGACAGGATTATAAGTGAAAAGAACAACTGGCATACGAAAAAATGACCAAACGCATTCGGAATCTGTTGAAACTTTAGAAAAACGATCCATGGGTCATATGTTATTTGTACAAGTCAACCGCGCCTCAATACAAGTCGCAGTGTGGCTGGAACCACCCAAAGTGTATCTCTTATGTTTAAAATGGACAACATTTTAAGTACATACGGAAAACTGACCAAACGGATTCTGATTGTGTTGATATTTTAGAACAACGATCCATGGGTGATTTGTGACGTGTACGAGTCAACTCCGCCTCAATCCGAGGCCCGGTGTGGCCGACACCACTCAAAGTGTCTCTCTTTTATTTAAAAAGTACTTCATTTTAAGTGAAAACAACAACTGACATACGGAAAACCGACCAAACACTATCGGAATATGTTGATACTTTAGGAAAATGATCCATGGGTCATTTGTGATGTGTACAAGTTAACCTTGCCTCAATACGAGGTACGGTGTGGCCGGTATCACTCCAGGTGTATGTATTTTGTTTAAAATGGACATCATTTCTAGTAAAAACATATGGTATACGAAAAACTGATCAAATTATGAATTGAATTCCGGATTCCACATATAAATGTCATCTAAATTTTAAATTGAATTCTAAATTAATTATGTATGTTTATAATTACATTATGAATTATGATTTAATTCTGGATGTGTATAGTTCCAGGATGCATTATATGTTAAATGTGTATGAATTTGTTCTCTATATGTATGTGTTAGTTGGTTATTGCAGGTACAATAATTGTATATGTATGTGTTAGTTTATTGCAGGTACAATAATTGGAAATGATTGAAAATGAGAGGGAATGGACTGGTTGTTGTGCAAATTGCAGGCTGCTGTGCAATTTGCACAGCATAGGCTATGCTAACGGTTTGAAACCATTGGCATATAATTCTGAGGATTTTTTTACCAACGGTTCATAGAAACATTAGTAAAAATCCTTTCCCAATGGTTTATAAACCGTTGGGAACACAGTCGTCTGCTTGGTTTTCCCAACGGTTTGGCACAACTGTTGGGATAGGTTCATTCTTTCCAACCTATCCCAACAGTTTAGTGTAAACCGTTGGGAAAAGCTTTCCCAACGGCTTACTTCCCTACAGTTTGTAGAACCGTTGGTATAACATATACCAACGATTCTGCAGCCTTTCCCAACGGTTCAGAACAATTGGGAAAGCCAGCATTTCCAGTAGTGGTTGTGTTAGGAGAAGAGATCTAAGGAGGATCCTTGGTGAATCGGCCTGGTTTTCTTGAGTGTTTTTCGACCGTTGTGGTTTTCATCAAAACCTTTGAGGTAGGTGGCTTCACTCTCGACTCCTCTTGTTAGAATTGATTGGCTTGGATTCAAATTGGTTTGTTTGAATGAAATTTATTGTGAAAAGCATGGAATAAATCTTCTTTAGTGATGATTTATGGTTTTAGTGAAATTGTGAAATCTTGGTGAATTGTTTTGCAAAGTTATTTGGCTTCTTGAATTTAAAATGTTGATTTTAAAATATGGATTTTCTGGTATTGTAAAGGGTTTGATGGAAAATGGGTTTTTAATAAAAAAGGTGTTTTATTGAAATGGTTTGAGATTGAAATGACTTTGATGGAATTGGTTTTCAATAAAATGGTTGTTTTATTGAAATGGTTTGGAATGGAAATAGTTTTCAATAAAAAGGTGTTTTTATTGAAAGGATTGTTTTGGCATGATTGTTGGGAATGTGTGGTGTGTGTTCATATTGCATTGTACGAGGCTTGGTTGAAATATGACCTTGTGCTCGGTGTCAAAGGTTTAATGGCACATGGTAACTATATGTACGAGGCTTGGTTGAAATATGACCTTGTGCTCGGTGCCAAAGGTGTAATGGAACATGGGAAACAATTACCTTGTGACGACTTGGTAGATCGATGAGAAACCGCTCATGAGTATGGAACTGTCATAACGAAGCATGCATGGTTGATTTCACGGGTTTGTGAAATGGTTGGGTATGCCAGAAAGGGATGTTTGTGAAATGGTTGGGTATGCCAAAATGTTATGTTTGTGAAATGGTTGGGTATGCCAAAAAGGGTTTTTTTGAATTGGTCCTAAAGCTTGATTGGTTATTTTTCTGGAAAAATGACTTGTTGGAAAACTGGTTTCAATTTCTCTTGGATGCTTTGGGTTATGAATGGTTTTGGAAACTTGTTTATATTTAGTTATAAACTGCTTTCAAGAAAGTGTTTTATATAAACAGTTTTTATATAATTGTTGCTAACTCTTCTATCCTAGTGGCATGAGTAGGGAAGTCATTGGGGAAAACATACTGAGTTTTATACTCACCCCTACCTTGGCACGTTGGTGCTTTTGCAGATGTTGTATTTCGGGACACAGGTAAAGGTAAAGCATCTCATTACTAGGGGTTCGTGGTGATGCTTGGGAGATGTGGTGGTGTGTGGTGCATGGAGCTCGGTGTGGAGTCGTGGAGTGTGTCTTGGCTTATTTTGGTCTTTTGTTATTCTTCCGCTTGGTACTCTGATGTTGTGTTGGTTATGTATTGGTTTGTGGAACAGTTTTGTTCTCTTTTGGTAATGCATGAGTTGGTTGTTTCATTAACATGCATCATATAGTGGTTGTTAGAGATTTTATCACTACGGGAAAAATGACTTTGTGACGGGTTATTTACGACGGGATTTTGTCTCCCGTCGCAAATGGTTTGGCGCGACTTGCGCGCCAAACCGCGCGAATATCATTTGCGACGGGGAGATGTCCCCCGTCGCAAATAGTTTGGCGCGACTTGCGCGCCAAACCGCGCAGGGGTATTTGTGACGGGACCCGTCGCAAATACCCGGCGGCGGTCAATACCTTTTTGCAACGGGATGTCGTCCCTTCGCAAAAAGACTGTCGGCAGGTACTATTTGCGACGGGTCCCGTCGCAAATAACCTATTAACCGCAGACAGTAATTAATGCGGGCGAGGGTAATTGTGACGGGGCCCGTCGCTAATAACTCTGTCGCAACTAATCTAACCTATATATACCCCCATCTGTTTTTTCTCCAAATCATTCAGATCTTGATCTCTCTCTCTTCATTCTTCAGTTTTAAAGAAAAATTTTCTTTTAGTTGAAGTTTTTTATACAAGAGCAATCAGAGGGTGTCAATATCTTCAGAATATCAAAGTTTAAGGTATTTATATTTTATTTTTATTTTTATTTTATTTTATTTTTTATGTTAATTTTAACTGTTGTTTATTAGTTCTAATTTAATTAGATTTCAATTGATTTTTATTTATATTTAGTTTTACTAAGAAATTGATATTGTTAGTTATAATTATAAATAATTAGTTATAATTAATATTAATTAGATATAGTTAGGAATAAATAGATATAATTAACAATAAATAGTTATAATTAGCAATAAATAGTTATAATAAGCAATAAATAGTTATAATTAGCAATATATAGTTATAATTAGCAATAAATAGTTATAATTAGCAATAAGTACATATAATTAGCAATAAGTACATATAATTAGCAATAAGTACATATAATTAGTAATAAGTACATATAATTAGGAATAAATAGATATAATTAGAAATAAATAGATATAATTTGGAATAACTAGATATAATTAGGAATAACTAGATATAATTAGGAATAATAGATATAATTATGAATAATTAGTAATAATTAGATATAATTAGGAATAATTAGTAATAATTAGATATAATTAGTAATAATTAGTAATAATTATTAATAATTAGATATAATTAGTAATAATTAGTAATAATTAGATATAATTAGAAATAATTAGTAATAATTAGATATAATTAGTAATAATTAGATATAATTAGTAATAATTAGATATAATTAGTAATAATTAGTAATAATTAGTAATAATTAGTAATAATTAGTAATAATTAGATATAATTAGTAATAATTAGTAATAATTAGTAATAATTAGTAATAATTAGTAATAATTAGTAATAATTAGATATTATTAGTAATAATTAGTAATAGTTAGATATAATTAGTAATAATTAGATATAATTAGTAATAATTAGTAATAATTAGATATAATTAGATATAATTAGTAATAATTAGATATAATTAGTAATAATTAGATATAATTAGTAATAATTAGATATAATTAGTAATAATTAGATATAATTAGTAATAATTAGATATAATTAGTAATAATTAGATATAATTAGTAATAATTAGTAATAATTAGTAAAAATTAGTAAAAATTAGTAATAATTAGTAATAATTAGTAATAATTAGTAATAATTAGTAATAATTAGTAATAATTAGTAATAATTAGTAATAATTAGTAATAATTAGTAATAATTAGATATAATTAGCAATAATTAGCAATAATTAGCAATCATTAGGAATCATTAGGAATAATTAGGAATAATTAGGAATAATTAGGAATAATTAGGAATAATTAGTAATAATTAGTAATAATTATGAATAATTAGTAATAATTAGTAATAATTTGGAATAATTTCGAATAATTTGGAATAATTAGTAATAATTAAGAATAATTAGGAATAATTAGGAATAATTAGGAATAATTAGGAATAATTAGGAATAATTAGGAATAATTACTAATAATTAGAAATAATTACTAATAATTAGTAATAATTAGTATTAATTAGTAATAATTAGAAATAATTAGATATAATTAGATATAATTAGATATAATTAGATATAATTAGATATAATTAGTAACAATTAGATATAATTAGTAATAATTAGTAATAATTAGTAATAATTAGATATAATTAGTAATAATTAGATATAATTAGAAATAATTAGTAATAATTAGTAATAATTAGTAATAATTAGGAATAATTAGGAATAATTAGTAATAATTAGTAATAATTAGTAATAATTAGTAATAATTAGATATAATTAGATATAGTTAGATATAATTAGTAATAATTAGTAATAATTAGTAATAATTAGTATTAATTAGGAATAATTAGGAATAATTAGGAATAATTAGGAATAATTAGGAATAATTAGGAATAATTAGGAATAATTAGGAATAATTATTAATAATTAGTAATAATTTGTAATAATTAGTAATAATTAGATATAATTAGTAATAATTAGTCATAATTAGATATAATTAGTAATAATTAGATATAATTAGTAATAATTAGGAATAATTAGGAATAATTAGGAATAATTAGGAATAACTAGAAATAATTAGTAATAATTAGTAATAATTAGTAATAATTAGTAATTATTAGTAATAATTAGATATAATTAGATATAATTAGTAATAAATAGGAATAATTAGGAATAATTAGGAATGATTAGTAATAATTAGTAATAATTAGGAATAATTAGGAATAATTAGGAATAATTAGTAATAATTAGTAATAATTAGTAATAATTAGTAATAATTATTAATAATTAGATATAATTAGATATAATTAGTAATAATTAGTAATAATTAGATATAATTAGATATAATTAGTAATAATTAGATATAATTAGTAATAATTAGATATAATTAGTAATAATTAGTACTAATTAGATATAATTAGTAATAATTAGATATAATTAGTAATAATTAGATATAATTAGTAATAATTAGTAATAATTAGTAATAATTAGTAATAATTAGTAATAATTAGTAATAATTAGTAATAATTAGTAATAATTAGTAATAATTAGATATAATTTGCAATAATTAGCAATAATTATCAATAATTAGCAATAATTAGCAATAATTAGGAATAATTAGCAATAATTGGAAATAATTAGGAATAATTAGGAATAATTAGGAATAATTAGGAATAATTAGGAATAATTTGGAATAATTTGGAATAATTTGGAATAATTTGGAATAATTAGTAATAATTAGGAATAATTAGGAATAATTAGGAATAATTAGGAATAATTAGTAATAATTAGGAATAATTAGGAATAATTAGGAATAATTAGGAATAATTAGGAATAATTAGGAATAATTAGGAATAATTAGGAATAATTAGGAATAATTAGGAATAATTAGGAATAATTAGGAATAATTAGGAATAATTAGCAATAATTAGAAATAATTAGAAATAATTATAAATAATAAGGAATAATTGGGAATAATTAGGAATAAAAAAATTATATTATCAATATTTATGAAAAAAAAATTTACTATTGTTGACCTCACCTATTTTGATAATCCCAATTATGCTTTCATATACTTTGATAATCTCAATCTAATGATTTTCTATATATTAATTCTTTCAATCTGTGATCAAGATGATAATAATATTAAAATAATCCCTGAGATATGTTAATCCATGTCTATCTATGTTTATATGAGTTATGAAGTTCTTTTAACCCATTCAGATAAGTTTTTCACAAGACAGACAAGTGTTAAGCCACTAATCTGGGTATAACTACTGATATAGAGCTACCGGTACTCAGTCTACTGATAGAATTAGTCTACCAATAGACAGAGTCACCGATAAGCTAAGGTTACCGATATGTACAGAGCTACTGACAGAAACCGAGCTACTGAAAGAACAAGTCTACCGATATGCATAAGTCCACCGGTAAGCAAGTCTACCGACAGATTCAGTCTACCGATACAAAACACTAAGAGCTACCGATACGAGCTACCAACCGGACTAATGATACACAGATGCGACTGATATGAACCGACCCACCAGAGCTACCGATATACAAGAGCTACCGATAGAAAGAAGTCTACTGATAGAGCCAGTTCACAGATAGTTACCGATAGAGCAAGTCTACCGATACAAGTACAGTCACCAATACATCGAGCTACCGATGGAACTAGAGCAACCAATGGAACGAATTCACTGGTATATAGAGCAACCGATGCAAGATCAAAGAGCTACCGATGGAATGACCTGCTACACAAAGTCTATTGTACACATTTACCAACACGAGCTACTAATTGACCAACCAGTCAAACTCTATACTCCCAATACTATTTATTTATTAAGATAACGGTTACATTTGATTTCTTTAATGCATTCAATGATATTTTATGAATTTTGTTGTCATGTTAGGGAATCGTATCTAGTACCCATGCAAAAGCTAATCATTCCTTTTTGCCGGAGATGAAAGCTACAAGAAGGGAAGATAAAGACCTAGCTGAAAAGCAGAGAAGTAGAGAACACTGAGTGTGCATACAAAAAGCATCAAGGAACTAAGAAGGCACACTGGTGAAAAATAAAAGAGCTGAATATCATTCAAATGTGGTGCATTTGTGAAAGAAGAAAAATCTATACTCCAAGAACACTGGACATACATGAAGCTACTCATTTTCAAGGAGAACACAAGTTGCATCTTGAGTGAACTATAACAAACACTTCATGCACTCAGGCTGCTAAGTTGGACCAAGAATCAAAGAAGAAAACGAAACTCTGTTTTATGAGCAAAAACCAGAGAAGGACTCAGAAGTTTTTCTCACCAACCAAATGAGTCTAGAGCTACACTTCCAATCACTAGAGCTTTTCTAAACTCTTTCTCACTTCCTTTAGTGATTTTATCTTTAAATTTTGAGCAGTGTGTGTACCCTGTTTATTTTACACACACATTGTCTCCTAAGCTAAACTGTAGGATTCTTAAATCCTTACTCAAACTTCATAACCCTTTATTTCCCACTGTGGATAGTGGTAGAGGTCGAGTAAGACCTGAACAGCTTGTGTGATGTTGTTTGTTTTTACCACGAAGAACTATGGTAGAGGTCTTTGGACCTGGATAGTAGTGTACTGTTGTTTACCCCCAATCCAGGGTGTGGATCAATTTATATAAATTGTTGATAGGACTAAGTCTCGGCTTGAGACTGAACCTCTTGGTTAACTTTGTTGTGCATTTTAATTTAAGTCTATAATATACTATATATTTATTTCATATTCCGCTTTTATTTCTTTGAGATAAAAAAATATTTTAAATCTACTTTGATAGTTAAATTAGCAAGTGTTTATACTTATTGTAAACCAGTAAGTTAGTTTCAAAAGATAATTTAATCTTCAGATTAAGTCAACTGAGACCTAATCAATCTTTGAGAAACTGATTGAACATTTACACTCTGTATAGATTCACTACAGTTTAACTTTGTTTTTAAATTGGGGGATTTTAAGAGAAATAATTTTAACAGAAATTTTTATAGGAACTCAATTCACCCTCCTCTTGAGTATCCACTCCGACCAACATTTGGTATCAGAGGAGTTGTTTCTTTTCAAAGATTTCAAAAAAATCTGTTTTTTTTAATTGTGATTTTAGTTGCATCTTTAAAGATCTTAAATTTCTGTTAGTTCTAAATTTTATCTCTTTAAAACTATTTTCTAAAATCTACCTATGGATAATATACTAGAGGGTGCTTCCACTAACCAGACACCTTTCTTCAATGGCACAAACTATGCCCAGTGGAAACTGAAAATGAAAATTCATTTAGAAAGCATGGGTTTTGATATTTGGACTGCTATAGAATCTCAATATAAAATTCTAGAAACTGAAAGAACAACTTGGGATGAACCTACAAAGACTGCTTACAATAATAACTGTAAAGCCATGAATTCCATGTACTGTCCTTTAGGATATGAAGAGTTTAATAGAATTTCTTCTTGCAAAACTGCTTATGAAATATGGGACACTTTGGGTGTTTCTCATGAAGGAACAACCAATGTTAAAGAAATGTGTTTGAATACTTATACTATTAAGTATGAAAATTTTAAAATGAAAACTGATGAACCTATTTCTGATATGTATCTCAGGTTTAATGAGATAGTCAATACAATGATTTCACTTGGAAAAGTTGTTCCAGCTAAGGAACAAATTATGAGGATACTGAGATGTATGTCAGAACGATGGAGGGGCACTTCTGTTTCAATCAGAGAGTCATGTGACATTGGAGAACTTCCAGTAAAAGAGCTTATTGGTGAATTAATGATGTATGAGGAAGAACTCAAGGTGAATAAGGAGGAAGATGATAAACCTAAGAGAAAATCCGTAGCTTTCAAGTCTACTGGCTCTAAGAGTAAAGACAAGGATAAAATTAAAATACAAACTGAAAGTTCAACTAGTGAAGATTCAGACTCTGATAGTGATTATGAGATGACTCAAATAGCATGGAGATTCAAGAAGTTTTATAGGAAGAAATTTTTTTTCAGGAAATCTAACTACAAAGGAAAGTATGATAACAAGGGACAGTGGAAGAAGGATTGGAAGAAAGCTGACAAGAATGATGAAATAGTATGCTATGAGTGTAAAAGGAAAGGACACATCAAGGATGATTGTCCAAAATTAAAGGTCAAAAAGAAATATGATTATAAGGACAAGAAGTACAAGAAAGATATGAAAGAAACCTGGAGTGCTTCAGAGGACAGCACAAGTGAATTTTAAGTTTCTGATTCTGAGAAGAATCATGCCAACATTTGTTTCATGACCAACACATCTGAGGTAACTTTAGATACTCCTGTTTTGAATTCCTATTATTCTGGAGATGATGAAGACTCTGATTCTGATTCTGAAAAAATGACTAGTGAGGAATTATTTGAATACTGTAATATGCTGGAAGAGACATGCAATGAACTTAAGGATAAATAAAAATCATTGAAGAAACAACATGCTCTCACTACTACTGTTAAAACCAAACTTATTATCGAAAAAGAGAAGAATGCTCAACTGTTAAAGGAAAATACAGAACTGAAAATGTCAAATGATCAACTTAGAAAAGACTTAGAGAAGTTTAAAAATGGAAAGGATACACTAACTCAAATGCTAGGAAATCAAGTTTCACCAAAATACACTACTGGAATAGGATACAAACCTGGACAGAGATAGCTTATTAAGAATAGATTTATTCCTAAATCGGGACAGAATACTGCTAGTTCAAGTTCTGGAAATCCCTATGCTTCAACCAGTTATTCATATGTTTATAGATCAAATAAAGTTTTTCTTTCAAAATCTATTGATTATGTAAATTATATGAGACCCATAAGACAAATATGGGTACCTAAATCTTTGATTGCTAACCTTTCTGGACCCAAGAAGATCTGAGTACCAAAATCATTTCCTATCTAAATCTGTTTTGTAGGAAACATGCTTAAAGAGTTCTCACAAGAAGGTATGCTACTTGGACAGTGGATGTTCAAGACATATTTCTAGAGATTATTCATGTTTCAAAAGTTTAATAAAGGTTGATGGAGGCCATGTCACCTTTGGTGATAATTCTAAAGGAAAAATCATCGGCCTAGGCCAGATTGGTAACTCTAATTCAGTTTTAATTTCTAAAGTTTTATTTGTTGATGGACTTAAGTATAACCTATTAAGTATTTCTCAATTATGTGATGATTGATTTAATGTGAAATTTGAAAATGATTCCTGTGATGTTTTTAATTCTCAAAATGCTTTAGTATTTTCTGCTTTAAGAAATGAAAATTTTTATGCAGTTGATTTAAATTCTTTAGCTAAGCAAAATGTTACTTGTTTAAATGCTTTTCATAGAGAATATTGGATTTGGCATAGAAGATTAGGACACTGCAATATCTATTCACTTAGAAAATTAACTAGTAATAACTTAGTTAGAGACCTACCTAAACTTGAATTCCCAAATGACAAAGTTTGTAATCCCTGTCAAAAGGGAAAGCAACATAAAGTTTCTTTTAAATCAAATAAAGAAGTTTCAACTTCTCAACCTCTCGAGTTGGTTCACATGGACTTGTTTGGACCTTCAAGAGTTTCTAGTTTAAATGGGAAGCACTATGTCTATGTTCTAGTAGATGACTTTTCTAGATATACTTGGGTATACTTCTTAGCTCACAAAAGTGAAGCTTGTTCTTACTTTATTAAATACTCCAAATCTGTAGAAAAACTTAGTGGACTTAAGATTAAAACCCTGAGAAGTAATCATGGCCATGAGTTTTAAAATCAAGAGTTTGAATCTTATTTCTCACACAATGGCTATAGTCACAACTTTTCTGCTCCTAGGACACCTCAGCAGAATGGTGTGGTAGAAAGAAGGAATAGAACCCTTCAAGAAATAGTTAGAACCATGATTAATGAATATGAACTGTCTATTTACTTTTGGGCTGAAGCTGTGAATACAACTTGTTATATTATTAATAGATTCTTAATTAGAACAGTTCTTAAGAAGACCCCATATGAGTTGTGGAATAATAGAAAACCTAAAGTTAGTTACTTTAGAGTCTTTGGCTGCAAAGTTTTTATTCTTAATACAAAGGATAATCTGGACAAGTTTGCTTCTAAGAGTGATGAAGGGATTTTTCTTGGTTATTCTTTAACTAGAAAAGCCTATAGAGTCTTTAATAAAAGAACCGAATGTGTGGAAGAATATGTTCACATCAAGTTTGATGAAACTGATCCACATGAGCCTAAAACCTCTCTTGAAAATCTTGAGGAAGATTTGAGTGTTCTGGACCTTAATGATAAATCTAAAGAACCTGCTGTAAAAATATCCAGTTCTGGACATATTCCAGAATCTGATGGTATAGAACCCAAACTTGGAGATGAACCTGAAATTTCTAGTCCTACCTTTACTAGATCAACAAGGATTCTAAAGAATCATCCTTTGGATGCTGTTGTAGGTAATCTTGATAGAGGGACAGAGACTAGAGCTTCTCTAAGAAACCAGGTTGAACATCAAGCCTTTCTTTCACAGCTAGAACCTAAAAATGTCAATGATTCTATCAATGATGAATTTTGGGTAATGTCTATCCAAGAAGAGTTAAATCAATTTGAAAGAAACAAAGTCTAGGAATTAGTTGACAGACCTAAGGACACTTTAACAATAGACACAAAATGGGTTTTTAGAAACAAAGTTGATGAGTCTGGAAACATAGTTAGAAACAAAGCTAGGCTAGTTGCACAAGGATATAGTCAAGAGGAAGGTATAGACTATGAGGAAACCTTTGCACCTGTAGCTAGATTAGAAGCCATTAGGATCTTACTTGCCTATGTTGCTCATCTGAATTTCAAGTTATATCAAATGGATGTAAAAAGTGATTTTCTAAGTGGTTTTATAATTTAATATGTTTTTGTTGAACAACCACCTGGATTTACTAATCCTCATTTTCCAAATCAAGTGTTTAAACTTTCTAAAGCTTTATATGGTCTAAAACAAGCTCTAAGAGCTTGGTATGATAGACTTAGTAATTTTCTTATTTCAAAAATTTTTACTAAAGGGATTTCTAATCCAACTCTTTTTATTAAAATAATTTATAAAGATATTTTAATAGTACAAATCTATGTTGATGATATTATTTTTGGATCTTCCAAACACTCTTTATGTACTTATTTTTCAAAATTTATGCAAAATGAGTTTGAAATGAGTTTAATGGGAGAACTTAAATATTTTCTTGGATTTCAAGTTTTCCAAAATAAAGATGGTATTATTTTGAATCAAAGTAAATATACAAAGGATATATTAAAACGTTTTGGTTTGGATAGTATTAAGGAAAGTGAAACTACTATGAGTACTGTTTGTAAATTGGATGCAGATGAAACTGGGAAACTAGTGGATCAAACCAATTACAGAGGTATGATTGGAAGCTTACTTTACCTTACTGCTAGTCGACCAGATATTATTTTTAGTGTGTGTATGTGTGCAAGATTTCAATCTAATCCAAAATAATCTCATTTAATTTCTGTTAATTGAATTTTTAAGTATCTTAAACATACTGTAAACTTAGGTTTGTTTTACCCAAAAGGACAACCCTTTGAGTTAATGAGTTATTCAGATGCTGATTTTGCTGGTTGCAAGTTGGATAGAAAAAGCACTTCAGGAACATGTCACTTATTGGGAAAATACTTAGTATCTTGGTGTAGTAAAAAACAGAATTTTGTAGCATTATCCACTACTGAAGTAGAGTACATAGCTGCTGGTAGTTGCTTTGCACAAATTATGTGGATGAAACACACTCTTTTGGACTATGGATATGACTTTAAGAATGTTTCAATCAACTGTGACAACACTAGTGAAATAAATATCTCGAAGAACCCTGTGTCTCACTCTAGGACCAAACACATTGATGTAATGCACCATTTCTTGAGAGATCATTACCAAAAGGGTGATATAATTCTTGAGTTTATAAGTACTGAACATCAATTAGCTGACATCTTCACTAAACCTTTGAGTTCAGATAGGTTAAGTTACATTAGACATGAGTTAGGTATGTTTAACCTTGATCGGTAGCTAACCTCACCGATGTGAAATTATCACCAATGTGAAATCCTCACCGATGTGAAATTCTCACCAATGTGAAATTCTCACCGATGTAAAATTCTCACCGATGTGAAATTCTCACCGATGTGAAACCTCACTAATGTAACCCTCACTGATAGGAATTATCACTGATAGATTCTACCTATGTGCGCTATTTTAAAACTTATGTCTACCACCAGAATCTGAATCGTTTTTACTTTATTTCATTTTGTTTATTTATTTTATGATTCCTAAATGATAAAACTAAAGTCAGAGCTACTTCTCAATCCACCGAGCCTCGAACCTTTACCCTCAAAACTTAGTTCTTGAATCCTTAGTGAACCCTAAATCCTTCGAACCAGCGATGGAAAAAACCAAACTTCCTACTGTCAGAGATGAATCTGTTGAGCCGAAAACAAAGAAGCAGAAGACCGGGCAAGAAGCAAGTGGTAGTGGTAGTGTTGCTAGAACTAGATCGGGGAGACGACCAGTGAATCCTAATCTGCAAAATTGAGTTATTGTGATTGAAAAGGAGTTGTGTATAGAATGGATGCTTCCTAGAAAATCATTAGTGATCGAAGTACTTGAAGATCAAAAATGGGTAGAGTGCTTTTCGAACAACAATGGTCCCTACTTCCTAAAATTAGTGAAACAATTTTACGATTTTGTAACCTTTGAGAAATCAGAGAATGAAAATCGAGTAACCTATTTTGTGAATGGAAAGGAGATGTCATTTTCATCTGTTGAATGGGCTGAGTGCTTGAAAGTTCCACATGAAGGAGTATCTGGATATGTCTCGAGAGCCATGCCACCTACTAGTGAAATTTTAGACTATGAGACTACTTTAAAAGAGATGACTGGTGATGGAATTCAAAGACAAGTAGTTGTTGCAGAAATGGATGGAGAGTACAGATTGCTGTTCAAATTCGTTCAACATGTCTTGATACTGAGGATATGAGACTTTTCCAATTTGAGATATCAGGATATCTATCTCCTGCACCTCTTAAGACATTGTGTAAAGGTTAATTTGTGCATATTGATGATGATCCAAATGGAAGATATGATGAGGCTAAAATCAAAGACAAATTCCCTATTCTTTTCTAAATTGATCTCTGTGATGATTAAAGTAAAAGGGGTAGCTGAGTCTCAAGATGAGACATTGGTAGTGAAGAATAACTTTTGTATCACCTCTACTGTGTGAAAATACATGAGGATCAATTAGAAACCTTGGAGAGGAGAATGGGTCAATGATGACCAGAAGGTATATGACAAATTCAATCATGTGGATCATCCTTCAAGACCAAAGGATGTGAGGGATCCAGGTCTGGGACCTGATGAAGAAGATCCAGAATACAGTGATGATTTAGAAGAGGAAGAGTCCTCTACTGATGAAGGAGGAGATCCTAACTTACCTCCTAGTACAAATCCTGGAGATCTAGATCAATATAAATCAGATAAGGAAGAAGCTTCTTTAGTGGATGTTGAAGTGGCTGCTGTAGAGAATGAAGAAGATGTTCATGAAAGTGAAGCATCTCTGTCAGCTGATTTGAGCCTGAGCCCAGTGATTGGACAATCCTTAGTGCCTTCTACGGATGCAAATGAAGTTGAAAAACCCTTACCTAATCCAGAAGACCCTCCTGTTGTTGCAGATGAAGAATTGATAGTGGAAGATTCTCCTCAGGATGAAAGACCTGCTGAGAATTCTGCTGAGAATGTTGCTGAGAATGTTGTTATCCTAATTGAGGATGCACCCATTGAGGGGGTGCATCAAACCAATGTTGGAAGTGTTAAAGTGGGTGCGGGAATTGAATATTGGGCAGAAGACCCAGGTTTTGTAGTCTGTGGTTTAGACTATCCAGATTCAGATAATGAGGCATCTCACAATAGACCAAATATTGTTTATAATATTGAATCCGAGTTGTTTCCTGAATATGTAGTCTAAATACATGACCTGGATACTTTAAAGAAAAATCTTAAGGACAGTTTTGTAGAAGAGGTAAAGAAGATAGAAGTTTCTCTGGTCTCTTCAGTTCAATCAATCATGACTGACTCAGTGGTCAGTTTAGCATCTGAAAGAGTACCCACTGCAGTTGCACCTACTGATATGATCATAAGGGCTGATCTGGAATCCATGAAGGATGAGCTGAAAGAATATTTTAATGCCTCAGTTACTGAGATGAAGCTTTGTTTTGCTGAAGAGATGAGGATTTTGGAAAGATCATTTGAACTCTCTCTAGGTTGTAATTTGTCAAAATTCATGCAGAAATAGTGGAAGAAGTTAAAGACTGTCAGGCTCAAGTTTTTAGACTTGAAGCAGATCTTGAAGCTTTAAAGAAATTGGTTATCTCTTTGGAATCTTACATAAGCTCAAAATCCCAAGCAGACAAGGACTTAGCCTATGTCAAGAGTGTGGTAAGCCAAATGGTTTTAGTGTTTGAAGGTTTCAAAACTTCTATGAAAGATAATATTAAAACCCAGGATTCCCAAGTTCAAAATCTTATCAGTGGGTTGAACAAAATCTTCAAAGAGACTATATATTTATCTGTTGGTTCTCTTGCATCTAAACCTTCCATGGATTTGAATCAGTTTCGAGCTGTGATGAAGGAGGAGCTTGGTTCAGCTTCAACCAGTGGCTCTGTGGACTCATCCGAGCTGAGCAGAGTTGTGCTCTCTACCAGAGATTCAGCTAGAGAAATAATGAATATAGTCCAAGACTATATGAGAGAAGAATCTGCCTCTCAGAAATAAGTGAAAGATAAGGTGGACTCCTATTTCTCTAAGATTTTCACCAAAAATCAACTCAACAATCACTTCAAACTTCTGTTGGAAAATATGAAGTTGCCTCCTGTCAATCAAGCTTTCAGAGGAAAAGTTAGCAAACTAAGGGAATTGACTCCTGCATTGGACGAGTTTATGGAGAACAAGGATGACTTCATATCCGCTATGGTGAGAGAAGGAGGAATAATTATGGATTTCAAAAATCTATTGCTGCCTTTTCTGCATGTTTATGCTAGGCCAGTAATTGTCCCTCCTGCTTTGCCTACCTCTGCCTCTACTACTTCTCCAGTTCAGATGACTCCTGCCCAAGCAATTTGAAGCCTCACACCTATGATCACACAAAGGACTCCTCAGTATAGACCAGGAACAGTTTCTGTGGCTCAGCCTCCTTTGATCATTTCCGGAATTCCTAAGACCTCACCTTCTTCCACTTCCCCTGAATCCTCTTCTGCTCCCAAGGGAAAATCTCATATTGAGGATGTGGATTGAACCAGTGGCTAGACTGTTTGATAGGAATCCATTGTATTTTGTTTATTTCTTTGTACCTTATCTGGAGCATGAAATGAAACTGGTTTTTCATCTCTTTTCTCATTTTTATTTTTATTCCTCTTCTCTTTGGTTTCCCACTTTTTTATTATCACAAAGGGGGAGAAATATTTTACCAAGGTTTTACAAAGGGGGAGAAATACTCTCTAAGTATCAAAGAGGAAGACATATTCACCCAGGGGGAGAGATATTAATGAAAGGGGGAGAAATTTTATCTAAGGAAAAGCTATCATGCTTTACTCCTCTGATACTGTTACATTTCATCCTCTGATACCATTTTCTCTAACTCTCTGATGCCACTAAACTTTACTTTTGATATCATTACATTTAATTTTATCTCTGATACTATCACATTTTCTTCCACCTCTGATCCTTTATGTTCTATAACATACTATTTCTATGAGATAATTGCATTTAATTTCATATCCTCTGTTACAACTGCTCACTATTTTTAAAATCATAATATCATAGGTTGTGATTATCAAAAAGGGGGAGATTATTGACCTCACCTATTTTAATAATCCCAATTATGCTTTCATATACTTTGATAATCTCAATATAATGATTTTATATATATTAATTCTTTAAATCTGTGATCAAGATGATAATAATATTAAAATAATCCTTGAGATATGTCAATCCATGTCTATCTATGTTTATATGAGTTATGAAGTTCTTCTAACCCATTCGGATAAGTTTTTCATAAGACAGACAAGTGTTAAGCCACTAATCTGGATATAGCTACTGATATAGAGCTACCGATACTCAGTCTACCGATAGACTTAGTCTATCGATAGACAGAGTCACCGATAAGCTAAGGTTAACGATATGTATAGAGCTACTGACAGAAACCGAGCTACTGACAGAACAAGTCTACCGATATGCATAAGTCCACCAGTAAGCAAGTCTACCGATACAGAATACTAAGAGCTACCGATACGAGCTACCGACCGGCCTAATGATACACAGATGCGACTGATATGAACCGACGCACCAGAGCTACCGACAGACAAGAGATACCGATAGACAGAAGTCTACCAATAGAGCCAATTCACAGATAGTTACCGATAGAGTAAGTCTACCGATACAAGTACAGTCACTGATACATCGAGCTACCAATGGAACTAGAGAAACCAATGGAACGAATTCACTGGTATATAGAGCAACCGATGCAAGATCAAAGAGCTACCGATGGAAGGACCTGCTACACAAAGTCTACCGTACACATTTACCAACACGAGCTACTAATTGACCAACCAGTCAAACTCTATACTCTCAATACTATTTATTTATTAAGGTAATGGTTACATTTGATGTCTTTAATGAATTCAATGATATTTAATGAATTCTGTTGTCATGTCAGGGAACCGTACCTAGTACCCATGCAAAAAATAATCATTCCTTTTTGTCGGAGCTGAAAGCTAGAAAAAGGGAAGATAAAGACATAGCTGAAAAGCAAAGAAGTAGAGAACACTGAGTGTGCATACAATAAGCATCAAAGAACTAAGAAGGCACACTGGTGAAAAAGAAAAGATATGAATATCATTCAAACGTGGTGCATTTGTGAAAGAAGAAAATTCTATACTCCAAGAACATTGGACATACACGAAGCTACTCATTTTCAAGGAGAACACAAGCTGCATCTTGAGTGAACTACAACAAACACTTCATGCACTCAGGCTACTAAGCTGGACCAAGAATTAAAGAAGAAAACGACACTCTGTTTTCTGAGCAGAAACTAGAGAATGACTCAGAAGTTTTTCTCACCAACCAAACGAGTCCAGAGCTGCACTGCCAATCACTAGAGCTTTTCTAAACTCTTTCTCACTTCCTTTAGTGATTCTATCTTTACATTTTGAGCAGTGTGCTTACCCTGTTTATTTTACACACACACTGTCTCCTAAGATAAACTGAAGGATTCTTAAATCCTCACTCAAACTTCATAACCCTTTGTTTCCCACTGTGGATAGTGGTAGAGGTCGAGTAAGACCTGAACAGCCTGTGTGCTGTTGTTTTTTTTCCCATGAAGAACTGTGGTAGAGGTATTTGGACCTGGACAGTAGTGTACTGTTGTTTACCCCCGATCCAGGGTGTGGATCAATTTATATAAATTGTTGAGAGGACTAAGTCTTGGCTTGATACTGAACCTCTTGGTTAACTTTACTGTGCATTTTAATTTAGGTCTATAAGTATACTATATATTTATTTCATATTTCGCTGCTATTACTTTGAAATATAAAACTATTTTAAATATACTTTTATAGTTAAATTAGCAAGTGTTTATACTTATTGTAAACCAGTAAGTTAGTTTCAAAAGTTAATTTAATCTTCAGATTAAGTCAACTGAGACCTAATCAATCTTTGAGAAACTGATTGAACATTTACACTCTGTATAGATTCACTACAGTTTAACTTTGTTTTTAAATTGGGGGATTTTAAGAGAAATAATTTTAACATAAATTTTTATAGGAACTCAATTCACCCCCCCTCTTGAGTATCCACTCCGACCAACAACTATTATTAAAATAAAAAAAATTATAAAATATTAAAATTATCAATATCCGTAACATGCTTTGCTCTATTCTTAACATGTTCAAATCTCAAAGGATCGCCAATTGTCAGGTCATGCGCAATAAAAAGTTTGTGTCAGCCATGTCCAATGTAAACTCTATAATTGTCCTTGCATGGTTGATCACCTCGCAAGTAGTGTTGCAATTGGACAAATCCAGTCATGCCTTTCTTATCTATAAGAATTATCTCACATGAACCTTTACATAGACCATTCTTCCTTGAAAATTTAAGGGAAAAATAATGATATCCCCTCAAATTTTTAAGGAAGAATGATCTATGTAAAGTGTCATGTGAGATGATTCTTAGAGACGAGAACGTCATTACTTTGGTCATCATATTGTAACACTACTTGCGAGGTGATCAACCATGCAAGTACAATTATAGAGTTCACATTGGACATGATAGACACAAACTTTTTATTGCGCATGACTTGACAATTGACGACCCTTTGAGATTTGAACATGTTAAGAATAGAACAAAGTCTGTTGTGAATATTTATAATTTTAATATTTTATAAATTCTTTATTATTTTAATAATATTAATATTTTTTTTGTAAATATTGATAATATTTTTTTTTTATTACTAATAATTAGTAAATGAAATCTGCTTGGATAATGAAGGGAAAATTTGTAATCATCTCCACAATGATGATTACCAAATTTCCTTTCATTATTCAAACAGTTTTCCTTTTGCTAAGTATTGCTAAATTAGTAATAAATAGTAATAATTAGTAATAATTAGTAATAATTAGTAATAAATTGTAATATTTAGTAATAAATTGTAATAATTAGTAACAATTAGTAATAATTTGTAATAATTAGAAATAATTAGGAATAATTAGAAATAATTAGGAATAATTAGCAGTAATTAGCAATAATAAGTGTGAGAAAGATGCAATTAAATGAGCTGTCGGACAAAAGAGTAGCCGTCAATCCACTGGAAATTGTGTCGTCCTTAATTAATGATAATTATTAAGTAGTTGTAATTATTTATCTTCTTTTTCAGATAGTGTTTTTATAATTTCAAACTATTCAAAAACAGTGATGATTTATAATTTATGTAGAAAAATATGGAACAAGGAAGTCGACATCAGTCATTATTAGATGATTGAGCTTGGATAAATCAGTGCAGAAATTCAAATGGTTCTAGTTTAAATCCTGTATATATTGAGGGTGTTGAAGATTTCTTAGTATTTGCATCATCAAAACTAGAATATGTTTCAGAAGGCACAATTAAGTGTCCTTGTAAAAAATGTGCTCTGAGAATGTTTGACACGTTTGATAAAGTTGGGGGACATCTCTTGCGGTTTGGTTTTCAACCAGATTATGTTTTTTGGTATCAACACGGTGAACGCAGTTCCAGAGAAGATTCTAATAACTTGATTCCGGATCCATCACGGTTTCAAAATTTAGTACATGATGTTGCAGGTCCATCTGTGCAACAAACTGAAACTCACGATGATATTGATTTAACTCTTGAGTTGGCACCATCTGAATTTTATGAGTTGTTGAGGTTTGCTGAGGATTCATTATATCCTGGTTACAAGATAAGAAAATTAGAAGCAGTTGCAAAATTTATGGCTATTAAATCAGATAATGTAATGTCAAACAACTATTTTGATCAGATATTTTCTTTGGTTAAAACACTGTTACCTGAAGGAAATGTGTTTCCTGCAAATTACTATGAGATCAAGAGGCTGATTTGTAATTTGGGCCTTAGTTATCGGAAGATTCATGCATGTCCAAATGATTGCATCTTATATTATGGAGAAAATGAGTCATTGGATATTTATACCACATGTGGACAATCAAGGTATAAAGAAGCTCAACCAGGGAAGTCTAGATCGATTCCAGTAAAACAGTTGAGATATTTCCCCCTTACACCCAGGTTGCAGCATTTATTTATGTCTTAGAACATAGCGTCAATGATGTCATGGCACAAAACCAAGATTTCAACTGATAAAAGCTTGAATCATCCATCTGATGGTGATTCATGGAAACATTTTGACTATCTATATCCATCTTTTTCTATAGAAGCCCGAAACGTGTGATTGGGTCTTTATATTGATGGTTTTTGTCCGTTTGGTTCTTATGGTAGTTAGTATTCATTTTGGCCTGTCTTTATAACTCCGTACAATTTGCCTCCATGGATATTGATGAAGGATCCTTATATATTTTTGAATCTATTAATCCCAGGACATCCGAAAAAGAATATTGATGTTTATTTGAAACCATTGATTGATGAGTTAAATGCATTGTGGAGTGATGGTGTTAATACATATGATGTTGCTGTGAAACAAAATTTCAAATTAAAATATGCATTGATGTGGACGATTAGTGACTTTCCGGCATATGGCATGTTATCTGGTTGGAGTACACATGGTCCGAAATCATTCCTTACTTTATGAAAGAAAACAAAGCATTTATGTTGGTCAATGGAAAAAAACCTTGCTATTTTGATTGTCACTGTAGATTTCTTCCAACTGATCATCCTTTTTGGAGGAACAAATCTCATTTCAGAAAAGGTACAATTGAAAGAGATGAACCTCTAAAGATGATCTCAGGTACAGAGTTAAAATCAGTTGTATTTTCATTACCCCCCATCACATTTGGACCAACAGTAAACCAACAAAAAATTCATGGCTTTGGGAAAGAACATAACTAGATAAAATGGAGCATTTTTTTGGGATCTTCCGTATTGGTATGATTTGTTGGTCTGTCACATATTAGATGTTATGAATATTGAGAAGAACTATTTTGATAATTTATTTCATACAGTTTTGGATACACCAGGTAAGACCAAAGATACTGTAAAGGCATTATTAGATCTTGCCCAAATTTACAGGCGACCAGAACTTGAATTATTTGAAAATGTCAGATCACAGTGGTTAATGAAGCCAAAAGCAGCTTATACACTGTCTAAAGAGAGTCACTTATTATTTTGTCAGTGGATTGTAGATTTGAGACTTCTAGAAGGATATGCTTCCAATTTGGGAAGATGCGTTAAGAATGGTTATATTACTGGATTATAAAAGGTCATGATTATCATGTTATAATGGAAAGACTTATGCCAATTGGATTCAGAGGTTTGTTGAATTTTATGATTTGGGATTCGATAACAGACATATCATATTTTTTTGAGACATTTTTGCAATGAAAACAGACTATGATGCGCTAAGAAAACTGGAATAAGATGTTGTTGTTATATGTAAACTGGAAAAAATATTTCCGCCAGCTTTCTTTGACTCAATGGAACATCTGATATTATATTTTCCACATGAAGCTAAATGTGTAGGTCCAGTACAGTTTCGATGGATGTACCCATTCGAGAGATGCATGCGGAAATTGAAGAAAAAAATACGTAACAAAGCATCAGTTGAAGGCTCAATTGCTGAAGCTTATTTTCAAGAGGAAATTGCTTTTTTTTTTGCTCTCATTATTTTGAATCTCAATATCCATCAGAACAGAATCGCATGGGACAAAATGAGGGGAATGTTAATGAAGAAATGGAAAATCAATTAATAGTTTTTAATCAACCAAATCTTGGTTTCAGTGGAGTTCACGAATGATGGCTTTCAGATGATAAACATCACAGAGCTCATACATACGTTCTGCTCAACTGTGAAGAAATGACATCATTTGTCCTGTGAGTGATTCTATCACTTATTCTATAATTTTTTTACAGTATTTAAACTTATTTTATTTGTAGGATATATGATAATCATATCAAGAAACAACTTCCACAAATTACAGCAGCTGCTCTTGAAGAACGCAGACAAAAAAAAATTCTCAATGGTTTCAAAAACTGGTAACATAAATTATTGATGGTTTAATATAAATTCTGTTTATTATTTATTATATTGATAATTGTTTTACAAATTTTCAGGTGTCTCGATATGCTGATAAAATTGACAAGCGACTGTGTGTATTGAGTAACCCACCATCCAAAATGGTTAAATCTTATAATGCACATGTGGTGAATGGTTTTCGATTTCATGCACTTGCATATGGGGAATCAAAAAAAACAATGAACAGTGGAGTTTTCTTGAGAGGATCACATCACAGAGAAACTGAAGTTTACTTTTATGGCATTTTGGATGAAATTATTGAGCTGTGTTATCTAGGACAGAATTACATAACAATGTTTAAATGTCGGTGGTTGGATACTGAGAGAGGTTTGTGTGTTCATCCGACTCATGGAATCGTCAATATTAAATATAAAATTCTTCTTGCAGTAAATGAAACATTTTTACTGGATCAACAGGAAAATCAAATTTATTATGCAAAGTATTGCGCTACTTCAAGAGACTTGAGCGATTGGTGGAGCATAATAAAAATGAAATATTGGGAAAATCAGTTTACTCAAACTGAATGTGGTTCCGCTGAAGTGGAAGGAATTGAAATTTTTTAAGAGACTACTCAAAATCCATCTGATTCAAAAAGAGACGTGAATATCGACGATGACACCCCACAATTAAGGATTGATGATAATGAAGATGTTAATGATTCTACAAATGAATTTGAAATGAAAAGAGATAATGAAACTGAAACTCATATGGATATTGATGATGCTGAGGAGGAAGATGAAGACATTGACACTGACAGCTATGGATAAGAGGATTAAGATGCACATTGAAACAGTTAAATGATGGTTATAATCATAACTAATATATATCTATATATAATAGTTATTTTCAACTATCTACTAACAACAATCATTTTGTGTTTCAGATGGACGATGATCTATTTCGTGAGTTACAAGAGGTTGAGCTACCTTTGGATGATGAGGATGTGGGATCAGCTGACCCTCAGCCTACTGGTGGTTCTGGAGGTACGCAGAGGGGGCGCGGTCTTGCGCGACTGATGATTTCTGACCCTATCCTTGAGCGACGTCTACATATTGGTTTCGATCCACGCACACGGAGGTATGGTAACCTGTATATTTTAGTTAGATTTCATTAATTTATTTATATATATACTAATTGTTTGATTATTTATTCTTTTTTCACAGTTTTCAGCATGTAGCTATTGGACAGGGGAGTGCTATATTGCACAATTATTTTTCTTAGCCATGGATCACATGGGAACAGATTCCCGTTGATGTGCGACACGACATATTCCATCATTGGCTGGTACGTAAATAAATAATATTTATTTTGAAATTTATTTTATTAACAACTTGATATTATAAATTATTTGTAGGGTTTATGGCATCCTATCGATGATAGCATGTGCGATGCTATCCACACGGCATGACAGGTTTCTATGCGGGACCGTTTCCGCCAGTTTTTGCACAATTTGAGAAGGACAACCATTAAGAAAGTAGGGGTGACAGAATTTGATGAGTCGTGTAGAGCCCACCGACCAGATTACATTTTATCTCACATTTGGGATGGATTATGTTTATACTGGTTGGGTGGTGGATTTCAGAGGAGATCTTCAATGGGATGACAGAACCGGGGTAGACAAGAGGTGATGCATCGAGCTGGTAGTCGTACATTCAGTTCGCATAAAGAGCATCTGGTAAGTATATTTTTTAAATATTTTATATAACTATAAATATAAATAGTTTATTTTATATTTCTGTAGGCAGTCGAGCATCCCGATATTACAGAGTTCGACGTTTATCGGAGGATGTACAATGATCCAGCCACTGGAGAGATTAGAGGTGATCGTCAGCGTCAGATTGTGGTTAGTATTATTTTTTCAGTTTAACAATTAACTACATATAATATTTTTACAATTTTAATTTTAAATTGGAATTGAAGGAGTCATATGAGGCTGCGACCTCTCAGATATAGGCTGAGGGTCAGGATGAGACGGCTGAGCAGACTAGTGCTCACCATTTCGATGAGGCGGCATGGATGCAGGTGACTCAGTATGGCTTTGAAAAGGGCAGAGTAGTTGGCATCAGCTCTCATTTGACTCCTGGTACTTATTATGGTACTGCTGCGATGTCAGCGTCCAGCTTAAGTGGAGCTCGTGGAGAGGCATCATCTTCTGGCTCACAGTATCAGGAGTAGTTGCGAGCTCAGGCTGAGCATATAGAGACTTTGCAGAAGCAGCAAGAAGAGATGTGTCGGCGACAGCAGCAGCAGCAGGAGTAGCATTACGAGGAGCAGAGTCGTCGATGGCAGCAACAGGAGCAGCATTATGAGGAGCAGAGTCGTCGATGGTAGCAGCAGCATCACGAGCAGATGGAGTACACGTGTCGTCTGACTTGTAGTTTAGGGATGGAGTTTCCTCCACCAGCTCCTTCAGCTCCTCCACCTCCTCCAGAAGACGACCCCTCAGTGATTTTTTTATGTTACAAACATTTGAATTTAACATTGTAATATGAATTATTTACATTTTCTGTCTTTTATATCGGTGCAAATATTACATAATTTAATTTGTAATATTTTTTAATTTTTTTATATTTTTTTGTGAATATCGAGAATTTTAATATTTTTTATTTTTTTATTGTTTTAATAATAGTAATATCATTTTTTCATTAATCGTAATATTATTAAATTTTATTTTTTAAAAATATTAATTTATTATTTGCGACGGGACCTTTTGCGACGGGACCCCGTCGCAAATAGTCTAACTAAATATTTTTGAAAACATATTTGTGATGGGCAAGTAGTCTCGTCACAAATAATTTGTTGCGATGAGCCCATCACAGAAAGTTTTATATATATTTTTTTTACGACGGGCTCTTGGGCCCGTTGCAAATAGTTTTTGCGATGGGCCCGTCGCGAAAACGTTTATGTATATATAATACATATAATCGGAGGCTTATTTGCGACGGAGATGTTTCCCATCGCAAATAATTGTATTTGAGACGGGATCCCGTCGCAAATAGGCCATCAAAATTACCAAGAATTCCAGTAGTGTATGGTTGGTTTATGGGTTTTTCTTGAAGGGTAAATCATCCCCTAACTTGTATTTGAAACCCTTCGGCATTTATTGCCAGCCTTTGGCGTCTTGGGGATGTCGCTTAAGGAAAAGTAATGACTCGTTGTACTCTCAAGACAATGAGAATTGGTGGGTCATTACAAATGGTATCAGCTTGTTCGGTCTTTGCCTAACAAGTGGTCATCGATGTTCTTGGTCTTGGAGTTGAAATTCATTCTTGTCTATTCCTTGGGTCGCAATCTTAGACAAGAGTAGGATTGTCGGAACTTGAAATGTATAGCATAAAAGGACGTAGCTAACCTTTTTATGTTGAACTTCAAGTTACCAGGGTGTTGGGTACATAAGTGTTTTGGATACACTTCTATAATGTTGGAAATCTCATTTTCATGGGTTTAGCCAATGAGATGAGCATGACATACATTGTAGAGGAATGAATTCCCACTAGGATTGCATATCTCATGGCTAGGGATGAGTTATGATTTTGTGCAAAGATGTAAATTTTTGGAAAATGCAGAATTGATTTTCAAATGAAAGATTTTGAAAAGTAGATATTTGGTGTATTTTGAAAATGGTTTAATTTTCAAAAGCATGAGGAATGTTTTCAAAAATGTTTGAACATGGAAAAATGGTTGTTCTGAGAACAATGTTGTGATAGAATTTGAATTCTAAGCCATCAGTTGCTATAGAGTGAGATTGACAGAGTTTTTTGTTGGTTTAGAAAATGGCACCCAGTAGGAATCGTCGGAACCAACCCGAAGAAGCTGTGGAAAATGTGGTTGCACCTGAACCACGTGTGAACCAAGAGATGGTTCAGAGTATTGTCCAATATTTTCAATCTATGGATATGGGGAACCGGAGGAATGAACCAAGGCATGTGGATCATACCATCCAGTTCATGAAGAAAAATCCACCGAACTTTCGGGGTGATGCTGAACCCGAAAAGGCGGAGGTGTGGCTAAGTAGGATGAATCGTATCTTCGGTTTCATCGACACACCAGTAGAACTGAAAGTAAAGTTAGTGACATATATGATCTAGGATCTTGCACGTCAATGGTGGGATTTAGCGATGCATGCTAAATTGGACGAAGCCCTTACGTGGGAGGATTTTGAAGAATTGTTCAACAAATAATTCTATCCTCACACATTCAAGATCCAGAAAACAACAGACTTCTTCAGCTTGAAGTAGTAGAGCCTCTCTGTAATAGATTATGTGGCTAAGTTCATGAGTTTAGTCCGTTTTGTACCAGAGGTTGCGGCAAGTGCATCGTTGAAGGCATGCATCTTCTAATCGGGGCTAAGGCAGGAGATTCAATCAAATATTGCGGTGATCTGTATTACGGATTATACAGAGATGGGGAACAGAGCAACTGTTGTTGAACGTGATATTTCAGGATCTTTAGGAAGAGGAATGATGATACCTATGGGAAACGGTGGGAACTCAGCCGTTGGGAACAAGAGGAAAAGGGATACCTATTTCCACGGTGTGAGTGAAAATCAGAACCAGATGACTGGATCAGTGAACCTTCCTCCATGACCCTAGAGAAAAGAAGGTTGCTTTCAATGTGGTTCGACTGACCACATAAAGAGAGAATGTACGACATAACCTAGAGCATGTCATAATTGCAAGAATATGGGGCATCTACAACGCTATTGTAGGAATGCTCTGAGGTCGAGTGCACGTGACACTTCCTAGGCATCGCAAGCATCGTATGCTTCGACAGGACGAGGACAGCATAATCAGTCTAGCCAGTACCCATGGTGGTTCTCGAAATACTATGAATCCTCAAGCAGGGCAATTTTAACAAGGCAACAAGGAAAGCAGTGCAGCGACAAAGAAATTGTATGGAGCTGAGCATATGATGGTCGATGATCAGGCTGGACCATCTACAGTGAGAGGTACAATTCTTTTGAATTCTACCCTTGTGCAAGTGCTCTTTGATACTGGTGTATCGCATTCCTTCATTTCTTCTAGTGCTGTTGACTTGCTATGTTTAAAACTGGAAATGATGCCTTCTATTTTGAAACTGCAAACTCCTCTTGGTGAAAGAGAACATCAAGCCTTTGTGTGTAGAGCATGTTCTATAAATGTTGATGGATCTGAGTTAAAATGGGACTTCTCAATGTTGGACATGGATGTCTATGACATAATCTTGGGTATGGATTGGTTGATGATGTTTAAGACTCACATAGACTGTTATAGGAGAACAATTAGTTTCAAGACTGAGGATGGCATCGACCATATCTTTAGAGGAGAGAGGATGGTAAATAAAGATGCAAAGAGCTTTTTGTCACCAATAGTGGGAATGATTTCTTACCAACTGGAAGCGTTGACTTTGGCATCAATGGAAGAGATTGAGGAAAATATTTTTCCATCTTTTGTGGATAAATTTCCAGATGTCTTTCCCAGTAACTTCTTAGGGTTACCACCTCTAAGGGAAGTGGAGTTTACGATTGATCTCCTTCTGGGGACCAGTCCTATTTCCCTTCCGTCTTATAGGATGGAACCAACAGAGTTACGGGAATTGAAAGTGCAGTTAGAGAAGCTGGAAAGCAAGGTTTTCATTCACCCAAGTACTTCTCCATGGACAGCACCGGTGTTGTTTGTAAAGAAGGAAGATGGAACTCTTCGGCTGTGTATTGATTATCATAAGCTTAACCAAGTTACGATAAAGAATAGATATCCACTTCCACGCATTTATGATCTATTTGATCAATTAAGGGGAGTTCATTGGTTCTCCAAGATTGAATTGCAATCAGGATATCACCAATTGTGAGTTTTTAAGGAGGATATTCCAAAGACATCTTTCAGAAGCAGATATGGCCACTATGAATATGTCTTTATGCCTTTCGGTTTAACGAATGCACCGGTGGTCTTCATGGCTTTTATGAATCAGATATTTCAGTGATATCTAGATTCTTTTGTTGTGGTGTTTTTGGATGATATCTTGGTGTATTCAAAGACAAGGGTTGATCATGAGGAGCACCTGGAAACAGTGTTACAAATCTTGAGAGATCATCGTTTGTATGCCAAATTATCAAAGTGTGATTTTTGGATACAGGAAGTACATTTCCTTAGCCATGTCATTTCTAAGAAAGGCATTTCTGTTGATCCTGAAAAGATAGAAGTTGTTATCTCATGGCAACCACTAAAGAATGTGTTCGAGATAAGAAGTTTTCTTGGTCTATCTGGTTACTACCGACGCTTTGTGCATGATTTCTCACAACTAGCTTCACCAATGACAGCTCTGACTAAGAAGAATGCTCTCTTCCAATGGACGGAAGAATGTCAGACGTCTTTCTAGGAACTGAAGGTTTCACTTACATCGGCACCTATCTTGATCTTTCCAAAATCAGGACAGGGGTATGTAGTGTATTGTGATGCTTCAGGATCAGGTTTGGGTTGTCTTCTTATTCAAAGAGATCATGTGGGTTCTTATGGCTCAAGTAAGTTGAGGGTGCATGAGAAGAATTACCCAACACATGATTTGGAGTTAGCTGCAGTCATCCATGCTTTGAAAACATGGAGAGATTATCTCTTTGGTGAGAAATTCATTCTGTTTACGGATCACAAAATCTTGAAACACATTTTCTCACAGCGATATTTAAATCTGAGGCAAAGGATATTGATGAAGTATCTCCAAATGTTTGACTTTGACTTTATGTACACACTAGGAAAAAGAAATTTGATGGCGGATGCATTGAGTAGAAAATCATATACTCAGTTGGAAAAAGAAGCTTCAGATGAATGGCATTTAATTTTGGTCTTAGCCGACATGCATATGGAATGTGAAGATTGAGGTGATGTTGCGGTTTTCTTTTCAGCTACGCTTGTTCCTGATTTGGTAAAAATGGTCAAAGAGGCACAAATATCTGATGCATAATGTCTAGTTGTAAGTTAAAAACTCAATGGTGGGGAGACCATTGATGGCTGGAAACTTTATGGGGGTTCAGTTTTGTGTTTCAGAGATTGGATGGTTGTACCTATGGTTTGTCAGGAACAACTCCTTCATGCTTATCACCATTCAAGATGGGATGTACACTCAGGTACACAAAAGATGTATAAGGCATTGAAGGCACAGTTTTGGTGGAGAGACATGAAAAGGAAGGTGGCCGAGTTCGTCTCACGGTGCTTAACTTGTCAGCAGGTTAAAGCAGAGCATCAGAGACCAGCTAGTATGTTATAATCTTTACCTATCCTTGTGTGGAAATGGGATCATATAACAAT
This sequence comes from Viscum album, assembly GCA_963277665.1. NCBI lineage: Eukaryota > Viridiplantae > Streptophyta > Magnoliopsida > Santalales > Viscaceae > Viscum > Viscum album. The sequence continues at coordinate 1,068,466,447 of OY728121.1, read as the reverse complement.
GGATTTTGTTACAGGTATTCCAAGAACGGTCCGGAAACACGATGCCATTTGGGTGATAGTGGATCATCTAACCAAGTGGGCCCATTTTATCCCTATTTGTGAAACTCATACGGTGGAAGATCTTTCAAAAATCTATATCTGAAAAGTGGTAAAGAGGCATGGTGTACTAGTGTCTATAGTCTCAGATAGAGATCTGAGGTTCACATCTCATTTCTGGACATCTTTACAACAAGCCCTTGGGACTCAGTTGACTATAAGCACGGCATATCATCCTCAGACGGATGGGAAATCTGAGCGAACAATACAAAATTTGGAAGATATGTTTCGGGATTGTGTAATGGATTTTGGTGGATCATGGGAGGATAATATACCCTTAGTGGAGTTCTCATACAATAACATCTATTAAGACTCGATACGCATGGCTCTGTTTGAAGAATTGTATGGGTGTCCTTGTCGTTCTCTAATATGCTGGGTGGAAATGGGTGAAACTTCACTAGTCAGGTCGAGCCTTGTCCAAGAAACAATGGAGAAGATTCAGTTGATTAGAAAGATGATTGAGACGGTTCAGAGTCATCAGAAATCTTATGCAAATCACCGTCGAAGACTTTTTTCATTCGTTGTGGGTGATCATGTCTTCTTGAGGATTTATCCAAGGCTTGGACATCGTCATTTCGGGAAGCAGGGAAAGTTATCTCCTAGATACATTGGCCCTTTTGAGATACTAGAACGGGTTGGAGATGTGGCATATCGGTTGGCATTACCACCATGGTTTAGTTCGGTGCATAATGTGTTCCATGTATCTTAATTGAAAAAGTATCAGCCTGATCTTGACCATGTGATCAGATGGGATCATGTTGACCTAGAGTCGGATGATTTGTTGATACATATCCCAGTACTAATTGTGGATAGGCAAGAGAAAGTCTTTCATGGTAAAATCATCGGTCTAGTGCGGGTTTTATGGCAGCATGGTCAGATTCATGAGGAGACTTGGGAACGTGAGAAGGAAATGAAAGATTAGTGGCCGAAACTCTTTATGTTGGGTGAATGTTTTCTAATTTCCGAGGACGGAAAGACCAATGGTGGGGAGAATGTAGTACCCCCGGTTTCTAGTATGTATCCCTTTCTTGATGATTTTAATGGTTTTAAAGTTAAGAGTGATGAATGGGAGAGTCGGGAGAACGTTGAATGATGTTTTGAGGCAAAGGGGAAGTCACACGGGCGGCGCACGGTTTGTATAAATTGTGCGGCAAAATCGTGCGTAGTTGGTCTTGGAGGTAGTAGCTTTCGCATGGGTGGTGCATGGTTTGTCTAAACATGTGGCCAAACTGTGCGAGAAGGGCGGTCGAGGCAGTAGCAAACGCACGGTTAGTGCATGGTTTCTTAAACCATGCGAACTAACCGTGCGGGCACTTAAATGAGATCCTTAAATTGTGGATCTCACTCGTTTTTGCCCCTAAGCATCTCGTTTAAGCTCCTAAGAGGACCTAACTCAGAATTTTGGTTCTCCTAAGGTCAAGGAGGGTTCTTCCATCGTTCCGGAGGTGATCCAAAGGCTTCTCTTGGCGAATCAAAGCTAGATTATTGAGGTATGTGATAGTTCTTTCTTGGTTTCATAGATCTACTTAGATCTACTTATCCTCTTCTATCGGTTTCTTAGATCTACGCCCGTTATGGGTAGATCTAAGTGTGTGGATGCCAAATATGATGAGATTTGGTCTTGGTTGTGTTAGGAGAAGAGATCTAAGGGGGATCCTTGGTGAATCAGCCCGGTTTTCTTGAGCATTTTTCGACCGTCGTGCTTTTAGTCAAAACCTTTGAGGTAGGTGGCTTCACCCTCAACTCCTCTTGTTAGAATTTATTGGCTTGGATTCAAATTTGTTTGTTTGAATGAAATTTATTGTGAAAAGAATGGAATAAATCTTCTTTAGTGATGATTTATGGTTTTAGTGAAATTGTGAAATCATGGTGAATTATTTTGCAAAGTTATTTGGCTTCTTGAATTTAAAATGTTGATCTTAAATTATGGATTTTCTGGTATTGTAAAGGGTTTGATGGAAAATGGGTTTTAAATAAAAAGGGTGTTTTATTGAAATGGGTTGAGATTGAAATGACTTTGATGGAATTGGTTTTCAATAAAATGGGTGTTTTATTGAAATGGTTTGGAACGGAAATAGTTTTCAATAAAAAGGTGTTTTTATTGAAAAGATTTTTGGGAATGTGTGGTGTGTGTTCATATTGCATTGTACGAGGATTGGTTGAAATATGACCTTGTACTTGATGCAAAACGTTTAATGGAACATGGTAACTATATGTACGAGGCTTGGTTGAAATATGACCTTGTACTCGGTGCCAAAGGTGTAATGGCACATGGGAAACAATTACCTTGTGACGACTTGGTAGATCGATGAGAAACCGCTCATGAGTATGGAACTGTCATAACGAAGCATGTATGGTTGATTTCACAGGTTTGTGAAATGGTTGGGTATGCTAAAACGGGATGTTTGTGAAATGGTTGGGTATGCCAAAAAGTGATGTTTGTGAAATGGTTGGGTATGCCAAAAAGGGTTTTTGTGAAATGGTCCTAAAGCTTGATTGGTTATTTTTCTGGAAAAATGACTTGTTGGAAAAATGGTTTCAATTGCTCTTGGATGCTTTGGGTTACGAATGGTTTTGGAAACTTGTTTATATTTAGTTATAAACTGATTTCAAGAAAGTGTTTTATATAAACTGTTTTTATATAATTGTTTCTAACTCTTCTATCCTAGTGGTGTGAGTAGGTAATTCATTGGGGAAAACCTACTGAGTTTTATACTCACCCTTGTCTTGGCACGTTGGTGCTTTTGCAGATGTTGTATTCCGAGAAATAGGTAAAGGTAAATCATCTCATTACTAGGGGTTCGTAGTGATGCTTGGGAGATGTGGTGGTGTGTGGTGCGTGGAGCTCGGTGTGGAGCCGTGGAGTGTGTCTTGGCTTGTTTTGGTCTTTTTTTATTCTTCCTCTTAGTACTATGATGTTGTGTTGGTTATGTATTGGTTTGTGGAATAGTGTAGTTCTCTTTTTGTAATGCATGATATAAGGACCCGACCTTAAAACATTACTTAATATTGAATTAAATGAATAATTCACATTGAGGATCTTTTCAGGTTTAGAGTTTTAGAGAATTAGGACATAACTATTACATCTCAAAAGATTACAAAGTAGACACTCCTACTTAGTTTCCATTTTTTTCACAAAATAAAAACTCTTAAAAAGAAACATATATAGTTCCATGTTCTAGATAGCATGTCTTTCCTTGATCTCATCCTTGACCAAATTCATCTTTAAGTCCTGTGGAAAACATTTCAAAAAAACTTGGGATGATCATAAAAAGCTCAGTAAGGGATATAAAAAAATAAGGAAAGAAAACATTAGTCCATGTATACATAAGAATCAATGAAATAATAATTTACTCATAAAACATAAGCGCTTCAACATACCTCATGAAATCATAAGATTTATGAATAACTCATAGAAATAATAATACATAAAGGTAACTTGAGGAATTCATAACATTCTTACGTAGGGAGTAACCCTCATGGTTACGTTTGGAATACCCATCACAGTATATTCCCTAAATCTCTTCGAAGAAACCTTAGCGTTTAACTCCTTCACGTTACCCAATGCATTGGAGAGATATCAAGGGCTCACCCACCCTTAGTTTATCACGGAACCACCCGTCTTCACAAACAATTCCCAAAAACCATAACATAATTGTATCACATAAAACATGCATAAAGGAAATATAACATTTCCACATTTCAATCACAAGATATCAATACAACACATTTATATAATCAAAACATTATCAAAACCATTTTCAATACCAAAATAAATAAAAGAGCATATGGTATTTATTTTCCTTTTAAAAACATTACGGCTTGTTAAGGAAACCAAAGATAAAATAATACTCATGGCGGTGGAAAGGTCGTTGTCACCGCGTACGTTAAAAAGAAACATACTTTTTATCGTTTAGTAAAATTATTCGTAGAGAAAAGATTCATTTTGAATAAAAGAAAAATTCAAAGGGGTTTATACATCGTATAAAATAAAGTTGTGTATAAAACAAAATATGCCTCAATGAAAGGAGATTGAGACGAAGTCCCGTACAAAGACGGTATCCTTAGATTAAGGATAAATCAATTATGTAATTATGTGTGACAAATATAAATACACCCAATATAAGTGGATATTAAGTGTAAAATAATAATATGTCATTCACACATATTCATATCATGTCATAATAAATAATTATAGGTTTAACCCAAAGAATTGAAATTGGGTTAATAAGTTCCCTTATAAAAATTTGACAGCCTAACGACGTACTTTAAAATTCAGAAAATGAGTTGATGAGAGAGAAAAAGGATATCTCGTCACTTGGACATAAAATTTACATCAATATGGATATATAAGAACATATTCCAACCTAATAATATGTAAATTAAAAGACATAACAAAAAGAAGTCTTTTAAAAAGTGGAGGGTGAAAGGTTCCCTTACCGAATTGGGTAACTTCCGAAACGTACACCCCATGAAAGAAGGGTCATAAAATGAATATGTAAATACCCATAAATTAAGTATATTACACAAATAATACAATAATGGGAAGTACATACACCACTCAAAAGGAAATAGTGGCTAATGTAGCATGAATCTCACGGGAACAAAAAGTGAGGTAAAAACTCCTTACCTCGTTGTAATAACTCGAGTCGTATGACCAAAATATAATAAGCACAAAATGAATCAAAGAATACCATGAAAATATAGTCGTGATAATATATATCAAATGGTAGTACACAATACACCACATTCAATAAATAAGTGGCAAACAATAGAAATCTCACGAAATTAAAAGTGAGATAAGAAATCCTTTACGAAAATTCGGTAGCCTAACGACGCCACTTAAAACTTCCAAAAATTGATTGATGACATAAAATAGGGTATCTAATCACATGAACATAAAAATTACAGTAATATTAATATAAAAGAACATCCCCCAACATAAGAAATAGGAGCTTAAAATAAGTGACATAAAAGAGAGTACTTAAAAAGAAAGAGAGAGAGGTAGGATCCCTTACCTCAAGTCCGACTTGTCTTGTTCGTTTCTTTATATTCATGAATAATAAACTTTGGTAAATTTATAATTTCTTAAGGACCTCCTTTAAAGTTCATTATTCAATTCATATCACATATTATAATGTTATAATAATTAGTTAATTATGTGATTTCATATTAGACGTTTTTGTCGATGTTCGGTACATGAGTCAAAAATGAACTTGTTGGAAAAGAATTTTACATATAGTTATAGGTACATCATCTCCAGAATAGTATCAATGATTTAAATATCATATATATCCAGTATATATTCATTTAATACTATTCCATAACATTTGGAGATAAAAAAATGAAATGCACCGTTCATGGAGACGGTAGGCCGTACATACGCATGAACGCTACTTTCATTTCTTTGTCATATTAATGGAATTAAAACTAAATGAGAGATATGTATATTATAATTCCAGAATGATATTCATCATTTAGATGTAATATATATCATATATTTCCATTATATATATGTACTTATAATAGTACATAACATTTGGAGATAAGAAATGAAATGCACCGTTCATGGAGACGGTAATCCGTACGTACGCATGAACGCTACTTTCATTTCTATTTCATAATTTAATGGAATGAAAACATAATGATACATAGTTATATTATAATTATAGTATAATATCATATATAACATAATTAACTCCATCCTTTATACATCCCACATATGGGATTAACGATTCAAATCACTTTGAGGGCGCGGTAGTCCGCACTTCCTAAAATGAAATTATCGCGTTTACCCATTATGGAAACCATAAAGGTATGGCATAAATGAAAAATACAGAAGCATAAGGAAAACATAAAAATAATATATATATCATATATAAATACAGTGACATATTAATGGCCACCATGAGAGGTGTTAAAAGAATATTGAACAATCATCGTTTTGTGAGGCAGTAATTCGCCACCCACAGAAACAGTATATTCTTTAACCATTAGATGGAGGCGTGTATAAGTGTAGCTCTAATACTTATCATAAAAACATCCTAGTATATTAAATATACTGGTGTTGTTACAAATTAAAGTAATAAAAAGAGTTTAGGGGGTTGTATAAGCAAAATAAAACAAAAGAACATAAGAGAAGACATTACCTTTAAATCGGATAACTCTTTTTGATTTGAGCCAAATGTTTCCTTGGGAAGAATTCTGCCCAAAGTGAGGCTTCTAGGAGTAAGAGAGGGATGTGGAGAGATAATATGAGCATAGGTTGGTCGAGCCAAGGGCTTGAGAGGTGTGGGTAAGGGGGTAGAGGTGGGGGGCTTTTATAAGAGGGAGGAGGGTCACTTTTGGAAAGTCTTGAAATGTTACTTTATTATAAAATGAGTTTCGGATTTTAAAGGTCCCACAATGATATATTTTGAGGATAAGGTGATAAGGGTTAGAAATTCACCCATAAAATAGGTTTTAGATAAGTTTAATTATTATATTTTACCTTATCTTTTCATTTTATTTAAATCGTTCATTAATGAAGTAATCACTACATCATCATGGTGTCATAAATAAATTTATTTATTTAATCACTACCACAAAACTGGGCAAGGCCAGCGCCACCCCTTTATTAGCGCTAACGAAAAAGCACTGATAAAGGGGGGGCCTTTATCAGTGCTCAAAAAAGCGCTGATAAAAGTACCCCTTTTTTAGCGCTTTTTTGTAGCGCCGATAAAGGCCCCCCTTTATCAGCACTTTTTTTTAGCGCTGATAAAGGGACCCCCTTTATCAGCGCTTTTTTAGTAGCGTTGATAAGGGGGGGCCTTTATCAGCGCTTTTTTTAAAAGCGTTGATAAAGGGTCGACTTCAAAAAAAATTAAAAAATATATTAATATATAAATATAGTTATATAGTTATATTGATATAAATATAATATATAATTTTTAAATATATTTTATATAAGTATAAATGTACATTTACACTTAATATACTTAATATATAAGATATTTAGTGAAAATGGATTCTTAAAAAATTAAAAAAATATTTTTAATTAATAATTTGATAATTATTATGGAGTAATAGTCATTTAATAACAATTTAAAGAATAAAAATTAAAAAAAATTAAAAAAAGATCCAAAATATGTTGAAAACGCAACTCAAACTTCAAACGGCCATAACTTTTGATCCGGGTGTCCGTTTGAGCTCTACCACATATCAAATCGAATCCTGCGATGAGCTCTACATCGCTATAATTGGGGAGAGCCCCGGTCAAGTGTTTTTCAAGGCCAAAAGAGGCCCATAAGGACTCCAAAACTGAGTTTTTTGTCGGGGTACCCATATTTTTTAACATTTTGTGGATTTTCAGCCTCGTTTAAGGGGGTATTATTGGCTTTTTTTGGTGGGGACTGAATTTATTCCAAGTTATTACATTCATATTGATATTATGTATTTGAAATTTCATCCTTTTTTATAATGCACTGCTATTTATAATCAAATATATAACTATATGTACAATTTTTTTATATATTCATACCTAAAAATTAAATTTTTTAAATAAATAATTAAACATATTTACATATAAAATATATTAGATTTATCTAAATAATAACTAATATCCATTTTATTTAAAATACCAATATATTAATATTTATATAACTACTATATATTAATATAACTATACATATATTAATATAATTATACATATATTTATATAACTATATGTATATATTAATATAATTATATATATATATATTAATATAACTATATCTATATATTAATATAACTATATATATTAATATAAATATATATTACTAAACGAATAAATATAACTAAATATATATATATAAATAAATAGATATATCATGAATAAGAGAACAAATCAATATAGGGTAGTGGCAAAGGCTTTAGGTGCGCAGGGGGGAGGTCTCGAGATCAAATCTGGGCGGAGGCACAGGTGCGCGCGCAAGGTTGATTTAAAGGGCTAGTGCTGATAAAGGGTGTAGGTGGTACGGGAGGGCGCTGGAGGTGCAGGAAAGTGCTAAGCACTGTAAAAATCCCCCCCGAGATTGGCAGTGTTTTTTTTAATTTTTTTATTTTTTTTTTATTTTTTTTTATTTTTTTTATTTTTATCAGCGCTAAAAAAAGCACTGATAAAAGGGGTCTTTATCAGCACTTTTTGGAGCGCTGATAAAGGGGACCCCCCCCCCATTATCTTCACTGGCTTTATCAGCGCTTTTCTAGCGTTGATAAAGGCCATTTTTAGCGCTGATAAAAGCCGTATTTGTAGTAGTGAATGTCTAAAAATTATAAAAAAATTACCATGATGTAGTAAATATTTTTATCTTTCTAATAAATATTTATAGTCTATGAGATAATTTATTTAAACAAAATTAAAATTGTTTTACTTAGGTGATACATACTTTGGTTATATGTTCCTTTCTTTAAAAATAATATGATAAAAGGTCACTATCACACTAAAGTGATTCCATGGGGTCCCAAAGTTGGCACAAGGCATCCCATGGTCGGACATGACTCAAAAAATAGAATTAAGACACATGGACAGGTAATTTTATATTATTATGATATTATTTTATTACCCTTAACTACCCGATTACTAATTAATCATGATAATTAAAGATAATTGTCGTTGTTACTATTCATAATGTCAAAAAAACAAGTCTTAATTACATAATTTGGAACTTCTGATTCCAAATATGGAATCCATTCTACCAAATTCCAAATGTAGAAATTTCAATAATTAATTTAAAAATAATTCTCATTGTCAAAACCAAAGACGGGTTTTTAAGAAGTAAAATCTATCAAAAGATTGATTTGTTTTTACATACAATTTAAAAGTGAAATTACATACAATGACCAATATTGTATTAAATTATAAAAACATAAATAAATTACACCTTAAAATCAATTAAAATTATAATCTAACTATATAAATAAATTGGATGAAAAGGCAGTTATGAATTAAAATGCAGTATTTTTCACTATTCATTAAAAATGAACATTTGTCAGAAAAATACCAAAAAATCACCCTAAGCTATATTTTATATTCCAAATTCAAAAATGATATCAATTTTATAAAATTAACAACATATAATTTGCATTAATTAATTTTATAATCAATTCCCGCTGTCAAAACAAATAGTGTGTTTTTAAGAAATAATATCTATTAAAATATTAACACTTGTTTATGTCCAATTTCAAAGTGAAATAAACTCCAATGACCACCATTGGATTAAATGGTAAAAATATATTTTAATTAAACTTTAAAACCAATTAAAAAGATAATCTAACCATATGAATAAATTAGATTAAAAGGGTGTTTTGAATTAAAATATAACATTTTTCATTAAAAATGAACTTTATCGGAAAATAGCAAAAATTTACACAAAGTAAATTTTGATGTCTTGATTCTAAAGAAGGATTTTATTTTGTCAAATATAACATATAAAAGTGACAAAAAGTAGATTTAAAAAGAGTTCTCCAACAAAAGGTTGTTAATCGACCTTTTAAAGAATATTAGAATATTTATTCTTAAAATTGGATTCATTTGCATTTTAAGCCTCTAACATTTATTGGATAAATGTAAAAATATTTAACAAACATATATAATCACTTTTTAGTTAGTTCTTTTCATTCCCACCATTACATCGGTTGGGAGTTTACTACCATTTACAATAATATTATTATATTATTAGTGTGCATTGTAAGATTTCAAAGAAACTCGTTGTTGTGTATTGGGTACGCCATCGAACATAGCATCCCCTTTAAAGTAATATTAATATTTTATTCACAAATATTAATAAATATGAAAATATAATATTCTTTATTTACCTGGGATGTTACATCCTTCCCCCCTTTTGGGAATTGCGACCTCACAATTTTAAAATTGGGATCAGAAACTTTATTGAAAGCCCCACATCGGAAAAGGAGTTAATAAAACTATCACTTTAAAAAAAGAAAGAGAAGTAAAATGGTCACCTGAGATAACCCATACTAGGATTCCATGAAAACATGGATATAGAAGAAAAAACAAACCATCAAGTTCTTATGGAGAGTGATAGAAAACATGTCTAGGAGAAAGTTAACCACCAGAAAATCACAAACTTGTGTTGGGTTAAATGGTATTTGATTCCTCAGTAGGAAAAGTTAACATAAAATTTTTTTGTTTTAAGTTACTTTTTATTGAGGAATTTATTTACGAGCTTAACTAAAAACATAAGGAAACATACTTACTTGTCATGAAGACTTTCAACTTTTACTAGATTTCTAACACAAACTCATTTTCCTCCAAATGATGAGTATTTAGGATGACTTGTTCACATTAAGAGTGATATAATCAACTTATAGAGAATCACCTAATCCACAAAAGAGAACTATATATTTCCCATATCTTAGGACCTTAACCAAAACCAAAAAGGTTAGTACAAGATCAGATAATCCCCAAAAAGGATAATCCTTTATAAAAAGAAAATCTATTTTTAATCTTCAAAATTTGTCCAACAAAACCCAAAGTTCAACAAAGACCATTCGATAAACAATTTTCCATAAAATTATTCAAAGTAAACCAAACTAATATTGAAACCAAAATCTTTGAAGGATTTAATCACATAGTCTTCCTAGGTAAATCTTAACATTTATCTCCAAATAACATCAGTTGCTCTTAAATTCTCATATTGAAAAGTAATTAACCTAATCATATATCCTCCATGATAGGTCAATAATTTCCTAGATAACCCAAAATCAACTTATTTCTTGATTCATAAAATCATCTAACTAAAAATAATTTGTCATACTAACCAGGGATTTCACGTAGTCCAGTGGTAGGTGATAAATACCAGTTGCACTTTGGTTGTGGGTTTGATTCCCACAGCTTCGTCCGACGCGACGGGTTGTCACATGGTCTACGTGTAGTCCCTTTTCAAAAACTATATAATTTTATAACATTCCCAAAAAGAGATAAATTCATCAAAAATAACCATAACATATTTTAACCTCAAGTTTATCTCATGATTTTCATTTTCCATCATAACATATAGTAACCCATAATTACCTCAAAAGTAAGGATCATATAAACCCTAATGGTTACCTTTATAATTATTACCTGAACTTCCGCATCGAGTTGGTTCTCTCGTACATGATGCATTAGAGAAATCACCAAGGTTCAAGTGGTTAATCATGACTCTTGATAGTTGGATTAGAATAACCACAAGATTTCTCATTGAATCCCCCATTTCATCCAGTCTCTTAATCAGAGAACCACCACAGTTTCCTTCAAACCGATTGTCACTTTGGTGCTTGCTAGATCCATCCATTTACTAAAACCAAAAATGTCAGTGTGAGTATATCAACAAAATCATCATCTACTAATGAGAAAGATAAACACTTAGATATACTTATCCAAGTTATCTCAAACTCATTCCAACTTTAAAAAATAACAATGACTCCATCTAATATACTAACCATTGTGGTTATACACAACTTGTCACTTATGCTTAAACAACACTCTAACCACTAAAGTTATCTAAACCGACCTTTGATACCAACTATAAGGACCCGGCCTTAAAACATTACTTAATATTGAATTAAATGAATAATTCACATTGAGGGTCTTTTCAGGTTTAGAGTTTTAGAGAATTAGGACATAACTACTACATCTCAAAAGATTACAAAGTAGACACTCCTACTCAGTTTCCATTTTTTCAGAAAATAAAAACTCTTAAAAAGAAACATATATAGTTCCATGTTTTAGATAGCATGTCTTTCCTTGATTCCATCCTTGACCTAATTCATCTTTAAGTCCTATGGAAAAAATTTCAAAAAAACTTGGGATGAGCATAAAAAGCTCAGTAAGGGATATAAAAAAATAAGGAAAGAAAACATTAGTCCATATATACATAAGAATCAATGAAATCATACTTTACTCATAAAACATAAGCGCTTCAACATACCTCATGAAATCATAATATTTATGAATAAATCATAGAAATCATAATACATAAAGGTAACTTGAGACATTTATAACATTCTTACGTAGGGAGTAACCCTCATGGTTACGTTTGGAATACCCATCACAGTATATTCCCTAAATCTCTTCGGAGAAACCTTAGTGTTTAACTCCTTCGCATTACCCAATGCATTGGAGAGCTATCTCAGGCTCACCCTCCCTTAGTTTATCATGGAACCACCCATCTTCACAAAAAATTCCCAATAACCATAACATAATCGTATCACATAAAACATGCATAAAGGAAACATAACATTTCCACATTTCAATCACAAGATATCAATACAACACATTAATATAATCAAAACATTATCAAAACCATTTTCAATACCAAAATACATAAAAGAGTATATGGTATTTATTTTCCTTTTAAAAACATTACAGCTTGTTAATGAAGCCAAAGATCAAATAATACTCACGGCGGCGGAAAGGCCGTTGTCACCGCGTACGTTAAAAAGAAACATACTTTTTGTCGTTTAGTAAAATGCTTCGTAGAGAAAAGATTCATTTTGAATAAAAGAAAAAGTAAAAGGGGTTTATACACCATATAAAATAAAGTTGTGTATAAAACAAAATATGCCTCAATGAAAGGATATTGAGACGAAGTCCCGTACAAAGACGGTATCCTTAGATTAAGGATAAATCAATTATGTAATTATGTGTGACAAATATAAATACACCCAATATAAGTGGATATTAAGTATAAAACAATCATATGTCATTCACACATATTCATATCATGTCATAATAAAGAAGTACAGGTTTAACCCAAAGAATTTAAATTGGGTTAAGAAGTTCCCTTATAAAAATTCGACAGCCTAACAACGTCACTTTTAAATTCAGAAAATGAGTTGATGAGAGAGAAAAAGGATATCTCATCACTTGGACATAAAATTTACATCAATATGTATATATAATAACATATCCCAACCTAATAATATGTAAATTAGAAGATATGACAAAAATAAGTCTTTTAAAAAGTGGAGGGTGAAAGGTTCCCTTACCGAATTGGGTAACTTCCGAAACGTACACCCCATGAAAGAAGGGCCATACAATGAATATGTAAATACCCATAAATTAAATTATATTACACAAATAATACAATAATGGGAATTAAATACACCACTTAAAAGGAAATAGTGTCGAATGTAGCATGAATCTCATGGGAACAAAAAGTGAGGTAAAAACTCCTTACCTTGTTGTAATAAATCGAGTCGTATAACCAAAAGATAATAAGCACAAAATGAATCAAAGAATTCCCTGAAAATATAGTCATGATAATATATATCAAATGGTAGTACACAATACACCAAATGCAATAAATAAGTGGCGAATAATATAAATCTCACGGAATTAAAAGTGAGATAAGAAATCCCTTACGAAAATTCGGCAGCCTAACGACGCCACTTAAAACTTCAAAAAATGGATTGATGACATCAAATAGGGTCTCTAATCATATGAACATAAAAAGTACAGTAATATGAATATAAAATAACATCCCACAACATAAGAAATAGGAGCTTAAAATAAGTGACATAAAAGAGAGTACTTAAAAAGAAAGAGAGAGAGGTAGGATCCCTTACCTCAAGTCTGACTTGTCTTGTTCGTTTATTTATATTTCTGAATAATAAACTTTGGTCAATTTATAATTGCTTAAGGACCTACTTTAAAGTTCATTATTCAATTCATATCACATATTATAATGTTATAATAATTAGTTAATTATGTGAGTTCATATCAAACATTTTTGTCGATGTTCGGTACATGAGTCAAAAATGAACTTGTTGGAAAAGAATTTTCCATGTAGTTATAGGTACATCATCTCAAGAATAGTATTAATGATTTAAATATAATATATATCCAGTATATATTCATTTCATACTATTCCATAACATTGGGAGATGAAAAAAATGAAATGCACCGTTCATGGAGACGGTAGGTCGTACGTACGCATGAACGCTACTTTCATTTCTTTGTCATATTAATGGAATTAAAAATAAATGATAGATATATATATTATAATTCCAGAATGATATTAATCATTTATATGTAATATATATCATATATTTCCATTATATATATGTACTTATAATTGTACATAACATTTGGAGATAATAAATGAAACACACCATTCATGGAGACGGTAATCCGTACGTACGCATGAACGCTACTTTCATTTCTATTTCATAATTTAATGGAATAAAAACATAATGATACATAGGTATATTATAATTACAGTATAATATCATATATAACATAATTAACTCTATCCTTTATGCATCCCACATATGGAATTAACGATTCAAATCACTTTGAGGGGGCGGTAGTCCGCACTTCCTAAAATGAAATTATCGTGTTTACCCATTATGGAAACCATAAAGGTATGGCATAAATGAAAAATAAATATGCATAAGTAAAACATAAAAATAATATATATATCATATATAAATACAGTGACATATTAATGGACACCATGAGAGGTGTTAAAATAAGATTGAACAATCATCGTTTCGTGAGGCAGTAATTTGCCACCCACAGAAACAATATGTTTTTTAACCATTAGATGGAGGTGTGTATAAGTGTAGCTCGAATACTTATCATAAAAACATCCTAGTATATTAAAAATACTGGTTTTATTACAAAGTAAAGGAATAAAAAGAGTTTAGGGGGCTGGATAAGCAAAATAAAATAAAAGAACATAAGAGAAAACATTACCTTTAAATCGGGTAACTCTTTTTGATTTGAGCCAACGGCTTCCTTGGTAAGACTTATGCCTAAAGTGAGGCTTCTAGGAGTAAGATAGGGATGTTGAGAGATAATATGATCTTAGGTTGGTCGATCCAAGGGCTTGAGAGGTGGGGGTAAGGGGGTAGAGGTGGAGGGCTTTTATAAGAGGGAGGAGGGTCACTTTTGGAAAGTCTTGAAATGTTTCTTTATTATAAAATGAGTTTCGGATTTTAAAGGTCCCAAAATGATATATTTTTAGGATAAGGTGATAAGGGTTAGAAATCCACCCATCCAATAGGTTTTATACAAGTGTAATTCTTATATTTTACCTTATCTTTTCATTTTATTTAAATCATTCATTAATAAGGTAATCAATGCATCATCATGGTGTTATAAATAAATTTATTTATTTAATGTATAAAAATTATAAAAAAATTACCATGATGTAGTAAATATTTTTATCTTTTTAATGAATATTTATAGTCTAATAGATAATTTATGTAAACAAAATTAAAATTGTTTTACTTAGGTGATACATACTTTGGTTATATTTTCCTTTCTTTAAAAATAATATGATAAAAGGTCACTATCACACTAAAGTGATTTCATGGGGTCCCAAAGTTGGCACAAGGAATATCATGGTCTTACATGACTAAAAAAATAGAATTAAGATGCATGGATGGGTAATTTTGTATTATTATGATATTATTTTATTACCCATAACTACCTGATTACTAATTAATCATGATAATTAAAGATAATCGTCGTCATTACTATTCATAATGTCAAAAATTCAAGAGTCTTAATTACATAATTTGGACTTTCTGATTCCAAATATGGAATCCATTATACCAAATTCCAAATGCAGAAATTGCAGTAATTAATTTAAAAATAATTCTCGTTGTCAAAACCAAAGACGGGTAAAATCTATCAAAAGATTGATTTGTTTTTACATACAATTTAAAAGTGAAATTACATACAATGACCAAAATTGTATTAAATGATAAAAACATAATTAAATTACACCTTAAAACCAATTAAAATGACAATCTAACTATATAAATAAATTGGATGAAAAGGCAGTTTTGAATTAAAATGCAGTATTTTTCACTATTCATTAAAAATGAACATTTGTCAGAAAAATACCAAAAATTCACCCTAAGATATATTTGATATTCCAAATTCAAAAATGATATCAATTTTACAAAATTAAAAACATATAAGTTTCATTGATTAATTTTATAATCAATCCCCGCTGTCAAAACAAATAGTGTGTTTTTAAGAAATAATATCTATTAAAAGATTGACACTTGTTTATGTCCAATTGCAAAGTGAAATCAACTCCAATGACCACCATTGGATTAAATGGTAAAAATATATTTTAATTACACTTTAAAACCAATTAAAAAGATAATCTAACCATATAAATAAATTAGATTAAAAGAATGTTTTGAATTAAAATACAACATTTTTCATTAAAAATGAACTTTATCGGAAAATAAAAAAAAATTACACAAAGTAAATTTTGATGTCTTGATTCTAAAGAAGGATTTTATTTTGTCAAATATAACATATAAAAGTGACAAAAATTATATTTAAAAAGGTTTCGTCATCAAAAGGTTGTTAATCGACCTTTTAAAGAATATTAGAATATTTATTCTTAAAATTGGATTCATTTGCATTTTAAGCCTCTAACATTTATTGGATAAATGTAAAAATATTTAAAAAACATATATAATCACTTTTTAGTTAGTTCTATTCATTCCCGTCATTACATCGGCTAGGCGTTTACTACCATTTACAATAATATTATTATATTATTAATGTGCATCGTAAGATTTCAAAGAAACTCGTTGTTGCGTATTGGGTACGCCATCGAACATAGCATCCTCTTTAAATTAATATTAATATTTTATTCACAAATATTAATAAATATGAAAATGTAATATTCTTTATTTACCTAGGATGTTACACATGAGGTGGTTGTTTCATTAACATGAATCATATAGTGGTTGTTAGAGATGTTATGGTTGGTTTATGGGTTTTTCTTAAAGGGTAAATCGTCCCCCAACTTGTATTTGAAACCCTTTGTCATTTATTGTCAGCCTTTGGCATCTTAGGGATGTCGCTTAAGGCCAAGTAATGACTCGTTGTACTCTCAAGCCAATGAGAATTGGCGGGTCATTACAGTTGGCACATGGTCCACTAGGCTAGTATTGTAGAGACTTTGGCTGGGTGAATAATTGGGGGTAGAAGAGTAAGAATATTTAGAAGCACCAGAGGTGGACTAGGTGGATTCAGACTATGGTGTGTATACAATAGTGGATCCAGGATAGGTGGTTCATGCATGTTTTACCCATGGAATGGTGGAAATTAAATTATGAGGTGGAGGGTCTGATTTTTCTACAAAAATTTTCTTATCCTGAGACTCTACTGTGTGGTCAGTAGGCTATGATGTGGAGGGTCTGATTTTTCTAGTTGTTTCATAATTTACTATCAATATGTTATATAGCTATATGGAGTGTCCAACCATGAAACCACCACTGAGAGTTACACGTAACCATTTATACTGTATAAGGTTTTAAATATCACATTATATAAAGTGTTATGACGTTGGTTTCAATATAAAATGTTTTTTAACCTACTATACAATACTTACATTGACATATGTGATAGTTTGTCCATTATAGCCACTGTTTGTTGGTTCTGTAGTTTTTCCCTGCAATAGCATTATAACAATATTTAGTCATGACAACATAAAATGTATTAGTTCAATAACATAAATAAATAATAACAATGTAGTACCAATTCTACAGTCTCTTGATTTCTGATTTTGCACCGGTTTTTTATGTGTTTTCTTGCCCGCTCTAGACAACTTTTCAGCCTGTCACCGCCTTTCCTTTTATCCTTTTTCTTAAATGATATTTTAGACTGTTGTAGACCTTGGTTGTTAGCTTCTTGTTTACTGCATTTTGAGGGTATATTCTTTTTGGCATCATGCAATTCTCTGGCATAATTGTTCAAATTTTACATTTCAATTCTATATCCTTGTTCAAACTCACAGGATTCTGTTACAAGCTTTATTTCCATTCATTCCAATTGTTGGTAACATTGAGCTTTTCTTGCTACCATATCCTCTTCAATGTGATTAACTATGATGTTTTCCAACTAGATGTCACGGGCATGTCTTGTCCATCTCTTACAGATGTACAACTCTGGAAAGGATTGCACGTACAACCTTTCTAATATTTTCAATGCATGACAACACAAATAGCCATAACTTTCAAATTTCAGACAAGTACAACCAATTCTGACAGGTGACTGTTGGTACACTTCTACTCTTAAGACATTTGACGAACCTTTCATTGTCGTAAGATACCATTTTGGGGAAACAGTTTCATTACAAGACTTAAGGCAACAAGCACCACATAGTTGGTGTTCATGCTGAAAAAGATCAAATATTTTTTGAGTGTACAAATGACTTGCTTGAACCATGATCGGATGATATGGAAAATGATTGTGTGGTAGCTTTTCCCTTCCATCAAATTCAGCTTTCATTTCTCGATACCGATTCTTCTCCAACACACTCTCAAATTTTTGGAAGAATTCCAGGACACTGAGTTTACGATTTAAATGATCCTTTAATACACCATTGAAACTTTCACTTAACTGTGTGCTTCGAATTCCTAATGTCAATGCAGTTTTCATAAAACAATGAGCCCATTTTTCTTTGAATTTGTACATATCTTCTATCCATCTTGAATTTGTATCACTGCAATGTAGTCGGATTTCTTTCCATATTGTTTCAAATTTTGAAATCTCTGCAACGCCATACATGCATTTTTTCAATTTTTCCAACACTGTCGAGTCATCTTTCTTTACACGGGCCAAGTGTTTCATGCCATTTTGCATTAGGTGTCAGGTGCATAGGTCATGTCTTGTTGTAGGTAGTGTCAAACCAATTGCTTTAGACATAGCTGCATCTTGATTTGTGAAAATTGTCTTTGGATGTTTGCCTCCATGAAAATCAACAAATCTATTAAACAACCAACTAAATGAGTCTGCAGTCTCATCATATAACAATGTTTCACAAAAAATTACAATCTCCTTATGATGATTTATACCTACAAACACTCCCAAAGGCTTAAAATCCTTGTTTGTGTTGAAGGTAGTGTCAAACACAACAACGTCTCTAAAATGCTCTTAATCAACCTTCATTCTCGGTTGAATTCAAAAAATGTTGCTAATTTGACCACACATGTCAAGTTGCACTGAGTATACGAATGACGTGTTATCTCTTGATTGCTTCTCTAGGTATTGTAACATACCATCAACATCACATAGTTGCAACTCTCTTTGTCTTTTGGACCGTAGATAATTTAGTTGGTCCACTCGTGTATATCCAAGACTCGCAGGGCCACCTGCAATAACTATTGCAAGTGAAAACGAATCACTGGGCTTCAGACCAACTTTGTCATTAACATCCAACTCGATACCTTCTGTATCACTGATGCATCTTTGTGACCTCATGAAATGCATGGTCTTGGGAGCATGTAAATGATGGTTATGCTCCTCAACAAATTGTGTAAACTCATACTGGTTACTGGACATGTAGAGAACTCCATTCGTGCTGGACAATTAGTCCTTGTTTCTGCACATGGCTTTTTGACATTGACATCACGTTTGTCTGCTCTTCGACATCCTTCTTTGCTATAGTATACAATGTGGATGTTACCAAACTTTTTTCATTTTTATGTTTGTTAACATACCGTTTCCGTACACTGAAACCAACAATGCCTTCATAAGCAACATAAAATGAATAAGCATCTGAATCTGATTTAAAAGTCATCCCAATACTTGGTCTCCATGTACTGCTTTCTTTAGAAATGTTTTCACATAGGGTGATTTCTTCTGAATTTGGGACTTCGTCTCTCTTGATGCTAATTTCTACACTGCTTTTTGAGTTTGTAATGTCCACACTGCTATGCTTTGTAACGTAGCAATCAAACAAAATTTGAACAACATTTAAATCAAATGAATTTATGGCCTCTGCACCTTGTAGAGCATTCAGATTCAGGCCCCTTGTTGTCATTCCGTGATGTACAATTTTTCTGCACAAAGTGTTAGATCACAATTGTCTATAATTTGTTTAATGGTGTTTCCTTTGGATATAGTGGAAATTCCCATTGGAAATTGGAGTTGCAAATTCAAACTACTATTTTCCACTGGAAATTCGCACTGCAAATTCGTACCGCCAATTCGCACTGCAAATTTGCACTGCAAATTCACACTGGAAATTCTCATTGGAAATTGCAGTTGCAAATTCACAGTAGTAACTCTTAGTTGAAATTCGCACTGGAAATTCGCATTGCAAATTCTCATTGGAAAATTTTCAGTGGAAATTCTCATTGGACTTTCCCATTGGAAAATTTCCATTAAAAATCCCAGTTCTCTTCTTCGAATCTTTTGAAATTTGGAACTTGGAATTTCAATTGTCAATTCATAGTGAAATTTTGCAATAGAGATGTCAACGTATAATTTGAACTGTGATTTCATGATGTTCTTTCTAACAGAGAAAAGGACTAGCAGAATCCCGAACCTTGATGGGAACGCCTCCTGCAAACTGCTACGCTCTTGGAAAGAGTTTCTGAAAATGCGTCCTGCAACTGCTGCGTCAACACACTTCCTGTGAACGAATCTTCAGAAAGCCCCAAATGTGCACGGTTTATTGTCGCCCCTTGTGAACGAAAACTGCAAATGGCGCCTGCAAACACCAGGTATGACTTCTGTCCCCTGGAATCGTGAAGAACTCGCACGGGTATAGCCGCCCCCGACAAGTGGACCTGAGTCGATGTAGCCGCGACCGGAAAATGTTGAACCTGACCCTCAGAGAATCCCGAAGTTCGTCGTTCCAGTGTAGCCGTGGCGGTTGAAAGATTTCCGTCATCCTTATTTAGACGGGAAGTAATTAACCCCACGTTTTTTTTACTTTTTCTTAATTTATTTTATTATTTTTTTTAGTATTTTGCCGACCACTCCCCCCCTAAAGAGACATTTATGCATTTCCAGCTATTCCACCAGGAAACATCAACACCGACGAGGAGACATACTGATGGGTTGAGACCACCCTGAGGGCAGGGCAGCGCATGAAAGACAACACGTGTTGCCTTAAAAGAGCTATGAAACCATAGGAAGGGCCACCGACGTGACCCCTTAGGCACATGAATGCCGCCGACACGTCATGGCATCCGTCCCACGTAGCGTCCATCACCACAGCGAAGAATTCATATGAGGTGACAGTAATCCAACGGTCGTGACCCTCGGATTCACGTGCCGAGACGATTTAAATCCGGTTAGGTGTCCAACCTAATACGATTCTAATCCCGCGCGGAGAGTCGCGCCCCCAGTTCGCAGTCTCTCATGCTCATCGATCACTACTAGCAACTGCTTCATGGATTCCCTCGGCGATCCAGGTGCTTCCCCACTTCTCCGATCACCTCTCTGCCTGCCGAATTTGTCATTCTCTGTTGTCCCACTCTTGATTTCCGAGTTGTTTTGTGCATTTATTTGTTTTTTTTTCCTTTTACTTTTGTAGGTGCGGTAATGGATTTGGAGAAGGGGCTGACGGCCTTGCAGCCGAATCAGCCGAATGAGATCGCTCTTTCGGAACAGTCGCCTTCCCCGTCCCCTTCATCCTCCGCCATGGCACCTGCCCTGGTTCTGTCCAACTCTGGCAAGCGCTTCGATCGGGCCGGGAAAAAGTACGTCAAGCAAGTCACCGGCCGACACAACGACACCGAGCTCCACCTGGCGGCGCAGCGCGGAGATTTGGCCGCAGTCAAGCGGATCATTGGCGACATCGATTCGCAGATCGTCGGGACGCTGTGCGGTGTCGAGTTCGACGTGGAGGTCGCTGAGATCCGCTCTGCTGTGGTGGAGGAGCTGAACGAATTGGGGGAGAACGCGTTGTTTACAGCAGCTGGGAAGGGCCATCTGGAGGTTGTCAAGGAGCTGTTGAAGTATTCGAGCAAGGAAGCGTTCTCGCAGAAGAACAGGTCCGGGTTCGATGCCTTTCATATCGCCGCAAGGGAAGGCCATGAAGGTAATGGGGTGGTTTCTTCATTGTTATTTATCTTTCTTCAATCTTAAAAAGTTCGAGCCGATGACTGGAACCAGTCCTGTTGTTCATTGCAATCTAGGGTACCAGACTCGATTTTTAGGTGTGACAACAGATGGATGTTAGTGGGCTGGCTCTCCCGATTTTGTTATGCGGGCCAAAAAAAATTTCCATGGGTCTGATAATTTGGCATTACTTTAACCAATTCAAACACATAGTTTTATTGGAATCCCAAATTCAATTTTTTGGTAATGAGCCTGGGCATTCGAACTTTGATATTGCTTCTCAGTAGCTGTGATGCTCCATCTTACACACTGAAAACCCATTCTGAACCCATAATGTAATTGAGAAGGTTTTGTTCGTTTGAATTGGCGTAGATAGCCAGAAGAAATATAAGGCTCTTAAGTCAGCAGTGTACCATTTATCCTTATGCTATTCAGTACCTAAATTTATACCATTTATTCTTTGTGTGTCAGCCATTGTGCAGGTGTTCCTAGAGCATGATCCCAGTCTGAGTAATACCATTGGCCCATCACATGCAACACCTCTCATAACTGCTGCTTCAAGAGGGCACGTATTTGTAGTCAATGAGCTTCTGTCACAAGATTGCAGCTACCCCGAGATATCCAGATCCAACGGGAAGAATGCATTGCATCTGGCCGCTAGACAGGGGTACGTGGAAATTGTAAGGGCACTGCTGGACAAAGACCCACAGTTGGCCCGGAGGACTGACAGAAAGGGACAAACAGCATTACACATGGCTGTAAAAGGGGTTAATTGTGAGGTTGTGAAGCTGCTTCTTGATGCTGATGCAGCGATTGTGATGCTTCCTGACAGGAATGGGAACACTGCATTGCATGTAGCCACCAGAAAAAAGCGAGCAGAGGTATTGCTTTGTGTAATTGCATTTAATCTTACACCCAGGTGTGCCTAAAATGCCCATTTTCCAGCACATTACAACTTTGCATCATTAAGATTTCATTTTCTCGCGATCTCTGTTTGTTTGTGGTGCACTTGCTTGAACTAAGGTACCCTATGCCAAAATGCCACTGCTGTCTTAATTCTAATTGTGGGTTTTTTGGGGGAATTAAAAGGAACTGACGGGGGGGGGGGAGAAATATTTCTATGGCTGACATGATTTCTCGGTTGCTATGATCAGGATTTCCTTCTCGACCACACAAGATCAAAATGGATCATAAAATACATATCCCGAATCAATTTCTAATCATGTTTTCATATTCGTACTGAAAATCAGAATCAAGTGAGTTTTTATCATTTTATTCCGCACAAGATTAATGTTCTCGTTGAGCTCATCATCTTAGGACATATGTGTTGTCTTCTAACAGATGTGCTTCCCCAACAAAACTCCCGTTTTATATCAAAGAATACCCCAACAATTATTCTCAATGGACACAAGTTCATAGTATTGTGATGGATTTTCTAGTAAATTGGTAAGCATGCCTGTTCCAATTAAGGGTGTAATCGACTCGAGTTGATATGGTATATTGCCCGAGCTTGAGGTTGATACAAAGATTGGAGCTTGCTCGGACTCAATCGAATGTTGATTTTCAAGCTCAATATTGCTCAATTAGGGTAGACTCCGGAAGTAACAAAAATAATTATAATTTTTAAGTGCACAACTAAAATTATATGTATAGTGCGGCATTAAAAATATTTTAAAATAACTGACACACACAGACACACATACTTATATATTAAAATATCAATCACTCATGCAAGCTTGTGAGTTGCTCAATTAAGTTATTTTGATGATGGAATTCAGCTCCATGTACAATTTGAGTAGATCAAGCTTGAGTTCAACTCAATAAAAATCAACTGAATTCAAGTATTGTATGAGTAGTAGAGTTTTGAGTAGCTTTCGAGTATCACTTTATCATTTACACTGTTTGTTCCATCCTCTAATTTTTTGTACTGATTGCCACAGTTAGCTTATTTTCAAAATTCCGTTCTCTTGTTTTACATGACACAAGGATGCTTTTTTATTTTTAACAATGAAATTCAATTGTATTTCTTCTACTCTGATGCAGATTGTGATGGGGTTGTTATCTCTACCGGATACCAATGTGAATGCACTCAACCGAGATCACAAAACGTCTCTCGATATTGCGGAAGGACTCCCCCTTTCTGAAGAATCCCATGAGATAAAGGACTGTCTCTCCCGCTATGGGGCTGTTCGAGCCAACGAGCTCAACCAGCCAAGGGACGAGTTGAGGAAAACGGTATCTCAAATCAAGAAAGACGTCCACACTCAACTTGAACAGACCCGACGAACCAACAAAAATGTTCATGGAATTGCCAAAGAGCTCAGGAAACTCCACCGAGAAGGGATCAATAATGCGACGAACTCGGTCACCGTGGTGGCAGTGCTTTTTGCAACAGTTGCGTTTGCTGCCATTTTCACGGTGCCTGGTGGAGATCATGACAATGGCACTGCAGTGATGGTCAACCACATCTCCTTCAAGGTGTTTTTCATTTTCAATGCCATTGCGCTGTTCACATCCCTTGCTGTTGTGGTGGTTCAGATCACGCTGGTGAGGGGTGAGACAAAGGCAGAGAAAAACGTGGTGGTGATCATCAACAAGCTGATGTGGCTAGCGTCTGTTTGCACATCGGTGGCTTTTATTGCATCGTCTTACATTGTGGTCGGTCGACATAACAGGTGGGCTGCGATTTTAGTGACGGTGGTGGCGGGAGTGATCATGGCGAGTGTTCTTGGCACAATGACTTACTGGGTAGTGAAGTCGATGCTGATTCGGAAGACGAGGAAGTGGAAGAAGCGTGCTAAGAGGAGCGGATCGAGCTCGTGGCAGCTTTCTGAGTTCTCGGGGTCAGATATAGACCGTATTTATGCTCTTTGAATTGAAAACTTGGAACGCCATTGTTCGAGCCCGTGCATTATTCTGGTCAGAAGATGGTTTGATTGAGTGAATCATGGCCCCGAGTCTTTAAATGGGGATTCACTGATGGTTGGGTTTCTTGGGAGAAACAAGTTGGGGGGGGGGAGGCCTGGATGATGCATGCAGTTTTTTGTAAGTTGTCTGTCCTTGGATGACAGACAAATCAGGTTTCAAAGTAAAGTTTTCTGCTGCGTGCCTTCTTATTCGGCCATTTTAACTCCAGGTTGTTATGTAAAATAATTGAGAGGGGGAGAAAAGAGGAGCAAACTGTGTATATAGAATATAGCAGCAGAATTACAGCAGAAAACAGAGCAGAAAACACAGCAGAAATATAGGAAAATACAGTAGGGTGGTAGGAGAAGGAGAGGAAGGAAAAAAGAAGAAGTAACCTGCAGGAGAAGACCACCCTCCCTTGAGCCCAGCTGAGACCACCGGCGACCTGCTGCCAAGCATTTGCTAAAATAATTCGTATCCTCTTTCTCCCGCTGACCCCCTATTTGTTCTCCTAGCTGCCAGCAAACAAACCCCCAACCACTTGCTATAAGATATTACAAAGCTGCCCCCACTAAACAGCTGGCTGTAACAAACTCACAGCTGGCTGTAACAAACTGAGAGCTGGCTGTAACAAACTGACAGCTGGTAGCTAACAAACTATCCCCATTATAGCTCACACCTGGGCAGCCCCCATGCCCCTTAACAGACTTTCCAACCACTGCTGTCCCTCCTCCACTACACGGGCTGCAACCCACTCAAATCAATTACACATATTCCTAACATTCGACCCTCCTTAAAAACCACCTTGTCCCCAAGGTGGACCACCAAAAACACAGCTCGGCCTCTTCAACATTGGTTCTATAAGCCCCCTATGAAGTCGACAGCACATCTGATCCAGCACCTGCGAGTAGAAGGGCTGCTGATGAATTCTGCAAGTAGAAGGGGTATCATATCTAGTAGAAACAGCTGCGGTTTCTACCAACAGAATTGCTGCATGTGGAGGTGTGAAATCAAGGTCAAAAACCAAAACACAGGTTGCCCCACGACCCTTAGAGGTTATTGCTAGTTGTGGCTGCAGCAGTGGCTCTGGAACATGATGAAATCCCTGCCGTTGTGGAGATTCTTGTTCCTCTTTATCTTCCACTTGGTCCCAAACAACAAGCCCGGCGAGCTTCCGCTGTGCTGCAGCACAACAAGTCTCCTGCCCAGCACAAATTCCAGCCAACCCATCGTCTTTAATTTCCATTTCTCGAAGCTGCTTTGGATGCCCAACAGTCAAAGCATCCTGCCAAACACAAAAACCAGCATGTATTGCAAGCATCTGGCAAAGTAAGACAGCCCTTAGCATCCCATGTGTTTGCAGATTTGAGTTCCCGATTTTGAATGTTATCTCGTCCAACCGCTTACATTCCTCCAAATGTCTTCTATCCCCTTCAGCTGCTAGCTCTTCAAATGGGTGTTCTTGTTCCCCACAAGAATTTACCCCAAAACAAACCAAGTTGCATCTTGACCAGAATAATGTTGCCAAGACATCTTCACAAACAGTATGAAGTGCCCCAAACATCTGCAAGCTCCACATTTGCGAAAAATTCTGTCCAAAAGCATGTGTAGCTGAAACTGTACTTCCAAGAAAGGAAATAAGTTGGCCAAAACTTCGTATGCCCTTAGCTACAATGCACTTAGGGGTATACCTCCTAGCTAGTCTATTTGATCCTAACTGTGCCCAAACCTGCTCCATTTTCCAGCAGCCATGAATCCTAGCAACATTTGGCATAACAAATTCTGGTTCAGCCAATATTTGTCTAGCTGGATCAGTGTGGAGTCCGGGAACAGAAATATGACTCTGGGAATCTCTTGCCTGCCTTTTTGCGGCCATTACCTCCAGCAAAGAAGCTGCATTCGGAGGCGTGAAACCTGAATCATAGACCAAAATCAAGGTAGTTCCCCGTCCTTTGGAGACTATAGCCAAGTATGTGCACTGCGTCTTAGGTGGAGGCCACAACATCAAATTTGCAATTCCTTTGGAAGTTTCTATGGCACCCTTGATGCCATCCAACTCACCCTTCAAAGTCTGGGAGACATCCTGTTTTCCCCCTGCTGTATTTTTCTCGATTTCCTCTTTTTCTGACTTCACTTCATTTTCACATAGCAGAGTCTTTACCTTGATTGACTCCTGATTTGTTCCCTTCAAAACTGTTGTGTAGTCCCCAGCTCTTTCAGCTACAGCCCAAACCTTCTGTTTAGCACCTTTCAAAATGTGAGACGTGGCCTGCTGAAATGCAATTGCTGCTAGCTTCTCAACCTTGAGTTCTGCAAAGGCCGGCTCCTCGTTATACATTATGGCAGAAACATACTCTTGCTGATCAACTTCAGACTGAGACAACTTTATAAGCATTTGATCTTTCTCTTTCCAATTGGCTTCATCATTTTTTGGTACTTCACCCGAATCGCCGTTCTCATGATCAACAATGCCCATAAACGTATCACCGGAATCGTCCTGTGGAGAGTGCCCACGCGTCACTCGAGCAGGTTTTGGGTACCCTGCCACCATGCCCAGCTCCGAAGGGTACACAGAAGCTCCGCTGAACTCACCTTGTCCATTGTCGTCTTTTTTTTTCTTCATTTCCAACTTTGCTAAAAAAAAATGTGGCTGCTCCTCCAGCAATACCAGAACCAGTAACCTGCTCCTCAATATAATTGTCTCGCCTTTCCACACTAGCACTCATGTTATCAATTACTTTTCTCTGCTGTTCCGGAGTGGAAACAAACTGCTCCTCCAAAGCAATAGGTTGCTGAAACGGTTTCCTTTCCATCCGCTGCCCATACTTTTCCAATAGAGCTGGTTTAAACATTTCCCATGACGAGTTTGGCGTAGCTCTATGCCAGAACAAAAACCAAAATAGAGTGGTATCAACCATACAAAGTTGGGCCCAATGTAATTTCATGTCATCTGTCGTCCGACAAAATTCGAAATACCTTTCTGCTGTGATGATCCAGCCATATGAATCTTCTCCCATAAAATCTGGCAGTGTGACTCTTGTTGCCATTCTGTGCACCCCACTCAGCAAAACGAATGGCAAATCCTGTCTTCCTCAGTGGCAATCCGAATCACAAAGAAGAAAAATCTGCACAGCAGCTCAACTAAACGAACAACACCTTTTCCCCCCTTCTTTTTCCCTTTTTTTCCCTTGCTGCTACGGTTTTTTCAGCAGCGATCCTCCTCACCTCCAGCGTGCGATCAATCCTCTCGCACGACACTCCCCAGCGGAGTCGCCAAATTGTTATGTAAAATAATTGAGAGGGGGAGAAAAGAGGAGCAAACTGTGTATATAGAATATAGCAGCAGAATTACAGCAGAAAACAGAGCAGAAAACACAGCAGAAATATAGGAAAATACAGTAGGGTGGTAGGAGGAGAGGAAGGAAAGAAGAAGAAGTAACCCGCATGAGAAGACCACCCTCCCTTGAGCCCAGCCGAGACCACCGACGACCTGCTGCCAAGCATTTGCTAAAATAATTCGCATCCTCTTTCTCCCGCTGGCCCCCTATTTATTCTCCTAGCTGCCAGCAAACAAACCCCCAACCACTTGCTATAAGATATTACAAAGCTGCCCCCACTAAACAGCTGACTGTAACAAACTCACAGCTGGCTGTAACAAACTGAGAGCTGGCTGTAACAAACTGACAGCTGGTAGCTAACAAACTATCCCCATTATAGCTCACACCTGGGCAGCCCCAACGTCCCTTAACAGACTTTCCAACCACTGTTGTTTCTCCTCCACTACACGGGCAACAACCCACTCAAATCAATTACACATATTCCTAACACAGGTTGAAAGGTTGTTTCTGCGCCATAAACAATCAATGGCAAGGTGATTCCATGGTTTCTGCCCAGTTCTTTGTGTTGGCTGTTATGCGTTTATGCTGGTTGGAAATACCTAATGAGAGGAGGTTTGTTTCCTCGTCTCATCAGTACGATGCTGCATTTATGAAATTTTTTGTGTGAATGAACTTCGTGTGTTTTATTTACTGTTAAATTGGAATTCTGATTTTATTCAATTGTTTTTACTAACTAGAAGCCGACATAAAAATTAAACATGATTAAAGATATGTTTATAGAATAATCCTCACTTGGGATTATTGACATCCTATAATGAAACAGAATTATCAAATCTTAGAAAAACAAAAAATGTTCTTCACTGAGCTCCATAAGAATCTTTTTCTCCTTTCCATTTTCTTCTCTCAGACTCCACATTCTAAAAGGATTTAACAAGAAGAATGATGAAGACTCCCCACCTCCCATTCACGCTTTATGTAGTGCGCAACACATCAAAGTTGAATGAATGGTCTAGATTTGTATGTGCTTTTAGCAATGTTAAGAATTACCCAACATAGAATGAAGATTGAAGTTCACCATGCGAAACAAGCAAACATATAGAAGAAGCCGCACATGACATGTAATCACATTAAACATAAGAAGAAATAAAAATGGAGAAAACACATAAGAAATAAAAATGGAGAAAACACATAAACGGTAACAATTTAATAAATGATATACAAGTGGATGCGTTTCAGGTGATGAGGGCTTGGGCGACAACGAGGAGGGTTTGGATGAAAAAGTTCTGTACAACGATAAATTTTGGAAGGTTTTAGGAGATGGAGAAATCACTTTTGGTGGCGAGAGGGTGCAGTTGAGCATGGGGCACCCACGCGTGTAGCGGCGTGCCTAGCCCACCCTAGGTTGGGTCGGGTGGACCAGATCTAGCTTTGGTGCCCGCTCGGCTTACCTCCCACCCATCACGTGGTGGGCGGGCCATCGTCTGATCCCGAGGGATCGGACGGTCGGGGGAGAACCCTAACACCCCTGTCTCCTACTCCTTGCGTCGTGACGACCCGTACGGCCGCCGCCTCTAGCCCTGTTGGCCGCATATGTAGTAGCCCTCTTCACCCGTACTGTTAGTCGGCCCCTTTTGTTGCCGTCGCCACCCCCCTTCACCACGAACTGCCTTATGCCACCTCCCCTTTGCTTGAGTCGCCACACATCGAGGTTGTCTCGCTCGTGCCGTCGAGGCCTCAACAGTCCCAAGGGGTAAACACCGCTCCCTGGGATCAATGAAACCATCAGAAATTTTTTTCAAGGTCTTCTACGAGGGGAAATTTATCGTTTTACCCCCTGAGGAGGTCCCGAGACTCCGAAACTCAAAATTGAGCTAAATCTCGATCATAGACAACTTGGATCACTACATTCTCCCCACCTTTTAACATTTTCATCTCTGAAAAGGAAACAACTGGAACTCTCCAAGTGATGTGAGACGCACAGGGTGACCCGATCTTCACAGCGTAGGGCGACAGATGAAGGATGCAGTTCAGAGCTAAGTGGCAGATGATGAGTATGGATAGCGGATGCAAGTAGTCGATCAACGCTACAAGGAGCGCAACCTACTACTTAGACAACACATTCAAGGGAGGGGTGTGATGACCAATCCACACAACAACACACTTGGGTTGAGACACAAAATTTGGGGCTTTGTGATCTTGGATCACCAATCTAACTTGTAGATTGACAAGACAAGAATGCACAAGAGTAAGAGGGAAATTCGGAACAATCCTCACACAATGGAGAGAAAAAAGCATAAACTCTCTATTATAATCTTGAATGTCATACAAGTGCCATGAAGATGACTATTTATAGCCAAGAGGGTGGTACAATAGTCAAGAGTCTAATACCCTAATGTCATAAAGGCTAAACTATTTTGTTCCCTTAAATTCAAAAAGATAAAGTCTACCAAAGACTTTTTGGAAAAGTAGCACACCACTTTCCAACTTTAGCCCACCAGATTTGACTTTGAGTGTATAACCCACCCGATTTGACTTTGGTATCCAAAGATGCCATTCTAGAATCCTCCATGTGGGCAAACCTTCCCAAATTTGAGCAACCATGTGGGTGAAGCTTTAAACATCATGTTCGAGTTTGAATAAGTGATATTATAAGCCCATTTGCTCCATCCATGCAAGGCAAGATCTATTGGGCCTTTAATGAAGCGAGATGTGCGCCCATTGTAGCATTCAATCTCTTTAATCTCCCTCGCGTCATCGGACATTGCAAATCCAACTCCTCCCCCCCGCACAATTGACTCGGTGCTTTCGACAAGGTTCTCATCATCCTCCCCCTTTTGAAAAGGAGTCACCCTCAACTCTTCATCCTCTACACCCAAAAAAGGAGAACTATCAGAAACATTGAAAGTGACACTTACACCATACTCACCTGGCAAAGCTATCTTGTAAGCATTGTTGTTAATCTTCTCAAACACTCGAAAAGGTCCATCTCCTCATGACATGAGTTTTGATTTCTGCATTTTGGAAAATCTTTCCTTTCACATGTGAATCCAGACTAGGTCACCGAGCTCGAACAACACTTGCTTTCGACCCTTGTTTGCACGATCAATGTATTTCTGGGTCATTCGCTCGATATTTTTCCTTACCTTTTCATTGATTTGCTTGATATATTCAGCATGCCCTTTCACATCCATATTAGTTGATTCCTGCGTAGGCAAAGGGAATAGATCAATATGGGCTAGTGGGTTAAATCCATAAACAATTTCAAATGGAGAAAATTGAGTAGTGGAATGCTTGGCTCTGTTATATGCGAATTCCACATATGGAATACACTCCTCCAAATTCTTGAGATTCTTCTTAACAATTGTCCGCAAAAGGGATGACAGTGTTTTATTCACCACCTCCATTTTCCCATCTGTTTGCAGATGACAAGTAGTGGAAAAAAGTAACTTCGTACCCAGTTTGCTCCACAAGGTCTTCCAAAAGTAACTAAGGAATTTTGTGTCTCAATCCAACACAATCATCCTTGGCATTCTATGGAGTTTGGCTACTTCTTGAAAGAAAAGTGTTGCAATGTTAGTGACATCATCTGTTTTGTGACAAGGAATAAAATGTGCCATGATAGAAAACCGATCCACCACAACAAAAATGGAATCTCTCCCCCTCTTGGTCCTTGGTAACCCCACAATAAAGTCCATTGATATGTCCTCCCAAGGGTTTTTGGGGATTGAGAGAGGAAGATATAATCCATATGGGTTCAGTTTCGATTTGGCTTTATGGAAAACAATGCACTTTCCCACAAATTTTTCAACATCTCTAGATATCCTAGGCCAATAAAAATACTCACTAAGAACACTTAAAGTTTTTACAACACCAAAATGTCCCATTAACCCACCCGAATGTGACTCATTCAGTAAAATTAAACAGATAGAGCAATTAGGAATGCAAAGCTTATCAATCTGGAATAAGAATCCATCATGTAAATAGAACTTTTCCCAACTAACTCCAGGTTTACAATGTTCATAAGGTTCTCTAAAATCACTATCAGTGGCATATAAACCCTTAATGCATTCAAAACCAAGGAGTTTTTAATCCAACAATGATAAAAGAGAATATCTACGTGAAAGTGCATCGACCACAGTATTTTCTTTACCCTTTTTATGCTTGATGACATATGGAAATGATTCAATGAATTCCAGCAATCTAGCATGTCTTCTATTTAGTTTATGTTGGATCCTAAGGTATTTAAGAGACTCATGATCAGAATGGATCACACATTCTTTAGGCCAAAGATAATGTTTCCATATTTATAGAACTCTAAACAATGCATACAACTCTTTGTCATATGTAGTATAGTTTAGAGTTGGTCCATTTAACTTCTCACTAAAACAAGCAATATGCTTACCTTCCTGCATGTGTACTCCACCAATACCAATTCCACTTGCATCACATTCAATTTCAAAGGTCTTACCTTAGTCTAAGAGTGTAAGTAGAGGGGCGTGGGTGAGTCATTCCTTGAGAGTATTGAAATCCTTCTCTTGAGTTGTCCCCCATTTGAAAGGAATATTCTTCTTTGTCAATTCATTCAATGGCACTGTTAGTGTGCTGAAGTCCTTCACAAATCTCATGTAAAAACTAGTAATCTCATGAAAACTTCTTACCCGCCCAACAAAGGATGGAGTTGGCCATTCTTGTATTTCTTTGATATTCTCAGTGTCAACTTCAACTCCATTGCCGCTCACAACAAATCTAAGGAAAATAATCTTATCGAGGATTCACACTTATTGATGTTTCCAAACAATTTTTCTTTCCTTAATAGTTCTAGGACTTTTCTTAAGTGATCTACATCTTCATGCAAATTCCTACTGTACACCAAAATATCATCAAAGTAAACTACCACAAAATTTCCAATGTATGCACGTAAGACATGATTCATTAACCTCATAAATGTGTTAGGTGCAATGGTGAGACCAAAGTTCTTGACTAACCATTCATAAAGTCAATGTCTTGTCTTAAATGTTGTTTTCCACTCAGCTCCTCCTTTCAACCTAATTTGATGTTAGCCACTTCTCAAATCAAATTTTGAGAAAATAGTAGTGTTGTTTAACTCATCTAGCATGTCATCTAACCTAGGGATAGGATGACGATACCTGACCATGATGTTATTGATGGCTCTGTAGTTAATGCACATTCTCCATGTTCTATCCTTCTTTGGTACTAGAAGCATTGGTACGACACAAGGACTACGACTCTATCTGACATATCCTATATCCAACAGCTCTTAAACTTTCCTTTGAATTTCTTTTGTCTCCTCCGGGTTGGTGCGATATGCAGGACGGTTCGGTAGTGATGCTTCAGGTATGAGGTCAATTTGATGCTCAATACCTCTAATGGGTGGCAAACCTGGTGGCACCTTTTCTAGAAAGGCATCATCATACTCCTGTAATAAAGACTCAACAACTTTTGGCAAAGGGGGTAAGTCGTTAGTATTTAGCAACATATTTTTGCACATGAGTACTATGAGAGTTTGTTGTGAAAACAAAGCTTCCTTAACCTCACTCTTTTTTTCCAACATCACATTTTTCTACTCTCTCAAATTCTTTTTCGCTCTTGATTTTTCTTTGCTCTCCATTTCTGTTCTTCTCCCATTTTCTCTCTTTCTCTCATTATCTCCCTTTTTATTTTCACTCTTTTTTCTTCATCGTTCATTTTTTTCTTCTCTCTCAAAATGCGATCTTCCAGAATTTGTTTTGGGGGCATGGGGTTGAGGGTTATAGATTCCCCTCGGAGTAAAAAAGAGTGACAGTTCAAGAATCCATCATTAGTAACATGCCGATCATACTGCCACGGTCGACCCAACAACAAGTGGCACACCTTCATAGGAACAACATCACACAATACCTCATCCTTGTATTTACCAATAGAAAAAAAATACCTTCACATGTTTGGTAACCTTCAGATCTCCCCAATCATTCAACCACTGAAGCTGATATGGACGTTGATGCCTCAAAGTTGGAAGTCCCAACTTCTCCACCAACTCGGTGCTCACTACATTGATACACCTTCCTCCATCAATAATAACACTACATACCTTCCCATGGATCTTTCACTATGTATGGAAAAGTTTCTCCCGCTTCTCCTTCTCTCCCATGGTCATTTGTGTGCTTAGAACTCTCCTAGTGACAAGAATCCCACCATCTTCCACAAATTCTCCATTATCAATTTCAGGGGATTCTCCATCTTCCTCCTTCAAGCTCTCTCAATCGGTCTGCCATTCTCCATGCTTTTTGATGGTCATGGTGCACTGATTTGGGCATTCACTAGCGATGTGACCCCTTCCTTGACATTTGAAACACCGAATATCCCGATTCCTTATTTGGTTAGCCTCAAAAGTAGGTTTTTTAGGTGGAAGAATTATCTTGTCACTTTTGCAATCAACCACCTCTTTCAACTTTGATGATTCTCCAATCTCCTTCCTCAAATTTCTCTAAGGAGTGAAAGGGGTAGTGAGTTTCCTCATTTTGCTCCTCCTTTTGATTTGTTTCTCAACTTTAGTGGTTTGGTGGATCATATCTTGTATCTCCACATGGTGGTACATCTACACTTGATCGGAACTCTCCCAATTGATCCCATGTAAAAACCGTGCCATGGTTTCCTCCGGATCCTCCTCAATGTTTTCCCGAATCATGGAAATTTTCATCTCCATGTAGTAATATTCTATACTCTTACTCCTTTGGGTGAGGCTTTAAAGTTTTTTGTGGAGATCTCTATGGTAATGTGTGGGAAAAAACCGCTTCCGCATGACAAACTTCATGTCATCCCAAGTGTTGTGGGATGTCCACCATATCTAGCTCTCTCCATTTGCATTTGATCTCACCAAATGAAAGCATAATAAAAAATTCAAGGGAAGCAAGTTTAACCTTTTTCTCCTCGGAATATGCATGGCATGAAAACACCTGCTCGATTCGCATCTCCCACTCCATGTATGCTTTTGGATCGCTTTTCCCTTGAAATGAAGGGACTTTCACCTTGATCCCGCCAATAAGGTCATCATCATGTGGTCTCCTTTGGCCTCCTCTAGGTTGTTGGTACAACCTCATCCTTTGAGGGACATCCTTGAAATCACCATCAAGTTTTTACATCTCCTCCTCTATGATGTGGGGGAGGCGTGGTGCCAATCATCCTTGAGTTTGGTTGATTATCCAGGTTTTCAATCCTCTCATGTAGCACCTCCAACTTCTAATCAAGGCGCCTCTTGAAATG
Organism: Viscum album; assembly: GCA_963277665.1. Taxonomy (NCBI): domain Eukaryota; kingdom Viridiplantae; phylum Streptophyta; class Magnoliopsida; order Santalales; family Viscaceae; genus Viscum; species Viscum album. The sequence continues at coordinate 1,068,430,990 of OY728121.1, read as the reverse complement.
ACTCACCAAAGCTTGCATTTGGAGTGGCGTAGCTTCGGGTGAAGGAGATTTACTTCGACCTCCTTCATCACTTGCATGAGCAATTCTATTCCCATGATCTTCGACCATTATATATTACACACACACACACACAAGAGGTACACATTCACACACACAAGATGTACACACTCTCACACGCAAGAAATACACACTCACACACGCAAGAAATACACGCTCACGCACACAAGCATACACACTCACACACACAATATTTACACAGTCACGCACACAAGGATACACACTCACACACACAAGCATACACACTCATGCATACAAGGATACACACTCATGAGTATTTTTTTCTTATGTCTCTCCGCTCTCAACACTCAATGTAAATCCCAAGCTCTTATGAAACATAATATCTTGTTTAATTCAATCACATGCCACCAATATTTTTCCAATCAATATTGTGTCGGGGGATGGTTTAACACAACCCGCTTGAGTGGTAAAGGGTTTAAAAATGGTAAAGGGTGAAAATAGAGTAGAAAATATGGGTAAAAAGGTAGAAAGGGGTAAAAAGTTGTGGTATGTGGGTTTTGCCTGATTGTGAAAGATAAGAAACATTAACAAAAATATGAGCCAAATATAATATGAGGATGAAGTAAAATGATGGACAAAGTGATGTACAGAAATGGAAATTACTAATAATGTAAAGCGTAAAGAAGTAATTCTATCCACTTTTTGCGTGTGTGTTTTGGTAAAATCTCCCCAAAAAGTGATGTGCTTGGAGTTTTAAAGCACAAGATGATTGAATGGAGAGTAAGGCATTTTTTTTGAAATCTATCAAATAAAGGATGTGCTTAATTTTGAAAAGAAAAAAACGATGAGTTGAGAGAATTTGATTTTTTTTGCCGGATACAAATCACATATAGAAAATTAAATACAAAAAGAAGATGGATGAATAATTGGCTCAATGTAAAAATATTTCAATCTTTCACAACATAAGCCAAATCTAAAGGCTTTAAAAGAAAAAAGGGTTTTTAATGGGTGGATAATAAGAAAGGATAAGAGGGGTAATGGATATATGGGATAAAAGAGGGTGATATATGCCTACTGTGTCAACTGAAGCTCTGATACCAACTGATGTGAGACGTACATGGTGGACCGATCTTCATGGCGTAGGGAAGCGGATGAAGAATGCAATTTGGGGCTAAGTGGTGGATGATGGGTATGGATAGCAGATACAAGTAGTCAATCAATGCTATAAGGAGCGTGACCTACTACTTAGACAACATACTCAAGGGAGGGGTGTGATGACCAATCCACACAACAACGCACTTGGGTTGAGGCACAAAATTGGGGGCTTTGTGATCTTGGATCACCAATATAACTTGTAGATTTACAAGGAAAGAATGTACAAGAGCAAGGGGAAATTCAGAACAATCCTCACACAATGGAGATAAACAAATCATAAGCTCTCTATTACAATCTTGAATGCCATACAAGTTCTATGGGGGTGGATATTTATAGCCAAGGGGGGTGGTACAATAGTCAAGGGTCTAATACCCTAAAGTCATAAAGGCTAAACTACTTTGTTCCCTTAAATTCAAAAAGATAAATTCTACCAAAGACTTTTTGAAAAAGTATCACACCACTTTCCAACTATAGCCCACCGGATTTGACTTTGAGTGCATAGCCCACCAGATTTGACTTTGGTATCCAAAGATTCCATTCTAGAATCCTCCATGCAGACAAGCCTTTCCAAATTCGTGAAACCATATGGTTCAAGCTTTAAACATCATGTTTGGTCTTGAATAAGTGATATTATAGGCCCATTTGCTCCACCTATGAAAGGAAAGATCCATTGGGCCTTTAATGAAGCGAGATGAGCACCCATTGTAGCATTCAACCTCTTTAATCTCCCTTGCATCATCGGGACTTGCAAATCCAACTCCCCCTCCCGTGCAATTGACTCAATGCTTTCAACAAGGTTCTCATCACTAAGGAAGATCTCAAAACAACCATGTGCAGAAATCAACCCACCCTCACACACACTTCCTTTGTATTTGGAGGTCCGATCCCTAAACGAACTCGATACACCATCATCCAAGAAGGGAACATCCTTACTCTTCACTGATGATATTGGCTCTAGCTCATCTTAGAGAAATACCTTAATAGAAACACACATTCACTCCATGTGAGTCTTATAAAGCCTCTGCACCCAAAACCCTTTCTCATTCGAAGATCGTCCTGCCACATGGGACTAAGAAAAGTAATGAACCATAGATACCTATCTCACAATGGTTCGTCGACAAGGTTTTCACTAGCAGGATCGCTACACTCCCCACCTTTAAAGAGAATTCTTGGTGGTTTTCATATGAGAACAACTGATCTACACTGTACTCCACCACAAAGAACTTCCCAAAGTTTTCACACTGACACTAAAAGAGTTGCAAAAAAATATGCTCCCTCAGACCGATATCAGTTTCTCCTTCATCTATTACCCGCAAGGAACAAGCATCTATGTCACTAGCTCGTGGAATAAAGGCAACATGTGCCTTCTTTCCAACCTCAACATCCGTGATAATCCTCCATCTATATCCCGATCTCCAACATGTTTCACATCCTCTGTTGAAGATAACATGGTTGTGTTGTTATATCTCTTTTTTGAAAGTTACCAACAAGCACATCGTGAACAACAACCCATAAAATAGCTCAAAATCACACCATTGTTCATCATGTGGCTCAATTTGCTAAAATCCAAAGCTGACGGTCCTGATTGTTCTGATGACCCTGCTGTGTCGGCTCCAGACCCTAGGATAACACCTGTTAAACTAGAGAAATAAAAAACCAATACCTTCATAGAAAACTTCCTTTTCTACACCACATATCAAGAGTTTACATTGGATGATCACACCTACAGTATACCACACTAAGGGCCGCACTCCACCAAGGTGGTCTCCACTCAGGATTCCCATCATGATATTCAATATGAACACTAATGGAAAACCACTATCCACTCGAAGAATTGAGTGATGTGCTCCCCACTTTTAGGAAAACCCTTTAGGTCCACCACCTGAGAACGCCTGATCACAGATGACCACTAATTCAACATCCCTATCGTGGGCCTCTCTCAAATAAAGGAAGAGTCTGGGGCCACCGCCGTCAATCAAAGTCGAGCAACGTCTCTGTAAGAACCTGATTTTTCTATGAGGTAAAGATCCTTTAAGTTTTGGTCTAATTATTTTTTTGGACCTATTATGGATGCATAGTGGGTCCATGGAGGTTTTAGGGGTTTCTGGGGCTTGTTTGGAGCTCAGAACCTTGACCAGTGGGAGAAACCACTAGATCACACATTTAGTAGAAACCGTGCAACCCAGCTCGCACGGTTTCTCCTAAATGTGTGGGGCATTTTAGAGGGTGAAGTAAGGCGTAGAGTTTTCCTTAATTGTGTTCCCAGGACCGAACGACTATGAGAGTACTCTGCACTTTTTAGCATATCCAAATAGCACGGTTAGCGCACAGTTTCTCAAATCGTGTGGCCAAACCGTGCGGGTTCCCTCTTGAGGTAGTGAGGTGCGCTCAGTTAGCGCATGATTTGGCCAACAGTGTATCCAAACCATACAACCCTGTAATTTTTGAGTGAATTTACTGTTTTTCCCTTAAAATCATTTTATTTCAAACCATCTCTTATTTTCTTCATTCCAAGGGACATGAGGCCCTCTCCACTCGATGGAGCTCCCAAGCCTCTTCTTCTAGGCTTTGCCCCCATTTCGTCATCTAGGCTCCGATTTGAGATCCGATCATCTCATTGGATTCCTATCAGTAAGCGCTTTAGTCCTTAGGCTCAGTTTTTCATTTTTCTTTCCCTAAATGATGCTATTTTGATGCAGGCTCATATGCCCTATTTTCAGAGCCTTGATCAGTTCTTCCATTTTCCTCTGATCCAGGCCAAACTAAGGGCCGATACTGGATAAGGAGAGCGCTACAGGCCAAAGGTATGTAGTATATGACTTTTCCCTAAACGTATCATTGTTTATAAATTTCCGTCGAAGTTCACACGCCGATTTCACTGGGCGTTGCCCCTAGAATTCATATTCCATGCTTATAATCAATGTGCTCATATTCTAGAGCCCTATCTATACATATTATTCATGCCATTGGAGGTTGTGACTTCAACGCCACCCACCCCAAGTAGTTATCTCCCTTAATTATACCTTAGTAACCCATGTGGGTTTATTTGAGACATCGTTCGGGCGTGTCGGCTTGACCCTACTAAAGGCAATCCCCTTTCTAATTAAAATGAGGTATGATTTGACTATGGTTAGCACATGTATATTGTATACAATTATCACTTAACCCTTCTAAGGTAAGTGTTTCAATCTAATGAATAAATCTAAAATGATTAAATGATAAATATATTTATAGATATCACTTGTTCTAGTTAATTATAATTAAATTGCATATGGTTGTGATGTGAGATGCATGGGGTGGCCCGATCTTCACGACATAGGGAGACAGATGAAGGATGCGGTTTGGGATAAAGTGGTGGATGATGAGTATGGGTAGTGGATGGAAGTAGTCAATCAATGCTATAAGGAGCGCAACCTACTACTTAGAAAACACACTCAAGAGAGGGATGTGATAGCAAATACAAACAAAAACACACTTGGGTTGAGGCACAGAATTGGGGGATTTGTGATCTTGGATCACCAATATAACTTGTATATTGACAAGACACGAATTCACAAGATCAAGGGGAAAAACTAGGACAATCCTCACACAATGGATAGAAACAAAGCATAAGATCTCAATAAAATCTTGAATGCCATACAAGTTCCATGGGAGTGACTATTTATAGCCAAGGGGGTGGTACAATAGTCAAGGGTCTAATACCCTAAATTCATAAAGGCTAAACTACTCTGTTCCCTTAAATTAAAAAAGATAAAGTCTACCAAATACTTTTGGAAATGTGGCACACAACTTTCCAACTATAGCCCAATGGATTTGACTTTGAGTGCATAGATCACCGAATTTGAATTTGGTGTTCAACGATGCCATTTCTAGAATCATCAATGTGGTCAAGGCATCCAAATTTGTGCAACCATGTGGGCCAAGCTTTAAACATCATTTTTGGGTTTGAATAAGTGAAATAATAGGACTATTTTCTCCATCCACGAAAGGCAAGATCCATTGGGCCTTTAATGAAGCAAGATGGGCGCCCATTGTAGCATTGAGCCTCTTTAATCTCCCTCACGTCATTGGGCCTTGTAAATCCAACTCCCCCCACACAATCGACTCAGTTCCTTTAACATGGTTCACACCATCTTGATCCTCTACATCCAAAAAAGGAGAAAGATCAGAAACACTGAAAGTGACACTTACACCATACTCACCTGGAAAATCTATCTTGTAAGCATTATTGTTAATATTTTCGAGCACTCTGAAAGGTCCATCTCCTCAAGGCATGAGTTTTGATTTCCTCTTGTCAGGAAATCTTTCCTTTTGTATATGAACCCAAACTAAGTCACCGGGATCAAAAAATATTTTCTTGCGACCCTTGTTTTTACGATCAACATATTTTTGGGTCATCCACTTGATATTTATCTTTGCCTTTTCATGGATTTTCTGGATGAATTCTGCATGCCATTTCGCATCCATATTAGTTATTTCCTATAAAGGAAAAGGAATTAGATCAATAGGGGTAAGGGGGTTAAAGCCTTAAACAATTTCAAATAGAGAAAATTGAGTTGTGGAATGCTTGGACCTATTATATGTGAATTCCACATGTGGAAGAAACTCCTCCCAATTCTTGAGGTTCTTATTGAAAATTGTTCATAGAAGGGATGATAGTGTCCGATTCACCACCTATGTTTGTCCATCGGTTTGTGGATGAAAAGTAGTGGAAAATAGTAACTTCATTCCTAGTTTTCTCCACAAGGTCTTCAAAAAGTAACTGAGGAATTTTGTGTCTTGAACTGACACAATCGTCCTTGGCATTCCATGGAGTTTGACTACTTCCTGAAAGAAAAGTGTTGCAATGTTAGTGGCATCATCTGTTTTGTGACAAGGAATAAAATGTGCCATTTTTGAAAACCGATCCACCACAAAAAAATGGAATCTCTCCCCCTCTTGTTCTGTGGTAACCCCACAATAAAGTCCATTAATATGTCCTCCCAATGGGTGTTGGGGATTGGGAGAGGAAGATATAGTCCATGTGGGTTCAATTTCGATTTGTATTTTTGGAAGACAATGAACTTTCCCACAAATTTCTCAACATCTCTAGATATCCTAGGCCAATAAAAATGATCACAAAGAACACTTAGAGTTTTTTCAACACTAAAATGCCCCATTAACCCACCTGAATGTGAATCCTTCAGTAAAAGTAAACAGATAGTTCAATTGGGAATGAAAAGCTTATCAATCCAGAATAAGAGTCCATCATGTAAATAGAATTTTTACCAACTAACTCCAGGTTTACAATGTTCATAAGGTTCTCTAAAATCACTATCAGTGGCATATAAATCCTTAATGCATTCAAAACCAAGGAGTTTTCAATCCAACAAGGATAAAAGAGAATATCTATGTGAAAGTGCATTAACCACAATATTTTCTTTACCCTTTTTATGATTTATGACATATGGAAATGAATCAATGAATTCCATCCATCTATAATGTCTCCTATTTAGTTTATATTGGCTCCTAAGGTATTTAAGAGACTCATGATCAGAATGGATCACAAATTCTTTAGGCCAAAGATAATGTTGCCTTGTTTCTAGAACTCTAAACAATGCATACAACTCTTTATCACATGTAGCATAGTTTAGGATTGTGCCATTCAACTTTTCATTAAATAAAGAAATAGGCTTACCTTCTTGCATGATTACTCCTCCTATGACAATTCCACTTGCATCACATTCAATTTCAAAGGTCTTACCGAAGACCAAAAGTGCAAGTAGAGGGGCGTGGGTGAATCGATCCTTGAGAGAATAGAAAACCTTCTCTTGAGTTGTCCCCCATTTGAAAGGAAAATTCTTCTTTTTCAATTCATTAAATGGTACAACTAAAGTTCTAAATTCCTTCACAAATCTCCTGTAAAAACTATCAAGTCCATGAAAACTTTGTACCTGCCCAACGGAGGTAGGAGTTTTCCATTCCTATATTGCTTTGATCTTCTAGGTGTCCACTTCAACTCCATTCCCGCTCACAACAAATCCAAGAAAAAAACTCTTATCGAGGAAAAATTCACACTTATTAATGTTTCCAAACAAGTTTTCTTTCCTTAACACCTCTAAGACTTTTCTTAAGTGATCTACATGTTCATGCAAAGTCACAATATACACTAGAATATCATCAAAGTAAACTACCAAAAATTTTCCAATATATACATGTAAGACACGATTCATTAACCTCATAAATGTGATAGGTGCATTGGTGAGACCAAAGGGCATGACTAACCATTCATAAAGTCTATGTTTTTTCTTAAATTATGTTTTCCACTCATCTCCTTATTTCATACTAATTTGATGGTAGCCACTTATTTAATCAATTTTTGAGAAAATAGTAGAGCCATTTAACTCATCTAGCATGTCATCTAACTTGGGGATAGGATAACGATACCCGACTGTGACGTTATTTTTGACTCTGCAGTCAATGCACATTCTCCATGTCCCATCCTTCTTTGGTACTAGAAGCACCGGTACCGCACAAGGACTAAGGATCTCTCTAACATACCCCACATCCAACAACTCTTGAACTTTACTTTGAATTTCTTTTGTCTCCTCCAGATTGGTGCGATATGCAGGGCGGTTAGGTAGTGATACTTTAGGTATGTGGTCAATTTTATGATCAATACCTCTAATGGGTGGAAAACCAAGTGGAACCTCTTCGGTAAACACATCTTCAAATTCTTGCAACAAATACTCAACAACATGTGGCAAAGGAGATGTTAAGTTGTTAGTGTTCAACATCACCTCTTTGTACATAAGTACTAAGAGATTTTGTTGAGAAATCAAAGCTTCCTTAACCTCACTATTTTTTGCCAACATCACACTTTTCTCTCCTCTCAAATCTTTTCCCCCTCTTGATTTTTCTTTGCTCTCCATTTCATTTCTTCTCTCATTTTCTATTTTTCCCTCATTATCTCTTTTTTCATTTTCTCTCTTTTTTTCCTCATCACTCATTTTTTTCTTTTCTCTCAAAATGTGATCTTCTAAAATTTTCTCGGGGGACATGGGGTTGAGGGTTATAGGTTCCCCTCAGAGTACAAAAGAGTGACGATTCAAGAAACCGTCATGAGTAACATGCCAATCGCACCGCCATAATCATCCCAAAAATAAATGGAAAGACTTTATAGGAACAACATCGCATAAAACCTCATCTCTGTACTTACTGATGGTGAACAATACCTTCACTTTCTTGGTGACCTTCAGCTCACTGAAATCATTCAACCACTGAAGCCGGTACAGATTTTGATGCCTCAAAGTTGGGAGTCCCAACTTCTCCACCAACTTGGTGCTCGCCACATTACTACAACTTCCCCCATCAATAATAATGTCACATACCTTCCCATTGATCTTGAATCATGTATGGAAAATGTTCTCTCATTGATCCTTCTCTCCAATGGTCATTTGTGCACTTAAAACTCTCCCAGTGATAAGAATCTCACCATCTTCTGTATATTATCCATTATTAATTTCTAGAGATTCTTTCTCCTCCTCTTACAAGTTCTCTCCATTGATCTCCCATTATCCATACTTGTTGATGGTCATGGTGCACCGGTTTGGGAACTCACTAGCAATATGAACCCTTCCTTGAAATTTGTAACAACGAATATCCCGATTCATGGTTTGGTTAACCTCAAAAGTAGGTTTCTTAGGAAGAAGAATTACCTTGTCACTTTTGCGATCAACCACCTCTTTTGGATTTGATGATTCTACAATCTCCTTCCTCTGATTTATCCATGGCATGAAAGGGGTAGTGGGTTTCCTCATGTTGCTCCTACTTTTTATTTTTTTCTCGATCTTGGTGGATTGGTGATCATATCTTGTATCTCTACATGATGGTACATCTCCACTTGATCGGAAATCTCCTGATTGAGCCCATGTAAAAACTGTGCCATGGTTACCTCTGGATCCTCCTCAATGTTTGCTCGAATCATGGAAATTTTCATCTCTTTACGGTAATCTTCTACACTCTTACTCCATTGGGTGAGGCGTTGAAGCTTGTTGTGGAGGTCTCTATGATAGTGTGAGGGAACAAACCGCTTTTGCATGGAAAACTTCATGTATTCCCAAGTTTGGATAGGGCGTTCTCCATATCGGGCTCTCTCATTTTGAACATGATCCCACCATATTAATTCATAATAAATTAATTATAGGGCTATAAGTTTTACCCTTTTCTCCTCGTAATAGGTATGACATGAAAACACCTGCTCGATCCGCACCTCCCACTCCAAGTATGCTTCAGGATCACTCTTCCCTTGAAACAAAGGGACCTTCACCTTGATCTCTCCAAGTAAGTTATCATCATGTGGTCTTATTTGGACTCCTCTAGGTTGTTAGTACAACCTCCTCCTTTGCGGGACATCATCAAGATCATCATCAAATTTAACCGTCTCCTCCTCCATGATGTGGGGGCGACGTGGTGCCGGAGCACACTGTGGGTTATCATGGATCATCCTCAGACTTGATTTATTCTCCAAGTTTTCAATTCTCTCATGCATCACCTCCATCTTCCTATCAAGAAGATTCTCGAAATGGATCACCAAATATTTCATTTGGATTTGCGAAGCTTCTGGTGTGGGAGACCTACTTCGGCTTCCTTCATCACTAGCATGGACAATTTTCTTCCCATGATCTTCAGACATGATATATTACACAAACAAAAACACACACGAGGGGGGGGGGGGGGATGCACACAATGATACAAACTCACTCACACACGCGAGATGCACACACACACACACACAAGATGTACACACTCATGATCACAAGGATACACACTCACACACACAATATATACACACTCACACACACAAGATACACACACTCGCGCACACAATCATACACACACACTCTCGTAAGGATACACACTCACACACATGAGATGTACACACACACTCACACACAAGAGATGTACACACTCACACACAAGATATTTTTTTTGCTTATTTCTATCTACTCTCAATACTCAATTCAAATTCCAAGCTCTTATGAAATATAATACCATGTTTGGGATGATCACATGCCACCAATCCTTCCCCAATTAAGATTGTTCCGGGGGATGGTTTAACATAACCCTCTTGGGTGGTAAAGGGTAAAGGGTGAAAATAGAGTAGAAAATATGGGTAAAAGGGTGGAAAAGGGTGGAAACTTTTGGTATGTGGGTTTTTCCTAATTGTGAAAGATAAGAAAAATTAATAAAAATATGATCCAAATATAATATGGGGGTGAAGTAAAATGATGGATAAAGTGATATACATAAATGGAAATTGCTAATAATATAAAGTATAAAGAAGTAATTGTATATGCTTTTTTTCTTTTTTTTTATGGTCAAATCTCTCCAAAAAGTGTTGTGCTTGGATTTTTAAAGCACAAGATGATTGAACAGAGAGTAAGTTTTTTTTTTGAAATCTCTCGAATAAAGGATGTGCTTAATTTTGAAAATCCCAAAATGATGAGTTGAGAGAATTTGATTTTTTTTTTATTTTTTTGCTGGATACAAATCACATATAGAGAATAAAATGCGCAAAGAAGATGAATGAAAATTTGGCTCAATTTATAATAATCCAAGCTTGCACAAACTAATCCAATTCAGGAGGCTTTCAAGAAAAGAGATTTTTTTGAATGGGTGAATAATATGAAAGTATAAGGAGGGTAAGGGGTAAAAGTAATGTAAATGAAGGGATACATGCCTACCATGTCAACCGGAGCTCTGATACCAACTGATGTGAGACACATGGGGTGGCCCGATCTTCATGGTGTAGGGAGGTAGATGAAGGATGCGGTTTGGGAAAAGTAGCAGATGATGGGTATGGATAGTGGATGAAAGTAGTTAATCAATGTTATAATAAGCATGACCTACTACTTAGATAACACACTCAAGAGAGGGATGTGATAGCCAATCAACACAACAACGGACTTGGGTTGAGGCACATAATTGGAGGCTTTGTGATCTTGGATCACCAATCTAACTTGTAGATTGACAAGGCAAGAATGCACAAGAGCAAGGGGAAAAACCGAGACAATCCTCACATAATGGAGAGAAAAAAATCATAAGATCTCAATAAAATATTTAATTACATACAAGTTCCATGGGGGTGGCTATTTATAGCCAAGGGGTGGTACAATAGTCAAGGGTTTAATACCCTAAATTCATAAAGGCTAAACTACTTTGCTCCCTTAAATTTAAAAAGATAAATTCTACCAAAGACTTTTGGAAAAGTGGCACACAACTTTCCAACTATAGCCCATCAGATTTTACTTTGAGTGCATAACCCACCGAATTTGACTTTGGTGCCCAAAGATGCCATTTCTAGAATCCTCCATGTGGGAAAGACTTCCAAATTCGTGAAACCATGTGGGCCAAGATTTAAACATCATGTTTGGGATTGAATAAGTGAGATAATATGCCCATTTTCTATATCCATGCAAGGAAAGATCCATTGGTCCTTTATTGAAGATAGATGGGTTCCCATTATAACATTGAGCCTCTTTAATCTCCCTCGTGTCATTGGGCCTTGCAAATCCAACTTCTCCTCCCGCGCAATCGACTCAGTACCTTTAACATGGTTCACATCAAGTTTCATGTTTTTAACCCACCTTTTCATGTAGAATGAAAGGTAAAGGATTGAACCTAATAAATTATTATGAAATTAAAGTGATAAATGGTTGCATGTCCTTGATGTATCTTGTCACGCTAATGAAAGGTTATGGAATGAACCTAATGACTATTTAAAAGGTATGAGTATTACATGGCCTAAATTAAATAACGAAATGAATATAAGGTTCCCACTTGATTTTGACCTTTTTATCTTTATAGTAGTTATCAGACTTGATCCAACCATGGATTTTTGAGGGAATTCCTTGAGCACTCTGATGATAACCATTTTAAAGGCTCAGAGTTGATTGCATGGGAGGAGTTGGATTTTCAAGGCCCGATGACGCATGGGAGATTAAAGAGGTTGAATGCAACAATGAGCACCCATTTCACTTCATTAAAGGCTCAATGGATCTTTCCTTGCATGAATGGAGAAAATGAGCCTATTATCTCACTTATTAAATCCCAAATATGATGTTTAAATCTTGGCCCACATGGTTTCACAAATTTTAGAAGCCTTGGCCACATGGGGAATTCTATAATGACATCTTTGGACACCAAAGTCAAATTCGGTGGGCTAGGCAATCAAAGTCAAATCTTGTGGACTATGGGTGGAAATACATGTGCTACTTTTCTCAAAATTATTTTTTAGACTTTATCTTTTTGACTTTAATGGGACAAGGTAGAGTTAGATTTTATGACTTTAGGGTATTAGACCCTTGACTATTGTATCACCCCTTGGCTATAAATAGCCACCCCATGACATTGTATTTTTATTCAAGATTTAATTGAGATATTATGATTTGTTTCTCTCCGCTGTGTGATAATTTTTATATTTTCCCCTAGTTCTTGTGCATTCTTTTCTTTTCAATCTACAAGTTATATTGGTGATCCAAGATAAAAAATATCCCAATTTTGTGACTTAACCCAAGTGCATTGTTGTGTGGATTGGCTACCGCATCCCTCTCGTGTGTGTGTTGTTTAAGTAGTAGGTCATGCTCCTTATAGCATTGATTGACTACTTGCATACGTTATCCATACCCATTATCCATCACTTAGCCCCAAACTGCATCCTTCATTCGCCTCCCTATGCCGTGAATATCGGGTCACCCTGTGCATCTCACATTAGTTGGTATCAGAGCACTGGTTGACATGGTAGGAATCTATCCTCTCATTTACATTACATTTATCAATTACCTTTCTTATACTTTCTTATTATCCACCCATTAAAAAAAACCCCTTTTCATTAGAAACCTCCATATTTGGCCTATGTTGTGCAGGATTGAAATATTGATACATTGAGCCAATTATTCATTCATCTTCTTTTTGCATTTAATTTTCTATATGTGATTTGTATCCGAAAAAAAAAATAAATCAAATTCTCTCAACTCATTGTTTTGTGATTTTCAAAATTAAGCACATCCTTTATTCAATAGATTTCAAAAAAAAAATTGTTTTACTCTTCATTCAATCATCTTGTGCTTTAAAACTCCAAGTGCAACACTTTTTGGGGAGATTTGAAAAAAAATCAGATACAATTACTTCTTTGTGCTTTACGTTATTAGTAATTTCCATTTCTGTACATCACTTTCTCCATCATTCTACTTCATCCCCATATTATATTTGGCTCATATTGTTATTAATTTTTCTTATTTTTCACAATCGGGAAAAATCCACATACCATAACTTTATACCCTTTTCTACCCTTTTACCCATATTTTCTACCCTCTTTTCACCCTTTACCATTTTTAAATCCTTTACCACTCAAGCGGGTTGTGTTAAACCATCCCCCAACACAATCTTGATTGGGGAAGGATTGGTAGTAAGTGATCTCCCTAAACAAGCTATTATATTTCATAAGAGCTTGGGATTTAAATTGAGTGTTGAGAGTGTATAGAAATAAGCAAAAAAAAAAAACTCATGAGTGTGTATATCTTGTGTGTGTGAGTGTGTATGCTTGTGTGTGTGAGTGTGTATTTATTATGTGTGTAAGTGTGTATCCTTGTGTGCGTGAGTGTGTACATCTTGTGTGTGATAATGTGTAACTCTTGTGTGTGTGTGCATGTCTTTATGTGCGCGAGTGTGTGTGTGTATCATTGTGTGAGTTTCTCCGCGTGTGTGTTCGTGTTTGTGTAATATATCATGGCTGAAGATCATAGGAAGAAAATTGCTCATACTAGTGATGAAGGAATCCAAAGTAGGTCTCCCTCACTGGAAGCTTCGCAACTCCAAATGTAAGCTTTAGTTAGCCATATCAAGAAGCTTATTGATAGGAAGTTGGAGGTGCTACATGACAGGATTGAAAACTTGGAGAATTAATCAAGCCTGATGATGATCCATGATAACCCATGGCATGCTCCTGCACCACGTCACCCCCACATCATGGAGGAGGATATGGAAAACCTTGATGGCGATTTCAAAGATGTCCCACAAAGGAGAAGGTTGTACCAAAAACCTAGAGGAGGCCAAAAGAGACCACATGATGATGACCTGCTTGGTGGGATCAAGGTGAAGGTCCCTTCATTTCAAGGGAAAATTTATCTAGAAGCATACTTGGAATGGGAGATGCGGATTGAACAAGTCTTCTCTTATCATACCTATTCTGAGGAGAAAAAGGTAAAAATTGAAGCCCTTGAATTCATTGATTATGAATTAATATGGTGGGATCAAGTTAAAAAGGAGAGAGACCGATATGGAGGACGTCCTATCCATACTTGGGAAGACATGAAGTTTTCCATGGGGAAGCGGTTTGTTCCCTCACACTACCACAGAAATATCCACAATAAACTTTAGCGGCTCACCCAAGGGAGTAAGAGTGTAGATGATTACTATAAAGAGATGAAAATTTACATGATTCGAGAAAACATTGAGGAGGATCCGGAGGCAACCATGGAATAATTTTTACATGGGATCAATCAGGATATTTCCGATCAAGTGGAGATGTACCACCATGTTGAGATACAAGATATGATCCACCAAGCCACCAAGATCAAACAAAAAATCAAACAGAGGAGCAACATGAGGAAACCCAATACCTCTTGCACGCCATAGAGAAATACAAGGAAGGATATTGGAGAATCATCAAAGACGAACGAGGTGGTTGATTGGAAAAGTGACAAGGTAATTATTACACCTAAGAAACATACTTTTGAGGATAACCAAATAAGGAATCAAGATATTCCTTATTACAAATGTCAAGGAAGGGGTCACATTGCTAGTGAATTCCCAAACTGCTGCACCATGACCATCAAAAAGTATAGATAATGGGAGATTTATGAAGAGATCTTAGAAGAGGAGGGAGATTAATCTCCATAAATTGATAATGGAGAACTTGCAGAAGATGGTGAGATTCTTTTCACTAGGAGAGTTTTAAGTGCACAAATGACTGTTGGAGAGAAGGAGAAGCGAGAGAAAATTTTCCATACATGATGCAAGATCAATGGGAAGGTATGTAACATTATTATTGATGGGTTAAGTTGTATTAATGTAGCGAGCACTGAGTTGGTGGAGAATTTGGGACTCCCGAATTTGAGGCACCAAAATCCGTACTGGCTTCAGTAGTTGAATGACTGCGGTGAGCTAGAGATCACTAAGAAAGTGAAGCTATTGTTCACCATTGGTAAGTACAAAGATGAGTTTTTTTGTGATGTTGTTCTTATGAAGGCTTGCCATTTGTTATTGGGATGACCATGGCAGTATGGTCAGTGTGTTACTCATGACAATTTCTTGAATCATCACACTTTTATACTCTTAGGGGAACCTATAAACCTCAAACCCATTTCCACCAAACAAATTTTGGAAGATCACATTTTTATAGATAAGAAAAAAATGAGTGATAAAGAAAAAAAGAGTGAAAATGAAAAGGGAGAGAATGAGGGAAAGAGAGAAAATGAAAGAAGAAAATAAATGGAGAGAAAAGAAAAATAAATAGGGAATTTTTTTTTGAGAGAAGGGAAAAGTGTGATGTTGGAAAAAAAGAGCGAGGTTAAGGAAGATTTATTTTCATAGAAAACCCTCCTAGTACTCATGTACAAATAGGTGTTGCTAAATACTAATGACTTACCCCCTTTTCCGAATGTTATTGAGTATTTGTTACAAGAGTATGATAATGTCTTTCTAGAAGAGGTTCCATTTGGTTTTCCACCCATTAGAGGTATTGGGAACCAAATTGACCTCATACACAGAGCATCACTACAGAACCACCCTGCATATCGCATCAACCCAGAGGAGACAAAAGAAATTCAAAGGAAAGTTCAAGAGCAGTTGGATGTGGGATATGTCAGAGAGAGCCTTAGTCCTATGCCATACCAGTGATTCTAGTACTAATGAAGGATAGAACATTGAGAATGTGAATTTACTGTAGATCCATCAATAACATCACAGTCATGTATCATCATCCTATCCTTAGGTTAGATGATATGCTATATAAATTAAATGGTTTGACTATTTTCTCAAAAATTGATTTAAGAAGTGGGTACCATCAAGTTAGGATGAAAGAAGGAGATGAGTGGAAAACTGCATTTAAGACAAAACATGGAGTTTATGAATGGTTAGTCATGCCCTTTGGTATCACCAATGTACCTAGCACATTTATGAAGTTAATTAATCATGTCTTATGTGAATATATTGTAAATTTTTTGGTAGTTTAATTTATGAAATTTTGATGTATAATAGGAATTTTCATGAACATGTAGATCACTTAAGAAACGTCCTAGAGGTGTTGAGGAAGGAAAACTTGTTTTGAAACAAAAATAAGTGTGAATTTTTCCTTGATAAGATTGTTTTCCTTGGATTTGTTATGAGTGGTAATGGAGTTGAAGTCGACACTGAGAAGATCAAAGCAATACAAGAACGACTAACTCCAACCTCCATTGGACAGGTAAGAAATTTTCATGGGCTTGTTAGTTTTTAAAAGATATTTGCAAAAGAATTCAGTACACTAGCAGCACCATTGAATGAGTTGAAAAAGAAGAATGTTCCTTTTAAATGAGGGAAAACTCAAGAGAAGGCCTTCCATGCTCTTAAGGAGATACTCACCCATGCCCCTCTACTTTCACTTCCAGACTTCGGTAAGACCTTTGAAATTAAATGTTATGCAAGAATAATTGTAATAGGAGGAGTACTCATGAAATAAGGTAAGCCTATTTCTTTCTTTTTTGAGAAGTTAATTGGACCAACCCTAAACTATGCTACATATGATAAAGAGTTGTATGCATTGTTTAGAGTTCTAGAAGCATGGAAACATTATCTTTTTCCTATAGAATTTTTGATCCATTCTGATCACGAGGCTCTTAAATACCTTAAGAGACAACATAAACTAAATAAGAGACATTCTAGATGGTTGGAATTCATTTAATAATTTCCACATGTCATCAAGCATAAAAAGGGTAAAGAAAATACTATGGCCAATGCACTTTTACATATATATATTCTCTTTTATCCTTGTTGGATTAAAAAAAATCCTTAGTTTTGAATTAATTAAGGATTTATATTCCACTGATAGCGATTTTAGTGAACCTTATAAACATTGTAAACCTAGAGTTAGTTGGGAAAAGTTCTATTTATATGATGGATTCTTATTCTGAATTGATAATATTTTCATCTCCAATTGCTCTATCCATTTACTTTTACTAAATGAGTCACATTTTGGTGGGTTAATGAGACATTTTGGTGTTGAAATTTTTTTAAGCATTCTTAGTGAGAATTTTTATTGGCCTAGGATATCTAGAGATGTTGAAAAATTTGTGGGAATGTGCATTGTCTTCCATAAAGCCAAATCAAAACTGAACCCACATGGACTATATCTTCCTCTCCCAATCCCCAATACCCCTTGGGAGGAAATATCAATGGACTTTATTGTGGGGTTACCATATACTAAGAGGGGGAGAGATTCCATTTTTGTTGTGGTGGATAGGTTTTATAAAATGTCACATTTTATTCCTTATCATAAAACAAATGATGTCAATGACATTACAACACTTTTCTTTTAATTAGTAGTCAAACTCCATGGAATTCCAAGGATGATTGTATCAGATTGAGACACAAAATTCCTCAGTTACTTTTGGAAGACCTTGTAAAGAAAATTGAGTACAATTTTACTATTTTCCACTACTTTTCATCCACAAATTGATGGGAAAACTGAGGTGGTGAATCTGACACTATCATCCCTTCTACAAACAATTGTTAAGAAGAATCTCAAGAATTGAGATGAGTGTCTTCCACATGTGGAATTCATATATAACAGGGCCAAACACTCCACTACTCAATATTCTCCATTTGAAATTATTTATGGTTTTAACCCCCTCTCCCCTATTGATCTAGTTCTTTTGCCTTTGCAGGAAGTAACTAATATGGATGCGAAAGGGCATGTAGAGTTCATCAAGAAAATACATGAAAATTTAAGGATAAATATCGAGCAGATGAACCATAATTATGCTGATCATGCAAACTAGGGTCGCAAGAAAATGTTGTTCGAGCTCGGTGACTTAGTCTGGGTTCATATGCGGAAGAAAAGATTTCCCAACAAGTGGAAATCAAAACTCATGCCACGAGGAGACAAACCTTTTTGAGTACTTGAGAATATTAACAATAATTCTTACAAGATAACTTTGCGAGTTGAGTATGGTTTAAGTGCCAATTTTAATGTTTCCAATCTTTCTCCTTTTTTGGGTTCATAGGATGAAGAGACAAGGATGACTCTTTTTCAAGAGGGGGAGGATGATGAGAACCATTTTAAAGGCACTGGGTCGATTGCGCAGGAGGAGTTGGATTTGCAAGGCCCGATGATGCGTGGGAGATTAAAGAGGTTGAATGAAACAATGGGTGCCCATCTCACTTAATTAAAGGCCCAATGGATCTTTCCTTGCATGGATGGAACAAATGATCCTATTATCTCACTTATTCAAGCCCAAATATGTTTTTTAAATCTTGGTCCATATGGTTGCACGAATTTTAGAAGCCTTTCCCACATGGATAATTCTAGAATGACATCTTTGAACACCAAAGTCAAATCCGGTGGGCTAGGTACTCAATGTCAAATACGGTGGGCTATGGGTGGAAATACATGTGCTACCTTTCCTAAAAATCTTTGTTAGACTACATATTTTTAACTTTAAGGGGACAAGGTAGGTTTAACCTTTATAAGTTTATGGTGTTAGACCCTTGACTATTGTATCACCCCTTGGTTATAAATAACCACCCCATGGCATTGTATTTTCATTCAATATTTTAATTGAGAGATTATACTTTGTTTCTCTCTGTTGTGTGAGAAATGTTCCATTTTCCCCTAGATCTTGTGCATTATTGACTTGTCAATCTACTAGTTATATTAGTGATCTAAGATCACAAAGCCCCCAATTATATGCCTCAATCCAAGTGTGTTGTTATATGGATTGGATATCACATCCCTCCCATGAGTGTGTTGTCTAAGTAGTAGGTCACCATCCTTATAGCGTTGATTGACTACTTTAATATGATATCCATACTCATCATCCACCACATATCCACAAACCACATCCTTCATTCACCGCCCTATGTTGTGAAGATCGGTCCACCCCATGCACCTCACATCACACTTAGAGGGCACCATTCTGATTCAAGGAGCTAGTTTCCAAGGGAGATACCCACCTTGAAACATGGTCCCTGTCTACTAGTGTATTCCAAAAATGATGTTTTAGTATCCCTTCAATATCTTCTGGATATTAGGATGCCTCAGATACACTACTTGGACCCAGCTTGATGTCTTCAGACACATGGTGCCATGGATTCACCCCATCAGGCCCAGTCATGCTTATCCTGAGATCACTATGGAAAAAATCCATGGACCCAGTTAGAATCATTTACAGTAGAATGCCTTGGGTGTATCCCTTTGGATTGCACTCAGACCCCTTTATAGCCATATTTCATGTGATACTTCTATGATTTGATCGACCTCTGAGGTTAAGGATGCCTTGGTTTCACCTCAGATCCTCCTATATTATTATTATGATATATTTTCAGTGTTGTTTACACCTCACGTTACTTAACTATATAAACTGAAATAATTAATTAAATGATCTCATTTTCAGAGACATTATCAGTTGATGCCGAAGTAGGTATGAATTATCATTTTGGAATTTCTTTACATTTATATATATACCTGCACACTAGCAATTTATATTCATAGACTGGATTGTATAGACGCCATTGGTGGTGACCTACTGAGATTTATCGCACACACCATCTAGGCCTCCATTGGTACCCAAGCGGATTTTATGATTGCAGGTGCTGATAAGGGGAAATGTTCCGCTTTGGACAACTAACTTGCTTGCTTATTTAGGATGAAGCTTGGTAGCAGATGACCGAGCCAGCACTAGGGATGCTGGATAGTTTTTGGATTCATTTTTATTCTTTTGTATAAAATGTATTGCATGCTATCATGTATACTTGTTTTCCTATTTTGTAGAGACATTAAATACATCATCATCTTTTGTATATGATACTGTTCAACTTATGAGTTGGTTATTGTTGATATATGTTTATGATTACTCCCGATTCTATATTTATTATACTACTTTCATTATTGTTTATTCATCTGTTAATATATGTATATATACCACTATACTTCATGGTGACATGGGGGCATAGTCTTCCCACAGACACACCCTAGGCCCTCACCGCTAGTCGATAGCCTCTGGCATATGGGGTGGCGTGCTTGAGGCCTTGTGGCCAATCGGGTTCGGGGCACCTTTGAGTGGAACTCAAGTCGGGGACATCAAAATTTGTATCAGAGCATTTTTCTTTTATTTTATCTTATTATTTGGGAATATAGACAAGATATTAGGACATGTTGAAACTTGGTTATAAGCTGTGCCTGGGAGTAGATAACTGACATTTGGGGTAAATACTAAGTTTCCTGGGAATGGGAAATTTTTTGTTATGTATTTTGTGTATTTTTCCTATTATAGTTGATATATTTTCACCATTGGGTGATGAACATGAATTGTGGTATTTGATATGCTTCATGAATATTTTACCTTGACCTGGTATGATAAGGATCATTGTTACATGCATAATTATAAACACCTATAATTCACATGCCATGCATATGCTGTGCCATATAGGTGCATTTCATTGCTTGAATTGCTTGTGATTATGTTGAGTGATCCATGGATGTTATACATGCCTGCGCTGCTAACATCTTCTGCAGGGTAAGGGAATTGATTATTTAAAATGTCGATATCAATCTAAATAGTGTTTTCCTATATAGGTTGATGGTGACATCTTAAATAGTTGCTTTTTACCCATGTCAGCTATGTACTTCTGGTTACATGATCTGCTCTTTGACTGTGATTGAGTGACTACCAGTTTCAATTTATGAGCTGTATGAGCCCTCATGAATTGAAAGAGGTAATTAACTGAATCAAGCCATCGTATATCATTGTTACATTATGAGACCAACATGAGCTAATCTTTGACTGTGATTGAGTGACTACCAGTTTCAATTTATGAGCTGTATGATCCCTCATGAATTGAAAGAGGTAATTAAATGAATCAAGCCATCGTATATCACTGTTACATTATGAGACCAAATTTAAGATGGTTAATTAGAAATTAAATGGGTGTCACTTTCAGTTATATAGTGTATGGGCCTTTATTAGCTGGGAATGACATTCATTTAATCGAACCTTGATATATGTATATAATCAAATAAAAAATTTAAATATAAATATTGACTTATAAAATGATTTGGTTGCCAGTAAATGAAGAGGAAAAGTGTAATTGACCCTTCACCTACTGGAACCTCTATAAATAAAATTTTAACACTTAACAATACCCTGACCTTCAAAGCAGGTAGTTGGAGAACTACCTTGGGTAGTGAGCCCTTTTTCTTATGATTCTGTTCCACTCGTTCTTTCATCTACTCTTAAATCTTAATCCGAGGTGTGTGCTTAACATTTGTAGAGCTATGTCACCATGAAATCCACCAAACGTGCACCAGGAGGGTGGAAACGACCATGCTCTAGAGGTGGTGGGCCCTGAGCCACTAGTGATACCTCCAGTAGTGACACCTGATGCACCACCTATTATACCTAAACTGAGCACTGACTGTTATGAAAATTTCGGGATTTGCAGTGAAAGAACAAGTTTGCAGATGGAGAAAATTTGAAAACAAAAGTAGAAGAACACAAAAAAAAAAAGATTTATTTTGTTCAGGGAATGATCCCTATGTCCATGGAGAGGTAGAAAAATCACTAAATCAGGAGAAAAAATTATAGGGAGTATCTCAGAGTTTCAAGCACAAGAAACCCCTAGCCCGAAATGGGTTAATAAAGAAGATGAAGTGCCATGCCACCAACCGCACAGAAAGTCCTCACTGCTATAGTGAACAGTGGCTGAAAGTCCACATCGCTATAGTGTCGCGGCCACCCAAGTCCAAGATGCTATAGTGGCTGGTGGATGGAAGTCCATTGAGCTACAATATTACTATCTCTAAATTCTGAGCTGCTATAGTAGTCCTTCCGAAGTACACACTACTATAATGCCCTATCAGTGTCGGCCAGTACAATACCCCAAAATTTGGGCTGGGAACCTTCGACCCCCGAACCCCAAATTAGGGGTGCTTTCCCCCCTACAACCCCCAACAAGATCACTATGGAGTTCATCCCACAAAGTTGCGTCCTTGTGCGTAGTATGGAACACAATAATTCGGCCCGAATTCATCCAAAACGGGTTAGGATGCACCAATCCAACACTGAAGATCAATTTAAAGAGTGTTTTCAATGTATGATGTTGTCCATTCAAGGTGTTCCACGACTGCACCTACTATGGATGATCTAACTCATGAGTTCTAGCAGCAACATCCTCTCATCTTCTTGAGGGATGGCGATCCACAGGCTGCTGAGTCTTGGCTAGAGGTTACTCTTTCTATCTTCAAGCATCTGGAGACACCTCCAAAGAGGAGGGTCAAGATTTATACCTATATATTGCGTGATTCCATCAAACTTTGGTGGGATATGATTACTCAGGTTGGTCATCATCAGGGCATGGTTTGGGCAGACTTCCAGACTACCTTCTACGATTACCTTTTCCCTCAAACACTGAGAGTTGACCAAGCCAGGGAGTTCATGCACATGGTGCAAGGTGCTATGTCCTTTATAGACTATTCAACATGTTTTACTAAGTTTCAACGCTTTGCACCGCTTTTATCCAGTGATGAGCTATTGCGAGCTAGTCTTTTTGGGGATGGGCTTAAGTATGTCATCAACTCGCAGGTGAATGCCTTTCACCTACCTATATTTGCTGAGATCATTAATTAGACTCTTATCACTGAGCACAATATGAGAGAATTTGATAGTACCAGGCACAAAGGCTCAGTGTCGATATAGGGTAGTAGTTCTTTCAGTAGTAGGAAGGGTAGCCTTGAGGTTTCTTGTCAGAGCAGTGGTGGTCAGAGTATCCACACTTGAAACTCCGTTATATGCCATCAGTGTGGATGAAAGAGGCATATAAAGGCTCAGTGTGATAGATAAACTCTTGAGTGTTGTGATTTCAGCCGTATGGGTCATCATCAAAGATTATTTTATACCTTTCCACCTGCTTCTAGTGGATGAGGATCTACACCAGCTCGACCTTCAAATATGAGATCCGTTACACTGCGTCAAACTGGGAGTTGGAGTAACACTGACATAACATGCTAAGGAGGAGGTCATGGTCATGGTAGTTAGGCTTCTGATTATCATCACCAGCAGAGTGGACCTGTTCAGGGTATTCCAGCCATAGCTTAGGGCCACAGATCAAACCATTTGCATGCTTTACAACCGATACTCAAGGATCAGATTGCAAAACCATCAACTATACGAGATACTATTCTAGTATCCTTTAATATAATATCTTCTTTATTAGATAAATGTGATTATCACTCCTTTATCACTTTATCAATCAGGGAAAATCTTGAGATGGAGATTCAACACTTCTGTGGGATGATGACCCTGGACACGCCGTTGGGAGTGCAGTTAGAGGGAATATGCCAATGTAGGGGCTATCCCCTTGAGGTAGGAAATTATCCCTTCTTATGGGACCTATTCATACTCAAGATGAAGAGTTTTGATTTCATTCTCAGGATGTATTGGTTGCTTCCATATTACATCTATGTGGAATTATATCACCGTAGGGTATTGTTTACATCACCAAAGGGAAACAGTTATCTCCAAAAGGGTGAGTGGAATGTCCAAGCCAGTAGATCTGGATCAGAGCATCATGGGCTAGGTAGAGTGACCAACCATATTTCTAGTCTTTTCATGGAGGATCATGGAATACACCTGAAAAATTTTCCTCATATGGTAGATTATTCTAGGTATGTATTTCCCGACAATTTTTCTGGCTTACCTCCCGATAGAGAGGTAGAATTCATGATCAAGCTTACTCTAGGAGCAGCTCCAGTATCTATTCCTCCATACAGGATGAAACCTAATGATCTCTAGGAGCTCAAGAGATAGTTGGAGTATTTATAATCAAATGTTTTTATCTGACCTATTACTTCATATTGGGGTTCACCCATGATTTTTGTCAAAAAGGTGGATGATACCTTTAGGCTATACATGGATTACCGATGGTTGAACCAAATTACAGTTAAGAACCAGTATCCATTGCCTCATATAGATGATCTCTTTGATCAGCTCTGAGGAGATAGATTTTTCTCAAAGATTGACCTGAGATCGGGCTATCATCAGGTGCGAGTCAGGCCTATAGATGTACCACGTATGACTTTCTGTAGTTGGTACAATTTATATGAGTACCTCGTTATGCTATTCGGTCTTACGAATGCACCCTCTATTTTCAAGGATTTGATAAATAGGGGTTTTCTACCCCTATCTGGATTCCTTTATCATGGTATTTTTGGAAGACATCTTGGTGTATTGGTATAATCGTAGCGACCATGCTAAACATCTTGAGATCATTTTGAATACACCGATAGAGCATCAAATATATGCTAATCTTTCTAAGTGCCACTTCTAGATAAAAAAGTTCACTTATTGGGCCATTTTATCTCAGAATCAGGAGTATCAATTGATCCAAATATAGAGAGAATTGTATTTTCTTAGGAGAATCCCAATAACATTTTTGATATACAAAGTTTCTTGGGGATTACTAGATATTATAGGCATTTCATATGAGACTTATGACGCCTTACTGCACCTCTTACTGGTCTTACAAAGAAGGGTGTGAAGTTATTGTGTTCTGAAGTGTGTGAGAAATCTTTTCAGGAGCTAAAAGGAAGGCTTACTTCAGCACCAATTCTGATTCTTCTTGACCATAACATAGGCTATATAGTGTTTGGTGATGCATCAGACATCAGATTGGGTGTAGTTCTGATGCAGGAGGATAGAGTCTGATACATCATCGGAAGCTCAAAATGAGTAAGTAAAGACGAGTAGAAAGACGTAGCTGATAGAACAATGCGTAAAGGAAATGCCACCTTCCAAGGTTTCTCCAAGATTAAAGACTAAGTCAACAGTAATGGAGATGCACCACCAATTCCGAGCAAAGGGAAGAGGCTAAAGAAAGAAGAATGCACAACAAGCTTCACAAATTCATCACATTCAGGTCTACCCATTACAATGGGGTGAAAATACATTATAAAGACAAAATAAAGGAATAAAAATGACCCAATTCGAGTTACAAGGAACAGGGACACTCAAAGGACACATAAAAATCACAAAAAACACTTATCCATGCTATTTAATGACCCCACTATCAAAAGTAGTGAATTTACACATTAATAATGATTTTCTCCACCTTCTCTCTCCTCTTTAATGTGTTGTTACAAATTTCCATCCTTTTCCATGTGGATAAGTCATTTTGGCCCCCAAATAAGTGTGTTTTGGTCCACTATGTTGTTGGATGTCAAAAAGTGCGGGCTGGTCCAATTCGAATAACAATTAGGATTAAATTTTTTATCAAGCCCAAAATTATTCTCCTTGGGCTGAATCTGATCCATATCACTCCCCCCTAGTTGGAGAGAATTTTCGCTCAAATCCATGGTATCATTTTATTTAATGTATGGAGGAAAGTCCCCAATATTGAATGTTGTAGAAACACCACCAAAATCATCTGTTAAATCAATTTTGTAGGCATTTTCTCCCACTCATTCAAGCACTTTGAATGGAACTTTAGCTCATAGGGCCAACTTTCTCTTCCTTTTGGATGGAAATATCTCCTTGGGAAGGTGAATTCACACTTTATCTCTAGATTGGAAAATGGTATGCTTCCGATGCTTGTTTTCTCACCTCTTATAAGCATTATTAGACTTTTCTATTTGAGTACGAATAGATTCATGGAGGTTCTTCATCTGCTTTGTCTTCTACTCCGCATCAATATTCACCTAAAAATTAAGAGGCAAAAAGCACAATTCTATAGGATTGATTGGATTGATTCCATAAACCACTTCGAATGGAGAATGCTAAGTGGTAGCACTAGGAGATCTATTGTATGCAAATTCAGCTTGTGCAAGATATAAATCCCAATCTCTCATACTCTTGTTCAACAATGTTTTCAGAATAGTGCCCAATGTATGATTAGTAACTTATGTTTTCCCATCAGTTTTAGGGTGATGGGATGTACTAAAAATAAGTTTCGTACTGAATTTACCCCACAATGTCCTCCAAAAATGGCTGAAAAATTTAGTGTCTCTATCTGAAACAATTCTGTGAGGAATGCCATGAAGGCAAACAATCTCCTGAAAAAACAATTCTACAAATTTCACCACATATTTAGTCTTATGGAAAGGTATGAAATGATCCATCTTAGAAAATTGATCAACAATAACCATTATTTAATATTTAACTTACTGTGTCTTTGGTAAATCCATAATGAAATCCA
The DNA here is from genome assembly GCA_963277665.1 of Viscum album. NCBI lineage: Eukaryota > Viridiplantae > Streptophyta > Magnoliopsida > Santalales > Viscaceae > Viscum > Viscum album. The sequence goes on along the minus strand of OY728121.1, from coordinate 1,068,404,332 downwards.
TGCTGAGATCCCATGGCTACTCCAAAATAGGTAACAAAGTGTATAAACTAGGATTGAAATGAATCTTTTCTCTTTGACTTGTTCCACATCTCAAAAGAATTTGTTGGACATATGATTGCATCTTCATCCAGTAGAAATGATCCTTTAGTATCTCCAAGGTTTTATGGATGCCAAGATGACCAATAATCCCCCCTTCACGTGCTTCCCAGATGAGCAAGTCCCTGCAATTACCCTTTGGAACACACAACTTGTTCTCTAAAAGAGAAACCCATAATGTACAGAATAATCCTCTACAAATCCATTTTGAAATTGGATTAAAATAGAATTAAACTCCATATCATGCTGATAATATTCTTTCATAAGTTGAAATCCAAGAATTCGAGTATCTAGAATGGTAAGTAATGCATACCTTCTAGATAAAGCATCCACCACCAAATTATCTTACCCCTTCTTGTATTTTGACACAAATGAGAATGATTTTAAGAATTTCACCCACTTTGCATGCCTCGAACTCAACATGTGTTGACCATTGATAAACCTCAATGCCTGATGGTCAGAATGAAGAACAAACTTTCTTTGGTCTCAAATAATGAGACCAATTATCTAGGGCTCTCACAACCACATAAAATTCCATATTATAGGTAATGTAATTTCTCCTGGAATAATTCAAATTTTCACTAAAATATTCAATAATATGATTTATTTGGATGATAACAGTACCTATCCCAACTCCACTTGCATCACATTCCACTTCAAAGACATGATCAAAATAAAGTAATGCTAAAATTGATGCCTCACACAACTTTTTATTAATGATTTAAAATGCTTTATTTGCTAACTTTGACCACTCAAATTTCCCCCTTTTCAAGCATTCAGTGATGGGTTCCATGATAGTACTGAAATTGGAAACAAAGTGACAATAAAAAGATTCCAAACCATGGAAACTCCTTACTTCTATGATGGAGTTTGATTATGTCCAGGACTTTATTGCTTCCACTTTTGATTGATCAATCATGAAGCCTTATTTGGTTACCACATATCCCAAAATCACCACTTTTATGAAAAATAACTCACATTTTTTCATCTTTCCATATAGATTTTGTTTCTGCAGAATGTCAAATACCCACCAAAGATGATCCACATGGCTCCCCACATCCTTGCTATAAATCAAAATATCATCCAAATAAACAAAAAAAACCAATAAATGGTTTCAAAACTTCACGAGTCGCATGAATGTTCTAAGAGAATTTGAGAGGCTTAATGGCATGACTAGCCACTCAAACAATCCAACTTTAGTTTTAAAGGCTATTTTCCACTCATCCCCTACCTTCATTCAAATTTGGTGGTATCCACTACGAAGATCAACCTTCGAAAATATTGATGAACCATGTAATTCATCAAGCATATCATCGAGTTGTGGATTGAGATACCTGTATTTGATGGTAATATTATTGATAGCTCTACTATCAATGCACATGCGATACGTACCATATTTCTTTAGCAATAATAATGCTGGAATAGAACACGGGATCAAGCTTGTTCTTATAAATCCTTGATCCATCAATTCATCCACTTTCTTATGCAATTCCCTTGATTCTACAAGATTACACCGATATGCTGGTTTATTAGGAAATTGTACACCTAGTACAAGATCAATCTGGTGTTCAATGCCTCTAAATGGTGGTAATATTTCTGGAAGATAATTAGGAAAAAATTCATGATATTCCCCAATCAATAAATGATCTAATGGATGGTTATGACTTTTCTCCTCATGGCATGAATTTTCCATCATCAATAAATAAAAAACATGACTTTTCTTATTTATTACTTTCTCTAGTTGAGCTTTATTGATAAAGAGTATCTTTGGGCACTTCTGGAACAAATTTTTCTTTAAGGGTTTGGGATAGATTCAAAGGAGAAAGTGTGATAATCTTTTCCCCAGATCGAAAATAATATGTGTTCTTCCTACCATCATATTTCAATTCCCTATCAAACTACCAAGGCCTTCCCAACAAAAAGTGACAAGCATCCATAGGAATAACATCACACAATACTGTATCAACATAGTTCTTACCAATGGAAAATGAAATTAGAACCTGTTTGTTGACTTGGAGTGTGCTCTTTTTGTTCAACCACTGCAATTTATATGAGCGAGGATGATTCTGAGTTAGAAGGTTCAATTTATCCACTAGTGTTGTTGAATCCACATTTTTATAGATCCCATTTTCAATAATCACCATGCATACCCACTGATTAATGGTGCAACGAGTTTGGAACAAGTTTTCTCTTTGATATTCTTCTGGGTGGATTTGAGCTTGCAAAACTCTTCGTATCACAAGCATGTTACCCACATCAGATTCTTCCACAACATGTTCCTCATTTTCACATTATTCAATATCATGTTCATCCTCTTTGATCTATTCAATATCTTTGATCTCCTTAACAGTAATAATTCTATTGTTAGGTAAATTGGACCGAAAATGACCATACCCATGACATTTGAAACACTTTCGATTCCCAAATTCAAAGGAGTTGGACTTCCATTTTGGTTTTTCCATAACCTTCTCTTTCCCTTTATCCAGCATCTTGTTCCTTCCAAATTCTTTCTCAACAACACTATATTTATTAAAATAAATAAATTTATAAAAATTTGTACCTCTATTTTAGTTTTTGAGAACCGATGCCTTTGAAGTCTGCTTTTTCTTTTCCACCTTGATCGCCAGCTTGAAAACATCATCATGTGAGTAGAATGGTTGTAACTCTATTGAATGTACAATTTCTTTATTTAATCCACCCAAAAACCTTGAAATCATTTTCTCTTTATAAACTGAAACATCACTTCACAAAAATAAATGATCAAACTCCTGAATGTAATCTTCAATAGATTTATATCCTTGTCGCATGCTATGCATTCGGAAATAAAGCTCTTGCTTATAATTCTCAGGCAAAAATCATCTCCTCAAAAGATTTTTCAACTTCTCCCATGAGCATATTTTGTCTTTCCCATCACATTCCTTCTATTTCTTTAGATTTTCCCACTAAATAGATTTATAATATTTCAAAATGGATACCTTTCACTTCTTCTCATCAGAAAAATTCTTAAATTCGAAGAATCGTTCGATTTCCCACATCCAATCCAGAAAATCATCTGGATTCATACTCCCATCAAAATCTAGAATATCAATCTTCAACCCTCTTTCAACATCTTCAACGTCTCTTCTTCAAATATCCACCTATGAATCACTAGAATCATCTCCATTTGCAAGATATTCATAAAATGGTGCTGGATTTCACCTTTTATGTGGAGATGGATGTCGGGGATGCTGCTGCAGTGGAGGGGAATCATGTCACCACACTATAAATAGTTGAGCAAGTTGCTCGCCGATTTGATTAATTTTTGACTGTAGATGTGCATTGGATATTTCCCATAGACAAGGTGGAGTAGAATATCCACTCTTGTGAGACATAATGGAGAGCAACAAGAAGAATGCGATATAAGTTACTCATTGGAACCGTGACTCTGATACCAACTGATGCGTCGCCAGAAGCTCGAAATGAGTAAGTGAAGATGAGCAGCAAGACGTAGTCGATAGAACAAGTCTTAAAGGAAATTCCACCCATGAAGGTTTCTCCAAGATTAATGACTAAGTCACCAGAAATGGATATGAACCACTAATTCTGAGAAAATGGAAGAGGCTAAAGAAATAAGAATTCACAACAAGCTTCACAAATTCTTCACATTCAGGTCTACCCATTACAATGGGGTGAAAATAAATTATAAGGACAAAATAAAGGAAAAAAATGACCCAATTCGAGTTACAAGGCATGGGGACACTCAAAAGACACATAAAAAGCACAAGAACCACTTCCCCATACTATTTAATGACCCCCACTATCAAAAGTAGTGAATTTCCACATTAATAATTCTTTTCTCCACCTTCTCTATCCTCTTTAATATGCTATTACTAATTTCCATCCTTTTTCATGTGGATAAGTCATTTTGGGCCCCAAATAAGTGTGTTGTGGACCACCATGGTATTGGATGTCAAAAAGTGAAGCCTAGTCCAATTCGAATAACAATTGGGATTAAAATTTTTATAAATCCCAAAATTATTATTCTTGGGCTGAATCTGATCCATATTAGAGTCGTTTCATATGGGTGTTTCCAGTTGAGACCTCACAAGCATAATTACCTGACACATGATCTCGAGCTAGCAATAGTTGTCCATGCCCTACATTGTTGGAGATTCTATCTTATGGGTGAGCACTTTGTGGTGTATACAGACCACAAGAGCCTCAAATATATATTTACAGAGCATGAATTGAATCTCATAAAGCATAGATGGGTTGAATACCTTCAATTTTTGACATTGAGCTTACCTATATGCTTGGAAAGGGAAATGCGGTATGTGATGCACTGAGCTATAAAACTTAGGGACATACCGTAAAAGAATCTAGTGATGAATCGAAATTTATGACCCGATTTTCTGAGCTGCATCTGAAGGTTCATGAGAGTCACGAGTTAATTTTTCTTATGACCATAGTTTTTTCCTCTTCACTACTTGATAGGGTGAAGAGAAGATTTTTTTTAGATCATGAGGGATTGGTTCTCTGGGAGAGTATTTCAGAAGAGGACCCACCTCTAGATTGGTCTATTAATGGAGACGACATCCTACGTATACAAGGATATGTCTGGGTTCTTACAAATATGAGAGAGGAGTTGATGCGAGAGTCCCATGCTTCTCAATGGGTAGTTCATCCTGGCATCTCCAAGATGTATCATGATATGCGTCACCATTATTGGTTTCCTAGGATAAAATTTTAGATTATAAGTTTTATTACTAGGTGTTACACCTGTCAGCAGGTGAAGGCAGAACATCGACAACCTTCCAGCTTGTAACAACCGTTACTAGTCCCGAAATGAAAATGAGAAGATGTTGCAATGGATTTTGTTGTTGGCTTATCAAGGTCGCATCAAGGTAGTGTTGTGTTTTGGGTATTCTTGGATCAACTGACTAAAGTATCCCACTTCCTTCCTACACGGGGTCCCTCATACTATTGTTTTAGACAGAGACACTCGCTTCACGTCATGGTTCTGACAGAGGTTACAGAGAGCTTTGGGTACACAGGTGCTTTTGAGCACATCTTTTCACCCTCAGACTGATGAACTGTCGGAACAGAAAATACAGGTTTTGGAGGACATCCTCTGACCATGAATCCTTGATTTAAATGGTTCTTGAGTGAAACATATCTCTCTTGTTGAGTCCACTTACAATAATAAATATTAGGTGATGATTTAGATGGCTCTGTATGAGGCCTTATATGGTAGGTTGTTCCATTTAATCCTGTACTGGTTAGAGGTAGAAGAGGAAGTGCTTCTAGGTCCTCGTCTCATATAGGAGAATTTGGAGCAGGTTCAACTGATCAGGAAGTGTATGTATACTACTCAGTCTAGACAGAAATCTTATGTCGACCGTCATTGACGACCTCTAGTGTTCGAGGTTGGGGACCATGTTTTCTGCGGGTATCACCCAGACTTGTGCATAGATCGATACAGAGGAAAGGGAAGCTATCACCTCATTTTATCAAGCTTTTTGATCTTTTAGATAGAGTTGGTCTGGTATCCTATCAGGTGCTATTACTTGAGAGGCACCATGATATGCATAACGTATTCCATGTTTCACATCTTCACCGTTATCATGCCGACCCATCTCATGCTTTTGATCCTATGGAGGTTGAGTTAGATGCTGATGATTCTTTTGAGAAGTATTCTATACACATAATTGACTAGAGCACACATGATCTCCAAGTCCGGTCTATCCTTTTAGTACGGGTGCTATGGAAGCACAACCATGTCTAGAACGAGACATGGGAGTGGGAAGCCGATGTACGTGCTCAGTGGCCTAAGTTGTTCTCAGACAAAGTTTTGTCACCCTTGGAAGAGAACTCGGGGATGATTTCCTTTAGGGGGGAAGACTGTAAGAACCCGATTTTTCTATGAGGTATGGATCCTTTATGTTTCAGTATAATTCTTTATTTTGTACCTATTATGGATGCCTAGTGAGGTCATGGAGGTTTTGGGGGGTGTTCAGGGATTGTTCATAGCTCGGAACCCCAGCCGTTGGGAGAAACCACTGGGCCACATGATTTGTAGAAATCATGCAGCCCAAACTGCATGGTTTCTCCTAACTGTGCATGGAATTTTAGAGGAAAAATCAAGGTGCACTGTCTGCCCTAATTGTGTTCCTAGAGATGCACGACCGTGTGGGTAGTATTCACTTTTTAGCAGAGCCAAATAGTATGGTTGGCGCACAGTTTCTCAAACCGCACAACCAAACCACATGGGTTCCTTCTTAAGGCTATGAGGTACGCACGGTTGGTGGATAGTTTGGTTAACTGTTCTGCCAAACCGTACGACCCTGTAATTTTTGGATGAATTTATTGTTTTTCCCTTAAAATCATTTTATTTCAACCCACCCATTATTTTATTAATTCCAACATACAGGAGGCCCTCTCTCCACCTGATGGAGCTACCAAGCCTCTTCTTTTAGTCTTTGCTTCCATTTCATCATCTAGACTCTGATTTGAGATCCGATCATCTCAATGGATTCCTACTAGTAAGTGCTTCAGTCCTTAGGCCCAGTTTGTTGTCTGTCTTTCCCTCGACGATTCTATTTTTATGTAGGCTCATATACCCTATTTTCAGGGTATTGATCCATTATTCCATTTTTTACAATATAGGCTAAACTAAGTGCCAATACTAGATGATGAGAGTGCTATAGGTCTAAGGTAGGTGGTCTATGACTTTTCCCTAAAATAATCATTGTTTATAAATTTCCGTCAGTGTGCACACGCCGGTTTCACCGGGTATTGCCCTTAGAATTCCTATTCCATGCTTATAATCAATGTAATAATATTCTAGAGCCCTATCTATATATGTTATTAATGTCTTTGGAGGTTGTGACCTCAACACTGACCACCCCAAGTAGGGTGTTCCTTAATTATGCCTTGGTAACCCATGTGGGTTTATTTGAGGAACTATTCAGGTGTGTCGACTTGACCCTGCTAAAGGTACTCCCATTTCTAATTAAAATGAGGTATGATTTGACTATGGCTATCACATGTATATTGTATACAATTATCACTTGACTATTCTATGGTAAGTGTTTCAATCTAATCAATAAATTTAAAGTGATTAAATGACAAGAATATTTATAGATATCACTTGGACTAGTTAATTATAATTAAATTTCATATGGTTGCATGTCCTTAGCTCGCCTTTTCATGTATAATGAAAGGTAAAGGAATGAAATTAATAAATGATTATGTAATTAAAGTGATAAATGGTTTCATATCCTTGATGTACCTTGTCACACTAATGAAAGGTAGTTTAATGAACCTAATGAATATTTAAAAGGCATGAGTATTACATGGCCTAAGTTAAATAATGAAATGAGTATAAGGTGTCCCCTTTCTTTGGACCTTTTTATCTTTATAGGAGTGGATAGACTTGAACTAGCCTTGGATTTTTGAGGGAATGACTTGAGCACTCTGAGGATGCCATTATGATTCAAGGAGATGGTTGCCAAGAGAGATACCTTCCTTGGAACATGGTTTTTATCTACTAGAGGATGCCCGACATGACACCGTATGATCCCTTAATCATCTTCTGGATGTTAGGATACCTCATATACACTTATTAAATCCAACTTGATGTCTTCAGAAATGGGGCACCATGGATTCATACCATTGGGTGCTGTCATGCTTAGCTTGATATTACTATAGAAGAAATTCATGGACTCAGTTATAATCATTTATAGTGGAATGCCTTGGGTGCTGCCCCTTAGATTATACCCAGACCCCTTTATAGCCAGACTGCATGTGATACTTCTATGAGTTGGCCAACCCCTGAGGTAAAGGATGTCTTGGTTTCACCTCGGATCCTCCTTTATTATTATTATGATATATTTTCAGGTGTTGATAAGGGGAAACGTCCCACTTTGAACACCTGACCTGCTTGCTTATTTAGGATGGAGCTTGGTAGTAGATGACCGATCCAACACTCGAGATTATTGATAGTTTTTGGCTTCTTTTTTATTCTATTATATAGTATGTGTTGTCCTCTTCCAGGTATACTTATTTTCCTTTTTTGTAGAGACATGAAATATATCATCATCTTTTGTATATGATATTGTTCAACTTATGATTTGGTTATTGTTGATGGATGTTTATGCTTACTTTTGATGCCATATTTATTATACTGCTTTCGATATTGTTTATTAATCTGTTAATCTATGTATATATACCATTATGCTTCACTCTAACATTAGGGAATAGTCTCATCATGGAAATACCCTAGTCCCTCACTACTAGTCAGTAGCCTCTGGCATATATAGAGGTACACTTGAGGCCTTGTGGACAATCGGGTTCGAGACACCTTTGAGTGACACCCAGGTCTAGATTTCATAGTCTCCCTCTCTATTCTAGAAATAACTTCTTTGAATCCAACTACTCAAGCACCTCCCCCATCATCTACACACATATTTCTCTAATCGAAGCATCATCCACCATACCGCTACCATAGTAGTCAATCTCGGATCGCAGCGTGACACAGTGGGTTCCTATAGCGGGATAACGGTGACGCGGATCGCATCGCGACCGCTTTTTTATCCAAACGCGATCCATTAATATAATTTAAATAATATAATTATACACATATATATGATGAAAAATTAAAATATAATAAATAAAATATATAAAAAATAAATATATAATAACAAAAGAAATAAAAATTAAAAAAAGGATGTTGAACGGAAAATTCTAACTCACACAAAAAATAAAATAAAATAAAAAATATGGATAGCAGCAGACTGGGGTGCAATATCCTAGATGGATAAAACATAAAAAAAGGATGAAGGGGTCTAGCTTGGTCGAATCGGGAGGTGGGGGGGGGGGGGGGGGGGGCGAGGGGCCCTGATGGTGGTGGCGAATGCAAGAAAAAAAGATGTGGTGGTCGTCGACAGGGTGGGGGGGGGGTCGGCGTCGATGTCGAGGGGCCCTGATGGTGGTGGCGAATGCAAGAAAAAAAGATGTGGTGGTCGTCGACATCGAGGGGTCACAGTAGGGGCATCACTGGAAAGAAAACACAATGTGGGGGTTCGTCATTGGTATCTAGGGTTTGAGGCTGTGGTGGCACAGGCGAGAAAACATGATGCAAGGGGTTGTCGTCGATGTTGAAGGGTCACAGCGGTGGCGCATGAGAGTAAACAGAATGCGGGGATTAGTTTTTTGTGCGTAAAAATATGGCGTGGCTTCTCTCGCCAGGATCGCGGAGGACCCGTGACAGCTAAGCCTGATCACGTTCTATGCACAATCCAGCCACTAGATGCGGTGGGGCACCAATCCATACCACTCCAACAATATTTCGACCACTGCCCCACATTTTAAAAACTACGACTGCTACCACACCACTGATATCTCATCAACCTCAATGAAATCAACTTCACAAATTCCAATTTCCACTCCAGGAACTATAACTCACACCATGAGAGGTTACTACACGGTACCCTCATGGTAGGATTAGGGAAATTACTCAAATGCCTGATATGATCCTTTGTAAATCGATACCATGAAGGATTCAGTTCATTATTTAACTTAGAAACACTTGAACACCATGTCCAGATTTGAAAGCACACACCATTATATAATAATGGGTCACCCTTCAGAAGAATTCATGCATTCCTTCACATTCATAGGAAGTGAATTCTCATCCATGCACATAACACACAAAGCCCTGATTACCAACTGGTGGGTAGTTGACTGTAACTTCTTTCGGGTAGGATCGACTCGCCACACCTGAGGGGATCCCACTCAATACTGGGGGTTTACTTTTCCTCATTCACCCAACTGTGCATCACCACATAGTGATCGCATTGGTAGACAATCCATACTGAGATAAAAGTCACTAGATCTCATCTTTTCCATGAAGGAATCTCTATAAGGAAAACTTTCATTATTAAGGATAAACTCTGATAGACCCAAAGGAGACCAATTGCTTGTATATATGAAGTAAACCAGAGAATTACAGCAGATGAAGAAGAAGAAAGACACTTTGAGAGAGAAATTTCTCCTCACCCAATCCCGCAGGCCACTTCCCAAGTCAAAATGGTAGAACACCCACATTCTCCCCCCTCACTTCTATCCCAACTGCTTATATAACCAATCTCCAGCCCCATAAGAGGGGTCCAAAATCTTCCCCCTAACAACTTAACTGACTCTCCCTAAAAGACTATTTTACCCCCTAACTAGAATATTCCACCCATTCCAGATGGAAAACTAGTCTCTATCATTTCACCACCCCTTGAAATCAGTCTTTTCCTCAAGACTAGAGATGGGTGGTCTTTCTATCCTAGCGCGCTAAGCAATCTCCCAGACACACCTCACTACTTTTGTACTTTAGGGAGAACCGAACAACACTGTTGCTTTAGGATCGATCTATTTCCGTCATGTAAAAGATTACCATAGTGCATATGCATGCCACACAATATCCCATATTCTCCATCCACCACCATCAATCAGTGTTGTATGGATCAAGTTGAGGGAGTCTCCCTCTATAATGATGTCCCTTCTTTTGCCGGAAAGGCCCCATGTGTGCTGAAGTGAACTGGGTCGGAAGTATGGCTAGTGCCACTGAACATCTAGTGTATAAAAAATTTATTAACCTTCTATTTGAACCTAGGGAACCCATCCTGACAACGCATGAATGAACTATACTACTGAAGGTAAAATAACAAGATCCCATGATTGATCCAGTGCAATCTGCGATGGCTTGTGCACCTGCATAGTGAATGTTGAAGTATTTGGCTCCTCATTGGGCAGGAGGGCTATCTCAAACTAGCTGGAGGTAGTGTTGTCAGGATAGTGAAGCATTCCCTTGATACAGCTATGCGTCCAATGTTTGATAGGCCCCTCGAGTGTGACGTGGTCACCTGCATTACCATTAGAGGGAGTTCAAATGTAGTTGTAGAGGCTTCTCTAGTGGAGTTGCCAAAATCATCAAGTAGTCATTTTTTGAGATGCGCCCAAGTAAATCTAGGTGTAGTTATTTTTTCCAATAAAAAACAAAGTTCATACAGTCCCATCATACAGAGTTACGCCATTGGTATTTTCATTGATTCCGATGTTTCATATATTGAGAAATAAGCCTATTCTTTCTGTATCCATGTTTCTGGATCTCATTTAGAAAATTACGGTAGTATGAGTTGGACAGAGCACTTATCCAGACATCTATTCATCTTGTCCAATGATTTACAAAGCTCCTGCATATGATTCTTTATACCCAAGGTTGTTGTGGCCCAACAGGTGCTATAAATCCGGAGTATCTTTTCCTTTGGTTGCCCTATTATCCTATTTTATCTTTTTTTGTTCTATCCTCCCGAGAGGGAAAAAATAGGGCCACCCTTTGTTTCTATCTCTCTCTCTCTGTTTTTTTAGATTGCAGTGGTGCACGACTAGTTGAGCTGAGGTAATTCTAGGTAAGAGGTGGAAGCAAGAGCTATTGATGATAGAGATGCCAATGGGGGAATTTATGTGTGGGAGGTAGCTGAGTGTGCTACCGCGATTTGGTGGAGGAATTGATGGAGTGCGCTTCATCCAAGTGTGATGAGAACGAGGTGTGGTTCTATCGAATGAAGAATTTTCTGTGTGTCACTGCCAAAAAAGATATCCATAGCTAAACCCAATGGGTCATCTTCCTCGACGGCAAGGCACTGCTCCTCAGCGCGCAATGCGCCTGAGAAGGGAGTGGGTAGAAATCGAGCCTACTGGTTTCTCCTCCACTAAAGAATGATCTTCTTCTAAAAATTAAAACCCATTGTAATAATTGTATAGGTGTTCATGCCACATGAATTATTACCAATGGTATGATCATCCACTAAAGAAGATGATGTTCAATAGTGTTTGTCACCGTCAGTCATGACAGTGTGCGACACATCCGATAAGGAAGAGGACCTGGAATGTTCTTTCCAGGTGTGTGTGGTCGATGGAAATCATGGTGGACGAGAGTCACTGATGGAGGGTGCACTGAGACAAATTGGAAACACACAATACACACAGTGTAGTTCCATAAGAGTAGATGGCTTGTGTGGATAGACACTGGAAGAGCGTTGAAGGAGAGGTGAGCCCTTGCAAATGAGAACAGTTGTGCGTGTCTGATGTAGGAGAGGCGAGTTGGCAGTGAGAGTCATCTATGTGTGAATTCACACCACCGTCATCCAAGTGAGAAGATTTCAGTAGGAGTGCGCACTTCCCTTGGACAGGATGAATCCAGAAGATCATACCAATGATAGATCTAGAGGAGACCAACTTCTTGTATATATGAAGTAAACCAGAGAATTATAGTATATGAAGAAGAAGAAGGATGCTTCGAGAGATAAATTTCTCCTCGCCCAAGCCCATAGGCCGCTTCCCAATCCAAAATGGCCGAACACCCATATTCTAACCCTCCCTCACTTCTCTCCCAACTACTTATATAACCAATCTCTATCCCCACAAGCAGGGTCTAGAATCTTCCCCCTAACAACTTAACAGACTCACCCTAAAAGATTATTTTACCCCATCACTAGAATATTCCATCCCTTCCAGCTGGAAAATTTGTCTCTATCAAACTCAATTCACTATAAGAGGTGAGTGAAATAATATCAATGAAAACTCTCAAGATGAAAAGGGTTTGACTAGGGGTTCCACTAGAATCTTCAATTCCCAAAAATCTTATGTAGAAAAAATAACTCACACCCACACCATTTAGTACAGGGGTCCCTGAAAAGAGGACACAAATCATACTCCAAACTACTTCCACTGACGCATGACCATAATCGTCCATTACTCACATATTCTTGCAACTTCTTTTAGCACTCTGCGCTTGATAAGGGTTTGACTAGGGTTTCCACTATAATCTTCAATTCTCAAACATTTTAAGAAAAAATAATAATTCACACCCATTCCATTTAGTACAAGGGTCCCTGAAAAGAGGACCCAAATCATACCCATTCCATTTAGTACAAGGGTCCTTGAAAATAGGACACAAATCATACTCTGAACTTCATCCATTGATGCATGACCATAATCATCCATTACTCACATATTCCCACAGCTTCTTTCAACACTCTATGCTTTATAGGAATTGACCAAAGGTAATTGTTAGAAGAGAGTCCTAAAAATAGTCTCATGAGAGATTATTGGTAGTAAGAAGGGATTTAACAATAGTTTATTCAGATCATTCAGCATGAATGAGACATAATTACAGTAGAAATAAAAAGAAAGAAGAAGATATCTGCTGGAGAAGACCACTCTCTAAGATACCTGGTGAGACCTCCCAAGGAAATTGCCCCAAAACAAATACCAAGCATAATAATAAAAATAAAACCATATCCTCCCCAACTCTCACCTTCCCACATTAATACCCCTTACCTTCCCAACTAACACGTTAACTAATATAAATCAGATGACTGAACCGTAGTTACTACAACCATACACTGAAATCCCCCACCACACACAGAAAAAACAATTTGGTACTTTATTTGAGAGATATTTTACTGGCGAGGAACTCAATAAATTATATAGTGTTCACATTTATGATCATTTGAAGTCACGGGAGGGATGAAATTAAGAAATCAGTTCTGATTGTGGAAGAAAGAGGAAGTTCACACAGCAGTTGGTTTTCTGCCGCAATAGGTACAATTGAAAGTTGAGAGCACATAATCACTAGAGAAGACCCTCAATTTTGGATGACCACTAAGAGCAATAGCACTGGATGATCGTAGAAGAAAAAAAAAATCAAGAAGGGCGTTGGTGGTGATAGTTGAGGTCATTGGAAATAAACAGAATCTGCTGTGGAAGTGCGTAAGTTGAGAAGACAAATAGAGTAGATGTGAGGTTTGGACGTTCAATGAGATACGTGGCTGCTGTCGAAGATGAATGTTGTTGGTCAATTTTTTTATGTTTCTGTGGAGGTTACATGTTCTAATGATAAGTGAGGATGAAAAAAACTTGACATATACTGAGTCCATCGTTATTTCTCTCTTGTTTCAATGATGACTTGAATTACGTCAAGAGTAGAGCTTCCTTATTTTTTGGCCATGGAAGTATGAAAATATGGGTACGATATGAGAGCAGCTGAAGCCAGTGATACTAGAAAAGTATGGTGTGGTAAGAAATAACTAGTTTCAAGATTGATTTCAGGAGCACTGACCACTAAAGAAGCAACTTCAATCATGTTGCCAGCATCATTAGATCAATAAGGTTCTAGCATGTAAGAATATGATTAAGTCCATGGTTCTTGTTTTCCAAGAGAACATAGTGAGGTGAGTGAGGGGTTTTGACCTTGCAGAGCTTCTATCCACACATGGATTCTACCAAAGGTGGTAAAAGAAAAGGAGGAAGCAGGGAGATATTTTCGAAGCACTAGTGAAGGAAATTTGGCAGTCAAGATTTATAGTGCTGTTGTTTTCTCATTGGGGGTTATCAAAGTTAAAGCACAAAAAAAGCTTGTCTGAGTACCAAAAGGGATTCTCCAATGGGCTAAAAAGCCTTTGGATGAGCAACACTTGGTTTCTGAATCGGTGGGAGGCTATAGAAAGGGTGATGATCTATCCATAATATTGGTGCTATAAGGAAAACTATGTTCGAAAGGAGGGATCCACTATTACTATTTTGTTCCAGGCTGCAGAACCCAAGTTTTGACCAAGTGTAATTAAAATTATTTTTTAGATTCAAGGGTTGGTCTAGGTTGGTGATGCGTGGATTGTCAGGGACTGAAAATAAGGCATTGAGGCACAAAAACCATCACACTTAATAGAGTTTCATCATGTTTCAAATGTTTTTGTACATGAGGGAGTGAAGGCTACTAGGATAGAGGATCCAGTGATGGCTGCTGGGAGCACAACAATATTGAGGCCACCATCGAAGTGACCACTAGGAGCTATCATTCTAGTGTTAAAGATACCAAGCTCTGTTGAAGGCCCACATTGGGGACAAGGTGGCTTTTCAACACTGGGGAAATTTTTAGGAATGTGGGGGTTGTCATTCATGTGTGTGTTATCATTTGTGGGCTAGTTGGGAGTGGCTGAGGTTGGAGGGAAGTGTTGTATTTTTCATTTATTAGTTGTTGTGTAAGTAGTGGAAGGTAGTGGTTTGTTAGGAAGTAGTTGTGGCTATTAAATAGGGGGTATTGATTGTTGGGAAGGGGTACAATTTAATTTTGGGAAAGCTTGGAAGTTGCTGGAGGTGAGACCTTGGGAGGTTTTTCCTAGCTCAATAGAAGTGGTATTCCAAGGAGATCTCTATCCCTTTCTCCTCCTATCCTCTTCTCCCTACCATTGTAACTCCATTTCTTCTTATTCTTCTTGAAATAATAATATCCGTTGAATTGTTTGTTCCATTTCATCTCCTTCATCCTGCTGTGAAACCGTTGTTAGAAGAGAGTCCTAATAATAATGATGATGGGAGATGATTGTAACATCATCCATCTCCATCTTCTCCTACACAACTCGCTCTCCAACCAAACCTGCTCTCTATTAGGCCACTACCTTAAATGGGAGGAAGCATGATTCCAACACTATCTTTAACATGGATATCGATCCACAACACCATCCTAGCCATCATCATGCGAAGTTTTAGCATGCTTCCAAATACAGTGTGCATCCTTTCTAAGAATGCTTTATCTACCAATGCTCACTTGGGGTCTCCGGCATAGGTTGTGTCATATGAGAGCACAACCATAGCTCAAAAAAACATTCTTTGGATTCTTTGGACGAATCACTTAGCATGAAAAATTATTATGAAACATGACTAGGAAACACATCACAAGGTTCATGGGCCTCGACGCATATTCAAACACGGTCATCTCACCCTATGAAGGGTCCAACATCTATAGGTAAAACTCAATCTTGAACATTGGATCGAGCAGTCCAATCATGAGTTTGAGAAAGACATCTTCCACTAACAAAACACTATGTCGTGTAGGGATCTCAATGTAAGAATCATCATATGGTCATAAAAAGTCCAAACCAGATAGAAATGAAAGTCCCAGACACCAAGAAAATCTTTGTTGACCGAGGATCAGACTCTCCTCACAAACCCATGAGTTCTATTTAATTGGAACAAATAGAACATAACCAAACCACTAGTAGTCTCATCTAACTTAGTGGGAACTACCATCCACTCTATAAGAAAGATCCACACTAAGTTCAAAGGGAAGGTAAACTACCTTGAACCCCAAAACAAGAATGTATCTCAACCAAGTCTCAGAAAACAACGCCTCAAATCTCACTAATCGATGGTGAGAGGACCAACTATAGGAACAACCTTGTCATAGCCTCACCTCTGCACGTGGGATGACTATTTATGGGTAGAATCCTTCATTAGATAGGGTGAATCCACAAGGATTAGAGAATATTTGGATGATCTAACATAGGAATGACATGAAAGATCATAACTAATTGCTATATGATGAATGCACCAACTTACTTGTACCCTGCAATGATGTCTTAGATCTGTAGATTTACTATCATGTTATAATATTCCTAGAAAAATGATGCCAGTCATCAGACCTAAACTATTCTCCCTTGTTTAATAACCAAACTCAAGACAACCTTAACATTGTTGCCATAATTTTCCAAAGAAATACTCACATGACTACTAACTCCAAACCCCATCCTTGGGACTTAACCACTTTGACACAACATGACCCACTGGGTCCCTGACTAGGCCAGTGGTAAGCTAAGTGTGCCACCCCAAGCTCAATTCCAATAGTTCTGGGGATGATGACTAGCACCGAGTAGGCATACCACACAATATATGAGCCCTTACCCTATATCAACTTGTAATAAACACATATTTACAATGCATAAAATAAGTAGAACTCCAACATAATATATAAACAACCGAATTGTATACAACCCATGCATGAGGTATCAAATACAAGCATAATGCCACATTGGAAAATAGAAAAAGAACTGTACTTCCTAAAAGCTTTTGAATCTAATGGAAACAATACTTTGGAAAGATCCTCCTAATAGTGAGTACTCCTTGATCAATCTCCAGCCACAATTGTCACTTCCCTGATCATGAACCGACATGATCTACTATATATCACCAAGAGTCTCTAGGAATCAGCTTTGAGAATTCCACACCTACTCCCTGTACATCGAGACCATTTACAGGTTGTGTGTTGTCTGTTCAAACACAACACATGTGGGAACAAGGCCTATGTAGGGGAGAGTATAAACATACTCAGTAGGACTCCCTGAAACCACAAAGAAAATACAAAATAACCAGTCAACTCAAAACCCCTAATAAAAGAGAGTAACCAAGAGGAAGATAAGAAATAATAATCTAGATATATTCTATAACTAGAATTCTTAGGAACATAGAGAAGTCTCAATAATCTCAGATCCAACCCATGTTGGTTCAAATATCATGAGAAACTAGGGATGCTAAGAGTATGAAAAAAGTCTGTGAAGTTTGAAGTAGATATCCCAGATGCATCTTGCATCCCGAAGGCAACTCAAAGTGACTGAGGAGTCTCAAGTCTCAAAGAACCCAATCTATTCCAATGATGCATGCTGTATTAAACATGTTCTATATAAAAATAATAGATTCATCATGAAAAAACCTAGGAGCATATGCTGATGTTGTATAGATGTATCAGGGGTTAACACTATGCACTATATAGGTTACAATTGTTTCAGAAGGGCGCATTATCGATCCAGGGTCACTCCCTCTTATTATATATTTGTGCACCACTTTGTGATAATAAATACAAAGATGAAATATAGAAATATTTTACAAGAATTATTCAACAAAAATATAAACACCGGTCCAACAGGATGTCATCGTTGCACTTTAAGTTCTTTACATCCCAATCTTCAAGGAAGTTCCTTTTTGATTCATGTCTTCTCCATATTTTTTAATATTGTTATCCCCTCACATTTCCCTCATTTAATTCCCCATTTTAAATTAGGGAATCATTTATCCTGAAATTTATGCCACCATTTATCCACCTGTATCCACTTAATAGGACTTAAAACCATACATTAATCCAGTTTCTGCATAGACACCTCCAACAATGTGGAGGTTCTTAAACTTCTAGAACCATTATAAATGGAACGGTCTTCCTTCATGACACATTCAATTGCTTGTGACATGATCCTCTTCAGGAACATTCCATGATTCAGTCAGCTGTAGTGCCACATACCCTCTATGGTGCAAGTACCCTCAAAACTAATGAAAATCAACTGATCACTTATACAACATGGTTTCCTTGTGCAAAGATACGTAATATAATCCTATAAATTTTAAAAATTCAAATATCTCATGCTTCTACTCAATATCCTTCACATGACTTCTAATCAAAACTCTTGGTTGACAACAAATCCAAAATTACAACCCAGTGGTTGCAACATAAATAGATAAATACATGTTTTTTAGACATGGTTAGTGAACCATGAAACTAGTTCAAAATCACTAGATAATATTGCACAACTTTGAAACTATGAACCTAAGCATGCACTTAAGTGTAGAAGTCTACTAGATGGACATGAATGGCCAGAAAAACCTTACCACTTAACCATGCAAGTTTACTATAAATAGAATTTTTTGTTTGAATCCTCTTTTAATTACCAATTCCCATAATTATCTTCTAGAACTCCCCTAAAAAAATTGAAACTTATTAATATACCTATTTTACATTAGATTTCACCTTTAAAACAAATAAAGACCAATAATTCTATAGACCAATTTCATTTATAAATCCAAATATCATCTTTTCTAATGATGACCCATTATTCACCCTATGTTTCCAATTGACTATTTTTATAAATCAAACTCTATACCCTTACCTAAAAAATGAATAACTAAAATGAAATACACATCCCAAATTAATATTGGGAACCCTTTTTGGAATGGTGTAGCCTGATCCATGTTAGATGAAGTTGGGTAGAATGCTAGTGGCCCAAACTACACATCAGACTGCAACTCTGTAGTTCAACCTCTGTGGTGTGGTCGTTGGTAGTTTTAGGGGGCAACGTGCCCCTACTATGGGGGTATGGGGGCCTAGGGGTCAAAGTATCCTGACCCAATTTTTGAATAACTATATCATATCTGAACAATAGAGCTAATTGATGACAATGACAAAACACTATAACAAAGTAGACTTACTATAGTATCATGCGACAAGTCACTATAGCTCTGAAAAATTCCATCCATTGGTCACTATAGCTCCGCAGACTTCTTTCCACCAACACTGTAGTAATACGGACTTCCAACCACCAGTCACTATAGCATGATAGAATTACTACGTAGTTGGTGACATAGTGCTTCATCTTCTTTATTAGAATATTTGATCCAGGGCTTTTGTGTAATAGAAACTCTAAAAACCTCACTGTAATTCTAGTCTTGAAATTTTTGAAGTTTTCTACCTCTCCATGGATATAGGGATCATTTACAGAACTATATAAATCTTGGTGTCATGTGATCTCATTTTTTTTTCTATCTTTTCTTCATCTGCTATAACACACAAACCCCTTTTTATTTAAAGAGTAAAATGAATAAGAAAGTTCACATAAAATAACACTTCCATTTAAAAGTTACTTTAAAACATTTTATATATTTTTAGTCATTTTAAATCATAAAAAAAATATTTATGACAATACTAATAATCCACACCCATTCAATTTAAAATAAACTATCCCTTATTCTTATCCACTAATTACTTGATTAACTCACCACTTAATTAACCATTTAACTCATACTTATGTGGAAACTTTTCAAATTTTAATTTATTCATGGAAATTTCACATTAGGGGACCCTAATATAAATTGAAAATAATATAATAAAATCTAAAAGTAATAATTTAATTAACACACAACCACATTTATCACATTTTTTTCACAAAAATCTTGGGGAAAGTCAATAATACCCACCATTAACCATTTTATAAAAATTATCGCCTCATGTCTCAATCTCCAAGCCATCACATAAAAAATCTATAACCACAAACCCCCCCATTTATTACTAAATTATTTCATATAAAATACATAAACCACAAAAGTAGTGAAAAGTTTAGTTAGTAGTGACCTATCACCCACTCTTCCTCAAACTACATGTGTTCACATTTCATCACGTTTTTGAAACCTTCACGTGGGAAATCTCTATGATCAAAGAGGTTTTTTTATAAATTTTCTAAAAAATGGAATTTTAATGAATCCATGAACAGATTGAATATTAGGCCACTATTCATGAAACAATCAATAACTACTATCTCCTCTATATGACCTTTCATGGCTTGGGAATCATTGTCCATAACCATGTCCAATATGAAACCACAATTTCTTTACTCTTTTGCCTCAAAGCTTTACTAAAAACTTAATATTTCCTAAAATTAAATTTCCTTTATCATTTTTGGTATTTATAAACTCCAAATTCATTTTAAATGACAAATCATATCAATTTTAAACAATATTTTAAATTCATTTTCATTTTCATCATCCTAACTTTCTAATTTAAATTTAAAAATCTAAATTAAGTAATTAAAAAACATGGGGGATTACAATATCCCTATTATAATAATTTTTCCCATAAAATAAACCTAAGTAAAATATACCTAATATTGAAAACCATTCCCAATTTTATATAACTCAAAATATAATATATCTCATTTATGATCTTATGTTCTCTCTTTCAATCCATTAATCATCTCCAAGCACAATGATTCCAAACATAAAAACTTACCTCCTTTAAAACAATCTATCCTATACAATTTGACCTTATGGTACTCCACAACACATATAACTTCACTATATTCACATAAATAATAGTCCCATGAAAATAGATTTCTAAGAATTACCCCACTTCCCATTCAGAAAAATCTATAATAATTTTTTTCCCATAAAATGAAACCCAAGTGAAATATACCTAATCTTGCAAGCCATTAACCATTTTATATAACTCAAAATATAATTTATCTCTAATTTATGATCTTATGTTCTCTCTTTAAATCCATTAATAATCTCTAAGCATAATGCTTCCAACCATAAAAACTTATCTCTTTTCCTTAAAACAATCTATCCTATACCATTTGATCTTATAGTACTCCCCAATATAAGGAATTGACTACATATCTATATAATTTCACTATATTCACATAAATAATAGTCCAATGAAAATATATTTCTAAGAATTACCCACTTTCCATTTAGAAAAATGTAAATAAATCACTAGAATAACCATAGGCTTATACACCCATAAGACATATTGAGTCCAACCCAAACCATCAAATTCAAACATAGCTGAACGAAGCCCAATAAAATTTTAATTTATATAAACCAAATCAAAGCTACATGAATAATCATAAAATCTAACACAATGGATTCATACTCACTTTTGGTAAAGATTTGAAATCCCATTCAAATATTTACACCCCAAAACCAATCCAAGGGGTTTTTCAAAAATATTTTGACATCCCTAAGCTTTTGATAAAAATAATCATCCCATAACATTTTAAACAAAGTCTTCTCATTTTAAAATTTTCTATTTACATTACAAAATATAAAAAAAGTAATTTTACCCAAGTTTATATAAAACCTTCAACTTCAAAACCACATTTACCAAAAAATTTAAAATAAAATTTTCATTCATTTAAATCATATTTCTAAATTTAAAATTCCAATTGATAGAAAACTAATTTTTTTATCAAAACAAAAAATTTAAAAATTTTAAAAACATGAAAAATTATTTTTTCTAACATTTAAAAATAATTATTGACAAGTATATACAATTCACATGTGAAATGTGCTTATAAAATGACACATGAACTCAATGAAAAACCTGAATCATCCTAATCCATATTACATAACCTTGAGTCTTTATCCATCCTATATTCAAGTTTTCTCAACCAATGCATCACTCATACCTATAGTACCCACACAAAACTCAAAATATTCAAGACAACATGGTTTCCCATTTTCTCTATAGTGTCTAGGTTCATCCTCAATATACTAACCAAATTTCCCAATCCATCTCTCCCTCTAACTCGAGTCAATTTTCAAAAACCGAAATGTTGTAATAATATTTTTCAATGGTCCATACCAAAATATGTTATATCCTAGATTAGATCACCCCTAAGTTAGGGCTATTAGATTTAGATAAAATATTGGGAGACTAATGAGTATTAATTTATTTATTTGTCTCAGTTTTATAATAAAGTCTCATCTTAATTTGTAGAAATGACAAGAAAAATGACTTCAAACATATCATTTCAAACCATACTCTAGAAGTAAAACCTTCTCACTGGAACCAATTTCCAAGAGTGGTAGAGGAATTTACACGTAATCCTTCACCACGAGAGGAAATTGTATGTGCTGGAAGAGCCTATTCTAGTTGCACCTAGAAAAGAGGCTAGTGATGAGGAACTATCTCTCTATGTGAAACATATGGATGATTACACATATTTCCAATGTTTCATGCTATCGTCAATGTCTAATGAGCTCTTGAAGCAACATGAAAACATGGACGTGTATAGAATGATGTCCCACCTTAAGGATCTATACCAAGAGAAGGTGATACAGGAGAGATATGAGATCTTAAACGCTTTGTTTATAACTAATCTTGGAGAGTCTGCGCCAGCTGGGCCTCATGTAGTCAAGCTTGTTGGCTAAATTGAACATCTGGACATCTTAGGGATTAAATTCCTATATGAGTTGCATACATATCTCATCCTATCATCACTTCCCAAGACCTTATCTAGATTTATTGTCAACTACAACATGACCAACAATGAGAAGAGTCTATCAGAACTTTTGACCTTAATTCTCTAGGTAGATAAGAACATGGGGCGTGACAAACCCACATTCCTTATGGTGAATAAGAAAAGGAAGGACAAGGAAAAGGGGCCAAAGACTTATAAACAGTCTGAAGCCCACGAGCGCCATCCCTCCAAGAAGGAGAACATCCAGAGGAAGGGAAAGGAATGGGAGATGTTATGTTTTTCATGTGGAAAGAAAGGCCACTGGAAGAGGAACTACACCCAGAAGTGTGGGGACGCTAAAGGTGCATTCGTTATTGAGTGTAATCTTTCCATTTCTACACATTGGGTATTAGATACAGCTTGTGGGGATCACATCTGTATTCAAATTCAGGAACCAAGTAGATTTATACATATTTATATAGGATAGGTGGATCTTCAAGATTCCAATAGTGTGAGGCTGGCTGCATTAGCCATTGGCTATTAACACATCTTATTGCCAACTGGGATGATTTTGGTTTTACATAACTGTTATTATGTGCCTAGTGTTACCAAGAACGTAATTTCTATATATTGATTCGATATGGATGGATTTATTTTCATGTTTGGAAATAAGGGTTTCTTGTTTTATAAGAACAACGTATGTTATGGTATGGCGCATTTAAATAACGGTTTGTATGTATTAAATTAAAAAAACCAAGTGTTGGCAATCGATAATGAAACAAACTCACATGACTCATACATCACCCAGTTGTGGCATCACCGTCTCGGTCATGTAAACAATAAGTACTTGAAAAAGCTCTACCAAGATGGATGTTTAGACTCTACTGAGCTAAAACCACTTGATAAATGTCACGCTTGTTTACAAGGTAAAATGACCAA
Organism: Viscum album; assembly: GCA_963277665.1. Taxonomy (NCBI): domain Eukaryota; kingdom Viridiplantae; phylum Streptophyta; class Magnoliopsida; order Santalales; family Viscaceae; genus Viscum; species Viscum album. Next base: position 1,068,380,651 of record OY728121.1, on the reverse strand, counting down.
GTCGACATTCGGTGGATAGGGTTAAAGGGCCACAGAGCTTCTAGGATTGGTGCACACAGATGTATGTGGACCATTTCCAATAGAAGCTAGAGGAGGATATTCTTACTTCATTACTTTTACTGATGATTTGAGTAGATATGGATATGTCTACTTAATGAGGTATAAGTCAGAAGCCTTAGAGATATTTAAGGAATTCAAGAATGAAATAGAGAATCATCTTGGTAAGAAGATAAAGAAACTTCGATTGGATCGAGGTGGAGAATATATGAACCAAGAGTTTATCGATCTTCTATGGGAGTCTGGGATTCTATCTCAACTCACTCCTACTTATACACCACAGTGGAATGGTGTTAGTGAAAAGAGGAACCACACCTTGTTGAACATGGTGAGGTCGATGATGAGTCATGCAGATCTTCCATTATCCATTTGGGGATATGCATTACAAAATGTAGAATACACATTAAACTGAGTAACAACTAAGGCAGAAAATGGAATTCCCTCTAAGTTATGGAATGTAAAGAAACCCATTTTGTCGCATACACGTGTATGGGGATGAGATCCATTTGTTAAGGCCTTCTCAGGAAAAAAACTAGCACCCCGGGGCACGAGGTGTATCTGTATAGGATATCCTAAGGAAATGAAAGGATATTACCTATATAACCCTTCAGACAAGAAAGTGACTGTCGCCAGACAATCCATCTTTCTTGAGAGGGATAACATCCTAAAAAAGGATAGTGGGAGAAATATTGACTTCGACGAAGTTGATGCTCAAGATACACAAGAGTTGGTACAGGAACAAGTTCCACAGGTCCCTGTGGAAGAGGTTCCAGAAACACAAGTACTGTGTAGGAGCTCAAGAGAGGTAAGAGAACCAGAAAGATTTGGTTTTCTAGTCACTGAGGATGGTGAATCATTATTGTTAGATAAAGATGAACCTATCTCCTACAAGGAAGTATTAGAAAGCTCAGAAGCTGCAAGATGGATAAAAGCTATGAATTTTGAGATGGATTCCATGTATCAGAACCGAGTCTAGGTTCTGGTCGATGAGGCAGTTGATGTAAATCCTGTTGAATACAAATGGGTATTCAAGAGAAAACTAGACATGGAAGGTCAAGTTAGCACCTATAAAGCAAGGCTAGTGGCTATGGGATTCAGACAGCGTCAAGGAATTGAATATGATGAAACCTTCTCTCTAGTTTCCATGTTTAAATCTATAAGAATAACACTTTCCATATCAGCTTACCATGACTACGAGATTTGGAAAATGGATGTCAAAATAGCATTCCTTAATAGGAACCTTCAAGAAGATGTCTATATGACACAAACAGAAGGGTTTGTGACACCAGGTGAATCCAAATAATTTTAAAAGTTGCAGAAATCCATTTATGGATTAAAACAAGCATCCAGGTCATGGAACATTCGATTTGATGAATCCATAAAGGAATTTGGTTTCATTAATAAAAAATGTGAGACATGTGTTTATAAGCAGTTTAATGGGAATGTGATCGTTATCCCAGTAGTATATGTTGACGACATATTGCTTATTGGAAATGATGTACTAGTCTTACAGTCAGTTAAGGACTGGTTGAAAAAGTGTTTCTCCATGTAGGACTTGGGTGAAACAACCTACATTCTAGGGATCAAGATCATTCGTGATAGATCCAAGAGGCTTCTTGGACTAAGTCAGGGTACATACATTGACCAGATACTAAATAGATTTAGTATGGAACAATCCAAGAGGGGATTGGTTCCAGTGTCACATGGCCTACATCTTTCTAAGAAAATGTGTCCTCAGACACAATAAGAGAAAGATAGAATGAGTAAAATCCCATACGCTTTGGCTATAGGATCTATCATGTATCCCATGCTATGTACCGGGCTTGATGTTGCCTATGCACTAAGCATGATAGGTAGATATCAATCAGATCCAGGAGAAAAAAATTGGACTACTATTAAGACTATCCTTAGGTATCTAAGAAGAACTAAGGATATGTTCCTGGTGTATGGAGGAGACGAGAAGCTTGTCATCAGAGGGTATGTTGATGCTGGTTTTCAGGCAGATCAGAACGATCTGAAGTCCCATATGGATATGTTTTCTATATCAATGGAGGAGTTGTGAGCTGGAAGAGTTCAAAGAAGCCAGTTTTCATTGATTCTACAGCAGAGTCTAAATATATAACGGCTTCTGATGTAGCCAAGGAAGCCGTCTGGATTCAGAACTTTGTCCAGGAGTATGATGTAGTGCCTAGCAGTAAAGATCCTATCACATTGTATTGTGATAATACTACAGTGGTGGATCTTGTAAAATAACAAAGGTCACATCAACAGACAATGCATATACTTCGGAAGTATCACCTATTTAGAGATTTCTATCAAAGGGGTGAAGTTTCAGTGAGCACAATATCCACGGAAGAGAACATGGAAGACCCCATGACTAAAGTCCTATCTCAGCAAAAACATGAATATCATGTGAGAGTTAGCGGGTTAAAGGTTTTTAGCAGTTGGCTCTAGTCCAAGTGGGAGTCTATTGGAGTTGGTGGCCTAGAAACAACTACTTTGTAATTTATTAATTAATAAATACCTTATCACATCTTGATTGTTCTTCTGCGTGACAATGCATGTGATAATTTCCTAAGGATAATTGTTGCATTAAAGGGTCATAAAAGATCCCTACTATGATGAGAACCCAGGAGTTCCATAACACTGTTCTTGAATATATGTTCTATGACCAAATGATGTTATTTGAGGGACACAAATAAGACAGACCATTAGGGGTGAGGACTCATAAAACTTTGAGGCACCTTCTCATGGTGTGCGCCCCTGGTAATATCCATGAGGATATTATGAGAACGAGACCCACCGGTAGAAAATCCACATTTCATAGTGTCATTGGATGTTCCAATATGTGGACGTGTGTATTGGTACTTAGACTTTAAGATTATTGTTATTGGGTATTACAACTCGTGCACTTAGATTTATTGACGAAAACTGTGATGAAACACTATTCACAGCGAGGTAGGATATGTTGGGTGCATCGTGAGTAATACTGCATTAATAGATAATGCAAGAAAGGATTTGTCCCTTCTATTACATAACAGAATTAGGTATCTGAGGCCCTTTGATGGAATTGATATAGCCTAAATAAATCCATGGCCATGGTAAGGTATGGGTGAGTTAAATTCTAAGAAGTCAAAGAAAGAATAATTGAGAACATGGGTTGATGGAACTAGCATACAACCCGCTTGATTCGAGATATCGAGACGAAGGGATTACATTACACGGTAAGCGTTCATAAGAGGTGACATGTCATTGTGGTGTTAACTTTTTTCTCTATGGGTTCCTTGGCATGTTACTAGACACTAACCTTGGACTTTAGGCAGGCTTCGCCTAATGCCACTGAGAAAGAGGCCTAGAGGGTCACACACTAAGTGTGTCCAAGTATCTCAGTTAAATGTTAATTTAACAAGTTAAATAAAGAATATTCCCAATTGTGGTTTAATAATTATTTAATGATGCCTGATCACATTTATTTCAACACTAGTTATTCAAGAGAATATATTATGGGTGAAATAATATATTTATTAGCGAGTAATGTAGTGATATTTATTTTAGAAATAAATAGCCATTATTCAAGGTCTAATAAATGTGGTGGAGGAAATAAAGAAAAATAGAAAAATAAAATTACAAGCCGTGTATATTAAATATACACGTCGTGTATTTTTTCTGGGAATTTATGAGAAATAATATTATTTATTTAATTAAATAATATTAGGTATAATTCGCTGGGCGCATGTCAAGTAATAATAATAGTTAACTATTATTATTAGACATGGGGTATTACTAATAATTAAATGAAATGAATAAATTCTTTCAGGTAATTAATTCATTTTATTATTCTATGTAATTAAAAATCCCAATTATATATTTCTCATTAGCCTATCCATTTTTTGGCATATTGTGAGGTTCCCACTCACCCTTAAAGTGGGTTTCTCTGAAAATGAAAAAAAGGATTTCTGCCTAGCCATTTTTTGGGGTTGTGCACAATGGATTTGGAAAATCTCTCAAGCCAAGAGAGAATTATTTTTCCACCAAGAACGCTCTCAAGTTACGAGAACAAGATCCACCTCCACCAGATCAAGGTGATCAAAGGCGGACATCACAAGCAAAGGCTCTTCCATGCTAGCACCAAGAGATACCTTCAGTAATGTCCAGAGATATGTGGAGAAGGTGTGGATCACCTCTAGAGGAATCCTACACTTGGATTCTATGACGCAATGACAGATCACATCGGATCGTGACCAGAAACATCAACGAAGAAAGAATTCCATCAAGGTAATTCTTGTCAATTAATTAAATTAATTATAACAAACATATGATGATCATATCTATGGTTCTGGGACTCCCCTCTTTTGTTTTTCGTTCTTCGTTCTATTCCAAAGATCTGGTTTTTTATTATCGTGACAGATCTCAGATTGATTGTTGTTAATGCTAAAATTAAAGTTGGATACACCCACCAACGTGCTTACACTGCGCATGGAACCTACAAGGTGCATTTATCATAAACTCTAGAACTACTAATGTCTTATTTGAATCTGGATCTACCCATTCTTTCATATCTAAAGAATTCACTAAGGTTATCAAGATGACACTAGAATAATTTTATATAAAATTAGCAGTGAAAACCCATAGTGGTATGATGATCACATCTCAAGTATATGATTCCACTCTAGTTGATGTTGGTGGGAATGTGCTTCCTGTAATTTTTTTCATTCTTCCTCTAGTTGAATTTGATGTTATCTTAGGAATGGATTGGATTTATATACATAAATCCCACATCAATTTTGGGGGAAGGGATGTTACATTTGATATTATAAACCAACCTGTGATCTTCTATCAATGTGATGATAAGTATAAACTTCTGATGGAGATCACATCTACTGTATGGGTCTTAATTCCCATTCAGAAGGGGTGTTTATCTCAGATGGTTGGGGAGAGAATTCACATCGATGATATGCCTATTTTGTAGTAATTTGTTGATGTATTTACCAAATATTTTACTATCATTCCACCAAAATGTGAATTTGAGTTCTCAATATAATTCATACCTTGTTCAATACCAATTTTAACAACTTCTTATAGAATGGTCCCTATTGAGTTTCAAGAATTGAAGAAGTAACTCCAAGAAAACTGTGACAAGGGATTTATTCGGCCATGTGTGTCACATTGGGGTGAACCTATTATTTTTTTTAAAAATATAGATGGATCAATGCGGCTATTCATTTATTATCATAATCTTAATAAGATTACAATTAAGAAAACTTATTCTCTTCCCCATGTTGATGACTTGTTTGATCAACTACGTGGAGCTCAATACATCTCTAATATTGACCTTTGTTCTAGATATCATCAATTGAGGGTCAATAAAGAGGATATACCCAAGAAAAAATTCCCTATAGGGTATGGACACTATGAATATATAGTGATGACATTCGATCTTACTAATTCCCCCACTATCATCATGGATTTAATGAATTCAGTTAGATATTATCTTGATCAGTTTGTGGTATTATTCATAGACGATATTCTTATTTGTTCAAAGTGTAACGAAGAGATTGAATTCCACTTGATAATTGTACTAAATATCCTAAGGAAGGATAAAATACATGAAAGACGAAGGCTATTGGATGAAAAAGGTTATTGAAAAAGGTTTCAATTTTGGGTTATATAATCTCAATAGAGGGTATATCAATAGATCCATCAAAGACAAAAGCTATTGAATGTTGGACCAGACCAACCATGGTGACTGGGATCCATAATTTTATTGGTTTAATGGGATATCATCAATGGTTTTTTTATAATTTCTCATGAATATCTATCAATCTGACCAAGTTAACTCATAAGGGAGCCAAGTTACTCTAAATATACGAATGAGAGGAAAATTTCAAGGAATTGAAGGTAATATTTTTCAGTACACCTATGATTACATTACCATGTAATAGAGAATTGTTTGTATTTTATTATGATGTATCCAAGAAGGGATTGGGATGTGTTATTATGTAGGATGACATGGTTATAGATTATTCCTCATGAAAATTGAATATTCATGAGAAAAATTACCCAAGTTATGATTTCGAGTTAGTTATGGTAATTTTTGCATTAAAGATATAGAGGAATTAAATTTATGGAGAAAAGTGTGATATATATACCGATCATAAAAGTTTAAAGTATATATTAACACCTATGCATTTGAATATGCACCAAAGAATATGGTTAGAGATGATTAAAGATTTTGGATACTCAATAAATTACCACCCTAGGAAAGTGAACAAGGTCATCAATGATTTGAGTTGAAAGGATCATGATAGATTATATATTATAAGGATTACAAAAGATCCAATATTTTTGTATTTGCAAAGGATGGATCAAGAAATCCCAAAGTAATGGGAAAAATCTTATCTTTCTCAATAGAATGTTTAACCATCTGTCCAAGTGAAGATTAAATAGGCCTAAAAGGAATATGTAGAGATGAAAAAGAATGTTGGAAACGTTCCTAAGTTTAACCTTGATCATGATGGAATGATATGGTTTTAAGAACCGTTTATGTGTTCCATAAATACTAGATTTGGGAAGGAGTTGTTAGAGGAAGCTCATAGTTCTCCTTTATCTATTCATCTAGGAAGTATAAATATGTATAGAGATTTGAAATATTTTTTATGGTGGGATGACATGAAGAAAGATATCATAAATTTTTTATTTCAATGTTTGGTATGCCAGTAAGTTAAGAAAAATATTCTATCTAAGAGAAAAATTCAAACCCTAGAGGATATGTTGATATCTTTTTCATTGGACTTCAAATGTGGCTGGGATAAAAAAATACCTCCAGTTGAGTTTTCTTACAATAATATATTTCAATCAAGCATTCAGATGGATCCTTATGAATCCCTATATGGAAAGAAATGTAGAGCTCCAACATGCTAGAATTAATTTGGAGAAATAAATCTATTGGGACCTGAGATATCTAAAGAAATGGTAGATAAGGTTAGATCCATTCATAAAAACATCAAGGTAGATCAGAGTTGAGAGAAAAGTTATGATGATTATCTCTTTTTTGATCTATAATTTGAAGTTGGTGAAAATTGTGTTTCTAAGAATTTATCCATGGAAGAAGGTTATGAGATTCATGAAGAAAGGGAAACTAAGCCCTAGGTATATCAATTACTTTGAAATTATTGATCATATTAGGACTATAGATTATTTCTTGGTGCTTCCACCAAACCTCTATTCAGCCCACAATGTGTTCCATGTGTCTTTACTAAGGAAGTACATACCTAAACCTTCACATGTACTGAACTTAGAGATCATACCACTGGAGAAAGATATTTCTTATAAGAAACAAGTGGTGGAGATTATGGATCATACAGAGAAAGTTCCATGAAACAGGAAAACTCACTTGGTCAATGTTTTATGAAAAAACCACTAGTTTGAAGAATCTATGGGGGAACCTGAGGAAATGATGAGGCAAAAGTATCCTTATTTGTTTGTATTAGAGTGATGAATTTCGAGGGTGGAATTAATTTTAAGGGGGATAGAATGTAACACCCAAAGTTTTTATGAATTATTATTTCTATAAAATAAATTCAATTTCTTTGTTATCTTGCTTTACACACAACACCAAGTTAAGATTGTGCTAGATGCAACACTAGGATATCTTGCGTTACACATGACACTGAATTTTAACAAAACTACAATATATTATTAAACATGACCATTATAACCTAGACATTAAACTTATAAGTGTGAATAGTTATAATTTATTTTTAAATATTAATTATAATGGTTTTATATAAATAAAACATCATATTGATAAAAAGTACATAATTTTTATAAGTCTTTATATGTTTCAAAAATACTATTTTCTATAAAAAAAGATTTTTATTTCTTTTGTGAACACTAATAAAATTATTTTTTCACAATTTTAGAAAATTAATTTGATAAAATAAACTTCATTTTTGAAATCATCATGTCAAAATTTTATTTGGGTGAATTTTTGGGATTTTTCTAATTTTTTTTTATTTTCTCATGAATAGTGAAAATATTGAATTTTAACTGAAAAATGCCCTTTAGTTTAATTTATTTATTAATTTAAATGATATTTTAAGTTGGTTTTAATGTAAAATTAGTTCAATTATATATAAATTAATCCAATTTAGGTCATTTTAAATAATTAATTTCTATATAAAAGCTTTGTAAACTTTTAAACATTTTCTCTTTAATAACCTGCTTTCTCATCGTGTTTGCAGGATTAATTTTAAATTAAAATTTTCCACTTATGTGAATAAAATTTTTAAAAATGTATTAAATATTTGGAATCAGAGTAATTTATATTATTTAATAATCTCAACTGAATTTTTGACAAAAATGAATAGCGAAAATAGTAAAAAATTAATTATCGAGTCTAAGGTAAAAATGGGCTTATTAGGGGTTAAAATAAAAATATAAGGGTTAAAAATAACCAAAAAATCTTAAAAAACCTATTTAATGGAAATAATTATACCTTATACCTTCTATTATTGAGAATTATCCATTATTGGAGCCTTGTGACATGAAAAAAATGTGGATGAAATTATTTCTTTCAAAAAATTACAAGTGTGCCACTCACCTCACTTATAAAAGGCCACCCATTATACTATATTATTAACACCTTAAAAACATTTTTATTTGACAATACATACCCAAATAACTTCCCAAATTCCCTTATATCATACTAGAATCATTATTTTGGAAATAAATCCAACCAAGGAAGGATTTTGGTTCAAACCTGAGGAGGATACTTGAAGAAGAGACAATGTTCATTAACGAGCATTTTTGTTTTATTTCTTCCTCCACATACTTTAATTATTATTATTTCTTTATTATATAATAAAATTAGTATATTATATATACTTAGATTTTTTTATGTTAATTTAATGAACTACAACCATCTCCACTTCCATCAAATGGTTTATGAAATCATCGTTCATGTGTAAGGCGGACTACCACCGCACGAATCAATGTCATTCATTTTTCCATTAACACCTCTAAAGGTTGGAAATAATTATGGATTTATTATTTATATATTATATTTATGATATTATTATACTTATATAATTATTATGTCACACATTCCTTCATACTCTTTATATTACGGGAATACGATAATGTCGCTCGTGTGTACGATAGACTACAACCTTGTGAAGCGATGTGATTTGTTCACTTTTTACATGGAAGTTAATTAGGATGGTTTTAATGAAAATATGTGATATATATGAAATAAAAATTATTCTATAATAGTAATATATCATTTAAATTTATTTCTTTCAATCCAACAAGAAAATGGAAAAACTATTCATGCGTACGTATGACCTACCGTGTCCTTGAACGGTGTATTTTATTTTCTATCACTAAATTTTATGGATTAGTATAAATAAATATATAATAAATATATATGATATTTATATTATTTTTAAAATTATATATATGATTAAATCATGATCAAAGTAATAGGACCAAAAATATCAAATCGAAACATATATGTAAAACAAAGCGGTTATTACCCAAAACGTAACTTTAACATGGAATTGTTAATAAATATGTAATAGAAGGTCATAAGGAAATAATATATTGTATAATATATATAAATATTTTTCTTTAATAGGTGTATAATAAAATTATATTTATTATACAGGAGGTTTGAACGTGTATGATAGAAGTCAAGACCTAAAGTAAGGGATTTTTAACTCAATTTTCCTTCTTTGAGATGTACGTTATGCTATACACCTATATTATTTCACGAGGTGTATAAATAGCCCCATTAAAAAATAATATCAAGAATTTATTTATAATCATGATAAATTAATTTACATTTTATGTTATTTCTTCATGGGGATTACGATTCAAAGTTACCAAAGTGTTAATGATTTTATGTTACAATCTCATCAATCATCGGGATTATTTTTGATTATGTTTCCGATGATAAAATATTACGAACCATCTCTCAAGAAACTCATTAATTTTATTCTCCTCCAACTATTCATGATATTTTCAAGTGATATTACCATTTTACCACTCTTTAGTACTTAAAATAACTAATAAAATTTTCTTAATAAAATATGACTTTATTTCTCTCTTCGGTCAGAAATTCGTTTTCTTCCAAAACCATGTTTTCTAAAAATGTTTTCAAATTTTTTTTTATTATCCTATGGTTTTTAAATTTAAATTTTCTCCATGTTTTATTTTTGTAATATTTTTTGAAAGGAATATTCATGTCATTTTCCAAACAATTTTCGCTTGGCTTTTACCGAAAATATGAAAGGAATCTTATTTAACATGTACGGTATGAATGAAACTTCCCATCATCATAAACATTATTTTATTTGAAGATTAATTTATAAGTTTTCAAGTTTATTTTCAAATAAAATAATTTTCAGTTTTTTATGTTTTTAATTATTTTTCAAAGTGTAAAGGATATTTTTCTTAAGAAATGTTTTAAATGATCGATCAAAATAATTTTCCATCCAACATGACATCCGTTGATGTTACCTATGACCTACTAGGGATAAGATACAAGGATAAAATTTTTATTATTTATTTGAATGGTTTATTTTTATGATGAAAAGATGTGTATGAAACCCATTTATCTTCTTTGGGGTATACCATGATAAAATTCTTATGAAACTCGCTTCTTTTCCACAAGTTTTTCTATGATGAAATGATGAAATGATTATAAAACCTATCTCTAGTATACTGGTTATGATTTGATGAAATGTTTATGAAACATATTTAATTCCATGGGTTATGTTATGATAAATGTTGTATGATCTTGAGGTACACATAAACATGGTTTTCATTATGAGGTGGGTGAGACCTATATCTCCCTCTAATGCATTGGGTAAATATTTATATCTCATTTTATAGACAAGAAAAGGAAGTGAATGCAGTTTAGTAAGAGAATTTATCTTCTATGATGGTCTTAAGAGTGAACCTTGGATACTATGATGGTTTTTGGAGTGAACCCATTCAAATGTGATAGTCTTGGAAATGGGCCTTAACTAATATTGAAATTATTTTTATGCTTATGTGTATTCCAAAAATCTATGTCTTATGCATCTATTATGCTCTCATGGCTCATGCTCATTGATTCCATTATGATTCATGTCTTATGAACTGCCAATAGATTTTCCATGACTCAATATTATGATCTTTTACATGCAGGGTATGATATTTAAATCTTATTCTCATGTTCTCATATGTTTATGGTCATGTTATGATTAAGTATCTCCCTTGTTTACCCTTATTGTGCATTTGAGGCCACCCTTTATCATGTTTTCTTTCCCAAGGTTATGAATAAATTTATTATGTATGATATGTCTAATAAGGGTTCTAGTTATGAAGATAATAGTGGGAGATGATGTAGTTTACCTATGGACCATTTGTTTGCATTTCCAAGTTTCCAAAGACACTAAAATATTACAGTCCTCAAGTTAGTGTTTGTGTAATGTGATTAATATTCATAAAAAATGATGTAATATCTAGGTATGAAAACCTTGGGTTACTATAAAGCATCCCTAGTCTCAAGACAAATCATAAGGGATAGAATCAAATCCTAGAATAACCAATCTTGCACAAGCATATAATCCCCTTACTTAAAAGTATAAAATCATGGGAAGTCCATCCCACTTCTAAGAGAAATAATAAATAATTGGGTATTTCATCCCGGGCATCTCATCCTCTTCCTTGGAAGTATCGCATCATGGGATCTACATCCTAATTTCAAGGGAAATAGTGAATAGCTGGGCATTATGTTTCATGAATCTCATCCCTTTCCTTGGTTTTTTCATAACATGAGTAGTACGTCCCACTTACAAGGGAAATAAACAACATTTTTCTATTCCTTCCCATCACCAATATCATCAGGACCACATAAGAAATACATTCCATGTCTTGGAAGCCATCATATCCCAACACTAAAGTATAATATCCCTGGCCAACGATCTCATAAAAGTATGAGAATAGTGCCCCTAAATGACATAACTTGAATATATCAAGGTAATTGGGAAACACATCCTAAGCCACATGCATATCACATAATAGGAATAAAATCCATGATCACATTATTATATGGTAATTGGGTAATGTTTCTAATACCACACATCACAATATCACATCATGCATGTCATCCCACACCATATACACCATTAAAACAAGTAATCATGTTATCCTAGGCCATTTGAATAAAATATTGAATTGATAATTTATCCAATACTTGAAAAAATATTAAATAAGGGCATCTTAACCCATTATAACTGAATAATACAGCTGGGCATAACATCCCACAATAATATCACAACACAAAAAGGAATAAATAAATAACTTAAGAAAAGATATATAAGAGAGGAATAATTAGTTTTACATAACATCCACCTCTCTTTAAATTTAATATAGGTTGGTCCTCACATGGCCAACCTACTTTCATATCCAAAACTAAGGGCTAAACCACTCGGTTACCACATACCAAGATGTGGAGGAACACTCACCCCATTAATTGGTCACATGAATCAATATTTATACTACTAAAGGGAGGATAATGGAACCTAACCTAGGTCTACTATGTCATCCTATATTGATAAGGCATCTCCCCTAGTTCGATGACCATCCTTCTATATTGTCTCATTCTAGTAATTCTTTACTTTAATGATCAAAAATCATGTTTCCTTTATTACTGACTATTAACGCGTTGAATGATAAAATATTCACAATTCTAGAATTTACATAAAATTTATTTAAGTCCAAGTTGTTAATGCCAGTAGAAGTGTAAATATTTACCTTTTATTTTTAGACATTATGAATAGTAACTTCAATAATTATTTTATTTACCTTAGTTAAAGGATAAATCTGGTAAATAAGGGTAAAAAAATATATTATATTAATATTAAACTACCCTAACACATGTAATAATCCTATTTTATGCGATATTTACGACCATGGGCATCCTTGGGTAGATTTTGGGACCACATGGATCCACTTGGATGTGAAAATGACATTTTATAAGAATTAATTTAAAGTAAAGATAATTATAACATAAACATATATATTTTACTAAATCAATTTTAATATAGGGTTATATAATCAATATCTATGTATATAAATATTTATTATTAAGATAAAAAGATTTCTTACATCATGGTATTTTATTTATAATTTTTAGACACCAAATAAATAAATTTATTTATGAAACAATAATGATGCAGTGATTACCGTATTAATGAATGATTTAAATAAATGAGATTATAAATATAAAAATAAATTTATTTTGAAACTTTTTATTCCATAAAATAATTTTATGGATGATTATGACTTGTTATATTTTAATTAATGAAGTGTTTTTTAAGGAATAAAGTTTTTATGTTTTTTAAAAAGTCATGATATGAATAGTGTCAAAATTGACATAATTCATATTTTAAAATATAAAATATTTTATTAAATATTATAAAATTAAAAAAAATATATGATTCTTAAAAATGGTTATTATAAGTCTAAAATTTTATTAATGACACTTTAATTTTACATTATTTATGTTTTGGTAACTATTTTGATTCTCAAAGTATTGAATACTTAATAAAATAGTAAGAGTAAAAATGGGTTAAATAAAAAAGATAAGGATTAAAAAATATCCAAAACCTATAAATTTCTTATTGGATTATTTTATTTCGACATATATTAATATTATATTATAACTAACTTAATTTTGACTCATTTTTAATCGAAATTGAATTTATAATAAATCAATACTTCTAGACTTTCCAAAAGCACCTCTCCTCCCTCTTATAAAAGGCCACCACCTCTGCCCATTTAATCACAACTATCAAGCCCCTTGGATCGTAAAAATTCTACGTAAATAATCTCAAAAAATCACTATATTACTCATATAAGCCTTACCTTGTGAATAATACAATTCAAGAAATCCTTTTGGCTCAAATCAAAAGAAGTTACCTGATTTAGAGGTAACGTCTTCTCTTAAGTTATTTTCTTTTATTTTCCTTCTCCACTCCCTATGATCTTCTTATTTTTTTTTATTACATAAAAAAAGTATCCTAAATATAATAGGATGTTTTTATGATAAGGATCAGAGATACACTTACAAAAACCTCCATATAATGGATACAAACATACTGTTTCTGTGTACGGTGAACTACTACCTCACGAAACGATGATTATTCAATTTTATCCTACCACCTCTCATGATGGCCATTATGAAGGAACTGTATTTATATATTATATATATTATATTTATATTTTCTCTATGCTTATGTATTTTTTATTTAAATCATACCTCTATGATTTCCATAATGTGTAAATACGATAATTTCATTTGAGGAAGTTTTAACTACCGCCCCCTCAAAGTGATATGACTCATTCATGCCATAAATGGAATGTATAAAGGATGAAGTTAATGAACTTATGTAACATATATAAAATATGATATTATATTTCAATTATAATATACCTATGTATCATGTAGTTTCATTCCTTTAATATGATATAGAAATAAAAGTAGCGTTCATGAGTACGTACGACCTACCGTCTCCATGAACAGTGTTTTTCATTTCATTTATCTATCTATTATATATATATTTATATACTAAATATATATGATATATAAATCATGTTTTACATTTTGGAAGTAATTAAATCATGATATAAGTAATAATATCAAGAATAAAAAGTCAAAACATGTACGATAAATAAAACAATTATTACCCAAAACATTTTTTTAACATGGAATTGAAAAATGAACGGGTAATATAAAGTCATAAGTGAATAATATATGATATAATAAATATTATTATGATTTTTTAAAAGTTAATAATATGTTTAAACCAACTATATATGAGTTTCAAACACATACATAAGAAATCAGACCTAAGGTAAGGGATAATTTTGCAATCTTATTTTTATCCGAGATTATTTATATATAAGTATTTACTGGGGATATATTTATTATCCATGTCCATGTTTTCTAAAAATGTTTTCATAAAATGTTTAATATTATTATATGTATGTTTAAATTCATTTTTACCCATTTTATGACTTTTATTACATGGTATGGATGGAATCTTTCTTTTGGTTACCGTATGAGGTACTTTTTGACGTTTTTGGAAAAAGTATGAGGATAATGGTTTTTAACTTATACGGCATGAATGGATTTTTATAGTTTCATGAAAACTTATTTCTATGAATCATCCTATACACTATATCAATTTTATTTTCAACTAAATTCTTTTATTTTAAAATTTCATGGAATTTTTTTAAAAGAAAACGTTTTTGAAAAAGAAAGGATATTTTCCTCAGGAATTAAGTTCAAGTGCTTTATCAAAATTATTTTCCATCTAAGATGATGCTCTTAAATAAGGTTATGTTTATATACCTATTATTAATTTTATTTGATTATGTTTATGATGGAATTATTTTTATGAAATCCATTTATTTTATATGGATTATGTTATGATGGAATGATGTTTAAGAAACCCATTTTATTTCTTGGTTTATGCTATGATGAATGATTTATGTTTTTTTGTGGCACATGTAAGAATTATTTCACTATGAGATGGGTGGAACCTATATCTACCTCTAATGCATTGGGTAAATATTTATATCTCATGAGATAGACATGACTGGAATGGTAAGTAAATCTGGTTCAGTAATACATGGATGAAACGACAAGTAGACCCGGTTCAGTAATGGACTTTTTCCACTATGATGGTCTTGGAAGAAATGCCTTGGCTACTATAGAAATCATATTATGTGCTTATTATTTTTACACAATTCCATGTTTTATACCAATATTATTTTATCATGGTTAATTTTCCTTTATGATATATGCCTTACATACTGATAAGATTTATTCATGACTCACGACTTTGATATTCAAAATTTATGTTCATGTTTTCAAATTCTTATGTTTATGTTTGGTTTTATATTCTTCATGTTTACCCTTACTGAGAATTTGAGCTCATCCTTTTTATGTTTTATTTTCCCTAGTATATAAATAAAGGTTTTAGGTAGGAAAACAAAGGGGTAAGATCTTTATGGGATATGTTGAATATCTTTCACCAAGATAGAAGATTATATTCTAAGTTTCCAAAAACACTAAACTAATATGGTATTTGGGCATCTGTTTGTGTCATGTATTAAGTATTCCACAAAAGTAATGTAATTTCTATGTACTTCAAGCTTGGGTTGTTAGATTTGGTATCAAAGCGAAGGTTTAGTTAACCTTTGGAAACTAGGATGTGAAAACTTTAGTGCGGTCCCTAGAGATATTTCTAATATATGTCTTGGGATGTACCTAAGATTAAGTATAACTATCGGTTACAGTCCTAGAATTATGGAAATGATCATGAATAACCTAGTATTAAACCTATGTTTTTAAATATTGAAAGTACTCCTCCTTGGTTATGTTGTTTTCCTAGTATGTTTTTTGCCTCCCACACTATTCTTTTTGGGTTTTAGATGATGGCTGGAACTTGAAGGAACCATGTTAATGATCAATGAACTGGGAAATGCAATGATTTTTCCCCTAAAAAACCAAATGTTATGGGTGATGGAATGCAAAATCTTATTTCTATACTTACACAAGCTATGAATCATTATGGATTTCCAAATGAGCAGAGAAGGGAACAAAATTATATTAAGTCCTTCATGAGGAAATGTCCACCTTTTTAGTGGGTCTTATGATCCACTTGTTGTTGAACAATGTATCAGTACCACTGAAAATATACTTTCTATCCTTCGCTGTTCATAACATGAAAAAGTCATTTTGGCTATTTATCATTTAAAAGGTGAACCAGACCAGTGGTGGAATGATTAAGTGTTTATGTATTGGGATTCCAAAATAGTGTTTTGGAATATCATTTATAGTATTATGGAATATTGGAATGTCTATTTATTGGTTCATTGTGGTTTTCCAAAATTTTATGGTATCATTAACCATGAGAAGTGATTAAAATATTTTTGGAAAGCACATGATATGTGCATAATGAAGGGATAAGGAGATAATGAGATGTTTGATAGTATTAATGAGCTCATGAATGATAAAAGGACAAAGTGATATCATGGTTTGAGTATATAGAATTTTTGGTATATTTGGTGTGTGGAAAAAGTTAATTTTGATAGAATTCATGTTATCACTAAGGTTCTACGGTAATTTATGTTATTATCATGTTTCAAGAGAATACATGATTAAGGTATTCAAATGTTTTGAATGTGACAACTAAGAACTGTCAAATGAGATATGAGAGACAAATTTTAAGTAGATTTAGTTCACCTCCTTCTAAAGTTTTATATTTTCAGTTTTTGGAATTATTTTAATATTACCCATTTAAGATAAATAAAACTATTATTACCCAAAACGTTTCTTTAACAGAGAATATACAAATGAACGGGTAATATAAAGTCATAAGTGAAACATATATGATATCATAAATATTATTATGGTTATTTTACAAGTTAATAATATGTTTAAACCCAATATACATGAGTTTCATACACATATGGAAGAAATCATACCTAAGGTAAAGGATAATTTTTCAATCTCATTTTTATCTGAGATTGTTTATACCTAAGTATTTACTGGAGATATATTTATCATCCATGTCCATGTTTTCTAAAAATATTTTCTTAAAATGTTTACTATTCTTCTATGTATGTTTAAATTCATTTTTACCCATTTTATTTCGACATATATTTATCTTATATTCTAACTAACAGAATTTGGACTCATTTTTAATCGAAATAGAATTTATAATTAATTAATACATCTAAACTTTCCTAAAGTGCCCCTCCTCCCTCTTATAAAAGGACACCACCTATACCCATTTAATCACACCTCTAAAGCCCCTTGTATCTTCCAAATTCTACCCAAATAAGCTCTTAAAATCCCTATCTTAATCATATAAGCCTTACCTTGGGAAGAAGGAAATTCAAGAAAGCCTTTTGGCTCAAATCAAAAGAAGTTACCCGATTTAGAGGTATCGTCTTCTCTCAAGTTCTTTTATTTTATTTTACTTATCTACTACCTATGATCTTATTATTATTTTATTACATAAAAAAAGTATCCTCAATATACTAGGATATTTTTATGAGAAGTATTTTAACTACACTTACACACACCTCCATCTAATATATATGAACATACTATTTCTGTGTATGACGAACTACTGTCTCACGAAATGATGATTGTTCAATTTTTCTCTTACCACCTCTCATGGTGGCCATTATGACGGAAATGTTTTTATATATGATATATATTATATTTATATTGTCTCTATGATTTTGTATTTTTTATTTTATAGAATACCTTTATGCTTTCCATAATGTGTAAATATGATAATTTCATTTGAGGAAATGCGGACTACCGCCCCCTCAAAGTGATATGACTCCTTCATTCCATACATGGAATATATAAAGTATGGAGTTAATGAACTTATGTAAAATATATAACATATGATATTATAATATAATTATAATATACCTATGTATCATGTAGTTTTCATTCCTTTAATATGACATAGAAAGAGAAGTAGCATTCATGCATACGTACGACCTACTGTCTCCATGAACAGTGTATTTCATTTCATTTATCTATCTATTATATATACATATATATATATTTATATACTGAATATATATGATATATAAATCCTATTTTTCATTCTATAAGTAATTAAATCATGATCTAAGTAATAATATCAAGAATAAAAAGTCAAACATGTATGATAAATAAAACGATTATTACCCAAAACGTTGCTTTAACATAGAATGGACAAATGAACGGGTAATATAAAGTCATAAGTGAAACATATATGATATCATAAATATTATTATGGTTATTTTAAAAGTTAATAATATGTTTAAACCCACTATACATGAGTTTCAGACACATGAAAGAACTCATACCTAAGGCAAGGGATAATTTTGCAATCTCATTTTTATCCGAGATTGTTTATACCTAAGTATTTACTGGAGATATATTTATCATCCATGTCCATGTTTTCTAAAAATATTTTCTTAAAATTTTTAATATTCTTATATGTATGTTTAAAGTCATTTTTACCCATTTTTGACTTTTACTACATGGTATGGACATAGTTTTTCTTTTGTTTACCATACGAGGTACTTTTTGACTTTTCCAGCAAAAGTACGAGGAGAATGTTTTTTAACTTATACAACATGAATGGATTTTTATGGTTTTATGACGCCTTTACTCTACCCTATATCAAGTTTATTTTCAACTAAATTCTTTTCATTTAAAATTTCATGACATTTTGAGAAAATAAAATGTCTTTGAAAAAGAAAGGATATTTTCCTCAGGAATTAACTTCAATGTTTTATAAAAATTATTTTCCATCTAAGATGATGCTCTTAAAATAGGGTTATGTTTCTATACCTATTATTACTTTGATTTTATTTTGTTTACTATGGAATTATTTTTATGAAATCCATTTATTTTATATGGATTATGTTATGATGGGATGATGTTTAAGAAACCCATTTTATTTCATGGGTTATGAAATGATGTCTGATTTATGTTTTTTTGTGGAATATGTAAGAATGATTTCTCTATGAGATGGGTGTGAACTATATATCCCACCAATTAATTGGGTAAAAATTTATATATCATGATATAGACATGAAAGGAACGACAAGTAAATCCGGTTTAGTAATACATGGTTGGAACGAAAAGTTGACCTAGTTTAGTAATGGACTTTGTCCACTATGATGGTCTTGGATGAAATTCCTTAGCTACTATGGAAAACATATTATGTGCTTATTAGGTTTCCAGAATTATATATTTTATACTAATTATATTTTATCATGGTTAATGTTCCTTTATGATCTATACCTTATGTACTGCCAAGATTTATTTCACGACTCATGATTTTGATTTTCAAAATTTATGTTCATGTTTTCACATTCTTATATTTATGTTTTATTTTATGTTCTTCATGTTTAACCTTACTAGGAATTTGAGCTCACCTTTTTTATGTTTTCTTTTCCCCAGGATATAAAGAAAGGTTTTAGGTAGGAAAACAAAAGGGTAAGATCTTTATGGGAGATGTTGAAGATATTTCACCAAGATAGAAGATTATGTTCCAAGTTTCCAAAGACACTAAACTAATATGGTCTTTGGGAATCTGTTTATGTCATGTATTATTTATTCTACAAAAGTAATGTAATTTCTATGTACATCAAGCTTGGTTCATTTGAAGGGGCAAACTATATCCCCTCGATGCATCGGTAGGTATCATAAGACAAACTAGCTTGGGTATTTGGCTGAGGCCTTACCCATTTATGTAATATGTCTTGGCATGAGGTATTAATGGCATGTTTATGATCTTAAACATTATGCATTCCCTCATTATGATATTATTTATTGATTTTAATGTGATTATTTGATTATTTATAATATCCATGGATATGTTTCAGGATCATGAGATTATTTATATGAAATTGTTTGATCATCATTTATTCTTGACATATTATACTTCATGTTCAAGTTATTGATTAAATAACATGTTTTTTTTAATTATTTACCTTTCCATATTTATTATTCCTTATTTGTTAATGATATATTCCACTATACACATACCCTTACTGAGCATCTGATCTTACCCATTTCTTATGATTATTTTCTACAGGATTCTAGGAAATGTTTTATTATTGATATATAGGGACATGATAAAGGTAATAATTGTGTTCTCAAAGAAAATAATATGTTTTATTTTATGTTTTCAAATGAAATATTAAATTCAAGTATGTATATAGTTGTCAAAGACTACTACACTATTTGGTCCTTTGGGATGAAATTTATTATATTTAGTACCAATGAAATAATGTAACCATCGGCTCTAGGATACTAGGGTCTAAGTATTTACAGTTGGTATCATAGAAAGTTTAGTAGAAATATTAGGAACTATATTTTTGAAAACATAGATCAGAGAACATAACCCTATGACAAAGTTTTGAGAATATTCCCAATGAAACCAAACTTATGATTATGAGATTATCTATGCATAAAATTTTCAATTTATGTTAAGTGTTTCACTAGTCTTGGGATTATTCATATCATAATTTTATTATATAATCAAGCATATTATATTGTTTGGAAATGGTTCTTAGTATAAGGAATGAAAACTGTATTAATGCATGTAATCAATGTAGGGATTTACCTTCTAGGTAAGATAATGAGGTTGAAGTTAGAGCTACAGATGGACCTAAATATATTATAACCATATTAGGACAGTTGAATCAGGTTATGAGCAGTAAAATTTTGCATATAGATCATCCTAAATATATTAACAACGTTAGAATACTTCATGCATCACCAAACTCCATCATTCAGTGTGATTACAAATCCTTTTGTAGCTAAGTAATAGATATGTTCCTTAGAGATGATATTTCATGATTTGGGAAGTAATGAAATGGAGAGTGTTATCATTGAAGTTTATAATCTCTCAGGTGATGTATATCAATGGTGAACATTGATTCAAAACACTAAGGATGAGGTGGAAATAGTGAACATGGAATGACAATATTTTAAGGAACATTTCCTAGAAAAATATTTTCTTTGTGAACAATGATAAGATATGGAGAGACAATTCTTGAGTTTGATAAAAAATAAAGATGAAAATGTTTCTAAGTATGAATCTAACTTTACAGGATTAATAAGATATACTACAAACTACATACGTAATCCAAAGAGTAAGATTGACCATTTATTTTATGGTCTAAATCCAATCCTTAGAAGGGAACTAGTCTCTCAAATATTCTCATCATATGAGGATATAATATCATGTGATATAAAGATTGAGAAAGAATTATACAAGTATTATATAGTTGAAGGAAGGTAAGATAAGAAAAGGATGACGGAAAAAATGGATAAGGGGAAGAAGGGAAAGAATGATTTTCCCACGTGTGATAATTGTGGAAAGAAACACCCTGGTACTTTATTAAAGGGAATAAGAGATTTATTGAAGTGTAGAGACAAAGCCCATTAGGCATGTGAATTAAAGGGTAAGAAAAAAGAATATAATGTTCAATGTTTAAACTGTAAGGAGATGAGGCACTATTCAAATGAATACCCCAAGCGTTAAGGGAATATAGCTCAGAAGAAGCTAAGGGATCAAGGTCAAGCTTATTCTATTACTATAGTTGAAGTGGAATGATTAAATTTCTTGTGTATTTGGATTCAATAATTATTTCGTAGAAGTATTTTATTAATGAAATTCTAGTTATAATAATCATGAAATGCATAAGGATTATATTGTAGTAGTTTTTTTAAGTATTTTAATGCTTATGTTGGATGATACCAATAACCAAGGAAAATTATTTTGTGATAAAGTGATATTTTTTGAGAATAAATTAATAAAGGAAAGATAAAATATAAAGACCTGAAAATTCCATGTAATTTTTTTAAAATTATTTGGGATTATTACGAGTCTATGAAAATTGACGGCGTGTGACTCCGAGGCCTGATGTTACTAGAATGGAATTCTGATCTTTTTTTAAGGTACTTTCAGTAAACGTATGGGTGGCGTTTTCTAACATCTGAACCGGTGCTCGAAATTGAAATCCGAGAGCACCGTTGAATCTGCAACACTAGGATTCGCTTAAAGGAATATCCACTTCAACCGCAGTAGGTCAGGAGAAAAATATAATTTTTCAGACTTTTAAAAGAATAATAAAATAACATGTAATTGTTATTTTATTTTTCTCCAGCTATTAAGCGGCAGTGGAGGGACTGCTGTGTTGTCAAACCATTTAATGGATTGACTTTCCTTTATTTGTAACCACACTATTGGGAATTTAGAGGTTCATTGATTAATGAACCTCATTAATTCCTCAGTGCGTTACTCACCCTTTTCCCCCTATATTTAAATGGAGCTCGGGTTGGAGTTTTGGACACGACTTCTTTAAGTGAGGAACCTCTAACAAAGTGATGCGACGTCTTCCACCGACGGGGAACAGAAGCTTTGACGTCGTCGGAGGGATCAAACCAGGAACGATGAACACCGACGACTTCATCAAAGTGCGGATTATCCTTCCACCACTGCGACACCTCCAACGGAACTCGAGGTAGGGGGTTTTTCTTGTTTTAATTCTAATATGAACTATTTTTTCTTCCCATTTGTTTAAATGTTAGTGTGGAGGGTGCGTTCCAAATAAACAAGACCCCAAACCCTCCGTCGCTTCGTTCCTTGTTGCGTTCTTCATGGGAACGATTTTAAACTTGATGGAATGTGGGAACTAGGAGGCACGCAACAACGGTGGAATCCCGGGAGGCCCGTAGGTGCGTCCATAAGGAAGAAAGGGCCACCAGAGCTCCCCTGGTGGCCTGTGGAAGATCCGCTGATGTGACATCGGTGACTGGCGACGTAGGTGGTGGCTGGCGCTTGTCAGCCGCAGAGGAGGGCGGTGCCACAACTGTCGGACAGGCCGCCGGTAATGGCTGGCCGCAGATACGGGAGGCGGTGCATCGTCGTGCGCCGTAGTGAGATAGGTCGCGATGCGAAGCCGCGACGAAGGCAGGGACCTGCTCCCTGTGGGTCCCGCAGATGATGAGGTGACGCCATGTGGCGCCGCCAATTAAAAGAGCTGAACGGATCTTTGATCCATTCAAGATTGAAGGGAAGTGACTTCAAAGCTGCGGTGGAGGCGCAAGGGGACCTGCTCCCTGTGGGTGCCACGTGTGAGGAGGCGGCACCACCTGGCGCCACCAATCAAGAAGCCGAACGACTCCTTTGAGCCCTTTGGTAGGTGGACCGCGCGACCCCCATGTGGGTCGCTCCAGCTGATGGGCCGAGCCGCCGTGGTCCAACCCAACCAAGGCGGGCCGTGCTGGTCCGCAACCCAGTGGGTTGAGCCTAGCTAAGGTGGGCCGGGCAGGTCTGTGGCCCAACGGGCCGACCCCCGCCAGGGTAGGCTTGGCCTGTCCGCGGCCCAGCGGGCTGAGCCGGTCCACGACCCAGCGGACTGAGCCTACCGCGGCCCAACGGGCTGAGCCCACCTCAGACTATCCCCAACCGTGCCGACCCAGGCCGATTCGGGCCGAGATGGGTTAGACCCGGACTGGGTTGGTCTGACCGGGACGGACCGGACTCGGACCCCTCTTGGGCCCAAAAACACTTAAAAGACCCTATATTACACACCATACATCCGTTTGACAAGCTGTCTATGGTGTTATAATCCTTGGGGCAAGACAATCCTTTTGGGATACTCCACGGGAGTTTTGGAGAAAGTTAGAGTACGTCCGGGTAGGATCGACCCCGAATCCAACCGGGCCCTTGACACTAAAATGTCAATAACTTACAGACTATAAATCTGTTTGACATGCCGTCTGTTGCGTTGGAACCCTTATAACGTGGCGGTTCATTGGGTAAATTATTCATGGGACTTCGTGCTAGTTGAAATATGACCGATGTCTTGAGGAGAGATTTCTCCTAGAATCAAGCGTACTATGAGTTAGAATCTAGTGGCTGGCTGTGAGATGGAGGTTGGAGATAGATCATACAGAGGTTTGTACCAAGAAATCCTATGTGGGTCAACACCTAGCAATCCTGTGTGTATCAGCACCGAGCGATCCTGTGTGGATTAGGACCTAGCGATCCTCTGTAAATCACCACCGAGCGATCCTGTGTGGATCAGCACCTAGCGACCCTGTGTGGATCAACATTCTATGGAAACTGTGTGGATCATCATTCTAGCGACCCTGTGTGGATCAATAGTGCACGACCCGATAAGGAAAAGCCTTAGAGCGGCTCGTCGTGGATCAACGACATACCGATCCTGTGTGGGTCAGATCCTATGTGGGTCTTGTGGGGGTTAATACCTATCAATCCTGGGTGGGTCGGATCCTGTGTGGGTCTTGTGGGGGTTAGTACCTTTCGATCATGTGTGGTTCAGACTTCTTATGGTTAGCAGCAGTGCCTCTTGACAGAATAAGATGATTTAGCTTTATGACTAATCATCTATACTTCTTTACTTTACCTATAACTGGTTTTAGCTGAGTCTTTTTTTTATGCTTTGTGGTTTTCCTTTGTGGAATTATGAGAGACCTTCAGGGGTCTTTGGGTCCCTACTGAGTATTGTTATACTCACCCCTGAACGGGCTTCACCCGCACATTGTTGTGTCTTGTTCAGATGACAGGAAGCCTTGACTGAGACTTGGGGAGCTAAGACCTGATGGTGGATGGTCGTGACGATTGACATGGAGAGCTGTGGAGACGAGCTGTATCTACCCTTCAAGTAGGATCCTTGGTGGATGATCTCAAGAGATTTTTTCTGTTTTTTAGTTGTAGTTGTATCTTTTCAGTTGGGCTTGTATTCCGTCCCGGTTTACTTTCAGTACAAACTTTTACTACTACAGATTTACTTCGTGATTGCATCTTGTTGTGTTATTGTACTGTGTTCTTGTACAGGTTTAAGGGAAATTCCTTCCCATTTTAAGGATATGACTTTCCTGTGCTAGTCACCAACCCCTGGCATGTGGAAGGCAGACTTGGGGTAGTCACGACACATTCCCTGAGGGATGGGTTGTGACAAAGTGGTATCATAGGAGCCAGTTCTACCGAAAAACAATTACTCTGATCTTTTCAATGGAGTAATAGTGTTAAGTGTTTTGAGTTTGGTTTTCAATTTGGGGAGTCCAGTGTAGGTGTGGTGGCCGCCGTATCCATATACTAGGACACTGAATTATGATTTCTGACTCGATGCATGAAAACAATGATTGTGTGTTTTTCAGAATTTTTTTTACTTTGATCTCTTTTGATTCAGCTCACCAGGTATAGCTTATTGACTGTGGAGCACCTATTTCATTTCAGGATGGAGAAACGTATACAACTAGCCAGGATTCCTGAGAGAGTACACGAGGAAGGCCCATCGAGCGATGAGGATTCAGTGCAGGGCCCTCATACTATGTTAGCACCTTCGGGTGGTGTACCAGCAGCACCACCACTTGGAGGGAAATAGTTTCCACCAACCCCACTAGTAGATGGTACATGCCAACTGAGCGTGCTGCACGAGTTTCAGCAGTAGAGGCCTCTGAGGTTTCAAGGAAAGATAGATCCCCAGGCAACTGAGGACTGGCTGGAGGCTGTCTCACGGGTTTTCCACCTAGTTGGGACACCAGAAGAGCAGATGGTGATCCTAGATGCTAGTCTTTTCCTAGGAACAACATGCAGTTTGTGGAGATTGATGCTCCAGACACATGAAAAGGCGACCCTCATCTCGACAAACTTTGAGAGCCTCTTCCGGGCGAATTTTGTCCAAGTGACACTACACTCTATGCATATTCAGGAGCTGATGCACTTATAGTAGGCTAGCCTGATAGTATATCAATACTCAGCGAGATTCACTGACCTCTTACGCTACTCCACCGACATGGTACGAGACCCATTCTTCAGGGCCCATACCTTTGAGAAGGGTCTCCGACGAGAGATCAAAGCGCCGATGATATCACTGAATATCCCAACGTAGGCTAGAGTGCTCGAGCTAGTGTTATTAGTAGAGAGATTCTTAGCTGAGCAGGCACCAACAGTGAGAGCTACCACTGGGTGACAGGTAGCCGAGTCATCTGCAGGAGGCAGTAGGCAGATGACACAGAGGTCTAAGTGGGCTAGACCCTCTAGTGGACGACCCAAGGATACAGGGTCAGAGGTGTGGAGCTCGTGAGGCAGAGGTGGTCAACTGGGAGGTAGAGTGTGCTTTACGTGCGGCGAGCAAGGCCACATGGTTCACGACTACCCGACCCGCCATACCGATGATCAAAAGACAGTCCAGGGACCACCAAGGCAGAGGCAGACATTCGAGTGAGGAGGTTCACAGGGCGACAGACGTGGTAGAGGAGTAGGCTGTCCACTAGGTGGTGGGTGACGATTTGAGGTTCTACCACCACCACCACCAGGTGGTCCACCCCAACCACAAGGAGCAGGTGGACATGGGAGAGCACA
This sequence comes from Viscum album, assembly GCA_963277665.1. Taxonomy (NCBI): domain Eukaryota; kingdom Viridiplantae; phylum Streptophyta; class Magnoliopsida; order Santalales; family Viscaceae; genus Viscum; species Viscum album. The sequence continues at coordinate 1,068,353,607 of OY728121.1, read as the reverse complement.
GATACAGGTAGCAGAGGCCTATGATCACGGTGCTTCGGAGATGATTAGAGGTATGATCTGTGTCTATTCCACCCTAGCTGCAGTACTTATAAACACATGTGCCAGTCACTCTTTCATTTCCATGACACTCATTCAGAGATCATAGATTCCGATGGATCCGTTGTCTTGATCCTTGTAATTAGAGACTCCTACGGGAGAATATTCAACAATTACACACTGGTGCTGGTAGTGTGAGCTCACTCTAGGAGGCTAGAGCTTCAGTTGGGATCTCCTAGTAGTAGTGTCGAGGTCTTACGACTTCATCTTGGGTATGGACTATCTATCCACAGTCCATAATTAGATAGATTGTTTTAGGCGCAAAGTATGGTGTGTTTGCAAGGATGGGATCAGGTTTTCCTTCACCGGTGAGAAGGAAACCTTTGCAGCATAGTATGGACTTTCTCGGAGGAGGGTACAACCAATCAGACATCAGTTGTCTAGCCTTACCCTCGAAGAAGTTGATGTGAGGAGTCCGAGTTATCCTGTAGTGGTGGACCAATATGATGATTCCTTTCATGATGATATTTTGGGACTACCTCCTCATAGAGAGGTAGACTTCTACATCAACCTGTACCTTGAGACAACACTGATATCTACACCAGCAAGTTGGATGGCTCCTGTGGTGCTTCGTGAGTTGAGGGTACAACTAGAGGACTTTAAGAGGAAGGGGTTTATAAGGCACAATGTTTCTCATTGGGCATCCCTGATTTTGTTCGCTAAGAAAGCGGATAGGATCTTGAGGATTTGTGTGGACTATCAGTGCCTAAACCAGGTGACCATGAAGAAAAAGTATCCAATCCTAAGTATTGATGATCTCTTTGACCAGCTGAAGGGAGATCGATGGTTTTCGAAGATAGACCTCAGATCAGGTTATCATTAGCTCTAGGTACGGGACGAAGACGTACCAAAGACAGACTTCATATGTCGATATGGAAATTATGAGTCCTTGGTGATGCCTTTTGGCATGACCAACGCTCTGGCAGTGTTCATGGGACTCAAGAACAGGGTCTTCTAGCCAAACCTTGACCGCTTCATGGTGGTCTTCATCGACGACATCTTGATATACTTGGAGACAAATGAGGATCACACCACGCACCTATAGGTAGTTTTGGATACACTTTGAGAGCACTAGATTTATGTAAAGATCTCTAAGTACCAGTTCTGGATACAGGAAGTCCACTTCATGGGGAACATTATCTCAGAGGCCAGATTTGCTGTGGATCTAGTGAAGATAGAGGCAGTGCTTGCTTGGGATCCACCCAGAAGTGTGACCGAGGTGTGGAGTTTCCTGGGATTGACTGGGTACTTCCAAAGATTTGTACCTGACTTCTCTAGGGTAGTGTCACCATTGTCAGCTTTGACGAAGAAGGGGAAGCCTTTCTTGTGGACGAAGAAGTGCCAGCAAGTTTTTCAGGAGACGAGGTAGAGATTAACTTGTTCCCCCATATTGAGGCTACTAGAAGAGGGTGTTGGGTATGTAGTCTACTGCGATGCATCAGGGACCAGAATAAGTTGTGTCCTGATGTAGGAGAGAGCGGTGATCACCTACGGCTCACGAATGTTAATACAACATAAGAAGAACTATGATACCAATGACCTAGAGTTAGTAGCAGTGGTATTTGCACTGAAGATGTGGCAGCACTACTTTATGTGAGAACAATTTACTGTTTACTCTGATCACAAGAGTCTTAGGTATATATTCTCACAGAAGGACCTGAACCTGAGACAATGACGATGGCCGGAGTTTCTCCAGGACTATGAATTTGAGATAGTCTATACTCCTGGGAAGGGAAATGTAGTAGCAGATTCACTTGGCAGGAGGTATGGTCTACAGTTGCTGATTGAGGTGACATAACAGCTAGCTGCGTTGCAGATATCCTTTGCAGATAGAGATGGAGCAGCTTACCTCCAGTCTATGACTGTCACTCCCCCACTTCTTCAGCAAGTTCAGGAGGCACATCTTGGGAATGTTGATTGCGAGGCCCGATGTGCTTAGATATCCTCAGGACAGTCTCCTAAAGGATTTTTTGAAGTTGTGGAGTACATCGTTATCTTTAGAGGATGCACCATGGTACTAGTGATGCTACGGGATGAGGTGTTGAGGGTGTTCCATACATCCCCTTTAGCGGTACATTCTGGAGTGGTGAAGATGTACTAGGACCTCTAACATCAGTACTAGTGTCCATGTATGAAGAAAGAAATGAAAGAGTTTGTATCCCGATGCCTCACTTGTCAGTAAGCGAAGGCCGACCATTAGGTACTAGTAGGCCTAGAACAACCACTTGAGGTACCAGAGTGGAAGTGAGATGGTATCTCCATGTACTTTGTGATAGGGATACCACGTACGTTGAGGGGCCACGATTCGATCAGGGTGATTGTTGACCGACTCACAACATTGGCCCACTTCCTACCCATCTGAGAGTAGGGATTAGTAGAAGTCTTGGGATGCCTCTACATGCAAGAGATTGTGCAACTTCAAAGAGTTCCATCAATGATCATCTCAGATCGAAATGCACATTTTACATCCCGCTTGTGGAAGGGATTACAGGAGGTGTTTGGGACTCAGCTACGCTTGATCACCACCTTCCATCCTTAGAAAGATGGTCGGACGGATCATACTATACAGAAACTTGAAGAAATGATTCTTGCTTGTGTCCTAGATTTTAGCCGGAGTTGGTAGGACCACCTGCCCTTGGTGGAGTTCTCATACAACAACAGTTATCACTCCACCATCAGAATGGCTCCGTTTGAGTCCTTGTACGAGTGACCATGCAGATCACCCCTTTGCTGGATAAACCTAGGGGAGTCAGCACTTATGGGTCCAAAGTTGGTACAGGATACCATAGAGAAGGTTCAGATCATCTAGGAGTGGATGAAGACTACATAGAGCTAGCATAAGTCTTATGCCAACAGGAGATGAATACCCTTGGAGTTTGAATAGGGAGACCATGTCTTCCTACTGGTCACACCCCGACAAGGATTACAGAGGTTTGGACGGGGCGACAAGATATCTCTGAGGTTCATCGGACCCTTCCAGATCCTCAACATAGTAGGAGAGGTGGCGTACCATCTAGATCTTACACCAAAGATGCACCAGGTGCATAATGTTTTCCATGTGTCGTAGCTGAGGATATACATGCATGAACCATCACACGTTATCAACTGGGGCGTGCTGGACATCGACAATAGGGAGATGTTTGTGGAGTTCCCAGTTGAGATAGAGGATCGACAAGAGAGGGTCCTTCATGGGTGGTCGATTCCTCTAGTGTGAGTTCGTTGGTAGCATGGGGATCTCTAGGAGAGAACATGGGAGCAAGAGGCTCAGATACATGCTCAGTACCCCCATTTGTTCCCCTAGTTTTGTTGTGGCTTTTGGGGATAAAAATCCCTAAGGTGGGGAGAATGTAAAGACCCAGAAATTCCATGTAATTTTTTTAAATTATTTGGTATTATTACGAGTCTGCGAAAATTGATGGCGTGTGATTCTGAGGCCCAGTGTGACTGGAATAGAATTTTGAACCTTTTTAAGGTACATTCAGTAAACGTACGGGAGGTGTTTTCTAAATTTTAAACCGGTGCTCAAAATTGAAATCCAAGAGCACCGTTGAATCTGCAGCACCATGATTTTCTTAAGGTAAGCTCCACTTTGACTGTAGTAGGTTGGGAGAAAAAGAAACTTTTTTGGACTTTTAAAAGAATAATAAAATAACATGTAATTGTTATTTTATTTTTCTCCAGTGGTTGAGAAGCGATGGCAAGACCCCTGTGTTGTCAATAAATTTAATGGCTTGACTCCCCTTTATTTGTAACCACACCATTGGGAATTGAGAGGTTCATTAATTAATGAACCTCATTAATTCCTCGGTGCGTTACTCACCCTTTTCCACCTCTATTTAAATGGAGCTCAGGTTGGAGTTTTGGACATGAATTCTTCAAGAGAGGAACCTCTAACGAAGTGATGCGATGTCTTCCATCAATGAGGAATTAAAGTTTGGACGTCGTCAGAGGGATCAAACCAGGAATAAAAAACGTCATCGGCTTCATCAAAGCACATATTCTCCTTACAACACCGAGACACCTCCAATAGAACTCGATGTAGGGGGTTTGTCTTATTTTAATCTTAAGATGAAATATTTTTGCTTCCTGTTTGTTTAAATGTTAATGCAGAGGGAGCGGGCCAAACGAACAAGGCCCAGACCCTCAATTGCTTCATTACTTGTTGCGTTATTCATGGGACAGATTTCCAACTCGATGGAATATGGGAACCTGGAGGCACGCAATAATGGTGGCATCTCAGGAGGCCCGTAGGTGCATCCAGAGGGATGAACGGACCACCTTAGCTCACCCTGTGGCCCATGGAAGATCCGCCAATGCGGCACTGGTGACCGGCGCCGGCGGTCGGTGCTCGCCGGCCATGGAGGAGGGTGGTGCCACTCGGACATGCGGTCGACAACAGCCGACCGTAGAGATGGGAGGCAGTGTGCCATTGTGTGCCATGGTGAGACAGGCCGTGGCTCGAAGCCACGATGAAGGCAGGGACCCACTCCCTATGGGTCCCGCAGATGATGTGCCGGTGCCATGTGGCACCACCAATTAGAAGATTTGAATGGATATTTGAGCCGTTCGGGATCGAGGGTCCGCGGCTTCAAAGCCACGACAGAGGCGCAAGGGGAATCGCTCCCTGGGGGACCTGTGGGTGACGAGGCAGCGCCACTTGGTGCCGCCAATCAAGGTGATGAATGATTACTTTGAGCCATTCAATAGGCGGACCATGCAACCCCCGCATGGGTCGCACCATATGGTGGGCAGAGCCGCCATGGCCCAGCCCAGCAAGGGCGGGCCGGGCCGGTCCGCGGATTAGCGGGCTGAGCCCGCCGCAGACGGAGCCCACTGCGGACGGATCCCGCTGCGACTCGAGCCCGCCGCGGCCCGGCCCAGCCGGGGCAGGCCAGGCCAGTCTGTAACCTATCCCCAACCATGCTAGCCTAGGCCGGTTCGGGCCGGGCCAGGTTGACCCAAACCGGTTTGGGACGACCCAGGCCGGGTCGGGCCGACCGAGACGGACCAGACCCGGACCCCTCTCAGGCCCAGAAACACTTAAAAGGATGTATCTTGAGAACCAGACGTCTGTTTGATGAACCATATATGGATTTGGAATCCTTGGCGTGAGACGATTCTTTTGAGATACTCCACGAGATTTTTGGAGAAAGTTGGAGTACAACCGGGTTGGATCGACCCAAAATCCAACCAGGCCCTCGACACTAAAATGCCAATAACTTACAGTCCAGACGTCCGTTTGACGAGCCGTATATTGCATTGGAACCCTTATAATGTGGATATTAATTGGTTAAATTATTCATGGGAATTCATGCCGGTTTAAATATGACAGATGGCTTGAGGAGTGGTTTCTTCCAGAATCAAGTGTACTATGAGTGGGAATCCAGTGGCTAGCTGTGAGATGGAGGTTGGAGAAAAATCATATGGAGGTTAGTAGCAATAGATCCTGTGTGGGTCAGCACCTAGCGATCCTGTGTGGGCCAACACCGAGCAATCTTGTGTGGATCATCACCTAGAGATCCTATGTGGATCAGCACTGAGCGAGCCTATGTGGATCAACACCTAACAACCCTATGTGGATCAACATTATAGAGACCCTGTGTGGATCAGCATTCTAGAAACCCTATATGGATCAGTAGTGTGCCACCCGACAAGGACCAGCCTTAGAGAGGCCCATCGTGGATCGGTGACATACCGATCCTGTATGGGTCAGATCCTGTGTGGGTCTTGCGGGGGTTAGTACCTATCGATCCTGGGTGGGTCGGTTCCTGTGTAGGTCTTTCGGGGGTTAGTACCTTTATATGTTGTTTGGGTTAGACTCCATATGGTTAGCAGTAGTGCCTCTTGACAGAATAAGATGATCTAGATTTATGAATAATCATCTATACTTATGTACTTTACTTATACCTGGTTTGAGTTGAGTCTTTTTCTTTGTGCTTCGTGATTGAGATCACACTTTTTGGTTTTCCTTTATGGAATTTTGAGATACCTTTGGGGGTCTTGGGGTCCCCACTGGGTATTGTTATACTCACCCCTGCATGGGCTTCGACCGCACCTTGTTGTGTCATATGCAAACGATGTGCAACCTTGACTGAGACTCAGGGAGATAGGTCCTGACGGTGGATGGTGGTGACGTTTGATGTGGAGAGTTGTGGAGACGAGTTGTACTTACCGTTCAGGTAGGATCCTTGGTGGAAAATATTAGAAGATATTTTTTTGTTTTTTAGTTGTAGTTGTATCTTTTTGGTTGGGCTTGTATTCCAGCCCCCTTTACTTTCAGAACACACTTTTACTACTATAGATTTACTTCATGATTGAATTTTGTTGTGTTATTATACTGTGTGTTTGTACAGGTTTAAAGGCAATGACTTCCTGTTTTTGGGATACTCCTTTCCTATACTAGTCGCCAATCCCTGACCTATGGAAGGAGGGATTAGGGTAGTCACAACACGAGCCCTGAAGGACGAGTCATGACATAAACCTTAATATGTTCCTGATGGAGAGTCAATAATATTTAGCTGGGATAAAGAGAAGATTGTAATTGAAAAAGTAAATGGGATAGTGTTGGTGACCTTGAAAATGGTTAGTGATTTTATGAAAAATTAATTATTGATTAAGTTTATTTAATTTTTTTATTCATAAAATATATTCAATAATCTATTACTTTATTTAATGAATAAGGAGATATTTTTCTTGGAAGCATGCATGTTTTTATTATGGTTTTAGGCAATTCAATTTATTACCACAATTTAGGAGTATATGTGATCAATTTGTTTACATGTGACATTAAGAGATACTTTATGAAGGATTAATGATAAGTTGATTTTTGAAATTTAGTGACCCTATTCCTAATTTTTTAGATTTTTTAATTTAGTTAGACATATTTTGGAGGAGACTTAAGGTTGAAAACTTATGGAATGGATTAATTTGAAATTTGGATATTATTATTTTAGGTTAAAGTATGATTTATTATGTTGAAGAACTTATGATAACTATTTTGGTTTTAGTAAATATTTATAGGATGAAGGAATGAATTATAGATCTTATGATTCATTAAAAATGCTTTAGACATGAAAAAAATTCATCTCGAATATCCATTCCCTGACGTAAGAGATAAAGTGGAAATTGATCAAAAAACAACTAAAGGATGAGATTATGGTTATGAAATTGAAAAAAATCAAGTAATTTTTATTTTCTAAAGCTCCTTATTTTTATAGTAAAAAAATCCCTCAACCTTTGGAAAAAGGACCTTGAAATAAAAACACGATCCATTTACATTTCTTATCGATAAATCAATGGTCTTTTAACCCATTATAGATTTATGGTTTTGTGATGGTTAAATTTCTCATCACCATGTTACCTATCACTATCTATTAATACTTGGCTGTTAGTTTTATCCTCCATGTTGATATTTTCACTTCCAATTGATATTATTCTATTTGGAAACCTAATTTTTTGGTGACCTTGATACTTCCCTTTCCCTCTTTTTAAGAGGAAGTTATATTAGCCATTTTTATGATGTTGGTTTTCGAAAAAAGAATTTTCAAATAAAAATACCTTGATTATTTAACACAATTTAAAATTGGGAGGAAATAATTTATTGAGGGGAGGTGGGTGGGGGAGGGGAGAATATAACACCCTGATATTTTTAAAGAACACTATGTTTGATACCATACATAACACACAACATCAAGTCTAAAAGAACTGAAATATAATAATAAAATATTATTATCACCTAAACATTAAATTGGAGGGTATGAATAATATTAACCAAATTATGAAATATATTAAGGACCTAATCTATAAAAATTCATTGATTAATTCTTAGTAAATCAATACTCAATTTTCATTAAGGTTATTTTATGCTTCAGAAATATGTTTTCTTCAAAAATTATTTTTATTATTTTTTGTGAGAAAATATTATAATAAATTTATGTAAATTATGTAAATTATATTTTATAAAAATAATATAAATGTTTAAATCCATATATCAAATTTATCTTATGGTGAAATATTAATATTTTTCAGAAAATATTTATTTTTCAATGGATAGTGGAAAATATTGATTTGTGTAAAACTGTCATTTTATTTTCACTAAAAAGTAAATTATGATTTTAATTTTATCTTAAATTAAAATAATTATTATTTAATTATATATAGTCTAATTAACTTCATTTGAATCATCATTATACCTGATTTTGGTATAAGTACATTTTTGGGCTTAAAAACTCATTTTTCAAAAAACTATTTTTCCTTTCATTTTAGGAATTTATGTTAAAATTAGTTTTTAAAAATTATATAAATTGAATCTTGAAAAAATTTATTCCATATTTGGAATCATTATATCCAAATTTTTTAAATAGGACCCTTTTATTTTTGGACATTATGAATAGTAACTTTAGTAATTTTGTTACCACGATAACAGGTAAATTGGGTAATTAAAGTTAAAAATAAAATGATAAGGAATAAAAATGATAATAACAATGAATAAATTTTATTATATGATTATATAATTTCCATAATCATCCAAAGGTATAATATATGTCCTTTTTTTCTATTTGGATGTAATCATTACATTTATAATATTTTATGTAAAGAATAGTAAAAAATGTCACACTCTTGTTTTTAATAACTATAATATTTTTAATATGGGTATAACCAGAGTATATGTTCGATTATAAATATTATTTTTGAGTATAAATAATTTATCTACATCATGGTATTTTATTTATAATTTTTATTGAATAAATAATTACCTTAAATGGTTACACAATGCTGATGCAATAATTATTCAATTAATGGAAACATAAGATAAATGATATTAAAAATATTAAACGTGATATAATTAAGATTATTTTATATATCCCAAGAATTTTATAGATATATATTAAATATTATGGAGTTATTAAAAGTTTGTATTCTAATTTCCCATTTTTATTGATGTATTTAAAGTCAAATTAAATTAATAGTCTTAAAAATGACATTAATGATATTTATAATAAATAATATTTTATTAAATGATTTAAAATTTATAAAAATATTATATTAGGCCAACTTAATTGGGTATGGTTTTAAGCATTAACCATGGTCTATTTATGAGTTTTTAAATGATTATTTTCAAATAAAATGTTTTCCTAAATATTTGGAATTTTTTTAGATTTTAAATAAGTGATTTCAATGTGAAAAGGGTATTTTTATCAAGTTTTTTTCTATTAATATTTTTAAAGTATTTCCATCTATGTCAATATCCTTTGTTGAGTATTATGTTAAGAATATACTCTAATGATACTATAAACATTATTTATCTAGATGGTTCATGATAAATTTGACCAGGGATGTACTATTTTGATACCATTCATATTACTTTGGATTGTTTATGATTATGTTTATTGATTGGAGAAAGTATTTATATTTAATATTCTAGTTTTCAATATGAATTTTTATGTTTATTATCAATCACCCCTTTAGTAATTCATTGGACTTATTAAGTTATGAGAGGGCCCCTCTATATCTCCTTGATGCATTAATAGGTCTCATGAGACAAACTATCTTGGGTATTTGGCTAAGACCTTACTCATTTATGTAAGATATCTTATCACAAGGCCTTGATGATAATTCTATTATGATCAAAATTATTCATTCAATAATTATGATATTAGTTGTTGATGTCCATGTGATTATTCAATTAGTTAAAATATCCATGGATAATTTTCAAGCTCATGTTATTATTTATAAGACATTATTTGATCATCATTTATTCCTACCACATTATTTGTCACATTTGAGTTATTGATTAAATGGAATGTGTTTTCAGTTATTTAACTTTCCATATTTATTATGCCTTAATTTTTGATGATACCTTCCACTAAATGCATACCCTTACTAAGAATCCTAGCTCACTACTTTTTTATGTTTCTTTTATCCAGGATGCTAGGAAATGTGTTATGATTTATATGTATGGATATGCTAAAAGGAATAATGGTGTTCTAAAATAAAATAAAATGTTGTATTTTATGTTTTCAAATAAAATGTATAATTCAATTATATATCTAGTTCTCAAAGACTAATAAACTATTCACTCCTTTGGGATGCTTTTTCTTGTATTTAGTACCAATGTAATAAAGTAACCCCCAACTCTGGCCTACTAGGTTTGAGGCTTTTACATATAACCCCTATTAAAAATAGAAACATCATAATATTTTTTTCAAACCAAATAAATAATTTTCAACCTCTAAAACACTAGAGTTAGATAGAATTTATTTTTTTGGACATTTTATAGTTTCTAGCCTAGGTGGGAAGAATTTTTCCTATGTTATTATATATGAATTTTCTAGATTTATTTGGGTATTATTTTTAGTTCACAAAAGTGAAGTATGTTCCCTTTTTTCGAAATATAAAAAATATATAGAAAACCTTAGTGGACTTAATATTAAGACCTTTAGAAGTTATCATAGCCATGAGTTTGAAAATCAAGACTTTGAGACTTTATGATGACAATGTTGTTATAATAAAAACTTATCTTCTCTTAGGACTCCAAAAAAATGAAGTATTTGAAAGAAGGAATAAGACTATTCAGAATATTTCTTAGAACATGCTTAATGAATATGACTTACCTATGTATTTTATCCAAAATATATTAATAAAACATGCTATATCATAATTAGGGTTCCTTTTAAACAACTTTATAAGAATAATCCACATGAGATATGGAATGAAAGAAAACCAAAGGTTAATTAATTTTGATTTTTTGGTTGTAATGTATTTATTCTAAAAAAGAGAGAGCTTAGATAAATTTTTATCCCAAATAGATGAATGAATTTTCCTTGTTTATTAAAACTATATTAAATCGTATAGGGTGTTTAATAAATTAACCAAAGTTGTGGAAGAATTTATAGTTGTAAAATTTTATGAAATAGATCCGCATGAGCCTAAAAATACTTTATAAAACCTTTAGGATGATTCTTCAAACTTGTAAATCAATAACTCAACCAAGCCTAGTGATAACCCTATAAAGCATGTTGTAAAAAAATCACCCTACACTAAAAGTGTTTAAAGTATACCCTAAATAAGAAAATTTATTACCAAGTACTCATATACCTAGAGACATTATAACCCATAGAGTCCATCCTTTAGGTGATGTTTTTGGAGATCTAGATAGAGGTACTCAAACTAGAGATTCTATTAGAATCTAGGTTTAACATCAATCCTTATTGTAAAAACTTGAACCTACAAACATCACTATAATTATAGATGATTAATTTTGGATAATTTCTATGAAATAAGAGTTGAATTATTTTGAAATAAAAAAAGTTTGGGAACTAGTGAAAAGACCTAAAGACTACCTAAACATTAGCACTAAGTGGGTGTTTAAGAATAAGGTTGATGAGTCTAGAACCATTGTAAGAAATAAATCTAGACTAGTTTCATAAGGATATAGTCAAGAGGAAGGTATTGACTATTAGGTAACCTTTGATCCATTAGTTAGACTTAATGTGATTAGAATACTACTTTCTTATATAACATATATGAATTTAAAAATATATAAAATAGATTTCAAGAGTGAAATTATTAATGGTTATATTATTGAGGATTTTTTTGTTAAACAAACCCTTAGATTTAAAAATACAAATTTTCCAAATCATGTTTTCAAATGTTCATAATCACTTTATGGTTTAAAATAATCTCTTAGATCTTGGTATGATGGGCTTATCTATTTCTTTATTTTTAATTTTTTTTCCAAAAGGGATAGATAATCCAACTTTATTTATAAAAATGATTTAAAAATATGTTTTGGTAGTCCAAATATACATGGATGATATTATTTTTAGACCATCAAAAAACTCCATGTATATATAATTTTAAAAAAATATTCAAAATGAATTTGAAATGAGTTTAATGGGTGAGTTAAAATTCACCACTAAAAAACTACCCTATTATCATTGTTTATTAAAACCATGGAAATAGGTTATCTAAAGCCAAGATTTTTTAAACTCATGTAAATAAAGTTCCATAAATTTTCCTCTTTTTCATTTCCCTTGCACGATCAACCTATGACCTCCACAAAAATCCCCTCATGTGACCGACCTAAGACCATCAAAATCATCCCCTAGTGCGATTGACCAAAGGCCTCGGTAAATTCTCTCCCCAACGCTTCCCATATTTATGCAATTGATTATATTTATGGATTTAGAAATAATCTTTCCCCATTCCCCCCTCACAATCAACCAAAACGCGCTCCTCCAAATTTTGAGTTTCCCATCACTTCCCCTCTTTGCGTGATCAATCAAACTAATGACTGTGAAAATCAACTTTCTTAGGGTAATGAAAATATTCCCTCATAGTGCCTCCTTTTTCTACATAGGAACTTCAAAATTAAAATAAATTTTTTTATTTACCTTTTCCTATAACTAATCATAATTATTTTTATACAATCCCTAATGAAAATTACCCTATACCAAAATAAATTGATTGTTTAATCCATTGTTGTGTTGTATATAAAATCTTAGTTTTCATATTTTATTTAAAAATTATTTTTATTTTAATATTTTTTGTGTGTTTTTTTTTAAAATTTGATATTATATTTCTTTCAATCATTATGATTTTTTTCTTCAAAAAATATCCATGTTTATAGTTTGTGTGTTTGTTATAGTGTGTGTTATTGGTGTGTGTGTTATTTGTGAAGGCACCTACTAGTCTATGTGTATGAAAAAATTTGGGTTAATCCAAAATAGGTGGTGGAGGAACAATGATGACACACACTCCAATAGCTCGAAATTTACAAAAGTGAGGAGGTGTATGTAACATGTTTTATGGGATTCACTAAATTCTAAGGAAACCTTATAAAATTTACTATGTTTAATAAATGCATTGGTTTCAATGTAAACCCACTAAAATTGTTTTTATATGGTAAATGATTGAAATGAAAAACATTCTATAACAATGAACATTTTTTGTTAAATGGTTGATTTCCATAAATGATGTTTTAAATATGAGAAACTTATTTATAAATAAGAATTAATTTTAGCTTTGTGTTTTAATTAATATTTGTTCCATATATTATTCTATATTTTGTTTATGAGAAGAATTAATTGGTTATGAAAAAATCCATATATAATATTTACCTACATTAATTCAGTGAACATTACATAATATTGAGGTTATTGTTAAAAACTTATTTTTATAGATTTTACTGAACCAAGGATTATTATCTACTCAGTGAACAATGCATGGCACGACAAGCCACTAAACTGTTTTATGGTACCTTAACCTCTATTTTTCAATTTTAGAATTGTTAATCCACGTTATAGGTAGTGTGTTTGTTCCAATGTTTTTTATTTGTGAAAATTTTGTTAACTTTATTTTGAAAATAATTTTTTTAAATATTTTATTTCTATAATTGCTTTGAAAAGGAAAATATAAGAGTGTTTGGTTTGAATTTCTATGGTTAATTATTTGGGATAAATGAATTCATTTCAATAGGGTAATTTTAACATTTCATTTTTAATGATATTTTTTTTATAAAGGAAAATATAATATTGATAGTATTGGTAAAACCCATGTGATTGATTCTATTTACAAGAGATAATTTAAAAGGTTTCTTAGAGAAAAAGAGTATAGTTGTTTCATGAAACTAGATTAACATATTTAGGTTTTTATAAGTATTGTTTAAATATTTTAATGATTTAAAAGTATTACAAATTTTTAAATAAGGAAATTAAAATACTATTATCTATTCTATAATAATTTTTTCATATATATAAATTCATAAATAATTAAGATAATATATTAATGAGTATGCATAGTACTTATCTTAAGAATGAACGAGTTATAATATTTTTATTGAAAACCAACAATTTTACTAACAATTTGTTTATTAATTTTAAAATGAAAATAAGATGGATGTACAATGTTGATCAAATCATTGATGAGTTTCAGAAGGATTTGGAGTATTTCTTGGATTTTTCATTCAATAATGGTTCAGATGGAAAAATAATTTGATGCCCATATTTTGATCACATTGTAATATCATTGTTAACATGTGAGGAAGAGAGTTACCATATCACTCAAAAAGGTTTTCAAAAATAATATCATGTTTCGTATAAAAATGGAGAAAAATTCCAAGAAGAGAATGGAAATTATTTAGATAAAAGGATCAAAATGGAAAATTTAATTTTTGATTGGTTTCCATTTGTTTCTTAAGCCAACACTTTATGTAGACATGTTCAAGAGGAGATGAATACTGGAATTTTTTTTTAATATGATGATCAAAATGATTTTATTGAGCATGTTAGAAAGTTGATTGAATATGTGAATACCCCAATATAGCAGTAATCTGAAAAAATAACAAAACTTGAGTTTTTAATGAAATTGTATCATGGGAAAACAATTTATGGATTTAGTAATACTGTGATTGATTATTTCCTTAAATTTTAAGGAATTACTACCAAATGTTTCATTTATTTATGAAAATAATTATATGAAATCAATGTTGGTTGAAAAATTTGGATTTTCAAGTACTAAGATTCACGTGTTTCTTAAAGATTGTTATCTTTTTTGGAAGGTAAATATCGAGTTAAGTGAGTGAAAACAATGTGCTACATTGAGATGGAATACTAATAAATATGTAACTCAATAACGTGCACCAAAGAAAGTGATGTGGCACTTTCCATTAATTCCCAGAATTCAAAACCATTTTATGTCAGAATAAATGTCAAAGAACATGATATGGAAAAAATATGAAAGAAATTAAAACAGTGATTATATATTTCATCATGTAGATGGGTTAGCATGGAATAAATTTGATACTTCATATCCTAATTTTATATCTGACTAATAGAATGTTATATTGGGATTATCATGTGATGGTTTCAACCCATTTCACCAGATGCATACTACATATAGTACTTGACCTATTTTTATTCATATTTATAATTTTCTATCATGAATGTGTATGAAAAACATATTTACTATCATGAGTATATTTATTTATAGACTTAATGATCATAGAAATGATATTGACATATACTTCTAACTATTAATGTATAAGTTGAAGGGGCTTTGGACCATTGAGGTGAAGAAATATAATGCATTTTGAAAGGATTACTTTATGTTTTCTACAACATTATTATGTAAAATAAATGTTTTCACTATTCATGGAATTATTTCTAGTTAGAGTACAGTGGGGATATTATCCCACTCAATTTATATGAAAAATATACATTCTATTAGATTAAAATTTCGACAAAATTTCAGTTTTATAGAGAATCAATGATTTTTACAAATAGATCATCTATATAGAAAAAATAATAGATAGTTTGATAATTCCATAGAGATAGATGAAGTACCTTAATGAATTTCAAGGGGTGATATCCTTAAATAACATGATATTTTGATTTTTTTTCTTATAAAGGGATAGTCAAATTCCTGAAAATGAAAGAATATTCTTTCAAATTCTAACAATAATTGGAGAAATAAAAGTATATTATGTGATTTTCTATATTGGTCATCAAATTTTATGTGTAATTTCTTGTATGTAATGCATATTGAAAAAATGTGTGTCAAATGTTACTTGAAACACTTTTAAATGTAAAGGTAAAAACAAAAGATGATCTGCATTCATGTCACGAGTTAATGGATTGGGGTATAAATATAAGACTTCATCCTGAGTTAATTATTCAGAATTAGTGGAAAGTCCATTTTACTTGTTTTTCGATGAAAAATTCAAAGAAAAAAATCTGCAAATATTGTAAAATTTAAATGTTCCCAATGGTTATTCAAGAAATATTTTGAAATGGGTGAATACATGAGATTTGTAACTAAAATCCCTTAAAACCCATGAATACCATGTCCTATTACATGAATTGATTCATATCTCTATATAAAATAGACTATCATATAATATCAATGTTATTGTTATTAGATTATGTCACTTTTATTGAGAAATTTGTGCTAAAATACTAACACTACTAGAAAAGGGGGCATTGGAGCCCCCCAGACTCGGGCGACCGCCATTGGCGGTCGCTAAAGCTAACCAATAGAGACCGCCAATGGCGGTCGCTAACCTACATAAAAAAAAACGGGGGGCTTCTGCGCCCCCCCCCCCCCGCGCCCCTCCATCGGTGCCCTAACCCCCTCCCTCCCTCGCCGCCCTCCCCTCCCCCGCCGCCCGGCCTCCCCCGCCGCCCGGCCTCCCCCGCCGCCCGGCCTCCCCCGCCGCCCGCCTTCCCCCGCCGCCCGCCCTCCCCCACCGCCCGCCCTCCCTCGTCGCTTGCCCTCCGGCCTCCGGCCGCCTCCCTCCGCCCTCGGGCCTCCTCCCGCCGCCCTCCGGCCTCTCGGCCCTCCCCCCCCACCCCGGACGGCACCCGCACCCCGGACAGCCCCCGCCGCGCACTCCGGACCGCCCCCCGCACCCCGGACGCCTCCCCGCACCCCGGACAGCCCCCCCCCCAGCACTCGGACACCCCCCTCCGAACCCGGACAGCCCCCCCGCACCCCGGACAGCCCCCCCCCCCCCGCACTCGGACACCCCCCCTCCGAACCCGGACATCCCCCCCGCACCCCGGACAGGCCCCCCGCACCCCGGACACCCCACCCCGCACCCCCGACAGCCCCCCTGCACCCCAGACAGCCCCCCCTCCCCCGCACCCCGGACACCCCCGCACCCCGAACACCCCTGCCTGCACCCCTGACAGGCCCCCGACACCCCGGACACCCCTCCCCGCACCTCGGACAGCCCCCCCCCCCCCCGACCCCGGACACCCCCCCCCTCGCTGCCCGTCCCCCGTCCCCTCACCGCCTCCTCTCCTCCAGCTCCCCGCCGCCGCCGCCGCCCGTCCCCTCCCTTGCCGCACCGCCTTTGGCTCCGGCTCCCCTTCGCTGCCTCCTCTCCCTCGCAGCACCGCCTTCGGCTCCCCTCCCTTTCAGGTTTGTAGCTCAATCAGGTAACATGAGCTTTCAGTTACATTATTATTTTATCAATGGTTCATAAACAAATGGTTAATATTTATTTTGAATATAGTTGATTTGAAAAATGTAAATGTAATAAGTATTGTGTAAATGTTTTTTATACAGATATTATTATGGATAAGAGTTGGATTGATCTTCCAAATCGAACGTCTAGAGAATATTTCAATGGCATTATGCAGTTTATTGACTTAACGAGAGGATTTGAAAGTGACTATATTAGTTGTCCATGTAGAAAATGTGCTAACATATATCAATTCACACGAGATACTGTGAGGGAGCACCTTTTCTTTAATGGATTTCTGAAAAATTATAAGAGTTGGACTCGTCATGGAGAAGAATATGTTCGTTGTCAAAATACAGATGCAGCTCAGATGGATGTTGATGCAAGGATGACTGATCCAATGCATGAAATGCTTACTGAAATGGTACGTGGGTTTGATCCTGAAGGCATTGACATCCAGAATCTTGAGACCGGTGAGATAAATCTTCGCTCTGGTGCAGATCGTGATTTGAGGAGGTTTTATGAAGTACTTGATGATGCGAAAACAGAATTATATCCTGGATGTACTTTTTACAATAAACTGTAGTTTATCGTGGAGTTGTTGCATTTGAAGACTTTGAATAATTGGTCAGACACATCATTCGACATGCTTTTGGTTTTATTGAAAAAAGTTCTTCCTGTCGACGCTAAGATTCCTGAGTCGTATTACTATGCTCGTAAGTTGACAGAGAACTTAGGTTTTACATATGAGACTATAGATGCATGTGCAAACAGCTGTATGTTGTTTAGAAATGAAACTGCTCATTTGGATATTTGTACGGTTTGTGGCACTTCCAGGTGGAAAGAGAATAGGGGAAATAAGACTCATCAAAGTCAGATTGCGTTACAGGGGAAACCGATTGCCGTAAAGCAAATGCGTTACTTTCCCCTTAAACTGAGGTTGAAAAGATTTTTTATGTCATCTAAAGTTTCTAATTTAATGAGATGACATGCAGAAAGAGTTCATGAAAGTGACATGTTAACCCACCCGGCAGACTCTCATGCATGGAAGGATTTTGATAAGAGACATCCCGACTTTGCTAAAGATGTTCGTAATGTTCTATTGGGATTGGCAGCAGATGGTTTCAATCCATTCAAGTCTATGGTTGGTGCAACTCATAGCACATGGCCCGTGGTGTTGGTTCCATATAATCTTCCTCCGTGGCTTTGTATGAAGCAACAATTTATATTACTTTCCACTCTTATTGATGGACCTAAAAGTCCGGGGGATAAGATTGATGTTTACCTTCAGCCATTGATTGATGAGTTGAATGAATTTTGGGGCGATGGTGTGATGACTTATGACTGCGAAACGAATGAAATTTTCAAACTGTATGCTGCTTTATTGTGGACAATCAATGACTTCCCAGCTTATGAAAATTTATCAGGCTGGAGTACGAAAGGGGAATTTTCTTTCCCTTGTTGCAATAAAAGTAAAAAATCTGTATGGCTTAAACATTCCAAAAAATGGGCATACATGGGTCACAGGCGTTTTCTCCCTCCCCAGCATAGGTTCAGAAAGGACAGAGTGGCATTTGATGGTTCTAGAGAGTTCAGCCCAGCACCAAAGATCATGACAGGAGTCGAAATGTTATCACAGATTGAGGAAGAAAACATCCGCATGGTATATGAAATTCAGGATTTGGTGGCTCCTCCAGTACGTAATATTCGTGCTGCGGGTAGGCAGCGCAGTCACAATTGGAAAAAGAAAAGTATTTTTTATAGTCTTCCGTATTGGAAAACTAACATGTTGAGGCATAATTTGGATGTCATGCACATTGGAAAAAATGTTTGTGATAACATATTGTGGACCATTTTAGGTGTCAGTGGAAAGTCAAAGGACCATGTTAATGCACGTCGTGATTTGGAAGAAATGGGTTTAAGGAAATAGTTGCATTTACAGTTAGCTGAGGGAAACAAGGCATATATGCCTGCTGCACAGTATTCGATGACTACAGAGGAGAAAGATACATTTCTTTCCATTTTGAAGATGGTCAAGGTGCCTGATGGTTACTCTTCTAATATTTCAAAGTGTGTGAATCTGACGAGCAAGACATTGCAAGGGTTGAAAAGTCATGACAATCACATATTACTTCAGTAGTTGATTCCAATCGCAATTTGTGATTGTTTATCCCCCAATGTTGTTCAGCCCTTGATTGAGATGAGTAATTTTTTTAGACAGCTTTGTTTAAGAAATCAACGAATGAGTGATTTAAAAAGTTTGCAGGACCGAATTGTACTTACGCTTTGTCACTTTGAGAAACTTCCCCCCCCCTCATTTTTCGATGTTATGGTCCACTTGACAGTGCACCTAACTGATGAAGTAATGGCTGCTGGTCCAGTGCAATTCAGGTGGATGTATCCTATTGAACGGTATTTGAGTACATTGAAAAGATTTGTACGCAACAGAGCTCGTCCAGAGGCATCAATAGCCAATGGTTATTTGATGGATGAGTGTACTACCTTTTGTGTAGAATATCTTACGGATGTTGAAACAAAATTAGATAAGCCCTCTTGGATTCATGATGGTCCAGTTGGAGAAGGAACCACATTTGATATGGAAAACATCGAGTGGATACAAGCACATCGATATATCTTGTTCAATACTCCATCAGTTGCACCATTAATGCAGTAAGTATCTTATCAATGTGCTTGTATAACTTTTACATGTTTTGTTTGCATAAGTTGGTCTTTTAAACATCGTGTAATCATTTGTAGGAAACACATTAATGAGATAAAAGAAGAGATGCATCGTGCGACTGAGTTGCAAATTCAACAATCTCATTATGCGGAATTTCATGATTGGTTCAAGGATTATGTATGTATAAATTGATTTTCATTATGAGTGAAGTATTAAACTAATTCTTTCTGCATATATCAGTATTGATTTTTATAAATTATGTAGGTTCGTAAGCTGAGGGAGTTAGGGGACCCCACGCTACCTGAAGTATTTATCCAACTGGCTGAGGGTCCATCTATAACGGCTCGTCGTTATAAAGCTATTGATGCTAATGGTTTTCGATTTCGCATTAAAGATGTTGACGACAAACTAGCAACACAAAACAGTGGCATCGGTTGTCCCTTTGTCGATTCTGGTTATTACTATGGTCAATTGATAGACATCATTGAAGTTGTATACACACACGGTTTGAAGTACATATTGTTAAAGTGTAATTGGGTTGATCCAGTGCGTGGATGTAAAGTCGATCAATATCAGTTTTCATTGGTGAATTTTAACTATATGTTATACAGAAATAATGAACGAGTTGAGAATGAACCTTTCATTTTGACATCACAAGCGGAACAAGTATTCTTCGTTACTTTGCCTTCGGATCCAAGTTGGCAAGTTGTTGTCAAAATGTCTCGGCGGGGAGTGTTTTTATTTGAAGAAGATGAACCTGAGACTATTCCGTTTGTTTACCAACAACTTGATCAACATACCGTAGTTCAACGTGAAGAAGATATTTATTGGGTCAGAGCGGCTGTTGAAGGAGAAATGGTCGATTTGCATGCTTAATGAAAGGTATAATTGTTTTCCCGCTATTCAGTAGAATGTCCTAGGATATCATAAATTATCTAATCATTTTATAAATCCTTATAAGTTTTAACCCTCACTTTTGTAAGTTAATTCAGTCATAAATATTTAGGTTGATTAACTTTCTGATTTTTTAAAATTCATTCACAACTAATTATTCAATCCATTTTTGTTTGATTAACAGTTGTACAAGTTTGATTTATTAAGAACAATCCAATTTATCTTTTAAACGCTTTGGACTCATTACTGATATTTTGTATGACTGTAGACATGTCAGGGGAAGAGGCAGAAAATCCACATCATCCATCTGAGGCATCTACGTCTCAGGGTCGAGGTATGTTTGAATGTCATTGTCTATATTTTTTATGTAATTGACATATATATATATATAACATTTGTCAATTTATATATAAAATTGTTTTCAACAGGATCAGACTCAGCTGCTTCTTCCTCTCGCAGGAGAGGCCCTGGTCGTGGCATATTATCATGGAATTCTGACACGACGATAGATGTTTCATTTGATGAGGTATTTCATCCCGTGGGACCGAATGCCCCGACATTTATTCGTCAGCTGGGTCATATCATACGTGACCCACATCGATTTCCATTGACCACGCCTGATTGGGCTTCTATCCCTCAGGACACATTAGATCGTCTATGGAGGGAGGTTCAGGTAAGAAAATAATTTTACTTTATTTTCTATTTATAAAGAATACTAATATGTTTGATTATTTTCTTTATAGCAAAATTTGAAAGTATGCCCTGAAGAGTTTCGGCCCGTGTGTATGAGCAAATACCGTAAGCTGTGGAAAGATTATAAAGGCAAAGTGAAGAGGGACCACTGGGTACCAAATGTGGGTGCCCTTGACATTTTGGAAAAAGTCCCGAGAGGTGTCCTCCCGGCTCAGTGGCGTGACTTGGTTGCATATTGGTCTACTGAGGGTGTTGCGGTTTGTATATTAATTATTTTGCTGTATATATATTTTCAAGAATATGTGATTTGTTTGAAATTTGAATGAATTGAATGTAGGAGGTGTCAACACGCCATTCGGAGAATCGAGCGTTGCAGGGACCAGCTCACAGGCTCGGGACTCGTCACGTGTCTCAGATCCGACATGAGGTATATATTATTCATTTTTTAATTTATTAATTAATATGGTTTTGTGTTTATATTCTTTTAATATACAGTTGCGAGGGCAAGGTGCAGCAACTGATAAAATGTTGGTGTGGATAAGGACTCGTGATCGCAATGATCCAGAGGTTGCAGCATTGATAGTAAGTGTCTGTACTTACCAATAATTACATAAATCTATATATTAACATATATATATTTATATATATTTAAATATTTCACAGGATCAATTTGAAGCTGAGTTAGAACATCTGCCAGAGGACCAGCGACAGCTTCCCATGCGACGGGATGAGATCTTTCATCGCATTATTGGTCGGGACGGGCATGGCTATAGTTTGACCTATGGAGCAGGGATTCCTCGTTCTGTAGTGTCACGCGCTGCGGTTGTCGGTCCTGCTGTTGCTCATATGACACAGCAGATGTCAGATTTTGAGGCACGGCTGCGCGCTTCCGAGGAGACAAATGCGCAATTGACAGCTGAGGTTAGAGCACTGCGGGAATATGTGCGTCGAGCTGATGGTACAGGGGATCATACGACGCAGGTATATACTGTATTTATTTATTTAATTTAAATTATTTTTGTTATTAAAATATTTATAATGTTTATTTGTTGTAGGCACCTGGCCCACTAGAAGGAGGTAGCAGTGATGACAACGCGTGACGCACCATATATTCACGAGATATGTTTTTTGTTTTTACTGGTAGGGTTGACATTGATGTACTGTATTTATTCATTTAAGTAATGCATTATTACCATCCATGGTGGTCTTTTAAATATTTTATACACATATTGAGTTTTTGATCAGATAATCTTGAATGATTCTACATTTGAAAAAGTCGAACTAATTCCAACAGATCAATAAATCTGATATTATAGATTATGTATTATCCAATATATTTTTTATAAATTTCTGTATGGCATCGATAAAAGAAATATGTATTAATTAGATGTTATCACTTTTATTTTTCACTTTTGTAATCAATGGGATGACCTTTGCACCCCCGGAGAGCCCCCGGCACCCCCGTACAGCCCCCCGCACCCCCGTACAGCCCCCCCGCCCCCCCGTACAGCCCCCCGCACCCCCGTACAGCCCCCTCGCACCCCCGTACAGCCCCCCCGCACCCCCGTACAACCCCCCACACCCCCCGTACTGCCCCCCGCCACCCCCGTACAGCCCCCCGCCACGCCCGTAGAGCCCCCCGCACCCCCGTACAGCCCCCCCCCCCTCGCACCCCCATACAACCCCCCGCACCCCCGTACAGCCCCCCCGCACCCCCGTACAGCCCCCCGCACCCCCGTACAGCCCCCCCGCACCCCCGTACAGCCCCCCGCACCCCCGTACAGCCCCCCGCACCCCCGTACTGCCCCCCGCAACCCCGTACTGCCCCCCGCAACCCCCGTACAACCCCCCCGCACCCCCGTACAGCCACCCCGCACCCCCGTACAGCCCCCCCCCACCCCCGTACAGCCCCCCCCCCCCCCCCCCGCACCCCCGTACAGCCCCCCCCCCCCCCCCCCCCGCACCCCCGTACAGCCCCCCGCACCCCCGTACAGCCCTCCGCCACCCCCGTACGGCCCCCCTCACCCCCGTACAGCCCCCCGACACCACCGTAAAGCCCCCCCCCCCCCGCACCACCGTACCGCCCCCCACCACCCCCGTACAGCCCCCCGCACCCCGGTACAGCCCCCCGATTGTGTCCTTTTCAGCAGCGCGGCGCGCGCTGAAATGGCGCGTTGGGGGGTCAAAACCACCCGAACGACCTCCGAATGCCACGAAACCGTACGATAACAATCGGGGCGTGAATTGTGAAATGTTCGGCCAGACGGAACCTCATTCGGAGGTGCCGTGTGACCGCGGCGGCCGGAAACGCGTTAAAACACCAAAACGGCGTGCGACAGTCCCATTCGGAGCAAACGTGCTCCGAAAGACCTGAAACCGCACGGGAACGATAGAAATATTATTCCCGAGATGCAGGAGGAGGCCGCACGTCCATCGGACGTGCGGTGCGCGCGGCACGTCCGATTGTGTCCTTTTCAGCAGCGCGGCGCGCGCTGAAATGGTGCGTTGGGGGGGTCAAAACCACCCGAACGACCTCCGAATGCCACGAAACCGTACGACAACATCCGGGGCGTGAATTGTGAAATGGTCGGCTAGACGGAACCTCATTCGGAGGTGCCGTGTGACCGCGGCGGCCGAAAACGCGTTTCCGGCGCCATTAAACACCAAAACGGCGTGCGGCGGTCCCATTCGGAGCAAACGTGCTCCGAACGACCTGAAACTGCACGGGAACGATAGAAATATTATTCCTGAGATGAAGGAGGAGGCCGCACGTCCATCGGATGTGCGGTGCGCACGGCACGTCCGATTGTGTCCTTTTCAGCAGCGCGACGCGCGCTGAAATGGTGCGTTGGGGGGTCAAAACCACCCGAACGACCTCCGAATTCCACGAAACCGTACGACAACATCCGGGGCGTGAATTTTGAAATGGTCGGCCAGACGGCACCTCATTTGGAGGTGCCGTGTGACCGCGGCGGCCGGAAACGCGTTTCCGGCGCCATTAAACACCAAAACGGCGTGCGACGGTCCCATTCGGAGCAAACGTGCTCCGAACGACCTGAAACCGCACGGGAATGATAGAAATATTATTCCTGAGATGCAGGAGGAGGCCGCACGTCCATCGGACGTGCGGTGCGCGCGGCACGTCCGATTGTGTCCTTTTCAGCAGCGCGGCGCGCGCTGAAATGGCGCGTTGGGGGGTCAAAACCACCCGAACGACCTCTGAATTCCACGAAACCGTACGACAACATCCGGGGCGTGAATTGTGAAATGGTCGGCTGGACGGCACCTCATTCGGAGGTGCCGTGTGACCGCGGCGGCCGGAAACGCGTTTCCGGCGCCATTAAACACCAAAACGGCGTGCGACAGTCCCATTCGGAGCAAACGTGCTCCGAACGACCTGAAACCGCACGGGAAAGATATAAATATTATTCTTGAGATGCAGGAGGAGGCCGCACGTCCATCGGACATGCGGTGCGAGCGGTACGTCTGATTGTGTCCTTTTCAGCAGCGCGGCGCGCGCTGAAATGGCGCGTTGGGGGGTCAAAACCACCCGAACGACCTCCGAATTCCATGAAACCGTACGAAAACATCCGGAGCATGAATTGTGAAATGGTCGGCCAGACGGCACCTCATTCGGAGGTGCCGTGTGACCGCGGCGGCCAGAAACGCGTTTCTGGCGCCACTAAACACCAAAACGGCGTGCGGCGGTCCCATTCAGAGTAAACGTGCTCTGAACGACCTGAAACCGCACGGGAACGATAGAAATATTATTCCTGAGATGCAGGAGGAGGCCGCACGTCCATCGGACGTGCGGTGCGTGCGGCACGTCCGATTGTGTCCTTTTAAGCAGCGCGACGCGCGCTGAAATGGCGCGTTGGGGGGTCAAAACCACCCTAACGACCTCCGAATGCCACGAAACCGTACGACAACATCCGGGGAGTGAATTGTGAAATGGTCGGTCAAACGGAACCTCATTCGGAGGTGCCGTGTGACCGCGGCGGCCGGAAACGCGTTTCCGGCGCCATTAAACACCAAAACGGCGTGCAGCGGTCCCATTCGGAGCAAACGTGCTCCGAAAGACCTGAAACCGCACGAGAATGATAGAAATATTATTCCTGAGATGCAGGAGGAGGCCGCACGTCCATCGAACGTGCGGTGTGCGCGGCACGTCCGATTGTGTCCTTTTCAGCAGCGCGGCGCGCGCTGAAATGACGCATTGGGGGGTCAAAACCACTCGAACGACCTCAGAATGCCACGAAACCGTACGAAAACATCCGGGGCGTGAATTGTGAAATGGTCGGCCAGACGGCACCTCATTCGGAGGTGCCGTGTGACCGCGGCGGCCGGAAACGCGTTTCCGGCGCCATTAAACACCAAAACGGCGTGCGGCGGTCCCATTCGGAGCAAACGTGCTCCGAACGACCTGAAACCGCACGAGAACGATAGAAATATTATTCCTGAGATGCAAGAGGAGGCCGCACGTCCATCGGATGTGCGGTGCGCGCGGCACGTCCGATTGTGTCCTTTTCAGCAGCGCGGCGTGCGCTGAAATGGCGCGTTGGGGGGTCAAAACCACCCGAACGACCTCCGAATGCCACGAAACCGTACGACAACATCCGGGGCGTGAATTGTAAAATGGTCAGACAGACGGCACCTCATTCGGAGGTGCCGTGTGACCGCGGCGGCCGAAAACGCGTTTCCGACGCCATTAAACACCAAAACGGCGTGCGGCGGTCCCATTCGGAGCAAACGTGCTCCGAACGACCTGAAACCGCACGAGAACGATAGAAATATTATTCCTGAGATGAAGGAGGAGGCCGCATGTCCATCGGACGTGCGGTGCGCGCGGCACGTCCGATTGTGTCCTTTTTAGCAGCGCGGTGCGTGCTGAAATGGCGCGTTGGGGGGTCAAAACCACCCGAACGACCTCTGAATGCCACGAAACCGTACGAAAACATCCGGGGCGTGAATTGTGAAATGGTTGGCCAGACGGCACCTCATTCGGAGGTGCCGTGTGACCACGGAGGCCGGAAACGCGTTTCCGGCGCCATAAAACACCAAAACGGCGTGCATCGGTCCCATTCGGAGCAAACGTGCTCCGAAAGACATGAAACTGCACAGGAACGATAGAAATATTATTCCTGAGATGCAGGAGGAGGCCGCACGTCCATCGGACGTGCGGTACGCGCGGCACGTCCGATTGTGTCCTTTTCAGCAGCGCGGCGCGCGCTGAAATGATGCGTTGGGGGGTCAAAACCACCCGAACGACCTCCGAATGCCACGAAACCGTACGGCAACATCCGGGGCGTGAATTGTGAAATGGTCGGCCAGACGGCACCTCATTCGGAGGTGCCGTGTGACCGCGGCGACCGGAAAAGCGTTTCCGGCGCCATTAAACACCAAAACGGCGTGCGGCGGTCCCATTCGGAGCAAACGTGCTCCGAACGACCTGAAACCACATGGGGACGATAGAAATATTATTCCTGAGATGCAGGAGGAGGCCTCACATCCATCGGACGTGCGGCGCGCGCGGCACGTCCGATTGTGTCCTTTTCAGCAGCGCGGCGCGCGCTGAAATGACGCGTTGGGGGGTTAAAACCACCCGAACGACCTCCGAATGCCACAAAACCGTACGACAACATCCGGTGCGTGAATTTTGAAATGATCGGCCAGACGGCACCTCATTCGGATGTGCCGTGTGACCGCGGCGGCCGGAAACGCGTTTCCGGCGCCATTAAACAGCAAAACGGCGTGCATCGGTCCCATTCGGAGCAAACGTGCTCCGAACGACCTGAAACCGCACGGGAACGATAGAAATATTATTCCTGAGATGCAGGAGGAGGCCGCACGTCCATCGGACGTGCGGTGCGCGTGGCACGTCCGATTGTGTCCTTTTCAGCAGTGCGGCGCGCGCTGAAATTGCGCGTTGGGGGGTCAAAACCACTCGAACGACCTCCGAATGCCACGAAACCGTACGACAACATCCGGGGCGTGAATTGTGAAATGGTCGGCTAGAAGACACCTCATTCGGAGGTGCCGTGTGACCGCGGTGACCAGAAACGCGTTTCCGGCGCCATTAAACACCAAAACGGCGTGCGACGGTCCCATTCGGAGCAAACGTGCTCCGAACGACCTGAAACCGCATGGGAACGATAGAAATATTATTCCTAAGATGTAGGAGGAGGCCGCACGTCCATCGGACGTGCGGTGCGCGCGACACATCCGATTGTGTCCTTTTCAGCAGCGCGACGCGCGCTGAAATGGCACGTTGGGGGGTCAAAACCACCCGAACGACCTCCGAATGCCACGAAACCGTACGACAACATCCGGGGCGTGAATTGTGAAATGGTCGGCTAGACGGCACCTCATTCGGAGGTGCCGTGTGACCGCGGCGGCCGGAAACGCGTTTCCGGCGCCATTAAACACCAAAACGGCGTGCGGCGGTCCCATTCGGAGCAAACGTGCTCCGAACGACCTGAAACCGCACGGGAACGATAGAAATATTATTCCTGAGATGCAGGAGGAGGCCGCACATCCATCGGACGTGCGGTGCGCGCGGCACGTCTGATTGTGTCCTTTTCAGCAGCGCGGCGCGCGCTGAAATGGCGCGTTGGGGGGTCAAAACCACCCGAACGACCTCCGAATGCCACGAAACCGTACGACAACATCCAGGGCGTGAATTGTGAAATGGTCGTCTAGACGGCACCTCATTCGGAGGTGCCGTGTGACCGCGGCGGCCGGAAACGTGTTTCCGGCGCCATTAAACACCAAAACGGCGTGCGGTGATCCCATTCGGAGCAAACGTGCTCCGAACGACCTGAAACCGCACGGGAACGATAGAAATATTATTCCTGAGATGTAGGAGGAGGCCGCACGTCCATCGGACGTGCGGTGCGCGCGACATGTCCGATTGTGTCCTTTTCAGCAGCGCGGCGCGCGCTGAAATGGCGCGTTGGGGGGTCAAAACCACCCGAATGACCTCCGAATGCCACGAAACCGTACGACAACATCCAGGGCGTGAATTGTGAAATGTTAGGCCAGACGGCACCTCATTCGGAGGTGCCGTGTGACCGCGGCGGCCGGAAACGCGTTTCCGACGCCATTAAACACCAAAACGGCGTGCGGCGGTCCCATTCGGAGCAAACGTGCTCTGAACGACCTGAAACCGCACGGGAATGATAGAAATATTATTCCTGAGATTCAGGAGGAGGCCGCACGTCCATCGGATGTGCGGTGCGCGCGGCACGTCCGATTGTGTCCTTTTCAACAGCGCGGCGCGCGCTGAAATGGCGCGTTGGGGGGTCAAAACCACCCGAACGATCTTCGAATGCCACGGAACCGTACGACAACATCCGGGGCGTGAATTCTGAAATGGTCGGCCAGACGGCACCTCATTCGGAGGTACCGTGTGACCGCGGCGGCCGGAAACGCGTTTCCGGCGCCATTAAACACCAAAACGGCGTGCGGCGGTCCCATTCGGAGCAAACGTGCTCCGAACGACCTGAAACCGCACGGGAACGATAGAAATATTATTTCTGAGATGCAGGAAGAGGCCGCACGTCCATCGGACGTGCGGTGCGCGCGGCACGTCCGATTGTGTTCTTTTCAGCAGCGCGGCGCGCGCTGAAATGACGCGTTGGGGGATCAAAACCACCCGAACGACCTCCGAATGCCACGAAACCGTACGACAACATCCGGGACGTGAATTGTGAAATGGTCGGCTAGACGGCACCTCATTCGGAGGTGCCGTGTGACCGCGGCGGCCGGAAACGTGTTTCCGGCGCCATTAAACACCAAAACGGCGTGCGGCGGTCCCATTCGGAGCAAACGTACTCCCATTCGGCGCCATTATAGCACAATGATTTGATATTATATATATATTAAATAAATATTAAAACATTTAAAATATTATATATATATATATATTTAAAATATTGTATTTAATAGTATATATATGAATATTTATATATATATATATATTTATATATTCAATTCAATAAAAAAATTTTTAATTTTTTTTTTTTAGAATAGCGACCGCCATAGGCGGTCGCTATAGGGTGCCCGGCTGGGGGCTTCAGCGACCGCCAATGGCGGTCGCTGAGCGGCCGCTACAGGCCTTTAGCGACTGCCAATGGCGGTCGCTAATGGCCTTATTTTCAGTAGTGTAAACAAGAGTGTTATTCAAAGACCAGAGAAGAATGAACCGATCATTCTTTGTAACTTGGAGAAAATTTTTACTCCATCATTTTGTACATTTATATTACACCTAACCATGAATCTTCCAATAAAAGTTCTTTTTTGTGGTCCCATTTATAGTCACTAGATGTATCCAATAAAAATAATGATGTTTATATTGAAATATTATGTGAGAAATAAAAACCATCCTAAGAGATCTATTTTGAAAGATTATTTATCATAAGAATGCATGGATTTTTTTAAATATAAATGGCTAATTTGACCACAAGATCCAATTTTCCAATGAGAACTAAAGATGAGATATATTATCCCATTAAGCCTATATTTATATCACTACTCCAATTGGGGGGGGATATCTAGATCATACTAACTATATACTTTTAATTGGGATGAGTGGGAAATGGATCATCATAAAGTATTATTCAAATGTGGTGTGGTTAATGATTACATCAAGTTAATAAAATTATAAATATATATTTTTTATTGTGTATTTTTTATATCTTTTTAAATCATAAAATTATCATGTTTTATAATAATATAGTGAAATTACAAAAAGAACACATCATTCTTTATCTATTAAGAGTATGGAGTAATTACACAGAAAATAATCTCCTGCTTGATTAAAGTAAAAGGTAAAAAATTTCTTTTTTAATGAAAAAATAATATATACTTATTTAATATTTGTTATTGATATATTTCAAGTCTAAATTTTACCAATGGATGATGTATCTGCTGAAATAAGGGCATTGCAGTTTGGTCCAAATAATATGAAATGTGATTGTAAATTATAGTTGTTAATGATTTTAAATTCATTATAAATAGTAATTAAACAAACATGGAAACATAGAATGAAAGTGTCACAATAAGTGCAATAATGGATTTTTATGCTAGTGTGTCAGAAAAACAAAATCGATCAGAAAATATTTCGTATTACAATGTTATTGAGAGAATATTTTTATTAGATTACTAAAGACATAGTCATGTCACTATTATGAAATGAAATTGGTTTGATTTAATGAAATGATAAGGAATGTATATAGATATTTGTAGATTTAGAGTGATTGATATGGAATTTCAGCTTTGTATAGATGATCCTTAAATTCTTACATCACAATATAGAAAAGTGTTTTATATAAATGAACCTTTAAAACCACAATATAGTGTTATTGTTTATGTTACTCCATGATATATTTTTGATGAAGGAATGGATGATAGTGATTTTTGGATAAACCAATCAGTATTCACTCAAATGTTTTATTCGACGACACAGATAATACAATTATTAGAATGGATTGTGAACTAGAAATTGTAACAGAGCATGTGTAGTGTTGACATGTTTGGAAGTATTTATTTTATATTATTCTAAAATGGAATGTATTTTTTAAAATTTTAAACATGGAACATCATTAATTTTGTTAAGTATATTATACTAGCTATCTAGTTTCATATTGTTTTTATTTTTTATACATGGTTACGAAATATTTTAATTCCTGAACTATCTATTAGGGGATATTTATTATTGTGTCACATTCATGAAATGTATTTTACAAGTGTCAATTAATTGGTCCTTTGTAGTTGAATATAGTTAATATTTATGAAATGGATGTAATAATTGATAATAAAGATTAACTCAAAGGGAGAGGACATTATCCTTATTGACAAAAGAAATTGTTTTTTAATTGTTTTTTATTGTCACATGCCTAAAATATCCTCAAAATTTGTACTAAATATTCAATTGTAGGTAAAAATGGAAATATAATATCATGTTTTTTTAGTTAAATAATAATATAAGCTATGAAGATAACTAAATATTTCCATTAAATAACTCCTTCAATTCACATATTTTTAAAGTGAGTAATATAAATATTCAAGGAATATAAACACGATAAAACTAAAGAAAGTTTAATTGAATAAATATCAACCTGTGAAGGTTTAAATCCTTTCTATAGTAGGGGTCACATAAGCCCTGTAACATTTTAAATTTACATAATAGGAGAAAATAAATAAATAGTAACTTAAAAAATGATTTAACTTAGTTTGGAAGTTAAACTAGTAGCTTTTGTTATTGTTTAATGTTTTAATTTTGTGAGTAAACAACTTAATGAAAATAAACATAATGGAAGATGTAAATTTTGAAAAATAATATGAATTTTATTGGTATCTTTATAGTTACTAAATGTTTTTTATATTTTTAAAATTTTCACATCACTTCTATCATTTTATGTCATTATGTATTGTAATGAGATTTGTTGAAAAAAATAGAGAAAAACAATCACTGATTTAGAGAAGTAGGGATGAAAAATATGATTGTTCTAGTGAGTACCTTATTTATTTATTAACCATGTATGAAATTTAAAAAAATGATATTTAATATTAATAAGAATCATCAAAGAGAAAAATTTCATTCACTTAGGATAGGTTAGGAAATCCAGAGTATAAGAACGCCCATACATGTAGTTCCTCTACATGCAGTCCCCCTATATATAATGCCTCACAACCAATGGATTTATAGTCACCTAGAAATTTTACTCCCATCATGCCTCCTCCTTATATTCTCTACCCATACATGATCAGTCATTGTTTTTATCCATTTCCTCTTACTACCATACAGGGTAGTCCCAGTCCTTCCACCCCTCATCCATTTTTACCTTATCCAGCTTCATCTATACATGGTACTTCTCCACTATTTATGACTCTTGTGTTCCTATAACCTCTTATCCAACTTCAGCAACCACAGTCTACTACAAAGGAAACCCCTCCAGTTTCAACCCCCCAACATAGTGTATATGATAAAATGAAAATAAATGGTGATATTGGTAAATGTTTTAAAATCAACGAATTAAATAATTTTTTATTAAATTTCAGTTATATATGTGTATTAAATATTCATTTTCTTCTCCAGGAACATATTCTAGTAAAAGGAATGACTGTAAAAATATGCAAGCAGTGTGGAATACACACACAAAAATCATGGTTGAGTATAATGAGGACATGTAAATAATTGGAAAAAATGGTAAAGAATTGTGAAGTTTCATGGGGACACTCAAAAAATATAGTTATATTAATCCTATTAAATTAATCTAGTGGAGAAAAGTTAGACAAGAATTAAAAGAAAAGGTTTGGGATGAAAGTTGGGTAATATATTTTTTGAAATTAATTTTAATTTTATTTATAAAGTATTATTGATTTTTTTTAATATTCATATAACTTCTTAGATGACTTGTAATCGAAGAAACCAATGTTAATGGAACTGGGTGAGATATGGTGGGCCTACAATCATGAATTGTATGTCAGATGAAAAAAATAAAAAAGGCATTAATCTTTAAAATATACCAATCTTCAATGAATATCCAATTACAAAATACAAAGACCTAATTTCATAATGGAGTAATTCTTATTTCAAGGTAATTTACCGAATTATACATTTAATATTATTTTTCTTCTATTAGGATTTATTAACTATTTATAAAATATAAAATGTTTTTTATTAAAACTATAGTTTTTTGTATAACTAATCATAGGTGTTTGAAATTTTTTAATTAGAAATGGTGTGAACCATAGATTTGGAAATCCAAATACATGGTTCCAAAAATTTATTAATAAAACACACAAAAATGGAAAAGATACACGGGGATGAGTATTTGGGAAAATTGGAACAAGGGGTATGAGAAATAGGTGCACTGCTTCTATCCCAAGTATCTAGATCTACATGGGTTTGTGAAGTGGGAGAAGCAAAATCTATATCCACTCTTGAATCCTCTTTAGAGGCCTACTACGAGTTGGGTATAAGCACCAAGATTTGGACAGTTGGTCTAGCAACACTAACCTATACTGGGCTACTTTTGAAACAACTATTGTCCATTTCTTCATCAGAAGATACCTTCTATGAGTTTGGTACAATCACTTAAATGATTGCATCTAGAATTGAATTTTGAAAAGTTTTGAGTTTATTTGAAAAATGATGAAATTAATTGATGATATAAGTGCCTTCTAAAATATGTTTAGAACGATATTTTAATGGTTGGAGATGAATTCTAGAGATTTTTGGAGTTTCATATTTCTATAAAATGGATAAAACTTAAGCTATGTATAATTATTCGCATAGAAGAAAAATAGTGCTATCAAAATAAATTGGTTAAATCTTCACAAGTAGATATAATAGTGTTAATTTAGATGATAAATCATCTATCTATGAATACCTTTAATATCCCAATTTCCTATATTCTAAAAATTTATTTTATAACCATAATATAAACACACTGACTATTCTCGAAAATGATCGGTTTCACTCACAGATGCGTCACTACCCGATCACAATGCCTTTACCCCCAAAGTCATCTCGTGATATTCTAAGTATGATCCTTGAGGCTTGAACCCACCCCTTAGTGAAATTCTAGGATTGGAATCTCAATCGATGTTATACTATAATAACTTAATAAAAATTCTATCTATCATTCAGTAACTTAATAAAATTTGAAGCTACGCTTCAGTAACTTAATAAATATTCATGTTAAACTTCAATAACTTAAGTAAATTTTGATTTACCCTTAAAAAAATTAATAAATCTTTAGGTTACCCTATAATAACTAAATAAGAATTCGAGTAACCCTTTAGTAACTTAAGAAAATTTAAAATTACCCTTTAATAACTTAATAAATCTTCAAGTTACCCTTCAGTAAATTAACAAAATTTCATGTTACCCTATAGAAACTTAAAACAATTTGATTTACCCTTTAGTAACTTAATAAAATTTTGATTTACCATTAAATAACTTATAAAATATTCAATTTACCCTTTAATAACTTAATATAATTTTAGGTTACCCTTAAGTAACTTCAGAAATATTAAAGTTACCCTACATTAACTTAAGAAAAGTTCAAGTTACCCTTCAATAAATTAAGAAAATTTTGAGTTAACCTGCATTAATAGAAGAAATATTCAAGTTAAATTTCAATAAATTAATAAAGTTATGAGTTAACCTTTAGTAACTTAATAAATTTTCAAGTTACCCTTAAATAATTTAAAAAGATTTAGAGTTACCCTTTAGTAACATAATAAATATTTAAGTAACTCTACCCTTAAATAAATTAAGAAACTTTCAAGTTACCCTTCATCAACTTAAGAAGTATTTAAGTTACCCTTCAGTAACTTAAGAAAATTTTGAGTTACCCTTCGACACCTTAAGAATCATTCAAGATACCCTATAAAAACATAAGAAAAATTTGATCTAAACTTGAATAACCTAAGAAAATTTTGATCACAAAGTGATTAGAAGTTCATCACAAAGGAATATATAGGTAATTACAAGGTTTTTATCCCATTGATCCTATGAACTTAATTTTTGAAGATTCCCTTCCGAAGCATACTATGAATGCTATTATAAAAATGCCAACTATTGTAGGACTGGATGAAGAATGTCATCTTATTTCAAATTCATCCAACAGATGTTGTTTCCTAGGAAGGGGTATTTTAGTGTATTGAGGTATCAAGATATCTTTTAGTAACTTAATAAATCTTCAAGTTACCCTTTATTAACTTAATAAATCTTTAAGTTACCCTTACAAAACTTAAACAATATTCAAGTTACCCTATATTAAATTAAAAAAAAATTCAAGTTACCCTTCAGTAACTTAAGAAAATTTTGAATCACCCTTTAGTAACTAAAGAAATATTCAAGCTACCCTTAAAAAAATTAATAACATTTAGAGTTACCCTTCAGTAATTTAAGAAATTTTCAATTTTCCCTTTATCTACTTAAGAAACTTTTGAGTTACCATTCAGTAACTTAAGAAATATTCAGTTTAACCTTATATAACTCAATAAAATTTTGAGTTACCCTTAAAAAACTTAATAAATATTTAATTGAACCTTCAATAAATTAATAAAAATTCAAGTTACCATTCACTAACTTAAGAAAATTTTGAGTTTCCCTTCAGTAACATAATAAATATTCAAGTTATCCTTCTATAACTTAAGAAAATTTCAAGTTACCCTTAAATGACTTAATAAATCATCTTGTTACCATTTAGTAACTTAATGAAATTTTGATTTACCCTTCAGTAACTTAAGAAATATTCAAGTTACCCTTCATAAACTTATGAAAATTTTAAGTTACCCTTTAGTAACTTAATAAATCTTCAAGTTACCCTTTATTAACTCAAGAAATATTAAATTTACCCTTCAAAAAATTAAGAAATATTTATGTTACCCCATATTAACATAATAAATTTTCATGTTACCCTTTAGTAACTTAAGAAAATTTCAATTTACCCAGCATTAAAATAATATATCTTCAAGTTACACTTCAGTTACTTAAGAAAATTTCAAGTTACCCTTTAGTAACTTTATAAATATTCAAGTTACACTTTTTTAATATAATAAAATTTTTAGTTACCCTTCAGTAACTTAATAAATATTCATGTTACCATTTATAAACTTAATAAATCTTCATGTTACCTAATGTAATTTAAGAAAATTTCTTATTAACCTTTAGTAACTTAATAAATCTTCAATCTACCCTTAAATTAATTAAGAAATATTATAGTTACCCTTTTGAAACTTAAGAAAATTTTGAGTCACCCTTTAGTAACTTAATAAATCTTCATGTTACAATTTAGTAACTTATTTTTTTTAATTTAACCTTTAGTAAATTAATAAATCTTCAATTTAACCTATATAAACTTAAGAAAATTTTGAGTTAACCTTAAAAAAATAAATAAATATTAAAGTTAACCTATAAAAATTGAACAAAATTTCAAGTTACCCTTTAGCAACATGAGAAAATTTTGAGTTACCCTTCAGTAACTTAAGAAATTTTCAATTTACCCTTCAATAACATAAGGAAATTATTATTTACCCTTCAGTAACTTAAGAAATATTTAATTTAACCTTTAGTAAATTAAGAAATGTTTGAGTTACCCTTCAGTAACTTAGGAAATCTTCATACTAACATTTAGTAACTTAAGAAAATTTCAAGCTACGCTTTAGAAAAATTAATAAATATTCAAGTTACCCTTCAATAACTTATGAAATATTCAAGTTACCCATTAAAAACTTAATAAATATTCAAGTCAACCTTTATTAACTTAAGAAATTTTCGAGTTAACCTTCAATAACTTAATAAAATTTAGAGTTAACCTTTAGTAACTTAAGAAATATTCAAGTTACCCTTCAGTAACTTAAGAAATATTCAAGTTAACCTTCAACAACTTAATAAATATTTAATTCACCCTTTAGTAACTTATTAAAATTTCAAGTTACCCTTCAGCAACTTAAGAAATATTAAATTTACCCTTTAGTAACTTAATAAATATTCAAGTTACCCTTTATAAAATTATGAAAATTTAAAGTTACCCTATAAAAAATTAAATAAAACTCAATTTACCCTTTAGTAAATTAATAAAATTTCAATTTATCCTTTAGTAACTTAAGAAATATTCAAGTTAAACTTCAGTAACTTAAGAAACTTTCATGTTACCCTATATTAAATTAAAAAATATTCAAGTTACCCTTTAGTATCTTAATTAAATTTTATGTTACCATTTAATAGCTTAATAAATATTCAAGTTAACCTTCAGTAACTTAAGAAAATTTCGAGCTACCCTTTAAAAAATTAAGAAATATTCAAGTTATCCTAATTAAACTTAATGAAAATTAAATTTACCCATTTCAATCTTAGGAAAATTTTAAGTTACCCTTTAATAACTTAAGAAATATTTATGTAACCCTTCAATAAGGGGGGATACACTCATATTGGGGAGAATTTTTATCCCTACCAAGTCACGGTTGATCTCCAGCTACCCAAAAATCATAATCATACCTCGACATGAGCATCAACACTAGTGGTAGGTTGATTTTTTATTATAGGATACACAATCGGGGGGGGGGGGGGATGGTTAGAACTATCCATGCACCCCAATCTATTTCTCTTGAAACTAGTGTTTCAAATCTTAAAGCTCCTAAGACTTATCTTGGCCCCCATGACATATCTCAAGCCCCAAACCTTATAAAAAAAATACTTTATGGTGTTCCAAATCTTAGAATTCCATTCCGAATTTTGGTTTGAGATTTGGTCAGTACACCAAAAAAACTCAAGGTTCCTATGAAATTCAAACACCTGTTCAGAATATCGAATCTTACAACACACAATGGAAAAAACTCTTCTAAAGAACTTTTAAATATTCTCCTACAAATATATGAATAAAACATGATCCCATGAATTTTTCTTCCACTTAATAATCAAAACTCCATATAAATTATTTAATGACACATATTTAACCTAACTTGAATAATCAACATGGATAGTTTAGAAAATTAAGAAACACACCAAAAAATAAGAAAACACAAGCACAAGAACAATAAAAGATGAATCAATCCATACTTAATTGAATAATTCCACCACCATAACTAACTAACATCCTTATCTCAACCAATAATACACCACCTCATTACTATCACATATAATCAATCAATCAATCAACCCTCCCCATCCCAACCAATAATACCTACCACACAAAAGCTTAATAATATAAATCAATGAAAATACTTCAACTTCACTATTCAGAGAAACAAAAATTCACCTCATACAATTTTAATCACTACAACCATGTTCAAAAGGAACATAAAACAAAACATTGGTTAAAAAAATGAAAAACATTTCCGTAAAAACCATACATTTAAAACTTTCAAAATAAACCACAAGTTTCTCATAAAAACCTTCCATTTTTATAAAACCTATTAAAGAAATCAAAATATTTTTTTAATAAAAATTACCAAAAAATACTTTAAAATAAAAATTATATAATTTATATGGAAACACTATTATTTTTAAGTCTATAATTTTTTTATAAAAATGATTGTTTTTCATTTATTTGAGAAAACATATTTTGAACAAACCACATCATGTTTTAAAAAGGTTATGTAAACGTTATTAAACCTCACTTAAGACATTACTACACTTCATTAGAAAAGTATAATAGATAATAGTCATCATACTTTAACAAATAAAAATAATAAACACGATGTACTTATGATTTTTGAAAATAAAAAGTACATACACATACAAAATATGAAATGAAGAAAACCAAAACAAATAGAACCATATTGAACTTAATTTAAATGTCTCAAATATACCTAGATAAAGCACACCTGTTTAATTTTTTTTTTAAATAAATTTCTCATATCTGTTAAATTAATTTTTAATAATGGTATAAAAAATAGAGTTTTATTGTTCTTTTTTCCAATGGTTGGTGCTGAATTTTTTTATTGATTAGAATATAAGAAATTAATTTCATATTTTATTAAAATTAATTATTTAGTTTGTTAATCAAATTTAAATTTTCTTCTTATGAGTGTGTTTAGTTTTATAAAATTTTAAAAACCTATTTATTTGAGTTATGTATTGAACTGATTGAATTATTAAGTTGAAATGGTGATTTTTTTCTCTCTTATGACATGTTAAAAATCTAGTATATTTTTTTACTAATAGTAATCATCTAAAAAGAACATAAAAAATAAGTTTACCAGGAAATATATTCATACTTTGGGTCACACTTCAATTCCTGATCATGAACTATCATTAGTAATGTATCATTTAAAATTGAATATATATTTATTTTTTATTGATTTATTTTAATTTTCATGAATAAATAGGCATTGAATATTGATGGATGTGTTACTATATCATCATTTTTTTACTAATAATAAAAAAGATGGAATCACTATAAATCGGAAAACACTTGATAAAATTGTAATACTATTTTTAAAATTCTAGTTTGTTTGTATTTTCTATGTTATGTTCTTTTTTTATATTATTTATTTTCTTGATTATCTACTAAAATAGAAACAACCTATTATATAATTCTCTACAATCTCCAGTATAGAAGGAACCAGAAAAATTTGGACCAAATGATTATTTACATTAGGGCTTAGGTGATGAGTATAGTGGCAGAGTTCATTATAAACCTAGAAAGAAAATCATGATATATTAATATTGGTCTTCGAGTATTAAATCTTTCAACAACACTATAGGTACAGTAACCTAAGAATAGTTAAATTCCACTATTAATAAAACAAATAAATAATTTTAACAAGAGTCTCTTTGGAAGAAAAAAATGACCAATTTTTCAAAGTGATATCAGTTATATTCTCTTCACTTCCACCAGAGGGTGAAATAAAAGTGGATGGATGTTTATCAACTCTATGTTCAATTTATGAGTATGGTGATGATTGTGCAGATACTATTAATGATGTTATTAGAGAGGATGATGGTGATGGTGAGGATTTCAATGGCGATGAAAGTGGTGATGACAGTGGTGGTGGTGGTGATGGTGGTGGTGTTGGTGTAATATATGCTAGTTTTGATGAAAATGCTATTTATATCAGTGTAGGCACTGACAGTGTTCATGAGGATTCAAAATAAACTATTGAGTGACATTATTGATATTTTATGTAATTAAAAATCTATCTTTTTGTTTGTTTTTATTTAATATAAAATGAAAATTTTAGATGTGATATTGTATTAGTTTTATGGTTTCTATTTTCTATAAATATTTTGGTGAAAAATGAATGATATACTGTATTATAGTGAATATGTCTTGTGATTTGGTTTTAGCTATTTCCATGGTCATAACCTTGTTTGTAGTTTCTAATTGAAATGGTTATAAATTTGGATATAAAAATATAATTACATAGTTTTAATCATGGCTACAAATATTCTACTACCATAGTTCAAACCACGGATGTAAAGGGAAATTGGTATGGTTATAACCATGATTGTACACCGATAATTCCACTATTCAACCCATGGATAGATATGGAAATTGTCATGGTTTTAACCATTAGTATTGAGAATACCTACTACAATAGTTTTAATATTCATAAATAAGAAATCCATGGATATAACATATAACTATGGTTTTTGGCCTATTGGAACGATTTAAAACTATTACCGTAGGTGGATTTTATAGTTTATATTCTTTCTTGGTTTTCATATTTTTCAAAATAAAGGATTAATTTTAAATAAAAAATACAAAAAGGATCTTTGGAAACATTTTTAAAAGTATATCTTAAAATATATTGACAATCCAATGAGTACCACTTCTAAATTGGATCTTGATGAAACTTGGAAACTAGTTGACCAATCCATTTACCAAGGTAATATAGAGAGTTTACTTTACTTAACATATAAATAACCAAATATTATGTTTAGTGTGCATATATGTTCTTTTTTTAAGAAAATCCTACTGAATCTCATTTTAATGTTGTCATTTTTTTTAAATACCTCAAGAAATAACTAATTTTGGATTGTTTTACTCTAAAGGATTTTTTTTGGAATTAGTTAGTTATCCAGATGCATATTTTGGTGGTTTTAAGTTATAAAAAATAACCTTTGGAACATGTCACTTTTTATGAAATTTTATAGTATCATGGTGTAGTGAAAAACCAAATTATATTTCATTATCCACTTTTGAATTTGAGTACATATCTATAGCCAGTTGCTGTGCATAAATTATGTAGATGAAACAAACATTACTAGATTATGAATACCAATTTAGACATTTCCCTATAAAATATGACAATACAAGTGCCATTAACATTTCTAATAATCATATGTCTCACTCTAGAACAAAGCGCATTAATATAGGACATCAGTTTTTGAGATATCATTTTCAAAATGGTGATATAACTCTTGAATTCATTGGCGATGAACATCAAATCATTGAAATTTTTACAAAGCCTTTGAATATTGAGTGAATAACATATATCAAACATGATATTGGAATGATTAATTTGTAGTAGTATTTAATTCCCTTGATTATTTTATTTATGGTATAGTTAAGTCACAAGAAACATGTTACTAGTGGATACTACCGTCGATTGATACCATTCAGGTGATATTTTCCAGTGCTACCATTAACTTACTACCATTAGCATGATACCAGTGGGTACTAACATTATAAGTTCTACTATTGAGTAATTCCATCAGGTAATACCATAAAATGATACTGTTATGTGCTATTAGTGGTTTGTACCACTAGACACAACTATTAGATGCTACCACTATCATAGACACAATTATGTGATTCTTTGGTATCATTGTTAATTTTTTGTTATTTAACTCTTAAATTACTTATTTCATCAAAATTTAAATATTTTTATTTTTAAAATTAGTTTTATTCCCTAAATGATAAAATTCCCTATTAAGATCCTGAATTTAATCCTCTCTTGTACACACCCCTTGAAACCACTTCTTGATTTCTCTCTTGAAATTTGACCTTTGAACTTGATCCTTAAATCTCTACATTAGTTCTACAAAGTTGAAGATGAAGGATGATTTAGAATCTCTAGATTAGTGATGACCTAAAAATATTTCAAAAGGAAATCCAAATCAACCCATTGAACCATTAAATCCTATTATTTCATCATGAATAGTATTTGTTGAGAAGGAAATAGACGGTATTTAGATGGAATCAACTAAGTCGCTGGTTTGAAAATTTATCCAAGAGAAAGGGTGGGATGAGTGGTTCTATATAAATGAATGAAAATTCTATCTGATATTGGTTTATTATTTTTATCTATATGTTAAGTTTGTGTTTGGGGATAAGAAATATTTCATTAGGACATTGGTAACTGATAAGGAACTCATATTCTCTTCAAAGCATTGGGAAAAGTGATTAGAAGTTCATCACAAAGGAATATATAGGGAATTAAAAGGTTTGTATCCCATTGATCATATGAACTTCATTTTTGAAGATTCCCTTCCATAGCTTACTATGAATTCTAATATAAAAATGCTAACTACAGTAGGGCTGGATGAGGAATGTCATATTATTTCAAATTCATCCAACATATGTTGTTTCCTAGGAAGGGGGATTTTTGTGTATTTAGGTATCAAGATATCTTATTTTTGTATCTTATGAGAAGAGGGGACAAGATAAAACTTTTTTATATACCTTATAGTGTATATTATGGAGTTATGAAAACCTTATTTTAGGTTTAATTATCTTGTTTATCACAAGACGATTTCTACTATGTTGGAAGAAAAAGGGCTTGCAGTTGATGGAGAAGGAAAATTTACTATGTATGGTGGTTTCTAGATTAGTCATGCTACTTGTAGAAAGATGAAAGTTAATTGGAATCCTTGGTTAAATAAGTCGGTGGTGGATAGTGATAGATTCTATGTGAAATTTAACCTAATGAAGAACCTATCCATATCCAAGGATTTAGTTGATCCTAGATTAGAACCATATGAGGTTGTGGAATATTATTTTGATATAGAGGTGGATGGGGATGATGTTATAGTAGTGGAAGAATATATAGAAGCATTGGTTGAAGAAGAAGAATCTATTTCAATTTATGTTAAACTATGGGGTGATCTAGATACAATTAAGTGCACAAATGTTTCTTATGTACCACTTGACTCTCCTATTTCCTTACCCTATAAGGAAATTATACTGGTAGATGATGAAGATTCATATAATGAGATTTCAAATGGAACTCAATTTAAGTGTTATACTTTAGAGAGTCCTAATGATATCATTGTGTTACCTGATGAATCTTTATATGATGTGTATAGTGAAGGTGTGGATAAAGAAAATAATCCCTTCATGAATATTTTTATGTCTACTAGAAATGTAAGTGGATATTGGGATAAGAACTCTCAAAGTTTTTTAGTTGGGAACCCTATTGAGAGTCCAATGAGATCTAATACAGGGGATGTACTATCTAAGGGGATGAAGTCCCTGTGGTTATCTATTATTTTCCTAGCATATTTTGATTAAAATAATTGTTATAATAATGGTGGTAGTCCACCTAAGCATGATGGACATGACATTTCAAATGTTCAGAGGGATCCTAAGGGATCTTTTGTGGATTTAATTGACCAGGAGAAGCTTCTTGATCCTTTTCCTTCTAACGTACCTACTTGATATGTGGGAGCTATGGTTGTAGATCCAGGTCATAATGAGGAATCTATTCATGTGGATGTTCCTTCATCTAGATAGGAGATATCTTCATCTCCTCCTCCTCCTCATTCCAGTTTCTTGACCCGGGATGATTTGGATTCATTTAAGACTGAGATTTTGGGTGATATTGATAGATTGACTAATTATTATACCTCTCTTATTAAAGATGAAATATCCTCGATTGTAACCTTATTTGTGGAACACTTCCAACCAAAGCTGTTACTGATAATGAGAAATTTGGAAATGGGAAACAAAAAGTCAGTTGAAAAAATTGGTGTTATTCATTCTACTTTAGAATACTAGAGTGTAGACCTAACAAAGAGAGATTAATTAGTTCTTAGAATGCTATAATATCTTCCTAATAATTTAGACTCTTCTTCTAGAGCTCTTCATTCTTATGTTCCTTA
The DNA here is from genome assembly GCA_963277665.1 of Viscum album. Taxonomy (NCBI): domain Eukaryota; kingdom Viridiplantae; phylum Streptophyta; class Magnoliopsida; order Santalales; family Viscaceae; genus Viscum; species Viscum album. Next base: position 1,068,309,711 of record OY728121.1, on the reverse strand, counting down.
TAGTTTTGATGCTGGTATGATCATAAATATTGTTCAGGAAGATATGTAGAGTGTGTTGGACGATTCTTATAATTTTCATCAGGATGATATTTGAAAGATCAAATATCATTGTGATAATATCTATAAAATTGATATAGTATGTATGAATAAAGCTATAAGTGATAAAGAAACTATAACCAAATACATATGGTTTTATCTTTCTAAGATTTATATAAAAAACAACCACAATTATCATTTCAAGTTTTGGATGAGAACTTTAGGTTGCCTCATAATTCTAGGTCCTTAAAGGAGTAGGTGAGTGAGTTGAAGGATTTATACCCATTGTTATATGTGTTAATATAAGAGAAGACTAACTTCACTTGAATTATAGAGTGTATCGGTAGAATCACCTCATAGTTTTCAGAGATAATGGAGCCTTTTATATACACTTACAGGACAAAAATCATTACTCTTCATTCTATTCTTATGATAGCCTCAGTCTCTACATCTATTTTTGTACCCCTTAAAACTAACTCTATTATTTTCAGTCCATTTGGACATACTCCCATCAAGGTAGTCAGAAATTTGATGCTATTTTCATATAGTATTGTCTTCTGGCCTCAACTCCTTCTACTCTTACTCGTACAACTATTGCTGGAAAAGGTAAAAACCCCATTGATCCTACCTCCATTATTGATGAGGATGCTTTAGAATCTAACTAGGATTTGATAGTTCCTTTTATTTTGGATTTTGATGTAATTATTTGGCTTTAATATTAATAAAAAACTAATACTCTTTATTCATTTATCTTTTATCTAATATCTTTCTCTTATCTATGCCTTTTGATAATCCCAAAATTGAGAGAATGTGTATAATGAGTATGATCTGATATGTATGTTTTTATTTTATCAAATTTATGGAAATTTTTATGGAACTTTATTCTTGATTTATCTTATGAACTATAATACTTTTAATGTTATAAAATTTCTTTTAAGATCTATACATCCTTGAAATACACTATTTTTATATCATTTTCAACCATGGGTTGAGATCATTAAAAAGGGGAGATTGTGGGTTCATTCTAGGAATTCATTGTTTTAATGATCACATATCATGGTTCCTTTATTAATGACTATCTATGTGTTGAATGATAGAATATTCACAATTGTTTCATTTATATAAAATTTATCCATGTCCAAGTTACTACTACTATTTGAAGTTTACTACTGTCAAAAGAGATGTCCTACTGCCAGTACACTTATGCTATTGCCAGTTCAAAATGTCAAATTGCCAGTAAAAATCATCTACCATCAGAACAAGTTTTATATATTTAGTTTAAGTTTTATACCATTAGTATAAACTTTCTACCACTATGCTTAGTCTATTTCCATTACTTGATGCATGCTACTGCCAGTCAAGTTTTTCTACAACTAGTTGAAGATCAGCTACCACTGGGATGAATTAGATACCGTTGGATGAATCTGATACTTCTAGTGGTTTTATACCACTTCTAGTATAAACATGATATTTCCAAGATGAATCCACTAATACTAGTGATTTTCTACTACCACCAATCTAAATATGCTACCGCTTGATGAAACTACTACCACTAGTTAAAGTACTTCTTTCAAAGCTATATGGAATTAAATTCAAATTAATTATCCCAACAGATAGTTTAATAAATTCAATGAAATTTTGATACTCACTAAGTATGAGGATTTTAGAATGATTATTATTAAAATGTATACTCAAATTCATTTAATAAAATTTTATAATTTCCAGAGTTTCTACTCAGTATGAGGATTGATCTTATTTTATTATTGTCGTGAAATGGATAGTTGGAGTCTCTAAAAAAGATATAAATACTAGGATACCCTCATGCACAAAGGATAAATGATTACTTAGTGCTACTAAATAGTTGTATGGATGAGATTAAGTTTCATTTTTGAAATTAATAAATATAATATCATGAGATTTTAAAAAGAAATACCGTGTTCGGTCGTGTATAATATACACAACACCAAGCTTAAACGAATAACAAATTATTATTATTTAAATGTGACCCTTATAAACTTACTATTAAATTAGAGGGATTGAATTTTATTAACCATAGTATGAAATATATAATGGTTCTACTCATTTACAATTTATTAATTAATTATTTGTAAATAATCACTAGATTTTTAGTAAAGTCATTTGATTCTTTAAAAATATGTTTTCTTTAAAAATGGATTTTATTGTTTTTATGAGTGAATGTTATAATTAAATTTGGAAATTTAAGAAACTTTATTTGATAAAATAGATTTCATTTTTTAATTTATCTTATCGAAATTTATCTTAGGATAAATGTTTTAGAATTTTATGAAAAGATTGTTATTTTAATGAATAGTGAAGAATATTTATTTTTTTAAATTGATTTTATTTTTAAGTATTTACTAAGTAAAATTATATTTTAGATTATTTTTAAAATTTAATTAGTTATATTTGATTTAAAATAATTCAATTTTGGTTTTTTAAAAGGATTTTATACATGAATTTAGTATAAAATAATTTTATATTTTAAAAGGTTATTTTTATGAAAAATTATTTTCATCATGTTTTACTGGTTTGATTTTAATTCATATCCCACAATTTTAGTGTCTTGAATTTTGAAAAATTGATTCCATATTTATAATCACAAGTTGAAAATTTGGTAAATAGTTCAATTTTATTTTTGTTCAAAATTAATAGCAATCTTAGTAATTTTTTTACCTTGGTTATGGGTAAATCGAGTAATTATGTGTTAAAAATAAAATGATAAAGGCAATAAAATGACCCCAATTGCGACACCCATAAATTACGAAAGAATAAAATTTTATTCAATAGGGTATGTGACCCACAACATTGTGTTTATATTACATTACAAGTAATACTATGATTATCTTGTTTTACAAGTAACACTGAGTTTAGCATGCGTTACATACAAGATCGAGTTTTACCAAACAATAATATACTATTAATATTATTATTTAATATAATAGTTATTACCTAGCCTTTGGAATTAATGGTATGAATAGGATAAAATAAATTATAAAAATATATAGTTTATACATGTTTATTAATTATTTAATTATTATAAATATAATAAGAATCATTTAAAAGAAAAAGAAATGTTTTTTAAACAACAATATTTTTTTTCTTCTAAAAGGTGGATTAGTCATGATTTGTGCACATAATTTAAAATGATTTTTTTACCAATTTTAGAAAATTTATATGAAAAAATAAAATTCATTTTTGATATTGGTATATAAAATTTATATTATGGTGAATTTTTAGGATTTTTCTCAAAAGTTTAATTTTTATATGAATAATGAAAAATATTGAATTTTAATTAAAAACCACATTTTTGTTTAAATAATTTATAATTTTAAATTATAATTTTAATTGGGTTTAAAGGAAAATTAGTTATTTTTTATATAAATTAATCTAATTTAATTCATTGGAATAATTTTCATATTGAATTTAGATATAAAAACTTTGTAAACTTATGAACATTTTCACTTTAAAAACTCAATTTCACACCACAGTTATAGGATTAATTTTAAATTAAATATTCAAATTTTGTAAATTTAATTTGGAAAAATGGATTCCATATTTGAAATCAGAATAATTTATAATTTATAATAAGTTTAACTTAATTTTTTACCAAACTTAATAGTAAATGCGGTAAAAAATTAATTACTGCGGTTAAGATAAAAATGATTTTACTGAGGGGTTAAACTGGACTGATAAGAGTGAAAATGAAATAAAATATTACCTAAAATTTATTGAATGATTTTATTTGTAATTTTTACATAAAATTATCTAAAATATGGAAATTCCTATCCACTTTCTTTTGAATATGACCCTATAATAAATTAAGTAAAGAAAAAGGGAAAAAGATATTTTTCTTATTTATAATATCTATAATTATTTTGGATAGGAAAAAACACAACATTGGTTTGGTTATACATATTATGTTAAAATTTAAATGTGTTTTTGTTATCATAATAATTTATCTTTAATTTTTAGATATGAATTTTTCACTTAAAATGCTTAAGAAATGCCAACACAGTAATTCTTTAGTTAATAAAAAATAAACTAACAAATACCAAAAATTATAAAATTGAAGTAAATTAAATAAATTATTATGTTAAATTATTTTTTATATGAATATATCATGTTAAATTTGTGTGAACATATTATATTATAATTCCATCATTGCCTTTATATTTTTAAATTCAATTTAAATTAATAATGTAAAAATTAAAATTAATGTTATTTTTTGATAAATTATATTTTATTAAAAGATTTAAAATTACTAAAAACCTTATTTTATAACAAGTTATTTTTAAATTATAATAAATATAAAATATTTTCCATTTAGTGACCAATTTTTATTTTACAATGAATATATTAATACCAAAATGGTAGAAAATCTATTAGTGTGGCTAAGGTTAAAGCAGTGTTTTTTCACGTTACATGTGTTTGTGTTAAAATTAATTCCCAAAACAAATAGTATTTATATTTTATAAATTAGATATAATATTTTGAATAACTATGTATAAAGTTTCTAATAATTCTCACTTTAATTTGGTCTTAATGGATAAATTACATAGGTTAGAAAACTAGTTCCTATAGTGAAAAATCAAAATGGTAAAAATAAAGAAACTTATAAGTAAAAGAAAAAATGTTTAAACAATGTGTTTTATTGTCTTTTAGATGTTTTTATAAACCATATAATCCTTTAAACCCATTAATTATCAATTTTAGAGCCACTTGAGGTAAGATTGACCTCCCAATAGTGAATACTTTTAGGTATTTACAAAATTGACACTCCTCCTCAACTATAAAAGGGCACTCACTCCTATCACTTATAATCACATATCAAGCCATTTTTATCATACCAAACATAACCAAAATAATTAAAAACGTTTCAACCCTAATACTAGAATCATTATTTTGGATAGAAATCCATCCCAGGAAGTATTTAATGCAAACCTAAGGAGGATACCCAAAGAAGAGGTAATGTTCTTCATCGATCTTCTTTATTTTACTTCTTTATCCACCTCATAAATTTTTATTAAACCCTGATGATATAAAAAACTCAGTATATTAAATATATTAGTATGTATTTATAAAAATTTAAATACCTAAAACCATCTCAATCTTCCATCAAATGGGTTACAAAATCATCGTTCGTGTATACGGCGGACTACCGTCTCACGTACCGATGTCATTCATTTTTCCATTTCCATCTATCATGTTTGGGTATGATGATGGATATAAAATATATATATAATATAAAATTATTATACCTTTTGTGTCATTATATCCTATGTAAATTATTACTTTATATTCCATTGGATACATGATAATGTCGCTCGTGTGTACGATGGACTACCGCCTCGTGAAATGATGTGATTCTTCTTTCACTAACAATTTACATGTAAAGTGATAAGGAATAATGTTAATGATTATATGTGATATAAATGAAATAATTTTTATATTCATTACATGTTCATAATTCTATAAAGATAATATATCATTTTTTTTCACTTAAAGATGATAACATCGTTCATGTACGTGTGGACTGCCGCCTTCATGAAGTGACGTGACTCTCTTTTCATAACCAAACCACATGGATGATATATATAAATATATAATATTGTATTAATAATATTATTATAATTATATAAAGGTAAAATATTACATGCCTCTTTTTCATAATGATCATTGGAAAATGGAAACGTTACTCATGCGTATGTATGACCTACAATCTCCATGAATGCAACTTACTTCATTTTTCATAACCATCATTAATGATTGATTTTAAAAGTAAAATTTATTTAAAAATATGATAATTATTACATGATTATTATTACAAAGATTATATAACTATATAATACATGAAAGATCTGAATCTTTCATGATAAGACACACATGAAAAAACAAGGCAGTTAACACCTGAAACAATGAAAAATAATGAAATATTATTAAAGAAAGAGTGATAGTATGTAATAAAAGGATAATGTATGATATTATAGGTATGAATATGGTTCTTTTATAAATTAATAAATTATTAAAACCATTATATAAGAGGTTAAAGTTCATTCAAAAAAATGAAAGTGTGAGGTAAGGGATTTTTGTCCCAATTTTCCTTCTTTGAGATGTACGTTATATTATGCACATATATTATTTCACAAGGTGTATATAAATCCAATTTTACATGAAATATAATTAATAATTCATTATTCATGATATTTTAAGTTTAAATTTGAATTATTTCATCCATGGGGATTTGACTTTAAAATTACCAAATGGTAAGAGTTATTATGCAATCTCATTTTCTTTTATGATTGTAAACTTTATATTGAAAAAATAAATTTATTGTAATAAATTTTCATTGAATATTAAATTTATATTAGATATAAAAATTCTTTTGTGATGGTTATGATTATTTCCTAAACCATATACCATTTTTACATACGGTGTTTATTTTGAAAGTTATTTGATTAACTGGGGAAATATTGATAAATATGTATCCTTTACTCAATACGAATATTTGATAAGGAACATTGTTTATGACTTAATTAAATTATTCAATATGTAAGTAATGATTTGGAAATTAAATACATGGTTTGGTGACTAGTTAATGAAATCCCCTTGATGCAACAGTAGTCTCATGAGACAAAAACCAGTTAGACAAACCCTATATGTTTTTAACCAGTATGTTTTAAACTATGTGTTGAAAGGTCTTGATAGTAGTATCACTACTACAAAATAAGGCTATAGCCACGGTTTGGAACTGTGTCTATAGGCCCAAAAACCGTGGCTATAGGTTATATCCACGTTTTCATAAACCGTGGCTGGTATTGCCGTGGCTATAGGGAAAAACCTATAGCCACAGTTTAAAACCCTGGCTATAGCCCTATAGCCAAGGTTTGAACCATGGCTATAGCCCTATAGCCAAAGTTTGAACCGTGGATATATCTCTATAGCCACGGTTTGAACCGTGGCAACACCCTATAGCCACGATTTTCAAACCGTGGCAGAATCCTAAGTCTGGAAATATATATAGCCACAGTTTAAAACTGTGGCTATAGGCCTTTTTCCACAGCTTAAAACCTTGGTTATATCCCTATAGTCAAGGTTTAAAACCGTGGCTATATGTCCCCCCATTCAATAAAAAAACATCCCCCACCCCCTTCCCCAGCACTACCCCCTGCACTCCCCCTGCCCACTACACTTCCCCCATAGCCCACTACACACACCCCTGCCCCTTACCCACTAAACCTCCCCCCCAGCCCACTGCACCCCCCTGCACACACACCCAGCCCCAGCACATCCCCTACCCCCTACACTTCCCCCTGCCCATTGCACTTCCCCCCCAGCCCACTGCAAACCTCCCTGCCCCCAGCAAACCACCCTTGCCCCTTACCCTGTCCCCTGCACACACACCCTGCCCACTGCACTTCCCCCCTGCCCCTTGCCCCCCTACACCCCTCCCCCCTTCCCCAGCACACCCCATGCCCACTGCACTGCCCCCAACCCACTGCACACCCCCTTCCCCTTTCCCCCTGCCCCCAGTAAACCACCCCTTCCCCCTCACCCTGTCCCCCCTTGCCCCCCTCCCCCCCTCCCCCAGAAAACCACCCCTGCCCCCTCACCCTGTCCCCTGCACACCCCCTGTCCCCTTCCCCTTCCCCCCTACACACACCCATTTCACCCCCCATCCCACTTCACACCCTCTTGCCCCCTGCACTTCCCCTCCTCCCCATCCCACTGCACTCCCCCCCCAGCCCACTACACTTCCCCCCTTCCCCCCTGCACATACCCACTGCACCCCCTAGCCCACTGCACACCCCCCAAGCACACCCCCCTGCACTCTACCCCTTCCCCTTGCAAAAGAACCCAGCACCCCCTGCCCCTTGCCCCCTCCCCCCTTGGAACCTGGTTAAAAGCCTTTTGAAGAACAATAACACATTATGATCATGTACGCTAATTAAAGGATGGATGATTCTAATGACCAGGAATCAATTGATTTTTCCCCATTAGTTACCATATCATCTCATATAGGCTGGGGGAAGGTTAGTATAGAATTTAACCCTGTGTTTAATGTGATGCATGAACAACTAGAAAGTGGTAAACTGACACTTGAGTGTTCACTGTTTGATGATGATGTGTTACAATTTTATAAGAGTTATAGTCCTTGAATCATTTGGTGAATAGTTGATGAGAGACTGTCATACCTCTGTGGTTTCTGAATCCTAGAGAGACAAATATGGGTGATGAATTCGGGTGTCTGTTTTGGTGGCCATGGAGCTAGTAGAAAATATAGGAATGTTTTATATCTGTGAAGAATAATACTATCATGGAGTTCCCTTAAGAATTATATCAGAGATAGATGCACATATTATGCCATGATTTTTGGAAAGGGTTTAATATGACCTTAGGGAATCATCTAATATCGAGCACAACGTACCATCAATATATAGACAGACACTAAGAGTAGATGATACATATATTGGAGGATATACTTCAAGATTTTGTTCAATACATCGATGGATCTTGGGTTTAATATGACCTTAGGGAATCATCTAATATTGATTGAGAGATGCGATACCACACCAGCGGGTGAAACCAAGAAATTTCAGGAAAATTCATCTAGAGGAGAACAGACATGTATTTTTCATGGGGTTGGATGCAATAAGCTGAAAACCGCATTGAGATCATTTTTCAAAATACAATTACCAGGTTGATAGACCGTTTGAAGATCATTCTCAGTTGAAAATTCATATGGTTAGGAGCATCATTATGTTTAGTTGAGGGGTGAAACCCCTATCTAGAACACTTCCGGTTGTGAACCTCAGTTCAAGCCATGAAATTCCTAGGGGTAGGGATTCATGGTGTGAAACCCCTAGTCACACCGTGAATCATGCCTAGGAGGATTTATTTTAATAGGTTAAATTCTATCTTTTTCTGGGTCAAGTGTTTCACAATGATGAGACTGAAGAAAGTATCAAGTTTTCAAAGCTGGTTGTTTGTGTTTGATGAAATGAAAACAAAGATTTTCTTTAATTTTTAGATTTTTATGAGAATACTCAGTTGATGTTTTCTCAAAATGAGGACACTGTCATCTCTAAAGTGAAGGAAATTTCGTTTTCTACTATTGAGTTGGCTGAAACTTTCTACTAGTACATGTTGAAGGCTTAGGTAAATCATGTAAAACAGGTGAAAATGTCATTATAAAGATCCAAAACCAATTTTAATAGCATATACACATTATATAATAATGAAAAAAAGTTTTTAAAATACTCGAGAAATTATAGAATTTAAATTAAAGGGTTAGGAAGAGGAAACTTACCTCAACCTCAAGGCACTGCTTTTAACGACAACTCGAATCTTCCTTTTTTTACGCATGCATGCATATGAAACTTCATATATATATAAGAACACCTATCCCCTATGTACATATTTTCATGGACAAATATGCATAAGGGGATCCATAGATATATGTTTATACTTGCATATACCCCTTTACACTTACACATGTATGCATTTTTCTTATCTATATATAAGCACACATAGCCCCAATATATATATTCATACTGCCATGAGTGAATATATATAAAGGGATAACTTATATATTTATATGCCTATCTATGCATACACATGTAAGCCTTCCTCAACGGCAACTCGAATCCACCTACACCCCCACTGCCCCCCAGCCAGCACCAGTACCCCTACACCAGTCCCCCCACCTCCCCACCCCAAAACACCCCCACCCCACTGACCCCAGCCAGCACCAGTCCCCCTACACCACTCTTCCCCAACCCCCCAGCCCCCCTCCTGCACCAGCCCCCAGTACCCCCCCCAGTACCCCCCTGCACCACTCCCCCCACTGCCCCCTACACACCCCACCCCACCCCACCCCACCCCCCACCCCCACCCCAAAACACCCCCACCCCACTGCACCACTCCCCCCAACCCCTCCCCAGCCCTCAGCCCCCCTACCCACCTGCACCCCCACTACCCCCAGCACCCCCCACCTGCACCCCCACAGCCCTCCCCAACACCACTCCCCCCAGCGCCCTCACCTGCACCCCCCATCCCCCCCCCACCTGCACTCCCCCATCCCCCCCTGCGGCACTCCCCCCAGCCCCCACCCCCCTCCTGCACCAGTGTTACTCTTATTCTTCTAGGATAACTTTGGTATTATTTATAATACCATTATTTAGAAGTCAGTATTACTCTTATTCTTCTAGGATATCTTTAATTAAATGAATTCTACATTCCTTTCCTGAATTGATTACATTTGTTACTTTAGCTCACTTCCATCGGTCATGACGTTAATGGACAAATTTCAATGGTCCATGATCTGAAATATTCTTCCATAGTGTAGGAAGTTCATATCTATTTCAACATCCTCTTCACTTCCATCAGTCATGACGTTATTATGCCAACATTCACTATACTTCTGTCCAAATGTCTTGTATCACTATTATTGACAAATAAATCACCTTCTCTTTCTATTGTATATAGTATATCTAGTTTTTCTTGCTTTCTATTTTTGGACAACAACAATATGATCTTGAGATTTATTTAGAGATCCAAGTATTTTATTCATGCTCATAGCCAAATTGGATGATATGGATGGATTATGATTATTTAATCACACCCATATTTGTATAGAATTTGTTTTTAAACCATGGGTAATAGATAAATATTCATGAGTAACAACAGATTTATCAGGATAGTCTGTCACATTCTTCCATGAACTTACAGTGAAAAAAATAGTGGATCAATTAAAGTTATTTTGACATAATTATTAGTATTTTTGTTAGTAATATTATCATCATTAGTTTGTGTGGTAGCTACTCTTATTTTCCTAAAAACATGTAATGATTCAACTTGGGTAACTTCTTGATTTAAGATCACTATTGTTTTTTAATTGAGTATGGTCACTAGAATGGAGCATGCTCATCTAAGAATGTGTTAAAACAAATGGATAATGAAGACCATCGATGATGAAAAATAGAAGAAAACTTCCTTTGGAAAATTTTAAAAAAATGAAGTTGAAAAAACTATTCCCAAGAAGTTTTTAAAGAAGGAAGATCATATATCCTTTGGTAATAAACCTAATAAGTCTAAGACAAGTGTTAAATATAAAAGGATCAGTTCTTCTATCATGGAAGAAGGAGAAAAACTTAGATTCATGCCAACAATCCTTGCTTGTATGTGAAAATAGAGGCAAGAAATAGGATAATGGAAGATTTGTCCAAGGAGAATACATATGTAGGTGGAAGGGGGATGGTGTGGGCTGGATGTGGCTGGACCAGGGCCAAATCATGGCATTACCATAGCGTGACTACGGTGTGACCGCGGCGTGACCTCGGCGTGACCACGACGTGACCGCGGTGTGACCGCGACGTGTTGGCCCGGTCTAGCGACATCTGCGGGGTAGCATATTCCAGCCAGGAGGGAAGGGAGTGGGAGGAGGCTAGAATGCTGGTGGAAAGGGGCTGGTTGCAGGTGCTGGGGGGATGGTGTGGGCTGATTTGAAGGTGGCAGGGGGGTTGTTGCAGGCTGGAATGTTGGTGGCAGCGGGTTGAAATGAAGGTGGAAGGGGGGTGGTGTGGGATGGATGTGGCTGGAGCAGGGCCAAATCACGACATTACCACGGTGTGACCGCGGCATGACCACGATGTGTTGGCCCGGTTCAGTTTCATTATGTTATTTTATGGGCCTTTTGATGAGTTATAAGGTTTAATAACATTGTTCAGGAATATTCATTTTTGTGGTTTTCTTGAGTGGTTCACTTTAATTCTTAAATGAATTTTCATGTAGAACATGGATAAACATCCAGAAATGATATTTCAAGTTATTAATGATATTATAGAAGTTTAAATGATCTTATAATAAATTATATGATATTCCATGTGAATGAATCATTAGATAAGAATTAAATGATGATTATTCGGGTTAATTTGGGCGGTTTTTCGACCACAACGATTTTTTTGATTAATCATTTAGTAATATGTACATAAGATAGTTAAAGAAAATTAAATAGGTCACCCCCTACCAGTCCCCCTTCCCTCATCCCCACTTCCCTGCAGACACCCCCCTACCCTCCTTCACCCTCCCCCTCTGCCAATTTTCCCTCCCCACCCTACCCCCTGCCTTCCCCATACACCCCCTTGCCCCTGCCCATTCCCCCCTGCCATCCCCCCCACGCCATGCCAGTCCCCCCTGCCCCTACAAATTCCCCTCTCTAGACCCTGGACACTCCCCACTCCCCCCTTCCCTCCTTCACCTCTCCCCTGTAGACCCCCCTGCCCTCCTGCACCCCTCCCCTATGCCCTGTAGACCCTCCCCCCTTGCACCCCTCCCCACTGCCCTGCAGACCCCCCCTACCCTCCTCCCCACTACCCTGTAGACACCCCCTACCCCCCTACACCCTCTCCCCCTACCAGTTCCCCCCTAACCTCCTACACCTCTCCCATTTAGACCCCCCCACTCCCCCCTGCCCTCCTCCCCACTGCCCTGCAGACACCCCCTTCCCTCCTGCACCATCTCCCCCTGCCAGTTCCCCCCCTGCCCTCCTGCACCTCTCCCCTGTAGACCCCCCCCGCCCTCCTTCACCCCTCCCCTATGCCCTGCATACCCCCTGCACCCTGCACCCTCCCCCCTTCCCTCCTCCCCATTTCCCTCCTCCCCACTGCCCTCCCTCACCCTCCCCCTGCCAGTTCCTCCCCCCACGGACAGATCCACCCCAAACCCGGACAGGACCCCTGCCCCTTGCCTACTACCACATCAAAATCATCTTAAAAAAATGAAGAAAAATGGATTCTTGAAGCTACTGCATTGAACATACTACAATTACAGGACATACTTAACTATATAGACTTTGAGAGAGCTTCCCAACCAGGATTTGCAGCATGAAAAAATAATAGGGACCATCCTCAATCAGTAACATTCCTAAAATCGATGACGAGTGTAGCCCTTCATTTCTGCAATACCATAAACTACTTAATAACTAGAAAATTCATAACAAAATATTAGAATAATACATGAATGATTGAAGAAAGGTACAGAAAAAAGAGAGGCATAAACACTTACATAATATGCCATTTAATCATGTGGTAGGTCAAAGAGGTGAGTGACACATAAAAAACAAGTTTGTTGGCTTAAAATATCGTTTCATACATAAATATACAACTCACAAGTCCTAGAGGATTTGTCTAAAACTCAATTCAAAGTGTAGAATTCACTAATTGTAATTTACTATGGAAAGTGTAGGTGGGTTTAAAGAAAGTAGTTCTAAGATTAAAAATAACAAAATCTGGAATTATTCTATCCAACAAGGGGACTAAGGTATGAAATTCATATTTAGAGGCATGAAAAGATGTTCTTTTCCATCATATATCTCGTGAAAGAATTTTCTTGAGAATTTTGTAACCAAAGAGCTTGTGTGTTGGTTTTTTAAAAATAAAAAATGATGTAAAATGTTTAAAGCATAGGAATATATTAATGAAATTATAAAAATAGAATTCTATAAGGAGATATAGAGAATTGGTTAACATGGAAGTATATGGATGTGCATGTGGAGGTGGAAATTAAAATGGTGTCTGATGTTGTTTATTATGTTTATTAAATAATAATCAGTAGTTAGAAGGATTTGGAGCTTACAATGAATTATCAGGAGCAAGATAAAAGTGATATGGTGAATGAAAATTTCACAACAGCCTGCCCCATTCCATGGTAAATGAGGCTGAGAAATTTTAGAGATGGAAATGGTTGGATATTAAGGGAACTAGTTATTAAAAAAGATCCATGCCATGAAGAGGAAGAAACATTCCATAATTCCAGATATGGGTAATGATAAAAATAAAGAACAAAGGGCATGGAGTTTGGGGAGTTTGCTGAACCATTTTATAAGACCACACAATAACAGACATCACAACACTAATATGAAAAGGAGAATATCATGGAACAATATCTTGAGAATTTATATGAATTAACAGGAAATATCCTGAACAAAATAATACACTATGCCACACCTAGAATGAGTGTTGAAAAATTAGAATAGGAGATTAATTATCAAACCTTGAATGAAAGGTGTATGTTGCTGGAATAAATAAAACTGATATAGAAAAAGCTATGGAAAAGAAGAGAAGAATACATAACATAATGAAAATCTAATTTTTTAGAAGTTGTAGAAAAATAGTAGCTTAAGTATTTTTAAAAAATAGATTTCATAGAATGAAAAAGGAGTTTCACCAATAAAATGTGAAGGTTTACGTAAAAAAAATTGTGTTCTCAATATAAACTTGAAACATAAAGAAAATTAAATAGTTCATACTACTGAGTATGAAGATGTAATTGTTGTAGTACTTGAAACAGATTTTCGAGAGGTTTCATCAGAAGGAACAACCTGTAATACAATGAAATTTATAGTCAGACCACAAAAATAATGATTCATCATATGCAAAACGAGGTTTAATAATGTATTTCTAAAGTTTATTATACTAACAATATAAAAAACATCAATGTATAATAATCAAATGTATTTATTATGATAACATCAATTATTGGATGTGAACATAAATTAGTTAGATCAATTATGTTATTTAATCAATGTATAATTGTGATGTACTGTTCATAAAAAAACAACAATACATAATAATAAATATACCAACATAATTGAGTTGGATCTCTTATGATTAAAATTTCAATTGTAGTTTACAATTTTTGTGTTAACAAACTTTATTTTAAGTTGGTTTTTTCTAAAGAAACTCTAATCAACTCTTCTAATTGAAGAAATAACACTTCCTTGGTTATTATAAATACATTTTATTATTAAATTCTATGTATAATTGATGTTATAAAAACAGTTTAAAATACATCATTGTATATTAATCACAATGTATTTTTATGATTTCATCAATTATACATTATAATTTTTTAACATACAAACTCAAGTATTAATACATCCTAACAGATTCCCTTAAAATATGTAAACATTTTCAAACTGATAATATTATTGAATTGAAATTTATTCAATTCAATATGTACTATTTGATTTAATTATGATATAGTGTTGGTATATTAACATAACTATGAATGTAGGATGAAGAGTATTTCATCCTAATTGATTTGGATTTCTTCTCTAGATGTACATCTGATGATTTATTAAATATACAAACAATATATCATAAGTATGGAAATAATATACTAACAGTACATCATAATAAATACATATGATTATATATATATATATTATTTCTCTCAAAAATATTTCTCCTCTATATTTTTCTCTCTTCTATTTCTATGTAAGCTTTAAAATAACTGTCTACTATAAATTCACTTACACATATATTCGATTTTTTCCAATATAAATTCTTGGAAAACAAGTTCAAACAGGAAGGCACTAATATTAATGCGCTTATTCTCTATATAAGTGCATACTAGTACTCTATAGTGAAAAATTAATGCATACAGTAGCTATGTCACACTTATTTTCTATGTGAGTGAAAACTGGTAATGCATACTGGAAATAAGCGCATACCTAAATATGTATACTGGAAAATAAATACAAATATGTAGCTATATAGATAATAATTGCATATAGATCAATGTAGTTACTAGTTATTAATGGATTAGTCTTTGTCAATATAACGCTGGTGTAGAAATATTTTTCACCAAAATAGATATTAAAACCCATTTAAATTCACGTGATTATAACATTGGGTTTTAGAAAGGAAGTGGGTTTTTAGACTATTATGGAGCTAAAAATAATGTATTATGAACAGGTGGAAAAAACATCAACTTCCAATCAAGGATGTGTTCATCCCATTTAAATGAAGATATCCCAGACTTATAAGAGATTGTGGAACAATGGAATTCCATGAAAGAATTTTAAATGTGATGATCGAAGATGATGACTTGGAGAACAAGAAACAAAATAGAGAAGATACCTTGAATTTCAGAATAAATAAAATGGGAACAATGATGAATGAATAAAGTGATAGGATGTAAGTGATTTCCAAAGAACGTTTTTAAGTAAAACCCATGGATATGGAATTGAAGGCAAGCAGTATTCCCCCCACCTGCACACCCCCTCCCATACTGAGCTTTTTTTTTCTCACCCCATGTTTTAATTTTTTTTAACATGGTTTAAAGATGGTCAAGCGAAAGGAACAAGTCAATATTTATAGATTGGAACATTTTTCCTAAAATGAAATCATGTTTTATTTTAAAGTTTATATATTTTGGAAAAAATGATACTGATAAAATTCTCTAATTTTTAAAATATGGTTTTGTTATGTAAGAGTTACAAGAAAATTATCTAAAAATATAAACACAAAAGATATTTGGGAATAATATAAAGTTAATTATAGTATAAGGAGACTAGATTATGTGATATTTATGGCTAGTTCCTTATATTAGGTATTAGAGTATGATTTAGATAATTTTTTTGATAAGAAATTATTGGATAAAAAGTTAACAGTCCTATATAACCAAAATTGTTAACATTTTATGGATAATTCTAGTTATTTTAGATAAATATAAAGAGTTTTAGATAACATGAATAAGGATATATTAGTTTTTATCCTCCTCATAATATGGTATATTATGATTTTATGGATATTCTCACACTAATATTTTTTGTTTTAATAAATGGCTCGATCCATCAGGAACCAAAGTAATAATGGATGTGAAGGAAAATATGGTGTTTATCTATATGATCAACTGAAAAAATGGGATATTTAGTGAGAAATATTGTGTTTATCATTAACCAGCTATCAAGAGTAATGATTAACAACCTGAACCTTGGTGATATTCCTAATGCATCAAATATGTTATAAATGAATCCTCATAGAACATATGATGATAATGATCATAAAGGTAAATATATTCAATAACCTACGTGTCAAGAATGTGGAAGGAAGAACTCATGAAAATGTCATAAAATAACTAGAAGATATTTTATATGTAGTAAAGGGGATCATAAATTAATAAATTTCAAAATAAAAAGGAAGTGTTCAATTAACTCTATAAAGGGGAAATCAGTTCTTCTCAAGGTATCAATTGAAAGTTTTAAATGACGAGAGAATGGTAATTATGAAAATTTATGTCCTAGGGGTAAGGTGTATGAATATGATAAACATAACCATACATATATCTATTTAGAAATGACTAATTCTATTATAGTTGAAGATGAGAAAAATAAAAATGACATATGAAAGGTATATATTATTTATTGGATTATGTTTTGATATTTTTGAATCTTAGGACATGATTCATATTTTTCTTTGTATTAAAGAAGTATTAAGGAATAATATTGAAAATCATGGTTAATGTATTTTGAATAATACTGAATGATTAATATGTATACATATAAGGTATGAAAGAGTCATGGTATATTTAAGTATGATCATAAGTTTAAAATAATTGATACTCTTTTGATGATGTGAGTACTTTGGGATACTTTTATTGATTTTTGATAGATGTTTGAGGTATATGAAACCCTTAAGTTTATTATGTGAAATATTTATTTGAGTAAATTCTATTTCTATTTTGTGTACATAATTTTAAAGGTATGAATAACCTTTATGGTTTATATTATACTTGATTTTGAGGTAATTATGGGTTGTTACAATTTTGGGTATGCAAAATTAAATGTATGAGATAACCTTTGAGGTAAAAAAATTTCATTAATGCTGAATATATTAAGGTTATTTTTAGGATGTTTATCACATTTATAGAAATTTTATAAGGGTTATATCAATATTTTTTTTTGAAAAAGACAACCCACAGGTCAGGTGACAACCCATTACATTCAGAAAGGAAAAAAGTCTTTAACCCACAACCTAAGGGCGATAAGGGTGCATCAACTACAACTGACCTACATGATGTACTGGTTAGTATGAAATTATTATTATTTATTTAAATGATGTGATAGATAAAATTTAATTTCATTTTTTTGGAATATATGTTTTATTGAATAGATAACCATGAGATTGAAAGTGATTTGGTGATTATGTGATTAACTTTATTTTAGAAAATGTTCACTATTTTAGGAACTTTATATGATTAAGGAAAATAGAATATTGTAGGATTTTATTTGATGAATAAAGGTTAAATTATCTTTTAGAAGCATATATGATTTTAATGTGTCTTTATGGCGATTCAAGATATTTATGGAAATGATTATCATATCTTGGAGATTATATGATTAGGTAATATAATCTTTGGAATGAGATATTAAGAGTGATTGTTGTTACTTGGAGATAAATTCTAAATTAATCCTGGAAGACTATGTGATCAAATCATTTTGATTTTTGGGTTTCAATATTAGTCTAGAATATTTTTTGGAATTTTAATGATAGTTATTTATTGAATTATCCAAGTCGAACTTTGGGTATTACAATTGAATTTTATAAATTAAATTATGTTTTCTTCATATGAAGGTTTATTAATTTTGTGAATTATATTATATTTTCCTTACCATTTGGATTTGGTTAATGTTTAAAGAGAGTAGGAATATCTTGTTAACATTTTGTGTAAGATATCAGACTTTTTAGAGGTATAAACCTATTTAAATTTTGGTTTAAACCACGTAAATTTGGTTAATAGAATTATTACTTAATGTATGAGGAGGATTGGGGGTGTCTTGGGGTTCATGAAAAAAAATAAATTGGAATTTGGCCATTATGTTCAAGTTTCACAGTTTCCACATGGTTAGAGGTAGTTGTGTGCCCAAGATGTGCTAGCGAGGAGGTGGGGTTCACATTTAAGTAAACTTTGAAGACATGGAGGGAAAATAGTGAGAACATGGACAGAGAAATTCCACATGGTTGGAACATGGTTTGTCAAACCATGCGGGCTCCCCAGGTAACTCTGCGGTTTAGCATCCCCTCTTGGATAGTGGCTATCTCATGGTCAGAACATGGTTTGGAAAACCATTTGGCCAAACCATGAACCCCATTAAAAGGGGTATTTTACCATTTTACCCCTTGGGATTTTAAGGTTTCTCACTCGATTTCTCCCCTAATTTATATTTTATCAAACCTAGTGAAGAACCATTTGACGAATACTTCCCAAGGGTCAATCTCCATCAATTCTAAACCATTTGGAGCTTTTTTGGGCATGGATCGAAGTTTTGAGTGATTCTAACACTTCACTTTTCTCTCCTTTTTAGATTAGAGATTGTAGTTTTGTTATTCCTCTTTTGAATCCCTAAAAACCTATTTTTCCAGAAGATCTTTGGTTGGGGTTTCAAGGGGTAATTGAATCTAGATCTATGGATAAATTTAAGAGATTTTTCATCTATAGATTCAAGGTACGTGGTCTATAAGTTATGTCCCATATTCTTGATGTCGTTTTGTGCATGTGCAGTTGTGTTATTGGTTCCTTGTTATTGTGAATTTTATTCCTTTAGCGAGATTTGGAAATATGGTTATCTAAATGATGAATTTAACCCCCAATGATCCCTTTGGGATGAATTTAAGACAATTAGACCAGTTTAGGGGCACCCATTGGGTGTTCCAATATTACCAAACATGAAAAATTTTAATGTTAAGCATAGAGTTGATTTGTGTTGAATTAGAGCCCATGGTTAATATGTTGACATGCCAGTTTTAATGAAAAATAGGCACTAATAGTAATTATGTCTAGTTTTTTAGCAATGCATAAAGTGTGTTTAGTTTAATGTTAATAGGTTAAATGAGTTATAGATTGTGAAGGTTAATTGGTAGATTGTCTAAGGCATGTGAATGAAAAATGGGTAATTTGGATTAAGGTATGTAATTTAAAATGTGTAAATGGGTTAAGGCATGTGAATTGGTGAATATTTTAAATGTGTCAATGAATGGGAATTTTTGAATATGCTAAATGGGTTAGGGTATGAGAAAGGGAATGAGGTTAAATGGTTTATGCAATTTAAATGGTAAAATTTCCACTAGGTTAGATCTTGATGATGGCTTACATGTTGGATGAATATGAAATGTGAATGGTGTTTATTTGGTTAATATGGAGTTAAAATGAAAATGATATTAATAGAGTTTGATTGATAATATGGAATAAGGGATCATTTAGAATAATATTAACAAGTTAATGAGAAATTAATTATAAATGGTAAATATGTCATCAAGTTGTGACATGAGAATGACTTATGTGTTGAAAGATTTATGAATGGTGGTTTTCTTTGTCTATGGATGAATATGGTTTGCAAGATGGTATAAGTGGTAAATGGTTAAAGAAGAATGTGCAAATGGATTGGTAACTATGGGGTTTTAGACTTGAGGATCTATGCCCACGAGTTGGGTTAGACCGAGGCTCTAAAAACCACCCTATAATGCATGAGTAAGGGAATGTGACTAAGGCTCTATGCCCCCAACGAATTCATTTGATGATAATTCCTAGACCGAGGTTCCAATACAAGTCTTATATAATTGTTTATAAAATGTTTATACATAGTGAGATAGGAAACTTGAATTATTCTCTTATGCATAGTAATTAACCAGATTAGGCCATAGTGAAAATGATATAAATTCATAATCCTTGGAATAAGTGATGAACATGAATTTAGTGATTAAAATGGTAAAAGTGAATTTGGATAACTAATGGAACCCGAGTTATATTTTTTTTTACCTTATTATTTATTTAGTACTCACATGCACTATATTTTAGACTAGAGGTTTTGTATACACCATTGGTGGTGGACTACTGAGTTGTACTCACACCTTTCTCAAGCTGCCACTGGGTACCTCAGAATATTTCATGGTTGAAGGATAGGACAAGGGAAAAGGACCTATGCTTAGGAGTTGAGTTAGGCTTGGGATATTCTTAGATGAGGATCTATACTTAGAGTCAAGAAAAGTTTTAGGTATTTAACTATTTTTATTTATTTTGGGTTTTCTTCACTTTTTCACTATTTGCATGACATGACATATTTATCATTTGGTTGTGGTTGGTACCCTGTTAAAGAAATGGTTGGTAATGCATGTTTCTAGTTTATTGCTTATCATTTCCTTTATTTCACATGTTATCTTCTATGTATTACTATATTAAAGTGGTTATAATCTTCCCAAATGACCAATTAGACCCTCATTGCTAGTCGGTAACCTTTGGTGTATGAGAAGACGCAGTTGAGGTCATGTGGTGACCCGACTTGGGGCACCCGTTTAGTGGATTCTGGGTCGGGGATGTTACAAAGTGGTATCAGAGGCATTCTTTTCTCTGTCTTACTATTTTATAATGGTATATGGGATATTAGGAAGTTCTTTACTTATATATAAGCTCATAAATGGAAGTATCTAACCCATGTATGAGGGAAAACCCAATTACCCAGGGTGGGGATTTTCATTCTTGATGTGTGTTATTACAGTTGAATGATATTTCACCATTGGGTGATTCACTTCTTATGTGATGTGACTATTTTATGATATTTTTCTCATGGATAGAATGGCATAGTATTATGAATTCATGCATCATTATAGGAACCTAGGGATATAGGTGGCATGAATCATAACAAGTACACATAGGAAGGATGTGTTGGACATGAAGGGTAGACTGCATTTCATATTCCCTAAAAATTTAAATAAAGTTATGTCTAATAAATATTATGCAAATGGGTAAATGTAAATAATGTTAAAGAACAGTTAAATAATTGTTCTTAAATGAAAGTTTTTAAATGAGTTAAAAAATATTGGTTTTAAAAAGTTGCGAAATAGGAAATGTGCCTAAGAGAGAAAGATTTATGTAGTGAAGGTGGAAGTAGTTAAAATGGCATGTCTAATAAAAATGGATTGTGGTTTTGTGAGTCATTTTTTCCCTATTGACCATGACCTATAGTAGGGATGGTTGATGGAAGTGCTCTAGGTGTGACAATGTTCATTGGGATAGTGTTTTCAAAATGGGTTATTTATGGACAATAGAGAGCCTTATTTTGTGTAAACTATGAAATCTTGATGTTTTGTGTTCTAAGAATCATGTTTGGTATTATAGAAAATGCTGCCATGATGACATGTACTGGTTGGATGATATGAGAGTATCATTAAGAATGCTCCACCAGTACTAGAGAAAGAGTACCTGTTGGTCTAAGGTGACTGAGGATAGGAGAAGATATATGAAAAATTCACTCTTTTTATGAAGATTATGGTATATGACCCAGGGAGGGTCATGCCGATCATGTTCGATCTAACTAGAGAGTTCTTGTTGTAACACCCTTAAATGTTTGTTGGAGAGGGTGGAATTGAGGTCTGAGCGTGCAGAAGGTTAGAACATAAGGGACATGGGATGTGGGAATACCTAGTGTTGTGAATAGTCCCTTTGTATGGGTGGTTTGGGAAGTTATATTTCCTTAGTTTGGAGACCTTACTGAGTCTGATTTGTTGGGTAGGGGGTGTTACTTATTGTACCTTTGGTTAAGATGTGGATTTAAGGTTGGGGGGTATTGTCTGGTAGCATGGATGTGGTAACCCTTATTGGTTGTGATCAGGCAGGTTGCGTTGGGTTTTGAATTGGATATCTATTATAGATGGTTGTGATATTATGGGATTAGAACCTAGAGTAAGTGCTTTCTTCGATGATCTAGACACCATGTTTCAGGACAGGGGTAGGAGAACCACTCATGAGTGGAAACTTTTTATAAGTTTTATGTATATGACCTAGAGAGGGGGGCCTAGTGACTTGTTACCCATAACCCTAGTTTGGGAAGTTGGTATCGTTCGACCCTCGAGAGTTAACCATGAGAGTGGTTAGTTGTTTTTTAAGTTCTATTGGGTGCAAGAGGCACAAGTGGATTTTTTTAGATTGGGACATGTGCGGGGTTTTCCTATAGGGATGAGTGGGAAAGTCAATGGTTTTGGGAGACACGACTTGAGTTGTGATAATGAGTTGATAGTCTTGGGAAAATCAAGGATGACCTTGTGGGAGGTTAGCCCAATGTTGTAGGTGCCTTGGAATGTAAAGCATGGGTGGGTGATTCAGAGGAGGAATCGATACCCAGTGGGTGTCATCGAGTTTCAATAAAAAGAGAATTATTATGCATTATTTTATCTATTAAGAAAGAACTTGATCATTTTAGGTTGGTTATAAGGTTGGTTTCAGGGGACATGATCTTTACGGTTCCTGAAGCGATGGTTGATAAAGTTTTATGTGGGAAGAGGGTTGAATTTGGTGGATGATATAAGGATGACCGAGGCATGGATAAAAAATTTTGATATGAGAGTGACACTCATGGTGAGGGGTGGTCATATAGTTGGTCTTGTTGTGTGGAAGTTTGGGTTGTTGGAAGAGAATGTTGAGAATAACTCTAGTCTTATGAGGCTGATGGTCCTGGAGGCATGTTTAGTTATATAGGCAGATGTTTGGGTTTGGTGACATATGGCTCATGAAGTCTAGAGTTTGGATTAGTGTGTAGTTGCAGGAAGGTGTGGGACCTTGAGGGATCATGTGAGGTCTATATGTGGTAACACGCTGGTAAGGCCCGATGCCATTCGAGATGGGTGAACAGGTAGCCGAGATAAGCGCCTATTATTCTCTATGAAACCAAAGTGGTAAGTATGAAAATGATAGAGATCATTGGTTTTTGATTCATGTGGAGGACCATTGTGTTTTGATTTTTAACCAACATGGTTTTTCCAAAAGAACTCAAGTGGCGTGGCGACATTAGTTCCACGAGAAGCGTTGGTTCATTGCTACTTCGTAGAGAGTTAGGAAGCGGTGGTGATTTTGGTAGGAAACCCCACTTGATTTATGGTGGTTGAGTGTTGATGAGGTATTTTTGGGAAAGGAAGCTGAGAATTTCAATAGGTCAAGGTGTCCCTGTAGACGGAGGTGGTATCCATGATTTATAGTTATAGTGGTGTTCGTCTGTGACATCTCAACATACTTTTAGCTAGTGATGATAAAGAAGAAAATCATGAAATTGTCTTTGGTATATTGAGAGTGATCTGGATTTATGAATAGCTACCTAGATATATTTTGTTTGTATGTGGGGCCTCTTGGGTTTTATTCCCATTGAGTAGTGTATGTGGAGATAAATTTTTTGAAGTACACCATTGATCATTTCTAGGTGAGGTCCTTGGGATTTACCTGAGGTTGATGAATGTCATGGGTTCTATTCTAGGAATCTAGGAATAGGGAGTGGTTGATGTTGGTTTCTCTATTATGGTGGAAGCTAGAGGACCAAATCCATGTTTTTGGGGTTCCACTTGTGTGTGAAGTTCCAGTTGTGGTGGTAAGAGTTACTTGAGGAGAGCAGTGGAAATGAAACTCATAAGGTGGGGAACAGTAATTCAGTCATAGATGTGCGGAGAAAACCATGGGTTGGATGTGTTGGAATCATGATTCAAATGAGAAACCCATGACATGCACATTTGGGTTCCTCAGGAAAGACCAGATGGGCTATGAAGGTGGTGGTTGATTGATCCAAGCTTTGTCTTTGGGATTATGGTGGTTCTTGGAAGAATATGATATTCTTGTGTTAGAATCATTTATGGGCCTACAAATGGAGGTTGGGTATTATAAATTCATCATAAATTAGTCATGGACTTGATTAGGTGGGTTTGGGTGACCTTGGAATGTTGATTGGGGTAAAGGAATATTGGATATGTGAATTAGTGTCATACCAACATTGAATATGGGTGTTCTATGATGAGTCGGTTGGGGATGGATTGACTCAGGTAGGAAAAGGAATTAAGGTGGTGGGTTTTCAACTTCCTTCGATAGATGTTTTACAATGATGAGTAAGGCCTGATGCCGTTCAGGATGGGTGAACAGGTAGCCGAGATAAGCGCCTATTATTCTCTATGAAACCAAAGTGGGAAGCATGAAAATGATAGAGATAATTGGTTTTTGATTCATGTGGAGGACCATTGTGTTTTGATTTTTAACAAACATGGTTTTTCCAAAAGAACTCAAGTGGCGTGGCAACATTAGTTCCACGAGAAGTGTTGGTTCATTTCTACTTCGTAGAGAGTTAGGAAGAGGTGGTGAGTTTGGTAGGAAACCCCACTTGATTTATGGTGGTTGAGTGTTGATGAGGTATTTTTGGAAAAGGAAGCTGAGACTTTCAATAGGTCAAGGTGTCCCTATAGACAGAGGTGGTATCCATGATTTATAGTTGTAGTGGTGTTCGTCAGTGACATCTCAACATACTTTTAGCTAGTTATGATAAAGATGAAAATCATGACATTCTCTTTGGTATACTGAGAGTGATCTGGATTTATGAATAGATACCTAGATATATTTTGTTTGTATGAGGGGCCTCTTGGGTTTTATTACCATTGAGTAGTGTATGTGGAGATAAATTTTGTGAAGTACACCATTGATAATTTCTAGGTGAGGTCCTTGGGATGTACCTGAGGTTGATGAATGTCATGGGTTCTATTCTAGGAAGCTAGGAATAGGGAGTGGTTGATGAGGGTTTCTCTATTCTGGTGGAAGCAAGAGGACCAAATCCATGTTTTGGGGGTTCCACTTGTGTGTGAAGTGCCAGTTGTGGTGGTAAGAGTTACTTGAGGAGAGCAGTGGAAATGAAACTCATAAGGTGGGGAACAGTAAGTCAGTCATAGATGTGTGGAGAAAACCATGGGTTGGATGTGGTGGAATCAGGATGCAAATGAGAAACCCATGACGTGCACATTTGGATTCCTCAGGAAAGACCAGATGGGCTATGAAGGTGGTGGTTGATTTATCCAAGATTTATCTTTGGGCTTATGGTGGTTCTTGAAAAAATATGATATTCTTCTGTTAGAATCATTGATGGGCCTATAAATGGAGGTTGGGTATTATAAATTCATCAAAAATTAGGCATGGACTTGAGTAGGTGGGTTTGGGTGACCTTAGAATGTCGATTGGGGTAAAGGAATCTTGGATATGTGAATTAGTGTCATACCAATAGTGAATATGGGTGTTCTATGATGAGTCGGTCGGGGATGGATTGACTCGGGTAGGAAAAGGAATGAAAGTGGTGGGTTTTCAACTTCCTTCGATAGATGTTTTACAATGATGAGTATATTTCGAAACTGTAATGGGTTTTGGGGGAGAACCGAGTTGTTATTTGTCTATGTATGAGTGGTAGAGGTTTTTTTGTTAGGAATATTAATGGGAGTGGTGAAGCACGATGATGTTTTTGGAAGGTAGTGGATGCCTTAATGGTAGAGTTTATCAGATGTTGGGGAATGACCCAGATATGTGTGTCAGATGATGCTGGTGTGACTTAAGTGAGGAGGCACCATGGTAAAGTGTAGGAATGACATGTCAACAGTAAAAAAATGGGTGTTTTGAGATAATACATCAGGAATATTTCGAAAAAATAAGCAAAGTTAATGAATGTTGTAAGTTGTAAGCCACCACCAGTTTGATGTTTTATGGAAATTTAATTTTAGGAATGATGGAAAACTTTAGAGAGGTCAAATTGTTCTTATTCTATAATGGAGGGTGGATTCATGTCCATTTCGGGTAGTGTTTGACAGCAAGGATATATGATAATGTTGGGTAGAGTCCTCATGGATGTCTGGGCATGGTGAGTTGAGATATTGATCGAGTATGATGTGAAAGTTCAGTTTAGGTTCTAATGGAATTTTTCCATAGTGGGGGTTTCAAACACAAAAATATGGTGGTGTTGATCTAAATTGAATAGTGGGGAGAACCATAATAGGCAAGGGGTTGTTCGACAACATGACAAGTGTTTCAAGTTGGATAGACTCGAGTAAGTACCATTCTAGTGTTTTTCCTTGACAATAGGAATTGGCTCAGACCTTGATTGGCTAAGTGACCTGAGTGTTTTGGTTGTTTTTTGGATGTTCAGTTATGGAATGGGACTATAATGCCTCAAGTTATGGATCGATTTAGGTTGGGAAATGTGGTAGGGAAAACTGTGTGTTTCTTCAGGTGGTATCAAGTTTGGGTCACCGTTGGAGTTTTGAAAATAGGAAAAGAATGGTCCCCTGTGATTTGGGCCATCACGAGTTGTTGATAGGATCAGATCAATGGGGTTCCTATTGGCTCTTCCACGATGGTTTGATGCTTCCTTGTGTTTAATTTTTAGGAAGATGTTTTTGAGGCTTCCCTATATAGTTCTTGTGGTTGATGTTTGGTATGAATTTGATTCATCCTCAGAGGATCATCCTATTCATTTTGTGGATCATAGTGAGAAAGCCTTATGGGGAAAATCATGCCTTTGGTTTGAGTTTTTGGAAGTAAGGTAATGTTCAGGAAGAGACTAAGGATAGAAATATGGATATATGGGCCTAGTGGCCTGATCTTTTTTACTTTGGAATATTAGTTATGTTTGAAAGTGTGGCTTTAGGATGAGCCATTATAAGGTGGGGAGGTTATAAGTTCTCAGATTTTATCGAGGTATGAACCTATTTAAATTTTGGTTTAAACCTCATAAATTTGGTTAATGTAATGTTTACTGAATGTATGTGGTGGATTAATGGTGTCTCGGGGGTTCGAGACATGAAAGAAATGGGAATTTGGACATCTTGTTCAAGTTTCATGGTTGGAACATGGTAAGAGGTTTCTGTGCACCCAAAATGTGCTAGAGAGGAGGTGGGGTGCACGGTTAGGTAAACTATGCAAAGGGGGAGGCAAAACCATGCGAACATGGACATAACCATTCTGCATAGTTGGTGCATGGTTTGTCAAATTGAGAGGGCTCCCCAAGTAATTGTACGACTTAGCACCCTCTTGGATAGAGGTTGGCATATAGTTGGTGCATGGTTTGGAAAACTGTGTGGCCAAACCATGCCCCCCATTAAAAATGGGTATTTTACCATTTTTCAACATTGGAATTTTAAGCTTTCTCACCATATTTCTCCCCTTATTTCGCCTCTATCAACCATAGTGATAAACCATTTAGACCAATACTTCCCAATGGTTGATATCCTTTAATTATAAGATGTTTGGAGCATTTTTGGGTTCCAATAAAGGCTTCGGGTGAGTCTAATGCTTATCTTTTCTCTCTTTTCCGGATTAAGGATTGTAGTTTTGTTCTTCTTCTTTTGAATCCTTAAAACCCTCTTTTTTTTCTAAATGATCTTAGGTTGGGGATACAGGGATAATTGAATCCCAATATATAGCTAAGGTCAAGTGAGTTTTCATCTATAAATTTGAGGTAGGTGGTATACAAGTTATATCCCATAGTCTTGATGTCGATTTTTGCTTGTGGATTTGTGTTATTGGTTTCTATTTATTGTGCATTTGATTCATTTAGTGATATTTGAAAAAATGGTTGGATAAATGATGAATTGAACCCCTCATGATCCTGGTGGGATGCATCGAGGATGATTAGAATAGTTTAGGGTGACCCATGGGGTGAAACAATATTCCCAAACATGGTAAAATATATTAAGAATAAAGTTGATTTGTGTGGAATTTGAGCCCATGGTAAATATGTTGACATGTTAGTTTTAATGATAAAGAGTCACTAAAGGTAATTTTGTCTAGTTTTTACCATGGAATAAGGGGTTTTTGGTTTAATGTTAATGAGTTAAATGAGTTATGGTTAATGAAGGGCAATTGGTTGATTTTCTAAGGAATGTGAATGATGAATGGGTAAATTGGGTTAAGTTATGTAAATTAGAATGTGTACATGGTTTAAGGCATATTAATTGATGAATGTGTTAAATGGGTTAATGAATGGAAATTATTGAATATGCTAAATGGATTAAGGTATGTGAAAGGGAATTTAGTTAAATGGTCTATGCAATGTAAATAGTAAATGGGCTAATG
This sequence comes from Viscum album, assembly GCA_963277665.1. Taxonomy (NCBI): domain Eukaryota; kingdom Viridiplantae; phylum Streptophyta; class Magnoliopsida; order Santalales; family Viscaceae; genus Viscum; species Viscum album. The sequence goes on along the minus strand of OY728121.1, from coordinate 1,068,280,962 downwards.
GGTTAGAGATTGATGATGGTTTACATGTTTAATGAATATGAAATGTGAATGGTGTTTATTTGGTTAACATGGATTTAAAATTAAATTGATATTAATGGTGTTTGATTGAAAATATGGAATAAGGGATAATTGGAATAATGTTAATGGGTTAATGATAAATGAATTGTAAATGGTAAATATATCATTAGGTTATGGAATGAGAATGATTTTTGTATTGAATGATTTATGAATAGTGATTTTAATTGTGTATGGTTGAATATGATTTGTAAAATGGTATAAGTGGTAAATAGTTAAATAAGAATGTGAACATGGATAGGTAGTTCTGGGGTATTATAATTGAGGATCTAAACCCATGGGTTGGGTTAGATTGAGGCTCTAAACCCCACCCAATTATGCACGAGTTAGGGAGGGGACTGATGCTCTATGCCCCTAACAGTTGCATTTGATGAGACTTCCTGGACTAAGGTTCCAAGGTAAGTGTGATGTAATTATTTATGAAATATTTATCCCTTGTGAGATAGGGAACTTGACTTATTCCCTTATGCATAGTAATTGACCAGATTAGGCTGTAGTGAAAATTATGTAAATTCCTAACCCATGGAACAAGTGATAACCATGGATTAAGTGATTAAAATGGTTAAATAGAATATGGATAAATACTAGAAACCGAGATGTATTTTTTACCTTGTGATTTATTTATTCCTTTAATGAAATATATATTATATTGGATGTTTTTTAGACACTTTTGGTGTTGTCCTACTAAGTTGTACTCACACCCTGCTTGGGCCGCCACTGTGTACCCGAGAAGATTTCATGGTTGCATTCGAGGAAAAGGGAAAATTCCCTATGATTGAAAGTTGAGTTGTGATTTGGATGTTTATGGATGAGGATCCAGACTTAGAGTTAGTACATGTTTTGGGGATTCAGCTGTTTTTCTTTATTTTGGGTGGTCTCCACTTTTTGCACTGTTAGCATGGCATGACATATTTATTGTTTGGTTGTGGTTTTTAAACTATTTGGGAAATGGTTGAAAATTCATGTTTCTATTTTGTTTTTTATCATTTACTTTATTTCACATCTTATCTTCTATGGATTACTCTAGTAAAGAGGGTATAGTCTTCCCATGTGACCCATTAGACCCTCACTACTAGTCAGAATCCTTTGGAATATAGGGAGGTGCACTTAAGGTCATGTGGAGACCCAGATCAGGCCACTGGTTTAGTTTATTATGGGTCAAATAATTTACATTTCTGGATTATGTGATCCAATATAAGTTGATTATAGTGCTCCAAGAATGAAAAATTCATCTTGAATACTCATCATTTGGAGAAAAAAGTTGAGTTTGTTGTGGAAATTGATTAAAAGATAAAATTATTCATGGAAAGTAAGTATATTTCCTTATTTTCTTATTCTAGGATGTAAATTAATTCCTCAAATTTAGGAAAATTATTTTGAAACAAATTTCTATTTGTTTAATTTTCTTACTAAGAAATAAATGTTATTTAAACCCATCATAGATTTACAGTTTTGTAATGGGTAACATTATCCTGACTATGTTCTATATCACTCTCTATCAGTTATTAGGAGTTAGGTTTTTCTTCCATATATATGTTTTCACAACCCACTAATGTTCTCATATTTGTAAACCTACTACGTGTTATTCCATATGACCTTCTTACATCCCTTTCTCTCTTTATAAGAGGAAGTTTTATATAATCTTTTTTCGATGTGGGTTTTTAAAAATGGTATTTTGAAAAATCAAACCTTGGTTACCAAACCTAAGTTAAAATTTCAAAGACACAATTTCTTAAAGGGGGAGAATGTAATAACTTGATATTTTAAAAATAAGTAATTTTTGATAGTGTACAAGATATACAACACTGATCTTAAACAAATAATGAATTATTATTATTTAAATATGACCATTATAACCTAACCATTAAATTAGAGATATTTAATAATATTAAACTCACTATAAAATATATAATGTTCCCAATCATTTATAATTTATTAATTAATTCTTTTCAAATAATCACTCAATTTTTAGTAAAGTTATTTTATTCTTCAAAAATACTTTTTCTTCAAAAATGGGTTTTATTGTTTTTTATGAGTGAATATTATAATTAATTTTTGAAAATTTTAGAAAATTAATTTGAAAAAATAAATTTAATATTTTAATTAAAAATTCAAAAATTCATCTTAAGATTAATTTTTGTGAATTTTTTGAAAAGACTGATTTTTCAGTGATTGGTGAAAAATACAAGTTTTTATTAAAAATTGTATTTTATTTTTAAGTATTTGAAAAGTCAAATTCCATTTTGGATTAGTTTTAAAATTTAATTAGTTCCATTGAATTTAAAATAATCCAATTATGGTTTTTCAATAGGATTTTATACATGAATTTAGTATAATTTTTTTTATATTTTAAAAGTTCATTTTTTTGAAAAATAATTTTTCATCATATTTTTCCGGTTTGATTTTAAATTAAATACTGAAAATTATGTGTTTTTAATTTTGAAAAAAATTATTTCATATTTTTAATCATATGGTCCAAATTTGGTAAATAGAGTAATTTTATTTTAGTCAAAATGAATAGTAATCTTAGTAATTTTTGTAACCTCGGTTAAGGGAAAATCAAGTAATTAAGTGTTAAAAATAAAATAATAAAAACTATAAAATTAACCAAAAACTTGAATAGATTTTATTATATGATTAAATTTCATCCTTAATCATCCAATATTTGGTTATATGACTATTTTTTACCTTTGGGTATGATTATGACATTTTTAATATTTTATGTAAAGAAAAGTAAAAAATGACGCACTTCTATTTTTAATAAAAATAATATTTTTAACATGGGGATTATTGGAGGATATATTAATTTATAAATATTAATTTTAAATATAAATGATTTATTTTTATCATGGAAATTTATTTTTAATTTTTAGTGAAGAAATAATTACCTTAAATTCTTACTCAACGTTGAAAGAGTAATTATTCAATTAATGGAAAAATTAAATAAATGATATTAAAAGTATTAAAGTGTTATAATTTGAGATAATTAATATGATCAACGAATTTTTATATATTATAATGAAATTTTAGGGTTGTTTTGAAACATTTGGTTCAAATTTTACTCGTTTTCTTGATGTTATTGAAGCTAAAGTAATGAATAGTTTTACAAATTGACATTATTGATATTTCATAATAAATAATATTTTATTAAATGATATAAAATTCATAAAAAAATATATTAAACCAAGTGTCTATTATATGGATTATAATATTAACCATGGTCTATTTATGGGCTGTTTTTCCATTTATAGTAACATCCTTCAACCTTAGAGTAAAAATCCTTATTGTTATTGTAAGTGTGAAAGTGGTTAATGAGGGGTTAAAACCAAATGACAAGGATAAAATCATATTTAAAACATGTAAAATTTTTATTTTAGAAGATTATTTAAACCCATAATCATCCTATATTTTAAATAAATCATTTGGATCCATTTTTTATTAAAAAATAATTTATTTTAATTTAATATTTAGAGAAATTCCAATATTTCCCATCCCCTCACTTATAAAAGGACATCTCTTATTATAATTAATTCACAATTAAAGGAACATTTGGTTCATACAATAAATTTAAAAATAACTTCTTATAATCTATCTCCTCATTTTAGAGTTCTTTTTTTTAAGTAGAACACCAACCTTAGAGGGCTTAAGGTTTTAATCAAAGGAGACTTTCCAAAGAAGAGGTAAATTTTTAACCACATGTTTTAATTTTATTTGTCATTATACATCCTTAAAATATTCATCATACATGATAAAATAAAAAATATTATACTACATATAATTATAATTTATTATGTTAATTTAATAACATATATCCACCTCCAACCTTCATCAAATGAGTGAGGAATTCATCGTTCATGTGTATGACAGACTACCACCTTGTGAAACGATGTAATTCTTTTTCCATAACCATATTTCAAGACTATTTTTAATGATGGAATTAATTATTATATATGATATTAATGACATATTTATAATTTATAAATCTAAAATGGAAATATATCATTTACTTTATTACCTTTCCATTCACTGAAAAATGATAACTGCGTTCATGCGTTTGTGTGGACTACCACCTCCACGAAGTGATGTGATTTGTTTTTCATCACCACATCACATGGATGATATATATAATTATATTTAAAGAAGTTATATTATATTTATGATATTATTATCATTCTATAAAGATAAAATAATACCCACATTCTTTCCATAATTATTATTGAAAAATGGAAGTGTTACTCATGCGTACGTACGACCTACCACCCCCATGATTGTAACATTACTCATTTTTCATAACTAGATTAAATGGTTGGTTTTAAAAGTATAATTTATATATAAAATTTATAATTTATTCATAATTATTATTTTGTATATGTTGGATTAATGGCCACTTTGACCATAATCAACATACCTAAGTCATTTTGGACTTATGAATCGAATATCATCAAAACAACCAACTTGAATTTAATTGATTAAGTAAATAAATATAATAAGGTAAGAGATAAAATAAAATGAATAATAATATTGAGAATATTTATTAAGTAAGTAAATAATTAACATATTTTTATTATTTATGAATATAAAGAATGTACGTGATGAGTCAAACTCAAGGTAAAAAACATTCTTTTAAAAATAATATATTAAAGTTTCCCTTTAAAATCTATTTTTTTCCATATACATATTTTTAAAGATATTTATGGATTTATATGAACATAAAATAATTATAAAATAAATTTTATGTCTCTTTTGAATTTATTTCAAATGTTTTCAAAAGTAATATTTTTACATAATGTTTTTATGTTCTTTACAAAAAGAGAAAAGGAATGTTCTATTTTAACATATATGATTGAAACGATATTTCTTGAAGATATAATTTTATTTAATTTTTGGATTCCTTTAAAATATTTCATGTTTTATTAAAAGAAAAACCCTCTTTCCATTTTATGGGAATTGTCATTTTGAAAATTGGGTTCTAAAGAAAAGGGATATATCAATATTCAAAAATGATTTATTATGGGTTAAAAGAACATTTTTACGATGAAAGATATTATGTATTCTATTATGATTCTTGGGAATTGTTTTTGAGGATGTGTCATTCAATTATAAACCAAGAATGGGTGAGCCCATCATATCTCTCCAATTCATTGGGTAATGGGTTGGAGTTAAGCAATTAGGTTTCTCCTAAGAGATTTTTGGAATATGCTATAATGGTTATTCCAAATATGGGACAAAGTTAACCAATTAGGTTTCTCCTACTATATTATGGGTATATATTGCGAGGTTTATTAAAATTGTAACTATGATTGTTATTATATGTGTAATCATGAAGGTTATCCCATTTTTATGAGTGATATTAAAATGTTTCCCCAAGTTTCCTAAATATTTTATATATTATTTCTATGAGTTTTAAAAGTCTAATTTGAGAAAAAAGTGTGTATTTTTCATGTGTAAATGATTTATTTATTAATATAAAAGATTAGTGTGATAAAGTTAATTATTTTATGGGATTTTATTTTTTTCACTAGGATAACAAATTTCATTCTTTTATCTCCCTTACTGATATTTTTATGCTTATCCCACATTCTAAAAAGTTTTTTCTTAGGGATTAAGGATGGGTAAGAGAATGGAAGGATTCAATATTTAAATCCATGAAGATTTTTTCATGAAAATAAATCATGTTTTTTTAAAGGTTTTATATTTTGGGGGAAATGGCTACTAATCAGAAGTTTCCACTTTGTAAAATATGGTTTTGTTATATAAGAGTTATGGAATAATTCTCTAAAACTCTAAACATAAAAGATATTTGGGTATGAAAAAAGTGAATTATTGTATAAATACAATATATTATGTGATTTTTAAGGCATAGTCCTTTTAGTAATGGATTGTTTGTAAAAAATACGACACTTTTTTTTCATGTAAAAATTGAAACCTTGTGAACAGTGTTTGAAGTGAATTCAAAAAATGATTTAAAGACAATCCAAAATAATAAGAAGATCATTTATGATCATATAAAGCTTATAGAAAGAGGAACACATAATCACTTCTATAATATATATCTCTTATTATATATTTTATTTACTTCTAAGTTGTTCATCTTGTACTTGTATATTTATTGAGGACAATCTTTTACACTAAACTAGAGATTACTCAGATACTCTCTACACTTTTATTTTATGTCTTCTATCCCATAGAAATATCTCATAACATTAATAAGTTCCATTATGTTCCTAAAAAAGGTTAAAGGAAAATAATTTAATTAAACATAAGGTTAACCATATTTTCATGAAAAGATCACATATGACATATATCATGAATTAATGCATAAACCATTAGGAAAGATAGGGACCACCTGCATCAAGATAGTGTTAACCCTTTAAGAAAAGATGGACCACCATCTCCTTAGCTCGTACAATCATATACCATCCCTGGAAAACATATTTAAGTCCCTGTACCCATAAATAATCCATTCAATTAATTATAAACCATCATAACTAATTTATAAAATTAATTCCATAATTTATTTCTCTAGGAATAATTGATGGATAACCCACTAGACAATGTAATGATGCCAAAATCCCATCTAATGGAATGAGGTCCATATATTACATATCATTGAGATAACTATTCATGAAATTCCTAACATTTTACATCGATCATCAATCAATTATTCAATCAATTCTCTTCCAATTTAATGAAAAACCCAAAAAATAATTAGGGCAGCAACTTAATGTAAATGAAATAGAACGATACCAAACATTATTCCACTATGATCAAGTGGAATCAACTATAAAATCCCTAAATTATATCTTTGTAATTAGAAGAGATGAAGGGAAGAGTATTGGAGAGGCTATGAGGGAGATAACCTACCTCAATCGGCACACCGAACAAGCTCTAGAATACCTAGATCAAAGAAGAGGATGGGTGAGTAAAAGAGGGAGTGAGTGAAACTCACCCCCTCTATACACCTATTGAGATAAGGGAAGCCAGAGTGGGTTCCAAAATTTAATTGGTGTGAAATTCCATTTTCGTACTTATTTTAAAAAGTTTCTCATATTTCCATCAGAACTCCTATAGACTACCAACAAAATTCCAGTGGCCGGGACAATGCCACAACGCCACTATCCTGACCACCAAAACTCTGATGGGATGCCACCAAGGTTCCAGTGGACTCTGGCTATCACCACATGGGACACCTCTATTACCTACTACATGATATTACACTCTATAACTTCTAGTCTTAATAACTGATATCCAAACCATCCTTTAAAAAATTTAAAACATGTCTAAAAACAATAATTCCCATTCTAAACTCAAAAATTCAAACAAACCCCCAGTTCCACACTCATTAGAATCTGGATCCCTTTAGTTCTACCAATAAAAATTTATTTATGGAGTTATAATCTTTACACCATAACACTTATCATCCCCAATAAGCCTCTATGTTCATATCTCAGGAACCAAATTAGTCATAGAAACTTGATGCACTACCTAAATTCATATCTCTCACTGGTTATAGTCATGTTAATATAAAACCTAAATCAATGAAACTACCTGAAACCCTAGGTGCATCATGCTATGATCCATTATAAAATATAATCATTTTCCAAACGATTCATTCAAATCCACATTAAATACATATATCTTGATTACTTGTGAAAAGTTCCATTAGATACCTAATTGCACTGACTGACCCTAAAATTCTAGATGGCTTGAGTACCATGAAACTATCCAATACACCGACTATAAAATGATACCACACCTTTGGGGACACTTGTGTATTCACAGTTTATTTATTTCATACACCAATGGTTGATATCACTGACTTAAACCAACTGTCACCCACTTGGTGACAAACCTGGGAACCTCCACACCCCTAACCAAAAACTTGCAACCTCCCCCCTGAGAATCGATCCAACTCAGAAAGTGTCACTATGTTATACAGGGAACCATATTTATTGTGAGTACTGATATTTATAGAAATATTCCTACAACTAATCAAAACACTAAATTTCCGTCAACCAGTTTTGGAATGCATGAACTGACCTACTCATCATGATCTGGTACCAAAATTTGGTGCTCTCCCACAAATCACACACACACATCTTGATTATATCCAATCACTAACATAGAACCCTTACCACTACCAGTCTAGGTCCACTGTATATGTCACAACTAAATGTCACCATACACCACCTAAATAGGGTTGAAAGATAATTAGTCTCAATAGTGGATCCCCACTATATAATTTTCCATCTTGTTAGTCCTACATGTCAATATTTACATATTACATAGCCAGACAAATGATAATATCCATAAGACCATGACATTACCATCCATAAAAAACCCACCCAAGATAATCACTCTAGATCCTTTTAAATCATGATGCTCCACAAAATCACTATCCAAAAACACCCAAAATCCACCATCACCTACTCAGTCTCATGGGATATAACCCCAAAACTAGTGATCTATTCCACTATTACCTGTCTAAAAAATGAATCACTATGATCTTGAGCTAGAAATATCCTCACCAAACTCTCTAACCTAGTCTATAAAATTTATCCCTAGAATGTAAAAACCCATGAAGTAGAATTCATTCATTGGTATTTAATATCCACGGAAAATCACATGCTATCAATCTATTCTAGGCCTTTATCAAAAAAATCTCTATTCCTATACCAAGACACCCACTCCTAGATATTAATCCTCATTGGTTACCCACATATCATAATAACCCCTAGAGGATCAGTATCACATTCCAAGATAACACCAACAATGCTTTGCCCAAGAAACACATCCCATAACACTCATATAAAGATAAAATGCAGTAGTAGGTAATACACCCCACAACTCCATTCCCACACAACAAGATAAGTATCTTACATCACTAGGGCCTAACTCTAGCCCAAACTACCCACTCTTGGGCTAGGTATCAAATAAATCTAGGGTTCACCTAATAAGGTACTAAAGATTAATTACACAATCAAAATATAATCCCAATTACACAGAACACCACTATCATGTTATATAGAAAAATTCTCTATAAAGCGATTCGAACACTTTAAATAACCAGACTCGATATTTTAATCAATGTGATCAATAAAAATAAAACAAATGAATGTCATATGAATCGTATTTATGGAATATGATACATGAATTCATGCCTCTTTCCACCCTGGACCAAGAGAAAAACCCAAAAATTAATAATCCCCAAAACAACATACTTGGCATAATCCTAACAGCTCAACTATAATAGTGAAATCCGAAAACAATAATCCCAACTCCTTGGTAACTTTTATTTTTACTAATTAAGGTTATATATAGGCATAAGACATATCTTCCATAAAAATATTAAAACAATCCTATCTGAATCTACTATTTCCAAAATAATAAGAGAAATAAAAATAGATCTCGAATACCACTTTGTAGCATACTTGATCCGGTTCACCTCCACTCTAATTTTATTGGGTGCCACATACCTTAAATATACCTCCCTGAATACTAGAGGATGATGAATAGTGTTGAGTTTTCATGAATGATCTTGGGGAGAATATACCCTCCAGTACCAATAATCATAAATAATAGTGGGAGAAAGATAAAATAAGTTACCACTAATAACCAGAAGGAAACAAAAAATAAAAATTACATGCAAATAATTAACAAATAAAAACTATTATGCTATAAAAGAATTAGTACCAATAATCTTATATGGGAATACATAAGAAAATTCACCCAAATGTTGACTATGTATAGTCTACCAAAAATAAGTACGCAAAATTAAATGAGTCTACAAGAAAATTGGTCCCTAATTACTGACTCAATTCCATATCCCAAATTTAACCAAGATATCCATCTCAACATCTTCCCTTGGGCCTCTTACCTACCGATTTTTCAATCATGATGTTTGATCGATTACCAAAGTACTACAACCACCCAAGTAGGGCATCAGTACAACTCAATATGCCACCATCAATAGTGTATCTAAGCATATCCAATAAGAAAGTCTATAAATAGATTTATATGAACATAAATAAAGGTAGAGTGACATTGGAAACAATATTAAATATGTCACACCCATGGGTGCTACATGGCCACCTTATTGGATGAATACCTGCCACATCCAATGTTGGGGTGTCTCTAAACATATCACATAACAATCAAATGGGAATATCATCCCATGTCAACATCAATGGGTATAATATACTATCATAGTATCATGACCAATTCATGGTAAATAAGTCCCAATTGCATAAAAATATACTGAGAATAATGTATCTAATATATCACATGTTTCAATACATGAGAAACATGTCCTGATAACAAACTAGGAATAGTGGGCATACCGTCCCAAGAAATCATATAAAAATATGAATCACATCCAGACTAAATCATCAAGAGGGGGAACAACATCCATAACTATACACATAAAATCAACTTGTAAAGAGGGAATCATGTCCCATAATGATCAATCTCACAAAGACATATCATCCCATTCCTTGGAACCATCACATCATGGATTGTCCATCCCACTTACATGGGAAATAATGAACTTTTGGGTATTTCATCCTAGGAATATTGTCCCCTTCCTTGGAAGTACCAAATCATTGAAAGTATATACAACTTCAAAGGTAAATAAGGAATTATTGGAAATTCCATCCTGGGAGTCTCATCCCCTTCCTTATAAGTATCATAACATGTGTAGTATATCCCAATTTCAAGGGAAATAAACAATATTTAAGCATTATTTACCATTACCAACATCATCCGAACCATGTGGGAAATACTTTCCATGACCTGGTCAGAATCATGTCCCAAAACTATGGAATAACAGCCTAAATCAATGATCCTTTCATAGTATGGACATAACATACTACAACAACATACCTTAAAGATATCAAGGTAGTTGAGCAATGCATCACAAGCCATAGAATATCCCATAATGGTCCTAACATCCTTGATCACATTATCATATGGTAAGTGGGTAATGAATCCCATACCATACATCACAATATCACATTAGGCATATCATCCCACACCTTAGGTGTTATCAAAACAAGTGGGAATTTTATTCCAGGCAATAGTTATAATAGGATGAATAGGGAGTTCATCCCACACTCGAATTACATATCAAACAAAGGCATCCCATCCCCCTCAAAACTATATACTTCAATTAGGAATAACATCCCAATACATAGTCATAACACATAAATAAATAGATTAATAAAATACATATAAGTAAGTCACAATTGGACTCACATAACATCCAACACTCCTTAAATTTAATCTATGTCGGTCATAACATGCCCAAACTACATTCATAGAAAAAATTAATGGATAAACCACTCAATTACCACATACCAGAAGGGTTTGGAACACTCACCCCATTCGTTAGTCACATAAGACAAAAGGATAATAAGGAATCATTAATTATACACTTGGGACAAGACTCATGTTGACCACATATAATCCACACATATCCTACTCAAGTGAGGCTATGGGAACCAAACCCATGTCCACTATGTCATGATCTATCGAGGAGACATATCCCCTAGTTCAATGTCCATCCTTCTGAATACTTAAATTTATACCCCATAGTATCAAGTAAGGAAAAATGGAAGGCCAAATAATTTCTTCTTATAGTATACACTAACTCTCAAGTGGTAAAGGAACTTTCAAAGTCATATATCACATTATATAACCTTGTTTATAAACCTCTCCCATTCCTAAGGGGGTAAAGGCACCTAGTCAAGGTCCTAGGAATCATAACATAACTAAATGGATTCCTTGTTGGTTCTTGAGTATAAATTAAAAAACACTATAATTCAAGATCATGACATTTAGTTTCAATTGAAATAATGAATAACATTCATAGGGTCTATCACATCCCTAACACAAGTCAAAAGAAAACAATTTAATTAAACCTAAGATAAACTACACATGGTTGGTGAGACAGTTTGTCACATCACATGAATTAATACATAAAATATCAAAAAATATTGGGACCACCTACCTCAAAATAGAGTTAACACCCTAATCAAATATTGGGAACCATTGAATAATCTCATTCAATCCCATACCATCCCGTTACCACATACTTGAGGCCCAAGATCCATTAAAAGTTTTTCTAATTAATTATTAAAATCACAATTAATTTATAAAATTAATTCCACAATTTATTTATTTAGAAGTAATTGATTTATAGATCACCAAACAATGTAAAGATACCCAAATACCATCCAATGAAATGTATTTCACACCCTACATATCATTGAGACTAATACCCATGAAATCCCCAACATCCAACATCTATGAATCAATATATAACATTATAATTTATTGTAAAACAAAAAAATAATTAGGTTAGTGACTTATCGGTAAAAAAATAGATAGTTACCATGTGTGACCACCACTTATAAGCCTCCTCTAGCCAAGCTATATAAAATCCCTATCATAAAAACTATATTCCACCATGTCATGATTAAATCAACTATAAAATACCTAAATCAAGTTTTCTGTAATTATAGGAGAGGAAGGGAAAATGAGAGGACATGTTAGGAGGGATAGAACCTACCTTAATTAGTATGACGAACAAGATTTATACCACCAAGATCAAAGAAGAGGAAGGGGGAGGAAAATAGGGAGGGGGTTAATATCACCCCCTCTATACGCCTTCTTAGATAAGGGAACCCTAAGTTGGTTACCAAATTTAATGGGAAAAAATTTCATTTTCTCTCTTATTTTTAAAAAGCTACCCAGACTGTCAATAGACTTCCAATGGCTAGGATAGTGGTGCAGAACCACTTCCTAGCCCACTGGAATTCCAATGGACTTCCACTAGGGTTCTAGTGGCTTATTTTACCACCTAAGACAAATCTATTACCCAAAATTCAATATTCCACATCATAAAATTTTCTTATAATAAACCATATAAAAAATATCATTCGAAACATTTAATACACATATAAAAATGCTAATTCCTAATAAAAACCCAAAAATTAAAACTGACCCCTGATTCCACATTCATTGAAACTAATCTACCTTCAGTTCTACCAAAATGGACCAACATGGGGTGTTAAAACCTCTCACCACAACACTTATTATCCTCAATAAGTCTCTATGTTTATCTCTCATGAACCACATTGGTTTCTTAAACCTGATGCATGGTTTGAGTTCATATCTCCCATTGGATATGGTTATGATGATACCACACCCAAGTTAATATGATTTACCAAGACCCTAAATGATTCATGAATAGACACATCATAAACATTGGTATTTTCTAAATTATGTATTTAGATTCATATCCAATCCATAATTATCGATTTCATGTGAAAATCACCAGCCAATACCTTATTGCACTGATAAAACCTAAAAGGCACGCTAACCTAAGCACTGTAACACTATCTAATCTACCCACTCCTCAAAAATTCTCCACCTTTAGTGACACCCATAGACTCCCAATTTTTTAACATCATACACCCACTGTTGGCATCACTAGCCCAAACTAGACCATCACTCACTTGATGATACACCTTGGCACCTCTAAGTTTCCCAGGCTCAAAATCATCCCCAAGACTTGATCTAACTCACAATGCCTCACTGCATCACACATGGAATTATAACCCTTGTGAGTATTGAAATCCATAGACTTATTCCTCTAACTCTTCAAAACCCCATATCTACACCATCCAGTTATCAAATGCATTAAACTTCCCACTCATCATGATTTGGTACAAAAAATTAGTGATATCCCATTATTTGAATATATATAAATATACACCTAGGAAACTTATATTCAAGCACCGATGTATAACCCTTACCACTATCATTCTAGGCCCACCATATACATCAAAACTAATGCTCACTATACACCACCCAAACAAGGGTCGAAGGGGAAGTAATCATAATGGTAGATCCCCACCATATAATTTTCTACCACATCAGTCCTACATACCAGTATTTATATATTAAATAATTAGTTGAATGTTGATACTCTAGAGACCATGATCATAAAATCCATATAAAACCCACTGAGTATCCTCATTCTAGAGCCTATTAAATCATAGTGCTCTACAAAATCTCTATCCAAAAAACTTAAAAAATACACTATAACCTACTTGTTCTTGATGGAAATGACCCCAAACCTATTGATCTCTTCTATTATCAAATGAATAAAACTCAAATCACTACAGTAATGATCTAAAAACATCTATACTAGGATCTCCATCCAAGTATATTTACTTTATGATATAAAGTTAAAAACCTATGATCTAACTTTTATTCTTTGGTCTTAAAAATCTAAAGAAACTCATGTGACATCTCCCCAATACCCAATGAGTACCCACATACTATTTTACCCCTCAAGTATCACTATAACATTCCAATATTACACTAATGATGCTACCCACAAGAAATACATTCCAACTCATTATCATAGAAAAATAAAAAGAAGTAGTAGGAAATATGTCTCACCACTCCATTCTTACCCCACAACATAAGGGTATCACATTAATAGGGTATAACTCTAGCCCAATCTACTCACTCTTTGTCTAGGTACTAGTTACATCCAATATTCACCTAATCAGTTACTAAATAGTAAAACAAATAAATAAAATATTATCCCAGGAATGAAATATATCACCATGAATTTATATATTAAAATTCTATATAAGTTTATACTAAGACATTAAATAAAAAAACCCCATACCCTAACAATGTTCTCAATTAAAAGTAATCACATGAATGTGATGTGAATCCTACATACTAAATATGATGCATGAAAACATGCCTCTTTCCACCCTAATCAAAAAGAAAAACCCATAAATCAATAATCCCAAAAACATCATAATTGGAATAATCAAAATAACTCAACTCATACAACAAAATCCCGACACAATAATGGAAACTCCACAGTAACTTGAATTTCCACTCATATAGGTGCTGAGCAGGCATAATACATAGTGTCCATCCCATGTTTCAACCAATACTACCTCAATATTCTATTTCAAAAATACTAATACAAATAAAAAAGGGATCAAATACCACATTGAAGCATCTCTAATCTAGTTCACCTCCAATGTGATCAAACATAGTGAAATATACCTCAGGCATACCTCCTTGTATATAAAAGGACACCAAGAAACAATGGGGGTATATGAATGATAATTGAGAGACAATACCCTCAGGTAACAATAATAATAAATAGCAATACAATAAAGATAAAATCATTCACTACATATAACCAAAATAAAGTAGACAACATAGATATATGTCACCAGTAAATAAATAATAACTTGAATACTATAACATAATGAGTACCAGTAATTTAATATAGTAATACATAAGTAGGTTCACCAAAAGTTTCAATTTGTGCATTCTATAAGAAAAAATTAAATAAAAATAAATGATTTCACTATAAAACTGGTTCGTGAGTCATGATCTGATTTATTGACTCTAACCAAGCTATCCAGCTTAACATCTAGTGTTAGGTTTAAAACTGAAGCCTTAATTATAGAAAGTAAACATTGAATTTTTATAAAGAAATAAATCAATTAAAATTTTAATATTCCATGTCACAAAAATTATTATTTGATAATATGAATATATATTTTGAACTTAATATGTTAAAATAATCCTAGAATTAATTTCTATAATTTTCCATTAGAAATAAATGTTTATGAACAATAAAAAATGTATTATTAACTATTAATAAATTTATTTATAATAATGTGTTATAATATTTAGGATTAAAAATTTATTTAATATCAATTTGGTATAAATAAAGATAATATTATTTAGAGGTAAAAGGGATATTTTTTAGATTTTTTTTTCATAAAATGGTTCATTTTTAAAAAGGCATATTGTCTATCCATTTTAATTAATAAAATTAATATTTAACGGTGAATTGTTTAAATGAAATTTATATATTATATATATAACTATATTAATTTTAATCCATATAATGATGTTTACTAGTCATATAGTTAATATAAGATCATCTTATTCTTGAAAAATACATTTCTTGAAAAATAGTTTTTCGATATGTTATGCAGGTTCACTTTTAAATTAAATTATGTTAATTCTATGAATTTAATTTAATAAAATAGATTCCATATTTTTAATTAGAATAATTAATATTATGTATTAAGGTCAAATTAATTTTTTGGTCATAATGAATAGTAAAAATAGTAAAAATTAATTACCACAGTTAAGGTTAAAATGTGTTTACCTTGGGGTTAATCAATAAATATAAGTGTAAAAATGACCTAAACACTTACTGAAACCCATTGGTTGGTTTTATTTAGACCATACCTTTATCCCCTTAAAATATGGATCAATAATTCTAAGAAAGTGACATGAAATTATTGAAAATATTTGAAAAAGTATAAGTGTCCCACTAACCTCAATTATAAAAGGGAACATCCTCCCCTAACTTATTCACACCTCTCAAGCCATTTAACTCAAAAAAACCCTACCAAAATATACCCCCAAAATCCTTATACACTTTCCATAGGTGATTTGTTTCCAAAAATACCAACCCTAGGGTCCTTAATAAGAGATCCAAAGAAGGTTTTTATAAGAGAAGGTAATTGTCTTCACCAATCTATTTTTTTTACTTATTATTTTACCAACTTCAATCATGTCTTAAAAAATCCAATATAATAACACCTATATCTCCAAAATAATGAGATTTTATTAAGTTGATGGAATGATATTTATCCATCTCCTTCTCTGTCAAATGGAAAAAAAAACCATCGCTCATGTGTACGGTGGACTATCGCCTCTCAAAAAAATGTTGTAACACCTTGAGTTTTTATGATTTTTTAGAAAAAATTTAATTTTTTCAATAGATTTCATTATACACAACACTAAGTTTAAATTAAATGCGACATACTGTTAAAATATTATTATTTAATATGATAGTTATCACTTAACTATTGGAAAATAGGTATGAATAATATTAACTAATTTATGAAAATATATGGTTTAAATACACACACATAATGAATTATTTGGTTACCAATTAATTAAAAATTAAAATTAAAACCATTTGAAAATAAAGGAAATCTTTTTATGGAAAACTATTTTTATGCGCACAAATGCTTTTTATCTCAATCAATTAAATAAATTACTTTTTTTGAATTATTTTAATGATATATATATATATATTTATATATTACACATTAAAATGTTTTAACATTCATCTTATGTTTTTTCAATATATGAGAGAAGAATAAATCAAATTTTACACTTAAAAATTATATTCTTCTAAAAAGCAGTTTTCTCACATTTTGTGCACTTATTTTAAAATTAATTGTTAACACTTTTAGAAAATTTATTTGAAAAAATGAACTTCATTTTTTAAATCATCTTTACAAAATTATCTTAGAGTTAATTTTTCATAATTTTCTAAAAAGATAAAATTTTCAATGAATAGTAAAAAATATGGGTTTTTATTATGAATTGTCTTTACATTTAATGAATTTAAAAAATTAATTTTTTTAATATGTATTTAAAGGTAATATTAGTTCAATTATATATTTATTAATCCAATTTATCACATTGGAATAAATTTCATATTGAATTTTGTTATTAAATTTTTTTATACTTATGAAATTTTTCTCATCGGAAAATCGTTTTTTCATCACGTGTGTGTGTTTAATTTTAAAAATTAAATTTCTAATTTATGTGATTAGAATTTGGGAAAATTTATTCCCTATTTTTTATAATAGTAATTAATATTATATAATAATGTAAACTTATTTTTTAGCCAAAATGAATTATAAAAATAGTAAAAATTTATTACTGAGGTTTTGGTTAAAACAGGTTTAACAGGGGGTTAAACTAAAAAGATAAGGGATAAAATAACTTAAAAACTTATAAAAATACCATTTATAGAAATAATTAGACATTATAACCCATAATATTTTTATAAATACCCATTTTGGAGCCTTTTAAATTGTGAAAAATATGGGTACACTTTATTCTTTTAAAAAATTCCAAGCGTGTCCTCTCCCCCACTTATAAAAGGCCACCCCTATCCTCTCCACTTCACAATTATAAAAACTTTTCTTTCGGAAAATAACTATCCAAATATATTAATAAATTCCATACACATATACTAGAGGCCTTATTTTTATGATTAAACCCTCCTAAAAAGGGTTTAGGTATAAACGTATAGAGGTTCTCTGAAGAAGAGGTAAAATTATTAAACTCATGTTTTTTGTTTTATTTCTTATTATAACTCATTAAAATGTTCTTCAAACAAGATTATATAATAGAATAATTATATCCTATATAATTATATTTTGTTATGTTAATGTAATGAACTGCATCTATCTCCTTTTCTATCAAGTGGGAAATGAAATTGTTGATCATGTGTATTGTAGAGTGCCGTCTCACAAACTAATGTAATTCATTTCATATCAACCCTATCATGGTTGGATATAATTATGGATTTAAAATATTTATATGATATTTATGACATAATTATAATTCTATAATTATAATATTACATATACCTTCTTTCATTTCATTTCTTGGGAATATGATAACATCACTCGTGTGTACGGTGGACTACTGCCTCACAAAGCGCTGTGACTCATTATTCACTTAATTGTTATGTGGAATTTAATAAGTGAAGGTTAAATAAAAATATATGATATATATGACATAAAAATAATTATATAAATTTAATATATTATTTATCTTTCTTTCATTTCATCCATTGAGAAAATGGAAACAATATTAATGCTTACGCACGACCTACAATCTCAATGAACACTATAATTCATTTACTATCTATAAATTTATTAGATTACTATAAATACATATATAATGAATATATATTATATTTATATTATGGTTAAAATTATATATATTATGTAACCATGATGAAATTAAGAGGACCAAAAATACTAAATCACAACATACATGAAAAAGAAAGCAATTATTACCCAAAACTTGATTTTAACAAGGAATTTTTAATAAATGCATAATAAATGGTTATAATTAAATAATATATGGTATTTTATATATATATATATATATATATATATAATTATGTTTATTTAATATATTTTTAATTAACCTATATTTATTATACATGAATCTCTAACATTTACGAAGGAAGTCGAGACTTAAGGTAAGAGATTTTTGTCACAATTTGTTTTCTATGGAATATAAATTATGTTATGCTCCTATATTATTTAATGAGGAATATATAAAACCAATTTGAGTTGTAATATAATGAATTTCTTATTCTCATGATATTTTAGGTTTCATTTAATGTTACTATTTCTTGGGGCTTATGATTTAAGGTTACCAAAGTCTTAGGGGTTTTGTGATACAATCTCATCATTTATTGGGATTGTTTATGTTTATGATTCCAATAATGAAATATTATTATATAACTCTCAAGAAACCCATGAATTTTATTATCCTATGGTTATTTCATGATAATTAATTTTTTCCTCATTTTACTCTATTTATGTACTCAAGATACTAAAAGAATATTTTTAAGAAAAAGTGGCTTTGTTTGTTCTTCGGTCAAAAACCATTTTTTATCCATATACCTGTTTTCTAAAAAATGTTTTAATGTTACTATATGACTATTTAAATTAATTTCTACCATTTTTTTACTTTTTAAAAAATATTTTAAAATAATCCTTACATCATTTTCTAAAACAAGGCCAGTTTGGAATATACTAAAAATGTGAAAGGAATATTTATTTTAATGTATATGACATGAATGTAATTTAATAACATAATGAACAATTAATGTTTTAAATATTTATTTATAAATTTTCAAGTTTATTTTAAAAAAAAATTATTTCCATAATATTTTATGAATTTCTAGTTTTAAAAATGTTATTTTCCAAGAAAGATTATTTTCCTCAAGAGATATTCAAAGTGATTTTACTTTCAAAATAATTTTCCATATAAGAAGAAATAATGTTATTTAAATTAATATTTATTGGGTATATGATCCAATGATACCATATTTATTATTTATTTGGATGATTTATGTCTATTATGACAAGTTTTTTATGAAACTCATTCCTTTTCCATAGGTTATACTATTATGAAATGTCTATGAAACCCATTTTATTTTCACAGGTTATGATATGATGAATGTTTTATTACATTATAGAACAAAAATTTATGAATTATGTGATGGGTGGTACTTATATCTCCCTAAAATTTATTGGGTAATGATGGATAACTCATGAGTTAATTATTTTTTGTGTGAACCAATTTTCATGTTCACGATGTTATGCGTGGACCTACTTTAATTTCAATATGATTAAGTATGGAATTAGTTTTTATATCCATTAGATTAAGTGAGGGCCTGGTTTTTATGTCCATAATATTAATAATGGGACTACTTTTTATTTCCATAATATTAATCACGGGTCTAGTTGCATGTATATAAGTTTATGTGAGGCCCTAATTTCATGCCCTTAATTTAATGAGTGAAAATATTTCTATTTATACTTGTTCACAATTTTATAAGCTTATGTGTATGCCAAAAATATATGAATTATGGATATGTTATGATCTCAGGGCTTATATACTTTGATTCCTTTATAATTCATGTCCTCTAAATGGAAATATTTATACCATAACTCAAGTTATGATCTATGATATGTGAGGTATGGTTTTAAAGTGTTAAGATCATGTTCTCATATCCTAACAGTCATGTTATTATTATGTGATAATTGATATATCCCCTGTTTACCCTTACCGATTACCTGAGATCAATCTTTATTATATTTTATTCCCTAGGTTATGAATAAAGTTTTTATATATGATAAGTCTATTAATGGTTCCAGATATGAATAAATTAGTCAGAGAAGATGTAGTTCACCTATGAATCAATTATTTATATTTTCGAGTTTTCAAAGGCACTAGACCTAAATGGTTTTAGCATGGATCATTATGTAATGTAATGAAAATTCATCTATTAAGATGTAATATCTATATATGAAAAGTGTGGGTTACTATAGTTTGTATCAAATAAAGGGTTAGTTAAACCTTTATAAACTATGATGAGAAAACATTTGTGAGAACCCCTATTAAAATCCTAATTATTAGAAAACATACTGAGTTATAGTAAAGAAAGAAGTGTGGTTTTAGTAGGAATATATCCCATTTTGGATATTACAAGTTGATGAGGTTCTGGAACAGATGTACCTGGGGGTAATAACTATGAAAAAAGCATGGTGAGCTTAACTTGAGCATTACTTGGTGCACAAAAATGATTCGTACTGCACACCTTGTTTGACACTTTTGGGATATATTCCTTGGTTAAATCACATTATATTTATGAAAAATCATGAATGATTTGAATAATGAACATGAATGAACTAGGTTAAAACTAAAGTGTCATAGATTGTGAACAAGGTTGACTAATTTATACATCTTGTAGGTGATTTTTTGTGATTATGTTGTTCCCCGTTATGATTATTATTGCTGACACTATGATTTTTGGTCCTATTCAATGGTTTGAATCCGAAGAAACCATGTTTATGTTGAGTTTGACAGGCAATTAAATGATTTTACTTTTGAGTAACCAACTTTTATGGGATATGGAATAAAAAATTTAATTAATATTATCACACAACTTTCTCAATATAAAATTCATGTTGAACATCCAAACAAGTAAAAGAAGGAACAAATTTCTATTGAATCCTTTATAAGGAAACAATCACCTTCTTTTAGTGGTTCTACTGATCCTATAGTTGTTGAGAAATGGATTAGTACCATTGAAAACATATTTTCCATTATCCAGTGTTCAGAGCATAAAAATTCATTTTGGTTTTCTATCATTTGGAAGGAGAATCAGATCAATGGTGGACTATTATCAAGAATATGATTCAACAAGATGAAATTGAATCCATGGAATGAGACGAGATTAAGAACTTATTTTTCAATAATCAATTTACTTATATTTTTCTAACAAAAATGGAGAAGTAATTCAATGAGTTAAAGTATAAGGATGATGAATTCATTGGTACCTATGTGGAAATTTTTACAAGACTTGTGAGGTACACTTTTGGTATAATCATCCAACCTAAATATAAGGTTGATCGACTATTCAATGGATCAAAACTAAGTATTTGAAGGGATTTGTACATAATTAAATTCAGGTAAAAAATGGATAAGGAATTAATTAAGTTAAATTATAAGTATGATAAATCCATTGGTACCTATGTGGTGAGTTTTACAAGACTTGTGAGGTATGCTTTTGGTATTATCATCTAACCTAAATATAAGGTTGATCGATTATTCAATTGATTTAAACCAAGTATTTTAAGGGAGGTGTATATAAGGTAATTAATTAGATATAAGGAAAATTTTTATTGTGCTATCAAGAAAGAAATGGAGATTAGGTTTACCCATCAATCACATGCTTTTGATAAGAAAAGAAATATGCAATTCAAAGAAAACTCTAAAAAACATGGATAAAATATGATGAGTTTTCCTTCATGCTCAAAGTGTGGAAGAAAACATGGAGTAATTAGGAATGAAGGTTATCAAGCAATTTATTACCAATGTGATGGAAAAAATTTAGATAATGTTTCGAATAAAGATAAATCTCCACATAATGCACCACCGAAACTCTAGTGTTTGAAATGGAAGGAGTATGTAAATTATACTAACCAGTGCCCAAATCTGAAGGTTGATGATGATAATCAATTTTAGAAACATCTTAAGATGAGAGTAAAAGGTAAATATATTGAGATCAATATTTTAGATGATGGGCGTGAAGACTATGTGGTTAAAGGTACATTTACCATCCACTCTAGAACTACTAATGTATTATTTGACTTTATACATGCCCACTCTTTTTATATCTAAATAATTTTACAAGGGTATAAAAATTCCTCCCCAATGATTAGATGTTAAATTAGTAATGGAAACCCCTAATGGTACAATGATCACATCAAAAGACTATGATTATTTTTCAATTTATGTTTGTGGGAACATGCTTCCTGTAAATCTTGTTATTCTCCCTCTAGTTAAATTTAATGTTGTCATAGGAATGGATTCCATTTAACTACATAAATCCCATATCAATTACCAATTAAGGTAATCCATGTTTTATATTCCAAACCAACCTATTATTGTCTATCAGTGAAATGATAAATATGAACTTCTGATGGAAATAAAATCAATTTTATGTGTTTTTATTCCTATAAAAAAGGGGTGTTTAACTCAGATGGTTGGGGAGAAACTCCACATAGATTATATTCTTATTGAAAAAGAGTTAATTAATATTTTTTCAGAATAGTTGACTAGTTTTCCACCAAAATGTTAATTTCATTTATAAATATAACTCATACCTAGTACCACATCTATTTCAAATACTCTATGTAGAATGACTCTGATTAAGTTAAAAAAATTGAAGGATAAACACCAAGAGAACCATGAAAAGAGAGTTGTTTGTAAGAGTGTGCCACCTTGAGGTTCACTATTTCTATTTTTTAAAAAGAAATATGGATCAATTTGACTCTTCACTGAGTATAAGAATATGTACAAGATCACGATCAAGAACAATATCCTCTACCCCGAATTGATGACCGATTTGATAAAATGCATGGAGTTTAATACAATTCAAAGATTGACATTCATTATGGATATCATCAATTGAGGATTAATGTAGAGGATACACCCAAGATATTATTATATACAATGTATAGACACTATGAGTTTATAATGATTCCATTTGGTCTTACTAATGCTCTATCTTCACGGGCTTACTAAATAAATTCTTTAGAGATTACCTTGATTATTTTATTGTGGTATTTATAGAATATATTCTCATTTATTGAAAGGGAATGGAAGAACATGAAGATCACTTAAAAATTGTAATAAAAACCCTAAGAAAGGTGAAACTGTATAAAAAATTTACAAAGTGTGAGTTTTTCATACAAAAGGTTTCATTTTTGGGTTATATAATCTCAAGAGAGTGTATATTGGTAGATTTATCAAAGATGGAGACTATTTAATGTTGGTCCAGAATATACATGGTGACTAAGATCCATAGTTTTCTTGGTTTAAATAGATATTATCGATATTTTTTTTGAGAATTTATCAAGACTATCTAATCAACTCACCAAGTTAAGTTGGAAGGGATCCATGTTCCTTTGGATAGATGAATGTGAGATAAATTTCAAGAAACTGAAGAGAAGATTAGCTAGTTAACCTATTCTTACATTACCCTAAAATGGAGACGGATTTTAATCTATAGTGATTCATCCAAGAAGATATTAATAATCATTCTCATGAAGAATGACATGGTTATAGCTTATGCCTCATGACAATTGAAGGTTCATGAGAAAAATTACCCATCTCATGATTTGGAATTATCTATAGTAATTTTATAAATTAAAGATATGGAAACATTATATTTACTGAGAAAAGTTTGATAAATATACCAATCATAAAATTTTAAAGTATATATTAACACAAAAGGAGTTGAATATATACTAGAGAATATGGTTGGAGTTGATTAAAGGTTATGACTGCTCAATACATTCCCACCTTGGGAAAGTGAACAAGGTGTTTTATTCTTTGAGTTAAATAGATCATTTTAGTTTATCCATGATGAGGATAAAAAAAGATCCAATATTTATAGATTTACAAAGGATAGATCTTGAAATATTTAAGGAAGGTGAAAATATTATATTTTTAAAATAAATTTTCAATCATCTATCCATGTGAGGATAAAAGAGGCATATAAGGATGATATGGAGATAAAAAATAAGGTGAGAGATGTTCTTGAGTTTAACCTTGATCATGATGGAATGATAATATTTAGGAACCATGTATGTTTTCTATCTATACCAAATTTGAAGAAAGATATTCTAGAGGAAGCTTATAGTTATTCATTCTCTATTCTTCTTAGAAGTACAAATATGTATAGCGATCTAAAAGAGTATTTATAATAGGATATAATGAAGAGAGACATTGAAGAGTTTTTATCTTGGTGAGTTGTATGTCAAAAAGTTAAGAATGAGAGAGAAAATTCTAAGGGTCTATTACAACCATTACCCATACCAAAATGGAAATGGGAAAATATCACCATGGATTTTATCATTGGACTTCCCAAAACATCTAAAGGGAATAATGATATATGGGTTGTAGTTGATCAAATTATAAATTAAACACACTTCATAACTATAAGAGAATATTATTCTTTGGATTATCTTTCCAGAATATACATTAAGTGGTATGGTTTAATTGATTACCACATTCAATTATATCTGATTGGGATCTGAGGTTTACCTTGAATTTTTGGAGAAGTCTTCAGCAAGATCTTGATACATATTTGAGTTTCAACATTGTGTATAATCCTTAGATAGATGTTATATTTTAGATAAAAATTAAAACATTATAGGAAATTATTAGATATTATTATATTGATTTAAATGGTTATTGGGATTAACACCTTCCTATAGTTGATTTTTCTTACAACAATACCTTTCACTCAATCATTCATATAGATCATTTTGAAGCCCTCTTTAGAAATAAGTGTAGAACTCAAATGTGTTAGGATGAAGTTAAAAAAAGAAATATATTGAGACCTGATTTAGATAAATAAAGGGAAGATAAGGTCAGATCCATTAAACAACACACAAGGGCGTCATAAAGTTGGTAAAAAGTCATGTTAACCGTCACGGGTGTGATATAGAATTTGATGTTGTTGAAAATGTGTTACTAAAAATTTTTCCAAGGAATAATTTAATGAGATTTAGAAATAAAGGAAAAATAATACCAAGGTATATTGGTC
Source organism: Viscum album (assembly GCA_963277665.1). NCBI lineage: Eukaryota > Viridiplantae > Streptophyta > Magnoliopsida > Santalales > Viscaceae > Viscum > Viscum album. The sequence continues at coordinate 1,068,255,092 of OY728121.1, read as the reverse complement.
CCTTTGAAATTATTGATCATATTGGGACCATATATTACTATTTGTCCCTTCCACCAAACCTCTCCCAGGTTCACAATGTGTTCCATGCATCTCTCCTAAGGAAGTACATACATGATCTTTCACATATACTAAACTCAAAGGTCATACCACCAGAGTATGATCTTACATATGAGGAACAACAAGTGGAGATTATAGATCATAGAGAGAAAGTTATATGAAAAATACCACTCATCTGATCAATTTTTTTAGAAACCATTGGCCTATGGAAGCTACGTGGGATCCTATGAGGTAGAAGTATCCTCATTTTTTTTGTATCAAAGTGATGAATTTTGAGGAAAAATTAAATTTATGGGGGGTATAATAAAACACCCTGAGTTTTTAGGAAATATTTTATTTGAATAAATTTAATTTATTCGATAGCTTGCATTACACACAACACCAAGTTTAAACAAAATGTAAAAAGTATTAAAATATTATTATTTAATAATATACTTATCGCCTAGCTGTTAGAATGGAGATTCTGAATAATATTAACTGAATTATGAAAATATATGGTTTAAACACACATATATAATTAATTATTTGATTATTAATTAATTATAAATGAAAATAAACCCATTTTAAAATAAAGGAAATCTTTTTCCAAAAACTATTTTTATGCGCATTTTTTTTATCTCAATAAATTAAATAAATAAATTTTGGTGAATAAATTAAATTAAATTTATATATTATATATTAATAATTTTTTTAACATTAATCTTTTGTATTTTCTATGTATTAGATAAGAATAAATCCAATTTTTACGCTTAAAAATTGTATTTTTCTGAAAAGAAGTTTTATCGCATTTTGTACACTTATTTTAAAATTATTTTTTTATACTTTTAGAAAATTTATTTTATAAAATGAAAATAATTTTTGAAATCATAATTTTAAAATTACCATAGAGTGAATTTTTGATAATTTTCAAAAAATAATTTTTTTAAGTGAATAGTGAAAAATACAGGTTTTTATTAAGAGTTGTCTATTTGTTTAAAGCATTTAAAAAATTCAAAAATATTTTAATATGGTTTTAAAAGAGAAATTAGTACAATAATATATTTATTAAACCAATTTAGGTCATTTTAATTAATTTAATATTGAATTTTGATATTAAAATTTTCTATACTTATGAAAAATATTCTCTTTGGAAAACCGTTTTTTCCTCACTTTTTCAGATTTAATTTAAAGATAATTTTTTTTCTATTTTATGAATGGAATTTTTAAAAATGGATTAAATATTTTTTATTATCATAATTAATATTATACAATAAGGTTGACATAATTTTTGGTCAAAATGAATAGTAAAAATAGTAAAAGATAATTACTGTAGTTATGGTTAAAATAGATTTGCAAGGGGGTTAAACTAAAAAGATAAGGGGTAAAATGAACTTGAAACTTGTAAAAACACAATTTTATGTAAATATGTAAACCTTAAAACATATAAGGTTTGATAATGAACCATTTTTTAGCCTTGTGTCTTGTGAAAAACATGGGAATACTTTATTTATTTCAAAAAATTTAAGTGTGTCTTATCCCCCACTTATGAAAGGCCACCCCTTATCCTCTCTTATTCACAATTAAAAATCCCTTTTCACCCAAGAAATATCCAAATATATCCCTTAATTATTTTCCTAAATCCTATATTACTTTCTTGATTAGGAAAACCTCCTAATAAGGCTTTAGGTATAAAATTAAAGAGGTTCTCCGAAGAAGAGGTAAAATTCTTAAACTTGTGTTTTCATTTTATTTCTTCCTCAAACTCCATAAAATATTATTCAACCATGATGATATAAAAAAATAATTATATAAAAAATAATTATATAATATTATGTTAATTTCATGACCTAAATCTATATCTTCTTCCATTAATTTGCAAACGAAACCGTCAAGCGTGTATACAACGAACCACCGCCTCGCAAATTGATATATTTTATTTTCCATCACCACATATCATAGATGGATATAGTGATGGATTTGAAAAAATTATATGATATTTATAACGTTATTATACTTATATAACTATAATATTATATATACCTTTTTACTTTCCATTCCATAGGAATACAATAACATTGCTCATGTGTACGGAGGACCACCGTCTCGCAAAGAGATATGATTCATTCTTCACTTAAGATTTACAAGGAAGGTAAAAAGGAAATGTTTAATTAAAATATATTATATATATATGAAATAAAAATTATTCTATAAATTTAATATATTATCTACCTTTCTTTAATTTCATCCATCGATAAAATGGAAGCAATGTTCATGCGTACGTATAACCTACCGTCTCTATGAATGGTGTAATTCATATTCCATCTCTAAATATTTTGGATTACAATAAATACATATATAATGAATATATATGATATTTATATCATGTTTAACATTATATATATGATTTAACCATGATCAAATTAATATTAATGAAAATACCAAATCAAAATATACTTGAAAAACAAAGCAGTTAGTACCCAAAACATGATTTTAACAAGGATTTATTAATAAAAGGGTAATAAAAGGTCACAAGTAAATCATATATGGTATGATATATATATATTTATGGTTTTATAATATATTTACAATAAAAATTAATTTATTATATATGAGGTTATAATCTGTATGAAGGAATTTTAGAGTTAATGTAAGAGATTTTTGTCTCAATTTATCTTCTTTGGGACATATGTTATGTTATGCACCAAGATTATTTTATGAGGTGTATATACATCCCATTGGACATGTAATATCATTATTTTTTTTATTCTCATTACATTTTGAGTTTCATTTAATGTTATTCTTTCATGGGGCTTATGATGCAATGCCACCAAAGCATCAAGGGTTTTATGATACAATCTCATTATTTAACAGGATTGTTTATATTTATGACTACAATGATGAAATATTATGATCTAAATATCTAGAAACAAATTAATTTTATTCTAATATATTTCTTTCATTAAAATAAAATTTTTACCTATATTTTCCTCTCTTTATTTACTCAATAGACCAAAATAATGTATTTAAGAAAAACCCACTTTGTTTCTCTATTTAGTCAAAACCCCTTTTATTCCATATCCATGTTTTTGAAAAAATGTTTTCAAGAATGTTTTAATTTTACTATATTATTTTTTAAATTAATTTTTAACCTTGTTTTATGTTTTACAAATTGTTTTAAAAGGAATCTTCATGTCATTTTCTAAAAAATTTCTATTTGGATTTTAACAAAAATGTGAAAGGAATATTTCATTTAATGTGAATGACATGAATAGAATTTCATTACATCATTAACAGTCAATATATAAAATATTATTTTATAAACTTTCAAGGTTATTTTCAAATAGAATGATTTCTAAAAATATTTAATGAAATTATAGTTTAGAAAAGGTGATTTTCAAATAAATTTCATTTTCCTCAATAAATGTTCCAAGTGATTTTACATTCAAAATCATTTTCTAACTATTATGGAATCATTCTATGTTACTTAATATTGACTAGGGATATGATCTAATGATACCATATCTATTATTTATTAGGATGGTTTATGTTTATGATTACAATAAGATTATGAAACCTGTTCCTTTTCCATGGGTTATACTATGATGAAATGTTTATGAAACCCATTTTATTTTTACAAGTTATGATATGATGAATATTTTATGATGTCATAGAACAAAAATGTATGGATTGTGTGACATGTGGGACATATATTTCCCTCCAATTCATCAGGTAATTATGGATAACTCATGAATTAATTATGTTATGTGTGAAATTATTTTCATGTTCACAATGTTATGTGTGGACCTGATTTCATGTCCATAAGATTATGCATGGGCCTGGTTTTCATGTCTATAAGATAAATCATGGTTCTAGTTTTCCTGTCCATAATATTAATCATAGGCATGGTTTTTATTTCCATAATATTACACATGTGAATGGTTGAATGTCAATATGTTTATGTGAGGACCTGATTCCATGTCCTTAACTTAATGAGCGAACCTTTTTCTATTTATATGTGTTTAAAATGTTATAAGCTTGTTGTTGGATTGAAATGTAAATGAATATGGAAAACTAATGGGGGGGGGGTGAATTTTAATTTTAAAAACTTTGATTTTTAATCTTAAAATAATTTAGTTTAAAAGAGTTTAAACTAATTTAATTCCCAAAAACTATTAAGAGTTTAAATAAAAATTGAACTGGGCCTTGGGTCCAATTATAAAGATATCATAATCAGGTTGATTTCAATATGTACTCCACATGTCATATTAAAATACAATCTTAGTCACAGTAAGCATGGTAAGTATCGTAACCAAAATGGTTAAAATGATTAGAGTAAAACAAAAATTAATGATTCAATAATAAAGTGTTTAAAATCATACTGAGTAATTAAAGTAATCATAATTACAAAAATTGTAATTGAAAATTATTAAAAATTTATCCTAATCACAAAATATAGAATAAAAATATGAATGAAAAAATATTTCAATTTCTATTATAATTGTAGAGAAAATGAAATACAAGTAGATGAATACAATTAATTTAACCCAAAGAGAGGGGTATTCAATAAAATAGGATAAAGGTACCTTGATTTATACTTTCAAGAAATTCCGTCTTATCCACACCAGGGTAAGCCCTCGATATGATGATAGTATTTAGTTTGTTTGCTTATCCCGGGCATCCCTCGATCAAGAAGGTGATTGAAACCTCTATCTTCCTAGTCTTAGAAGCCCTCAATCCACAAAATATCAGCACAATTCTTTCTTACTATCCCTAAAATACTATGATTATATTAAAAAACAATCAGTGTCACATAAAGAAAAATAAACTCTTGAGTGTCACAAGTATAAGGAACAATCAGTTCACAACTTGTAAACTTTAGAGTTTTTACATGTTGAAAATTTATTATAGTTCCGCACAGTGTCTCAAAATCATCTATCTAATTATTTCAAATGACCTAGTATTTATAATCCTTCGTCCCAACGATCATCTTGATCTCCAATGGTCATATTTTATCCTAAATTGTAACATCCCAGGTAAATAAAGAATAAAGAATTTTCATATTTATTAATATTTACAAATTAAATATTAATTTTAATTAAAAGGGGTTTCTACTTTCGATAGCGTACTCGATACACAACGATGAGTTTCTTTGAAAACTTACGTTGCACACAAGTAATAAAATAATATTATTTTAAATGTTAGTTAACAAGTAGCCATTGTACTGGCGGGAATGGATAGAAATAACTAAAATATGATTATATATGTTTTTAAATGTTTTTACACTTACCCAATAAAAGATAAAGGCTTAAAATACGGAAAGAGTTCAATTTTAGGCATTTATACCCTAATTTTCACGAAAGGTCCACTTATCACCTTTTGACGGAGAACCGTCATTAAATATAGTTTTGATCAATCTTATAAATTATATTGGACCAAATATAACTCTTCTTTATAATCATGACATCAAAATTTACTTTGTGTAAATTTTTGGTACCTTTCTGATAAAGTTCATTTTTTTAATGAATAGTGTAAAATGTTATATTTTAATTCAAAAACTCTTTTTAATATAATTTATTTATATGATTAGATTATATTTTGAATTGGTTTTAAAGTGAAATTAGAAAATATTTTTACCATTAAATCCAATAGTGGTCGTTGGAATTAATTTCACTTTGGAATCAGACTTAAACTAGTGTCAATCTTTTGATACTTATTGTTTCATAAAAACACGCAATTTGCTCTGACAGCGGGAATTAATTATTAAATTAATTAATGTGACTTATATGTTTTTAATTTTGTAAAATAGACTTCATTTTTGAATTCGTAATATCAAATATAGCTTAGGGTGAATTTTTGGTAATTTTCTGAAAAACTTCAATTTTTGATGAATAGTGAAACCACTAAGTGGTACTTATAAAGACTGATTTTCCATTTAAATGAAATTTTGCCATCATTGTGTTTTGAATTTCAAAAATCCGACATACATGGTTGTCATTAAGAAGTAAAATGTGGTTCAATGAGATTATAATAATTTTTTGGTGAATAGTAACTTATTAAGTTCTTAATCGCGATAAGTGGTAATTAGTGTAGTTTAAGGTATAAATAATGCTTTAATAATATGAAATGACCTAGACACATGTCCTACCCTCATTGGTTGTGTCATGGCCGACCAAGACAAGCCATGGGTCAACTTGGGGACCCCATGGAGACAATTTGGTTGGGAAATGACATAAATAACTTTTTATTTAATGTAAAAGTAAAAATGACACAAACATGATATGTTTTACTAAAAATTTTTTTAAATGAGGTTATACAAGTCAGATTTTTGATTATAAATAGTCATTGGAAATATAAAACGATTTAATACATCATAGTATTTTTTTTATAATTTTTAGACTTTAGATAAATTAATTTATTTATGACATAATAATGATGCAGCGATGACATCATTATTTGACGATTTAAATAAAATGGAAAGATAATGTAAAATCTATAAACTACACATGTCCAAAACTTATTGGATGGGTGGATTTAGAAACATTATCACCTTATCCACGAATTATTTCAGTGTGGGACCTTTTAAAACCGAAACACATTTTCAAATAAAGTAATATTTCTTTACTTTCCAAAAGTGCCCCTCCTCTCCTCTTATAAAAGGCCCCCACCTCTACCTAATTTCACACACTCCTCAAGCCTTTGGCTCGGCCAACCCCTGCCCATTTACTCTCTCCACATCCCTCTTCTCATCCTAGAGGATTCCATTTGGGAATAATCCTTTCAAAGGAAGCCTTTAGGCTCAAATCAAAAGGAGTTACACTTTTAAAGGTAATTCATTCTCTCATGTTCATTTGTTTTATTTTGCTTCTCCAACCCCCTAAACTCTTTTTATTTACTTATTTTGTAAAAACACCAGTATCTTCAATATACTAGGATGTTGTTATAAGATATATTTGAGCTACACTCTCACACAACTACATCAAATGGTTAAAGAACATACGGTTTCCGTGGATGACGAAATTCTGCCTCCCAAAACGATGATTGTTCAATACTCATTTAACACCTTCAAAGGTGGCCATTATGATGTCACTATTTTTATATATGATATATGATATGTTTATGTTTTCCTTAAGCTTCTGTTTTTTTCATTTTGGGCATACCTTTATGGTTTCCATTATGGGTAAACACGATATCTTCATTTAAGGAAGTGCGGACTACCGCCCCCTCAAAGTGATGTGATTCGTTAATGCCATATGTGGGACGTGTAAAGGATGGATTTAAAGTTATTATATATGATGTTATACTGGAATTATAATATACCTCTATATCATTATTATTTATTTCCATTAAAGTATGAGATAGAAATGAAAGTAGCGTTCATGCGTACGTACGGCTTACCGTCTCCATGAACGGTGCATTTCATTTCTTATCCCCAAATGTAATGTACTATTAGAAGTACATGTATATAATGGATATATATAATTAATGATATATATAAATGATTAATATAATTCTTGAATTAAAATATACATACCTCTCATTTAGTTTTAATTCCATTAATATGACAAAGAAATGAAAGTAGCGTTCATGCGTACGTACGACTTACCGTCTCCATGAACGGTGCATTTCATTTCTTACCCCTAAATGATTATGTAATATTATAAATACATGTATATTCTAGATATATATGATACATATTATATCCAAATCGGGAATTTCATTTTGGATATAAAGAACCTTTGACCACACGAACAACATGTAATTGTTAGAAGTCCACTTTCGACTTAAGAACCAAATATTGAGAAAACAAACATTATTAACATAAATGGTTACATAATGTTTATAACATGGCAATAAGTGATATAAAAGGAATAATGATCTTTAAAAAGGTTCTTAATCAAGTATAAATTAACTCAAGTTTATTATTCAGGACGTTAAAGAACGATCGAGTCAAGTCGGACCCGAGGTAAGGGACTTCGTCTCAATCTCCTTTCATTGAGGCATATTTCGTTTTATACACAACTTTCTTTTATACGGTGTATAAACCCATTTGACTTTTATTTTTATACAAAATGAATCTTTTTCTACGAAGCGTTTTATAAAACGACAAAAAGGAATGTTTTTTTAACGTACGCGGCGACAACGACCTTTTCCGCCGCCGCGAGTATTATTTGGTCTTTGGCTTTCTCAACAAGCCGTAATGTTTTTAGAATAAAATAAATACCATATACTCTTTTATGTATTTTGGTATTGAAAATGGTTTTGAAAAAGGATTCTATTATGTCAATATATTTATGATATATTGTGATTGAAATGTGGAAATGTTATCTTTCCTTTATATTGGTTTTATGTTTTATGATTTTATATTGGTACTTGGACATTTTAACGGGTGGTTACGTTATAAACCATATGACAGGTGGTGCCGTGAATACCAGGACGAGTGGTTACGTTATAACCTCCAATGCATTGGGTATGGAAGTCGGCCGTATGGCTATTCCATTAAGTATGTATGGAAATTGGCCGTATGGCTATTCCATTAAGTGATATGTGTGGAAGTCGACCTTATGGTTATTCCACTTAAGTATGTTTATGTCCCAAGTTACCTTTATATATGTTATGTGTTCTTTTTATGGATTTTATGGTAATCCTTTGGTTACAAAAAGGTAAGTAATGATACTTTATTCAGTGAAGAGTTTTTACTACTTCATGAAGGTGAAGGTATTACTTTGATAGAGTATATATGGTTTATTTGATGTTTGAAAAACTAACAGTTTTCATTCTTTCTGTATCCCTTACTGAGCTTTTTATGCTCACCCCAGGTTTTTTTTGAAATGTTTTCACAGGACTTAATGTGGAATAAGGTCAAGGATGGGATCAAGGGAATGTCATCCTATATAAAACATGGAACTAGACACGTTTCTTTTTAAGAGTTTTTTTTATTATGGAAACTTAGTAGAAGTGACTACTTTGTAATCTTTTGAGATGTAATAGTTATGTTCTAATTCTCTAAAACTCTAAACCTGAAAAGATCCTCAACGTGAATTATTCATTTAATTCAATATTAAGTAAGGTTTAAGGCCGGGGCCTTATAGTTGGTATCAAAGGTCGGTTTAGACAACTTTAGGAGTTAGAAAAGTGTTAAATTATAATATGATTGAAATGATATAGCATTTACGGATTTCCATGTTGCTTCGCCTAAGATATTTCTGTGTTCAGAATGGTTTTCCACAGAGGAAACAAAGCAGCTATGTTGGGACGACATCAAGAGAAAGATAACCTTCCAAATCAGCAACCTGAGATGGTCAGAATCGGAACTGAACAGTTTGTTGCAGTGATGGAACAGTTGACTCAGGCTATAAATGGTGGTGGTATCCATGCACGAGATCAGCCAGATCAACCGCAGAGGAAAATGTCAGTGGTGGAACATTTCATGAGGCAACATCCCCCATCATTCAGAGGATCATCTGACCCTGTGCAAGCTGAAGGGTGGATTAAAGCACTGGAGAAGATTTTTGATGTCATGGGGTGTTCAGAACATCGAAAGGTTAGTCTTTCTGTTTACCGTTTTGAAGGTGAAGCTGATCAGTGGTGGTCGATGGTGAAAAATATAAGGGATAGTGATGAGATTGAGGATCTTCACTGGGACGAATTCAAAGGTATGTTTCTTGAGAAATATTTTCCTAAGGTGGTTCGTCTTAGGATGGAAAAACAGTTCCTAGAATTGAGGTAGGATGATGATTTAGTGGCTGCTTATGAAGAAAAGTTCACTCGATTGGCAAGGTATTCTCCAAACTTCATACGAGATCTTGATAGTAAAATAAACCGTTTTTACTCAGGGTTAAAGCCAAAGTATCGAAGGGCTTTAGCTTCTCGTGAGTTCAAAAGTTATGAAAAACTTGTTCGATGTGCGGAGAAGGTGGAAATGGAGTTTGCCGATGATCAGGTGTTCTATGACAAACAACAGAATAAGAGGTCTAGTTGGCAGGCAAAGGGGAAGAATTCATCAAAGAAGCAAGGAGGTAAGAAAACCAAATATCCATCCTGTGAGAAGTGTGGTAAAATGCATCCTGGAGAATGTTTATCCAAGTCTGGTAAGTGCTTTCGGTGTGGTAAGTCTGGTCATATTGCTCGTAACTGTAAGGAAGATGATCAAGCAGGAAATGAAAAGCCAACGGTAAGATGTTTTAAGTGTAATGAAATGGGTCATTATGCAAACGAGTGTCCAATGAAGAACTCAACTGGGGGAATGCAGCCAGACTACAAGCAAAAAGGGGTGGTAAAATCCTTTGCGACAACTTCAGCAGATGTTGGGCCATCAAATGAAGTGGTATTAGCTCCAGGGAGCTCAGTATTTTTCGAAGATTGACTTGAGGTCGGGGTACCATCAGTTGAAAGTAAAGGAAGCAGACGTTCCGAAGACTGCGTTCCATACTATATATGGCCATTATGAATTTTTAGTATTGCCTTTTGGGTTAACCAATGAACCTGCTGTATTCATGGACCTTATGAATCAAATTTTCCATGAGTTCTTGGATAAGTTTGTGTTTGTGTTTTGAGGTTTGAGAAGATGTTATGTGTGCCTTGTGATTCACAGATGAAGAATGAGTTGTTATGTGAGGCTCATAGTTCCCCGTTTTCAGTTCATCCTGGCAGTACTAAGATGTACAGAGATCTGCGGGATTATTACTGGTGGGATGGAATGAAAAGAGACATTACTGAAGACACCCGGGAGAAGCACCACAACATGAACCATGTGCAACAAAACCACCACGTCTGCATAGCTAAAAGTAACCAGGTAGTTTCTAGGAGCCACCATAGATCACATAGTGTGTATACTACATCATTTATTATACCTCAAGCCATTACCTCCCATACACTGATTAAAGAAACTATACAGCCTATACACATTACACCTATAGTAGTCCATAGGAAACTATATCGATAATATATGTGTTTGAAATAACCACAAGCCATTACTTCCCTCTAAACACATATATAGGGAAAACTAACCATCATGCATACCAACATAAGTAACTACCAAGAGGAGAGTGAGGGTTCAAAGGGGCCATCTGTCCTCCCACCGAGATGTTGGGGAAAACACCACCAGGGCTCAGAATCCCCAGGGTGTCAGTTTCCCTAACAAACATGGTGGAGTAGCATATAGAAACACAACAATTACAGGATATAATATATCTTATAAACACATTATGGGAATAACCTAGTCTTAGACTAAACTACAGCTCACGTCTCTTAGAATCCTAGATGCCACTACTAAGAATAAATATCCTATAAGCACACAACCATTTTAAAGATATTCATTAAGTTACTTTATCTCTTTTCATAAATTTTAATTTATGTTAATTAATTATTTAACCTATAATTAACCGTCATCATTTCCACATTACATTTAATTATCATTCCAACCAAGATCCATTCCCTCCAGGAATAACCAAACCGAGTCCACGACTTCTTAGAGTCACAACTTCAGCATTGCATCCCAGCAATATCCAACCCCATGGGCTAAACAATTATTCATTCATTAACATCATTAACACTTTCCATATTTCCATATCTCTAAGTATTCTAGGAAAAAATTCTATGCTACCAAACACAATAGGCTCTACACGGTGAGTAAATAAACTACCCATCATTTCTTTTCCACCTATAGTAGGAGCGTAAACCCATCCATCCTTGAGAAGCTAAAAATGGAAAGCACATGGAATACCCCGTACATCTTCACCTATTTTGTAAGAAGAGAAAGAAAAACCATCTACCTCAATTAGTTGGAAAAGTAAATAAGATAAACAAAAAACAGATTCAATAAACATCCAACATTTATTTCAATGGTTAAGGCTATATTGAACTCATTTCATCATCTATGGTGTCGTCCCCAACACCCACATTCATAAACTGATGCATCTCACCACTTTCGGCATCAAATGCTACCACAAAAACCAAGCCTTCATTCCCCAAATATCACAAAATCCCTCTAGGAACAACCATCCTAGGCCCACGTCAGAACACCAGTAGAAGGAACTAGACATAGAAACCGTTCTCTTGTCCCTAAAAAAGGCATTCAACCTTCACACAAAATGATCTCTCATAGATCCAATGACTAAGGTACTTTGACTTTATGAGAAAGTGAGTTACTCAGAACCCATAAGGAATTAAATTTAATGCACAAACGGTTCTTTATTCCATCATAAATTAACCAAATCATTTAAAAATTTATATCTGCATCCATTTGATTATCATCAAATCACAACAACAACAACCATATTCATTAATCATGCTGCTTTATCTTTTAGAAAATTAATTATCAATTAATTTTTGATTTATGTTCTTTAACAATTTACCTCAATAATGAAATGATAAACAATCCTGGAATAGATATCACACTATCTAGCAAAACAAGAGGCAAACCGTTATCACGGAACAAAGCAACAACATCACTACGCAATCAATACCAATTCTTTAATTTGGTTCAAGTAATTATTATGTTAATTTAATTTTGATCCAAAGGGATAAATCATGATAAATCTATTATTTCATGTAAATATATAGAAAAGAAATAAATCCCCTACTTCAAAAGGTTTCTGACATTCTTTTTACAAGAACAGGCCAACACAACAGATCATGATCACCTATCTCGCAATAATTGCATCCACCCGAGGATGCCACAACACAAACGTTCCAACCAGCAACTGAGAAAGCTCAATTATAACCATAGAGATAACATTTCATCACATGGAAGTTAGATAAGGGAGGAAACACATCAAGGAACCTATAAGAACATAGGTATAACATAGCTTATATCGAAGACGGATCGACACTTCCTGGTTGCACTAAAATAGGATGTGTACATGCAGTAGGAAAAACTCCAAGGGGATATGATCCAAGGATTGAAATTCAATCGCAAAAATCATATAGGAGGAAGAACTTTGGGAATCTCATACTAAGGAAAAATAATAAGGAAGAACAAGGGTCAAACTTTAGAAAATTTAAATGGAGAACCTATTTAGATATGCTGGATTTACATTAAAAGTGGATCTGATCAAGATTACACATTTTGACCAAGTAAAGGCACAAAGACCTTTAATAAAATTTAGATAGGATTTATGGGATTTTAATAGTCCTTAAATCCATTTAAATAAGGTTTTGAATTCATTTTACATCAATGATAATGTCAAAGGGGTGAAACTGTATCAAACTTGAGAAACTAGAGAAAACTACAATTTTGACAAACTATTGGAAATTACTCACCATTGGGTGAGTCACCATTGAGAGTCACTAGTGGATGAGTTACCAGTGGATGAATCACCATCGCGAGTCACCGATGGGTGAGTCACCAGTGTGAGATACCAGAGGATGACTCACTGTTGGACAAGATACCATTGGATGAGTCACTATCATGTTACTCACCATTGGACGAGTCACCGTTGGACGAGCCACTGTTGGATAACTCACCATTGATAGACTCATAGTTTGACGACACACCGCTGGTGACCTACTGTCACAAATCACCGGTGCGAGTCACCATTTAGACTCACCATTGCGAGTCAACTTTTTGATTCACCGTCATGACCTACCATCACCACCTACCATTACTGAATCACCGGTCCTAACCCACCATTGGAAAAACTGGATTTTTGAAGAACTTTTGAAATGTGTCACTGTTGCCTCCCAGAACACCTCAACCACCATATTTCACAATGTAATGGACTGGGGAGGTCTGATCCATTACATCTACACACTTATAAGTTATGTACACTGACTGAATTAATTCTACAAACTATTGGTGGTGGCCTACTTGGTTTATCTCACACCCTACTTGGGTCACCTTTGGTACTGTAGTAGACTTCCTCACTATAGTTGTGGATAAGGGAAAGCAACCTATCATAGATTCTTGATATGTTTACTTATCGCATGGAATATGGGAGTAGAGGATCGATCATATTCCCATGATGGAAATAGTGCTGTCTTTTAGACATTTTGTACTCTTATGTATCATGTTTTATATTAATGTACTCTATTTTTACCTATTTCATTTATTTTTTATATCAGAATTCCATGAAATCATCATGTATATGACTCTGTCTATGTTTTTTTTATTTTTATTATTGTTTCTTGATTGCTTATGCTTCCAAAGTTGTTTATTATACTTTTATCCACTGTTCCATATATTATATTATGCTTCCTCTATTTCCATTTATTTATTATCACCACTGTGAGACTCTGATATGGGGGTATAGTCTCCCCACCATACCAGCTTGTAACCTCATTTCTATTCAGAATCCTATAGGGTGTGAGAAGGCATGCTTGAGGCCATGTGACCCACCAACTTGGGGTACCATTTTAGTAGATCCCATGCTAGGATGTTAAAAATTGGTATCAGATCCGCATTTTTACTTTTTTATTTCTAGTTTGGGTATCATAAAGGAGACTAGGATGTAATGGAATTTGTTAATGAGCATATTCATAGGAGTAGCTTACCCATGTATAGGGGAAAACCAAATTACCAAGGATGAGTTATTACGGTTTGGGTTTTCACTTATTATAGTTGATACGATTTCACTATTGGGTGACACACATGTTTTTTGAATTTATTATTATTAATATTGCAATTATTATGGATTCATTTCCCCCCAATCCTAGTAAGTAAAGGAAGTATCATCTCTTGCATCTTTATAGTCACGCTATGACTAATATGCCATGAATTTTTCCATTCCCCATCTACTTCATGTATTCATTTTACTTCTGTATGTAGTTAGTGCCTTGATTATTAAATATGGAAATGTGATAATGTTTCTTACCGGGGTGAATAATTGGATTAAATAAATTTACTACATCAATCTAAAAGTAATTTTTCCACATAGAGTGATGATGAAACCTTAATTAGATAATTATACCATGTTTTGGGTTTTTTACCTACTAGTTCAATGGACCAAAACAATGTTAGTTGATTGGGTTAATTGAATTCCAAAAGTAATTTATGGAGTAATTTCTTCTATAAATCCTAAATGGTTATTTAGGTAATCAAATGATTGCATAAAACTTTTTACATCCAAATATTGGATGTAAAGGTTATGTTTCTATTAAGTGATGTACCAATTTCAATTTATAATAAGTATAGCCTTTATAAATTGGGAATGGTGATCCATCTAACTGAACCATGTTATATATATATATATATAAGTGTACAAAATTAAATGAAATCAGAACTTTTAAATGAAATAGTTACCACTAAATGGGAATACTAATTGAAAAGTAAAGGGAATTTTCCTCTATACCTTGAAATTGAAACTCCATATATCAGAACCTATATTGTGTTTTATTGGACCTAGACCTAGACCCAACCTTAGTAGTGGGTAGCTGGGAGTGTATCTTATGTTCTTATGGCCTGTTATGGTCTTTACTACTCACCTAGACCTGGATTTTGAAGTTGGAATATAGGTGTGATGTTCGAATAGGATGGATATGTACCTATCCTATTATCTATATGTGATCTTTATAACTATTAAATTCTCTTCTGAGGTATGCATTTGTCATTTTAGCATCATTACACCCCGAAAACCTCAAGTCATACACCAGAAAGGTAGTGACATCCATGCTCCGAAGGAGGTGGGCCCTAAGCCGCTAGTGATACCTCCCATAGTGCCACCTATGGAACCACCTGATATTTCTAATATGGGAACCAACACCTAGTTTTGAGAGGGTTTTCTATGTATGATGCAGTCTTTGAAAGGTTTTTTTTGACCTGCCCAGACTATGGTAGAATTGAATTAGGAGTTTCAGCAGCAACATCCTCCACCCTTTTTGGGGGATGGAGGACCTCATGCTGTAGATTCATGTCTAGAGGCCATGATTTATATATTTTAGTATCTAGAGATACCCCCAAATAAGAGTTTCAAACTCACTACTTATATGTTATGCAGTTCTTCCAAGTGATGATGGGATGTTATTACCTAGGAAAACAGACATCGAGACATGATCTGGATAGACCTCCCGACAATATTCTATGATTATTTCCTTCCACATAAATTTTGTTATGACTGGGATATAGATTTTATAAACATGTATTAGTAAGTGATGTCTATTATGGGATATTCTACCCATTTTACTAACCTGCAACGATTCACACCTACTCTCTCAGGTGATGAGATCATGACTGTGAGACGATTTTTGGATGGGCTGATATACAACATCCAATCATATGGAAATGTTTTCTGGTTGATGTCTATTTATGTGATAGTCATCTAGGCCCACATTAGTGAGTGGAATTTAAGGGAAGCTGATGGTGTGATCCAGGGTGGTTTGGCACCGATACCTATTAGTGGTTCATCTAGTGGAAGGAAGCAGTGTTTTGAGGTTTCTTGTGGGGGTAGTAGCAGTTAGGAAACTTGTGCTGACAGCTTCCTTATATGTCACCAATGTGGGAAAATTGGACACATGAAACCATAGTGTATGAGAGATATGGTTAAATATATAGGATGCAGAAGTATGAGGAATATACAAAATTTCTATAAGACTTTTCCACCAATACCTAGAGAGAGAGGATCTACACCTATTCTATATTCTAGAGCAGAATGAGTAATATAAAACTAGGAAGGAAAATGGAATACCACTAGATTATCAACTTGAGGTGTTGGTCAAGGAATAGGGAATCAAACTTAGGATTCACTATTCCAG
Source organism: Viscum album (assembly GCA_963277665.1). Lineage (NCBI taxonomy): Eukaryota > Viridiplantae > Streptophyta > Magnoliopsida > Santalales > Viscaceae > Viscum > Viscum album. The sequence goes on along the minus strand of OY728121.1, from coordinate 1,068,238,370 downwards.
TAGAGTAGGCTAACTCAGGACAACCAGGTTGTGACTTAGCGCCAAGGTAAAAGCTGGTTACATGCAGTGTAACCTATACCGGAGAAGCAAAGCACCAAACCTTATACAGTTAGAGATACTATTTTAGTAGCCTCTATATTAGTGCCTACTTTATTTGACATAGTTTCATCACACACTTTTATATCTATGGAAATTATGGAGATTCTGTGCCTCGAGATAGAGTACTTTTATGGAATGATGAAACTTGATACCTAGTTGGGTATCTGAACAGAGAGTGTTCATTGATGTAAGGATTTTACCCTTGAGATAAGTCGATATATTTCTATATGGAATATTTTTATCCTTGATATGTTAGGGTTTAATGTAATTATCTATATGGACTAGTTATCTCCCTATAGATCCCACATTGAATGTTATCACCAGAGGGTGAAGTTCACATCACTAGAGGGTGGTACACCTATACATAACAATGAATGAGATATCCATGCATCTGGAGCAGGACCTAAGTATCAGGGGTAAGGTAGAGTGATATCCTAGATTGAAATTATCTTATTTAATGATCAAGGGATACACCTTACTATTTTCCCGGATTCGGTGGATCATTTTAGGGACATCTTCCCTGACGACTTTTCTGGTCTACCTCCAGTGAGAGAGGTAGAATTCACCACCGAGTTAGTGCTTGGAGTGGCACCAGTGTCAATTACTCCTTATAGGATAACACCTATATAGATTTTGGATCTCAATAACTAGTTTAAGGACTAGAGACTAAGGTTTTTATATTCCCCAAAACTTCTCCATGGGGTTCACTAGTCTTTTTTCCAAGAAGGCATATATCACCCCTAGGATCTGTGTGGATTACCAATAGATGAACCATATTATAGTAAAGAACTGATATCCAGTGCCTTTAATAGTCAAACTATTTGGTCAAATATGAGGAGAAAGGGTGTTTTCAGATATTGATCTAAGATTAGGATATCATTAGGTGTGTGTTAGGTCATCATACATACCTCGAAAAGCTTTCCAGAGTAGGTATGGACTTTATTATTACATGGTAATTTTGTTCAGTCTCATGCACATGCTATTAGTTTTTATGGCTTTGATGAATCTAGTTTTCCACCCATATCTAGATTCATTTTTGGAAGTCTTTGTGGATGACATCTTTGTGTATTTAAACTCTCGACATGACCTTGAACAAAATCTTGAGATCATGATGAATACAATAAAGGAGAACCAAATTTATGATAATATCACCAAATGCCACTTTTGGATTGATAAGGTCTATTAACTCAGTCATATTATCTCAAATAAAATTTTATTAGTAGACCAGGAGAAAGTGAGAGATATAGTCTCCTAAGAGTATCCAAAGAGACTATTTGATATATGGAGTTTCTTAGGGATAGTGAGGTATTAAATATGATTCATACATGATTTATCATGCCTTGAAACACATCTTATAGTCCTAACTAAAAAATATTTGAAATTTATATGGTTAGTAGATTGTGAAAGATCCTTTCTGGAATTGAATGCCTGGCTGACTTTAGCAGTGATCCTAATTCTTCCAAAAATGGGAAGAAGTTATATAGTTTATTTTGAAACATTAGGTACTGAGTTGGGAGCCGTCTTGATTCAATAAAATCAATTTATAGTGTACAATCACTTCAGTTGAGACCTCATGAGTAGAACTTCTCAATGCATGACCTCGATCTAGTTGCAGTTGTTCATTATTTATGTTGTTGGAGGAACTATTTACTTAGGGAGCATTTTGTGGTACTCAATGATCATAGAAAACTAAATTATATCTTTTTATATTTTGATCTTAATCTCAATAAGTATAGGTGGGTTGAGTACCTACAATCTTTCAACTTTGAGATTTTCTACACACCGAGGAAAGGCAACGGTGTAGCCGATGCTCTAAGCTAAAAACTGACACACATTCAGTTCATGAGGATAGTGGTGAGTGGTAGCATATGGCCTTATTTTTAGAGATGCATATTGAGTTTTAGGAGGATAATAGTCAGACAGTCCTCACAACATCAGTAGTGACCTCCAACCTTTTAGAACAGATAAGGATAAGGAAAATTTCTGATCTTGAGGACTTAGTCCTAAGGAGAGTATCTTAGATAATGATTAATCTTCTAGTTGGACTATAGATGAGGATGAGAACTTATGTATACATGGATATGTCTGGGTTACAATAGATATTCAAGAGGAAATGATGTGGTAATTTCATGCCTCAGATTGGTAAATACATCCCAATTTCACCAAAATGTATCAAGACTTACGTCACTAGTATTGGTGTCCTAGTATGAAATAGGATATTGCCAGCTTTATCACTTGGTGTTCCACCTATCAATAGGTGAAGGAAAAAAATCAATGAATGATAGGAAAATTATATCCATTTCCCATTCCTAAATGGGAATGTTATGATATCTCCATGGAATTTGTGATAGATTTTCCTCAATCGCCTCAAGGTAATGATACAGTCTAGGTAGTCATTGATCGATTGATGAAGGCCACACACTTTTACTTATTTAAATTTTTTTTCAGTAGATGAGCTATGGAGGATATACATTAGGGAGGTCATAAATATTCTATCTCCATGATCTATCACATCTGATAGGGAAAATCACTTCACATCTTGATTCTGGAAAGGGTTGTAGAAGGCCTTGTGTACAAATGTGCTTCTGAGCATGACCTATCACCTTTAAATCGATAACTAGAAAAAGTGAATGATTGAGGTGTTAGAGGAAATGCTTCGTGCAAGTGTCCTTGAATTTGGGGATTATTTGGAGAAATATATAAATCTATTTGAGTTCTCTTATAATAAAAAATTTCAAGATACCATCCAAATTACTCATTACGAATCCTTACATGGTTTTCCATACCGATTGCCTATGCGATGGATAGAGGTAGGGGAGGCATCCCTACTTGGAAAATGTCTCATCTAGGGTAATTTATAGTAAGTATAACTAATCAAGAAATTCATGATGATTTATAAATCTAGAAATAAGAATTATTCCAATCGATGCTGACAACCTCTTGAGTTCAAGGTCCGAGATCAGGTTTTGTTGCGAGTTTCACCTTAGTTGGGTGATTGACAGATTCATGGATAGGGTAATATTTCACCTCTATTAATCATAACCTTTGAGGTTGTGGAGAAAATTGGACTACTATACTACTGGATAATACTTCTTTAGAGATAAAGGTCTATAAACAAGATTTTTCATATGTATTAGATCCACTAGTATTATCCATACCCTACTCATGTTTTCCAACCAGATGAGGTTGAGTTAGATATGGATGCTTCTTTTGAGGAGTACCCAGTGTATATCGTGGATCCGAGTGTGAAAACACTCTGAGGCAGGTCAGGTTCTTTAGTATGGGTGCTGTGGAAGAATGAACGAGTACAAGAAGAGACCTGGGAGTGGGAAGAAGATGTACATTACTAGGGTATGGAGATTTTTCAGATTATTCCCTATTACCCTCTGAAGTCTAACTCGGGGATAAGTTTCGTTAAGGTGGAGATGTTTTAATGAACCAACTTTTAAAAAAGGTACAGATCATAGTTTTTCCTATTCAAATTATTTTTTTCTATTTTTAAACAAGAAATAAGGCTTAAGGGAGGTCTCAAGAGTATCATAGGCTTGTTCAGAGCCTGGATCTATGAAAATTAGAGAGAAAGACTGAGCCACATGGTTAGGGCACAGTTAGTGATAACAGTGTGACTCAACCGTATGTGGAACTTGGTACAGAAGGAGGCCACACAGTTTGTCTTCAACCATTTTAGATGGCCTATACGACCGTGTGAAATGTATCAGACATGAGATAGTGGCTTTTCACATGTGATTCACATGGTTATCCAAAATTTGCATCTAGCCCATGTGTGTGTGGGGGGGGGGGGGTTCTTGGATAGTGGAGGGAGCAAGGTTGGCATATGGTTTTCCCAACCATGTTTCAAAACCATGTGACCTAGTTTTATGGGTGATTTTATGATTTCCCCTAATTTTTTTAACCAACCTCCCTATTTTCTATTCTCCTCCAGTGAATGTACAACCCATTTATTCTCCTAGGAGAGATCTTCCAAGACAAGGTTAGTATTCTTAATAACTCTTACATCTGGACTCCGATTTCATCTCCATTGGTCATGTTGGATATGAAATGGTAATATACCTAATACTCTTGCTTCTTATCATAGTTTATCTTTCCGTCTCCTAAACTGTTTTGGTGCGAGCTCATTTTCCCTATCTTTAGGTTGTTTGTATATTTTTGGTATTTTATTCCATTATTATTCAAATTTAAATATGAAACAAGATGAGTGGTCATCCACAGACCTAAGTCAGGTGGTCCAACAATTCTATATAAAAGTTTAGTTGTTTTAATATCTCAATCGTTGCATTGCAGGACAAACATATCCATGTGATTCTTTAAAATGTGATTTCTATTTTCTAATAAATTTCACCATGTAACTGAACTCCCTTAGACTCATATTTAAATGATATAGGTTTCCTACCGTGTTTATTTCTATCCATTTTGTTTTTCTAAAGGAAATGACCTATTTTATATAATTTTAAAATAAACAAAGAATAGTCTAAATGTTTACTTAGACCCTGAAATGGAATTTCCATGCATAATAAATTAAAATGAATCAATTAAATTAATTTAAAGTGGGTGGAAATACCAAGACACATGTTATAAATTTAAAAACTTGAATTATATGAATTTTAATACCCATAGTTATATTAGGTTTCCTGATTATGAATTATTAGATATAATCCCTCATATTTATTATTATTTGACCATGATTATTATTTTTTGGAAAATGGATAAGGGTTTTATTGAGCATGGAATTTCACTCTCCATTACGTTGGGTGATGGTCATGATGCCTCAGACTGTTTATATTTATATTGGTGATGGGCGTGACTCTCCATGTTTCTTGCACTCGGTGTTAGGCATGACGACTTACCCCACCATCTCATGAAATAAGAATGATGACTCACATTCATCTAAGATTTAGGGATTGTACCCTTGATGGATCCATTGACTCATTAGACTAGTTAGGATGCCTAAGTTATACCCTGTGTCCAGCTAGCACCTAGTATCCATGTATATGGATATAGATATACAAACACAAAGAGTGTATACACATATATACATATAATATATAAATACGATTATTTATATATGGTACATTGATTAGACTCATTCAGTCCTATGTTGAAGCTGGTAGAGTTGGTCAGGTGACTTGCTGGAACCGGAACCTACTAGAATTTATTTTTCAGCATTGTTTATTATTAATTATACTTTCACTCTACTAAGATATGTACACGGAATGGATTATTTCTACACAACATTGGTGGTGGCCTACTGTGTTTATCTTTCACCCTAATCTGGACACCTTTCACTACTGGAAAACTAACCTTTACCAACGGTTTGGAACCGTTGGTATAGGCCTCCAAACCGTTGGTGTAGCCTATACCAACGGTTTGGAGAACCGTAGCCAAGTAAGCCGTTGGGATAGATCTATACCAACGGTTTTCCAAAAACCGTTGGTATAGACCTATACCAACGGTTTTGGAAACCGTTGGTATAGGTAATATGAAATCTATACCAACGGTAATGGAACCGTTGGTATATAAATTCCAAAAATAAAACATCCGCTGGGATTTGATCCCAGGACCCCTCGTTTATAATTGAACGACTTAACCACTAAGCTAACATCACTTTTATAAACATAATTTCATAAATATATATATGTATTATCATAATTATTTAAAATTTTGATTTATATAATGTTCTCGGTTAGTGGATCTGGAAAAAAATTAAAGAACCTATCCCAACGGTTTTGAAAACCGTTGGGATAAGTTCTGGTTGGGTGAATTTTAGTTGGCCGAATGTTGGTTTTTTATGCTTTTTCCCAACGGTTTTGGTGAACCGTTGGGAAAGAGTGACCTTTCCCAACGGTTCACCAAAACCGTTGGGAAAGGGGCTCAAAACACACCCTTTCCCAACAGTTCACCAAAACCGTTGGGAAAGGGCCTCAAAAACACACCCTTTCCCAACGGTTTTGGTGAACCGTTGGGAAAGGTCACTCTTTCCCAATGGTTTTTACAAATTGTTGGTATAGAAGTGTTGGGAAAGATCATGTTTCCAGTAGTGTTTGGTACTTAGGTATACTTCATGACTACATGTGTGGATAAGGGAAATAACCCTATCATGGATGCTTGATCCGTTTACTTATAGCATGGATCATGGGAGCAGAGGACCGAACATATTCTAATGATACTAGTGGAGGGAATTTTGTACTCTTATGTAGCATGCTATATATGCCTGTATTATGTTTTTCCATATTTCCTTTTTCTTTTATATATCGACATCCTATGAAAACATTATGTATATTACTCAAACAATGGATTTTTATTATTATTATAGTTACTTGGTTGTCTATGCTTCCACAATTGATTATTATTATTTTTTACACTGATCCATATGTTATATTATGCTTCCTCTATTTCCATTTATTTATTATCATCATTGTTCCACTCTAATATGGGTTATAGTCTCCCCACTGCACCACCTTGGACTCTCACTACTATTTTGTATCCTCTAGCGTACATGGAGGTATGCCTGAGGCCATGTGACCCACTGACTTGGGGCACTGTTTTAGTGGCTCCTAATTTGGGATGTTACACTACCCCTTTGATATCTTTAACATGAATAACAATTTATTAATGATGATTAATGTTTCAATTCAAGTTTATCTTTTCAAGGTGTTACAATTCAAAAGTTACCAAAGAGGTAAGAATTTATCTTACAATATCACTTTCTTTTGGGATTGCTTATATTTTCATTAAAGGAATCTTATCATTTATCCTTCATAAGATCCAATAATTTTCTTATCCTCTAGATATTTAAAGAGTTTCTATATTTTTCTTCCAACTTCTCCTCTATCAATAAATTTTATCAAGAAAATAAATGTTTATAATAAAAATCAATCTTATTTCTCTATTAATTAGATATATTTTTATTTCATGTCCATATTTTTCAAAATTGTTTTACAAAAATACATTTTATTGTTAAATTATTTATAAAGTAAATTTTAAGTTATACTTAAATTTTTAAAAGATATTATATGAATCTTTATAATGTTTTTTGAAATGTTTTATTTTGAATTTCTTTACAAAAAGTCAAAATGAATATTTTTAATGTATATTTCATTAATGAACTTTCCCAAAACCATAAAAATTTTATGAAAATTTTATTATTCTTGATGTTTTCATTTTTTTAATGAAAACTATTTAATTAAATATTATTTTAATATTTTAGTTCCATTTTCATTATCTTTCCAAAGGACATGATCTTTTTACAAAACCTATATTTCCACTGAGCTGATGGTCATCTCTTAAACCTTATTAATTTTGTGGTAATTAAATTTCTCTAGAAACATTAAATTTATTATGATCATTATAAATTAAATTTATCTTAAATATCTATATTATTTGTATAACTGATATGCTTATTTCCAAATATCTATAGAATTTTTTCATATGGCATTTTATTATGAAATATATTTGATTGATTAGGGGAAATATTGATAAATCCAAATTCTTTACTCAATACAGATATTTATTGATAAAGAATATTTTTTATTAATTTAATTGATAATTTAATATATAAATAATGAATTGGACATGCAGTGAAGGTGAGTCCCAGTTATAGACAACCCATTGATGCATCAATAGGTCACATGAAACAAATCAATTAGAAAAATTAAATGGATTTTTTTGTATACCTACCCATAGTTTAAAACTATCTTGGTACAAGGTACTTATGGTATAGATATCATTGTTTTTGAGATCATGATGTATAATATTAATCATTTACTTCATTTATAATTCAGTTATTATTATCCATGAGATTTTTTCATTGATATTATCAAGTATGCATTTCTTGTGAAAGTTACTGATTAAATAGAATGCATTTTCAGTTATTTACATTTCCATTTTGATTATTAATTATTTAATCATGTCATCTTCTATAACACAAAACCCTTACTGAGCATTTGAGATCACCCTTATTTTTTCTCCATGATATGAATATGGATTATTTGAATGAGTTTTAAGGAAGAATAACATTAAATTTTTTTATGTTTTATATTTTATTCCCAATATAAAATGGGTATCATGTATGTATCTTACTCTCCAGGACTACTAAACTGATTGTTCATTTGGGATTAGAACCCATGTATCTATTCCAATTTAATAAAGTAACCACCAGGTATAGGTTAATGGAGATTAGGTTGTTATATAAGGACTGCAACCTACTTGTGCCTATAATCATGAGGATTTATTGGGTACCAAAGTGACAAATCCATATGAGTAGGGTGTGATTAAAACTTATTGGGATACAAAAAAAGTACCCCTAAACATATCCAATAACAATGTGCATGCATGGTGTGATATTCACTTAAATAAAGGAAAACTGAAATTGGAAATAATAATAAATATGTCAAACCCAGAGGTGTTACATAGTTATATTATTATATATATAACAACTTCGTACAATGCCAGGGTGTCTCTGAGAAAATCATATAACAATCAACTGGGAATATCATCCGAAGTCAACATCAATAGGAGTAATGTTATGTCAGAGTATCATAAAAATTATATGGGCAATACATCCCAACCTCATAATGAGACAATAGGCATAACACACACAAGATATCACAAACATCTATACATAGGCAATATGTACCAATAAAAAAGTCAAAATAGTAGGCATAACATCCCTAAAAATATTATACAAGTGGGAATCACATCCCAACTACATAATGAAGAGTGGTTATAATATCATTATCAATGGGTGTAAAAAAAAGAGGTAAAACATTCCTAGTATTAGGAAACATCATAAGAGAGGGCATATCATCCCATAACAACCAATCCCACATGATAATCTCATCCTTTTTGAAGCATCACATCATTGAAAGTCTGTCCCACTTCTAAGGGAAATAAAAAATAAATGGGCATTTCATCCCAAACATATTTCCACTTAAAAGTATCACATCATGGGAAGTACATCCCAATTCCAAGGGAAATAGTGAGTATCTATGAATTCTATCATGGGAATCTCATCCCATTCCTTATAAGTATCACATCATGGGAAATACACCCCATTACCAAATGAAATAAAAAATAATTGGGAATTACATCCCATTTACAACATCATCAAGATCACATTGGTAATAAGTTCTATGGTCTGGAGATCATCATCTCCCAACACCACCATATAACATTAATGTTCAATGTGTTCATCATAGTATGGTAATATCATCCCTAAATAACATACCTAAAATTTATCAAGGAAATTGATCAGCAAATTGCAATCTATATGCATATACCATAATGGGCATAGTAACTTGATCACATTATCCTATGTTAAGTGGGAAATTAATCCCATACGACATGTAATAATATCACATCAATCATTTTTTACCACACCTTAGGCATCATAAACATAAGGGGGAATGTAATCCTGGGCCATATGTATACAAAAGTGAATGAGTAGGTCATGCTACACTCAAACAACATATCAAAGAAGGGAACCTCATCCCCCTAATAACCAAATAAAATAACTAGGCATAACACCCCAAAACATAATCAAAACATATAAAGTAATAAATAAATAACTTAAGTAAGGCTACATAATCATAGAACAATTAGGTTTTCACTACATCTAACTATCTTTAAATATAATCTAGTTCGGTCCTCACACACCCAAACTACCTTTATATAAGAAAACAAGAGATAATCCACTCAATTATCATATACCAATAGGAGGAGTAACACTCACCATGTTCATCAATCACATAATCCAAGAGGCTAATAATGCATATCTAATGACCCACTTAGGTCAAGACTTATACCGACCTCACATATTCTGAATGTATTCTACTAAAGTGAGGCTATGGGAACCTAACCAAGGTTTATAATATCATACTCTACTAAGGAGAAATTTCCTCTAGTTTTATGACCATCCATTCCAATAATTAAATTTCCAACCCATAGACTTTGGAAAATAGGTTATCAAGATATATTAAAGAAATTCCAAAATATGACCCCTTATAGTATAGAATCACTCTCAAGCGGTAAAAGAACATTTAAATTCATGGATTATATCATCCATCCTCATTTAAAAACCACTCCTATGCCCAAGGGGGATAATGGAACCCAGAGAAGGTCCTAAAAATAATTTAATAATGCAAATAAACCCCCATTGGGCCCCAATTATAAATTCCAAAACACCTTAATTCAATTTCATGGACATTAGCGATCATAACAACAACACATAACATGTAGAGGGTCCATCATGACCCTTACATGGGTCAAATCAAAAAAAATTAATTAAACGTTTGATCAACCACACATAGGCTGTGAGAAAACATATCACATTTTTCATGAATTAATATATACCCCATCTATAATTATAGGGACTACCTACCTCAAGATGTAATTAACCACTTAAGAAAAGTTCCAACACTATCACCTAAGATCATCCAAGCCTATACTAGTCCTAGAACACATCTATGAGGCCCTAACTCCATCAAAAAGCATTACAATTAATTTAAAATATCATAATTATTTTATAAAATTAATTCTGTAATAAATTTATTTAGGTATAATCAATGTATCACTCACTAGATTGCATAATAATACCAAAATCCAAAATAATGGAATATAGTCCATGCCTATTATATCACCGATTGATCTATCAAGGAAATTAATAACATCCTACATTTATTTATCAATATATTCCATTTAAATTTAATAGAAAACCCAAAAATAATTAGGGTATTAACTTCCTAGTAATGTAACAAAGAGACACCCTATGTGATAACCTCTCCAATTCCTTCTCTAGATAATCCATATGAAATCCCCATCACAACAACTTGATTCCACCATGATCTATTGGAAACGAATATGAAATCCTTAAATTGGGTTACTGGAATTATATGAGAGGAAGTGAATAGGAGATAAGTGGATAGTAAGGAGACAACATACTTCAATTAGTGTGATGAATAAGCTTTGGACCACCCAGATTAAGGAACGAGAAGGTGGAGTAAAACATAGTGAGGTTGTAGCTCACTCCCTCCATGTGCTTGATTAGACAAGGGAATTCTGAGCGGGTACCCAAAATCAATAGGGGAAAAATTCCATTTTGACTATTTTTAAATAGAATCCTATACTACTACCATACTTTTAGTGGTGGTTAAAGTGGTGCAACACTACTTTCCATCTCATCGAAATATCGATGGACTACCATCAGGGGTTCTGGTGTCTTCTTGTTTTCTCCACCTAGGCCACCTCCATTACCCAATACTTGATATTTCACTAGAGGCCTTTTAATCATAATCACCCATCTCAAAAACATGTTTTTATACATTTAAATTGTGTTTATAATTCAAATTCCTTATCTAAAATCCAAAATTCAAACTAACCACTTGTTCCACACTCATTGGAACTAGACTCCCTTTGGTTCTACCAATATGAACTAGTGTGAGGATTATTATTTTAAATATAGACTATTTAATTACTTATTTGATTGAAAAAATATTTCTATTATAATATCTCCATCCATAGTGGATTTGTTTTATTCATTAAAAAACATATGGATAAGGGTTCCCTTTTTTAATTTATTCTTATTTTTCTTCTAATAACCACAATTACTTTTTGGTTGTGAATGTATAATTGTAGTAGGGACCTATGTATCCCCATCATTAACTTTTCTAATACTAGGAACACCAATGGGTTTTGTATCCATCTTTAGAAACAACCACTTCCTAGGTCTGATGACTTGTAATACATCCACAAACTCACCTTCAATGTCATCTATGAAACTGGATAAGATTTATAAAACTAAGGGGTCATGGAAATGAAATAATATTACCTTCCTCACTTGAATGTGAATTATATCATGGTCCTCTCCCCCTTGTTTCACATGTATGAATTCAAAAGATCCCTTCTCCTTGATATATGTAAAATGAAGAACAACATCTCCTAATATCAATCCATTAACTCATACATCTTTAATAATTGAGGAATAACCTTCTTCAATTCATCGTTGGATCAAGCCAAATATAGTCTCTCCCTCCAAATACACATGCCAAAAATTTACCTTGACTTCTATATCAACCACATCAACTTATTAAGTGGATTTCATTACATTCTCAGACACATCGCCATGAAAACAACAATCTTTAACCACATAATGAGTTAGAGAAGAATAAACCATACCTCTCCCTGAAGAAATCAAACTAGGATCCTTAATAGGCTTCAAACATCCTATTTGAGCAATAGATATATCAAAAATATTCTTCACATGATCCCAATATATGTTAAGGAAAACCAAGTAGTGATGCATCCGTTAATGTCACCTTTATGGAACACTTTCATTTCTTTCAAATTCAAATTGCATTTTAAATGGATTATCCATTTATGAAATGAAAAATAATTTTATTTCTACTTATATGAAGAAAAAAAATTCAAACCATGATTCATATATAAAATGGTGTTTTTACCTGCACTCCCCTTCATTTTTGGTTCAAAACAATTCGTGAGAACACTTTTTCATATCCATTTCATGGAAGTACTAAGAAATAAAAGGGTGTTTCAATGTTTTAATTATATAATATGAATATAGGAAGAAACCAACTCAATTTACCAATGTTATAAATAGTTTAGGGTTTTAAAATGGAAGGTGAATCCCTGATATCGACATCCACACCATTAAATAAGAAGTATCTTTCCATATGTGAAACTAAAAATAACACTGAAGGAGTGAAAAATTAAAGGAATTAAAGTCACACAATGATATTTACCGGAGCATCAAAAAGTCTTCTTCACACAATAGATGAAATAAAATTTGATTAGATTCAAAAATACCTACCATTTTTCAATTCACAAATCCTCAATCTGTGTTAACTTACTTGTCAAAATCATTAATTGAAGGCTGAATATTAAAACAATCAATCAACTAATTTATAATTAAATAGGGAAAGGGTGAAATAAAATCCAAATTATTTCTCTAAAACAATGGTCCACCATTTCAAAAACCATGTATAAACTCCTATTGACCCTAAACCATCATGGATCAAATAACCATGAGTTAGGAATCTATCATGGAATCATTACCTTGGATTTATAATGAAATAAGCTTTACTAGTTCATAATGGATTCCCCACCATGTGAAAGGAAAGTGGTTGAGTTTAATGAATTAATAGAATTTACCTAATTCCCTCGACTCCCCTGAGTGAGTGTGATAAACATGAATTTATTTTAATGTGTTTGTGTAAAATTAAACTCAAAACTATTCCATAATTTATAAATATAAAATAACATGGAACTATTAGTGAATAATATGTCATAATAAATATAAAATGATCATTTATATGACTAATTCATTCTATTCCTACCTATAATTCATTATACATATAATTACATAACACCAAATGTTAACCCAAAGTCACACTCAAGGGTTTATTTTATAGAAAAAAAAACAAAGGTCCGAATCAATATAACAGTTCTAATAATCAAAATAAAGAATAAAAAAACGTGAAATTAAAGTGGGACCAACAAAAATGAAACTGATAGTCATAACAAAAAAACCATAACTATAGTATTTTTTTTTCAAAATTACACATTATGGTTAAGTGGTAACCAAATACAATTGAACCAAAAACAAGAAAAAATTTCAATAAAAACACCTATAAAAATGAATGAACATCATAAAATAACCATTAAAAAATTGGGGCAGGCCAACCATTCGGCCTGATCCAAGACCAATGTAGTACATAGGGCTAGGACAACATAAATTAAGATTAAGGATATACCCTCACAACCTTGAAAGATTCATAGGACCCTAGACAAAGAATTGTCATCCCCCTATGCTTTGCATTATATGGAATCATGAAATCCCTCAAACACCATGCCCAATTCACCATCACACTTGGTCCAATCACCATCAATCATCTCATTGGTTCCAATTCTATCTCTATAGAGTTAATAGTGTTTTAAATCCAATTAACACCAACAAATTCCCCAAAACACATCAATAAAGAAACAAATTCCACCATCAAGTCACAACTAGAACATGAGAAGCATGATGCTTTCCAGTAAATCTTCTCTATCAAAACCTACCCTAGTGCCAAATCACTTAGCGTCAACCTTTTGTAATGGATCCACCATGAAGACATCGTGATACCCCTAAAAAAACATGTTCAATTTTCCCTGTCTCATAGATTCCCTAAAAGTAGATAAAAAATATTGCACTGGAATACTGAGTGAAAGACACTAAATGAAAAAATTACATCAGCAACATCCCTAAAAATTCTAGGAGGATAATAGGGGACCATAAACAACCAATGGCACATACATACACTACAAAAACTAAAATAAAAAACTTGAATGAAACATTAAGGATGAACCTCCTTCTAGAACCATTGATTACCCCAACCTAAACTATAATGCAGAACAAACACTAGTGATCTATACACCTTAGGGTAAAGAAAGAATGTCAATATCACATAGAGCTAGAAGTAGTTGGGGTTTGGCTTAGTGGTAGGAACCCCTTAATACTACATGAAAAATGGGGGTTCAAAACCCATTGGGCGCAGGTTACGGTAGAACACTGTAGCAGCAATGACACTGTAGCAACGACGGGTACTATAGCGGTGGTATGTCACTGTAGCGGTGGCGGGGTACTGTAGCAGCGGCGGGTACTGTGCGGTACTATAACAGCATGAGTACTATAGCAGTACTATTCAGAGAATGGGGCTTGGGCCAAAAAATTAGGCCTATGGGCCATGTAATGGGCTAAATTCCCACTGGGCCTTCAGATTATATAATGGGTCTCCCTCTACTCAGTTAAAGAGGTATTTCCTTTGCTTTAATAATAAATGAGGCTTCAAACCCAACCTTTAAAAAAACCTAGGGCTAAAGACCCATTGATTAACCTAATATTATCACTGGAATCAAGAACCATGGAGACTTGAGATATAATTTCTACATCTGGTAGTAATCAGAATAGATAAAGAATTGGGAAGAAACAAAACTAGTGGCAAACACATAGAGAAACCAATGAAGGATAATAGAAGGATAAATATAAGGGATAAATGAAAGGGAATACTATATAATGTCGAATGATATAGAAAAATATAATCATGAATGAAAAGTGAAAACTTCATTGTCACCTAATGGAATCAATATATATGAACTAGAGGATAAATAGATGGTGGAAGAAGAGAAGGGGAATATAATGTCTGGTATCTATATGGGTTGGAAAATTATGGAGGGAATTTGTGTTTTTAGAGTATTGGATGGTTCATTTTGAGGACTGAGGATAAAAATAATATTATGAGGATTTGTATAACCCAATAGGGTGTTTTTGGATGGGGTTCAAACCTCGAGTAATGACCTAAGGGTTTGAGAGGCTGCGAGAGGAAGGATGGAGGGGACAGGCTGAAGTAGGGGACTGATGTAGAGGTTTAAGGTCACGAATCTTAGATTCATGGGATGAAAGATTGAGATGGGGTGAAAATCCAAACATAAATAATATCAGCATTAACCAGAGTTTCACACCATGAATCCCTATTTTAGAGTGTTAAAGGGGGTTAAACCCCTTTTTTTGGGTGAAAGGACATGTGTGGGGAGGCCAATTTGGTCATACCTATCCCCTCTTGTTCCCTAAATTCTTGGTCATTCTTATGGTGATTTCATGGCGGATTCTAGGAATGAACTCCATCCTCCCCCTTTGTCATATTTTCCCTCATTTGTTTCAAATTTCAACATCATTTGATTTAGGGATAAAACTGAGATTTCACTGAAGGATGGTGAAATCAATCATTTTTTATTTGGCTGCCATGCAGCCTAACTTCTACCTATCTATATTTTCCATTTTTTCAAAGGAACACCACAGTGTGAATTTTTATTTCGGTTTTAATTAAATTGAATTTATTTATTGGTGTAATTAGTGTAATTTTTTGGGGATTCGACTCGGTTTGGGTTTAAGGGTGTACCAAAATGATTGATACCCTATTTATAAAAGAATCGGTGATCCTTGGATGCCTAATGAGACTTCTAAAATTAGGCCAATTTGAGTTAAACTGGATTATAAATGTAAATATTTTAATTAATTATAATGAGATTATAATTAATTAATTCAACATGTTACATGTGAGTTAGGTGATCAGGGATGTGGGAAGTGGTCAGTGGTGCTAAGATGACCTTGGATGAGCCTTTAAGGGAGTTGTTAGGATATGATATAAATGAGGAAAAGGATTACTAACATGTAGGTGGTCCTAGGTAATTTCTTATGGAATTTTTGGTTTTCATTTAATATGTTTTTGACATGCGGTTATGCCACTGAGGTTTATGACCAATTTAGTTAAAAATAATTGGATAATTTAAAATGTTTGATTAATTTAAATTAACTAGAAATTTGATTTAAATTGGTTAACCTATGGAAAAATCGTGGAATAAAATGAGTGGAGTGCCAAGGATATTAAGGACCTTGGGAACATGTTTGACATCACAAACTATGATGGATGGGTCTTGGACTAAGAAGATACCCATATACTTGGAAAACACCTAGATGTGGTGTGACATGACCTAATATGGATAGCCCTAGTAGGTTGGGTGAGGATCCCTAAGACATGTGTGGACTAGGTGGATATAACATAGGTGGATTAGAGATGGGATAGGGTGAGTTTTTCGGTCTAGAGTGACCTTGAAATTGAGATGGGACTTGAGCCATCTATTGAGATTTCTACTAGTGTGGCATAAACTTGAGGCCTGGGAGGCTGTGTGATGATATTGATAATGTGTAACACCCCAACCCTAGTTACCCAGAGTCGGTGCATTATTACATAACATTGGCATGATCACAAAAGTTCAATTCTCGAAAGACCGATTAGTTTAGTAGCCTTGGAAACACTAGATACATTCATAAAAGTTACATTAAATCAAAAAAATGAAAACCACAACAATATAGTCTCCATAGTACACACTCTTATCCCCTCATCCTATCCCTGCAGGTCATTCATAAATTACTTCTTCACATCCTGGGAAAAATAAAACATTGAAAGGGGTGAGCTCAAATGCTCAGTAAGGATAACAATATAGCAGAAGCTTTCATAGATAAGCATAAACACTTAAAGCAATTTATAACTAAAATAAAAGCCTTTTAAACTTGAACATAAGCATAATATGGCAAATATAAAATTAAATAATTCCATTTACTTATTCACATGGATATTCTACTAGTTGAACAATCACATTCAATATCAATAACCACTTTCATAATGATGGAATGCATAATTCCAGACTATCATAACCACATAGCCAAGGCCTCGTGTGAAGACTAAAAATAAGATTTTGTCAAGGCCTTGTGCCAAGACACTAGTTTGTCTCATGAGACCTACCGATGCATCGAGGAGCTATAGAGGGCTCCACCCGTCACTTACTAAGTCCAATGCACTCCTAATATGAAAAGTTTTAAACATAACATAAACATTTGTATTAAAACTAGCATACGAAATGTCAATACTTTATCCACAAACCATGAATGGTATAAAAATAGCACATCCATAGTCAAACATAACTCATTAGATACAATATGGAATATTTTATTGTATCATATTAACCTCAATCGAGAATGATGAAGGATATTGACATAGATGAAAATAATCATCAAAATAATTAGAGTGAAATACCCCCCTTTTTCTTGAAATCATTTAAAAGTCACACTATTTGTCAAGAATCCATTTAAAATAGATTTTAGAATCAAAGTGTCCCATACCACTTTGAAACTTTTAATAGTAGTTCTAATTTTAAAACTTTAATGTCCATATAAATAAATCCTTAAAACCATTTTTAAAACATGGACATTAATGATAATGATTTAGAAGAATAAGTCTTTAAAACATTTAAAAATGGTATTTTAGTTAGAGTTTCTAACCAAAAGAGAGATACGTGAATACAAATAATTGAGGTAATAAAAACTTTTTAATATCATGAGAATAAAGGGATTCATGATATACTATGTCAAAGTACATTATATACACCATATAAAAGTGATTTGGTGTATAACAACAAAGAAGTCTCAATGGAATGTAAATTGAGATGAAATATCTCATAATGGTTGTATCATTAGGTTAAGGATAAATTAACGACATAATTATGTGTGACAAATATAAATACACTAAATATGATTGGATATTCGGTGTAAAACATTCAAAGTACATTCACACATATTCTTGTAAAAACAACACCAATGAATTGGATGTTTATCTCAACAAATCGAGATTGAGTAAAAATCACTCTTATCAAGTTCATACGGATGACTTGAGAATTTATCAATGGAGTGATTATGTGTATAAAAAGTATATCCATAGAAAGGGGAGTGGAAATTATGAAATAATCAAATGAATAGTGATTCCACACATAATCTTGGAGTAAAATAATCAATGAAGTATGCGTAAATCCGAATGAGTGGAAATTGAAATATCAAGTTACCTTATCAATTTGGTTACTTACGAAACATACACCCATGAAAGAAGTATCATACAATGATGATGTAAATATCCATAAATTAAATTATATTACACAATGAATACAATCATGGTCAGTACACACACCAAATGCAATAAATAAGTGGTGAACAATGGAAATCTCACGGAATTATAAGTGAGATAAGAAACCCCTTACTTTGTACTTTTTCCTTGGTCGACGGTAGGTTAAACTCCTGTATAATGGTTAAATAATTTTTATTGAATTATAAAAGAATCATTTACATTAATATGATATCATATATGATCTTTTAACATCGATTTGTTAATAATATCTTAGTATTATCGTCATTTCGGGTGTTAACTTACTCATTTTCCTTTATATTCTTTGTTACGTAATCCGTGTTTGTTATGGATAGGTTGTATCTTATTCATATCCAGAATTATATCAAGTCCTTAAAAATTATTTTTAATCATCAAATGAGAATTATACTTGAATGGATATGATGGAGAATGAATCTCATCGTGTTCGTGGAGACGGTAGTCCGTACGTACGCACGAGCGACAATATCATTATTTTGATGTTAAAATAATATATAATTGGAAGGTATATCATATAGACAGAATAATTATCATGTTATATTTATTATTTACATGAATTACACATCATTATTATACCCATCCAAATAATTATTTACTGAATGACAATTACACCATGACGTGGAGACGGTAAGCCGTACGTACGCACGAATGGTGACATGCCATTCAAACGATGGATAGAATACTGAATATGGTTGTACCATACTTATAATAAAATCAGATTATATATAAGATACTGGATTTATTATTTTTGAAAACAAATGACAAAGAAATAAGAAGTTGAAGAAGAAAGGAACTTGAAAGAGGGTGGTGAAAACATTACCTCTTCTTCAGGTTCTTCCTTTTGATTTGATCAAAAGGGCTCCTTAGGTTGGCTTTCTGACTAAAGGAAGGCCTCTAAGATGAAGTGATAGAAGTTGAGAGATTATTTGGGCAGGGTTTGGCCGAACCAAAAGGCTTTGAAGGTGTGAATTAATGAGAAGGGTGAGTTCCCTTTTTATAAGAGGGGTGAGGGGCACCTTTGGAAAAGCTAGAAATATTATTTTATAATAAATTCATATTCGGTTTATAATGGATCCAAAGTGTATTCTTTAAAGTTTAAGGTAGGGATGGGTCGAAAAACACTCAACCAATAGAATTTAGATATTTTTGGGTTACTATATTAACCTTATCATTAAGTATTAACTCTTAGTTAATTAGTTTCACTTTTACAATGTCTCTTTGTATTTTTATATTATATGGTTAATAAACTTACTATATACATCCAAGTGCCCCCAAGTTATCCATTAATGATACACCTATCATGATATAAGTCTCTTGGATAATCCTTAGATTTTTAAGAATTTAATATCAATTAATAATATAATATTTGTTTTAAAAACTCTTTTATGTCAATTTCGATACTATTCAATAATTGATTTTTGTAAAAATCATAACAGAATTATTACTTCGAAAAAAGTTAATTAAATCAATCCTAACATGTCATATTATCCTAGAAAATTAGTTTAATGCATAAAAAGTATCAAAATATATTTATTTGGGTATTTATAATATCAATTATTTTAATTTTTCACTATTATGGTAATTACTGCATAATCATTGTGTCATAAATAAATTAAATTATTTAATGTCTAAAAATTATAAATAAAATACCATTATGTAGTAAATTGCTTTATATTTCTAATTAATATTTATAGTTGAAAAGCCAACATATATAACCCTATGTAAAAATTGTTTTTCTAAAAGATATTTTCTTATGTCATTTTTGTATTTATGTTAACTTAATTAAAATAAAGTGTCCCTATCACCTACAAGTGGCTCCATGGGGTCCAAAAATCGACCCAAAGATGCCCAAGGTCGGAAATGTATCAACCAATAAGGTTATAACACGTTTTAAGGTAATTTAATATTATTATAATATTATTTTTTAACCCTCATTTACCGGTTTTACCCTTTAACCATGGTAAATAAAATATTTACCGAAGTAATTATTCAAAATGTCTAAAAATAAAAGTTACCTATTTACAAAGTTTGAACATCCTGATTCTAAATATGGAATCCATTTTTCCAAATTCCAAACACAGAAGTGGCAGAAATTAATTTAAATTTAATTCCCGCTATCAAAACAAAAAGCGTGTTTTTAAGAGATAATAACTATCAAAAGATTGACACTTGTTTATGTCTGGTTTAATTGTAAAATTATGTCCAATGACAAAAATTTAATTAAATGGTAAAAATATATTCTAAATATACTTTAAAACCACTCAAATTCATAATTTATCAATATTAATTATTTCGATTAAAAAAGTTGTTTTTAATTAAAATTTAGTAATTTTCACTATTCATCAAAATATGAAAGTTATCCGAAAAGTACCAAAATTTCACCCTAGGCTGATTTCGATATTACGAATACAAAAATGAAGTCCATTTTGAGTGATAGAATTTATAAAATTTTAAAAAGTAGGTATTACTATTCATAACAGCTAGTTTGATTGGTTGTGGTGTGTTAGAATCTCAAAGTTGCGTACAATACACACCATTGCATTATTCAAAGGGAAACGTACCATGGAATCTTGGGGTGTTACATAATGAAGAGGTAAAAAATTTCCTCTAAGCATTATCATGACCTAATAGAAAAATTGTGATTGAGGATGCTGAGTGGGATTCCTCTATTGCAGTGATGACCTGGAGGACCTCATGGAACCCTCTTTGAGTGACGACCCTAACTGGGTGAACGGTGCTATGGGTAGAGATTATAGTGGGTGTCACCTAGAACCCATACCAACATGTGATCATGAGAAGCTATGGATAGTGTGATGGGATTGGACTTTCAAACACCCCTTATTATGTTTTTACTTTATCTTTGATATGGTTTGGTATTTCCAAAGATTCCTAGGAATTGGACATTATGCCTAGCACTCTTCTGATTTCCCATGATGCTTGAGAGTCACCCGATGAGATAGATGACACCCTAGGATAGATAATATTTTTGGGACCCAATATCAATATATATTGGGGGAATATTCTTATATTGACTAGAATATAGAGATATGGTCGATGTGGGAGTGGGTGCCTAGAGGCTGCACCTAAGATACCACATCAGAGTGTGTGTGGCCACGCATACAGGAAATTTCCATGATGATAGAGGTTTATTTGATACTATGATACCATTGAAAATTCCATGGTGATGAGATTTAAATGGTGATACGAGTTGACCATTGAAAATTCCCATGATACATGGGATTAAAATGGTAGTATTAGGTTTTAGGTGGGTGTGTATTCTTGAGAATGGATATTGTAAATACTGAAGGTTACTGTTTGATCCTCATAATCCATGATTAAGAAACCCATTAGGATTGAACGGATATACCAAATATAGTATGAATGAGGATCCAAATATATTGGATGATATGTATACTGACTGTGAGATCTTGGTAGGGTATTAAATTTGATTTCCTAGGCCACCTAGGATTCATTCATACCTAAACTTATAGGAATTTTTTGGGCCTTCTCTCTCATAGGAATCAGAAACCATCCTGACACTGAGAATACCCATTTATAACCATGGAATTTAGTCTGAGGGCTTGATGATGAGAGATTCCTGGTGACACCCCATATTATGTCGCTCCTCATGAGGGAGGTGTGAGCATGGGATCCCAAGGGAGTGAAAAAAGTTACTTTGAGATGATGCTGATTCTCAAAGAAACTATAACACTAGCTAAGGAAGGTATGGTTGATTGGGGCTATAAACCTATAGTTCTGTGTTTATTATTATTATTGGGCTAGTTATATGTATATTCCATCTGGGAAGTTGATACACTTGTTATTAGGGTCACTATGATGTGCTCATAGACATTCCAACATCGACCCTGAGTAGGAATCATAGTTGGTTTTATTTATTTTATTCAACAAATTATTTATTTATTTTAAGGATTTCACATGAACATATCAATAAATTTCTAGTATAGTATGAGACTACATTAGTGGTTCCCTACCAAGTTATGTACTCACACCCTACTCATACTACCATTTCACAGAGGTACCTTAGAAGAATTCACTTGGTTGCAGGTTCTTGTTTAGCTGAGGCTGGGTATTTCTTGATAGAGAAAGATATATTGGATGGTTAAGATATTGGGATGAGGTATTCATAGAGACTCGGTGTATTTTTTTTTGAGAATAATGGTTTGAGTTTGTGTGAAACACTTCATTTCATTATAGTATTCTCTTATTTATTTCCATTTCCACCGTACTATGTAATTTAGTTTTTTATTTTATGAGTGAGCACTTTGATATATGGGGAGTAGTCTCCCCAAAATACCTATATAGATACCTACTACTATTCAGTTGTCTCTAGCATATGGGGAGGCACATTCAAGGGTACATGGTGGCCCTATCTGACTATAGTTTGGAGTGAGTGGGGTGTGGAATTATAAGTTGTTATGAGAGATATTTT
Organism: Viscum album; assembly: GCA_963277665.1. Taxonomy (NCBI): domain Eukaryota; kingdom Viridiplantae; phylum Streptophyta; class Magnoliopsida; order Santalales; family Viscaceae; genus Viscum; species Viscum album. The sequence goes on along the minus strand of OY728121.1, from coordinate 1,068,215,261 downwards.
TATTTTGTATTACTATTTGGGATATGGTATCTAGGAGATATAAGAATGATTTGGATCCTTTTATGTATTTCGAGATGGTGCATCATGACCACCTTCACTGATAGGAAGCCCATGTTGACAGAGATGGTATTAATGTTTTGGTTTTCACTAGTATGATATATTTGATCTCACCTCAAGTGATGGACATGGTGTTTGGATATATGATTTATTATAGATTCATGGATCCTAGACCATTGAACATAATGCAGTTATGAATTTTACTCTTGAACCATAGAGTAAAGAGGCGTCTCATGTGATTCACTTGAAATGTAGAGACCTACCAGTGTGATTTTTTTCTACCAATGAGAGGTTCAACAATTTAAAGTGTTAAAAGCTACTCATAAAATGTTTTACCATATTATTAGATAGTGTAATTATACTCATCTAGACTGACATGCATATGTATTTTATTCTATTGGTAGGTCAGGTGGATTTATAGTGAGATGTTTGATGATTGGAATAATGATGCAGTTCTATGTGCATTAGAAGTGAATTGAACCTAGTGGGTCGATACAGGTACATGATTCCTTGGAATTAAACCCCTGGGAGGTGTTTTTTTAGGTTTCAGTTACCTAATGTTTCAGTAACAACCTATATTCTATTTTCTCTTATATCATGGAATGAAACTCTACTTAAACAAACTATGTGATAGTGGATAACTAGATACAAATTTCCATAGTGTGATGCCAGTTTAATGTACCTTGTAGTTTTGGTTATTTAAGATTCTAGTAACAACCTTTATGGATTTTCCCATATATATTGGAATGAAATTATATATAGAAAAATCTTGTGTTTATGGTAATTTGGCATGGATCATCATAGGGTAATTCCAATAAAATGAGTATTCTTGTGTGATGTGACAAAATATAGGTAATTTAAATAACTTATTTAGTTTCCCCCCTATAGATTGGAATTTCATTATATTTAACTGATCCAGGGATTATGGTTTTCTTTATCATGGATCATCTCAGACAATTTCATTATCTATGACAGTAAAAATCGATGTGTTGTGATTCTTAAAGAAGAAATCTTGTAGGTGGATTCTTAGTGAAGATCAGTGACCTTATAGGTTGGTGGGTTGACATGACATGACATTATTGAAATGGGAGGATTTTTGTTACATTGGATCATATGGTTGGGTGAGATGACATGTGATGTTTGAGATAAGTGCAATGATTACTCTCCCATGAGTTATGACCTGTAAAACCTCATGCTTTATGGTTGTTCAAAATTCAATATAATTTTGAATTTTTAAACTAATGAGTGGGATGTTATAAGAACTAAAGTTTAAAAGGGTATTCTGAATGTTTAAGACCCTTAAATGGGTGTTTTTGTATGAGGTTTTGGGATCGGGTGGTGGATGTGTGTAGTAGGAAAGTACCAAATATTGGCTTGGTGGTCGGGGATGTAGCTTGTAGACACCGGCCAGCTGGTGGCTTGAATGGATGTATTATTGGAAAATATTTTTCCACTGGATAACTGATGGCCTCCATCGAATTATCATTTGGGTTTTTAAGGGATACAAATTCCCTCTATAATTTTTAGAGTGGAAACCCATCTTTTTTTGGGTTCATGAATACTAGGGATCTCCCCTCCCTTTCTCTTTTGGTTCCCCTTTCACTTTATCATGATTTTTTATCTAATTCTTGGTGTTTATGGTATGTTTCTCCTCTCAATGATATTTTTTATCCTCCTCCTTTTCTCTCACTAATTATTGGTTCTCCTGGTTTAGGATTTTAGATATGATTTCACTAGAGGATAGTGGAATCATCCCAAGATGACAAGTATTTTTAGTTTCCTTATTAGAGGACATACCAACGAAATATTGGAACATCAACACCCATCATCTAGATGGAGGTATGTCTACACATGATTTTTTCAAGGGTATTGAGATAAATTAAATGTTTTTGCTTACTGTTTCAATTCTAGTGGTTAGGGATTTAGCCTAACTGAGTTCCTAGAGAAGGAAATGGGTCTCTGAATGAAGGTTGGTCCTAATTTAGGTATAGCAGAAGCATTCAGTGAGTAAATGGACATTTATACCTAAGTTTCTTAGCATATATAATTTTTTGATGTTTATAATTAATTATAATGTAATTATAATTAATTATTTTTATGTGTGGAATTATGTTAGGGTCATGAGTGGTCTAGGAATTTTCCATTGGCCTTAAATGAGATCATGCATTAGGTTAATGAATTAAGACTAAAAAAATAGAATTCACAAGTGGTAGGAGGTAACTTTAAATTAACCCATAGTCTCAACTTTATTTCCAGTGATTCATTGTGCAGTTATACCGACTTGGACATGAATTTACCCAATTTAAAAAAATGTTTTAGAAATAGCTTCACTGTAGATTAAATTCGATTTTTACATGAATTTTTCCCAAATTAAAGGTGATCCCAAGTGTCATTCCATAGTAATAAATAGGATATATGTTTGAAATAATATTTTTTAAATGAAACTAGAATTGATATTTCTTGAAAATGGAAATTGGTATGGTAATTCAATAATAGTGTTTTAGAAATAGAAATTGAAAATGGTAATTTGAGTTTGGTTTTAGAAATGGATATATGTAATGGGTTGATGACATGGGTTGGTATTCTGAAATTGGTGTTTGGGAATTCCATTTCTAAAAAACTATTCTTATAACTAGTATTTGGAACAGAATTTAGAAATGAAATGGAAATGGGTTTTGAAATGTAAAAGTGAATTGGATGAAGTCCCAAGCACTATTTTTTTAAAATTAAATAAGAAACACGGGTTTTATGTAAATTGTTATATTGTATATGAAATGTTTTATGTAAAATAGAAAATTAACTTTGGTGTATTTTTATTTAAAAAGAAAGGAAATGGATTTTTTATTGTGCTTGATGGTTAAACCTAGGGTGAACTTAGAACCCAGGTGGACATTGGTTATAGTTAAACTCATGGTGCACACATCCCCTGGGTGGATGCTAGATTGTGATGGTTAAACTCAGGGTGAACATGAAACCTAGGTGGATGCTAGTTATGGTTAAACATATGGTGAAGGCAGCCCCTAGGTCGATGTTGGTACTTATGGTTAAACATGGGCTAAACATGGACCTTAGGTGGACGCAAGGATCCAAGGATGGTTATATTACATCCATATGATAAATTTTTAGACCAGGGATAGGTATATTACCCTTGGTTAGGAGGATGGGTTGGAACAATCGTCAAAAAATTATCAGGGACACCCCATAATTGGATGAAGTTGGTATTTACCATTCCTGGGGTGACCTCAGTCCCTAGGTTTGGAATTTGTTTATGATTTTAGTTTTAAAATATTTTAATGGTTGTATTTGTAACTGATATCTTGAGCACATCCATATATGCTATTACAAATTGGTTATTTTTAGGGACGTCATTGGGGGTGGCCTACTAAGTTATACTCACACCCTACTCAAGCCTCCATAAAACTTGGGTAACTGAGAATATGCTAATTGGTTTCAAGTATAGGTTTGGTGTAGGAGCCCAATGCTTTGTGTTAGTTGGGAAGCTAGGATAGAGTATGAGATGTTGGGACTGGGCTAGGTCTCAGGACCGATTCAATGTTTTTCCTAGTTGTTTTAGTCTTTTAGGATGTTATATATGCCGTTTTTGTATGATTTACTAGAATGTATTGGATAGTATCACCTGTTACAACATGTTTTATTTGGATTATTATCGACACTTTCTTGTCTGTCATGTTGGGAGGAGAGTGATGGCAAGAGGGGGGGTGAATTGCCTTTTAAAAATAATTAACAATTTAAAATCAAAGTTAAAAGTGCAGCGGAAATAAAAGAGGCAAGACACAAAATTGATAACGGAGTTCGGCTTAAACCAAAGCCTACGTCTCCGCTCCCAACTCAACCGTTGAGAGATTTACTACCGCTTGCTTTTTAATGGTTTTAGCAAGAAACCCACTAGACTTTAAGGTAGTCTAGAACCTATTACAGCTTGCTTTTAATGGTTATGCAAGAACCCACTTGCTTTTAATGGTTGAGCAAGAACCCACTAGCCTTCTTACAGGTGAAGGCTAGCTCACCTTTGATTCAAGCCTTTTAAAGGGAAGGCTTGACTAACCTCTTCACACCTTGAAGGTGGTGTGAAAACCCAAAGAAAGAGAGGATGAGAGAAAGAGGGGTTTGTAGGCACAAACCCAAAATAAAGCTCAAAATGATAAAATGATAAAAACCGTTAATGGGATAAGTCTTGGGCGCCAATGGATTGATGAAGTTGATGAAGATCGCTCCCAAGCTTCTATGGTGGTGCTCCTTGGATGTGGAAGTGAGTTGGAGCAAGTGGGGGTTCCTTGGAGGAATGCGCCGGAGGTTCGCCAAATGATCAAAAATGTTCCCGTGGGCTTCCGTGTATTTCTGGGGCTTCCTAGTCCTTTATTTATAGAGGGGGAACCCTCAAATGGCCTTTGGGAGTCTTCGGAGCCGTTGGAGAGGCCTTCGGAGCCGTTGGGAGTCAAGTGGACAAGTCTGGTCAAAGCCCAACGACTAGTTTGACTGGCTCCACCGGCTGACCGGTGCTTGGCCACCGGTTGGCCGGTGCTTTGAAAAAGGAGAGGCCTTCGGGCTCAGGCACCACCGGCTGGCCGGTGAGGAGGCCACCGGTTGGCCAGTGCTGAGGCAGTGGCAACCTCTTCTGTCTGGGTTCCACCGGCTGGCCGGTGGTGGGACACCGGTTGGCCGGTGGTCTGGACAGAGGTGATGCCTTCTGTCCAGGCTCCATCGGCTGGCCGGTGGTCATCCACCGGTTGGCCGGTGGACTGAAAATCAGTGCACTTTTGCCTTCTTGCTTTCTTGGCCCAATTCCTTGGCAACCTATCATCCAAAAACACTTAAAACAAGATTAGATAAGTAAGAGAGTGATTGTGATCATGAAAATTAAACCACGAGGGGTACAAGAGGTACAACAATCTCCCCCTATTTTGATGATCACAATCACCAAAACAAGCAATGTAAAAGATTGAAATGAGAAAATCATGAGAGAAAGAGATTTCTCCCCCAATCAACCAAGAATTTCTCCCCCTTTGTGATTATCAAAATAGCACGGGGCATAAAACTTGATTGAGGGAAAGTTGAAAAACAAGATAGAGTTTCTTAAATCAATTGAAATTTTTGAAATTGAAAGTTTTGAAATTAAAGTTTGGAGTTTTGAATTAAAAGTGCAAAAAGGCTTAAACGATCCTAACTCCCCCTAAATAAAAACAACAAATCACCGGGGAGAGGATTTTAGAACCGAGACAAATTTTGGTCCGGTGAGACTCGCTGAAAGGGATTTTTCAATCCATACTTGTCTAGTGGTGGGTCTTCTCCTAAAAAATTCATCATTAAAGAAAATAGTTTTGGGCCTTCCATACCGGGCATTTTTGCAATTGCACTCATAAATTAAGTGCCCGGGTTTTTTACAATAATTGCAAAATTTATATTGGGAGCTCCCCCTTACAAAAATAGTTGGAGCATGGGAAGAGGAAGCTTGCTTGGAATAGCCAAGCCCTTGGGTGGTTCTAGATATGCGTTGGGAACCTAGAAATTTGGTCAAATTTTGTTCAACTTGGGTGAACTTGGCAAGAGATTCCCTTAGATCTTTGATTGTTAATTCCATAGAATCAACATCAGGAAGGTTTTGGACTTTGAGGGACAAATCCTCCTTTTCTTTGAGAAGTTGTTCCTTTTCGGAAGAAAGTTTTTTGAAATTCTTTTTTAAAGCAATAAATTTGGAGAAAAGTTCATGAAAACCTTCCTCCAATTGATCTCTTGCGTGTTGGAGATCCTCATAAGACAAATGATTGAAAGAATTTGAAGAACTAGAGGAAGAGGAGTCGGAAGAGGATACCTCATTAAATGCCATTAGGCATTTTTTACCGTTGTCACTTGAGGAGGAGGAGGAGGAGGATGTGGAGCTATCACTCCATGTGGCCTTGAATGCCTTCTTCTTTTCCTTTTGCTTGTCCTTTTTCTTGTGGAGTGGGCAATCGGGCTTGTAATGGCCTTTCTTTCCACACCCATAACATGTTACCTCGGGCTCGGATTTTTCGTTGGGTTGAGCCTTGCGGGATTTCTTCTTCTTGTGCTTCTTCATGAATTTGTAAATTTTGCGGGCAAGATTCTCCATTTCTGAATCGCCGCTTGAAGAGGAAGAAGATGAGGAGGAGGAGCTTTCTTCTCTTTGAATTTTGAAGGCGATGTTCTTTGGAACTTTGATGAGATTGCCTTCCTTTTCAGCTTGCCTCCTCATGGTGATCTCGTAGGTCATGAGAGATCCGATGAGCTCTTCGACCGGCATGTTCTTGATGTCTTTTGCTTCTTGGATTGCCGTGACTTTTGGTGCCCATGAGCTTGGTAGGATCCAAAGGATCTTCTTGACCATAGTTTCTGCAGAAACATCATCTCCAAGAGACTTTCTACCATTGCAAACATCAGTAAAACGAGTAAACATTTCAGTAATTGATTCGTGTGGGTGCATGGTGAAGCTTTCAAAATCTTGGCGATACATATCCAATCAAGTATCCTTAACTTTGTTGGTCCCCTCATGGGTAACCTCCAATAGTTTCCAGATTTCATGAGATGAAGTGCATGTGGAAACTCGATTGAATTCATTACGATCAAGGCCGCAATGAAGAGCGTTCATGGATTTGCCATCAAGCTCAAAATTTTTAATATCGGCTTGAGTCCATTTGGATTCATCGGGAGAAGAAAGAGAATAGCCTTGCATAAAAATTCTATATATAGGATAGCCAATACTTCTAAGAAATGTAATCATGTGAGTTTTCCAATAAGTATAGTCGGTTCCTTCAAAGAATGGAGCACGACCCAAAGAATAGCCTTCGGGGGCGAAAGAAGTTGAAGCCATCACAAAGGATCTTGAATTTGAAACCGGTGAAGGTATTACTCAAATTTTGCCTTTGATACCAATTGTTGGGCGGAGAGTGATGGCAAGAGGGGGGGTGAATTTCCTTTTAAAAATAATTAACAATTTAAAATCAAAGTTAAAAGTGCAGTGGAAATAAAAGAGGAAAGACACAAAATTGATAACGGAGTTCGGCTTAAACCAAAGCCTACGTCTCCGCTCCCAACTCAACCGTTGAGAGATTTACTACCGCTTTCTTTTTAATGGTTTTACCAAGAAACCCATTAGACTTTAAGGTAGTCTAGAACCTATTACAGCTTGCTTTTAATGGTTATGCAAGAACCCACTTGCTTTTAATGGTTGAGCAAGAACCCACTAGCCTTCTTACAGGTGAAGGCTAGCTCACCTTTGATTCAAGCCTTTTAAAGGGAAGGCTTGACTAACCTCTTCACACCTTGAAGGTGGTGTGAAAACCCAAAGAAAGAGAGGATGAGAGAAAGAGGGGTTTGTAGGCACAAACCCAAAATAAAGCTCAAAATGATAAAATGATAAAAACCGTTAATGGGAGAAGTCTTGGGCGCCAATGGATTGATGAAGTTGATGAAGAGCGCTCCCAAGCTTCTATAGTGGTGCTACTTGGATGTGGAAGTGAGTTGGAGCAAGTGGGGGTTCCTTGGAGGAATGCGCCGGAGGTTCGCCAAATGATCAAAAATGTTCCCGTGGGCTTCCGTGTATTTCCGGGGCTTCCTAGTCCTTTATTTATAGAGGGGGAACCCTCAAATGGCCTTTGGGAGTCTTCAGAGCCATTAGAGAGGCCTTCGGAGCCATTGTGAGTCAAGTGGACAAGTCTGGTCAAAGCCCAACGACTAGTTTGACTAGCTCCACCGGCTGACCGGTGCTTGGCCACCGGTTGGCCGGTGCTTTGAAAAAGGAGAGGCCTTCGGGCTCAGGCAGCACCGGCTGGCCGGTGAGGAGGCCACCGGTTGGCCGGTGCTGAGGCAGTGGCAAACTCTTCTGTCTGGGTTCCACTGGCTGGCCGGTGGTGGGACACCGGTTGGCCGGTGGTCTGGACAGAGGTGATACCTTCTGTCCAGGCTCCATCGGCTGGCCGGTGGTCATCCACCGGTTGGCCGGTGGACTGAAAATCAGTCCACTTTTGCCTTCTTTCTTTCTTGGCCCAATTCCTTGGCAACCTATCATCCAAAAACACTTAAAACAAGATTAGATAAGTAAGAGAGTGATTGTGATCATGAAAATTAAACCACGAGGGGTACGAGAGGTACAACATGTCATTCTTTTACTACTTTATCTAGATTTTGTATCTCTCTGGTATTATTTATGCTTCTGTTTTCCTATCATAAATAGATATAGTTTCCCCATAGTACCACCATATACCCATACTATTATTTTGTAGACTTTTTCATAAAGGGAGGCATTCTTGAGGTATTGTAGTGTTCTATAGGTCTGAGCACTGATCACAGGCTCGAGGTGATTGGATATTAAAAAGTGGTATCATAAGTGTGTAGGACCCTGGGACACCCTGAGAGGGGAGGGGTGAATCAGGGTGGAAAATTTTTCTTCTTTTAGTTGTGGATCTTGTTCCCACGTTGGTAGGAACTACTTAAACCTGTATGATGGATATGATCAGCAATTAAACATTCACATGTAGAGAGATGACACAACTATTTTTACTTGGTTCACCACTAAGGGCTACGTCCAAGGAGCATACGCCGACAGGTTTTCGGTCGTACCTAAATCCACTATGCTTCACTAGCTATAGATTACAAAGGTTCGGGTACAGACACTCTGTCCCAGGCTCACTGACTGTACAATTGTTCAGGGATAGCTCACTGCGTCCCTCAGGTCACTCCCATTGACTCCCCCTGGCTCACTGCCGTTGGTGAAGTCCCACTCAGTTTATAGACGTGAAGGTCTCTTAAATAAATGTGCATTGATGTTCTTTGTCTTCTGTTCAGCATGAGACTTTGCTTGCATCAGGTTTCAGAGTTGATGCTCTTTATAGTTCAATCTTTCTTTTTTAGTGCAATGACTGAATGCACTAGATCCCCTTGTCTTCGTTTTCCTGAATCACAATCACTTATGTGATTGCTCAATAAATGATGTTCAGCTTACTCGGCATTCGTCAGAATCAATTCACTATGTATGCATGAGATCATGCATGTATCATTTAGATTTCTTCTTCAATCTCTCTTTGCACTGAAAGTATCAGGAAATCTTTAGCTCTTGTGTAGCTTCAGAAAGGCGGGCGTGCTTCAACAATATTTGGCTCTCCTTTTCAAGCTCGGCGCGCAAGTCTCCATCTGGCACGCAAGTCTTAGGCACGCAAGTATAACCTGGCGTGCAAGTGTCTCCAAAGCACCTGCGCGACTCTGCCTTCTTGAACTTCAAACCTGCGCGACTCACTTCCTTCCTTGCCCAAATCACCTGGGGCGCGCAACCATCAATCGGCGCACAATCACCACTTGCGCGGCTCAACCACCTGCGCGATGAGAGCATGAAAAATCTCTAAGTCTTGAGCTCCATGAGAAATGAGGAGGGGCGGTCCAGTATTTATAGGCAAACTGGACCCCCTGCGCGGCGGCACACAAGTCATCCATCGGCGCGCAAGTCTCGGCCCCTGCTAGACACTTGCGCGATCAACATCCAAACTTGCGCGAACATCTTGCCTTTTCCAAATTTGGATCTTCTAATCTCGAAAAACCATAGGCGCGCAAGTTATAATGCATTCAAGGCGTCGATGCACAAGTCTCTTCCCGACACATAATTCACCTGCGCGACCCCACCAAAACTTGCGCGGCCCTTATCCCTTTGCCATATTTTGATGCTCTGATCTTCCAAAACATATGGCGCGCAAGTTTCCTATCCTCCAAGAGTATGGAACGCAAGTACCTTTGCCAAAATCACTCTTCTTCATTTGTTGATTTTGAGGCCCTGAAATTTGGCAAACACAGGAAAATGGCGCCACCTTGTATCTTCTCTTTTTGTACTGCCTCCAGATCATCCATTCCTCTGTCGATGTTCTTGAATCAAACATAGATCATTGACCACAACTCTTGAACTCGACATGTCACCATGGAATCTCCTTTTTCAACAAATTTGTATGTCGTTTGTTTGCTTTGTCAACAAGCACGATCACCTCAACAACACTTCTTCTTGGTGATCTGTATCCTTCAACAACTCTTTTGCTTTTATCACAAACTCCACTATTGTGATATGTATTCTTTGAAGGAACAACTTTAGTACCATCATCTTCTATGACAATGTGATGTGCATGGACATTTCATAAGTCAACTCATTGGCACATTGCCTCCTTCATCAACCGTCATGATCAACTTCATGCAAACCATGTGATTCAATCCGTCAAGAAGTCTCTAGCATGGTTCTCACGCAATCATGAGTAATTGCATGGTCTTCATCAAAACCCATTGTTTTCATGAAATAATGAGGAATTGCATGGTATTCATCCAAAAACACCATCCTGCTTTAATCATCCTTGGATGGATTACTCCTCACATTCTTCATTGTTGTAAACAATGTACAACCTTTGACACATGTTCTTTGAACATACAATCAGCACAACAATAGTCTGAATCACTACTCCTCTACTTCATCAGAGTACTTCATGATATCCTTCATTGTGAGATCCCATTCCTCCATTTTATTGGAGTACTTCTTGATCTCTTTCATTTTGATATTCCATTGACAACTATTGACAACAAATACAAACCTATACACCAAGTGGTTCCAACAATATCCCCCTTTGTATTTTGTTGTCAATACCTTATACATCTTCTGAAATGAATTTGTCAATGTCAAAATGAGAGTCTTCTATTCATCAACTTTTCTTTTCAAACGTTCATTTCACTTTCTCTCCCCCTTATTGACAAGAAATACAAAGCACATGGTTGGGAGGGTATCAATCCACAATTAAGAAATGTTTCATTAATCATTTTACTATAAGTCTACTTGAGCAATGCTCGATGTAGAAAACAAGAGGATTTGATTAAGTCAACAAGGCTGTCCATTATCCACAGATCATGATACCAACATGAGATGATAACTCATGTATCTTGTCTTCAAGGGTTTACCACTTTAATTCCAGGTAGAATAAGATCAACTATGATAGGAAATAATCAACCTGAAACTCCTTCTCCATTGACGTGTTCTTCAAGAAATTCACAGAGTAACTGCTTTTGAGTCCAGCTGGAGTTGATATTGATTGAAACAGTGATTATGGAAGCTTCTTCATTTTTCTCCCCCTTAAGGGAAACACTCCTCATCATCTTCATCAAGAGTGATCCTTCATCATCATAATCTTTGAATATCAATTGAATAATCTACTATGGATGGAAACTTCTCCATCTTGGCTATCAAGAGTTGACAACATTCACTACTTCTCAGGTTCTCCCCCTGAGAGCATGCTTCACTTTCAATTCCCTGCATTTTTAGCACAAATACAATACACAAATGATTACGGGAATAAGGTGGTTCCTTCTTGCTTCATCAAGAAGACTTTCTTGGTTGAGGTTCTTTTCTCACCCAAGTTCCTCTGTTCACTCCAGTCTTCATTCCTGCACATTTGAACATATGTTCTGACATCTGTCGGTGTGGCATGGCTCTGTTCACATTTTCTTCTGCTTTGTGCGGAGAATTGTTCTTCTTAGCATCCATAATGAATGATACATTCTTACTCCTCTTAAGGACTGCTTCTTGCTCTGGTATTAAGGTTAGGCAACCTTTTGCAATGTGACCAGACTTCTTACATATCTCACACAAAACTTCTTTGACACGTGTGTTTCTATTTGTTTGCAATCTCTCCTACACTGTGTCTTCATCATGTGAAAGTTTTTCTTTTCCTTTGTCACCAGCCTTGGCCTTCTCATCTTCAAGTTTCCATATTCTTTTCAAATCTTCTAGCCAGATGACCAAAATATCATTTGGAACTTTTGCAGCTGGTTTAGGTCTTCCACATGGGTTCATCCGAGATTCATCCCACTTAGTGTTTCTTTTGGATGAATGACCCTTCAATTTCATGGATCTAAAATCCTGAGTCTTCTCAGCTTCCCTACTTGATATCTTCTTGGGGAAATGTGTGTTCACAACATTCTTCTGATTTCTCCCCAAGGTAGCTGCTTCATTCTTTGACGGCATCAGAGGTCTTCTTTTCTTTTCAACAGTGAAAGCACGTTGATATGGACATGTTCCTGCATTGTGACCGCTGCCGTTGCATACATCACAGATGTTATCAAGAATTCCAAATCTGTTTGCAGTAAACAGATGCTTCTGGACCTGCTGATGTTTCTTCTTTTTCTCTGGCTTCCTTCTCTTTAATATAGGCATTCTCTGTGCTTTTCCATGTAAGGGATTATAAAGACAATCCAGTGCACAGTTCCCAAATCCGTTGCAGCACCAACATTGACCCACAAATCTTTTCTTCTTTGTGTCTTCTGTATTAAGTTGTTGGGTCATCTGCTTAATCTTTTGTGCTCTATTTGAGGAACCCACTTCCTCCTTTTTCTTACCATCCACCCTAGCCATGGTGGTAGGTTTCTTCTTCTCACCTTTCCTCATCTATACTTGTTTAGAAATTTTCTTCCCACCTGCACTGATTGTAGGAGTGTATTTAGAAATATGAGTACAAGATGGTTTGGATGGTACCTTCACTTTCTCAGTTGCTTGTGATAGATCAAAGAGTGAAGTCATGATCTTCTTATCACATGTTGGAGGTCTTTTGACAATAGAGTCCTCCAGTGAACATTGAGTACCATCAACAACTGATTCTTGATGTGGATAATCAAGAGTTGTCATAATCTTCTTATCACATGTTGGAGGCATTTCAGTTTTAGACTCCTCCAACGAACATTGAGTGCAAGCATCACTCATTTCATTCTTTTGTGAAGTCTCAATATGTGTGTTCTCAATCTTGGTCAACTGAGCTTCCAATCTTTGACCCACAATATTGAGGATGATCTTCTGATCTTTAATCGTGATCATCTTCTCTTCACAAGTCTTCTTCAACCTTTCAACCCCATCTTCATGCATCTTAACTTTGTTTTGTAACAAAGAGTCAAGTTCCTTGAATTTAATGGAAGTTTCTTCCAAACAAAAATTCTTGACTTCATTGCTCTTCTTCAGCTCAGCTTCAAGTGCATGGATCCTTTCTTTTAAAGTGTTATTGACTTCCTCTTCTTCTTCAAAGACTTTCACCCGTTTGATGAGCTTCATACTTTCCATAACTTTTCTTTCCAGCCCCTTTTCCATATTGTCAGCTTCCCTTTCTAATCGATTGATCTCAACCTGCATAGATTGGAATAGGCTACAAATAATAGCAACCCTTTCTTCTGGAATATCATGCAGATATGTTCTGAGTTTTTCCTGAAAGCTTGAATTAGGGGTATCATCCTTTCCTCTGGATGAGTTCTGAGCCACCTGCTTGATACTTTCCAAGCCTAATGTTTCTTTATTATTGGAATTACATGGAGAACAAGACACTGCATCTTCTTTGGATGTGGGGGACTTCTTCATAATCTTCTTCTCTTTCTTTTTCCTATTTGTCAAAGTCTTGGTGGATATAGATTTCTGCTCAGTAATGACTGCGTCATTATCAAGACTGCTCTTCATTGTTGACTCTAGGAAAGAAACTCAAATCCTCTTCTCAATAGAATTACTGGAGAATATCCAACATACGTTAACCTCTCTCTGATACCACTTTTAGGACCCTGGGACACCCTGAGATGGGAGGGGTGAATTAGGGTGGCAACTTTTTCTTCTTTTAGTTGTGGATATTGTTCCCACGTTGGTAGGAACTACTTAAACCTGTATGATGGATATGATCAGCAATTAAACATTCACATATAGAGAGATGACACAACTATTTTTACTTGGTTCACCACTAAGGGCTACGTCCAAGGAGCATACACCGACAGGTTGTCGTTCGTACCTAAATCCACTATGCTTCACTAGCTGTAGATTAAAAAGGTTCGGGTACAGACACTCTGTCCCAGGCTCACTGCCTTTACAATTGTTCAGGGATAGCTCACTGCGTCCCTCAGGTCACTCCCGTTGACTCCCCCTGGCTCACTGCCGTTGGTGAAGTCCCACTCAGTTTATAGACATGAAGGTCTCTTCAATAAATGTGCATTTATGTTCTTTGTCTCCTGTTCAGAATGAGACTTTGCTTGCATCAGGGTTCAGAGTTGATGCTCTTTATAGTTCAATCTTTCTTTTTTAGCTCATTGCATCCCTCAGGTCACTCCCATTGACTCCCCATGGCTCACTGCCATTGGTGAAGTCCCACTCAGTTTATAGACGTGAAGGTCTCTTCATCATTTTCATAAGAATGCATCCTTTTTTGTATGTAGATGCTCTATTGAAGTCCGATTCTCACCAGAAGCAGAATATTTCTTTTCCTCGAATGTATCGGGTAGTCTCCTGGCTTTCTTGCACCACCAAACAGGCCGGCAGGCTTCATCAAAACCTGGCGTGCTTCTCCAAGCTGGACGCGCAAGTCCCAATACGGCGCGCAAGTCAAAACTAGCGCGCAAGTGTCACCAACGCACCTGCGCGACGCTTCCTTCCCCGACTACAAACTTGCACGGTCAACTTCCTTTCTCTCCCGAACCGCCTTGGGCGCTCAGCAGACAACCGGCACGCAATCACCACTTGCGCGGCTCAACCACCTGCGCGACGAGAGCTCGAACAATCTCTAAGTCTTGAGCTCCGTGAGAAATGAGGAGGGGTGGTCCAGTATTTATAGGCAAACTGGACCCCCTGCGCGGCGGCGCGCAAGTTATCCATCGACGCGCAAGTCTCGGCCCCTGCTAGGCACTTGCGCGATCAACATCCAAACTTGCGCGAACATCTTGCCTTTTCAAAATTTGGATCTTCTGATCTCGAAAAACCATAGGCGCGCAAGTTCTAATGCATTCAAGGCGTCGGCGCGCAAGTCTCTTCCCAGCACATAATTCACCTGCGCGACCCCACCAAAACTTGCGCGACCCTTATCCCTTTGCCATATTTTGATGCTCTGATCTTCAAAAACATATAGCGCGCAAGTTTCCTATCCTCCAAGAGTATGGCGTGCAAGTCCCTTTGCCAAAATCACTCTTCTTCATTTTTTGATTTTGAGGCCCTGAAATTTGCCAAACACTAGAAAATGGCGCCACCTTGTATCTGCTCTTTTTGTACCGCCTCCAGATCATCCATTCCTCTGTCGATGTTCTTGAATCAAACATAGATCGTTGACCACAACTCTTGAACTCGACATGTCACCATGGAATCTCCTTTGTCAACAAATTTGTATGTCGTTTGTTTGCTTTGTCAACAAGCACGATCACCTCAACAACACTTCTTCTTGGTGATCTGTATCCTTCAACAACTCTTTTGCTTTTATCACAAACTCCAATATTGTGATATGTATTCTTTGAAGGAACAACTTTAGTACCATCATCTTCTATGACAATGTGATGTGCATGGCCATTTCATAAGTCAACTCATTGGCACATTTCCTCCTTCATCAACCGTCATGATCAACTTCATGCAAACCATGTGATTCAATCCATCAAGAAGTCTCTAGCATGGTTCTCATGCAATCATGAGTAATTGCATGGTCTTCATCAAAACCCATTGTTCTCATGAAATAATGAGGAATTGCATGGTCTTCATCCAAAAACACCATCCTGCTTTAATCATCCTTGGATGGATTACTCCTCACATTCTTCATTGTTGTAAAAAATGTATCACCTTTGACACATGCTCTTTGAACTTACGATCAGCACAAAAATCGTCTGAATCACTACTCCTCTACTTCATCGGAGTACTTCATGGTATCCTTCATTGTGAGCTCCCATTCCTCCATTTTATTGGAGTACTTCTTGATCTCTTTCATTTTGATATTCCATTGACAACTATTGACAACAAATACAAACCTATACACAAAGTGGTTCCAACAAAGTGTTTATATTTTGTATTATTATTTGGGATTGGTGTACATGAAAGTAAATATTTTTTAGGACATGGTATGGAACCTCTTCCTAGGACTGGCCACCCCACATGCAAGGGAAGTTTATATTTCTAGATATTATAATGTTATTCATGATGTTTTTTGTTACAGTTGATATGATTTCACCTTGAGTGATTTATTCAATTATGAGGTTATTAATTTATGGGATTTCATATCTGGAATGATATGGTAAGATAGGGTATGTTCATGCATCATATATGGAATATAGGGATCATGTGTTTGATTGCCTATGATTTTTTATATGGATGATGACCTTGGTCGGTTATTTAATGTTTCTACAACCATTTATATGGTGTTTTCCATATAATTGTTTGGTGATATCATACATAATCGATCCTCTAAAGAGGTAAAAGACTCTTTGTGGGATTATTTTATCTTAATTATTATGTGTTATTTTCTAAATAAAATTCCAATTACAATTTAATGAGTTTTTTCATATATAAATTAAAATTTAATTCTTATTTAGTCAGGACTCATCTATAAAAAACCATGGATATAGAAAATGGTTAAAATTATTTCACAGGATGAATTTTTTTACATTGCATCAGATAAATAAAATTACAAGTATAACTTATATATAATTTTACCCTATAACATGCACTTGACATTTAATTTAACCGATAAATTGTTTTAGAAATCCCATTTTATGAAAAAAATTATAAGAATAAAATTGTGAACCCAATATCAGTATATGTGAATGAGATGAACTTATTTGTAATCAGTAAGTACCTTTTGTATGGGTCGTTGGGGCTATGAGAGTTCCCAAGTTATGTGTAGTTTACTATGATCTTAATACCTATGACATGTTAGGGGTTTTATGACACCTTTTGGTGGGATTGACCTGGGTAAAGAAATAATGAATTTGGTTTAAACCAGTGTGTGAGAACCTGTGCTGGGTTTTTTGAAATTTTGTTTCCATGTGAGCTTGGAATGAGGGTGACTGTCATTATTGGAGTTTTGAACTATGTGAGTCTTGTCTTGATTTGTGGGCTAGGTAGGAGCTCCTAAAAATCTTCTTTAGGTGTGACTCCAATATGGCGAGTTATCACCCTGTGATCCTTTGAGGGTGACCCACAAGAGTGTTCATCCAAGTCTATGAGTGATTTTAGGTGCATGAGTTAAAGGTGGATGTTTCAACTTATGAAATCGATACATTAAGGGTGATTTTGGTTATGTGGTATAGGAATGATATATTTCCTTTTGGGTTTTTAAATAACTATTATTATAGTGCCTTTCATCTTGTGGAAAGTTTATGAGGGGTAAGATCGTTTGGATTCCTAGACTTATTAACCCCCTATCACATTTTATAATGGTTGATTTATGAGAGCTATGGGTGGTAGGACTTGAAGCTAGGGTGATGTGTCTAAATGATATGTTATAAAATGAATCATGAGAGGTGCTTGAGGTTTTGTGTTTGGCCTGAAGGCTGCCTTGAATATGAAAATATCGGTGAGGATGACATGGTAGTTATGAGGTGGATCAGGTGTGAGGTGCCTGTATGAAAGAATACCCTTGAAAAAGTGTTTGGTGGGAGGCAAGTAAAGATTCTTTCTACTCTAAAAATGAAAAGAACTTTGAGTGTCTATGTTACTATATCAAAAAAAATTCATGAGGGGAGGACCAGTTAGGTGCCTAGAAATTTCAACTTAGGATTTTCCATTAGAAGCACAATGAGAGAATAAATGAAACTATGGGAATATGAGGATGAAACTTAGGTTTTTAGTGGTCACAGAAATGGTTTTGTCTTGGTGATATTCCCTAGTTTTTTAAAAATAACCAACGATTCTCAATGCTTGAAAAGGATGGAATGTGATAGAGGAATGGCTAGTGTATTGGGTGCATAAGATGAATTTGGTGAGATGTAATTCACTGAAGTGAGTCAGGTCCTTATGATCGAGTTGTGTAGGATATAGAAATCCTTAAGTTCGATGGAATAACTGAATGAAATCATGTTTTAGGCACTATGAATTTTGGATTATGGATTGAGTGATGTGTAATAATACACCTATGATGATTAAATGAGCGAGAAACCATACATGGAGGTTGATGACCAAAGTGGGGGATAAGAGGCTTACGAGCATGACAACCTAGGAAATCTGAGTACGAATTTTTGATGTTTCGGTAGTGGAAATGATAATGTGTATGGATCAGGTATGATGAAACCAATGGTATGGGGGTAAAAGTCAATGGAAGCTTCAAAGGTTAACATAAAAGATTTAGGAGTATGACTCATTAGAAGAACCATGTCTGTGGTTTTGATGAGACCCTTTTGGGTTCTATAGGAGAATTAATGGGCGAGTCAGATGGTGAAGAGTAAAAAATTAGTCATTTTAAGGCATGTACCTTGTTTTTAGAAGGTTCCCTGATAGGTATCATGAATGAAATTCTCATGAGCTAGGAACAAGTGATTAATTACCTCTCATAATGGTTCTTAGGGTGAGAAATCTCTACCCCTTCTTGCCAAAATGTTTGGTAATGAATAGAGTATGGAATGTAGTGGTCATAAAATTATTGAGAGACATAAAGAAAAGGAATATACTATGGAAAGGAGTTGGATGTTGTCCCTAGTGATATGGTTCTCATGCGAGGAGGATCAGGGGTGTATAAGACCGATTGATTAGTGGATGACTGTTATGTTATTTTCAGGTAGGTGAATCATTGAGGATGAATTCAATGGAATCCTTAGTGAATACTGGATGTATCCTTGGATGTGTGGTTAGTTTGGGTATGAGATTTGGCTTTGGGTGTGAGATGAATTTAGGTGATTCAATCTTGATCAGGTCAGTGGTGCGTCAGTTCTCGCGGTATGACACAACAATAGATATGGACAGTTGGTGATCCAACAATATAATGTCACTATAATTTGAGTATAGATTTTTGTGGTCATGTTTGGATGATCACATGATTCCATAGAGATTTACAACATTTTGATCAGGTGGGTTAATGACCCGTCAGTGGCTGGAGTAGATCTTTGTTAAGAAAAGTTGGATAGAAGAGGTTCGATTTTTGTTCTTGCATATTTTTGGATATGGTGGGATGGAAAAAAAGTGGTTGTATATTCACTACCAAAACCAAGGCTCTCCTAATTAAATAAAAATAATTAGTTTCTTATTCCAATAGCTATATTCTTCTTATTACAAAACATCTTTTTAAATATCAATACATAATTCAGTTAAAAACAATATCAGTTTTATCTAAATATCCTCCTATAAAAATTCATCTCTAATTGATAATTTAATTAATCCCCTATGACATATATTCTTCTCTAATGATGATATATATTTCATAAATAGGTATATCAATTATTATTGTTTTCGGATTACACATTTTTATTTATAATTTTTTTTAATTTTTTGTTAAATTAAAGAAGGCCTATGAAAATATTTTTCTTAATTTATATATGGTCAAAATAATATCTTCTTATAAATTACTTAATAACTCAGAAATTAATGTTCCAACATCAATATCAAAAAATAAAAATCATGTTTTTTAAAGATTCATGGAATCAATATTCCGGGTATAATGCACATTGATTGTGCAACACCCCACATTTTTATTACATAAATATGTTGAATAACTTTATTCACATGAAAAACCAAAAAAAATGGAAAATAATTTATTTTATTAGGAAATAATATTACAAAAAAATTAATACATTATGAGAAATCAATATGAGGCCACATTATGAAAATTACAATAGGAATAAAACTATCAGTAAATAAAAAACTATGAAATTTAAATCTTAATCCTTAATGTTTTCCATTAAGATCATGCCACCAATTATAAATTTGGAAAGAATGAAAAATATTATAAATAGAATAATAATTTTGAGAAATAAAAAAGTGATTTGAAAATGGTTATGTTTATGAATGAATTTTAAAGAATAATTTAAGGTTATATAAAGGAGTGAGCATGGGAAATATAGTCATTATATGACTTTTAGAAATTCATATGACTATTATGAATGAATATAACAAATGGGTATATTGGAAATAATATCATAGGAATGTAATGATTTGGTTGAAATAATTATTTTATCCTATTAAAAAATTATTTTAAATATTTAGCACGTATTAAGTATTTAAATAACGATAATAAATCAAAATAAAATAATTCATTATATAAGAAATTTTTTTAATCTTCAAAATGTGTTTTTATAAATCATTATATTTTTTATTTAATAATTAAATTTCATATATTTAGAGAATAAATTTGATAAAATTTATTTATTTTTTGGAATTTATGCATTGAAATTTTTAAATAGGGTCAATTTAATTTTTGGTTAAAAAATAAGTTACCGAGGTGACAGGTGAATGACATCAATAAACTGTAAAAATAGTAAAATATAGTATATGGTTTAAATTATGTATAAAAATTACAAAAATAAAAATACTTATTGATAATGGAGGTAATATTGGACTTCCTTTTTTCACTTATGGTCTACTCTTCATGTCTAAATAACCTTCCAAGACTATTAAGGAATAAAAAATTGAAAATATACCACCCACATTCATCTATAAAAGAACCCCTTCTCTACCCATCCCAAACCAATTATATCATTTTATTTCATCTTTAATACCTACCCAAATTTCCCCCTAGAAATACCCATCTCACATTTTATAGATTCTCTTTTTGATAAGGAGGCATAAATACTTTATTAGGAAGAAACCATTAATGAGAAATAGATAATCCATAAAAGTAAGTGCCTATGTATTCTCTATTTTTTCCAATTACCATATCATCTCTAATATTTATAAATATCATTATCTAATAAAATTTTTTAATATTAAAATCATTATTATTCTTTTAAAATGTTATTACTATAAAATAATGTTATACTCTTACTCATTCATCAGTATAACATATTCTTGTTTGGATCGATCCACCATGAATGGGTATCAAAAATTAAATAAGGGAAATATTTTTTATTAATAAATAATTTATGTTAATATTATTATTTTATATGTGTGAAACTAAAATTAATTATCATTAGAAAGTATCTCATTACTATTGATAAAATCACATGAAATGTATGAGTTGTAATTTCCATTATTGTGAACCATATCCGTGTCATCCATAAATTAAACATGGTACTATATAAATAATTATTATACTATTATTTAAATTTATTTAATAATATTATAATAATGAAATTATTATCAAAGAACAAGTATTGACATCACTATAATGAAAATAGAATGCAACAATCAAAACCACTAGCATTCAATATACAAAATAAACTATACCAAAATAATATATATGTAAAAAAATGATTATAATTGAATAGTATTAAAGGTAATAAGTATTAATAAGGTTATAATATAAGAGAATAATATGGATATGTTTATTATACAGGGTGTTTAAAGAATGTTTTATGGATTTTAGAGTAAAGGTAAGGGTTTCTCTTCCAATCTCTCTTTATAACTGAGACTGTGTATGTCTAAATTTCTATTAGGGAAAATTCCATGAAATTTCTCTATAAATAAAAAATTATATTATTAACCTATTTTTTTTTGTATTTTTCATGTATTCTTACCATTTCCCCTCTCATTAATTCACAATTCAACCAAAAATATTTTTATTAGTGGAATTTTCATTAACACTTATTTTAGGTTGGGAATCTTTATCCTACATCTCTATATTATATATATTATTTCATAGTTTTGTTATCTATTATTATATCTTATTCTATGTATTATTAATATATCTTTAAATTGGATTTTATTTAGTTATAAATGTGTGAAGGGAATATTTTCTCTCTCTTATAATATGTTTGTCACTTGGTCATTTTTCTACTACCTTTTTTTTTCAATTTTCTTTAAAACATTTCAATTTTTATAATTTTTCAAAGTAACTTTTATTTTATTTCTATTATTTTAAAAGACATTAATTTATAAATTGTCTCTCCATAAAAGCATTAAAATAAAAAAGATTTTTTTTATTTTCTAAATAGCTTATTTATCTTCTTATAAAGGATTTTTAATCTATGTTAATATATATTAATGGTTCTTAAGTTTCACTAGGGATATGTTTTAGTGAAATCATCCAATGTTTTACTTGGATGATTTGTTTTTATTTCATGAGAAATTTTTTATTTAATAAATTTTATTTTTACAGTTTAATTATGATATGTTTTGATGGATTTATTAATGGTTCATGTGGCACACATATATATGGTTTATAATTTTGTTTAGGATGAGACCATAATTATATAGCCCTTCAATGCATTAGTGGAAAATTTTATCTCATAATATTTTCCGTTATAGGATATGAGATATGAGATATGATATGTTCTTGCACTATGTAAAGATGGTCTTGATAATAAAACTTTTCATAAGATATGATTTTATATGCTTATATTTGTTCCATATTCCTATGACTCATATATTATGCTATACAAAAATCCTTACGTTATGATTGATGGTTATGTTTTATTATCCATATTTACTTGGGTATGATTTCCTTGTGGTAATATACTTTTATTATGCTCTCATACCCATATATTCATCTTATTCTCACTTATAATCTTAATTATGGTATGTTATATTGTTCCAATTGATGTATCATATGTTTTAACCCTGACTGATCATTGACACTCACCCTTTTCTTATGTTTCCATCCCATAGTTTATGAAGTATAATATAACATATTATATGTCTTTAAGGGAGTCAAGTGTGATACATATGTGGAAGAAATTTATATTATATATTAAAATAATAAATTTATATATCTAATATCTAAAGAAATTAAACCTTTGGATTCTAAGGCGTGATTTATTTTTGAGTTGGAATGTATAATTAAGTAAATTAATGATATATACATATATATATATATGTATGTAATGGTTGGATCATCTTAGTTGGTATCATATATGAGTTTAGTTAATTTTGGGGACTAGGTTATAAATAATAAGAGGATATAACTAACATCAACCTAGGTTGTACCAAAAGTGATATAGTTTGAACCCAAAGAGTTATAAGAATATGTCATAGGTTCGGAAATATTAATATTAATTTTAATTTTGACACGATTTATTATTCTTATTATTTTACAATATTCACAATAACCTTTTTTATTTTAGTTAATGGATGGAAATAAGAGAAACTAGGTGAATAATGAGTGTGGTAGACAATACAAAAATTGTACACATGATTAACCAAATGATACACGAGCTAGAGTGAAGGATTTCGTGGAAATGATCAGCGTACTATCTCAAGATATAATTACTAACACAAACAATGTTCATATCTCAAATATGTTAAGGGAGGAAAAATCACTATCGATTCTTTTATGCGATAATTAACACCATCCTTTAGTGGGTCTTCTGATGCACTAGTTTTTAAGAAATGGATAATTTTTTAAATTATTCTTTGTTTAAAGAATGAAAAGGTTGTTTTAGCTATTTATCAATTTGAGGTTGAAGTGGATCAATAGAGGACTATCAATAAGAAAATGAGGTAAAATAATGAAATTGACTCCATAGAATGGGAGGAGTTTAAGAAAATATTTTTCATGAAATCATTGTATAAAAATAGAGTGAGTGTACCTTGAGCTAAAAAAAAGAGGATGGATACATTATAACATATAAAGAAAATTTAATGAGACTTTCAAGGTACACCTACAGATTTATTATTGACCAAGAAAGAAAAATAGACCATTTCATTAGTGTCATAATGAAAAGTCTCTAAAAATAATTATATATAAGGTAATTTGGTATTGATGAATTGTTTGATCAACTTTGTGGGGGATCAATACCTCTAAAAGATTAAACCATGATCCTGGTATCATAAATAAGGGGTAAAATAGAGGATATACCTAATATAACCTTTTTTGTAAGATATAAATACTATGAATTAATAGTGATTCCTTTTAGATTTAAAAGTTCCCCTACTCTATTTAGGGATTTGATTCATAGAGTCTTTATAGATTACCTCAATCAATTTTTGGTAGTCATTATAGATGATATTATTCAATATTATAAGTAAAAGGAAGAACATGAAGAGTATTTGAGGATTGTGATAAAGTCATTAAGAAAGGAGAAACTCTCTGAAAAATTTGGAAGGTGTGAATTTTGGATATATAAAGTATCATTATTGGGTCATTTAATCACAAGTGAGGGTATATCTATGGATTATTCAAAGACATAGATGATTGAATAATGACCCAGGATGACCACAACAACATAGATCCATATTTTTCTTGTATTATTTAGATACTATCAATGATTTATGAAAATTTTCTCATGAATGGATAATTAAATAACCAATTTAACTTGGAAGGGAGTTTAGTTTATCTAGATATATGAATGTGAATAAAATTTCAAGGAACTTCTGAGATGGATGGTTACTGTACTAGTACTCACACTACCTTGTAGTGGAGAAGGGTTTGTGATATATATCAACAAATCAAATAATTTATAGGGGTATATCCATGTATAATTACAAGGTAGTATCTCTTGTATCACATCAATTAATGGTCCCTGAGAAAAATTTATGAATGATTTATTTTGAGCTGGAAATAGTCATATTTACATTAAAGATATGGATCCATTATCTCTATAGTGAAAATTTTGATATATATAAGGATCATAAGAACATGAAGTATATATTCACACATAAGGGATTGAACATGAACCAAATGATATGGTTTTAGTTGATTAAAGACTATGAAATCTCATTATATTACCATCATAGGAAGGAAAATAAGGTAGTCGATGCTCTCAATATAAAGGAACATGCTTCCTTATCCAATATGAGAATTAAATTAGATCAAATACTCCTGTATTTTCAAAGGATAGGAATGGAAATCATAAGGGATGGATAAACTCAAACCTTTACCACATTATTTATTAACCATCCATATATACAAAGATCAAGGAGGTTCATATGATGATATGGATCTATAGAAGATGGTGTGAAATATAAAAATTTTATCCAAGAAAATTATAGAATTATAAGATTTAGGAAATTAAAATATGTACCATTAATTCCAGAATTGAATAAGGATATGTTGGAAGAAGCACATAGCTCATAAATATATATTAATCCAGGCAGCACAATGATTTATAGAGATATTATTCATAATAATTACTCAATTAATCAAAATTTAGGTTGGATGAGGATCCTCATTTCCATACAAGAAGCTGTCATGATTCAAAAGGGACATTGCCACAATATTGTACATGACTTTGAGATCCAGAGGCGTCCAAAGATTAAAGGAAATTTTTGTAAGCCGTATTGCACTCTGGAGGTTTTCTGGAGAGCCCCCCCTACCTGGATGGATCAAGAACAATATTGATGGTGCCTCTAAGAGAAATCTAGGACCACCTTGCTTCCAAGAAATTTGGAATGGCATAATCCACCTTGCTTGGCCGATTACTACCCGTTGGATGGAATTATTCCGTTCAATTAGTGATCTTAACTATATAATTACACATGTGTGTCGAGAAGCAAACATGGTTGTAGATGGTTTGGCCAACATGGGAGTCAATCAGGACATTACTTGGTTCGAAGACCTTCCCATTGCTCTGCATTCCTTCTATGAAAAAGATTGTAATATGATCCCATTTTTTAGACTCTTGTAATCTTTTTTTAATAATATTTCTGATTTGGTCGTTTTTGACTAAGACATCACCTTTTTTTAAATTTTTTTATAGATATCTCAATGATAACTTAATGTGGGACAACATGAAGAGGGATATTATAGAATATGAATCTCAATTCTTGTTGCTGTAGTATGTTAAGGATGAATGAAAAAAGTCTAAGGGGATGATGTAACCATTAACCATAATTTTAGTAAAATGGGTGAACATCCCCATATAGTTTTTCATTGGTCTTCTAAAGAAATATAAAGCAAATAATACCGTTTCCATTTTATTTGATTGAATCATGAAGTCGACACACTTCATTGTTATTCGAGAGGATTTCTCACACAATCAACTTGATAAGATCAATATAAAGGAATTGGTATAGTTTCTTGGAGTACCACTTTCTATTATATCTAATCAAGAACCTAGGTTCACCTTAAAATTATTAAGGATTATTTAACAATCATGGGATGTATAGTTCAGATTTAGAACAACTTATCAACCTTATATTGATAGTAAATCTAAAAGGACCATTCAAAATCTATAAGATATGTTGAGATTCAGATTAATGGATTTAAAAGGTGGTATGGATCAATATATTAATCTAGTATACTTATCGTACAATATTATTTTATACTCTAGAATTAAAATGGAACCATATGTGTATTTTTATAAGAAAATGTGAATAAATCCAACATGTTGGGATTAAGTCAGAGAGAAAAATATATTGAAATTGGATCTTTCTAAAAAGATGATAGTGAATATTCAAACTATTTGATGGAATATTAAAGATAAAAAAGTCAACAAAAGAGATATGATGATGATATTTTATGAGATTTAGAGTTTAATGTTAGAGATAAGGTATTCCTTATAATATTATCCTGGGATAGTGTTATGATATTCTAGAAGGGGAAGTTGATCCTTAGATACATTATCCCCTTTGAGATCCTTGATCATGTGGGGACTGTAGATTATAAAATAGAAATTCCACTAAACATCTATAAAGTTCATGATACAATCTATATATTACTTTTTAGGAAGTACATTATAGATCTATCACATTTTATGAACTCAGAGGTTGTAAAATAGGAACATGATCTCTTGTATGAGGAACAACCAGTTTACATCTTAGATCATAGAGATAAAAAACTACAAAATAATAAAACTCACCTAGTTAAAGTTATTTGGTGGAATCATAAGTTTGAGGAAGAATTATGGGAACAAGAATATGTAATGAGAAAAAATTACCCTTATCCATTTTCATCTAAATAATGAAATTTTGAAAGTGAATTTTTTAAGGCATATAATATAACATTCCACATTCTTATTACTTGAATATGTCAAAAAAACTATCTCACATATATCAAAGAATAAAAATAGGAATCACATTATTTCATTAGGTAATAATATTGAAACATTATGAATATTAATACATAATGAGAAAAAAATATGAAACAACATTATGAAAATTATAAGAGGAATAAAACAATAAGTTATTAAAAAATTATGAAATTGAAATATATACCCTCATGGTTCACCTTGAAGATCATGCCATCAATTATAACTATATAAAGAAATCAAAATACTATAAATATAAAATAACTTTTGAGAAACAAATTAAAGAGTAAGATTAATTAATTTTATTGAAGTATGTAGGGTTATATATAGGAGTGAAAATGGGTATTAAAGTCATTATATGAGAATTGGAAATACCTAGGATTTTTAAGAATTAATGTAACGACCTTTTTTTAGTTTATTTAATTAAGAAGTTTTTTTAATTCAGTATATTTATTAAAGTGTGTTTGGTATGGATTTATGAATTAAACTGGATATTTTATTGAAATTATTTATTTTAGGAGTTATTTATTTTTTTGTTTTGAAAAATTAATTTGTGGAAACTAATTTAATGAATCTATGGTTTGAAATAATGACTTGAGATTTATTATAGAAATTAAAGGTTTAATTTAAAAAGAATTAATTGATATTATATCTATGACTTTCCAAATGGAAATGTTTTGGATTAATATTGTCTTAAGTTGTATATATTTATTATCTTTAATTAATTAAATTAAAGAATAAATATTTGATATTGTATGGATTATATTTGTAGTGTTTGAGGATAATTTTATAATTTTTATGTCCTTATGAATCTTGAAATGAGACCCATTTTTTAATAGGGTACATTAGACAAAATTTAAGTTTGAGGATAATTAGGGCACCTATATATGTATAAAATTCATGTAAATTAGTAGACCTTACATGTAAAGACCCCTAACCTATTATCCTAAATCTGGTGGTTAAATTATTACATTTTAACTAGATACAAGCATTAAAATCCCAAAGGAAAAAATAGTTTAGTAGTCTTAGTATACTAGATACATACATGAAATTCATATTAAATTTTAAAAACATAAAATACACAAAGTTTTTTCATTGATAATTACATTATTCCCCTTAAAATATCCCCGCATATCAATCACAAAACACTTCTTGGTATCCTGGGGAAAATAAAACATAATAAATGGGTGAGATCATATGCTCATTAAGGTTATGAATACAAAAAATATATCAATAATAAATAATAATAATCAATACGGTAAGGTAAATAACTAAAAAAAATCTATTCAAACAATAACTTGAGTATAATCTGGTATGAATAAAAGATGATCAAATAAATCCATATACATAATCATATTATCTTAAAACGTATACATGGATATTCTAACTATTCAAATAATCACATGGAAATCAATAACTAATCTCATAACAATAGAATTCTTAATGACATATATCGTAAATATACTGTCAATATCTTTCACAATATAGTTTAAAACTATGGGTAAAAACCCATTTAATTTGGTCAATTGATTTGTCTCATGAGACCCGTCGATGAATTGAGGGGCTATCTATAACTGAAACCACCCATAAATTAATAAGTCTAATACATTCCTTATATAAAAGGGGTGAAACATAACCAATATATAAAATCTTATTGAAAAACTAACATATGAAATATTAATACTTACCGACATCAATAATTATAATCATAAACCATCCAGAGTAATATGGTTAATGGTAATAAAATTATACATCCGTTATAAAAATGATAACAAACCATCCAAATAAGGAATAATTATGATATAAATATGATATATCCCCAGTGGATTATATGCAAAATAATGGTTTGATGAAGTTAATGAATATAAATACCATGAAAATGTCATTAAAAACATTCTTGAGGAAAATAAATTTTTTTTACATTGAAAATATTTTTAAAAATAAAAGTTTTAAAAAAAAATTTAAAATAATATTATATTAAAATAAATTTTCAAACTTATAAGTTAATATTTAAAAAATTGAGTGGTCATGACTGTGTTAAATTGCATTCATGTTGTACATGTCAAAACAAATATTCTTTTCTTATTTTCAAAAAATGCCAAACAAGACTTGTTTGGAAAATGAAATTATGATTCCATTAATTTTTTTACAAAAAAATTAAAAACTAGGTAAATAGGTATTTAATAAATAACTTGTATAATTTTGAAATAATTTTTAATTTTTTTTATAAAACATAGTTTCGGAATAAAATATATTTTTTATTGAAGAGAGAAATGAAGCAAGTTTTTTTTAAAATGATTTTCTTAATAATTTTAAATAAAAAAGAGAGGGAAGTGGTACTATTACTTGATAAGTTCATTAATAACCAGAGTATAATGAGATTTATTTTTTTTAATTTATAAATAAAAAATAATTCCCCCTATGGAGACTTAAACATAAACAATCTTGAATAATGATGATATTGGGACTTAAACCTTACCACTTTAGTAACTTTTGAATAATAATCCCCATGAAAGAAATAACATCAAATGAAACTTTTAATAATATTAATATAAATATATTTATGATATAATATATAAAAATTGTTACTATATAACCACACAAATGAATAAGTGGTGAATATGGAATATGTCTCATGGAAGCAGAAGTGATACGAGAAACACTTACCTCAGGTTCGACATCCTTCATATTTTTAGGAAACTTATATATAATAAATATATGTTTATTATAAATATATTATAGAACCATAATTAGATATATTATACCATATATTATTTACTTATCATATTTTATCACTCGTTTATTAACAACTCTCCATTAAAATCACTGTTTCAGGTGATAATTGCTTTGTTTTTCATGTATGTTTTGGTTTGTCAATTAAAATACTTTTAATTTGATCATGATTATATAATATAAATAATTTTAACCATGATATAAATATCATATATATTAATAACATATTTATTTATAGTAGTCTATAAAAGTTAGAGATAGAAAATTGATTATACCTTTCATGTAGATGGTAGGTTGTATGTACGCATGAACACTATTTTAGTTTTTCTCGATGGATGGAATGAAAGGAAGGTAAATAAAATATAACATTTTATAGAGTCATTATTATGTATTTTTATCCCATATATTAATTAAATATACCCTTATTAACTGTCTTGTAAAGTGTTAGTGAAAAATGAGTCACATCGCTTCGCGATGTGGTATATTTTTGTTCACACGACTGATGTTATTATATCCCATTAGAATGGAAAATAAGAAGTTATATGTTAATTAATAATTAAAAAGGAATAATTATACTAAAAATTTCATATATATTCATTTAATATATCCTTATTACCATCCATTTAAAATGGAACTGGGTAAAACACATCACAACGGTTTGTGAGGCGGTAGTCTTCCATACACTTGAGCGACTGTATTATTTTCCAAAGGGTTGGAACATAAGAATTTAGATGTTATATTATGATTATAAAAGTATATAATTTTTTATAAATATAATTTAAATATTTTAAATCCATCATTACATCCATCCTTGAGAGGCGGTTATGGAAAAAAAATTACATCCGTTCGCGAGGCGGTAGTCCACTGTACACATGATCGACGGTTTTAATTCCCATTTGATGGAAAATAAGACTGATATAGGTAATAATTATATTATTATAAAAAAATATAAGTTTATTTAAGATAATAAATTTATTATATTATCATGGTTTAATAATATTTTTCGGTTTTGGAAGAAGAAAAAATATAAAAATGCTTGTTTAAGAAATTACCCCTTCTTTGGAAAAATTCTTTAGGTTTGCACGAAAAGAATTCCTAGGTTGGATTTATAATAAAAAAAATTCCTCTATATTATTTTGGTATGGTTAATCAAGTTATTTGGGTATGTGTGGGATGAAAAAATGGACTCTAAATGTGAATAAGAGAGAAGAGGGGTGGCCTTTTTAAGCGGGGGGGAGAGGACACACATGGAATTTTTTAAAAGAATAAAGTGTAACCACATTTTTTACATTCCATAAGTCTTAAAAATGGGAAATTATCAAACCTAATATGTGATAGGGTCTAAATATGGCCATAAAATGGTATTTTTACAAGTTTTTATTCATTTTAACCCTTATCATCTTATTTTAACCACCGGGTAAACCCATTTTCAACTTAACCACAGTAATTAATTTTTACTATTTTAACTATTCATTATGGTAAAAAATTAATATGAAATTATTATATAATATAAATTATGATTATTAAAAATATGGAATCAATTTTTATAAATTCAAACCCACAAACACATTGAAAAACGTTTCTTCGAAAGGAAAACATTCAATAGTTTAAAAAGTTTTTATATAATAATTCAATATAAAATTGATTCCAATAAACTAAATTAGTTAAATTTTAATATAATTTTACTAATTATAATTTAAAACTAATTTTAAATTTTAAATAATTTAAATGAAAAGACACTTTTCATTAAAAATCAGTATTTTTCACTATTCATCAAAAAAATTAACCTTTTCGAAAAACACTCAAAAAATCACCCAAAGACAAATTTGAAATTTAAATTTCAAAAATTAATTTATTTTTTAAAATAAATTTTCTAAAATTGGTAAAAATTAATTTAAAATTATGTGCTTAAAGAACAACTATACCAGCTTTTTCAAAAAATATGGTTTTTCAGAAAACATCTGTTTTTCTTTGTAATGGTTATTATTTTATTTCTAATCAATAAATTACAATTAAATTTATTTTATTCTTGTGTAAACCATATAATTTTCAGAATTTAGTTAGTTCTATTCATACCCTCCAACTTAATGGCTATGTTCTAATGGTCATATATAAATAGTAACATTTTAATAGAGCATCACATGTCATTTAAACCCAGCATTGTATGCATCACAAGCTATTAAAGATATTGAATTTATTTTAAAAAAATATTTTAAATTATTGAGGTGTAACATTATCTTTTAATCTTCGTTCTTTGTGTCATATAAACTGTTGAACATGATGTTACTCTCTTAAAATCTCAGGGTGTTACACTACTAAAACATATTTATTAAAGAATTTAATAAATTTCAAGGCTGAATTCAATATTTGGCATGACCTATAACAAAATTTAATAGATATAATGAAATCTACCCATGGTTTTAGCTTTATATAATAAATAAATAATTTATATCTAACTAGTTGGGAAACATCTCTCAAATTTTATAGGTATATAGATATGAAATAGATTAAAAACTTTTATATTTTTTCCCAAGATAGATTCTTAATCTTTATAGACCATAAATGCATAGAAATATAGAATATTTAATTTTATTAAATAATTAATGTGAGAAAAGTTTTTAGCTATAAAATAGTTTCAAGAATCCAATGGACTTGAAATTTTATTGCTGGATCATTAAAAGGTAGATTAAAAACTTTTTTAAATGATCATTTTTTGATATTTGGAGTTATTATTGGTTAAATAAGAACAAAAATACATTAAGTTATTTGAATTCAAAATGATTTTATTTTATTTTGGGGATTAGAGAATTAAGTTAGGTATAATTAATTTGGGAGAATATATTTGGCATATCAATATAGATATTAATAATTTAATAATACCATAATTAATTTAAAATAGGCAATTTAATATGGGAAATTAAATTGAATTAGATAATTAATGTAAAGATAATAGATTAAATTCATAGTAGATTGAGAGATTATGTATCTTTAATATGAGTTTGGAAATGGGTTTTGATAAAAAAGATAGAAAATGTTTTAAATGAAGAAACTAGAAGGATGTAATTAACTGGGATATTAAATAGAGAATATGTGAAGTTAATGGGTGGAATTTAACTCATTAAATGTGTTATACCTGGATGATTAATATGATTTGGGACCTATAAATATTAGTATAGGGGTAATTCTATTGTATCATCCTGAGAAAATTTTTGAGAGATTGAGAAACTAGTGTAACTTGGATGGAATGGTTCGAAAATATAATTTTATATTAGAGAAGTTGGCTGGGAAATTAAGGACATATAATTTCACCCTAAGATATTATCTTCATGAATGATTATGAAGAATTTTTAGAGGCCTATCTAGTTAGGTGGCTTCGATACTATCTTTGTGATGGATAATTCATTAGTACTTTATTGATTGATTATGAACATAAAATGATTTTCTAGCCAGGATTTTCTGATAAACCCTAATTTTGTTTTTAAATTATATTATGATAAACTATGTTTCCATATATAAATGTTTTTGAGATAAACCATGTTTTTATTTATAAATGGATTTGTGATAAAACTATTTATGAAATTACTTAGAAAAGGGTTTCCTTTTGTTAAATTATTTAAATGTAGTTTATTTTATATTTTCACATGGTGTGGGTGCATAGGTGAAAATGTTTTTAGTGAGACATATTATGAAGACCTCAAATATTTTAAAGTTATGTAGCAAGGATAAATTAGCGATCATGTGTTAAGGAAATAAATGACCAAAAGGGAAAAAATCATTCCATGTTGTGGAGAAGTAGAGGATCTGGAGTTATGTGTGAATGGGTTATGACATATTTGTCACTAAATAAAACTAGTTGGTGACTATTTAATTTAAATATTTTTATGCTAATTTTTTCCAAAACATGAGTTATTTATTAGGATACATAGATTTTCTGATGGATTGGGAAATAAGGGAGTTTTTTTTCATTTTTGGATTGAAGGAAGTTTTTAAAATTACTTGAAAAATGGGAAATTTATAAATTATTTTTTTAAAAAGTGG
The DNA here is from genome assembly GCA_963277665.1 of Viscum album. Lineage (NCBI taxonomy): Eukaryota > Viridiplantae > Streptophyta > Magnoliopsida > Santalales > Viscaceae > Viscum > Viscum album. The sequence continues at coordinate 1,068,181,622 of OY728121.1, read as the reverse complement.
TCATGATTTTGAAATTAATTTAAAATATAGGTTTTGATTTTATGGTTTTTTACAAGAAAATATTAATTTTCCAAAAATGTTTTTTCATATCAAGGATTTTTATATTTTAGGTTGGAAGTGTTTTTATTCAATAGATTAATGTTTTTGATGAAAATTTTGTTGATTTATCATTATTTAGTATTGTTTCATTATTGTATTTTCTCATATGTGGATATTTATTAGGGCCTTAGGGATATATTACCAGGTTTTATAATCACCCCTATAAGAACACCATGGTGGGCATGTATACTGGATTTTTCATGAAGAAAGTAATGTAAAAGTTTCATATTTTATCATTGTAAGGATGTAGATCCACATTGGATACATGATGGGAGGGGTTAGTGGAATCAGTGGATTAGAAATTAGTCACTTTTATATATCTTGTTTGAGTTGGAAATTTTCTTCAAATTTTTATTTACATATTTTAAAACATAATTTTTTCCACCGCATATTTTCAGATGCTTTTTAATAGTTTTACATTTCACATGCACATTTTTCCTTTTCAATTGATATATTTAAATGAAAAAACCATTCCCAAATGCTTTATTTTATCCCTCAATATTATTTTCTAGCCTACTATGATTAGGGGAATGTGCTTAAGTCCATGTGGTGATCCCGTTCAAGACTTGATACATGGGTTCCTATGTTGGGTTATTACAAAATGATATTAGCGGAAGGTTCTGAAGTTGATTCTTGGGAAGTCTAGATGTCATGTAGAATAAGATAGTTGTAATGAACCAAAATAAACATATCTTTTTTCTATGTCATTACCAAAAGTTTAACATTACATATCAATAAAATATCACACATATTGGAGAACCTTTTGGTTCAGTGTCTTTAAGGACTAGTTACATAAGAAACTTATTTTAAAAAACTTTTGAACAATTCTCCATAATCTAACTATTTTAGAACTCCATTCTAGACATATCATAAGTTATACATATCTTCATAATATGAGGAAGGTAAATACATTAAATGGGTGATCTTAAATTCTCAGTAAGGGAAAAAAATTATTTGTATCTCATCAAAGGTTAGATCATAATCATATAAGAAGAAATGAGCAGGGAGAAATTACATATTAAAATGAACATGTAAAAATAATATGCTTTCATAAATCATGATGGAAGGAAATATAATAACAAAATAACAAACATGTAGAATGAAATAATAATGTGAGATAATTATGTAAACATGAAATAAGAAAATGATATCATAAGTTCAAGGAATCCTAAATATACGACAATGATATAAAACGAGACATCATAAGCATAATTCAAGTCTCACTACCAAGATGACCATAGTGGGAAAAGTCCCATGTTGGATGGATTCACTCCCCATTCCCTTTCATATTATCTCATAATATGTAAATCTTTACACAATACATTTTAGGGCTATATAATTCACATCCCAACCATCACATAAAATTGTAATGACCATGACCCATGTATCCTAGAGATAATGTCTAATTTATTACATTGGTTCTAGATATAAGTGATCACAGCCCAAAGGACCAAATAGGTTAGTAGTATTGGTAAAATAGATACATACATGATTCTCATATTATAATGGAATACTCAAATTGAAACATATTTTTTTTGAGAATATCATTATTCCCTCTAGAATATCCTTGTATATCATTTGTAGTACACTTCCTAGATTCCTAGGAAAGGAAAAAATAAGGGTGAGATCAAATGATCAGTAAGAGTTAGGTATGGAGAAAGCTATCATGAATTAATAAAGTATAATAAATAATTCAAAATCAATATGGAAAGATAAATATATGAACACACATTCCATATAATTAGTAACTTGACTATCATTATTAGAAAAGGAACATTTTATATAGAAGGGTAAATAAATTAAAACACATTCCATTTAATCAATAACTTGAGAAAAAAATGAATGCATGGCTATATAGTATCTTAATAATTATATTATGATGGTTATAATTACAAGATATGGGGGATGAATTTCAGTTTAAAAAATATTTAAACTACTTAACACATAAGGCTTTTAAATTAAATCTATTAGACTCAGACTCAGTCTGATTATCCATGTAAAGAAGTTGGAACCAAACAATGTATGATTATATAAAATTAAAAGAATCATAATCATAATAGATCTAATTAATATAAAATTATTTTTTTACTGTAATCAGATTTATACTAATAAAAAAAGATTATAGAAAGTTGAGTACGATGAAAAACTATCTATTACATGCACAGTGGAATAATAACTTGTAAAAATAAGTAATATAATAGCTAGTAATAGTAATAATGTCCTACAAGATATTATTAAAATATTTATCTCTTTTAAAGTTGAGAGTAAGGTAGTCAATAACCTTGACTAAATGTATCCATAGTTTTATACTTAATATAGAGCATGCCTTTCCTTACTAGGAAAACCGTCAATATAATGATCAACATCTTTCTTCCTATCCTCAGAAGCCCTCAGTTGGATGGATTAGATTCACTGTATTCCTATCCCTAAAATCCCTTGATTGTAACAATGATAAAACACGATTACAAAAGCAAATGTTCATAAGGAATGAACCCTTACAAGTATTAATTATAATGATAACTCTAAATAATTAAAAAGGATAACAATGAGAAGTTCAAAATAAGTAATCATTAGAATATTTGAGAGAGAAAATATATTATCTAGCACAAATGACTCGTTATTTATTTGAAAAGATCCAACATTCACGACGTGACCCATACCAGGTCTCAATCCGCAACTACCCCAAGCCTGCCTCCATCGGCCAGGGGCTGGCGACCAGTGCCGAAGGAATAACAAACTCAGGGAGGCCTTTGCCTAAGTATCAGTACGCACACACAATCAACTCAATGAAAAAGTTCAGAGGGAAAGGAAAACAAGATACAACACTGTTATATATATAAACCAAAAATATACATCGACCTCTAAACAGTACAAGTACAGAAAAATAAAATCAAAGAGAAAGTATAAAAATAAATACCAAATAAGTAAATTTCCACAACCTAGGAATAGGTGGAAAAGTAAAACAGCTGAGAGAGCCCTACTCCTGGATCCCAAGAAACAACCACCGCATGCAGTCCAAGCACTCTATATCCCTAAGCTCCTCTGAAGTCACAATTAATATGTTCATCGTCTGTAAGGGAACACTATGTACAGAAAAATCACAAGCATAGGTGAGTATGAAAATACTCAATAGGATACCCTGAAGGCCCATAGAAGTATCAAGTGAGGTACTAAAGAGGGAAGTAATAGATAGAACAATGTATATTAAAATAGTACAGCTCAACCCAATAAGGAAGTGAAGTAATATTGTCCAAACATGAGGATCCATAAATAGTGAGAAGATGAACTTCTTGTCGAGTCTTCACTACCTATAGTAGGAGAGTAGACTCGTCCAAACATGAGAATCTAGACACAAAAAACAAGTGACATACCCCGCACGTCTTCGCCTGTCCTGGAAAGATAGTAACAAAACCCAAGGAGTGGGTACTTCAAATATGATATATATATATATATATATGCTCAACCAAAGAATCCCAAATGAGAGAGTAAGGGGATCTCTATATCACCATATCAACCCAGGAAAATATTATCCAATAGTTCTAGAAGTAAACACCATTGATGCCCAGCATCCCATACGTTTTCCCTGAACTGCATGTCAAAGGGGATTAATCACTGAACCTTGATACTATCGGCTTTGGGTGGGTATGTATCATCTTCATGGTTTTAGGTCGCGTCATGAGGATGCATCTTGGTGGGAAGTCTCCCCTCTTTATTGAGAGAACAAAGTCACAATAAACACATCTCGTCACTATGCCGTACAGTTGAGATATCATGTCACATTGTCAAGGACCCAATTCCCAGCACCATTGTAGTTATGATTGGTGCTGTAAATGATGATCACCACTGCCCAGCAGTGCGGGATGGAAAACCCTGTAAAGGTAAATGGAAATCACCACTACCCTGCTACGCTGGAGGGAAAGCCCGACGATCACCGTCACCCAACTGTGCTGTAGGGAAGGCCCTGTAATGGTAGACGATGACCACCACAGACTAGTAGCACTGGTGGGAAAGCCCAGCGATCACCACCACCCAGCCGCACTGGAGGGAAAGCCCTATAATGGTAATCAGATATCACCACTTCCCAGCAGCATTGGAGGGAAATCCCAAAGATCACCACTTCCCAACCACAGTGGAGGGAAATCCCTAAAACTACATTGAAGATCCTTGTTGGATGGTACTTATTGAGATGCATCGAGGAAACTGCACCTCTTTGAAGAACATCGTTGCAGTCATCAGGTGTTGCCTCAATTAGGCATCACACCTAGAGAATATTTCATTGCATATTGAAAGCCACTAAAAAGTGAACCATCACATTGTATGTGGAGAAACACTCAGGATAGGATACTCGCAGTCCAAAATCCATGTTCAGAAGAAAGAGATACGAGAGGTATAATATTCATAGTGGTATACGATGCATGTGGGGACCACATGACATGTGACCCCTCCTCATTTCCTGGTCATGTACCCAAACATATTGGGGTACCAAAAATTGAATAATTACCACTAGGCATGTTAAGGTACTCTTAGAGTACACAACACATTAGTCCAAAATCCAGAGAGTGCATGACGCTCGTCATTGAGATGAAGGGTCAGGATCATTGGTTCACTAACACATCTCCTCGAACGGTCCCAGAAGATTGACCGCATCTCTTCACACATGTTCTCCACTCTCACAAGAGTCTAGGATGACCAAAGTCATGGGTTCTCTTTAAACACATCAAAAGGATCTTCAACCGATATTCTTTTCTTATTTCCACATTTATTGAGATTGCGAACAAGGCTCCATAAGTTTAAACAAATCACACCGTCGTGATCCTTTTGAAAAAACATGCAAGATCAACTATTCATTCGCCCCAAAAGAACATCTGATGGGAAAATTTTAATTCGCCACATTACGCTCGAAATACATCCCATAGGGCCCATGACTCAGCCTTGAATTTTAGTGGGTGGATTTCACCATTTGAATCCCCTCAGAAAAACACTTGGAAATGAGCACCCAAACACCCCAAATGGATGCCGGGTAAAAAAGTGGCATTTCACTATAAAATGCACAAACTGACCCTATGGTCCCCACACCTTGTCTTCACTTAAACACTTTGAAGAGTGTTTCAAAACGTCCACATAAAGATCAAGGTCACACTTCCACTGATAGTGCATCAATCAGAAATCCCATTTAGGAGTTATGTTCGATGCAAGGATCTAGAAATAATAATAATTAATTTATTATTATTAGACATTAGTCATTTTGTGCCACTGGGCAAAAAAACCAAATCTCAAAATTCCCAAACCAATCTTAGAAGATCCATATCGACATTAGGGTCACAAAACCTCTGACGGCGCGTCAAACAGATGCCATGTGAAGATGTACAATCCGAAAGAAAGGTCCGCAAAATAATAATAATAATAATTATATTATTATTATAAATATAATTTAGCATTTCAGGTACCCCACCTTCGGGTATAGAAATTAAAAATTACCAAAACTATTTCAAAATGCCTGTTTCAACCCAAGGATCACACTGCTATAGACAACACATGATTTGTATCCACGTGTCAAAAGATACGGGTGATTAAAGAAAAACAGGCCCAAAATGGGTCGGTCCCCCCTCGCACACCGCATCAAAGAGGAACCACACCACGCGGGTCCTGCCCCCCCCATGGTCTCTGCCTTGTGCTCCCTGCCTGATGACCATAGTCCACAGTCTACCACCCTGGGCTCCGGCCTACTCTGCTGCTCGGAGCCCTATGCCCCACACCTAACCTTCCCGTCGCTCTAGATCACAGCACCCCGGTGCTCCGGGTCACACCGCCGCACACCCAGCCAACCTGGATAGCACCAGATCAACCTCCACGCTACCACCATACCGCCCCACCGACTCCCGCCCGACCTCCACGGCCTGCCACTGCTGGCGGTTCATCTCCATTGGCCCCTTCCTAGGGCCACTGCGATCACACCGAAGGTCTGAAAATTATTTCAGACCAGGTTTTGGGAATCTTAGGATGAGATCTTCACAACTCCGTTCTTCGCTCATTGATTCGTTAAGTATTTGGTATGTCCTAAAATTAAAATGAAGAACGACGATGAATGAGAATTCGAATGGAGGATCAGGAAATGGACATGTTCTTTTGGCCATTACCTCGATGTTCAAATGAAGGATTTATGAAAAAACAAGAGTGAAATCCAAAATATAACATGAAATGGACATTTAGGGTGTGAAAGGACAAAAATCCAACCTCAATACACTCATTTTTCATTGGTGATGTGTCCATGATGCTCTCGCTTCAATCTGCCAAGGTTCTGGTGGATATCGCTCCTCTATCCAGTGAAGAATAGATAGAGAGAGAGAGAGGGAGCTTGGGCATAGAGAGAAAGAGAGAGTGAATTATGGTTTTTCCTTAACCATAAAGACTTAATTCTATTGATTGGGATCCCTCTCACTGTGGAATCCAAATTCAATGTGCCCTCTTATTTTATGTCGCACTTAGGTAAAATGCCCCATTTTGAACCCAACAGATGTCTTATATTCCCATTAAGATCCTCTTCTAGAAAGTTATTTGAAAATAACGCTAGGTATAAAAAAATCACTAGGTGATCATTCAAAATGACGATTTTCCCCTAGGTGAATTTTCTCACAGAAGTCCTACAACGACAAAGCTTATACCCCTCCAAGGGTAAAAAACATGCTGTAGACTCAACCATGGCCTTATATTTTTGATCCGAGTTACGGTTTGATAGTTATTTGGGGTTGATCTATTAAATGAATGAATTAATAAATTAATTCATCCATTTAACATACCTATAACGGGCGAGGGGTCCAAACGTCCCGTGTCAACATATTTTATGTCGCTCCTAGGGTAAACACCATGTTCTGGACCCAACAGTGGTCTCAGTTTTCTGATTTGATCAACCATTTAATAGATATCTAGTTTCCATTATGTGAATAGTAAAAAAACACTTAATATTTTTGTATAATTTATTTCGGGCACACCAGGCCTCATAATTGCATTCCTTCTCCGTGATTGGCTATGTAAATATATATAGAAATATTACAAAGTCTTACAGGGTAAAAAACAGGTCTCTACATAATTCCCTCCTTCAAGGTTTTCGTCCATGAAAAGAAAAACGAGGAAAAGAAACTCAGGATACTGAGCTCACACATGGATCTCCCAATCCTAGGAAAACCTGCGCATCCCCATACTGGTACAACACACAAACAAAATGGATGATCAATACTCATAAGTTCTACTCCTTTTTATGACGTGCGTAATAACACACACATATATCATCAACTATGACATGTGAAAGATGTCGTGATCCCACCTTAGCTATTGGGGGGGGGGGTAGGGCAAGGCGATAGGTAACCTTGACATCTATTTCACAATTCCAAATAACCCGAAGAAACTCAGAGGAGAGTTTACTTCCCCTACTAAACCTCTACATTCCACATCATTACTGGAGTCACAATTTGTCCCAAGAATAGGGTATTGTAATTCCCTCCTTCAGATTTTCCATTTGGTGAAACACCCAAGGATATCTGTTCATACATGATTTATCAGTCGGTGTCTCACAACAGAGACTCTCTAACATGCTCGAGAAGCGAAGGAGTCAACACCATTGAATGAAGAAAATTTGTACCCTCCTGCTCCACCAGGGTTAGTTGTAGGGAATCTAATTGCTCCAAAACATCCTATATCTAGTGAGCCTGGGATTTCATGATAAAGGAATCTGATAAAATTCCACTTCTTTCTGGAGCATATAGTACCTAGAATTCATAGTTCTTCAGAAATTTCAACCAGCACCACCGTCTCAGGTTCAAGTCTCCACAAAGCGCAAACCACAAAGTGCACCTAAGACACTAGCTGAAGGCGCACCTAAGACACTAGTGGTACGAGAAAACCACAAAGAGATCTCTCAAAAGGTAGAATCAACACATTTTCAGGGTGAAGACTACCATAGACAAAACCACATATTGAGTCGTATAGTTCTATTTATGGGGTGTCCATCACCTCGACCTATACTTGATAACAGTATCAATATTGACGTTGATCATGCAAGGTACAAACAAACAGGGTAGGTTAGAAAACTCATCCAACCATAAGATGCTAGACACAAAAATCACTTGGCATACCCACACATCATTTCCCCTCTTGGAAGGAGACTAATTCCCAAAACAAGCACTCTTCCAAACCCACTAGTGGCACCTCAAGCAAAGGGAGGTCAAGCAACAATACTCCACTGGAAAAGCCAAGACCTGCTTCGACACTCCACTTTACAACCTCGCTATAAACAGACAAGTTAGAGGGATTCATCAAACACACCTCGATACTATCCTCTTTTGGTGGTACCGACTCTCCATCATAGTTTTTCTCATGTCACAAAAACACATCTCAGTGGGGGAAGAACACCTCTTTCTCATGCATTCAAAGCTATGTTGAAAAAAACTGACACAGGGTTACACCAACACCCCGCATCACCCTTGGTTACTACTTGAGTAAGGATTTGGAATAAAGGAGTACCTCACGCAATGTATAACAAATTTTACTAAAGAAGGTAGAAAAGACACAAAGCGTACCTCTTATCATCTCGTGTGCTGGAGGATTGTAGGCATCCATAGAATGAAGCTTCTAGAGGATCTGACCTCCAACTATCTGAGCCTGACGTGGGCCGCCTAGTGGTGGTGGAAAGACCTCACAAAATTGTCCACCAAAGATGGTTCTTCCTTATCTTCTGCCAGCACTACCACCCTGGGAACCACCCTGTCCCCTCTTGAGAGATCCTTGATCATGACAGCGCCTCTTCCATGGCGGTGCTTTTACCAAATTCTTGGGAATATCGGCACATCTGGTCGGGTAGTCTCATGCCACGTGACCTCACCCATCACAATCATAACACTGGCCCATCAAGGGATTCCCCAGCACTCTACTCTATCCCCGACCATGTACCTGAGTCTTATCAAGGGGAGGCCTCCTACATCGATGTCCTGTTAACTGACGCCCGCTAGCTACGAAAGACATCCCTACTCCATTTCAACCACTACCAAAACCGGCCAACAGACACCCCTCTGACAGAAATCAATCTTTCACCAATGCTTAATCCAACACCCTGGGATAGGTGAGTAGGCACAAGGGAACTATTTTGGTGCGAATATCCTATTCAGAGACCCTACTAAAACTTTCATGCCCAAAAGTTTCCGTCATAGATCACATCCAAAGAGTACCGAGTAAGGTCTGTGATCCTAGTCATGTACTTATTCATCATCATACCCCCCACTAAAGCTCTAGTATCTCCTACAACCGTATGTAGAATACACTAGAGGGGCAGTACACCTGACGAAATCACTGCTCAAAGTTATCCCATGAGAGTACCAACTCATCATGCATCTAAGTAACTCAGATCTACCAACGCCAAGATGCTCTATGGAAAAAGACTGGATACAAAAGACACCATCTAATCCTTTGGTTTCCGAACATGCCTGAAGTGGAAAACCACCAACTCTGTACAACCGTTCACCGCCTGAGGGTATGACTCACCACGGAACATCCGTGGTCTCTGAAGTTAGAACTCGTGGAGCATGCTCGGTCTGCACTCATCATTGGCCTATGTTGTTGGTACAAACTAATGCTCCACAGGTGGAGGTTCTACTACCTTCCCTCATAGAGAAAGGGGAATCATATGATGGATCTTGAACTGAGTCCTCATCTCTCACAAAATCATCATCACGAACCAGAGCTAGTATCTTGGGTGGATATCGTTGTAGAGGCATCCTAAATATAATAAAGGAGTACCATGGTCAAATGAGAATATATATATATATAAACAATGATGTGGATCTGAATAAATAATGATAGTGAAAGACTCAATCCTATATGATTCATGTACCAATGTTCCCTACAATCAGTGTCTCAGCAAGCCGAGTTGACAAGCAGGTAATCAGGGTCCAGGTGAATGGATACGTTGGACGCCACACCATCACCGGAATCCCTAGCCTGAGAGACACTCTCAAGACATGATGAAACTTTTTCCTTAAAACCAAACCAATTCATTTTTAGGGATCATATGAACAAAGTCTCGATGAACTGACCACCTTTGATACCACTTTGTCATGACCTGACCCATACCACGGATCGAGACACAACTACCTCGTTCCTGCCTCTATAGGCTAGGGGATGACGACCAGCGCTGAAGGCATAAAAAACTCAGGGAGTCTTTTTCTAAAGTACCTATATAGAAACACGTAGCCAAATCAATGGAAAAGTGTAGAGGGAAAAGAAAACAAGATACATCACTTATATATATATAAACCGCAAATATGCATCGACCTTTAAATATTAAAAGTACAGAAAAGTAAAATGAAAGGGAATGGAAAAAATACACGCCCAACAAGAAATGTACAACATCCTGGAAATAGGTGGAAAATAAAACAACTGAGAGAGCCCCGCTCTTGGATCCCAATAAATGACCACTACACACGGTCCAAGAACTCCGTATCCCTATGCTTCTCTAAATTCATGATCAATCTTTTCGTCATCTGCAAGGGAAAACTGAGTGCGGGAAAATCCCAAGCATGGGTGAGCATAAAAATACTTAGTAGGATTCCCCGAAGGTCCAAGGGAGTAGCAAGTGAGGTACTGATGAGGGAAGCAGTAGATAGAAAAATGTACAATAAAAGAGTATAGCTTAACCCAACAAAGAAATGAATTAATCTCGTCCAAACATGAGGTGCTAGAAATGATGAAAAGATGAAGTTCTTATCAAGTCTTCACCAACTATAGTAAGAGAGTAGACTCATCCAACCATGAGAATCTATACATGGAAATCACATGGCACAGCCCACACATCTTTGTCTCTCCCGGAAGGAGAGTAACCAATACCCAAGGATTGGGTACTGCAAATACGATATATATATATATATATATATATATATATATCCTCAGCCAACGAAGCCCAAATGAGGGATTAGGGGATCTCCATATCACTATATCACCCTGGGAAAAGATTCACCAATAGTTCTAGAAGTAAACCCCATCTATTCCCAACAATCCACATGTCTTCTTTGAATTGAAAGTCAAAGGGGATTAATCACTACACATTGATACTATCTGCTTTGGGTAGGTCTATCTCGTCTTAACAGTTTTAGGTCGCGTTAGAAGGATGTATATTTGTGGAAAAGCACCCCTATTTCTTGAGAGTCAAAATTCACATCAAACACATCTCTTCACTATGCCACACCATTGTGAGATCAAGTCACAAAGTTGAGGACACACTGCCCAACCCCGCTAGAGGTATGCTTAGTACTATAAACAATGATCACCACTGCCCCGTCGTGCTGGAGGGAAAGACCTATAGAGGTAAATGGATATCACCATTGCCCAACAACCCTGGATGGAAATCCCTATAAAGGTAAATAGCGATCACCACTACCTAGCCGTGCTAGAGGGAAAGCCTGGCAATCACCACTGCCCAACTATGCTGGATGGAAAGACCTATAAAGGTAAATGATGATCACCACTACCCAAAAATACTAGAGGGAAATCCCGAACATCACCAATGCCTATACATGCTAGAGGAAAATACCTGTAAAGGTAAAAAGATATCACCACTACCCAGCATCATTGGAGGGAATTCATGGTGATCACCACTACCAATCCGCACTAGAGATATATCCCTGAAACTACACTAGCCATCCTTGTTGGGTGGTATGTATTGGGAAGCATCAAGGAAATTTCATATCTTAGAAGAATGTCATTGCAGTCATCGGGTGTTGACTTAATTGGGCATCACGCCTAGAGATTCTCGTATCCCATCTTGAAAGCCACTATGAAGGGCACCATCCTGTCCTACATGGAGAAACACTTAGGATAGTCTACTCACATTCAAAAATCTGAGTTCATAAGAAAGATATATGAGAGGTATAAGATTCATAATGGTACACAATGCATGTGGGGCCCACATGATGTGTGACCCCACCTAATCACCTAACAGTGTACCCAACCATATTTGGGTACCAAAAAGTGAACAAGTACCACTGGGCATGTCAAGGTAATCCCAGAGTACATGATACATTATTCAAAAATCCAGTGAGCATATGACGCTCATCATTGAGACAAAGGGTCAGGATCATAGGTTCACTGACACGCCTCCTCGAACAGTCCCATAACATTGACCTCATCTCTTCATACATCTTCTATACTCTCACAAGAGTCGAGGATGACCCAATTCGTGGGTTCTCTTCAAACATATCAAAAAAATATTCCACTGATATTCCTTTAATACTTCCACATTTATTGAGATTGAGCTCAAGTCTCTAAAAGTTCAAATAGATCACGCCATCCTGATCCTTGGGGAGAAACACACAAGATCAACTATTAATTTTCCTCAAATGAACATCTGATGGAAATGATGAAAGTCACCAAATTACAATCAAAATACATCCCATGGGGCCCATGACACGACCCCAAATTTAAGCAGGTAGATTGTTCCATTGTGATCCCCTTAGAAAAACACTTGGAAACAGGTACTCAAACACCCCAAACAGATGCCGAGTGAAAAGTTACATTTCACTGTAAAAGGTGAGAATTGGGCCCTATGGGGGACACACCTTGTCTTCACTTAAACACCTGTAAAAGTGTCTCAAAAAATCCGTACAAAGATCAGGGTCATGCTTCCAGTAATGGTGCGTCAATTGGATGTCCCATTTTGGAGTTATGTCCGATACAAGGATCTAGAAATAATAATAATTAATTTATTATTATTAGACATTAGGCATTTTGTGCCATAGGGCAATGAAACCAAATATCAAAATTCCTAAACCAATAATTGAAGATCCATCTCAACTTCAAGGTTAGAGCACCTCTTAGAACGCATCAAATATACATCGTGTGCGGATGTACGTTCCGAAAGAAAGGTCTGCAAAATAATAATAATATTATTATTTTTACTATTATAATTGTGTGTTTTGGGTCACTCGAATTCGGGTATGGAAATTAAAAACTTCCAAAACCATTTCAAAAAGTCCGGATCGACCCAAGGATCATGCTGTGATAGACGTCACACAATATGGAGCCCCGTGTCAAAAGATACAGGTGTTTAAAGAAAAACAGGCCCAAAATTGGCCGATCCCCCATCGTACGCTGCGTGAACGCAGAACCGCGCTGTGCAGGTCCTAACCCCAAGGTTTTTGCCTCGTGATCCATTCCTAACACCCACCATCTGCTGCCTTGAGCCCTAGCTTGATCCACCGCCCTGAGCCCCGCGCCCTCGGCCTCGCCTTCCTGCCGCTCCAGCTCGCCGCGCCCCAATGCTCCGGCTCACACTTCCACACACCCAACCACCCCATATGGAACCTTCCTGACCTCCTCTCTACAACCATGTGCCCCGTCCGGCTCCCACCTGGCCTCCACGACTCCCCTCCTCCTTGCACCACCATCAGTGGTTAATCTCTGGTGCCCCCTTCAGAGGGCCACTGTGATCACACTAAAAATCTGGAAATTATTTCGGACACAGTTTCAGGAAGATCAGGACGAGATCTTCATAGAGATGATCTTCAATTGTTGATTCATCAAGGATTTGGCGTGTTTGAAAATTAAAACAAAGGACATATAAGAATGAGAATTTGAACCAGGGATCGGGTGATGGTCGTGTTCGTTAGGCCATCACCTCAACGTCCAAACAAAGGATTTATGGAAATAAAGAGTGAAATCCAGAATAAAACATGAAGTGGAAATTTAGGGAATGAAATGACAAAAATCCTACCTTGAACCAGCCATTTTTCTTTGGTGATGCTTCCACGACACTCCCGCTTCGATCCGCCAAGGTTCAGGTGGTGATCTCTCCTTGATCAGGTGAAGAACGACGAAGAACATATAGAGATAGATAGAGAGATAGATAGATAAGGAGTGAGATAGATAGATAGATAGAGATAGAGAGAGAGATAGAGAGAGAGATAGAGAGAGGGAGATAGAGAGAGCTTGGGTGGAGAGAGATAGAGAGAGAGTGAATTAGGGTTTTCCATAACCCTAAACACTTTAATTCTATTTATAGGTATCCTGCTCAGTGTGGAATTCGAATTCACCACCCCCTATTATTTTATGTTGTTCCTAGGTATAACACCCCATTTTTAACCACATAGAAGACTCATATTCCCATTCCAAGCCTCCATTTGAATGTTATTTGAAAATAATGCCTGGGAAAAAATCACTAGGTGATCATTCAAAATGATGGTTTTTCCCCTGGGTGACTCTTCTCATAGCAGTTCTGCACCGACCAAGCTTATACCCTTCCTAGGTTAAATGGCATGCACCAGACTCAACTGTGGCCCATATTTCAGATCCAACTTACCATTTTAGAGTTATTTGGGTTTGAGGTTTTAAATGAATCAATTAATAAATTAATTCATCCATTTAACATACCGCTAACGACCGAGGTGTCTAAACATCCTGTGTTGACATATTTTATATCATGACTCAGGTAAAAACCATGTTCTAGACCCAAATGTGGTCTCATATTTATGATTTGATCAACCGTTTAAGATATATACCATTTTTGTTGTGTGAATAGTACAAAAACACTTAATATTTTTGTATAATGTATTCCAGGAACACCGGGACACATAATTTCACACCGTCTCAGCGCTTGGATATGGAAATATATATAGAAACATTCAAATGTATTATATGGTTAAAACTGGTTCCTTACACCAATAGTCATATTTATAAGTTTTTTTCAACAGACTTGAATAGATAGATCTTGACAGCTCACAATGTTGTGGCATAACTGAATGTCCAACTTTGTTTTTGTTTAACACCATTATAGTGTTTAAGGTATTCATTGTGATAGATTTATGTATATATATTCTCATTATTAACTTCAGTCAATGCGATGGAATTATGTATCATCTTTCCATATGATAATTCTTATGAGATTCATTCTAATGTATCATTACTAGTATCAATATGATAGTTATGAATTTTTTTAGTATGAAAGACATGAAAAAATTCTAACTTCTAGTCTGATTAAAGGTGAGTCCAATGTATTAGATACATACTCAATCTGATTGTTCTAATGATGAATAATAAGTTTATATTCATAGTATATTTAGAATTTTTTCTATATATAGTAAAATATAATGTTTTCTACAAAAACATACTAAATCACTTGACACATAAAAAGTTAGTAAATATGTTTTATGAAAGTGTTTTTTAGTTACAAAACAAAAGGAATTAAAAATTATGAAGTAATACTTCTGATTGAAAAATATCCCCCTTTTTTAAAAGAAAACCTTAAAACATAAATAAAAAATAACTTTAAAAACTTATAGCCCTTAGTTCATTTAAGAACGAAGAATTTATTCTTTAAAACTAACTCCCCTTGAGTTTATAACTATTTTGAATAAGATGTTTAATTTTATAGAGAGTATAAGAATAGTTCTTTCATAAAGAAAAATTCTATCCTTTTGGAAAATTTCTCCCCATAATAATATTATCTTCCACTTTAGATAAAACATTCCCCACATTGAAAGAAATACCACTTAAAAAGCATTCTACACCTTTGTGATTTTCAAAAAGGAATGGGAAGGAATCCAATGTTTCCTAAAACATTATAAAAATAACATACAAAATAATACTGAACTAACTAATCAACCATATAAGTATGAAAGAACATATAACTAATCAAAATTGGAAAATATTAAAGAAAATTTTATTTGGATGAATATTAATTCATTCATAAAAAACATTCAAATGTTTTACAAAACACATATGAGTTTTTAAAAGAAAAAACCATTCTTTCTTCATCAGGCTTTTAAAAAAGACTTTCATATTCTTAAACTCATACTGAAATTTCTCAAGCTTTTAAACTTCTTTATCCAGATTCCATTCTTGAGACTTCACCCTTTTAACTCCCTCATTGAGTTCTATAACACCCATAGATTCAATTAAAAAATTATTTTAAATAATAAATGAATTATAATTTAAACAAATAATATTATGAAATATTTTAATAAAACCACAGGATTTAATTTAATCAAAATGAATTTTTTTTCTTTGATTTTTATTATTTTCAAATGATTTTTTTGAAATACATAACGACATATTAAAATAATATAAATTAATTATACTTTTGAAATGAAATTTTTTAATATATTGTTTTAATAAATAAAAAAATTAAAGGTAAAAATATTATTATAATTTTTTAAATAAAATTATAATTTTATTAAATATTGAAATTATTCTTGTCATTTAAAATAATTGTTTTAAAGTATTATATGTTGTAATAATAATGTAAAATATATCAAGTAATGTTATTTTTTTAAAAATGAACTATTAATATTTACATTTTAATTTATGCTAATAACTATTTAATCTCACTTATGAATAATTATATTATTATAAAATTAATTTGGTTTTATTTTGAAAATAAGAAATATATACACACAAAATTATAACTATAGGTTTTGAATTTTAAAATTTGATTAGAATAATGTTTTATAAACTTATTAATATTATGAATTTCGTTTAATAGAATCATAATTAAATAATATGTCTATTTTAATTGAGTATTGAAATTATAATCTGTTTTATAAATTTTTGAAAATTTATAAATTATGTTAATTCTTTTAAAAAGACATTAAATAAATATAACTTGGTTGGTTTTATAAAATTTAATTTTTAAGTGATATGATATATATATATATATATTATTTTTTGAATGATTAAATTATTTTTATAATGTTTTTTTTATAATTAAATAACAATTTATATATTAAAGTAATAATATATTAAAGTTATTTTTTAAAAATAATAATTTTTATAAGAAAGAAGAAGAGAAAGGTGTTTAGGGTAGTTGTGCATCACAGGATAGGAGACAAGGAGGGGTCTGCGAGGCACGACCTGCAGGTTTTGTCTGGGAGAGGAAATGAGCTTGAACTCAAGCCAACACCAAGGGAGGATAAGCTGAGGCGAGTGCAGGTGGGCTGCGACGAGTGTTGGTTAGTCGTGAGAGAGACCTTAGAGACCAGCTACTAGTGTTGGATTCCCAAGCAGCGTCGATAGAGACTAAGCACGGTTAGGCTTCAACTGCAGTTGGCGTGATCCGTTATTTTTCACATGTGGTTTAATTTCAAACCTAGCAAGAGGTAGGATTTTGTTCTTAACCTTTAGATATTTGTGGGCTAGGAGTGTTTATGAGAATCTTTTATAGATCTAGATTACACACATAATTTTAATCTTTATAAAATTCTATTTTTGCAGACCACTGGTTTGAGTTAATTACAATCTTTGTCTATTGTTGAGTCCTTTTATGTTTCATTCCCTATTTTAGTTTTTGTCCAAAGATTAGTTGTGGTTATTTTTGTTGTGATAATTTTGAATATTTTTCATCCTGTTTGGATCGGTTCTATCAATGATTTATATTTATTTTTATATTGTTACAGCTAATGTGTGGATACATAAAATATATATTCTATTCTAATGTCTGCATCATCAATCAGATTTCTTGGAAATCTTACCTATGGTCTGTGGCTCAACTATTTTCATATTTATATCATTGAATATGGATACAAAAATCCACGTACCATTGTGAAAATAAATTTTCAACTCTTTTTGTCTGGTGGGAGTTTGAGTGTGTGTCTGTAGCCATGGAAACCTCATGCATTTTTCTACTACAATTTAGGTAGGGGTATACTAAAATTATTTTTTGATTTTTGTTCTTCGTTTTATTAAATTACGAAAGGGGATTATTATTTTCAATTAAAATGGCGTATTAAATTAATTTATGAATTGTGAGTCTTGATTTTTCATCAAATTATACAGTGGGTTGACTTATAAATTATTTTTTTTACTTTATAATTATCTAATTTATGTTTAGAAAATCAAATTTTAATTAAAACTTCATTTTAATTTTCTGGTACTAAAAGTTTTGTTTCTTCTTAAAAACCAATGTACTTATAATTGTGTTATATTTTAAGGAATTATATTATCTTGTTTTTATATTTGGAGGTAAGTGATCACTTTTATTTTAAAAGGCCTACAATCCATGAATATATAAATTTGTTAGATGAATTTATTATATATGTATTTATATCAAATTTCATGTTTTATCCATAAGTGATTCCCAAATTTACATTTTTAGAATTTAAATTCATGACATATCTATATATAAATATATGTATGTAATCTCAAGTTTGGTTCATCGTACATACATACTTATTTATATATGTATATAAGTATTAAATTTCAAACCCTATGACTAAATACTACAAAGTGATGTAAGTGGGTGAAATATATACATATATCTTATACAAGTTATATAATATATATATATATATATATACATAAATGATATTTGAAAACGAGTGTATTATATAAGGACACAATGTTTAATCGACATGTTTATAATTTTATTAACATAAAAAAATTTGCATAGCATTTCGTCTTATTATTTTAAATTAAATACATCATTCCTGCATACAATCATGGCCATACAGTAAGCATAACATCGACACACCTATCATTCATAATATTATCATGGTTTTAAATTAATTTTAATGTTTACTTCTGAGATTATAAAGATCATGGATTTATTTAAGAATTGAAATGTTTTATTTATAATTTTATGTGCGAAACATATTTATTTATTATAAAAGATTATTGTTAGAAGAAAAAACTATATATACATTTTTGATTAAATTTGAATTTATTTTATTACTCATTTTTTGGTGGATTAAAAATAAATACAATTATTACATGAATTTGATTAATCTTTTTATGATATTATATGGATTATGAATTAAACTTTTCAAAGTGGTATGAGACACTTTGGATTGTTTAAAGATCATATACCACACGAATTTAACAATTAATTTATTTTAATCTATGATTAAGATTCAAATAAATCAAAGTTTTATGGGACACTCTGATTTAATGGAATATTTTTATTTGACATATGTAGAATGCATTAGACATATTATGTGATGGGGGGGGGGGTTATATAGCCTCTCGATGCATCAGTAGGTCTCATGAGACAAACTAGGTCATAACATGAGGCCTTGAAAAAATGGTTATTTATGGTCTTAGCATGGGGCCTTGATGATGTGATTATGATGTCTTACATTATTCATTCCATAATTATGAATCTAGTAAGTGAAATTCCATGTGATTATTCAACTAATAGAACATCCATAGCTAATGAACATTTTCTTATGAACCTGTATTAATCAATCTTATATTTTCAAGTGCACAAAGTTTAATGTTTATATTTAAGTATATACTTGTATAGATATTCATTTATAAATAAGGATTAATATTTAGTTTCCAAATGATAAAACAAAGGTTTTGAATTTATCTATCATTTCATGGTTTGTATATATGTGTTTTGATGCCATTTTCTATGAAATTCTAAACATGTAACATTTCATGTGAAAATTAATATCCATACACCTAGAATGTCATACATAATTAAGTATGGTCATTAATTAACTTATAGGTGGAATTTCATGCATTTCTATTCATGTGCGTGCATATTTTATAATGTATTTTATTTGTAACTCTTAAATAAGTTTAGCAATTTTGGGATTAATTTTAACCTAAAATCTGTTTCAGAATCTCTCAAGAAAATTATGATGACATGTTATGAGAAATGTTCATCTCATGAATTAAAGCATGAATTTTAAATAAATGTTTTAAAAAAATTATTTCTAAATGGTCTTGTTTTAAAACCCCTTACTGGGAAATTTATCGCTCATCCCTTGTTTTAAAATTATTTTCACAAGTCACTTTGAAGTCCAAAGTTGGACGTAATCGCTTTTACATGTGGAAGCGAAGTTGAATTTTTGTTTAATTTTACTGAAACTCTGATAAATTTTAAGCTTGTATCTAATTCTCCAAAACCCTGTCTGGTAAAAGACCCTCTTCTGTATTTAATGCTGTGTATTTATTTAAGTATATTTTTTTAAAAAACACACAGTGTTTATAAGGGCTGAGCCCGGTTTCTTGGGCTCGGGTCTTTACAGTTTGTTCAAGAGGAATGATTTACACCAATTTAGAGATTAGATGCTGTCATCTAAGAGGTATAGTTTTATGATCATATTTGGTCTTAATTCTAAAGACAAAAATTCAGAATTCCTCTAGAGTTAAATGAATGAATTGCGATGGTACAATTATTTTTAATGGGGGGATAATGTAACACCCCAGGTTTCAATAAAAGAATTATTTTTATTCATAAATGAATTATAAATTAAACAACTAATATTATGTAATATTTTAATAAAACCACATGATTTCATTTAACTGAAATGAAATTTTGTTTCTTTGATTTATATTATTTTCTAATGATATTTTTTGAAATACATAACAACATATTAAAAAATATAAAATAATTATACTTTTGAAATTATATTTTCTAATATTCTATTTTAATAAATAAAAATAATTAAAGGTAATATTATTATTATAATTTTTTTAATAAAATTATAATTTTATTAAATATTGAAATTATAGAGTTCATTTAAAATTATTGTTTTAAAGTATTATATGTTAGAATAATAATGTCAAATATATCAAGTAACATTATTTTGTAAAAAATGCCCTATTAATATTCACATTTTTATTTATGCTAATAACTATTTAATCTGACATATGAATAATTATATTATTATGAAATTAATTTGGTTTTATTTTGAAAATAAGATATATATATATATATATATATGAAATTATAACTATAGGTTTTAAAATGTAAACTTTGACCAGAATAATGTTTTATAAAATTATTAATATTACGATTTTTTTAGTAGAATCATAATTATATAATATAACAATTTTAATAGAGTATTGAAATTATAATTTGTTTTATAAAATTTTAAAAATTTATTAATTATGTAAATTATTTTAAAAATAAATTAAATAAATATAATTATGTTGGTTTTATCAAATTTAATTTTCAAACGATATATATATTAGTTTTTGAATGATTAAATTATTTTTATAATTTTTTGTTTTATAATTAAAAAAACCATTTATATATAAAAGTAATAGTATATTGAAGTTTTTTTAAATAATAAATTTAATAAAAAAATGTATAAGGGAAAGGCGTTTAGGGTAGTGGTGCATCGTGGGATGGGAGACCAGGAGGGGTCTATGATGAGCAACCTGTAGGTTTCATTCGGGAGAGGAATACAAGCCTGAACTCGAGCCGACGTCGAGGGAGGAGAAGCAGAGGCGAGTGCAGGCGGGCCACGACAAGTACACGCTAGTTGCGAGTGAGACCTTAGAGACCAACAACTGGTGATAGAGTCCCAAGCAGCATTGATGAGGACCAAGTGTAGTTAGGGTTCAACCGAGGTTGGTGAGATCCATTATTCTTCACCTTTGCTTTAATTTAAAATGTAGTGTGAGGTAGGATTTTGTTCCTAAAATTAGGATCTATGTAGGCTAAGAGTGTTTGTGAAATCTATTATAGATCCATATTATTCACATCATTTTCATATTTTTTAAATTATTTTTTTGCAGACCATTAGTTTGGGTTAATTGTAATATTTTTCTATTTTTGACTCCTTGCATATGTTGTTCCCTATTTTAGTTTTGGTCTGAAGATTAGTCTTTGTTATTCTTGTTGTGATAATTTTGAATCTCTTTGTCTTTATTAGACCAATTCTATCAATGATTTATATTTATTTTTATGTGGTTGTAACTAAAGTGTGGATATATAAAATATATATTCTATTCTGATGTCTACATCATCAATCATCTTTCTAAGAAAGCTTACCTCTAGTTTGTAGATCAACTATTTGGATATTTATATCATTCCATATGGCTATAAAAACACATGTACCATTTTGAAAAAAAATTGGAAACTCTGTCTGTCCGGTGGGTGTTTGAGTGTGTGTCCAAATCCATGTAAACCCCATGAATATTTCTACTAAAATTCAGGTAGGGTATACTAAAAATAGTTTTAGATTTTTGTTCTTGGTTTTATTAAATTACGAAAGGGTATTATTATATTCAATTATAAGGGTATATTAAATTAATTTCTGAATTGTGAGTCTTTTTTTTTCAAATTATGAAAGGGCTCAACTTATATGTTATGATTTGGATTTATAATTATATAATTTATATTTAGAAAATTTGTTTTTAATTAAAATGGAGTTTTAATTTTCTAGTACTAAAATTTTAGTTTCTTCTTAAAAATCTATGTACTTATAATTGTGTTCTATTTTATGGAATTGTATTATCATGTTTTTATGTTACAAGGTAAGTGATTACTTTTATTTTAAAGGACCTTATATCCATGAATTTATAATTTTGTTAGATGAATTTATTATATATGTGTTTATCTCAAATTTCATGTTTTATCCATATGTGATTCCAGAATTTACATTTTTAGAATTTAAACTCATGTCATATATATATAGATCTATGTATGTAATCTTAGGTTTTGTTCGTCATACACACACACACACACACACACACACACACACACACACACACACACACACACACACACACACACACATGTATATAATTATTAATTTTTAAACTCTATGAATAATTACTTCAAAGTGATGTAATTGGGTGCAATATATACATATATGTTATACAAGTTATGTAATATATATATATACATAAATGATTCTTGAAAACGAGTTTATTATATAAGGATGAAATGTTTAATCGACATGTTTATAATTTTATTATCATAAAAAATGCGCATAGCATGTCGTCATGTTATTATAAGTTAAAGATGTCGGATCTGCATACAATAATGGCCATACATTAATCATAACATCGACACACCTATCATTCATTATATGATCATGGTTTCAAATTAATTTTAAGGTTTACTTCCAATATTATCAAGAACATGGATTTCTTCAAGAATTGAAATGATTTATTTATAATTTTATGTGTGAAACATATTTATTTATTGTAAAATATAATTTTTAGAAGTCAGAACTATATATGCATTTTTGATTAAATGTCCATTTATTTCATTACACAATTTCTTGATGGAATACAAATAAATAAAATTATTTAAATAATGGGATTAATCTTTTTATTATATTATATGGATTAATAATTAAAATTTTCATAGTGGTAGGGGATACATTGAATTGTTTAAAGATTATATACCCCAAGAATTTATCAACGGATTCATTTTCATCTATGATTAAGATTAAAATAAATCAACATGGTATGAGAAAATTTGATTTAATGGAATATTATTATTATAAATATGAGTAATGTATTGGACATATTATGTGACTGGTGAGGCCCGCTATAGCCTCTTGGGGCATCAACAGGTATCACGAGACAAACCAGGTCTTGGCATGAAGCCTTCACAAAATGGTTATTTATGGTCTTGGTACGAGGCCTTGATGGTATGGTTATCATGTCCCACATTATGCATTCCCTAATTATGAATCTAGTAAGTGAAAGTCCATGTGATTATTCAACTAGTAGAATGTCCATGGCTAATGAACATTTTCTTATGATCCAGTATTAATCAGTCTCATATTTTCAAGTACAAATAGTTTAATGTTTAAATTTAAGTACATACTTGTATAACGATTCATTTATAAATAAGGATTGATATTTAGTTTCCAAACTATAAGAAAAAGGTTATGATGTTACATATCATTTCATGGTTTGCATATATGTTTTTTGATACCATTTTCTATAAAATAATAAACAGGTAACATTTCATGTGAAAATTCATATTTGCACACCTGGCATGCCATAAATAATTAATAATGGTCATTATCTAACTTATAAGTGGAATTTTAGGAATTTCTATTCAAGTGCGTGCATAGTTTATGATGTATTTTATTTTTAAATATTAATTAAGTTTAGTAATTTTGGGAATAAGATTAACCTAAAAGCTATTTCAGAATATCTAAATAAAAAGATGATGATATTTCATGAGAAATGTTAATCTCATGATTTAAAGAATTCATTTTAAGGAAATTTTTTAGAAAAATTATTTTTTAATGGGATTGTTTTAAAACCCCTTAATGGGAAATCTATCGCTCATCCCTTGTTTTAAAATTACTTTCACAGGTCACTTTGAAATCCAATGTTTGATATCATCACTTTTGTGCGCAGAAGCAAAGTTGAATTTTTGTTTAATTTTACTGCAACTCTGAAAAATTGTAAGCTTGTATCTAATTCTCCAAAACCTAGACCAATAAAATATCCTCTGTTGTATTTAATGTTGTGTATTTATTCATGTATCTTTTATAAAAACTACATAGCATTTGTAAGGCTGATTCTGGTTTCTCAGGATCAGGTCTTTATAAGTTATTTATTCTATTCCCTCAATAAAATCACTTTATCTTTACATTATCAAATACTACTCATCTCTAACTACATATATCACTTTTTTTTGAAATAATTACATCCTCTCTCCTTTCATTGGAAACATCTCTAAATTCCTCAATAAACATAACTATATCAACCATGTTCAATGATAACTTGTTAAAGGAATCTACTAATTTTAATGAGAGTTTTTTTTACGTCAGAAAACTTATTATCATAGATATGAATATCAAAATAGACTTGTTTATACCACTTCACCATCTGATCGCATGATCTTTTGTGAGTAAGATAAATTTACTAAAAATTCTTCAATTCTACTTCAATATGAGTCACTAATTTTTTTAAAACCATTATTAATTCCAATTTCTCACTAAGACTGTTTTTAATTAGTTTAATTCTTGATTCAAAATTTGCAATGTAAGGAATTTTATCTTCTAACCTCTTCAATTATTGAAAAATAAAATAAAAAAATTTCTTTTTAATCGTAGCCTCTGAATATGATGATCATTAAGAAGTTTTTGGAGGTTTATTCCTATGGGTTTTGGTGTCAAATTCCCTTAATTTATTATTACATTTATTTGAATCTTCCTTTTCAACATTCATAGAAGCTTTCTTATCACCATAAAGTTCAAAAATCTAAAAATAATTATCATTCTCAACTTTATCATCAACTTTTATTTTTGAAAGTTGATCTTCTTCTTCTTTCTTTGATGATAATTCTACTTCCTATTATGATGAATATTATTTATCTTGAGAACTAACATAGTTTTCTTACTATAGTTCTTGGTGGGTAAATCAGACGAGGATGAGGATGATTCTGATGATTTCTTTATTAGAGAGAGTTTCTCTATCATCATATTCTTCATTATTTTCTTACTCCTCATCTTATCCTTCTTCTAATTCAATTTCTTTTTTTATTCTTATACTTCTTCATATTCCTCTTATTCTTATTCTTTTTCTTTATTTTCTTTTCCATACACTTCTTTATCAACATCCTTATCATTTTCTTCTTGTAACTTCCTTCATATTCTTAGATATCCTTCTCTAGATCGAATAGGTTCCTATTCTTTCTCTGGAAAAATTTGGACTAATTACTCAACAAATGTTTCTTTTACTTTATCAATAATAAAAGGAATTTTAGTATGAAAACAACTATTTCTTCAAACACTAAACCCAATTCCATATTTAATTGATCGGTATGGGAAGTTGGAATAATTATATTCTCAGAAGCTCTTTCTAAACCTTTTATCAACTTTTCAAAAAATCTAGATTCTTGTAATATTTTCTTTTGATTTCTTTTCTTATATTATTCTTCTAATGTTTCAATACTATGAAATTTTAATACTTTTTCTTCTGTGGTGTCTATTCTAAATTCCAAATCTCCTGGATTTTTTTAAGATTTATGTTTCAACATCTTTTCGAAGACTTTATCCGAAATATTCTTTTCTTTCTTTATCTTTTTTTAGCATAGGTCCCAATCTTTAATTTTTTCTTATATTCCTTATATTTCCTCAATGGTTGCGCCTATAATGGAACACCATCAAAATTCTCTATAAACTTCATTGACTTAGCATCAAAAACTAATTTCATTATGGACATCGTATCCTCATTAATAAAGGAAATATTCTTCCTAATTGGATATGATGTGTTTTCCACCTTGAACATCTCCATAAATTTTATAACCATTTTAATAATGATGTTTGGGAACATTATTATCATTGAATTGATTGAGTATTTTTTTATGTTCTCCGTAGTGATAAAGATAAACTTGACAAAGTCAATATTCCTCATATTCACAATAAAATATAAAATAAACACATCTAATACCTTTAACATATCTCAGTCACCTTTCCTTGGAATCATATACCCTTTCATCCCTATAGATATGAATTTGTTATCTAGAGTTATGTGTTAAACCTTTCTAACTTTTTTAGGAAAATAGAAAATGCAATCCTTATACCTCTTCTTGTAAAATATTACAAGATTTTTTGGAAACTTATGAGAAGGAAAGTAAGCTTCTTAATCTGAGGGAGATCAAGAAATATCTATAACTCTTTTATAAGACATATTGTACCTATTTACAAACATAGTGGAAGATAATTTACCTTTACCATCCTCCTTCAAAATCTAAAAAGTCACATAAAATTCATATACTACCTCTGGATAAGAAAATTTGAAATCCTCATCAGGATTTTTGACACATACTAATTCCAAAATTGAAATAAAATAATTTTCTTAAGAGTGGAATCATACATCTCAAACCACAATATTTATACCAACCTTTCCTAGAACACATACTACTTAGAAAATGCTTCCTTGTTTTCTATTGGATCTAGAACTGAAACTAAATATGAGATGGAAAGAAAAAAATTTGTACTGGTGACTTTGAAGGGTGCAGTAGCGCATGAATGATATCTCTTGATAAATGATGTGGGACATGGTGTGAATCACCCTTATATAGGCATTGGGGGAATTAGTTTATCTTCCATAATAAAATATATATTTTATGTTGAAAACATTCTAATTTGAAGGTCAATATTGATCCAAATAATGTTTTAAAATTATTTTTAAACTCTTAATGTTTTTAATACTTTTATCAGAGTGAGTATCATTTCAATTGGAAAAAGTTTTAAAATTTTGAAAACAAAACATATTTTTTATAAAAATAAAAGTATAATAACAAAAAATGTAAAATAAAATATTGAATAAGTGAAAAAATTAAAAGAATAGAAGAGTACCTTTCGGAGTGGGAAGCTTCCTCAGGTTAATAACATATAATTATGATTAGTTTTTAAATTAGATTACAATAATTTTTAAATAAAGATTGAATATTATATTTCTTATATGAAAAATAATTATGATATTTTAATCTTAAAAAAATTGTAAAATATTTTCTTAATATGAAAAATTTCAAACCAAATACTAGTCTGGAAAATTTTATAATATTTTTTGTGTTCAAAAAATATTTATAGAATTTTTAATCTGAAAAATTGAAAAGAAATATTGAGTCTGGAAAAATTATTATGATAAAAAAATTAAAAAAACTATCAATTTATAAAACTAAAAGTTTTAATAAAAACTAATTTCTTTTTAAAAAAATGAAACATCTATACTCCTCCTATAAAAAGGATTATCTTAATGCCAAGAGATAGTTAAAAAATAATTAGATATGAATGATTACTTAAAATTAATCATTAGTAGCTTCTCATTGATATATTCAAATCTATTAGATCTAAAGGGTTTAATAAAAATGTTAGCAAGTTTTTCCTGCGTTTTGATGAATTATAAAATTTTATATAATTTTAGTATGTGATACCGAAGGTAATTGTGTCTTATATCTATGTGCTTAGCATGTGAGTGATGTGATGAGTTTTTACATAAAACAATGGAATTTGTATTATAAAAAAGTATTTGAGTTTTAATAAAACACATGCCATAGACAATGCATGTGTGTTTCATCCACAACACTTGAGTACAACAACTTCCAGCTACCACATATTCAACTTTAGCAAAGGAAAGTGCTATTGTGGGTTTTTCTTACATGACCAAGAAACAAAAAAATATCCTAATAAATGATAGGTTCTTGATATACTTTTTATACCCATTCTACCACTACCAAATTCAAAATCAAAAAAAAATCATTCCGAAACATTTCTAGAAGAATCAAATAGACCTAAATCCGTAGTTCCCTTAAGATAAAAAAAATCATTTTACCACTTTTAGATTGGATTATTTTGGATTGTATTGATATCTAGAACATAGGCATACTAAAAAATTTAAATTCGAATGACTGGTAGTTAAGTAAAGTAAACTTCCTATCATACCTATAAAAGTTTTATGATCAACTGGTTTCCCAGCATCATAAAGATATAAAGTATTATAGGTATTAATTGGAGTGCCAATATATTTGGTATTGTTTTTTCCAAATTTCATAATAATATATTTTATATACTTATGTGGAGATATAAAAGTTATTTCTAGTTTTTGTGAAATTTGAAAACCAATAAAATATGTTGACTCACCCATCATACTCATTTCAAACTCAGACTTCATAATATACACAATGGAATTTGTTAAAGATATTTGAGTTGAACCAAATATATTTTAATCAACATAAATTTATAAAATAATAATATTTTTATTGAATTATTTTATAAAAATAGTTTGATCAAGAGCTCCATTAACAATTTTTTTGTAATAAAAATCTAGTTAATCTATCATACCAATCTCTAGGGGCTTTTTTAAGTACATAAAGTGCTTTGTTAAGTGTATAAACTTATTCTGGATGTTTTTTATTTTTGAAACCAGATGGTTATTCTATATAATATTCCACCTAAACATATACTTTATGAAAATCACACTTGACATCCATTTGAAATTGTTTGAAATTAAAGAATGCATCAATTGATAGAAGTATTCGAATAGGTTCAAGTCTTGGTACCAATGCATTGGTTTTACTACAAAAAAGAACACCTATAAAAGTGACAGAACTTATCAGTGCTAGAACAATTTACTGATAAAGTCTATCTTTATCAGTGATAAAATATGTGATGATAAAGGAATCCCTTTATCATCCCTATAAAAAGTTATAATAAAGGGAACCCTTTATCAGCTCTTTTTTAGCATTGATAAAAGGAAACATTTACCAGTTCCTAATTTTAGCAATGATAAGGGAAACCTTTATCAACACTTTATTTTTAGCACTAATAAAATGTTGTCTTTATCAGCTCATATTTAGCACTGATAAGTGTTTCCCATTATCAATGTCTTTTTAGGGATGATAAAGGTTCAGAATAAAATGAAAAATTAAACAAATAAAAATAAAATGAGTAAATAAAGAAAAATTTGAAACATTTTATTAATTAAATATTAATTGATAAAAATGGATAAATTTAATTTACTTATATATATATATTATAAATATTAATAAATAATATATATTAAATATAGATATATAAAATGATTGTCTTATTCATTTTTAATGTTTTTTATTTTTCCATTTTACTTATATCAAACATCGTGTGTTGCATTTATTTCACACACACACACACACAAATTTATATATATTAATGAATTTTTATACACAAACACACACAAAAATATATTTATGAAATATATAGAAACACGTACACCTAATATTTATACAATTTATTAAAATTTTAGTATACTTTAGAATTTCATTATAAGATGATAAATTTAGTATATATTTTGTTTTTAATCGGTCAATTTTATTTATTTGTTCTTAATGATACTATTAGAGTATTCATTTTTAATATTTTTTATTTTTTATTTTATTTTTTAATTTGATCATTTTATATTATATATATATATATATATATTTATTGGATTTAGTATTTTCAATATGTATTCATCCACTTAAATAAATACATATATATATCCATATTTTTTAATAACTTATATATAATTAATAAAACTTATCTATTTTTTAATATTTTTAATGTGTACTCATTTTGAATTATTCAATTTCACTCATTTTTAAAATTCATGTATTTAAGAATATATATCCACTAATAATGTTAAAAATATATTTTTAAATAAATATTTATAAGTAAATATATCTATAAATGTAAATTTACTATATTTATAATTATTATAAATAAAGAATTATTATTATTTAAATAAGTATTTATATAATTATTAATAATTAATTATAAAATTTTAATAAATTTATTTAAATAATTGTAATTATAAAAATTTTATCAGCACTAAAACATTAGAACTAAAAAATATATCCTTTATCAGTGCTAAACAAGTATTGTTAATAATAATTTTATAAATGCTTATAAATTTAGATCTGATAAAAGGGATATTTATCAGTGCTATTTTGAAAGCGCTGTTAAAGGTGTCTCTAATCTATTTAAAAGAACCCAAACCACGACTCAGTCTCTCGCAATTCTCAAGATCTCATAGAACTCCTCTGCTTCCGACGCAACTTATCTACGTTCCCTCATCTTAATCAAGGCTAGAATCTATTGTATGCTATTTTTTTCTTTTCCTATATTGTTTTTTGATGTTTTGGGTTACTCATTTTGATTTTTTGCACTATTCTTAACCATGAAGAACCCTACATATCTTCTCCTTTCTACTGAAATACAATGAGTGGTTTTATTTCATCATTTTCCTCCATAGAAAATGGTTTCGAAGAAAGAGAAGGATGTTTTCATATTGTAAGTTTATTCAACATATGTGTTTGGGCCTCTATGGATAAATAAAATAGATTTTTTCACCACATGCTACTACAAAGGTAATGATGGATTTATTACATGATCAAATTGATTTTATTTAAACAATAAAGAGGTTAACCCATTTCTCAAACATGTTATCTATATCCCGTAGAATTGACACATGACTTTGGCTAGTTTGTGAAAAATGGTATCTGGGCACAGGTTCATCAAATTTCCTAAGTTTCAAAGTGTTTTTTTTATTTTAACAGTAAGGGTAGTGTCGAGTTAGGTTTTCGAAACTCAAGAGGCACATACGAGGGAGAGAGTCACGATCTCTCTTTAATTTAGAGATATGATTTTCTAGGGAAATTTGGGATTGAGTATTGGAATTTGATTTAGATTTGGATCTATTTGATGTGTTTGATATGAGAATTTATATTTAAATTACCAATGAGTTTTAAGTGATTTTGGGATTTTTTTGAGCTTGGGGTGATGGTGGGTTAAGAGATGGAGCTACATAACTGGTCCCCATGGTCTATCGAACTGTGTGGAGCCCATGTGGATAGTTCTAAGTACTCTAATAAACATACAAGAAGTTTTTAATTTCATTTTACACTTATTTCAACAACATCTAATTATTGAATTACTCTTAAAGAGAATTCTCACTTGTGGGAGGTGAATTATAGAGGGATTGGTGTTGTTTGACATCATTTAAATTAATTTTATCTAGTGTTGTGTAGTGTTTTGAAAATGTTAAATGTTTTTGGTTAAAATGGGGTTTTCTTATTTTCTAAACAAATGCAAGGTTCTTAAATATATTTAATGTTTTATTTTAAAATTGATTTATTATATCATAAAAGGTATTTAAAAAAGGTGGTCGATATCATTATGGGTTTTGAGAAAAATGATTAGTAAAAAATGTAGATTTTTTATGGAAGTATTTTAAAATGAAACAACTTTATTTAAAAATGTCTTCAACTATTAATAAACTCTAAAAATGGTTTCTTTTTATTTTTAATTGAGTGTAGTGTTTTAAAAATATTTATTTAAAGTAAGTGATTTTCAAGTAAAAAAGTTTTATAACTTATTGATGTTGTGTTTTTTGGTGTTTATGATTTTGGATTTATCCTATGGTATTAGATGGACTATTTAGTTTGATATGTTGTACATTGACTATTTGATTTCATGTCATTTTTCATTTAAATTCTTACTCCTGAAATGTTAAATGAAAATAGAAGAGGTTTTTTTCCTAGGATAACCCTCTTAGTGATTTCTCCCATCACTTAGAGGAGGCTCGTTTTGTTTAAATCTCTACCCAAAATCTAAATCGAGTGGGGGAACACAAAACCTTATTTCTCTCAAACCCCATATTTGGATATTTATTTTGTGCATGTAGAGTCGGTTGAGGCTTGGGAATCTAGTGGTTATTTATTTTATCGATTTTGATAGGTTTTGTTTTCCTTGATAAGGCTCATTGTTTGGATTTACCCTTCTTCAATTGTGTGGTTTTTTTAGGGTCTTGATGTAATTTTAGAATGGGACAGATAATTTGTGGCATTTTTGATTTTTTCTTGTGGACTGGTGGTTTATCCTTATTAACGTTGAGTGAATTTTTTGATTTTTTCTTGACCTATATTCTCGAGCCTCATGCCTCTTATTTAGGAGTTTATAGGTACTTAAAAATATATTAAATGTCACATTCTTATATATCTTTATTTTATTTCTCAAATCAATTATAAATTTATATTAATAGAAACATGAATAATAAATAAATAGTACTTTCCTATTTACTTATTAGTGATGATTAGGTTTATATAACTTATTAATTGATTTATTTTATTTATTAACCCGATTTATCATTACTATTAGTTTGTTGTTTCATACTTATATTTAAAAGAGTAAAAAATTATAGATCAATACAGAACTTAAGTTGAAAAATTCACCCTTTAAAGAGATATATGTTATTGGAGGGATCAAATGAGGGATTAAAAAAATATCCAAAATTGGAAGGTGAAGAATCATTGAGTAGAAAAAAGTGATTACTAATGTAAGTGGGGTGAGATTCATTTCCTTAAGACCATTATAGTGGAGGTATTTTAATTCCTCTTCAATTGAGGATACTTTTTGAGTGATTCCATTAGTGTAGGTTCCTAGGAAACTTTAATCCTTAGACACTATATTGTCTTCAATATCTTGATGATGGATTTGACTCCATCTTTCAAACAAATATTCTACCCATCATTTTGGTTCCAAAGTTCATTGATGACATACCTCCCGAAAAGTGATGGGAGGAAGGCTGATTTGAAAGGGGGAATGAGCAGCCTCAAATCTATCATCAAGAGATGGAATGAAATAAAAAATATAAAGAATAATTAAATAATGGTAGAGAAGGTTAGTTGTACTGTAGTATTTAAGTATTAGATATATTTTCAATACAATAACAATTTACATCCAAGATTCAAGAAATTGTGAATGTTTATGCATGGAGTGTATTGTATTGTTGTTATTAATTAAATATTAAATGTTTGACTACTAATATAGAAAATGTCTTATAAACATGATGATGAAAACAAAAAAGAAGTATGCGAAGAACATATAAATATGACATAATTTTAATTCATTCGGTTTTACAACAATATTACATAAAAATATATATTTATGTTCATATTTTTTTATATGGTTTAGAAACAACAATCGACATCAACCGTACCAGAATAAAAGATACTCTTATTATCTTTGAAGCGGCCTGAACAATATGGCCACGTTAGATGATTATGTTTTGGATTATCGCCTTGAATATATTTCAAGAAGATAAAACCAAGTGGGGACACATATAATATGATGAGATGAATTTAGAAACAAATAAACTCACTACAAGTTATTATTTTGTTGTCTGGATTGACAAACCAATGTATAAGAAATGATCAAAGTGAACAGGTGGTGGAGCAAAGATCCATACATGAACCAAATTATCCCACTAGCTTTGAGGCTAGTAATTCCCCCAACCACAGACCTTACCTTAGGTAATCAAATTTTTTATTACTCTTTATCTTAAATGTGAATCAAAAAACTTTTAATAACTTTATATTACTAAAATTCTATAGGGTATAGTTATACGTTATTTTTATATATGAACACCCATATACCAACTTTTTTTATAGGTACAATGTATAATATCTTGGGAGAAAATCTAAATAATAAACCCATCCCAAAATATTACATGAGAGCATGGATTGAGGTATCTTATGAGTTGACTGTTGAGTTACGTGTTCTACATGATGGTATAGATATTATAATGGTCAAAGATGCTATTGTAGCTTTTATATCACAGCTGTCTAATATTATAAAGATAAATGAGGTACATATTTAAAAAATGTTTACATACTAAAAACATGTAATAGTTGATGATAAAATGCATAAAGTTAGGTATCATATTACATATGAATAAATAGGTGGATAAATGGAAGGTCCAATCAAAAAAATATACTGAATCGATGAAGAAAAAAAAACAGCCTTCTGAGAGTACCTTCTCCCCGCTAGTTCCGGAGAAATATTTATTATCATTAAAACAACATATAGAGACAAAATTTAAAGATAAACATATATCTTACATTGAATATGAATAATAAATATATGGTGTTTCTATGATATACGTAATTGGTCGCGAGAGTCTAAATGAGATTATCAATCATGAATGGTTGGGCATCTTAGTTGTGAATACATATATAAGGTACATTTTCATAATACTTGTACCCAAATAGTGAGCTAATATGTGTATTAAAGTTAATAACTATTCATATTTTGTAAAGGTGTTTATATCAAAACTATATAAATGGAAGATCATGTGAAGAACTATGTAGATTCATTAATCACTATATCATTTCTATGCTAGAACTTACTTTGGAGAAAATGAAAATTGTGTAGAAAAAAGATTAGTTACACTCTGAATTTAACAAAAAATAATCAGATGATAGAATCTTTTTTAGGAAAACAATGAAAAGGTAAAACTATACAATCTAATCACATAAAATATATTTTTAATTTTTTTCATTACTTAATTGTTTTTTAGGATGCATTGGATGCTGATAGTAGTAAATATGGACACCCCAAATATTTATTTTCGGGATCCAATACCTGGATATGAAACCAACCAACCATACATGATGTGTATCATGAATATGTAATACACGAAAATCAACATTTTATAGATAAAAATCGAATTATATGTTCATTTTGTATTTTAACATGAATTTTGTTATGGTAGGGAGGTCTCTAAATATAGGCTAGATCATGGTATGAAGCCGATGTATGAAGGGATAAATCTTATGAATTACTATAAATGGAAAAAATTAGGGTATATATAGAAATATTTAACTATTAAAACATTTAAAAATAATTTACTTATTTTGGTTGATCTTTATACAGTGTACGAAACAAGATAATGACATCGATTATGGATATTACGTTTGAAAATTTATGAGAGAAATCATAAGTCATGAAAAGAACAGTATCCCCCAATATGAAATTTCTGAAGGTAATTACAATTTCATTAAATATATTTCATAATCATTTGTTTTCTTAAATTTTCTCAGTACTATCATGATTTCCAATAACCTAGTTACTCATAAGAATAAATTAATTTTTTTAGAGACGAGTGGGAAACACACTTTTTTTCAGAATATATACTGAAAACAAATTTAGGTGATTACCTACTATGTTTTTGACCTTTAACGAGTTATTAAATTTGAAATATATTTGGGGTGTGAAGAATTAGGGTCATAATTATTATATATTATTTTTGATCTCTTTCTCAAAGAGAAGAATAATAGAGGGAATCAATTTGTTTAGAATCACTAACTTGAAAATAATAATTTTTTTGGGAAATCACAGAGGAAAAGATAGAAGAAGAGGAAGAGGTGAAGGCATAGGCATAAGTGAAGGTGGACATAGACACAGAGTCATAGTTTGAGTTAGAGCCCAACATGGAGGAGGAGGCAGAGGTAAAGGCCAAAATGAAGACTCAGGAAGAGGATGACAAGAAGTGCTAGCTTGTAAATAATACAATTGTTAGACAATGAAGTAGAATGAGGATCATACCATTCTTGTGTTTGAAAAAAATAGTTTAAAAGTGCAATCAAGACTAGTAACCTAAGATAAGGGCCCTTAAACAATTGTTTTACGTGAATTATTGAAATAATGCTTTTTACCACTTGTTTAAGTGATTTTATTGAAAGTAGTAATCCACCTATAAGATTATTGTTTGTTTTAAGCTTAAATTTCTCCACTAGTGTTATTGAATCAACATCTGTACAACTCCCAATAATCAAACATGTATATAATCCAACATAAATTTATGAATAAATATGTCTATAATCAACCACTGAAGTCAACACATGTATGGAAGAACTATTGTAGGAAAACCATCATTGATATATCGTGGTCGTTGAGGGGGTTTGATGTCAAAGTGTCTATTATGAGTTTATAATTGACATTTTAATACAGAAAATAATCCCTCACTAAAAACTGAGGAAATTAACTCATATTTCCTTGATAATTTGGGACAACAATTCATAATTCATTTGTGAAATGTATGGATCAATATAATGTCAAACCCACACATGATGCCACCCGTATGGCTTAAAGTGTGTGTTTCCAGTTTAAAATGAAATTTTAGTAAAAAACATAAGCGGTATAATCAAAACTAAGGAAACACATTTTTATTGTGTTTATACTTTAGTAAAACTATACACGAGTCATTTGGAATGTGTAACAATTAGACGCACCTCAATCCAACGCACAATGTGATCGGTATGACTCCAAGTGCATCTTTTTATTCAAAATTGACATTAATTTTAGTGAAAGAAATAACTAACATACTCAAAATTGATAAAAAACATTAATTTTGTTTTAGTAGAATAGTAAAATGATCCATATGTAATTTTTAATGGCTAGGAATAATCCACACCTCAATCTGATGCACTATGTGACTGGTATGACTCCAAGTGTCTGTTATCAGTTTAAAATTAACACTTGAATACAAAAAATTACCACTCACTCAAAACCAAGGAAACATGCTCGGATTGTCTTGATAATTTGGTAAAATGATTCATAATTCATTTGTGACGTGTATGAATTAGTTTAATGTCAAACCCACACACGATTACACCTTTATGGATCAAAGTGTGTGTTTCCTATTTTAAATGGAATTTTAGTAAGAAAATCAAGTGGCATTCTCCAAACCGTGGAAAAAATTATGATTGTTTTAATATTTTCTGAAAACTATCCATGAGTAATTCTAAACATTTATCAATTAGTCACATATCAATATGACTCATGGTATGACCGGTATGACTCCAATAGTGTCTTTTTATTCAAAATTGACATTAATTTTAGTGAAAAAATCAACCGACATACTCAAATCTGAGAAAATGCATTTAGATTGTTTCAGTACTTCAGTAAAATGATCCATATGTAATTTTGGATGAGTAAGAATCAACCACAGATCAATATGATGCATGGTGTGACCAGTATGACTCAAAGTGTCCATTATCTGTTTAAAATTGATATTTTAATACAAAAAAGCTTCACTCACTAAAAAAAAGAAAATAATTTGGATTATCTTGATAATTTGGGAGAATTATTCATAATTCATTTTTTATGTGTATAAATCAGTCTAATATCAAACCCACACACAATGCCACCAGTATGGCTCAAAGTGCATGTTTCTAGTTTAAAATGACATTTTAGTAAAAAACACAAGTGGCGTACTCAAAACCAAGGAAACACATTATAATTGATTTGATAATTTTTTACAATGATACATTAGTCATTTGGGACATGTAGCAATTAGCCAGACCTTAATTCGGCTCATGGTGTGACCTGTATGACTCCATGTGTGCCTTTTTATTCAAAATTTACATTAATTTAAGTGAAAAAAAAACAACAGACATAATCAAAACCAAGGAAAAAATTCAGAATATTTTATTACTTTAGGAGAACGATCCATATATATTTTTTGATATGTAGGAATTATCCTCATCTCAATATGACTCATAGTGTGACCGGTGTGACTCCAAGTGTCCGCTATCAGTTTAAAATTGATATTTTAATACCGAAGCATCATTCACTAGAAACCAATAAAATGTGCTCAGGATGTCTTTATAATTTGGGAAAATGATTCATAATTCATTTGTGACATGTATGAATTATTCCCAACAAAAACCCATAGATGATTCCAGCTGTATGGCTCAAGGTGTGTGTTTCCAGTTTAAAATGACATTTTAGTAAAAAACACAAGTGGCGTACTCAAAACCGAGGAAAACCATTATGATGGTTTTGATACATTATCCAAATGATCCAAGAGTCATTTGGGATGTGTAGAAACCATCCAAACATTAATCCTACTCATGGTGTGACCGGTATAACTCCAAGGGCATATTTTTATTCAAAATTCACATTAATTTTAGTGAAAAAACAACTAACATACTCCAAACCAAGAAAACAAATTCGTATTGTTTTGGTACGTTTTGAAAACAAACCATATGTAATTTGTGATGTGTAGTA
This sequence comes from Viscum album, assembly GCA_963277665.1. Taxonomy (NCBI): domain Eukaryota; kingdom Viridiplantae; phylum Streptophyta; class Magnoliopsida; order Santalales; family Viscaceae; genus Viscum; species Viscum album. The sequence goes on along the minus strand of OY728121.1, from coordinate 1,068,143,466 downwards.
ATAAAATGAACGTCAATATGATTCACGATGTGACTGGTATGACTCCAAGTGTCTATTATCAGTTTAAATTGACATTTTAATAAAAAAATCTTCACTCACTAAAAAAACAAGAAAAAAACTCATATTGTCTTGATAATTTTTTACAATGATTCATAATTCATTTGTGCCATGTATGAATTAGACTTAGGTAAAACCCACACACGATTCCACCTATATAGATCAGAGTGTGTGTTTCTAGTTTAAAATGTCATTTTAGTAAAAACACAAGTGGCGTACTCAAAACTGAGGAAAAACATTATTACTATTTTGATAATTTAGAAAAATGAACCATGAGTCATTTCGGATTTGTAGAAATCATCCGCACCTCAACCCAACTGACAGTGTGACCGTTATGACTCCAAGTGTGCCTTTTTATTCAAAATTTTCATTATGTTTGGTAAGAAAAATATCTGACATATTCAAAACTAGGAAAATGCATTAGGATTGTTTTGGTACTTTACGAAAATGATCCATATGTCATTTGTGACGTATAGGAATCAGTAGGAACTCAATTTGACACATAGTGTGATCGGTATGGCTCCAAGTGTCCGTTATAAGTTTAAAATTGAAATTTTAATACAAAAAAGCATCACTCACTAGTGATTCAGTGTGTTGTTACAACACACTGCACCTTTTAATCTTCACTATTTTTTTCTTCATCATTCATTATTTTATTTCTCTCAAAACGTGAACTTCCCAAAATTTTTTGGGCGACATGGGGTTTAGGGTTATAGGTTCTCCTAAGAGTAAAAAAGAGCGATGGTTCAAGAACCCATCATGAGTAACACGCCGATTGTACTACCATGGTCGACACAAAAACAAACGATAAGACTTTATAGGAACAACGTTGAACAAAACCTCATCTTTATACTTATCAATGGTGAAAAATACCTTCACTTTCTTGGTGACTTTCATATACTCAAAATCATTCAACCACTAAATCTACTACGGATGTTGGTGCCTCAAAGTTTGGATTCCCAACTTCTCCACCAACTCGGTGCTTGCCACATTGCTACAACTTCCTCCATCAATAATGAAACTATATACCTTCTCATGGAGCTTACACCATGTATAGAAAAGGTTCTCCCATTTCTCCTTCTCTCCCATGGCCATTTTTGTGCTTAGAACTCTCCCACTAAAAATAATCTCACTATCTTATGAAAATTATCTATTATAAATTTCGGGGGATTCCTCATCTTCCTCCTTAGAGATCTATCCATTGGTCTCCCATTATGTATTCTTGTTGATGGTCATGGTGTGCTGATTTGGTCATTCACTAGAAATTTTACCCCTTCCTTGATATTTTAAACAATGAATATCCAAATTTCTTGTTTCATTACCCTCAAAAGTAGGTTTATTACAAGACCTTGTCACTTTTGTGATCAAACACCTCTTTTGAATTTGATTATTCTCCAATTTCTTTCCTTTAATTTCTCCATAGAGTGAAAGGGGTAGTGGGTTTCCTTATGTTTCTCCTACTTTTGATTTGTTACTTGATCTTGGTGAATTGGTGGATCATATATTGTATATCCACTTGGTGGTACTTCTCAACTTGATCGATAATCTCCTGATTAAGACCATGTAAAAATAGTGCCATGTTTTCCTCTAGATCCTCCTCAATGTTTTCTAGAATCACAGAAATTTTCATATCATTGGGTTTTGTTGATTCTATAGGTTTTTTATCCTCTCATGTAGCACCTCCAAATTCCTATGTATGAACTTCTCTAAATAGATCACCAAAGATTGCATTTGGAGAGGCGTAGATTCCAGTGTGGGAGATCTACTTTACTTCCTTCATCATTAGCATGATAAATTCTCTTCCTGTGATCTTATTACATGATATTTTTCACAAAAACAAACACACACAGGGAGAAACACACACAATGACACACACACACAAATTGACACACACACACACACACACTCACACATGAAGATACACACACACACATAAAAGATATACACACTTACACATACAAGATATACACACACTCACACACAATGATACACACTCACACATGAAAGATGTACAAAATCATGCACAAAATTCACACAATATATACACACTCACCTACACAAGGACACACACACACACAAGACACACACAAACAAGAATATTAATATTAGTATTTTTAATTTCCCTCCACTCTCAACAATAAATTCAGATCCTAAGATCTTATGAAATCTAATACCTTTTATAGGGAGATCATGTTCCACCAATCCTTACCAAGTCAATATTATGTTGGAGGATGGTTTAACACAACCCATTTGAGTGGTAAAAGGTAAAAAAATGGTAAAGCGTGAGAAATATGGGTGATAATAATGGAACAAAGAGCGGAAGATGAAATTTTAACCTCTTATTTTTTTTGAAATATCCCCAAAAAGTGTTGTGCATTAGTTTTTTAAACACAAGATGATGAATGGAGAGTAAGATGATTTTTTTAAATCTCTTAAAGAAAGAATGTGTGCTTATCTATGAAAATAAAAAAATGGTGAGTTGAGAGAATTTGATTATTATTTTTTGGATACAAATCACATATAGAAAATCAAATGTGAAAAGAAGAGGGATGAATATTTGGATCAATGTAAAAATATTTCAATCTTGAACAACATAGGTCAATTCTGGTGGTTTGCAAAGAAAAATATTTCTTTTTCTAATGGGTGGAAAATAATGAAAGATGAGAAGGGTAAGGGATATATGGGATAGAAAAATTATGATAGATTCCTACCATGTCAACCAAATATATGATATGAACTGATGTGAGACACACAGGGTGGCCTGATCTTCACGATGTAGGGTTGAAGATGAAGGTTGAAGTTCGGAGATAAGTGGAAGATGATGGGTATGGATAGTGGATGCAAGTAGTCAATCAACGCTTCAAGGAACACGACTTACTACTTAGCCAACACACTCAAGGGAGGGGTGTGGTGGCCAATCCACACAAAAATGTATTTGGGTTGAGGAATGGAATTGGGGGCTTTGAGATCTTGGATAACTAATATAACTTGTAGATTGGCACAGAAAGAATGAAAAAGAGAAAGGGAATAAATAAACGATACTCAAAATGGATAGAATAAACTCATAGAGTTTCACTAATGAAAATAGAATGAGAATACAATGCCATGCGGTGGCTATTTATAGCCATGGGGTGACATAAAAGGTTAAGGGACTAATGCTTTATAGTCATAAAGCCTATTATTACCTTGTCCCCTTACAATCATAAAGTTAAAGTCTAACAATTATTTTTTGGAAAAGTAGCACATGTCTTTCCACCCATAGCTCACAAGATTTGACTTTGAGTTCCTAGTGCACCAGATTTTACTTTGGTGTCCAAGGATTCCATTCTAGAATTCTCCATGTGGACAAGGTTTCCAAAATTCATGTAAAAATGTGGGCCAATCTTTAAACATCATGTTTGGGCTTGAATAAGTGAGATAATAGACTCATTTTCTCCATACATTCAATGTGAGATCTACAAGGCCTTTAATGAAGTGTGATATGCGCCCATTATAGAATTCAACCTCTTTAATCTCCCTCATGTCATTGGCCCTTTCAAATCTAACTCCTCTACCCGAGAAATCGACTTAGTGCCTTCAACATAGTTCACATCAAAAACATAAAAAACCCTTAAAACCCTAGAGTTGTTAAGAAACTCTAAAGAACCTAAAAATCCTTAAAAAATGAAAACACCCTAAAAACCATAAAGACCCTAAAATCCAAGAAAACCCTTAAAAACCATAAAACCCCTAAAAAACCCCCAAACCCCTCAAAAACCCCAAAAACATCAAAAACCTTAAAAACCATAAAAATCATAAAAAACACATAAAAATCCCTGAAAGTGTAAAAAACCCTAAAAATCCATGAAAATGTAAAAAACCCTAAAATTCCTGAAAAACCCTTGAAAACCATAAAAACACCTGAAACCATAAGAGACCCTAAATCCCCTAAAACCCCTAAAAACACATAAAAACTCTAAAAACCCTCAAAATACCAAAAAATGTTAAAAAAATTATAAAAAACATTTAAACCCCAGAAAACTAAAAAAAACCCAAAAAAACCTTGAAAAACCCTAAAACCCCTCAAAATCCCTAAAATCCCTAAAAAACCCGAAAACCATAAAAAACCTTAAAGATCCATGAAAATGTAAAAAAACCCTAAAAACCATAGAAAACCTATAAAAACCATGAAAACCCCTAAAACCCTTAAAAAGCCCTAAAACCCATAAAAACCATAAAAAAACTAAAAACAGTAAAAAACATTAAAACCCCTAAAAAATTAAAAAACTCTAAAAACCCATTAAACCCTTTAAAAAATAAAAAAACCCTAAACACCAAAATCCCAAAAAACAATGAAAAATCCTAAAAATCCTAACCCCCCTAAAACATAGTAAAACCCCTCAAAATACCTAAAAACCCTAAACCCCTTAAAAACCATAAAAATGCTAAAACCCCTTAAAATTACATGAAAACAATTGAAACCCTAAAAAACTCTTGAAAACTATAAAAACCCATAAAATTTTTAAAAACCCTAAAACCCTTAAAAACCCTAAAAACCACTAAAATATGTAAAAACCATTAAAACCCCTTAGAACATTAAAAACACTAAAAAAACATAAAAACCCTAAAAATATAAAAAAACCCTAAAACCCCAAAAGGACCTAAAATCCATGAAAACCTATTAATACTTGAAAACCTCTTAACACTTGAAAACCCTTGAACATAAATAGAAACCCTAAAAATCTCTTAAAATAGTTTTCCAATGAGAAAATTCTCATAAGTATAAAAAATTTTAATATCAAAAAACAAAATTAAATTGAATAAAATAAACTAAATTGTATTTATAATAATATGAATTAACTAATTATAATTTTAATTTTTTTAAACAAAATTTTACTTTTAAATACTTTAAATGAAAAATGTTTGTTTAAAAAAAATCATTATTTTTCACTATTCATTAAAAAATTGAACTTTTTAAAAAAATAAAAAAAATTAATATAAGATAATTTTTATTTAATAATTTTAAAAAATCAATTTTTTTCATGAAATATATTTTCTTAAGGTGGGAAAAATTAATTTTAATGTATGTGCACAAAGTACGATGTAACTACCTTTTCGAAATATAATGTTTTTCAGAAAACATTTATTTTTTTACAATGATTCCTATTTTATTTCTAATAAATATATAACCATTTAATTTATTTCATAGTAGTGAAAAACATAAACTTTTTATAATTTAGTACTTAATATTTATACTTTCCATTTTAACAGCTTGGTCATAATGGTATACCATTTTACAATTCCTTTAGACTTGGGGTTGCATGTGTCATAAGTTATCAAATAGAATGAATTTATATAAAAGGAAATATATATTGTAATGTATTGGGGTGTTAAATTATTATATAATATTTTTTTTAATTTCATGTACATTATTGAAGATGATGTTCCTCTTTTAAAATCTTATGGTGTTAAAACATAGTGTACTTAGGCTAATTGTCCATCCACCATACATGGTATCCCATGTGATGAAAACATTACCCAATGAATTGGAGGGATATATAACTCTGGGAACAAAATTGAATAATAAAAAAAATTATATGTACATGAATATGTATTCTACCTGAGGAAAATCAATCACACATAAATCATAATAATGAGTAAATCCATGAGAATGAAGTGAGTTTAATAATCTTGTCTCAACGAATAACTACAGTCTACATCAAAAATATTCCCTAGGGAAGATGTAATTAAATAATTTTCTATGTTAATATTTTAATAATGAAACCAAGGACTTGATCATTAAGTTCTACTTTATGAAAATTCATGAGATGGAAAAAGGAGAAGTATGAGTAAAAAAATGAATTTCATAGTGATGCTTTCCGAAATGAACATTGGATATTTTAAGGAAATAAATTACTTATTATTTCCGCATCGACTGGAATTGAACTAGGAATACCAACCATGAAATAATTACTATTATAAAAATATATTCATGGTGAAAAATATTTTATGGAGGTGACACATTTCATGAAATAAAAAATTACAAAGTTTCATTAAGCCGGGTTTACTTAAATGTGGGAATTTCAAAGGAAACTTAAAATTGGTATTAACCCACAATAAATAATGTTATAGTAAACTAGATATATATTTAAAGAACTTATATAGATAATATGGAATAAATAAATGATAATAATATTGGAAAATGGAGAAAAAATGAAAGAGAATGTGTAAACCCAAAGTAATAGGGTTGTTTCAGATGACCCCCTTTTATGTATTAATACACCATTGTTGGAATCCCACATCATAAAAAAGGTAATAAAACTTTATTTTGGAAATATGAGAATGTAAATATGAAGGTCACATAAGATAAAAAAATAATTAGTTTTATAATTTCAAAATAAAACATTAGTGGGATGGTTCTAGATTAGTAGGGGAAACCATTGTTAAAGGGTATGAGAAATATTATCAACAATGATAAAATTTATGAGGACACAATCCATCATGGTAAGATCCTTGAATTTTAGAAATTAAATTTCCTGAGAGTGGAAGATAAAGTTAAATATAAAATCTTATTGTGGAGGATACCAATAATATAAGTATAACGTAAAATATGAAACATTGTAACTCAAAGGAAGGAGATTTGAGTTAAAAAAACCTTTATAACATGACAATCTTTGTAATTGAAAATCCATTGAATGTAGAAAATGAAGTTAATTTTTAAATAGACTTTATTTCATGATATTTATGAAAAAGGAAATAATATACTAATAAATAAATAAAAAATAATAAATAAGTGTTGAATTAAAATAATATCTCAATAAAACAAAATTGAGGCAAAAACCCCTTACTTTAATTCTTGATTTACACCAATGTGCATGAATCTTATTGAAATATTTTTATTTTACTTCGATGATTCCAAAAAATGGTGGCCTTCAGAAAATTTATTATCACCAAAGGATAAAGGAAAAGAAATAGGATTATCAAGAATGATGAATTTTAGGAGTTTTAGGTGGAAACAAAATTCTAACAGGGTTCTTGATGGGTTAGTGAGAGACCATTTTATAAGTTGTGAGAATGACATTTTTGTAATTATAAAAACTTATTACAAAGGGAGAACCTATTCAACATGTCAAGTCTCTCCAAAAATAGACAAAAATGGTGTGGGAGATGATATGTGGTTTTTAATCCCTCAAAAATTAATTTTCACACATGTTTGTAAAATGTTTTTAAGTTCTTTAGTCTTATAATTTTTAGTTTTACCATTTTTGGTTTTACTATGGTAACTAGTTTTTGGTAAAGTAAATCATTTTTATTCTTAAAAATAAAATGGAACTTTGTAAATAATTTTGAAACATTTATAAAAAAAATTAAATCAATTTTATTAGATAAAATTTCTAAATGAAATAAAAATAAATTTTAACATTAATACATGTAATGTGTAACAACCTATTTTTAGAAAGTGTATTTTGAAGCTTAAAATTTTTGTTTAGGATAAAATTATCTATGTATTTGATTTTAATGATATAATTTGGTTTATTATAACTTAAATAAAATCTATTTTTCATTAAAATCTATCCAAAACCAAATTATTCCATAATATTATTTAATTAAAATAAAAGACCAAATACATTTTTTAATGGGAATATATTACCTAGGTTCTTAAAATAATAATTATAGGTTTTATAAATTCAAAATATAATTTTTAAAATATATAGTTTTACTTATTAAAAATATTGTCGATAAATTAAATGTTTTATAAACTTCATGTTCTTAATTATATAATTATAAAGTTACAGTTTTGGGAAGAATGATACTTTCACTATTCACCTAAGAATCATTTATTTTTGAAAAGTTTCAAAACATTTATCTTAAAATAATATGGTTATATTGAATCCAAAAATTTGGTTCATTTTTTCAAATTAAAATTCTAAAATTTTATAATTTCAATTTTTAGTAAAACCATTTAATATAATGAAAAACAATTATTGTAGGAAAATAACTTTTTAAAGAATTATCCATTATTATTATTATTTTATATCAATAAATATTAAATTTATCATTAATATATTGTTCATATAAAAATATATATTATTCATATCAACCATATTCTATATCTATAATATATGTATTTTCTTAAAGTAAAGCGCATAAAAAACCAATTCTAGAAGAATATATATTTCTAGCATAAAGAGAACTTATTAGTTATCTAAACTGCTTAATTTAATCATCACATTACTATTAAAAATTGAATTTATATTATTTATATAGGTATTTCATAATGCTATTACCTCTATTTACTCAAAATAATTCTATGGCTATATTTTAATGATTATATAAGCTTTCACGGTTCATTTTGGTTTGGTATTTCATGTGAAGAAAGCTTATTTAAAGGAAAATTATACAGTAAAATATTAGTGCATTGCATTATCCCCGCTTAAATAAATTATATCCTCACAATTATAATTATTTAATACTAATGAAAATTATTATGGGTATATAAAATGTAGACATGGAGTATGATATAATTTCTTGAGAGATATCAACCTTATAAAATTAGAGAACATGTCATTTTTCCTAATACTAGGATTATACCTAATAGTAAAAAATTTTATCCAACCATTTGAGAATAGTGTTTATTTTTAATCAGTATCAAGACTATATTATATAATTTTCTTATAAAGTTTTTTTATAATCATACTTTAATTTATGGATTATCATACGTTGATATGAAATGTTATTTCATTATCCCAATTTTTTTCTATGTAGAGAGAAAAAATCAATTTCCAAAATCATGTTAAATTTATCTAAATGAAGGTTTATAGGACTAGAATCAATAATTATCCAAAAAAACTTAATGAACATTAATATACCTCGAAATAAAATGATATTATCATAAGGTGTTTTTATTTTAACAACTAATAGTTTGTGAAAATTCAAATGACATAAGAAAAATAAATATCTAGAGTGATGAATAATAGTACCTAGAATAACTTAATTATTAATATCTACTTAAATAGTTTTCATTTCTTAGTATTTTACATTTTACCATGGTCTAAGATGATGTTGGTGTGGATTTTCATCTTAATCCCTTGGGTTAGGGACTGGTTTGCATAGTACCTGAATTCATCACATCTAAAACATAAAATTTATAGTGTATCCTTATGAATAAAATTAATTTACCCATAATATTAATTTAAATATTACTTTTTCATAAAAAAATATTGTGTATTAATTCCCTTACCATATTATAATCAACTTCTAGTTAATTTGAGGCATTCCCTTAGTTGTCTCTTCCCACATTTTTGACATGAAGGATATTGAATATTATTTCTATAATCATTTTAATTACTTGATCTTTTATGAGACTCTACACCTAATTGGTTTGGTGTGTTTAGAAACTCTACTAAGACCACATTTTTAATCATAATTATTGATATCTAGTTTTTCATAATGAAAATGTTTCTCTCTCTAGATCTTATCTCATTGGGTTTCTCATTATCACAATCTCTAATTTTTCTATCACATATATTGTTAACTTGATTAATTAGGTCCTAAACCATTAATAAAACCAAAATGGATTAATTTTAGTAAAGATCCATTAATATAAGAACATAATTATCTTACATCATCTCATAAAAATCTCATCCTTGAAATGTATTACTATATAAAACCATCACATTGACTTTCAGTTTAACTTAAATCACTCTTGGTTCAATCTTGGTTTCATTAGGTTGAGATATCTCATAATTCTTATCCTAATTGATTAAAATAATAAATCCTTCATAATTACTCCTAAATAGAATGTGATTTTTTAAATAATATCCCATGAGTGTTTTTAACTAGGTGTACAACTATGAATCTTTGTCATGAACTAGGTGATGATTGAGTTAATACCTAAGATACCATTTTCAAGGTTATTACCCCTATGTACATCGGTTCCAAATTTTACATCCACTAATAATATCCATAAATGAATTATATTATTAGGATAACCACGTAATATATATTTTACCAAAACATTAGGATGTTATCTTGTACTTACACTTATTCTTAGGGTTTTATCAAATGATTTCCCATCATAATCTCAAAAAATGACAAAACTAATCTGAAAAATAACTAAAACACCCATTGATACAAAACAAAGTTACCCAAGATAAACATATATTAATTTTAAATCATTACCAAATGTTAAACATTACATCTCCCAAAAAACTCACATAGCTCAGTGAACCGTTTTTTAATGTCTTTGAAGAACAGTTATATTGACAGTTTATTTTAAAAAAATTAAACACCTCTCCATAATCAATTTCTTCTAGACACCCATCTTCATTTCTCATAATTTATACTTATCTTCATGACCTAGGGAAAGGAAACATAATAAAGGGTTGAGCTCTAATTCTTAGTAAAGTTAAAAATTATCAACATGTCATCAAGGGTTAGATCATAATATTTTAAGAAAACATGAGTTGGGAGAGATTTATTATTAAAAATAACATAGAGAAATAATAATTGTACATAAATCATGAATAAAGGACATATAATCTCAGAAGAAAAAACATGTAACATGGAATAATAGTGTGAGATTAACATGAAAATAAGTAATACAAAAATGAAATCAAATTTCCAGAAATTATAAATATACAGATAACAACATAAAATGGGACATCATAAACATAAGTCAAGGGTACCACCAAGACTATCATATAGGATAGATTTCCATGAGGTATTGGGTTGAATCCCTATTCCCTTTCATATTATATCTTGAAATGTAACGCTATACCCAATAAATTAGAAAACTATATAATTCTGGTGACACATGTCATATAACATAGTGTGCTGAGGCTAACTGCTCATGCACTATACATGGTATCTAATGATATGAAAGCATTACCCAATGAAATATAGAGATATATAATTATAGCAACAACCATAAAATAATTAAAATAATAATATTTATGTGAATATGTTTTCTAAATAATGAAAAGAAACCATAAATAAAGCACAATCAGGATGAAACCCATGAGAAAGGATTGGATTTCATAATAATATCTCAAACCATAACTGAAAGTAATATAATAATGATTACCAAGATAAGAAGGAATTAAATAATTTTGAATATTTATATTTTAATAAATAATCATATGTATTGATAATTCAATTCTAATGTAGGAAAATTCATGATAAAGACCAAGGATCAATAATAATAAAAAATAAACCATGTATGTGATTCTTTTCAAAATGATATTAGGATATTTTAAGGAAGGAAATAAATTATTATTTTCCTTTATATGAGAATTAAACTAGTAATTTTTTCTATAAAATAATTAGGTTTTTTGAAATCAATTCATGGTGATTTTTTTATGGAGGTGACACTTTCCCTGAAATAAGAAATCGAAAAGTTACCTTAACCTGGTAGACTTAAATGTGGGAGTAACAATGGGTATTTAAAACATATATTAACCCCAAAAAATAATTTTATAGTAAACTTGATATATATAAGGAACATATATACAACATTTTTAAGAAATAAATGAGAATAAAATAGAGAAAAATAGATGAAAATGAAATAAAATATGTATCCCAAAAGTACTGAGGGTGGTTTTGTAAGATCATTTTTTATGTTTTAAAATGCATTTATTGAAATCAAACATCATAAAAAGCATAATAATTTTTTAAAAAAATTAGTAAAGGAAAATATGAAGGTCAAATGAAATAACCGATAATTATGTTTCTAATTAAAAAGGATATCATTGGAGGGAAGGGAAACTATATACAAGTAGGGGAAATCATTGTTATAGAGGATGTGAAATATTCTCAACAACGAAATAATTTTTGAAGAAGACATTCATCAAGGTAAAACTTTATAATTTTATAAATTAATTCTCCATAGAGAAGAAGAAAAAGTTCAATATAAAATCCATGGGTTCAAGAATCCAAGAATATAAGTAGGAAGTTCATGATTAAATATAAAAAATCGAATAAATGGAATTTGTGCTAAAAAAAACCTTTAAAATATTGTAATATTTAGAATTGAAAATCCATGGAAGGTTAAACAAGATATTAATTTTTAATTACACAATATTTCATTAAATTTATAAAAAAAAGGAATCCATGTCCAATACATACACTAAAAATAATAAAAATTTGGTGAATACAAATCATATCTCAGTGAAAAAATATTGAGATCCAAAACCCTAACCAAAATTCCCTACTTCCACTAAAGTGCTCAAATATTATTGAAATATTAGTGTTTCCCTTAGAGGATTCCTTGGAAATTGTGGTTTTAAGATAATTTATTCTGAACATAGGATTAATTAAAAGTAAGAGGATTATAAATAAAGTATTTTGGTTAAAGTTTCATGTATAAAATGAATTATTATTGTGGTCTTGATGTGGTGGTGAGAGGCCCCTTTTATAAGCGGTGAGAATGGATTTTTTGTAATTATAACCACTTAATATGAAAGGATAACATGTTAAATATTTAAAGTGGAAAAAATTGAAAACAATGGAGTTTGTGACAATATAAGGTCAATAATACATCAAAAATTCATTTTTAAACATGTTTTTCACATATTTAAGTCATTTAGTCTTATAATTTTCATCTTAACATTTTTCATTTTACCATGGTTACTAGTTTTTACCTAATTAAATAATTTTTATGACTCAAAGTAAAATTAACATAATTAAATAATTTCTATCCAAAAATTAAAAATATGAAATTAATTTCATGAAACAAAATTTATCTATGGAAGAAAAATAAATTTGAATATTAGTGTATGTTACTCATAAAAACCAGTTTTTAGAAAAGGTGTATTTTTAAGCATAAAATTTATGTGAAAGGTAAAATTATAAATGTATTTTATTTTTAGGATATAAACTTATTTATTATAAAAAAATTAAATTTATTTGGATTTAAAATGAAGCCAAATATTTTTTACCAAGATATTATTTAATTAAAAGTAAAGATTAATAAAAGTATTTTATTGGAAAATATTACCTAAGTTCCTATAATGTTAATAATATGTTTTCTAAATTAGACATAGTGATTTTAAAATTTATAATTTTTTTACATCATAAACATATATTTGATCAATTAAAAGGTTTATAAACTTCTAGGTCTTTCTTATATAATTATAAATTTACAGTTTGGTTAAAATAATATTTTCACAATTCACCTCAAAATAATTTATTTTAGAAATATTCCAAAAAAATATATCATAGGATATCATGGTTATGGTGAATCTATAAATTTAGTTAATTTTTTAAAATTAAAATTATAAAATTTTATAATTTAGCATTTTGAAAAAATCATAAAATATAATAAAAAATTATTTTTACAGGAAAATAACTTTTCAAAGTGTTATCCATTCATATTATTATTTTCTATCAATACATAATAAAATTAGTGTTAATATAAAATTTATATCAAAATATATATTATTAATATCATCTATATACCTTATCCAAAAAATATTTAGTTTCATAAAATAAAGTGCATAAAAATCCAATTTTATAAGAAAATATATTTCTAGCATAAAACGATCTTATTAGTTATTTAACCACATTAATTTTATCAATTTTTTATTATTAAGAATGCAATTAAATTTTTTATACATTTATTTCATAATATGGTTAGATTTACTAATTTATATTATTTCAAGTACTATATTTCAATGATTATATAATGTTTTGTAGTTCATTTTGGTTTGGTTTTGCGTGTAAAGAAGGATACTGACACAATGATTATTTAATGTAAAATTATATAGTAAAATATTGTGGTATTATAATGGTTTGGACATTAATTGTACTTATAAAAATTCTATTTTAACCTTTTTATAGTGTACCTTGAGTAACTAGGAGGTATAGGGTAAATAAAGGGTTGCTGATAACGGGTTGGAATTGGAAAGACTTAATGCATCATGGTAAGAATGGTAACGAGATATATCACATGACCATGGTTTTGAAAGAAAAGATTTATCCTTGATTGAAATTTATTTATAAAGACATTTTAATTTTATGTATTTCAAAAAAATTTTTTTAAATAAAACTATAAATAATTTTTTTTACTTATTGTGAATAATAAATGGAAAATGAGATTAACTAAAATAAAAGAGTGGAAAGCCACTTATATGAAGTGAAAAATAAGATTATTTTGAGGATGATTATTTGAGGGTTTTGTATTCTTGATAATCTATCCTATATTTTATAAAACTATGTAACCCAGAAGGATCCCAACTAGATGTGAGAAAAGAGTGGTGGATAATTCTCCCATGGATTCCCAATTAATAAATTTAATTTTGAAATACATATAGGGTATTAACAGGAATTCAAATCATGATAAGTTAAGGGAGGTGGATCGAGCCTCATATTTTTTTGAAGCAACATACACCCACATTTAGGGGTGATGTTAGACCTGATCATGTTGAGGATTGGCTATAGAAGATAAATCATACCCTCAAACTCTTAAAAACACTCAAGGCCTCAAAAGTTTTTCTATAGTATTATTTGTTGGAGGGAGAAGAAAATAAGTGTTGGGAATCAATTAAAGAATTGGGGAATGATAAATATATTTACTAGAAAGGTTTCTATAAGATCCTTAATGATCAATATTTCCTAGATGAAATGAAGCTGGAAAGATCACAAGAATTCCTAGATCTCAATTAGGGGAGAAAATTTATCAGATAATATGTGTCTAAATTCATAGAGTTGGTGAAGTACGATGCAAAGATGAAAAAAATTATACTCTTTTGGATTGTAGTTGTGATATGTGACATAACCTAAAATATGGTCATGGATTTTTTTACTGAATCTATCCACTTATATAGATGTGGTTAATATGGAAGATTTAGTAAAGGTATACATCATAGATAACCAGAATTCCACTTCTTTCATTATCAAGGTAGGGAAGGGAAGAAATACCTTTAATGACCATAATAGTAATAAGAAATACATTATAAGAAACCCCATTGACTCATATTCTAACTTCTCTCTGGGTAGGAGTCCACGATAGTGAATCTAGTATAGATAAACCGAGACATTTATAATAAAAGTGTACAATACCACCTCTTCCATGTTTTAAATGTGGAATGGTATGGAACTTGAAAAAGATCCATTGGATTTTATAAAAAAAATTCAATTAGGGATCATTAAATGAGCTATAGAGATGAAATATGTAAGTTTATGGACCAAATTAGGATGATTTAGGGAATCATGGTATAATTGAGAGACATCATTAAGAATAAAGGTTAGTTCCTCCAAAGATTCAAGGGAATCTATTTGTTTTTATGCATGCACCAAAGGATATAGTGGTTGGTTTAGAAACATATAAAATGTAAGGTACCATTAGTATTGATTATATGATTATTGTTTCTGTATTTTATATGAGAGAATCATATTCATTTATCTCTACACATATAGTTGATCACTTGGGATTACAAGTGGAGTTGATGTCGTAATCTATGAATATTGATACCCCATTGAGAAAATGGTTGAGAAATGTTTCAAGTATCAATATTTTTAAATGGTGATAGATGTCACAAAAATCTCAAGGGATATTATAGTGCTTGGGATTGAAATACTTGACTTAATTATTTGGTTAAATTTGGTGAGTAGATTCAGGGCTCAAATAAAATATTAAAGTTAAAGATTTATTTTTAGGGAACTAAATAGTACTATTCAAAACTTTAAAGGAGAGTGGGATATTCAAGATATTAGGGTAGGTCTAATAAAAAGATAAATTAGGTTTATATATTATTATTTATGTAGATTTATACATGGATCAATGGAGAGTAAAAAATAATATCCACTTCAAATGGTGGTGGACCAATACCTAGATTTTTTCACTGATAATTTCTATGTGTTTACACAAAGAAGGGATTTATATTTCTCAGTTGGCCTTATAACTAAAAAGACCTATTTAATTCCCTTAATATCACATGGAAATGAAAAAATTGAAATAATTAAAGATACAAATAGAGGAAATAAAGTAAAACAGAATCATTTGATTGAGTTTTCATCTTTGGGTAATGTCAGTTCAATTTTCCAAAAGTATTGATGATATCTTGTAGTTATGAAATAAAAAATTAGAAGCTATACTAGGTAATAGAAAATAATAAAAACCTGTTACCTTGAATTTATGAAATCTTTGACCTTAAAAAGGGAGACCATTTTTTATTAAGATTGACCTATAATCTGGTTATCACTTGTTAATGTTAAAATAACAAGACATTCCAAAAATGATATTTAATGTTATTATGGTCAATAAAAATTCATCTTTGTGAATTTTGGAGTCACCGATGCACAAGTTGTGTTCACTTAATTAATGAGTTGATCATTCATCAAATTCATGGATACCTTTTAGTGGTGTTTATGGATGAAATTCTCATAAACTCAAGTTTGGAAGTAGATCATTGAGAGCACCTGAATATTTTCTTAGAAACTCAATATGACCATAAAGTTTATACTAAATCCTATAAATACAAATTTTGGATTCCATTAGATAAATTTATTGGGCACATGGTTTCTCAAAAAGGGATTTGAATTGACCCTAAAAAATTCAAAGAAGTTATATCTAGAAAAAAACATAAGAATGTATTTGAGATATGAAGTTTTATAGGTCTGGTAGGATATTCCTGAAGATTTATTTGGTAATTTTCTTTATGGTACTCTCCCATAAAATCCTTAACTAGGAAGGGATAAATGTTTGATTGTAATTGTAATTTTTAAAAGTCATTTGAGGAATTGAATAAGAGGATAATTTTAGATCCTGTTTTAACTATTCTTGGGTCAGGATTTTTTATGATTTTTTTGATGCATCTAGACCGGGTTTAGCATTAATCATGATGCAATATTGAAAATTTTTATTATATGGGTCTAGTTAGTAATGAAACCATGATAATAATTATCCAATGCATCACTTGGAATTATATGGGGTCTTTCATTCACTTAATACTTGGAGGAATTAACTCTTTGGTGAAAAATTTATCATACACATTGATCATATGCGTTTGAAATATATTTTCTCAAAAATTGATCTAAATATAAGGAATCATGGGTGGGTATACCATTTTTATAATTTTGATTTTGATATTATGTATATACTAGGAAAAAGGCATATAGTGGAAGAATATTTTAGAAGGAAGAATCCTACCCAAGTAGTGAAGGAAGCTGGAGAAAAATAGTACCTGAGGGTATTACTATATAAATTTACATGGATATGGAAGAATTTATAGATAATGTGTTCCTATATAACATTGAAATGAATTATATTTTTAAAAAATAGGTGATAGAGAAATAATCATTAGATGATAAATATAACAGGATAATAGAATCTATATATGGTGGTGGTGAATGGAAGGTTGAACCAGATTCCATGTTTTACATCAAATTATAGATAGTGGTTCCTGAAAATATAATGAGGCATGTTCAAGAAGTGTTTCATCATTTACGTTTGGAAGTTCATACCAGATCTACCAATATATATCATGATATTAGACACTATTTTTTAGGTCAAGAATGAAAAATAAATTAAAGAGTTTTTTATTTGATGTTTGAGTTTTAAGTTGATAAAGATGGATCATAGACAGTTGAAAAGTTTTTTATAGCCCCTTTCTACCCCAACTATAACATCATTAGATTTTATGATATATTTTTTTATAGATAAATTTAATTTCATTGATAGAGTGCTTTACAAGAAACACTGAGTTTAAAATAATCATGATGTAATACTAAATAGATTATTATATGAAAGTTATTTCCTAGAAATTATATTAGATGGTATGAATATGACTAAATAATTTATAAAAAATTATTGTTCACACATGTATATAAATAATTCACTGGTTATTATTTCATAAAAGCATTTGAAATTCAAAAAGTGTCGTTTTAAAAAAAATCTGTTTCATGCATGAAATGAATTTTTATATTAATAAATTAAATTAATCACTATTTATGAATTATTTTCAATAATGTTATATATTATATTTTAAATAAAATGTTTTAACATTTATCTTATGGGGTTTACTAGGCATGGGATAAGAATAAATTATGTTTTATTCTTATAAACCAATTTTATAAAATGGTTTTCGTTTCATTTTGCATTTTTTTTCTATAAATGGAATTCTACAACTTATAAAAGTTTAATCTTGAAAAATAGATTTCATATTTGTAATTAATAATTAAAAAAATTTCAAATAGTCTCATTTTATTTTTTTTCATTATGATTAATGACCGTGGTAAATATTTGTCACCATAGTAAGGGTAAAACGGGTAAAAAAGATTTAAACTATGGGATTAGGATTATAAATCACCAAAAAACCTTTCATTTATTTAATTTTATAGCTTAATTTTTTTCTTAGTCATATACCCTTAAAAGTTTTGGAAATTCATTTTCACATTCCTTTAATAATGACCTTAATATTATTTTATGTAAAGAATAAAAACAAAATGCCTCTCTCTATGTTTTAATATCTCTAATTTTTTTCCACGCTGATTAAAAGAGGTCATGTTTTTTATAAATTCTTGTTTTAAATATGAATTATTTTTCTTCATGGTATTTTTTTTTATTTTTTAGTGATGTTATAATTACCATAAATACTTACACAACGCCAACACAATGTTTGTTCAAGTAATAAACAAATCAAATAAATTATTTTAAAAATATTAAAAGTAATAAAACTTGGTTAAATTATTATATTAATTTTTTTTAGACAAATATATAATATTATTTATGTGTTAATTATTTTTTATTTTAATTAAAATTCAATCTTGTTTTCCTTAATGTCAAAATTTGTGAATCCTTGCGAAAATGACTTTAATGGAATATTATGTTAAATAATATTTAATTAAATGATTTAAATTTAATAAAAAACTTATATTTGTTAAAGTGAATGAGATATTGTCAAAAATATAATCCATTTTCAACTTATGGATCACATTTCCTTTTATAGTAACTTTATTAACCCCTAAAAAGTAAACACATTTGATATCCCGATAATCATGAAAAGGGTTAACAAGGATTAAAACTAAGAGATAAGGGTTAAAAACCACTTAATTTTTCTAATTTTTTGGATGGTATTATTTTGATTTATAAAAATACTAGATTCAAAATATATCAAATTTTTACACCTTAAAATGAAAAATTAATTTATAATAATTTACTACTTTAGGTAATTCCAAGGGTTCGCCCTGACTTATAAAAGGGAACCTTCTTTTCTCCATTATTCAAAATTTATGAACCTTGTAGAACATCCAATAGATACCCTAATACCATACTAGATTCCATACCTACATCCTAGATCTTATGATCATGAAAAAATTCCATCCTTTCAAGGATTAAGGTGTAATCCAAATGAGGTTTCTCAATGAAGAGGTTAACTCTTAACTGAGTACTTTCAATTTTATTTCTTCTTATACCTCCTATAAATATTTGGAATCCATTATAAAATAATTAATTAAGTATATTAAATATAAATAATTGTTATTATTCTGATTTAATGACCATTATAAACTTCCATTCCTTCATATGTGAAAATAAAACATCACTCGTGCATACATGTGAATTACCCCTCCAGGAAGCGATGAATTTCATTTTTCATCACCGCTTCATGTTTATGGTTATAATGATGGATTTAATGAATATATACGTTCATTATGATATTAATATGGTTATTTAATAGTTAATTATTATTTAATTTTCTTTCGTTCTACCCATCAAAAAGTGGAAACATCACTCGTGCATACATACAAAATATCATCCACAAAAAGTGCTATAATTAATTTTTCATCACTCCTATATGTGACTTGTTATAAAATTTTATATGATGATTAAATATTACAATAATTATGTTTCTAAATTTATGGATATTATGGACACATGATTAAATTTCATGACTTGAGACTAGAGAACAGAAATATACATGAAAAACGAAGCGATTATATCCCGGACTAACGATTTTAATAAAGAAATGTTAATAAATGGGTGATAAGATATTATAAATAAATCATATATGGTATGATATATATAAATATATATATTATTTTTAACATCTGTATAAGAAATGTATATTTATTAGACTATAGGTTCAAACATGCACGATGCAAGATGAGGCTTGAGGTAAGAGTTTATGTAACAATCTCATTTATTTTCTGGATCATCTATCCTACATTTCCATTGAGATAAAATTTAAGAATATTATCCTTTAAAAACAATATATAATTATACTATAATGATAAATTTAAATTTCAAGTAATAAAACAATTTTCCTCTATTTGGCACTTAAAAGGATCAAGATTTCTTTTTTAAGAAAAACCATCTTTATTTCCTTTTTGTGTGGGAACCTTTTTCTTTCATGTCCATATTTTATTTAAATTGTTTTGAATAATGTTTTTAATATTATATTATGATTGAATAAATTAATTTTTATCCATACTTGAATTATATAAAATGGTTTTAAATGAGTCTTATTGTAATTTTATGAATGAAGTAGTTATCATCAAATGTGTGAAAAAATATATATTATAACATATACCACAGAAAAAATATTCCCTCCATCTTGACTACTGTTTTATTTGAATATTTCATTATATTATTTTATGGTTCTTTTAAAATAAAAAATTTTCTATAATATTTTGGAAATTTTTGTATTTCAATTAAGTGATTTCAGAATGAAAAGTGTATTTTTCATTATGAAATATTCCAATGATATTTTAAAGGTGTTTTCATCTATGATAACATCCTTTTATGTTACATATATTTCACTAGTGATATGATAAAATGATATTATCAAATTATTTTATCTATATTATTTATGATGAATAAATTTAATGTATGATTCTATGAAACTCTTTACATTAATATAGGTTAATTAAGTTAAAATGAAATATTTCTGAAAACCATTTCATTTCCACGGGTTATATGTTAATTAAATGATGAATGTTTTTATGATATTGTGGAAAATATATGGTGTAACTTTATGTGGTGGTTTGGTCTCTTATATCCCTAAAATGTATTTTGTAAAGATGGATAAGTTAGGATATTACTATATTATCTGTTAAACTTATTTCATATTCACAATAATATGTATAGATTAGTTTTTATGTCCATACATTTAGGAATGAACACAGTTTAATGTCATAGATTCATGTGAGGAACTAATTTAATGTCTTTAATTTAATGAAATAACTTGTTACTGTTTATAAATGTTCATAATTCTATAAGCTTAAGATTATTCCAAATTCCTTTTTTATATTTTCTCTCATATATCATGATTTATTATTGATGTTTTTTATTTGTTCTGAATTTTTTCATTTATTATAACAAATAATTATGAGATGAATCATGATTATATATTTTTAATTGATTGGTTATGACTTTATTATGTTATGAACATGTTGTCATAACCTTATTCCCACGTATGATCATTGATTAATATCTGATATGTTTAAAATTAATAAGAATTTGAGATTTACCTTTCTTATGTTCTCCTTCCCCAAGTTTTTATACAAGGTTATAAGTATGATATGTCTAGAAGGGTACTAATATGAATAAATTTGTGGGATATATTGAAGATAATTTATGAAATAAGATTTTTATTCAAGTAGTCTCTAAATACACTAATACTTTATATATTTGGGACATGTATAATTGTGTTATGTATTATATATTAATCTAAAATGATGCAATGTTTAAGTATGTTATGATTGGGTATCCTAAGTTTATACTATAGTAGCGTTTAGTTATTTTTAGTGAATAATATTTGAAAACTTTAGTGAAAAATATGGGTACAAGTCTATATATATGATAACATCCCAATGTTTTGGTAAAGTAGATATTTTTTTACTAGAAAATAAATCTCTTTCTATATTCTAGAAAGTGGATTCATCTATGGAACCGATGTACCAAGGGTTAAAATTTTTGAAAGGGTCACACTGAATATTAACTCGATTATCACTGATTCTCGATGAGTGAGTATAAAACTATACACTTGGCTAGAAACTCTAGGGGATTTTATTTGAGTAATATAAAATCTATTTATAAAATTTTATGAGGGATTTGAATAGATTATGACAATTTATGACCTAGTTTAAACCAAAAGTTTCATTATTTGATAAGAAGTTTTCAAAATTTATGAAACCTTATGAATGATTTTCATAAATATATTATTTTTCACTATGATTATTGTATCTTGATTATCATGTTATGTTTTTGGTTTTATTCAATATTTATATCCAAAAGGAATCTTGTGAACAATGAATGTGATAGAGAATGGAATGAATGTACTTATGAGTAACCAAATATCTTGGGAGTTAGGATGTAATATCTAATGATAATTCTTACTGATATTTCTCAAGATATGGGCAGTAACACAAACTTTTTTGTTCTTATAAATTCACCAAGGAGGGAGAAATATTCCATTGAATAATTTATGTGAAAAAGTCCACCCTATATCTATGTATCTTATAATCCACTAAATTATAAACAATGGATGAATGTGATGGAAAATATATTTTCAATTATATAGTTCTTATAACATGAGAAAATTTTGTTATTAGTCTATTGCTTGAAAGGTGAAGTAGATCAATAGTGGAATCTTATCCAGAATATAAGGAATGCAGAATAAATATATTTTGTGGTTTGGGAAGAGTTTAACATGATATTTCGCAATAATAACTTTCCTTGAACTCATTAAAATAAAATTTTGAGGGTCTTCTAGTGTTGAAGTAAAAGGATCATGAATCCATCAGTAACTATAACAAAAAAATTTAGAATAATTTTGAGATATTATCATAGTTATATCACAGAACCATAATACAATATTGATCGATTATTTATTGTTTTAAAACAAATTCTTCAAAAGGCATTAGAAATAAAGGACTTTGAAAGATAAAACGATATTATTTGATGTACACTCAAAGTGGAAATTTAAGCTAGAAACCCTAATTTTAATGGATCTAATGATAAAAAAAGGAAGAGGGAGTTTCATAGAAGCTCTGGTGGTATGTCACATCGAGGGAAGAATAATTTTTAACCTATTTCATGACAAAAAATGTTAAAAGAAGCACACAGGTAGTTTCCTGAAAGGAATGAGAAGATGATTCAAGTGTGAGAGGTATGATTACCAATAAAAATAATAAATAAGTGAAATAAAGAGGTTAGTTAATGAAATTAAGGGAGAGAAATATCAAGATAATTCAACACTCACACTTTAGTGATTTAGATGCATGGATTTTGGACATTATATAAATCTATTCCATAATATAAGTGATAATGAGGATAGTAAGCCTCTATAACCTCTGAATCCAAAGGAAAAAAGGAAATATTATGCAATTTAAACCACTGAAGTGGGTCAGGATAATGATGTGGTTAAAGGTATACTTATCATCAAATCTATAATTAGAAATGTTTTTTTATTCTGGTTTTACCCTATCTTTTATTTAGGAAAAATTTTATAAGGGTATCACATCATCACCTCAATGATTAAATATTGAGTTATATGTGAAAACATATAATGATAAAATGATCCCATATCATGTCTATAACTTATATTTTATAGAATTTTGTGGGATACACTTCTTTTAAATATTTTTATTCTTCCTCTAGTTTATTTTGACCTTATTTTCTGAATGGATTGACGCTCTTAGTGTAAATCCCATATCAATTTTATAGAAGGGAATTTATATTTGACAATAAAAATAAACCTATGATCATCTTCCAATGTAAGGAAGAACCTGAAATCCTAGTTGAAATTACTTCCATTATATGGGTTTTACTACCTTTTCATGAGAGATATTCATGTCAAATGGTTGGGGGAGAAACTCAATATTGAAAATTTACCTTTTTTTAAGAATATGATGATATATTTTTTAAGGACTTTCCTATTCTTCCCCCAAATCATGAACTCTATTTTCAGTAGAACTCAAACTTGGTGATACACCTATTTCAAATAATCCATATAGAATGGTCATGATTGAGTTACATGAATTGAAGATGCACCTCCAAGAGAATCTAGATAAGTAATTCATTCAACCTAGTTCTTCATCACGTGGTTCACATGTTCTTTTTGTTAATAAGAAATATGGTTCAATGAATTTTGTAATGATTACCAGGAACATAATAAGACCAAAATTAATAAAAATTATCATCTACCTTGTATATATGATCTATTTGATCAATTATATGGAGTTCAATATTATTCCAAGATTTTTCATTAATCTAGATATCATCAGCTAAGGAACAGTAAGGATTATATACCCAATACAACCTTCCCTACATGGTATAGTATTTATGAATTTATAGGAATTACATTTTGACTTACCAGTTCTCCTGTTATCTTCATGGATGTAATGAATATAGTCTCTAGAGATTACTTTGATCAGTTTTTACAGTCTTTATATATGATGTTATTATATATTCTAAGATAAAGTAAGAGAATGAAGAACATTTTAGGATTGTTTTGAATAACCTGAGGAAGGATAATCTATATGAAAAATTCACTAAGTGTGAATTCTGTGTATAGAAAGTCTTATTCTTGGGTCATATAATTTAAAGTGAGGGTTTATCGATGGTTCCTTAAAAGATAAATCTTATTGAACAATGGTAAAGAAAAACCAAAATGAAATATATCTCTAGTTTTATTTGGTTGTCTACGTATTTTCAATGTTTTTAAGGGATTTATCATTGAAATAAAATATGCTAACCAAGTTGACCCAGAAGTGAGCCATGTTATTTTGGACAGATAAATGTGAGGATAATTTCTAGAATTGAAAATAATTTTTTTCATAATTCATATGATTACACTACCATACAATATAAAATGGTTTTTAATCAATAGTGATGAATCAAAAAATAGATATGGACATGCCTTCATGTAGAATGATATGGTGATAGCTTATTACTCTCTCTAATTGAAAATTCCTGAGAAAAATTATCCAAATCATTATTTTGAGATTATAGCAGTAATTTTTACTTTGGATATATAGGGGAATTATCTATAAGGTGAAAGGTGTGATGTAAATATTGATCATAAAATATTGATGTAAATATTTACATAGAAAGAGTTGAATATTCACCAAAGAAAATGGTTTGAGTTGATTAAAGACCATGGATGCTTAATAACCATCCTAAGAAGGAAAACAAGGAGGATGATGCTCTAGGTCAGAAATACCATGGTAGTTTTTCCATGATTAGGATTAAAAGTGATACAATATTTATGTATTTCTATAAGATATATCTTGAAATCATGAGGAAAGGGGATAAATATTATGTTCCATAGAATACTGTTCAACCATCTATAGAGGAGAGTAATGACAAGGTACAAAAAGAAAATGTGGAATTAAAAAACAAGGTGAGTAATTTTTTTAAGTTCATCCATGATCATGAATGAATGATAAGATTTAAGATCTGAGTATTTGTCTCATAAATAAAATACCTAAAGAAGGAGTTATTGGATGAAGCTCATAATTCATCATTCATCATTCATCCTTAAAGTATGAAGATATATAGTGATCAAAAAATTTAATTATGCTAGGATAACATGAAAAGGTATATTGAAAAGTATGTATCATGATACATGGTATATTAATATGTTATGGTTGAGAGGCATAGTTATAAGGGAATGTTACAACCATTACCCATACCTAAATGGAAATGGAAAAAAACAATGTATTTCATCATTAGACTCCACAAAACATCAAAATTTAGTAATTCTACTTGGGTTTTAATCGATGAACAAATGAAAATTGAACATTTTATTTCCATTAGACAATATTTCTCTCTTGGCCAACTTACTCTTTTATTCATTAGGGAATTGGTGATATTACAGGGAGTACCAATATCAGTTATATCTGATTGGGATTCAAGGTTTACCTCAAAAATTATAGAGAATTCTTCAGTAGGCTTTAGAACCTGATTTGAGTTTCAATACTGCATATCATCCTTAGAAATATGTTTAGAATGAGGGTACTATTGAAAATCTAGAAGACATGTTGAGATACTTCTCTATGGATTTCAAAGGAGGTTGATACCAACACCTTCCTTTGGTGGAATTTTCATACAACATATATTTCACTCAAGCATTCATATGGATCCTTATGAGGTACTCTATGGTAAGAAGTATAGAACACAAAATTTATGGAATGAAGTTGGAGAAAGAAAGGTATTGGAACCTGATATAGCTAATGAAATTTCATATAAGGTCAGAACCATTAAACAACACATAATGGAAGCTCTGAGTTGATGAAAAATTTATATTGGAAACCATCATCGAGATATGGAGTTCAATATTAGTGATAAGGTATTCCTAAAAATATCTTAATGGAAAAAGTTTATGATATTTGGAAAGAAGGTCTAGTTAATCCCTACATATATCATTCCCTTAAAAATTATTGATTGTATTAGGATAGTATATAATCACTTTAAATTTCCATCAAATATCTCTCAAGTTCATGATGTGTTCCATGTAT
This sequence comes from Viscum album, assembly GCA_963277665.1. Taxonomy (NCBI): domain Eukaryota; kingdom Viridiplantae; phylum Streptophyta; class Magnoliopsida; order Santalales; family Viscaceae; genus Viscum; species Viscum album. The sequence continues at coordinate 1,068,116,970 of OY728121.1, read as the reverse complement.
CACTCCTAAAGAATTAAATAACTGATCCTTAACATGTACTAAACTCATAGGTCATACCAATAGATAAATATCACTCTTATGAAGAAAAATCGATGTAGATTATTGATTGACAAGAGAAAGTGGTATAGAATAAGACCACTCAACTGGTCAATGTTTTGTGGAAAATACATAAATCCAAGGATGCTACATGGGAACTTGAGGATGTGATGAGGTAGAAGTATCCTTAATTTTTTGTATCAAAGTGATTGAATCTTGAGGGTGAATTTTTTTAAGGGGGTATAATGTAACACCCCATGATTTTATGAAATATTTCTATTTAAATAAATTTAATTTCTTTGATTTCCTTCTTTATATACAACCCCAGGTTTAAATGAACCACAACATACTATTGAATTTATTATTATGTTTTAGTTATCACCTAGTTGTTATATTGGAGGGAATTTATAGAAATAATTAATTTATGGAATTTTTTTATACATGTATATAAATCATATATTGGTTATTAATTGATAAAAGTATCTAAAAGTAAAAAATAAATATTTTTTTTGAGAAATATTTTATGCGTGCAAGGTGTTTTTATATTAATTAATTAAATTAATCACTATTGATGAATTATTTTAATGAAATTTATATGTTATATATTCAATCAAATGTTTTAACATTTATCTAATGGATTTTAATTGGAATGGGCTAAGAATAAATCTAGTTTTATGATTAAAAGAACCTTTTTTAAAAAAAAAATCATTGCATTTTTTCACGCTTAATTTTAAATGGATTCCAACAACATCTAGAAATTTAATCCTAAAAATATATTCCATTTTTTGAATTATAAGGTTTAAACATTTTAAATAAACCCATTTTATTTTTGGTCATTATGAATAGTAATATGGGTAAATATTTGTCACCTTGGTAAGGGTAAACCAAGTAAAAAAGATTAAAACTATGGGATAAGGCCTAGAAATATTAAAATCACATGCCTTTATTTCATTTTACAGGTTATTTTAGAAATTAATTGTAATGTACTGACCCGAGATCCATTAAAACGGTTCCCTTATCAGGTAGGATACATGACCTCAAGCATGCCTCCTTGTATGCCAGAGGATACCAACTAGTAGTGAGGGTCTAGCGGAGGTATAGTGGGGATACTATACCCTATGGATCATTTAAAAAAAATAAAAGAACCAATAATAAATAATGGAATAATAATATAATAATTATAGAAAATAAATAAATAATTAATAAATTATAATGAATGAACATGTCACACTATATAGATAGACATACAAAGGGTATTCATAGTACATTGAAAGACTGAAAATATAAGTAGTTAAATAAAAGACATAGCAATCATCTCCAATAACATCATGAGAAAAATCCCAATATTCTACTTTCATACTCTATCCTATCATAAAAGGGTAAAAATAAGAAATCTTAAACCATATACATAATTTGAAATCATGAGGTTTGTTCAGGTACCCCAGCACAATGGAAAACTGAACAAGGTGTACGATATACTGAATAAGACACCTCCAATAGTGTATAATGTCATCTATTCCATGAATATAAAGTAAACAGTTTGCAGGTATACCAAAATGAAGTGGTAAACAATAAATAATAACATGTCGGGATTAGGTTCCTTGAATACACCTAGCTGACCATACCTTCATCATCCTAATCTAGAATTCCTCTTCACACCTTCCATGATGTATATATATGCATACATAACATAATCATTTTCACATATTTACAAGCACCAACAGAGATTTGTAGTTTATTACCAAAGGAATCTGCATAGGGATAATATCATATAAGGGATTCGATGCCTATAGTGTCATACCCATCAATCAAAATATAAGGGACTTCATGCCTCGGGTTCCATACCCATAATTATAATATAATGCATTCCATTACCAAGTGTCATAATGTAAGGGATGTCGTGCCTGAGTATCACGATGTGAGGGACAACGTGCCTCAATATCATAAAGTAAGGGACTCCATGCCCGTGTATCATAATGTAAAGGAATCCATGCCCAAATATCATAATGTAAGGGACTCCATACCTGAGAATCATCATGTAACAGATTCCATCCCATTTATAGTTCATGAAAAATAATTTTTATCATTTCAATTATAAATTCCAATAATGGGTAAATGAGATGGTATAACCATTAACACTTCATTCAATCTAATTTTACAATTTTGTTAACTGATTAATAATGAAAAATTCCATGTACATAAACATTCCATATTTCAAATCATTTATAAATATGAAGACGTCCATGTATATAAACATGGATTATATCAATCCAAGTGTACGATTTGTGCCATTCCATTCAAGTAGTTAATAAGTCCATTGGGAGTCCATTTCATTAACATTCCATTCAATTTCACCATGTCATTTCATAAGCTATGAGATTATCCATGACATTCATTCACTTAAATATAAGTAATTTGGTGGGCCAAGAAAGTACACATTCCTAGTTGTAATCATAAAAAATTCATTATGAATAATTAATTAATTTTCACTCTACATACAATCATGAAAATGGATATAAATGGAAATTAATATGGTACATCCAATGGGTGAACCAATTTAGGTCACCAACCAACAATCATGCGAACAGATCAAATGAAGGGTTTAGGTCAGGGTTTAGAGGATAAATTTAGGTTATTTCACCTTATAATAGAAATTCAAAGAGAATACAATGTGTAGAAAAACAAAATAATTTATAAATAATGATACTTCAATGGAAAAATCTATAGATCACAAACCTTATTGTAAGGATGCTTCACTTTTCCAATATCCAGCATTGATTTGATTTAGAATACAATATATCATAATAATCATAAAACGCCTTGAAAATAGGGTGAATTATATCATATGGATTTATAATTCTATTTGGAAATATAAACAAAGAAAAGAATAAAGTGGAATTATAAAAATAACTTAGTCTATCCAATGTGACTAACAGTTTCCAATTCTGAGTATGGATGGAGGAGATAATCCCATTCCTAGACCAGGGGCCAAGGAGAAGCTCCCATTGAGGGGGATGTTGTGTGTGGATAAGAGGAGAAGATAGGGGTGGAGGATTAAAAGTAGGAAGGGAAATATCATCATTTTCCCCTCTGTTAAAATCCTTATGATTTGAATGCATGGTTTGACAAACAATGCACCAACTGTGTGCACCTCCTGTATGAGGGACATGTCCCCTATATAGCTAGACAACGTATTTGACAAACCATGTATAACCTGTGTGGTGGCCACTACCCATCCAGGAACACCATGAATAGCTAGCCACACAGTTTAACAAACTATGTGATAAACTTGTGCACCTATAGTTTTCTCTCCCAAAAACAATTTTTCAAATACCGATGCTCCTGAAACTCATATGGGCTTATGATACACCTTTATGGCTATAAACCAAATCTAAAAATAGCACTTCTATGTGTTAAAAAACTTAGAATTATGTTCTGAGGATTAATTTCATATTTTCCCCATCCACCAAACAAAAAGTTCAAAAACCTTTGAAAACTCCAACCAGGTATAGAACACATGATCTTATAATATCTGTACCTTAAAACATCTCATCCCTGAGAATCCTTTAAGAAATAATGAATGCATCACCCAACCTTCTTGGACTGTGATGTTTTTTTCATGTTGGACCTTAGGCTATTATTTGATGATAATGGATTTTGTTTTGTGATTTTTTTCCATCTACATTTGGTTAATCAATGAGTATGGAAGGTAAGTGTTCATACAGTACAATATGACATTAGTGTTGAAGGTGGCATCATTTCCTAGTGTTTTTGAAATATTTGGGCCTCACAATACGAAGTTTGATTTTGGAAAAGGAAGGATTTCTAAAAAGGAGTGAATAATATGCAGACCTCAAATCATAGTCCATGGACTACATAACAGGTATGTATAATGATGATGAAAATTGGTAAAAGGGAATATTTACTCATAGTGGTGATACATAGTTCACAAATCATGGTACATGGACCGTGTAGGGGAAACAGTTCGCAAGACAAAAATAGTTTATGAGAAGGCTTACAGTTTGTGGGAGGAAAATTGTTTATGGTACAAATCATAATTTATGGAAAGGAGGCAGTTATTTGATGATCCAAAAATGGTTTCGTTTGTGGAAGATATCAGGAAATGTGAAGGAAAGGCACTACACGGACTGCGAAGGTAAAAATGGTTAGTGGGATGAGCACAATACGTGGTGAAGGCTGTACCAAAACGATGGTTTATGGAAATTAGATTAGTGATATTTTTGGATCTACTTTCCTCAATAAGGATCACTAATCCCTTAATTTTTATGAGTGATTTTAATTAGAAATTTGGGATTAATTCAATGAAGTATAATGTAGTTCGTGGGAAGACAACCCCATGAAGGAGAAGAGGTTCGCAAGGAGGATTCTGTGAAAGGAGAAGTGATCTAAGGAGATAGTCTGTGAATGGGGTTTTGTGGGGGCACTATAGCCTATAAATAAAAGTTGTCTGCAGAAGTAGAAAAGGCCCAAAAAAGGAAGATGATTTGTGGAAGATGTGATGGTTCACAATAGACTAACTCATCTGTGAAGCAAGGATGGTTTTTGGAAGAGGGGTCGGTCCGCGAAGGAAGAATCAGTCTGTGAAGGAGATACTGTCCATGGAAGTGGAGGAAATCCCTAGAGGAGAGGTGGTCTGTGAAGCACAAACACTATGTGGTGCAGCACAGTTCGCGGAGGAAGAATTCCAGTTCACAGAGGAATAATTCATGAACTAACAGTGTGGGGAAAAGTTGATTACATATATGGGTAAAAGCATGACCTAAATTGTGCATCTATCTACAATTTAGGAAGAATTCTTTAATGAAAATGAAGGGATCTACATGTACATAAATTGTGTGTGGATCCCTCCCAATACAACATGCTAGTGGAAGTTGATGGAAGTGTTTCGAGGGATGCAGTGAGCTATACCTAAAATATTGTAAAGGAAATGTGCCTAGAACCGAGAGAGAGTTTCTAAACTTTTGTACTCCAAAACTAGTGAAGTTTAGTGGATTTAGGTATGACAGAAACACTGTTGTTGTGTTCTATTTGGACTAACCATTAGTAGAGAAGCATGTAAAATTACTATGTTGAATCTTTTCATGTGTTTTTTTGTTTTCTGGTCAATCTCATCAGACAGGTTTAACAGGTTCCAATCATTATGGGAATAAGATCCTTCACTTTTGAAGAAAACTTTAACACCCTGATTCACCCCTCCTCTATCAGGGTGTTCCAGGGTCCTTCATTTCAAATAGTCACCTTGATTTTCGAAACTCCGAACAAAACTCCATATATAATGTAAGGGATTCCATTAAAAATTATCATAATGTATGGGACTCTATGCTTGAGTACCAAAAATTGAGGGATGTTATACCCAAGTATCATAAAGTATGGGACTCCATGCCTGAGTATCATAATGTAATGGATACCATGCCTGAGTATCATAGAGTAATGGATTATATGAATTAGTATCATAAATTAAGGTATGCCATCCCATTTATAGTTCAATTATATACTTTTTATCATTTTTATTTTAAATGTTAAGAAATGGTAAATGAGATCGACTTACCCTTCACTCTTCATTCAATCCAATTAAAAAATTCGGTTAGTTCTATAATAATGAAAAATGACATGTACATGAACATGGAATATTACAAATAATTTATAAAGTCAAATGATTCCATGTATGTTAACATGTATTATATAAATTCAAGTGGATGTTTTGGGCCATTCCATTTAAATAGTTAAGAAGGCTATTGGTAGTCCATATCATTGACATTACATTTCATTTTACTTATTCATTTCATAATCCATGAGATTAACCATTCCATTCATTTACATAAATATAATTTTCTAGTTATCATCTCTCATGTTGGAGGATGATGGTGGTGTTCCTTATGGTGGGTTCCCTCCTGTGGTGTATTAATTCTTAGAGGTTTTCCCAGAGTACTTTTCAGTTTTTCCTCTGGAGGGGGACGTGGAGTTCTCAAATGACCTGGAATCAAGAACACAACTTATATCTCTTCCCTCATATTGCATGACCCCCAACGAATTGAGGGAATTAATGGTACATATGGATGATTTTTAATTCAAATTATTTATTCGCCCAAGAGTGTCTCCTTATGCCACCCCAGTATAGTTTGTGAATAATGCCAATGTATCACTCTGGTTGTGTATGAATTACCAGGAGCTAAACAAGGAAACCATCCAGAACAAGTATCATTTACCTAGAATTGGTGACTTATTTGATCATTTAAAATGGTAAAGTTGTTTTTATAAGATAGATTTGTGTTTTGGTTACCACCACGTTAGGGTGAGAGAGAAATATGTCCTGAAAACATATTTTCATATTTGGTATATCCATTTTGAGTACTTGGTCATGCCTTTCGTGCTGATGAATTCTCCAACAGTTTTTATGGTACTCATTAATTGGGTGTTACTCTAGTATCTCGATTATTTCATTTCAGTATTTATGGATGATATGCATGTCTATTTTGGATCTAAGGAGAAGCATGAGCATCATTTGAGAACTGTATTGGGAACTCTTTAGGATCACCGTCTCTCTAAATTTTTTCTAAATGAACATTTTAGATTTATGAGGAAAATTTTCTAGGTCACATGATCTCAGAACAAGGAGTTTCATTGGATCTTGATAAAGTTAGTGTAGTTATGTCATGGGAGAAACCAAATAATGTGTTTTTGATCAAAATTTTTTTGGGCCTAGTAGGGTATTATAGGTATTTCATTCGATATTTCTCCCATATTTCTTATCCCATGACAATGATCACCCAAAAGGGGTGAATTTTTAATGGATCCCATAGTGTAAGGAATCCTTTGAGGAACTAAAGGGGTGGTTTAATAAAACTTCTGTATTGATCTTTCGAGAATATGGAATGGGGTATGTGGATTTTTGTGATGTATCACCTATGGGTCTTCGGTGCGTGTATATATAGGATGACCATGTGGTGGCGTATGGATCTCACCAACATTGACCACATGAGAAAAAAATACCTAACCCATGACATGAAATTAGAAGTGGTGATGCATTCCATAAGGACATGGAGTCATTATCTTTTTTTGGAGAAATTTGTGGTTTACTCTGATCATGAGAGCCAAACCTACATTTCTCCTAGAAATATTTAAATTTGAGGAAAATCTGTTTGGTTGATTATCAACAGGGGTTCTATTTTGATATCATATATACCACAGGTAAAGGTAATGTTCTGGTAAATGCTTTGAGAAGAAAAGTGCAGGAGCATTCATTGAAAAGTCCAGTGATGAGTGTATGTTGATTAGTATTTTTCCCAATAGCATTTGGAGACCAAGGATCACTGTGGAGGTGCTTTCTTGGCCAATGTTCAACTTAATCCTTGCCTATTGGAATTAATTCAACATGAGTAGCTTGGGGAAGATTTTTTCAGCTATCTATGCAATTTTTTTATGGGGGGGGATATGCCTTGTGATTGGTGATTGTATCTTGAGGGAATATTGTGCTTTAAGGGCCTCTTTGTGGTGTCGTTATCATCGATGAAGGTGGTGATGAAGGATACTGACCAATCTCAATAGGCTGACCATCCTGGAGCCACCAAGATGTATTATGACGTTTTTTGGAAGTTCTATTGGATATGTATGAGTGGAAATATAGTGAATTTATATCAAGGTGTTATACGTTTCAGTAGGTAAAAGTAGAGAATCAAAGGTGCTTAGGTTTACTATAATCTCTACCCATTCCTACCTAAAAGTGGGACAATATCAACATGAACTTCATTATTGGCTTACGTCTTACACCTCATGGAAGGAATTCCATTTGGGTAGTGATTGATCATCTGACCAAATAAACCCTTTTCATTCTGATCAGAGATTAATTGAAGGTGGATGAGTTGAGATAGATATATGTTCAGGAGGTAGTGAGGCTTCATGGTGTTCCATTAGAAGTTTTTTCTGATAGATACCCCTATTATACCTATAGAATTTGGTAAGGCCTTCCAAATTCATTGGGATATTGGTGAAATTAATAAAGGCATGCCATCCTCAAACAGATAACCAAGTAGAGCAAGCAAACTAGATTTTGGATGACATTCTCTAAGAATGTGTTTTGGATTTTGGCAGTTATTGGGATAGCCATTTGGGTGAGGCATAGTTTTCATATAACAATGGAATCCAATCTTTCATTCGAATTGATCCCTTTGTGGCGCTCTATGGACAGTTGTGTCAGTCTCCCCTATGTTGGGATAAGGTAGACAAAAACTCATTATTGGGACATAGCATAGTGAAAGAGACATCTGAGAATTTCAAGCTAATCAGTTAGTGATTATTGGAATCTCAGAGTTGTCACTTTCCTTATGATTATTAAGGACACAATGACCTTGAGTTTTCTGTGAGAGACCGAGTGTTCCGGAAAGTGGCACCTCAATTGGGTCAATGTTGTTTGGGAAAGAAAGGGATGATAACTATGAGGTATGTCCATCCTTTTGAGATCACTGAGTGGGTTAGTAAAGTGGCATATATATTGTATTTTCATTCATAATTAAAATCAATTCATTATGTGTTTCATGTCTCCTAGTTAAATAAGTATAACCCAGATCTCGCTCAGGTGCTAAATTAGAAAGAGTTATAAATAGAGCCCGATTTTTTCATGTTCTAGAGACTAGTGTAGATTATAGATTCTCAAGATAAAGTGTTTTGTGGGAAATATAATCTATTTTACTTTTTTTCCTTTGGTAAAATAGTAATTATTCAAATTATACATGGGAATGGAAGTCCTCATTTGAGTAAGAGTATCCTTTTTTATTCTCTGATCATGATTCAGATTGACTTTGGGGGGGGGGGAGTTTTCATGGTGGGGATAATTGTTATGCATTTGATTTCTTTTTTAGGTATTTTTCAAATTTTTGGTCTACATTTTTCTACTTGGTTTTCCTTTGGTTTTTTGAATGAAAATGAAAAATTTTGGGTAAACAACATGGTGTGCATTATTGGTACATTTTTTGACAAACTGTGAACCCTTACCTAGGTAACTATGCCACCAAGTGGCATTTTCAAACATCGTATTATCATAGGGTTAGTGTAGAGTTTGTAATTTATGTGGAATTTCCTACATGGATAGTAAGGGGAGAACTATTTCCACATGATTTTAAAAACTGTGCGGAAAATCTGCGCAACATGTGCAGGTAATTAAAAATTGGTTTTTTAGGGGTCTCTCTCTCCATGAATTTTAACCCCAAACCCCCATTTTTCTCTTCCTTCAGGATTATTCACACTAGGTGCCTCACTCCATCCCTCTTACTCCTTTGGATCTTCAGTTTCTTGGAGGATTTGGTGTGGTTTCCCCTTAATTCTTCAAGTAAGTCCCCTTATCTCTTTGTTTCCTCCAATATTCTAGGGTTTCTTCCGTCATACTTTGGGGTTTCACTTCTCTAACTGGTAGAGTGTTGATTTTATGGTTATATATTAATTTTTTTCATTTAATCTTGATGTTATAGGTTTGATTTCTCCTCCTTAGGGTGAGAATAAGGTTCATTTGAACTCTCACACCATTTTCTATGATTTTCTTCACCCAAGGTTGGTGGTTCCATGTTTAAATATTGTTTGATGAATTTAATATGCTTTATTTTCATCCTTGTTTATATTCTATGGATTTTATATGAGGTAAAAAATGTGTTTTTAAAATGATTCAAGGTGAATTTATGTTGAAAAATATGTATTAAAGTAAATGTGTTATATTCCATGTGTGATTCATATGTGCTTCCTTGTTTTTCATATTCATGGTATTTGACAAAAGGTGTGGGTGGTGGGAAGCATATTTTGAAATTTTTTTGTATTGAATTTGGTTTCAAAATAGGATTTTAATGTGGAAAGAGTAGTTTATTATGTGTATTATGATGTTTGGTTTAGTTATATATGAAAATTATATTGTATAAGATATATAAAACGTGAATTGAGAAAAAAACAAATCCTTGTTGACTAGGTGGGAAGAATAGGACTAGTATGCATGTGATTCAGAAGTGGATTTAACCATAATTCAATTAGTAGGATTGAATATGAAAGCACTAAATAACTATTGGTGATGATTGGAGACCATAAGAATTTTGGATGTTCCTCCTCTCCAGTGGCTCATGCAATAGTATATAGATGGTCGTGGTTTTTATACCACTTTTCAGTGAGATGTGATTCCTATTGGGTCCAACTCTTAGCTAGTACCTATAGGGATCTCCCATTACTTAGTTCTATCTTGTGATATCGAACAAACTATCAGCATATGGTACACCATGTAGGTTACTCTAAGAGAAATAATGTTTTCAATTAAAAATGATTTCCATTAAAATCATTTCTAGCCTTTTCATAAAACTTTCATTTTATTTTGTCATATAAATTTTATAGAAGATAATATCTTATTTGGTGGAATCCTACTGGGCTTTGAATCACACCCTACTTACAACATTATGTGTAAGTGGACTTATTTATGTTTGAAAAAGGTTAATTCAAATAGTTTGAAGATGGTGGTTCAGGATACTAGGGGTCTTCCCTAAGGGGTGTTGTGGTGGTGTCTTGAGGACGATGATCCTTTTTTCATATGGTGGTTGTTGAGATAGTATGGTTATTCCCTTTTTCTTGTATCCGATTTGGGTTTCTATTAAATGTTGTAAAACGTAAATATAAAGATTTTTATGCCATGTTTGGTTATGTTTATTCATCAGTATGATGTTCATTATTGTGGTGGGGGGGATTTAATGGTTTTATAAACATGAGAAATCATTCCCATGTTATATTGTTGATACTTGGGAACTATTTTCCATCCTATGGGTATTGGGAACACACTTTGGGCCATGCCATGGGCCGGATCGGGTGCTGGGTATGATGGCATCCCAACGTTGTTTAAAAAAAATATAGATATTTAAAGGTGAAATATTATTTACCTTTCTTTCCTTCCACCCATTGAAATGTGAAACATCACTCATGTATACATACATAATACCATATCCATGAAGTGGATCACTGATTCATATGAATATTTATAAAAGTGTATATAATGATTATATATGATAGTTATAAAATGATTAATTTTTTTAGATGATGTAACCATGATCAAAGAACAAGCATTGGTATCTCTGAACTGAACATTGCATGAAAAACGATGAAATTATATCCAGGAACATTGATTTTAATAATTAATTGTCAATAAATGGGAGATAATATATTACAAGTAATTAATATATGATATGATATATATTAGTGTTACAATGAACCAATAATTTTACATATATTTTACATTATTTTTGACATAAATACCCATTATATAAAAAACAAGGATCGAAAAGGCCTAGTGTCATTGGAAGACTAGGTACATTAAACATTAACATGAAAATAAAGATTATTTATTTTAATCCCCATAATGAGATTCTAAATACCTTTAAGATCCTAAAACTATATGGTATAACCTAGGGAATATGTAGATAAAAATATATGAGCTAAAAATCCTAGTAATGGAGTAAAAATGATAAGGAAGCATAACATACGAGTCAAAATTATAACATGATACCATAAAAGAAAAGGATCATAGGAAATCAAATGAGAGAATAACATAAATATAATGGTATAATAATATCATGGTAATATATGAAATGTGGTATAAATAGAAACATGACATAAACAAAAGTCAAGGATAACTACCAAGACAATATAACATGGTGAAAAAGTCCCATAGTGGATTAGTTTTACTCTATAATGCCATATATAATGTCGTATCTGAAAAAAGATTTATCCAATTCATTATATTTATATCTTAAAACACCCATAATAACATGTTCATGATTAATTTTCCATAAAATTAAATTAATTATAATTCATAATCATAATAATTACTCATGGAATGAAATGGGTTTCATAATATTTCCTCATATCATAATCAAAGATGATTTCATATAGAAAGATTTTTAAGAATGAATATAATTCATGTATTTTCACAAAAAATAAAGGTATAATAAGATAAGAATACATTTTAGAGACATATATAAATAATTTTTAATCATTCCATAAGATTAAATATAGAGATAATGTGATATAGAGGGAAAAAGGTCACAACCCAAAGTAAAAGGGTGGTTCTGAGAGTTCCCTTACATAGAGTATGACTCGTAATGTATGTTAATTATCTTCATGAATAATAAAATAATGTTAATTATTTAAATTCTTAAGAACCCTTTTCAAGTTTATTATTAATTTTATTTTATTTATTATCATGTTATATACAGTTACTTAAGTTCTCAACAGACGTTTTGATGATATTCGACTCATATGTCCAAAATGATTTCAGTAGGTTGATGATGGATAACAAGATCATCAATATATCATCTCCAAAATAATAATATTGAAATAATTATCATTTTTATTCCGAAATTATAATTTTAAAATCATCCATGAAAGATGGTTTTGAAAAATGAGCTATGTTACAATCATGGACATGGTGGGTCGTACATACGCATGAGTAATGATTCCATTTATCAATGATGATTATAGAAATAAGATAAGTATTATTTTATATTTATATAATTTTAATTTTATAATAAATATCATATAATTTATTTATATACAATTATTCATAGTGTTTGTGTGATGTGGTTATGAAAAATGAATCACATCGGTTCATGGAGGTGGTAATCCTCACATATGTACTAATGACGTTAAAATTTTTCAATGAATGGAAAGGTAAGAAATTAGTTGAAATATTATATTTATTGAATTATAAATAGGTCATGAATGTCATATATATATATATATATATTAAATTTTATCACTATAACTAGTTGTGAGTAGTGGTGATAGAAAATGAATTATATCGGTTCGTGAGGTTGTAGTCCGCCGTACACAAGACTATAATTTTGTTTCACATTTTATGGAAGAGGAGATGGATATAGATTATGAAATTAAAAAAATAAAATCCTAGTTTATGTATGATAATAATATTATTATCTCATCAAGGTTGGATAATATTTAAAGGCTATAGAATAAGAAATAATACTAATACATTCGGTTGAAAACTTTACCACTTATTTGGAAAACATCCATTTATTATCACCTTAATGACTCCAAGGTTTGTATTATTTACTAAATAAGACCTCTATAATGTGAGTATATATTTTAGGTAGGTATTTGGGGAGGTATTTTCTGAAATAAAATTCTTTTTATGTGTGAAGAAAACAAGAGAGGAGGTTCCATTTTATAAGTGATGGGAGGGGAACTCTTGGAATTACTTAAAGTATTAAATTAATATAAATTAAATTTCAATTTTTTTTATTAAAAACTGATATAATAGGAATATAAGATGAGTATGGGTATAAATTATATCATTCAATAAAATTTTAATAACTTTAGATTATTTTTTAACCTTATCTCTTTAGGCTAACTCTTTTTGACAATTTCCATGATAATGAGGGTTTTACACATTAGGTGTAAATATAGTTATTATAAAAGGAAAATTAGACCATAAATAGAAAATAGTTTATATTTTTAAACATATATCATTCAATTATATGAAGATATTATTTTTAGTAATTTCAAATCATTTAATTTAATATTATTTATCATAGCCTCAATGTCATTTTTGGGACTATTTAATTAATTTTACTTTGAAAACAATATGAATAAAATTATATTTAAATATAATCCACTCAACCCACTATAATATGTTATTTTTATGTTAAAAATTATTAGGACACAATAACTCATTCAAATTTTTTAGCATGTGTTGATTCAACAATTTTGTTAATTTCTTTTTTTTGAATGCTCACAAATTCCTACATTTATGTTACCAATGAATTTTATTTTAATTGATTTTTTTGGAAAACAATATTTAGGGAAATTTTTATTCTATAAATATATTCAAGTAATGATCTAGGGGGAATATTTTCTGAATGTATTATGGATGTGTTTAAACATATTATTTAAACATTGTTCATACCCTACGTTTTCAAGCATGACATATGGACCAAGATACCTACTTTTGATAAAAAAACGTATGGATATTGTAACCTATACTATTTGGAATGTATGGTTAAGTAACCCTATTTTTATGAAGAAACCTATGTTTAGGGAAACAAATGTATGAAACATCAACCCTAATTTTTTGATCAAAAATAAATTATCAACCCTAAATTTTGTTTTTTTATCACATAAATTAAATTTATGTTTGACTATTCAATGAAAGAGTTTTAAATATATGATATTTTCTACAATTTATGAAATGGTCTTGTAACATCCCCCTACCGATCTGATAGTTACATCTTTAAACTTTTAATGGTTTTTCATTTTCTTTAACTTGGTATTTTTGAGAAGGAATTGGGAGGATACATATAATTGTTAAGTCATAGATTTGTTGGATCAACATTGGCTAGGTGTTTCTGTAGGAATCAGGAGGGTTAAACACTGTGAAACTAGGATACATGTCATGTAAATATGGCTATGGGAATACAGTGAGAAGGTTTATTTTGTGAGAAGATTCACACTATGAAAGGTTACATGATGTGATGAGACTATACACATCATGAGTTATTTAATGAATGGTTTTTCATTAAAAGAGATGTGTTTTTAGAAGTTATAAATATTAACTATTTAATGAATTGTAATGGGATTACACATCGTGTAATACCAGAACTGTGGTTTTTTAAACAGGCAGCATGGCTGTGATCCTCTTTTCTCCTCTAATCTAATTTCACTTCTCTTGACACCAATCCTTCCCCAGGTTCTCTTGGATCTCTCTAACCCTTTCCGATCCTTTTGTTCGGTGTTCTATCAGTGTTGCGCTTGAGGTGTGATTTTAGGGAAATCATTCTCCCTTGTTCTTCTTCTTTATCTCTTTATCCTCTTTTGGGATTTCAATATATCATATATAAATTGATGGATCTAAGCTCCATGTTTTTGGATATAGTTTCTAGGTTGAGTAATGAGGTCTTAGGTGACTTCTTTCTTGTTGGAGGGTTTAGTTGTGAGTGTGTGTTTTGGAAAAAATATAGGCGGTTCTATGACATTTGGATAAACTGATTAACCTTAAATTGATTGATTTTTTTTTCAATTTTGGATTTAAATTCAATTGCTCAAACATTCTTTCAATTGATTTAATAAAAACCAATTCTAGTGAATTTGGAGATTTGGAATGTTTTTGGAATTAAAATTGGGAAAGCCCAAAATTCCATTTAATTGGGGTGTGTTTATGAAAATTGGTTGATTTAAATTATAGATTTGATGGAAAATATTTTGATTAAAATTTTGAATATATTTGTGGAAATGAATTGGGAAATTTTTGGATTTTTTTTGAATTGATTTCAAACCAGTGAAAATGGATTAAAATGTTTTGATATAAACCTAGTGGTTTTATCTTATTGGAAATACATGTTTTTGATTAAAAATTATTTTGTTTTGAAATGAAAAAATGGAATTTGAAATGGGGGAATTATACTCAATTTTTTAAAGTAGTATTAAAATATATTTACCATCATTAATTTTTTAAGAGAACAAGGAAACCTTAGGTAGTTTTTGAGTTATTTTTATATAATATATGATTATACAACATCCAAAACATACATATAGTAGGTCAAATCCCTGATGGGATGGTGATCAGTCTCCTTTTGTAATGCCCCAACCCTAGTTACCTAGAGTCAGTGCATTTTTACATAACATTGTCATGATCACAAGTGATCTAGTCTCGAAAGACTGATTAGTTTAGTAGCCTTTGAAGTACTAGATACATAAAATAGTTTTACATTACATTATGAAATGGAAAAAACAACAAAATTTTGTCCAATTTGAACACACACATATCCCATAAACTATCCCTACAGGTCAATCATAATATACTTATTCACATCATGGGAAAAAATAAAACATAAGAAAGCGGTGTGCTCAGCTGCTCAGTAAGGAAAACAATATGAAAGAAACTTTCATACATACGCAAAAACATTTAAAGAAATGTATAAGACTAAAACACAAGCCTTTTAAAGATAAAATTCAGTATAATATGGAAAATAAAAATCAAATAATGCAATTTACTTATTCACATGGATATTCTACTAGTCGAATAATCACATGTAATATCAATATCTAATTTCATAATGATGGAATGCATAATTCTAGACATCATAACTACATAGTCAAGGCCTCGTGCTAAGACTACAAATAATATTTTTTCAAGGCCTTGTGACAAGACACTAGTTTTTCTCATGAGACATATCGATGCATCGAGGAGCTATAGCGGGCTCTACTCGTCACTTACTATGTCCAATTCATTCCTCATATAAAAAGGATGAAACATAATATAAACATTCATATTAAAACTAGCATACGAAATGTCAATAATTTAACCATAAACCATAAATGGTATAAAAATAGCATATCCATAGTCAAACATATCACAAAACCTTCAATACAATATGTAATATTGTATCATAATAAATCAACTTCAAACAAACGTAAAATCCAACAAAGGACATTGACATAGATGAAATAAATCCAAACACTATTTGGGTGAAATATTTATTTCTACATTGAAATCACTCAAAATTAAAGAAAAAATTTATTTTGAAAATATTCTTATAATCTTGGAAGGGGAGCTTCGAAGGTGTTATAATGGTATAAAATATCCACACCCACTGTATAAGTTAAAAAAACATTCTCTCCTTAATTTGTCAAAAAGGTCATAAAGTAGCTTGTTTGGAAAGCGACAGAAATATTCTCTTCAAACCATATTATAAAAAGTCAAACAAGGGTATAAATGAAATTAATTCATAATCTAGGAAATAGTAAAAATGTTTCGAAATACATTTTTATGAAACAAAGATGTGGACGATAAAGAGGTCCTAGTAGATACTTACGTATAAACAACCTCAGATAATAAAAAGGGATTATAAAATTAACCCTTACCTAGTATTATTCCTTAGTCAAGGGTACATTAATATCCTGTATAATGGTTAAATAATTTTTATTAAATTATAAAAGAATCCACATACATAAATCTGATATCATATATGATCTTCTAATTTTGCTTTGTTAATAATATTTCAGTAGTATTATTGTTTCAGGTGTTAACAGGTTAATTTTCCTTTCTATGTTTTTATATGTAAGTCATGTTTGTCATGGATATGATGTATTTTATTAATATCCAAAATGATATTTCTTAAACATTATTTTTCATCATCAAATGAAAATTATTCTTTAATGATTACGATGGGGAACATAATCTCATCGCGTCGTGAAGACGGTAATCCGTATGTACACACGAGAAATAATATCATTCTATTGATGGTGAAATTGTATGTATTTGGATGGTATATTATATATATAGAATCATTAAAATGTTATATTTAATATTTAAATCAATTATACTCATTATTATACCCATCCATATAATTAAGTGTTGAACAACAAACTACACCACGACGTGGAGACGGTAAGCTGTACGTATGCACGTATGGTGATTTTCTCATTCATTGGATGTATAGAATAATGAATATGGTTTTAAAATATTTATAATAATATCAAATTATTACAAGGTACTGAATTTATTACTTTGGTATGGAAACAACAAATAAATAGGAAGTGGACAAAGAAAAGAACATTGAAAAAGGTGATGAAATAATTACCTCTTCTTTGGGTTCTTCATTTTGATTTAAACAAAAGGGAAACTTTGGTTGGATTTATGATCAAATTAAGTCCTATAGGTTTAATTGAGGGTATTATGGAGGATATTTGGGAATTTTTTGGCCGGTCCAAATGGATTTGGAGGTGTGAAATTATGAGAAGGGGAAGCACCCTTTTATAAGAGAGGTGAGGGGAACTTTAGGAAAAAATTGAAATATTAATTTGTTCTAAAATAATTTTCGGTTTCTAATAGCTAAAAATGGATTTATTTAGAGAATAATGTGGGGATGGGTATAAATATTTTAAATGAATAGGTTTTAGACAAGGTTAGGTCACCATATTAACCTTATATTTTAGATTTAACTCTTAGTTAAATAGTTTAACTTTTACCATGTCTTCTTGTATTCTTACACTATATGGTTAGTAATATTACTATAAATTTTAAAAAGAACCCAAAGTGTTTTACTAATGAAATATCTAATATTATTTAATTCCTTTGTATTAACCTTATATTTTTTGGAATATTATATCATTTAATAAAATTGTATTTGTTTTAAAAACTCATTTATGTCAATTTTGACACTATTTAGTATTTGGTTTTTGTGAATGTCATAAAAACATGATGACTTAGAAAAAAATATATTTAATCGACCCTAACATTTAATATTTACTTTTAAAATTCTTTTATGGAATCAAAACTTTCTAATTATATTTATTTTAATATTTATAATATCATTTATTTGATTCTTTCATTAATAAGGAAAATAGTGCATCATTATCGTGTCATAATTAAATATATTTATCTTATGTCTAAAAATTTAAAATAAAATACCATAATGTATAATTTTTTTTTATTTTTATTATTAATAGTTATAGTCGAATTTATCTTATGTATAACACTATATTAAAAATGATTTAGTTAAAAAATTTGAATTTAATACGTTTAACTCTTTTTTAAATAAAATAATAATAAATGTACTAATCTAATCCAAGTTGATCAAAAAGGATCATATTTTATTCCTAAGTTTGATTTTGGTCGAAATAAACTTATCGATTATAATTTGTAAATGTTTTCGGGTAATTATAATATCATTTTTATCTTTAATTACCCTATTTACTTTTAACCATGGTAAATAAAATTCAAAACTTACTATTCACCAAAAATTATTTCCATCATATTGAACCAAATTTTAAATAATTATTTCAACCGTGTCTCTTGGATTTTTGAAATTTAATTCACAGAAGTGGTAAAATTACATTTTATGCAAATTTCAAATGTGCCTAGAAGGTGGGTAAAAGATGTTAAAAGGTTCAATTAAATTTTATATATCTAATCTTATTATAAAATAACTCCAATGAATTACATTGGACTAATATAGGTATTAGGTATCTATTTTGACCTTAAAATAAATTTAAATAAAAATAGAAATTATTTAAAAAAAATTCGGTTTTAAACAATAACGTAGTGTCTTTCAGTATTCATAAAAAATTAAATATTTTTAGAAAAATACAAAAAATTCACCCTATGCTAATTTTGATATTAAAAATCCAAATAATAAGTCCATTTTGAAAAATAAAATTTGTAAAATTTAAAAAAGTGGGTATTACTATTCATAACTTCTTTTAAAATGGCTAGTTTGATTTTTCATGGTGTGATAGAACTCGAAGTTTCACACAACTCAAGCTATTGAATTACATTAAAGAGATTACGTATTATGAAATCTTGGGGTTTTAAATTCTTCTATCCTTTAATAAATTGCATCCTCACAATTTAAAATTGTTCTTTCAAAATAAATGGTATAAAAATAGAAATACCTTTGTGGAAATCCTCATATAAAATGGGGTTAATAATATTAATCTTAATAAGAGGGAAAGAGAAATGAAAAATTCACCACCAAATTATGACCTTGAATAGGAGAACATTGGTGGAAATTAGAGACACATAATTGGAGGAAAAATGTAAATATTTAGAGGGAGTGATTGTGGTCATCAATCACAAACAAGTGAATAATAAATGTGATATTGAGGGACTCAAATCCATTAATCTATGATGATTTAAATATCACCAGTTCAAAAAAACATAAGGTATTATAATAACACATTTTTGGATTTAAGATCTCATCCCTAATGTTTAAGAATTAATCTCATCATATAATATGTGAAAAAATATTTGAAAAGTAATGTTCAATCCTTCAACTAACTTCTACCAAAAACTCATATTTCACTCCAAAAGATAATATAATTAAAAGATATTCTATTTATCCTAATCGTATAGGGTTTCAAAAATAATTTATTTATAATTCGTCTTCTATACCATGAAAAAATTACATTATACAAACCAAGACATCACGTATGCCAGTGGTATGTGATGCACCCTTATCGCCCTTAGGTTGCGTGTTCATGTCTCACGACCTAACCAGATGCGACAGGTTATCAAACAACCTCCAGGTTGTCCTTTTTATAACGAACCATAATTAATCTTATGAAATATTTTAACCTTAAACAATAGTATCCAATGACCAAATTAGTCCATTCCAACCTTTATAGTTATCCAAAATACTTCTGTCCAAACTCTCTCTAAAAGGTCTCTAAATTCCAAAATCAATTGTAACATCTGATTCCCCAAAAAACGAAAATTTTCTCTTATTGTTAAATATTAAAAATATGATTAACTTTATCATATTAAAACCTTAATTAAATCAAAAATAATTTCAGAAAAATCCTTATATATATCACATTCTTCTTATAACCAGAATATAATTCATGAATCCAAAAACACAAATACATTAATTATTCCACCTTAACTATAGTAAGAGAATAAGCTTGGCCTTGATCCCTTGGCCTTTTATAAGGTAAATTTCCTTGTATATTAAGACATTCATTTGCATAATGCCCCATTTCTCTACTATTTTAGCATTCAACAATGACAACCTCTTTCTTTCCCTTGTAATCACAAGCTTGGTGGCCTTTTTCTCCACACTTGTAACAAACTCTCATTCCTTTTAGGCAAGATCGGGGTGTTTCGTACCATAATTATCACATAAGGGAAAATCCTTCTTTCTCTTTTTTCCTTTATCTATCTCTTGCTCTACCGTTCTCTTCTTCTCTTGCTTTAATTTAATGTCATAAGACTTAGAGAATTCCTTTTCTGTCTTGATAGCACACAAAACTATATCTTCATATGATGAGAAGGATTGTGAGACTAATGCTCAATAGAGAAATGGTTTTAACCCATCACAGAATCGATCAATCTTACTTATTAGGTTATGTATATAATCTATAGCATACCTTTCAAACCTTTTAATGTAAGACTCATACTTTGTAACATTCTCATCCTCCTTTTGCGTCAGACTTAGAAATTTCCTTTCCATATCTGCTCGATGGTCATGAGGAAAGTTTTTTTCGAAGAAAAGATCTTTGAACTCCCACCATTCCATATTTGATACTTATTCATCCTCCTTTTTGTTTTTAATTAATGACCACCATTGATCTGTATGTCTTGTGAGGTGATAAACACCCATGACAACTTTTTCCATTTCACTAATCCCCAAAGAATGAAATATTTTCTCTATGGATCTTATCTATTGCTCAGCTACAAATGGATTTGTAGACCCATTGAATGTTGGTGGTTGTTGCCTCATGAAGCGATATAACATTGATCATCCACATTGTGGATCAGGGTGCTCTATACAGGTATGGTTATTATTCATAACCTGAGTGAGTCTTCCAAGTATGGTGATAAGTTGATCAACACCAATTGCATTACTAGCTCCACTATAATTATCTTGAGTAGGAGGGAAATATCTACATGGATTACCTGCGTTCATAAAGTTTCCATTCCTTCCACTAGGTACCATTTCTAAACAATAGCATATAATAGATTAGTTTATGAATTTAAATACACAATTCCAAACATGTAAAACACTTAAAAAAATTGAACAGTTTATAGATATAATCCATAATCAAAAAAATGTTTTCTTTGAGGAAGTATTTACTCATAAATCATTCATAATGGTATGTAAAGAAAATTTGAGTTATCCTAAGCATATCCCCCCAGGAGTGTCACAACCAAGAGTACAACAAGGCCCGTTGTCGTGTACCAGAATACCCCTAGTCAAGCCCGGAACTCAGTGTCAGAGTTTTCACTTCTAGGTATATCTATGCCAAAGCTGCCTCTACCTGCTCGTATCTAGTTAGGGATTTATTTCTTGGAAAATACCCAAAATATCGACACTACAAAAATTCATGGAAGTTCTTCTATACGAATCCTCAAAGTCTATCTTAGGATAATGTTATCTAATCATAGTTTTTCTAAATCTAGCTTCCATGTTTTGTACTAAACTACCTATAATACCAACTGTAATGCCCCGACCCCAGTTACCCAGAGTAGGTTCATTATTTTAATACATTGGCATGATCACAAGATATCATGTCTCGAAAGACCGATTAGTTTAGTATCCTTATAAGTACTAGATATATACATAAGTTTTACATTATATTATGAAATAGAAAAACAACAACATTGTGTCCCCTTTGAACACACACATATACCATAGCCTATCCCAACAGGTCAATCATAATATACTTATTTGCAACCTAGGAAAAATAAAACATAAGAAAGGGGTGAGCACATATGCTCAGTAAGGATAAAAATATAGAGGAAACTTTCATAAATAAGCATAAACATTTAAGGAAATTTAAGAGACTAAAACAAGATCCTTTTAAACTTAAACTTTAGAATAATATGGAAAATATAAATCAAATAATGCCATTTACTTATTCACATGGATATTCTACTAGTTGAATAATCACATGTAATATCAATATCTAATTTCATAATGATGCAATGCATAATTCCGAACATCATAATCACATAGTCAAGGCCTTGTTTCAAAACTAAAAATAAGATTTTGTCAATGCCTTGTGCTAAGTCACTAGTTTTTCTCATGAGACCTATAGATGCATCAAGGAGATATAGCGGGCTCCACCTGTCACTTACTAAGTCCAATTCATTCCTCATATAAAAAGGTTGAATCATAATTTAAACATTCATATTAAAACTAAATTACAAAATGACAATACTTTATCCATGAACCATGAATTGTATAAAAATATCACATCCATAGTAAAACACATCACAAAACCTTCTATACAATATGGAAGATTTTATCATAATAAATCAACTTCAATCAAACTTAAAATCCAAAAAAGGATGTTGACATAGATGAAATCAATCCAAAAACTATTTGAGTGAAATATTTATTTCTACATTGAAATAACTCAAAAGTAAAGAAAAAAAAATTATTTTTAAAATATTCTTATTATCTTTTAAGGGAATATTTGAAGGTGTTATAACAGTAGAAAATAGCCACACCTGCCATATAAGTTTAGAAAACATTCTTTCAATAATTTTTCGAAAAGGTCATAAAGTACATTTTTTGGAAAGTGATGGAAAGATTCCTTTCAAGACATTTTATAAAAAGTAAAAAAAGGGTATAAATTACTTTATACCATAGTCTAGTAAATAGTAAAAAATGTTTTTAAAAACATTTTTATGAAACATAGATGTGGATGATAAAGAGGTCCCAGTAGATACTTATGTATAAACAACCTCAGATAAAAAAGAGAAATTATAAAATTAACCATTACCTTGTATTCTTCCTTAGTCGATGGTACATTATCCTCCTGTATAATGGTTAAATAATTGTTATTAAATTATACAAGAATCCACATACATAAATATGATATCATATATGATATTCTAATATTGATTTCTCAATAATATTTCAGTAGTATCATTGTTTCAGGTGTTAACTTATTCATTTCACTTTATAAGTTTTGTTATTTAAGTCATGTTTGTTATGGATAGGATGTATTTTATTCATATCCAGAATGATATTTCATAAAAATTATTTTTAATCATCAAATGAAAATTATTCTTGAATGATTACGACGGGGAACAAAATCTCATCGCGTCATGGAGACGATAAGCCGTACGTACATACGAGCGACAATACCATTATATTGATGGTGAAATTGTTTGTAGTTGGATGTTATATTATATATAAAGAATCATTAACATGTTATATTTATTATTTACATCAATTATACTCATTATTATACCCATCCAAATAATGAAGTGTTGAATAACAAACTACACCACGACGTAGAGACGGTTAGCCGTATGTACACACGTATGGAGACTTTGTCATTCATAGGATGGATAGAATAATGAATATGGTTGTACAATATTTATAATAACATCACAACATGTAGAAGTTACTGGATTTATTATTTTGGTATGGAAACAAAAAATAAAGAGGAAGTGGAAGAAGAAAAGAACTTTGAAAGAGGTGATGAAATAATTACCTCTTCTTCAGGTTCTTCCTTTTGATTTGAACAAAAGGGCACCTTAGGATGTATTTATGATAAAATTAAGGAATCTAGGTTGAATTGAGGGTATTTGGGAGGATATTTTAGTAGGTTTTGGCCGAGCCAAATGGATTTGGTGGTGTGAAATTAAGATAATGGGAAGTACCCTTTAATAAGATAGGTGAGGGGAACTTTAGGAAAAGCTTGAAATGTTAATTTATTCTAAAATAATTTTCGGTTTATAATAGCTGAAAATGTATTTATTTCTAGGATAAGGTGGGGATGGGTCTAAATATTTTCATTCAATAGGTTTTAGACAAGTTTACATCACCATATTAACCTTATCTTTTAGATTTAACTCTTAGTTAAATAGTTTAACTTTTACCATGTCTTCTTGTATTCTTACACTATATGGTTAATAAAATTACTATAAACTACTAAGAGAACCTAAAGAGGTTCATTAATGAAATATATAATATTATTTATTTCCTTTGGCCAAACATTATATTTTTAGGAATATTATATCATTTAATAAAATATTATTTGTTTTAAAAACTCATTTATGTCAATTTTGGAACTATTTAGTATTTGGATTTTTTGAAAGTCATAAAAACCTGATTAATTTGAAAAAAAATATTTAATCCACCCTAAAATTTAATATTTTCCTAAAATATTATTTAATGGCATAAAAACTTTGTAATTATATTTATTTTAGTATTTATAATATCATTTATTTGATTCATTCTTTAATAAGGAAAATAATGCATCATTAATGTGTCATAATTAAATATATTTATTTTATGTCTAAAAATTATAAATAAAATACCATGATGTAGGAAATATTTTTATATTTCTAATGAATATTTATAGTCGAATTTATCTTATTTATAACCCTATATTAAAAATTGTTTAGTTATTAAAATTTGAATTTAACACTTTTAACTATTCTTTAAATAAAATAATAATAAATGTACTAATCTAATCTATGTGGAACAAAAAGGATCATATTTTACTCCTAAGATTTATTTTAGTCGAAATAAACTAATAAAATTGAATTAGGACATGTGTTAGTGTAATTATAATATCATTTTTACCTTTAATTACCTTATTTACTTTTAACCATGGTAAATAAAATTCCAAAGTTACCATTCACCAAAAATTATTTTCATCCTATTGAACCACATTTTAATTACTAATTTCAACCATGTCTCTTGGAGTTTTGAAATTCAATTCACAGAAGTGATAAAATTACATTTTATACAAATTTGCAAATGTGCCTAGAAGGTGGGTAAAAGACGTTAAAAAGTTCAATAAAATTATATATATATATATATATATAATATTATTATAAAATGACAAAAAATAATTAAATTGGACTAATATAGGTATTATGTATCTATTTTGAATTTAAATTAAATTTAAATAAAAATAATAATTATTTAAATAAAAGTCTGTTTTAAATAATAACACAGTGTTTTTCACTATTAATCAAAAATTAAAAGTTTTCAGAAAAATATCAAAAATTCACCCTAAGATAATTTTGATATTCAGAATCCAAAAATGAAGTCCATTTTAAAATATAAAATTTTAATAAATTTCAAAAAGTGGGTATTATTATTCATCACTTCTTTTAAAATGGCTAGTTTGATTTGTCGTGGTGTGATAGAACTCGAATATGTGTATAGAGGAAGCTATTGAATTACTTTTAATAGATTATGTATTATGAAATCCTAGGGTGTTACACCTTTGGATGTGTTTGAGTGAGGTGTGCATACCCATATTATCATGATCACTTATAGAGTGTGTAGTCCTATAGCCTGAAACTTTCTTACCTATTTGACAGATGACCATGTTGCTCGCTTACTTTGTATTTTAGATATAAATGTATGTCAATGATATTAAACTACTTTACATGCCTTCAGAATTTATATAATATGTTTTATATACAATTTTTTATTTAATCCATTTTTTTAGAAATATTCCATCACTTATAATCATTTTCTTTAAGTATTTTCCATCATTTGAACTGTATATCATGATTTATTTAAATATGATTTAAAATTCCAAACCTGTTTATTTTTAAAATGGAGAGAATTCCTTTAGTTAATCTATTATTGGAAACTTTTAGGGAATTATTTGTGAGACCCTACTAGGCTTTTTATCTCACACCATACTTGTGCCTTTTGGTGTTTGTAGATTATCTTTTGCGAGGTTCAAGCTAGGGGAAAAGATCTCTTGGAAGTGTATCTGTCTATTTTACCTTGGACATGGTGAATTGTGTCCTTAGGGAAATAGATTTTCCTCTATTTTGTTACTTGGGTTGTGGTATGTTGGGATTTAATTCCATGTTGAATTATATTACATTTCTCTTTGTGAAGTTTCTTTTGTATGCGTATTGACATGTTTGTCTTGCTTCAACTATGTTTTTTGGAAAATTCGTTCCCACTTGCATGTTGTATGATAGAAGGTTCTAGTCGCCAACCCATTGGGACTGGGAACACCCTTTAGGCTATGTTAGGATCAGATCAGTTATCAAGTTACCAGGGTTCTGAGGCAAGTTCATGACAAAGTGGTATCGGAGGGAACTTGTTGAGCATCTTATCTCGAATTGAATTTTCATTATGAAATCATATCGATACTTAAGAGGTAGTTGCGATTGAGTGGTAAGATAGCTCTCACCATAATGAACCTTAATTCACCAGGGGTGGTTAGGAAAAAACTTCTTATGGATTAGTTCTAGATTTTTTCCTATTTTGATTTGGATATAGTGAAATCCAAATCTTATTTGTTCTACCGGTCAGAATTATGCTCCACTCATTGCTCTGTATGGGCATTATATAATGTATTTATTGATGTCTGCTGATGTTGTATATAATCATGCCGCCGAGAATGCATGAGAATCAGATCCACGAGGAATAGGCTTCTGAACCATAGTGAAAAAAATCCTCCAGTGGATCCGAATCTAGTTAAGGGTATTGTGTGCACTATTCAATCTCTAGGACATGCACCACCTGCAGTCCCTATTTAGGCTCTAGATATGGAACATTAGAGGGATGTTATTTAGAATCATTTTAAAGAGTTACTTCACCAGAATCCACCATTTTTCAAAGGATCCATTGATCTTCAACATGATAAGTAAAGGTTGGGCATGATAGAATGTATGTTTGTGTTCTAGGAGACACATGACAGGATCAAGGTGAAGTGTGCCACCTTTATGCTGGAGGGATAGAGAAGGAGATAGAAGGAAATAATGGTTACTATGAAGAAAAATGAGGTCTTAGAGTGGGAATACATAAAGTTTATTTTCACCGCCCAATTATATCCAAATTTAATGGTGTTGTCCAAGGTTGTGGAGATTTTTAAGCTTGAAAAGGATGATAGAACCATGACTAAGTATTCAAATTGCTTTGATGAACTCATGCAGTTTGTGACTGAGATTGTATCTAATGAGAGAATGATGGATCAAAGGTTTGAGTTGGGAATTTAATTAGATATCCATTCCCAAGTTTTCTTTCTTAATCTACCCACTTATAATGACGTTCTAGATAGGGAGATGATGGTTGAGTTGGAATTGGATAGAAATTCAGGGTTTGTGGGAGTTTCCTTTTCTCCTAATGGAAGCATAAGTTACTTTAAGGGAAAGTGGAAGAATGATGATTCTCATGGTAGTTCATGATGACATGTTCATTATGAACATCCTACATTTCCAAGAGGAAATATATTGAATTTATATCAGTGTGCAAATCCAGGAAAATTTAAGAGGGTTTTCACTTTGACACCCAAGAACTATAGCTCCTGCGGACATTTAGGACACTAAAAAAGATTCATCCTTATCTTTTCTACCCTGCATAGAAAAATGAGATCATCAAATCCTCTTAAAACTATAGGAAAATCATATTCCTCATGTACAAAAGGTTTTTATCCATATACATATGGAAAAAATATACTTCACAAAGTGGGAGTGTCTACATATGAAGTGGATATGAGTCTAGTGACTATGATAGGTACCATTACTATACCTCTTTCATTAGTGACTACTATTTTTTATAATAGTATATCACATTCATTTATTTCAACCCGTATTTTTAATATGCTATATATTCTTATATAATTTTTTCTTGTGCAATGGATATTACTACATCCCTTGGAACGAATAGAGAGTAGGGTCTCTATAGTACCACTTGTGTCATATCTATATCATATGTCGAGATGGATTAGAGTTTTATGGTTCTTGACATGAAAACTCTTGACATAATATTAAGAATGGAATGGCTCATTTCCAATAAAACCTAGATTAATTGTAATCTTAGAAAGGTCTACTACACTAAACCTAGCGGTGTGTCTCTTATCTTTCAAGGAGAATGGGACCCAAGGTTTAGTAGGATGAGACCTTATCATCCAGAGTTATGGAATGTGATAACAATGTTTTCTTTTGATTTAGAGAGGTAATATTTGAGTAGTGATCTTCCTCCAGTTGTTGGTGAGTTTCCCAACTTGTTTCTTTCTGATTTATTTGGGTTTCCACTAGTAAGGGAGGTAGAGTTTTCCATTGACTTAATACCTATTACTCAATTAGTTTCTATTCCCTCTTACCTTAGGGGTACATTTGAAATTAAGGAGTTGAAGTCCCAGTAGGACGATCTTCTTCAATGAGTATTTATACGTATGAGTGTGTCACCTTGGGAAGTGTCAGTTATCTTTGATAAAAAAAAGTAAGGTTCTCGTTACTTATGTGTAGATTACTGTTAGATCAATCATGTTATGGTAAATAACAAATATCATTTTCCAAGGATTGATGATATGTTTTCTCATTTTAAGGAGAGAATTGTTTCTTAAAGATCGACCATCGATCTAGTTACCATCAGTTTAGTATAAAATAATCTGACATTCAAAAAACCACCTTTCGAATTTGGTATGACCATTATGAGTACCTTGTTTTAACCTTTAGTCTAACAAATGGTTTTGCAGTTTGTATGGATTTGATGAACATTATTTTCCATGAGTATCTAGATACCTTTATGGTAGTCTTTGTGGAAGAAATTATTATTTACTCCATGTCTGAGGAGGATCATATGCATTATCTTAGAACACTTCTATGTCTGCTAAGAAATCACTGACATTATTCAAATATTTTGAAATTTGATTTCAGGATTCGAGTAGTGAAAATCTTGGGAAACATGGTTTCAGAAAAAGGTATTTCAGTTGATCCAAAGAAGTTGAATGCTGTTATGACTTGGGAGTAACCATGTAATGTCTTTGATATTTGGATCTTCTTGGTATTATCTGGAGATTATCATCGATTCATGAAAAAATTCCTAGATTTTACATCTCCTTTGACTAATCTAACTCAGAAGGGGGTAAAGTTTAATTGGAATGAGAAATATCATAATTATTATTTTTATCTGAAATGTCTTCTGACTATAGTGCTAGTGTTGACTATTCTAGAGGCCGAGTAGGGGTATGTGGTCTACTATGATGCATCAGGTTCAGGCTTGGGCTATTTTCTTAGTCAAAGGTAATAATGTTGTTTCCTATAGATCTCGTAATGTTAGGCCACATAAGAAGAAGTATCCTACCCACAACCATGAACATTCAACTATAATCCATTTGATTAAGAGTTGAAAACATTACCTTTACATTGAATGTTTTTCTTTGTATTCAGACCACAACATATTGAGTAATATATTCTCTAAAAAATATTTGAATCTTCACCTGAGGCGTTGGGTGGAGTAACTGAAATATTTCTAATTTGATATCTCCTATACCCCAGGGAAAGTGAATGCCATTTTATATTATTTGA
The DNA here is from genome assembly GCA_963277665.1 of Viscum album. Lineage (NCBI taxonomy): Eukaryota > Viridiplantae > Streptophyta > Magnoliopsida > Santalales > Viscaceae > Viscum > Viscum album. The sequence continues at coordinate 1,068,087,137 of OY728121.1, read as the reverse complement.
GTCGGAAAATTCCAACCCAAGCAGTGAATGAATCTTCAAAAGCGTGGAATTTGATGGATCATTTTTCACAGTTGTATATTAGAGTTCAAGAGAAAGGGGATGAAGTTTATTTATCCAGTATCCAGTTGACATCCTATCTTCTCATGATGATTCTTCAGGATCAACTACTTGATGGTGAATTATGTAGAATTAGAGACTATATTTATGGAGGGGAGATATTTTCCCAGTTTTCATTCTCCATAGAGGGTATTCTATATTATTAGAATCACTTCGTTGTGTCATTAGTGGAAAGGAAGGCTATGATGATGGATTGTCATAATTCCTGATTGGTTGTGTATCCAGGAACCACAAATATGTTCTATTACATAAGGTATGGCAACCCTGCTTTTTATTACAACTTAAACATGATTTATTACACAAAACATCACTTGATACAACAAAGAATATCGAGAGGTTTAGTGTCTTTGGAGATTAGGATCATTACATAAAAACATGAAACATTTTATACAACATCTTTATTGAAAACTTCCTTTACATGAACACTACATTCCTTCGTACTTAGCATTGCATGGGATAACCTGAGGACATGCATAAGAAAAGGGTGAGCTATAAAGCCCAGTAAGGGAGTACACATGGAATAAAATTAGGAGTACAATACATGTTAGACAATAGGCATAATCAATATATCCTAAAAGAAACATGAACATAAAGGCATGATAAAGCATGATAATCATAACATGGAGATGTGGCAACAACAATTATTATGGAATTAGCATGAGCCAAGGCTCACTGCACATGGAGCATAAGTAAACCCTCATTGCACATGAAGCATGATTAAACCCTCATTTCAATTGAATTAGCATGAGCCAACACTCATTTCACATGACGTATCATGATAATATACTTTACCCAATGCATTGGAGCGCTATAAGGGCGAACCCTTCTTAAACATTTCATTTCATGCATAAGTGTGCCACATGGATCAAAAAACATGGATTCATAAAACATAATAATTTATTCCACGATAAAGGAATGTGGAATTCATAAATGCAACTTTATAATCAATAAGTAAATGTGCATAAAGGTGAATACCCTTGATGGAGAAATGAGCATGGTATTCACTACACAATGACATTGGCTTAGAAAATCGGTGCGATTTCGGCAGCGTAACAGCTTGACATAAGAATTCATAAAAATGGTTGATGAGAGAGAAAGGGGTTCCTCATCATATTTCCATGTAATGGACAGTAAGGAGGTGATATAGATACATGTCCCAACAATTGTAATGGAATTTAGATTCATGATACAAAATTATTTTCTTGAATGTAAAAGAAGAGAGAGAAGTTCCTTTCGGAATTTCAGCATAGTAACGGGTGTACATGGGAGGCATTTAATGAGAGAGAAAGGGGTCTCCCATCATTCAAACAATAAGAGGGAAGTATGGGGGAGGTGCGAAACCATTCCCAAACATTCATAATTGAAATTAAAAGGGAAATACAACTTAAAGAAAATTGACAAAAAAGATAAAGGAAGAAAAAACCCTTACTTGGAAGTGTGCTTCCAAAGGCTAGAGAGAGGCTTGTGAGGGGATTCTTGGGAGTTTGGGGCACCTTGGGAGGATTCTAGAGATATCAGGGCAGAGGTTGAACAAACTCCAAGGTATTTTAGTGAGGAGGAAGTGGGATATTGGGTGGGTTTATATAGGAAAGGTGAGGGAATTCTTTATTATTTAGGTTTGGGTCCCCTTACATTAAATTAATCCAAACCACAAACCATCCCATGGTTTTTGCCCATGGTTTTTGGAAAAGGGAAGAGGAAAACAATATTTTATAAGGTCCAAGTACGAAATTCTTAAAATAATAAGGTTGCTTATGTGGAGGTGAGTCACACTCCCATGGAAATTAATTTAAAAAGGAAAAGTGTTGAATAAGTCTTGAGGGGTCTATTAATGCTTTGAAAAATAAGTCAAACAAACCCAAAATCACTTTATTTTAATGGTAAAACATATATTGGCCGAACATAAGGATTATGGTATTTTATTACATCACCATTGGTTCATTATGATGTCATAAAACACATTATATATTTACACCGTATTTAATTTTTACCCAAAAATTTGACTGTCTCAGAAAATTATGAAAAATTCACCGTTGGATAATTTCGACGTCCTGATTCCAGAAATGACATTTATTTTATCTAATTTTTTTTTAAATATGTTAATTTTAAATTTTAAAATATAAACTGACATTTATCGAAAATTCACGGGTTTTGACAGAAATGGCTTTCAAACCTTAATAAAAAATTTTAATTTCATTCATAAAATTATAAGATCATTTATATTTAATAAAAAAAATTAATTTAATAATAATAATAATATTTTATTAAAATATTATTTAATTCAAAAATACCTTAATTTAATAAAATAGATTTCTTAATTAAATAATAACTAAAAACACCATTTGTACTTTTAAAAACTATTTTCAATGTATCAAAAATGTCTAGAAATTATATTCAATATTATATACAAAAATAATGTACATGAACATAGTACTACTTATTTGTTACATAACCCCTTAAAACAGTCGCATAAGACCTAAGGGTAAGGTGTGCGATGGTGACAGACTCTTGGGGCGACTCGAATAACATCGCTCGAGTGGTAATCTATATCAACTTCCACTTTTCCCATAGACGGTCCCGTTCGAGCATGACATGGTGAAGCTCAGCTTGGGCTTGGTCAAGGGCGAATCCCAAAGATGTTACCTCTTTTCCGAGCTCTGAAAAATGGGCTTCATATGGGGAAATTATACTGGATGAGGCCATCGCTTCTTTTGTCTGAGTAAATTGGATTTGTTAAGGTCCTATATTTATACTAATCATGTGATCACTGTTCAACGACTATATTAACAACGGTAAAAATTCATAACATAAAACCAAAGAAGTTGACATCTTATAAAAACATTTTTCATAAAGAGACATTTAACTGGATCAAGAGGGATTTTCCAATAATGAAACTTTGGGTCGTTACAATATTGCCCCCTTAAGAAATTTCACCCTCGAAATTTTCCTTTTCCCACACTAAAACAGATGTTGGTAACTCAGCTTCATCTTTTCTTCTGATTCCCAAGTCGCTTCTTCAAACTTGTGGTTTCTCCACAACACCTTGATGAGGGGCATTGTCTTATTTCATAGAAATTTTTCTCTACGATCTAAGATCTTCACTGGTTGCTCCTCATAAGAAAGATCATCTTCCAATTGTACCACCTCGGAAGAGAGTACATGTGAAGGGTCCGGTATGTACTTCCTTAAGAGGGATACATGAAAGAAATCATGTACTTTGGACATAGTAGGTGGAAGTGATAGTCGATAGGCCACATCCCCAACACGATCAAGAACCTCGAAGGGGCCGATGTACCTTGGACTTAACTTCCCTTTCTTTCCAAACCTCATGACCTTTTTCCATGGAGATATGCGTAGAAACACCATGTCTCCAACTTTAAACTCAAGGTCTCATCGACGATTATCTGCATAACTCTTCTATCGACTATGGGCTGCCTTGATATGATGCTGAATGGTTTTCACCTTCTCCACCATTTCTTCGACCATTTCTGGTCCAAGAAGCCTACGTTCACCGACCTCATCCCAACATGCCGGTGTTTTGCACCTTTTCCCATACAGGGCTTCATATGGTGCCATTTGGATGCTCGAGTGGAAAATATTGTTATAAGAGAACTCAAACAGAGGAAGATGTTGATCCCATACTCCTTTAAAGTCCATTGAGCACACTCTCAACATATCCTCAAGTGTTTGGATAGTCTGCTCGGATTGGCCATCAGTTTGAGGATAATAGGCCGTACTGATGTTCAGTTTAGTATTCAGAGCATGTTGATGACTCTTCCAAAACATAGAGGTGAATCTTGGATCTCCGTCAGACAGAATAGATAGTGGTACTCTATGAAACCTTACCACTTCCCGGATATATATCTGTTCCAGTTGATCCAATTAGAAATCCTCCCGAATAGCAATGAAGTGTGCAGTCTTTGTAAGACGATCCACAACAACCCAGATTGCATTGTTGCCTTTGGATGTCCTTGGATGTCCGGTGACAAAGTCCATGGTGATGTTCTCCCATTTCCATTCTGGTATGGGCAATGGTTGCATCATCCCCTTATACTTCTGCCTCTCTGCCTTCACTTGCTGAGACACCAGGAACTTTGATGTATATTTGGCGATCTCCTTCTTCATATTATCCCACAAAAAGTTTTCTCAGAGATCTCGATACATCTTTGTTCTCCCTGTGTGAATAGAGAAATTTTAACCATGTGCATCATCTAAAAGTTCCTTCTTCAGCTCCGAACTTGATGGAACACATAGTCTTTTCCCAAACCGCACAATTCCTTCTTCATTAACATTAAACTCCGAGGATTTCCTCTTTTTGATAGCTTCCACTTTTTCTTGAATTCTCACATCATCCTTTTGAGCATCCTTTAACATTTCCAAAAGAGATGGTTGAGCAATCATTTGTGAAAGGATTGATGATGTTCCTTTCTTTATGATTCCCAGGTCCATCTTCAGTAAGTCTAAGAAGATTGGATCCTTCTCAATTCTCATCATTGATAGAATTGCTGGGTCCTTTCTACTTAGGGAATCTTCCACCTTGTTCGCTTTCCCAGGGTGGTAATGTATTGAACAGTCATAATCCTTGATGAGCTCTATCCATCTTCTCTAGCGCATATTAAGCTCTTTCTATGTGAATATATATTTAAGACTCTTGTGGTCAGTATATATATCACATTTCTCTCCATAGAGATAATGCTGCAAGATTTTCAAGGCAAAGATCACAGTCGATAAATCCAGATCATGTGTTGTATAGTTTCGCTCATTGATTTTCAACTGCCTTGAGGCATAGGATATCACTTTATCATTCTGTATCAGCGCACAACCTAAGCCCTTCTTTGAAGCATCACTGAATACCACAAAAAGTTCCCCACTTGTGGGTAAAGTGAGCATAGGTGTAGTGACAAGCCTCCTTTTCAACTCCTTGAAGATTTCTTTGCATTAATCACTCCAAGAAAACTTTACTCCCTTTCTAGTTAGTTTGGTAAGAGGGTTGGATAATCGTGATAAATTTCTCACAAATCGTCGATAATATCTAGCTAACCCCAAGAAGCTATGGATATCCGTTACCGATGTTGGCCTCAGCCATCCCTCAATTGCATCTGTTTTAGAGGGGTCCATAGATATTCCATTACTTGTGATGATATGGCCCAAGAATGAGACCTCCTTCAACCAGAACTCACACTTACTGTACTTTTCATAGAGCTTATCCTTGCGCAAAGTCTCTAGTACAGTTCTTAAATGCTCCTCATGATCCTCCTTGGTTTTGGAGTATATTAGAATATCATCTATAAAGACTACCCCAAATTTGTCAATGTAATCTCTAAAGACTCTATTCATCAAGTCCATGAATATTTCTGGAGCATTGGTGAGTCTGAAAGGCATTAATATGAATTCATAGTGCCCGTACCTCGTACGAAAAGCAGTCTTGGGGACATCTTCCTTCTTCACCCTTACTTGATAATATCCCGACCGCAAATCCACCTTGGAGAAGTATTGTGCTCCACGCAGCTGATCAAACAAGTCATCGATTCTTGGGAGAGGATACTTGTTCTTTATCATGATTTTTTAAGTTCACGATAATCTATGCAAATCCACATTGACCCATCCTTCTTCTTGACGAAGAGGACTGGTGCACCCCAGGGTGAAGCACTTGGGCGTATAAACCCTTTATCCAGATTCTCTTGTAGTTGTTTCCTCAGCTCTTCAATATCTACAATAGAAATTCTATTTTGAGTCTTGGATATCGGTAGTGCCCCAGGTAAATGTTCAATTGAGAACTCAACATCTCTTCTTGGAGGAATACCAGACAGTTCCTCGGGAAACACTTCAGCGAATTCACTCACAATAGGAATTTCTTCAAGGATGGTTTCTTCCTTGGACTCAATCATCTCAGCCAGATATGCGTGCTCATAAGGCAGTAATATCCATTCTTGAGATGATGGAGCTAAAGGAGATTCATCTTCCTTCTGAAACTTGTAAAGAATCGGGGGTCGATTCTCCATATGGAGTGTGATTTCCCTCTCCCGACAATTTATGTTGGCTCTATATAAGGAAAGCCAATCCATGCCAAGAATTGCATCAAATTCCACCAGAGGGAGTATGATGAGGTTCACTGGGAAATTAAATCCAAATATTATAACAGGGGAGGACTTATATTCATGGGATGCAATGATTGGCCCATTTGCCGTACTCACCGACATCTTTACTTCCATGATTTGTGGTGGTGCTGGGATTGTTCTACTAAACTTTCTAGATATAAAATAATGCATAGAACCTAAATCAAAAAGTACGTTCGCTATTTCTGAATGAATAACTAGCGTACCTGTCACCACTTCGTTGTCGGGGTTCACTTTAGCAGAAGTGATGGCAAAAGATCTTCCTTGCTGTCTTAGAGGTTGTTGGTTGCCTCCGGTAACCCTTGGATTAGGGAACTGATTTGCAAAATGACCCAATTATTTTCATTTGTAGCATTAAACAACGCGTTGAGGTTCGAACGGAGCGTTCATCTCCACTTTCGCAAACGCGGGTCCTTCTTGCAGACAGTTAACAGCTAGGTGCCCTTCTCTTCCACACCTGAAGCATTTTCTCATCTCCTTAAGGAAATTTCTAGGGTGCTTCTTTCCGCACATTTGGCAAGTGGGGTGCTGGATCTTCTTAGCACCATTGGATTTATCCATTGGACCACCAGCATTGAAGTCCACCTTATGCTTCTTGTCCCCATGATACCCCTGTGATTCCCCGATCTCCATTTCAACCTTGAGGGCACATCATACAATTTCCTCATAGCTGTCGAAGTCACGGATTGCTAATTATTTCCGCAAGCTAGGCTTCAGCCCACCAAAGAAGCGGTCGACCTTGAATTCGGGGGTAACGACAAAGCCGGAAGCATATCATGCAAGCCTTGTGAAGTTTTCCTCGTACGCTCCAATAGATTCTTCATCCTTTTGCTTGAGGGAAAAGAAGTCCCTTTCCATATTAAGCTGGAGGGTGTGCGGAAAATATTTATCAAAAAATATATTTCGTAAATCCTTCCATTCCAACGCCTCGATCTCCTCCTCAGGCTTCATATTTTTGATCAACGTCCACCATTGATCAGCTTCACCCTCCATATGATAAGCAGCCAGGAGAACCTTCTCTTGTTCAGAACATTGGAGGATGGAGAATATCTTTTCAATGGAGTTGATCCATTGTTCAGCGATCGTGGGATCAGATGATCCACTAAAAGTAGGAGGCCTTTTTCTCATAAAGATCTCGATAGCGACTTGTTATTTCTTAGGGGGGGTTGAACGTTCCTCTTGACCCGTTTTTCAATTCAAAACTTGAGTTAGCTGAGAGAGAAGTGTGAAAAAGTTCGCGATTCCCGCTCCCATTGGATTTGGCACCTCATTAGTACAGTCATCACACTGATCTTCACAACGGTTGTTAGCCCGAGTCCTCCTATTACCGACCATAGGCTGGAATAAAAGGAAAGTTAGGGGTAACACATAAAGGGTAATCTGAAGACAAAAGTTTATTACTTATAAATAAACTTTCATTTCCTTAACTCATGAGTCTATAAGCTTCAATCTAGGATTTTCATGATCTACTTTCTAACATATATTCTTAGGGGAATTTTTTTTAATTCCCTTAATAAGGGTTGATACTAAGCTTGTGAATTTATCAAAACATATCCCTTGAGAGTGTCATAACCAAGAGTGTAGAAAGGCCCGTTGTCGTTCACCATTTCTCGTTCGAGTCTAGCTCAAAGCGGTGTTTTTGGGTTTTACCCCTAGGATACATCTCTGCCAAAGCTGCCTCTACCTGCTCGTATCCAGACAGGGATGTATTTGTTTGATAAACCACTTACTCAGCACTTACCAAAACTTAGGGAAGTTTTTATTATACTTAGTCTTGTATCTAAGGCTTTACTAGGGTTTCCTAATCCCAAAAATAACTAAACCTATCCTCTAATACCAACTATGGCAACCCTGCTTTTTTATTACAACTTAATCATGATTTATTACATAAAACTTCACTTGATACAACAAAGAAGATCGAGAGGTTTAGTGTCTTTGGGGCTTAGTATCATTACATAAAAATATGAAACATGAAATACAACATCTTTATTGAAAACTTCCTTTACATAACCACTACATTCCTTCGTACTTAGCATTGCATGGGATAACCTGAGGACATGCATAAGAAAAGGGTGAGCTATAAATCCTAGAAAGGGAGTACACATGGAATAACATGAGGAATACAATACATGTTAGACAATAGGCATAATCAATAGATTATAAAAGAAACATTAACATAAAGTCATGGTAAAGAATGATAATCATAACATGGAGATGTGGCAACAACACTTATCATGGAATTAGAATGATCCAAGACTCATTGCACATGGAGCATGAGTAAACCCTCATTGCACATGAAGCACGAGTAAACCCTCATTGCACTTGAATTATCACGAGTCAACACTCATTGCACGTGACATATCATGATACTATACTTTACCCAATGCATTGGAGCGCTATAAGGGCGCACCCTTCTTAAACATTTCATTTCATGCATAAGTGTGCCACATCGATCATAAAACATGGATTCATAAAACATAATAATTTATTCCCCAATAAAGGAATGTGGAATTCAAACATGAAACTTTATAATCAATAAGTAAATGTGCATAAAGGTAAATACCCTTGATGGAGAAATGAGCATGGTATTCACTACACTATGACATTGGCTTAGAAAATCGGTGCGATTTCGGCAGCGTAACGGCGTGACATAAGAATTCATAAAAATGGTTGATGAGAGAGAAAGGGGTTCCTCATCATATTTACATGTAATGGAAAGTAAGGAGGTCATATAGATACATGTCCCAACAATTGTAATGGAATTTAGATTCATGATACAAAATTATTTGCTTGAATGTAAAAGAAGAGAGAGAAGATCCTTTTGGAATTTCTGCATAGTAACGGGTGTACATGGGAGGCATTTAGTGAGAGATAAAGGGGTCTACCATCATTAAAAAAATAAGAGGAAAGTATAGGGGAGTTGTGAAACCATACCCCAACATTCATAATTGAAATTAAAAGGGCAATACAACTTAAAGAAAATTGACAAAAATGAGAAAGGAAGAAAAAACCCTTACTTGGAAGTGTGCTTCCAAAGGCTAGAGAGAGGCTTGTGGGAGGATTCTTGGGAGCTTGGGGAACCTTGGTAGGATTCTAGAGAGAGTAGGGCAGATGTTTAATGAACTCCAAGTGATTTTAGTGAGGAGGAAGTGGGAGCTTGGGTGGGTTTATATAGGAAAGGCGAGGAAATTCTTTATTATTTAGGTTTGGGTCCCCTTACATTAAATTAATCCAAACCACAAACCATCCCATGGTTTTTGCCCATAGTTTTTGGAAAAGGGAAGAGGAAAAAAATATTTTATAAGGCCCAAGTCCTAAATTCTTAATATAATAAGTTTTCTTATGTGGAGGTGAGTCACACTCCCATGGAAATTAATTTAAAAAGGCAAATTGTTGAATAAGTCTTGAGGGGTCCATTAATGCATTGAAAAATAAGTCAAACAATCCCAAAATAACTTTATTTTTATGGTAAAACATATATTGGCCGAAAATAAGGATTATGGTATTTTATTGCATCACCATTGGGTCATTATTATGTCATAAAACACATTATATATTTAAACGGTATTTAATTTTTACCCAAAAATTTGACTGTCTCAGAAAATTATGAAAAATTCATCTTTGGATAATTTCGACGTCCTGATTCTAGAAATGACATTTATTTTATCTAATTTTATTTCTAAATATGTTAATTTTCACTTTTAAAATAAAAACTGACATTTATCGAAAATTCACTAGTTTTGACAAAAATGGATTTCAAACCTTAATAAAAAATTTTAATTGCATTCATAAAATTATAAGATCATTTATATTTAATAAAAAAAATAATTTAATAATATTAATATTATTTTATTAAAATATTATTTAATTCAAAAATCCCTTAATTTAATAAAATAGATTTCTTAATTAAATAATAACTAAACACACCATTTGTAATTTTAAAAACTATTTACAATGTATCAAAAATGACTAGAAATTATATTCATTATTATATACAAAAATAATGTACATTAACATAGTACTACTTATTTGTTACATAACCCCTTAAAACAGCCGCATAAGACCTAAGGGTAAGTTGTGCGATGGTGACAGACTCTTGGGGCGGCTCAGATAACACCGCTCGAGTGGTAATCTCTATCAACTTCCACTTTTCCCGTAGACGGTCCCATTCGAGCTTGACATGTTGAAGCTCAACATGGGCTTGGTCAAGGGCAAAGCCCAAGGATGCCACCTCTTTTCTAAGCTCTAACAAATGGGCTTTGTATGGGGAAATTATACTAGATGAGGCCATCACTTCTTTTGTCTAAGTAAATTGTATTTGTTAAGGTCCTATATTTATACTAATCATGTGATCACTGTTCAACGACTATATTAACAACGGTCAAAATTCTTAACATAAAACCAAAGAAGTTGACATCTTATAAAAACATTTTTCATAAAGAGACATTTAACTAGATCAAGAAGGATTTTCCAATAATAAATCTTTGGGTCATTACATAAGGTGGAAATTAAGGAGGCCATGTATCAGATGGGGAATTGCAGAGTTCACTTCTCATTATTATAGATTCCAACAGGTGAAAGCCGATCACCAGAAACTTTCATATTTACTTCATCCATTTCCACTTCTTACATGGAAGTGAGATGAAATATCTTCGGATTTTTTGGTTGGGGTGCCTTTTGCCTAGAGAAAGAAGAGTGTGATATGGGTTGTGATCGACAGAATGACCAAGTTCACTCACTTTATACCTATTCGCGATACATCCAATGTTGAGGAGTTGGTAAATATCTATGTGAATTAGATTTTCCACTTTCATGGAGTTCCATATGTTATATTTTCTAGTAGTTATCCTCAGTTCAATTATTATTTTTGGAGAGACCTTCAGGAGGCACTGGGATCTTAGTTCCATTTGGGCATGGCCTACCATCTGTAGTCGGATGGCCAGATAGAAAGAGGTATAAAAATTATTGAGGATATGATCCACATGTATATTCTTGACTTCGATTGGGCTTGAGATGATTATTAGGGTATGATTGAATTTTATTAGTAAAATAGTTACCATTACGTGATCCAAATGTATCCTTTTGAGGTATTATAAGGTTGAACTTGTATATCTATGTTGTGATGGTCAGAGATTGGTGAAAGTTACTTGGTTGGACCAAGTTTGGTGCATGAGATGACATCAACGATTCAGTTAATTATTTATATAATGTTAACAACCCAGAGCTGACATAAGTCTTATACAGATCATCACCAAAGACCTTTGGACATCTCAGTTGGTGACCATGTATTCTTGAAAGTTTCATCCCAGTTGGTTCATTGACAGATGAGTAGGAAAGGGAAGCTTTCTCCACATTTTGTGGGACTATTTGAGGTTATTGAGCAGGTGCAAAAAGTTGCATACCATTTATCATTTCCACCACAGCTAACGTCGATACATAACATTTTATATATATCATAGCGGAAAAAGTATCTCTCTAATCAATCACATGTTTTTAGATGGAGTGATCCTAAGATTGAACATGATTTATCTTTGACTAAGCGGCCAGTCAGGATAATTGATTCTAAGACCAAGTTATATTTTGGGAGGATGATAACTTTGGTTTTTGTCCTATGGAAAATTTTTTTGGATAATCAAGAGATGTGGGAACATAAGTAACTAATAAGAGAGCAGTGGCCTCGTCACTTTGGAATGGAAGATTCTTCATAGGCTTTCTAGGGACATAGAGGTTTTATTGTGGTGAGGTTGTAACATCCCATTACTGATATAAAAGGTATTTATTTAAACTTTTTGTGGGTTTTCCTTTTTGTTTTGTAGGTAGTGTTGAGAAGGAATTTGGAGGATACCTATAATGATGAAGTCATAAATTTTTTGGACTCATTTCCTTAGTCGGGTGTTTATGTAGGATAAAGGAGGGTTATATGTCATGTAACTAGGTTATACACTATGTAAATATTGCTGGGGTCATATAGTGAGAAGGTTCATGTCGTGAGAAGAGTTACACTGTGAAAGGTTACACAACGTGATAAGCCTTTACACATCATGATTTATTTATTAAAAATATTTTCATTAAAATCGACGTGTTTTTAATTGGTTATGAAACTTTTCTATTTCATGATGTGTAACAGGATTACACGTTGTGTAATACCACGATTGTGGTTTTTAACCAGTAATAACATCTATGATCCTCTTTTCTCTTCCACTCCAATTTCACTTCTCTCAAACCAAAGCCTTCTCCAGGAGATCATTGAGATCTCTAATTCTTCCAGATTATTTCATTTGGTGTTCGACCATCATTGCGCTGCGGTGTGATGCTCAGGTAATTGTTATATCTTATTCATAATATTTATATCTTTCTCCCCCTTTGGTATTTAAATATATCATCATGATATTTATGGATCTATGCTCTGTGATGTTGGATCTCATTTCTATGTTGAGTTTTGAGGTCTTCTGTACCTTCTTTCTCATTGTCAGGTTTTATTACGAGTGTGAGTTTTTGGTAAAAGGTAGGTATTTCCATCCTATTTAGCCAAATTGATTAACCATGAATTTATTGATTTGTTTCAATTATTGATTTAAATTCAATTTATCAAACATTATTTCAATTGATTTAATAAAACCCAATTCCAGTGAATTGGGAGACTTGGAATGGGTTTGACATGAAAATTAGAAAAAACTCTAATTCCATTGAATTGTGTTGTTCTTATGAAAATTGGTTGATTTAAATTATTAAATTTAAATTATAGATTTTATGGAAACTATTTTAATTAAAATATTGAATTTAATTGAGGAAATGAATTGTGAAATTGATGGAATTTGTTTTGAATTTATTTCAAACTTGTTGAAATGTTTTAAAAAGTTTTGATACAAACCCAGTTGTCTTATCTTTTTTTAAATTTTTTTGATTAAAACCTATTTAAATGGATAATTGGAATTTGAAATGGGGTAATGAGACTTAATTTTATTTTAATAAGTATTAAAATAAATTTACCATCATTGATTGTGTAAGATAACATTCAAGCCTTAGTAGTTTGTGAGTTATTTGGACACACTCTATGATTATACAACAATCTAAAACCTAAATCTAGCATGTCACATCCACAATGGGATTGTGAGTAGTCATGTTTTTCCAGTTTCAGAGTGAAATGTTTATAAAAATATTTCTGTGATAACTTAAAGATTTCATAGACCTATATCGTGGAACTTTCATACCTATTAGGCAGATGGGCATGTTGCTCGCTTGATTTATATTTGAGATAAAAATGTATTCCAATGTTGTTAAACATATTTACATGACTTCAGAATTTATATATTTTTTTTATAATTGTTTTATTAAAGACATTTTTTAGAGATATTTGATCACTTGTAAGGCTTTTCTTAAAGTATTTTGATCATTTGAATTGTAAATTATGATTTTTTTAAATATTCTTTAAAATTCGAAAACTATTTATTTTTAAAATTTAAATAATTCCTTTAGTTAATATATTATTGTAATCTATTATAGAATCTATTGTGAGACACTACTAGGCTTTTTATATCACACCCTATTAGTGACTTCTGGTGTTTGTATAATATCTACTTCCAGGTTCAAGCAATGTGAAATGATATCTTGGAGGTTGATCCAGCTATTGAACCTTGGACTTGTCGAGTTGTGTCCTTAGGGACTAGAGCTGTTTCCTCTATTTTGGTACTTGGGTTGTAGTACTTTGGGATTTAATTCCTTGTTGACTTCTGGTACATTACTCCCAATGGAGTTTCTTTTGTATATACGTTGACTTTATTTTCTTTCTTCCTCAATGTTTTGGGGGAAATTCATTCCCACATGATTGTTGTCTGAGTCAAGGTGCTAGATGCCAACTCAAGGGGATTAGGAACACCATTCAGGCTATGTTAGGACCAGCTTGGTTATTGGGTTACCAGGGTACCTAGGATGGTTCATGATAGGTATTTACCGAAGTAAATATTATGATTAATCTATTTTACAACTGATTCAATGGATCATTATGATTTTTTAAAGACTCATATTCAATAGAATAAATTGTTCCTATTCTTATAAGAAGTTATGACTCTATTAAATGATTTTAAATTCAAATATTCACTATTTATTATACCATATTTTTGGATATTGTTTGACTTGGATCTATTAAACATATAGTATAATTATAAAATATGTTCTTCATTAGAAAATGTAAGAGAGGTGATATAAAAAAAGAAAAATATATTCTTTAAATAAAAAAGTTGTGTCATTTCCTTCAGAGCTATACATTAGAGACATACATGTTTTGATCTATCATATTGACTCACTACTATTGTTTTCACTTCTAACACATTTTATTACTAAATATTCTTTTGCAAGGTCAACAAATCATTTGTCAGAGATGCACTTTGAAGAAATAAATTTTTATACATATATCGGGTGTTTTCCCTATCACTATTTGAAGAATTCCTATAAAAAATTGAATATATATTTAATGTGGTTCATTTTTGATGATCTAAATTATATCTATTAGTTTCTTCTACAATTTTTAAGTTTATCCTATGTTTTTCAAATAAATTAAACTCTTTTTATTTTGTGGAGTTTTGACTGCTCAGGCTCAGCCACGGTTAAGTGTCACCTTCCTTCACTAATTTGTGGATTTATACTTATTTTTAAAATAACTATAAGGCTCTATAAATAATTACTATAAAATGTATTAACTACCTATACTCAGCTGTGAATGTCTTCTGATAAAAGGAACTTCTAGCACAAATCACCAAACTCATGGAGTTGAGCATTGGTGAAGTGGAATAGGGGATATTTGTGATCAAAACCACAATACATCATTGTATTCTTTTTTTATTTATTTTTTATTCCCACACATAATTAAGAGATATGTAATGGTTCACTTAATAACAAGATAGGTGTTTTGAATCTATCAATTTTCTTGAAGAACACAATTCACCCCTTTTGTGTTTTTGTCTTATTTATTTCCATCCCAACCTAACAATTTGTATCAAAGGCAGTGATCTACTAAATATTTACTAGCTCTAAGAAGCCTCAGTAAAATATTTAGTTGAAGACATATTGATATGGATAATTATAAAGAATGTATGTCCTTGATATATGCATATTATTCTTATAGTGATACTTATGGATGTTGGAAAGCCTGTATGATCATTTATTTGAATAGACTTAGAATAAGGGTTTATTTAAAAGATGATAATCCTTATGATATTACTATGGATGACTTTGAAGATTGTAATTATAATCAAGAAAGATAGTATGATATCAATTCAAAATAAATGAATGTTATAGTCTGTTGTTTATGAACTGATTAATTCAATCGAGTATCTAAATGTCCTACTGCATATGATACGTTGTAGACTATTGGTGTTTCCTATGATGTAACTGACCGTATCAGATAATTAAGGTAAACTAATGTGAAACTACTATTTGATACATTTAGAGTGTATTGGGACAAAACTATCAAACAAATGAATGGAATATTGATAAAGATTTTCAACAATGTTGCTAATTTGGGATATCCAATTTCATAATTAGATCAAGAATTAAAGGTACTCATAGTACTACCCTCCATGTTTCATGGAATATCTGCAGCTACACACCAATCTACACAAGTGAAAATTTTAGATATGAAGGAATTGATTGTAAATTTAATGATGTATGATGTTGAGATGTGGGATGAAGATGAAAATCATATAAATTATGAATAAGATTCTCTCAAAACTATTATATATGAATCATATGATTCAATTCATCTATATTTACATAAATATTTATCAAATCTTGGATAAAAATTTGAAAAACTATACATAAAAAAAAATAAACACTACTAGAAATTCGGGATATAGCCACGGTTCTAAATCGTGGCTATAGGCCCTCAAACCATGGCTATAGGTAATAGCCACGGTTCCTCAAACCGTGGATAAGTTTGGCATGGATATAGGCCTAGACCTATAGCCACGGTTCCAAAACGTGCCTTTAACACTATAGCCACGGTTTCAACCGTTGCTATACTAAAGGTCGGACAAACTTAATTGCCACGGTTTAAAACCGTGGAATTATGTCTATAGCCACAGTTAATAACCGTGGTAATAAACCAATAGCCACGGTTTAAACCGTGGCTATAGGGTGTCCAAATCCATAAAAAAAATACCCCCCAACCCCCTCGACATCCCCTAGACACCCCCTAGACAACCCCCTCGACATCCCCTGGACACCCCCTGGACACCCACTCGACAGCCCCTGGACACCCCCTAGACACCCCCTTGACACCCCCTGGACACCCCCTGGACACCCCCTGGACACCCCCTCGACATCCCCTGGACACCCCTGGACACCCCCTACCACCCCCCTGCCACCCCCCTGCCACCCCCTGCCAGTCCCCCCTGCCACCCCCCTGCCAGTCCCCCCTTGCCACCCCCCTGCCAGTCTCCCTGCCCCCTTCCACCCCCTGCTCGTCCCCCCTGCCCCCTGCTAGTCCCCCCCTGCCCCCTGATAGTCCCCCCTACCACCCCCTTCTTGTCCCCCTACCATCCCCCTGCCAGCCCCCCCCCCCCTGCCCAAGGATGTGTTCATGCTGAAACTAGTAAATCACAATTCTGCTGGATATATTCTATAAGCAGATCCTCAACCCGTACTCATAACTTGAGCACCTTATCAAATAGGGTTCTCTACCGCAACTATAATTAAGATGAAACATCCTATCAACATGGGGTACCAACAACCAACATACATGAATCAAGAAATAGAAAACAGAGAGTTCCCAACATTTTTTACACAACTAGAACATTTCTAGGAGCATCATTACAGACCTCACCCTATAGGTTACACATGAAATATACTAATAGGGCTTCCACATTTTACTCTACCTACTGTTACACCTATTCATGCTCGTTCTCAGCTAGACATTCCTCAAGGACAACCCCTCCCCCTCTGCTGGACAGCCCCTCCCCCTGCCTGGACACCCCTCCCCCCTGCTGGAAACCCCTCCCCCCTGCTGGACAGCCCTCCCTCCTACTTGAAACCCCTCCCCCCTGCAGGACAGCCCCTCCCCCTGCTGGACAGCCCCTCCCCCTGCCTGGACACCCCCCCTGCTGGACACCCCTCCCCCTGCCTGGACACCCCTCCCCCCTGCTGGACAGCCCTCCCCCCTGCTGGACAGCCCTCCCCCTACTGGACAGCCCTCCCCCCTGTGCTGGAAAGCCCTCCCCCCCGTGCTGGACAACCCCTCCCCCCTGCTGGACAACCCCTCCCCCTGCCTAAACACCCCTCCCCCTGCGGGACAGCCCCTCCCCCTGCCTGGACACCCCTCCCCCCTACCTGGACACCCCCTGCCACCCCCTTATTGTCCCCCGGCCTTCCCCCCCTGCCCCATGCTAGTCCCCCCTTCCACCCCCCTACCAGTCCCCCCTGCCCCCTTCCCCCTGCCAATTCCCCCCTGCCACCCCCTGCTTGTCCCCCTGCCAGCCAGCCCCACCTGCCCCCTGCCAGCCCCTGCCTACCCCCCTGCCCCCTGATAGTCCCCCTGCCCCCTGCTAGGCCCCCTGCCCCCTGCTAGGCTCCCTGCTAGGCCCCCTGTCAGTCCCCTGCTAGTCCCCCTTCCCCCTGATCTGATAACCAAGTTTATCTGATCTGATAACCACAACATCTTCAGCACTGCCAGATTCAGGTTTAACAGGTACCAATTCACCAATTCTGACATGTTTAGCAGCATGAGATAAGACAGGAACAGACTGAACTACATCAGATTTACAGACCATGTTTATCACCCCTCCCCCTGCTGGACACCCCCCCTGCCTGGACAGCACCCCCCCCTCCCTGGACAGCACCCCCCCTCCCCCCTGGACACTGGACTCCCCCTGCATATTTACCCCTGCTGGACACTGGACCCCTGGTGGACACTGAACCCATACTCCCCCCACCCCTACCAGCCCCCTTTTACCCCTTCTAGACACATGACCCCCATGGAAACTAGTTCTTGGGATGCCCAAATCATATTTACCCCTATTGGACACTGGACTCCCCCCTGGACACTGGACTCCCCCTGCATATTTACCCCTGCTGGACACTAGACCCCTGCTGGACACTAGCCCCATACTATAGGTTCTTAGTAGGACCACCCCATACTATAGGTTCTTAGTAGGACTTGGGAAACACTTGAAACAAAATTCAGAAGTAGCTATATATGAGTAATCTAGGAAAACATACATATAATCAGTCTAGAAAATAAAACAGAATAAACTATAAAATGTTTATGGAAATAAAATAAAACATATTTGAAATTGGAAAACATTACCAGAAAATTTTTTATTAACTAAACAAACTGCTTGGTGAAATCATGGTCACACATTCTCATCCTCAGATAAAATCTGCTTTCATTTCATGTAGTACTGCATTAAACAAAACATTGGAATTATGATTTGAAATAGAGTTACCAGATTTTATAGCACCGTGCTCACTATCTATATGTGGTGAAATAGTTATATCTGGTGCCTGTGAAGTATCTGTGGGATGTTTTATGATATTTTACAGATCTGGACAGCACTGCATTTTCTCTATAGAGACATTCATAACCTTCATGGGCTTAGGTTTCTGGATAGCCATCTTGCACCCCCTTGCAACCCCCTGGACAGCCCCCTTGAACACCCCCCTGCACCCCCATGCCCCCCTTAGTCCCCCATGCCCCCCTTGCACCCCACTGGATAGCCCCCATGCCCCAACTGGGAAGGAGTTCATAGTGTGTAAATTGAAGTGGGAGCTTGGAATTGTAGTAGGGCTTGAGTTTGGATTTTTTAGTGAGAGTGGAAATGGCCCTGGAATAGCTGGTTTGATTTTGGTTGGTTGGCCATGGGATTTTTATAGTGCATCAAAAAATAGTCACTAGAAGGGCTTGGTTTGGTGTGAAATTCAGTCAAATGGTTGTGGGAACCATCATGGAAGCAACTACCAAATACAGACCAGAGCTAGTCTCCTCTACAGTGAAGAGCCTTCATGGAAACTCTTCAAGCAAACCAGGTCTCCAGTTGCATCTTTGTCCATAACAAACAAGCCCTGTTTGCATAGGCCCAAATAGACCTCCCTTTGCCAGCTTGTGGGGGAAATGTGGGAACTCCATCATTAAATAGGCCCTCAGAATAGAACAGCCTCTTTGGAATTGCATCAAACAGACTGTGTGCAGCCTTTAAAACTCAACTTGGCAGTGATCATCCTCCTCCAATGAGTGCTACATGAGATGAGGGAATTATGGAAGGAATTTCATCTAAAACAGCCAAAAGTAGACATTGAATTTCCATCAGAACAGGCTGATCCGGTTTAGATGACATGTGCAGATGATGAGGATGATCTGGTTCGGACAACATGTGAAGAGGATGAGGAAAAAGGAGAATTACAGAACAAATATTATGTGATACATGTACAATAAAATATGAAAGACAATTCCAAACCAATGTTTTCAGTTGAATTGAGCCTTTGTACCACCTGTTATGCACGTTTTGTGGAAAGATGGATGAGAGGCAGCGCTGAGAGGAGATATAGTTTGGGAATGAGGAAATACGAAAAATTATAGAGCTAACCATTCAATATTTCTCTAAGGAGGAGTAACCGCCGCAGGGTGTCGTCCTGGAGCAGGGCCAAATCACGGCATGACCGCGGCGTGACCGCAGTGTGACCGCCGCAGGGTGTCGTCCTGGAGGAGTAACCGCCGCAGGGTTTCATCCTGGAGCAGGGCCAAATCACGGCGTGACCGCGGCGTGACGGCGGCGTGACCACAACGTGTTGGCCCGGTCCAACGACATCCGTGGGGAAACATCTTCCACATAGCTTCAAATAGGATGATATGGATGGCATGAGAGGATGTTTTCTCAAAAGATTTAAAGAAATGAATGCTAAATCACACCGTAGGGTGTCGTCCTGGAGTAGGGCCAAATCACAGTGTGACCGCGGCGTGACCGCGACGTGACCGCGGCGTGACTGCGGCATGACCGCGGCGTGACCACGGCGTGATCGCGGCGTGACCGCGGCGTGACCACAACATGTTGGCCCGGTCCAGCGACATCCGCTGGGCAACATCTTCCACATAGTTTCAAATAGGATGATATGGATGGCATGAGAGGATGTTTCTCAGAAGA
Source organism: Viscum album (assembly GCA_963277665.1). Taxonomy (NCBI): domain Eukaryota; kingdom Viridiplantae; phylum Streptophyta; class Magnoliopsida; order Santalales; family Viscaceae; genus Viscum; species Viscum album. The sequence continues at coordinate 1,068,066,775 of OY728121.1, read as the reverse complement.
TTTAAAGAAATGAATGCTAAATCATGCCGCAGGGTGTCGTCCTGGAGCAGGGCCAAATCACGGCGTGACCACGGCGTGACCGCGGCGTGATCGTAGCATGACCACTGCGTGACCGCGGTGTGACTGCGGCATGACCGCGGCATGACCGCGGCGTGACCGCGGCGTGACCGCGGCGTGACCGCGGCGTGACTGCAGCGTGACCGCAGTGTGACCGCAGCGTGACCACGGCGTGACCGCAGCGTGACCGCCGCAGGGTGTCTTCCAGGAGGAGTAACCGCCACAGGGTGTCGTCCTGGAGTAGGGCCAAATCACGGCGTGACCGCGGTGTGACCGCGATGTGACCACGACGTGTTGGCCCGGTCCAGCGACATCCGCGGGGCAACATCTTCCACTTAGTTTCAAATAGGATGATATGGATGGCATGAGAGGATGTTTTCTCCAAATATTTAAAGAAATGAATGCTAAATCACGCCGTAGGGGGTTGTCCTGGAGCAGGGCCAAATCACGGCGTGACCGCGGCGTGACTGCGGCGTGAACGCAGCATGACCGCCGTAGGGTGTCGTCCTGGAGGAGTAACCGCCGCAGGGTGTCGTCCTGGAGCAGGGCCAAATCACGGCGTGACCGCAGCATGACCGCGGCGTGATCGCGGCATGACCGCGGCGTGACCGCGACGTGACCACAGTGTGACCGCAGCATGACCGCGGCGTGACCGCAGCATGACCACAACGTGTTGGCCCAGTCCAGCGACATCCTCCGGACAACATCTTCCACTTAGTTTCAAATAGGATGATATGGATGGCATGAGAGGATGTTTTCTCAGAAGATTTAAAGAAATGAATGCTAATCTGTGATGACTAGAGGATTGGATGACCCCTGATATTCCTAATTCGGTGAGGTTTGGAGATCTAGAAATGTGTAGGAATACCTAGAGGAATACCCCATGGGATCAGGAACTGGACACCCCTCCCCCCTGATGGACACCCCCCCTGCCAGAAACCCCTCCCCCTGCTGGACACCCCCCATGCCATTGATAAGTGCAGAATTGTACAGAAATTCTGCAAGCCATCCTCTATTAATACTTCGTTGAAAGATGCCCTGAAAGGGAAAAATATTAATACCAAACACTATGTTAGAAAAAATACAAATAAGGTTAAAAAGAGGTCACCTAGGGTACCAACAACCAACATACATGAATCAAGAAATAGAAAACAGATTGTTCCCAACATTTTTTACACAACCAGAACATGTCTAGGACCATCATTACAGACCTCAACCTATAGGTTACACATGACATATACTAATAGGGCTGCCACATTTTACTCTACCTGCTGTTACACCTATTCATGCTCCTTCTCAGCTAGACATTCCTCAAGGACAGCCCCTCCCCCTGCTGGACAGCCCCCCCCCCCCCTACCTGGACACCCCTCCCCCCTGCTGGACAGCCCTCCCCCCTACTGGACACCCCTCCCCCCCTGCGGGACAGCCCCTCCCCCTGCTGGACAACCCCTCCCCCTGCCTGGACAGGCCCTCCCCCCTTGCTGGACAGCCCCACCCCCTGCCTGGATAGCCCCTCCCCTTGCCTGGACAGCCCCTCCCCCTGCTGGACAGACCTCCCCCCCTGCTGGACACCCCTCCCCCCTATTGGACACCCCTCCCCCCTACTGGACAACCCTCCCCCCTGCCGGACACCCCTCCCCCCTGCCGGATAGCCCGTGACAGCCCGCCCCCCCTGCCTGACAGCCCACCCCCCTGCCGGACAGCCCGCCCCCCCTGCCTGACAGCCCACCCCCCTGCCGGACAGCCCGCCCCCCCTGCCGGACAGCCCGCCCCCCTGCCGGACAGCCCTCCCCCCTGCTGGATAGCCCCGCCCCCTGCCTGGACACCCCTCCCCCTGTTGGACACCCCTCCCCCTGCTGGACATCCCTCCCCCTTGCTGGACTTCCATCCCCCTGCTAGACAGCCCTCCCCCCTGCTGGACCGCCCTCCCCCCCTGACGTGGGGCTGCATGTTACTGACTGTTGCCGTGTGGCTGGAGAGGAGCTAGAGAGGAGCTGGTGAGGCGAGGCTGGAAGTCTTCTGCCTGGGATGCGAAGGGTCCTGGGATGCACCTGCGTTAGGGGTCCTGGGGCTGGGTACTGCTGGGTTAGGGTATGTAAAGGGGTGTGTCTAATAAACTACTAGGGGCAGTATGGTAACTTGTGTTAAATAGTTGTTAGCTGTCAGGGTTGTTAGGCGTTGTTAGGAGGTGGGTGGGGGTTATTAAATGGAGGGGATGCTGTTGGTGGGGGGATACGAATTGTTTAGTATTTCTTTCAGCTATAGGAGATGAATTGGATAAGGTCTCCAAGGCTAGATGCAGCGAGCAGATATAGATTCTTCTTCTAAAAATAGTGGAATCATTTTTTTTATTGTGTGTACTACAAGGAATTCAAGGTTGTTCAATAATCAAGAAATAATTTTTCACCTCAGCATGATGGAGCTGCTTATGGATTGAGTCTGACTTAGAAATTGCTTCCAAGACTTTGTAATCAAGAACATGGAATGTCCCATAGAGGTTTATTACTCATTAGATCGAATATCTCAAGAATATCACTCGACTCAATCTAGTTATTTCACCTGAAGAGGTGAATTTCACAAGCATTCTCAACTTTAGGAATCAAAGTGATAAATTGGGCATTGAAACCATGGGGATGCACCCCTGAGGTGAAGAAAGAAGAGACCAGCTTACAAACTTCCACCATCCCCCCCCACCAACCCCCAACCCCAGCCCCCAGCCCCCAGCCCCCCACCAGCCCCCCACCCCCAGCCCCCTGCCCCCCACCAGCCCCATGCCCCCCCACCAGCCCCCAGCTGCACCATCCCCCAGCCCCCCAGCCCCCAGCCCCCTGCCCCCCCAACCCCAGCCCCCAGCCCCCAGCCCCCCCAACCCCAGCCCCCAACCCCCCCAGCCCCCAGCCCCCCACCAGCCCCCCTGCCGCCCCAGCCCACCTCCACCCCCACCCGCAGCCCACCTCCACCCCCCCCGCAACCCATCTGCACCAGCCCCCAACCCCTAGCTGCACCAGACCCCCCCCAGCCCCCTGCCACCCCCAGCCCACCAGCACCAGCCCCCCACCCCCGCAGCCCACCTACACCAGCCCCCAACCCCAGCCCCCAGCCCCCAGCTGCACCAGCACCCCCCAGCCCCCAGCCCCCAGCCCCCTGCCCCCACCAACCCCCCCAGCCCCCCAGCCCCCCAGCCCCCTGCCCCCACCAGCCCCCTGCCCAACCCCAGCCCCCAACCCCAGCCCCCAGCTGCACCAGCCCCCCCCCCCCCCCAGCCCCCTGCCCCCCACCAGCCCCCCCAGCCCCCCAGCCCCCCAGCCCCCTGCCCCCACTAGCCCGCTGCCCAACCCCAGCGCCCAGCTGCACCAGCCCCCCCACCAGCCCCCAACCCCAGCCCCCTGCCGGACACCCCGCCCCCCTGAATGGAAATATTTTAATAACAAGTAGAAATGAATTAAACGTATACAAATTAAACAGAGATATAAATGAGAGAAATAAGTAATAAAACCTGAATTAAAAATTTTGGATTCAGTAATTAAAAAAAGAAAAGGCCATAGTAAGATAAAGAGGCTCTGCTAGTCCCCCTGCCCCTTGCCAGTCCCCCCTGCCAGTCCCCCCCTACACCCTGCCAGGCACCCTGCCAGTCCCCTGCTAGTCCCCCTACCCCTGGACACCACCTGGACCCCCTAATAGAGTTAGATTCCCAAATTAAGGGTAAGTGGTAGATTTATAATCTACACATGGATTTACCATTCATTGATCCCACTATAAGGCTCATAGATTACCTCTTAATTTAGGAGGCATTAACACATGATAATGTAGAGTTTACCTCTACTCCAATTGAAGCCCCTTCCACCATTATAGCCTCCACTACTACGATGCCAACTAATTCAATGGTATTAAGATAATAATTTTGATAACCATTAAGATGTAATCTATTTTAGAGACTCTTATATATGTTTCCCACCCAAACGAGATACTTAGATCATCATTAAATAGGTCTTATTTCAATGCTGCCAGCCCACTTGAAAATGACTTAACATTATATGTATTGTTTCAAAAGATATTAAGTAATCATCAATAATTGACTTTTTATAACTCAACCACCATTATCTAAAGTATTGTTTTTCCCTTCTAATGAAAAAGCTATTAATCAATGCTATAACAGGGTTCCAGGCCCTATCTTTTATGGATGGATACTCCAGGTATAATCAGACATGGATGGGCCCCAAGGATGTAGAGTCTCCCATAATTATGGTTCCATAGGGGAATTTCTACTTTTAATTGATTCTCATGGGATAGAATAAGGCATAATCCACTTATCAACTTTCCATGAACCACATCTTCAAGCCAATTATCATGAAATTTGTGGAATGCTACTAGGATTATTTGGTGGAAAAATCCTACCATATTTGGACCATCTCAAGGATATTGAGAAATTGTTTATCTTCCTATATTTCATACACTTTAAGATAAACTCCCTGAAGTTGACATTCAGGGTTACCTCTATTAGGTTTCTCCACTTTACTACAAGATATATGGTCATCAAGATTAACCCAGAGATGATCAAGTCCATCAATCAGATTCCTCCCCCATGGAATCTCTAAGAGTTGTGGGGCCTCCAAGGTCTATTCACCTATATAAACTGATTTAATGTGAATATAGTTGGATAGTGTAAGATCCTCTAGTGTCCAATGAATAAAAAATACTATCAAATTGACCCTTAATAGAAACATCAATATCTATGTTTGAAACATCACGAATAAGAGAATCAACGAGAGGATCACCTGTCCAATTATCTTTCCAAACCATGGGAGAAGAATCCTAAGAGACATTCCATTTAGCATCAACATAAATAAGGGAAAATGCAGATATATAGGGAGACCAAATAAAGGAATACATTTAATTTATGTTTTCACTTCTGAGAATAATAATGAATTTAGACGATCAGAATATAGTAGCTTCTGAGGGGTCAATTACTAGTTTCCAAACTAAATAAGCGTAAAAGGGTTTATTATAAAGACTGATATTTTCTATGCCAAGGCCCCCCTATGAAATGATCTGCAACAGGTGTTCCAAGGCATAGTTACTAATCTTTTTTCCAAAATACTACCAATCTAAATAAGGATTTTCATGGACATAGTTATAGACTTGATAAGAGAACAAGGCCATTTATAAACCATATGGGAATAAGAAAATTTAGAAACAATAATAGATTTAACCAAACAGACATGACAAGCCATTAAAATGGATTTTTCGTTCCATGTTTCAAGCTAATCGTTGATCTTACTAATTATCACATGAAAATAATAATCCCTTGTTCGGCCACAGAACATCAGAACACCAAGATATGGAAAGATGGAAAAACATTCCTAATAACCAAATTTGTGATGACTTTTGATTTAATAATTTTTGAGATATTTCTACCAATGTAGACAATGGACTTATTCCAACTAAGTTGTTTCCTAGAAATATTCTCATATTATAGAAGATATTTCATGATATTCTCGATATTTATTTTATCCCATTTATTGAAGAGGATGATATAATCAACATAATGTAGTTGGGTAGATGTAAAAGAACTATGACCAACACTAATAGCCTTCATCTTTCCATTTTTATCCATGAGGGAAAACAATTGAAAATGTTAATTTAATGAAATAACTAAAATAATAAAAAAAGGTGGATCACCTTGCCTAACTCTTCTAGAACAAGATAAGTATCCCTCTGGGGATCCATTTACAAGAAATGAGATATGACCAGATGTAAAATTAATCAAAATCCAATTAATTAATGTGTCCTCAATAACAAAAATGAGAATAATTTTAAATATAAACCCCCAATACAAGGTATGAAAAGCCTTTTTAATGTCTAATTTATTGGAAACATTCCCCCCCATGAATAGGGTTTTTAAAGAGATTGAATCACTCTAAATCCATAACAATACAATCATCAATGGTCATTCCTTTAATGAATCAAAATTTATTAGAAGGAACAATTTTATTAGAGATGGTAGAATGTCTAATTGAAATGATATTTCTAATAACTTTTTTTAAAGTGTTGATAAGAGCATTAGGCCGGAATAAGTGTATCTCATTTTCATTTTCTGTCATTGGAATTTGGGAATGGAATTGAGAATTTAATCCATTAGGTTGAAATGGAATCCCAAGAATGTAAAGAAAAATCATTAACAAAATCCCTATTGATTTTACTAGCCATCATACATTTGGGGTGCCCTTTATAACAAGTTATCTTTTCCTCAACACGATTCACTTCAATCAAATCATTTTGTATAATAAAACCATTGAATTCACTAAAATAAATTGACCAGTTCATAGGACATATTTTTTCTTCCGGATTGATAATCAAATTAAAGTCCCCAAGAATGATCCAAGGATCATTAATATTGTTTTTGAGAGAACCAATTTCACCCCAAAGAGTTCATTGATCTAGATAACTATTACTAGCTTAAATTAAAGAATAATCCAACTTGAATCCAAAATCATATAAAGAGAAACTAACATGTTGGTTGCCTGATCTGACCAAAAGGGGGTCAAAAAGAGAAGAATTAACCCACACCGAATGACTTTTGACATCGAAAAAACTGTTTTAAAAACCTAATAATGTGAAGCCAATATTTTTAAAATTAGAATGGAAATTATAAAAAACTATTTTGAGATCTTCAATCCCAATTATAATAGGTCAATAAAGACTAATACATAACTTATGATACCTAAATATGTCTCTATTATCTAGGACTTGGAAATTCTAAAATAGGATTCTCATTTGTATCCTGATTTTGGGTGGATCATCCTCTAATTCTCACCCCCTCATTTTATTAGTAATTTCAGGTCGGTTCCCTATATTCATTATGGGTATATCAAGAGTTTGAATTTGACAAGTTATATCTAAAAGAGTGGAAATATTCTTGAGAAGGATCTAATTACTACTGATATGGATTTTAAAAAAACTATTGTTAAAGATAAAGATACTGGAAATGATAAAAAAATGGAATGATAAAGATACCGGCAATGAGGTCGTTTGGAGGAGGCCGTCGAGAGGAGGAGAGTTCGTCGGAGGAGGAGATTCCGTCGGGAGCAGGGAGTTGCGGTCGTCTGAAGGAGGGGAGTCCGTCGGGAGGAGGGGAGTCCGTTGGGGGAGGAGGGGAGTCCATCGGAGGAGGAGGGGAGTTCGTCGGGGTCGTCCGGAGGAGGGGAGTCCGTCGGGGGAGGCACAGTCATCCAGGGAGGAGAGGTCGTCGGGAGGAGAAGAGTGCGTCGGGGGAGGAGGGGAGTCCGTCGGCATCGAGGGAGGCGCTGTCATCCGGGGAGGGGGGAGGCGCGGTCGTCCGGGGAGGGGAGTGCATCAGGGGAGGGGAGTGAGTCGGGGAGGGTTACGTAGGAGGAGCCCGAGAAATCGCACATATAGCCACGAATGAATTTTCATCCGTTGGTATAACCATGCTATAGCCACGAATTTATAAAACCGTGGCTATAGGTCCGTGGCTATAGCTTCATTTTGTAGTACTGAAAGGTACTCAAGAAAATAGAAACTTTGAATGCAAGGGAAAATGTCATATAAAGGATAACTATCTTATACTCAAATCTCAGAGAAAATATAATTACAAGAGAAAATAAAATAAAGTCGTAAAGGCTATCTGGAGTAATAATTATAGTTCAAATGATGAATCTAATAAATATTCTGGGATATAGAATAAAAAGAGAATGATTTTTCTTATGGCTCATACTGATGAGGAAAAATCATCTTACTCTAAAAAATATAGTTGTGAAAAACTCCCCAATGATGAATTAAATATTTAAATCTTTATAATACAAATAAATATGAATCCTTAAAGAAATATCATATAAAAATTATAAAATATTATGATAATATTCTATTAGATTAATAAAATTTTTCAAAATAGATTATAGATTTAAAGTCCAATTCTTCTAAAATTTCACGTAATTTTCATAACGCTGAGATTAATGAATTATTAGCTGATGTTAGTAATTTGAAACAATATTATAGTATTTTGATAAAAGGAGAAAATTATGTAAATCAAATTCCTTTTAAAAATAAAATGTATAAAGGAAAACTTCGAATAAGAAGTAATGATTAAAGACAAAAAATACATAAGAATTATTTTGTTCTTGGATTAAATAGAAAAAAATTTCTATTGGTAAATGTTTTCATTATTGTATTAATGGAAATTATTTGAATGAATTCATCTTTAGAAAACATCAAATTTATGATATTGAAAATATTTATTTCTCAAAAAAATTATTTAACTTAAATAGTATAATTTCTACTCAAAATAAACAAGTCTGGTTACCTTTGAATTTAATTTCTAATAGTACTAGACCCAAAAGAATATAGGTTCAAAAAAGAAATTTTATTTGATATTTTGTAGGATTACACTGTTAAGTTATATCAATAAATATTTATGTGGTTGATCGATTGATATATGAAAATATATAACAAAGGCGTGAACAACTCTGAAGTAGTTCATTATCCGAAATCCTTCGTACTAAATAACTGACCCATAAAGTATTTCATTTTTATATTTGTATTCTTATGGGCCATTAATTTTTTATAGGAGGAGAAAGGTATCTCTTAAAATTTGATAAAAAATATTTTTCACTCTTTGAATCAAGTATTATTTTATTTTTTATTGTATAATTAATTTGATATTTTTTTAAATATTCGTAAACGTTGTTTATATATTATTAACAATATAATACCTTTTAAAATTATTAAATAAATTATATTTAATATATTTAAAACTATTAAAATATTTATATTTTTTTTCTAAAATTTCATTTGTTTACAAAACCATAACATCTTTCTTATGTATTGTGTCTTTTAAAAAATTATAATTCTGTAATTATTTATCTGTATTTTTTGGCTAAAGAATATGAAATTTTTTCTGAATATTTTCAAAACCAAATGTTTAATCTTCTTTTTTAATTTTTTTTATTTTTCTGTGTTCTTCGTAAAAATATCTTGCTCAATAAATTCTAAATACCAATCATGGAAGGATGAAGCGATCAAGTTCTTCAAGTTTAGAAGGAAACTATTCTCACAAATGGAAAAAAGGTAATCCTTATGTTCTTTTATAAGAATAGTTAGTTTAGTATGTTGAATATTCATTTGAAAAATATTCTGAATGAATTAAGGAAGTTCAAATTCATGAAGAACTGGAAGTCTCCTATTCTCAAATATCTTATAAAAGGATTTTTTTAAAGTCAAAATCTTGAACAAATAAAAATTGAAACTGCAAGACTCTTTGGATGCCTCTAGAAAGTCTTATGAAGAAACATTGAAGGGATAAGTATCAAAAAACATTTTTAATTAGTTTTTAAAGGAATATTAGAATATGAGAGAGAGTTAGATCTCAAAAGTATAATTTTATATTTTTAAGGTAGAAATGCTATGTCATATGAAGTTACTTAGAAAAGAAGCTATTACAAAGATAGAATATGTTAAGATGAATATGTTTATACCTGAACAATGTTTTTTTTTCATTGTATCGAAGAACAATTTTTTTTTAAAAATAGATTAGAATAACTCTCAAGAGTTTTAGCTGTTTTAAGTGAAAAATTTGGATGTTTAGAATACTTAGATGAACCGCCTACTCCTTCCAAACTCTCTAATTTTATTTTCTCTTGTTTATTTAAATTTAAACTTATATATATATATATATATTATTTTAATATATATTTTTAGTAAAAATAGGTTTTATACATTTTTTAATTATTTGATTTCAACTTCTTATCTTACATAAGAATAAACTCAATAATTTTTTTTCCTTATTCCACAAATTAGTTTATTACTGTTAGTAAGTAAAATTTTTCTTTAAATATTTATTATTCAAATTTTATAAAGTTATATAATTATTTTTTTAAAAAAATTATTTTAATTCATTGAATATACTATATGCTACAATATGGGGGGGGGGGGGTTCTCAGAAAATGATGATTTTATTCATTAAATAAATAATACTTGTTTACTAATATATATCTTTTTAAAAGAATGGATTTAGGGGGAGATTATTTTAAAAAAAAATTTCTCTTATCTTTTTGATGTCACAAAATGGGGAGAAGTTTATAGTTTTAGATTACATGTTTATAATCATATTGAATATGTTGTATAAATTTACCCTTTATATCCTTGACATAGGGAAGAATTTTTTATATTTTTAACATGTGGGATAAATTTTCATTATGTGAAATATTTTAAAGAAATAATTGGGGAAAATTTTATTAGAGAAATTTACATGAAATATTTTTTATATAAAAGAAAATTGTGTTTTTATTCATGGTTGTAAAATAATAAATTTCTTGTTTTATGTATTTTTGTTATCGGTGTTTTGATCATAAAAAAGGAGTAGATTATTGATCATGTGTTTTTTCAACAATTTCATTAATTTCTCTTTTATTTTTATTCTCAAAAACTCCAACATTTATATCACTAATGAATTTACATTTAAGTGAATTTTTAGTAAAACAATATTCCTTGAAATTTTTATTCTAGAAATATATCTGAGTTATTGACTAGTGGGGAATATTTTTTGAAATTATTTTGGATGTGTTTAAATATATTCTAGAAATAATATCCATACCCTAAATTTGTAAGTGAAATGTATGTATCAACAACCCTATGTTTGAGGAAACACGTATGGATCATGTACCCTAGACTATTGGAAAAGTATGGTTAACTAACTCTACATTTATGAAGAACCCTATGTTTGAGAAAAAAAACATATGGTACATCAACCCTAATTCTATGTCATATGGAGTTACTCAGAAAAGAATCTATTACTAATATAGAATATGATTAGATGAATATGTTTATACTTGAACAATGTTTGTCTTCTTTGTATCAAATATTTTTTTTAAAAAATAGATTAGAATAACTCTCAAGAGTTTTAGCTGTTTTAATTGAAAAATGTGGATGTTTAGAATGCTTAGATGAACCGCCTACTCCTTCATAACTCTATGATTTTATTTTCTCTTATTTTTTAAATTTAAACTTATATATATATATTATTTTAATATATATTTTTAGTAAAAATATGTTTTATAAGTTTTTTCATTATTTCCTTTTAACTTCTTATCTTACATAAGAATAAAATTAATAATTGTTTTTTTATTCCATAAATTATTTTATTATTGTAAGTAAATAACATTTTTCTTTAAATATTTTTTATTAATTTTTTTAAAGTTATATAATTGTTTTTTTAAAATTATCTTAATTAATTGAATATAATATATGCTAAAATATGGGGGGGAGGGGGTTCTCAGCAAATGATGATTTTATTCATTAAAAAAATAATACATGTTTACTAAGATATATCTTTTTAAAATAATTAATTTAGGGGGAGTTTATTTCAAAAACGTTTTTATCTTATCTTTTTGATGTCACAAAATGGGGAGAAGTTTATAGTTTTAGATTAAATTTTTATCATCATATTGAATAAGTTGGGTAAATATACCCTTAATATCCTTGACATAGGGAAATTTTTTTTATATTTTTAACATGTGGGATACATTTTCAATATGTGAAATATTTTAAATAAATAATTGGGGAGAATTTTATTAGAGAAGTTTACATGAAAAATTTATGATATAAAAGAAAATTGTGTTTTTATTCATGGTTGTAAAATAATAAATTTTTAGTTTTATGTTTTTTTGTTATGCGTTTTTTGATCATAAAAAAGGGTAGATTTTTGATCATGTGTTGTTTCAATAATTTCAATAATTTCTCTTTGATTTTTATTCTCACAAACTCCTACATTTATATTACTAATGAATTTACATTTAAGTGACTTTTTAGTAAAACAATATTCTTTGAAATAATTATTCTAGAAATATATTTGATTTATTCACCAGTGGGGAATATTTTTTAAAATTATTCTGGATGTGTTTAAACGTATTCTAGAAACACTATTCATACCCTAAATTTAAAGTGAAATGTATGTATCAACAACCTTATATTTGAGAAAACACATATGGATCATGTACCATACACTATTGGGGAAGTATGGTTAACTAACTCTACACTTAAGAAGAACCCTATGTTTGAGAAAAAAATATATGGTACATCAACCTTACTTTTATGATCAACGATACATTATCAACCCTACCTTTGGAGTTTTTTCATCACATAAAGGAACCATACATTTGACTATTCAATGATGGAGTTTTAAATATATGATATTTTTCCATGATTTATGAAATGGTATTGATTGAAGTAAATATTGTGATAAAGCTATTTTATGACCAATTAAAGGCTCATTATGATTTCTTTATAGGCTCATATTCAATAGAGTAAATAGTTTCTATTATTTCAGGAAGTTATGACTCTCTTGAATGATTTTAAATTCAAATATAAATGATTTATTATTTGATATTTATAGAGTTGTTTTGACAAGGATTTGTTTAACCTATAGTAAAAATATCAAAGATGTTCTTCATTATAACATATATGAGAGAAGATATACAAAAGAAAAATATGTTCTTGAAATACAAAAAGTGTTTCGTTGTATTCAGAGTTAAACATTAGAGACATACATGTTTTCATCTATATGATCAAGACATTATTGTTACTGTCATTGGTGCTGAATTTCATTATTACATTTTCTTCTACAAGATTGATGAATAATTTTTTAAAGATTCACTTTGAAGAAATACATGTTTATATATGTATTTGGTGTTTTCTCTATCACTGTTTGATGAAATATTGTCTTAAATTGAAGATAGATTTTTTACTATTTTTTATTGAATATCTAAATTACATGTATCAGTTGCTGCTATAATAGTGATGTTAAACCTATGTTTTCAGACAAATCAATCTCCTTTTAGTTTTTGGAGTTTTGACTACTCAGACACAGTCATGGTTAAGTGTTAGCTTCTTATACTAATTTATTGATTTATAGTTCCTTGTAAAATAACCATAAGGATCTATAAATACTTATTGTTAATGTTTCAATTTCCTTCCCTCATTTGTGAAGGTCTCTAGATAAGAGTACTTGCTAGTGAAAATAACCAAGCTTAAGGAGCTGAGCATTGGTAGAGTGTACTAGGGGATATTTTTACCCTGAACTACTATACATCATTGTGTTTTTTCATTTATTTGTTTCCACTACCCATTATTCTTTAATAGAGAAGGAAAGGTTCACTTCATAATAGTAGAGGTTTTCTGAATCAATCAATTATTTTTGATGAACAAAACTCAACCACCCACTTTTGTCTTTGTCTTTATCACATCCATCCCAACCTAACACAAATTATATTAATTTTAACATTTTTAAAATAAGTTTTTCTATTTTTCTATTAATTGAATAAATACTGTGTTAGTGTTTCATAAGCATTTGTGGTAGTTATCTCATCCCTTAAAATTAAAAGTAAATTACCATGATTTAAAAATAATAATATATATTTCGAATAAGTATATATAATTAAACATAATTTTTCTTTTTTCCTTTCCAAAAAATATTATATAAATTAAAATTAAGAAATGATTTTTTTGAATTTATCTTTTAGTTAAATATTATAAAGGTCAAAATCAAGGATAAATAGGAAAAAATGTCATATTTTTGAAAATTGGTTGGAAATTAAAAAATTACACTCATTCAACTAGATAAAGAAAAGTATTAAGTCCATTTTCCAGTTTGTATCATAATATTTGTATCCTTAACTACATGATTTACACTTACCGCGGTGATAATTATTTATTACAATTACTATTCATAATTATCAAAAATTAAAGGGGACTATATAAAAAATTTAGAACCAAATATTCAAAATATGGAATACATTTTTCAAGATTGAATTTATATAGGTGGAAGAAATTAATTTAATATTTAAGTATAAAACGCAATGAAAACCAATTTTTTAGAAAATGGAATTTCTAAGTATAAATTTTTTGACCAAATTCAATCATAAAATTGATTCCAAATAAATTAATTGTATTATTAATATTATTATAGAAATATTTTTACTTTGAAACACTAAAAACATATTTTTTAATGATTTAATAAAAAATACAATTTTAAATAAAAATCAGTTTTTTCACTTTTTAATGGAAAAATAATCTTTTTAGAAAAATCCGAAAAATGACGAGTAATATAATTTTAAAATGATGAATCCACAAATTATATCATTTTTATAAAATAAAATTCATAACATTTTGATAAATTAATTATATTATTTTCTCACAAAAATAAATAAAAAACATTTTTGAAGAAAACATATTATTGAAGAATAAAATGAATTTATAAAAAAATTGAGTGATTATTTAAAAAGAATTTATCAATAAATTTATATTGAATATGATATTTTTATATTTTTCATAAATCAATTAATACTACTCATGACTACCAATTTAATGGCTAGGTAATAACTATTATATTTAAATAATAATATTTAATTGTTCTTTTAGGCTTGGTTTTGAGTGTCATATACGCTCTCGAGTATAATCCAATTTTTGAAATACAAGAGTGTTATATTCTCCCCAATTAAATGAAGGTAGTCCTTTAAATTTATTATTACACCCTAAGCTGAAAATATATGGGGGTAATTCAATATCATGGATTCCTTTGGTTACCATGTTGCCTTTTTATATTTATGTTTCCTCTGTAGTACTTTAACTAGGTGAGTTATATTATTGCATATAACTTTATCCATATGATCCATGATCTCTACTAGTTTCTACTCATTAGAGAAATTATTTTATAGCTATACCAGCTCTAAATTTAGTACATGTGAGGGATATAGTATGTACTTCCTTAATATGGATACATGGAATAAGTCATGTACTTGAGAGAGGGTTGGTGGAAGTGATAACCGCTAAGCCACAACTTCATTATGATCGAGAATATCAATGGTGATGATGTAGCTGGTATTTCTCTTACCCTTTTCCACAAATAAAATGTCTCTATACTATGGAGATATATAGAGAACCACTTTATATTCAATCTCAAACTCTAGGTCTTGTTGATGATTTTCATAATAGATCTTATTTGAACTCTAAGTAGCCTTGATTTAATGCTGAAGAGTCTTGACCTTTTCTATCATTTCTAAAACCATTTATGTTCCCAACAA
This sequence comes from Viscum album, assembly GCA_963277665.1. NCBI lineage: Eukaryota > Viridiplantae > Streptophyta > Magnoliopsida > Santalales > Viscaceae > Viscum > Viscum album. The sequence goes on along the minus strand of OY728121.1, from coordinate 1,068,051,626 downwards.
CTTACATTCTCAAACTCTACCCCAATATATATGTGTTATATATATATTACCATAAAGGGCTTTAGAAGGGTCCATTTAGATGCTTGTGTGAAAGTTATTGTTGTATGAGAATTCAATCTGATGAAGATATTGATCCCATCCTCATTTTACATCCTTAGAGAATGCTCTCAAAATTTCTTTCAGTGTATTGATAGTCCACTAATATTGGACATCATTTTGGGGGTGATAAGATGTACTAAATTTCAATTTAATATTTATAGTATGATGTAGACTCTTCCAGAACATGGTGGTAAATCTTTCATGATGGACATATACAACCGATAATGGTGTTCCATGAAACCTCACAACTTCTATGATGTATATCCTAGAAATATGATTATACGAGAGGTTTCATCGAATAGAAATTAATGGGTTATGTTTTATAAGGAGATACACCAAAACCCATATAGCATTATTTCCGCTTCATCTCTTTTGAAGAATAATGACAAAGTCCATGGTGATATTTTCCCATTTACATGTTGGTATAGGTAATGGTTTTATAATCCCATCAAAATTTTTCATTTTATCCTTCACTTTATAACATACTAGGAAATTTTATATATATTACACTATCTCCTTATTCATATTGTCCCACCAATTGTTCTCTTAGAAATCTTGATACATCTTTATACGCCCTAGGAGGATATAGAAGGTCGAACCATATGAAACATTAAAAAAATCCCTCTTTATCTTAGGATTTTATGGATATTAATTACCCAAATCATAAAAATCATTATTCATCAATTTTTAACTCTAAGGATTTACCATTTCTTATTGATTTCACATTCTTATGGATTTCCACATAATTTCTTCCACCATCTTTCATTTTTTAGAAGGGATTATTGATCAATCATTTAAGAATGGACTGATGATTTTCCTTACTTTACCATTATAATGTCTATCCTTTACAAGTCTAAGAATATTGGATTCTTCTATATTTTTATTAGTGATAATGTTTTCATATAATTTATACTTAGAGAATCTTCCACTTCATTTTTCCCAATATAGTAATGGATTGACCATTCATAGTCCTTGACCAACTATAACCATCTTATGTGGTTCATATTAAGATCCTTCTACGTGAATATATATTTGAGGCTCTTATGATATATATTTATTTTAAAATTTTCCCCATAGAGATAATTATATTAGATTCTTAATGAAAATATAACTACAACCAACTCTAGATCATGTGTTGGATAGTTCTGCTCATGAAATTTCAACATCCATGAGGTTTAGGCTACACCTTTTTCAATTTTAATTTTTACATAACCCAAGACCTTATTTTTATCACCACTATATACTTGAAAAGTTCCCGACTCAAAGGAAGCATGTGGATTTGTGTAGTGATAATAATGTTTTAAATTACTTAAGGCTCTCTTCACATTCACTAGTCTATACAAATTTTAATACCTTTTGGTTTATCCTTTTTAGTGGGTTTGAAAATCATGAAAATTTTATCACAAATCATTAATTATAATGCTAAGTCCAAGGAATCTATGGACCTTTATTATAGATACTAGTCAAAGACACTCCTCAATTACCTTTGTTTTAGAAGGGTCTAAAAATATCCCTTTTATGGTGATAATATCCCCTTGAATGATACTTCTTTAATCCATAACTCAAATTTTGTATACTTTTCATATATATTCTCCTTTTTAAATCCTTTAGAACAATTTTCAAATAGTTCTCATACTCCTCTTTTCATTCAGATTATATCAGAATATCATTTATAAAGGCTACCAAAAAATTTTCAAGGTAATCTCTAAATACTCAATTCATTAATTTGATAAATACTTCAAGATAATTAGTGAGTCTGAAGGGAATTACTATGAAATGATATTGTATACACATTATTAGAATGCTAGTTTTTGGAATATCTTCCTTCTTCACCTTTAATTATTGATATCCCAAAAAAAGGTCAAACGTCGAGAAATAATAGGCCCCACATAGTTGATCAAACAATTCATCTATCCATGGTAATGTATACTTGTTTTTTATCATGATTATTTTGAGTTCTTGATAATTAATATAGATACCCATTTAACTATCATTACCCTCGATGTAGAGGATCAGTGAATCCCACAGTGAAGCACTCAAGCTTATAAATCCCTCTTATATATTCTCTTGTAACTAAATTTTTAATTATTCCAACTCAACAGTGTCCATTTTTTATAGAGACTTGGATATTGGTAGAGATCCCGATATAATTTTATTTGAGAAATCATCCTCTCATTCAGGTGGAAGACTAGGAATCTCTTTGGGGGAATAAATTAATATAATCCCTCACAATGGGAATGTATTAGAGAATGATTCTCTCCTTATTCTCACAAGTTTGATCTAGATATACATTCTCATAATGAAATAATATCAACGCATGAGATGAAGATTCCAAATTAGATTCATCCTCCTCCTTACACCAATATAGAATCTAAGGGTGACTTGGAATGTGAAGAGTGATCTCTCTCTAAAAACTATTGATGTTACATTTATATAAGGACAACCAATCCATTCAAAATATAGAATCAAAATACCTTATAGAAATAAATACAGTATCTTAAGGAAGATTTAGTCCTGAAACAATGATCGAGGAAGAGTTATATACATGTGATGCAACAATTTTTCCATTTTAAGTTATCATAGATAGATATACCCCTAAGTTTTAATGTGGTGTTTGAGTAGTTCTAATAAACTTAAAAGATATTAAAAAATGTACAGAAATAGAATCAAAAAGTATATTCACTATTATTGAATGAATAACTATCATACTGGTCACCACATCATTGTCATGATCCACCACAATAGTTGTGAAAACATATTCCTTTCTTTTATATCTATTCCTTGAAGGTTGTTTTCATTGATTTTATCTAATAACTCTTGGATTAGGAAAATTTCTTTCATAATTAATATATTCCTTGTAGTCTAAAAATTATACTATTAGATGAGTGTTGATATGTACCTTCTTTTCCTCTATTTCATTAGTAAGCTTATCCATACGCCTTTGACATTAACTAGCATGATACCCCCTCTTTTACATATTTGAAACATTTTCTGGTTCCCATCATATATATTCTAGGATGCCTCTTCCCACATTTTAACACATGGGAAATTGGGTTTTCTTTACTCAATGAGATTTATCCGCTGGTCCTCTTGTAGAAATCTCTATTTTCTATTTCTATATCCATATACCTGAGACCATCCAGAGTCTCTAATATATATCTTTACCTTGGGGACACAATGAATAATTTCTTCATAGTAGTCAAAGTATCAAATCAACAAATATTTTCATAAACTTGGATTTAATCCACTAAATAATAGGTCCACCTTACTTTAAATGTTGATGATGAAGCCAAAGGGGTACTGTGAAATACTTGTTATGTTTTTCTAGTAATTACAAATAGAATCATCCTCCATTTCCTCCAGTCCATGGAACTCCTTATTTATTTTATAATGGAGAGTTTGGGGAAAAAATTTATTGAAAAATATTTTCTTTAATTATTCCAATTACATGGAATTAATATCCTCTTTGGACTTTTTTTCTTGATCGGTTTCCACCACTGATCGACTTCCCCTTCCATGCGATAAATGGACAACACAAATTTATATTGTTATAGTAATTAGATGACAAAGAATATTTTCTCAATGGAGTTAATGCATTGTTATATGATGGGAGGATCATAACATAAACTAAATATAAGATTCCTTTTTCACATAAAAGACTCAACCACAACTTTCCCTTTCTTAGGAGAAGGATGATGTTTCATATGATTCAATTTAATATTTAGAGAAGGAGTCAGTTGATCAAGTACATTAATGATGTCCATATCTCATAATACCATATTTTTAGGCACATCCTTAGGTAATTCAACACATTGCCTATCATTTTTGTTATTGGTACGACTTATTCTATTTCCCATTATTAACTAAAACGAGAAAACAAGCTGAGAATAATTTAAAAAATAAAAATTCAAAAGGGAAACTTATGAACTTTGAAGGAATGAATTATAAATGAAAAATATATTCAAACATATGAGTCTCTATGTCTCAATATAGGTTATCCATTATAATTTACCGATTAAATTTTCTAACCTAACAATTTTTTAATTTCCATAATAACAAATTGTAAAGAGTTTGTGACTGTCCAATATATATCCCTTGGGAGTTTCAAATCAGTGTGTAACAAGGAATCTTTGTCATGCCCCATGAGATGATCAAGTCAATGCATGCTGCTCCATTTTTAGGGTTATTACCACTAGGATAAATTGTTCTAGATCCACATCCACTTGTAATATCCAAACAAGGATGAAATTTCTTGGAAACCACTACCTTTATTCTCTACCAAAATTCCAAGATATTTTCTAATAATTAGACTTATCCCCAGGGTTATCACTAAAGAATTCTAGTCCTAATATCCAAAAATGACTTGGCCATGCTAACATATCATCTATAGCGACTAAATATATTTACTCATATTATTAAATGATTTTAAACATAAATACCCATTATATACAAAACAAGGATCGAAAATACCTAGTGTCTTTAGAAGACTAGGTACGTAAAACATTAACATGAAAATAAAACTTCTTTATTTTAATCACAATAATGGGAACATAAATCCAATTGATATCTTTAAACTAAAAGGGATAACCTAAGGAATAGGGGTGAGCCTAAAATCCCAGCAAGTGAATAAACATGATAAGGAATCATAACTCTTGAGTCAAAAGTATTACATGATATCATAAAGAGATGTCTTATGAGTAATCACATGGAATCATGACATAAAGAACAAGGTATCATAAGACAATGGGAATATAAAAGATGTGGAAAAAACACAAGACAAGATATAAGTATAAGTGAAGTCTAACTTCCATGAAAATATCACATGGTGGATAGAGTCCCATAATGGATTAGGTTTACTCCCTAATCCCATTTATAATGTTTCATAAGAAAAAATAATTACCGAATTCAATAGAGTGTTATTTTGGTGCACCCATCATAACATGTTAATGATTATGTGTTTTATAAAAGGAAATAAATCACAATACACAATCATAAGAATTACACATGGAAATAAATGGGTTTCATAATCTTTCTTCATATCATAATCAATGTAAATTTCATAAATAAGGAATTTGAAAAATGCACATAAGTCATTTATTACCCAAATAAAATAAATGGATAATAATATATTTATATAACTAAGTTATATATATACAATTTTCTGAATCATTCCATAAAACTAAATAGATATCGAGAAGTTAAGTTAGAGAGAAAGGTCATAACTTAAATAAAAAGGGTGGTTTAGAGAGGTCCCTTACCTTGAGTCCAAATCATCATGTACATTCTATATATTCCTAAATAATAACAATATATTATTTATTTAATTTATTAATATTTTTTTTCATTTTTATTATTCTTTTTATTTTATTTATCACCATGTTATATATAATTACTTAATTTCTCATCAGGAATTTTGACGATATTCGACACATATATCCAAAATGAATTTGGCAGGTTAACTATGGTTAAATAAATCATTAATCCATAATATATATCGTAATATTTATGAAATAATTATAATTATTACGAATCAATTATAATTTTAAAATCAACCATGAAATATGGTTATGAAAACTGAACTGTGTTACAATCATGCAGACTGTAGGCCGTACGTACGCATGAGTAATGATTCTATTTTTCAATGATCACTATGGAAATAAGGTAAAAATTATTTTATATTTATATAATGATAATTATATCATAAATATAATATTATTTATTTAAATACACTTATACATATAATTCATGTGATGTGGTTATAAAAAATGAATCACATCACTTCATAAAGGTGGTAATCCGCACGTGCACACAAATGAAGTTATCATTTTTCAATGAATGAAAATGTAATAAATTAGATGAAATATTATCTTTATAGAATGATAAATATTTCATGAATACATACATACATACATACATACATACATACATACATACATACACATACATATATATATATATATATATTAAATCTATCATTATAACCATTCTTGATCAGTGGTGATGGAAAATGAATTACATTGGTTCGTGAGTTGGTAATCATCCGTTTATAAGAATGACAGTTTCATTTCACTTTTGATGGAAGTGTATATGGAAATAGATTATACCATTAACATAATAACATCCAATTATGTGGAATATAATTATTCTATTACCTCATCATTATTTAATAATATTTCAAGGAGGTAAAAGAAGAAATAATACAAATACATTCAGTTAAAATCTGTACATACTCTTTAGAAAACCTCCTTTTCTTTCACCTTTAGAACTCTAAGGTAGGTATTCTGTATAAAGAAATATCCCTATAATGTTATGAGGTATTTTATTAAGGTATTTGGGTAGGTATTGGCCAAACTAAAAAACTTTTTAAGTGTTAAGAAAAGAGGAGGGGATATTCCCTTTTATAAGAGAGGGGAGGGGAAGACTTTGAATTACTTATACTATTAAATTAATATAAATTTATTTTCGTCAAAAAAGGATAAAAATTATATAATCAAAATAAAGGATGAGTATTTTTTGAAATACTATCATCCATTTTTTTCATGTTTAGATTACGATTTTACCCTTACCTCTTTGTGTTAACGCTTTTTGACAATTACCGTGATAAAATTCATTTTACTCTTTAGGGGTTAATATAGTTACTATAAAAATAAAATTTGACTATAAATGAACCATAGTTGATATTTAAAACATATAAAAATAAATTTGAATAATATTATATTTTTAGTAATTTTAAATCATTTGATAAAATATTATTTATAATAACATTAATGTCAATTTTGGAACTATTCATTTAATTTGAATTTGAAAACAACATGGAAATAATAAAATTAGAATATAATCCATTAAAACCTATATAATATGTTATTTTTATTTAAATTTTTTAAGATACAATAATTCATACAAATTATATATCTTTTAACAATTTTAAAATCATTTATTTTATTTTTCAATTAATTGAATAAATACTGTGTCAGCGTTGCATAAGAATTTAAAGTAATTATATCATCCCTATAAATTAAAAGTAAATTAATATGATAATTTTTTTTATTTAAAATAATTATTTAATATTTAAAGTAACTTGTCTTTATCCTTTTTATAAAAAATTATAGAAATAAAAGCAATAAAGTGAAAATTTTAACTTTATTTTTTGCTTAAATATTATAAAAGTCAAACTCAAGGCTAAATGGGAAGAAATGTCATATTTTATACTCTTGGATAAAAATGGATGAAATAAACTCATCTAATAGGATAAAATGAAGTGTTATTTTCACTTTACAGTCTTTATCATTTTATTTCTTAACCGTAATTACCTGATTTACTCTTACAATGGTTATAATTATTTACTATAGTTACTATTAAAAAGGACAAAAAATAATAGGGAAATATCTATAAATTTTAGATTTAACGATTTAAAATATGGAAATAATTTTACAATATACAATTTATATAGGTATTATAAATAAATTTAACATTAAAACTCAAAACGCAATGGAAAACAGGTTTTTAGAAAAATTCCCTTTTAAGTATAATAATGTTTATATACCAAATTTAATAATAAAATTGACACAAAAGAACTTAATATTATTAAAAATACTAGATAAATAATTTTTAATTTTTTTAAAAAATAATTGATCTCTGTAAATGCTTGAATAAAAAATAAAGTTTTCAATAAAAATTAATATTTTTTACTATTCACTGGAAAATCAATCTTTTCAAAAAAACCCCAAAATAATCACTACAAGATAAAATTTTAAATTGTTATTAAAAAAATTATATCATTTTTATCAAATAAAATTTATAAAATTTCTAGAAATTAATTATAATATTTTCTAAAAAAAAATCCAATTTTTAAGAAAATTTATTTTTGAAGAATAAAATGACTTTTCTAAAAATTGATAGATTAATTAAAAAATAAATTATCAATAAATTTATAATTAGTAGTACCTTAATATATATTTTTTAAATTGTTTAATCTTATTATTTCTCACCAATTTAATGACTAGGTTGTAATAGTCATATTTAAATAATAATATTTCATGGTTTGTTTCATCTCGGTCTTGCATGTCATATACACTATTGAACATAGTCATCATTTTGAATTCATGGGGTATTTAAAATGTGGTTCTTTAATAGATTTATAATAATGATTTATTTATTATATAGGTGGTTTGAATGTATGTGGAGTAAGATGAGACGTGAGTAAGGTTTAATGTAACAATCTCAATTTATTTTGAAAACTTAAAAACATACTTAATAACCTTTTAATACTTATTACTGTTGGTTGAAAATGAATATAACATTCTATAACAACTCCATTGGGTTCTTTAAAAAATATAGATTTAAATATTGGAAGATTATAAGTTTCCAAGGGATGTGAATGTCAAACCTCCCCTAAGGTTTTCATCGGATTAAAATCAAATTATTTATGTAATGAGTAAAGAATAATCCCTTCTTAACCATTTTTAATAACTTTTTTTCACTAATGATAAAATTGCGCAACAAACTCTATCCAAACACATTAATAATTAATTTCCAAAATTAGGGCCAAACCTTTTAAAAACTTGTGTGGCTCATGTTATTTTTAATTTTTGTTTCTTATGAGATAGGGTGAAATTTAAATATAGTTTATTGGAATATTAAAATATCTAAAAAATTAATTTTGAAAAGATATTATAAAAAATGTACCACTAATTCACCCCCGCCTCTCAAGAGAGTAAATTCTGAAGATATAAATATGGTTAAGGATGAGACAATTTATCAGTAATTTACAAGAGTAAATGTTATATTTAATCATATAAATGTATTTATCGACACACTCTAAGATTAATTTATTTTCAAGAAATTAATAAAAAAATTTACTCACTACTTTAATATAAATATATCTAATTTACAATTAAAAGAATAACTATTTCTTGATGTTCTACACAAAAAAAACATATAAATTTTGAGATAAAGAAATCCACTTTGTTCAAGAATAAATCCATGGGGGAAATGGAATTCAATTCCATGAAAAATTTGAAATCAAGGACGAGGTGTAATACTCTTGTGAACCAAAAGATAGCGAGGATTAAGAACATGAGTATAAGAGGATAATAGATCATATCTCTAAAAACAAAAAGGGGAAGGGAAATAAAAAATGAAAAATTCCACTAAAGCTCTTTAAGTGTGGTTGAATTTGAACTTTTTTATCTGATTTTACATGGAATAAATGTGTGAAGTATAAAGATGAATAGGATGAAGAAATACCCAAAATAGAGAAAAATGGAAGAAGTTTTAAGGATGTTATGAAATTTGGTGAGACAGTACATTAGCTTCAAAGAAGTATAATAAAAAACTAAGTGGAAGACTACTATAATAAATATATTTTATTTTCATAATAATTTCTTGAACAATTCTATAATTTTTTGGTTCATATTGAAAAACACGAAAAAAGTTAAGTAGCAAAGAAAGGGAAGAGACCAGTTTGGAACACATGATGAAAGTGGAAATTGATGCATTTATTGAAATAAACAATCAATATAAGAAGGAAATAAAATCTATAAATAAAGAGGTTGAGAAGCTAAATAAGTATAATAATGATTTTCTCAGTAATTAAAATTATAATTTTTAGGAAATAAATCTTTTCAAGGTAAAAGTTGTCGAAGAAGACTGAATGTTGGAGGGATTTGAGAAGAATTGTTTGACAATGGAGGAGGAATTAAACATGAAAAAATAAAAGTTTTTAAAAAATGATAAGACGTTAATAAAAATGATTGATGAATATTATAATGATATTAAAGTAAAGGCAGAGTAATCAAAACCTACTGAGAAATTTTACGGATAATATCTTTTAAAAACAAACAATTTGACTAAAAAATGTTTTGAGTTTACTTTGTATAATATTTAAGGATCTAAATACCAATATAAGAAATTATAGGATGAGGGAACCTCTATTAAGGTTATTATTAATTCAAAGGAAATTTACGATTGCTTGAAAGGGATAAATTCTTCTAATAAAAATAAATAGGTGTCAAGGAATGTATTTTGATAGCCAGATAAAGTTCATAGAAAGATTCAATAATTTCAAGGAATAATTTTTTTCCAAGTCTACTATTTTTGATGTGAAGTATATAGGAATAAATAAAATGTTTTATATTAAAAAGATTCACTTCTATAGAGTTATATGAGGTTATAATTGAGGGGTATATATCTAGTAAAATGTAGGATCCATTTTGAGAAGAAACAAAATGTGAATATAGATCTATCTATGATTCTTATTAAAAAACATATTTCATGGAGTAAATCTATGGAAGATGTGAGAAAAAGGTAACTTTACTGAATAATCCATAACCATAATTCTAATAAATAATCATGAGGATGTTTTAGAAAATAAGACTCTATGAAAAGACTAGGTTGAAAGGTCAATAATTTTTAATGTGGATCTTAATGCCTATAAGAAGAGAAATCCATGGATTCTTGATGGAATAGTCCTTAGTAAACGTGAAATAAATATTAGTAATTTTTTTTCAAATTGGAGAATCAATTAACTCTTTCTAATTTAGCTCAAAAGATAAGAATAAATTTTGGCAAAAGTGTATTTTTAATATCGTTCAAGTGATTCTAATAAAGATCACAAGAGATGATGTGATAATTGACTTTCCTAAATTAAATAGGGAAAGAGTGGATGTTTTAAAAATCTATCAAAAGGGTAAAATGACATAAATAATTCATAAAAAAGTGTAAATTTAGTACACTTTTCCCTTTAAATTTATTCAATAATATTTATGTGGTCAAACGAGTCATCAATACCGAGTAGGTGATATATAATTTATCACATTTAATGATAAATTCACCCAGATGATCGATGTTGTTTTCATGAAGTGAAATTCAGATGTATTATAAATTTTTCCAATTTTTAAAAGAATATTTGAGAAAGTTCATGGAGTCTATATAAAAAATTTGAGGGTATATAATGGAAATAAGTTTACTAGTAACTATTTAAGTATTTGTTTTTAAGAATGGGATAAAAGTTCTATACCTTACTTCTTATAAGCCTGAATAAAATAGACTTTTCTAAATATTAAACATGATCTTGGTTGAAATTGGAAGAATAATGTTTACTGAAAGTAAACACTAAAAATTATTTTGGAAAAAATTATTGTGTATAGATGAACATATTCAGAATATATTATTATTGAGAACTAATTCCAATATGAATTCATATTAAATATGGTACAAATGGAATCCCAAAAAAAATTTCTTGAAAGTTTTTAGTAATCCAGGCTTCAGGATGAGTGAAATCTGATATCTAGAAAAAATAAAGTAGGAATTCGAATAAGGGATATTTATGGCTTATCAATCTAATGGAATAGTCTATAGTTCTAGTAAGAAAAGGTTACATAAGTGAATGGATTGTTTTTATGTAAATATTATTAAAAATTTGACCAACTTACTTATGAAAAAATAATTATATTTTTAAAAAACTAAAAAAAGAATATACATTTCCTTTATAGAAAATAAAAAAGAAGATAGAAATGAACAAAATATTGGCGATATTGATTATGATTAGAAAATATATGAAGAAAATGTTTCTGAATAAGTGAAAAAAATATTAGTTGCTGAAGAAACATATAAAACCATAAAATATAATAGGAATCTAGGTTGAACCATTTTGAAAAGAAGAAGATTGTGATTTGACTACCAAAATGAACTTGTCCATACGATAAGAAAGTTGAGGTTTGACAATATGATAACTCTTATCTCTCAAATTGAACAAAATTCTGTTACTATGGATATTAAACACAATGAATATATATAATATATGAATGAGGAGCTAGATCAAAATGAAAAATTCCACTTGGAATATTATCCTTAAACTAGAAGGGAAGAATGTGATTGGGACCAAGTGTGTATTTAGAAATAATCTAAATGATAAATTAGAAGCCTCATAAAATAATAAAATACTTGTATGAAAAGGATAACCATAGAAAAAATGGTCTAAATTTGAATATACTTTTTATCATGTTTCAAGTCATGAATTCATAATAACATTCTTTACTTTTATATCTCATAGGTAGTACAAAATTTACTAAATCATTTTGAAATATAAATTTTTGAATGGATATAAAAAATAAAAAAGTTTATATTGATAATAATAAAAGATATAAACATGATAGTATTGGAACGATGATATGAATCATAACAAAGACTTTCTATGGGATGAAATTGGGCCTTAGAGACTTGTATTCTAATATGAAAGGAAACCTGAAAGAAATTAAATTCACAAAAGGAGAAGTGAAAAAATAACTTTATATTAATAAAATGAGAACAAGTACACTCATTATAATTTTTCTTGTTAATTAAATCATTTTTGTAGATTATAAAAAGAGTTATTTTGAGTAAATTTCTTATAAAATGAAGAATGTTTTTGAGATATCTATACTTGGAGAGTTAAGAGAATTTATAAGACTGTAAGTTGTTCTGGGATAAGACTATATTTTTGATTCACTTGAACTTTTTTATAATGAATTGTTGAATAATGTTGGTATGTAAGACTCTAAAAAAGTTTCCACACCCATACAGGATAGAGTGAAGTTGAGAGAAGATGTTAAAAGACAATGTGGAAATCAGAAGGAGTTTAGAATATTGATTGAAAGCATAATATATATTAATATTTCATGACTTGATATTTTATACACAGTGACCTTGTGTGAAATGTATCAATGTGATCCAAAATAATCAAATTTGATTGAAAAAAGAGTTCTCAATTTAATCAAGGGAACCTTGAATTTTGGGTAGATGTACAAAATAGATGATCACCTGAATCTATCAATATTTATTGATGCTAACTGGGAAGGTGATTATGATGATAGGAAATCAACTTCAGTTGGAATATTTATTTTTGGAGGAATCCATGTGAGTTTCCACTAATAGAAGAATAACTCAGTTACATTAAACACCATAATGATGAAATAGGTGTCTACTATAAGTTTCTTTACCTAAATTATTTGGATAAAATAAAAATTTGATTATTAGAAGGTATTGATTGAGAAGCCTATATGAATTTAAAGTGACAATAATGTTGAAATTGATCTCTCTAAAAGTCAAGTGTAGAACTCTATATCTAAACACATTGGAATCATATTTTATTTCATCAAAGAGAATGTTTCTAATAGATATATATGGCTAGAATTAATTCCTACAAGTGATTAACTCACTAATATCTTCAATAAATCCATCTGAAATGAATGATTTTTTATTTTGATACTGAACATGAATATTTATCCCTTCTTTTTCCCTTAAATCACATTGGGCATAAACATAACTGTAATTTTTATTCTATTTTCAAATGGGTGGAGAAGTAAAAAAAATTATACTATTTATTTTTTGAATACAAAGCTATTATTATTTTAAAAAATGGAGAAAAATTTGAATGTGTTTATGAATTGAGGTGGAGACAATCTATGTCCCTTGGATAAAAATTGAATCTCATAAAGGGATGGAATTATCTCAAAAATAATAATTTATCAATTTGAGTGGTTTTAAGATAATTCTTTTTTAGAATGTTTATAATGTGATGTTTCTTCTAGTGGGTTATTAAGGTTAACAACAAATCCAAAGGGGGAGATTGAAGAACCCAGTGAAATTTATAATGAATATTGTATTTATTTTCAATAATGATTCATAATTTTTTGATGATGATTAAGTATTTTTTTAAGTTGGTTTTAACTATCTTGAGATGATTTCAGGATGGTAGAGTATAGTATGGAAATTGTAGAATTATAGAGTTGAAGAAATGGTAAAGTCATATGGAATATTGTGTTTGTAAGAGTAATAATAGTATAGATAAAATACTTTCAAAAGTCTATATAACTCAAATTGTATTCATAAGAATCATCATGATAAAAGGTAATAGTAATCCTAATATCCTGACACTCAGACATATGATGATCTGGTAAAGGAAGAAATTTTAAGGGTGATTTTATGATTCATATGTTTCATTTTTATGACATCATAAGGGTCACCTAGAAGAGATTATATATTTTGGAGAAGTCATGATAACCCTAAAAGTTGTAAGATTGATATTCAAATTTCAAAAGGGTTATTTTGTATGTACTTATGAGTAATCCTAATACTCAATGAAACTGTTCAGTAAAGGCAGGAGATTTCATAAGAGTTATTTGACTCTTCATAAGAGTCATTTGGATTTTTTAAAGATTAATTTCGATTTTTTTAGAAGATTCATATTGTTTTTCCATAAGAGTAATCCTAGTATTATGTGTAAAAATTTATAAAATTCATTGAGATTCATATGGGTCAAAAACCACAATTTGTTTTGGTGACATATTACTATAAAATTGTTTTAAAAAGATTCAAGTCACAAATATAACTGGATAATGTGTTAGGCCGGTATTTTAACAAGGTATTCTAATCGAATTAAAGAGGAATATTTCCATACAATGAAGAAAAAACCCATTCCATGAGGTTTTATTCAAGAAATGATACATGACACTGAATATTCAATACCTATAAATTTTTCAGAGAAGGAGAAACTGTGATATTATTGGATCCCACATGATTATTAACAAATGAATTATTTTTTATAATTAAATTTTTTTATGGATCATTTTAAATGAGATTTTATGAATGACATTGTCTTAAGTTGAAAGATAGAAATATATAATATAAATTTATAGGATTTAAAAAGATAAATAAGTGAAGAATATGTGGGTATTTAATATTATATGTTGTGTCTGATATATTTTAAAGAATAAAGAGATAAATAGATAGATCAACAATGGAATATAACTAATATTCATTTTCATTGTCAAGGTAAGAATTTTTTTTATCAACACTCTAGATCATTACTGTTGAGAAGGAAAAAGGATGACATGTGCTTTTATTCTCTCATGTGTATGTCTGTTGTTCCCATTTGCTATATTTTTTTTTTAAAAATAGTACCTTTTCATTGATAACATTTCAATATGTGTTGATTTAGTAACCATGTTATTTTGAAGAAACTACCACATTAAGTGGAAAATTATTCTATAGATATTTTTTGGTGTTTCATTATATGTAGATATTCAATAAAAAATAGGAATTAAATGTGTGAGATGTGTTTTAATCATTGGGAATTCCATTATAATAGTCTAAGAGGTTACATATTGATTTGAAGAAATTTTAGAATCAATGTTATAGAATTGGAGTTTTTAAAATTGCTAAGACATTTATTCTACATGTAAGTGATTCTAGATAGTGAGATATAGTTATGAAAACAGGGAAATAATTTATCCTATATGTAAGGAACTTCATCTATATTGATGAAGTATATAAAAATGGAGAAGTTAATTGTCCTATGCATAAGTGATTTAAGCTATATGTAAGATATTTGAATTGGCTGGAAAACATGTAGCCACAAAGGAAATTTGATAATGTCATAAGATATTATATCAAGCTTTAATATATTTGAGATGAAAAATGAAACTCTATTTTTTTCATTTCATAAATGGAAGATCCAACAATATATTTTGAAACGCCCATAATAAAATTCTTCTATGCAATATTAAATTTTGGGCTAGAGTATATGAATTTTTATCATACAATATATGTGATGATTGATATTCTATTCTTCATGGAAATGAAGACCAGTGTAGGTGGATAGTGGTACATTTGTATAAAATAGTTTTTAAGTGTTTTTGAGAAGTTTTAGGATACCTTATAATAATTTATAGAGTTATTTAATTAAATTGGGTGATGTCTATAATTTGAGTATTGATCTAATAATTTCACAAAGGAATGAATTTCTATGGCTTGGAGTATTTCCTATGAATCTAGATTTCTGTATGAATATAGAAATATTTCTATGTGAATTGAGGTATTTTACTATGAATTAAAAATTTATATAATTTTGAGGTGTCTACTGGGTGAAATGTTGAGTTTCTAGAATTCAATTTTGATGAAGAAGAGACTAATTAAAAAAATATTTTCACTATTATTAGATGAATGAAAACTAATTGAGGTTGTTATTATTGTATATTGAGATAAATTGTGGGATAAAACATAGTGAAGACCTTAGTTCATTTAAAATATGAATAATATTCTCACCACACCATGGTGATGTCGATTTTATATAAGAGGTTCTAATATAGAAAAAAAATGAGTCGGAATACACTATGGATCAAAAATAACGATCATTATTAGAGGAGTTCCAAACCATAATTAGGAGATCCAAATCACAAATCATGAGTCCATTCGCACATGGATGGATATTTTTAATGCATTAAATTACTATATTTAATGGAAAATAAAAAAGATAAAACACCAAAATCATTGAGCGACTTAAATGAGTATACTGACTAAATTTTAAATGGGGAAAATCATGGGGATATTAGAGAGACATGATCAATTATTTAAAGTGAGAATATAAGAATTTTTTTTGGTTCTTATATTAATACCATGATATGATCTAGGAGTTGAATTGAAAAAAATGGAAAGAATATGTGAGATTTAATTGAGTTCCTTTTTGGGAGTTTTTAATCACAATATTTAGAGGTTTATTGATAATAGAAAATATAATTTAGTTTTGGAAAAAAAATCACATGATTACATTATTCATATAAATTCAATAAATAAAATATTGAGAAAGATATTCATAATATTATCATGTGAATATATAATATGAATGTGAAAAGAAAGGGATGATTTATTATTATTCTGAAAGAGGACTAAGAGCCTCGATACACAACTATATCAAAGAAATAAAAGGATTCAAAATCAAGGAGGCCCTCAAGATAAGTAGATATAGTGCACCTGATTATTCAAAAAGGTTTAGGAAGTAAAAAATCACATCAGATCTGAAGAAATTCTCAAGACCATCAGACCTAATCAAGTTCATAAGCTGTTGAATATATTGGAGAAACAATACATGAGAAAACCTAATCCTATAATATTTTATAGTAAAATCATATAATATAGGTACAAAAGAAGCTATGAATAAAAAGAAGTAATTTCCATTACTGGATAAAAATTTGAAAGCCTGTGATTTGGATGTATAACTAGTTACATTAGTAGAGTTTGAATTTTGTGTATATAACCAATTATTTAAGAGGTGATTTTTAAATAGATTTTATAAGCACTTACTAGGGGATTATAGTATGGGTGTATAACCAATTGCTGTTTTAACTATCCATTTCCCAAGTGGTTAATCCATTATGGTGAATCCAACCAATAATATAAGGAGTAGGTCTTTAAGGATAAACCTTAAAAATAATTATATGTGTTCTTTTTATGGTTTTATCTACAAGAATGCGAGTAAGGGTGAGATAATCCTTACAAAGTTGATCGAGACGTTAACTAGCCACATGTGTTTTTTTAAAGGGAGTCACTCATTAATGGAAAAGAGATTACTGATTCACCCTACCCTTATCTAGGATCTAAGTGGTCCTTTAGCACTTTAATTGGTACTAGATATATGGTTCCCTTTGAGTGATATATGATTTTTTAGGATAGTTATTATAAATTATGTGAATAGTAGCAGTGTTTCAAATTTTAATAGTAATAACTATCATGTTCAGAGGAATAAGATGATACCCTATCTCTTATAATTTCTCCTATAAGTGAGTGATGATACAATAATGGGTTTTCCACTCATCATCAAGGAAGAAACTTTGAAATTTTTTGGTAAGATAAGCATATATAATTATGGTATGGCTCAAACTTCAATTTTTATATCCCTTTTAGAAAAGGTCTACATAAAAGTAATAATACATCAAAACACTAAAGAAATATGTTAAAGATTAAGAAGTGGGTATGAAGGTATTTTTAATGTAAGAGATGAAAATATACATGTTTGTTAGAGCATTTTTGAAGATATAAAAATTATAGAAGATGAGAATATTGATAACTACATCACCAGGGTGAATGAGATAGTGAAGAATATCTGAGATTTTGATGAGAATATGGATTATACTACCATTGAAAGTAATTTTATGAAAAATTTACTAGATATATTTGATTACAAGTTTTTATATTTTAAGGATATATAAAATATGCTACAAGATGAATGTCATAATATTTTTAAATAATATAAAAAGATAAAGGAACTAAATTTCATAAAGAAAGAAATGGTTAAGATATATTTTGATGTCAAGAGAAAAGTTAAGGTCATAAATGAATAATTTTTAGATTCATGTCATTTTGATGAGGATGGTGATGATGAATACTTAAATAATATTATTTCATTTCTTTTAAAAAGATTAACTATATTCAAGTAGAATGGAATAGAAAAATAATTACTAAACTGCTAGAATTGTGATGGAATGACACAGTTTTCCCATGAATTTCCAAAAAACATGGAAGCTAATATTGAGTCATATGAGGAAGATAATAACTCCAAAAAATAGAAAATGGATAATAAGAAGATTCATTCTAATAGTAAGAGCAAAAAAATTATTTATAAAGTATAGAAAACTTAAATGTTTATCAAGTATATCTTTAGAAGATGAAGTAAATTTCATTTCTATTATTGAAAAAGGATTTTATTATTAAACTGGTGATGATGATGGAGAAGTGAGGTCAGAGTGGTAATGGATACATAAATTTAATTTGGAATCATCCTTTAAGAAAAATATATAACTCAAAAATAGAAGATAAAATATGGGAAAAAATAAAAATGTTTACTATTGAAAAGGAGTAGTATGAGAGAAAAGGAATGTTTTTTTCTTTATGTTATTAAGAAGAAAATATTTAAAGTGGATGAGTATGAGAAGATAATAAGTTATCTTGAAGATAAATTGGATCAAAAATAGAAATATTTATCTAAGACAGAAACTGTTTGTTAAGTATCCCAAAATGAGTTAATGAAAAGTAGAGTGGTATTTTCTAAAGCCAATAAGATTAAAGAAGAATATTATTAAGATATTGATAAGAAAGGTCTAATGAAACAAGGTAATTATAAATCTTATTAGTTTCAAAATAGTTTTTTTATTTCTACTAGTTAAGGAGTTAAAAGAAAATATGATAATTCTTGTACGAAGAAAAAATAAGAATAATTCCACATCAAAATTAGGGTAGATCATAGAAAGGAGATCACTACATGTTACGAAAAAGAAAGACCAAACTAATGTAAGATAACCCCAACATAATTTTTGATAGATTCACTGTTAAGGTGAAAGGCTGTAATTGATAGGTTATTTACACTTCTATGGATGGTATGGAAACAAATCCCACTTTTCATAGAATAAAATTCTATTTCTAGGGATGTAACATAATCCAAGGTAGATTTATTGTAATAAAATAAGGACAAAATCACAAATAAGACAATCCATGAAAAAGAGAACATCACAATTTTCCACTAAAAAAAGTTTTGAATGATTAGAATAAATTTTTGGAAGATGTTCAAAAGATGGTCATAGGATTGATATATGAATTACTAGGATATTTAGAGAGTTTCTCTATACTAATAATTTGATGAAAGTTTATAAATAAAATTTTTTCAGGTCAAATTCTACTGAGGATTGAAAAAGACTTGTGAGAAACTCAAATAGCATGAGATTGTTAAGAAAAAATGCCTAATAATATGTCATAATCAATTGGATGTAGCCAAAAAAATCAAGAAAACTAATACAATTGAAATTAATAATGGAATGGAAGTGATTTCACAAGAATAGGTGAAAGTTCATGAGAAACTACCTAAAAATTAATAAATAAAAATTAAATAAATATAATGAGAAAGTTTTTGTCAGTTTGGAAATTGAATAAATGATTATATGATAATACGACCATTCCATGAATAGTTCATGAAAAGGATAATGACATCAAAGGGTAATTATTAATTCTACTCATTTGTGGTTAATAAAACTAGTTCACATAATGAATAAGTTCATAAAGAAAAGGTGTATCAATTATATATTAAGACTATTGATAAGAAAATAAGTGATGATGTCTGAAGAAAATATTATCCTTGGTTGAGAGGAAACTCTCAATATCAATGTTATTAGTGAAACATGTAGGGAATTTAAGGAGAGGAATGAAGATATCACTTCTGGACAACAAAGAAGATGTTATTCATGGAGTATCTTAATTTATATGTGGTAAAAGAAATGAATTCATCCCTTAAGGGGGAGAAAAATTGATATGGATTCCAATTAAATATAGATAATTAGGTAAAAAATCATGATCACAATCCTTATATTTTATTGTATCAAATATGTTTAGAAAGGTGGATTTTTGGTTGATGAAAATATTAGAAAAAGGGTGAGTAACAAAGATTAAAACCTGAAATTTTTTATTTTTTTGTTATGGTGTGTAGGATTAAATGATTCCTGATAAATATATTTTTACACATCCCCTAATTTTGATAAATCATAAAATTTGATCATTTTATAACATGATTATATGTTAATGAAAACAACATTTTAATGGTTAAATCCATCTTATTTTCAGCATCGGGTTTTCCTATATAGACTTAGAGTGTACTAAATAATGGATCTTTAATAAGAAAAACATGCAGTGACATCATTCTCCCCAAAATAAGTAACTTTATGATTATAAATCAAATAGGTGGAATATGAATCTATTTTCAACATTTTTGAAATAATCTTTATGTTATGAGAAGACCCCTACATTGTCTTTGTATTTATTGTCAGTAAGTGGGAGAAAGGGAAGAAGAAAACATATTGATATAGGATGTTTTTGGTGGTATTGAAATAAAAATAAAAAGTGAGAGATTTTTGTTTCCATTGGATGTATTATATATTTTTTGTTAATATGAAAGACTATATTTTGTTAATAACATGTCAATATGTGTTTATTGAGTAGCTATGGAGTTTTAGAGGTAGTTTCATATGAAGGTGAATGTTTTTGAGGCTAATTATTAGAGTATCATTACATGAAAATATTTATGTAAAATGTAAAATAAAATTCATGAGATGAATTTTTATCATTAGTAATTCCTTGATCAAATTCAAATAGGTTTCAGATTGATTTGAGAAAATCTTAGAATCACTGTCCTAGAAATAGAGTTTAGGAAAATGGAAAAGGAATTTATCATATGCATAAGTTATTATGGATAGTTTTTTGGAGTTATAAAAATAGTAAAATTAATTTATCTTATATTTAATACATTTTATCTACAAAGATAATGTTTGGTGACATGGAAATGCCAATTTTCCTATGCATAAGAGATTTAAGTCATGCGTAGGAGATTTGTGTCGGCTGTAGGAAATTTGTACATGTTTAATATTTAATAAGACCATAAAATATTCTTTCCATATACAATATATTTGATCCATCACATGATATTTGAGTTTTCTTCATTTCTATAAATGATCATCCCATAAAACCTTTTGAGATTCCCATAATAAATGTGTCTTTTATGTAATTGAGTTTTGGTGTAGTTTGTATAATATTTTCTTAATAAACATATATGATGATTAATGTGTTATTATTCATTGAAATATAGAAAAGTATCGGTGGATGAAGGTTCAAAGGTTTAAAAAAATTTGGAATTGTTTTTTAGATATTTGAGTAGGTCTCAAAAAGAATGAGAAAGGCCTTGGATTAAATTTAGTGAAGTCTATAATTTAAGTATTTAGTTCGGAATTTCACAAAATCAGGAGTTTCTATAACATAATGCATTTTTAGTAATTCAAAAATATTTTTATATTTCTCATATTTTTATATAAATTTAAAATTATTTCCATATGAATTTAGGTAGTTTCGTATAACATAATATCTTAGAGAATATTATGGAGTCTGCTAGGTGAAATATTGAGTTTCTAGAATTTATTTTTGATGAAGAAGAAAATAATTCAGATTATTCTTTACACTATTCTATAATTGATAAAAAATAAAAATGGTTGTTATGATTCTTTCCGAGACCAAAGGTGTAACAAATCCCATTGTAGGCCATTTTTCATGTAAATTGGGAAGAATATTCTCACCATACCTTGGTAATGATCATTTTATATGAGATTTAACCTATAGGAAATGATGTGTTGAATCAAACTATGAATTATAATTGATTAATATTTTAAGATTATGTACACACTACAAGTAGGAGTGGAACATCACATTGTTTGAGTCTATGCATACATGTTAGAAAAATTTATTGAATTAAAAGATTGGATTTCATGGAAAATAAAACAGAAAAAACTATATTATTTGACTGATTTAAATGAAGATATTGACTGAATTTTGAATTTATAAAATCATAGGGATTTAAATAAGTAATAATATATGATTTAAGGTTAGAATATAAGACATTTTTATTTTAAAGTAGTAGGAAGACCAATGTGTTTGGTTTACGACAAATGGAAAAATCATGGGAGAATTTGTTTGATCACCTTTTAAGGAGTCTATCAACAAAATATTGTAAAGAGGAATATAGTTAGAAAATATCTTCATGGTTTGGAAAAATACTATTTCATACTGCTTTGATTTATGGAGTTTCCATAAATAAAATGTATCACCTCAACCCTAACCATTACCCTGTAAAGAGATAAGGCTACATTATCCTTAGGTGATATCCCCTAGACACCAAGGATGAAAATAAATTCCAAAGGCATACTAAATCATTATGGGATTATTTTTATTTTAAACGTAAAACATATTATTAATAAAATAAAAAAACAAAACCAATACTATATGATTAATTAAATGGAAAAAATAAAACTCAAAATACAATAAATAAATAATATTATAGTAGCATCAAAAAGCAATATAAGATACCCAACCAAAAACTAAAATATATCCTGATGTGGAAGAACAATGTCTCACCACTATGATCAATCCACCTTAACATCATATAGACCCAACTAATTTTCCATGAATTTATAATCATGATGATCCACTAGAGAAATAAGAGGCCTTTTCTTTACCTATGTTAGGATAAAAAATATTTGCATACCGAAAGATGGTACATATATAGTGGGTGAGTATAAAATCAAGTAATAAATCCCCAATATTCAACCCAAATCATGCCACTAGGTCAAAAACAGGTTACTTCATAGTTAAAAAAATAAATAATAAAATTATAGTAATTACAAATTAGTTTACTAAATTAATTAAATTAAACTAAAAAAGTAAAAATAGTTTATCCATTTATTACACTTGGAATACCCATTCCACAATATCATCACATACCCATGCATTCCATGAAAGAACCAATACTCATTAGCGGTAACTCATCCATCCACAATGCTGGTCATATGTGATAATGCTCTCTATGCCCTAAGAGAGAGTAGGTACGAAGTCCAAATCAATAAGGCCATGTGCAATGTAAATCAACACAAACCATTATATATATGAAATATTTTCATTTTTAAAATTCCTTTGTAAGGCCAATAGTTATTTTAGTCATTTTATCAAACACGTAAAATGTGTTAACTAAGTGTATACAATTTAAATCATGAAACCAAATGTTTTTTTCCAATATCATTAAAAAAATTGTTATTAGAATCATAAAAAAGAGGGTTATCTAACAAGAATGTATAATGGGTTTTATTTGAAAATCACAAGAAACTATTTTGAAATATAATACTTTATGTTTTAGAGATAATAGAGAGAAAGAGAGAAGGCACCTACTTCAAAACATATCTCATTCAACATGATGAATAAATTCATGATCATTGTAATATGGCATCACTTTATTATTCCTTAGAAAAATCAAAAAAATAATATTTATCAATGTGAACAATCCAATATATTACAACATAGAAACCTTGATCTATGGTTCTGATGAAATAAAAAAAGAGTGGATCTTGAAAGGAGAGAAGAATATGGAGAGGATGAGGATCTTTAATTTAAATTATAAGAACAAAAACACATTTAATTATTCAAATAGGGCTCTGTACAGTCACTAAAATCATTTAATGAAAATATGGGTCCGAGAGCCTAGGATAAGGAAGAAATAATGAGAGTTTTTGGGTGAGTATCCAAGTTAAAATATAATTTTTGGATTTAATTAATGTCATCACATGGTTAGACTCTATGAATTTTAAAATCATGAACCAACTATGAAATTCAACTTTATCCAAAAAACATAAAGTCACATGGTATTGCCACATGGTTTGGGTAAACCATGAACCAACTGTGTACCATCCTAGAAAACCCCCCTCCTCATTGCATGATTACCTAGGGAATCCACACAGTTTTCCGCCAACCATGATCTCGCCACACACCCCCACAAATCCATCTAAAACATTTCATAAAAAACTAGAAACTCCATAAAACTAATCCCAATAAATACATTGATAAAAACTAAACATTAAAACAACTATAACATCAAATTGAGGGTGTTATATATTCTCTACCATGGGATTTTTATCCCTCGATGTATAAGGATTGGTAGTGCTTTATAAGGCATATGATCATTACTCCAATATCATTATCTCATGTTACCATGTTTCCTCTTAAGAGTTACCATGTTTCCACAATACTGAAACTAAAGGAATACATTTACCACAGACTACTTCATCATGTATTTCTATGATATGAACTGGTTCTTGAATTAATGTGGCATCTAGTTGAAAATAAACACGATCTCTTCAAATCAAATGGAAAATATTAGGTTGGTATATCTTCAATTGTGATACACGAATGAAATTTGAACCAAACTAAACCCTAGAATTACATTTAACCAATATAAAAAATACACAAATTAGTTAAAGTATCTCAAATATTCCACCATACTTAGGATAAAAATTTTCTTACTTACCAAACTGATGTTTCCCAAACCTTAGAGTTACATTCATGAATACATGATCTCCCACCATAAAGGATAATGAGAGATAACAATGATCAACATAAATTTTCTAATGGATTTAAATAAAAACCACACTTTTCAAGATCATCTAAATATTTTTAATCGTTTCATGAACAATTTTAGGGTAAATAAGCTAATTTTTCAATTTTTTACCTAATAAAATGTAGAAAAACCTAGAATACTATAAAATGACTTGAATATGAACATATGTATCATGGTATGAAAACTATTATTATAAAAAAACTATATTAAAGAAAATGATCCTCTCATGAGCCACCAAAATCCATAATAAATGCTCTGAACAAGTCATATAATTTTTTGGGTGATTCATTCTAAGTAACAATCTATTTAAGGATGATACTCTGTGTTTTTGGTATTTTGGGTACCCAAATCTTGTTTAAGAGATCTCCAAAACTGAGATGTAAATCTAGGATCTTATTCAACTATGTTCTAAACAAGTATTTCATGAAATTTTATCACTTCCTAAAAATAGATATTTTTAAAGACTTATACTATATTGTATTCACTAATCAAAATGAAGTGGAATTATTTTATCAGTCAGTCCACAATAACCCATATTGAATTATACTTTATAATATTTCATGATAAACTAATGATAAAGTCCATAACGATTTGTTCCGATTTCCTTATTGGTATAGGTAATGATTGGAACGTACAAAATAGTCATTGATGCTCATCCATAACCAAATGACATGTGAGGAATTTAATAAAATAATCAACCAATTTTTATTTCATAGATTACCAACAAAATTGGTCCTTTGAGCCTTGTAAATATATTGGATGCCCGGTTGTATCACCTACTTAGAGTGGTAATAATAAAAAATAATCGTTTCCTAAAAAGATGGGGGAATGAATATTCAATCATGAAAATAAAACACCAAATTTTCATCCTGTTTCCATTGATAAATGGTCTCCCCACCATTTAGTTTTGTGATAATAGTAAGGAAATAGAGATTCGATCATTGAGAATATTTGACCTGATCAACCAATTTAAGAAAAAGAGTTACTAGAAAGAAGATTATGGATTTATTATTCCTTGTGAAATTCAAATGAATATAAACAATCGTACTCATCAATTTAAAATTATCATGATATTATCTATCTAGTTGGTTATATGAATTTTAGCTTAAAACATCCAATGTATAATTTCCATTTCTAGGTGTGTAAACCAAATCAAATTCAAACAACTAGATATATTATTTATTGTATTTATTTCAATTTCAAATCCATTTGTAGAAATAGGTGTTTCAATATTTTAGGATCTATGAGATTAGTGAACTTCTCACTAAGGTAATAATAACACCATGCTTTCAAATCATGAAATTCTATAACTAATTCCACGTCATGGGGATAGATAATTATTTTCATTAATTAAAAACTATCAGGATCCATATAAAACATCATGAGCTCATTTCATAAAAACACCAATGAGTCCAGAACAAGATGCATGATAATAGACAACATAACCTTTCATTGGCTTAGTAAAGATTTGAATTTCTATTGATTTTAGCCTATAATTAAGCTCCAAAAAGAATTTATGACAATCATTAACCCACTATAATATAGTGCGGTTTCTCATTAACACTAAAATAGTAGTTTTATGATCCAAGAAGTCATGAATGAAGCATAAATAGTTATATGATTAGACCAGAAACCTTTGTATCTCAAATATTTTCTTTAAATATTTCCTAGAGATGACATCATCTATAACAACCCAGCCTTAAAAATTAAATAATTTAGTGTAATTGGACAAAAATTCACTTTATTTCATTTATAAATATATTTTAGGATTAGATTTTTAGGGAATTAGGTTATAAATATTACCTAAGAAAACCATAAATTACAATGTGGACACTTATACTCAGTATCCAATTTTCACAAAAAATAAAACTTTCAAAATTAAACATGTTTTATTTTAATTACTAATCTCCATTAATTTAAACTTGACTTCTTATTTGTCTTAAGAATTATTAAAACCAATGATTTATTTTGAAACATGCGATGAACACAAAAATATCAGCAATGGACATAAAAATAAATATTAAAACCTATTAGTCTATTTTAAATCCACAAAATAATAAAAATAGTTTTTATTTAACATGATAATTTTTTTTCTTAATAATATTCATTTAATTACACATGAAATCATCATTCCTTCCCAACATATTTTTTCAAACACTTTATAAAAAATCATAAATGAAAAATCATAAACACGAAGTTTTTTTTATAAAAAATTAGAACCCATGAAAAAACTTTCTTAAAAACATAACATTTTACCCAAAAATTATATAATAATTTCTTCAAAACAAATTATAGTTATAATACATTTTTAAATCAAATGATTTCCATGAAAAATCATAATAATTCATAGAAAATTCATAGAGGTTTGTTAGAAAATTATCTTCATAAAATAATTACAATAACCCTTACAATTAGAATAACCATATGGTTATCATCCAATATAATTATCTAGAGAACATAATCATTACCCAATGCATTGAAAGGATACAATGGACCCACCAATCCTCGATTTATAACATAACCACCTATCCTTAGTTTAGAAATGAACCACCCATTGTTAGTTTATAACAGATATACACATCCTTATAAAAAATGTGGAAGGACCATATAACAAATAAAACGTTTTATGATTGAATATTTGCATCGAAAAACTCTTGAAAATCTATTTTAAACTCATATGAAAAACAGTTTCATATATGAAAATACCCTTTCCATAAAAAAGGAATTTTCAAAACTAAAAGGACCAAAATAAGGGAAGGAGGTAATTTCTTTGAATAAATAAAGTAATCTTATAAAGTCTTCCAAATATTAAACAATGGTTATGGGGGTGGTAAAATCCCTTAACACCATAATGTTACTAAAAAATATTCCTTTTCCCTATATAAAAATTTCAAAATGTTTCATATAAATTTTCTTTTTTTGAAAATATTTTAATGTGTTATAAAATTTCATTGATAATTATTTTATGTACAAAAAATTAAATTCGTAAATATAATTTTAATAATATGAACATGGGATAAAATTATTTAGAAAATAAATCTTTAAAACATTCAAGATAAGGCTTCATGTTAAAGTTTCCCTTATAAAAAAACATAAAAATATTCAGTTTCTTAAAAAATTGTAAAAAAAGATTAATATAGTAAAAAATTATTTTTATCAACCATTTAAGCATAAATAATAATATTATTGAAACATTTAGAATAATATGGACATTTAATAATATGAATTTGAAGGGAAAAATTAAAATAATATTTGTAAAAGAAAGACCCATACCTCGAGTTCGACTTGTCACACATGTTATTTATCCCCCTGAATAAAAACATTATGATGTTTATTTAATTTCTTAAGAAATATTTTCACGTTAATTTTTACTTTAATTTTATTTAATACCATGTTATATTAAATTTCTTAATTAATCAAGTTTACATTAGACATTTTGATGATATTCAACTCATATATCCAAAATATTTTTTGTAGGATGAATATGGTCACTAGTAATTATTCCATAATATCTAGAATAATAATAATGAAATACTTAATTTTTTTATCAATCATACTTTTAAAACCAACCATGAAATATGTTCAAGAAAAATGAATTACATTATAATTATGGAGACGGTAGGTCGTATGTACGCATGAATAATGTTTCCGTTTTTCAACGATCATTATGGAAAGAAGGTAAGTATTATTTTATTTTTAAAAAATAATAATTATATCATTAATAACATATAATTTATTCAAAAAAAAGTAATATATATTATCCATGTGATGTGGTGATGAAATATTGATCACATTAATTTGTGGAGGTGGTCGTGTACACATACACAAAAATGATGTTTTCATTTTTCAGTGAATAAAAAGTTAAGAAAATAGATGAAATGTCACTTATGAATAATTATAATTATTTAATTAATTTCACACACAGAAACAAATATATATATATATTTAAGAACCCGGTTTTTGCTGAGAAAGACTTTTTAATATTCTTGATAATATTCCAGAGCAGTGCCTTCAGACGGCGTGCGATTCCGAGCTCCGGAGTGGCTGGAATTAAATTTTCAGTGCGTTCACACTGGGAACGCCAAATAAATGGTATAACTTCTAAACGGAGTTCCGGATCAGGGATCCGAGTGTATGGATGGGTCTGGAATGGGGTGTTTACCCTATGAGTGACATAAAACTTGTCGGCGCGGGACGTTTGGACCCCTCGCCCGCTTCTGGAATGTTAAACGGATTAAATAAATTAATTTATTCGTTTGATGGAGAAATGCTAGTATCTCTTAAACGGTGGCTCGGATTGGAAAACCGAGAGCACTGTTGAGTTCGGAGCATGCCGTTTACCCTAGGAGGGGTATAAGTTTCGCGGGCGCGGGCCGTTTGTAAAAAAATGGCCCCAGGGGCGTTTTCGTAATTTAGCGGCTTCAGATGTTAAATTTTATAACTTTTGAACGGGGTATCAGATTAATATTCCAAGACTGCCGTTGCGCTCGGAGCATCGTGTTTACCCCAGGGGAGGCTTAACCTCGACCCTGCTAAGGGTTCGTGTTCGGGCCGACGGGCGGGTGGTTAAGCGTTTTCTATTTAAACGCTTAACACACCCCTTCCTCTTCTTTTTCCCCACCTGGACAGCCGTAGGAGGAAGCCTCCCCTATCCTCCTCCATCTCCGATGAGGTAGCTCCGACAAGGTGCGGCGCGGCGGAGGACTCCCCGTGAAGCTCCGGGCATCGCCCAAGAGGTAGGAGGTTGCGTTGCGTTTTCATTTCCGAACTGCCCTTTGAATTCAAATTTAGGCATCGATTCAATGTTTGATCTTCGAAAAATGCCCGTATATGCGTACTACTTTTTCTGTTCTTCCCATCGCTTCTTTAGGATCAAAAATCCGAGTTCGGACATAGTCACAAACTCCCGCCGAAGTTTGCGGGTTTTGGGATTTCGTGGCGGCAGCGTGGTGGTCCGGGGAGCTCCGGGGCGGCGCGGCTTCGGTTCCAGGTGGCGGCGCGACGAGCAGGCGGTGGCGCGGCGCTTCTGTTGGACGAGTGGCCAGCAGACGCAGCCGGCTTCAGGGCGACGGCGAGGCGGCTCCCGGGCGGCGCCGACGTAGCGCGAAGCGGAGGAGAGGCTGCGGGGTGCGCGACCCCGCGTGCGGCGACCGCGACCCGCATAACGCGGGTCGCTGCGGAAAGGGGGAGACCGGCTTTGACGGCCGGTCGGTGGCGACAGGCCGCGGCCACCTGGCCGCGGCGGCTTGAACCGGACCCGCGGCCGGGCAGCGGGCCGGCTGTGGGCGGACCGGCCGGTCCGGGCCGGTCCGACCCAAGGGAGTGGCCCTTTGAATGTCCGACGTCCGTAGCTTTCGCTACGGGCGTCCGTTTTGCGTGCTGTCAGCGACAGCGCGGACCTTGCGTCGAGGGGAATACTTTGAGGTGGTTTCGGGAATTTTTAATTCCCGAAATGAGGGGCCACGGTGGCGCGACACGTCTTTAAGTTGTTTGTCGTTTTCTGGGGGAAACTTGTTTTGGGCGGCGCGGACGCATCAGACGTCCGTTTTGAGCGCCATCAGTTGCGTTGGGACCCTGGCGCCGGGGCATAGTTTTCCAGGGTGGTTTCGGGCGTTGAATCTGAAGTTGTGGTGCGGGCCCCACGACTCGTCTTTTGAGCTGCGTGCAGCTTTTAGCGACTTTTTCCTCGAACGTCTGTTCGGGGCATGCGAGCAGTCGATGTTGGGTGTTTTTCCGAGGGCATCGCGTTGGCCCAGTCTTCCCGCTGTAATTCGGCACGATGGTGCGGGCCCCGCCAGGGCCGTTTCGGGAGTTGACGGTGATTTCCAGCTTTATCACCGGGTGACCGTTTTGGACAAGTGAGTAGTCCATTTCGTGTACTTTTTCGTGAGGATCGCAACGATGCGATCCGTTCATTGAGTTTCGGGACCGAGATACGGGTCCCACGTGGCACCGCTCGTGTGCGGTGCATCGGGATGCATCTTTTTCTCTGGATACCCGTTCCACGCAAGCAGTCAATTTGACGTGCTTTTTCGAGAGGATTGCGTTGGTGCAGTTCGCCCGACCTTTTTCGGGGATGTGGTGTGGGTCCCACCTGACCCGGCTACGGTGAATAGTGCCATTTTCACCGGGTGTCCGTTTTGGGCGATTGAGTACTCAATCCCGTGTGTTTTTCCAAGGTGATCGCAGTGGCGTGATCCGTTGGTTCAGTTTCAGGATCTTGGGGTGGGCCCCACACGAGTTTGGTTACGGTGAATAATACCTTTTTCACCGGTTGACCGTTTTAGGCGAGTAAGTAGTCTATCTCGCGTGTTTTTCCGGGAGGATTACAACGGTGCGATCCGTTTGGCTGTGCGGAGCCTCTTGCGCAATCTTGTTAAATGTGGAGGTATGAAGGGTGCCCCGGTGGTGGTTCGCCCTGCCATATTTGTAGCGGACCATTGGCGTGTGATCGCGCACTCTTAGGATAGTGATATAAATGATTCACAAGATGTGGTTAGCCGTGCCTGGGCCTTTGAGGTGGAGTTGTTATGTCACGCCTTCGCGTTGACATGGGGTGCCGTGTGCACGATAGCCTATGGGCTGGAACGAGGTATACTCTGGGAGTATACAGGAGCGCTTGGAGGTACGTGTGGTTTTTACCTGAGATGTTCGTGCGCCTGGTTGGGGTTGACTTGGGGCCACACGTCGTGTGGGCCCCATGTGCGTGCCGTGTTCTGCCTTACGTACTTTGACCTCTCGCGGCGTAGAGGGTCCCTCTGTGTGTTTGTTTGACCAGCAGGGTAGAGTTCTTCCCCTAGCTCTGTGCTCGTTTGTTGACTAGCATGGTTGAGTGGTCTCCCCCTGGTTTCGTTCTTGATGGATTGGCCGGTAGCGGTGCTAGTGAAACCCAATGCTGGAGCAGACGCTGAACCTCTTTTGGGAGAGAGTTGTTCTAGAGTTGAGTGGTTGTGAGATACCCACTCCGTGTTCGGCTGGCCAGTGTTGTACCCTCCTGTAGAGATGGCCAGAGAAGTTCTGATTTTTACCCTCCAGCGGGGCTGGGCAGTGGGTTACTCATCGACTTCCTTGGGCTTACCCTCCAGCAGGGCTGGGCAGTGGGTTGCTCACTGACTTCTAGGGTTTACCCTCCAGTAGAGACTGGGCAGTGGGTCACCCGACGCTATTAGGGTCTACCCTTCAGCAGAGACTAGGTAGTGGGTCACCCGACGACCTCTCAGCAGGGCTGGGCAGTGGGTCACCCGTAGTCTAGTTCCAGGTCTACCCACCACCAAGGCTGGGCAGTGGGTCACCTGTCGACTTATTCCAGGTCTACCCTCCAGCGGGGCTGGGCAGTGGGTCGCCTGATGATGTAATTAGGTTTACCTCCCAGCGGGACTGGGCAGTGGGTCGCCTGATGATGTATTAGGGTTTACCCTCCAGCAGGGCTGGGCAGTGGGTCACCCGATATCTGGTTATGGTTTACCCTCCAGCGAGGATGGGTAGTGGGTCGCCTGACGATGTATTATGGTTTACCCTCCAGCATGGTTGGGCAGTGGGTCACCCGATATCATATTATGAATTACCCTCCAGCAGGGCTGGGCAGTGGGACATTCGTTGACATTCCAGGCTCATTCCTTACGACTAGGCTAGTCTGTGGCTTACCTCCGTGATTACCAGAGCGGGACCCTTGGTTATACGGGTCAGTGTTGTGACAGCTTGACTTTGAGGAGACCTCTCAACCGCAGGGCAGTGACGAGGCGTGGTTTGACTTTCCCTAGAACTCTCAAGTATGAGGGGCGCTTTCCCCACCGAGACGCGTTCTTGTGACGCGATCTAAAACCGTGCGGGCGAGTCAGTGCCGCCCAAAGTGGATAGTGTCAAGGTGCGGTGATTGAGCCCCTTGGCTTGCGGTTCAGGGCAGACGTGCGGGATGCTGGGCATCAGTGATGGTGTTTCTTTTTGGACTGTCGGCGACTCATTTTCTTGGGCTGAGCTACGGGACGGAGATCCCCTTACGACGTTGTTCGGGCTTTTCTACAGAGCATATGGATTTGTATATACCATGTTTCGAGTACCCACTCCTTGGGTTTTGGCTACTCTCCTTCCAGGAGAGGCGAAGATGCGCGGGGTATGCCACGTGCTTTCCACGTCTAGCTTCTCATGGTTGGATGAGTCTACTCTCCGGCTATAGGTAGCGAAGACTCGACGAGAAGTTCATCTTATCACCATTTCCAGCTTCTTGTGTCTGGACGAGTCTACTTCCTTTCTTTTTTTGGGTTGAGCTGGACTCTCTGTTGAGCTGTTACTCTTTCTGCACCCTTGGTTGTACTCCTTTCTATTCCTTGTTCGCTCTACTGCTCACCCTTCGGTACCTCCTTTGTTGCTCCATCGAGCCTTCGAGGTATCCTACTGAGTATTTTTATACTCACCCCTGCTTGGGCTTTTCCCGCACTTGGTGTGCCCTTGCAGACGACGGACAGGTGGAGCGTGACTTTAGTGGAGCATAGGAGCTTGGGAGCTTGGACCGCGTGCGGTGGTCGTGGCCGGGTTCCAGGTGGGAGACCCGTCAGCTATTTCTTTTGTTTACCTGTTGCCGGGTTGTGGCACTTTTGGTTGGGCGCGTGTTTTCCCCCTTTCTTTTTCACCTTGTACTTTGTACTGTTTAGAGGTCGATGCACATCTGTGTTTTATTTATATAGCAGTTGTTCTTTTTACTCCGCACTTTTGCATTGAGTGTGCTGCGTGTGTGTGTACAGGTGCTTAGTAAAAGGCCTCCCCGAGTTATTGTGACTTCAGCGCTAGTCGCCAGTCCCTGGCCTATGGAGGCGGGTCTGGGGTAGTTGCGGCTTGAGCCCGGGTAGGGTCGGGTCATGACAAAGTGGTATCAAAGGTGGTTCGTTCCTTGGGGCACTGTTCGGACGTCCCTAACATAAATGGAACTGGTTGGGATTTAGGGCAACAGTGTTAACGTGTCTCGAGAGCGGTTCTCAGGCTAGAGAGTCCAGTGATGGTGCGGCGGCCGACATATCCATTCAC
Organism: Viscum album; assembly: GCA_963277665.1. Classification (NCBI taxonomy): domain Eukaryota; kingdom Viridiplantae; phylum Streptophyta; class Magnoliopsida; order Santalales; family Viscaceae; genus Viscum; species Viscum album. The sequence goes on along the minus strand of OY728121.1, from coordinate 1,068,017,725 downwards.
CAGGACCTTGATAACCCGCTTGTCAACTCGGCATGCTGAGACACTTGTTGCAGGGAAATTGGTTTGGGCATCACATAGGACCGAGTCTTTGACTGTCCTTCTTGAGTCAGCTCCCCATCATTGTTGTTGTGGTATATACATATATGCTCATCTGAACGCGGCACTCCTTGATAATATTTAGGATGTCGCCGCGAAGACAGCCAGCCAGGATACCAGCTTTGGTTCGTGACGACGACCTTGTGAGCTATGAGGCCACAGTCCAGGACCCATCATGCGAGCCCCTTTCTCCGGGTGGGCCGGTAGCAGCACCCCCACCTGTTGAGCAGCAGACAGTTTCAGCAGAGCAGGCTAAGTTTGAGTGTAGGTTGAGCGCGCTCTGTGAGTTCCAGCGGCAGAGACCACTGAGGTTTAGTGGTGAGCCAGACCCTTGGACAGTCGAGGTTTGGCTAGTGGCAGTGGTTAGCCTTTTCAGGCTTGTGCAGACGCCGACATATCCGAGAGTGGCTTTGGCAGCCACCCTTTTTTGTGGAGCAGTTCGGCATTGGTGGAGTCTGGTGACTCAGCTTCTTGACAAGTCGTCGCTTTTGTGGGGCGACTTCCAGTTGTTGTTTCGTGAGGAGTTTTTCCCCTCCTGCTTGCAATCCATTCAGATTCAGGAGCTTCTGCAGTTTCAGTAGGGATGGATGACCGTGGCTGAGTACGCGACTATTTTTGCAGACCGAGCACGCTTTTACCCGGACTTGGTCCATGACGACAACTTCCGAGCGCGGAAGTTTAAGCAGGGTCTCTGCTGAGAGATTCGTGCTATCATAGTACCCTTGGGCATTTCCACATATGCCGGGGTGCTAGAGCAGGCGCTGGTGACAGAGGGCTTCCCGTCATGTTTTGCGGTTGGTAGTGGCAGTGGGCGCGACGGAGCCGGGACGTCTACCGTAGCTAGCAGGTGCCGGAGGATAGAGCCTCGATGCAGGTGGCCTTCCCACTACCGGTTTCGGAGACGTGGTCGTATACCACTATGGTGAAAAGGCGCAGGGCCTCAACCAAGGATGCCTTTCCGTGAGTGGATCCCGGGCCGTGGTCGTACACCACAGTGGTGCCGGAGGGCAACAGGGCAGCCCAGAGAGTGCCGGTGCTATGCTTGTGATGGGCGAGGTCACTTGGCACAAGACTGCCCAACACGAGTTGCTGAGAGCTTCGGGCAGACAGCAGGCGCACCACCACGGTAGAGGCAACGCCGTGATCAGAGTAGTAGCCAGAGAGGTGGTGCTAGCAAAGGAGCGGGATGAGCTGGGGGTGGGGGACGACGTTACGAGATCTCCCCACCACCACTAGGCGGTCCATGTCAGGCTCCAGGAGCTGACGGATGGGACCCCAGGTAGCCGCGAGCTTTGGATTTCTACGATCCTGCAGAGCACGAGATGGTGAGAGGTACCCCTTGCGACTCTTCTACTTTTTGCAGAAGAATTTTTAGGCTCTGAATGTGAAAGGCTTTTCTCCTTGCTCCTTGTTTGAGGTGTTACCAGGGTGACGCAGGGCATCGGGTGTCACCCTGTGTTGGTAAGGAAAATGGCGTGAGACCTTTTCCTTTAGTCGATGGTGTTGACTCCTTCACCTTTTGAGCATGTAAGAGAGCATCGACTATGGAATCTCGTATGACCAGATATCCTTGGGTATTTCACCATATGGATATTCTGAAGGAGGGAATCATCGGGCCTTGTTTCAGGTGCGGGCGGTGATTCCAGTCGCGGCATGCAACGTAGGGGTTTGACCGGGGAGGTGAGCTACCCCCGAGGGCCTTCGGGCCGTTTGAGGCTATGCAAAGGATGGCGAGGTTCCCTACCGCCTTTCCCTAAACCCAAAGTCTGGAGTGGGTGCACGACATCGGCAAGGGCCGACCTCGCGTGAACAGATCAATCCTTTGGTCTGAGTAAGGTGGCACAGAGCTGTGCGTGGGTTCTTCTGGGTATGGGAAAGCCGGGTGTGGGCTTAGTACCCTGTGTTTCTCCCTAGTATTGCTTTTCGGGGACAAAAAGTTTGAAGGAGGGAATGATGTAAGAACCTGGTTTTTGCTAAGAAAGACTTTGGAATATTCTTGATAATATCCCAGAGCAGTGCCTTTAGACGGCGTGCGATTCCGAGCCCCGGAGTGGCCGGAATTAAATTTTCAGTGCGTTCACACTGGGAACGCCAAATAAATGTGATAACTTCTAAACGGAGTTCTGGATCAGGGATCCGAGTGCACGGATGGGTCCGGAATGGGGTGTTTACCCTAGTAACGACATAAAACTTGTCGGCGCGGGACGTTTGGACCCCTCGTCCGCTTCTGGAATGTTAAACGGATTAAATAAATTAATTTATTCGTTTGATGGCGAAATGCTAGTATCTCTTAAACGGTGGCTCGGATTGGAAAACCAAGAGCACCGTTGAGTTCGGAGCATGCCATTTACCCTAGGAGGGGTATACGTTTCGCGGGCGTGGGCCGTTTGTAAAAAAATGCCCCAGGGGCGTTTTCGTAATTTAGCGGCTTCAGACGTTAAATTTTATAACTTTTGAACGGGGTATTGGATTAAAATTCCGAGACCTCCGTTGTGCTCAGAGCATCGTGTTTACCCCAGGGGAGGCTTAACCTCGACCCTGCTGAGGGTTCGGGTTCGGGCCGACGGGCGGGTGGTTAAGCGTTTTCTATTTAAACGCTTAACACACCCCTTCCTCTTCTTTTTCCCCACCTGGACAGTCGTAGGAGGCAGCCTCCCCTCTCCTCCTCCATCTCCTGGGAGGCAGCTCCGGGCATCGCCCAAGAGGTAGGAGGTTGCGTTGCGTTTTCATTTCCGAACCGCCCTTTGAATTCAAATTTAGGCGTCGATTTGATGTTTGATCTTCGAACAACGCCCATATATGCGTAGTACTTTTTCTGTTCTTCGCATCGCTTCTTTCGGATCAAAAATCCGAGTTTGGACATAGTCTCAAACTCCCGCCGAAGTTTGCGGGTTTTGGGATTTCGCGGCGGCAGCGTGGTGGACCAGGGAGCTTCGGGGCGGCGCGACTTCGGTTCCAGGCGACGGCGCGACGAGCAGGCGGTGGCGCGGCGCTTCCGTCGGGCGAGCGGCCAGCGGAGGTGGCCGGCTTTGGGGCGACGGCGAGGCGGCTCCCGGGCGGCGCCGGCGTAGCGCGAAGGGGAGGAGAGGCCGCGGGGTGCGCGACCCCGCGTGCGGCGACCGCAACCCGCGTAACGCGGGTCGCTGCAGAAAGGGGGAGACCTGCTTTGACAGCCGGTCGGTGGCGATAGGCCGCGGCCACCTGGCCGCGGCGGCTTGAACCGGACCCGCGGCCGGGCAGCGGGCCGGCTGTGGGCGGACCGGCCGGTCCGACCCAAGGGAGTGGCCCTTTGAAAGTCTGATGTCCGTAGCTTTCGCTACGGGCGTCCGTTTTGCGCGCCATCAGCGGCAGCGCGGACCTTGCGTCGAGGGGAATACTTTTAGGTGGTTTCGGGAATTTTTAATTCCCGAAACGAGGGGCCACGGAGGCGCGATGCATCTTTATGTGGTCTGTCGTTTTCCGGGGGAAACTTGTTTTGGGCGGTGCAGACGCATCGGACGTCCGTTTTGAGCACCGTTAGTTGCATTGGGACCCTGGTGCCGGGGTGAAGTTTTCCAGGGTGGTTTCGGGTGTTGAAGCCAAAGTTGTGGTGCAGACCCCACGACCCGTCTTTTGATTTGCGTGCAGCTTTTAGCGACTTTTTCCTCGAACGTCCGTTCGGGGCGTGCGAGCAGTCGATGTTGGGTGTTGTTCTGAGGGCATCGCGTTGGCGCAGTCTGCCCGCTGTAATTCGGCGCGATGGTGCGGGCCCCGCGAGGGCCGTTTCGGGAGTTGACGGTGATTTCCAGCTTTATCACCGGGCGACCGTTTTGGACAAGTGAGTAGTCCATTTCGTGTACTTTTTCGAGAGGATCACAACAGTGCGATCCGTTCGTTGAGTTTCGAGACCGGGATGTGGGTCCCATGTGGCACCGCTCGTGTGCGGTGCATCGGGATGCATCTTTTTCTATGGATACCCATTCCACGCAAACAGTCAATTTGACGTGCTTTTTCGAGAGCATTGCGTTGGTGCAGTTCACCCGACCTTTTTCGGGGAGGTGGTGTGGGTCCCACCTGACCCGACTACGGTGAATAGTGCCCTTTTTCACCGGGTGTCCGTTTTGGGCGATTGAGTACTCAATCCCGTGTCTTTTTCCGAGGGGATCACAGTGGCATGATCCGTTGGTTCAGTTTCGGGATCTTGGGGTGGGCCCCACACGAGTTTGGTTACGGTGAATAGTACCTTTTTCACTGGTTGACCGTTTCAGGCGAGTAAGTAGTCTATCTCACGTGTTTTTCCGAGAGGATTACAACGGTGTGATCTGTTTTGATGTGCGGAGCCTCTTGCACGATCTTGTTAAATGTGGAGGTATGAAGGGTGCCCCGGTGGCGGTTCGCCCTGCCATATTTGTAATGGACCATTGGCGTGTGATCGCGCACTCTTGGGATAGTGATATAAATGATTCACAAGATGTGGTTGGCCGTGCCTGGGCCTTTGAGGTGGAGTTGTTATGTCACACCTTCGCGTTGATGTGGGGTGTCGTCTGCACGATAGCCTATGGGCTGGAACGAGGTACACTCTGGGAGTATACGGGAGCGCTTGGAGGTACGTGTGGTTTGTACCTGAGATGTTCGAGCGCCTGGTTGGGGTTGACTTGGGGCCACACGTCATGTGGGCCCCATGTGCGTTCCGTGTTCTGCCTTACGTACTTTGAACTCTCGCGGCGTAGAGGGTCCCTCTGTCTGTTTGTTTGACCAGCAGGGTGGAGTTCTTCCCCTGGCTCTGTGCTCGTTTGTTGACCAGTAGGGTAGAGTGGTCTCCCCTGGTTTCGTTCTCGATGGATTGGCCGGTAGCAGTGCTAGTGACACCCAATGCTGGAGTAGACGCTGAACCTCTTTTGGGAGAGAGTTGTTCTGGAGTTGAGTGGTTGTGCGATACCCACTCCGTGTTCGGTTGGCCAGTGTTGTACCCTCCTGTAGAGATGGCCGGAGCAGTTCTGAGTTTTACCCTCCAGCGGGGCTAGGCAGTGGGTTACTCATCGACTTCCTCGGGCTTACCCTCCAGCAGGGTTGGGCTGTGGGTTGCTCACTGACTTCTAGGGTTTACCCTCCAGCAGAGACTGGGCAGTGGGTCACCCGACGACCTATTAGGGTTTACCCTCCAGTAGAGACTGGGCAGTGGGTCACCCGACGCTATTAGGGTCTACCCTCCAGCAGAGACTGGGTAGTGGGTCACCCGACGACCTCTTAGGGTCTACCCTCCAGTAGGGCTGGGCAGTGGGTCACCTGTCGTCTAGTTCCAGGTCTACCCACCAGCAAGGCTGGGCAGTGGGTTGCCTGTCGACTTATTCCAGGTCTACCCTCCAGCGGGGCTGGGCAGTGGGTCGCCTGATGATGTAATTTGGTTTACCCTCCAGCGGGGCTGGGTAGTGGGTCGCGTGATGATGTATTAGGGTTTACCCTTCAGCAGGGCTGGGCAGTGGGTCACCCGATATCTGGTTATGGTTTACCCTCCAGCGGGGCTGGGCAGTGGGTCGCCTGACAATGTATTATGGTTTACCCTCCAGCAGGGCTGGGCAGTGGGTCACCTGATATCATATTATGAATTACCCTCTAGAAGGGCTGGGAAGTGGGACACTCGTTTACATTCCAGTCTTAGTCCTTACGACTAGGCTAGTCTGTGGCTTACCTCCATGATTACCAGAACAGGACCCTTGGTTATACAGTTCAGTGTTGTGACAACTTGACTTTGAGGAGACCTCTCGACCGCAGGGCAGTGATGAGGTGTGGTTTGACTTTCCCTAGAACTCTCAAGTATGAGGGGTGCTTTCCCCACCGAGACGCGTTCTTGTGACGTGATCTAAAACCGTGCGAGCGAGTCAGTGCCGCCCAAAGCGGATAGTGTCAAGGTGCGGTGATTGAGCCCCTTGGCTTGCGGTTCAGGGCAGACGTGCGAGATGCTGGGCATCGATGATGGTGTTTCTTTTTGGACTGTTGGCGACTCATTTTCTTGGGCTGAGCTACGGGACGGAGATCCCCTTACGACGTTGTTCGGGCTTCTCGACAGAGCATATGGATTTGTATATACCATGTTTCGCGTACCCACTCCTTGGGTTTTGGCTACTCTCCTTCCAGGAGAGGCGAAGACGCGCGTGGTATGCCACGTGATTTCCGCGTCTAGCTTCTCGTGGTTGGATGAGTCTACTCTCCGACTATAGGTAGCAAAGACTCGACGAGAAGTTCATCTTCTCACCATTTCCAGCTTCTTGTGTCTGGACGAGTCTACTTCCTTTCTTTTGTTGGGTTGAGCTGGACTCTCTGTTGAGCTGTTACTCTTTCTGCACCCTTGGTTGTACTCCTTTCTATTCCTTGTTCGCTCTACTGGTCACCCTTCGGTACCTCCTTTGTTTCTCCCTCGAGCCTTCGGGGTATCCTACTGAGTATTTTTATACTCACCCATGCTTGGGCTTTTCCCGCACTTGGTGTGCCCTTGCAGACGACAGACAGGTGGAGCGTGACTTCAGTGGAGCATAGGAGCTTGGGAGCTTGGACCGCGTGCGGTGGTCGTGGCTGGGTTCCAGGTGGGAGACCCGTCAGCTGTTTCTTTTGTTTACCTGTTGCCGGGTTGTTAGAGTTTATATTTTGAAAAAAAATGGAAAAGATACAGTGAACCTTAAATTTCTTGGAGAAATGAAAATATATTTGTTTAATAAAACAATTTCTTGAAGATGATTTGAATAATCAATAAGCTGTCAAAACCATTTGAACTAGATTTTACAATAATAGTGATAATAAAATAATCTATAAGGAAAAATAAGGTTTTGAAATATTTATTTCCTTATATATTGATATATAATCCTTAATCTGTTTAAAATATTATCATTTAAACATTAAATGAATTATTAAAAGGAAAATAATCCATAATGGTAAAGACAATTCTATATAAATATTATAAAACTCTAATAAAAAAAACTCATTATATCTCAATCAATTTAAGTGTTATCCAATACCCCCATAATTATAAACATAATTATCTCTGATATATGAACCTTTTTTTTGTTATAGTGTATTTTTAACATAAGATCCAATAATATCCTAACCTCTAAAGTTTTCTAAATCCTATAATGATACCAATTATAATAGCCCAACCATAAACATTACATAATCTAGTATCATTGTAAAAAAATTCAAGTTCTTGAATTCCTGAAGATATTTTAGGTTTATAGCGTTAGATAAATTGGTAGTAACCCTTTCACAACAAACCCATAAATTAAAAAGGGGGCACTTTTACTTACTAACCATTTTTTCATAAAATATAAAATTACTAATATGAAAAATGTTTTCTTTTCATGACTAATATTCATGACTTTAAAATTTACTTCTTCATTGTTAATAACCATCCTTAAACCCTATAAAAAAGTTTTTAAAACATGAGAGGAGAACAAAAATCCTAGTAAGGGATATAAAAATAAATATAGAAACCCATTAGTCTATTTTAAAACTACGAAATCATAAAAAATAGTTTTTGTTTAACCTAATAAGTTTTTATCTTAAAAATAATTATTTACCTAAACATGAAATTATCATTTTTACCCAAATTATTTCATAAAAAACATTATTATAAATCATAAAGGAAAAATCATAAACATGAGGGTTTTTTAGTAAAACATGTAAACCCAATAAAATAATGTATTGAAAATATTTATTTTTATCCAAAAAGGGAATTATTATTGCTTTAAAACAAATGATATTTAACTTACCTTATGAAATCAAACAATTTAAATTAAAAATCATAATAATGAATAGAAAAGTCATGTAGCTTCCTTGGGACATCATTTTCATTGAACGATTACAAGAACCATTAAAATTTATTTAACCATATGGTCAACTTCCAATATAATTTTTTGGAGAACATAATCATTACCCAATGCATTGGAGGGATATAAATAAACCACCCATCCATGGTTTATAATATGACCACCCATCCTTGGTATATAATGGAACCACCTAACCTTGATTTATTACCAAACCATCAATCATCATAAAAACATTCCACAGAAAATATGATGGATAAAACATTTTATGATTTATTTTATCATCAGAAAACTCTTTAAAATATATTTTAAATCCATTTGCAAAACAATTTGGGATATTAAAATACCAATTACATTAAAAAAACCATTTAAAAAAAATTAAATACATATAACATGGGAATTAGGGTTTTTCTTTAAAGGAAGCAAATAATATTGCAAATAAATAAAAATATGAAATTATGTTTCTAGCAGTGAGAAAATTCATTGATGCCATATATGTTAAAATAAAACATTCATTTTATCATTTTTAAAGAAATTTACAATATTGTCAAAAATGATTTATATTTAAAAACCATTGAAAGAAACATAATATTTTCTTTGTAATTATTTTATATCCATATGAATTCATCCATAAAATAATTTTAAGAATATTGATATGGAATAAAAATATTAAGAAAATAAATCTCCAAAACATTCACAAGGAGGTTTTATTTTAAAGTATCTCTTACAAAAAACCTCAAAAATATTCTTTTTTTAAACATTATAAATAAATTTAAATATAGTATAAAATTAAATTTAACAAAAAATATATCATAAATAATAATTTTCTTTAAATATGTAGAATAACATGGATGTGGAAGATAAAGAGTTGGAAGGGAAACTTTAAAAGAGGATATTTTCAAAGAACATCCCTAACCTTGTGCCTGGCTCATCAGGTATGTTCTTTATCTTCCTGGAAAAAAATTATGATTATTTTTTAATTTATTAATATCTTATTAAAGTTAATTATTATTTTTATATTATTTTAATACCGTCTTATATTAAATTAATAAATCGATTAAGTTCATGTCATACGTTTTGATGATATTCATTTCATATGTCTGAAATTACTTTGGTAGGTCAATTATGGTAAAGAGGATAGTATTCCATCATATATGAAATATTAATAATTACATAATTATTATTTTTATAGGTCAATTATAATTTAAAAACCTACCATAAAATATAGTTAATAAAATAAATTATGTTTCAATAATGGAGACAGTGGACTATAAATACACATGAGTAACATTTTGATTTTTTAAATATCATTTTGGAAAGAATGTAAGTATTATTTTATTTTAAATATTTATAATTATATAATTAATAACATATTATTTCTTTAAATTAACTTATATATATCATCCTTGTGATGTGGTGATGAAAAGTTGATCATATTGCCTCATGGAGGTGGTAGTACACACGTATACAAGAACTACATTATCATTTTTCAGTGAATGAAAATGTATTAAAATAGATTGTATATTAATTATATATAGTGACAAATAAGTCATTAAAATCATATATATACATTAAATCCATCATTATAACCATATTTGAGAGGAGGTCATGGAAAAAAATTACATCTGTTCACGAGGTGGTAGTCTGCCAATCACACAAATGATGGGTTCATTTGATATTTTATGGAAGAGGAGATGGTTATAGGTAATAACATAAAAATAAAAACATCTATGTATATGGATAATAATAGTGTTATTTTTTTATTAAGTTTGAAGAAGTTTTTCAAAGGTATAAGAATAAATAAAACATAATTGATTCATTAAGAACAATACATATTCATCGGACAACATATTAAGGTTTAGAATAATAGTTTTCCTAGGATTGTTCTATTATCAAACAAAGTATTATAATATGTGGGTTTGTATTTGAGGAAGTTATTTTTTTAAGTTGTGGATAATCCAAAATGTTTTATAAGAGTGAAGAAAAGGGGAGAGGAGGTTACCGTTTATAAGAGAGGGGAGGTGCACTTGTAAAATTTCTTAATGTATTAAATTAATATAAATTAATTGTCATATTAAAATGGATAAAAATGATAATATTTTAATATAAGATGGGGATTATTTTAAATATTCTCATAAAATAAAATTTCTACAAGTATATATTATATTTTTAACATTATTTTTTTGGTTTCACTACATGTTAACCCTTATAAAATTTATGATGATATTAATGTTTTTTACTCTTTAATGGTGAAAATAGACACTCTAAAAAGATATTTGGTCCATAAATGGACCATAGTTGATATTAAAAACTATATAAATTTAAATTCTATGAATATAATATTTTTAGGATTTTTAAATCATTCATTAAAATACAATTTATTATAAAATATCATTAATGTTATCTTTGAAACTATCCATTTTAGTTGACTTTGAAAATATCATAAAAGAAAAATAATTCAAAAAAAATCATTCAAAAAATCCCTATAATGTTATATTTATCTATAGAATTATTGGAATAAAATAATTCATTCAAATTATTTTTCTTTTTATATTTTTAAAATCATTTATTATATTTTCATTTCAATTAATACAATACTGTACCGATATTGTGTAATCATTAAAATTAAATTCATTTCTAAGTATAGAAATGTTTTCATACCAAATTCATGTATAAAATTAATAAAAAAATACAATAATTGTATTATGTTTAATAAAAAATAACTAATTAATTTTTAAAAATAATATAAAATAAAATAATGTTTTTTAAATACTTGAAATGAAAATAAAGTTTTCAATAAAAACCATTATTTTCATCATTCATTGAAAAATCAGAATTTTCAAAAAATTATCAAAATTTCACTATAACATTATTTTGGAATGAAGATTTTAAAAATCATATAATTTTTATCAAATAAAATTTATAATAGTTTTATAGTTAATTATAATATTTTCTCACAAAAATTAATAAATAACTTTTTGATGGAAACGTACTTATGAAGAATAAAATGACTTTAATAAAAATTTAGTGTTTTTTCCTCAAAATTAATCAATAAATTTGAATGGACTTAGGACCTTATATATATATATTATAATTCAATTAATACTATTCATTCCTACTGATTTAATAGCTATGTTTTAACCATCATATTTAAATAATAATATTTCATGGTTCATTTAAGCTCAGAGTTTCATATCATGTACATTATCAAACATATTATTTATTTTAATGTATATAGATATTAAATAATATTTATTTTTAGGGTTTACTAATACGCAATTCTGATAAATTACATGCCTAAGGAAGAAATCATCTTATATTGAAAAATCACATTTAGATTTTTTTATATAATTTGTGATCTAACAATGTCATAAACACAATCACTAATAGTTCTTATTGGTATTTTTCAGATAGAGAATACACCTGAATGTCATCTAAAAATTCTAAAATTTAGGTGTATAAGAATCTTTGAAATAAATGATTCTTCAATTCTAATAAAATTCATGGTTCCTTTGTTAAACCAAATGGCATGACTATATATTCATATTATCCATAAAATCTTCTAAAATATATCTTTAAAATATCTTACTTCATATGCTGGAGTTTGTGATACTCAGATCATATATAAATTGTGGAGATCCATTGGTTACATTTTTATTGATCAAAAAAATCATCAATTTATTTAAGATGATATATATTTTTTTATCATAACCTAATTTAGTTTACGGTAATCAACCCAGAGTTATAAAAAACTATCCACCTTCTTTACAAAGATAATTAGAGTATCTCAAGGTGATGTACTCAGTGTAATGAAAGATTTAATTTTCAATTCCTCCAACAAGACCTTTCTTTCCCTTAATTTCATTGGTGAAATTCTATATGATGGGATTGAAATATGGTTTTCCCCAAAAGGAGATTGATCAAAAATTACACTTCACTTTAAGGTGGAAATATAGATAAATTTTTAGGAAATACGTCCAGATGCCGATCTAAAATGGTTGGAAAATATCTAGTCTCAATTATTTCATTAGTCGTAAAAGTGGATACATTCAATTAATAAGAACCAGTTCCAACTATCATTACTAAAATTTCCTGATTCTCTAATATTCACATCCCAATATCCATTAAAGAGATGTATTATTCCATATAGAGATGTATAATTCAACCATCACACATAACGATCGATATGCTCCTTGAATATAACTAACTAATACATTCCCATGATTAAATCAAATAAATCCATTTCCAGAAAAAAAAATAACAAAGAAACTAGACTCCATTGACTATTATAAAACAATATGCACAACTAAATCCTCTACAGTCTCACTCCTAAAGTGGTGTCTGGATACTCATCACATATGGAATCATATTGATATGAAACAGCATTTTAAAATCACATGGGAAGAAATAAATGAGTGTGATAAAATAGTATAAAATAGGAATATCATTAGAATTTAGTTAATAATAATGGAACTTCTTATAGTGAAAATACCTGATTAATCCTCCATGATCATCTACTCTACAATTTAAAAATATTGTACGCATTCTTTCATGTTCTTCAATTCCCCTCTGCAGTTGTATTGTCTGAGGATTTGGGAATTTTTGTAATCACTATAGCTTTCTTGGATTTGAGGAAGAGAACTATTCTAATGTTATCAGCTAGTAAAAGCATTATATTTCTCATACACATTAGAGTTATTCCCAATAACTAACTTTAGATAGTTAGGGAAATAAAATCTAAGATTTTCCATCAGAATAAATTTATGTAACCCTTTTAGTGGTACAATAAAATCTCACATATTATGATTTAATGAACAAAATAGAAAACATCCTAACTTGTTATTGGCGTATGGAGGAAAGGAAACCAATCCATTGTATTTATTACTTGATTCTCTACCTCTATAGATGTAGGTGTACCTCTTCCACTTGTTCCCAAAACTAGAGTTCCCACTTGTACCCATAATGTCGAATGTGATTCCTCCTTTATGATCCACAATAAGATCCCATATCACCACTATCTCCCTATTAATCATGTCTTTATAATAAATAATGTAGGTCACAACTATCTTAGATTATATTTTTTGTCATAATCCATACTCAAATATACATACCTTCAAGTACTCTCTAGAAACCACCAATCAAGTAAAATTGACTATGTTAAGAAACATAGCCTCATATTTCATCACATATATATTTTCTTGAATAAGACTAAAGAAATACATCATTATGGTTATCTTAAAGGTGTATGGTGATAATTTCTTGTAAAAAATATCTTCAAATCCCTCCCATGTAAGACGTTGGTGGAATTTATCGTGGAAATTGATAATGTATATTGATGACTTCAAATTTTTATCATCCAGGTTTCAAAGGAAATTGATTATTTAGTTCATTATTCTAATATACACTTCTTCTTTTTTAGATCTCGAATCGATGGAAAATATTAGATGATTTTATTTTTGAAACTCCATAGAATGATCCACATATCATGATTTTTTATTTTGATTTATTTTATCAACATATTTAAATTATTATATAATGATATGAATAATCTATTGTATCAACTATGGTGTAGGTGTATTCACTTTATCTATGAACACTTATTATAGTTTTCAAATTCATATTACCTATTCCATTTATCTATTGTCAAAACAAAAGCAGCACTTAGTCACTGTATAGCTAGTAAACTGAATGCATAGGGTATACTAAATCATCCAAATCAATAATCACTGCAAATAGCTTATAATAATCATCAAATATAATATGGGAAATGAAATACTAGTGGTATGTACCATTATTTATGGATGGTACTCAACAATCATCAACTAAACTCATGATGATGAGGTACCAATAATCCTATAGGTTTATAAAAACACATTTTTATACCTGTTCCACCCTATTAAATATTTTTTTCATAAATAGGGTAACTAAATATTTTTATGCTATAAATTTCATATTAAAACATCTCCTATATATTTTATGCCACCCCAATATAATAGACTAACCAAAATGATACTAATTATAACATCCCGACCCTAACTATTGGCATGGAAAGATATGAGGTGACCATAACCATAGGTGACATCCCCTAGACAATGAATGATTGAAATAAATTCAAAGGGATTATAAAATCATTGGGGGATGATTTTCCATTTTAACCTATAAAAATTATCAATAAAACTATAAAAACAAACAAAATAATACTATATGATGCATGAGATATAACGAATAAAACCCAAAATATAATAACCAAACATTATCAGATTATTATAAAAAATAAAACAATAAAACAACCCAAAAATTATAAACAACATGATGTAGTGAAACATATGTGGCACCACTCCAACCCCTCCACTTGAACACCACCAAGCTCCAACAACCATTCCCATACTATAGAATCATGATGCCCCATTAATGAAATAAGATACTTTTCCTTTACCTATGTTATGATAAACAATTATTTCATACACACCAAGGTGTGTATATATGGGGAGAGTATACAAACCATTAGGAAATCTGCAAGAGACTTCCCAACTCATACTAATAGGATAAGAACAAGTTAGATCCCAGTTCAAAATATTAAAACAAAAATGAGAGGAAATAAAAAGTAGTTTACAAAATTAATTCAATTAAACTGAAGGACTAGAAACTCTTCATCGATTTATTCCACTTTGGTGTACCCATTACAAGTTATCACATAAGAAAACACCCACGCATTCCATGACATTCCCAAAACTCATGAGTGATAAATCATCCATTCAAAAATCCAGTCAATGGTGATAATTCCATCTATGTCCCAAGCAGCAAAAAGTACTAAACATGAATCACAAGGCCCCATAAAATGGAAATAAACAAATTTAATTCAATATAATAAAATTTATCATTCTAAAAATCTATTTCTAAAGCTATCATTTCTTTTAGTCATTTTATTAATTATGTTATATAAATTAAGTTAATAAGGAAAATTTAAATCGTGAAACCAAAGGGGTTTTCCAAAAACTTATAAAAGTATGAGGTTTTTCCAGAATAATAAAACAAATATGGTTTTATAATAAGAAATAATATATGTTTTTCCTTGATAATAACAAGAAAAAACTTAAAAATATTATCCTGTAAGTTCTAGAATGAGTATAGAGAAAGAGATAAGTCACCTACCTCATAATGGATCTCATTCAACCTGATGAATAAAGTAATTATATAGATTATATGGACCCCCATTTCTATTCATTAAACATATCCCAAAAATAATTTTTCAAAAAAATATGGATCCAATTGATCTAGTCATAGAAAACTGAATCTAAGGTTCTGTTCAAAAGAAAAAAAGGAAGATCTAGAGAAGAGAGAAGAATAAGGAGTGGATGGGGCTCTTACCTTCAATATCCTAGATAAAACACACTTTGATCCATTGAAATTAAGATCTTTAGAGAGTATAGTTTACAAAATTTTTTGACCAAAATATGAGGGTCAAGAGTCTATGTCAATGAAGAAATAATGAGCATTTCTGGGTGATTATCGCGGTTAAAAGATACTTTTTTGGATTAAATTAATGATGTTTCATAATAGGGATACACATTTTAGAAAACCAAAAAAAAACTCTACAAATCACCACCATCAATAAAATTTAGCATCGCATGGTTTGACCACATGGTTTGGAAAAACCATTCAGCAACCATGTGCTATCCAAGTAAACCCCTCTCCTCCTTGTACAAAACCTAGGGAAGTTTCATAATTTTCCTTATTAGTTCTAAAATTTCAAACTGCTAAAAATCCCTCAAAAACATTTCAAAACCAACTAGAAACTCCCCAAGATTAATCATAATCAATCTGTTCTCTAAAATAGACAATAAAACAACAATTAACTCACACCGGGGGTGTAACATAAAATATTAATAAAAATAATCACAATATTATAATACTAATATATAATATGTAAGTTAAAAGAAATCGATGGTTATTGAGAATTATGAGATAATTTTGAGAGCCCTAATAAAAAACTATATAAATGGAAGAAGAAGTATCCATAGATGGAGAGGTTATCAGGATAAGAATACATGGTGAACCAAAGCATTCATGAATGTTGAGGAAGATCCAGATCACACAGGAACTAGAGGAAGTATCAAGAGAAGTAGAACAGATCAATACTTTTGGGTGTACAATATCATGGAGAAATGTAATCAAGAAAACTTGATCTTTTATGTTCGTATTATAAGATCAACTCAAATATGTGAATAACTATCTTGGAAGAAGAATGAGGTCTTTCAATTTCTAGACAAAAAATGGACTGTTTTTTATTTGGTTTTCTAACTTGTCACTGAAGTGGAATTTGAAATTTGGATGTATAACCAGTTGTTGAATAGTATATTTGTGAATAGTGTGTATAACTAGTCATTTGAGGATTTTAATTTGGGGGTATAAATTTTTTTTATTATAACATCTTATGTCTATAGTGGTTAATTTTTGGTCGGGTGTCTAACCAATACAATAAAAAGTGGGTATTTATGACCAAGCCTTGTAAAGACTTATATGCATCCTTTAATGATTTTATTTGAATACAAGTGAGTAAGGGAGATATAATCAGTGGAGAGTTCATTGAAACCATAACTATTTATAGATTTTGGGTCGCAAGGGAGCAACATAGTAAATGAAAAAGATATCACATATTCAACCCTCCCCCTTTTAGTGATCCAACCAGTCCTTAGGCACTTTGACATTGTTCATTATCAAATATTGAGGTGGAAGGCTGATGTTCATATTGTCCTATTGAAATTAATATCATGGTATAAGAACTAATAATGTGGGGAAATATCACATATTATGGTGAGAAGATATCTTAGGGCATACCCAAGATATTATTCACAAACAAGTCCAGAAGGAGGATCATGAATATCTAGAGGGATCTTGTATAATCTACGTTGAACCCCTACTTTGAGAGATTGTGATCTTTTGAGGAATGTGGGCATCAACCCTACACTAAGGATTTCAGTGGAGTAAAATCAAATAGTGTAGTTGTAAATTCAAGAATAATCTCTCCTCATCTATTTTTAATAAAATTTCAACACTAGTTATAAACTTGTGTATCATACTTGACTCAAATACAGTAACGGGTAGGATACCACATTGGAGATGAAACTTGCAGAAAATAATTTTACTTTTATTCCTTTTCATTTATATTACATAAAAGTATGTTTTAAATTGAAGGATAGTGTATTTTTACCTTAAAATGTCACAAAAGGTTAATTTCAAAAGCAAATTGTCATAAATATACCACTGATTCAACACCCCCTTTCCAGTGGTACATTAATCACCATATGATCCTTATTCGGGCAGAGTATTTAAAATTATTTTGGAATACAATTTAATAATACACAAAAGTATGGGTAGAAAGGGTGAATTATCTAAATTATGGGGGATATGATTCGTTCTTGTGTACTCAACATTAATTGTTTTTCAAGGATCACTTATCATTAGTGGAGTTTTTTTATAATTATAGTTATACATAAATGATTTATATAGATCCTTTTTATGTATTGTAAATATGACCATTTCTATCACCATTAGGTTGGGTTGAGGAATTTTAATAAACTATAGTTAGATCTATATTGTTAGAATAGATGAAAGAGTGAGTTAATTTAATTTGAGAGCATATGGTTTCAGGTTAGAATTTGAAAAGTTATTTTGATGACCATAGAATATTACATTTTTTATGTGATGTTTGGGATAACTTGTTATTCAGAGTGTCAAAAATTTTTTATTATGAAGGATGGGGACCCAAAAGAATTCGATGTAAGGTATATGAGAACTTTTGATATTTTCAATTAGATTGGTGAAGTAATTTATCAATTGGAATTGAAAAATTGTTATGATACATTTCATAATGTATTTAATACTTTATAGTAAAATAAATAATTTTCAGATGGGTCACAAGACATGAATTTATAAGTGGTTGAGATAGATCCAAATGTTTCTCTTCTGAAAATACATATTTGAATTGTGTAATTGGGAGAACATATTCCCCTAGGATGAAGAATCCTTTTGGTGTGAGTCTTATGGAAAATTTGACTAACACATGAGAATAATTTGGGTAGAGAATTCACAAAAGGTAGTTGTGTATGGATATTATTTATGGTGAACCAATCTGATGAATTTTTGAGGATAAAAAGTCCTAATATGAGGAGAATTTCAGTTTTTAGTTTATTGAATGAAGTGATTTTTTATTTCAATTTATTTATTAAAATGAGTTAGAAATATATTTATGAATAGAATTGTGTTTTTTCAATTAACCGTAGTTTACCTCATGTGATTTAAGGTGTTATTATTTTTTGGTCAGAATATTTAATTAAAGAACACTAATTTAATAATTTTATGGTTTGAAATAAGGATTTAGGAGTTAATATTGGAATTATAGAATTAATTAATTGAGAATTAATTATGATTATATCTTAGAATTTAAAATTTTAAAAGTTTTGGATTAAATTTTGGTATGAATTGTAGATATTTATTATTTTTAAATAAGATAATTTAAAGAATAAATATTTAATATTACATGGATTGGATTTGTGTTGTTTGTGGATAATTTTATTAAAATAAACATCCCCTATCAGAGGTAGAGGTGAACCAATCACCACTTTATATCTGGTGTGGATACCTCACCAAACATATGGAATTTTTTATTAGAGGCATAAAAATCCTGAGAAAGATAACCTTGATGGACTGTAGTATTCAATGTGGATAATATTGTGGTGTCACATGGTCTATTATAACTTATATACCCAATGGGTATATTGGAAATGTTATAATGGTAATATAACCCATTATTATAAATAATTAATATAATATAAATCATATATTAAACGTTTATACTAAATATTTATCATGTCTTAGATAAATAAATAATTATAATAAATAAAAAGATAATTAGTCATTGTATAAGAAATTATTTATATTCAAGAAAAAATTTTGTTTAAGAAGTACTATTATTTTTATTAGAAAGTTAAATTTCAAACATTTAGAGATTAAATTATATGGAATCGATTTCATTTTTTAAACTAGGGCATCAAAATTAGGTATTATGGCCAATTTTATTTTTGGTGAAAAAATAAGTATACACTTTTCTAATTAAGGAGGATTAAATACTCCATTATAAAGGAGTCTATTTTGAGAAGGGGTGAATCCATCAATGTAAGTATCTACCGTTTATCTATATTTTTCAATTACCCTATTATATAAACTCTTTATAAATCTCATTATACATTATAATTATTCACCATTAACATCATTATTCTTCTATAAAAATGATCTTTATATAATATAGCTCTACACAATTATATATTCATTATCAAAACATGTTCTTTCTTGGGAATGTTCAACCAAAAACATGAACAAAGCTATATTATCTTCGACCTAAATGTGTATCAAAAATAAAATAATGATAATATCTGATATTAATGAATTAATTATTTTCGGATTATGGTTATTGAATGGTGGAACTAAGAAAATTATCATTCCAAATGTTCTAGTTACAATTAATAAAATCACCTGAAATGCACACACTGTTAATTAAATTCTTGATAACCGAACATGTATCTTACATTAAATAAACATGGGGATATATAAATATTTATAAAAACACTATTAAAATACCCTCAAAAATTTTAGAATATGTAACATTTTATCAAATAATCATTATCAACATCTCCACATAGAAACTAATATGAAAAAATGAAAACTACCAGCATCTGATGGTGAAAATCAAAATATAAAAAATATATATGTAATAAATTTTTATAATTTATTAGTATGAAAGGTAATATACATGAATAAGGTTTTTAAAAAATAATTAACATGAATATGTTTATTATATATGGAGGTTAAAGTGAATTCACATGATTCTAAAGTAAAAAAAGTGTGTTCTCTTGCAATCTCTCTTCAAAATTGAGATTGTATATATCTAAATTTATAATAGGGAAAATTTTATAATTTTAATCTCTAAATATAAATTTATTTTATTATCATATATTTGTTTTTATATTTTACATTTATTCTTATCATTTACCTTCTCATTGATTCATTATTCATACAAAAATATGTTTATATGTGGAAATTTCTTTATCACATATTTTTTATTCAGAGTATTTATACTATATGCATATGTTATTTATAACGTTTCATGTATTTATTATCTATTATTATATGTAATTATATGATTTATTATTTTAGTTTGATTACTTAGAAAGGTTTGAATGGAATCTTTTATCTCTCTTCCACCATGTTTCACACTGAGTCATTTTATCTTACTATTTTCTTCATTTTTTTTAACAAAGCATCCTTTAAATGTTTTTACAATTATTTAACTAAATTTTAATTAATTTATATTTTTAGGCCATTTATTTTTAAATTATTTATTTCTAAAAAATATAAAAATGAAAAGTATGTTTCTTCTTATTTTCAAAAAATTTTAATTATCTTATTCTATAATGGTTTCCTTCTATTTACATATCCTTAAATGTATATTATATTTCATTAGGGAGTTGTTTTAATGAATTTATTAACTTTATTTATATAGATAGTTTATTTATATATCAATAAAATATTTTTTATAACTCATTTTGTTTTTACAGTTTAATTATGTTATGTTTAAATGGATTTATTTCATATTCATGTGGAACACATATATATGGTTTATAATTATGTTATGGGTGGACCTAAAATTATATAAACATAAAATGCATTGGGTCAAGGTTATATATCACAAGATATTATGTTAGGGGACATGTGTGGATATCTTAGTCCACTATGTTATGGGACATGTTTCTATACTATATTATAATTTTTTTGGAAGTAATCCTTGATATATGATATGATTTCCTAGGATTATACTTATGTAACATTCTTATGCCACATTTATTAAACTATAAAAAAATCCTTATGTTACGATTCATGGTTTTTTTTGATTCAAATTTCATTATGAATAATTTAATTATGTTCATATACCTTTATTTTGTTCTCATACCAACATTTTTATGGTATCCTCACACATGATCTTCATCAAGGTCACTTATGTTGTTCCAATTTATATCTCATATGTCTCACCCCTTACTGATAATCTTAGCTCTCCCTTTTATTATGTTTCTATTCCCTTTTTAATGAAGAAGAATATAACATATGATATGTCTATAAGGGTGTAAATAATTATTCATATCTGGATGGCATGTACACTATCTTGTAAAATAATAATTTTTTTGTGGATAATATCCAATAAAACAAAACCTTTGGGTTATGAGGTGTAATTTATTTATTAATTATAAAAGATAATTACGTAAACTAAGAAAACAAGTATGTCTATTATAGTAGGGTTATATCTAATTATTGGATAAAAATTAATGGAAAAATTTTAAATAAAATAAAAAATAGGGGGTTTAAAATATTAAGATTTAATTAATGAAAAAAGGAATGTAAAAATAAAGGAATAAATTAAAGAAAAAAAGGGGATGAGATGATGGATGTAGAATGAGGTGATGAACAATAATGGGGATGAAAAGTGATGGCAGAGAAAATTTATGATATAGTTATCCAGGAGGGAGGAGACTATAGGGAGGAACCACAATGAGAGAGTGTGTAGCGATAGGAATTCGGCATGATGATGGGGGGATCAGGTAGGTAAATCATGTAGGGGAATGGATATTTTTTTTTAGAAAATACCAATTATGGTTTTTAACAAACCATCATTAATTAAAAAATTTGGTGGTGATTTTATAAAAAACATAATTATATTTAGGTTTTAAAAGTTGTTTTTAAGAGCACCACTGAAAAATAGTGAAAGGATAATAAAATAAAGTTTCAAAAAATATTTATAAACAACTGCTAAAAATTAATCACTATTTATATAATTTATTTTAGTATTTATAAGATATATGAATTTTTATATTTGAATTAACTTCATATAAACCATGGTGTGGTCACTTGTCACTATTACATGGGGAGAATGGTAAACAATTGACTTTCATAAACCATGGATGTTAAATATCTTCTTTTATAGTTTCTACTCATTTCCATAATATAGAATTAACATATGTTTCACACCATGGCATGATATTCTTCATTCCATGGTATAGTTTCCTATAAGATATAATATGTTATTCAATCCAGAAAAATGACTAATTTCATAACTCACACCATATAGTATCCCCAATTCACCCAGAGATATTTCAAAATGTAATTGTTAAATATAATATGAACCATAACATTTTTTATTTTTCCAATACATTTTGTAAAATAACTCTCTTTATTTTCCTTCTAAAAATCAATTAACTATATCGTATTGTCTTTCAGCATTCCCTATTTCATCATAAAAATTCACATAAATTCCTATCCTGGACATGATTTATGCTTATCCCATTTTATAAAGTGATTTTATAGAAGTTCCTTCTTGAAATTTCATGAACCATGGTTTTTTATTTTTCATGGTTGACAGTAGTTTCACTAAATATTTTTAGAGAACCACGATCAATTTCTCTAAGAATTTAGATCATTTCCCCATAACCATGAGGTAGTTTCCCTAATATGATTAAGTCATTTATGGTGTGTTTTCTATTTTTAATACTAAAGATCCTATTACTTCCTTGAATAATCATAATAATCAAGCAAATTTTCGATAATATTAATATGATATTTTTCCTCATAATTTTCCTTATTTTTCAACAATGACATCATAGAAGCACATACATGTATGTTTTCTAACACGCATGGGATGATCTATTAAGTTGAGAATAAAAACATAAGTAATATGAAAAATCCAAATGAATAACCGAAATAAGTGAAAATTAAATAGCGTATCTATAATAACACTCTCCAATACACAAAAAAATAGAATTGTTGCTTATTATAACATCTTGACCCATCTCACTGAGTCTGTAACCAAATCAGGACATTTCAAAGTGGTATCAAAGACGTTTATTTGTCTTACTATTTGGGATATGGTATATAGGAGATAATAAATGTAAAAACATGGGATACAAATTATGGTTGTACCTAGATATCACCAACATCAACCAAAATATAGTTTTCAAGGAGTCTAAGATGATGTTATTTCATTTGAATGTTACAAATGAGTTGATTAGTACTAATTATTATGTTTTGGATGCAATGATTTCTTTTTTTCCTCTTGGTGTCCATGTATCTTATTAAGAATACAGTTTCACATGACATGTGCATTATTGTGTGGGGTTTTTATAATTATTTTAATAAATATAATAGGTTTTGTTTATTTAAAATGCTAACAATAACTTATTTGGTGTTTCTTAAATAACTTATTTTTGGAATTATACTTAATAGAACTAGATTGATACATTTTTTCTTGATACAAGTTATATATGGAAAATTTTGTTCATAATCATATGAATGTGTTTCTAATCCTCAAGAGGGTAGTCCAATGTGTGGATTCCTAGTGAGGATTAATACCCTAGAGTGGGTAGTTGACATGGGTATGTGATTATTGATATGCATAAGAACCCTAGAGTGGGTGTATTGACCCATGAGGGACCATATAATAATTGAGATGTGGGAGTGGATATTACACTGTGAGTTTTGATAATGTGGGATGTGGATTATAGTCTATGTGAGAGATACAAGTAATGTTGAGATGTGTACTAGGATATTAGTGAGTCGAGTTCCATTATTGAGTAGAAGGGTGGTTTCCTGTTATTATTAAAAACAAGTTGAATAGTATGAGGGTATACTATGAGATGGGTTATACAAGGCTTGTGAGTTCCCCAGGATGTGGAAAGAAAGTGTATGTGCTTCATGATATATATATGACACACATGTGGTGTGTGATTATTTATTTGATTAGGAATGGAGATACCATACATATTGTGAATGTGAAAGCATGGGTAATGAATATTTTTTGATAGGGATGACATTCATGTGATGCATGATTAGTTGATTAATTAGATGAGTGAGCATATAATTGATTAGATGTACCTCATAGTGGTTTGAGTAGAGTTGTGTAGTAGGGAATCACTAGGGTGTATGCCTTTCTGTTTTGACATGTGAGTAACAATGAGAGTTATTGAGCATCGTTATGTGAGTGGTTAGTTATATGTTCTATTATCCTAGGAAAAAAAGAGTGATATTATTTTAATATAGAGGGTACATGTGTTGTGATGACGAGAGATTAACCTCAAGAAGGTAAGAACTGAGACCAGTTAAGCATAGTCCTCCTCGAAATACATTTGGGACCTATCATGTTTGAGTTTGGGGAAATCTTCATGATTGAGTGATCAAGTTGTTGGAGGTCATGTCACATTCAGGGCGAGCTCATGATGATGGATGAAAAGGAAATATAGTTGAATTTGATTCCTTTTTTTTTTTGTGTTTGAAAAGACTAAATTAGAACTATTATTCATTAATTTGAGATTGATAAAGAGAGTACAACCTTAAGGTATGCATTCATATTTCGATGGGGGTATAAGAATCCCGAATACCAAAAAATTATTGGAGTAGGGTTGTGGGTTTTTGATATATATTATTAAACAATCAGGCATGGGTGTTTTACATATATTATATTATATTGGAAAGGTGTGAGACACCCTATAGAGATGAAGGAATGGAAAATGGCGATGTCCCTTAATTTTATGTTACTTATAAGTCAGAATAGGGTTAGTCTGGGGTGCTCGAACGGGGAGTGTTGGCACATTAGGGTACAACTAGTTTGTGATAATTTTCTTTATAGTGTGATGGTAAATGATTAATGGGGCATGAGGTTAGGGATATGTCACGGTAATCATCTCATTTGAGAGAGAATATTCACTTTTTTTTTTGGAAATTTTGAATATGGTATGATTAGCATTAATCCTCGTGAGATGTTAATGGGTATAGTGTCTATATGTGATGGAAAATAAATTAGAGAGCACCATGGTGATTTGGGAACTAATGTGATGGTATACTACTAGTTAGAAAGGTTAGGGTTCCTAGAAAGTTGGAATGTGAGATCCATTTGGTAATGATAAATTTTTTAAACCATGAGACAAATCCATAGATACTAGGTGTTATGGAGATGGATGAATGGTAAAGTTGGGAATTAGTCATGCTGGGTATCATGGTATCATTGGACCCTAGAGTGGATCATGATATGTAGACCTATTAAAGAAATATGATAAGGGATATTGAGTGTATCCATTAAGCTAATAGTGGGTATCAGTAAGGATCAAACTTTTTGATAAGTGATAAGGGAAATTATTTGGAGAGGACAACATTGTTGGATGGTATTGAGTATGAACCTCATTCAGAGATAATTTTGGTGAGAATCAGGTATGATGTAGTTAGTAAACCCAAGCCAGTTTGGGCTATGGTTGCACATGAGAACTTGAATATAAGTATATGGGTTATAGATGGCAAACATAAATACCTAGTTATGGGTATTAGGTTGTGATATGGATATTGGGACAGTATGTTTTTTAATTAACAATGGAAGTACATTGAAATACATTCTAGAATAATGACCAAGAATCTGTTTTTGGAAAAATATTCCAAGGTATTTGGGTACATAGAATATCAGTTGTTTTGGAATGTAAAATAATATATGCAATGGAATAGGGACTTGTGTTATGGATATGGTTTTAGGAGTGAGACTATATATTATGATGATAATGGTATGATGTTTTTTAGGGTGTGATGTCGAGTGAGTAATGGTATGGTGTAAATAAGTGAAATTTATTTTTTTATGTATGATGTTATTTGATTAGGAATTCATGAATTACATTGAGAATAAGGAATTATCATAAAGTTGATGTAATTAATCTATATTGTGATGAACTAGTTGGCAGGTTATTAGGAATGGTCAGTGCAGTGGGGTTCCAACTTTTTTATTTTACACATGGTTGAGTGAAATGGGTTAGAAGAAAAAAAAAACACATTACTCGAGGAATGGATAGTGTTATTAGGGACTAAAGTGATAGGTGCATGAGATTTTGAGTAGTAGAGATGGCTTGGGTGCAATGTGGATACAACCATAACCGTGAGAGACAGTGAAATTTTTGTGCATTTGGGGATCAATGAACCATATGGTTCATAAAAGATTCATGTGGATAATTATTTTGGAAGATAATCATTATGGTGGGGAGGTTGTAGTAACCCAAATTGATTCATGCTGTTGGATTCTGAAGTATACTAGGTTCCAAAGAGTGAAGAAAAATAATTTCTTTCAATTTTTCATTTTTTATTTAAAATTAGTTCTTGGGAATGCTTTTGAAATTATTAAATAGCGATTTATGAGGTTGTGGACGCCCGGACTAGGGTTTCAGGGTTAAAGAGCTAGGAAAACATAGTATGGTGGATATTGAGGTCCATCATGTACTCATTTTAGTATCAACAAGTACCTAGTGAGGATTTTAGGAGTATATGTGAACTTCTTAGGGCCAATGATTAGAAGAATCCCGACAATGAGTACTTGGCGAGGCGCTAAGTGAAAGATACTAGTGCACTGTGTACCTGGAGGTTTTCGTGTTTGGTTTTGAAAAAATAAGAAAATTTGGTCTTTTTGAAGGAGATATATCCTAAATTCTTAAAATCATAGGATGATTTTTGGCCATACCATATAGAAATATATAGGTAAATCATTAGTTATGATATATGATACCATAACTCTATTGTTTTATTATGATATTTGGTATTATATCATAATGCATCGGTTTACGTGTTATATAAAAAGGTGATATATTTATATTATTCTCTCCCATTGGATATCATTTTAAAATCTATTTCACAATGGTCAAGTGGAGCGTTGCATTTATATTATGAATTCAAGGTAGTATGTGGTATTAAATCATAAGTTATCAATGTATGATTTAATGCATGGGAGAGTCCCAAATGACTACATAAGGGTGTAAAAACCATATATATGTTAAGGTTGGTTCCTACCTAGACTCATTCCAATCCTCCAATCTTGTGATCTCTCTTCTTTTTTCACCCTTTTCCTTCATGAGGTAGTAACATGTCATGGGTGACATTAGGGTTCTTCTCGAGCACTGAGTGATTCAGCCACCCATGTATCCACCATGAATATGGGACATCATTTGGATTCCTCTTAGTGATATTCATCAACCATATATAATGAAGATAAAAACACCATATTCCTTCCATGAATGATTTATGGGTGTTCTTCATTATTTAATTTATTCTTGGTTTTATTTTTTACAAATGGTGATTATAGATCTATGGTTTCTTTATAAATATACTGTTTTTAATGATTGTTGTTAGATCCTAAGAGATCGATCAGTTGTACTAGATCCTTTCCATTCCATTAGATTCTTGAAATCATTTTGTAATATAAAGATATGAATGATTATACAAAAAACTTCCTTGTATCATATATAAAATATGGGATATATCGTAAAACATGACATGTTAATCAAATTGTGATGGATATTATGTTATATGATAACACATTATGTGATTGGGATAGTTGATCATGTTATATGATAATGTATCATATGATTTTTTCCCAAACTAAATTATCTGGTAATGTAATACACACTTAAGATCTAAAAATATGTTATATTGTAACATAATCCATAGTCAGGAACACAATATCACTATGAGATGAGTTAAGATGAATTTTATAAGTCATAGTACACCATATGTGATAATGTAAGATACATTGTCTAGGAAATGACATATGCTATATGATAAAGTAATCTATGCTATCTAGGAAATATGGATTCAATCCTAAGCAAGACCTATATCATAAGTCACATACACACTCAATGTTACCATGTGATGATAAAATTATGTTAAAATCATATCATAAGTTACATTGGATATGTGTGTTGTATTTATCCCTATTAATTGTTGGTTAAACTCACATATTCTCTATATTATAATTTTTTTCACCCTAGGTGCTTGGTTTATGCTACAAAACCTCTCTGAGTCAATGTATATGATATAATTATATCGCTAAGAATGATATACTTATGAAAAAATAATTTTTTTATCAAAATTAAATTAATAATTGAATTATATAATTTATTCATAACATATAAATTATAAGAAATAAATTTTTAGATATTTATAAATTTATAATTTTGTTGTTAAATTGAGTAATTATAAAATGTTTTTAATTAATTAAGTAATTTTTTTATGAAATATACATTAAATAAATATCATTAATAATAAATATTCATATTAATTTTTTTTTTGAATTTTTTTTTTCATTCCTTATAATTTAGAAATAGAATGTTATTATATATTTTAATGATAATTTATGAAGTGTATATGAATTTCAATGCAAGGAACACATATAATGGAGATTATATTTAAACTATGAATTGTTCATAATATTAATTTGAAATGTTAAAATTAAAGGAATTATTTGATAAATTATTTAATCCACATAAAAATGAGTTTTATCTATGTTTAAATAATATAAATATGTGATATTTTGATTATGTAAAATTATTTAAAAAATAAAAATTGGATTGTAAAATTTAGATGATTTAATTAAATATATTTAAATTGAATTCCATATAACAAACAATATGAAATATTTCATATTGGAAATGAATAAAAAGTTTTTATATTCCTTATAAGTCCTTTCTTAAAATTTTAAAAATAAAAAATTTTAGTGGTTAATGTGGGAACCCACAAACATTAATAATCCAAACATGGATAAAAAACATTGCAATAGCCTTCATACAAACTAGAGAATACAAATTTTAAATTCAAATCTACTATAATAACCAAATATCCATTGAGCCATGTACCATCATATAATAGAAAAACATTCTTAGAGATACACATCCTCAATCCATGTGCCTCCATAGTAACTTTTTTGGATGGAGAATCACCATTGATTATCATTATCATCGTTATCAACACGAACACCTCCAAAACAATTATCGCATACTTTTCGGGCACTCTATAAAAAAATAGTAGCAAAATCATTCTCAAAATAATATAAAATAATATCAAGTAACTATAGAATCATATTAGAAGAAAAAACTCTTCTCTCAACACAAAAAACACATAAAATGTGACCATATTCACCATCACTAAGAATCAAAACAACTAAAATAACTATTAAGCACAACACCAGAATCCTGAGAGAGTATCTTCATCACGAGAAATAACAAAGAGATTATATACACCACCAACATCCACATGTCTAACAATAGGGAAACTAAAAATAAAATAAAAATATACACTGATTTATCATCATTGTGGGGAGAAAACAACGATTCACTTTCACCATTTTGAAACCAAATCTGATCGTACCTTTTGGAATACTAATATCCAAGACCAAAGGAATCAATCATGAATTTTTCACAAAATAGATACATAGTCAATGATAGAATGATTTTGTCTTATGGAACACCTTTATAAACTCAATAAGAACATCCCAAGCTACCATGAGAGACCTTGTAGTAGACCAGGATGGGGATCAGTATGAAGGATTAAGAATTATGAGAAGAGAAAAGAAACATACGGCCTTATTAGAGAGCCACAACCATAGGAAATAATAAGTAAAGACAAAATTGGAGGAACGACACCAAATACTGCCACCAGTATAATCCTAAAAAACTAATAATGACATCATGCTAGACTATGGATAGGGTCAACAATTATGATTCTGGTTGCAAGAGTAGCAGTAAAGGCCATGTAGAATCCACAAAATGAGAATGACACACCAGAGGGGAAACTAATAAACAAGTAATAATAACCCAAAATTTGAATGAAATAGAAACATATAATATAAATAAGGATAATAGAGGAGATACATGAAGAGAAATAGAGGCACAATGCAGAAAAAAACACCACCGCACCATCAAAGGAAGTGGTAAGGGAAATACTTCATTTATTTAAAATGTTATTCCATTCATTATTTATAATTAGAATTTTTAAATTATGAAATTGTGTTTAGGGACCCATACTATTAATATATAAATATTACATCTTAATAGATGAATATTCATTAAATAACATAATAATGCACAACAGAATTGTTTAGGTTTATTATATTTGCTAATGTGGATACATAAGTAACTTGTTCATATGTGACACACATCATCTCCCACTAAGTTCTCCATTACTAGCACCCTTCTTAGATATATAATTCATAACACCTTTATTAAAATCTTTTGGAAATGAAGAATAAGAAATGGAGATTTTAGATTCTCATTAAGGGTAAATAAAGATGATATCAATACATTATGAGCATAAGGGTATGATAACATGAGAATAACATTTGAAAAAAAAAACCTTGTATATCATTGATCATAAATGTGAGTAATCGAATAAATCATGGCAGTCCATAAGACATAAATCAAAATGTAATCAAAGAACATGATCCATGAAACATAAAATTGTAATAAGACATAGATTTTGGGCATATACATAAGTTTATGACATTGAGAGAATTTATAAAATGAAACACATCCACTCATTATGTTAAGTAAATGAAATCAAGCCCTCTCATAAAATAATGGGTAGGAAACCATACCCATGCTCAATATTATGGGATTGAAAACCAGGCCCCCAGATAATCTTATGGATATGAAAACCAAGTCCACAATTAATCTTATGGAGAAAAAATCCAAGACCTCACTTAATGTTATGGATATGAAAAACAGAACCATAAATAATCTTATGAACATGAATGAAGATCCACTCATAGCATTCTGAGCATGAAAATAGGTTCATGAATAACATAATTAACTCACAATTTATCCATCATTACCCAATGAATTGGAGGGAGACATAGGTCCCACCCACCACATAATTAATATTAGGAATACATGTTCCATAAGATTATAAGAAATCATCATATTATATTCCATGAAAATAAAAGTCCTTTATATGATAATTATCATATTAGAAACCAAGAAAGGAAATGAGTTTCATAAATATATCATCATGGCATAACCCATGGAATAGAAATCGGTATCATAAACATCTTTTTATCATAAAAAAAAACCATATAGATAAATAATAAATATGTCATCATTGGATCATATCTATAGTAAATCATAAGAAACATCAAAGGATGTCCTCTTATATAGAAATTGAGTTTGAAACTAAAATCACTTGGAACATTTCTTGCAAAAAAACCTTCTTTGAAAACCCCCTTTTTAAATCTATAAATTCATAAATTATTATGGGTATAATATTCCTGGAAAAAAATTAAATTTTGATAAATTAAACCTTAAAAAAACAAGTGTTCATGGAAGTGGGAAATTCTTTCATGTTGTACACGTTAATATAATGATTATTTTCAATTTTTTTTGTTAAAATCCAAATGGGCCCTGTTTGAAAAGAAATGAAAAGATTTATTTTAATTTTTTTTAAAACTAAAAAGGGTTAAAATGAACTTAAAAATTCATATAGGAACATTAAAAATTATTTAAAACATTTTTTAGGAAACATGGATATGGATGAAAAAGTATTTGCGACTGAAGAGAGAAAAAAAAGTTAATTTTCCTTAAAAATGAAATCTTAGTCTCTTGAGTACACAAAGAGTGGAAAATATAGGAAACATGTATTTTCATGAAATAAAAATAGGATAAGAAAATTCATGTGACTCTTTATTAGTTGATCATAATATTTTATCATCATAAGAATAAACATAAACAATCTCGATAAATGATTATATTTTGTCATAAAACGCTTTCAACTTTGGTAATATTGAATCATAAGAACAATGAAAGAATAAAATTAAATGAAACATAAAATAACTTGATAATAAATAAATGCATTATATTTTAAATCCAAATTTTTGTATATACACCTCATAAAATAAGATAGGTTCATAACATAACGTATGCCCCGAAGAAGAAAAACTGAGACAAAAGTCCCTTACCATAAGTCTATAATTCTTTAGTACTTGTTCAAATATCCTTTATAATGAATTTAATTTTATTATAAATATATTTTAGAAACAGAATAATATGTATAAAACCATATATGATTTACTTGTGAAAATATAGTACTCATTTATTAACAATTCATTATTAAAATCATGTTTCAGTTAATAAATGCTTCACTTTTCATGCATGTTTTGGTTTGGTATCTTCAATAAATTTATTTTTATCCTGGTTCCATAATATCTATAATTTTAAGAATGATATAAATATAATATATATTCATTATTAAATTATTTAGTGTAATCCATTAATGTTATATATTGAAAATGAATCACATCATTCATGAAGATAGTAGGTCGTACATATGCCTGAATGTTATTTCCATTTTTCCGAAGAATGAAAAAAAGTAAGGAAATGGTATATTATATTTTAATAATCATATTTATTTCATATATATCATATATATTCCCTAAATTTATCTGTATTAACTCTATTTAATCATATGTGAAAAAGTAATCACATTGCTTCACGAGGTGGTTGTCTGTCGTACACATGAGCAACATTATCATATTCCCATGAAATGGAAATTAAGAAAGTATTTGTGATTTTATAATTCCATAAGAATAATAATATTATAAATTAATATATAATAATTAAATATATAATTAAATCTATCCATGAGAGGTAGTGATGGAAAATGAATAACATTGGTTCGTGAGGCGGTAGACCACCGTACACACAACAGATAGTTTTATTTCTAATTTAATATAAAAGGAGATAGTTTTAGGTCATGAAAATTACATAATAACATATATATATATTTAATATAATGGTGTTAAAATATTATAAAATTTTAATAAATATTTTAAGGAGGAGGAAGAAAAAATAATACAAAAACCCAAGTCTAAGAATCTTACCTCTTCTTCGGAGAACCTCTTTAAATTTATACCAAAATACATATTATGATGGTTTCATAATAAAAATAATGATTCTAGAATATGGGAAGGAAATTAATTATGATATTTGAGAAGGTATTTTTTTTAATAAATGGTTTTTTAATTGTGAAGAGGATAGGAGAGGGGGTGTCCTTTTATATGTGGGGAGAGGACATGCATGGAATTTTTAAAAAGAATAAAGTGTACCCATGTTTTTCACCGATAAAAAATATCCAAAATGGTTCATTATAAAAAATAATAGGTGATAAGGTCTACATATTTCCATAAAATGTGTTTCTGAAAATTTTCTAAGTCATTTTATCCCTTTTATTTTTTGTTTAACCCCTCGATAAACCCGTTTTTACCACGACCACAATAATTAATTTTTATTGTTTTCAATATGAATTTTGGAAAAAAATTTAAATTATTATATAATATTAATTATAATTATTAAAAATATTGAATACAATTTTCTAAATTCCATTCACATATGTGGTAAATTTTAATTTAAAATTAAACCCACAAACCCGGTGAAAAATAGTGTTTTTCACTAATCATTAAATAATTACAATTTCTAGAAAAATACCAAAAATTAACCCTACGATAATTTTGGAACGAGAATTCTAATATTTAATTTAATTTTTTAAAACTAAATTATCTAAAAGTGAAAAAAAAATTATTTTATTATTTGTTCAAAAAATTAAATAAGAATCATATTTTTTGAGAAAAGAAAAGTGATTTTCGAAGCATAAAAATAATTTGATAAAAATAAGTACTTTTCATTAAAATGGTTTATTTATATAAAACCATAATAATTTATATTTAAAAAGTGGTTATTTTTATTCATACTTCACTATTTAATAGTTATATTATAATGGTTGTGTTTAAATAATATTAATAGTATATCATAGTTTGTTAAAACATTTAGTAGCGTGTAACATAAGCTAGTGAAAAAATTAAATTTATTCAAAAACATTCATAAAAAATCAGGCGTCACCTTATTCCCACATTAAAATAAATTTCTCCTATAAAAATTCATCACTATGATAAAAATAAATTAGGATAATTCTTTCCCATCACATCCTCAGGTCCCAACATAACTTTCTCAAGTTGATTGTTTCACCATAAAACATTGACTAAGTGACTGGTATTTTTCATAGAACATTCTGTATACGATCAATAATTTTTAATTTTTGTTCATTGTAAGTAAGATGATGATATAATGGTACAACATATTAGTTTATTACATGTCATTTATTAGGTATGTACTTCCTTAGGAGAGATACATGGAACCCAACATGAACCTAGGAGAGGTTTAGTGGAAGTGCCAAATGATAAGATACAGTCCCAATACGATCAAGAATTTAAAATGGAATAATATAACTAAGGATTAGTTTTCCATTATTTCTAAATATCATTGCCTTCTTCCATGGAGAACTTTTTAGAAAAACATTATCATTGATTTCAAATTCCAAATGATGGCCAAAATTGTCAACATAACTTTTCTGTCGACTATTTGTTTCCCTTTTGTGTTTCTGAATAGATCTAAATTTCTATTCCATTTATTCTACTAACTCAAGTCACAATAGTTTTATTTCTCTAAATTCATACCAACACATTGTATTTATACCCATATTTCCATAGAGGGCTCCATAGGGAGCCATTTGAATGCTTGACTGAAAGCTATTGTTGTAGGAAAACTCAGTTAGAGGAAGGTGTTAATCCAAAAATAACCAATGAAATCTAGTGAAAAAGATATAAAAATATCATATAAGGTTTTAATTTTTCTCTTATATATACAATCTATTTGAAGATGATATTTAGTGTGGATACTCAACTCTATATCAAGATCTTATTGAAGACTTGTCCAAAACATCAAGGTAAACCTTATATCCCAATCAGATAAAATTAACTATTTTACTCCATGAAAATTTAAAAATCCATAACATGTATTCTATAAAGATTATCTAGAGAGAAATATTCTCTGATAACAATTAATTTTATTGAATTTTTATGGTGATTGACTATAATACATATAGTATTATTCCCTTTAGATGATTTGGGGAGTCCAAAGACAAATCCATAGTGATATTTTACCATTTCCATTATAATATGGGTGAAGGTTGTAAAAACCATTTATTTTCTCATAACCTAAACTTATTGACATACCAAGAACCGAGATACAAAATCTACAATATATCCCTTAATTCCATCCCACTTAAAATACTATTCCAGATCTATATATAACTTTGTACTTATTGGATGAAAATAGAATGAAGAACAATCTCTTTCCTCTGATATATATTTCTTCAGATATGGTAAGGGTGGAAATCATATATGGTTCCAAAACATTATTATTCCAAAATGATGAAGGTTAAACTCAGGATAATTTATCACCCTCTTTTGAAGAACTATATCATCCTTCTATTCCTCTTTTATTCTCACATGGATAGATGGTTGACCAATTATTTGAGAAAGAAATTATTTCCCACCTTATTTAATGTTTTCATGATCCATAATTTTTTAATCCATATAAATTATATATTTTTATTATCCTAATCATAGATAAGCTAGTATGATCCATTCGACTGAAACCATGAACCACCTTGTTCACTTTCCTTAGGTGGTAATGTATTGAAAAATTATAATATTTAATCACTTTCAATTATCTTCTATAGAACATATTCGAATCCTTTTGTGTGAATATATACTTGAAACTTTTATGTTCAGTATATATATCACACATTTATCTATAAATATAATGACTCTATATATTTAATTAAACAATTACCGTAGCTAACTCCAAATCATGATATGGGTAATTTTGCACATGAACCATAAATTTTCATGAGGGTTAAGCTATAACCATGTCATTATTAATGATAACACATGATAATACCTTCTTGTATGCATCAATGTATATTACAAAGCCTTATCCACTATAGGGTAATGTAATCACATGTTCACTAATAAAGTTCCTCTATAGATCCTATAAATTTACCATAAATTCATATATATAGAGGAAATAGTTTCGCTTATGAGTTTACTCGGTGAGTTTATTAGATAGTCTTGAGAAATCATCCATAAATATTTGATAATATCCAACTAAACCAATAAACTATTGATATCAGCCACCCATGTTGGTCTGATACAATGTTAAGTAGCCTCTTTCTTTTATGTATCTACCAATATACCCTATCTATAGATTATATGACAAAAAACTGAAACATTTTTTAGCCAAAATCCACACATTGTAAATTTTACATACAATTTATCCATACTTAAGGGTTTTTTTACAATTCTCTAGCTATCTTCATGATATTCCTTTCTCTTTGAATAAATTAGAATATCGTCTAAAATGACTACTACCAACTGATAAAGGTAATCTCTAAAGAATGCATTCATTATGTCCATGAAAATAGTGGGGTAATTGGTAAGACCAAATAAAATCACTATATACTCATAGAATCCATACCTTGTAGGAAACAATATGTTGGGTATATCCAAATTCTTAAACCACAGTTGAAGATATGAAAAATAGATATTAATCTAGAAAAAGTATTGAGCTCTATGTAGTTGATCAAATATTTCAAAAATATTGGGTATAAGATAATTATTCTTGATCGTGATCTAATTAAACTCCAGATAATCAATGTAGTGTTTCATCAATCCATAATTATTTTTAACAAATAGATCAGGTGCACCCCAAGGTGAAACACTTGGATGAATTAATCATTTTCAAGGTTCTCCTGGAGATGCTTCATTAATTCTTAAAACTAAATCGGGGCCATTCTATGGGGAGTGTTTGAAATAGACATCACACCATGTATGATTTCTATTGAGAACTAAACTACACATTTCGTGGAATATTTGGAAAATATTCTAGAAAAACATAAACAAACTCCCATAAAATAGAAATATCATCAATGTTTATTTTCTCCCAAACCATATAAGCTAAAAACAGAATTTGAAGAGTAATCATAACCCATAAAATGGATTTTATTTCCATTGAATGTTCATATTTATCATCACACTGATAGATGGTCATAGTTTGGTTTGGAACATAAAATGTTACCTCCCTTCCTTAGTAATTTATATTGGATTTTGTTGTATTGAAATCCAATCCATTCCTAAAATAACATCAAACCTAACTAGAGTGAGAATAAAAATATTTATATGGAGAATAATAACATAAAATTAAACTAGATAAGAATCAAAAACATAAAATGTTATCATTGTACTTGTAAGGTTTTCATGGATAATTCTAAATCCAATCATTTGGGTGGAATTTTTATATTCGTATAAAACTTTTTAGATATAAAATAGTTGGTAGATATATAGTTAAATAAGAAATTAACAGTTATAGATTGGATGGAGTGTTTAACTTTATGCATGGAATTATCTTACCCCTCATTTTAAATAATTATTATAAGATATTTCCCTGTATATATCATCTTTTGAGGAATCTTGTGTTGATCATCATCATCAACCTTGAGATTTGGGAATTAGATAGAATAATGACCATACTTATTACATTTAAAACACTAGAGAGAGAGAGAGAGAGAGAGAGTGTGTGTGTGTGGGGGGGGGGGGTCATTTTTTGTAGCTTTCTCTCTATTAACATCATAAACAAACTTCTTCCAAACACTTTGGAAATAAATTTCTCCATGACCTTCCATCCCATACATAAAATATTTACTATTCCCTTTAAAACAATTTCTTTTATGTTTCCTTCAACACTTTGAGCATGAAAGAAAACTCATATTATTTTCTATGGGGGTTTTAGAGTTTCCTTTTAATTACATAATTATTTTCTTATCAAAGTTATTTGATTAATAGGAAACCCCAATATTCATTTCTACCTTGATAGAGAAATGCATGATTTCCATATAACTACTGAATTACCTTATGAAAAAACCCTTCAAATAATTTGTTTTATTATATTGAAGAACTGATTATCCATAATTTTATATTGGATGATAATACTATAAGCATATATCACAGGTCTTGTAAAATTCACCTCATAGGCAGCAATTGATTCATCATCCTTCTACTTTAATTGAAGTAATTCCTGCTTCAATTTGGTGTCCTAAAAATGAGGAAAATACTTATTGAAAAATAAGTTCTTAAACTCATCCCATTCCTAGGATTAAATTTATTCTTATTGACATGTATTATTGATAATGCTTAACTACTGTTCTACTTCTGCATCCAAATGATAGAAAATCGAAATGACTTTTTTCATGCTCTGAACATTGGAGAAATAAAAATATATTATCAGTGGTATAAATACATTTATCAGAAACTATTTAATTGGAGGAAACACTAAAAGAAGGTGTATGTTTCCTCATTAAGGAATTAATAAAACTTTTTTCCCTCCTTATATTATTTGTATGTATTGCATGATTCATAGAAAGAGAATTTTTGTGGGAATAAAAGTGATATTTTTCATTCTTTCTCCCATAAAATTTGGTTTCTCTTGAGGAAAATCATTTCATAGATTAAAAAACTCATCATTAAAACTTTAATTTAGGTTCCTACCATTTAGTAAAACTAAAAATCATAGTGAATTTAATAATAATTATAGAGGGGGACCACATAATCATGAAAAATCACTTATATGATGACTAAATTATGATCCTTCTTTTTCAATATATGAAAACATATGCTTAAACTAGGTCATTTGTGGTCAATATTCAAATAAGTAATGATAGTTCATAATTATAATGTGAAAGAACCAAATCTTATCCCTTGGGATTGTCAAATCAGGTGTGTAGTATGACCCATTGTTGTGTACCAGGTAACACTCGAGTCAAGCCCGATGAAACTTTTTCAATATTATTACCCTAGGTACATCTGTTCGATAACCAAATACACTTGGAGTATACATAAATATTTTTAAATGTTTTTTGGAAAAAACACTCATTTCTTTAACATAAATTAGGATATTTCCCTATATTTAGGATTTTTCTAAGAGTTTTCACAAATTTTTTCTCTTTGTAGTTTCCAAATTTTTATCTCAACCTTTCTCTGATAAAAACTATAGAGACCCGAAATTTTCATACATAAATGCTACATATTAATAGATAAATATTAATTACATAACATAATAGTCCATGCCAGAATCGTTTAGGTTTATTTCCTTTGGAAACTTAGATACATAAGTAATTGGTTCCTATGTGAGCCACGTCATCTCCCACTAATTTTTTCATAATTAGAAACATTATTAAACATATAATACAAAATAACATTCTTCATAACCCAAGGAATGTATACATAATAAAAGATGAGATTAGATTCTCAATAAGTGTAAATAAATGAGACATCAATACATCATGATGATAAGGGTATGATAACATGAGAATAATATTTAAAAACCATACCCTATATATCACAGATCATAAAATTGTGTCCTGAAATAAATATATTCTGATCATAAGATATTAATAATAAAGAAAATAAAGATCATGAGACTTGAGAACATAAAATTGGAATAATAGTTTTTTTAATACATATAATTTGATAAAATCATGAACATGTAAAAATAGAAATAAGTTCACTCATTAAGTTAAGGACATATAATTAGGCCCTCTCATAAAATTTGGGACTAGTAACTAGGACCATGATTAATCTTATAGACATGAAAACGAAAACCATGATTAATCATATGGACATGAAAAACAATCCCATTCTGAATCTTATGGACATTAGAACTAGTCCCATGAAAAATCTTATGGAAATTTAAGAAGGTCCACACATAACATTGTGAATAAGAAAATATGTTCACTCATAATATAATTAACTCATGAGTTATCCATCATTACCCAATGAATTTGAGGGAGATATAAGTTCCTCAAATCACATAATGAACATCATACATACATTTTTTATAATATCATAAAACATTCATCATATCAGAACCCATGAAAGGAAATGGGATTAATAACACATTAATCATCTCATAACCCATGAAAATAATGGGTATCATAAACATTTAATCATAACATAACTCATGGAAAAGAAATGGGGTTCATTAACACATTTTCATCATAAAAATAAATAATCCAGATAAAATAGTAAATATGGTTTCTTTGGATCATATCCCTAGTATTGTTTAAGTAACATCAAAGGGTATTATATTAGATGAAAAATTATTTTGAAAATAAAATTGCTTGGAATATTTCTTATGTAAAATAACATTTCATAGAAAATAATATTTTTAAGTCAATAAATTCAATAAATATTATGGAGATCATTTTATTTGAAAATAAAAAAGAACAATTATAAAGGGATATTTAAAATATTGAGTGGTAATGACTGTAATAAATTCTGTTCATGTCATATACGTTAAAATAATAATCCTTTAACATTTTTGGTAAAATCCAAAGAGTAATTATTTATAAAAAAACATGAAGATTAAATTTATTTTTTTAAAAATAAAGAAGGGTAAAATTTAATTTACACGGTCATATAGAAACATTAAAACATTATTTAAAACACCCTTTTTAGAAAACACGATATTGATGAGAAATGGTTTTCAACTAAAGAGAGAAACAAAACCAATTTTAATTAAAAACATTCCTCTGGTATATTGAGTACATAAAGATAGTAAAGTTAGCATAAAACATGTATTATCAGGAAATAAACATTTGAGAATAAAATTAATTTTTTTCTGGAGATTTTGATCATAATATTTTATCATTGGAAGCACTAACATAAACAATCATAATAAACGATGAGATTGTATCATAAAACCCCTACCACTTTGGTAACATTTCATTATATGCCCCATGAAAGAAAAAAATTAAATAAAAATTAAAATACCATGATAATAAATAAATTCATGATATTAAATGTCAAATTGGCTATATATACTCCTTATAAAGGAAATTAGGTGCATAATATAACATATATCCCAATGAAGAAAAATTGAGACAAAAAATCTCTTACCTTAAGTCTTGACTTCCATCATATACATTCAATCATAAATTATAATTAATATAGGTTAATTATAAATCCATTATAGAAAAATAATAATATTTATGATACCATACATGATTTAATTATGATTATTTATTACATGTTTATTAGCAATTCATTGTTAAAATCATGTTTCGGGTAATAACTACTTCACTTTCCATGTATGTTTTGGTTTGGTATCATCAATTAATTAAGTTTGGTCATGGTTAAAAATATCCATAATTTTAAAAATTATATAAATACCATATATTTTAATTATATTAATCCATTAAAGTTAGTGATAGACAATGAACTACAACATTCATGGAGATAGTAGACCATAGGTATGCTTAAATGCAGTTTTTCATTTTCTCGATAGAGAAAAAAAAGAACTCAAACAATATATTACCTTTAAACAATAATTCTTATGTCATATATATAACATATATTCAATAAAATTACCCTTATTACCTTCTATTTTAAGATTAAGTGAAAAATGAATCACATTTCTTCGCGAGGCGGTAGTCCACCGTACACATGAGCGACATTATTGTATTCCAATGTAATGAAATGTAAGAATTTATATGTGATAATATTAATTAAAAAGTATAATAATATCATAAATATAATTTATAAAAATTAAGTATATAATTATATCCAACTGTGAGATATGGTGAGTAGAAATAAATAACATCAGTTAGTGAGGTGGTGGTCTTTCAGACACATGATAAACAATTTTGTTTCCCATTTGATAGAAGAGGAGATAATTGCAGGTCATTAAATTAAAAAAATAAAATCTAAGTGTATGATATGTACTGATGTTATTATATTATCATTTCTTAATAACATTTTATGTAGGTGGAAGAATAAATAAAACAAAAACACAAGTTTAATAATTTTACCTCTTCTTCAGTGAACCTATTTATGTTTGTACATAAAGATTTATTAGAAGATTTTACTAATCAAAATAAATCCTATCAGATGAGGGGATGGAATTAAGGATGATATTTCCGAATTTATTGTCTGAAACAAATCGTTTTGGATGTTTTAAGAGGAGTGGACCAGGTGTGTCCTTATATAAGTGGGGGAGAAGACACATATGGGATTTTTGAAAGGAATAAAGTGTGACCACATTTTTCACATTCTACATGGATCCAACATGGCTAATTATAGACCATTAGAGGTCATAAGGTCTAAATATTTCTATCCAATGGGTTTTTTATAAGTTTCTATGTCATTTATCCCTTATATTTTAATTTTAACCCCTGATAAACATGTTTTAACCTTAACCGTGATAGTTAATGTTTACTATTTTTAGAATTATTTTTGACCAAAAAATATGTTTACCATATTATATAATTTTAATTATTCTGATTATAAATATGGAATAAATTTTTAGAAATTCCATTCAAATAAGTGGAAATTTTTAATTTAAAATTAAACCCCTTGTCGCAATGAAAAAGTGGGTTTCCAAAGAGAAACATTCATAAAAATTAAAAACATTAATATCAAAATTTTATATAAAATTTACTAAAATGAACTATATTAGATTAATTATAATATAATTGAGAAAATTTTAATTTTTAAAAAAATTAAAACCTAATATAACCTTATAAATTCATTAAATGAAAAGTAAAATTTCAATAAAAACTAATGCTTTTCACTATTCCTCAAAAAATTAACCTTTTCAGAAAGATTACAAAAATTAACTATAATATAATTTTGACATGTAGATTCATAAAACGAAGTTAATTTTGTCCAAAAAAAATTTAACTATACAAAATTAATTTTTTTCCACAATGTGAAATACAAATCATTTTACGAGAAAACAAAAATATTTTTCAAAGCATAACAAAACTTTACTAAAAAATTAATTTTTTTTTCATATATATGATATAATTATTTAAAACCATTATAGTTAAAATTTAATTTTTTATTACTATTCATACCACTATGTTTGATGGAAATTTTGTAATCATCATGTTTAAATAATATTAATAGTATACTATGGTTTGATAAAACATAGTGCTTTGTGTAATACAAGCTATCGAAAAAAATATATTTACTAGAAAAATATAT
This sequence comes from Viscum album, assembly GCA_963277665.1. NCBI lineage: Eukaryota > Viridiplantae > Streptophyta > Magnoliopsida > Santalales > Viscaceae > Viscum > Viscum album. Next base: position 1,067,975,014 of record OY728121.1, on the reverse strand, counting down.
TTCATTAAGAACATATGGTTTTAAAATGTTAATATTATGTATAATTTTTTAAATTTCATATAAAAATTATCATACATGTATATAAGGATTTACATTCAATCTATGATAATAGATTTAGTTTGTCTTCAACCACGACATTGAATTTTATAGTGTTATGAACTTGAATTAAGTATTTAATTATGATTTCTACAAATTAGGTGATTTATTTGTGGTGTAATTTTAATATATTTAGGGTAATGTATCCCTAGGGTGTGAGACTTATAGTCGGGCTACTCATTGTCCTGCAGGGTTATGCCTTATCTAGAAAAGTGAGTGCTAACTATCTATGAATCAAGGATAACTCATATAGTGATTTTTCATTTCATATAATTTTAAAACCTTACCTGAAAAGGTTTATTATAACTTATTCATCATGTTCATTGGATTTTTATGTATATTTTTAGATTTTAGTTTAGGTTAGTAACGAAAGATATTTTTTAAAAGTGTTATACATAAATATAGTTTGAACATATTGATTTAGTCTAAGGAATATTATTATTAACTAAATCATTAGAATTATGACAAGTAATGAAATCAACTATGTTTTCTTGAGTTCTTATCATGATAGTAAATTAATCCATCCTCTTCAAAAAAATTAGTATCTAAAAGAAATGTTTTATCCTAATACCTTATGTTTTGTTGAACCGATGATACTTTAAATCATCATAGATTGATGGATTTGAGGCCCTTAATTTTATATTTATTGTTTACTTGTTTGTGATTGATGACCTGAATCACCCCTATAAATATTTAAATTTTTCCTCCAATTATGTGTCTCTAATTTCCACCAAGGTTCTCCTATTCGAAATACTAATTGGTGGTGACTTTTTCAATTCCCTTTCCCTTTTATTAAGACTAAATTTTATTAACCCTATTTCAAAAGTGGGTTTTCCACAGAGGTATTTTCTATATTAAACCTTTTATGTTCGAAGAAAAATTTCAAATTGAGAGCATGTAATTTATAGGAGAGAAGAATGTCACACCCTTATATTTCGTAGTAATTTATCATTTTAAATTAATTTAATATCTTATATTCCATGCAACACTGATTTGGAATGTTGTATATGGAAGATTGAGTTTTTGTGAAACAACACATTAGTGTGATAATTATTTAAATGATATATTTATTTATCAATTAAATATTTTAATATGAATAGTAAAAAGTAAATTTTAAATTTTATTTTTAATTTTTTCACATAAATATAACATATTTATAATGAAATGTAAAAGTTTTGATAAAATAGTAATATATTTATAAAAGCTATTTTATTAAAAGAATTACTTTTTATGACCTTTTGTGAATAATAATAAAATTAATTTTAGACACTCCAAAAAATTGAAATTGTTAAAATAGACTTAATTTTTGAATTTTTAATATCAAAATTATCTTAGGGAGAAGTTTTTGTATTTTTATGAAAACATTCAGTTTTTGATGAATAGTGAAAAATACTACATAGTACATTAAACCCAAATTTTTCTTTTAAATAATTATTTTTAGTTAAACATTTATCTTAAATTCAAAATAGATACATAATACATATTTTATTCTGATATAATCAATTTGAGTCATTTTATAATAATATTAGATGTATACAATTTTATTGAACCTTTTAACATCTTTTACCCACATTCTAGGTAAATTTACAAATTCGCATAAAACATAATTTTACCACTTCTATGATTTGAATTTTAAAAATCCGGTAGACACGATTGTAATATGTATGTAAAATTTGGTTCAATAGGATGAAATTAATTTTTCATGAATAGTATCTTTTTAATTTTATTTAACATGATTAAAAGTAAATAGGGTAATTAAAGGTAAAAATTATATTATAATAATATAAAATTACCCAAACACATGTCTTAATTCTATTGGATAAGTTTTTTTCACCCAAAATCAACATTAGGACAAAAATTAGATCCATTTTGATCCATTTGGGTTAGATTAGGACATTTATTATATATTATTTAGAGAAAAGTTAAAATTGTTAAATTCAAATTTTAATAACTAAACCATTTTTAATATTGTGAAATACATAAGATAAATTCGACAATAAATATTCATTATAAATATAAAATTATTTCCTACATGTTAGTATTTTAAATATATTTTTTAAAAATTAAATAATTTAATTTATTTATGACCCAATGATGATGCATTAATTACCTCATTAATAAAAGATTAAAATAAATTATATTATAAAGATTAAAATAAAGATAAATTGAAACTTTTGATGCCATCCATGAATTTTCTTGGTGAATATGAAATTTTAGGGTTGATTCAATGTATTTGGTTCGAAGTAATCAAGTTGTTATGACTTGACCACAAAACAAATACTAATTAGTGACAAAATTGACTTAAATCAGTTTTTAAAACCAATAATATTTTATTAAATTATATAATAGTTTTAAAAATATAAGAATCATAAAAATAACTTAGATAATGTTAGATAGGTCATTAATGAACCACTTTAGGTTCTCTTGGAATTTATTGTAACTATATTAACCATGTAGTATAAAAATACAAGACGACATCGTAAAAGTTAAACTATTTAACTAAGGGTTAAATCTAAAAGATAAGGTTAATATGGTGGCCTAAACATGTCTAAAACCTACTGTTTGAGATGATTTATAACAATAAACACCATATACTCGAAATAAATCTATTTTTAGCTATTAGAAATAGAAAATTAATTTTATAATAAATAAATATTTCATGTTTTTTCTAAAGTGCCCTTCACCTCTCTTATAAAAGGGTACTTCCCATTCTCTTAAATTCACACCTACAAAGCTATTTTGATCGTCCAAACACTTCCCAAATATCTTCCCAAATTCCCTCAATTCAACCTAGAGGTCTTACCTTGATCATAAATGCAACCTAGGGATCCCTTTTGTTCAAATCAGAAGGAAACACCCAAAGAAGTGCTAATTATTTTATCACCTCTTTCAAAGATCTTTTCTTCTCTGACGTCCTATTTCATTGTTATTACCATAATAAAAAAATATATCCAGTAAATTATACATTATGAGATGTTATTAAAAATATGGTACAACAATATTAATTATTCTATCATTCCTATGAATGACAAAGTCACCATGCATGCGTACGTACAACGTACCGTCTCCACGTCGTGGTGTAGTTTGTTATTCAACACTAAATTCTTTGGATGCGTATAATAATGATTATATTTAATTTAAATAATGAATATAATAAGTTAATTATTCTCAATATATAATATAAAATCCAATTAAAATCCTTTCCACCATCAATAGAATGATAGTTTCACTCGTGCGTACGTACGACTTACCGTCTCAACGACGTGATGAGATTCATCTTCAATGGTCACCATTCTGGAATTTTTATAAAAAAAATATATTTATTAAGTATGAGATATATGAAAAAATATTTCTACAATAACAATATATATTTATTTATATAAATATATTTCATTTACTTACTTTCATACTATATGATAAGAAAATGGAAACAACATTCATGCGTACGTACATACTACTGTCTCCATGAATGATCTATCCATTTCATATTTATATCTATTATACATATTTATATGATCAATAGATATGATATATAAATCATGTTTTATATTCTGGAATAATTAAAATCATGATCTAAGCGATACAATCAAGAATAACAAGTTAAAACACATACAATAAAGAAAGCGATTATTACCCAAAATGTTACTTCAACATGGAAATTATTATTAAATGGGTCATATAAATTCATAAATTAATCATAAATGATATCATAAATATGAATATTGTTATATTATAATTTAATAACATACTATGTTCATTATACATGAGGTTAAACATACCCTCGATTAAAGGAAAGTACAAGGTAAGGGTTAATTCCTCAATCTCATTAATATATGAGATTGTTTCTATGTAAGTATTTATTGGGACATATTTATCATCCACATAAATGTTTCATAATTTTTTTTTCAAAAGGAATATTTTACATTTTTTTGGAAGGGACTCGTTAGCAATATCATCATTTTAAATGTTTTAATGATTTATTTTTCTATATCTTTTTAATTAATGTCCATGTTTACAAAAATATTTTACGGATTTATTTATATAGACATGATTGTTTTAAAATTTTAATTCCATCCAAAATATTCAATGTGTTATGAGACACATTGATTAAAAAATTTATTTTAAATGAATTCCTTTATAAATGTGTGATTTTAAATTATTTCACAAAGGTATATTTCTCTCAAAGAGTTTTACTGATCATTTTCAACTATATAAGAATTATTTACTGGATATTTGTAGAGGCCCGAAGCTTGATGTTCATGGAAATTACATTACTTTTGCAGAATACTTAATACATAACAAAAATAGAAACACAAGGACCGTTATAGTTTAGTGTATTTGGAAACTCGGAATAAAATCTTCTAATCGTGGGGAAAGATCTTGAACATCTCCCAATAAAGATCATCCCCTTTTTTTTCTTACCTAAAACCTTTCTTTATATCCTGGGGAAAAGAAAACATAAAAGGGCTGAGCTCAAATTCCCAGTAAGGGTAAACATAGAGAACATAAAACAATCCATAAACATTTGAATGCAAAAACTTGAGCATAAAATCTAAACATCAAAATCTTGAGCAAAGACATGAATCTTGGAAGTATGTAAGGCATATATCATAAGGGAACATCAATCATGATAAAATAGCATGGGAATAAAACATGTAATTGTTGAAACCATTAAGAACATGATATGATTTCCATAGTGGCCAAGGCATTGCTGCCATGACCATCTTAGTGGACAAAGTCCCTTTCTGAATCGAGTTCACTCCTCGTTCCAGTCCTGTATTACTGAACCAGTTTAACTTTCCATTCCAGCCATGTCTATCTCATGAGATATAAATCATTACCCAATTCATTGGATGGAGATATAGGTCCCACCCATCTCATAATGAAATCATTCTTACTTGTGCCACAAAATAAACATACATCATTCATAATAACCCAATAAATAAAATAGGTTTCATAAACATCATACCATCATCACATAATCCATATAAAAGAAATGGATATCATTTCATAATAAGAAAATTGAAACCATGTAAATCATAGAGACATGATACTTGAAACATACACATGTGAAATAATGTCATCTTAGATGAAAATGGTTTTGATAAAACACTTGAAATGAATTCATGAGGAAAATATCCTTTTTTCTTCAAAATAATTTTCTTTTCACAAAATGTCATGAAATTTTAGAAGAAAAGGATTTTGTTGAAAATATTCATGAAATATTTTGGAGGAATATTCATGAAAATAAGGCTTTATAAAACCATAAAAATCCGTTCACACCGTATAAGTTAAAAATAAAATTCTCCTCGTACTTTTGTCGGAAAAGTCAAAAAAGTACCTCGTAACGTAAACAAAAGAAATATTCCTTACATACCATGTAGTAAAAGTCAAAAATGGGTAAAAATGAATTTAAAAATACATGAAAACCCTTTTATAAAACATGGACATGGATGATATAAATAACCCCGGTAAATACTTACGAATAAACAATCTCGGATAAAAACGAGATTGGAAAAGTTATCCCTTACCGTAGGTCCGATATGATTCATATGGTTCCGAACCTCCTGTATAATGATTTAAATAATGTCATTGACTTATTAAATAATCATATTCATTGTTATGATATCATATTTGTTTCACTTATGAATTTATAATACCCGTTCTTCTGTAAATTCCGTGTTAAAGTAGCGTTTTGGGTAAAATCATTTCATTTATCGTATGTGTTTCAACTTGTCGTTTCTTGATATTATTACTTATATCCTGATTTAAATAATTCCAGAATGTAAAACATGATTTATATATATTATATATTCATCATATACATATATATTATAGATCGATAAAAGGAATGAAATACACCGCTCATGGAGACGGTAAGCTCTACGTACGCATGAACGTTGTTTTCATTTCCTTATTGAATTGAATGAAACTAAATAGATCACATACATATATATATACATAAATCCAGTAGGATTATTATTTCATATATTTCATTATTATTCATTATATAAACTTTATGATCATTCATGTATGGTTAATCATGGAGAATGAATCTCATCGCGTCGTGGAGATGGTAGTCCGTACGCACGCACGAGCGATGATATCGTTCCCATAATTATAGAATTTGAGTGGATGGTATAATATATCATAATCAGTATGATGTTATAATAACCATATATATTTATTCTTTACACCATTATACCCATCCATGTAAGGTATTGGTGAAAAAACAGATTACACCAAGGCGTGGAGACGGTATTCCGTACGTAAGCACGCGCAGTGATTTTGTTTTCCGTAGGATGGATAGAAGGCGAAATAGGGTTGTTTCATATTTATAATAACATATAAGTATATGAGGGATAATGATGTTATTACTTCATAATGAAACAAATAAATAAGAAGAAGTTGAAGAAGAAAGAAAATTGAAAGAATCGGTAACGGATATTACCTCTTCTTTGAAACGCCTCTTTGAATCCTCCTCTTAGGGTACTAAAATTGGTCTTTGAAGACGAATAGGACCTCTAGGATGTTTCTAGGGAAGTTTAGAAGAGAAATGGGCAGGGTTTTTTCCGAGCTTAAAGGCTCAAATTGGTGTGAGGAAGTGAGGGAGTAGGTGCCCTTTTATAAGGGAGGAGAGGGGCACCGTTGGAAATCTTAAAAATATTAATTTATAATAAATCTAACTCCACTTAAAAACCTCAAAAAATGACTCATATTCAAATATTAGATGATATAGGGTTGTAAGATCATCAACAAATTAAATTTAGACATGTTAGGAATTTAGTTTCAACATTATCAACTTGATTTATCCTTATTTAATCAATTTAATTTTATTTGTGGTAATAAAATTATAAATTTTAAATTATAACAAATAATTACTTATTTGTTGTTAATTTTCCATAATTGGATACTTTATGACATTTTATACCATATAAATTTAAATTTATATTTTTTAAATATTTTTGTGATTTTTAAACAATTTTATAATCTGTTATTTTTATAAAATAACAATAGTGTCGATTTTAACACTATTCATTTATTAGAATTTAAATAAAATATATAAAGAATATATCTTCGAAATATGAGCTTTAATAGATTCATAAAAGGTCATATGTATCTACAAAATTAGTGGAGAACATTAAATAGTTCATATAATGTTTATTTTATTATTTTTAAAACCATTTATTTGTTTTATCTCTTAATAAAATAATTACTACCTCATTTTTGTATAATTATTTAATATACTAATTTGTTGCATAAAAATTAAAAATAACATACTATTATGACTATAAATATATTACCTTTCACAATAATTCTTTTACTCGAATTTATCATCTTAAAATCACAATATTTAAATTGTTATATTTAATAAATTATGAAGGTGACAACTTTGGCATCATTTAAAATAAAATAATATAAGTGTCATAATCGCTTTTATAAGGCTCCATATGGTCAAATATTCGACCATTGGATGATTATGGTTTAAAGTTACATGACCAATAAGTTTTTTTCAGGGTTTTGTGCCTTTTATGGTCACTTTCAGTTTAATAAAAACTATATTCTTGATTTTTCACTAGATAAACAATTTCTGCATCACTATTGTGTCATAATTAGTGATAATTATTTAATCCCTAAAAATTATAAATAAATTCATATGATTTGTATAATTTCATTATATTTTTGGAGACTATTCATGTTCTATGTTTCATGAAGTTTATCACTAAATTAAAATTAATATACTGATAAGATTTAAGAGAGTGACATGTTGTCACTTTCTTTGGTTTTAATAATAATTAAGTTATTTTCATGGAAAAAAGTACATTAAATGATTCTAATCTGACCCTTAGGTGATATGGGTATTCTTTTATCCATCCAATAGAATTTTTTCATGTGTTAGGGTAATTTTATAATATTATATTTACCCTTAATTACCCGATTTACCTTTAACTATGGTAAATAAAATTTACCGTAGTTACTATTCATAATTCCAAAAAATAAAAAGTATCCTATTAACATAATTTCGACCCACTGATTCCAAATATGGAATCCATTTTTTCAAATTCAATACACATAAGTTGCAGAAATTAAATTAAAATTAATCCCGTTGTCGAATGAAAACAGGTTTTTCATTAAAACTTTGCAAAAGATTGAATTGATTTAACCTATGAATTAAATGTAAAATCAATGCTAATGACATAAATTATATTAACTGGTAAAAATATATTATATTTATACTTTAAAACCATTCAATATTATAATTTAACCACATAAGTTATTACGATGAAAAAAGTTGTTTTTAATTAAAATATAGCGTGTTTTTACAATTCATTAAAATATGAAAGTTATCAGAAAAATATCAAAACTTTATCCAATGTAAATTTTTATATCCTAATTAAAAAGAAGAATTTTATTTTGTCAAATTGAACTTATAAACATGTCAAAAACTATATTTAAAGTGGGTGCACCATCAAAAGGCGGCAAAACTGCATTTTTTTGAAAAATACTTATTTTACCCGAAAATTTTATTTTGTTCACATAAAATGTTTTAGAAAATTTATAAGATGAATAATAATGTTATAAAATTAAAAATGTGGTTAATTCTATTCATAATGTCTAGTTCGTGATAATAGTATATCCATATATCATTGTTTAGTGAAACCCGGTATTGCGTACAACACACGCTATTGAGGAAGGTCGCGATTGCGTGTAATGAAAGCCAAGTCATGGTTTCATGTTGTGCAAGACTCCTTTTTTGTTTCATTTAATAGAATCCAACCATATTTCATTTATACATTGAATATATATATATATACACTCAATGTTGCGTAGAATGACTATTATCAAACTAACTTGAAATTGTGTGTAACACAATCTAAGAATAGTGTTGCGTATACTGCAAGCTAATACAGTGTTGCATATAGCACAAGATAATCTTGTTTTAGCATAAAACACATGACATCAAAAAAATTAAAAATAATACTTATCATAAAATATCGGGTTGTTACATTCTACCCCCCTTAAAATGAATTTTTCCCTCGAAATTCATTGGGGTTATGAATGGTTTTCTACTTGAAAGTTTCTTTAATTAAAACCCACATCATAAAATGAAATACCAAAACTTAACTTTCAAAACTAAAGTATGAAACGTAACGGTTACCCAAATTAACTCAATACTGGGTTTCCACGTAGGAGAACATAGGTGAAAATATGGATATGGAAGAGAAATCTAACTATCATGTTCTGATGGAGAGTGGTAGAGAACATGTCTATGAAAAAGCCAACAATCACAAAGCCATATATTTTTCATGATCTAAGGTACCATATGATTCATCGGATATAAGGGCACTAGGACAACATTTTTGGTTTTCAAGGTCATTTCCCAAAAGTTGAAGAATTTGAATTAGAAGAAATACATGCTTGATTTTGGTACAATCTCACTGTTGTTCATTCTTTGAACAATTTCCACTTCATCTCTTAAATAAATGAAGTTGAATTTGTTATTCTTGAAGTGTTAGCAGATCATGTGATAAAATGATGGGTCATTCCATCTGTTTCAAACAAAAGGTTATCAAAAGTTATAAGTCCATCTTATGGTTAGATTAATCTTATATGGTTCCAAAAATGGACTTATAATTTATTTATCATACCTCTTAATAAAATAAATCTAATTTCCACTAACCAGGGACTTCCTGTAGGCCAGTGGTAGGTGATAAAGGCCTGTCTCACTTCGGTTGTGGGTTCGATTTCCACAACCTTGTCCGATGGGATGGGCTGTCGCCCGTCCTGCAGGTTTTCGTTTTTCTAAAACTACATTACTATATCATCCCATCAATAATATAAAAAAAGGTTCTATCCTTAAACAATACTACCTTATGTCCAACATAATCCATTCCAATCTTTAGGCTTATCCATAATATTGCAGTCCATTGTCATATTATAGTGAAAACGATTACCAGAGATTTCATATAACAAGCATGTTAAAACCATCGTTGATCCCCATATATCATAAGATATGTCTTGTTGGTCATATTCCAAACGTTCGAAGGCCTTAATCATGTATTCACATGAATAATGAATACCCATTGAATCTTAGTGAAAACATGAGTGCTGTCAAAAGTTAACTCTTTCCACATACCAAAACCCCAAAATTCTATATACTCAAACTATGATATAACTATTTCCTTATATCAGTCATGAGCTCATGAATACTGTCAAACATTTCATTTTCTCCTTATACCTTCATTATGCGCATATCATATTTTTTCCAAAAATATCTAAATCACTTTCCATGGTTACCGGTACCATAAAATTATTGAAAACCACAATAGACCAATACATAAATATTCCAATATTCCATGATACTATATAAAACATTATTTTGGAATCCCATTACATAAACACTTAATCATTACACAACATCATTTTAATACTCAACATCACAAGTAGTGATCGCATGAGACTTTCCTTTATCCTTTTCCTTAAGAGGTTGCTCACGTTGATCATCATTAACCCATGGATTAGGTCATTTATTAGCATAATTCCCCATTTCCTTGCACTTGAAGTATTGAAGTGTTGGTGGTGCGATCTCTGCAGTATTTTCTTTATTCACATCATTAGCAACCCTTTTTCCATTACTTCGACACTCAGCTGCTTGATGACCTTATTTTACACACTTAAAACATTTTCTAGTACCTTTTAGGCAATCTCCACCATGCTTCTTTCCACACTTTGAGCATAAGGAAACATTCATCTTCTTTTCACCATTATTCTGAGATTTCTCCTTGAACTCCATCTTTTGTTCTTGTTAAAACCATGAGATGGATATGTTACACCAACTTCCAGTTCTACCTTGATAGCACAGCGCACAATTTATTCATAGCTACTGAAGTCTCTTATAGCTAATACCCTTCGAAGACTGGGTTTTAAGACACTATAAAATCGATCAACTTTACTTTTAGGTTGGATGATAAATCCAGATGCATACCTTGCAAGTCTTGTAAAATTCGCTTCATATATACCAACAGATTCATCATCCTTCTTCTTAAGCACAAGAAACTCCTTCTCCATCTTTGTTTGAAGAATACGAGGGAAGTACTTATTGAAAAATAAGTTCTTGAACTCATCCCATTCCATGGACTAAATTTCATCTCAGGGCCTTGTATTCTTAATTAGAGTCCACCACTGGTCTGCTTCACCTTCTAAACAGTAAACAGCTAGAATGACTTTATCATGTTCTGAATAGCGAAGTATGGAAAATATATTTTCAATGGTACTGATCCATTGTTCAGCAACAAGTTGATTAGAAGACCCATTGAAAGAAGGTGGACATTGCCTCATGAAGGACTCAATAGAATATTGTTCCCTCCTCTACTCATTTGGAAGTCCAGAATGATTCATAGCTTGTGTAAGTATAGCAATAATATTTTTCACTCCATCTCCCATAACGTTGGTTTGTTCAGGAGGACAATCATTGCATCGTCCATTACATTGATCAACACAGTTCCTTCGGGTTCCAGACATCGTCTAAAACCCAAAAAGAATAGCGTGAGAGGCAAAAATCATGCTTGGAAAAGAACATAATAAAGGGGGAGTACCTTCAATATCTAACATATTAGGTTTAATTCTAAGATCATTAGCACAATTCTAGGACTATAACCTATACGTATACTTAACCTTAGGGACATCCTTAGACATACCTTAGAAATATATCTAGGGATCTCACTAAAGTTCTCGCATCCTAGTTTCCAAAGGTTGACTAAACCTTTCCTCTGATCCCAACTGTAGCAGTCTGGAATTACTTATAGTGGACTATAATTGATACCTATCAGGGCACTCCATGGGCGGCTACACCCCCTAGGCGGGACACCCCACCATCCCCAGTGGCAGCCATTTCCTCATGAAGCCCTTGGGCAGAGAGCCATGCTTCGTCCAATGCTCACATGTGAGAGTTCCCAAGGATCGGATACATTCCTACCTCCTTTTCCTCTGATACCAACTGTAGAGGCCTGAAGCTTGACATACATGGATAGTACATTACTTTTACGGAATACTTAATACATAAAAAAACAGACACATAAGGACCATAATATTTTAGTGTCTTTGGAAACTAGGAATAAAATCTTCTAATCATGGTGAAAAATCTTCAACATCTCCCAATAAAGATCTTCCCCTTTTTTTCTTACCTAAAACCTTTCTTTATATCATGGGGAAAAGAAAACATAAAAGGGGTGAGCTCAAATGCCCATTAAGGGTAAACATAGAGAACATAAAACAATCCATAAACATTTGAATGCAAAAACTTGAACATAAAATCTAAACATCAAAATCTTGAGCAAAGACATGAATCTTGGAAGTACGCAAGGCATATATCATAAGGGAACATCAATCATGATAAAATAGCATAGGAATAAAAAATTTAATTGTGGAAACCATTAAGCACATGATATGATTTCTATAGTAGCCAAGGCATTGCTGCCAAGACCATCTTAGTGGACAAAGTCTCTTTCTAAATCAAGTTCACTCCTCGTTCCAGTCCTGTATTACTGAACCAGTTTAACTGGTCGTTCCAGCCATGTCTATATCATGAGATATAAATCTTTAACCAATGCATTGGAGGGAGATATAGGTCCCACCCTTCTCATAATGAAATCATTCTTACTTGCCCCACAAAATAAACATACATCATTCATAACAACCTAATAAATAAAATGGGTTTCATAAACATCATCCCATCAGCACATAATCCATATGAAAGAAATGGATATCAATTCATAATAAGAAAAGTGAAACCATGTAAATCATAGAGACATGATACTTGAAACATACACATGTAAAATAATTTCATCTTAGATGAAAATGGTTTTGATAAAACACTTGAAATGAATTCTTGAGGAAAATATCCTTCTTTCTTCAAAATCATTTTCTTTTCACAAAATTTCATGCAATTTTTGAAGAAAAGGTTTTTTTTGATAATAGTCATGAAATATTTTGGAGTAAACTTCATGAAAATAAGGCTTTATAAAACCATAAAAATCCGTTCACGACGTATAAGTTAAAAATAACATTCTCCTTGTACTTTTGTCGGAAAAGTCAAAAAAGTACCTCGTAACGTAAACAAAAGAAATATTCCTTACATACCATGTAGTAAAAGTCAAATATGGGTAAAAATGACTTTAAACATACATAAAAACACTTTTATAAAAACATGGACATGGATGATAGAAATAACCCCAGTAAATACTTACGAATAAACAATCTCGGATAAAAACGAGATTGGAAAGTTATCCCTTACCTTAGGTCTGATATGCTTCGTCTGGTTCCGAAACTCCTGTATAATGATTTAAATAATGTCATTTAATTATTACATAATCATATTGACTATTATGATATCATATTTGTTTCACTTATGACTTTATATTACCCGTTCTTTTGTAAATTCCATGTTAAAGTAGCGTTTTGGGTAAAATCATTTCATTTATCGTATGTGTTTCGACTTGTGGTTTCTTGATATTATTACTTATATCCTGATTTACAAAATTAAATAATGTAAAAAATTATTTATATATAATATATATTCATCATATACATATATATTATAGATCTATAAAAGGAATGAAATACACCGTTCATGGAGACGGTAGGCCGTACGTACGCATGAACGCTGTTTTCGTTTCCTTATTGAATTGAATGAAACTAAATAGATGACATACATAAATATATATAAATAAATCCAGTAGCATTATTATTTCATATATTTCACTATTATTCATTATATAAACTTTATGATCATTCATGTATGGTTAATCATGGAGAATGAATCTCATCGCGTCGTGGAGACGGTAGTCCGTACGTACGCATGAGCGATGATATCGTTCCCATAATTATAGAATTAGAGTGGATGGTATAATATATCATAATCTGAATGATTTTATAATAACCATATATAGTTATTCTTTACACCATTATACCCATCCATGTAAGGTGTTGGTGGAAGAACAGATTACACCACGACGTGGAGATGGTATTCCGTACGTACGCACGCGCGGTGATTTTGTTTTCCGTAGGATGGATAGAAGGTGAAATAGGGTTGTTTCATATTTATAATAACATATAGGTATATGAGGGATACTGATGTTATTACTTATTAATGAAACAAATAAATAATAAGAAGTTGAAGAAGAAAGAAAATTGAAAGAATCGGTAACAGATATTACCTCTTCTTTGACACACCTATTTGAATCCTCTTCTTAGGGTACTAAAATAGGTCTTTGAAGAAGACCAGGACCTCTAGGGTGTTTCTAGGGAAGTTGAGAAGGGAAATGGGCAGATTTTGGACGAGCTTAAATGCTAAAATTTGTGTGAGGAAGAGAGGGAGGAGGTTCCCTTTTATAAGGGAGTAGAGGGGCACTGTCGGAAATCTTAAAAATATTAATTTATAATAAATCTAAACCCACATAAAATCTCCAAAAATGACTCATATTAAAATATTAGATGATTTAGGGTTGTAATATCATCAACCAATAAAATTTATACATGTTAGGAATTTATTTTCAACATTATCAACTTGATTTATCCTTATTTAATCAATTTAATTTAATTTGTAGTAATAACATTCTAAATTTTAAATTATAACAAATAATTACTTATTTGTTGTCAATTGTCCATAATTGGATACTTTATAACATTTTATACCATATAAATATAAATATATAATTTTAAAATATTTTTGTGATTTTTAAACAATTTTATAATATGTTATTTTTATAAAATAACAATAGTGTCAATTTTGACACTATTCATTTATTTGAATTTAAATAAAATATATACAGAAGATATGTTCGAAATAAAAGCTTTAATAGATTCATAAAAGGTAATATGTATCTATAAAATTAGTAGATCACATTAAATAGTTCATATAATATTTATTTTATTATTTTTAAAACCATTTATTTGGTTTATCTCTTAATAAAATAATTACTACATCATTTTTGTATAATTATTTAATATAATTATTTGTTGCATAAAAATTAAAAATAAAATCCTATGATGAAGATAAATATATTAAATTTCACAATAATACTTTTAATCGAATTTATAATCTTAAAATCACAATATTTAAATTGTTATATTTATTAAATTATGAAGGTGACAACTTTGGCATCATTTAAAATAAAATAATATAAGTGTCATAATAGATTTTATAAGGATCCAAATGGTCAAATATTCTACCATTGGATGATTATGGTTTAAAGTTACATGAAAAATAATTTTTGGTCAGGGTTTTGTGCCTTTTATGGTCACTATTGGTTTAATAAAAACTATATTATGGATTTTTCACTAGATAAACAATTTCTGCATCACTATTGTGTCACAATTAATGATAATTATTTAATCGATAAAAATTATAAATAAATTCATATGATTTAGATAATTTCATTAGATTTCTGGAGACTATTCATGTTCTATGTTTCCTGAAGTTTATCACTAAATTAAAATTAATATACTTATAAGATTTAAGAGAGTGACATGTTGTCACTTTCTTTGGTTTTAATAATAATTAAGTTATTCTCATGGAGAAAAGTCCATTAAATGATTCTAATCTGACACTTAGGTGATATGGGTATATCTTTATCCATCCAATAGAATTTTTTTATGTGTTAGGGAAATTTTATAATATTATATTTACCCTTAATTACCCGATTTACCTTTAACTATGGTAAATACAATTTACCGTAGTTACTATTCATAATTCCCAAAAATAAGAAGTATCCTATTAACATAATTTGGACCCACTGATTCCAAATATGGAATCAATTTTTTCAAATTCAATACATATAAGTTGCAGAAATTAAATTAAAATTAATCCCGTTGTCGAATGAAAACCTGTTTTTGATTAAAACATTGCAAAAGATTGAATTGATTTAACCTAAGAATTCAATGTAAAATCAATGATAATGAAATAAATTATATTAAATGGTAAAAATATATTCTATTTATACTTTAAAACCATTAAATATTATAATTTAACCACATAATTTATTATGATGAAAAAAGTTGTTTTTAATTAAAATATAGCGTGTTTTTACTATTCATTAAAATATGAAAGTTATCAGAAAAATATCAAAACTCTATCCAATGTAAATTTTTATATCCCGATTCAAAAGAAGAATTTTATTTTGTCAAATTTAACTGATAAGCATGTCAACAACTAGATTTAATGTGGGTGCGCCATCAAAAGGCGGCAAAACTGCATTTTTTGAAAAATACTTATTTTACCCGAAAATTAAATTTTGTTCACATAAAATGTTTTAGAAAATTTATAAGATGAATAATAATGTTATAAAATTCAAAATGTGGTAAATTATATTCATAATGGCTAGTTCGTGATAATATTATAACCATATATCGTTGTTTAGTGAAACCTGGTATTGCGTACAACACACGCTATCGTAGAAGGTCGCGATTGCGTGTAATGAAAGCCAAGTTAGGGTTGTGTGTTGTGCAAGACTCCTTTGTTTTTTCATATAATAGAATCCAACCATATTTCATTTATACATTGAATATATATATATATATATACGCTCAATGTTGCGTAGAATGACTATTATCAAACAAACTTGAAATTGTGTGTAACACAATCTAAGAATAGTGTTGCGTATACTGCAAGCTAATACGGTGTTGCGTATAGCACAAGATAATCTTGCTGTAGCACAAAACACATGACATCAAATAAATTAAAAAGAATTCTTATCATAAAATATCGGGTTGTTACAATATTATTCATGATTGAGGTTGATTTGTTATAATAAAATCTTCCATATTATATTGAATGAGTTATGATATGTTTGACTGTGGATGTGCTATTTTTGTACCATTCATGGTTTATGGTTAAAGTATAGACATTTCATAATATCTTTTTAATAAGAATGATTATGTTATGTTTCAACATTTTTATATGTGGAGTGAATTGTACTTAGTAAGTTACGGGTGGGGCTTGCTATATCCCCTCGATGCATCGGTAGGTCTCATGAGACAAACTAGTGTCTTGGCACATGAACTTCACGAAATTTATATTTAGGGTCTTGGAACGAGGCCTTGAATTTGTGGTTAAGATGTCTGACATTATGAATTCCATCATTAAGATATTAGTTATTAATGTTACATGTGATTATTCGACTAGTAGAATATCCACGTGAATATGTAAATGCTATTATTTGATTTACATTTTCCAAATCATGCTGAGGTTTATGTTTAAAGGGAATGTGTTTCAATTTTATACCTTTCCATAAAAGTTTAGGATTTTTTATGATAGCTTCCACTATATTTTTTATCCTTACTGATCATCTTAGATCACCACTTTCTTATATTTTATTTTCCCAGGATCCCAAAAAGTGTATTATGATTTTTATGCAGGTTTAATTTATGATAATAATGGGATTCTCAAAGGATTATCTATGAATTATTTTATATTATAAATTGTAATGTAAAGTTCTTGTATATAATCAAATTTCAAAGATTGCTAAATTGATCGGTCCTTTTGGAATGGATTCCTTTTAAGCATTCCAATTTATTAAAATTATGCACCAGATCTAGGATTCTAGGGTCATGGAATTATAAGAAGCATTTTTCATGGGAATTACTATCATTTTAGATTCTATTAGGAAATTTCCAAGTGGGTTCCTTCCACCACTTATAAAAAAACTCCTCCAATTATATTTTACGCACATATAAATATAAATTTTTATCTTATAATTTGAAAAATCCATTCCTTATATCCCTAAACATGAACTAGACTGACTATTTTGATCATAAAACCATCCTAGAAAAGATTTATATATAAACCTAAGGAGGTTCTCTGAAGAAGATGTATAATTATTAACCATGTGTATTGGTTTTATTTATTCTCAATCCTCCATAAAATATGATCAAAATATTATGAAATAATAAAAATAGTAACTTACATATAATATTATTTTAATATATTAATTTCATAACCTATATCCATATTATCCTCTATAAAATGGGAAACAGAACCATCGATCTCTGTATGGCGAACTACCGTCTCACGAACTGATGTAATTTGTTTTCCATAACCGACTCTCATGGATGGATATATTGATTAATTTAAAGTATATATATATATATATGATATTAGTGAAATGTTTTTAATATTTTTATATTAATATCACATATAACTTCTTACCTTCTAATCTGTTGAAAATTGAAAATGTCACTTTTGTGTATGTGTGGACTACCGCCTCCACGAAGTGATGTGATATGAATTTCATTTTATATTGGAATGGATGGTAATAAAGATAAATTTAATGAATATATATGATATATATGATATAAAAATAATTCTTTAAATCTCAATTATTATATACATTTCTTTTGTTACATCATTTGAAAAGATGGAAACAACATTCATGCGTATGTACGACCTACCGTCTTCATGAACAATGCAATTCATTTTTCTATCTCTGAATTTTATGAATTACTATAAATATATATATGTATATATAATGAATATGTAATGTATTTACATAATTATTGAAATTATTTATATTATTTAACCATGATCAAAGTAAAATAACCAAAACCACCGAACCAAAATATACATGGAAAACAAAGAAGTTCAAACAAGAAACATTGATTTTAATAAAGATTTGTTAATAAAAGGTTGTTGAAATATTATAAGTAAATCATATATGATATGATATATATTATTATGGATAAAAAATATAGGTATAATAATCCTATACTTATTATATATTAGGTTCTAATGTGCACAAAGAAAGTCAAAACAAGATGTAAGGGATTTTCATGTCACTTTTATTTCTATGGGACACATACAATATTCACCACTTTTTACATTTCTTGTGGTGTATAAACTGACCAAGAAATTATTTTATTATTATTATAATACAAAATATAGTAAATATATATCCATGGCAGGTTCTTTTATTCATGGTGTTCATGATTCAAAAGTTAACAAAGAGGTAAGAGTTGTATGTTACAATCCCATTGTTTACCGGGATTGTTTATGTTTATACTTACGATAATGAAATATTATGATATAACACTAAAAAAATTACTTATTTTATTATATTTTTTTTATTTAATAAAAATATATGATTTATCTTCATTTTCCTCTCTTTATGTACTCAAGATACCAAAATAAGTTTTTTAAAATTAATTTATTTATCTTCTTGGTAAAATATCATTTTCATTGATTTACTTGTTTTATAAAAAAATTTCAGGACTCTCCTTAATATTATACTACTATATTTTAAGTTAAATGTTTAACCATGTTTGATTTTTATAAAATGGTTTTAAAATAAATATTCTTGATGTTTTCCCAATGAGGAAAATTTTCAATTTTTTAAAAAATAGTGGAAGGAATGGTTTCTTTTAACTTACACAACATCTATGGAAATTGACATTTTCATAAACACTAAACGATTTTAAAATTCATAGAAAAGTTTCCATGGTTATTTTCAAAGAAAAAATTTTCTTTAGTAGTATTTAATTTTTTTTAAAAGTGATTTAAAAATGGAAATGATATTTTCCTTAAGAATGTTTTAATGCCCCTTTTATGGTATTCTTATACATTAACAACAGAAACCTAAGATGTTTATTATGATTTATTAGGGTTATGATCTAATGATACCATTATTATCTTTTCTATGGATGTTTTAGGATTATGTGGAAAAACGTTTATGAAACCCATTCCTTTTCCATGGGTTCTGCTATGATGAAATTTCTATGAAACTCATTTCCTTTTCAAGGGTTATGATATGATGATTGATTTTGTGGAACAAAAATTCATGAATTTAATAATATGATAGATGGGAATAGAATAATATATAGCTAAAAATAATTGGGTAAATATTATTGTTATATGAGCTCAAAGGGTGCTCAAGAGGTTATCCCATGCCCGAAAAAAGAGGGTACATGGGAGGTTATCCCAAGACTAAAAAAGTGTACATAAATGGTTATCCCAAGATCAAAAGAGGGTAAGTGGGATCTTTCCCCAAGAATGAAATTGGTACATGGGTGGGTTTATAAAGATTAACTTGTTATGAATGTCTTGGTGGTTAACCTTGAAATAATACTCAATATGATTAGTGTATGGAAAAAATCTATGTATTATACCAATTTTATACACTCATGGATGAAGTTCTTTAATTGCAATACAAATCATATCTTATAAATTTAAAATAATTATTTCATCACTCATGATTATAATCTTTGACATACAAGGTATGGTTTTCAAATGTTAAACTCATATTGGTAGGGGTTGGGTGGTGACCACATACTATGTATGATGTACTCACACCCTATTTTTTTCTCCTCAGGATGCATGTAGATATTTTTTATACGATCCAAATAAGGGGAAGGTAGTGAATCCTTATTTTAATTAGTGATTGAAACATGGATTAGTGTTATATCTTTTTGGGATTTTAATATAGGACGTTGGAGAAGATGTTATGGGTTATCCATGGGTCTATTTTTGTGATATCCTAAAAATGGGACTTCACATAAATTTTAGAAATGATTTTTATTATCTTGGGTTATATATATATCCAGTAGATAAATTATTATTTTAATACCACTAACCATTGACACCCATTACATTATGTGTTTTCGATAGTGGAGATGATGAGAGTAGGCTTAAGGAAGGAAGACATAAATTAAGATTATATTCATGTAGGGGGTCTATTTTCCACTGGTGGTATGTGTTTCACCTTATAGGTTAGGGGTTATAGAATGGATACTTAAAGATATGTCATGGTGGTATGGAGGTTATAATCACAGGTTCTTCCATTTTATGGTCATATATTCCTTGTCCCTTTGGTTGTGCCATGTATATAAAGGTTTGTGGTTCTTAGGCTATGTTTATTTAGTGGTTACTGCGGTGTCACCCTTGGGTTGTGACTTGATCTTGGTTTGGTGTTGATTGTGATAGAAGGGAATGATAAAGGAATACATCATTGTGTCTTTTCACTACTGCAACCATTCCTCTGGTGTATCATATTTAGAATGTTGACCATGTTTAAGAGGGATATAGATCATGGTGTTGACCATGGTGAGATTTATCATGATCATCCCAACTAAAACCTATTAATGTGTGTACATATCTGTTATAATGTTGTATTATTTATTTCAATCAAATGTATAAATTTACATGAACCTCTACAAAACCCTATGATTTTAATGAATTTTATATTAAATAAATACAATGTTCAACAGCATGTATTGTACAAATTATAACATCCAATGTAAATAAAGAATCTAACATTTTCATATTTATTAATATTTGTGAATTAAATATAAATTTAACTTTAAAAGGGGATTCAATGTCCAATAGGTACTCAACACGCAACAACTAGTTTCTTTGAAATATTACATTGCACACAACTTTGAGTTATACCAAAAAATAATATATAAAAATGTTATTATTTTACATGGTAGTTAACACACATCCATTATATTAATGTGAATTAACATAAATAACTAAATTATTATTACACATTTTTTTTAAATGTATTTAAATTTTTTGAATAAATTTTGGAGTCTTAAAATAATAATGAATCCAATTTTAAGCATGAAAAACTCTAATATTTTTAAAAAGTTTTTTACTACCTTTTGATGGTGAACCCTTTTTTAAATCTTGTTTTAGTCACTTTTATATGCTCCATTTTACAAAATAAACTTATTATTTAGAATAGGGACAACAAAATTCACTTTGGGTAAAATTTTGGTATTTTTCTGATAAAGGTCATTTTTAATGAATAGTAAAAAATACTACATTTTAAGTCAAAAATGTCTTCTCATCTAATTTATTTATATGGTTAGATTTTATTTTTAAATGGTTTTAAAGTGTAATGGGATTATATTTTTACCACTTAATCCAATTTTGGTCATTGGTAGTAATTTAACTTTGAAATTGGGCATAAACATATGTCAATCATTTTGTAGTATTTACTTCTTAAAAACACGCTTTCTAGTTTTGACAATGAAGATTAATTTTAAATTAAATAATGAAACTTAAATGTTTTTAATTTTTTAAAATAGACAATATTTTTGAAATCATAATATCAAATTTAGCTTTGAGTTATATTTTGTTATTTTTCCGAAAACGTTCAATTTTTTATGAAGAGTGAAAAACACTAAATAGTGGTTAAAAAATGACTTTTTCATTTAATTGAAATTTTACCTGTTATGTGAATTGAATTTCAAAAATCTAAAACACATGGTTTTCATCAGTAAGTAAAATTTAGTTCAATGGGATGAAAATAATTTTTTGTGAATAGTAACTTTTGATTTTTATTTACCGCGGTCAAAGGTAAATAGGGCAATTCAAGGTAAAAATAATATTATAATAATATAAAATTACATTAAAAATTGTCCTAAACTTATTGGATGAGTCATGGGCAACCAATAAAATCCTTGGGTAGAACCTTTGTCCATTGGAAGCCACTTGGGTAAGATAATTACATTAGTAACGTTTTATTTAAAGTAAAAATAAAAATATCATAAACATGTATTCTTTCTATAAATAAATTTTAATGTGGTGTTATATAATTGATATATTTGACTATAAATAGTATTTAGAAAGATAAAAATATTTCATACAGCATGGTATTTTATTTATAATTTTTATACATCAAATAAATAAATATATTTATGAAACAATGATGATGTAATGATTACCTCATTAATGAATGTCCTAAATAAATGAGATTATAAATATTAAAATAAATTTATTTTGGAACCTTTTATGGCATCCAAGAATTTTATGGATCATTATGACTTTTTATATTTTAATTAATGAAGTTTTTTCGAATTTATCAGGTTGTTATGGATTTTTAAAAATTTATGATATGAATAGTGTAAAAATTTACATAAATGAGTTTTTAAATAAATTAATATTTTATTAAATGATAAAAAATTCCAAAAAATATAATATTTAGCCAAATGAAAAATAAGATTTTAAAATATTCATTAATTATGCATTTTGGTTCTCTTGTAATTTTATAGTAATTATATTAACTCTATCGTATAAATGTACAAGAAGACATGGTAAAAGTTAAAGAAGTTAACAAAGGGTTAAATAAAAAAGATAAGGATTAAAAAATATCTAGAACCTATCCAATTCTTATTGGATGATTTTTTAGACTTATATTCATATTATCTTAGAATTTAATGAGTTTTGGTCCTTTTAAAATTGAAAATAATTTTATAGTAAAATAATACATTCAAACTTTCCTAAAGAGCCCGTCCTCCCTCTTATAAAAGGACACCACCTCTAACCCATTAATCACACCTCTAAATCCCTTTGACTCATCCAAACTCTTCCAAAATAATCTCCCAACATCCAAATATTTCTTTCTATAATCATTTCCCGAGGTAGAAGGTAATTCAAGAGATCCCTTTGGCTCAAATCAAAAGAAGTTACCCGATTTGGGGGAACGTCTTCTCTCATGTTTCTTTCCATTATTTTTCCTTGTTCACTCCCAATGATATTATTATTCTTTTTTTACATAAAAAACATACCCTAAATATAATAGGTTGTTTTTATTAGAATTATTTTATCTACACTTACACACACCTCCATCTAATGGATACAAACATATTGTTTCTATGTACGGTGAACTATTGCCTCATGAAATGATGATTGTTCGATTTTACCCTACCACCTCTCATGGTAGACAATATGATGGTACTATAATTATATATGATATTTATTATATTTATTTTGTCTCTATTCTTCTTTAACTATCATTTATAACATATCATAATGCTTTTCATGTAGTATAAATATGATAATTTCATTTGAGGAAGTGCAGACTACCACCCCCTCAAAGTGATATGAATCATTCTTGCTATACATGGAATGTATAAAGGATGTAATTAATAAAATTATGTAACATATATAACATATATATTATATTATAATAATAATATATTTAGGTATAATTTGGATTTCTTCTTTAAAAAATGAAAAAAATAAAATGAAAGAAGCGTTCATTCGTACGTACGACTTACCGTCTCCATGAACGGTGCATTTCATTTTAATATATAAAAATGATATGTACTATTATAAATACTTATATATTTAATATATATGATATATATGATATCTAAATCATGAATATCATTCTGGAGACAATGTAATTTTGACCACATAGAAAATTTGTAATCATAACAAGTCCATTTTTGTACTCAAGTTCTGAACATCGACAAAATGTCTGATATGAACTCAAATAATTAACTAATTGTTATAGAAATTAAATAAGGGATATAAAAGGAATAATAAAATTGAAATTTTTTCTTAGGATAAATTAACTTATGTTTATTATTCAGGAAATTACAGAACAAATGAGTCAAGTCAGACACAAGGTAATGGACATTGTCTCAATCTCTTTTCATTGAGGAAAACTTTTATTTATACATGAATTTCCTTTATACAGTGTATAAACCCCTTTGATATTTAATTTTATTCAAAATGATTCTTTTCTACGAAGCATCTTACTAAATAACAAAAGTAATTTTTTTTATCGTATATGGAGACGATGACCTCTCCACCACTATAATAAATATTTGGCTTCTTATATAGGGCTTATTTTTTTTAAAATGAAAAAGAAACCCCTTATTTGGTTTTTGGGTGGTTTGGTATTGAAAATGGTTTTTGAAATGGATTGAGTATTTCAATATCTAGAAATTATATCGTGTGATTGAAAATTAAATTTTATTACAGAAATGTTGATATTTTCAATATTTTAAGTGTTATGATTATGTAATGGTACTTGGACATTTGACGGTTGGTTTCATGATGAACCAAGGACGGGTGGTTACGTTATAAAATCTGATGAAATGGGTATGGAAGTCAGCCATATGGCTATTCCATTTAGTGATATGTGTGGAAGTCGGCCGTATAGTTATTCCATTTAAGTATTTTTATATCCCAAGTTAGATTTATATGCTATAAATTTCTTTGTATGGGAATTATGGTAATCCTTTCGTTACAAAAAGGTATGAAATAATATTATATTAATTTTAGTGTTATTCTACCTATTAAAGGTGAAAGGTATTACTTTATAGTATTCATGGTTTACTTTTTTTTCAAAAAACTAACAGTTTTTCTTCTTTGT
This sequence comes from Viscum album, assembly GCA_963277665.1. Classification (NCBI taxonomy): domain Eukaryota; kingdom Viridiplantae; phylum Streptophyta; class Magnoliopsida; order Santalales; family Viscaceae; genus Viscum; species Viscum album. Next base: position 1,067,949,758 of record OY728121.1, on the reverse strand, counting down.
GTATCCCTTACTGAGCTTTTTATGCTCATCCCATGTTTTTGAAATTTTTTTCACGCAACATAAAGTGTAATAGGGTCAATGATTGGATCATAGAAATGTCATGCTATTTCAAACATAGAACTAAACATGTTTATTTTCATTTTAGTTTTTTTATTTGAAAAAAATGGATACTGAGTAGAAGTGTCTACATGTAATATCCAATTTGTTATGTATATGTTATTGACTAATTATCAAAAAAATCTAAACTAGAAAAGATACTCAATTTGATTTATTAACATATTTAAATATTATGTAACATTTGAGGCTGGGTCCTTACAGTTGGTATCACTGGTCGGTTTAGACAACTATAGAGGTTAGGGTGTTATTTTAGTATAAGTGACATTACCATAATGGTAACATATTATAAAGATTCATAGTTAATTTAGGTAAATTTAATGAGCTTAGGATAACATGAATAAGTATATCTTAGTGTTTATCCACCTCATAAGATAGTATATGATGATTTTACTTATATACTCACACTGACCTTTTTGGTTTTAGTTAATGGTCTGAGCTAGCATGCACCAAATTATTAATGGATGTTAAAAAAACTATAACGGTTTTCTGAATAATAAACTGAATGAAATGGGAGAATCAATTGGAACTCTTATGGTTATTCTCTACCAACTATCTAGAGTCAAGATTGACCACCCGAACCTTTGGGTTTTTTATAAGGCATCATATATGCGAGAAACAAATCTCTATGGAAGTTCAGGTAATAATTATAAAGGTAAGTATATTCAAAAACCTATGTGTCAAGGATGTGGAAAGAAACACCTCGTAAAATTCTTCAAAAGGATGGGAAGATTCTATAGTTTTGGTAATGAAGGTAATAAAGAAAGAACCTTCCATGGAAAATGGAAGCATCCAATTGACTCCAAGAAATGGAAAGAAGTTATTTATAAGGGATCAATTGAATGTTTTAAATGTGGTGTGATTGGTCATTATAGAAATTTATTTACTACGAAGAAGGTTCATGCATGGGATTAGTAAGACCATACAAATATATGTTTATCGATTCCTAATACCATTTCAATTGAGGATGAAGAAACTGACAATGAACAATGAAAGTTATATATTATTTCATAGCTGATGTTTTGACATTATTAAATCTTTGGATATAATTCATAATTTTTTTAGGAAATAAGTATTATAGAATATGTTGGAAAAGAATGGTTAATGGATTACAAAGAAAATTGAATGAGTAAGAAGTTTATATATAAGGGATTGACGAGTTATGGTAAATTTTAGGATGATGAAATGCTTAAAAGTATTAAGGCTCTTCTGATGATGGGATTACTTTGGAAGAATTTTTATTGTATGCGTAACCATGAAGTTTGATATGTAAAAATGTTATTCAAGAAAGAATTATATTTCCTTGTGTGAACATAATGGATAACCTTTGGGGTTCTTATGATCTTTTTTTTGAGGTGATAAATGGTTATTACATTTTTGGATGCAAAATGAAAGGTTTTAGATAACCTTTGAGGATAAAATAGGTTATGGTTATTTTTTAGGAAATTATCTTATTTTTTATAATTTTATAAGAATGATATAGTTATATAAAAAGGAAAACCCACAATATGGGTAAAAAACTGTCATGTCAAGGAAGACCATGGAAATCAAACCCACAACCGAAGGGTGACAAGAGGAATTGCTTACCACTGGCCTACGTGAATTCCCTGATTAGTATGGCTAATTATTTTTAGTTAAATGATTTTATTGATCAAGAATATTTTGATTTGGGATCTAATGTTTCATCAAATGGATATCCTTAGTAGAGGAAAATGATTTTGTGACAAAGTGATAAAGGTTATTTTGGAAGACGTTTTCTCTTATGGGGAAACACTATATGCCTAAGGAAAATATAATACTATGGGATTTCATTTGTGGAGTAATGGTTGAAATTTTTGTTTAGGAAAAATCTATGTTTTTATTGTGGACATATGAATATTTGGGTTAATTATGGAAATGATTAATCTATCATAGAGAATATGTGACTAAGTTAATTACACTTCAGTACGAGACTTTAAGAGTAGTTGATGTAATTTAGAGATAAATGTTAAGATTTATTATGGAAGACTATGAGATTAAATTTTTCCGAGTTTTGGGTTTTAATGTTATTTTTGATTATATTGAATAATTTTAAAGACCTTTGTGTATTGAATGGCCTTTATTGAACATTGGGTACTGTTTGTTGAATTTTTGAGATTAAGAGTAGTATTTATTTTTATAATGGATTGAAATTTTTTTGGGATTATCTGATCTTGTACTGACCATTTTTGTTTTGTATAATGTGTAAATATAGGGGAAATATATAGTTCATCTTTTGTGGATTATGTGATTATCTAGAAGTTGATTCTAGTGCTACAGATGCGACTAATTCATATTTAATACTCATGGTTTGGATAAAGGATGAGTTTGTGGAAGAAATTTATTAAAGGATGAAATTATATTTTTCATGTAAGTATGTTTCTTTATGTTCTTAGTCAAGATAATAAATAAATTCCTCAAAATTAGGAAAAGGAACTTAAAACAAAAATTTAGTCCGTTTACTTTTCTTATTGGGGAATCACAGACCATTTAACCCTGCATAAGTTTGTGGTTTTCAGATTATTAACTTTCTCCTAGTCATATTTTCTATCACTCTTCATCAGAACTTGACACTCAGTTTCTCTTCCATATCCATGTTTTCTGTAAGAACCCATTTCTTATTCTTGAGGTACGGGTTTCTTATTTTCTTTTTTCCTTAAGTGTTTTTGAGAAAATAAGGAAAGTGGGGAAAAATCCCAAAACTTGTGGGTACACGCCGTGTACTTTTCTACATGTTGTGTACTTTGGCCCTATAGGATGATTACACAGGGCGTGTAGACCTTTCGGTAACGAAGGGTGTAAAAAATGACTACACACCATGTACTTAGTAACACATGCCGTGTAATCGGTCAGCAGGTAAACAGTGGGGCGATAAAAGTAGCCGCTAAAGGAACATTTAAATGAGGAAAGTACATGTCGTGTACTTTAAAGTACATTCCGTGTAGTTTTTTTCGCTTAAAATGGGCAGTAGCCTCCTCATTCAGCAGAGGAGGAAGTGGATGCATTTGGAGATCAGGAGAAGAGGTCGAGGCTTGGAGGAGCTCCCGATCGCACGCTGGGAATTTGAATCCTTCTCTGACGGTCTCGATTGAACTGCGCGGGTGAGTTCTTCCCTCTCCTTGTGTAGTTACTTACAATTCCTTCTCAAGGGAGAGTTATTTGAGGCTGAATGTGTGAGAATTTATCCCAGATCTACGTCGTTCATTGGCGTTTTAGGAGGCATCGTTCACATATATTGATCAGGGGCGATCGAGGTAGGTGGTCTAGTGTTTACTTCTAACTTTCATGTGATTTTTGTGTACTGTTATGCCAAGAGCCCATGTTTGGGGTGTCTTATGGATAATTCCTCAGATGATTATATGTCTAGAATTGAATATATAATCTAATGATGAATATAAACTGCTGTTTGGGATCATTTCTTGGATCCGGGGCCACCCTGTGGGTACGTTTCCCTTGTTTATCCATTTGGCCTGGATACTCGTGGGTATGCCATGATTATAAGAATGTTTTGAGTTTTCTTGAGAGTGAAAATATACAATTTCTCATTTTTTATGTTGGGATCGACCCTATTTCTTGATTTACTATGGAATTCGGGAGGGTAGTGTTTTGTTTAGCCCGCGGGAAGTGTTTTGTTAGCCTGAGGGTAGTGATTGATTCACCTGAGGGAAAGTTTCTATTTATCCTGAGGGCAGTGTGTGTTAGCCTGAGGGTAACATTTCTTATGCCTGAGGGAAGTGGCTTCTGTGCCTAAGGTAAATATCTGGTATGCCTGAGGGCAATGTTCGTTATGCCTGAGGGAAATCACCTGCAGGTTTTGACTCTGATTACCTAAGGGTAAGGATTGGTACATTTGAGGGCAGTGTTTAGCATGGATGTTCACTGAGGTGATTTTCATATTTTATAATTTCCAAGATAAAGCACAATCTTGGGAGTTATTAAAAAAATATTAAAATGGAAATGAAACTAGTAGTGATAGTTACTTTTGAGTACTTACTAGTTTACTGCATTTACTTTTGCACACTACTGTTGCACATTTTCACCGACAGTTGGGCACGAGCCTTTGGTGGGTGCCTTCTGGGATTTAGTTCTCACACCCTGTTTGGGTCATGTCTTCATCCCAAATAGACTATATTGCTGTAGGTGTCGACAGGGGCAAGGGTCTTTATACAGGTACATGATTGTAGTATAGGAGTAATAGAGCATGAGACCGAGCTTAGGCTTGCGATGCTGCTGTGTTCTGTTCACTATGTCTTGTTCTATTTTTTTGTTCCTTGTACTTGAGTTGTATTGTATTTTATTATAGTTTATCCTGTTTTGAATGAACTCATAGAAAGAGTGGAATGGTGCATTTATATATATACTGTTGGTTATCTTTTACTGTAGTTGTTCATTTCTTGTTCAATTTGTTTACTGCTTCCGCTGTTGAATTTTATGTTTCTTTTTACGCTGTGCACACTTTGACAAATGAGGGTGTAATTTCCCCACTATCAGACCCGGGCCCTCGCTGCTAGTCGGTAGCCTCTAGCATTTTGGGGGAATGTTCTTGAGGTCATGTGACCAACCAAGTTCAGGGCACCCGTTGTGTGGCTACCGGATCTAGGACATTACAAAGTGGTATCAGAGGTGTTTCTTTTCTTTGAATTACTATTTGGAGCCTAAGTTAGGGATAGGATGAAAATGGTAGTTGGTAATAAGCTATGCCTAATAGTAGATAACCCGTGTACAGGGAAAAGCTAATCTACCTCGTTATTGCAATTATTACTGGTTTTTAAATTTTACAGTTGATTTGATTATTACAGATTGGTGACGCACTTGTGCTTGTGCAGTTTATATGTTATACATGGGTTCTATTTAGTTGCAACCCAATGAGATGAGGGTATTCCATCTCATGAATCATTTAGGAACATGATAGAAATCACATGTCATACATTCCTTCCATGCCATGTAGGTGCATTAGAAATTGCATGTTGTTGTGATAGTTGATGTGCTGGAAGAGAATTTTGTTGTTATAGATGCTTTGATAAATACCTGCTTCTTTTCAGGGTATTGTGGTGTGAGGTTTTGATAGAATGAACGCCATTATTTGGTTCTTGATGATTATGGGCCCTCAATGACCGGAATTTGGTGTATTATTAACATTCTTTCCTTTTTATAACATGTATAAGATTCCAAGACTTGATTCTCGGGGATTATGGGCCCTCACAGATCGGAATTTTGCACTTAGGTGCTTGTTTCATGTTTTCTAGGTTCCGGAGTAGTTTCTGAGGCTCACTGTCTGGAAAACCCAGCATACACACCGTGTAGTTTTATGGACACATGCCGTGTGTTCTTCTATTCGGGAAGAAATGAAAATTTTTTAAGTACACACCGTGTACCATAAGTACACGCCGTGTAGTTGCTACCCGTGTCATAGGCTGTGTAGGTAGAAACACAGGATAGTGAAACTTTGAGGCCACACGCCGTGTACCGCTTGTACACGCCGTGTTTTGTTGACCCTATGTACACCGTGTAACTAACAACACGGATGAATAAATATGAGCTTATACACGCCCTGTAAATGACGAACACGCCGTGTAGTTAAACCTGGGGATCCGACCATGTAACTAACATCTTGGGTCGGTGTTACCTCGTCAAGTACACGTCGTGTACCTGTAGGACACACCGTGTAGACTTGACCGGTGAGAGGCCATGTGGAATTGGCCGCGTGGCTGGGAAAACGGGTGGTGTACACACCGTGTGCATGTGTGACACGCCGTGTAGTGTCAGTCGAGTAGCTGACCGTGTCATAAAAAACACGGGTCGGTGTTATCTTTCCTAGTACATGCCGGGTCCAACAGGAACACGTTGTGTAGTATCAGCCGTGTAGCCGGCCGTGTAGAGAACAACACGGGTCGGTCTTGGGTTTCTTTTTACACACCGTGTCTACCTCAAAACATGTGGTGTAGTTTTGTTTTAGGACTTCCATGTGGCTTTAACCATGTAGATGGACTCAGGCATGGAAGAAGGATTCAAGTACATGTCGTGGGTTAAGTCAACACACTGTTTGGTTGGGGTGTTACATGGCCAATTTAAGCTAGAGTACATGCCCATGTGGATGGATTGTAAGAACACACCGTGTAGTTTATATACATGTCGTGTAGTCAAGTTTTGTAAATCTTGAATGCTTTCTTTCTTCGGTTCCCTTATTGGTCTCCTAGTTTCAGTCCTTGATAATCTTGTTCTAAGGTGTGTGTTTTAACTTGTAAAGTCATTCCACCGAGAAGACCAACAGTTGTTCGCCACGAGGGTGGTGATGATTATACTCCTGAGATAGTGGGCCATGGGAAACCATTGGATCCTCCCGCAGTGCCAGATGTGGCACCGGCCGTTATACCGGATACAGGCGCAGATGCGCTGTTCCGTGAAGGCTTCATGCGGTTCATGCAAAACTTCCAGGAAGCACCGCAGGCCGCCACATATATGGAAGAGCTGACACGTATATTCCAATAGTAGCATCCTCCAACTTTTTCTGGGGATGGTGGACCACAGGCTAGGGAGCCTTGGCTAGATTCATTGTAGACGATATTTGAGCATCTAGAGAAGCCTCCTGGGAGGAGGGTCAAGCTCCCTATATACATGCTGCGTGATTCCGCCAAGAGGTGGTGGGATGATACCACCCAGTACGAGCATCACCGAGAAATGGAATGGGAAGATTTTCAAGTAGACTTCTATGAATTTTTCTTTCCAGATACACTGAGGGTAGATCGAGCTCGAGAGTTCATGAATCTACAGGAGGGTGCCATGTCAGTGATGGACTATTCTGCTCGCTTCACTGAGTTACAACACTTTTCACATATTCTGGTGGGTGATGAGACTTTGAGGACTAGACACATTGAGGATGGTCTTCAACATGACATCCGGGTGCTGGTGAATGTTTTTAGGCTTCCTGCAGTGCATGCGATTGTGAACCAGGTGTTAATTACTGAGCAGAACCTACGTGAAGCTAGGGGTCTAGGACAGGGTGGTTCAACACCGATCTCTGGTACTATTTCTACTGGAAAGAGGAAGAGGCTGATGGATATCTCTCATGGTGGTAGTACTAGCCAGAAGAATTCTTTAGGCAGCTAGATAATATGCTACCAGTGTGGTAAAGAGGGGAACAAGAGACCTCAGTGTCCGCGCGACCCAGAAGAGTGCCGAGCTTGCAGCAAGATGGGTCATCTACAACATTTTTGTAGGGTGTTTCCACTAGTGGTTGCTGAGAGGGGTTCTGTGCAGACTCTGCGTGCAGGAACAGGGCTAGCAGCTTCTTACCAGTTAAGGAATTGCAATACGTCGGGGCGTTCAGGCCGAGGTGGTGGTCGTGGCTGTGGTAGCCAAACACCAGACTCTCAGAGACAATAGGGTGGGTCAGCTTGGGGTAGCCAGGCTATGTCGTAAGGCCGCAACACTGGGCAGACATATGCAGTGCAATAGACCCAACATAAGCAGGATTCCAGACCTTCCACTTTCATAGGTACTATTCTAGTTTCTTATGTTCTGTCTTCAGTACTTTTTGATATTGGTGCTATACATAGATATATATCTGTTCCCGTTGTGATGAGCCTTGGGATCTGTATTTCTTCTTTTTCGGATATCTTGATGCTAGACACTCCATTGGGGATTAGAATGGAAGGTGTGCGTCAGTGCAAGGAGTTCCCCCTAGAGTTTGGTGGGTGTCACTTTCTATGGGGCCTCTATGTCTTATAGATGATGAGTTATGATTTCATTCTTAGGATGGATTGGTTGGTACCCTTCTAATCCTTTGTGGATTACTATCGTCATAGGGTGAGTTTCACATCACCAGAGGGAGGATAGTTTCTATACAAGGGCGAATGGGATGTCTAGGCAAGCCAAGCTAGACCATAGCATCATGGGAGAGGTTGAGTGATAGCTTAGATTGTGAGTTTATATCTTGATGACAAGGGAACTTGTCAGAAGGATTTTCCTCCAGTGGTTAATCGTTTCAGGGATGTGTTCCCGGATGACTTTTCAGGTCTACCTCCAGAGTGAGAGGTGGATTTCTCTATTGAGCTTGTTACAGGAGTGGAATCGGTGCCCATTCATCCTTATAATATGTCTACAATAGAGTTACATGAGCTCAAGATCCAGTTAGTGGAGTTACAGGAAAAAGGGTTTCATCCGACCTAGTACTTCTCCTTGGGGTTCACCTGTCCTTTTTGCGAAGAAGGTGGATTGTACTCTCAGACTCTGCATGGATTATCTGAAACTGAACCACTGGATGGTCAAGAACCGATATCCCTAACCGTATATTGATGATATTTTTGATCAACGTCGAGGATCACGAGTGTTCTCAAATATTGAATTGAGATCCGGATATCCTCAGTTGCGTGTTAGACCATCGGACATACCGCTTACAGCTTTTCAGAGCAGATATCGTCTATACGAGAACTTGTCCATGCTATTCAGACTCACGAATGCACCATTAGTTTTCATGGATATGATGAATCATGTGTTCCACCCTTATCTGGATTCTTTTTTGGTAGTCTTTGTGGGTGATATCTTGGTGTACTCTTACACTCGACATGACCATGCCACCCATCTCGAGATCCTATTGAGTACACTGAGAGAGCATCGACTATATGCTCAGATCTCAATGTGACACTTTTGGATGTACTAGATTCACTTCCTAGGTCATATTATGTCAGAGGCATGAGTTTTAGTAGACCCAAAAAAGGTGAGAGCGGTAGTTTCCTGGGAGTAGCCAAAGAACGTGTTTGAAATATGGAGTTTATTGGGGTGGCTGGTTACTACAGGTGCTTTATTCAGGACTTCTACTGCTTAGCAGTGCCGTTGAGGGGTTTGACTATGAAGGGTGTGAATTTCATTTGGTCAGAATCTTGCGAAACAGCCTTTCAGAAGCTAAAATGAAGGTTGACATCAGTACCAGTCCTGATACTCCCAGAGTAGGAGAAGAGCTATATAGGTTATTGTGAAACATCAGGTATTGATCTGGGAGAAGTGTTGATGTAGGATGATCGAGTAGTTGTTTACGGGTCCCGACAGTTGAGGCCACATAAGAGGAATTACTCAAAACATGATATCGATTTGGCTGTAGTTGTTCATGTGTTACGCTGTTGTAGACATTATCATTTGGGAGAACATTTTGTGGTGTTTACGGACCAAAAAATTCTCAAATACATCTTTAAACAGTGTTACCTGAATTTGAGATAGTGAAGGTGGGTTGAATACCTCCAGTACTTTGACTTTGAGTTTGCCTATACACCTGGTAAAGTTAATGCAGTAGCTGATGCACTGAGTAGGAGGACTCAGATACAGGTAGTGCAGGAGGCCAGTGGGGAGTGGGAAATTATGGCTTTGTTCTTTGTGATGCATTTAGAGGTGCAAAATGGTCAGTGTAAAACCTATATCTCATCCTTAGCTGTGACTTCTACCCTCCTAGATAGGGTGAGGATAAGATAGCTATCAGATTCAGAAGGCCTTTTTCTACAGGAGTCGGTGGTAAGTGAGGACCCTCCTCCTTGTTGGACAATTGGCGATGATGAGGTACTACGTATCAATGGACGAGTGTGGGTTCCAGGGGATATACATGAGGATTTGATGCGGGATTTTCATGATTCAGCTTGGGTAGTTCATCTTGGAGACACCAAAATGTACCATGACTTGAGATGTCAGTATTGGTGGCCGAGTATGAAAAGAGAGATAGATGGTTCTATTACGAGATGTTCGACCTCTCAGCAGGTGAAGGCAGAGTATCAGAGGACAGCTGGATTGTTACAAAAGTTACCCATCCTAGAGTGGAAATGGGATGATGTCGTGATGGACTTTATGAGTGGGTTTCTGAGGTCATTTCGAGGCAATGATGCCGGGTGGGTTGTTGTGGATAGACATAAAAATGTATCTCACTTTTTGCCGATCAAGGAGACCTTTGGTTTTGATTAGCTTGGAAAGTTGTATATTCGAGAGGTAGTACATCTTCAGGGGGTCCCTCATTATATCGTTTCAGAAATGGATGCCCATTTTATGTCTCGTTTTTGGAAAAGTTTTCAGAGGGAAACAAGTATACATGTTCTTATGAGCACAAAATACCACCCTCAGAATGATGGCGAGTTAGAGCGTACGATACAGGTGCTAGAGGACATGCTGCGTGCATGCGTCCGGGACTTTGGGGGCTCTTGGGAGATGCATATACCCCTGGTCTATTTTTCCTACAATAATAGTTTTCAAGAAACTATTGAGATGGAACCTTACGAGGATTTATATGGTAGGACATGCCGATCACCCTTGTGCTGGTTGGAAGTAGGTGAGGAAGCTTTACTGGGACCACATCCCATGCAGGAGACTTCAGAGTAGGTCCAGTTGATACAGAAGCGGATGGCTACTGCACAGTCTTGTCAGAAATCTTATGTTGATCGCCATAGATGACCCTTGGAGTTCATGGTTAGGGATCCGGTATTCTTGCGTGTTTCACCGTGGTTGGTACACAAGCGGATTAGGAGACATGGTAAACTTTCACCGAGGTATATGGGGCCTTTTGAGATTCTGTAGAGAGTCAGGTTGGTTGCCTATCGGTTGCAGTGGCTACTGAAGTACCAGGCCATGCACAATGTCTTCCACATATCTCAGATGCACCGTTATCACTTAGACCCATCTCAAAATTTTCAGCCCGTGGAGATTGAACTTTAGGCCGATGTGTCCTTTTAGGGGCATCCGATTCGTATTGTTGATAGGAGCACGAAGGTTCTCCATGGCTGGTTAGTTCCCCTCATACGGGTGCTATGGCAACATAGCCGAGTGCAGGATGAAACCTGGGAGCGGGAGACTGACGTACTTGCTCAGTTGCCTGAGTTGTTCTCAGATTTCTCTTCACCACCCTTGTAAGGGAAATTCTGGGACTAATTTCATTAAGTGGGGAATTTTTTAAGAACCCGGTTCTTATTCTTGAGGTACGAGTTTCTTCTTTTCCTTTTTTCCTTAAGTGTTTTTGAGAAAATAATGAAAATGGGAAAAAATCCCAAAATTTATGGGTACACACCGTGTACTTTGGCCGTGTAGGATGAGTATGTAGGGCGTGTAGACATGTTAGTGATGAAGGGTGTAAAAACTAACTACACGCCGTGTACTTAGTAATACATGTCGTGTAATTAGTCAGTAGGAAAACAGTGGGGTGATAAAAGTAGCCCCCAGAGGAATAGTTAAATGAGGAAAGTACATGCCATCTACTTTAAAGTACACACCGTGTAGTTTTTTTGCTTAAAATGGGCAGTAGCCACCTCATTCAACAGAGGAGGCAGTGGATGCGTTTGGAGCTCAGGAGAAGAGGCCAAGGCATGGAGGAGATCCTGGTCGCACACCGGAAATCTGAATCCTTCTCTGACGGTCTCGATTGAACCACACGGGTGAGTTCTTCCCTCTTTTTGTGTAGTTCTTAAAAATTCCTTCCTGAGGAAAAGTTATTTTAGGTTTAATGTGTGAGAATTTATCTCATATATATGTCATTCATAGGCGTTTCGGGAGGCATCGTTCACATATACCGATCAAGGGTGATCGAGGTAGGTGGTCTGGTGTTTATTTACAACTTTCAAGTGATTTTTGTGTACTGTTGTCCCACGATCCCATGTTTGGGGTGTCATGTGGCTAAGGCCTTATCTGATTAGATGTCAATAATTTTAGAAACAATCTAATGATGAATATAAACTGTTGTTTGGGATAATTTCTTGGATCTAGGGCCACGCTGTGGGTGCATTTCCCTTTTCTAGCCGTTTGGCATGGATACCCATGGGTATGTCGTGATTATAATCATGTTTTGAGTTTCCTTGAGAGGAAACATATATAATATTTTGGGCTCATCCCGGTTGCTTGATTTCCTATGAAATGCATGAGGGAAGTGTTTTGTTTAGCTCGAGGGTAGTGTTTTGTTAGCCTGAGGGTAGTGATTGATTCGACAGAGGGCGTGTTTCTGTTTAGCCTGAGGGCAGTGTGTGTTAGCATGTGGGTAACATTTCTTATGCCTGAGGGCAGTGGTTTCTGTGCCTGAGGGAAATATCTGGTATGCCTGAGGTCAATGTTCATTATGCCTGGGGGCAATCACCTATGGGTTTTGACTCTGATTACCTCAGGGCAAGTATTGGTATGTCTATGGATAGTGTTTACCATAAATGTTCACTAAGGTGATTTTGATATGTTATACTTTCCAAGATAAATCACAATCTTGGGAGTGATTAACAAACATTAAAATGGCAATGGAACTAGTTGTGATATTTAATTTTGAGTACTTACTAGTTTACTGCATTTACTTTTGAACACTGCTGTTGCACATTTTTCACCAACAGTTGGACACGGGCCTTTGGTGGGTGCCTACTGGGATTTGGTTATCACACCCTGTTTGGGTCATGTATTCGGACCAAAGATAATATATTTATATAGGTGTCGATAGGGGAAAGGGTCCTTATACAGGTACATGATTGTAGCAGAGGAGTAGGAGAGTATGAGACCGATCTTAGGCTTGCAATGCTGCTGCGTTCTGTTCACTCTGTCATGCTCTGTTTTGTTGTAGCTTGTACTTGAGTTGTATTGTATTATATTGTAGTGTATCTTGTTTTGGCTGCATTCATAGAAATAGTGAATTCTGCATTTATATATATAATTTTTTTTATCTTTTACTGCAGTTGTTCATTTCTAGTTCAATTTGTTTACAACTTCCACTGTTGAATGTTATATTTCTTTTTCCACTGCGCACACTTTAAAAAAAGAGGACATCAAATCCCCACTATTAGACCTGGGCCCTCACTGCTAGTCAGAAACCTCTAATGTTTTGGGAAATGTGCATGAGGTCATGTGACCAACCGGGTTCGGGGCACCCATTGTGTGGCTTCCGAATCCAGGACGTTACATTTTCCTACATGGAATCCTAGTATGTGTTATCTTGAGTGACCTTTTTACTTATCTTTATTTCTTTTAAAGTTATATTTTTAATGAGTCTTTTTCCGATGTGGGACTTTTAATGAAGTTTCCAAGTCAAATTTTAAAATTGCGAGGAATCAATTTCAAAGGGGGGGGGGGAAGGATGTAACATACCAGGTAAATAAGGAATATAATATTTTCATATTTATTAATATTTGTGAATTAAATATTAATTTTACTTTATAGGGGATACTATGTCTGATAGCTACTCAACACACAACAATAAGTTTCTTGGAAATCTTACATTGCACACAACATTGAGTTATACCAAAAAATAATATAATTATATTATTATTTTAAATTGTAGTTACGCATAGCCATTATATTACTGGGAATTAAAATAACTAACTAAATTATGATTACAAATGTTTTTTAGATTTATTTAAATTTATCCAATAAATTTTAGAGGATTAAAATTAGGATGAATTCAATTTTAAGCATGAAAAACTCTAATATTTTTAAAAAGTCATTTTAGAACCTTTTGGGGGTGAAAACTTTTTAAAATATAGTTTTTGTAACTTTTATATGCTCTATTTGTCAAAATAAACTTAATATTTAGACTCGACACATCAAAAATTTACATTGGGTAAAATTTTGGTATTTTTCTGATAATGTTCATTTTTAATGAATAGTGAAAAATACTGCATTTTAAGAAAAAACTATCTTTTCATTTGATTTATTTATATGGTTATATTTTCCTTTAAAATGGTTTTAAAGAGTAATTAGATTATATTTTTACCATTTAATCCAATGTTGGTCATTGTAAGTAATTTCACTTTGAAATTGGACATAAGCACATGTCAATATTTTTGTAGTTTTTACTTCCTAAAAATAGGCTTTCTAGTTTTGACAACAGAAATTAATTTCAAATTAATTAATGAAACTTATATGTTTTGGATTTGGTAAAATAAAAATAATTTTGGAATTCAGAATATCAAAATTATCATTGGTTGAATTTTTGGTAATTTTTTGAAAACATTCAAATTTTTATGAATAGTGAAAAAAACTGCATAGTAGTTAAAAACATGACTTTTTCATTTAAATGAAATATTAAATTTTCTGTGAATTGAATTTCAAAAATCCCATTTAAAAGGTTGTAATAAATAATTATAATGTGGTTCAATGGGATGGAAATAATTTTTATTGAATAGTAACTTTTGATTTTTATTTACCGTGGTTAAAGGTAAATAAGGTAATTCATGGTAAAAACAATATTATAATAATATAAAATTACCTTAAAACATGTCCTAAGCTTATTTTATGAGTCATTTCCGACCAATAAAATCCTTGGGTAGAAAATATAGCCATTGGAGGCCACTTGGGTAAGATAATTAAATTAATAACTTTTTATTTAATGTAAAAATAAAAATATAATAAACATGTATTGTTTCTCTAAATCAATTCTAATGTTGGGTTATATAGATTATATATTTGATTATAAATATTATTTATAAAGATATAAATATTTAATACATCAGGTTATTTTATTTATAATTTTTAGACATCAAATAAATAAACTTATTTATGACACTATGATGATGTAATGATTACCTCATTAATGAATGTCTTAAATAAATGAGATTATAAATATTAAAATAAATTTATTTTGAAACTTTTTATGAAATCCAAGAAATTTATGGATGATTACAACTTTTTATATATTAATTAATTATGTTTTTTAGAATTTTTAAAGTTGATATGGATTTTTAAAAAGTCATGTTATGAATACTATAAAAATTGAAATAAATTAGTTTTTAAATCAATTAATATTTTATTAAATGATAAAATAGTCCTAAAAATATAATATTTGAAAAAAATAAATATAAAATTTTAAAAATGTCATTATCGATTCATTTTTGGTCACTTGGAATTTTATATTAAATATATTAACCATACAGAATGAATATACAAGAAGGCATGGTAAAAGTTAAATTAGTTAACAAAGGGTTAAATAAAAAAGATAAGGATTAAAAAATATAAAAAATTGATTCAATTATTATTATATGATTTTATTTCGACATATATTCATTTTATCTTTGAATTTAATGTGTTTTGGACCTTTTGAAACCAAAAAACGTTTTATAATAAAATAATACTTTCAAACTTTCCTAAAGCGCCAATCCTCCCACTTATAAAAAGACACCACCTCTAACCCATTACTCACACCTCTCAAGCACCTTGGATCATCAAAACTCTTCCCATATTATCTCTCAAAATCCCTCTATCCATCCAAGAGTCCTTCCCCTATGAATAAGGCAATTCAAGAGAGCCATTTGTCTCAAATCAAAAGAAGTTACCTGATTTGAGGTAACGCCTTCTCTCAAGTTTCTCTCCATTATTTTTCCTTATCCACTCCCTATTCCATTCTTATTATTATTTTAAATATAAAAACCTTAATCATAAATATACTAGGTTATTTTTATATTAAATATTTTAGCTTCACTTACACACAACTCCATTAAATGGATACAAACATACTGTTTCTGTGTACGGAAAACTGCTGCCTCATGAAACAATGACTGTTTGATGTTCTCATACCACCTCTCATGGTGGAATTTATGATGGAAAAGTAATTATAAATGATATTTATGATATTTATTTTATCTCTATTTTTCTATAATTATCATTTAAAACATACATTTATGCTTTTCATGTTGTATAAATACAATAATTTCATTTGAGGAAGTGTGGACAATCACCCCCTCTAAGTGATATGACTCGTTCTTGCTATAAATGGATCATATAAAAGATGAAATTAATGAAATTATGTAACATATATAACATATATATTATAATTTAATAATAATATACCTATGTATCATTTGGTTTTCATTTCTTTAAAAATTGAAAAAAATGAAATGAATGTTTCATTCATGCGTATGTACAACTTACCGTCTCCATGAACGGTGCATTTTATTTTGATTTATCCAAATGATATAGACTATTATAAATAAATATATAATGGATATATATTATATATATTATATATAAATCATTAATATAATTCTAGATATAATGTCATTTTTACCACATGGACAATTTGTAATTATAGGAAGTTCATTTTTTACTCATGTTCTAAACCTCGACAAAATGTTCGATATGAACTCAAATAATTAACTAATTATTATAGAAATGTAATAAGTGATATAAAAGGAATAATAAAAATTAAAAAGGTTCTTAAGAAAGTATAAATTAAATTATGTTTGTTATAGAGGACATTAAAGAACAAACGAGTCATGTTTGAAACGAGTTAAGGGACTTCATCTCAATCTCTTTTCATTGAGGAATACATTTAGTTTTACATGAATTTACTTTATATGTTGTATAAAACCCTTTGAATTTTAATTTCATTCAAATGGAATCTTTTTTCTCTAAAGCGTTTTACTAAATGAAAAAAGGAATGTTGTTTAACTTATGCGACGACAATTACCTCTCCACCACCGTAATTGTTATTTGGATTCCTCTATAAGCCTTAACATTTTTAAAATGAAAAAGAAACCCCTTATTCCGTTTTTGGGTGTTTTGGTATTGAAAATAGTTTTTGAAATGGATTCAGTATTTCAATATCTTTAAATGATATCTTGTGATTTCAAATTAAATTTTATTATTGAAATGTGGATATTTGAAATATATTATTTTTTATGATTATGTAATGGTACTTGGACATTTTATTGGTGGTTCTGTGATAAACCAAGGACGGGTGGTTACGTTATAACAGTCAATGCATTGGGTATGGAAGTTAGCAGTATGAGTATTCAGTTTAGTGATATGGGTGTAAGTTGACCGTATGGTGATTCCATTTAAGTATGTTTATGTCGCAAGTTACCCTTATAAGATATATGTTTCTTTCTATGGGATTTATAGTTATAATTTGGTTATAAAAGGGTAAGAAATAATATTATGTTTAGTGATGTTTTTTTCTACTTCTTAAATGTGAAAGGTATTACTTTATAATATTCTTGGTTTTTTTTGAAAAACTAACAGTTTTACATCTTTGTGTATCCCTTACTGAGATTTTTTATGCTCATCCCATGTTTTTGAAATGTTTTTCATAGGAAATAAAGTGGAATATGGTCATGAATGGGATCATGAAAAAGTCATGCTATTTACAAAATTAAACTAAACATGTTTCTTTTCTTTTAAGAGTTTTGATTTTATAAAAAAATGGATACTTGGTAGAACTGTATATATGTAATATCCATGTTGTTATGTATATGTTATGGCATAATTCTCTAAAAATCTAAACCTGAAAAGATTATCAATTTGAATTATTAATATAATTCAAGATTATGTAACATTTAAGGTCGTGTCCTTATACAAATTACCAAGATTGAATAAACCGAGATATGCTATCAAAATATTATTATATAAACGTGACTGTTATCACCTATCAACTAGATTAGGGAGTATGAATAGTAATAAATAAATTATGTATAATATTTATAAAAAATTTTCATTAATGAAAAATATTTGGTCAATGGATAGTAAATAAGTAATAAATTTTCAATGTTAAAAATAAGATCATTTTATGTTAAAAGGATCTATTTTTAAAGGTATTTTACTTTTATATATTATGTATCTTGATCACTAATAAAATAATATTTTGAAGAAATATATTGTAATTTAATGTATTAAAATTAATAATCACTCATACATTTATAATAAATTGGTTAACAGTGAAGATATAATCATTCAGGACTAAAAAAATTATTCTTTGTAAAAAATGTTTTTATGTGAACAATGTATTTTTATCTTAGTAAATTTAATTAATCAATATTGATGAAGTATTTAAATTAATTTTTAGATAATTTATTCAAAAAAATATATTTATATTAATTTAATGGTTGTTACTAGTAAATTAATGGGAATAAAATCATAATTTTAATAAAAAATAAATTTTCACTAAAAATTGTTTTACCATGTTTTTTATGTGGATATTAAAATTCAATGTTTACAATTGTAGGGGTCTAACATTATTAAATGGATTCCATATTTTCAATAATAATAATTAATATTATTTAATATGGTAAACGTAATTTTTGTTCTTAATGAATAATCACCATGGCAAAAGCTTAACACCACGATAAACGGTAAAATGGGTTCAAAATGGTTAAAATAATGGGATAAGGCATAAAAATTTCCAAAAAAGTTATATAAATATCGTTTTATGTTTTTATTTTATCCATCATCATCATAAAATCTAACATATGGATTTTTTTCATTTTTTTTTGATTATGAATGTTATGTTATTTAAAAAAATAATAAGATTAAAATGTCAATCTCTTTCATTTAAAATATCTAATATTACTTATGAATAATCACTAGTAAAAAATATGCAATTAATAGTGCTAGAAATGGAATTTATCAGTGCTAGAAAAGAGCTGACTAAATGAGTGAGGTTTAAAGGCCTGGCCTTTTATTAGCACTGAAAAAGTGTTGATAATTGGGACCTTTATCAGAGATTTAATTTAGAACTGTAAAAGGAACCATTAACAGCACTTATAAAGCATATTTTATTAGTGTTTATACAATATTTCATAAATTATACCTTTATTCGTTATTTTAAAAGTGTCGATAAAGGGATATTCAGTAGTGTGTTGTCACAGGACAACGCATCACCAATACGGTGTACTGTAACAACACACCACATCACCAAAAAAAGACCAAATTTTAAAAAATGTCCCAATACAGGAATTATATGAAATGAAATTTACAAAACCAACACAAGAAAAAACACTATATTATATACATTTAAATCATTGGTTTATACCATTACATAAATAAAAATTATTACATACATTTAAAAACATCAATGTTACTTTATCTTTTAATACTGATCTGAATCATGCTATTCCAAAACAAACCACCCCTACTGAAGAAAAATAACTCACTTGTATAACAAAAACAATTATTATATTAGTAATAATATATATAAATAAATTAACAAAATGAGTAAATTTTACTAAAATTGATGTCAATTTTAAATAAAAAGATGCACTTGGTGTCATAATAGTCACACCGTGCATCATATTGAGGTGATGTTGATTCCAACATGTCTCAAATGACATGTGGATCATTTTCCAAATGTATCAAAACAATATGAATGTGTTTTCTTAGTTTTGAGTTGGTCAGTTGCCTTTGTTTCTAAAATGTTATTTTAAACTGGAAACAAAAACTATTGACTCATTCTGATCACATCGTGTATCTATTTGAAGTAAAATAGATTTCTACACATCAAAAATGACTTATGAAAAGTTGTTATAAATTACCATAAAAATATGAGCACATTTGATCAGATTCAGTGATTGGTGCTTCTTAAACTAAAATGACAATTTTAAACTTATAACTGACACTTTTAGTCATACTAGGCTCATTATATATCAGATTGAGGTGTGGGTGATTACAACACATAAAAAATGACTTATGGATCATTGTTGTAAAGTCTCAAAACAATCCTAATATGTGTACTCAGTTTCGAGTTGGACAATTTTCCATTTTACTAAAACTGATGACAATTTAATATAAAAAATGCACTTTAAGTCATACCAGTCACACCATGCATCAGATAGAGGTGAGGATTATACATAAAAACCCAAAATGACTTAGGGATAATTTTTTCTAATTTATCAAAACAATCTGAATGTGTTTCCCCAGTTTTTAGTAAGCTACTTGTCTTTTGTAATAAATTGTCATTTTAAAATTTATCCATGCACTTTGATTCATATTGGGAACATTGTGTATTGGATTGAGGTGAGGATGATTAATACATGTAAAAAATGATTTATGGATCATTTTCTCAATGTATCAAGACAATATGAATGTTTTTTCTCAGTTTTGAGTAGGTCAGTTGGTCTTTTTACTAAAATTGATGAGAATTTTGAATAAAAAGATGCACTTTGAGTCCTACTAGTCACACCGTGCATCATATTGAGGTGTGGATAATTATTACATGTACCAAATTACTTATGGATCATTTTTCTAAAGTACCAAAAAAATCAGAATATGTTATCTCAGTTTTGAGTATGTCACTTGTCTTTTTTGCTGAAATGTCCTTTTAAAATTGAAACACACACTTTGACTCATACCGATCACATTGTCTATCATATTGAGGTGAGGCGGATTTTGACATATCAAAAATGACTTATGAACCAATTTCCTAAAGTATTTAATCAATTTGAAGGCATTATATCGTTTTTAGTAGGAAATTTGGCCTTTTTTCAAACATTAACGTCAATTTTAAATAATAACACACACTTGGAGTCATATTAGTCACATTATGAATAGGATTGAGGTGTGGCTGATTCATGTACATCTCAAATCACTTATGGATCATTATCCTAATGTATTGAAACCATCTAAATGTGTTTTTTGGTTTCTAGGTGCTTCTTATTCTTGTAAAGGCATGAAACATTGAGTTATAGTGGTCACACCAAGCATTGAATTGAGGTACGACTGATTTCCCCATGTTTGAAATGACTTATAGATCATTTCCCTAAGTGTTAATGAAGTAAATTACTCCATAAAATCTTATTAAAATCATATAAAACCCTATAATTTTATTAATAAAAAAATAAAATATCTTGAACCAAACAAAAACCCACCAAAATGGTACAGAGTGATTTCCACAAAAATAGACATCTCTAAACAGGAAAGATAGAAAGAGGGGAACTAATTCATGAAAGGATAACCATTTAAATGTTCAAATTCAGAAAAAAAACCATTTTATCTATGAAAGGATGAATTAATTAGACTTCTATAATGAAATATGAACTTTTAATAGCCACAAAAAATAAGGAAACATTGAATGTATTCACCCCAACATGGGAGACAACAACTGATCCAATGTGTTGTATTCTTATTTAACAGAAAAATATAAAAAAATACATCCTCCACCAAAACCAAAAAATGGAGATCCTTAGATAAGAGGAATAAGTCCTTTACCCCTAGATGAATACCCTAAATGAAAATAGAATCTTTCAACAGATCCTATGACACCACCTCCAGAGAAAAGGAAACCAGATCATTGAAGTGTTCAATATAAGAATTTACTTTCCACTAAACATGTTGGACAATTATAAGATCTTCCATATTTCTTTATCTTCACCTCCTCAAGTATAAACCATCAGACAAATATGATCCAAAAAACATCCCACATCATCCTAACATGCATCGTTGGTGGGGAAAAAACTCCCATTCTTCCAAATATGGACCCCCAAACAAACCCAGAAAAACAAAAACTCTAATAGATTTGGTGCTTACCAATAGTATGAAGATATTCTCAACTTCCTCAAATGAACCTCAATTGCTACAGAATATGGGTTGAAACATTGGAGAACAAGAAATAGGGAAAGGCCCACTAGACAATTTAGGGACCTTTCTGGGTTTCATATTTTTAATAACACAGAAATCATAAAATTTGGTTCAGAATCAGTTCATCACATACCCAAAAAAAAATGCTCATAAGGAATACCGAGGGTTACAATTAATAGTTTATCACCAAAACCACTAATTTACCAAAATTTCAATCCATATTTTTTCCTTAAAAACTCTTTTTTTTCCAATATGAGACCATTTTAAAGAAATAAATTTAATTTTCAATATTATTTTGATTTTAAAAGATTAATCACAACAATTGAGACCAAAAAGATATAATTCATACTAAACCCCCAACATGAAGAACTAGTCTTCATTATAAACATGAAAACATGGTAGTGGACCATTGTTTAATTAGTATACTAGTTTACTATGATTAAAATTATCAAAAACCCCTAGCACTAATAAAATCTCAGAATCACCACCATATACATAATACTTGGATGCAGGGTTCTTGGTTGTGTTAAAAGTGGCCCTACTTACACTAGCCTATCTATAAGTACATGGTTTCATTCCATCAGGTACTCAGTGCCTACCACACAAGGGTACCTCTATCCCCTCACCACTCTCTCCTATCAAATACTCTAACCCATCTTTTAACTTTAATTCAACAAAAAATACACAAAAAATGAGTCTAGGAGACTAACATTAAACCAGATTACATGGTATGGTCGGATGGAGCATTTAAAACCTCCACAACCTCAAGAATTTCATAAAAAATAATTTTCAACCAGATTCTTGAAGGAATTGATTCTAGCATTGGGTTTTCATATGTTTAAGGCTAGTTTTTAAGAAATTTCCTAGACGATTCCAATGATTATGAAAGGTTTTATATATTTTGAGGCTAATTTCCTCCTCTTTCTAATCCATTAGTGAAAAAATATCAAGGAAACAAAAATAAACACATGATCATTAACATTAAACTACTAGGGTCACATCTAATGGTTACTATAGGACATTTGTTGACTTTGAGTAGTTTCAAAAAAATTTATAATTAACATCACTCAGTATATTATTTATTTGACACGACTGGGGATATTCATAGGATATTCTTCTATCTTTATCCAACATAATGGAAAGTGAAAATTTATTTAAAATAATTCTTCACAAAGGTCTATCTAGATAAGCGATTGATAACATTTTTTATAATAGAATCCCACAATGGGATGTTAATCCTTCCAGGAGTCACTTATGTAAATAATTAAAGCTCAAATAATATCCTCCAATATCAATATTTGATGATTAGAATGATATTTAGTTTGTGTAATAATGTAAGTATAATATTTCACACATAACCTCCTTGAAAATTAATGTCCTTACTATAACCAAGATAAAAAATCATATCCCTATTAGATAGAACACTATAAAAGACACCTAGAAGAATTATTATCTGTTTGACATAAAATTAATTGAGTTTATCAACTGAGGAAGCCTCTTCAATATAAAATAATTTGTTCATATTTATTAGGTGATCCACTATAAATCACACTAAATATTTTTATTTTTTGATCTTCAATAAATGGTCATGAAATCCATCATTATTTCACCCCAATTCCTAATAGGGAAAGAATGTATTGAAATATTACTTATTGGTTTTTTGTATTTTTCCTTTACTGGATTATAGGTAAAAACTTTAGTGAGGAATAATACGATTCATTTCATAATTATAGGCCACAAAAACTAGCGATGAATACCATGGTACATCTTTATGATCCTTACAAGAACTGAGACGAGTCATGCCAGAAATGGTGAGGATTTGAGTTGTAGGGTTCATTGTGGTTAAGAACAATGCAATATGAAAAATGATAAACATAGAACCCAAAAGATAAAAATATGATAGAGGAAAAATAGAAAATAACTCTCATGACCCGTCCCCCAGGGCCCATGCCGTAACTACCCCAAGCCCGCCTCCCATAGCCTAGGGGCTGACAACTAGCACCAAATGCGTAATTCCCTAAAATTGGGAAGGAATTAACTTTATAAACTAAAAACACACAAAACAGAGTATGAGCTGGAAGTAAAACACTAAGTAAAGCTATATACAAAAGAGTACTGAAATGTAAAAGGGGACGGAATACACGCCCAACTAAAAAGTAAAAGTACAACTGGAAAGTACAAACAACTGAAAGGTGAAAATCTGCTCCTCGAATGACCACAATGTATCCTACCTGAAGGGTAGGTACATATATCCTCCTCTGCACTCCACATCCATCAGTCCTCTGTTAGTGTTGTCTGTCGTCTGCATCCAACACAACAAGGTGCAGGCATAGCCCATGTAGGGGTGAGTATAATGAAAATCAGTAGGGACCCCCAGACCACCAAGGTCTCTCAAAATCCACCAAGGATAAACCACAGAGTATAAAATCGATGGATATCCATCATGTAGGTATATGCCCATACATATACCTAAGTTATCAATTTACCCATCTCAATCATGAGGAAAACACAGAAGTTACTAACTTAGCTCACATAGGTATACAATTTTTTTAAAGAGATAGAGATGATCAGATGTAGCCACTGAATCATCTATGATGTCGGACCCACACATGATCCAGGACCAGCAGATAGAACTGTCGGACAAACACATGATCCTGGAACATCAGTTAAAACTGTTGGACCAACACATGATCCAGGTATAGTTGTCTAAGCTATCAGACCAACACATGATCCAGGACCAGTGGTTAAAACTGTCGGACCAACACATGATCCAAGTATAGTAGTAGAAGCTGTTGGACCAACACATGATCCAAGACCAGTGGTTAAAATTGTTGGACCAACACATGATCTAGGTATAGTAGTCTAAGCACAGCCAGCCACAGGGTTTTCACAATGCATGCTTGATTCTGGGAGGGTATGCTCCTCAAGACAAGAGTTGATATGTCAACTGACACAAAGTTCCATGAAGAAGTATCTCAATGGTCCACCATGTCATAGGGGAAAAACTCAAACAAAATGTGTCCAAGATACTGAGGACAAGATGACCAAGAAATTTTCCAAAAAGTACACGACATGTAGGAATGAGGCACACACCGTGTCATCAAACCTCTGGTACTGCCCATGTATAACGACCTGTGTTGTAAGGCTAGTCGTATTGAAAAGAAAGTACACGGCATGTGGTATGGATACACGCCATGTTTATAGACCTCAGGTACTGCCCGTGTACAATGAACCATGTCAAAAGACTGGTCGTGTAGAAAAGAAAGTACACGACGTATGGTATGGTTACATGTCGTGTCTACATACCTCAGCAGTTTGGTGGATTACACGCCCATGTACTCCACCCTGTGTCCGTGTATCCCCGAGAATCACGCTATGTCTCACGAAGCCTCTTCTTCCATTTTGTGTAGAGAGTACACATCGTGCCTCTTGGCCAAGTAATTCTGCCTGTGTCCGTGTATCTCCCATATTACAAGCCATGTCTCACGTATCCACCTCTACCTTGTTGTGCATAGAGTACACACTGTGTGACAGGGGTAACACAACGTGTGATACTCGCCTGACATTTGAAACCCTAGCCATATAACTCCCATGTTACACGGCGTGTTCGTCAGAAGTACACGCCGTGTATTCTGGAATTTTCCAGAAATAGCGCCACCGGCCAGCGTTCCTCCCATAGTGCCCATTCCTCATTCCGATGTTCTGTTTCCCATGAAACTTCTGTCTCTAGGTTGTCCCGACATCCCGAAGTCGTCTCTAGTGTTTTTGGGCCTCCAATCGGCTCCAAAACCACGTTTTTATCCCCCCGCATGAAGAGCGTTCGAAGAACACACCACACAACCACACGAACGGCGGAGGAATCGGTCCATGTTATTTTGGTCCAATCCCTCCGCATTAGTTTGATAGAAATAAGTTAAGAGAATCAATTCAATAAGGACGAATGATTCAACATTTCTCAAAGAAAACACACCCTTAACATTGATGGTCATTCATCGTTCGTTGACGAAGATGCGGGAAGAAGATGAAGAGGACCGTCATTCATCGCGTTCACCAAGCAGTTCCAAACACGAGTTGCGTCGGCCTGTGGAAGATGCTCCACGTTGGTAGGCGTCCGAAAAAGAAGTCATAGAAGGATCATCGCTGACGTTCTTCGTTGGAAGAACACTTTCTTCGTTCTTCATTGGGAGAATTCTAATCCTCCCAAGATTTCCTCTCCCCAAAATATTCCACCCAAATGCCAAGTGAAAAAATATTAGTTTTAGTTATCTAATATTTCGTTGGCATAGAAACTAAAAAGGGAGAGAGATCAATAATTAACTCGGCTCCACCCCATTAATTCCTAATTTTGGCACATAAAGTGTTAGGGGAGTTGAAGAGGCTCCCCTGCACTTAATGAAAGGGGGAGAGTTTCTCCCATTGATGGGGAGTTTCAAGGGGGGTTAGCCACGGGTGGTCCCCACCACAGTAAACAAGAATAGGAGGTTTAGACCTCAGGTGGGCCCCACCTCCATCCTTAATGTGGTGGTTTTAACTAATAAAATAAAAGTAGACATGCACTAATTTTATTTATTATTCCACGTAAAACCCAAAAAACTAACATCTATCCTCGACTCACTGCCGTCGAAGTGAAAGTCTTCATAAGAGAATACTGGCACTGCGAGTTCAATGGTGCCCCCAATTTTCAATTCCAAGCACTGGTTAAAAATTTATAAAAATCCGCTCATACGTTTACTGAACGTACCCCTACAAAACATCAAAAATTGATTCCGAGCACATCGGGCCTCAGAATCAAGCACCGTCAAATTTCATGGACTCGTAAAATTTCCATGTTTTTAGGAAAAACATTTCCACGGAAATTCCTGGTCATTACATTCTACCCACCTTAGGTCTTTACGTCCCCATATGCTACAACTCGAACTAAGGGAACAAATGGGGGTACGGAGCACGCATCTGAGACTCCCACTCTAATTGCTATCTTGGAGGTTCCCATGCTGCCATAGAATGTGCACCAGATGTATTAACCATCCACGTAGGACCCGCACATGTCGACCCTCAATCTCCACTAGAACCTTCGTGAAATTCACCCCATCGTCGACGTCCAACTCTCTATGGTCGGTGATGTGGGAAGGGTCGTGCGGGTATCTCCTTAGCTGAGATACGTGGAAGACGCCGTGTACCAGGTGCAACTGAGGTGGAAGAGCCAAGTAGTAAGCCACTTCGCCAACTCTGCTGAGGACCTGGAGAGGTCCGATGAATCTTGGGGATAATTTTTCACCTCAGCCAAATCTCCACAGACCTCGTTGAGGTGAGACCTGTAGGAAGATGTGGTCTCCATCCTCGAACTCCAGATGTCTCCATAACCTGTCAGCATATGACTTATGTCTACTCTGTGAAATCTTCATCTTCTCCTAGATGATATGCTCTTTCTTCGTGGTAGCCCATACCATCTCTGGTCCCACTAGTGCTGACTCCCCTGGGTCAGTCCAGCACAGAGGGGATCTGCAAGGTCACCCGTAAAACACCTCAAAAGGTGCCATCCCTATGGTTGAGTGATAACTGTTGTTGTAGGAAAACTCCACCAAAGGTAAGTGATCCTCCCAGATATGACCAAAGTCAAGGAAACATGCATGGAGCATGTCCTCGAGGGTCTGAATGGTCTGCTCGGTCTGACCATCCGTATGAGGATGGAAGGCGGTGCTCAAGAAAAGTTGTGTCCCGAAAGCTTCCGGCAACCCCTTCCATAACCGGGAAGTAAAGCGTGAATCACGATTGGAGAAAATAGATGAAGGTACTCCATGTAGCCACACAATATACTTCACATAGAGGTGTCCCAATCTCTCTACTAAACCCTACTATCTGATCGGTAGGAAGTGGGTCGACTTGGTGAGTCGGTCGACGATCAACCAAATCGTGTTGTGACCCCTGGATGTATGTGGAAAACCCATCACGATGTCCATGGATATCCAATCCCACTTCCACTTTGGGACCTATAAGGGATGAATAAAGCCTGCTGGTATCTGGTGCTCCACCTTCACATGCTGACAAGTGAGGCATCAAGAGACAAACTCTACAACTACCTTCTTCATACCTGGCCACCAATGCTGTTGTATGAGGTCCTGATACATATTCTCCACTCTTGGATGTACCGCTAAAGGGAAAGTGTGGAACTCCCTCAACACATTCTCCTGATGTGACACTGGTACCATGGTACGTCCTTTGAAGAGGATTACGTGCTCCCCAAATTCAGAAAATCCATCAGGTGCCTACCATGTGGATATCTGAGCACACCGTGTCTCACAATCAGGTTCCCCAAGATGTGCTTCCCTGACTCGCTGAAGGAGTGGGGGAGTGACCGTAAGAGACTGTAGAAAGGATTCTCCGTCTCTATCCACAAAGGATATCTGCAAAGCGGCTAGCTGCTCCATCACCTCTCTTAGCAGCTGAATACATGATCTCTTGCTGAGAGCATATGTTACAAAATTCCCCTTCCCAGGAGTATAGACTATCTCGAAGTCGTAGTTCTGGAAGAACTCAAGCCATCGCCACTGTCTCAGGTTTAGTTCCTTCTATGAGAAGATATACTTGAGACTCTTATGATTAGAGTACATGGTAAAACATTCTCCCATCAGATAGTGTTTCCACATATTCAAGGCGAAGACCACTTCTGCTAACTCCAGGTCATGGGTAGCGTAGTTCTGCTCCTGTTGTCTCATCTTTCAAGAACGATACGTGATCACTGCTCGCTCCTGCATCAAGACACACCTGAGTCCGGTCCCTGATGTGTCACAGTAGACTACGTACCCTACGCCTTCCTCTAGAAGCCTCATGATGGGGGAACTAGTTAGCCTCTACCTCAGCTGTTGAATGCTCTTTTTTCATATCTCCAACCATGCAAAGGGTTTCCCCTTCTTCTTAAAAATTGATAGTGGTGCTGCAACTCTGGAGAATTATGTAACGAACCTCCTGTAATAACCATCCAAACCCAAGAAACTTCGTACCTCTGTCACGCTCCTGGGTGGCTCCCAAGAAAGTGCCTCCTTAATCTTTGCTGGATCCACTACAACTCTAGATTCTGAGATGACATGTACCAAGAAGTGAACCTCTAGGATCCAAAACGGGCACTAAGAGAGCTTAACATAAAGCTGGTGCTCTCAGAGTGTGTCCAGTACTACCTGCAAATGGTAGGCATGATCCTCCTTAGTAGTCGAGTAGATCAAAATGTCGTTGATGAAGACTATGACAAAGAGATCGAGGTATGGATGGAAGATCATGTTCATGAGTCCCATGAACACTGCTGAATCATTGGATCTGCTGAAGGGAATAACCAAGAACTCAAAGTGGCCATACCGACACCTATAGGTTGTCTTCTGCACATTATCATCTCGAACTCTGAGCTGGTGATACCCTGATATGAGGTCTATCTTCTGAAACCACCATGCTCCCTTTAGCTAATCAAATAGGTCGTCAATCCTTGGGAGTGGGTACTTGTTCTTCACATTCACCTGGTTCCGGTGATGGTAGTCAACACAGAGCCTCAAGATTCTATCCACCTTCTTGGAGAAAAGAACCAGGGATGCTCAGGGAGAAACACTAGACCAGATGAATCCTTTCCCCTGTACGTCCTCCAGCTGTACTCGCAGCTCACGAAGCTCAGAGGGAGCCATCTGATATGCTGGTGTAGATATCGGTGCCATCTTAGGGTACATGTAAATGTAGAAGTCCACCTCTCTATGAATAGGTAGTCCAGGAACATCGTCAGGGAAAACATCCGCATACTGTTCGAACACTATAGGATAGCTTGGACTCTCCACGTCAACTGCTCCAAGGGTAAGGTAGGAGAACTGATGAGTGATCGGATGCACCCTCCTATGAGTAAGTCCATCATGTGCTGCAAAGGCTCCCTTCTCACCGGTGAAGGTAAAACTGGTCCCATCCATGCGAACACACCGCACTTTGTGCCTAATATAGTCAATATGAGCATGGACTATAGATAACCAGTCCATACCAAATATGACGTCGTAAGGCCTCGACGCCACTACTAGGAGATCCCAACTGAAGCTCTTGCCTCCTAGAGTAAGCTTGCATTGCCGACACCAGTGTGTAATAGTTGAATCAGCTCCTGTAGGAGTCTCTAGCTGTAAGGATCAAACTAATGACTCCTTCAGAATCTCCGAGCTCTGAACGATGGATGTGGCAATGAAAGAGTAACTGGCACCTGTGTCTATAAGAACTGTAGCTAAGGTGGAATAGACACAGATCGTACCTCGAATCATCTCTGAAGCACCGTGATCGTAAGCCTCAGCTGCCTGGAGCTGAGCTCTCCCCTGTCCACCTGCTCCCTACGGTCGGGACAGACCTCATGGTGGTGGTGGTAACACCTCGTAACATTGTCCACTTCCAGCTTCACGTCTAGCTCCTTTGCCACGTCCGCCTCCTCCCTGCAGGCTGTCTCATTCAAACCTTTTCCTCTACCTAGGAGGTCCCTCAATTGTATGCTGATCATAAGTACGACGAGTTGGTTAGTCACGAGCCATGTTTCCCTTACCACTTCAAGAGTAACATTGTCCGCTCATGGCATGACTGGCTCTGTATCGTGGGCCCCGCACAACTGATCCCATATCCTGAGGTCGTCCACCGGATGGCCTGGTCCACTTGGAACTCTAAAACATCTGTCGACTACCAGCTGCAGAAGACTCCACTGCATGTCGACAAGTGATGGGTCTCACTACTGGTGATTTCTCAGCAAGGAAAGTCTCCACTAGGAGGGATCTCTCTAACACCCCTTCCTGCGTCGGGATGCTGAGGGAGATCATCGATGCTTTGATCTCTCACCTGAGCTCCTGGTCAAAGGTCCGGGCCCTGAATAATGGGTCCCACACCATATCTTTGGAGTAGCACAAGAGTTCGGTGAAACTCACTGAGTACTGTGCCACCATCATGCTACCCTGTTGTAGATGCAGTAGCTCCTGTATCCGCACCGCACGAAGGGTGGTTGGGATAAACTCCACCCGAAATTGGCTCTCAAAGTCTTCCCAGAGTAGTGTCGGCTCATCATACACCTGGAGTATCAGGCTCCACCATCTTCCTGCTACTTCCTGTAGAAGGTTGGAAGCTATAATCACCTTGAAGTCTGATGGTGTCCCTACTAGTTTGAAGACTCTCACCACAACATCCAACCAATCCTCTGCAGCCTGCGGGTCCGTCTCACCCCTGAGCCTGTGCGGCCTCTGGCGCTGGAGCTCATGTAATGTGCTCAAGTGGCATGCACTCTCTGCTTCTGGGGCTGGTGGTATCGGTGTCCGAATGGATAGTGGTACCGCTGGTTCCACCGTTGTGATAGGGCCCTGCACCGAGGCATCGCCGCTCGGTGGGATGTCGTCTCGCACAACTCTTGGAAACCTAGATGGCTGTCTGTATGGAGGCATCCTAAAAGGAAATAGGTTTGCCATAGTTAATAATTTATACCAAGTGAGTTGACTCAAAGAGATCAAAAAGAAAACTCTTGAAACACACACGCAATCAGTGTTTTCATGCACTGAGTCGGAAATCAGAAGTCAATGTCCTGGTCTGTGGATACGTCGGCTGCCGCACCAACACTGGACTCCCTGAACTGAAAACCACACTCAGTACTCTTAACACTATTGCTTCATATAAATGAAAGATCAGAGTCCTATGTTATGTGGTATAACCGACTCCTCTGATACCAATTTTTCACGACCCGTCCCCTAGGGCCCGTGCCATAACTACCCCAAGCCCATGCCACTGGCCATGCTTGGCCGTGTGGTGGAGTAAATGCCCATGTACTCCACCCTGTGTCCATGTATCCCTGGGATACATGTCGTGTATTGCGAAGCCGCTTATACCATTTTGAGTAGAGAGTACACGCCGTGCCTCTTGGCCGTGTAATTCTGCCCTTGTCTGTGTATCTCCCAGATTACACGCCATGTCTCGTGTAGCCGCCTCTACCTGGATATGTGTATAGTACACACCGTGTGAATGGGGTCACATGCCGTGTGATACTAGTCTGACATATGAAACCCTAGACACAAAACGGCCGTGTTACACGACGTGTTCGTCAGAAGTACACGCCATATATTCTGGAATTTTCAAGAAATGGAGCCTCCAGCCAGCGCACCTCCTGTGGTGCCCGTTCTTCATTCCGATGATCTGTTTGCCACAAAACTTCTATCTCAAGGTTTTACCGACATCCTAAAGTCATATCCAATGTTTTTGGGCCTCCTATCAGCTCTGAAAACACATTTTGATCCTCCCGCATGAAGAGAAGTCGAAGAACACACCACACATCCACAAGAACGGCGGAGGAATCAGACCATGTTAGTTTGGTCCAGTACCTCCGCATTAGTTTGATAGCAATAGTTTAAGAGAATCATATCAATAAGGATGAATGATTCAATGTTTCTAAAAAAAACACACCCCTACCTTTGATGGTCATTCGTCATTCGTTGACAAAGTTACGGGAAGAATATGAAGAAGACTGTTGTTCATCGTGTCCTCCAAGCACTTCCCAAACCGAGTGGCATCAGCTCATAGAAGATGCTCTACATTGGTAGGTGTCAGGGACATAAGTCAAAGAAAGATCGTCATCGGCGTTCTTAGTTGGAAGAATGCATTTTTCGTTCTTTGTTGGGAGAATTATAATCTTCCCAAGCTTTCCTCTCCCCAATATTCCACCCAAATTCCAAGTGAAATAATATTAGTTTGAGTTATCTAATATTTCGTTGGCACATAAATTCAAAAGAGAGAAAAATCCATAATTAACTCGGCTCCACCCTATTAATTCCTAAGGTTGGCACATTAATTGTTAGTGGAGTTAAAGAGGCTCCCCTACACTTAATGGAAGGTGGAGAGTTTCTCCCATTAATGGAGAGTTTCAAGGGGGTTTAACCCCGGGTGGTCCCCACCACAATAAAAAAGAAGAGTAGGCTTAGACCTTGGGTGGGACCCACCTCCAACCTCCAAGTGGTGGTTTTAACTAATAAAATGAAATAATACATGCACTTATTTTATTTTATTATTCCATGTAAAACCCAAAAAAATAACTTCTATACTCGACTCACTACCGTCAAAGTGAAAGTCTTCTTAAGAGAATACTGGTGTTGCAAGTTCAACGGTGCCCTCATATTTAAATTCCATGCTCCGGTTCAAAA
Source organism: Viscum album (assembly GCA_963277665.1). Lineage (NCBI taxonomy): Eukaryota > Viridiplantae > Streptophyta > Magnoliopsida > Santalales > Viscaceae > Viscum > Viscum album. The sequence continues at coordinate 1,067,917,185 of OY728121.1, read as the reverse complement.
GTTATTAAAACACAATTGTACATTTACTAAACATACATGAACAGAACATCAAGAAATTGAATCTGGGCACACCGGGCCTCAGAATCAAGCGCCGTCAATTTTCGCGGACTCGTGAAATTCCCATGTTTTTAAGAAAAAAATTTCCATGGAAATTCTGAGTCTTTACAATAAAATAAATTATATTCTAGCCTTGATTCTTCTTAGGGAACATAGAAGAGTCATGCCGACAGCAAAGGAGTTCCACGAGAGCATGAGAATTGTGACTGATTGAGTTCCAGTTAGGGTTCTTTTAAACAAATCGGGAAAACTTTTAATGATGATTTCAGAAAATCAATGATAAATATACATTTTAGCAGTGTTGAATTGATAAGCGCTGATAAAGGGGATATTTATCAGGGCTAAAAAATTCCTGATAATTCTCGAGATTTATCTGCACTAATATTTTAGCATATATAAATATTCTTTTTAAGAGTATTTTTTTTAGCACCGATAAAGATAGATCTTTATTAGCGCATTTTTAGAACTGATGAAGTATTTATTTAAATAAATGTTTTTTAATCTTATAATTGTTAAATATATATAATTATTTTTTTATAATTATATAAATATTTATTTAAAAAATATTAATTTTTTCTTTATAATAATTATAAATTTATAAATTTATAAGTATAGTAAATATAGATTTATAAATATATTTATTTATAAATATTTATTTAAAAATATTTTTAACATTTTAAGTAGATATATAATCTTAAATACATGTATTTTAAAAATGAGTGAAATTGAATAATTCAAAATGAGTACACTTTAAAAATACTGAAAAAATGGATAATTTTTATTATTTAAATACAATTAATTATGAAAATATGGATATATATATTGAAGTAAGATGAATACATATATAAAATACTAAAAAATACTAAATAAATATAAATAATTAAATAATAGAATATGATCAAAGTCATAAATAAAATAAAAAATACAAAAAATACAAAAAATGAATGCCCTAACTATAATAGTATTAAAAATAAATAAATAAAATTGACCAAGTAATAACATAATATATTAAATTTATCATTTTAAAATGAAATTATAAAATATACTGAAATTTGTAAAAATTACCTAAATATAAGGTGTATGTGTTTCTATATATTGCGTAAATATATTTGTGTGTGCGTTTGTATATACAAATGCATTAATTATATATATATATATATATATCTGTGTGTGTGTGTGTGTGTTCGTGAAATCAATGTAACACACGAAATTTGATATATGATAAATTGAAAAATAAAATGACATTAATAATAAATAAGACATTAATATGTTTTTAATTAACATTTTATTAATTTTATATATATTTTTATTTAATATATATTATTTATTACTATTTATAACTAATATATATATATATATTATACATATTCATTTTAAGTAAAAATTAGTTCATTAATAAATTTTTAAATAATTGTTCAATTTATTCTTTTTAATTTTTTTGTTTAATTATATATTCATTTATATATCTATATTTAATATATACTAATAATCAAAATTTATAATCTGTTAATATGTATATTAAATTTATTCATTTTTATCAATAATTATTTACTTAATAAAATGTTTCATAATTTTATGAATGTAATAATTTTAAATTTTTATTTTTTTAATTATTTCATTTTATTGATTTTTAATATATATATATATATATTTAATATATTCTATTTATTATTTTTTAAAAAGTTTATATATGTATATTCAATTTTTTTTTTATTTTTAACAATAATTATCTAATCAATGAAATTGTATATTTTTTAAAATTTTATTTTTTTTGATTTTATTGTCGGACTTTAATAGCTCTAATGAAGAGTTGATAAAGGTTAACATTTATCAATTCTTTCTTTTTAGCGCTCAAAAGGGTACATTTTATCAGTGTTAAAAATAAAGGGCTGATAAAGGGTAACCTTTATCAGTGCTAACATAAAGCGCTCATAAAGGTGACCTTTTATCCACACTAAATAAAAATCCATAATAAAGGGTTCCCTTTATTGGTGGTTTTACTAAGTGCTGATAAAGGTACCACATTATCAGTGCTTAATTTAGCTCAGATAAAGACGTACTTTCTCAGTGCATTTTTCTAGCACTGAAAAATGCCTGTGCTGTTAAAAGTGTGCTTTTAGTAGTGAATAAAAAGATGTTATTAATGGTTATAAATGGTTATTTTTAGTATGAATATATTATTTTCTTGATATTAATTTATTTTTAATTTTTGGTAATGATATAATTACATTAAACACTTACACATCACTGATGCAGTGCTTTTATAAGTGGGTTAAAAAAGTAAATTGGTTTAAAATATTAAAATTGATGTGTTATGGACATGATAATGCATTGAATTATTTTTTTGGAAAAATGAAAGGTAAATAATATTTTAAATATTAAAATTTGGACTCCATGGTAATATTTATGTTTTTAAAGTCAAATTAAGAGAATAATATTGGAAATGACTTTAAGGATATTTTATATTAAACAACATTTAATTAATTGGTTGAAAAATCATAAAAATATTATATTTTGAAACTTTTATGGGAAATAGTCGATCATATTAACTATTTTACACTTTTTATCCACTTTTCCATTTAAGAATTGAATTATTGACTCTTAAATACTATGTATTTTATTACCATAGTTAAGTTTAAAGTGTTTATTGAGGGGTTAAACTAAGAGATATAGTTAAAAATTACACTTAATGTTTTCTAAATCATAATTATGGAATTTATTTAAATATTATCCTCCTTATATTCTAATATATTAAAACTCGGATCCATTTGAATGATTTAGAATCATATAATATATTTATATTTAATTTATATACAAGATTACCACCCACCACACTTATAAAAGGGAACCTCATCTCCTCTATTTCTAACACCTTCTTGAGCCACTTATCAGGACTAAACACTACAAAAAACACTTCTAAACTTCCATATACACATTATAAAGGTTCTATTCTTCTTAACGCCCCAACTTGTGGGTCTCCAAGAAGAGATCCAAAGGTGGTTTCTCAATGAAGGGGTAATCATATTCACTTAATCCCTTTTTTTACTATTATACCTCATAAAAATAATATTTTATGACATTAAAATAGTTAAATTAATAAAATCAACATACTGAAATATTAATATATAAAAACTATTATCTATTTTTCATCCATACTAGTGGAAATTAAAATGAGATTATGCGTACATAACAGCTAGTGTCTCCATGACCGATATATTTTATTTTTCCTCACCAACTATAATGGTTATATATATATATATATATTTAATGATTTCAATTTTTTTCATAAAAATTTATTGATTATTTAAAAAATAAAATATTATCCACCTTCTAATATTACTATCTATTCTAAAATTATAATGTTACTCATGCATATGTGTGGAATACCACCTCCATTAAGCGATGTGATTCATTTTACATTAATGCTTTATAAGGATGGTAGTAAGGATATATTTAAAAAAAAATGATATAATTATGGTTTTTAATGGTGAATATCTATTTAAATTTAATTCTTTCCATCCATTGAAAAATCAAAACAACATTCATTGAATATATGGACTTCTATCTCCATGAAGGGATGTAATTCATTTCACATCACCACCTTAACTGAAAAGTTATAAATATTTATAATATTAATAAATATGATAATTATTAATTTATTTATAATAAATCTATTATGAAACCTTGACCAAGGATTAAGGACCAGAACCATATATCAAAACATGCATGAAAACAGAATAATTATCTCCCAGAAAAAATGATTTTAATAAAGAACTATTAAAAAGGTATCAATATGTTATAATTGAATCATATATGGTATGATATGTATGAATATGGTTATGGTATATATGTATAATAAATCTAAATTTATTATATAGTAGGTCAAGACAATTTATGAAGCTAGTCGGGACTTAAGGTAAGGGTTCTTTGTCTCAATATTGCTTTTTCAAGACATATTTCATGGTATAATCCTATTTGTGTTTATATGGTGTATACCAAGCCCAATTTATAGATTATATCATGAATTTATCACACATGACCTAGAAGACACTATATTGGTGCCCCAAGATGGGTCTCCCCGTGACCTGAAGTGCGCCTCCCCATACGCCCGAGGTTACCGACTAACATCGAGGGGCTAATGGATCCCGTGGAAAGACTATACCATATCTGTCAGAGTATGACACAATAGATAACATATAAAATAGTGTAAAAAATAAAAAATAAAAAGGAAAAAATTTATTACTAATCTTTTTCCCCAAATAGCGTACAACCAAGACAAAACAATAAATATACCGTGTCATACTAACAATGCCAAAAGTGAATGAAACCCAAAATAAAGACAAAGAGATAAATCCCCAACCTTAATCCATGGACAGATCCTCATACATGAACATCTCAAGCCCAAATCAACTCATAATAATAGGTTATATTCACTTGTCATGACTTTAAACCATAAAATATAATTGGGTACCCAATGGCGGCCCGAGTAGGGAGTGAGTACCAATCAGTAGGCCACCAATAATGGTGTTTACAAAATATCTAGTATAAAATGATAGTACATGTATGTATAAAATGAATGATAAAGTAAATAAATAGATACTATGGGTGACATTGGTTACCAATATCCATTTTAACCATTTCCAATATCAATTAAATTTTCATCATTCATACCATCCCCATTACTGGGTTCATTCATACCACATGTCCCATGAGTTAGGCATTTATATCATTTCCAAAATGGCCTAATCCAGTAAAATACTATGAATAAGGGGAATGTATCAAGTTCCCTATCTCAATATGGATAAACATTAATAATTAATCATTACACACTTACCTTGGTGTGTCATTCTAGCTATTCTCATCCAATGAAACTATTAGGGGCCTAAAGCATCAGTCTGACTCCTTAACCTATGCATTCTAGGGTGGGGATTAGAGCACCAGTCCAACCCGGCCCCTGGGAAGAGCCTTATTCCTTTATACCACACCGACATGCCATGTTCACATGATTATTTATCAAGTCACCACTTATATCATATCAAAAACCGTACAAAATATTTACACATAACATATACAATTCAAATTTCATTTAACATGTCATGAATCATCAAGACACAACCATTTTAGAAGTTTATCTTTTACTTAGCATAGCCTATTTTATCCATTTTTGGTACCTTAAATACTTTATCACAATAAAAAATTCCCATATGTTATCCCATTTAACATATTCATCAACTTCAAAAGCATTAATCCATTTAACATATTCTTTATTTCATATGCCTTAACAGATTTACACATTTCTATTCAAATTTTATAATCTATTTGAGACATTCATGTTAACCCATTTAACCATTTTTTAGATTATTCCAAAAATCCATTTTTTCCATTACCATCAACTAGTAAAAATCACTATTTTTGTAATTTTACATTTCAAACTAAAATATCAACACAATTTTCATTGTAACTATTTCAAAACAAGTATACTCTATGATAAACATTACAATTTCCTGGTTTGGAAATATTGGCGCATCCCATGGGTGTCCCTATATTTTTCAATTCAAGCTCAATGAATCCCATAGGGACCACGAGGGGTCTAAATCATCATTTATATAACAATTTTACCAAATATTACAGAAGGAAGAAAATGTAAATCAATGGGAAAACCAAATTACAACCAAACAATCACAAATATATAATAAAACTTTGGGATATAACTTGTAAAACACCTAACATGAATTTGAAGATGAAAAAAACTCTTATCCTCTTCCTTAGATTCATATTTAATCACCCCTTGAAGCCATAAACTAAGATCCACACGAAAAATGCGGGTTTCAAGGCTTCAGAAGAAGAAGAAGAAGAACAAAACCACAAGACCCAATTCAGAAAACAGAAGTAAGAGGAGAGTTAGACTTACTAAGAGCATCGATATGGAACCAATGGTGCTCCAAATGGCTTGGAATCAAGGGATATTGATCCTTGGGAAGTAGAGGTGTTTGGTCTACAAATAGGGATGGATATGGATGAAATGAGAAAAAATAAGGTATGAGTCTTAAAATCTAAAGGGGAGAAAGGAAAATTTTCATATTTTAATTGGGTGCATGGTTTTTCCACATGATTTAAAAGACCATGTGAAAACCATGACCCATCATTTTTTCAAAAGGATTTGGGGATCATGGTCACTTGTGGAGTCCCACATGGTTTGGAAAACCATGCACTAATCATGCAGAATGCCTCTATCTAGGGATGAATGATATAAACCTCCCCATTGCATGGTTTAATTAACTATGAACCCTTCCTCTGAATAGCATGGTTTGGGTTCACAGTTATCCCTAACCATGCACCAACCATGAAACATGCACTGGATGGCAATTTTTTCTTTTCTTTCATATCCTAAACCCCCCGAGACACTACTAAATCTCATCATACACCCGATAAACATTTAATTAACTATAATTAAGAGATTTAAAATAAATTATAAATAGAAAAATAATTCCATGATGTCTGGGATCTTAAAAAAACCACACTATACAACATCCCATCCTCAAGTCATGCTTCTAAGAATCACTAAGCATCCAAAGAAACGAGATTGGGTTACTATGAATGCCCATCCAACTCCCTATCCCATGTTTCCTCCTGAACGTTACTATATTTCTATAAAACTCAAACCAAGGTTACATTATTTCCCTAAAAAAATTCCCAATACTGTCCATGATATGAACTGAATGCTTCTTAAAGGATGCATCAACCTCTAGCTCAACATCCCCAATATTGATCACATGAGATGGGTCAGGGTGATATTGCCAAATCTGTGACACATGAAAGACATTATGAATACAAAATACATCTATAGAAGATCCAATCAATATGTCACCAGTATGGTCCCCTCTATAATATCAAGCAGACCCACATACCTTGGTTCCAACTTGTCCTACTTCCAAATCTGACGGTGACCCAACCATGTCGACACCCAAAGGAACACTCAATCCCCACCAAAACTCAAGAGGTCTATGGTGCTGATTCACATATAAATTCTATCTACATTGGGCTATTTCCATATGTCTCCTTGTAAACTAAATCTGTTACGATGTCTCCTTCATGAGACTTTTCCCCAAAAACTCGAATTCCCTAGCTTCCATCCAACACAATAGAGATCAACATGGTCTACCATAGAGCACCCCAAATGGTAGCATCTGAATTGGGTCCCAGTAACTATTATTGTAGGGATAATTAACCAACACAAGATGATTTTCCCATGATCCCCCAAAATATTGGAAAAACACTTTCAACATGTCCTCTACTACCTGAATAATATGCTCTGATTTCCCATCTAGCTATGGGTGGAAATCTGTACTTAATGATAGATTGATACCAAGCACCCTCTATAATACCTAGCAGAATCACAATGTAAAATGTGGATCCTGATCTGAAACTATCATTCACGGAATCCCATGAAACCACACTGTCTCTTAGATGTATAACTCGCCTAGTTGATCCACATTGAAAGGCTCTCAAATTAAAGAAAACAAGTCACCTTGGTCAAGTGATCCACCACTACCCAAATCATGTCATTCTTCTATGGTGTCTGTGGAAGACCCAGAACAAAATCCATCATAACATGACCCCATTTCAATTTTGGAATGGGAAATGGATACAAAAAACCACATGACTACTGATGCTCAGCCTTCAACTGTTGGAAGGTGAGGCATCATGCCATGAAACCCACAACTGCTTTCTTTATCACTGTCCACCAATATTTACTACGAAGATCACAATACATTTTGGGGAAACTGGGATGTACTAACCACTTCGATGCATGAAACTCACACATAAACTCTTCTCACATACACATTGGCACCACCACAAGACCAAGAACATAAACTTTTCCATCATATCCAATGGTACAACTAAAAGTTTACTTACCACCATTAAAACATTCCCTTAAAGACAATCATTCTAAATCCCCATGTTATTTCTCCTTGATCCAACTCTAGGCCATGGACTCACCAACCTAGGATGTAAGGATCCACTTCCCTTGGAAATCCTAAACCACTAGATACATCATAGTATGTAATTCCATCATCCTCCACTCATAACTAGATTCCAAAACTACCTAATTTTTAGTCTTTCAACTAAAAGAATCTACAACACTATTCCCCTTTCCTATTGTGTAAACCAAATCAAAATCAAAGGACTGCATGTACTAAACCCATCTTCACTAAATAATATTCATGTTACATTGGGAGAAAATGTACTTAAGGATATTATGATTGGTATAAAATACCAATCATTCTCATAATAAGTAGTTCCACCAGCACATCAGTGAATATACCACTACACCCAACCCAAGATCATGATTATGGTAATTTATTTCATGAGTCCTCATCTGTGATGAATCCTTCATAAAAACCTATTATTTAAACATAAATAATACTCTAATAAAAACACCAGTTTCATCACAAAAAAGGTATACAACTTACTTAGATCGGGTAAGATTAGAATCTGCACATTTGTCAACTGCTTCTTTAACTTCTAAAAAGAATTGTCACATGTCGTAGACCACTCAAACATGATGCCCTTATTTTTCAAGCTCGATAGTGGTGCTATATAATGGGAAATGGCTCTAATGAACCTTAGGTAATATCTAGGAAAAACAAAAAAAATTGGACATCAAAAACATTCTTGGGCTGCTCCCAAGATACAACTACTTGCGCTTTCTCTAAATCAACTAAAATACCTTCCTTAGAGATAATGTGACTGAAGAAAACACCCTATCAATCCAGAAATGAAATTTGGATAACTTGGAGGATATATTATTCTCTCTCAATGTAATCAAGGAGATTTCATTATTTTTGGAATGATCATCGCGATTCTTAGAGTTCCCCAATATGGAATCATCAATGACAACCACAAACTAGTCCCGATATGGGTCAAATATTATGTTCATTATATCCATGAACACTATTGGTTCATTTGTCAACCCAAATGACATACCAAAACACTCATTCAACCCATACCTACTCCTAAACAAATTCTATGGTATATTAGAATATCTCACCCTTAACTATTGAAACCCCAATATCAGATCAATTTTAAAAAACCATAGAACCACCCCTTAGATGATCAAATAAATAATCTATTTGCGGAAGAGGTCATCGATTGTTAACTACTATCTAGTTAAACTTCCTATAATCAACAAAAATCTACAAAGAGCCATCAACCTTCTTGGTAAACAAAACTGGAGACCCCTATTGTGACGTACTAGGATGAATAAACCCTTTACTATCAAGTTCCTCCTACTCAGTTTTATGATCTTGGATTTCATCCCATTACATTCTATATAGTGGAATAGAAACTGGTTCAGCTCTGAACAACAACTCCATCGTCAAATCAACATCTCTCTCGGGATGAATTCCCAATAATTACTTTAGAAACACAACCCCAAACTAATCTAACATAGGTGGAAAGAAAAATGGATCTACTCACCCATCCTCAAGAAAGAGACCCACCTGGGATATGAGTTCACTAAACTATCGACAAATAGGCCTTGCATGGCCGACCCAAACATCCAATCCACCATGCTGTGCGTAGGTGTCTCCATCAAGAGATGTGAATGTTACCCTATGATAGTAAAAGTCGATGTGGTATTTCTACAACACCAGTCAATCAATATTAAAAATAAAAAAAAATCTAGCATCTCAAGAACAAACAAGTCCCATAGAAAATTATTCCCACAAATTTTGAGAGCTGAACACTTACATTGCCTGATATTTTATGCCCCCGCTCCAAACAGTGTATCAATTAACATAACACCACTCATAAATTCTTCTAATAGAACCAATAAACTAAAAAATTAGTAGAAATAAAAGACTAAAAAACAAAAGTATTGAATAAAGAACTAGTAAGACTGGAAGAAACAAAAGTATTATCTTGAACTATGTCAAGGATCCGGGCATAGAGGACGCGTGTGGGTGGATGTGCCCACTTGGCTTTTTGTCATTAGCAATGATCAATCCGGGATCAATACGATGATAAACACCAGTCTCCATGGATCGAATCACAGAAAAATAAAAAGAAGATGGTTTGTCCCGGAACCACAAACAAGGATCGTTACTGGTTGATTATAATTAATTTAATTAATTATAAAGAAATACCTTTTGGGTGTTCTTTCTTCGTTGATGTTCTTGATCACAATGTCGATGTGATCCGTCGTTGCGTCTCATAATCCAAGTGTAGACTCCCTCTAGCGGTGATCCACACGTGTACCTCGTATCTCTAGACGTCGCCAAAGGATTCTCCGGGTGATAGCGTGGAGAAGCCTTTGCTTGCGTTGTCCACCTTAGATTGTCTTGATCTGATGGAAGAGGATCTGTCTCGGTCTTGAGAGCATTCTTGGAGGAAGAGGTTCTTTCGACCTTGAAATAATTCTCTAGAGATATTGTGCACAACGATTATCTTGCATAGGAAAAGAGTTGGGGTTGTGAGGATATTTATAATCGAGTTTGAGGTTGTAGAGTTATGACAATAAATAAACGCGTTACGCATTTCATTTATTTCATTAACTCTTATTGAAAACCCCCATGTCTAATAATTAATTCCTTGACATGAGCTCATGCTGATTATAATAAATATAATTTAATAAAACGATATTATATCCTCAAAATCCCGACTGGAAAAACTACACGGCGTGTAATAATAAATACCCGGCGTGTACTTGTTTTTCATTGAAAACTACACTGCATGTACCTTAAATGTACACGGTGTGTATATCTTGTTTTCATTTATTCATTTCCTTTCCAAAATAAAACTACACGGCGTGTACATTTAATAATACACGGCGTGTACTTGTTTTATTTTATTTTTCCTCCATCATTTAAAACAACATAGGCTTCCTTGAATAATTATTAAACCACGTACGGGAATAACCTTTATTCAACTTGAGATACTTGGATTCACTTAGTGTGTGACACTCTAGGCCTATTTCTCGTTGGCATTAGGAGGGCTTTCCTAACGTCCAAGATTACTGTCTAGCAACGTGTCAAGGCACACAAGAGAAAGAAGTTGACGCCGCATTGACGTATCACCTCATACGAACGCTTACTGTGTAATTTAATCCCTTTGTCTCAATATCTCTTCAAGAAGGTTTCATGGAAGTGTCATAAACCTATATGCTTGATCCGTCGTTCATTGACTACCTGAAATAAACTCGTCGTTTACACGATGGCCATGGAATTTAATGCGACCGTTCTATTTCAATCAAACAGCTGAGATATCAACTTCCATAAATAGAAGGGACAAATCCTTCATCGACTTATCCATTAAAAACATGTCACTCGTGACGCACCCAACGTACCCTACTTTCTACTAACTATCTGCGTGACACTTTTCATCAGTAAATCTATGTTCACAAGTCATGACATGAGTTAATGATAATCTTCCAGTCTAAGGACCATTACACATGCTTGCAGATAGCAATATCCGATGACACCAAGACATGCAGAATTACTACTGGCGGGTCTGTTCTCATAATCTCCCATCTTGGAGATTACCAAGTGAGAACTCCATGAGAGAGAGTCTCGTCTTCTTATGAGTACTCGCACTTGATGGTCTATATACTATGTGTCCTATCATAGTATGTCATCCAACAACAGAACTTTATTTAAGAATATTGTTATAGAATTTCAAGGTTCTCATCATAGAGGGGATCTGCTATGACCTTATTAATGCAACAAATATTCCAGGACATTATTATATTATAGTCATGCAGAATAATGAACAATATATAATAAGTGAATATTCTTTTAATCAAAGTACAAAACAGTTGGTTCTGAGGACACCAACCCTTACAAACTCCCACCTGGACTAGAGCCAACTGCCTACGACTTTTAGTACGCTAGACCTCACATGGTGATCATGTTTCTGCTGAGTCAAGGATTTAGTCAATGGGTCCTCCATGTTGTCTTCCGTGGAAATACTGCTCACTGCAACTTCACCTCTCTGATAAAAATCCCTCAAGAGATGATACTTCCGAAGTTTTTGCTTTGTCCGCTGATGTGACCTTGGTTCTTTTGAAAGTGTCACCACTGCAGTATTATCATAGTAGAGTGCGATAGGATCTTTACTGCTCGGTACAACATCCAACTCTTGGATGAAGCTTCACATCCATACTGCTTCTTTAGCTGCCTCAGAAGCTGCGATATACTCGGACTCCACTGTAGAATCTGCCACCACACTTTGTTTTGAGCTCTTCTAGCTCACTGCACCTCCATTCAAACTGAAGATGTATCCAGTCTGTGACTTCATGTCATCTTGATCAGTCTGGAAACTAGAATCTACATGTCCTTTGATGACAAGTTCCTCATCTCCTCCATAAACCAGGAACATATCCTTAGTATGCCTCAGATACTTAAGGATAGTCTTGACTTCCATCCAATGGCAGTCTCCTGGATCAGCTTGATATCTGCCTACCACACTTAATGCGTAAGCAACATCTAGCCTCGTACATAGCATAACATATATGACTAACTCAATCGCGTATGCGTAAGGGATCCTTTCCATCCTCTTTCTTTCCTCATGTGTCTGAGGACACATTTTCTTGGAAAGATGAATGCCATGTGACACTGGAAACAATCCCCTCTTGGACTGTTCTATACTGAATCTCTTCAGTATCTTGTCAATGTATGTACTTTGACTCAGGCCCAACATTCTCTTGGATCTATCAAGATGGATTTTGATCCCAAGAATATATGCCACCTCTCCCATGTCTTTCATGGAGATGCATTTATGCAACCATGCCTTAACTGACTGTAAGACAGGTACTTCGTTTCCAATTAGCAATAGTCATCAACATATACTATTAGGAAAATGACTGCACTTCCACTAAACCTTTTGTAGACACAAGGCTCACATTCGTTCTTAACAAAGCCAAATTCCGTATCAGCTTCATCGAAACTAATGTTCTATGACCTTGATGCTTTCTTTAATCCATAAATGGATTTCTGAAACTTGCATACAATGATGGAATCCTTTGGAGTCACAAACCCTTCAGGTTGTGTCATGTAGACATCTTTCCGGAGGTTCCCATTAAGGAAAGCTGTTTTGACATCCATTTGTCAAATTTCATAGTCATGGTAAGCAGCAATGGCCAATAGGATTCTAATGGATTTCAGCATCGCAACCGGTGAAAAGGTTGCATCATAGTCAATTCCTTGATGTTGTCTAAAACCTTTTGCAACCAGTCATGCCTTATATGTGCTGACTTGCCCCTCCATGTCGAGTTTCTTCTTGAATACCCATTTATTACCAATAGGCTTTACATCAACGGGAGGATCTACCAAAATCCAGACTTGGTTTTGGTACATGGAATCCATTTCAGAATTCATGGATACATTCCACTTGGCAACGTCTGTGCCTTCAACTGCTTCCTTGTAGGGAAGAGGATCATTATTTTCAACCAATAATGAGTCACCATCCTCAGTGACAAGAAAACCATATCGTTCTAGTTCTCTCACCTCTCTCATGCTCCTATGCTGTTCTTGTGTCTCTGGAACAGATTGTTCTTCCACAGGGCTTTGTGGAATCTGTTCTTGTACCAACTCATATGTATCTTGAGCCTCGACTTCATCGAAGTCTATCTCGCTCCCACTATCTCTTTTGGAGATTTTCTCCCTCTCAAGGAATATGGTGTGTCTTGCCATTGTAACCATTTTGTTTGAGGGGTTTTATAGATAATGTCCCCTTTTTTCCTTGGGATATCCTATAAAGATACACTTTGTGTCTCGGGGCACGAGTTTGTTACCTGAAGAGGCCTTAAAAAAATGCTTCTCTACCCCACACATGTAAATTCGATAACACGGATTTGCGTCCACTCCAAAACTTGTATGGAATACCATTTATCTATTTAGTTGGTACTTGGTTTAGTATGTGCGCTGATGTTTGTAATGCATATCCCCAAAAGGATAATGGAAGACTCGCATGACTCATCATTGATCTCACCATGTCCAACAGGGTGCAGTTCCTCCTTTCACTTACACCATTACATTGCGGTGTGTAAGGAGGAGTGTGTTGAGATAGAATCCCAAACTACCGTAAGAAATCAATGAAGTCCTGATTAAGATTTTCTCCTCCTCTGTCTGAGCGGAGTTTCCTAATCTTCTTACCAAGCTGGTTCTCAACTTCATTCTTGTATTCTTTGAACCGATCAAAAGAATATGACTTATACCTCATTAAATAGATATATCCATATCTACTAAAATCATCAGTAAAAGTTATGAAGTACGAGAACCCACCCCTTGCTTCAACTGGAAATGGTCCACACACATCTATGTGAACTAATTCTAGAAGCTCTTTAGCTCTTTCACCTTTCCCACTAAATGGGGATTTGGTCATTTTGCCTTGTAAACACGTATGACATACACTAAGTGGTTTTAGTTTGAGAGAATCTAAATACCCATCTTGATGTAATTTTGTCAAAAGTTTCTCATTGACATGACCTTGTCGGTGATTCCAAAGTTGGGTGTGGTATGATTCATGTGAATTAACTTTTTTATCGATTGCCATTACTTGGTTTGGGTAGTCTAACACATAAAGGCCGTTATATAAAGGTGCCCTACCAAAACAAATGCTATCTTTATAAAAATAGCAACATCCACTTCCAAACTTGAAGATGAATCCATCAGTATCTAATCTGGATACTGAAATAATGTTTTTGGTTACAGAGGGTACATAATAACATCCTTTCAAAACCAAGACCATCCCCGTAGGCAATGTGAGGTGGTAGTCCCCGACAGCTACAATAGCAAGTCTGGCTCTGTTGGCTGCTCGTAGATCTACCTCCCCTCAATCAATCTTCCTGAATCTACTTGGTTCCTTGTATTTGTATACAGATGTGATCACCACAAGCAGTATCTAATACCCAATTAGTAGAAAAAGGTAGATTTCATTCGATAACAAACACACCTGAAGCTTCCCCTTGCTTCCTTGGCTGGGTGCAGTTTTTCTTCCAGTGGCCCTTCTTGCCACATGCAAAACAAACAACATCCGGTTCCTTTGCCTTCCCTTTGATTTTTATTTTTTTTGGAAGGCCTTAAAGAAGCTTTGGGCTTAAAGCTCTTCGCCTTCCCTTTCCTTTTATTCACCATGAGGACAAAAGGCTTTTAACGCTTCATCTCAGTGTCCACTTGGCGAATGAGGATGAGAAGATCAGACAAAGACTTCTCAATGTTGTTCATATTGAAGTTCACAGCAAAGTTTGAGAAGCTTGGGGGGAGTGATGCAAGAATGAGATCGGTACCCAGTACTTCGGGGAGTTTAAACCCTAAAACATCCAATTTCTCAATGTAGCCAATGATCTTGACTACATGAGGCCCGACTAGGGCACCCTCTCCAAGCGTGCTCTGAAATAGAGCCTTGGAGATCTCAAACCTTTCATGTCTTTCTCTCTCCTAGTATAGACCACAGAGGTGCTTGAGCATGCTATATGCATCCATGTCTTCATGAGACTTCATGATCTCACTAGACATCGATGATAGCATCCAACATTGAAAATCGAGAGCGTCATTAAAATGTTTATCATAGACCAGGAAATCTTCATCACTCGCCCCTGGGGTAGGAGAATCCGGAAGTGAGGACTCCAGCACGTAAAACTTTCGTTCATGGTGTAGGATAACCCGAAAGCGCCTAAACCATTCCTGAAAGTTACTGCTGGTGAGGATATTGTCTTTATCCAGTATTGATCGCAGAGAAAATGTGGTTGATGAGTTTTTCATTTCGATTCTACAAATTAAAAGAGTAGATTTATCAGTACTTTATTGATTACATTTTTATGAGAAATAATAAATTAATTAATTCTCCCACTATTTTATCAAGTCCCAATGGCCCTCACCATTGAACTCGGAATGTCCAGTTGCTTTGACATTCTAGTGGAAAGGATCCATATTTCCCTTCGCATAACCTCAACAAGGGTTGGTCAAGCTATTTAAAGGTATTTAGGTAGGCAGGTCTTTGCCAACTGTGAGCTTACAGTTCCTTGATCTGTTGAGTGGACTCCCCAATCCTGAAATCCTGACTTGGATTTCCTCAACTCTTTCCTCCAATATTACACCAAGTCTAACAAGGGCTACTTCTCTTGATGTAATATGGTTAAGTCAACCTGAAACCTTTCATAAGGGCTTCCTTTAAAAAATTAAGTGTCCCAACAAGGGTTGGTCAAACACATAGTTTTATTGAGTCTTTCCCTTAATCAGGTAACGAAAGCCTTGGTCTGACTTAATATGGTATTGAGAGATTTTATTCTTGTATGCGTAGTTTCGCATTATCACATTCTTGTTAATATTAAGTGATGCTTTCTTAAGTGATTAACCATGTTTTGATAATGTTTACACATAGTCCGGTTTTTATTTTATTCCATCTTTGCATGCTTGTTCATTTTATTAATTATGTGATCATGAAAACACATACATAATAAATAAACTATGTAATCAGTTAGAAATAAAATAAGATGGCATGATCATGAGATTTTATTGGTTAGCTTATCTAGCGGTTTTGATAAGCTGACCCTGACCTAGGGAAAACACCTCGAACCTATTGGTTCGTTTTTTGCAGCTCCCACCTGTCCACCTTTGTATCTTCTTGTGTCGGTTTCGCCTCAGCTTCAGGATTTGAACCGTCTCCTCTGGCTTGGGATATCCTCCATTACATGAGTTTACATTAAAGAAACCATGGGCACATAGTCCCTACATTTTATTAGAAGAAGGCTCTCAGGCCAACAAATTTAAATTAAATAAATTTAAATGAAACCATACACATACAAAGGGTATTTCGTCAAGATCATGATCATCCCCTACATGCAACGACATTTACGAATATTTATAATTCAAATTCTTTTAATCGCTCTTTCATTTAAGATAAGCTGTGCTCGAATTCAATTGATTATGATCTTATAATTAATCAATTCTTTATCTTAAATTCCTTTCTGAATTTCCTTGAGATTCTTCTCATCCATATTCCGTGTATGGGTCTTTGTACATCAGAGGAAACCTGGTGAAATTCCATTTCTGGAAAGTACACGGCGTGTAGTTTATATTTACATGGCGTGTATTTCTTTTCACCTTGTTTCCAAAGTACACACAGGGGCTTTGGAGTGTTTTTTCTACTTTGGAAATTTTGGAGTACCTGGCATGTAGATGAATCATACAGGGTGTGTACTTCCTTGTTACATGGTAACCGGCTTGGAAATCCCGTGTATGCAGAACACGGCTTCTCCATGTACACGGTTTCACCTGGGCTGGATCGGACTACCCGGCGTGTTGTTCCAACATACACGCAGTGTATTCCGGTTCCCACACATCGTTCAATTATGGTCAACACGGCATGATTAATACTTAGTCATAATCAATTCACACGGCGTGGTTTGGCAGACCAGTGCTGGTTCATTGAACCTAAGTACACGATGTGTAGTTTTAATTACACGCCGTGTATTCCTGTGCTATACAGACAGAAATAGCGACTCCTCCGGATGAATTCCTCGTTTTTATTTTAATCAAAATTAAAATTAAAAAGTCATTTCTATGATATGAATCGAGAAACGAAGGAGTAAGAATAGATCACGTTTATTCAGATTAATATAACGATATATTTCTAATTGAATCAAATATAAATGTGTAAATTACCAACGAACATTAAATAACTTTAATCAACATTGTAACCTCCCTCTAATACCATTTGAAGGTTCCGGACGTAGCGAAAGTGAGTGGGTGGATGTGCCCACTTGGCTTTATGTCATTAGAAATGATCAATCCGGGATCAATATGATGATAAATGCCAGTCTCCATGGATCGAATCACAGAAAAAGACAAAGAAGATGGTTTGTCACGGAACCACAAACAAGGATCATTACAGGTTGATTATAATTAATTTAATTAATTATCAATAAATACATTTTGGGTGTTCTTTCTTCATTGATGTTCTTGATCACGTTGTCGATGTGATCCGTCGTTGCGTCGCAGAAGCCAAGTGTAGACTCCCTCTAGTGGTGATCCACACATGTACCTCGTATCTCTGGACGTCGCCAAAGGATTCTCCGGGTGCTAGTGTGGAGAAGCCTTTGCTTGCGTTGTCTGCCTTAGATCATCTTGATCCGATGAAAGAGGATTATTCTCGATCTTGAGAGCGTTCTGGGAGGAAGAGGTTTTTTTGACCTTGAAATAATTCTCCAGAGATGTTGTGCACAACGATTCTCTTGTGTAGGAAAAGAGTTGGGGTTGTGAGGATATTTATAATTGAGTTTGAGGTTGTAGAGTTATGACAATAAATAAATTCATTATGCGTTTAATTTATTTCATTAACTCTTATTGAAAACCCCCATGTCTAATAATTAATTCCTTGAACTGTGATCACCCTGATTATAATAAATATCATTTAATAAAACAATATTATATCCTCAAAATCCCGATAGGAAAAACTACACAGCGTGTAATAATAAATACACGGTGTGTACTTGTTTTTCATTGAAAACTAAACGGCGTGTACATTAAATGTACACAGCGTGTATATCTTGTTTTCATTTATTCATTTCCTTTCCAAAATAAAACTACACGGCGTGTACATTTAATAATACACGATGTATACTTGTTTTATTTTATTTTTCCTCCATCATTTAAAACAACTTAGGCTTCCTTGAATAATTATTAAACCACGTACGGGAATAATCTTTATTCAACTTGAGATACTTGGATACACTTAGTGTTGACCCTCTAGGCCTCTTTCTCATTGGCATTAGGCGGTCTTGCCTAAAGTCCAAGATTACTATCGAGCAACGGGTCAAGGCACCCAAGAGAAAGAAGTTGACGCCGCATTGACGTATCACCTCATACGAATGATTACTGTGTAATTTTAACCTTTGTCCCAATATCTCATCAAGAAGGTTTCATGGAAGTGTCATAAACCTATATGATTGATCCTTCGTTCTTTGACTACCTGAAATAAACTCATCGTTTACACCATGGCCATGGAATTTAATGTGACAGTTATATTTCAATCAAAGGTCCGAGATATAAACTTCTATAAATAGAAGGGAAAAATACTTCATCGAATTATCCATTAACAACATGTCACTCGTGACGCACCCAACGTACCCTACTTTCCGCCAACTTTCTGCATGACGGTTTTCGTCAGTAAATCTAAGTGCACGACTCATAACATGAGTTAATGATAATCTTCCAGTGTAAGGACCATTACACATGCTCGCAGATAGAAATATCCGATGAAACCAAGACATGCAGAATTACTACTAGCAGGTCCGTTCTCATAATCACCCATCTTGGAGATTACCAAGTGAGAACTCCATGAGAGAGAGTCTCGTCTTCTTACGAGTACTCGCACATGACGGTCTGTATACTATGTGTCCTATCATAGTATGTCATCCAACCGCAGAACTTTATTTAAGAATACTGTTATATCATTTCAAGGTTCTCATCATAGTGGGGATCTGCTATGACCTTATTAATGCAACAAATATTCCAGGACATTATTATATTATAGTCATGCAGAACAATGAACAATATATAATAAGTGAACATTCTTGTAATCAAAGTACAAAACAATTGGTTTTGAGGACACCAGCCCTTACACTATGGATATCCCATCCTCACCACATCTATTTATAGGCTGAACTGCATGATGATGACCTGCCCCTCTACCCTAGGCCCATGTATGAATTCCTGGAGCTGAACTGCCCTGCTGATATGGACACTATCGCCCTAGGGTACCGTGCCCTTCACATTTTCTGATACTACCCATAGATATCCATCTAATCACCTGATATGGGGTAACCAAACCCCTTCCTACACTATTCCCTAGTATTGGGCCTCCATCATTGCCCACTAGTCGAGGGTTCCTATATAACCTCTGCACATTTCCCATTCTTCCATACTCTTGACACTCAATTGGTGGTAAGGGGAACTTATTGTGTATGTGTACCAACATGACACACTAATTTAAGATATAATGATAACTCCTCTGAGAAACTGGTAATTACTTCTGACTACTATGTCCACAACTTCCTTGGTGTAAAATCTTAAAGAGGCACTTATTACAATCGGAATCAGTACTGCCAGATCACCCAACTAGATGTATGAAACCACTACTAGAAGCTTCATTGGGATTTCATTATGAAAGAAAGGCCCAATACACTACATTAGCTTCTCTCTTCAAAAAAAACATTAAAATATGACTTTATCTCATGTTGGAGTATATTTTCGAATCATCACACTAGGACTGCCTCATTACCTACCAAGGTTGGAAAAAAACATTACAAGTTGGTGAATTGACCTACATACTCCATCACTTTCATAGGAACCTCGGTCAACCTCAAAACTATGTAGCCTTATCCTTCCTCAAGTTCTCTAGGTAGAGGTATTCCAAAAATTTCCTAGGAAATCCTTATATTCCATACCAATAGCCTTCTAGATCTAGAAAATAACATCCCACTAGCACTTTTCCATACCTCGCAGCTTATAAGTCTCCAACATAACTCTCCTCTCTAAATGAGTCTCAATGTGATCAAGAATAATTTGTATGGACTCCATGAATAATTCTGGTACACTAGGTCCTCCCTCTCTAGTAAAAGTTGAAAGGTGCTATTTTTGAGACTCCCTGGTCAATTGAAACATTCTCAGAACAACCCACACTGGGTCCCATTTCATCATTTTCATAAAACAAGCAATGTTTACATAGAATTGTTCCACTCTTATGTTACTTTGTTTTAACTTGTTTTCCTTCTCCACATTTGGAGGATCATTCTTGAAATCATCGTCTTTTAATCTAGCTGGAACACATCATTATGGTACCATCTTCCTACAATGCTAAGTTTACATCTCAGAACACATGCATAAGTATTCACAATTTACATTAAATATGGATATCTACTAGCCATATACAACCAATTTCTCATACACTATATCAACAGACATCATCACACATATAACAAAACCCTTTACCATCCTTACTGTGGGTAAAGGATTATATGGGGTAAACCAACATACATAGTCACATGTTTTTCATTAGACACACTTTTTTAAATCCATTTCCACATTCAAAATATAACTCATCCATCCTAGGAATATTTACCATTTCACAACTTGTTAAAATCTATATTTTAACTCATTTACACCTTTAATTAAGTACACTTCCTTAATTATTATTTAACATTGTTTTATTTAATCATCTTCATCATATTAATTTGACACCATTTTATTCAAATTCCAATTGAAGTGAAATACATTCTACTCTTTATGCCCCACACCCATCCATGTGTGCCAATCATGATGCATGCCACCTATATCCCTTGTTTCCAAAAATGATTCATGAATGTAAAACTTAATGTCATTCCAACCACAAGAAAATACCAGAAAATATCTACATCACACAACAAGTGAATCAACCAATGGATAAGTATTGTTAAACTATATCAACTCTTATCGATAACAAAAATTACCACCTTGGGAACTTTGGTTTCTCCTCACACATGGGTTAGCTACTCCCACGAATGAGCCCATTTCCATGACCTTAGATGCCCTAACATCTCCTCTACCATCCCAAGTAGTAACACAACAAAAAGACCATCTCTGATACAATTTTATAATTCCCCCAATGTAGAATCCACAGTACTGGTTCCCCGAGTCAAGTCACAACATGACCTAAAACGCACCTCCACATAGGCTAGAGGTTACTGATTAGCATTGAGGGTCTAATGGATCATGTGGGAACACTATATACTCGTTATCAGAGTACAATACCATAGATAACATATGAAATAAAGGAAATAATAAAGAATAAATTGGAAAAATACATTAGTTACTATTTTCCCAAATAGGGTACAACCACAACCAACAATAAAAACATCATGTGATGCTAATAATTCCAAAAGTGAATGAAAAAGAAAATAAATAAAAACAACTGAATCCAAAAAACGAGTCCTCACCCCATGTATAGATCCTCTTCTACGCACATAATAATCTGAACTCAACTTCCAATCATTTTTTCCTTTTCCCTTGTCCTTATCTGCAACCATGAAATCCTCTTAGGTAATCAATGGTATCCTGATTAGGGTGTAAGTACACCTTATTAAGCAACCACCAATGGTGTCCAAAAAATATCCATACTAAACTGATAGTGCATGAAATTATGAAGTGAATGAAAATGTAATTCAAGAGACAATTTGGGTGCCATTGTTTACCAATATTGACTTAACCATTTCCAACATCAATTACATTTTCATTATTTATACCATCCTCATTATTAGGTTCATTCACAACACATGTTCTAGGGTTATTCATTTACATCATTTCCCGAATGTCCTAAGCAATTCAAATTATATGCATAATGGGAATGAATTAAGTTCATAATATCACTAGGGATAAACATTTCATAAGTAATCATAACACACTTACTTTGAAGAATCAGTCCTAGTATCCTTATCTAATGTAACCATTAAGGGCTAAGAGCATCAGTCTAACTCCCTAACCCCTGCATTCTAGGACGGGGTTTAATACAATAGTCCAACTCGTCCCATCTGAGGAGCCTCAATACATTATCCACACCACAAATCCATATGCACATGATTATTTATCAATTAACCACAAATATCATATCTCAAACCATATAAAAATTTTACACATAGAATATAAAATTCACATTTCATTCAACAAGTGATGAATCCTCAATCCATAACACTTTAGCACATTTACCTTTTACTTAGCATAGCCTTTTTAATCCATTTTCATTTTTCACCTTAACTAATTTAGCACAATCAATAATTCCCATCCATTAGCATGTTTAACATATTTTTACACTTACCAAGCATTAACACATTTAACACATTCTTTATTTTATATATGTTAACCCATTTTCAAATTTCCATTCCAATTTGAAAATACATTTTACACATCCATGTTTTCCCATTTAACCCCTTTTAACATTATGCTAGATAATCCCCTTTTTTCCATTACCATAAACTGGAAATAGCCACCATTAGTTTCATTTAATATTTAAAACTAAAATATCAACACATTTAAGATGGGAACTATTTCAACATAAGAAAACACAATGTTAAACATTAAATTTTCCATGTTCGGAATATTAGTGAATCCCATGGGTGGCCTTAAATTGGTAAATTAAATCACAACGATTCCCATTGGGACCATGAGGGTTCAGAATAATTATTCAGATAATTATTTTATGAAATATTACTAAAGGAATCCAGTGTACATGAATGTGGAAGCCAAACCACAGCCACACATGCACAAATCTAGAACAAAACTATGAAATATAACTTGTTGACAACCTACCATGAATCCAAAGATGAACACACTGTTATCCTTTACCTTAGATCCAAATTCATGAACCCAATTGATCTAAAACCTAATATCCAATGGAGAAAAGTGGGTTTTAGGGATTTGGAAGTAGAAAAACAAAACTACAAGCCATAATATGGAAAAGTGAATAAAGTGGAGCGTTATACTTGACCGAATATTTGATCTATAACCAACAACACTCAAATTGGATTATAATCTATGGAGAGTGACGATTGAGAAGCTTGGATGAATATTTTACATTAATATGTCTAGAGGATGATGAAATGGGGAAACGAATAAGGTGGGATACTTAAAATCCTGAGGGGGAAGAAGGTAAATTTTCACTTTTTAATGGGACACAGAGTTTGTCCACATGGTTTGAAAAACCATGTGTAAACTGTCTGATAACCTTTTTCAAAGAGCAGTTGGGTAACATAGTTACCTAGGGAGTCTCATAGTTTTTGGAAAACCATGCACCAACTATGCGGAATTCCTATGTCCAAGGCGGTACGATTTGGTCCTCTCCCTCACACAATTCAATTAACCGTGTTCCATTCCTCCTATCTAGCATGGTTCGCATTTATCCCTAAGCATGAACCAACAGTGTAACATTCACTGGATGGACATTTTTCCTTTTCTTTTGTGTCCCGAACCCCCAGGAGACCACAAAACATCATTATAAAACCGGTAAATATTTAATTAACCAAAATTAAGATTTTTAAACCAAATAGTAATTATGATCATACATCCATGAAGTCTAGGATATCACAATGAAAATATTCACATTGATTCTATTTAATTTTCTATTTGAAGATATTTTTTATGTGGTTTATGATTCATAATTTACAAAAGATTTGAGGATTTATGTAACAATCATGCTTTTAATCATGATTTTTTTTTGATTTCATACCCTTTGAATGCATTATATAATATTTATCTCTTAAACCCATTTATTTTCTTTTCCTATGGTTGTTTTGGGGGATTTCATGTTTTAATGAAATTTTCATTGATTTTATTCTGAAAATGACTGATAAAACGTTTTAATAAAATTGTCCTTATTTCTTCTTTAGTTGTTGGAAATTTTCTTCCATGTTACTTAAAAAAATCAGGAAGGATATTTTATTTGACCAAATGGTTATTTAAATATATTTTCAAATATATTTTTATTTCTTTTCAAATAATTAAAAATAATTTTTTATAATTCATTATAAAAATGTTTTTATGACTTTTTACAAAAAAATATGGAAGGAATCATTGTTTAAACGTTTACCACACAAATATATTTTCCCACCATCATGAATTCTATTTTAATTAAATATTAAATTATATGTTTTCTTATAAATTTTCGTAAAAAATAAATTTCGTTATATTCTGGGAATTTTTAGTTTTTAATGATACTAAAAGAAAATGTTTTTTCTTATGTTAAAAGAAATTTAAAACTTATCTTCTGAAGGTATTTTAATCAATGTAAATATTATTTAAGGATTGTTTTGATTCACTTATAAAATGATATAATAATACCATCCATGCTTTTATTTGGATGGATTATATTAATGATGTTTTATGGTTGATTCTATGTAACCCATTACTTTCCCACGGGTTAATTATGTTATGATGAAATCATTATAGAAACCATTTATTTTACTTCAGTTAATCAGATTTTCAAGGTAATTATGGATTTTTCTATGATTTATAGGATGAAATGAAAGATCTATATACTTTAATCATGTCATGTTTTTAGACACTATAGATGAAAACAGCTGATGTAACATCTTTGTTTTTTCCATGTAAATATTTATAATAAATCTAATAATAATTTCAGAACCAAGTATTGAGACAAAGTGAGATTCAGAGGCCCAGTGATATCGATATTGATATTATAAAAATATTAATTATATTAATATCCGGGGTGCATAGTTTTCCTAAAATTATGGAGTAATTCTCAAACGAAGTCTCAGATTGAAAATATGAGATTTTTTAAGTCTGAAACATGAATTGTACCCTAGGTGTGACATAATACTTATATGCATCATGTCTTTTAATTGGGTGAAATCATGGGTAGATGAATCATTAAAATAGAAAATCATTTATTTAATTATTTCATTAAATAAAAAAACTAAAAATATCCTATAAGAAATTCAGTTATGGATAATATATAGGGTTAGACACTTAACCCGGAGAATTTAGTTAGAGAGAATGTGTGTGTTATAGGAGATCATTAATGGATGAAAATAGATTAGGGGATTAGATCGATACTTTAGGGACCTTTTATGCCAATAGAGTTCATGGATATTTCCAAAGCCTTTGACATAGGATTGTTCATTATCAGCAATTGGTCCAAACACGAGGTAAAACATTTTATTTTTGCGTATTTATTCCATTGTGATCTCCCATGTCAAACATAGGTCAATTCCACTAACAATAATTTATTCACACATAGATGAATGATTTACATTAAAAATGAATTTATTATTTTCTTGGTTAACTCATTCATTATTCTAACAACAAGAGATCAAATCCAATAAAAAAATTTCCATGGTTCTTTTCTCACTCATTTTTCTCAGATTTCTACCCTTCTTTCTCTTTTACATTCATATCCAAAAAATCCTTCAACCATTGGTTTTATGAATACCTGATATTGAATCATTGCACGAATGGTCTTCTGTGAAACGAATTATTACCATCAGTATGGTTCATTATTTAGGATGTGATCAAGGTGAGTGATATTGGTGGATGAATTGGTTTTGAGTTAGAGATTCTCAATTTTTTTTCTTTGTGTTCCGGGGAGATGGTGTGACAATTGACAAACTCTCGATTGGATTTGGTTGCCATATTTTGGTTGAAGACGATGGGGGGATTTGTTGAGGGTCAATCCGAGGATCATGGTCATGATCGATTAAAGGAGTCCAAAAGCTGTGAAATCATACAAAATAAAGAAGCATAGAGTTACGAAAATCCCAAGTTACAAAAAGCATAATATGAAGATTCATGCCATGTGGGACTCCATGAATACAATTTTAGGATTTTTCGTAATGTTAAGGATCATACACAATGGAACATGTGTCACATGATGTGTTTCTTGTGGATAGTAGCTGAATGAGTTCTGTGGGAGTACACGATAATATAAAAAACATGAAATATTGGAACATTTAGAGTAAATGACAATAGATGAGTACTTGGTCATAACCCAATACATGTGAAAAACCACATTACATGAGAAGAACCTAAATTAAATGGGAAAGGACAGTTGTAAAAGGTCATGGGAAAATGGAATGGTAAGAGAACTAGGCGAACTCTACATGGTATGTACCTTGAGATAAAATTCCATTAATTTGGATAATTACATGCATGTGAGATGGTGAGACACAGACAGATGACAGGTTATCAAGACCCATCGTGTACCCCCCAGTACACACCATGTACTCCCTATATGGTTATTTGGATCCATTCATTTCATTAGGGTAGACTAGGTTTAATTGAGTGTGATTCCTTTTTTTCATTTACAATTAGGTTTTAGTGTGGGATAACATCCTCAATATAGGAATGTGATCCCCTATATAGTTTTAGTATCAGATAGAGTTTAGTGTATCCCATTATTAAACTATGGTGGAATCCTCTATCGTTACATAATGGGTTCATTATATCAGTATAAACCTCATGAACATGCCATTGATACCCTATTTAGAAATTCAATTTAGTAGGGGTTTTTGGGTCCCCTTGTGTCCCTAGGGGTGGTCCCCTACAAGGATGATGAGATATTTAGAGATACAATGAGTACATATTAGAGATTCAAGATAAGAATAACCTCTTGTGTGAGTGTCATTAGTGATAGCATGGATCAGGGAGTGATCCCACCCAGAAGAGCGTTATCTAGAATCCTGTAGCATAATTCTATGGATGGAAGTGATGGTTGTGATTTTTAGAGAATGGTTTTATGTTATTATTATATCTAGGTTATTATTATTTCTATGCCTCTTATCATGTTGACATATATTTTTTTTGAGATGAATACTCATGATGATTTATTCTTAGTGATTTTAGGTTTCCCTATTGGGTATTTTTATACTCAACTTTGCAAGGGATTTTTCCACACATGTAATTTATTATTAAGGTGACATGAAATATTATGGTTTCTAGGAGGACATGTTGCAGGCAAATCTTAGATTGGGTTTGATAGACTGAGGTGTTATTGAGAGTTTAATTTGACATTAGTCCCCTCCTTCTGAGTAGGTTGGTCTCCTTTACAATTTTGGTTAGGCTTGTATTTGGGTTATTTATCTCTTTCGATTTTTTTTTCATACAATTATGTGGGATAGATATTTTTAAAGAATTTATGGTATTAGTTTTTTGTTTGAATTATCATCATTGTATGGGGTTGGAGATGTGTTCATGTGTACTATTATATAGGATGAAGCCTATCATGTGTGAGATATGACTACTCAAAACTAGTCACTAACACCTTGAGTATTGGTGGTGGTATTGGGGTAGTCACACTTATCTTATCGTTTGATAGGTGTACCTTGATGGGTCAAGTCATGAAATAGTGTTATCAGGGTGTGGTTATACCTTAGGACTAGAGAATTTATTTTATTTTCTAGTTGTGAGGTTGGTTTAGGAATTATAGAAACAACGTTAATTTTTTTCATGTTTTGATTTCAGGCCTGGGGCTTGAGTGTTGGTGTGGAGACTAACATATTCATTAACCATGACACTAATAACTTTCTTACACACTTGGTTCATGTAGAAAATGGTTTTAGATATAATCATTGATACTTTCATCATATAAGAATGGTTTTTTGATTCCATTTACTTCTTAATTAATCTCCACATATATACAAAATGATCATCATATTTCTTATTGATTTCAGGAAACCTCTATGAACACATCCAATCAAGATTCCACTATGTGGTCACAAGGATTATCCACTGAGAGATGAGGCTTTAGTATAGGGGCATGTTCAAGAGGTAGTACGTCTGAGTGGTTTTATAATTATTCATCCACCCATTGAGAATTGTAAAAATCTTTCGAGGATGCACATAGGATGAATTTTCTCCATGAGTTTTAGGGATAGTGACCCCTACGTTTTTAGGGTGAGCCAGACCCCTAGTTATCTTAGAACTAGCTGGAGGTAGTCACATGAGTTTTCTTGCTCAAGTGGAAACCTATAGGTTTGATGGATTCCCTAGTCGTGAGTCTTCTTTAGAGATCCACTAGGTAATGGTGGAGTCCGGTGACTATGTAATATAAGGAGAAAACAATATCCTATTAAAAATTCAGGTTATTTTTTCAGGAGGATTTCTATGTGTACATATTGAAATCAATGTTTATGAATGATCTTATGTAGTTACATTAGTGAAACATGAAAAAACACGAGTATTCAGTGAGGTTTACTGACATCTTGAGATACGATCTAGATATGCTTCAAGATCCTTTCATTAGAAAAAAAGGAATTTGAAGGTGGATAACATAGATAAATTAGGGTTGAAGTGATATCTCTATGTATTCCCACCCATTTAAGAGTTCTTGAGTGATACTTAGTACTCGAGATATTACTAGAAGATAAATTGATGACAATGTGAATTGGTAGTGTGCACATAGAAGTTGATATGTTAGTATATGAAAGATGATAGAAGTTATAGGGATCAGGGAATGAAAGACACTTCATGAGATGATCCTAGGATAATGGATCAGTGGTTCAGGGCTCCTAGGATGGATCAAGTTAACTGAGGGAGAAGGATTTCTACTAATTCAATAGTCAGGGTCATCTAACTTGAGATTTTTTCACCCATCATATAGATGATAGGGAGATAGTTGATAGACTTCCTATATAGATATAGAGGTAGGTGTAGGGAGGTCTATAGGGTGGAAGACATGGAAGAGTGGTAGGTAGAGTACTAGGAGATGGAATACAGTTTGACGTATTACTACAACTACCCCCAAGGAGTCCGTTATAGGATAAGGGATTGCTATTCAGGCTATGGGAAAACCGTGGACAATTAGGTCTGAAAACTCTGAGGCTCCTAGAATTATTTTAGCTATGATCAATGTCATCTCTACTTTTGTTCAAGTACTAATAGAAACAGGTGTGATCCTCTCTTTCCATTACACTTCGCTACCTCATGAGATATATATTCTGGTTAATCTCTTTGCTCTACCCTTTTACTTGGAGACTTCTATCAGTGGTGAATCAATGATAACACACTTCTTCTAATAGTGTTTCATGATGCTTGGATGTGAGAGATTCTCATGTGATATATTTTTAGTAGCGATATGGCCTTACGAAATCATTATAGGTATAGAATAACTATTCATAGTTCATGCCCATATTGATTGTTTTATGTGGAGGATGAAGTGTATCCCTGAGAGGAATCGATGATTTCCTTCATAGGTGTGAATGATACTTAGGTGGAGTAGGTTGGGACCATGCGTAAGAGGATTCAACTGATTACTCCCAAGTTGGATTGTATTTCCCTTGGAATAGTGGATGCTATGGGATTTTAGTTCCCTATAGTGGTGGAAGATTATGTGAAAATATTTACTAAGGATGTCATAGGCTTAACTCCCCATTGAGAGATATAATTATATATTGAATTACACCCCAATAAAGATCTGATATATGAACCAATATATCACATGGATCCCGCAAAGAATTTAGAGCTGGGGGTGCAGTTGAAGTACTAGGGGAGGAATTGATATGTGAGACCCAATGTTTCCCATGGGTAGCCCCAGGGTAGTTCTACAAGAAGTAAGACATGATATTTTGGTTGCATGTTGATAATCACCACCAAAACCAAGTGATTTTGAAGAATAATTATCCATTACCAAAGAACAACGACCTGTTAGATCACTTGTGAGGGGTGTGATGGTTATTGAACATTGACCTCAAATCTTGCTATCCCTAGCTTCGAGTAAGAGATGCAGATATATTAAAAATGATATTTATATGTTTTTATTATCACTATATGAACTTGGTGATGCATTTTGACATAGTGAATTCCTCAATAGTGTTCATGGGAATAATAAAAATTATATTTCATGATTTTCTAGACAATTTTTTGGAAGTATTCATTGATGAAATCTTACTATACTCAGGGTCCGAGGAGGAGCACATGAGACAATTTAGGATGGTCATAGACATACTTATAGATAAATAACTTTATATAAATCTATTTAAGTGTCACTTATTGATTCAAGAGGTACATTTTTTGGGATATTTCATCTCATCAGATGGTCTAGCGATTGAACTAGTGAAGGTCAAGGAAGTGCTAGCTTGGATCCCATACACGAGTATAGAAGAGTTTTGGAGATTACTTGGGATGTTAGGCTACAATAGGAACTTTTTACACAATTTATATTGGATATCATCACATTTTGAGGATTTGACCAAAAATGGGTATCTTTTTATTGGGATGGAGAGGTTCTAGTGTGATTTTCAGGAGTTGATGTAGAGGTTGATGAGCATCCCCATTATGATAGTTCTAAAGGATGGTGTTGAGTACATAATGTAATGCAGTACCTCAGGGAATAGAATTGGTTGTTTTCTGATGAAGAGGTAGGTTGTGTTCACATATGGGTCTTGGTTGTTGAGACTGCATGAGAATAAGTAAACGATCCATGATCTAGATTTGGAAAGGATAGTCTTCTCACTAAAGATATGGTGACTCTGTATAATATGTGAGTGTTGATAATTTACTCTAACCATAAGAGTATCTAGTATATATTCTATTATAAGGATATTAAATTGAGAGATATTAAATTTCTAGAGTTCTACCATGATTTTGAATTTGAGATAGTCTATACTATTGGGAAGGGGAACATTGCAGCAGATGCTCTCAGCATGAGATATTTCTTGTAGTTGTTAACTGAGGATTCCAAGTAGTTATCCTAATTATATTTTTATTTAGTAGAGAATGATGGTTCTTTATATGTACACATGATGGTTGTTACACCTCTGATTCTACAACAAGTTAGGGAGGCTCTATAGGGAGATACTGTCTATGAGACCTTACATACTCACATATACAGTGGATTTGCACCTGATGGATTTGATGAAGTTAGGGAGTACATCACTATTTTTAGTGGATGTATGATGGTACCAATGATGTTTTAAGAGTAGGTGATGAAGGAGTTTCATGCACCCCCTTGGAAGTAAACTCAGGTATGGTGAAGAAGCACCAGGACATTTGGCATTAGTTCTGGTGGCCATGCATGGAAAAAATGTATAGTGATGTTTATCTATAGATTCTTCACTTTTTAGTAAGTGATGGCTAAGCACGAGGTTCTAGTGGTTTATCTTAACCCCTTGAGGTTTCAAGTGGAAGTGATATTGGTTGTCCATGGACTTCATGATAAGGATTCCATGGATGTCTAGAGGACACTATTCCATCTGGGTGGTTGTAGATCGACTCACCAAGTCTTCCCACATCAATTATACCTAAGAGTAGCATCCAATAGATGTATTGGGGTGACCTTATGTACAAAATTTAGTCCATATACATGGATTTCCATAAATGTTCATTTCATATAGTGATACTGACTTCATTTTGCAATTATGGATAAGATTGTATGTGGCCTTGGGGACTCATTTTCATTAAAGCATGGTGTTTCACCCCTAGAATGATGGCCAGACTGAGTAGACTATTCATGTTTTGAAGGACATGCTACAAGACCACATGCTAGAATATTTCTGTAGTTGGTGGATCACCTACTCTTAGTAGGGTTGGCATAAAATAACAACTACCATTCCAATATCGGTATGGTACCAGTTGAGGCCTTGTACGGGCGATGCTTTAGGGAACAACTATATTAGACTAATCTAGGAGAGTTAGTAATCATGGTCATAGAGTTTGTTTGAGCTGTGACATATAAGGTGTCGGTCATCTGGGAGTGGATAAAGACCACATAGAGATGTTAGAATCCCTATGAAAACTGACAATGGTGGCCTTTGATGTTTTAGTATGGAGACCATATATTCCTAATGTTTTCACCTTGATGTGAGTTACAAAGATTTTTATAGAGTGGAAAATTATATCTAATAAATTTTGGTTCATTTATAGATGCTACATAGGCTTTGTGTGCTAGCATACTAATTGGTCATATTGCTGGAGTTAGATCAGGTACATGGCATATTCCACATGTCACAACTCAGAATATATGTGCATGGAGAATCATCTGTTATCGACTAGGGAGATCTGGACATTACAAATGAATCTATATTTGAAGAATACCC
Organism: Viscum album; assembly: GCA_963277665.1. Taxonomy (NCBI): domain Eukaryota; kingdom Viridiplantae; phylum Streptophyta; class Magnoliopsida; order Santalales; family Viscaceae; genus Viscum; species Viscum album. Next base: position 1,067,884,553 of record OY728121.1, on the reverse strand, counting down.
TTTGGATATCAAGGATCTATAGTAGAAGATTCTTCTTGGAATATCTATTCCCTTGGTGTGTTTCTTGTGGTAGCATGAGAATTTTTAGAATAGAATGTGGAAGAAGCGACCTAGATGTGAGGTCAATTCCCATATATTTTTGAGTATAGTTTTTCCATTTTTTGATTCAAAATACCTTAGTGGGGATATTTTGAAGTCTCTATTTTTTCCATGTAAAACTTTTAAATATATCTCAGAATATTTTTGGAGCCAATTGCTTAGACAATGCGAGATTTTGAGGCTTAGTGATCTTGATATTGATATTACAAAAATATTAAAAATATTAATATCATGAAAATGTATTTTTCTTGAAATTGTTTAATATATCCAAACAAATTCTTGGATCAAAAATATGAGACCTTCATTGATTCCAACACATTAGTTTTACCCTATGCATGACACAATCATTACGTCTATTGAGTGTTGGGTTTGTGCACTATCATGGGAAGATGAATAAATAAATAAAAATTATTTATTTAATTATTTAATTACATTAAAAAACATAAACCTCTTCTATAAAAAATTATTTTATGGATAATTCATGGGGTTATCCACATAAACATAAGAATTAAAATAGAGAGAGTGTTGGAGGAGATGGATGGTGGATGGAAATGGATTAGGGGATTAGATTGATACTGCATGGATTTTTTTACAACAATGATATTCATGAATCAATCCAATAAATACAATGAAGGATATTTATTCATTAGTTACTGATCTCAAATCAATGTAAGATGTTGGATTTATGTGGATTCATTTTTTTTGATATCCCATCTCAAATTAGGATCAATTCCACTGACAAGAATCGATTCACACATCAAATGTTGCTTTATTTTATGGTTGATTTGATTATTTTTTGATTAAAACATTCATTGTTATAATGAAGATAGATCAAGGAGAACCTAAAATATATCCTAGGTTCATTACTCTCTTATATATCTTGGATTTCTCTCCCCGTTTCATCACATGTTCATTGTAGGTAATTTCTTTTTCCCACTATTTGATGAATACTCAGTAGTTGATCATTGCAAAACTGATCTTTAGTGAAATTGATCAATAACTTAGGTGCGGTTTGTGATAAAGTTGTGTGATAATAATGAATGAATGAGTTCATATTTTGAGATCCCTTTTTTTTGTTATTATAATTCTGGAGAGATAGTTCAATGATAGATGAACTACCGACCATATTTTTTGGAGGGATTCCAATTGATGGTGATAAAGAGGCTTAAAAGAGGGTTGATCTAAGGATAATTAATATTATTTATAGTAGGAGTGGTGGATCAGGTAGTGGTGGATTGTACGTGTGAAGTAACCATTTTTTTTGGAAATTCTGCATTACACAGTGTGTAATCTGAAGGTACACGCCATGTAAGATCCCTTGGTTACACCATTATCATTTCCATGGAATATTAATGATAACAACCCATGTGACACATGTTACACCCCTTGTGTACCATAGATAATAGGTTAGTGTATACATTGGGAGTACGTGAGAAAATACACGGCCAGACACAAGGGAATGAGTAGAGTTTAGGGAAAAAATGGGTACTCATACATGGCTCGGTACATGGGCATGACCAGAGTACATGGGAACAAGAAAAAGTACATGGGAACAACTAGGTTTAAATGTGAATAAAAAAGAACTAGAAGAGTGATGAACAAACTCTACACACCTTGTACATAAAGTGGAGATATTGTGTATTTGGTGAATTATATACTATGTGATACAGTGATACACAGGTGTATGAGGGGTTGTAAAGGCACATTGTGTACCCCCCCAAGTACACGTTGTGTAATTACTATGAGGGTGTTTGGAGCTCTTATGATATTCATTGTAAACTATCTTTAGATGAGTTTCATACCTTGGGCCTTTCCCATGAGGGTACATTGTAACATTAAATCCTCAACATATGATTGTAACACCCTCTACGATTTCAATATCCTATAACATTTAATGTAATTTTCTGTGAGACCATGGTGGATTCCTTTTTTATTCTTAGATGGGGTTCATGGTATTGGCATGAACACCCTGATTAGGGTGTTGATATCATATCTATTTTCCCGATCCATTAGGGTTTTTATTGTCCCCCATTGGCCCTGAGTATGATCCCCTACCTTGATGAGGAGATCTTCAGAGATCCAATGAGCACATCTTGGTGAGGTAAGATGATAATGACCTATTGGATGTGTGATATCAGCTAAAAATGTCTTGGGGGAGAGCCCTTCCAAAGGAAAATTACCTAGATGTCTTAAGAAGAATCCTATGGTTAGAAGTGATGTTGGGGAACTTTTGAGACTGGTTGTGTGTTATGAAAATATCAATGTTTTTATTATTTCTATATAACTTTTCCTATTGACATATCTTGTTTTAATCTTATTAATTTTGATGCTTTATTCTTAGTGATTTCAGGGTATCATATTGGGTATTATTAAACTAACCCCTACATGGTATTTTTTCACACATGTAATGTATTATGTAGAAGATAGAACATTCCATGGTGTCCTAGGAGGATCGAGATAAGGTTGATCATATATTAGTCAAGACATACTGATGTGTTTACTGGGTGATTCATTAGATAGTAGTCCCCTCATACTAAGCAGGTTAGACTCATTTTCAGTTTTGGTTAGGATTGAATTAGTCCACTTTGTCACCCTCTAATACCTTTTTCATACTCTGATTTGAGATAAATGTTGTGCATGAATTTATGGTATAAGTTGTTTTTTAATTTTTCATCATTATGTTGGTTGGATATGTGTTTATGTGTTCATGTACATAGTATAAGACCTCCCATGTGTGAGATATTACAAATTAGTGATGGTCACATGTATTTGGCCTTTTACAGGTGGGCATGGGATGATCACACTTGGCTTATCACTGACTAGGAACCCCATGATGGGGCGGGTTGTGGATGGTGAATCTGATAGAGACCATGATGATGGGTGATCTTGATGTAGCTCCTAATGATAAGTGAGCCTATTATATCTCAGGATTATGTGTGAGCCTGATATATATCACTGATTCATTAGCTAATGTGATAGAGTTGACTAGATATATGTTAATACCAATAGGCGATGAAGTCTACTAAATATATGTAACTCTTAAAAGATGATGAAGTTAACTAGATGGATGTTACTCTAAATATAATGATGGAATTATCCTATTTATGTTATTTTATTATAATATTATCATGACCCAACATACTGACATTGTTTCCCATAATTTCTAAAAATTTTAATGGTACCTTATAATAAGATTGATTTCACAAGGTTCTTGATTGTTGACTCATATGACATTTTTCTTATTTTAAATATTTATTTCAGGACTCATGTTTTATTATCTAGGTTTTGAGGGATATTAATTATCTTATTTTACACTCATGAACTTGGATTATTCTCTCATACAGTTATTCTTTTCTTATGTTTATACATGATCATCAATTGATATCTCCTATATTTACCCTTACCGAGCTTTTGTTCTCACCCTTTCTTATATTTCCATTTTCCTAGGTGATGAATAATGATATTATATATGATATATCTTTAAGGGAATCATGTGTGGATAATGTTTTGGTAGATTTTGATGTCTTCTTATAGGAAACAAAAACATTGGTATAATGGGGAAAAGTTCCCATATGGATGGAACAATATTGGTTTTATTTCATGAGTGGTTTTTCCTAATTCGCTACATATAAAAACATAAATGTTATTTTTCATGTATGTGAATCAATGTTGGATATTTATATTTCAATTATTTATGGTAAAATTTAGTATCATTTTATCATATCAAAGCTTGAATTGTAAAGTGTATGTTTTTAGCACTAGACCTAGGTGTATGGGCATCAATATTTCTAAGTTGGTAAAAATGTTGGGTTTAAATAACATTAATAGTTAGGATGTTATCAGAAGAATATATTTTTAGAGTTAAGTAAAACATTATGGGTTTATATGTGTATCGATAATCATAAGTTTAATGGCATAGATACCATTTTGAGGTTTTATGTTATGATATTTTATGGTGACTAATGACATTTAGGAAAATGTTTATTGGGTTTTAATATATCATTGAGGTATATGTAACCCTTAGGTTTTACATGTGATTTTGTGTGAAGTAATTTGGGAAGAATGTTATTTTTGAAATAATTTGATGGAAACATATAACCTTTAAAGTTAATACATTTTTTGGAGATGGAGAAATTATAGTTTTTAGGAATAATGGAGTTTTCATATTATAGGAATATATGTTTAGATAACCATGGGATTAAAAAGTGAATTAGTTACTAAGATAATGACACTATTTTTGAAGACGATAACCATATTGGAAACATTATAAGATAAATGAATATACAATACTATTTTATAGGATGATATTTTATTTAACGATTAGAAATTTTGTTTAATTGTAGAAGAACATATGTATTGTTATGGTTTTATAGTGGTTCACGTTATTTTTGGAAATTATTAGTATATTTTATATAATATATGATTATGTTATATCCATTTTTGGAAAGGCAATTTATGAGCGATTCTTATTATTAAAGGATTAATGATAAATTGATATTAGATGAACATGTGATCAAATATTTATGATTTTCGATATCGAATTTGGTCAAGAATATTCTGGAAGATTTTATAGGTTAATTTTATATGAAATGATTTAAGATAAACATTGGAAATTATTGTTGGGGTTTTGGTGATTGATTTATAATGGGTTTTTTACATTAGATATTATATTAACATATACTAACCAATTTGGATTTGGTTAATGCGTAGAAAAATAATGAATAATTTTCACCCTTTTTTGGATCTTATAATATGTTAAAATGTTATTTTATTGCTTTAGGCATGGAAAATTAAACGTTGTTTCTTATCTAATCTCATGAAGTAGAGGAGGAAAACTAATTGAAGAAAGTCCAATGGATAGAGTCATGTGAATAAGTAAAATAATTATATTATCTCATATTACCTATTATAATGATAAAACAATTACTCATACACAAAAGGAGGAAGATTAATCTATCGATTGGTTTGTGGAGAATAATGCTCTTCTATGAAGTTATGCATTATGAAAATCATTAAAAAGTATGAGTCTCACAATAGTAAATGCATGGTTTAATTAATATTTTGGAAATGACAGGTTTTATAGTCTTAACATAGATAATAAATTCATTTTTAAAAGAAAATGTTATTTATGTGAATTAAAAGGTATTTCTTATCACATAGTGATATTTATCTTCCTCATGATAGAGTTGATTCTAAAAATGTTTTCAACCCATTTTAACAGATAGAAGAAAAAATTACGATGATGAAATTTTATTATGAGGGTAGAATATAACACCACAATGATTTAGAATTTATTTTGTTTAAATAAATACTAGGTTCGATATCATGTACCATACATAACACCAAACTTAAACAAATAGTGATATTCTATAGAAATATTAACATTAAAATTTGACTATTATATCACCTAACCATTGGATTAGAGAGAATGAATAGTAATAAATTCTTTTTTAAAAAATATTTATAAATGTTTTCCTCAATGAATAATTATTGATTAAATCTTGGGAAATAAGTACTCAATTTTAAATATTAAAAATAATAGCATTTTATATTAAAATATCAATTATTAAGGTATTTTATTTTTCTATATTAAGTATCTATATCACTAATGAACAATGATTTTTATTAATTATATTAGTATTGAATGAAAAAATTAATAATCATTCGTACCTTTGTTATCAATTGATTAGAATTCAAGATAAAATATTTTAAAGGTAAAAATGTTATTTTTCTTTTTCAGAAATCTGTATTTATGTCCGTAATAGATTTTTATCTTATTAAATTGAATTAAAAAATCGATAAATAATTATTTTAATTCAATATTTAGGTATTTTATTCAATTAAATATATTAATATTCATCTAATGGTTAGAAATAGGAAAATAATATCAAGAAAATCATTTTTGCTGAAAAATAAATTTCCTCGAAAATAGTTTTAACACACTCTGCGTGCGGATATTAAAATTAATTTATGACATAAACATTATCATATTTTAAAGTATATATATATATTTAAAAAAATTTAATCCATTCTATATGTTTTGGTACATGAAACCCCAAGATTTAAAAAAAATAACATTATGTTTGATAGCATACACGACAAACTACACCAAACTTAAACGACCCGCGAAATATTGTATTTACATATGAATTTTATAACTGAGTCATTTAATTAGAGGGTATGAATATGATTAATTAAATTATGAAATATATATAAAGGTATTAATAAATTTAAATTTATTGAAAATTCCTAATAACTAATCACTCAACCTTTAATAATGATATTTTATTATACCAAAAATATGTTTCCTTAAAAATGATTTTTATTTCTCTTTGTTTGAAAATATTATCATTAATTTTTGATATTTTATAAATTTTATTTTATTAATTTAACATAATTTTATAAATCATAATATAAATATTAACTTAGAGGTAAATTTTTGTTTTTTAGAAAGGGTTGGTATTTTAGTGAATAGTAGAAAATTCCATGTGTTCAAATACTATTATGTATCTTCTTGAAATTAATAAATTTTAAAGTCCCATTGTTATTAAAATTTTACTTAAAATTAATAAATGTTTTATTTAATCATATTTAAATTAATTAATTACTTCTTAATCATATTTAATCCTGATTTTTATATAAGTAAATATTTAGTAAATATTTAGGCTTAAAATCACAATATTTTGAAAATTATTTTAAAATTCATAATGTTCCTCCATTATAATTAATTAAAATAATATTTAATGATGGATGATTAAAATAAAATTTATATATTATATGTATAACTATATTAATTTAAATCCATTGTAGAGTAATTATTAGTCATAATGTTAATATATTTTATCTTATAGTTGAAAAAATGTTTATCTTGAAAACCCATTTTTTGACGGGTCTATGGGTATAATTTTAAATTTACTTCATAAAGTAATGTGAATTTAATTTTATTGGATACATTCCATGTTTGGAATAATAATATATAATAATATATAATAATTTCAACTAATTTTTTGGTCATAATTAATAGTAAAAATAATAAAAATTTGACACCATAGTTAGTGTTAAAACTGATTTAATGGGGGTTAGGATTAAACTAAAGTGGTAAATGGAATAAAATATTTAAAACATTATTATTTTTAATTTTATAGTAGTGGATCAGAATTACGTCTCTTTAAATCCTTTAATTTTCAATTTTTTGAGATGCTTGTCTTGAGAGTGAATTCGTAATATTGAATAGTTTTGGGTATTACAAGAATGCTTCTCCTCCCCCCATATAAAAGTTAATCCCCTATCCTATCCTATTAAAATAGAAAAACCCATTGGTTTGGAAAATCCGTACCTGAATCTATTACATACTTCTATACCGTTGTACAAGATGCCTTAATTTGGCCAAAAATCCAATCTATAGAGGCTTTAGGTATATTCGAATGAGGTGGTGTAAAGAAGAGGTATCTTTCAAAACTGAGAATATTTGTATTATTTATTTTTCCACATCCTTAAAATATTAATAATTTTTTTAATATAATAAAATAATTATGAACCATATATTAATATGATATTATACTAATTTAATAACATAAATCAATATCCACTTCCATCAAATGGATTACGAAACCATTGTTTGTGTTTACGGCAGAGTACCGCCCCATGAACCGATGTAATTTGGTTTCCATTATTTCATCTCATGGTTATTTATAAAAATAAATTTAATATTTATATATTAAATTTATGAAAACATTACCATCCATTGAAAAATGATAAGGTTATTCGTGTGCACATCGTACTATGGCTTCGTGAAGCGATGTGATTCTTTTTTATTACCGTATCGCATGGATTGTATAAGTAATATTATTTAAAGAAATAATATGATATTTAGGATATTATTATGTTTATTTAAGGATAATATAACACTTACATTCATTTCATTATAATCATTGAAAAATGGAAACATTACTCATGTGTACTTATGGCCTACTAACTCCATGATTATAACATAGTTCACTTTAAATAACCATATTTTATGGTAGGTTTTAAAAGAATAATTGATGTATAAAAATTATAATTATTTAATTATTATTAATCTGTTCATTATGGAATAATGAACCATTTGACCAATTTCAACACAGTGATACCGTTTTGAAATTATGAACCAAGCACCCTTAAAACACCAACCATGTAAATAATTAATTACTGAATTAATGATGTCATTAAAATAAATGAATTCATTGGTTTATGTATAATAGATTATACATATAAAAGGTTATTAATGAAATAAATAATTTATATTATATTATTATATATGAGAAAAAAAATACATACACATCAATGTCTGGACTTGAGGTAATGAATTTTTCTCAATTTCTTTTCCTTTAGGAAAATTGTTATTTTATGTACCTAACTTCTTCATATGGTGTATATAATTTCCCATTTAAATGTAATATCATGAATAATTCATAATAAATGGTATTTTATGTTTTAATTTGAATTACTTCATCCTTGGGGTTTTGAATTGAAAATTAAAAAATGGTAAAAATTTCATAACTCAATTTTTTTTCAAGGGTTTTATTACTTATTAATTTTATTTGATATTATATGATTATGTATGTAATGAAATTTGAATATATTATGTTATATTTCCACTTTTTTATGTCTAATTAGATTTTATAAACATGTTCGATTCACTGACTAATTCTCACTTTAACATTGTGATCATATTAAGGGTTTCTCGTCTCAAATTATCTTGTTTGGGATATATGACATGTTATACACCTATATTATTTTATGAGGTGTATCCAATGACCATATAATTTGATATATCATGAATAAATTAATATGAATTCTATTTATTTTCTAATCTAATGTTATTCATTTCATGGGGCTTACGATTCAATGATTACCAAAGTGGTAAGAGATTTTTGTTTCAATATCATTTTAATCGGGATTTTTTATAGTTGAATTTATATTAATGGAAATAATTTTATTATTGTATAATAAACCAATTTTATTTTATTATACTATGTTTATTCATAATGATTTCATGTAATAGTAAGAATCTTCTCCCTTTTTTAATTAAATTTATTGAGAAAATGTTTTTAATAAAATCCGACTTCATTTATCTCTTAGTTCAAATGTTCTATTTCATCCAAATCCACGTTTTCTTAAAATGTTTTAGAAATTTTTTTAAAATGATTTTTTAAATTGATTATAACCATAAATTGATTCTTAATTTTTTTTAAATGAATCTTTCTGATATTTTCCCAAAAAAATATTTATTGAATTTTCTTAACAAAATGTGAATGGAATATTTGTTTTACATAATTGTAATTAACAAAAAACTCATGGAATCATCACCGCTAATTGCTTTGAATATTCTTTTTCATGTTTACAGGGTTATTTAAAAATAAGTTTTTTCATAATATTATTTAATTTTCATTTATTAAAAATTTATTTCCATGTGAAAATTGTATTTTCCCCAAAAATGTTTCTAGATATATTATTATGGTTTTTATACTCATTAGTAACAATAAACTATTATTTTAAAAGTAATACACTAGCGATTTTTTTTTCTAATCCATTACCAAATTCCTTTCATACAACTCTCCCCCTTTCTTGGAGGCCTTATTTTTATCTGAAATCCAATCTAGGTAGGCATTAAGTATACCTTAATATGGTGGTCCGAATAAGAGGTAATGTTCTTAACTAACCATCGTTGTTTTATTTAATCTTTAACTTTTTTAAAACATTAATCAATCATTCTCATATCATAAAATTATTATCTACCATATACGAATATTACATTATATTAATATTCATTACAAGTACTTTTTAATATTTCAGGCATAAAAATTCATTTTGGATGTCCATTTCATGGAGTGATGATGAAGTGGAAATTTATCTAATCACAAAAAAAAGATAAAATTAAGTTTATAAAATATAAATATATCATGTAATTATATTTCCTTATATTATAAGATAGTAAAATAATTCCTTGACAGTAGAAAAATAATATTTAAAAATAATTAACCTATTACCATCATATAAGATAAATCAATTTCCATTTAAGTCATCATTGATTTGTGGTTTTTTGTTTGTTAATATTCTCTTGATCATTCACTATCCATAATTATTTACCATTTTCTTCCAAGTCCATATTTGAACTCCCCTCTAATGTTATTCTATGTAGAATCCTATTTATGGGTTATTATAGATGAAATTCATACTTCCATTTTTCCCTTATGAAGATAATTTTTTAACCCTTTTTATTATGTGGGTTTTAAATAATTGAATTTTTAAATTCCAAACCCCTAATTTCCAAGTGCATGGTAAAATGAGGATTCCATTTATTGAAGGTGGGGAGAGTGTAACACCCAAAGAATTAAATGTATATTTATTTTAAATAAGGTTAATCTAATAGATATATTTCTATACAAGAAACCATGATATTATAAAGTAACAAAATTGTGTTTGATATTGTATACATTATAGAACATTGAACTTAAACGCCCCATGAAATATATTATTTAAATATGACTATTGTAACCTGGACATTATATTTATTGGTAGGAATACGATTAAATAAATTTTGAAATATATAAATTGTTCCTACATAGTATAAATTTATTAAAAAATTATAAAAAAATATTCACACAACTTTTAATAAATATATTTTATTCTATAATAATACGCATCTTTCAAAAATTATTTTTATTGATTTTTATAATAAAATATTAGAAACCATTTTTGATATTTTAGATATAATATTTTATAAAAATAATATAATTTTCAAAATAAAAAAATTTAAATGAACATATGTTGAAAATTTGGGATTTCTCAGAAAATATTGATTTTTTAGTGAATAGTGAGAAATACCTATTTTTCAAATACTATTATTTATTTTCATTAAATGAATTAATTTTAAAGTCCTATTATGTTCTGAATTTGGTTTTAAAGTTAAAAAATAATTATTTAAGTATATTTAAAAAAATTAAATACATTTTAATCATATTTATACATTAATTTGATATAAGTTTATTTTTAGGCTTAAAATCAAAGTTTTCTGAAATCTATTTTAAAATGCATAATGTTACACCATTTTAATTAATTAAAATAATATTTAATAATGAATAACTTAAATTCTATTTTTATATTATATATAAATATGTTAATTCAAACCCATCTCACGATGATTACTAGTCATATCATTAATATAAAATCATCTTATGCATGGAAAAACTATAATGATTGAAAACCCATTTTTCAACACATATGCTCGATTCATTTGAAATTAAATTATGATAATCATTTGAATAGAATTTGAAAAAATTTATTACATATTATTAATAATTATAATTATTTTTGCAAAATATTTTCATTTTTTTGGGTCATAATGAATAGTAAAAATAGTAAAAATCTGTTACTACACTTAATTTTAAAACTAGTTTACCGGGGGTGGGGATTAAACTAAAGAGGTAAATAGAGTAAAATGTTTAAAAAAGTTTATTATGAATGGGACATGTGTTTATCTGACTTATATATCACCAATTAATTTATTTATCAACTTTTGAGGTACTTTTTTTGAGAGTGACTTCCCATTATTGAATAGTTTTATATATTTACAAGAATTCCAGTCCTCCTACATTAAAAATTGGTACACCCTATCCTCTCCTTTATACAATTTAAAAATACATTTTTTCTACCAATAAATTACTAAATCCATTACTTAGTTCACTCCCCATGTCCTATAGGCCTTATTTTCATTAGAAATATATTATATAGAGGCATTAGGTATAATCCAAAAGAGGTGGTAGGAAGAATATGTAACGTAATTAATTTAGAATTTTTGTTATTTTAGTATAAAACCACCATAAAATATTAATAAATCATGATAATATAATAAAATAATTATATTAAAGATACTAAGATGTTATTATGTTAGTTTTATATCCTAAATCTTTATCCACATCCATAAAATGGGAAACAAAACCATCATTCATGTGTAGAATAGACTACCGCCACACGAAGTAATGTGATTCATCTTCTATAATTTCCTCTCATATATGTTTATGATGATGGATTTAATATTTATATGTTATATTAATTAGATATTAATTATTCAGTAAAATTAATAATTCATGTATTTTATTACCTTAGCATCTATTGATAAATTGTAATATCATTCGTGTGTACGTTGGACTACCACCTCACGAAGCGACATGATTCATTTTATTATTAAATTATCACATTGATGGTATATGTATGTTTATTTAAAAAAGTAATATTTTATTTATGATATAATTATCTTGAATGATAAATTAACACATACCTTCTATATGTCATGATCATTGAAAATGGAAATGTTACTCATGCATACATACGACCTACCGTCTGTATAATTTTAAAGTAGTACATTTTCATAACCATATTTCAGAGTCAGTTCTCAAAGTATAATTTATGTATAAAAAATAAAATAATGTAATAATTATTATTCTATAGATTATGTAATAATGACCACTTTGAACAAGGTCTACACACTTATTGCACTTTGAAATTACGAACCAAGCATTCTCAAAATAACCATTGTGAACATAACTAATTACATAATATAATATATCATTAAAATAAATGAATTAAATGGTTTAAGTATAATGGATTAATATAGTAAATGTATCTTAAGAAAAAAAATTTATATAAGTTTATTGTAAAATAAATAAAATACATACATTAAAAAGTCTGGATTGAGGTAACAGACATTGTCTCAAATTTCCATTAATTGAGGCATATTATAATGTTATGCACTAAATTTATTTATATGGTTTATATAGAAACAAAAAAAATTTATACATTGATATTAAATATTTTTAAATGAATATTAAATATATTACACAAACACACACCTGAGGATCGTAATAGATTAGTGTCTTTAGAGTCAAGGTACATTATATTATAATTTTGTGAAATATCATCAAAATCTCCCACAATGAGCTTCTCATTTAGTACTCTTCAAAAACATAGAAAATATAAAACCATTCTTCAAAAATTAGGGAAAGGAAAAATAAGAAAGGGTGATCTCAAATTCTCAGTAATGGTAAACATGGTAGATAAATATGAATTACATGATTATTAGGGAATGAGAACCTGAGAATGATATATAAAAAATTTACCTTGCATAGAAAATATCAGAATCATGAGTGATAGAAAAAATAAAATAAGTATATATATATGAATCATAAGCAAAAAAATGAACATAATCCTTAATAGAATTAAATTTGCATTAGAAAATGAATTTTTCCTTGAATATATGTATAGAAAATCACTTCCATAGTAGTAAATGATCACTACTGATTTTATAATTGTAGAATGAGTTCACCCCTAAAAAATCGTAGTACTCAAGGATCACTTCCAAGACCACCATAGTTGACAAGGTCCCTTATCGAACAAGGTTCACTCCCCATTATAGTCCTTTCTATCTTATGAGATAAAAATCTTCACCCAATTCATTGGAGGGAGATACAGGTCCCATCCATCTTATAAGGAAAACTATTGTTATTTATGCCATAGGATCATAAACAGATTCATCATATCATAACCCATGAAATTTAATGGGTTTTATAAACATTTCATCAAAGGATAACCCATGAAAAAATAGGGTTTAATAATAAATTTATCATGGTATAACCCATGGATGAGAAATGGGTTTCATAAATGTATTTTCATAATAGAGAAAAACCATCCATAGAAAAAAATAAGAAAGGTACCCTTGGATCAAATCCCTAGTAAATCTTATATAGTATTAAAGAATGTCATCTTAGATGGAGAACGAAAATATTAAATGAAAAATTTCTTAAGGAAGATAACAATTGTTTAAAAATAACTTTTTGAAACATAAAACATTTATAAAATCTTTTAATTTTAAAATAACCTTCAAAAATAATCCAGGGATTCTTAAAAAAAATTAAAACATTTCTTGACATAAATAAACATTCTGATTTTAAAAACAATTTTTAAAACAGAAATCATTTTTAAAACCATTTTCATTGAAAATAACATAAAAACATATAAATTATAATTTAAAGAAAATAATGGTGATAAAGATGTGAAATTTGGTTCATGCCATACCCATAAAAAAAATACCTTTCACATTTTAAGTAAAAGATGAACATGAATTATTGGAAAAATTATACGAAGATTCCTTTCAAATTTTTTTTGTAAAAACTAAAACATGGGTAAAACTTTATTTATTCAATTAGTTGAAAAATGTTAAAAACAATTTTGAAAACATTTTTAGAAGACATGGTTTTGGAAGAAAAATTGTTTTCAAATGAAAAAATGATTTTTATTTAAAACATTCTCTCAAATTTTTTAACTACCAATGATTTTAAAAATGATACTAATACTTGAAAATATCATGAATAACTAGAGGTAATTAAATTTTATTAGAATTATTTTTAGGTAGTTTATAATAATTAGACATTTGAGACTTATTCATAAAAAACCTAATAAATGATGACATTATAACATAAAAACATTACCACTTGGGTAAAATTTGAAACATAATATGATTGGAAGATAGATCTTAACAATTAATATTTAATCCCCATAAGTTTCATGAAAATAATAAAAAATGACATTAATGGTTAATAATAGTACCAAATTAATGAAGAACACGGTGAATATGGCTAGTGTGTCATTAAAAATAAAAGTGAAATAGAAGTCCCATACCACTTTAGTAATATTTCGATTCACAAGACCAAATAAAGAATAATATTAAATGAAACTTTAAATATCAGTAAAATTATTATATTCATGATATAAAATGTCAATGTTGCCGTATATAAACCACACAAAAGAAATGAGTTATGAATTTTAGTATGTGTCCTAGAAATAAAAGTGAGACTAGAAATCCCTTACCAAGAGTCTCAACCTCCTTTTTACTAATTCAACCTCATGTATAATAACTATAATTTTATTGTAAACATATTATAGAAATATATTTTTATATATCATGTCATATATTATTTACATATGTCCTTTTATTACACACTTATTAACAATTCCATTTTAATGTCGTGTTTCAGGTAATAACCTCTTTATTTTTGGTATGTGTTTTGATTTGTTAGACCTATTACATTGGTCAGGGTTCCATAATTTGAAGTGTATTAATCATGAAATAATTATAATATTTATACGTAAATTATAATTTTTAGACCAATCATGAAATATGGTTTTGAGAAATGAATTATTTTAGGATCATGAAGATGGTAGGCCATACACAAAAATTATTGACATTTCCATTTTTCAAAAAGAATTAATGTAATGAAATATTTAATATATTATATTTAAATAATAATAATAATATCATAAATACCATATGATTTATTTAAATATAATTATTCATTTCATCTATGTGGCGTGGTAATGAAAAGAGAGTCACATTGCTTTATGAAGGTGACAGTCCAAACGTATACGAACTATGTTATCATCTTTCATTGAGTGAAAAGGTAAAAATTAAATGATATATTATATTTTTATAATTAAAAATATTTCATTTATATATCATATATTTATCCATATTATCTTACATGTAAATCATTAGTGAAAAAATTCCATTACTTTGCAAGGTGGTAGTCCACTATATACACGAGCGATTTAATTGTGTTTCCCACATAATGGAAAGTAAAACTTTATATATGATATATTGAATCAATAAGTATAATTACACTATAAATATTATAAATATTATAAATATTATTTATATCCATAATAATACCCAACCTTGAGAGGTGGTAATGTAAAAATGAATGACATCTGTCCATGAGTCATTAGTCCACTGTACACACAAACAATGGTTTTGTAACCCATTTGATGGAAGTAGAGGTAGTTATAGGTCATTAAATTAACATAAAAGACTTATTATATTTAATATAATTAGGTTATTATATAATAGTTTTTTAATAATAATTTAAGGAGGTTGATGAATAAATAAAATAAAATCTCTCATTGAAGAACATTACCTTTTCTTCCAGTAACCTCCTTAGGTTTTCACCCAAAGTATCCTTATGTTGAATTTATGACAGAAATATGGCTTATATAAGGACATGAGATAATTTGGGATGTTATTTGGGTAGGTTTGTGATAAAAAATTGTTTAGAGGTTTTAATAAGAGAGGATATTTGGTGACATTTTATAGGTGATATGAGTGGCATACTTGTAATTTTTGAATAGGAAAAGTTGAACCCTTGTTTTTCTCAGGCCACAAGGCCCCAAAATGGATTATTCTAGGAAATAAGACATTATTGGCTTGTAATATAGCCATAAAAAACTTTTATATACTAATTTTTATATCATTTAAACCCTTATATTTTGGTTTAACCCCATAGTAAACCCATTTTTACGTTAACCGTGACAATTAATTTTTTATATTTTCAGTATTTATTTTTTCCAAAATTAAGTTGATATTAGTAGATAACATAAATTAATATTATTCAAATTATGGAATAATTTTTTCAAAATTAAATTCAAAGAATAATAAAAATTTAATTTAAAATTAACCCCGCAGAAACGATGAGAAAACACTTTTTCAAAGAGGAAATGTTCAAAAGTTTACAGATATATTATTTAAAATTTCATTATGAAATAAATTCCAATGACCTAAATTATATTAATAGATATATAATTTGTATAATTTTTTTTGAAACAAAATTTATAATATAATTTAACTATAAAAACAATTTAAATAAAAAGGCAATTTTGAATTAAAATTCTGTATTTTTACTATTAATCAAAAAATTAATAAATTTTGAAAATTATAAAAACTAATCACAAGATAATTATTATATTATTATTTTAAAAAGGATGTTTTATTTTTTCAACTAAATTTTATGAATTTTTTAAAAATTAAATTTAAAATAAGTGATCAAAAAAGAGACAAAACTTCTTTTTATAAAAATGATGTTTTAAGCATAAAATTGGATTTATTCTTATATTTTCTCTATAAAACTCAAATGTTGAATTTTAATATGTTGATGGAGTATAAAATATATATACATATCTTCAAAATTATTCTCCAAAATTCATTTGTTTAAATTATTAAGGTAAAAACGCTTTTTTAATAAAAAATGTTTTTTCAGAAAAGATTTCCTTTATTTTTAAATAGTATTGATTTTTATTTTTAATTAATTTGTCACAAAATAATTCATTCTATATACTTTTTTAAAATATGTATTTTAATAATTTATTTGATCCAATTCATACCCTCCTTTCCAATGGCTAGGTGATAATAATCCTATTAAAAAATAATAATATTTTTTTGTAATAATCCACATTTCATTTAAACACATTGTCGTATGTAACACAAGATAAAATATATATTTCCTAATACATAAGCTAAAATCAGGGATGTATGTAATGAGAAATATAGTAAATATAAAATTTAATTTAAAATAAATTATTTCACAAAATATCATGGTGTTATAGTGTATATACTACCTCTTTTAAATGTAATATCAGGAACCCATTATACTTCATGGTATTTTACATTTTAATATGAATTTATTAATCCAAGGATATTGTAATTGAAAATTAAGAAGTGGAAAAAAATTTAAAACCTCAATTTCTTTTCATTAGATTATATTACTTATCCATTTTACCTGATAATATAAGATTATGTCTCTAATGGATTTTTATTATATTATGTTATATTTTTACTTGTTTTGTGTGGATTTAAATTTGAAAGAAACAGAAAATTGATAGATTAATTCTCACATCGACATTATGATCATTGTAAGGGTTTCTCATCTCAAATTGTCTTTTTTGGAACATATATCATGTTATACACCTATAATTTTTAATGATGTGTATCAAATTACCATTTGATATTTTATATTATTTTTATATTTATATTAATGTTATTTAATTTTTCATTTGATGTTATTCCTTTCATGGGCATTACGATTCAAAATTTATCAAATTTTTAAGAGATTTATGTTTCAATCTCATGTTAATCATGTTTTTTATTCATAAATTTATATTAACTGAATTTATTTGATAATTTTATAATAGATACCTTTAATTATCTCGTACATTATTTATTCATTAATTTTCATGTAATAGTACCATTTTCATCTGTTTGGTACTTAAAATGAATGAGAAAATATTTTTAAAAAAATCCAACTTCTTTTATCTCTTTAGTTAGAAATAAGTTTTGTTCCAAAAATATATATTTTTTAAAATATTTTTATAACATTTATAATATGATTTTTTAAATGCATATTTAACCATAATTATCTTCTTAAAAAATGTTTTAAAAGGAATCTTCATGTAATTTTCCAAAAAAGGGACTTTTAACTTTTGTTAAAAAAAGTTAAATTTAATATTTATTTTAATGTACTAGGTATGAATGGAACTTTACCTCCATCATGACCACTCATTACATTGAAGAATCCTTTAAACTTTTACAAGTTTATTTTCAAAGAATTTTTTCCCTTAATTTTTGAGAATTTTAATATTTTTAGAACTCATTTTAAATGTGAAATAGGGGTTTTCCTGAAGCATATTTTTATGGTATTTCTATTAACAAAAGAAAAAACCCATTTATTTTACATATAATTCACTGGTGATATGTTCTAATGATACAATCCATATTATTTCTATGGATGGTTTATGATAAGTTTGACTATGGGAAATTATTGTCATTCTCTTTATTGAATTTTTTAACATTAACTCTCCCTTGAAATATTCATTTTATTGTGATAATTGGAAGTCATATTTCATTTAAATATCAATATTATTTATCATTGATATGATTATTACTTAAAAAGTATATCATTTCTAAATATGTTGTTTTACTTTCATAGTTATATGATTTTTTGGGGAAATCATGATATTCTGAATTATTTATTTAGTACAGACATTTATTGATAATGAATATTGGTCTTGAATTGAATCAATAATTAGGTATATGAGGAATAAATTGGAAATGAATTAGTAGGTGGGGATGAAAATTATATATTCCCACAATGCATCGATAGTCTCATGATGCGAATCAATAATCTTGTATTAAATGGGGTTTTACACAGAGTATTAAACTATCTTTTTAAAGGTCTAGATGGTATAAAAATCATGATGTTTGTGATCATTACATCCAATATTAATCATTTCTCTAATTAATAAATTAGTTATTATTATAAATTATATAATTTCATTGATATTATCCATTAGTGCATTTTGTTCTCAAGTTTTAGATTAAATAGAATGTGTGCTTAGTTATTTACCCTATTATATTTATTATGCCTTATCTAATCCTGATATTCATGTTATTGATTAAATGAAAACTGTTCTTAGATATTGACCTTTCTATAATTAGTATCCCTTATTTATAATTCATTATTTATTCAATGATAGATTTTAATTATGTATCTATTACTAAGAATCTAAACTCATCTTTATTTTGTTTCCTTTCCCTATGATATGAAGGAGTATTTTAATGAGTAAAAGGATATTATTATTTTTACATTAAATATGTTTTATTTCATATATTAAAATATAATGAAAGACTAAATTATGTATCTTATTCACCAGGACGAGTGAACTATTCAGTCCCTTGGGATAAGATCAATTGTATCTAGAACCAACATAATAATGTAACAATTATCTCTTGGGTACTAGGGATAGGGTATTTACAATTATACTTATATTTTCTTATGATTAAAGCCATTATGTTATTTCAAATAAAGAATAATTACAACATGTCACTATATTTCCTTTAATATCACTAATATGTTTTTTATAAAAATATAAAAATGTTATTTATATTTATATTTTTTATTTTGAATAACAAAAAATTATGTTTGTGATAGTAATTTGTTTAACATATGTTAATGGTATAATTACCTAAAACTCTTATACATCGCTATTGCATCACTTGTGTAAGTTGGTAGAAAATCCAATTAAGTGGTTTTAAAATATTAAATGTGATGTATTTTGGATATGTTAAAGTATTTAATGATTTTTTATGAATCAAAATTAAATATAAATAATTTTTTAATGTTAAAATTCTAACTCTATGTTAATAATGATGTTTTTAATGTCAAATTATGTGAAAAGTCTCAAAAATGACATTAGTGCATTTTATGAAAAAAATATTCATTTAATTATTTTAAAAATCATTAAAATATTTTCATTTGTCAAGTAAATGGGAAATTCTATAGAATATACAAAAAATCGTATTATGATTAAATTTTTCATTTAGAATGATAATATTGACCCTCAAATACTATGTATTTTGTTTCTATGGTTACGGTTAAAGGGTTTAATATGGGAGTTAATATAATAGATATAGATAATAATTTCAAAAAAATTAGAATAAATAATAATTTATGAGTTTATTTTCACCATATTTTCAATATAATATTATTGATGGAACTTTTGTGACATTTTATACGAGTTGAAAACATATTATATATTAATATTTTGATGTATTTATATGATTTAAAACCACCTCACTTATAAAAGGGCACGTCATGTCCTCTATTTTACACACATTATTGAGCCACTATTATTGAAAGGCCATGATTTTTTTATTATAAAAATTTATAGAAAAATTATATAGGCACTAGTTTTCTTAAATGACCAACCTAAGAGTCCTTAAGAGAATATCTAAAGTAGGTTTCTAAAAGAAGTGGTAGTCATGCTCAATGTTTTTTAGTTTATTTATTATTTTACCTACTGAAATGTTATTTAATCATATAAAAATTGTGAAATAAGTAAAATTATCGTATTTATTTTTTATATAATAACCATTATCTATTTAGCATCCATCCTAATAGAAAATTAAAACATCGGCGTGTGAACATATAGACTACCGACTCCAGGATCGATGCATTTTATTTTTTATCACTTACTCTAATTGTTGGTCATATATATATATATATATATATTTATTTAATTATTAGATATGATGATTATAAAATTTTAATGATTAATTCAAGATAAAATATTATCTACCTTTTGATCCTCTCATTGGCTGTAAGACGATAATGTCGCTGATGTGTACGTGTGAACTACCACCTCCATGAAGTGATGTGAATATTTTTATATTTCCACTTTATATGGATGGTTATAAGGATATATTTAGTGAATATATATGATATATATTATATAGTTATTATTTTTTAGTGGTGGATTAATATTTATTTTTCTTTCGTTCCATCCATTAAAAAAGGAAAACATCACTCGTTCGTATGTACGAACAACCATCTCCACTAGGTGATGTAATTAATTTATAATAACCACCTTAAGTGAATAATTATAAAAGTTTATATAATGAGTATATACGATACTTATGACATTATAAATATTATTTATACTATTAAACAATTAAAAATTTGAAAGTACTGGAACCATTGTACCCAAACATGGACAAAAAAAGAGAACAATTAACACTGAGGATAATGATTTTAATAAAGAAATATTAATAAATGACTGATAAGATGTCATAAGTTAATCATATATGGTATTATAGGTATAAATATTTTAATTTAATAAATATATTATAAATCAAAATTTATTATGAAGTAGGTTAACAGTATATATGAATAATGTCAGGACTTGAGGTGAGGGTTCTTAATCTCAATATTTGTTTTTGAGGAGCACTTCATGTTATGAAACTATTTGTGATTATATGATGTATATACTACACCATTTATATATAATTTCATTAATCTATTAATATTAATTTTATTTAATGTTATTTCATTTAATTTATTTATGATTTAGTTACTAAAGTTATAAGGATGTATATTTCAATCAAATTTTGAACCAAGAATGTTTATTCCTGAATCTAATTAGGAGGAATTATATAAAATTAAAATCTTAAATCCCATAAATTTCATGATAATATATTTATTTATGGGGTATTCATGTTTTAATTTCATTTTACCTACTTAGGATCTTAAAATTATCGAGTTAATTTTAATGAAAAGTCCACCTTATTTCCACAATGGTCGAAAGTAATTTTTTTTCAAAGTCTATGTTCTTTAAAATGTTTTGGAGAATATTATTTTCTATGATCCAATGATTATTAAAATGAAATTTCAACCATATTTTATTATATTTTTAAAAAATTATTATTTATTTTTATAATATTTTATGAATATGTTTTTTTGTTTTTTTACAAAAAGTGTTGAAGGAATATTTATTCTAATGTTAACTAAAAGAAAAACATTTCCCACTATCATTACTGTTCTTTGATTTAGAAATTAATTTCCATGTGTTGATGATTATTTACAAATAGAATCCTTCTCTTAATATTTTTGTATTTTTTAGTTATTAAATATACTATATTAAAATAGAATTTTCTCCATTTTCAAAGAAATATTCAGATTATTTTTTAAAGGAATTTTTTCCCATGTAAACATAATTTAAGGATATTTATTATTCACTAGGGATATTCAATTATGATACCATCATTTTTCATTCTTCATATGTCTTATTATTTTTATTTTTTATGGATGATTTTATAAAACCAATTACATTCCCATGGGTTAATTAATTTATGATGATATCATTATGAAACACATTTATTTTCCATGGGTTAATCATGTTATGAAGGGAATGATGGTTGTTTCAAAGGATTTTGTTATTAAAAGAAGTATTAATGTACTTTATTCATGTTTTGGTTCTTAGATATTGTTGGTGATAATGGGTGAGATTGATATAGCTCATGATGATGTGTGAGCCTGTTAAATCTCATGATGATGGGTGTGCCTTATACATTTATTGAGGACAGGTGAGCCAATATAAATCTCTAATTTATTGGGAAATGTGATAGAGTTAACTGAATGGAATTTACTCCCAAGAGATGTTGAATTTTAGAAATTATAAGTAACTGTTAAGAATTGATGATTTAACTAAATGGAAGTTGCTCCTAATATAATATCAAAATTCTCATATTTAGGTGATTTCATGATGAAAGTTTGATATCCCAAGATACATAATTTTTTTTACTATACATACTATGTTTATTAATGGTTCCATTGAACAATATTGATTTTATGTGGTTCATTATTTATGACTTATATGACTCTTGTCATATATTAATGTTTTATTATATGACTAGTGTTTTATGATCTAGGTTTTGATGGGTTTCAATTATCTTATATTATGATCATGCACTTCGATTATACTCTCTTACTATTATTCTTATCTTAGGCTTACATGTGATAATTTATTAATATATATTATGTTTACCAATACAGATTATATGATCTTACCCTTTCTGTAGAAAGAAAAACTTGCGTAACCCATGTTGTTGTCTTTTTTATTAAATTAGTACATAAATAACAGATCTCACCAAGAAGGATCAATAATATAGTAGTCTCGAGTAAATTGAAACATATATAATTCTACTATTACATATATAATATAAAATATATAATATAATAAACATTCTTGAAGCCTTGATATTATTCATAGTATCCTTCTTCATATCATGTGTAAAGGAAAACAAATAAATAGTGATATTAGATAGTTAGTAAGGGTTATGGAAAATGGAATCTATCATGATTAAATAAGGAATAATCAATATAGTATGGTATATAACTGAAAACACATTCCATTTAATCAATAACATGAGTATGAAATTCATTTATGGATAATATCAATAAAATAATCTTCTAGAAAATAATGACTAAATTATAAATAAAGTAAATGATTAATGTTGGATGTCCCGATCTCAAGAATAATGATATAATTTCCATCAAGACCGTATACCAAGATTTTTTATTTGATAGGTAGGTATACACTACAAAACTACTTAATAAGTTTTAATAATTGGGTTATCTCATGAAACATGTCGAGCCCTCAAAGGGATATCTATAACTAGGCCATCCCCATCAGTGCATGTCCAAGGAAATCCTAATATATTTAATGTCTTATCTAATTCCTAATTAGTATTACTTATCGATAAATATCTGTATTGGGTAAATGATATAAAATATAAATATTTCCCCAATCAATAAAATAAATTTATAGTAGAACATCATATGTATGAATGGTATACTATTTAGGGAAAAATAATATAGATGATAAATATAATATCGATATTTAATAGAAATGTAAATTAAAATAAAAAATTATCAGAAGTTAATATTTCAAGAGAAGTTTAATGGATATAATAATACTAAGTGGTAAAAAGAGACCATCGATTCTTTAGTAATATAAGTTTTTTAAAAAATAATTCTTCTGGGAATACAATTAAATTTACATGAAACATTAATATAAAATTTCATTTAATTTTTTTCTTTTAAATATCATTTAAATAATGTAGAATAACCTAAATAGTTTATAACTATTATGGTGGTAGAAAAATCCATCAATGTTGTATTCGTTAAAAAGAATCATTCCCTTTGATTTTTTTGTAAATAAAATGGAAAATGAACCCTTAATAAAACATCATACAAAATATTTTAAATCCTTGTAAAATGAAAAGGATAACTTTAAAAATTTCAAATAGTTTATTAAATAATTTTGAAAAATATCTACATTGAAGAAAAATATAGCCGATTAAAAAGAGAAACGAGATCAGTTTAAAAAAACAATACTTTCTTGATCCAAGTGTCAAATGAGAAAAATAAGGAAGAAAACATAGAAAATACTTAAATATATGAAGTATAATAAAATATATGGAGTTTATTAAGTATATCTTATAATATTACTTTAATGAAAATAAATTAAATCCCATCAAAAGGAGATTATAGAATAAATTCTTACATCTTTGGTAAATTTTAAGCCCAAACTATGTGAATGGGTAAACTTGAATTGAAACTTTTAATAATCATGAATAAATATATATTAAAATTAAATACATAAAATTGGAACTATATACCCCAGAACAATGTAAATGGGTTCATTATAACAAATAGGTGTCAATGGACTGTATATTAAGACAGAATCCTTAACCTCATGTTTGGATTGCCTCATAAGTTCTTTTAACCTAAGGTATAAAAAAAATTATATATTTTAAAATTAAATAAATTAACCTTATAAATATAAATAATATAATATATGATCTATTTAAAAAATCTTATCACAAATTTGGAAATATTATTATTTTTATTATCATTGTTTCTGATGTTAACTACTTCATTTTTCATGAAAATTTTGGTTCAATAGTTATAGTCATTGTATTTTGATAATGGATCCATCATATAAATTTTTTTATCATGATATAGATATAATATATATTAATTATATATATATAATCATTCATAAAAGTTATAGATAGAAAAATGAATTACACTACTCATGTAGACAATAAGCCATGCATATGCATGAATGTAATTTTCACTTTTCTAGAGTTGGATAAAAATAAATATAAATAGTAATTTAACATTATATAATCATTATTATTTCATATATATCATTTATATTCATTATATTTATCACTATTTTCATCTTTGTAATGATGAGATGAAAAATGAATCACATCACTTCAAGGAGGTGGTAGTCTACATGTACGCCCAAACAGCGTTATCATTTTCCAACATATATGAGGGTGAAAAGGAAGATATGATATTATAATTATATAATAATAATTATTACATCAAAATAATATATAGTCATTTGTCACATATTCATAACCATCCATGTAATGTGGTGATGAAAAACGATTCACTCCGCTACATGGATAGAGTAATCCATACATACACACGGGCGATGTTTTTGCTTTTCGTAGGGTTGAAGAAAGAAGAAAAATGGTTTTTCCATAATCATAATAATTACATTTTATATTTATGATACTAAATTTATTATTTTAGGAATGTCACAACACATTAATAGTAATTAGAATATGAAATAAACTTCAAATAGTCAGTAAAGAGGATTACCTCTTCTTTGGTAGACATCCTTTAGATCCCTTCATAAGGACCCATGTAACAGACTTTTATGAATAAAAAAATATATAATTAATTTCTAGTGATTTTTAGAAGAGAATTAATCAGGGTTTGGTTGATATAAAATACTCAAGAAGGTGTAGATAAAAAAGAGAAAGAGAGTCATTTTATTAGTGAGTTGAGGGACAATCTTGTGATTATTTAAAGTATTAAATTAATATAATTAAATTTTACCAAAAAATTAATTTGAATAGATATCATTATAGTATAACATTCATATGAATATAAATACTATCATTTAATAAAATTTTGATATATTTTTGACTTTTTCTACCCCTTTTCTCTTTGTTTTATCCCCCATTACACCACTTAATGATTACCGTGATATAAATGTTTTTTACTATTTAGCAATCAATAAAGTTACTATAAAAGGAAATGTGACAACTAAATGGACCATGGTAAATTTCATCAATTATATAGCATTCACTGTGCTGAATATATGTTTTCTTTCCATTTTAAACCATTTAATAAAATATTATTTATTTTAAAATATCATTATTGTCTATTTTGACACTATTCAATTAATTTGAATTTAAATACATAAAAATAAAGATTTAATATGAATGTAATCATTTTTAAAATCCTTAATACTCCATCTTTATCTCTAAAATTAATGGTAAACTACAAATCACCAAAAAAATAATACTTTTAATGTTTTTAAAATAATTTAATTGATTTTTCTACTCCGCACCCAAACACTCTGTCAGTGTTGCATAAGAATTTGAAGTTATTATTTCATTAATAAAAATTTAAAATAAATTATAATGATGAAATATATATTAATATTTCAAATTATCATTTAAATTTTTTTTATCCTTTTAAAAAAATATTATACATCTTTAAAGCAAGAAGGTGACATTTTTGACTTTATATTTTACATAAAAATTATAAAAGTAAAAATCAAAGTAAAATTGAAAGAATACAATATTTTTGATGTTTTTATGATTATGGATGAAATATAATTATCCTTTTAAATAAATTATAGTGTTATAATTAATTTTATGCCATTTAACATATGTTTTTAACCATAATTACCAGATTTACCCTTAACCATAGTGATAAAATTTATCAATGTTACTATTCATGATGTCTAAAAATAAATTGTATATATTTAAAAAAATTGAACCTTATGATTAAAAATATGGAATTAATTTAAATGTACTACAATATTATAAGTTTCAGTAATTAGTTTATAACTAAACTCATGAAATTCGATAAAAACGATTTTATAGAAAAATGCCTGTTTAAGCCTAAAAATTGACTTATATCAAAATCATGTAAAATTATGATACTAATATAAATAAAATATATATAAAATATATTTAATTAAAGATAAATAATAGCAATATGTTTGAGTCATCATATGGAAGTTATTATGTAAAATACTTCTATAATGGTATCACATGTTTATCAATTTTTTGGATATGTTTGAGTCATCATATGAAACCTTAAAATATAGTTACAATAGAAAAATTCTTATCTGGATGGAATGATATGGATTTTGTTACAAAAGGGGTTTTATCTAATTTTCTAAAACTATAAACATAAAGGTTATTAAGTATGTTTTTGACACAATTATTTCTATTTAAATTTTAATTTTGATGGTTAAAATTTAGTCACATTTTTTTATCAAATCAATAATTGAAAATAATATTTTTTTCATTAGATCTAGTTGTTCGAGTCTAAGGTTATCTCACCCTACAAATTTTATTATGAAACCATTGATTAAATTGAACTTTAGGAGAACTATAGAGATTTTTTTTATATATTGGAGTTACTTTTAATATATTTTACATTTATTTTAAAGATATCAATTGTTGGTGGACAAAGGTGAGTTTCTTCCCCTTTTTTCGGTAATCTTCCTTGATTGTTGTCTAGATAAGGTTTTATCTATGTATGTGGATGGTTTAGAGTAGAATGAGATGATATTTTTATAGAAATATGATTTAGTTTATTGAATCTTCAACTACACCAAAGTATGGATCTAACGGTTGGTTTTTGGGCTAATTTATTAAACCGTTACTAAAAAAATTAAAAACATTGAGTAACTGTTTCTACAAAATTTCCCCTAAATGGTTGTTATTTCATAAAAAATCACTTCCCACCATATACACACCCAATTAATCCTTATCCACTAAGACCCAACCTCCCACAACCCGATCCCCCTGATCGCAAGCCCTCTCCCTCATCACTGACCCCCACCTCTCCCTCGATCCATCACCATCATACCCTTTCTCCCCAAGCCGCCCCCAGTTTGAGCTCCCCAAGATTATGTACATGCTCTTGAATCACCCCCTCTCCCCAAACCATTATCTCCAGTCCCCAATTCTCCACCTTCTCCCATGACTCCCCCATCTCCTTAATATTTCAAGTAGTTTCAGGCTGTAAGCCCTTATTTCTTCGTCTTTTCCTCTCCTCCCTTCTTCCCTTTCCCCTCCCTCAATGTTTACAACTCTTTTGAACCCTAACCAATGTTTATGTTTTCATTTAAGTTTGTTTAAGTTATAATGATGTAAATTTTAGTTTTCTAGTTAGAAGAAGTTTGTTTATTATTTTTATTGTGCATTCACCATCAAAGGTGACTAGTTTCATAGGGTTACTCTCAATACAAGTTAGGAATTTCGTTGGAAATATATTAAAATTCATATTTTATATTTCTTGGATGATTTTATGTGATTTATAATGATTTTAGAATCATTTTATAAGGCTATTTTAGGATAAAAAGGATTTAAAAATGGATTTATTTCATTTCAAGAAAATTTCGTGTGCTAATATATTTTAAAAGTAGATGACTTAACCTCTTGATAATGGTTCCTCATTGACTTTTTTTTGTAAAATAACCTTGTTTTGTTTTTTAAATTTTTTCTAACGCTTTAAATAATTGGAATAAAAAACATCAGATTCCAAGTGGTTTCTAAAACACTCTGCGGCTTTTCTAATGGTAATTAACTATTTAAAGGGGATTTTGACACTAGTTTTTTCATTAAAATGAGAATGTGTCATTTTAGAGGCATGTTTTAGAAATTGAAGTTAGTTGACCTTTAATATATTTTAAATCTTGTTTGAGACCATAAGTATCACGGTGACATCAAATTTTTTAAAATGTGGAAATATAAGTCTTGAAAAATGGTTGATCTATACCAATAGACATCAATTAAAGAGGGGGTGTCTTTCCTTAAAAAGTGATTTTATGGAAACGTTTGGATTTATAATTTTGATTATAATGTTTAGTTTGAAAAATTATTATCATTAAAAATTTGAAATTTAGTTTTCAAATTTTTTCAAAATGGTTGAGCATCAATAGATCTTTATGAAATCCCTAGTAATACTTTAATAATAATTTTAAATGTGTGAGACCCTCTTTAGGCTTGTGTGACTATAGTTATTCCAAAGGAGGCTTGTTATCTTATTAGGGGATGATTTTTGTTGATGCATCATTGTGTGTTTCATAGGAATATATGTGATTAGGTTTATTTATCTTGAGGGTTTAGGAGGTAAGGTGTGAGATAATTTCAAATACTTTTTGAATGATGGATGTGACTATATATATTAGATTTTTCAATGGTTCATGGCATAATAAGGAGAAAAGGCTTCTTGGGGATGTAGTGAGAGGTGATATGTGAGACATGTGCCTCTCAAAACAATTTCATATCCCATTTAATTATTAAATATACATAATTTTCAACAATATTTTAGGTTATCAAATAAAACAAAGTAATAATATTATAAAATTAATTAATTTTATAGAATTAAAAATGATACAGATCACATTATTGTATAGAATTAAAATTATTTTTTTGTAAGAGTTTTTTTATGTCACTGAAAATTTATTATACATCTGTCTATAATGTAAAAACAATAAAACCTAATAAAATTATAACAAACTTAAATAATTTGAAAAATTAAAAATAAAATAAGTCACATGATACAAAAACTACATCTTTTATTATTATAAAAATATATTATAAATAAAAATTTTATTTTTATTTTAGTATTTAATGAAATATCAAAAAGTGAAAAAAATGATGTTGAGGAAAATTTGATCTTAGTGATCCTAGGGTGTTTCTTCTATGATGTCATTTTTAAATTAATGATTGTATTTTCTCTATTACATCTATTTTTCATTATAAAATCCAAGATTGATTTCCTTTTTTTTACTTTTACCATTTTAATACTTATATGATTTTTCTTATAACTACTTTGGATGTGTTTTTTTAACATCCACTTATCTTTTTTCTTACATAGTAGTACTTATGTGTTTTTATTTTCTTTAATGAAGTGTAGAAGCATTGTGATATATATGGGTAAAAGATAAATCACATTACTAAGGAACACACCTAATTTTTCTAAGGGTTTGGATGAGTTTTTATATTTTTCAATTTCAAATTGATTTGTTGACAATACAATAAGAATTTAAGGACCTAAAAGTAAATTTAAAATATGATTCAAGAGAAATGATGTTTATGAACACTTGATATTGAAGAAATTCCCTACTAAATATTGGTGTTGAATTTGGAATAGATAATCGAACTTTACCAAAAGTCTGAGAACTCATGTCAATCGATAGAATAAGATCCCAAATTTTTTGAAAAAGGATAATGAAATTCAAAACCTTATAAATTATTCTCTTGGAATTTCAAGGTATTAAAATCAGTATCAAAACATATCATAACAACTAGTTGAGGGTTCTAGAAATAGTATCATGACATGTTATTTTTTTTGGATACAGGAAAATTAGATCAATATTATAACATATCATTAGATCGTACACGTGATTATATGGAGACTAATGTAAGATAATATATTTTCCAAGAACAACAAATGCATGGGATGGGAAATTCCAAACATTGGTTTTTGTCATGTTCAATGATTAATCCAAGATCTATATGAAGATAAATTCCATGTTCAACCGAATTGAATTAAATAATATAGAAAACACAAATCATTATAGAACCAAATAGAGCAGATCATCACATAATATTTATAATTAATTTAATTAAATATAAATTACCTTGTTGGAATTAAATCTTCATTGATGGATCTGATAACAGATCTATGATTCACCATGGTTTCCATGTAAGGAATCAAGTGAAAATTCCCTCTATTAGTGATCCACATGGGTTCCATGAATCTCCAGACTTCGCCCAAGGAATCTTTGGGTGCTAGCATGATAGTTCATTTCACTTTCATCGTGTGACATTGATCACATTGAGAACCACATCCAAATATTTCTCCTTGATCTGGTGGAGGAAGATTTCTCTCCGTTCATGGGAGTGTTCTTGGAGAAGGGAGATCTCTTGGTCTTGAGATAATTCATCAATTACACTGTGTACAACAAAAAAAATGATTTGGATCACATGAGAAAATAACATAATTGGGTTAATATATTATTAGGGTTAAAAATAATAATTTCACAAGTGCCCTTAATTATTTATTTAATCCTAGAGAAACCATAGAAAAATAATAATAACCATATCATTATTTCTTGACATGCACTTAACTTGAGAATTAAAAATTAAATATTATTTTATAAAATAATATTTAATATATATCATTTCTCAACAGACCTAAAATATCAATCATCTATTCCTCCATAATATTAATCAAACATTCAATAATTTCTATTTATTTAATAGATAAACATCACTTCATTATTAAATAGTAAATATGGAAAAATTATATTTAGTAAATAGAAAATAAATATTTATATGTGATAATGAACACATGAGTAATTATTAAACCACATGCAAGAATAATATTTATTCAACCTATTAAGTAGTAAATAATAATATATTATTTAACTGAGATTTTGGATACACTTAGTGTGTAACCCTATGGATTCTTTCTCAGTGGAATTAGGTGAAGTAGTATAAAGTCCAAGGTTAGTGCATAGAAACACACCAATGCAACCATATATAAATTATTTAATGCCAAAATGACATGTTACCTTATACAGATTCTTATTGTGTAATATAATCCCTTTACATTGATATCACTAATGAAGAAGGTTTCATGCTGGTGCCATCAACCTATGTGATCGATGTCTCTTTATTTGACTTCCCATAAATAGAACATGTCAATAGAACACAATTTTCATGGATTTATTTAGGATATATCATTTTCATCAACGATCCAAAGATATCAACTTCTGTTAAATAACATACATGAAAAATCCTTTCTCGCATTATTCATTAATGCAATATTACTAGTAACATACCCAACGTACGCTACCTCACCTTGAACATATGTCATCAAATTTTTTTTCAATAAAGAAAAGTACACAACTCATAATACACATTAATAATAATATTAAATTCTAAGGATCAATAAACATGTATGTAGATAGGAATATCCAATGACACATAAAAATGTAGATTTCCTATTGGCAGGTTTCATTCTCATAATATCCTCCTAGACATTACCAAGGGAATACACCATGAGAAGGTTTCTCAATGTCATATTATTCTCTACCGCTATTATCTGGTATCATTTTTGTCCCTAAAATGATGTCATCTGGATATAGAATGTATACTGAGAATGATTTCGTAGCACTTATGGGATCTCATAATAGTAGGGAACTGCTACGATGTTTTAGGATGTCAGCTACTCCTGCGATATTATCACATAAAATGTTATGTAGATGAAAAATAATGATTTAATAAGAAGTTTATTAATATTAACGAAAATTAATACAAGTTATCATCAAGTACAAGGAAGTATATCTTAGGAACCAACTCCAACAGACTCCTACTTTTACTAGGGCCAACTCATAAAAAACCTCAATCCATTATCTCTTAAATTCTATTCATGATTATGATGAGATAATCCTTTAGTAAAATTGTTCTATACATTATCTTAGGTGGATACTTTTCTTACTTCAAATTTACCCCATTGATAGAAATACCTAAAGAGGTTATACTTATAGAGTATATGTTTTTTTCATGGCGTGACCTAGGCTATTTTGAAATATCCATTGGTGTATTTTTTTCATAATATAGTGTGATAAGTTATTTAATACTAGGAATAACATCAAGATCATAGAAAAAGTTCCAATAAAATGGCTTCCTTAAATGCATCAGAAGCCTCCTTATATTCAGAATCTGCTGTAGAATCAGTGAAATATGGATACATTGAACTCTTCTAGGTCACAGATCATCTATTGATATGGGAAACATATCACAATTAAGACATCAAATCACTATGATCTATCTGACAACTAGTATAAAAAAAACATTGATGGTCAGGTTCTCATCTCCTATATACACTAGAAACATATCCTTATTTATTCACAGATACATAAGGATTGCCTGAATCATAGACCAATATTGTTAAATTGGATCATCATGGTATCATCCTACCAAGCTCAATGCATTTGAAACATTCATTGTAGCACATAATATGGAATACATGATTTATACTATCACTGAAGCATATGGGATATTACTCATTCTCTCGTTCTCATGTTGTGTCTGAGGACACATTTTCATTGAAATATGTACGCCATGTGACACTGGATAAAATCCCCTATTGGATTGTTCCATACTAAATCTCTTTAGTATCTGGTCAACATATATACTTTGACTTAGTACCAGAAGTATATTGGATTTATCATGAATGATCTTGACCTATAGAATATAGGCTACTTCACTATAGTTCTTTTGGGAGAAACACTTGTTTAACCAATCCTTAATAGACTATATTACTGGTATATAATTTCCAATAAGTAAAATTTCATCAACATATACTACTTGGAAAATCAACACTTTCCATCTAAACCACTTGTAAACACATGAATCACATTCATTCTTAATGATTCCAAATTCTTTTATAGATTCATCATATCAAATGTTCCATGACCTGGATGCATGCTTAAATCCATAAATGGATCTCTGAAGCATGGAAAAACTTTTGGAATCACCTAGTGTCACAAAAACATGTTGTTGTGTCATTTAAACATCTTCCTGAAGGTTCCCTTTATGAAATTGAATTTTGATACCCCTCTACTAAATTTTATAGTCTTGGTGAGGTGCTATAACAAGTAGAATTTTGATGGATTTAAATAAGGAAATCAGGGAAACAGTTTCATCATAGTCAAATATTTGATTCTATTTAAAATCTTTATCCCCTAGAATTTATTAATAGGTATTTACATTACCATCCATGTCCATTTTTCTCTTGAATACCTATGATTGACATCAACTCGTGCATCGATAAGAACCACGAGTTGGTTTTAATACTCGAAATCCATTTCAGAATTCATGGGTACTTTCCATCTCACATCTTCTAATCACTCTACTACCTCCATATAATAGATAGTTTCATCATTGTCCACCAATATTGAGTCAACATATTTACTGACTAGAAAACCATATATATTTTCTTCTCTTAACTCTCTTAAACGTCTCCATAGTACTTATGTTTTAGGAAATAGTTTTTCCATGGGGACCTATGGAATCTTTTCTTATACCCAATCTTATGGATCTTGAGCATAAACTTCATAAAATTCAATCATTCTCCCACTATCCATTTTTAGGATGTGCTACCTATCAATAAATAGGACTTGTCTAGAGACAATCACCTTGTTGTCTCTGGGGTTGTGTACGTAATATCCCTTTTTTCCATTAGATACCCTATAAAGATACACTTCATAACCCAAGGTGCAATTGTTTTCCTTAGAATACCTTAACAAATGCCTCGCAACCCAATAAATGTGTATATGGAAAAATGGGTTTCTTTCCACTCTATAAATCAAAGGGAATTCCATTTTCTACTTTAGTTGGTACTCAATTTAATGTGTATGGTGCATTTTTCATTGTATATCCTCTAAAGGATAATGAAATATTTGGAAGGATCATTATATACCATACCCTATCTAATAAGGTATGGTTCCTCCTGTCACTAAAACCATTACACTATGTTGTGTATGGTGCAGTGATTTGAGATAGAATCCCAAACTCCCATAGAAATTGAATAAGCTCAGGGTTAAGAAATTCACCACCTCGATATGATCGAAGTTTATTTATCTTCATTACAAGTTGATTATATTCTTCATTCTTGAATTCATTGAATTTATTAAAAGACATATACTTATACATAATTATGTAGACATATCCACATATACTCATTTCATCCGTAAAATTTATGAAGTATGAATATCCCCATATGGATTTTACTGGAAATGGTCCACACATATCAATGTGTACAATTCCTAGAATATCTATGGACCTTTAACCCTATCCACCAAATAGTGGTTAAGTAATTTTTCCATAAAAACATGCATGAAATAGTTCAAGTGGGTTTGTCTTAGAAGAATTTAAATAACCATCATGAAAAAGAATTATAAACTGCTTCTCATTTACATGGCCAAGATGGTGATTCCCAAGATGGGTGTTATATGAGCTAGGTGAGCAGGATTCATTATCAATTTTTTATAAATGGATTTAATAATTTAATACATAAATACCATTATTTAAATGTTCCATACCAGAAAATATAATTTCCTTATAAAAATAACAACTTTTATTTCCAAACATGAATATAAAACCATATATATTTAATAATTATATAGAAATTGTTTTCTTGGTTACTATAGGAACATAATAGAAATATTATAAAACCAAAACTATTACCATTGGAAATGAATGGTGGTGTTCACCATTGGATAGAGAAGCTATCCTTACACCATTATCATCTCTCATATCCACCTATCATCTAGAAATATTTCAGAATCAACATGGTTCATGCATGTGGATATATATGTGGGAACCAAAAACTATATCCAATAACCAATAAGTATATTTTGAAAGTTTAAACTCAATAATGAAGACACCATTAGCTTACTCTAGCTTCTAGGTAATGTTCCACTTCCAGTGGCCTTACTTTCCACATGAAAAACAAATGGCCTCCTTTTCAGTTCCCTTCCTCTAGATACTCATCTTCTCGGAAGGATTGTGCATGAGGTCTTTAGACTGTTTATAGGTATGGGGCCACATTACCTTGATCTTAATTTTCTTATTCACCCAATATAAAATGATTTTATGATGCCCCATTTCATTATCCATGTGGTAAATCAAATTAAGATGTTTTTAAATATTCTTCTCATTATTTCCAATACATCAATTAATAATAAAACTGGAGAAAGTATTTTCCATCGATGAAAGTATGAGATATATACACAACTAATCTTGGAATTTAATCCCTTATATTTCCAAAAATTCAATGTATCCAATATTCATGACTATATGAGGCCTATATGGCACACAATCTCTAATCTTATTTGTAAAAAATGCAATGGATATCTCATACCTCTTTTCTCACAATCTCTTGATCAAGATACCAATGGTGAGACATCGTGATATATGCAACCATGTCCTCATGTTGGTTCAAAATCTCATCGGATATGGATGATAGCATGAAATAATGAATATATGTAGTATCATTCAAATGTTTCTTATAGAGATATATCTATTAATCCCTTTCCTCATTACTAAGCGCAACTGGAAAAGTTTCTTCTAGAACATATAATTTCCTTTCAAGGTGAAGGATGCATGTACATGTCTTTTCCACACATGGAAATTTGTGTTGGTGGGAAGGTTATACATTTGAAGTATGGTTCTAAATGATATGTTTGAATACATTTCTATACTATTTCTACAAAATAATATAAGAATAATTTTAGTACTTTATATTTTAAATTTTGACAAATAAATAAGTATTATATTTTATAGTTTCCTACTATTTTATAACAACCCAATTTCACTTACCATCGTCTTTAGAATATTATATTTATTGGATATTCAGGGGGAAATGATCCATATTCCATTTCTCATAACCCTAAATTTGGTTGGTCGTGAAACATGAATGGTTTTAGGTAGGTATTACAAATGCTAATTACATTAACTCATTGTTCCATGGTCCACTAAGTAGAGTCCCTAATCCTGAAATACTTAAACTGAATTTCCTAACCCTTTTCCTCACTGTTACACCATTCCCTACTTTGGTAGTCAACCCTTGTGGTGAATTAAGTTAATTCAACCTAAATTTTCATGTTATAATTCCCAAATATTTGAAATCACCCCAACATTAGATGGTCAAGGGATTTGAAATATGGGTTGATTTTAACTAAAGGAGTTGAAGACTATACCAAGTTAATATATATAATTGATGGATTTTAAAATTTTATGCATAAATTTCCAATTATTATCTTCATTAAAATCTTTTTAACATTAACTGGATTTAAATAACTGATTAACCAAGAATTAGATGACATTTATGCATAAGTCAATTTAATTTATATATATCATTCATGATCTTTAATTTCATCAATTATGTTATTGATACAAAAAAACACAATGAAACAACCATAAAACATGACATAAATAAATCTATAAAGAGGTATGATCGTGATCATTTACTGATGGTTAGTTTATCTAGAGGTTGATAAACTTACCATTGACCAAGGGGAAAACACCTTGAACCAATTAAGGTTCGTGTTTCATCTTTCCAAATATCCAACTATGTATCTCTCTCATATTTTCTTCTCCTCAGCTCCATACAAGTAGCAAACTGACCCCAGATAACCCTAAGTTGGTATCTGCTACTAATTATATTAGCATGACTAAAGGAATCAAGCCCTGAAGGACTAAGAGTTTAGTAGTCTTGGTAAACTAGATACATAAATGATTCTTTTATTAAAAATGAATACACTAATTATAACATAATTAGTAGTCTTGGTAAACTAGATACATAAATGAATCTTTTTTTCACTTCTATCTAAGTAAATAACTTCGAGGATAAATCTAATCCATGTAGTAAATACCTTCATATAATTTATTGTATGATTCATGGATTAATATGGAAAGAAACATAATAAGGGTGATCTCAAATGTGTAGGGAGGAACAAATATAGAATAAGAAATAAAGAATCAATGAGAGTAATAAATATGGCCTAGTAAATAAATGAAGAAAAATACCATTTAATCAGAAAAATGGTAAGGAAGTTCATAAATAAAATATAATGTCAATAAATTGAAACATATTCCATTCAGATAACTAGATAAATAAATTTCAACATATAAAGGTAAGAAACTAAAAAACATGCCATCTAAATAATTAGAAATGAAATGTATCCATAGATATGTCGATATAAAATCTCATGAATGAATAATAAATGAAGCATAAAAATGAAATGCATCCATAGTTATGTCGACACAAAATCTTATGGATGAATAATAACTGGATATACATGAGGGAAATTCATTATTATTGGAATCCATGTTTCCTAGGTACATCGTACCTTTACCGTTAAGTCCTTTCACAAGGAGTTTTACAACATGTCGGGTAAAAACACATTTAAGGTGCCCATCTAAATGGCTCGTCCCATGAGGCTATAGATGCATCAAGGGGCCATTTATAGCCAGGCCCCAAATGTGTCGTACTAATCCAAAACATTTCTCATATATCAAATAATTGATTTAACAATGTTCCTTATCAAATTTTATTCTACCTCTCCATCCACATGTAACACCCAATGATTTTAAAATACCTCTATATTTGACAGTGTATACGATATGTAATACCGATCTTAAAAAAATAAAAAATATTATTATTTAAATAT
Source organism: Viscum album (assembly GCA_963277665.1). NCBI lineage: Eukaryota > Viridiplantae > Streptophyta > Magnoliopsida > Santalales > Viscaceae > Viscum > Viscum album. The sequence goes on along the minus strand of OY728121.1, from coordinate 1,067,845,895 downwards.
GGCTATTATTACATAGACATTAAATAATGGTTTATCAAATTGTGTACTTAAATTATGAAATATATATAATCCGGTCCAGTAAAATACAAATTTATTGATTAGTTCTTAGAAAATAAAAAGACAATTTTCAGTAAAGTAATTTTATGCTTTAAATATATGTTTCAATAAAAAATACTTTCTATTTATTTTTAAGAGAGAATAATATAATTTCTACCATTTATAACTTTATTTGAAAACAAGATATAATTTTTAAATAATCATGTCAATATTACCTTCCGGTGGATTTTTGGGATTTAAATGATAGGATCAATTTCTAAATGAATATTGAATATAACAATTTTTCAAATATGAACACTTTTATATTATTATTATGATTTAATCATGAATTAATAACTTTATATCTCTTTTTAATCCTTAAACATATTTTAAATTAGTTAAATAATGTATTTTAAAACATTATTTCTAATTTGGGATCTGATGCTTTTCGTTTATGAATTGAAATTATATTTTATTTAAATTAAAAAAATATTTTTGGGTATTTTATTGTATAAGTATTTTTGGAAGGTTCTATTTAGTTTAGTATTGATAAAAAATAATAAAATCATTATCTTTTTATAATTTAACCAAAAAAATTCATGGAAATAATCTTTAAACTTGAATTAAAGGAAAAATTATTTTTATTTATAAATCATGTATTTTACTATACATAAATTTTCATATATTTTTCATAATTATATTAAATTTAATTTATTCCACCTCTATATTTTAAATTTCATAAAACTTATTCCATATTTAGAATCATAATTTCAATATTTGGTAATTAGTTAACATTATTTTTTGTCATAATGTGTAGCAACCATTGTAAATGTTTGTCATCCCGATAAGGGTGAATTAGTGATAAGGCTTTAAAAATATATCCACCACAAGATTTATTTATATTGGATGATTTTAGTTCGACCAGATGCATATAATATTATAAAATGTGGTATTTTGGTGCCATTTTTCTTTTATAAAGATATTTATATTATTTCAACTAAAGGAAAATCCCAAAATTTCACTATATTGATATTAATTTATCTTATATATTCACATAGGGTTACGAAGATGTTATTAATGATTCTGAAAGTTGATTTTTAAAATAATAAATATATTTTTGTGATGTAAATTCATTTTAAATTTTGGGTTATTGTATAATTACCTTAAATTATTACACAACGCTGACACAGTGCTTATACATGAAGTAGAAAAATCTAAGAAAATGATTTTTAAATTATAAAAAGTAATATATTTTGAATTAATTGTGGAATAAAAATAATTTAATATTTAATATTATTGAATAAATGATGCTTACAGATTTTATATTCTAATTATATACCTATAATGATGTCTTTAAAGTCAAAATATGTGAAAAGTTCTTAAAATGGATATAATGGTATTTTTTTGTTTAATTAAATATTATTAAATGATTTAAAAATCAAAACAAATCATGAAAGATTAAAAGGGGGATTGGATATGATCTAAAACTTGAACCCTTGAAATTTTTTGAACTAATTATTATCCTAATAGTACATTTATAACTTTTTAGTATTGAAAAGGATGCTACACCTATTCATGTTGAAATTGGTTAACGGAGGGGTTAAAGAAAAAGATAATATTTAAAATGCCATTAAATCTATGTAAATATTTTTGGTTGAAATTATATAGACCATAATTTATTTTATTTTTGATATTTTTTCTACTATGTTCCACTTACACATGAAAAATAATTTAATATATTTAAATATTTAATGTAATTCAAATTTACTCATTTCCTTTACTAAAAAAGGACACCACCTATCCTCTATTAATCACACATCCTAGAGAAAAATAGTTGAACCATACCATTAAAAACCCCCATATAAAAGTCCTTATACATGTTTTATGTGTTTTTAATCATGAAAAACCACACCTGTGGTCCTTAAGAATAAATCCAAATGAGGTCTCTCAAAGAGGAGGTAATCGTTTTAATAAATACATTTCATTTTACTACTTATTTTTCCTAGAGAAATTCCATCATAACCATTAATATATAATAAAATATGTATCTAATATATAATTTGTTGATATTTTGTTAATTAAATATCCTTTTCATCTCTTTTTCTATCCCATGGAGAACGAAATCATTATTCATATGTATGTGTTGACTACCACCTCCCCTAAGTTTTGAGTTTCATTTTTCATAACCACCTCACCAGGATGGTAATTACAATGTATTTAATAAAAATAAATCTTAATCATGAAACAATTTTGATTCTATAAATATAATATATTACTTACTATATTACCTTTCCACAAATTAAAAAATGGCAACATCACTTGTTCGTTCATGTGGATACCATGTCTCTGAAGTGATGATATTCGTTTTTCACCTAAAAATTTCATTGGTGATTCAAAAATTAAATTTTCTATATAAAAATTATAATTATTTCATGATTATTATTATAGATATGATTAAATAATTACCTATCTGGCTATAGTTAACATATTGATGTCGTTTGAAAAACATGTGGTAAACGTCTTGAAAACACCTGACATTGAGTTAACTAAATAACTAATGAAATATTTCATTAAAATAAATGAAAAAAATTATTTAATGATATGGTATTAGACATATAATTTTTTTCCGAAAATTAAATAGTTAATATAAGTTCATTATATAAGAGTCAAATAATGTGCAAGACAAGTCAGACTCGAGGAATGGGATTTCGAGTCTCAATTATCTTTCATTGATACTTGAGATATTTTCACAAAATGTATTCATTTTAATAGTGTATAAATGACCATAAAGATTTATTTTATAATTATAACCTAGAAATTAAATTTTTTAATAATCCCTTCATGTTCATTCATTAAATGTTTCATTTGTATAAAATTTATCATGTCGTATGGGATTTTTATTTATAACCTTAATTTATGTTTTTTTAAGGTATTAAAATATTTTAATTCCATTTCAATGTTATATAAAAATATATGATATTTTTTATTCATATATTTAAATTTATTTTAAATATAATTTCGAATCCATGTTTCAATTTCTCTATAACAGTTTAAAAAGAATACCTATTAATGTTTTCCAAATATTTTTTTTGATATTTTTAAAATAGTGTGAAAGGAATGTTTTTTATAAAATATTAAACAAGATAATAATTTCATACCATCATGAAAATTATTCTTTAATAATATTACAATACAATTCAAATGGGTTTTCAAAAGAATATCATATTTGACATTTCTCTCTGAATTTTTTTAACGGGACTTCAAGGAAAAAGATCTTTATCCATATTTTTACAAGAAGCATAAAATTTATTCTCCACATATGTAAAACAGAATAATTTATGAGATTTTATGATGGAAATGAAATATTATATGTGATTTATGTATTTTATTTTCCCTATATAATTTTTTTCATGATGGTTGAAAATGATATATCTCTCTAATGCATTGGGTAATGTTTATGTTCTACGAACAATAATATTGAAATTAAATGAATAGGTTATTCCATTTATAAGAGTTCTTATAAGGGTTATTATAATGGTTATCTAAATATGATGACCCGATGATACTATATTACTTTTTTATGCTTGAAATTTTTTTGCAGATTTTTTTTAATTTCATAATGTAATATATTGATCCCTTATTTAAAGGAATTATTATGCCCTTTATAAGTAAAAAGATATGATTTTAAGGTAATGTTTTTAATAGGTTCTCATGTTTTCTATGAAAACCACACGATTATGATTTTTGCATTATGTTTTCTTATATAGTTTTTTTATGAAAATATTGGGATGTAAAGAAAATTTTATATGTAATTAAATTATTATTTTAGCTCAAATTTTATTATGTTAATGAAAAACTCTCTGATATGATCCCAAATATTTGAAATGGACTAATGAAATTATTGTTTTCCTTATAAGTTTAACTTATTGATATTTTTTTTCATCCCCAAATTTTAACTATTTTTTATTTGGTTTAAGAATTAGTGGGAATAATGATGAAAAATAAATACAGAAAAATAAAAGTTTGATGTAGTAAACAATAAATACATAATGACCTGGGTATTGGTATGTAAAATTTTCTAAGAATTATCTAAAACTATAAATATAAAAGGGCCTTTGGTATGTAATCAATACAATATTTCTATTTGATTTTGTATGTTTTGGATGGATAAAATTAGTTCATGTTTATCGATAATAAATCCATGAATATAAAATTATGTTTTTAGCACCATATTTGAGATTTATGGATTGTGACTATTATAGTTGATGTAAAATAATGGTTTATATAACAATTCATTTTTGGATACCTAAACTATAGGATAACTTCAGAGTTATGGATACCATCACAGGATAATAAGTTTATGGTTGATCATAAGTTTAAAGGCATATAGAATCTTTTTTATGTTTTAATTGATTGGATTTTAATTTGATTAATGATACTTAAGGACAAAATTATTTATCTTTGGTAAATGTTTATGTTATATGTTTTCATTAATATTAACATAGTCTCTATTGAAATGGTTATTTTAGGAATAATTCTGTTGTATTATTTTTCATGTGTTAAAAGGTATTGATAACCTTTAGGGTTAATATTATATTTCATGTTGAGGTAATTATGGTTAATTTTTATAAAAAGGTTATTACATTTTATGAACATAAGTTTTATTATATAGTTAACTATGGGATAGAATTTTTTGGTGACTATGTGGTTAATGTTTTGTTTGAAGAATTTCACTATTTTGGGAACTTTATATGATTATGTTAACAAGAAATAATTTTGGATAAGATGCTTTTTTATTTTAGGAATAAATATTGAAATATATTTTGAACGTGTATATAATTTTATATTGGATTTACAGTGATTATGGTTATTTATGTAAAATATTAGTATATTTTGGATATTATATGACTAAGGAATACACATTATTGGTATGTTAATTTAGGATTGATTGATGAAATTCAGAAAGAAATGTTAATTTTATCACAGAATAATATTATATAAAATATATTTTTTTTGGGTTTTGAACTTGTTCAAGAATACTATGTATAATTTTAATGGATGTTTTCTATTGAATGATTTAAGATGAACATTGGGTGTTATTTTTGAATATTGGAAGATTAGTTTTGTATTTATTCATATAAAGATTTACCCATATTGGATATTATCTTATCTTATGCTAATAATTTTGGTTTTGGTTAATGTGTAAATATATATTAATAGATTATTATTATTTTGTGGATATTTTGATACATTATATGTTTATTTTAGTGATTCTTGGATGAGAAATTAATTTTTAATATTTATTATTTTGGAGTATTAGATTATAAATTCGTGGAAACATATTAAAAAATGAAACCAAATAATGAAATTAGTTTGTGGAATTTTATTAAAATCAAGTAATTAGGGTTCTTTATATTCATAGCTCTGATGGTGAAGGAATTAATTAACAATTTAAAAATGATCTTGAAATAAAACATTTATTCTATTTCCTTTATTTCTGACAAATTGATGGTCCTTTTCACACCACATTGGTTTATGTTTTTGTGGTCATTGAATTTATCATGATCAATTTTCTCTATCACTCTCAAACATTATTTGGACATTACATTTTTTCATCCTTGTTAATTTTTTTATTTTCTACTAATTTCATATTAATTAAAAACCTAATTATGTATTACTTTGTATGACCTTTATATTTCCATTTTCTTATTTTTAGACTGAATTATTGTTAAACAATTTTATGATGTAGGATCTCAATAGCGGTAATTTCAATGGTTAAACCCTTGATAACCAAGATCAACAAAAAATTATAAGGATGTGAATTATTAAGGGGGAATTCAATACCAATATAATTTAAAAGAATAATATGTTTGATATAATATATGACATGAAACTCTGAGATTTAAAAAATATTTTAATTTAAATATTATCATTATAACATTTCCATCTAATTGGAAGATAAATGGTTCACATAGAAGTCCTAGATAATTTATTAAGGTTGGTACTGATATGGTAATTAATAATGTATTGGTACACTAACAAAATAGGTATAAAATAGTATAAATACATGGTATATCCCATGAAGATAAGGAATGCACAACGCAAAATTTCAACCAAATGCTGTGTCATCCAAATTTGAATTTATATATTTTCAACTATTGATTCAATGTAAAATAAATATCTACATTAAGATGATAATTTAACATATAGGAACCAATTTTTGGTGGAATTTTTTATAAATATAATATTTCCACTCAAATTGTAAAATAATCAGATTAAATAACTACAGAGTAATTATTTATATTCAACAGTAATTTGGTCAATTATTATGGAAGCTATCCTACCGTCCTGACCCTATTTTTCCAAAAAATAAAAATTACTATAATTAATATGGTTGATTGTGGTGTAGGATAAAAATATAATTAAACATTCATGGATAATCATCTCTTCCGCAATGAAGTATTTCCATTATTATTTTTTTACAATTATTTAGAAATAATTATAATTGAATTTCAATTGAAATACAACACATATAAAATAAATTTATCAAATGAGTGAAGAAAAAATTATTATATTTGGTACATAACCCATTAAAATAGATTCTCTCTCCCTATGGTTCTATCCAATCATCATCCTGAAATCACTGATGATGATTAAACTAAAATTCAAAAAATAGAGAATATAAAATAGATATTGGATGTGATAAAAACGAATTACAGACATAAAATATTCAAAAATACATAATTATATGAAATAGATTAAGAAAGAAAATAATTAAAAATAGAGAAATGGAATTGAAATAAAAATAATACTACCTTACAATAAATTAAAGAAAAAAATTTGAAATAAAAACTTATCTAGGTCGAATGGTCCCCAGGTTAGAATCCTAGTTATAGCCTCTTAGTGGAGAAATCCATCCCTAAGATGACTATTTCATTGTGGTGAAAATAATATATTTTTAATCCTATAAGTTTTATATAAGGTTTTATGGATAATAAGACACTAATAACCCCCATAAATACATAAAAACCATGTTTCCCGAATCAATCAATAGACCTTATTGTCATCGTGAATTAATAATTTAGGACATGAATTTATCAGTGGCCAAAATATTATTAATTTTTAAATAGTAAAACATTTCACTAGGTGAATTATTATTTATCTCATGAATTACATTATGTGCAAAATTAAATCTATTTTATTGAAATTTTCTACTAATGGAATATAGTTCAAGAATTGGGTGATGCTTTGTATCATTTATTTGCAGGACTATTGTCTCTGTTCATTGTGTGAATTGTGCATCATTATGTGAAACTCCTTTATCTCAAATATTCCATATTAGTGTCCTCCTAATTCTTCCAGTGTCACACTATGACACTTACCATCATCAAAAAAAGTTTCTCTATGTTAATAAATTACCATGTTTCACATAAAATTATTTCTGATTTCATAGCAATGTTAGTGTGGCCATAAAAAACAAAAAGAAATAATATTAAGAAATTATTTTCTATTAAATATATAAAACATCAATTAAAACACATATTATAACATAGAAACTACATATTAAAAAAAATTATATGAAATTACCCCATTCATAAACTTGTTCACATCATCACGTAAAATCTCAATAATAAAATAAAAAGGGGTCCAAACCTTAGTATGTGAATTTTGAAATTATGATGCTCATAAATAACAAGTTATAAACATATATTATAAATTCAAAAATTATAGTCATTTAAGAATACATAAATAATACTTTAGATATAATTTTCAACTCAATATGTCTCCCCTTTTCACATATTGATTTCTACATCTCATCAATATATATACCATTAATGATTTACCTCAACATGAATGTTCTGTCTCATCGCTCAAGGTAATAACTTAATAGAGTTATTATCATACCTCAGGTAAATTCTCCTAAACATAATATTACATTGAATTTAATTTCTCCACCCACATAAAGAAAAATATCACAATTAATCCTAAGGTCTTAATCTTACGGATAAAATGATTTTGAGGATGAGGGAAGGAAGGTATTTATTAAGAAAAAAATAATGATCAATGAGGATTATAAACTTATAGAAAGTACTTTCTATTTAAAATTCAATCTTAATGAAATTCTCCTCACCAAAGTAGCATCTCTTATAACCCCAACAAAAAAAGTTAAAGACCATGAACAATGTAGTCAAAATGAATGAATTTCATCTCATTTAGTGTGTTTTTATTTTTGTTTATTGTTTTTTTTACTATTTTCTATCAAAAGATGCACCCAAGATAAGTCTCACACCCACCATGTAACCCTATATGGAATTTATATTATCGATATAGTAATGGTGATTTTTTTCCAACCTCATAAATAACCCATTATTTAATTATTATTTAATTTTTTTTCAAAATGATGGATAAAAAATGAAATAAAATGAATGAATAATCACAAACCACCCCCAAAACCAATAAAAACACATTACATTGTCCTCTAAACAAACAACATCCCATTTTAAAAATAAATATCCCCTTTCACACACTCAATTAATTGAATATCTTTCAAAATAATGAGATTAGGGAATGAAATGATAAAATTTGTATTTAATATGGTTATTCCAAAACACTTTATCCATGGATTCTCTAGGATATGTTGGAATAATGTACAGGTGGATCTCATGATAAAACATATCATCAAAAATATTTTTCAATCATTTTAAGGGTGAATATATTTAGCATAGTTTTGAAAATATATTAATGAATGTTCTGAGAGGTTTACATGAATTTTGTGTCACTCATGGAAAATGTTCAAAAATAAATAAAAGATATTATACTTAGATTATTTTAGGTAATGAGAATATAAAATAACTCTATTATATCATGGAATTAACATCAATAATTCGTTTACAAAATGTAATATTATAAGAATAAAATTAATTAAATGCAATCATTTCTGCAGTAATTTTCATGAAATCAAAATTAATGTAAGAATGTGAATTTTAATACGGCCACCTTTATCTCAAAATATTTATGGGAATGGAATTTCATCATTTAAAATGTGTTAATGTAATTCTCCGGTGTTTTGAAGTCTTCTAGATTTGTGAGTACAAGATCTAAATTCTAAATTTTGGGGATAAAATTCATTTAACATAACACAACCATTAAACCTATTTTCCAATGTAGTAATGGGAAAAAATTAGTTATATTGAAAAATATATGATGTTTAGAATAATACGACCCTTTCAATGATATTTTTACCTTGTATTTTTTTTTATTTATTTCATCTTCATAATATCATATTCTTTCGTTGAACATTAAAAATCAAAATAAAAAACATTAATGTTCAAGATTTAAAATATTTATTCTCCAAAATATAAAAGAGTTGACTATAATGAGAGTTATTTAAGTAATGTATAAGAATAAAACTAATTCATAAAAAATTTAAAAATTCCAGTTTTGACCTGGTAGTACTTATTTATGGTCTATAGCTACACCTTTTACCTTTATGTCTCATAATTGGAGAATTATATAAAGTTACCCATTATATTTTTATTACTGAATTATAATTCTTATCATACAGGGTATATGTTCTCCATATCAACTTTTCATGATTTTTGACTTCTTCTTTAGGGTGTTATAGTTTTGAAATTTTTTAAATAGGGAATAATTAAATAAGAAAACTAACCATATATTATTGTTCATATTCTCCACCATAATGTCTTCACTTTCTTCTAAAATTGTTGGAGTGTCCTCCTCATCCATTGTCTCAACACCAATCTTCTTCTATCACTACTCCATTATTTCATTGATGATATCATTCAATGAATTTTTTTTATTCTTTCTACTAAAATAGAGTGTAAAAATATTCTTCGTATTCTAGTATATCATTTATTTTGAGGCCTATATTCTAATTTTTCTCTTCATTTACTTCTATAACATGCACCATATCAACATCTTACTCCTCCTTATCCTCTACCATCTAGTTAATGAGTTTCATCAATTTGTTTTTTATTCTTTATCAATCACATATGGGAGATATGTCCTTATTCTTATTATTTTTGAAATCATAATCTTGATTCTTTAAGTTCATTATCCATGTTTTCACAAGTTAGAGGTTCATAATTTTTGAGAAATTTCATCCCGTTCAAAATACTCACCATTATTTTCTTTCTCTGATTTTTCTTCCTTTTCTGTTTCAACGACTTTGACTTCCTCCACCTCTATATCTGTTTCTTTTTCTATACCTATATTATAAATCAATGGTATGTTACATAAAATTGAATTTAAATTTGATATAATTTGAGAAGGACGAGCGGTCAATTATCCCTATTATTTGAGATGAGCTTAGTTATTATTAATCCGTGTATACAAAATTATAATATTATTAATGAGAAATTATGTTAATATATATTGTGATACAACTATTAAGGTTATTTTAAGTAGGGTTATTCTCTCTTTTACCATGCATCCAAGTAGTCTCCTTGATAGACATGATTATCAAGATCTCATATATAGAGCTAGTAGCATGTTTTATTTCACAATGGGGGCTAGAATTAATTATATCCCTAGGAATATTACATATTAGATCTCATTTCAGTATGTGACAATCCTTTTGAATTTAGTGCTACCCAAATAGTTTACTCCTCTTAGTATTCTATGTATTCATGTGATGGTGCAACCTGATATCCTTAAATTGTATAGTTCATCCTACAATACAATAGAAAAATCTAGGATTGCAATAGTGAAAAACTAAAATAAAAAAAAGTAAAACTATTAAAAATATATATGATAAGAAAATTATTTGACATAAGTAATCCCTATTGAGCTATTTTCTATGTTCCATTGGTCCTCGACAATGAAACTAAAAATTCGTTCACCCATAAGTCATCACTAATTGATCGTAGTTGTAACCAATTTATAAATTTATAATTCTCAACAATAATAACTAAATTTGTGTACAATATTGGAAGCATGGGGTCGATGCTGTGAAGATAAATAAATTGAAATGAAATCATTTAATCAAATATTTTTTCATCATAATTTTAATTGATTTATTTCAAACTAAAGATTAAATGTAAAATAAATAAAAAAATTCCGATGAAAAATTGATTAGAGGAAAACTAATTTCCAAGATTGGTTATTCTAAATAGATAAATTTACTAAACTCTAAAAAATAACCCGATTAAATAATTATCAAATAATTATTTTTATTTAACAGTAATTTGGTTAATAATTATTGAAATTATCCTAACATATTCATCCTTGGGAATTGAAAAGTAAAAAATAATATAAATCATTTGGTTTACTATAGTGTAGGCGAGTAATCATATCCATTGTACATGGATCAAACATCTCTTATAAAATGGGGTTTATTAATTATAAATAAGCTATTGATTTAACAATAAATAATTCGAGAAATTAATAACAATTCAACACATATAGCATCTGGTAATCAAATGTGTGAAGAGAAAAATAAATCATGCAGTACACATCCCTTTCAATTAGACCCACTATACATTATGGATATATCCAATCATCATCTGGTGATCGATCATGATTATTAAACTAAAATCCATAAAATAGAGAGTTATAAAGATAATTTTATAGAGATAAAAATGATTTAAAAAACTAAAATATTCAGAAATATATAGGTATATGAAATTTTGTGAGAATGAAAATAAGGGAAAATGAGAAATTGAATTGAAAAAATAATCAAAAAATATTATATAAAATTATAGAAAATTGAAAAATAAGAAGGAAAATCCTATCTACAATGAATGGCCCATGGGCCAGAGCCCTAACGACACCATCTCAGTGGAAAATGCCTTCTCATATAAGATCATTTACATTGTAATAAATTAACTATTTATAGTCTTATAATTTGAATATATAGTTTTCCATTCAAAAAATATTAAAAAACCAAATTAATACACAAAAAATGTTTCTAGAATCTCTATTTGGATATAATTCGTGTAGTGAATTTGAAATTCATGGATTGAATGTGTTAATTTTCTTAAAATGACTTTATTTTTCAAACTATATGAACTATAAGAATTTGAATTATTATTAATGCATTGAATTTATAGAGGTCCATAATTCTCCATGTTTTTCCTCATTCATTTATTTATAAATATGGGTTTTGTATAGGTTGATGTTTTGTAGCATTCAATTTCAACCTTCTTGTATCAATTCACAATATGAATGGTGAATCATTGTGAGAAACACTACTAGTTCAAATATCCAATATTGGTTTCATCCTTACTCATCCAATTTTGCATCATTCCACTTAGCGTCCTAACAAAAAGTTTATCCATGTTATTAAATTTCCAAATTTGACTCCAAATAATTACTTATTACAAATAAATGTCGATGACGCCATGAAACACAAAAAGCGATATTTTCAAGAAATAATTTCCAATTAAATTGATAAAATATCACTTAAATCACATATTATAATCATGAAAATATGTATATAAAATAGAGATATCAATTTCGATAAGAGTTACAGATTTATGAAATATATATAAAATTATCTTACTTAGTAAAATTTCATTGATTAATTTTATGTAAATAGGCACTAAAATTTTAGGAATGTCATTTTATGCTTTAGAAAAACATTTTGTTCAAAAATATTTATTTATTTTTAGAGAAAATATTATAATTAATTAATAAAACATTACTAAATTATAATTTATAAAAAAACATATCATTTTTGAGATCATCACGTCAGTATTACCTAATGGATAACTTTTGTGATTTTTTAAAAAACATTGTTTTTTGGGTGAATAGTAAAAATAATAACTTTTTATTAAACTGCCAGTTTTATGATAATATTATTATTTTTGAATGATTTAATAAATTTTTAACCCTTTTTGATAACAAAAAATATGTTAATTGAGTTAAATAATTTAATTTAAAACATTATTTTTAATTTGGGGACCCATGCTTGACTTTTATGAACATAAATTCTATTTAATTCCAATTATAAACTATATTTATATTATTGTTTTTAATGGATTATTTGGAAGGCTTTATTATTTTTTTCTTGATAAAAAAATATAGAAACAATTATTTATCTATTTTAATGAAAAAATTCATAGAAATCAACTGATTATTTTATTTCATAGTGAAATGATTTCTATACTTAAATTTGGTATTTTCCTAAGAATTTTTTTCATGTGTTTTATATAAATATATTAATTGTAAATTATAACACCTATAAAGTTTCAATACTGAAAAATTTATTCCATATTCAGAATGTTAACTTTAATTTTTTTGAAATTGTTTAATTTTATTTATGGTCAGAAGGAGTAGTAACTGTGGTAAATATTTGTCACCCCAATAATGGTAAATCTAGGAGTTAAGGTGAAAAATAAAGTGATAAGGATTTAAAAATATATGTAACCCAAAAATTATTTCTATTATATTATTTTAGTTGGAATAATCATAAAATATTATAAAATATGAAATTTCCTCCCTTTTTATTTGATAAATACCTTATATAATTTTATGTAATAGAAATTTCCAAAATGTGACTCTCTTGCATTTAATTTTTATTACATGTTAACAAAGAGAAAATAATATTTTATAAATGGAGATAAAATTTTATTATTAATATAATAAATTTATTTTTATAATAATAATTTATTTTTAATTTTAATTGTTGATACAGTTACATTAAATTCTTATACAGTTTTGACACAATGATTATGTAATAAGTAGAAAAATCAAAGTAAATGATGTCAAAAACAAAAAAATTAATATTTTTTGAATGAATTATGGTTTGATAGAAATTTTATATTTTCTTTTAATGTATAATTTATGGTAAAAGAGTTAATATTCAAATTACATACATATTTTGATACCATTAAAGTCAAAATAATAGAAAAATTATCAAAACAATGTTAATGTCATTTTATTTAAAAACAATATTATTAAATTATTTAATATTTATTTCGAAATATGATAATGGGGATGATATATGGACTAAAATTTTATCCCTATACTATTTTGATAACAATTTTTACCGTTGATGTAAATTTATAACCCTTCAGTATTGAAAAAAGTATTTCCATAATTGTGGTTAAAATTGGTTAACAAAGGGATTGAAACAAAGGATAAGGTTCAAAATTCCTTATACCCTATATAAACTTAACTATTTGGTTTTATTTTAAAATTAACCTATATTATCATGGAAATTTTTCCACTTTATTCTAGTTTAACATGAAAATTTTTAATTATTTTTAAAAAATTTATGTAATTACTAGTGTGTCCTTTCTTTCAAAATAAATGGAAACCACTCTCATCGATTATTAATACCAACTCGAGGTAGTTATTTCAACCTTAAAATGTTATAAAATGTTATAAATATCATGTTATATATGTAGCTTTCTCTTCAAAATACCACACTTAGGGTCCTTAGGAATAAATCCAAAGGAGGTCCCTCAAAAGGAGGTAACCGTTTTAACCGATCTCTTTCATTTAAATAATTATTTTACCTAAATAATTTTTTTTCTAAACATTAACTTATATTATAATTAGAATAAATCATGTACTATGATGTTATTATGTTAATATCACAACCTTATTCATCTCTTTTTCCATCCCATGGGGAACAAAATCATTGTCCTTGTAGAAGTGTGGACTACCACATCCATGAAGTGATTTGTTTCATTTTTCATCACCACATAACAAGGAAAGTTATTTTTATGGATATAAAAAATATATATTATTTTCATTAAGTAATTATGAAGTTATAAATATAACATTTTACACATATTCTTTCCCTTCCACTGATTAAAAAATTGATAACATCGCTTGTGTGTATATATGGAATACAACCTCCATGAAGTGTTGTGATCCATTTTTCATATTTTTATTTCATGGGTGATTATAAAATGTATTTTATTTCTAAAAATTATATTTATTTCATGATAATTTTTTTATATTATGAAATAATTACGACTTTTAGCCCAATCAATATATCAAATTCATTTCAAAATTATAAACGGAATGTCCTCAAAACACCTGATGAAAACTCAAAAGTTTATTTAATTAAAAATATCATTTAAATAAATTAAATAAATTTTTTAATGATAAGGGATTAATCCTATAAAATGTTCTTTTAAAATTAGGTTAATAATAATATTTAATTATACAATATTTAAAGAATGTACGTGACAAGTCAGACTTGATGTTAGGGATTTCTAGTCTCAATTTACTTTCTTTGAGACTAATTATATTTTCATGACATGTCTAATTTTCACGTTTATAAAATAAATTATGGATATAATTTATCATTATTATGTAAAAATTTAAATTCTCTTAAATCCATTCATGCTATTTAATTTATTTTATTATTTGTTCAAAAGATACTAAGTCACATGGGATTTTTCATTAAAACATTATTTCAAAAGTTTTCTTGTTTTTCTTTTAATTTTCCTTCCTATCAATGTTTTAAAAAATGTTTAAATTATGATATTAATATACATAAATTTATTTTTAAAGCAATTTTAATCCATGTTAGACTATATTTATGACGTTTTTAAAATATTACTTTTTAATTTTTTTTATATGGGTAATTTATTTCATCAATAATAATGTTTGAAGGGATTTTTTTATAATTTATATAAAATGTGAATAATTTCCCACCATCAGGAAAATTATTCATCATGAATTTACTCTAAAATTTTGAATGAATTTTCAAAATTATATCTTATTTTCCAATCATCTAGGAAGTTTTATTTAAAGAGTTTCTATAGAAAAGTGATTTTTATCCTTATATTTAAATGGAACATAAAGGTGCTTCTTTCCATATGATAAACAATATAATATATGATATTTTATCATGAAAATTAAATATTCCATGTGTTTTATGTATTTGATGGTCTTTTTACATTTTTTATGATCACCAGTGAGCCTGATATAGATATCAAATGCATTTTCTAATGATTATGTTCTTTGAGGATTTATATTAGAATTAACTAATTAGTTTATTCCAGTTATACGAGTTATTTTATCTGTTCTATGTAGATCGTATACCAAGGAAAAAAATGACATGTATAGGCTTGAAAATAAATTTTTATATAATTTTTTTAAATCTATAAATTAATAAATCGATCTTTTGTTTAATATAATGATTATTCCCTTTAAGGGTAAAAGGTTATGTTTTAGAGTATTTTTTAATGGGTTCTTATGTTTTCTAAAAAAAATACTCATGATCATTATTTCCCATTTATGTTTTATTATAATGTGTTTTATGAAAAAATTTGGGAAATAAATCTAATTTTATACATATGTATAAAAATATTTGAGAATAGAGATTAATATTTTAAAGGATAAGTCTCTTATATAATCTCATAGATTTGAAATAGTCTAATGGGCCTATTTTATTCATTGTATATATCACATAATGAGTTTTTCTTCTTATCCGATATATTCAATTGTTTTATTAATGTTTATGGATTAGTGAATATAATGAAGTTAGATTAATATTGAAAAAAGAAAACCTAGGTATAGAGGGAATAATGATCACTTAAAGACATTGGCATTGTTATGTAAGAGCTTTTCATAATTCTCTAAAACTCTAAACATAAAAGTTTCTTATGTATCTATGGGATAAAATATTTTTGGTTTTATGTTGTATTTTTATATGGATAAAATTATTTCATGTATAATGATATCAATTATAGAAATGTAAAGATTATGTTTTTAGCACTGAATCCCTGAGTTTAGGGTTAGGATTGTTATAACACTAGAGGTTTTCACTTCCAAAACAAATAATGTAGATCATATTGAAATTTTAAAAATTAAATATATACCTTTAATATTTAGTTATCCAAAAATGTCACACAATATAGTGACCCTTCAAGGGAATGTACTGGTTAAGGATCCAAAAAATCAATGTTCACTAAGCCTAGCTTTCTGGCATTCAATTTTTGGTCTTCCTTCCTAAAATTCACATTATTTTTCCTTCTAAATATACATTACTCATAAAGGAAAACATCAAATAAATTCCAAAATTTTAATACTCATTTTTTACCAACAATTGTTTCCCTTATCACTCATGCGAGAAAACCTATAATTTCATAGTTGTAAATCCCTGATAGATTTTTTTTTTCAACAATGTACTTGAAATTTTTATCATATTGTACAAAGGTTCCATTCATTACTCTATAAACTATGACCGTAGATCTGTTATAAAGTTTTAGTGAACCATTAGTGAACATTGTGATAAAAAATAATAAAGCTATCCAAGAGTAATAATATTCTATCTCAATCCAAAAATATATTATATGTTCCATGAAAGGGAAAAACTCTAACTATTAGTATTGATTTATTCATCACCCTTTCCAAAAATTTGTAAGGATTCATTATCATTAATATGATTGTTTTAAAAATTTCATGAAACATAAGTATTTATGAATACCTTATTCGATGTGGAATGGAAATATTCTTTTAAGTTCAAGATCAAAGATTAAAAAGGGTTTTCCACACTTAGTAGCAAAACCTAATCTATTCCTTCATCTAATGTGTTTGATAAATCTGTTTTAAGTGCCTCTCATTTTTCACCACACCCCTTTTTAACACATCCTTTCTTAAATTAACCCCAAAATATATAATCAGGACCCTTTTCCATTTCTTGAATATTTTGTGCTAATTTTTATCATCTTATATGATTATACTGTTGCATGCATCAACCCATTCCTTCCATTTGTAGAGAAGAACAACATAATCTACCCAACTCTATTATTTGAATATAACAACTAAGTATTAGATCTCACACACCATTTAGGTTAATATTGTTATTCCCTAAATAAATACAGAAAACAATTATAGTATCTTCTCAACTTTAAGGTAATGAAGAAAATAGAACTAGTACATCTACCTCATTATCTAGGATAATTACCACTAATTTAATTTGACTTGTGATGGAGATAAGTTCATAGAAATGATTAGAAATATGCTTCCCTTAATTAATATTCATATTGAATAATAATATCATTAAGTAATTTTTATTGATGATAATGGATTCCAACATATATATATATATACACATATATATTCATGAATTACTACATAAACACATCCATAAACATCACCTTTATGATGCTTAACACCAAGTTCTTTTATAAAAAATAGTGTGAAACTTCCAGAACCTACTGATCAAGTAAATACCATTTAGATTAATATATCTCCATTTGTTTAATACCCAGAAATTGTATGTTCATATTTTTATAAAAAAATGTAATCCTACATCTATATCCTCAACTACTTTATGTTAGATCCTTTAAATGATTTATCTACACATTTATTTCTTCCATAATCATCAATAAATTCGAGAAATATACCCTTTATCATCTGAACTCAGTGTTTGATACCATTTTAGGTAAATTTATAGAGATCCAATGGAAATTTATTAAATAATATTTTATTAAACATTATATAAATAAATAAGAACAAAAAAATAACATAAACATAGATATTTATGTGGTTCATGAATAATCCATATATCCAAAGTGAGGAAAAAAATTACTATATCTAAGCGAAATTTACTAGGAACACACTATGTATTGAATCACTAGATTAAAATGATATGATAATGAAAAATGGTTGCTGTAGTTAAATTTATAAATATAGTGAAATTTCCAAAAAGTTAGTCCATTATGCTATTGTAATGACCCAACCATTTATAAATGAAATTCCTTTTTAAAGTAAATTTATTATTAAGAAATGATGTTTTACAAAACAAATGCACTACTTTGGTAAAATTGGACCATTATATGTTTTATGAATATAAAAATACTATTAATAATCCAAACGATTGATAATAGATCCATTATATAATGACCATTAAGATTAGTATATTAAGGATTATAATAGCTTCCTTTTGACATAAAAAAGGATTTGATGACCTTGATTAGAAGGAGAATACCATAAAAAGTCCATTTATCAGTGTTTCCAAGGGAAATAACATCAGTATGTTTTTATCATGGCCAAGATTATTCCTTGATTCCAAAACTAAATAGCAAGGGAATAAATTTGTGGGATATGTTCATTCTTATTTAAATAATGAACCAAACCTTGTTAGCCAAACCACCCCAAGAAAATATCACATTGAAACAACATATTATTAGAGCATAAAATATTGTAATAATTGGTTATTCATCTAGACCCGAACAATATGAATTTTTAAATTAAATAATCATCATATTTATCCTTTTTATTCTAACTATATAATAAGTTTGATAAAAATTATATTTTGATACGACGAAACAAAAATTATATTTTTGGGAAATATATCATTTTAATCAACATACTATTTTAAATGAAATCAAGAATTTTAGAAATAAATTATATTCTAGTTACATATCATTACTAAATAATATTTTTTAAATATAAATTATATTATAATTTTATGAAGTCAAAAATAATTTTTATAAGGGTCAGAAAAACTGTTTTTGTCAAAATATATTTTTCAATAAATGAGTATTTTGATTTAAGGGAATAAATTATCATAATTAGAGAATTTTTTTATAATACATATTTTTTAATCATCACATCGATATTATCCAATGGTTATTTTTTCATAATTTTCTAAGATAGTTCATTTTTTGGGTAAAAATTTTATATGGTATAAATATACGATATGTATAATGAAATCATAATGACCCAAATGTAAATTAATATTTTCCATAAAAGGTATGAAAAAATGAATATATAATTCCCTGTTAAAATGATGTGATCTTTAGGTTATTTTATTAATTTTCCAAAACCCATAACGAATCATCCAAAATATATATATTATATTTTATAATTTTAAAATAAATTATTTATAAACATGACTCACTTAAACATCATCAATGGAATAATTTTAATGGGTTTAGTTCTTATAGTTAAAAAAATATTTAATCCAATCCTATTTGGTAGAAACCATGGGCAATAACCATGGTAATGTGTGTGGTTTTTATTACTTTATCTCTTTAAGTCCAAAAAATGAGGTTTAGAAATTAATAATAATTCTCCTCTTATTTTCTGTATAAACCCACCCATCCAAAAATTAATCATCAGTGAAAACTATTGGAGAATTAGTTTACTCTACACTTACATATTTATAGTCCTCCCAAGGTTCTCCAAATATCTTCAGATTCCCCCAAATTTAAGAAGAACCCTTTCAAGGTAAGGGATCCTATATTTCTCCTCATTATGCAATTACCTTCATTAAATTAATTGTTATTTTCAATTGTTCTTTTTGGGATATATTTTCACACATCACACTTATGTTACTTAATATTTAAAATTGATGAGAGTCACCATTCACTCCCATTTAACCCTTCCATGAACCTTGAAGCACCCCCTTTATAGAGCCGAAATCATATTACGATTTTACATGCCAAACATTTTCATTGTGAATACGCAATCCCATTTACAGTCAATGTTATTATCGTAGATGTACCTATCCATAATCATTTGGGTATTTTCATGTATATAACTTACTCTTCTTAATCATTGGGTAAAAAGTGACGAAATATATACATATGTTGAATGATATGTGTGGTACACTTATTCATGTACATGATATTGACTTAAAGGGTGGGCCCAAAATAATAAATCCCTCCAATGCAATGTATAATGTTATTATCTCATGAGATGACATGTATGGTTCATAAGAGGTTATTATAATCACACTATGTTATGTTTTCCTAGTTTTTATCCTTGGATTATGTTTATGATTTCATGTTTTATGTTGTTCCAACATTATTATGTTTCCATTATGTTATCATGTTATATCATGCCTCATTTTCAAGATTATGAATCTCATCCCTATAATGTTACCTTGATATTCCAATTGGATCACATTTACTAGTTTAACATATTCTATGCATTTATTATTCCCTTATTAGTATTTATATATCACACTTTTCTTATATTTGTCATGAGGTTATCCAATGCAGTTTTAGATTATCCAAGAATATAAGGGAATGTTTTAGAGTATTTAAATAATGTTTTTATACCTATATTTCACGTTAATGATCTATCTTCATAATTTACCAAAGACACTATGACTCATGATCTTTTGGTCTTATATTATGTGTATCTTTATGTCATAAATCATCAATTACAGTGTAAAAAATGGTTTTTCATAGTTGGTATTAGGGAAAGGTTTAATTATTTTTGGTGATAACTATTAGAAAGATATATTGAGCTCATTAGGGATATTAATTAACATATAAAACGAACTTTAATTTATGGTAATTTATAGAGTAATTGGATTCCAAGAAAATATATCCTTGTCAGGATACTACAAGTGGATGTGGCTCTTGAACAATTGTACCTAGGGGTAATAACACTAAAAAGCGAGCAATGGGATAGACTTTATCACCACCTAGTGCATAAAAATGACTTTTTACACACCATACTTGACACTCATTTGGAATATAATTTATTAAATTCACAAGCTCCTTATAAACAATTATTAAGTGATCATAAATTCCCATAATATTTTATGTTTTGAAATAGATCATAGATAACATGGATTGAAACCTAGAAATTCATTGGTTAAAGAACTTATGTTATTTAGGAGTTATTAATTTAATTTTCATAGATTCCCATTTATGTTTTTAATTGTTTTTAAAAAATAAACCAAAATTTTTTATTGTAAAATGGATGTAATTATGAGAATATGAGTCAACAAAAAATGTGATAAACAATGTAATAGATAAAAAATTGAGATTCCCAACCAGATGGGTGAATGCGTTGAAAAATTAAGGGCTATACTTTCTCAATTAACTCTATTTTTGAATAAGAACATGAATTAGTGTGAATTTGAGAATCCCCTGAAAAATGTTTGATTTGTGATTGATACCTTTATTTGAAAAAGGACTCCAACTTCTAGTGGTCCAATTGATCCCCTAATCACAGAAAAATGGATCCACTCTATTGAAAAGATCTTCTCGACACTACAATGCTCGGAAAAAGAAAATATCCTACTTGATATTTATCATATAGAAGGAGGAGCTGATCATCGGTGGTATTTGTAAAAAAATATAAATCATGAGATGGATATTGGAGAAATCGAGCAGATGGAATTCCAGAAAGAAGTCAATAAATATTTTTTTCATACTATTTGACTTAAAATAGAGTGGGATTTACATATACTCATGAAAACAGATGATGAATCCATCAGGTAATATAAAGAAAACATCCCAAGGCTTGCAAGATACACATCTGTCTTTGTCGTTACTCTTATAAGCATAGTCGATCACTTATTTGTTGGGATAAATCCAAATAGGTGAATTTAATTTACTATTTGGGGCATTTACAACTATGTGGAAATTGATTGACGTTCCCTCATTATCAAAATAGGGGTTGGAGAATCTCAAGGGTCTCTTAGAACTAGAGACAAAAAGTGGATAGTGGATTTTAATTCTTATGGTGTGATGGAAAAATCCTAGGGGGTAAGAAAGTATATCATCATACTTGTCCAAAGTGTGGTATGAATAATCCTTTAAATTTATTGAATGAGAGAAGGAAATGATTTAGGTGTAGGAAGTAAGGGAACCTAGATATTGATTACTGATGGAAGAAACCCAAAAACATGATGGTTGAAAAGAATTATCCTATCGACCCACAACCTATTGTCCAATGTTCCAATATAAAGGAATAAGAACTCTATTCCGACTAATTAAATAATCCAAGGGTTTTTGATAATAACTAACTAGTACAACCTCTAAGGACCAGAGAGAAAGGGACAGGTTATGCAATCAAAACTTATGGGGTTGATACCGACAATTATGTGGGGAAAATTTTTCTAGTTATTCATTCAAAAATAGAGATTATACATTTTTTTTCTAGTTTTATGAATTATTTTATATCACAAAATTTTAGTAGAACAATTAAAATAACCCCTCAAAACATGGATTTTGATTTATCAGTGAAGATGAAAATTGGGTCAATTGTTGGTTCCCAATCATATAAATCACCCCCTATCGAAATATTAGTGCTAAAATTCCTAGTGAACCTTGTGATAATTTACTTAGATAAATTAAATGGTATTCTTGGAATTTATTGGCTTTAAGTGTAAATAGGCAACGTAAATTATTGAAAAAATGAAATCAACCTATGTATAAAAAATATACCTCTGATTTTATCCAAGTGTAAGGAGGGGTATAAATCTTCTTTGTTACCATAATATCAATCATGGATATTATTTCCTTGTAATAACTTGTATCTAGATCAAATTTTTTTAGACTAATTAAAATATAATCATTTATGACATTCCCATTGTAAGGTAATTCACTGAATGTTTCTCAATGAATTTCCTATGTAGTGATCCCAACCTGAGTAGCATGGATTCGGTGGCACAAATCATTATATTTTCATAAGATATGAGGAATCATACAAAAATAGTTTGAATACTTTATTAGTATTGGTAAACTGGTTACATACATTATTCTCATATTACATTTTAAAACACAAATTAAAACACAGTTTATTTTGATAATAAATTATTCCCTCTAGAATATACTTACTCATCAAACATAGTACAATTCATAGATCATAGTGAAAAGGAAAAAAATAAGTGGGAGATTTAATTCTATATAAGGGTTAACTAAAGTAGAATATACCATGAATCAATAATAAATAATAAATATGGAAAGTTAAATAACTGAACACACATTCCATTTAAACAATTGGATAAGGAATAATAAATATGACATGGTAAAAAACTGAAAACACATTCCATTTGATCAATAAATTTAAAACCAATTGCATCGAGATATAATACCATTGTGAAAATATCATGGATAATAATTTGCAAACTTTATAAACAAAATGATTTATTATTACATTCCATGATATCAGGCAACATGATACCTATATCATCATGACCTTTCCCAAGATGGTTTAAAACTACAGATAGAAACCCGTTTAATGAAAACATAACTTTTTTTCTTTGATGAAACCTAATATTTCATTGGGGGATATATTATACTGGCCCCACCCATCACTTTAGGTCCAAATAATTCACCATATAATGAATAATGGATTTAACTAATGAAAATTATTCCTTATAATCAAATATCTTTATTGAATACAGAATATAGATTTTTCAATATATCTATAGTAAATCAATTAATATTCAAATTAAAACAACATTTGTATATACGAGATAAAATATATGAAATAAGAATATCCATGATAAATAATGCAGGTATAATGGGGAACTTAAATGTATAATAATCACAGAGAATTGAATATTTCAAGGGGAAGTTAATGACTAGAAAATAAAACAAGTAAGTGAATGTATACAATATCCATGGTCAAAATAATAACAAACCATTCAGATAATGATTTTGAATTATATAAATATATACCCATTGGATTAATAATAATGGTTTTTATTCATTTATGGATAGAAAGACCATAAAAATATCTTTAAAATCATTATTGAGGAAAATTTAATTTTCATTTTACGGACATTTTAAAAATCCTATTATCTAAAAATAAATTTTAAAAAATATTTATTTTAAAAATATCCTTCTAAAATTGAAATGGAATATTCAATTAAATGATGATCTGGATAGAAGATAATTCCACAAATCCTGTAAAAGGTAAATATAACATTAATTTTTCAATAAAAATGTTTAGGTATGTAAATTTTTCAAAAAAGGAAAAGAAGATTCCTTTCACATTTTTGTTAAAATTTGAATAAGAATTTTTTGAAAAAAATATTCATTATAAAAAATTAATGAGTTAAAATGGATGAGAATTCATTTTAAAAATAAATTTTAAAGGATGAAAAAATATATTGATATATATTTAATAAACATGATTTTAGAAGAATATATATTTCAGATCGAAGAGAGAAATGAAGTCATATTTTCTTAAAATGTTTTCCCAATTAATTTACACACCAAAGAGTAAAAAAATTTCAATATTACAAGAAAATATCATGATTAAATAGTGGAGGATAAAATTAAATTTTTATTAAGAAACTTTACATATGATTTTCCTCATTTTAAATTAAAAAATAAGTAATCATGATTAAATGAGATTTTGAAGTAAACCACTAGAAAAATCATTTTGTTGAAGTAAGAATAAAAAAACGAATAGATTATATATATCAATTGTAAATTAATATTAAAAAATAGAAAATACAATATAAGGTAATAAAATTCATTATATGCATAATCTTATCCTGACATAATCATTGAAGTAGATGTTTAACCTAATGAGTGGGAATTTAGTTATGAAATCTATTACCACTTCGTAACTTTTAATTCAAATAACCTTAAATGATGTAATTAAAATTTAAACATCAAATACATTGAATAATAATTTATTCATGAGATTACATGTAAAATTGGAAATATATACACTATATAATTTTTTTGAATAAAATTCCACCTCAATTAAAGTAATTTGAGATAGAATCCTTTAACTCATTCATCCTTTTCATTTAACATACCTTAAACTTATGTATTGTGGTTTCATACAAGTTATGTAATTATTATTTAACTATAATAATCTTAATAACATCACTTATAATCCATTTATAATATCTTGTCATTTGATCATTAATAATATTTCATTATTTTTATTATTTCGGTTGTTAATTGCCAAATTGTCTCAAACGTTTTTAATGGATGTTATGGTTATAGCACTTATTATCAAGTTATATCATATACATAATAACAAAATTAAATAATTTCCATATTGTATATCAATTATTATTTTAAAAACAATAATTAATGATGGTTATGAGTAATGAAGTACGTTAAGATCATGTAGATAGTAGGATGTTCGTATGCATGAGTAACATTTCAATTTTAAAATGTTCATAATGGAAAAAAGGTATATACAATATTACATTTATAGAAAAATAATAATATCATATATACCTTATTATATACTTATATATGTCATCCATGTGGTGTGGTAATGAAATGGGAGTCACATTCCTTCGTGAAGGTAGTAGTCTACACGTACACGGATGACGTTATCATATTTACGCGAGTGAAGTGGAGTAAAATTAAATGATGTATATTATTTCAAAAAAGTGATAAATATTTCATGAATAAAATAATTATCTCAATTAAATCATATATAATCATTAACATTATTCCTTACCACCTTCCATGTAAAATGTTAGTGAGACACAAATCACATCTCTTCGCGAGGCGGTAGTCTGCTGCACACATGAGCAACATTATTGTGTCCCCTACAGAATGGAATATAATGATATATATTATATAATTATTGAATAGGTATAATAATGTCATAAATATCATATATATATATATATACATTAGATACATCATCATACCCATCCTTGATAGGTGGAAATGAAAAAACAAACGATATCAGTTCGCGAGGCAGTAGTCCGCCGTACACACGAATGATGATTTAGTTACCCATTTGATAGAAGTGGAGATGTTTTAAGGTCATTAAAATATTATTAAAACATCCCAACATATGGAACAAACTGATTTTATTTTATCAGAATGGTTCAATTAGAATTGTATGAGTTGGTGAAAAAATAAAATAAAATACTCATTAAAGAACATTACCTCTTCTTCAGATATCTTTCTTTAGTTTGTAGTAAACCCTTTCATGGTTGAATTTATATTAAAATAAGGCACCACATATGATAAGATTGACGTTTCAATGATATTTTGGATTTTTTTGATGAGCCAAATGGGTTTATAGTTGTGGAAAAGTGAGTGGTGTGAATTCGCTTTTATAGTTGGGGAGGAGTGACACTTTACTAAATACTTAAATGAAACCACTATTGGGAGGTCAATATAACCTCAATTTTCACCAAAATTTTCCTTTAATGTTTTTAAAGGATAACAGGGTTGAGAAAAAACTCCAAAAAACAATAAAACGTACTTCTGTAAATTTTTCTCTTTATCTTTAAGTTTCCTTATTTTTACTATATTGGTTTTTCTCTTTGGTAACTATATTTCTAATGTATGTAATATATCCATTAATAGTATATTAATGTGATAAATATTAGATAATTTATACCCACAAATTCTAAATATTTAATCCAATTTAAAAAATAAAAATCCTACGTGTGTTGATAATTTGTTTTAACACAAGCACATGATCGTGGTAAAACACCGTCTAAACCATAATTACGCTAATAAGTTTTTTATTATTTAAGGGCCAATATAGTCTTTATAAAAGAAAATTAGTCTATTAATGGAAAATACAATATATTTATTATAATTTAATAACAAATTGAAGTAATATAGTATTTTTAGAAATTATAAATCATTTAATAAATTTCACTTTATCATAATATAATATTAAGATCAATTTTGATATTATTTATTTAAATTGAATTTAATAATCTCTATAATATTATGGAATAATAATATATTAAGTTAAAACCCATTTAAAATGATATATTATTCTAATAAAATAATTAAAAATGTTAATTCATTTCATTTACGTCAATTTTATGAATTTTAGTGTCATTTATTCTAATTTTTATCAACTAAATATTTATTGAATTGGTATTTCTTAAAAACATTAGGTAACTAGATCATCAATAAATATCAATGATAAATTAATATGATAAAAAATAATTATAATTCAAAATAATATGTATAACTGAACTAATTCTATTTTTTCATATCTAAAATCATTTTAGACAATTAATGTGAGAAAAATATCTTTTTCTCTTTTTTTGTACCTATTATACAGGCCATATTCAAAAGATAGTGGAACCAAATTTTCATATTTAATATATCTTTATTACGAATATTTAAATAAACTCATTAAATAAAATTAATTTAATATTTTATTTCTTTTTCACTCTAATCATTCTAGTTTAAAACTATGGTAAATACATTTTTACCTTAATAGTGATAATTACTTTTTACTACATTAACTATTATTTGTGGTAAAAAATTAAGGTAAACCTATTGAAAAGTATATTTTATAATGATTCGAAATATGTAATACATTTTTTAAAATTTAATTCTCATAAGTGTAAAAAAGTAATTATAAATTATTCTCGCAAATGTGATGAGAAAGCAGGGTTTGAAAGTGAAAATGTTCAAATGTTTACAATGTTTTTATAACAAAATTAGATATTAAAATGATTAAAATGAACTAAATTGAATTATTTTATTTATATTAGAACTAGTTTTGCTTTGAAACAAATTATGAACATTATTTAACATTATATATTATTTAAATGATAAGGCAGTTTCGACTAAAATGAAGTATTATTCACTATTTATCAAAAAATGAATCTTTTTAGAAAAATCCCTAAATATCAACATAAAATAATATTCTTATTATGATTTAAAAAATGGGGATTAATGTTCGAAATTAATTTTCTAAAATTGTCCAAAATTATTTTTTAATTGTGCATGCAAAGCGTAACTAAAAAGTCCTTTAAAAAATAGAGTGTTTATGAAATTTTTTTTTCTTTTAAATGATTATTATATTATTAATAATCAATAGATATCTAATAAAAATTTGAAATATATAAATTTCCATAAGTTAGTTAATCCAATTCGGACTCTTCATTCAAACAGATAAACAATAACTATCATATTAAATAATAATATTAATAATATATTATTTTTTGGTAAAACTCAGTCTTACATATAACACAAGCTATTGAAGAAAGTTATTATTGTGTGAATTTATTTTTTTTATGAGTAGTTAAATATATTTATCAAACTAAATTTATTCTAAAATGAATTTATTTTAAATTTTTATGGTTTTATATTCTCTTCTATGCTTGGTACTGCATGTCAAATATTCTCTTTAATAGAAAGTGGTAATTTTAGAATTTTGAGGTGCTACATTCTCCCGGCCTTAAATACACTGACTCTTAACAATTTAAACATGACATAAACAATCAATGGTTTCATATATTTAATTAACTTTATTTAAATATGACCTCATTAGAATGGTTGGTAAAACATCATCTTAAAAGGGATAACTAGAATCATAATGGTCATGTGGAATAACACAAAACTAGTTTTCTGAGTAGGATAACATCAGGGGAAAGGGAATATTTGGAAATAAATGAAAAACCTAAATAATTATATAGTGTGAATTAATTTATTTATCACAATTAATTTAATGATCAATGTAATGTTAATGACATAAAAACTATAAATTCACGTTGATTTGAAAACCCATATGATACATTAGATATGGATGTAATAGAATAACATTTTTATTTGAAGATAATTTTCCTAAAGTTGAAGAAATATTTTACTTTATAAAAAATATAAGGAAATATAATTATATTATAAATTTATTTTTCATAAATTAAATTTCATCCTTTTGTTTTTATTTGATTACTTAATCAATGAAATGATTATCCAAAAATGAAAATTTTATGTCGGAAGCACAAAAAATCACTTTTAACAGATAGTAAGATCCATGAATTACTGAAAAGTATTCCCTTTTACCTCTTACTTTTTTCTATATGAGATATGATTATAAAAGGTTATCAAATACAAAAAATAAATCTATAATCCTATACTATAACACTATCTATTTAAGATCAATATTTTCTCATCAAATCATTTAACTAAAAATGAGCTCATATTAACAAAGACATCACATAGGTCAGTGGTGGTCATTAAAACCTTATCATCCTTCGATTGTGGGTTCAATCCATATGGACTTTCTGAATATGGTGGGTTTTCACCTGGTATATAGGGTTTCCTTATTGTGAAACTATTTTAATATAATTTTGATAACTCACAAAAATAAATATAATCGACATCCTTGAAATAAAAATAATCCTCAAATAAAATTTTTATTATGATTTTCAAAACAAATTATTTTCATTTATAAAGTCTAATAATATTATTATACTATTATTAAAAATTCATTAGTGATCATATCAACCATAAAGGTTATCAACACCTCTATAATTATTCAATAAAAATGTAAAGGCATTATTATTAAAATAACCTTTAGACAAAATCATATTCCGACCGTAAATTTCACACAAAATATCATTAATCATGGTAGAATCCCATCAAATAAAACCTAAAAGGAAGTTTTTAAGACATTTTACATATGATCAACCTTAACATAATAATCCCATGATGGTAATCATAACTCTTATATTAATTACAAATCATTTCATTCTAAAATTTAACTTAATCCTTAGATGTTTCTAGATTATTATTACCAAAATATCATTGTTAAAAACACATCAAAAATTTAATTTTTTAATCACAATATATAAATAATTCTTCCATTTAATTTCAACATAGGTCCTTCTTTGGTCTAGGGTTTAACCTTGGTCATTAATTTTCATTATCTATTCAGAGCCTTCATAATAGTTTAAAAAAAAATATGAATTATCTAATGAATATCCCATGATAGTATACAATAAAGTGTGTAGTAAGGCCCATTGTTGCATACCAAATAATTTTTAAGTCAAGACAGAAACACATTTTTATATTTTATTACCCCAAGATAATTTTTTTCCAGAACCATTGTTACACCCCTACTTTTAAGTTCACATTTATTTTATTATTTATTGGCTTCGGGTTCTCATGCCAAGGTCCGGGCTGGGTCTCGGATTAAATTTTTTTTCCGTTTAATATTTTAACTAGGCTTCGGACCCATGCATGGTCACCACGCAATTGGTGGTATCCGTGTAGTCGGACCGGGATTCGGGAAATTTCTAATTACTCTTACTATTATTATTATTGTATTTATTATATTATTATAATTGTTTTTAATAGTTATATTTATTTATTGTTATTAATTTTTTTTGTTATTGTTATTGTTTTTATAAGAAAAATGATAAAAATTATTATTAAAATTATCATTTCTGTATTAAAGGTATAATTATTATTTCGTTATCTTCATTGTTAATTTTATTATTACTATTATAGTTATTATTTTTATTATATTTAGTTTTTATTATTATTGTCTTTATTATTGTTATTTTTAATATCTTTATATTTTGTTTTATTAATTATTATTATTATTCGTTATTATTATTATTAATATTATTATTATTATTGTTATAACAAAAAAAGAAACCCTAGCCTCCCCATTTCCTCTTAGCCGATGGCTGCGCGAGCCAACCCCCTTTCACCTAGCGACCTCACCCTCTCTAGTCACCTCTCGCCCCCTCCACATACCCAACCTCTCACCCAGCTCCCTCAATGCCGCCATCGTTCGCATTAAATGTCGTCACCAGACCACCCAACCTCAACAACCCCTTCTGTGCTCACCTCTCCTACTTCACCAGGCCCCTGCCGTCTCCAGTGTTCCACGGTCCAATCGGCCACATCGCAACCCCCACATCCTTCCATCGACCTCCATCTCCATCACCGCCTACCTCCCTATGCCAGCAGCCATGTTCGGGCTGCCTCATGCTGCGTTCATCTGCCGCCCCTCCTCACGACCAGACTTGTTTTCGATAACATTTTTTTCAACCGAAACCCCATACCGACACACCTCCTTACACCACTTCCAATGGGACCGACCCCCCTTCCTGTAGCGCTTCAGACTAACTCAATCGCTATGTCCAGGTCGTTTCTGGCAAACCGAACACCATCTTATATCATCTCATCCTCAAAGTGGGTTTTCCTCTCAATTTATAGGGGTTGTCTTTTGGTTTAGAAAACCCTAGCACCATGAGTTTTAATTTTCACATTTCTCTCTTTGTTTTAGGTGTGTTTTTGGTCTACACAGACTTGTTTTACCATCCATTGATGTTGAGTCGAGTCCGCACTTCGTTTGAGGTTGGATCCCTTGCACTTTCATCTAAGTATTGAAATATGTTGACTTCTTGTCTTTTCCAGTGAATAAATATTAATTTATTATTTTAGTATGTGATGTGATTAAATTAGTTTGGTGTAAATTTAGTTTTTAAAATAATTCAGTTGCATTCGGTGTTTTTTAACCTATTTAGGTGAATTTTCATATTATGGACAACAATTTTTTCAACATGTGGTCTGTATTTGATGGGTCTTCGCAAGAAAATTCTTAATTAGTCTCGTTGGCCCTTGCTCATATTTTGATGTTTTTAGAAACAATTAACTGGTACTGAAGTTGATTCAACAAGTTTTAAAACACCAATCACAGCTTTTTAATACCCTTAATTAGTCAAATATGGAACTTTTATATTTTTAGAACATGTTAAAAATTGGTTTTGAAATGGTTCTTGGTTTCTGCCTCTGTGAGATTAAGCTTAAGAGGTTCGATAATTTTTTTTTTGGAAATTATGGTTCGTTCAGTGTTTTGTAACTGGTGTTTTGGTTTTACATATATAAGATTGCAATATTGAAAGGCACCTTGACCTATGACAATATTTTTTTTAATTTATGTGGTAATGGATATTTCCTAAAATTATTTTATTAATGGATTAAATTATTTATTGAATTATATAAGTGGCGTGTGTTTTGTTTTGGTATATCACGGGTGTGAGTTTGATCAAAAGATGGGGTTTGAGTTGGTTTTGTGTTTGTAAATATGTGATATACCTCTAAAAATAGTTTTAAAAATCATTAAATAATTTATTAAATAATGTAGATGATGTGAGTCTAGTTTTAAAAATGAGTTGACCCGAGAATGCCTTTAAGTGTAGATCTCAACGTATCATTCATTTTGTCAGGTTGTGCACTCTTGGAATTTTCTTGAAATGACCTGTTGGCTTTTTAAAATGATTTGTGAATTATTTTGAAGTGTTGTGGTTTTTTTGAACACGTTGGGAATCTAAATTTGGTGTTTTAAGTATTCAAATGGGTTTTCAAAGGTTTGTTTGGTTCAAAATTTTTTATTCTTGTGAAATGGATTATTTGGGTAAACATTGTGATTCTAAAGGCCCGTTTGGCATTTTGAATGGCTATTTGGAAAACCCCTATTGGGTTATGTCTCCTGCCTAGTTGGTTGATTGTGTGTTGGGAGGGTCCTTGGAATGGGATTTCCTTCATATGATAGTTAATTTAAGGTAGGGTACTAGACATGAGGTGGTTGGGGTGGTGACGGTCTATGTGGCTTGTACAGTGATATACACATATATATGTGGCTTGTTGTTTAAATTGCATGGAACACCCTTTTGTGAAATATACATAGGAATATATCATAGAATAGAGGGTTTCTGAGAATGATTGCGGCACTAGTTTCGACTACGTATTGGCTACTGGCCCTTAGTATAGACTTTTCTCTACTATGGGATTGGGCCCCTCGATTAGGCTAGGTATATAAACACTGAGTGTTTGGGAATTATGACGTTGTCGATTGTAGGCATGCCTTTAGGATGAGTCACATGTATTAGTATGTTATGGTTTTCCTCTGAGTTCCAAGGTGATCATGTGTTCCTCTAACACTTGTACACTTAGTACCATTACCCTCACTATATGGAACCATACCCTCATTCATGGGTTTGATGTTCTTTTTGGTAAATTGTGATCCTGGGTTTATGTTTAAAAATATTTTTAAGAAAAAGTGTTTTGTAAAGATTAAATATCCTTCCCTTTACTCAATGTTTTCAAAATAGGTCTTTACTGCCTTTCTTTGTTTTCTTTTTCTTCTCCCCTTGATCCTTATTTCAATTTAATAGGGTTATGGGTTAGATGTTTTTGTTTGGAAACTACATAGTATAAGAAACTCTACATTTATATTTTCAGTTAAAACCTATTAATCAATGTTTTATTTATTTAAAGGTTGTGCATTGGGAATAGATTATTCGGGCCTACCTACTAAGTTTTAATACTCATTCCTATAGTGTATCTTGTTTTTAATTTCACCTGTAGGTTCCAGTTCTAGTTTGGATCACATTGAGAGACGTTTTGTTTTATTACTGGAGAGTAACCCATGGGGTTGCATGGAGTTTTGGATGTTGATAGGTTAGTCATGATATTGATCATGCTTTAATTTTCATGTCGTTTATTTATTTGGCGATGCTATATTTGTTACTACTGTTTGGTTTTTCTTTTATGGGCCAAATCGTTCCTAGTGATTAACATTTGATGCCCGACACTAGTTTCCGGCCTGTGGGGATCAGGAACTCCCTTCGGGACATGTCGCAGACCGGGTTGGGTGATTGGTTCAGGGTTGACCTAGGTTGGTTTGTGACAAAATGGTATCAGAGGGGGCCCTTTTTATTTAGGGTGTCAGGTAGATAGAGATTAGGGTTGTTGGGACTCGAGAGGTAGGTACGGGAAGGACTCCACGAACCCTTGCCCATTTTGAACCTCGAGTCGCCAGGGGTAGTTTGGGATTTGAGTCCTTATTTTGTTTTGGTTTTTTATCAATTGAGGGATGAAAAAGGAGGCAAGCCGATGTTACATAATTATTTCACATGGAGTAGCGACTCATGTGGAGTCCTAGTACACGGTTTAAGTTCCTCCTAGTTTTTGATGATTACATGGGGCATGGCCCACTACTATGTCGTGAGGTTAAAACTGACTATTAGTCCCTCACTCATGTAATTCGATGCATATTGAGTGTCATTTTGGATCTAGTTGGCATAAGTGTGCTTTTGAAAATGAAAAAGGGGTTTTGAAATGAAAATGATTTCTTTTTAATGTTTTAAATTCATGAAATGGGTTTTAAAATCGAATTCTCATTGTCAAAAAAATTGGTTTTTGGTTGGAATTGGTATAGAAATGGTTTGTGTGCAACCTCTAGTACACTTCATGAATGTTTTCACATGTGAGGAGATGCATGGGAAGTTTGTGTTGGTGTGTATGGATGAAAGTGAATGAAGACATGTGCAATGGATCATGGGATTACTGGACTGCGTACTTGGAATGAAAGTCTTAACCTTTTTTTCTAAAGTGTTTTTAAAATAGGAAATGATTTTGGAAATTGAGTTTGGTTTGGAAAGTGGACTTGAAAAAAAGCAGTTTTGAAATTTAAAATTAAAAAGGAATTTTTTGGTTGTGTTTTTATTTGTTTTGTTTTTGAGATGGACATTTTTGCTCAAGAATGTTACTTTTATTTATAATTTTATTCAATATTAGTTTCGGCTAGGTTTTTTATATGTTGTTCATAAAATTCTTCCTAGAAAGGTCCCCAAGGTTTCTGATAAGTCATGCCTAGTTTTTGGTCCTTCTGAGACATTTTTTGTCCTTAACAGTGATCAGGGTCCTTTAAAATAAGTAATGTGGTTTGAAGAGTTCGAGTGTGTTTTTAGGGTATTGGGAACTCCTGACACTTTTAGAGTGCATGGTGTTTTTTGTCTGTTTGAAGGTCCATCTTTGGACGAATGATAGTTGTTCACCCTGCCATCACTACAATTTGGGATGAAGTGGGATGTATTTAAACATTTCTTCGTCAAATGGTTCATACATGAAGATGTGAAGATGAAGAAATGGGAAGAGCTCATGCGTATTCAACAAGGCCAATGGAAGGTGAAGACATATGTTGACCATTTCAAGGATCTAGTGTCATTTTCTCCAGAGGTAGAGTCATAGGATTTGATGAATACTTCTCTCTTCATCGGGGGTCTTCTTACAGATATCAAGGAGCAGATCCTCCCTTCTAGGAACCGCCATTTTGAGAAGCTAGTGGATGAGGAGTTCTTAGCTGAGTTGGTCCCCACATCGTAGATGGTTGAAAATCCATCATTTCCAATTGCTCGTGATGATTCCCCATGTGGAAAGCAGGGTTTTCCAGAGGGACCTATCTCTAAAGAGTCCTCTACAGTGGATCCAACTTCATGTTCATTGGACTATTCAGTTGTGTACCATCAGTGTGGACATTAAGGGAACACGAATCTATCATGTTGCATCACTCCGAGGACGCGCCATCATTGTGGGCATCTTAGTCATCTAGATAAATTTTGCAGGAATCATCGCCTAAAGAAGACGTTGTGACCAAAGGATTCTAATGAATGACTATGAGGTAGGCAAATCTTCATCCATCAAAGCCCAAGCCACAAGTCTTGGGATGAAGCATGAGCATAGTTAGGATTTTCCAGGGGTGTGAAGCCTCAATTCGGGTTGTGTGTTCTATGTTTGCAGTAGAACATTTAATGTATTTCCATTCTTGTTTTATGATGTTAATGTTTTGAAGTTTTGTAGGTTCATTGTTTCATCATGAAGTTATAATGGACATGTTCTATTTTTAACCAAACAATTCTGTTTATCGGATGATGGTTTTCTAAATTGTGTGTTTTTCTTAAAAGTGTGTTTGGCCCATGTCTTGGTTGATCATGGTTTAGATGTGTTCATTTAGAGGTTCAAGTGCATGTGGTAGAATCAATGTTTGTAAAATATTCTCAGGTTTACTGTTGGGATTAAGATCTTATTACAAGTTTTTCTCTAGTTTTTTGGGTTTCTGGTCCAGGTCGAGTGTTCCAAGTTTCAATAGAGGTGTTGTTTTGATGGTCCTATAGATGTTAGTTTAGATCGGTTAGGAGTTCCCGTGACGACCCCCTCCTTCCCTCGGTGGTATGTTTGATTGTTAAATTTCAGCACTAGTTGAGTTATTGTGGTGGGAGAACCCTCTCGTGTTCTCTCGTCTTTTTGTGTTGTGGTTCCCTTCGGTTTCAGTCGACCATTGACTCTTGTTTTGTCTATTGTTCGGATGGGTGACTTTATAAGGGAAGAAATTGTATGTGGTGGGGAGAATTTTCACACCCAGGCTATTACATTATTTTTTATTTTATTATTTCTTTTCTCCTGGTACTCATGCCAAGGATCAGGTTGGGTCTTGGATTAATTTTTTTTTTCTGTTTAATATTTTTACTAGGATTCAGACCCATGCATGGTCACCACGCAGTTGGCGGTAGCCGTGTAGTCGGCCCAAGAGTTGGGAGATTTCTAATTACTCATACTATTATTATTATTGTATTATTGTAATTACTTTTAATAATTATTTTTATTTATTATTATAAACTTTGTTATTGTGATTGTCTTATTAAGAAAAATGATTATAAATATTATTAAAATTATAATTATTGTATTAAAGGTATTATAATAATTTCATTATCGTAATTGTTATTTTTATTATTATTGTTATAGTTATTATTTTTATTATTGTTAATTATTATTATTATTGTCTTTAATATGATATTTTTATTGGTATTTTGGGTATTATTAATTATAATTATTATAATTATTAGTTTTATTATTATTATTATTATTATAACAAAAAAAGAAACCCTAGCCCCCCCATTTCCCCATACCCACTAGCTACGAGAGCCATCCCCCTCTCACCCAGTGACCTCTCCCTCCCCTGTCACCTATGGCCCCCTCTTCACACCCGACCTCTCACCCAACGCCCTCGCCAGTGCCCTCGTCACCAACCCCCCGACCTCACCAACCCCTTCTGTGCTCGCCTCTCCGGCATCACTAGGCCCCTTTCGTCTATAGTGTTTCTCAGTATGGCCACCCGTAGCGCCACCCCCATTTCTACTTGTTAGCCTCCATCTCGCTCAACGCCTGCCTCCCTGCGCTGACACCTGCGTTTGGGCTAACTCTGGCCGCATCCGGTCACCACCCCTCCTCTCGACCAGACCTATTTCTGATGATGTTTTTTTTCGACGAAATCCCATCTTGATGCACCTCCTCGAACCATGTCCTGGTGGCCCGATCCCCCTTCCTGTAGTGCTTCCGGCTAACTCAGTCACTCCGACTAGGTTGTTTCTGGCAATCCCAACACCCTCTCCGACCATCTCCTCCTCAACGTGGGTTTTCCTATCAAATTCTAGGGGGGTGTCCTTTGGTTTATAAAAACCAAGCACCATGGGTTTTAATTTACGAATTTATCTCATTGTTTTAGGTGTGTGGTTGGTCTGTAGGGAGTTTTTTTCCTTCTGTCGAAGTTTAGTCGAGTCCACGCTTCGTTTGAGGTAGGATCTATTTCACTTTCCTCTAAATATTGAAATATTTTGATTTATTGACTTTTTCAGTGCATAAATATTAATTAATTATATTAGTATGCGATTCGATTAAATTAGTTTGGTGTAAATTATGTTTTTAAAATAATTTAGTTGTGTTCAATGTTTCTTACCCTATTTAGGTGAATTGGCGTAGTGTGCACAATGACTTTGTTTAAACATGTGGTTTGTATCTGATGGGTCTTTTCAAGCAAATTCTTAATTATTCACATTGGCCCTTGCTCATAGTTTGATGTTTTTAGAATCAATTAACTGGTACTGAAGTTATTTCAATAAGTTTTCAAACATCAATCACATCTTTTTAACACCCTTAATTGGTCAAATATGGAACTTTTATATTTATAGAACATGTTAAAAATCGGTTTTAAAATGGTCATTTGTTTATGTCTGAGTGATTTTAATCTTAAGTGGTTCAATAATTTTTTTTTTTGAAATTATGGTCATTCGTTATTTTGTAACCTATGTTTTGGTTTTACATATATAAGATTGTGGTATTCAAAGGCTCCTTGACCTATGATTTTTTTTAAAATTAAAATAGTATTGGGTATTTCCTAAAATTATTTTACAAATTGTTTAAATTATTTATTGAATTATATATGTGGCATTTGTTTTCTTTTGGTATATCACAAATGTTCGTTTGATTAAAATATGTGCTTTTGAGTTGGTTTTCTGTGTGATAAGCTACGGTATACTTCTCAAAATAGTTTTACAAAATTTCAAATATTTTATTAAATAATATGGATGTTGTGAGTCTGCTTTTAAAAATGTGCTGAGCCGCTCATGCCTTTAAGTGTAGATCTCAATGTATGATGCGTTTTTGTTAGGATGTGCACTATAGGAATTTTATTGAAATAGACCATTGGATTTTTAAAATGAGTAGTGAATTATTATTATGTGGTGTGGTTTTTGAAAACATTTTGTGAATCTAAAAGTGGTGTTTTAAGTCATAAAATGGGGTTTCAAATGTGTGTTTTGTTCAGAAATGGTTATTCTTGTGAAATAGATTATTTGGGTAATCATTGTAAATCTAAAGGCATGTTTGGAATTTTGAATGGCTATTTGGAAAACCCCTCTTGGTTTAGGTCTCCTTCCTAGTTTGTTTATTGTGTGTTGGGAGGGTCCTAGGCATGGGATTTCCCTCATATGATAATTACATTAAGGCAGGGTACTAACCTTGAGGTGGTCGAGGTGGTGTCGCTCTGTGCAGTGTGTGTAGTTATATATATATATATCTGTGTGTGTGTGTGTGTGTGGCTTGTTGATTAAATTTCATGGCACAACCTATTGTAAAATATACATGGGAATATAGTATAGCAAAGAGGTTTAGTAAGAACGATTGCTGCAATAGTTTATACTACGCATTGGCTAGCGGCCCTTAGTACATACTTTGCTCTGATAAGGGATTGGGTCCCTATGTTAGTCAAGATAGGGGAACACTGAGCATTTGGGCATTATGACATCATCTGTAGTAGGCATTCCTTTAGGATGAGTCATATGTATTATTATGTTCTGGTTTTCCTCTGAGTCCCTAGGTGTTCCCGTGTTCCTCTTACACTTGTACTATTAGAACATTACCCTCACTATGTGGGACCATAACCTAATTCTTGGTTTTGATGTTCTTTTTGGTATATTGTGAGATTGGTTTAATGTTTAAAAATATTTTTAACAAAATGTGTTTTGGAAATAATAAACATCCTTCTCTTTACTCAATGTTAGAAAAATAAGTCTTTACTGCCTTTACTTGTTTTGTTTTTCCTCCCCCGTGATCCTTATTTCAAATTTAGAGGGTAATGGGTTACATGTGTTTATTGGTAAAATAAATATAAAGAAAACTCTACATTTATATTTTTAGTTAAAAACCTATTAATCAATGTTTTCTTTATTTAACGGTTGTGCATTGGGAATAAATTAGTCGGGCATACCTACAGAGTTTTAATACTCACTCCTATAGTGTTTCTTGTTTTTATTTTCACCTGTTGGTTCTTGTTCTGATTTGGATCGCTTTGAGCGACATTTGTTTTTAATACTGGAGAGTAACCCATGGGGTTACGTGGAGTTTTAGACTTTGAAAGGTTAGTCGTGCAGTTGATCGTCCTTTACTTTTCATGCTGTTTACTTGTTTTGTGATGTTCTATTTGTTGCTATGGTGTAGTTTATCTTTTATGGGCCAAATTGTTCAAATTTATTAAAATTTTATGCCCATCACTAGTTTCCATCCCATGAGGATCAGAAATACCCTTCGAGCCATATAACAGACAGACTCGGTTGATCGGTTTAGGGTCGACCTTGGTTGGTTTATGAAAACCATATCCTTTTCTGATATTTAGATAGAGATTTATTTGAAGGAGAAACAACCAAATATCTACCTTATAAAAATATTAGAAATATATTCTATACATATCCTCAAATTATATCTTAGGGTTACATCCCTAGTCCATGTTTTAATAAATCTAGTTCCTAAGGTTTCTAATAAATTTTATTGGATAACAACTATAGAGATCCCATCCCCAGATGTTTGGAGAGGATGTCGTATTTCATTAACTTGGTATAAGATAAAAGGAATCACATCTTGAAGGATTGAATATTTTTATAGTCTTTGTAAACTAGATACATACATGATTCGAAAATAACTTTTGAATAAAAAAATTACAACATAATTTTATTCTAGAATAAGATTATTCCCTCTAGAATATCTTTTCATATCAAACATAGTAAACATCATGGATTTATGAGAAAGGGAAAACAATATAGGTGACCTAAAATTACCATTAAGGGTTCAGTAAAACTATAGATATCATGAATCATTAATGAATAATCAATATGTAAAGGTAAATAATTGAACACACATTAAATTTAAAGAACTGGACAAGGAATAATCAATACGACATGTTAAATAAACAAAAACACATAACAAATAATCAATAAACTAAGAATGAAATGCATCCATGTATAATAACATTATAAATATATCATGGATAAAAATTACTGAAAAAATAATAATGGAAATGATATATTATTGGATTATATGATCATAGGAATCATGATACCTCTACCACCAATACCTTTCACAAGACGGTTTAAAACTATAGGCAGAAATCCATTTAAATATTTCATAACTTTTTTGCCTCATGAGTCCTACTGATTCATTGAGGGAATGTATTATACCAGGACACACCCATCACTAAAGGTCTAAATCATTCGACATATATTTAATAACCAATTTAATTAATGAACAATATGCCCTATTATCAAATATCCATATTGAAGAAAGAATACATATTTATAAATATTTCCAAATCAAATCAATTATATTTCAAAGTAACTCTAAATAAATAGAAACATGATATGATTTAATGAATAAGAATATCCATTATAAGTAGTAAGGATATTTACAGGAAATTTAATGTCTAATGATCATAGGGAAGTGAATATTTTAAGTGGAAGATAATGATTAAAATAATGAAAAAGGAAGTGAGCATTGATACTATTATTGATCAAAATAATCATAAACCATCCAAAGAAAGAATTGGTAAGGTTTCATCACACACCATTGGAGTATGAATAGATGTTTATTTTCATTTATAAATATAAATACCGAGAAAATGTTTTTTGAAAACATCCTTGTGGAAAATATCTTTTTCATTTTGAAAAACATTTTGAAAATCCTTTTTTATGAAAACAACATTTGAAAAAAAATTATTTAAAAATATCCTCATAGGATTGAAAAGTATGATTAAATTAAAAGAAATCCAAGACAACCGGTAATTCAATATATTCTTTAAATCATAAAAATAATTATTCTATTGTAATGGAAAACAT
The DNA here is from genome assembly GCA_963277665.1 of Viscum album. NCBI lineage: Eukaryota > Viridiplantae > Streptophyta > Magnoliopsida > Santalales > Viscaceae > Viscum > Viscum album. The sequence continues at coordinate 1,067,804,191 of OY728121.1, read as the reverse complement.
TTTAGGAATATTGCTTGTTTATAAAAGGATAGAAAGATTCCTTTCACAATTTTGTAAAAATAAAATGGAGCATTGGGTTGAAAATTAAATATGATTAATTGAAAATATTTTTTAATGATTAAAAATGGGTGAAAATGACATTTAAAAATCATTTTAAGTGGCTAAAATCATTTTTAAAAACATTTTTAGAAAATATGGTTTTGGAAGAAAATATATTTTCCATTGAAGAGATAAATCAATTCATATTTTATTAAAAACAATTATCAGTTAATTGATGTAACAGTGAGTGGTAAAATTATAAAATTAAATCTAAATATCATGAATAATAAGAGGATAATAAAACTAAATAGTTTATTAAGCCATGATCTAATAATTTCCTTTAATTGAAATTCAAGAATAAACAATCTCGATTAAATTGAGATTGTGAAGTAAATTCTTTAAAAGATTAGAATGTTGAAGTGAGAATCAACCCCTTGATTTAATTACGTATATAAAAATTAAATTAAAATAATCAAAAGTCATTATATACATAATCTTATCTTGACATAATCAATAAAGTAGATGTTTAACACATTAAGTTAAAATTGAGTAAATAATTCCCTTAAAAATTACTACCTTTAATTAAAATATACTTAGATAAAATAATCAAATTAAAACATAAAATTCCAAGATGTAAAAATTATTCCTTATATTATATGTCAAAGGGGAATTATATGCACCATATAAATGAAATTGGACAATAACACAAAAATGTGCCTTGATGAAATGAAGTTGAGACATAATCCCATACCACACAATTCCTTTTGTTTGAACATGATCGAACGTCATTCATAATACTTTTAAAAATTCTATTAACTTTTTATAGAACCATATTAATATTTATAATAACATATATGATCCTTTTATAATATATTATCACTCATCTAATAATAACGGTTTATTATTTTCAATGTTTTGGGAGTTAATTTCCTTGTTTTCTCATGTATGTTTTATTATGAATGTTTTGATTAATGCACATATTTTATAGACATATCATATATATAATAATAATAAGAATATAATTACCATATATTTATATCAATTTTACTATTAAAACCAATCATGAATTATAGTTATGAAAAATGAAGTCTGTTCTGATCATGGAGGCGGTAAGACATATATAGGCATGAGTAACGTTAAAATTTTCAATGATAATTGTGGAAGTAGGTAAGTAATATGTTACCATTAAATGGTGATAATAATATATTATATATAATATTATATACTAATTTATTTTATCCATGTGTTTTAGTGACGAAAAGAGAGTCACATACCTTCATGAAGGTAGTATTGTACATGTACACGAACGATGTTAACATCTATTCGTTAGTTAAGAAGAAGGAAAGAAGCTGATATATATTATTTTTCCAGAATAAAATATATGTCATGAATATAATAATTTATTAATTTTTATGATATATAATCATTAAAATTATTTTGTATAACCTTGCATGTATAATCTTAGTGAGAGATGAATCACATCACTTCTCAAGGCGGTAGTCCGCCGTACATATGACTATTGTTATCACATTTAATACGTAATAGAAGATAAAATTATATATAAATGTATATGATAGAATTAATAGATATGTATAATAATTTTTTAAATATCATATTTATTATTTATATTTATTATCATACCCATCCTTGAGTGGTGGAAATGGAAAAAAAAACGACATTGGTTCGCGAGGCAGTAGTCCATCATACACACGAATAATGATTTCAAAGACCATTTAATAGAAGTGGAGAAGGTTTAAAGTCATTAAATTGTTATAAAAACATACCATTATGTGTAATATATTGTGGTTATTATATCAGTGTAGTGTAATTATAATTGAAGGAGGCGTGGAAAGGAATAAAATAAAGAATCTTGTTGAATAACATTGTTGGTTCTTCAGATATATTCCTTTGGGTTGATGAAAAACCATACTAAGTTGGATTTAAGACCAAAATAAGGGTACTAGTATTTTTATATGGATTTTTTATGGTGATTTGGTCATGGGTTTGATTAAAAAATGGATTATGAAGCGTGGATAAGTGAGGTGAGTGAGTGCCCTTTTATAGTTGAGGGGTAGGGGCACTTTTGTAAATGACCAAAAGTATTTAGTATTGGGAGGTCAATATTACATCAAGTGCATCTAAGATATATAATTAATCCCTTGGACGGAATATGTGGTCTTTAAACACATCAAACATATAAAAAACATTTTTTATCCAATTTTTTTCTTGCCTTCTATTATTCCTTATTTTTACCATTTTGGGGTTTCCCTACGATAAACAGTTTTCTAACTTTGGTAATATTTCCATTTATACTAAATTAAAGTGATAAATACTAGATAATTTATACACATTAATAAAAAATATTGTATCCAATTTATCAAATAATAATCCTTTGTGTGTTGATAATATATTTTTAACACAAGCACATGATCGTGAAAAAACATTGTTTTAACCATAACTACACTTACATGTTTTTACTATTTAGGGGACAATAAAGACGTTATAAAAGAAAAATTGGGACATGAATGTAACATACACAACAAGAAAAACAGGTATTCGCGACGGGGCATTTGCGACGGGATCCCGTCACAAATGGCTTGTTGCGACGGGGGCCCGTCGCAAATAGCCCGTTGCTGAAAACGCCGTCGCAACTACCCTTATTTGCGATGGGCCCGTCGCTAAAGCCTTTTTTTGCGACGGTCATTCTCCCCGTCGCAAATATTTTTCCGTATTTTTGTAAAAAAACTTTTAAAATAGTTTTTGCGACGGGACCCGTCGCAAATACCTTTTGCGACGGTACCGTCGCAAAAACTATTTTTTAAAAAAAATAAAAAACTATTAATAATACTAGTATTTGCGACGGGCATAGTATCCCGTCGCAAATACTATAAATAGTTTTTGCGACGGGACCCGTCGCAAATACTATTTTTTTTAAAAAAATAAAAAACTATTAATAATACTAGTATTTGCGACGGGCATAGTATCCCGTCGCAAATACTATAAAAAAAATAAAAAAAAATAAATTATTAATAAATTATTTTAATTAATATAATAATAGAATTATAATTCACAAATAAAAATAATAAATTATTAATAAATTATTTTAATTAATATGATAATAATATAATTATAATTCAAAAATAAAAAATAATAGAATATTAATAAATGATTTAATTAATATAATAATATTAGAATTATAATTCATAAATAAAAAAATATTAATAAGTTATTTTAATTAATATAAAAATAATAGAATTATTTTACATTCAAATATTAAAATAATTCAAGTATTACAAAAAATATAATTAAATTATAATATTATAAAATTTTAATATATATATAAAATTTAATATTATAAAATATAAATAATATTATTATTCATATTAATATTGTTATTTAAAAATATAATATTATTAATATTTTATAATGAGACAGAAACTACGAATAGAAAAAAAATATATTTTGATTTCACAAATTTTATAATATAAATACAATCTCTAATCTGAAGGAGGGGGGCGGGAGGTGGGGGATCTGCAGATGGTGGTGGAGGAAACTCCATCCCTAAAGCATGAGTGAGTCGGCGCATGTACTCTATCTGCTCCTGATGCTGCTGCTGCCACCGACTTGCCTGCTCCTCGTACAGCTGCTGCTGGCGTCGACGCTCCTCCTCATGCTGCTGACGCATCTGCTCCTGCTCCTGTCGGAGACTCTCTATCTGTGCAGTCTGAGATCGCAACTGATCCTCATACTGTGTAGTAGAAGAAGATACACGAGCTCCTCTCAAGCTGGACGCCGACATCGTAGCACTGCCATAATAATCTCCGGGAGTCAGTCGAGAGCCGATACCAACTACCCGACCCTTCTCGAAGGCATACTGGGTGGCCTGCATCCATGCCGCTTCATCAAACTGATGGGCAGTGGTTTGATCTGATGACTCGGCCTGACTCTCAGGTCGGGCCTGTGACGCTGCGGCCTCATATGACTCCTATAGTTGAAATTTAAAATGAAAATTGTGAATATATTATATGCAATTAATTTTTAAACTTGAAAAAAAATAATACTATCCACGATGTGATGCTGACGATCACCTCTGAGCTCCCCAGTAGCAGGATCACTATACATCCTCCGATATACGTCGTACTCTGTAATATCGGGGTGCTCGACAGCCTATAAGAATAAAAAATAAACTGTTAATATTTACAGTTATATAAAATATTTATAAATAATGTACGTACCAGATGTTGTCTATGAGTACTGAAAGAACGACTCCCAGCTCGATGAGTCACCTCCTGTCTCCCCCGATTCTGCCTCCCCACTGATGATCTCCTCTGAAAGGCACCACTCAACCAGTGCGCACATAATCCATCCCATACATGGGATGAAATGTACTCTGGTCGGTGTGCTCTACATGACTCCTCAAAATCTGACACTCCTGCTTTCTTCATCGCAGCTTTTCTTAAATTGTGAAAACACTGACGAAGGTGATCACGCATGGCCACCTCCCATGCCTCGTGGATGGCGTCACGCATGGTATCCTCGATCGGATACCATAAACCCTACAAATAAATCAAAATATCAAGTTAGAAATGAAATAATTTTCAAAATAAAAATTATTTATTTACGTACGTACCAACCAATGGCCGAACATGGCCTGCTGCACATCAATGGGAATCTGCTCCCATGTGGTCCACGGCTGAGAGAAATAGTTGTGCAAAATAGCGCTGCCCTGTCCGACTGCTATATGCGGAAAACTGAAAAAAATAATAAACATTTATTATGTAAATAGATTAATGAAATCTTATTCAAATGCACAGGTTATCACACCTCCGGGTGCGCGGATCAAACCCAAGACGTGGATGTCGCTCGGGGACGGGGTCAGGAATCATCAATCGTGCAAGACCGCGCCCCCTCCGCGTACTCCCTGGAGCGCCTGCAGGCTGAGGGTCATCTGCCAGCAACTCATCCGCATCGAAAGGCAGGTCAGCATCCGCCAACTCACGAAATGTGGCCTCGTCCATCTGAAACAGAAAATGTTAATGTTAGCAAATAATTGATAATTACTATTATATATACATATATACATATTATGATTGTATATAAATACCATGGAATGCTATCAGTGTTCATCTTAATCATCATCTTCATATATGTCAATGTCATCTTCATATTCCTCCTCAACATCATCGATATCCATTCGAGTTACAGTTGCTTCATCTCTTACCATTTCAAATTCATATGTGACATCATTAACATCATCGTCATCACCGACTCTTAAATGTGGGGTGTCGTCATCGATACTCATGTCTCTTTGTAAAAAAGATTGATTTTGAGTACTCTCTTGAAAAACTTCAATTCTTTGCACATCAGTGAAAGCACATTCACTTTGACTAAACTGATTGTCTCGAATTTTGATTTTTATTACACTCCACCAATCAGCCAATTCTCTTGATGTTGCACAGTACTTCGCGTAATAAACTTGATATTCCTGTTGCGCCAATAAGAATTGTTCATTTACTGCGAGAACACTTTTACATTTAATATCGATGATTCCATGAGTCGGAAGAACACGCACGCCTCTCTCTGTATCCAACCACCGACATTTGAACATGGTTATGTAATGTTGTCCAAGATAACAGAGTTCAATGATTTCATCAAGTATGCCATAAAAGTCAACTTCATTTTCTCGATGATGAGATCCTCTCAAGCTAACTCCACTGTTCATTGTTTTTTTCGATTCCCCATATGCATGTGTGTGGAATCGAAATCCATTCACCACATATGCATTATAAGTTTTAACAAGTTTCGAAGGTGGGTTACTCAATACACACAGTCGTTTGTCAATTTTATCAGCATGTCGAGACACCTGAAAATTTGTGAAATAATTATCAATATAGTAAACTATACATTGAATGAGTTGCTAAAAGATAAAGAATTTATGTTACCAGTTTTTGAAACTACTGAGAGAAATTTTTCAGTCGACATTCTTCGAGAGCAGCTGCTGTAATTTGTGGAATTTGTTTCTTGATATGATTATCATACAACCTATAAAAACCAAAGTTATTTATTGTAACATAAATGATAGAATAAGTGATATAAACACTTACAGTACAACTGATGTCATCTCTTCACAGTTGAGTAGAACATACGTATGAGCTCTCTGATGTTCATCATCTGAAAGCCAGCGTTCATAAACTCCACCAAAACCAAGCTCTGACTGGTTGAAAACAGATAATTGATTTTCGATTTCATCAATATTCCTCTCGTTCCGTCCCATTCAGTTGTGTTTTGAAGGATACTCAGATTCAAAATAATGGGAGCAGAAAAAAGATATTTCCTCTTGCAAATAAGCTTCTGCAATAGATCCTTCAACAGATAATTTGTTACGTACTTTTCTTTTCAATTTTGGCATGCATCTTTCAAATGGGTACATCCATCGAAACTGTACCGGACCTCCACATTTGGCTTCATATGGCAAATGTAACATCAAATGTTCCATTGAGTCGAAGAAAGACGGCGGAAATATTTTTTCCAGTTTACATATAATTACAACAACATCTTTTTCAAGTTTTCCTAGAGCATCATAATCTTCCGTTGCCACACAAATTTCCAGAAAAAAAAAGGGACATGTCAGTTATGGAATCCCAAATCACAGAATTCAACAGACCTCTTAATCCAATGGGTAGAAGTCTCTCCATTATAACATGACAATCATGACTTTTTAATCCAGTAATATGACCATTCTTTACACATCTACCCAAATTGGAAGCACAGCCATCTGGAAGTCTCAAATCTGCAATCCACTGACAAAATAATAAACGGTTTTCTTTAGACAATGTATAAGCTACTTTTGGTTTCAGTAACCTTTCTGTTCTGACATTCTCAAAGAGTGCCAATTCTGGACGCCTGAAAATTTGGGCTAGATCTAAACGTGCATTTACATTGTCTTTGCTCTTTCCTGGCGTATCCAAAATTGTATGAAACAAATTATCAAAACAGTTCTTCTCAATATGCATGACATCCAACATGTGGCAGACCAACAAATCAGACCAATATGGCAAATCCCAAAATATGCTACGTTTAATCCAATTGTGTTCTTTCCCAAATCCATAAATTTTCTGTTGGATTATTGTGGGACCAAAAGTGATGGGAGGTAATGAAAATACAACTGATTTTAACTCCGCACCTGATAGCATTTTTGGAGGTCCATCCATTTCAACTGTTCCTTTTCTGAAATGAGATCTGTTTCTGTGAAAAGGATGATCAGCTGGAAGAAATCTGCGATGACAGTCAAAATAACAAGGTTTCTTTCCATGAATGAGCATAAATGCTTTGTTCTCTCCCATACAGTAAGGACATGATTTCTGACCATGTGTACTCCAGCCAGATAACATCCCATAAGCCGGGAAGTCACTTATTGTCCACATCAATGCTGCTCTCAGTATGAAATTCTGTTTCGTTGCAACATCATATGTACTGACACCAGTACTCCACAATAAATTTAATTCATCAATCAATGGCTTCAAATAATCATCAATATTTTTCTTCGGATTTCCTGGAATTAGTAAAGTCAAAAAGATATATGGCTCCTTCATCAACATCCATGGAGGTAAATTGTACGGAGTTAAAAAAATAGGCCAACATGAATATTGACTACCATAAGATCCAAACGGACAGAAACCATCAGTGGAAAGGCCCAGTCGAACATTTCTAGCTTCTAAAGCAAAGGATGGATGCACTCTATCAAAATGTTTCCATGAATCACCATCGGCTGGATGATTCAAGCTTTTATCGGTTGAAATATTCTCTTTATGCCATGACATCATTGTCGTTGTATTCTTAGACATGAATAAACGCTGAAGTCTGGATGTAAGCGGAAAATATCTCAACTGTTTTACAGGAATCAAACCAGACTTCCCGTGTTGTCCTTCTTTATATCTCAGTTGCCCACATGTGGGACAACTATCCAACGACTCATTTTCCCCAGAATATAAAATGTAGTCATTTGAACATGCATGAATCTTCTGACAAGTAAGTCCCAAATTTCGAACCAGCCTCTTACATTCATAGTAATTTGCAGGTAAAACATTTCCTTCGGGTAACAGTGTTTCCAGCAAAGAAAATATCTGGTCAAAACAGGTGTTTGACATTCCGTTATCTGATTTGATAGCCATAAATTTTGCAACTGCTTCTAATTTGCTCATCTTGCAGCCAGGATATAATGCATCCTCAGCAGACTTCAACAACTCATAAAAATCAGACGGTACCAACTCAGGATTTGAAGCTATATCAGCCGGAGTTTCTGTATGTTGAACAGATGAACCTGCAACATCATGTACTAAATCTTGAAACTGGGATGGATCCGGAATCAAGTTGGTATCACCTGCTCTGGAACTACGTTCACTGTGTTGATACCAAAAAACATAATCTGCTTGAAAACCAAAACGCAAGAGATGTTCCCCCACATTGTCAAACGTGTCAAACGTTCTCAATGCACATTTTCTACAAGGGCATTTTATTTTTTTCCTTCTGAAACAAATTCTGGATTTGATGCCGCAAATGATAAAAAAATCTCCACACCCTCTATATATACTATATTTAAACCAGAACCATTTGGATTTCTACGTTGATTTATCCATATGCAGTCATCTAATAATGACTGTTGACGACCTCGTTGTTCCATATTTTTCTATAAAATATAAAAGCATTACTGATTTTGAATAATTTGTTAGAAAAAACACTCAAGCAAGGATTGAATATATTGAGAATAAAGCAAAACTTGTTACAAATATTGATAATTTTAATATTATATTGATTTTTTATTTTTTTTAATAATACTAATATAATTTTTTCATAAATATTAATTATATAATAATAACATTATTACATTATTAGTATATTTTATTATTAATATTAAAATAATATAATTTTCTATATTATATACAATTCTCCTTTCATCTGTGTGTTTAACATTCTGTCTCCACATGTAATATTGACATTCACTTTCACCTCTCCGTTGGCGAGTAGGTTGATAATTTTGAAAAAGAATGCCAATATTAAATGTGGAGACAGAAAACAAACAGAAAAAAAGAGAGTTGTATATAATATAGAAAATTATATTATTTTAGTATTAATAATACAATATAAAAATAATGTAATAATGTAATTATTCCTAATTATTACTAATTATTGGTAATTATTCATAATTATTACTAATTATTGGTAATTATTACTAATTATTACTAATTATTACTAATTATTCCTAATTATTAGTAATAATTGCTAATTATTACTAATTATTACTAATTATTGCTAATTATTACTAATTATTGCTAATTATTGCTAATTATTGCTAATTATTGCTAATTATTGCTAATTATTGGCAATTATTGCTAATTATTGGCAATTATTGGTAATTATTGGCAATTATTGGTAATTATTGGTAAGTATTGTTAATTATTGGTAATTATTACTAATTATTGTTAATTATTACTAATTATTGTTAATTATTACTAATTATTACTAATTATTGGTAATTATTGGTAATTCTTGGTAATTATTGGTAATTATTGGTAATTATTGGTAATTAATACTAATTATTGGTAATTAATACTAATTATTGGTAATTAATAATAATTATTACTAATTATTGGTAATTAATACTAATTATTCCTAATTAATACTAATTATTCCTAATTATTCCTAATTAATCCTAATTAATACTAATTATTCCTAATTATTACTAATTATTACTAATTATTACTAATTATTACTAATTATTACTAATTATTGGTAATTATTACTAATTATTGGTAATTATTACTAATTATTCCTAAATATTGCTAATTATTTCTAATTATTGCTAATTATTCCTAATTATTGCTAATTATTACTAATTATTCCTAATTATTAGTAATTATTGCTAATTATTACTAATTATTGCTAATTGTAACTAATTATTGCTAATTATTACTAATTATTTCTAATTATTGCTAATTATTACTAATTATTGCTAATTATTGCTAATTATTGGTAATTATTGGTAATTATTGGTAATTATTGGTAATTATTGGTAATTATTGGTAATTATTGGTAATTATTTGTAATTATTTGTAATTATTGGTAATTATTGGTAATTATTGGTAATTATTGGTAATTATTGGTAATTATTGGTAATTATTGGTAATTAATGGTAATTATTGGTAATTATTGGTAATTATTCCTAATTATTCCTAATTATTCCTAATTATTCCTAATTATTCCTAATTATTCCTAATTATTCCCAATTATTCCTAATTATTCCTAATTATTCCTAATTATTACTAATTATTCCTAATTATTCCTAATTATTCCTAATTATTCCTAATTATTACTAATTATTACTAATTATTCCTAATTATTCCTAATTAGTACTAATTATTACTAATTATTACTAATTATTACTAATTATTACTAATTATTACTAATTATTCCTAATTATTACTAATTATTCCTAATTATTACTAATTATTCCTAATTATTACTAATTATTATTAATTATTGGTAATTATTGGTAATTATTACTAATTATTGTTAATTATTGGTAATTATTCCAAATTATTGGTAATTATTACTAATTATTGCTAATTATTACTACTTATTGGTAATTATTACTAATTATTGGTAATTATTACTACTTATTGGTAATTATTACGAATTATTGGTAATTATTACTAATTATAGATAATTATTACTAATTATTACTAATTATTGGTAATTATTACGAATTATTACGAATTATTCTTAATTATTGATAATTATTGATAATTGTTCCTAATTATTATTAATTAAATGAATAATTATCAATAATTAGAAATAATTACCAATAATTACGAATAATAACATTATTAATATATATTATTATTAATATTAAAATAATATAATTTTCTAATTTATATACAATTCCCCTTTCATCTGTGCGTTTTCTATCTCCACATACAAATAATACATGTGAAGACAGCAAACACACAGATGAAAAAAGAATTGTATATATATAAAAAATTATATTATTTTAATATTAATAATAAAATAAACTAATAATGTAATAATGTTATTATTCCGAATTATTGGTATTTATTACTACTTATTAATATTTATTCTTAATTATTAAAAATTATTACTAATTATTCCTAATTACCATTAACTATAAACAATACTAATAATTTAAATTTATTAAGTAATAAAACAATGCAAACATAATTAAATTACAACTAATTAATAATAATTATACTAATAAAAAATTAAAAATAAATTAAAAATTAAAATAAACATAAATACCTTGAAAATTGATCTGCTCTAATCGTTCTTCAAAACTTTAGTATCAGCTCTGGAGAAAAAAATTAAACCGGAGAAAAACTGATCTCTAGAAATATAATTTTGAGAGAAGGAGAAGATAAGGAATGAGAATGAAAAGAAAAAAACGGATGGAGGTATTTATAGGTTAGATTATTTACGACGGGCCCATTTGCGACGGGTATCCCGTCACAAATAGTATTATTTGCGACGATGCCCGTCGCAAATACCTTAGACAACATTTATTACGGTCAACCGGTAAATAGTTATTTGCGACGGGTCCCGTCGCAAATAACCACCTGCCGACATACTATTTGCGACGGGGGAATATTCCCGTCGCAAATACCTTTTACCGCCGCCGATTTTTTGCGACGGGAATATTCCCCCGTCGCAAATAAGTTTCCCGCAATTTGGCGCGCAAATCGCGCCAGTCCTTCTGCGACGGGGAAAGCTGTCCCGTCGCAAAAGGCTACTTATTTGCGACTGGCAAATAACCCCATCGCAAATAAGTTTTTCACGGGACTATATGCGACGGGATTTAATCCCGTCGCAAATAACCCGTCGCAAATTCCCTTTTTCCCGTAGTGATATATAACATTTATTATAATTTAATAATTTCATGGTATAATATTGTATTATTAGTAATTTTAAATCATATAATAAAATAAAATTTACCATAAAATATCATTAATGTCAATTTAGACATTATTCATGTAAAATTAATTTAAAAATAAAAATTTAGTTATGGAATTATTTTATATTATGTTCACATATGGGTAAAATGATATTTCAATCTATAAATATAATTGAACAGTATAATTAATTCAATTTATTTAACTATTATTATTTTTAGTATGAGTTATTTTATTTTTTATTTTTAAATAATTATTTTATTTGAATTTATTAATCCTGTTATGTAAATAATTCATCTCTAAAAAATAAATATAAATTATTATGATAAAGAAACTCACTTAACTTTCAAAATAATATATATAATCGATCTAATGTTGTTTTTGTCTCTATCCAAAATCATTAAACATATTAAAAGTAAGAGAAGTATATTTTTTGTCTTTTTCATTACTTAAATTATTATATGGGTAATATTCCAGATAAATTAGAATGGAATTTCTATATTTCATAAAAATATATGGAAAATATCTAAATAAAATCATTAAATAAAATTAAAATAATATTTTAGGATCCTTTTCCCACTTATCATTCCAGTTTAATTCTATAGTAAATCCATTTTTACCTTTACCACCGATATTAATTTTAACTTCATTAACTATTCAATTTTTTTCAAAAATTATGGTAACTTAATTAGAAATCGTAAATTATTATTATTACCATCATTGAATCCATTTTTACAAAATCAATTTAAATATATAGGAAAAATTCAATTAGAATTATTTACGTAGACGTGACGAGAAAGTGGGGTTTTAAAGTCAAAATGATCAAAATTTTTGGAAGCTTCTATGTCTAAATTCAAAATAAAAATGAATGAATTGGAATAAATTGTACTAATATATGTATAATTGAACTAATTATACTTTTAATTATTTAATTTAAAATTCATTATTTTTCACTATTTATCAAAAATAAAACATCTCAGAAAAATCCCAAGCTATCACTTAATGATAATTTTTATATTTCGATTATGAAAATGTAGTTTTTTAAAATTAATTTTATGCAAGTATTAAAAATTAATTTTAAATTCTTTCCACAAATTGAGAAAAAACCTTCCATTAGAAAAAATATAGGTTTTTTAGAAAATAATAATTTTCCTTTTTAAAGTATTATTATTTTATTAATAATAAATAGATAAATAATAATCATGTGAAAATTATATAATCTAATAAGATAGTTAACCATATTCATACCCACTATTCTAATGTATAGGTGATAACAATTATATTATATAATAATATTAATAGTATATTGGTGTTCAGTAAAACATTGTATTGCATGTAACACAATAAATTGAAGAAACTATTTATTGCATCTAATGCAATATTAAATTGGTATTGAATGTAATTAAATATATTGAAGTTATTTCAGAACTTCAAGGAAAAAAATCCACTTAGCCTTGAGGTCGAGTTCTCAATGTAGCTCATAGGTAGAGCCTTTACAATATCCAAGACTCCAATTAGAATGAATATATCTAAACATTAGGATCTAAATAAAAAATTATAGTAGAATATAGATAATGAGTTTATATTCCCATGTACTTCACAAAGGGGTTCACCGGTCCTCTTCACCAAGAATAAGGATGGGTCAATTCACCTATTAATTGATTATTGTGAGCTGAAAGAATGATAGTAAGGAATAAGTATTCAATTTAATGGATTTTTGAGTTTTTTATCAGTTATGTGCATACAATTATTTCTCTATGGTGGATCTTTAGTCTAGATATTACCAAGTAAAGGTCAAGAAGGGGGTTATCCCAAAGAGTACATTCCATAATTATAGTAACTACTAGTTCATAGCAATGAAATTTATACTCACTAATTCTCCAATAAAATTAATGGACTGAATAAATATAGTATTTTGGGATTACCTAAATAAAAATTATAGCCTTTATAGATGATATTATTATCTACTCCAAAAGTAAGTAGGAAATTTATAAGTATATAAACATTGCACTGAAGCATTTATTGAAGGAAAAGATATATAGAAACTATAGTAAATGTGTGTTTTGGTTGGAGAAAGTAACTTTATTAGGGAATTTCATCACCAAAAAATGGATATCTGTGGATTTATAAAAATTAGAGGCAAACGAAGGATAGAACAAACCACTATATGTGATGGAAATTCGTAGTTTCCTTAGATTAAATGTGTAATATCATCAATTTTTAAGTAACATCACAAAAATTTCTATCTCACTTACCAATATTACATGAAAAAATGAATGCGATGAATGATTTAAAGAGATGAATATGTGGCTAATCACTGAATTTGTGTTCATATTACCCACCTATGGGGAAGGATTTATGATCTAGAGTATTTCATATAAAAAGGGATGTGGTTGTTTACTCATAAAATATGACAAAGTGATATCATATTCTACCAACAAATTAAATATTAGTGGGAAGAATTACCCAAAAAAAATTTAGAATTGGTTATAATGAACATCATGTTGAAATTTTGGAGGCATTACCTTTATTGGGGGAAGGGTGACATATATAAAAATCATAAAAGTCTAACATATATATTCACAAAAAAATTATCTCAATATATACCAATAAAGGCTATTATATCTGATCATGTACTAGGATGGTAAACAAAGTGGAAGATGCTCTATGTAGAAAGGATCCTACAACCCTATCCATGATGAGTATTGAATGTTATCCTATATTATTGGACATGAAAATGATGGATATTGGAATAAACAACGTTCATAATCCTACCTTTTTCCAATAAATTCTCAACCATCTATTCTTGAGAGGATTGAGGAGGACCAAAATGATGATGAGTTACTACAAAAAAATGTAGCGAATATTCCCAAGTTCAACATTACTGGAGATGGATTAATAGGTTTTAAAACCTAAATATGTGTCCCGTAAAAAATAGAAAATAAGATATAATTTCATGATGATGCATATAGATCATTATTCTATATTCATCAAGGAAGTAATAATATGTGTAGAGATTAGACGAAAATCATTATGTGGGGTAACATGAACATGTAGATTTCTGTGTTTGTTAGTCAATGCTTGTTATGAAAACAAGTTATGGTGGAATTAAGTATGTCAAAATTTATGATGAAACTATTTACCCAAACCATATGGATATGAGAAAAAACAAAAAAATTATTCCATCAAAGGTATCCATAGGAAACCCAAAGGAAATAACATCTTATTAGTGGTAGTTGATAACCTTACCAAGTTATCACATTTCATTGCTATCAAGAAAGATTTATCTCTTGAAAAATATACCATTATATACATAATGTAGTGGAAAGACTGCATGGATTTCCACTATATGACATATTTGATCATGATCCGAGGTTTACATTGAGGTTTTTGAGAATCCCTCATCAATTGTTGGATAGAGAATTGAGGATCAATATTTCTTATCACCCTCAGATTAATTTTTAGTCTTAAATGAAACATCAAACACTGGAGGATTTGAGGATATATTGTTTAATGTATTCCCCACCATATTGGGACTAAAACTTCCATAGTAGAGTGATGTAACAAGAATAGTTTCCATTATATCATTCAAATAGATCCTTAGGATTCCCTATATTGGATGAGGAGTCAAACTCTAAAATTTTGGGACAATGTATGAGATAAGAAACTAATGGGACCTAATATTATCTGTGAAATGAAAGATAAGGTTGAAAACATTAAAAATCATATTGAGTCTATATAAATTCGATAAAAAATATATGTGGAAAACCATATATGGAATGTAGAGTTTGAGGTTAGTGATAAAATGTTCAACCATGTTTTACCATGTAATAAATTCATAATGTTTGGGAAGAAGGGAAATCATAGTCCTAAATACATATTCCTTTATGAATGAGTTCATAAAAGGAGTTCCCTATCGAATAACACTCCCACCTAACCTATATCAAGTGCATGATATGTTCCGTATATCTCTATGAAGGAAGTACATACCGTATCCCCCACATTTACTAAATCTAGAGGTGGTACCATTGTAGAATGATATTTCATATAAGGATCATCTAATGAATATTTCAGATCATGAATAAAGTTTTCAATGAACCAAGAAAACTAACATGGTAAAGGTGTCATGACATAGCCATAATTTTGAAGAAGTCACATGCGATCTTGAAGAATTGATGAAAACAACGTACCCTCATCTGCTGTAATGAACAAGTGGAATTTTTATGAAGGTATTTCTGAAGGGGGAATACTGTAATGAATTGAAAATTTATAAATGAAATTCATTTTTATTTAGTTAGTTCCTTATTAGGAATTGAATTTATAAAAAAAAAAATTCAATAATGTGCTTATTTTAAACCCCTATTTGACCTTTTAAATTTAAAATATCATTAAGCATCATAACCAATGATTATATTTCCATTGTATAGTTAGAATTATGATTATTATATTAAGGGTTATGATAAAGTCCTTTTGACATAGAAAAAGGAAGTGATGAACTTTACAAACTAGATTGTGTGCTAGTAAGTATTTTTTTCAAACCTTTAAGGGAGATAGAGTCACTAAGATTTTCCCATAAACAATCCTATGTTTAGATTCAATAACTAACAAAAGAGATAAATCTTCTATTTGAAAAGTTCATGCTCATCGAGATCACAACCCAATCAATTCTTGCTAAACCACCCTAAGAAAATATCACCATCACACACCTTAATCTCAGGGAATATGATTGTGTAATAATAAATAATGTATCAATACCCCAATATTATTATTTTTTATATTTTTATTTTTAATAAAACATTGATTATATTTTTCCTTTTTATTGTTAATAAATAATATGTTTTATAAAACATTGATTTTCATGTGATGAAAAACAAATTGTATTTTTGGGAAATATATCGTAATAATCAAGAAACACTTTTTTTGAACTCATTATTTTTTGAAATAAATGATATTTTAGAAAAATATTATTATTAATTAATATTAATTAAATATAAATGATAATATAAGTTAATGAATTAAAATGTAATTGTTATAACAATTAAAAAAAGCTGTTATTATCAAAAAACTAATATTTCTCAATAAATGATTATTTTTATTTAAAAGTTTATATTATCATAATTAGAGAATTATTTAGATAAAATAAATATTATTTTTGAAACCAACTTTTTGAAATTATTGAATGGTGATTTTTCATAATTTTCTATGACTGTCTAATTTTCAGGTAAAAATTATATATAATATAAATATATGATATGTATTATAACATCTTAATGACCCAAAAGTGATTTAATATATTCTATTAAAGTTATCCACAACAAAATATATATTTCCCATATAAAATAATGTTATTTTATGTGATTAGATTAATTTTTTAAACCCTTAATGAATCCCCTAACACCTATATTATATTTTATATTATTAAAATCAATTCATTATGAACATGAAACACTTCCACAACACCAAGAGTATTATTTTAATGCTTTTTATTGTTATACATGTAAAATAATGAAAACCAATCCTCTTTGGAAGAAAAACTTGGAATAAACTTTTGGAATTTCTGTGGTTTTTATTACATTATCATATAGTTTCCAAAACATTTGTTTGTAAATTAATAAAAAATTATCCTCTCATTTTAAATATAAATCCAAAGAAACTCCCATCAATATTCACTCAAAACTCTTGTAGGATGAATTTAATCTTCCATTATTTATCAATATTCTTCACAAGGTTCCAAAAATCTCTTATGAAATTCTAACAAGCATTAAGAAGAACCATTTTATTTGACCCAAGGATGTTATAGGATGGTAATGTATTTTGGTTTGTGTTTTTTTTCAATACACATTGGGTTAATCAAGGAGTTTGGAAACATAGTGATCTTACAGTAGAGTATGAAATTAGTGTTGAAGAAGGAATTGATTCTCGGTGTTTTCCAAATTTTTGGACCACAAAATCAAGAGTCTGTTTTTAGAAAAGGAAGGATTTAAGATATGAATTAAATAGAATATATAATTTAAATAGAAGTTTGAAAATCAGATAGGATGTACATCGAACAGTGATGATAATAGGTAGATGGAATATTTCCGCATAGCAGTACTATGCCGACTGTAAATCACAGTACGTAGACTGCGTAGGGGAAATGCTTTTGAGATGAATATGGTCCACTAGACATTCAAAGTTCATGAGAGAAAAATAGTAAATGGGATGCCACATTGCTTATAAATATGAGGAGGTAACTTTTGGATATGTGAAAGGATTCATTCACAGAAGAAATCAGCCACCGCGAAGGAACAAAGATGCTACACGGACCACGAAAGGAGTACTATTCATGGGAGGATCCGAGTTTGTGGTGAAGGTTATACCACATCAATTATTTGAGGAAATATGGATATCAATATTTTTGGATCTATTTTCTATATATGAACCTCTAAGACCGTTATTACATAGAAAGTTTTTCATTATAAATCATATTCATGATGGGAAGACAATTGGATTTGTTTGAAAGTGGTCACTGGGAGTTCGTGAAGGAGAAGAGTTTCACGAGTTGGATTCCATGAAAGGGGATGGAGTTTGTGGGAATGGTTCATGACATAGTTTTTTGGGTCACTATTTCCCATAAAGGAAGAAGGATCTGCAGAGAAGAGGCGGTCTGTGGGACTTCCAGAGGTATATGGAGGTGGTACGGAGAGGTAGTACGTGGAGGATCTACGAGGAGGCAATATGAAGAGGTGGTACATGGAGGTGGTATGTGTAGGGGGAACATAGAGGTAGTACATAGAGTTGGGGATAGTCCATGGAGTAGTGATGGTCCATGGAATATGTGATTCGTGAAGTTCACATACTAGGTGTTGCAACACATTTCATAGTAGAAGCATTCCAGTTCATAAAGAAACAGTTCAGGAAGTAACAGTGCATGAAAAAGTTGATTAAATCAATTTATAAATGTGGGAATTCAACATTGCATCTACATATAGTTTATTATGTGTGATTTAATGAAGATTAATGGACCTATGTTTAAATAAACTATGTTCAGATTCCTCCCTAGATAGTGAGCAAGGGGGTCAATGGAAGTGTTCTGCGGGAGACCGAGAGATATACCTAAAATATTATAAATGTCGTGTGCTTGGAACAAATTTATTGTGTCTAAAAATTTGTACTCCAAAAATAGTGAACATTAATGGATTTATTTATTCCCAATACACTATCATAGTACTGTCATTGGACAAGCCCTTAGTGGTGAACCGTGCAAAATTGCTATGTCGACTCATTACATGAAATTGTTATTTTACATATCTTTCTCATCGGGACGGTTTAACAGGTTACTTCAAATATGGTAATAATATCCATCACTTTTCAAGAAAAGTTTTACACCTTAATTAATCCCCACTCTCAGGGTGTTCTGGGGTCCTTCACCTATAAAGGTAATAGATCATATTTTTCTCATTTTTATTCAAGAATCTTTTTTAATTTATGCCTTTTGTTTTCAAAATTTTCATGTCGGGATATATTTTAACATATCCGTATTATAATAATTATATTTTTTATGTGATGATTTTACATTTTAAATCTCATTTAAACATTTCACGAATCCATATGTACCCCCATTATGCTATCGAAATCATCATATGATTTTTTTCAAAACATTTTTATAGTGAATACCCATTAAAATTTCCACTAAATGGTTTTATCCATGTTATACATATCCTTCAGTGATTTAGGAATTCCATTTCTGTAAATCAAAATCCTTAATATTGTGGTTAAAAGTGATGAATAACATCCTTATATTGTATGATCTTTGTGGCCCATTTATGCATGTACATGTTATGAATTTAGTGGGTGGACCCGAAATCATATATACCTCCAATGCATTGGGTAATGATTTTACCTCATTCGAATCCATAAATGGTGTGTTGGAGGTTATCCTAAGCATATTATGTTATGTTTTCTTGGTGGGTATCCTTGACATAAGTTTTTGATTTTTTGATTTATGTTGTTTCCACATTCCTATATTTCCATTATGTTATCACGTAATATCGTGCCTCATTATTTAAGATTATAACTCTCATCCCTCTTATGTTACCTTGATATTACCTTGTCTCACATGTACAACCTTAAATCGTGATAATATTTGTTTATTCCCTTACTAGGATTTATAGATCACCCATTTCTTATGTACATCTGCTCGTTATCTCTTGAAATTTGGAAAGATACAAGGAATTTAATGGAAAAATTTACTTTTTTTAAATAATAATAATGTTATATCCATGTTTCATGTTAATGTTCTATGCATCCAGTTTCCCAATGAAACTGGGCCCCATAATATTTTGGGGTTGTATTATGTGTATATTTATGAAATAAATCAGAATTTAAGGTGTAATAAAATTATATTTGTCATAGCTATAGTATTGATGTCAATAATGTCCAAGGAGCTATAATACCTATGTGAAATTTTAGACTACTATGGTATGCACTATCAATCAATTGGATTTTTTATACTATTTTTTAGTATGGGTTGATAAAATTTAGGCAAATTTCAGGTAATGAATTATGATACACCATTATTACATGATATTTATCAAGATACCATAGAGAATTAGAATTTTGTACACTTATTTCAAATATATTTGACCTGTTCTATTTTGGATAAATTAAAGTTCTTCTAGTTTTTTGATCACGAGTCTATCTTTATTCAGGAAACCCTTGATGGTGGGGATATCATTGAATTTTGGTCTATATATTATTATTATTACCTCTAAATTCATGGTCTATTTGTGGTTCCTACTAGCATTAGGAAGTAAGTTAGTAGATAATGTCAATCATCCAAATGGGTTGTTTATATTGGAATTTTGAATATATATCATGACATTCATAGATATTTTTTTCTTAACATGAAATATAAAATCACTATGTTTCAATCTAGGTGTTTCAATTTCATGCAGGTGAAAGAGGAATACTATTAGCAAAATCATGTATTACAAAAACTACCTATTCCTGTATGAAAATGGGATGAGATCACAGTGGATTTCATGGATAACTTTCCTTGATCACTATGAGACTGAGATATAGTGTGAGTGACTATTTTCCATCTAAATAGGAAAAATAATTTTTTTTATATTCAAGAATATTTTTTTGTAGAGGATTTTAGTATGTTATATTTCCAATAAATCATGAAGCTTCATAGGGTACTAGTGAGTATTGTTTTTAATCAAAATGAGGGGTTTATATATTGGTTTTATCAAGGGTTGTAAGTGGATCTCTATACTCAGGTAAAATTGAGTGTAGCACACTATCCCATAGACCGCTGGTCAGTCCAAGTAGAAATTCTATATTCTAAATGATATGTTATGAGATAATATTCATGAATTTTGTGGCTCATGGAGGGATCAAATTTTTCTTATAATGTTTCCTTATAAAAAAAAAATATCGTGTTTCTCTTTAGATGGATCCTTTCAAGGCCCTCTATGGATGGATTTTCCATTATCTACTATATTAGACTAAAATAGGTTAATCAACCTGTAAGAATCCAGGTTTTTAGAACAGGTCAAAATCCTGAACCTGTTTGATTTTTTGACTTGTTTTTGAGAAAAAATGGGAAAATTTGGAAAATTATGGAATTTTCTAGATTACACATCATGTACCTTCTATACACACCATGTAATTTTGACAGTGTGTGAAGGCCAGACATGGTGTGTATGGATTTTTTCTGGGTAGAATGTTTTATCAAGAAAATGGCGTTTACCATGTGTACACGCCGTTTGTGGGTTAGTGTTACTATCTGTGGGCTAGCTAAGTACTGTCGTGTGATGACCGTGTAAAAAATTCATACTACACGACATGTAGTGTTTCTTGACATGCCTTGTATTCTCCTTTCCATGTACCGGATGAGTTCTACCCATGTATCGACATGTGTGCCATGTTCATGCCCTGTGGCCACCTCCACTTAAGTCGGAGTAAAGACAGGGCCACTAAACGTCGTGTAGTCCTTTATACATGCCGTGTATTTTAATTTTTATTCGCTTAAATGAAAGTACGCCGCATCTTATTTTAGAAAACTTATTTTTCTTCCAAAACTACAGAATAGTCTCATTCCAAAATCCCAAAGAACATACCATGCCCTAGATTCTCCATTCGGAGTCCATTATTCAATCCGTAAGTGACCGCGGGATCACAATAGAGAGGTTAAACCCATTCAATATGTTCCATTCTTGATCCATTTCCTCGCACGTTTTAGTTTCTATATGACTGGAATTTTCAGGAATTGACGAAAGCATAGATCTATGAAGATAGACTGTGAATTGGAGCTTGATATCAGACATCCCTATATCTACGAGTCTCCGGTATGCGGTGCATACCTTCTTTCATGTTTTTGAAGACTTTTAGGTGGGATGACTTTTGGAGGGGTTTTCAGGTATTTCTTGCGAGACCCTTTTTATCTTCTATTACATATTCAATTTCTTATTAGACATATGGGATGCCTTTGGGTATGCTCTTTTTCCTGTTTTTCTTAAGCAGGGATGGGTGAGGGGTCTTTTCTCATTTGGGGAATTTTGGCCAGGGTTGCTAAATGGAATAAATTGATTTCATGTTTGGTTAAACTGCTATGTTTAATTCGTTAGGTTAGGATATGAATTGATAGAGGTTTCCAAGACCTTGGTGCTGGTATGGGATAGAGCATAGCTAGTGTAATTGAACTGTTTAGTTTTTTTTCTAATTAAAGTATTTATTTTGATTAAATATATGTCATATATGATACTGCATATGCTATAACCTTCGGGTTGTGTTGGGCGTGGGCCAGATATTTTTGAGTGGTGCTGATCACAGGTTGGGCTTGGCCTGGTTTACATTGGTTGGTTCAGACCATGAGATTGGGAATCATGGACATCGGCTTGAGGTAGTGGACTATTAGGTTGGGAATGGACCATGTTACTTTGATGGTGAGACTGTTAGAATTGAGAGGCATGGTTGCAGGGACACGAGGTGTCAGAGGTGTTGTGTCTTGGGAACTATTTTGCAGATTACCGCTCACCCAGAACATTGAGTAGTGTGCACATAGAGAGACTCTGTGATGAGGTGGTTTTGACCACTCATGTGGGTAGATGCAACCATTAGTTTCAGTTTAGGTACTATTGGATTGGGGGTGCTTGTTGTAAGAAGAAACATTGAAGGTGAAGAGATTTTAGGGGATAGCGCTGAGACTATTAGGTTGGCGGAAGAGCCTCTCCGTGATTTGAGGGAAGACATCACTGACCCCCGATTACTTATTTGAGGGAAGACATTGCTGTCCCCCCTGCTACTTATTTGAGGACATATATCACTGTTCCTCCGGGTCACTACTCTTTGGGCGTGCCATCAGGACATAGGTTCTTGAGACACGTGGTGTCAGGGGGCACGTGGTGTCGGGTTACAGAACAGAGATTCCGGTGTTGGCCGAAGTAGGTGACACTCCATTGTGGCTGCTAATTACTAGTGGAGTTTGTGTTTGTGTGTTCATGACACTGTTCAATGTTTTCCTCATAATTGCATGCCTATTTAAAAACTTATATTAGGTATGCACTGTTGGGTAGTATCCTACTGAGATTTGTCTCACACCCTGCATGGTCCCTTTGGGACGCTGGATTTACATGCATAGAAGAGGTCAACTTCAGGAGGTGAACTGCATTAGCTATTGCATGGAGATTGTAGGGACTTTGAGTTCTTGTCTAGATGAAGTTTACATTGCTTTTCTTTCTTTCATGTATTAGCATGTTTTCATGGTTTATGGTAGCTAATGGTGGATAGCCATTGGAACCTCTTTACGTATTGACTTTCTATGGATGCATGATTTGTCTATTCTAGTATTTGTTACAAGTGGTTCAACAAGTTTTTCTGTTTATATTCCACTACTGTTGTTTATATTTATTGCTTCCACTATTTATTATTATTGATTTTTCTTCTGCTATGCGGGTCTCGTTCGAGTTTGAAGAGTCTTCTAATTTTATATTATGCTCGAATTAGTACCACTATTATACTCAGAGTGGGTATAGCATCCCCACTATACCTATAATACCCTTGCTTCTAGTTGGTTGCCTTTAGTGATCAGGGAGGTGCACCTAAGGTAGTAACACCCAACCTGTTTAGCATTGTTCGAGTTGCTGCTCAGGTCTGGGTCATTACAATGTGGTATAAGAGGAGTTCATGACAAGGATTTAGTAGCAGTGTTTTCTGGCTACTAATGAGATTGAGACTTCTCTTTTTATTTCTGCTGGTTTTACTATTTCGAAGATGGTAGAACTGAGATAAGATATTACTATAACTGGGTTTCTAGAATGTTCTTGGGTGCCTACAGCCCTATGTATGAGGGATGGACCAAGTTACCTTATGTGGGAATTGTGTTTTTCTTTTTTCTTAAATTAAAGTTTATATGACTTCCACCTCGGTGGCTCACTTGGTGTATAATATTATAGATTCTGATATGTGACCCTTGACCCAGTACGATAAGGGAGAATTGGACCTTGGCCTAGTATGGAACGACGTTATTTCTTGGCTTTTGATAGGAACATTTTAGGGTATTTAAATTTCATAACGACACGTATTCTTTGTGAAGTAATAATTCCATGTGAATAATATCAATTTCCATGATTTGTATGCTTTGTAATGTGAATAGGTGAAATTCCATATAGAATTGATTGTTTATTGCAATGTGTTATTCCGTGATTTATATATTTGTAAAATTGCATGTGGAAACATATTGGGTCTGGCTCTTATAAGAGCAGGAAAGTACTATGGTAGAAGAGATTTTGATCATCAGGATTGGGTGAATCAGTTGTTGGTATGAGGAAACGTTGGTTGTCAGGACGGGCATGACCTGAGGTACTTTTGATACATGTCTCTATTGAGGGAGGGTAAGGAGGCCATGAGGCTGGGAAGCTATGGGAATGGGTTGCATTGGGGGAGAATATGGGTAGTAGTTATTTGCTTCCTTGTACTTATTTTCTTATCTGTATGAATATATTGTTATATATATAAAAGGGATTCCTGAGTGTTTATGGTATTCAACGGGTTCCTTTTTGATGACTGAGATGGACAGTCAGAAAGGCGATGGTACTGTGCCGCAGGAGCAGGATCAGATTCATGATGTGGTGGAGGCAGTGCATGAGCCATAGGTATAGGCTTAGGGATAGGAACAGGTCCATGATCTAGTGTAGGGGGGAAAACAACCGGGTTTGGTAGCATTCACACCTTGGCTCAACGAGAATCTCTGAGCTATCCTGCTAAGTGACTTGTAAGTGATCAAAAGAGGTGCACATGGTCCATAAAAATATATGGAATATCTTACGCAGGAGTTCCAATCACAACACCCACCACTTTTTTACATTGAGGGAGGTCGGTAGGTGGCTAATAAATTGATAGAGATCTTGAAGATGATCTTGGAGCTACTCGAGATGCCTCCAGGGAAGAGGGTCAAGATGGCGACATACATGCTGAGAGGACCGGAAAAGCACTAGTGGGATGTGCAGGTCCATGATTGTAGGCATGAGGGACTAGCATGTAAAGACTTTGAGGACACGTTCATCGTGAACTATTACCCAGAGACACTGAGGGCTGCGAGATCTCGGTGAGTCTGACGCTCATAGAGGAGGGTAACAAGAGTGATAATCCCCAGGTTGGCCGAGCGACGACTTTAGGTGTTGGTGATGATAAAAGGAAGCGAGGATAGGATGAGTTCTAGCAGGGCAGTCAGGACAAGGACTTAGCTTGACCACCTCATAAAAGTTCATTAGTGGTTTTCTTTAAGTGTGGGTAGCAAAGAAATGTTCAGACTTAGTGTGATAGGTCTCCAACGGAGTGTCAGTCATGTGGACAGGTCGAGCATCTGGAAAGGTTTTGCAAGAATCCTTCTCAAATAGCAGCAAGGCATGGACCATGACATACAATGGAATCTGAAGTTAGTACCGATTGAGTATCAGGAGAGGGTAGCTGAGTTTCAAC
This sequence comes from Viscum album, assembly GCA_963277665.1. NCBI lineage: Eukaryota > Viridiplantae > Streptophyta > Magnoliopsida > Santalales > Viscaceae > Viscum > Viscum album. The sequence goes on along the minus strand of OY728121.1, from coordinate 1,067,778,227 downwards.
TTCTCGCAGAGGACGTGAAAGAGATAGTGGGATCCAGCTAAGGGGTCAGTGGCCGGTGACTAGAGCAGCACTGCAAGGAGGTCAGGCATCAGGCAGCCGTACATTATGCCAGGTGCACACCATGTAGTTTCTAGGGGCTGAGCAGGCTGGTGAGTCGATGATGGTTAGAGGTACACAACGAGTGTGGCCATGACGTTCTTGGTTTCTTTTTGGCATGAACTATTGAGGAATGTCTGCTTTGAGTTCACGAGCCTCACAATATTTATGTGGAGTGACTAGATTCTAGTCAGTGGGATTGGCGCCATATCGGGTGCATGATATATTTATATATGTATGAGACGCATAGCATCAGGATCATTGAGGATTCATGGTACATGAGGTGCCTTGGGAGTCAGGGAATTGAGGATGTAGGTTACTTGAGGTTCCGTGGGCATTGGGACATCCAGGATGTGGGTTACTCAGGGTTTTAGGAACCATTTGATTTTGAAGATGTATGGGATGCATGACCTTGTGGAGGAGGACACTGATGTGGTGCATGATATTTTTGGGGTGTCAGAAATGAAAAGAGAGAACCAATGAGGTACATGGTTGATGATACATCATGAGAGGATTGTGAGTCTAGAAACATGTTAGTGAACCTTTGCTTGAATTGAGTTTTGTCAGGATGAGATAGAGTTAGGCAATTTCTAAGGTGGGGAGCCCCTCAAGGAATTTATCCAAAACCTTTTTAGACTGGGGTAGTCTAGGTTACATTGATTGGGGTGGTATGTTCGGTTCCATCTCTAGGTTTCGTATGATAGCTCAGGGATGAGCTATGATATGGTGGGGAGATTTTAAGAAACCGGGTTTTTAGAATGTGTCAAAATCCCAATGTTGTTTGATTTTTTGACATGTTTCTAAAAAAAATTGGGGAAATCAGGGGAATTCTGGAAATTTCTAGTTTACACGATGTGTACCTTCAGTACACATTGTCTACTTTTGACCGTATGTGAAGGCAAGACATGGTGTGTAGGCCTTTTGTACTGGTAGAAAGTTTTACTAAGAAAACGTCATGTACCATGTGTACACGCCGTGTGGGGGTTAGCGTGTACTATCTTTGGCCTGGCGAAGTACATGCCATGTGATAACCATATATGAACTTCCTATTACATGGCATGTAGTTTTTCCAGACACACTATGTATTCTCCTATCTGCGTACAGGCCGAGTTAGCCGTTTGTTGAACCATGTGGCATGTTCAAGCCCAGTGTCTACCTCCGCTTATGTCGGAGTATGGACAAGGCCACTACATGGCTTGTAGTCCTTTATACATTATGTGTATTTATATTTTTATTCTCTAAAATGAAAGAGTGTCGCGTCTTATTTTGGAAAAAATCATTTTCTTCCCCAACTTTGAAACAGTCCCGTTCCGAAATCCCAAAGAACATACCTTACCCTAGATTCTACATCAAGAGTCCATTCTTCAATACTTAGGTGGCTATGGGATCGCAACAGCGAGGCTAATCCCGTGCACCCTATTCCGTTCTTGATCCTTTTCCTCACATGTTGTGGTTTCCATCCTAGTGGAATTACTGAGAATTAACAGAAACATAGATCTACAAAGATCGAATTCTAATTGGCACTTGATATCGAATGTGCCTACATCTATGAGTCTTAGGTACATGATGCATACCTTCTTTCATGTTTTCGAAGACTTTTGGGTGGCGTGACCTTTGGTGCATTTTTGGTTATTTTGAGCGAGACCCTATTTTATCTCCTATTGCATATTCAATTGCTTATTAGACCAATGGCATGCCTCTGTGTATGCCCTTTTTCTTGTTTTTCTTGAGTGGGGTTGGGTGAGGGGTCATTGGTCATTTGGGGAATTTTGGATGGGGTTTCCAAAATGGCATAAATTGATCTCTTGTTTGATTAAACTGATGAGTTTTATTCTTTAAGTTATGATATGAATTATTAGAGGTTTTCAAGACCTTAGTCCTGGTATGGGACATTTCATAGGTAGTGAAATTCAACTTTGTAGTTTGTTATTCCAGTTTAAAGTGTTTCATTTGATTAAATATATAACATGTATGACATTTCATATACTGGAACCTTCGTGTTGTGTTGGGTGTGGCATGGATATTCTTTAATGGTGCTGATCACATGTTGGGCTTGGCCCGAGTTACATTGGGTGGTTCTGACCACGAGATAAGGCATCATGGACGTCGGCTTAGGGCAGTGGACTATCAGGTTGGGCGTCTCTCTCTTTACTTGGATGGCATGGCCGTCGTAATTGAGGGGCATGGTTGCAGGGACACGAGGTGTGAAAGGTGTAGTGGCTTGGGTACTATTATGGTGATTAACGCTCACCTGGAACATGGAGTAGTGTGAACAAAGAGAGACTCTGTGATGAGGTGGTTTTGACCACTCGTGTGGGTAGAGGTCCCCATTAGTTATAGTTTAGTTACAATTTAGTTTGGGGGTGATTTATGTAGGAATCCACATAGAAGGTGAGGATCCTTCAGGGGATAGCACTGAGAATATTGGGTTGGGGGTAGAGGCTCACCATTATTTGAGTGCAGACATCGCCATCCTCCAGTTACTTATTTGAGGACAGACATCCTTGTCCCTCCTGTTACTTATTTGATGATAGGCATTGATGTCCCTCTGGGTCACTACTCATTGGGCGTGCCTTCAGGATGTAGGTAAATGAGAAACGTGGTGTTAGGGGGAACGTGGTGCTAGGTTAAACAACAGAGATTCTAGCGTTGGCCGATGTAGGTGACACTCCTTGGTGGCTACTGAGCACCAGTGGATTTTTGTGTTTATTTGCGCATCGTACTATTCACTATTTTCCTTATAACTGCATGCCTACTTAAACACATATATTAGCTAGGCACCATTGGGTGGTATCCTACTGAGATTTATCTCACACCCTACAGGGGCCCTTCAGGATGCATGTAGACATTCTAGATTTACGTGAAGGAAAGAGGTCAGCTTTATGAGATGGAATACATTAGCTCTTTCATCGAGATGGTATGGACCTTGATGTCTTGACTAGCTGGGTTTTACTTTGGTTTTCTTTATTTCATGTATCAGTATGCTTTCTTGGTTTATGGTAGGTACCGTTGGTTAGCCATTAGAACCTCTTTATGTATTGACTTTCTATAGGCAGATTATTTGTCTATTCTAGTTGTCGTTACAAGTGGTTAAACATTCTATTGTGTTTACATTCCACTGTTGTTGTTTATAATTATTACTTCTATTGTTTTTTATTATTGATTTTGATTCCTCTATGGGGGTCTTTTTCGAGTATCGGAGTCTTATTATTTTATATTATTCTTGGACCAATACCATTATTTTCTTCCGAGAGGGTATAACCTCCCCGCAATACCTATAAGACCCTCACTGCTAGTTGGAAACCTTTGACGTTTGGGGATGTGCGTCTAAGGTAGTAACACCCAACACATTTAGCTCTTTTCAAGTGGATTCTCATGTCTGGATCATTACACATCCATCATTTTGTCTTGCATAGTACTATAGATGATGACTTAGGTATTGTTGATTGAAAAATAATCAATTACCGTGTAGAGTAACCAAAATACATATTATGATTACAAGAGATAACCCTTGTAATTTTAGGTTCATAATCATGTTTTCCATTTATTTTATTCAATATCAAATCATTGATTGATTGGAATTATATCAGAGATTATGCCTATATTCATTGACCCCTTTTAGATGTCGGAAAATATTGGAGAAAAAACTAACCAAATTAAATTGCCTTTTAAATTAAGTGAAATTCATAATATTTTCTTTGTTTCTAAACTTCATAAATACACACATGATCCAACACATGTGGTTTTATTCCATGATATTTACTTATAAGTTGATAGTCCCTCTCATCATTTATCTATCTATATCATCAATATAAGTGAAAAAAATCTAGGAAAAAATGTTATTCCTTTAGTATATTTGTCATGGAAACATTAGAGGTTGAATAATGTATCCGAGGAAAGGGAAGATGAGGTTAACGCCTATATTCCAAGATAATCTATTTAGGATTCATGTTGATGATTGTTGATGATGAGAAGGTTGTTGGTGGGGAGTTCATAATGAGTATAAACTTATGGGTTAGTTTTATTCTTTAATTTTCAGTCCATTTCATTATTTAACTTATGGAATATGTAGTTTAAAGGGAGTCATGGGACTATACAATGATGTTGGATTAAAGAAGAAATGGGGTTTGTTGTAGTATAATCATCAGGTAATCAATGGTGTCTGGTGTGGAATAATGGCTATTGGTGTAGCCACCAGGTACCTAGTGTCCTTTTACTAGGTACCAGATAGAATATTGGGTATTTTTTAAAAAATTAGCGTACTTTAGATATTCTAACTCAAAATATTAACCCTTAAAACCCTTTTATTTGTAATTACCTCTCATTTGTCACTATAAACTCTCTAAAATTTCTCTCACTTGACTCTTCTTCGACTCATGTAGATTATCATCCTTGGTTGATAAGATTCTTTGTGATCTAATGTACGAACAATCAAATAGTTGTTCTAAGGTTACGGTGTCATATCCTAGCATAGTTTTTCATATTATTTGGATATCATGTGTAATACCTAAATATTATATAATATAGGGTTCAAATATTTTTAATATAATTTGTTTGTTATTCAGTCAAGGGAGAAGCATGATCTTATTTTTTGTGATTTGAGGTAATAAAAACACTCTTGACTATGGTCGTTACTCTTTCTAAATGCTGTAACTGAAACCTAATATTTCTATATTTTTTGTCTCTCTGTTACTTTTGGTGGCGAGATATATCATTCCTCTGGGTATAAGGATTTGGTTTGACATAATATCTAGTAGGTGAAACCTCCTCTTATCTCATACGATTTAGTGGGATTGATAATAATGAAATGGGGTAGAGGAAACAAAAACATAATAAGGAATTTTATTTAATCAAACATGTTTAAAACTATTGTTTTAATATTATATTATTTATAATGAAGTACATGATTCATGTTATCATTTTATGTTTCATTTTTTCATTACATAAATTATACCTTGGATATTTAACATGAAAAACTATAACTTGTATAGTTTATTGGAATGTACTAGGATGGATTTAATTATTATTATCACATGCATGATGTATTGAAATGTTTAGATAGTTGATGGATTGTAGATATTATGTAATATGAATTTATGTAGGATTTTTACATTCTAGATGATAATACCTACGAAATTGTACAATATACCTTTGATATATACATGTGTTTTAATATGTTAATGGGAGAAATAATATGTGGATATTGTTGTAGATTTTGTTACTATTCCTCAATGAATGGATAATGGTTGGGTATGGGTATAGTAGACACCCATATATGTATGCAGATATATATATACATATACTATGTGATTGTAATTCTGATACCATAACATTTTTTTGGGATGAATACTGAGGTTCCTTCACTTTTTTTATGAAATGGGACACAATATAGGATAGGTAATGATATAGATTGAATCTTATTTATGGATATGGTTACTCTATTTTAATATAAATGTTCCTATGGTACCAACTCATATATCCAATGGTATCCATCAATATAAAAGTTCATTGGAATATAATTAATGGATATATCAAAGTAGGTATGGTTGGGTTCCTCTGTGACTTTTTGAAAACCTTTAAATTAACCATATTAATCATTAATATAATTAATTCTAGTACTTTCATAATATTTGACAATTTTTTATATGTTATATTAACTACTTAATTTATTTTTTTTCTACATGGACATAGTTTTATGATAGACTGGAAGGGGTTGGGTAGTGACCTATTATTGGATATGATGTACTCACATCCTACACATATAAACTCGGGATACATGTAAACCTTGTTTTATATGATCTAATCTAGCAGAATACACCAAATCAAATAATTTTGTATTAAACTCATTTTTTTATATTTTAATATAGGACTCATGGAAGAATATCATGGGTTGTCTATGAGTTCTGTTTTGAGATATCCTAGATGGTGGACTTCACTTACTACTCAGTAGCATCTTTTATTATCTTTAGTTATGTATATAAATATTAGGGTAATTACCTTTTGTAATTGGTTTGTATTGCGGTATTGGATTTCTCATTTATGGTGTCTAAATATAGTTTGAAGGTTTTCTATATTATCATAAAGATATACCATGTATGAATTGGTGAACATTTTCTTACTTTGGTATATGTGTTTTATTTCCCTAAAGACAAACACACAAAAATTCCTTTTTTGTTTTATGATAGGAATTGGTTTTATTTTATAAAAATATTATAGAGTTGATACCAATTCCCATAATTTATTATTCCATTCCTTGGTGTTTATGACCACATCAAATGACTGGGTTCCTTTTTGATCTATCCAACTTTTGGTATTTCACTTAATCCTCAACCACATATTTCAACCCATGCATAAATTCTACCACATATTGATTAACAGACATTATTTTGGAACTATATGTATTTTTCTGTAAACATTCTAAAACCAATATTTTCATGCTACTTGAATTAAAAATTTCATCAATTAGTTTTATATTTAATCAATATCAGTTCACATAATATCCATTTAAATGACGATCTATCTTTCTTCAAAATAAAATTTTAAATTCTTTTATCTTATTGTTATTATAAATAATTACCCCAATAAACTATTCCCCCATGTAATATATCTCATGGACACATAGAAAAACCACAATAAAATAACTTAATTCTGAAATATAATATATATTAATTTATTATCTATGTCGTCAATAAGAACAAAAAAAATGTAAGATAAATCTCCATAACCAAATTTGTAAAAATAAATAAATAAAAAAGGACCACCAATCCATGCTCAATTAAAAAAACATTAATGATAACACAAAAAATTACCCAAGATAAGTTTATTTATGATTTTAATAATGACCCTTACTCATATACATTGTATGGAACATTATTTTCACATAAATATATATAATAAAATAAGTATTAACTAGACCTTAGAATCCAAATCTATTATGTATGGGGATATTAACTATATATTATATGATACATTCAATAAATACCTAATAAATTTTCAATAATTCATAAAAATAATACAATAAAAACTTGGTAAACATATAACTACATGGTAAATCATGGGGATACGACTAATAGAAGTAAAGAGTAACGATATAACAGAATTAAAGGAAACATAGATGACACGAAATTCTGAATAAAAAAGTCACTGTAGTTAAGACAATCAATTATATCATAAAAATATAAACATATAAATATCTTGAAGCTTGAAATAGATATATGGAATAAAAAAAAGAAATCATACTCATAATTCTAGGATATATACCATTAAATGATAATAAAGTGTAATTTCGTCACTTACCATATACAATACATTGTATCTCATGATACATAAACATATCAAAATGTATTTGGGAACTATATAATTAAATTTTTGTTCATCACACAAAAATATTCCAATCCATATGTTTCATTCATCTAAATAATTTTATGGAAATGATTATACATAACAAAAATTATAACATTATTAAAACTTGAACAATTAAAGGGATTACATTTTCATACAATGAGTCATCACTTAAGATTCATTCAAATAAATTGAGGAAAAATAATGAAAAAATATTATAGGAAAAGAGAGGAAAATAACCCCAAAAAAATAAATGTTTTGTGCAATATGAATAAAAGAAATTATACAAATTATATAATATATTATACAAATAGAAGAGTAGAAAAAATATAAAGTTGGAAAATAATTAAATGTGAAGAAGTTCCCTTATACTAAGTCTCGAGTAACTCAAATGAAATTTTCTATTATACATATCTGAATTTTAATTGTTAATTATTTATCACAAACCATTTTTCATATACATATGACTTATTAGTAAATATCTATGGTCAATTATTATTTATTAATTATGTATTTGTATTGAAGTTATGTCCTTGAAATAAGTTCACACTAAGAGTCTTATAATTTCTTTGGTACTATATTCTCAGTATTTTTTATTTATACAAGAGTTCATAACCTATAGAAATTTTTTCTTAATGATTTCATAATGGTATCATAATTTTGAAATTTCTATTTTTTTTCCAAAAATGGTATTATTATGGTAAAAAATTTATTTCAGGTTTCATTTATTAGTGGAAATTTTATTAAATATAAAGAGTTATTTCATTAAATATTTATGTTTAGAATATACCATTCATTTAATTTTATCATAACATACATTCATCATAAATTCAATGTTTTACTTTTAATTATGTTTCATTAACCACCCATGAAGATGGTGATAATTATAGATTAGTCTCATTCATATTGATGGTTAAACCAATAATAGACTAAAGAAGCTAAATACAAATGATGGGTTAGAGGGAATTATTATTTTATTCCAATCAAAATATTAATTAATAATTAGTACATTAATTTTATCTTATTATAATGATAAATTGTATTTTTGATGAACAATAATAGAAAGGGTAATGAAATGTTAAGATAAAATTCCATTACCAATTATATGAAATCAACCTTTCACATGTAGGCTTATAAACCATACACTTATAGTGATATTTTGTCAGAAAAAGTTATCAAATTATGTATAATATTATTTTTATATATTATTTTATTATATTTGATAATGAAATTTGAATTTTTGGATTGATTTATATACGATAGTGGACCGGGACATTAATATGTGTAGTGAGTGAAATTATAAGGAACAAAGTGCACAATAATATTTCCAAATGTTATGAGAAAAAGTACACCATTTAGTGATCCATTATACTTCATTGTTCTCAAAATATAATAATTATAAGAATTTGATCAAATATTTGTTAGAAATATATACATAGTAATGTTACAAGTATCACATTCAAACATATTTCCCTATTTTTTTACCATATTTTACTTTTTTCAATAGAATTTTAATATTTTACCCCTTACATAATATATAAATACAGATTGAAAAAAATTAAAAATCATTTTATTAAAATAAATTCTTAAATAAACCACTTAATAAATTTTAAAAAAAGAGTTCTTAATTAAAAGATATTTGTTTACTAGTATAACCATTTTTTATTATTACTTCAAATTCCATTATTATTTATTCATATATTTTAATATTTTATTTATTATGATTAATATATAAATTTATCTACTAAATAATGGTTATTACAAATGGTTATATATTGGTTATATCAACCTATTACATATCCAATTTCCATATACCTAATGAACATATAATCAATGATTATCTACCAAAATACTATATTTCTTACTGTAACATTGTCCACCTAACATAAAATATATTCCCTCTGTAAATTCCCTAAAAAATAACTCATCTAATTTACTAATTTACTTCTCAAATATAAAATATCAATCAAATTTTATAACATTTTTTTATTGTTTTCATAGTGATTCTAGTCAGATTTATTCTTATTAGAGACTTTGAGACTCCCAAATTTTACATTTTGGCACTGATATTTAATTATTTATTTAATTTATATCATTAATTTTTTTATTTATGGTGAATAAAAAATTGATTTTTATAAATCATATAACAAAATAATACCATGATATTTTTATTGGGTAAAGGAAACCATAGTTCATTACATTATTACACCTTTTATAAATTTCACTTTTGAAATTTAAAATAATTATCATATTCTAGATATTGTTAGGGTATGTTATTTTAGTACATCATTATGTTCCCATGTCACATATTTATAATTCTTATTTATCTATATAAATTTTAATAATTAAGTTTCCCTCTATAGTAAAACACCATCTATTTGATCCATGACTATTTTCAATTTTCCCTCATATGAGAGGCCATTCCCCAGTTCAACTACCATTGAATTATTTAATTTTAAGGGTTTTGGTATGTAATTATTTATATGTGATAACTGGAATATATTAATAACTTGATATATGATTAGTGGAACTTTCATTCAATTGGCCACAATTATCTTATAATCAATAATTTCTTGGGGAAAATTTTTCTAGGGCCTTTTTTACCGTTATTTCAAACGATATTCCATTGATATATTATGAGAATACATTTTATATAACATAAAAACAAAATATGTTTTTTTTAATTATTATCAGTAGAGATATTTATTTTCATTAATATGTTATTGGAAAATTTTTATATTCTCTATTATTTCTTGTAAAATTATGGATCCTAAAAACCTTCATTTTCCCACTTCATCCCAACAAGTAAAGGTTTAGAACTATTCACTTATAGTGCTTCACATAGTTCCATTTTTATTGAATATTGAAAGCTATTATAATATTAGAATGTAACCAAAGTTTCAATCATGTATTATAACTTTTTAATGGCCCTTTCAGATTAACCCACCAAATTTGAGTATGACATGTTATATTAGAGTTTATTTTTAGTTAAATACCATTTTACTACTCTTAGAGAACTATTTGGAAAACCATAGGTCACAATAAGATATAATTTAATGTGGTTACTTGTATTCCCTATCAAGTTTTTTTATATATTTAATTATTTTAATGAAGTGAAAAATTATTTAAAGTAATAATGAAACCAATTTAATTTTTATAATTATCAAATACACCCAATATAGGAGTTTTTTATTTATAAATATTTTAGAGACCTACAACAAAATCAATAGTGATGTTATCTAATTTTCATGTTGTTATAGTTTGTGGTTTCATAATCCTCTTAGAATTATATCATTTCTCATTGACTTATTAGAAGACCAATCTTTGTAATTAAAACTATTGAATATCCATTTTCATGTTATATAAATGAAATTTCAATTAGAGTTATTTATAAATTTTTGGTTCTTCATAGGTGAATAAGGAAATATGTTTGTTGTGCCTCATAAAATATCCCCATATTTAATTCTAGAACCAAATTTATAAATAATTGTGTCCCTTAAAATATAAATAATCCCTTGTAAATACTTATCTCTTAAATATTTCCCACCCACTAATGTTATAAAATTGTAATTTATTAATCCTTGATATTGTACATGATGGATTGTTGAGAAATAATTTGGGAAAGGTAAAACAAATTCCCTATATTTATCATTTAAATGTAAATGATTTAGATATATTTAAAGATTTTTTATATTCAATTATATATCATGGATTAAGTAGCAAGATCCTTTCAACTGATAGAATTTTCCACAATATTATTCTTAATTATATGGTAATGTATTGAGAAATGATAATATTTGATTATATATAACCATATTTTTTTCCACATACCTAAAACCTTTCCTATAAATATATAATTTATTTTTTTATCAATATATATTTTATACATATGACTATACAAATAATTCCTTTAAATATTTAGAGTCAAAGTCATCACTGCTAACTCTATATCATACATGGTGTAATTATTCTCATGGATCTCCAATTTTTATGAGGTATAGGCTATCAATTTATCATTTTTATTAATATTCAACCCAGTCTGTTCTGTGAATTATATTTTTATAACAAAATAATTCTTTTATGAGTGTTTTGTAACTTAATGAATAGTGATTAGTGTTTTATTAATCACTTTTAGGCTCTCTTCAGTGTCATTTGGCTAAATAAATCTTTCTCCCAAACACTCTAAAATTGTTATTATTCCAAATAATCATGAGGTGTTTCTAAAAATAATTTTTGATGATACCCATATAACCCAAAATAAAACTATAGATAACTATCACATGATACACATACCTACTATTGTCTTCATACCATAAATATGATATAATTTTCAAGCTACATGACTTAGGGTACCATATTTTAAAACTATTTGGGATAATATTTTATAATAATTTCAAAAGATAATTAATCAATATGGATCAGGAATAGATAATTCCTACTCCTTTAAATTTATTTATAAAATAATAGAAGAGGATGTTTCATAGAAATATTGAAAATATATGTGTGTTGATACACCCTAGTATCCATGTCAAATAAGGGCATGAAATGTTTTGGAATCACCAAATACCACATCAAACTAGATTCCATCAGTTCCTTATTTGATAACACATATACCCCCCAAAATATTCCTCCTAATATACATTTCTTATTTAATTGGAACACATTATAAATTTGAACAAAATGATGAAAATATTATAGGAACCTCCAAGTTACATTTCATGTTCTATTATTCATATAATCTATGAAAATATTTGCTTTAGAATCAATATAAATAAAATTCCATCCAACGCATACAACAGAATTAATTACATTGATCATTTCCCAAATATCTACCTCAAATGATAATTCATTGCAAATAAAATAATCAAAACATCCCCTTATTAATCCATGATAAATTTTAAATATGCGTCTACATATTTATGGACATGGTGCACTTGACATCATAGTATAAACAATAAATATAATCAAACATATAATTAGTGAAATCCACTAAATATAATTTATTACCAAAGCCATTTTCTCCTACCAAATACTAAAAAAAGATGAAACATTTATAATTCAGAGATATAATTATTTATAAAACATATTTGTATTTGATATGCTTCATGAATATCTATGTGAATAGTGTTAATACCCACATTAAGTAAAGTGGGATGATTATTTAATACTTCTCAATTACTTTCCTTATATGTGAATTCCCCATATTTCAATTCCAATATGAGGAGGATGTTTTAAATCCATTAATTCTGGGTTAAATAATTGATAAATATTAGATGATCAAAAAATTCATCATTGAGTTAGAGAATTATGTCCATGAATTTCTATATATAATCTCATAATCTCACAATTAAACAACAATTGAAAAATACATGTTTCAAATTTTTAGAAGTCCTCAGGATATGTGGAAAATCCAAAACTAGTGATATACTTACCTTTTGCAGCAAACCATCTATAAGAATTCAATTTCTATAGTTCCAACTTATGGTAAATAATTTATATAGAACAATAATGTTATTTTGAACACACTAATCGATTTTGGAACATTCATGTTTTGGCTTTAATTTAATCTATGAAATTCCCTAGAATTATAATGCTCATTGGTTCATGGTGCGTAGACCATCATGTGTATATCATCTTTAACATAGTTATGAATTTTAAATATGATTCTATGGGGTAGTATTATAGATTACTCACAAAACCCTTTATTAAAATAATCAATAGCGCATTATCACATACTATGATGTACAATTATGAACTCTTGTAGGGGTCCATCAATGAATGTAGTGGTCCAATCATTTATGACATATGTTTTCTATACTATCCATTTCCTGAAATGAATGAACTGATGATATTATTATCTGATTATAATCTAAATATTTGATTATAGGTTAAGTTCATATTGATTAGGCATACTTGGAACAAATCAATTTCTGAGGAACTCTATATTCTCATCATGGGATATAAGAATATTCATTGAGAATTCAGTAAGAAGGGATTAATTTAATTTCCTTATATCCATAATTCATATTCCTCCCATTTTATAGGGTTTCATGTAATATTTCCATGAAATTGAGATCAATTTCCAATCATGAACACCCTCGATCAAGATGATGTTTTTGATCATGCATTTATTCTTCTTAATCACACTTCTAGGAAATTTCTACATAGAAAATGTATAGACAAACATAATGATGGTCACAAAATTTACCAAGAATATAATACCTACTATGTATGTTCTCTACTATTTTATGTTATACAATTGAGCTAAGAATTTATAATAAATTTTCTCTAAATATAAATTATTAACTCCCCCAAAACAAGGGCGGAACAAGGTATATAAAGGGAAGGCATCATCTTTTTACTCCAAGGGGCCAACCTAGTAAATTTTTCTTGGAATCAATTATCCCCGCTCTAAAAATAATGAATGGATAATTCCAGTTGATTTATTTATTCATGAATTTTTTATAATGACTATGAATTAAGTTGATGAATTTTATAGACTTTTATATGACTAAAAAAAGTGGAATATATGTTGAAAAAAATATATTTGAATGTTCATGAATGAATTCTTTAACATTAATTTTCTTATAAATTAAAGTGTATTCAATTTTAATGATAAATTTTCTCAAGTAGTTTTCTAATATTTCGAAGAGAAGGATTGAGAGAGGGTATAATTATCTAAAACCACTAGAACACTAAATGAAAACACCTAAAAATACATTGATGAGCATATGTATCCTATAACTTTTGAGTATGAAAGTAATCAGTTTGCTAATGATGTTGGGGAAATGATGTCTCTAAGGAAATTGAAGATTAATCTCATTTTTTGTCAAATCAAATGCCTTGAAAATTTCAAAATTTCAGGTAGAGTTTCCATAGTTAGCTATCTTTGTGAGAAAATTGGTGGAATCTAAGGTAATAAATAGAAATTTTTTAATGCTCTTACTAGGGGAAAATCCGAACTTATTATGTGAAACAAACAAACCAAAAATATTCCCAAAATTCAAGAACTTAATTTTACTAATGATTTTACGGACATTTTTTTCCAATGGTAATCATTCTAAATACCCTTATTTCAATTTAAATATATTTTTAATGAATCATAGAAATAATATTAGAGTTTATCCTATGAGTCATTGAATCATTAAGAAAAAATTGTCTCACAACACTTGTATGTTCAACTTGTAGTATGTCCCAATAAATTGCAAATAACTTGTTACTAAACCAATATGGACCTAACACAGTGTTCATGTTATGATAGAATAATGAATAATTTATTTTTTACATTATATTAGAATGGGATGGTTCCCGGTTTTGATGATCTTAAATGAAGGAAGAGATTTCATAAGTCAAATATGGGCTTGTGTCAATCCCCTCTCCACTATAAAGACCTCAGAATTAATTTACCACAATGGTGGAGATATAATTCTCATAGGTAAATAAAAAATCATTTATACAAATGGAATTAATTCTCCTCCTCATCCATTTCTCCTTATTATGTAATTGGAAACTTTTTTATTCCTATCACAATCCTAAATCCAACTTTTATTGTATTTATTATTGATCACTCTTTACTTTAGACTTAGTAGGAAATCAATCTTACTATGATGCTATAACTTTTCTTTCATAGGAACATTGTGGTTTAGATTATTATGTTAAAAATAAGCTATCTCTTCCCCAATAGACTTTATTCCATCATCTAATGTGGATAAGGATGCCTTTCTCAATTCCCTCAAGAGATGATTTACCTTTTTATGCATTCTATAATTAATTGTAGTTGGGTGAAAAAACAATATGTCTTCCACAAATTAATTATAATTTACCTATATCCAATAATTTCAAACCATGAGTTTTTAAATTTGAATGGAAAAAGGGGTAACATACAACCAATAATATAGGAATAAATTATAATATAATTATGGTCAAATTTGGATATATTAATTTTGAACTAAGATAAATCGACAACTAAAATATTATCACTAATATTATATAAACACCAATCTTGATTTCTCAACTACTTACAAGTTATAGTATCAGCTCTATGTGGATTAATCACCCATGATAATTACCTCATTAAGATTCTATATATCAATTAAATAACCAAAATTAATGAGGGGAAATCATAGTGGGGTTAAAACCAATCTTATACTCATGCTCCAAATTTTTTCTGAAGTCACAAAATATGACCAAAATCTAATTTACAACTTCTTACATATGGAATATATTTCTCTATATCTCCCTTATCTTAATATATGAGGTATAAGAATAGATTAATATTGGAGTGAGATAAATATTATTAAAAATAATGGTGAAAAAGATATTTGGAAATCACTATGAGTGAAAGATAAATTTAACACTTGTGTTCTTAGGAACCCACAAGGTATCCATTGCACCATCATGGATATTCTTGGACCCAAATGAATAACCCAGAGAACCATAATAGAATTCTCTCCAATTTTTGAACTTTATCATGTTTCTGTTATTCCTACCATTAGGTGAATATTTATTTCATAAAAATGTCTCAGGGATTTGGGGTAGAATCATTTTCAATTTCAGGATTGTTCCCAAACATTTTCTTCATTATTTTGAGGAGATTCTACCACTTGTCTTGTGGAAATCATTCTTTTCTACCTTTATGGATGCATTCTTCCATTTTTATATTCCTTTACTTCCATGTTTTCTTGATATTATAATTCTCTACATGGATATAATTTTTCTCAATAATTTGATATTGTTAAACCTTATCAAAATAATAACCTCTTTCAAGGGGATTTAATTCATCATTATCATGCTCCCAAAAATTTACACTTATGGAGTTTAATTTTTTTTCTAGTTATTTCTTCTTATGAATGTGAGATCTCAAGAGTCTTTCTACAGGAAGATTTTTTTATGGATAACTGAGTGAAGGGTTCCTCCTATTCTAGTTTGGATTTCATATTATAACTTTTAGACTAAATCCTTTAAAGGTATGTGAACTCTTTAGAAACTAGGCTGGGAGTTTGACTAACCATGCCTTTTTCTGGTGAAGATTCCACAATGGTATTGATCCCCGCAACTACCACGTCACTGAGTGTCTCCAAAAAATCATGTATCATTTTATTTCCTACCAATATTTAGAAATCCACAATAGGGGAATTACAAAACACATTAGTGGTCTCTATCATAGTGTCCATTAGTCTTGTACTTACATATGATTTGGGAAATAAATTAGTTAAAACCTTGTTAGGTGAAACATCCCCCATGATAGTGATCCCTTACAGTACCTATGCCCTAGGTGTCTTAGTGGTTTCATGTATTTTTTATTTTCCATCAATCAAATCACATCCTCCATAGGGTCATTATCTAGGAAAATAGTTGACTTCATTATATTGTTTACATGAATTGTTCTCTCATAGGGATTGGTTGATATATATGTTATATCTATTATGGACCTCAAAAAATATCCACATTAATCTCATTTGTATTAATGATAAATGGATTGAGTTATATCACCACAATACTAGGAATATCTTGAATGATATTAGAGATAGTGGTTGAGGTAGGGGTATTTTCTTTCCCTTTACCCCTATCAAGACTCCTCCAATTTGTAAAATCAGTATGGCCTCTAATTATTAATATGATTTAGACATTGATTCTTCTTTATTTTGGGGATTCATTCTCAATAAATTAAATTCCATAATCAAATTGGGTCACCATTCATATTTATTATCAACAACGATGCATTACGACATGGTTGTGAGGACCACCTCTTCAAACATTATTGTTATTGAATCCACTTCCACCAGTACACTTGAAATGTTCCCAAATAATGGGATCATGGTTTCCATATCAAATATGATTGGTATTCAAACTATAAAATCAATATCCTAGAGGAACTAAGGAGGAAAATACAGTGAATTGAGCATGATAATAAGGATCTATACTATAGTATAAAAGTTTCTCACCATCCAAGAATCAAAATTGTGATCACATTACTGAATCTAGAGTATCATATGTTTCACTGAAACATGTCTTTTATTATAATATCTCTTATTAAAGTCACTATAGGGGAAAATTATTTGTTAATAACACCTACCCATCATAGCCATTTTATACTTATTGATACTCTTTCCACCAAAATTCTATTAGTAAGATCAAACAATTTCCATAATTTATCATCTTTAAAAGAATTTAACATAACAAAAATTGAGAATATACAAAACATGAAACCATTCTTCAATTTCCTCCTAATTTTTAGAAACATGGGATACCCACCCCTTATTAATCACATTCCCATGATAGGAAACCTTGAAATTCACAAAATGGAGGGTTATAACTGATTTTATAATGTCAATAAAAATATTTGTGGAGATCATCACTCGAGGATCGATGTTGTCAAGATACCTAATCAAAAAAATATTATAAGATCCTTTTATACCTAATGATATCTATTTGATACATTTAATTATCAATTATCATTCCATTTAGATAGATGACTATATGATAGTGTAATTTATTTCAAAATAGAAATTTGTGGTAAAAGGTCCCTGACTTCCTAAATATTTCTTCTATTATGTTACACGAGGTTCAAAGTGATGAATGGTTCTCCAAATTCTTAAACTATGTGTGAGTAAAATGTAATTAATTACAATAGTAATTTATATATAATATAGAAGAAGATTCATCATAATAAAACATCAATGGAGTTTTTTTATAGATTGGTAAAACACTCAATCAACATATTTTTGCATAAAAAATACGAATCATTTCATTGGATGATACCTCAAATGAATGGAATTTTTGAATTTGAAAATATAGAAGTTGAAGGTGGTTTGTATCTATCAAAAAAATATTTCCTAGTAATATGAATCCATGGGAATAATTTATGTTTATTTCAATATAGACATATAGTACAACAATAATAGCAGATTTCAACAAACTATGTCAATTTTCCTATAAATGGTTGATATCTCAAATGAGTTAACATTGCAAATGGATACAAAAAATAAATTATATATAAGTATAATATATTTATAAAAAAAAAATTTCATCTTAATTTAAAATTTTAGGAACTAATTTTTTTTAACAGGGAACACAGGATTGAAATTACTCTAGTGGAAACTCATGTTTCAATTATGTCATATCTAGAATGAGTACCATATTTTTGTTCATTATGAAAAAAACACATGTATTATAAAACATGTCATTATGTGGGTTTAGGTACACTACAAAACACCAATCTTTATATCTCTTAAAACATAATATATTATTTCTTAGTCTTTCTTTTCATCAATCATCCCAACTGTCACGACCCGTCCCAGGCCCCCCCCCCATCACGACTCCCCAAGCCCGCCTCCAACATTCCAGGGAATGGTGACTAGCACTGAGTAGGCATATCACTAACATGGGAGTCATTTCCTATGTACCTGTACACAATCACAAATGTCCAAGACCACAAATTCTGAAATGAAAAAATCCACTAAGGAAAAAAAATGCATGCATGCAACTAAACCCATCCAACAGGGTACAACAGAAAGTAAAGTGCGAAAATTAAACTAGGACAGAATACAAGCCCATGAAAAACAAGAGTCTGCAAACAACAAATTCCATCCTGTAAGAACAAAGAAGTACTAGGACTACTGCTCATAGCCGTAGTAACTCCTTGTCCTGTAATGAATTCAGAAAGTTCTGTCTTGTCCTAGTCTTCCCTGGACTTTGTCAGAAGGCCGCTCGTCTACCCAAGACATGACACGTGTGGGAAAAACCCATACATGGTGAGTATATCAATACTTAGTAGAGGACTTCTAAAACTACAAATAAATATACAAAGTAACAGCACGATCATCTCTGCATAGTATATATCTACTAAACATATAACTAGAGAAAAACATCCATATACACTCGAAACCCAAACCCGTAGTCTACAGAAAAATAACATGATTTTATACTCATGCTATGGGTTCGGTAGGAAGATTCCATGAAGAATTCGTCTTGGAGAATGCAGTCGACGATTTTAATAGCTCTATTGATGTCTGTTCTTGAATTAACATAAATTAGAAAAACACATGAGAGATAGATACACTCATTCTAGGAGAACACACTCCTGAGTGTTGAAAGATCACAATACACAGACGAGGATCACATCTAGGGCCTTGGAGGATTCTGTGACTCATCCAGATTCACCTACTAAGTATAGGATCGATGTCCTATAGGGTTGGTCACATCAATACCTTAATCTACCTAGGGTCCAGAATGGATAGAGAATCTTGCTCTGGGACTCTCAGCGGGATACCTGACTCTATCTCGGTAAGTCTTACTGAAGGGATCATACTCTTATGGATGGAAATGAGACCTAACCTTCAGAGGAAAAAGAAAAAAAAGGAACTAACCCAAAAGAAACCTATCCAAGTTATAGTGTAAAAGAGGATCAATCCATGTTCCATGATATACATGGCGTGTAGAAGAGTCACACGCCCTATCTCTCAACCCCGGGAACTACCCTTGTAAAATGGACTGAGTCAAAAGAATATGTTGTGTTTAAGGGAGAACGCACATGGCGTGTAGGAAGGAAAAAATACAGTGTCCGAGTAATCGAGTTTCCTTCCATGTACGCAGCCATGTTCCCATACACGGCTTCAACCCATGTGGGCCATAACATGTTACTATTACACGAGGTAACCTGCATTTCTGTCCTGGTCTAGATGTGTGGTGGAATACACGGTCATGTAATCCACCCTGTGTCCGTGTATCCCCTTGATACATGTCGCGTCCTACGTAGCCACCCCTGCCATGCTGCGTAGGGTCTACACATCGTGTTGCGAAGCAGTATAGTTGATTCTGTGTCAGTGTACATCCCAAAATACATGATGAGTTTTGGGGAAGGTATCATATGCTGTGTCCCAATGGTCACATGCCATGTGATACCATCTGGTCTCCCAAAACCCTACCTTCCATAGAGATGGTCCCACACGACATGTTCTTTGGGTTACACGTCGTGTTCTATGGGAATT
Organism: Viscum album; assembly: GCA_963277665.1. Lineage (NCBI taxonomy): Eukaryota > Viridiplantae > Streptophyta > Magnoliopsida > Santalales > Viscaceae > Viscum > Viscum album. The sequence goes on along the minus strand of OY728121.1, from coordinate 1,067,757,801 downwards.
TCACGAATCGCTGGTTCTTCACCATCGTGCCTCCTATGATTCCAGTTCCTTGATCAGGTGATTTGATTTCCAAAAAACTCAAGCGTTTAGGTCACCCCAAAACCCTGAATCTTATTCCACTAGTTCCGACCCTCCGATTTTCCACAGAAACACCTTATGATCCACCCACACAAAGAATGCTTGAAAAACGAGAACTCCCGAACCATGACGATTCGTTGGTCGTCATCACTATCACACCTCTATTAAATCTTCTGGAATTTGGATATCCAGTTTAGGATCATTGCACTGATTAACGAGTGCACAACGATTAATCATTCGTATCCCCATGAATAACATGAAGAACTTGGGGAAGAGGGAGGAAGAAATCCAATTAAAAAATTGGAACGAACCTATACTATCATTCGTCATGGCATTAATCTACTCCCTTTAGAAGGATTAAACGTGGTAAATTAAAAGCATAAAACATGGAATAATAAATTCCCCAGGAACGAACCCGATGAATCCCTCCCTCAAGAATGATAATGCATGGATCAACTAGTTTGTGGGTTGATCCACATTCGTCGTGGAATTAATGAATGGAAAATAACAACAACTTAGAATAGAACCCCTACCTCGAGTAGGGATTTATCGCTGAGAAAGGGTTCATCCTACCTTTGTTTCCAAGATCCTTCACCTACATCAGTGTATTGATTCACACTTTTGATTCATCATCGTTTGTTATAGAGAGTTCTCTTCAAAGCTCCAAGAACTCTCTAGAGTTTCTCTCAGTCTTCTTCCAATGACAAAGATTTTATTAAACCATTAAAAAGAGGGAACACGTTTTAGTATTCTGTCACACTGAATTGATGTCATTATGATATAGCATTAATGAGTCAGTGTTACTATTTAAGAGTTATTATGATGTGTCATTAATTATCTAAAAATCTTCCCCATCATTGCACTACAACAAATGTTTCCAAATAAAAAAAATAAACTTTCAAATTTATTTTATTTTATTTTATTTTACTAAAAATGTCTTAAAAATAAATTTTTCCCTTGACATGCACCGGTCAAGGATAGGTCCATTCTTATGTAATGTTTTCATCCCAGGACCAACAGTGCCCTCAAATTTCTAATCCGAGAATCTGTCTGGAAACTTCCATAACTAGACACAAACGCCGACTCACTTAACATAAAAAGAGTTCAAACAACCATTTCGGGCTAACCAGGCCTCAAAATGGCATGTGGTCTCCACACATCATCTCAAAAATAATTCCATATAATATTCCAACTAAGAAATAATACATGGAAAATCTCAGACATTACATTATCCCCACCTTGGGGATTTGCGTCACCTAAAATCCAAAACAAGGGCTACTAAACAAGATTTGGGTAATGGGAAAAGATATGAACCTCCCACTCCCATGTTCTCTTCTGAAGGTTCCCATGCTTCCACTAGATGCACACCAAGGGAATAAATTTCCCATAGAGGATCCTCTCCTACCGATCCTTGATCTCCACCTAGTACTCATAAAAGTTCTCTCCATCCTCATTGTGTTGCTCACCTCAGTCGATGATGTGTGAGGGGGTCATGCACGTACCTCCTCAGATACAACATGTGGAATAAAACATGTACCTAGTGCCACTGTGGCAGTAGAGCTATGTGATTCGTAACCTCTCCAACTCTATGTAGTATCTGAAAAGGGCTGCTGAACATTGGGGACAATTTTACGCCCCAGACAAATCACTGCAACCCTCCTCAAGGTGAGACCCAAAGGAAGACATGGTATCCTTCCTCGAACTCCCAAGGACACCATCACTAATCAGCATAAGACCTTCGCCGGATTTGTGAAGTCTTCATCCACTCTTGTATGATCAACAACTTCTCAGTTCCAGTTGACACGAACTCTAGACCCATGATTGCTGAATCGCCGGGGTCGGTCCAACAAAGTGATGACTAGAAGGGTATCCCATATAAGGCCTTGAATGGTGCCATGCCAATGGCGGAGTGGTAGCTATTATTGTATGAAAACTCCACCAGTGGTAAGTGGTCCTCTCAACCGTGAGAAAATTCCAAGATACATTCCCGCAACATATCTTCTAGAACCTGAATGGTCCTCTCCATATGACCGTGAATCTGGGCATGGAATGTTGTTCTCAAGCGTAGTTAAGTCCCAAAACCCCCTATATTTCCTTCTACAATCGAGATGTGAAATGAACATCGTGATATGAGACTATCATTAAAGGCACACCCTGAAGATGAACTATTTCTTGCACGTAGAGGCGTCTCATGATCTCTATGAAACATTTCTCCATGATAGCTAGGAATTGGTTCGACATGGTGAGTTGATCAATGATCAACAAGATGGAATCGTGTCTCTTGGACGTTCATGGTAAGCCTATAATGAAGTCCATTGATACCCTATCCCACTTCCACTCCAACACGTATATGGGTGAGGTAACCCTACTAAGCCTAGTGCATAACCTTCACCTATTGGCACATAAGGCATTGAGAAACAAATTCTGATACTACCTTCTTCATACCTGACCACCAGAACAGATGCTAGAGTTCCTAGTACATTTTCACCACTCCATGATGTGATGCTATGGTGGATGGGTGAAACTCCCTTAGAACCTCCTCCTAAAACTCCACGGGCATGACCATGCATCCTCTAGAAAGAAAAATGTGCTCCCCACCTTGAGAATATCCATTAGGAGCATGTCATGTGGATAATTGAGCACGTAAAGCCTCACAGTCGACATCCCGAAGTTGTGCCTCCCTAACTCGAAGTAAGAGTAGAGGGGTGAAAACCATCGACTGAAGGTAAGTTGCATCCTCTCTTTCCATGAAGGATAACTATAACAAGGACAATTTCTCCATCTCCTCACTCAAAAACTGTGAGATCAATCTCCTGCTAAGAGAATCTATCACCTTTTTCCCCTTCCCAGGACTATAGATGATCCTTAAAATGTAATCCGAGAAGAACTCTAGCCATCAACTCTACCTCTTATTTAAATCCTTCTATGAGGAGATGTATTTGAGGAACTTGTGGTCAGATTAGACAATAAACTGCTCACCCATATGGTATTTTACCCATACCTTCAATGAAAATACTACTGCTTCCAACTCAAGATCATGGGTCACATAGTTATTCTCATGTTGCATAAGTTGGTGCAAACCATAAGTAATCACCTCCTGTCTATGCATCAAGACATAGTGGAGCCCACTCCCAGATACGTCTTAGAAAACTACATACTAAACACCCTCTTATAGAAATCTCAAGATTAGTGCGCTCGTTGAACTCTGTCTCAACATCAAAAAATCCTATTGGAACTTCTCCGTCCATATGAAAGGATGCCCCTTTCGGGTCAACTCTGTCATCGGTGGTGATTTATGGGAGGAATCATAGATAAATCTCCGGTAGTATCCTTCCCATAAAGGAAACTACACACCTCTGTCACACTCCGAGGGGGCTCCCATGCGAATTCCACCTCGACCTTGGCCGGGTCCACTGCTACTCTATCTACTAAGATAACATTTTCCAGAAATTGTACGTCTTGTATCCAAAACTGGAACTTCAAGAGATTCCCATAATGATGGTGCTCTCAGAGTATGAGTGTATTTCATGTTCCTCCACTGACACCGAGTATAAAAGGATGTCATTAATGAAATCTCTACGAACTGGTCTAAATATGGATGGAAGTTCCAGTTCCTAAGTCCCATTAACACTACGGGGGAACTCGTCAAGCCAAAAGGAATCACTAATTACTCATAGTGACCGTAGAGGCATCTAAAATCCATCTTAGGTATATGATCATCCTGTACACAAAGCTAGTGATAACCTGACTTGAGGTCAGCCTTCGAGAACCAACATTCCCCTAAAGCTGATCGAAGAGGTCATCAATCCTTGGAAATGGATACATGTTCTTCACTGCCACCTGGTTCATCCACCGATAATCCATGCACAACGTCAAAATACCATCTACCTTCTTGGATAATTAAACTGGGGTTTCCCAGGGTGAAGCATTGGGACTTACAAAGAACTTACTCCATAGATCCTCTAAATGCACCCTCAGCTCGCGAAGCTTTGTGGGAGCCATCCGATACGCTAGTGAGGATATTGTCGCCATCCTGGCGTGTAATTAGATTCATAAGTCGATATTCTGATGGGGAGGTATCCCTGGAACATCTTTAGTAAAGGCGTCCTCATACTCCGCCACAACAACTAGGAACTTGAAGCTCACAACATCTTTTGATCCGAGGGTATGTCTAGCCAACTCATGAGTGATTGGCTGCACCCTCCTATGAAGGAGCCCATCCTATGCTGCCTTGGTATCCTTTTCACCTAAAATGGAAAGCTTTGTCCCATTACTGTGGACACACTTCAATGTTTTCCTAAATTAGTCAATCTAGTCATGTACCGAAGATAACCAATCCATACTGAGAATGACGTCGTAAGGCCTCAACGCTACCACAAAGAGGGTACAACTATAACTCTTACCTCCATGGGATATATCACACTATCCAAAAAGATGTGTGATCATTGAATCTCTTCCCGTAGGATTCTCCAATCGTCTGGGTCAAGTCAATAACTATACTAGAATCTCAAGGTTTTTCCCAAGACATGTGGTGAGGAAGGAATAACTAGAACCTATGTCAATAAGTACGGAATCTAAGGTTGAAAAAACACAGATCATTCCTCAGATCATCCATAGAGTCCATTGGTCATACGCCTCAACCACATGCAGATGTCCCCACCCCTATCCCCCTGCTCCCTGAGCCGGGTACAGACCTCCTTGGGGTGGTGGTGGGAGTAGATCAAAGAGTCTGCCACCACCTGGAGCTCTCCCTGCTCCTCTTCCACGTCCACTTCCAAGAAGGTCTGTCTTCTTCACTATTCACCTCTTTCTTGGTGGACCATCCACCACGTCCCTATCAACAAATAAAAAGTTTGTACAATCTCTTGCGATATGTCCCCTACGATTTCACGTGTATCATAACCTCTCCCTAGGCTGACTGGATCCATCCTGAGAGCCTTGGGCTATCGATCCTCGATCCTAGGTCCTCCTGTGATGTATCACACATCCCGAACCCTATGCCTGATGTCAGCTCCCTGCTGTCGAGGTTTCTGCACCGATCTGCATGACGCTGACTACCACTGGCTGTCTCTGCTCCACAAAGAATATCTCGATCACCAGGGCACACTCAGGCAATTAAGAATATGTTGAAATACATAGAGCCACGACACTATCTCGGATGTCCCACTCTTGACCTCGCTCAAAAATCCGAGCTATGAAGTACTGATCCCTGACCATATTCATCAAGTACATGGAAAGGTTGGTGAACCTCGATGAATAGTCGGTAACTGTCAAAATGCACTTCTTGAGCTGAAGAAGCTTTTGGATATGCACTTCTCTAAGGTTAACAAGAGATAACTCCTCCCTAAAGATTCACTAAAACTCCATCCATGAAAGTGTCTCCTCATCGTGAGTCTGTGTGGTCAAAATCCACTATCGTCCCACTGAACCCTAAATAAGGTTCAATCCTAGGATCACTATCTGGTCCACTAGTGTCCTCACTAGATGGAAAAATCTGGTCACCAACTCAATCCAGTCCCCAGGTACGTGAGGGTCAGGCTCTCATTGAAACATGAGGGGTCTTTGTCTCTGAAACTCATGGAGGGTGCTCAGCCTACGCTACTCATCTATCAGAGTTGTAGGTACCACATGATAGTCTTCTAGTGGTGGCATAGCATGTACACAACCTGGAGGTATCTCATGGGGAACCGGTCCATATATCAAGGCCTCATTACTTAGGGGGTCATCCTCGTGATCGAGCTACTGAATCCTAGAGGGTATTCTTTGTGGAGGGATCCTGTATGGAAACCAGATTTACCATAGTCAATGAGTATATCTTGATTGATGGCATAAAGGACATGGAAAAACCAACCCATTTCTATATGATACTTATACCATTATTTTAACTTCCCCACAACTAGTGTTTTCATCTACCGAGTTGAAAATAAGGTTATTAGAGTCCTGGTGTATGTATACGTTGGTTTTCAACAACAACACTGGAGTCTCTAGCCTAATATCCATGCTTGAAACACTTAACAATGATTCTGAAAACCAAATCTCACAGACTCTCTGTCCTAAGGTAGAACTGACCACCTCTAATACCACTCTGTCAGGACCCATCCTAGTGGGGCCCGCACCATGACTCCCCAAGCCCACCTGTAACACCCGAGATTTTTATGAGTAATATTTTGTTTTTTTATATATCATCAAAGGAATCTTTCACTACATACTAGCTTGGCTTACTTTACACGCAATCGCGACCTTCCTCGATAGCTTGCGTCGTACGCAATACTGAGTTTCACTAAACAACGATATGCTATTAAAATATTATTAAAACTAGCCGTTATGAATAGTAATAACCACTTTTTGAAATTTTATAAATTTTATCTTTCAAAATGGACTTCATTTTTGGATTTGGAATACCAAAATTAGCCTAGGGTGAAATTTTGGTATTTTTCTGAAAACTTTCAATTTTTGATGAATAGTGAAACCACTAAGTGGTAGGTTAAAAACTGAATTTTGTATAAAACTTAATTTTACCACTTCTGTGAATGGAATTTCGAAAATCCGAGAGACACGGTTAATATCAAGGACTAAAATGTGGTTCAATGAGATGAAAATAATTTTTTGGTGAATAGTAACTTTTTACTTTTTTTACCGCGGTTAATAGTAAATAGGGTAACTAAGGGTAAATATGATATTAATATTACCCTAACACATGTCCTAATTCTATTGGACAAGTGTAATTCGACCAAAAACAAACTTAGGGATAAAATATGACCATTTAGGCCCACTTGGATTAGATTAGGACATTTATTATTAATTTATTTAAAGAAGGGTTAAAATAGTTAAAATCAAAGTTTAATAAGTAAATAATTTTTACTATGGGGTTATACATAAGATAAATTAGACTATAAATATTCATTAGAAAGCTAAAAAGATTTCCTACATTATGGTATTTTATTTATAATTTTTAGACATTAAATACTTTAATTTATTTATGACACAATTATGATGCAGTAATTATCTTATTTATGAAATATTGACATAATTGATGTTATAAACACCAAAATAAATGTAATTTGAGACTTTTTATGAATTCCACTAATTTTATAGGTTAATATGATATATTAGTGTTGATTTAATCAACTTGGTTTGAACATATAATTCTGTTATGACTTTCACAAAAATCATATATCAAATAGTGTCAAAATTGACACAAAATAGTTTTTAAATCAAATATTATATTATTAATTGTTATTTTATTCCTAAAAATCTAAGGTTCGGCGAAATTACTTAGATAAGGATATATATACTAATAATAAACAATTTGGGGTTCGTTTGGCATGTTATAGTAAGTGTATTAACTATATAGTGTAAGAAAAGAAAAAGACACGGTAAAAGTTAAATTATTTAACTTAGAGTTAAATCTAATTGATAAGGTTAAAATAATAACCTAAACTTGTCTAACTCCTATTGGTTGATAGGGTTTCGACCCATCCCCACTTTAACTTCGAAATAAGACCCTTTGGAACCATTATAAACCAATTTTTACTTTAATATAAAATAATATTTTGAGATATTCCTAAGGTGACACTCTCCTCCCTTATAAAAGGGCACCTCCTCCCCCTCCTCCTCACACAAATTTGAGCACTCAAGCTCGGCCAACCCCTGCCATTTTCTCCTCTCCACTTCCCTATAATAATCCTAGAGGTCCTGGTCTTCTTCAAAGACCAATCTTAGTTCCCTAAGTGGAGGATTCAAAGAAGCGTTCCAAAGAAGAGGTAATATCCATTACCGATCTTTTCAATTTCTTTCTTCTTCAACTTCTTCTTCTTTAGTTGTTTCATGATAAAGTAATTACATCAGTATTACTTACATACTGATATGTTATTATAAATATGAAACAACCCTAATTCACCATTTATCCATCCTACGGAAAAATGTAATCACCGTGCGTGCGTACGTACGGAATACCGTCTCCACGCCGTGGTGTAATCTAATTTCCACCACCACCTTACAAGGATGGGTATAATGGTGTAATGAGTAAATATTTATGAATATTATAAAGTAATATTGATACTGAAATAATATATATATACTCCAATACAATTCCACGATCATAGGAACGATATCATCACTCGTGCGTACGTACGGAATACCGTCTCCACGATGTGATGCGACTCGTTCTACATGATCATCATTACATAGTAATTATATAAATGAATTGAATGAATAAATATTATATATGTTACACTAATACCATTCTGTATATAAGGTATCTATAACCTTAAAAGAAGAATAAGAATTTATTCGGCAAAACACGCATAAGAACAAAAGGCAATAAAGACCCGAGTAACAAGTAACAATGAATATTACTAACAAGAAGCTAAGAATATGACCATATATGATATCATATCAATATGTATGATTCTGGAATAAGTCAATAACATTATTTAAACCATTATACAGGAGCTTCGGACACGTACAAAGCCAATCGAACCTAAGGTAAGGGAAATATCACAATCTCACTTTTATCCGAGATTGTTTTTACTTTGATAATTACTGGGGTGTATTTTATTATCCACATCCATGTTCCCTCAATGTGTAATATTATTTCCATCCTTCTAAAATAGTTTATATCCAATTTTACCCTTCGGTAAGTTTTTTTTTTGTAAAAGATATGAAAGGAATCTTTTGTCGTTTTTCATACGAGGTACTTTTTGACTTTTCCGACAAAAGTACAAAGAATGTTTTTTTAACTTATACGGCATGAATGGATTTCTAAAAAATTATTTCCAAGAAGCTTTCTTTACAAGTATTCAAGTTTATTTTTAATCAACTTCTTTTAGTTTAAAATTGTATGACATGTTAAGAAAGGAAAAGTGTTTTTGAAGTAGAAAGGATAATTTCCTCAAGAATGAAGTTCAAGTATTTTATCAAAATTATTTTCCATCTAAGATAATAAAAGGGTTCTGTTTTTATCCCTATTATTACATGGATTTGATTATGTTGTGATGGAAACATTTTTATGAATTCCTATATCTTATATGAATTTTTTTATGATGTCATGTTGTTTAAGAATCCCATTTTTATTACATGGGTTATGCGATGATGTATGATTTATGATTATGTGGCACACATAAGAAAGGATTCATTATAAGATGGGTGGGACCTATATCTCCCTCCAATGCATTGGGTAAAGATTTATATCTCATGAGATTGACATGGCTGGAACGGTAGGTTATACCGGTTCAGTGAAACAGGACTGGAACGAGGGTGACTCGGTTCAGAAAGGGACTTTGTCCACTAAGATAGTCTTGGAAATGAGTCATGACTAACAAGAAATGATTTTCCATGATTATGTGTGCATGCCACAAAGTTTCAAGTTTCATGTCATCATTATGGGGATCTCATTTTCACTTCTATGATTTGATCCATGTTAATATATTATGATCTCTTTTGCAGGTTATGATTTTCAAAAAGATATGATATGATTTTTATTTCCTTTATTTTCCCTTGCTGAGCATTTGAGCTCACCCTTTTATGTTTTCTTTTCCCCAGGTCAGGAAGATGGATATTAAGTAGAATATGCTAAAAGGGACCCTAGATATGATGAAATAAATGGGAGACACTGTAGAAGATTTATGAACCAGTTGTTTATGTTTCCCAGTTTCTAAAGACACTATACCTATACGGTCCTTTGTGATTTTGTCATATGTTGTAATAAGTGTGCTTCAATTTTGAAGTATTAACAATGTATGTAAAGTATGGGTCGTTATAGTTGGTATCAGAGGAAAGGTATAGTCAACCTTTGGAAACTAGGATGTGAAAGCCTTAGTAAGAACCCTAAGGATAAGTCTAAGCATAGAACACAATCTTAGTGTTTTAGAAATGGCCATGAATACCCTAGGATAAGACCTTAAGTGTGAAATTTTATTCTTAATTATGTGGTTTTCCTATTATAATTAGTGTTGCTCACACTATTCTTCTTAGTTTTAGTCAATGGCTGGAACCCGAAGGAACCGTGTTAATGCGGAATGCGATGGGAAATGCAATGATTGTCCCCCTGAGCAACCAAACGATATGGGAGATGGAATTCAAAATCTTATAGCCATGCTCACACAACTTTCTCAAGCTATGAATCATGCAGGACTTCCAAACGAGCAAAGGAAGGAGAAACATTCTGTTGAATCCTTCATGAGGCAGCGTCCACCTTCTTTCAGTGGGTCTACTGATCCATTAGTTGCTGAACAATGGATTAGTACTACTGAAAAGATATTTTCAGTTCTTCAATGTTCTGAACATGATAAAGTCATTCTAGCAGTGTATCTTTTGGAAGGAGATGCTGATCAATGGTGGAATCTTATTAAGAATACGAGGCAAAGGGATGAAATTGAGTCTATGGAATGGGACGAGTTCAAGAAATTATTTTTCAATAAGTACTTCCCTCGTATTCTCCGAACAAAGATGGAGAAAGAGTTTCTTGAACTGAAGCAAAGGGATGATGAATTAGTTGGTACCTATGAAGCAAATTTTACAAGACTTGCAAGGTACGCTTCTGGTATTATTATCCAACCTGAGAGTAAGATCGATCGATTCTTTAGTGTCTTAAAACCAAGTCTTCGAAGGGCGTTAGCCATAAGGGACTTCAATAGCTATGAGGAAATCGTTCGATGTGCTCTCAAAGTCGAGATGGAAATTGGAGTAACCCATCAGTCACATGGGTTTGATAAGAAGAGGAAGATGGAATTCAAAGGAAAATCTAAAGAGCAAACTGAAAAGAAGATGAGCTTTCCCTTATGCTCAAATTGTGGAAAGAAACATGGAGGGAGTTGTCTTAAAGGGAAAAGTAAATGTTTCAAATGTGGAAAGGAAGGTCATCGGGCATTTGAATGTCGCGATAATGGGAAGAAGATGTCTAATGATGCAAAAAAAGGAAGGGATACACAGAATGAACCTACTACACTTCAATGTTTCAAGTGCAAGGAGATGGGGCATTATGCCAATCAATGCCCAAATCCAAGGGTTGATGATGATGGTCGACGTCAACAAAATCTTAAGGCTAAAGACAAAGGAAAGTCACATGCAATTTCTATCAGCGATGTGGAGTACGATAACGAAGTGGTGAAAGGTACACTTACCATCCACTCTAAAGTAGCAAATGTTTTATTTGATTCTGGATCCACCTACTCTTTTATTTCTGAAAAATTTTCTAAGGGTATCACCGTATTACCTCAACAATTAGATGTTGAGTTAGCTGTGACAACACCTAATGGCACATCAATCGCATCAAAAGTTTATAATTCTTCTCCGATCGAAGTTTGTGGGAAAGTGCTTCCTGCAAATCTTGTGATCCTTCCTATAGTGGAATTTGATGTGATTCTTGGCATGGATAGGCTTTCTTTATACGGAGCTCATATCAATTGCCAAATAAGGGAAGTCACATTTTATATTCCAGATCAATCTATGATCATCTATCAATGCAAGGATGAACATAACCTTCCAGTGGAAATTTCTTCCATTTTATGGGTATTGATTCCACTAAATGAAGGTTATTTATCTCAAATGGTTGGTGAGAAGCTCGCGATTAAGAATATGCCCATCGTACGGGAGTTTGATGATGTCTTTCCGGAGGAATTACCGGGTCTTCCACCAAATCGTGAAGTTGAGTTTTCAATAGAACTCGTACCGGGTGCTTTGCCTATTTCAAAGACACATTATATAATGGACCCAATTGAGTTGCAGGAATTGAAGAAGCAACTCCAAGAGAATCTTGATAAGGGATTCATACGCCCTAGTGTGTCACCTTGGGGAGCACCTGTTCTATTTGTTAAGAAGAAAGATGGATCAATGAGACTCTGCATTGATTATCGAGAACTTAACAAGATCACTATCAAGAACAAATATCCTCTCCCACGCATTGATGACTTATTTGACCAACTACGCGGAGCTCAATACTTTTCCAAGATTGATCTTCGTTCAGGGTATCATCAATTAAGGGTCAAAAGGGAGGATATACCAAAGACGGCTTTCCGTACAAGGTATGGACACTATGAATTTATAGTGATGCCATTTGGTCTTACTAATGCCCCTGCTATCTTCATGGATCTAATGAATAGAGTCTTTAAAGACTATCTTGATCAATTTGTGGTAGTCTTTATAGACGATATTCTTGTCTATTCAAAGAGCAAGGAAGAGCATGAAGATCACTTGAGAATTATATTGAAGACCCTGAGAAAGGAGAAGCATTATGCCAAATTTACAAAGTGTGAATTTTGGCTTCAAAAAGTTGCATTTTTGGGTCACATAATCTCAAAAGAGGGGATATCTGTGGATCCAGCAAAAACAGAGGTTATCGAAAGATGGTCGAGACCAACAACAGTAACTGAGATCCGAAGTTTTCTTGGTTTGGCTGGATATTATCGACGTTTTGTAAAAGATTTTTTCACTATTATCTAATCCACTCACCAAGTTGACTCGGAAAGGAGTTAAGTTTGTTTGGACAGAGGAATGTGAAGAGAATTTCAAGGAGTTGAAAAGAAGGTTATCCAGTGCACCTGTGCTCACACTGCCTTGTAGTGGAGAAAGGTTTGTGATCTACAGTGATGCATCCAAGAAGGGATTGGGGTGTGTTCTTATGCAAAATGATATGGTGATAGCTTATGCCTCACGACAGTTGAAAATCCATGAGCAAAATTACCCAACACATGATTTAGAGTTGGCTGCGGTAATCTTTGCATTAAAGATTTGGAGGCATTACCTTTATGGTGAAAGGTGTGATATTTATACTGATCATAAATGTTTAAAGTATATTTTCACACAAAAGGAGTTGAATATGCGTCAAAGAAGATGGTTGGAGCTGATTAAGGATTATGACTGCTCAATCCATTACCACCCTGGGAAAGCAAACAAGGTGGCAGATGCATTAAGTCGACAAGACCATGCTAGTTTATCCATGATGAGGATCAAAAAAGATCCAATATTTATGGATTTACAAAGGATGGATCTTGGAATTATAATGGAAGGGGAAAAATCTTATCTTTCTCAAATGAATGTTCAACCATCTATACATGTGAATATTAAAGAGGCACAGAAAGAAGATGTTGAGTTACAAAAGAAAGTGAGAAATGTTCCTGAATTCAACCTTGATTGTGATGGGATAATAAAGTTCAGGAATCGGGTTTGTGTTCCTCCCATCCCCGAATTAAAGAAGGAGGTGCTGGATGAGTCTCATAGTTCTTCATTCTCTATTCATCCTGGAAGAATGAAGATGTATAGGGACCTAAAAGAATACTTCTGGTGGGATGGCATGAAAAGAGATGTTGATGAATATGTCTCTCGATGCTTGGTTTGTCAACAAGTTAAAGCTGAGAGACAGAAGTCTAAGGGGATGTTACAACCATTACCCATACCTGAATGGAAATGGGAAATCATCACTATGGACTTTGTCACAGGACTTCCTAAAACATCCAAAGCAATAATGCTATCTGGGTCATAGTTGATCGTCTTACAAAATCTGCACACTTCATTGCTATTAGAGAGGATTTCTCTCTAGATCAGATTGCCAGGATATATGTAAAGGAAGTGGTAAGATTACATGGAGTACCACTTTCTATTATATCTGATCAGGATCCGAGATTTACCTCGAAGTTCTGGCGAAGTCTTCAGCATACTCTGGATACAGAGTTGAGTTTCAGCACTGCTTATCATCCCCAGACAGACGGTCAGTCTGAAAGAACAATTCAAACCCTAGAAGATATGTTGAGAGCTTGCTCTATGGATTTCAAAGGAGGTTGGGATCAACAACTACCTTTGGTGGAATTTTATTATAATAATAGCTTTCACTCCAGTATTCAGATGGCTCCTTATGAAGCTCTCTATGGAAAGAAATGCAGGACTCCAACTTGCTGGGATGAAGTTGGGGAAAGAAAGCTATTAGGACCTGATCTCGTTGATGAAATGGCAGAAAAGGTCAGATCTATTCAACAACACATAAGGGCAGCCCAGAGTCGACCGAAAAGTTATGCCGACAACCGAAGAAAAGACCTAGAGTTTGAAGTGGGTGATAAAGTGTTCTTATGAATATCTCCCTGGAAGAGGGTTATGAGATTTGGAAAGAAGGGGAAGTTGAGCCCTAGGTATATCGGTCCTTTCGAAATACTGGATCGTGTTGGAAAGGTAGCTTACCGATTGGCGCTTCCACCGAATCTCTCTCAAGTTCACGATGTGTTCCATGTATCTCTCCTGAAAAAAGTACATACCAGATCCTTCACATGTACTCTGCTTAGAAGTTGTACCGCTGGAGCAAGATCTTTCTTATGAAGAACAGCCGATAGAGATTCTGGATCTTAGCGAAAAGGTCCTACGAAACAAGACCACTCGATTGGTGAATGTTTTATGGAGGAACCACCAACTTGAAGAAGCTACATGGGAGCTTGAGGATATGATGAGGGAGAAGTATTCTCATCTGTTTGTTACAAAGTGACGAATTTCGAGGGAGAAATTCTTTTTAAGGGGGGTAGAATGTAACACCCGATATTTTTATGAGTAATATTTTGTTTTTTTATATATCATCAAAGGAATATTTCACTACATACTAGATTGGCTTACTTTACACGCAATCGCGACCTTCCTCGATAGCTTGCGTTGTACGCAATACTGAGTTTCACTAAACAACGATATGCTATTAAAATATTATTAAAACTAGCCGTTATGAATAGTAATAACCACTTTTTGAAATTTTATAAATTTTATCTTTCAAAATGGACTTCATTTTTGGATTCGGAATACCGAAATTAGCCTAGGGTGAAATTTTGGTATTTTTCTGAAAACATTCAATTTTTGATGAATAGTGAAACCACTAAGTGGTAGGTTAAAAACTGAATTTTGTATAAAACTTAATTTTACCGCTTCTGTGAATGGAATTTCGAAAATCCGAGAGACACGGTTAATATCAAGGACTAAAATGTGGTTCAATGAGATGAAAATATTTTTTTTGTGAATAGTAACTTTTTTACTTTTTTTACCGCGGTTAATAGTAAATAGGGTAACTAAGGGTAAATATGATATTAATATTACCCTAACACATGTCCTAATTCTATTGGACAAGTTTAATTCGACCAAAAACAAACTTAGGAATAACATATGACCATTTAGGCCCACTTGGATTAGATTAGGACATTTATTATTAATTTATTTAAAGAAGGGTTAAAATAGTTAAAATCAAAGTTTAATAAGTAAATCATTTTTAATATGGGGTTATACATAAGATAAATTAGAATATAAATATTCATTAGAAAGATAAAAATATTTCCTACATGATGGTATTTTATTTATAATTTTTAGACATTAAATAATTTAATTTATTTATGACACAATTATGATGCAGTAATTATCTTATTTATGAAATATTGACATAATTGATGTTATAAACACCAAAATAAATGTAATTTGAGACTTTTTATGAATTCAACTAATTTTCTAGGTTACTATGATATATTAGTGTTGATTTAATCAACTTGTTTAGAACATATAATTCTGTTATGACTTTCACAAAAATCATATATCAAATAGTGTCAAAATTGACACAAAATAGTTTTTAAATCAAATATTATATTATTAATTGTTATTTTATTCTTAAAAATCTAAGGTTCGGCCAAATGACTTAGATAAGGATATATATACTAATAATAAACAATTTGGGGTTCTTTTGGCATGTTATAGTAAGTGTATTAACTATATAGTGTAAGAAAACAAAAAGACACGGTAAAAGTTAAATTATTTAACTTAGAGTTAAATCTAATTGATAAGGTTAAAATAATAACCTAAATTTGTCTAAATCCTATTGGTTGATAGGATTTCGACCCATCCCCACTTTATCTTCAAAATAATACCCTTTTGGAACCATTATAAACCGATTTTGACTTTAATATAAAATAATATTTTGAGATATTCCTAAGGTGCCCCTCTCCTCCCTTATAAAAGGGCACCTCCTCCCCCTCCTCCTCACACAAATTTGAGCACTCAAGCTCGGCAAACCCCTGCCATTTTCTCCTCTACACTTCCCTAGAATAATACTAGAGGTCCTGGTCTTCTTCAAAGACCAATCTTAGTTCCCTAAGTGGAGGATTCAAAGAAGCGTTCCAAAGAAGAGGTAATATCCATTACCGATCTTTTCAATTTCTTTCTTCTTCAACTTCTTCTTCTTTAGTTGTTTCATGATAAAGTAATAACATAAGTATTAATTACATACTGATATGTTATTATAAATATGAAACAAAACTAATTCACCTTTTATCCATCCTACGGAAAAATGAAATCACCGCACGTGCGTACGTACGGAATACCGTCTCCACGCCGTGGTGTAATCTAATTTCCACCACCACCTTACAAGGATGGGTATAATGGTGTAATGAGTAACTATTTATGACTATTATAAAGTAATATTGATACTGAAATAATACATATATACTCCAATACAATTCCACGATCATAGGAACGATATCATCCCTCGTGCGTACGTACGGAATACCGTCTCCACGATGTGATGCGACTCGTTCTACATGATCATCATTACATAGTAATTATATAAATGAATTGAATGAATAAATATGATATATGTTACACTAATACCATTCTGTATATAAGGTATCTATAACCTTAAAAGAAGAATAAGAATTTATTCGGCAAAACACGCATAAGAACAAAAGACAATAAAGACCCGAGTAACAAGTAACAATGAATATTACTAACAAGAAGCTAAGAATATGACCATATATGATATCATATCAATATGTATGATTCTGGAATAAGTCAATAAAATTATTTAAACCATTATACAGGAGCTTCAGACACGTACAAAGCCAATCGGACCTAAGGTAAGGGAAATATCACAATCTCACTTTTATCTGAGATTGTTTTTACTTTGATAATTACTGGGGTGTATTTTATTTTCCACATCCATGTTCCCTCAATGTTTAATATTATTTCCATCCTTCTACAATAGTTTATATCCAATTTTACCCTTTGGTAAGTTTTTTTTTGTAAAATATATGAAAGGAATCTTTTGTCGTTTTTCATACGAGGTACTTTTTGACTTTTCCGACAAAAGTACAAAGAATGTTTTTTTAACTTATACGGCATGAATGGATTTCTAAAAAATTATTTCCAAGTAGCTTTATTTACAAGTATTCAAGTTTATTTTTAATCAACTTCTTTTAGTTTAAAATTGTATGACATGTTAAGAAAGGAAAAGTGTTTTTGAAGTAGAAAGAATATTTTCCTCAAGAATGAAGTTCAAGCATTTTATCAAAATTATTTTCCATATAAGATAATAAAAGGGTTCTGTTTTTATCCCTATTATTACGTGGATTTGATAATGTTGTGATGGAAACATTTTTATGAATTCCTATATCTTATATGAATTGTTTTATGATGTCATGTTTTTTAAGAATCCCATTTTTATTACATGGGTTATGCGATGATGTATGATTTATGATTATGTGGCACACATAAGAAAGGATTCATTATAAGATGGGTGGGACCTATATCTCCCTCCAATGCATTGGGTAAAGATTTATATCTCATGAGATAGACATGGCTGGAACGGTAGGTTATACCGGTTCAGTGAAACAGGACTGGAACGAGGGTGACTCGGTTCAGAAAGGGACTTTGTCCACTAAGATAGTCTTGGAAATGAGTCATGAATAACAAGAAATGATTTTCCATGATTATGTGTGCATGCCACAAAGTTTCAAGTTTCATGTCAGGATTATGGGGATATCATTTTCACTTCTATGATTTGATCCATGTTAAGATATTATGATCTCTTTTGCAGGTTATGATTTTCAAAAAGATATGATATTATTTTTATTTACTTTATTTGCCCTTGCTGAGCATTTGAGCTCACCCTTTTATGTTTTCTTTTCCCCAGGCCAGGAAGATGGATATTAAGTAGAATATGCTAAAAGGGACCCTAGATATGATGAAATAAATGGGAGACACTGTAGAAGATTTATGAACCAGTTGTTTATGATTCCCAGTTTCTAAAGACACTATACCTATACGGTCCTTTGTGATTTTTTCATATGTTGTAATAAGTGTGCTTCAATTTTGAAGTATTAACAATGTATGTAAAGTATGGGTCGTTATACCACCTCCAATAGGCCATGGGTTGGTGACTAGCACCGAGTAAGCATATCTCTAACTTGAGAGGCATTGCCTATGTACCTGTACACACACACACATCCCGAATACCTCAAATGCTGAAATGAAAAAAACCACTAAGGAACAAAATGCATGCATACAACTAAACCCAACCAATAGAGTACAATGGAAAGTAATGTTAAGAATACAAAATGGGCTATAATACAAGCCCACCAAAAATAAGAGTTAGTAAACTAAAAATTCGAACCTATAAGAACAAAGAGGTACTGGGACTGCTGCTCAAAGTCATAGGAAAACCTCGGCAGGTAGGGAACTCAAAAATCTCGGTCCTGTCCTGGTCTGAACTAGACTTCGTGAAAATGAAACTCATCTGCACCAGACAGGACACATATGGGAAAATCTTTTTTAGGGGTGAGTATAACAATGCATAGTAGAGGACCCAAAAACCATAAAGCAATATGAAAATTAAATATACAATCAGATCTACACAGTATATGTCTATTAAACATATGAAAAGAGAAACACATCTAGATATACATTAAACCCAGACTTGTAGTCTAGAGACAAGTCACACGACCACATACCCATGCTAGGGGTTGAGTTTGAAGATTCCATGAAGCACTTGTCTAATAAAACTCACTCGACAAGTCTAAAAGCTCTAATGATATCTTTCCAAGAAGTACTATTCATTAGGAAAATCCATGAGATATTGATACAATCATTCTAGGAGAATACACTCCTGAGTAGGGAATGATCATGATACATAGATGAGGATCAATTCCAGGGCCTTGGAGTATACCACGACTCATCCTGATTCACATGATAAGTAGAGGATGAACATATTGTAGGATTAGTCACATCGATAACTAACTCTAACTAGGGTTCTGGATTGATAGAGAATCTTGCTCTGGGCCTCTCGGAAGAATACATGACTCTATCTCGGAAGTTCATACTGAATGGATCATACTCCTATGGATGGAAAAGATACCTGAAATTCAAGGGAATGATACAAAAGAGGAACTAAATAAAAACGAAAATTCTGCGAAGAACGAAGAAAAAGAGGACCAAGCCATGTTATAGGATATACACGATGTGTAGAAGGGTCACCCGCTGTGTCTCTCGAATATGGGTACTGCTTGTGTAAAATGGACCGAGTCAGATGAACATGCCATGTTAAAGCGGTGTAAATACATGACGTGTAGGAAAGACCAATCACAGTGTCCACGTAATTGGGGTTGCATCTGTGTACATGGCCATGTGCCCGTACACGTCTTCAATCTATGTGGGCCATCCTGTGTAACCGGTACATAGGGTAACCCGTGTAACTGCCCTGGTCTGGCCGTGTGGTTGAGTAAACGACCATGTAATCAAACTTGTGGCCGTGTATCCCCTAGATACATGCTGAGTCCCACATAGCTGCCTCTGCCATACAGCATAGGGTCTAAAAGCCGTGTAGTCCATCCCATGTCTGTGTACTTCCTAGAATACACACCGAGTTTCAAGGAAGGTCACACATGCCGTGTGACAGGGGTCACATGCCTTGTGCTAACTGTCTGTGTACCGACATCGTATCTACCACATTGCTTTTCCCACAAGGAATTTTCTTCAGGTAACATGTCATGTTCTTCAGAAATATCCAGAATCACTGGTTCTTTGGTGGTGCGCCTCCGGTGATGCCGATTCTCTGATCCGGAAATTCGATTTCAACAAAACTCAAGGGTTTAGGATGACCAAACACCCAGAATCTAATTCCTATGGTTTTGGTCCACTGATTGGCCTCAAAAATTCATTCTGATCCACTCGCACGAAGAATACTCAAAGAAAAAGAACTCCTAAACCATGTTAATTCGTTCACCGATATCTCTATCACACCTCAACTGGGTTCTCACGATGTCAGATCGCAGGTTTGGGATTGTTTCACTGAGGATTGAGAACAAAATGATTCCTCATTTGTATCCCCACAATGAAAATGGAGAATGAATGGAAGAGGGAGGAAGAAATCCAATAAAAAATTGGAATGAACCTCTTCCTTCATTCGTTACAATGTTAATCTACTCCCATTTGAAGGTTTAAATGGGGAAAATTAAAAGAATTAAACACAGAATAATAAACTCCCCAGGAACAAACCTGACGAATCCCTCCCAAAATAATGATGATGCACTGATCAAACAGTTCGTGGGTTGATCAGGGTTCATCGTTGAATTAAAGAATGGGGAATAAAACCAACTTAAAATAGAACCCCAAACTCAATGAGGTATCGATCACTGACGAAGGGATTTCACTACCATCGTCGTTGAAATCATTTTAATCCATTGGTTCATTAATTCAAACTTTTGATTCTTCTTCATTCGTTGTCGATATTTCCATCCAAATCTCTAGGAATTCTCCAGATTTTCTCTCAATCTTATGCCAATGAACAACATTTGATAAACCCATTAAAAGGAGGGAACAAATTTCAGTGATTCGTAATGATATGTCACTGCCATTATACTGCGGCATTAATGCGTCATCGTTTATATTTCAAAGTGATTATGAAAAGTCATTAATTATCGAATCAACTTCCCTATAATTATGCTACAACGAACCTTTCCAAATAAAATAAAATAAACTTTTCAATTTATGTTATTTTATTTTATTTTACTCAAAATGTAAAAAAGTATCTTTTTATCTTGACCCACGTCATTAGATGTTAGTCCCATTCTTAGGTAATGTTGTCTACATGGATGTAATGGTGCCCTCATATTTCTAATCTGGGCATCTGTTTGGAGTCTTCCAGAACCGCACACACACACCAACTCACTTAACTTAAAAAAATATCAAACCACCATTCTGGGATCACCGGGACTCGGAATGACACGTTTTCTCTGCGCATGGTCTCAAAATAATTCCATATAATATTCCATCAAAAAATAATATAGAGAAAATATAATACATTAAACCATCAATCCAACCAACCCTAGAAAAATTATATAATAAAAATCATAGTACCATGCCTTTAGAAAACATAACCATTCCTTATAAAGAATCATTAGAAAGGAATATTCAAAAAAGCCATAGATATCATATATTATGATTTTATGAGTCATATTTTATAATACATAAATTTTAAATGAAATTTTATTTAATTATTTTGGAATGTTGTATTTATGCTAGAATATTTTGTTTACATGATTTTTTTTTCATATCATATTATAAGTTATGATCATGGTGTAATTCCTGGAAAAAAATTGTTTTATACTCTTGAAACAATAAAGACACATTCAAAAATATAAACATCAAGGAGTTAACATTCAAAATTACATTCACATCCTATATCCTTAATAAAGAATGAAAGTGTTTTGGCCAAGGGTTATTTGTGTTGTAAGTGAATTTATTATTAATTGTTTTATGAAACTTCTCATTAGTTTAATATTATGGATTTATAGACATGGGAGAAATAATATATGATATATAAAGGATTCATGGTCATGATTATTGGTTTGTATTATTATAATATCCCTGAACCTACGCTTTGGGATCGAGTGTTAAAACCTTTAAATTTACATTCCTGACATTGATGCTGATAATTGTGAAAACATATTCATCTAAACATTACTACATCAGAATAAAAACATTGAAAAAATATATTTGGGAGATCATTTATGGTTTATATTTCTCGAGAATTAGGATAAACTCCTATATAAACAATTCAAATTAATTTAAAGATAATTTACCACTAAACCCAGATTTTATATTTCACATTACAACATCATCATCATCGATATGAAATATCTTCTAGATGTAACCCATTTAGAATCATTCCATGAAACCTATGGAAATATCTTAAGAAGGGTGAGATCATATTATCAATAGGGTTAAAAATATTAATTAACAATTTATTGTCATCAATGAGCATAATAGTGCATAATTGTATGGTGACAAAATCAATGTGCATGAGTGAATCTTAAAAGGACTAAAACCAATCAATATCTGGATTATAAAATATGAAAACTTGGAAAAGGTAATAGTCATAAAAATATATAACAAAAATTCATGTGATATCAATCTTGATCATTAGAAACATTATAAAATCAATAAATAAATTATAAATATTTTTGGAAACACGTGGAATCACTTTCATAAAACCCTTTCAAGACCATTTCAAAACCATTTTAATTAGAATAACCATATAACTGAATTTTATTATTATCATTAACCAATTTATTGTAGATATATAATGGTGATGAACCATCATATATTCTATATTAGGACCACCCAATTTTCAAGAGCTAAAATTGGGATCAACCCTTTTATATGTTATATCGGGAAAACCTGTGAGCTATAATAGGACAACATCCTTCGTATAAGCTGTCTCATGCTCACCCATTTCATATAAAGATCAACTACCATGTTAATAATGAATAAAATTCATCATTAAACACAATTAATATATCATTATTTATTTACAATATGATAAACCCATGGATGAAAATGGTTTTACTGTCAATATATTTGAAACAAGATAAAGGTGGGGAAAAGAAATGGGATCTATAAAAATCTCATTAAAAATGATAATTCATGGAAGAGAAACATGATGAATAATATTCTCATTAAAAAATTATTAAACTATAGAAAAGAAATGGATTCAATAAGAATCTCATTAAAACATGATTAACCAATACAAAATAAATGGGTCCCATAACAGTACGTTGGAAACATGATTAACTCATTGAAAAGTAATGGGTTCTATAACAATCTATTCAAAACATGGATAAAACCTGGAAAAGAAATGGATTATTTAAAAATCTATTTGAAATAATATTATCCCATGAAAAAATATGTTCCTTAATAATATATTTGAAACAAAAATAATCCATCCAAGGAAGAATGAGGATGGAGTCAATAAAAAATATCCTCATTGAAAGATAAGTAACAATAAGGGTTGTTTATGTTGATGAATGTAAATTCCCATAAATTATTATTATAAAAACTCTTAATGAAAATAATCGTCATACCAATTTGAAAAATATGAATCAGAAGACACATGAAGGAATAAAATTTAAGAAAACATTAAATAATATAAGAATAAATTGAATCATGATTTAATATGAAAATGTATCTATTTATACATCTCATAAAAGAAGGTTGGTTTATATAAAAAATTTCAACAATGAAAAGAGATTAAGATTAAGTCCCTTATTATATGAGAAACTTTTGAATCATGAGATTCGTGAAATAATAACATCATTTGAAACATGAAATATCAGGAAATAAATGAAATTCATGATATAAAATGTTATAGGGTAGTATATACACCATATAAATGTAACTAGATGCATAATAACTGTAGAGATCCTTTTTTCCTTGAAATAATTTCAAATATACCTATATATATTTCTAGATATTTTCACAGATATAGCGAGATATTCTATGGCCCGGTCTGCCCAAAATAAATTTCATAAATTTTATAAAAAAATTAAATATATTTTATATTGTACATGTGTGGTTCATCAAAGAAAACAATATAAATCACACTAAGTAGACCAGATTAGAAATATGAGACCACAGTTGGGTCCAAAACATGGTTCTTACATTAGATGCAACATAAAATGAGTCGGTGTGGGATTTTTAGACCCCTATCTCATTGACGGTGCGTTTAATTGAATCAAATTATTAATTTAAATAAATATTTAATTAATCATATACATAAAATGATGTTATAAAAACATAACTAAAAGAATTTCCTAGGGTTGGATTCTAATTCCCAATTCTCCAACGAAGATATCCTTCACTCCTCCTCTAAAAAATTCATTGGCGATCAATGATGAAACTATAGATAAAGGTGAATCAAAGCATAATTAACACAAAAAGACATTCTTCTACATTGGTAGACCTATTTATTGTTAGAGGGAGATAAAATCATAGGTATGACTCATCATTGGTAATTTTTATTCCTTGGATTAAATGTTTGAGTGGATTGATAATTATTCTTCAATTTGTGACCTTATTGTAAACCTTTCAAGTGTCCATGAACTAAAAGAGTGAATTATTTATTCTGTTTTCCTACCTTAGATTCTAGTTCATGATTACCAGCCAAGAACGCTTGGCCAGTGATTCATAAAACATTGTTCATGGATCCTTTATCCTATGTTTCTTCATGGGTTTCAAAGATTTAATCCCCATGTATTCTGATTCGATAGTTTTCGGGAATCCCAAGATCGATCTAGTACATAGATACACAGAGGATGGACAAAATGATGATGGATCAAAGAAATGGTTATAGATCTGGGATTGTTGCAATACAGGGATGGACAATCAACTTTTCAATAATGAATTGATTGAAGGATGGATCCATGGATGAAAGTAGAATGTATGACTCAACCCTCATGACGAGAAAAGGCCGATTCAAGATGAGGAATGGCCAAGATTAGAAATCCACAACTAGATCCATGTTTTCTATGATAAATCATGGCAGTATCTATGGAAGATAAATCTGATTCAAAGAAAAGATACAGATCTATCAAATATAAACATTCTGGTTGAATTCCCACTACATGAAATTTTTAGGATGAAAAACATGGCACGTAGACTCCCTGTACGGTGGCGCTAGGATTTGGGAAAATTTAGGGTATCAGAGTTTGTAACCCTCCATCACACAATGTGTACCCCTTAATCAGATGGATATATCATGTGACAAATCACATAGGTTGGGAATATATGTAATTGAACATAGACATTGGTTGACCACAAGGGCAGCATCTTGTGTCCACCAACACACTCTTGAATAGAGTACACTCACATGGGGTCTGAGTACACAGACACAACCCAATTCCCAGTTTGTTTGGACACAATTTTTTGTCCACCTACACGATGAGTTATAAAATATGGGGGGGAGGATATGTGATCTGAACAATGACATAGCCAAGATGTGAAGAGGGAAACACTCCATTTGGGTCCCCACACATTCCTTGTTCCCCTTCTGTTCTTTTTGGTAAACATTGAACATCCCTTCCTCCTTCATTGGAACATAGATTTCACCCCTTGGGTAGCCTATCAAGAGTGTTATTCTACATAGAATTAGTTGTTTCCCTCAAAATTGGATTTAGTGGTATGATGTAAAATGTTATGGGTTTGGAATATGTTGAGGTGACACCCGATAATGGAAGCGATCATATAGATTCACCAGGGTAGTTCTGGGCATAACACTCTGGAAAGTTATGGCAGTGGAGTTACTCATAGATATTACCTAGATTACCCTCCAATAGGGATAGGTTATGGAATTCCATGATGATCATTCCATCTTACCATCCATTAGGACTGGGTAGTGGATTTCCTTGACATTCCAGGCTTACCCTCAAGCCGGGCTAGGCATTTCCATTCCTCGATGACAGTACCTGGCTCACCATCTTGTAGGGATGTCCAGTGGAGTTCCCTGATGACATCATCCCGGTTTAACCCTCCTGTAGGGCTAGGTAGTGGCGTTCTATGACAACATTCCAAGCATACCCCTTAGTCGTACTGGGTAGTGGAATTACCCGGTGACATTGCTGAGTGTTACCCTCCTACCGGGATGGTAAATGTATTTCCACAGTTACTAGAAGAGTAGGACACCCTAGTTGTAATAGGACATATGATCCTTACCAAGAAATTGTATCTCCTCGACTATGAAACGTAGTGATGATATGTGGTTTTATATACCATTGGAATCATGAGTAAGATGGGATATTTCCCCCAAATACACATTTATATGATGCGAGTTATAACCTTTCTGTCATGTTTGAGCCACCCAAAGCAGATAGTGTCAAGGTGTGGTGATTAAGTCCCTTAGACTCATTTATTCTGGGTAGATGAGTGATATTTTGGGAATCATTGGTGGACTTTTGGATCTATTGGTTACTCTTATTCTTGGTCTATGCTTTGAGATGGATATCCCCTTACTCTCTCTTTTATTATTATTTGATAGAGAATATATATATATATATATTCTTTCTTCTAGATTCAAACTTTTTATTAGGAACTTATCCTTCTAAGAGAGGTGAAGACACATGAGGTATGCCATGTGTTTTATGTGTTTAGATTACCAAGGTTGGATGAGTCCACTCTCATACTATAGGAAGTGAAGACTCGATGAGAATTTAGTCTTCTAACAATGTCCAGATCATTGTGTTTGGATGAGTTTACTTTTACTCTATTATTGGGATGAGTTGTATTTTTTTCGTTAATCTTTTTTCTATCAACTACTTTTCTCTTAATTAATTGTAAGTCGGATTTTTGGAGCACATTCAGTTTATATGTCCAAACTGACATTGGTAGGTTGACAATAGTCAAGGTGGTCATCATTTAAGCATATCAAGAATAATAATCAGGACAAAAATCATCATATTTATAAAAAAATTACACTTTTAAAAACAATAATGTTACATGGATAAGAAAAATGAACCAACCTTACAATCACGGAGATGGTAGTTTGAACATATGCAAGAGTAATGTTCATATTTCTCCATTATTAATATTGAAAGAATGATAATAAAACATTTCATTATAGTATGAAAATTATATAAAAATACTATATTATTTAGTTATATATATAGATATATCTATAACATTATTGTGATGTGGTGATGAAAAACCAGAATCACATCTCTGTGAGGAGGCGGTAGTCCACACCTCCACAAACGACATTATCACATCCCCACAAAATGGAAAGCATGAGGGTATGCGTTATAAAATAATTAGAGAAACATAAATATATCATAAATATAATATATATATATATATAATATAAAAACATTATTCCCATCATAATTCCCAACCATGAGTGGTGGTAATAGAAAAAGGAATTTCATCATTTCAGGAGGCAGTATCACGCTGCACACACGAATAATTATTTCCATACCTAGATGATGGATTTGTGTTTAATTTTATGTATAAAAATTATCATGAAAATTTATAAGTATATTTAGTATTCTTAGGTAATTATATAATCATTTAATATGAATAATTTACGGTTTGGAGGAAGAAATAAAATGAAGGTGCTCATTGAAGAATGTTACCTTTTATTCAGGTAACTCTTTTTGGTTTTCCCCAAAGAACATACTTGGATTGATTTCATAAAAAATTGAGGCTTCTATGATGAGAGGAATTATTTTTGTATTTTATTTGGCATGGTCTTGGATGGACCCAAATTAGTGATAGGTTTATTGATATGGGGAGAGTGAGTTCCTTTTTATAGTTGAGGAGGAGTGATATTCTGGTAATAATAAAAAGTTATACATTATTGGGATGTATACCTTAAATAATGTGACTAAAATAATGAAAAAAATTAGATACAAGAAGAAAAAATTCCTAAAAATGGTCGTATAATGTGTTTTGGACAAGTGTATAGGTCATTTTTCCCCTTATGTTTAAAATTTAACCACTAAATAAGCATATTTTTACCTTAATCACTATAATTAATTTTAATTTCTTTTACTAATATTTTTGGTAAAAAACTATGATTACATTAGTAGAAATTATACATTATTATGATTCCATGTATTTAATATATTTAAGTAATTAAAATCACAGAAGTGGAAGAATTTAATTTAAATGTAATAATATAGGTATGTTGGAAAAACATGTTTTTTTAATGAAAATGTCCAAAGTTTTACAATACTTTCATATATGAAATCAATATAAAAATTATTCAAATGAAATAATTAATATTAATAGATGTATAATGGATATAATTTAACATTAAAACCAATAAAAAATATAATGTAATAATATAAATTATATGAATTAAAATGATGTTTTCAATTAAAATTCAGTATTTTTCACTATTTATAAAAAATGAAACATCTCAGAAATATACAAAAAAATTCAGCCTAATATAATATTGAAAATAATAGTTTAATAAAGAAGATTATTTTTTTTCAAATAATTTTTTCCAAAAATTTCAATTTTATTAAAAACATGCCTTCTAATAAAAGGCGAAAAATGTGACTTTTAGAAACAAAATAGCTCATTATGCTTAAAATTGAATTTTTTCTTATTTTATGCCTATAAATCATATTGAATTAATTGAAAAAATTATTCCTATATATAGAGAAAAAATTACATTAATAATGTTCACCAATATTTATTAATTTATTTTATTAAGATAAATCACTTTTGTGAGTATAATATATAATTTTTCATAATAACACCTCCATTATATTGAATTTATTTTTATTTCCATATATAATTAATTTGTCACAAAAATTTTCATTGTATAATCATATGTAAAACATATTTCTAAAATTCAGTAAATCCTATTACTTCCTTATTTTTAAAAGGATACGTGTTAACTATCATATTTAATATTAATAGTATATTGTTATTCTGTAAAACTCGGTCTTTCATGTAACACAAGTTATAGATGAAACTCAATCTTACGTGAAACACATGATAATCACGGCATTGCATAGACTGAAATCTTAACTGTGCATCACAAGTAACTCAATCTACATAATAATTTAAATTATTTTAAATGAATATATATATTAAAATATTGTGATTTTAACTTCTTCCCTCTAAAAAATTAATTTTACCCTCTAAATTCATCTTGTTTTACATTTTTAGAATTCAAATATTGAAACCCACATTTCAAAAATGAAATAATGAAAAAATCACTTAAAAATGGAATGTTGGAAACATAAATCTCACCTAAAGTTACACATATCTTGGATTCCTCATAGGTAGAACATTCATGGGGAATTGCAAGAACGATTTGGAAGGAAAAATAATTACCATGAACTAATTGAGAGTGATAGAGACTTGAGTAAATTGGAAGTCAATGAAAAAACCACCACACAAAATAAGTGTGTAAAAGATCATCTATATCATTAGAATATACGATAATAGGATAGAATTTTATTACCTGACCCTTTTCCAATAAAACGAATGATTTGTTTCTCAGTCGAGATTGAACACATACAAAATATACTTACTTGAAAAGTGAACATAATCCTAAACCAATTACCACCACAATCTCATCATTTCCTCCATAATATGAGCATTCAAGATGAATTTTTCACACCTAAAGCTCAAAAATAATTTTTTAAAGGCCACATAAACATAAATGGGATATATAACTATTCCTCATGTATTTAAATATAAACCAAAACCCAAATGGGTAGCATATGGTATGGTAATTCCCAAACTGAATAAAAATTCACATGATAAGATAATATTTTAAATTAAATAGTAATATATAATGATGAATCCCACTCATTCCATAACCCTATATCCCAAATAACCTCAAAAACCCAAAAACTAGTGTTTTAACACAAATGGTTTTCTCATGAAATCTATATTTCAAAACCAAAAATGATGGAGATCTTATTTTGAAGCAACATTAATCACATAGTCATCAAATCACTTTTCAATATTGTGGCTGTCTATATGATAATAATTTTTTTCACATAATTAACTCAATATCAAATATCATATAAAATCTATGGGTTATCAATAAATTTAATCTTATTTGGATATAATATAAAGGAATAATTTACATTAAACATTATTTTTCTATATATATCAACCTAATTTTACATATCGTAAAATTTTATTAATAACATCAAAAACATTTAAAGCTTAAACCGTCAAATAATGTGTGTTAGACATAAAACTTATAGTCCTCTTTAATCTTATAGGCCAATGAATATATCCATAAATCTTTAGATAACATTACATGAAAATATCCTAATAAATGAAGTTATCTAAACTGATCGTTGATACAAAATCTACTATCCCAGAACCAACACTCTAGGATCCTATGCTAAAATCCATAAACTATATTATTAACATTGAGGCTAATAACGGTGACCCTAAGTATTCATCTAAAAAAAGAATATCAAAAGGAACACTTGGATCACAAACATACTTGAGGACCTTTTAAGTTAAGAGTATTATAGAAATGATAAAAAAATTATATATAAACAATTAAAATGACATTAATATATAATTTATCCCACTTAACCCAACATTTATTTTTAAAATTACAACATAATCATCATCCATGTGTAATATCTTCTAGACATAACAATTTCAACACAATTACTTAAAACCTATGGAAAACGAAACATAAGAAGGGTGAGCTCTAATTCTCACAAAGGGTAAATATAAGAATTAACAAATTAATGTCATCAATGAGCACTAGGGTGAATAATTGTATGATGTCATAATTAAATTGCATTAGAGAATCAGAAAATAACTCATACCCATAAATACATGGATCATAAATTATGAGAACATAGAAAATATATGATTTATCAGAACAAATAATCAAAATCAATGTGATATCAATGTCGATAATTAGAAAAACTATAAACTGGTAATAAGCAATTACAACTTGTTTTGGTTAATTGGGGAATCAGTTTCATAAAACCCATTCGAAACCCTTTCAAATCCATTTAAATTGGAATAACCATATACTCAAATTATAACTTTATAATTACTCAGTTAATTATAGATCTATAATGGGGATCACCCATAATATAAACTATATTGGTATCACCCTTTATTCATGAGCTTCAATGGGGTTAAACCCATTATAGAAGCTATATCAGACTCACCCATTTCATAAAATTCTCAAGTACCATGTTAAGAATAAAACATATTCATCATAATTCTCATATAATTAGTCATTATTCATTTATAACATGATAAAACCATAGAAAATAAATGGGTTTATTGCCAATATAATTCACACATGATTAACCAATAGAAAAGAAATGGGTTCCAAGAAATCTCATTATAGCATGATTAACCCTTTGAAAAGAAACAGGTTCCATAACAATCCCATTAAAACATGATTAACCTGTTGAAAAGAAACAAGTTCCATAAAAATATCATTGTCACATTATTAACCCAAGGAAAATAAATGGTCTCCATTAAATTATTTTTGAAACAAGATTAACCAATGGAAAATAAGTGGGTTCTATAACAATCTCTTCGAATTATTGTTAACCCACAAAAATGAAACTGGATCCTTAACAATCTCTTTGAAACAAAATTGACCTGTCATAAAGAAATAGGTTCCTTAATAATATATTTGAAACAACCATAATCCATACATGTAAATAATTAGGATTGTATCAATAAAAAATATTCATATTAGAGGATATATAAATTAAATTTTATTTATGTTGATGAGTAGAAACTCCCTTCCATGATCATTAAAAACAGTCTTGAGGAATATAATATTGAAACATTAATAGTATCCCTTACCACATTGAATTGATTGAATCACAAGAAGAATTAGGCAATAAAAATTAACAAGTCGTTAAATAATTTTAAAATAAATAAATTCATGATTTTATATGTCAAATTGGATGTATATACACCTCATAAAATAAGGTGGGTTAATATAAAAAAGCTATCAATTAATAGAGATTGAGATGAAGTCCCTTATTACATAAGTAACTTTTGAATCCTAAGATCTGTGAAATAATAACATCAATTTAAAATTTTAAAATTTTTAAATAAATTAAATCCATTATATAACATTTTATAGGGTAGTATATACACCATATAAAAGTAATTATGTTCATAATAACAAATAAGTCCCAATTAAATATAAATTGAGATAAAACCACGTACAGTTGTGGTAACATATGAATTAGAAAACAAAAAAGTAATAATCATCAAATGAAACATCTAAATACCAAGTTGATAAAATAAATAATGATATAATATTTAAAAATATTAGTAGATACACCACACAAAATAAATAAGTGGTGAATATGACATTTATCGAATATATGTAAAACGTGAGATGAAAATCCCAAAACATGAGTATGAATCATCATAATTGTCATATATTTTCATTAATAATATGATTATGCTAATTATTTAGTTTTTATTGAACTATTTTCACGTTTATCATTACTTTTATTTCACATATAAAAAAGTATATATAATTACTTTATGAATTATGTTTATGTCAGATGTGTTGACCATAATCAACTTATATGTCAAAACTAACATTGGTAGGTTTAATATGGTCTATGAGGTAATCATTTAAATTTATCCAAAATAATATTCATCAAATAATATTCATATTTATATATAAATTATTCTTTTTAAAACCAACCAATTAAAATGGTTATGAAAATTGAATCAATTTTAGAGTCATGGAGATGTTGGGTCATACATAAGCATTGTAACATTCCAATTTTTGATGATCAATATAGAATGAATTTAAGTAACATTAAACATTCTAGAATGATAAATATATCGAAAATAACATATTATTTAATTATACTTATATGATTATTTTTATTTGGTGATAAAAAAATAAGAATCACATCGCTTTGAGGAGGCGGTAGTCCACACATCCACAAACGTCTTATCATATTCCCAAAAAATGGAAAGCATGAATGTTTGAAT
Source organism: Viscum album (assembly GCA_963277665.1). Classification (NCBI taxonomy): domain Eukaryota; kingdom Viridiplantae; phylum Streptophyta; class Magnoliopsida; order Santalales; family Viscaceae; genus Viscum; species Viscum album. The sequence continues at coordinate 1,067,725,185 of OY728121.1, read as the reverse complement.
TATATAATAAATTAAGGAACATAAAAATTTCATAAATTTAATATATATAATATAAATACTATATTTCTCATCATAATTTCATTCCATGAGAGGTGGTAAAGTAAAAACAAACAACATTGTTTCCGGAGGCGATAGTCCGACGTACACACGAACCGCGATTTCCTTACACATTTGATCGATGTGTTTATATGTGTATGTATGACACTTAAGATAAAAAAATATAAAATCTTTTAGGATAATTATGTAATTATAATATCATTGAAAAAGAAAAATTGAATGTTTGGGGAAAGAAATAAAAAAAATCTCTATGAAGAAAATTACCTCTTTTTAGGTTACTCGTTTTGGTTCACACAAAAAGGCTTACATGGAATTAGTTTTCACAAATTTAGTCTTATAATATTATAGGATTTATTTTTGGATTTTATTCTGGTAGGTTTGGACAATAAAAAAGGCATGAAAGGTGTTAAGAGAGGGAGATAGTGAGTGCCAATTATAATGGAGGATGATTGTTCGTTTTATAAATATAAAAAGTTAAAAACTATTGTGAGGTATCTATTACATCATGTTCCTGATATAATGAAAATTGTTTGATAAAATAGGCTATAAGATCGAAATATGGCAATAAAATGGGCTTTGGAAATTTTTCTAGGTCATTTTCTCCTTAACCTTAATGGTTAACTACAATGTAAACTCATTTGTACCTTAATCATTATAATAAATTTTAATTTATTTCACTATTATTTTTTGAAAACAGAAAATTTTACCATAATATAAATTATAAAATATTATCCTTCCAAATATGGATTCAATTTTTCCAAATTTAAATCACATAAGTGGTAGAAACTAATATAAAATTAATCGCACAGACGTGACAGGAAAATGGGTTTTTAAAGTGAAAATATCCAAAAGTTTACAATGTTTTTATATCCTAAATAAATATAAAAAACATTCCAATGAACTAATTTTATTACATAGATATATAATTTATCTCATTTAACTTTATATTCAATAAAAAATATAATTTATCCTCTTAAAATATATTAATGAAAGTGTTATTTTCAACTCAAATTCTGTATTTTTAACTTGTCATCAAAAAATAAAACTTATCATAAGTATACAAAAATAATACTAATCTAATTTTAAAATTAATTATTATAAAAAGAAGTTTATTTTTTAAAATAAAATTTGAAAATTTGTAAATTTTTAAAAATAATTCTTCCATTAAATGTCACCAAACTACCTTTTTGTAAAAAACAGGTCCATATTATTCAAATTTTATTTTTTCTTATTTTATGAAAAAAATAATTTTGGATGAAATGAAAAATATTTTATTGAATATATAACTTTTTTTAACAACATTCATGCAAAGTGATTTAATTTAAATTATTATTATAAAAAACAATAGTGGAAATATAATAATATTTTTCATAAGAACATATCCTTTAATTTCAATTAGTTTTTCTTAACATTTTTACATAATTAGACACCTAAAGATTCATTATATAAACATGTGTAAACAATATTTTCACAATTTAGTAAGTCCAATTCATTCCTTCTATTCAAATTCATATTTGATAACAATATTGTCAAATATTTATATTATATTGTTTTTCCATGAAAATTGTTCTGGAATGTAACACACATTACCGAGGAAACTCAATGATTCATGAAACTCAATATATTCATGGTGTTGCATATAATGAATTATAAAATGTGAATTGTGTGTAGATCAACCTGTCAAATAATTTAAGTTAATTTTAGAGAATAAATTTCATAAAATATAGCGATGCTACACTAATACTAGAACAACCTCTAGGACAAAATATACCATCCCAAAGTTCTCTATCTATATTTACTTTATTTGAGTTAGTAGAATATCATAAATATTGAATAATAACACCCAAAAAGTTTTCAAAATTCAATACATCATATGGATACAACTCAGAATGATGAACCATTTGGATATTCCTTGGTGATTAAATTCAAACAGATTAATATGTCATCAGAAGAATAATTCAATAATGAAAGGTACACATTCTTCATTTTATAGGGTTTTATTTGAAGGAATATACTTCCTATTGGTTTCAAGGTTTATTTTCATTTTCATATTTTCTGAATTTTTTTATATATTCTTAAAAAGCTATTAGTGGTATCAGATCTATTCCTTGTTGTTTTATTCAGGAAATTATTTTAAAAAATAATTTTTATAAAATCAAAGTACATATCATATTACTAAATAGAAATTATGATAAAGAACATTTTATTCTTGATTTAATCATATTTTAAGATATTGGATATCATAATCAACCAATCAGTGAAAAAACTTTTGTTTTTTATATGTAGTAGTGTATGGCATTGGCTAATAATAGCATATTATTGAACTTTATTCAAGTTACAAGAGTGAAAAGTATCATATCACTATTATTATATCTCCATATATTGTAAAATATGAATACTTACCACATTTGGGGACTAAATTATCATTAATATGTTATGATTGATAATTCATCAAGAGTTTATGCAAACTAATTTATCAATCATGTCATATGATTGTTCATGTATACTAAAATATGATATATTGATGAAAAAGTAGATTTATTTATTTTAAATTATATATATCTTTATATATTTATAATATTTTATAAATTATAATGAATGTTATTTTTGGATTTTTTATTACTTTATAAAATTATTATAAATTAATTAATTGTAAAGAGTTTTTATTAAACTAAGTAAATAATTTTGAAACAATTATTAATAACTATCTATTAATCAAATAAAGTCTGAGAATGAGTTGGTTAACCAAACCATACACTGAAAAATTATTAATTAAATGATAAAAAAATTTAATGACCTGAGGTCAAATAACATTGAATGAACTAGGAATTTCAATATTAGAAATTGAGTGGGAAAAAATAATAAACTACCAGGTCATCATGAAAGTGAGTGCAAGAATCTCCTCAATGAAACCTAGGATTCTACATCATATTGAAATATCACATTAACCTTGTACGAATATGTTTTATATGGAGTCCATAATCACATATATATTGGACCTCATCTTCAGCCTACCAAGGGAAAAACACGAATGATGGCACAGATGATCACCATTTGTGAGTCTGGAAGACACTGTTCTATATATAATTAGACAATAGAATCTATAATAGGTAAAATTCTCAACATATGAATTTATAGATGTAGTGGGGCCATGCCTTCTGTATGTCATTTGATAACACTAGTTTCATTAAAATATATATCATCCTCCTGATGCGTAATACAGTAACTCTCTTGAATGTGCATAAACCTTCAACATCATTAGACAGCTTAAATTCCTCTAATATAGAAATTCCATTCTAGTTCATCCATCTCACTCCACTAATCTAGTTCATATGTTTCATCAAAATATATAGAAACATCAAATTAGCACATTATCTTTCATTGGAATTAAAAAAATCATCATCTGCAGTGTATAATTAGAAACCATAGAGTAGAAAATACATCAATCAGTCTCTTCACCCATATTCAACTCTAGTGAGTTAATTCCTAATAAGTATTTTTGAATCATTATTATTGAGTATCCTATCATCAAATCATCTCAAATATCCATTCATAGTCTAAAAGTTTCAATAAGGTATTCATATAGAAGATATATATGATTAAAATTGGGAGTTCATTGAAATTATAGTTAAATTTTAGAGAATATAAAATATATATTTTTTATATATTCATGAATATTTATATACCCTTTTTTATATCTTTCAAAGTACATATTGTCATTAGCTTTCACTGATGGATAAATATCTTCTTAAAGACCCTCCTTGACGACCCTAACATTATTTTTGAGCTTATGAATTCCATCTAAAATCTATTCATTAAATATTGTTGCATGTTCCTTGAAAGATTCTACTTGTGGAGGGTCTATATTATCATCATCACATGACCTTTAGGATTTAGGGAGAATGGTTCAAACTAATTTACAATAATATTTATGCTTCCTTATTTTCATAGGTTGTAAAGTTATATACCCATCTGAGTCCACCACTAGTTTCACGCCTTTTGTGGTCCTCAAGTGGATGAAAAATTCTTTATATTGTCCTAATAAATAGTTTTAAATAATAATATTATGTGTTATTTTTGGTTATGTAAAATATTCATCAAATAGAATGTTTAAATGTAAAATTTTAATATTTCAAAAAATATCATATATTTTAATATAATGAATAATTGTAAGTGGTTCCTATTGAGAAAAAATATGTAAATTTTTACATTTATCTCATTATGGATTGTCTATAATAAATTATAATGTCTTTATAATTTCTAATTTATGAGTTTTTCATATATAAATATATCACGTTGGGAAACTAATTTTTTTATATAATTTTGTGATTATTTATGAAAATTCATGTTTAAATTAATTTTTATGAGATTTTAATATTATAGATTAAATAATTTATGTGATAATCTTCTTATTACTAATTTTCATTCCTTACTCGGCACAAAAATGTAATATTTAGTTTTCATCTTCCATGACCAGATTTTTTAATTAAATTTATTAGCTTGAAATTATTCATTGAATATATTCTGTATATATTAGGAATTATATTTATGATAAATTTGATTCTATATTGATAAAAGTATCCTTTGATCGAGGGATATTGGTTCAGATAACCCAATGGCCTAGAGGATGATGTCTTATTTTATAAAGGCGGGGGTTGGCTATCAATGGCACTAGGATTACTTATGTAGAGATTATGAATCTCATATAATTAATAAACATTAGATGAGGATTTAAAAAATCTTACTGATAATATGAATTCGGTTATATGTGAATATGTTTAACTTATATTTTTTATATATAAACACAAAATCCAGGTTATGTAAAGAGTTATACCTTAAACTGGAGTGAACATATTAATTTTGTGTATTGAATTGGTATTCCAAAACTATATCATTAGACACATGTATTTATAATGGGCTAATACATTAGATAATAAAGTTTTCATGTGATGTAATATTTATAAATTTAATATTAATATGATTTATATTGAATTAGTGACACATTTAAAGAAAACCACTAATATATTAGGTATTATATTCCTTCCAAATCAATACTTGTCAAGACCTTCATCATCCAAACAAGTATGTCATGCCATAGCTAGGTTCCCATAGATTATATTCTCAAATGAATGTATCATGATACCTAAGTAGGATTATGTTCCATCTTATAGAATTTTATTTGGGAAAAACATTTTTGCGAGACACTAATAGGATAATGTAACAAGAGTTATAGAGTTGGGTTTTTTTATAAAATGGATTTGGAAAAGAGTTGCCTGCTCAACATTCCAAGATTCATATATGATATCACGGAAATGATTCCCTATATAAATAACTATACAGTGATAGAATTTATTTGGTAGACTCATTACTTCGTAAAATAATGATCTTGGACTACTATGGGGTATGATGAAATATATAGGGGCCATCATTTTAGTGGGATCCAATTTTAAAAAATTCATTTTTTAATAGATATAACATATGATAAAAATATTATATAACATTCTACTATATATAATAGAAAAATCATAATCATAAAAATTTCCCATGAGATTAAAATTTGATAAAGAGTAACTAAATGGAAGAAACTTTATTGGAGGGTACTGGATTTTTTAGAATAATTATCAAACAAGATAGAAAATTACATGTTTTAGAAGAATACTATCTAATGAAACCAATCCATGATGTCATTAAAAAACATAGTTATATGACTATTATAAGAATATAAAGGATTTACTATAAGTAAACACCATCATTATTATAACTATAGAATAATTTTTTTAAAAGAAACAGTTGACCATGTTTGATTATAAGATAATAGGAATCCTGGAATGGATCTATCATGAAATAGATAGTCATTAAAGGTATAAGGATTTGAATGATATATTTTAGTGAAAATAATGGAAGGAACATCATTATCAACTCACAGACTCAATATGTATTGGAAAATCAATAGATAATACTGATTTAGTTCCCCTATTAGACTTCACATGGATATAGAATTGATTTTTAAATCCCTGCAAAAATGATTCTGATAGTTTTATTTCTAAATTTAATATGATTGATTTCAATAAAAGTTCACACAATACAACTAATATATTGATAATAGCTAATAATATAAGGACCCGTCCATAAACATTACTTAATATTGAGTTTAATCAGTAATTCACATAAATGATCTTTTCTAGATTATAGTTTCATAGAATTAGGCCATAACTATTAAATTACATTTCAAAAAAATACAAAGCAGACACTTCTACTCAATTTTCATTTTTTTCATAAAATAACAACTCTTAAAAAAACATGACTAGTTCCATGTTTTAGACAACATGACTTTTCCTTGATCCCATCTATGACCCTATTCATCTTTGAGTCATGTGAAACCATTTCAAAACCAGGGATGAGCATAAAAAGCTCAGTAAGGGTTATACAACAAGGGAAGAACACATTATCCCTTCAATAAATATGAATCAATGAAACAATACTTTTCAATCACAACATACCTCAAGAAATCTTAAGATGTATGAATAACACACAAAAATCATAAATCATAAAGTTAATTTATAAAATACATAACATAATTACATTATAGATTTCACAACTATATTGGGATTTTCGTTTGGAATAGCCATCACATTATATTCCACAAATCTCTTAGGATAAACATTAACGTTTACTTCCATCACGTTACCCAATGCATTGGAGAGCTATCTCGAGATCACCTGCCCTAGGTTAATCACAGATCCACCCGTATGCATAAAAAATTCCCAATAACAATAACATATTCATAACATATAAAACAAGCATAAAGGAATGACAAAAATTCCATATTTCAATCACAATATATCATTTCAAGATATTGATATAATAAATTCTTTATCAAACCATTTTCAAAACCATTTAAAACATTTAATAAAGTGATTTTTGAATCTACATGTCCCATACCACTTTGAATATTTTAAGGGAATTAACATTTTAAAACATTAATGTCCATATAAATAAATCATTAATGAGTCAGTGTTACTACTTAAGAGTTATTATGATGTGTCATTAATTATCTAAACAGCTTCCCCATCGTTGCACTACAACAAACGTTTCCAAATAAAATAAAATAAACATTCAAATTTATTTTATTTTATTTTATTTTACTAAAAATGTCTTAAAAATTAATTTTTCCCTTGACATGCACCGGTCAAGGATAGTTCCATTATTATGTAATGTTTTCATCCCAGGCGCAACAGTGCCCTCAAATTTCTAATCCGAGAATCTGTCTGGAAACTTCCATAACCAGACACGCACGCCGACTCACTTAACATAAAAAGAGTTCAAACAACCATTTCGGGATAACCGGGCCTCAAAATGGCATGTGGTCCCCACACTTTGTCTCAAAAATAATTCCATATAATATTCCAACTAAGAAATAATACATGGAAAATCACAGACATTAAATCATCCCCACCATGGGGATTTGCATCCCCTAAAATCCAAAACAAGGGCTACTAAAAAAGATTTGGGTACTGGGCAAAGATATGAACCTCCCACTCCCATGTGCTCTTTTGAAGGTTCCCAAGCTTCCACCAGATGCACACCAAGGGAATCAATTTCCCATAGAGGATCCTCTCCTACCGATCCTCGATCTCCATCTGGTACTCATAAAAGTTCACTCCATCCTCAATGTGTTGCTCACCCCAGTCGATGATGTGTGAGGAGTCATGCACGTACCTCCTCAGATACAACATGTGGAAGAAAACATGTACCTAGTGCCACTGTGGATGTAGAGCTATGTGATACGTAACCTCTCTAAATCTATGTAGTATTTGAAAAGGGATGATGAACCTTGGGGACAATTTTACGCCCCAGACAAATCACTGCAACCCTCCTTGAGGTGAGACCCAAAGGAAGACATGGTATCCTTCCTCGAACTCCCAAGGACTCCATCACTAATCAGCATAAGAATTTCAACGGATTTGTGAAGTCTTCATCCACTCTTGTATGATCAACACCTTCTCAGTGCCAGTTGACACGAACTCTAGACCCATGATTGCTGAATCGCCGGGGTCGGTCAAACAAAGTGATGACTAGAAGGGTCTCCCATATAAGGCTTTGAATGGTGCCATGCCAATGGCAGAGTGGTAGCTATTATTTTATGAAAACTCCACCAGTGGTAAGTGGTCCTCCCAGCCATGACTAAAGTCCAAGATACATTCCCACAACATATCCTCTAGAACCTAAATGGTCCTCTCTGTCTGACCATGAATCTGGCCATGGAATGTTGTTCTCAAGCGTAGTTAAGTCCCAAAACCCTCCTATAGTTCCTTCTACAACCGAGATGTGAAACAGGCATCGTGATATGAGACTATCAATAAAGGGAAACCATGACGAAGAAGTATGTCTTTCACGTAGAGGCGTCTCATGCTCTCTAAGAAACATTTCTCCATGATATCTAGGAATTGGTTCGACATGGTGAGTTGTTCAATGATCAACAAGATGGAACTATGTCTCTTGGACGTTCATGGTAATCCTATCATGAAGTCCATTGATACCCTATCCCACTTCCAGTTCAACCCTTATAGGGGTGAGCTAACCCTAATAAACCTAGTGCACAACCTTCACCTATTGGAACTTAAGGCATTGAGAAACAAATTCTGATACTACCTTCTTCATTCCTGACCACCAGAACAAATGCTAGAGTTCCTAGTACATTTTCACCACTCCATGATGTGCTGCTAAGGTGGATGGGTGAAACTCCCTTAGAACCTCCTCCAAAAACTCCACGGGCATGACCGTGCATCCTCTAGAAAGAACAACATGCTCCCCACCTTGACAATATCCATTAGGAGCATGTCATGTGGATAATTGAGCACGTAAAGCCTCACAGTCGACATCCCGAAGCTGTGCCTCCCTAACTCGCTGTAAGAGTAGAGGGGTGACAACCATCGACTGAAGGTATGTTGCATCCTCTCTTTCCATGAAGGATAACTATAACAAGGACAATTTCTCCATCTCCTCACTCAACAACTGTGAGATCAATCTCCTGCTAAGAGAATCTATCACCTTTTTCCCCTTCCCAGGACTATAGATGATCCTTAAAATGTAATCCGAGAAGAACTCAAGCCATCACCTCTACCTCTGATTTAAATCCTTCTATGAGGAGATGTATTTGAGGATCTTTTGGTCAGATTAGACAATAAACTGCTCGCCCATATGGTATTTTACCCACATCTTCAATGAAAATACTACTACTTCCAACTCGAGATCATGGGTCACATAGTTATTCTCATGTTGCCGAAGTTGGTGCAATCCATAAGTAATCACATCTTGTCTATGCATCAAGACATAGCAGACCACACTCCCGGATATGTCTTAGAAAACTACATACTCAACATCCTCTTATAGAAATGTCAAGATTAGTGTGCTCTTCAAACTCTGTCTCAACATCAAAAAATCCTGATGGAACTTCTCCGTCGATATGAAAGGATGCCCCTTTCGGGTCAACTCTTTCATCGGTGGCGATATACGGGAGGAATCATAGATAAATCTCTGGTAGTATCCTTCCCAACAAGGAAGCTTCACACCTCTGTCACACTCCAAGGGGGCTCCCTTGCGAATGCCACCTCGACCTTGGCCGGGTCCACTGCTACTCTATCTACTGAGATAACATGTCCCAGAAATTGTACGTCTTGTATCCAAAATTGGAACTTCAAGATATTTCCATAATGATGGTGCTCTCAGAGTATGGGTGTCTTTCATGTTCCTCCTCTGACACCGAGTATACAAGGATTTCATTAATATAATCACTATGAACTGGTCTAAATATGGATATAAGGTCTAGTTCCTATGTCCCATTAACACTACGAGGGAACTCATCAAGCCAAAAGGAATCACTAATTACTCATAGTGATCGTAGAGGCATCTAAAAGCCATCTTAGGTATATGATCATCCCGTACACAAAGCTGGTGATAACCTGACTTGAGGTCAACCTTCGAGAACCAACATTCCCCTACAACTGATCGAAGAGGTCATCAATCCTTGGAAATGGATACATGTTCTTCACTACCACCTGGTTCATCCACCGGTAATCCACGAACAACCTCAAACTCCCATCTACCTTCTTGGAAAATAAAACTGGGGTTGCCTAGGGTGAAACATTGGGACTTACAAATAACTTACTCCATAGATCCTTAAAATGCTCCCTCAGCTCGCGAAGCTCTGTGGGAGCCATACGATACGCTAGTGAGGATATTGTCACCATCCTGGCGTGTAATTAGATTCATAAGTCGATATTCCGATGGGGAGGTATCCCTGGAACATCTTTAGGAAAGATGTCCTCATACTCCGCCACAACAACTAGGAACTTGAAGCTCACAACATCTTTTGATCTGAGGGTATGTCTAGCCAACTCATGAGTGATTGGCTGCACCCTCCTATGCACGAGCCCATCCTATGCTGCCTGGGTATCCTTTTCACCTAAAATGGAAAGCTTCGTCCCATTGCTACGAAAACACATCAATGTTTTCCTAAAGTAGTCAATCTAGTCAGGTACCTAAGATAACCAATCCATACTGAGAATGACGTCGTAAGGCCTCGACGCTACCACCAAGAGGTTACAACTATTACTCTTGCCTCCATGGGAAATATCACACTATCTAAAAAGATGTGTGATCATTGAATCTCTTCCCATAGGATTCTCCAATCGTCAGGGTCGAGTCAATAGATTTACTAGAATCTCAAGGTTTTGCCCAAGACATGTGGTGATGAAGGAATAACTAGAACCTATGTCAATAAGTATGGAATCTAAGGTTGAAAAGACACAGATCATTCCTCAGATCATCCATGGAGTCCATTGGTCATACGCCTCAACCGCATGCAGATGTCCCCACCCCTATCCCCCTGCTCCCTGAGCCTGGTGCGGACCTCCTTGGGGTGGTGGGGGGAGTATATCAAAGAGTCCGCCACCACCTGGACCTCTCCCTACTCCTCTTCCACATCCACTTCCAAGAAGGTCTGTATTCTTCACTATTCACCTCTTTCTTGGTGGACCATCCACCACTTCCCTATCAATAAATCAAAAGTTTGTACAATCTCTAGCAGTATGTCCCCTACCATTTCACGTGTAGCATCACCTCTCCCTAGGCTGACTGGATCTATCCTGAGAGCCTTGGGCTATCAATCCCCGATCCTGGGTCCTCCTATGATGTATCACACATCCCGAACCCTATGCCTGATGTTAGCTCCCTGCTATCGAGGTCTCTGCACCGATCTGCATGATGGTGACTACCAATGGCTGTCTCTGCTCCACCAAGAATCTCTCGATCACCAGGGCACACTCGGGCACTTTAGAATATATTTAAATGCATAGAGCCATGACACTATCTCGGATGTCCCACTGTTGACCTCGCTCAAAAATCCGAGCTATGAAGTACTGATCCCTTACCATATCCATCAAGTACATGGAAAGGTTGGTGAACCTCGATGAATAGTTGGTCACTGTCAAACTGCACTGCTTGAGCTGAAGAAGCTCCTGGATATGCACTTCTCTAAGGTTAACAAGAGAGAACTCCTCCCTAAAGATTCATTAAAACCCCATACATGAAAGTGTCTCCTCATCGTGAGTCTGTGTGGTCAAAATCCAATATTGTCCCACCGAACCCTAAATAAGGTTCAATCCTAGGATCACTATCTGGTCCACTAATTTCGTCACTAGATGGAAAACTCTGGTCACCACCTCAATCCTGTCCCCATGTACGTGAGGGTCAGTCTATCATTGAAACCTGAGGGGTCTTCATCTCTGAAACTCATGGAGGGTGCTTAGCCTACGCTACTCATCTATCAGAGTTGTAGGTACCACATGCTAGTCTAATAGTGGTGGTATAGTAGGTGCACAACCTGGAGGTAACTCATGGGGAATTGGTCTCTATATCAAAGCCTCATTACCGAGGGGGTCATCCTCGAGATCCAGCTACTGAATCCTAGAGGGTATTCTTTGTGGAGGCATCCTGTATGGAAACCAGATGTACCATGTTCAATGATTATATCTTGATTGATGACATAAAGGACATGGAAAACACAACCCATTTCTATATGATGCTTGTACCATTATTTTAACTTCACCGCAACTAGTGTTTTCATCTACCGAGTTGAAAATAAGGTTATTAGAGTCCTGGTGTATGTATACATTGGCTGTCCACAACAACACTAGAGTTTGTAGCCTAAAATCCAAGCTTGAAACACTTAACACTGATTCTGAAAACCAAATCTCACAGACTCTCTATCCTAAGGTAGAACCGACCACCTCTGATACCACTCTGTCAGGACCCATCCTAGTGGGGCCCGCACCATAACTCCCCAAGCCCACCTCCAATAGAACATGGGTTGGTGACTAGCACCGAGTAAGCATATCTCTAACTTGGGAGGCATTGCCTATGTACCTGTACACACACACACATCCCCAATACCTCAAATGCTGAAATGAAAAAAAACCACTAAGGAACAAAATGCATGCATACAACTAAACCCAACCAACAGAGTACAATGGAAAGTAATGTGAAGAATATAAAATGGGCTATAATACAAGCCCACAAAAAATAAGAGTCAGTAAACTACAAATTCGAACCTGTAAGCACAAAGAGGTACTGGGACTGCTGCTCAAAGTCATAGGAAAACCTCAGTTGGTAGGGAACTCAAAAATTTCGGTCCTGTCCTGGTCTGAACTAGACTTCGTGAAAATGATGCTCATCTGCACAAGACACGACACGTATGGGAAAATATTTTGTAGGGGCGAGTATAAAAATACATAGTAGAGGACCCAAAAACCATAAAGCAATATGAAAATTAAATATACAATCAGATCTAGACAGTATATGTCTGTTAATCATATGAAAAGAGAAACACATCTCGATATACTTGAAACCCAGACCTGTAGTCTAGAGACAAGTCACACGACCGCATTCCCATACTAGGGGTTCAGTTTGAAGATTCCATGAAGCACTTGTCCTATAAAACTCAATCGACAAGTCTAAAAGCTCTAATGACATTTGTCCAAGAAGTACTGTTCATTACGAAAATCTATGAGAGATTGATATAATCATTCTAGGAGAATACACTCCTGAGTAGGGAAAGATCTTGATACATATATGAGGATCAATTCCAGGGCCTTTGAGTATACCACGACTCATCCTGATTCACATGATAAGTAGAGGATGAACATATTGTAAGATTAGTCACATCGATAACTAACTCTACCTAGGGTTATGGATTGATAGAGAATATCGCTCCCAGCCTCTCAGAGGAATACATGACTCTATCTCGGAAGTTCATACTGAATGGATCATACTCCTATGGATGGAAAAGATACCTGAAATTCAAGGAAATGATAAAAAAGGGGAACTAAATAAAAATGAAAATTGTGCAAAGAACGATGAACAAGAGGACCAAGCCATGTTATATGATATACGCGATGTGTAGAAGGGTCACACGCTGTGTCTCTCGACTATGGGTACTGCTCATGTAAAATGGACCGAGTCAGATGAACATTCCATGTTGAAGGGGTGTAAATATATGTCGAGTAGGACATACCAAACACAGTGTCCAAGTAATTGGGGTTGCATCTATGTACATGGCCATGTGCCCGTACACGACGTCAATCTATGTGGGCCATCCTGTGTAACCGGTACATAGGGTAACCCATGTAACCACCCTGGTATGGCCGTGTGGTTGAGTACACGACCATGTAATCCACCCTATGGCCGTGTATCCCCTAGATACATGCTGAGTCCCATATAGCTGCCTCTTCCATGCAGCATAGGGTCTACATGTAGTGTAGTCCATCCCATGTCTGTGTAATTCATAGAATACACACCGAGTTTCAAGGAAGGTCCCACATGCCGTGTGACAGGGGTCACATGCCTTGTGCTAACTGTCTGTGTCCCGACATCGTATCTACCACATAGATTTTCCCACAAGGCATGTTCTTCAGGTTACATGTCATGTTCTTCAGAAATCTCCAGAATCATTGGTTCTTTGGTGGTGCGCCTCCGGTGATGACGATTCTTTGATCCGGAAATTCGATTTCCACAAAACATAGGAGTTTAGGATGCCCCGACACCCCAAATCTAATTCCTATGGTTTTGGTCCTCTGATTATCCTCGAAAATGCATTCTTATCCACTCGCACTAAGAATACTCAAAGAATGATAACTCCTAAACCATGTTGATTCGTTCGCCGATATCTCTATCGCACCTCGACTGGGTTCTCACGATGTCAGATCATAGGTTTGAGATTATTGCACTGAGGATTGAGAACACAATGATTCCTCATTTGTATCCCCACAATGAAAATGGAGAATGAATGGAAGAGGGAGGATGAAATCCAATAAAAAATTGGAATGAACCTCTGCCTTCATTCGTTACAATGTTAATCTGCTCCCGTTAGATGGTTTAAATGGGGAAAATTAAAATAATTAAACATGGAATAATAAACTCTCCAAGAACAAACCTGACGAATCCCTCCCAAAATAATGATGATGCACTGATCAACCAATTCGTGGGTTGATCAATGTTCATCGTTGAATTAAAGAATGGGGAATAAAAACAACTTAAAACAGAACCCCAAACTCGATGAGGTATCGATCGCTGAAGAAGGGATTGCACTACCATAATTGCTGAGATCATTTTACTCCATTGGTGCATCAATTCAAACTTTTGATTCTTCTTCATTTGTTGTCGAGATTTCCCACCAAATCTCTAGGAATTCTCCAGAGTTTCTCTCAATCTGATGCCAACGACCAACATTTGATTAACCCCTTAAAAGGAGGGAACACATTTCAGTGATCCGTTATGCTAGGTCGCTGCCATTATGCAGCGGCATTAATGTGTCAGCGTTTATATTTCAAAGTGATTATGCAAAGTCATTAATTATCGAATCAACTTCCCTATAATGGCGCTGCAGCAAACATTTCCAAATAAAATAAAATAAACTTTTCAATTTATGTTATTTTATTTTACTTAAAATGTAAAAAAATTATCTTTTTATCTTGACCCACGTCATTAGATATTAGGCCCATTCTTAGGTAATGTTGTCTACATGGATGCAATGGTGCCCTCATATTACTAATCCGGGCATTGTTTGGAATCTTCCAGAACCTCACACACACACAAACTCACTTAACTTAAAAAAAGATGAAACCACCATTTCGGGATCACCAAGACTCGGAATGACATGTTTTCTCCGCGCATGGTCTCAAAATAATTCCATATAATATTCCATCAAAACATAATATAGAGAAAATATAATACATTAAACCATCAAGCCAACCAACCCTAGAAAAATGATATAATAAAAATCATAGTACCATGCCTTTAGAAAACATAACCATTCCTTATAAATAATCATTTGAAAGGAATATTCCAAAAAGAAATAGATATCATATATTAGGATTTTATGTGTCATATTTTATAATACATAAATTGTAAATGAAATTTTATTTAATTATTTTGGAATATAGTATTTATGTTAGAATATTTTTTTTACATGATTTTCTTCCATATCATATTATAAGTTATGATCATGGTGTAATTCCTAGAATAAAATTGTTTTATACTCTTGAAACAATCAAGATACATTCAATAATATAAACATTACGGAGTTAAAATTCAAAATTACATTCACATCCTCTATCCTTAATATAGAATGAAAGTGTTTTGGCCAAGTGTTATATGTGTTGTATGTGAATTTATTATTCACTGTTTTATGAAACATCTCAATAGTTTAATATTATGGATTTATAGACATGGGAGAAATAATATACGATATATAAAGGATTCATGGCCATGATTATTGGTTTTTATTATTATAATATCCCTGAACCTATGCTTTGGGATCGAGTGCTGAAACCTTTAAATTTACATTCCTGACATTGATGCTGATAATTGTGAAAAAAAATCATCTAAACATTACTACATCAGAATAAAAACATTGAAAACATATATTTGGGAGAAAATTTAAGGTTTATATTTCTATTGAATTAGGATAAACTCCTATATAAACAATTCAAATTAATTTAAAGATAATTTATCACTAAACCCAGATTTTATATTTCACATTACAACATCATCATCATCGATATGAAATATCTTTTGGATGTAACACATTTAGAATCATTCCATAAAACCTATGGAAAAAGCATAATAAGGGTGAGATCATATTATCAATAGGGGTAAAAATATTAATTAACAATTTATTGTCATCAATGAGCATAATAGTGCATAATGGTATGGTGACAAAATCAATGTGCATGAGTAAATCATAAAAGGACTAAAACCAATCAATATATGGAATATATAATATGAAAACTTGGAAAAGGTAAGAGTCATAAAAATATATAACAAAAATCCATGTGATATCAATCTTTATCATTAGAAACATTATAAACTCAATAAATAAATTATAAATATTTTTGGAAACATGTGGAATCTCTTTCATAAAACCCTTTCAAAACCATTTTAATTGGAATAACCATATAACTGAATTTTAATATTATCATTAACCAATTTATTGTAGATATATAATGGTGATGAACCATCATATATTCTATATTAGGACCACCCAATTTTTAAGAGCTAAAATTGGGATCAACCCTTTTATATGTTATATTGGGAAAACCTGTGAGCTATAATAGGACAACGTCCTTCATATAAGTTGTATCATGCTAACCCATTTCATATAAAGATCAACTACCATGTTAATAATGAATGAAATTCATTATTAAACTCAATTAATATATCATTATTTATTTACAATATGAAAAACCCATGGAAGAAAATGGTTTTACTATCATTATATTTGAAACAAGATACACATGGGGAAAAGAAATGGGATCTATAACAATCTCATTAAAAATGAAAATTCATGGAAGAGAAACATGATGAATAATATTCTCATTAAAAAATGATTAACCTATAGAAAAGAAATGGATTCAATAAGAATCTCATTAAAACATGAATAACCAATAGAGAAGAAATGGGTCCAATAACAGTTCGTTGGAAACATGATTAACTCATAGAAAAGTAATGGGTTCTATAACAATCTATTCAAAATAGGGATAAACCCTGGAAAAGAAATGAATTATTTAAAAATCTCTTTGAAACAATATTATCCCATGAAAAAAATATGTTCCTTAATAATATATTTGAAATAAAAATAATCCATCCAAGGAATAATGAGGATGGAATCAATAAAAAATATCCTCAGTGAAAGATAAGTAACAATAAGGGTTGTTGATGTTGATGAATGTAAATTCCCATAAATTATTATTATAAACATTCTTGATGAAAATAATCGTTATACCAATTTGAAAAATATGAATCAGAAGACACATGAAGGAATAAAATTTAAGAAAGCATTAAATAATATTAGAAGAAATTGAATCATGATTTAATATGGAAATGTATCTATATATACATCTCATAAAAGAAGGATGGTTTATATAAAAAATTTATACAATGAAATGAGATTAAGATTGAGTCCCTTATTAAATGAGAAACTTTTGAATCATGAGATTCGTGAAATAATAACATCATTTGAAACATGAAATATCAGGAAATAAATGAAATTCATGATATAAAATGTTATAGGGTAGTTTATACACCATATAAATGTAACTATATGCATAATAACTATAGAGATAATTTTTTCCTTGAAATAATTTCAAATATTCCTATATATATTTTTATATATCTGCACAGATATAGCGAGATATTCTAAGGCCCGGTCTGCCCAAAATAAATTTCATAAATTTCATAAAAAAATTAAATATATTTTATATTTTACATGTGTGGTTCATCAAAGAAAACAATATAAATCACACAAAGTAGACCAGATTAGAAATATGAGACCACAGTTGGGTCCAAAACATGGTTATTACCTTAGATGCAACATCAAATGAGTCGGTGTGGGATGTTTAGACCCCTATCTCATTGATGGTGCATTTAATTGAATCAAATTATTAATTTAAATAAATATTTAATTAATCATATACATAAAATGATGTTATAAATACATAACTAAAAGAATTTCCTAGGGTTGTATTGTAATTCCCAATTCTCCAACGAAGATATCCTTCACTCCTCCTCTTAAAAATTCATTGGCGATCAATGATGAAACTCTAGATGACGGTGAATCAAAGCATGATGAACACAAAAAGACATCCTTCTACATTGGTAGACCTATTTCTTGTTAGAGGGAGATAAAATCATAGGTATGACTCATCATTGGTAATTTTTATTCCTTGGATTAAATGTTTGAGTGTATTGATAATTATTGTTCGATTTGTGACCTTATTGTAAACCTTTCAAGTGTCCATGAACTAAAAGAGTAAATTATTTATTCTGTTTTACTACCTTAGATTCTAGTTCCTGATTACCAGTCAAGAACGCATGGCCAATGATTCTTAAAACATTGTTCATGGATCCTTTATCCTATGTTTCTTCATGGTTTTCAAAGATTTAATCCCCATGGATTCTGATTCTATATTTTTCGGGAATCCCATGATCGATCTGGCACATAGATACACAGAAAAGTGACAAAATGATGATGGATCAAAGAAATGGTTATAGATCTGGGATTGTTGCAATACAGGGATGGACAATCAACTGTTCAATAATCAATTGATTTAAGGATGGATTCATGGATGAAATTAGAATGTATGACGCAACCCTCATGATGAGAAAAGGCCAATTCGAGATGAGGAATGGACAAGACATGAAATCCACAGCCAGATCCATTTTTTCTATGATAAATCATGGCGGTATCTATGGAAGATGAATCTGATTCGAAGAAAAGATACAGATCTATCAAATCTAAACATTCTGGTTAAATTATCACTACATGAAATTTGTAGGATGACAAACATGGCATTTAGCCTCCCTGTATGGTGGTGCTAGGAATTGGGAAAATTTAGGGTATCATAGTGTGTAACCCTCCATCACACAATGTGTACCCCTTACTCAAATGGAAATATCATGTGACAGATCACATAGGTGGAGAATCTATGTAATTGAACATAGACATTGGGTGACCACAAGGGCAGCATCTTGTGTCCACCAACACACTCTTGAATAGAGTACACTCACACGGGGTCCGAATACACAGACACAACCCAATTCCCAGTTTGTTTGGACACAATTTTTTGTCCACCTTCATGATGAGTTATAAAATATGGTGGGGGGGAGGAGATGTGATCTGAACAATGACATGTCCAAGATGTGAAGAGGGAAACACTCCATTTGGGTCCCCACACATTCTGTGTTCCCCTTATGTTGTTTTTGGTGAACATTGAACATCCCTTCCTCCTTCATTGGAACATAGATTTCGCCACTTGGGTAGCCTATCAAGAGTCTTATTCTACATAGAATTAGTTGTTTCCCTCAAAATTGGATTTTGAGGTATTATATAAAATGTTATGGGTTTGGAATATGTTGAGGTGACACCCGATGATGGAAGCAATCATATAGATTCACCAGGTTAGTTCTGGGCATAACACTCTAGCAAGTTATGGCAGTTGAGTTACTCATAGATATTACCAAGATTACCCTCCGGTAGGGATAGGTTATGGCATTCCATGATGATCATTCCATCTTACCATCCAGTATGACTGGGTAGTGGATTTCCTTGACATTCCAGGCTTACCCTTGAGCGGGTTAGGCATTTCCATTCCTCGATGACAGTACCGGGCTCACCATCTAGTAGGGATGGCCAGTGGAGTTCCTTGATGACATCATCCAGGTGTAACCCTCTTGTAGGTCTAGGTAGTGGCGTTCTATGACAACATTCCAAGCATACCACTTAGTCGTACTGGGTAGTGGAATTACCCGGTGACATTGCTGAGTGTTACCCTCTTACCGGGTTGGGAAATGGATTTCCACAGTGACTAGAAGAGTAGGACCCCCTAGTTGTAATAGGGCATACGATCCTTACCAAGAACTTGTATCTCCTCGACTATGAAACATAGTGATGATATGTGGTTTTACATACCATTGTAATCATGAGTAAGATGGGATATTTCCCCCCAAGACACATTTATATGATGGGTTCTATAACCTTTCTCTCATGTTTGAGCCACCCAAAGCAGATAGTGTCAAGGTGTGGTGATTAAGTCCCTTAGACTCATGTATTCTGGGCAGATGAGTTATATGTTGGGAATCCTTGGTGGACTTTTGGATCTATTAGTTACTCTTATTCTTGATCTATGATTTGAGATGGATATCCCCTTACTCTCTCATTTATTATTCTTTGATAGAGAATATATATATATATTCTTTCTTCTAGATTCAAACTTTTTATTAGGACCTTATCCTTCTAGGAGAGGCAAAGAAACATGAGGTATGCCATGTGTTTTATGTGTTTAGATTCCCAAGGTTGGATGAGTCCACTCTCATACTATAGGCAGTGAAGATTCGATGAGAATTTCGTCTTCTAAAAATGTCCAGATCATTGTGTTTGGATGAGTTTACTTTTAATCTCTTATTGGTTTGAGTTCTCATATTTTTCGTTATTCTTTGTTCTATCAACTACTTTTCTCTTATATTGTATCTAGCTCTACTACTCCTCCTTCAACTTCTTCATTGATTTATACTAGGTACGTATATACACATGCCTACATTGTATTTTACCACATGTTTCGTGTCATTTGTAGATGATATATAGGAAAACAATGATGTCAGAGGAGATTATAGATTCTTTGTGATTGGACCACGTACGGTGGTTGTATCTTGGGATACATGAGTTGTGCTCTATCAATTGTCTATTAGTTTATTGTTTTTTCAGGTTGGGAAATATTTTAATTTGAGCATGTATTTTTCCCCTATAAGTTCTGTTCACATTACCATACTTTTATACTATCTAGATGTTCAGGCCTATTTGATTTATTTTAAAGCAGTGTTGTATCTTTTCCAATTTCCCTGTACACTATTTCATTATGTTGGCTGTGTGTGTACATGTTATTAGGAAAAGGCCTCCCCAAGTTTAGTTATTCATTCAGCACTTGTTTTCATATCTTTCTTATAGAGGTGGTCTTGGGATAGTTCATTCTTGATCCTTTCTATGGTCCATGTCGAGATAATAACAATTAATTCTCAATGGAATGTAAATTGAAATGATACCCCTTACGACAGTGGTGACATCCAAATTAGAAACACCAAAAGTAATAACCATCAAATGAAACATTTAAATACCATTAATATAAAATAATTTTTTATATAATATATGCAAAGGTCAATATATACAACCCAAAAAATAATTATGTGGTGAATATGACATTAAACTCAGAGATGTAAAATGTGAGATGAAAGTGGCTTATATTGAGTTCAATTTATCATTCTTGTCCTCCATATTCCTAAATAATAATATTATGTTAATTATTTATTGTCGGATTTTTTTTCAAGTGTATTATTAATTTTATATCTCTTATAAGAAATTTATATATAATTACTTAATTAAGTGTAAGTCGGATGTTTGGAGCACATTAAGTTTATATGTCAAAACCGACATTGGTAGGTTGACAATAGTCAAGGTGGTCATCATTTATGCATATCGAGAATAATAATCAGGAAAAAAATCATCATATTTATAAAAAAATTACACTTTTAAAAACAATAATGTTACATGGATAAGAAAAATGAATCAACCTTATAATCATGGAGATGGTAGTTCGAACATACGCAAGAGTAATGTTCATATTTCTCCATTATTATTATGGAAAGAATGAAAAAAAATTTCATTATAGTATGATATCTATATAAAAATACCATAATATTTAGTTATATATATAGATATATATATATCATTATTGTGATGTGGTGATGAAAAACCATAATCACATCTCTGTGAGGAGGTGGTAGTCCACACGTCCACAAACGACACTATCACATCACCAAAAAATTGAAAGCATGAGGGTATGAGTTATAAAATAATTAAAGAAACATAAATATATCATAAATATAAATATAAATATATATATATAATATAAAAACATTATTCCCATCATAATTCCCAACCATGATGGGTGGTAATAGAAAAAGGAATGTCATCATTTCAGGAGGCAGTATCATGCTGCACACACGAATAATTATTTCCAGACCTAGTTGATGTATTTGTGTGTAATTTTATGTATAAAAATTATCATGAAAATTTATAAGTATATTTAGTTTTTTTAGGTAATTATATAATAATTTAATATGAATAATTTAAGGTTTTTAGGAAGAAATAAAATGAAGGTTCTCATTGAAGAATGATACCTTTTATTCGGGTAACTCGTTTTGGTTTTCACCAAAGAATATAATTGGATTGATTTCATGAAAAAATTGAGGCTTCTATGATGAGAGGAAGTATTTTTGTATTTTATTTGGCATGGTCTTGGACGGGCCCAAATTAGTGATAGGTTTAATGATATGGGGAGAGTGAGTACCTTTTTATAGTTGAGGAGGAGTGATATTCTGGTAATAATAAAAAGTTAAACATTATTGGGATGTATACTTTAAATAATGTGACTAAAATAATGAAAAAAATTAGATAAAAGAAGAAAAAATTCCTAAAAATGGTCGTACAATGTGTTTTGGACAAGTTTACAGGTCATTTCTCCCCTTATGTTTAAAATTTAACCACTAAATAAGCATGTTTTTACCTTAATCACTATAATTAATTTTAATTTATTTCACTAATATTTTTGGTAAAAAACTATGATTACATTACTAGAAAATATAAATTATTATGATTCCATGTATTTAATATATTTATGTAATTAAAATCATAGAAGTGGAAGAATTTGATTTAAATGTAATAATATAGGAATGTTGGAAAAACATGTTTTTTAAATGAAAATGTCCAAAATTTTACAATACTTTCATATATGAAATCAATATAAAAATTATTCAAATGAAATAATTAATATTAATAGATGTATAATGGATATAATTTAACATTATAACCAATAAAAAATATAATTTAATAATATAAATTAAATGAATTAAAATGATGTTTTCAATTAAAATTCAATATTTTTCACTATTTATAAAAAATGAAACATCTCAGAAATATTCAAAAAAATTCAGCCAAATATAATATTGAAAATAATATTTTAATAAAGAAGATTATTATTTTTCGAATAATTTTTTCCAAAAGTTTCAATTTTATTAAAAACAAGCCTTTAAATAAAAGGTGAAAAAATTTGACTTTTAGAAACAAAATAGCTCATTATGCTTAAAATTGAGTTTTTTCTTATTTTATGCCTATAAATCATATTGAATGAATTGAAAAAATTATTCCTATATATAGAGAACACATTACATTCATAATGTTCACTAATATTTATTAATTTATTTTATTAAGATAAATCACTTTTGTGAGTATAATATATAATTTTTCATAAAGACACCTCCAATATATTGAATTTATTTTTATTTCCATATATAATTAATTTGTCACAAAAATTTTCATTGTATAATCATATGTAAAAAATATTTCTAAAATTCAATAAATCCTATTAATTCCTGATTTTTAAAAGGCTGGGTGTTAACTATCATATTTAATATTAATATTATATTTTTATTCTGTAAAACACGGTCTTTCATGTAACAGAAGTTATAGATGAAACTCAATCTTACGTGAAACACATGATAATCACGACATTGCATAGACTGAAATCTTAACTGTTCATCATAAGTAACTCAATCTACAAAATAATTTAAATTAATTTAAATGAATATATATATTAAAATATTGTGATTTTATCTTCTTCCCTCTAAAAAATTAATTTACCCCTCTAAATTCATCTTGTTTTACATTTATAGAATTCAAATATTGAAACACACATTTCAAAATTGAAATAATGAAAAAATCACTTAAAAATGGAATTTTGGGAACATAAATCTCAGCTGAAGTTACAAATATCTAGTATTCCTCATAGGTAGAACATTCATGAGGAATTACAATAATGATTTGGAAGGAAGAATAATTACCATGAACTAGTTGAGAGTGATAGAGACTTGAGTAAAGTGGAAGTCAATGAAAAAACCACCACCCAAAATAAGTGTGGAAAAGATCATCTATATCATTAGAATATACGATAATAGGATAAAATTTTATTACCTGATCCTTTTCCAATAAAATGAATGATTTGTTTCTCAGTCGAGATTGAACACATACAAAATATACTTACTTGAAAAGTGAACATAATCCTAAACCAATTACCACCACAATCTCATCATTTCGTCCATAATATGAGCATTCAAGATGAATTTTTCACACCAAAAGCACAAAAATAATTTTTTAATGGCCATATAAACAAAAAAGGGATATATAACTATTCTTCAGGTATTTAAACATAAACCAAAACCCAAATGGGTAGAATATGGTATGATAATTCCCAAACTGAATAAAAATTCACATGATAAGATAATATTTTAAATTAAATAGTAATATCTGATGATGAATCCCACTCATTCCATAACCCTATATCCCAAGTAACCACAAAACCCCAAAAAAATAGTGTTTTAACATAAAAGGTTATCTCATGCAATCTATATTTAAGAACAAAAAATTATGGCGATCTTATTTTGAAGCAACATTAATCACATATTCATCAAATCACTTTTCAATATTGTGGCTATCTATATGATAATAGTTTTGTTCACATAATTAACTCAATATCAAATATCATATAAAATCTAAGGGTTATCAATACATTTAATCTTATTTGAATAAAATATAAAGGAATAATTTACATTAAACATTATTTTTCTATATATATCAACCTAATTTTACATATCATAAAATTTTATTAATAACATCAAAAACATTTAATGCTTAAACATTCAAATAACGTGTGTTAGAATTAAAGCTTATAGTCATCTTTAATCTTACAGGCCAATGAATATATCCATAACTCTTAAGATAACATTACATGAAAATACCCTAATATATGATGTTATCTAAACTGATTGTTGATACAAACTCTACTATCCCAGAACCAACACTCTAGGATCCTATGCTAAAATCCATAAACTATATTATTAATATTGAGGCTAATAACGGTGACCCTAATTTTTCATCTAAAAAAAGAATATCAAAAGGAACACTTGGATCACAGACATACTTGAGGACCTTTTAGGTTAAGAGTATTAAAGAAATGATAAAAAATAATATATAAACAATTAAAATGACAATTATATAGAATTTATCCCACTTAACCCAACACTTATTTTTAACATTACAACATAATCATCATCCATGTGTAATATCTTCTAGACATAACAAGTTCAACATAATTACTTAAAACCTATGGAAAAGGAAACATATGATGGGTGAGATTTAATTCTTACAAAGGGTAAACATAAGAATTAACAAATGAATGTCATCAATGAGAACGATGGTGAATAAGGGTATGATGCCATAATTAAATTGCATTAGAGAATCAGAAAATAACTCATACCCATAAATACATGGATCATAAATTATGAGAACATAGAAAATATAAGATTTATATGAACAAATAATCAAAATAAATGTGATATGAATGACGATAATTAGAAAAACTATAAATTGGTAATAAGCAATTACAACTTGTTTTGGTTAATTGGGGAATCATTTTCATAAAACCCTTTCAAAACCCTTTCAAATCCATTTTCATTGGAATAACCATATACTCAACTTATAACTTTATCATTACTCAGTTAATTGTAGATCTATAATGGGGATCAACCATCATATAAACTATATTGGGCTCACCCTTTATTCATGAGCTATAATGGTGTTAAACCCATTATAGAAGCTATATTGGGCTCACCCATTTCATATAATTCTCAAGTACCATGTTAAGAATAAAACATATTCATCATAATTCCCATATAATTTGTCATTATTTATTTATAAAAATATAAAACCATAGAAAATAAATGTGTTTATTGTCAATATAATTGACACATGATTAAACAATAAGAAAAGAAATGGGTTCCAAGAAATCTCATTATAGCATGATTAACCCTTGGAAAAGAATCAGGTTCCATAACAATCCCATTAAAACATGATTAAGCTGGTGAAAAAAAAAACAAGTTCCATAAAAATATCATTATCACATGATTAAACCAAGGAAAATAAATGGGCTCCATAAAATTATATTTGAAACAAGATTAACCTATGGAAAAGAAATGGGTTCTATAACAATCTCTTCGAATTATTGTTAACCCACAAAAATGAAACTCGATCCTTAACAATATCTTTGAAACAAAATTGACCTGTCATAAAGAAATAGGTTCCTTAATAATATATTTGAAACAAACAGAATCCATACATGTAAATAATTAGGATTGTATCAATAAACAATATTCATATTAGAGGATATACAAATTAATTTTTATTTATGTTGATGAGTAGAAACTCCCTTCCATGATCATTAAAAACAGTCTTGAGGAATATAATATTGAAAAATTCATAGTATCCCTTACCACATTGAATTGATTGAATCACAAGAAGAATTAGGCAATAAAAATTAACAAGTCGTTAAATAATTTTAAAATAAATAAATTCATGATTTTATATGTCAAATTTGATGTATAGACACCTCATAAAAAAGGTGGGTTAATATAAAAAAGCTATCAATGAATAGAGATTGAGATGAAGTCCCTTATAACATAAGTAACTTTTGAATCATATAATCTGTGAAATAATAACATCAATTTAAAATTTTAAATTTTTTAAATAAATTAAATTCATTATATAAAATTTTATAGGGTAGTATATACACCATATAAAAGTAATTATGTTCATAATAACAAATAAGTCCCAATTAAATATAAATTGAGATAAAACCTCGTACAGTTATGGTAACATATGAATTAGAAAACCAAAAAGTAATAATCATCAAATGAAACATCTAAATACCATTTTGATAAAATAAATAATGATATAATATTTAAAAATATTAGTAGATACACCACACAAAATAAATAAGTGGTGAATATGACATTTTTCGAATATATGTAAAACGTGAGATGAAAATCCCAAAACATTAGTATGAATCATCATAATTGTCATATATTTTCTTTAATAATATGATTATGCTAATTATTTAGTTTCTATTGAATTATTTTCACGTTTATCATTACTTTTATTTCAAATATAAAAAAGTTATATATAATTACTTTATCAATTATGTTTATGTCGGATGTGTTGACCATAATCAACTTATTTGTCAAAACTAACATTGGTAGGTTTACTATGGTCTATGAGGTAATCATTTAAATGTATCAAAAGTAATATTCATCAAATAATATTCATATTTATATATAAATTATTCTTTTTAAAACCAACCATTTAAAATGGTTATGAAAATTGAATCAATGTTAGAATCATGGAGTTGGTGGGTCATATGTAAGCATTGTAACATTCCAATTTTTTGATGATAAATATGGAATGAATTTAAGTAACATTAAACATTCTATAATGATAAATATATCTAAAATAACATGTTATTTAATTCTACTTATATGATTATTTTTATTTGGTGATACAAAAAATAAGAATCACATCGCTTTGAGGAGGCGGTAGTCCACACATCCACAAACGTCTTATCATATTCCCAAAAAATGGAAAGCATGAGTGTTTGAATTATATAATAAATTAAAGAATATAAAAATTTAATAAATTTAATATATATAATATAAATACTATATTTTTCAACATAATTTCTATCCATGAGAGGTGGTAAAGTAAAAACAAACAACATTGTTTCCGGAGGCGATAGTCCGTCGTACACACAAACCGTGATTTCCTTACACATTTGATCGATGTGTTTATATGTGTATGTATGAAACTTATTATACAAAAATATAAGAATATTTAGGATAATTATGTAATTATATTATCATTGAATAAGAAAAATTGAATGTTTGGGGAAAGAAATAAAAAAAACTCTTTGAAGAAAATTACCTCTTTTCAGGTAACTCAATTTGGTTCACACAAAAAGGCTTACATGGAATTATTTTTCCCAAATTTAGTCTTATAATATTATAGGATATATTCTTGGATTTTATTCTGATTGTTTTGGACAATAAAAAAGGCATGAAAGGTGTTAAGAGAGGGAGATAGTGAGTCCCAATTATAATGGTGGATGATTTTTCTTTTTACAATTATAAAAAGGTAAAAACTATTGTGAGGTATCTATTACATCATATTCCAGATATAATGAAAATTGTTTGATAAAATAGGCTATTATATCGAAATATGGCCATAAAATGGGCTTTGGAAATCTTTCTAGGTCATTTTCTCCTTAACCTTAATGTTTAACCACAATGTAAACTCATTTGTACCTTAATGGTTATAATAAATTTTAATTAATTTCACTAATATTTTTTGAAAATAGAAATGTTGACCATAATATAAATTATAAAATATTATCCTTCCAAATATGGATTCAATTTTTCCAAATTTAAATCGCATAATTGGTAGAAACTAATATAAAATTAATCCCACAGACGTGACGGGAAAATGGGTTTTTAAAGTGAAAATATCCAAACGTTTACTATGTTTTTATATCCTAAATAAATAAAAAAATCATTACAATGAACTAATGTTATTACATAGATATATAATTTATCTCATTTTACTTTATATTCAATTAAAAATATAATTTATCCTCTTAAAATATATTAATGAAAGTGTTATTTTCGACTCAAATTCTGTATTTTTAACTTGTCATCAAAAAATAAAACTTATCATAAGTATAAAAAATAAGACTAATCTAATTTTAAAATTAATTATTACAAAAAAATTTTATTTTTTAAAATAAAATTTGTAAATTTGTAAATTTTTTAAAATAATTCTTCCATTAAATGTCACCAAACTACCTTTCAGTAAAAAACAGGTCCTTATGATTCGAATTTTATTTTTTATTATTTTATTAAAAAAAAATTTTGGATGAAAATATAAATATTTTATTGAATATATAACTTTTTTTAACAACTTTCACTCAAAGTGATTTAATTTAAATTATTATTATAAAAAAAATTGTTGAAATATAATAATATTTTTCATAAGAACATATCCTGTAATTTCAATTAGTATTTCTTAACATTTTTACTTAATTATACAACTAAAGATTCATTATATATACCTATGTAAACAATATTTTCACAATTTCATTAATCCAATTAATTCATTCTATTCAAATTCATATTTGATAACAATCTTGTCAAATATTTATATTATATTGTTTTTCCATAAAAATTGTTCTGGAATGTAACACACATTACCGAGGAAACTCAATGATTCATGAAACTCAATATATTCATGTTGTTGCATATAATGAATTATAAAATGTGAATTCTGTGTAGATAAAACTGTCAAATAATTTAAGTTAATTTTAGAGAATAAATTTCATAAAATATAGCCATGCTACACTAATAATAGAACAACCTCTAGGCCAAAATATACCATCCAAAAGTTATCTCTCTCTATTTACTTTATTTGAGTTAGTAGAATATAACAAATATTGAATAATAACACCCAAAAAGTTTTCAAAATTCAATACATCATATGGATACAACTCAGAATGATGAACCATTTGGATATTCCTTGGTGATTAAATTCACAAAGATTAAGATGGAATTAGAAGAATAATTCAATAATAGAAGGTACACATTCTTCATTTTAATGGGTTTTATTTGAAGGAATATACTTCCTGTTGGTTTCAATGTTTATTTTCATTTTCATATTTTGGGAATTTTTTTTATATATTCTTAAAAACCTATCAGTGGTATCAGAGCTATTCCTTGTTATTTTATTCAGGAAATCATTTTAGGAAATAATTTTTATAAAATCAATATACATATGATATTACTAAAAAGAAATTACGATAAATAACATTTTATTCTTGATTTAATCATATTTTAAGATATTGGATATCATAATCAACAAATCTGTGAAAAAACAATTTTTTTATATCTTGTAGTGTATGAAATTGGATAATAATATCATATTATTGAACTTTATTCAAGTTACAAGAGTGAAAAGTATCATATCACTATTATGATATCTCCATATATTGTAAAATATGAATACTTACCACATTTGAGGACTAAATTATCATTAATATATTATGATTGATAATTCATCAAGAGTTTATGAAAAATAATTTATCAATCATGTCATATGATTGTTCCTGTATACTAAAATATGATATATTGATGAAAAAGTAGATTTATTTATTTTAAATTATATATATTTTTATATATTTATAATATTTTATAAATTATAATGAATGTTATTTTTGGATTTTTTATTACTTTATAAAATGTTTATAAATTAATTAATTGTAATGATTTTTTAATAAACTAAGTAAATAATTTTGAAACAATTGTTAATAACTATCTATTAATCAAATAAAGTCTGAGAATGTGTTGGTTACCGAACCCATACACTAAAAAATTATTAATTAAAAGATAGAAAAATTCGATGACCTGAGGTCAAATAACATTGAATGAACTAGGAATTTCAATATTAGAAAATGAGTGGGAAAAAATAATAAACTACCAGGCGATCATGAATGTGAGTGGAAGAATCTCCTCAATGAAACCTAGGATTCTACATCATAGTGAAATATATCATTAACCTTGTACGAAGATGTTATAGATAGATTCCATAATCACATATATATTGGACCTCATCTTCAGCCTACCAAGGGAAAAACACGAATGATAGCACAGAAGATCACCATTTGTGAGTCTGGAAGACACTGTTCTATATCTAATTAGACAAAAAAATCTCTAATAGGTATAATTCTCAACTTATGAATTTATAGATGTAGTGGGGCTATTCCTTCTATACGTCATTTGATAACACTAGTTTCCTTAAAATATATATCATCCTCATGATGTGTAATACAGTAACTCTCTAGAATGTGAATACACCTTCAACATCAATAAACAGCTCAAATTCCTCTAATCTAGAAATTCCATTCTAGTTAATCCATCTCACTCCACTAATCTAGTTCATATGTTTCATCAAAAGATATAGAAACATCAAATTAGCACATTATCTTTCTTTGGAATTAAAAAAAATAATCATCTGCAGTGTATAATTAGAAACCTTAGAGTAGAAAACACATCGATCAGTCTCTTCACCCATCTTCAACTCTAGTGAATTAATTCCTAATATGTATTTTTGAACCATTATTATTGAGTATCCTATCATCAAATCATCTCAAATATCCATTATTAGTCTAAAAGTTTCAATAAGGTATTCATATAGAAGATATATATGAATAAAATTGGGAGTTCATTGAAATTATAGTTAAATTTTAGAGAATATAAAATATATATTTTTTATATATTAATGAATATTTATATCCCCTTTTTTATATCTTTCAAAGTACATATTGTCATTAGCTTTCAACGATGGATAAATATCTTCTTAAAGACCACCTTGACTACCCTAACATTATTTTTGAGCTTATGAATTCCATCTAAATTATATTCATTAAATATTGGTGCATGTTCCTTGAGAGATTATACTTGTGGAGGGTCTAGATTATCATCAGCACATAACCTTGAGGATTTAGGGAGAATGGTTCAAACCGATTTAAAGTAATATTTATGCTTCCTTATTTTCATAGGTTGTCAAGTAATATACCCATCTGAGTCCACCACTAGTTTCTCACCTTTTGTGGTCCTCAAGTGGATGAAACATTCTTTATCTTGTCCTAATAAAAAGTTTTAAATAATAATATTATGTGTTATTTTTGGTTATGTAAAATATTCATCAAATAGAAAGTTTAAATGTAAAATTTTAATATTTCAGGAAATATCATATATTTCAATATAATGAATAATTTTAAGTGGTTCCTATTGAAAAAAAATATGTAAAATTTTACATTTATCTCATTATGGATTGTCTATAATAAATTATAATGTGTTTATAATTTCTAATTTATGAGCTTTTAATATATAAATATATCATATTTGGAAACTAAATTTTTTTATATTTAATTTTGTGATTATTTTTGAAAATTCATGTTTAAATTATTTTTTATCAAATTTGAATATTATAGATTAAGTAATTTATGTGATAAAATTCTTATTACTAATTTTCATTCCTTACTCGCAACAAAAATGTAATATTTAGTTTTCATATTCCATGACCAGATTTTTTTATTAAATTTATTATCTTGAAATTATTCGTTGAATATATTATGTATATATTAGGAATTATATTTATGATAAATTTGTTTCTATATTGATAAATATATCCTTTGATTGAGGGATATTGTGTCAGATATCCCACTAGCCTAGAGGCTGATGCCTTATTTATAAAAGCGGGGGTTGGCTATCAATGGCACTAGGTTTACTTATATAGAGATTACCAATCTCATATAATTAATAAAGATTAATGAGGAATTCAAAAAACATATTAATAATATGAATTTGGTTATATGTGAATATGTTTAACTTATATTTTTGTATAGAAACACAAAATCCAGGTTATGTAAAGAGTTATACCTTAAACTGGAGTGAACATCTTAATTTTGTGTATTGAATTGGAATTTCAAAACTGTATCATTAGACACACGTATATATAATGGGCTAATACATTAGATAATAAAGTTTTCATGTGATGTAATATTTATAAATTTAATATTAATATGATGTATATTGAACTAGTGACACATTTAAAGAAAACCACTAATATATTAGGTATTATATTCCTTCCAAATCAATACTTGTCAAGACCTTCATCATCCAACCAAGTATTTCATGCCATATCTAGGTTCCCATAGATTATATTCTCAAATGAATGTATCGTGATAACTAAGTAGGATTATGTGCCCTTTTATAGAATTTTATTTGGGCAACAAATTTTTGCGAGACACTAATAGGATAATGTAACCAGAGTTATAGAGTTGGGTTTTTTTATAAAATGTATTCGAGAAAGAGTTTCCTGCTCAACTTTCCAAGATTCATATATGATATCACGGAAATGATTCCCTATATAAATAACTATACAGTGATATAATCTATTTGCTAGACTCATTACTTAGTAAAATAATGATCTTGGACTACTAATGTGTATGATGAAATATATAGGGGCAATCATTTTAGTGGGATCCAATTTTAAAAAATTCATTTTTTAATTGATATAACATATGATAAAAATATTATATAACATTCTATTATATATAATAGAAAAATCATATTCATAAAAATTTCCCATGAGATTAAAATTTGATAAAGACAAACTAAATATAAGAAACTTCATTGGCGGGTACTGGATTTTTTAGAATAATTATCAAACAAGACAGAAAATTACATGTTTTAGAAGAATCCTATATAATGAAACCAATTCATGAAGTCATTAAAAATCATAGTTGTATGACTATTATAAGAATATAAAGGATTTACTATAAGTATACACCATCATTATTATAACTATAGAATAATTTTTTTAAAAGAAACAGTTGACCATGTGTGATTATAAGATAATAGGAATCCTGGAATGGATCTATCATGAAATAGATAGTCATTAAAGGTATAAGGATTTGAATGCTATATTTTAGTGAAAATAATGGAAGGAACATCATTATCAACTCACAGACTCAATATGTATTGGAAAATCAATAGATAATACTGATTTAGTTCCCCTATTAGACTTCACATGGATATAGAATTGATTTTTAAATCCCTGCAAAAATGTTTCTGATAGTTTATTTCTAAATTTAATATGATTGATTTCAATAAAAGTTCACACAATACCACTAGTATATTGATAATAGCCTATAATATAAGGACCCGTCCATACACATTAATTAATATTGAGTTAAATAAATAATTCACATAAAGGATATTTTCTAGATTATAGTTTCAGAGAATTAGGCCATAACTATTACATTACATTTCAAAAAAAAATACAAAGTAGACACTTCTACTCAATTTTCATTTTTTTCGTAAAATAAAAACTCTTAAAATAACATGACTAGTTCCATGTTTTAGACAACATGACTTTTCCTTGATCCCATCTATGACCCTATTCATCTTTGATTCATGTGAAAACATTTCAAAACTAGGTATGAGCATAAAATGCTCAGTAAGGGTTATACAACAAGGGAAGAAAACATTAACCCTTCAATAAATACGAATCAATGAAATAGTACTTTTCAATCACAACATACCTCCTGAAATTGTAAGATTTATGAATAACACATAGAAATAATAAATCATAAAGTTAATTTATAATATACTTAACATACTTACATTATAGATTTCACAACTATGTAGAGAGTTTCGTTTGGAATACCCATCACATTATATTCCATAAATCTCTTAAGATAAACATTAACGTTTACTTCCATCACGTTACCTAATGCATTGGAGAGCTATCTCAGGCTCACCTGCCCTAGGTTAATCACAGAGCCACCCGTATGCATAAAAAATTCCCAATAAAAATAACGTATTCAAAACATATAAAAGAAGCATAAAGGAAAGATAAAAATTCCATATTTCAATTACAATATATCATTTCAAGATATTGATATAATAAATTCTTTATCAAACCATTTTCAAAACCATTTAAAACATTTTATAAAGTGATTTCTGAATCAACATGTCCCATACCACTTTGAATATTTTAATGGAATCAACATTTTAAAACATTAATTTCCATATAAATAATTCATTAAAACTATTTGTAAAACATGATCATTATTGATTAATATTTATAATAATAAATCATTAAAACATTTAAAACAATGTTTTAGTTAAAGAGTCCCTTAACACTTGAGAAAATACTTGAAGAAAAATAATTAAAGAATAACTTTAAACAAATCTTAAAATACCATGAGAATAATGAGATTCATGATATAATATTTCAAAGGGAAGTATATATGCCATATAAAAGTGAGTTGGTGTATAAGAACAAATAAGTCTCAATGGAAAGTAACTTGAAACAAAATCCCTTAAAAAGATCGTATCCCTAGATTAAGGATAAATCAATGACATAATTACGTGTGACAAATAATATTACACGCAATATAAGTGGATATTATGTTAGAAACAATCAGATATCATTCACACATATTCATAACACAAAAAAAATCAAGAATTATATTTTCAACCCAAATAATTGAAATAGGGTTAAGAAATTACCTTACAAAAATTCGACAGCCTAACATCGTCACTTAAAAATTAAGAAAATGAGTTGATGAGAGAGAAAATAATCTCTCCTCCCATAAAAATAAAATTTATAGTAATAAGGATATAGAAGAACATATCCCAACATAATAAAATGTAAATTAAAATACATAAGAAGAATAAGCCTTTTACTAAAAGAGGAGGGTGAAAGGTTCACATATAAAGAACATATCATTACATTAAAGATAAATAAATGACATAACTATGTGTGAAAAACATAAAAAACCCAATATAAGGGATATAAAGTGTAAAAAACCATATTTAATTCACACATATTAATTTAATGACATAATTAATAAGTATAATTTTATCCCAATGAATAGAAATTTTTTTAATAAGTTCCCTAACAAAAATTCGACAGCATAACGACGTCACTTAAAAATTCAGAAAATGAGTTGTTGGGATAGAAAAGGGTCTCTCATCACTTGGACATAAAATTTACAGAAATAAGGATAAATAATAACATATCCCAACATAATAAAATGTAAATTAAAAGACATAACAAAAATAAGTCTTTGAATAAAAGTGGAAGGTGAAAGGTTCCCTTACTGATTTGGTAACTTACGAAACATACACCCCATGAATTAAGGATCATACAGTGAAGATGTAAATACCTCTAAATTAATTTATGTTACACAAATAATAAAAACATGGGAATTACATACAGTTCACAAAAGGAAATAGTGGTAAATATAGCACGAATCACTTGGGAATAAAAAGTGAGATGAAAACCCCTTACCTCATACTCACTTTACTCGTTTGTTCCTTTTTCTCCCAGAATAATAAAATTAAGTTAATTTATACATTATTAAGAACATTTTCCAAGTTTATTATTCCTTTTATATCACTTATTACATTTATATAACAATTATTTAATTATTTTATTTCATATCGAACAATTTTATTTATGTTCGAAACTTGAGTAAAAAATGAACTTGTTTTAATTACAAGATGTCCCTGTGGTCAAAATTCCATTATCTCTAAGAATGATATTCATGATTTAGATATTATATATATAATACATTTCAATTATATATATATATATTTATAATAGTACATTTCATTTGGATATACGAAATGAAATGCACCGTTCATGGAGACGATAAGCCTTACGTACGTATGAACGCTACTTTCATTTCTATTTCATATTTAATGGAATGAAGAATTCATGATACATAGGTATATAATAATTCCAGTATAATATCATATGATATATATGTTACATAATTGAATTAATTCCAGCCTTTATACGTTCCATGTATGTCATGAATGAATCATATCACCTTGAGGGGGCGGTAGTTCGCACTACCTAAAATGAAATTATCGTGTTTACACATATTGGAAAGCATGAAGGTATGTTTGTAAATAAAAATTGGAAAACCATAGAGAAACCATAACCATAATATATATCATATATAAATATTGTTCCATCACAATGGAAACCATAAGAGGTGGTATGAGATAATTGAACAATCATCGTTTCATGATGCAGTAGTTCACCGTCTATAGAAACAGTATGTTCTTAACCATTAGACGGAGGTGTGTGTAACTGAATTTGGAATAATTATAATTAAAACAACTTAGTATATTTAGGATACATGTTTTGTTATAAAATAAAGGAATAAAAAGAGTTTATGAGGTTGTAAAAGTAAAATAAAATAAATGAACTTAAGAGAAGGTGTTACCTTTAAATCAGGCAACTCCCTTTGGTTTGAACGAAAAGGCTTTATTGAAGTGCCTTCTTACTAAGGGAAGGATTATAGGAGGAAGGGAGGGATTTAGGGAGCTTAATTGGGTTGAGTATAGACTATACGAGGTGTAACAACCCAAGTTTCCATGGTATGTATCCCTTTGAATAATAAGATAGTTTACACAGTACGCAACTTCGAGTTCTAGCACACCATGACAAATCAAACAAACCGTTTTAAAAATAGTTATGAATTGTAATACCCAATTTTTAAAATTTTATAAATTTTATTTTAAAAAATGGAATTCATTTTTGGATTTGTAATATCAATATTATCTTTGGTTAAATTTTTGGTATTTGTTTGAAAACATTCAATTTTTGATGAATAATGAAAAACACTGCATTATTATTTAAAACCAAATTTTTATTCAAATAATTATTTATTTTATTTAAAATTTTAAGTCAAAATAGTTAAATAATACCTATTTTAGTTCAATTTAATTCATTAGAGTCATTTTAATAATAAAATTAGATGTATAAAGTTTTATTGAACTTTTTACCATCTTTCACCCATCATCTTGGCACGTTAGCAAATTTTCATAAAATGAAATTTTACCACTTTTGTGAAATGAATTTCGAAAATCCAAGAGACATGGTTGAAATCAATAAGTAAAATGCGGTTCAATGGGATGAAAATAATTTTTTGTTAATAGTAACTTTTGAATTTTATTTAGCACAGTTAAATGTAAATAAGGTTATTAAAGGTAAAAATGATATTATAATTACCTTAACACATGTCATAATTCTATTGGATAAGTGTATTTTGACCATAACCAACCTTAGGAATAAAAAATGATCTTCTTTGACCCACTTGTATTAGATTAGGACATTTATTATATTTTATGTAAAAAGAGTTAAAAGTGTAAAATTCAATCTATAATAACTAAAAATTTTTTACTATAGGGTTACACATTATATAAATTCAACTATAAATATTCATCAGAATGATAAAATTATTTATTACCTAATGGTATTTTATTTATAATTTTTAGGCCTTAAATAATTCAATTTTTGTATGACACGATGATGATGTAGTAATTACCTTATTAATTAAGGATTAAAATAATTGACATTATAAATATAAAAATAAATGTATATTGAGACTTTTTATGAATTCCACGAATTTTATATGTTAATATAACATTTTTGGGTTGATTAAATAATTTTTTTTCGATGTAATAACGTTTTTATGACTTTAAGAAAATCAATTACTTAATAGTGTCGAAATTGATATAATTGAGTTTAAAAAAAAATACTATATTATTAATTGATATTATATTACTAAAAACATATGGTTAGTACAAAGGATATATATGAGGTTATATATTTCAATAATTAACCACTTTGGTTTCTCTTGGAAATTTATAGTAAGTCTACTAACAATATAATATAACAAAACAAGGAGACATGGTAAAGGTAAAACTATTTAACCAAGAGTTATATATAAATGATAAAGTGAATATGGTGAACTAAACCAATCTAAAACCTATTGTATGAGATTATTTCGACCCATAAACACCTTATACTCTAAATAAATCCATTTTTAGAAATTATAAACTGAAAATGATTTTATAATAAAATAATATTTGAAGGTTTTACTTAAGTGACCCACACCTCTCTTATAAAAGTGTACTTCCCCTTCTCTCAAAATCACACATACAAATATATTTTTTTCGGCCAACCCCTGCCCAAATATCCTCTAAAATACTCTCAATTAAACCTAGAGGACATAATTTGATCAGAAATCCATCCAAAGGAGCCCTTTTGATCAAATCAAAAGGAAGCACCTGAAGAAGAGGTAATTATTTAATCACTTCTTTCAATGTTCATTTCTTCTTCCACTTCCTCATTATTTTTTGTTTCTAAAACAAAACAATAACTACAATACCATATACATACTGTGATATTATTATAAATATGGTCAAACAATATTATTTTTTTATTCATCCTATGAATGTCAAAGTCACTATACGTGTGTACATACGACTTATCATCTCCACATTGTGGTGTAGTATGTTATTCAACACTTAATTATTTGGATGAGTATAAAAATGATTATAATTGATGTAAATAATAAATATAAAATTTTAATTATTCTTTATATATGATATACCATCCAATTACATATGATTTCACCATCAATAGAATGGTATTGTCGCTCATGCATACGTACGGATTACCGTCTCCATGAACGCGATAAGATTAATTCCCCATCATAACATTCAAAAATAAATATCATTTTATGATTATAAATTAATGTTTATGAACATAATATCATTCTGGATATGAATCAAATACATATTTTCCATAACAAAAACGACTTACATAACAAAACATACAAAGGAAAATGAACCAATTAACACCTGAAACGATGATACTACTGAAATATCATTAAAAAAGAAATATTAAAAGAACATATACTATATCATATTTGTGTTTTTGGTTCTTTTATTATTTAATAAAAAAATTATCTATTATAAATGAGGTTATCGTACCCTCAACCAAGGAAAAGTACAAGTTAATAGTTAATTTTACAATCTCTTTTTTATCTGACGTTGTTAATACGTAAGTATCTACTGGGACTTCATTATCATCAACATCTGTGTTTCTCAAAAATGTATTTGATTTTTTTACTAATGCATATAATATGTGTTAAATTCATTTATACCCTTGATTGAGGTTTTATGAAATTTTTTGAAAGGAATCATTATGTCATTTTCCAGACCATGTACTTTATGACCTTTTCAATGAATTAAGGTAAGAATATTTTTTTAACTTATACATGCATTTATTTTCCACCGTTATAACAACTTAGAAGCTTCCCTTAAAATAATATAAGAATAATTTTAAAATACATATTTTCTTTTATAATTATGTGACTTTTAAAAGATTTTAAAATAGAATGAGATATTTCACTCAAATAGTTTTGATTTCATCTATGGTAACATCCTTTGATGGATTTTACACTTTTTTGAAGTTGATTTTTTATTATAAAAATCTTCCATATTGTATTGATGGTTTTTTGATATTTTTTACTGTAGATGTGTTATTTTTATACCATTCATGGTTTATGGTTATTGTATTAACATTTTGTATGCTAGTTTTAATACGAATGTTTATGTTTTGTTTCAATCTTTTCATATGAGGAATTAATTGGACATTGTAAGTGACAGGTGGAGCCCTCTATAGCTCATCGATGCATTGGTAGGTCTAATGAGACAAACTAGTGTCTTGAGAACAAAAAAATCTCAATACGAGAAATATATAATGTAAGAAATAAACTCATTTTCCAATTTCAATACCATGAGATCATATAATAGAATTTTTCATTTACATAATAAACTTTGGACATAAATAATCATTTACATAAACATGAAATTATTTTTATAGCCAAGTTTTTTCATAATATACTATATAATAAAAGAAAACGAAAAAAATAATTGTATGTTTTTTATAGAAAATATGAGAACCTAGGGAAAAAGTTTTTTTTAAAAACCTTTTACACTTAATAAGGAATAAAATGTTTACCTAAAAAAGGTATTTATATTACCTTATTAAATAAAATTATTTCAATATAAACTCATTTTAAATTATAGAAAATTTTAGTAGGTTCCTTGAGACATCATCTTCATAGAACCCTTACAAAAAATTCTTATAAATTTAATAACCAACTCAGTTAGTTCAAACATTATTCTCCAAAGATCATAATCATTAACCAAATAATTAGAGATATATATTAGGCTCAAACATCATCATAAAAATTTTACAAGGACCAAAACATACATAAAATACCTATATTATTTTATTTACATTATAAAAACTAACAAACTATTCTATTTAACACATATTCAGAAGCACAATTAGGTTTCCAGTAAAAAAATGGTAAAATTTATTTACATCAAAAAATATTTTAAAAAATCACTTAATGAATGAGAAATTGGTTTTTAATTTGAATAAAAAATTTAATAATTAATAGGAATATTCTTATAAAATAATGGTCTTGATTTCATGATAGTCTTTTTATATCATATATATTAATATTTTTCTTTCACACTTTTGTAAAAATTGTAAAAAATCTCAGTTGGAAACAGTGTAAAGGTAGTCTTTAAAAGCCTTCAGAAAAAATAAAACTTGGATTAAAATTAATTTGAACATACATTTCATAATTATCATTATTATAAATTAATTAATGGTCATGGATAAAATTAAATTAGTTATTAGAAGATGAAAATTGAAACTACTATATAGAGACGATTACCTCCCCTTTGAAGAACCTCCTTTGGACCTCTCTATAAGGACCCAGGGGATCATATTTTACGATGTCAAGAAACATAAAACGTATCTAAGTAAGTTATTACAAGTTTCTAGTAGGGTTTTTTCCATCTACATGGATCATGAAGTGTGATGAAGTGGGGAAGGGTGGAGTCTTCATATAAGAGATGAGATCACACACTTTCAATTAAATAAAATATTTACATATAATAAATTATTTTTCATGTGAATGTTTCACAGGGAGGGAAAAGTTTAGATGATAAGATAGGTTTCAGTCGAAATAATTTCATCCAATAAAATTTGGTCATGTTTATATGAAATTTTAATCCATATTTATGGGTATAACTCCTCTGTTAACCAAATGTAATCCTAACCCATGTAAAAAACGTTTTCAATACTAAAGGGTTATAAATTTAATTAGAAGTAAAATATTGGCTAAAAAATTATCAAGGTATAAATTTTTTTACCATATAACATCATTCATGTCCTATTTAAATAATGTTAAGATTTTTAAATCATCTAATAATATATTATTTAAAATGAAATTCCATTAACATCATTTTAAGAACTATTTATCTACTTTTACTATCAAGACATAAAGATAGATATGGAATTAGAATAAAAACTATTTTAGAATGAATTATACATTTATATTATTCATGGAATTCATGTGACATCATAATTAATCTAAAAAATATTACTTTTAATTTTTTTAAAATCGGTTACATTGATTTTTCTACTACTTTCACAAGAACTGTATTAGCGTTGTTTATGAATTTAAGGTAATTATACCATAACTAAAAATAAAAATTTATCATGATAAAAATAAATAAATAATGACATAAATGAACATTAATATTAATTTATAACATCTTCTTATCCATGTTTCAACAAATAAGATAAATAAAATGCAAGGGAATGACATTTTGGAATTTTTATTTACATAAAATAATATAAATGTATTTATCAAGGAAAATGGAAAAATGAATTTTTTTAAATATATGAAGTGGATGGTAAAAAAAAACTCAAAATATAGAAATTATTATTTTTTTAGAATTATTTTTAAATCGATATCAGATTATATTTAACCTCAATTACCTAATTTACCCTTATCAATGCAAAAATATATTTACCATAGTTACTATTTATTATTACTTAAAATAATGTTGAAATATTTCTAAATTTTTTAATTATATTTCACAATATTGAATATTTTTTTAAATAAATATACTTGTGGTATAGGTTAAATTTAATATAAGTAGGGGAAAAATAGTTTTTTGGAAAATTCCAAATTTAAGCATAAAAATCATTTCTCATTGAAATCATGTAATAGGTTAATTTTAAAAAAATTAGTTAAATACTAATAAAATTAATGTTTTTATAATTATTGAAATGGAGAAAAAATAATTTCACTTTCGAACCATAAAAATAAATGTAAAGACCCACAAATTGTTTTTAATTTTAACACAATATAAATTGTGTTCATAAAACTCAATCACGTGTTCTGAAATTCAAAAAAATGTTTAAAAAATTAATTATTTAACTCTTATAATATATATTTAGTTTATTTAATGGGTTATAAATTAATAAAGTCTATCTTATATCATAATAATATCATAAAAGTGACTGTATTTTACAAATTAGTATTTTTATATTCCCTTAAAAATCAATATTTTCATGAAAATTCCACAATATATCATTATAAATTAATTTTGATATTATTATTTAAAAAATTATACCCTTTTTCAATTTAATGTATTAAAAGGGGTAGAAATTAATTATATTATTCACTCATAAATAGAAAGAAAAAATATTTGGTAGAAAATAAATTTTGAAGCATAAAATTACCCTATAAAATATTGTGTTTTTATTTCATAAGAATTTATAAATATATATTATTTTTTAGTATATATATATATATATTTCATAATACAAATTATATTATTTATTCCTTTGAATTCAGTGGATATGTTTTATTTTCCATATATAAATGATAATATTTTCGAATCGTTAAAGATTGTTGTTGTGTATCTTTTATGCTATATAACATATCCTTCTTCTAAAATCATGGGGTGTTACATTATCCACAACTTTAATAAATTGTTTCATAGAAATTTTATCTTTAAATTGGTAATAAATGGTATAACATTTCAAAATAATTTTTTTGAAAACCCAAATTCTAAAAAGGGTTAAGAAAATAGTTTTTTGAAAAGAAGGGAAATGGAAATATAATGTTCATCTATAATATCACAAAACTAGGATTCTAGATAAGTAAAAATTAATTTGAAGTGAATATATAGACATGCAGTAGACAAGGAACATCCAAATAATTATGGGGGTTATAGTTAATGTGATCATGAGAATTTTACTGACCCCAAAACCATAAATAATTATAGGATAAAGAATACCATCAATTAATTGAAAAAGAAGGTAATCGGATTTCAATTTTATTTAAATATCGTTTTTCTAGAGTTGAAGGTTTATT
The DNA here is from genome assembly GCA_963277665.1 of Viscum album. Lineage (NCBI taxonomy): Eukaryota > Viridiplantae > Streptophyta > Magnoliopsida > Santalales > Viscaceae > Viscum > Viscum album. The sequence goes on along the minus strand of OY728121.1, from coordinate 1,067,681,401 downwards.
TTAAAATAAAGATATATAACAAGATATAATGTAATTACTTTATTTATTTACATTTCACAATCTCAATTTCATCCTTTGGTCATGCTTCAACCAGTTTTTAAATTGTTCTCATCACTTACTCAAAGAAATGAATAGTAAAAATGATTTCTCCACCCAAAAACATAAAAATAAAAATATAATGGATCACCAAAATCACCAATGGATAATAATTTATTCCTCCAATATTCAAAAAATTATACAAAACCAAAAGGGTTTCTGTAAGTTTATATAATTAGAAATATAAATAAACCTTCATATGAAGAAATACAACCTTAATATCCAATGACCCATAAATAACAACTAATGTTATACTTAAATCATTAAATAAATAAATAACCATAGAATTATTCAAAATCTTCTTGAACAAGTTAAAAAACATAAAATAATAAATACTTGATCGTATATTCATCTTATATAAACATAACGAATATCTCTAAATAGCACAAATCAATCATAAAGTCACATTAAAAAATGTGTATTCCCTAATCATATAATATACAAAATATACTAGCTTTTCTATAAATTAATTTTATTACCATAAAGAAAAAATGAAATCATATATACTTCCAAAATATAATTCAACCTTCATTACACAAATTAAAAACGTTATTATCCAAAATTATATCCATTTACCTTGATAATATAATGTTCCCAAAATAGAGAACATCCATAAAAATAACACTAATCACATAATCAATAAATAAATTCTCTATCTCATAGTTATATATATGATAAATAATATGTTCCAAATATGTAATATCCCTTTTATTCTAATTAATCATAATTACCTCAACATCAATGACCATCCTAACATTAAAGTTCATCGATACCTTTAATATATTTCCAATAAAATGTAATTGTAATATTCCCCAAATAATGTTTTCACTAAAACAAATTATAAACTTGATGATTGTATAATAAAAAAAGGCACCTAAATTAATCTTAGTCATCTTAAAATCTCATCCCATAAAACCTCAAAAAGGGTACCCATGCCTTTATACTTATGATAAAACATAGAATTATTAACTCGGGATGGAATATATATATATTATGTCAACCTCACATGAAAAAATTAAAATATCCAATGTTATCTAAGATATTCTGTCCTTCCGTCTATAACACCCCAGAACCCATACTGACAGATTGGGTGCTAAAAACATTATATTTACATTTTTGGTTATGAAAGTGATAAAATGGTTGCAATTTTTTCATTAAGAACATAAATAAAAAGATTTAAATATTAGATCAGTTACATACAAAAGTACCTTTTTGGTTTTGAAAATTAGTGAATTATTATAAACTACTAAATGAAAATAAACATATATACAAGTGATAATTTTTTTCACTATACCCATCATTTATTTGTTCCTTATTAATTATTCATAATTATTTATAATAATCCGTAAACATTGATAACATTATTTAAAACATGATGCGAGAATATAATGATCAATAAGGGACATATAAAAAGTATAAAAAACTCATTGACCTATTTAAAAAACACGAGATCATAAAAGGTAGTAATATTTTAACATAATAAACCTTGAGCTATAATAATAAATTAATTACACATGAAATTAGATTCACTACAAAAATTACTTCGTAAAAAATTTTATAATAAAACAAAAATTATAATCATAATCATGATGTTTTGTTAGAAAACAAGTGAACCCATGAATATTTTTCCTTAAAATCATTCATTTTACCCTTAAAAGGCATAATAATTACTTTAATAAATATCATTATATTATACTATGAAATCAAATGATTTCCATCAAATCTAAATGGAAACCACTAAAATTTCATGTAGGTATGTTTTCATATCATATTCATAGAAAAATTAAAAGAATCATTGAAATAAAAAGAAGGTAATAGGATGATTCTATATGATTTGGTCAATATAGATTGATCATTATGTTTGATTAACAATGGAGGTTTGATTTATTATAAAATAGACGATCGGACAAAATGGAAATTACATAAAATATTTAAATATACTAAATTATTTTTCATGTTAATATCGAACAAATTGGCAATATTTTTCGAGATAAAATATGTTAATGTTAAATTAATTAAAAAATGTATTGGTATATGTGTAATTTTAAACATTAACATTGGGTTTAACCCCATCGTTACTAATTTTAGCCTTCACCTTTGGGACAACATTTTCAATAATAAAAGACTATAAATTTTCTATTAAAGTAAAAATTTTCTTCAAATTGTTCAGTGGATGATATTTTAGATAATATCCCATCCACCTTGTCATATATCATTTTTTTAATTATTTTTAATTAATTTAATAATATATTATTCCAAAAAATATTACATTAATGGAATTCTATAAATTATTCAAATATCCTGACATTAAAGTCTTCAATATTGCTGGATATTTAAAATAAAACATCATTAAAAATAAAATTTATGAATTTAGTAACTATTTTATTAATTTTATAGTAATTAATCAAAATAATAATAATTTTCATATTTTATAAATCATTTAGTTTGATTTTTCTACGTCTTGGAGATGCACTACATCAGATTTGTGTAATTAATTTTGGAAATTATAAAATTAATAAAAAGTAAAAATAAATTATCATAGTAAAAAATTTAATAATTTCAAAATATACTTTATTATTAATTTGTAACATATAATTATCCCTATGTGAACCTATAAGATAAATTAAATACAAGAGAGCAACATTTTGGAATTTTTTATTACATAAAATAATATAAAGGCCTTTATCAAAGAAATATTGAATCAAAATGAAATATTTTAGAATATATGATGGGAATGGTCTAAAAAATCCAATTGAAATAAGGTAGTTGTTAGATAAATTTTTTATGTCTTATCAAATTTCTTTTAATCATAATTACTCAATTTACCTTTATTAAGGTAACAAATATTTACCACATGGACTATTCATTAAGACAAAAAATGAACGTGAAATCTTTAAATTTTTTTGGAAATTATTATTAAAAATATTTAATCCATTTTATCAAAATAAAAATCTCTAGATAGTAGAGATTAAATGTAATATATGTATGTAAAACACATGAAAAATAGTTTTTAGGAAAATACTTGATTTAAGCGTGAAGATTATTTCACCTTGAAAAAAAGTAAGAAGTTTATTTGCATGATTTTTTTGGATAAAGAATAAAAATTGATGGGTTTTTGAATTTTATCAATCCAATATTAAAATTATCCTTCCAAAAAGAACATTAATTGCAGAGAACAAAAAGTAGCTTTAAATTTGAAAAAAATATAATTTTTTCTCATAAAGTCAAGAATGTGTTCCGAATTTTAAAATAATGATTAAAAATAAATTATTGAACTAAAATAACATATAATGGTTTGATAAAAGGTTTTAATAATTTATCATTTCATGCTTACATGATAATAATATCAGTAAAGTGAATGTATTTGAAAACTCATAATTTTAACTATTCACCTAAACATCGATCTTTTCTGAAAAGTTAACAAAAATATCATTCAAATATATTTTTTATATGCATATGTAATAAATTATATCCTTTTTATCAATAAAAATTTCTATAATTTTCATAAATTAATTATAATATTTTATCATAAATATAAATTAAAAACATTTTTGAGGAAAATATATTTTTAAAGCAAAAAATGACATTACTAAAAATTTAATGACTATTACCAAATAATTTTTATACCCATTTTTAATGTGTTGGATGATTATATATATATATATATATGTGTGTGTGTGTGTATAAATCATATTGTGTCTCTCATGTTGACACCCTATAATTCAACGACTAGTTTATATTAGTCATATTTATATAATAATATATCATAGTCATTAAAGCTCAATGTTTCATTTCTTATATGTTATTGAACATTTCATTCTATTAAAATAACAAGGACTTGCAGGTTGGATTAATTTTCATGTATAATGATCTATAGAGTATTATCACCTTTATTTAAATACATTTCTATTACATAATTCTACTTCTGACCTTCCTCACTCTCATTTTCACAAAAAAATCCACTTTTAGAGTATTCTCCAACATAGATCATCATAAATAATTAAAAAATAATATATTTGAGAATTAGAATAATAATAATCTTTATCATACAATTTTTATGATTAAAATCAGATATTTATATATTATTACCTGAACAAAAACTCCATGGTAAACTCAAGTACTCATTAACTTGACATTTCTTACTCGAAAAACTCATCTTAAATAACTAAATAATCATATTCAATAAATTATTAAAACTCTATACAAAAATAGAATCTTAAAATTAGAATTAAAAATATAATATCTTGAAATTTATCCACCCAATGATAGTTTCGTGCAAGACAATAACATTTTATATAAACTAAAAAAATCTAAGAATAGATATAAACAAAGATATCAATTTTCAAAATCTCTCAATAATCAGCTAAAATAATATTCTAAATATATTGACTTAACCATTAAGGATATGACACAGAATCACCAGGATCTATATTCAATTGATAAAATTTATGGAAAACTCAAAATTATGTCCTTATATTCATCAAAATTTTATAAGTATCAAATGGAACTTATTTTCATCTTTGATTACACATGCCTAGATAGATTAAAACCTACATTGATCTCCATGACACCAATTATTTTTTTTGTACATACCATTATATGAATTTTTCATATTTCCATGTTTATATATCCAAATACAAAAAAACCTAATTAAACATATACTATAGTGAAAAAACACTTACGTAGAGATAGAAACACATATACACTACTAGCCCTTTTCCAAAATATACAACGTTATATAGAATTATTTAAAAGATTAAATACCTAATAGACCCAAATAAAACAAACACAAATACATTAAAAGCGTCTAAAAAATATTTCAAAACACTGTAAATATATTTCAATAACATTTAATAGTTTTTAACCAAGGATGATAACAAATTCAAACCATCAGAAACACCTAGGGTATATCAATATCCCCATTTTTTGATTTTTTTAGTAAATCCATTAAACTCTTTAGTAAAACCATATATCTATTTCAGAACACCTAAAATCTCATCAAAATCATCAAATCACAATATATATCAAATATACATGAATTTTACTACAAAATTGTATAAGGTTACGTTTTTAATAATATCATATCCCTTGGTATCTTGTATGTCTAGAAAAATTACATAAATGAAATCCCCCTCAATTAAAACATTCCTATACCACTTTCATATATTTCTCCCTTTAATAAAAATATTAAAAATATCATATGTTTTGGAATAGTATCTATTTAACAAGAATTATCACCCGCTTCGGTCAGGAGTTATTTCAATATTTATCTGTAGTTACCCTACTTTTTGTTACATGAATGTTAAATCAGTTTGAAGATAAAAACACAATATAGATAGAAATCTAGGATATAGATGTTTAGTTTCTCAGGAAAATTAGTATCACACATAAATTTTACCTAATAAAACATAAACATATATTTAAAACCATTTTTTATCCTTCTAAAATATTATTTTCTCCTAAGTACATGTAATCACCCAAGGAAATACATGAATAAAAGGGGGATCTAGAATCCAAGTTAGAGGATGAATAAGTGAAATGGATAAATATAACATGTGTGAGCATAATAAAAATCAAAATCATATCATAAGAATCATATAATCATCAAAAAATTGAGGGAATCATGTTATAAAGGCATATTATATGAAAATTTAGAAAAATGAAACATATGGTCATTGTGGTAAAATACCACACATAATTGTGGAAAATGATATCATAATGTTTAGGATTAACAAATGTTCATAATGATAACATCATAATTATTAAAAATTATTGCATATGGTTTACAAATATTAAACATTATCTAATGAGATACATCTACTTAACCAATGAATTGTAGGAATATATAATTATGATCTCACCCATAAAATTATAATATTTACATAATCATGCATGCCACATAAAAACTATAATAATCAAATTCAATAAATAACCCATGGAAATGAATGGGTCTCATAAAGTGTTCATCAAGAATAATTTATGGGAAAAAATTTGGTTTCCAATTGAATAAGCAAAAAACAAATTTGGCAGAATCATCATCATTCTTGAGGGAATAAGGAACAACATAAGACGAGTAAAAGATTTGTTTTAGAAGAAGGGTTTTTTTGGAAATCATCAAATTTGGATTATAAATAATGGTGGAAAAATTTATATCTAAAAATATAAATGTTAAGAATAGTGAAATAATATTTAAGGAACAATATAGGAATATTCATACCTAAATGTTAAGAAAGTTGGATAACCCAAAGAAAAGGATCTTGTTTCAAGAATCCCCTTACCATATTCCCTCTTTATATCATTGCATTTATGTCTCCTAAATAATAAACATACTATTATTTAAAAATATATCTATAATTTAATTATGATCATTTGTGAAAGAATCCACCCATTATAATTATTAGATTCTATATGATAAGGCTCTTTGTTAAACCTAAAGTGATTTTCTCCAAATTTTTAATTAGACTTCCCATTTTGTTTCAATATCACTAATTCTATATGAAGTCATTGTACATGAGTGTAATTAATTATATATGATTATAATAAATGTTATTACATTTTTAAATAATATATATAATTAATATTATCAATCCACGATGATTCTTATTTGTTTTTACCTGAAAATTTCCCCCTATCTGGTTAAATAACCTTTTATAAGACATTATTATGAGAGTTGGTCAGGGATGATTGATATTTATTTATATAGTAATTATGATACTTATAGTAGGTTATAAGGAATAACATAATTTTAAATTAATTAATATTGAATTTTATATGTTTTTTTTGAACGGGGTGTTGAAGAATGAATGATAATTTGATGAAGAAGAAGAAAAAGAGAAGTGGTCATCAAAATTTACATAATCATTGGTGTATTTCTATAGTACAACACTAAAATACCTTGATATTTGGATTTATTATACTACAAAAAATACTTATGTATTATAGGGTCCATTAAAAGGTGTATTTTATAGGTAAATGGATTTAGTAAGATAGGACGAGTGATTTTCCAAGTGGTGGGAGAGGGGTTATTTATACTTGAGGGCAGGTCTATTTTAAGAATAAAATACTAAATAATATAACAAATCAAAGGTAAAAATTTTAATAAAGAATTTTTGAAAATATAAATCATAAATATATATAATGGAATTTAAGACAATAAATCAAATTATATTCCAAATTCATTAGATTATTAAAATGGAAAGTGGAAAAGAAGAAAATTTGTTATTTAAGGTATTACTTTTGACAGTTGGTTATGGAATGTTTTGTTTAGGTTTGGATGTTATCTCTATTTAATTTTAATGACTCATTTATGAAATTAATTATATCATGGTTAAATCCAATGTTCTAGATAGTATAAGGTTATTATTAAATCATTAATCATGTAATTTAAGATACACGTGTTATGTGAAAACCCATATTTTTAATATTCTCCCACAAAATGAAGCATTTCAGAAAATTTAAAAAAATAACCCTAAAAATATTTTATCATGATGATTTCCAAAATAATATTCATTTTATCAAAAAAACACTATCATATAAAATTTTAAATTTTAATATAAAAATTATGATTTTTATGAAATAATTCAAAATAATGTTTATTAGAAATGTGATTATATATTCTTTGCTGTTTAATCATGATATTTTTTATAATTATAATATTTATATTTATTTTAATTAATCATAATAAATATTATTCATATCAAAATATATTTATTTCTTGTAATATTATAATTCCAACCACCGTGTTAGTATTCCCATTGGTCATGTTACTATTCATAATGGTCAAATTATAAACTATATATAACATTTCGTTAATTCACTCAATAGTCCGTAAAATTACACCCAATGATATATATTTTCAATTTCTATAATTTTTATAACATCACAATTATTTCTCTCCATTTATATACCACGGGGGTGATGATACTGGTATATTGGGGAAATCCATTTTTTCTCATTTAAGATTATATATTTTATATTTCTTGTTCAATTATATTTTTTTCAATTTTAATTTTTTTTATGAATATAAAATTATTTATTAATGAAATAAATTTTTGTTGGTTTATTTAGTTGTATAATACTCTATAGTATATTAAAACCCACATTTATTTAATGTAAAAAATATCATTTATAATCTAGGGGTGTTATAATCCTCCCCCATTGAGAAATTTTATCCACAAAATTTCAACTCACATTCCCAGTTAAGAATATGAGAGGGTACATCTGCTTCATTGTTTTTTCTGGTTCCCACTTTTACTCTTCATACATATAGTTACTTCACAAAAATTTGACAAGGTGAGTTTTCTTGTAACGTACAACATTGCCTCTATAGTCCAAGATTGTTACCGGCTTCTCCTCACATGAGAGGCAATTCTCCATTTGTAACATCATTGGATTCTATATATTTGAGGGTTCATGTATGTATTTCCCCAGGAGTGATACTTGTAAAATGTCCTGATCTTGATCCATACTTGGTGGAGGTTAAATCCTATAGTACACTATTTCAATGTGATCAAGAATGTCAAAGGGGTCAATGTACCTCGAGCTAATATTCTATCTCTTTCCAAAACCATATGAATCACTTACATGGTGATATTTGAAGCAACACTTTTCATCACACTTCGAAATCCATGTCCCTTCATCTACTGTAATCATAGATCTTTTTTACACTATGAGAAAATTTTATTGTCTTTGGATGGATTGAACCATATATGTAATCCCTTGTATAAGATCTGTTCTATGTTTCTTTCATTCCCCAAAATCATCCCAACATGATGGAGTTCTAAATCGATTACCATACAGTGATTCATAAGAAGTAATTTGAATACTCATATGGAAGCTATTGTTTTATGATTATTAAGATAATGAGATATGTTTATCTAATCCACATTTGAATTCCATCGTGCATGATCTTAGTATTTCCTTGAGCATCTGAACAGTCCTTTTACATTTTCCATCAATTTGGGGGTGATAGGACATGCTGAAATTCAATTTAGTAATCAAATCACGTTGAATACTTCTCTAGAATGTAGATTCCATGATTAGAGATGATAAAAAGTGGAACCCCATATATACACACCATTTCCTTAACATATATCTTGGAATATTATTCTAGAATTAAATTTTTCTCATTATGAATGAAGTGATAAGTCTTAGTGAGTCGATCCATTACAACCCATATCACATTATTTCCTTTGTTTTTCTATAATAGTCTAGTGGAAATATTTGTATGGTCATTCTTCCATTTCCATGTGGGTATAGGCAACAAATGCATAATCCCTTTTTAAATTATTACCCTTCTTTACCTTACTGACATACCAAATATCGTGAGATATACTATGCAATATCCTTCTTGATGTTGTCCAACCAATAATGCTCTCAAAGATCATAGTACATCTTCGTACTTCTAGGATTGAAAGTGAATGGAATGATTTTTGAATTATCTAATAGATTCTCTTTTATCTCAAGTGATGGAGGCTCAAAACCCACTTTCCAAATCGAATCACACCATCATCATCCATTTGAAGCTCATGTAGCTTCCTTTACTCAACTGATTTCACCTTCTATTGTAGCTCTAAATCATCACATTGTGACTCCATGATCATCTCGTTGATATATAGTTAGGAAATCATTTGGGAATAGTATGATTTATTCCCCATCGTTATTATTTCATGATGTATCCATTTAATATCCATGAAGATAAGGTCTTTCCCAAGTGACATCATGGATATAGTAGCATGTTTTATTCTTCTATAGGTAACATCTACAATTTTCTCCTTTCATAAATTGTGGTGAATCGAGAAATCATAGTCCTTTATTAGAACTATCAATCTTCTTTTACTCATGTTGAGATCCTTCGGTGTGAATAAATTTTTTAGAGTCTTGTGATTTGAATATATACTACACTTTTCACCATAGAGGTGATACCGCTAAATATTTGGAGTGAAGATCACAACTGTTAAATCTATTTCATGTGTCTGAATGTTATGATCATGGATCATGATGTATTATAAGTAATAGGATATCACTTTATCATTATTCATGAGTATACAACCCGAAGTATTTCTTTTAAGTGTTGTTGTATATCACGAAACCTTCTCTACTTGTTGGTAGTGCGTGTATAGGTGCACGGATTAGCCTATTCTGGAGCTCATTAAATCTTTCCTCACATTCTTCTGCCCAGAAATACATTCCCCATTTCTATGTTAAATTAGTTAGTGTGCTAGATATTCATCATAAATTTGTCACAAAATATATGTTGTACCCTCATAATCTAATAAAACTACATTTTTCGTGGCACTAGTGGGTCTCGAAAATTCTTTGATTTCCTTTTTCTTTGAAGGTTCCACAGAAACGCCATCACTTATGATCATGTTTCCCAAGAATGTGACTTACTTCATCAAAAATTCACACGTTTTGAACTTAGAAAACATTTTATTATTCCTCAATGTACCTATAAATATCCTTATTTTTTATTCCATTTACTCTTTTATAATTGATTAAATTAGAATTATGTAGATAAACACTATAACAAATTTATTATGGTATTCTCTAAAGGCTCCATTAATCAAATCCATGAAAATTAGTGGAGGATTAGTATGTTTCAAGGGAATCACCATGATCTCATAGTGACCATACCTTGTTCATAAAGTAGTCTTATCAATATCTTCCTTATTCAACTTTAGTTGATGATATCCAAAACAATGATCCACCTTTGAGAATTACAGAGGTCATAAAAATTGATCAATCAAGTCATCATCACTTTATAGAGGATACTTGTTCTTTATGGTGATATTATTGAGATTATAGTAATTGATAGACAACCATGTTGATCCATACTTTTTCTATACAAAGAGCACTAGCACACCCCATGTTGATGAACTAGGGAATATGGACCCTTTTTCCAAATGCTCTTGTAGCTTCTTCTTTAAATCTACCAGTTCTACTAGGGTTATAATATATGGGAATTTTGAAATTGGAGTGTCTTCAGGTATGAGCTCTATTGATCACTATACTCCATAATCTAGGGTATGTCTGGGAAACTCTTTAGGAAAGACATTAGTTTGTTTTCTAACATGAGAATTTAACCTAGGTTGATAACTTTCTTTGACTCAACCATTTGGAAAATATGTAAAGTGTCCTAATGTATTGAATTTTTTTTCATGGATTAAATATGTGACTGAATATCATGTGGCTATTACAATTTAATTTTTATGGAATCTTTTGATGGGATTTGATGTCACATTTGATCAATTATACATGTTGTAAATCTAATGACTATTGAAGGGATATTAAATTTCAATGACATGTTCAAAGGAGTATTCTCATTATATACCGTATTTGAAGTCCATGAAAAAATTAATTTCATGAAGAACCATTGAATAATCCTATGATGATCATATCTGTTAAATTATATGTTTATATATATTTTTCATAAAGAATAAATAAGGAAAATGAAGATATGTTTGAGAAGAATTTGGCATAGAATTTAAATTGAGGATGAATTCTTCCACAGAGTTTATTCCTATTTATTTATGCTATGACATTATTAAAAAACATGGTCCAACAAACTTGGAAGCGAAGGAAGGATCAACCAAGGGATCATGCAAGTGTTGGAGGTCAACCACTCACAAGGGTACTAGCTCAAGAATTACCAAGAAGCGTAGTGAAATGGTACCATTAATATGGACCACAAAGGAGAGTGGTCCCACAAATAGATAATGGGAGAAAAAGCTATGCCACTATGTAGAGCGGAACACAAGCATGGAGATAGAGTATGAGGTGGTGCTGGTGGGGGTTTTGGATATATGGAGGTTTGTATGAAGTGTTTGATTGATATACCCTAGTAGAGTGATTAGGGGAAATCAATGTTATATGGCTGAGGCATCAGGTAATGTCCCTCCAATAAAAAGATACACATATATCAGAAGAAAAATGATTTGGATTATATATACCGTTTGATCTAGCTATGTACAATCATCTTACTATAACTGGGTTTGAAGGTGGTTTACAGTGGGATCTTCCACGAATGATGATCTGTGACTGAGATTCCTTAAATCAAATAGAAAAGAATGAACGAATTTAGAAGGACATGTCAAACACCTGTGATCCATATGATATCAATTCATGTGTTGCAACCATGTTTCATGAATTGACATGCATAAATAGAATGAACCCCAAGTCATGATGATCACTAGATGAAGATAAATACCCTCAATGATGTAAATACTGAGATTTTTGGACATCTATGATCGAAATGAAGAATTAATTCCACTATGAATTTCATTATTGAATAATTTAATAACGTATTCTAGATGGGGAAACCAAATCATGTAGGCATTTAAATATGATGTGTCATTTTATTTACATGAAGGAGAAAAAGCGACTTGACCTTTTCAGGTATTCCTTAGGCATGCATGCATTTAGATGGGTAATTCTCAAGTGACCTTTCCACATGAGAAGAGATGTTTTATAGAATCCCATTTGTATTTGAGGTTCATGAATACTCATTCATAAAGGAATATAATGATCCATGGATTAAATAATTCCACATGAGAAGATGATAACCTATTGGGTTTTGGAAATTAATTCCATGAAAAAAGTATACTTGTGGTTTTGGGTGTATTCATAATGGTTAAAAAAATACCAAAAGTTAATGGGGGGGGATTCAAAATTATTAAAATAATAACTTTGATTTATGTGGAATTTAAATTTAGAAATATAATACACATGATTTATATTTTATTATTATTTGAATAATGAAATTAAAACTCTTTATTTCTAAACACATTCAATTATGCAATTGAGATAATTCAAATAATTCAAAATATTAAGATGTACATGAAAAGTAATATTGTATAAATATGTGCATGAAGGTGATGATAAAAAAACTGAATTTCTAGACCATTTTTAGATACCTTTCTTCCATTATTCAAGATGGATTTTTAGGGTAATCCAAATCCAGGTAATTCTTAAAGATGGTAATTACATTTACCCAAAAATTTTATGAACATAATTCATATAATTCAAGTTGGTATTGGAGATTCTAGGACCAATAATATTGATCAATTCATCGATTAATGTCCTTGAATATTTGTTTTCAAGGAAGGGACAACCAACCTTCCTTCATAAGAAGAATAAATGTTAAGAAGATCATTCTAGAACTAAATTAATTGAAGACGAAGCTTGTAGTTGGGGTGATTGTCCAGCTAAAAGAGGAATGTGATTTGGGTGTTTAACCAATCATAGAATAAGGTAAACTGGGTTTTCTAACTAATCTTATTTTATTGTGAATATAGTGAATATAATCTGTGTTGAGGTGTTTATCCAACACGGTAAGGAGTAGGAAATTCATTTCTGAACCGTGTAAATAATGTGTGCTACCCTCTTTTGTTTTAATACTAGAAAGAAGTTTTTATTGAGAGAAACTATTAAGTGGATCGATAACCTTAAAAGGTTAAATATTTCAAATTCAATGTGAAAATAATATATAAAAACAAGTGTAAAACATAACCCCCCCTCTCAGTAGCACCTAATTGGCATGGGTCGCCACAAGTAGTATTAAAGAATATGTCAACTATCATGATACAAGAATATTTTATGATAGAATATGAAAAGTATTTTAATGGGTTCAATACCCATATATCAACAATGTTCAAAAAAGGGAGAAATTAAGAAGGAAATTAAAAGAATAAATTTGAATAATCTATATCCTCCCAATTAAGAGATGAAATCAATCTCCGTGAACATCATGAGAAGAAAAATCCATCCAATATTATGTTCTCTCTAGCCACGGAAAAATTTGAACATAGTATTATATATGATTCGAACACACTTTGGAGAAATAATATACTCTTTCAGACTCCCACATAAAGCTAACATGAAATGTGATTATAGTGATGAAGAGATAATAAAATCAAATTTTTATTCCAAATAATGATCATGCAATGAAAAATAATATAAATGAAGAATCATGTATGATGTTAATTATCCAATAGTTAAAGATTTTACCTTGTAAAACAAAAAAATTGAGGATAGAAGTTGTGGCCTTTAATCTCAACCAAATGAGAATGGGAACCTAGATGAAGGATCAAAGTGATATGATATAATAGGTATCCCAAGATATACTAGCTAAAATTTCCATTGAAAACGATCTAATTGTTATCATAATATCTCTCAAAATGAAACATGGAGATAGGATACAATGAAGTATGAATACTGTTTCCACACATTCTTAGATAAAAGTTAATAAGATGAAAATAAGATATCATTAGGGTAAGATAAATCCCTCTAAAGGGAAAATGAATATTCCTCTAAAATATGTAATATCATGTGTACCGGCAATGAGAATAATATACCTAAAATTTTGAATTAATATATTAACCCTTAAGAAATCGAGAAATATGATTCCATAAAATATTAAACAAACAAAGTGACTTAATTATTGAATATTTCATCACATCATGGGTAATAAATTCCTATGGAGACACTCCACTCCTATGACTTATCAAAAGTTTGATTATTATGGTAATAAACCTAAAAATTTGGATAATTGGAATAATGTTTTGCAGAATTAAATTGATCCACAACAAAGGATATATCATGAACCAAAATATGATCACCAATATCAATACTCATGGTGGAAACTAAATTTTATTGGAAAGAGGTTATTCTGGATATTATTGAGTTGGAGAATGATGTGACACAAAAATAATATGTCTATTTGAATAAAATTTGTGCACAATCCATAAATCATGGAAATAATAAATAAATCACAAATCAAAATGAACATGGAAAGAATAATAATGAAAGGATGAAAGAAAAAACCACAAATTAAATTATTTTCTAAAGAAATAAGAATTTTTTTCATAATTACCTATTATATTATGTGTTTTGACCAAACATTTAGTGATTTTAAGATAAGTAAAAGGCTTTAATTTCTGGACAACATAATGATTTCTCTCATTGAGGTTCATGATTAGATCACTCTTTGATGAGGAAGATGTGTGCATCCTTTGAAAGGGATATTCTATGAGTTTTTAGGTATCCCAATAATACTCTCATTCCTATTTATTAATTGTATTTATAATAGGGGAGTTCTTTATTGATGAAAAAATGAGATAAAAGAGGTTTTTATTCCTGTGCACCTAAACATTATAATCTGTTTATCATAGTGTGTATGATTTTGAATTTCAATGAAAAATTTGGATTTTGGGAACTCATTAATTGATAAATGGGTAACCAAAGGTTTGAAATCACATGTGAGTATGTTTTTTGGATAACATAAAATTTCATGGTTATTTTACTCATGTCTTATACATCGGGCTAGCCCACATTGAAATAATTTTGATTAAGTAATGGATCATTGCTAAGTATCACTAGATATAATTTCTTTGTTTTAAAATTAGAGAAGATATTTATGATGAGAAAACATGAGATGAGAAAAAACACAATAGAGGAGATTTTTTATGCCAAGTGATCAATATTTTTTCATGGAGTCAATATGTGAGTGAATATGAGTTTTGGATTCTTAGATAATAGTTTTGGATTCTTTTTTATTACATTAGATGTCACACATGATCATTTACCCATGTTATATCTATAATGGTGATTTATGTGATCTTAAAGGTAAATAACATATGCAACGGTGTTTTAACATTGTTTTCCAAAAGTGAAGTCCATGAAAAAAGTAATTTCATGATGAATTATTGAATAATCCCAATAATTTTGTTTTAAATAGTGAGTATGTAAAGAGGATTCCATGCCCAAATATAAGTTAAAATATATTTTTCATGTAGCAAAAGTGAGGAAGAAGAAGAGATGTTTGAGAAGAAGAAGTCTTGGAATTCTAATTGAGGAGGGATTTTGAAACATAATTAATTTGTATTTATTTTTTTGGTGTCCCTATTAAAAAACTAAGTTCAACCCACATGGTGTACAAGGAAATTCTAACCAAGGCCTCAATAAGGACCTAGTGGTCAACCATTCCCAAGAAAACCAGACTGAGAAATACCATGGGAGAAAGAGAAATGGTATTGTTCAAAAGGAACATAGAGTATAGCATTCCCACATAGATCAAGAAGGATCATCGATGACCCCACTGTGCGGAGTGAGAATGTGGAATGGAGAGTATCCTCTGTATTGTTACAGTGGGGTTTTATGATTTTTGGCTGTCTAGAGACATATATTTGTATACCATAACAGAGATCTTAAGGGAAGGTGATGTGGGACAGATGTTGCATGAGGTACAATTCATCCACTAAAAAGTTACACATATATCATTTTCCGCATGATTTGGCTTATATGGACTATCCGATCAAGATGAGTATAATCATCTTTCAGTAGCTATGTTTGATGATGCTTTATAAAGGGATATCCCATCATTTATGAGCCATGGTTGATCTTCCCTTGACCAATCTGAAGATCATGAAAACATATATAAAGCTGTAGCGAACACCTATGATTTGGTTATGATCCATGTATGTGTTTCAACCATGTTTCATTAATATACATTCATAACCAAAATGATAATTGATCCATGATGATCATCAGATGAATAAGAACCTCATGGACTAATTAAATTTCGAGTTTGATGCCCAAGTATTATAAAAATGAGGCTTGCATTCAACTCCACTTTACATGAATGAAAAATCAAATTACGGAGAATGAATGGGGAAGCCCAATCATTTAGGAGTTTTGTGATGTGTTATTACATTATCATTGTGAATTAGAAAAGGGTAACGTAAACTTTTAGGTATTACTAAATCATTCATTCATATAGATGGATAATATATGGGTGACTCTAATGTGTGAGAAGAAATGTTTTACAAGATACCATCAGTATTTGAGTTTCATGAACACTCATTCATAAAGGATGAAATTGAGTCACACCTTAAACAAAGCTACGTGATAATATGAGAACCCATCAGGTGTCTGAAATGATGTGCATGAAAAAATAGTACCCATGTTTTGTGGGGTATTCATAATGTTTAAAATAATACCCATAGACAATATTGTATTTAAAACTATTTAAAATAATAAACATGGTATATGGGGTATTTAATTTGAGAAATAAAATTCCTAAGATTCATATAGTATTATTTTTTGAATATGGGAATTTTATTATTCTAATAACATTTATTTGAGTATTTAAAAGGGAGAATTTAAATAATGCAATTTATTGATATATTCTTGCGAAATATTGTTGTATATATATGTTGATGAAAGTTATGAGAACAAAATAATATATTCTAGTATCATTTTGACATACCCTACACCCATTGTGCAAGAAGAATTTTGATGGTGATTCATATCCATGTAATTAATAATGAATTATATTTCATGAACCTGATTAATTTATGAATAGAATTAAAATAATTTATGATCTGACCAGATTTTTGAGGAACAAAAATATTTATCATTTCATATGTTGAGGACCTTGAAAATTTGTACATAAGGAAGTGACATCTAGATTTCATGTGGAGGAAGTCTTTCAGTGAAGAATATATTTCTATCACTAGATCAATTAAATATCAAGCTTGTAGCTATGGTTTCTAACACTATAGTCTTGTGATTTGATTGTCAAACCAATCATAATATAAGGGAAATTGGTGTATCTAATAAGTGGTGTAATTGGGTTGTCTAACCAGCTAGGTTCACTTGTGAAGATAGTGAATACAGTCCATTTTGTGGTGTCTAACCATCATGCAAAGGAGTAGACCCTTCACTTTTGAACAATGAGAATACTATGTTCTTCCCTCCCATGTTTTAATACAGAACATGAGGTTAAATTGTGAGATATTATTTAGTGGATCATGAACCTTAACAAGTTCAAGAAGTTAAATTAAAAGAGAAATGAATTTTTAAAAATGAGTGTTCCATTAATTCACCCTCACATAGTGGCACTTAATCTACTATGGGGATCGACATTATGCTTCTTCATAGGGTATCAACACACACATCATTGATGAATTTTGAAAAAGAGATTCATGATCATCCTTGAATTTATAGAGTAGGATTTGATGATTGAGAATATGAAAAAATAATTTGTTTTCATGACTATCAATGTGTGCTATATATAATGAGTTCCAATCCATTACCAGTATAATGTCAAATTCAACTAAATGGAATATTATGATATTTTCTCTAATAATCATCCCACATATGCATATAGGAGAAGATTCTATCACTTAGGATTCAATGATTGAAACACTATGTGTTTCTACAAAGAAATCTAATTGAATGTATTGGGGTTTGGATTAAATATTTCTATAAAACTTGTAAGAAATAAAGGAATGTACAGATCTAGAATCAAATAAAAATAATCCATTCATGTGGGATTAGGAATTATACCTTTCATAACTTCATTATCACACTGTACTTCATCATTATTGAAGGTATAATATTTCCCTAGATCCTTTTTCTTTGGTGGTTGATGATGTTCATTACCAAAAATGGATTTTTTTTGTTTAGTAAAATGGATTGCATTTTGAATTTTCTTAATAATGTTGAAGAATTGAACTATTTGTGGTTCTTTAGGAGGTTGTATCATTTACCCTATCATGTTTTTCAGCCTCTTCATGTCACTTCAACATTCATAATCTTGGTGGCCTTCTCTCCCACACATGAATCATTTCCCAATACCTTTGATTCAATTACCATGATGTTTCATCCCACATTTTTGATATGTGGGTAGTTAAATCCAATTCCCTCTTTCCATTTGACCCAATAGCATGAAACTGTATTGTTATCTTCTAATCTTCAAAACCATGGGATCATTCTCTGGACTCCAATCCTTCATTGAGATTAAATTGAACCACTTATTATTAACTATTCAAGTATCATATTGAGAGATCCTTTCTAAGTTGTGTTTTTATCCACTAAATAATCCATACATTTTTCATTCATTTTTGATAACAAAATACAACGCATTTTTGGAAATCCATGTGACATTTTTCTCATATGATGTGAATAAGTCACTGTCCTTTTGATTTAACTATATTAATTCCATCCCTATATTTTTTCGAAGAGTTCAAAGTAAATATTTGTTAAGAAATATTTTCCACATGTCCTCCCACTCCAACACTTCCATTTAATTCTTCAGAATGGTTTTTATTTTCAAAACCCACATTTTATTAGATTATCCATCTAAACAATAGAATACCATAGTAACATTATCTTTTTCATAATAGGGTAAAACATAAAAGATCTTCTCTGTTGAGTTAAAAAATTGTTTAATGATAAGTGAATCAGATGATCCAATAAATGTTGATGGTTGTTTCCACATAATGGAATCAATGTATAGTGGATCCTTCATGGGTTTAGGTAGAAATTACACATGTTTCAGGTTATTATTTTTAACATAAGGAAATTGGGTAATCATTTCCATGGTGTTTTGAAATCCATCTCTCAAGGAATTGTGGACGTCATTCAGGAAACCATTGCATTGTCCCTCATATTTTTTTTGGTTGGGTTTCATATGGTCCCCACTATTTTTTAAAATATAAATGTGTTGAAAAAAGTGTAATTCATCAAATCATGAATAAATAATATATTCTTTTTTTAATTAACTTTATAGGAATATATTATGGGATCCCTATGATAATAATTTTCCTAAAACAATGTTTCTTCGAGGTTTAAGTATAATTTGTCTCATCCTATGGGGTTTCACTAATGTTATCTAATCACAATTACCAAATTAACCAAACCTAAATGTGATTTCAACATTAGGTACCCTATGTTTTATACATGACAATGAAATCATTTTTAAGATAAACATAACAGCAATATGAATCGAGGATCAAATGGATTAGTGTCATGGGAAAATTATGCTCATAAATTAATTTTAGATAATAAAACATAAAAATTTATTTAAGTACATATTCATTATCCTTTTAAAATATCATTTTCTCCACAGAACATGTAATCTCCTAAGGCAATACATAAAAGAAATAGGTGAGCTAAAATACTAGTAAGAGGTTGAATAAGGGGAATGAATCAATATAACATAAGTGATAATAATAATAATTATCATATCATAATAATATGATCATAATCAACACAATGAGAGAATCATGTGATAAAGTCATGGAATGTGATAATGTATAAAAATGAAATATCATGTCATTGTTGTCAAATATCACACAAAGTTGTGAATCAATCTATCATCGTGTGAACGAATAACTAATGTTCATAATCAAAACATCATCATTTTAAAAAAATCTAGAATCATCTTTACAAATATTAATTATTACCTCATGAGATACATAACATTACCCAATTCATTAGAGGGATATTTAACTCTGATCCCACCTATCACATTATAATATTTATAAAATCATGCATGCCATATTAAATGTATAACAATCATTGTAATGAAATAACACATAGAAAGGAATGGGATTCATAAATAGTAAGTCAAGAATAATTTAATGAATAAAATTTGGGTTCCAAAATGAATAGGGGAAAAACTATTTGAACCAATAATCATCATAATTCTTGTGTGAAGAAGGAAAAACTTAGGATGAGTAAAACATGTTTTTTCAAAGAAATTATTTTTGGGGAATCATCAAATTTGGATTACAAATTAAAATAAAAACATGTATTTACCTGAAAAAGGGTAATAATAGTGAAATTATATTTAAGGAAAAATATGGAAAGATACATGAAATATTTGTTATGAATGTGGGATAACCCAATGAAATGTGTTTGGGTTCGAGAATCCCCATACCTTATTTCTTGCATTATATTGTCATTATTTCAGCTCCTGAATAATAATCAAAAGAATATTAAAACCTAGTTCCTGAAGTTAATTATGATAATGTTTTACACTATTTAACCATTATAATTACTTTATTCTATTTTATAACATTATTTGTTGAACGTGACTTATTTTGATATTTATTTTTCATTAATTTTTCCCATTTTGTTTCCATTCCACAATTTTTTAATGTTTTAAAAATTTGTAAAATTAATTCCATAATATTATAAGAAATGTAATTTTATTTCTATATATTATATATAATTTAAAATATGAATTAATGATGATTTTTATATGTGTTTAAATGAAAAAGTCTCTGTAGGGTTTTAACCGACCTTTGACATGTCATTTTTGAGAGAGTTGGAAAGTGAAGTCTAAAATTTATATATATAGTAAATATGATACTTATAATAGGATGAAATCGTTAATATAATGTTAAATTAATTCCAAATTAATATTATAACGTTTTTTTGATATGGGTGGGAAAAAATATATGGAATAAGAAGAAGAACAATAAGGAAAAAATTAAGACTTGATTGAAACATACATAATCCTCGATGTAGCCTCTCTTATAAGACACTATAAATACCATGATGTTTGGAGTTGGTTTACTCAAAAGCATCCCTTGGTATTATAAGGGGATTTATGGGGAATATTTTATTATATTCTTCTATTTTTTAAAAGAGGGAAGAGTAATTTTTTAAGGGGAGGGAGAGGGGTTATTTATAATTGAGGATACAGGGACTTTTAAAATATGATATTAAATAAACTAAGATATTATATGTAAATCATGTAATAGTTATTTTTTGAAAACATACATCAAATATAAATACAATATAATGGGTTTTAACACATTATAAATCATTATAATTCTAATTATTTAGATTATAAAAAGGAAAGTTAAAAGTTAGAAACATTTTTATTTTAATAAATCAAATTTGACATTTGTTTTTGGTAAGTGTTTTTTGGTTTCAAATTTATGTTTATTTCATTTTAATGAATAATTTGTTAAGTTAAATAGTTAATGGATGAACCTAACGTTATTTAATGTTTTTGGTCATTATTACATCATGAATGATGTGATTAAAAATTCACCAATTATGTTACAAATTGTATTTTTACCAATCACATGGAAAATGATGTATTTCAGAAAATTATCAAAACATAACCCATAGAAAATTTCGATGTTATGATTTAAGAAATTATATTCATTTTGATGCAATAAATTTATAGAATTGTTAATTTTAAATTTTAATATAATAATTTGTATTTTTATAAAGTATTTTAAAATATAGTATACTAAAAATGTGCTAATATTTTAATTTGAGTTTTTAATCATGATATTTTTTTATTGGAATTATATTTTTTAGTTTTACTTAAAATAATAATGCTAAATATTATTTATATCATAATTTAATATTTTGAGTTAAAATTGTTATTCAAATGGTCATCTTACTATTCCCAATCGTCATGTTACTATTCTAAATGGTCACATTGCCTCCGACCTATATCAATTGATTATTTCCCTCAATATTCAATAAAATTCCTCCAATGGTTATAAATTCGATTTTTATCTAATATTTATTTATTTAATAATATTTTTCTTTCCTTCTATAGTATTCGTCATGGAGGTGATGATTCTAGTATGTTAGGACTATACATATTTTCCCATTTTTTATTTTATATTTTATATTTTTTGTTCAATTGAAATTTTTTGAATTTTAATTCGTTTCATTGCTGATTACTGTATTTGTATTTATTAATGATATAAATTTTGTGTGGGTTTCTTTATGGGTATATTAATATACAGTATATTATAACCAACATTTATTTCAAGAGAAAAATATCATTTATAAACTCTGGGTTGTTACATTATTCTCCGTTATATGCATAATCCAAAGTATTGGGGGGGGGGGGGGGTTGGTTTCCACAATTATTTACATTGTAGTGTAGGGATGAATATTATTTTTTATCTTCATCTCTTATAAACACTCTCAGATTATAAATTTTCTGGAGATATATGTAATATGATTCTATCTAGAAATATATTCCACTTTCATAACTCAGTTGGATATGATTTCATTAATGAAATGTTTCCTATTGTATATGTGTATGGATATAAAATGTTTCATAATGTTCTTTTCTAAATATATTCCACTATTATTACCACACAAAATATACAATGGTTTCTTAGTTTCAACTCTTAAACATGTTAAATGAAAAACCGTTCACAAAACCAATGTACATTCATGAGTGACTACCACATACTATACTAAAACTATGATAAATGTCACTAAGTTCTACTTCTTAGTATACCTACTCACAGAAACCTCACCAATAAAGAAATTACCCCATATTTAGATATTCTATCATTATTGTCACGTACCAAATCTACACCAATGAATAGATGAAACATAAAACTTGTCATAAATTTTTATACTAAGACATAATTCATTATGAACTTCACATATCATATAAATCTCTTTATTGCAATCATATGTGAATCCCTTAGGTCACTCTGAAATTAAGGGAAATTGTCACTACAATAGAAATGATAGGTCTTAAAGTTGAAAAAAAAACAAGATACTAATGAATCTACTAAATTCATTTTGTTCAACCAAATTATTACTCTTATCTTTACATAAATTAGCAAAATCCAAAATTGGAATTGAAACATCCGGTGATTCTTTTATTTTAAACATTTTCAAAAACTATCCGCATAATTTTCATGTGAGAAAATATGAATTTTGTTTCTTCTCAATATGTAATATCAGAAAATAATTTAGTTTTATCATCATGGACATCTCAAACTACAATTTCATTTTAAATTAAAATTACGCAAAAAGTTACTCTTGGTACCTAGAAAAAATTATATCACCTACATATACTATGAAATTTACTAGAGCTATGGAATTTTTTTTTATAAATTCTGGTCAACATTTCCATTATGAAACAATAATGTTTTGTTATCCATTCTCTATAAGCCTATTTCAAGCCAAAAAATAGCTTTCTTGGTCTCAACCCCATGATTCCATCAACATCAAGAATAAAACCATCTAGATGTTGAATAATGAATTCTTCCTGAATGACACCATTCAAAAATTATAATTTCACATCCATTTGATACACTTTATAGTGTTTTTGTGAAATAAATATTAAAAACATCCCAATTTCATCATTCCTTGCAACTGGAGAAATGGTTTCTTCTGAGTATAAGCCTTATATTTCAGGATATCTTATTAAATACAAGAATTACTATTTTAATTAAAACAAAAATGTTCACATTCATTCTATTTCAAAATACCCATTTTGTAATGGTCAAAATTTTTTGGGTCATGGAACTAACAACCAAGTGGAGTTATTTTCAATCTGATTTTTCTCATAAAACATTTCATAATCCCACACATTATTTTCAATATCTTCAATAACAATTTTTTTCTAATTGGGTGCATTGTTTTTTATTCCAGAGAGACACAATCCTTCATATCACCTACCCCTATCCATTCCATTAGACTTGAGGTAGAGAGGCTTCTGGTGCCCTTCGTGTTGACTACACTAGGTGAAGGTTGAGTAAACATGTTTGAAGTATGTAGAGATTGTGATTTAGTTCTTGGGTAGAAAAACTCGTGGGTTGATTTCCAATGTTTATAGATACAACTATACAATTTCATCATCATCGTGGATTGGTTTTATTTAGTACAGGCTATCATGGATTTCTTCAGGTGGTAGGTTGTATTATTCGATACTGATAGAGAGCCAAATGTGTTTGTTGGCGAGAGAGACACTCTGATGGGTCAGAGGTGTGTTCCTCCCTTATCTTTCTCTATTGATGAGATTATGCTGATTTCATCAAAGGATCAACAATTGGTGTCTCCAAGGGTTATATAAGTGTAACCTATAGCCTTTACAGATGATTTTTTAGCATTAACCCATCAATGAGAGATCAATTTTCTGATTGAACTACACCCAGTAATGTCTCCTATATCAATGTATCTATATAAGATGGATCCTTTTGAGTTTCAAGAGTTGTGTTTAAAATTTATTTTATATTTTAATGTGTTTTTGCATGACCAAACATATCACCATGGGGTGTACTATTTTTATTAATGAAGAAGGATGACAGAAGTTTTCCATTGTGTGTCAATTATTATCTCTTCAACTGAGTGATAATGAAGAATTGCCTTCCTCTTCCATGGATTGATTATTTATTTGGTCAAATGAAGGGTAAATTTTGGATCTCAAATATTAATTTTTGGTCAGGATATCATCAGATTCATTTGATGGATGGGGATATCTTGAAGACTGATTTCTACTATCGTTATGAGAATTAGGTTTTTGTCGTGATTCCATTCAGTGTGATGAATTATCTAGCTCTTTCAAAGGGGTTAATGAACACTGTGTTTCGTGAGTTCTTGGATAAGAACTTGATGGTCTTAATTTATTATATCCTTGTGTACTCCATGTCTAAGGAGGAGCATGTAGGGAATTTGCATGCTGTTTTGTGAGTTCTTCATTTATAGGAGTTGTTCAGGATGTCGTTGATGTGGGAGTTTTGGGTTCGAGAAGTCATTTATTGGAGAATGTTGTATCCCAATAGGGAGTAGTTTTGGATCCATTAAAGAAAGAAGTATTTTTATTGGGAATCCCCCAAGACAGTGGTAGTGGTATGGCATTTCTTTGGTCTTGGAATCTATTATAGGAGGTTCATAGAATATTTCTCTCAGGTTGTGAATCTTTTGACAGTATTAACCAAAAAGGATTAGGAATTCAAGTGTAATGACAAATTTAAGGTTTCTTTCACGTTTGTGAAGATGATTTTGGCCAATTCTCTATTTCATTGTCTACTAGTAACTGTAGTTCAGTTTGAGGTTTAATGTGAAACTTTATATCTAGGGTTAGGCTATGTTCTGATGTAGTAGTGATTAATTGTTTCATATAGGTCTCGACAGTTGTGGCCCCATGAGAATGACTCTTCCACCCATGATCTTGAGTTGTTGGTAGTGGGTTCTTCAATGATGTTTTGGAGACATTACCTCATTGGAGAGTAAATCTGAGAATAATTGTAAATTTATTGTGTAAATAATTAAAGAGTCATATCAATGAATCTAGTTGTTAATGATGTGATTTGATGAAAATAAAAGTGATGTAATCATGCATATTTAATTGAATCAGTTAATTAAAGATGGAATAAATAAACAGTTTTTTGTGAAATATGATTCCTCTGTAAGGACTGAGTTTTCAACGTCCTGTAACTAGAGTCATGAGATCTTGTTGTGTGTGAAGGTTGAATGCATCATTTAGGTCCAAGAGCCTGCTTTCTATGTTTTTTTGTTTCTTGCTACTTGTGAAGTGATGTGATCCTGGGATAGCTCAGCTTGAGAGAATATTGTGGTTTGTGGGGGTTGGGAGGTCCAGATGTTTTGGCAGCAATTGATTCATATAGTGGTTAGATGAATTGGTTTGTACTTGTGGGTGTTGGGGAGGAAACCATAGATGATGGAACGAATTGTAGCTGGGCTTTCCTATTGATATGAATGTTAGATTCTTGTTGGACCTATTATCTGTTCATCCATTTTAATCTCCCCACTTCTTGAGCTAGATGTCCTTTCTTACCCTCCTTTTATAAGAGGAAATTATGTGTGGGGTACACAACATGCTTTCAGTGTTTAGCTTCTGGAGGATGGATGGGTATACACTCCTACTATAGGTGGAAAAAACTCGACGAGTAGTTCATCAACTCAGCATGTTGAGCCCCTTGTGCTTGGTAGCATAGGATGTTTTCCATGAATACCTAGAAATATGGAAATATGGGTGTGTTAATGTTGTTAATAAATGAATAAATGTTTAACCCCTAGGTCCGGTGATTTTTGGGATGCAATGCTGACGTTGCGGCTTTGAGAAGCCATGGAATCGGTTTGGTTATTCCTGGAGGGAATGGATCTTGGTTGGAATGATAATTAAATGTAATGTGGAATTGATAATGGTTAATTAATGTTTGAATAAATAATTAACATAGATTTCAACTAATAAAAAAGGGATAAGGTAACTTAATATTTCTATTTAAATGGTTGTGTTCTTATAAGATATATTATCTTAGTAGTGGAGGACAAGAGTTCGAGAGATGTTGGGTACAGTTGAGTTTTAGTCTATGTATTTTCCAAAGTGTGGTTGTGAGATAAATTATATCCTATAGTTTTGTGTTTCTATACAGTACTCCTCCCAGTCGATTTGGGTGACTGACATCCCAAGGATTCTTACCCCTGGCGGGTGTTTTCCCCAACATCCCGAAGGGAGGATGGATGGATGACTACCCCCATTGGCCCCGCTCTCCTCTCATGGTATATTCTAGTTATGGTATGAATGGAGGATAGTTTTCCCCATATATGTGTATAGAGGTATATACTGGCTTGTGGTTATTTTACACACATATATTATGGATATATTTTCCTATGAAATACTACAAGTGTAATGTGTATAGGCTATGATGACATGGGTATCTTGACTCAGTTTTGGGATATAAGTGCATGAGGTATAATACCTGATGGATGATACATGATATGAGATATGTGAGGGAACCCAGAAACTACCTAGTTACTTATTTTTGTGTGGTTATAGTGTTGAGTTCCATGAGGTACCTATTGTGGTTCTACGCCCAGGTGCATTTGGGCTAGCCTTTTTGGAGAGAGATGCTCAGGACGTGCGATATTAGGGAAAAGTGGAAACCCAAAGGGGAAGTTGAAGTGGGTTACCCTTGACATTCATTATTATATTATATAATCTTGTATGGAATACTTTTTGATTGTTGGCATGGTGAGGTTGGGATCATAGTATACCTGTTTATGTGATGAGCTGGTTTCACTTGTCATTCACTGGGCTTTAGCATGCTTTCTTTACTTTTTCATAAGAGAATTTAGGGATGATTCTACTGAATATACTATTACACTCACCCTAATTTAAATAAACTTTTTTTTCACGTCACATGGAGTAGGATAGAGACCAGGATGGTTTCTACAAGAATGAGAGTTTTTCAGGACCGGTTTGGGATTTATGGTTGCGGTTGGTTTAATTTATTTCGGTACTCACAATTTTCCCTTTTTGTAATATAAGTCTTTCATGAAATTATATATGTGTATTTGTGCTTTATTTTATATTGTAGTATAAGAAGAAATTGATTGGTGTCTGTCTTATCTCTCTCTTCTACATGTTTTCCCTTAGAGGGAAATTCCTCTCATCTATGTGTTTGCTATACCCTAGGTTCTAGTTACCAACCTGGGGCCTACTAGAGGCTGCACTTAGTAGTCATTATCTCTCTTCTAACATTGATAGAACAATAGGGGTACACTTTTTTGGAAGGGGGTCATGAAAACATAAATGGAATCATTGTTTTGTCATTTATGGAATGAATATAATTCATTATTGTCCTGCCATTATTTTCTACGAATATTCATTTATAAATTTTCAATGTTATTTTCAATGAAAATGATTTTCGAAATTCTCATTGTTTTAAAACAATTCATTAAAAAATGATATTTTCCTTATCAATTGTTTTAAATGAATTTTAAATATTACATTATCTGTTTTCTTGATTATCTTCAATGTAAATCATTTTGAAAATGTTTTATGTTTTGAAAAACTGTTTTTCAAAGAGGAAAGTATATTTTCCTCAGGAAACGTTTTAAATGATTTTTAATATTAATTTACAATTTTTAATATTTATTTTCAATGAAAATAATTTCCAAAATTTTGTAGAATTTTTTGGGTTTTGAAAATGATTTTCAAGGAAAATTTATTTTCCCTATAAAATATTCCACATGTTCTTTTAAAATCACTTTTCTTCTAAGATAACATCCATTGATGTTGCCTATTCCTTACTAGGAATATGATCAAATGAGACCATTATAATTATTTCCTTGAGTTGTTTAGTAATATTATTGAATGATGATTATTAAACTATTTTATTATTCATGGGTTATACCATATGAAAATGCAATGAAAGCCACAAATTTTCACGGGTTATTCTACAATGAAATAATGAAATGATTATGAATAATGTCTCTTTTCCATAGGTAGTCATATGAAAAAATGTTTATGAAACCAATTTCATTCAATGGGTTTCTATATGATGACATTTTAATTTATATAGCCCAAATACCTATGATTTTCATTATGTTATGGGTGGTATATTTATCTACCTCCAATGCATTGGGTAAATATTTATATTTGATGAGATAAATAAGATTAAAATACAAATTAAACCCAGTTAAGAAAGGGACTTTATCCACTGTGACAATATTGGGAGTGAACCTGGACTACTATGATGGTTTCCAGAGTAAACCCATGCCACTATGATAGCCTTTTTAGTCAGACCTGACTAATATTGATATGATTTTCTATACATATGTGTATGGAATAATTATATGTCATATGGTAATGTTATTGCCTAATGGATCATGTTGTTTTATTCCCTTATGACTCTTGTCTTAGGAAATAAATTTTTTTTCATCACTCAAAATTATGGGCTTTGTTTTATGGGGTATGTTTTTCACATTTTATACTCATGTTTCCATAATATAATTTACATGTAATGATTTCTTATCTCTATTTCTTACCCATACATAGCATATGGGATCACCCATTCTATTGTTTTATTTCCCTATGTTCTGATGAATGGTTTTAATTAGGGTATGTCTATGAATATTACTAAATGATAATATCTTAATGGGATATTTTTAAGATGTTTTACTAAATCAAAAGATTGTGTACATACTCTCCAAAGAAACAAAACTATTATAGTCCTCAACAATTTGTTTATGTATTGTAAAATGTATTCATCTAAAAATATGTAATATCTATGTATGAGAAGAATGAGTTACTACACCCATTTATTACAAAAAAAATTATTTACCTGAGTAAAATATTCATCAGTATTCTCTTACTTAGCTATCTTTATATATTAAAACATGCTTCTCAAAATCTATAACATACCCCCCTTAACATTAACATTTTAATTAGTGATACATTCCCATTTTTGCAAAATTTATTTGGCTGATTGAAGATCCATCACTTTTTTATATTCCTTTTCTAATAAGGATATATTAATAGATTTTTTCTCCTTACCATCAAACTTTTTTTTATGTATTCTTGATTCATTATATAATTCCCTTCAATGGGTAGAAAACCATGTATGAATATGATTATTCAAATTTGATAATTTTTCCATCAAATATATGAAGACAATTTTGTTCACTTAATTTATATTTTCCCATTCTCATGACATGAAAAAGTATAATTGAGGTGCCTAACTTTGATACTAGTTAATGTTCCTAGGAATAGTATTATACATTGAGAAGTGGGGATGAATCAGTGGAGAGTAGTTTTTATAAATTATATTATTTTTAAAATAACAAATATAAATTGTTAATGTTTGATCGTATAAAATATACATTCATTACCTCCCTCATGTAAGAATAAATTAAAATAAAAATTAACATGTGTATTTATTACAAGGTTCAACCCCTTTGTGGGAAACCTACTCATTATCATATCTGGTTAGTCCTCCCATACATAGATTATATACTGTAACCACAACTAATTATAAGCTTATATGTTTTGAATTTTATGACACTCTACTTTTCTTGAGCCACACTAAATAGAGATGTTTCTACCTATTAACTTGAAATAATAGTAACTAAAAAGAGAAAGTTCACTTTGAGAGTCTAGTTGTATCCAAAAAATAAGATGAATATCTTTCTTCATTATCCTTCTTGATATTCATTAAAATACGATGAATTCATACTGATCATCGTGAATAATTTCATCTCAAATTTTAAATTAGATGAAATAATTTAAATCACGATCTTAAACTAATGTATATAATAACCACTAAACGTCATATTTGTTCTTTATTATTCTCTTTATCTCAAAATATCTTAGTGAACTTTATTTCTAAAACTATTATATCTTATTCTCTCTCCTCATTATCTCATAATATTTAGGAAACAAAAAAATACAAGAATTATCTTAACTATAGTATCAATGTTATAGCTTACTATTCTTCATTATTCTTTCAACAAAATATAATTGTATCATTAATTAAATTACCTTATCTAGTTTGACCCCTTTTCATACCCCACATTCTCAATAATCTTATCACATCGATTTAAATACATGTCTCATATATATTTCCACTTCTACACTTACCCACTCTAGGTAGCACAAAAAATTCCCTCCAAGAGTCTTATCCAGCTTAAATCACCATGAATAATTAAAAAATAACATAATTTAAAATTCTAGTGTTTCACATCTCTATCTTTCCACTACTTCACCTTTAAATAATATTAATCATTCTTATGGTATGAAGAATAACTCTATGAAAAATAATAATTAGAAACATAAACTTCCACACATGAAAAAATATGTCTAAATGAATACATAATCATATTCAAATTTTTATTTGAACTATAGACCAACATTTCATCATCACATTAGCATTCCATACATAATAACTAGATATTTACCATACAAAAAATTAGGTTTGGAAAACGTATAAACATTTTAGAAGAAATAGGTTCGATCATAAAAGTGAAATGAACAATGATTTCTATATTAGAAATATTTCCTGCATTATATTGAAAAATATAATAAATATGATTTTATGACCATGAATATTAGATATATATTTGTCTTGATCTATATTCTTTAGTGAAAAAATTTATGAGAAATTCAAAATTCAGACTGTAACTTTATAAAATTTATCTAAGTGTCAAATTTAACTTACTCTCATCTTTGATGAAACGTTTAATGAGATATTCACATGAACATTGAGATGCTTTACACCCATTATCATCTCCATTCCGACATACACTCAGCTTCGTTGGTTGGATTTTAATATTTTCTTATCATGAAATGTATGATGATAATGATAGAAACCAACACGGACACCAAATAACTCATACATAGTGGCTAAAACACACATATATAGAGACATAAGTTCACAATAATTTTTTTTTTTATATTTCCAAAATACAAATTCAAAAGAATATTTTACAAAATATTCAATATATAACATATCTCCTTAAAATGATCACAAATCCCTTCAAAATAACTCAAAAACATTTTAAAACAATTTCACCATCTTCTAGCAACCATTATTAATTATAAACCATCATAGAAAACAAATTCAACCCATCAATAACAAAAATGAAACTTCATATATGTATTCCACATGAACATGAATGATTTCATCATCTGCTAATTACTTTGTTAACCCAAGGTATATAAACAACTTTCAAGAAAATTTACTTAAAACATAATTAATAGAAATATTGATAAAGAAGTTTTATGATATCATTGGATCATATCCCCAGTGAATAATAAAAATCAATAAGGGATTCTGAAATAGATAAAAACTATTTTTATAAAATCATTAGCAATATGGTTTGAAAAATAAGTATAAATATACATTTATTTAGTAAACATCTTAAAAATAAAAAATTCATAGAACAATTTGAATAAGATTTTATTTAAAAACACATCAAAAATTATAATGTAAGATTATTCGAAAAAATCATGATGGTGGGAAAATATGGAAAATAAAAAAAACATTATTTTAACACCTTTATAATGGAAGTAAGAAAGTACCCGTACATAAAACATTGAAGTGATTCCTTTTTCATTCATTCTAAAAACTAAAAGATAATTTGAAATGAACTTAAAAAAATATTACTATGTAGAAAATAAAATTCATTCAACAAATTAACGAATATAGATATGGAAAATAATTATATTGTAAAAGACATCAGTTTTTTTAAAAAATTATTAAAATTTAATCCTCTTGTGGAATTGGTAACAATTGAATCAAAATCCCATGAAAGAGAAAAAATAGAATTATTTGGGAATGCAAATAATTTCCATGAAATTTTATATAAATTTAATTTATCGGTAGTATATAAACCACAAAGAACAAAAAAGGTGGTGAATATAGTACAAATAACAATGATGGTAAATTATGATGATAAAAACCCTTACATTATACTTTTGGTTAGTTGAACATGATATATCTTCATTGAGATATTGAATATCATATTAAAGGTACTATTGGAAATGATAGGTTTAAGTCATTATTATTTAGAACAGAAGTTTCAAAAAGTTAGTTTTGTTTATAAGGGAGATAGTTTTAGTAGGCATTAAAGATAAATTTACAAGAATATTATTGTTTAATGTGGAGATTGGAGGGATATTTTTATTTGTGATTGGGGTAGTTCTATTTGTTTTTTTAATAATTATGGGGAATAAAACATTTTTTTTATGAAAAGGTAACACAATTTTTAATAGGGTTTATAGGAAACCATTAAATGACCTGACAGTTGAAGGTTCCGGGTGCAGAGGAAGCATGTTGGTGGGTTTACCCAACGTTAATTTTAGCATTAACAATGATCAATCCGAGATCCGTCACGATAATAAAATGAAGAATCTTCGGAATATAACAAACAATGAAAAATAATGAGGGGAGTCTGAGAACTAAAGACATGATCATCATATGTTGGTTATAATTAATATAATTAATTGACACAAATTACCTTGATGGAATTCTTTCTCCGTTGATGTTTCTGATTAGGATCTGATGTGATCTGTCATTACATCATAGAATCCATGTTTAGGATTCATCTAGAGGTGATCCACACTTGCACCACATATGTCTGGACATCGCCAAAGGGATCTCTGGGTGCTAACGCGGAAGTGCCTTCTCTTTTGATTTCCACCTTTGATCACCTTGATCCGGTAGAGGTGGATCCCTCTCTAGTAGCATGAGAGTGTTCTTGGTGGAAAAATAATTCTCTCTTGGATTGAGTGTTTTTCCGAATCCACTGTGCACAACCACAAAAATGGTTAGTTTAATGATAATTAAATAATTGGGATTTTAATTACATTGAATAATAAAATGAATCAATTACCCGAA
The DNA here is from genome assembly GCA_963277665.1 of Viscum album. NCBI lineage: Eukaryota > Viridiplantae > Streptophyta > Magnoliopsida > Santalales > Viscaceae > Viscum > Viscum album. The sequence goes on along the minus strand of OY728121.1, from coordinate 1,067,647,592 downwards.
AGCATTTATTCATTTCATTTAAATCATAGTAAAACTCCATGTCTAATAATAACATTTGACTATTATTATTACTTGAAATGAACCCAATGAATTACACCTAATATTATTTGATTAAATAAATAATATTATTTTTCATAAATTCCATGAAGAAAGTACACGACGTGTACTTTTATTTTTCCATTTTTTTAAGCAAGTTGACATGAACTGGTCATCCAATCCATGCCAATGAAATTTATTAAATCAAAAGGGTACAAAGTATTCTCGAGGTGCAAAGTGTTTACACCCTCACAACGTTATAGAAATACCTAGATAAAAAATAAAAGGCTGAAGAGACCAATATATTAATCCGAACCTGCAAATATACTCAAGTGAAGACACCTCCAATCCAAGAAAGACAATGAAGACACCAAGATCACTATTCTGGATGTGTGTGTTCTAAAATACCAAGCACAACCCAATGTAGGATGCCATTGATTCATAGAGTGCAACTGATCAAACCGTCCTGTTTAAAATTAGAAACAGATCAAAAATAAGGTGACAATGAAGAAAACATTCCAAAAAATCAGAGCATAATGCTAGAGAAAGAGAAGTGTGAATCTCTTCTACAAGAATTCCAGAAGTTTAGAAGATGTACAAATTTTTTTTTTAAACCAAACAGAGATGCATGAAAAATGAGATTCACTAATATATCAGGAAAAATAAATTTAAACTGATATTTCTCTACACTACAAATCTAAAAAGGAGCTCTCAACCGAAACTGCTTAGCATCAATACACAATCAGCTTTCTATTTATTTAAAAAAGAAACAAAAATCAAGTCTACCATAGAATCATGATCTAGGAAGTAAGCAGATCAAAAAAACAATATTTAGCATTAGAATCCTTTTCCTTTCAAATCATTCAAATCTGTGTTGAAACTACAATCCAGGACATCAAACTCCTCCAAACCGAACCATAATGATTCCCTTTATTAAGGGTTGCAATATGAGTCTCAGCAAAAGGAGAAGCTAGCAGAAATAGAGCAGAATTTCAGAAAAAACGTAGGTCTGGTTCAGTAGAAGCTCAAGAAGATCAGAAATAAACAAGAAAAAATTCAGAACAGACTTAAACTGAATCAGAAGAAGAATAATCCAAGAGGTAAAACAGGGTCCATCTAGTTTAAAATAAGAGATCACCCCAAGCAGCCCCTCATAAGCTGAACAGCATGACTTAAAAAACTTCTCTAGAATTAAGTCAAAGACTCAAAATCATCTATACCTAGTATCATTCTATCATATGGAATCCCAAGACAACTAAAATGAAATATACATCACAAAAATCAGAAGTCAAGAAAAAGTAAACTGAAACCAAATACATCCAGTAAGTCTTAATGACATACAAAGCACCCACCAATGCATGATAGGCAGCTCTATGAGAAGAAAACATATCACAAGAGAAACTACAGAGACAAAAAAGTAGGATTATTAAACTTCAAAATCACATGGGAGATCATTGCCATGGAATCTCTTTGAAGTTGAAATTTGGGTCCTTCTTGAATTCTTCAACAACAAAGATAAACATTCTTTTCTGTAGTTCAAGATAAGTGTAAGTTCTCATGTCACCATTTTTGTACTTTCTAAAGGAGATTGTGTCATTCTCTTCTATCTACGAGTCAAGCTTGATTGAGAAGTCCAATTTTTCATCCATTACATAAGAATCTCTAAATGCAGGGTCATTCTCATCATCCTCGCTGGGGGAGGATTTTGAATCTGTTACATGCATTTTAGTTAACACAGACTGTGGAGGAATAATATTTTCTTCCTTGATATGGGTAGCCAGGGATCTTGTAATAATTGTTCTTTCAGTTTTGGAGTATTCTTTACCCATTTTTGCCTATAATTCGGTGTTACAAAACCATATGAGGCTACCATTGGTTTCTTTCCTTTTTGAGACCTTGTCTTCAAAAACTCATCCTCATGTTGACAAGATTTATTAGGTTTAACTTGTATGGATTCATCTGGATCAGATTGAGCCTCTTCCTCCCCTCCCTGTTCACTAATATTGGTCTTTGAAGTAGGAAGTTCCGCACATGGTGTCAAGACCTTATCCTCTTGCACATCCCTAACTGGTGGATTCCGGGAGGTGGAGGTATCTAATTTGATCTGGTTTCCTTTTTTGTCAAAAATAGTTTATGGCTATGTAATTTTGGTGTTATCCTTCTCTATCCAAACTGATTTTTTTGGGGGAGGGGGTGTGATATCCTCTTTTTCTCCCCACAGTCACCAAAATGATTCCCAATTCTAGAACACTTTTTAAAAAATGAAGGAAAATTTTCAAAAACAACTTATTGGAAAAAACCATTTGAACCATTTTGCAACCAAAATCTAGAAGGCATCGATAGTTAAATGTCAACTTTTTTTCCATTTTTATTTAATTCTCCCCACCACATTTATTAGACCTTTAATAATGGATATTTATTTCTCAAATAAATATCATTTCATTACTCGCTAATATATATATTATTTATCCTACAATATATTATCTCGAATGACTAGTGTAGAAATAAATGCGATTAGGCATTTTAATAATTATAAAACCACAAAGGTGAATAAAATTTATTTAACTTGTTAAATTAATATTTAATTGAGATACTTGGACACACATATGGTGTGACCCTCTAGGCCTGTTTCTCAGTGGAATTATGCAGAGCTTACCTATAGTTCATGGTTAGCGTCTAGAAACACACCAAGGCAACCATAGAGAAAGATGTTAATGTCGTAATGACATGTCACCTCCTACAAATTATTATCATGTAATGTAATCCCTTTGTCTCTATATCTTTAATCAAGTGTGTTTCAAGCTAGTGCCATCAACCGATGTGATAGATTATTCTTTCTTTGACATCCCGGAATTGAACTCTCCATTACATTACCATGGACATGGATTTATTTAGGCTACATCAATTCCATAAAAGGGCATGAGATATCTACTAATGTTATGGAACAGAAGGGACAAATCCTTTATCGCATTATCTATTAATGAAAATTTTACTTGTGACACACCGAACAAATCCTACCTCGCTGCAAACATTGTGTCGTGACAATTTTCGCCAATATATCTAAGTCCACAAGTTTTAATACCCATTAATAATAATCTTAATGTCGAAGGACCAATACACACGACCGTAAATAGGAACATCCAATGACACTATGAAATTTGGCTTTCCTTCTAGCGGGTCTCGTTTTCATAATATCCTCTTGGATATTACCAAGGGAACACACCATGAGAAGGTGCCTCAAAGTTTAATGAGTCCTCACCCCTAATGGCCTGTATTATTTGTGTCTATCAAATAACATCATCCGGACATAGAACATATATTCAAGAACAGTGTTATGGCATTTCTGGGTTCTGATCATGGTAGGGATCCGCTATGACCCTTTAATGAAAAAGATATCATTAGGACATTATCACATGCATTGTCGCGAAGAAGAACAATCAAGATGTGATAAGGTATTTATTAATGAATAAAGTTCAAAGTTGTTGGTTTTAGGCCACCAAATACAATAGACTCCCCCTTGGACTGGAGCCAAATGCTAAAAACCTTTAACCTGCTAGATCTCACATGATATTCATGCTTCTACTGAGAAATCCATTTAGTCATGGGGTCTGCAATGTTCTATTCCATGGACACTCTGATCATTGCAACTTCACCCCATTGTTAGAAATACCTCAAGTGGTGATACTTCTAGAGTATGTGGTTTTTCAGTTGATGTGACCTTAGTTCTTTTGAAAGATCCATCACTGTAGTATTATCATAATACAACGTGATAGAATCTTTACTACTAGGCACCACATCAACTGCTGGACAATTTTCAGAATCTGTATGGCTTCCTTGGAAGAATTAGAAGCTTCTATATAATCGGACTCTGCTATAGAATCAACAACAACTGGCTGATTGGAACTCTTCTAGCTCACAACTCCTCCATTGAGGTAGAAAACATATCCAGATTGCGACATTAGATCATTCTGATCTGTCTGAAAACTAGCATAAGCATTCCCACTGATGAAAAGCTCCTCGTCTCCTCCATACATTAGGAACATATCCCCAGTTATTCTCGGATAAATAAGGGCAGTCTTAACAGCGGTCCAATGCTGTTCTCCTAGATCTGCTTGATATCTGCCTACAATGCTCAGTGTACATGCAACATCAAGCCTGGTACATAACATGGCATACATGATGGATCCTATAGCTGACGATTATGGTATCTTACCCACTCTATCTTTCTATTGTTGTGTCTGAGGACACATTTTTATAGAATGATATAGTCTATGTGACATTGGAACCAATCCCCTCTTGGATTGTTCCATACTAAATATCATTACTATCTGGTCAGTGTATGTACCTTGACATAGTCCATGCAGCCTCTTGGATCTATCATGAATGATCTTGATCCATAGAATTTAGGCTGCTTCATCCAAGTCCTTCATGGAGAAACACTTGTTCAACTAGTCCATAACATGAATCCAAATCATATTTTTTATTTTATTAAAAACCCACATTAAATAAAAGTGGGAACCATACAATTACATTCACGGCATCATCATTCATCACTCCAAAAACAAAGATTACCCCTTAAGGATTTAAAAATTTAATAAAAATAAAACAGCACCAGCTTCACCATGCCTCGAAACATCCCACACACCCTATTCAAAATTCCAATAGATCATCATCGGTTCCTCGATCCATGAACTTGTAACCAGACGAGACTACTTCATCAACCACTCTATCATCACCATCATCACATCACCGCTTTCACCAACACAGCGCCACCGTTCACATCGTCATCATCACCTCACCGAATGTCAAACCAAACATCACCGAACCCCATGCCTTTTTCCAAAAAACACTCATTGCCAGAAAACTAGTCGATCCAACAGAGAACCAAAACTCAACAAGAACATCAGAACAAACCAACATCATCCAAAATCTGCAAGTAGAAATTCCATCCAGAATTGAAGAGTAAAACACCGAAACCCATACAAAGTCATCATAAAAAATGCTCGGAGCCCAAGAAGAAGAATCCAGAATAAGCCACCAATCGCCTGAACGCACATCCCAATGCACCTATAAGACCAACTCGCAAAACCACCTCGGAAATAGAAGTGGAGTCCTGGAACCAGAGTAGAGAAGCGAGACGAACGGAGGCCGAAAATGATCATCCTTGATACTCCCCACTAGGCAACCAACCACAGAACAAAAACATGCACCCAAAACACTCCGAATGAAGAAGAAGAAAAAACTTATAAAGATAAGGGAGAAAAGGGGACTGCAACCTGAAGAGAAGAAGTAGATTCAAATATGATCCAAAATCACCGAGCCTTAAGCGCAAAGCCTTAGAGATTCGAGAGCTCCAAATCCAACCTAGAGAAGAATGGTGGAACTCAAGGTCAGAGCGCTGTAATGGTGAACTAGGGAAAAACTTGAATGGCTTCTCCGAAGTGAAATTGGGAAGCATGGATGACGGGAAAATAATGAACAAGCTAGCTATGAAGGTTCCCGTTAAAGAATTCTATTTTGACAACTATTTTCAAAATCTCACAGTCATGGTAAGCTCCTATGGAAAGTATGATTATTATGGATTTATACGAGGAAACTGGCAAGAAGGTTACATCATAGTCAATTCCTTGACTCTGTCGGAATCCTTTAGCCACTAGAAATTATTTATAAGTTCTATCTTTACCTTCCATGTTCAGTTTTCTCTTGAATACACATTTCCAACCAACAGGCTTTACATCAACTGGTGCATCAACCAGAACACAGACATGGTTCTAATACATGGAATCCATCTCATAATTCATATCTTCTAGAAATATTACAGCTTCTGAGATTTCTACATCTTCTATGTAGGAGAGAGGTTCATCATTGTCCAACAATAATGATTCTCTATCCTCAATGACTAAGAAACGAAATTTATCTGGTTCCCTTACATCTCTTGAGCTCCTATGCAGTACTTGTTTTTCTGGAACCTCTTCCATGGGGACATATGGAACATGTTCTTGTACCAACTCCTATGTATCTTAAGCATCAACTTCTTCAAAGTCAATCTTGCTCCCAAAATCCTTTTTGAGGATGTTCTCCCACTCAATAAAGAAAAATTTTCAGATGAAAATTACTTTCTTGTATGAAGGGTTATATAGGTAATATCCTTTCGTTTCCTTGGGGTATCCAATAAAGATACACCTCATGCCCCATGGTGCTATTTTTTTTCCTAACAAGGACTTAAAAAACACCTCTCATCACCATACACATGTGTGCAACAAAAAGGGTTTCTTTCCATTCCATAACTTAGAGGGAATTCCATTTCCGCCTTAATTGGTACTCAGTTTAATGTGTATGCTGCAGTTTGTAATGCATATCCTCAAAAGGATAATGGATGATCTGCATGACTAAACATCAAACTCACCATGTCCAACAAGGTGCGATTCCTCTATTCAATAACACCATTCCACTATTGTGTATAAGGAGGAGTGAGCTAAGATTGAATCCCAGACTCCCGTAGAAGATTGATGAACTCTTGGTTCAAATATTCTCCACCTCGATCAGATCGAAGTTTCTTTATCTTCTTACCAAGATGATTCATTACATCATTCATTAATTCCTTAAATTTCACTAATGACTCTGACTTATACCTCATTATGTAGACATAGCCATATCTACTCAAATCACCAGTAAAAGTAATGAAGTAAGAATATCCACCAATAGCTTCTACTGGAAATATTCCACACACATCCGTGTGCACTAATCATAGAAGCTCTACGGACCTTTCACCATGTCCACCAAAATGCGGATTCGTCATTTTACCTTGTAAACAAGCGTGACATCTATCAAGTGGCTTTATCTTAGTAGAGTCTAAATAGCCATCTTGGCATAGCTTTTTCAACCACTTCTCATTTACATGACAAAGATGGTGATGCCACAACTGGGTGATGTATGAGTCATGTGAGTTTGTTTCATTATCGATTTCAAACACATGGTTTTCCTAATTTAATACATACAAACTATTATTTAAATGTTCCATACCATCACATATATTTTTTTATAAAAGAAGAAACCCTTATTTCCAAACATGAAAGTAAATCCATCCATATCCAAACAAGATACAGAAATTATGTTTTTGTTAAAACTAGGAACACATAAAAAGTTATGTAAAACCAAAATCATCACAGTTGGCAGTGAGCTGTGGTAATTTCCAATGGATAACACAACCAGCCTTGCTCCATTAGAAGCTTGAAGATCCACCTATCATATAGAAATCATTCTAAATCTACATGGTTCCTGCGTTTTAATACATATATGATCCCCACAAGCTATATCTAATAACCAATGTGTAGAAATGGAAAGATTACAGTCGATAAAGCATGAACCTTTCGAGTCCCCAAACTTTTGGGTGTAGTTCCTCTTCCAGTGGCCTTGCTTTACACATGAAAAACACAATGCCTCCTGTTCCTTTCCCTACCTTAGGATCTTCCCACTCATGGAGGGATGGTGCTTTGGGGATTCAGAACGTTTATAAGTCCTTGGCCCCTTTGACTTGTCCTTCATTTTCTTATTCACCATAAGAACTGTGGGTTTTTATGCCCCATGTCCTTATCAACCTAGTGAATTTAGGTCACAAGTTCCAATAGACTCTTCTCCTTTTTTCTCAGGTTTTAGTTGACAATTAATATAGAGAAGGACTTGGGCAGTGATGATAGGATGAGATCTGTACGCAACTCATCCGGGAACTTCTCCCCTAAGATATCCAGGAATTCAATGTAGCCAATAAGCATGACTACAAGAGGTCCAACATGTGAATACTCTCCAAGATTAGTTATAAACCAAACATTGGAGATCTCATATCTCTCTTGCCTCGACTTCTATTGGTAGAGATCCTTAAGGTGAGACATCATGCTATATGCGTCCATGTTTTCATGTTGCATCAAGAGCTCATTAGACATGGCTGATAGCATGAAACCCTGGACATATATGGCATCATCAATGTGTTTCATATATAGAGATAGTTCCTCATCACTGGCCTCTTTTCCAGGTGCAACTGGAACATGATCTTCCATCACATACAATTTCCTCTTATGCCAAAGTATGACGCATAAACGCCTCTACCACTCTCGGAAATTGGGGCCAGTTAAAAGGTTTTCCTTCATGAGTAGGGTTTGAAATGATATGTTTGATGTAATTATTCTTACTGTTTCTAAAATTTATGATAGGGAAAACGTTTAGTACTTTATTATGATAAAATTGAGACAAATAAATAAATTAATACTTATTAGTCTCCCACTATTTTATCGAAATCCAATAACCCTCACCATTGACCTCAGAATATTCTATTTCTTGAATATTCTAGTGGAAATGATCCATATTTCTTTTTGAATTAACCAAACTAGGGTTGGTCAAGAAACTTGAAGTGTTTATGGTGGGAATTCCGAATTTCAATTGTATTAACTAGCAGCTCCTTGATCTGCTGAGTGGACTACCCAATCCTAAAATCCTTTTATTTTGGATTTTCTCAACCTTTGCCTCTTGGTCACACCATGTCCTACTGTGGTAGTTAACCCTTGATGTGAACCAAGTCATGTCAACCCAAAAACATGAATTAGAATTCTTTGATATTTTAATGCACCCCAACTGGGGTTGGTCAAGCACTTTGAACTATGGTTTGATTCTAACCATGATTACAGAATGCCATACTGACTTAATATTTCTTGGAGGGATTTTATCCTTATACGTAAATTTCCAATATATTATATTTTATTACATGCTCGTTAATATTAAATGGGCTATAATTAAGTTATTAACCATTTCTAAGATAATATTTACACATAAGATGATCTTATTTTAGTTCTATCTTGCATGATTGATTAATTCATTAATTGTGTGATCATGACGACACACCCACAATAAATAACCATGAAACTGATAGAAATATAATAAATTGTATGATAATGAGATAGTTATATTGGTTAGTTTATCTAGCAGTTGATAAACTAACCCAAGACCAAGGTGAGAAACAACTTGATCCTTTCGGGTTCATGTTTACAGCTTTCTACATGTCAGCCTTTGTATCTCCTTGGACTAGTTTCACCTTGGCTCCTGACTTGATCCGCCTCCACTAGCTTGGGATCTATATCCATTACATATGAATTTATCTCACACACAGGTGAGAGGTAAAAAGGGGGTTTTACAAAAAAGAAACCTCGGGCACGCAAACCCTACATATTAATGAGAATAAGGCTCGCAGGACAACAAATTAAATTTAAATGAATAAATTAAAAGAAACCATTCACATACAAAGGTTTTGTTCTATCACATGATCATCCATACATGCAACGATATTTACCAATAAATAAAACTATCATTTTATTCTTTAATAGTTCTTGTTTAAGATAAATCATACATGAATTAATTAATTATCTTTAATTAATCAATCCTTTTATTTTAAACCATTTTCTGAATTTCCTTGAGATTATCATCCATCATAAATTTAATCAAATATATTAATTTAAAAGTATCCTTACAAGTAACTTGTACCTTGGAGTAAACCCGGTGAATTTCCGTTCATAACGACCAATTGAGTAAAAATGAACATTACGCAGATGTTAAATTAAATACATATATATAAAACACATATCACGTGTTGTGCCTCATCTTTATGCATACACTATGGTACATGTCTCAAGTGTTTGTATAATATAATAACAAATTTTAATAAATCTGTGTAATTTCAATGATTACACGGTGTGTAGTTTCAACTACACGACATGTACTTTTGTTCGCCGCCCATCTGAAGTACACGCCCGAGGACATGGTGTGTAGATGTACATCAGAATTTTTTGTAGTACACGGCGTGTTCAGTGGGACACACATCGTATAGTATCCACATTACACGGTTTCCAACTAGGAAGGTCGTGTTTGGGGTAAATGGCCTAACCCAATCATGAAGGCACTACATACCATATTTAGTGGACCAAACAACGTGTAATTGGGAAACTGTGTGCCACCTGTTCCTGGTCAACAAACGATGTCATTTATTACTTAGGAATACTCCAACACACATCCTGATTTGGAGGACCAGTCCGATGCATTGAAACTAGACTACATGGCACGTACATATGAATACAAATTGTGTATTATGGTTTTGTACGGTCATTAATGTTTGGCACCTCCGGATGAGATCCACTGTTTTATTTTAATCAAAATTAAAAGAAAAATACATTTCTGTAAGGTGAACGAGAAACGAGAGAGGAGGAATATATCTTGAGATTCTGATTTATATAATGATTAACTTGAATGGAAAAAACTAAATTATTAAATGCTTAATTCACCAAATAAAAACCAAATTATTATAATCAATGATATGACCCCTCTGATACCAATTGAAGGTTCCGGGTGATGTGGAAGTGCATAGGTGGGTTTACCCAACAAAAATTTTAGCGTTAACAATTTTCAATCCGAGATCCTTCACGATGATAAAACACCAGATCTTAGAAATAGAACGAAGAATAAAAAATAAAGAGGGGAGTCTCAGAACTAATGATAGGATCATCATATGTTGGTTATAATTAATTTAATTAAATGAAAAGAATTACCTTGATGTAATTCTTTCTTCGTTTATGTTTTCGATCACGATACAATGTGATCTGTTGTTGCGTCATAGAATCAAAGTGTAGGATTCCTCTAGCAGTGATCCACACGTGCTCCACATTTCTCAGGACATTGTTGAATGGATCTCCGGGTGCTAGCGTGGAAGAGCCTTCGCTTGCGATATCTGCCATCGATCGCCTTGATCCGGTGGAGGTGGATCTTTCTCTCGTAGCTTGAGAGAATTCTTGGTGGAATAATAGCCCTCTGTTGGATTGAGATCTTTTCCAAATCCATTGTGCAAAACCACAAAAATTTCTAGGCTAATGGGAATTATATAATTGGGATTTTAATTTCATAGAATAATTAAATGAATCAATTACCCAAAAGCATTTATTCATTTAATTAATTCTTAGTAATACCCCTTTACTAATAATAATAGTTGACTATTATTATTATTTGACATGTTCCCAATGAATTAAACCTAATATTATTTAATTAAAATAATTATATTATTTCTAAAAAATTACCAGAAAATATATATAGTGTGTATATTTAATATGCATGACGTGTAATTTTGTTTTTTTATTTTTCTTTATTTACTCTTCCATATTTATTAGACTTTGAATAATAGATATTTATTTTTCAAATAAATATTAATTCATTACTCACTAATAAATATATTATTTCACCCCAAATATATTCTCTTGAATAACTAGTGTAAAAATAAATGGGGTCAAGAATCCTTCAATAATTATTAAAACAAAATCAGGAATAATAATTATTTAACTTGTTAAAATAATATTTAATTGAGATACTTGGACACAGTTAGTGTGGGACACTCTAGCCCTCTTTCTCATTGGAATTAGGTGGAGCCTGCCTAGAGTCCATGGTTAGCATCTAGCAACACACCAAGTCACCCATAGTGAAATAAGTTAATGTCACAATGACATATAACCTCCTACTAATGCATACTATGTAATGTAATGCCTTTGTATCAATATATATATAATCAAGTGGGTTGAATGCTAGTTCCATCAACCCATGTACTCAATTATTCTACCTTTGTCTTCCCGGAATTGAACTCGCCCATACCTTACCATGTCCATGAAATTATATAGGCTATAATAATTCCTTCAAAGGGCTTGAGATATATACTTATGTTATTGAACAATAGGGAAAAATCCTTTCTCTCATTATATATTAATGAAGTATTACTCATGACGCACCCAACATATCTTACCTCACAACGAATAGTGTGTGATCACAGTTTTCATCAATACATCAAAGTGCGTGAGTTGTAATACCAATTAATAATAATTTTAAAGTCTAAGGACCAATAAACATGTCCACAGATAGGAACATCCAATGACACTATGAAATTTGGATTTCCTACTGGCGGGTCTCATTATCATAATATGCTCCTGGATATTACCAAGGGCGCACACCATGAGAAGGTGACTCAATGATTAATGATTCCTCACCCCTAATGGCCTGTATTATTCCTGTCCCTAAAATAACAGCATTCATCCATAGAACATATATTCAAAAACAGTGTTATGGCATTTCTAGGTTCTCATCATAGGGGGTATCCTCTATGACCGTTTAACACAACGGCTATCCTTAGGACATTATCATATGCATTGTCACACACAAGAACATTCAAGATGGGATAAGGTATTTCTTAATGAATAACGTAAAATGTAGTTGGTTCTAGGCCACCAACTCCAACAAAGTTCATCTAGATCATATGCCCATTACTATTTTTGATGGCCCTAAGGACCTGTGACTCAAAGGCTGCAACTAAATAGCCAATATTCATATAATCATCTCAATATTCTCACTGTGATTCCCCCTTAATATATTTTGTTACACAATAAAAACAAAACTATGAGAATCTATATAGAGAACCTTTTTTTAAACCCATTTCTGGGTAGAGGGCCGAATGATGGGTGCTAGTACACCCATATATATTTCAATCTTCCCACCAACCAATTCATGCATTTATCTATGACACACTTCCTCCAAGATGTGTTGATTCAACTATTTTTTCATCAACATTCACATGAAAAATCACCCCCTCTAATGAGAATCATCACGTTGCACATATCATTTCAATGTTGTGGAATATCATCCCTCTGTCCCATACAATTAAATGGATACATGATATGTGTCAACATACCTATTTCTGTTTAGAGATTCTTTCCTGATGATGCTTATTAAAGCTAACATGCACTACCAATCAGATTCATTACACTAATTGGATTGTCATCATTCTGTTTCTTGTTTCTCTGTGGTAAACCAAAGGCCCAATGGTCTGAAGGCCTTTGGTTTCATGAAGCCCCTCTGTCTCAAAGGCCCAAATTAGTAGCATGTAGGCCCAAATCATGTGAATATTTCTGCTCTTACATTAACTGATATATAACAACCTATATTAACTAGTACCATAATGGTGTTGTAACTCAAAAATTCCACCACTTGTGGGATTTGATCTTGTGTGTTTTTGATGATAATCAGGATCCTTTCCCACTTGGGCCCAACCTCGTTGGAAGGGGTGGTGCTAATTGTAAATACAGTTAACAATAATTAAATTAAATTTTATTATCAAGAGAAATTTGAACAAATCATGAATGTTATGTTAGATAAGATTGGGGATTCATTAATAGCTACATAATTTGAACTATATAAAAGTATATGATATATTTTTGGCTGTATCACTTAGTTTTTCCCCTTCTATAACATTTAAACCATTATAGTTCTTACTAACCTTTACATGGTAGATTATTTTTTATGACTAAAAATTATATAGAACTTATTTCCTAATTATAAAATGATGGATAAAAATATGAATATAAATTTCAATGATTCAATTTCTATAGGTGGTAAAAATTAATTGTAATATAACAGTACAAACTATTTAAAAAATGACCATTTAAAATATAAAAATAAATTACTACTATTGTCATGTATAATATTTGTTTCCAAGATATCTATTAGTTTATTATTAGTCAAATAATATTTTTTTTTGACTTTAAAATCAATTTAGAACCAATTGGATCACTATGAATACTTAATTAAAGAAAAATTATCAAAATATTTTTTTATTAGAATAAAATATCATATACGTTCCAAAATGTCAAGAATAGGTTACTAAATTAGAAAAAATATTTTTAAATGATTTATATAATCCCTTAAATTAATTTTATTTCAAGAAAAATCTGTTCCTTTTTCTCGTTGAAGATTATATCCAAATTATCTTATAAAATAAATACTATTAAAAATAATTATTTTTCACCATTCATCAAAAAATCAACCTTTTATGAAAAATCCCAAATAATCACTAGAAGATACTTTTTTGATGAATAATGATAAAATGATGTAAATTTTATCATATTAGACATTTGAAATTTATAAAAATAACTTTATAGTAAAAAATAATAATGTACAATTTAAAAATTGTTCCAAAACAACAAATTTTTTCATTTCCATGAATAATTCAATTCAAATCCCTTTAAGGTTTTTAATTATTTATTTTATTTTAATAATTTATTTTACCTGAAATTCCTTTAATTCATCAATAAATACAATTTACATCATTCTAAAAAAGTAATAGAAATGTTTATTTTATAAAAACAATTCCTTTGTAACAAAATCTTTTTTCACAAATTAATTTGAATATGTTATATATTTTAAAATAATTTTTCAAAAATAGTACATACTAAAATCATGGGGTTTTAAATTACACCCCCTTAAATAATTTTAACCCTAAAAATTTAAAATTTTCCCAATAATGAAAATAAATACGTATATCTCTAAGAAACCCAGGGATCAAGATATAATTTCAAATGAGATACCAACCTATTTATCTTAGGTAGGACAAGGGAACTCATATTTTACCTAATATTATAAATATGAATAACTTTTATTATTTCACAACCATTTATTGAAAATATATTTCTTTATTTTGTAAAAGGATTTTCAAAAGACATACATGTTATTACTTTGTTTTCATCAACATATTCTCAACAAAATAATAAAACCAAATATTTATGATAATAACCAATAAATATTTAATACGAAAAACTAATCATAAGATGTATTATACAAAAAAAACATTCATTTCAACCCAAAATATAGTTGTTTAAATTTTGACACTATAATTCTCTTTTTGGTTCAACTCAGATTTCCTTATGTTTTATCCTCTTAATATCAATAATCTAATCCAATAAACCTAACTAACCCAAAATTGTATTGATCATTCAAGCCATATTTTAAACCCAAAAATACTAGAAACCATGACTCCTAGAATTCAACTTAATCATTTTCCCAAAGACTCATTACTCACAAAATAACTTAGAAATAAACATATACCTTAACCATAAATACTCCCAAAAATATATAAATAATTTACTAGAATAACATAAATTACTTTATCCCCAAATTAATTTCCACCCACTTTTTAATTTCTATCGGTCAACTTATATTCAGGAAAACTATTAATTCATTATCCCAACTATGTAAATATCAAATCAAATACTTACCTAACAGATTATATATACCTCAATCATACATTCATCATAAAACCCAATCAAAAGTTCAATAAAAACATTAAAATACAAACAAATCAGTCCTAAAAATGAAAATATATTTACTAATGACTATGGTCAACAATAAATATATTAAACCATGTTAGAATCCACAAATATTTATATTTCTTAATCTAGAAAAATCCTAACCTTTAATGTTATATAAACCCTCCTTTTATACAAACTGAGAGTCTTAGACCCATACAACCAAATCTGGTTCAAAAAAATATATTTAAATAAATGATTTGATAATAAATAAATAGATACATATTTGACCATATATAATTTAAATATTAATAAAAAACATTGAATCATTTACATCCCCATGTCCTTTAAGGTTTTTTGTTTTTAATAATTGTGAAAAACATTTCACTATAAAACCCACATATCTCTCATGTAATTGAATATATTTATTCTTTACTATGAATATGTTATTCATTAATATGTCTTCAAATTATCCAACTAAATTATCCAAAAATGACATACTTATAGAAAATAATTCAAAATTTCATTCTAAAACCAAGGGAAATGGAAACATAAGAAGGGTGAGATCAAATGCCTAGTTAGGGTACAAATAGATCTTAAAATATAAGATTATAAGTTATAATAAGATTTTAGAATGATTATGAGAACATAATCAGAGTGCATGGACATAACATGATACATCCATATGAAACAAAACATATATCATAAACCATGAGTTATGGTATATATATTTGGCCTAACATAATACTAGTGTCATAAAATTTCATATATATGAGTCATAATACAATAACCTAGAGTTTTGAGAGAATATTATAGGCATAATAACATGCAATAAAAGTTTGTAATATATCTTTGGCATGAGAATAAGTAAATAAAACCATTTAAATTATAAGGGATCATTTATAAGACAATAATAAAACTGTAGACCAACACATATTTGATTGGATTCCCTCCATATTCCGTTTAAACCATAGTGGACAGAGTCCCTTAATGAATTAAGTATAGTCCCTGGTCCCTTATATATTATTTCATGAGATATAATTATTTACCAAATGAATTATTGGGTCTAATGAACCCACACATTGCATAATAATAAAACAGAAATATGTATTCCATATGAACATTAAATAATTCATCATTCCTACATAGCTTAATTAACACATGAGAATCAAATGAGTTCAAGTAAAATTTCATTAAAAACCATCATAATCCATAAATATAAATATATGGATGGTATAATTATAGAATTTACCAAGTGAATTATAAAAATAATTAAACAAAATTGAAAATATGAAAAATAATTTGATTAGAGAATTATGAATATTATTTGAATTATAAGATGAAATATCCATTTGTTTTGGTAACTTTTAAAAAAATGAAAAATTAATAGAATATAGAGATTTTTATTTTTTGTTAAAAATAATGTAAAAATATAATGAAATATTTATAAAAAATATTTATTATGAAGGTCTGAAAATATGATATAGTGTTAAACGATAAGAAAAAATTATTTTCCAATATTTCCAAACAATTTCAAATGTGGCATATAAAGAAAAAGATAAAAATATTCCTTTTAATACCATTATTAGAAGTCATAAAAATGTTATAACACCCCAAGCCTTCCATGGTACATTTCCCTTTGAATAATACAATAGCTTGTGATGTAATCAACTTCGACTTCTAGCACACCCCGGCAAATAAAACATGCCTTTTTAAAAGTAGTTATGAATAGAAATTCCAACTTTTTGAAATTTTATAAATTTTTTGTTCAAAATTAACTTCATTTTTTGGATTCAGAATATCAAAATTATCTTATGGTGATTTTTTTGGTATTTCTCTGAAAACATTCAATTTTTGATGAATAGTAAAAACCACTCTGTTATTGTATAAAACAGACTTTTATTTAAATAATAATTATTTTTAATTTAAATTTATTTTAAAGTCAAAATGGATACATAATAACTATATTGGTCAAATTTAATTCATTGGTGTCATTTTATAATAGGATTAGATATATAAAATGTTACTGAACTTTTTAACGACTTTTACCCACATTCTAGGCACATTTGAAAATTTTCATAAAACAAAATTTTACCACATCTATAAATTGAATTACAAATCACTGAAAGACACGGTTGAAATCAGTAAGTAAAATTTGGTTTAATAGGATGAGAATAATTTTTCTTGAATAAACACTTTTGAATTTATTTACCACGGTTAAAATTAAATAGGGTAATTAAAGATAAAAATTATATTATAATTACCCTTAAACATGTCCTAATTCTATTGGATATGTTAATAAAGAAAAAAATCAACCTTAGGAATAAAATGTGTTCCTTTTTTATCCATTTTTATTAGATTAGTACATTTATTATTATTTTATTTAAATAAGAGTTAATAGTGTTAAATACAGATTTTAATAGCTCAACCATTTTTAATATAGGGTTATACATAAGATAAATTCGACTATAAATATTAATTAAAAATATAAAAATATTTCCTACATAGTTGTATTTTATTTATTATTTTTATACATTAAATGATTAAATGTATTCATGACACAATGATGATGCAGTAATTACCTTATTAATAAAAGATTAAAATAATTGATATTTTAAATATAAAAATAAATGGAAATTGAGACTTCTGATACCATAAATGAATTTTGTAGGTGAATATAACATGTTAGGGTTGATTTAAATTTTTTTCGAAGTATTCATGCTTTGTTGACTTTCACAAAAACCATATACTAAATAGTGTCAAAATTGACATAAATGAGTTTAAAAAAAATACTATATTATTAAATGATATAATATTCCAAAAAATCTATGGTTTGGACAAAATAAGCTAGATAAGGTTATATATGTCAATAATGAACCACTTTATGTTCTCTTAGTTTTTAATTGTATGTTTATTAACCATATAGGGTAAGAATACAAGAAAACATGGTAAAAGTTAAATTACTTAACTAAATGTTAAATCTAAAAGTTAAGTGACTTCATGTCAATATCCTTTCATTGAGACATATTTTGTTATAATACAAGACTTTCTTTTATATTCTGTATAAAACCCTATGAATTTTCAATTCATTCAAAGTGAATCTTTTTGTACGAAGAATTTTACTAAACGACAAAAAAGAATTTTTCTTTTAACATACATGGTGACAACGACCTTTTCCGCCACTGTGAGTATTCTTTGTTCTTTGGCTTCCTCAACAAGCCGTAATGTTTTTTTAAAGAAAATAAATACCTTATAATATTTTACATATTTTTGGTATTGAAAATGGTTTTTAAAATGGATTTGTTATGTCAATATATTTAAGTGATATATTGTGATCGAAATGTGGAAATGTTTTCTTTCCTTTATATTTGTTTCATGTCTTATGATTTTATAATGGTACATGGACATTTGATGGGTGGTTATGTGATATACCAAATGATGGATGATTCCTTGAATACTAGGATGGGTGGTTATGTTATAACCTCCAATGCATTGGGTATGGAAGTCGACCGTATGGCTATTCCAGTTAGTGATATGTGTGGAAGTCGACCGTATGTTTATTCCATTTAAGTATGCTTATGTACCAGGTTACCTTTATATGTTATGTGTTATTTATATGGATTTTATGGTAATATTTTGGTTACAATAAGGTATTTAATGATCTTTTATTTAGTGAAGAGTATTTACTACTTCATAAAGGTGAAAAGTATTACTTATGTTAAAGTATTCATGGTTTACTTGTTGTTTTGAGAAAAACTAACAGTTTTAATTCTTTGTGTATCCCTTACTGAGCTTTTAATGCTCATCCCATGTTTTGAAATGTTTTTAACTGGAAATAAAGTGGAATAGGTTCAAGGATGGGATCAAGGAAAATTCATGCCATCTAAAACATGGAACTAGACATGACTCTTTTTTTCAGGAGTTCCTGTTTTGTAAAAAAAATGGAAACTGAGTAGAAGTGTCTACTTTTTAATATTTTGAAACATAATAGTTATGTCCTAACTCTCTAAAACTCTAAACCTGAAAAGATCCTCAATGTGAATTATTCATTTAATTCAATATTATGTAAGGTTTAAGGCCGAGTCCTTATAAACATTATTGGGGATTAACTATATAAATGTAATGTTTGTAGTCAATTTTTTAAAATCTCCAAATAACAACCTTATCATTTTATATCGTTCTAGAAAAATCATACATAATACTCTCCATAAATATCTAAAGAATGAAAACATAAGAATGAGTGATCCAAAACACCCAGGAAGAGAAAAAACTTATTGGAGAGCTAGAAAGGGTCAGATGATATTCATGATAGAAAACATAAAAAGGAAAAAATATATAATTCAAATGAATGTGGAATAATATTAATTGTCCATAAGGTCTGATATAAGGATATGTAACCTCAATGTATCAGATATATACCAAGGATTCATTATACCAAAATATGTGACAATAATTATGAGGCTTGGAGCATAACATGGGTATATGATAGGAATATATACATAATAACCATAACATTCTGAAAAAATTTATTTGAAATCATTTCTGGAATTATTTTTTGAACATATATATTCTAAATCATTCTCATACATTTTGTTGTAAACATAACTAATGAATGTCAATTCTAAACATTATGTTGTGAATAAAGCTAGTAACATTTATGTTCACACATTATGTTATGAACATAGATAATCATAATCTTTTCCACACTTTATATTATGAACATTGATAATAAAAATTATTTCTACTCATTATTTTGTGAACCAAGATAATTTCATTTATTCCATGAATTATATTTTAAACACAACTAATCACAATAATGATTATGATTTTAAGTGGACATAGCTAATCAGAATCATTCCTATTTATTATATCATAAGATGAAATGAACTAGCTAATTCATTGGATAGATATAAGGGACCCATATATAACATAGCGATATAATATACATATATCTAGAACATGAAATCTGTCTTTCATTACCTCTTGAAAAATTCATGGAGAGAATATTGTAATATATCATTATTAAATGACATTTCATAAGATAAAATCATGAAATTGATTGGTTAATACAATGATTCCATCTCCCAAAGATCATATATCATAATTGAAATTATAGGATAATTCATGAAACATAACTAAAGTTTAGAAATATATTTTATAAATAGATAGGAAAATCGATGCAAAATCATTGGAATAATTTTCGTAAAACATTTTTAACATTTTCTTGAAAAGATAAAGTTGCAATTCATTTTCAAAAATTAATTTTGTCAAGGTGAAAATAATATTTTATATAAAATTATTTTAATATATTACCCAATAATAAAATATTGAAATTAAATATGTTTAATGTAAAGAAATGTAGAGTGTAAAATATAAAATAGGTAAAAGTGAAAATTAAATTCATTTTCAATAATTTTTTGTAGTTATAGAGAGAATCCAAATCGATGAAGGATTTATAAATTTTCATTTGAAATGAAATAAAAATAAATATGAAGAGTAAAAATAATAATATATAATTTTGATTTAAAATAAGATAATAAAACATTTATGATAATGACAAATATGGATATGGAGGAGAAATAACTAATAGAGAGGGTGAAAATTATTCTTAATGACTCCATATTTTTATAAAGAAATCAATTTTTAAAAATAATAATATTTTGACATCAAAATTTAATTTCCAATGAGGGAAATATAAGACAACATATGAAATTTAGGAATGGTACAATATGAAAAAAAAAATTCAATGTAAAATAGAGAAAGAAGGGTTATAACCCCACAAAATGAAAATCGAGTAAACAAAACTCTTACGTTTTTAATAAATTATAATTTAAATGGAAATAATTTATATAAAAATGATAAAAGTGATTTATTTTGAAACCCATGAATTCTTGAATAGGAATATTTTCATAGAAAACTGAAGATGATGGTGGTAATTTGAGATCATTTGTAAAGTGTTAATAAATGATTATAACCCAATGAAAGGAAATTTAGTTATAAAAAACCCATTCTAGTATTGGTAACATTTAAATTAAGAGCCCTTGAATGATAAAAGAGGAAATTGAACATTATATAGTATTAATAAAGAGTGAATTATGAATAAATATTTCAAATAGGCAGTATATATTCCATATATATGAAAATAGGTGTATAATATGAAACATGTATCGAAGAAGGAAAATTAAGATAAAAAACCATTACCTTGTATTACTATTTGGTTGGACATTCCCTTACCTCTTTTCTAATCAGTTTAGAGTTATTATTAATTTATATCATATTTATATTTGAATTAATTATTATCTAGATAATTAATTTATAATTTATTATTACCCATTTATTAACAATTCCTTGTTAAAACTAATATTCAGTTGTTAATAGTCCCCTTAGTTCATTGTTAGATTTCTTATGGAATTTATTGTCCTTGATACTTATTGACAGTTTCAACACCTCCATAATTTCTTGGAGTTAAAATTTTAATTGATAATGTTATAACATTCAATATAATTGTTATGGAATTTATGGTGATGGTTTATAAAGACTAGTTAAAATATATATTTTTTGAATTTCAATTTAATAAAAAGTGTTTATTTTCTTAATGAATATTCAAATTTATAAAGTTCCATTTCATAATTATGAAAGAAGTTTAAATGAAAAATTATTACCTTATATTACTATTATTTAGGTTATATGGGTCATTAATTATGTAAATACTATAATATATTTCGTATTTGTTGTAAAACAAACTGAAAAAAGAACATGTTATATCAAATGATTGAGTAATAATATTGAGTAATATTATGAAAATATAATTTTCAAACAAGAAAAATTACTTTAATAGAAAATAGTTATAGGGATAAATGATATTTCGGAATAGTAGAGATGATAATGCAATTGAAATAATGAATAATATCTCAATACTGAATTTTATGGAGATTCTACTTCTAACAATATCATCCGTTGGAATCAGGGATTTACACATACTATTAGGGGCCAATGGATATCAAATATATAACAACATTTATGAGAGGAATAAAGAGTAGGGATAAAATAGATAATAAAAGGCTATGACTATCATGGAATCAGTGGAAGATAAATCCTTTTATAGGTGAAAATTAGGGACATTTCATTAGAAATTAATTATTAATGAAGGGTAAAGATGGAATCACATGGGAGATATGTGATATGGGTATGAAATTATAATAATACAAGTATGATTAACATTACATAATAAACAATGTAATCTATAATGTAAAAATATCATGTAAGTAAAAAATTTCTAGCCATTTAATTACCTCGTTTTCCAATTTTTTTAAAATGTTCAATTATTTTATATGATAATTAATTATTTATTAAATATATAACATTACCCATATTCCATAATTTTTATTTAATGATTAAAAATCCATTCAACATTTAATAAAATTCAATTTTTCACAATTATAAATTTATCTTCTATGTGAAAACATAAAACATCAAGGAAAATATTTTTTATAGAAAAATGACTATTTAAAAATTATGTGGTATTTTTCTTATTTCATACTGATTAAAAATTAAAACATGAGTTTTAACATATTTGTTTACAATTATGAAAATAGAAAAAAACCATTCTTAAACCATGATACAAAATTTTACAATGAAAAAAAATATAAAAATTTATTTTTAGGTATTAAAACATATTTGTTTCTTATACTCTACCATGAATTAATCAATATATGATTTCTAATTTACATTGGTATAAAAAAAATAATTTTACTTAAATAAAAAAACATTTAAAATTTAATATTTATATAAAATATATTTTATAAATACTTTAAATAAAACTAATTTATTTATAAATGAATAATTATATTTTTATTTTTATTTTTCCTTTATTATTTTATGGAGCTTAATAACTTATTTTAAAAAAACATTAATGTAATTTAATAAATCCATTTTATTAAAATAAATAATAAAAATTTAAAATATTTAATTTTAAATATAAAATATAATTATAAAATGAAATATTTTCTTTTCTATGAGTGATTATATTTCAATTTTTCATCATGACATCGCTATTAAATGAGTATTAAGAATTTATTTACCACATAAAAAATACTAATTGAAAAATAATTTAATTTATTTTATTGATTACATGTGTATTCATTCCTTTTGTAATTTGTTCAATTATGTTTTATTTAACTATATTGAAATGTTTTCCACTCTATATTTTAATTTTATAAATTAATGAAATGAATATATGTGCATTTTAGTTTGATATTTCATGTAACATAAGCTTTCACAACCTTAAATGGGAAATTTAACAATATTAGTTTTGGGCGTCACATTCTACCACTAATGTATTTTTACTTAAAAATTTTAATACTCAATTGAAAATAATTGGTTGTACTTATAACTCAATACATAATCAGGTTCCCACATAACTTCCTCCAAATTATTATTTATAAATATAACTGTCTATAGGTGTATTCGCTTATTATGCATCACTTTATCTCTATGATCCATGATCTCCACCAGTTGTTCCCTATAAGAGAGATCTTATTCTAATTTCATAACATAGAATTTTAGTGAATGTTATGGAGATAGTATTTATTTACTAAAATGTGATACATTGGAAACATTGTGAAACAATAGGACGTCTGGAAGGAGTGATAAGTAATGAGATATAGTCCTTAAATGATCAAAAGTCTCTAAGGGATAGATGTACAAAGGGATCAATTTTCCCTTATTCATGAATCTCACAACCCTATTTCAAGGATATATTCAATGAAATACGTTATCAATTACATAAATTTATATATCTCATATATGATTATTAGTATATACCTTTAGTCAAATTTAAACTGCTTCTATTTTTCACCGAATGGTTTGAATCATCCATGTAAGGAAGTGTGTTTTTTGTAAATATTTATCAAATAAATAATGGATTTAAAATATTTTGTTCAAATGAAAAATAAATAGAAAACGATCCATGAAATATTAGGAAGGAAAATAATAATATTAATATAACCTATAGTATATAAAAATATTGTGATCAATTATAAGTTCTGGAAAAATAGGATTAAGAAAACATAAATCTTAAACAATTAATTTTTGAAAAAATGTTTTTTTCTAGGTATATTGTATTTTTATTTAAAATTTAAATTTAAATTTTTTATAAATTTAATTTTATAAAATGATTAATATTCATGAATTTATAATACTGACATTATATTATTATTTTCAACTTCTCTAAAATAACTAATTTTTAGGTGAATAGTGTAATATATAGTTTCTACCAAAAATATAAATTTTTGGGATTTATAAGAAAGAACTAAAAGTATATGAAAAATTTATTAGGTAAACTATGTATTTATGTTGTCAAACGTTATCTTTTAAATATACTATATTTTGAGAACCTATGATTATCATTTTAGGAACTTAAGTATTATTTTCCAATAAACATTTCTTTCGATCTTTTATGTTAATTAAATAATATTTTGGTAAAATTAGGTTTTTTATTGGTTTAAAATAACCATAAAATTAATATATTTTATAACAAACTAGTATATATAATAAAATTCATATAAATGTATAATTTTACACAACACATAAATTTTAATATCAGAAATACCTTTTTTTAAAAAAATGCTTTTTGTATCTTATAAGGACTACTATTAAAATTCATTTTTATTACACATAGAAATTTTGTATGATAAATGAATAATATATATTATAAATATATAATAATTATCTAATTCTAGAAATTTTATTTTTAGGTTTTAAAATTAAATTATTTAGGAAAAAATTTGTTTCCATGGTAAAACCAATTACAATAAAATTGAAAATTCTAAGACTAAATGAATTAAATAGGAATTTGATACATATTTTCATATTATTTATTAATTTTTTATCGACCATATATCATCATAAACTCCAATATTATCCATTTAATAGCAGTATTTATATGTGAAACATGTGGTATATTTATATTAGGTTGAAATATTATCAAAAATTCCAATATAACCGCTTATAAATGGGGCTTCCGACTACAACTTAAAGACCACCATAAAAATTTTGTTTCATAATGAAAATATTCCAATTAAAATTTAGTCATAATACTTATCTTTTTACAGGAACCTATTTTCATAATATTTTATCTTAAGAGATTCATTTATATGAATTCATTCTTAGAAATCACAAAGCTTCTATGTGATTACTCATTTATCAGAAGTTTTTTTCCTTATAATGTAGTTTTTCAATTATAATTTTCTAATTTTTATATAGTTAAATATTTACTTTTTGTATACATAACATTATTATGATAAAAAAATAAATACTAACCACCTTTTCAAATTAATATTAAGAAAATTTAAATTTCCATCCATGAATTGTGTGGGCTACCACCTCCATGATGCGACAACCTCTGTTTTATACAAACACCGATAATCACTAGTTTTAATTATTTAATTGATTAATAAATATTAAATATGTAATATAATTTGGTTTATTAAGTGAAAAATTATAATCCACATTTTCCCTCTTATTTTCTAAGAAATAAAAATGTTATCTTATTTTGTATAGAATACTACTTCCACAAAGTTATATATGCCATTATTTTCTTCTAATTTATTTTTTATTTATTAAAATTATGTAAAATATGATTAAAAACATTAAATTAAATAAATAAAATAATATTAATTATTAATGATAATATTATTAAAGAAGGAACCACTTTCATAATCAAAATAATTCTCTAATTATGAAATATTCACCTCTAGGTCGGTCTAACCACCACAATGGAAAATGATATAAAATAATATCAAGGATTAATAATCAAGATTAATTTTTTATAATATATGATATAAATTATTAAATAATTATTTTAACTTTTTTATAATTATGAAATTAATATTAAACACATTCACAATGATACCACTTCCCATTTATTAAAAATCATTTTAACATGCTCGTCATTGAGTTCATATTTAAGGTTTGAAAAAAACATCACATTGAATGAAATTATACAATTATAAAGAATCAATTATAGTACCTTTATTGATATCATAATGATGAAATTTGGGGGAATAATGAATAACAACACCGATATTGCTAAACTAGTTCAAAATGATCACAATTATTCATTCCCGGTTTTGAAAATAGATTACAACTAACTAATATACATAGAGATAATAATTATAAATGAAATAATTTAAAATATTTATACATGAATAGGGATCCAAAATAGGTGTTAAATATGATAATGGTTTTTAAATTGGTTTTTAGGATGTGATCAAAAATGTGTGAATTCAAGCTAAGGGTTTCACCCACTCAATTTTTGATTTATTGGGTCATAGTTTTTCTTTCAGGAATGTGAGTATCAAGATTTCATTGATCCAAAAATTATACCATTTTATATTGTATTTCCTTTTTTTGTTTGGGGAATTACTTCTTTTCCTCAATAAAAACTTCTTTGAGAAAATATTTTCCAAAATAAAAGTATAATGTTTGTTAGAACAACTCTCATCTTACATACGAATCTTTTCATCCTTGGGCATTTTTTTCATATCAAATGTATTTTAAATAAAAAAATAAAAAAAATTTTTTATTTTATATTCAGCATGATTTTATTTACGCCTCTATTAAATAATGGAATTTCAACAAAACATTGATTTTATTTGTTTGAACGATATAAAATGCTTAATAATAGCATTTATGTTCATTATTTACCAGTCTAGATTTATTAGTTGGAATTTTTTTTCATTTAATTGATAATTTATTTGGAAAAATTTATAATATTTTAAAAAAAATTATTCTCTATAACTTCAAAAAATGTATTTGATTTAATTTTCACTCCATCTTTTATAACGATGTTTAATAGGATTTTTGAAAACATTTGTATGTTCACTTCAATTTTCTATCAAAGGGTTATCTCTCTTGAAGTGATGTTTTGATCACCCTATATATTTTATTATGATTATATAAATTTTTGAAAATCGGGTTTTTTATATCTTATTATCTCTTAAATTCATGTTATGTGATGTTTTCATGAATATTAACAAACCCATTCTCTTTCATGTGTTATTTAGGATATGATGACCATTGACGTTAAATGGAACACATATATTAGTTTGATGATTGGTGGAGTCTTATATCACCCTATAATTAATTTTTATATGTTTATATCTCATGAGATAGTAATTTTTATACATAGTGGGGGTTTTCACCCTAGCATGGGCATAATTAGTTTTCTAATAATTTTAGGAGTGGACACAATGAGTTTTTAACATATGAGTGGGTATAGTGAGTTTTCACACAATGGATTTCATATTATTATCGCTTTGAAAAATTTATCAGTTTATTATCAAGTTTTTACACATTTACAAGAATATTTTCATTTCATCATATGCCATGTTTTCATGTTAAAAATTATTTTTAACGTATTCCACACTCTTATCTTGTTCTCACATGTCTTATGATTATTGTCATATATTTTAACCCATTTAATAAAATTTATTATTTCTTGTTGATATTTCTATGATCTTATATATCTATAATATGTTATATTATTATCATATATAGTCACATGATATTTT
This sequence comes from Viscum album, assembly GCA_963277665.1. NCBI lineage: Eukaryota > Viridiplantae > Streptophyta > Magnoliopsida > Santalales > Viscaceae > Viscum > Viscum album. Next base: position 1,067,619,835 of record OY728121.1, on the reverse strand, counting down.
ATTATGATATTTATTCCATCAACCTGCTCTCCTTCATGTTTATAATCAGATGCATTATGATATGTATTTCTTTACTATATATATGAGATCACACCTTTCATAGGATTAAATTACATAACTTTTGGACATGAATATATCATGTGATATGTCTAGAAAATATTTCTAGAGGATGATGTTTATGGAGTAATATTTTAATGTGTTGTAAAATAAGTTTTTTAGTTTTCGAATATCTAAGACACTAAAACTGTTGGTCCATGGGTTGTGTGACATTCTTTGTGACGTATAATATAAATAATGAAATAAATTTATTATTTATGTAATGATTTTTTGGGTAACACTAGTCGATACCATAGGAGGGTGTGCTTATGTTTGAGATTAGTTTATAAAACACGAGTGAAAATCCTAGGTAAAAGTCTATGTATAAGAAAACATCATGAAATTTTAGTAATGAAGATATTGTGTGATTTTTCTAAAAATAAAAACCTTGTATAGATACTAAAAGTGGATTCAGACTCTAATATTGATGTGAATAAGGGTAGTAGCCCTAAATGTTGTGTATTGGGTATTAACTAAATCATTATTTGGTTCACGAAGAAGAGTCCTAACAACACACATAGTTTCACACTCCTAGGGGATATGCTATTGTTATTTCACATTCTCTTTATGAACTGTTATATATGATTTCAATATATAACTAATTATGTTATAAATCTATTCATCGATAACTTGGATTTAATCCTAGTTATTTATAAGGTCATGTCTGGAAATAATTTATGATTTATTTCATAGAAGATCATTATTTTTTATTAGTATATTTATTAACTCATGTCCTTAAAAATTATTCCCTATCATAAAATTTGTTTATGAATGTGGAACCACCTCATCAAGAAATTGATATCATACATTATATGTAAGAACTTTGTGGAACAATTATCTCTTCTAAGATATGTAAATGTTTTATAATTGATATTTGTTAGAGAATAGTTTCTACAGATTTAATTCTTCTTATTTTGGATGAATTTGATATAATATTGGCTATTTATTAGCTTAACCAGCATAAATTATATATCAATTTTTAGCAAAAGGGATATTAGTTTATGTTCTCAATCAATATATTTTCTAGTATGAATAATGGAATAATTATTATTTCCCATTGGAATAAAATTATAGAATATGGGTATGGAAACCAAAACAAATGGGATTTATTGATCAAATGATTAGGGTGGTGTAAAAATTGATGGAATTATTATTATATGGGAGTATACTGATGTATTTCTCAATGAACTGCCATTTCTTCCCCTAGACCATGATGTTTATTTAAAAGAACATACTAAGGTTCAATAATATAAAAAAGAGTACATATATGATGGATCCAATTGAATTTTAAGAATTAAAGAAGAAACTATAAAAAAATACAGTCATGGGTTTAATATACCCTAGTGCTTAACTGTATTGTGAACTAGTAATATTTTTCAAAAATAAGGATGGAATGATGTATCATTTCATTGATTATCATGATATTAGTTAAATAATTATAATAAAAGAGTATTATCTAACCCATATTGGTGATCTATTTGAAAAACTTATAGGATATTTATATTTCTCAACTATTACCATTCAATCTTGACATCATCCATTAATGGTTAAGAGTTTGAATTTTTCCCTCATCAATTTCTATATAAGGTATTTAAACTATGAATTTGTGATGATTCCATTTCTATATGGACCTAAACATAAATATTAAATATTATTATTTATTTTGAGTATAATTCACATTCATTAATTCCAAAAGATCTTAAAGGTTCATTTATTTAAATAATTAGTTTATAAAATATACATAAAAATAAAATATATTATAATTATTACATATTAGATTTGTATCCCTTTTTCCAATAATTTAAAATTTTATAATAAAACATGTTTTCTTTTCAAGAAAAATATTCTAGACATTCAACTTTACAACTTCATTTCACATACCCATCTATAACACTATGAGTTTTTTAAATGTGGATTGAGTAAACAAATCCCAATGAGGGACGTAAAAAAAGGAAGAAATCAGTTGGCCTAGTGAAAAATATGAATACCTATGAAATTTTAATCTTTATATAAAAGTTATCCGAGTGAATTAAATAAATTATTTACTCATGAAACAAAAAACAATCAATTAAAACATTTTAAATCCATAATAATAAAATAAAAACACTTTTAGGAATCATAGAGCATTATATTGGTAAATAATTGGAAACCTGTTTCAGAAATAACTAAAGAAAAATTAAATCCATAGTAGAAAAACTCTTCTAACTTTCTATATATTTCTTATTAATTCATCGAGCATCTCCCAATGAATTGCAGTGCTATCAGGTTGTACCAATTGTATAAGTTATAAAGGCATCACCTGACGCTATTTGGTAGTACCCATTATATAAGATCAATCGAGATCACCTATTTCCCTTTTTTAATTCTCAAGAACCATATCATGAATATAAAATATTATTCTTTCTCCTTTTCATTATAAAACCATTGATAGAATATTTTAAACCTGTATGAAAAACATTTTTGGTAACAAAATACCTATTTCTTTAAAAATACATTTTCAATACAAAAAAACCAAGAAAAATGCAATGAGTTTTTTGGAGAAAAATGTTAAATATTATAATTTATTAGAAACATAAAATAATGGTCATGGATGTGGAAAAAGTAATTTTCATTGTATATGTAATAATAGAACATTTCTTTGGTCCTTTGTAACGAAATTGAATACATTCTAAAAAATATTCCTTTTGAAAACCATTTAATGAAATTTAAAAAATACACACAATGTTTTATTTATAAAAATTTAATGTGTATAGAAATACATTCAAGAAACAATTTTAAAAACATGGACATCGATGATAATGATTTTGAAAATAACTGTTATGGAAAATTTAAATTTACTTTTAAAGTTAATGTGTCCCTTACCTTATATCCAAATCAAACTATATGTTATTTATATTTTTGATTAATAAACTTATGATAATTATTTAATTTTGTAATAGCAATATTCAATTTTATTATAACTTTTATTTTATCTCATTTATTTATATATACAATTAGTTAATCATTTATGTTCACATTTGATGTTTTGATGGTATTCACAATATATGTAAAAAAACTCTCATATGCTAACTATGTTCAAGGAAATCATTATTCTATTACATCTTGAATAATAATCAAGACCTATTAATCATATATGTATATATATTATAATTTTTAAATTAATAATGAAATATTGTTTCATAAAATTAACTATGTTATAATCATAGAGACGTTAGGACATACATACACATGATTAACATTTCAATTTTTAAACTATCATTATCGAAAGAATTTAATTGTTATTTTATATTTAAATAATGGTAATAATATTATATATACCATTTTTTAATACATATACAGACATCATTCATGGAATGTGTTGGTGAAAAAATCCTCAAATCTCTTTGTAGATATGGTAGTCTAAGTGTACCCATGAGCAACGTTATCATATTTTAATGATATGAAAGACACAAATTAAATAGTATATTATATTTTAATAATGGTAAGTATTTCATTAATGTCATATATAATAATTAATTCCATCATTATAACCATCCATGAGAGGTGATGATAAAATAAAGTCACATCTATTCACGAGGAGGTAGTCCACCGTACACATGAATGGTGGTTTCATTTCAAAGTTGATGGGATAGGAGATGGATGTTGGTTATTACATTAACATAATAAAATAACTATATATGGACAAAAATTTTGATATTATTTTTGCATTTCTGAATAAAATTGGATGTGGGTAGAAGATGAAACGATACAAAAATTATCAATTAAAAAACCATCTCCTCGTCAGACAACATATTAAGGATTATATCTTAATCCTTTGTAGATTTTATTTCTGATAAAAAAGGATTATGGGATGTGTTTAGTGAATTAATTATGGAATTTGGTTTGGTATTGTATGATCCTTATTTCCTTTATGTAGTGAATATAAAAAGATGGGGGTGTCCTTTTTTTATTAGCAGATATGACACACTTGGAATTGTTGAAAAGGTAATGTTATACCAACATTTTACAGTTTCCAAAAGGTTTCGAAATGAAAAATTGTTGAGACATATATGATTTAAGTTTGAAATATTTCTATAAAATTAAATTTATAAATGTTTATATGTCATTTTGACAATTATATTTTTAGTTTAACCACCAAATTGTTTTTCTCATTATCCATATTAAAATATTTATACCAAATTTCACTATTCATTATGAAAAAATTATCTTGGACTTGTTATATATTATTAATTATTTTTTTTCTAAATATTTGACCCATTTTTATAAATTAAATTTACATATTTATAATAATTAAATTTAAAATTAAACATACAAACGTGACAAAAAAAGAGTTTTCATAAAATTAATTTTCAAGAATATGTTGATCATATATTAACTACAAAACTAGTATTCATAGTTATATAAATTTCATTTAAAATTTATATATATGAAATATATAAATTTCATTTTATTAATTATTCATTAGGGTTTTTATTATTATTTAAAAGGCAGAAACATTATGCACATTTAAAAAGATTTTTGAAAAGTGAAACTTATACTAAAATATATTAAAAAGGTAAGTCAAATGTTATTAATTGGTTAATATATAAGTATAGAATAATTTTGTTTCCTTAAATCCAATTATTATCATAATTGTACATTAAAATGAATTATTATTTGATTAAAAATGAAAATTTTATAAAAATTGGCATTAACAGTATTCATTGATTTTTTTTTGAAAAATCCAAAAATTTCACTTTATATATATTTTTATATGAGGATTAAAAAAATTATTTATATTTTATCAAATAAATTTTATTAAATATATATAATTAATCTATAACATTTTCTCACAAAAAAAATCATTTTTGAAGAATTGTTTTGATGAAATAACTTTACTAAAAATTAATTGTTGATTTATTATGAAATTATCAATTAATATATATATTTTAAGACATTTGTATTTTAATTTCATAAAGTAGTTAATACTATTCATACCCTCCAATTTATAATCTAGGTTATAATGACCATAATTAAATAATATTATTTCATGGTTTGTTTAAGTTCAGTGTTTCATATCTTGTACTCTATCTAGAATTTTTTCATTTCTAAAATATCTGGGTGTTACATCCACACCCATTAATAATTTGAATCATCATAATTTGGAATTTATCTTGGTAATAAAATATTTTAATATTTTTTTGAAATCCGATATTGTAAAAAGTTTTAATTAAACATCATCTTGATAAAATCGAAAAGAAAATATGAATGTCACCTAGAATAACACATAACAAGGTATCCATGTAGGAAAACATTAGTTAGATGTGAAAATACAGACATGGAAAAAAGTGTAATGACCAAATATTTATGGAGAGTAACAAAGATAATTGCTCACAAGAATGTGAATAATCATGATAAAGTCATCAATAACAAAACAAAAAACCAAGGAGCTATTAAAAGACCATCTATGTCATAATTTTTTTTTGTAATAGGACATATTTTTTTCTTCAATATTCTTTTTCCATGAGTTAAGGAATTAATTTTCTATCTAGAATAATGACATAAGGAAGTATACTTATATTATATGTAAAATTTCATCCTTTAATCAATTTCTACAACGTTTTGTTCTTTTTCTTCAAATTATGATCATTTAGCATTGATTTTTTTTCTTATGACTGAAGCAGTAAAATCAAAATATAATAGATCAAATAATTCAAAAAAACCTAACATTAAATTCTTTCTATCTTTATACACATTCCAAAACCAAAATGGTTAGAATAAGGTAAGATAATTCTAAAAATGAATAAACTATAATATAATGAAATACAAAAATATATATATAACTACTCAATAATAACAACCAATGTTTATCATAGACCATTCAACAACAAAAAAGTCCATAAAATAATTCAAAGTATTATAGACCAATATTGAAACCAAAAACATAGAGGGTTTTATCACATATTCTTCTTTGATTTTAAATTTATCTCCAGATAACATGAATCAATTTTAATTCCTCATTAAAAAAAATATATATATACCATAATCATATAATCTCCATGATATACTAATAATTTCTAAAAATAACTTGAATCACTAAAAATACGTTGTAGAAAATTATATTCATCAAAATTCCAATTCAACCTTTATTCCTCAAATAAAATCCCACAATTTTCAGTCTACCTTAATCATTAAATGTTCACAAAATCATGAAATTTTCCAAATAAAAATAATCACATAATCACAAAATCACTATAATATACCATGTTTATCCATATGATAAATCATATTTTTTGAAAATCAACATAGTCATTATATTGCAAGAAATTTTAGTAAAAAGGATTTCATACTAAATAAGAAATCACATATGATAGTTGTAGGTGTTTTATCCCTTTCTCCCTCTAGTAGTGTGTTTAAGACCTAGGCAATATCTAAATGTGGCATGTTATCCTTTTTATAATAATATATTAATATAATTGTTATCAGATTCCCATAAATATAATTAAAAATCTAAAAAATAATCTTAATCATAAAATATCATATGAACCCTAATGATAATCAACACCATTATACATATTTCCACAAAAAAATGAAAAATATTCATAAAACAACAGTTTCTTATGAAAATATTAGGTATATATACCGTTAAAATCTATCAAAACTCAATAAATTCCACCAAATTACTCTCATCACAAAATAAAAATAAAAAAGTTAAACGATTTATTTAAACATACAGTCATCACCAATTCTACCACAACATCATTATTCTTGGATTCCTATACATGGAAACATTAATTACTCATCTTTATTCATAAAACATTAACCATGTTACTCTATATTCTTCCTTAATACTTCATTCATAATGAAAATAATATGAATCATGTCCTAAGAATAAAAAAATTTGATAACATAATCCATGATATAATCTATACTTTTAATAATTAATTTTCAGTTTCCTCATATTCATCTACAAAAAATTTAGTAATTTTTAGAGATTTATTTACACTGAATTACATATCCCATTCTTATGATTCTTTCCTAAGACAATGATTTTCATAATTATTATAATCCTTAAATTTAAAAGAAAAATAAATTGATACGTTGTGGATATATTTATTCCCCATCCTGGAATTAATAGATTGATTTCATTTTCCTTTGTATATTATTTGTTTATGCACTCATTTACCACATAAAAAAAATCTTCCTATTCTTTTAAGACAGTTTGATAGTGCTTTTTCTCATACAGTTGACACATTGGTCATTGAATATTTTTTCTTTTATGATTTTAACCTGATCTTCCAAAAAATATTATTTTCTATCTTATTTGGTGTATTAGGAAACTCAACTACGTTCATGTTGTTAACTACAACTCAAGATATCTGGTAATGAATAACCAAAAGAGTTTTCAATATAGCTCACATTCAGTTTAGTTTCTCTTTTAGAAAATTACAAAATTTTACTTCACATCAATTATTAATTTGGTTTACTCAGGAACTAACCATTCACTAATAGAGAAATGGTTAATGTGAGTATATAAAATAAACATTAATAAACCATCTTATATTGAGGATAAATAATAAGATATACTTAACCATTATATTCCCCATTAAAAACATTATATTTATCCAAAATATCCATTATTCTTCTTAGCATACTATCATTTGTGGTTATAGATTATTTTTAACATAATCCCAAATAAAATCCTAACATATAATTCTTTTTATAGATTTTCTCCAATACCAATTATAATAGTATGAATTTATTATTAATGGGATACAATTTATTCCTATTAGATTACTCCATTGGTGGCTACAACTCTTATTTGGGAATCATAAAACCATCCCTTGTGGTAACCCTGTCCTCACGAAGAAATTTCTCAGAGAGCCAACATTCAGCCAAAATTCAAATGTGATAGTTTCAAGGGATCATATTTCTTCCATTTCATTGATTTAAATGATACCGAACAGACCATAAACATTACATATTATTGTGTCCTTATAAAATAATTTACCAACATTCTGAATGATCAATAAGGATTATATTTTTATAGAATTAGGTGTAACTCATTCATTAAATATAATATATTAAAAATTGGAAACTTTAGATTAGTATACATTATTCCAATAATATAAGGATTTTCAAATAAAACATGTTTTCATTTCATGAAAAATATTCACAATATTCACCTTGAATTCTTCCATTCCTCTACCCATCCTTAAACGATTTGAAAATAATTCAAAAAATACGGGTTGAGAAGAAAAAATATTCGTAAGGAACATAAAAAATAATAAATCTATTAGTGGAATAAAAAAATTAAATCCCATGAAATGTTTAGCATTATATCAATGTTATTTGAGTGAAAGAATTAAATTATATCAACATGAAAACCACCGACAATTTTTTTTCAAAGAAAAACAATAAAACCCATATAAGGAAAATAATAACCATTTTCAGATACATAAAACATCAATACAATATGAAAATTAAACCCATGCCATAAATAATTGAATCCCAGTGAAATACATTGGATAAACCCTTTGAAAACTCTCTAATTACCTATTAATAAAAGGTAAATTACATAATGAATTATAATGTTATCTAGTCATGCCACTCGTACAAGATATAATTGGATCACTCAGTGATATTTGGGAATAGTCATAATATAATTAGTATATGGATCACCCATTTCTATTATATAATTCTCATAGACTATATCTTTAATATTTATTTTCTTACGCCTTTTCACCACAAAACCTCTAAATAATATGTGAAACATTTTTGAAAGAAACTTGTGTATCAAAATATCCTCAATTTTTTTTTGTAAATATAAAATACCTAAAAAGAAGAAATAGGTTTTTATATGAAGAAAAAAAAGAAATATTATAATGGAATCCAAAGATAAAATATTGGTTTTGTTAGTGAAAAAATTTCATTTCTCCATATATGTTAAAATAGAATATTCCTTTTGAATTTTGTAATGAAAGAAAAAAAATTTTGTAAAAATAATACATTAGAAATACTCATACATAAATCCCAAATAGACATAAAATATCCTTTATAAAAATTTCATATCCATATAATTACATTCATCAAATTTTTTTAAATGAATTTACATTCAAGAGGAATAGTTTTTAAATAAATCATAGAAACAATTAATATGGTGTTTTAAGATAGAGTGAACCTAAACATGATTAGAAATATATAGATACATTCTTTATCATCTTTAATAAATAACATATGTTAATTATTTACTTTCTTTAGAACCATTTTACTCTTTATTATTCCTATTATTTTATCTCTGATAAGGCTATACTATAACAACTATATATTTTCAGAAAATTCATCTTTTAAACTAATTTAAATTATTTTATATCCTAAATCACATAAATTCATATTTAAATTGTATTATATGAAAAACAAATTTTATATTTAATTTTGTGCATCATCATGTTTCTTCAATAATGTGTGTTACACACAAGACATAGTTTTAATGAACAATAATATACTATTAATGTTTAATATGATTGTTTTCAACTAGAATGTGGAATAAAGGGAATGAACAAAATTACTATAATTATTATAATATGGTTTAAAAATGGTTAATAAATAAATTCCTTTTTACCAACTAATTAGATATGAATATAAAAGTAAGTGAAAATAAACAAATATTTTTTGAAAAAAACTATTTTTATGCGCCAACTTGTCATTAAAAATTAAATTAATTGATATTTTTAAATGATATTAATTATATATATATTATACTAAATAAAATAATTTTAAATTCATAATATATATTATATAGGCATAAGATATGGCCAAATTCAATTTTACGATTTTTTTTATTTTTCTAAGGGTAGATTTTGTTTCTCTTAATGGAGAACTGGTTGTATAACTAAATTATGAAAATTTATATGTTTTATTTCAAAAATAAACATATGTTTTTTAATTTTTAATGCTTAAATTATCATATGGTGAATTTTTATTATTTATTTGAGAAGTTTCATTTGTTGATGAATAGTGAAAAATAATCGATTTTTATTGAAAACTACATTTACATCTAAATAATTTATAATGATAATGATAAATTCTAATTTTTTTAAAGTAATTATAGATAAATTATATATCTATTAATAAAATTTAGGTCATTTTAATCAACATTGATTTTATATCGGATATAAATACTTTTCAGTCTTTTGATCATTATTACTTTTAAAACCCATTGCCTCATCCAATATGCGGGATTAATTTGCAATTAATTTATAAAACTTACATGGTTTGAATTTTGTATAATTGATTCCATATTTGGAATTAGTATAATTTATAATTTCATATTATCCCAACATAGTTTTTGACCAAAAGGAGTAGTGAAAATAATTAAAATTAATCACAATGATTAAGAGAAAAACATGTTTACCGTGGACTAAAATTTTAAACACAAGGGAAAAAATGACATAAAATTTTATCGAACACCCATTTTATGTCCATATATATTCCATTAAATCACTATGATCTATGTCTATGTGGTATAGATTACTTCTTTTTGTTAAAAACATTGGTTCACCTAACATATTCTCAAAATTGCTATATGTCTCCTCCCCCTCAAAAAGAAAAGGCCTCTCCCTCTCCCTACAATATAAAATATTCAATCTAATTAGGATCATCCAATAACTAAGCACATAACTCACCAATATCCCTCTAATAATCATAGAATCCTTATTTTGGGCTGAAAACAAACCATTCATGGTTGTAGTAAAAACTGAAGGAGGACACCCAAAGAAGAGGCAATGTCCTTATAATTGTTTTTTCCTTTAATTTCCTTATACACCTCCTTAAATTGGTTTTATATCATTATTATATAATCAACTTATCATATTAAATAATCACAGATGTTGTTATGATATGGTTTTAACCTACCATTTGAGTTGGTTCCCTAGAACCCACTTCATTGTACATTATGATAAACATGTATTCATTGTTTGATTATTTATAAACTACAAATCACATCATGATTGTTCTTCTACATGACATAGTATGCGATAATGTCCTAAGAGTAGCTATGAAACTAAAAGTTCACAGTAGTTACACTTGATGATAAGAACCTGAAAGTGCAATTACACTGTTATTTAATATATGTTCTATTGTCGGATGATATTGTTTGAGGGACACTGATGATACATGCTATTAAGGGGTGGAGAGACATAGGATTTTGAGGCACAATCTCATAGTGTACTCCCTCGGTAATATCTAGTAGTATATTTTGATAATGAGATTTTCCAGTAGGAAATCCACATTCATAGGTGTCATTGGATGTTCCTATCGAAGACATGTGTTTTTTCCATAGACTAGACGATTATTATAAATCAATGTTATGAGTCACACACATTGATGTATTAATGGAAACTATAAAAATAGATGTTTTCATTGAGGTAGGATTTTTTGGGTGCATCACAAGTAATATTTCATTAATAAATAATGAGAGAAAGGATTTATCCAATCAATTATTTAATTTTAGTTAATATCACAGGCCCTTTTATGGAAATGATATAGCCTAAATAAATACATGGCTATGGAAATCAATAGGAATGTTCTTATTTTTGAAACGTCAAGGAAATAGATATCGAGTACATAGGATGATGAAAACATCATGAAACCTGCTAAATTTGAGATATTTTGAAAATGGGATTATATTATACTATAATCTTTCATATGAGGTGAAATTTTATTCCATAATTAACTTCATTCTCTATGGGTTTCATAGAATTTTTCTAGATGCTAACATTGGACTTTAGGATGCTTCACATAATGCCACTATGAAAGAGGCCAAGAGGGCCACACTATAAGTGTATCCATAATTCCAGTTAAATAATATATCATTATTATATGTTTAACAGGTTGAATAAATATTATTCATGTATATGGATTAATAATTATTCATGTATTATTGATCACATATAAATATTTATTTTTTGTTTAGTAAATATATTATTTATTTGTTTATTGGAAAATAATGCAGTGATATTTATTTAAAAAAAATATATACCCTATTAATGTTCTGATAAGTATTGTGGAGGAATGGAGGACCATTTTTAATGGTCCGGTGAGAGATTATAATATTTAAGATTGTTTAATTAAATAATATCTAATTATAATTCGATAAGAACGTGTCTGTAAATAATAATATTACCATTTTTAAATGATAGGGGTTTTCTAGGATTAAATAATAATAAAGGCCCTTGTGTAATTATTTTATTTTAACCCTAGAAATATGAATGCCCATTTCTATTATTCTACCATTAGTCGATTCAGTTATACACAACGATTCATGGAGAATCCTCTCATGCCGAGAGATCTCCCTTCTATAAGAATGCCCCCTAGAACGGCGACAAACCATCTTTCACGGGATCTAGGATAACACTTTGAAAGTAATTCTCGAGGTGATCATGGTGGAAGATGCAATCGCAAGGATCATTAGTGCTAGAACCTAAAGACTACATCATAATTTTTGGAGATTATCGAAACACATTTGTATAACCACAAGAAGAAATATACACTTGGTTTCTACAACTCAAAGATGGTGAACCACAGATCTTTCTCCAGATACATCAACTATGAAATAATTCAATAGAGGAAATTATTTATCCAATTAAATTAAATATAAGAAATAGTGTTGATCCCTCTCTTTCTGTTTCAAGGAAATTCTTCTTGCTGTATTACATTGACTCGGTTCCTTGGATAACATTGTTCATCACCATATAGATCATGTATTTATTATTGAATATGGTAAAAATAATTTTTGGTAATATCACATCAAATTAATTATCTATGCAAGGAACCTATATGTCGTAGTAGAGAGGGAATATAATTGTTTATAATTAGTTAATATCATTGGTGATTTATGATTTTATAATTTTAGTTTTTCAATTCATGATTAATCTTTATTTTAATCTGAATTTCAATATATGTTTCATCCTTATTCATTTCTCATATATCTAATCAAGATGTTTAAGTTTTTTTGTTAAAATAATATTGTGGAACACATCTAAATGTGCCAAGGAATCTACCTAGATAATAAAGTAGTACACACTGTGTAACCAAAGTTATGCACTATGAAGTTGGCGTCAATGCACTAGGAGTTAGTTCTCCATTCACATAACCCATGTGTATTAATGAAACATAGTATAGTTAATTCTTACATTATGTGTTGATTGGGATAGACTAGTTCATGGTCATCCAGACTATATGACCTTTGGTCCATTAGACATGAGATGTGGTCCCTTTGCATAAGAGACTGGCCATGTATTCAATACACCATGTACCTGAAGGGTGACCGTGTAACAAGGAGTCTGTATAGAGTGTGGACCATTGGAGACACCGTGTACTCCAAATTCACCAAGGGAAAAACAACAAGACGAGTCCCCAGGAATGTGTCTCAGATAGACAGGAGAGGATTACATGCTTTTTAGATCAGATATACAGTTTGGTTACATCTACCAAGTTAAACATTATTAAAAGTTATTTATTTTTCTATAAAAACCATGAGACAATTACTTGAGTGTGGTCATAAATATTGGACACACCATCTAATTGATTTTAATTTACATAAATATATAAAATATTAATTAATATTCGGGTAATGTTCAAGATCTACATATCATATATTAGTTGTATTACAAGTTGATACTCTAATAACATTGTAGCATAATTGGGATTGAAAAATCATGTAATTCAAGTAATCATTCATGAAGTACACATCATGAAAGTACATGATTTTCTATTTATTCCATATTTCACAAGAGTAAAACAGTATGCAAGTATAATACATGATCGAGAGATTTGGACATGTATTCACTGTGTTTCCTCCAAGGTATATTAATGTAAAAGGTTAATTTTATTTTAATTTATTTTATTTGTCTATAATTATAATGGATTATAATATCATGGAAATTCCCATAAGAATCACGATAATTGGATTGATTTATTAATGTTAATAATTGATCTTTTTGAGTGAAATTTATCTTAAATATGAATGATTAAATATTTTAATTATAGATTTATTAAATGTGTGATATATTGCATGCATGTGGATGATAATGAGCTACAACAGACCATTATTTGTAAATGGATTCAATTAATTTATTATGAAATTAAATTGTTGGAATTCATGCCTTCTATTCTCATTATTAGATTTGGTCTTCTTACCCATGAATTGTTTATGCAAACTCATTTTTACCCCTCACCTGCATATGAGTAAAATCACATGTAATGGATAGAGATCCCAATCCAATAGAGGAGATTCATGTTTGGAGCTAAGGTTAAACCAATCCATGTAATATACAATGGTGGATAGGTGGAAAGCTATAAACCTGAACCTTGGATATGATCATGTTTCTTCTCCCCTATGTCAATAATTTTCTTATCAACCACTAGGTAAACTAACCAGTAGGATAAAGTAATGATCATACCCTTTATTTAATTTATATTAGTTTCATGGTTATTCATTATGGATGTTTTTTAGTGATCATATAATTAATTAATTAAGAATAATGAATGAAGGAACTAAAATAAACTGGCTTATGCATAAATATTATACAACGACACATTTAATCCCTTATGTAATCCCACATGATATTAAAAATCATGTGATAATGATAATAATTGGAATTTATGCATAAATGAAAAAACCCCTCAATAAAATATTATTTTTGTGTGGCCTTCCACTACATCGGTTAGAATCGAACCATAGTTCAAAGTGCTTGACCAGCTAAATTTTGGGTGATTTTAATTAACTAGGAATTGTAATATGATTTCTTGGATGGAATTTACTTATTTTACATCTAGGGTTGTGTGCCAATGTAGGAATTGGCATAACTAAGAGGAAAAGGATTAGTAAATCTAAAATTATCCATTTTAAGATTGGGGAGTCCACTTAACAAATCATGGAACTGGGAGTTAATGCAATTGGAATTTTAAATACCTACATAAATCCATTAAAATATCATGAACAATTAATGTTGGGGCAATGAGAAGGGGAATATGGATCCATGCCACATTAATTTCCAAGAAACTGGATTTTTCGAGGCCAATGGTGAGGGCTATTTGGTTTTGATAAAATAATGGGGGACCAATAAAAATAATATTTATTTATTTTAATAATTTATTAGATACAGCTCTAAATCATTTCTTTCTTTTTATTTAGAAATGGAAATAAAAATGACATCAAACATATATTGAAATACTTACATGGGAAGGAAAACCATCTCACCGACACTAACTTCCAGGAGTGGGAAAAGTTCTAACAGGTCATCCTTCACTATGAAAAAATGTTTTATGTGATAGAAGAAACATTAACAGTAGCACCTAGAAATGAGGAAAGTAATGAAACACACACTCTATTTATCTAAGAAACATATATATGTTGTTACATATGTTTAGTGATTCATGTTATCAACCATTTCCAATGAGATATTTACAAAAAATGAGAAATTTGATGCATATATCATGAAGTCTCTCCTTAGGGGTCTATATCAATAGAAGGAGGGATAAGAGAGGTATCAGATCTCCAATGATTTCTTTACCACTAATCTTGTAGAGTTTCGGGTAGGTGGACCTCATATACTCAAGCTTATTAGAGACATTGAACACCTGTACATCTTAGGAAATAAATTCACGGATGATTTGCATATAGATCTTACAGTTATATCAATTCCCAAGACATTTTCTAGTTTTATTTTGAACTATAAAATGAGAAATAATGAGATGAGTCCATTTGAAAATATTACCTTGATTTTCCAAGTGGATAGACACACAGGGAATTACAAACCTGTATTAATTATGGTGAATAAGAATAGATCGGAAAAGAAAAAGGTGTGGATGAATTATAAATACTCTATATAATTAGATCTCCATCCTACCATGAAGAAGAAGATCGAGAAGCATAGAATGGAAAATATGGAAGTGTGTTTTACATGTAGAAAGCTAGGTCACTGTAATAGGAACTACACCCAAAATCAATAGGAATCTAATGGTATGTTCATTTTTGATTTCAATCTTTCCATATCTAATCATTGGGTATTAGATAAAGATTTGTGTTATCACATCTGTATCCAAATACATGAACCAAGTATATTCTGAATTAATTCTACAAGAGTTATGGATTATTGAGCTTCCGATGGTGTGAGGCTATATACTATAGCTATTATTGACGAACATAGTTCATTTCCAATGGGATTGATTTTGGTCTTACATGATTTTTATTATGTACCTACTATTACCAAAAACATATTTTCTGTATCATGTTTAGATATAGATATGTTTATTTTCAAGATAAGAAATAAATGATGTCTCTTTTAAAAGGAAAACATATATAATGGTATGGTACATTTAAATAATGGTCTATATGTATTAAATTACAAAAAAAATGCATCAAAAATTGATAGAGTCAGGTTAACAAGTCTCAAATAACACCTATATTTGGAATCACTTTCTTGGTCATGTAAATAAGAACCTTTTGAAAAATCTATATCTGGATGATTATTTAGACACATTTAAACTAAAACCACTTGATTTATGTAATGATTATTTTTAAGGAAAATTTAATAAACTTCAATTTGGTGGACAGGGTGAAAGGGATACAAAGATTCAAGGATTTGTACACACTGATGTCTTTGGACCATTTCCAGTAGAAGCTGAAGGTGGGTATCCATACATCATTACCTTTTCTGATGACATGAGTATATATGGCTATATCTACTCATTGTGGTATAAGTACATGTCCTTTGAGAAATTCACAGAATTAAAGAATGAAGTAGAGAATCAACTTAGTAAGAAGATAAAGAATCATTGATTAGACAAAGGTGGTGAATATCTTAAATAAGATTTCATCAATGTTCTGTAGGAGTTTGGTATTCTATTTCGACTCACTTAGCCGTACACACCATAGTGGAATGGTAGTAATGAGAGGAACAATAATACATTATCCAACATGGTAAGGTTAATGATGAGTCAAGATGATCTTCCCATTTCCTTTTAGGGATATGTATTATAAACTACATAATACACATTGTGTTAAGAACCAACTAAGGAAGAAAATGGAATTCCCCTCAAACTATGGAGTTGAATGAAACCCATTTTATCCTATACACGTGTATAGGGTTGGGAGGAGTTTGTTAATGCCTTCTTATGAAACAAATTAGCACTACAGGACACAATGTGTATCCTTATAGGTTATCCCTTAGAAACAAATGGATTCTACCTATACAAACCATATGATATGAAAGTGAATGTCGCTAGACAAGATGTGTTTCTTAAGAGGGAGCACATGATCTAGAAGAATAATGGGAGAAAGACTGACTTAAATGAAGTTGATGCTCATGTTACACATGATTTGTTATAGGAACATATTCCATAGGTCCCCATGCAATAAGTAGTTCCGGAATCATAAGTACTACATAATATCATAAGAGAGGATAGAGAACCAAAGAGATGTGGTTTTCCGGTCAATGAGGATGATTACTCATTATTGGTTAAAAATTTTGAACCTCAGTCAGAAAAGGAGGATGTTGAGAGGTCAGAATATAAAAAATGTCTAGAAGTTATAAATTCTAAAATGGATTCCACATATCAGTACCACGTTTGGGTTATGGTCAATGGTCTAGTTGATGTAAAACCTGTTGGCCGGAAATGGGTATTTTTGAAAAATCATTATAGGGATGGTAATGTAATTACCTTTAAAGAAAGGACAGTGTATAAAGGGTATAAACAACATTAAAGAATTTACAATGATGAAACCTTTTCTCTAGTTGACATGCTTATATCCATCTAATTCATACTTTCTATAGTAGATTACCTTGAATTTGAGATTTGGTAGATGGATGTAAAAACAATATTACTTGACAATATCCTTTAGGAATATGTCTATACGACACAAATAGAAAGGCCTGTGACTCCAGGAGATGGGAAAATTATTTTCAACTTACATAGATCAATTAATGTATTGAATAAATAATATAGGTAATGGAATATTCGATTCAACAAATCGATAAAAGAATCCAGTTTCACTAAGAACGAATGTGAGACATGTGTTTTCAAAAGGTTTAATGGGAATGAGTTCATTATCCTAATAGTGTATGTTGATAACATATTAGCTAGTTTAAATAACATACAATTCTTACAGTCAATTTAGGACTGGTTGCACAAGTGCTTCTCTATGAAGGACTTAGGCAAGGAATACAACATTCTAGGGATCAAGATCATTCTTCATTGATGCAAGAGGCTTCTTGAAAAAATTTAAAGTACATATATTGACTAGATAATGAAGAGATTTATCATGAAACAATATAAGAGGGGATTGGTTCTAATGTCACATTGTTTACATCTTTCTATGAAAATGTGTCCCATGACACAACATGAGAAAGATAAAATGAGTAATATCCCATAGACTTCAATGATATGATCAATCATGTATCCAATGTTATGTACTAGACTTGATTTTTCATATGCACTGATCATGGTAGGGATATATCATGAAGAACTAGGAGATCAAAATTTGAATACTATTAATGATATCCATATGTATTTGAGAAGAACTAAGGTTATGCTCATAGTGCATGCAAAAGATGATGAGATGGTCATCTGGGGATATACTGATGCTAGTTTTCAGATAGAACCTAATGATCTGATGTCCTAATCAGGATATGTTTCATCTCTCAACAGAGAATATATGAGATGGAAGAGTTCAAAGTAGGATTTTTTTCACCGACTTTAAAATGGAGTCCATTTATATAGTGTCTCTTGTTGTTTCCAAGGAATAAATTTGGATTGTAATCATTTTCTCGGTGAATTCTATGGTTTCTAGTAGTAAATACCATATCACATTGTATTTTGATAATACTATTGTGGTGTCTCTTGAAAACATTCCAAGGTCAAACCAACAGAAAAAGAATATAATCCAAAAATATCACATCATGAGGGAGTTAAGAGGGTTGATGTTGTAGTGATCATAGTACGCTTGGAAGAGAACATGGTAGACACCTTGACTAATGGCCTATCTCAGAAAAAGCATGGATATCTTTTGGGAGTTAGTGGACTGAAAAATATTAGAAGTTGGCTCTACTGCAAGTGGGATTCTATTGGAGTTAGTTTCCTAGCACAAAATTCTTTTTACATTAAAGTAAACATGTATTAATTATTTGAATATTTATAAACTACTTATCACATCATAATTGTTATTCTGTGTGACATAGTATGTGATAATGTTTTAATAGAAACTATCACACTAAATGTTCATACCAGTTCCCCACTATGATGAGAACCCATAATTTCTATGAAACTATTATTTAAAATGTTCTCTATCTCTGAATGATATCATTTGAGGGTGACAAATGATACTGGATGTTAGGGGTGGAGACTCATAGGACTTTATGACTTCTTATCATAGTTTACACCCTTGGTCATATCCAATAGGATATTATGAGAAGGAGGCCCACCAGTAGGAAATCCACATCCATACGTGTCATTATATATTCTTATCTATAGACTTATGTATTGGTACATAGAAATTAATATTATTATTAATGAGTATTAGGAGTCACACACATATATGTTATGATGAAAACCTTGATGATAGATGTTCGTGGTGAGGTAGGGCATGTTGTGTGCATATTGAATAATATTGAATTAATGAATAATGTGAGAAAGGATTTATCCCTTATGATATTTAATGGATGTTTAAATATCATGACCTGTTATGGAAATGATATAGCCTAAATAATTCCAAGGACATGGTGATCAATAGGAATGTTATATTTTTGGAATGTCTAATAAAGTGATAATCAAGCATAGAGGTTGATGAAACTAGCATGAAACCTGCTTGATTTGAGATATTATAATAAATGGATTATATTACATGTTAAGAATTACTATGAGGTGAATTTTAGTTATAGAATTAACTTATCTCTCTATGCATACCTCAACATTTTTCTACACACTATCCTTGGACATTAGGCTACTTTGCATAATTCCATTGAGAAATATTCCAAGATGGTCACACAATAAATGTATCTAGAATCTTAATTAAATAATATATTATCAATATTAATTTTATAGGTAGAATCATTATTATTCACGTATGTGGTTTATTAATTATTCATGTATTCTTAATGACATATAAATATTTATTTACTATCTAGTAAATATAATATTTATTTATTTATTGGTGAATAATGTAGTGATATTTTTTTTTCACAAATAAATAGAAACTATTGAATTCCAAATAAATATTTTTGAGTAATGTTGGACCGAGTTTAAGGATTCAATAAGAAATGATAATATTTAATTATAATTTTCTTGTTTACCGTGTGTCCTAAAATAATAATATTACAATTATTATTTGACATGGGGTTCTTCTAGGATTAAATAATAACAAATGAACATGTGAAATTATTTTATTTTAACACTAGAAATATAAGTACCCAATTATATTATTTTCTTAGTACCAAATTTGGTTATGCAGAATGATTCAAAGATAATCCTCTCATGACTAGAGATCTACCGTCTCCAAGAACACTCCCAAGAACACTGAGGAATCCTCCGCCACCAGATTAAGGAGAATGCTTTGGAAGCGATTCTTGAGGTGATCAAGTCTGACGACGCAAGCATATGGTTCTTCTAGGATGGCACCCAGAGACTCCTTTTGTGACGTATGGGGATTCCTAGAACATATGTAAATTCTTTCAAGAGGAAATATATAAATGGTTTCAACAATGCAACAATGGTTCACTTCATATTTTTTTCGAAACACATAAAAGATGAAATAATTACATAGAGGTAATTATTTATCAAATTAAATTAATTATAAAAATATGTGTTTATCCCTCTCTCTTGATTCTGACACAATCCTTCTTGGTCTATTTATTTGACTCAATTTCGTGGATCACATAGTCCATCATCATATAGATCTTGGATTGATAATTGATTATGGAAAAAATAATGATAGGAATCTCCCATCCCAGGATTCTAATAAACTTGGAACCTACACCTAAAAATTCACAAACTTTAATCAAATGTGATGTACAATCATTATTCGTTTTTATGACATACTACTTCCTCGTGAACAGATCACATTCGTTCTTCCATTACCACCTCTCAATGTTAGAAATAGTGATCAGAATACTATTTTATATGATATTTAGGATATTTAGGACTTCATTATGCTTATTTAAATATTTTAAAAAAATAAATTCATACTATCCATTTTTTGGGAATAAAATAACATCATTTATAGGAATATGGACTACTGCATCCTCAAAGAGATACGATTCATTCATGATTTACATGGAATGCATTAATGATGGGGTTAATACAAAATTTTATATACATGACATATATATTTTATTCATGAAATTATAATCGTTCTCTATATATAATATAACACTTTCTTTTTTACCTTTCGACACACTGAAAATGTTAAAATGTCATTTGTGGATGTGTGTACCATCGCCTCCTAAATGCGATGTGATTTTTATTTTTTACCCCCATATAAAAATGAATGATATATAAAAGTATAAATATATAATTAATATGATAATTATTTCATGAATATTATTCTGGACATATTCATATAATTACATCTTTGACTATAGTCAACCTACAAAAGATGATTTTGACACACAAGCCAAATATTGTCAAAACATCCTATGTAAACATAATTAATTATGTAATTATGTATAACTTTTTTATAATTTAAATATGAGTAATAATATAATTTAAATAATTAACATAATTTTAATATTTAGGATGATAAAGTAATATCATGATGAATCAGAATGTAGTTTAGTGTTTTCTCATCTAACTTTCATTTCTGTGAGATATATGAGAAATTCACCACTTATTTTTATTATGGGGTGTATACACTATATATTAATTTATTTTATTCTTCATATAATTTAATTTATAGGGATTTACATATCCATTTTCTTATCACTCTTTTGTGGGATTTATAGTTTCAATGTTATGAAAGCCTTAAAGGATTTTTATCT
Source organism: Viscum album (assembly GCA_963277665.1). NCBI lineage: Eukaryota > Viridiplantae > Streptophyta > Magnoliopsida > Santalales > Viscaceae > Viscum > Viscum album. Next base: position 1,067,597,726 of record OY728121.1, on the reverse strand, counting down.
TGTTTTACCTTTTATAGACATAAGATTTGTTATCAACCTATCTAATTTTAAAAGGTTTATATTGTTCCAATTTGAAAATTTATGGAATGAACATACTTATTTTCATGATATATAAATTTAATTTCATGTTATTCCTTCATGGGGCATAAGATTCAATGTTACCATAGTGGTCATAATTTCATGTTACAATTTTATCATTTAACATTATAGTTTTTTATTAACTATAAAACGATAAAATTATATGATCTACCTCTATAAAATTCCAATTAATTTTGTTCTTATATGTTTATTTCATGAGAATATATTTTTTCCAACAATTTATTTATTTATGTACTAATGATTTCAAAAGAACGTTTCTATAAGAAATCATCTTTGTCTTAGAAAAATATTTTTCTACCAAAATCATGTTTTATAAATTTTTTTAAATTATGAAGTTTTTTTTTTCAAATACAAAATGATGCTTTACAAAATAATTTTTTTAAATTTTTTAAGATATTCCTTTATAAAATTTTAATTTTATTTCATTGAAAAGTATTTTCAAAATGTTATATGTTTTAAAACATGTTTTTTAAAATTAAAAGTGTATTTTGTTCAAGAATGTTTTGATGACGTTTTAGTGGTATTTCCTTTCATCAATGTTAAGAACTATTTCAGTTACTTATCCTCAAGTGGGGATATATTTTTTATAACACCCTTAGTCATTTCCTTATGGATTAATATTGTTTTGGAACCCATTTCCTTTCCATGGGTTAATTATGTTTCAAAAGGATTGTTATGCAGTCCATTTCTTTTCTATAGGTTAACAATGATTCAAATAGATTGTTATAGAACTCATTTCATTTACACTTATTAATAAAATTTTGAAAGGGTTAATTTTTGATCCTATGACATTATGATTAAATTCAATATTTTATGTGTTATGATTATGTATTGTTACATGGACATTTGATGGGTGGTTATGTTATAATGAAGGGTGGTTTTGTGATAAACCAATGATGGGGGGTTTTATGTCAAACAATGTATTGGTTGGTTTGTGATAGCCCTATAATTAATTGGGTATGGAATTCGAATGTATGTCTATTCCATTTATATGAGTGATTATAAGAGCGATGTGAAAATGATATCCCATGTTATATAAATGTAATATTTTTTTCTTTATATTAGTTTATAATGCTTCTCATGATAAGGATTGATATCACAAAGCTCATTATTATTTATTTTGATGACTCTCTACTTTACCCATGTTCTTATATTTTATGATTCAGGTATTTATGGGTACCAATTATTTTATGATTTGCTCATTAACTTTGAATATTTCATCATACTGTTATAGAATATTATTCTCATATATGAAATTCAGTTGTAAATGCTTATGTTTACACATACTGATCATTTGAGATCACCCTTACTATGTTTCATTTTCCCCAGGTTATAAATTATGGATTTGAATGATTTTTGTTTAAAATAATTTCTCAAGGATGAGGTTAATAAACTAATTTGAAATAAGAAAAAAGGGTTAGGTGGGAGATATTTTCATTTAATGTCATGTGAATTGTTTATGTAGATGTTCGTCCAAATTCTAAAAAAATATAATCCTAAATTTTCCTCGATGATGTATGTCATCCAAGAATTTTTTTTGATGTTGGATGGTTTAGAAAAAAACATTTCTGTCATTATTATTGACCTTAAATCCAAAAATGGAAGGTTCATGATTTCAGTATAGGATCCTAGCGTGTGGGTTCTCATCAATTATACTTAGAATTAATGGTATGTTTAGATATATTTGAATATTATGATGCCATAATTTGAAGTTATATTAAGATATACATACACCATTAAAGGTCTATCATGAGTTCAAATGTTTAGACACCTCATTTTAGGTTTTAATATAGAATTATTTTTAAGGTTATTAGTGAAATTTTTGAGGCGTTTTATTTGCCTACGGTATTTGTAACCCCTAGTATCTAGAGGAAGTGTAATTTATGGAGGATGTTTTTTTCATTATTTGAAAAAAAACGGATAAACTGTATTCTAGGTGACAACTCCTTGTATATGGAATGTTGGTGGGGCTTAAACCCATGATCGAAGGATGATAAGTGTTTTTCACCAAACACTAACCCATAATATGTATTTATTATTATAGAATTTTTAAAGGTAATGATTATGTTTATTTGAGAAAATAATTTTATTTTATTTGTGGAATAACTGTTTATTTATCTCAGAAGAATATATGATAAAAAACATAAAATATTTGAGTTTTGATCATAGACATAAAATAGTTGATGAATTTTAATGAAAATTACTTATATAAAAATTTGGTTTCAACTTTAGGTATCACTGTTGAAATTTTTAGATTAGGGTAATATGGTAATGTGGTCTTCAAAATTTGATTTTCTAGATTTAGTTATGAAAAATTCGACTTGAATACTAATCGACTGGGGAAAAAGTTTTCATTATAGTGAAAATTGGTTAATGGATGAACATTCTCTTATCAAGTAAGTATATTTCATAATGTTTTATGGTTAGAGGGTGAAATAATCCTTCTACTTGAGGATAAGGATCTTGAAATATAAGTTTATCCTATTACCATGATTTTTTATGATATCAGTGACCTTTTTCAAAATATTTTTATGGTGGTTTTGTTCTAATTTTATTACTCTTTACCATGTTCTCTATCACTACCAATTAATCATTTGGAACTAGTTTTCCCTTCTAAATCAATCTTTTAATTTCCCATCAATGTTCTAACTATGTGAAATAATAGATATGCATTACTTAGGGTGACCCTTATATATCAAAGTTTCCCTTTTTAAGGGCTTATTGTTTTATTTAATTTTTATGATGTGGGGTTAAATAAATGAATTATAAAAATTTCAATCATTTGACAAATAATATGAATTTTTATGGAGAAATTCATTTAGGTGGGGTCAGATGTAACATCTAGATATGTTAAGAATTATCTTCTTTAAAATAAATTTAAATTCATTGATATAATTCATGAAACATAATTCACATTTTATCTTCCATTATGTGAAAAATCATTTTTATCTTGCATTACACACAACATCGAGTTTCTTCGATAATGTGTGTTATACATAAGATAGAGTTTTACAAAAAACAATATAATATTAATATTCAATATAATATTTATCACATAGGAACTGGAATGAAGATAATTATTAATATTAACTAAATTATTAATATACAGTTTAAAAATGTCTACAAAATTAATTAATTGGATACCAATTAATTATAAATGAATATAAAAACCAATTGAATATAAAGGAAGTGTTTTTATTAAAAAAATACTTTAATCCACCAAAGATGTATTATATTAATAAATTAAATAGATTATTATTTTTTAATGATATTAGTTTAAGATATATATATTATTAATTCAATCAACGTTTTTTGAAATTCAACAAATATATTTTTTGGAATAAGATAAGGACAAATCCAATTTTAGGCAAAAAAAACTGTTACTAAGGTGGTAGTACCGCCTTTTAATGGATTTTTTTTAAAACTAAATTTTGAATAATTTAATGATTTTATTTGGAAAATAATATAATGTTTTTAATGAGTAATTTCAAAATTATCATCGGGTTTATTTTGGTATTTTTTTGAGTAGTTTCATTTTTTATTAACAGTGAAAAATACATGATTTCAATTGAAAACTACTTTTTCACAGAAATAAATTCTAATGTTAAATTATATATTAAGTTGGTTATAAAGTAAAAAATTTATAATTTATATAACTATTAATATAATTTTTTTCATTGGAATGAATTTCACATTAAATTGGACATAAAAACATTTCGTTCTTTTGAATATTTTCACATAAAAACATGGTGTCTCACCCCATATGACAGATTCATTTTAAATTTATTTATAACACTTCTGTGAATTAAATTTGGAAAAATGGATTCCATATTTCAAGAATTGATAGTATATAATGTCTAATAAGTCAAAATAATTTTGTACCAAAAAAATTAGTGAAAAAAATTAAATTAAATCATGGTGATTTGGAGAAAAATAAGTTCACCAGGGGACTAAATCTTTAAACATAAGGGAAAAAATGAAATAAAAACGTATAAAATACCCATTTTAATTCCATATTTAAACCATTACACCTATAATATAAGATTTTTAATTTACTTGAATCTTTTTTAATGTAAAAAATGTGGTTTCGCCAAGCATCATTTCAACAATGTCATGTGTGTCCTCTTCCATGCTTATAAAAGGCCTCCCCATCTCCTCCCCACTTCACACCTTCATACCATGTCGGTTCAGACAATAATTGAATAAATTACTCCCCAAATTATCACCCCTAATCCTAGAAGCTTTATTTTTTTCATAATTAAAATCTTTTAATGATTTATTTTAAACCATAGGAGGATAACCAAAGTACATCTAATGTATTTATAAAAGTGTTTTCCTATTATTTCCATATCTACCACATTCAATTGTTTTTATAACATGATTATATAATAATATAATTATCATAATTATTATTAGATTATTTTTGTTAATTTTACAACATAAAACATCAAAAAATTCAACCAAATTGGACACATAATCATTGTTCTTGTGTACGGTGGACTATCAGCTCACGAACCGATGTAATTAATTTTTACATTACCACATATAAAAAATGATAATGATGATGAACATACTTTTTTATATGAAATATATTAAATATATGATGCATTTAAGATTCTTTAAAAATTATATAACACATGCCTTCATGATTTCCATTTTGTGGGAATAAGACAACATCGTTTTTGGAAGTGTAGACTACCGCCTTAACACGATGTGATTCGTTCTTATTTCACATGGAATGTATTGAGGTTATGTTTAATAAAAATATATAATATAAATTATATATATATAATATTAATGACATAATTAATTTTCTATAAATATAATATATCACTTTATTTCGTACCTTTTCACAGACATAAAAAATTATTAAATAGCTTATGTACGTGTGGACTACCACACCCTCAAAACGATGCGATTCATATTTTTTCATCACTACATAAATTAGAATGTTATATATAAGTATAATTAACGAAATAATATGTTAATTATTTCATGATTATTATTATGTACACATTTATATAATGATATATTTTACTATTCTCAATTTACCAAAGTATATTTTCACATATAATCCGAACACGGTCAAAACATCTCACGTAATCTAAATGGATTATATAAATATAAATATATATAAAGTTTTTAAAGTGAAATAAAAGTGATATTAAACATCTAAACGTTTATAAATAAATTATATAAGTAAAATAAGATTATTTTTCATGATGATAATAGACATGCATGATGAATCAGACTTAAGGTAAAAGGTTTTCTCGTCTCAGTTTTATTTATACGAGATACGTGCAATATTCACAACTTATTTTTTTTCTTGTGTATATTATTCCCATGAATTTGTTTTATTATTATTATCCTAAAATTTATATAGATATACCTATTCATTTAAGTACCTCTTATTCATGGTGATTATAATTTCAATGTTACCCCATCATTAATTGATTATTGTCACAATTTTCTTTCTTTGAAGCGTAAGTTATGTTATAATACTATCTTACTTTGGAAGGTTTATTGTCATACTATTTGATATGTTATATCATCAATATTAATATTTTCATAATATCATATGTTTCATTTAATGTTATTAATACATGGGTATTTCCATTAAATGTTCCCAAAGTGGTATGAGTATCATATTCGAGTCACATCCTTTATCAGGATTGTTTATAATTAAGTATCACATGTGGAAAACAGATGACATAAATCAAAATAATTATCATGAATTTTATTCAACTATTTTTAATCCATGAGAATAATTTTCCCTTAAATATTTTACTCCTTTCGTACTAAATATTTAAAATAATGTTTTCAATAAATATTGTTTTTTCGCTCGAAAACTCTATTTCATTAAAATTAATTATTTATAAAAAAGTTTTAAATATGATTTAAAAATTGTTTTGGATGAAAAATGGATATATTAATTAAAAACTATATTTAAATGATTTTTAAACTTTACATTATATCCATTCAATGATATTTTAAAATAAAATTATTTACAAAATGTTTTATGTTTTAAAAATAATTTTTCAAAGTGAAAAGTATATTTTCATAAAGAATATTTTTGATGAAAATTTAATGGTATTTATATTAAAAAATTTAATTAATTATTGATTTTACTTATCCTACATTGGTGATGTTGTTTATTGATTCCATCCTCATTATTTTTTGGATAGCTTTAGATTTCTTCAAAGTGATTTTTATGAATCATATTTCATTTCCCTGAGTTAATCATGTTTTAAAGATATTTCTTGGGAATCTATTTCTTTTTTATATGTTATCCATGTTTGAATTATATTTTGTATAACAAATTTATTTTTCATATACTAATCAGGTTATGAAATTGATAATGGTTATTCCTCTGAGTTTATGAGAAAATTAAATATTTTATGTGTTAGGTTTATGTAGTTGTACATGGAAATATGAAGGATGGTTATATTATAAACCTATGATGGAAATTTACCTAAAAAACCAATGAAAGGTTATTCCATGATATACCATGTATGGGTTGGTCCATGATATCTATCCAATACATTGGGTATGGAAGACGACTATATGTTTATTCAATTTGTACGTGTGATGGTAAGGGTGAAGTGAAAATGATGCCCCGAGCTACATACATGAATTATTTGTTCATGATATGGTTTTAGAGTGCTTATCATTATTGATATTGATATCACAAGGCTCGTGATTATTTATTTTTAAGACTCTTTCATTTTACATGTTTTCCTATTTTATGATAAATGTATTGATGGGTATGACCTCTTTTAGGATTATCACATGTACTTTGACTATTTCATCTGACCCTTATAGACACATTTGATATTTAATGAAATTAAATTTTTTATGTTATTTTTTACCTTTACCGAGCATTATATATAACCATTGTTATGTTTCATTATTCCCAGGTTATAAATAATGAGTTTGAATGACTTATTTCTATAAGGGATTTCATATGGATGATGTTGGTGACAAAATGTAAAATACTAAAAGTTGTCTTATGTGGGAGAAATGATCTTTCACTATCATGTGAATTGTTTATGTATGAGATTTTACTTATTATAAGAAAATAAAAACCTATATGATCCTTCAAAATGTAAGAGATCCAAATTTTCCTTTTGATTTTGAAAGGTTTGGATGGAATAATTTGGGTCACAATTTTTGGAATTTATTTCTAGAAATGTAATGTTCATGATTTCAGCATAAGATCTGGGAGTTTGGGATCTAGGATATTACAGTTGATATAAATGGAAATTCTAGGTATCTTTGGAGATTATTATGTCATCTTGTGAGTTTATATTAAAATTTATGGATACCATCATAGGTCTATATTGGATTCAAATTATTATACACCTAATTTTAGGGTTTTAAATAGTAATTTTTTTGGAGGTTATTAATTAAATTTTATGAGACATATTATTTTCTAAGGTATTTTTATCCTCTAGTATCAACGTGATGTTTTTTTGAGAGGAACTACTTTTCGTGTTTGATGAAAAATGGAGAAACCATATGTTGGGTGACAAACCAACACATCTAGAATGGTTATGTGGATTGAGACCATGAATGGAGGATGATAATGGTTTTATTCTGACGACTAGGCTACATGATTTCATTGTTATTATATTATTTTTATAGGTACATGTTATGTTTATTTTGGAAATATAGGAGACTTTTTTAAAGGAATATTTTTTGATTTATCTTGGAAAAATATATTGTCAAACCATTCTAATAAATGGGTTTCAAAATTAGTTAGGAAATATTGGAAGAATATTAAGGATAATTATTATTGAATGATTTGGTTTGAAATTTTTGTATTACTTTTCTAATTATGAGATTAATTAAGAATATTTATTAATTTTGGGAAATATCTTACCATGTGTTGACCCTTTTGGTTTTGGTTAAAGAGAAATGGAATATCCTGATTATCCATCTTATGGTTATGTTGTCTTTAATATTTGGTTTGTGTGCTTTATATGATAAAAATACATATTTAATACTCATATTCTAGAGAAAAACTAGATATTATTGTGGAAATTCGTTAATAGTTGAAATTTTAATTTTCATGTTAGTACATTTCATTATTTTTTCAGTCTATATTTTGAAAGAATCACTCAAACTTAGAAAAACAAATCTTGAAATAAAATTTCACGCCATTTTGATAATTTTGTATGATGTCAGTGACATTTTATACACAAACTTGGTTTGTTGGGGTTTTAGTTACATCCTCTAGACCACATTTTATATCACTCTCTATTAGTCAATGTGAATTATTTTTCCCCACCCAATCTATCATTTAATATCCCACGAATGTTCTCATTTTGTGGAATCCTCATTATGAATAACTTCAAGTGACCATTATAGTCCCATCTATACATTTATTGGTGATTCATTTTTTATTTAATCTTTATGATGTGGGTTTCAAAAATTAAATTCTAAAAATTTTATTGCTTCGAAAACCATGATATATTTGGATGGTGCAATTTATTTTTAGATGGGTAGGATGTAACATTCTAAGATTTTGAGAAATATATTAATTCAAATTAAATAAAATTCATTGATAAAGTTCAATAAATTCATGGTTTATAATAAATTATATCAAAAACCATGTTTTTTGGTACTACATGAAACATTGATATTCTTTGATAACATGTGTTACACACAACACTAAGCTTTATAGAACCATAATATACTGTTAATATTTAATATTATATTCATAACATAGCTATTGGAATAGATGAAATGAATAATATTAACTAAATAATTAATTATTTGTTATTTTTTTATAAAATCAATTCATTGGTTACCAAATAACTAGATATGATTATAAAAACCAATTGAATATGGAGGAACTATTTCAATAAAAATTTATTTTTTGCACCAAAGGAAATTTATCTTTATAAATAAAATTAATTTATTTTATTTGATGATATTAATGAAAAATATATGTATTATATTAAATAAAATGATTTTAGTTTCATCATATATATTTTATAGGGAGAAGATAAAGACAAACAAAATAATACACATTAAAGCTATATTTTTTAAAAGGTAGTATTGCCTCCTTTAAATGGAGATGTTGTTCTAAAAATAAAATTTGAAACTTTTTTAAATTTTAGTTTACCAAATATAGATCATTTTTTAATATCAATCTAAAATTTAAAATAGTGTCAATTTTATATATTTTTCAGAGAGGTTTTGTTTCTTAGGAATAGAGAAATATAATGGATTTTAATTGAAAAATAATTTTCATATAAATAATTTATAATGTTAAATTATATTTTGATTTTTTTTAGAGTAAAGATAGTATAATTATATATCTATTTATCCAGTTATCGTCATTAGATTAAATTACACCATGAAATTGGACATAAAATCATTTTACTGACTTGAACATTTTCACATTAAAACCCTTTTTTCTCATCCCGTCTGTGGTATTAATTTTAAATTAATTAAATATGATTATGCAAATTTAGTTTTTTAAAATGGATTCCATATTTTTTATCCCCAATATTTATAATTTCACTAATGTCCGTCATAATTATTTATCTAAAATTGTAGTGAAAAAAATAAAATTAATCACGATGATTAAGATAATTTTTTACCAAGGTACTAAACATTAAACAAAAGATAAACAATGACCTAAAAAATTGTTCAACACCCATTTTCTAGAAATATAAAAACCATTACTACTCTAGAATCAATTTTTTTGTGATATAGAATCCAATTTTATGGTTAAAACATGGGTTCACCAAACAACATTTCAAAAATGGAATGTCTGTCCCCTCCCTACTTATAAGATGTCTGCCTCTCTCCACCCCACATCACACCTTCAAACCACGTAGTCATGGAAAATCCAAACCTAATCCACTACCCAAATTAACTAATGTTATATTAGAATCCTTTTTGGTTCATAATTATGAACTTTAATGTTTTTAGTGAAATCTTGTAGAGGATACCAAATGAAGAGTTATTGTCATTCTAAAATCATTTATCTATTATTTCCTTTTCCATCCACTTCAATTTTTATATATAAATATTATATAATAGAATTATTATATTCTATATAATTCTATTATGTTATTTTAAGGGTACAAACTAAATAATCACACAGTTCCATCAAATAGGGTACACAATCCTTGTTCGTTTATACAGTTGAATACCACCTCGTGAACCAATGTAATTCGTTCTTCTATTACCATTTTCAAGGTTTATAATAATGATAGACATAAAATTTTTATATGATATATATGTTTTATATGATATTTAATGTGTATTTATTTTTAATTATTTATTATATATCACTGATCTTCATGTATTACATTTCGTGGGAATACGACAACATCATCTATAGATGTGTGGACAACCATTTCCTCAAAGTGATTTGATTTATTCATGATTTATCTGGAATGAATTAAGGATGGGTTTAATAAAAATATAAAATCTAAATTAAATATATATTATATTCATGAAATAGTTATATTGATGTATATATAATATATATCACTTCCTTTCTTATATTTTCACACACCGATAAATTGATAATGTTATTTGTTGATGTGTGGACTACCACCTCCGCAATGCAATGAGAATCTTATTTATTTATTATCAAAAAAATAATTGATAAATAAAAGTATATTAATGAATTAATATGATAATTATGTCATCATAATTATTATGATGATATTTTTATATTGATATAATTGAGAATAGTCAACCAAACAATGTAGATTTTGACACATAATAGAAATATAGTAAAAAAATCCAATGTAAACACAATTGATTACGTAACTATATATAACGTTTTTTAATTAGAAAAAATTAAATAATAAACATGGAAATGGTACTCAAAGATTTAAATAATTAACATTAGTTTATTATTAAGTAATATAAACTAAAATCACTATGAATTAGACTAATGGTAAGGGTTTTTCCGTGTCACTTTTATTTCCGTGTGACACATTCCATAATCAACACTTATTTTTTTGGTGTATTTAATTCCCATGAATGGATTTTTTGATTATTATCCTTAAATTTTTTCCGATTTAAATATCCTTTTTAGGATAAATCTTGTATGGGGTTCACAGCTTCAATGTTACCAAATCGTTAAGGGATTTTTGTCTCAAATTGACTTCTTTGAGATGTACGTTATGTTATACAACTATATTCTAGTATAAGGTGTATATATGTCCACTATTACATTTTACATCATGAATATAATTATTTTCATGACAACTCAGGTTTCATTTAATGTTATTCATTCATGGGATTGCGATTTATGGTTACCAAAGTGGAAATGATTTAATGTTATAATCTTATTATTTGACAAGATTTTGATTAAGTCTAAAATATTGAAATCAAAAGATATACCTCTAAAAAACTATAATGAAATCACATATATCTATTTTATTTAATTATAATACATTTTCCAATTAATTTTAATCTCTTTATGTGCTCAAGTGTTCAAAAGATTGTTTTTTAAATCATGTTTTCAGTCGAAATATATTTTATTCCCAAATAATTTTTTTGAAAAATATTTTAAATAAGGTTTTAAGAAACAATTTTGAATAAAATATGAATTTTTACTCATAATTTTTTGTAATATTTTTAAAATATTCCTTTATAATAATTGAAGGTTTTTTCAATGAATAGTATTTTAAAAACTCATCACATTTAAATAGTTTTTTAAAAAATTAATATTATATATTACACATGAATGATTTTTAATTATATTTAAATGGTATTTCCATTCATGAATGCAAACAACCCGTATTGTTACTTATCCTCCACTAGGGATATTTTTTATTAATAACATCCTCATTATTATATAGATGGATTAATATTATTTCAAAATTGATTTTCGTGTAATCCATTTCCTTTCTACAAGATAATCATATTTCATAGAGATTCATATAGAACCCCCTTCTTCTCTAAAGGTTAACCGTGTTTCAATGATATTGTTATAGAACTCATTTATGTATCCAATGTTTAATCATGATATAAAATGGATAATGGTTTTTCCTGATAGTTTATGATGAAATGAATGATTTTATATGTTGTCATTATTTTATAGTACTTGTAAATTTGATGAGTGGTTACATTACAAAACAATAATGGGTGATTTCATGATTAACTAATGATGTGGGGTTCTAGGATAATCAAAGGATAGGCAGAACCATGATATCCCTCCAATTTATTAGATGTGAAATTTGAATTTTGAGTTATTCCATTTATAAGGGTGATTTTAAGATTTAATTGAAAATGACGTCTCTTGTTACATACATGTTTTATTTAAAAAATATAGGGGTTTATAATTCCTCTATGGATAAATATTGATATCACATGGCTCATTGTTTTTTATTATGATGACTCTTTCATTTTCCATGTTTTCATAATTGATGATCTAGGAATTGATGGTACTGAATTATTTTCTTAATCACTCTTACACTTTGATTACGTCATTATAAACTTATATATTGTTATTCTAATTTGTGACATTATCTTTTTAATTCTTATGGGTACCCTTATTGATAATTTTAGCTCACCCTTCTCATGATTCCTTTTTCAAGGTTATAATGAATAATGTTGAACAATTAATGTCCATAAATGATTTCACAAGGATGATGTTTATGGATTAATGTGAAATAATAAAATATAGGTTAGGTGGATAAAATTACCATTTAATGTCAAGAGATTTTTTATTTATGAGTTATTATGAATTCTCTAAAACTCTAAACCAAAAAGGCCCTTGGGAATATAAGTGATCCATGTTTTCCATTTGATTTTATAAGGTTTGTATGGAACAGTTTGGGTAAAAATATTAAAAACCAATACCAAAAATGTAATGATCATGCTTTTTTCATAATATCCTGAAGTTTGGGTTTAATTATATAATATACACACAATGAGAATATCATTTATGTTCACATTATGATTTATGATGGTATTTGACATATGTGTAAAAAATGACTTTGGTAGGATGACTATGTTCAAAGAGGATATTATTCCATCATATACAGAATAATAATCACGGAATATTTATCATATTTATACAATAGTTATAATTTTTAAAACAATCCTTAAATATTATTATAAAAATTAATTACATTACAATCATAGAGAGGTTTGGACATACGTACCCTTGAGTAACATTTACATTTTTCAATGATAATTATATAAAGAAGGTATCTATTTAGATAATTGTAATAATTTCATAAATACAATATTATTTCATTAAATACCCTTAAAAACATCATCCATGCGATGTAGTGATGAAAAAATAATCACATTTCTTTGTGGAGGTAGTAGTCCACACATACACAACAATAGAATTATCATTATTTAGTGAATGGAAATCTAAACAGGAAATGATATATTTTATTTTCAGAATAATAAATAGGTTATTAATATAATATATAAAAATTAATTCCATACTTATAACCATCTATGATCGGTGATGACAAAAAAATTTTGTCGGTTTTTGATGTGTTAGTTCGTCGTGCACATGAATGATGGTTTTGTTTTCTATTAGATGTAATAGTATATGGATATATGTTATTAAATTAATTTAATCACATATAAATATTTGGAAGATAAATTTTTTTATATCCACATGGTTTTTGATGATTTTATTGAGGTGTAAGAGAAACAATTAAAAAATGCTCGTTTAAGAATAACACCTTTTATTTGGACCACCTATTTTGGATTATTCCTAAACGATTCCATGATATTATTTATGATCAATAAAATGACTCTATATTGTTGGTATAGAATTACAGAATGGACATGGGTATATAATTATTTAACCAAAATGATTTTAAGATTTTCAGTGGAGTGGGAATTGTGTGGCCTTTTATAAGTGGGAATGAGGACATATTTCAATTTTTTTAAAAAGATAGTCCCTTGTTTTCTACATGAAAAAGTATCAAAATGGAATATTATAAAAAATTAACTTTTAAATTTTAATATTTCCATAAAATTATAATTTATAAATGATTTTAAATTATTTAAACCCTTATCTTTTTAATTTAACCATTGGTAAACTAGTTTTCACATTAACATTGTGAAAGATTTTTCTTATATTCAATATTCATTTTGACCAAAAATAATGTAGAAGTAATTATATAATATAAATTATTATTATTCCAAATATGGAAACAATTTTACCAAATTTAATTCATAGAAGTTTAGGAATTTAATTTAAAATTAAACTAACAAACATGATGAATAAAATGGGTTTTCAGGAAATGTATTTTCAAGAATAAGATGATCTAATATTAACTCTATAAATATTATTCATAATTATATGATTTTTTATTATTATTTATATATATAATATGAATTTAATTTAATCAATTTATTATTATGAGGTATTTTAATTAATTAAAATTGGGAATTATTATTCACTTTAAAAAAGTTTTCTAAAAAATACATTTCAAACCAAAAATATTATTATAATAAAATAAATAATAAATTTGCTAAAAATGTAATTAATTTGAATAAATTAAAAAATATAAATAGTAATTATCATCAATTTAATAAATTCATAATCCTAATTACACCTTAAAATTAATTAATTCACTGAAATGAAATGACAGTGTTACAAAAATATATATTTTACATTATTTATGAAAAGAGCAAAAAATTTACCTTATATTAAATTTTATATAAATATTTAAAAAAAATTATTCACATTATAAAATAAACTTTATAAATTATACATATATTAATTATAAAATTATCTTAAATAAATAAATAAAAATAATTTTTAAAGAAAACATATTTTTAATAATAAAATTATTTTACTAAAAATGGATTGATTATTCCATAAGAATTTATCAACAAATTTATATTGAGTAGGACATTTATATATTTATTTAATAAATTAGTTAATTGTTTTCATTCCTACCAACATAATGGTTTGTTATATCGGTCATATTTAAATAATAAAATTTTATGGTTTTTTTATGTTTGGTGTTGCATATCTGGTATGATATCTAACAAACTTTAATTTTGTAAAATCATAGGGTATTAAAATTTGGAATTTTCATTGTACGGTCATGGATGTAATTAATTTATGATTTAGAGACTACTTTGATCAATTTTTTTTTCTATATAGATGAAATTATTATATATTGAATGATCATGGTAGAGCATGAAGATGATTTATGGATTCTGTTAAAGGCCATGAGAAAGGAGAAACTATTTTTATTATTTTTCAAGTTAGAATTCTATCCAAAAAAAGTGTAATTAATGGGTGATATAATCAAAATTAAGGTAATATCAGTATATAGTCTATATGAGAGGACCATTTAGAGGATAGAGGATATGTTGATATATTTTATAGTAGACATCTAATGATTTAGGGACCAAGAGCTCAATATAGTAGATGAATTATATAGAAAAAATTTATATTCCTACATTCTAATGGATCCATATAATTCTCTTTATGAGAATATATGATTTAATACAATATTCTAGGATAAAGTTAGTGGGAGGAAATTTATAGTCATTAACCTTGTACAATAAATGATAAAGATGGCACAAACTATTCCCTATCATTTGAAAGTGTCAAAAATTAGAGAGAAGATTTATTTATATAATCATTAATGAGATCTATAATTTAATATTGGTGATAATTTTACCCTCAAGTATCTCTATGGATGTGGGTTATGAGATTTGGGAACAAAGGGATTTGGAACACTAAATACATCTATCCCTTTTATATCCTTGATCGTGTAAAGTTCATATAATATTTCTTAATAGACACTCTACATCAATATCAAGTAATTGTGTCTTACATGTATCAATTTTGAGGAAATACATAACAAACTAATCACAAGTATTGAACTCAAAAGATTTAAATTTAGAAGATGAAATTTTATAAGAAGAACAAGAATTTGTGATCATGGATCAAACAGACAAGGTTTTGAGGAAAAATATCACCCATATATTCAATTTTATATGGAAGAATCTCATGTTTGAGGAGGATATATGAAAACCTGAAGATGTGATGAGATAAAATTACCCACAATTATTTTCCTCCGTGTAATAAAATTTCTGGGATGAAATTATTTTAACGGGGTAGAATGTAATAACCCATGTTTTTTGTAAATATTTTTCCTTAAATAAATAAGATATTTAAAAGATTGTATCACAAGTAACATTGAAATACAATGATCTATGACATATTAGATATTAAAATAAAAAATAATAATAAAATATATATTAGATAAAAATATAGTAATTAATTATAAATTCAATCAAAATATTATTAATAACACATAAATCATAATTAGTTAATTTTTCAACAATTGTTTTCTTAAATTTATATATTTAAAAAATAAATATATAAATTTTAAAATTTTAATTTTCTAAAATGAACTTTATTTTTGAATTAATACTACTAGTATTATATTTGGAATAATATTTGGGAATTTTAGAAAATAATTAATTTTTATTTGAGTAGAGAAAAATATTTTTCTTAAAAAAATGTAAATTTTATAATGATATAATAAAAATATGTATAAATAATTTTGATTATTCTAATATTTATTTAAGATTTATGTCTAAAAACTTATAAAATAATATATTTAGAAAACCAATGTACAAAATTTTTGGAACATAATTAATTTTTCATAATAAAATATATTTTGGTCTTTATTTTTAATTAAATAATATTTTGGTAAAATATTGTTTTGGATTTAATTTTAATGAAAATAATTTTTTTTAAAATTTTATAATAATCCTATTTAAATCATAAATATAAAATACATGGATATTTTTTTCCCATCAAATCAATTTTAACCATAAAAATACATTTTTTTAAAACTTGGGTTCTCCATGTCACGTCCACTTTTGTAAAAATATATTTTTATTAAAAAATAATATGGAAAAATATATCTTAAATTTGTAATAATTAGGTTTAAATTATTTAATAAGGGAAAATTTATTTATAGGGGAAAAATTAAATTACTTAGGTAAAAATTAGTTACTATGATAAAAAAATTATAATGGTGAAAATTATAAGACTGAAAGGCATATTCTTTTAAAATTTGTGTCTAATTCAATTTTTTTGGGATTATCAATCATTAACCATCAAAAAACTACATTAATATAAATTTATAGTTTTATTGACATGTGGAACATGTGATATCTTTATATTAATTTGAAATATTTAAAAAATCATTCTAACCACTTATAAAAGGGGAATCTCACCACCCCTTCAATATGACCAAAAAAATTAGTTTTCCACCTAATAATATTATAATTATAATTAATTTATTATCCTATTAGATTTCATTAAGACTCTAGTCAAATATATTAATTTAATACCTCTATTTCAGAGGAATCATCCGAAGAAAGCACAAATATTTCAAATTGAGTATTCAGTTTTCCTAACCTCTTCCCATTTATATCCCAGTTTTTAAATTCAATTTTTATAATTAAAATATAATTAAATAATTTTTGTCTGTATAATTAATGTCATTTTGATAACATAATAACAATTAGCCACAATTACCATTTTTATTAAAAAAAGAAAATCTTATTTATGCTTTGTACAAACCACCGCCTTTACAATACGATGACTTGCATTTCATTACCACCAAATATATTCCAATATGTTTTCGGTGAAATTGAAGAATAAAAAATATATAAGTGATATAATTATGAGTATTTAGATTTAAAAAATAATCTACCTTCTTTCCCAATCATTATTTGAGAAATGAAACTGGTAATCATGAATTGTTTAGACTAACACTGTGATAGAGTAATGTACCTCATTATTCATCAACTATAATAATTATTTATTAAAATATATTAAAATTATATTATACCAAAATATAATACAAATAATACCATTATACATCTTTAACAAAGATATTATTCATAAATAAACCTCATCTCTAATCATAATCATCCATTAATTATTGTACATTTATGTTTGGGTAGGTCTAACCACCTACATGAAAAATTATATAAAATATTATCATGGTAAAAATGAGAACCTAATAATTGATAATATATGATATTAATAATTAAATAATAATTTTAATATTGTTCTTTTATGTAAACATTAATTTATAACTCATTATCTATGATGCCAAAACTCATTTGTTAAAAATCACAGAAACATGCTCATTATAGTGTTCATCTTTTAGGGTCGAAAAAATCCAATAAAATTGAATTATAATTTGAAAAATAATGAATAATAGTAATATAAATGATCTAATAATAGTGAAATTTTGAATAATAATGAATAACAACACCATCATTTTTAATGTAGTTCAAAAGGATAAAGATTACCCCCAACTGATATTAAAATAAGGTATTATCTAACTAATATACCTATTGAGAATAATTGTAAATTATTTTAATAAAATGATATAAACATGAATATGGTTACAAAATAGGTCATTAATTTGGATATGATTTTTATACCAGATATTGATGTGTGATCAAGTAATCGAGAATTCAATTTAAGGGTTCCATCGACTTAATTTTTGATTCATTGGGTCATAGTCTTTGTTATATGAATATAATTTTAATGATTTAACTGATCATGAATTTATCTAATTTATGTGGTATTTACTATTTTTATCATGGTAAATTACTCATTAAAATCATTAAAAAACCAATGATTTTATTATTTTTCCCCAAAATAATATTATAACATTGGAACGAGTTACTCATGTTATTACAATTGAATCTTGCCTTTAATGTCCATGTTCTTCTAGAAAAATATATTTTTTTCAATGAATTAAAAATATATTTTGACTTTTATATTCCTCTTATTTTTGTTTACCAATTATATTAAAATAAAATTATTAAAAAAAATATTCTATATTGGTATTCTTTACAATTACCTATCAAAATCTAGATAAAGGAATTTATTTTCATTGTTTTCCACTACATATTTATTTTCATAATTTTTTTCTCTTTTCAAGGAGACTTTATTATGAAATATTTATAATAATTATTTAAAATGTCTTATTTTTACCTTTTAATTTTAACTTCATCTATTTTTATTATATTTAATACATCTTTTGAAAACTATTTTAATTTAATATTAATATTCCCTATATGGTTTCTCTCTCATGATGTGATGTTTTAATGATTTTATATATTTTATTATTATATGATTCCTTTTGGAAAATGAAAATTTTTATCCTATGACTCTTATGTTCATGTTATGTGATTTGTTTGAAAAAATTATAAAACACATTATTTCTCTTTAGTTTTATTAAGATATGATGATGCATGAATTTAATTGGAACAAATTTGTAATAATTATGACAGGTTTAGTACTATATCACCATCCAATTCATTTGTTTATGTTTATAACTGGACAAATCCACAGTCACCATCATTTTTTTAAAACATCACAAGAATTAAAAAATTATTTTAAAAAATCCCCAACACTGTAGTCATATAATGAAATATGTTTTATGTAATGAAATGTGATGTGTAAGAAACTATATAAACAAATTGAAAATATAGTTCTTTTTATGTTTTTTGGTAATTTTATAGAAAAAACACATCAAGGAAAGAGTTATAAAATATTGTTTAAAATGAAAGAAATATAAATATGATGAGTATAAAATAAAATAAATAGTCTGGATTAAAAATAAAAATATATATATTTATGATAATAAATAATATGGTCATGTATGAGAATGAAAACAAGGGGATGATAATTATTCTTAACAATGTCATGTTTTTATCTCGAAATATTCACCCAAATAAGAATAGTTTGACCTGAAAAAATAATTTCCCTAATTTGAATGTGAAAATAAAATACAAAATAGTGTAATGGATGAATATGAAAGAACTATAATGAAATTTTCAATGAATAAATATTACGACACAATGAAATGAAAATTTAGGCAAAAAAACTATTATATTTTTATAACATTTATTTCAAAAGGAAATAATTTATAAAAAAATAAGAATATAAATTTAATTTGAGAACCATTATATAAGAAAAGAGGAATAATTTTATCAAAAACTATGGTGGTTGAAAATGGAATATGACAATGCATAAACCATTAAAAATGATTATAAATCAATAAAATTAAATTGAGAAAACAAAAACACCTTGCGAATTCATTATCTTTGAATGAAAATCCATTGATATAGAGAAAATAAAATGGAAATTGCAATACCATTAATAAGAATATAATTATAACAAAATAGGTCAATGATTTACTATATGCACTATAAGAATAAAAATATCTGTATAATATGAAACATGTCTTAATGAAGGTGAATTGAAATGAAAAACTCTTGTCTCAAATTTAATATTGGTCAGACACACTATTAAGTTATAATATAATCAATTTAGGTTTATCATTAATATATATAATAAATATATTTGTATTTATTTAACCTTAGACAATTCATTTATAACATTTTATTTTCGATTTATTAATCAGTCGTTGTTAAATTTTATATTTGGGTGTTAACAGCCCCATTTGTGCTATGCTAGCATTGGTATGGAGGTTCTGGTATTCAATCCACGTTCATGTGTTAATTAACTCTATAATATCCATGGAGGATACATATTGGTTTTTTATATTTTTTAGTCCAATAGTAATTTTGTTGATGTTATGGTGACAGATCATAAAGGGCGATTGAAATATTCTTTTATGTGAATATTAATTAATAAAAAAGGTTGATTTTATTAATGTATATATTTATATATATATACATTATATAATTATTAAAACATTATAAATTCATCCATATTAAATCATATTACTAGTATTTATGTTATCTTAGTCACTCTTTGTATAAACATTAAAACATTATTCATATAGGTGGAGTAACAATCCAAAATGAAAACACATTATAACTACTGAATGAGTAAGGAAATTGAGTAATATTATGATAATATTATTTTTATATTAAAATGAAAATTTTCATGGAATGTAATTTTATTTTTTATTTATATTTATTAGAGAATACATGGTAAAGTAAATAAATGAAATGAAGAATAGCTCACTACTTACTTTTAGGGAACAGTAATTCTTAATGTCTTCCTTCCGAATGAAGGGATAAGGCCTCACTATATTGGAAAAAATGATAAAAAATTAATATAATAATTTAGGAGAAAAAAATGGTCATATATTCAATAGTTTACTAAATAATGTGAGTGAATTGGAGTGGGTGGAAGTAAACTATTTTTACAGGAGAAAATGAGGAAAAATTCGTTGGAAACATAAGTAAGGTGAATGGTGAAGATGTAAAAACTTGATATTTAGGTGAGTTAGGTATTAAATATTGGTAATACATGTATTAATAACTTAAAAAAAATTAAATTAGGACTTATATAATGTGTAAATATCATGATAATGATATAAAATTTGAGATATTTTAATATTCCCATATTTACCTTCAATTATTGGGCATGATAATTAATCTTTTTGATAAAAAATAAGATGACCCCTTATACCTAAATTGAACTTGATGATTAACATTTTTGATACATTTAATATAATTCAATTTATAAATATGACAATTTTATCTTTGAAATTAAACCACAAAATATTAATAAAAAATATTTCTCATAAAAATGACTTTTTTAACATTTAGTGTTTTTATTCATATTTAACATCAATTACTAATAATTACCATAGTAATAAAATATTTTTTTATTTTTATTGAAATTAAAAATATCATCCTTAAAATAAGATATAAAAACCCTTAATGCATAATTTTTTTTATAAAAACATATTTTTGAGTATTAAATGGAATTTATTCTTATTCATTTCCATGTAATAAACATCATAATACTTCTAAGTTATATGTTTATTAATATATATATATATATATGAAATAGTTAATGAAATTTCATAATCCAAATATGATAAATTTTCATTTTAATTAATAACATATATAATAAAAATAATGTTTTTAAAATAAAACAAACTTATTTTACTCTGAATCCTTGAAAAAATTCCACATAACTCATTTTTTATATAATTAATTCAATTATATTTTAAAAAAATAATAAGGGTAATTTAATTAATCAATTTTAATAAAATAATTCTTTGAATTGTAGAATCGTTAATTTGAAAGGAAAATATATATCAATGATAAAAATTATTTTATTTTAAATGATTGAATATATTTTTATTTTTCATTATTAATAATATAATAAATGATTGTTAAATAATTATTTTTAATTATTAAACCTAATTTTTAATTAAATTTTAATTTATACATACTTAATACTTATAGTTTTATTACATTTTTTGATTACTCTAATTACGTTTTATTTAGTAGTATTGTAAGAAATTTAATTTTGTATTGTAGTTTTCAATATTAATTTAAAAATGAAATGTACATTTTAGTTCAATGTTTCATATATGGTTTGATATCACAATTTAAATAGGGAATTGTTTACAAATATTAATGGGTGTTACAAATTCAATTTCCCACATCAATTTAAATTTTGTAGATGGGGTATCGTCAATCAATGTGGAGAAAAAGACAACAAATGAATTTTTGTAAAATATAACAATGTTCTTTGAGAAAAATTCACCACACAGTAAAATTTTACTAAAGATAAAATTGTATACTCTTTAAATGGAGTATTATTCATCAGTGCCCACCACATCACAACATTGAATACCCTGTTCACTCAGATTATGATGTTGGGATAAAAAATTGGGGACACTAGTCATGTGCATATTCTACATCAATGTTTTCCAAATTCATATGATCATATAATAAACAATCTCACTACCAATATACTAATAGATTTAATAATATTCATCGATTTTATATCCATGGTTCTTGAAGAATAATATCATCATAATAATGTGGTCATACATAAAACATTACACTAAAAAAATCCCAGTTAATGAAATGAGTATGAATGATAGACAATGGTCCATGTGGTATCTAATATTATGGTAGGTCCAAATAAAGTGTAAAGAAGAGATTGACACATATTAAAAACCTGGGAAGAATGTTAACATCAATAAGGACTAGCGTTAAAAGAAGAGTGGTGTAAATAATTCTCATTGAAACAAGGAGAGTACAACTTAAAAGAGATAAATACTAGTTATTAAATTGGTGATGGTTTCTAGAGGTAGGAAACATCTCAATAATTAAAGGATAGTTGACTCAGGAGAATAATGGAACATGAATGATTGAATAAAATGTTTTTGTCTATATGAAACTATCTTAGAAATACATGTGTATATGGTGAACAATCACATATTTAAGATCATTTTTTTAATACAATCAAATTAGAGATGCATGCTGGTATAGTTCAATCCATCCAAAGAGTAAACATTTTGAATGGAATGTGGAAGAACATATTGTCTACAGGAAAATAACATGGTATTTTGTACAATATTTTCATTTTGAAAGGAGTGATGGTAATTGTGACAGGAATGAATGGGGTCATAACACTAATGATGTTCTCAAAGAATCTATACATTATTATTGGTTAAATGTTTATGGAGACAGTGATAGTAGTTTCTTTTACTAATATGAAAAAATAATTGATTAAATCATGGAATTAGTATATTATCCAAATTTCCTAATGAGACCTAAGGATTCATTCAAGTAAGAAGATATTTCTATGATTAAAAATGTATATTTTCTATTTTTAGAACTTTTTTGGATAATGAACGAGGTGAATATGTTTAAATCATCTACAAATAAGATTAATGAGATCACAGAGTTTATCCATTAATATTTATAAGAGAATATGTTTTATCCCTTACAAGAGAAAGGTAATTTTTTTCATTCACTGATCATTATTCTAGAAGATGTTGGGTGTACCCAATATTTTATATGTTTGATGTTTTGGAGTCGTAATAAAATTCAAAACATGAAAGGAACATCAATATTGGAAGAGGATTAAAATTTTTGGGACTGATAATGGTAGACAATATATCATTGGGAAGTTTGATACATTTTATGATAAGGATTAAATAATAGATCGCTCATGGTGGCATAAATTCCTCAATATAATACATTGGAAGAGAATTTAAATAGAACATGGTCAAAAATAATAAGAGAGGTGTTTTATACTTCAAGAGTTTCCAAGATATTTTGGGATGAAGTTATGAAGACTTCTAGTTTTGTGATAAATTGGTATCCTTCAGTGGAGATTTATCTAAAGACAACAATGGAGATGTGAACATGTAAAATTGTTGTCTATTCTATATTATATAACGTTGGACGTAATATATATGAATATTTTAATGAAAAAGAATGATAAAAGTTTAATTTGATATATTATAAATGTATATTCTTGGGATATGATTATGGTGAAAGGGGTATTGTTTATTGGACCCTAATTCACCAAAAAGATTCAATATAAGGGATATTAATTTTTTATAATAGAATATTAAATTTAATATTTATGAAAAAAAGAAAAAATATGATATATAGACTTTCAAAATTGAGGTGTAAGATGAATCTAAAGAAAACATGTTTCCCCTTAGGAATTACTAGACCATGAGGATCAATTACTTATAGGGTCTGAACCTCAATGGTCACCATGATAAAAAAGGAAATAAATATAAAAAAACAATTTCACTGAGACCAATATTATTTGATAATTATTAATGGGGGATTGATAGTCATATTATTTTATAAATGTGACAAAGAGACCAAATGTATCCTAGTAGATTACTATGCTGTAGGAGGAACATGAATCCCAGTACAAGAATAAGGTTTGGGATTTCTATTAATTACATCATTGAAGGAATTGTATTAAAAATTAATGGGTCTTTAAAATGAAACATTATGGAAATGGAAAGGTGAAATGATATCATGTGATCCTAGGGGTTAGCGGATATTCTCAGAAGGAATGTATTTATTTCATTGAAATATTTTATCCTATTGTTAACTAATATCTATTATTGTTGTTATAATGATGTGATATATATATAATTTGCATCCAAAGTATCTGTACAAGAATAATTTTTTTCCATAGTGATCTTAATGTTGAAATGTATAAGATCCAACTATAAGGATTTTAGTAGAAGAAAAAGGGAGCATTGTTTCTAGGTTGAAATAATATTTATATGGTCACAAGAAGGTTCCACAAGGTTATAACAAGAGATTTATCTATATTATCTTGAGACATAGATGAAACAGAAATCATTCAGATCATCGTTTATATTCTATGGTTATGAATGGTAATTATTTTATCAATTTTAAATTGTATGTTGATGAAATATTTCTTATAGTTATCCAAAATGAAAACATCTTGGAGGTCAAGAATCAACTGGCCATAGAGATCAATATTTAGGACTTGGAATACTTAAATAGTATTCTTTGGATATATATTTTCCATGAAAAAATGGCAAGATTTCTGTATCACAAAATAATTACTTGAGGAGTGTATTGAAACACAAAATCTTGGATTATAGTATGAAAATATCAAACCCTAATCCTCTTAATTTCATGTTATCCTCTTTGATAAGTCCTAGAAGTGATATATAGAATATTAATATGTCCTGATTTTATTATGCATCTGTTGTGGGGAGTCTGATGTTTGATATGGTATGTAATAAACCATACATTTCACATGTAGTGGGATCAAATATTCGGCATACGGTGAATCTAAGATGATATCATTGGAACATATTGATGATGATCCAGAGATACTATAATGAGACAATATATTCTATATTTTGTTTTGGAGGACTGTATTTCACTTTTAGATGATATTTTCATTTAGGTTTATAGGTCTTTCTAACGAGAGGATATCCATTATATATTGTATGATAACTCTTGTTGGAGAAGTTTTGATATGGATTTAAAAGATACAGACAATTATCGTGTATCAATGAAAGAGGAAGAGTACAAGGTTTCTACATACGCTTGGATAGAGGATATTTGGATGAGAAGGTTATTAGAGTATAACATGTATAAATAGGATAAGGTTTCATTATTTTGTGACAATACTAGCTCCTTATACATTGTAATAAATATGTCCTTTCATCTCAAGTTGAATCACATATGGATACAATATCATTTTGATGAATATTTATTATAGGGTGTGTGAAAATGTAAAAAATTCACACAAGGGATAATTTTGAAGATTTCCTGGTGAGGGTTATTATATTAGATAAGTTCTACTAGTGCAGATCGTGGAGAGGTCTCAACAAGACATTAAGACCATGTTTGGAAGATAGAAAGGTTGTATGGAGATGTGGTTGGTTCCCAATATAATCTCCATATAAGAGATATATCATAACTTTTCTTCTATCCTTGAATGAAATATCCCCCTTTTACATTATAGTGGGAAGGTGGTCATAGTTTTATTGGGTGAACAAACCTTTCAGCCATCCAGATAAACAAAAGTGGAGTTGGACAGGGATCCCTTTCATATATAAAGGGATCATCCCTTCTATTATTAAATATTAAATTTAGTATTAATTCCATTTTTTTATTTTAGTGTGTGTTCTTTTGTAAGGAGGTTTCCTACACTAATTCATGAAATAAAATTAAATGGATATTATCCTTTTAATATTGAAATAAAGTCTATATTGTCTATCACCAATTGATATCCTTATATATTTTTTTTATTTTTATCCCACTTCTTTTGGGGCCTTTTCCATGTTTCACCAAGAGTTAATTTTCCACATTTTTACACAATATTTTTCCTTGGTTTTATAAATAAACCAGCGGTTTAATCAATTTTTTGTTACAACATAAATTATAATTCCTACATATAAAGGTTTCATTATAAATAACTTAGTCAAGGATGCCTTATATACTTTTAAATTGGATATTTCACTATATTTAAACAATCTCACCATATATATTGTTAGATACATTGCTATCAAATTGAAATGGCCTTATTTGGAAGCTTAAAGGGTTCCTCAATTTCCCCATATTCTTCCTTTCTATGATATAATACCATAAGAATTAAAATTATGGTAGGGGATTATATGGACATTAAATGATATTTTAAAGGTTCACAATGGTTTTTCTTCTTTTATTTTTTATATATTAGAATACTAGGTGGTGTGAAGACACATCTCCAGTTCTCCAAGGACCGCTACGATAATGGATGGTAAATTGATAGCTTAGGAAGATAATTGTTTTTGTTATAATGGTTGTGAATAATCCTGATTCTATGAGATTTGTTGGATTTACTCTTCTAGATCATTCTGATTCTTGATTTATTGGGAGTTAGTGATAAGTGTATTCCAAGCATACATTTTTAGTGTTTTAATATATTATTTTATGTATTATAATTAATAATATTTTCATTTTTGGAATTATTTGATATGTTTTACATTTTATTGATTGTTTGAATTATTATTTGGAAAATAAACAAAAAGTGGAAAATAATGGATCTAAAAGACTCGTCACGCTCTGATCTTCACTCATGGATAGACACTATATTTTTTCCAAAGGAAACAGAGCTAGAAATGAGAGAAGAACGATTAAATGTTGTGTAACACAATTATATTTCATGACATCATCAAGATAAATTCCACACTAAGGAAATTTCTTGAGAAACAATATGATTTAAATGGTATTTACACATCATGAGACCCAGTTACATATCATAAAATGAGTCAATGATCCCAATCTAAGAATGATATTCGTGCATGATTTGCACTGATTCAAAGGACATAGATGCAAAATCTGATCACATAAAACAATTTGAAACTATTCTACATGTCATGTATTATTTGATAAAAAAAATAAATAATGATATAATAGATCTATGATTAGTTTGGGAGTTTTGACCAAAACCCCTATAAATACAACATTTATTGTGCCTTGTAGGAGATTCTGGACGGAGCCTCAACAAGGGTCGCCTTCGTGGGATGTATACCATCATAAATCTTGATACATCACTGACTTTTATAGGAATGTTATAATTTAATATTCCTAACCCTCTCATGGTTAACATGAGTAGATGATTTCATTGTTTTTTGGAGGGCATGATGAATGGGTATTGGATGTATAATGTATTTTATTTTTGATTTTAGTTCTTGTTGGGATTTCAATTTGATTCAATATTTCTATCTATTTCTTGATTATTATTACATGACCACTATTAGTGGATTGAGGAATGGGTTTAATTTCATTCTTTATTTGATAATGACCATTTCCTAGATTGATTGAATTAATTTATTTAACTTGTGATATAAGGTTAGACTTCCACCATGATCGTTGTGTTTGTTTCATTCTTATGTTTAAATAATGTTTTTGGTTAACCATCCATTGCAATAAAAATTATTTGACAAAGAGAGGAGTG
Organism: Viscum album; assembly: GCA_963277665.1. Taxonomy (NCBI): domain Eukaryota; kingdom Viridiplantae; phylum Streptophyta; class Magnoliopsida; order Santalales; family Viscaceae; genus Viscum; species Viscum album. Next base: position 1,067,569,369 of record OY728121.1, on the reverse strand, counting down.
TTTGTGATGGAGTCTTTTATCATGACCATTGGAATCGTGAAGAACTAATTCTGATAACTGCATAATTTTAATTTAATTATTTTGTTCCTTATCATCCCATGAACTGAGATTCATTGATTCCCAACACCCTTTTTATATTTTCATCACTCAAATTATTCACTAACTAACATGCACAATAGTTTTGATTTAATTTCTAAAATTAGTAATTAGTTTAGAATTATTTTATTTAGCAAATATTTTCTCCAACCATATATCATTGGGTTCGTCCTTAGACGTGCATATCCTATATTACCATGTAGTTTAGTGGTTCCTTTGTTTCATGTTTTTAAATTTTTTATTTTGTTAACCTCGAAGGAATTAATGATGCCTTAGGGATGTTAGTTAGCATAATTGTTCAGGGACCGGGTGTTGAACGTTACGTTGAAATAATATTTGTTTATGTGATTAAAAATCAAACTTGATGGGTCATAGTTTTTTATCTGTGTAGGTTCCACATATAAGGATAATTATTTTAACTTGTTATGAAATAAGTTTTTTGATGTCATCCCATCTTTTAGTTGATGACGCATGATAAAAGTTTTTCTAATGGAGTGCTTCCATAGACACTCTCTATGTGATTGAGGTATTTTAGTTCGATGAGGTGGTTATTTCATTTCATTTGTGATTTCATTGTCTGGAATCTTGCAGAGTCTAATAAAGAAAAATAAAAAATATATTTTGTTCTATGTTGTGACTATCAAAAAAATAAAATACACAAGAAAATGATCTTATTATTCTATCACATACTAACTATTCATTACACTATATGATTTATGCAATATCAGTGAATATAAAAGCCACTAATATAGTGTACTAGGACAAAAACCAACTAGACAATAGTTAAAAAGGAGTCCCAATAATACCACCACTCAAAAAACATAACGGATGTTCAACTTCATAGAGTACGGAATGATCATGAAGAAATGTTGTCTTATATATTAGTTTTTTATAAATATCACCTATTTATTACAAACGGTTAGAGAATGGGAAATACCAAGGTAAAAAGAATCATGAAAACCCCCATACGCATGAAGCTAGGGAGACTCAAACCAAGATCTCCTATTTTATATAGGTTGAGAGGGAACCCTTATTTAACCTATAATCCTAGTGAAACAAGGTCTAGTACATGACCATAAGTACAAATGGAACATGAGAAAAGACATGAACTGAAGCCAGAACAAACAACAATAGAACTACCCCTCTAAAAAACCTGCATCATAATAAGAATATAACCTACAATAATATCTTTATATTGAACCTGTTGATAAAAAAAGTGAAAATAGAAATAAAAATTCAATGTGAAAGCATTAAACATAGGTAATCTTCCACGTAAAACTATGTTAATTTAATAATAATATATCAAAGTATGATTTAAGGGATAAATAACATGATGTTTATAATGTAATTATTTCAACTAAAAAAATTCCCCAATTGATGATGGAATAGGAGGAAACCCAAATATTACAGATGAGTGGGAGACAGAACTAGTTTTTTCAAATATCACAATACATCATTTCCCCTTGAAAATTGTTAGACTAGGGATTGGATTTATTTTTTACAAGATATAACCCTAAATCATTATATTCTAGAGACATTACATAAAAATTAGAGCTGTGTAGAAAATTAAAACAATAATTAACTATGCATTTCATGTTTTTATTTTTTTTAATTAATATACAATGAGATCATATGGTTCAATTAAAAAATAGGAAAAATAAGTTTATATAATAAGAAATTTATATCATTGTAAATTTAAATAAATAAATAAATATATATATATATATATCTAATAGTGAAAAATATATAACAAGATAATACAATTGAGGAGAAACTTTTTCTGATAATCAACCCTCAACAACCGTCGATATTATATAGTGCATAAAACAAAGAATATTTTTTTGAATATGATGACTATGAATGTAATTTGGTGTAAGGAAATTAAAAAAAACCTTTAAAAATAGATAAAAAATTAATTCCTAAAAATAGTGGGGAGGTCAAAGACCCTTAGATGAAAAATGTGTCCACAATTTATCCGTGAGTAAATGATCTCTTGAGTATCAGATTTAGTAATAAAAATTTCATCTACATATACTAAAATAAAAACATTTATCTCTAAAAATATTAATTAATATGAAATTATTAGAAAATGTTTATGAAAAACCATGTTATTTTTTAAAAGTCCACAATTGATCAAATCGACCATACACTGCTTGTTTGAGACCATAAATAAAGAGATTAAGCTACTAAGTATAAGTGAACTATTTTTTATAAAAGGCTAGCGATTATTGTATATAAATATCTACTGGATAAAAATATATTAGGAACTAGATTATTAATATTCATTTGTTGAATCTAAAAACCATGCGAGATAGATATTGTAAAAAAGACCTGAACAATAACATTCATTAAATTCAGAATAATACTATCATTAAAACAAAACCCAATTTCTTTATGGAATTATTTTTCATCAAGTCCAATTTGATGTATATTATGAAATATATTTACGTTTTTATTTAATTTAATAACCCATTATAATTCAATAATAAGTTTTCCATTCAGGTAAATGATTAATAAAACCATATGTGATTATCAAGTAAACATGAAAACTCTTTACACACAACTTCAAACCACTATGGTTGATGTAGAAAATACATAAACAAGTGATTATCCATATAAGTAGTATGTAATTCATGATTAATAATAAAAACAACAGAATTTATGTTCATGGGATTGGAATTTTACCACCCTCGTTTTTAAGTAATTGTCTTTTTATTTTTCTATTTTAATTATATATAATCTTTTTTGTTTTCATTCAAGAGATTTGGAGGGTATTTTTAATGTTTTTGTTGGTTTTTTTGGAGGTGTATGATTTGATCATGGTTAGAATGAATTCCGAATCTGCAATAATAAATTGTGAAAATAAAATAGTGAGCATCGGTAAAGTGAATGGTTATTCACATAGTTTGAGAAAATCATGCATCTACCCAGTATAAATATTTCCATGATGGATATTTTGGTATAACATGGTTAATGAAGGGTTTTCCAAACAATGTGATCCAACTGTGCGAGGTATGGTTTCAGATAGTTTCTCATGCACAGTAAATTCATAATATGAAAAACCATTTTCCCAAAACATGCACTATGAAACATTAGATATGAAAATATTGGATCTAATATGATTTTTGTATTAAACTACCCAATTTAGCATAAATAGGATAGAACATAAAATATTATTCCTTTTAAGGCTATAAATATAATTATATTTCATCTGGGGGATAATCCCTAGTGTACCTAAGTGTGTTGATGGTAAGATTCCTTGTTAAGTGCATGTTATTGGCTTCTTTCCTTATATCTCTTCTTCTTCACTCTCTTTGAATCTTATATTTAATCAATTGGGGATAGATCTATGAAGTATTATGTTATCCATGATTATATATGATTGTTTCTATTAAGGGGAATTAGATATAAGGATATATATAGAAGATTCAAGCCAAATTATAGATGTTTTTGTGTTTTTCTCTGTTTTCACCAACGATTGAGAGGTGGGAGGATTCTCTTTCAACTCCTCTTGATTAAAACATTGATGTTTTGTTTCAAATTGATTTAATTTCACGAATTATTTTTGAAACCCCTTTTATGATTTGATAGAATCCTCTTTAGTGATGTTTTCGTTGAAATTGTGGAAATTAGTCTATTTTGTGGAATGTTAATATCGTTTACGATTTCAAAATAATTTTTTTAAATTTATTTTTTGGTTTCAATTCAAGAAAAACAGTTATAGAATTTATTTCAATAAATCATTTTTTTTTATTATAATGGATTGGATGGGGTTTTAGAATACCAGGTTCGTGTGAGTTCATGCCATATATGTGTCACTAAATAAGGCTAATGTACCATAGGGTTTTAAGATACATGACCCCAAATAAGGGCTGTGTTCCATTGGGAAATAAGGAGATTGGTAACTATGTGATGAGATGGTGGATTTCGGAGTTACCACTCATGAGTATTTATTTATCACATGGGACTTCATGTGTGAGTGTTTATTGAATCACAGAATGGGTATTCAAAGTAAGATGATGAATGTTTTAATGGATTGGTTAATTTCATTCCATTGAAATTGTTTTGGTTTGAAAAAAAAATTTCTTTTGAGATAATTAAATTAAATTTATATGAAACTATTTTAAATTTTTTTTCTAAAATGATTTATCATAGTGTCATGAATTGAGAATTCATTGAAGAAATCCTGGAGAGTTTTATACTCATCCCATGTTTTGGAACAATGGTGAATTTTTAGGAGTTATATATATAGAAATTGGTAAATACAAGGTATCAAAGTTCATTAATGATTCATTGTGATACAGTAGGAATGAATTGTTGAGTTGGATCTTAGAGAAAGTTAGGAGTTGTTTAGTTATTGTCTTTGGTGTCTTTTTTTTTTGTTTTGATTTCCTCTTTGTACTCAGATATATTTTTGTTTTGGTTATAATTTTAGGTGTATTTACTTATACTCATGAATAATATAGTTGTTTGATTTGATTTTTCATGTGGTTTTGTTATTCAATATTGAGTGGAATGTTATCCCCCAACTGTTTATGAGGCCCTTGGAATTTATTTCAAGCCATTATTGTCTTGGGGATGTTACCTATGTCCTAGTAACTAACACCCACCACATCCCAAGATAATGGGTGAGGGGAGGTATGCTACAAATGGTATCAGAGTGTTTGATCATAGATTTGGAAAATCATTATTCATTATTCCTCATGTTGGTTTTGTAGCAGTGAGATAAGTTCATCAAAACATGAAAACTATGGCATAAAAAGGTGTATAAAACCTATTTATGATGAACTTCATGTTACCAAGGAGTTTCGGTACCTAAGTCTTCTGAGACAATCATAAGAGTTGATAGCTCATCTTCATGGGTTTATCTAATGATAAGAACATGGAATTAATTGATAGAAATGAATTCCCACTATGTGCGAATAATTTATATTGATTAATTATTTTAAAATTGGTGAAAAATTGTTGATTTTTGAAAATAGTTGGAAGTGGTTTTATTTTCAAATAGAATTTGATAATTTTGAAAAAAAATATAAAACTGAAAATTAATTAATTTTTTGAAATCCTTGTTATGAAAAATGTGATGTGGTAAATTTAAAATTTACAAGCCTTCAATTTTCATATTGTGATATTAAAGGGATTTTAATTTTTGTAATCAAAAATGTCACAGAATATGTGTCATTGAAACCAACTACAAGAACCTATTGAGAATTTGGTTTCACCAGAGTGACATGTAAACCAATTTTGGTCTAATTTAGGGTCTAGGATATTAAATACATTGATAGAGGTGACAAAAGATGAACCATGGCTAGTGGATCATTCAGTTATGTTTCGAAAGAAGAACCTACCCATCCTATAGGGTGATTGGGAACTAAAAAAAGTAGAAGTGTGTATAAAAATGGTTAATTGAATCACTACACTCTATGGCACCCAAGATGAGCTAATGGTGTAGTTGAAAATATATATTCTAGAAGTTCTAGCATTCTAGTGGTGGGATTTAACAGTTCTGACTAAATTAGATCATGGAATGACATGGGATGATTTTAAAGATTTTTTTAAAAAAATTATATCCTCACACATTAAAAATTGTAAGAATAATAGAATTATTTAGTTTAAATAAACTGATAATTTTAATAATAGAGTATGTGGATGAATTTATCTATTTAGTTCTCTTTACACAAGATTTCGATATAAGTTCATCCTTGAAAGAAATTTTTTTTTCATTGGCGTTGCGGCTAGATATTTGCTCCAATTTTTTAGTTATTTTTATAATGAATTAAAGGATATTTTCAACAGAGTGGGAGGGAAAGAAAGGGAAATATCAGGTAATATTTTTAGAGGAAGAATATTGATTCCATTAGAAATTACTATAAAATCTAACACTGAGAATAATCGGTAGAGGGACACCTATTTCCAAGGTGGGGGTATGACTCAAAATAAAATAGCAGGATCAGGGAATCTTCCTCCTAAACCATTGAGTATGCTTCAATGATTTCGTTTTGGTTCTTTTAATCATACTAAATTATATTTTATGGCCCCACCTAGAGCATGTCACAATTGAAACTAGATTGCAAATCTTCAATGATATTGTCATAGTTCTCTCTAGTCGGGTACTAGAGACAAATCTATCGCTTCTCAAGCCTCATATTCATCGATGAGGTGAGTGTAGTATATTATAACTCATCAGCAAAACTGGGAAATCCATGATTATTCATGGAATACCATGAATCCCCAACAAGTGAAATCACTATAGGTTAATAAAAGGAAAATTGAAGTGACTAAATAATTATACGGTGTTATGGAAATGATTATTGAGGATCAATGTTTACCTTCAATAGTGAGCAGAATGATTCATTTGAATTCTTTCTTTATAAAACATTTGTTCAATAATACCATGTCCCACTCATTAATTTCTTCACATTTTGTTAGTATGGATGGTTTGCATGTTGATGTGATGACTTCTATTTTGAAACATCAAACCCCTCTTGGCCAAAGAGTTTATTAAGACATTATGGGAAAAGATTTTTATATTACTATCAATGGGGATGAATTGATTTTGGATTTCTCTATTCGTGAGATAAATGTATATAAATTAATCATGAGTATGGATTGGTTGAAAATATTCATATTTCACATTGACTATTATACCCAAATGATCATTTTTACAACTGATGAGGGCCTTGATCATTTATTTTGAGGAGATCAAAATGTAATAGAAAGTGGAGAATGATTGATGTCACAAGTGGCTACAACTCTCCTATGACAGTTGGATGATTTGTATTTAGAATCTACATGTATTATTGGGAATAGAGGTTTTCCAAAAAATTATTGATCAGTTTGCTAATGTTTTTCCTAATAATTTTTTAAGATTCTCACTGATAAGATCAGTGGATTCTACAAATGATCACTTACCAAGAACTAATCCAATATCATTTCCATCTTATTAGTTGTAAACAATAGAATTATGGAAATTGAAATTCTAGCTAGAAGTGTTGGAGAGAAATGGGTTTATTTTTTCATGTAGGTCCTCATGGTCTTCACTAGTTTCATTTGCGAATAAGGTGTACAAAATATAAGGATTTGTGTGTATTATTTTATGCATAATTATGTTTTTATAATGAATTGAAATCATCTTCGATGTATTGATGAATTTTTTGATCAATTAAGTGGGAGCCTAGTGGGTCTTTAAAATTGACTCATGTTCAGGATATCAATGACTATGGGTTCATAAGAATGATGTCATGAATAAAACTTGTAAAAGTATATATATAAATTACAAGTATATGGTTCTGAATTTTATTCATAATGGAATAACTATATTTATGGAATTGATGAATTAGATATTTCAATAGTATATGGATTATTTTTGTGGTGGATTATGTAGATGACTATCTTGTGTATTAAAGGACAATTTTTTAACATGATAAGTACATATCAAAAGTGTAGGGTATCTTTCAAGAACATCATAAAAATGAAAAACAATAAAAGTGTGTTTTTTTTAGAAAATAGGTTTGTTTACATTGTCATGATATCTTGTAAAAACATGTTTTTGTTGATCTAGAAAAACTAGAGGCTGTGATATCTTATCACCCACCATGGATTGTTTAAAAAAAAAGGTTGTTTCCTTATACCAGATGGTTATTACTGATGTTTTATTTGAGATTTTTATGATTATTGCCACCAATGAAATCTTTGACAATGAAACATATTCTATTCCAATAGAAAGATTAATATAAAAACTCCATTCAAGTGTTTAATGTTTTACTTACATTATCAATGATCACGATATTTCCAAAATCAATACATGGCTAGGTGGTGTATTGTGATTCTTTATGATCAAGGTTGGGGTGTGTTCTCATTCAAGGGGATCATGTTGTTTCTTATGACTCACGATAGTTATGGTTTCATGAGAACTACCTAACACATGATTTGGAAAAATATATTGTGATCCATACTTTGAATACATGGCATCATTACCTCTTTTCAGATAAATTTAAGATGTTTAAGGATCATAAGAGATTGAATGAAATTTTATATCAAAGATATTTGAATCTAAGTCAAATATTATGGATGGAGTATCATCAAATTTTTTATTTTGACTTCATGTATACACTGGGTAATGTATATTTGATAGTGGTTCCATTGAGAATAAATTTATACAATAAGATGGAAAACAAAGATTAATATCAATGGAAGCTAATATGAGTTATAGTCAAAGAGATCATGGATATTGAAGACTGAGGTTATTTTATGGTTTTCATTCCAAAAATATTTTTGTTCCTGATTCGGTTGAAAATGATAAATTGGCACAAATATATGATTTTGAATGTGTTGTTTTCATGTAAAAACTCAATGTTGGGGAGTCAATTGAGGGATTTTATCTTGAAGAAAATAATAGTTTTTTTGGTTTCAAGATTGTATGGTCATAAAATTACCTTATCATTAAAAAAATCATTCATGTTTTCAACTGTTTGAGATGTTATGTCCATGAATTGACCCAATAGTTTGTAAATAAAATATCTCCTATGATTTAACTAAATGTATTACTATGTAATATGGTTATAGAAAAAACATGAAAATATTTGGTTTTATATATCTAATCAAATTTAAATGACACTTAAGAATCATGACTATTGGTAATATATGCATTGAACAATGATAACATGATTAGTATAAATATAGGGTTCTAACAATGACAATTGACACAGACAAATGAAGTAATGGCCTCAACCAGTTTGAGTGTACCCTAATAAGCCCATTTATTAGTGAATTTGAGGGAAATAACACCAATATGATTTGATCTTTATCAAACCCAAGCTGAGGTCCAATAACATAATCACGAGTGAAACTGTTTATGGGAGAAGACCAAACTAATCATGATCATGTCCCAAACCATGTACACCAAACCACCCCATGAATGTATCATCCCCACACACCTTACTATTAGGGAATATTATTGTGTATTAATGGGATTTATATCAATACCCTATAAATATGAGTATATAATTTTTTTTTGTAGAATAATAAACATATTTTCATCCTATTTTAGTTACATAATATAAAATTTTTTTATAATAAAACAAAAACAGTATTTCTAGTTAATATTAATACTAAACTAAGGAATTTATTTTGATTAATTAATGGATTTTAAAAATGAATATTATTTTAATAAAATGTTATTATTAAATATTTTTTATCAAATATAAATGATCATATAATTTTTATGAAGTCAAGTTTATATTTTAGAAGGATTGGAAAACTATTATTTTTTTTAAAAAACCCAGTATTTCTCAATAAATGTCAATTTATAATTTTAATGTGAATATAAATATATATTGAAAATTATTTTTAAAAAATTAATATTACTTTTGGAAACATAACATAGAAATTATACAAGGGTGATTTTTCATAATTTAATGTGACAGTCCCACAATATTCAGGTAAAAATAAAATGTTTTATAAATATAAAGTGTGTATTATTACATCATAATGAAAAAAAAGTAATCTAAAAACACTATAAATATTATCCATGACCAAATATATTATATCCCTTTAAAATGATTTTAGTTTATGTTTTTTTATTTTATAATTCCTCCAGAACCATTAATATATTTGATGTTTTTAAAATCATTTTGTTAAGATTATAACTCACTTCCACACAATAAAGGGATCTATTTTATTTTTTTCGGCTCATGGTACTATTTAAAAATAAAAAAAATCCAATTTGTAAGAAATTATTGGAAAAACAATGGTATGGTTTTTGTTTTGGGTTATTTAATTACATAGATTACAAAACCTATATCTGTGAAATGATAAATAATTACCCACTAATTTTAAATTTAAACCCACCAACAATCCCATTTTTATTCACTAAAAATACTTGGATCTCATACTAACTCTTCTCTTACCTCTTTATATTCTACCCAATGTGCCCCCATGATCTCAACATGATCCTCCCACGAATTTGGAATTACATACTCACGTAAGGGATCCTTACATTCTCATCTTAATTTAGGATTCTTTATTATTTTTTTATATCAATTACCAAGTCCTAATGTTGGGAAATGTTATTCCATGTCCCTATTAATTTCCATTTTATATAAAAATTTGGATATACCCCTTTCTATGAAATCAACCAATTTTTTTAATTTCTAAGTGATAATTTCATTCTGTTGAAATTTCACTATGGTTTTCCATGACAAAATATGTGTATTGAATACAATACCAACATACCATCAATGGTGTTCAACTTTATAAACATATAGTTACGTTATTAGGGACTTACATATATTTATTCTACACTCCATGATCATGGAATTTAAATAATGGAAAAAATAATTTCATGTTTTATAATATATGTGGCACACATAAGCAGGAGAATGAGTTGAAATTGAGAGGTGCGACTATAATTATATAACACTCCAATTCATAAGGTAATTTTTCATCTCATAAGCTTCCATGTTGGTATAGGGAGTGAACCTAATTCATTTATGGGAATTTTTCTATCATGATGTCCTAGAATTTATCATTGGCCTATATTTATAATGCAACGTTTGATGTTGTTCCTACATTTCCAATGTTTTCATTATGTTATAATGTTATATCTTGTCTTATTGTTAATTTTTATTATTATCACCCCTTTTATGTCCCATTTATACACCTATCATCTAACATTCATTACCTTCATCATGTTATTTTATTTTTATTCAATTAGTGGGATTTATGTGTCACTATTTTCTTATGTATGTCCATAGGTTATCCCATTCAGTTTAAAGTATGAGACTATTAAGGAAGTTTTTAATAATGATGGTGTACTTCCTATATTGTGTTTTTATGTAATGTAACTAATTACAAAAGACAATTTACTTATCAATATTTCTGGTTGTAATATGTTTAACTTTATGTACTAAATCATTATTTAATGTGTTATAAAGTGAATCATTTTAAAATTGGTATCAAATTAAATGTTTTATTATTTTTGAGATTATGTTTAGAAAACTATAGAGAAGGAGTTAGGGATATGTATTTTTATAATATTAAATTCCTAAATTTTGTTAATTATAGAGTAAATGTTTTTTTAAGAAAATAAATCCATTTATGTATTCTACATGTGTATTTGGATATGGAACATATGTACATAGGGGTAAATCATGAATACACCATGTTGAGCTAGACTCGATTGGGAATTGGTGCAGAATAATTGGCCTTTCTGCACACCTTGTTTGACACTACTAATACATTTGAATTGGTAAATTCAAAATTGTATTACAAACCAATATGAATGGAAAAAAATCCCATAGGTGTATATGTTATGAAATTCATCATGGATAACATAAATTGAAGAGTATAAATTCATAAGTAAAAAAATAATTTCAATTTATATGTTATTCCTTTAATTTCACTGGATATAATTCTATGTGATTAATCTATTAAAAATAATGATCCTAATTTTTACATTATTTTATACAATGGATGCAAATCAGAGGATTTGGGTAATCAATAAATGTGATATGAAATATGATGAATTCTCTAATGATATGCCCAGCCTGATGGGAATAATAATAACGAATTTTATGAAAATACACTCTCATATCATGATCTGAATAAAAACTAGGATTCAGAGGAGAACCCAAATCCCATTAATAAATAATAAGCTATAATTCAAATCATTATTTGACAAATTACCCTGAATTTCAATGGATCATATCAACCCTTAATCATGAAACAAAGGATCAAATCAATTTATAAGATCCTCTCCATCCTTTATTGTTACGAGAATGGCATGTTTTTTGTACACTTCTATCACATGGATGAAGAAGCTGACCAGTGGTGGTAATTGACAAAAATTATGGATCTTGAGGAATGGATCTACGTGATTGTGTAAGAGGAAATATAGAAAATGTTTTTTATAAATATTTTCCTCCCAAATTTTTTTATAAAATAAAAAGGGATTTCATTTCCCTCAAGTAAAAAATAAATGAATTTATTGGGGTTTTCGAGGGAAACGTCAAAAAATTTACATGATACACCTCCGGATAAATAGTACCCCCAAATTAAAGGATGAATGCTTCATTTGTTGGATAAATCCTAGTCTATGAAAAGCCCTAGTGATATGAGACTTTGAACGATATGGGAATTTTTTTTGATGAACCCTCAATTTCCAAATAGAGATTTATGAATCTCGAGTGTATCATAGGGATAAGAAGTTGAATGTGAAATTTAATTCTAGAGGTATGATGGATAAATATAATGGTTCCATGAAATTTCAAAATCCAACTTATCAATGGTGTGGGAGAATCACCCTATAAATTAACAAAGGGGTAAAGAGGAATTTATTTATGTGTCAACGGAAAGGGAACCTAGCTAGAGATTACGGAAAAATCTCACCAATGAAATGGAGGAAAGGAGTGCTACAATAAACCTTCAACACATTTTTTGTTACGTCAATTGCAAGGAACCATGGTACTTTTTTAAACAATTCACCAAACTGAGGGTTTTTTTAGGCAAAAAACAACCTCCAAGGAATTAATGGTGAGATTTTACCATCACAACCACTGAGGTGGATCCTAAAAATATATGTTTAATAGTACACTAGTTATTCATTCCTGATTAAAGAACATTATTGTTTATTTTGGTTATACACATTAATTCATATCATGATAGTTTAGTATAGCTATTCAATCAGTAGATAAAATAATAGATTAGATATTTGGATGAGAACAAAAAATGGGTAAATTATTTCATCCCATGTATCTAAATCCTCCAATATAAAATTTGTGGGTTGAAATTCCCATAGATTGTTTTCATAATACATTTGTTGGAATATTATAAAATTGTTAGTATGAATTAGATTTTCTGATATATAGATAAATTAAATTTCCGTGATAATGAAATCAATCTCTATATCATGAATCGACCCTAGATTATATAAAAGTGAAAGAATGAGGATGAGTTATCTTTAGCACCAAAATATCAAACATGGATATTATTTCCCTATGAGGTAGAGTATCCATCTCAAATTAATGAGTATAAGGAAATAATTTTCCATGAATACATTACCATTGTGAGGAAATACACTAATGTGTTTCCCGAAGAACTACAAGGTCTTACTCCTAGATGATATGTATAATTTTAAATTGAGATTATATATGGGGAGATACCATTATACAATAATCGGTATAGAATGGATATTTTAGATTATGAGGAACTGAATAAATAGCTATAGGAAATCTAGATAAAGGGTTCATACACAAATGGGTGTACCAATTCTTTAAATCAAGAAGAAGTATGGGTCAATATGAATTTTCATTTATTATCGTGAGAACAACAAGATCGCGATAAGGAAAAAGTATCCTTAATCACATATTGATGACTTGTTTGATCACCTACATGGAGAAAAATACTTCTTGAATGTGGATCTACATTTATGATATTACCATGATTGGGTTAATAAAGAGGATATCCCAAAGATGTATTTTTAAACAATGCATAGGCACTATGAGTTCATAGTAATGCCATTCAGACTCACTAATGTTCCGAAAATATAAATAGACAAGATGAATATTGTACTTAGTGATTACCGTTAATAAAATTTTGTAGCCTTTATATATGATATTATAATATACTCTAAAATAATTGAAGGGCATGAGGAGCATGTAATCACTATTATAAGGACCTTAAGAAAGGATAAACTTTATTCCCTATTCCAAAAATCTATGTTCTGGTTAAATGAAGTATCATTATAGGGGCATATCATCCAAATTAATGGTATATCGATGTTTACTTAAAAATAGACTAAATTAAAGGATGAATGAGGCCAAAATTTGTGATAGATACCCATAGTTTCCATGGATTAGCTTGGTACAATCGTTGATTTGTGAGGAATTTATCATGATTTTCAAAACCTCTAACCAGGCTAACACATATATGATTCAAGTCTACATGGAATAATGAATATGAATACATTTTCATGGAGTTTAAATGGAGACATATCACTACACCAGTTCTAACATTATCCAAAAGTGGAGAACCATTCATGGTTATCATTGTTTTTTTGAATAATGGATTGGGTTTTATGTTAATACAGAATGAAAAAGTCATAGCTTATTCTTCAAGGTAGTTGATAGTTCAAAAATAGTACCACACAATGAATGATCTCTATTTGGATATAGTGACCTTATATTTGAAAAATATGGTGTCATTTTATCTTTCAGGAGAAGTTTCAAATTTATATTGATGAAAGGATCCTCATGTATATATTCACATGGAATGAGATGAGTATGCACCAACAACTACGGTGAGAGATGATCATGACATTAAACTCCAAATTAATTACCATCCATGTAAAGAGAAGAATTTGGATGATTCTATATTTTTAAAATATATAGAAATATTCTAATTGATGTGAGTTTAGATGGATTATATCATCTTATATTTGGAATGAATGAACATGGGAATCATAAAGGAAGGAACCACATCAAACCTTTCACAAATGATTTATCAAACATCCATCATGATAGGATAAATAATTCTCAAATTAGAGATGTAGGAATCCAATAGAATTTGGGAAATATATTAAAAGGTATGTCCATTGAGTTCAATGATAATGAAGTAGGTGTTGTGATATTTGGGTCACGACTATGTGTACCTTGAAATCTGGAATTAATGGAGTTGTTGGATGATCCACATAGCTCGACCTACTCTATCCATTCTAGAAGCAGAAAGATTTATAAATAACTCTACGATCACTATTTTTGGGATAATATGAATTAGGTTGATATGGAATATACATTAATAAGTCTTGTATTTCAACATGTGAAGGTAGAAAGAATAAAATTTAAGGGTATGATGCAACCATTACCGATACCTACATGGAAATGGGATAACATCACCATGGATTTCATCACTGGTATTCCAATGAAATTAAGATGAAATAATGATATCTAGGATGTAGTGGATCTTCTTAAAATAGTGCACACATTATTTCTATTTCATATTATTTCTAACTTGATCAACATGAAAGGATATACTTTAGAGATGTGGTGAGGCTAAATGGAACTCCACTATCGATTGTATCTGATCAAGACCCAAAGTTTACATACATGTTATGGAAGAGTCTCCAACATGATATGAATATTGAGCTTAACTTTATCATGTATTATAATTATAATATTTATATACAATATGAGTGGACAAACCATATATTTTCAGACATGTTGAGAGCATTCTCAATTTGCATTAAAGGAAGAGGGGATAAACATCACCCCCTGGTTGAGTTCTCATAAAATAAAACTTTTGACTCTAGAAAAAAAATATCTCCATATGTATCCATTTTTTGAAGAGGTTCATAACTCATACATATTGGGATAATGTTTGGGAACATGAGTAGGTAGGTCCGAAAATTGTGGAAGAGGTTAAGACCATCCAACAACACATCAAGGCTTCTTGGAGTCGACGAAAAATATTTGATGATAATATTCGAGGAGACCATGATATTGATGATGGAAACAAATTATTCCTCCACATATCTCCATGTAATAATTTCAAAACATTTTCGAATAAGGGAAATCTCAGTCCATGATACATTACAGCCTTTGAGATCGTAGATCACATCGGAGCAGTGGCCTATCGACTAACACTCCAACCTAGAATATCTAAAGTACAAGATGTATTCCTTGTATCCATAATGAGGATGTACGTACTAGTACCCTCAAATTTACTCAATCTAGAGGTTGTACTATTGGATAATGACTATTAAAATGAAAATCAGACATTGATAATGTTAGATCAAAGGGATAACTTTCTACAAAATAAGGCAATGCACCCAGTCAAAGTGGCATAGAGAAAATAAAATATTGAAGCAGAAACATGGGAACTAGATGGAGTAATTAAAAATAATTACCCTCATCTATATTAGTATGTGAAATGGAAATTTTTATGGTGAAATTTCTAAAGGGGGGAAGATTGTAATGACCCAAACTTTTTTACGAAAATCCTACATGTGATTGAATTAAATTTCTTATAATGTAATATGGATCTATAAAATACATGAAATTTTTCTGTATTATTATATCCTATAGGATATAAATGACGACTAAGCATCATTACAATTGATAAAATATCCATTTAACAGTGATAAAATGATTATTATAAATATAGGTTTTTAACAAATCTAATTAACATAAACAAAGTAAGTGATGGCCTCAACCATTAAGATTTTACCCTATAAATCCCATTTATAGGATCTTATGGGGTAGGTAACATCATGTGTATTTTCTATTGACCAATCCTATACAGATATCCAATAAATTAGTCATTAGAGAAACCGTTTATAGGAGAAGTTCAAGCTCATCGAGGTCACAACCAAAACATTCTATTCCAAACCACCCCATGAAATACTTACCATATCACACCTTAATTATAGGGATTTTGATGGTGTAATAATGGGTAATATATCGACAACATAGAAATATTATTATGTATGTTAGTTATTATAGAGTAATGAATATGTTAGTACCCTATTATTTTTACTTTATATGTTATTTTTATTTTGCTATAAGAAAACACAGAGAGTTTTTTGGTAATATTTAAATTCAATTAAAAATTTTATTTTTAAGAATTATTGGATTTTTGAAATAAATAAAATTTTAATAAATTATTATTATTAAATAGATTTTATCAAATATAAATTATTACATAATTTTTATGATGTCAAATGTAATTTTTATAAGGGGTCGAAAACTGTTATTGTCAAAAAAACCCATCAATTCTCAATAAAAAATGATTCATGGTTTTCAAAGTGAAAATAAATATATTTAAAAAATTATTTAGATAAAAATAATATTATTTTTTGAATAAAAAATTTTAAATTATCAAATGGTTAATTTTTCATAATTTTTTATGATAGATGATTTTCTCTGTAAATATTAAATACCGTATAAATATACAATGTTTATTATGTAATAATAATGACAAAAAATTGATTTCATTAATACAATAAAAGGTATCAATGAACAAATATATGTTTTAAATTTAATATAATCTGGTTTTATGATTAATATTTCAATTTTATAATCCCTTTATGAATCCTCCAAAATTATTACTATATTTTACTGATTAAAAATTATTTCTTTAAGAGGGTGATTAAATTCCACCTAATCAAGGATATTATTTTATTAATTTATTCCATTTTGATTTTAAAATAATTGAAACCACTATCATTTTTACAAAACCTGGAGAAAAAACATAGAAAGGGTTGTGTTTTTTGTTATTTTATTATATAGAGTCAAATAACTATGTTTGAGGAATGATAATGGATTCCCCACTCATTTCAGGTATAAACCCACCCATTTTCCCATTTATCTTCACTAAAAATCATTCTATAATGTCCTTAATCTTCCGTAACATCTATAAAGTATTCCCAACGTTCCCCATGCTCCCAAGAAGCTCATCCCAAGCATTATTCATGACATACTCAAGTAAGAGATCCTCACTATCTCCTATTTATTCAAGAATCATTATTATCTTATGCCTTATATTACCAATTAATAATGTTTTTATATGTATTTTATTGTCCCTATTTCATCCAATTTAATTTCAAAATTATTATATAAGCCCTTTTTTTCTCATCAACAAAATTTATATATTTTAAAATGTTGTCATTATGCAGTTGAAATTTAACCATGATTTTCCTTTCCAAAAAACTTGTGTAGTGAAGACCATACCCTTTCCTATTAAAAGTTTAAACCATTATACTGTTATACTTATTTTATTGGGGAGTCAAATTTATTTAATCCACACACCCCTGTCATGGAATAAAAATTTATGAAAATTTATTTATCTGTTTATTATCTATGTGGTACCCTTAAGCGTGAGAATGAAATGAAAGTAACGGGTTCAGCCGAAATTATTTAATGCTCCAATTAATTGGGAAATGTTTAGTCTCATTTGAAATAATTTTTGGATAAGAGTGAACCTTATTTCTTTATGGGACTTTTTCGATCATGATTTCATAGCAGTTATCCTTGACCTATATTTGTGATGCAATGTTTTAATTTGATTCCACATTTCCCATTTTTCCTTTATGTTACCAAGATATATCATGTCATGTTGTTCTGGTTTATGATTCTCACCCCTTTTATTCACCATTTATATTACTATTTGAAAACATATATTACATTATTCATGATATTTGATGTTTATTCCCTTACTGGGATTTATAATTCACCCCTTTCATATGTACGTCACCAGGGTATCCCATGCTATTTTAAGTACAAGATTGTTATGGATGTTTTTAATAAAGATGGTGTATTTCATGTTTTAAGTTGTTTTGAAATTTACAAAATACATAAATACACTTAAGTTATCTATATTTTTTAGTTTTATTACGTATAATTGTAAGAATTAAATCAAGAATTAACGTGTCATAAAGATAAATATTTTCATAATACATCATAGAATAAAAAATATGTATAATGCACTATAGAACAATTTTGTGGGAAGACATGAAATGAATAGTTGATGATTTTGTTGAGTTGTCTCGCCTATCAGTAATTAAATTGCATTGTAGAAGTGACTAGTGGGTATTTGGAAGTCTTTATACATTCCCATATAGAAATGTGAGTATATATCCACAGATTTGGTGGTAGGACTCGCATGGATGGTTCAGAGACATGATGACATATGGGTAATTATAGATCAACTCAAGAAGTTCTCTCATTTTATCCCTATTCATGAATCTCCTAAGGTGTAGGAATTTTAAGATATCTTTATTTGGGAATTTTTAAAGAGGGATAGTTTTACAGTCTCGATTGTATCTTAAAGAGACCCAATGTTTAATTCTCATTTTTAAAGTCCCTACAGCATTCCATTGGTACTCATTTGACTATGGGTATGGATTATCATCCCCAAATCTATATAAAATGACATAATATGATCCAAATGTTGTATGGAATTATCCAGGATTGTGAAATATAATTTATTGGATCATGGGAGGAGAACATACAATTAGAAGAATTTTAATATAGCAACAACTACCATACCTCAATACATATTGATTGTAATGAAGAATTGTATGGTTTTCCTTGTCATTTTCCACTTTTTTTGTCGAAATAGCTTAGGCATAAATGTTTGGACCAAACCCTTTAAATGATATAATAGTATATATTCATTTTATTATAAATAGAATGGATATGGCTCAGCGACATTAGAAATCCTATGCATATCATCATCGATGACCATTGTCATTCAAGGTGAGGGATACTATGTTCTTGATAATCTACACAATGATTAGAAATATTAATTTTTTTTTGATAATGTAATGTTATCATCTCAACTCATATTAAATTTTGAGATATTTTAATTGGTAGTGGGGTAGAATAAGAGGTGAATTTTCCACCAAGGTTTAGTTCAGTTCCTAATGTGTTTCATGTATCTCAATTTAATAAATTCTGACCAAATACTAATAATAAAAATCATTATTATCACATAGACCTAGAAAAAAATGCTATGTTAATTCATGTACGAGTGCATATTTTTGATATTGAAGAGATCTAATTTCATGGGAAAATCATAGGCCATGTGCAGGGTTTATGGAAACATGGTCGGGTTCAAGAAGAAACATGGGATCATGAAAACTAAATGTTGAAGCAGTTACCTAAACTCTTTCAGGAAAATAATGGGTTTCTACTTTCCAGAGATTGAAAGGGCAGTGGACGGGATAATTTAGTGCACCCAATTTCTAGTACATGATCATTTATTTATTTATTATAACTATATATAAGGTTTGGGTTATATTTAGTAAGATTTGAGGATATTTGGAATGATTTTGAGGTAGTTATAAAGGTGCATAGTTTGATAATGGTTAGTAGAAACTGCTCCTAGAAATCATTCAATTGAAATAGTGGGAACCAGGTAGGCACACACTTAGGAACATAGATTGGAGAAAACATATATATTTCTAGGAAAAACCACTCAATTTCGTAAAGTGGTTAATATAATGTTTGGGAATGGTTTTCCAATTCGTGCATGCCAGCCACGCGAGGTGTAGTTTAAGGAAGTTGATCATGCATGGTTGGAACAACATTTTCATACCTAGGTTCCCTAATCATGAATCATAAAAAATTAGATCCGAAAAATGGGATCTACTTTGATTTACCTCCAAAACCACTCTTTTTCCCCTAAACAGGACATAACATGAATTCCTTTTCATCCCAAGTATTTGGAGGCAATTTCTTTTGATCTAGGATGGATTCCTAAGTGAATGTACATGTTTTGGATTCTATATTCCTTGTTATGTTCCACTTCATGATCATTTTCCTAAGATATCTTCTTCTTCAATATCTTATAATCTTATATCTAATCCATTAGGGATATATCAATGATGTGTGAAGTCAATAATGTCAGGATATTAGTGTTTTTATTGAATGGAATTTGATATATGGACTAATTTAATAGTTTCAAGATAGATTTTTGAAGTTTTTGTGTCATTATTCATTTTCAAGAGTCTTTGAGTGGTAGATGTATTCTCTCTCAACTTTACTTTATTATAAATTGATGGATTGGGGTATAGATGATTGAATTTCATGAAATTGTTGTGATAAATCTTATTTGATTTGATAGAAGCCACTTTTCTGATGTTTTCATGGAAATTATGTAAATTATTTTATCTTGTGTAATGTAGATTTGGTTAGTGATTTTAAAATGATGGTTTTAAATTTATTGTTTAGTTTTAATGCATGTAAAATTATTATATAACTATTTTAAATAATAAATATTTTATTTAAATGGGTTGTAATTTTTTTGTCATACATGGTTATTGTGAGTTTATTCTTTCAATGTGGCACTATATAAGAGGCATGTTCCATTTGGTAACTAGAAACATGACCCCAGATAAGGGGTGTATTCCAATGGGGCACAAGGAGATTGGGAACCTAGTGATGACTTGGTGAATGGATGAGAGATTGCTCATGAGTGTGTATCTATCAGGTTTCTATGTATGTTTGAGTGTGTGTGGAATCATAGAATGGGTTTTTGAAGTAAGATAGGAACTCTTTTAAAGGATTTTTTCAATTCCTTTCATTGAAAATATTTTTTTTGAAAACTATTTTGGGATATGATATAAAAATCATAAAATTGTTTGACACTATTTTATATAAATATGTTTAAAAGTTATATACCAGAGTTGTGGCTAGGAATTCATTAGGTAAATCCTATTTAGTTTTATAGTCACCCCATTATTGGGGATTTTGGTTCATTTGGAGATGTTATCTATCAAGACACAGGTAATGGAAAGGTATCTCGGTTCATTAGTGATGCATCATGATACCCTAGGAAAAACTTTTTGAGTTAGACCATAGAACTAGTCTGGATTTGATGAGTTATTGTGTTTGGTGTCTTTGAATTTTTTTTGTCCCCTCTTTTTAATCTAATATAGTTTTGTACTCTATGTATTATTTCGTTATACTTATTCATCATATAGTGGTTTGTTTGGATTTATCTTATGGTTCGATACAATAATATTTCAATGGGAAATCATCTCCAAACTATTTATGAGTCCCATGGAATTTATTTTCATCCATTTATGTATTGGTAATGACATGTAAGGCCTATTATCACACACCTATCTCTTCCCTATCCAATGGATGAGGGGAGGGATGTTACATTCATTATGAAAAATATAATAATTTAAACATAAAAAAAACTATTCGGGAACATATTTATTGGTATCTACATAAGGTACATTGGAAATGGTATAAACTCAACAAATAAATTTGGAGTAGTGAGAGAGTGATTGGGTTTATGATTGGTCAATGTATGAGATAATTTAGACGATGAACAGGTGGAGAAATCAGAAGGTCAAAATACCTAATTATTAGATTAGGAACCCCCAAAAATAGATTATTTAGGGATGGATATTGAGTAACACATTATAAGATAAAATTTAGTATACTGATAACCAGTTTTCTTAAAAATTTATTGATAAATACATAAAATAAAAATATAAAAATTGATTATATAATTCATCAATGAAATCATGAAATAAAATAAATACTATAAGGACCTGACCCTAGTTTCCCATAACTAGTGCCTTATTTGATTACATTGGCATAGAAAGAAGGAATATGCATCCTGATAGACCTAATATTTTAGTATTGTTGGAAACAAGATACATACATAAGTTAAACATTACAACATGAAAAGAAATAAAACATAGAAACTCCTTAGACAACATCCATAACTCTTAGGTTATTTCAGCACGTCATTCATAATAAAAAAATTCATGTTCTGAAAAAATGAAACATAAGAAAGGGGGGATATCAAATTCTCAGTATGAGTAAGCAATATAGCGGTAAATATTTAAACATTAGTCAAGTTGAATAACTAAAAACATTTGGATTTAATAAAAACATGAACAATTTATGGAAGGAATAAGAGTTGAGTAAGTAATTCCATACTAAAACATGATCATGGGTGTTGTACTAGTATAATAACCACATGAAAAATCAATTATATTTTTATAATGAGGGAATGAATAATGCGGGAAATCATGAGCATACCGTCAAGGCCTTATGCCAAGACAATAAACAATCATTTTGTCAAGGCCTTGTGCCATGACCGTAGTTTGTCTAATGAGACCTACCAATGCACCGAGGGGCTATAATGGGCCCCACCCAAAACTTACTATGTCCAATACACTACAAGTATTAATGGGGATAAACATAAACACCATATACATTCATATTGAAATTAATATATGAAATTTAAATAACTTTTAACGAACATTAAGCATAATCACTTACTATCCAGAGTAAATTGTTGAATGGTTTTAAGATAGAAGTTCCATAGCCAAACTAATTATAAAAAATTAAATTAAATATTCTATATTATTCAATGAAATATTAATCCACATAATAAATAATTATCAACAATAGTTTTGAAATAGATGAAGATACTCTTATAAAATCTTTGTGTAATTCCTGAGATAAATACTCTTTTACTTTGAAAAGAAGGGTTCATTTGAAAAAATATGAGTATAAAACAACAAGTTAAGTAAGATATTATTTTCATGATAAAATTTGTTATTTTATAAAGAAAATGGTTTCTAAAAAAAATACTATATTGTGCCCTTTAAAATAGGTAAGAATTTGAGAACTTTCCTTGAATCGAGCTTGTATTTCGAAAACAATTTTTATAGTTCCTTTTAAAAGATGTAACTATAAATTAAATATGGCAGTATTATGGTTGGAAAACATATTTAAAACACAAAAACAGAATATATTTGGAGTACATAATCATAATTAAGAATATCATTACGGTAAATAGACCATAAAAATAACCCGAATGATAATGGAGGTTCGGGTGGGAAAAACCCTTACCTTACGTCTGAATGGGTTCCTCTCTTGACCATAAGGTAATATAATCTGAAATTAGAAAAATTAATAAAATATTACTGAATCTATTATGCATTTATTTATTTTATCATAATTCTGTTTAGTTCATTTATGCCCTTATAGATATGTTATAATATTGAATTTCGTCCTTCCGGAATGTTTGTTTTATTGATTTTTACAATCAATTCACTTGTTTTTAAGTAATAGAGTTCATGTGGAAAAGATGTAAATATATAGAATTAAAATTAAATATTATTTATGAACATAAATATGGTTTAATGTTCATTTATATCATTTTTTTACATGGAAATAGAATGAATGATTAGATAAATTATTAATGGCATTCACTAAGATTAATTATGCGGTATTTTGATTATTAAGAACTAGTTTGGGAGTATGATTTAATAATATGTACATATAATTGGTTATGAATATTAAATAGGTTATAATACATATATTATAGTCAGTTTCAGACATAATAATGGTTTCATGACAAGTAATTAAGGATAAATTGAAGAATGAAACTTCATCGTCCACGATGGTTATAAATTGGAACCTCGTGAACGTTGATTTCGTTTATAAAATAAAAAGGGAGTGAGTATGAATATTGATGATTATTCTTCCATTAACATGATATAATTCTTGTATATAGATTTTATTGGGGTTATAATGGTCATTTGGATAGAGGAGGTGCAGATAGGATAAAAAAAAGAAGATAAATTGAAATGAAACTAAATAAAAAAGAAAGGTGTTTTACCTCTTTAAATAACCTCCTTGAGAACATCCTTAGGGGAAGGGGTTTTGGTCTTTTGGAAAGGATGGGGGCTTATTTTATGTGGGGAGTGACTAGGTAAGGGTAATTGAGTAGATAAATGGGGATATTCAAAGATTATAAGATTGAAGAGAAGAGGGAGTAAGGGGGGTTTTATAGGGAAGAGAGGGGTAAATTTTGAATATTTGATTCATTATTTTTTGATTTCCATCAAGAAAACCAATAATGTTGTTTCATGTGACCCAAAAATAGTAATAAGTGCATGTTATTTCGAACCAATTGTCCTTACATCACTTATGATTTCATAAATAGTTTATTTAACTGATAAATTGAATATACAATATTTTACCATATTTCACTATTCATTAAAAATTCAGGATTTTCAGAAAAATCCCAAAAATTTACCCCTACCATTTTCTGATGTGTAGAATTCCAAAATAACATCTATTTACAAAAATAATTTTATAATTATTATTAATTAAGTTTTTAAATAAAATCATACTTAATTCAAAATATAAAAATTTTAATGGTATAATTACTTTTATATCACATTGAAAAATTAATTAAGATCTCATTATAATATTACATTAACAAAATAAAATAATATCGTTATTTACTATTCATAAGGGTCATATTACTATTCATATTACTATTTATAGGGTTATTTTACTATTCAACAAAAATCATGTTTTTTCAATCAAACTCCAAATACATTACTGATCAAAACCTTAGATGAACATTTTTCTAAATTCAAAAAATTGAAGAGGAAAAGTTGTTTTTAATGACTTTATTATAAAATGTGTTTTTTTGCAGGAAAACACTTTTTTATACATAAAATATTTATTTTCAAGACCTTGGGGTTTTACATTCTCCCCACCTTACGAAAATCTCATCCTCCAAATTCACAAAATGTTACCTAAAAAGATTCGGGTATGTCTTCAACATAGGCTCCTTAGGATGCCATGTTCCATCGTCCATCTTATTGTTTCTCCAAAGAACCATTACCAGGAGAGTCTTATGATTTATCAATACTTTTTCTCTTATATCAAGAATCTTGATTGGCTCTTCACAATAATTCATATCAGGCTCAGGTTCTGTTTTTTCAAAGGTGAGTACATGTGTTGGATCTAGCATGTATTTCCATTACATTGATATGTTGAATACGTTATGAAATTTGGATAGATTTGGAGGAATTTACAAATGGAAAGCTAATTGTCCAATTCGATAATGAATTTCCAATGGTCTGATTTACCTGGGACATAATTTTCCTTTCTTACTGAATTGTATATTACCCTTCCATGGAGATACCATTAAGAAAACATTATCTCCTTCTTGAAATTATATATCCTTCCTTCGGTTATCAACATATTTCTTTTTCCTACTTTGAGATTTATTGATATGGGTTCGGATAATCATCACTTTTTCCATTGTTTCCTCAACATGTTCTTGGCCTAAGAGATTTCATTCACCAACATCATCCCAGTAAGTTGGTGTACGACATCTCTTTCTATATAACATGTCATATGGTGCCATCTAAATACATGAATGGAAGCTATTTTTAAAGAAAAAATCTACGAGATGTAAATAATGATCCCGCATACCTTGAAATAAAAGTCAAAAAGACCTCAACATGGCTTCCAATGTTTGAATAGTCCATTCTGATTGTCCATCTGTTTGTGGGTGGTAGGTAGTGCTCAAATGAAGATCATTATCTAGGGCCTTCTAAAGTCTTTTCAGGAATTGTGATGTAGAATAGGGATCATGACTGGGAAAAATTGATATGTGTACACCATGAAGTCTTACAACATAATTAATATATGGCCTTTCTAAACGTTCATGTGGTAATTCTTCTCTTATAGAAAGAAAATGTGCTTATTTTGTAAGTCTATCAACAATGAACTATATCACATAATTCATTCATGGAGTCTTTAGTAGCCCCATGATAAATTCCATAGTTATATCATCCCATTTCAACATATGAATAGGAATGTGTTGCATGAATCCTCCAGATTTTTTTATCCCAACCTTCACCTATTGACAAACCAAACATCTCAACACATAATAAAAAAACACCCTCTTCCTGTTTTCCCACAAAAAATGTTCCTTTAGATCTTTATACATCTTTGTGCTACCAGGTTGTATAGAGAAATTATAGCGTTGAGAATCATCCAATATTTCCCTCATTAACTCCAGAATAGTGGGAAAAAATGCCTCATTCTGAATTTCTAAATGAAACCATCATATAAGAAGTCAATCAACATGCCATCATTTAGAGATTTCATTTTCTTTTGAAACTCCTCATCATCCTCCTAATATCTTTTTATCCTTTCTAGTAAATAAGGTCTGGAAACCATTTGAAAAAGTAGTGATGTTTTACCTTCCATGATAATTACCATATCCATATTTACTAGATCCTTGAACATAGGATCCATTTCAACTCTCATATTGTTTAGAATTATGTGGTCCTTTCTATTCAAATTATCTGCCAAATTATTTTCCTTCCCAGGGTGGTAGTGTATTATGATATTGTATTCCTTGAGTAGCTCGATCCATCTCCTTATATCATGTTGGGTTCTCTCTATGATAAGATACATTTCAAACTCTTAAAATCTGTATATATCCCAAATTTGTTTCCATAGAGGTAATGTCAGAAAATATTTAGAGAAAATATTTACACTACTAACTCAATATCATGAGTTGGATAGTTTTTTTCCTGAATTATTATCTTCCTAGATTCTATGAATTCACTCTATCATTATTAATAAGGACATAGTAAGGTCCTTTAATTTATGAATCATTACAGATCACAAATCCATCATTCAATGATGGTATAGTCCAGATTAGATATTTCAATAATCTTCACTTCAATTATTTAAAACATTCTACAAATTACTTTGTCCATAAGAACTTCACGCCTTTTCATTTGAACTTAGTCATTGGGTTGGCTAAATGGGTGATTCTATGAAAAAAACGTCAATAATAACTTTCTAAACCAATAAATCTACATACCTCAGTTTTTTTTGTTGGAGTAGGCTATCCTTGAATATTCTTTTCCTTTAAAAGATCAACAAATATTAAATCCCTAGAAATAATGTGGCCAAGAAAAGAAAATAATTGATGCCCAAATTAAAATTTGTTAAACTTCCCATATAATTCATTTCATCGAAGAGTATTTAGAATAGTGTTCATGTGATTTCAATGATCATCATAGATTTTAGAATAAAACAATATATCATCAATAAAAAATAACACAAAGTCATCAATATTTTCCATGAATGCTGTATTCCTTAGATCCATGAAAATAGATTGTAATTTAGTTAGTCCAAAAGGCATTACAGTAAACTCTTAATGCATGTACATGGTTTAGAATGCGGTTTTTGGAATGTATCCCCTTACTCATAAGCTTCTTATGATATCCATATCAAAGATCAATCATTGAAATATATTGGGATCCTTAGAGTTGATAAAATAAATCATCAATGTGAGGTAGGGGATACTTCTCCTTTACTGCTATATCATTGATCTCCATGTAGTCAATGCAAAACCTCATAGACCCATCTTTCTTCTTAATGAAAAGAACAATGGATCCCCATGGAGAAACACTCGGGTGATTAAATCCATTATCACTCAATTACTATAGATGTTCATTTAGTCCCACTTACTCCACAATTGCTATTCTCTAATGGGTCCTTGTTATGGTCTATGAACAATGAATTATGTCAACAGAAAACTGAATTTCCCGCTCTGGAGTATATCCAAGTAAATCCTCTAGAAAGATGTCAACATATTCTTGCACAATAGGTACATACTCTATTTGAACATTCTTATACTCACCCATAGTTTTCACATTACATTACTCCCTGATAATTTAATTTATTAGAGCTACTGGGGGTGGACCAAGATGATAATTAAATGGTGATTTTTCTTCCCTAATGATAAGGGATTCCACATCATCCTCAAAAATTGTAACCTCCTTCCTCTTGCAATAAATTTTCACATCATGGTTCTAAATCCAATCCATACTAATGCTTATGTCAAATTCAATCATGGGTATGACAATAAAATCAGCAGATAAAGCATTTTTATATTCCATAATAGGGACTTCCTAACTCAACTTTGTTACAATGATACTACGCATAAGAGTTTTGACTGATAACTCCTTTACTAAATAAATTTGGAAATATCTTATTTTCATGGAAAACTGTGAAGATATGAAAGAATGTGATGATCCAAAATCAAATAAATCATTGGATAAGTTTGATGAAAAGATTAATATACTTTCCACCACTTCATTAGGAACATCAAACTACATAGTTGTGACCGCATAATCTTGGCCTTTCTCCCTTGGCCTTCATTGGGGAACATTACCCTAATGCCTAAGAAATTCATGTTTAGAATATCCCAACTCCCTATAATTGTTGCATTAAACATTGGTAGCTTCTTTCTTCCCTGAAAAATCATGAAATATGTGGGAATTTTCCACACATTTAATAGACTTTAATTCAATTTAATCAAGTTCCAGGGTGTTTATACCCACAATTACTGCATGATGGAAGTTCAAATCTTCACTTCTTCCCCATTTCCATATTTCCTTTTCTAGTGTTTCTTGCATCCCAATTCATTTTATTTTTTCTTTAAAATTATTAAGAAATAGAAAATTCTTTTTCTGTCTTGATATAATTTGAGACTATATCCTTATTTGATGGGAAATTATAGGATACAATATCCCTTCATAGGAATGGTTATAAACCATCAAATAATAGATCAATTTTTCTCCTTGGTTTATGTATATAGTCTGAAACATGCCATTACAGCCTTGTAAAGTTAGATTCATACAAGGAAACATTTTCAACCTGCTTCTTGCTCAGATTAAGAATTGCCTCTCCATATCTTCTCATTGTTTATGAGGGAAATATTTTTCGAGGAATATTTCTTAAAAATCCCTCCTTTCTGTCTCTTCTATTTCATACTCCTCTTTTTGGATTTGAATTAACAATCACCACTAATGTGCATCTCCTGATAGACGATAAAATGTAATTACAATCTTATCTCTTTCATTACATCCCAAAGTGAGAAATACCATCTCTAGGGAACATGTCCACTACTCTACTACAAATGGATTTGTAGTCCCATTGAACGATTGAGACTGTTGTTTCATAAAGTGATCTAACATAGATCCTCCACATGATGGATCTGGAAGATCTATATTGGTAAGATTATTATTCATAACCTTTTTAAGTTTTCCCAGTATAGTTATAAGTTGCTCATCAACAGTCACATCACCAGAGACGACATCATTATCATGAATTGAATGGAAATCCCGATATGGGACACATGGATTCATGAAAATTTCATTTCTTCCACTAGAATGAATTTATAAAAAATAGAATACACTGTATTAGGGTATAAATCATAATGTATAATCACAATGTAAAAAAAATACTTAGCATAAATCAAAATTCTATACATAGCTAATCTCTTAATCATAAATATGGTATCTTTGAGGAAAAATTTACATTTAAATCATTCATAATGGATTATAAAGAAAATGTGAATTATCCAAATCATATCCCCCAGGAGTGTCAATACCAATAGTGCAGAAAGACGCATTGTTGTGTACCACGATAACCCAAGTCAAGCTCGAAACACCATGTCAGAGTTTTCACTCCTAGGTACCTCTGTGAATTAGCCACCCCTACCTATTTGAACCTAGAAAAGGATTTATTTTATAGAAATATGCACATAATAAATTCCTTACCAAGATTTGAGGACGTTATTGTTTGGCTGTCCTCAAATTCTACGTTATGTATTTGTCACCTAATCTAAATTTTCTAATATAGTTTCCATGTTTTCTACTAAATGTCCATTTGATACCAAATGTAAGGACCTTACCCCATTTTCCCATATCCTGTGCCTTATTTTATTAAATTGGGATATAAACAAGGAATATGGATCTTTATGGATCTAGTAGTTTAGTATTAATGGAAACAAGATACATACATAAGTTTAACATTACGACATGAAACCAAATAGAACATAGAAACTCGTTAGACAACATCCATAACTCCTAGGTTATTTCATAATTTCATTCATAATAAAATTATTCCTGTCCTATAAAAATTAAACATATGAAAGGGGTGACCTCAAACACTCAGTAAGGGCAAGCAATACCGTGGAAAATATATAAACAATAGGAAAGTTGAATAACTAAAAACATGTGCCTTTAACAAAAACATGAACACATTATGGAAGGAATAAGGGCTATGTAATGCTATAATAAAACATGATCATGGGTATTATACTATTCGAATAACCACATGAACCATCTGTACTATTTTAATAATGAGGGAATGAATAATGTGGTACATCATTACCATACTATCAAGGCATCATGTGAAGACCATACATAAATCATTTTGTCAAGGCCTTGTTCCATGATCGTAGTTTGTCTCATTATACCTACCGATGCACAAAAGGGCTATAGCGGGCCCCACCCAACACTTAATATGTCCAATGAATTTCTAATATGAATGGGGATAAACATAAATAACATATAAATTCATATTTAAACTAATATATGAAATGAAAATTACTTTCCCTGAACATTAAGCATAAACACAAACCATCCAGAGTAAATTGGTAAATGGTTATAATATAGAAAATACACAAAAAATATAATAATAAACCATTAAATTAAATATGGTAGATGATTCAATGAAATAGTAATCCCAATAACACATACGAATCAACAAGACTGTTGAAATAGATGAAGATACACTTATAAAATCATTGAGTAATTCTAGCAATAAATACTATTTTACTTTGAAAAGAAGAGTTCTTTTTGAAAAATCATTGTATAAAATAAGAATTTAAGTATGGTTTAATTTTAATAATAAAATGAGTTCTTTCATAATGATAATGGTTTAAAAAATAGATTATAGAGTTCCCTTGAAAATATACAATAATTTGAGAAATTCTTTTGAATTAGGCTTGCATTTTAGAAACAATTTTGAATGTTTATTTTAAAACATGTAACTATCCATTAAATAATGAAGGATTATAGTTGGTGAATATTTGTAAAAAACATAATTTATTATGAGTTAATAATAATACATAATAATTTCATTGATGTAATTAGACAATAATAACAACCTGAATGATAATAGAGTTTTGGGTGGAAAAACCCTTACCTTAAGTCTGAATGTGTTCCGCTCTGGAACTTAAGGTCTAGGAATATGAAATTAGTGTTGTTAATAAATTATCTCTGAACCTATTAGAAATTTATTTAGTTTATAATTGTTATGGTTTGTTCATTTATCTCTTTAATTATAAGTTATAATATTTAATTTTGTCATTATGGAGTGTTTGTATTCTTGATTTTCATAATCGGTTCACTTATATTTAAGTAATGGAGTTCATGTGGAATTGATGTAAATCTCTAGAATTGAAATTACACATTATTTATGGAAATAAATAATTTTCAATGATCATTTATATTATTTTTTACAAGGATATAGGATGAATCATTAGATGAATTGTTAATGACATTCACATAGTTTTTTAAAGCGGTATTTTGATTATTAGGAACTAGTTTGGTCATATGATTTAATAATATGTACATATACTGGTTCATGATTATTAAACTGGTTAAAATAAATATATTATATTGTTGTTCAACCATCAAAATTGTTTTATGACTAGAAATGAATGATAAATTGATGAACGAATCTTTGTCGCCCAAGAAGATTATAAATTTCAACCTCATGGATGTTGATTTCGTTTATAAACTAAAAATGGATAGAGTAAGAATAACAATGATGGTTCATCCATTAACATGATATAATTACTGTATATAGATGATAATGGAGTAATAATGTTAATTTGGGCAGAGGAGGTTAGGAGAGGATAACAAAATAAGCTAAATTGAAATGAAACTAAATGAAAAAGAAGGGTTATTTACCTCATGAAATAACCTCATTGAGAACCTCCTTAAGGGATGTTGTTTTGGTATTTTGGAAATACCAAGGGCATTTTGGACGTGGGGAGTGACTAGTTAAGGGTAATTGGTCAGATAATTTAGGATATTCAAGGCTTAGAGGAGTAAAGTGAAGAGGGACTAAGGGGGTGGGTGTTTATAGTGGAGGAGAGGGGTAAATTTTGAATATTTTATTCATTATTTTAAAATTTCCATCAAGACAACCAATAAGGTTGTTTCATGTGAACCCTAGTAGTAATTAGTGCATGTGAGTTTGAACCAAGTCACCTTAAATAACTTATGATGTCATAAATAGTGTATTTAACTGATAAATTGAATATATGGTATTTTACCATATTTCACTAGTCCTCATAAATTCATGAATTAAAAAAAAAATCCCAAAATATAACCCCAACCATTTTATGACAAGTAGAATTCAAAAATGAACTCCATTTTTCAAAAAGAATTCTGAATATTATTAATTTAAATTTTTAATAAAATCATACTTAATTCGAAAAATAACTATTTTAATGGTATAATTAGTTTTATATCACATTGAAAATTTAATTACGATATCAATATCTTATTACCTTAAGAAAATAAAACAATATCATTTTTCACTATTCATAAGAGTCATATTTCTATTCATATGGGTATGTTAGTGTTCACCAAAAATCAAGTTTGTTCTATCACACTCCAAATGACTTACTGATCATAACATTAGATGACCGTTTTTTGAAATTGAAAACATATAAGTGGCAAAGTGGTGTTTAACAGCTAGAATATAAAATGTGTTGTTTTTAGGGATATAATGTTTCATAAATTCAATATTTATTTTGAAAAACTTGTGGTGTTAAAAATACATAAATAGTTAAATAAATAAACATGTAACCCTTATGATAAAAACAATAATCGACAAATAAGAACTGTTAATAGTGTGGATCCACCTTGTGCTAATTATAAAAGAGATATAAGGAAATAAAGAACAAAGAAATACCTTCATTTTTCTTTAATATGATTTTTTTTTAAAAAAATCTGAAAAAAAAGAAAAAATATCCCAAACATGTGTGGGGAGAAAATTTATCTGTAACGACCCGAATCTGGAGCCCCTCCACTGGTACCCCATACCCGGTTCACCACATGACCTCAAGTGCATTTCATCAAACGCCAGAGGCAGCTGACTAGCAGCGAGGGCCTTGGTATGTTATCGGGGAAACAATTCCCTCATTTGGTAAGATATACAAGGTAAGGAAACCAACAATCAATATCGAAAGCAGTAACAACATGCATACCAACTGAAACCAGAAAGCGGAAGCAATGTATATATATGGTAATGATGATAATGATGCATCAAGTAAAAGTATATAAGGAAAGCAGAAAACAAAAAAACGTGTAGGAATAAAACTGAACACAAGTACTAAAGCAACAATAAAAGAAAAACATGTGAGAAACTCCTCAGCATCGCAAGCCTCAGCTCGGTCCCATGCTCTCCAGATCCAGTGCAATCAAGAACCTGAAGTATAAGGGGGCTTTCCATTATCTATACCTGCAGCAACATAGTCTGTTTGAGCCCAAAGCATGGCCCAGATAGGGTGTGAGATACAATCCCAGTAGGAAATCACCCAAAGATTTGTGCCTAACAGTCAATGAATACAAGGAAAGTAAAATTGCAGGAAGTAGTAAAAAGAAAATCACACAACAGCTACAATCCATAGTTCTAACATATAATGTTCACAAGTAAACAGCCAGCAACAAGAAGAAAACAGGTAACCCTCTGGGTAGCTCTCACAGCCTAACCCCTATTGTTCAACCTAAAAGTACCAGCAAACCTCTGGGAGGAACACATAGTCTCTCCCCTGAGGTTCATCTATGAAATAGACTTTCTGAGGAAGCACTCAACTACAATTCCCCCTATAGTCTCATATCATGCTAAAGGCTCTCTGGGGAAGCACTCAACGTCTCATTCCTCATGTGGCCCGCATCGAGGAACTAAAAACTCTCTGAGGAAGCACTCATCATCAATTCCCCTATGGTCTCACATCATATTAAAAGTCACTCTGGAGAAGCCCTTACGTCCATTCTCCCTATGATCTACTACACTAGGTTTTCACAGGCCTGTGTGGAAATAAACATGATCAGCACGCATGCATCATCCAAGTAAACCTCAAGCACTACCTAGATATAAATCTAAGGCTCAAAAGCATAATAAAGAAACAGTTCCACTATCCTACATCAAGGCATGGCAACTTGAAAAACTCCAAACAGGCAGGACAAGTATATCAAACATCCAGAGTACAGTAAAAGCTACCATAATCACAGGAAAACAGCTACTCTAGAAATCAAGAAAAGTAGGAAATACAACAAGGGAAAAACAGGAACACACAATACCCCATTCAAGGGTATTGTTGGTATTTGCACAAAATACTCATCGAATTTCTACAGAAAGGCACAAACCACCAACCTCAATCCTAGCAGATCGATATACGTGAACCACGGCGACAGATTCTCCTTAGAACGATGAAGATCTGACAAAACACACAAAAAGTTCAACCTCAGATAACATGAGAAGGGGAATAAATTGGAAAACAAGGATCAAGAAGAATAGAGAACTCACCGCTGCGCTTCCAACACAATTGACAGAGCTCGAATCAGATACGGGGCAAAGGAATGGTGGCTCGGAGAAGATCTACGATCGTACAATCGATCTCGGATGAAGAAGCTGGAGAAGAAGACGTTTTCCTCAATTAGGCATGACCCTGGTTCATTTAATGAAAAAAAATAAAAGTACGCGGTGTGTACTTTTAGAGTACACAGTGTGTACTGGGTCTTTTCCGTAATCCACCAAAATCGGCCTCCACGTCACCCCAACACACCGTGTGTGTGGACCGGACACGGCCAACACACGACTTAGAGAGAAAAAAGAGTACACAGCGTGTACTCAGAAATTTCCAGAAACTCTATTTTTCCCAAAAACTCCATAAAAGGGGAAAAAATACCTGATATGAAGATCCATTTTATTAAAAACTTCCCCCATTAAAGAAATTCGTCCTTCAATTTCCCTAGAGAGGTGTAGAAGAAGAAACCCCGAACAGCTCCGACCACTGCGATCGTACATCGGCCGCCCTCTCCCAGGTCTCATCCTGTACTCGCCCGTGCTGCCATAACACCCATACTAGAGGAACAGACCGCCCGCGGAAGAACCTTCATAATACGATCGACAATCCAGATAGGATGATCCTCGAATGACACTTCCACTTCAATTTCAACTTCCTCATGCTGAAAGACATGAGACGGGTCTGAAAAGTAACAGCGGAGCTGAGAGACATGGAAGAAATCGTGCATGGACCGATACCTCTGAGGTAACTTTGATCGATAAGCAACCGAACCCACTCTCCCCAACACCACCAACGACCTGCCGTACCGCGGTGAAAGCTTGCACTGTCTACGAATCCTCTTGTGTCCCAACCACGTTGCGACTCGAAGAAAAACCTGATCTCCGACCTCAAACTCTAGAGGTCGACTCCGCTTATAAGAATAAGACTTCTGTTGAGACTGTGATGTAGCCATCCTCTTCTGAATCTGCTCTATCTTCTCTGAGGTATCCTGCACAAGACGAGGTCCCAGTAGAGCTGCCTCTCCTACCTCTATCCAGCATAAGGGTGATCGGCATGACCTACCATACAAAGCCTCGTATGGTTCCATCTGATGGTCGCCTGAAAACTGTTGTTGTAGGAAAACTCCAGTAGAGGAATATGCTTCTCTCAAGAAGCACCAAAGTCTAGGAAGAAAGCTTGGAGTATATCCTCAAGCACCTAGATTGTGCGCTCGGACTGGCCATCATTCTGGGGATGGTATGCTGTACTCAAAAGTACCTCTGTACCCAAGGCCTTCTGAAGTCCTTGCCAGAACCAAGAGGCAAAGCGCGCATCCCTGTATGAAACAATAGAGCATGGAACTCCAAGCAGACGAATGATCTCTCTAATGCAAAGTTGTCCTAGATCATTGACACTGAAGGTCTCCATGATCGGCAAGAAGTGGGGATCCTTCGTGAGCAAGCCGATGACAACCCAAACAACATCGTTTCCCCAAGGCGATATAGGAAACCCGGTCATGAAGTCCATCACAAAATCGTTCCACTTCCGCTTCAGAAATGGTAACTGCTGCAAAATCCCCGCTAGTCGTTGATTCTCTTCTTTCACCTGCTCATAAGTAGAACATCTCATGAAAAACTCGAGAACATCCTTCTTCATACCTAGCCACCAGTACTGGAGATGAAGATCCCAATACATCTTGGTGACACTAGGATGAACTGACCAGACTGAGGAATGGAAATCCTGCATCATCTCCTCACGTATGTCTGCTCGCACCCATACGCGTCCCTGGAAACACAAGATCGCATCCCTTCCCACTATCCATCCAGGAAGAGGGTCCTCTCCAGACACACTCTCCCATAGGACTAAGCATTCTGAGTCTGATAGTTGCCTCATCCGTACTAGATCATGTAGTGTAGAGGTAACAACTACAGAAGAGAGGAACGTCTATCCCTATCTGTCATGCACCTCCAGATGCATCTCAGAGAATAGATCCATAAGCTAAAACTCACTACTAGCCTCCTGAACCGCCTGAACCTGAGTTCTCCGGCTCACCATATCTGCCACTGCGTTTCCCTCTCCCAGCTTATAGGCAAGCTCGAAATCAAAAGATTGAAGATACTCGACCCACTTGCGCTGCCTCAGATTCAGATCACGCTGAGTGAAGATATACTTGAGAATCTTGTGTTTAGTGAAGACCACAAAGTGCTCTCCCAGATGATAGTGTATCCAACAACGTAAGGCATGAAAAAAAGTTTCCAACTCCAGATCGTGCATCAGGTAGTTCCACTCATGTGGCCTCAACTGCCAAGACCCGTACGCAATGACTCCATCTCCCTGCATAAGCACAGCTCCTAGCCCGATACATGGAGCATCACAGTAAACAGTGTAGCTCATGCCTTGCTATGGAAAGACTAGTATTGGTGCTCATGCCAACCTCCCTTTCAGCTCCTTATAGGCTGACTCACAATAATCTGATGATAAGAACTTCACCCCCTTCTTGGTCAGACCTGTCAAAGGTGATGCTAGGTTTGAAAAGTCCTGAATAAAGCGTCTGTAGTATCCAGCCAGCCCTAGGAAACTCAATATCTCAAAAACGTTCTTCGGTTGATCCCAGGAGAATACAACTCTCACTTTCTCTGGGTCCATAGATAATCCTACCACTGAGATGACATGACCCAAGAAGTAAATCTGTTCCATCCAAAAGTGGCACTTCGAATGTTTAGCATAAACTCGATGCTCTCTTAGTGTACACAGAACGATTTCAAGATGTGTAGGATGGTCGTGTCGACTGTGAGAGTACACCAAGATATCGTCCATGAAGACCACGATGAAAGAATCCAAGTAAGGATGGAACACTCTGTTCATCAGTGCCATGAAAAATGCCGGAATGTTCGTGTGACCGAACGACATGACTGTTTACTCATATATACCATACCTACTCTTGAAGGCTGCCAGAGGTATATCTGATGGTGTAGTGAGAAACTAATGATAATCGGACCTCAAGTCCTTCTTCAAGAACAACCGAGATCCTCGAAGTTGATCAAAGAGGTCATAGATCCTTGGCATGAGATATCGGTTCTTGACTGTCAACTGGTTCAGCTTCCGATAATCCACACAAAGCTGAAGGGTACCGTCTGCCTTATTCACAAACCGGACAGGCGAACCCCAAGGAGATGTATTGGGTTGGATGAAACCCTTTTCCTGCAACTCATCCAACTACTTCTTGATCTCCTGCAACTTAGCTGTATCCATCATATAAGGATTAATGGACACCGGTGCTGCTCTTGGCATGATATCAATAGAAAAGTCTACCTCACGCTTCGGAGGCAAACCCGAAAATCCTCTGGAAAGACATCCCTGAAACGAGCCACCACAGGAGGAAAGTCCAACTACGAAGTCCCCTGATCATCCAGATAAAGACTAGCAATCTGGGATGTCACCCTTCCTACCCTAGGATGCTCGAGTCCTTCTCGACTCGCCTGAACATCCCACTCGCCTCTATGAAGAAAAGACTCACCCTCGGGTGAAATGAAACTCACTCTGCGGTGATAACTGTCGACAACTACCTGGATGTGAACCAACCAGTCCATCCAGAGGATGAAATCATAGATTTTCATCTCTAGGAAAAAGATATCCCATATGAAACGATACCCTACAACCTCGAGAGGGCACTCTCTACACTAGAGTACACTAGATGTCCTCATCCCCAATGGTGTGTCTAGTGTCAACGAGTCGGTAGAAGAAAAGATGTAGAGCCCAAGGCTCTCCATGAAAGAATCATATATAAATTTATGCGTAGCACCTGTATCGAAAATTGCTGAAGATAAAACTAAGCACACTAAAATCGTACCTCGAACTGTAGAAGGGTCAGGATCCTGCTCGTGATAGATCTGCTCCATGCCAAATTCTGGCATGCACCGCGGCCCTGTGCCCCTGGCTGACCACTCTGAGCTGAACCTCCATGCTGGTGCTGAGGGGCTGGTGGCTGACCGCCATGGCCTCGACCTCTACCTCAGCCTGAACGGCCAGAAGAACTCCTGTTCCCTGACTTGTGAGAAACTGGTGGTGCCTCTCCAGAACGAGGAGTCATGGAAGAACCCCGGTAACTAGTTTCTAGTGAGAAAACCTGGAAGAAATGCTGAAAGTGACCCATATTTCCACAAGATCATCACTACATGGGGTCCCTCTGGCACTACGACCTCATGTGCCCTGACCGACCACACTTGTAGCATATCACCTGGCCACCTGATGATGCATCTCCTTTCCTCAGATCACCGCACGTAGAATATCTATGGAACCTATTGCTGCCATCTAGAGAAAAACTAGCTCTGGAAGCAGAACCGACCTGGCTTGCAGCTCCTGAGTCTCTCAGATTTTGCTCCTCAATCAGCACTTGGTTGACAATGGAAGTGATTTAAGTCAACTAGAAGAGATTCATCTGGGAGCGGATCTCCCACCTGATACCATCCTCAAACGTCCTTGCTAAGAACACCCCAATCCCATCCCAGAGGGGTGTGAAACGCTGCAGCATAACGAAACGAGAGGAATACTCCATGACAGAAAGAGTACCCTACTCTAAGCTCATGAACTCCCAGGCTCGATCGGCCCTTAGGGTCTCCGGGTAGAAGTAGTCGTATAACACCCGCTGAAACTCCTCCCAAGCCATAACTTACTGATGACCCACCTGTGACATCACGTCCCACTACCTCTTGGAAAAGTCTCGAAGCATGTAGGTAGCGAGCTTGACCTGCCTCTCTGGAGGTGTCTCCAGATGCTCGAAGATAGTCATCTTGGCTTCTAGCCAGGACTCTACAGCCTGAGGTCCTCCTTCCCCCGAGAACATGGGAGGATACTGCTGCTGAAAAACCTGTGTCAAGTCTGCCATAGTCGAGGCAGGAGGAGATGCTCCCTAAAAGGTCTGCATCGTCCTCATAAAACCTTCCCTGAAATGCGCATCAGTGCCTACAACTGGTATGACAGCCAGTGCCAAGGATGTCCCGACTGGGGGATCGGCAGGAAGTCCCTGATCAGCCATTTCTGGCGTCTGATCACTGCCTGACGACAGACGTACAACCGGAGGACATCTCGAAGGCATAGCTCTGAAAGATCAAAAGTACACCTTAGATCAGAAAAACATGGATAGAGAACACAATAGTACAAAATGGGAACAGGGGATGAAAAACACACAAGTTTACAAAACACGACTACATGGCGTGTCTTTTTATGCCACTGACATGGGTGTGTACTCCTACTCTACATGTCGTGTAACACCTCAAACTACATGGCGTATTAACCCCAACACGCGACATGTACTTGAAAACTATTCCCCTGCCCAAGTCTCTTTACATGGCTAACCCACACGGTCCGACTTAACCCGAGGCTACACGGCGTGTTCAAAACAAACACGACATGTACTAGAAAGGGCTTCGGTGGCCCATGTTGTTAAACACATGGCCGTCTACATGGATGAACATTACACGGCGTGTTCGGAACAAACACGGCATGTATAGGTGAAGGTGACACCGTCCCGTGTTGTTCGTGACACGATCGGGTACCAGAACAAGACTACACGGCGTGTTCCGAAAACAACATGGCGTGTGGAAAAGGAGGTAAAGCCGACCCGTGTTGTTCGCGACATGGTCGGGTACCTGGATAAGGATACACGGCATGTTCATATGACACACGGAGTGTATGAAACAAGCTTCCCTGACTCATGTTGTTGGTGACACGGTCGGGTACACGGCTCACTACTACACAACGTGTACCTTCCAAACACGGCGTGTTCCTAATGTTACTTTCACGAAACCGTGTTTTTGCTCACACGTTCAGTGACACGGCCTGAAAACTACACGGCGTGTATCCAAAAAGTACATGCTGTGTATTCTGTTTTTTTCTGGATAGTAGCTTAGAAACTGCACAGAATCCCAGAAACACTGAAAACAAGGCAAATAGGTGCCAAATTCCAATCCATGAGTGCCCATACTCCCCGCGAATCATAGCATGGAATCTCTTAAAGTTATACAAAAGAGATAACATGATCATGATCCACCAATTTCCGATTCAAGAGGGCCCATTACACCTCAAGAGACAAAATTTGGCGTTCATTTAAGCAAGGTGGAATACAAACAATCCTCTAACAAGGCAGCATAGATTCTATCAAGCATATATCAAAACAAAATTCATAATCTACAAAAATTCTATGACAGCTGCATGCATTTGCTAATGCACCCAAGATGGCATGGCAAGAATGCATGGAATGTGATTTATACAAGTGCCTATATGATGAATGAGATGGAATACCCTCATCTAATAGGGTTGCGAAAGAAATAGAATAACAATAGTCAAGACAATAACAACACAAAACATGTGAATCACTCTAGGTGAAATCATATCAACCGTAAAATCTCAAAACCAGCAAACTGCAATTAACGAGGTTGTATGGCTTTTCCCTATACACGGGTTAGCTAATTTTGAGCACAGCTTGATACCAAGTATCGAATCCATCCTATCCCTGGATAAAGACTCCAAACAGTAAGGCAAGAGAAGAGAACTCCTTTGATACCACTTTGTAATGACCCGAATCCAGAGCCCCTCCACTGGTACCCTGTACCCGGTTCGCCACATGACCTCAAGCGCATTTCCCCAAATGCCAGAGGCTGCCGACTAGCAGTGAGGGCCTTGGTATGTTATTGGGGAAACTATGCCCTCATTTTGTAAGGTATACAAGGTAAGGAAAACAACAATCAATAGTGGAAGCAGTAACAACATGCATAACAAATAAAACCAAACAGTGGAAGCAATGTATATATATAGTAATGATGATAATGATGTAGCAGGTACATGTATCTAAGGAAAGAACCAGACATAACCACATGATGGAATACAACTGAACACAAGTACTAAAGCAACAGAAAAAGAAAAATAGGTGAGAAGCTCCTCAGTATCGTAAGTCTCGGCTCGGTCCCATGCTCTCCAGCTCCAGTGCAATCAACAACCTGAAGTAGAAGGGCGCTTGTCCTTATCTATACCTGCAACAGCATAGTCCGCTTGGGCCCAAAGGATGGCCCAAATAGGGTCTGAGATACAATCCCTGTAGGTAATCACCCAAATATTTGTGCCTAACAGTCAATGAATACAAGGCAAGTAAAAGTGAAGGAAACAGTAAACCGAAAAGCACACAACAGCTACAATCCACAGTTATGACATATAATGTACACAAATAAACATCCAGCAACAAGAAGAAAACAAGTAACCCTCTGGGTAGCTCTCACAGCCTGACCCCTATGGATCAACCTACAAGTACTAGAAACCCTCTAGGAGGCACACACAGTCTCACCCCTCCGGTTCAGCTAAGAAATAGACTTTCTGAGGAAGCACTCACTGTCAATTCCCCCTATAGTCTCGTATCATGCTAAAGGATCTCTGGGGAAGCACTCAACGTCTCATTCCCCCTGTGGCCTGCATCAAGGAACTACAGACTCTCTGAGGAAGCACTCATCTTCAATTCCCCCTATGGTCTCGCATCGTTTTAAAAGACACTCTGGAGAAGCCCTTATATCCATTCTCCCTATGGTCTACTACACTAGGTTCTCACAGTCTTGTGTGGAAATAAACATGCTCAGCGCGCGTGCATTGTCCAAGTAAACTTCAAGAACTACTTGGCTATCAATTTAAGGCACAACAACATAACAATGAAAATGTTCCACTATCCTACAACTAAGCATGGCAACTGGAAAAATTCCAAACAGGCAAAACAAGCATAGAAAACATCCAGAGT
Source organism: Viscum album (assembly GCA_963277665.1). Classification (NCBI taxonomy): domain Eukaryota; kingdom Viridiplantae; phylum Streptophyta; class Magnoliopsida; order Santalales; family Viscaceae; genus Viscum; species Viscum album. The sequence goes on along the minus strand of OY728121.1, from coordinate 1,067,526,765 downwards.
ACAGTAAAAGCTACCATAATCATAGGAAAAACATCTACTCTAGTAATCAAGCAATTTAGGCAACACAAAAAGGGAAAAAAAGGGAACACACAATACCCCGTTCAAGGGTATTGGTGGAATTTTCACAAAGTAGTCATTGACTTTCTACAGAAAGGCACAAAACACCTACCTAGATCCTAGGAGATGGATATACCTGAACCACGATGATAGATTCTCCTTTGAACGATGAAGATCTGGGAAAAAGCACAAAACGTTCAACAAAAGATAACTTGAGAAGGGGAAGGAATTGGAAAACAAGGCTCAAGTAGAACAGAGAACTCACCACTGCGGTTCCAATGCAATCAACAGAGTTCAAATCGGAGAACGGACAGGGGTATGGTGGCTCGGAGAAGATCAGCAGCCGTACGGTCGCTCTCGGATGAAGAAGCTAGAGAAGAAGACGTTTTCCTCGATTAGGCGCGACCCTGGTCCGTTTAATGAAAAAAAAGAAAAGTACACTGTGTGTACTTTTAGAGTACACAGCGTGCACTGGGTCTTTTCCGTACTCTGCCAAAATTGGCCTCCATGTCACCCATACACACCATGTCTGTGGCTTAGACACGACCATCACACCACTTCGAGCGGGAAAAGAGTACACAACGTGTACTCAGAAATATCTAGAAACTCCATTTTTCCCAAAAATTCCAGAGAAAGGGAAAAAATACCTGAAACGAAGATCCAGGTTCTTAAAATATCAATAAAACTATAGTTAATTCAAAATACCAAATAAATAAACCCATTAATGTGAAAGATACTTGTAAACCCCATTTAGACATTGTTTATATGCTTACATTCTTTAATTCCATTTTTTGAGATGTATGTGGAAAACTAAATTGGTAAATAATCACATGTTACATTAAGAATACATTATAATATTTATACTCATAACCAAAATTATATTGAAAATATTTAATTTTAGCATTTATCTAAAGCTCAACCGTAGTCTTGAATTGTTTTGAATTATATGAAATATTTGGTTATTTATTCAATAATGAGAACCATGAAAGATTAATATAGTCATTAGTAAAATAATCATACTATATAAAATAGTAACAAGTTATTAAGGGATTCATATCCTATATGTTAGATAGAAAAACACTAAAGGGCCTTTGGATATATGAAAAGAGATTTTATAAGTTAATATATGAGATTTTTTTTCAATCAATAGTGACAATTAACATTAATTTTTAAATTATGAATAGGTACAGGAAAATAATAATGAACCTAATATATGGTTTTCAAATATAGGTAAACAATATTGAGATGACAAAGAGTAGTAGTTCGGTATCATATTCAAATATCTATCACACAAGGATCCACAAAGAAGGATTGATTCAATGTTAAATCAAAAAATTGATAAAGACTATCCTTACGGATATCGATGATTATAGTTTTATTATAATGGTAACATTTAACATAGAATAAATTTTTAATAAATTGTAAGTATCCAATACTTTATAAGTAAAATTAAGGAATAGAAATAAAATAATTAAGAATGGAAGGAACATGGAAAACATTTCTTAGTAAAAAATTTAGTAAACAAATTTGTGAAGATAGTGTAATGAATCATATATATGAAATTTGTATTCATGAATCTTCTCTCAATTATTCTAATTATAATTTATCCTATGTTCAAAAAAATGTATTTATGTTGTGGGTTGGTGTTTGGATATTAATAAATGAGATTTGGGATATCATGTAATATCATTGAATATTTCTAATGTATTATTCATTATTAATAGACTATATTTAAATACAAATGTGAAAGGACTAACAAAATTCTTATCCACACCCTGATAACATTTCCAAGAAATAATTCAATATTCTGAAAAAAATGGAATGGTAATTTTTTGTAAAAGAAAAGGACATTGAATTGATTATGATCTCAAAAAAAAAGAATCATTATTACTACCTTGATTATTTGAAATATCATACTAGGAGAGGGAAATATTTATTAATCTATTAGATGAATTTCAGATTTTTGTGATATAATTAAAATATGGGAAATATTTAAGGTAATGATAAACTAATACCATTTATTTACCTCATTCTATTTGACCTTCAAGATAAATAAATGATCCTCAATCTTACTTATTTTATATGTGTAAATATTATATTTTATTGAAATTTTGATGTTGATGAGGTCCTCAAGAACCCGTTAAATAATAATTTTTATGCTGTCATATTTAGACACTAGGATCCCAATCAATATAAGAGTCTATTTTTTTATTTTTTTGATTTAAAATAATAAAAGTGTTTTTTATTTCTATATTTCCCGATTATGTGTTTAGTTTTTTAAATTTATCATGAGTATGTTAAATAAAAAATACATTTAACATTTAACATTTTTTATTACTGGTATTATATCAAACTATATTATTTATGATTTAATCACTCATAGATGAAGGAATATATATAAAAATTAATTGATCTTTTTGATTCCATAAAACAGATGGTTCGTTGAAAAATAATTTAATCGGGACATTGGTAGATAAAAATTAAACTAGAAAAGAATTTTGATAAATATGTTGATATTTAAGAGAATAACATTATATTATCACTATAACCAATCCATTTTATAGTAGATAATTTCCTTTATAAAATCTGATCAAAACTGTATGTGGCTTGAAAATCTATAGAGAATCTAAATTTGTAAATTCACGAGTTTATCTATCTGGTTTAACTAGTGAGTCATTCTTATATCCTTTGGAGGTGAATATTATGGATCTGATATTATGTTAAAAACATAAGAAAATAAATGATATTCTCCATCAAGATTCAAATAAATATGAAGTCAAGATCATAAAAAATAATCACAGTATTCCATCACATGATAGTTGTTCATTACATCATAATACATAGGTAATACTTTCTCAAATAATAAAAAACCACGGAGTACAATGAATCAAGATCGAAATCATGAAGACAAAAATTATATATCTTTCTTATTAGTGACGTTTTCTAGACACATTCTAGATTGTGGGAGGATTTGTTCATTTTCCTATGATTGGTCAGTTGGGTTCACTAGTGGAGCTTCTGTGGAGAATGAGACATTGCATGATTCATCAATATCTTTATTGTAGGGTTTTATCTAAACAACTAGGATATATCTTAATATTTTTGATTTTGATTTCTTCATTAGTTTCAATTTTTAATAAATGAATATTCATGTAAGGGTGTATGGGATCTTGGTTGGGTATCTATATTTTGTGGGTTTTCAATGGGTGGAAAAAAACATCATGATTCTTTTAAATGGTCATGCTTGTGTTTATATTTCTTAGTGATGGTGATTTTTTTTGATAATTAAGACTTAAAAATAATTTTTAGGATTTTTTATGGTTGATTGGTTATGGAGGCTTCTATCCAATATTTAATGTACTCAGGGGCATAAGACTCACATGTTCTTGTTTTGGGTATTCAATATTTTTTGCTTTAGTTATCTCATATGTTAGTTCATGTATTAAGTGGAATTGAAATAGTATGTCTCTTTTTATTCTTTAGGATTCCATGATATGTGGGAATGAAATATTATGTTTTTATCCTCAATCATGATGCATACATTAAATCTATTATGCCATTATAATTATATTAAACATTCCTAAAGATAATAACAAAACCCCTTTTTGTTATAGATTCATGTGTTGGATTCTTTAGCTTTTATTTATTATTTATTTCACATGGTTTCATATCCATTATATTGAAAAGAATTTTTGATCCAACTCTTCATATTTTTCACTATTAAATCCTTTAATGTACCCATTTCTTCTTTATTTGGACTCTTGCATACTCTATCATTAAACAACTTTATCAATTTCAAACTCACCCCCACCAACTACCTCTTATAAAAGGCCCAGTTCATGCCTAATATATAGAGTCAAAAACTATATAAATATATTAATGTAAATGCCATACATCATCATCTAATAATGGAACATTCTGAAATTAAATAGGTGATCAATTTTACAAATCCATCACACAACACCTAGTTAGAATAAGATCAATTTGTATTTAGAGCACATTGTAATACTTTATTTATTATGAAGTTATTTTATAATTTTTTTCCACCACCACTAATGATGTGTGGATTACATTGGAGAATATATTTCCAAATAAATATGTATAAATATTCATACAATGTAGGATAAATTTTTTTCATCACTCAATATAAGGGATGTGTTTTATCAGACTAATTCAATAAGATAAAGGGTTTTGTGGTCACCCTTAATTCCATTAGTTATCCAATTCAAGATGAAGTGGTTATTACTTAAAAAAGTTGTATATTTGTATCCAAATTTTACCCCTGGTGACATAGATTACCATTAAATATAATCCAATGTCTCTCAATGATACATTTTTCTATATATTAATATATGATTTATAGATTAATTATATTGATTATAAGTACACTGTTTTCAATCAGTAATGGATCCTTTACTTTTTTTTCTAATTATTTATTATAGACCTAATATATATGCCTAGTGAATTAGAAAAGGTCTCAAGGGTTTTTAGGGATTGTTCAGATTATGGAACCCATGTTTTTGGAATAAATATCCATGTCGCATGGTTAGAGTAAACTGTGTAGGTAGGGTGAACAGTTAGATCTAAACATGTGGATGGTTTTCAATTTCAGGAAGATCTATCTCGCAAGGTTAGAGAATGATATCCCTAACCATGTGTCATAACCATATGGTGCAACCCTTCCTAGAGTTTCTTGTGTATGTTTTTTTGCATGGTTTGTCGAACCGTGGGGACCAACCATGAACATGATAATTTTTTGGAAATTATGCATTTCTACCCTTAAGGTAATAATTAACACACCATTCTTCCTAAATTATTATTCTTATATACATAACCTCCATTTTATAACATTTTCGAGATTTTTATGGCCTAAGATAAGGATCAAAATTTCTCATTCAGATGGGATCTATTTGAGATTTTGTTCATCACATTGGATGCACAATAGTACGTACTCCTGTCCATTTGAGTAGTTATTCTCCCCTCTTGCACGCGACCTTGTTATCAAGGTGTGATAGTGTTCCAATATTTATTAGACATACTGCCTTATATTCCAAATCCAAGTCTCATACAATAGGATGTGAATCATACAAGTATAAGGTGGGTGGTCTAAAACTCATTCCTTGGGTTTGATGACTTTGGAATTTTTTTTCTGGGGCCCAATTATTTCATCAGGTTCCAAATAATTAATTTATATTCCATGATTATAATAATTAGAACCCTATGGTTATTGTATTTCTAAATATGTGATTAATGGATAGTGGTTACGCCCACATCTTCATTCATCCCATGTAGTATTTTTTCCATATCTTTCGTTTTAGTGTTTTGACACATTTGAATGCTCATTTGGGTGTTCCTTGGATTAATAGTTATCTAGGTAATATTTTCTATAAAAAATGGCCTAATTTAAATTTTCAATTTCATAATGGAATGTAACATGAATTATCACCACTTAACCCACCCAAGTGTGTTTTTCCGATAGATAAACTTTTGTTAAATAGAAATTGGCAAGTATACTGAGTAAATGACATTGCCTTATTAAATATAATTGAATAATAGGTTTGAAGTTCATAGAATCCCTTTATATGTTAATAAAATGTAGAGGTGTGAAACTTCATTATAGAAAATTATTTATATGGATTAAATGAATGGATTCATTCTACATGGCCTTGTCACATTAATGAAAGGAAGTGCATGAACCAAATGGATTTATTGATTAATTATTACTTGATTAAATGGTTTAATGCTCAAATTTCCCTATCAAACTATTGAAAGCTAATGTATTAAAACTTATGAAATATTTTATGACATAATTATCAAAATAGGAGCTGCCTAACGAGACATTTCCTTGGATTCCTGAGTGAATGCCTTAAGCACTCGAGGATCCCATTTCAGTCACCCAGATACAACTTTTTTATATAGAGACCCAACCAGATCCTAATAATTGTCTATATTTGGTTTTTCAGTATGAAAATATAGGATCCCTCATATAGTAATATAGGATTTTTTGGATATAGTCCTTGGATACATCATTGAAAAGTAGTTTCCATGGTTAATTCCTATAAAGCCAAGTCATTGATTAGCCCTGTTTTACCTTGTATGAAATCCTAGGTCTCGGCAGGTGTATATTTGTAGAATGCTTTGTACTATGCTCCTTGGATTACACTATTTACCCTTAGAATGGATACATTCATCACCAAGTTAGTTAACCATTATGTCTATATTGTCTTGGATAATACCTTGGAACTTCATTATTAATTTCCATTACAGGTTTCCTTGGTATATCATGGAACCTTCAATATTTTTATCATATGACTTATTTATAAACTGGTAAAAAATAATTAATAAATTGGATATGTGTTTAGACCCCAGATGAGGGATTGAACATGTACTTTGGTATTTAGATACATTATAATGGTTTAATATATATATGCATGGTTGCACACTATTACATTTCGATTACATTATTTAGAGGTTATAGACATCATTTGTGGTGGCCCATTGAGATTTATCTCACACCCTCTCCATACGTATTTTGGTTCAAGGGGGACATTACATGAATTATGGTGTTGAGAAAGGGAAGCATATGACTTTGACCACTTGATTTCATGAAATTTGGGATGGACTTTATTGAATATGACCGACCCAGATCTCAGGATGCTTCGTATAGTATTTTGATTTTTTATACTTTTGGGGAATATATTATGTATACTTTCTTGTAACTAGGTTTTCAATATTTCTAGTGACATTACATTACATCATCAGTTATTAGATTTATTTTAGTTTTTATTACTATTTTCTATATTTCATCTATTCCTTATGTTTACTAATATTTATTCCACTATTTACCTCTATTTATTTTTATCCATAATGATACACTATGGTAAAAAAGGGAATAGTATCCCCACGACCACACCCTAGGCCCTTACTAATAGTCATTAGCCTCTGGTGATTGAGGATATGCAGTTGATACAATGTTTTCATCAGGATCAGGGAACCTATTATATCCTATCTGGCTCTGTGACATCACATTGATTCATATTTTTAGTTTGTTGGGACCTCAACCAAGATGGTCACCAGAGACAGCCATAGAGGAAATTAAAATGTTGATAAAGCTCTATAGGAATTTAATAGAGAGGTTCATTCTTGATTAATAATTAGAATAGAACAAAGTGGAAAGTATGTAGAAAATATAAAAACACTTATTTGAAGTTATATCATTTCTTTAATAAATATTATCAAACAAAATACGGTTGGTATGAATTTTAAACGACTACTCCAACCTATGATGTTGACTCCAACTAATATTTTTTCACTGGTGTAATAGATAATCTTACAAACCTAGAACATATCTTTTTCAAAGTGAAGTTCCCTGGAAAACATCATGTTTCTGTACCCATTGGATCAATTATTAATATTATATGTTGTCCCTTAAAAATATAAAAACTAGTAGTAAACATTTACAATTTAAATGTTATCTTAATGTTATTAAATTAAATACAAACATGTTTTTAGTACAACATTTTTAAAGTTATAGAGTTGTTTTTTTAATTTCACTCCAAATTATATCAAGTTATGGACTGATCCATGAAGAATATTTTTTTAAGTACATGATTAGTGGAGGTATGTACAAAATTTCATCATCTCATACCATCACATTTACGAAGGCATAAAATGGTGAAAATATTTCTCATGAAGAGTGGGATAATCTGTTTATCTATCCTTCAACTTTCAATGTGTTCTAAAATATAATATTTTTTCATTCAATCATAATAATATAGTATGTATTTCCAACCAGTATAATAATATTCATCAACTATCTTATTATTCATCAAATATTATTTTGTTTCTATATGATATTTGATATAGTTTGATTTATGGGGCCCTTCTCATACATCCATAGGTTGATAAAATTATAATTTATGGTTATGTTGAGGATTTTCATTCATTTACTACGGTTTATATTTTTATAATTAAAGTTAATGTGACGAAAATATTTTTAATGATTTTAGAAACACATTCACAGAATTATAATCATGAAAATTGTATACCTTAAAACTGACAAGGGTAGTGAATATCAGAAATTAAATGAATTTCTACAATAAATTAGAATTTTTTATTACTTTTCTCATCAATATACACATAAAAAATGGTTTTGTCAAATGTAATCATTTATATTTTATCGAAACTATATTTTCCTTTCTCTAATATGAATACATTTCTTTTCTGTTATAGGATGAGTCATTATAGAAATCATGTTTCCTCATCGAAACACTCCATGGTAGAGTTATCAATCACTCTTCTCAAATTTATTGGATTATAATAAAAATAAAATTATTATCTTATCAAATTTTTGGTTTTGAATGTAATCCAAAATTACATTCCTATAATTATAATAATTTTAAAATTAATTCTAAAATATATCTTTTTCATTGGTTATTGAAATATCCATAATGAATACACATGTTTATTCATGTCTACAGGACCTTTTTATATCTCCTGAGAAAATGTTTCTGATGATAGAGTTTTAAATTTTTAAGGAATATAAATTTATCATATATAATAACACCTTTGATATCAAATCATGTGAATATTACATTTATCTACAACGTAATACATCTTATACCACACCACTCTACTAATGGTGGTAGAAAAATGGATAACATTAATATATCCTCTAAGATCATATTTTTTTTCACAAAATTCTCTATATACATGGAAATATCCACGTCATGTATTAGTTGATTTGAAATATACTATTTCTAAGCTAGAGAATTAAATGTAGTCAAAACAATTTATTAGAACATGACATGATGAAAATATTTGAAAACATTATTAATATACTCATGGTACTATTTGATATCATTCTAATTGAATTAAATTTATTATAACTAAAGAAACTCATATACTAATATAATTTTCAATTCATTATAAGACATTTAAGCCGTAGATTATGAATATTATGATATTCTAATAACAATATTATAGAATCTCATTACTCTATGACAAATAATTGATATAATTGATTATAAGTTGGTGTTTCTTATTAAAAAGGATGGAATATGACATATTTGATTATTAAAAATGCCAACTAGTTGAAGAGGGACTCAAATAATAGTATGTTTATAATTATCACGACACATTTAGTCTCTTTTTAATTACTACTATTATCTATCTTATACATTGTATAAAAACCTCAAGAGGCTAGAATCTGAAGGGACTAGACATGGAAAATGAATCAATACATATTTTCTTATAAAAATATATATTTATGTAAGGAGGAAAAATTTATAAAAATTCATCATATCAAGATTATGTTTATAATATTGATAAATAATTGTACGGGATTAAAAACCCCTAAATTATTGATATTAAAGGCTTAATTCAAATCTCAAAGAATTTTATTATTCTAAATCATTTTCTATCAACTTATAATTTATATACATCAAAAATGGAACTATCATTTTTATTCATATTTAGGTTGCTAATTTAATATTTTAATTCTATTATACTCATTCAAAAAATTAGTTATTATAAAATATACAAAAATTGTATGTATTTAAATATATTTGAAACTTGAATTAGTTTATTCATATTTAGGTAATAGAATGACACGAGAAAATAGTTCGTACATAATTAAATTATGTGAATGATATACTTAACCATATACGCATGGATAATTATGAACCATTGATTACAAAAATATATAATTTTTGTATTTTTCACAATGTACGTGGAAAGCCACTAACTACCTTTTAGGAATGTTTGTATTGAAGATAAGATGGTTCATTGAATTTCTATACCAACATAACACTTGAATTTTAGGTTCAATTAATAAGGTATGCTAGTTTTCAAACTCACAAATATATAGTCAGTGGATTATTATTTATATAATCATAAGGTATATAATGTTAGATAATATAACTATATTAACAATATAACATACATCCTTTATTCCTGTTAATGAATTATATAATCTATTTTAGTTAGTCTTTATGGATGATCAAAGATCCCCAAAGGACATGCATTCTTTTCTATCCCAATGTTGATCTCATGGAGATCAAGAAAACATGTTATTTTACCATGACTAATAATTAGATAAGAATATAAGGCAATGAATAATAAAATATATGAGGGTATATTTCGTGAAAAAACAACTTCAAGAGATTAGTATTTTTCACCTCAAATCAATATTACTTTTGTTAGATAATTTGGGATCTACCTATCTCTCAACCAATATAGTATTCCATTCATAGATAAAATATATAGATAATTATTTCATGTTTTGTCATGAAATATTTTCTTATCATATTTTTGAAATTAGAGTTGATTCCAAAAAACATCTTGTTGTAGGTATATTTCAAAAATACATGGTAAACTTTAAAAATTCATCACTGAATAAAAATAATAACAAGGATATAATGGGTAACAATTAAGTAAGTATTGAATGATTTGATCTCTCCAAAATCGTTATGTCCCCCATTGATTAAGGAAACAAATATTTATTTGTCATCTATAGTCTTGATATATTCTAAAAATCTCTTTAACCATTAAATTTATAATGATTTCTCTTATATATAAGCAACACAACATATACTATTTTTTGGTTGGGGTTTGTATTAGTTATCTAATATTTCAAGTTAGTTTCATAGGATCTCAGTGGTGGTTTTGTAGTTGATATAACTGGATGTCATTATTTAATTGTTATTTTGGTAAAATATGGGTGGGTAGTTATGATTTATGAGTTTATGGTAGTGGTAAAGTGGATATCATAAATGGGGATGAAGTCATCATTAATGAAAAATGAAATTTAAATTTATAGGATTAATTTTTTTATTCTAAATGATATTATTTTGTTCCTAGTTATGGGCCTTGGATTGATTGAGATTTGGTTCCCTGAGTCCTCCCATGGTGTTTCCCTCTATTTATTCCAAATGATTAATTTCACCACTATTCATGGTTTTTGTTATTGATTCATTTCTTATGACGATCTTGAGTTAGTTTAGTTTCTTATTGGACTTTTTTTGTGGTTTATATTGCCTCAAATTTCATGGTATTGTTCTTTGGGTATTTCAGGGATAGTTATAGACTTGGTCTTAAAGAAGATATATCTTTATTTTTCATCATTTAGATTTACCCCCAGGAGAATAATTCATGTTTATTATTCATTTAAAATTTTTTGAATACAATTTTCACTTTAACATAATAAAAAAACTACATAATTAGGGTTTCCATGCATAGGCACACTATACTAGTGCCTTACATACTATTTTTCCATATTTCTCATACATTACATGGGCATATCCTTCTCAACTTACCACACTCGATCATTTAATAAGAAGGACAATTTTAGCATCCCCACACAACCCATTGGCTTTTACCAGGTCAGAAGTTCCACTAAATATAGGTGACATTCCACACACACCAATGGAATTCAATAAATGTCAAGGGTTTAAACACAAATATACAAGGGTGGAATAATTTAGTTTTTTTAGAACACACATGAATCCTTGAAATGATAAATATAGAATAAATAGAACCAAATACATCTGTATAAATGATACATGCAGAAAAATAAAAGAATAATAAATATGAAAAAAAAACATTAAATAGTGAATCAAATACCCTCCAAATAGTTGTAATGGTATGGTTTACATAAGAATATTGAGACTCTAACATAGAAAATGAATTTGGAACCAAGGTGGTACCACTCCAGATCAATATGAAACCCACTCTGAATCCGATCTATATCGACTAGGACAACAACATCAAGGACAAATTAAATAGAATTATGAAACATGTACTTTTACTGTATCATACAAATATACATATGCATAGAAACCAGAGTGCATATAAATGGGATGATTAATCATACACAATAAGAATCTCACAAGATACATTCCCCACATGCCACTATGAAATAAATATCATCTCATAGGATTATAAAATAGTAAGAATATCAAAGCAGACAAATTAGTTTCCACAATATTTAAATATTAAAATGAAAAGTTTGTTAAAAAGAAAAATAACCAAATATTAGTTTCCCATCATAATGAGTAGATTAAATTAATTAAATTCCAAATTTTTCACAACACACCAATTTTTCTATACACACAGACACACATGTACATGAATAACATAAAACTATATATACTCATGAGTTTTGTGTAATCCTTTCACAAATTTATTACTTTGTGACACAATTTATTAGTGGTACTTCAATCCATGATCCATCCCATGTTTTCCCTTGATGATAGTGGTACATATGAACATGATATATCCCACATGAACAGTAATTTATGTAACCCATTTATTACAATAACATTAGTAAAAACCCATTTTCATTTAAAAAAATCCATTTGATCAATTTTTCAAACACGTTATGTTTAACACTGATTACTAAATTTTCAAAACTAGCCATTATGTGAAAATATAGTGGAGTATCATCAAGATAAAATCATTTAAATCATAATATATTTTTTAAACAACCTAAGAACCTTCACATTATAATGGGAAGAGATAAATTGAAATCATATCCTGGAGGTTAAGTTTCACTAGAAATATCATAAGGGGAAAATAGAAATAGATATTCAAGTTTATGGAAGGAAGAATGAGACATTTTTAAAATGTTTCAGAGAAAAAAATTTAATTTATTTACAATTTAATTCCCATAACAGAGTTATTCCATCGTGTTTTTAAAATAGTCTGCTATGTCTTGGTGCGAATTTAAAGAAATTTTTTTAATCAAATGAAAATATAATTGTCAATTATATTCATCTACATATATTTAAATTGTCTCTGAGATGTAGGCATAAGCATCTAAATTGTTTGGATTTTCCCTGTAGTCTCAAAAACAAGATTTGGTCCAATTACTCAAGCTTTACTTTTTTACACCCATAATAGTTTAGAATGATAAGTAAGATCATACAATGCATAAAATGTGGCTATATGAATCATTTCCCAGTAGTTGTTCTTATTTTAGTGTTCCACCAAAGGCATACGATCTTCCCATGACCCACAAAGTTATATCACACAAGATATGATCTTATCTTACAATGTTTAAGTTCTGTCATATGATTTCCCATACAAATGAGGATGATATGTCATGCTTATTATAAATTAATTTTTGAGATCATGTTTCAAAAATATATATAAAATAGATGTGAATCTAGGATCTCAATCAGAGATGATTGAAACTGTAACCCTGTGAATAATTACCACTTCTTGAATATATGTATTTGTATAATCCTATTATGTATTGGAATATATTATTGTGGGTTAGTATTTTTGACTTGGTTACATGATCCATAATCAACCAAATAATTTCTTTAAATATATATAATACTTAAACACATATTATTACATAATTTGTAATATAGGAATCTAATAAAAAAATCCCAAATACTGTGAGGCTTGGTGTATTTGGAAGACTATGTATACAAAGTATCAAAATGAAAATAAAGAAAATTTATTTTAATCTCAATAAATATATCCTATACTCATTTTAGGTTCTAAAACATAACAGGAAAACCACAAAAATACATAGACAAATATGGTCAGCTAAAAAGAGGGGTTAGGTAATAAACATTAAAATTAATCAGAAGTAGTGAGTCAATGATGCAACATAATATCATGATATATAAGGCTCAAAAGAAATCACATGGGGGGATTATAGACATAAAATAGTAACATAAGATCATGAAAACATAGTAAATGTGTCATCAATACAAATCATGACATAATCAATTGTGAATGATAACTACCAAGATAAAATCACATGGTGGAAAGTGTCCTATAGTGGATTCTGTTTACTATCTAATCCCATAAAAAATGTCTCATGGGAAAAAATATTACCAAGTGCATTGGAGAACTAACTAGGCACACCCAGAATAACATATACATGATTATACATTACACAAAAAGAAATCAATCGTAATGTATGATCATAAGAGTACCTCAGGGAAAGAAATATGTTTCATAATATTTCCTTATATCGTAATAGAAGGAGATTAGATAAATTATGAATTTGAGAAATGAACATAAATATTGTCATAAAAAATAAAAGGAAAGGAGAATAATATATGTATATATGTTCTAGGAATATATACAGAATTTATAATTATTCTATAAAATTAATTTGAGAGAGAAAATGAGTTAGAGTGAGAAAGATCACGATCTAAAGAAAAAGGGTGGCTCATAGAGATCCATTACTTAAAAAAAGAATCCAAATATTAAGGAATAAAATATCATTGGAATGAAAATTTAAAAATGAAAATTTAATCTTCAAATCATTGATTTTTATTTTGGAAAGAAATTTATTTTATGTCCTATAAGTTAAAAGAACACATTCCTTTCATACCATTGTAAAAATTAGCGAAAAAGTACATCATTTAGAAAATTATAAGAATATGATTTTAATTATATTTAAATTTTATAAAATAGATAATATTCATATTAATATATCACTGGCGAAGAGTAAAAAAATATTATTGAATTTTTTTTAGAAAACTTGGACATGGAAGATGAATCATTTTTAAACAATGATAGAAATAAATTCAGTTTTTCTTAAAAAAGTAATTTTAGATTTATGAGTTCATAAAGAGAGTAAAATGAATGGAAAACATTTATTCTATTCAAATAAAAGATTATAATAAATGTTATGATTTTTTAGATGTAGATCATAAAATTATTTCATCATAAAATAATAATAATCAATCTGATAAATATTTAGACTGTAAAAAAACCCCTTACCACTTGGTAACGTTTAAATCATAAACCCCTAAAAGATATAAAATTATGTGGATAATTTTATTATAATAATCATAAATATAATTCATGGGATGAATATACACCACCTAATAGAATAAATTTTAGAATGTGGCATATACCTCACAAAAAATAAAAGTGCGATGAAAATCTTATCCCTCCGAGTCCATCATATCACGTACATTATTTATTTTAAAAAATAATAAATTTAAGATAATTATTTAAATTATTAATAAAAATTTTCATGTTCAGTATTCAATTAATTTTTTTATTAAAATTTTATCTTTAATTTCATAATAAATTATGTTCTCATCAGAAATTTTGATGATATTTGGATCGTATATCCAAAATGACTTTTATAGGGTGAATGTGGTGAAAGTGTTCATTATTAATCCATGTTATGAATAATAAAAATTGAATAATTATGGAAAGAAGGTAAGTGTTATATTATATTTATAAAATGATCATTAAATAATATTACTTCATTAAATACACTTATATATACTATATATGTGATTTTTTAATGAAAATGAAATTTCATCATTACATGGAAGAAGTAATCCACTTTTATGCATGAACACCGTAATCATTTTTCAGTGAATAGAAATGTAATAAAATATATGATATATTACTTTTTAGGAATTCTAAATAAATCATTAATATCATATATTTATATATATGCATTAAATCCAAAAATATAACCATCCGAGAGAGGCATTTATGGAAAATTAATTACATCGATCAGTGGAAGAATGTCGTATTCCTGAATGATGGTTTCATTTCCCATTTGACATAAGAGAATATAAATGTAGATTATAACATTAATATAATAATATCTTTGTATTTGAGTGATATTGATTTTATTATACCAACATGTTTGAATTTTTTTTAATGTGGTATAACAAGAAATAAAATAAAATTGCTTTGTTAAGAACCATGCCTCTTCTTTGAACAACCTCTTTAGGATCATATATAAATCTTTACAAGGATTTTTTTCTGATCAAATAATGGACAATAGAATGTGAGGAGGGATTTAAGGAAAATACTTGGGTATAGATTAGATGTACCACAATGTTTTGGAGTTTCAATAAAACAGTATATGATGATCCCTTTTATATGCGAGGGGAGGGGATTTAAGGAATTAGATAAAGAATTATATTAATAGTAATTAATTTTCTTCAAAAAAGGCAATAAAATGAAATAATTTTATGATTTTATGAATTTGGGTCTAAATATTCTCATGAAATAAAATTTTAACATGTTTTGTTTAGTTTCTTATCCATATATATTTTTTTAACTCACATGAACCATTTTTAACAATTAACATTACAACAATAATTTTAATATTTTAGACGTCAATATAGTTACTATAAAAGGAAAATTGGCCCATAAATTTAACATGGTTTAAAATTTCAACCATATTTAAAAAAATAATTAAAATATATGTTTCATTAGTAATTCTAAATCATTTAATAAAATAATATTTAGAAAAATATCATTAATATCATTTTGAAACTTTTTATATAATTTAACTTTGAAAACATCAACAAAAATATTGAATTAGAATATAAACATTTAAAAAATCATTAAAATTTTATATTTATGTAAAAAATATATGCAACATAATAATTATTTGAAAATATATTTCATTTTATATTTTAAAAATCATTTTTATTGATTTAATAAATATTTTGTCGGTGTTGAGTAAGAATTTAATGTAATTATTTCGTCACTAAAAATTAGAAATAAATTAACACAATAAAAAATACATTATCTTTAAAAGAAAATTTTTATAACCAAACAAATCCAATGTTTGTCCATATGTTAGATATTTATATATAATAAAATAAAGATATTTTCATTTTGGAAATTTTATTACATAATATTGTATAAATATCAAAATCAATGAAATATGGCACCAACTTGTAATATTTTCGAAACATGAATGGATATGGGTGAAATAAACAAATAAAATTTGATAAAGGTGACTATTATAGTGAAATATTAGTCCTTTTATAATTATTTGTAACTTTACATACTTTATTTACATTTACTAGGGTGAAAAATGTTAATAATGTTATTATTAAAAATGATAAAAAATAAAGGGGAAATATTTAACAAATTTGTAACTATTGATTCTTAATTTTTAATAAATTTTTTTATACTCAATTAATTTAAGTGGAAAATTTTAATTTATGTTTAAATGACAAAAATAGATGAAAAATATTTTTTAGCCTATTTTATTTTTAAGTATAAAAATGTTTTTATGCTAGTTTCAAAAAAATAAAAATTAAAAAAAATATAAAATTGTATTATTTTTAAATGAAAGGAACTAAAAAAATAAAAATAATCAAAAATAAAAATTTTCATTTTATATAATATAAAATAAATTGAATTTTTTATTTAAAATCAATATTTTTCATTATTTATTGTAAAATCATTCTTTTCTAAATATATCAATATATCACCATTAAATAATTTGGATATGATAATTTAAAAGAATTTATCATTATTTGAATAATATTTTTAAATGTTCTTGCATATATTTTTAGTATTACCTAACAAAATAAATGTGAACCATTATTTGAAGAAAATGAAATTTTTCTTAATAAAATGAATATTTTAAAAAAATGAGTGATTATTTATTAAGAATTTTTCAATACATTTATATTTATTATGAACATTATGTATATTCTAATAATTATTTAACCCTATTCATACCTCTAAATTTAACATCTATGTTATATTGGTGTTATTTAATTCAAAATATTTTATATATCATTTAGGCTTGGTGTTGCATATCTTATACGATATCGTACAAAGTGTTTTTTTTGAAATATAAGTGTATAAAATTTCCCCCTATCATTATTAAATTAAATCCACGCTATTTTATCATGATTTTGGTAAAAAAGGGTTTATCATTTGAAAATACCTTTTGTGAAATCCCTCAACATAAAAAGGCTTAATAAAACATCCTACTAAAATGTGGAAAAGGGGAAGGCAAAGGGTGTATGTAATAACACATAATTATGTTTCCAATTATGAGAAAATGATATTGATTTGAAAATATAGAGATGTAGGAGAAACATAATTTCCAAATAATGATGGAGATTCATATTGATAATTAATCACAAGATAGTGAATGATCAAGATAAATTTGGGGGAATATAAATCAATGAGGTGTGAGAATGAACATAGATTCATGAAAATTTAAGTTTATTTGTAAATTTTTTTTTATAAAATATCCTTTTAATAGATTTGTGGAATTAATTTACCATTTAGACTATGAAAATAAATATATATACTTACATAAAATTTATAGTTTCAACTATTATTGAATTTCCACCACAATTTCATCTTTTTTTTTCAAATGATGAGTAATTAAATTTATTTTTTTATGCCTTGAGAATGAAAAAAATATTTTAATGTGTCACATAATCCACAAAAGTATAATAATATTTTCCATATATTTTTTTTCCTTTAAAAAACCAAAATGGTTAGTATAGGTTAAAATAATTAACCAAAATAATAAACCCACTTATGAATAAATCCAAAATTAATATCTAAAGCCTCAATAATAATACACAGATTTAAACTTAGATATAACCTCAATATTCATAAAAATATTCCAAAACATGTTTTAAAATAAAAAATTCATATGTTTTTTATCACATATTCTTATGAAATTAATTTACTTTTTTTCTAAAATGAACATTAGACAGTCATAAAGTCATATACCCAAAAATTCATTTCCACCAATCACATACTCTCCAAAATATTTTACTGACATCCATGAATAACTTTTATCCCCCATTAGAATTGTATATTCCACCAAAATATAATTCAAACATTAGTAAAAAAATAAAATCCCATAATATTCTTTTAACATTTGTCATATAAGGTTCCCAAAATTGTGAAATACATTTGAATGAAAAGTAATTTTTTAATTATGGTCTAGGAAAGGCCTAGTACATTCGTTACAAAGAGCACTCATGGGGGGGGGGGGGTGGAAATAATGTAATCTAAGTGGATATTTTTGCACAAATACATGACACTCCTATGGAAGAGACCCCAAACCATCAATGATTATTACTCCCTCTTTTGAGCGACTGAGGCTTGAAAGGGAATCCGTTACAAAATTGGTCTCCCTCCAGCTATGGGGAAGATTTATCCTGAAGAAATTCCTTGGACACACCTTCTGAAAAAGTAAATCAGGTCCCCTGGAATCTCATGCCTTCCTTGTACCATCTTCACCAAAGTTTAGGAGTCTGAATCCACTTTAGCCACCACGAGACCACGCTCCCTTCAAACATGGAGACAGTAAGAAATGACCGAGCCTCCGCCCCGATGGAAGATCCCGAGCCCAAATAAATTTGAAATATCATTATTAACTATCTCAAAAAATATCTTTTTAATACCATGGTGGTCTATATAATAAAACAAATAACCCTAAAATTATTATTATTATTTTTAAAATTATTTTATTAAAAAAGACAAACTCATACCAATGAGGACATAACATAGGCTAGTGGTGGTAATTTCACCCTTGTGGACCTTCTATTGTGGGCTCAAGTACTATGACCTTATCAGATGAGACAGGTCGTTCCACAGCCAATGAGTTATCTATTTGAATAAAAAAAATTATTATAATTCCTATAACCTTCCCAAAAAAGTGGTGAAAATACCAAAAATGTAATATAATTCTTCTGAAATATTCCATCATGTAAACCATAACGGTTAAATATACCTCATCTTAATAAAACTTCTCCTAAAAATATTGTTTCCCACCTTAAAATGTTATCACATAAACACTCAAAATCTGTGTATATGTATTTGAACATATGATCAGTATTAAACATAAAAACCCCTGATTTTATCCATAACTCTTATTTTATCCTCACATAAAAATGTATATTCTTTTAAAAATCATCTGAATCCTTGGATGTTTCATTATTCGTATAACCATAATATCGTTAATATAACATATTTATAGCATAATTATTTCTTCCCAATACATAAACACTTCAATACATTCACTTAATTTATTTTAATAACATATTCACATCCTAATTTTAGGAGTTAAACATTGGATAAGTGAATGGAATTGTATAATTACCATGTTCCACATATATAATACATTAAAATATAAATTTTTCCTTATGATGAATTTACAATGCTTCAAATGAACTCTTTATTTTTCCTTAGCAATTGTATCCCTTCTATTAAAAATATAAATCATATTCTAATTACTTTGAGAAATTTCATTGATTGATTATTCCTACATACTTGACTTTTAAAAAACATAATCTTCATCCCTCCATATACTTCATGAAAATCCAATTTTCATGAATTATGTGTTCTAATATTTTTACCAAATTTGATGTTGTAAATAATATTACAAGATAAAATATTAGGAATGATCTAAAGGTATATCCTTATAAATGTCATTTAATATACTATCTCATGAGGAAAATCATTTCATTTTCATTATTAATCATCTTTTACATAATGCTACATCCAAGACTATAACCAAAATCATACTGTGAACAACAATATTCAATGTGAGAAAACACATAATAATGAAAAATAATTTGAATGACGTATTAATCATGAAACCCTATTTTGAATGTATGAAACCTTATATTTATCCAATTACATTCATTGTCAACATGTATTCAAATCCTTCATTATAGTATATAAAGAGTTTTTAAATTTTAAAAATCATATCCCGAGAGAGTATCATCCTATGTGTGATGTAAGACCACTTTATCACAGAATAGGTGGTGGTCAAGTTATTACGCAATGTTTCATTTTTATAGTTATTACCCCTGGGTACATCTCTATTAGAGCCACAATATCATGTTGTATATAAATAAGGATATAATTTATTCGGAACCACTCAGTCTATACATTACCAAAACTAAATGATATTATGACTTCTCCCTAGGAATCTCACTAATGTATTGTAGTATTAATCCCAAAAAAATAATTATTCCATGATATTATACCAACAGTAGTGACCCAATTATTAAACAAATATTATTTCGTGATTTTTAACATAAAAATCTAATAACCACTACCCAATAACAGTGATGCCTTGTATATTTACAGGGCTTGGTAAATAAAACATCAGCATAGATTTAATTCATCTTTAATTTAATCATTATAATTAGATCATAAATCCCTTTAATCTCATAAAACAACTTCGGAAAACCTGATGAATACATTTGAAAATGTGATTCTGTAAGAAATCCCAGTAATGGTATAAACATGAAAATTAATCATATAAAGCAAGTAAAAGGTATAACATAATATCATAATTGTAAAGTATCATGATAAATCACATGAGATAATAACATAAATAAGAACTCATAATAATATAATTAAGTCATTGTAAATGTGTTATAAATAGAAAATATGACATAAGAATAAGTAAAAGATAACTGCTATGACAACATCCCATAGTGGATAGATACATATAGAGGATTAGTTTTATTCCTTAATCCCATACATAACATCTCATGAGAAAAAAAATATTATCCAAATACATTAGAGTTAAATATTTTAACAACCATAATAACATGTTCATTCTTATATGTGAAATAAAATGAAATCAATCGTAAATAATAATTAAAATAATTACCCCTAGAATGAAATGGGTTGGAATTTCTTGCCTAGTATCATTACCAAAAGAGATTTTATGAAGAAGGAATTTTTTATATGATCATAAAGACTATATTAACTAGTTAATGTAAGTTAGAAATAGATAGGAATATATGTACATATATACATGAATAATTACCATTTCGTATCATTAATGTGGGAAAGAATGTGAGGTAGAGAGAGAAAGGTCATATCCTTAAAAAAAGGGTGTTTCAGAGAGATACCCTACTTATAATCTAAAAAATTAAAAATATTAAGGAAAAAATTTCATTTACAATATCCTTTAATATTTTTAAAGGAATATTTAAATAATTTAGTGTTCATTTTTGTGGAAAATTCTATTCTTATTGAATGAGTTAAAAGAAAATATTTTTTATAACATTGTAAAAAATACAAAAATTACCACATTTACGAAATTTTCTGAATATTCATTTTAAATTTTTTTTATAAGTTAAAAAAGGTAAATTTGATTTTAACATATGATATATGAATATAAAATAAAATAATGAAAATATTTTTAGAAAACAAGGAATGTAAGAAATAGAATTTTCCAGCGATGAGAGAAATAAATTTAATTGTTCCTAGAAAAATTATCTTAGTTTCATAAATTCAAAAAGAGAGGAAAATTAAAGTAAAAAATGTATTATATTAAAATAACTACATGATGATAAAATTCATGAGTTTCTAGAGAGTCTGATCAAGAAATTTCTTCATGAGAATCTAATCATAAATAGTTGTAATAAACAATGATATTAAAACAAAAAACCTTACCACTTTAGTGAACATTTGAATAATAATGCATCACCCAAAGGTTTTAAAAAAATGCGTAATTATTTTTTAATTTTGATATTTATAACCAAGAACTTAAACAAAAAATTTTTGTTTCTATGATTTGAATTTGAAAAAAAATGTTCCTCTACGGTTGTGATTAGTATGTTATTTGGAGTCAGAAAAAACCAACAAGTTTTTTTGGTGAAAATTAACATACCCTTATAGAATAATAAATGAATTTTAATATGATCATTATGAATATTAAATCATATTATTATTTTGTTTTCTTGTGATTATAAAATAATGAGATCATAATTAATTTTTCAAGGTGATATGAAATGATTTATTGGTTTAAATTTTTTATTTTTTAATTAATTTATGAATTCATTTGAAAATTAAATTAATCGTATTTAGAAAATTATTTTTAAAAAATGATGTTAATTATTTAATTGACATGTTGATAAATGTATAGTGTGTTTTTTTCTAAGATAGTTGAATTTTTAGTGAAAAGTAAAAAATATTGTTTTATCTTTTCGGTTATTTAATTACATCCTAATGATATAATATTGATTTAATCATTTTGGTCGACTAATTAGGATTGAAATATTATACTAGGTGTTCTATGTTTCCAATAACATGAGAAATCCCATGGTTATTCAAATACCACTAATGAGATGTTCTTTGAGATTAATTTAAAACTCCCTCACATTCACTATAAATACCACCCTCACCCCATCGTCCTCTGAAACCTATAAAGATTTTAAAATTGTATAAATTCTACCAAATCACATTCCAAAGTCTCTTAACTTCCTCTAATATTTTCTGTTCTCACCAAAAGGCCCAAACCAAAGGCCTTAGGGATGATCTCGAGGAGAAGAGACCAAGAGGTAAGAGTCCACTTTCATTTTATTGTGCTTTCTTTTCAATTCTTTTCTCTTATTATAATATATTCACATACACTTATATAATAGGATTGAAATGTAAAATATCATATATATTCCAATTTTTTTCATTTTTATGAAAAAAATCATCATTATTCTTCCTCTCCTCTTCCGTTTAATCATAAAATAAAAATACTGTATGTGATGTACCGATTTACCAATGGCGTGGATGATCTGTTTTCAATTTCCATTATTCCCTTTAATACTGGTTATAGAACCATTTTAATTATTCAAATAGATTTTCATTCTTATGATATATCATCTTTCATTTTCAGGAGTTAACATATATACATAATATTATGTTATATAATTAAACTAGTTTGTGATTATAAAATAAACGTCAAAATGATCTAAACAGATATCACTAATGATTTATCTAAGGATTCATCCTCATACCATATATCAAAAATTATTTATGGAATCATTTAATATTCTGTAAACATATTAATTCCATTTCATTCAACTTTTAGTGTTTCTCTTCTATTTGACAAAGAATTCCTTTACGATCTGTTCTTGGAAATCATGTAAAGAACGTACCCAAAACAATGGAAAGAACAAAATATTCTTAATTAATGGGTGGAAAGATTTTATAATATGATCATTTAAAGTGTTATGAACATGAATATTATTCTTAAAAATATTAATAACACCCTTTTACCATTATATAGGTGTTTTAAACATGTTTTTTTAAGGAGAACCTGATGTAAGGGAATTCTTATTGCATTTTCTATTATTTGGGTTAACCTTATACATCATTAATTATGTTCCACCCATATTATTTGTGTAATTAATTTCTTTTCTTTTTGGATATACTAATTTTATTTATAGTGTATTCAAATAGTTATTTCAAGACATTAAATCTAACTTTAATTATATTATATTTGTAAGGGACTTTCCTATAAAAGTCTGCTTTTATAATTCTATTTTACAAAATTTAAAATCAATATCCTTTTGAATCAGTTAATATTTTATGATTATTTTCTAGTTCTTGGGTATTTTTTATAACAAAGGGTGGGATCTATATCTCCCTCCACGGAAATGGGTATTTGTAAATGTGAGATTGGAAATATGGTTACACCATGTGTAACTATAATGGTTACACTATAAAGAATCCATGAGGGTTAAATTTTAAGGTACACCTAAGGGTTAAAAATAACAAGGTTGTTACAAGGGTTAGAATATAATTATATAATTCCCCAAGATACCTTTATGGTTTATATATGTTCTATAATGTTTTATGGAAATATCATGTTTCACAAAGTAAGTATATATGGCTGAGAAGTTTTTCTTTGGGAAAATAATTTCATATGATTATATATATTCATAGACTAATGGTTTCTTTTCATATTTTTATATTAATTTCTGATATTTTTATGCGCACCCCATATTTTAAATATTTTTCATAGATTACAAGGATGTGTTAGAGAAATAAGGAAGTGATGCCAACTGTTAAGAATATTTTTCAATGAAATCATATTGTTTTTTTCTATTTTAAATTTTACGTTTTTCAAAAAAGTGGATACTGTATTAGTGGTGGAGAATTTTTATGATTATTTTTTGTTATATAATAGCTATTACCTGACTTTATAGACCACTTAAATGAAAAGATATTTGTGAATTTGAAGAAGTGAAATATAGTTGAAATGTCTAGATTATGTAATGTTTATGGCCTAGTCTTTATTGTCTGTATCACAATATGATTTAGATAGAATTAAGGGATAGTATGATGATAATAGAATACCATAAATGATTATTAACTTATATTTTTGTTGAAATCAGATAGAATTTAATTTTTTACCATGTTTCTTCATCTAGGATATATATTTTTTGAATGGTTTTTTGTAGAACAAGTAGGGAAGCTGATGTTAGAAGGAACCGAGAGGCTGATATCTTTCTAAATCCACAATGTCGAATGGTGGGAATTGGAACCAATTAGTTTGTGATAGTAATGACTTAGTTGAAACAGGAAATAAACTGAGGTGGAATCTATGCAAGAGAACAACCAGAACTACCAAAAAGGAACATGATGATAGTGGAACATTTTAGAGGCAACACACTCTATTTAGTGGATCATTTAACCAAGTATCAGGTGAATTATTGAATAAATCCCTTGAAAAGATATTTGATATTATGGTATGTTTTGATAATAAAAAGGAAGGTATTTACATTTATCATTTTGGATGTGATTCTAACCATTGATGGTCAATGGTCAAAAATATCAAGGATTAAGAGGAGATTAATGCCCTAGAGTGGTGTAAATTTAAATGCATTTTTATTGAAAAATATTTTCCTATGTTGGGTTGACATAGGACGGAGAAGAAATTCTACGAATTGAGGAAAAAGGAGCTTGATTCAATGGTTGTGTATGATGCATACATCACCCGACTAGCGAGGTCTACTGTAAATCTTATTCTAGATCTCGATAGAAAAATCAACTGCTTTTACTCATAATTTAATCCATGATATCGAAGGGAATTGGCCTCCATATAATTTAAAAGTTATGAAAACCTTGTATAATGTGATTAGAGGGTTGAAATAGAGTTTTTCGATGATCAGGTGTACTTTGAGAACAAATAGAAGAAGATGTATATAATGAAATTTATAAGTAATAAGTAGTCAAAGAAATATAATGCTAAGAAATTTTATTTTCCCAGTTTCAGAAAATTTTAGTAAAATTCACCCTGGGGAATGACTTACTAAAACTGGGAAGTGAAATTGATGTGGTATGTTTGTAAATATTCCCCAACAATATACTGAAAATGATCTTAAGAACAATTCTGATAGGAAAAATATAAAGTGTTTCAAATGTTATGATATGGGAAATTATGAAAATTTTATCCCGAAGAAAGATATGAGTGATGGAATGATGTCATACTATAAGAAGAAAGGTGTAGTGAGATATGTTGTGACTATGTCAAATGATTTTGGTCCATCAAATGAAGTGGTATTAGGTAAGTTTTTTATTTACTCAGATTTTTCTAATGTCCTGATTGATATAGGGTCTACACATTCCTTTACTTCTGTGAATTTTTCTAGTAAATTGAAAATATCACCTCCACAAATGAGACCCGAACTTTTTGTTAAAACTCAAGTGAGAAATGATATAGTAAGAAGGCATTTTAAGAATCTTTGTATTGTAATCTATGGAAACACATTACCTATAAAAATTGTTTTCACCTTTGTAGAGTTTGATGTCATTATTGGTACAGATTGGATTTTTCGTTCTCATGATAACATTGATTGTAGATCTAAAGAAGTTTTTTCACAAAAAGAGATTTAGTTTGTATACAATAATAAACCCTTATAATTGATAACTTTTTGGGAAGCTATGAAACTGATGAAATATGGAAATGAAATTTATCATGTTCATATTGTTGAAAAAAAACTATAATGATTAATGATGTTATAATGGTAAATTAATACCTTGATGTTTTTCTTGATAAGTTACACATTATTATAACTCATCAGAAAGATAAATTCACAATTTAATTAGTTCTTTATGCTAATACAATTTAAGACCCCCCTTATCGAATGCCATAATTGTAACTTTATGAACTGAAAAATCAATTCCTGGAGTTTCTTGATAAAGGCTTCATTCATCATAGCTCTTAACTATAGGGAGATCCAGTTTTTTTCTTTAAGAATATATATGGTTCCATGATAATTTTCATTGATAATATATCCTTTAATAACATTACTATTAATAATAAGTATCTTATTCCTCACATCAACGACAAGTTTTGTTATCTCTAGGGAGCTTAGTATTTTTCATTGATTAACTTGATATTTGGGTACCATCTGCTGAAGGTGAGGGAGAATAACATTCCAAAAAATATTTTTGAACTATATATGGTCATTATGAATTGGTTGTTATTCCATTTGGGTTATCTAATGAACCTTTTGTATTCATGGCTCTTATTAGTAGAATATTTCATATGTTCTTGTATATATTTGTGGTTGTGTTCATTGATGGAATACTTGTACATTATATAAGTAAACAAGAGCACGAAAAACATCTAAGGGTTGTTTTACATATGTTAAAAGAAATGAAATTGTATGTAAAATTCATAAAGTGTAAATTGTGGTTACAAAAAATCTATTTTCTTGGTCATATTGTAAATAAAGATGAAATAACAGTTTATCCTTCCAAAACAAAAGTGTTTCATGAAGGGAAAAGACCTAAAAATGTTGCAAATATTCATAGACTTCATAGACTAGCATGTTATTACCAATGGTTTTTTTAAAAAAATCATGGTAATCTTGCCTGATAAATATATTAACATCAAAAGGGGTTTAATTTATTTGTATTGAATAATGTGATGTTTGTTTTCTAGAACTGAAGATGGAATTATTGAATGATCCAGCTTTAGCCCTACCTTCCAAAAAAGGGGAGTTTTTCATCTATAGTTATTCTTCATCGAAGCGAGATGATTGTGCTCTGATACAGAATGATCAGCTTATTTCTAATGCCCAAAGACAACTAAAACCTCATGAGTTAACATATTCGACCCATGAATTTAAATTACATGATGTGGTTTTTTGCTTTGTAAATTTCGAGGGATCATTTATCTGGAGAAAAATGTGAAATATATACCGACCATAAATGTATGTATCTTATATTCAGATATAATGATTTAACATGAGGTAGAGAATATTCCATCAATTAATAATGGATTATGATTGCACGCTCAATTACCATCCTAGAAAAGAAGACAATGTGGCAGATTCCATGAGTTGAAAACATCATCCAGCATTTACTATGTTATGGATGAAATAAGACCCACAAACAAATTTTTAAATTAATTTTGGATTATAAGTTATTGGTGTAGGAAATTACTCTATTTTTTTCAGGTTCCAGTGCAACCATTATTGTCAGATAGAATTAAGCAACTACATAAGGCAGATGGGGAGCAACTGAAAAATGTATAATTGGTTAAAATGGGTATGTTACCAGAATATTACATTCATAAACACTATTTTATAAGATTTTGAAGGATATTGTGTGGGCCTTGTGATTCCGATATGAAAAAATAATTATTGTGGAAAGCTTATATTCTTCATATTCAGTTCATCCTTAAATCAAAAATATTTACAGAGACCATTGGGTGAATTTTTAGTTGGATGGACTGAAAATAGATATTGTAGATTTTACCATGAATTTTTTTAAATTTAAATAGGTTAATGAAGAGTATATGTTTCTGAACGATATGATTCATCCTTTACCAGTTCTAGATTGGAAATGTGAAAATATATCCATGGACATAATTTTAGGACTACCAAAAACATCTAGAGGTAACAATGCAATCTGGGTTATTGTTCATCGACAGACTAAATCTATGAATTTCCTTTTTATTTGAGATACTATGTCATTGGATCATCTTTTTCCAATGTACCTCAAATAGATTGTAAGGTTACATGGAGTTCCTCTATCCATTGTATCTTACCATGATCCAAGGTTTACTTCTAACTCTTGTAAGGGAATTCAGAAGTCATTTGGAACAGAATTAAATTTCAGTATAGGCTTTCATCATCAATCAGATAGTCAGTTAGAATAGACAATTCGGATATTATAGGATATAATTAATGCTTGTTGAAATGGATTAAGAGGGAAAATAATATCATCATATATCTTTAGTTCAGTTTTCTTATAATAATAGTTTTCATTCCAATATACAGATTGAACCTTTTGAGGCATTATATGGGACGCACTATCGATCTCCTGATTTTTAGGATGATGATGGGGAAAGGAAGTTGATGGGACCAAAATTAGTAAAGGAAGTGGCTAACAAGTGAAGATGATATAGAAATACATGACTTCATCACAGGGTAGGACAAAAAATCATACAGATTATAGGAAGAAAAAATTTTCTTTGAGGTAGGTGGTCATGTTTTTCTTAGAGTCTCACCATGGAAAATTGCTATGCATTTTGTTAAGAAAGGGAAGCAATGTCAACGATTTTTTGGTCCTTATAAAATCATTGAGAATGTTGGACTACTTGACTACCGAGTAGATTTACCTTTGATTTTATCTTAGGTACACAATTTTTTTCATGTTTTCTGGTTGTGAATGTATTTTCCAGATTCATCTCATGTTTTGAGCCATGAACCAGTTCAACTGGATGAGAACCTTTCTTATGAAGAGAAACTTGATCAGATTTTTGATCGAAGATACTATGTATAGTGTAATAATATAATCCACAATGTGATGATTTTTTGGAGAAACCACATGGTTAAAGAAGAAACATGTGAATTAGAATATTCTAAAAGGGAAATATAGCCTCACTTCTTTAATATGTAATTAAAAATGCGTGGATGCAATTTCTAGAATTTGGGGAGAATGTAACACCACATGGTTTTAAAAATAAGTTGAAATTCATGAAACGTTTTCATAATTTTATGGTTTTAAACTAACCTTAAAACATAATTTTACCATTTCTATGATTTTAATTTCAAAAAACTCCATCTTTGGTTGTGTTTGGAATGTTATTTGGAGTCTAATAGAACCAACTTATTTTTCTAGTGAATAAAAACATACCGTTGGAATATAAAAATGATTAGTATTATGAGACTTATGAATAGTAAATATCATTATTGTATTATTTTAATAATGTTATTAGATAATGAGATCCTAATTAATTTTTCAAGGTGATATAAAATGAGTGATAGTGTTAAAATTCATATTTTTTGAATAAAATATTATTTTATTTAAAAATTAAATCAATCATATTTAGAAAATTATTTTCAAAGGATAGTGTTAATATTTTAATTCTCAATGTTAAAAAATGTTTAGGGTTTTTCTCGGGGATTTTTTAGAGATAGTTAAATTTTTGGTGAATAGTAAAAAATACAGTTTTATATTTTCCGGTGTTTAATGAAATCATAATAATGTAATAATGATGTAATCATTCTGGTCAACTCTTCAAGATTAAAATGTTATATGAGGTTTCCCAAGGGGCTAATAACATTAGATGAAACCATGTGATATCTGATGGTTTTTCAAATTCCAATAATGAGGTATCCTTTGAAATTAATTTAAAACTCCATTACATTCACTATAAATACCACCCTCACCCCCCTTATTCCTATCACACCTCTAAATATTTTAGAATTGAAAATTTTTTCCCAATAAATATTCCAAGTGTCTTCCACATGTCATATAATTTATGGTTCATATTCCAGATACATGATGTCCAATAATTAATAATTCCCTTTATCTTATATTCAGTTATTACTATTCATGATATTTTAACTATAAAAAAAATATGGATGCATTATCATTGTATGTTTATTAATTAAATGGAATGGGTTTTTATGTTATACCATATTTATTATGAATCACTTATTATTGATTCATATTTCTACTATATATAACCCGTAATGAATTTTTTTGATCAACATCTAATTTGTTTTTTCTTACCAAGGTTATGAATATAAAATCAGTAAATAATTGTCAAGGAATTAGTTTATTTTACATTTTTATGTTCGATGTTTAATTACAAATGTAAAATGGGGACCATGTATGTATCTAGTTTTTCAAAAAAAACTGATCAGTCCTTGATGATGTTATCTATTGTTTCTATTCCATGGAAATAAAATAACCACTTACTCTAGGGTACTAGGGTCGGGATGTTACAATTGGTATCAGAGAGGGTTTAGTATAATCCTTGGGAACTAGATGTTAAATAAACATGAGATTATAAAAATCCATTTGAGAGATTTTTTTGGCTCAATTTTCAGGATGATTATTATCTAATTCAGTGTGTTCCATTATTTACTAATAGTGCTTACTAGATTAAAGGGAATCGATACTCATAGATAATGTAGGGATTGAACAACTGAGAAAGTCAACATAGTTGGTGCGGGATATGAGTAGATCATGACCATATTCGTACATCCTACTTAAGTTATTAAGAATAACCATACTTCACCAATGTTGTATTTTTTAATGTGGAATAACCCTCCATATTCAAGTGAGAATACTAATCAAGTGTTAGTTAAGGAATGGATCATGTTCCATGAAAAGATATTTCTTGCATTGGGATGTGATAAAAATGAAAATGTAGTTCTTGTGGTATATTTCCTCTAGGGATTTATTGATCAATTATGGTAATTGATCTAGAATACTAAGGATTAAGATGAAATAAAAGGAATGAAATAGTTAATTTTTAAGGAAACATTCGTTGAAAAATACTTACCATGGTGGAACTGAACTAAAATAAAGATAAAAGTTCACATTTTAATGAAAAAGGATGAAACGAGTGTTGTATAGTATGAGGCTACCTTGAAAATACTAACCAACTATGCTACATATTATATACATGATCTGTAAAAAATCATTGATCCTTTCTTTGATGGTCTTAAGGAATGTCTCCAATGGTAATTGGATTCTCAAACATTTTAACCATATAATGAAATATTGTTATGTTCCATCAAAATGTAGAAGTTTATTTATATATCCTATATGTTCAAGGTATATGAAGAGAATTAGTGGTATTATGGTAACTAGGAAAAAGGATAATCAACAAATAATAATATGTGAATAAATAAATTCCCATTATTTGAAAACTGTGGAATGAATTATCATGGAAAATGATTGAATGAAAGGAGAGTTTGTTCTACATGAATATAAAAGGTTCATTGAGCGAATAAATGAAATGATATGTTACCAATAAATGAATCTCAATGATTAGAATATAAATAAATGAACCTTTTTTCTAACAAATGTCTAATGAAAAATCGGAGTCTACCCCAGAAGAGGCCAAGAGGAGATGACCAACCTTATTTTATCACAATATATGATGTAAAAGTACCTAACAATGTGTTGGTTGGAACATTAATCCTATATTGAAAAATAAACAATTTTTTATTTGATTCTATATTACCACACTATTATATATATATATATCTAATATTCAAAGGAAATTATCTATTTCCCTTTAGATTTAATAAGGTAGTTTTCAGTAAAAAATAACATAGTTAGACTCATTGCAATAAATATGTGTCAGGAAGCCAATTATGGAATATTAATGATCATTATTTTTTGATTTTATAAGCATACATATGGTTTAATTTTTTATAATACTTGGTAAGGACTTAAATTTAAAATATAATTCAAAAATATATTATAATGAGAAGCAAATTACAATTTATGAGGAAGAGGTAGAGTTCCTTATCTTTATAGAAAATGATTCATTTTCTAATTATTATCTATATAGACCCCCAGTAGATCTACTGAATGATATTCATTGTGAGGAAGACAACAAAAATAAGGACAAGTAATATTATAATTGTGGATGTACCAATTGTGTGGGAACACATTGATGTATTTCTTGAGTAATAACCTGGTCACTCCCTAGAGTGTGACGTTGAGGTTAACACTGATTTAATCCCTAGTGTGAGACTAATATCATTAACTCCTTATTGAATGGACAGTATAGAATTAGTGGATATAAAGAATAAACTACAATATTTTAGTAATATTTGATTTATTTTCCAAAGTTTTTTCCCATGGGGTGCCTCTATTCTCTTTGATAGGATGAAAATGGATCCATGAGGTTGTGAATTATCTATAGAGAAATCAATTCTATTGTAATAATGAACAAGTATCCTCTACCTCAAATTAGTGATATTTTTTATAAACATCATAGAGATAAATATTTTTAAAAGGATGACCTTATTTATTGGTATCATTAGTTTCATATAAATAAGGAAGATATTTCGATGATATCTTTTTAGATAAGGTTTGAAAATTACGAGTTTATAGAAATTCCATTTGGATTAACTAATGAACCCTCCATTTTATGGATCTAATAAAAATAATATTCAAGGAATATCTTGGTGATTTTGTCCTGATATTCATTTATGAAATTTTTTTATATTATAAAACATATGAATACCATGAAATTCACTTTCCTAAAATTTATGATAATCTCAGAAATAAATATTTAAATGGTAAATTTAACAAGATTTAATTTTGGATGTATTAAATTTATTTTCGTAGACACATTGACTCTAATTTAGGAATCAAATTTGGTCATATAACGAAAATTTTAATCCAATAATGGACCTTGAGAATGAACATAACCAATGTACATTGTTTCATTTGTTTTGAAAGTTACTATCAGAATTTCATTAATAATTTTTTTTATTTGGGCAAACCATTAACCAAGATGACACATAAAGGTGTTATGTTTGTATAGAAAAAAGAATATATAGAATGATCTAAATAATTGAATATAATATTAGTCAATGGTTCTATTTTTAATCTACAATCAAGAAATGATGGGTTTTTGACATACTCTGATCCTTTAATGAAAGGACTTGGTTGTTTCCTTATGAAAAATGATAAAGTTTCTGCATATGGATCAATAGATTTGAAGAGACATGGAAAAAATTATCCAACACATGATCTCGAGTTAGAATCCATAATATTTTCTCTAAAGGAATCGGTTCACTATCTCTATGGTGAAAGATGTGAGATATATATGGGCCATAAGATCTTGAAATACATCTTTACATGGAATGAACTCAACATGAGGAAAATATAATGGTTTTAGTTACACAATGATTTTTATTTTCCAATAAAATATTACCAATGAAAAGAAAATAAGGTAGAAGATGCATTAATAAAGAAATATCAAGGAATTATAACCCATATATGGTTGAAGATGCATTAAAGATATATAGGAACAATTTTTATGGGATAATTTGAAGTGGGAAATTGATGAGTATATGTCAAGATGTATAGTTTTTAAAAAATATAATTCTTCAAGAAAGAATCCTAGAGGATTCATGACAACATTATTTATTTCTATGTACAATTGGGATGAAATTACTATAGACTACGTCATTGAATTTCCAAAGACCCCCTATAAATAATGATACAATATGAGTTATTGTTAATAGACTTACTAAATTAGTACAATTTCATTATTTAATAAAATATTTACCTCTTAAGATCATAGAAATATTCTATATTACTGATGTTTTTAGACATCATGGTTCACCACTATCGATTATGTCTGATCGAGATCCCCATTTTACATTAAAATTATATAAGATTTAATAAAAGGGTTTAGAAACTAAGATCCGTTTGAGTTGTTCTTATCACCCTCAAATCGATGGATAGGATGAAAGGACCATTTAAACAATGGAATAAAGGTTTTTTTCATGTTAACATGAATTTCAAGGTATGTGGGATCGTTATCTGTCTTTTTTAGTGTTTTACTTCAATAATAATTTCCATTCTAGTATTCAAATGGAACCATATGAAGCATTTCAAGGAACAATTTGATGTACTTCAACTTTTTGGGATGATGTTGATGAGAGAAAACATATAGGGCTAAAAGTACATAAAGAGAAACTAAAAAATGTAAACACTATTCAGGATAATATTAAAACATCAAAATGTAGAAAAAGAGTTGGGCTGAAAACATTGGAATGGATTTATAATTTTACGTAGAGATCATGTCTTTATGAATGTATATATTTGGAAGGGTTTCATAAGGTTCATAACGAAATGGAAAATGATTCCCATGTACATTGGACCATTTTAAAATATTGAATGAAATGGGGTTGATGCTTACACATTTACAATACGACCACATCTCTCCAATGTTCATGATGTGTTCAAAAAATAATTGTTAACGAATTATATTTCAGACCCAACACATGTACTCACCAATGAATAAATAAAACCAGAAACTAAATTTTCATACTATAAAGAGCCTATCATGATTATTGGAAATATAGAGAAATAATTGAGAAAAATGATGACTCGACTAGTAAAAGTTAATGGAGAAACCATAAAATGAATGATAAAAAGTGGGAAGCTGGGGATGTTATAAAGAAGAACCACCAACACCTGTTTAGAAGGAAACATTCAGGAAACATTTTGAGGATGATGTTTTTGAAGCAGGAAAGAATATAACACCCCAATATTTTGTGGTATGTATCTTCTTAAATAAATTCAATTTATTCGATAACATACATTGAACAAAACACTGAGCTTAAATTTACCCTGATATACTATTAAATATTTACATTATCGTTGAAATTGTAATGTGACTATTATGAACAGTAATATGGCTAATAGAAATATAATATCTCATATGAAAGAATAAAAAATATTTATGTATCTCATAATTGAAAATATGATATATTTTTTTATAATTGTATATGTAAATAAATAATCTAAAAATTATAAATCAAGTATTTGTATTTTTGAGAAGTGTAAATGAATATTTACAATTTTATAATTAATAAAATGATATAAAATAAATATTTTTTCAATAAAATAGATTAATTAAATAATATTTTTTCAATTTATAATTAGTAGATAATTTTATATGAACATAATTAATTTTTTAAATTATCATAAATTGTGTTATAATATTAAAATCGGTATATTTTTAATAAATGATGTTTTTAATTAGAAATTAAATTTCCCATATTTCGCATATTTATTTTTATAAAATGGAGTCCATGGTTTAAATCCATAAAACAAAAAATGGTTTGAGTTGTTTTTTGGGATTTTTTGAAATAATTGATTTTTTGGAGATTCACGAAATATGGAAATTTATGGTATTCAACATTTTAAGTAAAATAATAATTTTTTGGGTCATAAATGATGTAATTATTCATTATATATAACTAAAATGCACTAAAAACTATACTTAGTAACATAAATCAACACAATTTAGTGTATTGAGCCAAAATAATAAACAAATTACTAAAATAATCCAACCACCCCTCAACTAGAAATCATACATATACCAATGCATATATTCCAACGGTTTGTTAAAAATATTGATATAGGCCTTCATTCCCTACGGTTTTCCAAAACCATTGGGATATTCCACTTTAAGACCACTTTTCCAAATAGTTATTGAAAAATATTTGGAAAAGGTATTGCTTTCCCAGTAGTTTTCAAAAACCATTTGGATAGGCTACTTTGAGACCACTTTTCCCAACAGTTTTCCAAAACCACTTGGATAACCCACCTTGAAACCACTTTTTCCAATGGTTTCAGAAAGCAGTTGTGATAGCCCATATTGAGACAACTTTTCCGAACAGTTTTGGAAAAACATTGGGAATGGGTATGGCTATCCAAATTATTTCCCAAAATCATTGGGAGAACCCACTTTGAATCAACTTTTCCCAATGGTTCTCAAAACCATTGGGATATGTACCCTTATTTTTTATTATTTATTTTGTCAGATATCGTTAAATAAATCAATATATAAATTACATATATATATATATCCAAATATATTTACAAAGTTAACTATCAGTTAGTGGTAGTGTCTTTGATATATAAACGTTCAAGTTGTGGGTTTCAAACCTCCACTATACCATTTTTTATATTTAACTGTTTGTATAGACCTATCCCAACAGTTTTTAAACCGTTAGTATATGTCTAACCATATGGTTTTTCCCAGACCATTAGGATATGTATATCCCCACATAAAATCATTGAACGGCTTCCCAAACCATTGTTATGAGCTATACCAACATTTCTAAACTGTTGGAATAGCCAATTTTTCCATTGGTTCCCTCTCCCCTCCCAATAAATATCAACCCTCACCACCCATTCTACTCACACATTCTAATCCTTGAATATTTCCCAAATTCTAAAAAATTAATATACCAATAATCATACCTATGTCCATGACATTCCATTTTTACAAAAATAAAAAATCCAACTATCTTAATGAGGATCCCATGGAGACTATATTCGAGTGGTAAAATACTTCTTTATTCTTTTTGAATTTTTTTTCTTATCCTCTAATAACTACCACTATACAATGTATAATGGTAATTATAGTATCATATATACATATTATGTTTATTTTTTAATGGAATAGTCATCACAAAATCTCTTCTCCTCCCCTTTCAATTATAACAATGAATACATCATCCACGAGGTGTCGATTCACCGCCTTTAAGGACAATAAATATTATTCATTTCCAACTTCGAGGATGGTCATAAAACTATTATTATGGATAAAATAGATTATAATATGTTATTAAAACTTATTTAATGTTATTTTACTATTATATAATCCTAATATTAAATAAAATGATACTAGTATGTCATCTTCATAAAACCATGAAAATAAACTAATCAATTTTCATAAACACCTTTTTTTGTGAATAACCCACGTAACATATTACCAATTGATATATGAGGACTATTTGAAATGTTGGATGAAAATTAACATCATTCCATTACAATTTTTGTAGTATTTATTCTATATGAAAATGAACAATCATAATTATATACAAGGGAATTGACCATAATACCACTAAAAGAATGCTCCCATAACAACAAAATTAAACATTATAACTCATTGGAATGGGAATAAATGAATATAATAGAACTATAATAAATCAAATATAATTGTAATGGGTTATGAATTATGTAATTAATGAATCTAATTTTACTATTATGGTCATTATGTATATATACATGACACTTTTATACATAAGGTAAGTGACTTCATTTCAATATCAATTTCATTGAGACTTACTTGATATTGTGCACCTAATCATTTTTATGTTTTGTGTCTACCACCCTGTTGAGATCATTTTTCATTTGAAATTATATTTCTATTTCTATAATAGTGGATATGATAATATTGAAATTCATATACTATTTTTTTACATACAGTGTACACATTGAATTGTATATGATTAACTGGGAAATAATGATAAATCCGTAGTTTTTACTCAATAAAAATATTCATTGTTATGGCATATGGATTTCATGGATAAAATTGATAATTTCTATTTTTGAGGAATTAATTTGACATGTAGACATAGTTGGGGAATGATTATAGATACCCCCTCAATCCATTGACATGTACCATGAGATAAAACATTTGGAGACAAACCCTTCTTGTTAATTTCCATGTAGAATCAGATAGGTAATACCCTTAGACATAAACCATCTTGTGAAAGGTCATCACAATATTTGATCATGTGCCAAATACACGACCCCTAATAATTAATAATTACATTCATTCAGTGTTTAGTTAATACTAATCATGAGGTTTTCACTATGAAAAAAATATATAGACACATTTTTATTTTCAATTCAATGATTAAATGGGTGGTGTTTTTATGTTATTCTATATTTATTTTTCTTCACTTATTATTGAATCATGTTGTTGTTTTATTAAACCCTTCCAAAGAATTTTATATCACCATTTTATTTGTGTTTTCTTACCTAGGTAATAAAGATGAAATATATGAATTAGTTTCATGGAAGCAGTTTATTTTCCTTTTTTAAATTCTATGATTAATTACTATTATAAAAAGGGGAAAATTTTTGTATCTAGTTATTCCAGACTACTAGACTGGTCGATCTGTTGAGTTGTAATATATTTTATATATTCCATTTTGGTAAAATAACAACTTACTATGTTCTACTTGGGTTGGGGTTTTCACACCATATCATTAGATTACTTACATCATCTTCTAAGGCATTCCCAGATCCACCCCCAGTAGATCTACTGAATGATATTCTGGGGGATGAATAGAATAAAATTCTATGGATGGAGAATTTAATCATAAAATTTGGGATGTGCCTATTCTAATAGAATAAAGTGATTTGTTTTTTAATTAATTACCAATAAATCACACAAATATTTAATTTGAGATTTCTATTGATTAAATCATTAATTCAAGACCATTACGGAAGACTACCTATAGAATTTACACTATAGAATTAATAGGGATTATAAAAAAACAAGAGGAGTTGTGTGATAAAGGATTTATTCACTCTAGTGATTCACCATGGGGGGACCGTGTTTCCTTCACTAAGAAGAAATATGGATCCAGGAAGTTGTGTATTAAATATAGAGAAATCAGTGATATTATGATAATCAATATGCATCCTCTATCATGAATTGATGTCTTATTAAATTAATTACATGAATCCCAATAATCATTAATGATTGAACTATTTTATGGGTATAATAAATTTTGAGTAATTAATGAAGTCATTTTGAAGATATATTTCTGAATTAGTTATGGATATTGTGAGTTTACACTCATTCCAATTAGATTGACTAATGAAACATATGTTTTTATATATATAATGAACAATATATTTATGATTTTCTTGATGATTTTTTAACATAAATTTATTATATCATAGTATATTCTAAATTACAATATGACCATGAGAATAACTAGTGGATAATTCTTGAGTTTCTTAGAATGAAGTGGTTTTATGGGAAATTTAGTTTTTGTGATTTCTAGCTTTAAGAAGTTTTTTTATTGGCCATATTGTCTCCATGAATGGACTCTTAGTTGATCTTATGAAGACAAATGCTTCCAAATAATGGTCAAAAGTAATGGAAAAAAGAATTATTATGTTTATCTATTTTCTAGGTTATTATTATTACTGATTCAACCAAAATTGTTCCGGATTGGATATCTATGTTACCAATATTACATGTAAATTGGTTATGTTTGTTTGAAAAATGGAATGCGAAAATGTTTTAATGAACTGAATATGATTTTGTTCAATTCACCAATTATGTCTCTACCATATGAATATTGTTTTTTGATATATATTGATTATTTGAAAAATTTACATAGTTTTTTATTATAAAAAATGATAAATGTATTGAATATGAATCAAGGAAATTGAATATTCATGAAACAATCTAAATGGAATGTGATCTTGAATAGGCAGATGTAATCATTTTATTTAATATATGGAGACATTATCTATATTGTGAAATATGTGTGATATTCACGGATCAATAAAAAACCTAAAATAAATTTTTTTCATAAAAATAGATAAATATGAGGCTAATTTTATGGCATGAGATACTCAGGGACTAGGATTTCATGATAAATTACAACATGGGAAAAGTGAATAAGGTAGTGAATGCAGTGAGTAGGAATGATCATTGAGTTATGACTCAATATGATATTAGAGTGTTCTTATTTTCATGGATCTAGTAAGTATAGATATGTGAAATATTATTTACAGAGAGACTTCACTCCTTTGTCAAATTATTTTGAGAATATATTTATTAGAAAAGATAATATGTAATCAACCTTGCGATGGAAACTTTCGAATCAAAATTGGAGTTGTGAGTGATGAGAAATTATACGGAATCATTTATGATGGTAAAATTATGAAATTTTGAACGAAATTATGTGTTTTATATATACATAAGATAAAAAATTTATTTTGGATGATTATCATAGTAAAAATTTCTATTTACACCTACGTAGAACCAAAACAAATAGGGATTCATGGGAAAATTATTGGTGTGATTACATGATGCAAGAAATTGTGTACTATTTACCAATCTGTTTATGTTTTTAGTTGTTTAAGGTTGAGAGATTGCATCCTATATAATTTTTGTAACCTCTTCCTGTCATTGTGTTTAAATGGGATGACATTACTATGAAACATTACATATCACTATCAAATACTACATAGAAGAATGATGCAATATGGGTTATTGTTGATTAGCTATCCAAATATGCACATTTCTTCACCATAAGAGAAGATTTACCTCTTTATATCCTTGTATGTTAATATATTATTGAATTTTTAATACATTATGGTGAATCACTTTTTATCATATGTTGATTTTTACCACCATTTTACATAAAAATAGTGGATGAGACTATAGAAGGATCCTAATAATAATATTCATTTCAGAACTACCTACCATCCTCAAATTGTTGGACATTAAAAAGCACCATTCGAAAAATGGAATAAATTTTAATATCATGAATTTTTTAATTTTAAATATGTGGACGACATATTCAAAATTGGTATATTTTTCCGATAACAATAGTTTCAATTCACGTATTCAAATGGAGTTGTATGATGCATTATGTGGAAGGAGATGTTGCACTCAAACTTGTTTGGATGATGTTTTTGATAGGAAACTTCTAGGCCCAAAATTTTTTAAGAGAAAGAAAATGTTAAATACTATTCAAGATCATATTAAATAATCTCAATGTAGAAAAAAGCGATATACCAAAAGTTGGATGAACTATTTTGAATTCCATGGGGAAGATCTTGTTTTTATGATAGTATCTCCAAAAAATGGAGTGATAAGGTTCAATAAGAAGGGAAAATTTAGCACAAGGTACATTGGACCCTTTGAAATTTTGGAAAGTATTGTAGTTGTAGATTAATAATTGGTAATTCCTACAAACTTCTATAAATTACCTGATCTATTCTATATATAATTGTTAAGGATGTGCATGTCAAACCCAATGCATATTCTCACCAATAATGAAATTAAATTGGAACCTATTATGTCTTACAATAAAAAACTCATCTAGATTATGGATATTAATGTGAAGGTATTGAGGAATCAAATGACTCTTCTGGAAAGGTACATAAGAGAAATCCCAAAATTGAGTAAGTAATATGGGAACCTAAGTAAGTTATGAAGAAGAGCTAACCTTATATATTTAGAATGTAATATACAATAAATTTTAAGGGTGGGTTTTTAGGATAGAAGAATTAAACACCAGAAGTCATTACAATTTATTTTATTTTAAATTATTGAAATCTATTAGATTACATAAAATACACGCAACATTGAATTTAAATGAAATTACACTATTAAAATATTGTTTTAGTATGACTATTATAAACAATAACATATGTTAGAAGGTATGAAAAATACGTACTAAATATGAAAATTAATTTATTTATTCATCTATAAATTAAATTAAATGTATATATATTTATTAGATATGAAAAAAGATTCATATAAAGGAAACGTAAATGCTGTTTTTTAGAAAAAAACTATATTTTTCTAAAAGGGATTTTAGTCATCATTTACATATATAATTTAATATTATTAATTTTTTTACAACATTAAGAATTATTTTGATAAAATTAACATAATTTTTTAAATAAACATATTAATATATTCTTATTCTTAATTTGTCGTTTTTTTCCAAAATGATTCATTTTTCGATAAATAGAAAAAATACTGATTTTTTATTAAAAGATCCATTTTTATTTAATTTATTTGAAAATTTAAATTTTATTTTAAATAAAGTTTAATGTGATATATTTTCAATTATATTATAATAAATAAGATTTAGGTTAGTTGGATAAATTTCATTTTGAATTTTGATATTAAAACCTCATAAACCAATGAACCTTTTCTATTTAGAAACCTAATTTTTCATCATGTATGTGGGTATAATTTTAAATTAGATTCAGAAAATCCTACTTATTTATATTGAAAAAATGTATTATATATTTTTATAAATAGTAATTTTTATTATATAACATGTTCAAATTAGTTTTTAACCATTACAAATAGGAAAATTTCTAAAAATTAATTATCGTGGTAGGGTAAAAAGGATTATTTGTGTGTTCACTAAAAATACAAGGTTTAAAATAAAATAAAAATAGATCGAAAAGAAATTTAATTGAAATAAATAGACATTAAAACCACTTATTTTCCATAATTTTACATTTTTAGGTTTTTGGAATGAAAAAATGGGCGTTTAATAGATTCCATTCAAAAAGTTTCATGTTTCCCCCCCAACTTATAAAAGGCCACCGCCTCTTATCGAATATTCAAACATCTAATGTCATTTGTTTATTTTGGTACCTACCAAAATAACATAATTACTCAAATAAAGACATTATAATGATTTTTTTGGATAAAAAATCTAATTTAGTAAGTATTTTTCTGCAAACATAAAGAGGTCTTTCGATGAAGAGCTAACATTATTGACAATTGGTTTTTTATTTGTTCAACCAAATCTATAAAAAAAATTTAAATAATTATAATGTAATGAAAAAAGTATCTAATAGAAACATATATGTTATAATATATATTTAATTACCTATATCCATATCTTTTCCGTCAAATGGGTAATGAAATTTTCTACCATTTTTACAGAGGACTACTACCTCACAGATCGATGAAATTCATTTTACATAAACACCTCCATTGATTGTATATAATGATGGATTTAATATATATATATATATATATATATAATATTTGTGATATAATTATAATTTCATAATTATAATATCTCACACAACCTTTTTACATTCCATTCCTTTTAAAATATGATAATGTCGCTCATGTTTACAGTGGAGTAATGCCTTGCAAAGCAATGTGATTCGTTTTTCACAAGTGCATTACATGGAATGTATTATGGATTATATTAATAAATATATTTCATACATATGAAATTTATCTTTTTATATATAATTAATTTATCACCCACTTCTGGACCCTTTCACTCGTTAAAGGAATGATATCATCACTCGTGTGTCTGTATAACCTACCATCTCCACAAAGTGATGCAATTAATTTTCCTTATTAAAACACCATTAATGATAATAAAAATATATCTAATGAGTATATATGATATTAATATAACAATGTCTATTATTTATATATATCATATACATAAAAACTGAATCATTCAGGACAAACCATGCATGAGAAAACAAGGAAATTAACAAAAAAATTGATGAAAATAATGAAATATTATTACCAAAAGGGTGGTGAATTTTTATAAAAGGATAACATATGATATTATAAATATTAATATGGTTATCTTATAAATTTATATAATTTCTTCAACCATTATATCTGAGGATAAATCATGATTAACCAAAATAAAGCTTGATGATGGAGGTTTCATCTCAATTTCCAATGTGT
Source organism: Viscum album (assembly GCA_963277665.1). Lineage (NCBI taxonomy): Eukaryota > Viridiplantae > Streptophyta > Magnoliopsida > Santalales > Viscaceae > Viscum > Viscum album. The sequence goes on along the minus strand of OY728121.1, from coordinate 1,067,482,877 downwards.
TGAGACATTTTTGATAATATGAACCTATTAAAAATTATGTGGTCTATTTAATACAAAATTTACGTATTAAAAAGGAAAAATGAATAATAAATTACTTTTAGAGTCAATAAATAATTTTTTTCTTTATGATCATCATCAAGTTCATGGTGAAGGAGATATACCCAAAATCCATTATGAATATGATTCATGTATCCCTATTGAGTTTTATGATAAGTGGATATCAAAATGTATCATTTTCTTGAAAATACCATCATCCGACTATAACGTATGATGTGGATAAATTATATGGTACATACATGAAATATCATATAATATAATATGATCATATCATATTTTATTAATTATAATGTGAAATCCATTTTAGGTACAAGAAAATTTGATGGATATGTTTTGTAATTAATTCCACTAGCTATCACCAATTAAACGTTACATTGGTTGTAATAAATGGGAGATTCAATGGGTGAATAAATGTGATAAATTCATGATAAGAAGAAGCATTAACTCGTATTTTAAAAAATTTATGATTTAATTGATTTTCAAATATTGTGTGTCCTAATGGGCTATAAAATTCTATGATCACCCTGAGATGGAATATCATTGTTTTTAGGAAGGTATTTCCCCTGCAAGGGATGATTTAGTGCATCCCATAGATATACCATGGATCATGGATTCTTATGATATATCTATATATATTTTTATCAACCATTTCAATATAAGAGCATGGAGAAGTATAATTCTTGGATATATTGTAAAAAAATGTTCTTAATATTATATTTATTAATGGTTTCATGTTTTATCCATGTTATATCAAATTATTTTTTTTGGATTCCACTACATTGATTAAGTATTAGTAAATCCATAAAAATTCAATCTATAGTATCATTGAAATTTCATGTCATTTGTATCATGAAATGATGCATTAAAATGAAGAAATTGGTTTTTAATCTGTTTGATATTTTATATCATAAGATACCATCAAATGATTGAATTGTTGTTCTCATGGGGATATGTGATAATATAAAATCATATTGGGTCACGAGTTACAAAATTTGATATCCTATTCATCGATTTAGTTAAATCTTTTGAGATTTTGATATTTCATAATGTGTGACATGGGGATATTTTTATATTAATGAACATATTCATGTAAGTAAAATAGATTATCACATCATTTAAGGGATATAATGGAATATCATATAATAAAATTCATTGGAATGATATTATTATGCGAGGCCAATCCTAAGCTGCAATTTTCGTAAACCACGTTAGTTTTTTTATATATTTCAAATATCATAGGGTATTTATTACACAGTCCATATATTATAAGTAGTTATATTTGAATTCCACGAGTAATTTTTTCACATTCGATGATGTTTATTTATTCAATGATTATCAATCATAGATTTGGATCGATAGTGCTAAACAGTTTATCATTGCCTCCATATCAATCCTATATTACGATTAAATATATATCTTCTAATACAATATCTATAGAAACTCAATATTTTAATACATTTCTATTTTCAATTTACTCGTATAAATTATGATTTTATTTGATATCATATAAAAATTTATGTTTGGGATATTTTCTAATTTATATATATTTTCATAAATTATGTAGATATTACTTTTTCATAATTACATAATAAAATTTTTATGAAATATTTATGAAAAATGTATCCATTATATTAAATATAAATATTAAATAGATTTTTAAATTATATGACCTGGCTTATGATTATGATAAAAAAATCTTTGGAAATTACATGTATAATTAAAAAGTGATTATAGATTGGAAAAATAATGAAAAAATATATTGGTTTTTATATTGAAATTATTAATTCCACATAATTATTTAATTATAAATATTAAAATTAATTTTCATACTTGAAAACATATTCAAATGACTTCTAAATATGTTTTGTTTATTAATATGATCAATGTTTAAATAATATTAAAATTTTAATATTTAGATTGTGTAATTTTTTTCACAATAGAATTGGAATATTAAATTTTTATATTTTCTTTAATTTCAAATATGTAATTTTTATGAATATTTAATGATAATAAAAAAAAGTTCATGTTATAAATAAATATTTTTTTATATTTATCAAATTATGGAATGTCCATAATTCAGGGATAATTGATAATTTTTTTAAAATTTTCTTTATTTATTAATGGTTCATTAATGAATATCTCATGTTTAAATATATTATTTTTTAATTAATTTAAATTTAATACCCTTTATTAATGTTTATAATTATTATATTATGAATATGTTTATTCTCTACATAAAATAATTAACCATCTTCTATAGAATTCCACACATTAATATAAGGAGTTACCCAGAGGTTTTGATAATTATTTTAGTTTTATTATATCATAAAATAGGATTATACTAGATTGTGGGATTGAATTAGCTAGTTAATTATATTTTTTACTTATTAGATATTAAAATATTGTTGGGATTGGGGTCTCTCTTAACTACATTATCCTTAGGTATAGGTAATTTGTGTTAGACTTCTCACTAGCCTAGAGACTTATGCCTTGACTAGAAAGGTAGGATTGGTTATCTATCATAGTAAGATTAATATTATGAGGATTATTAATTTCATAAGATTTTATGAAATTTACATATATGTTTCCATGTTCCTTATTTAAGGGATATATTTGGATAGGAATGAATATTTTTAGATTTTAATTATTGTTAGTAAAACAAGCTAATAATTTTGTAAAGGGTTAAATGTCAATAAATGTAAATATAGTCTAAAAATATTTAGTTGGGAAGTCGAATATGATTCAAAAAAAACATTAAAATAAGGAATTCTTTTAATTTAAATACATGAGATTAGATAACAATATTAAATCCTCTTAAAATATTAAATTTCATATTCCTTCTAAATATAAACTTTTCATGGCTCCAATCATCCAACTGGGTAGGTCATACCATAGTTAGATGTCGATGGATAATATTTTATCAGGAATGAAATTAATTAGGTGATCATATATTTCAGGTTACTTACTCTTAGTGCTTGCTATTGGATAACATGGCTAGAATACCCTAACTAGTAGAAAACAAGAAAATTTAAGCTAATAGAATCCACATGATGGAATTTGAATTGGGTTTACCACTCAAATATCCTTGATTAAGATTTGATATGATTGAAATTATTGTCTACTATAGATAGTAATGGATTATTTAGGTTCTTAACTGCTGTAAATAATGATATAATATGGATCTTAGAATCGTATTGAAAATGATGAATTTTAAAAGGGATCATTGTTTTAGTTTGAGTACATTTAATAATTTGTTTTGATAAGTGTATGTAAAACATGATAGTAAAATGATAAAATCTTCTGGTATAGATAAATCATCCAACTTAGCATCAGGTAAATCCATTGAAGGAATAAGATTAATTTATGAAACTTTTTGAAAACATATAAATCATAACAATTATTCTTGATTTTCTTAGAAAATTCCATGTGTTGTGTGGTACCTTCATAGGTAACAAAATGTTGAAATAGGTCAAAAACTGATTCAAGATTCTTATTATAAGCACATAATTATTCACTTGAGGTTTTAAAAAATTATATTCAATATGAAATAAGTAAAAAATTATATACTCAGATTCTCAATATGGATAAATAAACTAGTGAATTAGAGAGTCTAAAGGTTTAAATTAAGGCATGTTATGGTTATCAAATTCAGTATAAAATCATCATTGAAAATAATTATGGGTTGGTCATACAATAGTTAGATGTCCATGGATAATATTTTATCAGGAATAAAATTAATTAGGTGATCATATATTTTAGGTTACTCACTCTTAGTGCATGTTATTGGATAACATGGCTAGAAAACACTAACTATTAAGAAACAAGAAAATTTAAGCTAATAGAATCCAAATGATGGATTTTGAATTGGGTTTACCACTCAAATATCCATGATTCAGATTTGATATGATTGAAATTATTGTCTACTAGATATTTTCATGGATTATTTAGGTGCTTAACCGTTGTAAATAATGATATAATATGGATCTTAGAATCATAATGAAAAGGATGAATTTTAAAAGGGATCATTGTTTTAGTTTGAGTACATTTAATAAATTATTTTGATAAGTCTATGTAAAACATGAAACTAAAATGATAAAATCTTTTGGTATAGATAAATCATCCAACTTAACATCAGATAAATCCATTGAAGGAATAAGATTAATTTCTGAAGATTTTTAAAAAATTATAAAACATAAAAATTTTTCTTGATTGTCTTAGAAAATTCAATGTGTTGTGTAGTACCTTCATAGTTAACCAAATGTTGAAATAGTTCAACAACTGATTCAAGATTCTTATTAGAACACATGATTATTCGCATGAGGTTTAAAAATTTTATATTCAATATGAAATAAGTACAAAATTATATACTCAAGTTCTCAATATGGTTAAATATACTAGTGAGTTAGAGAGACTAAAGGTTTAAATTAAGGTTTGTTATGGTTATTGAATTCAGTATAAAATCATCATTGAAAATAATTATAGAATGTGGAATATTTCTAAAAATATTTATCCTGTTTTCTTATTTTTTTTAATATAGACGAACTAGGGGAAATGTTGTCTAGGTTATATTGTTGTATTAATAATACAAGTGGAAAAAAGTATATACCAAAAAAAAATAAAAAATTATTTGTAATTCCAACACCATTAGATCATGTAGTCAACGAAGGAATATGAAACCTAAATGAAGAGTCAAGAGGAGAAATATTGATTCCATGTGGTTGAATTTTACAAAATAAAAAAATGAGTTTGAGATACTCAATGTATATCCAATGAATGTTATCAGTGCTATAGAAATAAATTCAATGTTTTTAATGGGTATATGAATAAAAAAAATCAGTTTTATAATTATTTTATGTATTTGATTTTTTAGAATGATATATTTGATAAATCTATTTGTTTAAATTCAAATTATACAATAAAGAGTTGTTGAATAAAAAATTATAATGTAAAGGGATATATAATTATCATATGGAACTATGAAGAGGATGTGTATCCTCATTTAATTTCAATAATATGATAAGAGTAATTGTTTCATAATATTTTTATTTTTTGAACAAGGTGAAATGAATGATTTAATTCATATGTTTCATTACACATTGGATTTTATAGTACAATATAAGAGAAGATAATTATATTAATAAAATTAATCATTATAAATGAGGTTATACAAATATTTTTAATGAGTGATTTTTTCCACCACTAGTGACAACGTATTTTCACGAATAAAATTTTCTTATTAGTGTATTTTTATAAACACATATAATAACACAAAAGATGTGGATGTAATAGTTATTTTTTAAATATTATAACTAGAAAATTCATTATTCAACAAAAAACAGTTTATGAATCACTGAATGAAACTTTGAAATTCATATAGTATCTAATGAATTAATGGGAGTATTTTTTTTTGATCTTCAAAAATATATACACCTACAAAATCTTTATCACTGGTATCCTCAGTTCTAATTTCAATGACTGAATTTGTACCCATTTTGATCATTGTTTCTGATCCCCAGCGGGCATTCTTCCCTAGCTGAAATCTACACATGTTAGAGTGTAGAGAGTTTCATTTGGTTTATATATTATTTGATCCCCTCATAAGTGATGTTTTTAGTGTGTTCTATGTGTATAATAGCCTTAGGAGACATGAAATTGGATTTTTGTACTATAGTTTCTTCCATAGTAGGATTACACTTCACTATAGTGAGTCTCTTAATATAGTAATATAAGGATACATCGCTGGATGTTGAAGGCTGGAATAGTCTTTATGCATCTCTAGAGTAGTTCCATTTACTTCACCTTCACCGCCACTCTTTCTATCTAAACTAATGTGTTATAACCTATTTTGATTGAATTAATTTATTTTTTTCCATTAGTTTGGGATTATGAAAGTGGGAATGGTGGTGGTGTGACCTTCTTCATTATAAATTTATTCATTGATGGTCTCAGTTTCTACTCCTAGGAGATCCTAACATGATGAATATTGTAGTTTTCTATTTCCTTTCTATGGAATGGTAGTTGTAGTCACATTTTCAACATTCAATTATGGAATTGGCAATGGTGGTTCACATCATTAGGCAATGGATCTTATTTTTATCATTGTTTCATCCTTTATGATGAAGTTGATGTTTCATTGGAGATGTTGTTCATGAGAATTTTGTTCTAGGTGTAATTAACCAAGATCATTTCTTCTCCTCCATTTTTTCCTTTGTTTGATATGTGATGATTATTATGGTGTAATTTTTTGTTGGTTATTCCAGTGTTCATTTCATTTGTAGTGGATTTTGATATTGTTCACCTATCCTATTAATGGTGTCTATCATGAGGATGATGCATTCAGTGCTTCTCTATTCTATTTCTGTAATAATTTGATTTTATTTAGAGGTATTAGTGGAAAAAAAATAAACTATTGTCAAGATATTAGGATGTGGTATCATTAAATATGATGTGAGGTTTGATCAAAATTTAGATAAATATGGGGTCATGTGTGTGTTAGGATCAGTGATGAAACTGGGATCGAGGTATCACATATATTACCGAGTTCATTCTAGCACATTATGATTCACTGAAATATTTTATTGGAAATTTGAAATATATGATGTTATTTTGATTATGTTACAACCATTTTTATCCCCATTCTTATCTAATGGTAAATGAAATCATCTCTTATGCATATGTTGTAACTACCATCTCCATAAAGTGATATATTTTATTTTCTATCACCACATTTCATGTTTGGTTATTAGGATGATTTTAATGTTTACAAATGATATTAATGAATAAAAAATTAGTCTATAATAATAAAAATATATCTACCATATTACATTCCTATCTGTTTGAAAATGATAACGTCACTCATGCATACTATGTATTACCACCTAAAATAAGAAATGTGATTTCTATCATATCATATATATATCTATTTTAGTAATGATAGATTTAATGATTATATATAATATTTTTTAAATGATTTATATTTTATAGATGGTGAGACCATGGCCCTGGTGCAATAACTAGATCCTTAAATCTGAAACATGCATAGAAAATAGACCTAAATTTACCCAAAAAAGGACTTGATGATGAATTGTAAATAATAAAAATAATTTAAAATTACAATTGTATGACATATAGTAATATATATGAATATAGTTATATTAAAGATGCATGATAAATATATATCTATTTTGAATGTTGTTTTAATGCATATAACGATGGAGGAGACTTGAGGTAAGGGATTTATGATACAATCTCATTTCTTTTTGAGTTTTTCTAAGTTAAATTTATATTGGGGGATATTATGTGATCATTATATTTTAAACCACATATATTTACATATCCCTTGATTATTCCATGAATACTTAGGTTTATCATTCATTATCCTATATTTTCTACACAATATGATCAATAAAATGTTTTTAATAAAATTCAAATTTATTACCCCGTGGTCGATGGTCTTTTTATTCTATTTCCATGTTCTTTATAATGTTTTCAATAATAGACTCGTATATTATCAAATTGTAAGAACCCAGATTTTCATATGGTGTGTTTTTTATGTCTCGGTTTATGTGCCTTATTTTTTGAAAATAAGTGTTCCCCCATGATCATATGAGGGCTCGAGGGGTGTTCTGGGGGTTCAGATCATGATGGAGGAGGAAGAAGGAGCTATCTAGCCATGCTACATAGTTTGTGCGTAGTTAGTGCAAACCATATAGAGCATCCAAGGAAATAGTGTATCCTTGGGCAGAAGCTTACGAAGGGTTAGAGAACGATTAAGATAACCATGTGGAATTACCAGGTAACTATGTGACCTAGCTCTCCTCAGATAGTATCATGCGTATGGTTTGTGCAGAGTTTTGTCAAACTGTGCAGGTAAACCATGCAGCCTGTAATGTAGGAAAAAATTAAAAAAACTTCCATTATCGGATTTTTAAATTCCATAAGATATTCAGCCAAATTATTCCCCTCTCCACCCTAATGATGAAACAAGACCTAAAAGTGCTTCCAAGGATATATCACTCTTGTTTTATGGCTATTTTGGACACCGGTGGTTGTGAATTGAAGATCCGGGTGAGTTGAATCTTCCTCTAATTTCTCTTTTTTGGATTGGGGTTTGTAGTATCTCTCATATATTTCATAAGAACTAAAATCCTTATTTTATAGTGGAACCAAGGATTAAACATAAAGTGGGGTTTGGATCAGGATCTATTGCTGCATTTAATAGTAGGTTCATCATCAGATTTGAGGTAGGTGGTCTACAAGTTATATCCCATAGTTTTGTTATAAATTTGTGCATGAGTGTTGATATATTTCCTTCCCCTAATTGTTTATTGGTTAGAATGAGTATTATGCTGTAGTTTTTCTATCTTAATGATTATTGGAACCCCTTACGGTCTATGTTGGATGTTTTGAGGATGAATCATACATTTTAGGGTTACCCATTGGGTGCGTCGACCTAATCAGACATAGAAATTGGTTATGATAAGTGTGAAATTCACAGTTCATAACATAGATTCCATTTTTTACATGATAATAGGTTTAGTTTAATTGGAAATGGAATAATGATCATTATTCCTAGGTTGGTAATGGTTTAAGGGTTTGTTTGGAATAACTAACTAATGGGTTAATTGGGTTAAATGGGTTATGAATTATATTGAGTTTCCCAAAATAATTAGTATATATGAAATGATGAACATGATAAATTGGAATTGGATCATGAATTGAGGAACATGTGAATGTGTTTTCATAATGAAGTTGATTAATATGCAGAATTATTAAATACATGGGAACAAATATGTACCCCTATTGGGTTGAATGTGATACAATGGTTATGAAATGTGATATAATAATTATACATGAAATGAATAAGTGGGAAATTATTGTGAACAGATAAACGGGATAATTGGGTTAATACATGGTAATTTTTTGAATGTTGGGTAAGGTGTGGAAATCGATGAACATAATTAATGGGTTAAGGCATGGGAATGTTAATTAGGTTAAATGGGATTTAAAATGTAAATTTTAAATGTATTACTGGGTTATAAAATATGGTTAATTTCTATGTTGATTGTTTTGGATTATTATTTCCCTTGATATTTGTTATGTCTGTTCTCTTATGGTACGATTTTAATATGTATTGGTTGTTTTTGGTTGTGATGTGGTTTTTTGTGGTGAATGAATGGATATGAATGTGCACATGGATTGAGGTGTAGGATAAAGTACTGAGGCTCCTCATGCGAGTCGAACTAGACTGATGCACTAAATCCACCCACAATTCCTATGTTAGGGAAAGAGATGGAGCTCTATTTCCCTAACCGTTTTATTCTACTAGGACTTAGGCTTCTAGGTGAGGATATTGTGATGTTGTGACATGTTATCCCTAGTGAAATAGGGATTTGACTTATTCCATAATGTAAAATGATAAATTCCATTAACCATGGGTGAATTATGTGATTGCATAACCAATTTATTAAATGATGGTGGTGAACTAAGTAATGAAGAAAATTCACATATTGAATTTGGTACTATGGATAGTAATAGAAAAATTAATATTATTAATGAGTTTCCAGAAATTTCTATTATTTAATTTTCTTTTCTTTCATAGCATCATACAATAAATGTAATACTAGGTATTTTGTATACACTGTTGGTGGTTTCCTACTGAGTTGTACTCACACCATTTTTAGGCATCCATTGGGTTCCCATGTAGATTACTTGGTTACAGGTCATGAATAGGATAAATTCCATGTTTTGGGGAGGTGAGTTAGATTTGGGATGTGTGTGGATGTGGTTTTGGACTTGGAGTCAGGACCATTTTTGTGATTCCAGTGTTTGACATTATTTTGGGTTTTTTAACCTTATATTTTAGTATGACATGACATATTTACTACTGGATGATGTTTGTAAATAGTTTGGGGGATATCTAGTAAAGCTTCATCATTGATTAGAATATGTTTTCTTCACTATTTTATATGTTTACCTATTGTCTCTTACTCTGAGCAAGAGGATATAATATCCCCACATGGCTTTTAAACCCTCGCTGATAATCGGAAACCTTTGTCATATGGGGAGGCACACTTTAGGTCATGTGATGAATCATCTCGGATCACCAGTTTAGTGGAAACCGGATCCAGGACATTACAAAATGGTATCAAGTAAGTGAATTTACGTGGTGTGATTATTTGGGATAGTAGACATGTGTTTTGGATTTGTAGTGCCTTTGTAACGAGCTCATTCTTGGGATTAGCTGACCCATGTACGATGAAAGCCCCATGTATTCTAGAGTGGGAACTATTGTTCATGATATGAGTTGTTACAGTTGAATGATGTTTCACTATTGGGTGATGCACATGTCATGTGATTTGACTGATTTATGATATTCTTTTCAATGATGGAATGACATAAGGTTGTAAATTCATAGATCATTTTACACATATAATTATATCGTTTTCATGCACCATAATAGGCACACAAGAGATTGGTGTATAGGGAATAGAGAGTAGAGATAAATTGATGAAAATAGTTACGAATAAGGGTAATGAAATTAGTTAAATGGAAAGAGTAAAATGGATTCTAAAATGAATATTTTTTATAAAAATAATTTATAGTCAGGTTAAAAAATTGGCATTTGGTAAATTGTAAATATTGAATGGTGTTTAAAATAGAAATACTTGATTAAATGGTGGTGAAATAGTTAAGAAATATTTCTTAATGAAATGTGTAAATGAGGTAAAATAATGGTTATAACAAGTTTTGAGATGATAAATGTGCCTAAGAGAAAAAAATTCAAGTGTTAAATAGGATATGGTTTAAAGGGATGTTTGATTAATGGTTTGTGATTAAGTAATTACTTTTTCCCCATGTTGTCCAAGACCCGTTGTAATAAGGGTTGAGGGTTTTTGTTGATATAGGACCCATATATTGGGATAGTTTATGTGGAGTGGGTTATGTATGGAAGTTAGTACATTATCATATTTTTTTCTATACCAATTGGACATCCCTTGAGATATTTTTTGATGAAAATGTTTAGGGGATATGGACTAGAGTATTTCTGGATTTTGATAATTTTTGTTTGTTGAATTTATCAAGGCTTGAACATTGGGTGTTCCTCATTTTTTCTTTAGTTAGGAGGTGGGAATGAGGTCCTAAGGTAATGTTTTGTAATGTGAAATTTGAAAACCTTGTGGGTTTTTTTGTTTGTGTTGTATTATGGACATTAGAATGAATTTCTTGGTTTTAGTGTCATTAGAGAAGTGAGTGGTTGTGGGTGTGGTGACCCATGATGGTTTAGGCCTTGAAAGTTGTATCTCGGAACTTATACGGTGGGTTTTGTCTCATGGTACTGATATATGTGTATGATTACCATTATTGGGGAACCTAGAAAAAATGGACGCTTGGTACAGTATGCTCAGTGTGTATCAAAATAAGGTTTATTGTGACATTCTCAATCATTGATTCATTCATAACTTGATGAGTGTGAGAATCAGTGACTTTTTCCATCATGACTCTAGATTAGGGAACCAATATCACTCGACTTTGAAGGGTTCCTATGAGAGAGGTCAAATGGGGTTGCAAGTGGACTTGGATATGTTTCATATGGGAAGATGATAGAACATGAATGGGGGGCATAGAATATTTCACCTAGTGTGGATTAGCCTAGTGGGATAAGTGGGAAGGTGGATGATATGGTGATGCAACTTGAGTTATGGTGATGCATTGGTAGTTTTATAGAAATCAATGGAGACTTCATGGGAGGCTAACATAGTGATGTGGGTGCTTTGGAATAGTAGTCATGGGGAATTATTTAAAGGAAATATTGATGCATATGATTACCATTATGATTTTGTAAATAGAATCAAATGGATGAGCTTATTATTATGAATGGTTTAGTTGTTGGGTTAGATGTTGAGAATGCCATGGAGCCCATGAGAGTAACTACCCAAGATGCATGGTTTGGTGAGTTAGATGATGTTGGGATATTCCTAGGTGGTGGTTGGATTGTGGAAACATATGTTGGTATGATATTTGTCAAAGGAAGGTATGAATCGATGAGGTCTTTGAGGGGTCCAGATGTGGGCACACACTAGCATTTCACGATTTCAAATGGGATAATCATTTATCATTCCTTATGAAACAAAAAATTAAAGCATCATCATTCAGAATCTATTGATTTTATTTTCATGTAAAACTATAAGGACTCATCCTTAAAACATTACTTAATCTTGAATTAATTGAATAATTCACATTGAGGATATTTTCATGTTTAGAGATTTATAAAATTAGGACATAACATATACCTAACAACATGAATATTACATGTAGACACTTCTACTCAGTATAAATATTTTATAAAAAAAACTCTATAAAAAAGATTCAAGTCTAGTTCCATGTTTTAGAAAACATGACATTTCCTTGATCCCATCCTTGACCTTATTCCACTTTATGTCCTAAATTTTTTTTCAAAAACTTGGGATTAACATAAATAACATAGTAAGGGATACACAAAGAAAAAAACTGTTAGTTTTTCAAAATAACAAGTAAACCATGAATACCTAATCATAGGAAATTCTTTTTACCTTTATGAATTAGTAAATAATCTTCACTAAATAAAATATCATTGCTTCCCTTTTTTCAAGCAGGATTTTACCCTAAAACCCATAGAAATAAAATATAAAATATAAAGGTAACTTGGAACATAATCATACTTAAATGTAATAACCATACGGTCGACTTCCACACATATCTCTAAATGTAATAGCCATATGGCTGACATCCATACATATCACTAAATTGAATACCCATATGCCCGACTTCCATACCCAATTCAATGGAGGTTATAACGTAACCACCCATCCTGGTTTATCTAGACACCACATGTCATTTGGTTTATCATGTGACCACCCTTAAAATGTCCAAGTAACATTATATAATAATAATCCTTAAAATAAGTATAATGGAAGAATAAAATTTACACACAATAACCACAAGAGATCATTTTTAGATATATAAATATACAACCCATTCCAAAACCATTGGAAACATTTAATAATGATATTTTTTTAATCGAAGTGTCCCATACCACTTTGAAACTTTTGAAATAAATTACCATTTCAAAACATTCCTGTCCATATAAATAAATTCTTAAAAACCATTTTTGAAACATGGACATGAAATAGAAGGTTTTAAATGATTAGATCTTTAAAAAATTTAAAATGAAGTTTGAGATAAAGCGTCCTTTACCGCTTGAGAAACACTTGAAATAAAATCATTAAGGAATAAAGTTAAGAAGAAATTTAAATATCTATATAATATACTAATTAATGATATAAATATTCAAAATGGTTTCATATACACATTATAGGATAATATATTTTCATAACAACAAGATATGCCTCAATGAAAGGATATTGTGACAAAATTCCTTACCTCGTGTCCGACATGACCCATTCCTTTTTTAATTTCCTGAATAATAAACATAAGTTAATTTATTCTTGTTTATGAACCTTTTTCAAGATTATTATTTCTTTTTATATCACTTAATACCTTTCTATAACAGTTATTTAAATATTTGAGTTCATATCATACATTTTTTCGATGTTTGGAACATGAGTTAGAAATGAACATGTTATAATTCGAAATTGACCATGTGGTAAAAGGAAAATTATCTCTAGATTAATTATAATGATTTATATATCATATATATCATATATATCTAGTATATATATGTATTTAAAACATTACATAACATTTTAAGATAAGAAATGAAATGAACCGTTAATGGAGACGATAAAATGTACGTATGCATTAACGATACTTTCATTTCTATTTCGTATTTGAATGGAATGAAGACTTAATGATATATAGGTATATCATGATTACAATATAATATTATTTTTTATATATGTTACGTATGTTTATTAACACCATCCTTTATACATCCCACATATGGAATGAACGAGTCATATCACATTGAGGGGGTGGTAGGCCACACTTCCTCAAATGAAATTATCGCGTTACCCATTAGGGAAACCTTATATGTATGATATAAATGAAAAATAAAGAAGAATAGATACAATAATAATATAATATATATCACATATAAAAACATTTATATCATAATGGCCACCCTAAGAGGCGGTTGGAGATATTTAAACAATCATCGTTTCGTGAGGCAGTAGTTCACTGTCCATAGAAACAGTTTGTTCGTATCCATTAGATGGAGGTGTGTGGAAGTATAGTTCGAATACTTCTATGAAAAACAACTTAGTATATTTAGGATACCGGTTTTTTATAATATAAATGAATAAAAAGTGTTTATGCGGTTGGAGAATTAAAATAAAAGAGGAGAACATAAGAAAAGATGTTACCTTGGAATCGCGTAACACCCTTTGGTTTGATCCAAAAGGATTACTTGAATTCCTTTATCCCCATGGGAAGGATTATAAGAGGAATAGAGGGTTACATGGATCTTAATTGGGTAGAATTTGGATGATCCAAGGGGCTTGAGAGGTGTGAGTAATGGGTTAGAAGTGATGGCTTTTTATAAGGGGGAGGAGGGACTATTTAGTAATGTTTGAAAATATTATTTTATTATATAATGATATTCAGTTTATATAGGTCGAAAACACATTAAAGTCTAAGATAAGATGAATAATGTTCGAAATAAAATCATCCAATAATAATTTTACATGTTTTAGATAATGTTTTAATTTTTATAATCTCATTTATTTAAATTGTTCATTAGTGAGGTAAACAATACATCATTATTGTGTCGTAATTAATTTTCTTTATTATATGTATAAAAATTATATAAAAATACCATGATGTAGGAAATATTTTTAGCTTTAAAATTAATGTTTATAGTCTAAAATATAACTTAAATAATTTTATGTAAAATTTGATTTACTAAAAGATATATGTTTATACCATTTTGGTCTTTACTTTAAATTAAATAACATAATGTGTCATTATCACTCCCATATGGCTCCATGGGGTCCCAGAATAGACCCAAGGATTCCTATGGTCGGACATGTATCATCCAATAGGATTAGAAAAAATGTTTGGGTAATTTTATATTATTATATTATTTTTATATCCTGAATTACCATATTTATCTTTAACCGCGGTAAATAAAAGTCAAATGTTAATGTTCACCAAAAATAATTTTCTTCTTATTGATCCACATTTTACAAACTAATAAAAACCAAGTTTGTCGGATTCTCAAAATTTAATTCATAGAAATGGTAAAGTTTCATTTAAATGAAAATGTCAGTTTTTAACTACTACTCAGTGTTTTCACGAATAACAAAAATGAAAGGTCTTCAGAAAAATACAAAAATTTAATCCTAATCTATATTTGATAATACAAATTCAAAAATTATTCCTATTTTACCAAATTAAAATCATATAAGTTTCATTAACTAATTTAAAATTATTTCCCATTGTTAAAACAAAAAACACATTTTTAAGAAATAATAACTATCAAAAGATTGACACTTTTTTAAGTACAATTTGAAATTGAAATTACTACCAATGTCCAAAATTGGAGTAAATGGTAAAAACATATTCTAATTACACTTTAAAACCAAATAAAAATACAATATAACCATATAAATAAATTAGATTTAATGGATGCTTTGAATTAAAATATAGTATTTTGCACTATTCATTAAAAATGACTTTTGTCAGAAAAATATTACAAATTTACCCAAAGTAAATTTGGATGTTCCAATTATAAAGAAGAATTTTATTTTGTCAAATAGAACATATAAAAGTGACCAAAAATATATTTAATGAGGGTTCTCAATTAAAAGAAGATCAATCAAACATTTAAAGAATATTAGAGTATTTATGTTTAAAATTGGATTTATTCGCATTTTAAACCACTAATATTTGTTGGATAAATGTAAAAATATTTAACAATCTAGTGTAACAAGATTTTAGTCAGTTCTTTTCATTCCCTCCAATACAATGGCTAGGTGTTAACTATCATTTAAAATAATAATATTATATTAATGTTTTTCATTATGACCCAACGTTGTGTGCAACATAAGATTTCAAAGAAACCCATTTTTGCGTATCGGGTACACCACCGGACACAGCATCCCCGTTAAAGTAAAATTAATTTTTAATTCAAAAATATTAATAAATATGATAATGTCTTATTCGTTATTTACCTAGGCTGTTACATCCTTCGCCCCTTTTTGGAATTGAATCCTTGCAATTTTATTCACTTATCAAATAAGTGGTGGTATTTATCCCTCATAGCATTTTCAGATTCCCACGTTTCCTCTTCAACCATATGGATTTTTCCATAAAAATTATACGTGATTAATTAAATTATTCTGCAACACTTTCTCTCTTCAGTCATGAATCCACACTAGTTGTTCTTCAGAAGAAATATTCTCTTATAACTGAATTACCTCTAGACACAAAACATGAGATGGATCCGGCATATACTTTATCAACCTTGAAACATGAAAAACATTGTGTACCTAGGAAAAACATATAGGTAAAGCCATTATTTACGTAGATGATCCAACTTTATGTAGGATTTATAAGGGTCCAATGATCCATGGACTCAAATTTCCCTTCCTACCAAAAAGCATCACACTTTTCCTTGGGGAAACATTTAGAAAGACACGATCACTTACATTGAATGAAATATCCTTCCTCTAGTTATCAGCATAACTTTGCTTCCTGCTCTGAGATGTTCTCATGTTCTTTTAAATCAACTAATCTTTTTCTGCCATCTCTTCTACCAATTCTATTCCTATCAGTTTCCTTTCACCTACTTTATCCCAAAAGATAGAGTTCGAAAATGATTTCCATATAATGACTCAAACAGAGCCATCTGTGTACTGGAATGAAAACTGTTATTATAAGAAAATTCTACCAAATAAAGATGTTGTTCCAAAATTCCCTGGTAATCCAGTGAACAAGAAATAACATATCCTATAAGTTATAAATTGTTCATTGTTATTTATCATCTGATTGAGGATGAAAAGATGTAATAAAATTTAATTCAGTACATCATGACTTCTAAAGACCTTTCCAAAAGTTAGAGGTAAACCTGGGATCACAATCAGATACAATAGAGAGTTGAACTCCATGAAACATGACTATCTCTTTAACATATAACTGAGAATAATGATCTAGAGATAGAGTATCTCAAATAGGAAGGATATGAATAGATTTAGTCAACTGATCAACAATAACCCAGATTACATTATTATCTCGAGATGTCTTTGGTAATCCTACAACGAAGTCTATGGATATATTTTCCCATTTCCACTCTGGTACCGGTAATGACCGAAGATTCCCTTTTGGTAACTGCCATTCCACTTTAACATGTTGACAAGTCAAATACTTCACATTAGTGTCTGCAATATCTCTTTTCATCCCATCCCACTAGTAATACTCCCAAACATCTCTGTACATCTTTGTACTTCTAGGATGAACTGAAAACAGAGAACTATGAGCTTCAAATAAAAACTCATTCATCAACTGTGAATCAAAAAGCACACATAATCTTTTTCCAAATTTCGAAATACAATCATTAACAATGTTAAAATTAGGCAACATACCCTTCTGAAACAACTATAAATTTTTTTGTAACTCGTTCTCATCTTTGTGCGCTTGCTTTATTCTGTCTGATAGAGATGATTTCACTGAAACCCAAAACAAAACAGAGAAATTTCCTATACCCCCAACTTCTATACTATAGGTCATCAAATCAAAACCCATAGGATCTCATTACAAATGTTTCATGGTTAATGTCGCATTACTTTTTTGACTCAACCCATCAGCCACATTATTTTCCATTCCCAGATAGTAATGGATTGTGCAATCATAATCCTTGATTAATTATAACCATATCCTATGTCTCATGTTTAATTCCATCTGAGTAAATATATACATCACACTTTTTTGGTCAGTATATATTTTACATTTTAATCCATATAAATGATGCCTCCCTATTTTTAACGAAAAAATAATAGAAGGTAATTCTAAATCATGTGTAGGTTAATTTAACTCATGATGTTTTAACTTATGTGAAGCATAAGCAATTACCTGATCATGTTTCATAAATATAGAACCATTTCATTTCAACGGAGAATTACTATAGACAAAAAAATCCGCATTTCTGGAAGGTAATTCCAATACAAGATCATTAACCAATATTCATTTCAATTCATGAAAAAAATAAACACATTGTTTTGTCCAAATGAACAAAACACCTTTTCGAGTCAACTTAGTCATTGGACTAGATAAACAAGAAAAACTCTCATCAATCCTCCAATAATAACATAATAAACCTTGAAAACTATGGTTCTCAGTTAAATTTGATGGTCTTTCCCATTCTTCAACAACTTTTGTTTTAGTAGGATCAATAGTTATGCCATTATTTGTAACAATGTGACCAAGGAATGAATTGTTTTGTAACCAAAACTCAAACTTTAAGAATTTTCAAAATAGTTTCATTTCTTTTATGGTTATAAAGACAAACCTTAAATGACTTTCATGTTAATATTTAGTTATATTATATACCAAAATATCATATAAAACAAAAACCACCATTTATCACCTTATTCAACTAAGCTATCATTGAAAAAACTATTCAACTCTGATTCTGACCATCTCAGGTTGCTGATTTGGACTGTCATTTCCCTCTGTATGCCATTGCAACACAGTTTCCCTGTTTCCTCTGCAGAAATCCATTCTTAACACAGAAATATTTTATGAGAAGTGACATGGTAATATGTAAATTCTATATCATTTCAATGTTACAATAAATTAATTTATGGACATTAATTTAACAATATTCTAACTCCTACAATTGTCTAAACTGACCTCTGATACCAACTCTATGGACCCGGCCTTAAACCATTACATAATCTTGAATTAATTTAATAATTCACATTGAGGATCTTTTTAGGTTTAGAGAGTTATATAATTAGGTCATAAAAAATTCATAACAACTTGAATCTTAAATGTAGACAATTCTACTCAGAATCATTTTTTTATAAAAATAATAAATCTTTAAAAAAGAGTCATGTCTACTTCAATGTTTTGGACAACATGACTTTTACTTGATCACATACTTGACCTTATTCTACTTTATGTCCTATAAAAATCATTTCAAAAACATGGGATGCGTATAAAAAGGTCAATAAGGGATACACAAAGAAGGAAAACTGTTCGTTTTTCAAAACAATAAGTAAACCATTAATACCTTATCATAAGTAATACTTTTCACCTTTATGAAGTAGTAAATACACTTTAATTAATATATGATCATTTATTTCCATAAAACCCATAGAAACCACACATAACATATAAGGTAACTTGGGACATAAAGGTACTTAAATGGAATAACTTTACAGTCGACATCCACACATATCACTACATGGAATATCCATATGGCCGACATCCATAGATATCACTAAATGTAATATCCATACGGCCAACATCCATAACCAATTCATTTGAGATTATAATGTAACAACCCATCCAGGTTTATCACGGAACCACCTGCCATTTGGTTTATCACGTAACCAATCGTCAAATGTTCAGGTACCATTATATAATAATAACATATAAAACAATAATAAAGAAAAATTAACATTTCCACACTATAACCACTAGATATCATTTTTAGATATAGTAATATAAAACCCATTCCAAAACCATTTGAAACATTTAATAAAGAAATTTTTGTATCAAAGTGTCCCAAACCACTTTGAAACTTTTGAAATAAATTATAATTTCAAGCATTAATTACAATATAAATAAATTCTTAAAATCCATTTTGGAAACATGGTTATTAAATAGAAGGTTTTAAATTAATAGATCTTTAAAAACTTTAAAACAATGTTTTAGATAAAGGGTCCCTTACCACATGAGAATCACTTTATATAAAATAATTAAGGAATAAAGATAAGAAGAACTTTAAATATCATGAGAATGTATGAATTCATGATATAAATATTCAAAAGGGTTTTATATACACATTATATGATAATAGATGTTCCTAACAACATGATATGCCTCAATGAAAGGATGTTGAGATAAAACCCCTTACCTCGTGTCCGACTTGACCCATTCATTATTTAATTTCCTAAATAATAAAAATTATTTAATTTATACTTCTTAAGAAAAATTTTCAGGTTTATTATTATTTTTTATATCACTTATTACCTTTCTATAACAATTAGTTAATTATTTTAGTTCATATCGGAAATTTTGTCGATGTTCAGAACTTGAGTTAAAAATGAACTGGTTTTAATTATAAATTGTGAATGTGATAAAAAGTTCATTATATCCATAATTATATTAGTGATTTAGATATATTATATATCATAAATATCTAGTATATATGTGTATCTGTAACAGTACATAACATTTGGAGATAAATGCATCGTTTATGGAGATGGTAAGTCGTACGTACTCATTAATGCAACTTTAATTTTTATTTCTTATTTTAATTGAATGAAAACATAATGATAGATAGGTATATCATAATTTTAGTGTGATATAATATGTTATATATGGTACATAATTTTATTAACACCATCCTTTATACATCCCACGTATGACATGAACGATTCATATCACTTTGTGGGGGCGACAGTCTACATTTCCTCAAATGAAATTATCACGTTTAACCATTATGAAAACCATAATGGTATGATATAAATGGAAAATACAGAAGCATATAGACAACATAAATATAATATATATTACATATAAATAAATTTCCATTATAATGGCCTCCATAAGAGGCAGTTGGAGATATTTGAACAATCACCGTTTTGTGAGGCAGCAGTTCGCCGTCCACAGAAAGAGTATGTTATTATCCATTAGATGGAGGTGTGTGGAAGTGTAGTTAGAATACTTCTCATAACAAAAATATAGAATATTTAGGACAATTGTTTTGTTATAAAATAAAAGAATAATATGATTTTAGGGGTTGGAGAAGTAAAATAAAAGACAAGATCTTAAGAGAACATGTTAGCTTGGAATCGGGTATCTCCCTTTGGTCTGATCAAAAAGGGTTACATGAATTGCCTTCTACATAAGGAAAGGATTCAAGGAGGAAGAGAGGGATATATGTATATTAATTGGGAAGATTTTTTTAATATACAAGGGGCATGATATGTTGGAGTAATGGGTTAGAAGTGATGTATTTTTATAAGCGGGAGGAGGGGCTCTTTAGAAATGTTTGAAAATATTTTTTTATTATATAATGTTATTCGGTTTCTAAAGGTCCAAAACTCCATAAAGTAAAATATATGTTAAATCTTTAAAAAAATAAAATCCTCCATTAATAATTTTAAAGGGTTTAGATATTTGTTTTTATTTTTATAATTTATTTATTAAAATCATTCATTAATGAGGTAAACACTGCATCATTATTGTGTCATAAATAATTTTCTTTATATTATATCTAAAAATTAAAACAAAAATACCATGATGAATGAAATAGTTTTAGATTTCAAATTAATGTTTATAGTGTAATAGATAACATATATAACCCCATGTAAAAATATATTTACTAAAAGATATATTTTTATGCCAGTTACTCATTACTTTAAATTAATTAACATAAAGTGTCAATATCACTCCCAAGTGGCTCCATGGGTTACCAAAATCCCCCCAAGGATGTCCATGGTCGGATAGGTATCGTCCAATAGGATTAGAACACATGGCAGGGTAATTTTATATTATTATAATATTATTTTTACCTAGATTTACCCGATTTACATTTACCCGCTGCCAATAAAAGTCAAAAGATATTATTCAAGAAAAATTATTTTAATCTTATTGAACAAGATTTTACTTACTAATAAAAACCATGTATGTCGGATTTTAAAAATTCAATTCATTGAAGTGGTAAATTTTCATTTAAATGAAAAATTTTGTTTTTAACTACTACTTAGTGTTTTCACTATTCATAAAAAAATGTTGGTTTTCAGAAAAATACCAAAAAATAAGCCTAATCTATATTTGATATTATGAATTAAAAATTGATGTCTATTTTACCAAATTAGAAACATATAATTTTAGTTAATTAATTTAAAATTAATTCCCATTGTAAAAACAGAAAAGCGTGTTTTTAAGAAAAAATAACTATTAGAAGATTAACACTTTTTTATGTCCAATTTCAAAGAGAAATTACTCTCAATGACAAAAATTGGATTAAATGGTAAAAATATAACCTAATTACACTTTAAAACCATTTAAAAATATTATATAACCATATAAATAAATTATATTTAAAGGAAATTTCGAGTTAAAATATAGTATTTTTCTCTATTCATTAAATAGTGAATTTTAGCAGAAAAATACCAAACATATACCCAAAGTAAAATTTGATGTCCCAATTCTAATGAAAAATTATATTTTGTCAAATAGAACATATGAAAGAGAACAGAACTATATTTTAAGATGGTTCTCCTTTAAAAGGCGGAAAATCGACCTTTTAAAGAATATTAGAGTATTTTTGCTTAAAATTGGATTCATTCAAATTTTAATCCACAAAATTTTATTGGATAAATGTAAAATGATTTTACAAACATCTATAATAATATTTTAGTTAGTTCTGTTTGTTCTCTCCAATACAATGACTAGATGTTAATATGCATTTAAAATAATAATATTATATTAATAGTTTCCAGTATGACCGAATGTTGTGTGCAATGTAACATTTCAAAGAAACCAGTTGTTGCGTATCAAGTACACCATCATACATAACATACTTCTTAGGGTAAAAATAATATTTAATTCGCAAATATTAATATATATGAAAATGTATTATTCTTTATTTACCTGGGATGTTACAAAAACCATAGTGTTCAATTGTAAATTTCCAGGGTCATACCCAAATAACTCGAGTGGTGTGGTATTAGTAGTACCAAAGAAAACATTGGATCATGAGTTCATGAATGATGGTAATTGGGGAGTGGTGAGTCTTAGATATAAATCACTTTTTTGAAGAGGTGGTTAAATGCTGATGAGATCTATGCTATAGGGAGGCCAAAAATCCTTAGCAGATCACGGTGTTCCATCACAGGAGGTGATTTAAGAAATATATATGATGGTGGTGGTGTTCTTAAATAATTTCTTATCATAACCCATCTAGTGAAAATCATTCCCAACATCTTTACATCATCCCATGTACGTTGATATCCTCTGCCTTTATTCGTAGAAACATGAAGGTGTTTTGGTAGGATGAGGGAAATTATGAATTTTTTGATCGTGGGGTGGTACACATAAAGAAGAATGGGTTGATTCACACCAACAATATTTTTGGGTAAGGTCCATGGGATGGTACGGTTGTCGAAAACGTTGTATTTAATGACCATGGATGCCGGAACCAAGAACTGGTTGATGTTCAGTCACTTGTTCTTGAAGAGACTAAAAATCTATGTCTAAATTTTGGGATTCTTCTTGTGATTCGGTGTGATCCATGATGATTGGAATCCCATGTGGAGAGAAATAATATCGACACTCCTAAGGTGGGGAGTGATGAGTTAATCCTAAATGTGGAGAGGAGAGTGTTGTGTTGATGTAACAGCATTGAGATTCTTACATGGAACTTATGAGGTGTAAGTTGGGTCTCTTTTAAAGGCCAATTGGGCCATGAATATAGTGGTTTATTGATACAATAATTTTATTTGTTCTCTAGGTTGTTCTGAATAAAATTATAATTCCTATGATTAGTTTTAAAAGAGTATGGTGAGATGTAACATCAGTTGGTGGCAAGAGAGGTTGGGTTCTATAACATTAGTGGAAATCAATTGCAGACACGGGTAAGTTTGCTTTAGTGGTTTTTTGAATGACTTGATGTTTTAAGTAACGTTTTCTGTGGGATGTAGAATCATGGGAATGGTTACTATAATCATTCTAGGATGATTCAACTAGGGAATGTAGACTCAAATCTGAGCATGAGAATAATGGGTATAGTGGTAAATCACCATTGGTGGATGTTTAGGGAGGAGAAGTGTGTTTCAAATTTTGGAATGGTCTTCATTGATAAAATAGACTTATTTATATATTTTATGAATGGTAGGGGTGAATGTGATTTGGAATGATGTTCAGATGGTGAATCCTAACGATGGTTTTGAGGGCAGTCGTCCCAAGATGAATGAATTCTACAAGAAGTTAGGGAATGACCTCAGTGGGTGAATCAGTTATGTTGTGAAATAAAAGTTGAGATTCTAGTGGTATTTCGTCAGTACTGGAGGTGTGATGTAACTAATTATGGTGGATATAACCCTATAAGATAAATGGTTGGTTGATGACATGATCATATATTCAGGTTGGAGGGACTTGAGTGGTCACCGTTCTGGTGAGTTGGCCCTGGTAGCAAGCTTTTTGTGTCGGCTTAATTGATCGAGTACTTGTGAGTTTTGTATGTGCTTGGATATATATGTGTGTGGAATGTAATTATCAGGACGTGGGTAGAGTAACCACATATGTATAGAAATGTGGTTGTAAGGATAATGAGTTTTCCTTTGGGTGAGACTGTGGTCAGCTACCATTAGAGTATTGGAAATGAAGGAAAATGATACCAACTAATTTGGGTCATGAGTTGTGAAGAGGATCAGACCGATTTGGAGTGGATTAGTTCCTACACTATGATACAATTTTGTGTGTGAATTTTCCATGTGTTGTGAGTTAGGAAGTGTTTCCTATGTTATTTGTTCAAATTTCTAGAGGTCGGGTGTGGTTGAAGTTGATGCCTCCTTGACAAGTATATGGTTTGTGTTGGTGGTTGGGGTGAGGATTTCTTGTGGGTCAAGAATGTTACCTAGTTTACTTATTATGGTAAAATTGTAATGTTCAATGAGAAATTTGGGAAATGTGAATAGATAGGTGGGCCTAGTGGCATGACCCTTTATTGTGGAAGCTTAGTGATTCTCAAGAAGAGATACTCGAGGACAAGCCATTATAAGGTGTGGAGGTTGGTAGATTCTGGATTTTTATAATGTTTTTTATGTGTTAGTTTAATTTCATTATTATTGGAAAATACGTGTTCCCCATGTTCATTTGCAGGCTCGGGGGTGTTCCAAATGTTGGAGGCATAAATGAGGAGGAAAAAATAGCTCTCTGGACATGCGGTATAGTTTGTTCATAGTCAATGCAAACCATGAAGAGCATCCTAGGTCACTGTGCAACCCTTGGTAGAGGATTATGAATGGTTAGAACACAGTTATGTTAATCTTTTAGAATTACCAGGTAACCATTAGACCTAGATCTCCCAATATAGTCGCATATGGGTCATTTATGAAGGGTTTGGAATGATGTGTGGGTAAACCATGATACCCAATAATGTTGAGAAAAATTACAATGTTTCCATTACAAAAACTTTTATGTTTGAACAAATTTTCACCACCAAGTTTCCCCTATGAACCCTAGTGACGAACCAATACCTCCAAGAGCTTACAAAGTCAATCTCTCTCATTTCTAGGATATCTTGTATGTTGTTGGTTTTTAATCAAAGATCTAGTAATTTCTAATCTTCCTCCTATTTCTCTTTTCCGGATTTGGGTTTGTAGTTTCTCTCAAATATTTATGAACCTATAAAACCATATTTTCCCTATTAAACCAATGTTGGAACATCAAGGGGGTGTGGATCGATATTTAAGTCTACGTTTACGAGTGTGTTTATTGTTGTAATTGAGGTTTGTAGTCAACAAATTATATTCCATAGTTTTATTATAGATTTGTGAATTTGTATTGACATCTTTCATTCCTCTAGATTATTATTTTTTACCTTGAGTATGATTTGGTAATTTCAGGGTCTAACGGATTAATATAACCCCTTAAGTTCCTCATGGGATGTGTCAAGGATGAATCAAATGTTTTAGGGTTATTCATATGGTGTGCTGACCATATCAGACCTAGGAATTGGAAATGTTATGTGTGAAATTGACGTGTGATAACATAGATCCCTTGTTTAACACGCTAACATGTTTAGTTGAATTTAAAATGGAATGTTGATAGTTATGCCTAGGAAGTAAATTTATTAAGGGGTTGTTTGGAATAACATATAAATTGATTAATTGGGTTAAAGAAGATTGTTTCAAAAGGGTTATCAATTATTTTGAGTTTCCCAAAAGAATTAGTATATGTGAAATGATGAACATGTTAAATTTGAAATGGATTATGAATTTTAGAACATGTGAATATTTTTATATAAGGGAATTGATGATTCTACAGAATGGGTATATACATGGGAATTATGAGGTACACCTAATGGGTTGAATGTGACTATGTGGTTGTGCTAAGTGATATAAGAATTTTACTTGAAATTAATAACTAGGAAATTCTTTTGAAATGATAAAAAACCTAATAGGGTTATTACATGGTAGTTATAAATTTTTTGTTAAGGCGTGTAAACCTATTATCAATTTTAATGGGTTATGGAATGTGAATGGAAATTGGGTCAAATGGGATTTGAAATGTAAATGATAAATGTACTAATGGGTTATGTCATAGTTTTAATTTCCATGTTGATTTCGTTTTATTTTTATTTCCATTGATATTGGTTATGTTTGTTCTATTTTGGTATGATTTTTATATTTGGTTATGAAGTTATTTGTTTGTTCAATGGATGTATAATCCTGTTCACATGGTTTGAGGTGTGGGATAAAGGATTGAGGCTCTTCACATGAGTCGACTTGGACTGATGCTCTAACTACACACACAATGAACATGTTAGGGAAGTTGAAAAAGAATTGTAACCCTAATGATTTCAATACACCCAAAGTAATTCTTAATATGGATGGTTTTGTGAAATTGAAATTTCAATGACCATAAGATATTTAATATTTAAATGGGTTTAACAAATTAATCAAGGAATGTAATTTGAATACAATCCTTGGAAAAATTAATCAAAAACTATCCATAGAAAAATAAGGATTTTATAAATACATCATATCCCATGTGGGGTAAACAACATGATTTATTTTCATTGATGAATGGAATTATTACGAAATTTTCTTTTAAAAAAATTCTTGAGGAAAATATATATATGTAAAACCTTTCAAAAACATTTTCATTGAAATATCCATATAAAAATGTTTAATTAAAATGTATCCTTTTAGACATAAACATTATGCATTGAAAAAATTATGGAAGGTAAATACATGGATGATTTACAAGGTAAATAAAAACATTCCTTTTGCAAGGTAAAAGGTTAAAAAAGTTACTTTTATAGAATGAAATAAGAATATTACTTTGAAACAATTCCTAAAAGAAAAAAGGTTAAATTTTCTTTATTATGTTATTTTTAAAGGGTAAAAATCGTTTTTTGAATACATTTTTTGAAATCATGGATTAAAAAATGGGTTCTCTGAAAAAATAGATAAATGTAGTGGGTTTTCATAAAAACATTTTATAAAACAATTTATATACGAAAGAGTGTGAAATGGAACTATTAAATGAAAAAGTTCATGAATGACTATAATAGAAGAAAATGGAAGCGTTTATTATAAATTATCGAATAATTTCCTTTGATGGTAATTCATGTGTAAATTATCTAAGAAAAAATTATATTTTGAAGTAAACATTTGGAAAGGACATAACATTGAAATGAGAATCAAATAATGAATAGATTATGTGTCAAAATTTTAAATCCACATAAAACGATGTTGAAATATAATAATTTATTATAAGAAGTGAATAAACACATAATCAAAGAATATTAATGGCAATGATGATGTAATATAATCGAAAGAAAGGAAATTGGATAATGAGATTATTTTCCACATGGAATATTTTAACAAAAATCCCCATAGAAGAAATTGCTCAAATTGAAACGCAGTGTAAAATGAAGATAAAATAATTAATGATATAATATAACAATGGGATCATTCTTTATGCCACCCAAAAATGGAGTCTAAAATTGATGAATTGAAATAACATTTAATGATAGGTAAAATAACCTTGAGGAAAATATTCATAAAACATACTAGAGTGTCCCATACCATAGAACAACATTCCAATCAAAATACCCATAAAATAATAACATAAAATTAAACTTCTAATATCTTAGAAATAAAAATAATAATGATATAAAATGTTAAACGGTAGTATATGCACCATATAAAATAAACTAGGTGCATATAATTATTATATCCCTTAATAGAATGAAATTGAGACAAAATCCCTTACCTTGAGTCTGGAATTTATTATGTGTCTTTATCTTCTCAAATAATAATCATATGTTAATTATTTTATTTATTGATAACCTTTTTTCATGTTTTATATTATATTTATTTCACTTAGTACAATTTTATATAAAACTACAAAAAAAATTATGTTTACAACGAGCGTTTTGATAAAATGCGGTTTAGGTGTCAAAAACGACATTGGTGGGTCTACTATGGTCAAAAGGGTCTTTATATAAACATATAGGAAAAAATAATCAGGAAATATTTATCATATATAAACATAAATTATACATTAAAAACCATTCAAGGAATATGGTTAAGAAATATGAAAACACGTTACAATCATTGACACTGTAAGCCACAAATACACAAGAATATTGTTCTCATTTTTCAACGATCTTTATGGAAAGAAGGTAAGTAACATGATATCATTAAAAAATGATCATTATATAATACATAACATTTAATTTATTCAGATATAATTATTTATCTAATTATTGGAATCTTAATGGAATCACATCATGTCGAGGATGTGGTAGAAGTATTACAATTATTGAAATGTAATATGACAAGTTATATTTACCAAAAGGTAAATATTTCATAAATTTTATATAGATGTATTTTATTTTTAATATTTTCAATTAAAACCACCTTTATACATTCCATGTGTAGTGTTAAAGAATCACATCGCCTTGATGAGGCGGTAGTCCACACTTCCCCAAACGATGTCATTATATTTACATAAAATGTATTACATGATATTATGAGGTATATACGAATTAAATAAGAATACTGAGCATATAAATATCATAAATATCATATATTAAAATATTTTAAATCATAATACCCAACCATTAGAGGTGATTAAGGAAAAGATGAACAAATTCAATTCAT
Organism: Viscum album; assembly: GCA_963277665.1. Taxonomy (NCBI): domain Eukaryota; kingdom Viridiplantae; phylum Streptophyta; class Magnoliopsida; order Santalales; family Viscaceae; genus Viscum; species Viscum album. Next base: position 1,067,453,748 of record OY728121.1, on the reverse strand, counting down.
AAGGTGGTAATTCTCCACACACAAAAAATGGAATGTTCGTTACCCAATATAAGAAAGTGTGTTTAAGTTTAGGAAGATAAATTAACATAAAAAATCTCATAATATTGAGTAAATTTATTTTCATATAATAATGGAATAAAAATAATATAGTTGGTCTGGAATGAAAATAAAATAAACGAGCATGAAGAAGGATGTTACCTCTTCTATATGTTACTCCTTTTGGATTCTACCAAAGGGAGTTCTTTGATATATTTAATTCCAAAGTGATGCTTCAATTAGAAACTTTTTTATTTTGAGAATTAAATTTTCATGATCTTGGACAATCCTATCTATTTTTAGTGGTGTGTGGATGTGGGAGGAGAGTAGGCCGTTTAAAAGTGGAGGAGGAGTGGCAATCTGGTAAATTATTACAAGGGGAATTACACCCATGGTGTTAGCATGTAATTTTTCTCTAATAGTTGAATAAAATATATAAATGGTAGGATATGATAAAAATATAACCATAAAATGACTTTTGTAAATGTGTAATGGTTATTTGGGCCCTTAAGATTATATTTTTCTTGTTTTTTAAGCAAATTTTTTCCTTAACCATTGTAATTAATTTTAATCTCTTTCACTAATACTTTTGAAAAAAACTAACATGAAATTATTATAAATTAATAAATATTCTGATTCCAAATATGGAATCAATTTTAAAAAATCTCAGTCACATAAGTGGCATAAATTAATTTAAATATCATCCCGTAGATGGGATGAAAATGCAGGTTTTTATTCAAAAATCATTCAGATGAATTCTAAGATCATATATCTAATTTCAAAGTAAATTTTTTACAAATAACTAAATTCGTTTAATTGATCAAAAAAATTGTAATTAAATTTAAAAAAATTAACTTTTTAACCTTTAAATAAATTAGATGAGAAAATAATTTTTAATTAAAATTCATTAATTTTCACTATTCATCAAAAAATGAAACATCATAGAAAAATACAAAAAAATTACTATAATATAATTTTAAGGTTTATTCTATTAGGAAATCTATTTTTATAAATAAAATCAATAAAAGTTCAAAAAATTGGATTCAAAATAAGTTATCAATTAAAAGATGGTAAAATGGACTTTAAAATAGACCACCAACAAAACTTTTTATTCTTTAGAGCACAAAATTCTCTTATTCTATGCAATAGAGGATAGAAAATATCTTATCAATATAGGTAATCCATTCTTATTTGAGGAGGATATTGGAAGATGCATCAAATATAGGATTCCATTGAGGCATGAAGAAATATTCCCCAACATGGCCTATCAATGGAGAAGGAGGTAATTCCACATGAATCATGTTATTATTAACAACATGATCATGTTTAGAAAGAACATCCATGTAGTTCAGACCATCCACTCCCATAAGAATTTTAATTTCATTAGGGAAATATTCACATTTCTTATCGCATTGATCATTGGAATGAGTTATCTTATTTGAATCCATTAATGAAAAAAGAAATTATAATTAGAGGGGATTGAATAATTATCTAATCAGAATATAAAAAGCAAACATAGAATGTAGAGGGGGAAATTTATAAAAAAAAATCCAATATTTTCATTCACATGGTTTCAATCTTGGTTCTCCATAGTGGAAGAAATATCCCTAGGGTTCTTACAAAATCTCTATAGTCCTAATAAAAAAACTAAACCGTTCTTTGATACCAACTATAAGGGCCCTGTAATTGTACACATATTGTTACATGATTTATGCATAAATATTCATCAAATACAACCAAAGGATCGTAATGTCTAGTTTCTTTTTAAGATAAGATTCATATAAATGATAACATGGAACCAAAATAAAAACACCATTTATTTATTCATAATGAGCTCCAAACATACTTTGATCCTTTCCAGATTCATCAGATAACCTTGGGAACACATGAAAAATTGTCTGAGCTAAAATGCCCAATATGGGAAATAGACATGTGAATAAAGAATATCATTTGTGATAGAAGGCATAACATGATGACATAAAATGGCATGGAACATGAATAAAAATATGGAAGAATTTCAATAAAAACATGCAGTCATGTAATCATGGATTAATAGAAATGTTTAAAAACATACAACATGACATAAGAACGAGTGTAGGATGACTGCTAAGGCCATTCAACATGGATGATCATGATTCAAGTCTATCCACCATGACTATTTCACATGGAAGAGCATGAGTCAAAGCTAACCCCCAAGATCATTACACATGTTGTCTCGTGAGACTAAACATTACCCAATCCATTGGATCACTATCTAGGCACACCAATCATAACATGTTCATGAATATGTATGCCACACAAATAATCATAAAAAAGGAATCAAACAAAAACCATGGAAATAATTGGGTATCATAATCATATCAAAACCATGAAAAAAGGAATATCATAATAGTGTCCATGACAAAATATATTTTAATTATACATGTCCATTCATAATGTAATGTATGAAAAGATCAAGAACAAAATGGAAGATCATACCAAAGTTCTTGTAACTATTGTTTTGGTTTATATTCTTTAATATCAATAAATACTTTTTGTTTAATTCATTAAATGTATAAAATGTTTTTATTGGGTTCTCTTTGTGAATTTTTGTTATTTAAACTATATGAAATAATAATAATAATGTAATTTTCATTGATATAATTCTCGATCACTACACATTCCTGTGTTTCCAAAACATGTGAACCTTGGGGACAGTCACTCCATATAGTGTACACTCTTGTCGATAATCAATCACCACCAAGATATCCACAAAGATGTCTACATCCTCAATGTATAGCTCAACCTCGTAGATAACCTACATAGGGTCACACAATTATCTCTATAATTGCTTCATGTGAATGTTTCCCTCTCCTATTCATGTTGTGGGGGTTGAGAGAGGTGGTAAACAACCTCACCAACCATCTGCATGAATGTGAACGTCTTGATGAACCGTGAGGAAATTTTGCCTCCCCGCCAAGCCTCTACAATTCTCCTTGGTGTAAGACTCTCCGGAAAACAAGGTCCCCTACTCTAACTCCAAGGGCCTGCTATGGAGACATGCATAAGATTTATTACAGCTCTTGGACATCCTCAATAACTCATTGATGACTTGGAACATCTATATCCTCAACTACACCGTCAATGGGCCCACAAGAGACATCTTGCTGATCTATTTATAACATAATGATGACCTAATTAGTCTCCCATATAGGGCCTCAAAAGGAGAACTTCTGATAGTATAGTGGTACAAGTTTTTGTATGAAAACTCTACATTGGGAAATTGATCATCCCTGATACAACCAAAGGATTACACGCAAGATCAGAGCATATCCTATAACTCTTACATATTTTGTGTGGTATTCTACTCAGTCTATGGGTGAATGGTTGTACTCTTACCCATTAGTTCCATGAACTCCACATGTATACCTATCATCAATCATGATGTAAACCAAACATCATGGTCTGAAACAATCATCAATGGAACCTTATGAAGGAGAACATTCTTTTATTTGTAAAATTTCCCAAAACTGTCCAATGAACACTTCTCCCTAATAGCAATGATGTGTTCCGCCCTTATGATTCGATCATCTATCACCCATATGATGTAACAGCCTATCATTATTTGTATAATCCCAATCATAACTCATTGGGATAATCCATCCCACTTCTACTACAGTATATCATGGAGCTGCAAGGAAACTACAAGAACATGGTTCCCAAACTTCTCCTACTGAAAATTGAGGCACCAAGAGGAGAACTCGCCTACACTATGTCTCATGATGTATCAAAAAACATATATTGAATGAAATTGTATTTCTTCAGAACATCAGGATGTAATTATACTAGAGAAGTGTTGAACTATCACATCAACTTCAACCTCATCATGTCTAGGGAAACCATTCCTCCTTGGAAGACGATGATCTGATTCCCTACTCCATAATATCACTTCGGTGAATCCCCAATAGATATAAATTTATGTAAGGAATTAGAGTCAATATCTCCCATATTGGACTCTATTAGTCACTTGAGATTCAAAGGAGTTGACCCCATCAACTGAAGGAAATTTGTACCCTCATACTCTATAAGGGTCATCTTATGAGAGAGAAACTACTCTAAAGCCCATATACAACGCGATCAAGGGAGATCTTGGTAATGTAATCCTGTATGATGTTTCATTACCTAGAAATATAGATTATATTAATTTCATATTCCTATAGGAACTCCATCCAATTCCACTCTCTCAGTTATAATTCCCTCTTCATGAAGATGTACCTGAGACTCTTATGGTATAAGTAAACTACAAAGTGCTTTCCAAGAATGTTATGCATCCAAATACTTATGAATAATTATACTTATTCTATCTATAGGTCATACGATACATATTTTTCATGTGTGGTATCAAATCCCTCAACTAGAATGCGATGACTACCTATTGATGCACCAACACACATCCAATACCTCCTCCTATGGAATTAAAATAAAAAATGTTCTCCATGACCTCCTATGGTAGGCTCAACATTGGATCACTAGTTTGCCTCATCCTTAACTCCTCAAAGAACATATAGAACTTCCCAGACCAGGTAAACAGTTTCCCTTTCCATGTCATAGCTATCAAAGGGGATGCGATTTTGTTGAATTTGAACACAAACCTCTTATAATACCCCTCAAATCCATGAAATCTCTGAACCTATAAAATTCCATTGTTTTCCTCCCATGAAAGCACTAAATCTATATTTCTTGTACTGATGGATAAACCTAGCTTAGAAAATACATTCCCTTAAATGTGAACCTTGGGAATCTATAAATTCCACATAGAGAATTTCCCAAAGAGGTAGTGATATCGAAGAAAATAGAGGACCACCCTCAAGTGCTCTGCATGATTGTCCTCTTATGAAGCGTATATGAGTATTTAATTGATGAATTGAACCAAAATATTTTCCAATTATAGTTGTTAAACCAGGTTTCCCAAATCCATAACGACGGAGGGGTAATTCAACACACCAAATTTCATCACTAGGAACTCATAATGTCTTTCGCATCATTAGAATTATAGATTTTGAATATCAGCCTCATAAACCCTCATCTGGTGCTAGCCAAACCTTAGAATGATCATTGACAAACATATAAATCCTAGAAACTAGTTAAATAGGACATAAATCCTAAAAATGGTTACATTTATTTATCATGTCCTTGTTTAGGTGACAGTAGTCCATGAAATCCAAAAATCTCTCATCCATATTTTTTTATAAACAACACCAGAGATTCCTAGGGGGACACACTGTGTATGATGAAACTGTTCCCTCAAAGGTCCTCCAACTGAAACTGATGCTTCAAGATATTGGAATGGGCCATTGGAAATGTAATTGAAGACATCATAGTAGTGAAAGGATGTTTGTTTAGGAAAAAATAGATTTCCCACCTTAGAGGTAGGCCTAAAAATTCATAGGGATGATGTCCACATATTTCTTCACAACTGAGGGAATCCATATTCCATAAGAGCCTACATCTCTAATGGATTTACTCTCCTACTATTGGGTGTTTGTTGTATCCTCATACTCATAGAACCAAATTGTCCTTATATGGGTTCTCTCTCACCCAGAAAGTCAAATATCTTCCCATTATTGTGATAGAATTTTACCCATATACGGTGATAGTAAATGTGGGATCAGATCAGTGATATCCAACAAATACCCAATATGATTTCATGGGGTTACATTGTGACAAAAAATAGTCCCATGTGATCCTATCTCCACTAAGAGATAATCATCACTAATAGTAAACAAACAATAAAGAAGAATCTTTCCTTTAAGGAACCCCATGATGAGGCAGCTTGGCTATACCTGAACTGTGATATCCATCCCTCACATATAGATTATATTGATGGATGAATAACTAGAACCATTTTCTACTAATACTGAAACAATATTAGAATGAAAATACATTATAACTATGATCATCTTGTGTGCAGTGGGGTTATAAGACTCTAGAGTCTGTAGTAGACCACGACCCCAAATTTCATCTCATAAAGACAAATTTTGCCTACCCAGTGGTGGTGGCAGAAGGATCTCACAGAATATTAAACCAAAAATAGTTCCTTATTCTCATATACAAGCTCCACTTCCTTGGGGACAACTATATCCTCCATTGGGAGATCCCAGATCATTGAAATACCTCTACCATGATGGTCCATCTACTACCTAGCTTCACTCCTCAGCATGTCTGGTCAGACAATCACACACAATATGACCATACCTATTACAAGAATAAAAATGAACCTCTTTGGGATTCCTTTGTTCTTTATATTTTCCCTTTACCTCATGACCACCGGGAATGAATTGTTTCATTAAAGGACCTCATATGCCAAGATCCCACCAACATATGTATGCTAGCCACTACAGATGACTGAACTCTATGATACCCACTACCAAAAATAGTTATCTATAATCCTTTTGAACAAAATATCTTTTCCACTAGTGCCCACTCCAGTACCTCAGCATAGCTGGGGTTTCACAAGAGAAACACACTAGAACAAATCTCTCTACCAAGTCCATACTCAAACATTTATTCTTAGAATTATACATACTAGATCATGTCAAGAGAGTATTGGGAATTTTCTGTGAACCACAATACTTACTCAGACACTTTATTCCCACCCTGTTGCAGTACCAGAATCATTAGAATCTGAACAGAGTGAATATAGGAGGTCTAATAGTCCTCATTGAAAAACTACTAAAATTTGTTCGATGGGAGTGTCAAATCATTATGCATCTATGAATCAAGGATTCACTAGTTCCTAGATTCTCTGTGGAATAGGCTAGATACGAATGCAACTACCTGATCTATCTATGTCCAAACAAGCCTGAAGTTATATACCACTAACTCTATCCAATCCTCTAATGCATGCGGTTATTGATCAATGTGGAACATCACCTGACCATAGAATTATAACAAATGGACTCTTCAAAGCCTCTGAAAATCCATAGCAAGATATAATGGGATGATCTGTAGCTCGACACTTGGAGGTGTTTGAACATTACCATCAGGGTGATGATGGTTAAGGGATTGACCATGCACTAAGACATCATCGACCATCGTATCATAGTCATTATTAAGAACCCGTATTCTAAAAGTCTATCAGCAAGAGAGAATCTCAATATTTATCAAGACAAACAATGGTCAAAAGAGAATATATATAAAACAATATGTAGTTATATAATGAAGGAAATTCAATGACTCAATCAAATATGATACTTGTACCATTTATCACATCAACCAATGCCTTGTAATGATTTGTCAACAAGAAGTTAGTCATGGTACTACTGAATTGATAGGTCAGCCACCCGTACCATCAATGTATTTCCTAGCTTGAGAGTCACACTAGAGACACATTGATAGTGTTGCAATAATCCAAACCAAAGTCCTCAAAAGGGGATTACTATAGAAAAAGTCTTAAGGATTGAAATTATTTGATACTGATCCATCACTACTCGACCCTAACCAAGGATTGAGCTACAAAGGCCCCATGCACAGCTCCATAGGCCTAGGGGAGGTGACAGGTGCTGAAAGGAATAGTCAAAAAATGATTCCTTTTCTAAAGTACGTATATTAAGACACCCGACCACCTCAATTAATAAGTGATATTGAATAGTAATAATAAGTTGTAATGGTAAGAAAATAAACCAAATATCCAAAATCTCTAGGTTGTAAATGATTAAAAAGGGAAAACCAAAATGTGAAGGGGAAAATACATGACAACCCTGAAATATTCCACAATATGGAAATTTGGGAAAAAAATTATTTAGATATTCCAAATACTGATCTCCACGATACAACTAGCATATGTGGTATACGACTCCTAGTATCCCTAAGAACCTATTAAGTCACCATTGACATTTCCATTATCTATATTAGACATGGAACATGTAGGAAAATACTATATAGGGGTGTGTATATATATAGACAGTAGGATACCCCAAATGAAGAAAGTGGATAATTAAGAGATACAGTAGGAATAACAGATTGTAGATAGTAAACAGGTGTAGTTTTTCCCAATAAAAGAGAAAAAGTAACCTCATTCATGCACTGGGGGATCGACACAGAGTGTAGGTGAACTATATTTTTTTGTTTTTTCCTCCCATAATAGGAGAGTAATATCATCCAATTATGGGAAGATAAACATAGAAAGCATGTGTTATACCCCACACACCATCACATATCATGGAAAGATTTTAAGAAAACCAAATGTATGGATAAATATGCATATATATTCTTAGTGAAATGAATCCCAAAGGAGAAAAAAGGGGATCTCCACCTCACATATCATCCCTATATGAAGATTCAGTAATTGTTACAAATATCCTACAATTATTCCCATCATCTCACATTTCTGTCCATAAGTAACCACCCGAGTCATGATACACCCCGTCACTACGCCACACATTATAGGGGCTACAGACATTAGGTTAGGACCCATTCATTGGTACAACAAGAGGGTTCCACTATGAATAGTTGATGGGGGGCCCATGCCCTTCTGAGTTGGAGGGATCCACTATCGTTGTAGAGGAGCCCTGCCCAGTCTAGATGAAGGGTTCCACTCTAGAAGTCACTGTGGCCTCAATTCCCAGCATTATAGTATTGTTCCACTTGGAAGTCATTGAGGCCCCAATTCATTACATTATTGACTGTTCCACTCGGATTTCATCAAGGACACATTTCTAGGATACACTATTGGTTTCCACACAGATGTCATTGATGACCCACTATATAGATCGACTGGATGGTCCTATTCGGATATCGTCGAAGACACACTGCCCATATCTACAGGAGGGTTCTACTCAAAATTCTTCTAGGACCACTGCCCAACCCTACTGGTGGCTTCTACTATGATGTCGTCAAGGAACCATTGACCATCTCTACTAGATGGTTCCACTCCAATTTCTTCATAAACCCACTTCCGAGCTCTACTAGAGTGTTCCACTTGGAATGCCTCTAGTGATCCTTCATGATTGATTCTATTGTTGAGTATCTCCAAACCGAACATCATTCCTGAAACATTTGACATGATTTCCCAAAATCCAAACACAAGGGAACTATCATGTTATAGGTATAAAAAAACTTGGGATAGGTTACTATTGGGAAAATATATTAGTCCAAGTGATGTTGATAAGAAACCATTAAGTTTTTTCAAAAGGAACCAAGTTGTACACGACATGTGTGGGGACCGACTTAGAATTTAGCCATACTGTACCAAATGGTCCTATCCATGTATGTAGACAAATTTAAAACTATGTAATAGTAGACGAAATATATTGTTATACACATAGTGTTTGTATTCCACATGGGGTCCCACTAGTGAATATGTCCATGCCAATTTATTTGACCTTGAGTCAGTTTTCTTTACCAAAAATTCTTGTAATTTGGTACACACCATGTTTCTTACCATGGGGTACATCACATGTGATCTAGATTTTTCCATGTGGTAGGGTGAATGGTGTGTTCCTAGGTGTGTGATTCTATACATTCCTCATCCACACATGGATATTGGAACAAGATGTGTCATAGATCTAGAAGTTGTAACATCATAATTTTCTAAACCATTGTTTTCATAGACAATGGTATACATGCTGTTTGATCAACACTATACATGGTGTGTTGTTGAGTTTGTCATTGAATCCAAGATTCCATTCCCACAATTCGAATCAATCAATTTTTTCCAAATTTCCTACAATGTTTCCACAAGAAATTGATTTATTTAGACATCGTTCATCATTTTCATCCACTATTTGATGGAAATAAACCCTTTTATTCCATGTTCATTCCTTTCACTTTTGAAATGCCATAGATTCCTCCACACTCAATGATTAGGCCTCTGATCATTAACATGATAATCCAATATTAGAAAACAAATAATATCTACCCATGATTCAATGATCAATCACACATTCATTATATGATCATGATTCCAGGGATCCAATCAAGCTGAGGACCACCCATCAATATTAAACTGAGACCACTAGGTCCAACCGATGATGAATGTGATGCAATAAAGGAGGAAAGGAAAAAAATGTTTAATCATGATTCTAAGTGTTCTTTCCCAATGGTCATTAATGGTTAACCAATGTTATAAAAATTGAAATAATCTATTTTAGTTGATACACAAGAGCATACATAGTCTGTATTTGGCACATATCCAAGTCATTGATCGATTTACTCAATATATTTAATCAAAAAGATTGTGATCAAACAATTATTGATTCCTACATGAATATTTTATCATTTTTCGGAGAATAAATCACTCTCTAATGACATAAGGAAGTCGTTCTGTTCACTGGATCCTAATATCCTCTGATCCAGAGTTTCATCGTCATTAAATTTGATTCTCCAATATATGGTGGAAGTAGAATCACTCTAAAGATCCCAATATTAGGATCCATACCAAAAAAATATATCCATGGATATATTTTTATATAATTTCATTTAGGTTATAAAGAAAAAATTAATTGGCATATTTTTTTAATTTATCCACTGAATGTTCTGCCAATGAGAGAGGTGTCTGACCTCCCTTCATAGACCTATTTTAGGTAGTGATGAGGGTAAAAAAATGTTTTTGAAACATATGTAGTCTCAGATTTTTGAAATGATATTTTTATTAAGAGTTATCCAATTTTAATTAAGAAACAGTTCTTGTTTAAAAGAAAATATGGTCAATATTTTATAAAATTATTTTTCTGTTCACCAGGTTCTAGAGGTGCACATCAACATAGTACCCGGCTCAGGAAATATATAAAGATTTATATAAATTTTCTATAAGGAAAAAAATCAGGTCTCTACATGTAGGACATTTACTCTTTCAAAATCACATTGTGTAATTTCTATTTTTTAATCATATAATGTAAAAAAGAATGGAATATTTTCGATGAAAACCTCCTATAATAATCTAGAGTTTCTATTTTGAATCCATATGTGAGATTGTAGAGGTGTATATATTTCAAAGTATATATGGAATCTAGAAAATAAAGGTCTATTATGATGATGATATGTTTATGAAACCCATGTATTTTCCTCGGTTAGGATATGATGAATTAATGAAATGTTTAAAAAACTGATTTTTCATTTCATGGGATGTGATATGATGATATGATGATTGTTTTATGATGTTTCATCACTCATATATATGTTATTAATTATTTTATTATTTTTACATTATAAACAAGGATGTGAGTTTGGGTTATAAACCATGACAGGTGGTTATGTTATAAACAATGGATGAGAGGTTCCCCAATAAACTGAGGAAATGTGTATCCATTCTAAATTGTGGGTGGGTGATCAGGTTCTAGACCCCCATGTAATTGGATAGACATTGATAAATAGTGATTTATATATTTTATTCATGAAGTTGATTTCAATATTTAATTTTTATGTTTGGACCTTATTCCATGTCCATAATCATAACTTTGGACGTATTTTACAATTCCATATATTTATGTGATCAACTAATTTCATCTACTTAACTTACAGAAAGAACCTATTATATTTATAGATGTTCGTGATGTAACGCCCCAAGATTTTATGAAAAATATTCATTTAATTAATGTATTGTGTTGTATGGTACACCAATATTACCTTGCGCTATACGCAACACCGTATTAGCTTACAGTATACGCAACACTATTCTTGGATCGTGTTACACACAATTTTGATAATAGTTATTCTACGCAACATTGAGTATATATATATATATATTCAATGTATAAATGAAATATGGTTGGATTATGTTATATGAAACAACGGATGATTCTTTCACAAAACGCAACCCTGACTTGGCTTGCATTACACGCAATCACAACCTTCCTCGATAGCGTGTGTTGTACGCAATACCGGGTTTTAATAAACAACGATATATTATTATAATATTGTCATGAACTAGCCTTTATGAATAGTATTAACTAAATTTTGAATTTTATAACATTATTATTCATCTTACACATTTTCTAGAACATGGTATAAGAACAAAATAAATTTTTTGGGTAAAATAATTATTTTTAAAAAAATGCAGTTTTGCCGCCTTTTGATGGCGCACCCAAATTAAGTCTAGTTTTTGACATGTTTATATGGTCAATTTTACAAAATAATATTCTTATTTTGAATCACGATATAAAAATTTACATTAGATAAAGTTCTGATATTTTTCTGATAACTTTCACATTTTAATTAATAGTAAAAACACGCTATATTTTAATTAAAAACAACTTTTTTCATCGTAATATCTTATGTGGTTAAGTTATAATATTTAATGGTTTTAAAGTATAAATAGAATATATTATTACCATTTTATATAATTTATGTCATTAACATTGATTTTACATTGAATTCATAGGTTAAATCAATTCAATCTTTTGCAATGTTTTAAAGAAAAACCCATTTTCTTTCCTCAACAGGATTAATTTTAATTTAATTTCTGCATCTTTTTTGTATTGAATTTGGAAAAATGGATTCCATATTTAGAATTAGTGGGTCCAAATTAGGTTAATAAACTACTTTTTATTTTTGGGCATTGTGAATAGTAACTACGGTAAATTTTATCTACTATAGTTAAAGGTAAATCGGGTAATTAAGGGTAAATATAAGATTATAAAATTACCCTAACACTTGGAAAAATCTTATTGGATGGATAAAAGTATACCCATATAACCTAAGGGTCGGATTAGATTCATTTTATGGACTTTTGTCTATGAAAATAATTTAATTATTATTAAAACCAAAGAATGTGACAACATGTCACTTTCTTAAATCTTATAAGTATAATAATTTTAATTTAGTGATAAACTTCATAAAACTTCGAACATAAATAGTCTCCCGAAATATAATACAATTATCTACATCATAGGGATTTATTTAGAATTTTTAGGGATTAAATAATAATCATTTATTATGACACAAAGAGGATGCAGTAATTGTCTTATTAATGAAATATTGACATAATTGATGTTATAAATGCCCAAATAAATGTAATTTGAGACTTTCCATGACTTAAATTAATTTTCTAGGTTAATATGACATTTTATTGCTGATATAAGTAACTTGGTTCGAACTTATCATTCTGTTATGAATTTCATAAAAATCATGTACCAAATAGTGTCAAAATTGACATAAATTAGTTTTTAAAACAAATATTATATTATTAATTCATATTTAATTCCTAAAAATATAAGGCTCGCCCAAATGACATAGATAAGGATATATATATTAATAATAAAAAACTTGGGGTTTGTTTGGCTTTTTATGGTAAGTTTATTAACCATATAGTGTAAGAAAACAAAAAGACACGGTAAAAGTTAAATTATTTAACTTAGAGTTAAATCTAATTGAGAAGGTTAAAATAATAACCTAAACTTGTCTAAATCCTATTGGATGAGAGGATTTCGACCCATCCCCACTTTATCTTCGAAATAATACCCTTTGAAACCATTATAAACCGAATTTGACCTTAATATAAAATTATATTTTGAGATTTTCCTAAGGTGCCCCTCTCCTCCCTTATAAAAGGGCACCTCCTCCCTCTCCTCCTCACACCAATTTGAGCATTCAAGCTCGGAAAAACCCTGCCAAAATCTCTTCTCCACTTCCTTAGTATCATCCTAGTGGTCCTGGTCTTCTTCAAAGACCATCCTTAGTTCTTTAAGTGGAGGTTAAGTGAAGGTGCGTCAAAAAGAGGTAATATCCATTACCGATCTTTTTCAATTTATTTCTTCTTCAACTTCTTTTTCTTTAGTTGTTTCATGATAAATTAATAACATCAGTATTTATTATATACTGATATGTTATTATAAATATTAAACAACTCTAATTAAACTTCTATCCATCCTACTGAAAAAGGAAATTACCGCGCGTGCATACGTACGGAATACCGTCTCCACGCCGTGGTGTAATTTATTTTCCGCCACCACCTTAATTGGATGGGTATAATGGTGTAATGAGTAACTATATATTATTATTATAAAGTGATATTGATACTGAAATAGTATACATACACTTCAACACAAGTTCACGATCATGAGAACGATATCATCGCTCGTGCGTACGTACGGACTACCGTCTCCACGACACGATGAGATTCATTCTCCACATTAACCATTCACGAATGATTATAAAGTGTGTATAATGAATAATAATGAAATATATGACATGTTAAATCTACTGGATTAATATATATATATATATATGTTGTCATCTACTTACTTCCATTCAAGACAATAAGGAAAGGAAAACAGCATTCATGCGTACGTACGGACTACCATCTCCATGAACGGTGTGTTTCATTTCATTTATCTATCTATTATATATATATATATACTGAATATATATGATATAAGAATCATGTTTTATATTCTGGAAGTAATTAAATCATGATATAAGTAATAATAATGTCAAGAACAACAAGTCCAAACACCTACGATAAATGAAACGATTTTACCCAAAACGCTTCTTTAACATGGAATTTACAAAAGAAAGGGTAATATAAAGTCATAAGTGAACCATATATGATATCATAACAATGAATATGATTCTGTAATAAGTTAATGACATTATTTAAATCATTATATAGGAGGTTCGGATACGTACAAAGTATATCGGACATAAGGTAAGGGAAATATCACAATCTCATTTTTATCCGAGATTGTTTATACTTTGGAATTTACTGGGGTGTATTTTATCTTCCACATCCATGTTTCCTCAATATTTAATATTATTTCCATTCACCTACAATTTTTTAAATCCTATTTCACCCTTCGGTAATTTTTTAGTAAAAGATATGAAAGGAATATTTTGTCGTTTTTCGTACGAGGTACTTTTTGACTTTTCCGACAAAAGTATGAGAAGAATGTTCTTTTAACTTATACGGCATGAATGGATTTTTAAAAAATTATTTCCAAGAATCTCCCGTTACATGTTTTCAAGCTTATTTTTTATCAACTTCTTTTAGATTAAAATTGTATGACATGTTAATAAAGGAAAATGTTTTTTAAGTAGAAAGGATATTTTCCTCATGAATGGAGTTCAAGTGTTTTATCAAAATTATTTTCCATCTAAGATAATAAAGGGTTCTGTTTCTATCCCTATTTTTACATTGAATTGACTATGTTGTGATGGAATTATTTTTATGAATTCCTTTACCTCATATGAATTGTTTTATGATGTCACGATGATTAAGATTCCCATTTTTATTACATGGGTTATGTAATGATGTAGGGTTTATGATTTTGTGGCACACAAAATAATGGTATCATTATGAGATGGGTGGGACCTATATCTCCCTCCAATGCATTGGGTAAAGATTTTATATCTCATGAGATATACATGGCTGGAATGGTAGGTTATACCGGTTCAGTGAAACAGGACTGAAATGAGGAGTAAACTCGGTTCAGAAAGGGACTTTGTCCACTAAGATAGTCTTGGAAATGAGTCTTGACTAATAGGAAATGATTCTCTATAATTATATGTGTATGACACAAAGTTTCATGATTTAAGATATGATTATTGGGATTTCATTTCACTACTATGATTTATCCCATGTTATGAAATTATGCTCTCTTTTGCAGGTTAAGATGTTAAAAATGTTATGTTCTTATGATGTGATTGATATTTCTTTTGTTTACCCTTACTGAGCATTTGAGCACACCCTTTTATGTTTTCTTTTCCCCAGGATATGAAGAAAGGTTTTAGGAAAAAAAGAGGATCTTTATGGGAGATGTTGAAGATCTTTCACCACGATTAGAACATTATATTCTGAGTTTCCAAAGACACTAAAATATTACGATCCTTCTGTGTGTGATTTTGTTATGTACTATGTATTCCGAAAAATTAATGTAATTTCCATGTACGTCAGGCTTCAGGTCTCTATAATTGGTATCAGAGGAAAGGTTTAGTCAACCTTTGGAAACTAGGATGCGAAAACGTTAGTGAGATCTCTAGAGATATTTCTCTGGTATGTCTTGGGATGCCCCTAAGGATAAGTATACGTATAGGATATAGTCCTAGAACTATGGTAATGATATTAGATTAAACCAAAGATGTTAGATATTAAAGTTACTCCCCCTTTATTATGATTTTTTCCTCTCACACTATTCTTTTTGGGTTTTAGAAAATGGCTGGAAACAAGGTGATTCACGATAATGGAGGATATGATGGACAATGGGATGATATTATTCATGAGAAACCAAACGGAATGGGATTTGGAAGTCCAAACATCATTATTATGCCGAATCAGCAATCTCATAATATGATCAATAAAGTAAAATTTGGTAAGTTTCCTGACTCGACTAATAAGGGAAAGATGGAGTTTCATGATGATCATAGAGGAAAGAAAGTCCAATTTCCCCTATGTAAATCATGTGGGAAGAGGCATCAAGGAGAATGTTTCAAAGGAAATGGAAGATGCTTTGGGTGTGGAAAAGAAGGACACAAAGCCAGTAAGTGCAAAGGAAATGGTTCAGTTAACACCAGGGATGAGGATAATGGAATTTCTACGACATCAAAAATGGTTAAATGTTTTAAATTTGGAATTTACGGGCATTATGCAAACCAATTCCCTAAGGGAAAGTCTCATGAAGAGAATCAGTACGGCCGTATGTGTAGTATTTATGTTGATGATGATGTAGAGAATACAAATGATATGTGAGATAAAAGAATTGTTGAAGCTCGGTCAATGATTTAAGAAGGTAGTGGAATGATTACATGTTTATCAAGTGTAATGTTGTATAAAGAATCTAATGGTACTATGGAATAAAGAGACATCTAAGGATTGTTACATTGTTGACTTTCCTTGAGTTTTGAAAGTGTGTGATTAATACTACCAGTATCCATGACAGGTTATTCAGATACTTTTTGAATGAAGATGATATGCTCATAATGAAGGGATAAGGAGAAAATTAAATGTTTGATAGTATTCATGAGCTCATGACTGATATAAAGAGAAGGTTATATCATGGTTTGAGTATATAGAATTTTTGGATTTTGGTATGTGGTAAGAGTTAACTTTTGACAGCATTCATGTTTTCACTAAGGTTTAATAGGTATTCATTTTTCAAGAGAATACATGACTAAGGTATTCACATGATTGGAATGTGACCAACAAGATATATGGGTGATAAATGATGGTATTCACATGCTTGGTTGATGACATTTCATGTAATCGTTTTCTTTATACTATGAGCTTGGACCGAAGTATTTTGGATAAGTCTAAAGATTGGAATGGATTATGTTGGAAATATGTTAGTATTGTTTAAGGATAGAACTTTTTTTGATATTATTGATGATATGTTATAGTAATGTAGTTTTAGAAAAAGGACAACCTGCAGGACGGGTGACAGCCCATCACGTCGGCCAAGGCTGTGGGAATCAAACCCACAACTAAAGTGCGATGGGCCTTTATCGCATACCATTGGCCTACAGAAATTCCCTGGTTAGTAGAAACTAGTTTTATTTTATTAAGCAGTATGATATATGAAGTATAAGTTCATTTTTGGAATTGTATATGATTAACCTCACCAAAGACGGACTTATGTATATTTGATAACTATTGCTAAACTTTTGTTTGAAACAAATGGAATGACCCATCATTTTATCACATGATCTGTTCATGAATAACAAATTCAACTCATTTCTTTAATAGATGAAGTGGAAATTGTTCAAAGCACGAAGAACAGTGAGATTGTACCAAAATCAAGTAAGTATTTCTTATAATTCAAAATTTCCAACTTAAGGGAAATGATATTGAAAACCAAAAATGTTGTCCTAGTGATCTTATATCTGATGAATCAGATGGTACCCTAGATCATCACAAATTTATGTCTTTGCGATTGTTGGCTTTTTAATAGCCATGTTCTCTACCACTCTCCATCAGAACCTGATGGTTAGATTTTTCTTCCATATCCATATTTTCACCTATGTTCTCCTACGTGGAAACCTAATAACGAGTTAATTTGGGTAACCGTTACACTTCATACTTTAGTTTTTAAATCCATGTTTTGGTATTCCTTTTTACGATGTGGGTTTCTATTAAACAAACATTCGAGTTTTAACCCATTTATAACCCCAACAAATTTCGAGGGAGAAATTCATTTTAAGGGGGGTAGAATGTAACGTCCCAAGATTTTATGAAAAATATTCATTTAATTAATGTCTTGTGTTGTATGCTACACCAAGATTACATTGCGCTATACACAACACCGTATTAGCTTGCAGTATACGCAACACTATTCTTGGATCGTGTTACACACAATTTTGATAATAGTTATTCTACAAAACATTGAGTATATATATATATATTCAATGTATAAATGAAATATGATTGGATTCTATTATAAAAAACAACGAACGATTCTTTCACACCACGCAACCCTGACTTGGCTTGCATTACACGCAATTGCGACCTTCCTCGATAGTGTGTGTTGTACGCAATACAGGGTTTTAATAAACAACGATATATTATTATAATATTGTCATGAACTAGCCGTTATGAATATTATTAACTAAATTTTGAATTTTATAAAATTATTATTCATCTTACACATTTTCTAGAACATGGTATATGAAAAAAATAATTTTTTCAGGTAAAATAAGTATTTTTTAAAAAAATGCAGTTTTGCCTCCTTTTGATGGCGCACCCACTTTAAATCTAGTTTTTGACATGTTTATATGTTCAATTTGAAAAAATAAAATTCTTATTTTGAATCAGGATATAAAAATTTACATTAGATAATGTTTTGATATTTTTCCGATAACTTTCATATTTTAATGAATAGTAAAAACACTCTATATTTTAATTAAAAACAAATTTTTTCATCGTAATATCATATGTGGTTAAGTTATACTATTGAATGGTTTTAAAGTATAAATAGAATATATTTTTACCATTTAATATAATGTATGTCATTAGCATTGATTTTACCTTGAATTCGTAGGTTAAATCAATTCAATCTTTTGCAATGTTTTAAAGAAAAACCCATTTTCTTTCGACAACGGGATTAATTTTAATTTAATTTCTTCATATTTTGTGTATTGAATTTGGAAAAATGGATTCCATTTTTGTAATCAGTGGGTCCAAATTATGTTAATAAGCTACTTTTTATTTTTGGGCATTGTGAATAGTAACTACGGTAAATTATATCTTCTATAGTTAAAGGTAAATCGGGTAATTAAGGGTAAATATAAGATTATAAAATTACCCTAACACTTGAAAAAATCCTATTGGATGTATAAAAGTAGACCCTTATAAGCTAAGGGTCGGATTAGATTCATTTTATGGACATTTTTCCATGAAAATAATTTAATTATTATTAAAACCAAAGAATGTGACAACGTGTCACTTTCTTAAATCTTATAAGTATAATAATTTTAATTTAGTGATAAACTTCATGAAACTTAGAACATAAATATTCTCCAAAAATCTAATACAATTATCTACATCATAGGAATTTATTTAGAATTTTTAGGGATTAAATAATTATCATTTGTTATGACACAAAGATGATGCAGTAATTGTCTTATTAATGAAATATTGAAATAATTAATGTTATAAATGCCCAAATAAATGTAATTTGAGACTTTTTATGACTCACATTAATTTTATAGGTTAATAGGACATGTTATTTCTGATATAAGTAACTTGGTTCGAACTTATCATTCTGTTATGAATTTCTTAAAAATCATGTACCCAATAGTGTCAAAATCGACATAAATTAGTTTTTAAAACAAATATTATATTATTAATTCTTATTTAATTACTAAAAATATAAGGTACGGCAAAATGACATAGATAAGGATAGATATATTGATAATAAACAACATGGGGTTCTTTTGGCTTGTTATGGTAAGTTTATTAACCATATAGTGTAAGAAAACAAAAAGACATGATAAAAGTTAAATTATTTAACTTAGAGTTAAAACTAATTGATAAGGTTAAAATAATAACATAAACCTGTGTAAATCCTATTGGATGAGAGGATTTCGACCCATCCCCACTTTAGCTTCGAAATAAGATACTTTGGAACCATTATAAACCGAATTTGACCTTAATATAAAATAATATTTTGAGATTTTCCTAAGGTGCCCCTCTCCTCCCTTATAAAAGGGCACCTCCTCCCTCTCCTCCTCACACCAATTTGAGCATTCAAGCTCGGCCAACCCCTGCCAAAATCTCTTCTCCACTTCCCTAGTATCATCCTAGAGGTCCTGGTCTTCTTCAAATACCATACTTAGTTCTTTAAGTGGAGGTTAAGTGAAGGCGCGTCAAAAAGAGGTAATATCCATTACCGATCTTTTTCAATTTCTTTCTTCTTTAACTTCTTTTTCTTTAGTTGTTTAATGATAAAGTAATAACATCAGTATTTATTATATACTGATATGTTATTATAAATATGAAACAACTCTAAATAACCTTATATCCATCCTACGGAAAAAGGAAATTACCGCGCGTGCGTACGTACGGAATACCGTCTCCACGCCGTGGTGTAATTTATTTTCCACCACCACCTTAATTGGATGGGTATAATGGTGTCATGAGTAAATATATATGATTATTATAAAGTGATATTGATACTGAAATAGTATACATACACTTCAACACAAGTTCATGATCATGAGAATGATATCATCACTCGTGCGTACGTACGGACTACCGTCTCCACGACGCGATGAGATTCATTCTCCACATTAACCATTCATGAATGATTATAAAGTATATATAATGAATAATAATGAAATATATGACATGTTAAATCTACTGGATTTATGTATATATATATTTATTTCATCTACTTACTTCCATTCAAGACAATAAGGAAAGGAAAACAGCGTTCATGCGTACGTACGGACTACCGTCTCCATGAACGGTGTGTTTCATTTCATTTATCTATCTATTATATATATATATATACAGAATATATATGATATATAAATAATTTTTATATTCTGGAAGTATGTAAATCATGATATAAGTAATAATAATGTCAAGAACAACAAGTCCAAACACCTACGGTAAATGAAACGATTTTGCCCAAAACGCTTCTTTAACATGGAATTTACAAAAGAACGGGTAATATAAATTCATAAGTGAACCATATATGATATCATAACAATGAATATGATTCTGTAAAAAGTTAATGACATTATTTAAATAATTATACAGGAGGTTAGGATACGTACAAAGTATATCGGACATAAGGTAAGGGAAATATCACAATCTCATTTTTATCCGAGATTGTTTATACTTTGGCATTTACTAGGGTGTATTTTATCATCCACATCCATGTTTCCTCAATATTTAATATTATTTCCATTCACCTACAATTTTTTGAATCCTATTTTACCCTTTGGGGAGTTTTTAGTAAAATATATGAAAAGAATCTTTTGTTGTTTTTCATACGAGGTACTTTTTGACTTTTCTGAAAAAAGTACGAGAAGAATGTTTTTTTAACTTATACGGCATGAATGGATTTTTAAAACATTATTTCCAAGAATCTTCCTTTACAAGTTTTCATGCTTATTTTTAATCAACTTCTTTTAGATTAAAATTGTATGACATGTTAAGAAAGGAAAAATGATTTTGAAGTTGAAATGATATTTTCCTCAAGAATGGAGTTCAAGTGTTTTATCAAAATTATTTTCCATCTAAGATAATAAAGGGTTCTGTTTATATCCCTATTTTTACATTGATTTTACTATGTTGTGATGGAATTATTTTTATGAATTCCTTTATCTTATATGAATTGTTTTATGATGTCACGATGTTTAAGATTCCCATTTTTATTATATGGGTTATGCTATGATGTATGGTTTATGATTTTGCGGAACACTTAAGAATGGTATCATTATGAGATGGGTGGGACCTATATCTCCCTCCAATGCACTGGGTAAATATATTATATCCCATGAGATAGACATGGCTGGAATGGTAGGTTATACCGGTTCAGTGAAACAGGACTGAAATGAGGAGTGAACTCGGTTCAGAAAGGGACTTTGTCCACTAAGATAGTCTTGGAAATGAGTCTTGACTAATAAGAAATGATTCTCTATAATTATGTGTGTATTCCACAAAGTTTCATGATTTAAGTTATGATTTTTGGGATTTCATTTCACTACTATGATTTAACCCATGTTATGAAATTATGCTCTCTTTTACAGGTTAATATTTTCAAAATGTTATGTTCTTATGATGTGATTGATATTTCTTTTGTTTACCCTTACTGAGCATTTGAGCTCACCCTTTTATATTTTCTTTTCCCCAGGATATAAATAAAGGTTTTAGGTAAAAA
Source organism: Viscum album (assembly GCA_963277665.1). NCBI lineage: Eukaryota > Viridiplantae > Streptophyta > Magnoliopsida > Santalales > Viscaceae > Viscum > Viscum album. The sequence goes on along the minus strand of OY728121.1, from coordinate 1,067,431,417 downwards.
ATAGAAGATATTTATGGGATATGTTGAAGATCTTTCACCACAATTAGAAGATTATATTCCGAGTTTCCAAAGACACTAAACTATTACGATCCTTGTGTGTGTGTTTTTGTTATGTACTAAGTATTCCGCAAAAGTAATGTAATTTCCATGTACGTCAGGCTTCGGGTCTCTACACGTGATGTTATAATATTATGATTATTACATAAACATAATCATTATGAAATGTTCATGATCTCATAGATCAGGTTGTTTGATTTATTTATGATTCATGTCTTATGAACATCCAGGATTTTGGGAGACTCATGTTTATGATATATGATAGATTGGGAATTAACAATGTAATATATTTCCATAATATCATACCCTGTTGTGTGTCATACAATTTCATATGATCATTAATTGATATATCAATTGAATACCATTATTGTGCATCTGAGCTCACCCTTTCTTATGTTTTCTGTCATTAGGTTAAGAAAAATTGTTTTCTGTTGGGTATATTTATGTAGAGTATAATATGGGATTGTCATTATAGGAGTGTTTGAGGATATTTCATGAAATAAAAATACATTTTCTTCTATTATACATTGTTACTATATCCTTAGAGTCCTAAAATATTTATTTAGGTTTTTTTCAATCTTCATCAAAAGATGTCATATTTATCTATGAAAACCCCTGGTAATTATAATTGTACTCTTATTATATGTATTATCAAGAAGAACATCATATATTAGTCTTAGAAAATAATCTCCCCTTACAATATTTATCAATACATTAATCCTTTAAACATTCATAATATTTTACAATAATTAAAATCCATCATACTATGTGTATCTTCATTTAAAATGATCAATTTAACTTACATTGGTTTCTACAACACTATATGTAAAAAAGTAAATTTCTTATCAAGTTACATATGATGCAACATAAATCTCCCATCATCAACAAAATGTGACTCCTTATTCAATAGTATTTTTAAATCATATTTCCATAATGATGGATTCTATGTAATTTGATCCAAAATTCACTCAAAAAACTTCATCACTTTTCATGGATTTAAATATAATTTCATTTCATCAGTATTCAAATATATACATTATTACAATCCATTACTCATTCATATTATAAATACTACCATATAGTGGAAAAAAATTTAACTCCTTCATTATGTATCATTAATATTTTATTTGGAATATAAAAATGTTCTATCGTTCAATGAAGAACCTATAGATTGTTGTTTATAACAATAACTCACCTATTAAATTAAATATAATACTGATATCCATTTTGGAACATTATTCTACAGATTTGGATAAATTTAACATATATTTTAATTATAATAATTCATTTTTAATACTAAATTATGTTCCCCATATTTATAACAAATTTAGAGCCACTAGAGTGAGAGGAAGCATAAATCTTATGTTATTTCATTATGCTTCTTATTCTCCTGTTTATATTATACTAAATTTACAATAAAAATTTAATTAATTGATAGAAGGATGATATCTATTTTTAGACTAATGAGCCAATAATTGATTATATAAAACATATGTGAGACACATGTAGTTTTGAAAAAAAAGGTATTAACTCAGATAGGAATGTACTCAATAATTATTTCATCATGTGATTACAACTGATCTAGATTATTCATGGGGCTATTATAGAATATTTTTCAATATAATATATTGTATAAATCATATAAAATAAATTATAAATCATTTAATCCCACCAATATATTTTCTCATATGTGACGATACATTGGTCATAGTCCTCATTTGACAAGTGCCACCACCTAAACATTTTAGATTTTATTGTTATATAAGAATAAGAGAAAATATAAATATACCTCTATAATTAATGCGTCTTCAATATATAGAAAACAAAAAAACACAATATCATATAGAAAATCTTCTTCTAGAGTCGTATTTTCATTGACAATACCATCCTGATTACTAATTCATGGACTATCCTAGACTTTTTCATCTATCTATAGAAATGAATTCTCCAAAACCACCTCCTACAGCTTTAATCTCCTTCAAGAGGAAAACTATATCCATATTATTCATTATGGATGATACATAATTCACTTTATTTAAGTTACTATATGATTTTTACATAACATTTTACATAAATACTACCTAATAATTTCATCATGTTTAATTCCCTTCACAATATAAGATGATTAACATGTTAATATAAAAATCTTTGAGAAACTTTTGTCTCTTAATTAGGAAAATAATACTATGAAGTGTTTCCTAACACAATAACACTATTTAAATCATCTATTCTTTTCATCATTCACAAATCTTCTTAGGAAGTACTGACATATTAATTTTACCATATTTTTTTAAATTTTTTTGATCATCTAATCTTTTGATTTCTAAACATCCAATTATTTATTCTAATTTATGAAATAATACTTAATTCATCAAATTGTTTTATCTAATAAATCTTTCAGTCATTTGGGACATGTTAAAATTTCACATTGACCAAATATTTCTTCTTCAAAACAATGTTTTTAGTACATATACCTTGTAACACCCCGAGATTTTATGAAAAATATTCTTCTTAATTTCATTAATGTCTTGTGTTGTACGCTACACCAAAAGGAGGTTGCAAAAAATGAATCCCTTACTTGCCCTGCATTACACTCAATCACGACCTTCCTCAATAGCATGTGTAGTACGCAATACTGAGTTTCACTAAACGAGATATTATAATATTATTATTATGAACTAGCCATTATGAATAGTAATACCCAATTTTTGAAATTTTATAAATTTTATCTTTAAAAATGGACTTCATTTTTGGATTTGTAATATCGAAATTAGCTTAGGGTGAAATTTTGGTACTTTTCAGATAACTTTCATATTCTGATGAATAGTGAAAATTACTAAATTTTAATTAAAAACAACTTTTTTAATCGAAATAATTAATAGCGTTAAATTATTAATTTGAGTGGTCTTAAAGTATATTTAGAATTTATTTTTACAACTTAATACATGTTTGGTTATTGGATGTAATTTCACATTTAAAACAGACATAAAGAAGTGTCAATCTTTTGATAGTTATTATCTCTTAAGAACACGCTATTTGTTTTAAAAACGGGAATTAATTTTAAAATTAATTAATTCCACTTCTATGTTTTGAATTTGGAAAAATAGACATCAATTTTGAATTCAGAATATCAAATAATGTTTAGGCTGAATTTTTGGTATTTTTCTGAAAAACATCATTTTTTTAGGAATAGTGAAAACACTGGGTTACTATTTAATAACCGACTTTTTATTTAAGTAATTATTTATTTTAATTAAATTTATTTTAGGTCATAATTGATACATAATACCTATATAAGTTCAATGCAATTCATTGGAGTCATTTTATAATAATTTTAGATATATAAAATTTTTATTGAACTTTTGACCGTCTTTTACCCACCTCCTAGGAGAATTTGCAAATTTACATAAAACATAATTTTACCACTTCTATGAGTGGAATTTCAAAAACCCGAGAGACATGGTTGATGTTAGTAAGTAAAATTTGGTTCAATAAGATGAAAATAATTTTTGGTGAATAGTTACTTTTTACTTTTTTTACCACGGTTAAAAGTAAATAGGGTAATTAAGGTTAAAAATGATATTATTATTACCCTAACACATGTCCTAATTCTATTGGATAAGTGTATTTCGGCCAAAAACAACCATAGGAATAAAAAATGACCATTTAGTCCAACTTGGATTAGATTAGGACATTTATTATTAATTTATTTAAAGACGGGTTAAAATAGTTAAGATCAAAGTTAATAACTAAATCATTTTTAATATATAGGGTTATACATAAGATAAATTCGAATATAAATAATCATTAGAAAAATAAAAATATTTCCTACATAATAATTTTTAATTTGTAATTTTTAGACTTAATATAAGTTAATTTTTTATGACACAATGATTAGGCAGTAATTATCTTAATAATGAAATATTGACATAATTGATGTTATAAATACGCAAATAAATGTAATTTGAAACTTTTTATGAAATACAATAATTTTATATGTTAATATGACAGGTTAGTATTGATTTAATTAACTTTTTTTGAACTAATCATTCTGTTATGATTTTCAAAAAAATCAATTACTAAACAGTGTAAAAATTGACATAAAATAGTTTTTAAAACAATTATTATAGTATTAATAGTTATTTTATTCCTAAAAATCTATGGATCAGCCAAATGACTTAGATAAGGTTATATATATTAATAATAAAGATCTTAGGGTTATTCTGGCTTGTTATATTAAGTTTATTAACCTTATAGTGTAAGAACACAAAAAGACACGGTAAAAGTAAAATTATCTAACTTAAAGATAAATCCAAATGATAAGGTTAAAATAGTAAACTAAACTTGTCCAAATTATATTGGATGAGATTATTTCGACCCATCCCCACCTTATATTAGAAATAAATTAATTCAGAGCCATTTAAAACCGAATATGTCTTTATAATAAAATAATATTTTTGGTTTTTCCAAAGGTGCCCCTCTCCTCCCTTATAAAAGGGCACCTCCTCCCTCTCTTCCTCACACCACATTGAGCCTTCCTGCTCGTCCAAACCCTGAAAATTTATCTTCTCAACTTCCCTAGAAACATCCTAGAGGTCCTGGTATTCTTCAAAGACCAATTTTAGTACCCTAAGAGGAGGTCACAGAGAGGCACTTCAAAGAAGAGGTAATATCTGTTACCGATTCTTTCAACTTTATTTCTTCTTCCACTTCTTCTTCATTAGTTGTTTCATTATGAAGAAATAACATCAGTATCACTAATATAATTATATGTTATTATAAGTATGAAACAACCATATCTCACCATCTATCCATCCTACGGAAAATTAAACCACCGTGCGTGCGTACGTACGGAATACCGTCTCCACGCCATGGTAAAATCTATTTTCCACCACCACCTTACTTGGATGGGTATAATGGTGAAAGTAATGAATATATATGATTATTTTAATGTTATATTGATTCTTTAATATTATACATACACTTTAATACAATTCCATGATCATGGGAATGATATCATCGCTCGTGCGTACGTACGGACTACCATCTCCACGAACGCGATGAGATTCATTTTCCATGATTAACCATTCAAGAATGATTAGAAAGTATATATAATGAATAATAATGAAATATATTACATAATAATTCTACTGGATTTATTTATATATATATTTATGTCATCTATTTAATTTCAATCAATTCAATAAGGAAACGAAAATAGCGTTCATGCGTACGTACGGCCTACCATCTCCATGAACGGTGTATTTCATTTCTTTTTATATATCTATAATATATACGTATATGATGAATATATATTATATATAAATCATGTTTTACACTCTGGAATTATGTAAATCAGGATATAAGTAATAATATCAAGAACAATAAGTCCAAACATGTACGATAAATAAAACGATTTTACCCAAAACGCTACTTTAACATGGAAATTACAAAAAAATGGGTAATATAAAGTCATAAGTGAACCATATATGATATAATAACAATGAATATGATTCTATAATAATTCAATGACATTATTTCAATCATTATACAGGATATTTAGATACATACGAAACATATCGGACCTAAGGTAAGGGATAATTTTGCAAATCTCATTTTTATCCAAGATTGCTTATTCGTAAGTATTTACTAGGGTTACTTCTATCATCCATTTCCATGTTTTATAAAAGTTTATTCATGTATTTTTCATGTCCTTTTTACCCATTTTGACTTTTACCCCATGGTATGGAAGGAATCTTTGTTTTATTTACCATACAAGGTACTTCTTGACTTTTCCAAAAAAAGTACGAGAAGAATGTTCTTTGTTAACGTATATGGAATGAAAGGATTTTTACAGTTTTATAAAGGCTTATTTTCATAAAGATTCCTCCAAAAGATTTCATGACTATTTTCAACAAAGTCCTATTCTTTTAAAATTGCATGACATTTTGTGAAAATAAAATGATTTTGAAGAAAGAAGGATATTTTCCTCCAGAATTCATTTCAAGTGTTTTATCAAAACCATTTTCATCTAAGATGGAATTATTTCACATGTGTATGTTTCAATTATCACTTCTCTATGATTTACATGGTTTCACTTTTCTAATGATGAAATAATATCCAATTTTTTTGTGTATGATGGATTGATGTTTATGAAACCCATTTTATTATTGGGTTATGATGAATGATTTATGTTTATATTGTGGCATAGAAAAGAATGATTTAAATATGAGATGGGTGGGAATTATATCTCCCTCAAATGCATTGGGTAAAAATTTATATCTCACGAGATAGACATGGTTGGAATAGTAAGTTAATCTGGTTCGGTATTACTGGACAGGAATGAGGAGTGAACTCGATTCAAAAAGGGACTTTGTCCACTAAGATGGTCTTGGCAGCAATGCCTTGGCTACTATGGAAGTCATTACATGTGCTTAATGGATTCCAAAATTACATGTTTTATTCCCATGCTATTTTATCATGCATTATGTTCCATTATGATATATTCCTTATGTACTTCCATATTTTAAGTTGTTGCTCAAGATTTTGATGTTTAAACATTATGTTCATGTTTTTAAGTTCAAATGTATATGGTATGTTTTATTTTATCCATGATTACCCTTACTGAGCATTTGATCTCACCCTTTTTATGTTTTAGTTTACCCGAGGATTAAAATAAAGGTTTTAGGTAAGGAAACAAAATGTGGAAGATCTTTATGGGAGATGTTGAAGATCATTCACCACGATTAGAATATTACGTTTCGAGTTTCCAAAGACACTAAACTATTATAGTCCTTGTGTGTATTTTTTTGTTATGTATTAAGTATTCTGCAAAAGAAATGTAATGTCCATGTACGTCAAGATTCAGGTCTCTACATACCTCAAGATTCATGCTTCATTTTATTTTCCAGATTCTTCTATATGAGTAATACCATCATAGACTTTTCAGGAGTCGGTAATATTTTTTATATCATCCAAACAACTTCTCTTCATCCAAGAACATTTATTTTTATAGTAAATTATTATGGTATTTAATTTTTTTAAAGGTTCCACCGCCAATCAAATACCATAACTTTCCACACAGAAAGATTTAATATGTCATTAAAATATGCTCTAATTATCTTTTTTATTTAGGGATTACAAGAAAATATCTATGATATAGACTTTCATTCAAATATAATTCTTTTTTCTTATGGTTTTAATCATTCGTTACCTTTTTTGGGATCATTCTCTATGATATCTTATGTTTTATTACATCCTAAGCTAGAATTCCCATCTATAATTCACCCCATTTTGAGGTTTTCTAGTTGTACATGTGTTGTGGATGGTATAATTACACAAAAATACATCATTAGAATGACCAGTTATATTGAAATTCCCAGAGGTGTTCACAAGATATTCAATTTTGTATATATAGACATATTTTCATTCTTTTGTTCATTTAGGATTCACTGAGATTAATTTATTTTAACTAAAAATTTCACCCCTTAAATATAAACCTCATTAATATTTCAAAATATGGAAATTGAATCCAATAGTTAGTGGCTCTTTATCCATATTATACATAGAACCAAAATTTTAGATAAGTAATCCTTTCATCATAATTTATTTATATGGCTAGTAGATGTATCTTCCAAATATTGAATATGAATATTTTCATTTGGGAAACTTATAGGGATCCCCATTTTCCTCCTTCCTTTATTTCACCATAACAATGATAGAGATTTCTACAATATTTTAATTAACCATTTTTTTATAGAACATAAATTTTTTCCTATACTATTCCAAATAATATAATTAGGGAACATTAAATTTATATAGATTTTTATTATTACTTGACCCAAAAAAATTAAATACATGGAAAGGGGTGGGAATTATGGTATTTTAATTTAAAATTTATTTCATAATATCAAGAATGTTCATTCTTGAAGTGGAATACATTTCTCTTACACTCATTGACATACTTTAATGATCAATGTTATAAAATGAAGAATTTTTTTTTATTATTTCACCCAAATGGGCTATAATGACCAACATATTAATAGTCTGGGACAATCCATAGAAAATTTATTTTGTCACTTGAATGTGTTTGAGGTAAAAAAAATGTAATTCCTCTCACGAGATTATTTTAGATAATTGTTCAATCTACTCTATTGGTCCTGTAATATGATTTTTACCCTAAGACATGTGTTTTATGAAAATTTATGATGTTCTAATTTTCATAGAATAATTAATGTTAAAGTCACTAAATATTAATTTATTAGCACATGTAATTTCAATGATATATTTTAATCATAGTTTTATATTGAGATTAAATCAATGTGGTTGAGTCTCTAATGGGGTTTTTTCATAGGTGTGGCATGTTTTCATTTAAACCACATGGGATTTCCCCACACCCCTTTTATTATTTTTCCCCTTTTTATTTTCCCCTTTTTATTTCCCTCTATTAATTTTTATTATAACAGTGTCCAAATTATTGTTCTTGTTTCATGTTCCTGTAGAGGAAGATAATAGGGATAGGTAGTAGGAGGATATTCTTAGTGGGATAGTTCAAAACTAGACCAGGTTCCAACAAATAAATTTCATATATCTGATAATGATGAATTTTTATTTTATGGTGGGAAGTTGGTAGTTTTTGATATTTTTCATTATGGTCTCCTTTGAACCTATTTTAGTACTTCAATGTATTTTATGGGTTCTTTGGGACCCATTGTGGCTCTATCTATGGGTTTTTTGGCCAAATTGTTGGTTTTCAGAATATTCCATGGGATTTCTAATCGAGAATTCTATTTACATAGTGTATAGTCTCGAGAACACAAGCAGTGAATTAAAACATATTCCTTTAATATAATTTATTTCATGCCTGGTAATATAAACTCACACTTCATACAATCTAATAAGATCAAGATGCCTATTGGATTTTGGAATTTTGATACATAAATAATTATGAATAAATTGTGATACAATGAAAATATTTAAAATTCCTTATGATGGTCTATAAATTTCATTTCTCTTATAACTCCTCATGGAATAATCTAGGGACATACATAAGAAAGGGGTGAGTTGTAAATCTTGATAAGAGAGTAACAAAGTCATAACATGAAAACAGAAATACATTTAGCCATGTGGCATATCATGGTGAAATAAAAGGGGAGAGAACCATAAACATAAACATCAAATCACGATATAAGATGATGACATTAAGGAAATACAGGAAAATTAAAAGAACATAAAACATGTCATCGTAAGAAAAATTCAATGATAAAAGATGATTTATCAAAATATAGTTCTCTTTGGAAGACTTGTTGTTCACTATATAGGACATATTGTGAGTTCAAACCAATACCCAATGCATTATACAGCTATATAATTCCAGAAAAACCACTAATATTCATGAAATTTATAATTATTTCTTTTCCACATAGACCAAAAAACATAATATCTTCTTTCAAAAAAAAATTTCCCATGATTAGTGAGGGTGGGTTATAAACATGGTAGTCCTAATAAATTAATTATTGTTATATCTAGGTGAATTCCCATGAATGTAAATAGAGATTGTTATTCACAAAAAATATGATTCCCATGGAAATATCAAAGGTTATTTTTGGTAGTATAACATTCTTACATAATGATTCACGGAAGGGTTTAATTATAGTGATAGTTTATCTTACATTATTTATAATTTTTATTGATATTAAAGTGAGTTTTAAAATATGACAATCTATATCATTATTAAAAATAATTTAACTATTTAATACATAATGAAACACACAATACAATCCCAAAATAATGAATGGATTAGTGTCATTTAGAAGTTAGATACATAGAACAATACATAAAATAGAGATAAAAATACATAATATACAACTCAATGACATGCTCTTATAATACATTGATTTCAAAATACAACACGAGGCACCCTAGGAATGTTATTAATAAATGAATAACATGATGAAAACAGTACATGTGTGTAAATAGGTATATCATAGTGACATAAAATATTTGAGTTTCATAAGATTGATAATCAAAGAATGATATATGATTATAACATTAGGAAAAAATAAATGTTGGAACAATATAAAACCTCACATCGAAATCATAATTTCATGGTAACAACTGATACATCATAATATAGTTTTATTATCATATCCTACCTTTCCCCATACATCTAATATAATGATATAAAAACATTACCCAATGCATTGGTGAGAAATGTAATTTGGTGCACACCCATCACATGCAAATAATTTACTTGAATGTTTTTGTGACAGATAAGTTATAGAACATTATAACATCTTTCATCATAGTTAATCTAATTATTACGGTCTATTGGTTACATATATGGAAGTAGAAAATCTATGAAGGATATGTATATCTAGGTGAATACCATTGAGTGGAAATGTGGATGGGTATTCATTATAGATATATTTGTCATTGAAAATTACATGATAATTTCAACAACATAATGGTTGTACATAATGAATCATAGAATGTATTAATGAGAGTGAGATGGAGAATCTCATAGCATAGAAACCATAAGAATAGTAATCTCTTTTTAATAATAAAAATTACAACATTAGGAACTAGAAAAATGGAATAATTCAATTAATGTTATTGAATACTGGGGAGGAGAGAAACCCCCACTCAAGGAGGTCACTTATAAAATCTTGTGGGGAGATTCTTATGATCTTGGAGATATCATGGGTGGAAAAGGGAGATGTAATGGAAAATTAACCCCATGATCAAATGGTTATGAGTTATGTGGAGTTGTAGGTTGAGTTTGTTTTTATAGAAAATGATAGGGGGATTCTTCATTATATTTTAAAATTATGTTGTGGACTCTCTATAACAATAACAATAAAAACTGAAAACCTTCCTAGGGGTTTTTCCTATAGTTCCAACCAAAGATGGGTACTTTTTTAATATTTTTAAAATATATAAATTGAACTCATTAAAATAATATAATTTTTAATGTGGAAGTGAGTCATGTTCATAATGAACTAATTTAAAATCATTAAAATATAATATAGGTTATGGAGGATTCATTAATGATTTCTAAAGTATACCTAACATCAAAAAATTATTATTTTAAAGGATGAATCTATATATTGTTTTGTATTTATATTAATGAATTTATAAATTTTCTTTTGAGATATTATGATTTCATAATATATACATTATATTTATTCAGTATTTAATTTTTACAAATTTTTTACAATCTCATAATATTATAAAATTACCCCTTTTCTAATTTTGATGATTTACTTCAAAAAATTGTATTTATTTTATGGAATTAATTTTCCTTATATATGAATTTAACCTTTTATTTAAAAATCATTATTTATAAGAAAATACTTGTTTACATGGAACTAACAACTTTTTCACACATATAAAAATTATATTTTTATTAATAAAATTATATTAAAATTCACATAAAAGAAATATTACCTAATGAGAATATAAGATTAATTTTAAAATTATGGAATATATAAAAATAATTCTTTAACTAAAAATATATATTTTTCGAAAATTATATTTTTTTTTTTGATATGAAAACATTTTTTTTATAAAAATCATTATTCAATAATCTATATTAATAAATAATTAAATGATATAAACATAATCATAGTTTTATTTATATTAAAATATAAAAATTCTAACTAATAGGTTCTATTTATAAAACCACTTATTATAGTGTTGTATTCCCTAAGGGTATGGTGTGTGTTGTTGGAACATTCATGAGCTCATTCAAACAACATGGTTTAATCAATGATATCGATAAAATTGAACATATTTCATAAATATTTTTTTATGAAATTTTATTTTTTTAATCTCAACATGGTATTTGTCATGTTAAAAGTCCAACTATGATATCTTAATTTAATTCTTTGATAAATGGGATTAATTTAGAATGATCACATTCATCGAGACCATCTCCTCTTTCATCTGTGTCAATTATACTTTATCAAAAAATGATAACATATAATAATTTTAATTTCCACTAGGAAATAGTAATATATTAAAAAGATATGATTATCAATGGTATTTTAAATATGATAAGCTATAATAGTCCAAAATAACCAATATAGTTCATGTGTTTTCTATACCTACACTGATTAATTAGTAATTTATTAATCTAGAAAGGATTTCATTTAAAAATTCTTGGATATTATCTTAATACCCCCATCAGAAATTTCACCGTCAAATTTTTCTACACAATAAGATATATGAGGGAAATTTTGTTTCATAACCTCTTACACATCCCATATCCTATCCTCAAAAATGTGTTTCTTACATATTACATTGACCATGTTAGGCATCATGTTTTATAGAAATATGTATCTTTGATCTCATATTATCACAGACTGCTCCTCTTGTAAGAGGTCATTCTCCAACATCACTGCACCTGTATTCCATATAAGTGAGGTGACTTCGTTGTAAATCATTAATAATAATTCATGGAAGACATCAGGTACCTGATATATGTTAGGTGAGAGTGAAAGTTTATAGGGAACAACTCTAATGTGGTCAACTATCTTATGGGGATAATTTGTCTAGGACTAAGCTTTCCTACTTTCCAAATCCTCACACCCTTATTCAATGGTAATATACAAATGAAAACATTATCTCTAATCTCAAACACTAGTTCATGTCGATTATTATCAACATATATTTTCTATCGACTATTCATGGATATCATATAAAACTGATTATTTTTAAAATTTACTATATTCCCTTGGACAACATCTTGGCCCATCATCATTCCCTCTCTAGAATCATCCAATTAAGGAGTCTGACACCTCTTCCCATAATGATCCACATAAGATTCTATTTGAATACTATAATGGAAATTGTTTTTACATGATGAATCCAGTAGGGGAATGTGTTCATCCCAACATCCATGGAAACCCATTTAACATTTTTTCATTATATTATCTAGAGAATGAATGGTTATTCTAGACTGACCATTTTCATGATGGTGATATATATTTCTAAAAAAAATCTCTTAACCAAACAAATTATATATTAGTAACTAGAACCAGAAGGTAGATATCATATATCAATAAAATATAATAGAGTGTGGAACTCTATTTTATCATACCACTTACAATATAAATATCATGAAAATTTAGTATTGGGAGAAATATTCTATGAATATAAGGTTATGACCGACCTTTTGAAAGTTATTGAATAACACAAAAATGTGGTTATTTCGTTTAGATATCATTTTAATTCATAAGTGTGAAATCATTTTATTTTTTCCAATATCAATACTGATATGAGTAATGGTTTCATCATACCGTTATATATATTTCATTCATCTTAATCATAATAGAATACAATGATTTGAGATATAACAGGGAAATAGTTATTAATTATTTTAATTTTAATATTAATTTTTTTATCCCCCAAAGTGTGTTTAATTTCAATTTTATCATTTTGTGGTTTGAGAATAATTTTGAGGATAATTTGAAAAAATGTAATAATTTTGGATTTTAACTGTTTTAATTTATTAAATTACTTCTGCCATAGCATCTCATACATGAAATTTATTTATGAAATTTTGATTTTCTAGATTCAAAACACCTTGGACTTTATTTAATTATTCTATACCATGTTTTGAATCACACATTTTGAGTTCCAAAATAATAAAGTAGTTTAGAAATCAATTTTTTTGCATATATCTAGATATTTTTAAAGCCGAGCCAATATATCATAGATTCCCAGCACAATGGAGTTGAAATATAAAAAATATAAAGATAACTACATGATTAAAAAATTTAATAACTATAGACCGACTTATTTATACCAACATGAAGGTTATAAATTCATGGGAAATTATATTTGGTAAATTCAATGATTTTATCTCTCCACAATAAATTTGTGGAGTAACTGTAGTATAAAATCTTCTACAGATGGTAGATAAGGGGAATGTTTTTTTCTAAACTGGAAAGTCAAATTTTAACTACTTTAATGAAGACGATGTTTCCAAATTCTTCTATTAAATGGTTCAACCATATGATATAATATGGAGGAAAATTATGAATCCTAATTTTCACCACTTTTTCTTATAAATAAATCATTAGAAAAGTTAATCTCTGGAATATTCAATTGATTTCTCTATATCACATCATGGTCTTTTTGTGAAACTATGATCCTGTTAATAATGTATATTTTATTTTTTATTCTATTTTTTTAGACTAAAGAACTAGTTAATATTCCAATGTCCAACCATTTACATTCAAGAAGAGTATATACCTTATATTACTCATCATGGATTGGATTTTAGGATCCTTTCTACATTTAGAATCTGTTACATTATTCAATTTCAAAATACAGTAATGGATTGAACAATCATAATCCTTTATTATCTATAACCACCATCACAATCTCATACTGAGATCCGTTTGTGTGAATATATATAGGAGAATTTTACGGTCCATATATCTTTTATGCTTCTCCCAATTGATATAACACTACAAAATATTTAACGTGATGACCACAACAACTAAATCCATATCACCATTCAGGTAGATCATCCAATGGGTAATTAATTAGTGGGAGGCATAGGCTACAATATTTTTCTCACTCAAGAGTACAAAACCAAGTATTTCTTTGGGGACATTACCATAAATACCAACTCCTTCCCCACTGGTCAGAAATGTTGACATGTGTGTAGTGTTTAGTATATTATTTAACACTTTTAATATATCCTCACAATCATTGGTATTGAAAAAAACACTCCCTTAAAATTTAGATTTGTTATTTTGTATGACAATACTAAGAAGATTCTAAAAAATTCATGGTAGTACCTAACTATTCAAGGAATTTGTATCTTCAACATAGATGTTGGTATGGGAAATCATTCAATTTCCAATTATTTTAAAGGATCCAAATATATCCATTTACTACTGATAACATACCCTAGTAATGTTACATTATCTATCATAAATTCACATTTTCTATTCTATACAAATATTTTTTATTTTCATGGCCATTAGTAAAACATTAAAATTCTACTCATGTTCAACCTTATATTTGGAGTAGATAAGATTATATTCAATAAAGACAACCATAAATTTTATTTAATGTAATCCTTAAATACTCTACTAATTAAGTCTATAATGATAAATGGATCACTATTTAGTCTAAAGTAAATCAATAAAAACTCATAGATCCCATTCCTTGTATGAAAATCATTCTTGGGGACAACCCCATTCTCCACCATTACTTGATAACATCCCATCTAAATATCCATACATAAAATGAATTGAGAACCACGTAGATGATTTAAAAATTAATCAATAAATTTAAAATGAAACTTATTATTTATTATCATCTTGTTCAAATAATGATAACCATTGAAAAGGTGCATTGGATCATCATTCTATATTAGAAAAAGGACTCACATAACCAGTAATGCTGAACATGGACATATAAACCCTTTACCAATATCATCCCATAGTTTCTTATGCCTAATTACATGTTCAATAGTGTCCCTCCTATGTGGATTAATGGATATTTAAAAATATCTAGGTATAAGTTCGAATTGTGAACTCAATCTCTCATATTGGAGGATGGCCAAAAAATTCACCGGGAACCACATCGACATACAATCATACAGTGGACATGTCATCAAGGATGATATTTTCCTTAGTCTCTATCATTTAAGCTAGATAATCAATCTCATAATAAAATAATATTAATTAATTATTTGATCATTATATAGGATATTCATCATCCTTATTGAAAATATATCGAAATATGAGGGTGATTCATGATGTGGACAGTGACTTCCGTTTCCCAATAATTTATGGTGTAACTATATATGTAAAAATAATCCATGAAAAAAATACATTGAATTCCTCTAATGGTATTATCTTATGGTTCCCTAGAAAATGAAGCCCAAATGTTTTTATGGGGGATCAGATATATGCTTGGGATAAAATAACTTTCCCATTATCCATCTTCACTAGTAACTCATCATACATTTTTTGAGGATATGTTTGATAATTTTCCCTTAAATTCCATTATATGAATCTATTCATAGAACCATATTCATATTTTCCATTTTAAGATCATGATTGGAAAATAAGCCTTCCATTTGGTATTTCATTATTGTTCAAATCATTTATTTCTTCCATAATAGAGGTATGGATGGGAATTTTGAAGCAATTAATCAAATGAAATTGAAACTATGAACCCTGAAGGGATAATTCAAAAATTAAATATATTCCATAACATAAGAATTTCAATGCTTCAACCTATGTAATCCATGGAAAATTTCTTAATATAAAATATTATGTGTATTTTTCCATTCAAATATTTCATTATTGGATTTTGAATTTTACAAATAATATCCCTTAGGACTGTCAAACTATGTGTGAAATTATTCCTCTTTGTATTGCACTAGGGGACGATCGAGTAATTAACTACTTATACATTTTATGGTTCTTACCCCTACCTTGAACTCTTCTAGACCCATATTTACATATTGTATTTAGATAGATATTTTAATCAGGGAAACCATACATAGAACACATCACTAAATATTTGAATGTTGTATAATGTTTAGTCTTATCCTTTAGGCCTTCACTAAGTAATTCTAATAAAAATTCCCAAAAACAACTAGATTTTACACTTATAAAATCTATGAAAATATATGTATTGTATACACATTATTTCATGATTCATTTCCTGAATATTCACACAATAAAATCAAAGAAGAACATGTGGCCTAGTGTGTAATATACAATTATCCACTTTCATGTACATTTACACCATTTTCATCATGATGTTTGTTTTAGAACCTGTTTTCATTAATCCTCAAGGAATTTTGAATATTATTGGATGTTTTTGCGGTTAGGGAAAGTTAGTTCACAATTAGGTAAAACATTATGGTTTGGACTAGGAAACCACACACCATGGAATTTAATTCTAGAGAGGGGTGAAAAACTCGAATTAGCCATGTGAAGTCCTCCCAAAACATGTATCAGTAGAATTTTGGGTGTTACATATTTTCTCATGAATTGTCCAACCATGAGGCCTTATTTAGTGCCCATTATAGATGATTTGTAAGGATTCATGCTTAGGTTCACATTCAGTACTAACTATGTGGCCTAACCTATCAAAATATATGAATTTATTTTTATCCTACTTGAATTCTAGTTAAAATCCCAAAACCCCCATTTGTGATTCCCAAATTCACATAATCAAACATAATACAACTCATTGGATTTTGGATACTCTATTTAGATTATTTTTTCTCCTTTAACCAATTTTCATTTCAAATTGATGAGTTGGGGATGTGAATGTTCACTTTTCCGTAGGTTGAATCTCTCTTCATTTGAGAATCCTCTTATCTTTCTTTATCACTTTGAGAGAAGTGAATCATCATGTTAGTGATGGGTTTAATATAATATTTTATGGATTGTGACTATATAGTTTCATCATTTATCATGTTATCCTTTACCTCTCAAATATTTAACCATTTTTCAGGTGATTTCAGGTTCATTTAATTAATGGATTTTGGTTTTATAAGGCTTTATTCAAAAATAGAATACATGATTATCATTATTTCATTGAAATGTGTTTCAATTGATTTATAAAAAAAATGGTTAGATTTTTTTATTTCAAAAGGATAAGAATTTTTAAAAAATTCATTTTTAAATGTTTTAGAAATATTGTTTACTTTTTGTGATAATATGTATTTAAATGAAAAGGGGATTTATGACCTTATTTATTTTTGGTATTTTGAGAAATATAGCATTAAATATAAGATTCATTTTAGTAGAATGAATTTTATTAAAACCTATTATTTTGATTTAATGTTTAAATAACATATATAACATGACAATGGGAATTTGAAATAATAACGATAAATAGAATTAAAATGATCGATTTTTCCTTGATTGATTAAAATAAATTGTGAGTATGAGTTGTTAGCGGGTGATAAGGACAAGTATTCATGGAATCTTATTCCCTTGAAATGTATTGATGAAGGATAATTTAATATTACTTGGTTAACATGATCACCCCGATAATGTGTTGATTGATTCACCTCAGTCGCTTAATCCTTAGGGTTGTGCGCACACATTGAGCTATGATTAATTGAATAAAAAATTTAAGGATCATAGATTCTAGAATTAATAAACCTCATAATATATGAACATGGTTTGTTGGATTAATTTTATTTGAAAATACATGCCCTTGTTTATTGAACTAATTTAGTATTTTTCATCATATTTTTTAAAAAATGATCATTTGTGTGTATATTTTTTATATCTTCCATCTACATTTTTTCAAAGTATGATATGACTGAAATGTGAATATATATTTCCATTACATATCTTTATTTAATTTAAAAAATAATTTTTTTTTGTTATGGAATTTCAAATGGATCTTTCGGTTACAACATTATGGGATATTCTTCTCGAACCATATATTTTCCTTTGAGGGTTATAAATTATGATAATATGGGTTATGATAAAAGGAATGATATAGTTGGAGGTGGTAGGGGTTATGAAATTTTTGGGATGTCAGGTGATGACAGGGACATGTGGAGCTATGCTCCACTAGTGACATGGGATTTCTAAGGCTTTGTCTTGGTGGATGTTGTGTTGCTTTAGATGATTTTTCTAATTTTATTTATCAATATACATGTGTTACTTTCTCAATTACGTTTCATTCATATTTCAAATTTTTTTATTTAATCTTCCAATAATCATTATTGATAACTAGATCTTATTATGAAACCATACCATTAGACCACTGATTGATTCATAGGTAATAATCAACAACACCTGGGTATCTGTAACTGACATAGGGATATTTTAGGGTTGCCTTGGGTATCATCATACTGCTTTTTTCAGGTTTGTTGGTGAAATGTTTTTCTTAATGGGATTCTATTAAATATTTTAAAATTTGGTATATAGTTTTTGGAGTCCTCTTAAACCTAACTATGGATTTCTGAGAATAAAGTAGTAGATTATGTGTGATTTTATTGAATAATCTCATCTTGAGGAGCCTTGTGCCACCGTAGGTGTTTGGGGAAATTGTCTATGTGGTATAATTTGATCTATTTGTATTCCTTATCCAAAATTAATTTGATAATACTGAAATCCAAAAACCTAAATTCTATCTAATATAACTGATATTACTCGATCTCGTGAATGAGTGGATGATATGAGTATTATTGTGGACGTTCATTTTTTTGATGTTGATTTTGGGTATTATAATTCCACTAAAAAGACATGTTAATTTATTGTAGGCGGAAGATGATGGTGAACCACAATAAGTGAGTCCACTAGTTTACCAAAACATTGTTGAGATAGTTGTGTGTGTTTCCCAAACAATGGGATAAGTATCTCTACCAGTTACTAAGATGGCTCTATTAGTGGAACTAACCTCATGTATAAATGGGGAGGATCTAGATTTGTTGGATGAGAAAGACCAAGATGGTAAGTTAGTATTGACAGGAGTTCCATTTTCCCATTGTTGGAGTCATTTTAGTTACTTTAATAGAAATTGGTAGTGGGACGAGTCTTTTAAAAGATCAATATAGAACAAATTATTCATACATCCTATAGAACCTAGAAAAGTTTCATTAACATGCATTCAATCTGGAATGGTTCAAAATTGAAATTGTGTTTGTACAGAGTCATCAAATATCCATTGTTTATTAATTTTCTCAATAATACTATAAAATTTATGTAATGTCTTTTCTTCCCCATGTACATGAATAGGATCGTCAGAATCCAAAGGCTCTATGTTGCAGTCAGATGTTTGAATAACAAAGGTATTTTAGATATAGAAAACTAGAACGAAGTTACTTCACACAATGTATGTATTAATAGCTGAATATAATGTGTTTCCAATTATAGTGATATGTACCATCACTATTCCTTCATATCTAGTGAAATCACAATTTGATAACGCTATATCTCATTCATTAGAGAAACCCATATTTTTATTTATTTGGATCATTTCTATAATGATTCTTTCTTATATGATGGAGATTTGTATTCCCCTCAAAATGAAGTGTGAGAAAGGTCTCTAATACCCTTATTTTGTATTCAATTTATCATAGATTGTTATTAAATTGAAATTTCTAGTTTCTGAAATGATATTTTATTTATTTCATATTCAAAATGGATTTGTTGATTTATAATAATAATGTAGTTGACTCTAATATTTTATGGGTTTCTTTTACAATGGATGATGGGTCGTATCATATTTTTCATGAAGAGTGGTCCCTGAGGTCAAGTTGATATGATACCCATTTTTGGAGATGGATAGGGGATACAGAATGGAAAAAACAACAATACCTTGATGAGGAATTATATATGGGAATGTTGATTTTTTTTATTTTCCAAGTATCTCCCCATTTAATTTTTATATCTTATCACTGGTAATGAAGGTGGATTTATCCATTGGTATGGTGAACGTCAGTCAGTCAGTATCTATTCTCAATTACCATATGAAACCAGCTAAATATAATGAGATCAACACTCATTTGAATGATGTGATGTAAATTGATTTTATCAGATCGAGTGTGTCATCTTGGGAGATGCCATTAATTTTTGAAAAAAATAGAGAGGGGACCCTTCTACTTTGTATTGATTAAATCAACTGAAAATAGTATTCCCAAATAAAAGGTATCCACTACCATATATATATTTTTTTAAAAAATTTAATGTGGTTTAGTATTTCTCACTGATTGAACTTTTGACGGGTTAATAAAAACTTATAATTCAGGAGTTTGATATCCTCAAGGAAACCATTGAGAGAATTTATGAATATCAAGGGGACATTGTTACCCCTCTATCATGACCACTGACCTTTGATTTTTTAGAAATATAATTATTATAATATTCCATGAGTAATCTAATTTTTTTGTGTTATTTGTGGATGGAATTCAGTTTTACTCCATAATCGGGGAAGATCATGTGTGTTATCAGAGAGAAGTTATGGAAATGATTTTAAAACACAAAAATTATTCCAATATATGAAAATTTACTTTATAGATAGGGGATGTGATTTGATTTAGACCCATCGTCCCAGAAAATAAAATTCCAGATGACCCTGAGAAGGTAATCATTATTTTGACGTGAGAGACACTTTTTATTTTTCATGGGATTTGATGAATCAATGTCCCAGTATAATATTACTATTGTTTGTCTTGGATTTATTGATGTCAGGTTCCCTGATGACTTATCTCACATGGAAACTGATGATACTATTACGGGATTCAATGTATTAAAAACTATTTGACATGATGAATAACATTCTTAAGTATTCCCCACTGTGAACTATTCTAGACGTAGGGTAGAGATATGTGGTATTTTGGAGAGGAATCCGGTTCAATTTTGGGTTTCATTATCATACATTGTCAACATTTTGTGGAATATTTTTCCTGATTTAATAGGAATAATAAATATAATTATCCTTCCCATGAGAAAAAACCTGAAACTGTGATGCATAATCGTAAGTGTTTCGGAATTTCCATTTTAGGATAAAGGTCTATCATTTATTCCGATCACAATTTCATGAGATATATATTATCTAAAAATGATTATTTTCTTATTTAGATATTACATTGGAGTCCCAAAAATTATTTTATTAAATAATTTACTACTCCACTGGTTATATGAAATACATCCCTAATTCTTCGAGCATGGTAATTTCATCTTGGGTTGTGAAAAAATCATCAGATTAGTTGAAATTTGTTGTTCTTATTTTCTCAATTTCATTTGGGGGTTTGGATTGATCTGACCGACATTGTTCTATAATGTTCTTGATTGAACTCCTATCTTATCAAGAATATTTCTTAGGATAAGAATCTTATTTATGAGGTTTTTCAAATTAAAGACTCAAACTATGTTAGAGAGACCATCACTGAGTGGTTTCTATCTTATGTTTTTATCTAATGTTTTTAGAATTGGTACATCATACATTTCACAGCATGAAATAATATGTTGGGGTATTTTCAAAATTTTACATGGGAGGTTAACCATGAAACTTAAGATAGGTTTCTTTGTTTTCAATGATGACTAAATTGGATAGGTATGTAACATTAAATCTATGATATTGATTCTCCTGGTTATACCTATCTTATAGTGACATATGAGAACCATAAAACATTACGTTTTCTTATACCCCTTCCTATTTTAACATGTATGTTGGTTGATATTAAATGTTTTTAAAAATGGTTTATTGTATACCCATCTTGGGTTTAATTCATAATTGGTTATGATTCAACAACTAACAATATCATCTCACTTCATTTCCATTGGTGACCATTTCAATGTCGAGGGAATGAGAAGTCTCAATGTGATAATGATCATTATATTTCATAGTGTAACATTTGCTATATTTTTTATAGGAATCCTTGATTCACCTCTAATTTATTGAGAGGCCTCCCAGAGGAAATGGGGTCCCATGTAATATTAATCAAGACATATCATCTTTATAAGGATAACAAAAAAAATAGATATATATTTTTCAGACATGATTCAACAATAAATTATTTTATTTGGTTGAGCATGGGATAACCATTTGGGATTGGTTGCGTATTCTAATAATAATAGTTAATAGTTAGTAATTCGAATTGAAGCTTTCAAGGCCTTCTATAGGTGGCCATGTAGATCTCATTTTTTTGAGTCATATATAGGGGAATCTTCCTTGGTTGAGGCATAATTGGTCTAAGATAAGATGGATAATATTATGATGATTATTTAGAAAATATGGATGGACCAAATCCATTATAATTCATATATAATTTTCTATGTTATCATAAATTTATTTAGGTAATGACCATGTGTTTCTTTGTGTTTCACTATTTTTGGGTCATCATTAGTTTTAAATACAGGGAAAACTTTCACTATGGGTCATGGTTTGATTTAATATTGTTTATTATTTTTGAATTGTTTCTTAATATTTGTTACTTCCTCACAAAAAGACATGAATCCACATTGTTGTCCACAATACACTACCTAAGAAGTATATTTCTGACCCCTCTCATGACAAAAGATAGTGGATCTCGATGCCGAAAAGGATTTATCCTTAACTAAGTATCCAGTTTAGATTATTGATTCACATACTAAGGTTCTTCTGGGAAAGTACACACCAATGGTTCATGTTCTTTAGAGTCATCGTTATTACATTCTTCGTATATATGAGTGGGTGGAACTAATGGTAGTCATTTGACTGCTTTTATTGATATATAATTTTCTTAATAGGATTTATGGGGGAAGATTCTAATTAATGTTGGAGGTTTTAACAACCCATTTTCTACTTTAAGTTTCATGACACGTTGCTTTTTATTATGTTTTTTATTCCTTGTTTGAGGTTATACCTAGAGTATTTATAAAAAATATTAGTTGTTTTTTTGAGCTATACCTGATTGTTGTATAGTTCGGGAAACCCATCTAGATTGGACTTTTATATTTTTCATCATTTTGTGGGATTTTAGAGAGTGGTACATTATTTTTAAATTGATTCCTAGTAGGTTTTTTAATGGAATATAATTATTATAACCACGCGGATAAGTCATTATCCCATTAAAAAAGATCATTGATGATTCCAAGTTAAGAAAATTATTACTACAAACAATGTTTCCATACCCATAAAAAAATTTATCATTAGTTTTTTACAACTATAAATTTTAATATAAATATACATTCCTAAAATAATATTCTAAATATCCTCAAAAAATATGAACCTTCATCTTTTGGATATTCTATAGTGATGATTTTTTCTTCTTCATCCTCTTTTCATTTTAGATCAAAATATCAATTATGTGATTGATCTCGGCCCAGTAAGTCGAATGAACATTTATTATTGATTCCACACATATTTCTTTTTCAACATCTTAGGATTATTGAATACTCATAACATTGTGGGGATGGATCCATCATTTGATTGATTATTATTCTAGGTTTACCATGTTGATCTTCTTCACCATTATCGCTCCATTGGTGGATCCCATTTCGAGAGATTTCATGATCATGTTCTTAAATATAGGTTGTATCATAAGGTTTTTAACTATATTTTAAACCTTAAATTTCATGATTTATTTGAAATGTGTTTTATTTTTTTAAACCATGTTCTATGATTCTTATATGGTTGATTCTAAAAAGAATTAAATTTTTTGAAACACCAATTTATATGGAATCAAAATAATTGGGTGAATTGTAAGAATTAATGGATTTAAAAGAAAATGGATTTGAAGAAATTATTTTATGGTGATTATTGTAAAAATGGATTTATATTAATGAATATTATGAATTTTAATAATTCAACGAAATATTATGATTTTTTTGATATTGATTTTAAATAATTAACATGAAATTGGGAATTGGAAATGTGAATGAAGAATTTAAATGAAAGAAATTTTTTTACCAAGAATAATTGATTGAATTAAAGAACATGTGAGATGAAGTAGATTGTGGGTAATTAGGATAGGAATCATGGGACTGGGATTACCTAGAATTTTATTAATGATGAAAAATATAACTAAAAAATATTCTACCTGATTATACCTGAGGGGTTGTTGAATAATTTTTGCAGATGGTCTTATCCTTAGGGATGTATGCATACATTGATCCAATATTAATTTACTATATAGTATGAGTTTATAAGATCATAGATTTATAGAAACTCATGGAACAAGAAAATGGCTCTTTCATTTACATTGATGTGATCATACATGCGATTTTTTGTTGAACTAATTTATTCATTCCCTTCTGTTTTGATGAAAAGTGTTCATTTATTACTATATTTGATATATCCATCATCTGAATAATTTGAATGTATGTTTTTACTAAACTAATAAAATATATTTCCATTTCTTTTTTCCGACATAAATTAAAACCTAAACCTTTTATTGTTTTGGAATTGATTATAGAACGTTTGACAACATCCTACATGGATATTTTTCACAATATATTTTTTATCACGTTTTTGTAGATTTTTTTCTTGATCTAGGTAATAGTAATGAACAGCATGGACGTGGTTGGTGTGATTGACTTAGTGGGGCCTCAGGTGACGGTGGTTTCTAGTGGAGTTTGAGGACACTTGTTACATGGATTTTAGAGACTTTTTATTGGGGGATATTTTGTCACATTAGAAGATTTAAATTTTTAATTTTGGGTTTTTGTATTATTATGGTACATTAAAATTGATTAGATTTTTTAATTATGAATGGTTTCTATTTTAATCTCCACTGATATTTATTTTTTTTGTTGATTTTATCCTAAAATTGTTCGCCCAACCCCTCGATTGATTCCCATACACTATTGATTTACCTCTGGGGTTCTGGAAATACCTTCCATCAATGTTAGGTCTAGAATGAGTATTAGAATACCTTGGTTTTTAGGTTGGTTTGTGATAAAAAAATTCAAATGGATAATTTAAAAATCTCCTTGATATCTGTATGCTATTTAGGATGTCCATGTGGAATAGAGGATGGACATTTGGAAAAAAATGGTAGATTACTTATGAGTTCCAATATAACTCCTATCACAATGTTCATCAAGTCACTATAACTATTTTGGTATGTTTAATGCGCAAAAAAATTCTATCTATGATATTGATATTCTTATATCTCTAGATTGAGTGTATGATTTGAGTGACCGTGGTGATGTTTTTATGTTGATTTTTGATCATGTGTAGAACTATACCCCTGAGGATACAATAGAATAGCCCACGAGATATAGCTACTAGTGGATCACATGAAGTGAATCCTCAAATAGAACACAGTATTTTTATAAAAGTGGTGTCTGTTATACATGACCGAGATTTATTTCTACTTAGATTCACATTAAAGATATGTTAGTGGAACCATGAAGGGATAAATTATGAGATCATGCTATGGTGTTTTTTTGAATAAAATCCAACCGATTTATAAGGCTTGAATGATCATTAAGAGGTGGAGGATTTTTTGAGATTGATGGAGATTCATTTTGGGTTATTAGATATGCATGATTCAATAAATGGGAAATGTGAAAACTTCAAGAATAAAGGGTCTAGTAGGAGATGGTTCTATTATATGGTTATAAGGATAAAACACCAGGGCATATAGTGGGATGATTTTAGATATCTTTGCACATAAAACATAAATAACGAACTATTATTTTGGAGATGTTTTTGTAATTCCTTGTACTCCAATAAGGTGACCAAACTGTGACTCCATATGAATACCTCTTTGATGAAAATATTCATTTATCTTCTCAGGTAATTATGAATGGTTAGCTAAAGTCTCGATGATTTGAGATAGGTCTTTGACATGACATCCAATCACATGTCATGATATTGAAACCCAGCTCTTCTGTGAATGTGTGGGATTGAGAAATCATGGGTGAGCTTCTTCTAGTTAGTATGTTAGGCTGTAGGGGAGTTACTTTTTCCCTTAATGGTAGTTTTCATACTTCCATTTATTGAAATAGGAAGTGTTATTATTATCTCTGTAGATATCGATAGAAGATCATTATTCAAATATTCAATAAAACATAGAAACAGGCCATTGAAATTCTTTTGACGTGGAAAGGCTATGAATTTGAAGAGTGATTATATTGGGGAACCAAAGATTTTTTGTTTGTGTGGTTTCGTAGCACACCCACAGAGGGTTTGTTATGTATTTTATTTCCTATATAGTGGAACATGCTTCTCAAGACAAAAAGTAATTACCTTGTAGATGGTTTCTTATGAATTCCTTTATGAATCATATTGTTATTTTTTTCAATATTATGATGAATATCATTTCATATTTTATAGAAATTTTTATGCCTCTCTAAATGAAAATGGAGTAGGTTCTATGATACACATATTTATTATTCTCCTTATCATAGTTTAATCTCACTAAGAATTTTAAGGTTTATGAAACGTGTCGTTTAGATTTCATTATTAAGATAGATTGGATAATTTCATAGAAATCCTTAATTTACTATTATCTTGTAATGGTATTGAGTGAAAAAATTAAAAACTATTCATAGTCTTGAGCTAAAATAAAAAACTAATGAATAAAATAATAAAAATGCATCCCCTCATTCATGATAAATACCACCTCTTATCCTCACAACTCAAAATCCTTATATATTGTTATATTTCTTCCCAATTCCATTCCCAATCATCTTACCCATGTACAAGACCTTCTAGTGTAACCAAAATTCCAATAGTAAGGGCCTTAATGAGGTTATGAAGGGGAAAATTTTAAGAGGTAAATTTTTCTTTCATTTTCATCTAGTTTATTTTTTATCTTTAATTTACATTTAAATTTTATTTTTTCCTATTATGACCTTAACTACCCTCATTAAAGTGAAATGATAACTAATGTATATTACATATAATATAATTTTATTTTTTTAATGGAATAACCATCATTAATCCTATCCTCTTCCCATCAATTCAAGAAATTGAAATCATCAACCGTGACATGTTTATTCACAGCCTTCATGGATGAGGAGTTTTTATTTCTTTTACCACCATCAAGGATTGTAATAAAACAATTATAATGGTAAAATAAAATTCAATTATATATATTATAAGTAATATAATTTTTTTGGAACCAATATATAATCAAGATATCAAATAAAATTATATATGTTTATGATGATCTTAAAAACCACGAAAATAAATTAAATAATTTTCATTAATGATTTATCTAATAAATTATCTTCATATCAGAAAAAAAAATATTCTATAATTTAAAATTATATAGTCATATAAATATATTTTAATTTAAATTTTGGTGTTTTGTTTCCATTTGAGAAACAAAAATCCACAGTAAACGAACCATGGAAACCATGAAATAAATACACCCGAAACAATGAAAAAAACCAAACATTATTAATAAATAGGAGGAAATATGTTCTAAAAAGGGGATAAAATGTATTTTAAAGATGATTATATAACTTTAAGAAGTTAATAACACTCTTAAAACCATTTTAAAGGAGGTTTGAACACATTTTAAGGATGTATAACATGAGGTAAGCGACTTTCATTAAAAAATCCACATTTAATTTCACTTTTTTTATGAAACTGAAAAAATGTTTTTTAAAAATATATGGAATGAGTGTCCATTAAAACTTTTATAATTACATTTTTTTAATTTTTGTTTAAAATATTAATCTTTTTAATACAATGGTTTTCATTGTATATGCGCAATATTTCAATAATAACTGATTTTTCTCAAGGAAGGATTTTTTGATGCAACTATTCTATTTTTCATATTATGTTATGGTTATTGAGAAATTGTTTATGATGAATTTTGGGACCAATTTAACCATTTAATGCATTTTATATGTTTATCTTCAATGTGGACCGTAATGGTTACTCAATGTGTAACTACGATTTTTGAACCATATGGCACCCATAAAGTTAGGTCATATGGTAGCCATGAGTGTTACATTGAGAGGAAGTTGTGATGGTTAAAAATCATATGGTAGCTACGATGATTATATTTTTAGTTATGTAATTCCCTAGGTCACCTGAATTTAGAATACATTTTTTCTCGGCTTTATTTAATCCCATTATTATCCCAATGAAAGTATAAGAACATTTAGTGTTAAGATGTATATCTTTTTGAAAATGATTTCATGTGTTTTCAAGTATTCATGGACTAATGGTTTCACTAAAAATATTTATATCCTCTATTGAGCTTATTTTTCTCATCTCATGTTTTATAAAAGTTTATTGGTTTTATGGATTAGTAATGAAGTGTATGGATTCATGTTTAAAGACATGATGTTTTGTTATAGAAGTATAAAATCTTTTTTAATGATTCATATTTTTAGAAAATTGATATTGTTTTAGTGATATCCAAGTTTTATTCTTGTGGGTTTTCATGTATGATTTGTGAACTAATTCTATAAAACTCTAAACTAAATATATCTTTGGAAATGTATGACAGTGAACTCAAATATAATTTTTATGTATTTGGATATATTTAAGGTCGGGTCCAAATAGTTTTTATTAGAGAATAGTTTAAATAACATTTATGGTTATAGAGATGTTAATAGAATGTAATAAATTATTTTTACCTTATTTGTATGTTGAAATTATATATCATTTTAATATTACCATTTTTATTCGTCTATGATATTTCTATTCAGAATGGTTTTCTATAGATGAAACTAGGATGCTAAAGTATGAAGGTACCAAGAAGCTGGTGTCTTTCTGAATCTACAACTTTGAATGGTGAGAATTTGAACCCATAATTTTGTGATAGTAATGGATCAATTGACACAGGCTACAAATTTTAGTAAAATCTATGAATGAGAAAAAAAATAGCTACCAAAAAGGGACATGGTGAAAGTGGAACATTTTTTGAGGCAACACCATCATGCTTTCATTTGATCGTCTGACCTAGTGATGGATGATGTGTAGACTAAATCCATTGAAAAGATATTTTATGTCATGGGGTGATCATATAATCCAATTTTTAGTCATTCTAATTACTGTTTTGATGGTAAATCTAGGTATTGGGGGTCATTGTTCCGAAATATCAGTTAGAGTGATGAGATTGATGCATTGGAATGGGATGAATTTATAAATATTTTTATTAGGTAGAATATTATGTATGGAAAAGAAATTCCCTGAATTGAAAAAAATAGAGGAAGATTCAATGGATCTGTGTGAAGAAGACATCACCTGATTGAAATGATATACTCCAAATCTTATTTGAGGTCTTGATCTTAAAATCTATTTTTACTACTACGGATTAAGGCTAAGATATCAAATCGATTTGGCTTCCCATGAAATTTTTTTTATGAGAAACTATATCAATGTGTTAAGTGGGTAGAAGTTGAGTTTTCTAATGATCATATGTAATTTGAAAATAGGAATAATAAATGTTCATGATGGAAAGAAATGGGTAACAATCAATCAATGAAATTTGAAGTTATGAAGTTTTTGTTTCCAGTTTGTTGAAGTTTGGAAAAAAAACTAGGGGAATCTATTATATATACAAAAGTTGGGTTTCTTCTAGATTATGTGTCACGTACACAATATTAGATGTCAACAAAACCATAATATTCTTCCATCCAAACCCAAAAAACCATCATGCAATCCCACCCCTGATTGATATTTACTCTCCTAGGGTTCCCACTGCTCTCCTCGACTCCCATCTACTGCTCCCCTCTACAACTCTTCTCTCCCACTCCCCTTATTTAATCTTATATTGATCTATGCCTCCACCACTCTATGCTCCGCCTTCATATAATTCTCCTTCAACTCCTCCATATTTGGATCATCCACCTTCGGGCCCCCCTCACCACCCATGGTTCCTACATAAGACCACATGTTATGCCTCCTGTTACTCTACCTCGACCACTAAAACCTCTACATCTGGCTGCTCCAGCTACTTGGCCTCCACCTTCTCCACCTGCTCCACCTTGGCTCCTTCACCTCCTCTAATTCTACAGTGGTGACCATGACTTTGTGTGGATTTCAACATTATTCATGATGCATCTATTGGCACCGACTAAGGGTTTTCTTAAAATAGTGGGTGGGTATGCCTCTCAATCGAAACGTGAGGAGCCTTACGTTAGCTAACAACTTGGCTCGAACCCAGTTTCATGGATCCCTCTACCTCCTCAACTACCCTCATCGTTTTCATCAAATTTCATATTAATTCATTTTTTTGGTTTGGATATCATCATCGTCAATCAGGTTTTCTCACTTATTTATTTATATTTTTTTTAAATTGATTCCATTGAGAGATAAGTCGTGGCTATTAATACAGGTTTTTCTCTATCTTGAAAAACAGCACATATCATCATGTATCAGTTCACATTTTAATTTCCAAATTTTTGTTTTTGAGATGTTGTGTGAGGATTTTTATATGGCAATGTGAAACAAAACCAAAACAATGAAATTAATTATGTTTTGAAAAACGATGCTTGTCATCTCAAACATGATCAATGCCATACTACTATAGAAGTTGTTCATCCTTTTAATAGGTTATGTTGGGATAATTTTTCATGTTTTAGTTAATTTTACCTCCTTGATATCATGTATATGTTTCCACTACCTGATTTTATGAAACAACTAACCTTTTTTGTTTCATAGAAGGGAATACAAAAATCCTAGCTGCTGATATGGAGAAATGGGTTATTTTTCAGGAGTAAATTTTGAAGCTGTACTGATACAACTACGATGTTGGATTGATGAAGTAAGTTTCCATTAGAAAGGTGAAGTTTTTTATTTTTTTATTGATTATATTTAATGCACAATCCATTGTCCCCATGGATTATGAATGGTAATAATATATATGGAAGATCAGTACAAAAAATGCATCACATCTAAAAATGTTTTGGTCATTTGAAAAACATTTTTGTATTTTTTTAGCTTATCTACATATTTTCAATGTATTTGCATAGATTAGTTTTTGAAACCCAATAGTTTTATCTACTCTCATCCAATAGTCACTCAATGACAAGAACAGTCTCCATATGTATTTTATTTTCCTCACAAAAACAATGTGATTTGGGATGTCAATGATTGTTTAATTGGATATGTATTCACTAAATATGGGTTTGTGGTTAATGAAAGGGTCATTTATGGGTTAGAAATTAGCCACTAATGATAAGATGGATTCATAACATTGATGAGCATGGAAGAAATAAATATTGGGTTTTCAACTTTTGATAACAAGGTGGTATGATTGTGCCTTCTTTATTTTATGGTTGCATCATGACCATTTTAGAAGTCATTCTTTTGTGTGATTTTTTTATAATTCACAATATTTTGTAGGATTTAAGAGCTCAGACTATAAGATTTATCATTTAATAGGAGTGCCCGGGGCATGGTACCTTCTTTGGAAAATAATGCAAAAGAAGTTTGATCTATTTTAAATCTACCATGGCAAGTATATGAAATAATATTTACAACATTGACAGATTATCACATATGTTATGTTGTATTTTTTCGATGAACATGGAATATTTTCAACCTATTGGTGAATAAGACTAAAGAGACTAATTGTGTTTTCTATATTTTGTATAAATTTACTCTCTTCAACTATTGGTTCATTTTTTGAATTTATGTATCATTTAGAGTCATAGATGAAATGTTTTAATCCCCTGATCATAACCCTTTATCTCACTTCCCCCTATTCTCACATTTCTCTTTTGATACCTAAGAATATATACAAAAAGAGAAAAATGTGATAGGAGGCTCATACTGTCAATTTTTTTACTTCATAAAGGGTACAAAAAGGAAAAAAGACAAAAATATAGCCCTACAGTGATATCCTTGAATTGTAAGTGGTGATTTAAAATTGATTGAGTTATATCGTACTATTAATAAATTAGTCTTACTGTTTGTATTCAAATTTTTTAATTTAATCACATCAAATCCCAATACTGAAATAAACTATGTGCGTTTGAAATCAATGTAGTTGCATCAAAAATCATATTGAAAATATATTTTCCTTGCCTTGGCGTATTTTTTTCGGTTTACATATTTGAAGACAAGGAAAGACTTTATAGAAGAGCAAATCAATGAAGTGAGTTACGTTGATGTTAATGACATCAATGTTGTCTTTGATAGTTTGATAAATAATCCTAAAGTCATGTATGATGGTAAGTGCTTTTCCTACATGGTACTTGATATATTTCATGCTACAAGAAAGGGTAACTAAGATAAGGTCTAAACAATTGGTTTTGATTTATTATCATCTAAGAAGAATTTGAAGGATAAAGAACAATAAATCCATTTAATTTGGAAATTTACAAAAGGAATTACTGTCATTGATCCCACGGATGCATACAAAAATGTGATGGTGGATTTTTTGGTTTAGGTATTCCAATCATCTTTTGGTTTTATCATTTTTTAAATCATTTTGATCTAATTTTTTAGGGATAACATATGCTATTTTTTCTTTTGAAGTTGAAATCATTGAAATCAGGGAAATACAATTATGAATCATTCACTTATTTTATTGGTTTGAGGAAAGTGATTCCTATATTAACTTTTCATTTTGTTACAATATTAATGTTTTAACCTTCATATCATCAACATTTCCCAAATTCACCCCCTACATTTTTCTGATGTGAGCAAGACATTGCCTCAACTACATGACAATCCATCGACCAAACTTTGATTTTTCACTACATTTCTCAACAAATGGTCAACATAGACCCCATGAACCTCTTGGGTCACTTCAATTTCATTGGTACCCATTCATGGATTCCTCCCGACAAGTGACAGTTTGTCCAGCACAATGTTTTATCTTAAAATAGTGATGGTCAGTGCACTAAGATTTATGACTGATCACTATCCTGTTCAGAGTAAATTTTTTGTTCTCAAAAAGGTTTTATTTGAATATAAACAAAATTGGCTCATTGAGGAGTGTAAAAACATATAACTTTCAACCATGGCCATATCATACTCAGGCATTGAGCATGTGTCAGAACCCTAGAAAGCAAAGATGTTATAAAGTCACCATTTATAATTGATAAAGTGTTAAGGCTGTGTTTGAAGGTACTTATCTAAAGAAACACCACTATAAATAGTTTTCAATAATTTTTGATAACTTAGTACATAAAATTACTTATAACTTTTAATGAGGAGTTTGAAAAAATAACCATTCTTTTGATAATATCATCACTATTTTTGTGTTTATAATCTATTTTATTCACTATAATATGCTTATATTAAATGTATATGTGTTTCCATTCACTATGAATATGTTTTCCACATATCCACATGCTCATCGTCTCCTCTTTCTCTCCGTCTTTTCCTGCTCCCAGTCTCCCCCTGGTCCTAGTTTCCGCGTTCTCCCCGTCTTCGCCTGCTCCATGTCTCTATCTACTACTAGTGTCTACATGCTCCATGTCTCCCCATGAAAACTATCTTCATTAACCTTCATCTCATCTTCCAAAATTTTCTTCACCATCAATAGCAGAGGACCAACCTCAGACAACCTCATCGTGAATACCTTTACCATCACCAAATAAAAATTCAGAGATCCTGCACATACAAATATCTACAACATGTATGTTTTCTGAAATTCATAGATTTTTTAACCCTTCCGTACATCATTATTTATTTTTAGTTAAACATTATTTACAAAGATAATCATTCTTAGAAGGGTTGGTATTGGTTTCCTCAATGCATCAAATTGTGCTACATGTCAGTATGTGTAACAGATTCTATTCAACATTAAATTTTACCACTTTCATACATGAAAAAATATTATTTTCAATTTTAATTACATGTATGGAGTAGTAAGGTAATTGTGAAAACTAATTTCTTTTATTTTTATATTAATTATTTCTATTATAAGTTATTATATCAACTATATTGGATATTCCATATTACATACATGTTGTTTGAACATTTTTTACAGGGTATTTTAGTTTCCCATATGGTTTGAATATCTCCTCTACATAATCCAGAATACCGAAAAATTTTATTTTTTCATCCCATATTATTTATTTATTTAACCCATGTTAATTAATTTTTCAATAATATTCTCTACAGTCAGGATTTGATTCAATGTGAATAAAAAAATCTAGGACATGGTGCCCACAACAGCAAGAATTTCTCCAACAGATGCACATGTTTGAACCAGTTATGTTCTCCTATTTTCATATAAACTTTCATGCTTATATCCATCATGATTAGATTGTAGTTGAACATGATTATTTGAGACAATAATTCTTAGTAGGGTTTGTATTGATTTCCCCAACACATCATAGTATGCTGCATAGTTGGTATGTTTAACTTATTCTAATCATTATACAATTCTTCATTTTTTGTTATCTCCATTACATTATTTAACTAGAGAATACTGATTTTCTTTCATCTAATTTACATTTTTAACTAAACATAACACTGCATTTGTTCCTCTCTGATGCCAATTGTTAAACCTATTCTTTCTTCATAATGATTACAATTGTCAAAATTTGCTGCTTCTTATCCATTTAATTCATTTCTTCATGTAGAAAAATCTGATGATTGATTTTGATGCCAATGACATGGTTGAAAAATATGTTACATGGTCTCGAGACACTACAGTAACAACAAGAATTTACAATGAACTAAATCCTAGTATAAAGGATACCATTAAACAAAATACTGACAAGGTTAACTTATATATTGTGATGCAACTGTCTGGTTTCATTTGACTACATATATGTTTATGCTATTTCTAATTTTTTTATAGTGGTAACTGAAATTGTATATTTACTCTATTAATAAAATGAAATAACAAGTTCAAATGTAACCATTTTCCATTCTTATTCCTATATCATTTACAATAAAATGATTTCGCAGTTTCAATTTTCTCACCTAAATTATCTACAGCAGGGATCGACATTTGTGTCAACCCCACATTTTGAACTACTGCTCCACTAACGAAATGTCTACTAAATGGTAATACATGTATTTAAAAACATGACTATCCATTACACTGCCACTATGAATTGGAATAGTAGATACATTTAAAATGGTTTGGTTGTTGTTACTTTATAGCCCCTACTATTCACAACATAATGCTTCTCTATTTCTCTGTAAACATTCGGTTATATTTTCATGTTTTAAAAATAACCTCTATTATGTTGAAATTAATAATTACTGTGTTCCTTTTTCAATTTCCATTAATATTGATTATTATTTTAATAGTATTTCACCTCATATATATTCTTTATTAATTGTAAAAATAAAATTATATTCCTTTTCATATAAATTTTTTTATTTACAAATATTGTGATGATGTCTTACAAACTTCTAATAGTATTCCAATATTATCTCACATTTTGTAAATTTAACATTTCAATAATTAATTATCAATATTATGTTTTCATTCTATGAATTCATTTTTGGAATTAATATTTGATTTGTAGTTTTGTGTGTATGCATGGGCGAGGTACAAGTTCATTATCAAATCATGAAAGTGGTTTTTATGTGGTATGCTTCGATATTGGGAATGATATTTCATTGAAAATGTTCCTATGTGTGATTATATTTTGAAAACTATAATGTGTTTTTAATATGGACTGATGGGGAATTATGAATCTACACACCCAAAGAAAGATCTAAAGGACGGTAAGTAGCCAGATTATATGTAGAAAGGTGTAGTGAATTCCTTTGACACTACTTTAAAAGATGTTGATACATCAATTAAAGTTGAATTAGGTACATTGATTGATTAATCAGATTTTTCAAATGTCGTGCATAATACAGGGCCTAAACATTCCTTTATTTCTGAGAAATTTTCTATTAATGTGGAAATATCAATTCATGATATGAAACTATAACAATTTTTTGAAACACCAAGGGAAATATTAATGATAAATGGAATTATATGAATCAGCATATAATTGTATTTTGAATTTCATTACCATCAAAAATTGTTGTTATTCCCATAGTAGTTTTTATCATTCACATATTATAGAAAATAAGGGAAGAATTAAGATTAATGATGTGCCAATGGTAAATGAATACCTAGATGTTTTTCTTTATAGGTTTCCAAGTGTTATAACTGATCCGGATGTTAAATGTACTATTGAATTATTTCTGAATTATAAGACAATTTCATAACCCCCTTATCAAATGTATCAAGTAGAACATCATAAATTAAAGAATAAGGAGACGTAGTTTCGTGATAAAGGCTTTATTCATTCTATCACTTCACCATGGTGTACTCCTATATTGTTTATTAAATATAATGATGGTTCCATGAGGGTTTTCATTTAATATTGAATGTTTTTTAATGTTAATATATAAAATAATTATCCATTTCCTCCTACATATGACTTGTTTTATCAGCACAAGGGAGCTCATTATTTTTTTAGTATTGAATTTAGATCTCGGTTCAATCAGCTAAATGTAAAGGATGAGGTCATTCTAAAAACAACATTCCATACTTGATATGGGGATTATGAGTATTTTTATTCACTTTGTCTTAATAATTCATATGATGTATTTGTTGATCATATGAAAATAATATCCATGAATTTTAGGATATGTTTGTGGTAGTCTTCATGAATGATATTTTTTGTTTTCCAAAGGTTAGGTGGATCATGATAACCATCTATTTATTTTCATTCTAAATCTCGAGGAAAAAAAATTTATATAATTTTTTTAGAAATGTGACTTTTAGTTATAACGTATTTCTTTTATTAGGAAAATTATAAATATGGATAGAATAAAATTTCATTTTGATAAAACAAAAGTGGTTGATGAATGTCCATGACCTAAAAATATTTTTGAGATGCAATGTTTTGTTTGATTATTAGACTATAAATGATGGTTTGTTAAAAAAACTGCATGGTTATCCGGACAACGAAATAAGTTACATCTAAAAAGAGTAAAATAGGTCTTGAAAATTATTATGATGATTGATTTTAGGAATAAAAAATAAGATTGGTGAATGCTCTAGTTTTTGCAATTCCATCATGGAATTGTGAATTTTTCTTCTATAGTTTTGATTCTATTAAGGGACTTGGTTGACTTTGGATGAAAAATGAGAGGCTAATTTCATATTCTTCAAGAAAACATAATCCTCATGAGTTAAATTATCCTACCCATGATTTGGAATTAGAAGCTATTTTTTCTTCTTTAAAAATTTGGAAGCATAATTTATATGGATAGAAGTATGATATATATATATATATATCATAAAAGTATAAAATATATAGTTTCTCAGAAGGATGTGAGCATGAGGTAAAGAAGATACCCATATCAGATAAAGGATTTTTAATATGGGATCAATTACTATCTGAGTAAATTGAAAAATGTGGAAGATACTCTGAGGTGAAAACATCAAGCATCAATAATCCTACTATGTGTAGGACATGACCCTTGGATTAATGATGTGATGAATTTTAGCTAAAAAATTGTTTTTTAGGAAATTCCTCTGTTTTGTTTCAAGTGTTAGTATAGGAATCTCTATTGGAGAGAATTAAACAGTCTCAAAAGGAATACTATGAGTTACAGAAAATTGTATACTAGGTTATATAAGGAAATTTTCCTTAATTTAATTTTGGAAGATATTCTATCTTGATATATAGAGAGAGATTACATGTGTACAGTGATTCCTATATTAAAAAATACAGATTAAATAAAGCTCATAGTTCTAAAATTTCTATTTTTCCAAGAATAACTAAGATGTATACATACATTAAGAGGTATTACTTGTGGTATAGAATGAAAAATTATATTTCTGATTTTGACATGAAATTTATGAAATCTCAACTTGTTAAAGTAGCAGAAAAATTACAAAAGGATATTCTTCATCCTTTTCCATTTTCGGAGTGGAAATAGAAAAATATATCCATGTATTTCATGTTCGGACACAAATAGAAAAAGTAATATTAATGTCAAATTTATAATGTCAGATCTACATAACTGATGCCATAATAGTTGAAAATTTTGATTTAAGAATTGGTTTTTAAAAGAACCGATGCCGAAATATATTTAGAAACATTTTTGGATTTTGTTATTAATAAAACTAACACAAAATAATTGTATTTTTCATTGGTTTCTTCCAAACCAATGCCATTTCTTAATAGGGATTTAAAAATTATGATGTAAAATACAGAGTTTCTTGGAATTTAAGTGTCGGTTTTATGGAAAAATGACACTAGTATTTTGAAAACGTATTTAACATGAGATTTATTGAAAAATGAAATTAAAACCCTTTTAAAAATGAACTTTAATATGACACCTTATTTTTTATATTGAGTCATCATTTTTATCTTGACCTACGATGCTTAAGATGGTGATCGACCCCATTGTGGCGAGTATTGTGTTGGAGTTCGTTTTATTTGAATTGTATATTTAGGATTCTTGGAAATTAATCATTTCTCCTTTTGTGATGTAGTTATTTATTTCATATATGTAACTCTTTTACGACCAATTCACACTCAAATTATATGTTTTTTTCTTATTCATTGTTTTGACAATGTTATAATTTTTTGGTTCTTTGTTTTTCATGCCAATTAATTCAGGGTATATTATCGATATATTTCATCTCTGGTAACACTATTTCGATTGAGAGGCACTATGATTAGAGGTTTTTTGTTGTTCATTTTCCTTGTTTGTTTTTTTACAAATGTTTTAGTTGTTTGTTTTAGTGTTCTTCCTACCAACGAATTCAATGGAGGTTATCTATATTCAGGATCAATTCTGTAATGTACAAGTCCTAAATTTATTAGTGGTTTTTAAATGTTGTTAAGAAAATTTTATTAAATGTTAATTATATGTTTGATTCCCTCCTTCATTTTTGTATATTCATGTTAATTATATTTATAAATTTTTTTAAAAGATTATTTAATGATAAAAATTATTTATTTAATGGTATTAAAAAATGGTTATATACTGGCTTATAAATAATAGGAATATTGATTTCTATTTTGATGAATCTATGTAGAATGAAAGAATTGTTGTCTGATAGTCGTTTAAAAATATATATATATCCAAACATGATAGAAATATCTTCATTCATTTACTATAACCATAAATCATTGTTTATAATTATTTATTTAAATAATATACATACATAGAGTAATTTATCTTTTTTATTTTACTCTTAATATTTTTTGATATATCACAAGAGATCATAAATTTTTGTAATTAAATTTTTTTGTGTAAAATTTATCTGCATAAATATAAATATATTTAAATTTTTATATCATTTTTTGTATATATATATATATTTATATACATGCATATATATCAATTTAAATGTGATGTGATATTTTTAATTTTAATATTTTTATTCTAGAAAACTCATCTAATTTTATATCATCATGACACAACACGCAAATTAAATAAAGAGAGTAGATTTTATTTTATTTTTTTAATTAAAAATCATTAATATTTCATGTATGACTACGAATAACATTTACTGTATGTTTTTATATTTAAAATTTATCCATATATGTATATATATATGTATATATAAATTTTTATATGCTTTCATATATTCACTAATTATATTCTGATCTCAGATATTTAATTAATCATAATTGTATAAATTTATGAAGAACCACTAGTAAATATAAAAAAAAGTGTTGAAGAATTCATGGAATTTTCAAAACAACATCTTCAAAAAATAGATTATATTTTTCGGTCAATGTGTGATGTGTTTGAATATAGGAATGTTGAACTCTAGATAAATCAAGGATAATCTCTTTTTCTATGGTTTTACACTTAATTATTCTTGTTGGATCACTCATGGTGAATGAACTGAAAAATTCAACATCCAATGTTGATGGAAATATTCATAATGAGGCAGAGTATTGTATTGATGAATTAATTCATGATTTATGTGTTGAATCCATGAAAAAAATAACTATTTAATGATTGTTTGGAGATTATGAGAGACCATTATTCCTATGTTTTTTAAAATATATAGTGTGATAATTAGTTTTGAGATTAAATAACATGAATGTATGGAATGGATGGAGGAATAAAAGTTTCTCCAACTTATAGCAGAATTTAAAAGAGCTACTTCCTGATGGAAATAGGCTTCCAGATTTGAATAATGAGTCGATGAATATATTATTCCCAACGGGATTGGGTTTTAAATAGATACCTGATTTCCCCAATGATTGTGTGTTTTATATATGAGAATATGAATATTTATCAAGATATCCTATATGTGGGAAATCATGAATAAGATGGATGAAAATGTCAACTCCAATTCATTCTCACGTACTGACATCTAACCACATTAAAGGTCAATTTTGTACATTTTAATGAAATCATCCAAAAATTCGTTCATAATATTTTAATAATTTAGCTATGATTAATTATGAGGTACTAGAATCTCTACTCCTGCTAAAAAAATTTGGTACAATCAAATAATTTCTCATTTAAACAATCTATTTTAACATTTAATCGACACAAATGGATAATATGGAATTCCCATGAGAACATCTTTGTTGTTAGCTTACATCACCTTATTGATTCACTACAGTGGAAGAGGTTTAAAAATTATTTCATGATATTGGTAGTAAAGATAGGAATATCATAATGGTATTGTGTACTGATGGAATGAATCCATATCGAAACCTAAGTATCCAACATAGTTTATGGCCTATTTTGTTGGTAGTTTAAAACTTGTCCCCATATTTATGTTATATGAAAAATATATTATGATGTTTTTGATGATTTCTGAACCAAAATAGTCATGAAATGATATTGATGTGTGCCGCTTACCTCTGACGGATGATTTGAAACATCCATGAGAGACAGTTGTTAATGTTTTCAATGAAAAAAATGAAAGTGTATTTTCTTTTATGTGCTATGATAATTTTCACTATAAAAAAATTTCCATCATAAGGAATCATATCTAGATATATTGTTTAGGGACATAAATAATTTCCAATTTGTAAATAAGAGACTTTATATTGTCAATTTCAAGATGGAAGGATGATAATTTACATGGGACATTAAATATTTTTTCAAATTGATCATCTTTATTATAGATTCAAAAAACATTAAACAGTTTATAGGAATACAACCTCCCCCATCGACCATTTTTAGTTTATGAATATTACGACATGGTGAAAAATATTGATTCGACATTTAGAATAAATAGAAATCTATGACTTCAAAAAATTTATTGGGATGAAAGCGTATATATTTTTCGAACTACCTTATTTGATATTTTAAGAGAAAAATATATGATCAATTTTATGAATGTTGAGAAATTTTTTTTGATAGTTTGATTGTAAAATTATTACACATAAAAGGGATAAAAAAATGTATATTTCATGCTAGACTTGAATTGATATCAATTTTAATATGTTTGGAGTAAGCCCCCCCTGTGAATGAAAACATATTATATTTACCTCCAGCATGTCACACATTGAGAAAGATTGAAAAATGGATTTTTTTCAATGTAATAATTGTATTAAAGTACCTAGTGGTTATTTATAAAATGTGATGAATTTGGATCCACTAAAGGATTTTAAATTAATAGGTATGAATCTTCATTATGGAAATGTATTGATGAAAACACTTCTAACAATCACACTGTGTGTTATACTGTTGATATTAGTCAAAAATTCTGTCATCAGGTTAATGAATTTATTCAAATAAATTTCTAGAAAATTCATTAAACCAAATTTGTTACATGTGTTAGAGAATGAAGAAACTCTTTTTCTTTTACAAATAGACATGTATTTCCTAGAAATGTTTTTTATATAATGGTTCATCTGGTGATTTATTTCATGCATGAGATAAGAATATGTGGGAATGTTTATTTATGATGGATGTATCATTTTGAAATATATATGGAAATTTTTAAGGGATTTACTAAAAATTATAATCAACCTGTGGCCTCTATTATCCAAAAATATGTATTAGAAGAGGTGATAGGGTTATGTAAATATTGTTTGTATGAGTCGGAGCATATTGGTCTCCCTATATATCGACATATGAATGTTGAAAGTGATGGCAGAGGGTTTTGAGACTTAAATGTAAAGATCATTCCATGTGAGGATGTGATATAGGAATATTTATAAATTTTGAACAATTCAAATTTGGTTCAATCATATATATCATTACATATTGAATAATTAATGTTATGATATTTGAAAATAAATGAAAATTGGCTAATGATTGAGCATAAAATAACTTATATTTCATGGTTTAAAGAGAATGTCAGCACACATATATCTACATCAGAAAATTTTAAAAGGTTGGAATGGGGAAAATCACTTAATTTCATCACATGGTATAGTTTTTTTATTAATGGGAACACATTTAACACAAGGAATCTAGATGAAAAGAATATGATTCCAAATAATGATGTAATGGTCATCACTGAAGCACTGTATTAATCAATTCAAAATGATAATAACCCAATTTTTGCCTCAACGCCATATTATGGAGTTCATGAAGACATATGTGAAATTGAATATAATAAATTTCAAGTCACATTTTTTAAGTGTAATTAGGTGGTATGTAATAGTGGTGTTAAAATGATGAATATGGGTTTAAACTGGTTTATTTGACTAAATTAACTTGCAATGAGGAAACATTTATCATGTCAACACATGAAAATAAAATATTTAATGTCATCAATCAATCGAATGACCTGTAGTCCATCATTTTCCAATTGAA
The DNA here is from genome assembly GCA_963277665.1 of Viscum album. Lineage (NCBI taxonomy): Eukaryota > Viridiplantae > Streptophyta > Magnoliopsida > Santalales > Viscaceae > Viscum > Viscum album. The sequence goes on along the minus strand of OY728121.1, from coordinate 1,067,388,277 downwards.
ATGAATCCATTTTAATGATAAGAATTATGATAATGTTATTGATATATATGAGGATTCTTCATCTTTTACAAAATTTTAAGATTACAAGGACTATAACATAGATATAGTGCATATAACACAAAATGATCATTCTGATGCAATATAGGAAAACACTAAATTACTCTCCTTATTAATCAGGTAATTATTTAAATTATATTTCTTTTTTTAAATTAAATTTTTTTAATACACTTTAATTTATTATCTATTTTATATATCATATATATATTTAATTTTTTTTTAATTTTGGTTAAATTATGATATTCCATGGTTTTCGTTAAGAAAATTTTCATTGAAATTACCAACTTACATTATTATATTTTTGTTTAATTTACGCATATGGGATCACCATTTCAAAATTTGATATTTAAATTTTTAAATTTTTATAGATTTATAGACGTAATTTTAATATATAATAGTTAACCATGAATTTTTTTTGGTGTAAAATCAAAACATAATTATCTTTCTGAAAAAATACCCATGTGCTCCACTATTTTTACTTACATTTTATTTCTATTTACTATTTTCTGAATTGTCTAATAATATTTAGGTACCGAATAATTTCATTACATTTTACCTTTACAATGACAGATATAGGTACAGAGACTTAGGTACTTCTACCAAGGTATTTTTATTTGTTCATATTCCTAAATACATAGTAATATAATTTTTCAATGAAAGAAAAAATTTAATTAAAAAACAATAATTGTAAGACTACTGATGAGACTTCAACAGGGGATCCTACCACATTAATTATTCGGAAATATAATTCTCGCATTGCAAAATATGGAATTACACATTTACCAAAACAGTCACATTATCATTGGGTGGAGTGATTACATATTTATTTTAATGATATTAATAATGAAACTAGCCCAAATGAAACATAGTTTATTAGCTATATCAGTATGCAGAGCCACTGTAGGATTATCATTTTATATCCCTATTGGAACTCCGATGAAATGATGGTGATGGATCATTGTTGGGATGATGTAAATGTAAGATATATCAATTGATATATTTTTTCACTTATTTTTGAGTAAGGTATATTTTAAATTACTAATATATATGTCATTCAATTACAGATGACATTAAATTTTGATGAAACAAAAGATGTTAATAAATGTTGTCTTATATTAGTTGTTCTTTGATGGAGGGATTTTAAAAAGAATTTGAAAAACATTATGCGTTTGGAAAGTGAAAAATGAAAGAACATGCCTCATTTATCCATTTTTAAATGAAGATACATGGATGAAATTTATTTGCACCCAATATGATGAAATATATCAGATTTAATAATTGTATTTTATTAAATTATAAAATTTATTATATATGTATGTAAATAATTATTAGAATAATTTTTATATAACTTGCCTCTAGGAAAAACCCATAAATACATCTGGTTTCAATAAGTTTACCCTAATACTTTATCATCTGGATGGCATAATTTACTAGATAAAAATTATTGAGGAATTGTTTGATGAACTCAGAGTTCACTCCACTTGTGGTTCTGATGAGGTCCAATTTGGTCTTCTATCTCCACCCACACACCATGAAAAATGGAAAAGAGTGAGAAAAAGAAAAAATGAAAAGTATATCACTGATAATGTTAAGGTAGTATGTGAATAAATGATAGGTAGATAGTTATTATTTTTCATGATTTGTTTAAGTTATAAAATAACAACAGTTATGTACCATATTAATTTTTCAATTTAGGATGAACATCAGGATAAATCGACAACATGAACATTTATCCTTAAGGGAAGGATGGAAATCCTAGCCAATACAACAGAAATGATAGAACAGCTTGACCACATAAGAGGATATTATGAGGGTGTTAGAGTTCAAAAAGGTTGTGGTCATCAAGGTAAACATTATAGATTCCCAATAATCGAATCCTTAAATGCTAAGATGAGTGATATTAAATAATCTAAGAGATATAATATTAATGTATATGTGCAGTAGGATATGTTAGAAAAAATTACAAGATAATACCATTTTTCCTAGCCCATCGAGTTTTCCAAGCCCACCGACCCTTCCCGTACTGCCTACTCATATCCTATACCTCCTCACTCAGATCCAACCTTATTTTGTGATTTTTATGCAGAAGATATTTTTGTACATATTATAGGGTTTGGAGTCATGTAGTTTTTGGGGATTATATACATCATGAACCTATTCAAGTAGGTTAGATTAGAGTATCGATATAGGATATTGTTGTTCTTACTTCTCTACTACCATTCCCTACCATGGAGATTACCGAATTTGGGGGTTGTATGGTTTATATTTTACTTTGGCCATCTAGCCTTCTCCGTAAAATTTTACATGAGGAATTATTTATTATTATATCATTTTAATTTAATTGAAAATTTCTTATAATGTTTTCTAACATTTAACTTATATAAGAGTATCTGAAATCCAATGAAATGGTAGAAAGAAAACAAAATGTTCAGGAATAAACTATTGATACTTCATATATTTATAATGGGATAGAAATATTATATCATGTTTCTTCTTCCATTTATAATATCTATGAGTTTCATATTTAATCTAATATATGTTGAATAGAATATCCTATGAGAATATTCCTCAAAGATATCAAAGATCTAAATGATTTAAATGATCTCAACATGCTTGTGTGGCAGTTTTCTTCCTTGTTAGAAAATTTTCATTTCAATTTTTATTTCTTTTAAATAAAATATGGTTTAAATAAACAAACTATATAACTTTTTTAATTAGGTATCTACCCATTAAACTTTATTAAAATGGGAAAACATGAATTTTTTATTTATATCATGAATACATTTTAACGGATGTGCAATATGTGTCAACTCATCATAGAGTGTCATATATATGTGACATGTTATCAATGATTGATATACGGTGTTGCTTTATGACATTTCATGATGGGTAATAGAAGAAAATTAATTATGAACTAATTTAAATTTTATTGTCATTAAATTTGATTTTTTTTATTGTATAGGGAATTGGATGTTAGGCATATTCAGTCCACAAGAAAATATATAACATTGGTTTTTCTCATTGTTTGGTGGTGTTCATAGAAATTTTTCCAAATTATTAGATATTTATTTTTTCATTGTTTTTTATATCATCAATATATTAAATTATAATTGTTTATACAGTTATTATTAGTTGATATATATGAAAATTGAGGTCATGGAAAAAATTTAACTACGATTACTTTTCATTACAGAATCCATAAGAAATGAACAATGTGAATGTAAAGATGATTATTTTTTATATTAGATATTATTTTTATTTTTCTATATATGTATATATATGTATATATATTAGTTTATATTATCATGTAATTTTTTTATTAACTATAGTGTCATTTTCAAAAAGTATATGTAGAAAGTGGTTATTATGTTATACAATTCATGTATGATATAATAAATACTAGGGTAACGACTAATTGTGATTAGGATAGTGATAATAATTATTTAATTTTTTCTATCGCAGTATTCTATTTTTAAATCGTAAATCATTCAATGTCATTGTATATATTCAATGATGTTGATTCGTATAAGACAGAAGAACTAAAAAAATTTACCTTTTTTTACAAGTATTAGTTTATCATGATTAGGATTTAAGGTATATATATTTTTATGTTTCTGATAACTATTATAGTTTCCTAATAATATATTCATTAAAAACTAATTGTTTTTTATAATAGGTCTTTGAAAATATTGATATCAAATGAATTCTTCAAAAATAATGAAAATTATCATTTTGTAAATTACTGGTATTTGTTCATTACTTCTACTTCATAATATAAATTCATAGAAATTTTTTTCATTAACTAGATAAATTTAGGTATGTTTTTATTGATTTTTAGTCTATGATAGATGTTTTTTGAATACTAGATACTATTTATTTATTACATGGATTCTGATTATTATAGGGATGTAATATTTAAATATTTATAATTTTGTTTAACTTTTGGCATCATTTATTATAAATAATTAATATCAAAAACAAATCCAATCAGGTTTTCCGCATCAATTTTTAAAAAAGGATTCAAGAAAAGTTATTTTTTATGTCACCTTTATAGGCATTGGTTAAAAAATGATGTTAAGTAATGTTTTTTCACTGGTTCGACTACCAAATACTTCTTGAGGTAACATTTCAAATTCGGTTATTTTATATTGATGAACTGAATCTTCACATTTCCTTCCTATTTATGAAACTCTGACATTAGGTCAATTTTCGTGGATGTATCTAAAAGAGATTGTTTGGATAAATGTGTTCCTATATCCATTTTATCTAACCATAATCCCATGATCAATTATAAATTTTGGAAAGTTCTTCAGATGTCATTGGTAACTGAATTATATTTCAGAACGTCTTTTCATCCTCAATATGATGGACATACCAAGAGCACAATTAAAACATTTTGGGACATTCTTTGAGCTTGTTCAATGGATTACTATAGAACTTTAGATTAGCATAATTATTTAGTTGAGTTTTATTATAATAAATGTTTTCATTCTAGAAAATAGACAACACATTTTTAAGAATTATATTGAAAGAGGTGTCTAACTAAAAAATTTTGGAATGAATATTGGGGAGGGAAGTTAATGGGACCATAAATAGTAGAGGAAGTGGCTGAGAAATTAATGATGATACCAAAACATATGGGGAAAGCTCAGAGCATATATAAATGTTATGAAAATAACCAAAGGAATGATACTTAATTTGAGGTTGGTGATCATGTCTTTATCAATGTTTTCGATGGAAAAGTGTAATCTATATTGGTAAGAAGGGAAAGATAATCCCACTGTTCATTAGACCCAATGAAATCCTAGTGAAATTTGGAATAGTTTCCAAATGAGTGGCTTTGCCTCTGAGTTTTTCCGAGGTACGTAATTTTTTAGATGTTTCGATGTTAAGAAATTATGTTCCAGATTCTTGTCATGTTTTGAGGTTATACATAGTTCAGCTAGAAGAGAACATTTATTATGAAGATAAATCTATTAATATCCATCATTTTTGAGAGAACATATTGTTGAATAATGTAATACACTAGGTTTATGTTTCGTAGAGAAACCTCATGTTTGATCAAGGAACAAGTTAATTTGAAAATACTATGATGGAAGGGTATACTCACTTGTTTTATAAATGATTAGAAATTTTGAGGGCACAATTTATAGAAGGGTAGAATGTAACAAGTGTGGTAATTATAAAATAATGTATTTTTATTATGGAATTAAATAGTCAAATTCATTATAAATTTGTTATTAAATAAGTGTTATTAAATGAAATTATGGAATCAATAATAATAGAATAGTACCACACCTATAAAAGTATAAATAATATTTAGGTACAATATAAGTGATAATATGATATATTTATATCAAGTAATAACAAAATATATTTTTTGAAAAAGATAAATTATATTTTGGTATATTTGGGACACATAAATTTTTATGTTAAATATTATAATTAATATAATTATTGAAAAGAAAATTTATCATTATAAAATTTTATAATAAATTAATATTTTTTTTGATTTATGATTACAATATAATTTTACGAGACCATAAATAATTTATTATATTTTCATAATATTAGTTATTATTTTAAAATCTATATTTTTTTAATAAATGGTGAGTTTAATTAAAAATTAAATATCTCATATTTATAATATTATTTTCCTAAAATTATTTTCATTTTGGAATTATAAATTTTAAAAAATGGTTAGGGTTAATTATTGATATTTTTCTCAAATAGTTCATCTTTTGGTCAATAGTGAAATAAGATAATTTATGGTATAAGCAAGATACATGAATTAATGAGTCATGTATGGTGTATGGATGATGTAATAACAATTAAATTGAAATAATTTTTTTAATTTACCGTTTTTATTCAAAAAAATAAATACTATTCATACACATGAGAAAAAATAATAAACTAATGAATTAAATAATTAGAAACACCCCTCCCTATAATATAAATACCACTTCTCACCTCCTGAAATCATCAAACCTCCAAAGACTTGTATCTTGTTTAGTTTCATCCCATTTCCATTTCCAATACTCCTACCCTTGTACATGACAAACTGGCCTCACCAAATGTCCAAAAACCAAGATCCTTAAGGAGATTCATAAATAGATAAATTTAAGAAGCAAAATCCACTTTCATTTTCATTAATTTTCTTTTATTTTGTTTTATTTTCTTTTCAATTTCATTTTTTCCAATTATATCCCACCTACCCTCTTCCAAGTTACATGATAGTTCTATTATCTTACATATACATTAATTTTATGGTGTTAATGGTATATCATTCATGAAACCTCTCCTCATCTCATCTTATTCTAGAAAATGAAATCATCATTTATGACATGTCTATTTACCACCTTTATGAAAAATGAGATTTATTTTTTCCTTTGAATCATTTAAGGATGGTTATAAAACAATTATTATAGGTAACTGATATTTTATTATAGAAATTATAAGTTATATAATTTTTTGGAACTGATATATAAACATGATATCAAATAATATTATATAAGTTTGTGATGGTCAAATAAACACCAAATAAATTAAATTAATTTCATTAATGTTTTATCTAATAAATCATCAACTTCTCAAAAGAAACATCTGAAATATGGTATTATTTAGAATTATGGAATCTTATTAATATATTTTATTTCCACTTTTGGATATCTATTTCAGTTGACAAGAAATTACATAATGAACCAACCACGAAAACCATGAAATAAATTAACCCAAATCAATGAAAATAAAAAAAAACATAATTAAAAAATGGGTAGAGAGATATTTCAAAATGGTCATATAAATTATTATGAAAATTATAATAGTTCTATAACAAATTAATAACTCTTAAAATGATGATAAATGTTATTTGAAGACATTTGAAGAATGTTGGACTTGATGTGAGGGACATTTCATTAAAAAACCTCTTTTAATTTGAATTTTTTAATAACACTGAAAAGGAATGTTTTTTTAGATATACGATATGAGAGGACTTTACAAATTTCACAATTACATTACTTTTTTATATTTTATTTAGAAGATTACATGTCTAATTTCAATGTAAATGTTTTTCGTATATATTCACAATATTCCTTTAATATGTTATTTTTCTAATGTAATGATTTTTATGATTTATGTATTTTTGTTATATGATTATGTTCTATTAATTGGTTATTGTTTATGATGAAGGGTTGGAACTATATCTTCCTCAAATGTGTTGGGTATGTTTTTGTTTGAGGTCGACCGTAATGGTTACTCCACATATAACTACGATGGTTTCACTATAAGCTATCCATGAGCGTAACATTGTAAGGGAGTCATGAGGGTTAAAAATAATATTTTATCCATGAGGGTTACAATATTATGTATATAATATTCCATGTAACTTAAATTATTTATTTATGTTTTTATGATTTATGGAAATATATTGTTTTCAAAATTTATGTATATGATATATTATGGGTGATATGTATGTATTTTTGAAAATTATTCCATAGGTTTATTTGTATTCATGGACTAGCAGTTTCATTCATTTTTATGTCCCTTACTTTTCATATTATTCTTATCCCAGGTTTTAAATTTTTTTCATAGGGTTTAGGGATCGGTAAAGTAAAAAAAGTATTCAAGATTAAATTCATGATTATTTGTCACATATAGAAATCATTTTTTATTAAATGATTAAAATGGTTAAAATTTTGATATGGTTTTAGTAGTATCCAAGTTGTATTCCTGTGGGATTTCATTTATGATTAATGAATTAATTATATAAAAATATAAACTATAAATAAATTTATGAATGTAATAAAGTGAACTCTAATTTAATTTTACTATTGTATGAAATTTTTAATGTTCGGTCCTTATAATTCATTTTATATCCAATAAATTGTATTATATTTCAACTTTATAGTACGTAAGATTATTATGAGAATGTATGTATGAAAATATGAAATTATTTCTTTTTTCAATTGGAAATTAGTGTTCTTTCAAAACATGGGTTTCTAAAACAATTTTAAAAAATGTTCGATTATTATCCGATGATATATAAAGGACATTTTTACCCATGCTCTTCTATTTTAAAATTTGGTTTTAAAATCAATATTTTTTCATTTTTCACAGAAGGAACATTTCTAAACTTATAGTCTCCAAGAGTAATGTTTTTCACATATATAATTACCTTACTTCATGTTATCCAATGCCTTAATGCCTCCTTTTTATGTTTATATGGTTATTTTTTTAAATGAAAACTAAATCCAAATATTCTAGAAATTTTTTTATTTTATAATTTTTTTCAAAGGAAAAGGGTTTCTGAAAAAAAATTATTTTATAAAATGTTATAAATGAATTCAAATTCTTATTATGTATCTTTTCCAAAGGTTGTTTACAAAAAAAGTATATTTACATGATCTTATTGATTTATGTATAAGTTTTCATTTTATTTTCATGGAATTTTTTTTTTAAATGTTTTGAAAAATATTTTTTAAGTTTTCATGAAAAATTAATTTCAAATTTTTTTCCAGAATATTTTATAAGATTTCAAGGAAAATTTTTTCAAAATATTTTGATGGTTCTATTAAATATATTCAAGGAATAAATATTAAAATATTTTTGAATTCTTCCTTTATATTTTCTCAAATAAAACTATTTTCGAAATGTTTTAATTCTTCTCTTATAATTTTTTAAGGAAAAATGTTTTCAAAATGATTTCATGACATATTTCTATGTTTTCAAAGTATTTTCAATGAAATATATTTTCAAAAACATTTAATGTTTTAATGATACATTCCATAAGAAGAATGGATATATTCCATAATAAATACATCAAAATTATTTTCCATCTATGATGAAATCCATTGATATTAGTCATTCCATTCAAGGAAATGATCTAATGGTTTCATTAATATTTTTTATTGAATGGTTTATGATTTGATATAATGATTCATATGAAACCCATTTATCATCAATCGTTTATTTTCATTTTAAATCCTCTTCTCTTCATGGTTTATGCACTGATTAAATGATTATGAGTCCTGTTGATTTTATATAGATAATGATATGATGAGATGTTTATGAAAATAATATCATTTCATGGGATATGATATGAAATTTTTTGATAATCTAGAGGCATATGATCTAATTAATGGGTGGGACCTATATCTCCATCCAATGAATTGGGAAGAGTATGATGACACATGAGTCTAAATGTTATACAGGAACATGATTAAATGTTCATAATGTTATTCATTTAAATGGTCGTAAAACCATAATTATATGCATGGTCCTTATTAAGTGTTAATAATTTTATGGGTGAACAATATTATGTGTTTATAATGTTTTTAATGTATGTGTTTACATGTTCACAATGTTATGCATGAACCTGGTTGTTTGTCCATATGTTTAAGAGTAAACCTAATTTCATGTTCACAATTATTTGTGTGAAACTTATTATGTGTTCTTGATGTTATGAATGAACATGATTTCATGTTGAAAACATTATGCACAGACCTGGTAACATGTACATAAGTCAATGATAGATCCTTATTACATGTCCTTAACATGATCAGTGAACCTATTTCAATTTATACATATTCATGATGTAATACATGGTGTGTATTCCACAATTCCTTGTCTTATTCAAATGTTAAAATATCATGTCTTGCATTCTCAATTATATTATGATTCAAGACTTATTAATTTTTTTTGTTTATTCTACAATTCATTTTTTATTATCTATGATATACATGGTATGATATTTTATTGATATTATCTTGTTCTCATTCCCTTATGATCATGTTATTCCTACATATATCCACTATTGACCCTTATTTATCAGCTAGGCTCACCCCTTTTTATGATTTATTCCCCCGTGTTATGATGATATGTTTTATGTTTGACGTTTCTAAAAAGGGTTCTAGTAAAAAATATTATACTGGGAGTTAATGTATCTCACTTATGTACCCATGTTTATGATTGCCTAATTACAAAGTCACTATACTGATACCGTCTTTGGGTGTCTATTTGTGTATAGTTTTATGTATTCCTAAAAAATGGTATAATGTCTATGTATTATATGAATTGGATTTTATAACTCATTTCTCAACGATTATGGTATGCAGTGTAGGATATCCTAGTATATATGATTTAGGACTATTTATACTTAATGAGGATTATATGAGTGAGTTCCTTGTCCAATCTCATCATTAGACATCTTGATTCACCATTGGTGTTTGGATAATGTTCCCCTGAGGAATAATTTGATCCAATTCCATCCTTTCTACCACCTTGATCTGAGGATGTATAAATCCCCAACCATGATTAATATATGATATAATTGATATTACGATATATCTTGATTGAGTGGATGGGGTGAGGAACATTATTGATGTTTCCTTCTTAGCATTATATTGTTTGTTTCACCATACACCTAGGATTAAAATGTGATAACATATTGGAGGATTCTCTTGGTGAACCATAAAAAGAGAATCCTTCAATTGACTAGAACATTATTGAAATAGTGTTGTGTATAGTCCACGCATTATGATAGGTAGCCACACCCATTTGGGATAAGGATCCAATTATAGATCCTTAAAGGGATGGAAAAAATTCCATGTTCAAAATTTTATTCAATAGGAAGCACATGCTTTACGAGGCTCAAATTATACATAAGAGGCAAGGAATTGGTTACCAAATATCAAGATGATTTTCATGTTCTAGTAAATACTTGATTCAATAATCGTGAAATGTAATACCACAAAAATTGAAGGTCCAAGTAAGAGATGGTGGGATTCAATGATTATAATAATAAAACCTATTCTATTCGTGTGGAATTATTGTAAATATATATTAAATGGCTAGTTTTATAATTAATAAATGGTTTTGGGGAAGTCTATAGAATATCAGAGCCTCCGAAAATGAGACATAACCTCGTATCAGTATGAAAAATTATTTGGAAATCATTTTCAGTTATCTCTTAAGGATGTCATGAATGCGAAGATAAAGTATTTAATATTTTATTTAAATATTTACAATGGATTTTGATCAAATATTTTCCTTCATAGACACCCCTTATGCAGATATGTTTGATAGATCAATGTTTACTATGTTTGACCTAGCCTGTAAGTCAGGGTTGACAATAGATATTTTTTCTCCATGAGGTAGTTCTAATAGTTCCATTAATGGAATGAGAAATTCATCAGAGTCTCATTGTGAAATAGAATATAATAAATATAATAAAATACTTATAAAACACCTAAAAGAATCCCATTTACATGTTTTTAATGTGGTATGGTCATGCATTTGAAATACGTTTATTATGAGTCACTAAAGAACTATATTTACATGTGGTCAGTCATTTCACTTATAGATGATTGTTCATGTATTTTATACCTTAAGGAGTGGAGAATTGTTATCAACCCCAAAGGTATGGTGTTTCTGTCTTATGTATTAAGTTAAAAGTGTTTATAGTAGTAGATATCGATAATGAATCTACTTCACATAGTGGTGGACTTACAAAGGAAACTATTAAGGATCCAATATTAGTGTGTGGTAACATCATAATATAATCATATATATTAACACCCTACCTAATACTGGTCTTTTTAATTCATTCAGTTTTACTCAAAATTATAATTTTTTGAACCATACTATTACATTTTATATAGTGTGAGGGATATTTTTATGCCCATTAGAATGAGAAGGTATCATGGTATCCAATTCCATTATTGTGTAATCTCTTTATCCAAGGTATATCCCACCATAAATGTTTTGGTTCTTGAAAATAATCTATTGGATGTCACTATTTGAATTGATTGGCTAATTTTCTATAATCCATAGACTAACATTTTTTCTTTAGTATGTGACCTTTATAATGTCTGATGTGAAGTGTCCTGTTTCTTAGAGAGTGGGAACCAATGTTAAATAGGGTCATACTAACTTTTCCAGAGTTGTGCATGGTGTTATATTTCATTTCATTTAAAATTGACAATAAATCAATGAGTGGTGATATACCTCAACTAATCATTCAATATCCCAATGTTTTTCCATATTATGCATATAACATACTTACGTTAAGGAAGTTAAAGTTTTCAATTTATATTGTTACCAAGACTCAGCCATTATGTTTTCCATAATATTTTATGTAGATAAACAAATTAAAATATTTAAAGAGTCAGTAATGTGATCTGATGGAATAAGGATTTATTATTCTAAATGGGTTTCTTTTTATGGGACTTATTTTTTAAAAAAATTATGAAGGGACCCTTACACTTCGTCATGATTACCTGAATATCAATTGAGTCATAATAATGGACATGTAACCATGAGGTACGTTAAGTGATTTCTTAGATTGTTTGGAAGGGGTGAAGTGATCCAATAAAGTTGACCAATGTTTTGGTTATCACCATCCTAGAATAGAAGAGTTTGATTTCCCAATGACCAAAATCGTATGCTAGAATAGAAATTACTAGTATTTTGTTTTTTATTTTGGATAGTCCATGGATCTTGTATTTGTTTTACACTAATGTATATAAATACCATAAGTATCATGACTCATTCAGTGTGGTATTTGTAGATGAAATATTGGTTTACTGTAAATCTTTGGAAGATCATGTGAGTAAACTGAGAGCATTTATAGAAATGTTGAGAAATTATTTACATTATGAAAACATATTTAAAATAAATTTATCGATGTGGTGAGTGAAATAATTCAGAAACATGGTCTTAGAGAATAGTATTTTTGTTGATTCTAATAATTTGACAACTGTTATGACATGGGAGAGACCATGTAATTTTTTTTTGATATTTTATGCTTCTTTGGATAATTTAGATATTATTATTGGTTCATTTATGATTTCATGATGAAGCCTTTTATGATGAATATTGTCATTACGAACGAGGTGAAATTATTGTGGGATTCTGTGTATCCAATAATTATGGGTATTTTATGTTTCATTTAACTTGTTCCCCAACATTGGATCTTCAAAATGTAGGGATGGTCAATTTGGTCTTTTATAATTCATCTAGTAATGGTTTTGGGTATGGTCTCATGAATTGAGATCATGTGGGGTCTTATTGTACCCTAAAACATAGGTAAAATGATGAAAACTGTCCTAACTATGATCTTGAACTTTTATATGTGACTAATTATCATAATAGTTTATAGAATTACCATTTAGGAGAATTGTTTCCATTTATTCCTATCATAAAATCCTGAGTTATATCATCTACCAAAAATTGTTGATCCATCAGTGAAGATGGTTTTTGGGGTACATGAAATGCTTCAATTTCAAAATATAATGGACCCATAGTAGGGGGACTGTTTTGACGGATGCATTGAGTATGGATTTTTTGACTCAGACTATGAATGAATCACAAGAAAAATGCAATCTAATGGATCTATTTTCTCTATTTCATTTGGGAATTTGGGTTCATGAGAGTAATAAATTTTTTGAATGTGTTCATATCATGGCTATCCTTATGCAAGATGTGGGATGGAATAACATAGTGCCACACCCTGCCTTCTTAAAGATGGAAGAGAGATAATGACCCCCAATTCCTGACTTCAATAGGTCTCGGAGCAGCGACTATGACCAAGGTTATAGAATCTAACATAATATGTAAGGCATCTCTATTTTTATAGAAAAATATCCGGAGATGAGATGTTAAATCCCAAGAATATACGACTAATAAAAGTAAAAGTAAATCTAAAATATATTCCCACATGAGAGTTCAATCATAAATATGGTACGAGGTACAAACAAATCCAAATGTAATGTAATAAAAGAATAGAGTCTAAGAAGCACCATCAAGTAATCCTGACACCCGAGCTAGTAAAGTCTATCATGGTTCTGAAAGTCCTCCCAGAAACCTAAAAATTGTTTTATATACATAGGGTGAGTATACGAGTATAATAAGTAGGGAAACTAATGATACCCACACACAAGTGGGGGAAACATACTAATGTACCTATGAGAAATAAAAAAGAACATTAAAGTACCAACCATGGAATACTAACCAGATAAACCTCAACAAGGAACGCTCAACAAATAACACAAGACTAGTAAGGTATATGTGTGAATAAAATCACCATTTGGGTACCATGCACAACTTTACCACTGGTTAAACGCTCATCCCTAATGGATAACGTCTTGATGCTACCAGTCATCTCATACGCAGTCCCACTTCCACATCCTGCCTGCAAAAACCTGGGCCTCAAACCACACACAATCTTACCCGCAGACACCTGGGCCACAAAAACCACCTCTCTCGCCCGAAGACACATGGTCCTCATCGTGAAGATACATTGGAAAACAATAGTGTCTCAAAAAATCCTCGGTCACCCATCCACAACAAACAGACCCGAAGGATCTAGGACCATGGAAAGCGTCATGCCATTGCAACTTGCCCAGATACATTCAAGTAGTAAGAACCCGGATGAGGGTGCGAGGAAGAAAGTCAGTAACTAGCCATACATCCTCCCACTAGGATGTTGGGAAAGACACCCACCCCCATGAAATGGGGGTGTTTGGTACACGGTGCACTACAAGGATGCGGTGAAAATAGATATCACAAAGAACTAAAATTTATATATATTTGTAATCAAACACTCAACCCAACCTTGAGGATTCAAACAACCAAAAAAATGAGCCCACCAGTACCACATTTTCTACTGCTCCTATATGCACAACCACACAACACTAAAAACAAAGAATAAATAAAAACACTTTTTCATTTAACGGCTTTCCGTCTATTTATTTAAGGGGATTCACATTAATTTATTTCTACACTACTTGGAAACTACCAGCCATAACCACAAAACAACAAATCTAGATTTGCAGTCCCACTGTACACCGTTGTTCAACCACAACCAACTATCATTTTTGAAGGTTATAATGCACAATTCTCCTCTCACAACCCAACCCTACAGCACTGATGCCCAAAACAATCCGAAATACAATCCACCTGCATAAAAGTTTCATAAAAACATCATTGTCCTACTACCCAACATCACCCCACACCCACAATACAAACAAAGGTAGTCCCACTACGTACAAGTCCATCCATTCCACATTCATTCAGTCTCTCAACCAGAGACTCTAACACAGAACATGTACCTCACCAAACACCATACCCACATCAAATACCATTAAAACATTACACTGCTCCACACACACAACCACACACATCTCAAAGAACTAACTCTTCCATTCACCCTAGTACCAATAGTCATGATCCCATCATTAGCACCACACAACTCACAAAAGGGAAGAAAGACCAATAGAACATAACACTCATCCACACTTATTAAACATGACATATTTATATTCAATATATACTAATCATTAAGTCCACACGATGAATAGGGGTGATCACATAAGGGATTTCATCTTGGGGCATCAATTTCAATTTATCCCAGTGAATGTGATTAAGAATATTTCATGTAACATCCATTTATTAAGAATCTAAAAAAAACCGAAACTCATTATTTCACAAGAAAATACAACCAAATAATATGATATTACGAAGGAATACAGACAAAAATACATAAAATAACAAAAGCTAAAAAAATAAAACAAGTGATTAACATCAACCCATCTTCAATTTCCTGCCCATTATAATAACATGTCTTGTTATCGTTTTATAATAAACTTCACTATCCATTATTTATAACATGTAAAAATAATGATTCAGCTGTTCTTCATAAGGAATAATTATTTCAACCACCATTCATGATGCAAAAATAAATAGAGTAAGATGAAATCACTAATTGGATTATCAAAGTATTGAGGTTATTCCTTGCACAAAGAATAGGGGATTGTGTGAGTAGTAGGAAACTCCATGAAAATAGAGAATGAGGGGCTCTAGCACAGGTGCATGACTCTTCGAGGGAGGAAGGATCTAGATGCACCAAGGGGAAATAGAAATCAACCTAGGAAGGGAAGATACCATATTTAAAGAGCCAGATCCTATATTAAAGGAAGAATGGTTTCCTAACGTCATTATAGTGGCATCATAGTCAAGATCATGAAGTTTGGGTATTTCAAATCCCTTGGGATTTTAGGATATTAAATATATAATTAAAATCTTTCGAGACTCCCTAAAATATTCCAAGGAAGGCTTGAAACTTGGTTTTCATTAAAAAATACATAAGGGGGAGAAACTTGGAAGACACATGAAACTGGAAAAACGGGAAATGAGTCACTGATGGGAGAGTCACCAACGTTGTCCCACAAACAGATGAGCTACTGACGTGACCTAATATGATAAACCACTGACATTGATCTACTGACATAATGACTCTCCGATGCCACCACTGATTGATTCCCTAACAGTAATGCCAGGGCACCGAGGCCCTTGACTCACTAACACACTTCCCTACCGACAATGCGAGTCACTGACCCTGACATCCTTGACTCACTGATGCTGAAATCCCTGAACCACTGATGTTGACTCTCCTCACACACTAATACTGGATCCCATGACTCATTGATGCTGATGCCACTGACTCACCGATGCACTCGTATGCCGATGCCAATGGTTCAAAGATGGTTTTTGCAAAACTCATGGAATGAGCTACCATTGCCTCCTAGACCACCCTAATCACTAGATTTTCACAAAAGAATGTCCTAGAAAAATATAGTTTATTACTAAGATACCTCTCAAACTATTGTAGTCCATGATAATTTAAAACCAATCCCTTGAAATCGGTGGTCCGAACAACCCCCATAAGAGAAATCTCAAGGATGAACCACACTGTGTTGTTCGAAAGATGAATCAAAACTCATACATCGAATGAATACTCATTGATATATATCTAATGAACGACTATAGAAACACTAATTATCTACAACCTCAAAAAACAACACAAAAACCAAGGTCACAATGTCCAGGAACAATGATTATGGATCTTATTCCCACATGCCAAGATAAAATCTCTTTTGGATGCCACTTATTCAACGAAATGGGTTTAATCATGTCGACATTAATGCGTCTTCATTAGGGATTAGTTCCTTCACCGTTAACATGTTTGGATTTTACATACACATTCATAGAATAGGGAAGAAACTCATCTCAATGAAAATGAGGTCATTTATTATGTCATAAGGGAAGGCAAAAAAGCAAAACACTGAAGAAAATATTAGAATACTTATGGGTACTAGGCATGAATATGTGCATCCTGCTCTTATGTACTCTCCTCGAGGCAACCATGACATGAGAGAATATGAACCAAAGTAATTGGTTCTCCATGATTCAACTTCTCCTCACAACCGTATATTGTTACTAGTTTCTCGACAAAGATTGTTTCATTCTCAATATCCATACCTCCCCTGTTAATTATTTGGGAGTCATCATGTAGTTACTAATGAAGACGAGAGACATGGAAGACGTTGTGGATCCTCTCCAACTGTGGTGGAAATTCCAACTGATATGCCACCTTGCCAACTCATCCTAACATATTGAAAGGTATTATGAACTTGGGATAAACCTTGATTCCACTTCCAAACCTATTAACTCTATAACGAGGGGAAACCATGAAGAATACATGGTCCCCATCCTTAATCTACAAGGGCCTCCTCCTATGATCGGCCTACAACTTATATTAGTCTTGAGTTGCCTTTATCCACTCACGTACAAGATAAACCTTCTCAGTTGTGCACTACACTACCTCTGGTCCAAAACACATACTGCCCTAACCTCTGTCTAGCATAGGGGTGATGGACACTATCTTCCATAGAATGCTCTGAATGGTTCCATGCTAATTCTAGAGTGATAACTATTATTGTAAGAAAACTCTATCAGAAGTAACAGTCATACCCATGATCCTCAGAAGTCTAGAAAACACTCTCATAGTATATCCTCCAATTTATAGATGTTACTCTTTATCCACACATCCATATAAGGGTGGAAGGATGTGCTAAGGCATAACTGGTTTCCAGAAGAATGATATAAACCCCTCCCGACTCGTGATGTAACTCATGTGTCCTGATTTGAGATGATGGATCATGGATCTCCATGCAGGGTCACCAAATCACCTACATACTTCTGTGCTAAGGCAACCACCATGCTCGATGACATGATCACTAGGAAGTGAGATTATTTCATCAATCAATCCACCACTACCAAGATATAATCACGACCTCCCTAATCCTTGGGTTGTACTGTGATTAAATATATTAAGATGTCAGCCCAATTCCACTCAGGAACACCTAACAGATTCAATAGACTGTTAGGAAAATGGTACTCATCCATCAAAAGATGAAAATCTTGGAACATTTCATTTAAATCCACCTCTTCTCGCACCACCCTGGGCCACCAAAACAATTCCCTCAAACCTCAGTACATCTTGGAAACTCTAGGGTGTATTGTCAGGGGTGAGATATGGATCGTACAGAGAACTACCTCATGTGTTATTACTAGGACAAAAATCTTACCATGAAATAGAATCTGATTCATACTATCCTCTGAAAATCCTTTCTGAGCATCACCCTAGCCAATAGAATCCCACATCACTTCAGCCTCTATATATCCCCGCTGAGACTCCTCCACCGGCTGCATCAAGGAAGACATGACTACCATTTGAAATAGATAATTTATGTCACTTTCCTCCTCAATATCCAGGAACAATGTGGAAAACTCCTCCATTTCCTTCTAATAATTCGTGGATTCCATCACGGACACATTCCCATGCTGGAGGGAGGGCCTCTCATGTCTCTTCTTGGCCTTTATCATGGATTAATAGAATTCTGCCCAAAAATCCATCTCAAAGTCATCCCATAAGGCATCGGTCTACTTCCCCTCTCTAAGGTAAATCATCCACCACTAATGTGTCAATCCTCATATCTGGACCACTACTAGAGGAAGTTGGTACTCTATTAGAGCCAGAATTAGGATGAATGTGATTAACATCTCCTCAAGAATACTCACAGTCTCCACATCTGAGATGTTACCCTCTTATTTTACAAGAGTCTGCCGCTGGAAGGCATGAAGCCTCTTATAACACTTGTTATACTCATCTTGATCGGCCCTCCTCTGATCAACCGAGTAATTTTATTAGAACCCACATTCTCGTACCTCACATGGGTGAGGCCCAAGTTCCATAGCTGAAAAGGGAAACAATGAACTCTTATGCCCGGGTAGTACAAAAAATTTATTTTAAATTCATTTTAACTCTTCCGTTTTTTACATTCCCAAAATATCCATCTCAAATAATAACACATGTCATTATGATGCCTATACCATTCCTGTGGTCTCGACCCTGCAATCATTGTAGCCACATATGGTAATATAGTAGGTCCAGAGTCCTTGTATCAGATCACGGGGGCCTAAAATACCATGTCCAAGCTGGTCTACCCTGGCTTATTTCACACACCAAGGTCACCTAACACTGTTTCCATACCAACCCATGCAATTATCACTATTCGTAACTTGGATCTCCATCCTATCCCTAAAACCCCACACTAATACAATTTTGTCACAACCTTCCTTCTTTAAGATGAGAGATGGGACAACAATGTTCCCTGCCCTTCCTTCATCAAGATGAAGTGGAGATTATGACCCTGAGTCCCACATTTAATAGGCCCTGGAGAGGTGACTAGACACAAGGGTATATAATCTCACATAATATGGAAGGAATCAACCTTTTTAAAGGACAATCTTGCGAGAGAAGATGAAAAATCCCAAGAATCTCCAAATACTAAAAGTAAAAGTAATTCCAAAATCCATTCCCACATGCATGTTCAAATTTAAAGCAGGAACAATGAAAAAAACTCCAATGTAATGTATCAAAATAAAAGATATTATGAAGCGTAAACAAATAATCCCAACATCCTTGTTAGTAAATTCCATCACGCTCCTCAATGTCCTCTTGGAAACTATAAAACAGTTTTATATACATTGTGTAAGAATACGAGTATAATCAGTAAGAAAACCAAATCTACCCATGCTAAAGTGGGGGAAACATACTAATGTCTCTATGATAAAGTAATAGAACCTCAAATAACATTCTATGGAACACTAAGAATCCCTGCCGAAACAAGTATCACTCACCAAATAACACAAGTTAAGTAAGGTAGTAGTATAAGCACATCGACATTTGGGTGCCCTACACCACTTTCCTAATATTTAACGAATCATCCATAATGGATAACATCTTGATGCTATCACTCACCCCATATGCAGTCCCACTACCACAACCTACCAACACACACCTGGGCCTCAAACCACGACACACTCTTGGACCAGAGACACCTAGGCCAAAACAACCACGCCTCTCACTCGAAGTCACCTGGGACTTGTCCCAAAGACACATGGGAAAGAATCCTGGACAAAAAAAACCTAGGCCTCCCAACAACAAAAAAACTGCATGATGGGTCTGTGAATATGGTAATCCTCAAGCCATTACAGTCTACCATGGTACATTCAAGCTGTAATAACCTTAAAGGGGGTACGAGGAATAAGGTCAGTAACCATCTATATATCCTCCCACCGGGATGTTAGGAAAGACACCCTCTCCCATGGAATGGGGGTGTTCGGCACACAATGCTCAACAAGTGTGGGGTGAATATAGAAATAAGAAGGAACTACAATTTATACATATAGGTACTCAAACACTGATCCCAACCTACGGGTTTCAGAAATCCAATCAAATGAGAGAACCAGTACCACTCTTACTGCTTCCCCAATATGGACAACCACACAACACCCACTACTAAGCATAAACCCTTCCACTTTTTTATTTAACCAAATTCCATTTATTTATTTATGGGGATTCACCTTAATATATTCTGGCACAACCGGGAAACTACCAACCATAACCACTAAACAAAAAAACCATATTTGCATTCCTACTATACACCCATGTTTAACCACTACCAACAATCATTCTTGAATGTCATAATGCACAATCCTCCTCCCACAACCCAACCCTATTGCCTTACTACCATAATAATTCCCAGATGTAGTCCTACTACATAACATGTTCATAACCACCCTGTAGTCCTAAATCCCAACATATCCCTATACCCGCAACACAATGAAAGGTACTCCCAATGCCTACAAGTTCGTCCTGTCCCCAATCAATTAGTCTCTCAACCCGAGACTCTAATACACCACATGTACTTCCCCACACACCACACCCACAATTATTACCATTAAAACATATCCACACTGCACACTCTCCCCCCACATGTCTTAGAGAACCAAATCCTCCATCCACCCATGTACCCATAATCCTGCCCCCTACATTAGCACCACACAACTCACACAAGGGATAAAAACCCAACAGAACATAGCACCCAGCCACACATATTAAACAAAAAATATTCAGATTCGATAAAAAATATTCCTTAATTCCACTTGATTAATAGGGGTGATCACACAAAGGTTTTCATCCTGGGGAATCCATTTCAACATATCCCAGTTTATGCGATTAATCATATTTCATGTTACAACAATTTATTAAGAAGCTCAATAAAACACAACATAACCATTGCATAAGAAAATGCAACAAAATTCCATGATTTTTTGAATGAATACATCAATAAAAATCATAAAACAACCACAGATAAAAAATAAAACAAGTGATAAATGTCAACCCATCTTCAATTTTATGCTCGTTATTATAACATGTCTTGTTATTTTTTATGATAAACTTCCCTGACCCTTATTTATTACTTGATAATGAAAATGTTTCGTCCATTATTTATAAGGAATAATTAGTACACCCACCCCACATTATGAAAAAATAAATATAGGTATATGAAATCCTTACTTTGATGATCGAAGAAATGAAGTTACTCATTGCGCCAAGAAGATGGGACCATGCAAGTAGAAGGAAACACCAATAAAATCATGATAGAGGGCCTATAGAATAGGAACATGACTCGTCTATGGGGGATGACTCTATAAACACCAAGGGGAAGTGGAAAACATATTAATAAGGGAATATATTGGATTTGAAGAGCAATATCCAATATTAAAGGAAGAACGATTTCCAAAAGTCAATAACGTGGGATCGTGGTCAAGATCATGCGGTTTGAGTATCTCAAATACACCCAGGATGTTGGGATATTATAAATATAATTAAAATACTTTTAAATTCCCTAAAAATTCTTAGGGAAGGATTGAAACTCAGTTTACATCAAATAAGACGTAAAAAGGGTGAAAATAGGTAAACACGGGAAATTGGAAAAATAGAAATGAGTCACCGATCGGTGACTCGCCGACACTAATCCACTGATGGGTGATCCAAATACATGACCTACCTATTTTGATCCACTGAATCTGAGATACTAACAAAACAAATCATTGTTTCCATGAATCATCGATGCCCTAACACTGACACCCAGGCACTGAGGCCCTCAACTAACTAACACACTTAAAAACCGACGATGTGAGTCACCGACGCAAATTCCCCTAACTCACCAATGATGACAGCCCTGACCCACTGATGTTGATTAACCTGAATCACCGATGCTGACACCCATGACTCACCAATTTCGACGTCCCAGACTCACCGATGCACTAATATACAGAAGCACCAACATATCGATGTCGATGGATCAATGATGGTTTTTAGAAAACTCTCGTAATGAGTTACAACTACCTCCCATAACACCCTAATAAATCTATTTTAAAAAAAGGAAAGTTCCCATAAAATACAGTTTGTTACATTGGATACCTCTCAAACTATTCTAATCCCTGAGATTTTGAAACCAAACCCTTGAAATCAGAGGTCCAGTAACCACCCTGTAAGATACCTCTCAAGAATGAAGCACCCTTTGTTGGTTGAAGGATAGCATGAAAAACCTTACACTCGATAATGCCTCCATGATATCAATCCCATATAAAACTGTAGAAACACTAATGCTCTACTTCCACGAACAACCACAAAAACTCCATGGTCACATTGTCTAGACACATGAATTAGGGAGATCCTTCCCTCGTATAAAGATACAATTCGCTTTGGGCAGCACTAACTCGCCCACACCGGTTTAATCACGTACAAATTAATGCATCACAATTAGGGAATAGGTCATCCTTTCTCCACATGTTAGGATTTTTCACACTCATTCAGATAATAGGGAAACAACTCATCTCAATGAAAATGAGGTCATGAATTGCATCACATGGAAAAGCACAAATGTTAAAGATAGAAGAAAAACTCAGAGTAGCTCTGGGTACTGGGAAATAATCTATGATTCCAACTCCCAAGTACTCTCCCTGCGGATACCATGCCTCCAGAAAACATGAACCAAAGGAATGGAATGTCCATAATGCACCTTCTCCTCAAAACCCTCAATTATTACTTGTTTCTCCACAAACGTCGTGCCATTCTCGATATCCAACCCTCCCTAGTCAATGATGTGGGAGTCCAAATGTAGATACCGAAAATGATGAGAGAGATGGAAGACATCGTGGATCCTCCCCAACATGTGCTGACAATACTAGCTAATATTCCACCTCACCAAATCTTTCCAAAACCAAAAAAGGTTTGATGAAATTCGGAGAAATATTCCTTAATAATCCAAATATATGTTTCCCACACTGAGTTGAACCCTTAAAGAAAACATGTTCCCCAACCTAAAACTCCAAGGGCTTCCTCCTATGATTGGCATATGGCATCTGTAAATCCTGAGCTACCTTCATCATCTCACGGTAAAGATTAACCTTCATTGATGTTCTTTTCACTACCTCTAGGTCAAGAACACATTCTTCCCCAACCCATGTCCAGCATACGGTTGAACTACATGGTCTTACATACAAGTCTTTGAATGAAGACATGCTAATTGTAGAGTGAGGGATATTATTGTAAGAAAACTCTACTAGATGAATATGTCATATCTGTGATCCTATGATGTCTAAAAAACATGCTCATAGCATATCCTTCAATTTATAGACGGTTTGATCTGTCTACCCATCCATATGAGGGTGAAAATTAGTAATGAGGCATACCTAGGTTCAAAAAGAAATCTATAATAACCTCAAATCTCGTGAGGTAAATAGTGTGTCTGGATCCCATATGATGGATCTTGGAACTCCATGCAGCCACACCACTTCACCTACGTACATTTGTGCTAAGGAATCTAATGTACTCGACTCCTTGATCACTAGGAAGTGATCTTATTTAGTCAATCAATCCACCACTACATAGATAGTATCAAATAATCTCTATCCCTTGGTATTCCTTGGACAAAATCAATTGATATGTCATCTTACTTCATCTCAGGTACATATATGGGCTTCAATAGGCAACCGAGAAAACGGTGTTCATCCTTCACCTGATGACACACTAGGAACCTTTCTAAAAAATCTACCACATCAAGCTTCACCTCAGGCCAAAAAAACATTTCCCTTAGGCCTAGGTACATCTTGAAAACTCATGGGCATAGTTCCAGGGGTGATCTATGGAACTCACAGAGAATTCCATCGTTCATTGTTACTGGGACAAACAGATTCCCATGAAAGAACATTTGATTCTAACTATCCTCTAACAATACTTCTGGAGCATCACCCAAGCCAACACGATCACACATCACATCATCCTCCGAGTCTCCCCACATGAATCATCCAATTGCCTCACCATGGAAGACTATACTATCATATAAAATAGATAACTTCTTTCAATGCCCTCCCCAGCATCATTGTACAAAGAAGCCAGCTCCTCCATTTCCTTCAATGAATCCTTGGATTCTCTAATTACCAAATTCTATGACTTCCTTCTAAAATAATCAGCAAAAACATTCACCAATCCCATGGACTAAGATATCTCAAATTTTTAGTCTAGGAGGAACTCCATCAACCTTTGTTGTCACAGGTTCGGGTATTACTAGAAAAAGTTAAACCTCAAGCTCGTGAGATCTATAAAGACCACAAAGAGTTATTTGACAAGGAAATGTAACCACAATATTAGCGCAAACATGATTTATAAAAGCTCTAGGTCATGGATGGAATAGTTAAATTCATGGGGATGTAACTAGCTAGACCCATAATAGATCGCTCCCTGTTGCTGCTTCATCACACTCCCCAAGCCTAGACTAGGAGTGTCACAAAACACCTCAAATAACACCATTTATTTTGAAACATGATCACTAGAGTTATGACCAGCTTCTCCTTCAGATAGTTGAAGTCTTCCCACCAATACATAGTCTATAGGAAGGCCTGGCCATTTCAGGTCAACACTGTCATTAGAGATGCAACTCAAGAGAAGTCTGGTAAAAACCTATAGTAGTAGCCATCCAGACCCACGAAACAATGATCCTCCACCACTTTATTGGGTGGTTTCCTAGAAACAACTACTCTGACCATTGACAGGTCCACTATTAATCCCTACTGGGACACCACGTGTTCATGTAAGTGAACCTATCATGTCTAGAACGTTAACTTGGAAAACATTCCATAGAGGTGGTGGTCTCATTGGACCTCTAAGACTATCCACAGATGCTCTGTATGCTCCCCATCAGATATTGAGTAGATCAAGATGTTGTTGTTGAACACAATGAAAAAATGGTTTGTGTAATCATGGACAACAATGTTCATGAGCCCCCTAAACACCAGTTATGGGTTTTTAATTCTGAATGACATGAACACGAAGTCAATGTCCCCATACCTAATGAGTAGTATTTTCCTTATTAAGGAAAGAATTAAATAATTGTTATTATAAAAGTTAAAATAAATATAATTTGAAAGTATTGATGACATCCACAAATTTTATTTGTCAATATGACATGTATGGATTGTATAAATTAGTTTGGTTCGAATTAATTAAGTTGTTAAGACTTTAACAATAATCAATTATTAAATATTGTTGAAATTTACATAAATTAGTTTTTAAAACAAGTATTATATTATTAATTGATATTTATTTCTAAAAACCTAATGTTCGGCCAAATGACTTATATCATGATAGTTGTATCATTAATGGACCACTTGGGGGTCTCTTGGATGTATATAGTATGCTTATTTACTATATAATATAAAAAATGCAAAGTGACATGGTAAATGTCAAACTAATTAACGAAGAGTTAAAACTAAAATATAAGGTTAATATAACGACCCAAACCTATCTAAAATCTAATGTTTGAAAATATTTAGACCCATACCCAACTTATACTTTTAATAATCCACTTTAGAGCCATTAGAAACCGAATATGAATTTATTATAAAATAATACTCTATGTTTTTCCTAAAGAGCCCTTCCCCCCCTTATAAAAGGAATCCACTTCTAACCAATTCTTCACTACATCAAAGCCTTTTGGATCGGCCAACCCCTACCCAAATATTCTCTCAACATCCCTCAACTCAACCTAGAGGCCTTAGTTTTATCATAAAGCCATCCTATGGAGCCCTTTTGATCGAATCAAAAGAAATTACCCGAAGAAGAGGTAATGATTTCACCACCCTCTTTCAAGTTCGTTTTTTCTTCAAATTCTTCTTTATTTGTTACTTCCATTATAAAGTAATAACTACAGTATCTTATATATACTGTGATGTTATTATAAATACTGTACAACCATATTCAGTATTATATCTATCTTTTGAATGACATGTCACCATACGTGTGTACATATGGCTTACCATCTCCACGTCGTGGTGTAATTGTTATTCAAAACATTATTATTTGGATTGGTTTAATAATGATCTGTAATTCATGTAAATAATAAATATAACATTATAATTATTCTTTATATATGATACACCATCAAATTATATATTATTTTAATATCAAAAGAATTATATTGTCGCTCGTGCGTACGTACGGACTACCGTCTCCACGAACGCGTTGAGATTCATTCCCCATCGTATACATTCAAGACTAATTTTCATTTGATGATTAAAAATAATTTTTAAGGACTTGGTATCATTATGGATATGAATAAGATACAACTTATCCATAACAAACATGGCTTATGTAGAAAAATATATAATATAATACGAGTAAGTTAACACCCGAAACGACGATAATACTAAGATATTATTAACAAAGCAATGTTAAAAGACCATATATGATATCATACTAATATATATGATTCTTGTATAATTTAATATAAATTATTTAACCATTATACAGGAGGTTAAACTACCCTCAACCAAGGAAAATTTCAAGGTAAGGGTTTATTTAACAATCTCTTCATTATCTGAGGTTGTTTATACGTAATTATCTACATGGACCTCTTTATCATCCACATCCACGTTTCTTAAAAATGTATTTTAAAACATTATTACTATTTCCTAACAATGGGTTAAAGTCAATTATACCCTTATGTGTTTTTAAAGGAATCTTTTTATCATTTTCCAAACAAGGTCCTTTTTATCCTTTTCAAAAAGATGAAGGTAATAATGTATTTTTTTTAACTTATACTGTGGATGCAGCTATTTTCCAACGTTGTAAAATCTTAGAAGCTTCCCATAAAATCATATAAGCATATTTTCAAAGTAAATGTTTTATTGTATATTTATGTGACTTTTAAATGATTAAAAAAAGATATATCTCTCTCAAATAGTTTTGATTTAATCCATGTCAACATCCTTTGATGGATTTTAAGCTTATTTGAAGTTGATTTATTATGATACAAAATTACATATTAGATTGAAGGTTTTGTGATATGTTTGAATGTGGATGTGTTATTTTTTATACCATTCATAGTTTATGGAGAATGTATTTACATTTTGAATTCTAGTTTTAATACAAATGTTTAAGTTATGTTTAAACCTATTCATATGAGTAATGCATTGGACTTAGCAAGTTACTGGTGGAGCCCGCTATACCTCCTCGATGCATCTATAGGTCTAATGAGACAAACTAGTGTCTTGGCATGAGGCCTTGACATAATCTTATGTGTAGTCTTGGTACGAGCCTTGGCTAATTGGTTATGATAGTCTAGAATTATGCATTCCATCATTATGAAAGTGGTTATTGATATTGCATGTGATTATTCGACTAGTAGAATATCCTTGTGAATAAGTAAATGGAATTATTTCATTTTATCTTAGCCTTATTATGCTTAAGTTTATGTTTAAAAGGATATTGTTTTAGTTGTACATTATCTTAAATGTTTATGTTTATTTATGAAAGTTTCCACTATATTGTTATCCTTATAGAGCATCTGAGATCACCCATTTCAATGTTTTATTTTTCTTAGGATGTGAAGAAGTATTTTTTGAATGACATGTAGGAATAGTATGATGGGATATGAAGACAAGATGTTGTTGTAGTTTTTTCACTTTATGATGTAATGTAAGACTTATGAATATAACTAGTGTTTCCAAGGCTACTAAACTAATCGGTCATTCGAGACTTGATCTTTTGTGATCATGAAAATGTTTTGTAATAATGCACCGACTCTGTGTAATGAGGTTCAGGGCATTACAGTTTACTTGGTGATGATCGAGTTAATAACCAATGCTACCTTTTCCAGGTTATTAACCCAAGGTTTATACATTCTAAAGCCACATCTAATTGTTTAATCCATACTGTACTTTTGTTTCATTAAAACAACTTACTCTAAACATTAAAGTTATTATACTATTTATTATGTTTATAATTATCCCTAATTCTTTAAATAAATACCATTAATACCATTCCATAAAAATAGCTAGAATATTCTCCGAGATCAGATATAGAAAACAATATATTTTATACACATTAACTCATTATTTATTACATAATTTAACACATAATAAAATCACAGACCACTGAATGGACCATATATTTAAATAATTAGATACATATAATCATAACTTAAAATATTAGATACAACAAAACTATATAAAAATCCTTCAAATGATTCTGAAATTCTATTATCCCTCTAAAACTATACTAGATTACCAAGGGATATAAATAAAAAAGGGGTAAACTGTAGATCACATACATTATATTCGATTGTTTTTTATTACCATTTTTAATAAATTTGGGAATCAATGAATAATTATATAAAAAAGTGTAATCCATATATTAATTATTTAGTTAATTCTATTCATTCCCACAATTTTACCAACTAGTTTATAAGAATAAAATTTAATTAATAAACACTAGTTCTTCATTAATGCTCAATGAGCTGTATCATGTACTATTTCAAACACAATATTTCTTTTTTTAAAAACTCATGGTGTTACATTTGGTGTTATTACTGAGAGGATCATCTGTTCAAGCATCTGTATCCGATTGTAGTATCTCAAAAATTATATCAAATCTTGGAAAATCACATACTAAATAATTTACAAAAACAAAATGGTGGTTCCATAATACATGGAGTATCCAATTTTTTTTATTAGGGTGATTCATATCAGAAAACTGAAATAACGAATCTATTCTCAAAGAGTAATAAAACTCTACTTTGATACTAATTAAATGTTTCCTTGGTAAAAATGATTTTTTCCATTTCTATAGTAACTAATTTTTTTATTATATTATAATGACACAAACCTGTGAACCAAAAAGTTCTAGGGATCGTGTAGATTCAATATATAAAGTCCTATTTCTTATTTCTATGATGATTTACCCATACACAAAACCACTTCACAAAAATTAATAACTCGTAATCTTATTCATAAATAGAAAAAGGAAAACATAAGAGGTTATGAGTGAAAATTATCAGTAAGGGAAAACATTACAGGTGACATTAAAATACCATAAGTAAGAATATATTGATAAAATGGTACGAGAATGTAATAAGAATGCATGGCCGCATTATAAAAGTGTTACACCCTACAAATCATAGATCCTAACCATGGATTAATGACATTCAATAATAATAAAAAGAATGAATAATATTACATTAAATTAAATTTGTTACAATGATCAATAAGTATAATATAATATGTATGTGGAATAAAAAAATTTATGTCTTAATATGCATAAGAATATGAAATCATAACATTTTAGATACAAAATCACAAAAATAATACCTCTATATCATGGAGTATACATTTATACTAGCATCCCCTAAAAACAAGGATCATGCATGTCACGACCCGCCCTCGGGGCCCGTGCCGTGACTACCCCAATCCCGCCTTCCATAGACCAGGGGCTGACGACTAGCACCAAAGGCGTAAAATCCCGATAACTGGGAAGGCATTGCCTTTATAAAAGAAAACAAGCACCACAGAGTACAAGCGGAATCAACACACTAATTACAAAAGAAATGCTGAAAAGTAAATGGGCCAGAATACAAACCCAAAAGAAAGTACGACTACAACTGAACAAGGTACAATAGCAAAAATTCAACAGCTGGAAGTAGGAAGCAGCTCCTGGGTCATCCTCCTTGGATCCTACCTGAAGGGTAGGTACAAATAGCCTCCTCCACGCTCTCATCCGTCAACCTCCTCTGTGAGTCGTCACGTCGTGTAGTCCACCTCTGGGTACTGACTCATCGTGTAGTCCACCACCGGGTACCGTCCAGTCCTCGAACACTCGTCCTCCGTCAGCACTACCCGTCGTCTGCAATCAACTCAACGAGGTGCGGGCATAGCCCGTGCAGGGGTGAGTATAATGATACTCAGTAAGGACCTCGAGACCCTCAAGGTCTAACTAAACCAACAAGGATAACCACAAAGAAGATCTCAACAAATAACCTCTACTTAGGTATATTCCCATACATATACCTAAGTTATCAAGTAACCCATCTCAATCATGAGGAAACACAAGGATTGTGAAATCAACGGATAACCACTACCCAGGTATATACCCATACATATACCTAAGTTATCAAGTGACCCATCTCAATCATGAGGTAAACACAAGGTCAAAAGTCTCAGCTCAAACCAGGATTTTCATTATCGAAACCGTAACTGCTGAAGAGCTCCGTCTCTGGAGTGTACAGTGGTCCTGTCACGACTCCGAGGTACTGCTCACTAACCTAAGACTGCTGAAGTACTCCTCCTGTCGAGTACCGTGGGTCAGCCACCCAGACATAGTAGTGCTTCCCGCCGAGGTATGTCACCCAAACCCAGTAGTGCACACCACCGAGTAGCCTGCTGAGGTACTCTTCGGACGAGTACCGCAGGTCTGCACTGTCCCACAGGTAGTGCTCCATCCTCCATGGGTCTGTACCTCAGAAAGTAGTGCTCCATCCACTAGGCTAGTCGACTCACTCCAAGTCGAGTCGGTCAAGCAGTCGTCAGGTCTCAGCCAGCTACATGGTCTCCGTACTCCGCACGCTCGTCACTGGGAGAGTCCGCTCCACGAGCTACAGGTCGATACTCCAAGTATCTCAAAGTCCCATGAAGAAGTATCTCAAGGGACCGCCCTGTCATAGGGGTCTCAACGCAACAAACGGCGCGTCAATCAGATGCGCGGTCTGTGAGTTATTAGCCTTTTCGTCCCAGGGGCCCGGTTGGTTTCGTGAGCAAACCAAACCCGGTCACATCTCAACTGTACCCCGAACTCTCATAGGGTATATTCATAGGGACCGTTTCTCAACGAGATCACCAACGCCGCTGACGAATCGTCAAACGGACGTTCTGTCAGAAAAGTACCAGCTTTTCCGTTCCAGGGGCCCGGTTGGATTTCGGTGCGATCCAACCCGGACACTATTCATCTGCATCCAAATCTCGGGCGAAGGATGCCAAAAGTTCCGTATCGTCAATAGAAACTCAACGCAACAGACGGCGCGTCAATCGGACGACTGTAGCTCAAAATATGAGCGTTTCCGCTCCGAGGGCCCGGTTGGTTTCATGTACGAACCAACCCGGCCAAACTCAAGTAATCTGAAACATTGAGTGTGATATACCGAAATGACCGTCTCGATCCAAGGATCACGTTTCCACTGACGGCGAGTCGTTTGGAGGCCCGTAGCCCAAGATAAGGGATTTTGAACAAAAGTGGTCCGAAACTGGGGGGTCAGGGCCCGGGCCGACCCGGCCCGACCCCCCTGTGTCGGCCGAACCGGGTCGACCCGGCCCGGGCGGCGACCCGCTCCGACGCCCTGGCCTGGCTCGGAAAATCCGGCCCAGTCCGGCGCGGCGGCGCGGGCCGGCACGATGGCACGGCCTGGGCACCGCATGTGTGCCACGCGCGGGGGGCAAAGCCCCCCCCCTTTGTGAAACCGTGGCCCCTTAATTGTGACCGCTTGAAGACCCGGCCCGGGGAATTAATTCCCCCGGTCTCCACTGCCCGGCCGGCCCGCACTGGCCGGCCGGTTCCGCCAGCAAGGACCGATGACGACCGATCCTTCCTTCGCCGCCACCGGCGGCCCGGTGCCGGCCGCCAGTCATCTTGCTTCGCTGCGGCCCGGAACCGGCCGCGGCCTATGCCGTCTGGCGCGATGCGACGACACCGCTCCCCTCCGCCGCGGCCCCGCTCCGGCCGCGACGCCTTCGACTTCCTTCGACGTGACGCGACGGCGTCGCGTTCTTGGATTTCTTTCCATGGCGCGGCGCGACGGCGCCGCGTAATACTTGCCGCAAGATACCTGCGTGGTGCGACGACACCACGCCTTCTCGTATCAACCTCAAGAAACCATCACGATAATAAATAAAAGGAGGAGGGTCGGCCGTGTTTGTGCGGTCCGACCCCTCGCATTATTCGATAAAAAAGGGTTTTAATCCACGATTATCACCAAGTTTGTATTCACGAACAATTAAATAAATAAACCCCTACCTCGTAATTGTCGTTCGTTGACGATCATGGAAAAAGGGCGGATATCGATTCCTCGATTGTCGTGTTCGTCACACACTCTCAATTCTCACGCTCATGCGTCGGAAGAAAGAAGGGTACTCGTCGTTGGTGGACGAGCGTTCGGAGGTGACGTCATCGTTGACGACGTTCTTCGCAGGCGACGTCTTCTCCTTTGACGCGGATGAAGGTCGTTGGAGATGTCCCAGGCGTCGCTTCCCTTTCCTTGCCTCGGTTGAAGAACGATGAAGAAGATGGCGTCGTCGTGCTTCAGTGGCGG
Organism: Viscum album; assembly: GCA_963277665.1. NCBI lineage: Eukaryota > Viridiplantae > Streptophyta > Magnoliopsida > Santalales > Viscaceae > Viscum > Viscum album. Next base: position 1,067,355,335 of record OY728121.1, on the reverse strand, counting down.
AAGAGACGTTCTTCGTGTTCTTCATCGTAGAGAAAGAAGGACTCAGGATTTCCTAAGCTTTTCTTCCAAGGCTCCCAATCCTACTTAACCAAGCAACCTAATAAAATAATCCCTCCCATTATTTTATTAACACATGCCAAGCTTTTCAAATTCCAAAATTCAAAAAACTTCATTAATTTAAAATGTGTTGGCATGCACTTAAGAGGGGGAGAAGTTCAAGAGTTAAAGGGAGATTAAATGGGGGGTTTAGAGGGGTTAGGAAAGTTAAGGAATTTGAAGAGGTGGGGAGGGGTTTGTGTGGACCCCACCCTTTCAAATATCCACACATGGGATGTTGGATGGATGTGGGCCCACCACTAACTTCCCATGGGAGAAGTTAACAACTTAACATGAAATAAAATTGATTTAACAATTTTATTTACTTTGTTTAATTAAACCTAAAAAAATAACTTCTTCTCCCGCACAAATGCAACTACGGTAAAAGTTCCCTTAAGCGATTACCGGCGTTGCGAGTTCATCGGTGCAATCGGATTTCAATTCCGAGCACCGGTTCAAAAGATAGAAATTCCCGCTCGCTCGTTCACTGAACGTACCCGAGCCAAACTTCGGAAATTAATTCCAGGCACACCGGGCCTCAGAATCAGGCGCTGTCAGAAACCGCGTTCTTGTAAAATTCCAAAGAAAATTAACAAAAAAATTTCTTTGAAGTTTCCGGGTCTTTACATTACTCCCACCTCAGGGCTTTACGTCCCCGTAAAGCTTCAACACAAACTAGGGTCACAAAAGCGATACAGAGCACGCATCTGAGCCTTCCTCTCCCATGTGCTTAGCTGGAGGTTCCGTACTGCCAAAGAAAGTGCACCCGAGGAATCAATCGTCCTCGTAGGATCTGATCCTGTCGATCCTCGATCCCCACTGGAACCTCCGTGAAAGACACCCCATCGCCATCGTCCATCTCCTCATGGTCGATGATATGCGAAGGGTCAAGCACGTATCTCCTCAGTTGAGATACATGGAAGTCATCGTGCACCTGGTGCAACTGCGGTGAATGGGTCATGCGGTAAACCACCCCGCCTACCCAGCTGAGGACCTAAGAAGGTCCGCTGAACCTCGGAGATAACTTGTCGCCTTGGCCACATCTCCGTAAACCTCGTCGAGTTGAGACCCGTATAAGGACGTGATCATCATCCTCGAATTCCAAAGGTCTCCCTTTTCTGTTAGAACTGGAACTCGAAAGGCTGCTGCCACGAGGGTATGGTTGACTGACTCAAGAGTGGTCGTTCGCACCCTCCTGTGAAAGAGTTTATTCCGTGTTGCCTGGGGTTTCCTTTTCGCCGACCAAGGAAAACCCATCCCGACATTTTCCTAAAACCGTCAATTTGAGTATGAACAGTTATTGCCCATTCCATACTCAAACTAACGTCGTAAGGCCTCGATGCTGTCACCAAGAGATTCCAACCGGAACTCTCGCCTCGAGGGTCTGACCACACCGTCGGCGTAAGTGTGATTATCGATTCTCTTCCCAAGGTATCTCCAGAAGTGAGGGTCAAGTCCACGGCTTACCGGAAACTCTAGGTCTGGAACAAGATTTTTGAAAGCAAGGAATGATTCTCATCGACGTCCGTTACTACAGCAGCTAGTAGTGGACACCGACTGTCCCTTGAATCATTTCTAGAGCCGTTGGGTCACACTCCTTGACCGCATGCAACCGCACTCTTCCTCCGCCCTCCAGCTTCCTGAGCCTGGAAGGAATAACTAAGGCGGGTGGCTATACAATGTTAGGATGTACACCACCTCATGCTGCTCTCCTAGATCTACCTCCATGTCTGCTGCATCGTAGACTCATCTCTCTTTTAAGCTTCCTCTTCTTTAACACGCCCGAGACTCTAAGACTGGCACCGGTTTCCTGTTTCTTACTGCACTGTGAAGTCTTCATCCTCTCTTGGATGTCCTGGACCTCCTTTAGTCTCACAAGAGCTACTATGATTTCTTCTTTGCCGATAAGAGAAACCCGGTCTCATCCCCTGAATGAACCACATTCGTTGCCTAATACAGTCAATCCTGGCATGAATGATGTATTCATGCCATGGATGACTTCGTAAGGCCTCGACGTAACTACTAAGAGATCCAACTATCACTCTCGCCTCCAAGGGTCGAGTCACACTATCGGCATCAGTGTGAGGTCACTGGGTCCCCTCTAGTAGAAATCTCGAAAGTGAGGGTCAAGTCAACAGTTTTAACCAGGACCACTCAGTATCAACCAAACAAAAAGGACAGGAAATCAAACAAAGATAAATGTCTTTTTATTATTGCAGCTCATAGTACAAGGACACGAATACAAAAGCAACATGGAACTAGAAGTAAAAAGGACGTATCCACTAGTTCCTCTCCTACCCACCTGCTCTCGGAGCTCTACTGCCTTGTCCACTGCTCGGCTGTTGCTCAAGAACCAGCCGCTGCTTCTGCCTCGGTGGCTCCTCCAACACCCGCTGATCAACCGTACGAGGATTCGAACAGTCACGTGCCAGGTGACCCTTTCCACCGCATGAGTAACACAACCTACTTCTGGCATGCCTAGCTCTGTTCCCACCTCGGGTGCCCTGCACCACCGGTCCTAAGACCCGAGATCGTCTAACTGCTAGTCTGGTACTCCTGGACCTCTGCATCATCTGTCTACTTCCCACAGATGACTCGGCTACTGATCGAAAAACATGCGGCAAAGGCATAAGCTCCTGTACACGCTCGGGGTGTAGAGCTACTGGCACAAACTCCCCCCTGAAGAAGGTCTCGAAGTCTTACCAAGCGAAGTTCATCCCATCACAAAACTGAAACAAGTGGCTCCACCACCTGCCTGCTGCTGCTTGAAGGAGGCCGGTAGCAAAGATCACCATGAAGTCTATCGGCGTCACCACTAGCCTGAAGACACTCACCACAGCCTCCAGCCAAACCTCAGCCGCCTGCGGGTCCGTATCTCCCCGGAACCTGGGTGGCCTCTGGCGCTGGAACTCGTGCAGCGCACTCAAGCGTCGTGCATCACCTACTACTGGGGCTGGTGGCATCGGTGGCCCAACGGGTAGCAGTACCGCTGGTGCCTCTGCTGGTTCCTCAAATGCAAGAGGGCCCTGTACCGAAGCCTCGTCGCTCGACAGGATGTCAGCACGCACATCCCTCTGGGCTCTAGCTGGTCGTCCGTGAAAAGTCATCCTGAAAGAAACATCGTGACATGGTCAAACGTTTAAACCTGGTGAGCTGACCTGGTTTGAGCTGTTTTAAGGTAAAACCTTTGAAAACACACACGCAATCAGTGTTTTCGTGCACAATGTCAGAAATCAGTTGTCAGGGTCCTGGTGTATAGATACGTCGGCCGCCTGCACCAACACTGGACTCCCGGAACTGAAGACCACACTCGGTACCCTTAACACTATTGCTCACAGAAAGAAAATATCAGAGTTATAAGTTCCGCGGTAGAACCGACTCCTCTGATACCAATTTGTCACAACCCGCCCTCGGGGCCCGTGCCATGACTACCCCAAGCCCGCCTTCCATAGGACAGGGGCTGGCGACTAGCACCAAAGGAGTAAAATCCCGATAACTGGGAAGGCATTGCCTTTATAAAAGAAAACAAGCACCACAGAGTACAAGAGGAAGCAAAACACTAAGTACAAAAGAAATGCTGGCAAGTAAATGGGCCAGAATACAAACCCAAAAGAAATTATGACTACAACTGAACAAGGTACAATAGCAAAAAGACAACAGCTGGAAGTAGGAAGCAGCTCCTGGATCGTCCTCCTCGGATCCTACCTGAAGGGTAGGTACAGATAGCCTCCTCCACGTTCTCGTCCGTCAACCTCCTCTGTGAGTTGTCACGTCGTGTAGTCCGCCTCTGGGTACTAACTCGTCGTGTAGTCCACCTCCGGGTACCGTCCAGTCCTTGAACACTCAACCTCCGTCAGCACTGCCCGTCGTCTGCAATCAACACAACAAGGTGCGGGCATAGCCCATGCAGGGGTGAGTATAACGATACTCAGTAGGGACCCGAGACCCTCAAGGTCTCACTAAACCAACATGGATAACCACAAAGAAGATCTCAACAGATAACCTCTACTTAGGTATATGCCCATACATATACCTAAGTTATCAAGTAACCCATCTCAATCATGAGGAAACACAAGGATTGTGAAATCAACGGATAACCACTACCCAGATACATGCCCATACATATACCTAAGTTATCAAGTGACCCATCTCAATCATGAGGTAAACACAAGGTCAAAAGTCTCAGCTCAAACCAGGATTTTCATTATCGAAACTGTAACTGCTGAAGAGCTCCATCTATGGAGTGTACAGTGGACATGTCACGACTCCGAGGTACTGCTCAGTAACCTAAGACTGCTGAAGTACTCCTCCTGTCGAGTACCGCGGGTCAGCCACCCAGACAAATTAGTGATTCCCGCCGAGGTATGTCACCCAAACACAGTAGTGCACGCCCCCTAGTAGCCTGCTGAGGTACTCTCCGGACGAGTACCGCGGGTCTGCACTGTCGCACAGGCAGTGCTCCGTCCGTCATGGGTCTGCACCTCAGAAAGTATTGCTCCGTCCACTGGGCTAATCGACTCACTCCAAGTCGAGTCAGTCAAGAAGTCGTCAGGTCTCAGCCAGCTACACGGTCTCCGTACTCCGCATGCTCATCACTGGGAGGGTCCACTCCACGAGCTACAGGTCGATACTCCATGTATCTCAATTTCCTACGAAGAATTATCTCAAAGGACCGCCTCATCATAGGGGTCTCAACGCAATAGACGATGAGTCAATCGGACGCCCGGTCTGTGAGTTATTAGCCTTTTCGTCCCAGGGGCCCGGTTGGTTTCGTGAGAAAACCAAACCCGGCCGCATCTCAACTGTACCCTGAACTCTCATAGGGTATATTCATAGGGACCGTTTCTCAACTAGATCACCAAAGCCGCTGACGAATCATCAAACGGACATTCTGTCAGAAAAGTATCAGCTTTTCCGTTCGAGGGGCCCGGTTGGATTTCGGAGTGATCCAACCCGGAAACTATTCATATGCATCCAAATCTCATGCGGAGGATGCCAAAAGTTCTGTATCGTCAACAGGAACTCAACGAAACAGACGACGCATCAATCAGACGTTTGTAGCTCAAAATATGAGCGTTTCCACTCTGAGGGCCCAGTTGGTTTCGTGTACGAACCAACTCGGCCGAACTCAATTAATCTGAAACCTTGAGTACGATATACTGAAACGACCATCTCGATCCAAGGATCGCATTTCCACTGACGGTGAGTCGTTTGGAGGCCCGTAGCCCATGATACGGGCTTTTGAACGAAATTGGTCTGAAACTGGGGGGTCTGGGCCCGGGCCGACCCGGCCCGACCCCCCCTGGGTCGGCCGAACCGGGGCGACCCGGCCCGGGTGGAGACCCGGACCGGCCGGCGGCACGGGCCGGCGCAGCGGCGCGGTCCGGCACGGTAGGGAGGGACGGTGCGGCGGGGCGGTCCGGCGCGGCGGCACGGTCCGGTGCGGGACGGCACGGCGGCGTGGCCTGGGTGCCGCATGTGTGCCGCGCGCGGGGGGAAAAGCCCCCCCCCCCCCTTTGTGAAACCGCGACCCCTTAATTGGGGATGCTTGAAGACCTGGCTGGGGGAATTAATTCCCCCGATCTCCACTGCCCGGCTGGCCCGCACTGGCCGGCCGGTTCCGCCAGCAAGGACCGGCGATGTCCGGTCCTTCCTTCGCAGACACCGGCGGCCCGGTGCCGGCCGCCGGTCATTTTGCTCCGCCGCGGCCCGGAACCGGCCGCGGCCTATACCGTCTGGTGCGATGCGACGGCACCACTCCCCTCCACCGTGGCTCTACTCCGGTCGCGGCGCCTTCGACTTCCTTCGACGTGACGCGACGACGTCGCGTTCTTGGATTTCTTTCCACGGCGCGGCGCGACGGCACCGCACAATACATTCCGCAAGATACCCGCGTGGTGCGACGACACCACGCCTTCTCGTATCAACCTCAAGAAACCATGACGATAATAAAAAAAGGAGTACGGTCGGCCGTGTTTGTGCGGTCCGACCCCCTCGCGTTATTCGATAACAAAAAGGGTTTTAATCCACGATTATCACCAAGTTTGTATTCACGAACAATTAAATAAATAAACCTCTACCTCGTAATTGTCGTTCGTTGACGATCTTGAAAAAAGGGAGGATATCGATTCCTCGATTGTCGTGTTCGTCACACACTTTCAATTCTCACGCTCATGCATCGGAAGAAAGAAGGGTACTCGTCGTTGGTGGACGAGCGTTCGGAGGTGACGTCGTCGTTGACGACGTTCTTCGCAGGCGACGTCTTCTCCTTTGACGCGGATGAAGGTCGTTGGAGATTTCACGGGCGTCGCTTCCCTTTCCTTGCCTCAGTTAAAGAACGATGAAGAAGATGTCGTCGTCGTGCTTAAGTGGCGGAAGAGAAGTTCTTCGTGTTCTTCGTCGTAGAGAAAGAAGGACTCAGGATTTCCTAAGCTTTTCTTCCAAGGCCCCCAATCCTACTTAACCAAGAAACCTAATAAAATAATCCCTCCCATTATTTTATTAACACATGCCATGCTTTTCAAATTCCAAAATTCAAATAACTTCATAAATTTGAAATGTGTTGGCATGCACATAAGAGGGGGAGAAGTTCAAGAGTTAAAGGGAGATTAAATGGGGGGTTTAGAGGGGTTAGGAAAGTTAAGGAATTTGAAGAGGTGGGGAGGGGTTCGGGTTAGCCCCACCCTTTCAAATATCCACACATGGAATGTTGGATGGATGTGGGCCCACCACCAACTTCCCATGGGAGAATTTAACAACTTAACATGAAATAAAATTGATTTAACAATTTTATTCACTTTGTTTAATTAAACCCCAAAAATTAACTTCTTCTCCCACACAGACGCTACTACGGTAAAGGTTCCTTTAAGAGATTACCGGCGTTGCGAGTTCATCGGTGCAATTGGATTTCAATTCCGAGCACCGGTTCAAAAGATAGAAATTCCTGCTCGCTCGTTCACTGAACGTACCCGAGCCAAACTTCGGAAATTAATTCCGGACACACCGGGCCTTGGAATTAGGCGCCGTCAGAAACTGCGTTCTTGTAAAATTCCAAAAAAAATTAAGAAAAAAATTTCCTTGAAATTTCCGGGTCTTTACAATGCATCACTAAAATAATCACATGGAATAATGGATCATGTATCACTGCAATAACACTTATTAATCTCATGCGATATAAAACATTATAAAACATATTTATGTTTTATAAAAAATCCATATGTCACATTTATAAAACAACATATATGTATGCTATAAGAGAATTAAAGGATTCATAGTTCCGATAAATAATTAAATTAAAATATTGAAAAGTTATTTTTTATTGAATAATTCCACATTGTGTAATAAATATTTATCTATAAAATCAATATATATGAAACAATAAGAATATATCTTTTATGAGTTAATATATTTTAACATAGAAGAAGGAGACATCAAATGAAAATGAGTTTCATAAAACTTCAAAATTATATCATTAAAAATTACTTCAAGAATATAATAAAACGATAAAAAATATTATTACCCAAACATGATTATATAATAACTAAAAATAAAGGGTGATTACTAAAGCATAAAACAATTTGATAAAAATACATTTGAGATAGGGAAGAAAATTAAAGCAATACTATAAAACAAAATTGTTTAAAACATTTATAATTTATTGAAAATCAAGAGTTCTATGTCATTATTTATATATATTAATAATGTTTCAATAATATTTTTTAAAAATTATTTTAAAAAATTTATATCAAAAAAAATTTCTATGAATTTATATGAAAATGTGTGTTTTATGATAAAATATATGAACGTGAGATGAAAACAATCATTAATATTTATAAAAAACTTTTATTGAAATCCACATGAGAACATGTGAAGGATAATTTTATTTTCATAAGATAATAAAAATGAGGACTCTTAATAATAATAATTGAGTACATTAGCGGGATAAAAACATGAACATGAAAGAAAATGATTCATTTAAAATGTTAGGAAATAATATTTAGAAGGATAATTTTTTTAAATTTACATACCACTAAAGAATAGTTTTACATAACACATTAATTAACAATATTATTAGTAGGACATATATAAACACAATATAAATTTTGAATAATATAACAAAAATTTATGAATGAAGTTCATTATGACGGATTTTTTATTTCTGTTGAAACAAATTATGTTAACTAAAATCCTCAATGATTTTTCATCATTAAAATTAAATCTCTATAAAGGATGTAATTTCAAATGAATTTTCAAATATCTTGAAATATTATAAAATCATGATATATGGAATAAAAGGGGTATTAGGTACACTATATACATGAAAACATGTATTATATAATAAATATATAAAAATGTAAATAAATTGAGTCGAATAACCATTTTGATTTTCTAACTTTTGAATCATAAGACACTATAGGTAAGACCATGAAATGAGATTATAAAAAACAAAATTTCTCAATATTAATGATTAAATAACTCTAATGGAATATAAAACCGCAATGTAAATGAATCAAGTGGTGAAAATGTCATATGACTCAATAACATGAAAATGAGATGGAAAAAATATTAAATTTTTTAATTTTTTGTTTAAAAAATCTATAGAAGTTTTAAAATATATATGGTTTGAAAATAACCTGAATAAATTTATATTATTTTTATAAATTAAATTAATGGGGTAGTATATACACTATTTATAATAGAAATTTTTTCATAACATTAATGCATGTCTCAATGAATGAAAATTGAGGCAAAAATCCCTTAATATATAATATTTCTTACTAAAAACTCCTCTGAAATTATGTAAAATAAAGATAATTATACGTATTAATTATTTTTAAAATTGATTTATATATATATTTTTTATTCAATTTATTCATATGATTTTTTATATATATTTTTCATTTATAGTTTGTTTTTCATATTTAGGGGTCGGCACAATCAATTATTTATTTTTTACCTTTTTGTGGTGATAATATTTTTTGTCACATTGTGTTCCAAATTTTACCATTACGATATGATTGGATATAGAATAATTATTATTTTTTTCAATTATTCAGGATGTCTCATTATCATTATATGAATGATATTAATATGGCTAGTGAAAACAAAATCAAGATTAACATGTGTCAGCCTATTTAATAGTGGATGTGGATGAATAATAAGTATAGTTATACCACTAATACAATGAAATTAAGGAATAATAATTATATAAATTCAGTATATTTTTTGGTTATAAAATATTTTGAAGAGAATACAAAAGAAGAAAAAGGTAAGACGTGGTTATTTACTCATGTTGAGGGCTTGATATTTTTTAGGGAACTCACCTTACAAATAATGACCATAGGATTATTAATTGAGGCCAAAAGATAATGAATGTTGGAATTAATTATAGTAATAAAATATTTTCTGTTATTTCGGAATAAATATGACGGTATAGGTGTTCCGTGATGTGGTAGAAGTGACCCCATTTATAATTAATGGTAAGTGTATTTTTTAGAAGTACCCAATATATTATGCCCACATTCTGTGGTCATGTTCATATAAAGGGGGTATGCTTGTAGATAACGAGATATTCAATTGGAATGAACCTAAAATTGTCATTTGAAAATATGTTCATTCATGTTTTGGTTACATTCCACTTGATAAAAAAAATTCTAGTTATAAAAAATTTGTTATTTTTTTTGATTAATATGTAATTTTAACGACCAAAATTAAAATAGATATTATTAAATATTCTTAACATACTGAATTAATATCTGAAAATCAGTTTAACATAAAAAATTATTATGGTGTGAAAATAAATTTTAATATAAATGCACATAATGCACATTATGTTTTTTTACAAAAATAATATTTTAATACTTGAAATTTCCGTGAAATGCATTGATATCATAATTGTTAATTTTCATTAAAAAATTTGATTAAAATAAGAAATAATTAATTTTTAGGATTTAAAAAAAATCAACATAAGTTATAAAAAAAATACAGAATACAATTTTTATTATAATAAATTTGTTATTTTGTTTTAAAAGTTTGAATACATGATTTTTTAATAGTAGGATAATTTTTTTAAATGAATTAAATTATTTTATAATTATATATTGTATTTAACTGAGGTTTTTATATTATTATATTTATTTCTTAACTAATTATGATCTTATAAGAGTTCAAATTTACATAAAACACGTTTTTTAATAATCACCAAAAACCATCAAAATTTATAAAAAATATAAAAAAACAATACTAATACATTTATTATAAATGAAAATAAATAAATAATATAAGATTTTTTATTTCAATTTCTAATATTCTAAAATCATTTTTTCCAAATTAATACTTCAAGGTGTTAAAAAAATCATTAGAAAAAACATATTTTCTCTATAATTAAAATTTATTCTTGTTTTATGAAAACAAATATATATTGAATGAAGATTTATTTATTTACCTATATATATTAAATTGAAATCCAAAAAATTATATAAATTTCATTCAATATGAGAATATATAATTTAGAAAAAAATATATATCATAAATGTAAAATATATTTTCTATAGATTTGACCAATTAAATTGAATCAATTGATAATAATTACATGTTTTTATCTCTATATATGGTATTTTCAAGAATCTCTTATGAACTATAATATGATCTCAGGGTAAGATAGCTAGTAGTGTATCTCATAGGTTGATATTCTAATATCATGGAATTAATATTGATTTTGACATGTTTAAAATATTTCTATAAATGATCTCATTAAATCTAAATCTAATGAAGTTGAGAATGGGTTTGCTCTAGGGTAATCCCAAGTGATGTAACCACTTTTCCAATTTCATAAAAATGAGGTTTTTATCGATCTGTTATACTTTGTGATTCCATAATAAAACATTGTCAAATAAATATTATAATATGTTTACACCCTTTATACCAATCAATTTGTTGACTATGTTATGAGTGGACATATTATATTATATTTACATAATTGTATTTTCTTTTCATTTTATATTGATTTAGTCTGTGATAAATGATATCTACAATATTATATAATTAAGAGGGAAATGTTTACAATAAAATATCATGTTAATATCATTCTCTATATTTTCACCCTATGAAATGTTATTTAGTGATTCGGTATAGAGTTAAATCAAGAATTAAGACAATTAGATACGTTAAGGGATAACATGTTGTTCTCATATGATTATGGGGTCATGTACTATTATTTTATTGACTATAAATTTGATATATACCTCAATTTATTTCTTCAACCACAACCATATGTCTATAATGCTTCTTCCTATCACCGATTATGTTATATATGAATCCCTATATGAAAAAACATGTGATAAATTATATGGGCCTAACCACCTAAAATGATACTTACCGAGAATCAACTTTTGTTATTAGTTAAAGAGATGTTCATTGTCTCTCTTATAAAACTCCCACTTCAAGATCATCTTTTCATGGGTATCTTTTTATTAATAGTTATAGTTCCTTGAGATGTAATATAATGATAATATTATCTCCTCGATATATTGTAGTTGTGACAACCTTTTTTTCCTTTTTGGTATACATCCATGTTAAAAATATATATTTACCAAAATGAAAAATTCATGACCACTATGGGATGTTGATAGGACTTACCCAGGGCAATCCGTTATAGGGACATAATGATGAGTGTGTTGTGTACTATCATAAACAACCAAACATTTCCATATATTTTCATGAAATTGTCCTTTCTATTTGAAATAATAGTTCTTTAAAATAAATCATAATTAATATCCATATTAAATATTAGGTGTTTCTATTTGTTTATGGGCAATAATGAGTTAATGATTTTTTTCATATAAAAATAAAAAAGTAGGGATATAATGTTCTATTTTAAATAGTGTGACCCTTGATAATAGAAGATAGACATTAGTATTCTCACACTATATTTTATATAATCCCTGATAAATTTCAAAAAAAATATAATAATCAATCCTACATAAGTAGACATCAATAATATTAAATCATTATGATCAGAAAAATAATATTAATTTTTCATAAAAATAACGTGACCCATATAATCATTTATATTTTTATTTAAAATTTCACAGATATATATGGGATATTCTGGTGTCTCAAATATCCAGGAAATTTTATAAATGTGTCAACATATTGACAGTGGATAAAAAACTCATATGTATCCAGGATATGCTAAGACAAAATAATCTAGAGTCTAAAACTATAATAGTATTATTATTGTGTCCAATGTTTCAACCATAAGAAATTTTACTACATAAATGAAAAAAAATCAAACTCAAGGTCAATATAACAACTCTAAATATCCCATGGTTTAAAAAAATTATTTTAATGTATGTTTAATTTCAACTGTAACATTATTTATAAGAAACACTAGGTTTAAAAAAACCTTGAAAGAAAGAATACATTGTATTGTAATAATTTTCCCAAATATTTTAGATCGAATGGTTTTAATTAGACTAACGATTTATGAAATATATTTTTAGTTATTGAATAACAGTTAATATATTTATTATTAGTTTGATATAAATAATGAGATAATTAGTTAATGTTAAAAGGATATATTTTTTATAAAATAGTATTTATATGAGAAGTACAATTATATGTTAATAAATAAAATTTTTTACTAATTTTTAATGATATAATTGAAATTTTAGATTAAATTCTCAATCAAAATTTTTTAAATTTATTATGATCTGGTTACTAGGAAAGTAATATGAGTAAAAAAATTATTATTTGAAAATTCAAGTTTCTACATATTTTTGTTGTTGCGTTTTGCAGGATTATTTTAAATTTATGTTTAGAAAAAAATAGAGGCTTAATTTTACATAATGGATTCAAAATTTAAAATCATGAACTCTTTATTTCTTTATATTTGGAAAAAAATTTCTCAATTAATGACAACAATAATTAAAATATCATTACTCAGAAAAATGTCATAATGGTTATATGGGTTGAAATTGAAGAGTTTGGAATTAAAAAAACATAAAAAATTGTATAAATACTATTCATTTAATAGATTTAGACCCTATATGTCTATAAAATATCTATCCAGTAGAAATTTTTTGTGAGTTTATATTATTTTATTTTTTCTAATAATGACATGTGTCCCAATACCATCACTTATAAAAGGTTTCCCCATACCATCACTTTATTAAACCTATATGATCTACTTGGATCTAGAAAATCCAACTGTAATATCATCTAAAATTCAACACACATGTTCAAGGGGTTTTATTCTTCTTTAATGACAATCCCATATTCCCTTATAGTTATATCCGTAGAGTTTTCAAAATGATGTAATCATCTTAATTCTAAGAATTTTATATTTCCTCTTATATATCCCCCAAAATACTGATCCATATTAATGGGATAAAATCCATATCATTATAATGATAAAGTATTTATTAATAAATTTACTTTTATATAATTACCGTTTAATTTAATTGTAAATGGAAATTTCAGCTTGCGTATGTATTAGCTACCATCTCTATGCTTCATATATTTTATTTTTTTAGAATATGATTTCGCGTATGGTTATAAGAATGAATTTAAAAAACTAATATATTAATAATATAATTAATATAAAGAATGACTATTTATTTTATATTTTCTATCACTTCTATTTATTCAAAAAAATTAGTCATTGTCAATGCGAATTTCTGGACTTATACATCCCTCAATCATGAGAAATAATTTATTAATACCTCAAGGAATGGTTGGTTATAAAACAATTCATCCTTTATAAAGGTGACAGATAGTTCATACATAAAATTCTAGAGTTCATGAAATTATGAACCACATTCATGGACCAAAATCCTGATACGAAACATTAAAGTTAAAACTTAACAATTAAAAACCTTTGATTGATTCTGTCCTTGAATTTATTTCAAACATGATATAGGTTGATAAATGAATTTTAACAATCAATATTAATATTAGTATGTTTTCCTATGTATTAATAAAACTCCATAATCATTATATAATATATTAGAGTGATTATAACTGAACAAAATCTATATTAGGGGGTTTCATCTGAATTATCCATTATTAAGGCATGATTAATTGAGATAACCAATTTCCCATTATGATGGTGTACCTACTACACCATTAATTTATCACATCAAAATTTAAAGGTTATCCAAATTATATCCACCGTTGTTTATGACGACCATTACCTTATACATTGAGTAGTATAATACCTTATATGTTAGTGTTTTATTTTACACTCAGATTTAATTTCAAGATTTTTATATTCAAACATAATTTAGGGAATTTATTTATTTATATATGAAAAAAATAAATATTTTTCTATAATTTTTATTTCATTATTATAATATTTTATTTATCATTTCCCATGTTTTTTTCAATAGATTATAATGAATTCACTAGAATGTTATACATTCCTCATCGCTTTTTATGGAAAATAATCTATCTACCATATATACATGTTCTTTTTATTATATTACGAATGCTCATGTCTATATTTCAATGATGTATTATGTTAATTTTCAATAATTGTTATGTTTTTTTACAATGGTTTATATAATAATATTTATATCATTTACCATATGTTATTTATTGATATTAATTACAATGTGGGGAAAATTTTATTTTATAGTTTCCAACCAATCACATTTTCCATAGTTATGTAATTTAATCATTATAATCCTTCTATTGTAATATTCCTTTTATTTAGAAATAAAATAATTTTCACATGGAACATGTAATTTTTTTTTGTTTTAAATGTCATAAAAAATGAATATTTCCTCATGAGTTTCAATGAAATTTTCTATTGTTCATATGAAGGTATTGTCACTATTATTTAACATAATTTAATGATTTTTATGATTCACTAATGATATGATGTAATTATTCCATCCACATTATTTATTTATATATATTATGATTATGTTTTATTAAATTTTTCCAAAAACCCATATTTTCAATGGTTTAATTTCTTTTTTCTAACATTAAATTTTTTTTATATATTTTATAACATTTATGAATGGTTCTTAATTATGTGATGGGTTGGAAAAAAATATATCTCTCTAATTTACTGAGTGAATAATTATATATCACGATATAATATGTAATGAAATGGGGATTAATCCTAACAAACTAAGGGACTGTGTTCACCGTTGATTTACATCGAATATTGGGTGCATCCAATACATAATGGGACTATTTAAATTATGTGATGGCTTCCTCAATAGAATGAATTCACAATGATAATTATTTTATATGCTTATATTTTTTCCAATCATTATTATCATACAATTTTTATTATTCATATGATAATATATCATGGCGCATGAAAAATTATCTATGTTCATCAAATAAACAATAAATTATTATAGGATTAATGAGTTATGATATATGATGGCTATGATCCTGTTATGAAATATTCGTTCATCTTTATTATTTTATCATACGATTATTATCATGTATATTTACTTATTAACTTCAATTATTATACCTATAATTACCCATACTAAAAATCTAATCTCATCCATTTCCAATTTTTCTTTTTTTCATGGATTGGATGAAAGGTATAAAGTTTGATGATCTTAGAAATGTATTATATGTGAAATATTTTATTTTATAGGATAAATATTTTTCACAAATAACATGGGTTTTTATACAGTCCCCCCAAAAAAACAAAACCATCAATATTATCACACATTTAATATTATGAAATGCAATTTACATACATATAAAATGATGTATTATATATATAAGTATTTTATGGGATACCTCATTTGGTATCAGGGCAGGGTTTAGTTTTTTCGTTGATTAGGTTATGAAGAATATCATGGAAAAACCAAAGCAACAAGGGTTAACAAAATAATATATATGATAAATCATATTTGTAATAGGTTAATGAGAATGTTTTTTGAATTACGAAATCTCTGTATTTATTTTTATTATCATATGACAACCTAATCTAATTATTATGGATCCATATTTATGTTAACCATATTTCTTATAGAAAATGGCTTCATTCAGAAATAATCTTATTAGCAATGAATGTAATATAAAATTAAATGATTATAATCCCTGGTAGCAAAATGGTTTATCATAGTAAACAAAATATATTTTTACTATAATCACTTTTATATAATAATAAATTAATTATAATAAGCAAAAAGTTGATATTTTGAATACAATACTAAGGAATAATCATTATATTCACTCATTTTTGTAACGACATATAGCATCCATATTTGGGTCATTTGATCCCCTCATATTCAAGTAGTTGTTCATTATAATTTAGAAGATATTATATATTTTCATGTTCATATAGATTAAGTATTTTTCTTGATATATATCATTTAAATAATAAAGCAGATCAACTGTGTAACTGATCAAGAAAAAAGGTTAGGAGAAGAACTCAACAAATGTGATGGAATGAGTTTACAAAGATATTTTTTAAAAATTGTTTCCCCTTACTCATCGGTATAAGATGAAAAGAGGTAATTTAAAGATCTATATCAAGAGGATGATAAATCCATTATTTATTAGGGGATATAAATTAAAATAAATTCATGAATAGTATCTTTCTTTATCATATACCCTAATAAATTAAATGATAACTTATTTATCATAATGGAACTAGGTTTCTCAAATGTGTTGTCCAACATATTTGTACCTAGTAATTAATAATATGATATTCTATTAAGGTAGAAATATATATCTTAAAATCTCATTATTTATATGAATTTGGTGACTAGAAGATACTGATAGAGATAAAAACTAAATTATAATAATTAAACCAAAGGAGGAAAGAAAATAAACATTTATAGAGAGAAAAAATTATTAAGTAAGCATTGGGGAATTATTCCAAATGTTATACATAAATGTTTGACATTTGGTAGAGAGGTCCTTCTAGTTTAAAAACACAAGATAGTTATAATAAATATGATTAATGAAATAAATATATAAAAACAATACCAAATGTTCCAACCACACTCCTTTACATCAATGAAAATATGTACTTATATTATTATGGTGTACGCATGAATCCAAGGTATGATGATGAAAATATTTATTTGTAACATTCAAATACAATGGAGAAGATAAATTCTATTTTTTTTAAAACTACTGAGGTGTAACATGAGAATCAATTTGGTGAAGGTATACATTTTAACTACTCTATAACTATTTATTTATATTTTATGCTACTTCAAAACAGACACCATAATATTTGGAGAATTCTCAACGGGTATCACATTACCACCTCAATGGTTTCATATTGATATATAACTAAAATACACTAATAGAAAAATTATTGTGCATCATGTTTCATAAAAAACACTTCTTTTTGATTATGTGAATGTGCTTCACACATATATTATTAATATCAATATATTTGAATATTTTGTGATTTATTAATATATTTTACTTATAAACATAGATCCCATATCATCTATCAAAGAAGTAATGTGGTATTTGAAATTTCAAATCAACCTATGACCATTTACCCCTTTGAATAAAAATCTGAACTCTCTATTGAAATTAAATGTTTTTATTTGTTATGTTACCTATTCATTGGAGGTATTTATATCAAATGTTTTGGGAATAGATTAGAATTATTTATATACATATTATTTATGAGGTTGGTATTGTATTTGATTGGAATTTCTAGTTTCTACCATGCATCATGATGTCTAGTTTTAAATGAAAATAAAACCATTTAATACACCTATTTTAAAGTTTCCTTATATACTTAAAACGATATAATTATGGGAGTTTATTAAAAAATATATGCAAATATTTATTAAATATATATATAACCTACTATTTAATACTAATTCGTAGGTCTTCCACTAAATCATGATGTTGTGTCTTAAATATAAATCATTAGATTTACTTCAGCTATTTTAAAGACTCCATATAGAATATCACCAATTGAATTAGAGGACCTTGTCAATGAACTATAGGAGAATATGGATAATTGATGTATATAACTTATTGCTTAACCATGGGTGTGTACCTATTCACATGAAAAATGAAAGATGCATTTATGTGCATTTATGTTGATTAATTTGATATTAGAAAAATAACTATAAATAAAAAGTACACTCTACCACATATTTATTACATGTTTGATAAACTCTTAGAACCTCGATATTTCATAACAATTAATATATAATCTATTTATCATCAATTACATGTGAAAACAATTATATACCCAAGGTAAAATTACATAATTTATTATTATTATGAATTTATAGGTATGAAATTCTGGCATAATAATTCCAATTATATCATCACAAATCTAATGAATATAGTACATTGATACTAACATGATAATTACGTGTTAGTTTTTATAGTTAATAATATTGTGTAATCTATGAGTAACCAATAGTATGACGAGCATTTATAGATTATGATGAAGATCTTGTGGAAGGATAAATTGTTTACTATATATGCAATTTTTGAATCCTTCTATAAAAGGAATCATTCATGGGTAATGTTATAATAAATGAATGTATATACCATTTTCCATATAATATAATCATATTTGGACAATGATATAGACCATCCACTATGAATTATATAAATTGTTTTCAAGGATTGGATTTATATTACCAATGTTTGGAAAGAAAATTCCCAATAATATCATATATAATGACCTATATAGATAAATTGGTGGATGTTTCCTCTATAAAAATGAATGTGAATATAATTATAATGAACAGTAAACAAATATTTATCACTTAAACTATACCCATAGTATCGTGCATGGGTGAATTGTTCCTAATATATAGTGATTAATTAATTATGGGGTTGGGTATTTTTCATTTTCATAATTTCATTATTGTGTCTTAAATCACCCCTAAATTAATTCCCCCCAGGAAATATTTTACGATGGGTGATTAGAAGTTGTATGCATTAATTATTCCTTAATGATATGTTGATATTACCATTATGGTGAACTGTGTAAAGTACAGTCTGATAAAAATGTTGAATGTATACATTGACATAAAAATATTTAAATATTTTATTATATGACTCTTGGAGATTATTATACATCATGATTGTGTAATATGATACAAATTTGGAAAAAAATTTTGCTAGATTTTTCTCTATTCTAGATGTACAATACTACATTATATGTGATGTGGATAGAAAAATATTGAATATTAATTGATTCCCAAAGGATAGGATTAGTGCTCATAAGGTTTAGTACCCCCGGTTTCTGGTATGTTACCCTTACTTGATGATTTTCAAGGTTATTAATATTTACGGTGATGAATGGGAGATTCAGGAGAACACGGAATGATGTTTTGAGGAAAAGAAGAAGATGCACGACCGACACATGGTTTGTCTAACTATAATTCCATACCATGCATAGTTGATCCTTTTGAGGTAGTGGTTCTCGCACGTTTGGATCACTTCTAGGAGAGACCAGACAAGGAGGCCATGCAAGGGTCTACTGAGGTAGTTAGCCCACGGTTTGTCTAATCATATGAGCTAACCTTGTGGGCACTAAAGTGATATTCTAAAAAAGTCGGTCTAACACCTTTTTCCTCTAAGTGGCTCTTTTTTACATCTAAGAGGCCATAACTCGTTATTACTCTCATTTGATGTTTGGGGAACCTCTCCCAAGAATTTCAGAGGCAATCAGAAGGCTTTCCTTGGTTAACTAAAGCCGCATTCTTGAGGTATGTGATCATTCTTCGTCATTATTGATCTGTTTAGTATATAAAATTACATCTAAATCTCCCTTTCTCTTGTTTTCATAGATCTATGTCGGTTATCGTTAGATCTATGTGTCTAGATTCCAAATTTGAGGAGATTCGGTGTTGGTCTTGTTAGGAGGAGAGATCTATGGCGGGTTCTTAGAGAATCGACTCAGTTTTCTCGTGAGTTCTTCGTTCTTTGTGGTTTTCAACAAAACCATTGAGGTAGGAGTCTTATTTATCGACTCCACATAGTAGAATTTATTGTAATTATTTCAAATTGATTTTATGGTATGGAATTTATTGTGATTTTTTTGTTGAAAACTTTTTGGAAACCTTCTTGAGTGATGGTTTGTGAAATCTCGAAAGTTAGAGATTTTGAATGAGTGCATTGGTTCTTGGCTTTTAAAAATGGGTTTAAGAAACTACATTTTAATAGATTGATGGAACATAAATGGTATTGCATGTTTTAAATAAAAAATGGGAAGTTTTATTGAATGTAAATGTTTCTTTGAAATTGGTTGTTCTTTGGTTTTCAATAAAAGTTAAGTTTATTGAAATGGGTTATTGTGAATATGGATGTTTTTAGAATAAAAGGTATCAGTGTGAGTTCATGTGAAACATGACTTTAATATGGGATGAGTACCATTGGGGTACAATGGACATGACCCTAGATTGGGGGCGTGTGTCATTGGGACACACGGTGATTGTACGAGAGACCGCTCATGAGTATGGAACTGTTGAACGAAGCATGCATGTGTGGGTGTCTTGTGAACTATGGATTGGTTATGGAAAATTATAAGAAGAATTTTATTGATGTTTTGTTTATTTATTTTTCATTAAAAATAACTTCATAGAAATTGGTTTCATTTACTATTGTTTTCACTTGGAAGCTAATAGTTTTTGGAACTTTTTTATATATAGTTATAAACTATTTTGGTAAATTGTTCTATATAAACTATTTTGTATAATTGTGGCTGACTTTTCTATCCTAGTGGAATGAGTTGGGACATCATTGGGTAAATACTGCTGATTTTTATACTAACCCGTGCATTAGTACTATTGTTCTTTTACAAATGTTATTTTCTGGGATAGGGGAAATGGTAATGTTGCCCACATTTTTAGCACTACCTCATGATGTTTGGGTTGTTCGGTGATTGAGGATCTTGGAGCGTGTGGAGAAACAAATTTTGGGGTATTTTGAGAGTCTTGAGTTGTTTATATGTTGCCTACATTGATACTAGTTTGGCCTTCCGCTATTGCACACTTTGATGTGGTTTTGAGATACATGATGTTGTTCAGTTGTCTTTCAATTTTTCATGAATTATATAGTGAATGTTTGGTTATGGTTGGTTGGTTTATTGGTTTATTTCTTTATGGGTAAATAATCCCCACTTGTATTTGAAACCCTACGTCATTTATTTATAGCCTTTGGTGTCTTGAGGATGTCCCTTAAGGCCCATTAATGACTCTTTGTCCTCTCAATCCAATGAGAATTTGTGGGTCATTACAAATGGTATCAGTATAGTCCTTCCTTTTGGGTAAAAATAAACAATGTTCTTGGTCGTATAGTTGGAATTCAATTTCATCTACTACTTGGGTTTGAATCTTAGAGTGGAGTAGGATATTCAGAACATGAAATTTATAGTATAAAAGGACGTAGCTAACCTGTTTATGCTGAACTTCAAGTTACCAGGGTGTCGTGTATATAACTATTTTGGATACACTTCTAGAATTTTGGAAATCTCATTGTAATGGGTTTAGCCAATGAGAAGATCATGGCATACATTGTAGAGGAATGAAATCCCACTTGGATTTCATATGTGAGTAATGATTTAGGATTTTTTTTAAAGGTGTAAATTTTTTTAAAATGCATATTTTTTCTCAAATGAATGATTTTCAAACAGGGATATTTGGTGTATTTTGAAAATGGTTTGGATTTCAAAATAAAAATGAATGTTTGAAAAAATGGTTGAACGTGGAAAAAATTGTTTTTGGGAAAACAATATTGTGATAGTTGATGTTATAGAATTTGAAATGCTAAGCCATTAGTTTCTTGTTAGTGATATTGACAGAGTTTGTGGTTTGTTTAGAAAATGGAATCTAGCATGCGTTTTCAAAACCACCCCGAATAAGCTACATAGAATGTGGTTTCAGATTAATGATGGGTGAACCAATAGCTCGTTCAGAGTATTTTCCTGGCATTTTAAGATGTGGATGTGAGGAGCCAGAGTAACATGTCATGACATGTTGATCATACAATCCCGTTCATGAAACAAAATCCACCTAACTTCCTGGGTGATACTGAACCCAAGAAGGTAGAGGAGTGGCTGAGTAGGATGAATCGTATTTTCAGTTTCATCGGCACACCATCAGAGCTAAAAGTCATGTTGGTGAATTATATGGTCAATGATCTTGCAGGACAATAGTGGCATTTAGAGATACATGCTAAATTAGATGAAGGACTTACATGGGAGGATTTTGAAGAATGGATCAAAAAACAATTATATCCTCACACGTTCAAGATCCATAAAATTACAGATTTATTCATCCTGAAACAGGAGAATATTTCTGTCATAGAGTAAGTATCTAATTTCTTGATTTTATTTTTTATCACTTGAGGTTGCGGAATGTGTGACTTTGAAGGCACCCATCATAAACTCTGGGCAAAGGTAGGACATTAGATCGATGAATTTTGTGATATTTATTATAGATTATATAGACATGGTTTATAGAGTGTCTGTGGCTGAACGTGACATCTCAGGATCAATAGGAGGAGGTATAATGATACCTACATGGAATGGAGGGAACTGAACTGCTGGGAGCAAGTGGAAAAGGGACACATATATCAAATGTGGAAGTGGAAATTAGAATTAGACAGTTGGATTAATGAACCTTCCTCCACGACCCAGCATAAATATGGTTGTTTTCAATGTGGTTTTCTTGACCACATAAAGTGAGAGTGCATGAATCATCCTAGATAATGTTATAATTGAATCAATATGGGGAATCATCAGTGCTATGGTCATAGTGCTCCAAGGTCCTGCACTCAAAACACTCCTCAGGCATCGCAAGCATCAAATGCATCGACTGGGTGAGGATAACAGAATCAGTCTCGTCATCATAATAGAGATAGACATGGTGATTCTCAAAATACTATTACTCTTGAACCAAGGCAATCTTAGAAAGGCAATAAGGAGAGCAGTCCTGTGACTAATTAATTTAATGGATCTGAGAAGATGATGGAAGATGATCAAGCTGGAACATCTATGGTGAGTGGTACGATTCTTTTGAATTCTACCAATGTGCATGTGATCTACGATACTAGTGCATCACATTCTTTCATTTCTTCTCATGTTGTTCATTTTCAATGTTTATAGTTGGAAATTAGTAATTCTTTGATAAAAAACAAAACTCCTATTGGTGGAAGATAATGAGAATCCATTTTGTGTAGAGTATGTGTTATAAAAGTTGATGAACCTGAGATGATAAAGGTCTTATCAATGTGGACATGGATGTCTATTATGTAATCCTTGGTATGGATTGGTTGAAAACATTCCAGGGTCACATAGATTATTATATGAGAATAGTTAGTTTCAAAATTGAGGATGACATCAAGCATCATCTTCATAGGAGAGATAATGGTAAAGAAAGGTGAAGAGAGATTGTTGGAACCAACGGTAGGAATGATCTATTATCATTCGGTAGTAGTGAATTTGGAATCAATGTAAGATATTGAGAAAAATAGTTTTATAGGAGTTTTGAATCAATTTACAGATGTATTTCCTGAAAACTTATCAGGGTTACCACCTATAAGGGATGTGGAGTTTACGATTGATCTCCTTCCAGGGACTAGTCCTATTTCACATCCCCCATATAGGATGGAAGCAACAGAGTTACAAGAATTTAATGTATAGTTGGAGGAGCTGGAAGGGATGTGTTTTATTAGGAAAATTACATCCCCACGGGCAGCACCAGCATTGTTCATGAAGAAAGCATATGGAACTCTTCGACTATGTGTTGATTATTGTAAGACTAACCAAGTTACGATAATGAATTGATATCCACTTCCATGAATTGATGATCTATTAGATCTGGATATCCCTAGTTGCGAGTTCAGAAGGAGGATATTCCAAAGGCATATTTCAGAAGCAGATATGACCACTATGAATATGTATCCATGCCTTTCGGTCTAATGAATGCACCAGTGGTCTTCATGGATTTGATGAATCAGATATTTCAGTTATATTTGGATACTTTTGTTGTGGTGTTTGTGGACTATATCTTGGTGTATTCAAAGGCAAGGGTTGAAAATGAGGAGCACCTAGAAATAGTCTTACAAATATTGAGAGATCACTATTTGTATACCAAATTATCATATATTGATATTTGGATACAAGAAGTATGTTTTCATGGACATGTCATTTCTAAAAAAGGGGTTTCTATTGATCTTGAAAAGATAGGAGCTGTTGTCTCATGGAAACCACCGAATAGTTCTTTGAGATACAATGTTTACATGGTCTAGATGGTTACAACCAATGCATTGTGCATGATTTCTCATGACTAGCCTCACCAATGATGTCTTTGAAAATGAAAAATTCTCCATTCCAATGGACATAGGAATGTCAAAAATCGTTCCATGTGCTCAATGTTCATCTTACATCCACACCTATCATGATTTTCCAAAATTAGTATAGGGGTATGTGGTGTACTATGATGATTTGGGATCCGGGTAGGGTTCTGTTCTCATGCAAGGAGACCACGTGGCTTCTTATGGTTCAGGGCAATTAAGACTGCATTAGAAGAACTACCCAACACACGATCTGAAGTTAGTTACGGTCATCCATGCTTTGAAAACATGGAGACACTATCTATTTGGAGAGAAATTTACTATGTTCATGGACCAAAAAAGATTGAATCACATTTTCTCACTGCAATATTTGAATCTAAGGCAAAGGATATGGGTGCAGTATCTCCAGATTTTTGACTATGACATGATGTATAGACTAGGAAATGGGAATTTAGTGGTAGATTAATTAAGTATAAATTCTTATGCTTATTTGAAAAAATAAGCTTTATATGAATAGAATTTGATCTCTTTCCTAGAAAAGATACATGTGGAATGTGAATACTGAGGTGAAATTGTTGTTTTCTTTTCAGCTACACCTGTTCCGTATTTTGTAAACATGGTCAAAGAGGCACAAACATCTGATGCAGAATGTCTGGTTATGAGTTCAAAACTCAATTATAGGGAGACCATTGAGGGTTGGAAACATAATGAGAGTTTAGTTTTGTGATTTATAGATCATATGGTTGTTCCTATGGATTCTTAGGAACAATTTCTTCATGCTTACCATCATTTTATATGGGTTGTACATCCAGGTACACAGATGATGTATAAGGCATTGAAGGCGCAGTTTTGGTGGAATGACATAAAAAGGAAGGTGGATGAGTTCGTCTTGCGTTTCTTAACTTGTCAGTAGGTTAAATAATATCATTAGAGACCAGCATGGATGTTTCAGTGCTTACCTATCATAGTGTGGAAATGGGTGCATATTTCGTTGGATTTTGATACACTTCTTCTAAGAATGTTCCAGAAACATGATGCCATATGGGTGATAGTGGTTCAGCTTACCATGTCGGTTCATTTCATCACTTTTAGTGAAACTCATAAAGTGGAGGATTTTTCAACAATCTATATCCGAGAAGTGGTAAAGAGGATTGGAGTACCAGTTTCAATAGTCTCAGACATAGATCTAAGGTTAAAATATCGTTTCTATAAATCCTTATAGAACGATCTGCACGCTCAGTTGACTATGAGCACGGTGTATCATCCTCATATGTATGGTCAATCTGAGCAGATGATACATACATTAGAAGAACTTTTTTGGGCTTGTGTAATGGATTTTTGTGGCTCATGGGAGAATAATATACCCTTTCAATAGTTCTCATACAGTAACAACTATCAGGCCATCATACATATGGCTTTGTATGAAGCATTGTATGGGGGTCATTGTCGTTCTCCACTACGCTTGGTGGAAATAGGTCAAGCCTCACTAGTTGGGCCAATAATTGTCCAAGAAATAACTAAGAAGATCCAATTGATTACAAATAGGATGGAGGCGGCTTAGAGTCGTCAGAAATTATATGCAGATCACTGTAGAAGACCATTGTCATTCGTTGTCAGTGATCATGTATTCAAGATGAGATCTCTAAGGCTTGGAAATCGTTGTTTCTAGAAGCATGGAAAGCTATCTCCAAGATACATAGGACCTTTCAAGATTATAAAAATGTTTTAGAGTAGCCATATCATTTGGAATTAACAACATTGTTCAGTTCAGTGCATAACCTACTCCATGCATCTCTGTTGAAAAGATATCAACCTGATCCTGACCATGTGATCCGATGGGATCATGTTGACCTAGAGTAGGATGCTTCATTGATACAAATTCTGGTACGAATTTTGAATAAGAAATAAAAAGACTTTCATTTAAAATTCATTGGCCTAATGCGGGTTTTATGGAATCATTATCAGATTTAGGAAGCGACCTGGGAACGTGAGAAGGAAATGAAAGAGAAGTGGACGGAACTCTTTCAGAGCAGCGTATGTTTTCTACTTTCTGAGGACGGTAAAACCAATGTTGGGGAGAATGTAGTACCCCCAGAATCTAGTATGTAACACTTCTTTGATGCATTTCATGGTTATAATGTTTTATGGTGATGAATGGGAGATTCGGGACAACTTGGAATGTCGTTTTGAGGAAAATGGAAAGTTGCACGGGCAGCACATGGTTTGTCTAATAGTGTGGCCAAACCATGCGTAGTTGATCCTTTTTAGGAAGTGGATCCTTCATAGTTGGATTATGGGTAGGAGAGACCATTTGAGGAGGACAAGGGAGGGTCTACCTAGGTAGTATATAACACACAATTATCACACGGTTTGTCTAATAGTGTGTGCTAACCATGCAGGCAGTTAAATGAGATCCAAAAAAGTGTGTCTCACAGGTTTCTCCCTCTATGTGGCTCGTTTTTTCTCTTAAGAGTCCATAACTAGGGATTAATCTCCTTTGAAGGTAATAGAACCACTCCCAATAATTTTGGAGTCGATCTGAAGGCTTTCCTTAGTGAGTCGTAGCTGGATTCTTGAGGTATGTGACCATTCTTCATTGTTCATGATCAGTTTCTTAGATCTACATAGATTAAATTATTTTTTTTCATTTTTTCATAGATATATGGCCATTATGGGTAGATAAATGTTTTTGGATGCAATATTTGACGATATTTGGTTTTTATCTTGTTAGGAGGACAAATATACAGTGGGTTCTTGGAGAATCGATCTGGTTTTCTCATGTGTTCTTCATTCGTTGTGGTTTTCGTCAAAACCATTGAGGTAGGAGGTTTTGTTCTTGACTCCACATAGTATAAATGATTTTCATGAATTCAAATTGAGTGAGTGGTGTGGAATTGATTGTAATTTGGACATAGAAAACTTCATGGAATCCTTCTTGACTGACAGTTTGTGAAATCTGGAAAATTGGGTATTTTGAATGAGTGCTTTGGTTCTTTGCTTTAAAACATTGGATTAGAAAGGGAATTTTTTTGGATTGATGCCACATAAATGGGATTATATGTTATCAATAAAAATGGGATGTTTCATTTAGTGTAAGTGTTTATTTTAATTTTGTTGTTCATTGTTTTTTTATAAAATATACGTTTTATTGAAATGGTTTATTGTGAAAATCGATGTTTTTGTCATAAAATGTGTTTGTGTGAGTTCATTAATAATGGGCCCTTAATAAGGGATGATTACCATTAGTGGAAAAGGGACGTGACCCTAGATTGGGGGAATCTTTAATTGGGACAAAAGGTGATTGGACAAGAGACTGCTCATGAGTTTGGAACTGTCGAAAAAAGCATGCATGTGTTGGAGTGTTGTGAACTTTGGAATGGATATGCCAAATGATTAGAAGAATTGGTTTGATGTTTTGTTTATTTATTTTTCAGGAAAAATAACTTGATGGAAATTGTTTCATTTAGTGTTTTTTTCACACGGAATAAAATGGTTTTTTGAACTTGTTTATATATGGTTATAAACTATTTTGGTAAATTGTTTTATATAAACCATTTTATACTATTATGGCCAAATTTTCTATCCTAGTGGCATGAGTAGGGAAGTCATTGGGGAAAGCCTAATGAGTTTTATACTCACCCCTGCATTGGAACTTTGGTGCTTTTTCATATTCTATTTTTCGGTACAGGGGAAAAGGTAACGTTTCCCACGTTTTTAGAAATACCTTGTGATGTTTGTGTTGTTCAGTCATTGTGTGGCTTGGATATTTTGGAGGATAGATTTTGGGGGTATTTTGATAGTCTTGAGTTGTTTATCCACTGTGTACATTGATACTAGTTTTGACATCCACTATTGCACACTTTGATGTTGTTTTGAGACACATGAATTAGTTGAGATGTCTTTAATTTTTTCATGTATCAGATAGTGAATGTTTGTTTATGGTTGGTGGTTTATTGGTTTATTTTTTTAATAGTAAATCGTCTAATACTTGTATTACAAACCCTTCGTCATTTATTTACAGCCTTTTCCATCTTGGGGATGTCTCTTAAGGCCCAGTAATGAATCTTTTTGCTCCCATGACAATGAGAATATGTGGGTAATTACATAAGGTATGGAGGGAAGTATTATCTTTTCTAAATAACTTATCATCCATTCATATATATGAAAATCATGGAGGTGTAGATGAAATTTAAAAATATATAAATTAACATAAGAAACATTCCAATATTCAAATTTCAAAATGATGAAAAGGTTAGTTTCAGAGAATAGATATATAGTTCATCAATTGATGGATTGAAAAGGGATTAATTAGTTAAATCTCGTAGTTCCATGTATGTATTAATCGTAGAAGTATAACGGTGTATATGAATATCATAAATCAATTTTTATGTAGCAATATGAAAAGTGGAATTAAAGTGTTTGTATCTTTATTCTAGTGTTTTTATAATGATAATGTGGTGTGGAAGATTCATAAGGGGTTGATGTTACTAGTAAATATTCGTAAAGGGGAAATGGAAACCAACTTTATGAATTTCATCACAGGACAAACCAAAACATATAACATTCGTAATTATATTTCGTTTCCAATCGATCAAATAATGATGTCATCACTCATAAATGATATTATAGATGAATTATCACTTCACCATCTTCCATGATTATATGTCAAATAAGTGGTTAGATTTCATGGAGTACCACATTAAATTGTGTTAGATCAATATATGGGATTTACCCCATCATTTTGGAAAATGCATAGGTAGAAAATAAATATATATTTTATCATTAGAAACAGATATCATCCTCTAAACGATGTATAGTTTTATATTACCTTTCAATAATTTAACGATATTTTTAGATCATGATCTATGTGATTAAAGGGAACACGAGATTCACATATTCCTCTCATTTAATTCTAATATAACTATTGTTTAACTATAGGTTTAAATTGGAATATATGATGGTTTATTTGGAAAAAGGTGTAGATCATTTAAGTGATGGGATGTAGTCACATAAAATATACTGTTAGTACCAGATCATATTTATGAAATGATGGAAGTGGTATGAACCATTTAGAATCAAATGAATGAAACACCAATTCAAGATAAATGTTATGATGATAACAGTCGATAGGATTTGAAATTTAATGTCATCCATATGGTTTCCCTTTTTATATCTCTATTTAAAGTGGTTACATGTTTCAGAATAAAGGGAATGATAATCCCTAAATAAATTTATCACATTAAGATCCATCATCAAATCAATATGGTATATTATCACTTGACGCTCCAACAAATTATCTCCCATTTTCATGATGTGTCCAATGAATCTATCAATGGGAAATATAACCCAACTCATAAAATGTACTAAGAAAATAATATTTTTATCAATAATTTGAAATTTATTATAAGGAAAAAATAATGGAGGCTACATATTTAAAAAATAAATTCATACAGAATTGTGTCACCCACATAGTCAATTTTTTACTATAGAATCACATATTAAAATATGAAAAATAGGATCCTGATAGAATACTGTTGAAAGTTTATCCTTATTTAATTTTTTTGATGTAATAAAACATTATGGGTGAATTTTTTTAAGGATTTCACAATACAACAACCCATGCATTTAAAATATATTTCCAATTAAAATAAATTTTATGTGTTCTATATCATTCATTAAACAAAACACAATGTTTAAATATACCATGACTAGAATATGATATTTTATTATGTCTGTTATCCCGATTCCATTGGATTAGATGGTATGAATATGAATAATTGAATTATGAAATAAATATATAAAATATTTACATAATTAAAATTTGATGATTAATTTCTTGGAAAATTATTACCAATTTTAAATATTATTGAAAACATCTATTAATGTAAAAAGACCTACATTTTATATTTTTGTATTTCAATACATTGGGTTTCCTGATCATTATTTTATAAACCCATGATTGGTATACAGTATGAACACATCGTGTTTATCACATAATTCCCTTTATATAAAAATTTTACAAATTTTAGAAACAACTTTTGATAGAATAAATATTACTTTTGGAAACATCTTATGAAAATTACTTTCATTAGAATATATGAGATTATTCTAAAATTGTTTATTTTTAGTAAAAAATATTATTATATCAGCACTATAGATTAAATGAATTTAATACTATATATGGAGGAATTAGATTTTAGTAATAAAAATTAATTAATAAAATTTCTTTTTATGGAGTAAAAATATAAATTATAAAATATTAAATTAAATATTGAAATTTTATATTTAAAATTTCTAAACACATTGTATAATTTCATAAGAAACTGATTTCATTATTTTCATTTAATTTTTTATTTTCAAGGAGACAATTTGTTATTTAAATTCATTTAATCCACCAAACACTATTTTTTTATAGATAATTAATTTCTGTCATTAAAATAAATGTCATTGGTTATTTTATAGATCTCATAAATTTTAACCCTAAATTTGATCATCTTGTTAAAAAACATTACATGATATGTGTGTTGATTTAAAAATTAACATCTATTAAATAAAAATTCATTTCAATAAACAAAGGTAAAAATTTTTTTATAAATGTTGCAAATAAAAATAAAAAGAATAAATTCATGAAATGTTTTCCCCAAAAGAAATTTCAGTTGTATCTCTATATTATATTTTCTAATATACAAATTTTTTTAGCTTTTGAGTCATTTAAAATGGAATATTGAAATGAATAGTTACATATTGTAAAAGTAATTCACAAAAATTCCATTCCCTATATATATAAAATTATATCAATTAAACTATAATATTCAGAACAATACATTCAAAATTTTCATCAATATGATGCTATATTACATCTCTTAGAACCCTCTCCCATGAATACAAGACTCTATTCTTATGAAATATTTATAATCACCCAATTTAAAATAGGTCCTCCAGGAGAATGTGTAACTCCGCAATATGAGTTTTATCCTCTCCATGACCCTTTCGTCTAAATTTAAATTTTATTTATTCTAAATTTAATATTAATATTTAATTATTATCATAGAAGCTACTAATTATTGTCATATAAACTTAACAATCAGTATAAATTTTTGTAATCCACCGATAAAGTAAAATTTAATCATCATTCATGCATATTGTAAACTACCGCCTCAATAAATGATTTATTTTATTTTCCATCTCTAATTCTCATAGTATGTTATAATTATTAATGTATTTAAAAAATATTATATTTAAAAAATTATTAAAATTGTTAAATAATAAATTATTATATACCTTCATTCACTCTCTATTGCTGATAAATGACTATATTACTCCGATATATTTATATACCTCATCATCATTGAATAAATTAATTTTTGAAATGAAAAACATTTATATGGAATAAAAAAATAATTTAATTAATATATATATATTTTAAATAAATTATTATGATTCTACAAATTTTATACTTCTATAATTTGATAACATGTTCTTATTAAGTTAGTTGATATAATGTTGTTTTTTCTTTTTCAATTTAACCACTAACATAAATTACATCCTAATTATTATTTCACGAATGGTTTAGGAATATTATATATTGAAAATAATTACTACTAATGATTTAATTTTTATGTATAAAATATTTTTTTAATAGTTCTATAAGAATTATAAATAGTTATTAATATATATAATTTTATTCCTGAGAAACCATCAAAACACGTTCATCATGAAATCTATTAATAGAAAATGTATCAATGATTCTCATCAAATGAAAATATATTTCATAAATCATTTATAAAAAAATTATTATTATAAAATGAATTATATAATTATTATGAAATTTGATCCAATAATAGACTGTCGAACCCATCATTGCAAAACTTGTACCACACAATCAGAATAACTAAAACCCAATACTGTAAATAAATTACTACTGACAAAAATAAATGAAACAAAAAATTCTAACAGAGATTTATAATGGAGTAATATGTATGAATTTGGTTCTAAAAAATTTTCTTATGCTATTGATGTTTATTATAAATCAGTATAGTTTTCCTTTAAATAAACAAAAATTTCCCTCCATGGAGACTTTTTTTATTTATCTACCAATTTTCATTTACTAGAAGTTTAAACTACCATGTCATGATATTTTATCATGAAACAATTTTTATTCATGTTATTTAATGATATATATAATGTTTTATCTTATGAGAGATCAAGATTAAAAATATACTAAAGTAGTAAGGATTTCCAATCCCACACTAATTGTTTAATTAATTATTATTTTATTGTAATACAACTTTCAAATATTTCTATGATTGTAATTTCATGGTATTATCTCCATATGGATATGTTTCTAATTAAATTTTTCTTATTCCCTCTCATTATATAATTTTTATAATATGTTTTAAAATAAAAACCATTTTGTAACTATATAATTATCATTATCATTAGAATAATAAGATATGTATTGTTTTCCTAAAAAATAAATCCATTTACACACTACTATTGGATCCAAGATCTAACACAAATGTAAATAAGAATAGTTACTAAAAATTTATGGATTAGGTATTAAATAAATTATAACCTATTTCTCAAATAATTTTCCTATATTCATGATTAGTTTGAAACTACAAAAATTATTTATATGAAATATTCACATACTCAATAAAATAATCATGAATGGGTGGGAACATATATATTGATGTTGAACATATATTAACATCCTATACCATGAAATTAATTGTAACTACCCAACAATCATCTCTCTAATGAAAATGGTTCTTTCTAAAACATTGTGAATATCATATATTCCAATATTTGATTTTGGGATACTAAAATATAAAACTAAATTAATTCATTGAAATTTGATTATTTTTTCTTTCCTTGAGTCCAATAATTTTGTTCTGAATCAATCTTCATCATTATTTAGACTTTATTTTTTTCATCTCAATATTTTTTTTTGGATTGTGGATACATATATCATGTAATATTATTAAAATAGTATACCCATGTTATATATAATGTTTCAAATAATAGAAGGTCATGTTTAATGTAATTAAAATAATTTTTAAAATATTTACATTTCAAATTTATTTGCATACATATATTTATTTATTGATAAATCATAATTATTGTTCATTAATACAATATAAAGGATTTCATGGATGGAGGGGTATAGAATGTAATAGAACCTTGATGTAATGATTATACTTATTAAATGAAAGACGTTAAATATATTCATATAAGGCCTTCATTGTAATATTTAATTTCATATGATTTTGGCCTTGGTGGTATATTAATGATTTTTCAGTATGGGGACATTACAAAAGACCATTGATGTTTGTTATTATGTATTTTTTTCTTTCTATATTTATTAGTATTTATCCATTTTATTATATTAATACACATTATTTTAATTTGATATCAGGTTATTGGTAAAGTGCAATGTGAATTTGATTACTTGATCTATCATATCATTATATTCCTTATGTACTCAAGTGATATTCCTATGTATGTAATCCTTATTGAGCATATTTCCTTGGTCATTACATTATTTTCTAGTCATGGGGTTTTCAAGAAGGGATTAATGATAAATTAAAATATATATTGATAATGATATGAACTTTTTTATAGGATTTATATTTCAAATGAAATATGGAATTAATTCACGTATCAATTATAAAAAATACTAAACTAATCGACAAATTATAACGTGAATTCTTCTTTATTTTATGAATAAAAGGTATTTTGTTCTAAATATGGTTTACTAGATATTGGGATGTTATAGTTAATATCAAATCCCAATTAATAGGAAAATTAAGAGGTATATTTTTAATAAAAATATGTAGAAAAATCATTATAACACCTTTGAGTATTTCATAAAATTTAAATTAAATGATGTTTTAATTCCTCAATAAATATCCATAATGATTATGAGATATCTATGTGTATTAAATTGTTTGATAATGGTTTCCTGTAGAATTTAGGTAAATAATAACAACACTCCTAGGAAATATATGGAATGATCTCTTTAACAAGCCAATAAAATTTTGTTGGAGCTTAACAAATAAAGGTCTTTTTAGTGAAACTGACTCAAGTTATAACCAATAAATATTCCCATATGTTTCATCCAATTTTTACACATCATTATCCACTTATGGTAAATAAAATCATGGGTTGAAATATCCAGTTTTTAATTAAATTACTAATGGATTGGAACAATAGAAATGGATAATGTCCCGTAAAAGAAATTTATTTCATTATGATGTAATGGAGGTAGAATGTTATCCTATTATTGTATTTCGTAGTGTGATATACAGATATATGGTGGTCTTCTATTCATAATAATGTTCTTGATGACTAAAAAATATATATATAGTTTAATACATGGAATGTAATATTACTCATAACTTATTTCCTTCAAGGGAAATGAATTGAAATGAAAAGGAAATTATTCCCATCAATGAATTAGTATGAATAATGACATGTTGAGTTTGAGGAAAACATTACAAGACTTCCCATCATATGGATGACTACATAAATAATCTATAAATAATGACTAATCATTTATTTTATGTGATTAAGTCAATTTTCTATGGGGAACTAGGGTCACATATTTTTTTATTATATAATGATAAATTATCATGTCCAATCTAGATTATAAAATAATTCTATATGTTTTTTAACATTTTTTGAAATCAGAAAAGGAAGAGGTTTATTGATAATCATTAAAAATTTGAATGCATTAGTAAAGAATAAGAGAATGAAAATAATTCAAAAAGGTGATATTTGTTAGAATAATCACCCTAGTAAATTATTATGTGGAAAGAAAATTTTCTACAAATGTTGTTATAAGGTTCATTGGGGTTAGAAATAATAGAGAAAGAACTGATATACCTCCAATTATATAAATATAAGAAGAGGTAAAAATTTTAAATCAATTCCCCAAAAAATAATGGAAGCTAACTTTAATGTGTTCAAGGGTAGAATACCGAGAATAATTGATCACTATAGTTAATGATGTAGACCATAATCACGTGGTAGTATGTAACAAAACCACAAAGTAAAACCCAATTACTGATTTATTTAATTCATTATCTTCTAATTATTTAACATCTTATATAATATATATGGATGTTAAATAAGACATCGTCACAAGAAGAATTTTATTATTGTTTAAGAATCATTGTAGAAATCACATTTCAACAGACATATGTCTATAAATCCCCATTTTGCTTCATAGACATTCTGTACATTCCATCATAGTCATTATACCAATGATTTGCATTGATATATTCCATATAATAGAGTATTGTTCAGCGTATAATTAAAATAAAATATTTCATGAGATAGAGAATATGATTTTTGATGCTTATTTTGAATTCCTCATATTAATTAGGAAGCTCACATCATTAAAATAA
The DNA here is from genome assembly GCA_963277665.1 of Viscum album. Lineage (NCBI taxonomy): Eukaryota > Viridiplantae > Streptophyta > Magnoliopsida > Santalales > Viscaceae > Viscum > Viscum album. The sequence continues at coordinate 1,067,319,552 of OY728121.1, read as the reverse complement.
TGTATACTTCCACCACTACAAATTACCAAAAAATTAATTCAATGAAAATAGGACTAGATATAACATGTTGAAATGGAAAGAATCCATAATATAGATGTTTTTCTAAATTTAAAGGTATCAATTGATGTGTTTCATAATGAATAACAATGAAATCCACCTAATCATGATATTGATTTTCCCTTGAAATCATCCCAAATGAAAAAGTATATGTAATAACACCAATAGAATGAACAATGAATAATTTGTGGATCTAATTAAAAAACAACCATTATTGTGTGATAAGGGGTATATATAAAAATCTAGTTCATGCTGGGGATTCTATTTCATATTTTTTAAAACAATGATGGATCTATGATTTTTTACCTATAGTAAGGAGAAATCAATGTTGTTATGATCAATAGAAATTATCCTCTTTCATATAATGGTTCCATAATTGAAAAAAATCAAAGAAAACATTAATTTTAAAAGATATATAATCCTTTACGAAGTAATAAAATATAGGTAATGATGGAATATATTCGCTGGATGATAATTCAGACAAGGTATGAATATTATGGACCTATGGTAATTCCCTATAGATTTATTAATGCGCCCTCTATTTGTATTGACCAGATGAACATATTTTTGAATACTTATAATCAAAATTTTATTTTTTAGTGATTCTTACTTTTAACACCCAAAATTACAATATGGGTCTCATAAATAAATATCACTAATTCACAGGATTCTCAAAAAATGATTTTTTTTGTGGAAAATTATTATATGTGATTATTGGATTCTAGTAGGTTTCTTTTCTTTTCCATATTGTGTTGAAGGATGAAATATTGATTTGAGCATTAAAATACAATGACAGTCAAATAATATCCAACATTTATGAACATAACTGAGAAATATAGTTTCTTTAGATTGGTAGGATACTATAGGTTATTTTTTAGATATTTTTATTATTTAACTAACCTGTTAACTAAGTAAACAAATAATGGGGTTTATGTGTATATGTTTAGAGGGATTGTAATAATATTTCAAATAATTAAAGGTTATAGTAGTTAATGAAAAAATATTTATCCTCACAATAAGGATATGATTTATTTGTGAGATATTGTGATGTATTGATGAAGGGATATAGAACTAGACTTATATTAAATAATGATGTTATTTCTTATGAATATTGTTTGTTAAATATAAATGAAAATAATTATACAAAAAATTATCTTGAATTTGAAGATGATATCATTTCATTTATAGTACAAATGTACTATTTTTTTGTTAAAAAATTTGTGATATATATGGTCCATAAAATCATGAAATACATATTTTCATAGAAATAACTCAACATGTGGTAAAGGAGAAATATGGAGTCACATAAGGATTCTGAATTCTCAAAACACTACCTCCATGGGAAGGGAAATAATGTACCTGATGAGTGGAGTATAAAAAATCAAGGAATTCTAACAGGTATAATGATAGATAGGGATACATAAATGATGGATATATTGAGGTTGTATATGAACATCATTAAAAAGGTAAACATCGTTCCATTCCAAAATGATGGAAAAATCATTTTTAATGAATATAAAAATATCCAAGTTTAACAATTACTATTTAAAAAATAAATTTAGTTTTTTGAATAATGAAAAATTGGTAGGATTTTATTATAATTATGGTGTACTAATATTGGAAAATTGAGAATTTTTTATCTATAATTCAGTTGAAAAGAGTGATAATAGAAAAATGCCATATTTCAAATTTCTCTATATTAATTTTTGAAAACAAGATATAGGTGTATTTAAAGGAACATTTTTTATGAGATACTATTTTGTGATAAATTACTCACATAGAATGATTGAGATATCAACAAGATAAGGTTTAGAGATAGCATCCTTATGGTGTCTTGTATGTTCCCATACTCATATGTTGAATTATGGTGATATTACTATGGAAATTTGTAGGACCCCGGGACACCCTGAGAGGGGAGGGGTGAATCAGGGTGTCAACTTTTTCTTCTTAAAGTTTTGGATCTTGTTCCCACATTGGTAGGAACTACTTAAACCTGTATGATGTATATGATCATCAATGAAACATTCACATGCAGAGAGATGACTCACCTATTTTTACTTGGTTCACCACTAAGGGCTATGTCCAAGGAGCATACACCAACAGGTTGTCGGTTGTACCTAAATCCATTATGCATCACTAGCTGTAGATTACCTAGGTTCGGGTACATTCACTTTGTCCCAGGATCACTTCCTTCACAAAAGTTCATAGTTATCTCACTGTTTCCCTTGGGTCACTCCCGTTGACTCCCCCTGGCTCACTGCCGTTGGTGAAGTCACACTCAGTTTATATACGTGAAGGTCTCTTCAATAGATAGACATGAAGTTCTTTGTCTCCTGTTCAGCATGAGACTTTGCTTGCATCAGGGTTCAGAGTTGATGCTCTTTTTATTTCAATCCTTCTTCTTTAGTGCAATGACTGAATGCACTAGATCCCCTTGTCTTCATTTTCCTGAATCACAATCACTTTTGTGATTGCTCAATAAATGATGCTCTGTTGATGTCCAAATTTCATCCACTTATGAATACCCCTTTTTCCCCTGTCCACTGGGTGAACAACCTTTGAAAGGGCCTTCACAAAGTACCGTACTTCGCAAGGCTCCCAATTTTGGAAAGCTCAAACAAGTCTTCGCAGAGCCCCTACCTTTTCGCGAAGCTCAATCGTGAAGCACTCTCACGATGCTCCAGCCTTCGCAATGTTGGTCTATCGCGGAGCTCCTGCCTCTTCGCAAAGCTCACTGAGCCAACGCGGGGTGAAAGACTTTCGCGGAGCTAGAATAGCCACCGCGAAGCTCCTCTTTCGCGAAGCAGACTGCCTTCGTGAGTGACCATTGCGTACCGAGAGAAAAGGATTTTCGTTGAGAGCTCTCTATACTTCTCTTGTGGGGGTAGGACTCTATTTATAGGTAATTCCACCGACCCTCGAACTTTCTGCGCGAAGTCAATGCCATGTCAGCTCAAATCGCGAAGCTCCGATGTTCCCGCCGGAATTCTCTCAAAATCACGAAGCACTACCTAAATTTTTCGTTCGGGGATCTCTTCGTAATCGCAGAGCATCTCGTCAATTCCTTTTCACCTTCACTGCGAAGCTCCCTCGCAAATCCCTTCATCTCCGTGAAGCTCTCTTGCAAATCCCTTCATCGCCGCGAAGCTCTCCCGCCTCTGCTGTTCGCGAAGCTTGACGTAATCGCGAAGAATCACCGCCTCCATTATACTGGTTTTCGTGAAATCCAAAACATGCATCCTTTATTCGAGAAATTCATGCCTTTTCCATATTTAATTATTAACTTCATGGAACTCCTCTTTTCGCGATGCTCACCAACTTCCAGATTTTGGACCCCAAAAATTTGGCGAACACTGGAAAACGGAACCACCTTATATCTCCTCTTTTTGACCACCTCCAGATCATCTATTCCTTTGTTGATGTTCCTTGAATAAAACATGGATCCTTATCCACAGTCCTCGAACTCTACATGCCACCATGGAATCTCCTTTGTCAACAAATTTGTATGTCATCTATTTGCTTTGTCAACAAGCACGATCACCTCAACAGCACTTTTTCTTGGTGATATGTATCCTTCATCAACTCTTCTACTTTTATCACAAAATCCACTATTGTGATATGTATTCTTTGAAGTCATAGCTTCAACATCATCATCTTCTATGAAAATGTGATGTGCATGGCTATCGCAGAATTCCAATCATTGCACGGACTTCTTAGAATTCCAATAATTGGCACATTGTCTTCTTCATCAACCGTCATGATCAACTTCATTCAAACCATGTGATTCTATTCATCAAGATGTCTCTTGCATGGTTCTCATGCAATCATGAGTAATTGCATGGTCTTCATAAAAACCCATGGTTCTCATGCAATAATGAGGAATTGCATGGTCTTCATCAAAACCCATGGTTCTAATGCAATAAGGAGGAATTTCATGGACTTCATCCAAGAACCCCATTCTTCTATAATCATCCTCAGATGGATTACACCTCACATTCATAATTGTTGTAAAAAATGTATCACCTTTGACACATGCTCTTTGAACATATGATCAGTACAACAATCGTCTGAGTCACCATTCCTCTACTTCAGCGGAGTACTTCATGATCTCCTTCATTTTGATCTTCCAATCCTCCTTTTCATTGGAGTACTTCTTGATCTCCTTCATTTTGATCTTCATTGAAAACTATTGACAACAAATACAAACTTAAACACAATGTGGTTCCAACAACATTTTCATTCGATTTTGAGATACTTCTCAAGTTAATGAAGTAATATGTCTTATAACTAATCTTTATACTAGGTATGCCCATTTCCTTTCAATAATGTGTGTTATTTCCCTTTAGTTCATCAAAAAATGTATAATAATGATTTTGTTACATCACGAGGCAATTAATTTAATTTTGTCTAATCAATGCCCAATGATTACATAAAAATAATGGAAGAGTATATAAAAATATCGCATCACCATAATATATTTGGGAACATACAATATCCCTTAAACGAATAGATATCAATATTGTACTATTCAAGAATTAGTAGATAATTTAATGTTTTACTTACAAAATTTTCATGGTATATCGGATTAATACATTAAATTGGTTGAATTTTCATAGAAAAATATATTACATCAATGAATTAAAATTTCATCATATAAATAATTCTATATGAAGAAATTTCATTATTTAACTAGATGAGATTAATTTTTATAATCGAATATTATATTCCCCAAACATATTTACAAGACTATAACAAATATAAGGACTATCCAGAATCTTATTAACACATATAAATGTATAAAAAAGATCCATGATGATAATTGAAGAAAGGATTTGGAATTTTATTTAGATGACCATGTATTCTTTAATGTATCATTTTAGAAGGTTTCTATAATGTCTATTATCAAATGGAATCAAAGTTAATTGTCCATCCGACCACATGCGAATTAGGAATTGATTATATTTTTGTCTAACTTACTAAAAATGAATCCTCAAATATCTAATAATAATGAACCTCTACGAAAAAAACCAAGTTGAATCATTACCTAATTTTTTATGAGAATAATATGATAATGGACATGGATGATGAAAAAAAACATTTCCATAAACAACATATCAATTTGAGATAACATTCCATATATAATTTTTTAATGAATAAACTCAAATTAGATATCTCAAATCTAAAATATGATCACAATCATCAATTTTAGTTAGTAGAAAAAGATAATAACATCTATAAACCAATAATCCATTGAAGGGGATGTTTTAAAAATTAATGAGTCATGATTATATGGAATTGGGTCGACCAAGGACACCTAAATATATGAAAGGAAAGTACACTTATGATTTTTTTGGAAGGATCTCAAGGATTATGATAAGTAGATAGAAAATAAATGATCTCTAATATATCATTATCTACCAAAGAGATTATAGGTTTATTGTTATTCAAATGAGAAAAATGATCCACACTAAAAAGGGTACATAATTAAAAAATTATAAAGAGTAATAATATCAAATGAGTTATGGAATTTAATATAATGCTTCAATAGTTAGAAAACTCCAAAAAAATATTTTTGAATTATGAAACTAGATTACAAAAAATAATTATTTGGAAGTGATCATTTTAGATACCCGGGATTAACATAAATGGATGTTACTTCCTTTTAGAAGAATAATTAGTACATTACAAAAATACATTCCATAGGACCATAATTTTTTGTGTGTTTGAAAAAATGGAAACAAAATCATCGACCCTGGTGAAGGCACTTCATCATCTCCCATAAAGATCTCCACCATTAGTAAATCAAAATGAAATCATTCTTCGTAACCTGGAGAAAGGATAAAAAATAAAGGGATGAGCACAGATCCTCAGTAAGGCTATACAAATGAGACATGTAAGAAAAAACATGAATATAGTAGTATAATAACATGATCATAACATTTGGAGATCATGCCCTTCCTATCAAAGGTTAAAAACATGAGTTATAGGATAAAGCATGAAAGTTCATAAGACATGAATAATAAGGATATAAAAATCATTATCCATGAAATTAAAACTGAGGAATAATAAATAGGATTTGTGGAATACATATAAGAATGGAAGCTTGTATATCACAACTACCTACAATGACCATTATAACATGTTAGGATTAGGCTACAACCCATGCAACTACTTCGGGCTTGGGAAAGCAACCCTTATACCCCTTTTCATTTATTCTTAGGATACAACCCACAAACCTTCTTGTTTTTGGGATTGGGCTACAACTCGTGCAACATCTATATTTTAGGATTTGGATACTAACCATATGGCATCTTGTTTTCGTTCATGGGATATACCAATGTACCCTCTTTCGTCTAGGCTTGGGCTACACCCCATGCACTTAAATCGGGAATGGGCTAGGAACTCATGTACCCATATTATTTTAGGCCAGGGATACAACCCATGTACCTTATTTTATTAGTCATGGGATATAAATCATGTACCTCATTTCTTTTATGCTTGGGATACATCCCATGTACCTTCTTGTTTTTGTGATTGGATTATAACCTATAAAGCCTATTTCATTTAGAATTATGACACAACCTATACACCCACTTTATTTTCGGACTTGGGATTCAACCCATGTTCAATTTTAGCTCATATTAAACATATAATTACCAATGAATTGAAGGGATATATAGGTTCCACCCATCTCATAGTAAAACCATTCACACATGTGGTACAAGATAATAAAACATTCATCGTATCATGAACCATAAAAAGATATAGGTCTTATATACATCAAATAATAACCCCTAAAATAAAATGGGTATCATTAACATTTGATCACATCCTAACCTATGGAAAATAGATTGGTTTCATAACAATTTCATTGAAGCATAACCTGTGAAAGAAAAATGGATTTTATAAACATATAAGCTATGAATGTGAAACAGGTTCCATAAAGCACATGACATTAAGCATAACCCATTCATAGAAAGAATATGAATGAGTCCTTTAGATCATTTCCAAAATAGTCATGAGTAACATCAATTGATGTCATATGATATGGGAAATAGCTTTGAAATATCATTCAAAAACCAATCTTGAGGAAAATATCATTTCTTCTTCGAAAAAGGGTTTTAATACATAAAATGAATTTAAAATCATTTTCTAATACAAACCCATGAAAAATATATATAAGACCTGAAATAATTTTGAAAAACTTTTTCATTGAAAATTGCAATTTAAAAAATTCTTAAATATTATCCTTTGACAAATGGAATGGAATATTCAAAGGAATAACAACATGTAAATATATAGACATCATATGAGGTAAAGAGAACATTAATTTTGCACGGTAAAAAAGTTACAAATGTGCCTAGTTCAGAAATAGAAAAAAATATTCCTATATAGAGATTGGAAGAAGAAAAAAGGGTAAAAATTTCTTTTAGATATTATAGGGGAATGGTTTAATATTCGTGTAATCTCTTTTTTGAAAACATATATTTCTGATTGAAGAGAGGGTAAAGTCAGGCTTTCCTAAAAACACTTTCTTAACTATCTTATGTACCAAATTGTAGAAAATTTTACCATTACATTATCTTATCCTAAAATAATAGAATATAAGGAAACTCATGTATATTCTTGAGATATAGATCAAAAAAATTCATCAAAATATGCATAAAAATAAACAATCTCCAAAAGTGGTGAGATTATCACAATAAACTCTTATAACATGGCAACTTGGGATCATAATTAACATGTAAGAGATTAATTTATATGAAAAATATAATATCATGAATCAATTTATACTCAATATGTATAATTAAAATGTAAATATATGTACTCCTCGTTGAATGATATTAGAAGCCTAACAAAATGTGAGTCTCAATGAAGGAAAATTGAGACAAAACTGTTCTACCAATTTGGACAATTTTGAAACAAAACACTCATTAAAGAAGGTTCATAGAATGTATATTTAGAAACCCATAAATTTTCGTGTAAGATACATATAATTCAATCATGGTAAGTACATACACCACATAAAATTATATGGAGGTGAACAAAAAATGAATCCCACAGAAAATAAAAGTAAGATCAAATTCCCCATACCTTGTGTGTTGAATCTCTTCATACTCATACAATATTCCTATATAATATATATTAGTTTATTATAAATCATTTATAGAAGAATATTCTGTTACATAATAAAATTTATGGTTTTATTATGACCTTATATCACACACTTGTTAAGGATCTTATGTTAATGTTTCACTTCATGTAATATTCAATTAGTTATTCACATGTGTCTAAATTTGTTATATATGTGGGTTTTAAACTTATATACAGAATCTAAAATATATATCATGATGTAAATATTAGAAATATCCAGTATATTTATATTATTATAATTTAGAGAATATATAATTATGAAATGGAATACACCATTCATGGAGATGGTAATCCCTACACACGAATGAACAATGATTCAATTTTTTTAAAAAACGTTTATACATGAGTTGGTCACCCAAACCATACCCTCATATAAATTAATGAATAGATAAAGAGTTAGAAGGATAAAATGAGGTGTATTGTTCATACACCAACTTATAATTGAAAGAGATTACAGAGAATAATGTACAAATAGAAAAAATGAAAAATCACCTTCAGAAGAGTCCATTTTGCAGAAATAGAAGAATCCGTACAATGTAAAACCATCCAAAGGTGAAATCATTCTTCTCATATGCAATTAGATGCTGAATAGAAAATTATAAACTAGTTCTACATATGCCAATTCTCAACCGATTCAGTACTCATGGATATATTAATCTTAATTCACATGTTCAAAAAAGAACAACATTTAAAATTTAAAGATCATAAAACTGTTAGTTTAGAATAAAATACTATCAAAACCATGCTTGATCCAAGATATGCATAAATACTCCAAACATCAAATCTGTTAATCTTTAAAAAATTCAAATTTTCATCATTCACAATTACCAATGCTGACAATCTTCATATGAGGATAAACCCAGCATGAAGCCACTACAATATCTTCAACATCAAGGTTAACTTAATGAGGAAAGAAACCTCAAGATAGCACAATACTGATCCAACAGAATCTGGTAAAATATTACCACGAGGAAAATGAGGAGAATAAACTACATAAAAATGATGTTTTATGTATTCCAGATGCATCTGAATGAAAAATAAACTGAATCAAACAACTGAGAAGGAATCAATGCTTCTATAAAGGCAGTACATCTATATTTACAACACTGAGAACAAATAGATTACAGAGAGAGGATTTTTATATCACTAATAGTATATGTAAGGGTTAAACATCAAAGTTTTCAAATGGATTCATAAAATGAAAAACCATTTTGTGTAATTTATGGAGAGAGGCCCCAATAGAGTCCATGAAAACTAGAATCCGTATATCATTGCAATGAAATAACTTTGAAGTTGATGTTTGGGTCCATCTTAGAATACTCAACTACATTAATAAACATCCTTTTTCTAATATCAAGATAAATATCAGTAGTCCTTTCATTAGTTTTATATTTTCTAAAGGCACATGTATCATTCTCCCCCATCCAATAATCAAGATCCTTTAGGAAGTATAATTTCTCCTCTATTTGATAAGAATCCCTGTAATCAAGGTAATTTTCATTTTCTTTACTTGAGTAAGATTCTAGGTCAGAATAGTCAAATGAATATGAGGATGTAAATAAATTTTCAATTGGGAGGGGCTATAGGGGTAAATATTTTTCATTCATCTTGGTAGCTAAAGAGATCCTTCCAGTTGATTCTATTTTTACTATCAAATTGAATGAATGAATGTAAATGAATTATGTTTATATATGTATATACGTTTATATATCATTACTATAGTATCCTTAATATAAAAATATATCTTATAATTTCATTAAACCCATCTTTAATACATTCTGTGTTGTGTGTGAACGAATCCCATCGCTTTGAGGGGGCATTAATACATACTTCCTCAAACAGGTATATCGTAATAACACCAAATGGAAGGTAAAAAGAGATTTTTTTTTGAAAAAGTAATACAGAATCTCAATGACATAATAAATATAATATATTACTCATAAAAATATATTTTCAATTATAATGTTCATTATTATTTGTGTTATAATCGAAATGAATAAACTTCATTTCATGAGGGAGTAGTTCACCGTACACAAACAAATTATGTTCAACATCCATTAGATGGAGGTGATTCTAAGTGTAGCTAAGAACTAGTGAAAAACAAAATTATATTATATGTAAGATACTTTTTTAACTTAGCAAGGTAATAAAGAGTGTAAATACCCATAAAATTCAAAGAAATTTTTTTTCTTAATTTTCTTTGGGATTTTACAAGAACGCAGTTTCTGACGACAACTGATTCCGAGGCCCGGTGTGCACAGAATCATTTTTTGATGTTTAGCTCGGGTACGTTCAGTGAACGAATGAGCGAGAATTCCTAACATTGGAGCCGGTGCTCTAAATCGAACTTTGAGGGTACCGATGGATTTGTAAGGCTCGTAATTGCTTAAAAACACCTTTTCCGGAGTTGCGTTTTCTTGGGTGTGGTTATTAAATTTTCGGGTTAAGTAAAGGAATAAAATAAAAGTGGTGCAACAAAATTTTATTTATTTTTGTTTAACCTAAGCTAAGTTGATGAGTGGGACCCACATCCTTACTAATCCACTAGGTAGGATATTAGTGGGGTGGGGCCCACACGAGCCTCACCCTTTCAGCGTCATCAACCCCTTTTTAATTAAGGTAACGCACCCGCACCCCCCTTTTTAATTAAAGTCAACTCGTGCGTTTAATTAAATATTAAACGGCTCTATTAAATTGGGCGGTTTAAATGTTACAATTAATTCAATTAATTGTTTGATACGTTTCTGATTTTCAAAATGCATGGCTTGGGAAATAAAATAAGACAAACTCTTATTTTATTGGAGTGGTTGGGTTGTGAGAGGATTGGGAGAAAAGGCTCTAAGGCTTGAAGTTCTTCTTCTTCGTCGAAGAATGCGAAGAACGCGAAGAATGCACCGTCGCCGAGGAAGAACGCCGACCTCCGACGACGGACGATGGTGAGAGATGCCTTCCTCTGAGAGCGATGACCCGACGTGCATCCTTTCATTCCTTCTTCCCACGTCAAAGGAAGGGAGACACCGTTCCTCCTCGGACGATCTCCATCAACATGTACGGAACCTTCTTCCGTGACGTTCAACTCCGCGACGAGCCTTCGTCCAACAAACGCTTGTGGTAGGGGGTTTTGGTTGGATTAAATCTGTGTGATTTATATCTTTGAAATGTGTTTAAAATTTGTCGGAAGCCATTTAAACCGCTAACGCGGTGGGTGCGGACCAACGAACAAGTCTGAACCCACCGTTTCTTTGTTCTTGGTGTGCAGATCGACAAGAAACGATGAAGCAGGCCGTAAAGGAATTTTGAGGTCTTCGCAGTGAAGAGTCGGTCCCGGGAGGACTTCTGGAGAATACGGGAGGCAAAACGGACCACCGGAGCGCGTCCGGTGGTCCGCAGAAAACTCCTCCGGCGCGCCGCCGGAAAGGGCCGTCGCAGTTGAAGCCGCGGCGGCAGGCATCTGGTCCCGCGACCGCGCGGGACCGAGGAAGGAGGACGCAGTGCCAGGCCATGTCCGTTGGCAAGGAGTGGCCCACATGCAGGGGCCACAGTTTCATTTAAGGGGGCAGTGCCCCCTTTGCGCGGCCGCTCGGCCAGCGCCGAACCGACCCGCTCTGCCGGTGCCGAGCTGCCCCGGGCCGCACCGGCCTCTCCGGGCCGGGCCTCCTTGGTCGGGACGTGCTGCGCCAGCTGGGTCGGACCTGGACCCGGGTCGGGTCGCCCGGTTCGGGCCGACCCCGGGGGGGGGGGGGGGGTGGTCCAGGTCGGACCGGGCCCAGACCCCCCATTTTCGGACTGTTTTGGTCTGTTTCCCATAACATGGGCTACAGACCTCTGATCAACGCACCATTAGTTGTGTAGAGATCCTTGGATCTAGACGGTCGGTTCGGTATATTACACTCAAGGTTTCGTAGAACTTTGGGATCGTCTGGGTTGGTTCGTACACGAAACCAACCAGGCCCTCAGAGCGAAAACGCTTATAACATGAGCTTCGGACGTCCGATTGACGTGCCACCGACTCTGTTGGATTCCTCTTAGTGAGAAGGACCTTTTGGATTACTCCGATCGAGGTTTGGATGTAGTTGGAGTTTGGTTGGGTTGTTTTTGACTTAAAAACCAACTGGGCCCCTAGGACGAAAAGGCCAATAACTCTCAGACCAGGCGTCCGATTGAGGCGCCATCTGTGTCGTTGAGTTTCTGTTGACGATACGGAACTTTTGGATACATAAACACTGGACTATGTGTCAGTTGATGTATCAACCCCTCGGTTAGTGGTGCGGACCCTCCCGAACGAGCTTGCTGTGTGCGGGAACCTTAGAGCTGGCTACGACTGCGACGACGATGACGATTGTACATAAATCCTCCGTGGACTCGACGACGACGACTACAGCACTCAGCGATCCTACATGGATCAGTGCTACCGATCCTATGTGGGTCAGATCCTGTGTGATTCAGCACTCAACGGTCCTGTGTGGGCCAGCGCCTACAGATCCTGTGTGGGTCCGATCCTCTGTGGGTCATTGCGGGGTTTAGTTACCTATCGATCCTTTGTGGGTCATTGCGGGGGTTAGTACCTATCGATCCTATGTGGGTCTGATGGCTTAGATGAATCAGTGGCTATATCTGATCAACTCTATCATCTTACGAAGAAGTATACCTATGTGAGCTGAATTTTTACTATCAATCCTTATCATCGATTAGATTGACTTGATATCCTGTGTGGATTACGTTATGCTTTCCTGTGTGGATCGGGTTGTGATTTCCCGTGTGGACTGGGTTGTACTTGAGCTCAGATGTTGGATCCGAATGAGAATTGATGACTTAGGTATATGTATGGGCATATACCTATGTAGTGTTGGATGTTACTTCGTGATTTCATCTTTCCTTTGTGGATTATCCTTTGTGGATTCTGGGAGACCTTCGGGGGTCTCGAGGTCGCTACTGAGTAGCTTATACTCACCCCTGCATGGGCTATGCCCGCACTACGTTGTGTTGGTTGCAGACGACAGACAGCGCTGATCGTGGTTGAGGCACGAGGAGCAGGTTGGTACCCGGAGGTGGACCACTAGGCGGGGCGTACTCGGAGTGGACGACTGGACCCGAGGAACTGTGGAAGCTATCTGTACCCACCCTTCAGGTGGGACTTCCAGTGGACGGCTCGAGGCTGCGGCTTTACTTTTCAGTTGTTGTACTCCCTTTTTCAGTTGTACATTACTTTCAGTTTGGGTTTATATTCTGGCCAACTTACTTTTCCACAATTACTATTGTACCCAGCTCTACATAGATTTTACTTTTGCTTGCTTGCTCTGTGGTGTTTGTTTACTTTACATAGGAAATGCCTTCCCTTTTTATCGGGAAATACGACTTGGTGCTAGTCGCCATCCCCTGGCCAATGGAAGGCGGGCTTGGGGTAGTCACGACACGGGCCCCAAGGACGAGTCGTGACAAATTGGTATCAAAGGATTTCGGTTCTACCGCAGGACATTGGACTCTAATCTTTCTTCTATGTGAACCAATAGTGTTAAGGGTATTGGGTGTGGTTATCAGTCTAGGGAGTTTAGTGTTGGTGCGGCGGCCGACGTATCCGTACACCAGGACCCTGACTTATGATTTCTGACTTAATGCACGAAAACATTGATTGCATGTGTGTTTCAAGTTTTCTGTGTGATTACTTTGTGTCAGCTCAACAGGTATAATGTTTGACCGTGGCACACTTGTTTTTTTTCAGTATGGCCCCATGATGGCAGCCAGCTAGGGTTCTGAGAATTGTGCGTGACGATAGCCCACCGAGCGATGAGGCCACGATACATGGCCCTTTGATAGCAGAGGCACCGACGGTACCTCTACCCGCAGAGCCACCGATGCTACCATCCCCATCCGCTGATGGTGCACGTCGTCTTAGTGCACTGCATGAGTTTCAGCATCAGCGACTGCCCATGTTCCGTGGGGAGATAGACCCTCTGGTAGTTGAGGATTGGCTAGAGGTAGTTGTATGATTTTTCCGGTTAGTGAGGACACCAGTTGACCTCATGTTGATCCTCGTAGCGAGACTCCTGCATGCGGCAGTAGGCAGATGGTGGAGCTTGATGCTCTAGGTGCACGACGAGGCATCTCTCCTCTAGACGGACTTTGAGAGCCTCTTCCGCTCGGAGTTCATCCCAGCCACCCTCTGTGCGGTGTGCATCCAGGAACTTCTATAGATGCGGAATGGTAGCTTAACGGTCGCCCAGTACTCGGTGAGATTTAAAGATCTCTCGCGCTATTCAACGGACATGGTACATGACCCATTCTTCCGGGCCCCAACCTTTGAGTAGGGATTGAGGCAGGAGATCAGGGCATCACTGATCTTTCTCAGAATTCTGACATAAGCAAGGGTACTGGAGCGAGCTCTTCCCATCAAGATATTTCTTGCTGAGTCTACACCAGTGGAGAGACCTACCGCAGGGCGGCACATAGAAAAGTCTTCTGCAGCTGGTATTTAACGGATGACACATGGGTCCAGGCTGACCAGACCCTCAGGCCGATGACCTCAGGACACTGGCTCAGAGGTGTGGGGAACTCAGCGCAGAGCCAGTCTTTCGAGAGGCAGACAGTGCTATGCATGCGGCGGACAAAGCCACATGGCTCATGACTACCCGACCCGTCGTGCCGAGGAGCAGCAGACGGTTGAGGGACCACCCAGGCAGAGGCAGAGGGTCGACCATGGCGGTCTGAAGGGAGCAGGCGGAAGAGGCAGAGGAGATGGTCAGGCAGAAGGTGGTGGGCGACACTTTGGGGCTTACCAACACCACCCCCTGGAGGTCCACCCCGACCATAGGGAGCTGGAAGACAGAGACAGGCATAGCTCCAGGCAGCAAAGGCCTACGACCACATCGCGCCATAGATGATTTGAGGTACTATCTATGTCTATTCCACCATTGATGTAGTTCTTATAGACACAAGAGCAAGTCATTCTTTAATAGCTGTTGCCCTTGCTTGGAGCTCGGAGATTCCGACAGAGCCGTCAGCTCGATCCTTACTGCTAGAGACTTCTACGGGAGAAGACTCGACGATTACACACTGGTACAAGCAGTGTGAGCATAGTCTAGGAGGTGAGATCTTCGGCTGGGATCTTCTTGTAGTGGTGTCGAGGCCTTATGACGTCATCATGGGATTGGATTGGTTATCTATAGTCCATGCTCAGATCGACTGTATTAGGCGCAAGGTGCAATGTGTATGCACCGACGGGAGTAGGTTCACCTTCACCGGTGAGAAGGGAGCCTTTTCAGCACAGGATGGACTCACACAAAGGAGAGGACAACCCATCACTCATCAGTCGGATAGCCTCATCCTAGGAGCATTTGACGTGCGGAGTCTTGATTTTCCTATAGTGGTGGATCATTATGCGGACATTTTCCCCGATGACGTCCCAGGGCTACCTCCTCACAGAAAGGTATACTTTTATATTGACTTGAACCTCGAGAAAACCCCAATATCCACTCCAGCATATCTGATGGGCCCCGCTGAGCTTCAAGAGCTACCGGTACAGTTGGAGGACTTGCAAGGGAAGGGATTCATCTGACCGAGTGTTTCACCGTGGGATTCCCCGATATTGTTCACCAAGAAGGTGGACGGGAGCTTGCGACTTTGTGTCGATTACCGTCGCCTGAACTAGGTGACCGTGAGGAACAAGTATCCTCTACCGAGGATTAAAGACCTCATCGATCAGCTCAAGGGAGCATGGTGGTTCTCGAAGATACACCTCAGGTCAGGCTATCATCAGCTTAGAGTTCAGGATGAGGACGTGCAGAAGATGGCCTTTAGATGTCGGTATGGCCACTATGAGTTCTTGGTTATGCCTTTCAGCATAACTGATGCTCCAGTAGTGTTCATGGGCCTCATGGATAGGATCTTTCATCCATACCTCGATCGATTTGTCGTGGTCTTCATCGACGACATTTTGATATACTCAACGACTGAGGAGGAGAATGCCTACCACTTGCAGGTTGTACTGGACATGCTCCGAGAGCACCAGCTTTATGGAAAGCTCTCTAAGTGTTAGTTCTGGTTACGTGAGTTCCACTTATTGGGACACATCATCTCTGAGGCGAGAGTTGCGGGGGATCCTGTGAAGATCGAGGCAGCTCTAGCTTGGGAGACACCTAGGAGCGTGACTGAGTTGCGGAGTTTCTTGGCGCTATCTGGATACTACCGAAGATTCGTGCCAGAATTTTCCAGAGTTGCGACACCACTCTCGGCTTTGACGAAGAAGGGGAAACCCTTCTTGTGGTCAGATAGATGTCAGCAGAGCTTCTTGGAGCTGAGACAGAGATTGACCAGCGCACCTATCTAGAGGCTACCGGAGGAGGGGGTAGGGTACGTAGTCTACAACGATGCATCAGGGACCGGACTTGGATGTGTCTTTATGCATGAGCAGGCCGTGATCGCCTATAGATCACGTCAGTTGAGGTAGCATGAGTAGAACTATGCTACCAATGACCTGGAGTTAGCAGCAGTGGTCTTCGTTATGAAGATGTGGAGACACTATCTATTGTGCGAGCGCTTTACAGTCTATTCTGACCATCAGAGTCTCAGGTATATCTTCTTGCCGAAGGACCCGAACCTAAGACAGCGACGATTGCTCGAGTTCCTCTAGGACTATGACTTTGAGATAGTCTATACTCCTGGAAGGGGGAACGTAGTAGCCGATGCACCCAGCAGGAGGGCGGGCATTCAACTACTTGGGGAGGTGACAGAGCAGGTATCCACTTTGAATATATCCTTCATGGATAGAGATGGAGTATAATTTCTTCAATCACTCACAGTCACTCCTCCACTACTGCATCGGGTCAGAGAGGCACAGCGTGGGGACGCCGACTGTGAGACGCGGTGTGCGCAGTTATCCTCAGGACAGGAAACTGATGGTTTCTCATTAGGAGGAGAGCAAGACGTCCTTTTCAGAGGATGTACCTTGTTACCAGTTGCATTATAGGAGGAGGTGATTAGAGAGTTTCACACTTCCCCTTTGGCGGTACATCCTGGAGTGGTGATGATTTACTTGGATCTCAGACTACAGCACTGGTGGCCGGGCATGAAGAAGGTTGTGGCAGAGTTCGTTTCTCGATGCCTCACTTGCCAGCAGGTGAAGGCAGAGCACTAGGTACCAGCAGGCTTGGTACAACCCTTGGAGGTCCCGGAGTGGAAGTGGGACCTCATATCTATGGATTTCGTGGCTGGACTTCCACGCACTTCCAGAGGACACGACTCTATTTGGGTGATTGTCGACCGACTCACCAAGTCGGCTAACATTTTACCCATCAGAGAGTAGGGCTCAATGGAGAGCTTGGGATGACTCTATGTTCAGGAGATTGTACGGTTTCATGGTGTGGCATCATCTATCTTCTTTGATCGAGATTCTCACTTCACTTCCCGGCTCTGGAAGGGGTTGCACGAGGCGTTCAGGATGCATCTACGTCTGAGCACCTCCTTTCACCCTCAGACAAATGGTCAGATAGAGAGAACCATTTATACTCTCGAGGACATGCTCCGTGCATGTGTCCTCGAATTTGGTCGCAGTTGTGAGGACCACCTACCCTTGGTGGAGTTCCCGTACAACAACAGCTACCACTCCACCATCGGGGGATGGAACCATCGGCCGACCTTGCAGATCACCGCTATGCTGGAAAGACCCTGGGGAGTCAGCACTTGTTGGACTGAAGATGGTCCAGGCCACGACGAAGAAGGTTCAGGTCATCGAGGAGTGGATGAGGATAGCTCAGAGCCGGCAGAAGTATTATGCTGACAGGAGGCGGAGGCCAATGTAGTTCGAGGATGGTGACCACGACTTCTTGCGGGTCTCAACATGACGTGGATTACAGAGATTTGGTCGAGGCGGCAAGTTGTCTCCGCACTTCATTGGACCATTCTAGGTCCTCAGTAGGATTGGCGAGGTGGCTTATCACCTGGCTCTACCACCTCAGTTGCATCGGGTGCACAACGTCTTTCACGTATCTCAACTGAGGAGATACGTGCATGACCCGACACATAACATTGACCATGGGGAGCTGGACATAGACGATGGGGAGACTTTTGCGGAGGTCCCAGTGGAGATAGAGGATCGACAGGGGTGGGTCCTACGTGGATGGTCTATTTCTCTAGTGCGCATCAGATGGCAGCACGAGAACCTCGAGGAGAGCACTTGGGAGCAGGAGGCTCAGATGCGTGCTCAGTACCCAGATTTTCGTCCCTAGTTCATGATGTATCTTTTTGGGGATGTAAATCCCTGAGGTGGGAGTAATGTAAATACGCGTATAATTCAAGGAAATTTTTTTCTTCATTTTTTTTTGGGATTTTACAAGAACACAATTTCTGCCGGCACCTGATTCTGAGGCCCGGTGTGCCTGGAATCATTTTCCGAAGTTTTTCTCGGGTACGTTCAGTGAACGAACGAGCGGGAATTCCTAACTTTTAATCCGTTGCTCGAAATCGAACTCTGAGGGCACCGATGGATTCGCAGCGCTGGTAATTGCTTAGAAAGACCTTTTCCGGAGTTGCGCTTGCTCAGGTGTGGTTATTAAATTTTTGGGTTTAGTAAAGGAATAAAATAAAAGTGGTGCAACCAAATTTTATTTTATTTTTGTTTAACCTAAGCTAAGTGGATGAGTGGGACCCACATCCTAACTAATCCATAGGTAGGATATTAGTGGGGTGGGGCCCACACAAGTCCCACCCTTTCAACTTTCTCAACCCCTTTTTAATTAAGGTAACACACCCACACACCCCTTTTTAAGTAAAGTCAACTCGTTCGTTTAATTAAATATTAAATGCCTCTATTAAAATGGGAGGTTTAAATGTTGCAATTAATTCAATTAATTGTTTGATTCATTTTTGATTTTCAAAACGCATGGATTGAGAAATAAAATAAGACAAAATCTTATTTTATTGGAGTGGTTCGGTTGTGAGAGGATTGGGAGAAAATGCTCTAAGGCTTGAAGTTCTTATTCTTCGTCGAAGAACATGAAGAATGCGAAGAACGCACCGCCTCTGACAAAGAACGCCAAATTTCGACGACGGATGACGGTGAGAGACGCCTTCCTCGGAGAGTAACAAACAGACACACATCCTTTCGTTCCTTCTTCCTGCGTCAAAGGAAGGGAGACATCGTTCCTCCTCGGACGATCTCCATCAACGTGTATGGAACCTTCTTTCGCGACGTTCAACTCCGCGATGAGCCTTTGTTCAACAAACGCTCGAGGTAGGGGGTTTTGGATCGATTAAATCTATGTGATTTATATCCTTGACATGTGTTTAAAATTTTTTGGAAGCTGTTTAAACCGCTAACGCGGTGGGTGCGGACCAACGAACAAGTCCGATCCCACCGTTTCTTTGTTCTTGGTGTGTGGATCGACTTGCGACGATGAAGCAAACCATAAATGCATTTTGAGGTTTTTGCAGGGAAGAGCTGGTCCCTGGAGGACCGCTGGTGAAGACTGCAGGCAAAACGGACCACCGGAGCGCGTCCGGTGGTCCGCGGAAAACTCCGCCGGTGCGCCACCGGAAAGGGCCGCCACGGCTTCAGCCGCGACGGCAGGCAGCTAGTCCCGCGACCGCGTGGGACTGATGAGGGGGGATGCGGCACTAGGCTGCATCTGTTTTCAAAGAGCGTCCCCCATGTGGGGGCCGCCGTTTCATTCAAGGGGGCAGCGCCCCCTTTGCGCGGCCTGCGCCGATCCGCCCCCGGCCGCGCGGCCAGCGCCGATCCGCCCCCGGCCGCACCGGCCGCATCGGGCCGGGCCGCGCCAGCCGTGCCGGGCCACACCCAGTCGGGTCGAACCCGGACCCGGGTCGGGTCACCCCGGTTTGGGCCGACCCGAGGGGGGGGGGGGAGGGTTGCGCCTGGTCGGGCCGGGCGCAGACCCCCCATTTTCGGACTATTTCGGTCTGTTGCTCATAACTTTGGCTACGTACCTCCGATCGACGCACCGTTAGTTGCGTTGCGATCCTTGGATCAAGAAGGTCGTTTTGGTATATTACACTCAAGGTTTAGAAAAACTTTGGGTTCGGCCGGGTTGGTTCGTACACGAAACGAACCGGGCCCTCGGAGCAGAAACACTTATAACTTGAGCTCCGGACGTCCGATTGACGTGCCATCGACTTTGTTGGATTTATCTTAATGAGAAGGACCTTTTGGATTAATCCGCTCAAGGTTTGGATGTAGTTGGAGTTCGTTCGGGTTGGTTTTGACATAAAAACCAACCGGGCCCATAGGACGAAAAAGCCAATAACTCTCAGACCGGGCGTCCGATTAACGCGCCGTCTGTGTCGTTGAGTTCCTGTTGATGATACATAACTTTTGGATACATCAACTCTGGGATATGTTTCAGTTGATGTATCATCCCCTCTGTTCGTGGAGCGGACCCTTCTGAACGAGCTTACTGTGTGCGGGAACCCTAGAGCTGGCTGCGATTATGATGATGATGACGACTGTATAGAAATCCTCCATGGATTCGACGGCGACGACTACAGCACTCGGCGATCCTACGTGGATCAGTGCTACTGATCCTCTGTGGGTCAGATCTTGTGTGGTTCAATGCTCAACGGTCCTGTGTGGGCCGTCGCCTACATATCCATTGTGGTTCATTGCGGGGGTTAGTACCTATCGATCCTGTGTGGGTCTGATGGATTAGATGAATCGGTGGCTACATATGATCATATCTATCGTCTTATGAAGAAGTATACCTGTGTGAGCTGAATCTTGACTTTCAATCCTTATCTTTGATAAGATTGACTTGATATCCTATGTGGATTAGGTTATACTTTCCTCTATGGATCGGGTTGTGATTTCCCATGTGGACTGGGTTGTACTTGAGCTCGGATGTTGGGGCCGAACGAGAATTGATGACTTAGGTATATGTTTGGGCATATACCTATGTAGTGTCGGATGTTACTTCGTGATAGTATCTTTCCTTTGTGGATTATAATTTGTGTATTCTGAGAGACCTTTGGTGGTCTCGGGGTCCCTACTGAGTAGCTTATACTCACCCCTGTATAGGCTATGCCCACACTACGTTGTGTTGGTTAAAAACGACGGACAACGCTGATCGTGGTTGAGGCACGAGGAGCAGGTCGGTACCCGGAGGTGGACCACTGGGCGGGGCATACTCGGAGCAGACGGCTGGACCCAAGGAGCTGTGGAGTCTATATTTACCCACCCATCATGTGGGACTTCCAGTGGAAGGCTCGAGGCTGCGACTTTACATTTTAGTTTTTGTACTCTATTTTTCAGTTGTACTTTACTTTCAGTTTGGGTTTGTATTCTGGCCCACTTACTTTTCCGCACTTACTATTGTACCCATCTCTACTTAGTATTTACTTTTTCTTTCTTGCTCTGTGGTGTTTGTTTACTTTAAAAAGGCAATGCCTTCCCTTTTTATTGGGAATTACGCCTTGGTGCTAGTCGCCAGCCCCTGGCCTAGGGAAGGCGGGGTTGGGATAGTCACGGAACGGGCCCCGAGGACGGTTCGTGACAAAGAGTGTGGAGGGCTGGAGAAGGAAAACAATGGAAAGGATCTTGAGAGAAGATATTACATATTAATTGGGTAACTCTTGTTGTTTTTTTCTTAGAGGATTCTTTGAGAGGGTTTCTGCCCCAACAGAGGCATCAAGGTCAATGGTAGGATTTTTATAATGCTACATGGGTATATCTATGATGATCATAATTTTTTTAAAGGTTTGAGGAATGGGTAGTGGTGGAAACATTTTAAAGGGAATGAAAAGGACTCACATGGAATTTAAAAAAAATCCTAGGTGTGCACATGTTTGTACCTAAAAAAAGTCTTAAGAAAACAATAATACTAAATAATTTACGGTTTACAGAGGAACTATGGATATACTGTGGGTTTATGAAATGTTTTAAAGTCATTTGGGCACTTAATTTTATTATTGAGTCACAATTTAAGTTTAATTTGGCCTTAATCAATGTGACTAATTTTAATCACTTTTACTAACCATTATGGTAAAAAATTAACATGGTTATATTATACTCTATGTATTTAAATAAATAAAATGTTTTATTATTTATTTTTTTAATTCCAATCATAGAAGAAGAAAAATTAATATTAGTGTTAATCTCACAAACATGACAGAATAACGGGGACTTAAAGTAGGAAAATGTTCAAAAGTTTTTTTAGATTTTACATTAAGTTTGAAAGAGAAATTTATTATAATTAATTATATTGTTTTAATATATTTAATTTTATTCTATTGTGAACTTAAAAAAAATTATAATATCATTTATCATTAATAATTAGTTAGAAAAAATATATTTTTTAACTAAAAAGCAGTATTTTTCCCTAATAATAATAAAATGTTGTTTCTCAAGAAAATCCAAAAAAGTCACCCTAAGATAATTTTAAAATTCATAATTTTAAAATTAATTATATTTTATCCAATTAAATTTAAAAATGTGTCTGAAATTAGATTCATTATTAGAATTATTTCATTCGAGAGAACAATGTTTTTAAACATAAAAAAAGTCTTTACCAAAAATATTATCATTAATTATCAATAAGTTATATATATATATAAATAATTTGAAAATAATTTATTACTATGTTTAGAGGATAGGTTATAATTATGTTTTGTAAATAATAAAAATAATAAAATTTTATGTTTCGTAGAAACTCGGTGTTGAAGGAATCGTAAACCAAGTGGGTGTTCATTCTAGCGCAAGCCTAGTTGGCATTATGTGTAGCACCAGAAAAGTTTGTATAATGTGTGAAAGGAATGTTTGAATTAGTGTCTTAATATATATATATATATATATATCGAACTATTTCCAATATCATCTGAATTGAAAAATATTTAAATGATAAAATAATTCAGAAAAAAATAATTTTTAAAATTTCAGGGTGGAACATTATTCCCCCAATAAAATGAATTTCTCCCCCAAAAATTAATCTATATCATCAAAGGTTTAAGAATTGAAATTATAATTTATATGAATCCTCATTCTAATAATGGATACTAAAATTTACCTTAGGAAGGGAAATTTTGTACCATAATACTTAACCATGTAACATATAACGTGGTTTCCACATTGGAGAACATAGGAGGGGAGTGAATATTGGACATTGAAGAAATGCATAAATATTTATATGGGGTTATTGATGATATAAATCAAAAACAAGTGAATGATAAATGGATATTTTAGGGCCTCAAATTCATAAATTAGTGATTATTTAAAATTCCATCATCTCAATAGAAAATTAAGGTATTAGGAAAATATATTTTTTCAATCACTTTCAGAATGTTGAGCAATTATTGATAAATTTCTCTATAAAATTTTTCATTGATGGGTTGATCTTTGAAGATTTTTTTGAATATACCCATTATCGTGTGTAATGAATAAATAGAAATTAACTTTTATGAATAAAGTGCTAAAATATGGTTTTAATGGATCTTAAGGCCCATAATGAATAAAAATCCTCTCTATTTGTATCTAAATAAGAACAAGCATTAATCTATAAAAAGTAACAGTAAAAGTTCATCATAATAATTTTTTCATTAAAAATAAATTAACATTAACCAGAACATCATGTAGGTCAGTGGTAGGTGTGAAATCTTTATCGCGCTTTGGTGATGGGTTCAAGACCTATGGCCTTGTAGGTCATGATTGGTTATTACCTGATATACATGATGTCTTTTTTAAAAAAAATCTAATATAATATATAAGATGGTAATCCGTGACATAATATTAAGCATTGATTAGACGTTTAAACAAGGTTTTTAACACATTATTAGTTCAAAAATAATTTCTTCAATGTTTAATATATAATTTTCATGAAGGGATAACCATATAACCCTTTAGAGGGATTAAAATATCAATCCTTGTAAAGAGAGTCACAAAGTCAATTTTAAATTGATTCCCATACATAAAAAAGTTTCTCTTGTTCGTAAAATGCAAAACATGTGAATAACCTTATTGTATATTCCCTTGAAACATGGAAACAACCTGAATTACCATAATTTGTTTTAGAAAACATTCATGTTTACTCATTCCAAATCATATTAGATTTACACCTTAAATCCAAAAATATTTTAATACTTCATTAGTGGTAGAATAGACCACCTATAAATAGTTCATTACATAGTTCCAAGGTAATTAGTACTGTCAAATTTACCTATTCATATCCAACACTTCTATATCCATACATCATTCTCTTATCACAAAGAACATGTTAAAGGTACCTTCCCTTAGTCAAAATGTTTGATTTTGTGAGATAACCATTTTATTCCATCCCCACGATTAAAAACATTCTTGTAAATAATTAGAAAATCATAAACTAAAAAATACATATATAATTTACTATTATTAATTCTGAAATGAAAATTCATAAATACTTCGATTACTTCATCCTTAATCCATTAATAAAAATACATCTTTCCATTAACATTTCATACACAGTCTCTTCATCATCCACAATGTCACCATTACTCACACCAGCTTACTTATTGTCTTTAAGAATATTCCTTTTCTTACAATGGGTTTCATAATGGAAATTTATTCCACACATAAAACACTTTACCTTCAAGGATGAATTAGTGAGGTCAGAATTTCCATCCATTTTGTCAACCAAGCACTTCATTTTTTCATTGAAGTCAATTGATTTGTTTAATTATTTTCTAGAGTCAAAAATCATTTTTTAATATCTAAAACATTCACTTAAGTGATTCATTCCAAATTCATGACAAAAAGAATATTGAATCTTATTTATTCCATTTTCTCCCTTACCTGAACTCTCATAGAACTCTTTTCTCTTCCTTGGTGAGTTTAACAGTTGGTTAAGGTAAAAATTGTTAATCATGTTATTTGAAAACTGATTTTTCATGATCATGAAATATTTCACACTATTAATAAACCCACTTGAATTATCATTAGAAATTATTCCATCACATTCATCATTAATCCAGTTCCTTCTAGTTCCCTCCATTTACTAAAACCATAAGAATAGTGTGAGAATTATATATCATTGCAGAAAACCAAATAGTCATGAAAAGAATGTCATATAGGATTTCTAAATATTGATACCTTCTATAATATATGACACCTTGGGTTTATCCTACGTTATTCATAGATATCATAAATCTAGATCCTTCATTATGGTTCAAGAAGAGTTTTTGAATTACAATAGAATATCCCTTGGGAGTGTCAAACGAGGTGTGTATCAAGGCCCTTTGTCGAGTACTAGATTACCCGGAGTGAAGCCTGTAAAATATTTTCAGAGTTTCTAAGCATATGTATATATGTTCAAGAGCCAGATCCACATGTATTATCTCGACATCGATGTTTTTGTAGGAAACTACTCAATCTATCCTTTACGAAAATTCTAGCAAATTTTCCTAAACATTAACCCATCCTTATACATATCCTTAGAGAAATCTGTAGAAATATAATTATAAATAAACAAAGGGATCTCCCTCAGTTTTTCTCATCCTAGTTACCAATGGTTTTCTAAAATTTCCCTTTGATACCAACTATAGTGACCCAGGATTAGCATAAATGGATATTACATTTTTTAGATGATTAGTCAATACATTACAAATGAATGCAATAGTTTAGCGTCTTTAAATTCATAGAAACAATATCATCTATCGTGGTGAAAGTTATTAACCATCTCCCATAATTATTTCCTCCTATAATACATCTACAGAAAACCTCTCTTCATAAAACAGAGAAAGGAATCATAAGAAAATGGTGAGCTCAGATGCTTAGTAAGGGTAAGAAAAGGATACATGTTAGAATAAATATTAACATAGTAGTATGATAAAATGATTTTAACATTAGGATATCAAACCCTGAATTTCCAAGTTTATAAACACGATTTATGGGAAAAATCATCACAGTTCAAAAGACATGAATCATATGGAAATAAACATAATGATCCATTAAATAATAACTAAGGAATAAGAAATAGTATATGAAAAATATATATAAGAATAAAAACTTTTATTTCAGGGCTCCCTACCAAGACCATAATTACATGTTAGGATTGGGATAATACTTGTGCATATATATCATGCTTGGGCTAGGAACTTGTGTTACCAAATTCATTAAGGATTGTGCTAAAAACCACGTACCTTCTTGTTTTTAGGATTATGCTACTACCCATTTACCCACTTTCCTTTATTATTGGGCAAGAACCCATGTACCTTCCTGTTTGATGGATTGGTATATAGCCCATGTACCCTATTTCATTTAGGATTGGCCTATAACACATGCACCTACATCGAGATTACACTTGAATCCCATGTACCCACGTTCTTTTAGGATTGGTAAAAAACCAACATACCTTCTTATTTTTGGGATTGGGATACAACCCAGGTAACCTCGTTCTTTTAGGATTGGGATACAACCCATTTACAATATTTTTTTTGGGTTTAGGCTACAACCCAGGTACCCTATTTCAATTAGGATTGGGATACAACCCATACACCCTCTTTCTATTCTAGCTTGGCTACAACCCATGAACCATTTGAGCTCATATTAAACATATAATTACCCAATTAATTTGTCAGATATATAGGTCCCACCTATATCATAGTAAAATCATTCACACATGTTCCGAATGATAATTAAATAGTGTTAATATCATGACCCATAAAAATATATAGTTCTTATAAACATCAAATCACAACCCATAAAATGAATTTTTTATCATTAACATTTCATCAAATCATAAACTATGGAAATGTGTTAGGAATAATAACCCTTTCATCGAAGCATAACTTATGAATGATAAATGGATTTTGTAAACATATAACTTGTGAAAGTGAAGAAGGTTCCATAAATCCCACAGCATTAAGAATAACCTAATCTTAGAAAGGATATCAATGGATCCATTAGTTCTATTCCAAAAAGTTCATGAGTAAAATCAAAGGATTAAATCTATTATGGAAAAAAGGTTTGAAATAACATTCAAAAACCATTATTGAGTAAAAAAAAATTCTTCTTTGAAAAAGGATTTTTAATTCATAATTTATTTTAAAATTCATATTGTTAAATAATTGTCAATTCATACACCACAAAACAAAATGGGTGGTGAACATAACATAAATCTCACAAAAATTAAAAATGAAATGAAATTCTCCTTACCTTGTGTCTTGAATCTCCATGTACAAATACATGCTTCCTGTATATCAAATATTTGTTTTTTATAAATCTAATATAGAATAACTTATTATACATAATACCATATATGGTTTGATTATAACCTTATATGACCCGCTTGTTAATGATCATAAGTTAATGTTTCACTTTGGGTAATATTCACATTGTTCATCCCATTTGTCTTAATTTATTATATCATTGTTCCTTATACTTATATTAGTATTCCATAATTTAGAACATGATATAAATATCTGTTTTATCATGTATATAAATATTAAAAAAATTATAGCATTTATAAGTCAGATATGGAATACACTCTTCATGGAGACAGTTAGTCATATCTACGCGTGAACGTTGTTTCTATTTTTAATGGCGTATTGAATGAATGTTAGTAAGTGACATATTCATATATATGAATGTATATATGTATATATATCATTATTATAGTTTTATTAAAATATAATATATATCATATAAGTTCATCAAACCCATCCTTAATACATTTTATGTGGTGTGTGAATGAGTCAAATCACTTTGAGTGGGCGGTAGTCTACATATCCTCAAACAAGATTATCGTATTCACACCAAATGGAAGGTAAAATGTGTTGGGTTGAAAAAGGAATAATAATATTAATGTAATTATAAATATAATATATTAAATATACAAATAGATTTTCCATCATAATTTCCACCATGATTTGTGGTATTAGAGAAATGAATAATCCACATTTCGTGAGCTAGTAATTCACCATACAGAGAAAAAGTATCATCAACGTCCATTAAATGGAGGTGTGTGTAAGTGATCATTAGACAGATTTAAAAAAAATACTCATATATGTAGGATATTGTTTTCACACAATAAGGGAATAAAGTGATTGGAGGATGTGGAGAATGAAGATAAAGGAAAGGAGCATGAGAGATGATGTTTTCTCTTAATCGGGTAACTTCGTTTGGTTTTTTCCAAAATGATTCCATAAGAGATGTTTCTTCCCAACGGGATGCTTCAAGGTAGAAGGGATGATTTTTTTGAGGATACATAGGCAGATCATGGACTATCTTAAAAGGTTTGAGAGGATTGAGGAAAGAGTAGAGGTGGTGGCCTTTTATAGGGAAGGAAAAGGACTCACATGGAATTTTTATAATCAAATTAGGTGTGCACATGTTATTTTATAATGAAATCCTTAAAAACAAAAAAAATATAATGGATTTAATAAATCCTAAATATGGATATAAAATTGATTTTTTGACATGTTTTCAGGACATTTGGGCCCCTAATTTTATGGGTTAGTCCCTAATTAATATTAATTTGGCAGTAACCATTGTGATTAATTGTAATCACTTTTTGTAATGATTTTACTAAAAACTTGACATGGTATTAATAGTATCTATTTATTAAACTGAATAAAATTGTGTATTTTTGCCCTTTTAAATTCTAATCATTGATGAAGAATCATTATGATTAGTTTTAATCCCGCAGATTGGACAAAATAACAGGGTTTTAAAGTAGGAAAAAGTTCAAATGTTTGTTAAGATTTTATATTCAGTTTCAAAGTGAAATTTATTCTAATTAACTATATTTTATTACTATTTGTAATATACATCAAATATATCCTTATAAAATATTTATAATATCATTTATTATTAATAATTAAATAGACTAATATGCATTTTTTAACTAAAAAGCAGTGTTTTTGAGTATTCATCAAAAAAATAAGTTTCTCTAAATAATCCAAAAAATTAATCCTATTATAATTTATACATTTTAATTAAAAAATGAATTTATTTTATCCAATTAAATATCTAAATTTTTTTAAAATTACATTCATTATTAGAAGCATTTCATTCAGGGAAAAATATGTTTTAAATCATAAAAAGTACATTACCAAAAATATTATCTTTCATTACCAATATGTACTATTTATATAAAACAAAAATATCTTAAAAGTTTTTATTACTATGTTTAATAGATAGGGTATAATTATATTATTTAAATAATTAAAATAATGCTAATATATTCTTTGTAGAAACTCACTGTTGTGTGCATTGTATACCTAGTTGGTGTTTCTTGTAGCACAATCCAAGTTGGTATTGGATGCAGCGCAAGCCAGTATGTTATTGAGTGTGAACAGAATGTTTGAAATAGTGTTTTAATATAAATATATATATATATAATGAACTATTTCTACTGTCATGTGAAATGAAAAATAATGAAAAGATATATTAATTCAAGAAAAATAATTCTGAAAATATCTGGGTAATTCAATCATCAAGAAGACCCTTCCAGAAAGGTATTTGAATGAAACATATAATAAAATTATATATTTATTTAAATATGCCTTGTTGTGTTTAGTTAATGGTAATAATCCATTCATGTTTTGGAATGGTATGAATCCAATTCTAAATTACATTACAATCATTAGAAGGAAATGATTTAACTAAAATAAATAAAATACAATGAATCCTAAAGATTTCAGATAATAATCAATATTTATGAGATACGTGTCTATTAAAAATTATTAAATATGCCATAACTAATTACTAGGAGTATTTTGGGACTATTCTGATATAACCGTATTTGATAACAAATTCATTTTTTAATATGAGGATCATATTTTGTCCAAAAATAATCATATTCTCAATGAATAAAGTGTGATTGAAAATAGTATATTAGGGGAATCTGAAATTGATGAAAATATAGAAACTCTCGGAAACAGAGATAGAATATCCAATCAAGTACATATTATAGATAGAAACATTATGGGTGAGTGAACTATAATTTAGTGTATAAAAATATATTCAATATCAGATAGAACCAACATGAATTTAATGAATATATTAAAGAAAAATATATTTCAATCCAATCACTATTGAAGTTAATATAATCTATAAAATGAATACACTAAAAATATTTCATGTTCTAGTGAAAAAAAATTCGTTAGAAGAATATGGGTATTCTATAAGGTGATTACTATATTTAACCAAAAATGGTTCACTTATTATTGAATATGAAAATAAAATTTTCAAACTAATGATTTCCATATATAGAATAAAAAAGTAACAAAGAGAATGATATAATAAGTTTGATAAATATCCAACTAATCTAAGTTTTTGTAAAATATGGGTTAATAACAATCTATAAAACATGATGGAAAATAAAAAATGATGGGTTGTGGTCATTTAATTTTATTATATAATTGTTGTTGGCTCATGAAATTCTAAATGGTGTAATATCTCAAAAATAATGTGGTCTGAATTTCTCATTTCCTTAATTGGTGAATTTTAATTTTTTCCCATCATGTAATTCCTTCAATGAAAAAAATATTTTTGTTTCACAAAATATTACTCCAATGTGTTAGTAAATAGTATTTAAATTAATTAGTCTAAAATAATCGAAAAATTTACAAGGAGAAAAAAGGGATTCTCTAATGATAATGTATGAAAAGGGGTTGATGGGAATCTTTTTAGAAAAATTATTTATATATTATATTAATTTATAGACACTATAACAATCATTCAATTTGAAATAGGTCTATATTATCATTTTCAAGGTCATCCTGAAAGAACACATATGAATGATATATGATGAATTGTAGAATATGAAATTCAAATAATTTAATATGGGATATTTTATGACAATAATTCAAATAAAATTTCGTGGATATGAATACAAAAATTTGGTAAATTATGTTGATGATGAAGTGTCTAATTTATGAATTACATTAATTATTCATAGATCATATATATTAAAAAATATAATGATATTGAAAAATATATTTTTGATTCCCTTAAATGTTAATAAATTGTAGTTACATTGGTTTTTTCTCAATTCCATTGAATGACATAAAAATATGTTGAAATTTGAGTAGATATGGTGTATTTTATACTGATTATGTGTAAAAAATCAAGTTCCATAAATATTATGAAATATAATTCATCATTATAAGGAAAATAACATAATAACATAATATAATTATATTTTGGTAAGATTAGATAAAAAACAATGACATTGAATTATGTTTCTACACATGAAGATGACACATATACCATAACCATTTTGATAAGGAAAACAATGTTTCAGCACAAAAGTTGGTCCTTCGAGACCAACTATGTACATCCACCTATATGGATTTTGATTATTAAAATCAATAACAAAGGTAATTTATCTCAAATTAAAGGTATGAATATCATAATATATAATTGTAAAATTTCTAATTATTATTTTTGATTATTTAAGTAAGTAATATCATTGTGATTTTTCAATAATAGCGTTAATAATCACTATATTTTATTACGATGGTATCCATAGTAGTTTTCCTATACGGGTATGAAATAAACAAGGAAAATGGGGTTGTAGGGGGGGGGGGGTTACCTCATTGACCAAATCATCTTATGATGATTATTGATTAAGAATATGTTGTTCAAGAGCTTAATAATTATATTTTATAAAAAACTAAGTGGTTCTAGTTTTTATAATTCAGAATAGATCACGTTGGATTTGAATTGATTAGAATGGATTCATTAATACATAACATAGAGATTGAGATTATTCTAAAAAATTATTTTTAGAAATCACATATTTTTCTAATGTTGTTTCTGGGGAGTTTTTAGAAAATCCACAATGGGGATTATTAGAAAAAATTCCAACCTGCCATTTTTTTTTATTTTTTTTATTATCATTTGTGGGGGGAATAATGGATGAAATTATTTTGGGGTATTTATCAGGACATGAATTCATTCCCCAATTTAAAATTGGGTTTATAATGATTCATGTTCACTTGGAGGGAAAATTACCCCTAGGATATTTAGATTATGAGTGTGTTCTACATGATATGAAATTTTCTTGATGAGGTTCAGTTGGTTCTATCTAGATATTTTTCACACCAGGAATGTGTTGGGATTCATAGATTCTGGTTTTTTGGTTCATGTATATTATGTCTTGATATTTAATTCTCACAAGTATTTGTTGATTCTTTTAGATAGAATATGAATATGAAGGAAGTTTGAGGTTCTTGAGACTACTAGAGGATAGTGACACTCTTTTCAGACAGTCATTAATATGTTAATGAGTCTCTAGGATGAGTATTTATGATGTACCCATTTGTTATACCTATTATTTTTAGAAAAAATGAGATGGAACTGTTAGCTGATGGAGAGGTCATAGTTATGAGTGACACTATATATGGTGGGGATCTACCCGAAGGATGGTGTCTTAGTAGCAGAAATTATCTTCTATTCTATTGAAGAATGTGGTTTCCTATAGGAAGACATGTTGAGCTAATGTGAGAGTTCCATTCTTTTAGATGGATAATACAACATTTTTTGATGAAGATATACAATGAACTGCATATTAAATATTGGTTGTTAGGAAAGAAGGATGTAGTGGGATTTTTGGGAATATGTTTCACCTATAAATAGTTTATTTATGAGCATCAAAGGCTTTCTGGGGAGTTTTAGCCTCTTCCCATTCCATAGTGGAAATATGATGATGTCACTGTGAATTTTTTTACAAGACTGACTAGAAAAACCAACAGGAATGATTCAATATGGTTTATTATGGATCTACTAAAAAAGGTAGGACACTTCATTCTTATTAAGTATTCCTTAACTATTGATGATTTAGGTAGTCATTACATGCTCTAGATAGTTCATTTTCACAATGTTTTTAGGATAACCATTACAAAAAAATATCCATATTTGACATCGATGTTCTGGAAGGGTATCCAAAAGGCTTGGTGGTTGCATGTTATATTGAGAATATTTGATCATCATCAGACAGTCTATAGATCTTAGAACAGAATATTGGTTTTATAGTAAATTTTATGAGTGTAGGATTGATATTTTGGTGGTTCAATGGATAATTTTATGGATCTCATGGAGTTTTTATATAGTAACAACATCCAAGAATTGATATCGATCGAACCACGCGATTATTTATATGGAAGTTCATAATGTTCACCTATATGTTGGTTAGAGGTTAGTGATTTAGAACATATTTGGAATAGCCTCATGCAGGACACATCTGACTAGGTTCAGTAGATCATGAGGAATTTGGTAACCATGCTGAGCAGTACGAAATATTACACTTACATACAGATTTAATTTTTTTTTCATTGTGTTTCACATCAGGATTCTCTTAGGAAAAATAAATTTTGTATTAGGGAAAAAATTAAAGAAAGAACACTTTTTTTGATTCTTTAGAGATAGTGGATAGGGATTGTCTAACTGCAAACTGATTATCCATTTCAGAATTCAATAGTTATAATCACGGTTTGTTTCACATGTCACATCTTTAGAGATATTATGTTGGCCCTTCTCAAGTGTTAGACATCAAGGATTTTGTTTTATTATGTATCCCCTGAAGAGAATATGATAAATTTTTGGACCATAGTGTGATGTATCTCTATGGTAGGACTATACATATTGTTTGAGAGTTGTTCCAACACGGTCGTGTTTAGAGGAGACATAGGCAAGGGAGTCTAATATGTGATAATAATGTCGATATATTTTCTTCAAGACCAACAATGATGCTTGGATTAGCATGGGGATTATATATTTTTTGGTGTAGATGTTGTAAAATATTCATTTTTTAGGTACATCCCTCTTTGAGTTTTTTAATAAACCATTGATGGTTGAGTCTTTATTCTTCCTTGGGCCTTTGTGGATTTCTGTTTTTAGGAGACATGGATCATTTTTCATGAAAATGAAATAATTTTGATGTATTTTTGTTTATTTTAATTAAATAAATCTTGGTATAAATGTGGTAAAAATGATTATAAAGGGTTTCATTGAGTTAGGAAGGCTTCAGATGTTGTTCAGGATCTTTTTTGAAACATGGTTGGGACCTCTATAGGGGGAATTTACTCCTCATGTACCTATTACAAAATTTGTGACTATTCCGAAGAAAAACTCATGTACTATGTTTATGATGTGGTGTAAATATATGTCATGAATCCATTAAATAACATATAATGTTCAATTATAGTTATAATTAAACTAAGGTGATTGTTTTTATTGACCTATATTGAAGTAATACACGATGTGTAAAGGTGTTACACAACATGAAATTATCACAAGAATTAGTTATAATTATATTTGTTCTCATATTTTATCATTGAACCATTTTTTCCTTCCCTAAACTCATGCCTTAGGTTATTCCCCGTGATTATGGAGTGATTTCATCATATCCAGATATAATGGGTTGGTGTTGATCCATTGCAGGTGCTTTTTCTTCGGTCTTCTTCTCCATTCCTCATTGTTCTATTGAAGAGGTGTTTTATTTTAGTACCCAATATGGAATCATTTTGGTCATGATATTCTTGATCAACATTCATTCTTCTATTCTTCTCATCTTCATTCTTGTTAGAAATTTTAGTTTGGACAATTTTATAAATTACAGATAAAGGAAGAAGGTCTAAACCTAAACCAATGTTCTTTTTAATTATTGAGTATGGGAAATACTATGAATATGACGTAGTGAGGTGATAATAGCCTAGTTGAATGATGGATGAAGATAAATAATGGATTGGAATATTGGAATGATCCTATGGAATCTAATATTATTGTGACCTACATTGTAGCTACTCATTGGGTGATATAAAAACTAGACAAATATTGAATTTGATAACTACTTAAACATTGGTTAGCTTGACATGGGTCTCATGTTATTTCTTGTTATAGAATCACATTGGTAATCGAATTTGGGATATTGATATGACTAAAATAGTTTTAGAAAAAACATGAAGGTGTAATTGAATGAAAAATAGTAATTTTCATAATTAGCCATTGAAACTTATTATTTGATATTATTATATTTTTTATGTTATAACATGTATAATGTTAAATATACAAATTATTATATAGTGAACTATTCCTAGTGTTACATGTAGAAATTCATATATAGAAGGCTATTCTGAGTGTCTCTATCTAAAATTCATATATAGTAGGGTATTCCCAGTTATACATGTTGGATTTATTATATAGAGGGACATTCCATACGATTGATGTTGAAATGATTATATAGTAGGCTATGCATAAGGAGACATTTTAAAATGCTAAAAAAGTAAACTTTTCATAGATGGTTATGAAAAAATTATATATAGGGATGTTCATGGAGGCTTAAATTCATATACAGATGGATTTTCCTTATTTTATTATTATGAAATGGTTTATGGATTTATTTGGAATGGTTCTACCAAATTCATAGATACATTCGATCATGGTTACAAAGTAGGTTGATTAATTTATTTTATTAATTGATTAATTAATACACATGTATATCACCTTATTTCATGAACTTATTATCATACTGGATTTATTTAGATACTACGGTTTGGATAAGGGATAGGGAAGTTGTTGCTGATTTGATGGTTATTGAATGGGCTAATGTATGGAGGTGCAATAGACATAGTGTTTGGTAGATGGGTATTTTGAGTATATTTGGTGTCAATTGATTATTTTATTTGTATTTTTTTGGTTTTAAATTTATATACATATCATCCTATCATTACATGATTTATTATTATTATTTTATTGTTTCCTCCTATAATTTAATAGTTGTATGTTGTAATGATTCACCTATGTTTTTTACTCTGATTTTTATTTATATTATTTATATAATTTATTTCCACTATATTTTAACTCTATACAAGGGGGTTTAGTCTCCCCACCATACTTATCACACCCCCTGATGCTCAGTTGCCTTTGGAATACTGGGAGGCATGCTTGAGATCCCATGAATAACACGACTACCTATATAAGAGTGTTATAGATTGGGGGATGTTACAGTGGAATTACAGGGGTCTCTTCTTAGTATGAATCCAGCATGATGAGAGATTATAAGTTACCCAAATCATTGTGTATGAATTTTTTTGTTCAATATAAAAGTGAAAGGGAGTGAGTGTTCAAAATTTAAAAGGATAATGATCTCAGAATGTCAGTTTGGATGCTCCTCTTCTTAAACCTAGTAATGTAGTGTTATTTATTGTATTATTAGAATTTTAAAATTTCATTTTTTAATCCTTATATTAAACTTTTTTGGGTGATACATGTAATGCTCCTGGATCGTGTACATATTTCATTAGTCCTAATGAGAAAATTGAGGGAGAGACTAAATTGTTATTCATTATAGGAGAACATGATCCATTATCTAGTAATATAAATTTTAATATCCGAAATTCATTGATTCATCCCCACAAATAATATATAATTTTACAATGGAATAACATTATTGTATTGTTATAAATAATGAGGAGGTTATAATAGTGTCTGTTCAAGAAATCCTTTATTTCCATAAGAGTTATAGATCATAAAGGCTACACATTCTAATCAGTCTTTTGTGACGAGAAAAATGTTGATGGACTTATTTAGATGATGACGTGATTTAACTTGAATGGATTATATTTTTTAGATTCTAGGAATCATAAGAAATTTGTAAATTCCACAAACGTCCATGTATTATATATCACCACTATTTAGGGAAGAATGTTTGCACATATGAGTGGAAACGTTATTGACTAACATAGATAGTCCATGCTATTGAATGATATTAGTCTTCATAGTATTGAATTTTTTGGGAATTTTTCATTTGGTATGTCTCAATGGTTTAATTTACTATGTTATTTTATATGGATAGAAAGACACTATAGTATGTACACATATATCACTCGAGTTCATCTAGAATTTCTTCCCATGGGGGAGACTCCTACACTATAAATTTTTTTGATGATGACTCATTAATTCATTTTATTCAAATTTTGATTCACATGTATAATACGATTAAAATTATTATTAACTAGAATTTAATTTTTGAAAAATAAAAGGGAAATTATCCTATAGCACTTAAGAATGATGATTGTTTAATGTATCTATGTAATTAATTTGTATATTTTTGTAACACATAGTGTCTCCAAAGACACTAGATTTTTGTGGAATCTGCCTTGTATAATATAATAGATCTGTGAATGAATAGTATTAGTTGGGAAGGGTGATATAATTTCACTTACACTCTATATTACCTCATGAATTCATGGATGAATCTACCTTCAAGAGAACAAACAATATAAATTATTTTGCTTCTATATGTCATTCCTTTAAGACACCAAAATAAGAAAAAAAGTAAAATACCTACTCTTTATCACTATAAACTGATTTTAAAAAAATATATACACATTATAAGAATGACACGATCGAAGAAATGGTCATGATTTTTATTTTTGTGGGTTATCTGAATGGCGTCATGGGTTAGAAATTTTTTATTGGTAGACCTATGTATTTGAATTGATTCTTCACTGATGATATTATAATTTTTTAGAACAGTCTACCTATGGAGAGATATATAAAACACATTAATACTAATGATAATTCTATCACATAAAATGAGCCTTTAATAACATATCCTTCATGTGATGATGTTACTTTAGAGATTAGATAATAGACTTCCCAAGAGACTCCCTCCACTGATCATTACTCATACACTCATAGTAAATTTATATCTAAGCCTCATACTAAGTCTAATCCAAAAACATAAGGATGTTATAATCCAAGAAAATTTCTATTATCTAGAGGTATTGATAATATAACCGTAATACTCATATCATGGTTCATCTATACCGATGTGGCTGAATATTCTGTAAATATACAATTGAAATTATTCAATGAGGAAATATGAAAATTTATTCTTGAGATGAGAGAAACTGATTCCTTATAGTTTCTAATATCTATTCAAGATAAAATAGATCAACTTCTAAAGAATATGAAAATAATTATTGTAATTTTTTTTGAAAATATGAAATTTATTGGCTACAAAAAATATAATTATAAATAATGAAAATATCATTAGGGAATAAAAAATCCAGGTTATAATCCAAAGGATTCCATTTACATGAATGGATTGATTACGGTATACACCTCGTTATTTTGTTCCTGTTAAAAATGAAACTATATATCTACATTATATGTAGATGACTTGATCCTGACCTATAAACCAATTATTCTTAAAAATAATTTTCAACCCTCTCCTGGTTGATTTTTTTATTTAAAAAAGATACATGAACAAAAAAAGGAATGGAAATAAATATTCACAAACAGGATAACTCACTTTATGTGATACAATATATATATTTTATTTTTTTAAAATTAATACATATTTGATTAAATTAAACTAATCATAATTACCCTTGGATAGAATTTTATGTTTCTCATTAGTAAGTCCACTAGTAGACATGTTCATGATTCCCTTATTAATAATATTGTATATTCTTCTATAGTTTGAAATCATATATATGTGACGGTCAGTTCACCACCTTATATTGTTTTTTTGATGATAAATTTTATAGATTAATCTTGCGAGACCTAACTATTATGCTCTAAAATTTATACATCGGTATGTTACATTATATCCTAATTTTTCATTCGACATGGATATAATGAGAGTAATAGTGGTGAAATTGTGGTGCTTTTTATATTCTGATTATGTTACTAATATAGTAACATGGAAACCACTTATGGATTTTGTGATTTTATTTTCATTTCAAGGGCATATTAATAGAATATTCATTATTTAATATATTTTAATATTGTTTACAATTAATTATATATATATTTTTAATGGTTTCAGAAATTAATGAACATATTAGTTTGAATGGATTGATTACCATGTTTTCTATATCTATTTCTAGTGTTTTAGTTGACTATAATAATTATTATTCCCCTAATTTGAATATGATAAATGATTTCTAATGAGTTTTGAATCTCAAAAAAATTAAGCCTCTTTATTTTTGAGATTACTGAATATATGATAGATAATTTCATATTGATACACACTGGGATCACTCTAGCTGATAGTATTCCTAATTTCATTACATTTCCTAATTTTAATAATTGTATATGTTTAATGATAGTATTACAAATTCAATTTTATTGGTTGTTAGAAGAACACAAGTAAAATAAATATAATTTAAAGGTGAAGATTTTGTCAAAAAGAT
This sequence comes from Viscum album, assembly GCA_963277665.1. NCBI lineage: Eukaryota > Viridiplantae > Streptophyta > Magnoliopsida > Santalales > Viscaceae > Viscum > Viscum album. The sequence continues at coordinate 1,067,280,222 of OY728121.1, read as the reverse complement.
ACTAAATTAGTTGAATTTAAATTAATTTTTTCTGTCATATGCATTCTTATATTATTCTCTTAGGAACATGATGTTTTCTTTATGGTTAATACATTATACCATTTCCTGGAATGATTGCATTAACTACATTTATTTTTGATTATTTTTGTTAATTTGATGAATTTTATAATTTAATAATATTAATATATTTTTGTTTAGAATCGTTGATTTTTGTTTCTATATTTTCACAATTTATTTTTCCACCATTGATCATGCTTTTTACAATGACCATCACAGGTTCTTTTTTTATTTTGGTGGTGTGTTTATTACCTCACAGAATTCATCGATTTATTCATTTCCCTCAATTCCAAAAATAATTCACTATGTACTTTTTATTCATTTCCACATATGATTCAATAAAAAAAACTATTTGACAAACACCATTTATATCCCTTTTAGCATTAATTCCTCACCCACATCATGCATCGCATCACCAGGAGATTATGATTTCATAGATCCTTAGTATTCAATACTTTATTTTTGAAATATCTAATATAGTTTTACATAGTGATTGAGGTGGGTAATTGTTTGTTCATTGTTGATATATTTATATGAAAAGATTAAACTATAGATTCATAACATGATCTTTGATCCAGGATGATTTGATTTCGGAACCTAAAATTAGACAACTATTCTAGTGGATACATGATATAGAGGATTTCTTCGACAATAGAAGACGATGATACCCCCAATCCAAGGGATTTTTGACTTGATTCAGTTGATCATAATCAAGTTTTTATATAGAAACATGTCTATGTAAGATATTTTATTTTTGTATTTCATGTCTTTCAATGTATCCTCTATTTTGTGTGCATATATGTGTCAACCCAAGGGTTGTTAGAGTTAACTTAATATTAAATTTATGATCACTAACTGTATATTTATCATGGCCTTAATCAATCCAATATAAATTCAATAAACAAATTATGTTATTGAAAAATAATATCCAATTCTCCTAACTCTAAATCAAATACTAGAACTAAATGTTTTGTTTCATTATATGTTACTAATATACTCATAATAATCTATAATGTTGTCAATATGTCCCAACAAATCCATCTATATTAAAAAATTACATTTTAATTATTTTTATTCCCTTGGGAATAAAAAACATGAAATATATTTAGATTAAATTTTCAACAATCGTATAATATATAGACAATAATTAATGATCATATCTGATCAAATGAAATTATTTTGGGTATGATAAAATAATCACGGTCCATGTGTATAAAATATTTATTTTTACCCAACAAAAATAGATCACCAATCCTAGATAATTTCATATTTATCTAAGCATAACAAAGGACATGAGAAATCACAACATGAGTACATAGAAAAAAATCAAAATGGGGCCAAATTACATGAATAAGAAACCATATAATTTTGGACACAATCTAACAACAATTATGAAAATTCATAGTTTTATGAAGATAACATATGAATTACTTGGACCATGATTCTTCTTGATGACATAGCTGAATATAAATTCTGCTTCTGTGTAGCTTTGAAGACATATATTGACTAAAAATATGTCTACAAGAAAATTATTATCTCTTAAGATATAAAACATTTATCAATGAATTTTAGTCAAATACTGCACCATAATTGTCATATAATTGTAATATTTACAAATTTATTCTATAGGAACATGAAAACATTAATATTTCAAAAATCAATTGACTAAAACATGGAAAAGAAACTAGATTATAATAAACTTCCATATAATTATTTTATGATGAATCCAGGGAATAATGTTTTATTGTATCATTTAGACCATTTCCTTAAATAATCATATGATATTGATAAAAATTTTAAAATTGATGAAAATTATTTTATAACATAAATGCATATTTTTTCGTAAATAATAAAAAATTCACATATTTTTTAGATGATATTTATTTAAATAGAATTTGTTTAAAAAAATTAATATTATTTTCATATAAAAAATCAATGAAATTTCTTATAGGATGATTCACAGTAAATAAAAATATGGATACATGTTTTTTTAACAATAAAAATCTTTATATGATATTCTTTTCACATATTTTAAAATATGACCCTTTTATAAAACATTAAAAGATACCATTTAAAATAATTTGAAATATTATTCAATATTATAAAATTAATATATAATGATTATTTAAATTTTAAAAACTGATATATGTAAATTCATCCCATGAATATGGACATGGATGTAAATACTTCCAAACTATAATGAATATGTTGATACAAAATCCATTATTTCAAATAAATATTGTGAATTAAAAATGAAGGGGAACATATATTAGTGATAGGAAATGTAAAAAACCAAGCATAAACATAAGAGAATAAAGTTATTATGGTTATATAGATAAATAACATTAAAATCCCATTTTTTGTATTAACATTGATATGAAATCTCAATTTGAAAATCATACTAGAAAAGTTATTTTACAACATTAGTATCATTTTAAAAAAAATACAATGAAGGATTGATCAATAGGTGGATATGAAAATATAATTAATTAAAAAAATGTGATAGATTATTACATATAATTTTATATTCACAACAGAAAATAGAACAAGTGGTAAATATGGAAAATGTCTCAAAGAAACAATATTGATATAATAAAACCACATTCCTTACCTCCCATATTATATAAAAGGACATTAAACACATTTTTCAAAAAAATGACCATCATAAAAAAAATAAAACTCTATTAATATCTTTTAAATTTTATACTCTATTAAAAATATTTCATTAGATATTAATTAGTTAGTTGAATTCTATAGTGTTCATCATCTATTAGTAATTTTTTTCTTTTGAATGGGATTTTTAATAGTTATATTGATCCTCATGAGTTTAAATAAAATTTAATCATTCGTAAATCAGTAAATTAATTAGTATAAACATTTCATAATTTATTAAATATCTATAAGTACATCCACTGAGATTTATTGTTCTGATTCGTAATGTTATAATTTATAACAATCCTATTTCAATATAACTTAATAATTAATACATGGTATATTTTTAATGAGTTAACTAATTATACTTCCATTATAGAAATATAAATAGAACATTACATACATATAAATTTCTAACAATATAGTAAATTATGTTATCATAGTAATCAATGATAAAAAACATAAATTATTTTTCATGTAGGCTATTAAACACACCGACAAAAAGAACTTCTTATAATATATGGGAGATTATGTTTATGAAAGTGCATCTATTTAAATAATATAAACAATATATAATAATAATTATATTATTTATATTTTATATTTTGATTAATCATATAGTATGATATTTGGATGAGTAACAGAAAAATAAATGGTTGGGGAGATGATAATACACACATTGGGGAATTCATTAATTAAATTCCATCTTAGAAATAGGGAAATTTGGGATCTTTATTGTGACCAAGGGATAAAAAATGTGGAAGATGGAACTAGGAGAGAAAAATGGGTATATTTTCAATATTTATTCAATGAATTAGAATGTTATGGAGTTTTTATATGTGTGCACATTTTATAGGTTATAATGAGGTTCATTTTTTTGTATAATTTACTCATGTGAGGGGTAAGAATAATTCATATGGGTGTTAAGTGAGATAGGTGAGAAATTATTTATGATACATGAATATATTATACTTCATATACGTGTCATGATTATTTCATAAAATATGTGCAATGGTTGATTTCATTTTCATACATATTTTAGCATTTTTTTAATTTTATCATAATTTTTTTAAAACAAATATATGATGACCCCACAAAATAATATAATGTAATAGTGAAAAAATTATAATTTATAATAATACTATTTTTAAATATAATAATATTAACTTAAAAATAAAATATAAAATATATTGAAAATACAGTTCTTATAGAAGATAAATTTCTAAAAATTACCCACCCTTTTTCATAATTACCACAAATTAATATTTTATGTGTGTACATATATTAGATTAAATATGTTTGTAAATATTTAATTCATCTTATTATTTATTGTTATAAATTTATATTATATATTAAAAAGTATACAATACTAAATGAAAAAATGTTATTTGAAAAAAATGATTATTTATCATTATTCATATAATTAAATTTTACCACTAATAACATGTTTTTATTAGGGAAAAAATCTAAATTATTACATAATTTTAGTATAATGATTAAAAAGAAAAATAAAATTTAATATATTTAATTCTTTGAGGTTATAAAAATAATTTTCATATAAATAACATTAATGCGTACGTTTTGTAGCAAAACAATATTTTAGGAATGAAAGGATTTTTTATAAATTAAATTTATCAATATATATATTTGATGAATTTTAATTTATTTTATTATATTTATGAAATTAATTATAGAAAAATAATTCATTAATGATAATTTTAATAATAATCACATCCAATTCATATAATTTATACATATTTTTAATTTCTTTTTGTTTTATGACATATTTTTTTGAATAATATTATCAAAATTAATTGCAAATCAGATTTAAACATATTGGATACCTATATAAACAATGACCATATTTACAATGATGATATGTCCAAAAACAACAAACCAAATTTCAATATACCCAAAAAACTGTATATAATAGGGTCCCATTTCATTTTGATATATAGTAATACTAAAATAGTTGGATTTACTATCTACTCACCTGTAATAGTTATGGTAATTTTTTGTTATTCAGTAGTTATGGTTGGTGTAATTCTATTAACTTAAAACCATGTAGATGTAGATTATATTATTGTTGAATTTTTATATGTTCCGATGTTTATCTTGAATGTGATTTTCATAATGTTTTTATTTTTATTAGTAAGAATGTATTTGGGTTTATCATGTAATAATTTGTTTGAAATAAATTTATCATAGGTCATATAACTACAAAACTTCAATTACCAAAATTTATTCAAAATTTATTTATTTAGTTGAAATACATTTTTAAATCATGTGTTATTACATACTACCCCTTAAAATAAATTTTCACCTCATCTATTACTAATCAGATTGGATGATATGACTTTAGTTATACCTAATTCTTTCACAATGTTATCATATAATTTCTATTAGCTTATGATTCCTCTATATAACTATAACAATAAATGTGTCCATTATTACATATTACAAAATATTCATTTATTCAAAATTTTATTGGTCATTCTTCATAAGAGAGATATGCTTCCAAATGTATGACCTTCAGGTTCGATAAATGTGTCAGATCAGTTATGTATTTATTCTAATGTGATAAATACAACACATAATGTACATGGGAGAAGTTTATAAGAAGTGAATGATGATATGATATCATCTTAAAATGATCTATAATTTCAAAAGGACCAATGTATTGATGGATTAACATCCAATTCGATCAAAATCTAGTATCATTCATCCATAGTGTCATTCATAAGAATACATTATCCCCAAATTCAATTTTCAAATTTCATTTAAAATTTTCATTAAAAATTTTCTATAAACATTTCAATTCATTATTAATTTTTATAATAATTTTTATATTCTCTTACTTATCCTGAGTGAAGCCTCACCTTAGTTTCTTACATACTATATCTTTAACCAAACATTTAGGATTGATACAATTTTCCGTATAGAGTCTCCATCTTATCCATTTGAATGATAGAATATAAATATTTATTATAATAAAATGACACCTAGGTAAGGTTTTTGTAACATCCCACCCATTTTCAATTTTTTGAGAAGGAAGGAGGATATAACATGGCCCATATAGGCTTCCCCGAGATGTGAAAGGCCGATAATAAATTCCAATGGATTATTCTAAAATTGTTGGATGATTTCCCCATTGAAAATGAAACAACCAACCAATCATGTGATAACGAAAACCGATACATGATTTGTGATAACAATGAAAACAAAAAAAGTACTGCAATTGATATCAATACAAAACCATATCATGTACTACAATAGAAGAATAAGAATATCAATGTACTAAGTGGATGAAAAAATTGATGAAACCATAGACTCCAAAGGCTACTGCACAACACCAACAAACTATCCATTATCCGAATCCACTAAGACAACTTATGTATCATGAAGCACCACAATATAAGTGTGATAAATTACCTTTTACCATGTATGGATATAAAATATTTGAAAAAGCATCGATGTGCCAATGTAGTGGTGAGTAATGAAACTCATTAAATTTACCGAAAATGGATTCCCTACACATACCACTAGGATAGGACAGGTTAGCGAATTTAATATATATATATATATAATATTTTATCAATACTCATCCAATTCATTGTAAAGAAGATTTCATACCCAAAAAAGTTTTCCCAGCTAAAGCCATATCCAATGAATGAAATCAAATAAGTCATTCAAATATTTCTCATTTTTCATTTGAAATAACCAATTCTATTAAAAATATAATCACACACGTATAATCACAACCATGAATTCATGGCGTTACTTTGATGGCAGAAAATCACATCTAAACATTCCATTTTTCTTGGCGTGCATCATGACCAATATCCATCTCATTCGATTCAACTTATCAACTTAATCTAATAATCATGCCAAACTTATATTTTCATAAACTATTTCAACCAAATCATACCTTTTATTGATACTAGTTTTCCATGCATGAAAACCAAACAACCATGTCAAAATTATAATTTTCAAAATGTGTTACCAATTTCACTTTTTACTAAAATACAAATTTTTTTAAATTCAATAAACCATCACAAAGATGGTTTCCTTCAGTAAATGAATTTTTTTTCACAAAAAATTTAATGATAAACATAACTTTTAAACCATTAATTATATTTATAGAAATGGGATTCAAGAGTGATGCCACCTACCATGGTAATTATTGTGGAAATGATGACTTCCACGAAAACCCACACAAAATGGGTTGAATCTACCAGAACTCGCCTATTATCTCTTTACCTAACATCAATAAGGCAAAATATAACCATGAATGGAATCATAAACATTATATATCTCTAAATAAAACTATATCAAATAAATAAAAAGATGTAAGAACATATATCAATGAAAAACCCTAAAAATATACCACAATCAAGGACATTCTAAGTGAATCAGTATTCAACACACAATAAAATTCTTGCAGATCACATTTGATTCAATTGGAAAAGTTTACACAGCCAATGGGAGGAAGAAATATCTATTTATTGTTGATATAGAGAAAAAATATGGGTTTAAAAAAAATCCAATCTAAGTTTCATTTTCTATGATCTGGTTATTAAACCAAGCATGGTTAGTCACACGGTTAGGAAAAACCGTGCACTAAATGTATGATAACATCTTCCTCATGGAGTAACAAAAATTATTGGCACAAAAAAGATTACAAACTATGCAATTACCAAGAAAAATATCAATATCCCACACTGTATGGTTTCTCATAGGTGGATACACTATTTGTAAAAACTATGTTCCTACTTATGCTCCTTCACCTTAGCCACTTGCTATCTATACATGGGTTTTTATTGGAGTATCACAATTTACACAAACCATGTTCATGACATTCACCTATATAAAACCCTCAAAAATAATCGAAAAGGATTCCAAACCCTGTAAAAATACAACATAACTTGTTATATACATAAAAATCATAAAATAAGGGAGACATTCTTGAACTGAGGGGAGATAAACTCTCTTCACCATTAGCCCTTCTGCCCCCAAGACGTAGAAACCCATTGTTGTCCTCAAAGGGTTTGTGCCATTTCTTAACCCTTTAATTATATTTATCCTATGTATCTTCATGAATCTAACCATGTTTCCATAAAACATGCTCGATAATGATGATTTTTTCATGCAAGACATTCTGTTGACTATCCACAATCTGCATCGGCATGTTCACCAATAAATCAATTAGATCTAGCTAAAAGATATCCAATCGAATAACAAGGTCATGATCAAGATAGTAATGTTCAAATATGATACTTGAATTAAATTATGCATAGCACTAAACCATGGTGGAAATTCCAACCATAATTCCATGCCACCAACCCATTCAAGTTTCTCAATATGGTATATGTATTGATTAAATAACAAGACCAGATTCACAAAATGAGGACTGTGAAACCTCTTATAGATCCTTTAGAAGACGTTATCACTCATCGTAAATTACAAAATTTATCATTGATGATCCACAAATGATTTATGATGAATCTTTTCATCTCCATCCACTTCCATCAACTGAATCTTCCCTATCATTTCTTGTACAAGGCTCAAGGAAACTTGTGAGGTCTCATCTATTTCCATCCAAGAAAGAGGATAATGATTATGATTCCCATACAATGACTCAAATTGAGCAACATGTATCAAGGACTTATAACTATTGTTATAATAGAACTCCACTACCAACACATGATCTTATCTAGAGCCACCAAAATCCACTATACAGGCCCACAATGTGTCTTCAAATGATTGTATCATCCTTTTACAATGTCCTTATATTTATGGATGATACATCATAGTCAATTTCAACTGAGACCCAAGGGATTTCTGTATGGATTTATAGAAATTAGACATGAAACCTAGATCTCTATCAATAAATGTTGAAAATTGTATTCCATTTCCCTTTACAACATCCTACATTTAGATATTTGAATAGTCCTACACCATTTGGGATTCCCAAATAGGGATGAAATGAGATGAATTTGTGAAATGATCATGTATCACCCAATAGGAATCATGTTTCCAAACTATTCTTGGGAGACTAGTGACCCAATCCATAACTATCTACTCCCACATCCAAATAGGAATAGGTAATGAATGAAACAAACATATGGGCCATTGATTCTCAGCAATAACATGCTGACATATTAATCATCTTGAAACAAATTCAGATACCTTCCCTTTTATACATACTAACCATAATATTTCATTCAATGCCGTATAAATCTCTTGAATTCCATGATGATCATCACATCTTGAATGTTCATATGTATTAAGAAGTTGTTCCTAACATGCTATATGTATGACTATCCAATTTATACCCACAATACTATACTATAATCTAGAAACCATCCATTAGTGGTCTCCCCACCAGTGTATTTTGATATCATTTCCAGACATTTTTCATCAAATGTATATTTCTATTTTACCTTCTACACCAAATCATTAATAAAAAAAATAAAGGAAGATTGTTACATCACCTCGGTCTTCACATTCCAATTTCATGGCTTCTAGGACAAACATGAATTTCCACTCATCAAATGAATTTTTTACAACTAATCATATAATTTTCTTCTTAATTCATCTCCCACATCATTTTCTTTTCCCAGTGTATACATCAAGTTAATTTCCAACATTTGGAGATACTTTATACATATTCTATTTCTTAGATTAAAATACCATTGTGATAACATATTATTCAAGATTTTATGTTCTTTGAACATGGTAAATTTCTACTCAAAAGAGATAATGACCCCAAGTCTTCAATGCGTGGACTAAGGTAGAAAAATCCAAATCATGTGTTGGGTAGTTCTTATCATGTACTCATAACAACCATGATCCATAAGAAACAACATGGGCTCGTTGCATAAGATCACTTCCAAACCTTAATCCTGAATCATCACAATACACCACGTACCCTTATCCTAATTCCATAAAAATAAATATTGGTGAAGGTGTAAGGTGGCCATTATGATCTTGGAAAGACTTATGAAATTCCTCCTCCCATTGGAATAAAAAATTATTTGTCATAAAGGCTGTCATAGGTGATGATTTTCATGAATAGTAAAGAAGAAAACATCACTCAAAACCAGATAGGCAAAGGAAACACCATTTCTCGAAGACATTATTTTGGTGGTTTCTAAGAGATTAAATCTTCTATATTTTCTAGATCTATAAGAATTCCTCTTTAAAATATTACATGGATAATTGAGCATACATCATCTAGCAAAAATTGCATCTTGGATTGTTTGTAATACATATTCTGATTTCTCAAGATTCCCATAACTGTTGGAAAGTGTTGCTCATGACTAGCCCTTTTTCATTAATACACCAAAATGCCTTCCATAAATCCCACCACAAAATAACACAAATATCATTGAAATAACTGATTCACCAATTGACATAAAGACCACTTGTTCATTCTTAATAATGAAAGGCATTACCAAATATTCTTAATGGTTTTATCTAATCCTGAAAGACATTTTTGGAATATCCTCATACCAAACCCATAATTAGTGATATCGAGATCACTTGTTAATCTCAAAGAACATCTGATCTTACCTTAATTAATCGAACATATCCTCAATGCATGGAAGGGGATACTGATTGTTTTTTAAAATGTTATTAAAATTATGATAATCCATACAAAATGGACAAGTTACATCTGACTTTTTTTTACAAACCAAATGGGTGATACCCAAGGAGAAATTTTTAGCTGAATGAGCTGTTTTTTTTCTAGCTCTTCCAAATACTAATTCATGTCCCTTAATTATGTAGGTTCCATCAAATTTGAAGGAAGGGAAATAGGACTGGTCCCCATAAAGAGATCGATCATCAAATAATCTTCTCTTGTAGGTCGAAACCCTGATATATTCTACAAAAACATAAAGAAACTGATCAATAATTAATGGGAAACTATCTTCTCTACATTTACCATCAATGAAAAAGACAATGCTACCAACTGGTAATAGATCATTCCAACTACAGGTGCTGAATGTCCTATTGCACCGACCTTAACAATCTAGTCTCCTAGAAAGTGATGCACGACTCTATATTGAGTTGAAAAACATACTCTTCATATATAAAATTTAATGAGAGCCATGAATATTGTCAACCAATCCATACACCAGATTTTTTCTTAGGAATAAATCTTAATCATAGTGAAATTCAATATCATGCCAGCCCCATCAACACTTATATGACATGCTCGACACAAAAAGTATTTATATTCTATTCTATATAAAGATGTTTGATATTTTAACACAAAAGGTACCAACTCAACTTTTAACCACATAAAATCCGATGCACATGAAGGAATAGGGAAATGGGATGCACCAATATTATAAAAATCATGCGTAAAATAAAAATTTAAAATAATTATACCTGACACCGTAGATGGTGTAAACTGGTTATCCAAAATATCCTGATTAGCTCCATATAGTTGACTGCTCATTTAACTTTGTTCTTTGTTATCCTTTTTAGATTTTTCATTCATTAGGAGTAAGGGTATTGTTGGAATCGCCATGAGTAAATCTATTCTACTGATGAGTTTTATTTTTCTACAAGTGTCCCATTGAATCATTCGATGCATACATTTCATGAGATGTGTCTAGAACACTAAACCTCAGATCACTACCACAATAAAACTCAATATTCCCCTTATTACTTAAATTATTGAATGCTGTTGGTTTTATCATTAATTATCACTTATTTTGGTCAAATGACCCACATTGGAAACATCCTAGATTTATCATATAGTATGGATTAAGGTTTTCTTGTCCATCCATATGATTTTTAGCAATACCCTCACATTGGAAAAAAGTTTTCCTCTTCCACATGCTCCAATTAGTATAGTTTCCACCATTTCTCATTGGTATCATCACGCTCCCCCCTCCAACTACTTCGAAGATGTCCCTTTTTTCTGTCATTTCTCAATTAACCATTTCCATATAATCTTTTATATAGAGCACAAAAGTCATTGATTGGATCTCCAACCTCATTCTTGATTCAAAAAGCGTTTGTCTCAAGAACCCACTAGAAGAAACTTCTAGTGCAAGGCGCACTAAATCCATGACATTATCTTTTTTACTTTGTGAGAGAAATATTTTCTTGCTTCATGATAAATATGTCTACCATTCATGAAATTATGAAAATCTGAGTATTGAATTATTTTGTTGAATAATTATTCAAAATCTTCCCAACTAATTCCTTTATCTTATTTAGCATACACAACTAATTACCAACACTAGCGTGCATGATCTTATATCATATATGTCACCAACATGACTTTTTTATCTACTAGTTTGACATTGAAACCAAAGATATGATTCATCCTATTTAGACTCACCTATTCCTTTTCAAGATCTGAATCAACCCAAAAGATGGGTGGATTATTCTTCTGGAAGTGGATGGAATGATCCACATTCCTTGGTTCATCACTCTTATTCCCTGCTTCCACACCCATAAATTCTTGGATAATACACTGAAATTTTTTTGGTTCACCAATGGATCATGTTCAACAACATTTTCAACAACTTTTTGAATATTATATCTATTATTCCTATCAGGTGCCATTTTCTAGAAATGTGTCTAACACCATAATTGTCACCATCTATCAACAGAAGGATGATAAATTTCCAATACTACATCCTCATAATATCGCAACAGTGCATTCAAAAATCAATATCCTCCACATTTAATTATTTTTGAAAAGATTGCATTTACTTTTCAAAATAAATCAATTTTCAAAATACCACAATGATTCCATTTTTCATAATATTTCATTGGAAAAAAATATAAATTTTTTTTAAAAAATAATAATATTAAAACAAAATATTACTCAAATTAAGATAGGAACGGCTAGTGGGAAGTCATTTCAATAATCCAATTCATGTTATTCACATTGGATAATCCTATTGAAATGATATTCCATAACCTATATGTGTCTCCAAAACACTTATGTACCCAACACCCTATTAATATGAAGTTAAACATAAAAATGTTAGCAATGTGTATTTTTTCTCTACATTTCAATTTCAATAAATCCCACTACTTTATATAATCCCAACTCATGGAATAGACATGAATGAATTTCAAACACAAGTCTGACAAAAAATATCATTTCAAATACTAATTATTGTAGAAACATATTTCGGAGGGCCATGTTTATACCACTAACTCAAACTGATTGAGGACTGATCAAAACTGACACCATTTGCAACATCTCACCCCTTGTTATTGTATTTATAAGTTTAGAAGATATTAATTTTCCATAATAGACACCCCCATGATGCTAATGGATGGTGATAAATACGAAGGGATTCATTTCCAATTAGGGGTTGACTTTCCATTTGAAAAAAAACAACAAACCCAAAATTCCATAACCAAAACCACTACATGATTCATGATAAAAATGTAAAATAACTCAAATTACTACTATTGATAACAACACAAATCCCTAATATATACCATAATATTAGATTAAAAATAGGAATGTACTCTATGGTAGATAAAACTAATAAAAACAAAGAATCCAAAGACATTACTCCATGTCTACTAACAGTGATCATTGAAATGACACCACAAAAATATCCCATGTATCATAGAAAACCACTATAGTAGTGTGATACCTTACATTTTACTGACTCGATAAATAATATCTATAAAATAACCAATGTTCCAACGAAGGGGTGAGTAATGAAACTCAGTATATTTTCCCCCACTGAATTACATACTAAGGACAATATGATATAACATGTTAGCATATTTTTATAAAAAATTTATATAAAAAAAAATCAAAATGGTTTTTCAGTTCCAACCCATTTTAAGAAAAATATTTTTCTTACCCAAAACTATTTCCAAACTAAATCCATATACATGGACATTAACCAAACCGGCCATTAAGAAATATCTCATTTATAATTTGACATAAGTCATTCTATTCCACAACCACTGACACACTTTGCTACACAACCATCAAATCTTGGTGTAACATTGATGAAAAAACATCACATCCAGACTCATCCCATTGAGGTTGCTACATCAGGATCAATATGTATCTTATTCAATTCCACATAACAAAATATCCTAATGTTAATGAGAACCGAATATTTTATAAAACTATTTCAATAATGTAATCCCTATATTGAAAACACATTTCTATTTAGGGAAAAAAACTACCGTTTAAAAATCCTCATTTTTGAATCATGTTACCAATTTCACTTTTTACAAAAATAAAAAATTTCCATAATTCCATATAACTTCACCAATGAATTTTTCCATTAATTAATGAAAATCACAATTTACAACCCATTTCATGGAAAAAATTCAATTTGAAAAAAGGATTTCAAGTTATAGGAATATGATTCGGGAGTGAATCCACATACCGTGGGAATTTGGGAGAAAATGAAGCATGACAAAAATACACCCAAAAACCATGATGAATCTCCATAAACTCGCCTTATATCTCTATCCGTAACACCAATAAGGAAAAATAAAACAATTAATAGGATCATAAACATTACATATAGCTATAGGGGACTACATATAAGAAACCCATAGTAGGAGGAATATAGATCTAAGAGAAACAATGGAAAAATACCAAAAATGAGGACATATCAATGTAATAGGGAATCAACCCACCATGAAATGCCGCTGGGTCACTTCTTATTTGATAGGGAATGATTCCACAGCCTTTGGGTGAAAATAACTGTTGTGTATTGGTCAATCTGGAGAAACAATTAGGTGTTTAAACTTAATCCCAAATTAGATCCACTTTTTTAGGATTTATTTTTTAAACCATGAATGGTTAGTCACAAGGTTAGGCATTACTATTCCATAAATATGTAGAAGCCTCTACCTCAAGGAATAACTTGCACAATATTCCCAAACTATTATACAAACCATGCAACAACTGTGAAAAATAATATAGTTCCACTTTACATAGTTTCTCCTATGTTATCACATGGTTTGGACCAATTTCGAAACTAGATATGTGCCTTCCACTTAGAATTTAACCCACTTTGCAGAATTCCCTAGTTGTGTTTCATGGTTTCTAAAAACCGTTCTAAAACCATGAACCTATATAAATGGCGCAAAAATAAAACAAAAGGATTCCAAACCCTAAAAACATCACCAAATCACATTATATAATTGAAATGAATAAAAAAAGGATTCTTTACATGAAATTGGGGGTTCAACAGCAATGATACCAATATAATTTAGAATCCATTAAAAATAATATTATTGTATTATATAAATCATGAATTTTCATCTCTGATTTACCATTTATTTGAAGATGAAACATATTACTAAAAAAATTAATTTACAAGTTTTATCAAATACATCACCAAAACAGTGAGGTAAAATTCATATCTTGACCACATACAACTGAATGTGTTAAAACCTATTTCCATACTACTTCAGTTATCTATATCATGGAAGTATAGTACAATGGGAAATAAAAAATGATTGAAATATAATAAACTGAAAATATAATGATAATTATGAATACCCAAATGGAATTATGTCCCTATAATGTCATAGGGGTCATATTATGAAATCTACGGGGATTTCATCCTATTTACATATTGGTATTGATAATGTTTGTATCATCCCTTTAGTATTTTTTCATTCAACATTAACATTCTATAATATAAGGCGTCGTAATACATATTATACTATAATAATACTTATATTCTACCAGTAGAAATTATTTTAGAAATATTTACGCATCATTGTGCATTAATGGAGTATTAATAATGATTTTAGCACCCCAAGAAATTAATTCAAGGAATAAAATTCTTGATATCTTTCTTAACATGAAACATCAAGCACTAAGGGAATTGAGATATATTATTACAAATTATCAATTAAATTGGGTTTTAAGAGAATTATTAAATGAATTTTTAAATAAAATTTTAATTTTCATATTAAAAAAACCCATTCATTTATAATTATATGATTATGAAAAAACATTAGTGAAGACATATTGTAATTTGGAATAGAATATTCATCCAAACAATTTATTATATTATGTCTATTGAAAATATAAAAACATTAATAAATAATTATAAATTTTATATAATTATATAAAAATAATTTTTTATATAACCATATGAAAATAATCATCCGGTGAAATATTGTGGGTTTTCTCAATAGAATGATTTTTTCAATGAATAGTGAAAAATACAGTTTTTTATCAAAACCTGTATTTATGTTTCTAGAATTTGAAATGTTAAATTATATTTATTTGGTTTAATATAAAAATTATTACTATTATATTATTTATAATCATATCATAGTATTATATGGAAATTAATATTTGATATGGTATAAATAAAATTCTACACATAAAAATACAATTTTTTGAATAAAAATTAATTAATGTAAGTTCATTACCCCTTAGACGGAGTTGTGTGTATTTGTGGGTCAAAAAAATATAATGGAAACAAGTCATTATATTTAGGATAGCGAGGTTATTATATAAACCTTATATAAAAATAATTCAATGTGTTTATGGAAGAAATAAAACAAAAATCTTCATTGATGAACATTACCACTTCTTATGATATATCGTTTTGATTTTCAGAAAAGGAATATTCTGGATGGATTTATGCCAAATGTAAGGATTCATGTATTAAGGTATGAGTTTTTTGGGGATAATTGGAAATTTTTTGGCCTAACATAATAAGTTATTAATTTTGAATGAATGATATGAAGTGCTTCCCTTTTATAAAGGAGTGGATGGGCGCTCTTGGAAATATAAAAATTAATAAGTTAATATAAATTAATTTTATAATCTAAATGGATAAAAAAAAATTAATTTCGAATATGCAATGTTATTGGGTAAAAATATATTCATCTAATTAATAAATAGATTGTTTTTTACTATGTTTTAATCCTAATCGTTTTGCGTTAACCCTTATTTATCCTTTTTAATTGTTATCGCAATACCTTGTAATTTTGAGTTCTAGGGTTACAATTATTACAATAAAATTAAAAAATTAATATAAACGACATAATGATGAAATTTCATGACATATAAAAATATGTTATACAAATTTATAATTTTATGTATTTTATAACAATTAATAAAATATTACTTATTTTAACAAATAATTATTGTCAAATTTGACACTATTAATAGATTGACTTTTAAAAATCATTATAACTACATTATATCATTGAAAATAATTGATTTAATAACAAATAAAAATTCATTTTAATTCCTAAAATTTTTGGATGTCATTTATTATATCAAATTTATTTTATTTTTATATTTTTAATATCATTTATTAGATTCATCAATTAAATTAACAATTACAATATCATCATTGTGTCAATATTAAACATAAATATTTATTTACTAAAAAATATAATAAATTCTGACCATGTATATAAATATTTTATTTTTCAAAAATAATATTTATTTTCATAATTATCCCTTATATATCCCCATATTAAAAAAATTTCACTTGTGAAAAATAGTGTGAAAAAATTGACTTTTCATTGAATATAATATTATAAATTTCATAATATCATCCATGTGGCCTCAAAAGTATTTAATTAATGATCATGGATAGTTTTTTTCCTGAAAATTCATAAAATTAAATAGTACGTGTGTTAGGGTAATTTTATAATATTTATAATATAACTTTTACCATTATTTAACTGATTTACTCATTAATCATGGTAATTAAAATATTTATAATGTTACTATTCAAATTATCCAAATATAAAAGGGCCATATTTAATAATTTTTTACCTTATGATTCCAAATATGTAATCCATTTTTCAAAATTTGGACACAAAATTAAATTTCATAAATTAATTAAAAATAAATTCCATTGATGGAATGAGAAATCCAGTTTTTAATGTGGACATGTTCAAAAGATGTAAAAATTTTTATATTCAAATTCAATTTTAAGTTTATTTGAGTGAGATAAATTAGAAAAAATTTTATAAAATTGATCTAGTTATAAATTATAAAAGCTAAAACGATTATTTAACAATATAAATTGTTTTGAAAATTATTATTTTCAAGTAAACTGAAATATTTTATAACTATTCATCAAAACATGAATCTTATCAGAAAAAAATCATATATTCAAAAATATTATATTTTGATACTCCACTTTCAATGAAAAAAGGCAATTTTTTCATATTTAAATTATAATAGTGTCATAATATATTTTTAAAAAAAGTGTGCACTTATAAGACAATAAAACATGTTTTTTAGAAAAAAAAATCTTTTTTTAATAAAATTGGATTTTTTTCGTATATATTTCCTAGGAAACACATTGTATTAATGTTAAAAAATTTATTGAATATATTATATATATATATATATATCATTTATATTATCGAAAATGTGTATTTTGTTTATATTATTATTATAAAACAAACTTGTGCACAATTAAATAATTTTTATGAAGATGTTTTTTTATATTAAATTGGTTTTGATATTTATTTCAATTTAATTTTTAAAAGATGAATTTAATAATATATTTTAATAATTATATCAATCCTAATTATAACTATCAATTTAACGACAGGGAGATAATTTCATTTTAAATAATAATATTAGTACTATATCATGGTCTGTTGATGGACGGTAATGTATGCAATATAATGTATCAATGAGATTAAATTTAAAAAGATACATACCATAAAATATTTGGGTGTTACAAAAAAACCTAAAACACTAATCCCCCAAAACTGTAAACACTCATCACTAAAAAAACCCTAAAAGCTCTTCCAAAAAAACCCATAAATCATCATCATGAAAGACCCATAAACATCATCCCTAGATAAACACAAAACCATCATCTCCAAAAAATACCTAAATATCCAATCAGAAAAGAGGCCATGAAACCTCAAACCCCAAAAAACCCTACAACCATATCCATAAAATACAATAAAACATTTCCCTCGCAAAATCAATTAAACCTCTTACCCAAAAACCATAAGCCCTCATTGGCATAAAACCCTAAAATCTCAGCATAAAAAAATCATTAGCCACAAGTAACCCTATTTTCTCAACCCCAATAATTAATATACCCCCAAACCCCTAAACCCAAAGCCCAAAACCACACTAAAACCTTAACCACTAAAAACCATAAACTCTAAACCCAAAAAACACTAAACACTCACCCAAACTTAAACATAATCCATAATCCCCATAAAACCATAATCCCCCAAGCCCTAAAAATATAATCACATCAAAGAAAACCCAAACCACTCTACCAACAAATGTCTAATGCTCAGCCCCAAAATAAACAAAACCATCATCCAAAAAAATGATAACTTCTTCGCCAATAAAACCGAAAACCCTAAACACAAAAAACCTCAAAACTTAGCCCCCAGAAAACCTAATCCCTTATCCCAATAAAACATCAGACCTGCAACCCCAAAATCCCGAGTCCCTCATACCAAATAATACCTAAATCCACCTTCCAATAAAACCTAACACATTATCCTCAATAAACCCGAATCCCACATCCACATAAAACTCAAAAACCTCAAACAAAAAAAACCCAAAAACCATAATGTTCACAACCCAAAAACCCCAAACCCACATTCCCAAAAACATTAATACATCATCCTCACAAATACATAAAACCATGGACCCAAAAAACACCATTCCTTCAACCTCAAAAATACCTAAACCCACTGCCCTGAAAATCCCTAAACCCTCATCCCCAACAAACAAAGAATAGTTGGCCCAAAAAATCCCAATCAATTATCCCAATAAAAAAACAATCCCCCACCACCAAAAATCCTAAATCCCTTTTAAAAAAAAAAACTCTGAAACCTTATGCCAATAATAACCAAATGCCTTTGACCAAAAAAACCAAAAACTCATTGTCCATAAAAAACAACACAATCAACCCTAAAAAACCCAAAACACTTATATCCCAAAATGCTAAACCCTTACCCGAATAAAAATATTCAAAAACATTATGAAAAAACCCTAAAACTTAATTCCTAAATAAAACTATAACCTTATCCCAGGAAACCTGTAAACACGTATTCAAAAAAATACCAATTTCACCATCCTCAATAAAACCTACTCTGTCATCCGAAAAAAACTCATTACTTTAGCTCTAAAAAAATACTAAGCCCTCACCCCTAAAAAATTCTAATCCCTCATACACAAACAACCAAAATAATTTAGGCCCCAAAATTTAAAAGCCTCATCCCCAACAATCAAAAACCCTAGGAACCAAAAAAACCCAATCACTATGAACCAAAAAGTCACAAAACCATATCCCCCCAAAAAACTAAACAGTTTTCACAAAAAATCTCAAAACCCACATCCGAAAAAAATATCAAAACCCGAATCCCCAAAAAATGCTAATCCATCAGGCCCCATAAAACCTAAACCCTCATCTATAAGAAATCAAAAACCCTCATCCCCAACAACCATAAAAAACATATCCCCCCAAAAACCATAAACATTCAACCTTATTAAAGCCTAAACCCTAAGCACCAAATAACCCAAAACCTAATCCTGAATACCCTAAAATATTTCCCTAAAATCTCCAAACACTTGGGCCCAAAAAAATCCCAAACCCTATACCCTTAAAATGTATAAACCATAAGAAGAAATAAACCCAAACCCTTTTACCCAATATACCCAAAAAACTCATCATTTAAATATCCAAAACACTTAGTTGAAAAAATCCCTAAATTCACAAACCCAAATATAATAATCCATAAACCCCAGAAACCAAAAACCCTCATCACCCAAACCACAAAACCTATTCCAAATAACCCTAATTCCTATTCCATAATAAACTCCAAACCCTTAACCCCAAAAACAATCCTTAATCCATAATCCTAAATATACCCCAAACCCTTTTTAAAAAACATCCTTACCCCAAATAAAAAAACCATGAACCCTTATGCTCAAAATACTTTAAACCATTAGCCATAAAAACCCCACACCCACATCTCCAAAAAACCCCTATATTGTAAGCTACAAAATACCATATAACCACATCTAAAAAAACCCAAAACACTCATCCCCAAAAATCTCTAACCAATCATCCTCAAAAAACCGTAAACCCTAATCACCAAAAAACCTACACTCTAATCACAAAAATACCACAACCCTCACCCCTAAAACTTGAATACCCCATCCCCGAAAACCCCAAACCCCCACCCCGATAAAAAAAATTAATCAGATGAAACAAATCTTATACCCTCATCCCCAAAAAAATAATAGACCCTCATCCCTAAAAATCATATACCCTTTTCCAAAAAACCATAAAACATCATCGCTAAATAACCCTAAAATCTCAACCCTGAAAAATCAAAAACCTCATCCCCAAAAAACATTAAATCCTCATCCACAAAAATACCAAATCACCCAAACCCAAAAACCTTATACACTAATCTACAAAATTCCTAAAATCCTCGTCCCTAAAAAACTCCAAACACAAAGCTTCATAATATGATATACCAACTACCCAAAAAAAATACCTAAACCCTATTCCTGAAAAAAAAACATATACAGTAGGTCCCAAAAGCCATAATCGCTAAGCCCCAAATGTTCCAAATCCTTCACCCACAAAAAAACTCAATTACTTCAAACCTAAAAAATGAATTCCCAAATCCATTGTCCATGAAAGACTCAAATACATCATCCATAAGATCCCCTAATCCCTCATCCCCAAAATCACCCAGTCCCACAATCCTAAAGAATGTATACCACTATCCCCAAAAAATGAAAACCCTCATCCCCTAACATAAACCAAATCCCTCAACAACAAAATATCCCCATTCCCATGAAACAAAAAAACCAAAACAACTCAATCTCGAATTACCCTAAACACACAACGAAAAAAAACAATAAAATCTCATCCCCTCAAAACAGAAACACCTAATTCAAAAAAAAACTTAAATCGTCATCCCTGAAAAACCCAGAACACCAATCCCAAAAAAACATCAATCCATCAACCCTAAAAAAAATTTAATCCCTTATCCCCAAGATAACCCAAGACATAACCCAAAAAACATAAACCCACAGCCATAAAAAAACCCAAAATCCATAGACAAAAAATGAACCCCTCTCCAAAAAAATCCAACAACCCTATCCCCAACATATTATAAACCCTCAGCCCCATTAAATCCCAAACCATTATCCAAAAAAACCCCAAACTCTTATTCATAGAAAAATGAAAACCCTCATCCGCAAAAAACCTCAAACCAGCTGGAAAAAAGTCTAAACCCTCACCCCTCAAAACCATAAACCCTATTCCAAAAAAAATAAGACCCTCATATCTAAAAGTTCCTATTTCCTCATTCCAAAAAACCCAAACCCTCAACACAAAAAAAATACATAAACCCTCGTCCCAAAAAAATCCAATTCCTTATCCTAAAACCCCAAATCACTCAGTCCCATAATTCCCTAAATCACGGACACCCATACCAAAACCCTCTTTTATAAAAACACCAAAATCTCAACCCTAAAAACCCCAAAACATTGATCCTTAAGAAACAATTCCCCTCAATACTAAAATAAAGTAATTGCTCGACCCCAAAAAATCATCACCCCTTATCCCAAAAAATCCCAAACCCTCAACCCAAAAATTATCTGAACCCTAAACCACAAAACCCCCTAAAAACACACCCCATAAAAATCCAAAACCCTAAATTCTAAACAACCATAAACTATCAACACAAAAAATGCTAAGTCCTCATCTCAAAAAACACCCCAACCCTCATCTCCAAAAAACACCAAACTCTCATTGCCAAAAAACCCTAATCTGTCATCCCCAAAATGCCCCAAACCCACAACCCAAAAAATCCTTAAACCCCCATCAACAAAAAGTAAAATCCCATAGACCCAAAATACCCAATACCATCACCCTAGAAAATAGTTGACCCACATAAATAAGAAACAAAAAACCCTAATCCCTAAAACACTAAAAACCACTAGATCCAATAAAATTTAATCCTCACCCATAAAGAAAACCAAGTAATTAGGCCCAAATAACTATTAACACACATTCCTAATATTGGAAACCCTCATAAATAAAAAAAACCATATACCATTGGTCCCAGAAATTCTACAACCCCTGAACAAAAAAATCATAATACATCTTCCCCAATAAACCATAAACCCCCGTCTGGAAACAAACCCAAACCCCTACCCCCAAAAAACAATAGGTCCATGGAATAAAAAACCTTAATCAATATTCCCTCAAAAAAACTAAACACACCTCAACCAAAAACACACAACCATCAACCACACAAAATATAAACAATCAACATCAGAAATATCTTTTACCATAATCCAAAAAACCCTTAAAACCTTATCTGAAAACACCAAAACCCGCAACCACAAAAACCTGAAACCCTCATCAGAAAAAAAAACTCTTAGATCCAAGAAACCAAAACCCTCGCACCTAAAAACAAAAAATCCTCAGTAATAATAAAACCTAATTTGTGACCACCAAAAAAACCTTGGGGAAGAAAACCCCATCCAAAAGAAACAGTGAACCCTTAGCTCCAAAAAACCAAACACTCATCCTACAAAAACTTATAACCCTCATCCCCAAGAAAAAAAAATTATCAGCCCCATAAAAACAAACCCAAACCCACGGACCCAAAAAAACCCTATTGCTCAGACCCAAAAAAATATCAAACACACAGTACAATATAACCCTAAACCCCCAGACCCAAAAATTCTCAAACCCTCAAACCTTAAAAATCCATAAATAGTCAACCTAAAAAACACTAAAAACTCACCCACATGAAACCCTAAATCAAAATTCCTAAATAATCCCCATAACCTTATCCCCACAAGTGAAATCCATTGGACCAAAAAATATTATACCATAAGCACAAATTATCCTAAACCCGCTTTCCCAAAAACCCTAATTTCTTATCCCAATAAAACTGTTAACCCCCGTTCTTGAAAAACCCAATGACTAAAAACCAAACACACATCCTGAAATACATTAAATCCTCTTCTCCAATGAACATAAACGATCAACCCCAAAAAATCTTAAACACTCATAAGCAAAATAACCAAACACTTATCCTTAAAAAACACTCATCCATAAATATTAAAAATACATCATCCCCAGAAAACAAAAAACCCCTAGACCATGAAAACCTAAACCCTCAACCCATAAAAACACAAACTCTTATAAAAAAAAATTCAAAAATCCTCCATGCCAAAAAAACATCTAACCAAATCCCAGAAAAAAACTAAAAACTATATCCCTAAAAAAACAATACCATCGGGCTAAAAAATCCCAACCCATTATAACAATACCCCAAAAATCTAAAACTTATTCCCAAAAAAACCCAAATCCTTCCTCATAAAAAAACCTAAATATTCATCCTAGAACTCCCAAAACCCAGACCTAAAAACCCCCTACCTCGACTGCTAAAAAACGTAAAACCAACATCACACAAAAAATACCTATCACTCGGCCAAAATAACCCCGAACCATCGTCACCATAAAAAACCAAATCCATGTCCCTAGAAAACCCAAAACACCCATCCTGAGAAAACCCAAAACCGTATTCCTACAACACCTAATGTCTCATCCCATAAAAAACCTTGAAACCTCACCCAAAAAAACCCAAATGTTCAACCACAAAAAAAACCCAAACACACATCCCCATGAAATCCTAAACACTCAGCCCCAAAAAAGAAAAAATATATAGCCACCAAAAATCCAATTCCCTCAGCCCCAAATACCATAATGCCTCATCCACAAATAAGCCCAATAAATTTCCCCAGACAACACTATACCCTCTTCCACAAAAAACCCAAATCCCTTAACTCAAAAACCAAAAACACACTCTCCAAAAAAACATAATCCATAATTATCAGGAAACCCAAAACCCTCAGGGCCATAAAACCCTAAAACCTCAACCCCAAATCCCTCAGCCCAAACAAACCGTAAATCTTCATCTCAAAAAACATTCTACCTCATCCCTAAAAACAAAAAAACTTCAATACGAAAAAAAATCTAATCCTTCTACAGTAAAAAACCCTTATGCTTCATTCCCAAAAAAACCCACATACCCAAAAATGGAAGACCACATCTCCAAAAAAATTTAAACCCTTGGGCACAAAAAAATACCAAAACTCTCATCCACCAAATTCATTAAACATTGAATTCCAAAAATCAAAAACGATATTCCAAAAAAACTGAAAACCTCATCCCCAAAAACACTAAAACAACATCCCATGAAATTGAAAACCATTAAATGAAAAAAAACCCAAACACTCATCCACATAAAACCCTAAACCCTCATCCCAAAATACCTTAAACCATCATCCCCAAAAAATCCCAAACCATCTTCTACGAAAACCCAAACCATTTCTTTTAAAAAAACTGAACCCTTAGACCCGTTAACCCCATTACCCCATAAATTGAAAATAGTAAATTTATATCCCCAATAAATATTAAACCCTCATCCCTAGAGGAATTGAAAACCCCATTCCCAAAATATTCAAAACCCTCTACACCAAAAAACACCAAACACCCATCCCAAATATCCCCAAACCCTGAAACCCAGAAAACTCAAAAACTATAGTACAAAAAATATAAATCCCCAAAACAAAAAAAACAGAATCCCTCAACCCAAAAACCTAATACTGCTGTCAAAAAAAACCATAACTCTAAAACATATAAATCCCAAAACACACATCCTTGAAAAATTGTCAAACCTCGGCCTAAAAAAACTCCATACCCAAAGCCCCTGTAAAACGTAAACCCTCATCCTAAAAAACCAAAAATCCTCATCCCAAAAAAACTATCATAAAAAACCCTAAAAACTTATTCCCACAAAAACCAAAACCATTATCCCCAAAATACCCTAAAATCCCAGCCCCATAATGCTAAACCCTCATAACCAAAAAACCCTGAACCCTGACACCCCCCATAACCCTAATCCATAATTCCCATAATAAACTAAACACTAATCCAAAAAACAGTAGTCCCTCGTATTCAAAATATAAGAATGCATCATCCAAAACAATAATATTCCATTACACCAAAAAATCCCAGAAACCCTAATCCCTAATAAACCACAAACCATCAACACAAAAAAATTTAAAAACTCCACACAAAAAATACCCCATACTGTTATTCGGAAAAATCATCAATCCATCAGTCCCAAAAAAACATAACCATTTATCCCAGAACACTCCAAACACTAACAAAATAGCCCCTAAACCTCATAACCTAATTACCCTAAATGAATTTCAGGAAAAATACAATCCCTCATCCCCTAGAAAACCTAAACCCTCAATCCCAAAAAATCCAATACTATAATCACCGAATAACATGAAGCACTCATCTAAAAAAACACCAAAAATCTATACCCCAAAAAACACTATAACTTTATCCTTAAAAAAATACCAAACACTCAGTCCTAAACAAAAAAACCCTCATACCCAAAATACCCTAACCCCTAATGGACAAAAAACCTTAAACATCAGCTTTAGTAAACTGTAAACACTCATCCTAAAAAAAACCATTAACCCTTAAATTTGAATAAACTAAAGCATCATCCCCTTAAATCACTAAACCCTTAGCACCAGAAAACTGAAAATCCTCTTCCTAAAAAATACCATAACATCATCCCCAAAAAAACATGGACCCTCATCCCCTAGAAAACCATAACACTTGAACCCAAAATACCCAAAATCATCATCCCAAAAAAACCTTAATCCCTCATCCCTACAAAACCCTAAACCCCATCATTGGAAAACCCCAGACCCTTATTCCTGAAAAAAATCACCCAACCTCGAAAAAACCTAAACACACAGCCCAAACGAATCATAATCCCTCATCCATCTGAAACCTGAATGCTCATCAACAAAAATACATAAACTCCTAATCCAAAGAAAACCCAAAACAAAAATCCCAAATAGAACCTAACTCCTCATACCACCTAAACCCTATAACTTATCCAAAATATACCCTCAACCATAAACCCGAAAAGACCATGAAATTTCATCTCCAAATAACCCTATATCCATTTCCTTAAAAAATCATAAACCATCATCCAACAAATCCCAAAACCCCTATCCCAAGAAATCATAATCCAGCATCCCTATATAGGCCGAAAGTTATAGCACCAAAAAAATCCTAAACCTAATCGCAAGAACACCATAAACCACCAAACTATTAAAACATAGCCACTCAACAACAGAATACCCTTAATCCCAATTCCCAATAATACCAAGAACACTCAGACCCAATAAACTAAATTCTCATCCCCAAATTCCCTAAAATACCAGCCACATCAAATTCTAATCCATATTCCCCTAAAACTTCTAAACCCCGAATTGCAAAAAAACACTAAACCCTAAGCACTAATATAACCTAAACCCTCATCCCAATGAAACCCCAAACCCTTAGACAACAGAAAACCCTAAAACTACTTCCCCAAAGTACCCTACAACCTCATATCTAAAAAATACTACTCCTTCATACACAAAAAAACCTAATCCTTCAGACGTAAAAAACTACTAAACCCTCATTCCTCAAAAACCATAAACCCACTCCCCAAAAAAACCCCAAATGAGGATACAAAGAAACCCCTCTACCCTCATCCCAAAAAAAAACCTGAAATCCTCTACTAAAAAAACCCCTAAACTTTGAACCCCCAAAAAATGTTAACCCTCATCCGTAAAAGAACCAATTACCAAATCCCCAAACCCCTAAAACCTCATCCTAAAAAACCCTAATACATTTTACCAAAATAAACCCTATACCCACATCCCATAATAACATAAAACCATATCCCAAAAAAATTCCAAAACCACTACCCACAAAAACCATAATCCCACTCTCCCAAAAACCCTACACCCTTGTCACAAAAAACCCAAACACTTAGCCCCCAAAAATCCCAAACCCTTTACCACCAAAAAAATAATCCCTCATCCCCAACTAACCCTAAACCATCATTCCCAGGAAACCACAAACCCTAATCCCAATGAAACCCTAACAACTCATCCCCAAGAAACCGTAATCCCTCACACACAAACAAACCAAAACACTATTCCCCAGAAAACCCAAATCCTCATACCCAAAAAACCATAAACCATCACCCCAAAAAAACCTAAATCCTTTTCCCAAAAAAACCGTAAACCTCATCCCTAAAAATAACTATACCCTCATCCCCCCAAAACCATTATTCCTCTTCCAAAAAAATCCACAAACCCCATATCCCCAAAAAAGAATAATGTTTCATCCACAAATCACCCAAAACCATAATCATCAAGACACCCTATATCCTCATCCATAGAAACCCTAAACCCTCACCCCCAAAGAACCCTAATCCCCCTTCTCTAGATGATCCTACACTGAAATTTTCAAAAAAAAACCTAAATCCTCACTCCCAAAAAAAAAACAAAAATCGTAAAAAAATCATTACCCTTAACCCTAAAAAACCCTAAAACATAGTCCCAACAAAATATAAATCCTCATCCCAAAACAATCCCAAATAATCTCCCTAAATAAACTCTACATTGTATGGAAAAAAATACCCTAATCTATAAACCCTAAAACCCAAAACCCTAAAAAAAACCAAACCCCCCATACACAAAAAATAAAAACCATCATCCCTTAAAAACTCCCAATTCATCATCCATAAAAAAATATCCAACCATCATCCAAATAATCCCCAAATACTCATCCCGAAAAAATCCTAATCTATCAGCCCCAAAATACCCCAAACCCCATGCCTAAAGTACCCAAAACCCTCATCCCTAAAAAACCCAATAAACTCAACAAAATAATACTCCAAAACAATAGATCCAAAAAACCCCATTCCCATCTCCTAAAAAATAAAAAATCTAAGACCAAAAAAACCACAAACACTCAGCCCCAAAAAACCTCAAACTATCCTAAAAACAGAAAAACCCCATCCCTGAAAACCCATATTCATTTTACTAAAAAACCCAAAACCCTCAGAGCCAAAAAACCCAAAACCCTCAACTCCATTAATCCCAAAAACCTCATCCCCATAATAGACCAAACCATTATCCCATACCCCCTAACCCTGATCAGCATGAAACACTAAACTCATAGAACCAAAAATCCAAAAATCCCTAACCCCAAAAAACAAGAAAACATAATCCCCCCAAAACCATAAACACTCATCCCCCAAAATCCTGACACCCCAATACCCCCAAACCATAATCCCATACCCTATATATCCCCAATACCTATTCCGAAAAAACCCCAGACCCTCTAGATAGACAAAATGGAAACCCTCAGACACAAAAACGCCAAAACCTCATCCCTAAAAAACTGAAAACCCTCAAAACAAAAACAGACTAAACCTTCATCTGAATAACACAAAACCCATATAAGAAAAACATAAAACATAATCCCCATAAAACATAACCCATCCATCTCAGAAAATACCGATCCCAAACCACAAATATCCCTAAAACCTATAATACAAATAACAAAAATCCATTAGTGGTAACAAAACCCTAACCCTCATCCCTAAAAAATACCAAACCCCCTAGTCCCAAAAAACATCAAACACCATCCCTAAAAAACAGTAAACCATCATCCATAAAAATGAAAAACCCATATCCCCCCCTAAACCCCAATAGCTTATCGAAAAAATACCCCAAACCCCCATCCCTATAAAACATCAAAACCTCATCCTCAAAAAACCTAAACCCCTTATAACCATAAAACACAAAAATCACTTCCCAAAAAATTGATAACACACATATCTAAAGTATGCTAACACATCATCCAATAATTTCCATAAACCATTAGAAAAAAATGATATACACTCTTACAAAAAAACCACCCTAAACTTAATTCCCAAAAAACCCCAAACACCAAGCACAAATGATACCTATTTCCATAGTCGTATGAAACCCAAAATCCATTTCCCTAAAAATATCAAAACCCTCACCCCCTAATACCTTGAACCATCATCCCTAAAAAACCCCAAACCCTCTTCCCTAACAAAGCATAAATCCCCATCCCCAAACACCCCAAACGCTCAGCCTCAAACAATCATAAACCCTTATCCCCAAAATACCCTAAACTCGTATCCTAAGAAACCTCTACCCCTAAGTATTTAGAAATATAAAACCTTTATCCCATTCAATCCACTAACCCTTATGCCCCCAATACCAGAAGCCATCATCGGAGAAAAAATCTCAACCCTCAAAAATAAAAAACTCTAAACTCTCTCCCATGAAGATCCCTAAACCCTCAGCCCCTAATAACCCTAATCCACAACCCAAAAAAATAACATAAACCCTCATCCCCAAAAAACACTAAACCCTCCTCCCAAAAAAACACTAAACCCACCTCCAAAAAAAACATTTTCCTTTATCCCCAAAAAACACAATCCATTTAACTTATAAAACCCTAAACCTCTACCCCAAACCATAAAACCTCATCCCCAAAAACCATAAACCATCATCCTTAAAACTCTATACCCACATCCCGAACAAAATAGAAACCCTAATCAAGCAAAAAAACCCCAAGCCCCAGAAAACCACTTAACATCAGCACCAGAAATCATAATACCCTAATCCCCAAGAAACCCCTAATCCCTCACCCCTAAAGTAATCCCAATCAATCATCCATATAAAACTATCAACCATCATAAAACAAACACAAACAACCAGTCCAAAAGAAATTGAATCAATAAGCCACAGAAAAACATAAGCCCTCTTCCCTAAAACCCCATAACGCCTCCACCAACAAAACGAAACACCATCTTCCAAAAGACTACAAACCATAGTCCCCAAAATACACTGATTCCACATCCCCAAAAGACCCCAAACCCTATGCACAAAAAAAATGAAATTCACTATCATAAAAAATTTTAATCCCTCATTTGTAGAATCCTCACATATGTAGCCCAAAAACAACACATACACTAGCTATAATAACCCCTAAACCCTAAGACCATAGATACCCCAAACAATCTTCCCCATGAAACCCCTAAAACCATATCCCCATAAAAACCCAATCCATTTATTCCAAAAACACCCAAAAACTCATCCCCCAACTCCCCAAACTATCATCCCAGAAAAACCTGAAAACCTAAGCCCCAAAAAACCCTAAACCCCAAACCCAAATAACCATAAACCATTTACCCAAAACCCCCAACACCTCAACCCCAAAAAACCATAAACTATAATTCATAAAAAACGCAATGAAGTCCACCCGAATAAACCATAGACCCTCATCCTCAAAAAACCCCATTCCCAGAGAAACAAAAACAGCTAAACCATCTACCCCAAAATAACCAAAACCCCTTAATCCTAAAATAAAAAATACCCTCAAACCCTACACCTTATTACAAAAAACCCTAAACCATCCTACCCTAAATACCATAAAAACTCATCCCAAAATTTTTATAGACCCACTTCCCAATGAATCACAAATCCCTCAGTCCCAAAAAATCCTACACCCTATGCTTGAAAAAAATACAAAACCCTCATCCCTAAAGACACAAAAAACCAACAATCGTAAAAAAACTATAAAACATCATCACCAAACAACTCCATTCCCTTAGCTGAAAAAATCCTCGAACCCTCATTCCAAATAAATCCTTAATCCTCATCCACATAAACCCGAAACACTCACAAAAAACACTATAACATATTCCTAATATAATCCTAAATTCTTTTCAACCAAAAACCAAAACATTCATCCCTAGGAAGGAAAATCCAATAAACCCAAAAACCCAACATTAGCATCTTTAAAAACCTAAAATACTCAGCTGTAAACCCCCCCAAAAAACTCCTCCCCCAAAAAACATTAAACCATTATCGCAAAAATAAACATCAAACCCTCAATCTCAAATAACAGAAAACCCTCAGCAACCCCAAACCATCAACCCAAAACCCCGAAAACACATCTAAAATAAAACCTAAAAACTCATCCCCAAAAACAGCAATCCATCACCCCATAAAACCCCAACCCGCATCAACAGAAAACCATATATCATCATAAAAAACCTAAAACCCTCACACAAAAAACCCTACGACCTCATCCGAAAAAAACCTATAAACATATCCCTAAGAAACCAAAAACCAAAAACCCCAAAAAAATTAAATTGTCATCCCAATATACCAAAAACCCTTTTCCCCCAAAATCTCTATAACTCCCGACCATGGAAAATACAAAACCAAAAAAACCTCAACCCCCACCCCAAAAAAACCCTAAAATCCTATCCATGGAAATCCAAACTTTGAAAACCCCAAAACCATACAACACCATCCTATAAAACCCCTAATCCCTCAGCAATGAAAACCCATAAACCAACATTCTTGAAAACCTCTAGATCTATAACCCCAAAAAAACCTCACATCTTCAACACTGAAAAACCCAAAATTATATGTTTTCGAAATACTAACCCCTCAGCACCAAAAACCATTAATCCCTAATTCCAAAAAAAAAAACTTAACCTCAACCCGTAAAACCCCAATACCCTTATCAACAAAAACCCAAAAACCTCATCCCAAAAAAATCAAAACCATCATGAAAAAAACCCTAAACACCCTTCCCCAATAAATCCTAAACACTGAACCCCCAAAAACACTATAGCCATATCCCCAATGAAACCTAACCCTTATGCTGAGGAAAACAATAATCCCCAACCCCAGAAAAACCATAACCCCTTAGTATCATAAAATGATAAACCCTCATTACCAAAAAAAACCTATACCCTCAACCCCATTAATTAGTAAACCATCATCCCCCAAATCGCTAAAATGTAATCCCCGAATAACATGAAAACCTCATCCCCAAAAAGCCAAAAAAACCAAACCAACAAAATCTTAAACTATAAACCCCAATACCCCTTACACCATAACCCCAAAAACCTTCAATATAAGCCTATAAAAACTACAAATAGTCCACTAGAATAAAGAATTATCCCTTATCCTCAAAAAATCCCCATACCCAATCCACAAAACCCAAAAAAACCATTCCCCAAAAAAGCCAAAACCCTCATCCCCAAAATACCGAAAACCCTCAAACCCTAAACCCACAATACAAAAAACACAAAACCCCCATCCCCAAAATACCATAAACACTGAACCAAAAAAATTATAGGACATCTTATAAAAGAATCACTAATCCCTCCGCCCCAAAAATTCCAAAATCGACACTAGCAAAAAAATCAAAAACCCTCATCCACAAGAAACAAGAAACCAAAATCCCTTAAATCCTGTTAAAATTCAACACCAAAAATCCCCAAACCCTCATCTGAAAATATTCTCAAAGCATCATTCTCAAAACAAAACCGAAACCCTCATCCCCAGAAACCATAAAAACTAAACAAATAAACACTATACCCTTTTCCCAAAAAAATATTATTTTGTTTTCAACAAAAAACACAAAAATAATTATCCCCTAAAAAAGTAATCCATCAATGTCAAAAAAACCTAAATAATCAGCCTCAAAAACCTACAATACTCAACAATAAAAACCCCTAAACCCTCTTCCCTATAAAACCTTAAACCCTCATCCTCAAAAAATTCCCCAAACCCTCAATATCACTGATCAAAATCCCTATAGAAACCCAAACCCTCAACCCCAAAAAACCTTAATCCTCAGCTCCAATAAACCCTAAAAAGTCATCCAAAAAAACAATCCCTCACCTAAGAAAACCCTAAACCCTCATAACAAAAAATAAATATAACCTCATAAAAAACTCTAATCTGTCACACCCAAAAAAACCCTAATCCCTCACCCCAAAACAACATATACCCTCCACCCTGAGAAACCCTAAACCATCATCCCCAAAAAACCCTATGTTGTCATCCCAGATATACCCTAAAATCTCTCCCCCAAAAAGGACATAAACTCTCAACCATTGAAAATCCTAAATAAAAACACCCCAAAACCCTAATCCACCATCCATGAAAACCACTAAACCCTAGGTAAAAATAAACAATAAACCATCTTCCTCAAAAAGCACATTATCAAAATCACCAAAAATCCTAAACTCTTGAAACTCGAAAAAAAATCCTAACCCCCCCAAGAAACTTTACCCATCAGCCCCCAAAAACATTAATCCATTATACAAAAAAACATTCAACCTCAACCTATACAAACCCAACTCCCTCATCACCAAAAAATATAAATCCTCATCCCTAAATAACCCTAAAACCTCATACCCAAAACCCCTAAACCCCCATCGCCAAAAAAAACCAAACACCCAACCCCCATAAATAGTAAATACATATCCCCAAAAAACCCTGACCTGTAAGACCAAAAAAAACCCAACCCAAAAGAAACCATAATCCCTTAGCACTATGAAACTATAAATACTCAGTACTGAAAAAACTAATACCCTCAGCCCCAAAAAATACTAAACCATCGTCCGCAACAAATTCAAAAACATCATCCCTAGAATACCCTAAACCCTATGTCCATGAAACCCTAAACCCTTAGCCTCCAAAAAATACTAAAATTTCAGCCGAAAAAAACCCTAAACCCACCTCCCCAAAAAACCATAAACCCTCAACCCCCAAAAACACTATATACTCATCGCCCAAAATCCCTACATCGCCTACCCCAGAAGTATATCACACTTCAAAAAATCCCTAAAACCTCATCCCTAGAAACCCTTAATCCCTTGTCTACCGAAAACCCTAATCCCTCATCCCTAAAATACCATAACAACATTTCCAAAAAAAAAACCGTAAGGATAACATACAAAACCAAAAATCTTCACCTACAAAAAAACCTTATCAATAAATTCTAAAAAAATGGAAACCCTATACTCTATAAAACCCTATAACCTCAACAAACAAACCCCAAAACCCTCATCCCAAAAAATCCCATTCACCAAAACCCAAATATATCTATATCCCTCATCCCAAAAAACACTAAAAAATCATCCCCAAAAGTATTAATCCCTCCTCACCAAATACACTAATCTCGTAGCCCCATGAATCTGTAAACCCACAACCATTGAAAACCCTAAACCCTATCATTCCAAAAACGCTAAATGTTCCTTCCCAAAAATTCTCCAACAAGAAACCCCCAAAAATCCAAAAAACCACAGAACAAAAAAATCTCCAATACATTATCCCAAAAAAACCCTAAACCATCATCCCAATGAAACCACAATCATCATCCCTAAGAATCCTTAAACAATCATCCCCAAATAATCATAAACCCTCAGCCCAAAAAAACATAACACTCATCCAAAAAATACCCCAAAAACCTCATCCCTAAGAAACCCCAAACCCTCATACCAAATGATCTTGAACCCCCAGCCCCATGAAATAGTATACCCTCATCACCGAAAATTCCTAAATACCAAGAACCATAAAACATTATACCCGATTCAAAAAAACTACAAAACCTTATCCCTATAAAACACTAATTCCCATTCCCCAAATAATCCAAATCCGTAATCCCTGGAAAAACCTAAACCCTAAGACCTAAAAAACCCTAAGCCCTCATCCCCAACAAAACCTACACTCCTAGAACAAAAAAAAACACAAACCCTCTGCCACAACATTCTCTAAATACTCACCATCGTACCCCAAACCATCATCCCTAAAAAACCGAAAACAATCATCCTTAAAAACCATAAACACTAATCCCTAATAACCACCATATCCTGATCCAAATAAAAAACCAAATCATACCCAAAAAAACCATAAACCCTTAGAGAAAAATTTCCCTAAATCCTCAACCCCAAAAAACCCAAAACCTACATCCCCATAATAAACCCAAACCATCATCCAATAGAAATCCCATACCCTCATACATATCAAAATCCCAGACCCTCACCCCAAAATATCCAAAACAATCATCCATAGAAAAACCTAAAATACCCATCCGGAAAAAATCACAACCCCTAATGCCCAAAATACCCCAACCCGAAATCCCCAAAAACTAAACACCCCCATCCCCAAAAAACCAAAACCCCCAACCCAAAAATACCCCAAAACCATAGCCACTAATAATAGAAACCAAAATCCCGAGAAGACACCAAACCCTCATCCCCAAATAAACCCCAAACCGTCATCCAGAAAATCACAAAAATCTCATCCCATGAAAACACCACAACCACTACAACATGTCCCATAACACCAATACTGAAAAAATCCTCAACCATCATCCCCCAAAAAACATACACCCTAAACTCCAAAAAACCCCAAACATTCATCCGTATAGAAACCCCAACAATCTACCCCAAAAAAAATCCAAACCATCATCCCCAAAAAACCCCAAACCCTCATCCCCCATCAAAACCTAAACTATCTTCCCCAAAATACCAAAACCCCTCGCCCTAAAAAAATCTAAACCCTTGTCACAGAAAACCCAATTCCTTATTCCTCTAAATACAAAAACCCTAATCCAAAAAATCCATACACAATCTACGCTAAAAATGAAAAATCACTCCACCCTAAAAAACCCTGGAAACTCAACCCCAAAACACCTTCAACCACAATTCCCAAAAAACCCCAAACTCTCATCCCTAGAAAATAAAAAATCATAAGAACCAAAATACCATAAAAACATATTTAAAAAACCCATACAGTCATCCCAAAGAAACCCACAACCCTCATCCCCAAATACCCTATACACAAAGCCCTGAAAACACTAAAGGATTAACTCCAAAACCCTAAATACCTCCCAAAAAAACATTAACCCCCAAAAGTACACATAACCATCATCTCCAAAAAATTTTGAAACAATCAATGCAAAAAAATCATAAACACTTAAACCCAAAAAACACAAAAACCGCTATCATAAAAAACCACAATCCCTTAGAAAAAAATTCCACAATCCTTAATCCAAAAAAATCTCATATCCTTTTCCCAAAAAAACACCAAACCCTTACCTTCAAATACCCTCAGAACTACAGTAAAAAAAACAAAACCATCATTTCCAGAAAAACCAAATACCTCATCCCTATTGATGCCAAAACCCCCAGCCCAAAAAAACATTGGAAAATTATACCAAAAAACCAAAAACTTTAGAACAATGAATTATAAAATCTCTAACCCAAAACACCCTAAACCCTCATCCCCCAAAAAAACTCCAACCCCTATCCCCAAATAATCCAAATTCCTCAGCACCAGTTAATATTTAATGATTTATCCCAAGAAACCCCAATCCCTCAGATCGAAAAAACCACAAACACTAAGACCAGGTTACGTCAAAACCATGAGGCCTATAATCCCCAAAACAATCATCCCTAAACTACTCTTAACCCTCATCCCAAAAAATCTCAAACCATTATCCTCAAAAAAATTTATAACTTTATCCCCAAATTACCCTAACCCCTAATCCAACAAAAACCTCATGCCCTTAGCCTCAAAAAACCAAAACCCTTATCCATATAAAAACCTGAAACCTCATCCCCAAAAAACACCAAACCATCATCCCTGAAAAACCCTAAACACTCAGACCCAACAATTCCTAAACCCTCATCCATGAAAATACCAGAATCCTCAACAGTAAAAAACACAAAATCCCAATCCAAAATAACCAAAATAAACCTCAATACAAAACTAATTGTAATCCATTATCCATAAAAAACACCAAACCATCATCATTAAAAACCCTAACACCTCATTCCTAGAAAACCCTAAACCATTATCCTCAAACAACATTAAACACTTATTACCCAAATACACTAATCCTTGATCACAAGATATACATATACCCACACCCCCAATAACCCAAATCCCTCACTTTCTATAATCCTTAAACCCTAAAAATAAATAATCTATACCATCAACCACAAAAAACCCAAATCCCTAAGCACTAAAAAAACCCAATAAACCACATCTCAAAAAAAAACCACAAACCAAAACACCAGTAAAACACAAAACCCACCTGCAAAAAAAAAACAGGCAGCACAAAAAACTATAAACCCCTATCCCTAAAAAACACTAAAACCTCATGCCCCAAATATCATATTCACTAAAACCATAAAACCATAAATCCATATTACCAAAGAGATTATCCCAAAAATCACAAAATTCCATAAACTCTCCCCCAAATCCCCATCCAATCATCCAAAAAAAAAACAAACACTCATCCATGAAAACCCCAAAACAATAATCTTAAAAAATAACCTAAAATTTCATTCCCAAAAAAATCTAGAACCCTAAACCATCATACCACAAAAATACCTAATCCCTCAGTCCTAAAAAACCCTAAACCGACATCCACATAAAACCCTAAACAAACCGACCAAAAAATCCTAAACCATTATCCCCAAAACACACTAAAAAATCATCTAAATGGACCCCTACACCATCAAATAGAAAACAAAATAACCATAATCCCAAAAAAACTCTAATCCCTCGACCCCATAAAACCAAAATCTATCATCCCCAAAGAACCCAACTACCTATGCCCCAAAAATCCAATAACAATCAACCCTAAATATCCTAAACCCTAATTCTAATGAAACACTAATCCCTCATCCCCAAAAAGCAGAACCCTCCCCATAAAACCCTATACCCTCATCTGCCAAAAAACACAAGACCAAAAAATCAAAAAAACCATAAAATTACTTCCCCAAAATACATTATAAAACTCACCACAAACAAACCACAATCCATAATCTACAAAATCTCTAATCCTTGGATAAAAAAAAACACTAAACCCATTGACCCATGAAACCAAAAACCCTCTACCCCAAAACCCCCTATAACAATATCCATGAAAAACATCAACCCTTAGCCACAAAAAAACCAAAACCCTCATCACAAAAAAACCTTAAACACTCTGCCAAAAAAAACCCAAATCCCATAATACCCATGAAACCAAAAACATAATTCCTAAAAAAATAGATCCCCCCAACCCCAAAAAAACCTTAGTATCTCACCATAAAATCTATAACCCCTCATCCTCTAAAAAACCTATACCCACATTCCAAAAAATTCTATATCCTCAGCCATAAATAATGTAACACCCCGACCCTAGTTACCTAGAGTCGGTGCATTATTACATAACATTGGCTTGATCACGAGAAAGATCAAGTCTCGAAAGACCGATTAGATTAGTATCCTTGGAATGACTAGATACATCCATAAATTTTTACATTACATCATAAAAAAAACATCATGTCTTCATATCCCCTCATACTATCCCTGCAGTTCATTCATAAATTACTTCTTCATAATCCTGGAAAAATAAAACATTGAAAGGGGTGATCTCAGATGCTCAGTAAGGATAACATTATAGCACAAGCTTTCATAAATAAGCATACACACTTAAGGCAATTTAT
Source organism: Viscum album (assembly GCA_963277665.1). Taxonomy (NCBI): domain Eukaryota; kingdom Viridiplantae; phylum Streptophyta; class Magnoliopsida; order Santalales; family Viscaceae; genus Viscum; species Viscum album. The sequence goes on along the minus strand of OY728121.1, from coordinate 1,067,241,252 downwards.
AACTAAAACAAAAGCCATTTAAACTTGAACTTCAGCATAAAATGGCAAAGATAAAATAAAATAATGCCATTTACTTACTCACATGGATATTCTACTAGTCGAACAATCCCATGCATTATCAATAACCACTTTCATAATGATGGAATGCATAATGCTAGACTATCATAACCACATAGCCAATGCCTCGTGCCAAGACTACAAATAAGATTTGGCCAAGGCCTTGTGCCAAGACACTAGTTTGTCTCATGAGACCTACCGATGCATCGAGGAGCTATAGCGGGCTGTACCCGTCACTTATTAAGTCCAATGCATTCCTCATATGAACAGGTTTAAACATAACATAAACATTCGTATTAAAACTAGCATACGAAATGTCAATACATTAATCACAAACCATGAATGGTATAAAAATAGAACATCCACAGTCAAAAATAACTCATTCAATACAATATGGAAGATTTTATTGTATCACATTAACATCAATCAGAAATAATTAAGGATGTTGACATAGATGAAAATAGTCATCAAAACTATTTTAGAGAAATATCCCCCTTTTTCTTGAAATCATTTAAAAGTCACACTAATTGTCAAGAATCCATTTAAAAATAGATTTTTGAATCAAAGTGTCCCATACCACTTTGAAACTTTTTAAAAGGAGTTTTAATTTTAAAACTTTAATTTCCATATAAATAAATCCTTAAAACCATTTTTTAAAACATGGACATTAATAAGCAAGATTTAGAAGAATAAGTCTTTAAAACATTTAAAAATGGTATCTTAGTTAGAGTTTTTAACCAAAAGAGAGAGACTTGAATACAAATAATTGAGGTAATAAAAACTTTCTAATATCATGAGAATAAAGGGAATTCATGATATACTATGTCAAAGTACATTATATACACCACATAAAAGTGATTCGGTGTATATCAACAAAGACGTCTCAATGGAATGTAAGTTGAGATGAAATCTCTCATAAAGGCCATATCCATAGGTTAAGGATAAATCAACAACATAATTATGTTTGAAAAATATAAATACACTAAATATGATTGGATATTCAGTGTAAAACAGTCAAAGGATATTCACACATATTCTTGTAAAAACAACACCAAAGAATTGGATGTTTAACTCAACAAATGGTGAAAGAGTTAAAATTACTCTTATCAAATTCATATCAATGACTTGAGAATTTTCAATGGAGTGATTATGTGTATCAAAAGTATATCCACAGGAGGAGGAGTGGAAATTATGACATAATCAAATGAATAGTGATTCCACACATAATCTTGGGGTAGTATAATCAATGAAATATGCGTAAAGCAAAATGAGTGGAAATTGAAATCTCAAATTCCCTTATCGATTAGGTAACTTACGAAACATACACCCATGAAAGAAGTATCATACCATGATGATGTAAATACCCATAAATTAAAGTATATTACAAAATGAATACGATCATGGGCAGTACACATACACCACATACAATAATTAAGTGGTGATCAATGGAATTCTCACGGAATTAAAAGTGAGATAAGAAACCCCCTTACCACATTAATCAACTGAGTCGTATGGCCAAAAGTTAATAACCACCAAATGATTTATATAATAGCATGAATATAAAGAGAATCATGATAATATATATCAAATGGTAGTACACAATACACCACTTTCAATAATCTAGTGGCGAATAATGGAAATCTCACGGAATTGAAAGTGAGATAATAAAATCCCTTACTTTGTACTTTTTACTTGGTCGACGGTAGGTTTACCTCCTGTATAATGGTGAAATAATTGTTATTTAATTATACAAGAATCATTTACTTTAATATTATATCATATATGATCTTTTAACATTGATTTGTTAATAATATCTTAGAATTATCGTCATTTCAGGTGTTAACGGGTTCATTTTACATTATATTCTTTGTTATGTGAGCCATATTTATTAATGAGATGTATATTATTAATATATAGAATGATATCAAGTCCTTAGATAATATTTTTAAATCATCAAATTATAATTAAACTTGAATGGATATGATGGAGAATGAATCTCATCGCGTTCGTGGAGACGGTAGTCCGTACATACGCACGAGCGACAATATCATTATTTTGATATTAAAATAATATATAATTGGATGTTATATCATATATACAGAATCATTATCATGTTATATTTATTATTTACATGAGTTACACATCATTATTATACCCATCCAAAAAATAATATATTGAATAACAATTACACCACGACGTGGAGACGGTAAGCGGTACGTACGCACATGTGGTGACATGTTATTCAAAGGATGGATAGAATAATGAATATGGTTGTACCATATTTATAATAACATAAAAGTATATATATGATACTGGAGTTATTATTTTATAATGGTAATAACAAAGAAATAGGAAGTGGAAGAAGAAAGGAACTTGAAAAGGGGTGGTGAAAACATTACCTCTTCTTCGGGTTCTTCCTTTTGATTTGATCAAAATGGCTCCTTAGGTTGGCTTTCTGATCAAAATAAGGCCTCTAGATTGTAGTGAGTGAAGTTGAGATAGTATTTGGGCAGGGTTTGGCCGATCCAAAGGGCTTTGAAGGTGTTAATAAATTAGAAGGAGGAGTGGCCTTTTATAAGAGGGGTGAGGGGCACCTTTGGAAAAGCTAGAAATATTAATTTATAATAAATTCATATTCGGTTTATAAGGGCTCCAAAGTTGATTATTTAAATTTTAAGGTGGGGAGGGGTCGAAAAAAACTCAACCAATTGAATTTAGATAGGTTTGGGTACTTATATTAACCTTATCATTAAGTATTACCTATAAGTTAATTAGTTTCACTTTTACAATGTCTCTTTGTATTTTTATATAATATGGTTAATAAACATACTATATACATACAAGCGACCCCCAAGTAGTCCATTAATGATGAACCTATCATGATATAAGTCTCTTGGCCTAACATTAGATTTTTAGAAATTTAATATCAATTAATAATATAATATTTGTTTTAAGAACTCTTTTATGTCAATTTTGACACTATTCAATAGTTGATTTTTGTGAAACTCATAACAGATTTATTACTTCGAAAAAAGTCCATTAAATCAATAATAATATATCATATTATCCTATAAAATTAGTTTAATTCATTTAAAGTTTCATATTATATTTATTTGGGGATTTATAATATCAATTATTTTAATTTTTCACTATTATGATAATTACTGCATCATAATTGTGTCATAAATAAATTTAATTATTTAATCTCTAAAAATTGAAAATAAAATATCATCATGTAGGAAATCTTTTTATCTTTCTAATGAATATTTATAGTCGAAACTCCAACATATATAACCCTCTGTAACAATTGTTTTGTTAAAAGATATATGCTTGTGTCATTTTTGTATTTATTTTAACTTAATTAAAATAAAGTGTCATTATCACTTACAAGTGGATCCATGGGGTCCCAAAATTGACCCAAAGATGCCCATGGTCGACCATGGTTCAACCAATTGGGTTAAGACATGTTTTAGGGTAATTTAGTATTATTATAATATTATTTTTTAACCCTTGTTTACCGGATTTACCATTTAACCATGGTAAATAAATTATTTACCGGAGTAATTATCCAAAATGTTTAAAAATAATAGTTACATATTTACACAATTTTAACATCCTGATTCAAAATATGGAATCCATTTTTCCAAATTCAAAACACAGAAGTGGCGGAAATTAATTTAATATTAATTCCCGTTGTTAAAACAAAAAGCGTGTTTTTTAGAGATAATAACTATCAAAAGATTGTCACTTGTTTATGTCTGGTTTAAATGTGAAATTATGTTCAATGACCAACATTGTATTACATGGTAAAAATATATTCTAAATATACTTTAAAACCACTCAAATTCATAATTTATCACTATTAATTATTTTGATTAAAAAGTTTGTTTTAAATTAAAATTTAGTAATTTTCACTATTCATCAAAATATGAAAGTTATCCAAAAAGTACCAAAATTTCACCCTAGGCTAATTTTGATATTACGAATCCAAAAATGAAGTCCATTTTGAGAGATAGAATTTATAAAATTTCAAAAAGTAGGTATTACTATTCATAACGGCTAGTTTGATTGGTTATGGTGTGTTAAAATTTCGAAGTTGCGTACAATGCACGCCATTGCATTATTCGAAAGGAAACATACCGAGGAAACTTGGGGTGTTACATTCTCCCCTCCTTCAATAAATTGCGTCCTCACAATTTTTAAAATTTTGCTTGGGAATATAATGGAAAGTCCCACATCGGAAAAAGAGTCAATAAAACTATCACTTTAAAAGAAAGAAAGAGAGGTATAAGGGTCATCCAAGATAACCCATACTAGGATTCCATGTAAGAAAACATGGATATGGATGATAAACTAAGTGTCAAGTTCTGATGGATAGGGATATAAATCATGATCAGGAGAATGTTAACAATGAGAAAACCACAAACTTGTGTTGGGACAAACGACCATTAGTCTCCTAGTAGGAAAGTAAACAGACAACATTTTTTTTAAGTTACATTACATAAGGAAGAGGAATTCATTTATGATATTGACTAGGAACATTATGAGATATACTTACATTTTAAGTAAATTTTCATTCTTTAATAAATTTCCACCACGAACTCAATTTTTTTTAAACGATGAGTATTCAAGAAGACTTGGTCACACTGGAAGAGCTAGAATAAACTTCTATAGAATCACATGATCCATGCAGGATAAACCATATATTTACATTGTCTTTGAAGATTAATCAAAACCAAAATGGTTAGTGAATGATATAATGATCCCCCAAAAGGAATTTCATTGAGATAAATATGCACTAATCTTAATTTCTAAAATTAAACCAACAATACCCCAAAGTTAAATAGATACCATTCAATAACCAATTGTCCTTAAAATCCTTTAATATAATCCAAACTAATATTGAAACCCAAATCATAGAAGAATTTGATTATGTAGTCTCCCATGTTACATTGTATCTCCAAATGACATCAAATACTCTTAAAGTCACATACTTAAAAGTAATTAACATCATCACATATTCTCTGTTATAGGTTAATCATTTCCATAAATAACCCAAATCACTATAAATCAACAATAAAAACGTAGATAAAAATCCACCATTACTCTACAAATGAAACCCCATTGTATTCTATTTTCCTTGGGCATATAGTGTTCCCAACAAAGCGAACATCTTCCAAAATAACATTTATCACTTAATCACCAAATCATTTTCCTATAGCAGGGTATTCATTTGATAAGACATAAGAACAAAAATCATCTTATTATTGATCAATAAAATCATTTAACAAAAAAAATAGTCACATTAACCAGGGACTTCACGTAGTCCAGTGGTAGGCGATAAATCCCAATCACACTTTGGTTGTGGGTTCGATTCCCACAGCTTTGTCCGACGCGACGGGTTGTCACACGGTCTACGTGTTGTCCTTTTTCAAAAACTATATTTTATAATATTACCAAAATGAGATAAATTCCTCAAAATAACATAATTTAACCACAAATGTTATATCATACTTTGCATTTTCATCCCAAATTATAATAACTTATCATTTTCTCAAACCCCAATGATCATATAAAACCAAATGGTTATTTATACCTATATCCACAAGAGAAGAGACAATTCTTCCTCAAATATCATTCTCACATGGCAAACTGCAGGGTTACAAATACAAGAGAAAATTATTCCAAAGTAAACCCATCAACAAGGAGTGCTAATACTTTTTAAATTTTTCTCCAACCATTTATTTCCACATAGCTTCTTCTTTGACCAAGAAAATATCCTATAGAATAGGGCATTCACTTGGGTAATGGCCAGGTCCCCTACATTTACGGGAAATGACTGTAAATGGACTCTTGGGACCATTTTTATCTTCTTCTATAGTACTCTTCATTTTTCTTCGGCAATTATTCACTTTATGTCCTTCCTTCCCGCACGTAAAACATTTCTTTGTCCCATTGAGACACTTTCCTAGGTGTCTCTTTCCACATTTCCTGCATGATGAAAATTGAGGTTTCTTTTCTCCACGGTCTCCATTGCTGGAGATCTTATCATTTATCACCTTTCTCTTCCTTGTTGAGTCTGGGAGTTGGTTAATATATATGTTGTTGATCATATTTTTGGAAAACTGATTTGGCATAAAGACGATATCTTTTACGCCTATCAATATTCCATTTTGTTGCTCATTGCCACCACCATTCCCACCTTGTACATCATTCTCAAAGTCACAATGACTTCCTTGGAATCCAGCCTTTGACTAAAACCAGAGAGCATTGTGTGAGTAATAGTAGTTGTAAAATCATTTAGAGATTAAAATGTAACCATATTCTCAATTTGAAACATATTAGGATTAACCAAGGTCATTTACTCTCATCTTATGTATATATTACATAAATCGGTTTGTAAAGAAAATGTAAATTATCCCAAGCATATCCCCCGGGAGTGTCGTAACCAAAAGTGCAGCAAGGCCCGTTGTCGTGCACCAGTTCCCGTTCGAGTCTAGCTCAAAGCGGTGTTTTCGGGTTTTACCCCTAGGTACATCTGTGCCACAGCCGCCTCTACCTGCTCGTATCCAGACAGGGATGTATTGCTCGGAAAACTCACAAAATCTATACAATACCAAAATTCTAGGAAGTTCTTTTATACTAATCCTCAAAGTTCCTCTTAGGTCTACGTGCTCTAATCAGAGTTTATCTAAATCTAGCTTCCAAGGGTTGTACTAAACTTCCTCTGATACCAACTGTAACACCCCGACCCTAGTTACCTAGAGTCGGTGCATTATTACATAACATTGGCTTGATCACGAGAAAGATCAAGTCTCGAAAGACCGATTAGTTTAGTAGCCTTGGAATGACTAGATACATCCATAAATTTTTACATTACATCATAAAAAAAACATCATGTCTTCATATCCCCTCATACTATCCCTGTAGTTCATTCATAAATTACTTCTTCATAATCCTGGGAAAAATAAAACATTGAAAGGGGTGAGCTCAAATGCTCAGTAAGGATAACATTATAGCAGAAGCTTTCATAAATAAGCATACACACTTAAGGCAATTTATAAGTAAAACAAAAGCCTTTTAAACTTGAACTTCAGCATAAAATGGCAAAGATAAAATAATATAATGCCATTTACTTACTCACATGGATATTCTACTAGTCGAACAATCCCATGCATTATCAATAACCACTTTCATAATGATGGAATGCATAATGCTAGACTATCATAACCACATAGCCAAGGCCTCGTGCCAAGACTACAAATATGATTTTTCCATGGCCTTGTGCCAAGACACTAGTTTGTCTCATGAGACCTACCGATGCACTGAGGAGCTATAGCGGGCTCCACCCATCACTTATTAAGTCCAATGCATTCCTCATATGAACAGGTTTAAACATAACATAAACATTCGTATTAAAACTAGCATACGAAATGTCAATACTTTAATCATAAACCATGAATGGTATAAAAATAGAACATCCACAGTCAAAAATAACTCATTCGATACAATATGGAAGATTGTATTGTATCACATTAACATCAATCAAGAATAATGAAGGATGTTGACATAGATGAAAATAGTCATCAAAACTATTTGAGAGAAATATCCCCCTTTTTCTTGAAATCATTTAAAAGTCACACTAATTGTCAAGAATCCATTTAAAAATAGATTTTGAATCAAAGTGTGCCATACCACATTGAAACTTTTTAAAAGGAGTATTAATTTTAAAACATTAATTTCCATATAAATAAATCCTTAAAACCATTTTTTAAAACATGGACATTAATGAGCAAGATTTAGAAGAATAAGTCTTTAAAACATTTAAAAATGGTATCTTAGTTAGAGTTTCTAACCAAAAGAGAGAGACTTGAATACAAATAATTTAGGTAATAAAAACTTTGTAATATCCTGAGAATAAATATAATTCATGATATACTATGTCAAAGTACATTATATACACCACATAAAAGTGATTTGGTGTATATCAACAAAGAAGTCTCAATGGAATGTAAGTTGAGATGAAATCTCTCATAAAGGCCATATCCATAGGTTAAGGATAAATCAACAACATAATTATGTGTGAAAAATATAAATACACTAAATATGATTGGATATTCAGTGTAAAACAATCAATGGATATTCACACATATTCTTGTAAAAACAACACCAACGAATTGGATGTTTAACTCAACAAATGGTGAAAGAGTTAAAATTACTCTTGTCAAATTCATATCAATGACTTGAGAATTTTCAATGGAGTGATTATGTGTATCAAAAGTATAGCCACAGGAAGGGGAGTGGAAATTATGACATAATCAAATGAATAGTGATTCCACACATAATCTTGGGGTAGTATAATCAATGAAATATACGTAAAGCCAAATGAGTGGAAATTGAAATCTCAAATTCCCTTATCGATTAGGTAACTTACGAAACATACACCCATGAAAGAAGTATCATACCATGATGATGTAAATACCCATAAATTAAAGTATATTACAAAATGAATACGATCATGGGCAGTACACATACACCACATACAATAATTAAGTGGTGATCAATGGAATTCTCACAGAATTAAAAGTGATATAAGAAACCCCCTTACCACATTAATCAACTGAGTCGTATGGCCAAAAGTTATTAACCACCAAATGATTTACATAATAGCATGAATATAAAGAGAATCATGATAATATATATCAAATGGTAGTACACAATACACCACTTTCAATAATTTAGTGGCGAACAATGGAAATCTCACGGAATTGAAAGTGAGATAAGAAAATCCCTTACTTTGTACTTTTTCCTTGGTCGACGGTAGTTTTACCTCTTGTATAATGGTGAAATAATTGTTATTTAATTATACAAGAATCATTTACTTTAATATGATATCATATATTATCTTTTAACATTGATTTGTTAATAATATCTTAGAATTATCGTCATTTTAGGTGTTAACGGGTTCATTTTACTTTATATTCTTTGTTATGTGAGCCATATTTATTAATGAGATGTATATTATTAATATATAGAATTATATCAAGTCCTTAGATACTATTTTTAAATCATCAAATTATAATTAAACTTGAATGGATATGATGGAGAATGAATCTCATCGCATTCGTGGAGACGGTAGTCCGTACATACGCAGGAGCGACAATATCATTCTTTTGATATTAAAATAATATATAATTGGATGTTATATCATATATACAGAATCATTATCATGTTATATTTATTATTTACATGAGTTACACATCATTATTATACCCATCCAAATAATAATATATTGAATAACAATTACACCACGACGTGGAGACGGTAAGCCATACGTACGCACATGTGGTGACATGTTATTCAAAGGATGGATAGAATACTGAATATGGTTGTACCATATTTATAATAACATCAAAGTATATATATGATACTGGAGTTATTATTTTATAATGGTAATAACAAAGAAAGAGGAAGTGGAAGAAGAAAGGAACTTGAAAAGGGGTGGTGAAAACATTACCTCTTCTTCGGGTTCTTCCTTTTGATTTGATCAAAAGGGATCCTTAGGTTGGCTTTCTGATCCAAATAAGGACTCTAGGTTGTAGGGAGGGAAGTTGAGATAGTATTTGGGCAGGGTTTGGCCGAACCAAAGGGCTTTGAAGGTGTTAAGAAATGAGAAGGGGGAGTGCTCTTTTATAAGAGGGGTGAGGGGCACCTTTGGAAAAGCTAGAAATATTAATTTATAATAAATTCATATTCGGTTTCTAATGGCTCCAAAGTTGATTATTTAAATGTTAAGGTGGGGATGGGTCGAAAACAACTCAACCAATAGAATTTATACAGGTTTGGGTACTTATATTATCCTTATCTTTAAGTATTACCTCTAAGTTAATTAGTTTCACTTTTACAATGTCTCTTTGTATTTTTATATAATATGGTTAATAAACATACTATATACATACAAGAGACCCCCACGTGGTCCATTAATGATGAAAATATCATGATATAAGTCTCTTGGCCGAACCTTAGATTTTTAGGAATTTAATATCAATTAATAATATAATATTTGTTTTAAGAACTCTTTTATGTCAATTTTGACACTATTCAATAGTTGATTTTTGTGAAACTCATAACAGATTGATTACTTCGAACAAAGTCAATTAAATCAATACTAATATATCATATTATCCTATAAAATTTGTTTAATTCATTAAAAGTTTCATATTATATTTATTTGGGTATTTATAAAATCAATTATTTTAATTTTTCACTATTTTGATAATTACTGCATCATAATTGTGTCATAAATAAATTAAATTATTTAATCTCTAAAAATTGAAAATAAAATATCATCATGTAGAAAATGTTTTTATCTTTCTAATGAATATTTATAGTCGAAAAGACAACATATATAACCCTCTGTAACAATTGTTTTGTTAAAAGATATATGCTTGTGTCATTTTTGTATTTATTTTAACTTAATTAAAATAAAGTGTCATTATCACTTATAAGTGGATCCATGGGGTCCCAAAATTGACCCAAAGATGCCCATGGTCGACCATGTTTCAACCAATAGGGTTAAGACATGTTTTAGGGTAATTTAGTATTATTATAATATTATTTTTAACCCTTGTTTACCGGATTTACCCTTTAACCATGGTAAATAAAATATTTACCGGAGTAATTATCCAAAATGTTTAAAAATAAAAGTTACCTATTTACACAATTTGAACATCCTGATTCAAAATATGGAATCAGTTTTTCCAAATTCAAAACACAGAAGTGGCAGAAATTAATTTGAAATTAATTCCCGTTGTTAAAACAAAAAGCGTGTTTTTTAGAGATAATAACTATCAAAAGATTGTCACTTGTTTATGTCTGGTTTAAATGTGAAATTATGTTCAATGACCCACATTGTATTACATGGTAAAAATATATTCTAAATATACTTTAAAACCACTCAAATTCATAATTTATAACTATTAATTATTTTGATTAAAAAAGTTGTTTTAAATTAAAATTTAGTAATTTTCACTATTCATCAAAATATGAAAGTTATCCAAAAAGTACCAAAATTTCACCCTAGGCTAATTTTGATATTACGAATCCAAAAATGAAGTCCATTTTGAGAGATAGAATTTATAAAATTTCAAAAATTAGGTATTACTATTCATAATGGCTAGTTTGATTGGTTATGGGTGTTAAAATCTCGAAGTTGCGTACAATGCACGCCATTGCATTATTCGAAAGGAAACATACCGAGGAAACTTGGGGTGTTACAAATAACCCTAATGCTTAAACCCCTAAAACCCCAAAACCCAGATAATAAAAAATTCCAAAACCCTCATCCCCAAAATGACCAAAATAAAGATCCCCAAAAAACCATACACCTTCATCCATAGAAAACCCTAAACGTCCTTCCCCAAAAAACCATAATCCATCATTCCCAAATAACTGTAAAGAAATATCCCAAAAAAATAACACTGCAGACCCCAATAAACCATAACCCCTCTTCCCCCAAAATACTAAAACTATCAAACCCATAAAACACGAACTCCTCGGCCCTAAAAACCCCTAAAACTCTACCCTAGAAAACCCTAAACCCTAAAACCCAAAAAACCCCTAAACCTTAAACCCTATAAAATCATAAAACATCTTCCCTATAAAATTAAACACCATGAACCCAAAGTAAACCTAAAAAATCATCCCCAAAAACCATACACCATTATCATTATGAAACCCTAATATGTCCACCCTATAATCCCAAAACCATCAAACATAGAAAACCCTAAAAAATTATCCCAAGAAAACACTAAAACCAATCACTAAAAAACACTAAACCCTCATCCCTGAAAATCCCTAAACCCTCATCAATAAAAAATAATAATTCCTCCACCCCATAATACTATAAAAACCCGTACCTAAAAAACCATACAATACATAAAACATAAAATCTTGGACCCATAATCCCAAAAAAAACTAGAATAACATCCATAGAAATACCTAAACCCATATCCCTAGAAAAACCTAAACCCCTAACCCCAAAAAATGAAAAACCCTCATCCCAAAAAAAATCCTAAACCCTAATCCCAAAAAAACCTCATCCCCAAAATACAATATCTTCTAAACCACATGAAACCCAAAAAAATTCCTTAAAATACCCATAAACATTCTACCAAAAAATCCTAAAGCCTCATAAAAAAATACTAAACACTCATAAAAAAATTCCTATACCCTAAAATCGAAAAAACAATAAACCCTTAGGCCAAAAAAAACCTAAACACTCATACCTAGAATCCCTGAAACCCTCATCCTCAGAATATTCTAAAGACTGAGGCATAAAAAACCATGAACTCTCATCCCAAAAAATGATAATCCATATACATAGAAAAACATAAATCCTGAACCCCAAAAAACCAAAGACCGTTATCCCAAAATAACCCTAAATAATTATCTGTAGAACACCATAAACCCTAATTATTGATTACAATTAATCCCCAATAATAGGGAACCCTATAAAATTATCCCTAGAAATACCTTTACCACCATACCAAGAAAATTGTAGAGCCTCATCCCATAAAACCCTAATCCCATAGCCCTAGAAATAAAAGACCCATAATCCCAAACAAATCCTAAACCAACATCCCCGATAAACCCATAATCCTTGATCCCAAACTTCCTAATCCCGGAGGCCCAAAAACCATAAAAATTACACCCCATAAATCCCTAAACACAAATCCATAGTAAAAAAAAAGATCATATCCACAAAACATTAATGTTATGTCCCCAAAAAACCCTAAATCCCAAATCCCAAGCACCATAAAACCATGAACCTTCATCCCATGAAATCCTCCAAACCCCTTACCTATAAATCCTTAAAACAAACAGAAAATAACACCCTAATCCCCCAACCCTAAAAAAACCTAAAAACCACCCCTAGAAAACACAAAAAAACCATCCCTAGAAAACCCAAAACCCCCAACCCAAGAAAACCCCAATTACCCATCCCCAAGATAACCTAAAATTAAATCCCTAGAAAACTGAAATCCCTAAGGAATGGAAAACATAATAATCTATAAACCCCAAGTGAAAAAAACCATAAACCCCATCCATGTATAAAACCAAACCCCTAGTCCAAGAAAATCCTAAACCCCAATCCCATTTTTAGATTAAACCCCCATATTTAGAATACACTAAACACCCTTACCTAGAATACACTAAAAACCTAGAATGAAAAATACCAAAACACCCAGACCTAGAAATCCCTAACCACCATCCACATAAAACCCTAACCCCCAGTAGTAGAAATCACTAATCCCCAACCCATATAAACCCTAAAACCCCATCCCCAAAAAATCCCAAAACATCACCGCAACAAAAACATAAAGATTCATCCCTAGAAAACCATAATGCCTCACAACCAAGAAAAACCTAATCCATCCACCCTAGGAAACCCTAATCCTTCATCCCTAGAAAACCCTAAGTCATATTCCCTATAAAACCCTAAACCCATATTCATATAAAATCATAGACCCTCAGTCCAATAAAATCGTAAACCCAATGTCCCATTAAAATTAAATCCCTAAACCCTAGAAAATCATAATCTATCAAAGATAAAAAATTATTATCCCACAGACATAGAAAACAATAAAACCATTTCCATAGAAAACAATAATCCCTTAGACCTATAAAACCCTAAAATATCATCTTTTGAAAACCCTATAACCTCTACCCAAAATCCTGATAACCTCAGTCCTAAAAATCCCAAAACTGTTAGCACAGGAAAATCATAAACCCTCATCCATAGGAAAAAGTAATCCCACATCTGCAGATAACATAAAATAATCATCCCCTGAAAACCATTAAACCCCATTCCGAAAAATTAGTAATCACTTAGGCTCAGAAAACGCTAAACCCTTACACCTAGAAAACACTAAACACCCAATACCATAAAACCATAAACACATGTTCCAATAGAACCCTAAATCATAGGCCCTAGGAAATGCTAAAACCCTATTCCTATACAACCCTAAATACCCGGCTATAGAAATCATGAAACCCACATCCCAAAAAACAAAAAACCCACCTCCCATGTATAGCCCAAACCCATTTTTCTAGAAAACCATAAACTACCACCCATAGAAAACCGTAAACCAAAAAACCATAAAAACACAAATTTATAAACCACTAATCCTCTCTCCATATAGAAAAATATTTCTCCCCCCTAGAAAAACCCAATACACCATCCCTGAAAAACTGTAAACCCCCATCCAAAGAAAAACAGAAACCCTAGGAAATAGAAAACCCAAATCACCCAACCCCTAAAAACCAAAAACCCAAAGCCATAAAAAACACGAAAACTCTACAACCCCTATGAAATAATATTTTTAAACACCATCCTTGTGAATCCCTAAATAGCTATACCCAGAAAACCCTTAACGCCTTTCCCCAGAACACCCTAAACCCACCAACCAAGAAAACCCTAATCTTCCATCAATAAGAAAACCTAATCCAATGCTGATGAAATCCCAAAACCCACATCCACAAAAAAATCTAAAGTCCCAACCCTGGAAAATACTAAAAACCCTGTCCCAGAATACCCAAAACCCTTGGTCCAAAAAAATATAATACCCCTAGTACCCGGAAACCCTATGACTTGAACATAAAAAATTCATTAACCTTACCCCTAGAAAATTGTAAAAATTATCAAAAATAAAAATCTAACATTCAATGCCAATAAAATTGTAAACCATCAATCCTTGAAACCTCTAAACCCACAACCCTTTCAAAATCCATAATCACTCAGCTAGAGAAAACACTAAACCATCATAATAGAAAAACCTAAAACGTAATCCCCAGAAAACCCTAAACCCCCATCACTATAAAATCAACACCCTTATACCTAGAAAACAATAAAAATGTATCCTAAGAAAATCCTAAACCCGTAGCTATAAAGAAACATAATAAAAAGAGACAAAAAACCCAACAATCATAGCCCTAGAAAACCCAAAGACCCCAAACCTATAGAATCATAAACCCTAATCCTGGGAAAACGCTAAACCCACACACCTAAAAAAACTAAATCCCTCATCACAAAAAACCCTAAACAATAATCCCCAATATAACATAAACCCTCATCAACAGAAAAACTCTAAACCATCATGCGTAAAAAATTCTAAAACCTTATCCCAATTAAACCTTAAACCCTGATCCCCAAAAAACCCTAAACCCCAAACGCCAAAAAATTCATAAAACCTCAGCCTAAGAAAACCCTAATCCACTAGCCCCAAAAAACCCTAAAACCTCACCCCAATAATACACAGACCCCTAGACCCATAAAAATACAAATACTCACCCCCAAGAAAACATAACCCTTATTAGTGTATGATGATCGATATTAGTATTACTCTGATGATTAGTGGAACATGATTTCTGAAGAATTGATATCTGTATAATCCTATTTTCTTTTCTAATTATGTTGTACTACAGTTTTTCTATCTGGTAAATTTTCTCTTAGATTATATTCTCACAAAAAAAATGAATCTTAATTTTCTTTTATGCAAAGATATTTGTCACAACCTTCCAAAAATCCATCGTCTAGTGTTATCACACTGATGAATAGAGATAAAATATAATTTACATTAGTTAAAACATTCTTCAACATGCTAATATTTGTATCAGGATTTCTACATGACTTTGAGTATTATTATGATAAGCATAACATCTTTTGACTTTAACTGGTATGTTTTTAACTTCCCTTCCTTCTAGGGACATAATTCTTTCTGATCAAACATTAATACAATTTGAGAAACATATTCTCTCCATTTCATTCATAGGCCTTGCATCAATAGTTTCTTAAACAACATATGTTATTTTTTAATTAAAAAAAATAAACTCATCATCATATTTTCATTAGATCCATTTAGACTCTAAAACCTTTGCACATTGTGATTCAATATTCATTCTGGAACATTGGTGAGTCAGATAAATATTTTCTTTTCAAAAAATATTACCAATCATATGGGTTTTCATAAGCATTATGTGTATGATTACATAAATATTATAATGAGTCTTATTCTCTTTACATTTTTCGAGTGTGTGGATTTATTTTCTTTCACAACCAAAGAAAACACCTTCTTGGCAAGCCTCTTCCAAAATATAAAAACAACTTCTTATTTAAATGGTCCAAACAATCTCCACATTGGATTTTTTTTCATCCAAGGATCATAAATCACAATACATTGTAACATCATGCTATGGATTAATAATCAATATTTCAATGCCAACATGAGATAACATGATTTAGTAAGTAATAATCATAAACATTAAGACCATGATGTCAAAATGTCATGATTAATGAAAACATCATCATTTTTTTGTCAAATCTTTCATCACTTCTTCATATTTCCTATTATAAAATATTTCTATAAGAACTCCAACAATATTTTGGAATCGTTCACAAACATATATACTAAAATAATAGGTTATCCACAACTCCTATTATATATATATTCTTCCTTAAACATATTAAACTATATCAATGGATGGATTTAGGAAAAAATTCTTCCACATGGAAAAACTATCCAATGACTATATAGGAGAGGGGAAATAACACATACCCCAAACATGACCAAAATAATGGTAGACATCTATGTTCATCCTTAGTTTAAGAAATCCTTCATTTTGTCATGGTGTTGCGAAAATGTCAAAAAAATTATTCCAATGTAGGAATATACGGTAGGTTCAATTAATTATTCCTTAAATACTCCTTGATGAAATAAAATTTTATATCAATATGTTTTGAATGGGGATTTTTTACCATATTTCAGGTAAGGTTTACAGCACTCTGATTATCACAGAACAAGAGAATGGGTCTATTTACAAATTAAATATGTCTTCCAAATGATTCTCCATCCACATAAGTTGGGTAGTAGTATTAGTGGAAACAATACAGTCACCATTATCTATGATAACATATACAAAATTTGTTTTCATGGTATGCCAACTAACACATCCTTTCCCATTAAATAAAACTCCACAAAATTTGGATCTTCAATCATCAAAATTTCACTCCCAATTAGCTTTAGAATACCCCAAAATATAAAAAATATATGATCTTTAATACCTAATGCTAAAAAAATTTCTAACTATTATTTATTTGAGAATTTTTTCAATCCAATAGATGTGATTCGTTTTTAGCACTCTGAACTCCTTTACATAAGGAAAAAAATAAACAATGATGGTTTTAAATATTTTCAAATACAAAAATATTCCAATTGCCTTGAAAATCACTTTAAGATCAACATTATATCCTTCTCCATCTTGATAATGATTAGATCCCATAGAAATCAGTGTGGAAATTGGTTTTAAATTTTTCATGCTGAATATTTTAAGATGTTCCTTAGCATACTTCTCGAGGGAATAAGACATACCTTTTGAGATCTTTATAACCCATGAAAAAATTTCATTTCACCCAACATGTACATATCAAACAAAATTTTAATATATTCATAAAATCATATAAAAATTCTTTCATCCTTCCTAGAAAACATAATGTCATCCACCTAACAAACTATAATGAGGGGAAAATTATTACTTCCTATGATGTAAAAATTGTTATGAACTCATTCTTTAAGAAAACCCATCATCATTAAAAACATATCCAATTTGGAATACCATGCCCTTATATTTTTTATACCATGTAAGTATTTCTTCAACATATACACATAACATTTATCATTCATAAATAAATTCTAAACAGTTTTTCCATATAAACATCCTCATTAGGAAAACCATTCAAAAATTATGATTTCACAAATATCTGAAAATTTTTGTAACATCACAGTGATGAAATTGAAAGAAATATTCTAACATATTATTTTATTTCCACCAATGGAAATGTATCATAAAAATCCATACCTTGAATATGGGAGTAACCTTTCTAATGTAATCATTATTTTTACTTATCACCTCACCCTCTTCATTCAAATTTTTCCAGAAAACCCACTTGTACTAATAACATTGTTGTCATTGGGTTTAGGTATGAGTTCCCACGTATAATTATAATATATATGATCCTTATCTTCTTTCATAGCATGACATCATTACAGATCCTCAAAATATCCATTATAATCATCCATCTCAACTTTCGAATATAATTAATTGTGTGTAATAACATTTAATTTTTTATTCCGATTTGAACCCGTTGATTTTAATATCCAAAAATATTTTCAAATTTCAATTTATTCCTCATCCTAGGATGATATTTTTTAGATTATTCATCATAAAAAAATATGATCCCAATAGACCTTCATGAGTAGGATTTCAATTGTTTGTTTCCTTATCAGAATCTTTAAAAAAATAATTTCATATTGTTCATCTTCATTTTCATCCTATGATTGTTTTTCTTACAATTTTTTTCAAAAATGTAACATCAATAGATTCAACTAATATTTATTGTTGTTGGATGAAACATCAATGTCCTATTCCTTCTATAGAATAAAAAATAAAAATTACAACTTAATAACTCTTCTCAAACATTCCAAGGATTCCACCTTTCTTATTTATGATGAATTGAAACCCAAAAACTATTATGTGTTTAAAAAATCTATTTTTTCATAAAAATGTCATATATAAACATGATATCTAGAAAAAAATATTTTTAAATATACACATTAGTGCTCATGGAATGTCACCAAAATTAATTAGGGAGACCAAATTCATGAATCATAGTCTATCCCTTTTCATCCAAACATTCATTTTTTCAATTCATAATCAAAATTTATTTAGGAGTGCATGGTGTATTGAAATCATGCCAAATTCCATCCGTCTCAAGAAAAAATTAAAATTCATCAGTTTTTTTATTCACCACAATTATCATCACTAAATATCATCAATAAATAATAAAACTCCTTCTAATATATCTTCAAAAAAATGTAAATATTTTCATAGAATACAACTTATGTGTCTTGTACATAACATAGGTACTGTATGTAAAGTCATCAATGAATGGAATGAAGTACATATTTTCATGAGTTGATTTTTTTCTCATTATCTCCCAGATATCGGACTGAATATGTTCCATGGAACATTTTTAACAAATGAAAGCTTTCTTATGCACCAATTTTTTAATTTGACCATTTTGAAATTATTTTCCATGCCACCCATTTCTTCATGAGATATGTAGAATTCCATGTCCTTATCACTCATTGATAAAATTATTAGGATTCATTGACACATGTTTCATATCCTTTTATTCCATAACATATTCTTTTCCAAAATTCCTATGGAACAATAGTTTTATAAACTCTCCAACTCGAAATAGGTTTCCTTTTATACGTTGATCTCTCGTAACTATCTTTCCATTTTCCTTATTTTTCTTCAAAAAGTCACTTTTTATTTATTTTTTCATTCATAATTTTTTTTGAAACATGTATCATATTGTTTTTCAAAAGATAAAAAAAAATCTCGGATTTCAATTTTTTTCCATAATCATCCCTGATCCATCACCTTCTATTCATAGTGATTCATCATTTACAAATGTTACTATTCCTTCATTGATTTCTTTCACATTATTAATATATTTTTAACCTCCTTTCATATTATAATAACAAAAATTATCTATGATCCATGGTCTTTTTCCTTTCGTATCATTGCGACTAGTTTTGACTACAATAAATTTATTTCCCTTTACCTTTCTTAACATATGGATTCTGAGAATTGGTAACAAACTTTTATTATTCCGGTAATAAAATAGGACACCCTTTTTTGATATTCAATGTTATTTAACATCTTTAACAAATAGATTCAAAATGTTGGAATCTATTTTCATATATTACTCTAACCATCTCATATATCTTCAGAATAACCTTCTCAGGAATATTCATTCCAGGGTATTGACTCCCCTCAATCATTACACAAATAATTTTTGGAATAATTGTAATATTTATCATTACACCAACCCATATATTCAATGTGTCTAAATCCACCAGAATACCAGTAGTATCCATAGAAATAATATTTTCTTCCAAAACATACGTACTTTTCAGAGTTGTGAGCATTTTCTCAAGACACATCATATCAATCTTATCCGAATATTTTTTCCCTACAAACATTCATTGTCTACTAGAGTCATAATTGTTGTCATGGTTTTCGTTTTAGAATTTTTTGAGGAAAATGTAATAGAATCCTTTTAAAACTCAAATCATTTAGAATAATTTTAATTATCAACATTGTTGTTTTGGACACATATAAACCTCTTCCACCATTATTTTTATTAGTAAAAATATATTGTATATTCTCAACCATTGAAGGTATCTTTTTTCCTTCCCAAAATTAACCTTTATAGAGATTTCACCAACATCAGAAGTAGAGTTATTTAATCACGTTTCCCCATTTTAAACATTAGAATGTTTTTTTGGAAATGTTTCGAATATTATTCTTTTGATTTCATCTTAAATTAAATAATTTCATTACAATTATTATCTATCTCAAGATATTTCATTAAATAATTATTTTATTCCAGTATTATATCTTTCTCATTAGGAAAACATTTAAAAAAAATTTAAGTGTTGTCATTTTTCAACTTCCTAGTTTCTTTCTCAATACTGCTAATCAGTCTCAAGAATGCATTAAATTCTTTGTTAAAATGTAATTATAGTTGAGTATATTCTTATTTTGAGATATTACATCCAAAGTCTTTATTGTTCACTATTTTTATGAAAATACAATCTCCATGAATCATAATATACTTTTGGGATTAAGATTCCTATCTTCTTCTTCGCCGCCATTAGATATGAATAATATCTATCTAGATCTGAATAATTTTTTTTCATTCATCATTAAATAAGATTTATCTTCATCTCCCTATTTATTACATGATATTCTATGCCTTCTATCATCCTCATCAGAATCCCCTTATTTCATTTTTGAGGAAAATTATCCACAATGTTTCTAAATATCCACATTAAAATCATTTTAAGTGATGTTTTCCCTAATATTTACTTTTACCTATTTTAAAAGTTATAGAACATATGGATAATAATTATTCAATATTTTCACAATCCACATTTCCTAATCCAGAATATCCGGATTCTTATTATTTAATAATCTTATTTGGCATTTCAATCATGGAAGCCTTCAAATAAGTTTATCTATAATTTTTTTTTCCTTTCACACACATTTCACTTATAATTTCATAATTAATGAGATTAATAATAAAAGTATTCAAAGATAATGTTTTTGGATCTCCGTATTTCAATAAGGAAACACTGGAATTAAAATTATCATCAACAATTCTAATGAAATTTTCAACAAAAAATAGAATATTTGAAAATTTCACCATGACATCTAGTAGTGCTAACAATTACATTAACCCTACAAATGAAGTAGACAATATATTTATAATCACCCATTTTATTACCTTCAAACATCAGAAATGAGATTTATAATGTTTCCTAAATCACGTTTGTATTGACTTCATAATTTTTTTTGGATTAACCACGAATCCCTTGGTAGTGGAAACACAATTCACTATTAAAAACACACTTTCCAAAATTTATGATAGTAATGAATTATTAATTCTTCCATCACTCAGAAGATTTTTTTTCAAAACATATAAGAATATTATTTTCATCAACATGAGGTAAAATATCTATTGTGGATTAAATAACATCACAAAAAAGAGACATAAAATAAGGAAATATTAAATTAATCTATATTTGATAGTTATAACTATAGAAGACCGAAATCCATTTAATGTTCACATAATTAATATTTTCAACAAAAAATTCTCCTTCGAAACATAAACAAACAGAAAATGGAGGGAACGTTCGACTCTGATAAAAATTGTTATTTCCTAGCCAAAATCAATATATCACTGAGAGTGAGAAGGGGTGAATCAGAGATATATTTTTCTATTATATTTCTATTCCTTAGAAACAACATTCTCCTCCTATTAAATTGTTATGAAGTTTCTAAAAAATTAGACATCCATATGTACATAATAATTTATAATTTCTACTATTCAACAAAAGTATCTATGTAATTTTTATGGTTTGGAAATAATCCAACACCATAAAATCCACTAAAAACAAAAATTTTAGGTGGATACAATAAGTTGGAAATCCCAGTGCACTTCTGTAGCACTATTATCAATAAAAATGTTTTTTTGTTTCATGTATGACACAACGATGTATTAAAAATATGTGTAACAATTTAGGAAACATTCACTAGATTCTTAAAAACATGTTACTCTACTCCATTGCATACTTTTAGAGATATAATCTTCAGAAATATTAATTATTTTACAACATAGTAGAATGTAAGTTCTTTACTGAACACTAAAATGATACTCAATCTGATTCCTAGTCCATTCATAAGTCAAATTGATCAATTCAATAATAAAACATTTCTAGATTACCTTTGAAACTATTCAAAATTTATTTTTCCTTACTCAAGAAATCACAGTGTGATTTCTAATGATGATTTCGAAACTCTGAATATGAAAATTATTCATCTTTTTTTTTCTATCAAGAAAACATACTCAATAATGATAGATCAAGAAACTTATTCTCTCTAGAAAATTTAGGTTCCCATCTTTCATTATTCATTGATGAGAAGTACCTGTTTCAGTATATACAATGTACTTCCTCACTTTTTAGGTGAGGGATATGTGGCTTAATTGGGAATATGAAAGGGTTACTTGCAAAACCAAATTTCCAAAAACATAAATTTTACATTCATTTCATATACAAATTTGACATCTTCACCACTCATAAAAGCTTCTCATTTCTTCACAACATTCCTCTATACTAATTAAATACCAAAGAAAAACCAATGAATTCTCATTATGATGATCAACACCAACAAAGAAACTAATAATTATAATTCTCAAATCCAACTAATTAAACAAAATAATAACACTCTTCTATAAACATTGATTATTCCTCCTTATACATCAGTTTTATTTCTTTTTCCTTAAACATAATTGAAACTTCTATTGATATCAACTATTTTCAGCAAAACTTCATAATTGACTTCAAACTCCAATAACAATCATTTTCTCTAAACTATTCAAACATTATGCTTCCATTGACCACACATTACTACCTCAATAAGTAGATATCCATTTCTTATTTCGTCAAACCAATGATCTTGTTCCAGATAAAGTTATCATTGTCAGCATATGTCTGATTAATCTATCTATGTTTTTCTATAATGATCAATTCTATCTCTATTTTGAATTATCATGACCCAAACAATAATAACATTTTAGACATTATCATTTTCTCTTTCCCCATTGAATGAAACAATCAATCCTGATGAAAATGGTCAATTGATCATTGATTCAATTTAAACTTGGCCCCAAAATCATCACATATTTTCTTCCGGAATGATTAAAACATCATTAAAAACAATTCTACCAATAAATATCTTCTGGAACAATCATATTGTATAATTATGGATATTAGAATAACTCCAATGATCGGTGGGTCACTACATCTCGAGAAATAGTTTCAGCATAAACATCTTTTCATTTCAAATTTCAGTATACTCCAATTTCCATCTCTGAATATTTGTATCTTGTGGTTTTTGGTCTGTCTAAAACCCATAACATTCATTTTCATTCAAAATAAATAATAACACCTAGCCTTAAAAAGACATGTGTCTTTTGATCTCACACTGATGAACTAAGACTGGAATATATTTCGCTTCACTAACTTCCTTCTCCCACAATATATTTCTAGTATCATGACTTCCCCATGTATTTTAGTAAAATTATGATTGTCTTACAATCATCTTACTTTCATTTGGCAGTATTATAACATCCCCTCTTAATATTGACAACTATCCTTCCACCCAGACCTTTACACTATTGGAATCACATGTTCTCCCATTTTCCCTCATAAGTAATGGATCAAAAGTTTCATAGACAACTTATGAAATATAAAAATTTAAAAAAAGAAAGAATCATCATTTAATAATTGGATCCATTCCGAATATGTAATTTTTTCCCATTATGATTGAATCTTCATTCAGGAACCAATGAAATTTTGATAAATCTATTCATTTAGAAAATCTATTCTCAATCTGATGGAAATTCTTCATAATTTTTTGTCTAATTTTCTATTAATGATAATTATATTGATTATCAGAACATTTACAATCTGAATTTATTTTAGTTCATTGATAACAGAACACAAAACCATCCAGACAAAAATATTCCATATTATTAAAAAAAATCTTGTCAATGTCTCCCCAACACCAAAACCCATAAATACTCAACAATAGGAAACCCCAAATAGTTATTGCCAGAAAACCCCAACACCCTCTTCCCCAGTTATCCCTACACCCTCATACCCCAAAACCCCAAACAATTATACCAAAAAACAACAATCAATTAGCCATAAAAACACAAAACCATCATCCTAAAAATATACCAACACCTCAACCACAAAAAAACCTAACCCATGATCCCCAAATAACCCTAACAACTCCTATGAAAACAGAATTGAAACACTAAGAAATAAATAATAATAAAACTTTTACTCTAAAAAACCTAAAACACACTACCCCAAAAAACACTAAACCCCCATCCCCAAATATCAAACCCTCCAATTGAAATAACAATAAACTGTAGGTCCCAAAATCCCTAAACCCCAAACCCCAAAAAACCAAAAATCCTCACACATAAAAACCCTAATGCCTTTGTCCAAACGATTCCCTAAACCATGTTAACAAAAAAATATTAAACCCACATCCCTAAAAATCCCTAAACCCTCATAAAAAACAAAAACCCTCCTCTTTAAAAAACCATAAACAATAACCCCCCACCCCAAATTCAAAAAACTCATCCCCAAAAAACCCCCAGACCCATATTCTCTATTACCCAAAACCATCATCCCCAATGATCCACAAACCCTCATTGCAAAAAATATTAATCCCACAACCCCTAAAAAGCCCCGAAACCACAAACCTAAATAAAGGAAAACACTCATCCCCCAAAATTCATAAAATTACAAAGCCAAAAAATATTAATCCCTCATAAATAAAACAAAAAAACATGTCCAAAAATTGAAATATCTTCTACACTAAAAAAATGAAACCATCGTCCTCAATAAACCAAAAAGAGTTATCCCAAAATCCCAAACCCATCATTCTGAAAAACCATAACCCATTAGTTATAAAAAATCATACATCCTCATCCCCCAAAAAACCATAAACCACCAAAAACAATACCCCTAAACCCTTGTCCCAAAAACCCTAAATACTCATCCATAAAATCCCTTAGAGCCTCATTCCCAATAACTTTAAATCCTAATAACCAAACCCTAAACTCACATCCAATATATAAAACTATAGCAAAAACCCAAATAACCCTTAAACTCTTAGCCACAAAAAACCATAAACCTCAACCCGAAAAACACAAAACTGCTCATTGGTAAACAACTCTGATCCTACATCCCAATAAAAGGAAAACCCACAACCTGAAAAAACCATAAACTGACGTCTCCAATAAATAGTAAAATCGTATCCAAAAAAACCTAAAATTCAGACCAAAATAAACCCATTCCCTCATCCCCAAAAACCTTATCCCTCCTACCCCATATAACCCTAAACCCTAATCCCTAAATAACACAAAACCAGCTGCCGAAAAACCCCCTAAAACCTCACACCCAAAAAAACAAAAAATATACAACCCCATGAAACATGACCTCTCAAACCAAAAAACAAAAAACAGTCATATATAAAAAAAATAAAAACCCTAATTCCCTAAAAACACTAAACCTCATACCAAAAAATCACTATACTGATATCCTCAAAAAACACTAAACCCATAGCCACAAAAACCATAAACATTTATCCCCAAAAAAAAATAATCTGATAGTTCCAAAAACCCTAAACCCTAAAGGCAACAAAGCATATAAACCACCAGAAAAAAAACCATAAACACTCATCCCAAAAAACACTGTAAACCCTCATATCCAAAAAACTCTAAATCAATAACCCCATGAAACATGAGACCCTTTGCTGCATAAAATTCTAAATCTTCAAACCCCAAAAAAACAAACCCCAAAACCCAACAAAATATTAAAACCTCAACCACAAAAACCATAAACCCTCACCCCCAAAAACTCAAAAACCCACAATCAAAAAAACCCATGAACCCGCTGTGTCAAAAACCATGACTACCATAGATAAAAATCCCCAATCCCACATATCAAGAAACCCCTAAAACTACCACTATAAAACCCCATATACTCTCTTATTCAAAAACCTCCTAAACCCTCATCCAGATACACCACTAGACGCTCAGCCCCAAATTCCCTAAAAACCCCATCCCGAAAAACCATAAACCCCCATCCACAGAATCCCATAATCACTAAACCACAAAAAAATCTAATCCATAACCCCTCAAAAACCATAATCAAAAGACCCAAGAAAACCCAAAATCCATATCCCAAAAAACCCTATGCCCTCATCCTAAAAAAACACTAAACCAAATGTCCCAAAAAACACTAAACTAAAAGCCCTGAAAGAACACATAATCTCATCCCGAAAAAAACATAAACCATCAACATCAGAAATCCTAAAACCGTAATCCCAATGAAACCCTAAATCATCCCCATGAAAACCTAATCCCTCATCCCAAAGGTACATTAAACCCTAAAAAACCAAAAAATCATAACCCCTCATCCCTAAAAACCAAAAACACTCATCCCTAAAAACCTAAACACACAACCCAAAAAAACCAAAATCCCTCTTCCTTTAAAACCATAAACCGTAAACCCCAAAAAAACCATGATTCATCTTCCATAATAAACCCAAAACTTCAGACCCATGAAACCCTAAACCCTCATACAAAAGAAGCACTAGAATATCATAAGTAAAAAAAACTAAACCCTCATTCCCAGAAAACCCTAAACTCTTTTACCGAAAAACCCTAATGCCTCACCCCCAAAACCCATACACCCTTATCCCAAAAAATCCTAAACTCCATCCCCCCAAAACCCCTAAACCGTTAACACCAAAATACAATAAACCCTCTTTTCAAGAAAAACCATGGACAATCTTTTACAAAATACCCTAAACCCACATCCCGAAATTTAACATAAACCATCATTCCAAAAATAGACCTTATTATATGGGAAAAAACCCAAATCCCTCATATCCCCAAAACATAAAACCCTTCTCATAAAAAAACCAATCCCTCCTACAAATATCCAGAAATCCTCAACCCTAAAAAACATAAACATTAATGAAAAAAACATAAACTCCTAGAACAAAAAACCAAAAACCAACATCCCTAGATAACCCCATACCTTCATCCCAAAAATACATGGAATCATCACCCAAGAAAAAGATAACCATCATCTCCAAAAAACACTAAACCCTCAGCACCAAAAAATTAAAGCCATTATCCCAATAAAAATATAAACCCGAAACCCCGAAACAACATAAACCCTAGGTCCTGCTAATCCCAAACCACTCACCAATAAAATCATAAACACATAACACCATAAAACCTAATCGAAATGGCTGATAAATCCACAACTAATCTACACAAAAAAAATCCAAATCAGTCATCCCTAAAACACCCTATTACCATATCCTCTAAAAAACCCTAATCCTTAATCCCCCCAAAACTCTAACCCATATTATTTAAAAAACCAAAACATGAATCCCAAAAAAACACTAATCCTAATGAAAAAAAATTGATAGACCTCATCCCCAAAAATACCAAAACCCTAATCCCCAAAAAATCAAATGCCTCAACCCTAAAAAACCAAAATATCTTGTCCCCAAAATCTCTAATCCCTCATCCCAAATAAACACAAAACCATCATCCCAAACAATCTAAACCCTCTTCCCAAAACAATCGTAATCACTATTGTAATAAAATCCTAAAATATGAACAGGAGAATAACATAAAAACTAACCCCCAAAAAATATATACCCTTATCCTTAATAAATTCAAAACCCATATCCACAAAAAAAAACATAACCCTCCACCGAAATAAAAACAAAAACCTTTTATCAAAAAAAGACCAAACCCACATCCCTGAAAAGACCTTAAATCCTAATCCCATAGAAACCTTAAAACATCATCCATAAAAAAACCTAAACCATCATCCCAAAAAACCCTAAAAACATTGACCTAAAAAAACAAAATTATTAACCCCTTATCCCTAAATACCCATCTCTAGGAAACCCTAACCACATAGCTCCGGTAAATAGAAATCCCTAATTCCAAAAAAACACTAATCGCTTGGCCTCATTAAACCCTAAACACGTGGCCCAAAAAACTCTAAACTCATAGTGCAAGAAAAACTGAAACCCTTATCCAAAATGTACCAAATTCCCCAATACCAAAAAACCTTAAACACTCATCCCTAAAAAATCATAAGAACTCTACCAAAAAACCCAAAACCCCCATCCTATAAAATATCCTTAAACCTCTTCACAAAAAAATCATCAACCATTGACCCCAAAGAATCCTCAACCCTTATCCCTAAATAACAGTCAACCTTAATCAAAAAAGAAAACACTTAACCACCATCCCTAAAAACCAATACACTATCATACCCAAAAAAACATAACCCTCTTCCCAAAAAACCATCATCACTAGTTCCAAAAATTCATAAACACTCATCCTTAAAAAACAAAAAACATCAGCCCCAAAATCCCTTATATCCTTATCCTATAAAAACACTAGTCGCTTATCCCATGAAAACCCTAACCCAGTAGCCTAAAAACTAGTAACCATCATCCCAACCAACCCTATATTCTCATCCCCAAAACCCCATAAAACCAAATCCCTATAAAACCATAATACCTCGGTCCCTAAAAAACCACTGAACATAATACCAAAAAATCCTAGGCCATCATCTTGCAGAATCCAAAATCCCTCATCCCCTAAAAACCCTACACCATTAGTCCAAAAAAACATCAACCCTCAGCCACAAAATAACCTAGAATATCTTCCCCTAAAACCATAAATCCTAATCCCAAAAACCCATATCACCATCCATTGAAATTCCAAACACTAAGGAACAAAACCCTAAGGCCACACCCATGAACCCACCATCCCCAAAAAAAGCTGAACACACATCCCTAAAAAACCATAAACCAACATCCAAAAAAAATATTAAACCACCATCAACAGATATCTCTAAATCCAGTTACCCAGAAAAACATCAACCATCATCCCTAAAATCCCTAAACCCTTAGTGTCAAAAAAAACACCATTACCTCAAATCAAAATTCCCTAAACCCTTGACCCAAAACCCTATAACCTCGGACTCCAAAAAACCACTAAAACCTCATTATAAAAAACACTAAACCTATAGACACAAAAAAACACTGGACCCTCAGCCCAAAAAAACAATAAACCATTAACCATAAAAATACCTAAACCCTTAGCACTAATAAACTATAAACCATCATACCAAACATCCCTAAACACTTAGCCCAAAATACCATAAACCCTCATCGCCAAAAAATGCTAAACCCTCAGGTACCCAAAACCCAAAATCCCCATCCCCTTAAAACCATAAAAAGTCATCCCCAAAAAATTACTAAAAAAAAGAATAAAAATTAGTAAACACTTGTGAATAAAAAACCACAAACCCTCACCCCTATAAAACCCAAAAAACTAATCCCCAAAAAAACAATAAACCCTCATCTCCAAAAAACCCCTCAATAATCATCCCAAAAAACCTGAAACCCTCACCCGAAATTTAAAAAAACTGTAACCCCAAAATATCCTAGACCCTCATCTATAAATTACACCAAACACTCGGTTGAAAAAAAACCTAAAACCTCATCCCTAGAAATCATAGACACTCATCCCCAAAAAAGCAAAAACTGAAAGAACAAAAACCTTTAAACCATCAACCCCAAAACCCTCAGAACCCTTATACCCAAAAAAACATGTACCCTAAGTCAAAAAAATTTACCCAAAAAAAATATTGAGAAAAAACAATAAATAGTCAACCCCAAAACCCTGAACCCTCAACACATGAGAAACCTGAAAACTAATCCCCATAAAATCACAAAACGCTATCCCGAAAATTCCATTAACCGTCATCCCCGAAACACCCTAATCCCTTTGACCTAGGAATCCCAAACCCCACAAACACCAAGAAACCCTAAAACCTCATCCCCAACGAACAAAAAATCTACATCCCTGAAAAAAACCAATACCCATTCAAAAATAACTAAACCTTCTGTCCCATGATACAATATGTCCTAAAAAACCCTAAACCCCTATCCCCATAAAACAAAATACCCTATGCCCTAAAATCCAATAACCCTAAAGGCCAAAAAAACTAAACCCTCATCCCTAATAAACCCTAAACCCTCAGTCTGAATAATTTCTAAACCCTCTTCCCCAAAAAATAGTAAACCCTCATCCCCAAAAAAAGATACACCCTATACCCCCAATAAACCTGGAGAGTAATCCCAATAAAATATATACCCACAATCCCAAAAATCCAAAAAATAAACTATCCAAAAGCCTAAATCCTGATGCAATAAAAATCCAGAAACCCCAATCCAAAAAATTACCTAAACCCTTAACCCTTAAAAATACTAAACCCTCATCCCTAAAAACACTTTAACCTCATCCCCCAAAACCCTAAATCCACCACCATAATAATCGTAATACCCCATCATGAAATACACTAAACCCTTATGCTATAAAACCCTAATGTCCAAACCAAATAAAACCCTAATCACTCATTCCCAAGAAAGCATAATCCCTAAACTAGAAAAAACAAAAACCCTCATTCCTAAATGACTATAAACCCCCAGCACCATAAACCCTGAAACCCACTTCTTTGAAAAATGAAAACCATCATCATTAAAAAACCCTATACACCAGCCCCATAAATCCCTAAACATCCATCCTAAAATATAATAAACAATCATCCACAAAAATCCCTAAACAAATTACTTACAAAACTCTAAACCCACATTAATTGAAAAACATAAACCCTAATACACAAAAAACCCTCAAAATTCATCCCCAAAAACCCTAATCCCTCACTTCACAAAAATAAAAAAACCCCTAACCCTAAATCATCATAAAAAAACATAAACCTTAACCTCAAAAAACCCTACACCATCATACACTAAAAAAATCCATCAACCCCATATAACAGTACACATTATTCCCAAAAAAACACAGAACCATGAGCCTTAGAAATCTATAAATCCTCATCCACCAATAACTATAAACCATCATCTAAAAAAACAATTAAATATCATCCTAAAAAACTCCAAAAACCCTGGCCCTAACTTACCTAAAACCATATCCCAAAAAATAGAAACACTCTACCACAATAAACACTAAACCCACAACCCTAAAAAATCCAAACCCATCAGACCATAAAAACTGTAATCCCCCATCCCAAAATATTCTAAACCTGCCCCCCAAAAAAAATGAAAACCCTTATCTTCAAAAAAAAACTCTTAAACCATCATTAAAAAAATTCCATATACCATCATCCATAAAAAATACCATAGACACACTATCCCCAAAAAATATGTACTCTCATCCCCCAATAACCCAAAAACAACATCCCCAAAAACTGTTAAACCCTCCCCCAAACAAAACCCAAAACCATCTGTTGAAAATGATTTAAACCATTAGCCCCAAAATAAACATAACCCAATGTCGCATATTAGAAAAACTATATTCCCCCAAAAACCCTAAACACTAAAAACATATGATTCCCCAATCCCATAACTCCAAAACCCAAACCCTAAGCCTAAAGAAACACTGATCTCACATGATCAAGAAACCCTAAACCATTATCACAAATAAACTGTAAGACATCATCCCTAAAATATAGTAAACCATCAACCAAAGAAATTCTGAAACCTCATCCTCCAAAAAACAATGAACCATCATCCCCAAAGGCTATATCCCTACAACACCCAAAAAATACAAATCCATCATCACAAGAAAACCCTAAAACCCTCATCCATAAACTATCCACATTCCTCATCCCAAAAAATACCTAAATCCTCACACCAAAAAACCCTAAATCATTAGCACAAAAAGACAAACAACTTTCAATTCTCGTCCCCCAAAACTCCAAACCTTCAAAACAAAAAATATACCCTACTCTCATCCCCAAACACCCTCAACCCTTAACCCCAAAAAAATCTATCCTCATACACCATAAAACCACAATCATCATCAATGAAAAACCCTCAACCCATATCCCCATAACACCCTCAATATTTAGCCTCAAAAAGATATCTTCCCACCCCCTCCAAAAATCCTCAACCCTCATCTACAAGTTAAAAATTACCTAAATCCCTATAAAACCCTCAACCGGAGCACACAAAAAAATAATCTACATACCTAATAACCCCCCACATATCACCCCTAATAATACTAGACCCCAAAATGCTAAAAATCTGGAACCCTTAGCCCTAAAAACCATCATAACTCATCACAAAAAACCCTCAACTCACTGCCACAGAAATACCTCAGACCAAAAAATACCTCAATCCTTATACCAAAAAAACCCTAAAACCTCATCCTTGGAAACCCTCCAACACACTATCCAAAATAACCTGAAACCATCATCCCCAAAAAACAAAATAAACTCATCCCCGGAAAACCCTAAACACAGAACCCTAAAACAACTCTGAACCTTGATCCAAGAAAAAAAAACTTTGATCCCCTAAAAAGAATAAATCCACCACCACAAAGATCCCCAATCACAAAATCCAAATTACTCTATAACGTAACCAAAAAACCCCTATCGAAAAAATAACCATAACCCTCATCCCTAAAAAAACCCTAAACCCCCAATCCCCAAAATTGTAAACACTAATACGAAAAAAATTAAAACCCCTACGCCCCAAAAATCACAAAACCCTCATCCAAAAAAAATCCTAAACCATTATCTCCTAAATACTGTAACCCCTCATTCCCATAAAATAGCTAAACCCATAGCCCCAAAAATCGTACAACCATTTTCCACATGAACCATAAACCCTCATCACAAAAAACCCTTAAACCATAAACACTAAAAATCCCTATAACATATACCCGCAAAACACATAACCCTTATCCCAAAGAAAACCTCATACCTGAATCCCCCCAAATCCCTAAAATCGTACCCCTATGATACTCTGAACCCCAAACTCATAGAAATCCATTACACATAGCAACAAAAAACCTTACCCACTCCCAAAAAACCTCCAATTCCAATCCCCAAAACCCCCAAACCCTCATCCTCCATAAAACCCTAAGCCATAAGGTAAACAAATACCTAAACCCTGATCCCAACAAACCATAAATGATAATCCCTTATAAACCATAAAACCATATCCCTTAAAAACCCAAATGATCATCCACTGAAACTAAGGAATCCGTGGCCCCAAATACCCATAAACCCTCTACCCCAAAATAACCCTGAACCCTCATCTTGAAAACTCCATATACCCTCTTCCCTATAAAACACTAAAAAATCAACTCCAAAACCCCTACACCCTCACCCCTATAAAAATAATAATCTCTAAACCTATAAAAAACATATACATGAGCCCCCAAAACCCATGATACCTCATCCCCAAAAAACTCTAAATCATTAGCCCTAAAAAACACTAAAAAAAATATCCCAAAAAAACACTAATCCATCATCACTAAAAACTCTAAAACCTCAGTATAAAAAAAACTCAATCCCCGCCCCAATAAAACCTAATCCCTCACCCCAAAACCCAAAACCCTCTACTGTAAAAATGATAAACCCTCATCACAAAAAATACACAAAACCATAATCTTCATCAAACCCTAAACCGTCATCCTGAAAAACAACCTAAACCCCTAGCCCCAAAAAACCATAATCCATCATCATAAAAACCCCAAGACCCTCAACCACAAAAAATATCTAAACCATATGGCCCATGTATCTTTAAAACATGTTCAGAAATAGAAATTGTACCCTGATCCCCAAAAATTCTCAACACTCGACCCCAAAAATGATTAAAAACTCATCCATGAAAAACCATAAACAATAATCCCT
The DNA here is from genome assembly GCA_963277665.1 of Viscum album. Taxonomy (NCBI): domain Eukaryota; kingdom Viridiplantae; phylum Streptophyta; class Magnoliopsida; order Santalales; family Viscaceae; genus Viscum; species Viscum album. Next base: position 1,067,207,149 of record OY728121.1, on the reverse strand, counting down.
AAAATAAACTTAAAAAATATGAAAAAAATTCTTCAACCATCTTCCCCAAAAATACATAAACCCACAACACAAAAAACCCAAAACCCACAGACCAAAAAAACCCTAAACCTTCATCCAAAAAAACCATAACACATAATCCCAAAAAAACCTATACCCTCATCCCAAAAACCCTAAACAATAATCCATAAAAAATCTCTAACCATCATTCAATAGAAAACAAAAACCCTTCTCACCAAAAAAACACACTACCCTACTGACCCAAATTTCCATAAATCCACAACTGCAAAAAACCATAATCGACCAGCCCCAAAAACCTAAACCAATATCCCCTAAAAACCGAAACTAAGAGGCCCAAAAAACCCAAAAACCACATACCCAAAAAATCCTAAAAATTATTCCCTGAATATCAATAAACCCTCATATGTAAAATAATAAAAACAATCATCCCCAAATAACCGTAAACCCTCAGCCACAAAAAACCAAAAAACCTCATCCCTAAAACCCCATAATCCATTATCCCCAAAATCTAGAAACAATAATCCAAAATAACCCAAATCTATCAACCTAGAAAACACTAATCCATCATAAAAAAACCTATACACACGACACTTAAATTTCTTATCCCTCAGTCTAATAAAACATAAACCATCTAAAACAAAATTAAGCTAAACCCCCAACCCCAATAAACCGAAACCCTAAAACCTAAAAACCCTTAAATACAATTCTCAAAAAAACCCTAAACCATCAGTTACAATAAACCCTAATACATCATCCCCAAAAATCCCAAAAAACCCTAATCCCTAAAAAACCTTAAACCCTCATCCCCAAAAAACCAAACTATTCATAAAAAAACTCATAACCAATGAAACCCAAAACACTCATCACATAAAAAGCCTAAAAACCCCTCCCCAAAAAACCATAAATAATCAACCTCCAAAAAACTTCCACACTAATCCCAAAAACTCCCTAAACCTACTGTGTAAAATTACATTAACCCTCAAACCCAAAAACCCAAAAACCCACAGCCCTAAAAAACCAAAGATAGTCTTTCCCAAAAACACTAAACCTTCATAAAAAAAACATCCCTAAATCCAAATTCAAAAAAAAAACTATTGCCATTTCCAAAAAATCCAACCATACCTAGAACAAAAATAAAATCAACCCCCATCCCCAAAAACACTCAAAGCTTAGCCAAAAAATCCAAAAAAACATCATCCCAAAAAAACCCTAAAATCCATGTCTCAGGATATCCTAAACTATCGACCCCGAAAAACCATAAAACCTCTTCCCAAAAATACTCGAGACACTCATCAAAAAAAAAAAAAATAAACCCTCAGTAAAAAAACCCTGAACCCTCTAAACCTTAATTACCGAAACCATCTTCTATAAAAAACCATCACCCCTTGGTCCAAACAAAACTCAAAACCATACCAAAAAACACTCAACCCTCATCCCCAAAAATTTATAATCCATCATAACCAAAAATCCTAATCCCAAATCCCTAAAAAACCTAATACCTAGATACCTAGTACCCTATTCCCTCATCAACAAAAAATACCAAACCCTCATCCCAAAAATCATAAACCCTTGACACCATGAAAACAATAGACTCTTGAAGAAAACCTCATACCCATAGCTCAATAATTAACTGAACACTCATCCCTAAAAAACTCAAAACACCCATCCCTAACAAACCCTATACCATCAGCTACCCAAAAAAACTAAACCCTTAGGCCCAATGAAACTATAAACCGTCAATCCTAAAAAAACTAAACCCTCATCCCAATGTACCCAAAACATTCATCACAATATACACATAACTAATGGGTAAAAAACCATAAATTCAAGGACCCAAATAATCCCAAACTCTCGGTCCCAAAAAACAGAAACCCTCATACCCAAAAATTGATAAATTACCCATCAAAAAACACCCTTAACCATTATTTCAAAAAACCAATAAACCCTTATATACAAAACTACCATTAAAGTCAACCCCAAAGAACCGTAATCCCTCATTACCAAAAAACCCAAAACCCTCATCCCCTAAAATCCATAAAACCTCTTCCTAAAAAAACCCCAACACCGAGCTGGAAATAAAGCTAATATGTTATCCCTAAATAACCATAAAAACAAATTCCACAAATGAAGTAAACCTCCAATCTTTGGGGAGACTAATCCATCATCCCCAAAAAACCCTAAACCCTCTTCCCCAAAATTCACTAAATAGTATGACATGAAATACTCAAAACCCTTATCCCCAAAAAAACAATGACCACATAGCCCAAAAAATCAAATAGTATTAACCCAAAAAACCCTAAAACCATCATCCCCAAAAAAACCCTATAATCCAGAAAACACTAAACCCTTATAAAAAAACACACTTCTATAAAAATAAAAAAATAATCATCCCTAAAAAAACTACCCCCTTTCCCTAAAAACCTAATCTTTTACACTCAAAAAAACCCTAAACCATCATCCCTGAAATACCTTATAACCTCATACCCAAAAATCCATAATACCACTATCCCCAAAATATTAAAAGACCTTAGCCCTAAAAACCATAAACCCACAACCATAAAAAACCCTAATATATTGTAATTAAAAGAAACTAGTACCTTTGTACTAAGAAACAATACAACCTCTGTCCAAAAAAACACAAACCCTTATACCAAAAATATCCTTAATCGTCATCCCCAAAAAACCTAAAAGACAAAGATCAAAAAAACATTAAACCCACAACCTATGAAAATCCAAAACCATCAACCACAAAAAAACATAAACCATTATCCAAAAAAACCCTATACACTCATCCCAAAGAAAGAAATAAACCCCCAGGAAAAAAACCCTGAACCCTCTACACTGTAATTACCTAAACCCCCTTCTATAAAAAACCATCACCCCTTGGTCCCAAAAAAATCAAACCCCATCCAAAAATCAACTCAACACTCATCCCCAAATATTTATAGTCCATTATAACCAAAAATACTAATCCTTTATCCATAAAAAACATAAAACCTTGATACCCATAACCCTATTCCCTCAGCCCCAAAAAATAAAAAACCCTTATCCCACAAATCATAAACCCTTGACCCCATGAAAACACTAGACTCTTAGAACAATAATCCTCATACCATTAGCTCAATAATTAACTGAACACTCATCCTTAAAAAAACTCTTAGCACTCATCCATAAAAAATCCTATACCCTCAACAACCCAAAAAAACTAAACCCTTAGCCCCAATGAAACTCTAAACCCTCAATCCCAAAAATCACTAAACCCTCATCCCAATTTACCCAAAACCCTCATCCCTATATACACATAACTCATGGGTTAAAAATCCATAAATCCTATGACCCATATAATCCCAAACTCTCTGTCCCAAAAAAACATAAACACTCATCCCTAACAATTGATAAATTACCCAACAAAAAACACAATAAACCATTATTTGAAAAAAACCATAAACCCTTATAACAAAAAAAACATAAAAATCAACCCCAAATAACCATAATCCCTCATAACCAGAAAACCCAAAACCCCCATCCCCTTAAAACCATAAAACCGCTTCCCAAAAAAACCCCAAAAGAGAGCTGCAAATAAAGCTAATATGTTATCCCTAAATAACCATAAAACCAAATCCCAAAAATAAACTAAACCTGAAACCTTTGAAAATATTAATCAATAATCCCCAAAAAAACCCTAAAACCACTTCCCCAAAATTCAATAAATAGTATGACATGAAATACCCAAAACCCTCATCCCCAAAAAAATGAACACATAGCCCCAAAAAATAATATATTATTATCCCAAAAAACCCCAAAACCATCATCCCCAAAAAAACCCTATACACCATAAAAACCTAAAACCTTATAAAAAACACACCGGCCTAAAAATAAAATAATCAGCATCCCTAAAAAAACTTAATCCTTTCCCTAAAAACACAAACTTTTAGCACCAAAAAAACCCTAAACCATCATCCCTGAAATACCTTATAACCTTATACCCAAAAATCCATAATCCCACTATCCCCAAAATATTACAAATAATTATCCCTAAAAACCATAAACCCACAACCATAAAAAACCATAATCTATTATTCCAAAAATAATGTAATACCTCAGTACTATGAAACAATACACCCTCTACCCAAAAAAACATAAACCCTTATACCCAAAATAGCCTCAATCGTCATCCCCAAAAAATATGTAATCGTAAGACCAAAAAAACATGAAACCCGCAACCTATGAAAATCCCATTCCATCAACCACAAAAAAAAGCTAAAACCTTATACCAAAAAACCATAGACACTCATCCCCAAAAAACAAATTAACCCTCAGCCAAAAAACCCCTGAACCCTCTACACCATAATAACCTATACCCTCTTCTATAAAAAACCATCACCCCTTAGTCCGAAAAAAAACTAAAAACACATCCCAAAAAACACTCAACCCTCATCCCCAAAAATTTATAATCCATCATAACCAAAAATCCTAATCCGATGTCCCTAAAAACCATAAAACCATTATACCCAGAACCCTATTCTCTTAGCCCCAAAAAATTCCAAACCCTCTTGCCACAAATCATAGACCCTTGATCCCATGAAAACCCTATACTCTTATCACAAAAAATATCATACCCTTAGCGCATTAATTAACTGAACACTCATCCCTAAAAAATATCTAAACCCTCATTCATAAAAAACCCTACACCCTCAGCCACCCAAACAAACTAATCCATTAGACCCAATGAAACTCTAAACCCTCAATCCCAAAAACACTAAACCATCATCCCAATGTACCCAAAACCCTCATCCCAATATAGACATAACTCATGGGTAAAAAAACCATAAATCCTATGTCCCAAATAATCCAAAACCCTAAGTCCCAAAAAAACATAAACCCACATCCCCAAAAATTGATAAATTACCCAATATAAAATACCCTAAACCATTATTTCCAAAAAACCATAAACCCTTATACACAAAAAAAATCATAAAAATCAACCCCAAAGAACCATAATCCCTCATAACCAAAAAACCAAAAACCCTCATCCCCTAAAAACCATAAAACATCATCCCAAAAAAACCCAACACAGAGCTGCAAATAAATATAATATGTTATGCATAAATAAACATAAAACCAAATTCCCAAAATAAACTAAACCTAAAACCTTTAAAAATCCTAATCCATCATCCCCAAAAAACTGTAAACCCTCAACCCCAATATTCGCTAAATAGTATGACATGAAATACCCAAAACCCTCATCCCCAAAAAAACAATGGACACATATCCCAAAAAATAATATATTATTATCCCAAAAAACCCCAAAACCATTATCCCCAAAAAAACACTATACACCAGAAAACCCTAAACCCTTATCCAAAAAAATCACACTGCCATGAAAATCATAAAATCCTCATCCGTAAAAAACAAGCCCCTTTCCCTAAAAACCTAATCCTCTAGCACCAAAAAAACCTATACCATCATCCCTGATATATCTTATAACCTCATACCCAAAAATCCATAATCCCACTATCCCCATAATATTAATAAACCTTATCCCTAAAAAACATAATCCCACAACCATAAAAAACTATAATCTATTATCTATAAAAAACTAATACCTCAGTACTGAGAAACAACACACCCTCTTCTAAAAAAAACACAATCCCTTATACCCAAAAGATACTTAATTGTCGTCCCCAAAAAACCTGTAATCCTAAGACCAAAATAACATGAAACCCACAACCTTTGTAAATAATAAACCATCAACCACAAAAAACCTAAACCCTTATCCCCCCAAAACCCTAAACCCACATCTCTATAAAATGTTATATCATTATACCCAAAAATCCTCAACCATTATACCCAAAATTCCCACAACCCTCATCCCCATAAATACATAATACCTCAGCCCAATACAATTATAATCCATCTACCTCAAAAAAATAGTTAACCCTCTAACCCTAAAAACCCTAAACCATCATAAAAAAAACAAAAAAAATACACATCATTAAAAAACCCTAAACCATCATCCAAAATGAACCCTATACCATCATCCAAAAAAACAGTAAGCCATAAGAGAATAAAACCATAAACCCTCAACCAAAAATTACCTAAACCATATCCCCTAAAAAACATTATACTACAATCCCAAAAATCCTAAAACTTCATCCCTAGAAAACCCTAAAAATTAAGCAACAAAAATCCTTAAACACTCAACCCCCAAAATAGTTAACCCTTATCCTAGAAAATTATCGACCCAAATCCCCATAACCCCAAAAAACCTCAGTCCAAAAAATCCATAAAATCACATCACCATAATTACATAAATCCTAAACATTGAATGAACAATGTCCTAATAAAATCCATCAATACTATGATACTAAAAAAATAAATCCTCAGCCACAAAAAACAATCGACCCTGATCCCAATAAAACCCTCAAAATGAATCCCCAAAAACCAATAAACACTCATCCCCAAAAAACAAACAAACTTCACCTATAGAAACCCTCAAACCATAGCCCCAATAAACCCTAATACCTCATCCACAAAAAACCAATACCCCCATCCCCAAAGAAACCCAAACAGTAAACCATAAAAATCATAAACAGTCATCCAAAAAATATTATCTACATCCCAAAAAACAAAAATTCCTGACCTCTAAAGAAAACTCAACCATCATCTCAAAAAACCCTCATCCCTCTTCCGCAAAATTTTCTTAACCCTTATCCCCAAAAAACTATCAACACATTGCCCCAAAAATCCATAAACCCTCAACCCTAGGATACGCTAAACCCTCATCCCCAAAACCCTCAACCATTAGCCTGAAAAAAACCTATACCCAAATCATAGAAAAATACATATCGCTCGATCAAAAAAATCCCAAATCCAGTACCCCATAATACCCTAAACACCCCCCACAAAATCCAAAAAACCTAACCACAAATACTCCTCAACCTACAACCCAAAAACATTAATACTTAAGCACAATAAAACTCTTAACCATAAGAATTACCCTGACATAATACCCCAGTAAAAACACCAAAAACTTATACATAAGAATCCCTGAAACGTCTTCTATAAAATACTATATGTCCTCAGTCCAAAAAACCCCAAACCCTCCACTATAGAAAACCATATGCCCTCATCCACAAAAAATCCCTGAACACAGTAACTTAATAACCATAAAACCCTTCACTAAAAAAACATAAAACCTAACCCCAAAAAACCCTATATATTCTTCTCAAAAAATACAAAAACTCAAAACCATATGAAACCCTAAATCCTCATCCCCAATAAACACTAAACCATTATACCAAATAATGAAACCCCCGACCCCAAAAAATACAAAACCACAGACACCAAAAAAACCTAATCACTCACCCCCCAAAACACTAAGCCCTTATCACCCAAAAATCGTAATCTACCGACACATTAAAATATTAAACCCTCCTCCATAATAAAAATTAAACCCCTTTTCACAAAAAAACATAAACCCACATCCCCAAAAATCCCTAAACACTCTCCTTAAAAGACCATAAACCATATTATACAATGAAACCTTATACCCTCATCACAAAAATTTCGATCCCCTCATCCTCAAAAAATAAAAAACCCTTACCCTAAATTTTTTTAAATCCATGGCCCAAAAAACCATAATACCCTATCCCCAAAATATCATAAATCTAAATCCCAAAAAAAAACACGTATGACATACCCCAAAATACCTAAATTATATGGACAAAAAACCCTATAATATCTACCATTAAAAAACCTAAACCCTTATCCAAATTAATCCTAAACCCCCAGCTCAAAAAACCCCGAAACCCTCATCCCCAAAAAACATTAAACCCTATATCCCAAAAATACCTGAATTCATCATCTCAAAAATAATCCTCAACCCATGGCACAAAAATAAATTCAACCATCTCCCCCTAAGAAAACTCAACCCTCTTCCCCAAAAAACAACCAACCCTAATCCCCAAGAAACTCATAACACTCATCATTAAAAAACTATAATAAATTAGAAACTAATATCACTAAATACTATATCAAAAAAATCCTTAATCCCTAGAATAAAAAACCTAAACACTAATCCCACAAACACCCAATACCCTCAATCCCTAAAATGCATAAATCCATATACACAAAATACACTAATTCAATAGATCCAAATAACCATAATTATAAATCACCAAAACCTTCAACCCTAATCCCCAAAAGTAGTAAAAAATAATCCCTAAAAAACTATTAATCCACATCCCTAGAGAAACATAATTTCTCCACCCTGAAAAAATATAGATCCTCATCCAAAAACCCTAATCGTTCCTCTCACCATAACTATAAACACTCATACCTTAAAAATTGAAAATCCTAAGGCCCAAAAAACCCTCAACACTCAGTCCTATAATAACCAAGACCCTTAACACACAAAAACCCCAATCCCTCATAAAAAAATGTAAACACTCATTTTTATGAAACACTAAATACAATGTCATAAAACCCTAAAACAACATCCACAATAAATCATAAACCCCAACCCTATAAAACCCTTATCCACTCTCCCAAAAAACCCAAAACCCATATCCCCAAAACACCCTCTACCATCATGAATAAAAAACAAAAAAACCTTACCACTAAGGAACTCTAATACCTCATACCTAAAAACCCTAAACCTTTATACAAAAAAAACACAAAACACTCAGCCTTAATAATCTCTAAATACAAAATCCCAAAAAAATAATTAAACCCATTTTCCGAATAATCCCTAAACACACATCACAATAAAATGTTAAACCCTCATCCCCAATAAAACCCTAAACCCTCATCCCTATAAATCTCTAAACCCTCACCCCCAAAAAAACATACTCTTGAAAACCCTAATCTCTCAACACCCAAAAAACATAATCTTTCAACACCCAAAAAACATAAAACATCCCCCCAAAAATACCACAGAGCATCATCCAAAAAAATTCATTAAACTATATTCCCAAAAAAATAAAGCATTAGTCGTAAAAGAATCCCAAGTTCCATATCCCTAAACACCCTAAACACTTATCAACAAAAAATATTAAACCCTCATCCTCATAATTAACCGAAACCCTCATCCTAATAATTCCTAAAGCATCATCCCAAAATAATATTAATCTAATAGTCCCAAAAAACCATAAATTGTCACTAGAAAATAGTAATCCCATAGTGCTAAAAACCTCCACACCCCATCCCCAAAACATCCCAATACTATTATCCCCAAATAACCCTAACCCACATCCCAAAAAAAACCCAAAACTCTAATCACCCCAAAAAATAAACCCTCATCCCTAAAAACCCCTAAATAAACAAACCCAAAAAACCATAAATACCCATCCCTAGAAACCCATTAAAACTATTCCACTGAAAACGAGACACTCCCATCACCATAAAATGATTATCCCTAAGCCCATAAAAACATTGAACCCTTGTCCCCAAGAATCCCTAAACCCACTAACCCCAAAATATATAAACTCTAATCCCCAAAATTCCAAATTTATAAATCCTAAAAAAAACTATGAACTCTTTTCCCTGAAAAATATAAAACATGATTCCAAAGAAACCATAAACCCCCATCCCAAAAAAACCTTAAATAATAAACCAAATTTTTTTAAACCATCAGAGAAGAAAACCTATAAACTTTACCCTTATAAAACATTATTCCTAATATAACCAAATCCCACATTCCCAAATAATATTAAAACCTCATCCCTAATAAACTATACTCCATAATCCAAAAAAAAACTAGACCCACACCCCATCAAATAATTAAACCATATCCCAAAAAAACATCATACCACAAAACCATCAAACCCTTATCCTTAAAAACCATAATCTCTCATCCACAATATTCTATAAACCATCAGATGAAAAAAATAAACCATCATTCCCAAAAAACACTATACCTCACTCCAAAAAACCCCCAATCCCTCATCCCCAGAAAACCCAAAACCCAAAAACCACATCCAATTAATCCTTACACCCAAAACCCCAAAAAATACTAAAACCTCAACATCAAAAACCCTAACCCCTTATCCATAATTATCTATAATCCATAATCCAAAAAAAAACCCTAATCCCCATGAAACCCTAAACCCTAAAATCATAAAACCATATACCCTCATCCCAGAAAAATATTAACCCTAATCCCTAAAAAATCTTATATATAATCCCGATAATCCATAAACACCCATCCTAATGAAAATAAAAACCATCTTCCCTGTAAAACCCTAAACACTCATCCAAAAAAAATCTTAACCCTCACCCATCAAAAAAAACTTCATCCAAAAAAACCCTCAACATCAACACCTAAAAAACCTTAATTCATCAACCCAAAAAATCCATATACTGTCACACAAAAACCCAAAGCCCTCATCCCTACAAAATACTAACACCTCAGCTTAAAAACCAAAAAACCCTCACGTACAGAAAAAATCCCAATTCCTCTACCCTATAAAAAACAACACCCTCGTCCCCAAAAAATAATGAAACATGATCCCCCAAATGCCCTAAACAATCATCCCCAACAAAATCATTATCCCTTAGGCCCGGAAAACCTCAAAACTCATCCCTAAAAACACAAAACACAAATCCAAAATAATTCATAAATCCTATTCCAAAAAAACTATAATCCCCCTATGACAAAAAAACCGTATACCCAGAGAACCAAAACTCACTAAACCCAAAACTAGTACTACACGTAAACTCTCATCCCAAAAAACTCATAACCCACGACACTAAAAATCACTAAACTCTCTACCCTAAAATACTATAAAACCTAATCCAAAAAAACCAAATTATTCATTCCAAAAAATTACCCTTACCATATTTCCAAAAAATCTATAATCCATTATCACTAAGAAAACCCTAAAACCATAGCCAAAAAATATCGCCATCCCACAAAAGAAAAAATTGTCCATCCCTCTTCTCTAAAAACACTAAAAATCATCCAAAAATAAACCCTACAACCCTCTACCCCAAAGAACCCTCAATGCTCATCCCCCAAAAACCCACAACCCTCAACCCATAAAATTCATATACTCTCATCCCCAATAAAACATGACCCCTCAATTCCAAAAACAGTCAACCCTCATCTCCTAATTAACTCAATGGTCACTGCCAAAAAATCCTCAACTCTTACTATGAAAATACCATCCACCCTCACCACCGAAAAAAATAAACCCTTAGTCTCAAAAAACAAAAACCCCTGCACCCTTGAAAATTTTAACTCTCATCCTTAAAAAAACACTCATCCCAGATCACAAAATAAATATCCCTCAACCCTAAAAAACTCTAAACTCTCAACCCCCAAAAACCCACAACCCAATAACCCAAAAAAACCTCGAATCTCAACCTAAAAACACCTCAAAACTCATCTCAAAGAAATCACGATCCCTCGGATAGAAAAATCCCTCAATCATCAGACCCAAAAAATCCTAAACCCTTATCCCCCAATACCCCTCAACCCCTAGTCCAAAAAATAATCCAAACCCACTTCCCTAAAAAACATTTACCTACAGCCCCAAAAACCCTAAATACATAGCCCCAAAAATTCCTATACAACTATCCCTAAACATTCAATACCATAATATATACAATATTCTAAACCATCATCTTCAAGAACCCATAATCCCCCAAACCCAAAAAAACATAAACATCATCCCAAAGAACTCTATATCATTATCCAAAAAAAACCCTAATCCTTAAAACACTAAAAATAGTAAACCAATATCCCCAATGAACCATAATCCATAAAAACCCCTTAACCCAAGACACCATAAAATCCTATCCATCATAAAATAACCCTAAACATTCATTCCAAAAAAAAACATAAATCCTCATCCCTATAAAACCATAAGCCGTCAACCCTAAAAATCCCTAAAACTAGAGGCCAAAAAAACTACACCATAGTAAAAAATAAATAACAAAAAAACCTAAACCCTCATCCCAAAAAAAACAATACCCTTATCCCACAAAAACTGAATCCCTCATAACCAAAATAATGTAAACACTCACCCACAAAAAAACTGAAAACCTTCCTCACCAAAAAAACCTAAAAACTCATCCTTAAATAACCACAATACTCATCTTAAACGAAGCATAAACCTGTAGCCCTAAAAATCCCAAAACCCTATAACCTAAAAAAAATGAAACCCTAAGCCATAAAAAACAATAATCTCTCTTCAAAATAACACTAAATCCTCATCCATAAAAATAGTAAACCCTCATCCATGAAAATACCTAAACTCATGAACTCAAAACCCCTTTATACATAGAAAAAAATTCAACCATCAACCACAAAAAACACTCATATCCCAAACAAAAAGTTACTAAAAAATCATTGCTAGAAGGCATTAAACCCTTATCCCTAAAGTATGTAATTCCTGAGCCCCAAAAAAACAGTAAACCCACATCCCTGTAAAAACACTCAACCATCAAGACCGAAATATTCTTGTCCCTTATCCACCAAAACACTAATCACTTAGCCCCAAAAAAACATAAACACACAACCCAAGAAATAGTAAACCCATAGCTTAAAAAACCCTGAATCCTCAACCCAAGAATCCATAAACCCTCTACAATATAAAAACGTCAACCTTTATCCCCCAAAATACACTCAACCCAAAAACCCAATAAAAACCTAAACCCTCATACCAAAAATCTATAATACATTATACCTAAAAAAACTAATCCTTGATCCCCAAAACCCATATGCCATTATCCCTAAAAAAACCCCCAAAACCTCCGCCTAATAAATCATAAACCCTTTTACCCAAAAAAATCCTATGTTGTCATCACAAAAAAAACATCCAACCCTTAACTCAAAAATACTCTATACCATCAACCCCTAAAAACACTAAAAAATCATTCTTAAATAACCCAAGACCCTCCACACCTATCAAATCTAAACCCTTATCCCCCAAAAAACTAAAAAACATCATAAAAAAGCAACAATAAACCCCAATACCAAAAAAATACTCAACCCCCATAACGAATAAAACACTAAACCCATGGCAGAAAAAAAAGAAATACATGGTCATAAGAAATACTAAACTGAGGGTCATAAAACCCTTAATACCTTCTCCACAAAATTCGCTTAATACTCTGACACAAAATTGTAAACCCAAATTCCCAATAAACAATAATACCAATTCCATAAAAAATCATAAACCAACATCACCAAAAACCTTAAAACCTCGGATTCAAAAACCCTTAAACCCTTAACCCAAAAAAAACATAAACCCTTATCCCCAAAATTCCCTAAACCCTCAAACTAATAAAGTTCCCATAACACACTTCCATAAAAACCCTAAATCATTATCCCTGGTTAACTGTAAATACACAAATCCAAAAAAAAACCCTAAACTTCTAGCCAAACAAAATCGAAAACCCTCATCACCAAAAAATCATTATCACCCCATCCCCAAAAAACCATAAACCTGATGACCCAAAACACCTAAAACCCTCATCCCTAAGAAACACTAAACACTCATCCAAAAAAAACCATATAAAATAATCCCTAAAACCCAAAACCGTCATCCAAAAAAATCCATAAACCCTCACCCCCACAACACCCAAAAACCTCATTAAAACACATCCTTAAACATAGTGCCCAAAAAAATGCACATCCCCAAAAAATACTAACACTTATCTTAAATAAATATAAACCCTCAGATCCAAAAAAACCTAAAACCTCATCCCCATAATACCATAAACACTCAGTCCAAAAATCCTAAAACAATCAACCCCAAAAATATCCTAAACTCTTAACCCTATGAAAACATAAAACCATAATTAAAAGACACCAAAACTATCAAACCCAAAAAGATCTAAATGGTCAGCACCGAAAAAATCATAAACCCATACCCCAAAAAAACCCCAAATCATCATCTCTATAAAATCCATAAAACCTAAAAAAAATATAAACTTCAACACTAACAGAAAAAATTACCTCGTCCAACATCACTAATAAACCCCAATCACTAATCCCCAAAAAACAGTAAACCCCCATCTTCAAAAAAACAATAAACCCCTTACCACTAATAACCCTAACCCCTCCTCCAAAAAAAAATTAAACTCCTTATCCCCAAAAACCCTAAACCAACATCCATAATGACAACTAAACCCTCGTCTCAAAAATTTCTAAACCCACATAAAAAAACCCCGAAGACAAAAGCCGAAAAAATCATAAACCCTCAACCCTAGAAAAATATAATCCCACTGCCCTAAAAAATCAAAAACCCTTACCTCGTGAAACCCCTAAACCCAAATAACCAAACATCCAAGAAACCACATTCCACAAAAGAGTAAAACCAAATCAAAAAAAAATGATAAACCATAATCTTGAAAATTCCCTAAACCATCACCCCAAGAAACCCAAAAAACATATCCCAAAATATCCCTAAACACCCATCCCCCCCCCAAATAATAAACCATCATCACTAAAAAGTCCTCAATCCTCGTTCCATAAAAATCCTCAACCCATAGACTAAAAAAACCATCAAACACTAGATGAAAAAATCTTCCATACCTAATACCCAAAAAACCAACAACAGATATCCCCAAAAAACACTAAACTATCACCCCTAGAAACCATCAACCCTCATCCAAAAAAACCCCAAACCCTCTACCCACATCAAGAAAAAACCCTAAACCCTGAACTCTAAAAATCATTAAACCATCATCCCCAAAAAAAACTGCAAACCTACAACCCAAAAAACCATAAGCCCTAATCACCAAAGAATCATTAACCCTTATCACTAAAAATTAGCTATCCCTCTACCCAAAAAACAAAAAACTATATTCCCTAAAAACCCTAAAACCTCCAACCTAAAAACACTCAACCCATATTCCTAAAAATCTGAGACCCTCAGCTAAAGAATCCCTAAACCCTTATCCCCAAAAAACCATCAACCCTCAACCCAAAAAAACATATACTCAATTACTAGAATAATTATTAACCCTCACCCCTATAAAACCGAATGCCCTTATCCCGAAAAGATCCTAAACCCTAATAAAAAATATCAACCCTAAGTAATTTCAACCCTTGCCCCAAAAACAATACAACATTCACAAAAAAACCTAAACACTAATCCTGAAAATACCCTAATCCACTATACCAAATAAAAAACACTAAGACCTTATAACCTAGAAACTCTGAAACATATTCTATAAAATAACATAATTTCTCGGTCCAAAAAACCCCTCAACCCCCATCCTCAAAACCACTGAACCCTCATCCCCAAAAACCAAATCAATAATCTGGAATGAAACCCATTCAACACACATCCCAAAAAACTATACACCATTATCCCCCAAATAACCTAATCATTCATCCCAGAAAAACCATAAAACATCAGCCCATGACAACCTAAAATCATCAAACCAAAAATACACTAAACCCTTTTCCCCCATAAATTCCATATCCCTCAGTCGCAATAAACATTAAAACCCTTTCCCAAAAGACCATAAACCCTAAATTCTCATTCCCTAAAACCCCCATCCCTCATCCAAAAATATATTATACCTTTATCCCCAATATAAAATCAAACTTCAACCCCATAAAATCCTAAACCCTCAACCACACACAAACCATAATCATCATCCCAAAAAAAATATCAACCCTCCACACCAGAAAAAATAAACACACAACCCCAAAAAACACTCATCCCTTATCTCTAAAAAATCCTCCACCATCATCCCAAAAACTCCTAAACCATTATCCCTTAAAAAACCTAAATACTGAACCCCCAAAAAACATCACCCCTCATCCCCAAAAAACCCTAAACCCTTAGCCTCGAAATAACATAGAACACTTAGTCCCAAAAAAATCCAAAACACTTATTCTGAAAATAACCTCATTATTCAACCCCAAAAAACATAAAAAAACGCATCCCCAAAAATTACTAAACACTCATCGACAAAAATACTCTCAAATAGCATCCCCAAAATACACTAAACACCCAGACCTAAAATACACTAAACCAATAGCCCCAAAAAACCCTAATCCCCCATTAACAAAAAACATAAACCGGAATCCCCAAAAACCTTAACCCCTATCCTAGAAGAACCCTTAAAACCTCAACCTAAAAAACCATTAACCCTCATCCCCAAAAAACTAAAAACCCTTATCCCACTGAATCGGTAAACCCTTATACCCAAAAAAAATAATCATCCATCCCCCAAAGAAATCATATATCCTTAGAATCAACATAACCTAAACCTTTAGAACAAAAAGTCCTTAAATTTTCATTTTTAGAAATCCGAAACCCTTATCTCCCAAACGCCGAAAATCCTTATCCTCAAAAAACACAAAAGCTAACTCCCAAAAAACTATAAACCGTCTTCCCAAATAAAAACTAATCCCCCAAGATAGAAATATTCCAAACCATCATACATAAAAACCATAGACCCCAAAACCAAAAAACCCAAACAATAATCTAAAAATAAAAAAATACCCTCATCTACAAAAAGATCCTAAACACTCATCACCAAAAAAACATAAATTCTCTTCTATAAAAAATCCTCAACCCTCTGCCCCAAAAAACCTCAACCTCATCCCAGAACCCCGTGAATACTCATCCATAACCCCCCAAAAAACCCAAAACCCTCATCCCCAAAAAGCACTATTCCCACAACTCCAAAACCCATAAACCCTCTACCAAAAAATCTCTAAAAAATCATCCAAAAAACAAAAATCTATTTTCCTAGAATGAAAAATTAAACCGTCATCACTATAAATCACTAAACCCACATCCCTTGCAATACCAAAACCAGCTCCCCCAGAAATCCTGAAACAGTCATACCCATAAAACTATAAACCCTCAATTCTAGAAAACAACAAATCCTAAGAACCTGAATAACCTAAATAAACAACCTCATATTAACCTAAGCACTCATACCTAAAAAATCCTTAAACCCCCATCCCTAGAAAAAAGTGAAAACCCATACCCTTTAAAACGTAAACACTCAAATCAATAAAAACCTAAACCCAAAACCCCACAAATTCCTAAACCATAATATCTCGAATAACCTATACCATAATCAATAGATTTCTGTAAAGCATCATCCTTTGAAAACCCCAAACCCCAAAACCTAGAAAACCCAAAAACCATAGCCCCATGTATCCATAAACCCTCATCCCTATAAAACACTAAACCCTTAACATCAAAAAAACGTAAATCCTCTTCCCCTTAAAAACATAAACCCTTATAACCAGAAAATGATAATCACACAACCCAAGAAAACCCAAAACCCTAATCCCTCAAAACCATATAGCGTTATGCCAATAAAACCCTAATCCCTCATCCAAAAAACACCTTAAGTATTCCACCAAAGAAAACACTTAACCCTCATACAAAAAACCCCAAATCCATTATCCCCAAGTAAATATAATCCCTTATCCACTATAAATCATAATAAATCATGCCCAATAAATAATGTACCCTTAGACCCAAAATACCCTATAACCTTATCCTCATAAAATCCAAAACAACCATCCCAAAAAAACTCTATAACCTTAGCAAAAGGAACCTAATATCCTCAGCCTCAAAAAACCATAATCTTGAGTCCCAAAAAATCCTAATCACATAACCCTTAATAACCATAAACCATTATCCACTAAAACATGAAAAATACCACTGAAAATAAACACTAATCCATTTTCCACAAAATTAGTTTTCCCCCAGTCCCAAAAATCAAAAAATCCATAGTCCAAAAAACCCCAACAACCTAATACACATAAAACATAAACCCCAATGACAAAAAAACCCCTAATAAAATAAACTAATTAATTTACCATAATAAAACATAATCTCACTGACCCAAAAAAACTAAATCCACAATCCCCAAAAATCTATAAATACATTTCAACAAACAAACCTAACCCTTCATCAAAAGAAATCCAAAACCCTCATCCCATGAAAACCCAGAATCCTCCACCACAACAAAAACTAAATAAAAATATCAAAAAATAACTAAAGTATCCAAAAAAATATAATCTAATTCCCTAGTCCAAAAATACCCAAAACTGTCATCCCCAAAACCCAATTCCCCTATCCCTTAAAACACTAAAACCTATATACCAAAAATTTCTTTTTTCATAGCCCTATGAATCCTTAAACAATCATCCTAAAAAACCATGAACCCCCATTCCTAAATAACCCTAAACACTGTATTCTAATAATACCTTATCCAAATGATTGAAAAAAACCTAAATACCTAGCCCAAAAATTATATATACACAAGAATCAAAAAAATCCCTAAAAAAACTATTCCCTCATCAAGATATGTCCAAAAAATCTCTACCCTAAAAAATTCTGAACCCTAGAAAAAAATCACTCAACCCACATCCTCAAAAACCCCTAAACCGTCATCCCCCAAACACCATAAATCCTTATCCCCAAATAACCATAAACCCTTGAACACAAAAACCCAAAACCCATCCCCAAAATAATTAAAAACCCCCATCCCAAAAATACCCTAAAACCATGGCTCTAAAAACCCCCAAAGCCTCAGCCCCATCAAACCGCAAACCCCCAGACCCAAATATCTCCAAATCATCATCTTAACACAATTAAAAAAACTAATCCATCAAAAAACAAAAACATTCATCCCAAAACCCATAAACCTTCATCCCTAAAAATCATATACCCTCACCACAAAAAACCCAAAACCTGAAACCAAAACCCCCCTAATATATCAGCTTAAAAAAACCCAAACACTCCTCCCAACCGTACCACAAACCATAAGAGTCAAGGAACAAGAAATCCTCATGCAAAAAATATAAACTCTCTTCATATTAAACCCAACACCCTAATACCGAAAACCCCTAAAACATTATCATCACAATCAAATTAACCCTTAGTCCAAAAACCCCAAAATCCACATCATGATAATCCCCTAAATCCAAATAAAAATATCCATTAAACCAAAGTCCTAAAAAAACCTAAACCACTAGCCCCATGAAAACCTTAAATACATATCCATAAAAAATCCAAAAGCTGATGAATAAAAAAACCAATGACTTGCAGCCACAAAATACAATAAAGACACATACCCAAAAACCCATAGACCTTCATCCCCAATAAACACTAAGCTCCAACATTTGAAAAACAAAATCCCTCATCCCCATGAAACCCTAGACTATAAGCCATAATAAAATAAACCCTCAACCACAGAAAACACTAAAACATAATCCCCCCAAACCCTAAATCTTATGGCCAATAAAACATATACACATAGCCCCAATAAATAATATAACCTTAGCTCCAAAATATCTTAAACTCTCTTCCGAAAAATCCATATACTCTTAGGGAAGAAGACCAAAATTTTCATACCCCAAATAACCATTAAACACAGAACCCCCAATAAAAATAAATTATCAATCCTAAAATTACATTAATCCTTACCCCAAAAAAACACAAAACCATCATCAAAAAAACCATAAACCCTAATAACCTTAAAACCCTAAACCCACAGGCCGAAAAAACCCTAAACCCTAATCCCCAAAAAATCCCAAATCCTCATCCCTAAAACCCCCAAACAGTCATCCCCTAAAAACACAAAATCATATGTCCCAAAACCCCTAAACAATTATCCCCATAAAACTGTTAACCATCATCGAAAAAAATCCCTACTCCTCAAACCAACAAATTAATAATCCTCATAACTAAAAAACCTAAAACTCTTGTCACCAAATAATCCCTAAACCATCATCCCCAAACCCCTAAACACTCATCCTCATAACCCCTATACCCTCATTACTAAAATCCCTAAACCCTCATCGTAGAACCCCTAAAACATCATCCTCATAAACCAATAATCACTCATACAATGAAAATCCTGATCTCACAACCCCGAAAAATGAAAAACTATATCCCAAAAAAGATAAATCTTCATCCATATAAATCCCCAAAACCGTATCCCAAAAATACTCAATATCATCGTCCCGAAAATACCCTAAAAATCATCATAAAAAATGATACACCCAATTCCACAAAAAACCGTCAAATTTTCAACCCTAAAAAACCCAAAACTCTCATCCCCAAAAAATCCTAAACATTCATCCAAACAAATCCCTTAACACATAGCCCCCAAAATCCCTAAACTCACAATCCCAGAAACTATAATCCCTAAACCCAAAAATCTCAAATAACACTTCCCAAAAGTCCAAAAAACCATAAACCCTCAATCCCTGGAATACACATACCATATCTGCCCAAAAAACCTCTACCCACAGACCAAAGCAACCGAAAACCCTCATTCCAATAAACCATCAACCCCAACAAAGAAAAATCCCTTTGTCCCAGAAAGCCACAATCACTTTTCCCCAAAAAAGTAAAACCCTCATCCTTAAAAAAATGAATCCTCATCCACAAATGACCTTAAACCATTAGCCTCAAGAAACCTTAAACCCTCAACACCATGAAACTGTGAAACGTAATCCCACCAAAACCCTGAACCCTCAACACAAATGACCCAAAAACCTCATCCCCAATGTACCGGAAACCCTCATAATAATACCCTAGACCATAAGATGCACAAAACCCCAAAACCACTTCCCAAAAAATCCCCAAACCCTCACCCCCAAATTTCCCAAAACCCAAAACCCATTAAACCCCAAACAGCTACCCACAAAAAACCAAAAACCATGTTCCTCTAGAACCACCATCCCACAACCCCAAAAAACAGAAACGCTAATTCCCTAAAAACCCTGACCACACATACCCAAAAATCCTTATACTCACCTCCCTAAAATGCATTAAATCATCAGCGACAAAAAACAATAAACATTCTTTCCATAAAATCAAAAACCCTCTGACCTAAAAACCCAATAAACTCATACCCAAAATACCCTAAGACCTAAACCAAAAAAAATAAATATAAGGCCATCAAAAAATATCCTAAAACATCTACCACAACAAACCATAAACCATCAACCCCTAAATTTCTCTACGCTCAACCCTAAAAAACCATAAATCCTCTTCCAAAAAAATCAATTATCACCCATCCCAAAAACCCATAATACAATAAACCATCCTCTATAAAAACCCTAATCAATCATCCCAAAAAACCCTAAAACCTAATCACCAAAAGAAAAAAAACATCATCTCCAAATATCCAGAAACCATATTCCTCAAAATTCTGTAATCCATGAGTCTTGAGAAACCCAAAACACTCATCCCCAAAAAACACTAAACCCTTAGCCTCAGAAAAACCTTAACACTCAATATCCTAACAACCAAACCATCACCACCAGAAATCCCAAAAACCATACCCTAAAAGAACTATAATCTCTAATAACCAAAAAACATTAAACCTTCTTCTATAGAAAATTAAATCCCTAGTCCCCCAGAACACAAAAATCATCATCCCTAAGAAACCCCAAACCCTTTTTCACCAAATAACAAAAACCCCTCATCCCCAAAAAACCCCAATCCACAATCACTAAAAAAACCAAAACCCTTATTCCCAATAATCCCCAAATCCCTAACCCAAAAAAATGAAAATCATTATCACTAAAAAATGAAAAATATTAATCTTGAAAAAACCCAAAACACTCACGAAAAAAAAACACTCAACCCCAAAAATATAAATCCTCTTAACTCAAACCAACAAAGCCCCTTCCCCAAAAATTGATAAACCCTCATCCTTATAATGCCTAAACCATCAACCCTCTAAAAACCAAAACCATCACCCCCAAAAATAAAAATACCCTCAACATAAAACTACCAAAAACCATCAGCCTCCAAAACCCCTAAAACCACATCCCCCAAAAAAATAATCACTCACTCCCCCCCACACAAAACTCAAACCATCAATCCTACAAAAATGAATCCTCTCAGCCCCAAAAAAACATTAAACCATATCCCCTAAAAAACCACATAACCTAATACCAAAAATCCCCCAAACCCTCATCCATATTAAACCATAAATCCACAACCCCAAAAAATCCTGAAATGTATGCCCCTATAAAACCATAACACTCATCCTAATATAGTCCTAATCTATTATCCCCAAAAATCACAGAACCCTGTGTAAAATACCCTAAAACCTAGACCACACTAAATAAAAAACCCTCAACCCAACAATTACCCAAAACTCGAGCCTTGAAAAAACCGTAAACCCTCATCCCCCAAAACCCCTATATCTGAAACCCCAAATTACATGAAGCATTCACTGTCAATAAACCGAAACTAACCTCCTTAAAATATAGTAAACCCTTTCCCCCCCAAACCCCAAAACATTCATCCCCCAATAACACTCCAATGTATAATGCCATTAAATTCAAAACCCAAAACCTCAAAAAACTGAAAACCCATGTCCCTAAAAATCAATAAACCAACATCCCCAATGAAAATTTGAACATAACCCTAAGAAACCTAAATGGTCATCCACAAAAAATTACGTACCCCTCATACCAAAACACATCACAACCTCCTAAAAAATACTCATCCGTAAAAAACCAAAATCAGCCATTCGAAATAACCCCAAACCCTCAAAAAAAAATCGTTAATCCCTAATCCCCAAAAAAACCCCAAATGCTCAATCCATAAAATCCCTATACTATATTTTCCATTCAACTAAACCATCTAACCCAAAAATAACCACACCCTAAGCACCGATAAACCCAAAACCCTTCTCCAAAAAACCCCCAAAACCATATCCTTAAAAACTCCAAAACCCACATCCCAAAAAACCTTAACATATAGCCACAAAAATAACAAAACCCTCATAAAAAAATTCAAAAAATGGAACAACCAAAATACTCTGAACCAACATCCCCAAAAAACTCTAAACCTTTATTCCAAAAAAAACCATAATACTTAAAAATTACTAATCCCTCACTAAAAAATAATCATAAATCATTCTCACCAAAAAACCCTAAACCTCTCACCCAAAACTAACACAAACACTCAGTTAAAAAACCTGTAAACCCTTATCCCCAAAAAAATTAAACCTCATCCCAAAAAAACCTAATCCTTCATCCCCAAAATAAGAAAACCCTTGGTCCAGAAAAAATAACGCCCTAACTCTAAAAAACCCAAAACATTTTCGAAAAAAACCCCTAAACCCTCTTCCAAAAAAATCCTAAACACTCTTCGCCAAAAAAGCAAAAAACGTCCAATAAAAAATTCCCTAAAACCACATCCTAAAAACCCCTAGAACCTTGTCCCAAAGTGACCCAAAACCCTCATTAATAATTAACCAAAACCCAATAACCCCAAAAACCATAAAACCTCATCCGTTAAAAACATCAAACCCTTAGACTCAATTAACCATAAACCCTCATCACCCAAACCACCAAAACAATATTATACCAAACAAAAACATAAACAAAGTGCTCTAAAATTCCCTAATATTTACGGCCCCAAAAACATAACACCCATCTACCCAAAATCCCTAAACCCTAAACCCTAAAAATTACTAAACAGTATTCCCCAAACCCCAAAAACCTCTTCCCAAATAACCTCTCACACCTCAGCTCCATAAACCAAAAACATCGGTCCCAAAAAACCATAAAACCTCCTCCACAAACACTACCAAACACTTAGCCTAAATATTCCATACAATATCATCAAAAAATAACCATAACCCATAAGCCAAAAAACCCGTAATCCCTCTACCATCAAAATTTATAATCCCTTTTCTCAAAAAACCAATAAATCCTCCACTCCAAAAAACTGAAAACCCACAGCACCAGAAAACCCTAAACCCTAACCCCCTAAATAACAGCAATCCCTCAACCCCAAAAAACACTCATGACTCAACCATAGAGAACACTAAAACACCATCCCAAAAAAAACCCTAAACCCTATGTCCCAAAAAAACACTAAACCCTCATACATATAAAACACTATACAATCATCCCTAGTATACACATAACACAAATCCTATGAAAAACCAAAACCCTCAACCATAGAAAACACATCACCCTCATCCCTGAAAAAAATCAAAACCCTCTTCGCAAAAACCATAAACCATTTTCTCCAAAAATCCTAAACCCTCATCCTAAAAAAAACCCTAAACCCACTTCCAAGAAAACACTAACCCATCAACCCAAAAAACCCAAAACCATCATCCAAAAAATACCCCAATCCCTAAGCCCCCAAAAAATCCGAAACCATCATCTCCAAAAATCCCAAAACCCTAATCTCCAAAAAAACCCAATATAATCAACCCTAGATAACACTAAAACCTCTACCCTTGAAAACTATAATCCCTCACCCCCAGAAAACCCAAAACCCTAAAAGCTAGATAATACTAAACCATTATCCCCAAAAACCATAAACCCTCATCCAAAAACACCCTCAACACACATCCCCAATAACCAATAAACCTGTATACCCAAAAACACTAAAAGCTGATCCCCATAAAACCATAGACCCTTATCCCCAAAAAACCATATTCCCAAAACCCCAAGCCTAATATAACCCTAAAATCATAGCCCCTAAACCAAAATCCATCATCCCTACAAAACCCTAATCCCTCAGCACTAAAAGACCACAAGTCATTAGTTCCATAATAACAAAAACCTTCATCTATAGAAATCCTAAACCATTATCCCCCCAAATCCCAATAAGAACATCCCAAAAAACACATAAAAATTAGAACTAAAAAACCTCAACCCTCAGCTTCACAGAATCATAAATGATCACCTCGAAATATCCATAAACCCCCATTCCCGAGGACCCTAATCCCTCATCATTAGAAAAACATATACCCTCATTCTCCAAAAATAGAAAAACATGATCACTAATAAAACCATAATCACTCATCCTAATAAACCCTAAATTATCATCCCATAAAAACACTAGGTTATCATCTTCAAAAACACATAAACCCTCATCCGCATAAGACATAGTCCAATTGTCCCTAAAAATCATAAACCCTTTACCCATAGACCACAGAAACCAGATCCCTCAAAAAAATAAAAACTCACCCCCAATAACCCCAAAACAGTAAACCCCAAAAACACTAAACTCCCATCCCTAACAAACTATTAACAAAAAAACCATAAAAACCCTAAAACCAATGAAACAGAAAACATAGAACCCTAAAAACTAAAACACCATAACCATTGGACCTATAATACAGTAAATTCTATTCCTCATAAATCCCTAAAACCACAACACCAAATACCCAAAAACCATTAGCCCAAAAATACCCCTAAAAACACAACCCCAATTATAATAATACATAATCCCATAAAACCCCAAAATCATCATCCCCAAAAAATATCTAGACAGTTACCCCAAAAAACCCCTAACCCCTCAGCCACCAAAACCCTTAAACCCCTAGAAGAAAAATATTGTAAATCCTAAACCCAAAAATCCCTAAAACTATAACCCCAAAACACCTAAACCCTCAACCCCAAAGACCCCCTAAACTATCTATCCCAAAAAACCCAAAAGCCAAATCCCCAAAAAACACTAAACCCTCATCCTAAGAAACAAAAAAAAAACAATAAATCCCAAAAATTACTAAATGAATATCCCCAACTACCACTAAAACCACATCCTTAAAAAATCCTAAAATATAATCCAACAAAAACAATAATGACTCAACCCCAGAAAACATTAACAGTCATTCCTAAAAAACCCTAAAATGTCTTAAAAAAACCTTAAACTCTCATCCCAACAGAGTCCTAACCCCAAATCCCAAAATAAACATAAACCCTATACCAAAAAACATTAAAACCACATCCCTAGAAAAAATGAAACACTCCTCCTATAAAATATTAAACCATTGGCCCCTGAAAACACAAAACACTCATCTTTAGATTAAATAAAAACGTCATCCTCAAAAACTGCGAACCCATATCCCCAAAAAACCGAAACACTAATCCCCCAAAGCGCTAATACTTCTTCACCAAAAAACCTAAACCCTTATCTAAAAACCCCATTAACCGTCATCATGAGAAAACCTGAAACCCACATCCCCCAAAGCACCTAAAAACCCATTATTAAAATATCCTAAACCCATAGACTAAATACTATAAACCTTCATCCCAATGAACCACAAACACCTCATCCAAAAAACCCATAAACCCTAAATTCCAAAAAACTGGAACTTGTTCACCCCATAATGACTAAAACTTCATTCCCCAATTCACTTTAATCCTCATTAACAAAAAAACATAAATCCAAATACTAAAAAATTATAAACCATTATCCATAAAATCCCCTAATTTCACTGCCCAAAAAAATAGTAAACCTTTATCTGAAAAAAAAACCCTAAACCATAAACCATCATCCCCTTAACCCTAAGCCAAGAAAGCATATATCCTTATACCAAAAAACCCAAAACCCCAATCCCTAAAAAATATAAACCTAAAAAATAACTAAAAACCCCAAACATCAAAAAAACCTAAACAGTCTTCCCTAAACCCCATAAACCCTTCTCACAAGAAACCCATAAACCCATATCCTGAAAAACACAATCCCCTTGTCACCAAAAACACCTACCAGATGATCCTAAACCCTCCACCCAAAAAAACTGTAAACACTAATAAAAAACACATAACTGTTAATACCAAAAAACCTTAAACACTCATCCAATAAAAACACTAAATCCTCAAACCCACAACACATCAAACCACCATCCCCTAAAACCCCTAATCCTTCATCACATGAAAATTATAAACCCCCAGCCCCAAAAATCCATAACTTTATACCAGAAAACCATAAACCCTTAAATACAAAAACTGTAAATAGTTAGATTCAACAACCTTTAAACCATATTCGCCATAATACCCTTAACACGTAACCCAAAATGCAGTAAACCCTCATCCAAAAAAAATTCCAAAACCATATCTTACCCAAAAAACCCCTCATTTCCAATAAACCGTATTACCGTAGCCCAAAAAATACCAAAATTCATTACCCCAAAATCCCTAACGCCTAATCCCATGAAAACAATAAACAATCATACCCATGAAACCCTAAACTTACTTCCCCTGAAAACTATAAAACATCATCCCTAAAAATCTCTAATCAATCATCCATATATAATCTTAAATCTTCATCCAAAAAAAAATCCTAAACCCTCAATGTAGAAAAACATAATCCTTCATCCCTAAAAACTATAATCCCTAAAACAAAAAACCCATTAACCTTCAACCCCTAATCCTACTAAACATTATCCCCAATAACCCATAATGCTCAGCACCAAAATCCTGAAACATTCATCCCCCAAAACTCCATAAACGTAACCTTAAATAAAACTAAACCCATTTTCCCAAATAACCATAAACTATCAGCCTTAAAAAACCGTGAACAATCATCCCTAAGAAAAACTAAACCCATATCCCCAAAATACCATAAACCCTCATCCATTAAAACAGATAAACCCTAAAAATCAAAAATAATCTTCCATCATCCCCAAAGACCCTAATCCCTCTGCCTATGAAACCCTAAAGCCTCAGCCCAAAAAACCAGTATATAGTCAACACCAAAAAACCAAAATACCATATCTCCAAAAAACCATAAACCCTCATCCCGAAAAAACACGAAACCCTCAACTACAAAAAATACTATACCATCATTTCAAAAAAGACACTAAATACTTCGTGGAAGAAAATCATAAAAACCAAGTGAAAAAATTCCCCAAACACATTTCACTAAAAAAACCTAAGCCCTAAGACCCAAGAAACCATAAACCCCCATTGCTAAAACCTATAAATCCTCATGCCAAAAAACACTAAAACCATGTTCCCAAAAAAAACCTGGAACCCTCAACCCCAAAACTCCCTAAACCATCATTCCAAAAATATCGTAATACTTTATACCTAAAAACCCCTAAACACTAACTCCCAAAAAACCGCAAACCTTCTGCCCCAAAAAACTCAAAACCCTCATCCCCAAAAAACCCTAAACCCTCATAAAAAAAAATAAAAATCCCTAAGCCTCATAAAAACCAAAATCATCTACTTAAAAATTCGCCAATCCCTCTAATAAAAAACGATAAACCCTCTTCCCAAAAAATAAATAAACGATAATCTCCAAAGAACCATAAACCCTAATCCCTAAAAAATCCTAAAATATCATCCTTAAAAAACATTAACCCTCCACCCAAAAAAACACTAAAACCTTGGCCCCAAAATCCCTAAACTCCCATCCCCCAAAACCCAAAACCCATATCCCAAAAACCATAAACACTCATCCCCAAAAATACCAAAACTCTTATCCCAAAAATTACATAATACTTATTGTGCCAAAAATCCTTAATCCCTCTGCCTAAAAATCATTAAAGCCTTGTGCAGAATAAACCCTAAAACCTTATCCAAAAAATCCAAAAAACCTATACACCAAAAAATACAAAACTATCATCCTTAAAAATCATAAACCATTAAAAACCATAAAACCTAAACCCACAATGGAAAATAATCCTAAATCCTTATCCCAATAAACCATATCCCCACATCCCCGAAAACCCTAAACCCCCATCCCAAAAAAACCCTAATCCATTAGGCCAAAAAAACCCCAATCCATCCTCCCTATAAAAAAACTCTCATCCATAAATAATAGTAAAACCTCATCGCTTAAAAATAGTCATCTATGACACCATAAATACCATAAACATTCGTCCCTAAAAATAATGAAACACTCCTTCCCAAAAACAACCTACAAAGAGATCATCAAAAACCCCCATCTCTCATCCCTAAAAACCCCAGCTCCATTCCCTCATAAATAAAAAACCCATCATCCCCAAATTCCCCAAAACAATAAACCCCCAAAAAACAAAACCATCGGCCCTAAATACCCTAAATCATGAACAATAATAAAATTAAAACATCATACCCAAGAAACCTAAAATCCTATGCTCCAAAAAATATAAAATGCATAGTAAAAAAAAATTTAACCCCTCAGCCCGAAAAAATAATAAACCCTTATCCGAATAAATAATTTAAACCCTCAGTCCGAAAAACCACAAAAATGTAAACCAAAAGAAACCCAAATCCCTCATCCACAAAAAATAATAAGCCTGAAGCCCGAAATCCCCTAATCCCTCATCCTCAAAAAAAAACCAATGCCCTCTTCCCCAAAAATTGATATGAACACATCCCTAAAATACATATTCCATCATATCCAAAAATCAAAATCCATGTGTTTTAATGAACCCAAAACTTGAAGAACTATAATCCCTCAATGATCAAAAAACCATGGCACCGACCACCAAAAAACCAAAACCCATCTCCAAAAAAACCCTAAGCCCTCGGCCCCAAAAAACCATATTCTCACAACCTCAACAAATAGTATACACTCCACACTATGAAATGATAATCAATAATCCCCAAAAAACCCTAAAGACCATTCCCCAAAAACCATTAGCCCTTCGCCCCATAAAAACATATACACTAATCCTGAAAAAACTATAAAACTTTATCTATGAAATACCATAAACCCTCATACCAAAAATACCCTAATGCATCAACCCAAGAAAACCCTATTCCATTATCCAAAAAATCCTTAAACCAAATTCCCTATAAACTCTTAAAACTAATCCCCCTATAACAAATACCCTCAGCCCCAGAAAACATAGTAAAATGTAAAAACCATCAAAACATAGACCAAAAAACCCTTATCCCCTTCACCTAAAAACCCTAATGGAACTTCCATCAAAAAACATTATACCCTTTTCCAGAAAAAACCCATTTCCATCATCCAAAAAAATCTAATCTATAATCCCAAAATAACCATATAACCACATCCCCATAAAACACTAAACTCACCCAAAAAAATTAAATAACATGGCCTAGAATAACACGAAAACAATATCCCCCCCAAACATATAAACCATCATCCCCCCAAAACCCAAAACCCCGGTCCAAAAAAACACAAAATCAAAGGCCCTACAACTCTAAAAAATTAAACCCAAAAAATACCAAAAACCACAGCCCCAAAAAACCCTAAACCCTCGAACACCTAAAAATACAAACCCTGGGTCCACAAAATTTGAAAACCTCTACACCCAAAAAATACATAAACCCTAATACCCCTAAAAATCCCAAAAAATATATCACTGATAAAACCTGAACACTAAATCCTAAAAAATATAATCCCTCATCCTAAAAAAACCTACACACTAACCCCCCAAAAAACCAAAACTCGGATCCCTATAATGTCAGAAACCCTTGGCACCAAAACACCATAAACCCTCATATCCAAGAAAACCTAAAACCCCATCCCCATAGACCCTAATAACTCATCCCCCAAAACCTAATCATCCTGCCTAATAAAAACATAGAAACATAATCCATAAATCCCGAAAACCATTATCCAAAAAACTACTAATTCATCAGTCCCTAATACCCAAAACATTCTGCCCCAAAATACCATATAACCACATCTCCAAAATACCATAGACCCTTAGACCCAAAAAAACTCAAAACCATAACCCTGTAAATAAGTTAAAACCATATATAAAAAATACTAAACCATCATACCCAAATATCCCATAAACACCATACCCAAAAATCCCTAAACCCTCATCCCTAAAATACATAAAACCATCACCTCACAAAAAAATAAACAATCACCCCAAACAAACCCTAAAACCATAGAACTAGAGAACCTAAAACCTTATCCCAAAACCCATAACCCATCATTCTAAAATACCTTAATCATTCAGGTCTCAAAAACACTAAAACCCTATCCCCCAAATTTCATAAACCCTCAATCCTCAATATGAACACAAACACTAAGAGGATAAAACATTAAAACTTTTTCCTCATAAAACCCTATTCCATTAGCCCAAAAAACCCCAACCCCTCACCCTT
Organism: Viscum album; assembly: GCA_963277665.1. Lineage (NCBI taxonomy): Eukaryota > Viridiplantae > Streptophyta > Magnoliopsida > Santalales > Viscaceae > Viscum > Viscum album. The sequence continues at coordinate 1,067,176,335 of OY728121.1, read as the reverse complement.
AAAACCCCTAAAACCATATAAAATAAACCTGTAAATCCTCTTCCCAAAAATAACCAAAACACTCATAACCAAAAACACCAAATCCTTAATACCCAATAACCCAAACCACTTCATCCTAAAAAACCCAAACCCCACATCCTCAAAAAACCATAAACATTAGTCCCCCAAAAACATTAAACCCTTCGTCCTAAAAAACCTAAAAACTAAGAAAAACCCATAAAACGTTGGCCACAAAATGCCTAAATTCTCACATGAAGAAAATACTAAACCCATAAAAAAGAATATTCCCTAAACCATCATCCCCATAACACTAAACCCTCATCATAGAAAATCATGAAACCCTCAAACAAAAGACCTTAAGCACCCATCAAAAAAACCCTTAGCCCCAAAAAACATTAAACCCTCAGCCTTGAAAATAATATGAACCCTCTACCCCCAAAACCATTAACACTCATCAATTAAAAACAATAACACCATGTCTCAAAATCCCAAAATGTCCATCCACAAAATTTCCTAAACCACCAATTGAAAAAAAACCCCAAAACCCATATCCCTAAAAACACGAAACCCTCAGCTCCAAAATACCGTAAAACCAATACCCAAAAAAATCTTCATTGAAAAAATTCATAAACCTTCATCACTATAGAAACACTATACCCATCGACCTAAAAACATAAACCATCTTGTACCAATAACAAAAAATACAAATCATGAAATAATTATAAATCCTATATTCTGAAAAACACAAAATGATTAGAAAAAAAAACATAACCTTGTCACCAAAACCCTGAACCCATATCCCAAAAAACCCAAAGCACACATCACCAAATAATTGAAAATATTTCCCCCAAAAAACAAAAAACCTTCATCCCAAAAAAATAAAAAATCTCATAGGGATAACAATCTATAAAAATTAGACCCCACAAAACTAGAGACCACTAATCGTAATAATATCTATATCCAAGTCCAAAAAAACAAAAAAAAAACTCCACCCCCATAAAACACAAAACCACAATCCCAAAAAAACGAAATCCCACAACCAAAATATAAAAATATTACTGTCCCTAATATAACCTCAAACATAAGACTCAAATGACCCAATTACCTCATCCCCAAAAATCATAATACCCAAGACCCAAATACCCTTATTCATAGAGCCAAAAAACCTTATCCTTGACCCCAAAAAACCCAAAAAACTTGACCTTAAAAATAAGAAACCATAGCCCAAAAAACTAATACCTAAAACCCTAAAAAACACTAAATTGTCATCCTAATAACCCAAAAACCTCAGCCATAAAAAACCCTAAACAATCATTCTTTGAAACCAATAACCTACGAGTACAAAATTCCATAAACCATCCTTAAAATAGATTTTAGACACTCATCCCAAAAATACACTAGAACCTCATCCCCAAAAAATCCAATATCCTCAGTAAAAGTGACCCTATACCCTCAGATAAAAAAACCCTAAACACTTTTCCACGAAAATAGCTAACCAATAATCCAAAAAAATACCAAAATCCCCCTTCTCTAAAACACCGTAAACCCTAACCCCACAAAATCTCTAAACCTCCATCCTAAAAAAACATAAAAACTCATAAAAAAACCATACACCCTCACTCCAAACAAAACCAAAAACCTCACCCACCCAAAAAACACTAAACCCATCACTATAAAAACGATAACCCTGTGTCCAAGAAAATAAAAAATTGTGGCCCTAAATAATTAGAAACCCTCATCACCATGAACCCTAAAACCATATCCCAAAAAATCCAAATTATTAACCCCAAAACCATAAAATTATATCCCCAAAAAACCATAAACCCTCACCCCAAAAATACCTGAACCCTTATCTACAAAAAACCCCAAAGCTCTTATCCTAAAATATCTTAAACACTCATACCCAAAAAACCCTACACCCCCATCACCCCAAACCCTCAAACATGTCGCCCACAAAAAAAATAAACACTCATATCCAAAAAAAACCTAGACTTGAATCCCCAAAAATCCCTAATTCCAAATACCCAGAAAACCCTAATTATTCGTCCTAAAAAATCTTAATCCCTGAGAAATAAAAAACCCTATACCATCATCCAAAAAAAAGCATAATACGCCATCCCTAAAAACCCTAAACCCTAAAATATATTTTCAGACGCACAAAGAATGTATGTGAAGATGAAACTATGGAATTTTTATGACATACCATGGAAAAAAGGAATCACAACCCTCCAAATATTTTTCGAGCATTAAGTATAAGTCACGAGCAATGCAGATGAGCCAATACTTTTAGCCCAAGGGAAGTGGATGGAGAAATAATATATCATGGAAGGATTAAAAATTCATAGGATTCATTTATTACCATAATAGAAAAAAGGAAATAAATTATAATGATGAAATAAAATTATATTCATTAACCAAATTGAGTAATATGTCATGGATGATCATAAATGTCACATAAAAAATCAAAACAACATTCCCATGCTAATTAATGGTCCCAATAACTAATATCGAATGTTTCCTTGATTAATGGCTATTTTCTCCATGTTCAATATCCAACATTATGTGTTTATAAGGAATTCATTCCACTCCAATGTGGAAATGAAATTTTTTGTCCCAACTTTTTGTATTGTGGCCCATAATTATGTTGGATTCTAAAAAGTGTTGCTATATAAAATTTGAATAAAAATTTGGCTTACAATTGTTTTCAATCCCAAATGTATTCTCCATTGGTTGAATCGGGTTCATTTGATTCACTCTAGGTTAGAGAAAATTTGTTATCAAATACATGTAATCATAATCATTAATTTATGAAGATAAATCCCTAATGTTGAACATTGAAGAAATCCTACAAAAATCATCATGTAGATCACCCTTGTACTCCTTCTTCCTCTGCGTGTTAGTTGGCTGATAATATTTTTCATTACACATTTTTATTTGAGAATAAATATATCCTTGAAGATTAATAATAATCATTTCCATCATATCAACATCAAAATTCACCAGAAAACCAAAATTAAAATAACAAAAATATATTGGATTTATATGATTAATCCCATAAAACAAGACAATTTTAGAAAGTTAAGTGGTAGTAATTTGTGCATTTTTTGTATTCATATTCATCTTGTGCTAGCTGTAAATCCCAGGAACCCATATTATATATCACCATTATCCATAGAATAATTCCCAATTTAAAAATTGTAACATCCATTTCCCCATAATATTTATGGTGATGGGAAGTAATGAAAACAATATTCTTACCGAATTTCCTCCATAATTTCTTCCAAGAAATTCCATATAAATTTAATGTCTTTATCCAAAAGAATACAACATGTAATGAAAAGAAGGCACAAAGTCACTCTAACAAAACTGTTACTTAGTGAATATAAATTCCATATTGAAATAAATGTAATATATTCTAATGGATGGTCGAGAATAGGTAATAGTGTTTATAAAAAAGGCTTTAAATGACTCTTTTATCATTAATATGTCCAACATCTTGAAATGATTTCTTAGACATTCGATTTCATCTATTTTCTATAGAGAATATCCTTTAGTTCCCTAGGTATTTTTATATTACAAAATTATTAGATAGTACAACTTTATGAGACTCCCAAATGATATAGTCTGTGTAATATACCTTTTGAACGTAGATCATGTTTCTCTAGATGATAAACCCATTATGCAAAAATTATCCTCCAAAAAATAATTTTGATATTGGTTTAAAATATAATTAAACTCCTTATCAGGCTGATAATTCACTTTCATAAAATGAAATATATTATGATAGTAATCAAGAATGTAAAGTTATGAATAATTTTTATACAATAAATTTTCATGTAGGTTATCTTACCCTTTATTTTATTTTGAAACAAATGAGATAGATTGCAAGAATAACACATGTATTGCATGCATCAAAATCAGTATGTGTTGAGAATTGATAAATATCAATTCTTGATGGCCAAAGTTACAAAAACTATATTTGTCTCAAATAAAGGGAAAAGTATTCTAGGGGTCTAACAATCACATAAATTTTCTTTTCCCTAGTTTCTATAATTCAAACTTGAATCCTTCATTTTCTCAATATAATATTAAATGGGACACTTTCAATTAATGAGAAAATTGTAAATACAGACTCCACATGCTTCACCCCCACATAATTGAATTGATCAAAATTTATTAATTCCAAAATAGGTTCTTCACATAAACCTTTTTTAATGATTCCAAACGATTAATTTTCTTCCATTTGCCTCACAAATTTACCTCTTATAAATCATTCAATGATTGGTCCCGATAATGTTCCCAAATAAGAAAAAAGTGATGTTAAAAAGAGTCCAAAGAGCGAAAACTCCTTTATTTTGTAATGGATTCTATTGGTGGACATCACCTTATTTCCTTCACCTATGACTGATCCACCATGATTAATACTTTGGATACCACATATCCAAAAAATTTGTTGAAAATAACTCACAATTTTCTATCTTTCCATATATATCTCATTCCCATAGAATTATCATTTACTATCAAAGATAATCCACATGAATCTCCATCTCCAATTTGTACATAAAAATATCATAATGATAAAAAAAATTATTTAAAGTAAGAAATTGTTTCAAAAATACATTAATGAGTCCCATGAATGTAATGTTAGAATTTTAGAGGCTCGATAGAATGAAAAAATAATCAAAAAATCCACCATTATAATTCCATTTTCCACTCATCCATTTTCATCATTTGAATCTAGTTGTATGCACTTCAAAGATCAACATTCAATAATATAATTGACCCGTTAAATTCATTGATAATATAATCTTCTTTTGGAATGAGATACCTGTATCTGATGGTAAGATTATTCATAACACTACTCTCAATACAAATGTGATATAAAAAATTCACCAAATTAGAATATATGGGAATTATACAAGTGGACATCATTTTCCTTATAAATCCATGATCAATCAAATCATCCACTTATTTGTTAAATTCTAATTTATTATTATGGGTTGTAATATTATGCTATTTTTTTATAAACTTATAGACCTGGTACATGGTCAATATGGTGTAGAATGCCTCTAATGGGTGATAATCCACCCAAAATATAATTAAGTGAAAATTCATGATATCATCATGAAAAGAATGAGATAATGGATCATGAAAACTCTTCCCCTCATTAAAGGCTTCTTCATCATCATCAATTCAATAATAGAATATTTATGGTTTTTTTTCTATATGAGTTTTTTTGAAAAATAGAAAGATCTAGGAACTTATATAATATATTTTAATTGAAGAATCTTGGATTGAATCAATGGAGAAATTGTAATATTTTTTTCACAAGGTCATAAATTATATGTGTTATTTTGTCCATTAAATTTCACTTCCGTACCAAAATGACAAGGCCATATGAATAACATGATCCAATAATCCATATGAATAAAATTTCACAATACCTCATTATCAATGTTCATACTAATGGAAAATTAAATGAGAATCATTTATTACATGTATTTTTGTCACACGGTTTAACCATTCCATTTAGTAAGACTTTAGATAATTATGATTTGGAAACATCAATTTATCCACAAGTATTTCTAGAGAATGTTTTTTTATAACCACCACTATAGAAAATAACCACGAATAATCATTTTTTAGTGAATTTTTTGGAAAAATATTCCCTATTGATCTTATTGAGGGATGATTTACATTGAAAAATTCTCCATAGAACAAGTGTATAACCTAAAATAGCTTCTTCCACAACATGATATTCATTTTCAGATTCATTACATTCATGTTCATCATACAAAATTTCCAACATCATTCAACGGAGTTGGATTTTCCTTTTGTTTCTTCCATTGCCTTATCTTTCCTCTTATACAACATCATTTTTCCTTACAAATTCCTTACCAATAAAATAATATTTATTATAATAAATTCCCATATAAAATGATGTAACTCTATTATAGTTCATGAGTTCTATTGCCTTTGATATCCTTTTTTCATTTCAACTTTGACTGTGGACTTCTCGAAATAATATGAGGAATATAATGGTTATAACTCCACTAAATATTATATTTCTTCATTTATTCCACACCAAAACCATGAAATCACTTTTATATTTATTTTCAATATTATCAATTTTCATCAATAAAATATCAATATTCTCAATTTACAGTTCCAAGGATTTCTCTCCATATCACAATATATTAAAATAAAAAATAATCCGTTGAATATAATTCTCGAGTTGAAATAATATTCACAATGTTTTTCAACTTATCCCATGAGGGTATATTTTCTTGACCATCACATTCCCATTATATCATCATATTTCCCCTCCAAAGAGATGCATAATCATTAGATTAAAAAATTGATTCCTTGTATTCTTCTAAATAGGGTAACTATTAAATTCCAAATATCATTCTATTTTTTATATCTATTCTGGAAAATCAACTAGATTCGTACCCCCATAAAAATCTAGAATTACAATAATCAATTATTATTAAATATATTAATAATACCTTCTTATTTTTATATACACCTTTGAGTCTATGAAATCATATCCATTAGTTCAATCTTCATAAAATGGTTTCAGATTGAACATATTATATAGAGAAAGACAATGAGGATGTAATTAAAATGGTTGGGAATCATGTTGTTATGCTCTCAATAGATTATAATGTAGATTGATAATATTAGTAATTTAAAATTTTAGATTACTGTTGGATATTTCCCCTAGAGTATGAATAGTATAATATCATCTTTTGTGAGGCATAGAGGACAGGTTTTTTATGATGGATATTAGTAAGAAGATTATTGAAGAACATACAATTAAGTACCATAGCTCTGTTGCCAAGCTTATGTGTCTCTAGAAAAAAATCAATGGGGAAGAGATGTTGAATAACGAAATGTAGTCAATTGAATAATAATTAATGTAAATTACACATCCCATTATTTCCCCTAGATTAAATATTATATCACCAAAAATTGGAGGTGAACCACCAATTCATGGATAGTTGAAGAGGCATAAGCAGGAAAGTTTCACAACAAGATTAAAAAAAATTAGGATTCAAGTGTATCCATTAAAATTTTAGGAAAATAAATTATAAATGAAAAAATATTTTTTAACTAATTACCTGAATCTAATTATAGGGAATTGGTTAAGTCAACAGTCATATGAAAATACAAAAAACACATTTCCATGCTAATTAATGGACCCACTGTCTAATGTAGAGACATTACTTATTATTGATGATTTTATCTATGTTATACCCCCTCTTAAAGGTTATTCTTGGATCCCCATCCTTTTACGTGTGGATATGGTATTTTCGGTACCAAATAAGTATTTTTTGTCTAAAAAATATGTTGGATTATTAATAATGTAATCTAGTCCAACATGAATAAAAATTTTACTTAAAATTACTTTAAAACACCATATGTTTTATAATTGAGTTGAATTTGGTAAATACAACCCTTATTCCCCATAAAATATAAAACCACATCATTAAAATACCTTAAACCATCATACCCAAAAATCCATAAACCATCCTCTCCAAAAAAACCTTAATCATATATCCCCAAAACTCCAATCCCAAATCCTCAGGAAACCCTAAAACCTTATCCCCAATAAACCCTAAGCCCTCCACCCTAGAATGTGTAAAACCAAAGAACCGAAAAACCATAAACCCCGATCCCCATAAACCACTTGACACCCATCCCCAAAAAACAATAAATCTATATCCACAAAACAACCTAAGACAACATCCCCTAAAATAACCATAGACCCTTATCCTTAAAAAACCGAAAATTATTCCCCCAAAATTCCTAAAACCTCAACAAAAAATCCCTGAATCCTTAACTGCAATAAACATAAACCATTATCCCAAAAAACTAATTTACCCAAATCCCACAAAAACCCAAATCCCACATCCCTAAAAAACCCAAAACCCTCATCTCCAAAAAACACAAAACCATTATCCCAAAAAAAATAAACCCTCAAGCCCTAAATACACAAACCCTCAACCCAAAAAAACACTAAAACATCATAAAAAATAACACTATAACCTAATCCCCAAAAAACGTAAACCCCCAATTCAAAACACAAGACCCACAACCACAAAATACCCCAATTCCTCATATATAAAAAAACAAAACCCTTATCCCCAAACATAGAAAAACCCTCTACCCAAAAAAATCCATACAGCCTCTACCCCAAAAAACATAAAACACAAAAACAAAAGCCCAATTAACTTTAAACCATCACCCCTAAAAACCACTATACATTCATCCCCAAAAAATAGTAAATCCTAAGCCCTAAATACACTATTACATTATCCCCGACAAGTAGTGAACCATTATCCCCAAAAAACCCTAACGCATAGCCCCAAAAAACTGGAAACTGTCGTCCCAAAAACACAATAATCTCTTAGCCTAAAAAATCCTAAACACTCATATAAAAAACCTATCCCCTTATCCCCAAAATATCATAATCCATAACTCCAAAGAAGTGATAAACTCTCATCCCAAATAACCCAACAATTTCATCCCTACAATCCCCTAAAACATATACCCAAACAACTCAAACCCTAAACCCCCCTAAAAACATAAACCCTCGATAAAAAAAAATAAACACTCTACACAAAATAACCTGAAACCATAATACCAAAAAAATGTAGCTGGTTCCCAAAAAAAAACCTTCATCCCCCAATGCTATAACCCCTATCACCCATACACTAGACCATCAACCCACATAAAACCCTTAAACACCTATCCCCAAAAAAACCTAACCCCTAAACCCAAAAAAAAATCCTTAGTCCTTTAAACCGAAAACAATCATCCCGAAACTACTCAAAACCCTCTTCCAAATTATACTATAAACCCTTATTCCAATTAAAACAAAAACCTTAACGCCAAAATTCAATAAAACCTATTGCAAAACAACCTATACACAGATCTAAGAAAACCCTAAATGCTTGAGTATCCAAAATCACAAACCCCTATCCCCAAAAAATCCCTAAACCATTCACCCACAAAACCCCTCAACCCTCATCCCCAAATATCCATTAACCCCTAACAATAAAAACTCTATACAAATTCTCCAATATACTATAAACCCTTATCCCAAAAAACCCAAAACCCTAATATCAAAAAATTCCCAAACTCCCATCCCCAAAAACCCAAAAACCCTCATCCATAGAAAAAATGAAAACCATTTGTGAAAAAAACCCATAATACCTCATCCCCAAATCCCCTAAAACATCAGTAAGAAAAACCCATATTTCCTAGACCCAATGAACTCCAAAACCATAAGCTCAAAAAAACCTAAAATCATTAGCAAAAGAAAACCCTAAAACATCAGCAATAAAATACCCTAAACACTCATCCCTAATAAAACCTTAACCCTTATCCCTAAAAAACTCAATAACATCATCCTCAAAAACACTAAACCTGCATCCTGAAAAAACACTAATATCTTAACCGCATAAAAACTCAATCCCTTAGAAACAAATATCATTAAACCGACATTAAAAAATTACCCTAATCCCTCAACCATAAAAATACATAAACTATTAACCCCTAAAAAACCAATACCATCATCTATAAAATCCATAAAAACGAAACATAAAAAAACATAAACTCTTAGCCTCAAAAATCCATAATCCATCATCACTAAAAATAAAAAACCATCAGCCGCAAAACACTCTAAACACTCACCCCTAAAAATCATAAACCCTCATACCCAAGACCCCCTAAACTATTATCCACCATAAAAACCTAAACCCTCAATACCAAAGAACCCTAAACTGTTATCCCACAACAATAATAAACCCTCTAAATCAAAAAAACAATAATCGCCTATACCAAAATACCCCTAAACCATCAACCCAAAAAAATAAAATAACCATAGCCCCAAAAACCCCAAATCCATCATCACCATAAAACCTGATGGACATGGTGGCCAGAAACCCTAAACCCAAATGCACAAAAAATATAAAACCACCATACCCAAAAAAACATAAACTCAACGCACGAAAAACACCTAAACTCACAAATCAAGAAAAATATAATCCCTAATTAGAATATAATCTTCAACAATCATCCCCAAAAATCCCACAATCCCCCAATCCAAAAATCCATAAAACATAAGGCCTAGGAACCCATAATCACTCATCCCCAAAAACCAAAAACCATAAGCTGAAGAAATCCCATAAATATTCATTTGAAAAGAAATAAAACACACATCCCCAAAACAAAAAAACCTATACCCCAAAACACTATACCATCATCCCCAAAAAAACAGAAATACTAATACATAATAAAACATTAACCCTCAACCCTAAAAACCATAATCCCTAGACACTTTAACACTCTTTCCCAAAAAATGATAAATCCAGTGCCTAAAAAAGAATCTAAGCTCTTAGCTACTTAATCCCCAAAACCCTCAATCCAAAAAATCCCTAAATCCATAGCCAAGAACCCCTAATATCATAGCACCCAAAATCCAAAAACCTTATCCCAGAATAAAATGAAATACTAAACCCCAAAACCCCCAAAACCCTCATCACTGAAAACCCTAAACCACATCCCATTAAACCCATTAAAATTCTTCCCCCAAAACAGCAAATATATCTACCTCGATATCTACTAAACCATCAACCATAATTCTTAACCATCATCACCAAAAAACCCTATACCGTCATCCAGAAAAACAACTAAACGCTTATCCCAAAACCTCCAAAACCCTCTAGGTCAACAACCCATAAACCAAAATCCCCCAAAAATCATAAATGAAAAATCCCTAGAAAACCCAAAACCCTCAGCCCCCCAAAACAAATCCCTCGACACAAAAAAACCCTAAAACCTCATCCAAAAAAATCCATAAAAATATGACAAAAAAAACCTAAACCCTTATTCCCATAAAACCCAAACCCAAAACCATAGAAAAAAATAAATACACAGCCATTACAAATCATAAAACCTTTGTCTTAAAAAACCCAAACACGTCAACCACAAAAAACCCTAAACTCCTAGACCAAAAAATCCATAAACCCTCATCCCCAAAAATCTATAAAACCATACCTCAAGAAAAACCAAAATTCATCCTTAAAAAACAAATTCATTATCCCTAAAAAACCCCAAACCCTCATTCGCATAAAACACAAAATGCAAATCCCTAGAAAATCCCAAAACAAAATCCAATGAAAACTATAAACCCTCATCCCTGAAAAAAACTAAACCTAGAACCCCTCATAACACTAATCCCTCAACCCTAGAAATCCCCAAACCATCTTCCCAAGAATAACTTATACACTCTACCCCTGGAACCATAAATCCTATGTCATAGAAAAATATAAATGACCATCACAGTAAAACCCACAACCCACATCCCCAGAAATCCTGATGCCCTTAGACCTTGAAAACCCCATTCCAACAACCCCCAAAATCTATAAAATTACATCCTAGTAAGATGAAAAACAACCAGCATTAGAAAACCACCAATCCTCATCCATATAAAAATATTATCCCTAACACACACAAAAAAAAATAAACCCTCATCTCTAAAAACTATATTTTCATTGCACAGAAAACCACAAACCCATATCATAAAAAACCCAAAAATATTTAACCCTAGAAAAAAGAAAACCCTCAGCCCAAAAAACACTATACCATTTTCCCCAAAACATCATAAACCCACTGCCCTAGAAAAAGAATCCTCCACCAATGAAATCCATAAACCCACAACCCCAAAAAACCAAAACCATAATCCATGAAAACCCTAAACACTTCTAATAAGAAATCACCAATACCCCAACCCATGAAAACCCTAAAACCTATTTCCAAATAAAAAAAATCCTCTACCCTAAGAAACCCAAAACCCTCATTCTTAAGAAACCCAATACCCTCATCCACAAAAAACTCTAAAACCTCATGAAAAAATAGTAAACCACATCCCCGTACACCATTATCCCTCATTTCCAAACACCCTAAAATCCTTTCCCTAGAAAACCCTGAACCCATATCCCCTAATATCCCTAAATCCATAATCCTTGAAAACCATAATCCCCATACCAATAAAACCCAACATTAATTTCCTCATAAAATTATAAATCATCACTTACACAGAATCCTAATGCCTTGTCTATAAAAACCATTAATCCTCATCCCTATAAAACCCTAAAAACTCATACCGAAAAAACCCTAACTGATCATTCTTAAAAAAACCCTAAACCCCCAAATATAGATTATCTTAAGTCTTCATCCCAAAAAATACCAAAATTATCACCCTTATAAAACCACAAAACCACATCCCCATAATACCCTAAAAACTCTACCTTATAGAACCACAAACACTCATCCCTGTAAAACACTAAACCCTAATCCCCAGAAAACCCTAACCGATCAGTACAAAAAAACCTAATCCCCAATACATTCAAAACACTAAAACCTTATTCCCAATAAACACTAAATGATAATTCCAAATGAAAACATGAAACCCTATGCAAAAAAAACTAAATCCACATCCCCAAAAAACCTAAACCCTTTTCCCTGTAAAATCCAAAAAACTTATCCCCATAAAACAGTAATCTCATATCCATAACAATATAAATAATTAGAAAAAACCCCTAAAACCTATTCACCATAAAAATAAAATACCATAATCACCAAGATCCCTCTAAACACATAGCCTATAAAAACCCTAATCCATTAACCCCAAAACCCCAAAACCCACATCCCCAAAGAAACCTCAGCCCTAAAAATCCCTGATCCCATTAACCCCACATAACCTAGAACACTCTGTCCAAATAAATTCTAAACCCTTAACAACACATGATCTGAAGCCCTCAAACCCATAAAACCCTAACCCCAAGTCCCCATAAAACTTTATTCCTTGTACTGAAAAAACCATTTACTCTCATCCTCAAAAAATTCTAAATCTTCTTCCTTAAAACCCCCTAAAACCTCATCCCCAAAGACCCTAAATCCTCATACTGAAAAAACAATAAATGCTCTACCTGAAAATCCCATAATCACTCAGCCCCAAACGTCAATAATCACTCATTCAGAAAAACATGAAACACTTGACCCCAAAAAACCCCAAATCCTCGACACCAAAAACCATAATGACATAGCACCAATAAAACAGAAACCATCATCCAAAAAAACAATAATGCATAATCCTACAAAAACACAAAACCCTCTATCCCAAAAAAAAAATCCAAACCCTCATCCCAAAAAATTCATAGCCCCTATGTGAGACAAAAACCTAAACACTTTTCCCAATAAAACCTAACACCATATCCCCAAAACCCAAAACCTTCATCATAAAAAATCATAAACCATCATTACAAAAAAACCTAAACACATTGGCCAGAACAAAACCTAACCCTTTATCCCTAAAAAATACTAATCCCAAAAACCCAAAATACACTACACCCTATACCTCAAAAAATCATAAACCCCCTTCCCCAAAAATAACTGAACCATTTTCTGCTAAAACCTGTAATCCATCAGCACCAAGAAACCCTATATCCTAATCCCTAAAAAACACTAAACCTCCATCTATAAAAACCCTAAAACCTATTCCTCCATATCCTTTGAACACTCTTCCCCAAAAAACAATAAACCTGAATCCCCAAAAAACACAAAACCCTTAGTACCAAAAAATCCCAAAATCTCCATCCAAAAAATCCTTAAACCCTCATCTCAAAAAATTCCTAATCCATCACCCCCATGGATGTCTATGCTATTCAGTCTCAAAAAATCCTGAAAGCATATGACCCAAAAAAACAATAAACACTCGTAACAAAAAAATTTAAACCCTTGTCACTAAAAAAATCATAAACCCGTCATCCAATAAAACCTTAAACCCATGGACCCAAACAAAAATAAACATACATCCCCAATAAAAATTAACATCATAATCCAACAAACTCAAAACCCTCATCCCCATAAAATGTATAAACTCTCAGCCCAAAAAACTCCATAACCTCATCCCAAAAAAAACTACACTCCCAACCCAAAAACCCCAAAAAAAACATTCCCCAAAAATACCCAAACCCTCCCCCAAAAAACCATGAACCATCATCCCAAAAAAACGATAAGCCCTCTGAAACAAAAAACCCTAAACCATTATCCCCAAAAATACTAATCATTCCACTGAAAAATTTTCAAACCCCGATCCCTAAAAACCCCTAAACCATAATTACCAAAAAAACTCAAAACCCTCAGGCCCAAAAAAACTAAACCCCCCAAATATAATAACCATAAACTCTCATCTCCAAAATTTATTAAAACCGTATCCCCAACAAACCCTAAACCCTCAGCCTACAAAAAACAAAATGCCTCATACCTATAAAATTGTAAACTCTCATCCATAAAACCCTAAATTATAAACCGTCAATAACCCTAAACCATCATCACATAAAAAACATAAACAATCAAATCCAATAATACCTAATCCCCGATCCACAAAATAAATTATTCCTTAGGACCAAAATAACACTGAACCCTCATCCCCATAATATCCAAAACCCCCATTCCAAACAAACCCTAATTCCATAGCCCCAAAAATTGTATACCCCCATCCCTAAAAAACACTAAAACCTCTGCCCATAAAACATTAACCCCCCATATAAAATTAGACCATCCTTCCCAAAAAACCCTAAAACCTTACCCCCCTAATACCCCATACCCAGTCCCCTATAAAACCTAATCCGAGAGCCCAAGAAATTCTTAAATGATGAGGCCTAGAAAACCCCAAACCATCATTCCCAAACTAACTAAAACCCTCATTCCGAAAAACCCTAAATCATCATCCCCCAAAACCATTTTCCCATATCCCCAAAAAAACTCTACTCTCAGAACACAAAATCATGAAACCCATGATAAAAAAATACCCTAAACCCTCATCCCCAAAATCCAAATCCCTCCTCCAAATAAAACCCTAAAAATACATCCCAATAAATCATAAACCCTCATCCCCATATAAAACTATTTCCTCAACCATAAAAAAACCTATCCCTCAAGTGTAAAAAAATGAAACCCTTGGCCCCAAATTACTATAACTCATTGTCCCAAAAAAACCCAAAACCCAAAACCCCATAAAACTGAAAACCCTAATCCCCCAAAATTTGTCAACAGTCATAAAAAAAGAACTCAAAAATAGAAACCCAAAAAACCAAAAACCTCAGCCTAAAAAAATCCATTCCCTCAACCACTAAAAAACTATAAACACTCAATAAAAAATGATAACACCCTTCCCCAAACCCCCATACCCACAACCTAAAATAACATGAAACAATCTTCCCCCAAATACTTACACCCCAATCCCTAAAAATTCTTAATCATTACTACCAAAATAATCCGAAACAATTATCCCTAAAAACCTTAAACTCTCAACCCCAGAAAACATGATGCCCTCACCAACAAAAAAAACCTATAACCTCATCTCAAAAAAAACAGTAACCTCCATCCCCCAAAAAACCCTAAAACTCCTTTCGTAAAAAATCCTAATCCCTCACCCCCATAATACATGACCCTTGATCCGAAAAAACCCCAAAACACTCCACCCCAAAAAACCCAAATCCCCCAAACCTGTATCACCATAATCCCCCAACCTAAAAAAACCCAAACCCACATCCCTAGAAAAAAATAATTTATCATCCAACAATACCCCGACCCCACATCCCACAAAATTTCTAAACCCATAGCCCCATAAAACCCTGAACCGAAAACCCAAACAAACCTAACCCCTCTTCCCCAAAATCCCTAAAACCTCCAACCCAAAAAACCAAACCCCCTATGTGCAAGAAAACCCAAAACCATCCACCCAAAAATCCCTAAACGCATACCCTCCATAAAACCTAAACCCTCAATCCCAAATAACGACAACCCGTCATCCCAAAAAATTATAAAACCTCCACACCAAAAATCATAATACTACAGCCAAATATGACCCAAAACAAAAATCCACTATAACCCTAAAAAAGGAAATCCAATATTAAAAATAACCATTTCCACAAATAACCCTACAACCATATCTACAATAACCCTATACACTAATTTCCAAAATACAATAATCCTTAAACACAAAAATCAATAAAACCTAAGCCCCAAAAAATTCTGAACACTCATCCCCAAAAAAACCCAATCCTTAATCCCCAAAAAAATTTAAAAACTCCTCCCTAGAAAACGATAACTCCTCAAATCTAGAAAATCCAATACCCTTGTCCCTAGAAAACCTCTAACCATTTATCCCAAAAAAACCCAATACGCTCTTCCCACAAAATCCTAAATCCTCATCCCCCAAAAATCCTAATTTCTCTAAAAAATATAATAGACCAGAAACCAGAAAAACCCTAAAACATTGGCCAAAGAAAACAATAAAAAAATATCAATAATAATCTATAATACTATAAAACCAAATATACCAAATCCTATTGGTACAAAAAACCCTATACCCTCAGGATTTAAAAAACATTAAACCCAATACCCTAAAAACACTAAATCCTCGACAAAAAAAAACAAAACCCAATACCTCAAAAAAATGTAATTACGCTACTAAAACTCCAAAAAACCATTATCCAAAAAAATCATAAATCATGGAATGGAAATATCATAACCCCTCTGGCCCAATAAAATCCCAAAATCTTGGATTAAAAAAAATCCAAAATCCAAAATCCAAAATCCGCATCCCCAAAAAACACCATACATTGAACCCCAAAAACAAAAAGTCATCACCACAAAAAAACATATTCATCATAATGTCAATAAAAAAAATAGTATCACTAAAAAAACTAAACCATCTTCCCTAAAAAACCATTCACCCCTATCCTCAAGAAACACTAAATCCTCCACCCCCAAAAAACCTAAAACCTTCAGTTCAAAAAACAACCAACACCCTCATCCCTAAAAAATCATACATCAAATAACTAATAAAATTCAATCCCTATGTCCCAAAATAACATTAAAACCTTAGCTCAAGAAAACACTAATCTATATACCATAGGAAACCCTAAATTCCTAGCCTTAAAAACGACCCCACCCTCATCCCCTAAAAGACCAGAACCATTAAACCCAAAAAACACCCATCCCATAAAAAAACTATTCCCTCAGCCCCAAAAACCATAAACCCCCTGCCAAAAAAACCTTATGCACTCAGACCCAGAAGAAACCATTATCTCAGATCACAAAAAAAATTAATACTCATTCCCCCAAAACCCAAATCACATATCCCAAAAAACCTAGTTCCTCCTAAAAAATACACTAAACCCTAATCCCCATAAAACCCAAATCCCTATTCCCATGAAAACCACAATCCATTGGCCCTATAAAACCTCAACCATCATCCCAAAACCACCAAACACTCGTCACCAAAAACCACTAAACCCTCATCACTAAAAATACCCAAACCCTCAGCTCCAAGAAACCATAAAACATTTTCCCCAAAATACTTAAACATGATCCCCCAAACAAATTCAAACACATCCCATTAAACCCAATACCATTCCCCTAAAAACAATTATACCCTTTGAAACAAAAAACCTAACCCATTTACCCACAAAATCATAAACCCTCATCCCCAAAAAACCAAAGAACCTCATCCTCCAAAACCCCAAAACAATTATCCCTAAAATCTCTATACTATTGTAAAAAAAAACTAAAAAACCATCCACAGAAAACCCTAAACACACATTCTATGAAGACCCAAAATCTCAGCCCCCAAAACAAAAAAACCTTCATCCCTAATAAAACCTAAAACCTCAATCCTAAAAAATGATCACCCATCATCCCTAAAAAACC
Source organism: Viscum album (assembly GCA_963277665.1). Classification (NCBI taxonomy): domain Eukaryota; kingdom Viridiplantae; phylum Streptophyta; class Magnoliopsida; order Santalales; family Viscaceae; genus Viscum; species Viscum album. Next base: position 1,067,158,545 of record OY728121.1, on the reverse strand, counting down.
CTTAACCCTTATCCCCAAAAAATTCAACCCCCCCCCTCGAAAAAATATCACCAAAACCGTAGCTCAAAAAAACCTTAAACTATCAACGCTAAAAAATTAAAAAACACTCACCCCCAAAATACCCCAATTTAGATCCACAATAAAACCAGAACCATTGGAACCAACAAACAAAAACACCAATCCCAAAAACACTCAAAACACCCAGACACAAAACCCCCCAAACTCTCACACCCACACAACCCAAACACATAGAAATAGAAAACCCCAAACCCTGAACTCAACAATACCCAAACCCTTATCCTCAAAAAACACAAAAACCTCAATCCCAATAAACTGTCAAAACTCCTCCCCAAGAAACCATAAACCATAATCCCCAAAAAAACATAACCTTCAGCCCCTAAAAATTCCAACCCTTCACCCACAAAAAAACCGCAGACCATTATTTGAAAAAAAATCCTAAATGCAATTACCCAAAAATCCAAAACCATCTACCCCAAAAACCCACATACCTTACCCCCAAACAAACATAATCTATCAAAACCAACAGAAAAATATAGTCTCAACCAAAAATATGTAAACCCTAAACCGCAAAAACCAAAATCTTTTAGCATTGAAAAATGTTACACCCTAAACCCAGAAAAACCCTAAACCCTTTCCCACAAAAAACCCTATACCCTCAAAAAATAAAAACCCTATACTATCAGATAAAAAAAACCTAAACCCTTTTCCTCAAAAAACCATATTCCCTTAACCATAGAAAACCCCAGAACCCTCATTGATAAAAAAATTTCAACACTTAAGCCAAAAAAATCCACAACACTCATCCCTCAAAAACCATATCCTTTAGCCACAATAACCGTGTTCCATCTGCCCCAAAAAAATGTCATCCCTAAAAAATTCTAAATCCTCAGCCCCAAATTTCTCTAAACCATCATAGCCAAAACACTATTAATCATCTACCTAATAAAACCTAAAAACTTGTCCCAAAATTCCCTAAATCCTCTAAACCAAAAACCTCTAAACAGTCAACCCCAAAAAACCCTAATCTCCAAGCCGTAAAAACCAAAACCTATAACCCAGATAACTATAAACTATCATCCCCCTAAAAAACTCAACCCTCATACCTAAAAACCCTCTAATGTCACCACAGAATACCATCAGCACTCAGCCAAAATAACTATCATCCCACCTCCCAAAAAGGTCACAACCCTAATCCCATATATAATCTAAATCCTCAGACCAAAAAATCCTTATACCCTCATACATAAAAACAATAAATCATTATCCCAAAAAAACAATAACCCCCCATCCAGAAAAAACCCTAAACCATCATCCCCCAAAAATCCTCAACACTCATCCCCAAAAAACATACCACCCCTAGTAGCGATAAACCCAATACACACAATACCAAATAACCTTAAACCCTTAGGCCCAAAACCCCAAATCCATTAGCCCAAATAAACTATAAAAACTCTTCCGAAGAAAACCCTCAATATTCATCACCAAAAAACCCTCAACTATCATTCCAAAAATAACATCAAACCTCATACAAAATAATACCAAATCTTTATAACCAGACATACATAATCCCTCAACCCCATAACACCCAATACCCTCATCCCAAAAAACCCTACACCCTTAGCCTAAAAAAACCAAAATTCACATTCACTAAAAACCCTAAACCATCGTACTCAAAAAACACTACACCCTCACCCTATAAAACACTAAACCTAGAGCACTAGATTACCACAATCCCTCTTCCCCAAATAAGTCTATATCCTCATTCCCAAATACCCTAAACCATTATCCCCAAAAAACAGTAAACCCTTGTACACAAAAAAACATATACCCTCATCCCCAAAATAACCAAACCCATATTCCCCCAAAAAAACCAAGTACCTATACCCTAGAAAACTATAATCACCATACCCCAAAAAATGTTATACCATAAAAACCAAATAACCCAAGCCATCAGCTCCAAAAAACCCCAAACCCTCATCTGGAAAGACCCTCAGCCCTATGCAACAAAAAACCCTTTACCATAAACCCCAAAAAACATAAACACTTATCCCTAAAAACCACAAACCTTCATCCCCAAAGAACTATAAACCATCATCACCAAAATACCATAAATAATCATCCCAAAAAACCTATAACAATGGCCTCAAAGAAACCTAAACCCTCATAACTAGAAAAACACTAAACAATCATCCCAAAAAATAGAAATCTGTATGCAATAAAAAACCAAAACATATAATCAAAATAACCATAAACTGGCATTCCTAATAGAACCTCAAACCTCATCCCAAAAAAACCCCATGCATCTTCCCTAAAAACCCTTCAAAATACAACCCAATTAAATTTCAACCCCCATCCGAAAACAACCCTCAACCATCATCCCCAAAAAACTCTAAATCATCAGCACATAGAATAGTATACCCTTATTCATATAAAACCCTAAATCTTCATCCCTGAAAAATTATAAACCCTCAAACAAAATAAAACGCAATCCCTCAACCCCCCAAAACCCTCAACTATTTTCCCCAAAAACACATCGTCCATATACACTAAAAAACATATACAATCATCCCAAATAGCAGTAAACCCTCATGCCCAAAAATCTATAATCCATCAGTGCCAATAAAAACTCAAATCATTTTCATAAAAACCCATTGATCCTCAACACCATAAAAGTCCCTTAACAATCATAACACAAAAAAAATCAACCCTCAATCAAAAAATACCTAAACTTTACCAACACACAAACATAAAATCTTTACCCCAAAAAATATTACCTCATCGCGAAAAATACCCCAAACCCTCCACTTCAAAAAACATAAACCCTCTTCCACAAAAAACTATAAACCCTCATCTGCAAAAAACACTAATCCCTCAACCAAAAAAACCAATAAACCCATAGCCTAAAAAATACCTAAACCCTCTTCACCAAAACCCTAAATCCTTATCCAAAAAACACTAAACCCTAAACCTAAAAAACACTAAACCCTTATAGAAAAGTAACCAAAACCCTCATCCCCTAAAAAATAAACACTATGAAAAAACCAAGGATCTCATCCAAATAAATAACTATATACTCATCCTCATAAAACCCTAAAAAATCATCGTAGAAAACCCATAAACCCCAAAATATCCTCAACACTCAGCCCAAAAAAATATAAAACCATCCGTCCTAAAAAACCTAAAACCCTCAAGCGTAAAATACCCTATAAACTCTTCTCCATAAACCACTAAAACCTAAACACTAAAAATCCTAAACTCAATGTTTAGAAAACACTAAATCATCTACCCTAAATACACCTTAACCCTACACATATATAATTCTACCCCCATAGTAAAATAAAAGCATCAATCCTCCACAGAAAAAAAAACCAAAATCCATTATCCCAAAAAAAACACCCAACCCTATGCTCTACGAAACCCCTCAACCAACATAAAAATAACACTCAACTCATAGACTTGAAAATGGAATAACCCCCATGCCCCCAAAACTGTAATCCCGCATCCCCATAAATCCTAAACACTCATCCCCAAAATAACCATAACCAACAACACCAAAAAACACTAAAAATTCATTCCAATAATCCCTCAACCCTAAACTCCAAAAACCATCATCCCCAAAGAGAAATATATCCTTAACTCATTTAACCAAAAAACCATCAACCCTCATCCCCAAAATCCCTCAGTACATAGCCCCCCAAAAAACTATAATCCTTATCAACAAATATTGTCAACCATCCCCAAAAAAACTCAAATATTAGCCCAGAAAATAACTCAACTATCAACCCTAATAATACATCATCCTTCATCCTCAAACAACCCTCAAACATCCATAATTATATACTTATTCCCTTATCCCAAAAATCCTTCAATCCCCAACCCCAAAAAACCCCCTTCCTCAACCCCAAAATAAATAAACCCTCTATCCCCAAATACACATTGGACCCTCACCTTCCATAAAACAATATACCTTCATCGCCAAAAAACCATAAACCCAAATTCCCAAAAAACCATCAACACTCTACCCCAAAATTCACCCAACCCTAATCCACAAAATGAACCAAAACCATTAAAACTCAAAACAAAAAATGATAAATCTTTAGCCCCAAAAACCTGTCATCCCTCATCCTTGAGAAACCCTAATCTCTTATACACAACAAAACCATCTACCCTTATCCCTAAAAAACCGTCAACCCTAAGCCATAAAAAATCCTAAACAATCAACCCGAAAAAACCATAAACACTCATCCCTAAAATACTCACAATCCTCAACCCCAAAAAAACCCAAAACACTCATCCCCAAAAAAACCCAAACCCTCATGCCCAAAAAATCAATCCTCTTCCTGAAAAAAACCTCAAAAATCCGCAGAAAAAATAAAAAAAAATCAACCCCAAAAAACCATATCCTCTTAGAGACAAAAAACCACATCCATTATTCTTTTAATACCCTAAACCACCATTCCCAAAAAACAATCAACTAACATCCCCAAAAACCCCAAAACCCTCATCCCCAATAAATCATCCACAATCATCACCAAAAAACCCTAAACACTCAAAACAAAAAAACCTAAACCCGCACCCCAAAATAACCCTCAACCCTCACCCCCTAATAACTTTATACCCATATCCCTGAAAAAAATTGAATTATCATCCCCAAAAAACCCTCAATCCTCATCAATACAAAAAACAGATTACCCTCAACCCTAAAAAACCCTCAACCATCGTCCACAATAAAATTATTAACCCTCATGCAAAGAAATACTTAACCCTTATAAAAAAACAACTCATTCCTCACCTAAAAAAAACCCTTATCCCACAGCCCCCCAAAAAACCCAAAATCCTCATCCTCAAGAAAACCTCTACCCACATCCCTGTAAAAACATTAAAACATGGCCCCAAAAAATCCGTAAACCCTATTTAAAAAAAACCCTCAACTCTATGCCCCCAAAAAATTAAACCCAGGGCCCCAAAAATCCACAATCCCTTAATCACAAAAAGATCCCTCAATCCTCATCTTAAAAAAATCATAAATCCAGACCACTAAAAGCCATATACCCCTAGCCCTCTATGAAAACATAACCCTCAGCCCCAAAATAAACTAAAATCATATTCTAGTAATACTCACAACACTTATCCCAAAAAAACCCTACCCCTTAGTAATAAAATACCCTCAACACTCACCCCAATAAACCTACAACCTCTCCCAAAAAACACAAAAAACTCTTCCTCAAAAAACCACTATAACCTATTCCCTAAAAAACCATAAGCACTCAACCACAAAAAAAATCCCTCAACCTTCATTCCCAAAATAATCCGGTATCCACAACCCCAAAAGATCCTAAATCGTTAGCACAAAATACCATAAACCATCATTCTAATAAAACCCTAAAACCTCAATCCAAAACATTAATGAAACCCCCTACCCAAAAAATCCTTAACAATGAACACTATAAATAAGAACCAATATACTCCAAAAAACTGTGAAACATTTTCCCCATATAACCCTCCACCTTCAGCCTAAAAAACCTGCACCATCAGCCCCAAAATATCTAATCGTATAGCCCCCAAAAACACTAAACCCTCAAACCAAAGCCACTAAATCCCTCAACCTTCATCCCCATATAAATATCTTCCCAAAACCCCAAAAAACCCTAAAACCCCATCCATAAATAACCCTCAACCCCCATAACCAAAAAACCCTCAACCAAAATCCCCAACCTCCCTAAACCCTAATCCCACAAAAAAACTAAACCCTCCTCCCCAAAATACCAAAAACCCCAGGCACCCAAAAACCTTAATTTGTAAACCATAAGAAAAATAAAATCATATGTTCCAAATAACTATGATCAACCTATACTAATCAATCCTAAACCCCCAGGCCGAAAAATCTGTTATCCCATACCCCCAAAAACCGAGAACCATCTTCCCAAAAACACCATGAACAATCATCGCTAAAAAACCTTGAACCCTAATACACAAAAAATAATTAACTATCCTCTAAAAAACCCTAAAATTAGCGTTCCAAAAAAACCCAAATCATCAACCCCAAAAAACAATGAACCCTCAACCATAAAAAAACTAAAAACATCATCCCCACAAAACCATGAAATTTAGGCCCAAAAACCCCAGAACTCTTAACCCACCAAAAAACGTAAACCCCCATCACATTAAAAAATATAAACCCTTATACCTATAAAACCTCACAATATTTTCCATAAAAATCGTGAACCCTCATCCCTATAAAACCCAAAACCCTCTTCCTTCGAAAACCATAATCCCTTGGCCCCATAAAATACAAAACACAAATCTTGATAAACCCCTAAAACCTCATACCAAGAAAACCCAAAACCCATGGCCCCATAAAAACATAAATCATCATCCCAAAAACCCTAAACACTCATCCCTAGAAAACCACAAATCCCAATCCCTATAAAACCTTATACCCTCAGTCATAGAAAACCCTAAACACTAAACTCAACAAAAAATATAACTTTTCCCCTAGAAAACTATTATCCCTCATCCCTAGAAAATCGTAAACCCTTTTCCCTTGAAAAACCTAAACCCTCATACTAAAAAATACATAATCACTTAACCCTATAAAACACCAAAACATCCCACACAGAAAACCCTTTATCAACATCCCTAGATAAACCTATTCCCTTAGCCCCATAAGACTCTAAACCTTGATATCAATAACATCAAGAACCCCTAAAATACAAAGAACTGTAAAACGATATCACTAGAAAACCCAAAACCCTCAGCCCAAGAAAACCCTAAACCCTCATCCCCATGAAACCATAATCCCACATCCCCTAATAACCGTAAACCCATAGCACTATAAAATGACAAACCCACATCCCCTAAATACCCTATACCATTAGACTCAGAAAACCAAAAACCATATCCTTGAAAAACAAAAACTCACATCCCCATAAAACTACTAAACCAATACTCCCAAAAAATACTAAAATGTAGGACCCAAATAATCCATAACCCTCAACCCAAAAATATCATAAACACTCTACCCTTGAAAACCCTAAACCCTTAGACCTGGAAACCCTTAAACCCTAAACCCTAGAAAATCCTAAAAATTCATCCCAAAATCCATCAACCCACCAAACTATAAAACCATATAACCACATCCTATAAAACCCAAAATAACCATCCCTAATAATATAAAAACTCATCCCTATGAAATAATATTTTTGATCCCCATAAGACGACAAACACTCATCACTAGAATACCCTTAACTGTCATTGCTATACAAACTTAAACACTCATACCTAAAAAAACCTATACCCACATCCTCCATTAAACCCTAAACCCAAATCCCTATAATATTAAAACCCTCATCCTTTTAAAATCCTTAGCCCTCATCCCCTTAAATACCTAAACCATAATCTTTATGTATACCAAAAAACCCATCCTTATAAAAACCTTAAGGATTGGCCATAGAAACCCCCCAAATCCTTTTACCAGGAAAACACTTAACCCTCATCCACAGAAAATCATAAAACCTCATCCCAAAGAAACCATAAATTATCAGCCACCCCCCCCCCCCAAAAAAAACAAAAACCACTGTCTCATAAAACACTATACCGTTAGCATAAATAATCCTCAAATTCCCTTTCCATGGAAACCCTAAAAACTCATCCCAATGAAAAAATAAACCCTCAACCCCATGAAACCATTAACCCTTATCCACAAGAAACACAAAACTTCTAAAAATAAGAAACAGTAAAACCACAACCAAAAATTTATAAACCCTCATTCCCAAAAAACCCTAAAAAAAGATTCCTAGAAATTGGAAAAACAATCATACATTGAAAACCCTAAACCCTAAGACCCAAAAAACCCAAAAACATCATCCCCAAAAAAATTACTAAACCCCCATCACAAAAAAATCCAAACCCACATCCCATGAAAACCATAAAAACTATGCCCCCTAAAACCCTAAAATATAATCCCATAAAAACCATAATCCCACATCCCCTAAAATACCATAAACCTCCATTCATAAAATACACTAAACACTCATTCCCAACAAACCATAAAACCTGATCCCCAAAAACTATAACATCACAGCCCAAAAAACCCAAAATCTTTATACCAAAAAACACTAAACCCTCATCCCATAAATCATACTCCCTCACCAACTAAAAAAAACCTCAGAAAACCCCCTAAACCCTCATTCCCAACGCCCTAAACTCTCAACCACAAAATCACTAAACCCATAGTTCCTACAATCCATAAACCTCCAGAACATGAAAACCCATATACCGTCAACCCCCAAAACCCCAAAACACTAATCCCAAAAAATATATTCCTTCAGACCCAAAACACAAAAAACCCTCTACCCAAAAAATCCTAAACCCTCTACCGCAAAATCCAAAAAATACTCTTCCCAAAAACCTATAATATCACATATAAAAAACCAAAACCCACAACCCCAAAAAACATGACACACTCATCACCATAAATCCCAAAACCATTATCACCAAATATTTCTAAACTGTAATCTAAAAAAACTCCAAACGTTTATCCCTAATAACACCGATACCACCATCCCCAAAACCACTAGACAATAATTCCAAAAAACCCATAAACACTAAGGATAAAAAAATAGAAACCCTCAAATATTAAAACCAAAATTGATATCCTAAAAATCCATAAACCATTGGCCCAAAAATACCTTAAAACCTTATCCCAAAAGATCACCACATCCTCATCCCCAAAAATACATAAAATAACAGCACCAAAAAACCATAAACCATAACACCAAAAAAACATGAAACCCTCATCCATATAAATCAAAAAACCAACATCCACAGAAATGAAAATTATACACTTAATCATAACAAATCATAAACCCTCTTCACCAAAAAAATCATAGATCACAACCAAAATTGACATAAAACCTCATCCCAAATCCCCTAAAACTTCATCCACAATACCCAAGATGCTCAGGCCCTAAAAAACAATAAACTATCTGCCCCAGATAACCATAAACACTAAACCACAAACCCTGAGGACAATAAAACCCTAATCACTATCCCAAAAAGACTCTAAACCCTCATCACAAAAAACCCTAAAACCTTTTTCCCATTAAAACGTAAACATTTCCCCCTAAAATTCTAAACACTAAACCACCCATAACGCATAACCCTCAACCACCACCCTAAATCCTAAACCATCTTCCAGTAAATACCGTAAACCCTAAACCCCCAAAACCAAAAATTCATTAGCCACAATATAAACTAAACCCTTATCCGAAAAATTCCCAAAACCTTCATCCCAAATAAACCAGAAACCTTTACCCCAGAAAACCTAGACCCTTATCTTCTAAAAAACCCAACACCCATAGCCCCAAAAATATCATCAACATTGACCCCCTAGAAAACTAAACCCTCACCCCCAAAAAACCCTAAAACCACATCCCCAAAAAACCCTAAAACAACATCACAGGAAAACAACATACACTTTTACCAAATGAAGCCTCAACACTTATCCCAAAAAATCCCTCATCCACCAACCACAAAAATCTAATCCCTCAGCACAACAAAACCCTAAACCCACATACCCAAAAAAATGAATCCTTTACACCCATGAAAAACTAAATACTCATCCATAGAAAACCCTATACCCTCATCCCCAAAAAACACCAATCCCTCTACCCCACAAAACCGTAATCCCTTGACAAAAAAAAACCATAAAACCTCAATGGAAAAAACCAAAAACCCCATTCCCCAAAATAACCTCGACCCTAATCTGAAAGAAACATAAAATATCACCTAAAAACCCAAAATCCTCATCTCCAAAAAACAATAATCCCTCAGAACCAAAAACATACAAAACCCTCAACCCAAGAAAACAAGAATCCCTCATCCTCAAAAAACACTAAACTCTTAACACTAATAAAATAATAAAACTTCATCCCTAAATAACGGTAACCCCCATATGAAAAATGGGAAAACCCACATTAGTATAAACCCCTGAAACCTCATCCCAAAAAACTCCTAGATGATTTACCCTAAAAACCCATATACGTTAATCCACAAAAAATCACTATCCCAAATATTCCTCAACCATCATCCCGAAAACACCCATTACATCATCCCTAATAAATATTACACCCTCAACAACATTGGACTATAAACCATAAACCCTAATAAACACTAAAACCTCATCCCCCCCAAAAAACATAACAATCAGAACAAAATAATCTTGAATACTCATCCCCAATACTCTAAATTTATAGCTGAAAAAACCACTAAACACTCATCCCCAAAACAAAAAACCCATCAACCCCAAAACCCCTACGTCAATAGATTTGATAACCCATAAACCCTATGCCCCAAAAAACATAATATTTTATCCCAAGTTAATGATAAACACAAAAACCAAACAAACCCTAAAACAAAGTCAACAAATCCCATGAACACTAATTCACAAAACACAATAAACCATTCACCATAAAAACACTAAAAAATAATCCATAAACCCCATAAAACCTCATCCAGAAAACCACAAAAACATCAACCTCAAAAACCATTTAGCCCCTAGCCCTAGAAACTCATAAACACTTAGCCTCATAAATCAAAAAACCCTTATCCCAAAAAACAATAATCCCACTTATTCAAAAAAACCATATTCCCTCCAGGACAAGAAACTCTAAAACCATATTCCCAAATAAATAAAAATTCATAGCCTTAAATCCCCAAAAACTTCTTTAAAAAACATTAAACCCTTAGAAAAAAACCAATTCACTCATCCCCTAAAAAACATAAATCCTTAACCCCAAAAGCACTATGACTTCATCCCCAAATCCCCTAGACCCTCACCACGGAAACCCTCAAAACCAAAACCCCATGAAACCATAAAAATTCTTCCCCCAAAATCGTAAAACTCATTCCCAAAAATCCCTAAACTATCATAAAAAATAGTAAACCCTTTGAACAAAAAAGACAAAATAACATAATCCACAAAAAAACCATATACCTAGAACGGGAAAAATCCATAAACCCTCCTTACAAAAAATTAATGAACCCCCATCCCCAAAAGACAATAAACCCACAAAAACGTTTTTTCGAAAATTCAATACCCCAAAAAACACCTAAACACTCAGCCAAAAAAAACATAATCTCTCATCCCCAAAAGAACCTTAAACACTCCGCCCAAAAAATCCTAAACCCTGAATCCAAAAAAAACACAAAACACTCAACCCAAAAAACCCTAAACTTGTATCCCACGAAAACACTAAAACCACATCCCAAAAAAACCCTAAACCATCACAAAAAAACCCTGGAAACTCAATCCAAAAAAACCAACACCATTACACCCATGAAAAAATAAAAAATTATAGAAAAACCCTAAAACCACATATCCAAAATAATCCTAAACCCTTTTACCAAAAAAAATAAACCCTCATCCCTAGAAAATCCTTCCTCTTATCTCTAAAATCCATAAAACATGAACCCAAGAAAACAAAACCCCTCAACCCCTAAAAAACATTAACCATATTCCCCAAATAAAAACTCAACCATTTCCCCTAAAAAGTAGTCCCTAAACTCCAAAATACCCTAAACCCCTATCACCAAAAGACCAGAAATCCTCAACCCCAATATTTTGAAATAAATTTTAAAAAGTGCACTAAAAATCATCCCACGAAACTAAATACTTATCACCTAAAACCCAAGACCCTTATATGTAAAAAATCATAAATTCTAAGCCCTAAAAAACTCTCATTCTGTGAAAAACCAAAACTATTAACATAAAAAACCCAAAGAAGTCACCACAAAAACGCAATAAACCCTAATACCAAAAAAAATTCCAGCACTAAAAACACAAAACAATTATCATCCAAAACCCTTAATCCTCATCCAGAATACCCTAGATCCCCATCCACTAAAAACCCTAAATCATAATCCCCAAAAACAGTAATCGTTAAACCCAAAAAAAATCACTCAACCCTTCGCAAAAGAACCATTATATAAGAGTTCAAAAAATACCTTGAACCCTCATCCGTAAAAACTAAAAAACTAACCCCCAAAAAATCAAAATATCCATCCCAAAAAACCCTTAACACTCATATTAATAGACCATAAAACTTCATCCATAAAAAAACCTAACCCATCATCCCAAAAAAACACAAGACCCTCAATAAAAAACCTCAAAACCCTCAACCACAAAAAACCGTAAACCCACATCCATTAAATACAAAAACACTCATTCTCAAAATACTATAATCCCCAAACCCTCTACCAATATAACCATAAATACTCTACACAAGATAACCCTAAAACCTAAATTATAAAAAAATAAAATCCCTAGATAACACTAAATATTCATCCCCAGAAAAACCTAATGCCATAGCCTTATAAGTCCCTAATTACTCAAAAGTAGAAAACTCTAAAGACTCAGACCCAGAAACCACTAAAAACTAATACCCAGAGAATAATAGAGCAAGATCCCACAAAACCCCATAACACTTAGTCCTTGAAAACTTTCAACCCTTAGATCCAGTAAATCCTAATCCATCAACCCTTGAAAACCCAAAACCCTCAGCCCATAAAAAACCTAAACCCAAAAACCTAGAAATCTTTAACTCCTCATTACTAGAAATAACTAAATACCCTAACCAAAAAAAATCCTATTCCCAATTCCATATAAAACTCTAAACCCTAATCCCCTAAAAACCCTTTAAACTCATACCTATAAAACACTAATCCCTCATTCCAAGAAATCCCTAAACACTCTATCCTAGAAAAAAAACCCATATCTAGAAAACTCTAATCCCTCTTCTATTGACATCCCAAACCATCATTCCCAAAAACCCTAAACCCTCAGCCTTAAAATATAGTAGTCACTCATCACCAAAAAAACAAACATCATCACCCCAAAAAACCAAAAACCCTCCACCCATGAAAAACCTAATCACTTAGCCCAAAAATACCCTATATCCTATTCCCTAGAAATCCCTAAACCCTCATCCAAAAAAATTCCTAAACCCATTGCCTGATAATACACTCGACCATCTACACTAAAAATTTCAATACACTCATCCCCAGAAAATAAGAGACCCTTTGCCCCATAAAAACATAGTACCATAGCCCAAAATACCTAGACATTCATCTTCCCGAAATCATATATCCTCATCCCTGAAAATACCACCAACCCCATCCCCATGTTACGGTATAACCGGAGCCCTAGAAAACCATCTACCCTCAAACAAAGAAAACCCATAACCATCTACCTCACAAAACACTAAAACCTCATCCCTATAAAAAAATTATCTCTCATGCCAAGAAAACACTAAAACTTGATTCCTAGAAAAATTTCAACCATCATCCCCATTAAATTGTAAACCTTCATTTCTAGAAACACCTAAACTATAAAACATATATATCCCCATAACATCTACCCATGGAAACTCCTCACCCTCAGCCCCATAAAACCTTAAAACCTCTGCCCCATAATACATAAGACCATCTACCCTAGAAAATATTATACCATCATCCTTAGACAAACCATCTCCCTCAACCCCATAAAACCCTATACCCTCAACAAGATAAAACCTTAAACCAATAGCCATAAAAAACCCTAAAAGATCATCCGCATAAAACCCTAAACCCTCAGCATAAGAAACACTAGATGATCATCCCTATAAAACCCTAATCCTTCAACCGTAGAAAAACCCTTTCCCTCAACCCTAGAAAACCCAAAATCCATATACAAATAAAAACCAATAGACCCATCCCTCGTAAACTCTATATATTCATTCAAAGAAAACTCTAATCCATCATAAGAAGAAAACTCTAAAACGTGAGCCCTATAAAAATATAAATTTTCATTTGTAAAAAACCATAAACACTCATCCCCATTAAAAAAACCCTCACCCCAAAAAACCTAAACAATCATCCCTAGAAAACCATAAACCCTCATCCCATGAAAAACCTAAACCAAAATCCCAATAAAACCCAGAACACTCCACTATAGAAAACGTTAAACCTTCATCCCCTTAAATCACAATAGACTTATCCCTTGAAAACCATAAGCCATTACCCCATAAATCACTGGACCATAATCCCTAGAAAACCCAAATTCATCATCCTCGTAAAACCCTAAATACCCAACCCTTGAAAACCCTAAACCCTAAACCCCATAAAACCTCAAACAATCCGCCGCAGAAATAGTAGACCCTAATTCCCCTAAAAAACTAAAATGGAATCCCTAAAATTCCCTAAATCGTAAATTATAGAAAACACTAAACCATCATATATTGAAAACTATAAACTCTTATCCCATGGAAGAACCAAATAAATATCCTTGGAAAACACTAAACCATGATCCCCAAAAAACCCAAAACTCCCAACCGAATAAAAAATTAATGCCTCCATTATAGAGAACACCAATCCTTATACCCCCAAAATCCCTATTCCATATCCTCTCTAAAACATTAAACCCTTAGATATAAATATCATGAATCATAAACCCTAAAAAACAGTAAACCTTGAACCCATGGATTCCCTAAACACAAATCCCCATAAATCTCCAATTCCTCATCCATGGAAAACCACTAAACCCTCAGCCTCTGAAAGCCCAAAACCATCATACCTAGAAAACCCTAAACCCTCAGAACCACAAAAGCTTAAACGCCCAGCCTTAGAAAATATGACAACCATAATACCAAAAAAAACTAAACACTCATCCTAGGATTTCCCTAAAACCCAAGCCCTAAAAAATCCTATTCCCTGGTCCATGGAAATATCTAAACTGTTATCACCAGAAAACACTAAACCCTAATCCCCATGAATCCCCAAACCCCCATACATAGGGAACACAACATTATTATACCCTGGAAACCACAAACCCTTATCCCCATGCAACCCTTAACTGTTATCCCCAGGAAACCTAAAACTCTCATTCCATAGAAAGACAAAACCCTCAACCCTATAAAAACCTAAACCCCCCATCCCTTGAAATCCCTAAACCCTTAACCCTAGTGAAATCTCAACCCATAGCCCTATAAAACCCTATAAGATATTTACAAGAAAATATTAATCCCTCATCCAAGAAAACCTCTAACCATCATCTATAGAACACAAATAAAACCTCCACCACATTATCCCCTAATCCCTCTTTCCAAAAAAACAATAATCACTAAACATGATAAAAACAGATGGCCTCATCCATAAAAAAACCAATAACCCTCAACCATAGATAACTATAAACCCTCATCCATAGAAAAACCTAAACCCTCATCCTAATAAATCCTTAAACCCTATTCCCCAGATTCCCTAAATCGTTATCCCTAGAAAATATTAAACCCTCATCCCTAAAAATATCTAAACTGTCAATCCCAAAAAATCATTAAAAATCATTTCTAGAAAACACGTACACCCTAAACCTTTTTAATACATAAACCAACATACCATTAAACCCATAAAACTCCACCCCTATAAAATAATAGACCCCCGTCCAAGAAAAATGTAAACCCACAATCCCAGAATACCTTAAACCCCATGCACCAGAAAACCCTAAACCCTATTCCTCATAAAACCCTAAAACATCACCCTGAAAAAACCCTAAACCATCATCCCCATAAAACGCTAATATTATCATCCCATGAAACTCCAAAATACAAATATCCTAAAACTGAAAAATCATAATCTCTAAAAACTCCAAAACCCTAATCCCCATAAAAACCATAATCCCTCGTCCCAAAAAACTCTAAACCCAAAACCCCAAAAAAACCTAAACCTCCATCTACCAAAATCCCTAAACCATGAATACTGAAACTCCCAAACGCTAATACCCCAAGACTCCTAAACCTTCATCCCCCAAAAAAATGTTAATCCCTTATCTAAAAAAAACCCTAAACCATAAACAGGGAAAACTAGAAACCCTCAACCCCAATAAACCTATAACCATTATCCCCCAAAACCACAAAAACATCATCCCTTGAAAACCCAAATACCTCCTTCCAAAATAACAAAATACACTTATCCCTTGGAAAAAATAATGCCTAATCCCACCAAAACCCTAAACCATGATCCCATGTTGACACCAAACCCTCAATCATAGAAAAACATAGACCATTATCTCTAGTAAACCATAAATCCTAAAAACCCAGAAACCCTATTCCCTCATCCATAGGAACCAATTAGCCTTCATCCATAAGAAATCCAAAACCCCCAGTCCTAGGATTCCCCCAAACCTGAACCCTAGAAAACCAAAAACTCTATCCCCATAACCCCCTAATCCCTCATCCCCAAAAACTTCTAAACACATACTTCAAAAAACACAAAACCCTCATCCCCAGAAAACAAAAAAAATTGCGTCCCTAGAATACTCTAAAATCCCCATCCCCCAAAAACCCTTAATCATATACCCTATAAAACCCTATCCCTTCCTCACTAGAATACCCTAAAAAATCATCCCAATAAACACCTAAACCCTTAACCCCAATAGACTCTAACGGATCCGCAATAGAAAAACCTAAACACTCGTCCCACAAAAAGGCTATACCCTCATCCCAAGAAAATCCAAAACCCTCATCCTTAAAAAGTCATAAACTCTAATCCCTAAAAAACCATAAAACATAATCCATAGAAAATAGAAATTACTCATCCCCATAAAACTCTAAACCCATAATCCTTGATGTCCCTATCCTCCCATCCCTCCAAAATATTATACCCTAATCACCCTAAAACAGTAAACCATCATCCCATGAAAAACCTAATCCCTTATCTATATGAAATATTAAATGATATCCCTAGAAAATCCTAAACCATTAATCACAAAACACCCTAAACCTTCATCTGTTATAAAACTAATCCCTCATACTCCTAAAACCATATTCACTCTTACCCAAAAAACCAGAAACTATCATCCCCATAAAATCCAAAACCAACATCCCGAAAAACTCAACATCAAGTATATCTATGAAAATTAAAACCCTCTAACCAAAAACACCTAAACCCCATATCTCTCATCCCAGAAAAGGTGAAACCCAAATCCTAGAAAACCCCTAAACACTTCTAAAAAAACCTATACCACAATCCCCTAAAACAAATAAACCTATACCCTAATAAACCTAAAATCCTCATAAAGAAAAAACACTAAGACATCATCCTCAAATAACCCTACACAGTCATCTGCCAAAACCCTTAAAAAAATATCACCAAAATAACCATACCGATCATCCCTAAACAATCCTAAATCCTTATCTCCAAAAGAACCCCAAATCCTAATCCTTAAAAACCATAAAAATTTATCATCAAAAAACTGTAAACCAGTATCCCAAAAATCATAAAACACAAATCCCTGAAAACCCATAAAACCTTATCCCTAGAAACTCCTAAACCCTCAACCCCAAAACCCCATAAACACTGAGCTCCATAACTACGAAAAAATCATCCATAGAATCCCCCCAAACCCTCAACAACCTTGTATCCTAATCCATCATCCCCCAAAAACATTATACCCATATCACTGTATATCCTTAAACATATATCCACAAAAAAACCCTAAAATATCTACCTGAAAATCCCTTGAACCTCGTCCCAAAAAAAACACAAATCCATCATCATGAAAAACACTAAATCCTCAGCCCCCAAAATCACTGAAACCGAATCCCCAAACCCACAAAACCCCCATTCCAAACAAAATAATACTATTCACTCATTAAAAAATTTTATAATTTCAACCCCAAAAATCCCAAACCATCATCTAAAAAAACCCTAAAAACTTTTCCCCAAAACACCTTAATCCCACATCCATAAAAAACCATAATCTATCATTCTCAAAAACCTAAAAACCCTCCTCCCCCAAAACCACTAATACCCCATCCCATTCAACCCCTGCACCCTCAGTACCAAATAATCCTAAAACCACATCCCCAATAAACCGAAACCCTTATCCCTAATAAACCATAATCCATACTCCCCAAAACCCATAATCCATCATCCCCAAAACCCCTAAACCATCATCCCCAAAATTCCATAAACCCTAATCCACAAAAAACCCTAAGCCATCATCATTAAAAAAACATAATCCAAAATCCCTAAAAAACCTAATGCATCAACCGCAAAACCCCAAAAACTTTAGTTCGAATAAACCAAAAACCCCCCTGCCCTTCAAAAAACCTAAACCATTATCCCCAAAAAACCATGAACACGCATCGCTATTAAACACTGAACCCTCAACCAACAAAACCCTAATAATTCAACCCCAAAAAACATTAAAACCTCATACACAGAAATATTGCACCAATATCCACAACCACATTTCATATATAGCCGCAAAATATCATGAACCCTCATCCTCAAATGACCTCAAACCCTCATCACTAAAAATATTTTCACACTCAACCAAAAAATCCCTGAACCCTCATCTCTAAAAAACCAGGAACTGTTATCCCCGATAAACCCTTAACCCTATGCCTCATAAAACCATGAACCAACAACCCAAAAATATCCTCCACCCTCATACCAAAAAATAACCTAAAAACATTGAAATAAATACAATGATGAACACACACCCCTAAAAAATCCTCAAAAAATATCCTATAAATCCCTCATCCCTTACCCAAAAAAACCCCAATCCCCCGGCCTCAGAAAAATCTCAACCCTTAGCGTAAAAAAATAGAAATAAGATCCTACAAATAAAATCAAACCTAAACCCCAAAAATCCTCAAACCGTCATCACTAAAAATCACAAAAACATTATCCAATAAAATCTGTAAATGCTCAGAATTTTTTTAAACCCTTATTCCCATAAAACCCTACATCCCGAGCCCAATTATAAATAGAAATGTCATCCCCTAAAAACCGAATACCCTCAACATCCACCAACCATAAACCCTCATCTATGAAAAACAGTACACTCTCTACCCAAAAAATTAGTAATCTTATAGCCCCAAAAATCTAGAAACCCTCCACCCAAAAAATATCCATCATTCCAAAAAAATACCATTCCCACATCTCTAAATACCCCTAAACTCTTATTCCTAAACAACACTAAACCCTCTACCCCATGAAACCCAAAACCCTCATCCACTAAACCCATAAACCCTATTCAATTAAAAACCCAAAAACTAATCCCAAAAAAACTAATGAATCATCTTCAAAAAATAGTGAACCCACATCCCCCAAAAATAGTGAACCCTAAAATCGGGAAATACATAAACCCTTTGCACAAAAAACCACTAACATTCTTGGCCAAAAATGACAAAACCCCCAGCCCGCAAATAATTTTAATGTTTCAACCTCCGAATGTTCTTAGCCCACTATCTTAAAAACACTTAAACACTCATCCCTAGAAAACCATAAAATATTATCCCTAGAACACCAAAAACCATTATCCCTAGAAACACCTAATCCCTCAGTCTGAGGAAACCCCAGACATTCAGCCCTAGAAATCCCTATTCTAGAATTCCTGGATAACCCTAACCATCATACCAAAAAAACCAAATCCTCATCCACAGAAAACTATAAATTCCCCGATCAGGAAAAATCTAAACCTTTATATCCATAATATATTATCAATAATACTAAGAAAAACCTAAAAACTCATACCCAAAAATCCCTAAACCCGAATCACCAAATACCCTAAACCATCATCCCATGAAATCCCTGATACCTTAGCTAGAAAATACAATAAACCCACATCCCCATAAAAACATAATCCCCAATCCCTAGAAAAACATAAACCCTCACCTATAGAAATCCGTAAACCCTCATCCCCAAAATATCCTAAACCCTCATCTGAACAAAACCATAAACTCTCTCTCCAAGAAAACCCTACTCCTTCCGCCCCCGAAAACCATAAACCCTTATCCCTATAATACCTAAACTCTCATCAAATAAAAAACCTAAACCATACACCCTGTAAAATAATAATCCCTTAGTCCCATTAAAAAATAAATCCTTATCCCTTGAATGTCCTAAACCCATAGATCTAGGAAAACCAAACCCATATATCCTAGAAAACACAAAAACCTCAGCCCCACAAAATCCAAAATGCTTATCCCAAAAAATATTAACACCTAGAAGGAAAAAAACAAAAACCCCCATCCCCAAAAAATCATAAACCCTCATCAAATAATAACCCAAAACACATAGCGCCAAAACATCCCTGCGCCCTCACCCCAAAAATCCGTAAAATCTCAACCCTATATAAACCAATAACCCAATATCCACAATTCCGTAAACCATCATCCACAAATAAACAGATCTCTTTATCCCCAAAAAACCATAAACCCTTTTCCCCAAATAGTTGAAAAACTTATCTCCACTAAAAAATAAACCCTATGTCCTAAAATCCCTAAACCATCATCCCTCGAATACCCATAATCATCAACCCAAAAAAACCGTAATACCTCAGACCCAAAAAACTATAATCCCTTATCCAAAAATAATTCTAAACCATGAACCATAGAAAATAATAAACCCCTAGACCAAGAAAATCATAGGGCCTCTTCCATAGAAAAACAAAAACCCTCACCACCATAATTTCCTAAACTCGCATCCCTATAAAATAAAATCAACTTCAGTCCTAAAAAATCTAAAACCAAAAATAACCCCATAACATTATCCCCATAGACAAAAAAATCATACATCGTGAGCCCTAAAAGGACACATCCATTATCTAAAAAACATTAAACAATTATCCTCAAAACCCCTAAAACCTCATTGATAAAAACCCTCAAACACTAGCCGCAAAAAAACGTAATCCCATTTCCTGAAAAATCTGTAAACTCTTAGCCCCCAACAAACATAAATCCTCTCTCACAAAAAACCATAAATAATCATCCCAGATAATCCCTATACTCTATAACCAAATTAAAAATCTTCCCTTAGCCACAAAAAACAATCAACCAACATCCCCCAAAAAACCCTCATACCTTACCAAGAAAAAACCTGCAAACCCCATCCCTATAAAAACATCATCCCTCATAAAAAATCAACCCTAAATGCTAAACAACACCCAGCCAAATCATTAGAAAACAGTTAACATTAATCCATAAAACACCCCCAACTCCAATCCCCCAAAACTCCCCATATCTCACTCCAAAACCCACAAAACCGTGAGGCCCAAAAAAAACATAAACCCTTAGTCCCAGAAAACCAAAAACCCTCTACCCAAAAAACCCTTAACCATCATCTACCAAAAATAACTTATCCCACACCACCCAAAACACTAATCATTATTCCCCAAATATACTCAACCCTCATCCCAAAAAAAAATAAATCATCAATCACAAAAATCCCCAATCTTTTAGTCCAAAAAATATCTCAACACCTAGACCAAATAACCCACAGACTGCATCCCCCCAAAAAACCCCTCAATCCTTATTCACAACAAAGCACACACTCATCCAAAAAAATCACTCATCAAATAGACAAATAAATCTCAACACCATGCCTAAAATAAATTGGACCATTAATCCCCCAAAACACACAACCCTCATCCCAAAGAAAAAAACAAAACCCCATCTCCAAAAAAAATCTAAAACCTAATCCCCAAAAAACACAAAACCCAGAGCCCCAAAAAAAACAAATTCCCCGAAAAATCCTAAACCATCATCAAAAAAAATCCTCTGCCCATTTCCCTAAATAAACCAAAGCCATCGAATCCAAATAACAAAAAATCTCCACCCCAAATAAACCTAAAACCTAAAACTCAAAATTCCATAAATTGTTGACCCCTGAAAACTCTGAACCCTAATCACCATATATCTTAAACCCATATTCCAAGAAAAACCATTATATCATCCACAAAAACTGTTATACAGTCATCTACAATATTCCATAATCCATCATCCTTGTAATATTCTAATCCCCCATCCCAAAAAAACAATAAACCAAATTCCCAAAAAACAATAATATCTCATCCCCAAATAAATCCACATCCCTCAACCCTAAAAACTCTAAACCCTTATCCTCGAAAACACTAAACCATCAACCAAAAAAACACTAAACTATCAACCAAAAATACCATAATACTAAGACCCAAAATACAACAAACCCCCTTCCCCCAAAAAATTCAAACCCTCAGAGGTAAAAAAATCCTAACCCTTAATCCTCAAATAACCATATACATTTATCAATAATAAACATAATTCCCATCCCAAAAAAACCATAAACACTCATCCCAAAAAATCATAATCCGTCATCACCAAAATATTCTCAATCCTAAACTATAAGAGGCACTCAACCATCATCCCCAAAAAACCCTCAACCTTTGGCCAAAAAAATACCTCAACACTCATACACAAACAAAAACCTCAGCCTTTGACCTCATCAAACCAACAACATGCATCCTCTAAAACACCTCAACCCTAATCCCCCAAAATCAATCTTCACCCATACCCAAAAAAAACTCAACCATCAAAAAACCCCTTAATTATAAAATTTCATTAATCCTATTCCACAAAAATATAGGAAACCTCAATCCCAAAAAACCATAGATTCTCATCCTAAAAATCCCTAAATCATCATCCCCAAAAAACCCTCAACCCTCATCCCCTTAAAACCTCAACACTCAGGGGAATCAACCGGGGAATTACATAGTAGGATGAACTACCTATTGATCTTATCCCTCTTTATGAAAAAGATTGTAATAATATTCCTTACATCAGACTTATGTAGTTTCATTCTTTATTTTAATAAATTGTGTCTTGGTCTTTGACAGAGACACTACCTTCTAAAAAACCACACACTCAACTCTTACAACCCAAAAAAAATTAACCATCAGATCAAAGAATCCTCAACTATGAACCACAAATAAATCTCTATCATGAGACCAATATCCCAAAATTCTCATCACCAAAACCCATAAAATGTCATCCCAAAAAAATCCGAATTCATAATCTCTTATTAAACCTAAACCCTCAGTCGAATTAAACCTCTAAACCCGATCTCCATAAAACATTTATATTTCATCACTACGAATCACTATACCCTCATCCCCACAAAACCCTAAAACCTCATACTCAAAAATCCAAAAACAGTCATACCCATAGAACATTAAACTCATTCCCCCTTCCTAAAAAAACAGAAAACCACATCTCCAAAATACCATAAACCATCATCCACAAAATCGTAAACCCTCATCCCCAAATAATCCTAAAACCTCAATCCTGAAAAATCCTAAAGCCTTTGACCCAAAAAAACCTTCGATACCAACAAACCCTAATCATTCATCCCTGGTAAACCATAAACCCACATCTCCAAAAACCATATAAATTGTTGTCTAAAAAAACCTAACCTGATACCCAAATAAAAACAAATAACATTATGAAAAAACCTAATCCATGATCCCCAATACCCCTGAACCATCAACACCAGAATACCTAAACACTCATAATAAAACATAAACCCTCAGCCCCAAAAAACAGAACACACATAGCCACAAAAATCCATAAACCCGCAAACATAAAAACTAAAAAACCTCAACCAAAAAGACAATAAACCCTAAACCCTTGTCCCTATAAAACCATAAAGCCTTAACATTGGGAAACACTAAACCCACATTCTAGGATAACCCTAAAACCTTATCCACAAAATAACAAAATCCTTGTTCTCGAGAATAACCAAAACCCCCGTAAACCTAAATCCATAAACCATCACCCATAGTAAAACATAACTTCTCATTCTCACAAAACACTAAACCCTCATCCCAAATAAATCTTAAACTATCATCCCATGAAAATCCTAAACCATCATCCCTAGGAAATCCTGAATTCTCATCATTTGAAAAACAAAAACTCTCATCCCTCAACAACCATAAACCCGCATCTTTATAAAACACAAAAAACCATCATCTTGGTTAAACATAAAACCTCTCATTCCAAGAATACCCTAAATCCTCATCCCAATAAAACGATAAATCTTACACTATATAATCCCCAAAACCCTCATCCCATGAACCCGTGTAGAGACCCAAAGCTTGACGTACATGGACATTACATTACTTTAGCAGAATACTTAATACATATAAAAAATAGACACAAAAGGACCGTAATATTTTAGTGTCTTTGGAAACTTGGAACGTAATCTTCTAATCGTGGTGAAAGATCTCCAGCATCTCCCATAAAGATCTTCCCTTTTTTTCGTACCTAAAACCTTTCTTTATATCCTGGGGAAAAGAAAACATAAAAAGGATGAGCTCAAATGCTCAGTAAGGGTAAGCATGGATAAAATAAAACAAACCATACACATTTGATCTTAAAAACATGAACATAATGTTTAAACATCAAAATCTTGAGAAATGACACAAAACATGGAAGTACGTAAGGAATATATCATAAAGAAACATTAAGAATGATAAAATAGAATGGGAATAAAACATGTAATTGTGGAAACCATTAAGCACATGATATGATTTCCATAGTAGCGAAGACATTGCTGCCAAGACCATCTTAGTGGACAAATTCCCTTTCTGGATCGAGTTCACTCCTCATTCCAGTCTTGTATTACTGAACAAGTTTAACTTTCCGTTCCAGCCATGTCTACCTCATTAGATATAAATATTTAACCAATGCATTGGAGGAAGATATAGGTCCCACCCATCTCATAATAAAATCATTCTTACTTGTGCCACAAAATAAACATACATCATTCATAGTAACCCAATAAATAAAATGGGTTTCATAAACATCATCCCATAATCACATAATCCATATAAAAGAAATGGATATAATTTCATAATAAGAAAAGTGAAACCATGTAAATCATAGAGACTTTATACTTGAAACATACACATATGAAATAATGTCATCTCAGATGGAAAAAGGTTTTGATAAAACAATTGAAATGAATTCTTGAGGAAAATATCCTTTCTTCTTCAAAATCAATTTCTTTTCACAAAACATCATGATATTTTAAAAGAAATATATTCTGTTGAAAATAGTCATGAAATCTTTTTAGGAAGCATCATTAAAATTAGACTTTATAAAACTGTAAAAATCTGTTTATGCCGTATAAGTTAAAAAACATTCTTCTTGTACTTTTGTCGGGAAAGTTAAAAAAAGTAACTCGTAGGGTAAACAAAAGAATGATTCCTTCCATACCATGGGGTAAAATTCAAAATGGGTATAAAATGACTTTAAACATACATGAATACACTTTTATAAAACATGGACACATATGATATCAATAACCCCAGTAAATACTTACGAATAAGTAATCTCGGAATAAAATGAGATTGTGATATTTTCCCTTACCTTAGGTCTGATTTGCTTCGTAAGTGTCCGAACATCCTGTATAATGATTTAAATAATTTCATTGACTTATTCCAGAATCATACTCATTGTTATGATATCATATATGGTTCACTTATGACTTTATATTACCCGTTCTTTGGTAAATTCCATGTTATATAGCGTTTTGGGTAAAATCGTTTCATTTGTCGTCCGTGTTTTGACTTGTAATTATTCATATATTTACATAGATCATGATTACTTAATTCTGGAATATAAAACATGATTTATAGATAAAATATATTCAGAATATACATATATATAATAGATCAGTAAATGGAATGAAATACACCGTTCATGGAGACGGTAGGCCGTACGTATGCATGAACGCTGCTTTTGTTTCCTTATTGAGTTGAATGGAATTAAGTAGGCGACATACATATATACACATAAATCCAGTATCATTATTATGTCATATATTTCAGGATTACATATTATATATACTTTATAATCATTCATGAATGGTTAATGTGGAGAATGAATCTCATCGTGTCGTGGACATGGTAGTCCGTACATACGCACGAGCGATGATATCGTTCTCATGATCGTGGAATTGTATTGGAGTGTACGTATACTATTTCATAATAAATATCACTTTAAAATAATAATATATAGGTATTATTTACACCATTATACCCATCCAAGAAAGGTGGTGGTGGAAAATAGATTACACCACGGCGTGGAGACGGTATTCCGTACGTACGCACGCGCGGTGATTTCGTTTTCTGTAGGATGGATAGATGGTGAAATATGGTTGTTTAATACTTATAATAACATATCTGTATATGAGTGATACTGATTTTATTACTTCATAATTAAACAACCTAAGAATAATAAGTGGAAGAAGAAATAAAGTTGAATGAATCGGTAACAGACATTACCTCTTCTTTGAAGCGCCTCTTTGAGTCCTCCTCTTAGGGCACTAAAATTGGTCTTTGACGAAGAACAGGACCTCTATGATGTTTCTAGGGAAGTGGAGAATAGAATTTGGCAGGGGTTGGCCGAGCATTAAGGCTAAAAGTGGTGTGAGGAAGAAAGGGAGGAGGTGCCCTTTTATAGGGGAGGAGAGGGGCACCTTTGGTATAACTAAAAATATTATTTTATTATAAATCCAAATTCGGTTTTAAATAGCTCTAAATTGATTTATTTCGAAGCTAATGTGGGTATGGGTCGAAATAATCTCATCCAATAGAATTTAGACAAGTTTAGGTTCCTATTTTAACCTTATCATTTAGATTTATCATTAAGTTAGATAATTTTACTTTTACCGTGTCTTTTTGTGTTCCTAAACTATAAGGTTAATAAACTTACTATAAGAAGCCAAAAAAAAACCCAAGTTGTTTATTATTAATATATATAACCTTATCTAAGTCACTTGGGAGAACCTTATATTTTTAGGAATAAAATGACAATTAATAATATAATATTTGTTTTAAAAACTATTTTATGTCAATTTTGACACTATTTAGTAATTGATTTTTTCAGAAATCATAACAGACTGATTAGTTCGAAAAAAGTTAATTATATAAATACTAACATGTCATATTAACCAATAAAATTAGTATAATTCATAAAAAGTCTCAAATTACATTTATTTTGGTATTTATAACATCAATTATGTCAATATTTCATTAAAAAGATAATTACTGCATCATCTTTGTGTCATAAATAAATTAAATTATTTAAGTTCTAAAAATTACAAATAAAATACCATTATTTAGGAAATATTTTTATCTTTCTAATGAATATTTATAGTCGAATTTATCTTTTGTATATCCTTATATTAAAAATTATTTTCTTATTAAACTTGGATTTTAACTATTTTAACCCTTCTTTAAATAAATTAATAATAAATTTCCTAATCTAATCCAAGTGGGACTAAATGGTCATATTTTATTCCTAAGGCTGTTTTTGGTCGAATTACACTTATCCAATAGAATTAGGACATGTGTTAGGGTAATAAGAATATAATTTTTACCCTTAATTACCTTATTTACTTTTAACCGTGGTAAAAAAATTAAAAAGTTACTATTCACAAAAAATTATTTTAATCTCATTGAACCACATTTTACTTAATGACATCAACCGTGTCTCTCATATTTTTGAAATTCCACTCACAGAAGCGGTAAAATTATGTTTTATGAAAAATCAATTTTTTTAACTACCACTTAGTGGTTTCACTATTCATCAAAAAATGAAAGTTTCCAAAAAAATACCAAAAATTTGACCTAAGATATTTTTGATATTATGAACTGAAAATGATGTCTATTTTAACAAATT
Source organism: Viscum album (assembly GCA_963277665.1). Lineage (NCBI taxonomy): Eukaryota > Viridiplantae > Streptophyta > Magnoliopsida > Santalales > Viscaceae > Viscum > Viscum album. The sequence goes on along the minus strand of OY728121.1, from coordinate 1,067,130,982 downwards.
CTAAAAATTTCAGATGCATTACATAATTTAAAAATTAATTCACGTCGTCAAAACAAATAGCGTGTTCTTAAGAGATAATAACTATCAAAAGATTGACACTTGTTTATGTCTGGTTTAAATGTGAAATTACATCCAATTACCAACATTGTATTAAATTGTAAAAATATATTCTAAATGTACTTTAAAACAACTAAAATTAATAATTTATCACTATTAATTATTTCGATTAAAAAGGTTGTTTTTAATTAAAATTTAGTAATTTTCACTATTCATCAGAAAATGAAAGTTATCCGAAAAGTACCAAAATTTCACCCTAAGATAATTTCAGTATTCCGAATCCAAAAATGAAGCCCATTTTTAAAAATAAAATTTAATAAATTTCAAAAAGTGGTTATTACTATTCATAATGGCTAGTTTTAATAATATTTTAATAGCATATTGTTGTTTAGTGAAACTCGTTATTGTGTACTACACACGCTATCAAGGAAGGTTGTGATTGCGTGTAATGCAAGGCAAGTCAAGGATGCATGTTGTGCAAGCTCTTTTTGGTGTATCACACAACACAATACATTAATGAAATTAAAAAGAATATTTTTCACAAAATCTCGGGTTGTTACATTCTACCCCCCTTAAAATGAATTTCGCCCTTGAAATTCGTCGGGGGTTATAAATGGTTTACTCCTAGAAAGTTTCTTTAAGAGAAACCCAAATCATAAAAAGGAATACCAAAACCAATCTTTAAAAACAAAAGTATGAAACGTAACGGTTACCCAAATAAACTAATCACTGGGTTTCCACATAGATGAAAATATGGATATGGAAGAGAAATCTAACCATCATGTTCTGATTGAGAGTGGTAGAGAACATGGATATGGAAAAGCCAGCAATCACAAATCCATATATTTGTGATGATCTAAGGTACCATCTGATTCATTGGATATAATGGCACTAGGACAACATTTTTTGTTTTCAAGATCATTTCCCTATAGATGATGAACTAAAAGAAATACTTACATGATTTTGGTACAATCTCACTATTGTTCGTTAATTGAAAAAGTTCTACTTCACCCTTTAATGAAATGAAGTTGAATTTGTTATTTGTGATGTCTTAGAAGATCATGTGATAGAATTATGGGTCATTCCATCTGTCTCAAACAAAAGGTTATAAAAGTTATCAAAAATTCATAAATCCATCTATAGTGAGATTAATCATATATGGTTCCTAAAATGGACTTATACTTCATATATCATACTGATTAATATAATAAAACTAGTTTCTACTAAACATGGACTTCCTGTAGGCCAGTGGTAGGTGATAAAGGCCAGTCGCATTTCGGTTGTGGGTTTGATTCCCACATCCTTATCTGATGTGATGGGTTGTCGCCCGTCCTGCAGGTTGTCCTTTTTCTAAAACTACATTACTATAACATCCCATAAATAATATCAAAAAAAAAGTTCTATCCTTAAACAATACTAACTTATGTCCAACATAATCCATTCCAATCTTTAGGCTTATCTAAAATACTTCGTTCCAAGCTCATAGTATAATGATAATGATTACTTGAAATGTCATCAACCAAGCATGTGAATACCGTCATTTATCCCCCATATATCTTGTTGGTCACATTCCAATCATGTGAATACCTTAGTCATGTATTCTCTTGAAAAATGAAGAACCATTAAACCTTAGTGAAACATAAATGCTGTCAAAATTTAACTCTTTCCACATACCAAAATCCAAAAATTCTATATACTCAAACCATGATATAACCTTCTCCTTATATCACTAATGAGCTCATGAATACTATCAAACATTTAATTTTCTCCTTATCCCTTCATTATGCGCATATCATCTACATTCCAAAAATATCTGAATAACCTTTCATGGATCTGGTACCATTAATCATACACTTTTAAAACTCAAGGAAAGACAATAGTGTAACAATCCTTAGATGTCTCTTTATTCCATTGTACCATGAGATTACTTATACAACATTACACATGATAAACATGTAATCATTCCACTACATTCTTAAACCATTGACCGAGCTTCAACAATTCTTTCATCTCACATATCATTTTTAGTCTCTTCATCATCATCAACATAAATACTACCCATACGACCATACTGATTCTCTTCATGAGACTTTCCCTTAAGGCATTGGTTTGCATAATGCCCGTACATTCCACATTTAAAACATTTAACCACTGTTGATGTCGTAGCAATACATTATCCTCATCCCTGGTGTTAACTGAACCTTTTCCTTTGCACTTACTGGCATTGTGTCCTTCTTTTCCACACCCGAAGCATCTTCCAGTTCCTTTGAAACATTCTCCTTGATGCCTCTTCCCACATGATTTACATAGGGAAAATTGATCTTTCTTTCCTATATGATCATCATGAAACTCTATCTTTCTCTTATTAGCCGTGTCCGGAAACATACCAAAGTTCACTTTATTGATCATATTATGTGATTGCTGATTCGGCATAATAATGATTTTTGGAATTCCGAATCCCATTTAATTTTGTTGCTCATGAATAATATCATTGCATTGTCCATCATATCCTCCATTATCGTGAATCATCTTGTTTCTAGCCATTTTCTAAAACCCAAAAAGAATAGTGTGAGAGGAAAAAATCATAATAAAGGGGGAGTAAATTCAATATCTAACATCTTTGGTTTAATCTAATATCGTTACCATAGTTCGAGGACTATATCCTATACATATACTTATCCTTAGGGACATCCCTAGACATACCTTAGAAATATCTCTAGGGATCTCACTAACGTTTTCGCATCCTTGTTTCCAAAGGATGACTAAACTTCTCCTCTGATACCAACTGCAGAGACCCAAATCATGACGTACATGGACATTACATTAATTTAGAGGAATACTTAATAAATAACAAAAAGAGACACAGAAGGACCATAATAGTTTAGTGTCTTTGGAAACCTGGAACGTAATCTTCTAATCGTGGTGAACGATCTTCAACATCTCCCATAAAGATCTTCCCTTTTTTTCTTACCTAAAACCTTTCTTTATATATTGGGGAAAAGAAAACATAAAAAGGGTGAGCTCAAATTCTCAGTAAGGGTAAGCATTGATAAAAAAACATACCATATACATTTGAACTTAAAAACATGAACATAATGTTTAAACATCAAAATCTTGAGAAATTACACAAAACATGGAAGTACTTAAGTCATAGATCATAAAGAAACATTAAGAATGATAAAATAGAATGGGAATAAAACATTTAATTGTGGAAACCATTAAGCACATGATATAATTTCCATAGTAGCCAAGGCATTACTGCCAAGACCATCTTAGTGGACAAAGTCCCTCTCTGAATCGAGTTCACTCCTCGTTCCAGTCCTGTATTACTGAACCGGTTTAACTTGCCGTTCCAGCCATGTCTATCTCATGAGATATAAATCTTTACCCAATGTATTGGAGGGAGATATAGGTCCCAACCATCTCATAATGAAATTATTCTTACTTGTGCCACAAAATAAAAATACATCATTCATAGTAACCCAATAAATAAAATGGGTTTCATAAACATCATCTCATAATCACATAATCCATATAAAAGAAATGGATATCATTTCATAATAAGAAAAGTGAAACCAAGTAAATAATAGAGACTTTATACTTGAAACATACACATATGAAATAATGTCATCTTAGATGGAAAAAGGTTTTGGTAAAACACTTGAAATGAATTCTTGAGGAAAATATCCTTTCTTCTTCAAAATCAATTTATTTTCACAAAACGTCATGCTATTTTAAAAGAAAGAGATTTTGTCGAATATAGTCATGAATTCTTTTTAGGAAGCATCATGAAAATAAGTCTTTTAAAATTGTAAAAATATGTTTGTGCCGTATAAGTTAAAAATAAATTCTTCTTGTACTTTTGTCGGAAAAGTTAAAAAAAGTACCTCGTAGGGTAAACAAAAGAATGAATCCTTCCATACCGTGGGGTAAAAGTCAAAATGGGTATCAAAGGACTTTAAACATACATGAATAAACTTTTATAAAACATGGACATGGATTATAGCAATAACCCCAGCAAATACTTACGAATAAGTAATCTCTGATAAAAATGAGATTGTGATATTTTCCCTTACCTTAGGTATGATTTGCTTCGTAAGTGTCCGAACCTCCTGTATAATGATTTAAATAATGTCATTGACTTATTCCATAGTCATAATAATTGATATGATATCATATATGGTTCACTTATGACTTTATATTACCCATTCTCTTGTAAATTCCATGTTAAAGAGCGTTTTGGGTAAAATCGTTTCATTTGTCGTCTGTGTTTTGACTTGTAATTATTCATATAATTACATAGATCATGATTACTTAATTATATAATATAAAACATTATTTATATATAATATATATTCAGAATATACATATATATAATAGATCCGTAAATGGAATGAAATACACTGTTCATGGAGACGGTAGGCCGTACGTACGCATGAACGCTGTTTTCGTTTCCATATTGAGTTGAATGGAATTAAGTAGATGACATACATATATACGAATAAATCCAGTATCATTATTATGTCATATATTTCATGATTACTTATTATATATACTTTATATTCATTCATGAATGGTTAATGTGGAGAATGAATCTCATCGCATCGTGGAGACGGTAGTCCGTACGTACGCACGAGTGATGATATCATTCTCATGATCATGGAATTGTTTTGGAGTGTATGTATACTATTTCAGAATCAATATCACTTTACAATAATCATATATAGTAATTATGTACACCATTATACCCATCCAAGTAAGGTGGTGGTGGAAAATAGATTACACCACGGCATGGAGACGGTATTCCGTACGTACGCACGGGCGGTGATTTCATTTTCTGTAGGATGGATTGATGGTGAAATATGATTGTTTAATACTTTAATAACATATCATTATATGAGTGATACAGATTTTATTACTTCATAATGAAAAAACCTAAGAAAAAGAAGTGGAAGAAGAAAAAAAGTTGAAAGAATCGGTAACAGACATTACCTCTTCTTTGAAGCGCCTCTTTGAGTCCTCCTCTTAGGACACTAAAATTGGTCTTTGAAAAAGACCAGGACCTCTAGGATGTTCCTAGGGAAGTGGAGAATAGTATTTGGCCGGGTTTTTCTGAGAATGAAGGCTCAATGTGGTGTCAGGAAGATAGGGAGGAGGTGCCCTTTTATAAGGGAGGAGAGGGGCACCTTTGGTATAACTAAATATATTATTTTATTATAAAGCCAAATTCGGTTTTAAATAGCTCCAAATTGATTTATTTATAAGATAATGTGGGTATGTGTCGAAATCATATAATCCAATAAAATCTAGACAAGTTTAGGCTCCTATTTTAACCTTATCATTTAGATTTAACATTAAGTTAGATAATTTTACTTTTACCGTGTCTTTTTGTGTTCTTACACTATAAGGTTAATAAACTTACTATAAGAAGCCAAAATAACCCCAAGTTGTTTATTATTAATATATATAACCTTATCTAAGTCATCGGTCCGAACCTTACATTTTTAGGAATAATATAAAAATTAATAGTATAATATTTTTTTTAAACTATTTTTTGTAAATTTTGACACTATTTAGTAATTGATTTTTTTGAAAATCATAACAGACTTATTAGTTCGAAAAACGTTAATTATATCAATTATAACATGTCATATTAACCTAGAAAATTAGTGTAATTCATAAAAAGTCTAAAATTACATTTATTTGGGTATATATAACATCTATTATGTCAATATTTAATTAATAAAATAATTACTACATCATATTTGTGTCATAACTAAATTAAATTATATGATGTCTAAAAATTACAAATAAAATACCATTATTTAGTAAATCTTTTTATCTTTCTAATGAATATTTATAGTCGAATTTATCTTATTTATAACCCTATAGTAAAAATTATTTTCTTATTAAACTTTGATTTTATCTATTTTAACCCTTCTTTAAATAAATTAATAATAAATGTCCTAATCTAATCCATGTGGGCCTAAATGGTCATATTTTATTCCTAAGGTTTTTTTGGGTCGAATTACACTTATCCAATAGAATTAGGACTTGTGTTAGGGTGACAATAATATCATTTTTTCCCTTAATTACCGTATTTACTTTTAACTGTGGTAAAAAAAGTAAAAAGTTACTATTCACCAAAAATTATTTTCATCTTATTGAACCGAATTTTACTTACTGACATCAACCGTGTCTCTCGAGTTTTTGAAATTCCACTCACAGAAGCAGTAAAATTATGTTTTATGAAAAATTTAATTTTTTTAACTACTACTTAGTGGTTTCACTATTCATCAAAAAAATGAAAGTTTCCAGAAAAATACCAAAAATTCGGCCTAAGCTAAAATTGATATTATGAACTGAAAAATGATGTCTATTTTACCAAATTCAAAACATATCAGTTGCATTACTTAATTTAAAAATCAATTCCCATCGTCAAAATAAATAGCGTGTTCTTAAGAGATAATAACTATCAAAAGATTGACACTTGTTTATGCCTGGTTTAAATGTGAAATTGCATCCAATGACCAACATTGTATTAAATTGTAAAAATATACTCTAAATATACTTTAAAACCACTAAAATTAATAATTTATCACTATTAATTATTTCTATTAAAAAGGATGTTTTTAATTAAAATATAGTAATTTTCACTATTAATGAGAAAATGAAAGTTATCCGAAAATTACCAAAATTTCACCCTAAGCTAATTTCGATATTCCGAATCAAAAAATGAAGTCCATTTTTAAAAATAAAATATACAAAATTTCAAAAAGCGGTTATTACTATTCATAAAGGCTAGTTTTAATAATATTTTAATAGCTTATTGTTGTTTAGTGAAACTCGTTATTGCGTACTACACACGCTATCGAGGAAGGTCATGATTGCGTGTAATGAAAGGCAAGTCAAGGATGCATGTTGTGCAAGCTACTTTTGGTATAGCGTACAACACAAGACATTAATGAAATTAAAAAGAATATTTTTCATAAAATCTCGGGGTGTTACAACCCCCATACCCTCAACCCTAGAAAACAATAATATCTCAACCTCAAAAAACTCTAAACACGTAATCCTAGAAAACCATACTAACCCATCCCTCAAAAACAATAAATACTCATTCCTATAATACCCTGAACGATCATTCCAGAAAATAATAAACCCTTATCCCTAGAAAAAATGAAACTCTCATCCCTTAAAAAATCCCAAAACCCCATAAAACCTTAAACACTAAACCTTAGAAAACCCTAAATGAACTACCTCATAAAACTATGAACCCTCAAACCATGAAAACCCTAAACAATATACACCATAAAACCTTGAAATCATAGCCCCAGAAACTCCTAAATGCATATCTCCCCAAAAATCAAAACCCTCTACCATATAACTCATAAATTGATATCCTTAAATCAAAAAACCCTCATCCCAGAAATGGATAAACTCTTTTCCCCCAAAAAATCTTAAACCCTCAGACATAAAAACCCCTAAACCATCATGAAAAAAACCCTCATCCCCAAAAACACTAACCCTCATCTCCAGTAAATGGTAAACCCTCATCACCCAAAAACCCTAATAATTCATCTCCAAAAACCACAAAACCCAAAGGCCAAAAACACCCAAAACCCTCATCCGAAAAAACCTAAACACATATCCTCAAAAAACCCTAAAACATATTCCATAAAAACCCTAACACCATATCCCTAGAAAACCCTAAACAATCATCCACAAAAACCCTTAAAACTAACCCCAAAAAATCTCTCAACCCTCAACCACAAATCATTTACACCCCCATCTCTAAAACCCCATAAATTCGTTATTCCAATAATACCTAAACCCTTATCCCCCAAAATCCAAAACAAACACCATCACCAATGAATCTAAACCTTCACCCCCAAAAAAACTCCACTAAAATCAATAAATGTATTTAAAAAAATTCCACAATAATCTCAATGACCACTTCCCCACAATAACCTAAAACCTCAAACCCAACAATCACTAAACCCTTATTGATGAAAACCCCTAAAAACTCATCCCCAATCCCAAAAATTGAAAACATCCCCATTCATAAAAAATAATATATCCTCATCCCAAAAAATATATACAGAAAGACCCCAAAAAATTCTAAAAACTCATCCCCAAAAAACCCTAAAATCATAGCACTGAAAACCATAAACTGTTATACTAGAAAACCCTAAAACCCTTATTCAAATAAACCATAAACCCTCTTGCCAAAAAACCCATAAACCCTCATCCCCTAAACCCCAATACCTGTATCCCAAAAAACCCAAAACCCTCATCACTATAATATCCTAAAACCTCATAAAATAATAAAAATGAAACCTTTTCCACAAAAAATAAACCCCCATCCTTTAAAACCCCTAAACCCTCAGCCCAAAAAAAGATAAACCATCAACCATAATAATCCCTAAATGCTCAGCAACAAAAATACATAAACCCTTAACATGAAATCACCTTATCTCTCAGCACAAAAAATACTAGAAACCTTATCCAAAGAAAACCATGATCATTCATCCCCATAATAACCAGAAACTATATTAATTAGAAAGCCATGATTTATCAACCCCAAAAAACACTAAACTATTAACCCCAACAAACCCTAATCCCTCATTCCACAAAAACCATGAACACTCATGAAAACCAACTTGAACTTACATACCCAAAAACCATAAACCCACATCCCCAAAAAACCACGTACCCCATCTTCAATAGTATATGAACCCTTAGTGGAAGAAACCCTTGATCCTCAATCCTAAAAACCCCAAACCATGAGCCCCAAAAACCCTAAAAACTAATACAAAAAATACTGAGACTTCTTCCATTGAAAACGCATACCCTCAAGCCAAAAAAACAATGAACCCTCTACCCCAGAAACCATCACCCATAAAAACCATGAAATCTTAACCACAAAAAATGTTGAACCCGGATCCCCCAAAATCCCTCAACCCTCATAAAAAAACACACCCCTTAACCAAAAATTACCCTAATCAATGAGGCCCAAAAAGCGCTAAACCCTCATCCTAAATACCCGAAAGCCTCTTCTATAAACCCCCTCAAAAATCATCCCCCAAAAAAATTAAACTTGTATCCCATAAAACCCTAATAGTTCATCAATAAAAACCCATAAATTTTTAGAAAAAAATTTAAACCATCGACCAATGATAAGACTCATCACATCGCCCAAAAAAACCATAAACCCACATCCCCAAAAAACCCTAGACCCTTATCCCAAAAAAACCCTAAACACTCATAAAAAACCTAGACCTTGACACCCCCCCCCCAAAACCCTCAACCCAAATCAACCAGAACCCTTAAATCCTCTTACCCAGAAAACCATAGTCGCTTATCCTAAAAAAACAAAACCCCCCATTACCAAGAACCCATATACCATCCCCACCAAAAAAACCAAAACCCTACACCCCATGAAACCCTAAACCTCAGCCACCAAAACCTTAATCACAAATCCCCAAAAAATTGTAAAACTATATCAACCAAAACAATTGAACCCAAAACACCAAAAACTGTAAACCCTCAACCAAAAAAAAAACAAAACCCATAGTATAAAATTCGATAGTCCCTAAACCTCAAAAAACACTTAAAATATGACCCCCAAAATTCAAAATACTTATCCCAAGAAAACCCTATAACACAATATAAAAAAATGCATAACCATATTCACCAAAACCCTAATCTGTCAACCCCATAAAACCCTAAACCCTTATCCCTAAATCACACAGAACCCTCAGCCCCAAAAAAAACATAATCCCTCATCCTCAAAAACCCTATACCATAATCTCTAGGAAATTATGATCACTGAGACCTAGATAATCCAAAATCCTCACCCCAAAAAATCCTCAACCATTATCCATAGAAAACCATAGACTTCTAGACTTATAAACCCCTAAACACTCAAACCTAGAAAACCCTAAATATTCTACCTCATAAACCCTAAAACCTCATACCTTGAGAACACAAAACCCTCACCCCTAAAAAACTATAAACCCTCATACCCATAGAACACTATCCCTCGGGCCCAAAATCCACAATGCTCTGTGGACCACAAACCCCTAATACCTCTTCCCCAAAAAAATCCTAGACCTTGAGCTACGAAAAAAAATCCATGTCCCCAAAATCCCTTAACACTTAGCCCCAATACCATAGAACCCTCGTCCTTGAAAAACAATACATCCTCACCTCAATAAACAATAATAACCTCTCCCAAAAAAATTCATAAACCATAATATTCATAAACCATAATCCCTTTCCACAATATACAATAAACCATCATCCAAAAAATACCATAAACTCTCATTCCAGAAATACCTGAATCCTTCATCACAAAAAACTCCTAAACCCCATCCCAAAAACCCCCTAAATCCCCATCTCCAAAAAACCCTAAACCCTCATCCCCAAATAACATAATCCCTCATCCTTAAAAACCCCAAACAATTATCCCAAAAACCCCAAAACCCTAATCCATAAACACATTGGAACCCTCATCCCAAAAAACCTAATCTCTCATCCTCAAGAAACCATAAACCCCCATATCCAAAATTCCTTATACCCTCATCCCAAGAAAGCCATTATCTTCCTTCCCTATAATCCCGAAATACAAAAAAAACCTATATTATCATCCCCAAAAAATAATATATTGCCTTCCCCAAAAAACCATGAACCCCTTGAAACAAAAAACAGTAAACCTGAAAACCCCAAAAAACACTTTACCCACATCGAAAAAAACAATGAATCCACATACCTAAAAACTTTGTACCCTTATTACCAAAAAACCATAAACCCTCAGCCCCAAAAACCCCTGAACCCTCATCCCCAATAGTACCTGAACACTCAGCAATAGAAAACCACGATCCCTAAAAACAAATATTCCCTGAACCCTCAGGCTTATAAAACCGAAAATTCTTAGCCAAAAAATGCAGATCCCTCAACCAAAAATAACCATAAGTCATCATCCCAAAATAACCTAGAATCCTTATCCCGAAAAATAACTCATCATTTAACCATGAAAATAGTAAAACCTAATAGACCATAAATTCTAAACACTGAGCCCCAAAATTCCCTCAACCCTCTTCACCAAAAAACATTCAACCCTCAACCTGAAAAAATAATAATCAGTCAACCCTAGAAAACCATGAACCATCATCCCAAAAAACAATAAACCCTCGTCACAAAAAACCCCAAAAACCATAACACTCGTCCTAAAAAACATTAAACCTTCATCATGATAAAACTCTAAACCCTCATAAAAAACCGTAAACCCTAATCAACTTAATAACCCGAAACAGTTATCTTCAAAAACCCTAAACCCTATCTCCTAACAAACCCTAAAACCATATCCACAAAAACCTAAAACATCAATCTAATAATCCCAAAACCATTATCCCTCCAAAACCAAAACTCGTAGCCCCAAAATCCTTAAAACCTTATCCCCTAGAAATATTAATCCCTCATTCTCAAAAAACCAAAAACCACCATTACTAAGAAACTAAATACCATCATCCCCTCAAATCATAAAACACATAGCCCCACAAAACCTTAAACACAAACCACCAAAACCCTAAAACCTCATCCCCAAATATCCCTAATCACGTAGCCCAAAAAAACCCTAGAACTAAAATCACAACAAAACTCTAAACTAGAAACCCTAAAACCCTAAACACTAAACCCTAAAACCCGAAACCCTTAGAAAAAAATCCCTAAACCATTATACAGAAATCCATAAACCCTCAGCTGTTTGAAACTGCGATACCCTTAGTCTCATAAAGCTCTAAACCCAAAACACCATAAAATTATAAACTCTCATCAAAAATACCCTAGAATCTCTTCCCTAGAATATACTAAGTCCTTAACATGAGAACAACCAAAACCCTCATCCCTAGAAAAACCATAATCCCTCATCCCCATAAAAAACAATACTTTCATCACTAAAAAACCATAAACCCCAAGCCCTAGAAAACAATAACCAATAATCTATAAATATACTAAACTCCCATCCACAGAAAAGCATAAAATCCCATCTCCAGAAACCACGAAAGCCTCATCCCTAAAAACCCAAAATAAACAGCCTTAGAAAACACTAAACCATCATCCCTAGAGAACCCTTAACCTCCTCCTATGAATCCCTAAACCCTCATCCCTATAAAAATATAATCCCTTACCCCAAGATACACTAATCCCATTGACATAGAAAACCCTACAACACTCTCTATAGAAAAAAAAGAAAACCCTCATTAATAGAAATCACAAAATCCTTACTCCCATAAAATCATAAACCCTCAAACCTAGAAAAAAAACCCGAAACCCTCAATCATAGAAAACTAAAATCCTTCATCCCTGGAAAACTATAAACCCTCAGACCTATAATTCCATAATATATTTTTCCTATAAAATTATAAATCCAAAATCTATAAAAATATCAAACCCTTAAACATAGAAAAACTAATACCTCCACCCTGGAGAACCCTAAACCTATATATTTAGAATACCCTAATCCTTTTGTCGTAGAAAAAAAATAAACTCTCAAACACAAAAAATCCTAATCCCTTATCCCCATAAAACTATAAACCTGCTCACCCAGAAGACCCAAAACAGTCTTCCCCCAGACCCATAAACCTTCATCCAATAAAAAAACATTAAATTCATTACAAAAACCATAATTCCTACTCCCCACAAAGCCCTATACTCTAAACAATTGGAAACCCAAATACCAATGGCCCCAAAATTATACCCTCATCCCTAGGAAAATGTAACCGCTTAGCACGCAAAAACCCAAAACCCTCATCCCCAAAAAACAATAACCATTAGACCGACCACACCCTAAAACCAATGTCCTAGAAAAAAAAGTCCCTTATCCCAAAAGCATCTTAACTATCATCCCTAGAAAACCATAAAACTTAATCTACATAAAACCCTAAACCATAATCCTTAAAAAATACTTTACTCTCATCCCCAAAAAATGATAAACCCCCTTCCCCATAAAAACATAAATCCTCATCACTAGAAAACTCTGATCCCCCTTCCCTTGAAAATTTTAAACCCATATTCTGAGAATTCCAAAAACCCATAGGAGAAAAAAAAAACATTACCCTATAACCCTAAAGAATCAAAAACAATATACCATGATGAACATAAACCTTCATCACGAAAAACCCTAAACACTAAATCTAAAAAATCCATAAGCCCTCCTACCCCCCAAAAAACCTCATCCCTTAGCCCAAAAAACCATAAACCCTTATCCTGAAAATCCATAAACTCTCTGCCTTAATAAAACCTAAACACATAGTCCCTAAAAAACTCAAACCATAATTCCTAAAAAATCGTAAACCCATAATCAAAATAAACCTCCCTCTCATCCCCAATTACCGTAATCCATCATACCCAAAAATCCCATAACCATCTCCCCCAAAAACCCAATACCCACAACCTCTCAAAAAACCACCAAACATCATCCCCAAAAAAATACACAATCATTAAGCCAAAGAAACCTGCATCTCTCATCCCTAAATAACCTTCAATGTTCTACACAAAATAACCCACAACTATCATCCATCCAAAAACCCAAACCCTCATCCACAAAAACCACTAAACTGTCATAACCAAAATAACCCTAAACCCAAAACCCCCCAAAACCATAAACCATAATCCACAAAATCTTCTCAATCCTCATACTCAGAAAACCCTCATTAATCATCCCCAATAAAACCAAAACCCTCTACCCAAAAAAACCCTAAACCTAAATAAAAGAATAACTCTAAACCCTTGTCCACAAAAAACCATAACCCCACATCCCTAAAAACCACTCAACTATCAACCCAAAAAATCTCTCAACCATTCACCCCAAAAAACCCTAAACCCTCAGACCCCCAAAACCCTCAACCATCCACCCCAAAAAAATAATCAACAATTTTCATAAGAATTCAACAACCCTCAGCCACAAAAAACACTAAACCCATAGCCTTAAAAACAGTCAACACCCATTCCCAAAAATACAAAACCCCTCATCCCAAAAAACCACTAAACCCTCATTCCAATAACACTATAACCATATAAAACAAACCGTATACCCAAATCCCCAAAAAATAATAAACCCTAAACCCACTAAACACTAAACAAATATAAAAAATTCAATAACCGCAATCAACAAAAAAGAAAAAATCTTCATCCCAGAAATACCATAATCCAACATCACCAAAAAATTATAAAACCTCATCGACCAATAATTATAAACCCTAAGCCCCAACAAATAGTAAACCCTGAGCCAAAAAAACTCTAAACCCTCATTAAAAAAACCTAAAACATCCTCCCCAAAAAAATTAAACTCTCTTCCCCAAAATTTATAATCCCTCCAACCCTTAAAACCTTAAAATCCCATCCCAAAATTATCATAATACCTCATCCCTAAAAAACTATAAACCCACTGAGCCGAAAAAACCTAAACCCTCACCATATAGAACCATGGAACCTTATCCAAAAAAATCATAAACATCCTAAAAAAGAATTTTATCCCTCATGCACGAAAATCATGAAACCCATAGTGCTAAAACTCCTTAAACCATAAAACCAAACAAAAAATATACCCTCATATTTAAGTAAACATTACCAATCATCCCCCAAAAAATAAAAAAACCTCATCCCAAAAACCCTAGAACCCTCATAAAAATAAACTCAACCTTCTACACACAAAAAACACAACCTTGAACCCCATAAAAAATGTGAACCGTAAGCTATAAAACTATCACAACTATCACCCCCAAAAAACCCTCATCCCTCAGACCTAAAAACACACAACTATTATCCCTTAAAAAATATATACCCCAATCCAAAAAATCTATGACCCTCAGTCTATAAAAACCTCTCAACCCTCATCCCTAAAATATTATAACACCTAATAACCCTTCAACCCTCTGCAACAAAATCCATAATACCTCATACCCAAAAAATCCTCAACTCTAATCCCTAAAATCACAAAAACATCATCCCCAAAATACCCTCAACACCCATACCATAATAACCTTCAACACTCATTATTAAAAAACCCTAAAACTTTATCCCTAATAAACCCTCATATCTCAGCCTAAAAAAGAATCAAAATTTATCCTAAAAATAACCTCTACCATCTTCCAAAAAAATCCCTGAATTCTCTTCCACAAAATATACCTAAAACGACATATCCAAAAGACCATAATTTCTTAAACATAAAAAACCTAAATCATCGGTCCCATAAAACCGCTAAAAACAATCCCAAAAAGACCCTAAACCATCATCTCTAAGAAAACCTAAACCCTCAACCACATGAATCCCTAATCCCCCATCCTCAAAAAACCCTAAATCATCATCACCATAAAACCCTAACTTGTACACACACAAAAAATATATACAATCCAACACAAAACATTCTAACACCTCAGACCCTAAACCCTAAAACCCCAAAACTCATACAACTATAAACCCTTAGTCCCTAAAAAACCTAAACCCTTAGCAACCCAAACCCAAACACCCCCATAACCATCAATCCCTAAGCCATCGTACACTAATATATCTTAACCCGATTTCCCCAAAAATCCCTATATCCAAATCCCTATAAAACCATAAACCACCATTCCCAAAATATCTATATGATTAATTCTAATAAAACCAAAAATAGTGCACCCTAAAAAACAATAAACCCTCGTCCCCAAAAACCCTAAACCTCTACCCGAAAAAACCCCTAAACCTTCTGCCTCAAAAAACCCTAAACCATTATCCCCAAAAAATTGTATGTGCTCTTCCCAAAAAATACTAAACCCACAACCCCAGAAAACCCTTATCCCAGGATCCCAATAAACCTGAATCCCTCATCCCTAAAAATACATGAAATGTCATTACTAAAAATATCTAATCCCTCAGATTAAAACTCGTTATACCCCCATCCCCCCAAACATATAATCAGACCCCAGCAATAAACCATAAACCATACATCCCAAAAAAAACATAACACTCCTAAAAAAAATCAAAACCCATATCCCAAGAACACTGTAATCCCACATCGCCAATGAATATAAATCCTGATCCATAAAAACCCCAAAACCCCAAAACCTCATCCCCAAAACCCATCAAACCTCAACCCCAAAAATTCCAAAATCAAAATCAACAAAAAACCCTAATCCATCATCACAATAGAAACCCTAAATGATCATTCTAAAAAAATATAAAAACCTTATCCTAAAAGAACAACCATCATCCCCAAAAAAACACCTCAGTAATTATTCCCAAAAAAACCATCAACCCTCATCCCATGAAAACCATCATCCAAGTTTCCCCCTAATACCTTAAACTAATGTCCCAAACACACACAATCCTCAGCCAAAAAACTTCCAAAACTCAACTCCAAAACATCCTCAACCCATAGCCCCAAAAAACTCCTAACAATTATCACTAAATAACCATCAACCGTCGTTCTAAAAATCATAAAACCTCTGAAAAAAAACCAGAAAAAAAATTTCCCCAGAAACCCATCAAACCTCAACTCTAGAAAACCAAGTATCATCTACCCAAATAACACAAAACCCTCATCAAAAAAATAAACACCAAACCCAATGAACTCATTAACCCTCATTCCTGAAAACCCATTAACCCTCATCTCCAATAAAACAATCATTACTCATCCCTAAAAACTCCTAAACTCTAATCCTAAAAAAACCTAAATAGTTTGCCCCAAAAAACCCTCAACCCTCATCCCCAAAAAACACTCAATGCTCAACCGAAAAAATACCTAAACCCTCATCGCCCAAAAAACCCCAAACAAAAATTCCTAAAATATACTAAACTATCATCCCCAAAAAATCATAAATAATCAGCCCCTTAAATATCTAAAAACTCATTCAAAAAAAACTCAATCCTCAGCCTCAAGAAACCCCCAACCTTAAGCTCCCCAAAACCCTATAACCTAATCCAAAAATAACACTCATCCATTTCCCCCCAAAAAATATTCAATCCACATACCCAAATATCCCCCAATCATCAACCCTCAACCCAAAAAACACTCATCTCTTATCCCCAAACCACTACTCCCCCATCCCCAAAAAACACGAAATCAATAAAAACCCTTATAAACAAAACCCCAAAAAAACACTAATACCAATGACCAAAAAATCATTAAACCCTCAACAACAAAAAAACATTGAACCCTCAACCCCAAGAATCCCTCAACCATCAGTTCCAAGATACACCGTACCATCATCCCCCAAAAAATCTAGCTATTTCAACAACAAAAACCCTAAACCCTCATTTAAAAAATCCCATGTTCCTCTACCCAAAAAATCATCAACCCACATCCTCAAAACCATCAACCATTAGACTCTATGATCCTTAAACCCACAACTCCATAGATCCCTAATCCAAAGTCCCCCAAAAAATCCAAAACCATCATCCACAAATATCCCGAAGCCCTCATTCCAACAAATATATAAACATTCATTCAAATAAATTCATAGACCCTAAACCTAAAAGATTCCTAAAACATAAGATCCAAAAAAAACTTAACCCTTATCCGAAAAATTTTAAACCATAATCCCATAATACACATATTAAATTAGTCCCAAAAATCAATAAGCCCTCCTCCCCAAAAAAACCCAAGACCTTAATCCCCAAGAATTCTGAAACCATCAGCACCATAAAATCTTAAACCCTCATTCCGAAAATCACTAAACCCTATACACCAAAAAAACCCAAACCATTGGTCCCAACAAAACCCTAGACCCTAATATGACCAAAACCAGAAACCCCTATCCAATAAACAGAAAACTCACATTCCAAAAATGCTAACACCCTCAACCCCAAAAAACACTAAACCCATGGCCCCAAAAAAAAATCTCTGCCCCCAAAACAAGTAAAATACGATCCCTAGAAAACCAAAATCCCATCTCCCAAAAAAACTGTAATCCCTCTCTTTAGAAAACCATAATCCCGAAACCCAAAAAACCCTAAACCCTCATCCCAAAAAACCTTATACCCTAATCCAAAAAAACCATCATCCCTCATCCCTCGACCCCAAAACCCAAAACCCTCATCCCAAAAGAACCTAAACCCTCAACCACAAGCCCCTCAACCCTCATCCCCAAATAGCTCACAAACCTGAGCCCTAAATTACCCTCAAATTACATCCCCAATGAATCCTCAACTCAAAAAAAACCTCAAACCATAACTCCCAAAAAACCTCAACCCACAAACACAAGAAACCCTAAACCCCCATACCTGAAATACCCTCAACCCATAGTCCTAAATAATCCCAATGCCCTAAACCAAAAAAATCCATAAACCCTCATCCTTAAGATACCCTAAACCCTAATACATAATAAAAAATAAACGCTCTTCCTCAATGAAACACTAAAACCAAAGCCCAAAAAATAACTCACCCCTCTTTCCCAATAAAATCCATCAAACCCTTGCCCAAAAAACAATAAATCCTCCCACCCAAAAAATCATAATCCCTCATCCCAAAAATACTGAAACCCATTAGCCAAAAAAATCATCATCCCTAAAAAACCCTCAATAGTCATCCCTAGAAAACTGTTTCCCCGCTTCCCCAAAAAACCCTCAGCCCACCTACCCTAAAAAACCTCATCACTAAGCCTCAAAATACCCAAAACCCTAAAACCCCTAAAACTCGTGTCCCTCAATTTCTTGATACACTAAAACCAAATCCCTAAAAACCCTTATCCCAAAACCCCAAAAAAGAAAACCATCAACCTAAATATAAGAAAAATCCTATTCCAAAAAATGCACTAAACCCTCAACCCCCAAAAATACTAATCCCTCACCCCCCCCCCAAATCTGATCCATGATCACCAAAAAAATTTAATCCCTCAGCACTAGAAAAATATAATCCCACATCTCTAGAAAATCATAAATTCTCATCCCCAATAAACCATAATTCCTGATCCAAGAAAATACCAAATCTCTCAACCCCAAAAATCTCTAAACCCTATTCACCATGAAACAATAAAGACTAAGACCCCAAAAAAACACTAAACACTCAGTCCCAGGAAATCAGAAAAACCATTCCCCTAAAAACACACAACAGTCAAAAAAATACCCTAAATCATAAACCCCAATAACCATCAAACCCACTATACCAAAAATTCCAAAACCCTCAACCAAAAAAATACTAAACCCTTAGCTCCAAAAAAATTATAAACCCTCACATTTAAATAAACATAAACCATGACCACCATAAAATATAAACCCTCTCCACCAAAAATATTCATTCACTCATACCTAATACCCGCTAAAACCTCATCCCCAAAAAACGGTCAACCCCAAAATTTCCTCAAACCTATGCTCAAAAATACCCCCAAACATCAACCCCAAATTGAACATAACCCTTCCCCCCAAGAAACATATCTCTCATCCCCAAAAAAACAATGACCATCCCCAAAAAACACAGAGCACACCATCCCAATAATTCCAAAACACTTAGATGCAAAAACACACTAAACCCTATTCCCCAATAAACCATTAACCCTGATTTCAAAAAAATAATCAATGCTCGTCTCCAAAAAAAACCACAACCCTCAAAACTGGAAAACCCCCAATCATCAGACCCAAACACCCTCAACCCTCTTCAAAAAGACCCTCAAACCCCCACCATAAAATACCTCAATACTCTTCCCCACTAAATAGTAAACTCTTTACCCAAACAGTCCCTCAACCATTGGAATAAAAAAAAACAGAACCTTATACAAAAAATAACCATAAACCCCTAGAACAAAATATCCACAGACTGAAACATCAAAAATCCCGCAACCCTCGTCCCCAAATAATACTCAACCCTCAACGTTAATCATAAAAAACCTTCAATTCGCTTCCCCAAAAACCCTCAACCTATATCCCTAAAAATATCTCAACCGTCATTCTGAATAAAACCTCAATACTCATCCATAAAAAACCTCAACCATTATCCATAAAAAAATTATTCAACACTAAGCTCCAAAAGAAATCCAATCACCATCTTCAGAAAATCCTCAACCCCTATCCCCAAAACCAATGAACTCTCATCCCCAACAAAACCACTACCCTTAGCTCCAAAAATACATCAAACATAATCCAAAAAAACACTAAACACTCATCCCACAAAAACCCAACCCCCATTACCTTGAATAAAACAACCCTTAGCCCCGAAAAACCTTAAACCTTTAGCCCCAAAAAACGAAAACCCTCATAAACATATAACTGTGGACCCCCAGAAACAAAAAATCACCAACCCTTGTCTCAAAAAACCCCCCAAACTGTGGCCCTAATATAACATCAACCCTAAATACAAATAGAAACCTAAAACCTAACCCCAAATAAACACTCAACACATACCCCAAAAAAAACTTAAAACCATAGCCCATGTAACCATCGAACCTAACTAAAAAATCCATAAACCGTTATTTCCCCAAAAAAACCTCAACTCAAAGCCTAAGATACACCCTATTACATATCCCCAACCCAGAACTGTCATCCTCCAAACAATCATCATTCATATCCATGAAAACCCCATCCACCATCCCTAAAACCCTCAACCCTCAGCACTACAAAAAAAACCCTCCCCCGGAACCAAAAACTGTAAACCCATATCACCATAAAACAATAATCTCTTAGGCCTAAATGAAATTCAAACGTCATCATAAAAAAACATCTACCCTCAGCCCCAAAATGAACCTATTCCCTCATCTCAAAAAACAGTCTACCCTCATTTCTAATAGCACCTCAACCCTCATCTTGAAAAAAACCTAATCCATAAGTCCGTGAAAACAGAACCCGTGGACCCAAAGACCCTCCAACCAAATCCTTAAAAACCTAAACCTTAGACTAAAAAATAAAATCAACTCTCTCCCAAAAAAACATAAATACTATGCCCAAAAAATAACTTTATGGTTAAAAACCCTAAACACATGGCCGGAAAAACACATTATCCCTCAGTTCTAAAAAACCCTCTGCACTGAGCTCCATAAATCCCCAAACCCTAAACTACATAAATAAATACTAAATTATCGACCACAATGAACACTAAACATTTATGAGAATAATATAGATAACCATTATCCCAATAACCCTCAATCGCCAGAATGAAAACTAAACCTTATGTCACAAAATTAAACTCAAAAATTAGCCCCAAAAAATAGTAAACCCTCATGCCTAAAAACCCTCAATCCTCTTTCCCAAAATATTCTTAACTCCCAACCCTAAAAAACCAAAAATCCATTCCCCAAAAATACCCTCAATGTTTATCCCAAAAAAACCCAAAACCCTCTACCCCGAAAATCAACTACCCTATCATCAAAAAACACTAAACCCTCAGCAAAAAAACCCTCAACCATAATACCAAATCACCCCAAAAAACTGCCATCCCTCATCCCCTCATCCTTAGAAACACTCAACCTCCATCCCCAAAAAACAAGCAACACTAATCTATAATGAAACCACAACCATAATATACAAAAAAACAATAAAAAATAATCAATAAAATACCCAAAACCACCATACTAAAAAAATCAAACCATATCCACAAAAAAACCATCAAACATTAGGCCCAAAAAACAATTTACCCTCAACTTCAAAAAACACTGAACAATAATCCCCAAAAAAACTAAACCCTTGGCCCCGAAAAGGGGTAAAACCATATGCATAAAAAACCATAAACCACATTCCCCAAAAAACCCTAAACCCTCATCACAAAAAAAACCATACCACTCTTCCCAAAGAAACCCAGAACCAACAGCCCCAAAATAACCATAAAAACTTATCCCCAAAAACACTCAACACTCATCCCCAAAAAAACCTCATACCAAAGTAGCAAAAAACCCCAATCCCCCAAGCCCAAAATATTAATAAAACATACGAACCAGAATACCCTAATCCCTCATCACCTAAAAACCCAAAAACCTCATCCATATAAAACAATAAACCCTCAAAATAAAATTATATAAACCCTCATCCCTAGAATAAAAGACAACCCTCATTCCCAACAAACCCTTAACACTAATATGCGAAAAAACATAAACCCTCATCCTAGATAAAACTCAACCATTAGCTGTAAAAAACCCTCATCAATTAACCCCCAAAAAACCCTAAAACCTGAAAACTAAACCCCTAAAACCTTAATCCTTCTTCCCCAAATACTCTAAGCACACATCCCCAAAACCCTAAACCCACAACCCGAAAAAAGAGTAAACCATCATCACCAAATAATTATAAACATCCATCCCCCCAAAAAATCCTTACCCATAATCCCCAAAAACAATAAATAATCAGCTCCCAAAAATAATCAACACTCATCCCCTAAAATCTCTCAAACTATTTTAAAAAAAAATCCTAAAACGATATCCTAGAATCCTTAATCCCCAAACACAAAAAATTCGTCAACCATCAGCCACAAAAAAGTCCTTAATACTCATCTCCAAAAAACCCTAAACCATATAATCCAAAAACACCAAACCCTCAGCCCCAAAAAACATTAATACCTCACCCCAAAAAACCAATAACTCCCATTCCAAAAATACTAAAACATTAGTAAAAAACCCCCTATACCATTAGTCCCAAAAATATATAAACTATACGGTCTAAAAAACCACCCTCTTCCCAAAAAACCATAAACTGTCATCCTTTATACCCCTAAACCATTACCGCCAAAAAACCCTAAACACACAACCATAAAAACCCTTAAAACCTCTACCCTAAAAAACATAAACCCTCATCCCATGAAAACCTAAAACCAAATCCACAAAAAAAACTCTAAAACGTAATTAAAAATTTTTTATACCCGATTCACTCAAAATCCGTAAAACCTCAACCACATAAAACCATAAACCCACATCCCCCCAAAATACAAAATACTCACCCCCAAAAAACCCTAAACCCATACCCCCAAAAACCCCTAAAACATCCATCCCTAAAATCAATAAACTCATGGCCATAGAATACATAAAATCCTCATCGCTAAAAAACAATAAACCCTTATCTCAAAAAAACTACTAAAACGTCATCCAGAAAACTGTAAATTTTCATACAAGAAAAACCTTAACCACTCATCCAATGAAAACACTAAACCCTTGAAAAAAACCTAAACTATCTTCCCTAAAGAAACCTAAACCACCATCCTATAAAACCCTTCATCCATCATCCACAATTAACCCTCAACTCTCAAACCCAAACAACAATCCTGACATACACCATAAAACACTCAACATTATGGCCCAAAAATCTATCAACTTTAGCTGTTAAAAAAACCTCAACCCATAGAACCAATAAACCCTCAACCCTCATCCCAAAAACACACACAATAAAAAATCCAAAAAAATACCAAACCATTATCCCTAAAAAACCATAAACCCTCATCCCATAATGTCCATAAACCCTCAACCCTAAAAAACTATGAACCCTATTCCTGAAAATAAATTAAACTCATAGCCCAAATAAACCATCAAACTTATTCCCATGAAAACTGTAAACCATCGGCCCCAAAAAATCCTCTACCTTCAATCCCAAAAAAATGAAATCCCTCAGCCCTAAATAAACAAAAACCCACTTCTACAAACAATAATAAATCCTCATCCCCAATAAACACTAATCCCTCATCCCCAAAAAACCCTATGC
Source organism: Viscum album (assembly GCA_963277665.1). Lineage (NCBI taxonomy): Eukaryota > Viridiplantae > Streptophyta > Magnoliopsida > Santalales > Viscaceae > Viscum > Viscum album. The sequence goes on along the minus strand of OY728121.1, from coordinate 1,067,107,276 downwards.
ACTCATCCATATGAATTTGTAATCCATAATCCCAAAAACCATTCAATCATCTGACCCAAAAGAACAGTCAATCCTTAGCCCCCAAAATTCACTAAAACCGCATCCCCAACAGAACATAAACCCATATTCCCAAAAAACCCCTAAACCTCAACCTCAATAATCAGATAACCCTATACAATAAAAAAAATGAACCCTCAAAACAAAAATAACCCTATACCAATATCCCAATAAAACCTAATCCATCAGACCAAAAAAACCCTAAAAGATCATACCTAAAAAATCTTAATTCCAAATATCTAAAATAAAATAAATACTCATCCCAAAAATCCCAAATCATTGATCCCCAAAAAATCCAAAACCCTAATTCAAATAAAATTTGAATCGTTAGCACCAAAAAAACATAATCCCTAATCCCCCACAAAAATCCAAAACCCACCCCCAAAAAAACATAAACAATCAACCCCAAAAAACAATAAAATCCCATATGAATGAATCCTTAACCCCTCTCCCCCCCAAAAAATAAACCCTCAGTTAAAAAAAACACAAATCATAAACTCAAAAATCTTTATACCATCAGTCCTAAAAAAATTATGTACCATTAGGTCAGAAAAACCCTAAACCATTAATGCTGAAGACCCTGAACCTTATGCCCCCAAAATTTTCCCAAAACCTAAACATAAAACCCATTTACCCTATCCACAAATAAACCTATACCCCCATCCCAAAAAAACATATTCCTTCCTAACCAAAAATCCAACAACCAACAACTGAAAATACCCTATACCCTCCTCCCCAAAATACACTTATCACTCAGGTTAAAAAAACCTAACCATTATTCCAAAAATACCCCTCATAACGGAACCCCAAAAAACCCTCAACACATCGCCTAAAAAACCGAAAACCCGCAACCCCAAAAAACCATCAAACCTCATCCCCAAAAACCCTCAACCCTAAACCCCCAAAAACCCTCGACCAACATCCCAAAAACCCATTGGCCTCCACTCTAATAAAAAAACTACCTTTAGACCAAAAAACCCCTCAACACTAAATATTTAAAAACACTCAAACCTCTGGCCTAAAAATTGTTCTACCTTCATCCGCACAAAACACACAAACCTGAGCACTAAAAAACACTCAACCCACATCACGATAAACACTAACCCCTCAAACATAAAAAACAAATTACCTACCCCAAAAAAATCACTCTAGCCCAAACAGAAACAACCCTCAACCATCATCTCTAAAAATCCCTCACCGCTCATTTACAAAAAACCCTCACTCGTAGTGCCAAATACCCATCAAACCTCTACCCCAAAAAACCCTCCATCCTAAACGCTAAAATTCCATCGATACCCTGTCATAATAAAACACTCAATTCCAAACCCCAAAACCCTCAACACCCATCCCAAAAACACATCAACTCTCATCTCCAAAAATACATCAACCTTTATCAGTATAATACAAAAAACACATACCACAAAAAAACCCATAGGTCTTATACTTAAAAAACACTCAACCATTACCCCCCATAAACCCCCATCCTTTATACATAAAAACCCTCAAACCACTACACCAAAAACCCATTTACCATAATCCCAAAAAAACATCGTCCCCCATCCCCAAAAAAACCCCTCCGGACAAAAAACCTTCAACTGTCATCCGAAAAAACAGTTAACCCTAATCCCGAAAAAATGATAAAACCGAATAACCAATATAACCCCAACCCATTTCAACATAAAACAATCCACGCTAAGTCCAAAAAAACCACCAATACATATCTCTAATAAAACCTCAACCCCTAGTTCCACAAAAACCATGAACCATAATCCATAAAAACAACTAAACCCTCGGCCCCAAAAACAGTCAACCCCTAGCCCCCCAAAAAACCAAAACACTATACCCAAAAAACCCAATACCTACCTCACCAAAAAACCCAAAACCATCATCCTAGAAAACCATAAACCCTCATTCCCAAAATACCCTCACTCTCACCCCCCCTAAAACCCTCATGCTCGAATCCCTAAAAACCATTTGACCTAAAAAACCCTCAACCATAATCCTCCAAAAATCATCAACCCTCATCCTAAAAATACCCGAAAACATGTATCAGAAAAAACCATAAACCATAATCCCCAAAACCATTATCCCACATCAAAAAAACATGAATTATTTATCCCTAGTAAACCATCAAACAATAACCCATAAAACCATCAACCCGTAACCCAAAAATATGAAACCCTAGAACCAACAAGAACCCTCAATACGCTTCCTCAATAAACCTGAAACCCTCATCCCCAAAATCCATTAACCCCATGCTCTAGAAAACTCTATACCCACAACACGAAAAAACAATTATCCCTAGGACCCTCAAAAACATCAACTCTGAGCCACAAAATTCTTTAAAAAACCCAACAAAAAACCCCTAAAACCTCAACCCCAAAAAATCCAAACATTTAACCTGAGAAATCCCAGGACACCCAGGAAAAAAAACAATCAACCCTCATCATAAAAAAACACCCATCCATTATCCTAAAAAAACCATAACCCTGAGGCCCCAAAAACAAAAAACACATAGGCCAAAAAACCCTCAAGCCTCATCTCTAAAAAAACTCAACACTCATCCAAAAAATTACACTTAATAGTCATCCATAAAAAAAATCCTTCCTCATTCCAAATAACCCACCAACCCCCAACTTCAAAAATCCCCAAACCTCATCTTAAAAAAACCAATCCCACAATACAAAGAAATATAAAACATTCATCGCTAGAAATCTCTAAACCCTCATACCCAAAAAACCTTCAAGCCTCATCATTAAAAAAACCTAAACCCTAAACCCCCGAAAAACCTCACCTACCAAACCAATGTCCCAAAAACCTAAAAAACCACTTCCCCAAAAAAAACTCAAAACCCCCACCCCCAAAGAAAACTCATCCATTGGTTCAAATAAACCCTCAAATATTAATCCAAAAAAACCCTACAAACATAAACCAAAAATACCATATCCCTTAACCCTAAAAAACCCTAAACCCTTAGCACAAAAATCCCCTCAACCATAAACCACATAATACCCACAACCCTATTCCAGAAAATACCCTCAACCCTTATCCCCCAAAAACCCCTCAAATTTCATCCCTAAGAAACCCTCAACTCTCAAACCTAAAATAAACCTAAACCCCAATTCCCAAAATTCCATCCACCATCAATCCCAAATTTCCTTCACACCTTATCTCAAGAAAACCTCTGGCCCAAAAACATTCAACCCTCTCAAAATGAAAATATCAATCATCATACTTGAGAAACCCTTTTGTCAAATTTGTAAAAAACCATCTACCATCTACTTGAAAAATACCACAAAACTCTATCCCAAAAAACTCTCATCCCTTAACCCCCAAAAACCCTTATCTATCATCTAAAAAAACAGAGTCCATAATCCAAAAAAACCCCAACACACGGACCCATGAAACCCAAAACCCACATCCCCAGAAAACCTCAACCATTATCCCCAAAAAACCACAGTCCCTCAACACATAAAAACCCAAAACACCCAATCCAAAAAACTTAAGCCTTAGTTCCAAAATACAAATACCAACCTCCATAAAAATATCCCTCAAACATCAACCCAAAAATACCTCAACCGTATCTCAATAAAAAACATCGCCACTCAACCCTAAAAACCCTCAAACCATTTCCAAAAAACCCTATACCTTTGGCCCCCCAAAAAAACTCATCCCTAATCCTGAAAAAACCATGAATCCTCATTCTAAAAACCCCCAAAACCTCATCCATGAAAGACACTAAAATTACATACTCAAACAATGATAGTCCCTCATCCCTAAAAAAACTCATCCATAAAAAATCTAGATACCTCTACTCGGATAAACCAAAAACCCTCATCCCAAAAAACCCTAAAATCTAATTTGGAAATCCCCTAAACCCTCATCCAACCCCACCCCCAAACCATATAACATTAACCAAAAAACCCTTAAAAATTACCCTAAAAATACCAAAACCATTATCCACAAAAAATAGAATACTCTTAAGCCTATAAAATTGTAAACCCACTTCACAAAAAAACCAAAACAAATTCAGAAACATAGACCCATAAACTCTCATCCACAATGAACCCTGAATCCTAGAAAAAAATACACTAAATACTCATCCAAAAAAAACCTAAACCCCCAACCCAAAAACACACAAAACTATATTCCCTAAAAATTATATACCCCAAGCCCTAGAAAATAATAATCCCTATGCACAAAAAATCCTAAAACCCACATCACAAAAAAATCTAAAACATTCATCCCCAAAGAATATTAATCCCACATCCCTAAAAATACATATACACACTATCCTAAATAACCATAAAATTCCAAAAAAAACCCAATATTATAAGCTTCCTAAAACCATATTCAAACATTCGAAAAATACCATAAACCCTATTACTGAAAAAATAAAAAACCATATTCCCTAAAAAACCCTAAACCCTCAGAAAAAAAACCATAAACCCTCATCCCCAAAAAACAATAAACCCTATATATAAAAACCAATAAACCCAAATCCCAAGAAAACTCTAATCCTCCTAATAAATAACAAAACCCATAATTCCATAATTTCAAAACCCCTTAAACCCTCGGTCAAAAAAAACACTCAACGATTAACAAAAAGAAACTAATCCCTCAGGCACAAAAAACCATAAAAATGCAGAAACAAACAAAAACCCTCATCTCTATAAAACCATCAGTGATCTGCCTTAAAATACACAAAACCCTCAACCCATATCCCTATAAACCCCTTAAAAATATTCCCCAAAAAACAACCATCCCCCTGTCCCAAAAACACTCAACACTAATCCCAACAAAACCCATGAACCATCAACAAAAAAAGACACTAAAACCTCATCTCAAAAAACCCTGAAACATTAGCTCCAAAAAACCTCAACCATGACCCCCTCAAAAAACCTCAAATTTATTCCCTGATAAGACCTCAACCCTCATCACTATAAAACCCAAAACTACATCCCCAAAAAGCATAACCATAATCCCTAAAAAATACCACAACCCTCACCCCCAAAAAACCTGACATTATCATCCACTAAGAGAAGCCAAACGTAATCCAAAAAAAAATCCATTCATCCCTCTTCTGAAAACACCAAAACTCTCACCCCCAAAATACCTTCAACCCTCAACCCTAAAAATTCCTATAACCGATGCCAAAAAAAGCTTCAAACCACTTCACAAAAAACTTTCAACCCCCAGCCCCAACAAACCATCAACACTCATCCCCAAAAAACCGAGAACCCATAGCCCGAAAAATCCATAACCCTTAGATCCAAGAAATCAGGAATGTTGGGCCTCAAAAATCATTGAACCCTTGGTATAAAAAATTAATGAACCCTCATCCCTAAAAATCCAAAACAATCTACCATAAGAAGCCTTAATCCATCAATCCTAAAAAAACATAATACTTCAGACCCAAAAAACTCTAAACCCTTAGCCCCAAAAAAAACTCAACCCCCTTCTGCAAATAAACCCTCAACCCTCGAAATTAAAAACCCTCGAACCCTGAACCCCAAAAAACATTAACCCTTATCCCAAAACCCCTAAAATATCATCCTGAAAAAACAATAAACCGTCATCCTAAATAACTAAAAACAAAAAACCCTCTTCCCAAAAAACCATAAACCCTCGTCACCTTAAATTAATAAGCCATCATCCAAAAAACCCTGAACTCGCTTCCCCAAAAATATTTATACCCTCAGCCCAAAAAAACCCTAAACCCTCAGTCCAAGAATAACATAAACTATTTTAAACAAAGAAATCTACCGCTTTATCCCCAAAAGATAGTAAACTCGCAACCCCAGAAAAAACCCTATACACTCATCCCAAAAAAAAACCATAGACCCACAACATTAAAAAACCCCACACCCTCATGCCCCAAAACCCAAAAAACATGACCACCAAAATACCATAAACCCATATCCCCAAAAAACTCTAAACCCTCTATCCCTATAAAAACCTAAACACCCACCCAAAAAAACAAAAAATTCTAATCTCCAAAAAACCTAAAACATCATTCCAAAAAACACTATTCCCTTAGACTAACAAATCAAAACCTACACCACCAAATAACCCTAAATCTTAAACCCCCCAAATCCCTAATCCTACAGGACATAAGAAATACATAGCCCCAAATATTTTCAAAACTTCATCTCTAGAAAAATAATAACCCTCATCCCAAAAAATCAAATAAACATACACCCCAAAAATCAAATACCATCATCCCCTAAACACACTGAACACATGGCCCCAAAAAATCCTAGAACCATAGCACCAAAAAACCTAGACCCTATAGACCAACAATAGCATGCCCATAGGCCTAAACAAAACCCTAGACTCTCGACCCCAAAAAACCCTAGTCCATCAGCCCCCCAAAACCTGACACCCCCAGCCAAAAACAACACTAGACCCTAATCCCTAATAACACCTAGAACCTCATCCCGCAAAATCCATAGACCCTATTTCCCAAAAAACCATATACCCACATCCCCAAAAAATAGTTGAATCATACGCCCAAAAACACAATAGAACCATATCCCCAAAACCACTAAAAATTCATCCCCAAACTACCCAAGACCCTCAACCATCAATAAACCTAGACGGTCAGCCCCCCAAGAATCTGTATACCCTCAACCCCAAAAACCCATATTAACACAGCCCAAAAAAACACTAGTCACTCGATCCTAAATAATCCAATACCCTCATCCTGACAATAGCATAGTCTCTCATTCCCAAAATACCTTATACCATCATACCCACAAAAATTCTCAACCCTCATTCCCAGAAAACACAAAACCCTCAACCACAAAAACCCTAAACCCTCATCCATAAAAAACCTAAAAACCCTATCCACACAAAAATCTATTCCCTCATCCCCAAAAAACTAAAAACAATAATGCCCAAAAATCACTGAACCCATTATAAAAATTTAATAAATCCCTTGTTCCAAAATTCTATAGAAACTCATGCCAAAATAACCTAAACCCTAATAAAAAAAACACAAAACGTTATCCCCAAAAAACACAAAACTAGCCCGGAAACACCTAAACACTAATTACCAAAAATTCCAAGTCCCACATCCCCAATAATGAAGACCCATTACACCAAAATAATCTAGATATTGATCCCTAGAAAACACAATACCCTAATCCATAAAATATCATAAACGCCCAGCCATTAAAAAATATAACATTAGCCTCATAAAAATAGAACCTCATCCACAAAAAATCATAGAGTCTATGACAAAAAACCCCATGTTCCTAAACGCCAAAATACCTTAGACCTCAACCCTAAATAACTAGAGACCATCATACCACAAAATCCCCATACACTTACCATCAAAAATCCCTAAACCCTCTTCCACCAAACACCCTAGACACTTATCCCCCAAAATCCTCATCCCTCATTCTGAAAAGGACCCGATAAACTTATCCCTTGAAATCCCAAAACCCTTAGCCCCAAAAAATAATACAGCCTTTACCTGCCAAAAACATATAAATTGAGATCTGAAAAAACATTAGACCCTAGCCTCAATAAACATGAGACCATCATCCCAAAAAACCAATTGAACCTCAACCCCAAAAAATGGTATTCCCGTAGACACAAAAAACTCAAAGGCCCTCATCCCCAATAAAATCCTATTCTATTTACCCCAAAATTCCCTACAACATTCGACCCAAAACAGCCAGTCCCTCCTCCCATAAATCCATCAAATCCCCTATCTCTAAAAAAACCCATGTTCCTCATCCCAAGAAACCTTTAACCTCATATCCCCGAATATTCATAGGCCCTGAGCACCACAAAAACACTACACATAGATGCCAAAAATCCCCAACACCTATTGTCCCAAAAAACACATGTCCCACACCCCAATAAACGGGAAAACTTCTCAAAAAAAAAACTATCCCCATATCCCCAAAAATACTGTAGACCCTCAAACCCAAAAATCCATCGACCCATAACACTAAAATCACAAGATGATCAACACCAAGAAAACATAGAACATCATCCCCAAAAATCATTTACATTCAGCTGTGAAAAAACCCATGGAAATCATCCACCGAAAATTCTATACCCTCACCCCCAAAAAACAGTAGACCCACATCCATAAAAAAATAGTTGAGCCTTAGTAATAAAATATTTATAACCAATTATCCCAAAAAAACATTGATATTAAACCCCAATAAATACTAGATCCATAGAAATAAAAACCCTAGAAACCCAACCCACAAAAAACCCTAAACCCTCAGCCCAAAAAAACATGTAACATCATCCCCAAAAAAAACCACAGACCATCACCGCAAAATACCCCCAAGGAACTCAGACCTAAACAACCTTGGACCTCCAATCCCAAAATATTGAAGACCCTCACCCCCAAAAAACCCCAGTCCCTCAGCCTCAAAATATCAGTAGTCCATCATCCCACAAGAACACTATATCTTCAAATTCAAAACCCATATCCCCTCACCCAAAGATTTATAGAACCACTACCCCAAAAATCCAAGTCATTAATACCATTAAAAACCATTATTTTCATCCCTATGAAACCTGAGACACTCTACCCCCAAAAATCCTTAGAAACTCATCCCAAAAAACCCATTAACCTCTTCCCTAAAGAATATACCATCATCCCAAAAAAAACCCTAAACCCAATTATCCATAAAACCCTTGACCCTCCGACCAAAAAAATCATAGACCATCAACCCAAAAAACCCTTACACACTGATCAATTAAAAATCATTGACCCTCGGCCCCCAAAAACCATATTCACCGGGTACCATAAAACCATAGTACCTTAGCCATCAAAAAACCAAGAAGTAGAGCCCCATAAAATACATGACATTAACACAATAAAACAATAATAACTCAGCCCCAAAAAACCATATTCTATAAACATGATAAAACCCTAGAAAATTATACCCAAAATAACCAAAACTATCATCCCCAAAAAACCAAAAAATTCATAGACCCTCATCCACAAAAAACCTAGAATGTAATCCACAAAAAAAACCTACACCCTCATCCCCCCAAAACCCCTATAACATCATCTCAAAAAAAACCCAAGACCCTCATAACCAAAAACCCAAGACCCTCATCTCTAACAAAACCTACACAATTAGCCTAAAAATTCCCTATAGACAAACCCCCCAAACATTAACACCATACCTCAAAAGATCTGAAACCTTTATCCTGAAAAAAACCCTCATCCCAAAAAAAACATAAATTTTCAGACCTAATGAATAGTAAACCCTCATTCCAATTAAACCACAAACCCAACACCCTAAAAAATAGAAACCATGAAGCCAAAAATTCAATAAACCATCATCCCCAAAAAACCATAGAACATCATCCCAAAAAAACTCTAAACCCCAAAAAACCCTTAAATTTCAACAACAAAAACACTAAACCCATATAAAAACTAAACCGTCAACCCCAAAAACCCATAATTCCATAGCCTGAAAAAACTCAAAACACTCATCCCAAAAAAACTCAATCCCTCAACAAAAAAACACTAAAACCTAATCACTAAAAAAATCCTAAAACCTCTAATAGTTCACAGAAATCATGAAATGAGTAATTGAATATGGAATAATGAAATATAGCCAAATGAACAAGGAATAATGTCAATGATTCCAACCAAAGATTTTCCGTGAATAAATACAATGTCTCCAATAATTGAGATGAATCAATAATTCTAGGAAAAGGGATGATACTAAATGAATAACGATTCAGAGAAATAATCCAAATTCATTTGATTAATTTGTAACCATTTGAACGGATTGAAAATAAAATTTAAATACAATAAATTGTGAGTTTTATGTTCAAAATTGATTTAAATTAAATGGGTTTAATAAAAGGTTACATAAGTTAAACAAAAACCACATTTCAATTACAATTAATAACATCAATAAATAATGTAATAAAATTACTTCTTAATGATTATTTTCTCCCTATCATCACTCAAATTTAATGTTCTACTACGAATTTACTTCATATTCTTTATTGATGTGTATTTTTTGTTCACAAATAAGTGTGTCATGACCCACCATAGTTTGGGATTCCAAAATTATGGGATGGTCTTATTTGAATAACAATTGGTGATAAACTTCTTGTGAATAAAACATGTACTCAACTTATGTTGAATATGGTCAATATAATTCCCTATATTTCCTATATTATTTTCCCTCAAATACATAGCATTGTCTTCTTAAATTTATGGAGATAAATCTACAATGATGAATTTTAGAGAAAACCCACAAAAATAATTAGGTAAATGTATAATGTTTTCATTCATTCTAACTCATTTTATTATACTGAATAAACCATAATCTCATGGTTCAATCCTTCACATCGTTTTTTTAAAACTATATTTGTGTTGGTGAATCCACACATTTTATCCATGATATAAATTGTCCAACTTCTGATGCTTCCTAGATCACCTATTATATTATTCATTAGAATTCACTATTTGAGAAGAAATTGTTATGAAATGATTATTTATCATATTTTCCTTCTTCTCTCACTCATTATTCCACAGTAAATCATGAAGAAAATAAAATAATTTTTGTAGAGTTATTTCAATTATGTTGTAGACAACTTAATATAGATAATGTCAATTAAAACCACTAGGATATCTGTTGAATAAAAAGTAAAGTTGTGTAAGATGTAAATACCAATCCCTTATAATCACGTTCACCATTTTTCTCTGAATAGTTTCCAAAAAATAATGGGTAAATTATATTTTCCCGTTAGTTTGAGAGTGATGGGAATATATTAAAAAAATTATCATAGTGAATTTTCCCTAACAATGTCCTACCAAAAATGTCTAATAAATTTAGTATCACTATCTGAGAAAATTATATGAGGAATGGCAGGAAGGTGAAAAATATCTTTTTAAAAAATTATCAATGAGTATTTTTTAAATATATAATGAAATCTGTTTTGAGATCGTATAATGATTGCACCATAATTGGTAATGGAGTCTATAAAATATCCATCCATTGGTTGCTTGATCTTTAATATGACCCAAGTCTAAAAATAATTACATGGACATCTCATTTCATCTTTGTCTTATATAAATAATCCATTACAATATATAATGTTTTTTGGATTCACAAATTAATAGAAATTACTCTTTCAACAGTCTCCTAGATGACAATGATCATGTAATTACCCTTTTCGACAAAAAACATCTCTCTCTTGAATAGAAACCCATCATGAATAGATTATTCCTCCAAAACCCAATATTAAATTAAAATAAAATATCTTTTATAATCATTTAGTTATTAAAATCCACATTCATTAGATTAAATCCAATAATTCAATCATCTAGAATGATATGTAATGCATCCATTTGAGGTGTAGAATCTTCCACTACGTTATCGTTCATTGTATTATATTTTTGATCAAAATATAATGATTTCATGAATCACAACCACTTTTCATTCCACAAACTCAACGATATTTGACCATTGAAAAATCTCCTATCATGATGGTTAAAATTATGTACTAATAGTTTCATATGAAATAATTATAACAATGATATTTTACACTCACAATTCCCTTTAATTCATTTTCATAGGATCCATATTCCTTATATGAATGATTCATCTTCTTAATGAAATATAAAATGTTACACATTATATTGATGAGAATAGAGCCAATACGAACTCAAAATTCCTATTAGCCCACTTTAGATAAATTTTCAAAATAATTTTTTTTCCAAAATTATTTCTCCGCATAACCATTTAACAATGATTTCAAATAAATCATCTCTAATATTTGACCACTAAAATTTCCATATTTTCAATAATTTGGTGATGGGTTCCCTGATAGTGTTGAAATTGGAATCAACGAGATGATAAAATATTCCAAACTTTAAAAACTCATTACTTTTGTGATTCATTCCAATGGTGGTTAAACTTTACTGCTTACACCCTTCATTGTTCCACTATGATGACTTCATTTTATAACACATATAAAAAAACATTTCATTCAATAGAATTAGCCATTATACTTATTTCAATATAGATTTTATTTATAATGAATTACAAATAACTACATAAGATGATGCACATGGATCCCCACAGTCTTATGGTAAATAAGAAAATCATCTAGATAAACAATAACATAATTACCAATAAATTCACTGAAAACGTCATTCATGAGTCGCATAAATATATTAGGATTATCATAGAGGCTGAATGGAATGGCCAACAACACAAAAAATCCACTGTTGGTTTTAAATTCCATTTTTATCTCATCCTCTCCCTTCTTTCTAATCTTGATGTATCCACCCAAAATATAATCCTTCAAAAAGATTTATTACCCATGTGATTCAGCTAGAATATAATCTAGTCATTGAATGAGATACATGTATATATTGTTAATATTTATGTTAGATAAACTATCAATATACATGTGATACATATCATCATTCTTTGGCAACAATAATTCTAGAACCAAACATGGGCTCACTCTTGTCCTTTTAATGTCTCGATCCATTAAATCATCCACTTTCTTCAACATTTCTATTTGTTCATCATGACTATAATGAAATTCTATTTAATAAAGATTTTGTGAACATGGTCAAAGATCAATCACCTTTTCAATATCTCTATAGGGAGGAAATCCACATGGATGATCATTAGGAAAAACATCATTATATTCCTCAAACAATGAATGATCTAGTTCATGGTGACCATAGTTCTCCTCATGTCATGACTTCTCCATCATCAATTTATCCAAATACAATTTTGTGTAAGGATTTCATTATCCAACTAATAATTATTGAAAAAAATGAAATCCTTTTGGATATTGAAGAAAAAATATTTCATGAAGAACCATAGATCGATTCAGAATAAAATTTTTAATATTCATCTCCCTAGGTTAGAAAATTTTGTGATCTTTATTCCATCATATTTCACATCCATTTGAAAATTCAATGTCATTCCCTCCACCAAGTGGAAACAATCCATATGAATAACATCATATAATACCTCATAAACCTAGTTCTTACTAAATGAAAATGAAATCAAAACCTATATTTTGACATAGAGTGTGATCCAGTTTTTCAACAATTATTGTTTGTATGACCGAGGATGATTCTGTGCTGCAAGATTCTATTTCTACACTGGTGTTGTCGAAGAATCATTTTTAAAACTAACACTTTCAAAAATCACCATGCCTAATCATTGATTTATGATGAAATTATATTAAAAAACATTTCTCATTGATCATATTAAGGAAATATTTGATTATGAAAAACTATTCATAGCACAATCATGTTACTAACATGAGTTTCTTCCACATGATGATCTTTATTATTAAATTATTTTTGATGATGTTCATCCTCTTTAATTTGTTATTGATTCTCCTAGATATCTAATATAGTAATAATTATATTTTTTAATTTGAATTGAAAAGGACCATACCAAGGAAATTTCTGGAACTCTTGATTCCCATGTTCAATGGAGTTGTATTTTCTATTTAGTTGTCAAATATGGTTCTCCTTCCCTATATCTTGTATATTTTTTTTCTAACTTCTATATCACCATCACCAAATTTATTAGAATAAATTCTATTATAAAATGGTTCAACTCTATTGTAGTTCATGATAACTCATTCATTATGTTCTTCTTTTACTTTTCCACCTTTATTTCTAGCATACAAACTACATCAAGGGACTAGAATGGTTGTAAATCCACCGAATGTGCTATTTATTCGTTTATTATATCAACAAAAAAACATGAAATAATTTTCTAATTATATTCGAGAACATTACTTCACATCAATAAATGATAAATCCCCCAATGTACTCTCCAACAGAATAATCACCTTATCATAATCTATTCATTTGGAATTAAAGATCTAGTTTATAATTCCTGGTTATAAATTGTCTTCTAAAAATCATATTAAACATCTCTTACGAGCATATTTTTCCTTTCAAATAAAGTTCCTACCACATTAACTGATTTTCCATCCTATGAGATTCATAAAATTAATATTTTAGAATATCGGCATTACACTTCCCTTCATCAGAACAATTCTTAAATTCAGTGAATCATTTGATTTCCAACACCTTTTCTCTAAAATCTAATGGATTAATATTCTTATCAAAAAATTTAGTTTCAGTCATCCATCCTCTTTAAAAATCCTCTTCATCTATTTTAGTTCACATATCCACATTTATTATATAGAATTATAACTTTTTGTACAATATTTATAAACAGGGGTCAAATTGTTCCTATTATGGGGGGATAGACATTGGGGAAACTACTATAATGTTGGGGTGTCCAATATTTGTACTCCCAGCACTTGAATATGTTTCTCACTAATTCAAGTAATTTCTATTTGTCATTATCAATTTCTATTTCCCTTATAGTAAAATGAAAATAATATTTTCTCTATTGATACATGGTGGTATATCATTTTTAATAGATATTAATAAGATAATTTTTAATAAACATACTCAAAGGAACTACACCATTGATACTAAAAGGATGTTTTGTTGAATGAATGGAATGATTATTTTAATATGGAACAATGGAATGTAGTTGGATTACAAATTATAAATGAAAAAAAAATTCCAAGGTTTCTTCTTTATTAAATACTAGCTGACTAGTACTGGAGATTCACCACCAATTTCGAGAAAAACGAGTAGTCTATTGTAAGAAAATTGCACAACCAGATTTAAAAGTATTAGTATTCTACTGTAACCAATAAAATGTAGTGAAAATAAATTATAATGAAATCATAATTTTCGAATAATGACCCAAATCTAACTATAGGTCGTGAGGTAACTCAATTATCACATATAAATCCTAAAAGCGACATTCACATTCTAATTAATGACCCATTAAATAAATTATCAATATTGCTTATCAATGTTTCTTTTCTCCATGTTCTCTCTTTTCAATAAAGTTCAGCTAAAAATTTCCTTCCTATTCATGGGGTTATGTCAATTTGGGCCCCAAATAATTGTGTTTTGGCACACTATTTTGTTGGATGGGAATAAGTGCATGCTAGTAAAATTCAATGTAACAACCCGATATTTTATGATAAGTATTCTATTTAATTTATTTTATATCATGTGTTTTATGCTAAAACAAGATTATATTGTGCTATACGGAACACTGTATTAGCTTGTAGTATACGCAACACTATTCTTAGATTGTGTTACACACAATTTCATGTTCGTTTGATAATAGTCATTCTACCGAACATTGAGTATATATATATATATATTCAATGTATAAATGAAAAATGGTTGGATTCTGTTATAAAGAAACAAAAAAGGAGTCTTGCACAACACACAACCCTTACTTGGCTTGCATTACATGCAATCACGACTTTCCTCGATAGCGTGTGTTGTACGCGATACCGAGTTTCACTAAACAACGATATGCTATTAAAATATTATTAAAAATAGCCGTTATGAATAGTAATAACCACTTTTTGAAATTTTATAAATTTTATTTTCCAAAATGGACTTCATTTTTTGATTCAGAATATCGAAATTAGCATAGGGTGACATTTTGGTATTTTTTTGAAAACTTTCAATTTTTGATGAATAGTGAACGCACTGGGTTACTATTTAAAAACCGAATTTTTATTTCAATAATTATTTTTTTTTAAATTTCATTTTAGGTAATAATTGATATATAATACCTATATATGTTCAAATTAATTCATTGTAGTCATTTTATAATAATTTTATATATATAAAAAATTTATTGAACTTTTCACTGTCTTTTATCCACCTCCTAGGAGAATTTTCAAATTTACATAAAACATAATTTTACCGCTTCTGTGAATGGAATTTCAAAAATCTGAGAGACACAGTTTATTTTAGTAATTATAATGTTTTTCAATGAGATGAAAATAATTTTTTGTGAATAGTAACTTTTTACTTTTTTACCATGGTTAAAAGTATATAGGGTAATTAAGGGTAAAAATGATATTATTATTACCCTAACACATGTCCTAATTCTATTGGATAAGTTTAATTCGACCAAAAACATCCTTAGGAATAAAATATGACTATTTAGGCCCACATTGATTAAATTAGGACATTTAATATTAATTTATTTAAAGAAGGGTTAAAATAGTTTAAATCAAAGTTTAATAAGTAAATCATTTTGAATATAGGGTAATACATAAGATAAATTAGACTGTAAATATTCATTAGAAAGGTAAAATGTTTTACTACATAATTGTATTTTATTTGTAATTTTTAGACTTTAAATAAATTAGTTTATTTATGACACAACGATGATGCAGTAATTATATTATTAATGAAATATTGACATAATTGATGTTATAAATACCCAAATAAAGGTAATTTGAGACTTTTTATGAATTACACTAATTTTATAGGTTAATATGACATTTTAGTATTGATATAATTAACTTTTTTCGAACTAATAATTCTGTTATGATTTTCAAAAAATATCAATTACCAAATAGTGTCATAATTGACATTAAATAGTTTTTAAAACAAATATTATATTATGAATTGTTATTTTATTCCTAAAAATTTATGTTTCAGCCACATGACATAGATAAGGTTATATATATTAATAATAAACAACTTGGGGTTCTTTTGGCTTTTTATTGTATGTTTATTAACCTTATAGTGTAAGAAAACAAGAAGACACGATAAAAGTTAAATTATCTAACATAAAGTTAAATCTAAATGATACGGTTAAAATAGATACCTAAACTTGTCTAAATTATATTCGATGATAGTATTTATACCCATACCCACCTTATCTCTGAAATAAATCAATTTGGAGCTATTAAAAACCGAATATGACTTTATAATAAAATAATATTTTTAATTTTTTCAAAGGTGCCCCTCTCCTCCCATATAAAAGGGAACCTCCTCCCTCTCTTCCTCACACCACTTTGAGACTTCAAGCTTGGAAAAACCCGGCCAAATTCTCTTATCCACTTCCCTAGAAACATCATAGAGGTCCTGGTATTCTTCAAAGACCAATTTTAATTCCCTAAGAGGATGTCTCAAAGAGGCGCTTTAAAGAATATTTAATGTTTGTTACCGATTCTTTCAACTTTATTTCTTCTTCCACTTCTTCTTCATTAGTTGTTTCATTATGAAGTAATAACATCAGTATCAATAATATACTGATATTTTATTATAATTATGAAACAAACCCATTTCACCTTCTATCCATCCTACGGAAAATGAAATCACCACGCGTGCGTATGCACAGAATACCGTCTCCACGCCGTGGTGTAATCTGTTTTTTCAACACCACCTTACCTGGATGGGTATAATGGTGTAAAGAATAACTATACATAGTTATTATAACATCAAAATGATTCTGATATATTGTATCATCCACCCCAATTCAATTCAATAATTATGGAAACGATATCATCGCTCGTGCGTACGTACGGACTACCGTCTCCACGACGCGATGAGATTCATTCTCCATTATAACCATTAAAGAATGATTATAAAGTATATATAAGAAATAATAATGAAATATATGACATTATAAAGCTATTGTATTTATGTATATATATATCTATTTCATCTACTTAATTCCATTCAACTCAACAAGGAAGTGAAAACATCGTTCATGCGTACGTACGGCCTACAGTCTCCATGAACGGTGTATTTCATTCCTTTTATCGATCGATAAAATATATCTATATGATGAATATATATTATATATAAATCATGTATTACATTATAGAATTATTTAAATCAGGATATAAGTAATAATATCAAGAATGACAAGTCGAAACACATACAAGAAATGATATGATTTTACCCAAAACGCTGCTTTAACATAGAATTTACAAAGGAACGGGTAAAATAAAGCGATAAGTGAAACATATATGATATAATAACAATGAATATGATTATTTAATAAGTAAATTAAATTATTTAAATCATTATATCGGAGTTTCGGATCCATATGAAGCATATCAGACCTAAGGTAAGGGATAACTTTTCCAATCTCATTCTTATTCGAGATTGTTTATTCGTAAGTATTTATTGGGGTTATGTTTATCATCCATGTCCA
The DNA here is from genome assembly GCA_963277665.1 of Viscum album. Taxonomy (NCBI): domain Eukaryota; kingdom Viridiplantae; phylum Streptophyta; class Magnoliopsida; order Santalales; family Viscaceae; genus Viscum; species Viscum album. The sequence continues at coordinate 1,067,089,163 of OY728121.1, read as the reverse complement.
TATGTTTTCTTCCATGTATGTTTAAATTCATTCTTACCCTTTTTTTACTTTTACCACATCATATGAAAGGAATATTTCTTTTGTTTACCATACGAGATACTTTTTTACTTTTCCGACAAAAGTACGAGGAGAATGTTATTTTTAACTTATATGGCGTGAACGGATTTTTATGGTTTAATATCGCCTAATTTTCAAGAAGCTTCCTCTACAAGTTTTCATGGTTATTTTCAATTAAATCCTTTTCTTTTAAAATTGTGTGGCATTTCTTGAAAAGAAAATTAATTTTAAGGAGAAAGGATATTTTCCTCAAGATTTTATTTCAGCTGTTTTATCAAAACAATTTTCCATCTAAGATGACATTATATCATATGTTTATATTTCAAGTATAATTTCTCTATGATTTACATGGTTTAACTTTTATTATGATGAAATATCCATTTTTTATATGGATTATGTGATGATGGGATGATGTTTATGAAACCAAATTTATTCTTTGGGTTATGGTGAATGTTTTAAGTTTATTTTGTGGCACAAGTAAGAATGATTTCATTATGAGATGGGTGGGACCTATAACTCCCTACAATGCATTCGGTAAAGATTTATATCTCATGAGATAGACATGGCTGGAATGGTAAGGTAATCCAGTTCAGTGTTACAGGACTGAAACGAGGAGTGAACTCGATTCAGAAAGGGACTTTGTCCACTTAGATGGTCTTGGCATCAATGCCTTGGCTACTATGGAAATCCATAACATGTGATGAATGGTTGAGACAATTACATGTTTTATTCCCATTATATTTTATCATGGATGATGTTCCATTATGATATATGCCTTACGCACTTCCACGATTTATGTCTTTGCTCATTATTTTGATGTTTAAACTTCATGTTCAAGTTTTTGCTTCCAAATGGTTATGGATTGTTCTATGTTATCTATGTTTTCCCTTACTGAGCATTTGAGCTCACCCTTTTTATGTTTTATTTTCCCAATGATATAAAGAAAGGTTTTAGGTAAGAAAACAAAAGGGGAAGATCTTTATGGGAGATATTGATGATCTTCCACAACGATTAGAAGATTTTGTTCCGAGTTTCCAAAGACACTAAACTATTACGGTCCTTGTGTGTCTGTTTTTGTTATGTATTAAGTATTCCGCAAAAGTAATGTAATGTACATGTACTTCAAGCTTCGGTTCTCTACATTTTGTATCTAAGGAAAGGTTTAGTCAACCTTTGGAAACTAGGATGCAAAAATGTTAGTGAGATCCTTAGAGATGTTTTTATGGTATGTCTAGGGATGTCCCTAAGGATAAGTATACGTATAGGATATAGTCCTAGAACTACGGTAACAATCTTAGAATTTAACCGAAGATGTTAGATATTGAGGGTAATCCCCCATTACTATGTTGTTTTACCTAGCATGATTTTTTCCTCTCACACTATTCTTTTTGGGTTTTAGAAAACGGCTAGAAACAGGAAGATTCAAGATAATGGAGGATATGACGGACAATGGAATGATATTTTTCATGAGCAACCAAATGAAACGAGATCTGGAAGTCCAAACATCATTATTATTACTAATCATAAATCTCATAATATGATCAATAATCTCAACTTTGGTATGTTTCCTGACTCGGATAGTAAGAGAAAGATGGAGTTTCATGATGATCATAGAGGAAAGAAAGTTCAATTTCCCTCATGTAAATCACATGTGAAGAGGCATCAGGGTGATTGTTTCAAAGGAACTGTAAGATGATTTGGGTGTGGAAAAGAAGGACACAAATCCATTAAGTGAAAAGTAAAAGGTTTAGTTAACACTCTGTACAAGGATAATGGTATTTCTACGACATCAACAATGATTAGATGTTTAAAATGTTTAATGTACGGGCAGTATGCAAACCAATTCCCTAAGTGAAAATCTCATGAAGAGAATCAGCATGGTCATATGGGTAGTATTTATGATGATGATGATGAGGAGACTACAAATGATATATGAGCTGAAAGAAGTGTTGAATCTCAGTCAGTTGTTTAAGAAGGTAGTGGAATGATTGTATGTTTATCAAGAGTTATGTTGTTTAGTTAATGGTACTATGGAATAAAGAATCATCTAAGGATTGTTACACTATTTTTTTCTAAAGTATTTGAAAGTATATTTTGAATTGTACCGGTAACCATGGAAGGTTATTCAAATATTTTTTGAAAGTAGATGATATGTGCATAATGAAGGGATAAGAAGATAATGGGATATTTGATTGTATTCATGAGCTCATGATTGATATAAGGACTAAGTGATATCATTGTTTGAGTATATAAAATTTTGAGGATTTTGGTATATGGAAAGTGTTAACTTTTAACTGCATTCATTTTTTCACTAAGGTTCAATGGGTATTCATTCTTCAAGAGAATACATGATTAAGGTATTCACATGTTTTTAATTTGACCACCAAGATATATCTTATGATATATGGGGGATAAATGATGGAATTCACGTGATTGTTATGTGACATTTCAAGTAAACATTTTCTTTATACTATGAGCTTGGACCGAAGTATTTTAGATAAGCCTAAATATTGGAATGGATTATGTTGGACATAAGTTAGTATTGTTTTAGGATAGAACTTTTTTCGATATTATTTATGGGATGTTATAGTAATGTAGTTTTAGAAAAAGGCCAACCTGCAGGATGGGCGACATCCCATCGCGTCGGACAAGGCTGTGGGAATCGAACCCACAACTCAACTGCGACTGGCTTTTATCGCCTACCACTGGCCTATAGGAAGTCCCTGGTTAGTATAAACTAGTTTTATTAAGTGTTATTATAGATGAAGTATATGTCCATTTTTTGGAATGATATACAATAATGGACTTATATATATAACTATTTCTAACCTTTTGATTAAGACAGATGGAATGACCAATCATTCTATCACATTCTCTACTAACACATCACGAATGACAAATTCAACTTTATTTCTTTAAGAGATGAAGTGGAAATTGTTCAAGGCATGAACAACAGTGAGATTATATCGAAATAAAGTAATTATTTCTTCTAATTAATATTCTTCAACTTTAGAGAAATGATCTTGAAAACCAAAAATGTTGTCCTAGTGCCCTTATATCTGATGAATCAGATGCTACTTTAGATCATCACAAATTTATGGCTTTGTGATTGTCGGTGTTTTCATAGCCATGTTCTCTACCACTCTCCATCAAAACTTGATAGTTATATTTCTCTTCCATATCCATATTTTCACCTAATTTCTCCTATGTGGAAACCCAATGATGAGTTAATTTGGGTAACCATTACGTTTCATACATTAGTTTTTAAAGTTAAGTTTTGGAATTTCATTTTACAATGTGGGTTTCAATTAAAGAAACATTCAAGTTGAAAACCAGGTATAACCCCGACAAATTTCGAGGGCGAAATTCATTTTAAGGGGGGTAGAATGTAACAACCTGATATTTTATGATAAGTATTCTTTTTAATTTATTTGCTGTCATGTGTTTTATGCTACAATAAGATTATCTTGTGCTATACGCAACACAGTATTAGCTTGTATTATACGCGACACTATTCTTAGATTTTGTTACACACAATTTCAAGTTCGTTTGATAATAGTCATTCTACACAACATTGAGTGTATATATATATATTCAATGTATAAATGAAAAATGGTTGGATTCTGTTATAATGAAACAACAAAGGACTCTTGCACAACACGCAAACCTGACTTGGCTTGCATTACATGCAATCACGACTTTCCTCGATAGCGTGTGTTGTACGCAATACTGAGTTTCACTAAACAACGATATTCTATTAAAATATTATTTAAACTAGCCGTCATGAATAGTAATAACAACTTTTTGAAATTTTATAAATTTTATTTTTCAAAATGGGCTTCATTTTTTTATTCGGAATATCGAAATTATCATAGGGTGAAATTTTGGAATTTTTATGAAAACTTTCAATTTTGATGAATAATGAAAGCACTGGGTTACTATTTAAAAACCGACTTTTTATTTAAATAATTATTTGTTTTTTTTAATTTCATTTTAGGTCAAAATTGATATATAATACCTATATAAGTTCAAAGCAATTCATTGGAGTCAATTTATAATAATTTTAGATATATAAAAGTTTTATTGAACTTTTCACCGCCTTTTACCCACCTCCTAGGAGAATTTTCAAATTTACATAAATCATTATTTTACCGCTTCTATGAATGGAATTTCAAAAATCACCATGTCAAATAATTTATTTATGGTGTAAGGAATTTGGAACACGTTTTTTATTGATCATCCATAGGGAATATTTTAGAATGCGTAACTCTTCATATCATAATCATGTTATCAACATCATCATCATCCACAAAATAATCTTCATTTTCAAAATTTTCACCATCATTCTCATCCTCTAAAATTTATTTTTCAATCTCATTGATATCCTATAACCTAATAATTCTATAATTATTTTTTTTACTTTTTCTTGGAAATTGAAATACCAATGAAATATGGGAGAACTATCAATTCCCACATTCAATGGGCATGAAATTTCTCTTTAGATTTCCCATTGGGATCAGTTTCCCTTTATACAGTATCTTGTATCATCAAATATCCATATCACCAAAACAAATTATTAAAAATAATTTTTTACAATTATGTATTTCAGTTGTATTCCATCAGAACTGGTTCCTTTGAGGTAATATTTTTCTTTTCCAGCTTGATTTCCATCATACAAACATCATCAAGTGAATAGATATTTTGTAACTCAACTAAATTTTACATATCATGATTTAATATTCTAGAAAACCTTTAAATAATTTTATCCTTATATTCGGGGAGATCACATCACATAAATAAATGATCAAACTCCCCAATGTAATATTAAATAAATATATATATATCCTTGTGGTAAGCTATAGAATTTGAATTAAATATCATGATTATAATTCATAAGTAGAAATTTTATTCTCAAATGATTTCTCAACATATCTTCTATATTTATATTGTATTTTTAATCATGATCCTTCGATTATAATAGATTTTCCCACCAAAGAGATAGATAATTTTAATAGTTATGAATTCAAACATTGCACATCATCTTTTTCGAACCATTAATAAATTTAATGAATCATATTATTTCCTACATCAAGTCTAGAAAATCAATTGGATTCATACTCCTATAATAATTTTTATTTGCAATATTCATTCACCATTAAGAATAATCTTTATCTCTTCCACTTTACAGATCCATCAATAAATCAAATATATCATCAATATTCTAACAATAATCATAAAATGATGCTGGATTGTCCCAGTTATATGTGGATTAAGGTCGAGTATGTTTCTTCTATGAAGGAGCATCATGTTGTTGTTCTCACAGTAGTTGATTATGTTGTTCAATAAATTGATTAAGTTAAGATTGTTTCAATGTGTTTTCATTTATCATGTAGTAGGTGGACTATAATATATTGTTTTCCAATACATGTGGGGGATAATTTTTTACTAGATATTAATCTGAAGTATGTGTTAAAACATATTGGAAGGAACTACAACTCTGACACCAAAAGGAATAATTATTTAAATATTGAATGTGTAATAGATAATAGAATAATGAAATTTAGTGGAAATGTAATGTTTTAATGTAAATACCACCCAAAAATGTTTTTTTATACGTAATTACTATCACACCAGTAATTGAGATGAAACACCAATTTTAGGAAAAGGGAACAGTCTAAAGTATTAAAATTGAATGAAAATCTTCAATAGTCAAATGATTCACATGTAACCTTTAAAAATGTGGAAATGAAATTATAAATATAACATGAAGATGGTATAATTCATAAAATCTAATTATAGAGCATGTGGGAAATCAAAGGTAACCAAAAATCACAAATAGAACATTACCATCCTAATTATTGACCCCAATAAATAATTTATTGAGATTCATTCATAATAATTCTTTTATCCATGTTCACTTCTTTCTTTAAATTCAGGTTACAAATATCCTTACCATTACTTGTGGATATTTCTTTTTTGTCTACAAATATGTTTGTCATGTCCTGACAATATGTGGTATGGAAAAAGTGTAGGCAACACCAATATCAATAATAATTGGTCTTATAATTTATCCAAGGGACAAATTTATTCCAATTTGGTAGAATCTATTCTATATATCCGTCAACCCCAAAAAACAGTTATTCCCCATCCCCCAAAATCCCTAAACCATTATCCTCAATAATCGCTAAACCGATAAGCCCAAAAAAACCTAAAATATAATCCCCAAAAATTCCCAAAACCATCAAAAAAAACAAAAAAAAAACAAAACCCTCATTTATAAAAAAAACCTCTAAATTTTCATCCCAAATAATGTTAATCCCCCATTCCCAAGAAACCCTATAACATTAGACACAAAAGAAATGAAATCACTTATGAAAAAAAACTCCATAATTCCTCAGGATAAGAAAACCATAAAATTTTAGCATAGAAAAACCTTATAAACTCTTCCTAAAAAAACCTAAACACTCATCCACCAAAAAAATGTAAACCCTCAGACCCAAAAAATTTTAAAACCTCCTCCACAAAAAAAATAAACTCAAAATCCCCTAAAATCATTAAAAATAAATCACTAGAAACTCAACCTCAAGAAATCAGAAATGCACTTCCCCTAAAAATCCATTTATCCTCAGCCCCAAGAAACCCTAATAAAAAATCCCATAGAAAATCAAAACGTTCAACCCTAATAACCCCTAAACACTCGTCCATAAAAACATGAACCATCAATACCAAAATATTCCAGCCCCTAATCCCCAAAAAACCCTACACCAAGATTAATAAAACACCATAAACCCCAATCCTAATATAACACTATTCCCTCAACCCTTAAAAACACTATACCCTCATCCCAAAAAATTCAAAAACCCTCCACCCAAAAATCCTAAACCCTCATTCCAACAATTCCATAAAACTAGAGACCTAAAAATATATGAATGATAATACCAAAAATTACCTAACCTATCATCCCCCATAAACATGAATCTTCATCCCTAAAAAACCAAAAACTGTTACACCTAAAAACCCTAAAACCTCATCCTAGATAAATTATACACAATCATAACTAAAAATGCTTAACCATCGCTCCAAAAAAATTCTAAACCATTAACACAAAAAAATCTAAATGTTCATCCACAAAAAATACATAAAACATAATCGCCAAAAAGCCCTAAACACTCAACCTAAAAAAACCTAAACCATTGGCACACGAAAAACTAAAACCACTCCCCAAAAAACCATAAACCCTTATCTATTAAAAAAACCACACCCACATAATAAAGTAAACCAATAATCTAAGAACCAAAATGCTCTAAACCATTAGTTCCAAAAAAACCGTAGATAATAAACCTGAAAAAACCAAAAAACATAATCCCCTAATACACTAAAACCTCATCCCAAAAAAACCACAAACCCTCCCAATAAAAAACACTAGATCCTTAGCCCCAAAAAACCCCAAACCCTACTTTCTATGAACACCTAAAACCTTATCACTGAAAACGGATAATCCATTATCCAAAAAGGCCCCTAAATAGTCCTACCCAAAACCCCTACATCCACATCCCAAATAAAACCTAAATAGTCAATCCAAAAAACCCTACAACCTCAGCCACAAAAAACCATAAACCCTCAGTCTTATAAAACCCTAAATTACCATCCCAAAAAAAACCCCACAAAAATTTATCCCTAAAAAACCCTCTACCCGCAACACCAAATAAAACATAACCCTTAAATATAGAAAAAACCCTCATCCCAAAATATCCCAAAACACTCAGCCCCATAATTTTCATAGACCCTCATACCAAAAACTGTAAAACCTCTCCCCTAAAATAACATAAACAAGAATCCCCAAAAATAATTTACCCAATTCCCCAAAAATAGAAAAACCCTAAAAAAAACCTAGGCCACAAGCCGCAAAAAAAACTATAAATGCTCCTACCAAGAAACAAAAAACCCTTAGTCTTGAGAAAACACTAATCCTAATCCCCATAAACGATACACCCTAATTCAAAAAACACCCCTGAAACCTCATCCCAAAAAAAACCCAACACCCTCATCCCAAAAACACATAACCTATTGACCCAAAAACCCTAAACTCTTATCCCTATAAAACCTTATATCATGATCCCTATTAAACCCTAATCCCTCATCCCCAAAAATCCTAATCCATTTGCACAAAAAAATGTAATCCCTCAGTCCAAAAATACCCAAACCCACAACCTCAAATCCCTATACTTTCATCCCCATGAAAACATAATTCCTAATATCCAAAACCCTAGAACCTCATCCATTAAAAAAATCTAGATCATATCCCCATAATATTATAGACCCTCATCTGTAATAATTCATAAACCAACATCCCAAAAAATAGAAGATGGTCGGCCCCAAAAGAATTATAGACCCTCATCGCCAATAAAATGAATACCCTCATCCAGAAAAAACAATAGTCCATTGTCCCCAAAAATTCCCAAACCCACATCCCAAAAAAACTAGAAATCATCATCCCCAAAAAACCATATAACCGCAACCCCTAGAAAACCTATACCTTCAACCCCGAAAAACACTAATCATGCGTCCTCAAAAACCAAATACCCTCAGCCTCAAAAATCTTCGATACCTAACCCCCAAAAAATAATAAACCATAAAAAACAAAAAAACCAAAACAAAAAAACTCTCCTTCAAAACACACAAAACCCTCATATAAAAAACCATAATCCCTCTATCCAGAACTACCTATAACCCTCGTCCCTAAAAAACATATTACCTCATTCTGAAGAATTTGTAATTCATCAGCCCAAAAAACTATGATACATTAGCCCTAAAAAATACCCTTGAGCCCCAAAAACTGAAAATTATCATCACAAATACCCGAAAATTAACATATCAAAAAGAAAACTCATCCTTAAACCCAATATAATCTCAACCCTCCCCACTAATAATCCCTATAAATTTATCCCTAGAAAAAACCCAAACCCTAATCCCTTGAAAACCCTAAACCCTTATCTCCAAAAAACCAAAAACCCCCCATCCTTAAAAACCATAAACCCTTGACCCAATAAAATTCTATATCGATAGGCCTAAAAATTCATAATCACTTAATTCCAAAACTACCTAAATCATTATCCCAAAGAAACCCAAAACCCTCATTTACAAAAAAACATTAAACCCTATATCCAAAAAATCCATAAACCTTAGTAATAAAAACACCATAAACTATCAACACAAAAATAACCTAAACCCTCATCTTATAAAAACCTTGAACTATCAAACGTAGAAAACCCACAACCCTTAGTTGTAAAAAATAGTTAAACCTAAGCCCCAAAAATCCCTCAACCCAAATCTGTTGTAAAATAATTATAATAATTCCCCAAAAAACATTAAATAACTGGCCTCATATAACCCAAGACCCTCACCCTTAGAAAACCCTAAACCCTTAGTCTCCAAAATCCAATACACTTGGTCCCAAAAAACATTAAACCCTCAACCCCAAAAAACAAAAAACCATCATCATCACCAAAAACCCGAAGCATAAACCCAAAACACTCTAAACCCTCATCCTAAAAATCCTAAACCCTCATCACCAAAAAAAAACTTAAACCCTTAGCCCCAAATAACCCTAAACCTTCCACCCCAGAAATACCAATACCCCTAGCTGCAAAAAAATCATAAAACTCATCCCTAAATAAACAGTAAACCCGAGGCCCAATTAAACCCTATTCCCACAGTCCAAGAAACCCCAAAACCAAAATCCCAAAAAATAGTAAACACTAAACTATAAAATATCCTAAACCATCATCCCCAAATAACAAAACCCCATCATCCTAAAAAAACCCCAAAAAACTCATTCATAAATATACCTAACACCCTAATCCCTATAAAACACTAATCCATAACACTAAAAAACCATAAATCCTATAATAAAAAAACCCCCATAATACCTTATCGCATAAAAACATTGAACCCTCATCGAAAAAAACACCCATCAATCACCACCAAAAACCACAAAATTCTAAACGCTAAAAATCACCGAATCGTCATCCCTAAAATCCAGAATCTATTAACACAAAAAACCCAAAATCCCCAATTAAGAAAACCCCAAACCCAAAACCCCAAACACCATATACCAAAATACAAAAAATACCAAAAACCCTCATCTCAAAAAACACCCGACCCCAATCCTCAAAAATCCGAAAACCATAGTCGTAAAAACCCAAAAAACATATCCCCAAAAAACATAAAAAACTCATCCCCAAATAAATCTAAACACTTATACCCCCAAAAAACACAAACCCTCTTCCTTACGAAACACTAAACCCTTAGCCCCAAAAATATTATATTATCACCCCCAATATTAACACTAAACCCTCAGCCTAAATAAACCCCCAAACCCTCAGCACATATAAGCCTTAAAACCTCATCCTAGAAGAACCTAAATCCTAATCCCCATAAAACGTGAATCCTAAACACCTAAAATCCCACAAACACTAATCCCCAAAACCCTGAAACCCTCATCCCTAGAACACCTAAAACCATCATCACCAAAATTCCCTTAACCGTTATACCCAAAAAAACCTGAAAAATGTTGTAGAAAAAAACTCCCAACCATCAACCCCCAAAAAACTTACCAACCATCAGCCCCCCCAAAAAACCCAACCACTCGGCCCCAAAAACCACAACCCCCATCACCTAAAAAACAAAAAACCTAGTCCCCAAGAAACTATAAATCCTCATCCCCAAGAATCCTCAACCCTAAAGACCCAAAAAATAATTAACCCATGTCTAAAAATAAAAAATTCCCATGGTATCAATAAAAATAAAACAGCAACCCCCAAAAACTAGAGAACCTTCAGCCTAAATAAACATATTACCTATGGACCAATAATTTTTAAACCATATTCCCAAAAAACCCTAAATTCCCATGAACAAAAAACCATAAACATTTAGCCATCGAAAAACCTAAACTCCAGTACTGAAAATACATAACACATATACCCTAGAAAACTATTAACATAAAACCTAAAAAACCAAACACCTCCTCCATATAAAACATAAAACCACTTTTTTATAAAACCCTAAACCCAAAAATGAAAAAAATTAAACCCTCAACCCTAAACAACAGTAAACCCCCAACCCTAAAAAATCATAAACCCCCATCTACTAAAAAATCACTGAACATTTAGTAAAAAAACTAAAACCCTAAGCCAAAAAAATACCTTAAATCTCATCCCCAAAATCACTTCAACCGTAAACCCTCAACTCCAAAAACCTTAACACATATAAAAAAATCCCCATTCTTAGAAAACCCTAAACCATTTGTCACTGAAAACCTTATACCCAAATCCTCAAAAAACACTAAACCCCCATCTCTAGGAAACCGAAAATCCATATCCTTATAATACCCTAAATAATTAGCCATAGAAAACCATAAACCATCATTAGAAAAAACCCTAAACCCTCAGCCCCAAAAAACGAAAAATCCCCAGCCATAGAAAAAACTAAACCTGTATAATCAGAAAACCGTAAATCCTCCCCACCAGAAAAACCTAAACCCTATTCCACATAACATAAAAATCCCAAATCCCCAAAAAACTCTAATCCCATAGCCCAACAAAACTTAAAAATATATTGACTAAAAAACCAAAAACGTGCATCCCATTAAAACCGTAAACCCACACCAATAGAAAAACTTAAAACATCATTCCCCGAAAACCATAAAACCATTTCCCTAGAAAAACATAACCACTCAATCACCGAAAACCCTAAACATTCATCCATAGAAAACACCAATCCCTTAGCCGCAAAATAACCATGTACCCAATTATCCAAAAAACCATAATCCCAGAGCCCTAGAAAACCATAAATTCACAATTTTAGGAAGCCCTAAACCCACATCTACATTAATACCTAAAGACTAAACCCCATAAATCAATTAACCATCAACCCTAAAAAACCTAAAATCCTAAAATTATAATATAGCAACCCATCAAGCTCATAAAACAATAAAACCATTTACAAAGAACATCCAAAAAACTAAATCCCTATAAAACTGGAGTCCAACATCTTGAGAAAACTCTTAATCCTCATACAAAGAAAACCCTATACACCCATCCCCAAAGCCCCTACGTCATCATTTCCAAAAAAAACCCTAAACCATCTAGCCTAAAAATATCTAAACCTGGATCCATAGAAAACCATAAACACTCTGTAGTAGAAAACCCAAATTCATCAGCCTGAGAAAACCCTGAACCCATAGCTCTAGAAAACAATAAACCCGCATCCATAGAAAACATTAAAATCTCAGAACTATAATATCCTAAATCATATTTCCTAGAACCCATAAAACAACATCCCCATTGAACCCTAAACCCTCCACACCATAAAATCCTAAACCCTCAGACACAAAAAACCGTAAACCCATATCTCCAAAATTCCATTAACCCTCATCCCCAAAAAATCATAACCCCTCAGCCCAAGAAAACCATAAATGTTTATCAGAAGGAAACCCTAAAACCTCATCCTCAAAAATAAACAATCCCTCAACCCTAGATTAAACTAAACCATCATCCTTGAAACCCCAAAAACCTTTCCTCAGAATATCCTAAACCCTTATCCAATGAAAAATATAAACCCTCATTCAACGAAAATCCTACACAATAATCCCCTTAAAAACATAAACTATTATCCCTAGAAAAACCCAATCACTGAGCCTATTAAAGGAATAAAACCCCAATCCCAAAAACTCCAATACCCATAGACCATGAAAAAAATAAACCCTCATCCCCAAATAACCATAAATCCTCAGCACTAGAATACCCTAAACTCTCACCCCTTGAATACCCTAAACTTTCATCCCTTTAAATCCATAAACCCTAATCCACACAAACCCTATACCCTCGCCCAACGTAAACACAAAACCCTAATTCCATGAATATCCTAATCCATTAGAACATGAAATTACTAAACCCTATGTACCAAAAAACCATAACCCCCCCCCCATTCCCATATAACAATAAACACCTAGCCCAAGAAAAATCTAAACCCCCATCCACCAAAACCCATGAAACCTCATCCCCAAAAACAAACATTAAACCTCAGCCACAAAAAAACCCAAATCCCTTAGTCCCACAAATGTGAGACTTATCTAGAGGTGACCATTTTTTTGGATTCTATAGGTTATCGTACGACCATATTATATGGTTCAGAAAACTATGCACCAATTGTGTTCTCCATATCATACCACTAGATATGGGTTCATTATTTGGACACATGTTTTGATAAACCATTTTTACACCATGTGATCTTCAATATCCATATCAGCATGGTTTTGGATGAGGTAGTACTTTTATATGAAAATATCCCCCCTTTAAGATCCTCCAAAAAAGGAACATGTTTTCTTAGGATAGTCCAATTTATTTTATTAATCCATATTCCAAAAACAAATAACTCCAAAGATTGAAAAATTATAAACAATTCCCGAAATTTGATGCAAAACCAAATAAAAGATGACGATAAAAATGGTTCAAAAGTACATGATATATGGTAATGGGATGTTACAATCTCCCCTCCATAAATGATTTCATTCTCAATAAATCATGTCTAGAAGTCCCCTTGAGAAAGAAATGTGGTCATTGTTCTCTCATCAGTACCTCACAATACCAAGTCTAATTACAATTACAACAATTTTGATGCAACACCTGAACCTGAGGTATGGACTTCCAACAAAGATCCTTCATTTTAGAATCAATAATCTAAACTAGTTTATTAGTTAAAGAGAAATCTGGTTCCACATCATGGTTCCCTCAAATTAAGAAATGAGATGGGTTAGGGAGATATTTTCTGTACTACAATACTTGGAACACATTTTAATTTTAATCAATATTGGTGGAAAATCTATAAAGTAATCCACAATTAAAATCCCCTCAACATCCTCATGCGAACCAATGTATCTCGAAGCATGCTTTCCATATTTTCTGATAACATTTGTCACCAAATTTGGTTGAAACTCTAAAAAAACATTGTCTCCAACATAAAAATCCAAAATTCACCAATGATGTTCAAAATTGGATTTATGAAAATTATTGAGTGATATCCATTCACCAATGATGTTCACAAGAACACATAAAATCCCTTAAAGGGTTTGTCCTGATTGAATTATAGTAAATAATATCTTTATAAAACTAAACCAAACCTATATAGTTGACTTTTTATTCACAAAATTTAATAAAATAATTCAAAATAATTTATTTTATAATTAATATTAATTTTTCTTTCTTTCCATCCATATATAAATAATATTTCCTGATAAGACTATCATGGGATCCCATTCCCTCAAAAAATATACTCCAAAAAAATGATGTGAAATGGGGATCATTAATGGAATAAATAATAGAGGGAACTCAGTGAAAACTATAAATCTTATGTATATAAAGTATCCCCATGTCTTTGACATTGGTTATATCTTGAGTTGAGATAAAGTGATCTAATTTTGTCATTCGATCGATCACAACCCATATTGAATTCTTCTGCCATTGGGTATACAAGAATCTAACCATGAAATCCATCATGTTCTTATCCCACATCCATGTTTCCACTGGATGGTTTTTGAGAAAACCAAAAGGTTAATTTTTTCTCATACATGAACTATTGATAGTTTTAAAAATGAGATACAAAAAAATCGATGTCTCATCTCTTGTATCTCTACGATAATCATTCGCGCATGTAATAAAAAATCTACATGTTGCCCAAGTGTGCAATAGACTGGGATCTATAGAAATCCCTTATCACAGATTTTCCCATGGGAAAAGGTATGAAATACTATTCTAGAAATATATTATACAAATAATATTAAATGAACACTCACTGATGGTATCCCCCCTGTAATGGGGTCCCTCATTCCATGAAACTCATCATTGAGTTGCTTCTCCCAAAGAATCATCTCTATAGGAGAGAATATCATCCAGTTTCTTCCGAAAAAAACATTAGTCTCCTACTTCCAAATATTAAAATGTATGAGAATGATGATATACATTAGATTACACCCCGTTGATGTTTCCTTCATTTAATTGGTTGGATGTTTCATGTCCATAACCTCACAAACAAAATTCCCCTTACCGAGGGTGTATAAAATACCAAAATCCAATGATTATAGGTACTCGACTCATCAGCTCTAAAATAGATTAAAATATTATTCATGGAAGATATTAGTTCATATTTGTGATCAGAATAAATTTTAATCCATTCTAAGAAAATTTAATTAAGGAAATTCATAAAAGAGTTCCTCAAAGATGAGAGTTCAAGGTCATGACTATGATAGTTCTTCTCCTATGGCTTAATTTGTTGGGATCCACAGTCTACTACAAGATCACATAATATGATAAAATATCCCAAACCCAAACTTAATGTACCATAAAAGACCATGTAGAGCTTCCTAGCTTTATGATAGTCAACACATAAAAATATGTCAAAATGTGCTTCAACTGATCAAAATTGATTGTTTTCCCAACACACCATAGGTTATTACCCATAGGAATAACATATTAAACTAATGAACGTCAACACAATCCAATAATGGATATTTTAATTCTCTTTTTCGTCACTCAAAGGCACCATGCGACATTTACTAGGAGGTCACCCATCATGATAATACTCCAGTAAATGAAAGATAATATATGGGTTTTTTATTATTCATGTTCTCCAAAAGAATGGTTCCACTTGTTGACATGGGTAGGAACATTTCAACTTTTAAGATTCACATCCTCTAGGGGTGTTAAAATATTCTAAAGATTTATTTTGAATATAAATACATATATTAAAATAAAAATTCTCTTTAATTTATTGATATAATTTATTATGGTCATAAACTTTACAATAAAAAGATGAATCACAAACAAGCCTAGTCTTGCAATGATAGATAACACCCCCATGGGATGACCCACTCTATAGATAAATAATTATATATTTATGGTCCGAACACCCTATATGATTAAATATGTTACATGGATTGAAGTCTAAAATTCCCTTCTATTATGGAGCCCTTGTTAAGTATTGATTTATGACGACATATACCCAGGTATGCACCCCAACTTGCATCATCACCTACATCCTTGTTCACATCCATATCTTCTTCTTCGACCATAAATAACCAAATCATAATTGATATATTATATTAATACATTAAATATATTTCATATTTATAAATCATATTTATATAAATATATTTACTTATTGTCACATAAAACATATAGAAATAAATAAATATATATATAGTTCACGGGTGGATCATCTTGGCTCATGTCGTGGACTGCGTTTGTTTTTCACATATGTTCCAAAAGTGTGGATTTATAATATAATACATTATATATTTTATAATATATATATATTATTTATAATACTACAAATAATTATATAGGTATCCCATGAAAAATCATTTTATACTGCAAAAAAGAATTGTTGATCTGATCTCTATTTAAAGGTGGCCCCTTTTATCAGTTCTAGTATTTCACTAATAAAAGTCACCACTTTATCAATGCTTATTTTAGAAATGATAAAGGAAACCCTTTTTCAGTGTTTTTAATAACACTGATGAAGACCATACTGTTGTAGTGTGATGTTAAAATTACAAACACTATAGTAGAAACACGTATATGGAAAATAAATAATTTAATCGTATTTAAAATTACATCACAAATAAATGAAAATAAAAACAATATTATTGATATTTCAAATACTGTTTTTACAAAATATATTATAATGTGAAAATTATCACAATATTTCAAAAATATCAATGGTTTCATTCTCATTGGCAACAAAACACCTCTAAAAACGATCTCTCATGGTATAGATTTCCCAAAAACTATCCCATGTCTAGGAAAAGAACAATCCTTTATATGAAAACAATTTTTATGTTATAAATACGATAATGAAATTAATTAAACTGAATTATTATAAATGAATTAATAAATGTATATTTTAAATAAATGACACACATTAATCATACCATTCATATCATGCATCAGATTTAGGCATTGTTGATTCCTACATGCTAAAATGAGATATGGTTAATTTTCATAATGTAAAATAAAGAATTTTTTTATCAATTTTGAGGATGTCATATTTTATTACTCAAAATACATTTTTAAAAAACACATGATTTGATTCTTACCGATCAAATTGTGTGTTGGTTTTATGTGGGGATGATTTCTACACATGAAAAATGAAATAATTTTTTTTAATGTACCAATATAATTCTAACATTTTTTCTTGGTTTTTAGTGAGTGACATACATTTCGAACTAAAATGAATTTTTTTGACTCCAAACAGAGTCATTGAGTTATCAGGAACACCATGTATCATATAGAGATATGGTTGATTCTTACATCTCAAAAATAATTAATGGATTTTTATTCCATAATTATACAAACAAATTTAATGTGAATTATTGATTTTTGTGAATATCACTTATCTTTTTAACTTAAAAAATTCAAATAAAATGAAGCATTTGAATCCATACCTCTTACACCATGAATCATATTGAGGTTTGGATGATTCCAACAGATTACAAGTGAGTAATGGATCATTTTCCTTAAGTATCAACACAAATTTATTTCTTATTGGTTTTGAGTATGTGTCTTCACTTTTTTAATAAAATGTCTTTTTAAACTAAAAACATGAAATTTGAGTCATATGGGTCACATTATACGGTGAATCACTTTGATTCTAATTCCCAGAAGTAATAACTAACATAAGAATCATTTTCAAAATGAATGTGTATAATAAAAAAAATTCATGATTTTCAAGGACTTAGAGTTTTTTAAAATAAAATGTGAATTTTCAAATGATAATGGACACATTGAGTCATAGTGGGAATAACATGTATTGAAGTATGGTATGGCTAATTACTACACATTAAAAACAACTAGGGATAATTTTCATATTGTATCAGAAAAATCAAAATGTTTTTTATTGGTTTTGATTTTGTCACCTATCTTTTTTACTAAAATGTACATTTAAAAAAAGACACAATTTGAGTCATACTAGTTTCATCATGAATCATATTTAGGTTTATGTGATTCATCCTTGTCAAATTCTTGTTATGTATTTTTTCCCATATGTATCAAAAATGTACAAATTTTTTTCTAGTTTTTGAGTGTGTAACAGTTATATTTTACTAAAAGATCATTTCAAACTGGAAACGTGTACTTTGAGTCACATTGGTCATATATTGTGTCGATTTTATATGAGACTAATTCCAACACATTAAAATTACTTATGAATCATTTTCCTAAGGTACAAGAATAAATGAGTCTATTTTTTTATTTTTGTTGTGATTCACACACGTTTTGAACTATAATGTCAATTTTAGACTGATATTGGATGCTTTGAGTCATACTGGGAACATAGTGTAATAGATTGATGTGAGAATAATTCCTACTCATCATAAATAAAATATGGATCATTTTCCTAATTTATAAGAACTATTTGAATGTGTTTTATCAGTTTTGAGTATGACTCTAGTTTTTTTACTAGAGTGTTAAATTTAAATAAAATTACTCACTTTGAGTCATATTTGTCAAACCATGCATTGTATTAAGGTATATATAATTCCTATAGTTCCCAAATGACATATGGATTTTTTTTCCAATTTTAAAGAAACATTAAAAATGTGTTTTCCCCATTTTGAGTATGCCACATGTCTTTTTTTACTAAAATTTCATTTTAAACATAAAACATGCACTTTGAGTATAATGCTCAAAATGAGTGTCTGATTTATGTGAGACTAATCCATACAAATAATAAATTAAATAATAAAAAATTAAAAATTTATCGAGAAAATTTGAGAGTGTAAAATTGGTTTTCAATGATAGACAATTGTTTTGAACTAAAATGAAAATTTTAGACTGATTACGGTTCACTTTGAGAAATACATGGATGAAATTGTATTTGATTGAGGTTTGGTATGTTACTAAATTTCAAAATTGAATTACAAATAATTTTCATAGGGTATAAAATTTTACAAATATGTTTCCTCATATTTGAGTGTGTAACTTTTTTATTTTGAAAATATGTAAATTTTAAATAAAAAGAAACTCATTGAGTAATATAGGCCACACATAGAATTTAATTTAGGTGAAGATAATACATTCATGTAAATTATTATAATTTAATAAATTTAATTATTTATCAAAATAATATGAATGTGTATTCTTGGTTTTGAGTTTTTCACTCTTCTTTTTTAAATAAATGTAATTTTTTTTTAAAAAAACTTTCACTTTCAGTCATACCGGTCACATCGTGTGCCGGTATGATGTGAGACTGGTTCTTGGAGATAAAAAATGAATTACTAATTTTTTCCGAAATTATATTGAGAATCCTTTTGTGTTTACATGGATTTAGGTGAATGATACGCATCTTGATCTGAAATGTGGATGTTAGACTGATAACAGACACATTGAGTTATACCGAGAACACCATGTATTAGATTGAGGTGCACCTGATTACTACACATAAAAATGACAAATAGATCATTGCAAAAATTTATCAAAATAATGAAAATTCATTTTATTGGTTTTGATAATGTCAATTTTTTAACTTAAATGTTAATTTCAAATAAAAAGACACACTTACAATCATATCAGTCACATAACATGTGGGATTGAGCTATGGCTGATTTATATAAGGTAAAAATAATTAGGGTTATTTTTCCTAATTTATGAAAAAAAATTTAAATTTTTTTTGGTTTTGATTATTTCACATGTATTTCTATGAAAAATGTAATTTTAAATTCAATGCACGAACATTGAGTAAGATTGGTCACATCATGTGTCAGTTTGACTTGAGAAAAATTCTTACACATCAAAAATCATATATGAATAATGATTAAAAATTATCTGGGAAATATGATCCCATTTTCTTGTTATTAAGAGTTTAAGAAATATTTTAAACTAATATTTCAATTTTAGAATCATAACAATCATTTTGAGTCATACCTGGAACACCTTTTATCTGATTGATGTTTGGTTGATTCCTACAAGTCACAAATGACATAAGAATTATTTTTTGAAATTATAAAATCTATAAAAATGATTTTTATCTATTTTGAGTGTCTTTAATAAACTTTTTACTAAAATTTCAATTTAAAATTATGGCACATGTGGATAAATATTGGTAACACCATGAATTGGATTGAGTAGTAGATTTCTACATGTTAAAAATGAGTTATGGATAATTTTACTATTGTATCAGAAAAATTTGAATTTGTTTTCTCTTTCTTGAGTTGGTCACATATATATTTACTAAAATATCATTTTAAACTAAAATCACACACTCCGGGTCATATCAGTCACGTCATTGTTTGTCATTATGTGAGACTTATTCCTGCATATCAAAAATGTCTTAAGAATAATTATAATAAAGTGTCAATAAAATATTGGAATATTTTTTAGTTTTCAATGGGAGACACACATATTGATCTAAAAATTAATTTCTAATTAATAATAGAAACATTGATTCATACAGAGCACACCTTGTATTCGATTAAGGTTTGGATAAATCCAACACCTCATAATTTTCATATGGATAATTTTACTATTTTATTAATGAAATATGAATGTTTCCCTAGATTTGAGTACGTCACATATAATTTTAACAAAAATTTCAATTTTAATTATAAATATTTTCTTGGAGCCCAAAAAGTAACACCACGAAGTTGATTTTGGTGTAGAAAATTCCTATATATATAAATAAAATGTGGAACATCCTCTACTAGTATGAAAAAAATATGAATGTGTTTGATTAGTTTGGATTATTTCACTTATCGTTTTTACTAAAATGTCATTTTAATCAGAAAAAACCAACATTTTGTTTTTCAAGCAACATTATGTGTCAGTTTGACCGGAGACTAATAATTAGACATCAAAATTCACTTATGAAATATTTTTCCAAAATTTCAATAATATACAAGCATGTTTGCTTGATTTTTATTGATGACATGCATTTTGAACTAAATTGAAATTATAATACTGATAAAGGGATAATTGAGTCAAATATGGAACATTCTATATTAGATTTTGGTATTAATGACTCCAACACATAATAAACACTTATAGTTCTCTATCCCGATGTATTAAAACAATTAAAATTCATTTTAGTAGTTTTTTTAGGTCCCATTTCATTTTTAATTAAAAGAAATTTTTAAATAAAAATAAACTCCTAGAGACATATCGGTCACACTATATATCATATTTAGGTGAATAAAATTCCAATACATATAATATTATTTATAGTAATTTTACAAAAGTATTCAAATAGTAAAAATGAATTTTCACGGTTTTGAGTTTTTCAATTGATTTTTTTACAATAATGAAAATTTAAACAATGTACATGAACGTTGAGTCATACTATCCAAATAATGTTTCGGTTTGTGGTGACACTAATTCCTAAAAATCAAAAATGACTGAAGACTAATTTTACTAATTTATAATTAAATTACAAGCACTTTGGTACATTTTCAGAGAGTGAAACATATTTTGATCTAAAATTTCAATTTTAGACTTATAACATATAATTTCAGAAATAATAGGGACAAAACATATCATATTGATTTTGGTTATTTACTACATATCAAAAATTACCTATTGAGTTTTCCCTAATTTATCAAAAATATGAATGTTTTTAATTTGTTTTTTTGTATGCCACGTTCATTTTTTTATGAAAATTCAAATTAAAAAAAATCCCCTTTGAATCATACTAGTCACACCATATATCATAATTAGGTGAAGATGATTCATAAACATAAATGATATGTTATGTATAATTTTCTTAATGAATCAAAAGAAATTATTATTTTTTCTTGATTTCCAGTTTGTGACTTTTATTTTTTAATAAAATTTCATTTTAAATGGAAAACACCAATGTTGAGTCATACTTGCCAAATTGTATATTATTATAATGTGAGACTAATTGATACACATAAAAAATTACATAATAATCATTTCTTAATGAATTAGTACAATATGAGTGTGTTTTCATGGTTTTTAGTGACATACATGTTTTGAAATAAAATTTCAATTTTAGACAGATAACACACTTTGAGTCATACAAGGAACATCTTGTATCAGATTATGGAGTGGATAATTATTACATGTCAAAATTTACTTACTGATCATTGTACTAATGTCTCAATAAAATAGTAATATGTTTTCTCTATTTTGAGTGTGTCAATTATATTTTTTATTAATAGGGAAATTTTAAATAAATAGATGATCTTTGAGTCATACTAGTCACACCGTGGATCCGATTGAGGTGCTATTAATTTTAAAACCTCGCAAAACAAAATATAGATCATATTCCAAAATTATCAAAAAAATAAAAATGTATTTATTCTTTGGGTGTGTCACTTATCATTTTAACTATAATTTCATTTTCAAAAAGAATATTTTCACTCTATGTCATATCAATCACATTGATGGTCATTTGGACTTGTGGTTGATTCCTAAATGTCAAAATTGACATTATAATTGTTATTTTAATGTATGAAGAAAATCTTTGTCAGTTTACATGGGTTTAAGTTAGTGCCACTTGTTATGCACAAATATTTCAATTTTAGAATAATAATGGACACATTTGGTCATAATGGCCACACCATGTATCGAATTGACGTGATATGTATTCCTACACATCATAAATGAATAATGGGTCATTTTTTCTAATATAACAAAATAATATAAATTTTATTTCTCTATTTTCATTATGTCACATTCCTTTTTACTAAAATATAAATTTTTCATAAAAAGAAACACTTTGTGTCATACTGATCACACCGTGTGTCAGATTAAGGTGAAGCTAATTCTTATATATATAAAATTACATAATGATCATTTTCCTAATGTATCAAAACTATATAAATTTTTTTTCTCAGTTTTGAGTTTTCACATCATATTTTTTAGATAAATTTCATTTTAAACTGAAATCACATAATTTGTGTCATAGTGGTCACATTGTGTGTTAGTTTAAAGTGAGATTATTTCCTACAGGTCAAAAATGAAAAATGAATCATTTTACTAAAGTATTAATACAATAATATCACATTTAACCATTTTTCATTAACAAGATTTTTTTCAAATATTTTATTTTTAAACTGATAATTGGAATTTTGAGTCATATAAAGAAAACTATGTATCATATTAAGGTGTGGATGATTCATACAAATCAAAATGACTTACGGGTTGTTTTTCATATGTATGAAAACAATATAAATTTGTTTTATTATTTTTGGTAATGTTACATTAAATTTGAACTAAAATGCCAGTTTTCAACTAAAAAAATAAACATCGAGGGAAATTGGTCATAAACATATGATTAAATCATGTAAATAAGTAGTAGTATGTCACCTAGTTATGATTTATATATACATTATAACACCTAGTTTTCTTCTCATATTATTCTAATCAAATCTATTTTCTCTTTTGAATACGAGGACTGTCGATGGTCCTGGTTTTACAGGAAAAAATATAAATAAAAAATTGATTAATAAGTATTTGAAATGAAATTTTAATTATTATAAAAATTACATCATTAGAGATTATAGTTTTTTGACATAATATTATATATTTCATATATTTGAAAAACCACTAACTAGAATCTTTTGTCTTATTTTGATTCAGACATCGTAGAAAAAATAAAAAAAATTATTAATTTATTGGGATATATGTTATATTATTCGAATTCTATTATATATATCCTAATATTTTGAGAACATTATAATTTTATAAGATCATTGTGATCATGTAATATCCTCATTCAATGAATTTTATGATATTTAAAAATCGCCCAATCATAACATAATTTTCATTAAACCATAAAATTAATTTTTTAACATGTTATTTTCTTATAATGTTTCATGTATTTTATTATAAATTGATAAAGGTCATCACTTTTTTTAGTTTTTTTGGTTTCAGTCTTGGAATCTAGAAATATAATTTTTAGAGATTCCAAATTGATTATAAAGAGTAACAAATCCTACATAAAAAGGGAATAATTAATGAAAGGAATGAATATATAATTCATATGATTTAAATTTATTTTTTTACATAAGTATAATTGGTATAATGTAGATTATATAATCAATACTTTTTATTTCAAACATTTAGCTAATTTATCTAATATTTTATCAAATTTCATTCCATCCAATGAATATTCTTGTGTAAATGTGACGTGATTACAAATGAGTCCAGATTCTATTCACATGGTATCATTTACAAACAGTATTTATATATATTCATTTAAAAAAATATGATTATTATTTAGTCATAATTGACATAGTATATTAGCTACTGGACAAATAAATCATGAAAAGATGCATTATGTTTACATTTGAAATTCAGTGTCCTAACCACTCAAGAGTGATGATTTTATTTACGATCACGAGGATAAGATAGTTTTTAATGGCCTCCATATAAATGTTTTCATCAACATAATTCATAACTAAATGACCACATTTTAACATTTTATTTTCATGAACCATTAATATTAGTAACTGTTTAAGTTGAATGGTTGGGCTAATGGTACTTTCTATATATCTTTAGAATTTTTGGTTGATCAACTAGATCATATTTATTCAACCATTTGATTCACCCTTCCCATTCTTCAGCAATAATAACAATCCTCAATTATAGAATTTTAATTATTTTTTAATGATTTTTCATAGAAAAATAAATTTTCAAAGAATAATAATTTGTGGACATGAATTTTTATAAGATCAAATAGTTGTGACATTATTTTTTCAATGTAATGATCAACCTTATGAACTTCTAAATCACAATTTGAAATTGGAAGATCATCTCTTGTATCATGATTTACCATAATCCTCACTCCCAAATGACCTATAAATAAATTCCATGTTTTTTGGTTTAATATGTGTGCATATAAATATATGGAGGGTTCATGATTAAGTTCCCTTCAGTATATTTGAGATAATACTTCATAAGAATTTTAGAAAAACCTCTATGAGACTTTTTAGTGAAATTAATATATATTTCATTAGGGTCTCATCTATTATGAATGAACATATTAATTGATAATGATACATTAAATCAATGTTTCATTATTTATCTTCTAGAAAAATAATTAATGTATATCATAGTTCTACCTTATTCTATTACCAAATTAGTTCCTTAATAGAAAAAAATTTTCCACGGCTATATATCAATAGGAACATGAATTTGGGTGGTGATCCCAATGTAACCAGTGAACATGTCCTTTTGGGGTTAACTTCATGGTTTCATCCATTCCATACATCCATAAATTTGATGCCTTTATCAATCACCTTAATATTGTTTTCCACCATCATTATATTACACTACTAATTTTTGGGAATATGTTCTTCCTTATATTCCATTTCCAAAGAATAAGCAATGTCAATATGTTGTTCAACTATATTGGTATCATTGGCATGTGTAGAAGATTGTTTGTCCTCTAAATTGGGGGAATCAACACGTTGAGAAACCTATTAATAATCAGGACTGGGACCATCAGCATCTGAAGAACACATTATGTATATAATTGGTTAAACATTTTATTTGGATTACATAAATGCTATAATGAAATGATAATAATTTTAGGTAACATTATTTATATTACAAAAACAAATATAACCAGATTATTGAACTACCTTTTTAATGGATTAAGGGATTTCACCCCCTTAATCGAGTATCCAAATCCCCTTATCATGGTTTCCTCAGACATAAAAATATCCATATTCATTGTTCACAATACGAAATGACAGTGACATCCCCATCAAAGGGTAATCATTGATTGAATTAGAATCTAAATAGTTACTATTTTCTTGATGATAACTGAATAATTACCACTTTTGGTTTGCAGGACCCGAAATAAAAAAATACAAATATTGCCTATGATGCAATTAAAAATGGTTTAAATTTGTACCCTTACATTCTAAATTCCACTTTCATGAATCCCAATTCATTTATTTTGGTTTAAATCTTTCTATAATCCTTTGATCCTTAAAAAATCACTTGAATAATATATTAATCCAAGTCCTTGATTAATATAAAGATTCCAAATTATGACTTATTTTCTTAAATTGGATTCATTTCCTTTATAGCAGATATATGAATCATTTAATCCATAATTATTACTCAACTATTATTCATGGTACATCATCTACCATGTTTATTTTTATAGAATGTATAACTATTAATTACATAACCATTACAAAATAATATATACACAATGTTGTAACACCCAAAATTTCATAGCACGTTATCTCATTAAAGTAATTCAATAGCTTGCGCTACACACCCCACTGAGTTCGAGCACACCAAAATTTACCAAACTAGCCATTCAAAAAGAAGTTATGAATAGTATTAACTACATTTTTGATATTATATAATCTATATAATTTTAACATCCATATTATGTGTTTCTTAGACATAATATAAGAACAAATTCAACTCTTCGGATAAAGGGAGTATTTTTTAAAAAATGAAATTTCACATCCTATTAATTGTGAACTTTTTAAAATCAATATTTGAGACCATTATATTATAATTCATAAAATAGAATTATAATTTATAAGTGGGACATAAAAATTTAGTTTGGATAAATTTATGGTGTTTTTCTGATAACTTTCGTATTTTGATGAATTCTGAAAGATGCTAAATTTTAATTGAAAACAACTTTTTTAATAAAAATAATTTTAAGTGTTAATTTTC
Organism: Viscum album; assembly: GCA_963277665.1. NCBI lineage: Eukaryota > Viridiplantae > Streptophyta > Magnoliopsida > Santalales > Viscaceae > Viscum > Viscum album. The sequence continues at coordinate 1,067,062,386 of OY728121.1, read as the reverse complement.
ACATTTCAATAGTTTCTAAGCATAATTAGATTATAGATATATTATTTAATAAAATATTGGTCATTATAAGTAATCTTACATATAAATTGGACATAAACAAAGGTCAGTATTTTGATAGTTTTTACTTTTTCAAAAAATACATCTTTTTGTTTTGACAATGAGAATTAATTTTAAATTAATAAATTAAAATTCTATTTTATTTAATTTTCTTAAATAGACTTCATTTCTATATTCAAAATATCAAAATTATATTAGGTTTAATCTTTTGAATTTTTCTAAACACGATCAATTTTTAATGAATAATGAAAAACACTACGTTATTATTTAAAACTGACATTTTATTTAAATAATGATTTATTTTATTTTAATTTATTTTAATTAAAAATAGATAAAAAATTTCTATATAAGTTCAATGTAATTCATTTTATCCATTTTATAATAATATTATATGTATAAAATTTTATTGACTTTTTACCGTATTTTACCCACCTTCTAGGCACGTTTGCAAATTTGCATAAAACATAATTTTACCACTTCTGTGAGTTGAATTTCAAAAATCCAAGAGAAATAGTTAATAACCGTAAGTAAAAAGAGGTTCAATAAGGTGAAAATAATTTTTGGTGAATTGTAACTTTTGACTTTTATTTACCACGGTTAAAATTAAATATGGTAATTAAATGTAAAATTTATATTATTATTACCCTAACACATGTACTAATTCTATTGGATAAGTGTATTTCGACCAAAATCAACCTTAGAACAAAAATATTATCCTTTAGGTCCACCTGGATTAGATATGGATATTTATTGTTTTTTTATTTAACGAAGAGTTAAAAGTGTTAAATTAAAAGTTTAATAACTAAACCATTTTAAATATAGGGTTATACAGATGATAAATTATACTATAAATAATAATTATAATGATAAAATGTTTCCAACTTAATGGTATTTTATTTATAATTTTTAGACATTAAATAATTAGTTTTAATTATTACACGATGATGATACAGTAATTACCTTCTTAATGAAATATTTAAATAATTCATATTATAAATATTAAAGTAAATATAATTTGAATGTTTTGATGCAATAAACGAATTTTCAAGGTGAATATGACATGTTAGGGTTGATTAAATGTATTTTTTTATATGAAATCATGTTTTCATGACTTTCACAAAATCAAAATACTAAATAGTGTCAAAATCGACATAAATTAGTTTTTAAAACAAATATTATATTTTTAAATGATATAATATTCAAAAAATATATAAGTTTCAGCCAAAGAACATATATAATGACTAATAGGTTATTAAGGATCCACTTTGGGATCTCTTTACATTTTATAATTATTTTATTACCCATTTATTATAATAATACAAGAGGAAATTGTAAAAGTTAAACTTTTTAACTTAGAGTTAAATCTAAATGATAGGGTTAATACGGCGACCTAAACTTGTCTAAAACATATTGGTTGAGAATATTTATACCCATCCACACATTTAATTTGAAATAAATCAATTTAGATCCATTATAAACATAAAATTATTTTATAATAAAAATAATATTTCTATCTTTTCATAAAGTGACACTCACCTCTCTTATAAAACGGTACTTCCCTTTATCTAAAAATCACACCTCCAAATCCTCTTGGATCATCCAAAACATGCTCAAATATCCTGAAAAATAACCTCATATCTATCTAATGTCGTTAAATTGATCAGAAATCCAACTTTAGGATCCCTTTTGATCAACTCAAAAGGAAACACTTGAAGAAGAGGTAATAATTTCACCACTCTCTTTCATCTTCTTATCTTCTTACACTTCCTCTTTCATTGTTTTTTCAAACAAAAATAATAAATCCAGTAACTTATACATAAGTTTATGTTATTATAAATATGGTACAACCATATTCGTTATTCTATCCATCATATAAATTACAAAGTCACCATACGTGCGTACATACGGCTTACCATCTCCACGTCATGGTGTAGTTTGTTATTTAAACACTTCATTATTTGGATGGGTATAATAATGAATATAACTGATTTAAATGATAGATATAACAGTTCAATGATTATTTATATGTGATATTACATCCAATTACATACGATTTCACCATCAATATAACGATATTTTTTCTCATGCGTACGTACAGATTACCGTCTCCATGAACGTGATAAGATTAATTCCCCATCATAATCATTCAAGAATAATTTTGATTTTGTTATTAAAAATAATTTTTAAGAACATAATATAATTATAGATATTAATCGAATAAATTATATCCATAACAAACATGGATTAGGTTACCAAACATATAAAGGAAAACGAATCATTTAACACCCGAAACGATGATATTACTGAAATATTATTAACAACGCATTATTAGAAGATCACATATGATATAATATTTATGTTTATATTTCATGTATAATTTAATAACAAATTTTTAACTATTATAGAGTAGGTAAACATACCATCGACTAAGAAAAAGTACAAGGTGAGGGTTAAATTTCCAATCTTTTTATTATCTGAGGTTGTTCAAACTTGAGTACCTTCTAAGACCTCATTATCATCCACATCTGTGTTTTCTTAAAAATTTATATCAAAAAAAATTTACTATTTACTAGACTATGGGTTTAAGTCATTTATACCATTATTTTACCTTAAATGTTTTCATAGGAATCTCTCCGTCGTTTTCCAAACATGTTATTTTATGACCCTTTTCATCAAAATTTAGGTAAGAATGTATTTTTAACTTATACGGTGGGTGTGGCTATTTTCCTCCTTTATAACATCATCTAAGATTCCCTTTAATGTTTATTATAATATTTTCAAAATAATTGTTTTATTTTATAATTATGTGACTCTTAAATTATTTCAAAATTGAAATAGATATTTTTCTCAAATTGTTTTGACTTCATCTATATCAACATCTTTGGATATATTTTACACATTTTTTAAGTTGATTTATTATGATACGGATCTTACATATTATATTTAAGCTTTTGTTATATGTTTGATTTTGGATGTGTTATTTTTATACCATTCTTATTTTATGGTTAAATTATTCACATTTCGTATGCTAGTTTTCATACAAATGATTATGTTCTGTTTCCACCTTTTCATATGAGGAATGTATTGGACTTAGTAAGTGATGGGTGGAGCCCGCTATAGCTCCTCATTGCATTGGTACGTCTCATGAGATAATTAGATGTGGAATTTGCCAAGGCCTTTCTCAATATGATATATGGTTTTGGACAATTCCTTAATCATTTTTAAACGTCTTGGTTGAGGCCTTGACAAAATGATTCTGAATTTCCCACATTATACATTCCCTCATTATGAAAATAATATTGATAGATCATTTGGTTATTAAACTAGTAGAATACCCATGAATATGTTTTATTATGGAATTATTTACACATCTCATATTAATGAAATAAAGTGTTCTTGTTTATTATTTTTAAATTAATTTGTTTTGTAGCGACTCAGGTTTTGGTCCTGTCAGACATTGGAATATTCTTATGAATAATTCCAGAGTTAGGCGCAAAGAAGTTGTGTGATTCTGAGGCCCGGTGTGTCCGGAATTAATTTTATAAAAATATTAAATATTTTTATACTATGCAGATGGTGGGGGTGTGTAATCTCCTAAATGTTAGCATAGAATGGGAATCTGAGGGCACAATTGCTTCCGAAGCTTGCCTTTTACCCTAAGCGGTGTATAAACATTGCGGGCATGGGCCTGCTGTGAGAAAAGCCAACAGGGGCATTTTCATAAATAAATGGAAATGTTCATTTATGATCGTCGGCTCGAATATCTCCTAAATGGAGTCTCAGATCTAAAATATGAGTCCGTCATTGCATTTAGAATGCTGCGTTTACCCTAAGCGCAACATTACTTTAGTCGGCACCGGGTGCCTGGTCGGAGGCATGTTGGCAGGGAGTTAAATGAGACTTTTTATTTTAAAGAATAAAAATCAATCATCATCCCCTCCCTCACCTTGTATGCCAGCCGGAAGAACCTCATCCTCCTCCTCCTCCTCCTCCATTTCATCGTCGATCGATCCACGAGCGTCCATTTTCAGCACCGATCGTTAGCGGATCAAGCATCTTCACGTCACAGATGTCATTCTACACCCAAAGATTCGGTGATCTTCCAACAGGTAGGCATTTTGAGTATTGAAATCCTAGATCCTGTTTGGGTTGGTTTTTCTCTATTTTGAGATTACAGATGCGTAGATCTGGTCCTAGGGGTGTGTGCAGATGTCTCCGGATTTGCATTTGGACCCCCGGGGTGCCCCTGGCAGCCCTCAGAAGGTCCGCCGGCGTGGCACCGGCATGACGGAGAGATGTGGGAAATATTTGGGACCGTCGAGGTGCGGACGTCCAGATCTAATCAACATAGACACCCATGGAGAGGGTCAGCGGGGTGCATGCTGCGCCGCACCTCACAACGGCGGCGGCCGGGTCGGCCGGCGTGGTCCAGCCCTCACCTTGTATACAAGGGTTTTAAAACCCCTGTTTCTGGTAATCCCATTATTAGATTCACGTTCCATCTACGGCGACGTGACCTTGGAGATTGGTCGAACCCTTTGGAGTGGGTTCGGGAGTTCTATGTTTCGGGATCGTGGCTCGGGATCTTGAAACATTGAATGAAATAATAATATTTTACTATTAATCGACTTCGGGCCGTTGTATCTTCTACCTGGAGCATTCAATTGATGTGATTTCAGTGGCGTTGAGGCCATGATCGTATGTCGGACTTTTCATGTTGGTTTTTTAGTTTTGGGACTGAGTTTTGTGTGCGGGACCCATGAGGACGTGTTTGGGAATTTACGGAGAAACGCAACTTTCTCACTAGGAGTTTGATTTTAGCATATGAATAGTCAATCCTGTGTTTTTCTTGAGAAGATCGCAATGGTGTGATTATTTTGATGAGTTTCGGGATCGAGGAGTTGGCACCACCTGAGCTGGCTTCGATGAATATTACTTTTTTTTCACCGAGTGTCCATTTCGGATGAACGAGTAGTGGATCCCGTGTGTTTTTCTGAGGGGATCGCCATGGTATGATCCATTTGATGAGTCTTGGTATCGTTGTGTGGGTCCCACGTTTCCTAGCTATGGTGAATAGTACCTTTTTCATCGGTTTTCCGTTTCGGACGAGTAAATAGCCTCTCGTGTGTGTTTTTTCGCGTGGATCGCGATGGTGGCCACAGTATCGGCCATGGAGGTGTGCAGTGTGGCGTTGTGGCAGGTTGCTCGGGTTAGCGACGTTTGGACCAGTAATGGTTTAGGGTACTCCCTTGGTTCATTCCTAAGAGGGTTCTCACGGCATCACAACCTTAGTATAGGTTTTTGACCTCTCGATGGGATTTTTTATCTGTTAGAGTTATGGCATCCCACCAGTGGGCTAGGAGCGGGATCCTGTAGCATTGTTTCCCTAGATCGGGTTCTTGGTATCGATGTGACTGCTTATCCACGGGCGGTGATCCCATATCTAGTAGGTTAACCCCGTAGGGTTTGTGGCATCATCGAGAATATGATCCCCTACGCAGTGGGTGATGCTTAGTAGGGTTATGGCATCGTCGGGTATACGATCCCCTACTCAGTATGAGGATTATAGTAGGGTTACAGTATCATTGGTAATAGGATCCCCTACTCAGCGTGTGGTTTCTGTAGGGTTGTGACATCGTCGGTTCGATCCCCTACTACACGAGTTATACAGGATGGGGTTTTGGTATCATCATGATTTCTCTGATGGGCGACGATCCTCTATCTGAGTGATTTGTTTTTATGGAGCTACAGATCGGGTTGTTGACTCCCCCAGGGGATCCTGGGAGTGATCCCCTATCTGTGAGATCTTCGAATACCATATTGGGTTGTGGTATCCCCCACCGGACCCTAGGAGTGATCCCATATCTGTGAGATCTTTGTATACTAGTGTGGGTTCTAGTATCCCCTAACGGACCATAGGAGCGATCCCCTATCCGAGGAGTTTGGTGTTTATGTTGTTTCAGTGAGATTTCCTCAGTGATGATATCCGACGAGCGTGATCTCTTGGGTGAGCTTCAGAGATGTTTGTGTGGGGCCTAATGGAGTGTATCTCTCGGACAAGTGTCATCTGGGATGACAATGATCATGGAGTGTGTTCTTTTGGTTGTGATCCATTACTGGTGATGAGGTAGGAACCACATGTGGCTTGGTGTGTGAGCTATGTATATCTGGATGTTCAAGGTGTATGTATTTTCATACACCTGAGCTGAGATGACTAGTAGTGTTAAGCTGAGGATGGTCAAGAGATGGAGTTTCTCTCTCATCTGGGTTCCCTCGGGTGGGGAGGAGCGGACAGTTGCCTTTCAGCTGCTTTATTTTGTTTGGGGTTTTTGGGGTCCCTATTGAGTATTTTTATACTCACCCCTACATGGGCTTTTCCCGCATGTGTTTGTGTCTTGTGAAGACCACATTCCTTTTGACATGGTCCCAAGAGGTTGTGGAGTAGGTGAAGCTTATTGAGCGGGTTTGACCAGGGTGTTTACCGGAGATGTGTTGCGGAGCATACCAGAAGGTGTTTTGGCAGTGTCTTCCCTCCTTATGAGGAGGTTGGACACTTTTGTAGATTTCTTTTGGCGGGACCTATTTGTCCCTTTTTGTACATATGTTGTTTCACTTTGGTTTGAGATAGATGTATGCATGCATTTACTTTTCAGTTTTCTATATCCCTGCACTGTTTCATGGAGATGTATGTGGGTGCGTGTGTATAGGTATGTTATGATAATGCCTCCCATGTGTGTGATAGCGAACTCGATGATAGTCGCCAGCCCCTGGCCTATTGGAGGGGGCATGGGGAGTCACAGCTCGAGCCCCATTAGGTTGTGTTGTGACAGAGTGGTGTCAGTGGAGGTTCCAGCTTGGGGATCTCAGAGCGTAGCTGGTGTAGATGTGTGTTTGGTTTGGGTTGCATTGCGGGAGTGTTATGATGTTTCGAGTTTTGCTTTCAGGCCAGGGACTCCAATGTTGGTGAGGCGGCCGACATATCCATTCACTAGGACTCTGTTAACTTGCCTTTTGACTCGGGACATATGGACACTAGTCAGAGAGAGATAACGGTTCATGGATCATATAGGAATGTGTTTTTGGGTTTCCCTTGTCATTATTCGGTCATCTCTCCAGATATACTCTTTAACCATTGTGTGTATTGATTGTATTTTAGGATTCCTCCACAATAACCACCCCCTAGGGTTCCACAATGTGGTTGTGTTGACAATATTCCTCATGTAGAGGTTGTGGAATAGGGTGTAGGTTCTGATACTGGACCTCAAGGTGGTCCTCTAGTTGATACACCACCTGTCGAGCAACTGGTTGTACCGGTATTGCAGGATGAGGTTGCTCGCAGGCTGAGTGCGCAGCATGAGTTCTAGATGTAGTGACCTCTCTGGTTTCAAGGTGATCCATACCCCCAGGAAGCCGATGAGTGGCTCAAAGTATCCACCTGAGTTTTCCACCTGGTAAGGACACCCTCAGATCAAATGGTGGTCCTAGCGGCAAGCCTTATGCATAGTTCGGTCGGGAAATGGTGGAGTTTGGTGATGCAGTCCCACAATTAGGAGATTCTCATGTGGGAAGAGTTTGAGAAGCTCTTCAGGGAAGAGTTCTATCCGGTGAAGCTGAGGTCAGTGCGGATCCATGAGCTTCTACATCTTCGGTATGAGGGGATGACTGTGTCGGAGTACTCAATGAGGTTTACAGACCTGTCACGATACTCCCTGGATATGGTTCAAGACCCTTTTATTAGGAATCAGACCTTCGAGTAGGGCCTCTGCATGGACATCTGAGCAGGTGTGTTTTCTTTGTGACTTCCCACCCATGCTGGAGTGCTGGAGCGAGCCCTAGTGGTGGAGAGATTTCTGGTCGAGCAGATCCCACCTGGGCACACGAGAGATGAGACTTCGTCAGTCGGATCGGCATATGGTAGCCGACGAAAGTCTCAGGGGCCCAGACGTATGTAACATTTCAGGAGGCAACCCAGGATGGAGGATCTGAGGCTCAGGGCTCGCAGGCCAGTTTGGGTCAGCCGCAGGAGAGGCAGTGAAACACTTATGACAGTTGGGGACATCTTCCTAGAGATTGTCCAACCCGACATTCTACGGAGAGGGAGCAAGTTGAAAGGCAACCTTTTTAGCGGTAACGTCTCAAGTAAGGTGGTCCGCAGGGCGGTGGATGTGGTGATGGAGCTGGTGATGTAGCAGGAGGTGGTAGGCGGTATCAATTTCCACCACAACCACCCCCAGGTGGTCCTCTCCGGGTTCAGGGAGCTGGTGACTAAGGTCGAGGATAGCTGCAAGCCTTAGAGGCTGTTGACCCAGAGGCTCCGTGGATGGATTTAGGTACTAATTGTGTCCTTTCATCTTTTTACAGTAGTTTGATAGATAATTTTTAGTGGTACACTTGCCTTTCTGTTGCTTCCTTGAGTTTTGGTTCAGGGCATTGGTAAGACCCTATGTGGGTGTTGTTCGGCATGCTTTGAATGCATGTGGAAGAGGAATCCTTCCCCCACAAAGACGCATTTTTGTGACGCGATCAAAACTGTTTGGGCGAGTTAGTTCCTCCCAATGCGGATGGTGTTGATGTTTGGTGGATTAGTCCCTCTAACTTATGTGTTTGAGAAATGTTGTTTGTTAGTGAGCTCACTGGCATGGGAGACCCAGTTGAGAGTCCAGTCGCTTTCCTTGTGCTCAGGGATTTTCGGGGACGAAAATTTCTATGGTGGGAGTGATATAGCGAATCCGGTTTGGGCCCTATCAGACTTTGAAATATTCCTATGAATAATTCTACAGATAGGCGCGAAGACAGCGTGCGATTCTGAGGCCCAGTGTTCCCAGATTTAATTTTATAAAAATATTAAGCATTTTTTTACTATGCACGTGGCGGGGGGGGGGGGGGGGGGGGGTTTATCTCCTAAAAGGTAGCTCGGAACGGGAATCTGAGGGCACGGTTGTGTCCAGAGCGTACCGTTTACCCTAGGTGGGGGATAAACATAGAGGCCACGTGCCTTCTATGAGAAAATCCACCATGGGAGGTTTCATAAAAAAATGGAAAAGTTTATTTATGATTGTCGGATCGAATAACTCCTGAACGGAGTCTCAAATCATAAATTTGAGTCCACAGTTACGTTAAGAACGCCGCATTTACCCTAGGCATGGCATATCTTTAGTCGCTGCGCAATGGTCAGAGGCGTGTTGGCGGGGAGTTAAATGAGATTTTTTATTTAAAAATAAAAATAAAAATAAATCCTCATACCCTCCACCACCTTGTACGTACGCCAGACAATACCCCTCCTCATCCTCTGTTTCTTCTCTGATCGAGCCCTAGGCGTCTGTTTTCAGCACTGATCGTCAGCAGATCGAGCTCCAGTGCGTCGTAGGCGCCGTTCTGCACCTGATGCTTCGGTGATCCTCCAACATGTAGTTGTTTTGAGTTTTGAAATCCTAGATCATGTTTTGGTTAGTTTTTCACTGTTTTGAGCTTGAAGATTCATAGATTCGGTCTAGGGGGGCAGATGTTTCCGGATTTCCGTTCAGACACCCAGGGTGCCCACAGTGGCCCTCGGAAGGTCTGTCGGCGGGGCACCGGTGGCGGCGGGCCGTAGGAAATAATTGGGACCACCGCACCACGATGTTCCGACTCCAATCAATGGCGACCCCCATGGCAGTGGTCGGCCTTGCGCACGCTACGCTGCGCCGCACGGTGGAGGGCTGCCGGTCCGACCCTCACCTTGTACACGGGGGTTTTAAAACCCTCGTTTCATGTAATCCAGGGGTCAGATTCTCATGTTGTCAGCGGCAACGAGACCTTGGCGAAGAGGCGAACCCTTCTGTGTGGGTTTGGGTGTTCTATGTTTCGGGATAGTGGCCCGAGAACTTGAAACATCGAATAAAATAATAATATTTTATTATTAATCGACTTCGGGTCGTTGTATCTTCTACCCAGATCATCCGATTGACATGTCGTCAGTGGCATTGGGTCCCAAATGGTATGGCGGACATTTCTTGTTGGTTATCGATTGTTGGGACCGAGTTTGGTGTGAGGGCCCCATGAGGCCGGGTTTGGGAGTTTATTGAGAAACACAACTTTCTCACCAGGAGTCCGATTTTGGTAGATGAATAGTCGATCCTGTGTGTTTTTTCATAAGGATAGAAATGGTGTGATCAGTTTGATGAGTATTGGGATCTAGGCATGGGCCCCACCCGATCTGGCTACGGTGAATAGTACCTTTTTCACTGGGTGTTCATTTCGGACAAACGAGTAGTGGATCCCGTGTGTTTTTCTAAGGGGATCTCCATGGTATGGCCCTCTTGATGAGTTTCAGGATCATTGTGTGGGCCCCACACAGGCTAGCTATAGTGAATAGTACTTCTTTCATCGGTTGTCTTTTTCGGGCGTCTAAATAGCCTATCTTTTGTTTTTGTTTCGTGTGGATTGCGATAGTGGCAACGGTATCGGCCTTGGAGATGCACGGTGTGGCGTTGTAGCGAGTTTCTTGGAATAGCGACGTTTGGACCCGCAATGGTTGAGGGTACTCCCATGGTTTGTTCCTACGAGGGTTTATGAGGCATCACAACCTTAGTATATGTTTTTGATCCTCTTGATGAGATGTTTGATCTGTTAGAGTTGTGGCATCCCTCCGGTGGGCCCGGAGCGAGATCCTCTAGCATTGATTCCCAAGATCGGGTTCTTGGTATCGCTGTGACCGCTTATCCACGGGCAGTGATCCCCAATCTAGTAGTTTAACCCCATAGGGTTTATGGTATCGTCACTAATATGACCCCCTACGCAGTGGGTCGTGCTCAGTAGGGTTGTGGCATCGTCGTGTATACAATCCCCTACTCAACATTAGGATTATAGTAGGGTTTCGGTATCATTGGTAATACGATCCCCTACTCAGTGAGTGGTTTCTGTAGGGTTGTGGCATCGTCGGTTTGATCCCCTACTACTTGAGTTATACCAGATGGGGTTTCGGTATTGTCATGATCACCTTAACGGGAGATGGTCCTCTATCCGAGTGATGTGTTTCTGTGGAGCGCCAAATCGGGTTGTGGTATCCCCCAGTGGATCCTGGCAGTGATCCCCTATCTGTGATATCATCGAATATGAGATCAAGTTGTGGTATCCCCTAGCCGACCCTGGGAGTGATCCCCTATCTATGAGATATTTTTATACCGGTGTGGGTTCTGGTATCCCCTAGTGGACCTTAGGAGAGATCTTTTATCCGAGGAGTTTGGTGTTTATGTTTTTTCAGTGTGGTTTCCTCTGTGATGATATCCGACATGCGTGGTCACTCGGGTGAGCGTCTGAGATGTTTGTGTGGGACGCAATGGAGTGTATCTCTTGGTCAAGTGTCATCTGGGATGATAATGATCGTGGAGTGTCACTACAATAAAACCGCTGTTAAGCGGCGGTTTTTTCGCGGCGTTTTTAAAAACTGCCGCGAAACGCGTTTCGGGCCGCCGTTTCGCGGCGGTTTTAAAAACCGCCGTGAAAAAACCGCTGCTAAACGGCATAAAAAATTTAGTTTCTTTTTTAATATTTGTTTATTTTTTTTAATTTTATTCGAGGATTAGCGGCGGTTTCGGTAAAACAGCCGCGAAATGAAATGAAAAAAATAAAAAAACACGAGAATCACCGAAATCAATAAAACGACCATAACTGTTGATCCGGGAGACCATTGAAGCACCACAACCAGTCAAATCGAAGCTCATGAATAAATCTAGAGGAACATATAATCAAAACCGTGAGACGATCTAAGGTGTGGAAGAAATTAGAGTTATAAGAAAGTTGAAAAAAGTTCTCCAACTTCAAACTGCCTTAACAATCGCTCTGGGTGTCCGTTTGGGCTCTACCACATATCAAATCGAAGCCAGCAAAGAGAGCTACGTAACAAATTGACAGAAGCCTTTCGACCCCAAAAACCCCTCCGAAGGCCTCCAAAACCCTGTTTCTGTCACCGGTGTCCCGTCGAACTTGTCTTCAAACAGACCTAACTTTCGATCCGCGTGTCAATTCAGCCTCCTCCACTTGCCAGATCATAGGTCATTCCATGAGCTTCAGTTTTACTGGTCGTGGCGCCGACATGCAATCCTAGATCATATGTTATGGCCTCTTTAGTGGGTATCGGGTTTGTTATGTTTTTCAATGCCTCGTTTCTAGCACCCGTTCCCCGTCAGCTTTTTTTTAAATGGTCGTAACTTCTGATCCGCCTGTCCATTCAGACTCTTTCTCCTTTCAGGTCGAAGATCGTTTTAGGATCTTTGATTTGACAGGTCGCGAATCTAAAACGGACTCTCAGATCATAAGTTATATATGTTAATGTGAGTCCAATGTTTTTGTCTTTTTATGACTGTTTTGACGGGTTTTAACGGTAGCTCCATTTATTACTGTTTATTTGGAGTTTCCATAACATGTTATCATTATCAATGGTTTTTTATGGGTTATTATGATGATTATGTTGAATTATTAAGGAGTTTTTCAGAGTTGTCACGAGTTTTCATGCTTTCTCAATCATTCTAATGTCTCATTCTTCATATGCTTCTCCATCCATTTTCATGCGTTTTCATGATTTTTCATCCCTTATCATGTCTTTTCATACTTTTTGATATGTTTCCTTTATTATTTATTATTAATTATTTATTATTTATAATATACTTTAATTTATTTATTATCTATTATTTGTAACTGGTTATTATTTATTTGTTATTTATTATTTATTATTTATTATTTATTATTTATTATTTATATTTATTAATTATTTATGTTTATTTATTATTTATTATTTATATTTATATTTATTTATTAGTTATTATATATTAGTTATTATTTATTATTTATATTTATTTATTATTTATTATTTTTTAGTTTTTATTTTTTATTTATATTTATTTATTATTTATAAGTTATTATTTAATATTTAATATTTATTATTTATTATTTATATTTATTATTTATATTTATTTATGATTTATGATTTATATTTATTTATTATTTATATTTATTTATTATTTATTATTTATATTTATTTATTATATATATTTATTATATATATATATATATATTTATTATATATATTTATTTATTATTAATTATTTATTACTTATTATTTATTATTTATTATTTATTATTTATTATATATTATATATTATTTATTATTTATATTTATTTGTTATTTTATATTTTATATTTTATATTTTATATTTATATTTATTTATTATTTATATTTATTTATTATTTATTATTTATTATTTATTATTTATATTTATTTATAATTTATAATTTATAATTTATTATTTATTTATTATTTATTATTTATATTAATTTATTAGTTATTATTTATTATTTATATTTATTTATTATTTATTATTTATTATTTATTTTTTATTATCTATATTTATTTTTTATTTTTTATTTTCTATTTTTTAATTATTATATATATTTATTTATTAGTTATTAGTTATTATTTATTATTTATTATTTATTATATATTATATAATATATATTATTTATTATTTATTATTTATATTTATTTATTATTTACTACTTATTATTTATTATTTATATTTATTTATTATTTATAATTTATATTTATTTATTATTTATTATTTATTATTTATTATTTATTATTTATATTTATTTATTATTTATATTTATTTATTATTTATTATTTATATTTATTTATTATTTATTATTTATATTTATTTATTATTTATTATTTATTATTTATTATTCATTATTCATTATTGATTATTGATTATTTATTATTTATTATTTATTATTTATTATTTATTATTTATATCTATTATTTAATATTTAGTATTTAATATTTATATCTATTATGTATTTATTATTTATTATTTATTATTTATTATTTATTATTTATTATTTATTATTTCTTATTTATTATTTGTTATTTGTTATTTATTATTTATTATTTATTATTTATTATTTATTATTTATTATTTATTATTGATTATTGATTATTGATTATTGATTATTGATTATTGATTATTGATTATTGATTATTGATTATTGATTACTTATCATTATTATTTATTTATTATTTATTATTTATTATTTATATTTAATTATTATTTATTATTTATATTTATTTATTATTTATTATTTATTATTTATTTATTATTTATTATTTATATTTAATTGTTATTTGTTATTTATATTTATTTATTATTTATTATTTATTATTTATTATTTATTATTTATTATTTAGTATTTATTTATTATTTATTATTTATTTATTCTTTATATTTAATTATTATATGTTATTTATATTTATTTTTTATTTTTTATTTTTTATTTTTTATTTTTTATTTTTTATTTTTTATTTATTTATTATTTATTTATTATTTATATTTAATTATTATTTGTTATTTATATTTATTTATTATTTATTATTTATTTTTTATTATTTATTTTTTATTATTTATTATTTATTATTTATTATTTATCTTTATTTATTGCTTATTATTTATTATTTATTATTTATTATTTATTATTTATTATTTAGTTATATTTAATTATTATTTGTCATTTATATTTATTTATTATTTATTATATATTATTTATTATTTATTATTATTGAGCTTATATCTATTATTTATGTATTATTTGTTTTTCCAATTAATATATATAAGTATATTAAATTCTGTTTATTAACCACATGGCGAGTTTGCTGGAGTGGTAAAGTCTTTGGAAAATATGCAAGAGGTTAGGGGTTCAAATCTCACCAAATGCAGAATTTCTTTATATTGCACGAGATGTGCATGGGCATGGGCATGTGCATGCATGGATAAATAAAATAATATGAAAGAAGTAAATAAATAAAAAAATACGAAATAAAATAAATAAATAATAAATACGAAATTAAATAAATAAAATAAAGTAAATAAATGAAATAAATATGAAAATAAATAAATAAATAAATAAATAAATAAAATAAAATCAAATGAATAAAATAAATAAATGAATAAAATAAAATAAATAAAATAAATAAAATAAATAAAAAATACGAAAAATAAAATAAAGTAAATAAATGAAATAAATATGAAAATAAATAAATAAATAAATAAATAAATAAAATCAAATCAAATGAATAAAATAAATAAATGAATAAAATAAAATAAATAAAATAAATAAAAAATACGAAAAATAAATATGAAATAAATAAAAAATACGAAAAATAAATACGAAATAAATATATAAAGAAATACGAAAAAAATATATAAATAAATATATAAATAAATATATAAATAAATATATAAATAAATATATAAATAAATATATAAATTTTAAAAAAATAAAAATAAATAAATTAATAAATAAAAAACCGCCGCGAAACGTTCTGCGACGGTTTTGAAAACAGCCGCGAATAGTTTCCCGACGCATGATTTCGCGGCGGTTTTTCAAAACCGCCGCCAATCGATTTAGCGGTGGATTAAACTGCCGCGAAACGAAAAAAACACCGCTAAATGCCTTTTTTGCCGTAGTGTTGTGATCCGTTTCTGGTGATGAGGTTAGAACATCATGTGGCTTGGTGTGTGAGCTAAGTATATATGGATTTTCAAGGGGTATATATAGGAATATACCTGAGTTGAGGTGACTAGTTGTGTTTAGCTGAGGATTGTCACGAGATTGAGTTTCTCTCTCGTCTGGGTTCCCTCGGGCTGGGAAGAGCGGATTGTTGCCTTTTAGCTACTCTCTTTTGTTTTGGGTTTTGGGGTGCCTATTGAGTATTGTTATACTTACCACTGCACGGGCTTTGCCCGCACTTGTTTTTGTCTTGTGCAGACCACATGCCTTTCGACAGGGTCCCAGGAGGACCCGGAGCAGGTGGAGCTTAGTGAGCGGGTTTGACCGGGGTGTTTACCGGAGCTGTGCTAAGGACCTTACCTACATGTGTTTTGGTAGTGTCTTCCCTCCTTATGAGTAGGTTGGACACTTTTCTAGTTTTCTTTTGGTGGGCCCTATTTTTCCATTTTTGTACTTCTGCAATTGCACTCTGGTTTGGGATAGATGTATGCATGCATTTACTTGTTAGTTTTGTATATCTCTGCACTATTTCATGGAGGTGTATGTGGGTGCGTGTGTATATGTACCTTCGGATAATGCCTCACATGTGTGTGATAGCCTACTCGGTGCTTGTCTCCAACCCATGGCCTATTGGAGGCGGGCTTGGGGAGTCACGGATCGAGCCCCGTTGGGTTGATTTGTGACATTTTTTAATTATTCACCATACCTAATGTTAATTTTATCTTTCTCTGTATTGCTTACTCTTACTGAGTTTTTGAGCTCACCCTTTTCCTAAGTTTTATTTTCCCTAGATATGAAGAATTTAGTTATGTCTGACTTGAAGCCATAATCTAAGAGGCTTGGATGTTTCTAAATGAATTTTCTATTGTTTTATTTCTTTTCATGTTGTAATGTTGAACTTATGTATGTATCATGTTTCCAAGACGGCTAAACTGATCATCCTTTTGGGACATGATTCCTTGTAATTATGCTAATGTATTAAAACAATGCACAGGCTTCGGGCTTCTGGGGTCGGGGAGTTGCAGTTGGTATTAGAAGATGTTTAGCAGAAACCTTAGAAATAGATTTAGATAATGTCTGATATGGGAAAATTGCCTTAAGATATACTTTGAGGATTAGTATATAAGAAATTAATAGAATTTTGGTAATTTTGAGATTTTGTGTTTTTTCCAAGCAGTACATCCCTGTTTGGATACAAGATGGTAGAGGCGGCTCTGCACAAATGTACATAGGATTGAAAACTCCGAAAATGAGTTTAAGGATTGACCTGGGATATCATGGTACATGGAAACATGCCTTTCTGAACTATTGGCTATGACACTCTTAGTGGATATGCATAGGATAATTAACATTTTATTTACAAACCATTATAAAGGATTTAGAAATAAATACTTCCTCGAAGAAAACATTTTATTATGATTATAGATTATATGAATATTCAATTCAATTTAAATTAGGTATTTTACATGTTTGGAATTAAGAAATTCAATCCATAAAATAACATAGTGTATCACGTTTTTTAAAAATGGCACCTAGTAAATGGAATGAGGACTCCATCCCCACACATGATCCACAGAGTAAGAAGGATAATATATTTCATGTTATTAGGCCAACATTTTGAAGGGAAATTAGTCTCCCATGTATTCTCAGAATATGAAGAAATAGTATCATAAGATAACTAAATAATTCTCTGAGTCCTATGGCTTGAGGGAAGAATGAGATGAAAATGATGGTAGAGAGAAAGATGAACAATGGGAAGAGGGAAAAGAAGGATTTTTTCATATGTGATAACTATGGAAAGAATTAACTTGGAAAATGATTCAAGGGAATGGGAGTTTGTTATAAGTGTGGAGAAAAAGGACACCATGTATGTGACTACAAGGGTAAGAAAAAGGATTCAAATGTTTAATTCTCAATCTGTAAGGAGTTGGGACAATATGGGAATCAATGCTCAAATAATCAGAGTATGCCCCAAATGATGCAATTGGATAATAATCAAGTTATAGTACAACAACAGATGAAGAGGATTGACTAGTCTTCTTATGTTGTTATTAAATAACAATTTCATTTTAGTATTGTATAAATGATGTACTGGTTATATGAATTAATGAAATAAATTAGGATTGTACTACAGTACTATTTCATTAAGGACATGAGATTATATGGTACTATGAAAAGTGACACAATAGAAAGTAAAACTTTTTTGATAATATGTGGTTTAAGGAAAGATAAACCTTAATATGGTCCTTATACTAATGTAGTGATTTTGGAAAAAGATATTGTTGATTTGGATAAATTATATTGGATATTGATGACTACCTTAGAACTGATTAGTGGTTTGTTAATTCCATAATTGTTGGAGAATTAAAAAAATTGTATATTAAGAGTATATCCAGTATTTTATAAGGAATAAGGGAGCATGAATGTGATCAATAAGGTTTTATGGTAATTAAGGGTATTAACATGTTTTAAGAGAATACATGATGAAAGTATTTACATGTTATTATCTGGAAAAAGAGATCTTTAATATGTTTACCTGCCTTATAAATTTTGGACTTTGAGTTTAGAAAAAAGTATTTCGGATATGATTAAAGGGTGGAATGAATTAAGTTGGAAAGTAGATTATATTTTTTAAGTTTAAAACATTTCTTATTATTATTTTTGGTTTTTTATTAAAAGTACAACCTGAAGTTCGGGTGACAACCTGTCGCGTCTGGCTAGGCCACGAAACATGAACCCACAACCGAAGGGAGACAAAGGACCATCACCTATCACTTCCCTACATGATGTCCTAGTTTGTATAATGTATTTTTTCTTTAAATGATATGATAGATGAATTATAAATTCATTTTTTTAAACCCTATATGATTAGGATAAATATAATATTTTTGAGTTCTATAATCATTTAGAGTGAAAGATGAGTTTGTGGTAGAAATTAGTTAAAGTATGGAACACTACTTGTCAATTATTCCTTTCCCTTATTCTATAAAGAAATTAATAATTTCCACCGATGCTCTACTATTAGAAAATCCTAATTTGGTGGTGTCTTTTTCATTTCCATTTCCCTCTTATTAAGACTAAATTTTATTAACCCAATTTCCGATGTTGGTTTTCCACAATGGTATTTTTATAATTCCGAAACATTTATTTTCGAAAAAAAAATTCAAGTTGCAATGAAACGATTTATTGATGGAGGGGATAAGATTTATTGATGGAGGGGATAATGTAACACCACAAGATTTCATACTACGTTATCTCATTAAAGTAATTCAACAGCTTGCGCTGCATGCAACATCGAGTTCGAACGCTCCACAACTTACCAAACTAGATGTTCAAAAAGTATTTATGAATAGTATTAAGTAAATTTTGAATCTTATATACTCTATATACTTTTATCATTCTTATTATGTGTTTCCTAGACATAATATAAAAACAAATTCAATTTTTTAGATAAAGGAATTATTTTACAGAAAAATGAAATTTTACCGCCTATTAATGGTGATCCTTTTTTAAATGCAATGTTTGACACCTTTAATTTAAATTTGAAAATAAAAAACTTTTTATTTTGAAGTGGGACATAAAAATTTTCTTTTGATAAATTTTTGGTGTTTTTCTGATAACTTTCACATTTTGATGAATAGTGAAAGATGTTATATGTTATTTGAAAACAACTTTTTTAATTAAAATATTTTATGTTTTTAAATTATACATTTGAATGGTTTTGAGATATAATTATATTATATTTTTATCATTTAATAAAATTTAGGTCATTATAAGAAATTTCAAATAAAAAATGGACATAAAAAAATGTCAATCTTTTGATAGTTTTTACTATTTAAAAAATCCACTTGTTGGTTTTGACAATGGGAATTAATTTTAAATTAATAAATACAACTTCTATGTTTTGAATTTGGTAAAATAGACTTCATTTATTTAAATAATTATTTATTTTATTTAAGATTATTTTAAGTCAAAATGGATAAATAATATCTTCATGAGTTCAGTGTAATTCATTGTGCCATTTTATAATAAGATTAGATGTATAAAATTTTATTTAAGTTTTTACTGTCTTTTACCCAACATCATGGCACATTTCCAAATTTTCATAAAACTTATTTTCACCACTTTTGTTAGTTGAATTTCAAAAATATGAGAGACATTTATAATACCAGTAATTAAAATTTGGTTCAAGAAGATGATTTATTCGGTGAATAGTAACTTTTGATGTTTATTTACCATAATTATAGGTCAATAGGGTAATTATAGGTAAAATTGTATTATTATTACCCTAACACATGTGCTAATTTTATTAGATAATTGTATGTAGACAAAAATAGAACTTAGAACAAAAATATGATCCTTTATGTCTATTGGATTAAAATTGTACATTTATATTTATTTTATTTGAAGAAGAGTTAAAAGTGTTAAATTTAAATTATAAAAAACTAAAAAAAATTTAATATATGGATATAAATAAGATAAATTCGACTGTAAATATTCATTAGAAAGGTAAAAAGCATTCCTACATAATGGTATTTTTATATATTTTTTAATAATTAAATAATTTAATTTATTTATGACACAATGATGATGAAATAATTACCTTTTTAAGGAAAGATGAAAATATTTGATATTATAAATATTAAAATAAATAGAATATGAATTTTATGATACCATACACGAATTTTCTACAAGAATATGACATGTTTGGGTAGATTAAATGTATTTTTTTTCGATGTAATAATGTTTTGATGGCTTTCACAAAATCCAAAGACTAAATAATGTAAAACTTGACGTAAATTTGTTTTTTAAACAAATATTATATTATTAAATGATATAATATTACTTAAAATATACGGTTCTTCCAAAGGACTTATATAATTATTATTATTTCATTAATTGAAAACATTGGGATCTCTTGGTGTTTTATAGTAAGGTTATTAACAATTTATTATAATAATACAAGAGGACATTGTAAAAGTTAAACATTTTAACATAGAGTTAAATCTAAAAGATAGGGTTAATATGGTGGCCTAAACAAGTCTAAAACTTATTTTTTGGGTATTTCGTCCCATCCCAAACATAGATTCTAAATAAATCAATTTGGAGCCATTATAATCCAAAAAAGATTTTACAATAAAATAATATTTAATGCTTTTCCTAAAGTTACCCTCACCTCTCTTATAAAAGTGCACGTCCACTTCTCGCCAAATCACTCAACAAAATCCTTTTTTCCTGGATAACCAATACTAAAATATCCTACCAATAACCGTAACATCGACCTACAGTCCATAATTTGACTAGAAAGCCAACCTAATGAGCCATTTTGATCAACTGAAAAAGAAACACCGAAATAATAGGTAATAATTTCACCACCCTCTTTCAAGGTCTTTTCTTCTTCCACTTCCTATTTGTTTTTTGTTTCCATACCAAAATAATAAATAAAGTACCTTCTACATATTTTTATGTTATTATAAATATGGTACAACCATATTCGTTATTCTATCCATCCTATAAATGACAATGTCACCATACGTGCATATGTAAGGCTTACCATCTCCAGGTCGTGGTGTAGTTTGTTATTCAAACACTTCATTATTTGGATGGGTATAATAATGATTATAACTGATATAAATGTTAAATATAAAATTTTAATGATTCTGTATATATGATATACCATCCAATTACATACAATTTCTCCAGGAATATAATGATAGTGTCGCTCGTGTGTGTGTACGGATTACCGTCTCGACAAACACGATGAGATTCATTCCCCATCATATTAATTCAATAATACTTTTATTATTATGAATAAAAATAATTTTTATGTCCTTAATATCATTATTTATTTGAATCAAATATATCCTATCCCTAACAAACATGGATTACGTAACCAATCATATAAAAGAAAATGAATTAGTTAACACCTGAAACGATGATACTACTGAAATATTATTAAAAAAGATACTTTAGATGATCACATATGATATAATATTTATTTATATTGTTATTGTATAATTTAATAAAACAGAATTAACTATTATACATGAGGTTGACATACCATCGAATAAGGAAAGTACAAGGTAAGGGTTAAATTTCACAATCTCGTTATTATCTGAGGTTGTTCATATGTGAGTATCTTCTGAGACCTCTTTTTCATCCACATATGTGTTTTTGTACAAATGTATTTCAATTTTTTTATTGTTCACTACACAATGGGTTAAATTCATTTATACCCTTATTTGAACATAAATTTTTTGAAAGGAATCTTTCCATCATTTTCCAAACAAAGTACTTTACGACCCATTTTGACAAAATTAATGTACGAATGTGTTTTTTATCTTATACGGAATGTATGTAAATTTTCCACCATTATAACATCATTGAATCTTCTTTTTCATGCTTATAATAATATTTTTAAAATAAATGTTTTTTATAATTATATGACTCCTAAATGATTTCAAAATAGAAAGAGATATTTCTCTCAAATAGCTTTGATTTCTTATATGTCAACATCCTTTGATAAATTTTATACATTTTTTAAGTTGATTTATTATGATACAAATATTCCATGTTGTACTTAAGGTTTTGTGATATGTTTGATTATGGATGTGTTATTTTTATACCATTCATGGTTTATGGTTATTGTATTGACATTTCGTATGCTTGTTTTCATACAGATGATTATGTTATTTTTTAACCTTCTCGTATGAAAATATTATTGGACAATGTAAGTGACGGGTGGAACCCACTTCAGCTCCTCAGTGCATCAGTAGGTCACATGAGACAATTAAATTTGGAATGGGTCGAGGCATTTCCCAATTTGTTATATTTTTTTGGACGAGACATTAATCCTTTTTAGACGTTTTGGTCGAGGCTTTAACAAAATGTTTCATAATTTCATTCATTATACATTCCCTCATTATAACAATAATATTGATGGTTCATGTGGTTATTCGACTATTAGAATACCCATAACTATGTTTTATTGTGTATTTTTTACTCAGATTATATTCCTTACATAAAGTGTTGAGGTTTATTCTTTGTAATGGAATGTGTTTTCAATTATTCACCATGCCTAAGTTTTATTTTATCATCCGCTGTATTTATTACTCTTACTGAGAATTTGAGCATAACCTTTTCTTATGTTTCATTTTCCCAGAATATGAATAAATTAGTTATTAGTGACTTGTAATCATAATCAATGAGGCTTGGATGTTTCTAATGGAATAATTAAGTGTTGTATTTCTTTTCAACTTGTAATTTTGATCTTATGTATGTATCCTTCTTCCATGACTGCTAAATTGATCGGTCGTTCAAGAAATGATTCCTTATAATTATGCCCATGTATTAAAATATTGCATAGACTCTGGGCTTCTAGGGTTGGGGTGTTACAAATGTTCATCTATAAATCCATCAAACTGGTCATGAAGTTGAATCCACATTTGAGGTTGACTCATTAAAATAATGCTCTAAAAATCATATTATAAACTATTGATTATATTTATTTGATATCAATCTTTTAGCTTTTGATGGATTCAAATTCCTATAAATTGTTTTGTGGGTTTTAATGTTTTTCAAACTCTAAACTACTATGAAAAACTTTATCTGATCTTACCCCCACTCTATAATAGTAATTATTACAATATCTATTCCAAAAATTCGATCACCCACAAGATGTCTGGTGTGAATAGATTTTGGTAGACCAATTATTTATACATTATAATGTTAGTTGGTATAGAATTCAATGGCATCCACAACATCATTAAGAATTTTAATACAACCTTTTGGTCGACTTAAATTTTTGGTATACACATTCATAATCATCATATATCATTTAATGGGGAACACCAATATATAATATATAGGACCAGATAGTTGTATCTATCTTTCCAATTAAACCTTCAATTGAACCCACATATCAAAGAATGTGGTTGGGAAGAGAATATCCTATTCACATAATGTGAGATCATTTTACTCTTCCACATTTGGAAATTCTACTAGTTCCATAACGTTACAGTATATAAATATGAAAATGAAATAGATCCTGGTTAATGTATGATGTATGTTCATGTGTATAATTCAATTTAATGATTTAAAAATTGGATCATACATAAAAAAAATGAAAATCATGTAATTTTAGACCCTTTAATAATAATTCAATCCTTGAAAATGAATTCATGATATATTATGAATACCCCTATAAAAAATTTACATCATTAATGAAGTTAGAAAATGGATATCTCTCTTTTATGGTGTGTTTAAGTTTATGGGGGAATGAAATTCAATTTTTCACTCATCACTACCACTATATTTTCCAATATCACCGTTTCATGAATGTATAATTTATCATTAATTATCTAAATTTTTTTCTATGAGAATTTAATAATGGGCCGATGAAATTATCACATACATTTTTTTCACATGAAAAAAATAAATAAATTTCATGAGGTACAAATATTTAAAAAATGGTATTTAAAAAAGAATGTATTTTCCAACCTGTTTTTGTTTGATTATAAAAAAATGTTTTATCAAATTTTTTTCTATTTCATTTACATTCTAAAAAAATGCCTACTAGTTACTGGATATAATTTTGTAAATTCTTCAAAACACCCATCAAATAATTTTATCTATGATCATTATTTATGTCAAATGGGTAGAAAAATATGATGTCCATGAAACATATTATTAGATGAATTGCTAAAAATATTTGAATATGTACCTTGTTAAAAAATGGTACACCCTTGATTTCAATTAATTCTATGTCCTGAAATATTTCCACAAGCAATTATGTCATTTATAATCCCACAGAACATGGATCTCAACACAAAATATTCATTTTTTTGTAACAGACAATGTAACAACAAAAATCCTGAAGAATTTCAAATAATCGATAAATGTATCCAAATACACATCAATATAATTACATAGTTGTTTTAATCATGATATAATAATAGATGACATAATGTATTTTAGTTTTAGGCATATCCCTAGTGGAATGTTATAATTACCAACATAATCAACAATGTAACATGAGGCCTTATTTGTAAAATAGAAGTATTCACTCCATCTATATATAGTATAAGATGTAGGTTTCATGGATCATTTCCAACTTCAAGATACATGTGATCAATTTTCTTCCACTGAGGAGAGCTAGTGGGTGAGGAAGTCTCCCACATTTTATTCATGTATCTGTATTCCAACTCATTTACTTTTCATTCTCCTCACATTTATATAGGCTCAAAAACTATTGGAGACGAAGTTGATCATATTTTCAATGATAAAAACACTAGTAGTGACTAATAATATTTTCTTGAGTACCCAAAATTTACAAAAAATATTGAATTTAAATCCCATGAAAAAAACATGTGTGATATGGTTCTCAAGATGTTAAAATAAGCATAGAATAATCTAAATGGGGTTTCACTAATGCTTCGAATTTAATCAATTCACATGGCTGGGATGATTCCTCAAAGAATATAAATGAAATTTTTTTAAATATATATTGAATAAATCCTCTACATTTTGACCGATAATCATGGTGTGTTCGAAAAGGGAAAACAATTTAGTAATATAACATTCCATTGAAGTGTTTTAAATTTGGATATATTATACCTTTCATGGAAAATTATACAATATTCTTAGAAATTGAAAGTGAAATCCAATATAATTTAACTAAGTTTTCATATATAAAGAAAACTAGAAAATATAGAAATCTAAATTTACCCTCATATTGAAAGGATAATAATTTATAAAAACTCAGAAATATATATTTATTATCTAAATTAAATGATGAGAAAGTTATGATAATGATATTTATGATGAATTTTAATGTTAATCAATGGTGGGGTTATGGATTTAAAAAGTGAATTATAATGATATACCTAGTGATAACGACAATGGTAAGGAAAATAATGAAAATTTTAAATGAAGAGTTTCTAGTTGGATTAGTAGATGTACATGGAAATGAAAATATTAAAAGGATTTGGGTTCTTTTGTAGGTTAACATATGAAAATTGGAATAATTGTTTGATTTTTGTCCACTAGAGTTGGATTTACGTCTGAAACGTGGTTTCATCTTACAAACATTTGACATTTGATCAAATACCTACTCTAAAATTAATCATGGCTACAGAAGGGGTGGGAATGTTTGGTTGACCGACACTTTTCGATGGAGAAATGTCGTGAATGACAAGACTCAATGACCCAAACATTGAAAAAACTTTCAAATGAAGAGATGAACTATATGAGATCCATATTTTATGTAGTGTTGGAGTCATATTTGGAATGATAAAGGGAGGTGACACTTCAATCAAATCAATTGGGAGAAAAAAATTTAAAAACTCCCAATGAAGAACAAAAAAATGTTTAAAACATAAATAGTTGTTATGAATTCACATACCGTGGGATTTAAAAGTATTGATTAGACCACGGGTGAGTTTGGGAGAATGTGTTCTGGTGAGGGAGTGTGGTGGTGATGGAATGTGGTGTCCATAGTGAGCAGCGATGAGGGAATGTGGTGGTCAGGGAGAGCGGTTGCAAGGAAGAGTGTCAGTGAAGGAGGGAGAGAGGCCATGATGGAGGGAGAACATTAGTGAGTTTTTATTTCCATAATATATTTAATGAAATGGTGGAACTGAAATGGGTAGTGAATAATTTATAAGATAGTAATGGGTTTCATCATCACTTC
This sequence comes from Viscum album, assembly GCA_963277665.1. Classification (NCBI taxonomy): domain Eukaryota; kingdom Viridiplantae; phylum Streptophyta; class Magnoliopsida; order Santalales; family Viscaceae; genus Viscum; species Viscum album. Next base: position 1,067,036,099 of record OY728121.1, on the reverse strand, counting down.
TCAAAAACACTGATAAAGAGGTGTTTTATCAGTGCTAAAATAATAACCACTGATAAAAGAACTATTTTTCAGTTCTATTCTACCGTTAATAAGGATTTTCATCATTAATGTTTTTCTAGCACTAATAAATTCTTATATAATTACTTTTAACATTATTATTTATATAAATAAAATATATATATATATATATATATAATTATAAATACATACTTATAAATTTATAAATTTATTTAAAGAATTGTAAATATTTATTTATAAGTATAATTATAATCATATAAATTTATATAAAATTATAAATAAATATATATTTATAGATTTTAAATATAATTAATGGACTTATAAATATGTATTTATAAATAAAAATTTAGTGATATATTTTCATGTATAATTATAAATAAACTATATATAAATATTTTTATATAATTTTAATTATATTTACATAATTATATATATTAATATGATTTTATATATTTATATAATTTTATATATAATTGTTCATGTATAAATATATATAATTATTAGTATAGAAAATTTCATTGTTATTTAAATATTTTTATTATATTTTTATTATAAATTATATACTGGTTTATTTATATATATTTATATAAATCAACTTTTAATAAAACTATATATATTTATTTATAATAATAGAATATTTTTATATATTTATATATATTTATATAATTATATATATTAATATATATTAATATATAAATATATATTATTTTAAATATAATAAATATATTTATTATTTAAATATATTTATTTTATATTTAGTAATATTTAAATACATATTTATCTCTTTATAATTATATATCTAAATTTTTTAAAATATAATACATATTTATTAAAAAATAAAAATTTATAATTTTCGAACTACAGTAGATAGACATCAAAATATATATAGACATATAAATATTTTTATTTATAAATATTTTTATATATAAATATTAATATATGTATTTCTCAATACATATGTACAAATATATTTTTATAAATATATTTTTTTACTTTATTAATGAATATATATACTTAAATGCAGGCATGTAAAAAATGACTCAAATTGATTAATTAAAAATTATGAGAAATCAAAAATTATAACCAATTGAAAAATAATTATCTCAATTATAAAAGTATTAAAAGTATATATTTATTATATTAAAGATGAATACAAATTGATAATATTAAAACATATTAAATAAATATGATTAAATTTTAAAAAATGAACAAATTCATAAAAATATGAAAAATGTTTAAATATGACAAATTATAAAAAATTATTAACAAATTAAAATAATATAAAAATGTTTAACTAAAAATAATTATATTAGAAAAATATTAACTACTTAAGTTAAAAAATATTAAGAAATATAATTTTATTAGTTTATTTATATAAATTTCAAACACATTTTAAATGTTCCAACTTAATAAATATTACTGAATAAATACTAATCATATAAATTAATGGAATATTAAAAATAAAACATCATTAGATATATGTATGTGTATAAAATGAATAAATACCTATATGTTCTATATAAATGAAATCCTAGATAATATGTGAAAACATACGCATACATACATTGGTACACTTAGATCCATATTTCACACACATATATGCACATACAAATTCATATAAATATATAAATACATATATCACATATTAATAATATATCATTTATATTTATATATTTTTAAAATTCATTGTAAATATATATAATTGTACATCAAATTTATATTAATTTTACACATTCATTTTGTAAATAATGTATATAAATAAATATTAATAAATTATATTCATTTTAATTATATACACGTTTTTTAATTAATGGATATTAATATTCTATTACAAATTTTAACTAAAATATAAATATTTGAAAAATTTATATAAAAAAATATGGAAATAATATTCCTTTTTTATTTAAACCTATATAAATAATAATTATATATTTTATTAACACATTCATACTAATCATAATATAAATTAATTGAATTTAATTAAAAACCCAAAACTAAAAGAATTGATACTTGTGAAATATTTATCATCCCTAAAAAAATTTATATTAATGCTTTTTATCAATTCTAACAAATCAATGACAAAGTGTATATTATATCAGTTCTTTTTCAAGAGCTGATAAAAGTTTACTAAATCAGTTGTTTTTGTGAGTGATGATACGTGTTCCCCCATCATCAATGATTTTTTTTCTATCACTCTTAAATTTCAGTGATGAATGTTTTGTAGTCGGTGGTAGTGAAATATATACTAATTAGAATATAAATATTATTTTGAAAATATATAAATATGTATATATAAAATAAATTATTCATTGTCCCATTTATCAGCACTAACGAAAATAAAGAAAAACGATCCAACTATCAGTTATATAAAAGTGTAGAAAAAGGAGGACTTCTATCACAGATTTATCAGTACTCATAAAATGTACACTCAATAACAATTGTAGTTAATGTTGAAAAAAATTTATTCTCTATCAGTGTGTTTTTTGGAATAGAAAAAGGGTATTAATGAATATTATTGATTTTTTAGTACTATTATGTAGAAAAATAGTTGGGGTCCACATTTTCTTAAAAAATGATTAATTTAATAATAATGATAATAATTTACATTGATGTTTGGTAAATGGGAAAATTGAAGAGAAATTACACATGAAAACACATACTTATACAAGTACATGGGGAGACTCAAACTTGATACCTCTCTAAGATCCTATAGGGATGCAACGAACCCCTATTCAAGCTTGGGGAAAATAATAACAATAATAATAATAGTAATAATAATAATAACAATAGAAAAAACAACCACAATGTGGATGATGATGATAATAATAATAACAATGAATATATTTTTAATTCCCTTAAAAATATTCATTTATAAGTATAATTATAAATAAATATATATTTATATATTTATAAGTGAATAATTATTTCGATAATTTAAAATAAATTAACAGACTTATAAATATGTATTTATATATACAATTTAAGATATATATTTTTTTGTATAATTATAAACAAACTGTTTATAAATATTTCTATATAATATTAATTATATTTATATAATTATATATAGTTATATAATCTTATATATTTAAATAATTCTATATATTTGTTAATATATACATATATATAATTATAAATATAATAAATATATTTATTAATTAAATATATTTATTATAACTTTATTTTAAATTAAATACAGGTTTAATTATTTATAATTATATAAATCCACTTTTAATAAGATTATATATATTTATTTATAAGTATAAATATATTTAAATAAATATAAATAAATATAATTATAAATATAATAAATATATTTATTATTTAATTATATTTATTATATTTTCAGAAACATTTTAAAATATATTTACCTTTTTATAGTTATATATCTAATTTTTTATAAAATTGTATATAATTATAAATAATTATTAATAAAAAATTTAAAAAATACATTAGATATAAATTTATATTTATACAGTAATATAAATATACTTATTTTTTTTATATATGAAACTATATATTTTTTTTTCTAAATATTTATCTACAAATTTGTTTTTATAATTTATTTTAAATTTATTAATTAATATATATAATTATATGAATGCATGAAAAAAATTATTGAAATTGAATAATTAAAAATTACAAGACCTCCAAAATATTAACAATTTGAATAACACTTTTATTCCTTATAAAAATATATAGAAATATTAAAGGAATATATATATATATATATATATTATAATGAATGTGAATAAATATTGAAAATATTAAATAAATATTAAATAGATGTGATTAAATTTTAAAAAATGATAAAATTCATAAAAATATCATAATAGTAAAAACATCACAAATGAAAAAAAATTAGTATTAACTTAAAAGGGGTTAAAAATGTTCAACTAAAATTAATTAATTTTGAAAAATATTAACAAGTTAAATTACAAAATTGAGAAGAGAAATAAATTAAATAGATTGATTATATAAATTTATATAATATGTTCCAACAAATTAAATAATACAAAATAAATACTAATCATATAAATTAATGACATATTTTAAAAAAAACTTTATAAAATATAAGTATGTGTATAAAATGAAAAATACACATGTACACATGTTCTTTATAAATGTAATCACAAATACATGTTTGCATAAATACACATGAATACATTTTTACACATACATCCATATTTCATACACATATGTTCACATAGATATTCATATAAATATATAAATTCATATATCACATATTAATAAAACATCATTAATATTTATACATGTGTAAACATTCTTCATATATATATATATTGGTATATCATATTTATATTAATTTTATGCATGCATTTTGTAATTAATGTATATAAATAAACATTAATGTATTATATTCATTTTTTAATATATAAACAGATTTTTTTTAATGGATGTTAATAAACTATTAAACATTTTGACTATTTTTTTTGACTATTTTATATAAAAAATTTATGAAAATAAGAATCATTTTTTATTGAAACCAATATAAATTATATTTATATATTATATTAACACATTCATACTAATCATTATATAAATTAAATTAACAACATTATAAGCACAAAATAAAAAGAATTGATAATGGTGTGATCTTTATCATTACCAAAAATGTTTTGTTCATGATTTTACATTATCTATTCTAAAAAATCCCTGAAAATGCTTACCTTTTATCAGTTATTTTTCTAGCACTCATAAAATTTAGTTATATTAGTGATTTTTTTGAGTGATGATAAGTGTCTCAACATCATCAATGATTTTTTTCTATCACTGTTAAATGTCAGCAATGAATGTCGTGCAGTCAGTGGTAGTTATATATACTTATCAGAATATAAATAATATTTTAAAAGCATATAAATATGTATATATAAATTAAATTATTCATTGTTCCAGTTTTTAGTGCAAACTAAAATTCTGACTGAGGATCCCTTTATCAGTTACCAAAAAGTGTTGTGAAAGGAAGACATCTACACTGATTTTTTAGTAACAATAAAATGTACATCCAACATTAATTTTAGTTACATTAACTTTTATTCATATCCAGTTATATCTATATTTATAAAAAAATAAATAATCATCCATTTACTACATTAATTCAATCGATTAAATGTACATTAAGTTAACAGAAAAAATATGAACCTGTCAACACTTTTTAAATAAGACATAGATAACAACATAATTTGATAACCATGATTACCAATTTGGCCTTGATTTTGGAAAAGCATGTATTACAATATTTCATTAATGTTCACTATAAATTTTCATTAATAAATAAATTTCAAACCAATTATCTTTTACCTCATTTTAATTAAAAATATATAATAGTATTATTTTGTATATTGTATATGTGGGTGTTACAATCTCAATTAAATAAAGATATTCCAAAGGATGAAAATTTGTTCTCAAAACTATATTTATTCATATTCAATCGTCATAACACATACAATTCATTCTATTTGTAAGAAGTGAGCACCACATCAAAAAAATATGAAACAAATAATCACAACTAGAATGGAAAATTTTATTACCAAACACCAACACCGACAATGTTTCTCTTTTTATATACAGAGATATAATAAAATGGTAAAAAATTTACATTGTGTTTGTGTTATTATTCATTGATATGAATTTCCCTAGAATGAGGGATTATGGGGATTTCCCATGGGAAGAGCTCCCCTCTAATCAAACCATGTTTTTTTACTCTTTTTACACATCAACTCAAAATCATTACTATATATTCTAGTCCATAAATAGGTGGCTTTTATCTGCACTAATTAAAGAATTCTTTTATATGTTCTCATTATAACTGATGATAATGGTGGAATTTTATCATTCCTCTAAAAAATAATGATAAAAATTTAATTTTATTGATTCTAAAATAGGAACGATAAAGGGTATTATGAATAAAGTAATTTATTTATATTCATTTATATAATTATAACTATGATTCATAAAAAAATACATATATATTTTTATAAATACAATATATTTATATATATTATTTTATATTTATTTATTATTATGTATAAATTAATGTATATATTAAATTACATACACAATGTAATTAACTGGGTAGAAACAAAGAATGTATTATTAGATAAAGAGTGTGAATAGTGTCAGAACGTATATCTTAACTGGGGTAGGGTAGTGAATGACAGATCACCCCATCGTGCATGAGGTTTATAAGACCTACCTAATATATATTTAATAAGAATTTATTCATGTATATATACAGTAATTTCACTAAGTACTAATGAATATTTAATTTGTTTTGAAAATATTTATACATTTAATTAAACAATTTATTTTTTTACTTTTTATTGAAAATTATAATGGTTAATAATTAAATATATTTTTCTTGTTTAATTAATACAATACATACATTATTAATTAGAAATAATAATATAATATATTTTTTCATTTTTCATCATTTTATATGTTTTTTAATTTATGTAATTAATGTCATCAATTAAATTTTTAAAAACAATTTTTATAATTTAATATTATTTATTCATTCATTTTTAACATTATATTATATAATATTATTCATTTATTTTTCTATTTAGTATATGTAGGTGTTTTTTGCAAGTTATGCATTTTTTATCATTTATTAAAAAAATCATCATATTTCCAATATCATTGAAGTTTATATCTTTAAAATTTTATCATTTATATTTATTATGTTTTGATAATTTTATTACGTTATAAATTTAAATAACTAATTTCTTGAAATGATGTTTTCAATATTTTTTTAATTTAAATATATAATATAATTAATTACTTATAATTTGATGTTGGGGTGGTTCCATATGTGGTAAAATTTATAATCTTGAAACCCAAAAATACTGGGGTTTAAATCCTAGCATTCCCAATGGGGGATTTACGATGCAGACGTTGACACATGCATTACATGGGTAGGCTTTGATGGATTCATGATGCATGAAAGTGTTGATACATGCACGACACAAGCATGGTGAGGTAGATAAAATGATTCCATCTTGATGATGCATTATGCCATTGTGCGAAGTTTGTTGGACCTATGGTCATGGCTCTATGACCTACTTAATGGGTCTCCCTCTACCCAGATATAATGTAGATTTTTCTTTCATAAATTTTTTTGGCTTCGACCCCAAAATTAAATATTATTAATTATTTTATTATTTATATAAGGTATTTATTATTATTTGTAAAATAATATTTGTTTTTAATTAATGTAATTAATTTATAAATTCACAATTATAAATATTTTTCAAATTTATTTATTAATATATTTTTTTAATTTAATTTCATTCAATTATTTTAACAATTTTAATAATTTCTACTTTTTAAAAATTTTGGAATTTATTTATTTGTTAATATTTATTTATTCAAATTTATTTTCTATGTTATAATTTTTTCAATATGGTTGTTATTTATATGATTAATATTTTACCATTTTTACTTTTTAGATTCTAATATTTTTAATATCACTATAATTAATTTAAATGGGTTTTAAATTTGGTTTTATTTTATATATCTAATATATGTATATTGAATAACATAGTTATTTATATAATTTACGATTCTTACTTATTCTATTTCATTTATTTTTATAGGTGTTTATAATTCATTTAATTATATTTTTCAATTCACCTATTTAAATGTTTATGTAGTTTATTTAATTTTAATATTTTATTTATTTAATAATTTTTATTCACTATTAATTTTTTTTCAATTTACTCATTTTAAATAGTAATTTTTATATATTCATTTACTCCGTTTTAAACTTTTAAATATGTTTTTAATAAAATTATTAATATTTAGTAAATTATATTTATTATGTTTTTAATTTTTAAATTTGATTGAAATTTATACAACTCATTTACGTAAATTCATTTTTATTACCTTTTAAATATACAGTTATTATAATTCATTTTTAATAATTTTATAGATTTAATAATAGTTATTTATTCAAATGAGGTGCGATGTGGGATGAAATTGAACCCACTGACAACTACGTTTAAGATTGGAGAATGAAGGATATGGGATCTGGATTGGAATTCTACTTTAATCCGAGGTATTTTTTTTGGTTTCAATTATATTGGAGAGGGGATCATGACTGATTGGATGATTCCACCTTTGGAAACCCCAGATTAAAAATAATAGATTTAGAAAACAAGGAAAAAGTGATTTTTCGGTAATGGCAACAAGTATTCATACAATGTAACCATGAATGGGAGGCTTTCCTGTGTCAAAATAGATTACTCCATCTTGAAATAGGAGGTTAAAGAATTTCATTATTCAATCATTTCTTAGGTAACATTTTTTTCCATATGACTATTGGTGGAAGGTGGATGATCTACACAAACATCTATTAAAAATATGGGGCTTCAACGATTAGAGCATGGCCTCAATAGGAAAGGGATTTATTTACATAATTTATATTCTATGGATCTCAAATCATGGGTTTGAGGTACGACTTCATTTCCCCCAAACCTATCATTTTTCGAATCATGGATTGGGATCCATTATTCTATCCCTATAAATTATAAAATATTATTTCCCAAAATTGGGTTTAGATCAAGTGGTTGTGATGGTATTTCGGGAACCCCCAGAATCCTTTAGGCATTGCCTCCATATTTCATATTCCTATCAAGATCAATAATGAATCAATTAGATAAGGGTTTGAGTTCTATGAGAAATTCCTTATCGAGGTTGATTTGTAACTTCCATAACTAAAACTATCATTTTTGTGGGTGGTGAGTTCAGAGATGAAATCTCAATTTCTCCATAAAAGCTTCTTACATTCTATTCAAGGTTGAAATCATTGGACATCAAAAAGTAATTTTTTTAATAATTTTAAAGATTAGAATTTCTAGAAGATGGGCCACATTATTGATTATTGTAAATTAAATAAACTTTTGGTTATTTCGTCAAATACTAGAGAAACTGATGAGGTATCCCCTTCAGCCTCTGGTTTGATGGAAACTACGACTCATTTTTCCCTTGCTATTGTGGTGGTAGGTGGTTCTTCATTCCCATTGCAAGCTAGCAGCTTTATTATTTCATCATTCCCAAAACCTGTGGAGGCTAGTGGTGTTATTGGAATGACTGCATAAGATAGATAACACATAATTAATACTACCATTGGAAAAATTTATAGGTAGATTATTATGTCACAATAATCATTGGCTGATATAGTAGATGAAAAGTGGAAAAGAATATATTGGTCTCCTGTAGGAGATTTGAATTTGTGATTAAAAATATAGATTATTATGAAGGTCAATTTCATTGTGAGAATGCTATGAAACAATAATGGGATTAAGAAATGTGGTATCATTTAACATTATCCACAACCAAAGGGAATGGAAAAGTAAAACTGGTGGATACTTCCTTCATCAAATATATGAATATTAGTTTTGCCATTTTTTCTCATCTGACCCCTTTTATGGATTACTCAATAGATGTAATAGGATTACCAACATCCTTGGAAAAAACATATTTTAGTGGTCGATGAGGGTTTCCACATTGTCACCCATAGGAAATCCAGTTCTCAGAGGCGTACATCTAATATTGGGTCCACTACATATATCCAGATTCAATCTAAGATAGGAAAAATTGGATCACATTAGTGATCAGGTACTGAAAACATCTCTCCCTCATCAGATAGACACATTGACTATCTATCCTTCATGAGTAAAAATGTTTTATGATATTGATGAAAAATATAAGGAGATATGGTTTCATAATTCCCATTTTCTTTTGAAAAATGTATATGATTATTTTTGTAAGACTTCAATTATGGATTTGGGTGAGGTAGGGGTAAAAAACTCAAATGTAATAATTCTTTCATAGGACATGAAAATTTAATGGATTCCTTCATATCCTTCAAGGGATGGTGATTTTTGGTTTAGTTTATAGGTTGACATTCTTTGGTTAAATATGAAACAATATGTTTTTGGATTTTATTACAACAATATTGTTATGAAATTATTATATGATAATCCTGATGAAATCATTCATTCTAATCCAAATATGAATTGACATGATCTATCATAAAAATTCATGATCTACTCCAAGACGGAGGACACTAATGATTTCTCATCTGATGATGATGATAGAATTTTTCAGATCCCCATAATTTGGAGGCAGGGTTCTTATCCTCTTGGATATGGTAGGTTTCCAAAAAATATGGGATCTTGAGGGAACCATAAGGGATCTTCTATTTTTTTCCTTTTTTTTGATTTGGGAATTATATATCACTTCTATAACATATGTATCTCCATTTCTTCACTATATTATTGATAAAGGGTTGGGCCTTTTGTCTCTACCCTTAACATATTTATCAATATTATTTATTTACTTATCATATTCATTTTTTATGTGTATATATTTTATGTAATTATTATTATGAATTCATATTTTTAATATTTTTAAAAAATTTCATATTTATTTCTTCATTTTTAATATTCATTCACTAAATATTATTTATTCATGTTAATTAAATTTTGAATTATTAATTTTATAGAATATACTTGTACATATTTATTTATTATGTTTTAATATTTTCAAATTTTATTACTTTTATGATGAATATTTTTTTTCTTTTTCATTAATTAATTTTGAATATTTTTAATATCATTTTAATTTTTATAATTAATTTATTTAAATTTATTTTGTAAATATTTAGTAATTTAAATTTTTTTTATAAATGATTTTTAATAATATTCATATATCTATAAATGAAATTATTTATTTATTTATTTTCATATTTTTTATATCTTTTCAAGGTGTACATTAAATGTTGATAAAATTGTATATAATCATGCCTAAAAATAAGCACTCATAAATATAACAATTTCATTTATTTTTTTTCCCTAATAAAGTTGTTAGTTTATCAATGCTAAAAATCATTCAATAAACTAGTATTTATCAGCGCTAATATTTTTAGTACTCCAAAAATGATCTTGTATTAGTGTCTTTCTATAAACAATGATAATAAGCTTATTCCTTTTTATAGTAAACCCCAACCAATCACTTATTCTCCCACCGTATGCAATCACTCATGGAATAGAACCTCTACATCAACCGATGTCCATTTTTTGGATAATGAAATCCTCAAAACAATTGGAATGATATTTTGAACTTGTTTTAAAGTATTTCTAGTATATTATTCTCGTGTTTTAAATTTTTTTATATTTTTCATGAATGATCATGTATAGAATACAGACATATTTATTTTTTAAAAATAAAACCTCTTAACCTATAGTATGATATTTCAAAATTATTTTTATTGATTCTCAAACGATTTTCTTGTCTTCATCCTGATTTCATTGATATTATCTTCATATGTTCATCTATCATGGATATCCACCTATTTTTTCTTCTATAATCAGTTTTTGTGAATGGTTCTTCCCTATTTTTAGGATAATTTTCCATTTTATTGTTCCCTCTATTTTGGATAATCGATCAAGATTTATTTTAGGGTTTTTTTATATTTTTATTCCTATATATATATAATATAAATTTATTTTGAGATTTTTTTCTCTCTATCATGCGATCCTTATTCTGTGTTTTATCTTAAGTATCTGGATTTTTTTGGATTGGTATATCCAATTTCAAAATAAAAATATTTTCTTTTTCTATTTGAATTTTTTTATTGGTGTGGTTGATAAATTTTATTTTTATCATATGATTTAATTTTTTAGGGGAATTGAGTCTACTTCATCAGATTTTTTTATATTAGTGTATCCTTACATTCATATTATAGTTAACTTTTCCCATACCCAAAGTGATTCATCTGGGGGTTTGGTTTGTATGTTCTTTTCAATGTTTGATTCTACTTTATAGTTTGAGTGGTCATGATATTCAGATAATGTTCACTCTCCCACATGATGTGGATTATTCTCATCATATTCATTTGTATAGTTCCTTGAATTGTAGGATTTATTGGATTGAAATCACTTTTATTCAAATTTTATTCCAATATTTTTCATATTATTGGTTGTTTCATATCATTCCCATTATATTGTGATATATATATTTTTCTCTTTTATCAATTATTTTCAACAAGTTCAAGAGATATATTTCATCTACGCATCTTATTCTTTGGATTTATTTCATATACTTCAAAAATAAAATTTATTATTTTCCCCACCATTATCAACGTATCTCTTATGATAAAACTGTCTTGGGATTAGAAACCAATGAAGAGTTATGTCACAAAATTTTTGGATCTAAAAATATTACTTGGGTGTAGTTTTACTATCTAATTCTATGATCAAATATATGGACATGATTTGTTTAGACACAGAAATGGGTTGTCAAGGTATTTTTACCTATTTAGGGATAAGATCATGTGGGTGGTATATTAATTATTTATAAATATGAACTGGTTGTTAAAAATAATTATAAATCTTAGAATAATATTTTAAATTCCATATGAAAGAAGGTACTATAGAGTGGTTGTTTTTTTCTTCTATGGATGACATAATCAGGATGAAAAATGTCAATATTTGGAGTTACATAGGAATTTACATAGTGAAAAGTTATTCCCCTTAGTGGTATGTGATGGTTTCAGTGAAATTATTCTCAAGAATGAAAAGGAAGATGTGTTTTTAGGACTCCTTCTATAATATACAATTTCTAAGATGTTTTGTGTTCTAGGTTGTTGTCTGATTTGGTCTATATAAGACATTAATGTACATGGTTTTGGTGAAATTCTAAGAGTACAAGAATTTTCAAATGAATAAATATATTTTAGAAGTATTATCAATTGACATATCAAATTTCCATTGTTCAAAGTCTCCCATCACTCCCCCTCATTATTTACACCATTTTCCTATTGTTCTCTATGTGAACTGATTTCAAATGTAGTTTCTGAATAGAAGTTTTTTAGGATTGAATGCATATTGAAAAATTCCTAGGTCTATAGATGTATGGTCATGTTCATGTGGATTTCATTTACAAATAATTTCTTTTGTAAAGTTGGAATGGTGGATTGATTCTTAATGGAATGGAGAATCTCTATATTTAAATATTGTGATAGTGAGATTACCTATAGTTAGAAGGCCATTGATGTATGTTACTCACTTCCATCCTCGATTCCTATTATCTCATAGACTCCGGATCTTCAGAATGACTTAGAAAAAAATCATAGGGGGGAAATTTTTTTATGGTTCATATGATAAATATAATGACACAATAATAAACGATATATGACTACCTTTTCATATATCGTGAGTATTTTACAAGATGAATTAATTAAGTGATTTAAAATGTATAGAGGCTTGAATGAGGTGTTACGAGCTGGGAGTGTGAAATAAGGTATATTATTTTGAGTTTCATGCATGATCTATATATATTAGGGAAATCTTTTATTTTATGTGAATATACATCATATATCTCCCTAGTAGTGACATATTCAATGAATAATAATATTTCCAAATAGTTTAACAATGATTAGGATCACTTGACTCTTTCAAAATTCCAATCCACTATGTCCCCAACCACAATGGTTCACATTCACTTTTCATTAAGACATTTTGGCATATTTTGGGGTCTACTATCATACAACTTATGAAATTATTTATTTAATGGAAATAATTTCCCTAAATAAATTAATCTAACTATGATTATCATGATTCCTAAACATATAAATCCTTCTAGAGGCATTAAATTCACACCCATAAGACTTTTCATAGTGACATATAATATAATGTAAAAAGTTATGGTCATTCATCATAGATTATTATTTCATTTCATTTTATGAAAATTAGATTACCTTTGGGCCTAAAAAGCTCATATCAAATAATACCATTATTTATGAATATATTTCTTCTAATATAAAGTCTCAATATATCTCTAAATGTAGTGTGATGTCAGGGAAACTAGACATAACTAAATTATATGATAAACATTAATGGTCATTTATATAATTTGTTCTTACTATGATGGGTTTCCTAGATTTCTTTTAGGATCTGGGTTCACAATAATCATTCCCAATGATATATTCATTTTCATTACATTCATTATAATTATCCTATTTCCCTATACATTTTCTTTCGTATGAATGATATTTTATTATATATTTTCATAGATGAATCAAAGAAAAATAAAAAACATGATGAAATGGTTTTATTTCATAACCTCCGGTTTCTTATATTTTTATGACACCCTATTATTTACAAAATACACATTATAATATTGATTTTTAATTTTGAATATTATTTATATCTAGAATGGTATTCCGGTAAGTTAGTGAACCATTCGAAATTGGAAGTCTCATTTATTATTGTTGTGTGTCATTTTTAGAAATTAAATATTCAAGGCATGTTTGGAATCCAATTTTAGTAAAAAACTAACCATTCCTTACCATACCTTGGGTTTTTTGGAGGATCAAGAATTTATTATTATCTTCTATTTTTTATAAGACTGATAAAAATATTTAGTAACGGTTTATCAAGGTGGTTTATAAATCTAGATAATATATTATTTTTAAGGTTGCTTCCATATCAATAATTATATATATTATGTCTATTTTAATATATCTATATTTATTGTAGGTTTGTTACATTTTTATTTGGTATTTTTTTGGTAGGAAAATCTTAATTGAAATAAGAAATCCAATTGGTTGTTATGGGTAAAAGTCTGTTCATAAAAGGATTGCATTTTTTTATTCCTAGATTTGAGTTAATTTAATTTTTATTTCCTTACTATATAAGGATCACTGCTTCTATAAAATCCTAGTACCATAAACACCCATGTTCTCTTTTTCATGTTTTATCCTCATTAGGATTTCATGAATGAATTTTATCGTGAAAGCCCTAGTTTTTCATGGAGAAGATTTTGAGGATCACATACACAGTTTATTAGTTGCCTTATTAGAGAATTGGTGATGGAGATATGGTTACTATATAGATTAATCCATGAATTACTATCATAGTGGGTTATGATTGATGAAACTAGTTGTCACAGGCTTGGAACATTCCATGGTTCATGAGTTATTTTATGATAATTGCGATAGAAGGTAGCATGATAGGGTTTCATCCTATTTAAAGGACAGGGACCGTGATATTATTCCATAATTCCTATTTCTATGGAATTGGGCCTAGATAAATTATATTAATTTAAGGAGGAATCTATTTCATAGTTTTACAAGTCATGCTATAGGCCATCTATTTACACACCTCTCTATTTGGTGTCCCATATTTGGAAGTTACTATAGAACATGGCCATTATTCCAAAGATTAGATTTTAATTATGGTGGATTTCTTTTAGGATTCCTTTAATATGAATGTTTCTATTGACACATCACTTCACTAGTGACCCTATACACTCTATCATTCCCTATGAAATTTAATCCACATCACATTTGATTATGAATATTTTTGGGATCCAGGGAAGTCTGGAATGGTTGGTGAGAGAATTTTCATGATTTCATTGATTATCCACTGAATTTCCAAAAATATAACCCAATTTTTAATCTTAACTCTCTATAGAAATAGTTTTTTAACCTTCCTTAGTGACATGGAATATTTGGGTCCAGTCGAGTAATTTTCCACTAAAATAGTTAGACTAACTGAACTAATTTTAAGTTTCATTCCAAATATAAAGATTCCGAAGATGGAGCATAAAATATATTTTTTATACTAGAAGAAATACAGATGTTGGTATGGGTAGAAAAATTTCCCTTCTAAATGGTGTCATTAAATTAATGTTTGAAGAATATTTTTCATGAAACATCAAGGTGGGTGTTAGTCTAGTTTCTTGAGACCACCACATCATTATTTATACATCTCACCATAAATAGTTTTTCTCAAACTGGACCCCTCCCATTACTAATCTCAATGATTTTCTATTGATTATGTAGATGGATTTAGATAAGGCTTGGAGGAAAAGATTCCTTTAATTTTATTGTGAGATCGATATTGATGCTATTTTGGGACAAGATGATGGTTGTGAAGAATATTAAATTTTTTGGGTGAAATTATCTTATTTCAACTTTTAATTTTATAGACACAAATGGATCCATGTTACCCATCACTTGATAGGCTGATGTTTAGGAGGATGTATGAATACAATATTTTTTAATTTTTGGTGGTGTGTTTGTTCTCTTGTAATATATGATTTCAAATATGAATAGTTTTTCTTTTCCATAAAAAATTGACCATATAATGGGATTAACTACAATATAATTTTTATAAAATATTATTTAATATCAGTTGATATTTAAAATAGTGTTCAATGGAATGAAAATGTGTTTTTTCTATATGTTTAGAATTAGTATCTTGGGAAATATTCAGATAATAAATGAATATTCAAAATGTTATTTCTATGTATTAGAGTTATAAATAGTAACAGATTTATGATTATTCATCATGTTACTATTTGGGTCTATCTCATATGTATATTGAAAATTAAAATAACCGAAGAGTTTTATGAATGAATTTTTATATAAAAATGATATGATATATGATTTTTTCATATATATATATATATATATTCATATAAATCGATTTTTAATTTTTTTTATATATATAAGAATAAAGTATATATATATTTTATTAGTTATATTCGATTAGTTATATATAAATGTCTTTCTTTCTATGTATGTAAATATATATATTTATATTATAATTTTTTTATATTATATTTCAATTATTAATGTCCCATGAAGAAAACTCACAATATAACATTTCATTTATTATGAAGATAAGTTCTCTAAATGTGGGAGACAATTCACAACAAGGGAGAATATGTAATTATTTCGAATTGATAGGATTTGTTATATGTCTCTATTTTATATTGTAGTATAACAAATATATATTATATAAATTCTTATATATAATTTATATTGTAATTTATTTTAATTTGTTGTTATATTTTTTTGAAGTTATACTTTATATAATTGAATTAAAAAAATTATTTTATATTCATGACCAGTTTATAGTTAATTGTTTTTTATAAAATTTAATTATTTTTATATCAAATTGGATGTGTATTAACAAAAAATTGATGGATTCTAATCATATGAAAAAGGATTATGATTCTGGGTTTAAATACATCATCATGTTTTCAAAAAATCATGTATACAAACCATATGAAATTATTTTCACATGTTTACATTTTTTTAATATAAATTAGTTCAAATGATTTTGGAGAACATTTAATCACTCAAATAATTAATCAATGCTATAAATTCTAGACTAGACATGGGGAATAACTTCATTTAGACACTGACTAATATGACACAATGATTTATGGACCATTTGACATGACTACAAGTGTAAATAATGATGGAGATAATATTTAATAAACGATATTGGAAATTGATTATAACATTCATGATTATCTACTTAAGTTTAAGAAGACAAATATTTTCACTAAGAGCCTATTGTATATCACATTTTCTAAATAAATAATTTTTAGACATACTGAAGCTATATATTTTTAATGCTTGTAGGTGATGTAGTGAGGTCAGCTTTATATACCTACATGGTCTCTTGAATTATATGATAAAATAAGAAAATTAACTTCATTATCAATGATATGATTTTAAATGAATGTAATGTTCAATGGTATAATCTTGGAAATAATATATGTTGTTCAAAATGACTTCTTATCCAATTTATGGACCATAAATAATATAAATAGTACCCTATTTGTTGTTATGGAATGATGTTATAATTTTTAATCTATTACATGAAATAAATTAGTACATTACATTAAATATATGAATTAGATAGTTATATGGATGTGAAGATAACACTAGAAAATTGAAGTGACATGAAGATACATTAACTCAATATGGGAAACTATGTCTCCCAATGGACTCTCCTCTATGGAGGAAGATATAACATGATTTTCTTGAATTTTTAAATGAGTTAAGAAACTTATGTCTTGTGCTAGCTGTAAATGGAGTGAATAATTTTGTAATAAAAATTAGTACTCGTAATACATGGTTAGATATATTGATAAATAATACCTTTCCCCTATTTTTAGTCATCAAAAAAATCAAATTGGTTTTCTCTACACATATATTGAAAAAAAATGATATAATAATATAATTGTTTACTCAGATCCATTAATTAACAATCTAGAATTGATGTAAAATACAGATGATAAATATTATGATGCCAATACAAGTGAGTATTTCCCAATAGGATCCTTGTTATTTGGGATAGAAAATGTATCTGAATCACAGAAAATTTTCAGGAAATAGAATTAGAGGAATATTAAGGTGTCCCATTTTTAAAAAAGGTGCACAATTAGTTAGGTTGAAACATTGCTCAAATAATTTATTTTTATGACATCACAAATTTTTAAACTTGTGTTATAAATACAAATATATTATGACATCATTCTATGGGAATATAGAACAATGTACAACACGATTTCATTTATTTGGAAGTAATGTTTTAGAGAATGTACTTGAAATTTTCCCTATTTTTGAGAAATTATTAAAAAATACTTATGAAATGAGTCTAGAAAAGTGATAATTTTTTTGAATAATCATTCATGAACTTTATATTTGTCATAAATTTTATGGATTTCATGCACATAGAATAAAATTAATCTAATAGTGTTCTAAGTATGTTACAAAATTAACATGATAAAAAGTTATGGAATGAACGATATGTCAGACATTATTAACATGTGGATAATGGAAAAGGTGGTTCCCATAAAGAGTGAAAGAATAAATTTTCTTCCACTAGTACCTAACACTCTGTATAGGTAGAAGTGATATAAATTTTGAATCATTAATAATAATGAAATGGTTCCCGAAGGTCATTAATCAAATATCAAGAATATTATGTTAATGAATTATTTAGAGTAAACTACCCTAAAATAACATGACTGCCATTTTTTGATGCATGGTTTAATGAAAATATAATTAAATGTCATTTTTCGTAAAAATTAATTACATTCATTAATTTATATTTTTTCTTTTTAAAATCTATAATTATTACTTTTATACACCCAAAATTTTTTCAATCTATGGAAAATGAAATTATTGTCCTATTGGGTGGATTAGAATTTCAATTCACACTTGAATTCATTGATATGATGGTTCACAGGATGGTTCACTTGGATAGAGAGATTCTCCCATGTTTTATTTTACATTATTAGTAGATTCACCCCATTTAAATGTATAAGAATATTTTTAAAGGGTAAATAAGTGATCAAATTTTTCCAAAAAAATTTATAGATGAGTGTTATATTGATTACGAATCTGTTACATTTTAAAAAAATTATTTTTCACATTTTATTGCATTGGTGTCATAAAATATCATTATAATATATTCCTTTATGGAGATAGTATTTCAAAATATATATTATTACAATTAAATTTATTGATAAGAGAAAGTTTACAAGATATTTTACATTAAATTATAGAGGTTTCCATTTATGTTGAAATCTACAAAGTAATAAAATTGATTTTATTTTGAGGAAATAGTGTACAAGTATTATCTTAAAATGGATATGTGACTAATGATTATGAATTATATATAAATTAAAATTATGATCACAGTATGATACATTTTATAGGATTTAATCTTATAAATGAAGCGATATATGGATCCCGTACGAAATATGAGAATAATATTTTTATGAATATGTCATACATTGGAAACATCAAATAAATATATGGAATCGATTATATAACTTTTCATGTTCCCCTTTTCCATTGAAACTGGGTTCAAAATATAGAGTTTTATAATGTCAATGTATATGACTTTTTGAAGGCGAATTTATGTGTATAAGGTTACAAGAATTAAATGTTCATAATGGAATCACTCGCAGTACATGTATTTTGTGTCTTCAATTCTGTAGATTGAAATTCATTAATTATTCTATTGGTGACTAAAAAAATAGTAGTTTTAGTGGAAAATTCAATTAAGAAAGGAACATTAATTAGATAATCAAAATCATTTCATTTTACTCCAAATTTTGATTGTGTATTGACATCAAAGTGGACCACATGATGGGGATTTGAATACACAAATTTTGTTCTAAATCCCATCAACCATTGAATAAGAAAAGTATATTTTAATGTACTTCTAAAAGATTTGTAAATATTATATAGTTTTCCTCATAATATTTTTTATACACCACTTCATTAATGTTATCTAAATTAAATATCTAGATAATAATATTGAATATTGATTCACAACATGTTAATGATACCAATAATGACGAAAATGAAACCATCGATGCTAATGAAAAGGAATTTTTATGAGGTCATCATCAATTGGCCTGAAAAAGCCCATGTGGTGTAGCACCATTGTGTTAACAAAATTTATCATGGAAGGAATAAATTGAACAAATATTTTGGTTGGATGAAATCAAGGTGGCCAACCTTTTTACACCATTAATTCAATTTTAATTAGTTATATTGGTGCTACAAATAGAGTGCATTTGGAAACTGATTTAGATACATGACATAAAAATTACTTACATTGAAAATAATCATTAGGGAATACATTAGGGTAATGATTTGATATACATTCTCCACTTTAAGGAAAAATCCTTTAATGAATCATTGATTTATTTTTCATTATCCCTTGATGAGTACATTTATTTTCGGGTATTTTTCTATGAAATTATTATTAATGATCTATAGAAAACATCCTAGTGCCCTTTGAACACTTATAAAGAAGAAAAATCTTATATATGGTTAGGGGAAAGAAAATAATCACCCACATCCAATGCATGGAGACATAATAAAATATAATCATTTAATTATTTTATTATTATCTGTGAGGATGAAATAATTAAAAAGTTTTATAATTGGTAAAAAAAAATTTAACTTCTTTATATTTTCATTTTTAATCAAAATTATTAATTTATGAAACAAAAAATGATTGATGAAAATAAACAACATTTATCTAAATCAACAAACCCAATAAGGTAAAAAATGGATATGTTATACTTTTCCTTAAAAAATATGTATCTAATTTACCTCTATAATAATAATATTATGTGGAATCGAATAAAATAATAATTTTTTTCCTTTTATGTAGATATTTTGATGAATCAAAATCAAAATCCTCTTCAATAAAACATAAAATGATTTTGATAAAATAATTTGTAAATTTATTTTGAAGAATAATAAATGAAGACACATAAGAAATATTAGAATAATGTGTATGTATTATATAAATATAATTTGTTTTTAATTTATAACTGAATCACATTAAAAACCACTTATGTTTGAATGAATTTTATATGTCCTAGAGGTATCAATTTTCTTCAATTTACCCATAAGAATTAAAAATTATAATATCACTAATGAATCTACAACATTATGGAAATGTTAGAAGTATAGATGATTGAGTTTCACCACAAGTATATTTTGGGAATGTAAAGTCACAGTGGGTGGAAATGAGAAAATAAAATACAAAGAAGCACATGTAGATGCTCGAACCAAGATTATTATTATGTTTTTTGAAATTGTATAGTATTTTCAAAAGGTTAAAATACAACCAAACAAATTAACCACTACATGAAAAACCAAACCCCATATGATTTTTTAATGATCATTCACCTCAAATACATTCCTTGCCCATGGTAATCAATTTTTTGATAATAGTTTTTACAAAATTGGAATAAAAAAAATGAAATCTATCAAATGATAAAATTATTTAGGGAGAAAATGAATATGATTTATATATATTATAACCCAATAGTTTCCATTTTGAGAGGGTTAAAATATACAATATCCAAGGAGATATATTACGTAATGAACAACTCCAAAATGATTAGGTGGTATCAGGGATTCAAGAATCTAATAAGTTGAGCATCGAGATACCAATTCTCCTTGATGATATGTGTGTTACCACTATAGAAAATACTATTGAAGATATCCCTTCATTTTAATTTAATCTTATGAAGATGAATAATGATAGTGTGGTATGCCCATTATATTTTTTTCAAATAAAAAAAAATTGAAATAAAGTTGACAAAAGGTTTGACGTATTATATATTATAAAAAAGAGAAATGTTAGTGAAAATACAAGGTTAGACTAGAATAATCTAGAGGATCAACTAATAAATAAATGTGATCTTCTGAGATAAAATTTACCTAAACAATTCCACTCCCATGTAGTCTAACATCATATTTTTTTCATTGATTACAACATTCAATGTTGTAAATATGGATTATGTGGAATATGATAAAAACAGTATGGAAATGTCATTATTAAATTGTTTATTCATAAGAGTAAAGATGAAATTGAAAACAATGAATGACTAGGAATGTCACTCTTGAATTTATGAATGACATCAATTCTCAAAATGTTTTCTTCCAATAATTCATCTATTATGTTAATTATAATTAATAACTATTAATATTTTCTATAGTAGTATACATCAATACAATTAAAAATGAAAATCCTATGATGAAAAATTTTGGATCATTAATCCGTCTAATATTTAGAATAAAAAACTACATTGGATGTAAATGAAATTAAAAAAACTGGACTACCAACAATGAATGAACATAAAATCATATATGAGGATATCATATCAATACATAAAATGTTGGGTTAAAAACGTACAAGATAATATTATAAATTTATTGTATGATTAAAATTTTAATATTGTTATTAAAGAGTTTGGTCACCTAATAGGGATAAAAATAATGAAAATGAATTCATATTACCATGAAAACAAATAAATAAGGTCCAAAACTCATTTCTTATTAACAAAATTAATCACTCATCAATATTATTCATCAATTTATCAATATGATCTGAAGAAATATTTCACCATTCTATACATATTAAAATGAAATATAACCCATTTATAGTCCAAAACTGAGTAGAAGTGATTAGATGGATGTTAAAATTTATAAGATGATCGTTGAATCATTTTGGACCTCTCGGAGTCATCCTTAAATCAATTGGATTCCCAAATTTCATATTATAATTAAATGTGTGATTTTATATAATTTAAAAATATTAATAAATTAAATCTCACATGTTTCGGAATCATAAATGAGAGAACAAGATTTCATTGGTGTGAAAACATAGGATAAGTATCATTATATCAATTATGATCTATTGGAATCAAAATCATGTCAATCTAATACTTGAGTTGACAGACATGATTGAATGTTTGGATTCACCATCACATTGTAATTAAAGTAAAAACTCTCTTAAAGGTTTTAAAATGAAGAAAATGGTTTCTTATTTTCATGGTAACAAAGGATAATGAACCTTGTAACATTTATTATATTTAGGAATTTCCTTTTTATCAATATGATTCATAGATTACTCATAATGATCAATCGTTTCATTCTAACTTTTAATTTATGTTAAAATTACTTATCATCCATCAATGTGTGGAAACTGAACAAATTACCTCATATTGAAAAGAAAACATGGGAACATTGTCCTTATATTATTTGTGATCTATATGAATTAATTTCAAATCAATTGAGCATCAATCTAATGCTCAGATTTATCAATTTGATCAATAGTACCATTTCACAATTTCATATTTATTGAAATGAAATATCCCCTATCAAGAGGTCAAAACAGAGAATACAAACACATATTAGGATGAAAATATTGGAAAATGATACCTAGGTTATTTTTTATCTATTGGAATCTATTGAGGATCAATTTGATACTCAAATTGCTCAGTATTATTTAATGGATAATTTCACATTTGAATTTTTATTGAAATAACATATCACATATCAAGGGATCAAATCCAAACACAAGAGTTTGGATTGAAATTAAAACTTTGGACAATTATCATAAAATAATTTGTGGTATTTTTCAATCGACCCTGAATCAATATGATTGATGGATTACCCTGTGTTATGTAATTTTTGTTTTTATATATTAGATATTTATTGATAATTGAAAATTTATCTATGAACATCTCATATTTAAACAATAAAGCCCCAAATATTTGAAAAACCTAGGGAAATTATATTCGATTCATTTTTCATCTATAGGAATCATCGACATTTCAATATGATACATGATTTTCTAGTTATTACCAAAAGTTTCATTTGATCAAAAGTTTCATTCAAAATTTGTCATGGATTATATAACATTGATATTATAATTTTTTTTTATTTTTTATGTAGTGTATGTAAATTTATATTCTATTGAATGAATGTTCTTTTTTATTGGATGTGGTTTGTTTTTTTAGAATTCAGGTTACGAGGGTTTTTCTTTATTATTGGTTATTATTATTATTATTATTGTAATTTAATTTTAAAATAATGTAATTTAATTTTATATTATAGAAATATTCATATTTAAATACGAGTAAAATGTAAATTTAATTATACTGAAATGTAATTGTTTAAAATGATTAATATTGTGAATTGAAATATGTTGTTCATCAATTGTCTCTATTTTAAATATTTTAATTGTTGTGTTTGAAATAAAACTGGTTAATTGTAATATTTTTTGTGTAATTTTTTCTTGTAATTTATATGCTTTAAATTGTTTAAATGATCTATAGTATTGTAGTTTTGTTGTTAAGAGTCACTCGTTATCCGTGCATTGTAGGGATGATAGATGAGGTTTTTATTATCAATTTGTTATCACTAATAAATTATACTCTCTTTTTTCATATAATGTTAGTGCTATTTTAGCAATGAAAAATATATATTTTTTAGTGTTGGAAATGTGGGTTTCTTTCATAGTGATTATTAAACCTAGGTATAAACGAATTATTTAGAGATCATATAATCTAATTCAATATCAAAAAAATTATTATAGCATTCATATCATATAATATTTTGATGGATATAGAATTCAATATAACAAGTGGATAAATCGGATAAAAATCATATTAATTTATGGCATAAATACACAAGATATGTGATATGTGTTAACTATTAGTGATTTTTGATGTGTAACTTCTTTTTTAATTTTTATATAATTAATAAAAAACTCCCAACATTATTCTTTTACAAATAATGGTTTCTCTCTCTATAATATCATATTATAATAAGATAATAGATTCATTTCACACATTTTTTTCAGATTCCTAAATTATTTTTGTTAAACTTCAATTAAGGTATAATCAAAATCTATGGAATTATCTATGCACATCAAAACATTGTAAAAAATAATGTTAAAATATTTGTTTAATTCTTTTTATCACATAGAAAATTAACGATCAATATATTTATCCATAGACATAGTTTATTTAACCTTATTTGCATCGAAATTGGATTATATATTACATTTTAGTGTTATAATAATATTTTAATAAAATATAATTTATAACCATAGTACTTTTCAAATTTTCCATAGAAACACATTTGTCACACATTCTACACTATTATGCATCGCTCATGCATTCTCACAGTTATGAAACAAATACGAACACATTTTTTTATAAAAAATATAGGAATATATATAATATTAAGTAAAACAAAATCATGATTTAATGTTGAATAATGAAATTATATAAAATAACCTTGAGTTTATGATATATGTATAGGTTATTCATATGGTAATTATAAACAGTATACAATGTAATTATATACTATAAAAATATACATACTTGTGTAATTACACTAATTGAAGTGGATGCATTAATTTTTAGAAATATCCGTATATATTTAATTTCACTAACCGATTAATGTACATATAGATGTAATAATATGAAAATATGGGTACATATATACGATTATACCCACTAAATGGTTATGCATATTTTAATCAATATAATGATTTTTTAATTATTTAATCTGTTATTAATACTTATATTATATATGGAATACAATGTATTAATATTGTAAGGTTATTATAGTATAAGATCTATGCATACCGAAATTGCATAGATTATAAATTAGATAGAGGAATGCATGGAATGAGATTATGAAATTGGATACGTTATAGAATACACTATATATATAAAGGGTAATGTAATTTTAGACAATGTATGAATTGTGTTTGTATTAAGGTTTTTTCAATTTGAAACATTGTATGAATACTGTTCACCTACTATATGCATGTTTTATATATATTGCATATACCTATTCACATATAGTGTACAATGTAAGCATATCGTAATTGTATATTTCATGGATCTATAAGTTTAATGGGGATGTGTAATTATAAATTCAATCTACATGATAATAAGCGATCATATTTTGAATTTATGGCATGGGAGTATGAAATTTTATACTCACACTATAGTATGATTCTATAATATTCTGATTTTCATATATTTTATGTTCGAAATTATTATACTAAACATAAAAACCTCACCTATAATTGATATTAACATATTGAAAATTTTTAATTATTCAAAAATTTCATAAATTAAAAAAATAAATTAGAATCATTAAAATATGAACACATGGTTTTGAAATATTTTATAGTAAAAAACTATGTAAATGGAATTAGAATGAACAAGATAAATGGAAAATTATTTAAATTTAAATTTAAACTCCTTAAATAAAAGTAATCTTTAAAATAAATTTAGATTAAAGAAGGAAGACCACACTAATGAAAGTATGTGACCTTTTCCATGTATTCAAAGACACTTCTACAATATGGTGAAATGAAAAAACACAAGAAATATAAATTATATGAATATGTATAAGTTCTCAAAAAATCCCAACCCTATAATGTTGTATAATTAATTAGTGTGGGAAACATTGAGAACTATTAGAGGAATATTCACCACATTATCTATTATATATATATATATATATTTATGTATTAAAATATTTTCATGTCATTAGGTAATAAAAAA
Source organism: Viscum album (assembly GCA_963277665.1). Taxonomy (NCBI): domain Eukaryota; kingdom Viridiplantae; phylum Streptophyta; class Magnoliopsida; order Santalales; family Viscaceae; genus Viscum; species Viscum album. Next base: position 1,067,009,336 of record OY728121.1, on the reverse strand, counting down.
ACCCTAAAATTAATCATATTGGATATGAAACCTAGTAAATGTTGATAATACATGTATAATATTCCAATGGATTCCTTCATTGAATAAGAGCTATTTGATTCCACCCATGATAATTTTCTAGATTTATTTTATCCTCACAACATCATATCTTCTTGAATTATCCACACAAAAGACTAATTCTCAATATAATCAGCATGTTAAATAATTACATCAATATTTAAATATAAATGATACAGTCAATATAAATTTATTTAATTTTATTTTCCTAAATTATAATGTATAATTATTTTTTATTTTTTGGACATTACTCTTGACCATGGAGTTATCCCAAATCGTTTCTTAAGCATGGATAATGGGAGAAACATCAGTTATTATAGCTAATAAACTTTCCATAATGAAATAATTTCCCTTCAATACATAATCCTTATTTATAACATGGAAAAAATAAATAGTGTATTGTATATGTATGAAAAAACATCTAATACTATAGAAAAAATGAAATGTATACTATAATTAAATTACTACATGAAATAGATTATTTATTACATTTTAAGAAAATAAATCATCAATAAAAATAAATAATTTAATTTATATAGAAGATAATCAATATTATTTTTTGATTATGTTCTTTGGGTAATGAAGCCAGAGTAACTCTAAATCAACAAAGGAAAAACAACATATTCATGGGACATAATATATCCTACATCTAAAAAAATAGTCATTTTGTATAACTAATATAGAGAAATACAATATAGAGATAGTAGTATATTATATGATGCATATTATAAATAATACAACATATACAAATATTATTACTATTATTTTTATAATTTATTAGATAAATTTAATAATAAAATTAAATTCATGGATATGATTCAAATTTAATGATTGATAATATATCAATTAATATTTTTCTATACCATTGGGTAAACCAATGACAATGATATGCTATCAATATTTTCCATGTGGTATTATACATTAGAGTAGACACACTATAAAGGATAAAAATGAAAAATAGATAAAAAATTTAAAAAATATTTATTATTAAAAAATAACATAATATTACATTTTAATAGTTATATATTAATTAAATATAATTATTTTAATGAAATTGATATATTTTTATAAAATAGATATTTGTATATAAAGCATAATTATTTAAACATTTGAACATTGAGTGAAACAAAGTTGGCTGATATATTTAATTCAAGTCCCAAAATTTTATATATACCTCAATAATACAATTGAACAATCATGAGATTCAGGAATCAAATATTTTATATTTACTATGATTTTGATTAATAAAACCATCCAATAAATGTTTAAAACATTAAAATAAGTATGAAATAATCTTACTTTTCCTTAAACTATGAAAAAAACAATAAATGAACTCTCAATATATTTCTTTTTTCAACGGTTAGTAAACAAAATATAAAGTATTCAATTTGTTTTTTTAAATAATATTTCAATACTACATCTCAATTCCCTCAAAAACTATTCCTACATGGAAAAAATCTAGGGAAATACTAAATATAGAGAAAGTAATACAATTTCTGGTGAGACGGTCCTTGCAGTCTTTATAAACAATGAAAGGAAGAGATTGAGAGAAGAAACATATCCTTTAAAAACTAAAACTAAACCTGATTATTTTTTTATTACCGAATTTGAAAATTTATATGAATACCCAATGAAGATTTTTAATTCTAATACAGATGTTAATTTACTCACAAAAATAAATCAATGTATTTCAATATATTTAACGTACATCATGAAACAAACACAAGTAACTATAAAATCCAAAAAGACATAATCTATTTTATTATTCAACTAAGATATTACATGTCAATTGAAATAAAATTTAATTGAAATATGTTTTAAATAAACTAATTAGACTATATTTGTTGGTAGTATTCAAATTTAAAATATTACCACTATATAAAATGAACTAAAAAGATTCATAAAATATGGTTGTTTGTCTGTGTTAATAAAAAAAATATATAGCATAGGGGTTGTATTCATCTATTTAATTTTATTAGAAAATATATATTGAAAAATAGATATATATAAAATACCCAATTTGTAATTGAACACAAAAGATGAAAGACCAATTTCTACTAGGATATGTGATTTAAACTGATATGATTAAATTTTAAAATTAAATTGATTAATATAATAAAATTTGAGTTATAATGTGGAAATTGATTTATATATTTGTTACAAATATAAAAAATATAGACGTAATAATATTGATTAGAAACTATAGCTCAAGGATATCATTAGAAGAACCAATTTAAAAATTAAAATCATTATTGAGAATAAATAAATTATTAACATAATATGAGGATTTTAGTTTTATATCACAAAGATGGTAGAAAATTATTATAAATAAATAAAAACTCGAGTCTATGTTTTAATAACATTATTAAAACCAACATATCGATATATCAATATGTAGTTTGGATATAATTATACAATAGTTTTTATAGTAATTAAATGTGACTTTGAAAATAATTAATCATTTGTACTTATAGATGTTAAAAAATTTGTAAAATAGTTTTAATGATGTTACAAGATACTATTATTTATATTATACAAAAATCAAAGTAAAATATCTAATTTCTACTAATTTCATATAAGAAATGAAAATTGGATGAAGACAATAGTCATCTCTAAGAATTCATTGATCTCTAGTGTTGTTTTTTTCTTATGAAATATTAGTGTAGTTGAAAAACCACATATTGTTGACATAATTGTCAGTTTGATAAGATAGGATGATTGCATAGGACTTTACCCGAAACATAAGATCATAGATGAATAAATATATAAACATTGATTATGTATTGTGTATATAATTACATAATCCCTATAATTTAAAAAAATTAGGATCTTGAATAACTAAATAAATGGACTTTATTTGTGCTTAATATAATCATGTAAATAATTTTTACTGAAAAAATAAACCAAATTTTAATGTTTTCACAAATGGATTGTAAAACAAGTAAAATGATGAAATTTTAAGTCCCAAATATGATTAAAATTTTTTCCTCTAATTAAACTCACAATGGATAGAGAATTACCTATGGTATACTATTATAAATTTATGTGTGTTGAAAATAGTTCTTAATGTCTTATGAAGTTAATATATGAACCCATAGGGAAGTGTAATATGTTCACATCATATGAACTAAAAAAACTCATATTTCTATGAACAATGTTAAAATAGAATCAATGAGACATATTTAAATTAAATATTTTATACAATAATATCAATCAATATATATAATACTAGTTGTGACTTCAAATAATTAATTTAAACAATGTTAAAGAACATATAAAAAGTGTTTCTTAACGATTAATTACCTCTTTTACAATATGGTGTTTCCATTAAAAGGGCTTGAATTTTTTATAATATGTTGATAAGTTATAAGGGAAGTACAAGAGGTCATAATGAATTAGATAATAAACAATAATTGGAATTTCAAAGGATGGTATACCAAATTCACACTCAAAAAACATATTCAATTTCTCATTAAACTGATAAATTCATGTATGTAATAACAAGGTATTTAAATTAGTGAATCCTGAATTTAATTATTTAATGTCAATAATGTACTAATAGTACAATTAAAACTTATATGATACAATAAGCATATTTATATGTTGGATAACTCATCTTGTTTTTTTTAAAATGGGATGATAGTGTACCTACTACTTATTCAATCTGTGAAATAATATAATCATAATGGAATTCATTGTTATTTTAAAATAACTTAAATATTATTTGTTTTCCTGGATGTATTAGAAGATGAAACATATAAGTTTATCCTCGTATGATGAATAATATTGTACAATAATCATCATAGTGTATCATCAGTGATGGTAAATTCATTATCACTTTTGGTAATGATAAAAGGATTTTGATAATTATGAACCCCCAAGAATAATATGATTAAAGGAATCCATTTTTCAACTATGGGATTGATCTATCGAGTCTGTGATCCCCCATTTATCTTATGATTATTTTTGAACATGTATATCTTTAAATATCACCCATCATCTAGTCATGATACGTCATGGTTTTGTACAAACATATAATGATTTTTGAATAATAATATATTAACGTTATATTAGATTGTGGTTGTTGTTTCTTCCAAAATGAATAGAAATTTGTCTCTATATGAAGCATTCAATAATAAATTTAGGGCACCATGCACACTCAAATCATGAAATATTTAATATAGATATCTTGAAGAAAGGAAAACCTCAATCCTGTCAAACATTAACTCCAAGAAAATGAGAGTCAATAACATAGATATGAATGGATTTGATGGAAAATTATGAAATTATCAAATAAATGATAAAATTTTATTTAAAAACACTTAAATGTGAATTTTTAATCTTTGGATATAAGGGAATACTGTATACTAAGAATCATTTTAAAAGTATCAAGTTTCCCATTACTTTTAAGGTAATATATCATAACTCCCTTGAAATTATAGAGAATATTTTATGATCTATTTGTAATGAACGATATGATATATTTGAATGAATAATCAAATTAATTGGAATAGGATATTTACATTTTTCATTGATGGATGTTTAGGTAAAACGAATTCTTAAAAATTTAAATCTAATAAAGAATGAATAGAAAATAAAATAGAAATCATGACTAATAATATTATTTTCTAAAAAACTAGAGGGAACAATAAAACCAAATATAAATATAATTCATTATATTAAACTATGATTGAAATAAAAAGTTTATGAAAATTGAAAAACATCTATTATTACACAATATTCATTGGATTCAAAACAAAAGTTTCCATTTAAAAAAAATACTATTGAAGAAGAAATTTGACAATGAAAGCATTAGGTAAGAAACAAACCATCAATGAACATATACGATTATTGTTTATAGATACTATAATATGATGATGGTAACAATAAAGGGTAGGGTTAACACATGAATAAATACGGAATAATGGGAGTAATATTGTAGTTATTGTGGGATTTTATTCCATGTGGATTTTCTCGACAGATATAATAAATGGGAGTGGAAATTGAAAGTAACATTTAATAGAGATGGTAACATGTGTAGTGTAAAATCATATATATTAATATATTTATAGATATCTTATGTATTAATATATTAATGTGTAAAAAACATTGAAATTTGGAAACAAAACATTAATCGTGTATTTATCTTATATAGCATTGATTGTTGTCTGAACATTCTACATCAACCAATACATGTGAAATTTATGGATCAACTCTAATATTTGTTTAGATAGTGTAAGAAATAGTTTTTATAGTGGAAATATTTATGAGTAATGGTATTAACATATTAATATAGATGTTATGATATGATGATAAATGTATAATAATAATGCATGTATATGAAATAAATTTAACACTATAATTTCAACTATTTAAAATCAATATAACTAATCAAAATAATAAAATAGCATAAAATATTTCTAATTTGAAATGAAATATCCATAATATAATAAAAATTTTAAGAAAAAAAAAACCAAAAGGTCCTTGTAATGAATTAATGTGCAAATTTGATATTACATGTCTACATAATGTTACCTTATTAGAAAATAGTTGTACTGTTGATATATAGCTATAAGAATTTGATTTAGTGGATGATGTTTCAAATAAGGAATTTTAAATTACTAGATATTTAATATTTATGAATAAATATGTTTTTTTTGTAAAAAATAATACGAATATATAGATATTGAAAATAGAAATTGAATATAAAAATATTATTTTTCTGCCAAATAGTTCCTATAATATCTGTCATAAATTAATAACTATAATCCATTAATGGAAGGAAAAAATAAAAATTCGTATTGAGGAATGTTACCCATTATTTTAATACTTACATGGTTTCTTTTTTTATTTATAAATTAAATTATCATGTGTCACGAATCACATGTGAGACATAAAATATATTTGTAATAACATTGTCGTTATAGTCATTAGGAAAATCTAAAATGAATACATAATGAAAAAAAATTTATTTGGAAAAAATTTATTTGAAATCAATATTTGGAAAAAATAATAGAATTTCAATTTGATGTAATATTTTCAAAAATCATGTTATTTTTTTGTATTATTCTGTAATTGTGGTCGTAAAATATATTTTAGAAGTTGATCATTGTCAAACAAATAATTTTTTAAAATTAAGAATGTCAATTATGATTGTATATATTAATAAATAATTTAAATCATTATATATGAAAGATTCTAACAAACACCCCATTTAATTATATACCTGATAAAGTCAAATGACAGGAGCATTCTATGGAACATTAACAGACGACATTGTATGAAAATAAATATAATTAAATTGTTTTTAGTTGAAATCATGAATCCTAAAGTAGTTCATATATGAGAAATCAATATATTGGTATTAATTATATATAAATTCACACACATATAAAATATATCATTCATGTATAGTTGAAAAAATTTATTATAAATAGAATAATTTTTCATTTTCAATTATATTATTTGAAAACATTCTTTATTAGATGTTGATTGGGAATTAAATTCATGTGTATCATGTTTTGAATGATCTACTAAGAAGTTAAATTAAATTATAATATTCACCTATATAAAAAGATATTCTATTTCTAAATTATGAATGTGTAAAATAATTTTAATCCAAATCATAAATATTTAATACAACTTCAAATGTATATATGTTTGTTTTACAAAAAACTGATAGTACATGAATAAATGAAATTATTATACCAGAAAATTAAGAAAACATAATGTAGATAACTAGTATATGATTGTTCAATATGAATAATCATAAAGTGAATTATACATAAGTAGATATTTTTTATACTAGATAAAGGATATAAATTATTTTCATATATATTTTTCTTACATAATATGAACATAAAAAATGGAAATTTTAGACATTATGTACAATGTGAGAAAGTCACTCTTTCCATGAAATGTTATTGAAATATGACAATTTGTATCCTAAAAAAGAGGGGATGGGATATTGAAAATGTTAAATTTTATATTTTAGAGAACATTGGAGTAATTAAAATAATCAAAATGAAACTCGACCATAAGTAACCATTAAAATAAGTTCTAAAACACGTAATTTTTTGTATAATATTAATGGTCTATTGATTTTTCAATATAGTTTTTAAAATGAATAATCAAATAATATGTATGAAAATTAAAACATGTATTATAGATAATAGAAATTAAATACTTTTTTAAAATTTCATCATAAATTTTTTAAAGGACACATAAACCCTAAGCATGCATTATCTTATATAAATATTCCAAGTGTATTCATTAAAGAATATAAAGTAAAATTTACATTTTAGCCTTATAATGTCTCATTTGGATTATCATTTAGACCCAAAGTAACTAATACAGGTTAACTAAAATACAAAATAATAAATAAATTAAAAATTTGATAAATATTATTACTATAATAATATATTGATATCAACATAAAATAGTTGAGGAAAAAATGATAATTTTTTATAGGTGATGAGATGATGGTTTATCATGAGGAATTATAATTTTATATAATTTGAATACCAAAATAATAAATATATGATGGAATTGAAAATGTAAATATACTTTTGAAGCTGAGACTAAGAGCTAGGAGGCTACATTTAGAATAATGAATCAGAGTAAAAGGTAATAAGAATGAAAATGGTAGATGAGAATAAATTAATGTTCCAGTTACTTGTGTAATGGGAATTAATTCATTTGGTATATTTTTTGAGATTTGGATAAAATGTATTTATAAAGGTTATAGTTAATCTTATTGTGAATTTGGAATAAGAAAAATATATTTATTACATATTATGTAAAAAAAATATCAGAAACTAGATATAATTATTCTAAATATACAATTTTTTTATTCTATATTACGTTTTCATAATAATAATGTTCTATATTATGAATCTGAATATTTCATTTTCAAAATTTATAATTATATGTTAGGTTGATATGTTTATTAGACCCTAAATATATGATAATTGTTTGTTAGTGAGTTAGTATTAGATTTTTCCATATTTTAAATTTGGTAAAACATAAATGATTTTCAAAATGTGCATATTAAAAAATGTGATGTATAATTATACACATCCTTCAGAAAATTTATTTTAGTATATACATACTGGTTTTTAGAAACCAAATTATAGGTTATAATAAGAAAAATAGTGTTTCATTTAGAGTGCATAAATGATTCATCATTGAAATGTTAATGAATTTTTAGAAATTAATTAAGGAAAATAGTAAAATATTACAGCTTTCTAATTCTTGTCAAAAAAATATTTAATTCCATATTCAACTCATAATTTGTTATAAATTGACATTACACCATAGGCAGGCTCAAAAAATTTAAATAAAAATTATGAATTCATATATTTAGTGTTTTCAATTAAAAAAATTATATTGTAATACATCTATTTTTTGAGTTGTTATTTTATAATTAGGTGATTTGATCTTCATATTTTGAAATTAATAAAATTTTGTTTTCGTTTTTATTCAATGAATACTGATGAATAAATAATGTTAGGAATTCCACACCAAAAATAAAAGTATAGTTTTATTAAGGTTAAAAAATCATGATATTCAAAATTGTTCTTGTATAATACAGAAGGAGAAAGAGTGTATCATATAAAAATGAATTTTTATATATACATATATAGAATATTTTATTTTTGTTGTTAATAAAAGGGAATGGTATATGGGGTTTACATTTTTTATCTGTAATAGTTTAATGGTTAGAAATTTCATTGACATGTTATTATCATGAATGTAACCGATATGAAATGTTTAAATAAAGGATATGAAATATGAATATACTCCATAAAAGGGGATTTCATATATGAAATATATAATACAAATCTTGTATATTCATTTAAATATTTTTTATGACACATAATGATATACTTGTATAAGGGAATAGGAATAAACAATTCCTCTATAGTCTGTAGATTGCTATATTTGGTAAAATAATGGAATGACTACCAAGGAATGCTTAATGTTTCCCCATTTGAAAATATTTAGTGCTATATATTATAAAATATATGAAATTATGGACATTTAAATTATTTATATATGGAAGATAAATAATTTATAGTTTTCAAAATGGGGATGCAGGTGTCCCCAAAGAAGAATTTGAATCCCAATAACGAACATTATAGTTCTTCCAAATCATAAATTATGAAGGGAAAGGAATATAATAGTAATTATTCAAAAAATTAGGGGTCCCAATATCCCCAAATGTAAAGAATAGTGAAACCGTAATCTTGGATTCAGGTTATTCAACTAAAATATTATGCTAGTGTAAATTCCACAAAGGAATCTATTGAGATCAAATAGGTCCACATGATGAAATAATACTGTGGAGTTTGTAGTTGAATCACTAGTATTAGTCAGGGAAGAAAAATAATTATATAGGATGGAACAAAAGAAGAGAGTAATGGATATCATATATCAGAGTTAATTAGAATTATGAAATGCATAGTTAATAAAAAAACCATGACAAGAAAAATTTAAGGGTGTTTTGAGAAAAATGAATGGTCGTAGTGTGAAATGTCATTATGTGACATGTGGAAATATTTGGGTGATGTGAGAATCATTGGGTCTTGTGGGGAATTGAAGGTCTTTATGGACACTATAGGATGGAAGTGAATGTGAATTAATGTTGAGGATGCTAAATTTGCTTAAATTATTTATAGAAAAAAAATCAAGTTTGTGTGGTGGGATATGTGGAAATAGAGAGGTCCAATCAATGATGGGAAAAGGGAGATGAACAATGATTCATAAATTTTAGAGAGGTGGTAGGTATGGAGAAAAATTTATTATGAACTATTAAATGATCATAAAGGGAATGAAAATTAGTAGCATGAAAAAATATATGGATGTGACACGTGTACATGAAAGTATAATAATAAGTATAATTAAAAATATTTTAATATTATATGTTGAAATTTTACATAAATCACAACAACTTGGGGAATTTTTCAATAGAGTTATCCATGTCAAAAATTACATTATTTTCATAAAATCCAAATTTATCTAATATAATTTTCACCATGTTTCACTAGTGATGAGTGAAAATATTGGACACTATAACTTATAAAATATATCTTAAAATGACAAAAAATATAAGTAATAATCAGTGAATATATAAAAATTAATTTTTAAAAGAACAAATAAATATATATATTTAAAACATAATAATCCACCTTTGATATAAAAATATCTAATATCAAATTTTTATTGATTATTTTTTGATTCTTTATATTTTAAATTCATGGTAATCATTGTAATTGTATTAATGAAATTCAGTAATAAAAATATAAAATTAATATATTATAAATTTATTGTTTGTGACGGGTCCATCATCCCCTTGTTTCATTCTACTAGGGATTTAACCTATTACATTTCCTATCAATTCTTTCCCCCCAACCAATAACAGGTCGTTAGCCTTTCCATATATAATTTCACCATTATTAAAGATTGTGAATTCTAAATATTATTGATTTATATATGTCCTTCCCCACAGCATTCCCCAATTCAAAATCCAGAAGAAACAAACTCTATGTCACTCTCTCTCATTCCATCCACCATATCCACCCTACCATATCATTACAATCCATATGTATAACATAAAATATACAAACATCTATAATAAAAACCATTTAATAAACTTATCAATCAAAATATCAACTTGAGAATATAATTCTTTTCTCCGATACCTACATCGACTCAATAAGAAATCTTTTTTGGTTTAGGATAACTCTGAAAGCATCAAAATGTTCATCACACATGTCCCGACCCCCTAAAATATTTTCTAATAGCTTATCAGCAATGTTTCTCATAACAAGATATATAATCCTTTCATGAACCTTATTACGGTCTCTATTGATCATAGAGAAAACTATATCTGCATCTTTAACAAACACACTAGGGTTCCTATAAATGTAAAAGAATGATGCAACATTTATGTTCCATTACTTATTTTTGGAATCCCTCAATGATTATTAATGATGATCATATTGGGAAGAATGAGGTTAGTGGAATTAATAGTTACTTTTTAACTTGGTCTTGAATATGATTCCATTATTATCATTCATCACTTTGAATTTATTTTATGTTTTGTGTTTCTTGTGTTGAAATTAATGAAAATTTTAAGGATATTTTAATGTAAATAATATATGTGTATCATGGATTTTCTTCTCTTTCAATATATTTGAGAATCATTCATTGTTAATGTTTAATATCATCTTACAAAATTTCTTTAACTTTATTGTGTTGTGAGGAAGGAATTCTTAGTGGAGTTTGTAATGTGTTATTTAATGGGTTTTGGTTTTGAATTTCATCGAAAATAATCTCATCTATTTGTTCAAATTTTATTCTCTCCTCAAACTGAATTAAATATTATTTTATTTGGTGTAAAATTGTAATAATTTTTTTTAGGATTCTTAGTTCATTAATAAATATAAAACATCCTTAGTTTTAACCCAAAAAAATAAATTTAGAAATGGTGTGTTTTTCTATAATACACAAGGGTTCCCATGTCAAATCATTTAATTTCCAAAAAATTTGATCTTATTCTTGTTTTTAGATATGTCATTTTAATGGGAAATTGAGAAGTTACTATGATAAATATGAAAACTAGTAAACATGTTTTATAAAGTGTATATCAAACATAGCCATTGAACACCCTTTTCCACAAATTATTTATGTACACACTAGGAACTATTTTCTTTTAAATTTTTTCTAATGAGTAGGTTTATGATTTTTATCCATTATTTTTTACGGAAATGTTTGATAAAAACATACCATCCTATCAATTTGAAAATATTATGGGTATTTTTATAAATTTACCATGTCTTAAATTTTACCTTTTATGAATTTCATTCATCTATCTATATAAACACACATTTTTTTGTATTAAATCAATTGAGTAACTCATGCTAAAGATAAAAAATATAATGCGTAGAAATTGCCCTAAATATTTTTTTTAGAAAATGGATGAAATATTGTAGCAATGTAAAGGAGAATAAAAAAAGAATCATGCATGACTTTTAACATTGAAAAACCTTCCAATGAGGAGGATTAAAAATACATGGTGTAAATACAAACAATAAACTATTAAATTAGAGATTATATATGCAAATGATCATGTACCCAGGTGGTACATGCCCATTCTTAGCATAAAAAATAACTAGGATCGATTCTGGGGATGGGTGAATTTCTAGGCAGGGCACTGAAGTAGTGGCAGAAATGGTGGCACTGTAGCAGTGGAGGCACTATAGTAATAACTGTAGTAGCATCGGTACTGTAGTAGGTACGATATCAGTTGGGGTACAGTAGCAGTACAATTCACAATGGGGTGCTTCAGGTCAATAAATGGGCTTTCAAGGCTTTATCTCTTGCCACGTGGCCATGGTCCTTCAGGATATGTAATGGTCCTCCCACTACCTAGTCAAAAAAGAGGTCTTTTCTTTAATAATTAAATGAGACTTTGGAACCATCCTTTAAAAAAATTAGTGATTTTAAAATTCAAGTAAATTTACAAACATGAATTTCAATGACTGCATAGAAAATGTCACTGTGAGGAACACACCAGTATATGCCTCCATAATCTCTCTAAAAATCCTCTCGATCAAAATCCATTTCTCATAGATCCATAATATAATATATCTCACCATTGTGTTTATGAATCACCACTAACTTATATACCATTATATGAAAATTCTCATTCCTCACACTATCTTTTAAAACATAATGTATTTTTCTGTCTCATGATATTTCCATCACAACGTACAGTTGAACATTAACTAGGAAACACCATCTGATCAACTTTATGAGGAAGAATTTTGATATATGGCCCTGATAATCATTCACACCATTGTTTCTTCACACCTATCTAATGTTGACACACCCCACATGGTATCATAAATGCATTATCCCCCTTCCATCTCTTGGTGGACTTAATCTGGAAGAGCATTCCAAGAACCTCTCACTGCAAAAAAATTAATGGAATCAAAGTCATCATAAGAGAATATAATACATCATCCTCTTATATATACACCAAGACCATATCTCACCTTAATAAAGTCAATATCCCATTCTTCATCGATTAAAATTTTTAATAACCATCCATTATTATCGAGAGAATCACCTCATTTAATGTTGACTAAAATATATCCATTAAGAAAATTTTCTCACCAAAATAATGTTCGAAATACCAATAATATATAGATAGAAATGGCGATTAATATCCAAGTATTAAATCTAATTTTTACCAACTAGATATCATGATTTCTACACATAGTGTAAGTTAAAAATTTTTTGGAACCTATTACAATCAAAATTTGAGGTTAATTTATTGTTATAGAGTTATGGGAACCCTAATTCATCCAATGGGCACTAAATATGAGGTCTCCTAGGATATTTTATTATTCTTAAATTCTATTATCATTTATCTTTTGAGCCTCCTGTAATTTTATAAATTATTACTGTGAAACACATGCAATAAAATTTCATAAAACTATAAATATAATTTTTTTATGTCAAAAAATAACATATTAGAGTTGAATTACAGTACTATATTATTCGAACCCATGTTGTATTGTTCTCTAATTTTCTATTATGCTATACAATGTTAAAAAATGTTGTTATCAGGTGTATTTCCTTATTATAATATCTTATGTTATTAGGTATTATCATCCTAAATACCAAAATATTTCAGCAATATCTTTTTATACATTATTGTAGAAATATTATTGTGGAGTGGTGTAAGTTTTGGGACAGAGGTTGAGGTAGGTTTAGGTCTCAGACTAGGTAACAATGGGTAGGTTTAGTTTGAAGGCTTAAGGTGGGGGTGGGGGTTAGGCTTTGACCTCTACGGGTTTAGTGCTAAGGGTTTGGGTGTGTGGGATCAGCAGTGACATGGAGGGGGTAGGATTAGGAGTCCTGGGGGTAGGATGGGCCACAAGGATATGTTTTGGTTGTGTGTATGTGTCTGGTTGGTTCCTGAGGGTAGGTTAATTGATGAGGGAAGGTACTGGGTGTGGTAATTGTAAGGCATGGGGTGAGGATAGGGGTGAGTTATTTGTGTGTGTGTGTGGGGGGGGGGGTAAGATTAGACCAGTGGGGTTTTATTGATTATGGGGTATGTGGTGACAAAATAGGAGGTCTAGGGCAGGGGTAGGTTCTGTGGGTTTAGGTATAAGGGATTTGGGTGCGTGGGTATTATATGCTTTGGGAGGGTGTAGGTTTAGGGAGGTTGGGACAAGGTAGAGATGAGGACTAAGGTATTGGGTTGGTTTATATATAGGGTGTTTGTGGGGGTGGGTAGGATTACGGATATGGTTGGGGGTTGGTTTTGGGTGTGGGTAATAGGGTATATTTAGGGATCCTTGTGTGTGTGTGTGGGGGGGGGGGGGGGGGTCATGGGGACTAGGGTAGAGGGTAGTTAAACACCTCAGGATAGGTCTCGGGGGTGTTGGATTAGGGGTAGGTAAAAGAAGTTGGTGAGGGTACCGCTAGGGGGGTGCGTTTATTTCTAAGGGACATATGTTGTGGTATTTGGATAGATAAGGGTGTGGGATTAGGAGGGATGGGGTTTCCCAAGAGGGTAGGTTTTTGTTTTTTTAGGCCTGAAAGGGAAAATTAGTGGTTGGAAGGTTTAGGGATCTAGTTGTTTGGGTAGGTTTGGGTTGGATTTGGGGGTAGTATTAGGGATGGGGCCAGGGTGTAGGATAATTCTAGGGGCCTGGGTTAGGGTGGGGGTTTAAGGATAAGGTAGTGGGTATGATTAGGGTCGGTCTATGTATTGGGGTAGGGGTGGGGGTAGGTTGGGATTAGGGGTGGGGGTTTAAGACTTAGGGTTTGGGGTGTATTATTTGGGGGGCTAGGGTTGGGGGTAGGTCTAGAGGGTTATGGTTGATTAGGATTAGGGTAGTCAGTATAGGTTTAGTTTTGGAATAATGGGGATGTGTGGTGGTGGATGGTTTTGGGGCTAGGAATGAGTGTAAGATTAGGGTTGGGTCTGGGGGATTATTTTAGGTCTAGGTTCTAGGGGGTTGGGGGTTGGGTGGGATGGGGTAGGGGACTTGTGGTGAGGTTTAGTCTTGGAGTAAGCAGTATAGTTAGGGATTAGGGAAAGGGATGCCAGTATTTTCCAGGATCAATCTAGGTGGTGGGTGGGGTGGTTGATTTATGGATATGGTCGGAGTGGGTGTAGGATTATGGCTAGTGTTGTGTGGTGGTGAGGGTTTATGATGGGATATGGGGTGATTTAGGGATAAGATTCCATTTTTTGGGGTGTAGGATTTTAGGGACTAGAGTGGGGGATGTTGTTGTTTTTGAGGGGCTAAGGTTGTGTAGGGATTAGGGAGTGGGTTTAAGTATTGTTTATAGTGGTAGAGAAGGTCAGTAAATGGGGGTGGGTAGGATTAGGGCTATGGTAGGGGTGGGGGAGACTTCTATTTGGGTTCGTGGGTAAGATTTGGGATACAATTGGGGCTAGGGTGGGGGTTAGGGTGTATGTTAAGGATAGATTCCATGTGTGGGGGAAAGATTTTCAGGCTATTGATGGTGATGAGGATAATGGACAAATGGGTATCCATGAGTTGAAGGTGGATTTCATGAGGATGGTGGAACTCACATTGAGGAGAAAGGCAAATTGCAGGGAATATTATTCACAATGAATAAAAAACTAATTAAAATAATTAAGGTATCATACAAGGATTAATCATGAATTTCCATGGGGTCCCAATACCAATGTTTGGGGGAAGTATCTAGGTCTATAATTACACTAATTTAGTACCAATCAAACATTTAAAAACCCTACCCATGGTGTGCTATGGATTTTAATTCCACCACACCACAAAATCCTCGATGTCAATGATAGGGGATAAAATTTCATAAGTTATGGTCTAGTTGACATTACATTCCAATATGGTTGGTCATTTTTCTCCTAACGACATTCTATTGATTAAAAATTTTCAGAAGTATCATTTAGGCATTTAGGATTCGGAAAATATGGGGTTAGTATTTTGTGAAACTATAATGTCATAAACAACCACCCCTAGTACTCTTGGGACAAAAATGAAATAATATAGTGTTTTTATTGATATTTTTACTGGAAAAAATTATGTTCCTACTTAATTAATTACTTATCAAAAGATTTTCCCCCAATTTTGGCTTCCTGTAGCTATATTCCTTAGGGGTATGTTTTTTGGGTTCTACCTTTAACAAATATCTACATTTCTCCTCATTTCCACCATTATTAGGACATCTGACATCTTTTTGTCAGGGGATCCTAGTTCTCAACATGCAGACATTGAACAAAGTTACTAGGATGATTTATAGTGGGTTTTGGAAATTGTATCTGATGGGTGTAGGATTAGGGTAAGGGTATGGGTTGGGATAGGACTTGGGGTAGGGAAAATATGGGACAAGATGTTAAAGATAATTCATTGGGGTGGCGATACTATTAGGGGGGCATGGTTCGAGTATGATTGGGGGAGTAGTTTTTTGATTGGGGGGTATGTGGGGGATGGATGGTTTTGGGAATGTTTCATGGGGTGGTCTTGGGCATTGGTTAGGTTTTGGGATTGGGTTGGGGTGACATTAGGGCTGGATTGTGCGGGTAAGTATAGGGATGGGGTTTGGGTGGGGGAGATGAGTTCTAGGTTAAGGGTAGGGTCTGGAGAAGGGGGGTAGGTCTATATGTTTACTACTACAGTCTATTGTCTGGGTGGGAGTCGGTTTAGGGATTTGGGGCTGGGAGTCTTGGCAGGTATTGGATAGGTTTGTGTCTATATGGAGGTTTAGGGATATGTTCAGGGGTGGGTATAGGAGGGATAAGAGGATGGTCTGGTGGTGGTTTTGTGGTAGGTGGGGGAGGGGGTTAAATTGGGTATGGGAATGTGTGGAGGGGTGTAGGTGCAGTGGGGTGTTAGTGGTCCGGTCATGGTTGGGATCAGGTGGAGGTGGTTTGGCCTAGAATATGGTTTTATGATTCATAGGGGGGAGGGGGTAGGTGGGATGTTTTTGGGATAAGAATCAGGGTTAGGTGGGTATTTTTAGGGCCACATTTATCAGTGTCATTGGTGTTTGGATGTCTATGTGTGTGTGTGTGGGGGGGGGGGGTTGGCTTTGGTTCAGTAGTATGGGGGTTAGGGGGATATATGATGGGGGCGTAGGTGGTGGGGTATGGGGGGATGTATTGTGGAGATAGTGGTGAGGGATGATAGGATAGGTCAAGGGTTATTTGAGGTTCAATGAGGGGTTGTTAGTGGAGGTTGTGTTAGTGGGGGCATGCGGGTGGTTAGTGGGGAGTCGTTTATGTGGGGTGGCGTAGGTGGGGTGTGGGGTGGGGGGTTTCTAGGGGAAGGTGGTAAGTGGGGTGGGTGTTCGGTGGGGTGTGGGTAGGTGTCGTTGGGGGGCATTTAGTTTTTAGGGGTAACTCTTTGGGTTGGTTTGGGGGTAGGTGGGGATGTTGGATTATGAGGAGTGGGGGTGGGTGGTTTAGGGATAGGGTGTGTTTGTGTGTCGTGGGATGGCTTAGGGATGTGGGTGGGAGGGGGGTTGTTGCGAATTTTTTATCATGTTCTGAGGGGGTAGGATGTGTTGGGGTCGGTTTATAACATGGGGTAGGTAGTGGGGGATGTGGTGGTGGTGGGGTTGGGGGATGGTGGATGGGGGTAGTTGTGGTTTTGTGTGTTAGGGCAGGGGATTTAGTACTGGGATGGGGTAGTTTGGTTGGATTTGGGCTAGGGAATAGGGGTATGTTGGTAGGATTAATGAATTTTATGGGCTGTAGGGGTTTCCCATGGGCAAGGGGATAAGTTGGGAGAAGGTAGGTGGGAAGGATTAGGCTCAGCTTGAGGGGGTAGGCTATGATTGGGTTAGGTTTAGTAATGGGATGGGTGTGGGTCTACGGGGTTATTTTCAAAGGGGTTGATGGGGGGAGTCGGTGGGGGTGTTGGGAGGTGGGAGTGGGGGTTAGGGTGAAAGTAGTAGGATTTCGACACAGATGGGTGGAGGTTGGATGGTTTAGCACTATGGCCTAGGGGATGGTAGAATGGGATGCGGGTAGGTTACAGTGGTATGTCTAGATCTTGGAGGGGTTAGTTTAGGGAGGTATGCCTATGTATGGGAGGGGTAGTTGTGTTTTTTAGGGCTATGGAATGGGGGTTGTTGGGTCTATTTAGGGATAGAGTACATGGTTTTGATGGGGGTGTTGGTTTAGGGATAGAGGGATAAGTTGGGGGGGTTGGGGTGTTGTCTTATGATTTAGGGTTGGGGGGGGGGGTGGAGTCGGGGTGTATGTTAAGGAAAATGAGGGGTGATGGTGATGTTTTTTTTTTATATGTCAAAGTGTGGTTGGTGGAAGGGGTCGAGGTTCAAGGTTGTTACTGTGTGGGGATAGGTTAGGGTAGGATTGTGATTTGGAGTGGGTAGGGGGATGGCTTAGGGAAAGAGGTGTAAGAGGGGTAGGGTGTTATATGGGGGTGGTTGGGTTAATATTGGGAGGAGTTTGTCTTAGGACTAGGTCCCATGGGTATATGGGTAGGTTAGGTCTATGGTCTTTGGTGTAGGTTGTGGGGTAGGTAATGGGGTAGGTGGGAAGGTTTATGCTAGGTCTATGAGGGTGGGTTCAGTTTGGGGGAAGGTTTTGGATTGGGTCTGTGGGGTGGGTCTGAGGGGGTTCAGTGCGGGGTTAATTTAGTTGGGGTAGAAGGTATAGACCTTGGGGGTTTCAGTTTAGTTCTATGGTCGGGGTAGGTATGTATATCTAGGTCTATGTTTAGAGGTATAGTTGGGAGGAGTTTCGTTTTATGGATACTTGTTTGTGTGTGTGTGTGTCTGTGTGTGTGGTGGGTGAAGGTTTAGGGCTATGGCTATGTTATTTTGTCTAGGGGTGTGTGGGTTGGAAGGTCTATGGTTGTGGTTGTTGGTTGGTGTGCTAGGGGGTATGGGGAGTGTGTTTTTTGGTGATATTGGGATATGAAATGTGATGATGGTAGGGGGTTCATGTTTAGTGATTAGAGCATGTAGGTAGGTTTAGGGCTAGGGTTGAGGGTATATGTGGGGGGAGGGTGGGGTAAGTGTGTCTGTGGGGGGGGGATGTAGTGCTAGGGTAATGGGGTAGGGGTATGCGATCATTTAGGGATATGGTTCCAATGTGGGGGGGGGTGATTGGATAATTTTGGTCTATGGTCGGGGTACATTTATGGATGGGGTAAGGGTTTGTTTGGGTTCTTGTCGGGGGAGAGGGGATTGGTGTTGGGTTGGGTTCCAAGGGTTGGATTAGTGTTGCGGCCTGGGGTTAGGATTATGGTAGGGATCGATAGTGGTGGGGGTAGGTTTTGGAATGGGGTTATGAAGTCGGTTTAGGGCTACAGTCGTACATCTGTTGGTTTTGTGATAGGGTTGGGGTATGTGTGTTGGGGTTAGGAGTTGGTTTAGGGATTGGTACATGGTTTATGTTTGTATGATTATGGCAACATATGGGGTTGTAATAGCAGGGTAGGTAGGGGAAGGATTATGGATAGGGGTAATTTCGGATTTTTGGGGGTAGCTAGACCGGTTTATAGGTTGGATTGGTGGGTAGGTGGACATTTGGAGGGGGTCAGGGATGGTTTAGGGTTGGGTCCAAGGGGAAGGTTTAGGATTGCAGTCCGGGGGGGTATGTTTATGGAATACAGTTATGGCTGGGCAAGGGGTAGGGGTTTGTTTAAAGCCAGGATTGATAGTATTAGTTGGGGGGGTTTTAGGGGATTGATTTAGGGCCAAGGGATATGTGTGGGGGTGGGTAAGGGGAAGTTTATGGCTAGAGGGTAAGTGGGGGATGATATGGACAAAGGTGTACAACTAGGGTTAGTGGGTAGGTGGTCTAAGGGTATGATGTTAGGTTGTGGGGATATGTTTAGGACATTGAGGAAGGGGTTGTTTTGGGAAAGGGAAAGAATTATGATTATGGCTATGTGGATATCTGTGAAGGGGGGATGGGTAGGGTGATTTTTTTTTGTAATTTTGGATTAACGGAGGGATGTTGGTATGCGGAATGCTTTGGTCTTAGTCTAGGATTTGGGGGGGGGGAGTTTGAGGTGCGAGGGGGGTTACTGTTGGGGGTTGTTTTAGGTTTGGGGATGGGTTTAGGTTAATTATTCGAATAGATTGAAGGTTTAGTGAAATTTAATTGGGTATTTTTTGGCCTTAGGTGAAGTATTTGTGAGGTGGTGGGTATATAGCTAGGCCAGGGGGTTAGGGCTAGGGGGTATGAGCTTGTCTAGAGGGCTATGGTATGGGGTATTTTAATGTCTAATGTACGGTGTATGTGTAGGTCTAGGGATTGGATGTGTGGGGGTGGTTTATGATGTGGATTGGGGGTATGATAATTCTTGGGAGCTATGATTAGGGATGGAAGTACTAAGACTAGGTGATGGGCCAGTGCAGGGGTTTATGGCTATGGTTGGGGTAGGTTAGGGGATAAATCAAGGTGTTGTGAATGTAGGTGAGGGTTAGGGCCTATGTAATGGTGGTGGGAATGGGGTGTGTGTGGGGTGGGTAGATTTAGGTATAATGGTTTTGGTTGGGTTTATGGATCATACAATGTGTATGATGATGGTTTAGGAAAAGGGACGTAGGAATGGGGTTTGTGGTTGGTGCATGGGGGGGTGTTACTATAGGATCAATCGGGGTTTAGGGATAAGGTGTTGGGGGAGTGGGTTATCTAGATATATGGAGGGGGTACGTTTATGGGGGATTTGTATATGCAGGGTTGATGGGATAGGTTCTCGGTGGTGGAAGGTTTATGGTCAGGTGTTAGTGGAATGTTTAGTGCATGGGAAATGTTCCGGGGGTAGCTTTGTGGATAGGGATGTGGTGGGTGTGGGTTATATGTTATCGGGGATGGGGATAGTAGAGGATTGATGGTAGATTATCCCTAAGTGTAGATTGGTGTGGGTTTAGGATGGCTAGGGTAGGGTTAGGATAAAGGGAAATATGGATAATGTCCTATGGGTGGGAGTTTAGGGGGGTGAGCGTGGGGTCTGTTTTGGGAGGATGGGGTCGGGTAGTGTTATGTTGTTTGGTTTTGGGTTGGTTAAGTGCTAGGGGTATGTGGGACTTTTTAGGATTAGGGTTCACTACTAGAATTTGGATTATTATCCATAAATCTATAGCCACGTACAATAAAAATTGTGTCTATAGATCACTTATACCCTCGCCTATTTTGGTGTCTGTTGCACTATCCCCCCATGCGAACCCTTTTTCCCCCTGCCCTCACTAGTTTCCAATCCTCACTGTCCCCACAACCCTTCTCCCTCCCGTGACAGTCCTCCTCTCTCGACGTCTCAGACACGACCACCCCCCTCCCCCCCCCCCCCCCCGCGACCCTCCTTCGACGCGACTTCGCCACGGTTCTGACACAGCTCTGACACGGTTTCGACAAGGCCACCTCCTCTTCCCCCCCGTGATTATCCTCATCTTCTGATGTCTCGGACGTGGCCACCCCACCTCCCTGTAACACTCCTTCTCTGATGCAGATCCATCACGGTTCCGACGCGGCCACCCCACCTCCTGGGATTCTCCTCCTTCGACGTGGGCACCCCACCTCCTGGGATCCTCATCATACATGTGATGGATCCTTGAATAAGGTATATTTATCTATTGTTGATATCATTTATACCCTATCTTGGTTTGATCCCACACATAGAAAAGTTTCTAGGTAGGGTTGACTATGGGTATTAAAATCTTGAATACCCAAAAATTGATATAGACATCCTAAAATCAATTCACATTACTGCTCTTCAAAAAAATTACTGAGAGGATCCCACACTTGGTGTGTTTGTTTGCGGGTGGCGTGACATCAATTACTAGAAATAAAACATGTTATTTCATTTTCAATTCATCCCAGGATTCCCAATCCCTCACATTTACTTTAGGAATGTGAGAATAAACCCTGGGTTTATATCATCATCCCTCGATGAGGATCAAAAGATTTTTTATGATAGTATTTTTATGCTCGATGAACCGAATATGGGAACATTATCCACGTTTACCTTTGGATAACTTAATTATATGGAGTTTTAATTTTTATAAATATCCCACTAGGAGAATGATTAATGGGTGAGAAAAGTCTTGTCTAAATAAATATCAAGTAAGATAAACATAAATTTCTGGAGGTTCTGCAATAAGTGCATACCAAATGAAATTAATATCCATAGAAAAGTACTTTAGACACCTCAACATGTTTGTGTTGTGAGATGATAAAATCCGATTTAGTCTATAACAAGTTTTTTGATGTAGAATGCATCTGATTTGCTTGGTCCTTTATTGGGAAACTTATGGGATTTCAATTTTAGGGGGGATACATCTCTGTATTTTTTTCTATATTATTTCGATGTGTTGATAATCATTCATATATGGTTAATCTTCATGTAATTGTGTTTTCAGTAGTGTGTTGGGTGATTTAAGAGACAAGAAACAGGGGTCGTGAAGGCAAGAATAACTCCCTCTATTCATTCAAGTTAATGTGCTCTCTCTCATAGACAAACTAGGTTCCCTTATTCCTATTGAAAAGAGAATGGATTCTAGTAAAGGAATCCTCCCTAGGGATGTGATTACAAATGATAGAGCTCCTCTATGGTGGTGGATCAAGTGGATACCACCCAATGTTGGTCTAAAACATAATGTGAATGGGTCCTGTAAATAGGGAGTTATGATGAGGGATTTTTCATGATTCTAGGGGATCTCTGGTTATCGATTATAGTTCCTTCTATGGTTTAGGTAATTCTATCTGGGTGGAGAAAATATCTTTACTCCGTGTACCTTAAATTTGGAGGATATATAACCTTAATATTTGTATGGTAGAGCAGAACTCAAAGATTATTTTAATATTCCTACATAATGATGGAATTTCTCCTTGGTATTCAGTTTATAATATTAGGAAGTTTAGGTCCCCCATCGATCAAGGAAAAAATATCATTCTTACTTGGAGGGAGGGGAAATTTTCTGTATAAAATGTATCTAGTAAAGATATACCTTATTTCATTCTTGTTATCTATCATATTATAGGGGATCTTCCACATTACCATGAAATTATTGTTAGTGGTGAAACCATCAGTATTCACCACTTTAGACTCCCAAAGTGCAATATTTTCCAATAAAAGTTTCATCTTGAGTGACCGATAATTTCTCAACTATTACATCAATCAAAGAAGTTATTCTTGGGATACCATTAATGGAGGAGAATGATCTGAATTCTCAAGAGATTTATGAAAAAAAAATCATCACATGTATAATGAAAATACTAAATTCAATTGGTTGGATAATCAATTACTCATTCAATTACATGGTCTAAATCCAAACGATCTGGAAAATTTTCCAACTGATGACCTATTTCAATCCCAACCATCTCAGCAACGAATCCAATATTTTCTATATAAATTATTAGAATAAATTTTAAAAACAATATTTAAAATGAATTACCAATATTAATCATTCAGATTAGATATATAAAACAATTAAATCGTTTTGGAACCCATCCAACTCAGGTTTATCCTTCTTCAATATCTTAGAATAATCTTGTTACACCCAAACCTCCCATGAATAACTCAAAGTTGTAACAATTCCCAATAGTGGGAAAACTATTTTAAAACCTAAACCATTGATTTCTAAACCATTAGAGTCTTCAAAATCATAGGAAAAAAGTGAATAACCAACATTAGAAACTGAAAAATCAGAGCTAGTTAATGAGTGAACTGGTCAAGGAATGTTGAAATTCAACAAGATGAACATGAGGAAATCGTTGATGGGTGTTAAAATCTAGAGAAAAGTGATTTTTGTATTTTCAAAATAGGGAAGCATTACATCTTGGACCGAATTTCCAAAATATATTTTTTATTTATGAGAGAGAGTCAAGAAAATATATGAGATTTAAGGGTTTAGATAAAGACATAGCAACCCTCAAAGATAGGCACCTGTAACCCATCCAATGAATAATGTAATTGATCTTTCTTATCAACACTGAAATAATAGGTGGAAGATGGCCTTGATGTGGCTATTAGATAAATAACCTCATTCCCACTTATAAATAGATTGATGTCAAAAAAAATTATAATATATCATAACGGTTTTTTATTAGTTAATTGTTTTATATGATGATGGTGTTTTGAATACTATGGTGTGGTTGAGGATACATTCCCCCATCAAAATCCATGGTTTTAAAATAATTTTTATTTTGATTTCTCTATTATGATTTTCATGAAATCATATTGTTTCCATATGAGTGCTAGATTATTATCCACGCACATTTAAATTTTATTATGGTTTTATCTATTAATTTTCATTACTCATAATACCATCAGAATTTTCATTAATTTCTAATGTTATTCTGGGGAGTGAGGGGTGATAAAGGAGTGATGAAGAATTCTCATTTACCATGGGTATGTGAAAGTAGTGTATCAAAAATATTTATTTTCACTACCTGACCTAACACACTAAAGAGAGAGTGAATGGATTGAGATCCTGGGTCATTCCAGGGTATTATTTAGGGTGGTGAATTTATTTTATAAGCTATTATTATATAATTATTGAGAGAATTGGATAAGGGAACCCTTCATTATATTCATCATTTTTCACTTTTATTTTATTTTATCCATCCACTTTTGGTTCTAATCCTTCATTATTTATTTATTTTAAAATTAATAGTTTTATATTAGTGTAGTTTTGAGGAGAATTAATGATTATATCCTTACATGCACTTGTGGTTCCCTATCACTTTTCACCATAAAATGTGTTATTTTTAATTTTCTATTATATTACATTTCTAGATTGGAGTTCAAAATTAGTGCGAATCATTTTTTGAGTTCTTAATTAGATCTACCTATTGAATTAGAAATCACTTGTGTTTTATATCATGCACTTTGATCATCCTTTTAGAATCATGATTCTATTTAAGAACATTCTTATTGAAGATTATCTGTTAACGCCTACCTGTAGAATGATTTAAATTTCTATTTCATATAATCATGCTCAGTTGAATCTGCATTTGATTAACTTGGAAAGAGGGATGGAAAATGATTATTTACTTAATTTTCAGTTTTTTCAAAGAGGAATATGATGAGTTTTCGTTGATGAAGTGAAACACTTAAAATTATGGAAGAGTGGAAAAAGTGGATGTTTCAACATGATTTTCTGTATGGAGATTTCCTGCGCTTTCTAGCTCATATGGTGAGTACTTTTCCTCACTATATGAAGTTTTATTATAAGTAATGTTTGTATCCTCTTTCAATTACTTGATCGTGCATGCTAATTGCACCTCATTTTTTCACTGTATCTTGAACCTTCAATTTTTTCTCGTGGTATGAGTTGGAAAACCAATTCATTCATTTTTTCACTGTTGTAGTTCATTCATTTTTCATTAAATATTTTCCTATCAAAAATAGTGATCTGAAAATGGGTGTTGTGCAGCTTGTGGTCTACGGTGTTCATTACTGGCTTCAAAAGGGGAATTTAGACTTCTGATTATCTTCCTGTACATGTTCAACTTTTTAATTGATATCATTACTAAATATTCAACTTTTTAATTCTTATTGTATTTGCTGTAATATTTTCAAGCTCAAGATTTATTTCGAGAAAAATTTTCCCAAGAGGGGGAGGGGGAGGGGCTTTGTTGTTGGAGGGGTGTCTAGGAGGAGGGGTGTTATATTAGTGTAGGTGTGAGGAGAATGAATGATTATATCCTTCTGTGCACTTGTGGTTCCCTATATATTCTCACCATAAAATGTAGTATTTTTAATTTTATAATTTATTAAATTTCTAGATTGGAGTTTCAAATTAGTGGCAATCATGTTTTGAGGTCTTAATAAGATATACTTATTGAATTAGAAATCACTGGTGTTATTCATGTAGCACTATGATCATCTTTTTGGAAACATGATTTTGTTTAAGGACAATCTTATTGAATACTATCTGTTAACACTTATATATAGAATGACTTAAATTTCTGTTTCATAAAATCTTACTTAGTTGAATTTTTATTTGATTAACTTGGACAGAGGGATGGATAGTGTTGATTTAATTGATTGTCAGGTTGGTCTGAGAGTAATATGAAGACGTTTTGTTGATTAAGTGAAAAACATCTAATTATGGAAGTGTGGAAAAAGTAGATTTTGCAAAATGATTTTTTGTATGGAGTTTTTCTATGCTTTCAGGATCATATGGTGAGTCCTTTTCCTCATTATATGATGTTTTATTATAAGTCATGTATGTATCCTCTTTCAATTACTTGATGGTGCATGCTCATTGCACGTCATGTTTTCACAGTATCTTGAACCTTCAATTTTTTCCGGGGTATGATTTGGAAAACCAACTCATTCATTTAATCACTATTGTATTTCATTCATTTTGCATTGAATATTTACCTATCAAAAATAGTGAGATGAAAATGGGTGTTATGAAGCCTGGGGTCTACAGTTTTCATTGCTGCCTTCAAAAGGGGAATTTCGACTTCTGATTGTCTTCTTGTAAAAGTTCAAATTTTTAATTGATATCATTACTATATATTCATATTTTTAATTCTTTTTGTATCTGTTAGAATATTTTCAATCTCACGATTTATTGCAAGAACAATTTGTCCCGAAGGGGGGAGGGGGAGGGGCTTTGTAGAGGGAGGGTTGTCTAGGAGGGTCTTTGTATCCTCCTCTTGCATGCTTCACATTGATCATCCTTTTAATTCTTATTGTATCTGATTAATATTATTTGATCATTTTCATTATGGATTCTTGTATCATTTATCATGTATAGTTGACACACTGATCACATGTATTTAAGAAGTCATTATATCTCATTTCTTTTCCAACTATTTTCTTATAGGTGGATTCTTATGGTGAGGCAGGTTCTATCCACCACCATTGCAGACACTGAGTTCAACATTAGATATGGGTAAGATTTATTCTTTTTTTATTCTTTGACCTTATTTTAATTAGGTATTTTTTTTATTTTTAGGTTCCTTATATTTTTGTAGTTCGTTTTGAATTTCATTGAGGTGGATCTGAGTCACCGTTGATGAAGAATTAAATGTTTATGCATAGGTAGACATATACATATATAAATTCCATCTTTATATATATTCACTCATGGCATAATGAATATATATATTGGGGCTAGGTGTTCTTATATATAGATTTGAACAATGCATACATGTGTAAGTGTAAAGGGGTATATGCAAGTATAAACTTACATTTAATGACTCACTTGTGCATATTTGTCCATGAAAATATGTACATAGGGGCTATTTGTCCTTTTATATATATTTGATGTTGCATATGTGTGCAAGAAAAAAAATAAAGATTCAATTTGTCGTCGTCAAAAGAAAAAACGTCTTGAGGTTGAAGTAGGTTCCCTCTAACTAAACCTTTAATTTTAATTCTATAATTGTCTGATTGATTTGAAAACTCATTTCCATAATTAATTTATTGTTTTATAAAATGGTTTTCTAATAAACACTAGTTTTATCAAGGAATATTATGAAAATAGACCTTGAATTTATTTATAGACCTTTTTTTAGATGAATTGAGAGTTTACTTTAACGAACAAAAATGACGTCATCATTCGCAAACATCAGTTGAGATTTTCCTGGTGCATGAATCCGGAACCGAAATGAAGCTAAATTTCCTTCAAGGATGTTCTTATTAATATTTCTATAATGGTTATCTTGAGATATGATGAATAATCTTAGGGATAGAGTATCTCCTTGCTCGAGTCCCCAAAAATATTTAAAGTGTAACACCCTGAGATTTTATGATAAATATTCTTTGAATTTCATTAATTTCTTGTGTGGTATTCTACACCAAGATTACCTTGCGCTATACGCAACACCGTATTAGCTTGCAGTATACGCAACACTATTCTGGGATCGTGTTACACACAATTTAGTTAATAGTTATTCTACGCAACATTGAGTATATATATATATATATTCAATGTATAAATTAAATATGGTTGGATTCTGTTATACAAAACAACGAAGGATTCTTTCACAACATGCAACCCTGACTTGGCTTGCATTACACGCAATCACGACCTTCCTCGATAGCGTGTGTTGTACGCAATACCGGGTTTTAATAAACAACGATATATTATTATAATATTGTCATGAACTAGCCGTTATGAATAGTATTAAATAAAATTTTAATTTTATAACATTATTATTCATCTTACACATTTTCTAGAACATGGTATAAGAACAAAATAAATTTTTCGGGTAAAATAAGTATTTTTAAAAAAATGCAGTTTTGCCACCTTTTGATGGCGCACCCACTTTAAATCTTGTTTTTGAACTGTTTATATGTTCAATTTGACAAAATAAAATTCTTATTTTGAATCATGATATAAAAATTTAGATTAGATAAAATTTTGAAATTTTTCCGACAACTTTCATATTTTAATGAATAGTAAAAATACGCTATATTTTAATTAAAAACAACTTTTTCATCATAATATCATATGTGGTTAAATTATAATATTGAATGGTTTTAAATTATAAATAGAATATATTTTTACCATTTAATATAATTTATGTCATTAGCATTTATTTTACCTTGAATTAGTAGGTTAAAACAATTCAATCTTTTGCAATGTTTTAAAGAAAACCCGGTTTTCTTTCGACAACGGGATTAATTTTAATTTAATTTTTGCATCTTTTTTTGTAATGAATTTGGAAAAATGGATTCCATATTTGGAATCAGTGGGTCCAAATTATGTTAATAAGCTACTTTTTATTTTTGGGCATTGTGAATAGTAACTACGGTAAATTTTATTTACTATAGTTAAAGGTAAATCGGGTAATTAAGGGTAAATATAATTTTATAAAATTACCCTAACACTTGGAAAAATCATATTGGATGGATAAATGTAGAGCCATATAACATAAGGGTCGGATTAGATTCATTTTATGGACATTGTTCCATGAAAATAATTTAATTATTATTAAAACCAAAGAATGTGACAACATGTCACTTTCTTAAATCTTATAAGTATAATAATTTTAATTTAGTGTTAAAGTTAATGAAACTTCGAAAATGAATAGTCTCCAGAAATAGAATACAATTATATACATCATAGGAATTTATTTAGAATTTTTAGGGATTAAATACTTATCATTTATTATGACACAAAGATGATGCAGTAATTGTCTTATTAGTGAAATATTGACATAACTGATGTTATAAATCCCCAAATAAATGTAATTTGAGACTTTGTATGACATAAATTAATGTTTTAGGTTAATATGACATGTTATTGTTGATATAAGTAACTTGGTTCGAACTTATCATTCTGTTATAAATTTCATAAAAATCATGTACCAAATAGTGTAAAAATTGACATAAATTAGTTTTCTAAAAACAATATTATATTATTAATTGTTATTTAATTACTAAAATTCTAAGGATCGGCCAAATGACTTAGATAAGGATAGATATATTAATAATAAACAACTTGGGGTTAGTTTGTCTTGATATAGTAAGTTTACAAACCATATAGTGTAAGAAAACAAGAAGACACGGTAAAAGTTAAATTATCTAACTTAAAGTTAAATCCAAATGATAAGGTTAAAATTGATACCCAAACTTGTCTAAATTCTATTGGATGAGAGTATTTCGACCCATCCCCACCTTAGCTTAGAAATATATCAATTTGGAGCTATTTAAAACCGAACATGACTTTATAATAAAATAATATTTTTAGTTTTCCCAAAGGTGCCCCTCTCCTCCCTTATAAAAGGGAACCTCCTCCCTCTCCACCTCACACAAATTTGAGCATTAAAGCTCCGCCAAACCCTGACAAATTCTTTTCTCCACTTCCCTAGTATCATCCTAGAGGTCCTGGTCTTCTTCAATGACCATCCTAAGTTCTTTATGTTGAGGTTAAGTGAAGGCGTGTCAAAAAGAGGTAATATCCATTAACGATCGTTTTCAATTTCATTCTTCTTCAACTTCTTCTTATTTAGTTGTTTCATGATAAAGTAATAACATAAGTATTTCTTATATAATTATATGTTATTATAAATATGAAACAACTCTAATTAACCTTCTACACATCCTACGGAAAAAGGAAATCACCGCGTGTGTGTACATACGGAATACCGTCTCCACGCCGTGGTGTAATCTATTTTCCGCCACCACCTTAATTGGATGGGTATAATGGTGTAATGAGTAGCTATATATGATTATTATAAATTGATATTGATACTGAAATATTATATATACACTTCAACACAATTCCACGACCATGGGAATGATATCATCGCTCGTGCGTACGTACGGACTTCCGTCTCCACGACACGATGAGATTCATTATCCATGTTAACCATTCCAGAATGATTATAAAGTATATATAATGAATAATACTGAAATATATGACATGGTAAATCTACTGGATTTATGTATATATATATGTCATCTACTTACTTCCATTCAAGACAATAAGTAAAGGAAAACAGCGTTCATGCGTACGTACGGACTACCATCTCCATGAACGGTGTGTTTCATTTCATTTATCTATCTATTATATATATATATACTGAATATATATGATATATAAATAATATTTTATATTCTGGAAGTAAGTAAATCATGATATAAGTAATAATAATGTCAAGAACAACAAGTCCAAACACCAACGATAAATGAAACGATTTTACCCAAAACGCTTCTTTAACATGGAATTTACAAAAGAACGGGTAATATAAAGTCATAAGTGAACCATATATGATATCATAACAATTAATATGATTTTTTAATAAGTTAATGACATTATTTAAATCATTATACAGGAGGTTCGGATACGTACAAAGCATATCGGACATAAGGTAAGGGAAAATATCACAATCTCATTTTTATCTGAGATTGTTTATACTTTGGTATTTACTGGGGTGTATTTTATCATCCAAATCCATGTTTCCTCAATATGTAATATTGTTTCCATCCACCTACAACTATTTAAATCCGATTTTATCCTTCGGTGAGTTTTTAGTAAAAGATATGAAAGGAATCTTTTGTCGTTTTTTGTACGAGGTAATTTTTGACTTTTCCGACAAAAGTGCGAAGAATGTTTTTTTAACGTATACGGCATGAATGGATTTTTAAAACAAAATTTCCAAGAATATAACGTTACAAGTTTTCAAGTTTATTTTTAATCAACTTTGTTGGTCGGAGTGGTTTACTCAAGAGGGGGGTGAATTGAGTACCAATTAAAATTTCTGTAGTTTAAGAAAATGTCTTAAAGACCCCCAAATAAAATAATAAATTAAACTGTAGTGAATTTATATTAAAGTAGAGGTTCTGTTAGATTCTCAAGGGATTGATTAATTCCCAGTTAATCAACACAGGAGTGTGTGATTATCTTTTGAAACTAACTTACTAATCGACACTTAACATAAACACTTGCTAATTTAATTATCAAAGTAACTTTAAAAACAGTATTGGTTTTAAAGCGATTAGCAGCGGAATAAAACTTTGAAAGAGATGGCACAACAGATGTAACCAAGAGGTTCAGTCTCAAGCCGAGACTTAGTCCTCTCAAAAGTTTATATAAAAATGATCCACACCCTGGATCGGGGTTCAACAGTTTACAACTGTCCAGGTCCAAGACCTCTACCACTATTCTTCGTGGGAAACAGTACAACAGCAACCAGCTGTCCAGGTCACACACGACCTCTACCACTGTTATTCGTGGGAAAGAAATAATGAAGGAGTTTGGTAAGGATTTACAAATCCTTCAGTTTGAGTACAGGAGACAGTGTATGTGTTAGATACAACAGATAACACACACTGCTCGAAATGAATGGTAATAAATCACAGAACAAGAGATGTAGAGTTTAGAGATGGTTCTGGTGATTTCAGTATGGCTCTGGACTCCTTTGGATTCGACTAGAAGTGAGTCTGAGTCCTCTTCTCGTTTCTGTTTGAGAAACAGAGTGTCGTATGCTCCAGGTTCACAGGTAGTGAGAATGTAGTCGATGAAGTTATTCAGTGTTCTTCTTGTATGCACAGAACACTTCTCGAGTATGCTTGATTGTTTATGATCTTATCTGTGTTCTTGATGGAACTCCTTTTTCTCTTCTTGTGTTTCTGGTATATATCATCCACCACATGCTTCTCTAGTTTTTCATCTGTTTTGGGCAGCATAGTCTTCTCGTATTTATCTCCCGACAGGGGACAGAAAAGATTTCTTTTCAGCAGGTACGAGGTACGGGCTCCTGACATCCGACAACCTTTATCAGATATTTGACAAATCATCAAAATGTATGATATGACCGTTAGATAGATTAAATATAGGAAATGAAGAAATTTCAAACAGTGAGTCGAGTGATCGGTAGGTAATCAGCATCGGTAGCTTGAACATCGGTAGCTTGAACATCGGTAGCTCGAACATCGGTAGCCCGAACATCGGTAGCTCAATGTCATTAGTTGCTTTGACTCTATCGGTGGCTCTATGCGTCGGTTGGTACATGCTTGTATCAGTGACTTTGTTTATCGGTAGCTGCATGCGTCGGTAGCTCCATGCATCCGTAGCTCTATGCATCAGTAGCTCCATGCGTCGGTAGCTGTGAGTCTGTCAGTAGCTTCGTCCATCGGTGACTCTTATTCCATCTGTAGCTTATTTATACTTACACCGGTAGCTATAAGTTTGTATCGGTAGCTGTCTGTAAGCACATCGGTAGCTATGTGTTAAGTGTATCGGTAGCTCTGTGTTAAGTCTATCGGTAGCTGTCTGTCGGTAGACTAAGTCTATCGGTAGACTGGTTACCGGTAGCTCTTTATCAGTAGCTATAGATAGATTACTTATCTGTTTTATGCAGAACACATCCGATTGTGTTAGAATCAATTTATAACTGGTATGAACATGGATAAATGAGGATTAACATATTCCAAAGACTATTTTCAAAATTATTATTGGTTTGATCACAGATTTGAAATAATTAAAGTATAGATCAATGATACTTAACAATATCATAGAGAAAGAAGACATAATTGGGATTTTCAACACATATGAATACAGGATTGAGATTATCAAAATAGGTGAGGTCAACAATCTCCCCCTTTTTGATAATCACAATTTATGATATTGGCATTTAACATAGTGAAAATATAATAGTAAAGAGTATAATATTCAATTCAATTTTCTCAGAGAAAACAGCATCCGAGATAATAGAAATAGTATGATATAGACATAAGTTATCAGAGGGAAACAAAATCATAAGGTACTATATAGACATAAGGTATCAGAGGTAAAAATGAAAACAAAACAAAGGGTAATGTGTCTCCCCTTATTCCTTATTTTTCTCCATTGAAAATATTTCTCATTCTCTCATTTTGTTCTCCTCCTTATTCTCTCATAAAATGTTTCTCCCCCTCTTATTGTTCTCCCCCTTTGTGATAATCAAAAAGTGGGAAAGAATATATATATATATAGGAGACAAATAAAGCATGAGAAGTAAAAAGAGTTCTGTATTAGAGTAGTCAAAAGGTACAACAAAAAAAAATTACAAAGGAATTCCTATCAAAAATCCTGGCCACTGGTTCAATCCTCATCTGCAACGTGAGATTTTACTTTGGAATCAGAAGAAGGCTTGGGTGGTGAGGATGCAGGTGAAGGTTTTGGAATGCCAGAAAAGATCAAAGGAGGCTGGGCCACTGACACAGAGTCAGGCTTGTAGGTTGAAGATTTTTGGGTGATCATTGGAGTGAGGCTGCGAATGGCTTGAACAGGAGTCAGCTGGACTGTGGAAGCAGCTGAGGCAGAAGCAGGCAAAGCAGGAGGGATGATTACTGGTCTGGCATCAACATGCAAGAAGGGCAGCAGCATATTTCTAAAATCCATAATAATTCCTCCTCCTCTTTCCATAGCAGAGATGAAATCATCTTTGTTCTCCATGAATTTCTCTAAGGCAGGAGTCAGTTCTCTTAGCTTGCTCACTTGTTCTCTGAAAGCTTGAGTGACTGGAGGGAGCTTCATGTGTTCCAACATTAGCTTGAAGTGGTGTTCGAGTTGATGCTTGGTGAAAATTTTGGAGAAGTAGTAGTCCACTTTGCTTTTTATGGCTTCCTGAGAGGCAGAGGCTTCTCTCATATAGTCTTGAACAATCTTCATTATTTCTCTGGCAGAATCTCTTGTAGAAAGCACCACTCGGCTCAACTCTGATGAGTCCGCAGAACCACTGGTAGAAATAGAGCCAATCTCTTCCTTTAACATTGCTCGAACTGAATTCAGATCAACTGATAGTTTGGATGTGAGAGGGCCAAGAGAGAAGGAAACAGTTTCTTTGAAACTCTTAGACAAACCACTGATTAGGCTTTGAACTTGAGAGTCTTGTAACTGAACATGATCCTTCACTGAGGTTTTGAAACTTTCAAACACTGAAACAAACTGGCTTACTACACTCTTCACATAAGCTAGGTCCTTGTCAGCTTGAGACTTGGAGCTCATATAGGAATCCAAAGCAACAACTGATGTCTTGAGAGCTTCAAGATCAGCTTCGATTCTAGAAGACTGAGTCTGGCACTCTTTCACTTCTTCCATAAGCTCAGACATAAAAGAAGATATATTACAAGCCAGAGATAGCTTGAAGGGTCTCTCTAGCATTTTCATTTCTTCATAAAAGCTGTGCTTCATCTCAGCGACTGATGCACTGAATGATTCTTTCAGCTCATTCTTCATGGATTCAAGATCAGATTTAGAGACAAAATCACTTGGGATAACTGCAGCAGATCCCCTTGTTGAGGCCAAATTAACTACAGAAGTAGTCATTATTGAGTTAATTGAGGATGTAAGAGAGGTTTCCATTAACTTCACTTCTTCAACAAAACTGGATTTGAGGTCCTCTTTCAGCTTATTCAAATCATGAAATCTGACCACATCATCTGGCAAAAACTCAGAAGCAAGATCATAATTGGTCTTCGGTCTATTCTCAGACACCTCATTGTCAGAATCCGGATAATCCAATCCACAGACAATAAACCCTGGGTCTTCTACCCAGTCTCCAAGCTCAACAGCTACTGTAACATTTCCAAGCACAGACTGATGCTCCCCCTCAATGGTTGCATTCTCATGTATCACAAAAGCCTTTTCTGCTGGCCTTTCTTCATCAGAATCTTCCACAACAACTTCCATCTCAGCAGCAGAAAGGAGGGTTTCTGAGACAGGTACATCTTCTTCTCTATCTTTTTCTACTTCAGCAGCAGGCATAGCTGAGCTTCCAATCAAGGGACTCATACTTAAACTACCAGAAGCAGGAGATTCAGAAACATTCTCCTTTTCCTCTTCTTCTTGGTGAGGTATAGACTGGTCTTCCTCATGAGTAGACACAATTTCCTCTACTTTTCCTTTCCTAGAATAAACCAATTCTGCAACAGGACTTGGGGGCAAGTCTGGATCTCCTCCAACATCCATAGGAGTTTCTTCTTCTTCTTCTTCTTCTGTTTCATCACTATAAGCAGGTTCCTCTTCATCAGGTCTCACACTCGAATCTCTCTCATCCTTTGGTCTTGAGGGATAATCCACATGATTAAACCTATCATAGATCTTCTGATCATCACTGACCCATTCTCCCTTCCATGGGTTCCAGTTAATTTTCATATACTTACAAACAGTTGAGGTGATGCAGAAATTGTTCTTGACTACAACTGTCTCATCCTGAGACTCAGCTATTCCTTTCACTTTTATCATCACTGAAATCAGCTTGGAAAAGAACAAAGCATTAGTCTTTGACTTTGGTCTAATCATGTCTTCCATTTGAAGCATTAACAATCTGTACAGATTGATTTTTACACCATGTCTTAGCAAATGAAGAAGATAGATATCTTGATATCTCGGATTTGCAAAATCTCCTCTCCTCGGTATCAACACATGTTGAACAAACTTGAAAAGCAGTCGATTCTCTCCGTCCATTTCAGCAGCAACCACTTGCCTTTGATTTCCATTCCCAGTCAGCTCTTGTAAGGCGGTCTCATAATCAAAGATATCACTACTAGGTGGCATTGCTCTTGATACATACCCAGAGACACCTTCATGTGGTACTTTCAAACTCTCAGCCCACTCTACTGAAGAAAACGACATCTCTTTTCCATTTACAAAAGATCTAACCCGATTCTCATTCTCAGACTTCTCGAAAGTTACAAACTCATAGAACTGCTTTACCAACTTCGGGTAGTATGGTCCATTGTTATTCGAGAAACAATCCACCCATTTCTGGTCCTCCAGAATCTCGAGTACTACGGATTTGCTAGGCAGTATCCATTCCACGCACAATTCCTTCTTGATTACTATGTCTCTATTCTGCAAGTGAGGATTCACTGGTCGCCTTCCCGATCTAGTTTTGACTTCACCAACACTGGCTTTATGTTGTGTCTTCTGTTTCTTAGCGTTTGGTTCTACACTTTCATCTCTGACGATAGGAAGCTTGGTTTTTGCCATCGCGGGTTTAGGGTTCTTGGCCGATTTGGGAGCTAAGGTTCGAAGGTGAGAGATTTTGAGCTCGGTGAGGTAAGAAGTGTCTTAGACTTAGTTTTATCATTTAGGAATTCCAAATAAACGATTAAAATAGAGTAATAAAATAAAATAAAACGATTCATATTCTTGGTGGCAGACAGAAGTTTTAAAACCTTGCATCGGTGTGAGTTAATCATCGGTGAGAAAAACAAATCGGTGAGAGTTTTACATCGGTGAGAAAAACAAATCGGTGAGAATTTCTATGTCGGTGAGAAACTTACATCGGTGAGAATTTTCACGTCGGTGAGAATTTTATATCGGTGAGCATTTTCACATCGGTGAGAATTTTCACGTCGGTGAGCATTTCACATCGGTGAGGATTTCACATCAGTGAGAATTTCACATCGGTGAGAATTTCACATCAGTGAGAATTTTCACACCGGTTGTGATTAAACATTCCCAGTTCGTGTCTTATGTAACTTAGCCTATCCAAACTTAAAGGCTTAGTGAAAATATCAGCCAATTGATGTTCAGTGCCAATAAATTCAAGAGAAATATCACCTTTTTGATAGTGATCTCTTAGGAAATGGTGTCTTACATCTATGTGTTTGGTTCTAGAGTGAGATACATGATTCTTAGAGATGTTTATTGCACTGGTGTTATCACAGTTGATTGAAACATGTTTAAAAACATATCCATAGTCCAAAAGAGTGTGTTTCATCCACAGAATTTGTGCACAGCAACTACCAGCAGCTATATATTCTGCTTCGGCAGTAGATAATGCAACTGAGTTCTGTTTCTTACTACACCAAGAAACTAAGGATTTTCCAAGCAAATGACATGTTCCTGATGTGCTTTTTCTATCTAACTTACAACTAGCAAAGTCAGCATCTTAATAACTCATTAACTCAAAGGATTGTCCTTTTGGGTAAAACAAACCTAAGTTAACCGTGTGTTTGAGATATTTAAAAATTCTTTTAACAGCAAGAAAATGAGATTCTTTTGGATTAGCTTGAAATCTAGCACACATACACACACTAAACAAAATATCAGGTCGACTAGAAGTAAGATAAAGTAAACTACCAATCATACCTCTGTAATTTGTCTGATCAACTGGTTTCCCAGTTTCATCTGCATCCAATTTATAGGTAGTACTCATAGGAGTTTCACATTCCTTGATACTATCCAGACCAAAACGTTTTAAAAGATCCTTTGTATACTTACTTTGATTCAAAACAATTCCGTTTTCATTTTGAAATACTTGAAATCCAAGAAAGTACTTAAGCTCTCCCATTAAGCTCATTTCAAATTCATTTTGCATACTTTTTGAAAAATCAGTACATAAAGAGTGTTTAGAAGATCCAAAAATAATATCATCAACATATATTTGTAAAACTAAAACATCTTTAGAAATTCTTTTAATGAAAAGAGTTGGATCAGCAATCCCTTTAGTTTAACCTTTTGAAATAAGGAAATTGCTAAGTCTATCATACCAAGCTCTTGGAGCTTGTTTCAAACCATACAAAGCTTTAGAAAGTTTAAAAACATGATTTGGAAAATGGGGGTTAGTAAATCCAGGTGGTTGTTCTACAAAAACATCTTCAATTATAAAACCATTTAGAAATGCACTTTTCACATCCATTTGATATAACTTGAAATCCAGATGTGCAGCATATGCCAGTAAGATCCTAATGGCTTCTAGTCTAGCTACAGGTGCAAAAGTTTCCTCATAGTCTATGCCTTCTTCTTGACTATATCCTTGTGCAACTAGTCTAGCTTTGTTTCTAACTATATTTCCAGATTCATCTACTTTATTTCTAAAGACCCATTTTGTGCCTATTGTCAAAGTGTCCTTAGGTCTGTCAACTAATTCCCAGACTTTGTTTCTTTCAAACTGATTTAATTCTTCCTGCATAGCTATTACCCAGAATTCATCATTGATAGCATCATTGATATTTTTGGGTTCTAGTTGTGAAAGAAAAGCTTGATGTTCAACCTGGTTTCTTAGAGAAGCTCTAGTTTGTGTTCCTCTATCAAGATTACCAACAACAGCTTCTAAAGGATGATTCTTTAGAATCCTTGTTGATCTGGTAAAGGTTGGACTAGAAATTTCAGGTTCATCTATAGGTTCGGGTTCAACAGAAGCAGATTCTGGAGAAAGTCCAGAACTGGATGCTTTTATAACAGGTTCTTTAGATTTATCATTAAGGTCAAGAATAGACAAATCTTCTTCATGATTCTCAAGAGAGGTTTCAGGCTCATGTGGATCAGTTTCATCAAACTTGATGTGAACATATTCCTCCACACATTTGGTTTTCTTATTGAATACTCTATAGGCTTTACTTGAAATAGAGTAACCCAGAAAAATTCCTTCATCACTTTTGGAAGCAAACTTATCCAGATTATCTTTAGTATTCAGAATAAATACTTTGCAACCAAAAACTTTAAAGTAATTAACCTTAGTCTTTCTATTGTTCCACAATTCATAAGGGGTTTTCTTAAGAACTGGTCTAATTTAGACTCTATTAATGACATAACAAGCTGTATTTACAACTTCAGCCCAAAAATAAATAGGCAGGTCATATTCATTGAGCATGGTTCTAG
This sequence comes from Viscum album, assembly GCA_963277665.1. Lineage (NCBI taxonomy): Eukaryota > Viridiplantae > Streptophyta > Magnoliopsida > Santalales > Viscaceae > Viscum > Viscum album. The sequence goes on along the minus strand of OY728121.1, from coordinate 1,066,970,207 downwards.
CAATTTATTGAAGGGTTCGGTTTCTTCTTTCTACTACACCATTCTGTTGGGGTGTTCTAGGGGCAGAAAAGTTATGAGTATAGCCATTGTGTGAGCAATAAGATTCAAAATCTTGATTTTCAAACTCACGACCATGATCACTTCTCAGGGTCTTAATCTTAAGTCCACTAAGGTTCTCTACGGACTTGGAGTATTTGACAAAGTAAGAACAAGCTTCACTTTTGTGAGCTGGAAAATATACCCAAGTATATCTAGAAAATTCATCTACAAGAACATAAACATAGTGCTTCCCATTTAAACTAGAAACTCTTGATGGTCCAAACAAATCCATGTGAACCAATTCAAGTGGTTGAGAAGTTGAAACTTCATTATTTGATTTAAAAGAAACTTTGTGTTGTTTTCCCTTTTGGAAGGGGTTACACACTCTATCATTTGGGAATTCTAATTTAGGTAGGTCTCTAACTAGGTTTTTCCTAGAAAGTTTTCTAAGTGAGTGAATGTTGCAATGTCCTAATCTTCTGTTCCATAGCCAAGATTCTTTATGAAAAGAATTCAATCAAGTAATATTCTTCTTAGCTAAAGAATTTAGATTAACCGCATAAACATTTCCATTTCTTAAGGCAGAAAATACCAAAACATTCAAAGAATTAAAAACTTTGCAAGAATCATTTTCAAATTTAACATGAAAACCATCATCACATAACTGAGAAATACTTAATAGATTGTATTTAAGGCCATCAACAAATAAAACTTTAGAAATCAAAATTGAATCAGTGTTACCAATCTGGACTAGGCCGATGATTTTCCCTTTAGAATTATCACCAAAGGTGAAAAAGCCTCCATCAACTTTTATTAAACTCTTGAAACAAGAGAATTCTCCTGACATATGTCTTGAACATCCACTGTCAAAATACCACGTCTCTTTACAGGAGCTCTTCAAGAAAGTTCCCTACAAAACAGATTTAGATGGGAGATGATTTTGGTACCCAGATTTTCTTGGGTCCAGACAGGTTAGCCAATAACACTTTAGGTACCCAAATTTGTCTAATGGGTCTCATATAATTTGTAGAATTGTCATGCTTTGAAAGATAAACTTTATTAGCTCCATAGCTATGTATATAACTGGTTGAAGCATATGAAGTTCCAGAATTACCTTCATTCTGTCCAGATTTAGAAATGAATCTTGTTTTGGCAATTTTCCTTTGTCCAGGTTGGTATCCTATACCAGTAGTATATTTAGGTGCTACATGCTTTCCTAGCATCTGTGTTAGTGTATTTTTGCCATTGGTGAACTTCTCTAAGTCTTTATTGAGTTGCTCATTAGATAGTTTTAGTTCAGTGTTCTCTTTTAACAGTTGAGCAGTTTTCTCTTTTTCAATAGTGAGTTCGGTTTTAACTGTAGTGGTGAGAGCATGCTGTTTCTTTAATGACTTGTATTTATCCTTAAGTTCATTACATGTCTCTTCCAGCATATCACAGTATTCAAAACGTTCAGATTTAGACATGTTATCACCTTCAGAATCATCTCCAGAATAATATGAATTTGAAGCAGGAGTTTCAGCAGTTACCTCAGAAGTGTTTGTCATAAAACACATGTTGGCTCGATTCCTTTCAGAGTCTGAAGATTCAGCTCCACTTGTGCTGTCTTCTGAAGCACTCCAAGAAGCCTTCATAGCTTTCTTAAACTTATTGTCCTTATATTCATATTTCTTTTTATATTTCAGCTTTGGACAGTCGGCTTTAATGTGTCCTTTTCTCTTGCACTCATATCATACAACATCATCTGACTTGTCATTCTTCTTCCAATCCTTTTTCCATTTGCCTTGGTGATCATACTTACCCTTATAGTTTGTTTTTCTGAAGAACTTCTTTTTTCTATAAAATTTCATAAATCTTATAGCAATGTGAGCCATCTCAGCATCACTGTCAGAATCACTTCTACTGTCTTCACAACTTGAACTTTCAACTACAGCTTGAAGCTTTTCTTTGTCCTTATTCTTGGAAGATGAGGATTTGAAAGCAACAGACTTTCTTGCAGGTTCATTTTCTTCCTCTTTGTTCACTTTAAGCTCTTCTTCATACATCATCAGCTTGCCAATTAGTTCCTTGACAGGTAGAGCAGCTATGTCACATGATTCTCTGATTGAGACAGATGTGCCTCTCCATCTATCAGGTAGACATCTCAAAATTCTCATAATTTGTTCCTTCGATGAGACATCCTTTCCCAGCGAGATCATTGTATTGAAAATTTCATTGAACCTGAGATACATGTCAGAAATGGGTTCGTCAGGCTTCATTTTAAAATTATCATACTTGATAGTATAAGTGTTCAATCTCATTTCTTTAACATTAGTTGTTCCTTCATGAGAAACAGCTAAGGTATCCCAAATTTCATATGCAGTTTTACATGCAGAAATTCTATTAAACTCTTCATCTCCTAGAGCACATTACAAGGCATTCATAGCTTTACATTTGTTATTTTAAGCAGTCTTTGTAGGTTCATCCCAAGTAGATCTAGCAGTAGTAGGAATTTTGTATTCTGATTCAATAGCAGTCCAAATATCAAAACCTATGCTTTCTAGATGAATTTTCATTTTCAGTTTCCACTGAGCATAATTAGTTCCATTGAAGAAAGGTGGCCGGTTAGTAGCAGTACCCTCAAGTCTATTGTCCATGATGAGAAAATTTTAAAGAGATAAAAATTTAGAAATAACAGAAATTTTAAGAACTTTAAAATACAACTAAAATCACAGTTCAAAAGCAGAGTACTTTTAGAAAGTATTTTCAACCTCTGATACCAAGTGTTGGTCGGAGTGGTTTACTCAAGAGGGGGGTGAATTGAGTACCAATTAAAATTTCTGTAGTTTAAAAAAATGTCTTAAAGACCCCAAAATAAAATAATAAATTAAACTGTAGTGAATTTATATTAAAGTAGAGGTTCTGTTAGATTCTCAAGGGATTGATTAATTCCCAGTTAATCAACACAGGAGTGTGTGATTATCTTTTGAAACTAACTTACTAATAAACACTTAACATAAACACTTGCTAATTTAATTATCAAAGTAACTTTAAAAACAGTATTGGTTTTAAAGCGATTAGCAGCGGAATAAAACTTTGAAAGAGATGGCACAACAGATGTAACCAAGAGGTTCAGTCTCAAGCCGAGACTTAGTCCTCTAAAAAGTTTATATAAAAATGATCCACACCCTGGATCGGGGTTCAACAGTTCACAACTGTCCAGGTCCAAGACCTCTACCACTGTTCTTCGTGGGAAACAGTACAACAGCAACCAGCTGTCCAGGTCACACATGACCTCTACCACTGTTATTCGTGGGAAAGAAAGAATGAAAGAGTTTGGTAAGGATTTACAAATCCTTCAGTTTGAGTACAGGAGACAGTGTATGTGTTAGATACAGCAGATAACACATTGTTATGATATCATATATGGTTCACTTATGACTTTATATTACCCGTTCTTTTGTAAATTCAATGTTAAAGAGCGTTTTGGGTAAAATCGTTTCATTTGTCATCCATGTTTTGACTTGTAATTATTCATATGATTACTTAGATCATGATTACTTAATTCAAGAATATAAAACATGATTTATACATAATATATATTCAGAATATACATATATATAATAGATCAGTAAATGGAAAGAAATACACCGTTCATGGAGACGGTAGGCCGTACGTACGCATGAACGCTATTTTCGTTTCCTTATTGAGATGAATGGAATTAAGTAGACGACAAAAATATATATACAAATAAATCAATTATCATTATTATTTCATATATTTCATGATTACTTATTATATATACTTTATAGTCATTCATGAATGGTTAATGAGGAGAATGAATCTCTTCACGTCGTGGAGACGGTAGTCCGTACGTACGCACGAGCGATGATATCATTCTCATGATCGTGGAATTGTATTGGAGTTTATGTATACTATTTCAGAATCAATATCATTTTACAATAATCATATATAGTTATTATGTACACCATTATACCCATCCAAGTAAGGTGGTGGTGGAAAATAGATTACACCACTGCGTGGAGACGGTATTCTGTACGTACGCACGCGCGGTGATTTCGTTTTCCGTAGGATGGTTAGATGGTGAAATAGGGTTGTTTAATACTTATAATAACATATAAGTATATTAGTGATACTGATGTTATTACTTCATAATGAAACAACCTAATAAGAAGAAGTGGAAGAATAAATAATGTTGAAAGAATCGGTAACGGACATTACCTCTTCTTTGAAGCGCCTCTTTGAGTCCTCCTCTCAGGGCACTAAATGTGGTCTTTCAAGAAGACCAGGACCTCTAGGATGTTTCTAGGGAAGTGGAGAAGAGAATTTTTCAGGGTTTGGCCGAGATTGATGGCTCAATGTGGTGTGAGGAAGAGAGGGAGGATGTTCCCTTTTATAAGGGAGGAGAGGGGCACCTTTGGTATAACTAAAAATATTATTTTATTATAAAGCGTAAATCAGTTTTAAATATCTCCAAATTGATTTATTTAGAATATAAGGTGGGTATGGGTCTGAATCCTCTCATACAATAGAATTTAGACAAGTTTAGGTTCCTATTTTAACCTTATCATTTATATTTAACATTAAGTTAGATAATTTTACTTTTACCATGTCTTTTTGTGTTCTTACACTATAAGGTTAATAAAAATACAATAAGAAACCTAACTAACCCCAAGTTGTTTATTATTAATATATATAACCTTATCTAAGTCATTTGGCCGAACCATATATTTTTAGGAATAAAATAACAATTAATAATATAATATTTGTTTTAAAAACTATTTTCTGTCAATTTTGACTATATTTAGTAATTGATTTTTGTGAAATTTATAATAGACTGATTAGTTCAAAGATAGTTAATTATATCAATACTAACATGTCATATTAACCTATAAAATTAGTGGAATTCATTAAATGTCTCAAATTACATTTATTTGGGTATTTATAACATCAATTATGTCAATATTTCATTAATAAGATAATTACTGCATCATCTTTGTGTCATAAATAAATTAAATTATTTAATGTCTAAAAATTACAAATAAAATACCGTTATGTATGAAATATTTTTATCTTTCTAATGAATATTTATAGTAGAATTTATCTTATGTATAACCCTATATTAAAAATGATTTTCTTATTAAACTTTGATTTTAACTATTTTAACCCATCTTTAAATAAATTAATAATAAATGTCCTAATCTAATCCATGTGGGGATAAATGGTCATCTTTTATTTCTAAGGTTGTTTTTGGTCGAATTACACTAATCCAATAGAATTAGGACATGTGTTAGGGTAATAATAATATCATTTTTACCCTTAATTACCCTATTTACTTTTAACCGTGGTAAAAAAAAGTAAAAAGTCACTATTCACCAAAAATTATTTTCATCTCATTGAACCACATTTTACTTACTGACATCAACTGTGTGTCTCGGATTTTTGAAATTCCAGTCACAGAAGTAGTAAAATTATGTTTTATGAAAAATTCATTTTTTTAACTACCACATAGTGGTTTCACTATTCATCATAGAAATGAAAGTTTCCAGAAAAATACCAAAAATTTGGCCTAAGCTATATTTGATATTATGATCTGAAAAATGATGTCTATTTTACCAAATTCAAAAAATATCAGTTGCATTACTTAATTTAAAAATTAATTTCCGTCGTCAAAACAAATAGCGTGTTCTTAAGAGATAATAACTATCAAAAGATTGACACTTGTTTATGTCTGTTTTAAATGTGAAATTACATCCAATGACCAACATTGTATTAAATTGTAAAAATATATTCTAAATATACTTTAAAACCACTAAAATTAATAAATTATCACTATTAATTATTTCGATTAAAAAGGTTGTTATTAATTAAAATTTAGTAATTTTCACTATTCATCAGAAAATGAAAGTAATCCATAAAGTACCAAAATTTCACCCTAATCTAATTTCGATATTACGAATCCAAAAATGAAGTCCATTTTTAAGAATAAAATTTACACAATTTCAAAAAGTGGTTATTACTATTCATAACGGCTAGTTTTAATAATATTTTAATAGTATATTGTTGTTTAGTGAAACTCGTTATTGCGTACTACACACACTATAGAGGAAGGTCGTGATTGTGTGTAATGAAAGGAAAGTCAAGGATGTGTGTTGTGCAAGCTCCTTTTGTTGTAGCGTACAACACAAGACATTAATGAAATTAAAAAGAATATTTTTCATAAAATCTCAGGGTGTTACATGTAAGGCATGGGATGGTGGTTTAGATGTGTGTAGAGTCCATAGTGGGTATACAATTCTACATCATAATTTGAGTAAACATTATTTCAGGGGGAATCTACTTAGTGGTAAGCACAAAATATTGAGATGGGGTCACAATAAAGGGTTAGTTCGAACAGTTCATATTTGTACTAAAAAGATTACCCTTGTAACCAATAGTGGAATGATCATGAGCTAAAAAGTACCCTAACCGAGGAGGGTTTAGGAGGATTCTAGGGGTAATAGTGGTTACAAGAGTTATGGGGGAGTTCTAGGAGTGGGGTGAAGGGTTGGGGAGAGGAAGGGGATAAGATAACTCTAGGGGATAGAGGTGGAGTGAGGGTTCATGGCTAGGGTGTGGTTTGGGGATTCTGCTCGGCAGTAGGGATGGGGTATGGGATTAGTGATAGTGTTGGGCATAAGTATAGGGCTTGTACTGGGTGAGGGGATTCGATATAGCGGTTGGGGGTAGGTTTAGGGATCTATATTCGTCCCGGGGGTGGGGGATGAGGTTTGTGGGTAAGTGTTAGGGGTAGGTATGGGAATTGGACTAGACCGGGTGTTGGGTGTCTCTAGGGGCTATGTTTAGGGTTAGGGTTGTGGGTGGAGGTGGGGATAGTGTGATATGTTCTGTCTAGGGGATGGATAGGGGTCAAGGTATAGGTATAGTGTTTGGGGTAGGGTTAGGTCTTGGGCTAGTTGTCTGGTATGGGTTAGGTTTAGGGATATGTTCAGGGGTATTTATATTGCTATAGTGAGACCATGGGGTTAGTTTAGAGATAGTATTTGGTGGAATATTTAGTTCTTGGCTAGTTTTTAGTGGTTGTTTAGTGCTAGGGTTAGGGTAGGTTTAGGGATCTGGATATTCTAGGGGGTGGGTTTAGGGATAGAGTCATGTGGGCAGGTTTAGTCCTCAGGAAAGGTGTTAGGGGGAATAAATTTATTTATAGTATCATGGAAGGAAATGGGAAAGGTGTAGGTCGGGGTGAGGGATGTTGTGTTGGAATGAGGAATGGGTGGGTGATGAGTGGATATGTTGAAGCTAGGGGAAGTGAAGTGGAATGAATTTAGATGTAGGTTTGAGGTTAGTTACACCGATAAGGTTAGTGATAAGTTTAAGACATGTGATATACTAAGGGGGGCGTTTAGGGTTAGATTCATGGGGTAGGATTATAGGTCAAACTAGGTGTTGGAGTGTAGGTTTAGTGCTAGGGTAATGTTTGGAATGTGTTAGGTCTTGTCTATGAGAGGCGTAGTTCTAAAAGATGGGAGGTAATTTTAGGGGTTCTTAGGTTTTGGGTAGAATTAGAGCTATGGTTGGGGGTTTTGGCTAGGGTCATAGGGATGTTTAGTGATAAGGTGAAGATAAGTTAGGGATATACGTCAAAGGGTAGGTTTAGGGGATAGGGTTGGGTGTATGTTTCGTGGAGCTTGGGATGTGGGGTAGGATTTTTTTTTTCAATGGGGGTTTAGGTTTTGGGTAGGGTTTATGTCAGGGGGTTGTTTTATGATGGGGTGGTGGTGTTTGGGCCAAGGGTCTGGTGGGGTTATGGGGTAGGTTTAAGGTTGGGTAGGGGGTTGTTTTACTGTAGTGATTTTGGTCGGTTTACTATTCTACACCATCATTGGCGTACACATGAGACCGATATAAACCTACTTTTTGGGAAGAAAAATGTTATGAATGGTGGTCATAATAACGAAAATTATAGGATAGTTTGTATTTGAATGGAAATTATGAAACTTATAAAAAAATGATCTCTAGAATATTAGTACCATCATGATTTCCCTATCTTTCATGTACCACAAGAGATGGATTCACATGAAATACTTATAGAATTTCCCCTGAAGACTATTGACATATAAAAATTGAGGACGAGAAAACATGAGAAATATCATAAAGAGAAAGATGAGATTATAAGAATATTTCCAAAACTATTATGAATTTATATTCCATTAGGAGGAACTTAGGGTAACATTCTGATGCAGGGAATAAAAAAGTAGTAGAAATAAAGGATTTAGATGAAGTAAAGGTTCAAGGTGAAAATAATATTAATTAGGAAGAAAATTTTCATGTATTCACTATTATTTCTAGAAAAGAAAATCCTTTGAGTCTATGAAATTGTATGGAACCCTACCAACAATAATCATAAGAATGAAAATAACTGGAATATCTAATGTGATTATTTGAAAAATAAGAATGGAAAATTATTGAGTTAATTAAGTAAATGGGGAATGAGAAAGTAGAACTGCCCAATGATAAAGATATATTTGGATTTAAATATGACTAAAAAGTAGAATCAAATGATGGGGGGTTAGACATCAGTAAACCTGCGCAAATTTACAGGGAATAAGATCTGTGAAAAATTGAAAAATAAATAGTTTCTAAAGTGCAAAACATCATCATGAAACAACAAAATGGGAAGGAATATGAAGAAATGAATGCTGACTCACTAGAGATAGCTGAGACCTTAAAGAAAATAGAAAATACCATATTTGAAATAGTGGATAAAAAAGATTCTACAATTCAGGAATTCATTCCAAAATATAAAATTATGGATAATGGATATGATATATTAGAGGTGGATAACAATATGAGGAATGATAAAATTTTAAAATAATATGCACCTCCAGTACTAAAAGAAGAAATTAGTGTATTGTAATTCACATATGTTTAATAAAATTTGAAGGCAAAGAGAAACATGAAGAGGTCATTGATAAATAAAGATAAAGAATATGGAAAAAATTATAATTCATTTTTCCATAATTAAATATATTAAAAATATAGATTTCACCTCAACTCAATTTCAGATAAATGTAATTAAAAAGAAATAAAATATTTCTCCCATTTGAGTATAAATAAAAATAAAAATAAAAATCAGACAAACAAAATGTGATTCATTCTCCAATTAAATGATAAAATGGTAAAATTTCTAGTTTAATAACCTTAATGAATGTCCTTTTAGAAGGAATCATGAGTATGTAGATGATTTTTAGTAAACATTTTTATTAAAGTTAAGATATTGGTGGAAATTTTTAAAATTATCATTCTTATTTCAGTTTAGTGTTTACTAAAAATTGTTGTAGATATGATTTTTGATTATTGAGTTGATTCGTGGATACATTAATCAAGTAAAAAAATTATTGATATTCATTCCATGAACTGGTTTACCCATTTCATGTTACTAATTCTTCATATGGTTCTGAGCCTATTTTTGGATTTTTTTTCTCATTAATTATTTTATGAATGAACTAATGGTACAATGAACTACTAGAACATTCTGGTTAGTCTTATTAACGAAATGTGGTTTTAAGACATATTAAAATGAATGACGTCAATGATCGAACATATTTGATCCCATTTTACCTTGATAAAAAACCTTCATTTTACCTTTTGTTAAACCAATATAAATCATGGTATTCCATGATTGGAAGTCATAGTTAAAACCTAATTTTCTTTGCAATCATTATTTCATGTAGTGAATTTCATGATAAATTTTAATATTTAATAAAGGTGATGTGTTTTTCTTGGTACCATTTAGTGTGGCTTCCATACTTGAGTGTTGTGTTGTGAGTGGGTACCTTAGATCGAACTCATTTATTTACGTTGATTACCATTACTTGTATACATTTTGATATATATATATATATATATATAAATTTGTGTATGTGTGTGTGTGATTCTCTAACCATTGTAGTTTGGATACATATGTGTCCACTATATTTATATAGATACATCCTATGATTACATTTCATACAAAAAAATTATAATTGTTCCTCGAATTTAATTACAACCAAGAGACAAAATAAATATAATCATAAATATATTTCTTATGGTCATGATACATCCTGATAATAGGGAATATATGATCCATGAAAACAATGAGTTGGGGACTCATATTTATTTAAACTCCTTATCATGAATTAGAAACTTTTTGATCTCGAGTGGATATGATCAAGAGGAACAAACTTCTAATTGGATGAAAACAAATTTCTTTTGTAATTTGTAGTTCCTATCTAAAAATAGGTGTAATTGTCTCTAGACATAAGATTAGTAACAATTTATATCATATGGTTACATATTTTTATGTATGAAAAGGTCTATGAGATTTATTTTAGGAATATGTAGCTTATTTTTGGTTTGCAATTGAAAATATGGTATTGGATTACAAGAAAAATAACACTTCACCTCTAAATGGATTTTATACCTCATGCCCAATTAATTAGGATGGTAGTGACTTTACAAAATCCTTGGTCATGGTACGAGAAGGTAATCCTGTCTAGTTAGGAAAATGAATAATAAAACAAGAATTGATGGTGGCACAGTGATTTAATAATTTTAATGAGATACCATAAGATAAAGAGATTATATTAAAAAATATATGTTTATCGAAAATGATATAGTTGTACTGGGATTTTCATATCACTCTATTGTCCCAGATAAGTTGATAGACCCCACTTTTTTTTATGAACTTTATTTACTACTATTGAGATAATGACCAAAAGTGTTACACATTTATCATATTAAAATTCATGATATATTCTAATAGACAACATTTATAGGACATGGTGGGAAACACCATGAGGTGTGAGAGATTATAGAGATTAAAAGATCACCAGAAAATATATAAATCAATTATTATTCATTTATAGAATAACTTTAGTTTAATTTATTTATTTAATACATTTACTAGTATTTAGGTGAATACATGAGAAAATATTGAATGAAAAACTCTTATTTTAATATTTAATGTTCATTTATAATTTGTGGGAATAGAGAGTCAAGTTAATGACTATATTTTATCATTTAATAAATTTATTATATTACAATTAAGTGATAAAAATTTAAATGATACTTATGACATAGTTATTTGGAAATACATTTTTATTTAGTACATATTTAGTGGGAATTTCACATACATTCTCTAAAATGGCCCTTCTGATTGTTTAATATACATGATATAAGAAAGAGTGAGCTATTGTATAATGTAATGTTCATCCGTTCTAATTTTAGAACCTACCTATCCCCCTCCTACATCCTGGTGAGTGAAGAAAACACTGAATGATATTTATCCATGATATCCTTCACAGATCAATTTAAATGTGTAGTGGTGATCCTCGGGAAGTTGGGTACTTTATAAGATCATATCTCTAGATCCAAGATATTAGTGATATTTGTTCCCAATTAATTTAAAATCACAGGTGGATGATCTTGAGGGATCTATCAATAGTTCTACTTTGTAATGTTTTTTTTCTGATGAGCGGTAATCAAACACAACATCAAATATAATGGGGTAATTTTTTATTTTAGCTTTTCTTTCTTAAATTAATTCTCACGAGATCCTAGAACATTTACCAGTTTGAGAATATCCAAATCTGATGTTGTTATGTCAATATGGGGATGAAAAATTATAAATCCTCAACCAATCTAAATACATTTCTCACACTGATACATACTTGTGGGGTGAGGGGATTTTGTTATTTGGTACGGTTCACAAACTTTATCACTATTAGTTATCCAATCCACCATCATTTAAAAAAACTGAATAATGAAAAGAAAAAATAAATGAACAATTGTTTCTGAATTTCTGGTAAAATAGATTGACTATAGATTCACACATTTTCCCATATCTTTTACCAACTTTTATAATATGTGTTATTATGATATTGATGGTGGGTATTAAGGATTTAGTATTTTTGACTTCCTAGGTTTGGGCACTATGTCTTTACACATGATATATTTGAAAATATGATTATATGAACTCTCATAAAAAGTGGAAATTATTCATTATTTCACAACCTCTGTTATAAACCAAATGTCGATACAAGAGGATGTACAACTTTGTATCATTTATATTGAATATAATGTTAAAGCCTTTTCATTGACCTTTTACATTAATATCATTCTTTATTCTTAATTAAATCAACTATGCTTTTTCAAATTTAAAATTATATTTTTCACATCATTTTCCACCAACCCATTATCCTAAGATAAATTAAATCATTAGTTTAAATGTTCTATTTAATTTTGGTGTTTTTATTTCTATTTGTATCTATATAGTAATTGTAATCATATCTATAGAGAACATAATTTTTGTACGTGATCCTAACACCAATCATTTGCACATGAGTTATTAGCGAATCAATATATATCATAGGTAAATCAAAAATGATATGAATATTTATGAGAGGTTGTATAATTTGAGTATATGATGAATAATTTCACGAGGTTATAAATTTTGATGAATAATTATTTGGCATCTCATTATTATGGATTTTAAAATATTCAGTTATAAATAATTTTTTATAAGTAATATGGTTTTAATATTTACTTTTTTAGGGAAGGAATTATTTGTTATTGGATCATGTAGGTTTCCCTAATGATGAGAAAAAATTTCAACATTGGTGGATTTTGATAAGTCTACGTTATAGATTTTTTCCATTAGAATTAACATATTGTTTCACCGTATTTTTATTTTAATTTTTTTTGTCTTAATTTATATTGGTTTTATATTATAATGGTAAGAAATAAATTTATTGGAATTCCTTCATTAAATAAAATTAAATGGATAAATTTAGTTATTTAAATTGGATAGAGTAATGTGGAATCATTCCAACATTGGATATAATAGATGAAAAATTATAGAGAGGGTAAAAACTAGGGATATAAGTAAGGGGTCCTATTGTGGTGAATTACTAGAAGAGAAATCATGATGTTTTATACATAATATGAAAAGAGTAATCAAGATCAGTATGATACATGAGAAGTGGATGGGTGAATTAGTGATTTTTATTTTTTTTTATTACATAGGAAACAAAATTCTCCTATGAATAGAGATAAAGTAATCAGATATAATGATTCAAATATGAACAACCATATTAAGATTAGTATTTGAATGGTTCACCACACAATAACAGTAGCATTTCCATGGAATGGTTTGGATGTAGTCCATTACCACCCATGCACTAGAAAATAATCCTTATGGTGGTTGTAAAAATCATGGAAAACCCTTTCACATATGAAGAACTAATAATCATTTATACTTAATGTTCTCTATGAAGAGATAAATGATATAAAATTGTTTTGTAACAATTATAAAATTATTCACTAATATCATTTGATACATATTCATTATGCATCTTGAACATTCATCACACTTTCATATCATGCACATTGTTATTCCTCTTATTGTTCATGCTGTGAAGAGGGAAAAATTTTTTTTTTAAACTATTCTATGAAAAAATCCATCGGATCAGTTCTTTATCATCCATACTATGTCATATAAAACATGGAATGATTCCTGATTCATCTATTAACTACTGTAACATGTTCTTCTAATCACATAGATGACCTATTTTTGTAATCACCTCTACCCATTGATCCAATGATATTAAATGATGTGAATTTTTTTTCCATATCCAATTGATTGATGCCTCTTTATAAAATTCATCAAATCCCATCCATACCTCTTTATAACCTATCATGGATACCAAAAAATACAGAGCATCATTTCACAGCTACCCCTTCATGTATGAAGTGTTTCCATATAAATGTTAGGTGTAACACAATCATCAAATTCAAATATCCCACTCATACATTAAATGTCATTCTAAAAAGTTTCAAATGTTTATCTTCCTTCAATCTTACAAAATTATAGGTGTAAATGTTTCATTGGAAACCATACATTTCAATTTACCTGAATTAACGTCATCAATCTTACATGAATCATTGTGAGAATCATGATTCTTCATCCAGGATTTCTGAAAAGTTGAATGACTATACTAACATTTTCACAAAAATTAATTTATTAAAACATGATAAATAATATTAATCCTTTCATTCGTTACAATATCCAAACTCCTCTTCAGTTTAGAGAAACTCTATTTGTTGTTCCCTCAAAACATAATATGAAAATATTGTAAGCATTAATAAGAATCATCCTTTATTTGATGAATTTATTCATAAAACATCAATTTTTCCTTCATTAGGAAACCTCCATATGATGATCATAAATCAAAACTACCTCTATAAATAATTTTACAATGTATTCATTCCATTGACTAATATTCCAATGTTTTATTATGTTATAACATCTTTGATTCACAACATACTTTTTTACAATTCAATTTGAATGAATTATTATATAATAAAAAACTCTTCTATCAAATAAAAATAAAAATTTACATTTTTTGAACTCCCAACATTTTTTATTAACCATAATTAAAAATTATTTATTTATTGGTATATATAAGATGACTTAAAAAATTTCGATTGACAAAATATCTTCCAATTATAAATCCCAGTGACCTTTTTTTGAATCATCTTCAAAATTAATCAGATACAAAGTTTACATATATTTATATCTGATAAAAATTTACATCATTTTAGCTTCTAAATAGAATAACCCTTTAACGTTGAATCATTATTCATTATTATTTTAATTCATGGAAATTACTATAGAAGTATATTTGTCTACTATTATCAATCATCTTTAATTAGTAATACTTCATGGAATGAACATTTCACAAAGACATATCAACCCCTTTTTATAATCAGTCACCTACCATGATACCTTATATTATTCATGTCATTCGGTTATTTAAATAGCTATAAAGCATCACATGATTTTATTTATATAACATCTATTTCTGAAGGAACATTTGATAATTTTTTTTAAAAAATTGTGATGTACTCCCTCTAAAAACATAGGCAATCTATCCCATATATAGGATATTATTTTCTCTACATACCCATAGAATTTTATATAATTCACACAAAAAACATTGTTACATGAAAATTGAAACACATTAACTTCATTTCATGAACTCATCCCATCAACATCAAGCTATTGGACTTCTTTCTATGTATTTGTATGGAAGAAAACAATGATATGTGATTTGTGTTATCAACAATTTAATGTGATTTATGTTGAATAACAAAACACAACACTCAAAAAATATATCTACATTCATAACCAGTTTCTTATTATGATGTTAACACCTTAAAACATATTTCTCCAAATATTATGCACGGGTTTATGATGAATATCCTTTACAAGAAAAACAATGATGCATGATATCTTTATATGGAAGTCATTTAAAAGAATGATACATTATAAGATCAAAATATTTGAGGTCTATGATTCCATATTCCCCATTATCCTTGGGTATTAATGGGTGACACAATTAAGGGAAGAAAAACGAAAACTAGAGAGATAGTTTCCTGTTTTGATGGTTGAGAGATCATGTCCTATTTGTGTAAACATATAATTCCTGCATGATTGAAATAGTCCATGAATAGGATGCATGAAGAGAATTACCAAAATCAAATAGAAAACAATCAAAAATATACACATGAATATTATAATATACGAATCATGTGAAGTGATCATGTGATGAACCAGGCATGTATGGTATTGGCTATATCAAATTTAATGTGGATCTATGTGCTATCATGGAATGCCTAAAACATTACATTAAATGGCTACACTTAGTTTTAGGGAAATTGGAATATTATATCTATGTATTCATGAAACCATAACACCATTCACCAACTTGGAAGAACATCACACAACCCATGGAGATGAACCAAAAAATTCATGGTTTATGCTCCCCATTTTTTTGTGGTATTTGTGATGTATTCTAGCACAATATTGAATGATATAATACAATATTGTGTTGGAACAATATCACATGTTGAGTGGAATACGATAATGGTCGCTAAAGTCTAACTAGATATAAAGATTTCATGGAAAATAAAATTTCAATTATTCTAATGAAATGATCGATGCAGATTTACCTATAGTGAAGGCACTGCAAATCTACCTTTCATAAATAAAAAATTTCATCCATAATGTACATGTTGATGCTAGAACAAGATAATGCTAGGTTTGTAGGGGAATCATCCAATAAACACAATGAATGAAAAAAAATCAACTAGAGAAGACTAATTTGAGGGATTTGAGGAACTAATGAGGCCATGAACATGAACAGTGAATAAATAAGAGTATTAAATTAAATATTATGGAGACATCAATTAAAATGGAGGGGAACATTACATTTAATTTTTTGTGGAAAGTACATGAAAAATACATTAAATATTGGGGATGTCAGAAACAACATTTTAAATGGGCATATAGGGAAAAGACATGGAATAGAGGTATGTTGAAAATTTGAAACTTGGATGATTTCTATGATTCTTTTGACATGGGGAGGAATTTCATATTTATAGCAAATTGTCATGATGGGAAGTTACAGACTTTGGTGTGATGATGATGATGTATATATAATGAAATCACATATTTTAATCTTTTTCGGGGTTATATATTATGATATTTATTATCAATGGAATAGAGGATGTACCACAATCATAATGAAGGATGGTTTATTAGAAAATTAGAGCTAACAAGTTGCATTGAATAAAAAAATATTTATTATTATTTCCAAAATAAAATATTTTTTCTCTCCTATATCCTCATAAGAGAAAAGAAGATGTGAAGGTTTATTTCCATCATATCATAAGGAGTATATTAAGGAGGGAAAATGAAAATTTTGGGTGTTTAAACCCCCATGTTTAGGAGGACCATGTATGAACATTAGCGAGTTTGATTAGATTTGTTTTAATTTAGATTTTACCATTTTATCTAAATTTTACAATACTATGATGTTTTGATATATTTTCTAGAGTATGTGGATTCTCCCATTTTCATATCAACTATATTCCATATTAGATGGTGTTTGGTCTAATAATTTTCAATGAACCCTAGTTTGTGATTGGACTAACCCACATGAGAGAGTGGTTCTGGTTGAGGAGACTTTGTAAAACATATTTTTATTCTATCCTCTCTCATACAATAATCTCATAATTTTGTATTATTAAGTGACTTAACATTGAATTGATTCATTATAGATTCTTGGATAAAATAATTTTTTTTAATAATTAATGAACAATAATGAAACAAAGGGGATTAATATGTGAATAATAGAATGAATTATCCTTTACATTAATGTAGAATACAACATGGAAATTGGTTCCACTCACATCGTATTTTTTTCTTCCTTTAGTTTACTTCTCAATTTTATGTTTATTCAATTGTTTTATTTCATTACATTATGTGACAGGATCTGATATGTCCATTAAAACATAGTTTTAGTCACATTATGTCTTTTTGAATTTCATTTCCTTGTAATTCTGACCTTATTTCTCACATACATATAAAAAAATAGTTTTAAAATTTTTTGTTCATTTGTAATATTATTTCTAAACTAACCATCCACTATATTTAAAGACACCAACTATTTCTATCATTATTTCGATAGGGAAAATACATCAAACAAAGGTATGTTGAAAATGTGAAAAATGGGTGTTTTATATATTTCTTTTGACAGGGTGGAGGCATTGCATATTTATTTAAAATTTTCATGATTGGAATATACACACTTTGGTGTGATTATGATGATGTATATTTAATAAAATTAATTATTATATTATTTTTGGGAGTTATATATTTTGATATTTATATTCAATGGAATAGAGGAGGTACCATAGGAATAATGAAGGATGATATTTCTAGGAAATTGGAGTTACCATACTGCAGTGTAGAAAACAATGTTGCTTTGAGGAATATTTCCAAAATAAAATATTTTATCTCTCCTATTTCCTCATAAGATATAAGAAGATGTGAATGGAGATTTTCATCCGATCATAAGGAATATATTAAGGAGGATAACATGACAATGAGGGGTGATCTCTACCCTATTGGGAGGAGGACCATGTATAAAATGGCCCATACTTTACAAACATGGTTAATACTTAAAAATTGAATCATACTTATAACAACATATAACAAAACCATGAAAGGAATGTATAGTTATAGTGTCTTTAGAAACTGGGAAACATAAACAACTGGTTCATAAAGCATCTACACTATCTACCATTTATTTCATCATATCTATAGTCTCTTTTGGAATATCTTACTTAATAACCTTCTTCCAGACCTGGGGAAAGAAAACATAAAAAATGGTGAGCTCAAATGATCAGTAAGGGTAAACAAACGAAATATCAATCACATTATATTCATAAAAACATAACATTTTTGAAATATTACCCTAAAAAAGAGATCATAATTTCATAACATGGGATAAATCATGGTAGTGAAATATAATCACAATAATAATAACTTAAAACATTAATCTTTGTGGAATAAACCCATAATCATAGAGAATCATTTCTTATTATTCAAGACTCAATTCCAAGACTATATTAGTGGACAATGTCCATTTCTGAACCGAGTTCATTCCTCGTTTCAGTCCTGTTTCACTGAACCAGTTTAACCTGCCGTTCCAGCCATGTCTATCTCATGAGATATAAAAACTTTACCCAATGCATTGGAGGGAGATATAGGTCCCACCCATCTCATAATGATACCATTCTTATGTGTGCCACAAAATCATAAATCATACATCATTGCATAACCCATGTAATAAAAATGGGATTCTTAAACATTGCGACATCATAAAACAATTCATATAAAATAAAGGAATTAATAAAAATAATTCCATCACAACATAATCAAATATATGTAATAATAGGGGTAGAAACAGAGCCCTATATTATTTTAGATGAAAAATAATTTTGATAAAACCCTTGAACTCCATTCTTGAGGAAAATATCCTTTCTACTTCAAAAACATTTTTCCATTCTTATCATGTCATACAATTTTAAACTAAAACAAGTTGATTAAAAAGAAACATGAAAACTTTTAAAGGAAGCTTCTTGGAAATAATGTTTCAAAAATCCATTCATGTCGTATAAGTTAGAAAAACATTCTTCTCGTACTTTTGTCGGAAAAGTCAAAAAGTACCTCGTACGAAAAATGACAAAAGATTCCTTTCATATCTTTTACTAAAAACTCACCTAAGGGTAATATTGGATATAAATAATTGTAGAAGGATATAAATATTACATATTGAGTAAACATGGATGTGGATGATAAATATTCCCTAGTAAATTATGAAGTATAAACAATCTCGGATAAAAATGAGATTGCGAGATTTTCCCTTACCTTAGGTCCAATTTGCTTCATTTGTGTCTGAACCTCATGTATAATGATTTAAATAATTTCATTGACTTATTCCGGAATCATAATCATTGTAATTATATCATATATGGTTATATTCTTAGCTTCTTATTAGTAATATTTCATTGTTACTTGTTATTCGGGTGTTTATTATTTTTTGATCTTATGCGTGTTTTGTCAAATAAATTCTTATTATTATTTTAGGTTATAGATACCTCATTTCTAGAATGGTATTAGTGTAATATATATCATATTTATTCATTAAATTCATTTATATAATCATTATGCAATGAAGTTCATGTACAATGAGTCACATCACATCGTGGAGACGGTAGGCCGTACGTACGCACGAGTGATGATATCATTTCCATGATCGTGGAATTGTATTGGAGTGTATGTATACTATTTCAGAATCAATATCACTTTACAATAATCATATATAGTTATTATTTACACCGTTATAACCTTCCATGTAAGGTGGTTGTGGAAAATAGATTACACCATGGCGTGGAGATGGTATTCCGTACGTACGCACACGCGGTGATTTTTTTTCCATAGGATGGATAGATGGTGAAATAGGGTTGTTTAATACTTATAATAACATGTAAGTATATGATTTATACTTATGTTATTACTTCATGATGAAAAAACTAAAGCAGAATAAATGGGAGAATAAATAAAGTTGAAAGAATCGGTAACGGACATTACCTCTTCTTTGAAGCGCTTCTTTGAGACCTCCTTTTAGAGAACTAAAATTTGTCATTGAAGAACACCAGGACCTCTAGGATGTTTCAAGGGAAGTGGAGAGGAGAAATTGTTAGGGGTTGGCCGAGCTTGAAGGCTCAAAGTTGTGTGAGGAAGAGAGGGAGGAGGTGCCCTTTTATAAGGGAGGAGAGGGGCACCATTGGAAAAACTAAAAATATTATTTTATTATAAAGCCATATTCGGTTTTAAATAGCTCCAAATTGATTTATTTCGATGCTAAGGTTGGTATGGGTAGAAATACTCTCATCCATTAGAATTTTTACAAGTTTTGTTTACTATTTTAACCTTATCATTTAGATTTAACTTTAAGTTAAATAATTTTACATTCACCATGTCTTTTTGTGTTCTTACACTATAAGGTTAATAAACTTACTATAACAAGCCAAACGAACCCCAAGTTGTTTATTATTAATATATATATCCTTATCTAAGTCATTTTTCAGAACCTTAAATTTTTTGGAATAAAATAACAATTAATAATATTATATTTTGTTTTAAAAACTATTTTATGTCAATTTTGACAGTATTTAGTAATTGATTTTTGTGAAAATCATAACAGAATGATTAGTTAGAAAAAAGTTAATTAAATCAATAATTACATGTCATATTAACATATAAAATTATTGTAATTCATAAAAAGTCTGAAATTACTTTTATTTGGGTATTTATAACATCAATTATGTCAATATTTCATTAATAAGATAATTACTACATCATCATTGTGTCATAAATAAATTAAATTATTTAACATATAAAAATTACAAATAAAATATCATTATGTAGGAAATATTTATGGATTTATAATGAATATTAATAGTCTAATTTATCTTATTTATAACCCTATATTAAAAATGATTTACTTATTAAACTTTGATTTTTACTATTTTAACCCTTCTTTAAATAAATTAATAATAAATGTCCTAATCTAATCAAAATGGGCCTAAATGGTCATATTTTATTCCTAAGGTTGTTTTTGGTCGAATTACACTTACAAAATAGAATTAGCACATGTGTTAGGGTAATAATATTATTATTTTTACCCTTAATTATCCTATTTACTTTTAACCGTGGTAAATAAAAGTAAAACGTTACTATTAACCAAAAAGTATTTTCATCTCATTGAAACACATTTTATTTACTGACATCAACCGTGTCTCTCAGATTTCTGAAATTCCACTCACAGAAGCGGTAGAATTAAGTGTTATTTAAATTTGTAAATTCTCCTAGGTGGGTAAAAGACGGTCAAAAGTTCAATAAAATTTTTATATATCTAAAATTATTATAAAATTACTCCAATGAATTGCATTGAACTTATATAGGTATTATGTATCAATTTTGACCTAAAATAAATTTAAATAAAATAAATAATTATTTAAATAAAAAGTTAGTTTTTAAATAGTAACCCAGTGTTTTCACTATTCATCAAAAATTGAAAGTTTTCAGAAAAATACCAAAACTTCACCCTAAGCTAATTTCGTTATTCCAAATCTAAAAATGAAGTCCATTTTGAAAAATAAAATTTCAAAAATTTCAAAAAGTGGTTATTACTATTCATAACGGCTAGTTTTAATAATAATTTAGTAGCATATCGTTCTTTAGTGAAACTCAGTATTGCGTACGACGCAAGCTATCAAGGAAGGACGTGATTGCGTGTAAAGAAAGCCAAGATAGTGTTGTGTGTAGTGATAGATTCCTTTGATGATGTATATAACATAAAAACAAAATATTTCTTATAAAAGTTTCGGGTGTTACATTCTACCCCCCTTAAAAAGAGTTTCCCCCTCGAAATTCATCAATTTGTAACAAACAGATGAGGATACCTCTCCCTCATCATATCCTAAAGCTCCCATGTAGCTTCTTCTAATTGGTGGTTCCTCCATAAAACCTTCACCAAGCATTTGGTCTTGTTCCGTTGGACTTTTTCACTACGATCAAGAATCTCTATCATCTGTTCTTCATAAGAAAGATCTTGTTCCAGCGGTACAACTTCTGAACTGAGTACATGTGAAGGATCAGGTATGTACTTTCTCATGAGAGATACATGGACCACATCGTGAACTTGAGAGAGATTTGGTGGAAGTGCCAATCGGTTAGCTACCTTCCCAACACGATCCAGTATTTCGAAAGGACCGATATACCTAGGGCTCATAATTCCCTTCTTTCCAAATCACATTACTCTCTTCCAAGGAGATATTCGTAAGAACACTTTATCACCCACTTCAAACTCTATTTCTTTTCTTCGGTTGTCGGCATAACTTTTGTGTTGACTCTGAGTTGCTCTTATGTGTTGTTGAATAGATCTAACCTTTTCTGACATCTCATCAACAAGATCAGGTCTTAATATATTTATTTCCCCAACTTCATCCCAGCAAGTTGGAGTCCTGTATTTTTTTCCGTAGAGAGATTTATAGGGAGCCATCTGAATACTGCAGTGAAATCTATTATTATAAGAAAATTACACCAAAGGTAGGTGTTGATCCCAACCCCCTTTGAAATCCATAGAGCAAGCTCTCAACATATCTTCTAGAGTTTGAATCGTCCTCTCAGACTGACCGTCTGTCTGAGGATGATAAGCAGTGCTGAAACTCAACTCTGTATCCAGAGTATGCTGAAGACTTCGCCAGAACTTTGAGGTAAACCTCAGATCCCGATCTGATATAATATAATGTGGTACTCAATGAAATCTTACCACTTTCTTTACATATATCCTGGAAAGCTGGTCCAGAGAGAAATCATCTTTAACAGCAATGAAGTGTGCAGACATTGTAAGACGATCAACTATGACCCAGATAGCATCATTTCCTTTGGATGTTTTAGGATGTCCTGTGACAAAGTCCATAGTGATGTTTTCCCATTTCCATTAGGGTATGGTTAATGGTTGTAACATCTCCTTAGACTTCTGTCTCTTAGCATTAACTTGATGACAAACCAAGCATCGAGATACATATTCTGCAACATCTCTTTTCATGCCATCCCACCAGAAGTACTCTTTCAGGTCCCTATACATCTTCGTGCTTCCAGGATGAATAGAGAATGAATAACTATGAGCCTCATCCAGCAGCTCCTTCTTTAATTTGGGGATGGGAGGAACACAAACCCAATTCTTGAACTTTATTATCCCATCATAATCAATGTTGAATTCATGAACATTTCTCACCTTCTTTTGTAATTCTACATCTTCTTTCTGTGCCTCATTAATCATAACATGTATAGATGGTTGAACATTGATTTGATAAAGACACGATTTTGCCCTTTCATTATAATTCCAAGATCCATCCTTTGTAAATCCATAATTATTGGATCTTTTGTGATCCTCATCATGGATAAGCTACCATGGTCTTGTCGACATAATGCATATGCCACCTTGTTTGCTTTCCCAGGGTGGTAATGAATTGAGCAGTCGTAATCCTTAATCATCTCCAACCATCTTCTTGGGCGCATATTCAGCTCCTTTTGTGTGAAAATATACTTTAAACTTTTATGATCAGTATAAATGTCACACCTTTCTCCATAAAGATAATGCCGCCAAATCTCTAATGCCAATATTACCGCAGCTAACTCCAAATCATGAGTTGGGTAATTTTGCTCATGTATTTTCAATTGTCGTGAGGCATAAGCTATCAACATATCATTTTTCCTAAGAACACACCCCAATCCCTTCTTGGATGCATCACTGTAGATCACAAACCTTTCTCCACTACAAGGCAATGTGAGCACAGGTGCACTGGATAACCTTCTTTTCAAATCCATGAAATTATCTTCACATTCCTCCGTCCAAACAAACTTAACTCCTTTCCGAGTCAACTTGGTGAGTGGATTAGATAATCGTGAAATATCATTCTCAAAACGTCGATAATATCCAGCAGAACCAAGAAAACTTCAGATCTCAGTTACTGTTGTTGGTCTCGACCATCATTCGATAACCTCTATTTTTGCTGGATCCATAGATATCCCCTCTTTTGAGATTACGTGACCCAAAAATGAAACTTTTTGAAGCCAAAATTCACACTTGGTAAATTTGGCATAAAGCATCTCCTTTCTCAAGGTCTTCAATATAATTCTCAAGTGATCTTCATGTTCTTCCTTGCACTTTGAATATACAAGAATATCATCTATAAAGACTACCACAAACCGATCAAGATATTCTCTAAAGACTCTATTCATTAGATCCATGAATATTGCAGGGGCATTTGTAAGACCAAATGGAATCACAATAAATTCATAGTTTCCATACCTTGTATGGAAAGCCGTCTTTGGTATATCCTCCCTTTTGACCCTTAATTGATGATACCCTGAATGAAGATCAATCTTGGATAAGTATTGAGCTCTGTGTAGTTGGTCAAATAAGTCATCAATGCGTACGAGAGGATATTTGTTCTTGATAATGATCTTGTTAAGTTCTCGATAACCATTGCAGAGTCTCATTGATCCATCTTTTCTTCTTAAAAAACAGAACATGTGCTCCCCAAGGTGATGCACTAGGGCGTATGAACCCCTTATCATGATTCTCTTGGATTTAGTTCTTCAATTCCTGCAACTCAATTGGGGCCATTCTTTAAGGTGTTGTTGAAATAGGAAAAGCACCAGGTATGAGTTCTATTGAAAACTCTACTTCACGATTTGGTGGAAGACCCATAAGCTCCTCTAGAAAGGCATTATCGAACTCTCGTACAATGGGAATATTCTTAATCGTGATTTTCTCACCAGCCATTTGAGATAAATAACCTTCATTTAGTGGAATCAAGACCCATAAAATGGAAGAAATTTCCACTGGAAGGTTATGTTCATCCTTGCATCGATAGACGATCAAAGATTGTTCTGGAATATGAAATGTGACTTTACTTATTTGGAAATTGATATGAGCTCCATATAGAGAAAGACAATACATGCCAAGAATCACATCAAATTACACTATAGGAAGGATCACAATATTTTCAAGAAGAATTGTCCCAAAAACTTCAATCGGAGAAGAATTATAAACTTTTGATGCGACTGTTGTGCCATTAGGGGTTGTCACAACTAACTCAACATCTAATTGTTGAGGTAATACTGTGATACCCTTAGAAAATTTTTTAGAAATAAAGGAGTGGGTGGATCCAGAATCAAATAAAACATTTCCTACTTTAGAGTGGATGGTAAGTGTACATTTTACCACATCGTTATCGTACTCCACATCGCTGATAGAAATTTCATGTGACTTTCCTTTGTCTTTAGACTTAAGAGTTTGTTGACGTCGACCATCATCATCAACCCTTGGATTTGGGCATTGATTGGAATAATGCCCCATCTCCTTGCACTTGTAACATTGAAGTGTTGGAGGTGCACTCTGTGTAGCCTTTTCATTGTTCGCATCACTAGACATCTTCTTCCCATCATTGCGGCATTCAAATGCCCGATGACCTTCCTTTCCACATTTGAAACATTTACTTGTCCCTTTAATACAACTCCCTCCATGTTTCATTCCACACTTTGAGCATAAGGGAAAACTCATCTTCTTTTCAGTGTGCTCTTTAGATTTTCCTTTGAATTCCATTTTCCTCTTCTTATCAAACCCATATGACTGATGGGTTACTCCAATCTCCATATCAACTTTGAGAGCACATCGAACGATTTCCTTGTAGCTATTGAAGTCCCTTATAGCTAATGCCCTTAGAAGACTTCGTTTTAAGACACTAAAGAATTGATAGATCTTACTCTCAGGTTGGATAATAATACCGAAAGCATACCTTGCAAGTCTTGTAAAATTTTCTTTGTAGGTACCAACAGATTCATCATCCTTTTGCTTTAGTTCAGGAAACTCTTCTCCATCTTTGTTCGAAGAATACAGGGGAAGTACTTATTGAAAAAAAAATCATGAACTCGTCCCATTCCATGGACTCAATTTCATCTCTTTTCCTCGTATTCTTGATAAGATTCCACCATTGATCTACATCACATTCCAAATGATACACCGCTAAGATGAATTTATCATGTTCAGAACATTGAAGAGCTGAAAATATCTTTTCAGTAGTACTAATCCATTGTTCAGAAACTAATGGATCAGTAGACCCACTGAATGAAGGTGGACACTGCCTTATGAAGGATTCCACAAAATTTTTCTCCTTCATTTCCTCGTTTGGAAGTCCTTCATGATTAATAGCTTGATAAAGT
Organism: Viscum album; assembly: GCA_963277665.1. Classification (NCBI taxonomy): domain Eukaryota; kingdom Viridiplantae; phylum Streptophyta; class Magnoliopsida; order Santalales; family Viscaceae; genus Viscum; species Viscum album. The sequence goes on along the minus strand of OY728121.1, from coordinate 1,066,943,920 downwards.
TGTGTGAGAATGGCTACAAGATTTTTCATTCCAGCTCCCATAATGTTTGGTTTCTCAGGGGGACAATCATTGCATTGCCCATCACATACCACATTAACATGGTTCCTTCGGGTTCTATCCATTTACTAAAACCAAGAAGAATAGTGTGAGAAACACTAATTATAAAAGGAAAACCACATAATCAAGAATAAAATTTCACACTTAAGGTCTTATCCTAGGTTATTCATGGCCTTTTCTAAAACACTACGATTGTGTTCTATGCTTAGACTTATCCATAGGATTCTTACTAAGGCTTTCACATCCTAGTTTCCAATGTTTGACTATACCTTTCCTATGATACAAACTATAACAGTCTGGAATTACATCTAGTGGACTATAATTGATACCTTTCCGGGCACTCCATTGGTGGATACACCCCCTGGGTGGGACACACCACCATCTCCAGTGGCGGCCATTTCCTCATGAAGCCCTTGGGCGGAGAGCCATGCTTCGTCCAACACTCACATGTGACAGTTCTCAAGGATCAGATACATTCCTACCTCCTTTGCCTCTGATACCAACTATAACGACCCATATATTACATACATGGTTAATAATTCAAAATTGAAGCATACTTATTACAACATATAACAAAACCATGAAAGGACCATATAAGTATATTGTCTTTAGAAACTGGGAAACATAAAAAACTGGTTCATAAAGCGTCTATACTATCCCCCATTTATTTCATCATATATATAGTCCCTTTTGGAATATCTCACTTATAACCTTCGTGCTGACTTGGGGAAATAAAACATACAAAAAGGTGAGCTCAAATGATCAGTAAGGTTAAAAAAAAGAAATACCAATCACATCATATTTATAAGAACAAAACATTTTAGAAATATTACCCTGCAAAAAAGATCATAATTTCATAACATGGGATAAATCCTGGTAGTGAAATGTAATCACAATAACCATAAATTAAAACATGAAGCATTGTGGTATACACACATAATCATATAGAATCATTTCTTATTATTCAATACTCATTGCCAAGACTATCTTAGTGGACAAAGTCCATTTCTGAACCGAGTTCATTCCTCATTTCAGTCCTGTTTCACTGAACTGGTTTAACCTACTGTTCCAGCCATGTCTATCTCATGAGATATAAAATCTTTACCCAATGCATTGTAGGGAGGTATAGGTCTCACCCATCTCATAATGATACCATTATTATGTGTTCCACAAAATCATAAATCATACATCATTGCATAACCCATGTAATAAAAATGGGATTCTTAAACATCGTGACATCATAAAACAATTCATATAAGATAAACAAATTCATAAAAATAATTCCATCACAACATAATCAAATCAATGTAATAATAGGGATAGAAACAGAACCCTATATTATCTTAGATGGAAAATAATTTTGATAAAACCCTTGAACTCCATTCTTGAGGAAAATATCCTTTCAACTTCAAAAACATTTTTCCTTTCTTAGCATGTCATACAATTTTAAACTAAAATAAGTTGATTAACAATAAACTTGAAAACTTGTAAAGAATGCTTCTTGTAAATAATGTTTTAGAAATCCATTCATGCCATATAAGTTTAAAAAAACATGCTTCTCGTACTTTTGTCGGAAAAGTCCAAATGTACCTTGTACGAAAAAACGACAAAAGATTCCTTTCATATCTTTTACTAAAAACTCACCGAAGGGGAAAATTTGATATAAAAAATTTTAGAAGGATATAAATATTACATATTGAGGAAACATGGATGTGGATGATAAATATTCCCCATTAAATTCTGAAGTATAAACAATCTCGGATAAAAATGAGATTGTGAGATTTTCCCTTACCATAGGTCCGATTTTCTTCGTATGTGTCCGAACATCCTGTATGATGATTTAAATAATGTCATTTACTTATTCCAGAATCATACTCATTGTTATGATATCATATATGGTCATATTCTTAGCTTCTTATTAGTAATATTTCATTGTTACTTATTATTCGGGTGTTTATTGCTTTTTGTTCTTATGGGTGTTTTGTCGAATAAATTCTTATTCTTCTTTTAGGTTATAGATACCTCATTTCCAGAATGGTATTAGTGTAATATATATCATATTTATTCATTCAATTCATTTATATAATCATTATTCAATGAAGATCATGTAGAACGAGTCGCATCACATCGTGGAGACGGTAGGCCGTACGTACGCACGAGCGATGATCTCGTTCCCATGATCGTAAAATTGTATTTGAGTGTATGTATACTATTTAAGAATAAATATCACTTTACAATAATCATATATACTTATTATTTACATCATTATACCCATCCAAGTAGGGTGGTGGTGGAAAATAGATTACACCACGGCGTGGAGACGGTATTCTATATGTACGCACGCGCGGTGATTTTTTTTCCGTAGGATGGATAGATGGTGAAATAGGGTTGTTTAATACTTATAATAACATATCAGTATATGAGTGATACTGATGTTATTACTTCATAATGAAACAACTAAAGAAGAATAAATGGAAGAAGAAATAAAGTTGAAAGAATCGGTAACAGACATTACCTCTTCTTTGAAGCGCTTCTTTGAGACCTCCTTTTAGGGCACTAAAATTGGTCATTGAAGAATACCAGGACCTCTAGGATGCTTCTACGGAAGTGGAGAGGTGAAATTTGAAGGGGTTGTCCGAGCATGAATACTCAATGTGGTGTGAGGAAGAGATGGAGGAGGTTCCCTTTTATAATGGAGGAGAGGGGCACCTTTGAAAAAACTAAAAATATTTTTTTATTATAAAGTCATATTCAGGTTTTAATAGCTCCAAATTGATTTATTTCGGAGCTAAGGTGGGGATGGGTCTAAATCCTATCATACAATATAATTTAGACAAGTTTAGGTTTCTATTTCATCCTTATCATTTATATTTATCATTAAGTTAGATAATTTAACTTTTACCGTGTCTTCCTGTTTTCTTACACTATAAGGTTAATAAAATTACTATAAAAACCAAAAGAACCCCAAGTTGTTTATTATTAAAATATATAACCTTATCTAAGTTATTATTCTGAACCATAGATTTTTAGAAATAAAATAATAATTAATAATATAATATTTGTTTTAAAAACTATTTTAGGTCAATTTTGACACTATTTGGTAATTGATTTATTTTTAAAATCATAACAGAATGATTAGTTCAAAAAAAGTTAATTAAATCAATAATAACATGTAATATGAATCTAGAAAATTAGTGGAAATCATAAAAAGACTCAAATTACATTTATTTGGGTATTTATAACATCAATTAAGTCAATATTTCATTAATAATATAATTACTGCATCATCATTGTGTCATAAATAAATTAACTTATTTAAAGTTTAAAAATTACAAATAAAATACAATTATGTAGTAAATATTTTTACCCTTCTAATTAATATTTATAGTCGAATTTATCTTATGGATAACCCTATATTAAAAATTATTTACTTATTAAACTTTGATTTTAACTATTTTAACCCTTATTTAAATAAATTTATAATAAATGTCCTAATCTAATCCATGTGGGCCTAAATGGTCATATTTTATTCCTAAGGTTGTTTTTGGTCGAATTAAACTTATCTAATAGAATCAGGACATGTGTTAGGGTAATAATAATATCATTTTAACACTTAATTACCCTATTTACTTTTAACCTTGGTAAATAAAAGTAAAAAGTTACTATTCACCAAAAATTATTTTCATCTCATTGAACCACATTTTACTTACTGAAATCAACCGTGTCTCTTGTATTTTTAAAATTTCACTCACATAAGTGGTAAAGTTATGTTTTATGTAAATTTCCAAATTCTCCTAGGAGGTGGGTAAAAGACGGTCAAAAGTTCAATATAATATTCATATATCAAAAATTATTATAACATTACTCCAATGAATTACATAGAACTTATATAGGTATTATTTATAAATTTTTACCTAAAATAAATTTAAATAAAATAAATAATTATTTAAATAAAAAGTCAATTTTAAATAGTAACCCAGTGTTTTCACTATTCATCAAAAATTAAAAGTTTTCAGAAAAATGCCAAAACATCACCCTAGGATAATTTCGATATTTTGAATCCAAAAATGAAGTCCATTTTGAAAAATAAAATTTACAAAATTTCAAAAAGTGGTTATTACTATTCATAATGGCTTGTTTCAATAATATTTTAATAGCATATCGTTGTTTAGTGAAACTCGGTATTGCGTACGACGCAAGCTATCGAGGAATTCCGCGATTGCGTGTGAAGCAAGCAAAGATAGTGTTGTGTGTAGTGATAGATTCCTTTGATGATGTATATAACATAAAATAAAATATTTCTTATAAAAGTCGTGGGTGTTACAATGTATGAACATTAGGCAGTTTGATTAGAAAGGTTTAATTTTGGATTTTTCTGTTTTGTATATCTTCTAAAATATTATTATGTTTTGATATATTTTATAGTGTATTTGTATTCTACCTTTTTCATATCTACTGTATTCCATATCAGATGGTGTGTGGTTTACTCATTTTCAGAGATCTCGTGTTGATGATTGGACGAACCAACAAGAGAGAGTGGTTTTGGTGAAGAGGCTTTGTACCGCATGTTTTTAATCTATCCTCTCTGATACAATAATATCATAATTTTCCTTTATTTGGTGACATAACATTGAATTGATTCATTATATATTATTAGATAATATAAATATTTTTAATAATTAATTAACAATAATGAAACAATGTTGATTAATATGTGAATAATATATTGAATTATCATTTACATTAATGTAGAATTAAACATGCGAATTGGTTCCCCTCCCATCATATTTTATGTATTCCTATAGTTTACTTCTCAATATTATGTTTAGTGAATTATTTTATTTAATTAAATTGCATATCATGATCCTAATAAGTCCACGAAAACATAGTGTTTGGTCAAAAATTGTCCTTAAGAATCTCATTTCCCTGTGGTTCTGACCTCTTTTCTCACATACATATAAAAAAAATAAATTTGTTTTAACATGTTGTGTTCTTTTTTAATATAATTTATAAATTAACAAATCCACTTGAATTAGATACCCCAACTTGTCCTATCAGGATTTTGATGTCATTTCCAGGGAACAACATACCATGGATAACGACTCGAGATAGATTCACTAGGGGTTGTATACAATTCTATTTTTGATGTTCATTTATTTATTTTGGATTAGCTATTTATTTTTAAATTTTAATTTTATTTTATTTTACCTACATAGTATATTGTGGAATTGTTCCTAATAGAATATCATCAACATAAATACTATTCTACACCATCAGTGGATTACACATGACACCCTTAGGAATTTACATCCTATGAAGCACTATATTGTGATTGTTGTTCAAAACATGGAATAGGATGGACAATTCATATTTACAAAAATTAGATGACCCTCAGAACCAATAGTGGAACTCCACAAATCATTAGTCCTATAGAGGATCTCTCATGTACTAAAATGTAAATGTTGGATACTAAGATGAGTATTAAAATCGGGATGAACATGATATTCAAGTACTATAATATTTGGATTCAATATACATAAATATGGAATTTCTCACTAAGCCTACATAAATTTTTGATTTGATGATTTATTTATATTAGGAAAATCCAAAAATGAATGATAAAATAACCAATAGAATTACTGAAATATCCATTAACTTAGATTATTGGGTGAGTGATTTTTTTTCATTCTGATTCAAGGAATGAAAAAGAGAATAAGGTGAATGAGTTTTTCTTAGTGATGGTTGTGGGTGAAAATATTAATAAAGATGATTTAGAATGTTGTGTATTTAATGAGTATTCTAGAAAATAGTATCCTATAACTCTAGACGAATAATAAGAAGAACCCTCACTCAACACCCACTCGAAAAATATTTTCTAGAACCTATCGGTCACTAATATTTGTATGAATAATGGAATATGATATATTTATTTTATTAAATGGTTTTCATAAAAGGATAAATTTCTAGATATCTATGTATAATTTGATTTGATGTAGTTCAAAAATAGGAAGCAATGGAGGTATTAAAATTCAGTGAAAAATATGATTTTTTTCAAGGAAGAATATCCTTTAACCCTTGAAGAATAGTATTTGGATGAAAAATAAAAAACCATTAAAATAGTTGAATGGAGATGGATGAAATTTTAGTGGAGGAAGAATATCTTTAGATAAAAAGACACCGTCTTTAAAAAAATTTCAAATTTTTTAATTATAGGTGAAAATGTCTACATAAATTCATCAAGTTACAAAATCAAGGAATAAAAGTGGTAGATGAGTACTTTATGGAATGAAACAATTTCAGAAACGTAGTTTTCCAACACTATAAGAAGTGAAGGGCCATGGAAATCATACATTACACACAATATTCAATGAAAATGAAATGTTGGATGATTTTTTTGATGAATCGTGCAAAATATTTTATGTGTAATTAGAGTCGTCAGATTAATGATTCCCATAATACTCTTTTGGGAATGGGGTTGGATTTTCAATAGGATTGGAAGGAAGTGTTTTGTAAATTTTATTTCATGTTGCAATTGATTTTATTTTGGAATTGGATAAACGTTTTCTACCATTTTGACCAATTTTGAGGATGATTAAATTTTTTATTGATAATTTTTCTTCTTACACTACATCCTTTTCCATACATTAAGGGAACCATTTTACTAATCCCACGGTGGGCCGAATCAAATTTGGAGGCACTAATGAATGGTTTTATTATTTTCTACGGTAGTAATTTTACTCTTTTGAAAAATTATTTTCAATTTAAATAATTTATGTTTTCCATAAAAAAATAAACCATAGATAATTATAAATGACCAAATAATTAAAAAATTTATTACATGATATTGACTAAAAATTTCAATGTAGTTCAATGGAATGAATATGTTTTTCATCATTAAGTTGATTATTTCTAGATTTGGTAATTTTTAGATAGTAAATAAACATCCATTATGTTATAAATATGTATAAGGAATATAAATATTAATGGATAGAAGTTTATTCATTTGGTTATAGTTAATGATAACAAAGTAAATATATTTGAAAAGATAATGATCGAAGAGAATGATTAATTGATTTTTTTTAGAAACATGACATGAGATATGGTGTTTTCTTAGATATATATATATTATATTTATATTTCATTTATATTTATATGTATAAGTGTAAATGTATATATATTATTCATTATGTTTGATTGTGAATTTATATTACCTTGTGTGTATAGGTGTATGTGCGTATATATATTTATAGAATTTTATATTAATATTAGTTTATATTATTTTTAAATCATTAATCATCCATGAAATGTCCTTCCCATTAGATCACCCCATTGTAAAGAAGATACCTACTCCACATGAGGAAGACAATCCACACTATGAGAGAGGAATAATTTTTTTCTAAATAACAGGATTTGTTATATGTATATTTTTTACATTGTATTATAAAACCTATATTTTAAATATATTCAGTTATATAATTTATATATAAGTTTCTTAGTATTTAAAAATTTATTTTGTAATGGTGCAATGTATATAATTTACATATATAAAAAATGATACATTATATGCACAGTTGTGTATATTTATTTATTTTCTAAATAATAACAATTTTATTAGACCAAATAAGATATATATGAATCAAACATGGATGGATGAAAATCATATTGAAAATTAGTAAGAGGATGGCGACAAATAGTTCATCATTTCTTCAAAAGAGTTTTAATACAACTATTATCAAAGCATATTTTGTTGTTTACATTGTTGATATTCATGAAATATTTGTATAAAACATTTGAATGAACATTTAATACATCACATAATAGATCAGAGCTAAAAATGTTAGACTATACATGGGGAAAAATATAATGTAGATACTGATTGAGATGAATTTTCTATTAATGGATCATCTAATATTATAACAATTGTAAATGGAAATGGTGTTCATATTGAATAAATAGAAATGGGAATTGGATATAAGATTAATTGTTTTTCAAATATGTTTATGAAGATAAATAGTTTTGAAAATAAAACATTTTATATTATTTATATTAAATATAAATCATTGTAAAATGAATTATTAATATATAATTTGAAAAATGGTAAATGATGGATTGGGGTCAGCTTTACAGAACTACATGCTACCATGAATGATGTGTTAAAGGATAAAATTGGGATTCTTTTTCAACCGTATGACACTAAATGAATAGTTCAATCAATTTTTTGATCTATGAATGAATAAATTCTTTACTAAATTAATTTATATCATTTAGAAAGGACCATAACATACTTATGAAATCCTAATGTGTGGCATAGATCGATACTAGATGGATTATGCAAGTCCCTCAAATGTTGTATACTACCTTAAAATAACTCTAATGTTTAGAATGATATATACATGTGAGAATATTGAGTGATAGTTTTCATGGCATGAAAATACATTAAATCATGATGTGAAACTATGTAACCAAACAACCTTTCCACAATTGATGTTGATTGATCATTTGTATCCTGGATTTTGAATTGTTCTTGGAAACTTATGTATTGTGCTATCTACAGATGGAGGAAATACATTTGGTGTATAAATTTTTAGTCACTTTACATGGCCGATTATGTTCAAAAATTATTACATCCACCATGATCATTCATGAAATAAAAATACATTATGATTTTTCTACTTGTATAAATTCTAAAATGACATGGTAAGGATATTGATGTTTATTTGGATCCATTTATTGAAGATCTCAAATTGAGGTTGAATTAATATGTTACATTTTATGATGCTTATAAAAGTGTGGAGCTCAGATTGATATCCATGTTGAATGGGATGATCAATGAACTTCCTACTTTTGGAATTTGTTCATGATATAAAATTGAACAAAAATTTTGTTGTCCCATTTATGAAAAAGGATTACACTCAGTTAGGTAGAAATATTCATCAAAGACTACATCTTTAAGAAATCAAAATTTTTTATAGCTGGAATATAACTACAATTCTGGGAGGACATAATTTCATAGGAATACCAAAAATGGTATAACACCATCTCCAATAATTTCTATGTAATAGTTTGAAATGATAAAAGATATTTTCCTTGTTTTTGGTTAACCTTTTTCAAAAATACCTTATGAAATGATTTGGGAAGAAGTGATTTTTTTGGACAGATCATCCTTGAATTGTTTTTATGTAATTAATTTATTTAATTTCATGAACATAGGGGAAACAATTGGATAGTGCTATTGGAACATTACTAAATGACCATGGAAAAACAAAGGATGTAATTAAGGCTAGGATGGATTTGATTGACATGGTGATAATAGAAAAGGTGGATATTGTGAATGGTGAAAGGAGAACATATTTTAATCTTGATGTTTACACTATTTCCATGAATGAGAGACATCAATAATGAAATATTATAAATACGGTAATATTTCCAAAGGGGTATTAATAAAATATCAAGAATATGTTGAAAATGAATGATTTTTTGTTAATGGGACGTGACTGAAAATACTATCATGTTTTGATGAATGATTTACTGAATGTATCATTAAATTTAATTCTATCTATTTTTTTTGACTCACACTAATTTTTTTAAATATCAAAATGTTGTAAAGTTACAGACCTAAAAAATTCACAAACAATGGAAGATAATGTTATGATCATATTGAGTGAATAGACAATGACCATCTAATGTTCATTCCATGATATTATTGTTCACTTGGTTAGAGTTATTTTTCCATGCGGTCCTTTATAATTTCAATTTATTTACCCCCGTTAAATGGTATGTGATGATTACTAAATGGTACATAAAAAAATTAGATATAGTCAAAAGGTTGTATATCTCGGTGATATATTTTTTATGATTATTTTCAATTTCATACCACATGATTATTAGATGTTGATAACATTGGTTTCCTGTAATCTAATCACTAAGTATGCCTTGTGGGTGAATGGATTTATTAATTATATTTTGTAAAAATTACCATTATACACAAAAGTAATTTCACCTTGATTATTTTTTTAAAAGGTTGGGGTTGAAGCCTCAATTTATTATTAAAGAAAATACCTCTTTAGAGGGTAGAGGGAGACCCAATACATAGCCCAAAGGCCCAAGGCCAGGTGGCCTGAATACAAGGCTTGAATGGTCATTTTTTGCCCCAAAGGACCCTATGTGAACATTACTGCTACAGTACCCCACGCAGCTACAATACCTGCTACAGTACCCGCCGCTACTACAGTATCCTACAACTGTTCCTCTACCGCTACAGTGTTGCCGCCGCTACAGTTCCACCGCTACTATAGTGTCAACTATAGTGCCCCCGCTACAGTGCCCTGGTATAGTAACCCGGAAATTCATCCCTGCCCGGATATTAACCAGGGTCTTTTGGATGCCAAGCAGGAGCCTGTACCACTTGGGTACAATAATTTCACCTCGATATTTTGCATAACTATATAGAGGATTATATTTATATAGAAAACCAAAAATTAATTCTTAGGCATTCAAATCGATCAAGGACCAAAAGTTTGTTTTCAAAAATATAATAATATTAATTTATAGGATATTTTTTATACAATATTTTTTGAGTAGTTATTTTAAAATTTGAATTTAATTAATGAATGATGTAGATATATAGTTAGAGAAGAAATTTTACATGTGTTATATCATAATGGTTATGTAATTAATGGTTATACATTCTATGTAGAGAAAGATGATGAACACAATAAGATATAAAATTGTGGAGATACTCTTACAGTGGTAGCAATGCATGAATCTGATACTAAGGATAGGAATTAAATATACACATGTACATCATAATATGGAATCATTGAAAAAATATACAAGTTGGATTACATAACATTTCATGTGACAATTTTCCATTGTCAAGGAGTTTAAAACATAAGGGTATTTAATGTTTATTAATTTTACTTTTTGAAGGTGAATTTCTATATAGAATGGTAAATGGATGAACAATTCATAATGGAATCATAGAAAATTCTAGTTTTTAAGCCTTAGATACATTAAATAGAAATTTTATATTTATTATGTTAGTGACTAAAAAACTGTAGGGTTAGATTAATATTCAATTATGGATGACCCTTTCATTGGTCACTAATAATCATTACATGGTGATCCTATTGTTCAATGTATCTTTTACATCAGAAGGGGCCATAAAAATAGGATTTGGATACTAAATAGGAGATCTAAATCAATAAAACCATTAATTAACAAATGTATATTTTAGTATACATGTATAGGTTTTTTTAATATACAAAACTTTTATACATAATATTATGCCTTCACTAATGAATTTAAATTTTCAGGATTAAATTTCTAAATAATCATACTAAAAATGGAATCTCTAGATGTTGATGTTACCAATGTCGAGGAAAAAAGACACTATCACTTATTAAATTGAGGAATTTTTATATTATCAACAATAATTGGATTAAAATAATTAATTGGTGTTTCTGAAATGTGTTAAAAAAATTTACCACGAAAAGATGAAAAGGTAGAAAATTAGAAATTGGATGGAATCAATGATGAAACCTATTGACCAAATTAGTAAACATTCAACAGTTAAAAAGGGTTCATAACACAAATGAATTTAGAAATAGATATAGATATATGGAAAAAATTCAACATGAATTAATGAAAATAATTTGTTAATAAATTAGGGTAATTATATGATATACATTTTTTATTATAGGAAAATATCATACAATGAAGAATTGATTTAATTTTCATTGTCCCTTATAGAGTATATTTACTTTTGATGATTTCTGTAATTATTTTTTAAATAATGATCTATATAATGTCACATAGAGCCTTTCAAACACTTTTAAGGAAGAAAAATCTCAGTGACGTTAATGTGTTAGTAATTCCCCAGCTACTAGATATATATGGTGACATGATAAAACAGAATGATTGAATTATTTCATTAGTCACTATGAGGGTGAATAATTTAATGTTAATTTTAATTAGTAATATTATTTTTTACATTACTTGTATTATAAAAATTTATTCAAAAAAATTAATTTATGGAGAAAAAAAGGTGTACTAAAATTAAACAAATTGCATGTAAACCATCACATCGTAATCTAAAATGATGATAGGTTAATAATTAAATGAAAAAATGGTATTTATTTTAAATATATAGAAATATTTTTTTGTTCCATGAAACAATAAAAAAATTCTATTTTTTATATACATAATGAAGGATCAATATCCAATTACATTTCAAGAGTACGTCATATGTTTTGGAAGATGGGTAATGTAAATATACACAGACAGATAGTAAATGAATACGCCCAACATATATAGGAATAGTTTGTACATATGACATAATAGTAACATGTTTGGATTAATAATAGAATTAAATAATATTATATACTAATTTTCATATTTTGTTTATACAATTTAGATGTAAAAATAATCATCGATTATACTAAAAAAATGGTTATATAATATATGTATTAGAATTAGATAGAACAATGTGGCCATGTTAGTGTCATAAGTTTTAGAGTATCACCACAAGAATTTTTTTGATAAAGAAATGTCACAAGGGGTAGACATGATAAATTTAAAAACATATAGGCACAAATAGATACTCTAAATGAAATTCTTATCGTGGCTATATTGATGGAAAAATAGTTTCAAAGGGGGCATAGGAAACCAAATATAGAACAAAAACCACTACATGAATACCCAAAACCAAGTAGTTTTGACAATAGTCATTCCCCTCATCCTCTACCATACTAAAGGTAATCCACTTTTTCATGAATATTTTTACTCAATGTAAACAAAAAACTTTCAAAATATTTATTATGATAAAATTTTATAGTATGAAAGTGTGTATGATTTATATATATCATCACCCAAACAACACCTTATTAAGATAGGTACACCTTAAATTAGCAAAGGAGATTTGTTACACAGTAATCAACTCCTAAAAGATCATGTGAGGGAGGGGATTCAAGTATATCATGATCCAAGAAAAAATATGCATATTCCCCTTGATGATTTTGATGTTACCATATTTTATCCTACTATCAGAACATTTGTAGAATTATAATTTATTCTTATAAAACTACACGATGATAATCTTCTATGCCCTTTATTTTTTTCAACTGAATTATAATTTCTTGATTTTTCAAATATGGTTTGAAATGAGGTATTTTATTATAGACTATGCAAGTGAAGGGAAATTGATGGTCAGATAAAAATTATACAGCTGATCAACAAATAAACCAAAATAACCATATGTGGGTACCTTTACCCCAACCAATTCACTAATGTATTCTCTAACATTAGATGTTCTTGGGTATATAACATTCAATGATGGAAATATGGTTTAAATAAAATATTCTGAATTGTTTTGTATATATTATTATAGAGAAGTATTTTCATGAGTGTATTGATGAAATTATAAATAACCAATGGCTGGGAATCTCACTTTTATTGTATTCATGAGATATATTTTTTAGAAAAACTCTCCAATAATTTATCAATTATGTTAATTACAATTAATAATTATTCATATTTTATATAGGAGTATACTTCCCAAAAACATAATAATAAAACCATGAAATGAAAAATTTGGAATCATTATTGCTTCAATCATTTCAAATAAATAATATACATTTGATATAAAAGAAATAAATATTTTATGAAGTAGTTGCAATTTTTGAATAGAAAATAACAGGAGAAAAGATCTTCTTGATGTCTACAATGAAGAAGTAAAACTCTAGAATCAAATCATATAAAATATATTTTAATTTTATTAATTCTTATTCTGTTTTTATTTTTTATCGTTAAATAGATACAAATTATAGATAAACTCGATACTATAGATGTCTATTAATTATATCCAAAGAGTGGAGTTCCAAAAAATAGAACACACATGATGTCCATTATGAATTATTAATTAACTATAATACAAATTTTATAGAAAAACTCAAAATACCATGTTATATTTTTTTAATCAGGTTATTATTATAACAGAGTGATACTAAAATATTTAAAAAAAATTCATGAGGTTAGTGGCAGATTAAAAGACTCCTATGGATTTTTATACATGGATACATATTATGTTATATATAATAGAATTTCAATATCAAAAATCTAATTAAATAATAAAATTTATTTATTAATGTTTCATTAGTGTGACAAAATAATTATAATGATTCTCTATATTTAATATTCGAATGTTTAGAAGTATCATATTCCATTAACAAACTATCATCCAACAAGGGGAATTTCAGACAGTAATTACAAATTCATATAAAATATTTAATAATGTTTTGATTATTTATATTTTTCCACTACTAAAACCATTTAGAATAGTATAAATAATAAAATATATAAGTTGATATGTTTATAAAAGAGTGGATAAATAACATGAAATTATATTTATATAGAAATCATCGATAGATTATTTCTTATAATGTATGTAATATTTTTTTTATTTCATTTGAAGACATGATGAGTTAATCAACATGATAGAATGTTGAATTTAAACATCATGTAATTATTTATGTATCAAATCACATAAATGGGGTCAAAACATAGAAATGAGTTCATATTGTAATGAAAAAAATAAGAGAATGATATTTGGGGAATTTTTTATTTTAAGTAATTTACCGTCCATCAAACCAATGACTGGATTTCTCAAGGTGATCAATTTTACCAATTCAATATGTTTTTTTTATTAAATGAAATATCTCCAATCAAGGGATTGAAACTAAGAAAATAACATTATATACAAGTGAAAACGTAGTACAATGATCCTTGGATCATTTTTGATCAATATGAATCAATCGAGTAACAATTTTATGTGTGGATTTCATAGTACGAGGGGAAATATTATTTCAAATTATTTAATCTTATTAAGAAATGAAAAATCACCAGTTTATGGGTCAAATTTAAAAAAATTGTTTTAGATTTCAATAGATAATTTATTCAATGATCATAAACTTATTTTAGATATATATATATATGATGTGAACATCAATAAAATACTACAATTTCTTGGTATGATCAAATTTTTTCTGACCTTCATATTGTTATTAAAGTGTAAGATCTCATAAATGGGATTAAAACCAAGAAAACATGTTCCTATTACCCTAAAAATATAGACAGAAGTTCCTCAAATCATTGTTGATCAGTAAAAATTAATCATACCTAAATTTAACTCCTAAATTGATTGATATGTCCAAAAGTACCATTTCACCATTATATTTTTCTTAATATGACATATCACCCATAAAATGATCGACACTAATAATAAGTGTTCAGATTAATGTGAAAAATTAGAACCTGATCCGTAAATCATTTTATATCTATAGGAATTATCTTTGTATAGATTAGTTTTCTAGGTTACCTAGTATGATGAGATGGATGATTTAAATTTTTTTATTTTTATTATAAATGTAAAAACACATTTCTTAGGGTCATAATCGAGAAATAAATATCATATTGGTGTGATAACATAAGATATATTCCCTTTATTCAACTATGATATATTGGAATTAACATCAAGTCCATCTGATACTATAGTTTATCGATATTATAAAATATATCCTTTAAAATTATCATTGTAATTAAAGTATAAATACTGAAAACATATATTAAAAACAATAAAATGAGTTCTTATTTTCATGCAAACAATGTATATTCAACTTATAGAA
The DNA here is from genome assembly GCA_963277665.1 of Viscum album. Taxonomy (NCBI): domain Eukaryota; kingdom Viridiplantae; phylum Streptophyta; class Magnoliopsida; order Santalales; family Viscaceae; genus Viscum; species Viscum album. Next base: position 1,066,928,183 of record OY728121.1, on the reverse strand, counting down.
ATTTTTGAATTGTTGGAAATAACTGCAAATAAATTTGATTGTGATATTGTTCTGTATCATCTAAAGTACCATTTCACTTGAATATTTCTCTTGATATATCATCCTTAAATGGGTCAAAAATGAGAAAAAGACAATATGATGACACAAAAAAATATGTAAAATTATTATAATATGATTTTTGATATGTAGGAATCAATCGAGCATTAACCATATGCTCGTATTTCTCTGAATTCTCTAGAGTACCATTCCACCATATTATTTTTTATTGAAATGAAATATTTCCCATAATGGGGCATAGAGTTAGAAACATACTTCATATTTGAATGAAATCATCAGAAAATAGACTCTGGGTTATTTTTGATCCATATGAATCCATCCAGTATTAAATTGATGCTCATATTTCTAGTCATGATGCAAGGGAAACTTTCACCATTTTATTTTTATTCAAATTAAATATCTATGATCATGAGGTCAATGATGAACAGGTGAGTATGGATTAAAATTTAATCAAAATATAGTTATCATAATATCATTTGGAATCTTTATGAATCAGTTGTTTACGAGTATGATTCCTAGATTTCCCAATGTGATGGAATGTATGATTTCTTATTATTTACAATTATTAATAAATGAAAAATAAATTGTGTATGGGTCATAACTAAAAAAACACGAATTAGTGGAAATCATCAAGTAATTATAGTTATGGAATTTATTATATATATGAATCATCCACACATTAATCTAAAAAAATATTTTATAGGAAAGATAAAAATTGTAATTTGATCAATATAATTGTTTGAAATTTAAAATAGATTACATAACATTGAAATTATAATTTTATTTATTTTTCATATAATCATACCAAAAATAATTATTTCGATTATAGGTACATGATTTTGAAATATATTTATATAGTTGTTGGAGAAATAAAATTATATGATTCTCTCTTTTTTATTGGTGGTAATTATTATTTTTTATAACAACTTTTTCAAGTATGTAATTGTTTTTAATGTAATATTTGCATTTAGAATATGGTAAAATTTAAATTTAATGATAGTGAAATTTAATTTTTTTATGTTGATATGTTAATGTTTTGTATGTTTTGTATTCACTAAAAAAATGAAACCACAGGTGATGGATGTATGAGAAATGGAAATTAAAACATATGATAAGAAATAAAAGGGGAAAGGAATGATTAATTAGGAACCCATGTAATCTGGACCATTAAAACCATAATTATAAAGCACCATAATAGTTTATCACTCCATTGATAGTTCATTACATTCATTCACCTATAGACACAATAAAAAAAATCAAAATAATGATAGAAAATCTGAAATTCGAAATTCATCTCATAGGTGTAAAATTAGGTGTATATTTATATTCAAATGATAGGGATACAAATAAAAATAACTAGCACATCAAATTCTAAATCCTTTCACAAAATTATGACTTTGTTTACAAATGTATATTACATTAGGGGAAATCGTATCAACCAATAAAACCTTTCAGAACAACCCAACATACATTTATGAATTCCACCATGAATTTGGAGACATGAGGTTCACCAATTTTTGACATTGGAGATTCCTTCATGCTTGTGACTTTAAATTCGATGGATCAATAGGCTGGGGAATTAAAGATAAATTTTTGTCTTTAATAAATGTGACTAGATATCCATTTTATCCTCCCATGAAATCATGTTGGGATATTGGATGTAATTTCAAAATGAGGCCATATAAATATTTTTTCATCCACACTCTTCCTCTTTTCATTGGGCCTCCAATCCCGTGTAATGATTCTTTTTCATTTATTCACATTCCACAAAACATTCCAGGATTTCTCTTGAATTATTGCTACACATGTGCACAATGATTCTCATCATCCCCTCCCAATTCAAAAGGATTATCATCGAATATACATATTTAATGGTAAGTGATGAGTAAAATTAAAGTTAGCTCTCACATTTCCATGCATATTGTGAATTCTAATATTTTAGGACTAATCATTATTTATATAAAAAAATAGAATAGTCCATCTCAACATAGTTAATGTTTTGATCTTAATTTTCAAGGAAACCATTCATTCCTAAAATAAACCCACACCAAATATCAATGCTAAATTAAAACCTTCTGTGGACCCTTGATTTCTTGTTACTCATTTTTTTCATTTCTTCCTTCAATTTGGGACATCACCTAGGAAGTTTACACATTTTTTTTATTCTTTTAGTCACCTCCATGATCAATGAACTCATTAGTAGGAAATAAAGGAATATCTATCAAAATCATTAGATTAATATTATATAACATATCATATGTTGATAAGTTATTAGTGGAATACAATATCAGTTATATGAAAACTCTATGTGTGGAATTTTTTTTCCATTTAATTATAGGTTTTTTAATTATTTCATGAATGATGGTTGATAATCTAATATTCACCACTTCCTTATTCCTATTATATTGAGGATGTGAAACAGTTGAGAAAAATAAATTAGACCCCAATTTTCCCACAAATTCCCTTAAATGAGGCTAAGGAATCTCAAATCCCAATCACTTACAATTGGTTTGGATTATCCATGTAATTGTAAAATTTCATAGAAAAGAATTATTTATAGGAATAAATTCATTTTTTTGTCATGTTATGAAATGATCCATTTTTTCTAAATTGATCTTCAACAACAAAAAATTCTCTTATCCTAATTGGAAATGATAATTTTTTTCTCATTCTAAAAACCAGATGCTGGGTTGCCGGTACCCAAAACAAGGTTCAAGGAAAGGCCAGAGGAATTCCAAAAGACTTACAACTCCACAACCAACACTAGAAAAATAGCCACAAACAAAAGAAAGCAGCACCACACTATAGATCATAGTACCCGTAATCGACTCCGCATCCTAGACCATTTTTATCTTCCGTAGTGGCCGAAGACCAATCCTTGGTCTTTTCATGTTTATATGTGAACCATTTGGAAAAATTTATAAATAAAACTTTTTCCCATTCTTGGGAAATAATAAGTTTCATGCAATTATCTTTTGTTTTTTTCACCACAAAACTCTCTATCAAGAATCCCAAATAGTCACTTTTATAATAAATTATAGAGTTGAAAAATTTAGAATGCACAATCTAAACATTTTAATATGAAATCCATAAATCATGTAAGAATATTTAAAACCAATTTTTTCACATGATTTCCAAATTATATAAAAATACCCATTAGTTTGATACATGCCCTTTAATAGATCACGTCTAGGTATATGAGAATTAAAAGACGTAAGAAGTGTATACATTCACAAAAGAGAATCAACAACCCCGTATTCCTTACCTTTTCATATTATTGATCACATAGGGGAGAGTCTCAATTAATTCTAGCCTTGATTAATTCATCCTATTCAATATAAGTTGGGAATTAAAATACTTAAGGATTTCATGGTTTGGATGAATAATAAAGTATTTAGGCCAAAAGTAATGTTTCCATGTTTCTATGTTTCATTTCAATAAATAATGTTATTTATCATATATTGAGTAATTTAATTCCTTCCTATTAAATGTTTCACTAAATTAAGAAATTGAACGTGACTCTTGAGACAAAACCGAACCATTACCAACACTCGATGCACCACGCTCAATATCAAAAACTTTTGTGACATATGGTAGCTGTAAAAATGAATAATTGGACAATTTTTATTTCCGGTTGTAAAGGGCCTTTTCATGTTTTCACCCCATTTTGATACAACATTTTTTATTACATGTTCCTTAAGGGGTGCAGTGATTAATAAAAAATCCTTACCAAAAAAAAACATATATAAGCTTCTAAATCCATGAAAAATCATAACCAAAATTGCGTTCATTGTTTTTGGACTCTCCTAAATAACATGAAAATTTTATTTATCTAAAGACATACCTTATATCCCTAAAACAAATCCATGAAACACAAATTTATTCTTGCAAACATTTGAATTTTTATGATTGGCATAATTTTGGTTTTCATTAAGAGTCTCACACACCAAACAAAAGTGTTCAACATGGGTATCTAGTGATCTTTATATACATCAAGATATCATCAAAATAGACACCAATGAACTTTATAATGAATTAATGAAGGAAATCGTTAATTAATATCATGAATTTACATGGTGCATTAGTTAAAAAAATGCAATAACAAACCACTCATACAATGATTACATAGTTTTAAAAGCAGTTTTCCATTCAACACCGTATTTCATTCAAATTCAGTGATATCCGCTTTTATTACAATTTTTTTGAAAAAAAGAAGCATTATGTAATTCAACAAGATTGTCATAAAATCTAGGGATTGGATAATTGTAATTAAAATTAATTTTTTTAATGGATTCATAGTCCTCACGCCTCCTCCATATTCCATCATTTTATGGTACTTTGATCTCTAAAAAGACAAATAGGCCATGCTTTACCACACTAATCCTCTTTTTAGGTGTTCTTAAACATCACACAGGAACTCTTTAGTTTCTTCCGAATTTGTTATATGTGTTGGTCTATTGGAAATTATGACACCATGTAAAAAGTACATCATGTGACAAATACCTCTAAAAGGTGGTAATCTATTGGGTGTCTCACTAAGAAACAAATATAAAAAATCATACATTAGTGATTGAACAAAATAAATAATTTAATGGGTATCTTTTCTAGTTTCATGGTATGCATCCTTACTAATGAGTAAGAACACATTCTTTCTCAATAAATCACTTTTAGGAACATTTTTTTGTTAAAATAAACTGAGCTTTTTCTCAACACTCTTATTTATTATCTCTTTTATTTTTCTCATTTCCTTTTATGTCACTCAACTATCGTTTTTTACACATAATTTTTTGAAAAAAAATTCAATTTTTCTCTCTTTTATTTTATGCCTCAACTCATGACACTTTTATTTATCACTCAAATTTTATTTCACCACATACATTATAACTAATTTCTTTTTTATTTCTGTACTATTTTTCTATACAAACATGATCATTAAATTATTGTTTAAGACATTGTGGAGTCAAAAAATCAATCTACTCTTGAAAACAGGATAGGAGTCAATAATATAGCCATTATACATCAACCTTTGATCAAATTGTCATGGTATTGAAAGAAGAAAATGGAAAACATGTTTTGGAAAAACATCACAAATAACTCATTCTGATTTTTTAAAATGAAATAAGAATCTATGTCTTATTTTGTGATTATAACATCTCCAATTTCATTTATCCATTGCAACCTATATGGTATTGGATTCCTTAGATTAGGAAATCACAATTTCACCGACAACAATGTACTAGAAAAATTCATACAACATCTACTCTCAATGATCATGAAACTTACCATCTACTTGATGTGTCATCTCATATAAAAAATATTCTCACAATTCTCCTCATCATGATCATATTTTGGTTGAATATTAAATTCTCTTCATGTAACCAATGCATCTCCATGTACGGTTCCGTCACCCTATTTATCTGAACACTCTTCCAAAGGTGTCATTTCATCATCACTAGAGCTCTCCCAAAGGATGTGTCCATTATAAAAAAACAACTATTGTTTTTGTGTGTGTTGAAATGCAATATGACCATGTCCTAAACGGTTAAATCAGTTAATATCATGATATTTAGAATGGAAATTCATGTCAATTTATCTATTTGTGTTAGTGCGGAGGAACTTATTTTAGACATCTTTTCTTTGTTATGGAACAAATTTTGAGGCCTTTGTTTTTTTTTCATTCCACTTATAATTTCATTTTTTTTATATTCAGTTATACTTATAAAAATGGTGATAACTTACATGACACCTTTGGGAATGTAGTTTTCTTAGACATTCACTACATTATGTATCAAATCATCAATGTAAATGTTGGTTTAATGTTCCACCACATCAAAAATTATTGGATTCATTCCATTGATGAACAATGCAATGGTAGATTCACGATCCTCCTCAAAATTGGATTGAATAATTGATATCTCCATTTCTATTTAGTATACACACATGGAACCTTTCATATGTTTTTGTAACATCAAATAATATTAATATATTAAGGAAAAAATTAACTTTTAGAGAATTAATATCTTAATTCCGTCCCATGATTGAGTTTTCCTTTATTCATTTTGTCAAAATCATACATGTAATTGCTCCCACAAAATCCATGTATATTCATTGAAATCCAGTCCTGAAATTCTTACCATTTTCTCCTTTGAGTATTTTTGAATTCCGAACACATGTTAAAAATTCCAATCCAACTACAAATAAAGTTATGTGTCATTATTCCTTTGAATGGATGGATTATTAATTTTTTTGCTTCCCCATTGACATTTCCTCCAAGCTACATGTTACCCTCACATTGAAAATGAATCATCGAAATCTAAGTACTCATTAACACCTTAATCAAATTCAATAATTCATGTAGACTTTAATATTTATTATGTTCTAAAATCATCAAAACTAGAATTAAATCTTGTAAATTGGTTAGCAATATCATTCAGGAATAATTTTAGGTCAGTCTCACATATTTCTCACTCTCTCACAAATTTTTGATAAAAAAAACTCCATAACTATTTTTGTAATATCTCAAATGTTTCCTCTCACATTTTATCTCAAAAATTGATTTGTACAAGTATTATTATATATAATAAAGAAGTAAATTAGAAATAAAAAATCAATTCATGAAAAACACTAAAGACCATAAAATTTAAAAGGGGTTGAATTAATGGGGCCTAAATTTTTTGGGGGTAAAGTGAAATGTGAATAATGGTTATGGTTGAAGGTTGTATATGTGTGATGGAAATAATATGGTTGATATTAAAATGAAATAGAATTAGTGAATAAATAAGAAAAAACATAATTTCAAATGAGTATTTTTGTTGTTTTGATTTTAGTTTTGATTTTATTATTTTATTTCCCTTTTGATACTCATAATCATGGAATAATAAAAAAATAATTTTTTTAGTGATCAATGTTAAAAACATTATGAAAATGTCACAATGTTATATTCCTATTTATACTGTATAAAAGGGTTAGGTAAAATAAACATCATACCTGATTAGAATCTGTTTGGTGATAGATGAATTTCACAGCAGAGAATCTTTAGCATGAATTCATTTAGTTATATCACAAAATATATGTATCAGATTTCAACTTTTAGAAATTTATATGAAATATGAGATTATGAACTATCAAAATGACATATAAAAAATCCATAAATTCAAAGTATAATTAATCAAAATGGTATTATAATGTTACAGATATACGTTTTGAAGGCCAAAGTGACTGAAATAATGATAATAAATTAATGGGAGAAAAAGAAAAAACTGATGAACCCAATCCTTATTTCAAAGATCTAATACCTAATTATATGATACCATATTGGTTGTGTGATATTATTTTGATAAAATGAGGATTCAAAAATGATGGAAGTGGGATAAATTGAAATTAAAATAAGTGTAAATAAATAAAAGGTCAAAGGGATGATCGATTGGGACCCCAAGAATACATTCCACTAAAAACCCTAATCCTAATGTTCCACAAAGGTCGATCACTCATTTGAAAATAAAAATATTAATTCACCTAAGAACATAATAAAAAAAAGAATAATAATGCTAGAAAAACTAAAATTTGAAATTATCCTCCAAGGGGAACAATGAGTTACCTATTTATACCCCAAAGAGAGGGATACATATCAAAATACAAAGATGATAAATGTATAAAGAATATCCAACAATTTTTAAATTTTTTACATATTTCCATGGACTTAGAGGATGAGATATCCACCAAGAAGACTCTTTGGAACCACCCCAAATAAATTGAATATTCACACCATGTATCTAAAGATAAGAGGCCCGTCAGTTATTAACACTGAATATTTCCTTCATGTATATTGCTTCAAATTAATTGGATCAATTTAGTTTTCCATTTAGATTCAATTTTGGGATTTAATTAGTGTGATAAAAGGTTAATTTGATCCTCCCATTCATGCATGTTTTCCACCTCTTGTAATTCCAAAATTAGGGCATGTAATGCCTCGTTCATTCTCCATGTTTATCCTATTGAAATTTAGTCTCCAATCACATGTAATGGGCCTTCCTCATTTATTCTCCTTCCACAATAAATTCCATGATCCCTCTGGACTACTCCCTATATATTCCAAGCATGATTCGCATCTAATGATGATAATCATGGTTCCCATATGCATTTAGTACTCAAGAGTGGTCATGGAATGCATGGTGGAAGGACAATAAATTCCCAAGACCCATTACATGTTTTTATAGGCATAATTAAAAGAGGATTAATGGGAATGATGAAAGAGGGTTTACATGGACTCATTTTAAAATTTCAAGAGGAGGCCAAACATGCATGCATAGAGGAGAAAATGGGCTTTAATAAACATTATTAAATTTGAAAGGTGAACCAAAATGGACCTACCAATTGATCCCACAACGTAGAAGAATCATTTATTAAGTAATTCTCCAATGCCAAATAGTGTTGTGCCCCATTCCTCCAATGTCATTGTGAGAATCTTTGAAGTATTTAGGGTGGTTCTTAAAAGTAATATTGATGGATATGTTGTCTACTAAAGCCATGGACATGTCTAAAGAATTTCCAAATCATGGGATAGGATTTTAATCATGTGTTCATGGTAATTTTAAAATTATCAAACCCAATTGGATATAAATAACAACCTTGTTATACCCCTATGAGGTCATTTACGAATTTGAGAGTTTTTATCAATATTATTCTTGTGTTTGTTGTCTTGTTGGTGAACTCATGTAATTATTATCAAAGGACTGATCAATCTTTGTGGTTATTTTTAATAATTTTTTAAGGGGAAAGTCTTATTAAGGTCTGAATTGATTATCCCTTCCCCTTTTATAAGTTTTCACGTCTTTTAATTTCCATTTCTCCTACATTAGTGAATTGTGTATCCCTGTTTTCAAATGAATACCACACAACAAATACAATTTCATATCATATGGTTAATATTGTGATATGTAATAGGTTATTAATTAATTTAGATTTTTTTTGTTTAAATTAATTTTTTTAAAAAAAAATTAATATTATTTTATTGTAATTTTTTTACTGTAAATTATTTCTATAACTTTTATTCACTAAATTGATTTTAAGATATTTGTTGTTGAAGTTATTTTTATAAAATTCACTCATTTTTAGTGCATGTTGGGATGATAGATTGAGATTTTATCAGAGCATTTTTAGCTCAAATAATTTTTTCCCTCAATGTAAATTAATCTCATGTCAATGCAAATTTAAGGCTGAAAATTATTATTATTCGAATATTCAAAGAGGGTTTCAATAGTACTGAATGATAAAATTATTATAAGATATATGATAAGTTGAATCAACTATCTGATTCTATAATATATATATTATTATAGCTATCATATCTTATATTAGGACTATTTATATATACCGTAATACTACATTCAGTTAAATATATTTCAACTTGATCTATTTTAAGGAATAAAATTATATGATATTTGATATGTGTTAGGTACTAGGTTTATTTGATGTGTAAAAATTGTTATTTTTATTTAAATTTCAAATTTAATAAAACCTCCAACACTTGTTGTTTTATAATTATGGGTTTCTCTATCCAAAATTCCATAAGATAATAATGTAAATGTTTCATTTCAATCATTTTTTATTCAGACAAATATGTTAAAATTCATTTATGAATCAATAAAAATCATTGAATTATATGTATAAACAAAAATAGTTACAAAAAAAATGTTAAACTTTTTTTATTCTTTTTAAAATATATAAAATTTATGATCAAGAGAATTCTTGGTAGACATAGTGTCTCTCACTTGATCCCCATCTTTATTGGATTATATAATTTAGTTTTTTCTTAACATTATAAATAAATAAAATAAAATATATAAACATATATCATTAATAAATCTCTTTATAAAGACATGTGACACATATTCTAAACTACTATCACTCAATCATGGATTTTCATGGTTGGGAAACAAATATAAATAAATTTTGTTGAAAAATATTATTTGAAGAGATATAATATGAAGAGAAAAAAAATACATGAATGAATACTAAATATTAAAATCATTCAAAATAACTTGATATTATGTTATAATCAAAGGTTATTCATATTGTAATTATATACAACATACATTATATTTGAATACTATAAAAATATTCCAACATGTGTAAATACCATAATTGAAGTGTATGCATAAATGATTAAAAATATTTTTAATGATGTAATTTCACAAACTGATGATTATCAATATAGTAGTAAATATATGAAAAACGTTGTGTTCATATTATTATAAAAAATAAAATATTATGCACACTGTAATATATATGGTTCATTATAAATTTTTTAATGTGTTTTCATACAATAATTTTAAACTACAAACAATGTATTCATATTGTAGGAATCATAATTTATACAATGTATGCAGACCATAATTGCATACTGTATGAATATGAAGTATTCATGGGTGTAATGGAATTAAGAATTTGAACACTTCATATATATGAAAAAGTGATTGTAATTTTGAATAATGAATTCATAGTGTATGCATACACGTGTATGCAATATGAATAATTACATTCCTTTTTTCAATATAGAATATGAATTTTGTAATTATATTACATATACCAGTATAGATAGAGTGTACAATTTATCAGTATTGTAATTGAAGGTACTGTGTATTTGTGAGATTCATGTGAGTATGTAATTATAATTTCATATGAAATTATATTACGTGAGTATTGTATGAATGGAAATCGTGGGAGTGTGAAATGTAAAATTCACATGATCATATGAATCTAAAGATTCTGATATTAATATATTTTATGACTATAAATTTTTCAAATATCATAAAGTATTCATTATTAGTTGAAATTAATATTTTGAAAATTTTGATTTTTTTAAAAAAATATTCAGAAAATTAAAAAACAAATTAGAATCATTAATTTAGATAGATATTATTTTAAAATAGTTTATATCCAAAAAAACAAGTACATTTAATCACGGAAAACATTTAAAATGATAAATTATTTGAAATAAAATATAACCGAATTAATAAAAAATAAAATGAAAATCAAAATTAGATTAATGAAGGAAGACCACAAAATTAGAAATAAGTTACATTTTCTATGTATTCAAAGCCATTTATTCTCTATAGTGAAAAGAACAAACAATATAAATATTAATGCCATGAACATGAAACTTTTTCTCAAAACCAAAAATGTGACATTCCAACCCGGGTGCCACTAAACTGTGCCGCAAGCCAGTTGGACATTGTCCCTCAACTGCACCTCCCCATACGCCAAAGGGTGCCGACTTGTAGCAAGGGTCTGCTAATCTAGTCTTGGGGAGGATATACCATCTTTTATCAAAATAAAAAACCAAATGCAGAAAACAACAATAAATAAGGGCATAAGCATATCAATAACTAGAAAAATAACATGTAATATGATATTCAAAATAAGAAAATACGATACCCAAATAAAAGGTAAAACATTCCATGATAATACAAATTTTATCTGTATATAATAAAAATAAAAGTAAGGACACAACGACTCCCAAGACCATCTCGAACTAGGTCTGGTTCCCTCTCCCATGCTCCAATGCCAAACAAAAACCTATCCTAAGGCCTTTCCCTTATCCTATCCTCAAACAATAGAGTATACTCAATTTCTGATCAGGAGGCCCAAATAAAGAGCGAGCACAACACAATAGCCCACCCGTAACAGTGTCTAAAACATGTCCAGTAAAAAGATATTGTATGAAGTTTTAATAATAAAGGAATACAATGAATAATTAAATAGTTTTCACATTTATATTTAATATTTAATCATCACATTAGGTCCAGTTTCAATTCATGTTTTCCATTTGATTAATCATTCATTATTATCATTCATATGGTGGTGAATGTCTTCTCATGCATGCCAGTTCTCATTTTGTTTAGGTTTCCATGCATAACACTCCATATCTCTTTTGGTGTAGGTCGTCATGCATAGCTCCCCAAAATCTCAAGCATGGATAACTATTATGGAGGAATGCCATGTATATGTCCCAACTTCTAATCGATCTATAACCCCATTTAGAGCACCATAATAATCTCAAAAATTTAATCATTCATTAATTCACTAGAATTCGCCACATCATTCCATTACTAATCTAATGATTAATAGATCATTTCAAAGGCCATTATATTTCTCAACAATTTACTAAGCACCAAACCCATTAATTAATTCATCCATTAAATAATAAATCAACAAAATTATTATTCAAAATTTAATTATTCATAATTAATTATTCATATCAAATGAAAACATATAATAATAACTCTAAAAATTAATTACCTTTGATCAAAATAATTACACATAATTAATTCTCTCAATTAATTATCTTACATTTACAAACATCATTTAATAATTAAATTAGCCCTATTAATTATATTAACATAATCAATTATTTTCTCAACTACAATATCTCAACCCATAAAAAATTTACTAAACAGATTTCTATATGAGAAACCCCCTTGATTTTTTCAACGATTCCATTATCAATTAATCACCAAGGCAATATAAAGTCAATTCCACATTCATAATAACTCCAATGTAGAAAATTAATATTCATGTATAGCTAGAAAAACCATAAAATCAGATTCAATTATCAAATGTATGACTATGTAATTAGATTTAGATCACTTACCTCTGTTTTGTTGATGGAGTTTAGCCCAACATAAATCCCAAAAATCAAGCAGTTAAACGTCATTGATCAAGCTTTAGATCCATATCCCTAAACCAAAATTATGATCAAAGGCATCAAGAACATGAAAAACTAGATCTGTATCCACAATACAAGATATTGATCTCAAATAATAGGTTTAGATCAATGAAAATAGTTAAAATATTCCATGAAATTATCTAGGAATGATAGAGGAATGAATGGGAGAAGCAACGAGATGAATTCCATTTACAGAGAAGAGAGAGAATCTTCAATATGGGCATTCGATCTCAAAGAACAATGTTGGAATAACCATGGAATCCCTAGGGAAGGAATTAGGATCACCTAGAATTTGTCATTCCCAATCCATGGTCGAAATATGGGAGTATCAGGGGTTCAAGTGGTTTCGAAAATATAGTTTTGGATAATTAGTGTTAGGTTCATGGTTTGTTGGGAAGGGGCGCATGGTTAAGAACATTATGCACCAACTATTCAGGCCTTTCTGTATAGGTTTTCACAGTTGGCACTTTTTAGTGGCATGGCTTCTCAAACCATGAAAAAACCATGAACATCCCACTATCCATAAGTTTATCATAAAAATTCACCCAAACACACCCCATGTGACTACTCCAAAACAATTTTACAAAAAAACCTTAAGAAGTACCTAAAAATGCCCCCAAGATGATTGTAGAAAAGGCTAGAATCATAACAAAACAATCCTATAATGTTGCATAATTCATTACTATGGAAAATTATGAGAACTAGTGTGGTCTATAAATACCATTTTAGATTTTTATATTTATATATATATCCAGAAGCTATTTTATTTGAATTAAACATTTTTATTCAAATGGGTGCTTCTTTTCAGATAATGTAGAACCTCTAAATCCATATTGTATATGAGGAAGGAAATATTCAAAAAAATGTACGGATAAGATTCCAATTAATTATTTCGTCTATAATCGTAGTCGGGTTCCATCCATCATGATTTTCATTAGGTCTAGTAACCTTTCAACATTGTAAGTTCTTAAATTATTCAAAAATAATTTCCATGATCACTGTAATAAAAATACTCAGAATAAGAAGAATAATTTAATATAAATGATATGATTGATAAAAAGTGAGAGTATTAAATATTCCATAACCTTGATGCATGATTATTGTTCTTTCATTACATTGTTTTTCACCATGGAGTTTTCCAAATTTTCTTTCTAAGTTAGGATAATGGGGTGACCTATGTTTCTCCTTCATGAGAACCATGAATGGAAAAATCATTTCCCATCTCATCAAAATCCTCATTTACAATGAGAAAAATGCAAGAAAAACATATGTATATGAATGAAAAAAATATAATACTTTAGTAGAAATATGAATTGTAAGATTTATGTTATGAACTACATGAAACAATCTCAAGATTACATATGATGAAAATAATTTCCAATATTAAAATTAATTAAAGAATATATGATGAAAAAAACAAAAAACATTAGTATTAGTAAGTGAAATGGGTAATAAATTTAGAGTAATGTGAGATTAATATATGAAAAATAACATTCCCATGGGAAATAATAGCTCTAAATAATTAAATAATCATTGTCTATAAATGATATATAAAAATAAAAACTACAAACAAAAGTTAATTGTTGATTATATATTAATGGAAATAAAATATGTAAAAAACATTTATATTAGTAATTTAATAATTTGTTGGATAATATGAATAATAAAATAAAATTCATGTGCTTTATAAAAAATTTAATGGTTGATAATATGATAGGGTATATTTTTTATACCATTGGGTAATCCAATTATAATGTTGTACTACTGATTTAACTTATGTTGGGATTTTCATTAGAAAATATGGACTATAATGGATTAAAACGAAAATGTAGTAAATAAATACTAAATGGGTAGTATAAAAATATCATAATATTATGATTTAATAATGATATTTTAATGGAATATAGATATTTTATTGAAATAGAAATATGAATATAATGTATAATTATATAAACATTTGTCCATTTGGTGAATCAAATTCATTTGAATATCTATTTCAACTCTAATAATTATTATACATACCTCGATAAAAAATTAAACAATCATGTGATGCATACATTATGTATTCAATATTTGCTATTATATTGATTAAAAATACTATTCAAAAAAATGTTTACTACACTGTACTAATGATTAAATCATCCAATATTTTCATACAATCTAACTCAAAAAAACCAAAATAATTATTAATATATTTATTTCTTAAATGGATACTAGACACCACAAAAATAATAGAATATATTTTTTGAAAAAAGATATCAACCAGAATTATTGATGAACTTAACAAACTGTACTTATTGCAAAACTTACTCGGGTGATAATAAATTAGGAGAAAAAAGTAGGATTACTGGTGACAGATGATCTATATAGAGGGTCCTTTATGATTGTATGATAAATGAAATAAATAAATTTAGAGTAAAAACATATCCATTGAAAAAATAGATATGTGTTAATTTATTAATAAATAATTTTAATGACTTTATATTTATCCAAATAAGTTAATTAATACTAAATAAAATCAAAATAAATGTGGTTCAGAATATTTTAATTGCATCATATAATTAACATTTAATTTTTTTATACTCTAAATTCCAAATATAATTATATTTTCATGTAAGATATTACATGTGAAATGAATTTTTTTTATTAAATGATAATTTAAATAAATGATAAAAACAATGTGGGTAGGTGGGTTCGAAATTTAAATAAAAAAACTAATAATAAAATGAAAAATAATAAGTTACTAATATCTAGGTATTTGTTTTTGTAAATTATAACATTTAGATGGAACATCTGTTGGATGCAATAATTTTTATCAATTTGCAAATATTAATAGAAAACTGGTTATTTAGTGAATAAACATTCTATAATTTAGTACTTACAACCACATGATCCCATTTCACCTTATAGAATTTATCTAAAACTGATAATTTGAATTTTCCTAGATATATGGTCGAATATTGAAAAAAATTAGTTTTAATTTTAAAATGGATTTATATATTATTTACCTATGTGAAATGGAGAAATTAAAATCTAGTTTACTAATTATATTTCAATAATATCATTATAATAATCTATAAAAACTAGAAAGCATTATTTAGAATAAATAATTTATTTAATAAAAGGGGAATTTATTTTGGTCTCACAAAGATGGAAACATGATTGAGAATATAAACCCTTTTAGTTTCTATTTAAAACAATTTATAAAAAGTATTATATAAATATACAAATAATAAATTTGTATATAGTTTTAGCAACATCATTTCTGTAGTAATATAATGTGACATTGAAAAAATAATAATCACTGATACTTTTAGTAGATAACACCATTGATTAATATTTTGATAGTAGTTATAGGAAAAACATTTTATAATATTTAAAAATTAATGATAAATAAAGAAATACTATTAATTTCCTGAATTAAATAAATATTTCATGAAGATATTAGTTCCCTATAAATATTTATTGATCTCAAGTAGAATTTTTTCTCCATATCAAATATTATTGTATATTAATTGGCACTAAAACATAAAGTATATGTCAGTTTGATAATTTAGGAATATAACATAGAAATTGATCTAAAAATAAATATCATAAATTAATTAACATATGAACATTTATTATGTAAAGTGTACACAAATAATTAGTCTATATTGTAGAACAAATATGAGGGGCATGAATAAAAAAATTGATGGACTTTATTTATTTATAATATAAATATGTAAAAACAATTATAGAATAAATCTACTGGATTTGAAGATTTCATGCATGGGATAGAGAATTACCTATGGAATCCTATTAGATATTTGAGTTAGGCCATGATAGGAGGGAAAATTCATAATAATTTAGTATATCAACCCATGGTGAATTGATGTTTTTTTAAATTATGTAAACATCCCAAATGCATATTTTATGGGAAATAGTTTAAATTGAATAAATTAATCGTGATTAAATAAAATTAATTTAAAACATATGACTGATCTATATATGTAATACAGGTTTTGAATCCGAATAAATAAATATAAAAACAAAAAATATTATAGAAAAAATGGTTTTAAACTATCACTTCCCATTTGTACTAGATGAGGTGGCCATTGAGAGGAATTAAATAAGGAACATCATTAGTTAGGTAGTTATCTAGGTGACATAATAGTTCATAGGGCATGATTTGGATAACAATAATTATAATTTAAATGGAATGTAAACCGAATTCTTACTCAACATACATTTATAGTTTCTCAGGAAACAAGTAAATTCATGTCTGTACAAAAAAGTAATAAAATTAGTGAAATTCGAATTTTATAATAAAATAAATGTCATGAACCATGAATCCAAATAAAACTTATTAGTGATAATGAGAAAATTCATATGTATGTTACATAATCACATATTTAGTTTGAAAAATGGAATATGTATCACATGGAACATGTTTAGTCTGTAATATAATATGGAAAACATTTAATTGTCTATTTTTTATAGAAATATCAATTTTGAATCCAAGAGGTAGAAAAATATGAAACATTTTACCTTTTATGATTTTTAAGAATATCAACATCCCACATTCATCATGATGAATCTTCAACGAGGGTCACTTATTTATCACTATTGAGAATGTTAAAATGATTTTGACAATGATGAACCACCAATGATTAGTCAGATTACCATGCATTAGTTTCTTCACAATACGAAAGATCCTTAGATTCCAAGAGCTCACCTTTTTCTTGTTATTATTTATGAACATTTATTTTTATAAAATATCATAGAAACATCTGGTCAACATATATCCAAGTATGAAAGAAGCTATATAAGGTGTTTTTTCAAAATATTTTTTTCACTGATTATATTTCTGATATTGATTCCTCCACAAGTGATAAAAATGTGTCCTGAAATCAATCATCCATTGAAAATAAGTACTAGTATTTACATATTTTGTGGTTAGTTTCATCACTAAACCTTTCCCACTCAGATCATGGAAAATTAAATATAGATTGCTTGAGGAAATGAAAACATCAATTATGCCAATCCAAAAATCCATAAAAAAGAGAGTCATTTTGTGATATAATAATAGATTATTTGATAAATTAGTAAATTAAATAATGAATGAATATTTAAAATTTAAGACAACTAAACTGCGAATGTTTTCTTTAAGATAACGGGGTATGATGTATACAAAAAATGTGTCTATAAATAATTGAAATAAAATATTTCTTTTATAGTAATATGTCATATATCCCTTGAAAGTATAGAGAAATGTTTATGCTTAGTGTGTAAGGAAAAATATTCTAGATGTTTATGTATTATTTAATTAAATGGGATATAATAAGTTTATATTTTTTGATATGATTTTTTTGTAAACTGAATTTTCATTTTTTAATTATAATGAACAATATAGAGTCCATAAAATATAAATCATGATGAATAATATGATATTTTATAAAAACAGAGGAAACAATACAACTATATAAAATATAATTCAATGAATTTAACTATGAATGAACTAAAATAGTATTGAAATTTTGAAAAACATCTATTCTTCGATATAGTGATTGAATTCAAATAAAAAATTCAAATTTTGAAAAAATACTGCGTAAAAAAAATTAGTTAGTGAAAGTGTTATGTTCAAAAAAAAATATCAATGTACATATGACATTACTGCTTCTAGATACTGGATGTCATGAATGATAATTATAGAGGGAAGGGTTTACACATGAGATAATATATACTAGTGGATAGTATGATATCACGTTTTGATATAATCTACTAGTTGTGGAGTATCGTGATGCATAAAATAAAAGGGAGAAGAGATAAGAGGGAATAATTGAATGGGACGGTGAAAATAGTATAGGGAATCATATAGTTGAATATAACTACAGATTATGTATGTAATAGGATTATAATTTTGAAAATATGTGTTAATTTGTCAAGAAATATGGAACATGTATCTCACATACATAGAATCATTTTTTCATATACATTTTATATCATCCAATACTTTTGAAATATTAGGGAATATATTTTATTTTTATGAAAATATTAAGAATTATTTTTTATGGAGGAAATATTAATGAGTAAATATATTCACAAAATATAATAGATGTGATGATATAATATTAATGTAATTATGAAGGTTTATTGGGATAGAATAAATTAAATAATATTTTTTTTAATATTTTAGAAATTATTAAGTTGAAATAATAAAAATAATTAAATGGTTCTACAATTTTTTTAATTATAAAAAAAAATTTCAAAATAAAATGTTATTTTTAAGAAATAATTCCTTATGTGCCCAGTAAAAAATGAATATGACAATATAATATTAACTTTTTACCTTATGGTATCTCCTTAGTAAATGGTTGAATAACTTATATGGATATATATGAATTTTTTTAGTGGATTATTTCTATATTGATTCATTTTAAATTACTATGTATTTCAAGGTAAGTGTACAATCTATTTTCCACAAAATAAAGTGAAATTATACATATATAAATAGAAGAATTGAATTACAAACTAATATGTTTCTCTCAATTTTTATTTCTAATATAAGTAATTGATGAGTTAATATTATCCATTGAAAGAAAGAAACAATTGTGATTACTATTGGTGGAATGTGCAATTTAAGGTTAGATTAATTAAGTTTCTTTGGTAATGTTAAATTTCTTCCAAAAAAACACACAACACTGTTGAGAAAAAAATTATATTTGGAATAAAATTAAAATTATAGTATTTTTTAAGGTTGAAATTAATAAATAATCAGAATAATTTCTAATATTTTAAATATTTATTTGAAATCATTATTTTAAAAAATAATATGTTTTTCAATTGATGGAATATTTAATAAACTCATGTTATATTTTTAGTCTTACAGTTGTAGTCATAAAAAATATTATTTAATTTAATCATTATCTAAAGAATACTTTTTTATTAAGGATGAAAATAAATATTGTCATATTTTAGGAAATATTTTAAACCCTTCCAAATGATATAGTCAAATAAACAATAAATTTAATGGTATATTTGATAAAGGAAACTGACATGACCTTTACATTTCGTATTTGTTGATGACACTAAATCTATACGAATGATATTTTATTATTTATTGTTTGAAATCATTGATCTTGAAGTATTTTTTATATGATAAATTACTATATTGGACGTAATTCTATGTAATATCTTATATGAATAGAGAATATATAATTCATATAGAGTTTAAACCTATTTTAGAAACATATTTATTTTTTAACATCATTAATCTTATTTGAGATTGAAATTTCTTTGGAATTTAAGTTCCTATGTGACATCTTTTCAATGGCTTTGTAAGAACAGGAATAAAATTATAATATTCAACCATTTTTATAGATAATATATTTTGAAATTATAAAAGTGTAAATTTTTTTCCCAAAATCCTAAATATTGAATAGAACGTCAAATGTATATATGGTTCTTTCAGAAAATAAATCATTTTAGAAGAATAAAATGAATTATATTATAGGTAAATGGAAACAATATGTTGATAATGAATATATGATGGTAAAGTATTAATGAAATGAAAGAGAAATATACATAAGTTTAAATATATTATACTTGATAAAATATATTCAATTTATTCATATTGACTTTCCATATAGAATATGAACATAGAAAATGGGACATTATAAACATTATGAACACAGTTCTAAATTCACTCTTAAAATGATAGGATTTTGAAAATTAAAAAATTGTATCTTAAAAAAGATAAGACAATATATTGAAAAATTATTGTTTTTATATTATAGATAATATAGGAGTAATAAAAAATAAAAAAAACTTTCCTATATGTTAAACATAAAATATGTTCTAAAATATGTAATTTATTTTGAATATGTTAGTTGTAAGGATTTTCTAAGTCATTTAATATAAATAATTATCCAAAGAATAAATATATGAAGTTAAATCTATATTCTAGAACAAAGAAAATTAATAAACATGTTAAAATTTCATCATAAATAAATGAAAGATATCATAAACCATAATACTATGTTATCTTATAAAAAAACGATAGGGTAATCATATAAGTGTATAATGAATAAGTTGGGATTCTGTAACATAATCACCCTTTAGGGATATAATATATACACCAAAAACAAAATCATGTTAAATAAAAATTAAAATAACAATTAAATTATGTAATTGACAATTAACTTTACTATTATAATAGGTTGATATAAAAATAACATATATGAGAGGAAATGTTATTGTGTTGTTGGGAATAAGGTGATTCTTTAGCATCATAAAATAAAATTTTATAACATTTAAATACATTATAAGATAAAAACAGAATTGGAAATGTTAATATACTTATAAAGTAGAGAGGGGATGCATGGAGGATGTGTGAAGAATGGTAATTCAAAGGAAAAGTGATAATTAATGAAAAATTGATGTAGAAAAAAAATTAAGGTGGTGATTATATAACATCCCATTATTTTCATTATAATATATTACATCTATATAAATGAATAATCCATACATAAAACTAATATCCATTTTATATCCTCAAAGGTTTAAATTCATTAGAGACTATATATAATCTTTTTATTTTATGAATGATATTCATCATCTCCCCCAATAATCTTCTGACGTAGTACTCCTTTTACACAAACCCTATGTAGATAATTTATTCATTACATGAGGAAGGAAAAATAAGAAAAGGATAGAAAATATTCTCAGTAAGGGAAAACATCAGAGATATAAATCCACAATCATATGAAGTTATAGGATAAGGACAAGGATACCTGATCATGGAACGAACATATGATGTTCATTCCAAAAATTTCAAATACCATAAAAACGATTCATGGAATAAACATTATCATTTCAAAAAACAATGATAATAATATTTTGAAATCATTATATATTAATCATGAATGAAAAAATAATTTCAGAAATGTTTGGAACCAACATAAATGTTGACAACCTTTTCAAATATCAGGGTTCCCTACAAATACCTTTAACATAGTGGTTCAGGACTCACCCATTTCCATAGTATATTACGATGTACCAATTTTCAATAATAGATTTGGAAGTACCTATTTCCCATAGTGGATGAAGTCCAAATAATTTTTAAAAATTTCTACGTATTTATATATTTAACAATACCTAATGAATTTGAGGAACATATAGGTCCCACACAAAATAAATGATAACTATACCTATGTGTGCTACCTGAAAATAAATCATTCATCATGTAATAACCCATAAAATGAAATAGGTTTTAAAAATACCAATCCATAATGAAAATAATCCAAAAAATGAAATAATATTTATTTTATCCTTAAATATTAACAAAAATAGAGAATATGTGATTTAAAATATTTTTCTCTTAGTTGAAAACCCTTTTTTAATGAACAGTAGAATTTTTTTGGGAAAATATTTTCTTTATTTTTGAAATCATTAAATCTTTTTAAATGGAATGAAATTATAATGGAATTTTTTGTGTAATAATCATGTAAATTGTTAAGGATTCCTAAAAAAATCAATGCATCTTGACATAGAAAAAATCCACTCATGTTTTATGAGTAAAAATACATCCCTTTAATTCAGATTTTCTAAAACATTCACAAAGCATATTGTCTAAAAAATAAATAAAATATTTGAAAAATATTTATGAAAATTAAAACATGAGTTAAAATGACATTAAGAATTAATATTAGAATAGTAATAAAACTTTTGAAGACAGTTTTATAAAAAATGGTCCTCGAATAGATTTTTTTCCAGAGGACACTTATACAGAAAAAATCCAGCAAAATGATTAGATTTTAAAATAAGCACTTATATTGAGTCATTCCATTCTACATCCACATTCAAACCATATGTATAAAAAAATATGGAATTATTATAAATTTATTATATAAACTAAAATCAATCATACTATGTATTATTTATTTATTATATCTTATCACCTTTTTATTAATAATATTTTATGAAAATCACTATTTGGGTGATAACGGCTTCATTTTTAAGCCTCTTTCACTCCAAAAGTCTTGGCCCTTATACAGTGAAAATGATGAAAAATGTATCTATTTTTAATCATGTAATACATATCATATATAATAATTATATATATATATATATATTCATTCACTAATTGTAGAAATAGAAAAAAATCAATTGCACTATTCATGGAGCTGATAGCTATGAACACATGAGCATTATTTTCATTATTTTGATTAAGGGAATGATAGAAAGGTAAATAATAATTAATATTTAATTTAAATTATTATTTCTAATTTATCAAATATATTCCTTAAATGAATAATAATACCTATCCATAATAGGTGGAGATGAAGAAATCATTTCTATCGCTATGTGGAGACAGTAAGTCGTATGGATGCATGATCGATACATTAACATCTTATTTGAAGGGAAAGAGATTGTATAATGGTTTTTTTAAAAAATAATAGCATTTAATAAAATTCATTACATTTAAGGTATTATCTTATTATAAACATCATATATTTTTAGGATGTAAGGTTGAGTATAAAAACAAAGTGTTTAGTTAGAACGATTAACTCTTTTTCCAAAAGCCTCTTATGGATTTCCTATAAATGTATCTAGGGTTGGTAATGTAAAAAATATCAACTATATAATGTGTATATTGAAGTTGATAATATAATTTTTTTTGTGTATGGTCTATCTGGGAGGATTATAGGGATGCAAATAAGTGATGGAGGAGGTTCCCATTTATAATTAAGGTGAGGAGCACTTTTTGAATTGATCAGAAGATTAATTTATTGTAAATAGATTTTATATAAAAATAATACAAAATTACCATTATGTCTAATATCAGATGATATAATGTTTTTATTTTATAAAAAATTTCTTAGACACGTTTTCATGTTATTTGAATCATTAACATTTTGAATAAACCTTATTATCCTATTTTAATTTTAGTTATAGTAAAATCATTTTCAATATTTATAGTTTGTTAATTTTTACATAAATGGTGTAAATTGGATCTTAGGATGAGAATAAATGAAATTATTGACCATAAAATAATAATTTTTTATTATTTTTTAAATATTTTTAAGATTATTAAATAATTTAAAATAATTTTTACCCCGTAATATATCATTATTGCCAATTGTATTACTAATCATTACACAGACTCTTTAAAACATGAAGATAAATTTTCAAATTAAAAAAATATTATATACATAATATGTAAGGGATACCTATTGAATTATTATATCACCTTATATATATACATTTATATTAATTGTAAAAATTGTAATTAAAATTATTTGAATTTTTAGAAAAATTATTAAATATTGCGTTAATGTTATGTAATAATGTAGGGTTATAATATAACTCATAAAAATTAGAAATAAATAATAATTATTAAAAGAAATATTTTATATTTCAATATATTATTCATAGTAGGTCATATCATCTGGGTTTTGACATATTTAGATGTTATACTTATTAAAAATAAGAATGTAACATATTTTACTTTTATTTAAAAAATACAATAATGGTAATAATATCAACCATGTGTCCCCAAAAGACATAGATAAATTTTTATAATTAAAATAACAATATTATGTTAAAAATGGACACATAATATAAAAATAAAACCTGCAAAAAACTACAACAGTTGTTTTTTTGGAAAAAGCCCTTTTTAAATATAAAATGTGTTTATACTAAATTTAAGTATAAATCCAAAAATAAAACCCATAATTTGATTATCTTAAACAAAAATTTAATAATAAAATCATAAAACAAAACAAAAAATAATATTACCTTGTAAAAAAATTAAAAAATTATAATAAAAAATCTCTATTTCACTATCCCTTGTAAAATAAATATTTCAAGAAAATTATTGAAATATCATTTAAGTCAGTTTTGAATTTAAAAATTTGTAAATGAAATAAATTTTTTAAAAAATATATTCTTTTACATATATAATTTTACATTCATTAAAAAAATAAGGATGTATTATTATTGAGGAAAATATATTTCTGAAGAATAAAATTACATTACTAAAAAATGTGTTATTATTTTTGAAGCAGATGCCAATATATTCATATTTAGTTGAAACTATTTATTTATTTATTAAATTTTTTAATCATATTTATAAATTCCAATATACATATTAGGATACAGTGAAACCATAATATTTTAACATTATTACATGGTTTATTTAAACTCACTTTTCCTTGCAATAGAAGTTATCAAAGAAATAAATTTTTTTAATGTGAATTTTTTTTTAAAAATTTTTCCATTATACATTCTAACCCCCCTTAAGTTTAATTTTATCATTGTAATTTTTCAGTTGGAGAAAAATAGGTAAGTATTCTTCTACCTTATAGTATCCTCTTGGTCTAACATATCTTCTTCGAGCTTTTGGATTTGACCCAAAACATTGACCAGGTGAGCGGTCTTGTTTTTAATAACATTCTCTAATTGATACATAATCTCTAACTAATATCCATGATTTGAAATATCATGTTCATGTGGTAAAACCTATGAGTTTAGTATATGTGATGAATCAGATATGTAATTCCTTAGGACGGATACATGGAATATATCATGGAATTAAGAGTGGGTTGGTGGAATAAACAAATTATAATCTATTGTCCTGATATTACCATGTATTTTAATTTGACCTAAATAAAAGGGGATTAGTTTTCTGTTATTTCATCCATGGTGAAATTCATATAAGGACCTTTTCACAAACCTCGTATTCATTATCTTATCGATTATTAGGAGCCTTAATTTTTCCCCACATTTTACAATACTTATATATTTCTAAATGTAGAATTTCAACATTTCCATTTCATCATTTTTATCAATTCCCAATTGATTAAAATCTAAAAATTAATATAAATAAACGTAGTTACAATATTTCTTCAGTAAAGGGTTTTATAAGGTTCAATCTGAATTCTTTAGTGAATGATATTTTTGAAAGAAAACTCATCTAGGGGAAGGTGTTGATCCCCAACACCATAGAAATCGATAGAATGCAGTCTTAAAATATCCACAATGGTTTTAATTATACTATAAAACTGAACACTTTTATAATTATGGTATTCAGGGTTGAAAATAAAATTTTTATCAAGAGCTTATAATAAATTAAATATAAACTCTATATTTTGATAAAATATCATTGAATATGGTATTTTATGCATCATTAGGAAAACATTAATAAAATTTATGGTAATCATATCTTGAGAGAAATATTTAATAAATGATGTGTGTTGACATCATAAGGTGATAAACTATAACCCATAATTACCTCAATATCCAAAAAATAAGATAACAACAAAAGGTACTAATACCTTTAATCATTTTCCCACAAAGTATAAAAATATTTCTATTTGATTTTCATTGACACATATACAAACAAAAGGGATATATTTCCATAAATTTATATTAATGATTCCTTAATCATTTTAAACGCCCACTAAATAAAAACCAAAAAAGGTAATTCAAGACAAACACCCATGATATTATTAATAACTAATTTTTTAATCTTATATAGAGATATATACACTTCCAAAAGTTAATTCACACTTTATTACATAGAAAAGACCATATATTACTGAAAATTTATTTCATTGGAACCCTAGGGTCATTCTATTATAGATAAAATTTGAAATGTGATTTCATTATTGCAAAATCCATGTAAAAGGACATAATCTCATTAAATTTATCAAAAGGATGAACAATAATATTTTGATAGGGATCAATCATAACCAAGAAAACATGAATCTCACAACTAAGGAGGGGGTATAAGGGGTCCCAAATTATTATTATGTAGTTTATCCATTATTAATGCATAAAAACTTATATTTACTCTCTCTATTCATATGTTATTGTGGCCGATCATCCACATTAACCAATGAATTGAGGAATTTATTCACATAAATCCCAAAAATCATGAAATCGAAACACTGGAGTGTGAGTGGTTCATTATTTGGAATCCTACAATTTTCTATTTCTATAATAAGACCAAAAAATTCATTTTGAAAATCACAGGCTTTATGACCCACCTTTCAATATTTAAAGATCCTCCCAGTTCCATTCAAGCACATCACTTGATGTTTCTTCCCATATTTCTATCATGTAGATGATTTTAATTTAACTTCACCATAAATTTTATTTGAGCTTTAATTAGACTTGATCTTTATTTTCATAATAAAACCATGGTAATGGTCGGAATAACATCGCATGTTTTTTTAAAGGAAACACTATTCAAAATAGTGTACATGATACCCCACATCGAGCATATTTGAACAAATAAATAATATTTAAATTTTACCATTAAATAATAGTTGTTAGAGTGATATTAATGAATAGTATTATATTAATTATGAGTATATTGTTTACACATGTATATATAATTAATTCAATGGTAAAAAATTAATTATAAATTAATGTAAAACCCTTTACAAATAAATAGATTTTTTGAAAAACTATTTTAATGTGTACAAGGGTGTATTATACTAATAAATTTATAAATCTCTATTGTTGTATTATATTAATGATATAAATATAATTTATTAAATATAAATTTTATTGTCTATATTATGTGTTTTCTGTGAATTATTTATGAACAAATACATTCTTACAGTTAAAAAGTTTATTTTTCTAAAAATATAGTTTTACTTCCTTTTGATGGGGAAACCATATTAAAATAGGTTTTTTCTAAATTAATAAATTATAAATGAAAAAAATAATCTTCTTATTTATAATAAAAGACTCAACATTTAGAATTTTTTTAATTTTTTTTTGAAATGTTTCATTCTTTGATGAATTGTTAAAAAAACTACATTGTAATTTAAAAAAATAAATTTTTTAATGTTATTTTAATTGTTTAATCTCATTTTTAATGTAAAAATATATTAAATAATATATTTATTATACTTATTTAATCAATTTGAATAATTTTTTCATTCAAATTAGAAAGAAAAAATTATAGAAATTTTGAACTTCAATTTTACTCTCCATGTGGCCACATATATGGGATTGTTGTTACACATAATTTATCAACATATGTGAATTAAATTTTGAATAAATGACAAACATGGTTGTATTAATTATGAATATTTTTTGAAAAATAGGATCAACTTCATTTTTTGGTGAATAATAACTTTAGTATTTTATTTACAATGGTTAAAGGTAAATCTTGTCATTATATATGTCAAGAATTCTATCATATTATAACATTACCTTAAGAGTTAAAATAATTTTTTTGAGGAGTATTTTATAAAAAATTAAAAGATAGACCAAAATTATGACCTTATAAATCCAATTGGGTATTAATATGACCATTATTATATTTTATTTAATGATATGTTAGAAATGTCACACTCATATTTTTGACAAGTAAATAATTTAAAATATATGGATATGTAGAAGATAAATACTACTATAAATTTCATTTATAAATATAAAATGTTTATCAACATAATAAAAATCTATTTTTAATTATTAGACCTTATATAATTAAATATAATTATGAAAAAAAGATGACGTATTAATATATTTATTAAAGGTAGATTCAAATAAATGATAATAATAATATTTAAATAATTATAATTTAAATATTTTATGACTTCCACGAATCATATAGATGACATTGAATTGTTTCAGATTCGTTAAAGTATTTTTTTGAGGAATGTTGCTTTAATATTTTTAAAAAAAAATCAAGTAATGAATAGTGTAAAATTGACATGATTCATGTCTTAAAATATAAAATATTTAATTAAAATATAAAATTTATAAAAAATTAATATTCTTTAAATGTTTTAATATAACTCTATAAATTTCATTAATTACTCATTAATTGGACGTTTGGCATAACATGGTAATTATATTGACCCTCAATGGTTAAATAACATGATAGAACAATAATAGTTAAAATGGATAAAACAAAAATATAAGGATTAGAAAATACATAAACTTATATAATTTTATTTTAATCTGTATATTTCGACCCAAAATCATCATATATTCTAAAAAATTTTGTTTTATCAAATTGGAAGTTAAAATTAATTTATATTAGTTTAATATTTTTCATAATTCCAAATGTGACCCAACCCTATACAATAAAAGGGGACCCATTCATATTTATTCCTAAAACTCTAATAATCAACAATATTGACCAATAACTACCCAATAACCATACTATAATACATCCACAAACTCTAGAGGTCTTATAGTAGGGGAAATATTAATTTTAGAGGTGTTAAGGTGCTAATCAAAGGCGGTCACCTGAGGGGAAGGTTAAATTTTTAATTAAGTGATTCTATATTATTTCTTCATCATCTTCATTAAAATCACCTTCTACCATGATAAACTTTTTACTAAATTATCCTAAATATACATATATGATATTTTTTTTATATAATAATCTAAATCCATCCCTGATTCCATCAAATGGGAAATAAATTAATCATTTTTTTGTACATGTGAATTATCACCTCCATGAACCAATATAATTTTCTATTCATAATCATATCTCGAGTATTGTTATAATGATGAAATTAAATTTACGATTTGAAATTCAAGAAATATTTAACATTATATAAGAATTATATATCAATAATTATTTAACATTACATGCACATAATGTTGATAACGTCGTCTGTACATACGTTTGAACTATCACCTTAATGAAGCGTTGTGATTCATTTTTAGTCACCAAATAACATTTATAATATATATATTTATTTATTTAAATTTTTAATATGATATTAATTCTACTAATATACTTATTTAAAGATAAAATAATACTTACCTTCTTTCCTAAATGATTATTGAAAAATGAAAATGTTACTCATGCGTACATATGGCTTACCATCTCCATGATTGTAACATTGTTCATTATTCATAATCATACTTAATGGAATTATTTGAAGTCAAAATCGTTGTATAAAAGTGATAATTATATCATTATTATTATTATATATATGATGGAATCATGACCACCTTTGGATATAGTTATCATACCAAGTCATTTTGATCTAATGTAATGAATATTGAAAAAACTGTATGGAATGAGATTATATAATTATATAATTTTATAACATTTCAATAGCGACATAATGATAATAATAAACATGAAAAAGGTTCTAATAAAAGTATAAATCGAACTATTTTTATTATTCAGTATGATAATGAACATATGACATGAGTTGGACATGAGTTAATGATCTCTGTTTCAATCCCCATTCATTAAGGCATAATTTGATGTCATACATGACACTATTTTATGATGTTTATAATCCAAACCATTGAAATTTAAATTCATCAAAGGGTATAAAAAATGAATTTTTTATGTTATGATTTTTAAATACATTACAAAATGAAAAAAGTAATGTTTGTTATCATATATTTAAATAACAACATCACCACCATTGTAACCGTTTTTTGATATTTGGCTTCTTCTATAGGATGTAATGTTTTTAAAAGGAATATAAATCAATAATTCCATTTTTTATGAAATTTTGGAATTGAGAATGGATTAATTATATAAATATCTTGAAATGATATCTTGATATTTCATAGTGTAAATGTTAGTTTTTTTCCATTATACATTTTTATAAGTTTTGATTATGTTATAGTTATTGGAAATTTTATACAACTACTTGTGCTTCATTGATAAATCAAGGGTAGGTGAGTTTGTGAAAGATCTAAAACACATTATGTAATGATATGGATAAAAATGGTTGGTTTTATCTAAAGAGATAAAGGGAATATACTATGGTGGGTATTCCATAAGTAACCATGAAGGATACACCCTATGTTGAGCTGAATGCTACAATGTAAGTATCATATAGAATTAATTCCCCTTTTTAACTTTATGAGTTATGTTTTTATGTATTTTTATAGGAATCATATTATTTTATATGTTAATCTAAATCAATATTTTTTTATTGGTGAAATGTATAAGTTGTGAAAAAAAATTTATGAGTTTACTGAATTCATGGACTAATGGTTTCATTATTTATTTTTATGTCCCATACTATGATTTTTTTCTCATCCCAATTATTGAAATGTTTTTAATAGGTTATAAGGTTGTATGATAGAAATTATGATTTCAATATGAATGCTATGATTATTTTTCATGAAAAAAAATTCCTGTTTTCTTTTAAAAGTTTTATATTTTGGATGAACTGGATAGTGTTTAAGTTATATCCACTTTGTATGAACGTGAAATGTTTTGTATGAATTAGGTCCTAATTCACTAAAATTAAAACATGAACTAATTATTTAATGGAAATTATATTTTAGAAAAAATAGAATATTTAATGTATAAGGCTAGGTCCATATAGTGGGAATTAAATAATGGTTTAGGCAACATAATTTATGAGGTTTTTTTTAAGTGATATAGATATCAACATGAGTTTATAATTTATAGGTTGATCATAATTTCGGTGTCTTAGAAACTCCTTTTGAGGCTTTATGTGTAGAAATTATAATGTGGTTAATGGTCTTGTGGAAGACATTTATAATCAGGTGATTATGGATTATTGCTTTTTTGATGAAAATTGACAGAAAGAAGATAAAAATTGAGATTGGAACTGGTTATGGATATTTTTGAGGTATATATAAAATTTTTATAATTAAATTGTTTTAGAAAAATGACATCCCATTGGATCGGTGAAAACCTGTTGCTTCCTACAAGGCTGTTGGAACCGAACCAACAACCGAAGGTTGATAACGGTGCATCACCTACCACTAGCCTATGGGATGTCCCAAGATAATATTAATTTTTAATTTTAGTTAAAAAAATATGATTGGTGAATAACAATTTTATTTTTTTAACATATTATTTTGTCCAATACATAAAATGGGGATTTGGAAAAGATTTGGTAAAAAATTTATTAATGCTATTTCAGAAAAAGTTCATTATATTGGGAGCCACATATGATCAATGGAAATATGATATTATGGTATTTTATTTGTGTAATAAAAGTTGAGTTATATTATAGAAAATATATTAATATATTATGGAATTATGTTGATTCAAGTTATTTATTGAAATGATTAACTGATCTTGGAAAATATGTGATTAGTACATTTTCATTTTTGTATGATCCATCACGAATGATTGATGTTAATTAGAGTAAAATATTTAATTTTTATCTTGACATATTATGTTATAAATCCTTCTAATTATTTTTTTTTATTCATAGTTATAATATATTTATGTAATTTTAAAGATATCGATTTTTCTGATGGTCTTTGTTGATTATTGGGTTCTACTATGGAATTCATGATATTATAATTAGTCTCTCATGATTGAATTTTTTTAGAAATTTTATTACCTTTTTGAATCCTTTTTTATTAATGAATCATGATTTTATAAATATATTTTAAATCATTTTTAAATTATTTGATACTATATGAGTTGATTCAAGTGCTTCATGTGCAAAAAATTAATCCAAGAATCATTATTTATATAAAATGATGTGTTTATTGTGGATATGGACCAATATATGGAACATTACCTTTCATGTAATTATTTTCCTTTTTGTTAATCGTCATGGATGTAAATTAATTCCACAACTCAGGGAAAATGTTCTTAAAACAAAAATGTTATATTTTTTACTTCTATTACTAAGGAATCAATGTCCCTTTAACCAAAAATAGATTTATTGTATTGTGATTGTTACTTTTATTTTAACCATATTTTATGTCACTCTCCTTCAGAACATGATAGTTATTTTTATCTTCTGTTTCAATGTTTTCCTATATGTAATCATAATATGTGTTATCTCAAGTGACCATCATACTTCCCTTTCATTCTATTTTAGTTGTTGTTTTATTGGAACTTCTTCCGATGTGAAATTTCAATAATGGTATATTGAAACTTCAAACCTTGGTTTTTGATCCTGAGTTCAAATTTAAAGAAATAAATTTAAAAATGGAGGAGAATGTTACATCCTATTTTTTTTAAAGGAAACAATATGATAAATATCATACATGATACGACCCATCGAGGTTAATCAAACAACAAAATAATAGTTAATTGTTTCCATTAAAACATAGTAATTATAATGAAGGGAATGAACATTAATAACTAATTTATGAAAATAAGGTTTACAAATGTGTATATAAATAAATATTTGGTGAAAAATTAATTATAAATGAATTTAAAACACATTATTAATAAACTGAAATGTTTTCCTGAAAAAATAATTAAATGTTCACAAATGTGTTTTATAACAATAAATTAATAAATATCCCTTATTGTATTTTATTAATGATATATATATAATATTCTATATAATTTTAAATTTTCATCTTATCTATTTTTTATACATCATATAAGATCAAATTCAATTTTACAGATAAAATTGAATTTCTCTCAAAATATTGTTTCAGCATTTTTTAATGGAGAACCAATTTTAATACTAGATCTTTTTTTCATTTATATATTTAATTTGCGAAAATAAAAATCTTATTTATAATTGGAGTATTAAAATTTAATTTGGTTGAATTTTTTTTATTTTTATAAAATGTTTAATTTCATGAGGAATAGTGGAAAATTATACATTATAGTTAAAAAATAATTTTTTGTTAAAAATATTATTTCATCTTAAGTAAATTTTTAATGTAACCATTTAATAATAATACCTATACTAATACAATTTAGTTAATTTTAATAATTTTTATACTATGATTAGATAAAAAATGTTATAAAAATACTGAACGTCTCTTTTACCCGCCTTTTCGCTACATCTGCGAGATTACTATTAAAATTAGTTCAGCGACATCCTTGAATTGAATTTTGAAAAAAGTAAATAAATTATTTTATTCTGTATGAGAAATATGGTCTAATATGAAGAAATTAATTTTTGTTGAATACTAACATTAGTATTTTATATACCACCGTGAAGGGTAAATCAGGTAAATAATATTAAAAATAATATTATAAAATCATAAAAATACCCTACTAGATGCCCTAATATCATTGGATGACTAGTTTTAGTAAAAACCCAACAATAGGAAAAAATAATAAAATTTTATGACACATGTGTAAGAATATGACCATTATTTTTTTAATATAGATAATTTAAAAATGTCATAATCATATTTTTAATAGGTAAATCATTTTTAATATAGGAATATATAGAATATAAATTGCAATATAAATTTTCATTTGAAATATAATATTTTTATATATATCATTATTATTTATTTATAATTTTTAGTCATTAAAAAATTCAATTTAATTATGACACAATGATGATACACTAGTAGATTTATTAAAGGCCGAATCAAAAAAATATATTATTAATATTAAATTAAATATAATTTTAATTATTTAATATGATCCAAAAAAATTATGGATGGATATGACATGTTATATATGATTTAAAGATGTTTTCAAGAAGAAATAAATATTATAGGAGTTTTTATAATAGTCAAGTAATGAATAGTGTCACAATTTACATAATTCATATCTTAAAATATTGAATATTTAATTAAATGATATAAAATTTATAAAATTATAATATTCAGTCCGAAATTTGATTTAAATCTATAAATGTCATTTTTTACTAATTAATTTGTCATTTTACATGTTATAGTAATTATATTAACCCTAAAATTGTAATTTACTTGAGAAAATGGTAAATGTTAAAAGGGTTAAAACCAAAAGATAAGGATTAAAAAATAACAAAAACTATTATAATTGTAATTTTTCAATGTATTTATACCCAAAAAAAATATTATATTGTGAATAATTTTGTTTGGATCTATATGGAATAGAATATTAATTTATATTTATTTAATATTTTTAATAATTCTAAGAGTTCCCCTCCCCTCTCCTATAAAAGGGAAACCATTCATCTCTATTAGTCATACTTAAAAAACAATTTCGTTTATTCAAGATCTACCCAAAACCCAGCCTATAATACCTACTAACTTTATGGGGCCCTTATTTTAGGCATAAATCCCTCCAAATTGGTCTAAAGGTTTTAATCAAAGGTGATCCTTTGAAGGAAATGTAATGTTTTCAATTAAGTGTTTCAATTTCATATCATCTTAATCATCCATTAAATCTCCTTAAACCGTGATAAAATAATAGATATAGTATCCTAAATATAAAGAGATTTTATAATTTTAACATCATCACCTAAATCCATCTATGATTCCATCAAATTGGACATGAATTAATTTTTTGTGGGTACATGTGAATTAGCACCTCCAAGAACCGATATAATTGGTTTCCTATTAGTGTCTCTTGGAACATGTTATAATGACGAATTTAATGCTCATATGTAATCTTCAAGAAACATTTATCATTATAATATAATTATATATCAATTATTTTCTTACTTTTCATTACAATAAAAACTGTAAAGATGTTCGTACATATGTCTGAATTATCACCTCCACGAAGCAATGTGATTATTTTAATCACCACATCACTTGGATTATATATTAGTATATTAATATTAATTATATGATATTAATGACAATAACATAATTTTTTAATGATGAAATAATACTAAAATTCTATCCAAAATGATCATTGAAATATGAATATGTAACTCATGCGTATGTATGGCTTACCGTCTCCATCATTGTATCATAGTCTATTTTTCATAACTTTAATTAATGGTTCTATTTAAAATTATAGTTCATTCATATATGTGATTATTAGGTCATGAATATTTTTCTAGATATTATTTAATCATGACCACAATTGGCTGCATACATCATATAATGTCATTTTGAAATCAAGTACTGAATATTGAAAGAACATTTTGTGTGAGCTTACATAAATATGTAATCGTAATAACATTTTATAAAGTTATATAATGTGAATAATAAACTTGAAAATGGTTCATAGGAATGTATAAATTGACCAAATTTTATTATTCATGATGATAATTAACATGCATTGCGATTCAAACTCGAGTTAGGGGACTTCATCTCAATCTCCTTTCACTGAGGCATATATTGAAGTTATACAATAACTACTTTTATAAGGTGTATAATGAAACCAATTTTTATTTAATTTCAATCTAATGATTTCATAAATAAACTTTTTAAACAATTTGTTTTAATTTAATTACAAAATTACAAAATGAATGATCATTTAACATATACGATGACAAAGACTTCTCCGCCACTCTAAACGTTATTTGATATTTGGATTCCTCTATAAACGATGATATTTTTAAAAAGAAAATATATCCCTTATTCCATTTGTTTAGGTATTTTAGTATTGAAAATTGTTTTGATAATGGATTTAATTTTTCAATATCTTGAAAAGATATCTTGTTGTATTTAATTTGATGTATTATTTTTTTAATTTATGCATGTTTTATGTGTTATGATGATGTTATAGTTCTATGGGAATTATTTATATATATGGGTAGTTTCAGGATAAAATAATGGAATCCAAGCTTGTTGTAGCTCTCTAGTGAATTTGGAATTGATATTGAGTTAAATGTGTGGATTTACCCTAAGATGTTAAGGGATTATACTATGGTGGATATTCCAAATATAGCCATTCTGGTTACTCCCTATGTAGACGAGAAAGCTACAATTTAAGTGTGATATGGAATTTATTCCCCATGTTACAATTTTTATTTATGTTTGTTATGGAGTTTTATATGAAACTTATTATTTAATGATATAAAATAACTATCTTTTTTCTTATGGGTTAGATTTATAACTTCTAAAAATGTTTGCATGAGTTTAAATTATTCATGAACTAACAATTTCCTTATTTATTTTTATGTACCTTACCAATCTTTTTGTTCTCATGCCATGTTTTAAAATATTATTTTGAGAGTATAAAGATGAGTAAGATAAATGAGAATGTAAATATGATTTTTTTGATGATTTATCATGACTAAATAATTCATGTTTTCATTTCAATGTAATAAATTTTGGATAAAATGGATAGTGGTATTGCTATATCAACTATTTATAAATGTGAATTATTTTGTATTAAATACAGTCTAATTCTCTAAATCTATTTTTTGAAAAGATCCAATAATGTGAAATATTTTTTAAAAATAGTAGAATATATAATATTTAAGGCTATTTCCATACAAAGAATATAAAATTTCCCTTTCTACATTGAGTGCACATCAAATGATTTATTTATAACTACTAAAATCCTTTATATCTAATTCAATTTAGAGAAATGGTTTTATTCCACAAAATAATTGATCAATTTAACATTTATGGATGATAATTAAACTATAGGAATACATTGAAATCCTGGTAAAATTTTATTCAAAGGTAATAATGGATTCTTAATCCTATTTATTCCATTTAAGAAATTACATTAGTATCCTTCTAAATAGAATAGAAGGAATTTAATTACTAAATAATATACCCTTAAAATATTACTAATCAATTTATTAAATCTCTTCCACTAACATATTCTTAATTTATAATATTTCACCAATGATTTTCTATTCCTTCTAGATGATATACATATAGGGAAACTATTTCATGTCTTAAGGATTGGTGAACATAAATTATTTAATCAATGGTGTTTATCCACCTAGAATCCTATATTGGATCATTATAACAACTAATAAAATATGGATATTGCCTCTTGTATTACATAACAGTACATTGTAAACCCCATTGGTAATTTGGGAACTCAGCAGGATTAATAATTTGAGAATGTTTTGTGAGCATAATTGAATGATTATAAATTCTATTTCCCATAATGTTTGGTTATTTAGGAGGGAAATCATTGAATTTTATACCAAAATCAGTAGTAAAACAGTTCCATTGGGTTCTATCTATTGAATAAAACTAGAATGAATAGCCTAAGACACAAGAATGATATTGGATAACAGAAAAATTTTTGATAAATAATTATTATAATGTCTAAATAATTATTATTATTTTAAGACACCATAGGTTTATCCTATGCTGTCAATGATATTTATCAAAACATTAGGATTTTATCATATATATAGTCCTTTCCCTTGGGTTTTTTTAAATTTTTCCAAACCCCAATCATCAAATCGTATCTAAACACTTCTTCAATACAAGCTATAATAACCCATGATTTTCATGCACAGATATTACATATATTAAGATGAATATTCAGTAAATTAAAATTTTATACACACTAGAACTTAACTGTTTATTTCTAATTGGATATTAAATATTCAATCTTCATATCTTTTGAATGATATTAAATATCTACTACAAGGTTATTCTCATGTACTACTCATTTTTGGCATAACCTATCAAAACCATTTTCTATCACCTATGGAAGGAAACTAAGAGAGGATGAGCTCAGATTCTCAATTTAGGTAAAAAAGAATATATGTAAATCAATAATAATATGAAGGAATAATATATGAATAAGGTTCTGTAAAACAACCAGAATATTTATCAATGGATTTTTCCCTTCTTATAGTAATTTAATATAGTACAAAGAACATAAAATCACTTAGAGACCATAATAAAATCGTTAAAAATGAGGAATTAATAAAATAAGAAGTATTTCAAGAAGTTTAGAAAAATATACTGATGAAATAGTAACATGACCTTAGGAATTTTTATTTTACCCTTATAAATAGTAAATCAGATAAATAAATAGTAACCTTAGACATTAATGTAAAAAATAAATTTAGGTATCTGATAACTGAAAATATGATATAATTATATCATAGTATAAGTAATTTATTATTTTAATTTTTTTAATAATGTGTTGATATTTTAGTAAGTCATAATTATTTAATTACAATTTGATGACAAATTTAACAACATAAAAGAAAAATCGTATTCTTAAAATGTGTTCATAAATTAATATTTTTATTTCTTATTGCTTTATATTAATTTTATTATACATTAATTAATTTTTCAATGTCTCATAAAACCATATATAATTTTAAAATATATATTATCTAAGTAAATGGAGATTTTAATTAAAAATTATAATCCTAATATATAGATAATTATTTTCATAAAATAGAGTTCATTTTTGAAATCTACAAATCAAAAAATGGTAGTGTTACATTTTTGGGATTTTTCTAAAATACTTGATTTTTTTTGTTAAAGGTGAAATATGAAAAATTATGATAAACTAAATAAATGAATTATTGGGTCATTGATGTTTTATTTTGATGATGTAAGCCAAAAATATCTAACTATACGTCCACTTTTACTATAATTATTCATGGAATCATCTATATATCTTTTGTTGATCCAAATTAATAAACTAATGATTAAAATAAAGAGAAAACACCCCCTCCTCCACTATAAGTACATCCCCTCACCCCTCTTATCCTCAAACAAATCAAGGATCAATACATGTCCAAATTATACAAAAACCTTTTCCATAGACTGTAACCCCATGTACAAGATTCAGGGTCTCATCAAAAGACCAGTCTAATGTTCCTTAATGAGGATCTGAAATGGATAATTCAAGAGTTTAATCCTCTGTCTCTTTTTTAATTTCCTTTCAATTTAAATTTATTTTATTATTATTTCCTCATATAAACTCATACAAAGTGTATAAAAACTACAGTACCATACATATAGTAGAATTTTATTATTATTATTGAATATTTCATCATCACCTCTCTTTACCCATCCATTTATGCTAAAAATAAAAACAATGTCCGAGAGGTGTTAATTTATCACATTCATAGGGGACGATTTTCCAATTTATATTATCATCTTTAATTCTGGTCATGAAGCCATTTTTCTAGATGAAAAAAAATAATTTTTTATATATCTTATTTAATGTTCTATATTATTTATACACGCATGATGTAAAATAATAAAACAAGACAAATTCTTCAAAGAGAAATCACCTAAAATAATCGAAACGTTTATCACTAAGAAAATATCTAATGATTCATCCTAAAAATTTTAACCAAAGAAAATATATGATCCATTAAGGTTATATATTATAATTAATAACATATAATAAAAATTCTGGATATTCATACTCATATTAATCAAACTTCCATTCATGTATACAATCTAACCGATCATGAAAACAATGGAGGCAAAAAGACTCGAACGATGAAATTAAACTCTATAACTAATCCTAAGGCCCAAAAAAGAAAATAATGACACCACAATTAGTCATATTATTGTATATACGGTTATATAATTATTAATTGATGACTCTAATGTTGTTGTATAAGACATTAATGTGAACGATGCATTCAGATACAAGGT
Source organism: Viscum album (assembly GCA_963277665.1). NCBI lineage: Eukaryota > Viridiplantae > Streptophyta > Magnoliopsida > Santalales > Viscaceae > Viscum > Viscum album. Next base: position 1,066,888,225 of record OY728121.1, on the reverse strand, counting down.
GGGGGGAATTCTCGAACCCAGCTCTCTTTCTTTGGGGTATCCCTCTAATTCCCCATTTCATTATGGATAATCCTTAAATGTCATGTCTCCCTCATTATAATATATAATATTGGATATAAATGTTTCATACTTTATATTATGATGATTACAATGTTTTCTAAAAGTACACTTATTTAAAAAAACACACCTTTTATTATTTCCTCATCACTCAAGGTTTATCAGGTATGTTATTTCCTAAATCATTTGGGAACCCAAAGCATATAAAATTCTGCCTTATGAAATGAAACCCATTCCATTCCATGGGTAATTATATTTCCATTATTGATATTTGTACTACGTGGAATGAATAATAATGTAAATGTTATGATGTGAATGGTGTGTGCAGTGTTATATAGAATAGTGTAAATGATATGAGGTGATAGGTCCATGTAGAATTATATAATACTCCAATGCATTTGGTAATGTGATGTATATCATGATTATATGTGGAATATGTTTGAAAATGATTATATATTGTTTCACAACTATCTGTGGATGTTGACCCCCATGACATGACGATTAATTTTTTTTTTCATTTCCATATTACATGTCTTCTCTTATTGCTTGCTCTCATGACTATTATCCCATGAATATGTTATGATGATAATGTTTACACTCATCCCATGTTATATTGTTCCATGATTTTATCTATCCTCTTACTCCTCTTTTATCTCACCCTTATTTATTTATATCATTAATTGACTACTTATACTAAGGAGAACACATGGGATAATAAGAAGCTTGAGAAGAGGGAATTAAATAAATGTTTTCATTTTTTGTTTTAAAGGTTATGTATGGAAATATTTTTCCTAAGACACTAAACTTATGGATCCTCTGTGTGTAAATTTTTTATGTTTCTGTCATTAATATTATTTAATATTATTTCATGAAAAAGTATGGTTGATATAGATTGTATCATAAGATGGTTTAATTAATTTGGTAATTAGGATTAGAGAACTTTAGTGAAAACCCTTAGCAAGAGACTAATTATAAGTAAGAACCCAAGAAGCATTATTTTGGAAAATTATAATCATAGGGATCCGACAACATACGCCTTTAGACATCATTGCACAATGAAATAAATTAAATATTAATTACAAGATGAATTATATTTTTTTATAACCATTTTTATTTTAGAAAATGGTGGGAACCAAGGGAAACCAGTCCAACAACCCATGTACGGGACAATGTTGCAATTTCATGAATGATATCCCCAATTCATTGGGAGGTGGAGTTAAAAATTTCATGGAGTGATAACCCAACTATCTTAGGTTATAAACAATGACCCAAATAATTTTGAAAGTCGTCCATTATGTAATAGGGATCAACTAGATATCAACTGTTTTAAGCCGAAACGACCACTAATGTTTAGTGGATCATCTGATCCACTAGTTGGAGATCAATGGGTAAACTCGATAGAGAATATCTTTTCTATGCATCACTATACTGAGATGGAGAAACTTACTCTGGCTATTTATTGAATTTATCAAGTGGTTGGTCAATGGTTGTAAAGACAGAGAAATTTCAAGGAAATTATTTTCTTAAATACTTGGTCATTTTACGAGTCTATGCCTTCTGAAGGCACTTGATTCTGATCCCCAGTGTGCCCGGAATCAATTTCCGAAAATTATCTCGGGTACGTTCAGTAAACAAATGCGCAAGATTTTCTATTTTTTGAACCGGTGCTTAGAATTGAAATCTGAGGGCACCGGTGAACTCGCAGCGCCGATAATTGCTTAAGAGGACTTTTACCGTAGATGCGTCTGCGTGGGAGAAGAAGTTAAAATTTGTGGATTAAATGAGAAGTGAATAAAATTGTGTTACAATTTTATTTTTATATCTAAGGTTGTTTTATCCTACATGGGGGAGTTATGGTGAGACCCACAAGAACCTGACTACCCATGTGAGGATAAATGTGAGGTGGGGCCCACAGGAGCCCCAACCCTTCACATTCTCTAAAACTCTTTAAACCCCCATCTTAATTTTGTAAACTCCTCAATACATGTGAAACCTTTTCACCTTCTCTTTCTCTCCCTCATAACTCCTTCCAACACACTTTAAAAAATTTATTGAACCACTAAAATTAATTAATTAAGTGCATTAAAATTTAAATTTTGAAAAGCATGGAATTATTAAATAAAACAAAGAGGGGACTTAGTTTATTTTTCGTTGGCTTGGTCTGTTGAGATTTTGGGGATAGAGCTCTTGAGTTTCGGTGAATGCCACATCTCCTTTGTTTAAGAATGCCAACTCTCCGATTAAGAACATCAAATCAGCTACCCCAGATTCTCCATCCCCTTCTTCCTCCGCGATCAGGTAGGAGACACCGACACGAGATCTCGCCAACGACATCATGCCTTATAATCTTCTCTCTGTGACAAAATGGGTGACATCACTTCCTCCTCGGGCACACTACATCGTCGCTTACAGAACCTCACCTGGAGACGCCATCTTCTGCGACCCCCAACAATTGATATCTTTTGTTTATGTAGGGTTTATTTTTGTTCAAGTATCTATCATCGTTCTTTGTTGCTTACGGTTTGGCCGCATGATATCGTCGTAATGGGAGGAGATTAGACCGCACAAACATGGCCGATTCTCCTCCCCTATACTTTTTTAATCTTCGTTAATGTTGGAGGCAAAGGAGCGCGGTGCCGTTGCACCATGCGGTGATCGGCTGGGAACCGCGGCCATGCAAGTCGCGGCGATGGCGGAATGGTGTCGTTGCACCGCGAAGAGACGTAGAGGGCCATGGTCGGAGCGGGCCGTGGTGGAGGGGCGCGGTGCCATCGCGCCGCACTGGGGAGACGAGCCGCGGGTGAAGGCCATGGAGGACAAGTAGGGGCGGCCGGCCGAGCTGCACGCCAGGGTCTCTAGGAGGCGGGACCCCTTCGGGGTCCCGCGGCAGCTCACAAATCGGTCAGGCTTATTGGTCGGCCGTTGCTCAGAAACCGGGGGGTGTAATCCCCCCCCCCCCAACCAGCTGCTAGGGAGGACCCCACTAGTTCCACTGTTTCCAAAAATAGGGGGCTGCTCCCCCTATACGTCCCGCTCGGCCTGCGGCCGAGCCACTGCCGGCTTCAGAGCCAGGCCGCATGCAGCACGGGTCGGGCCAGCCGCAGGCAGCATGGGTCGGGCCAGCCGCGGGCCTCTCGGGCCGGGATGCACCCATTCGGGTCGTGCCCAACTGGGATGGGCTGTGCCCAACCGGGCCGGACCCGGACTTGAGTCGGATCGACCCGGTTCGGGACGAACCAGGGGGTGTTGGGCCAGGTCTGACCCGGCCTGGACCCCCTATTTTCAAAATGTTTTGGTTAAACAGATATATCTTGATCTACAGACCTCTGATCCATGAATCATAAGTTGTGTAGGAATCCTTGGAACGAGATGGTCGATTCGGTATATTACAATCGAGGTTTGGGCGAAGTATGTTCATGGACGGTTTGGTTCGAACCCGAAACCAACCAGGCCCCTGGGACGGAAAAGCCAATTACTCTAGGACCGGGCGTCCAATTGACATGCCGTCTGTCGCATTGAAATCCTATTGAAGAGACGGAACGTTGGGATACATCAACTCTAGACCTTGTGATAGTTGATGAATCGACCCCTTGTCTCATGGAGCAGACCCTCCTGAAATCGAGCATGCTGTGTGCGGGAATCCTAGAGCTGGATGCGACTGCGACAACGATGAGGACTCTACTTGGATCCTATGTGGGTTTGGAAGTGAGGACGAATATACATGGATCCTCCGTGGGTTCGGTAGCGATGATGATTGTAAATGGATCCTACGTGGGTTCGACCACGATGGTTACTATTTTTGGATCCTACGTGGGTTTGGCAGCGACGACTTCTGTACTTGGATCGTACGTGGGTTCGGCAGGGGAGATGATTCAGAGGCTACATCTATCATCTCCACCCCTCTAAGTGAGTAGTATACCTATGTCAGATGAGTCTTGACTTTCAGTCATTATCATCGATGTTATTGACTGGCTTTCCAGTGTGGAATGGGTTGTGCTTTCTTGTGTGGATTGGGTTGAACTTGGGCTCGTGATTTGGAGCCGAATTGGAATTGATGACTTAGGTATATGAATGAGCATATACCTAAGTAGAGTTGGTTGATACTTTTTGTTTGTATCTTTCCTTTTTGGTTTATCCTTTGTGGATTCTGGGAGTCCTTCGAGAGTCTTGGGGTCCCTACTGAGTATGGTAAACTCACCCCTTCACAGGCTATGACCACACTACGTTGTGTTGTATGCAGATGACAGACATCACGGATCTAGGTGGAGTCTTATGGATGGGAACGATACCTGGAGGTGGACTACTTGGTAGGACGTACACGGAGCGGACGATCAGACCCCAGGAGCTGAGAAGATCATTTGTACCCATACTTCAGGTGGGATAACCGGAGGACAACTCAGTGGTTGCTGGTTTACTTTAATGTTGCTGTTCTTTCTTTTCTATTGTACTGTAATTTCAGTTGGGTTTGTATTCTGGCCCATTTACTTCCAGCACTTACTTTTGTACTCAATTTACTTAGTTTTTACTTCTTCTTATGTACTATGTTGTGTTTATTTAATTAAATAAAGTAAATGCCTTCCCTTTTATCTGGATCTATGGCTTTGGTGCTAGTCTCCAACCCCGGGCCTATGGAAGGCGGGCTTGGGGTTGTCACAGCACGGGTCCCAAGGATAGGTGGTGACAAATTGGTATCAGAGGAGTTGGTTCTACCACAAAAATTTGGACTCTGATTATTTCTTCTGTAAAATAATAGTGTTATGAGTATTGAGTGTGGTTTTCAGTCCAGGGAGTCCAGTGTTGGTGCGGCGATTGGCATATCCATACACTCGGACCTTGACTTCTGATTTTCGACTCAGTGCTCGAAAACATTGATTGCATGTGTGATTCCAAAGTTTTCTTTGTGATTACATTGAGTCAGCTCACCGAGAATACTGTATTAACTGTGGTGCACATGTTACTTTCCAAGATGGCCCCACGAAGGCAGCCATCTAGGGTTACGAGCTTTGTGTGTGATGGAATCTCACCGAGTGACGAGGCCTTGGTGTAGGGCCCAATTACTGCGGAGGCACCAACAATACCTCTACCCGCTGGGCCACTGATACCACCAGTCCGAGCAGCAGAGAGTACACGTCGCATGAGTGCATTGCACGAGTTTCAACTACAGAGGCCGCCCAGGTTCTGTGGAGTGACAGATCCTCAGGTAGCCGAGGATTGGCTAGAGGCTATCGTCAGAGTCTTCAGAATGGTAGGGACACTACCAGACCTTATGGTGATCCTTCCCGCGAGTCTACTACACGCAGCAGCAGGTAGATGGTGGAGCCTAAGGATCCAAGTGCACGAAGAGGCATCACTACTTTGTACGGTCTTGGAGTGCCTCTTCCGTTGGGAGTTTTTTCCTGTCACGACCTGTCCTCGGGGCCCGTTCCGTGACTACCCCAAGCCCGACTTCCATAGGCCAGGGGCTGGTGACTAGCACCAAGGCGTAAATCCCGGAAAAAGGGAAGGCATTTCCTTTAAAAAGTAAACAAATACCACAGAGTAAGCAAGAAGAAAAGTAAACACTAAGTAAAAACTGTAACAAGCTGTGCTGAAAGTAAAATGGGCCGGAAATACAAGCCCAACTGTAAAGTACAACTGAAAGGGAAAAACAGCAACTGGAAGGAAAAGCCGCTGCGTCGAGCCGTCCTCTAGAAGTCCCACCTGAAGGGTGGGTACAGATAGCCTCCACTGCTCCTCGGGTCCACCTGACCGCTCCGAGTACGTCCCACCCAGTGGCCCACCTCCAGGTACCGTCCTGCTCCGCAAGCCTCCACCACGATCAGCGTTGTCCTTCTTTTGCAACCAACACAACATAGTGCAGGCATAACCCGTGCAGGGGTGAGTATAAGCTACTCAGTAGGGACCCCAAGACCCCCGAAGGTCTCCCAGAATCCACAAAGGATAATCTAAAAAGGAAAGATACAATCATGAAGTAACATCCGACACGGATTAGGTATATGCCCATACATATACCTAAGTCATCAATTCTCGCTCGGCTCCAACACCTGAGCCCAAGCACAACCCAGTCCACACCGGAAAGAAAAACGTGAAATCCACACAGGATAGCTCAACACAATCCACAAAGGAAAGTAAAATGTAAATCCACACAGGATAGCTCAACAAAATCCACAAAGGAAAGTAAAACGTAAATCCACACAGGATAGCTCGACACAATCCACAAGGAAAGTAAAACGTAAATCCACACAGGATAGCTCAACACAATCCACAAAGTAAAATAAAACGTAAATCCACACAGGATTGCTCGACACAATCCACAAAGGAAAGTAAAACAGAGTTTCAGCTCACACAGGTATGCTTCTTCAAATGACGATAAAGATGATCACTGATCCATCTAAGTCGTCAGACCCACAAAGGATCGATAGGTACTAACCCCCGCAAAGACCCACAAAGGATCGGGCCCACACAGGACCTGTAGGCGCTGGCTCACACAGAACTGCTGAGCGCTGACCCACACAGGATCAGACCCAAACAGGATCGGGCCCACACAGGACCTGTAGCACTGACCCACAAAGGATCGCTGAGTGCAGTAGTCATCGCAGTCCACTGAGGATCTCTGCAGAGTCGTCGTCGCAGTCCACTGAGGATCTCTGCACAGTCGTCGTCAGAGTCCACTGAGGATCTCTGCACAGTCGTCGTCAGAGTCGCAGCTAGCACTAGGGTTCCCGCACACAGCAAGCTCGTTCGGGAGGGTCTGCTCCATGAGCCGAGAGGCTGATACATTAACTGACACAAAGTCCGAAGTTGATGTATCCAAAAGTTCCGTATCGACAACAGGAACTCAACGTCGCAGACGGCGCGTCAATCGGACGCCCGGTCTGAGAGATATTGTCTTTTTTGTCCGAGGGGCCCGGTTGGTTTTTAAGGCAAAACCAACCCGACCGTACTCCACCTATGTCCAAACCTCGGGCAGAGTATGCCAAAAGATCCATCTCACTTAGAGGAAAACAACAGAGATGACGGTACGTCGATCGGACGTCCGAAGCTCACGATATGAGCGTTTCTGCTCCAAGGGCCCGGTTGGTTTTGTGTACGAACCATCCTGGCCAAACTCAAAGTATTCCGAAACCTTGAGTGCGATATACTGAAATGACCGTCTTGATCCAAAGATTGCATTGCCTCTGAAGGCGTGTCGTTCGGAGGCTCGTAGCTCAAGTTACGGGCAAAAGACCAAAAACGGCCCGAAGACGGGGGGTCTGGGGCCGGCCCGGGCCGGCCCGGCCCCCCATGGGTCGGCCCGAACCGGGTCGACCGACCCGGGTCCAGGTCGGACCCGGTTCGGCGCGGCCCGGTCCGGCCAGGGCGGGGCCTGGCCGGTCGCGCCGGCCCGGCTCGGCTCGGCCGACCGGCCGAGCGAGGCTGCCGCGGGGCGCCGCCCTCGCGGGAAGACAGTGCCGCGGCCCCGCGTGGGGATGCGCTGGAAGCAACGGACGTGGAAAAGGCCACGTCCCGTGCGTGTGAGCCGGACCGGTGTGGCCGCGGGTCTGCTGGCCGCCGCCACCGCGACTTCAGCCACATCGGCCTTGTCTGGCGGCGCGTCGGGGCGCCGCCGGCGCCGCTGGAGATTTCCGCGGGCCACCGGAGTTCCTCCGGTGGTCCGTTTTCCTTCCCGTCGGCGCCGCTGCTCCTCCCAGGTCCCGTTCTTCACTGCGGAAACCTCAAATCGCCCTTGCGCCACGTTTTGTCGTCGCCCGCCAAATCCGCACAACAACGAAGAACTGCGGAGGGTTGTCGGGCCGTGTTCGTTCGGCCCGCACCCTCCGCGTTAGGCGATAACAACCGGGGAGAAATAATCAACATATCAAACAACAATTTTAATGAATTAAAAATTGTTCTTATTAACCAGGTTCTTCATTTTAAAAGATACGTTCACTGGAATATAAATCATTCAATAAAACCCCTACCTCGTCAAGTCGTCGCACGCGCGTTCTTCGCGGAATTGATCGTCGCAGAAGGTGGGGATCGTCGCGTCGTCGTGGTATCCGGCATTGTGTCTACGAACTCCGAGGTCCAAGAAACAACAGATTTAATTTTAATAATTAAATCCATATTGAGTTAAAATCCACAAAGGAATTTAAAGAATCGCAAACTCTCACCTCAACGGATGATCGAAGGTTTTTGTCCCGGTGGAAGGAATGTCGCAGAAGAACGTCGCGGGAGAGGAAATTTCGGCGTCACGACCCACAGCGTCGCGTCGTTGATTTCCGCGGGTTCGGCATTCTTCATCGGAGGCCGGAGTTCTTCGCGTTCTTCGCGTTCTTCGCAAAGTAGGATGAAGAACTCTTGGTTTCTGTCAAATCCTCTCAACGAACATTTTTCCTGAAGTCGTGCGTTGGTCTTATTTTATTATTACGCCAACGGATTTCAAATAGGTTAAGAAACGAATGAAATTAATTCATAGAATTAATTTCAACGAATAAACTTCCCATTTAATTCAACGAAGAAAACCACCCAATTAATTGGTGCATTATGAAATTTGAAAACGCGTCAGTTGAATTTCATAAAGACAGGTTTTTGCGGGTGAGTTACTTAGCGGAAAAGAAACGGTGGGGATCATGTGGGTCCCACCTCACAAATATCCTACCAAGAGTGTAGGATATTTTTGGATAGCACCCTATCCACATCAACACAGCTTAAGCCACTTTAAGTGGCTTCAAGTGGCTTCCAAGTGGCTTAGGTGAAATAAAATAATGTTTGTCGTACAATTATTTTATTTCTTAACTTTAAGCATGAAAATTAAAAACCACACCCGAGAAAATGCAACTCCGGAAGAGGCGTTTCTAAGAAATTACCGGTGCTGCGATTCCATCGGTGCCCTCAGAATTTGATTTCGAGCACCGGTTCAAAAGTTAGGAAAACCCGCTCGTCCGTTCACTGAACGTACTCGAGCAAAACTTCGGCAAATGATTCCGGGCACACCGGGCCTCGAAATCAGGTGCCGTCAGAAACTGCGTTCTTGTAAAATTCCAAAGAAAATTAAGAACAGTAAATTTCCTTGAAAGTTATGGGACTTTACATTACTCCCACCTCTGGGCATTACGCCCCCGTAAAGATACATCATAAACTAGGGAGACAAATGTGGGTACTGAGCACGCATCTGAGCCTCCCGCTCCCATGTGCTCTCCTGAAGGTTCCCATGCTGCCATCTGTTGCGCACTAGAGGAATCGATCATCCACGTAGGACCCGCTCCTGTCGATCCTCGATCTCCACCGGGACCTCCGTAAAAGTCGCCCCATCATCCACGTCTAGATCCCCATGGTCAATGATGTGCGTCGGGTCGTGCACGTATCTCCTCAGCTGAGATACGTGGAAGACGTCATGCACCCAGTGCAACTGAGGTGGTAGAGCCAGGCGATAAGCCACCTTGCCAATCCTGCTGAGGACCTGGAATGGTCCAATGAAGCGTGGAGACAACTTTCCACCTCGGCCAAATCTCTGCAAACCACGTCGAGGTGTGACACGCAAGAAGATATGGTCGCCATCCTCGAACTCTAGTAGCCTCCGCCTCCTGTCAGCATAAGAATTCAGCCGGCTCTGAGCTGTCCTCATCTGCTCCTGGATGACCTGGACCTTCTCTGTCGTGGCCTGGACCATCTCTAGTCCCACAAGTGCTGACTCCCCAGGGTCTGTCCAGCACAAAGGAGATCTGCAAGGTCTGCCGTATAACGCCTCCTATGGTGTCATCCCGATGGTGGAGTGGTAGCTGTTGTTGTACGCGAACTCCACCAAGGGTAGGTGATCCTCCCAGCTGCGACCAAAGTTGAGGACACATGCGCGGAGCATGTCCTCGAGAGTCTGAATGGTCCTCTCCGTCTGACCATCCGTCTGAGGGTGAAAGGCGGTGCTCAGACGTAGCCGCGTCTCGAACGCCTCCTGCAACCCCTTCCAAATCCAGGAAGTAAAGCTAGCATCTCGATCAGAGACGATAGATGATGGCATACCATGAAGCCGTACAATCTCCTGAACGTAGAGACGCCCCAAGCTATCCACTAAGCCCTGCTCTCGGATGGGTAAGAAGTGTGCTGACTTGGTGAGTCAGTCAACAATCACCCAAATGGAGTCGTGAACTCTGGAAGTGAGTGGAAGTCCAGTCAAAAAGTCCATAGATATCCCGTCCCACTTCCACTTCGGGACCTCCAAGGGTTGTACCAAGCCTGCTGGTAGCTGATGCTCTTCCTTCACCTGCTGGCAGGTGAGGCATCGAGAAACGAACTCTACCACAACCTTCTTCATGCCTGGCCACCAGTGCTGTCGTCTGAGGTCCTGGTACATCTTCGCCACTCCAGGATGTACCACCAAGGGATAAGTGTGAAACTCTCCAAGAACCTCCTCTCGTAAAGCGACTGGTACCATGGTACATCCTCTGAAAAGGATGTCGTGCCCTGCTCTAAAGGAGAAGCCATCAGGTTCCTGTCCTGAGGATAACTGTTCACGCCGCGTCTCACAGTCATTGTCCTCACGCTGTGCCTCTCTGACCCACTGCAGTAGTGGAGGGGCGATTGTGAGAGACTAAAGGAAGGCTGCTCCATCGCTATCCACGAAGGATATCTGCAAAGAGGCTAGCTGTTCTGTCACCTCCTCAAGTAGCTGGATGCCTGTCCCCATGCTGAGGGCATCGGCTACCACGTTCCCCTTCCCAGGAGTATAGACTATCTCAAAGTCATAGTCCTAGAGGAACTCGATCCATCGTCGCTGTCTCAGGTTCAGGTCCTTCTGCAAGAAGATGTACCTGAGACTCTGGTGGTCAGAAAAGACTGTAAAGTGCTCGCCCATCAGATAGTGCCGCCATGTCATCAGAGCGAAGACCACTGCTGCTAACTCTAGGTCATGGGTAGAGTAGTTCTGCTCATGCGGCCTCAACTGACATGATTCATAGGCAATCACGGCCCGCTCCTGCATCAGGACACACCCGTGTCCGGTCCCTGATGCATCACAGCAGACTACGTATCCAACTCCCTCCTCAGGCAACCTCAAGATAGGTGCGCTGGTCAATATCTGTCTCAGCTCCTGGAAGCTCTGCTGACATCTGTCTGACCACACAAAGGGTTTCCCCTTCTTCGTCAAAGCTGAGAGTGGCACCGAAACTCTATATAAGTCCAGAACAAATCTCTGATAGTATCTGGCTAGACCCAAGAAACTCCGCACCTCCATCACGCTCCTGGGTGGCTCCCAAGCTAGCACTGCCTCGATCTTCGCGGGATCCACTACAAATCCCGCCTCAGAAATGACGTGCCCCAAGAAGTGGACCTCATGTAACCAGAACTATAACTTCGAGAGCTTTCCATAAAGCTGGTGCTCTCGGAGTGTGTCTAGTACAACCCGCAAGTGGTAGGCGTGCTCCTCCTCCGTGGATGAGTACACCAAAATGTCATCAATGAAGACCACGACAAATCGATCGAGGTATGGCTGGAAGATCCTGTTCATGAGGCTCATGAACACTTCTAGAGCATTGGTTATGCCGAAAGTCATAACCAAGAACTCATAGTGGCCATACTTACACCTGAAGGCCGTCTACTGCACGTCCTCGTCTCGAACTCTGAGCTGATGATAGCCTGACCTGAGGTCTATCTTTGAGAACCACCGTGCTCCCTTGAGCTAATCGAAGAGGTTATCAATCCTCGGTAGCGGATACATGTTCCACACTATCACCTGTTTTAGGAGACGATAGTCAACACATAGTCGCAAGCTCCCGTCCTTCTTCTTGGCGAACAATATCGGGGAAGCACAGGGTGAAACACTAGGTCGGATGAACCACTTGCCCTGCAAGTCCTCCAACTGAACCCATAGCTCTAGAAGCTCGGCGGGGGCCATCCGATATGCTGGAGTCGAAATCGGGGCTATCCCGGGGTACAGATCAATATAAAAGTCTACCTCTCTGCGAGGAGGTATCCCTGGAACGTCGTCGGAAAAGATGTCCGCGTACTGATCCACCAATGCAGGAAAACTAGGACTCCGCACGTCAACTGCTCCTAGGATGAGGCTAGCCAACTGATGAGTGATGGGTTTTCCCCTCCTCTATGAGAGACCCTCCTGGGCTACAAAGGCTCCCTTCTCACTCGTGAAGGTGAACCTGCTCCCGTCGGTGTGCACACATCGCACCTTGCGCCTAAAACAGTCAATCTGAGCATGGACTATAGATAACCAATCCATGCCCAAGATGACATTGTAAGGCCTCGACGCCACTACAAGAAGATCCCAGCCAAAGATATTTCCTCCTAGAGTAAGCTCACACTGCCGGCACCAGTGCGTAATCATCGAGTCTTCTCCCGTAGGAGTCTCTAGCCGTACGGATCGAGCCAACGGTTTTGTCGGAATCTCCGAGATCCGAACAAGGGCAGCAGCTATGAAAGAGTGACTCGCTCCTGTGTCTATAAGAACTGAAGCAAAGGTGTAATAGACACAGATCGTACCTCGAATCATCACTGGCGCACCGTGGTCGTAGGCCTCCGCTGCCTGGAGCGGTGCCTGTCTCTACCCGCCAGCTCCCTGTGGTCGGGGCGGACCTCCCGGTGGTGGTGGTTGCAGAGTCTCAAAGCGTCGCCCACCACCTGCTCCTCGGCCAGCTCCTCTGCCTCGTCCGCCTCCTCCCTGCGGACCACCATGATTGACCCTCTTCCTCTTCCTGGGTGGCCCCTCCACCGTCTGCTGCTCCTCGGTACGACGGGTCGGGCAGTCAAGAGCCATGTGGCCCTGCCCGCCGCATGCGTAGCACTGCCTGTCTCTCGAAAGACTGGCTCCGTGCTGTTTGCCCAGCACTACTGAGCCAGTGTCCTAAGGTCGTCTACGAGAGGGTCTGGTCTACTTGGAACCCTGAGTCATCCGTCGGCTACCTGCTACCGAAGACTCCGCTACCTGCTGCCCTACGGTAGGTCTCACTGCTGAAGTAGACTCAACAAGAAAGCTCTCGATCAGAAGGGCTCGCTCTAGTACTCCTTTCTGGGTCGGGATGCTGAGGGAGATCAGTGATGCCCTGATCTCGTGTCTCAAACGCTGCTTAATGGTCCGGGCCTGGAAGAATGGTTCCCGTACCATATCTGTCAAGTAGCGAGAAAGATCGGTAAACCTCGCCGCGTTCTTTCTCGGTAATCCCCGCCGCGTACTGGGCGACCGTCAAGATGCCCTGCCGCAGCTGAAGAAGCTCCGGAATGCGCACCGCACAGAGGGTGGCCGAGACAAAATCTGAGCGGAAGAGTCTCTCAATGTCCGTCCAGAGAAGAGATGCCTTATCGTCCACCTGGAGCATCAAGCTCCACCATCAGCCTGCTGCTGCATGCAGTAGGCTCACCGCGAGGATCACAATGAGGTCTGCTGGTGTCCTCACTAGCCGGAAAACTCGCACCACTACCTCCAGCCAGTCCTCTACTTCCTGGGGGACCGTCTCCCCATGGAACCTAGGCAGTCGCTGGCACTGGAACTCGTGCAGAGCTCCAAGGCGACGTGCATCGTCGGCGGCTGGGGCTGGAAGCATCGGTGGCTCGGCTGGTAGAGGTACCGCCCGTGCCTCCACCGTCAAAGGGCCCTATACCGAGGCATCGTCGCTCGGCGGGCTGTCGTCATGTACAACTCTCAGAACCCTAGCTGGCTACCGTCGTGGGGCCATCCTGAAAAGGAAACAGGTGCACCACAGTTAGAACAGTATACCTGGTGAGCTGATATGAAGTAATCACAATGAAAACTTGAAACACACATGCAATCAATGTTTTTGTGCAATAATTAGGAAATCAGGAGTCAGGGTCCTGGTGTACGGATACGTCAGCCGCCGCACCAACAATGGACTCCCTCAACTGATACCACACCCATTATGCTAAACAGTATTACTTCACATAGAAGAAAGATCAGAGTCTGTGGTAGAACCGACCACCTCTGATACCAATTTGTCACGCCCCGTCCTCGGGGCCCGTGTCCTGACTACCCCAAGCCCGCCTCCCATAGGCCAGGGGCTGGCGACTAGCACCAAGGCGTAAATCCCGGAAAAGTGAAGGAATTTCCTTTGAAAATTAAACAAACGCCACAAAGTAAGTAAGAAGAAAAGTAAACACTATGTAAAAACTATAAGAAGCTGTGATGAAAGTAAAAGGGGCCAGAAATACAAGCCCAACTGTAAAGTATAACTGAAAGGGAAAAACAACAACAGAAAGGAAAAGCCGCAGTGTCGAGCCGTCCTCTGGAAGTCCCACCTGAAGGGTGGGACAGATAGCCTCCACTGCTCCTCGGGTCCACCTGATCGCTCCGAGTACGTCCCACCCAGTGGCCCACCTCCAGGTACCGCCCTGCTCCACAAGCCTCCACCACAATCAGCGTTGTCCGTTTTCTGAAACCGACACAACGTATTGCGGGCATAGCCCGTGCAGGGGTGAGTATAAGCTACTCATTAGGGACCCCAAGACCCCCGAAGGTCTCCCAGAATCCACAAAGGATAATCCACAAAGGAAAGATACAATCACGAAGTAACATCTGACACAGCTTAGGTATATGCCCATAAATATACCTAAGTCATCAATTTTCACTCGGCTCCAACACCTGAGTCCAAGCACATCCCAGTCCACACACGAAAGCAAAACGTGAAATCCACATAGGATAGCTCAACACAATCCACAAAGGAAAGTAAAACGTAAATCCACACAGGATAGCTCGACACAATCCACAAAGGAAAGTAAAACGTAAATCCACACAGGATAGCTCAACACAATCCACAAAGGAATGTAAAACGTAAATCCACACAGGATAGCTCGACACAATCCACAAAGGAAAGTAAAACAGAGTTTCAGCTCACACAGGTATACTTCTTCAAATGACGATAAAGATGATCACTGATCCATCTAAGTCATCAGACCCAAAAAGGATCGATAGGTACTAACCCCCGCAAAGTCCCACACAGGATCGGGCCCACACAGGACCTATAGGCGCTGGCTCACACAGAACCGCTGAGCGCTGACCCAGACAGGATCGGACCCACCTAGGATCAGGCCCACATAGGACCTGTAGCACTGACCCACAAAGGATTGCTGAGTGATGCAGTCGTCACAGTCCACTGAGGATCTCTGCACAGTCGTTGTCGCAGTCCACTGAGGATCTCTGCACAGTCGTCGTGAGAGTCCACTGAGGATCTCTGCACAGTCGTCGTCGGAGTCGCAGCCAGCACTAGGGTTCCCGCACACAACAAGCTCGTTCAGGAGGGTCCGCTCCATGAGCCAAGAGGCTGATACATCAACTGACACAAAGTCCGAAGTTGATGTATCCAAAAGTTCCATATCAACAACAGGAACTCAACGTCGCAGACGGCGCGTCAATCGGACGCCCGATCTGAGAGATATTGGCCTTTTTATCCCAGGGGCCCGGTTGGTTTTTAAGGCAAAACCAACCCGACCGTACTCCACCTGCGTCCAAACCTCGGGTGGAGTATGCCAATATATCCATCTCACTTAGAGGAAAACAACAGAGTCGACGACACGTCGATTGGACGTCCGAAGCTCAAGATATGAGCGTTTCCGCTCCGAGGGCCCGGTTGGTTTCTTGTACGAACCAACCCGTCCGAACTCAAAGTATTCCAAAACCTTGAGTGCGATATACTGAAACGACCGTCTCAATCCAAGGATCGCATTTCTGCTGACGGCGCATCGTTCGGAGGCACGTAGCTCATGTTATGGGCAAAAGACCGAAAACGGTCCGAAGACGGGGGGTCTGGGCCCGGGCCGACCCAGCCCGACCCCCCTGGGTCGGCCCGAACCGGGTCGACCGACCCGGTTCGGCGTGGCCTGGCCGGTCGGGCCGGCCCGGCGCGGCTCGGCCAAGCGACCAAGCGAGGCTGCCGGGGGGCGCCGCCCCCGCGAGAAGACAGTGCCGCGGCCCCGCGTGGGGCGACGCTGGAAGCAACAGACCCGGCAAAGGCCGCGTCCCGTGCATGTGAGCCGGACCCGTGCCGCCACGGGTCCCCTGGCCACCGCCGCTGCGGCTGAAGCCGCGGCGGCCTTGTCCGGCGGCGCGCCGAGGCGCCGCCGCCTCCGGCCACCAGCGCCACCGGGGACTTCCGCGGGCCACCGGAGTTACTCCAGTGGTCCGTTTTCCTCCCCGTCTGCGCCGCTGCTCCTCCCGGGTCCCGTTCTTCACTGAGGAAACCTCAAATCTCCCTTGCGCCACTTTTTGTCGTCGCCCGCCAAATCCGCACAACAACGAAGAACTGCGGAGGGTTGTCGGGTCGTGTTCGTTCGGCCCGCACCCTCCGCGTTAGGCGATAACAACCGGGGAGAAATAATCAACATATCAAACAACAATTTTAATTAATTAAAAATTGTTCTTCTTAACCGGGTTCTTCATTTTAAAATAGACGTTCACTGGAATATAAAACATTCAATAGAACCCCTACCTCGTCAAGTCGTCGCACACACGTTCTTCGCGGAATTGATCGCAGCGGAAGGTGGGGATTGTCGCGTCATCGCGGTATCCGGAGTTGCGTCGACGAACTCCAAGGTCCAAGAAACAACAGATTTAATTTTAATAATTAAATCCATCTTGAGTTAAAATCCACAAAGGAATTTAAAGAATCACAAACTCTCACCTCAACGGATGATCGATGGTTTTTGTCACGAAGGAAGGAACATCGCAGAAGAACGTCGCGGGAGAGGAAACGTCGGCGTCGCGGCACACAACATCGCGTCATTGATATCCATGGGTTCGACGTTCTTCGTCGGAGGCCAGCGTTCTTCGCGTTCTTCGTGAAGGAGGATGAAGAACTATTGGTTTCGGTCAAATCCTCTCAATGAACATTTTTCCAGAAGTCGTGCGTTGGACTTATTTTATTATTACGCCAACATATATCAAACAGGTTAAGAAACGTATGAAATTAATTCATAGAATTAATTTCAACGAATGAACCGCCCATTTTATTCAACGAAGAAAACGGCCCAATTAATTGGTGATTTAAGAAATTAAGAAAATGCGTTAGTTGACTTTCATAATGAGGGGATTTCGCGGGTGTGTTACTTAGCGGAAAAGAAACGGTGGGGCTCGTGTGGGTCCCACCTCACAAATATCTTACCAAGAGGGTAGGATATTTTTGGATAGCACCCTATCTGAATCAACACAGCTTAAGCCGTGTTAAGTGTCTTCAAGTGGCTTCTACGTGGCTTAGGTGAAATAAAATAAAGTATGTCATAAAATTAATTTATTTCTTAACTTTAAGACTGAAAATTAAAAACCACACCCGAGCAAACGCAACTCTAGAAGAGGCGTTTCTAAACAAGTACCGGCGCTGCGATTCCATCGGTTCCCTCATAATTAGTTTCCGAGCACCGGTTCAAAAGTTAGAAAAACCCACTCGTCCGTTCACTGAACGTACCCGAGCCAAACATTGGAAAATGATTCCGGGTACACCGGGCCTCGAAATCAGGTGCCGTCAGAAACAGCGCTCTTGTAAAATTCCAAAGAAAATTAAGAAAAACAATTTCCATGAAATTTACAGGTCTTTAAATATCGCGACACCATCCGTGCAGTGCGCATCCAAGAGTTACTACAGCTGTGGCTGGGCAGCATGACAGTAGCCCAGTACTCGGAGAGATTTACCGTGCTCTCGTGCTACTCCACGGACCTGGTACGAGACCCATTCTTCAGGGCCCAGACCTTTGAGCAGGGACCGATGCATGAGATCAGGGCTTCGATGATCTCTCTCAGCATTCGGACATAGGCTGGAGTACTGGAGCGAGCCCTTCTTGTGGAGAGCTTCCTTGCTGAGCTGACGCCAGCAGCAAGGCCTACCGCAGGGCGACACGTAGCGGAGTCTTCTGCAGCTGATAGTAGATACATGTCTCTTTGGACCAAGCGGACCAGGACATCAGGTGGGTGACCTCAGGATACTTTTTCGGATGTGTGGGGCACACGCAGCAGAGCCAGTCATACGAGAGGCAGGCAGTGCTATGCATTCGGTGGTCTGGGCCACATGGCTCGGGACTGCCCGAACCACCATGCAGAGGAGCAGCAGACAGTTGAGGGACCACCCAGGCTAAGACAAAGGTTTTACTGTGGAAGTCCACAGGGAGTAGGCGGACGAGGCAGGGGAGCTGGTTGAGCAGCAAGTGGTGGACGATGCTTCGAGCCTCTGCCAACTCCCGCACCAGGAAGACCCCCCCGACCACAGGGAGCTGGCAGACAGGGGCAGGCTCAGCTAAAGGCAGTCGAGACCTATGGCCATGGAGCACCTGAGATGATTCGAGGTACTATCTTTGTCTACTCCACCCTTGATGTAGTTCTTATAGATACAGGGGCGAGTCATTCTTTCATTTCCACTACCATTGTTCGGAGCTCAGAGATTCCGACGGAGTCGTTGGCTCGATCCTTATGGTTAAAGACTCATACGAGAGCAGACTCGAAAATTACACATTGGTGCCGGTAGTGTGAGATTACTCTTGGAGGCAAGAGCTTTGGCTAGGATCTTCTTGTACTGACGTCGATTCCTTACTATGTCAACATGGGCATGGATTGGTTATCTACAATTCGTGTTCAGATCGACTGTATTAGTTGCAAAGTGCGGTGTGTCTGCACAGATGGAAGTAGGTCCACCTTCATCAGTGAGAAAGGAGCCTTTGCAGCATAGGATGGACTTACGTGGAGGAGAGGACAATCGATCACACATCAGTTGGCTAGTATTATCCTCAGAGCGGTTGATGTGCGAAGTCCGAGTTTTCCTACTGTGGTGGAACAGTATGCAGACATTTTCCCTGATGAAATTCCAGGACTACCTCCTCGTAGGGAGGTAGACTTTTACATTGACCTGTACCCCAGGACATCCCTGATATCTACTCCATCATATAGGATGGCTCCCGCCGATCTTCATGAGCTGTGGGTATAGTTGGAGGATTTGCAGGGAATGGGATTAATCCGACGCAGTGTTTTACCATGGGCTTCTCCAATTTTATTCGCCAAGAAGGCGGATGGAAGCTTATGACTATGTGTCAACTACAATTGCCTAAATCAGGTGACCGTAAAAAACAAGTATCCACTCCTGAGGATAGATGAACTCTTTGATTAGCTCAAGGGAGAACGATGGTTCTCGAAGAAAGACCTTAGTTCAGGCTATCATCAGCTTAGAGTTCGAGACGAGGATGTGCAGAAGACGACATTCATGTGTCGGTATGGCCACTATGAGTTCTTGGTTATGAATTTAGGCATAACCAACACTCCAGCAGTGTTCATTAGTCTCATGAACAGGATATTCCAGCCTTACCTCGATTGATTTTTCTTAATCTTCATTGACGGCATACTAATTTACTCGACTATTGAGGAGGAGCTCACCTACCACTTGAGGGTTGTACTGGACACACTCCGAGAGCACCAGATTTATAGTAAGCTCTTGAAGTGTCAGTTAGTGATTCAAGAGGTCCACTTATTGGGGCATGTCATCTCTGATGCAAGAGTAGTGGTGGATCCTACGAGGATCGTGGCAGTACATGCTTGGGATCCACACAAGAGTGTGACGGAGTTGTGGAGTTTCCTAGGTCTGCCTAGGTACTATCGGAGATTTGTGCCAGACTTCTCCAGAGTGGCGGCACCACTTTCATCTTTGACAAAGAATGGGAAACCCTTCGTTTGGTTATATAGATGTCATAAGAGCTTCTAGAAGCTGATATAGACATTGACTAGTGCACCTATCTTGAGGCTACCAGAGGAGGGCGTAGGGTACATAGTTTACATCGATGCATCAGGGACCTGACTTGGTTGTGTCCTGATGCAGGAGCTGGAAATGATCACTTATGGTTCACGACAGTTGAGGAAGCACAAGCAGAACTATGCTTCCAATGAGATGGTGTTAGCAGGAGTGGTCTTCACCTTGAAGATGTGGTGGCAGTATCTGAGGGGAGGGAACTTTACAGTCTATTCTGACCACCATAGTCTCAGGTACATCTTCTCGCAGAAGGACGAGAACCTGAGACAGTGGTGATGTCTTGAGTTCCTCAAGGACTATGACTTTGATATAGTATATACTCATGGAAAGGGGAATGTAGTAGCTAATGCTCTCAGTAGGAGATCGGGGATTCAGCTACTTGGAGAGGTGACGAAGAAACTAGACATGTTGCAGATATCCTTCATGGATAGAGATGGAGCAGCCATTCTATAGACACTCACTCCACTACTTTAGTGGGTCCGAGAGGCACAACGTGGGGACCTTGACTATGAGACGCGACGTGCACAGATATCCATAGGACATACACCTAATGGACTTTCTATAGGAGGAGATCACACCATCCTCTTCAGGGGACGTACCATGGAACCATCTAAATTACAGGAGAAGGTTATGAGGAAGTTTCACACTTCCCATTTGGCAGTACATCCAGGAGTAACGGAGATGTAAAAGGATCTCAGACGATAGCACTTGTTGCCGGGTATGAAGAAGGTTGTGGTAGGGTTCGTTTCACGATGCCTCACCTGCCAGCAGGTGAAGGCGGAGCACTAGGTTCTGGCAGGCTTGGTGCAGCCCTTAGAGTTCTCAAAGTGGAAGTGGGATGAGATATCTATGGATTTTGTGGAGGGGCTTCCACATACCTCTAGAGGACATGACTCCATTTGGGTGATCTTAGACCGACTCACCAAGTCGGCACACTTCCTACTTATCAGAGAGTAGGGCTCAGTGGAGAGCTTGGGATGCCTCTACGCTCATGAGCTCATATGGATTCATGGTGTGCCATCATCTATCATCTCCGATCGAGATGCTCGCTTTACTTCCTATATTTGGAAGGGGTTGTAGGAGGCATTGGGGATTAGCTATGCTTGAGAACCCCCTTTCATCCTCAGATGGATGGCCAGACGGAGAGTACTATTCAGACACTTGAGGACATGCTCCATGCATGTGTCCTCGAATTTGGTCGTTGGTGGGAGGATCACCTACCCTTGGTGGAGTTTGCGTACAACAACAGCTACCACTCCACCATCGGGATGGCACCATACGAGGCACTGTATGGCCGACCATGCAGATCACCTCTGTGCTGGACTGACCCTGGGGAGTCAGCACTTGTAGGAACAAAGATGGTTTAGGCTACAACGGAGAAGGTGCAGATCATCCAAGAGTGGATGAAGACTGCACAGAGAAGACATAAGACCTATGCTGATACGAGGTAGAGACCACTGGAGTTCGAGGATGGCGACTATGTTTTCTTATGGGTCTCACCTTGACATGGATTACAGAGATTTGGTCGGGGCAGAAATTTATCTCCATGCTTCATTGGACCATTCTAGGTTCTCAGCAGGGTAGGCGAGTTGGATTATTACTTGGCCCTTCCACCTCAGTTGCACCGGGTGCACGACGTCTTCCACGTATCTCAGTTGAGAAGATACGTGCACGAACTGATGCATATCATTGATCACGAGGAGCTGGACATCGATGATGGGGCGACATTTGCGGAGGTTCTGGTGGAGATCGAGGATCGACAGGAGCGGGTCCTACGTGGATGGTCGATTCCTCTACTGTGCATTCGTTGGCATCACGGGATCCTCCCAGAGAGAACATGGGAATGGGAGGCTCAGATGCATGCACATTACCTTCATTTGTTTCTCTAGATTATGATGTAGCTTTATGGGGACGTAAATACCAGAGGTGGGAGTAATGTAATGACCCAAAAATTTCATGGAAATTTTGTTATTAAATAATTTGTAATTTTACGAGTCTATGGCTTCTGAGGGTACATGATTCTGAGGCCTGGTGTGCCCGGAATCAATTTCTGAAGTTTATCTCGGGTACGTTCTGTAATGGAACGATTGGTATTTTCTATATTTTGAACAGGTTCTCAGAATTGATATCCGAGTGCACCGGTTAACTCACAGTGTATGTAATTGCTTAAGAGGGCTTTTACTGTAGATTCATTTTCATGGGAGAATAAGTTAAAATTTTTGGATAAAATGAGATGAGAATAAAATTGTGGTACAATTTTATTTTTATATTTAAGGTGGTTTTATCCTACATGGGGGAGTTAGGGTGGGACCCACAAGCACCTAACTACCCATGTGATGATAAATGTGAGGTGGGGACCACATGAGCCCCAACCCTTTACATTCTATAATACTCCTTAATCCCCCCTCTTAATTTTGTAAACTCCTCATAATTCTGAAACCTTTTCACCTTCTCTTTATCTCCCTCTTAACTCTTTCCAACAAACATTAAAAAATTAATTGAACCACATCAAATAATTAATTAAGTGTTTTGAAATTTAAATTTTGAAATGCATTGCATGATTAAATAAAATATGGAGGATCCTTATTTTATTTTTTGTTGGCTTGTTGTGTTGAGATTTTGGGGAGAGAGCTAGTGAATTTAAGTCAACAATTCATCTCGTTTATTGAAGAACGGCAAATCTCCGACAATGAACATCGACTCGGAGACCCTAGATTCTCCATCCCCTTCTTCCTCCGTGATAAGGGAGGAGACACCAACGCAAGATCTCGCCAAAGATGTCTCGCCTTATAATCTTCTCTCCGTGAAAAAAGGGGACCTCCTCGGGTGCACTCCGTCGTCGCTTACAAAACCTCACCCCGCGTTGCTGTCTTCCGCAACGCCCGATGTTAGATTTCTTTTGTTGTGGTAGGGGTTATTTTTTTCAAATCTCTATCATAGTTCTTAGTTTATTAATGTTGTCCACATGATATCATCGTAACGGGAGGAGATCAGACTGCACAAACATGGCCGATTCTCCTACCATCTACTTTGTTAATCTTTGTTATTGTTAGAGGTGGAGGCGCACAGTGTCGTTTCACCATGCGGTGATTGGCAGGGAACCACAACCATGCAAGCTTGTGGTGAAGGCGGCACGCTGCCGGTGCACCACGCATAGGCATCGAGGGTCGCAACCGGAGCTGGCTGTAGTGGTGGTATGCGGTTCCATCGCGCCATACCGGAGAGACTGAGGAAGGCCGCGACAAGAGCCGACAACTGCAAAGGGGGGTAGCACTGTCGTGCCGTGCCTATGAGACGAGTCGTGGCCCAAGGCCGCATCGAACTAGCAGGGGGGCCGGCCGAGTTGGCCGCCAGCGTCTCCAGGAGGCGGGATCCCTTCTGGGTCCTGCGACAGCTCACAAACCGGCCGACCTTAATGGCCGGCCATTACCTGGAAACCGGTGGGTGTAATCCCACATACCAACTTCTAGGGTGGACCCAACTGGGTCCGCTGTTTCTAAAAATAGGGGGTTGTGCCCCCTTTGCATCCTGCTCCGCCAGTGGCCGAGCTGCGGCCGGCTTCTGAGCCTGGCCGTAGGCTGCACGGGCCGGGCCAGCCGTAGGAGACGCAGCCACGTGCCGGGCCACGCCAGCCAGGCCAGGCCAGGATCTGATTCGGGACGACCCAGTTCTGGATGACCTAGGGGGTGTTGGGCCAGGTCGGACCGTGCCCAGTCCCACTATTTTCGGAACGTTTCGGTTAAATAAATATATCTTGATCTACGAACCGCCAATCGATACACCGTCAGTTGCGTAGGAATCCTTGGAACGAGACACTCATTTTGGTCTATTACACTCGAGGTTTCAACAATGTTTGGATATGGCTAGGTTGGGTTGAACCCGAAACCAACCGGGCCCCTCGGACGGAAAAGCCAACAACTCTCAGACTGGGCATCCGATTGACGCCACATCTGTCGCATTGAGTTCCTATTGATGAGACAGAACATTGGGATACATCAAATCTAGACCTTGTGATAGTTGATGAATCGAACCATGGGATCATAGAGCGGACCCTAACAAAATCGAGCATGTTGTGTGCGGGATCCCTATAGATGGCTGAGATTGTGACGGCGATGACGGCTGCACTTGAATTCTATTTGGGTTCGTCAGCGAGGACCATTGTACTTGGATCCTCCGTGGGTTTGGCAGCGATGACGACTGTACTTGGATCCTCCGTGGGTTCGACAGTGATGGTTACTGTACTTCGATCCTACATGGGTTCGACAGCGACAACATCTGTACTTGTATCCTACGTGGGTTCGACAATGGAGATGTTTCAGAGGCTACATCTATCATCTCCACCACTCTTTGGGAGTAGTATACATGTGTGAGGTTTGTCTTGACTTTCAGTCATTATCATCGATGTGATTGACATGAATTCATGTGTGGACTGGGTTGTTCCTTCTTGTGTGGATTGTGTTGGACTTGGGATCGTGAGTTGGAGCCGAACTGGAATTGATGACTTAGGTATATGTATGGGCATATACCTAAGTAGAGTTAGTTGACAATTTGTGTTTTTATATTTCCTTTTTGGTTTAACATTTGTGGATTATGGGAGACCTTTGGGAGTCTCGGGGTCCCTACTGAGTATCATATACTCACCCATGCACGGGCTATGCCCGCACAACGTTGTGTTGGATGCAGACGACGGAAAAAACTAATCGAGGTGGAGTCTTGTGGAGCGGGACGATACCTGGAGGTGGACTAACTGGCGGGACGTACACGGAGCAGATGGCTGGACACGAGGAGCTGAGGAGATCATTTTTACCCACCCCTTAGGTGGGATATCTAGAGGATGACTTAGTGGTTGCTAGTTTACTTTACTGTAGTTGTTATTTCTTTTCTGTTGTAATGTAATTTCAGTTGGGTTTGTATTTTGTCCCATTTACTTCCAGCAATTACTTTTGTACTCAGTTTACTAAGTGTTTACTTTAGCATGCGTACTCTGTTGTGTTTCATTACTTATATAAAGACAATTCATTCTCTTTTATCTGGATCTACGCCTTTGGTGCTAGTTGCTAGCCCCTGGCCTGTGGAAGGAGGGCGTGGGGTAGTCACGACATGGGCCCCGAGGACGGGTCGTGAAAATGGTGGTAGTTGATTAAGAACACCAAGTCGATTGATGAAATTGAAGAGATGGACTGGGAATACTTTAAGATAATGTTTCTTTATATGTATTTCCCAAAAACTCTTCAGACAAAGATATTGAGAGACTTCATGGACATAAATAAAAAATAATGAGAATTTTTCATTCCCTGCAAAGAAACTTTCACAAGGATTTTACTGTTTACTTTAGGTATTGTTATCTAAAATGATAGAAAAATTGATAGATTCTACAATGGTTTAAAACCACACGTTTGAATGGATCTTCTAATTATAGACCTTTTTAGTTATGAATAATTTGATCTATGTGATCTCAAAGTGAATATGGAGTTTGGAGAATGGTCCCATGGATACGGTGATATGAAACAAAAGATGGAATTTCATGCATGAGGATCTACAAAGAAATGTTCAAATTAAACTCAACCACCCACATCTCAAAAATGTGGGAAGAAGTGTCAAGGGAACTACCTAAAAGGGATAGGGAAATTCATCATGTGTAGGCAATATGACCATGATGATCAATAATTTCAAAAAGACATGAAAAGTCAATACAATGTGGTGGAGGAAATGAGAGAACCACCCATGGTCCAATGATACAAATGTAGGGAGAATGTGTATTAGGAAAGCCAGTGCACTAATCCTTGTGTCCTCAAGGGTAATAAGGATCATCATATAAAAAAAAGGATAAATGTAGGGCTTATTCCATCTCTACTAGGGATGCGGAGCAAGTTAATGAAGTTGTATAAAATACACTTCCTATTATCTCAAGAATGGAAAAATTATTATTTGATTATAGTTCTATGAATTACATTATATATCAAAAGTTAGATAGAACTAATAAATAGAATCCCTAAAACCATTATGTAGATATATTGGTAAAAAAATAATGGTACATTCATCGAAATCCACGTGTTGGAATCTTCTCCTATTGGAGAATGTGGTAAGACTATTCCAGAAAATAACCCAATTCTTCCCTTGATGGAATTCGATGTTATACTAGGGATGGATTGTCTCCCATTATATAGAGAACATATGAACTATCAGTTAAAGGAAATATGTTTTTATATTATGATCAACCCTAAGATCATGTACAAATGAATGGGAGATCATGAATCTCCTTTGTAAAATCCTTCAACAGTGTGGGTGCTGTTTCCTTGTGAAGAAGCATATATCACTCAATGTGTTAAGTCAAATGAAGTTATTCTCAAAGGGTAAATGCCCATCATGAGGGAATACGATGATATATATCCTAAAGAGTTATCTGGACTACCCCCAGATCCTGAGGTTGAGTTATCAATAGAACTAATATGCAGATCTACTCCTATATCAAATTTTGGTTATAGGATGGCTTATATCCCTTATGAAAAAGTATCCCCTTTCGATGATGGATGACTTGTTTCATCAGTTGATAAGAGATCGGTAGTTCTCAAAGGAGGATCACTGTTTTATATTTCATCTGTTAAAGGTTATGAAGGATTATATTCAGAAGTCTTACTTCCATAAAATCTATGTGACCTATGAGTTTTTCATGATTCCTATCGAACATAATAATTCCCCTACGATCATTTGGGATATGATGAATACAGTGATTAGAAACTACATCAAAATATTTCTGGTAGTGTTTATTCACTAAGAGAAATGTTGAACATGAAGAACAACTAATACTTATGATGTTTACATTGTTGGAGGATATTTTTTATGAAAATTTATGAAAGTGTGACTTTTGGATGGGGAAAGAAAAATTCTTGGTATAGGTGATCACAAGATAAGGAATTTTTATGGACCATTCAAAAACCAATGTAATTTAAGAATGGACCAAACCCACAAGTGTCATATAAATCTATAATATTAATGGATTTATAGGGTAATATAGACATTTTTTGAGAAAAATATCATGATAGTCAATCATACAAACTATGTTAACAATGAAAGGTGTAAAGTATGTCTGGTTGGAAGAATCTGAGGAATGGTTCAAGGGGCTGAAGAGAAGGCTTCTCACTTCACTTATAGTCACATTACTGAAATGTGTACAATGTTTTATAATATAAAATGATTTTTCCAATAGTGGTTTGGGTATTGTTCTCATGAAAAATTATAATGTGATAGCCTACGCCTTACTATAGTTGAAGATCCATGAGAATAACTGACCTACGTCTAATCTAGAGCCATTGAATATTATTTTTTCCTTAAAAATGTGGAGGAATTTCCACTATGGTGAGAAGTGTGATATATATACCAATCACAATAGATTAATGTACATATTCACCATAAAATATCTCAACATGTTTCAATGGAGGTTAGAGATAATCAATGACTATGATTGATGTATTCACTATCATCATGGAAATTCAAACAATGTAGCTTATGATTTATGTAGAAAAAAACCCACTAATCTATCCATGTTGCGTTGTAAGAAAGAAAATATCTTCATGGATATGAAATAGATGGATTTGGAAATCATAATGGTAGGGAAAAATCATACTTTTCCCAAATGATTTCACAACCCTATATCTAAGTGAAGACTAATCAGGAATAAAGGGATGGTAATGTCTTTCAAAAGAAGGTTATTGCATTAATGGACGGAAAGATGCAATAGTTATAAATTTATGATGATGGTTTAATTTGGATTGTAACAAGGCCTTGGGTCCCTTCATCACCTTGGAGAAAGAAGGATATATTATAAAATGCACATAGATCATAATTCTCTTTCCATCATACTAGAAACAAGATGTACTATGATCTCTATGAACACTTTTGGTGGGATAACATGGAGACTGAAATTGTAGAATATATATCAAGGTTCCTATAAATTTAGAAAGATTTTGAAGAATGATAATAAACCAAATTGATGGAGAAAACATTTCATATTCCCATATAGAAATGGGATAATGTAATCATGGACGTTGTCATGGGTATCTTGAAGACATACAAAGGAATTAATGCGATATGGTTTGAGGTGGACTGACTCACCAAGACTGCTCAATGTATTCCTATTTGAGAATATCTCTCACTTGAAAAACATTATCTAATATATGTGAAGGAATTGTTGAGACTATATGGGGTTCCACTCTTGATTGTATCGCATCATGATCCCAATTTTACATTTAAATTATAGAGGAGTCTTCAATATTCCTTGAGTACTGAATTGAATTTCAACACAGCCTATCACACCCAAAATGATAACCTATTTGAAAGGACTATTTAGGAGCTTGATGATATGATAAGAGAATGCTCATTATAATTCATAGGTGGATGGGATAATCATATCCAATTGGTTGAGTTATGATACAATAATATCATCCAATTGAGTATTCAGTTCACTCCATATGAAGATCTGTGTGGAAAGAGACGTAAAAATCCAACCTGTTGGGATGAATTTTTAGAATGAAAGCTACTTGGAATGGATTTTGTAAAATAGGTGAACGAAAAGTTTCAAGAAATCCATAAACATATCAAAGATACAAAAATTTGTAAAAATAACTATGTTGATAACCATTGAAAGAACATGAAGTTTGACATTGGAGATAAATTTTTCCATCAAATATCACCATGGAATAGAGTCATGCAGATTGGAAGAGAAAGGGATGCTAAGCCCAATGTACAATGGACCCATTGATATCTTTGATCATGTTATAATCGTGGCCTATCATCTTGTACATACACAGATTATGGATGATGTACATGATGTTTTCCACATATCACTCATGAGGAAGTACATACCAAATCTCTCAAAAATACTGAACACAGTGGTGGTACAAATGGAAGATGATATATCTTATGAGGAGAAGACATTAAATATTATTGAAAAAAGGATAAGGTTATATGGAACAAGACAGCCCACCATGTAAACGTTTTTTGGGGGAACCTTAATTAGGAATAAGCATCTTGTGAAACAAAGAAGGCAATAAAGGAGAAGTACCCTAACATATTTATGTAAAACGAAATTTTGAGGAAGAAATTTTAAAAGGGGGGAAGAATGTAATGAACCAAAATTTTATCAATGGAATTTATCCATTCATATAGTAATTTCACTTGGTATAATGAACATAAAATAACATAGGGACGACAATAAAATATTTATAAACGAGGAATTAATGAAATATGAAGGGTTTTTAAAGGTAAGGATCATATACCAATGAATTAGTAACTTGACAATAGGAAGAGTAATGTGAACCTTATGAATAATAAATCAGAAAAATGAACAGTAACTTCACCCATTGTAGAATAAATAAAATTTATTCATCTTATAAGTGAAAATATGATATATTTGTATCATAATATAAGTAATTAAATGTTTTAGAAATTAGTAATTATGTGTTGGTATTTATGTAATTCATAATTTTTAAAATAAAATAGTGTTATTAATTTAATGATATAAAAGATAATTAATTTTAATAAAATGAGTTCATAAATTAATTTTTTTGATTTCTTTTTATTTTAAGATAATTTTATGAAACCTTATATAATATTTACAGGGGTTATAAAACCATTCAAAATTTTAAAATCAATAATTTCCATGTAAATGGTGATTTTAATTTAAAATTAAATTACACATATTTGGAAAAATATTTCCATAAAATGGATTTCATTTCAAAATTATACAGGTCAAAATAATTTTAGGGTTATTTTTTGGTATTTTTCTAAAATACAGGATTATTTGCTAAATAGTGAAATATGATAATTTACGATAAAAACTAAATAAAGGAATTAATAGGTAATCGTTGATGTTTGTGGATGTTCTAAGTCCTTAATCTATCAATTCCCTTATAATTTTACTATATTTATTCATGAAATAATAAAGATTTCTTTTCATGATAAAAAATAATCAACTAATCATTAAAATAATGAGAAAACACCCCTCTCCACTATAAATACTACCCCTCACCCACACTTCTCCTCACACTTATCAATCTTCAAAAATTAACCAAAATATGCCCAAACAACATTCCTTGTACATCCCATAGAACTAGGAGATCCTTTTTCATCAAAAACAAGGACTATGTTCCTTATGGTGCTTCTTAAGAGGAGAATTCAAGAGGTAAATCCTCTCTCATTTTTATTTAATTTCCCTGAAATTTAAATTTCATTTCTTATTAATTCCTCACCTACTGTAATCCAAATTATATAAAAACTCATGTACCTTAAATATAATGGATAATTGATATTCTAATGAAATAATTCATCATCACCTTTCATAACCCCTCCTTTTATACTAAAAATGTAATCACTGTCTGAGATGTGTAAATTTATCGTATTCAAGGACGACGAGTTTTTAATTTATATTACCATTTTCAACTATGTTCATGAAACCATATTTAGGTTTGAACCATATTATAATATATGTAATATTTCTTATGTAATTTTCTAGATCATTGTACAAAGATGATGTTAAATAAAAAAACAAAACAAATTCAATGTTGAAAAGCCTCCCAAAATAATCCAAAAGTTTATCAATACAATCTTATCTAATGATTTAACCTCATCCTAATTAAAAAAAATACGATATGATCATTTATAATTTTTGAGGTTCATTAATAATATATTATAAAAATTATGGATATCCATACTCATTTTAAACAAACATCCATTAATTTATACATACAAACTGATAATGAAAAATTTTAAAAAAAAGTCATGAATGATGAAATTAAACACTATACCTCATCCCAAGGCCCATACAAGAACATGATAAGACCATAATGAATTATATTCGTGTATAAAAGGATATTTAATAGTTAATTAATGAATCTAATGTAATTATACTGGACATTAATGTGAAAGAAACATTTAGGTATATGGTAAGGGGAATAATCAAACCTAACTCTCTTTCTTTGGGTTTTCTATTTTTCACCCAATTTTTAGAATTGGTAATCAATGAATATTTATTCACCGTAATTATCTCACATTTTTCCAGATATATATTTTTTCTACATGAGATTATGATAAACACAGTTGTTTCCAAAAGTACTATTTTTTAAAAAAACACACTTTTTATTTTTTTGATCTTCATTCATTGATGATAATTTATGTTATTCCCTCATTCATTTTTGAACCCAAATCCTATGAATGTATACCTTAAAAAATGAAAACCATTCATTTCCATGTTTTATTATATGTCCAATATTGATATATATTCTACGTGGAATGAATAAAAATTTAAATGTTATGATTTGATGGGTGTGCCCAGAATTATTTAGTGCTCTAGTGAATTTGGTGATGCGATGTATCATATGATGAAATGTGAAATTTTTGTTAAAATTTTGATATATTTGTTCATAACCATGTGTTTAAATTGCACAATAAGTCAATATGTTTAATTTTTATGCATTTCCACATTCCATGTCCTTTCTTAATTCTTCCTATCAGAATTATGATCCTTTTCCTATCTCATGGTATTAATGATTCTTCTCATCCCATGTTATATTTTTCCATGATTTTATCTATATATTTACTAGTATTTTACCACACCCCTTATTGATGAATATCCTTAGGTGACTACTTGTAATAAGGAGAACACAAGGGAAAATATGAAACTAAAGAAAAAGGAATTAAATAAATGTTGATGTTTTATGTCGTCAAGGTTATGTATGGTCCTAATTTTCCCAGCATAATAAACCATTGGATCCTTAATTTGTATTTTTATAGGTTTTTTTCTCTAAAATGATTTAATAGAAATTTATTAAAAACGAGAGTCACTATATTATTTGATAATTGAAATTGAATAAGATGGTCAAACACAACCTGTAGTGATTGTTGGATACTTGTGGGTGGGGTTTTAGGGTTTTTGAGGATGGGGGTTTTGGTTATTTTGGGGAATACAGTATTAGGTTATCTAGTGATGTTTTTAGGTTTTTTGGGTTGAGGGTTTAATTTTCTTTGGGGACTATGGTTTTATGGTTTTTTTCATTAGGGAAATATGTTTTTCATTTATGAGGGTTTAGTGTGTTTTTGGGTCTAAGGGTTTTATATTTTTTAGGGAAGAGGGTTTATCTCTTTTTGGGTATGGGTTTTCGGGAATTTTTGTGGTATAGAGTTTATGGTTATTTAGGGATAAGGGTTGATGGTATTTTGGGAATGAATGTTGAGTGTTTTATGGGTATGTTGATTAAGGGATTTATAGGGCAGAGGGTTTAGGTTTTTTTTCAGGATTAGAGTTTAGGATTTTTAGGACTATTGGTTCATGGTTTTTTGGGCCCGACGGGTTAGTGTTTTCTATCGAAAATGATTCAGGGTTTTTTAGCAGCTGAGGGTTTATTGTTTATTTGTTATGAGGGTTCATGTTTTTCGGGATGTGGGTTTAGGGGTTTTTTTCAAATCTAGAATTCATGTTTTTGGGGATGATAGTTGGTGTTATTTTTTTGGGTATGTGTTTCGGGGTTTTTTTATTGGGTTTTAGGGTTTTATTAGGGTGAAAGTTTAGGAATATTAAGGGTTTAGTGTTTAGTGTATTTAGGTCATAGGGGGGAAGGTCATTGTGTTAAGGGTTTAGGTATTTTTATGGATAAGTGTTCATTTTTTTTGGGATGATAGTTTATGTTTTTTTGGGGATAAGGATTAAAAACATTTTGGTGATGCATTTTTAGGGATTTTCAGGGTTGTGGATTTTTTTTATGTTGAGGTTTCCTGATTTTTTAGTGTAATGGATTAAGGGTGTTTCGGTGCTGAGTGTATTGTATTTTTTTTGGGATGAGCTTTTAGGGATTATGGGGATGATTTTATTGGGTTTTTTGGGATTTGGGAAAAGGGTTTATTGGGGATGGGGCTATAGGGTTTTTAGGGATGAGGATTAGTATATATTTTGGGGTCAAGGGTTTGGGATTTTGGGGGCTGAATGTTTATGTTATTTGTGGGCTGGGGGGTTTCGTGTTTTTTGGGGATGCGGGATTATATTTTATTATGATGATTGATGGGTATTTAGGTAATGTGTTGATTGAGGTTTTGGGATTAGAGTTGAGGGTTTCCTGCGGTTTTGGGTTGAGGGTTTTTAGGGATGTGGGTTGTGGTTTTTTGGGTGCTATGGGTGGAGGAGTTTTTTTGTTGTATAGTGTTAGGGTATTTTAGGGATTATTATTTTGTGTTTTTAGAGCCTTACGTGATATGTTTTTTTACGGATGAATGTCTATAAATATTTAGTAAATAGGGTTTCAGAATTTTTGGGGATGAGAGAAAATGGTTGTTTAGGAAAGTGTATTACTGGATTTTTGGGGTGGGGGTTTCAGTTTTATTTGGACTCTGGTATGAGAGTTTTTTGGTATGATGATTTAGGGTTTTTGGGTATGAGGGTTGATGTATTTTTTGGGCTAAGGGATTAGGGTTTTTTCAAGATATGGGTTTAGTTTTTTTTGGGCCCAAGGATTATGTTTATTTTTTTCCATGAGGGCTTAGAGTCTTTTGGGACTGAGGGTATAAGATTCTATGTGGAAAATGGTTGATTTTTTTATATGACTATGGTTCAGTATTTGTGTGGAAGAGGGTTTAGTGTTTTATGGAGTTTCTTGATGAGGGTTTTTTTGATCTATGGGTTGTGGTTTTTCATGTTTTTTGGGTTTAGGATTTTATAGGGATGATGTATTAGGGTTTTGGAGAAGAGTGATTATAGTGTTTTTTGGGACTCGGGGTTGATGGATTATTGGGGATATGGGCAGACAGTTTAGGGTTTTTTAGTGTTGGGTGTGGGGAAATTTTTTAATGAGTTTAGAGGGTTCTATGGAGAAAAGGGTTGAGTTTTTTAGGGTTAAGGGTTTATGGTTTTTTTGTGCTAATGGTTTAGTGTTTTTTGGGCTTAGTTTTGAGGGATTTTTGGGAAGTGGGTTGAGGGTTTCTTGGGGCCGAGGGGTTAGGGTTTGTTAGCAAATAGGGTTTAGCTTTTTTTTTGGATCGTGTTTGAGTGTTTTCTACGGAAAATAGTTGACGTTATTTTTAGGGTGAGGGTTTGAATGTTTTTTATAATGATTATTTTTCAATTATTTGGATGAAGGTTGATTGTTTTTGTAGATGAGGATTGAGTTTAATTTTTGGAATGATGGTTTGCTGTTTTACAGGTCTTAGAGTATAGGTTTTTACAATGATGAGGATTTAGGGTTTTTGAGGTTGTGGGTTTAGGGGTTTTTGGGTCTGATGTTTTTTGGGTTATGTACGGTGGAGGGTATTGGGGTTTTAAGGGAATAAGGTTTATAGTTTTTTGATGATGAGTGTTTTGTGTTTTTTTGGGGATTACAGATTAGTGTTTTCTTGGGATGAGTTATTAGGATTTCTCTAAGACCACAGTTTTTGGTTTTATTAGGCAAAGGGTCTTGGGTTTTTTTGGGGTTGAGGGTAGATTATTTTGGGGGGATAGACATTTATATTTTTATGGGGATAATAGTTTAAGGTATTTTTGGATAAGGGATTCGATTTTTTGGGGCATAAGGATAAAATTTTTCAGGGGCTAATGGTTAAGGAATATTTGGGGCTATGGTTTTATGGATTTTTGGGTTTGATGAATTATGGGGTTTTGGGGATACATGGTTTGTATGTATTGAGGTGGTGGGTTGAATAAATTTTGGTGACGAAGATTTAGTTTTTTCTCAAGACAAGTGTTTATGTTTATTGGGAATGTGGATTTATGTATATTTGGAGATGAGGGTTTAGGTTTTTTTATGGTTGAGAATTTATTTATTTTTCCCAATGGATGTATAGTGTGTTTTAGGGATGGGGGTTGAGGAATTTCAAGGGATAAGGGGTTGGGGTTTCATCGGTATGAGGGTTTATGTTTTTTTTGGTATTGAGGGGGTATGATTTTTTCAAGCAGAGTTTCTTTGGTTTTTTGGGAGGTCGGTTTAGGGTTTTCTTGGGATTATTTTTTAGTGTTTTTAGGGATGTTGGTTTCGGGTATTGGGGTTTATAGGGCTGAGGATTCAATGATTTTTAGGGAGATGTTGTTGTAGGATTTTTTGGTGTTGAGGGTATGGGATATTTGGGGGTAATAATTTATTGTTTTTTGTGGATTATGGTGTAGGATTTTTTAGGGATCATGTTGTAAGTTTTTGTGTGTATCAAATTAGTGTTTGGGAATGATTGAATTGTGTTATTTCAGAATGAGTGATTTTAGTTTTTTGTGTATGGGTGTTTAGGGTTTTCTAGTGTTGAGGGATTAGGGTATTCTCTAGTTGTGGGTTTACACATTTTTTTGGGAAGAGGATTTCGAGTTATTTGAGGAAGATGGTTTACAACTTTTTTGGGGTAAGGGATTATGGATTTGTGGATATGAGGATTTAGTAATTTCGGGTATAATGGAAAAATATTTTTTTGGATAAGGTATTATGGTTAATTGGGGATTAAGTTTTTTTATTTTTTTGGTTAAGGGTTTTGTAGTTTTGGGGGATGGTTATTTATATCTTTTTGGGCCTAAGTGTAATGGGTTTTTTAGGCTGGTGGTTGAGTTTTTTATGGGGTTGATGGTTTATGATATATTGGGGATGAGGGTTTACATTTTTTAGGAATCAAGAATTATAGTTTTTTAGGATTAATATTGTAAGGATTTTTTTGAGGTTTTAGTGGTTTTTGTGGGATGTGGGTTTAGGGTTTTGGGGGATGATAGTTAGGGTTTTATGGGGATGAGGGGTTTTTTGGGATAATGGTATATGTTTTTTTGTGGTGAGGGTTTAGGGTTTTTTTGAGGAGGGGTTACGATATTTTGGGCCTGTGGATTTAGTATGTTATGGGGAATTGGGTTTATAGTTTATTTGTGAAGAGGGTTTGGTGTTTTTTAGGGTGAGGGTTGTGTGTTTGTTGGGTATGAGAGATTATGGATTTTTGGGGATGAAGGTTTAGGTTTTTTGGGGATGAGGATCTGGGTTATATTGGATGAGGTTTGAGGGGTTTTGGGGGTTTTGGGGGCTTAGGTGAAGGTTTTATAGGGATGAGGGTTTATTATTTTTTAGGGGATTGGGGTTTTGGGTTTCTTTGTGGATGAGGGTTTATGGTTTTTTAGGGAAAATGTTGTAGGGTGTATTGGTGCTGATTTTTTAGTGTTTTTTCAGAGTTGAGGGCTTAAGGTTATTTATGGATTAGTGTATATTGTTTTTGGGGTTATGGGATTACTATTTTTTTGGAAAAGGTGTTAGTGTTTTTTAGTTCTTATAGGTGTGATTTTGGTGGGGATATGGATAGAGGCTGGTTGGGGGAAGATTGATGAGGGTTTAGTACGATAAGGTTCCATGGTTTTTTGGTGATGATAGTTGAGGGGTTTATTTTTGTGTTGAGAGATTATGATTTTTTGGCTTTGAGGGTTATTTTCGGATAAGGGTTTTGTCCTTTCTGCGACTAAGGGTTTAGGGTTTCTAGGGAGGAGTGTTTATCATTTTTTTGGGATGAGGATTCATGTTTTTTGAGGTTGGTGGTTCAGTTTTTATTAGGTATGGGTTTTTTGAGGTTTTTTTTGGAAAGAGGGATAAGGCTATTTTGGGGATGAAGGTTGAGGATTTTTTAAGGCTATTGGCTGAGTGATATTTTTGGTTGAGGGTTTAGGGTTTTTTAATTTATATGGATTTTGTGTTTCATTAGGTTCTGTATTTATGTGTTTTGGGTATGCCTGTAATGGTTTTTTGTGTTGATGATTTGTGGGGGGGATAGGTTTTAGGATTTTTTGTGGCTGAGGGTTGTTGATTTATTAGGTCAAAGGGGTGAGGATTTTTTATGTCTTAGGTTTTAGGGTTTTCTTGTGTTGAGGTTTTAGGGTTATTTTGGGGTAGCGGGACTACGATTTATCTGGGGTGAGGATACGGGGTTTTCTGGGGTTCAGGGTTGATGGATTCTCAGGGATGTGGGTTTTGGATACATTGTGGATGAGCGATGATTGTTTTTGATGTTGAGGGTTGACATTTTTTTTCTGATCATAGGTGAGGCTCTATAGGGTCTTGGCATTGAGGGTATTTCTCAGTTATGAGTGTAAGGTTTTTTGGAGATGAGTTTATAATGTTTTTAAGGATGAAGTTGTATAGTTCTTTGGGGATTAGGGTAGAGTGTTTTTGGAAGGTGAGGGTTTATAGATTTTAATTCTTATGGTCTAGGTCTCTTTGGGTCATCTGGTTTTGTGTTTTCTATGTCTAAGTGGATAGATGTTTCTAGGGATGGGGGTTTGTTGTTTTTTTGGGGTTGAGGGATTATGGTTTTTTATCACTATGTGTTTTGAATTTTTTGGGATTAGGGTTTTGGGTTCTTTGGGGATAAGGATTTTGGGAATTTTTGGGATGAGGTGTTTGGGATTTTTGGGGATAATGGTATAGGGTTTTTTTAAGGAATATGGTTGATGGGTTTTTACGAATAATGGTTGATAGTTTTTTTGAGATGAGTGTTGAGGCTATTTTTGGATATGGTTTTAGGGTTTTTTGTTTAAATGTTTTTAGAATTTTATGGGGATGGGGGGTTTAGGTATTTTTGGGGATGAGGTTTTTGGGTTTTTGGGGATCTGGGTTCGATGTTTTTTCGCCCGAGGGATCAGTATTTTGTTTTTGGGGATGGGGGTTCCTTTAATTTTGGGCTGTGGGTTGAGGTTTTTTGGTGAAGCAGTTTCATGTTTTTTCAGAATGGCAGTCCATTGTTTTTTGGGGATGAGGGTAGAAGGTATATTGGGGTTAATGGTTCTCTTTTTTGGGACGATGATTGTGGGTTATTTTGGATTAGTGTTTAGGGTTTTCTGAATGTCAATGTCGAACATTTTTTTGGTTATATGTTTCATGGTTTTTAGGTTCTTATGGTTTATGATTTTTTATGTGTAGATATTTATGATTCTTTAGGTCCGAGGTTTGGGAATTTTGGGGGATTAGGTTTTAGAGGTTTGTTGGGCTATGGGAATTGGTTTTTTGGGAGATGTGGGTTTTGGGTTCATTGGGACTGAGGGTTGAGGTTTTGTTAAGACTAAGGGAATAGAGTTTTTTGGGGAAGTTTTTAATGTGTTTTTGGGATGAGGGATTTATGTTATTTTTTGGCTGAGGTATTAGGGTTTTTTAGATCTTAGGGATTATATTTTGTTCAGTATTACCATCTAGGATTCATTAGGGATGTGTCTTTATGGTTTTTTAGTGATGAAGTTTGTGTTTTTTTCTGGGTCAAGGGTTTGGGGTTTTTTTTTTGAGAATTGGGTTGTGGGATGCGGGTATATTAGGTATATGTTTGGGGTTTTAGGGATGATGGTTGAGGGTTTCTTTGGTGCTCTTGGATGAGAGATTTTATTGGGATGAGGTTTGAGGGGCTTTTGGAGGTTATGGTTGAGGAATTTATTGAGGATTAGGGTTTTAGTGTTTTGGAGAGTAAGGATTTAGGGTTTTTTTTGTAATGAGGGGTTTATTTTTATTAGGGAAGAGGTTTTATGGTTTTTGGGGTTAGATGGATTAGGGTATTTTTGGGATGAGGGTTTAGGTATTTTTGAGACATGGGGTATATTATTTAAAGGGATGAGTGTTTTTTTGTATTGGGTATGTGCGTTTAGGGTTTCTTGGGGCTGAGAATATAGGTTTTTTTGGGGGGGGGGGGTTAGGGTTGTGGGAATATTGGGTATGAGGTTTTGTGTTTCATGGGTCTATGAGTTTGTTGTTTTTTATGGTTGATGGTTTAGGGTTTCTGGGGAATGTTTTTCTAGTGTATTCATGGATGAGGGTTGATTGTTTTTTTGGGGGATGATGGATTTGGATTTTTTTGTGAGATGTGGGTTTTTGATATTTAGGGAAAAGGGTTAAGGGGAATTTGGGGATGAGGTCTGAAGGTTATTTGTTTATGAGTGTTTAGGTATTTTTGGGGATGATTGATTAGGAATTATTGTTGATAATGGATTAGGGTTTCATTGTGATCAGAGTTTATCTAATTTGGGGAAGAGGGTTTTTGATTGATTGGGATAATAGTTTTTGACAGAGTGTTTTGACATTTATTGGTGATAGTTTAGTGGTTTCTGAGGCTTTGGGTTTAGGGGTTTCTACAACTAAGTTTTTGGTTTTTAAGGGAATGGAGGTTTATGGATTGGAGAGGATGAGGGTTTATTGTTTCTTATGGATGAGGGGTTATGTTTTTTTAGGAATAAATGTTTTGGGTTTTTTTGGGGTTGACGGTTCATAGTATTTGTGGAACAATGTTTATTATTATTTGGGTTTGATGGTATTGGTGTTATGGGCTGAGAGTTTATAAATATTTGGGCCTTGGAGTTAAAGGTTTTTCTGGTAGAGGGATTATCGATTTTGGGGGTTGTGAGTTTATTGTATTTTAGGAGTGAGGTTTTAGGTTCTTTGGGGGCCAAAGGATTAATGTTCTTTTGGGAAAATGGTTTAGTGTTTTTTGGGGATGGCGGATTATTGTTTTTTGGGTATGTGTGTTTATGGAATTATGCGGCATGGGACTTTGGTATCTTTTAGGTTATGTTATTAAGGTGGAATGGGGCTGATGATTCATTGATTTTGGGGGCAGTAGGATCAGTTTTTTTTGTAAGGGGTTTTTCTGGGACAATGAATTTAGTGTTTTTAGGGACTAGGGATTATCTTTTTTTGAGGTGAGTGTTTATATTTTTTTGGATTATGGTATGATTTTTTTTGGTGTTGATGGATTATAGTTTTCAAGAGATACAACATTAGCGTATTTTGGGTCTGTGTGTTTATGGTATTCTAGGATTAGGGTTTTGGGGTTTTTTATTCATGATAGTTTTGTATTTTTTGATCTATGTGTTTAGAGTTTTGGGGTTTAGGGTATATGTTTTTCTTGATTTGGGTATTTATTGTTTCTTTGGATATAATTCTGGGTTTTTTGGGTAAAAGTGTATGGGTTTTTTTTAGGATGTTGGATTATTGATTTTTGGGGCTGAGTGTTTGTGGTTTCATAGGGATCAGGGTATAGGGTTTCCTTTCAGTCAAGTGTTTAGTGTATTTTGGGGATGTGTATTTTGGTTTATTGGGATTGGGTGTTTGCGGATTATAGCATTTTGGTGTTTGAGGGGTTTTTTGGGTAGAGGGTTTTGGGGATTTTCGGGTAGAGGATTTCTGGTATTTTGGGAATGAGGGCTTGGAGTTTTTTGGGATGTGAGTTTTCGGTTTTTAGGGATGATGGTTTATAGGTTTTTTGAGGATGAGGGTTTAGTTTTTTTTGTCCTAGAGGTATAACATTTTTAAGGGGATGATGGTTCAGCATTCTCTTAGGATTTGGTTTTTGTAGTTTTTGGGCAAAAGGTATAATTTTTTTCTGATGGCTTATAGTTATTTGGGATTTCGGTTTTAGTGTTTTTTTGGGGCTGAGGGTTTTTTATTATTTTGATCTAATGGATAGGGTTCTATATAGCCATAGGATTAGGGTTTTTTGGTGCTATGGATATTGATTTTTTAGGGCTAATGTTTTTTCCATTTCTAAGATAGAGGTTTTTATGATTTATGGGAATTAGGATTTTGGGTGTTTTGGGTTGAGGGTTTAGGTTTGCTTATGGATAATGGT
This sequence comes from Viscum album, assembly GCA_963277665.1. Taxonomy (NCBI): domain Eukaryota; kingdom Viridiplantae; phylum Streptophyta; class Magnoliopsida; order Santalales; family Viscaceae; genus Viscum; species Viscum album. Next base: position 1,066,847,870 of record OY728121.1, on the reverse strand, counting down.
GTATTGTTGACTTATACTAAGGGTTTTTTGTGTTTTTTAGGGATAATAGATTACTGTTGTTGGTGGTGATGGAGTAGGTATTTTTATGGCCAAGTGTTTATGATTCTTGGGGATAAGTCTTTAGGGTTTTTGGAGATATTGGGTTTATGGTTTTTTAGATGAGACAATTTCGTTTTATTATTTTGGTTTAGTATTGTTTTGGGAAAGGGTTTGTGTTTTTCAGGGAAGATTGTCTAGTGTTTTTTGGGATGAGTTTTAGGTGTTTTTTTTGGGTTGTGGGATTAATTTTTTTCATTATATGGTTTTAAGGTTTTGAGGGGAACAGAATTTGGGCCTTATTAGTCTAAATGATTAAGAAATTAAGGGTTGTGGGTTTCATTTTTTTGGGAATGAACGCGTAGTGGTTTTTTATCTATTTTTTTAGATTTTATTACGAGTATTGGTGTTTGGTTTTTTTGTAGTCAATGTTTATGGTATTTTTTAACTAAGGGGTTATGTTTTTTTTGGTCTTGAGGGATTTATGTATTTCTATGTTGATGGTTTTTTACTTTTGGGGACGAGGGTATATAGTTTTTGGGGTTGTGGTTTTGGGGGTTTTGGGGACAATATATTATTTTTTTGTGGCCCATCATTTAATGGATTTTTGGGGATGAGGATTTAGGATTTTGTGGGATAGAGGTTTTAGTGAATATTTGGCTGAGAATTATGGGGTTTTTGGGATTATGGTATATGGTTTTCAATGGGTAAGGGTTTACATTCTTTTTGTGTTTATGGTTAAGGGTTTATTTGGGTTTAAGGATTAGTGGGTTTGGTGTTGGAACGATTTGGATTCTTGGAACAGATGGTTTCTAGATTTTTGCAACAGTGGGTTTTGGGTTTTTTTAGATGAGGTGTTTGGAATATTTGGAGCCCACGATTTGGGGTTTTCTTAATTGAGGGTTTGGTTTTAATGGATATGAGGGTTTTTTTTGTTTTTTATGGACATGATACTCTATGATTTTCTTGTCTTGAGGGTTTGTGTTTTTTTAATTGGGATTTTGGTTTTTTAGGGATGAAGGTTTAGAGTTTTTTGGGGATGAGCGTTTGGGGCTTTTTTATGGGTTGGTGGTTTTCTATTTTTCTATTTCATTGTGTTTATGGTTTTTTCGGGATGAGGTTTTTGATTTTTTTTTTAATATTTTGGATTATGATTTTTGGGGATTAGTGTTTCTGTTGTTTTGGGACTGCATGTTTGGAATTTATGGTGACTAATGGTTTATGGATTTTTATGTCTAAGGGTGTAGGGTTTTTACTGATGAAGTTTTTTGGTTTTATTTGGCCTAATGGTTTTAGGTTATTTGAGGTTTATAGGTTTTGTGTAATTCATGTATTGGGGATTAGGATTTTTTGGGGCTGATGGTTTCATGTTTCTTTTGCATTGATGGATTAGAGGTTGTTGGGGATGATGATTTAGATATTTTGTGGTGTTGAGTGTATCATGTTTTTTTGGGTTAGGAGATTATCTTTTTTCTAGAATGAGGGTTTCGTGATTATTTGTGATGTGTGTCTAGGGGTTTTTGGAACATATTGTTCATAATTGTTTTGATGGTGGTTCAGGGATTTATAAGGCCATTGGACATGGGTAATTTTTTGAGATGAGGTTTTAGGGTTATGTGGGGATGTTGGATTATAGAGTTTTTGGGATGAGTGATTGGGGGTTTCATGGGGAATTTTTTTTATTAATTTTAGTTCTGAGAATTTATGGTTTTTTGGACTACTGTTTTAGAGTTATTTAGGTATGGGTGACTATGGTTTTGTGGGGATGGGGTTTTTGGGATATTATTGTGATGAGGGTTATGAGTTTTCTTGTTCTAAGGGATTAGGGTTTTGGGGAATATCTTTTGGGTTTTCTTGTGGTAGATGGTTTGGGGTTACTTGGGAAGAGTGTTTATGTTTTTTTTGCTGCTATTTTTTATGTTTTTTGGGGACTGGGTTTCAGGTTTTTTTTGTGTGGAGGGATTTGGTTTGGTTTTTTTTCAGGGAGCTTATGGTTTTGGGGGGATAAGTGATTAGGTTTTTTCAGGATGATGTTTTATGGTTTGGTTGTTAAGGGTTTTCGATTTTGTGTTGATAATAGTTTGGGGTTATTTGAAACAATGTGTTTAGGGATTTTTTTGTGCTGAGGGATTTGGGTTTTTTTGGTATGAGGGTTTGGGGTTTTTTGGCTATTGTTCTAGGGTTTTTTTGGGATTAGGGTGTAATTTTTTGTGGATTATTTTTTAGGGGTTTTTTGGGATGAGGGTCATTTATTTTAGGGGCCATGGATTTAGGCTCCTTTGGGGAAAATTGTTCATTGTAATTTTGGGGGATGATGGTTTAGGTTTTTTTGTAGTTGATGGTGTTGGGTCTTTTAGGTATGAGGGTTTATAGTTTATTGTGCTGAGTGTTTAGGGTTTTTTTGGTCCATTTGTCTACATATTTTTGGGGTCACTGTTAATAGTTTTTTGTGGTTTAGGGTTTCGAGTTATTTGGGGATGAGGGTTATAGTTTTTTTGTGATGATGTTATTGAGTTTTTTTACAGTTAAGGGATTTTGGGACTTGAGGGTTTTTCATTTTTATCAATCCAGTTTTTAGTGGTTTTTGGGAATGATAGTTTAGGGTTGTTTAGGTGTGACAGTTTGGGATTTTGTGGATGGTTTTTAGGGTGTTTTGGGTGGTGGGTTTGAGGTTTTTCGGTTTTATTATTTATGATTTTAGTGGAAGGGTTTTGTATTTTTTGAGGGGCTCAAGGTTTCTAGTTTTCATTGGGTCAAGGGTTTATGGTTTTTTATATGGGGGTTTAGTTTGTTATTACTCTGATCATTTAGGGTTTTTTCAAATAGAGGTTTGATGTTTTTTGTCGATAACTTTTTAGTGTTTTATGGGACGATTGTTTATGTGTTTTTGGAGATGAATGTATATAGGTTCTTAGATAATGTTCATCATATTTCTGAGGGTGAGGGTTTAGGATTTTTTGGGGCTGAGGGTTTAGGTTTTTTTGGGGTTGAGGGATAATTATTTTTTTGGGGATTATGGTTGAGGGTTTTTTGGGGATGAGGGTCTAGGGTTTTTTAGAGGAATGATTTAGTTTTTTAAGCGATGATGGATTAATTTTTTAGGGGGATAATGGAAAATGTCTTTCTTATGGGATGATGGAAAAGGGTTTTTTTTCCGATGAAGGCATAATTTTTTTAGGGTTGTGGTCTTTGGGTATTTCAAGGATGTCTGATTAGGGTATATCATGACTATGGATTGAAATTTTTTTAAGGGATTAGGGTAAAGCGTTTTCTTGGGATAAGTGTTTGGTATTTTTCATTTCATTCGTTTAAGTGAATTTTGTAGATGAGGAATAAGGGTTTAATAGAGATGATGATTTATTGGTCATTAAGGATGATGGTTTAAGAATTTTGGGGATTAGTGTGTGTGGTTTTTGGAGGATGGGGGAGTCAATTTTTTATGTATGAGTGTTTGAGTTTTTTTGGAATGAGTGTTTTCGGTTTTTTATTGTTGTGGGCATTTTTTATTTTTGGGATGATGGTTTTTGGATTTTTTGGTGATAATGGATTATATTTTTTGGAGGGAAGAGGGATTACGGTTTTTGGGGGATCAAGGTATGAGATTTTCTTGGAAGAGGGTTTAGGGTTTTTTGGGGGTTAGGGACTGTGGTGTTTTTTTATAAGTTTTCTTGTTAGTTGGGGTTGAGGGTTTGGTTTTTTTTAGGGATGGGGGATTGTGGTTTTTTGGGGATGAGGTTTTAGGGATTTTTGGTGTTGAGGTTTTTGGGGATGAGGGTTTGTGATTTCTACGGGCTAGGGGTTTAGTGTTTTTTGGGGCTTATGGGTTCAGGATTTTTTATGAGGGTTTGGTGTTTGGGGTGGTTGAGTGTTCTTACCGTTTGGGGGGAATGGAATTTGTTTTTTTGGGTTCTATTGGTTTTAGGTTATCGTACTGATGGATTGGGGTTTTTTTGGGGTTGAGAGTTTTGGGTTTTATGGGGATGATGGACATGGTTCTTTATTACGAGGGTTAATGGTTTTTTGGATTGAGGGTTTTTGTAATGGGGGTCTTAGGATTTTTCAGGATGAGTGTTTAATTTTTTTACGCTGAGGGATTAGATTTTTAGGGGATGAGGGTTTAATATTTATTGGGGCAAGGGGTTTAGGAATTTTTATTATAGAGGTTAATAGGTTTTTTAGTATTGTGTGTATAGGGTTTCATGGGGATTATGGGTTGGAATATTTTGGTATTTATGGTTAGTGACTTCTGGGAATAGTGTTTATGGTGTTTTGGGGCTAAGGGTATCCGTTTTTCTTGCTAATCAGGATACTTTATTTTTTGGGTATCATCGATTATGTTATTTGGGGTAGAGGGTTTAGGATGTTTTAGGGGTGGGTGTTCAGAAATTTCATGGGGGGAGGGATTATAAATTTTTTTGATGAGGGATTAGGGTTTTGTGGGGTTGAGGGTATATGATTTTTTTGGTTAAGTGTTATGGGTTTTATAGGCTTGAGTGTTTTGGTATTTTTTAGGTTGATTGATTAGTATTTTTTACACTTAGGGGATATGTTTTTTTGGTTCTGATGGTTCAAGTATTTTTTGGGATAAGGGTTTATGGTTTTCTGGTGATGACTGTTTAGGGTTTATGGAGATAATAGTTTATGGTTTTTTGGGACAAAGTTTTAGGGATTTTTGGGGTTTAGGATTTAGGGATTCCTAGTTGTGAGGCTTTTGGGTTTTCTTGGGATAAGGGTTTTTTCATTCTTATGGTGATGGTTTTGGATTATTTGGGGATATGGGTTTAGTGTTTTTGGTGATAATGTATAAAGGTTCTCTAAGGGTGATATGTTATTGTTTTCTAGTAATGAGGGATAATTGTTTTCTAATGATGATGTTTTAGGATTTTCTAGGGATGAGGATTTATGTTTTTTACATGATGAGGCGTTATGGTTTTAAGGGAGATGCATTTTTAGAGGATTTTTTGGATAAGAGCTTATGTTTTTTAGGGGTAACAACTTACGGGATTTTGGGGATTATGGAAACTATTTTTTTGGGGGAAGATGGTTATATGTTTTTTAGTCTGAGGATTTAGTTTTTATGGGATTGTGTTTTTATGATGTCTTGGTGTAAATGTATTATGATTTTTTTGGATGGTTGTATTGGGTTTTCTGGCGATGGGGTATTATGATATTTTGGAGATGATTATTTAGTGTTTTTTAGGTTATAAGGATTTGTTTTATTTTGGTTCTAGGTGTTTATTATTTTCTAGTGTTTAGGGTTAGGGATTTTTGTGAATGAGGGGTTTGGGTTTACAATGTATCTGGTTTTAGAGTTTTCATGGTCAGAGTAATTAGGGTTATAAAAAGCTATGTGTTTATGAAATTCTAGAGATAAGGGATGATGTTTTTCCTAGGAATATGTCTTATGGTTTTCTAGGGATGAGGGTTTAGGTAATTCTAGGGAATAGGGTTTCGGTTTTTATGGGGATTAGTGTTTAGGTTTTTCTATATCTTAATGATTTGGGTTTTTTGGGGGATAAGGTTTTATTGTTTATTATGGATGATTTATTAGTTTTTTAGGGATGACTATTTTTTGGATTATGGGGCGTTGAGTTTAGGTATTTATAGGGTTGAGGGTCTAGGATTTTCTATGGATGATTGTCTAGAGTTTTCTTGGGAAAAGGATTTAGATTTTCTCAAGGGAAGAGGATATATGGTTTCCCAGAGTTGAAGGATTAGTGTTTCATGGGTATTTGAGTTTATGGGTTTCTTGGGATGATGTTTAATGGTTTTATTGGGATTATGGTTTGGGTTTTTTTGGGTCCGATGATTTTGGAATTTCTACAACATAGGTTATTGGGTTTTTTGAGGTTATGGTTTTATGATTATATTGATCTCATTTTTTAGGTTTTTCTATGGAAAATGATATATGTTATTTTGGGATGGAGTTTTTGTGTTTTATAGGGTAATAGATTTATTTATTTTCCATGGATGTGGGTTTAAGGGTTTCTAGGGATAAGGTTTTAGGTTATTATGGGACTTTGGATTTACACATTTTTGGGCCTGAGTTTTTATGGTTTTGTTGGGGATGACATTTAATCAGTTAACATGGATGAGGTATTAAGGTTTTTAGGGATGATGGTTTAGGGTTTTCATCACATGGCGGTTTAAGTTTTTTTGGGGATGAGGGTTTATAGTTTTCTAGAGATAATGGATTAGGGTTTTCATGGGATGAGGGATTTGTCTCTTCTTTGGAAGAGGGTTTATGGTTTTTTGAATCTAGGGGTTTATGAATTTTGGGAATTGAGGGTTTATTTTTTTTAAGGGATGAGGGTTTTAGTTTTTTTTTGAGAAGAAGTATTAGTGTTTTTTGGGGCTGAGGGTTTAATTTTTTCTTGGGGTGAGGGTTTTGGATTTTCAATAACTAAGGGATTGGGGATTTTCTAGGGCTATTTATTTAGGGGTTCCACGTGTATATGTTTTCGGGATAATGGGTAATTATGGTTTAGTGTTTTCTAGATCATTGGGTTTATTGTTTTCATAAAATGATGTTTTACGGTTTTCATGTTCGAATTGTTTTTGTTTCTCTAGGGATGGGGGTTTATGGATTTTTAGGGATGAACGTTTTGGGTTTTTGGGTTCAGGGTTTTTTGGTTTTTGGGAATTTTGGTTAAGTGGTTTTTGGGGAATGAGATTATGTGTTTTGGGGGATGATGGTTTACTGTTTACTAATGATATGGGTTTACGCTATACTAGAGATGGATATTTAGGAATTTATAGGGTTGAGGATTTAGGTTTTTCTAAGCATATTTCATTTTTTCGCTAAGGGTATAGGATTTATTTTGGGTAAGGGTTTAATTTTAGTTGGGTTTGATGGTTTAGGGTTTTTAGGACTGATGTTTCAGGGTTTCTGTGGGTGGTGGTTTAGCATTTTTTGGGGATGGTGGTTTCAGTATTTTTGGTGCTTAGGGATTAGGATTTTTTTTAGATGGAGGAACATGGGGATATGGGGTAACACATTAAGTATTTTATGGGGATTAGTGTTTAGGAATATTTGTGGATGGTAGTTTATGGAGTTTTTGGGAAAATGTTGTAGAATTCGTGTGGTTGAGGGTTTAGAGTTTTTTTGTCTAAGGGATTTTTGTTTATTTTGGTAGTGGTTTAGGGTTCTTTATGAATGAGGTTTTAGGTTTTTTTGGGAATAGGTGATATATATTTTTATGGATGTGGGTTTATGATTTTGTGGGGGTTAAGAGTTTAGGGGTTTTTGGATAAATTTTAATGGTATTTGGGGGTTGAGTATTTATTGTTTTTTGGATAAGGGTTTACTATTTTGGGGGAAAGATTGTTTAGGTTTATTTTGGGAATTGTGTCTAATGTTTTGTGGATTGGTTGTTTTATATTTTTGTACTAAGAGTTTACTGTATATTGGGGATTAGGGGATTGGCTTTTAGAGGGCACTGGTATCATAGTTTTTGGGGGATGAGGCATTAGGTATTTTTTGTGTAGGGGTTTAGGTATTTTTTGGAAGAGGGTAAATGGTTGTTTTAGGGATAAGTGATTTGGAGTTTTGGGGTTGTGGGATTAGGGTATCATGGGATTATTGTTTTATGGTTATTTATGGGTAAACATTTAGTGTTTTTTGGGGCTAAGGGTTTATGGTTTCTGTGGAGGAGGGTTTATGATTATTATGTCTACGAATTTAGTGTTTTTCATAGATGAGGGGTTATAATTTTTTGGTGATAATGGATTAGTATTTTAGTGGGTTGAGTGTCTATGGAATTTTAGGAAAGGGGGTTTAGGGTCTCTTTGGGATGAGGGTTTATGGTACTCTGGGGTTGAGGGTTGATGATCATTTTTGGTAAAGGATTACATTATTCTAGGGATGAGGGTTTGGGGATTTTTGGGGATGATTGTTTAGGATATTTTTTGGTGGAGGATTAATGGGTTTTTTGGGATGATGGTTTAGTATTTATGTGGGTGGGGGGGGGGGGTTGAGGGTTTAGGGTTAATGTGGGATGGAGTTTTGGGGTTTTCTAGGGACGAGGGTTTAGTTTTATTTGTGGATGAAAGTTTAGGGATTTATTGGGATGAGGGATGTGGTTTTTTGGACTGAGTGTTTGGTGATTTTTGGGGATGAGAGATTTGGGTTATTTTTTATAGTGGATTTATAGTTTTTTGCACTGAGGGTTTTTTTTTGGGAAATGTGTCTATAATTCTTTTGAGGCTATGTGTTTTTGGATTTTGGGCACTATGGATTTAGGGTTTATATGGGAAAAGGGTTGATTGTTTTTTATGGATAACAATTTAGGTATTTGTGGGGATGATGGTCTTGGGTTTTTTGGGCTGATGGTTTAGTTTTTTTGTGGGATTATGGTTGAGTGTTTTTTAAGGAATATGGTATAGGGTCTTTTATGTTATGTTTTTTGTGTTTTTTGGTGATGATGGGTTAGGAATTTTCGGTCTAGAGTGTTTATGTGTTTTTGGGGTTAGCGTTTAGCATTTTCTGGGGATGAGGCTTCAGAGTTTCTGTGTGCTGAGGGTGTAGGATTATTTGGGGATTAGGGTTTATGTTTTTCCTGTATTTTGATTTTTAGTTTTTTATAGTAGGGAGTGTAAATTTTTTTAGGGGATATTGTTTTAGTGTTTTTTCGGGGACGTGGGTTCGTGGTTTTTAGGGCTGGGTGTTTATGGTTTTTTAGTGTTGTGCATTATTTTGTTTTTTAGGGTTATCGGCTTTCGAATATTTTAGGATGAGGGTTAAGGGGTTTTTGGGGATGAAGGATTATTTTTTGTTTTAATAAGGTTTTTGGTTTTTTGGGTGATGTTGGTTCAAGGGTTTTGTGGTTGAAGGTTTAGGGTTTTTTATTGTTTATACATTTTTTGGGTGGAGGGTTTTTGGGTTTTGGGATAAGGATTTATAATTTTAGGGGCTGAGGGTTTCGAGGGTTTTGGGAGAAGGGTTTTGGGATTTCTATGGGATGAGGGATTATGTCTTTTTTGGGATTTGGGTTTTGGGGTTTTGGGGTTTTTATAAATGGTGATTTATGGGATTTGGAGAATGATGGTTTAGGGTTTTTTTGGTGAATATTATTTAGATTTTTTTGGAACTCTCAGTTTTTGAGTTTCAGGGGTTAAGGACATAGGCCTTATTGCGGTTGAGGGTTTTGGGGGTATTAGGTAATAAGGGTTAGGGGTTATCTATAACGAGGGTCTAGGGTTTTTTGTGGATTAGTGTTTAGGGTAACCAAGGGAATTGGGTTTCAGGGTTTGGGGGATTAGGGTTTAGGGGTTATAGGGGCCTAGTTTTTAGGGTTTTGAAGTAATGAGGGTTTAGTAGTTTTAGGGTATTAGGGTTGAGGTTTTTTGTAAGGATGATAGTTTAAGGTTATTCATGGCTTCATGTTTAGGTATTATTGAGGTAAATGGGTTTATATATTTATGGGTATAAGGTTTTAAGGTTTTTATTGGGATTATGGGGTTTTTTGTGGTTGAGGGTTGTTAGTTTTTTTGGATAATGGTTTTGAGTTTTTTTTGGATATTGGTATAAGGATTCTTGGGGATGGGGGTTTAGGGATAATTTGGGATTATTTTTTAATGTTATTATTTTATGGGGATTTAATTTTTTTGGATAAGTGTTAAGGGTTTTTAGGAATGAGGATTTAAGGGTATTTGAGAATGAGGTTTTTGGGTTTTTATGGGATGAGGTTTTAGTGAATTTTGGTATGAGGGATTATGGTTATTTTTTTTCATGATTTAGGGTCTCTTGGGGCTCATCGATTTGGGTTTTTGGGTGTGAGGTACTGTGGTTTTTTGATGATGAGGTTTTTGGAGTTTTGGAACAAGGGTGTTCTAGGGTTGAGCATCTTGGGATTTTTAGGAATGAGGGTCTAATGTTTTCTATGCCTGAGAGTATTCTGATTTGTAGGGTAGATGGTCTATGGTTTTTTGGAATTATGGGTCTAGGTTTTCTAGGAATTAATGTATTGTCTTTATTGTGGATATTTGTTTTAGCTTTACAGGTGTTGAGGGAGTAGGATTTTCTAGGGCAATGTGTATAGGGTTTTCTAGATTTAGGGTTAAGGCTTTTTTCGGTACTATGTTCCGGCGTTTTCTCAGGATGACGGCATGGGGTTTTCTGGTGATGAGGGTGTAGTGTTTATTTTTTTATGAGGGTATGGGTTTTTTTAGTGATGTGGATCTTTGGGATACATGGGATGATGGTTTGGAGTTCCTTATGGCTGATAAGATAGGATTTTCTAGTGCTATTGGTGTTGGGTTTCTTAATTCATAAGGTTTAGGGTTTCTAGCGAGTGTTTAGGGATTTATATGGATTCATGTTTATTGATTTATTGGTTATATGTGTTTAGGTTCTTTCTCCTGCCAGCGGATCTCCTGCATGAGTCCATCCTCAAACATCCTTGCCAAGAACACCCCACTCCCATCCCGAAGGGGTGTAAAACACTGCAGCTCAGTGAAAAGAGAGGAATACTCCATGACAGATAGAGTACCATGCTCTAAGCTCATGAACTCTCGGGCTGGATCAGCCCTCAGGGTCTCTGGGTAGAAGTAGTCGTAGAACATGCTCTAGAACTCCTCCCAAGTCATAGCTTGCTGCTGGCCCGCCTGTGAGATCACATCCCACCACCTTTTGGCAGAGTATCAGTGCATGTAGGTGGTGAGTTTGACCTGCCTCTCTAGAGGCGTCTCCAGATGCTTGAAGGTAGTCAGCATGGCTTCCATCCATGATTCTGCAGCCTGAGGTCCTCCCTCCCCTGAGAACGTGGGAGGATGCTACTGCTGAAAGACCCGCGTCAAGTCTACCATAGACGAGGCAGAAGGCAGTGCTCCCTGGAAGGCCTACATCATCCTCATGAAACCTTCCCTGAACTGCCATCAACGCCCACGACTGGTACAACAATCGGTGCCAAGGCTGGCTCGGCTGGGGGATTGACAGGAAGTCCCTGATCAGCCATGTCTGGCGTCTGATCACTGCCTGGCGACAGACGTACGACCAAATGTCATCTCGGAGGCATAGCTCTGAAATATCAAAATCACACCTTACATCAGGAAAACATGGGAATGGAACACAAGAGTAAAAAACGGGAACAGGGGAATAAAAACATACAAGATTCCATAACACGACTACACGACATGTATAAAACTACACGGGGTGTCTTCTTAAACCACTGACATGGGCATGTACTCCTGGCCTACAAGTCGTGTACACATCAAACCACAGGGCGTGTTGACCCCCACACACGGCGTGTACTGGAAAACTATTCCCCTGCCCGAGTCTCCTTACACGGCTTACCCACACGGTCTGAATCAACCCGATCCTACATGGCGTGTTCGAAACAAACACGGTGTGCACTAGACAAGGCTACGGTGGTCCGTGTTGTTGAGTACACGACCATCTACACGGCTAGACCTTACACAACATGCTCCGAACAAGCACGACCTGCGTAGGCGAATGCGACACCATCTCGTGTTGTTCGTGACACGGCTGGGTACCTGGGAAAGACTACACGGCGTGTTCCGAACAAGCACGACGTGCATAAAAAAAGGTCACGACGGCCTGTGTTGTTTGTGACATGGCCAGGTACCTAGACAGGACTACACGGCATGTTCCCTATGGACACGACATGCAGAAAAGAAGGTATCGCCGGCCCGTGTTGTTCGTGACTCGGCAGGGTACCTGGACAGGACTACTCAACGTGTTCTACCCGAGCTTCCCCGGCCCGTGTTGTTAGTGAAACGGTCGGGAACATGGCTCCGAAGTCACACGGCGTGTACCACTGGTACATGGCATGTTCCCGAAGATACTCCCACGACACCATTTTCAGCTCACACAGTCAGTGAAACTGCCTGAAAACTACACAGCATGTATCAAAAAAGTACACGCCGTGTATTCTGGGTTTTTCTGGGCTGTAGCTCAGAAACTGCACAGAATTATAGAAACACTAAAAATAAGGAAAAGGATGCCAAATTCTGATATGTGAGGGACCATAACACCTCAAGAAGCAAAATTCGGCATTCAATTTAAGAAAAGAACAAAAAAAACAGGTTTCTAGCATAACAGTAGAGAATCTATCAAGCAATTATCACAACAGCATGAATAATCTACACATAGTCTATCACAATAACATGAAATCACTAATGCACCGTAGATGTCATGGAAAGAATGCATGGCATGTGATTCCTACAAGTTTCTAAATGATGCATGAGATGGCATACCTTCATCTCATCAGGTTACGACAGGAGTGGAACCGAAATATCAAAACAATAACCGCACAAGTCATACGAATCACTCTAGGTGAAAACATACCAACCCTAAAATCTCAAAACCAGAAAAATAAAATTAACGGGGTAGTATGATTTTCCTTGTTCATGGTTTTTCTACTCCTGAGCACAGCTTAATGCCAAGTACCGAATCCGTCCTATCCTTGTCTAAAGTCTCCAAACAGTAAGAAAAGAGAAAAGAACCCCTCTAATACCACATTGTAACGTCCCGAGTCTGGAGCCCTTCCACTGGTGCCCCGTACCCGGTTCACCACATGACCTCAAGCGCGTTTCCCTAAATGCCAGAGGCTGCTGAATAGCAGCAAGGGCCATGGTGAGTCGGTGGGGAAACTATGCCCTCAATAGGTAAGGTATACAAGGTATGAAAACAACAATAAAGAACGGAAGCAACAAATGACATGCATAACAACAGAAACCAAACAACAGAAGCAATGTAGATATATAACAATGATGAAAATGATGCAGTAGGTACAAGTATCTAAGGAAAACAGCAAACACAGCAATGTGCTGAAATAAAACTGAAACAAAGTGAAAAAAAACAAAATAATCTCCTCAGCATCGCGAGCCAAGGCGCGGTCCCATGCTCCCCAGCTCCTGATGCAGTCAAGATCCTAAAGTAGAAGGGCGCTTTCCCTTATCTATACCCGTAACAACATAGTCTTCTAGGGTGAAAAAGCATGGACCAAACAGGGTGTGAGATACATTCCCAGGAAAAAATCACCCAAATATTTCTGCCTAACAGTCAATGGATACATGGAAGTAATAAAACAAGAAGAAGTAAACGGAAAAGCACAAGCAACTACAATCCACAGTTCTAACAAGTAAAGCACACAAGTCAGCAGTCTGCAACAAGAAGAAAACTGGTAACCCTCTGGGTAGCTCTCACGTCTAACCCCTATGGTTCAACCTCTAAGTACTAGCAAACCTCTGGAGGGAACACACTGTCTCACCCCTCTGGTTCAGCTATGTAAGTAAGAAGACTCTCTGGAGAAGAACTCACCATAAATTCCTCCTATAGTCTCATATCGTGCTAAAGGCTCTCTAGGGAAGAACTCAACATCAATTCCCCATGTGTCCTGCGTCATAGTTAAAAGACACTCTGGAGAAGCACTTCCGTTAATTCTCCCCTTGGTCTCGCATCGTGATTAAAAAGACACTCTGGAGAAGCCCTTCCGTCAATTCTCCCTTGGGTCTACTACTCTAGGTTCCCACAGTCCTGAGTATAACTAAACATGCTCAGTGCATGTATATCATCCATGTAAACATCAAGAACTACTTGGATATCAACTAAGGCTCAACATGAATAATAAAACAATTGTTCCACTATCCTACAACTAGGCATGGCAATTGGAAAAACGCCAAACACGCAGAACAAGCATGGAAAAGAAATCTGAGCACAAACAAATTACTCTAATCACAAGAAATAACCTCTACTAAAGAAAACAAGAAAAGCAAGAAAGTAATAAGGGGAAAACAGGAAACACACAATACCCTATTCAAGGGTATTGGTGGAATTTGAACATAATAATCATCTACTTTCTACGGAAAGGCACAAACCACATACCTTGATCCGAGGAGATCGATAAACACAAACCATGATGATATATTCCTACTAGAACAACGTAGATCTGAGAAAACACACAAAATTTTCATCCCATGATAAATTGGAAACGAGGAGGAATCAAGAAACAAGGCTAAAGCATAAGGAATAACTCACCGCTGTGATTCCAACGCAACTGACCTTGCTCGAATCGGAGAACGGACGGTGAGGCAGGACTCCGTCAAAGATCCTGCCGTACGATCGCTCTCAGACGGTCGAAAACTGATGAAGAAGATGAAAATAGGGATTAGGCACGAACCCAGTCTCTTTAATGAAAAAAAGAATGTACACGGCGTGTACTTCTCGAGTACACGGTGTGTACTTAAATTTTTTCCGTACTCTGAATTAACCGGCATCCACCTCAGCCTTACACACTGTGTTTGTTGCCCAGACATGGCCAGTACATGGGTTCGAGCTGGAACAGAGTACACAACATGTACTCAGAAAGTACACGGCATGTACTTATGAAATTTCTAGAAAATTCATTTTTCTCAAAAACATTTGAAAAAGGAAAAAAACGTACCTGAACGAAGATCTGGGTTCTTACATTGGGTTTTTTGGGGATGAGGGTTTATAGTTGATTGGGGCAAGGGGTTTAATTTTTTTGGTGATGAGGGATTTTTTCTAGGTGGGGGTTTTTAGTTTTTTGATCAAATGATTACTATTTTTATGAGGGGTTACGTTTTTTTAGGGATATTGGATTAGAGTTTTTTATGGATAAGGATTTATTTATTTTTGGACATGATAGTTTGGGGTTTTTTTTTGTGATGTGGGATTAGGGTATGTTGGTTTTCAGGTTTTAGGTATATTTGGGGGAGGGTGTTTGGGGTTTCGCAGGGATAAGGCTTTCATGTTATTTTTGGGCTAAGGCATTTGGTTTTCTGGGGCTGAGGGATTTGTGTTTTTTGGTGAAGAGGGTTTGAGGATTTTGGTAATGAGTGTATATGATTTTTTGGGGACGTGGGCTTAGGATTTTCATGGAATAGGCATTTAGATCTTATTTAGAAATAGGGTTTCAGGTTTTGTGGATGAGGATTTAAGGATTTTTGGTGTTGATGGAATTGAATTTTGTGGGGGTGGGGGATTCGGTAATTTGGGATAAAAATTTATGAATTTATTGGGATGAGGGATTAGGGTGTTTTTCAGCATGGGGTTTATATTTATTTAGGTATGAGGGTTTAGTGTTTTCATAGAATGTGGGAATTATGTTTTGGTGATATGGGTTTATGGTTTTTTTACGATCATAGTTCGTGTTTTCTATGGGTGAGTGTTTGGAAATTTTTAGAGTACATGTTTTTAGGTGTAATAGTGGTGAGGGTTTAGGTTTTTTGTACATAAGTGTTTATGGTTATATAGAGATGAGGGTTTAGGGTCTTGTAGATGTGTTTTTTTTAGGTATAAGGGATTTAATTTTTTGGGAATAGTATTTGGTGTTTTTATAGTTCAAGGATGGGATTTTTTTAACATTAATGTTTTATGAATTTTGTTTGAATAATATTTATGGTCTTTTGGGAATGATGTTTTAGGGGTTTTTTTGGATTTGGTATTAGGGTATATCTGAGTTACCAGATTCATTTTCTTTTGTCGATAGAGAGTATGGGTGTTTTTTGGTGATGGTTTTTTGTTTTATTGGGTTTAGTGTTTTTTTTGGGAAATGGGTTTGGGATTTTTTTCGAAATGAGGGTATGTGGTATTTTGGGTTGAGGGTTTATAGGTCTTTTGTTGTGAAGTTTTAGGGTTCATTGGGGCTGATGGATTGGGGTATTTAAGGGCCATGGATTTGTATTTTATTTGAACTGAGTGTTTATTGTTTTTTTTAGGTATGAGTGGTTAGGGTTTCTATGGAAAAGCGTTTGATTTTTTTTGGGGAAAAGTGTTTATTTATTTTTTGAGCATAAGGATTTGGGTATTTGGGGTAGAGGGTTAGAGTGATTTAATGTATAGGGATTACTATTGTTTTGGGAAGGGTATTTAGTGTTTTTTGGGGCGAGGGTTTGGATTTTATTGGGGATGAGGGATGTGGGATTTTAGGGGAAATGAATTAGGGTTATTAGGAGTCATGGTTTTATGGTTTTTTTATTGAGGCTTAACTGTTTTTTTGGGGATAAGGAATAATTAATTTTTTGTCATAAGGTTATTTTGTTTTTATGGCCAATGATTTAGGTTTTTTGGGTCAATAGTTATAGCATTTTGTTAGCTAAATGATTTAGGATTTCTAGGGCTAAACATTTAGGTTTATTTGGTGAAAATTGATTATTGTTTTTATTGAATATGGTATGGTGTTCTTGTGGTATTGGTTTTTGCTTTTTTGGGATAATTATATATGGTTTGTGGGGTTAAGGGTTTTGAGATTCATGGGGATGCGTGTTTTTTGTTTTCTAATGTAGAGGATCTATGGTTTTTCAAAGATAAGTGTTTGTGGTTATATAGGGTAGAGAGTTTATGGTTTTGTGAGTGAGTGTGTTTATAATTATTTGGAGTTGATGGTTTATGATTTTTCTGGGATGTGGGATTAGAGTTTTTTGGTTTTTCATATTTGGGTTTTTTTGGGATTATGGTTAATGGTTTGGGGCTGCTGGATTACGGTTTTGTGGGGATGAGGGTATATGGTATTATTTGATTGAGGGTTTAGCATATTTTGGGACTACGTGTTTATGGTTTTTTGGTTCTCAGGTTATTCTATATTGGGATATATATTTTTGAATGTTTGTGGATGAGGGTTTGTTGATTTTTTGGTGAAAGGGTTTCATTGTTTTTTCTGAAGGTATTGGGCTATTTGGGATGTTGTTTTAGGTATTTTAGGGCTATGTGTTTATGTTTTTTTAGTTATATGTGTTTATGAATTTTTAGGGATACGTTTTATGGGGTTTTTTGGCATTTATTGTTTTGGTTTTGTTGGGGTATGATGGATTATTGTTTCCTTACAGATGTATTTTCGGTTTTGGGGTGGGGGTTCAGGGTTTTTGAGTCAAAGGGTTTCAGTTTTTTTGGGGTAGGGGATCTAGGTTTTTTCCTGAGGGTTTGGGGTTTTTTATATGTGTGGGTATATTTTATTTGTGGTGGGGGTTTGAGATTATTAGTGTTTAGGCTTTTTTTGTTTTGGGACATATGGTTTATGATTTTTTGGGGATGAGGGTTTGTGGTAATTTTTATTGATAAGGGTTTATGGTTTTTTAGTAATGAGGGATAAAGTATTTCTGGTCTTGAGGGTTTGGGGTTTTGGTGTTGAGGGGTTAGTGTATTTTATATATGAGGGTTGAAGGATTTTCGGGGATTACTGTTCTGATTCTTTTTTGAATAGATGGTATATGGTTTTTTGTGTCTTCGGACATAATGATTTTATGGGATACAAGTTTTGAGTTTTTTGGGGATGAAAGTTTTGTGTTTGTTATAGCTGAGTGTATGGTTTTTTAATGGCTGAGGTTTTGGTGTTTTTGTTGTCTTGGGGAATTTTTTTTTGTGATTACAGTTTTGGGTTTTTTGGAATTTATGTTTTTATTGTTTTTTTGTGTTGTGGAATTAAGGTTTTTTTGGGATGCGGGTTTTTTTCATTTGGGGATTTGGACTTAATGGATTGTGGGTTCAAGGGTTTAAATTTTTTTTTGCCGAGGGTCGAGGTTTTATTAGGGCTTAGTGTCTATGGTTCTTTGGGGATGAGGGATTCATGTTTCCCATAACCCTATGCATGAGAAAAACCATAACAATCATCCACAAAAAAACCATGAACCAACATCCCAAATAAGATCTCAACATCTTGAAAAAAAACCCTAAAAAACAATCCCAAAAAAACATTATTCCTCATACCCAAAAGAATAATATATCCCCAAAAAACCCTAAACACATATCCCACAAATACCCTAATCCCTCATCCCAGAAAAATTGTAAACCATAATCCCAATGAAGCACTCTATCAATATCACCTAAAACAATATGAACACTCATCCCCCCAAAACCCTCAACATTCAAATATTTGAAATCCCACAACCATCAGCACCAAAAAATCATAAACCCGAAGGCCAAAAAAACCCTAAATAATCTCTACAAGAAAAAATCGAACTCTCATTCCCAAAAAACAATCATCACTCTGTGCTAGAAAATCAAAAAACCATAGTGAAAGAACAGTAAAACCATATCTACAAAACACCCTAAAACCTAACCATAAATAACACACAACCCTCTTAAAAAAATATCCCTATTCTCAAAAAATCTTATACCATAATCCCCAAAGACTATAAACCCTCATCCCCAAAAAACCCTTACCCCTTACCATCAATGTATTAAACACTCATCTATAAAAAAACCTAATCGCTTAGACAAAAAATACACTAAATCCTCAGCACCAAATGTCCCTAATCCCTCAGACCTCATTGTCTCCAATATCTCATTCCCAAAATCCCTAAGCCATCAGCCACAAAAAACCATATTGCCTTAGCACCAAATATGCCTAAACATTATTCACCAAAACCCCCATAACCCTCATCCCCACAAAACAAGAAATCATCATCCTTAAGAAAAAAATATTCAACCCCAAGAATCTCTAAACCCCCATCCCCTTATAACCCTAATCTCTGAACTAGAAAAATCCTTAAACCTCAATCCTCATCCCCAAAAAAACACAAACCCTCATCCCCAAAATTACACTAAACCCTCAGCCCCAAAAAAACCGTCGACCACAGGCCATTGAAAAACCACAACCATAAGCCCTAAAAAACCTATTTCCTCTACCATAACAATCCAAAAACGAGTATACCCAAAAAATCATAAACCCTCAATCCAGAAATACTCTCAACCCTAAACCCTAAAATCCCAAAACACTCATCCCCCAAAAAACTATAAGCCCTAACCCAAAAAAATTCTATAACGTTAATCCAAGACATCCTCTATTCTTCAAATCACTAAAAATAAACACATAACACCCCTGAGAAACCACAAACCATAATCCCAAAAACAAAATTAACCCTCATCACCAAAAATATATGATCCCTTATCCACAAAAATACTTATACCCTCCGTCCCAATAAACCCTTAAAATTGATCCCAAAAAAACCCTAAATCGTTAATCTGAAAAAAAATTAACCCTCATAATAAAAAATACCTAAAAATATATTGCCTATAATAAGCTAAATCCTAACCCCAAAGGCCCCTCAACCGTCATCCCTAAAAAACCCTAAACCCTTTACCCCAAAAAATAAATAAACCCCAACCCAAAAAAACCTCAACCCTCATCCCAACCGACCCCCACACCTCACACCAAAAAACCCACAACACTCATCCCTAAAAACACAAACTACATCCATAGATAAAACAAACAATCATCCCAAAAACACCATCAACCCTCCACAAAAAATCCCAAACCCTCATCCCAAAAAAATCATAAACCCTCAGCCCAAAAAACCCTCAACCCCAAACCCTAAAAAACCATCATCCCTTATCCCAAAAAACATAAACCCTTATCCCAAAAAAAATACTAAGGCATACTCCTTGAAAAAAACAAAACTCATATCCCCCAAAACACGACATCCCCCATCCCCCAAAGACACTCAACCATCTGACCCAAAATATCGTAAACCCACAAAACCAAAATATCCCCAATCCCACGTCCTAAATAAACCCTCAAAACTTATCTCCCAAAAACATCGAACACCCGACCAAATAAAAACAAAAAATAATCATCCCCCAAAATCCCTAAACCCTCACCCAGAAAAAAAAATGAGCCATCAACCATAAAAAAACCATAGACCCAATGTCCCAATTGATCTTGAACCCTTAGTCCAAGAAAACCTTAAACCCTCATCACAAATGAACCACGAAACCTCATCCCCAATAAAAACTCAAACATCATCCCCAAAAATAAATGTACCCTTATCTCTAAGAACACTAAAATCCACCCCAAAACCCCTAAATGGTTTGAAAAAACAGTATAACCTCTATCCCAAAAAACCCTAACCCCATGCCCAAAAATTCTCAAAGCACCCGAACCATAATAAATAATCCCTAACGATCAAAATATCCTTATATTCTCATCCCCAAAACCCCTAATCTTGAACACCCAAAAAACATCAACACTTATCCCCAAGAAACCGTCAAACCACAGCCATAATTCACGTTGAACCCTCATCTCCAAAAAACCCTAATCAGTCATCCAAAAATAAACTCATACCATCTTTCCAAACAAACCTAGAAATCTAATATCCAAAAAAACTCAAAACCCCCATCCCATAGGAACTGCAAATATTCATCCCCAAATAACGAAGGGAAATCAATCCAAAACTACCAATAATAATCCAACCCAAAATATTTGATGTCACATCCATAAAAACCCATGAAACCATATCCCCAATAATCGATGAACCATCATCCCAAACAAATTCTAAACCATAATCCTTAGAAAACCTCAATTCATAGACTGAATATACCACATCCCTTTTCCCGAAAAAACCATATACCCTTAGTATGAAAAAAATCTAAACCCTAAGACCCAAATAACCAAAAAACCACAACCATTGAAAATACTAAAACCACATCACCAGAAAAAACCTGAAACCCATATTACCATGAACCCATGTGTTTAGGGTTTTATGCTGACAAGGGTTTATGGTTTGGGGGTATAAAAGTTTTTGATTTTATTGGGTTGAGGGGTTTGGGTTCCTTGGGGCTCTGGGTTTTCAATTATTTTGGGATAAATATTTTGTTTGTTTTATAGAGAGTTTAGGGGTTTATTTGGGGGCTATGAGTTTATTATCTTAGGGTTTAATGTTATAGAATTTTTATGGTTCAGTGTTTATGGAGTATTTGGACTGAGGGTTGAGAGGTTTTTTGGGAAGAAGTATTATGTTTTTTGGGGGTAGAAAGAATATGGTTTTTGTGGTTTAGGTTATATGGATATTGGGGGAAATATGTTTAGGTTATATTGACATTGATAAATTATGTTTATTTGGGATAAGTTTTTAGGGTTTTTTTGGTGATGAGTGTTTAGGGTATATTGGGGCTACTGTTTTAGGGGTTTTGGGACGAGGGATTTTGTTTTTTTGGGACAAGGGTTTAGTGATTTTGAGGATTGGTGATTAAGATTTTTGTGAATATATTTTAGGTTTTTTCGAACATAGGGTATAGGGTTTTTTGTGGATGAGGGATTAGAGTTTTTTGTGGATGAGGATATATGGTTTTAGGGAATATTGCTTAGCTTTTCTTGTGGATTTTTAAGGATTTTTGGGAGCTGAGTTTTTAGGGATTTATAAAGATAATGGTTTACTGTTTTCTGGGAATATTGTTTAGGGTAATATGTATATGAGGGTATAAGTAATGTTGGGGTTGACTATTTAGGTTTTCTGTGCTAAGGGATTATGGTATTTAAAGATAAGGGTTTACCATTTTTTGTGATTAGTTTTTATGTCTTCTTTGAAATAGGGTATATTTTTTTGTAGCTAATGGTTTAGGGTTTTTTGGGCATAAGGTTTTTGTTTTATGGGGATGAGGGTTAGGGTTTTTTGAGGCTAGGCATTTATTTATTTTCTTTATTTTTTATTTTTATTATCATTGAGCTGAGTGTTTAGGAATTTTTGGGGATGACTATTTTTGAATTTTTGTGGGAGACATTTTTGGGTTTTATAGAACATATGGTTTGAGGTTTTTTATGGATGAGGGTTTAGTGTTATTATTTCCATTGAGGTTTTTTGGTTTTTTTGGCTTGCGTGTTTATGGGTTTTTGGGGGTGAGGGTTTAGGGTTTTTAAGTGATGTGGGATAATGGGTTTTTATGTATAACGAATTAGGGATTTTTAGTTCTGATGGTTTTTGGTTTATATTGGGTGATTGATTTCATGTTTTTTTTGGGTGAGATTTAGGGACATTTTAGAACTTTGGTTTTAGGGTGTTTTGTGGCTAAGCGATAATGAATTTTTTATGCCGAGTGTCTACATTTTTTTTAAATTGAAGGTTTAGTTTTTTTGGAAACAATAATTTAGGCTTCATTATGGTAGAGAGTTTAAGATTTATTGGGATGATAGTTTATGTTTTTTAGGACTATGGGATTATTTATTATGTGGTGATGGTTCAGTTTTGTTTTTGATTCTGAGGGTTTTGGATTATTTGGGGGTAAGGGTTTAGGGTATTTTGAGGCTATGGATTTTGGTTTTTTTGGTGATGATGGTTATGAGTTATTATTCCTAATGGTTTGTGTATTTTTGGGGTTATAAATCTTATTTTTTCTTAGGCTTATAGTTTAGTGTTTTGTGGATGATGGTTTAGTATTTTTGGGGGATGATGTTTTAGGGTTATTTTTCGGCAGTGAAATTTGTGTTTATTAATATTATGGGTTTAGTGTTTCTTAAGGATGATATTTTAGGGTTGTTTAGGGAAGACGGATTATGGTTTTTTTGGTATGAGGGTTTACTTTTGTGTGGATAGGGATTATGATTATTAATGGATTAGGGTTTATGGTTTTTTATTGATGGGGTATTTGGGTTTTTGGGCCACCAGGATTAGTGTTTTTTCAGGATTTGGTTCTAGTGATATTAGTTGTGAGGGTTTTGGGTTTTTTTGGATGAGGGATTATAGCTTATTTCTTCTATGGGATAAGGGGGTTTTAGGTATGAGGGTTTAAAGTCTATTGGGGATATTTGAATGGGTATATTTTTGTTGATGGTTTAGGGTTTTTTTATTGTTGATGGTATATGGGTTTTTATCAAAAAAAGATTATGTTTTTTTGGGATGGGGGTTGATGGATTTTTATGAGTGTTCTGGTGTCATTAAAAATGAGGGATTAAGTTATTCCAGCGATATTGGTTTAGACTATTTTTTATGTGGGTATATTGAATGTTTTCTGGGGGTTTATGGTTTTTTTTAACAAAGGGTTATGATTTTTTGGGGAAGTCGATTTATGGTTTTTTGGGGCAAATGATTAGTGTTTTTGATGATGGAGGTTTTTGATTTTTCGGTGATGTTGGTTTATTGTCTTTTTGGGATTTGGGATTATTTTTTTTTACTGAGCATTTAGAATTTTTTGGGGATGGGTTTTTTGTGTTTTTTGGTTTTCTGGGTTTAGTATAATATGGGTATTTTGGTTTAAATATATTTGGGGATGAGGGTTTAGTGTTTTATGGAATGAGTGGTTAGGATTTTTTCCAAATGTGAGTTTTTAATTTTATGGGGGTGGTGGATTAGAGTATTTCGGTGTAAGTGTTGTAGAATATTTTGGTGGTAATGGTTAAAGAATATTTATAGTGTTGAGGGTTTAGGGTTCTTATGGATTATGTTTTAAGGTATTTTGGAAGAGTTTTTTTTTGTTTTTTGTGGATGAATATTTAGGTTTTTTTGGGATGATGATTTTATGATTTTTAGGGATCAAGGTTTATAGATTTTTGGGGTTTAGGGGTTAGGTTATTTTGGGCATAGGGTTTAGTTATTTTGTGGGACGAGGCATTCGTGTTTTTGGGGATAAGTGATTATATTTATATGGGGGTTATAGGTTAGGGTTTTCTGGGTTGTTGGTTTAGTTTTGTTGGACTGAGGTTTTCTGTATTTTTTGGTTGAGGATATAGGATTATATGGGGATATGTGTTTATAGTTTCATGGTGGTGAGTTTGTAGTGTTTTTTAGCGGGTAGTGTTTTTGGTGGAGAAACGATTTGGGTATTGAGGCTATGGGAATAATGTTTTTTTTTATGTGGGTTTATTGATTTTTTTGGTATTAGTGCTTATGGGTTTTTAGGCTGACACATTAGTGTTTTCTGGGGATGAGGGTTTAGGTTTTTATAGGGATGATGGTTTCACATTTTTTGGGTGGAGAGTTCAGAGATTTTTGGGGATGAGATTTTTGGGTATTTTAGGCCTTGTTTAGGGATTTTTGGGACTATGTGTTTAATGATTTATAGGTATTGAATGTTTGGGGTTGTTTTAGACTAGGGGTTAGGTTCTTTAGGGACTAGGGGTATATGATTTATTTTCATATTAGTGTTTATTGTTTTTTTGGGGTGGTGTTAGGGTTTTTTTGGAATGTGTATTTGGGTATTTAGTGGTCGATCACTGAGGGTTCTTTGGGGATGAGTGTTTATGGATTTTGGGTGCTGTGTGTTTAGGGTTTTTAGGGATAAGGGTTTTGGGTTTTAGGGGGATTGGGATAATGTATTTTGGGGGATGTGGGTTTTGAGTATTTTGGGTGTGTGTTTAGGGATTTTGGGGATGAGGGACTAGGTTTTTTGAGGTTGTGGGATTATTGTTTTGGGGATGGGGGTTTAGTGTCTTGGGGGTGATGGTTTAGGGATTTTTTGGTTATGAGGTTTAATTTATTTATTAGGTCACAATGTTAGTTTTTTCGGGTTGATGGTCTAGGGGTTTTTTAGGGAAGGGGGTTTATGTTTTTTTGGGTAGATGTTTTAGGGTTTTATTAAGATGATGTTTTTCTTTTTTTCCTCGGGGATTAAGGATTGGCGTTTTATAGTATCAAGGTTTTAGTGTTTTTCAGGGATGTGGTTTTACTGGTTTTAGGGATAATGGATTTAGTATTTTTGAGTACAAGTGTTCAAGATTTATTCAGGATGAGTGTTTATGGGTTTTATGGGAATTTTTATTATGGTTTTGTGGTTTTTACAATGATATAGACCAGATTCAACATAATAAGAATAATTTTGTTCATTGAAATTATTTTTAAGACGAATTGGTATTCAATTTGGCCCAACCTAATCTCTTTGAATCCAACAATTTGGTGGGCTAAAATAACCATATATGCGTATAATAAAATAATAAATTTCACATTAATTTGAGATAAAACCATTTTTTTCCATTAAAATGTTTTCAAGTTTGAAATTACAATGGAAAAAAAGACTTAAATTTCTCAAGGTGTCATAAACTATAGTAGAGTTTGATTTTTTATAATTAAATTTATATTTATAAGTATGGGGATTGTGATATTATATTTATAATGAAAAAGATGATGGACGAAATTAATATAATTATATAGAACACCAAATTAATATATGAACTCCTTTGATTGTGGGAATTAAATATTATTCAAATTCCATGGGATGGTCATTATCATTCCAAATGTCCAATTAATAACATTGTTACTATAATCCAGATTGAGGAGGATGAAATGAAACTAATGAGGATTATCACAATGGTAAAGAATATGAAAATTAAGATCATGATATATATGAAGATGATATGGGTAAAATGATTGTCCGTTTTAGAGGTTTTCAAGCACAAATCTACCCTCAAGAAGATCAGTGAGAAAACATGATTCAAACTCATTGAACCATAAATCTATGAGTTTGAGAGGTTATTATTTATTTTGGATGTTTTAAAAATGTGTCTTCAACAAAAATTATTTTGAAATGGATTCTTAAAACTCATAATCATCAACATTTATAAAAACTACAATGGATGAACAATGGGAGCACACACCATGTCAAGAAACAGTTTTTTATTTTATTTTCGTTTGGTATGAATTGTGTTTTTGAGATATTGTAAAATATTACACCTATGGATACTTGTCACTTTGTGTTGGTAAGGCCTTTTATGTATGATAGGGATGTAAAATATAACGGTATGAATAATACATATTCTTTCTTTTATGGTAAATAGAATATTACACATTCTCCTTAGAATCCTTCCTAGATTCTTCATGAATAATATCTTCTTGGAGAGAAAAAAATGTCACCAGTTTATGAATAATGATTAAGTGGATAATTTCATCCATACCAAAATACCGGTTTTTATTTATTGATGATTTAGAAGTTATTCAACAAAAAAAAATTGTCATCATCATCTATTAAATCATTATATGATTGAAGAACATCAATATGTTTTTTCAAATAACAGTCTAGGTATATTACCACCCATCAGAGGACATAAATACAATATTTATCCTATACCCAATGTGAAATTTCTTAATAATGTCAAATATATATGTAAATTGGGGAATAAAAATAAATGTATAATTATGTGAATGATTTGATTGATCAAGGCATTATAAGGCCAATAATGAGCTCATATTCAATTTATACAGTACTAGTGGTGGAAAATGCTGGTAAAAATTGTATGTGTATTGATAGTAGATATATTGATAATATTACCATCCCATAAAGGTATCATATTTCATTGCTTGATAATATGATTGAATAATTACAAGGTTCATCAACCTATTTGAAGGTGGATCATTAGAGTGTATAACACCATATTTTAATGAAGGAATGGGTCCATAAAAATGAAATTGAAAATAATTGGAAGATTTTTACTTTGGTTGGCATCCCATTCGGCCACTCAAATGCTCCAAGTACATTAATTAGACAAATGAATGATATTATGAAACCAATTATTCATAAACCAATTTTTTAAAACTGGTTGATATTATGATTTATATTATTGATTTTGATGGATATTTGGATCATCATTTATAGGTATTTGGAATTCTATGATAAAAATCTATATAGAAAGCTATAAAGGATTTAGTTCCTTCAAATAAAATATATTTGATTATATGAGGTATGTAAAGAAGGAATGATGGTGCATCAAACAAAAATTTAAGAAATCAAGCACAATATACCATAAAAGAAATACTAGAATTAATGAGTTATCATGGATTGGAATCATTGTTCCATTACATTGTTTCCAATTTCACCACTGTAATTATTCCCATTACATAAGGGTTGAAACATTGGGAATTTGAGTGGTCAAATATATAAAATGTATCATTTTAAATCAATATAAAAAGATTACATGAATCACCAAATTTTTCATTACAAGATTATTCTAATTTATTTAAATATGAATATGATGCATGAAGATTTGGTAACATCCTTTCTCTCATCCAAATAAATAATCACACATCATATTTTAATGAGATGACGAATTATTTTTGGAGGAATTAAAAAAAATTGGAAACTGATTTTATGAAATTGTGGGTCCCTTTAATCTTTGGTCACATTAATTGAGAAAAATGATATGTAACTTCATTATAACAATTGGGGATTGATATTTTTAAATGGTCACCACAATATGAGTTTAAGGAATGATAAGTGGGTGGAATTATTGAATTCATTCTAATTTGTGTCAAAATACCTGATGGGGTAAGATAACCTCGTCGAAGATGTTTTACCACAATGGTATACATTTCAGACCATTATGATACCAAAATTATATGATTTTATATTATAAAAGTGTATTATCAAAATGATATGAAGGTAAATAATATTTTAATTAAACATTAAAATGTATTCATGGGGGATTATTCGATGCATGATGGTATTATATTGAAGATGAAAAGGTAGTTTCTTCCAATGTGTAATTACAGGGACTTCATCAATTAGGAAACACATGAAGGAAGAAATTAATTTAATATTAGATTCCACAAATACTTTTTGATTCTAAAGGTGAATTTATACTATAAAAGATACATTCATTTGAATATAAAATTATTAATAGTTGTGGAATATAAAATTGAGAAAAGATACATTTCAAGCCTCATTTATACAAACCATTACTAGTCTAGGGAATCCATGGGATGATCTCAACATAGAGATTATTATAGATTATAAAATACTCACCAATAATTGTATATCAAAGAGAATATTCACTTTCTGGTAATTTCTTGATGAATTTTTTCTCATGAAGACATCACATGTATTGACTATTTTTTGGAGGAAAAAGTTGAGGAAATTCAGTAAAATGATATATTTTCTCACTTCTCATCACCCGTAAGATAATTCAAAATAAAATTTTATCAATCATATATTGAGAACTATTTTGAAATTATTGGATAACAAGAATTTTAGATAGTGGGATTTAGATATTTCATAATATGAATTTTCATACAAAAAAACACCATGGGATAACATAATGTATTCTCCATTTGATGGGGATTATGTAATTAGTCAAATCAATCCTATAGAATTTATTTCCTTGAATATTGATTTTTCATTCAATATTAATACATAGAAGAAGGAAAAGTTGATGTAGAAGAATCATTAATCTATTCAGTGTCAAAATAGAGAGGTTTAATGATACATTTATGAGGCTAGATAACAAGAATCAAAAGAATGATATTTCCAACATAGAGACAATGTGTGTATTTTCCATTTTATGTAGATATTTCCATCTAAAAGGAAGATGAATCTAGAACCACAATTTGATTGTCTATTATTTGTACAATAAGGAGTTTGAAATAATTCCTAAATTTTTTATTAAACTGATTATTTTAGTGGCCTTTTTATTATGTACATCATTGGGGACTTATATAAATGATTTTAAGATGAAAATTCCTAGATTTTATAGGAATTTCTCTCTATTATAGAGGGAATAATATGGAACTTATTAAAACCAGGTATATTTCTATTGGGAATTGAAAAAAATTCACCTAATTGTTATTTGAATTAGACCAGCCCATACATTTTTGCACATGGCAGAATGGTTAGACAAAACACACTTAATTGGGATCAAAAATGGAATATTAAAACTGAAAGGGATGAAAATATATAGAAATATATTTACTAGGATATGTGACATGGTTAATAGAATCATCAAGAAAGAATCTCGCTTCATTAGTTTTTGGGGCCATCAAATAGAATAGAAAAGTTGTTATTCAACTTTTTATGTCATAATTGAGTGACCTATGAATTTTCATTACATTTAGGAATATATTTTTACCTTATTTTGTCATTATAATTTATATCTCACATATATTTATATTTTACCGATGATCCAATGAACTATGGATCTTTTTGGGAAATATTTCCTAATTAGTATCTTCCCATTTCTTGAAGTTGGTGGTATAAATCAATTGAAAGTGAATTTGAAATTAATCTGAAAAAATTATGGAGGGTGGATTTTCCTTTAATCCATATTCATTTGGAGACATTAAATTATATAATTTTCAATTAATTATTTTAGGATTCCAATGACACGACAATGGTTTTTTGGTTTTTTGGGATGTTTAATTATAGTGTCTAGGGAAAAGTGGTTAGTGGTTTTGAGGGTGAGGGATTTGGATTTTTTTCCTAAGGGTTTAGGGTTTTTTTCCAAAGGGTATATGGTAAATTGGGGATGAGGGAGGGTTTTATGGGAATGATTATTTCAGGTTTTTTCGGTTATGGCATTATGATTTTTGTGGGTGTGGGCTTCAGGTTTTATTGGGATTGGGGTTTATAATTTTATGGCACTACGGGTTTCGGTTTTTTCGGTTATGATGTTTTAGTGTATTTATGAGATAAATATTTATTGATAATTAGGGATAGGGATTAGGGGTTTTAGTTTCATATATTTGAGTGTTTTATTGGATGTGGTATTAAGTGTGTCTGTAGGCTATGGGTACATAGTTATCAATGATTGAGGGTTTTCTATTTTTTTAGGGAATTGTGTATTGGTATTTTTGGACTGATAGTTTAGTGTTTTTTGGATAATGGATTTGGGGTATTTATTAGTTAGGGTTCAAAGTATTTTGGGAAAATGTTTTTATGTTTTTTTGGGATATTAGGTTTAAGGAGTATTAGGTCTGAGTGTCTAGGGTTTCAGGGACAAAGGGTTAAGGTTATATTGTGGATGTGGGTATAAGATTATTTGAAAATACGGGATTAGGGTTATTTTATGGATGAAAGTTTCGGATTATTTGGAGATATGGGATTATGGGGTTTTAGGGATCATGGTTTTTGAATACTGGGAAACGGGAATTGTATTTTTTTGGTTCTGAGAGTTTTGGGTTTTTTAGGGATGAGGGTTTAGGTTTTCATGGATCTAATTATTTAGGTTATTTCGTGTTGAGGGTATCTTATCTTTTTGGGGAAAATGTTTATGCATTTTTTTCAGTGGGAATGTATTTTTTTGGGAATTAGGTTTTTGTGATTTTAATACTATGAGTTTAAGGTTTTACGGGTGAGGGTGTATGGTATTTTAGGGTTGAGGGTTTTGGGTTTTTTTGGGTTGAGAGTTTAGTGTTTATGACGGATGAGGGTTGATTTCTTTTTATGGATGATGGTTTTCATTTTTTTTTTATGATGAGGGTTCAGGGATTGTTAGTATTTACGGTTTATGGTTTATTGGGGATTAGTGTGTATGATTATCGGGATCAGGTCTTGGTTGTTTTGGGGTTGATGGTCGAGGGTTTTTTGTGGTTGAGGGTCTATGGTTTTTTTGGGATGATGGTCTAGGGTAATTTGGAGATGACTGTTTTTGGTATTTTGAAAACTATTTTATATTAATATGGTGGATTAGGGTGTTGGGTTTTTTTACTGAAGTTCAATTTAATTTTTGGGATGAGTTATTAGGGTTTTTTGGATTGATTGTTGGGGTCCTTCGAGGTTGAGGGTTTTGGGTTTATTTATTTTTGGGGATGAGAGTGAATGTTTTTCTAGGTATGACAGTTTAGTATTTTCGAAGCATGGCGCTAGAGGGTTTTATTGATATGAGGTCCTAATTTTTATGATGCTACGGTTTGAGGGTTTTTCATGACTATGGGTCAAGGTTTTGTTATGCCTGAGGCTCGATAGTTTTCTTGGAATGAAGGTTTAAGAATTTATAATTCTAGAGGATGGAGTTTTCAAGGAATAATTTTATATTTTTCTCTAAGAATGAGGGTGTATGGTTTATAGGAGCTGAGGGTGCTAAGTTATCTTAGGTTGAGGGTTTAGTTTCTTAGGTGGCTAACGGTTTACTATTTTCTTGGTTATAGGTATAGGGTTTTCTAATTTTTTATGTTTAGAGATTTTTAGTGATATAGTATAAATTTTTTCTAAGGATGAGGCTTTTGGTTTTCGTATGGATGAGGGATTAGGGTTTTCTAGGGTTGAGGGTTTAGTATTTTCTAAGGCTGATGGTTTAGGGTAGTGATTTATAGGGCTGATTGTTTAGGATTTTCTATGGGTGATGCTTTATTATTTTTTGGGGGTGATGTTTTTTGTTTTTTGGGGCCATGTTTTTTGGATTTTATGGGGATGAAGGATTACATTTTTATATGTATGAGTGGATAGTGTGTTATTGGTATGGGGTGTTAGAGTTTTATGGGGTGGAGGATTTAGGTATTTCTATGGATGAGTATTTTTTTTCTAGAGTTGAGGGTTCTTGGTTTTCTTTTGTGGTTGGTGTTCGGTTTTCTATGGTGGAGGGTGTATTGTTCTTGGGTGAGGGATTAGTATTTTATAGGTGTGAGGGTTTTCGGTTCTCATGGGATGAGTGGCTTTGGTTTTCTGAGGATGGGTGTATAGGATTTTATTGGGATGACGGTTTAGTGTTTTCACGGCATAGGGTTTATGGTTGTCTAGGGATGAGGGTTTGGGTTTCACTGGTGGTGTGTGTATTAGATTTTTTATTGCCCAGGGTTTACAGTTTTCTAAGGAAAGGGGCCTATTGTGTCTGGTGGCTAATGATTAAGTTTATTTTGGGGATGAGTTTTTAAGGATTTTTAGGGATTTTGGGTTATATTTTTCTAGGGAGGATTCCATAGTGTATTAATGGGTTGAGGGTTGAGGGTCCTTGAGGGATGAGGTTTTTTGGTTTTTTGGGGATGTTTTTTTAGGTTTTTATAGAGATGATAGTTTATTGTTTTTAATGGTTGATGGTTTTGGGATTTCTCTAGCTAAAGGTTGATGGGTTTCTGGGGCTAATGGGTTATGTTTTTATTGGGTTGAGGTTTTAGAGTTTTCTAGGGCTGATTTTTGGGCATTTTTGGGATGATTTTAAGGGATTTTTTGTACAGAGGGTATAGGGTTTTTTTTCTGTTCATGGTCAATGGTTTTATGGGGTTTATAGTCTAGGGTTTTCTCGGGATGAGAGAGAAGGATTTATGGGGTTGAGGGACTATGAGTTTCTAGAAAAGAGTGTCAAGGGCATTCTATGGATGATGGTGTATGGTCTTTTGGGCTTGATGGTGTAGCGTTTTCTAGTTCCAAGGGACTAGTTTTTTTATGGAACATTTTATTGGGTTTTCAATGGATATATGAATATTTCTTTAGGGAATAAGGGTCTAGGTTTCTATGAGGATGAGGCTCTAGGGTATTCTAGGTCTGAGGTTTGATGGTTTCATGTGGATGATGGTATAGTATTTTATGAGGAAGAGGGTATATGTATCATTAGAGATGTGTGTCTAGGCTTTTCTTTGTCAGATAATTTAGGGCTTTTTGAGGAGGTTGTATGGTTTTTTGGGAATGAGGGTGTAGGGTTATGTAGTGCTTAGGGTCTAGGGGTTCCAAGGGATGAGAGTCTAATATTTTTTGGGGATGAGGATGTAGGATTTTATGGGGTTATGGATTTATGATATTATAGGGATGACTGTTTTGGGATCTCTAAGGAAGAGGGAATATGGTTATCTGGGTCCATTAGATTAGCTTTATTTTGTGATGAGATTTTAGGGTTTTTGAGGATGAGGGTTTCAGGATTTTTGGGGATGGGGTTCATGTTTTATTATGTATGAGTGTCGTGTGTTTCCATAAGATGAGGGAATATGGTTATTTGGGTTGAGGTTATAGAGTTTTCTAGGGATGAGGTTCTAGAGATCACTAGGGAACATGGTCTAGTGTTTTTTGGGGATAAGGATAAATTTTTCCTTGGAAAATGGATTAAGGGATTTTGGGGGTTGAGTTTCTATAGTTTTTAGCTTCTAAGAGTCTAGGATTTTCTAGGTACGTGGGTCTTGGGTTTCATGGGGATAAATTTATAATGTTTAACGTGGATGAGGGTCTAGCATATTTTGGGGGTGTGAGTCTAGTATTTTCTTTTCTTTTGGAGTATGGTTTTCTATGGATGAGGCTCAATGGTTTTTTTGGGGAAGAGGGACCGGGGTACGTTATTTTCTAGGGTGAAGGTTCAATGGTTTTCTTGGGATGAGGATCTAGGGTTTTCATGGGATGATCGTTTTTGGTTTACTAGGGATGAGGGTTATGTTATTTCTAGGAATGGGTATTAATGGTCTTCTCTAAATGACGTTATTGGGTTTCCTAGGGATGAATATTTATGGATCTCTATGGATAACATTATTGGAATTGCATTGGATGAGGGATTAGGGTTATCGGGGGAATAAGTATTACAATTTTTTGGGGAAGATAGGTTAGAGTTTCATTGGAATTAGGGTCTATATTATTTATGGATGAGGGTTTGGGTTATTTGAGGATTAGGGATAAGGATTTTAATGGAATTCGAGTTTATTTTTTTCTAATGCTAAGGATTTGGGGATTTCTATGGCTGAGGATTACAAGTTTTATATCGAGAGGGTTTAGAGTTTTCATGGGATGATGGTTTACTATTTTCCGAGAATGTGGTTTTGGTTTCTTTGGGGGATGAGAGATCATTATTTTAGGGGGGTGAGGGTTTAGGTTTTATGGGGATGAAGAATTAATGTTTTCTAGAGTTGACGGGTTTGGGTTTTCTAGGGATATAATTTTATGGTTTTTTCATGTGAGGGATTAGTGGTGTCTAGGGATGTAGTACTGGGGTTTTCATTCTATAATGGTTTAGGGTTATCTATGAATATGGATTTCAGGTTTTCTAGAGATGTGGGTCTATGGTATTACAGGGATGATGGGATGCATTTTATTGGGAAGAATGTTTAGGGATTTATGTGGTTGGGGTTTACAATATTATAGGGAAGATTTTTTTTTTGAAATTTAGGGTTTTTTATTTTCTAAGTCATAGGGTCATTTATTTTCTATATCTTTGGATTTTGTGTTTTTGGTGTTTTCTAGTAGAGAGTTTAGTGGTATTGCGTTTTGGGGACGATTTTTTTGGGGTTTTTGGGGATGAAAGTTTATGTTTTTCTATGGATAAGGGTTTTATGGGTTTTTGATATGGGGGTTTAGGATTTTATGGGATTAAAGTTTATGGTTTTCTAGGTATTTCATTTTGGGTTTTTATTGATTTGATGGATTTGGGTTTTCTATGGTTGGGGGATTACAGTTTTATTGGGATGAGGGTGTAGGGATTTCTAGGGATGATTGATTAAATTGTTCTAGGCCTAAAGGATTGAGGTTTTTTTTGGATGAGTGTTTGTGAATTTTTTCATAGAGGGTTTGGAGTTTTATGGGGTTAATGTATTAGTTCATTGTTTGTCTATGAGATTATGGTATTTCAAGGGATGAGGGTCTAGGGATTCTGGTGTTTGTGGCCTTGGAATTTCGTTGTCGGATTGCCTAGGGTATTTTTTGGATAAGGGTCTTGGGGTTTCTAGGGATATGGGTATAGTGTTTCCTAGGGATGTGGGTCTATGGTTTTCTATGTGTGATGTTCTAGAGTATTTTGAGCATAAGGATCTATGAATTATTGTGGATGATGGTGTATGGATTTATAGGGATGATGGAGTAGGGATTTATAGTTTTTGGGGTCTAGGGCTTTCTGGGGGTGATTATATTAGGTTTTCAAGAATTTAGAATCAGGGAGTTTCTATGGAAATGGTTTTAAGGTTTTTTGTAATGAAAGTAATATAGTTTTCTAGGGAAGAGTTTTTAGGTTTTTTTAGACTGATGGGTTAGGGTTTCTTGTCACGATGTGTTTATGATTTTAGGGTTCGATTATTAATGGTTATTTGGGATAAGGGTTTATTGTTTCATAGGTTTGAGGGATTATGGTTTGTTCATTTGGGGTTTAGCTTATATTGGGGATGATGTTTTTGGAATTTTGGGGGATTAGGGTTTTGGGTTATTTTCATATGAGGTCATAGTGTTTTTTTGACTGAGGGATTTGGATTTTTTGGGTTAGGGTTATGGAATTGGGGGATATGAGTTTAGTATTTTTTGCGGATTGGGGTTTAAGGTTTTTTTGGGATGAAGGTTAACTATGTTTTCGGAATGATATTTATAGATGAGGATTTCTTATAATTTAGTGATGATTGATTAGGGTCTTTTAGGATAGGGTTTATTTTTTCATTGAGATTTGGAGTTAGGGATTCTTGTGGCTGAGGGATCAATGTTTTTTGGGATGTGGTTTTTGGGTTTTTTTTGCCTTAGTGTATTATGGTCTTCTTGGATAAGGGTGTTGGATTTTATCAATGATGAGTTTTTATGGATTCATAATGTTTTTGGTTTTTGGTTTTATTGGCATTACTATTATGTTTTTTTTGGGAAATACATCTATGGTTTTTTGGGGCTATGGGGTTAGGGTTATTTCGATAATAGGTTATAGGGATATCAAGGAATGAGGGTATTTGTTTATTTGGATTGAGGTTTTAGGGATTTTTTATCTATGGGAATAGGGTTTTTTAGGGATGAGGGTTTAGGTTTTTCTTGTGTTGATGGTTTAGTGTTTTTTGGGGATGAGGGTATATGTTTTTCTATGGATGAGTGTTCAGTGTTTTTTAATGCTGAGCGTTTAGGTTTTTCTCAGGTTGAGTATTTGGAGTTTTATGTTGTTTCGTGTTTTGGGTTTTATGAAGATGAGGGATTAGGGTATTTGAGGGATGGTGGATTAGGGTTTTCTAGGGGTGAGATGTTATGGTTTTATGGGGATGATGCTTTAGGGTTTTTTGGGGAAGAGGGTTTTGTTAAATATATGGATAACAGACGTGGTTCTCTAGGAATTTATTTTTAGGGTATTGGGGGGATATGGTTTTTGGTTTTTCTATTTTTGGGGGTTTAGGTTTTTCAAGGGTTGTGTTTTTTATTTTATTTTCTTGAGTAAAGGATATAACGTATTATAGATAGATATTTTATGGTTTAATGGGGCTTTATTTCTGTTTCTTTCTTCCACTGAGTATCTATTTTTTTATAGGGATGATGGTGTAGGGTTTTCTATGTTTGTGGGTGTAGGTTTTTTGGTGTATGAGTTTCTATATTTTTCTAGGGATGATGGTCTAGGGTTTTCTTGGTCTGAAGATATAGGGATTTTATGGAAGATGTATTAGTGTATTTTGGGAGTTTTTTGAATTCTGGGTCCTTGTGTTTGGGGTTTTTTTGGGGGCATATGGTTTTGGGTTTTGGGGGGAAGAGGGTATTGGTTTTTTAGGGTTGAAGGATTATGGATTTTTTATGAGTGTTATGTATTATTTCTAGATAAGTGTTTAGTATTTTTTTTGGGATTTGTGCTTAGTGTTTTTTAGGGATAAGGGGTTTCTGTTTTCCTGGGGTAAGGGTTTCAGGTTTTTTATCAAGGGTTTAGTGTTTTTTTATGTTGTATTAGGGTTTCATGGGTATGAGGGTTTATTATATTGAAGGATGAGGATTTAGGTAATTTATATAATTAGGTTTTGGGGTTTATTGTGCATATGGTTTTAGGGTTTATTAAGGTTAATGGTTTATGGTTTACTATATCTGATGATTTATTGTGAATGTGGGCTTAGGGTATTTAGGGTGAGGGTTTAGGGTGGTTTGAGGACTAATGTTTAGGGTTTTTTGTGGTTTATTGTTTAAGATTATTTTAAGGGTTTATTGTTTTTTGGTGATGAGGATTTAGGGATTTTTAGGGAATAGTTTTGTTTGGTTTTTAGGCGTTGATTTTGTTTGGTTTTTAGGTGATAAGGGGCCAGGGTTTATGGAATTGAGTGTTTATTATGGTTGGGGGATAAGGTTTTAGGAATTATAGAGGAATAGGGTTTATATGATTTTTGGGGATGAGGGATTTGGGTTTTATTGTGTGAGGTTTTAGAGTTTTTTTGTGGGAGAGGGTTTAGGGTTGTCTTGGGATGCTGTTTTATGAGTTTTGTGGGACGTGGGTTTTGTGTTTTGGGGGTTAAGGGTTATATGTTTGGGTACATAGGGTTTAGGTTCATTTTGGAAAAACAATAAACAATAATTACCCAAAAAATCCTATATCCATAACACAAAAAATTCCAAACGCCCTACCCCAAATAACCATAAACCCTTAGCCACAAAAAACCCTCAACCCTCTTAAAATCCTAAACACTCATACACAAAAAAACCATTTTCCCTCATCCATAAAAAAGACCCAATGCCCCAAAAATCCCCAAACCATTAGCCTAAACAATTCAATAAATTCTCATCCACTGATGTCCCTACCCATTTTAACAACAACCCCTAAACCCTTATACCTAATGAACACTAACCCCTTAGCCACAAAAACCCTAATAAATCATAAACCAAAATCCAAAATTCCTCATCCTAAAAAACCGTAAATCTTCATCCCTATAACACCATAAAACCACATCCCATAAAAATATTAAACATGAATCCCTAAAAACCATAAACAATCAACATGATTAATATCTAATCCTTTATCCCAAAAACAGCCTCATCCCTCTTCCCAAAATAACCCTCAAACTTCTCTAAAAAACCAAAACCCACAGCCAAAAAAACCTAAACCCTCATCTTCAAATATCCCTAAAAGATCCTCCCCAAAATTCCCTATAACCGCACCACCAAACGTTTCTCAACCCTCAGACCCCAAGAACCTATGTTTCCATCCAAAAACTACCTAAAATTTGATCCTTAGAAAACTCCAAACTCTTAGCCCAGAAATCCGTATACCTGTCGCCCTAAAAAAATTTAAACCCTCATCCCTAAAAACTATAAATCTTTGGCCCTAAGAAATCCTAAACTTTCAACCCCAAATAACCACCAAACCTCATACCCATATAACCCAATACCCTCATCCACAATACCCCTACACCCTATTCCCCCAAAACCCCTAAAATCATAAGCCAAAAAACACTAAATCATCACCCCGAAAAAACCCCTAAAAGATAGGCCTGGAAAAAAACCCCGTCAACCCCCACCAAAAAAACCTTCAACACTCATCCCTAGAAAACCCTTAACCCTATTCCACAAAAACAATAAACCCTACTCAAAAAACATATTAAACCCTCATCCTGAGAATAACCTCAACCCACACTCTCAAAATCCATGAACCCTCAACCCCAAAAAAATTGAAATGACTACCCTAGAAATCTCTGAAACCTCAGCTCCAACCAATGCCAAATCCACAAACCCTGAAAAACCAAATATAGTGTCCCCAAAAACCCCAAATATATTATCCTAAGGAAAATGAAACCCTAACCCACAAATAATAGTAAACCCTTATCCCCCAACAATACTAAACCCTCTACCATAAAAATCTCTAATCAACCATCCCCATATAATCATTAATTTCCAGCCCTAGAAAACTCAAAACCCTCATCCCTATAATACCATAAATATTCATATGAAAAAAAACCTAAACCCTCATCCAAAAAAATACTTAACCCTAATCCTTATAAAACCCATACCATATTTCCCTATAATATCCTTGACACTCACAAAGATAAAACCATACACACTCAACCCCAAAAATCCATAAACGCATAATACCATTAAACACTAATACCATAGACAAAATAAATCCTAAACACTCATTCCAAAAAACCATAAACACTCATACCTTTAATATATAATTATTCATCCCTAGAAAATTCCAAACCCTTATCCATAGAAAATCCTAGGAAATCAAACCTTGATATCCCTATACCCTCATATCCAAAAAAAACCTAAACACTAAGACCCCAAAATCCCCAACCATAATCTCAAAAATAATCATAATCCCTAAATACTTAAAAAATCATAAACCCTAATCCCTAATAACTTTCCACACACCTCCCAAAAACTCCAATCCATTTTCCCAAAAAAACCATAAAGCATACGCCCCCAAAAATCCTTATACATAATCCCAAATAAAAACATAAACTTGGAGCACTAAAAATACTAAAACAATAAGTCCCAAAAAATAGTAAACAATCATCCCAATAAATCTAATATCCCCTACTACATAAAACCCTAAACTATCATCCATAAATCCCCTAAACCATAGCCCCAAAAAACCCAAATCCCCATTCCCA
Source organism: Viscum album (assembly GCA_963277665.1). Classification (NCBI taxonomy): domain Eukaryota; kingdom Viridiplantae; phylum Streptophyta; class Magnoliopsida; order Santalales; family Viscaceae; genus Viscum; species Viscum album. The sequence goes on along the minus strand of OY728121.1, from coordinate 1,066,809,221 downwards.
CAAAAACCCAAAACCCAAATCCCCAAAAAAGAGTTAATCTTATGCCCTAAAAAGAACTTGAATCTCATATTGAAAAAACCATTAACCCTAAAAAAAACTAAAACCTTATCCTTAAGAAATCACCAAACCATTTTACTCAAAAAATTGTAAACCATAAAATACAAAATATTCCTCAACCCTCAGCCGAAATAATCCCTCAATCATCAAACACAAAAAAACCCTAAATAATCATCCTTGGTAAACCCAAAAACCCTTATAAAAAAATAGTAAACCCTAATCACAAAAAAACCCCTAAACTAACGATATAAAAACTCCTTAAATTATTATCCCAAAAATCCCTATATTATTATACCCAAAAAAACAATAATTCTATTTTCCTAAAAAACCCTAAAGAATTATCCCTAAAAATTCATCAACCCTCATAATCAAAAATACCTCAACACAGAACCCTAAAATTCCATAACCCTCATCCCCATAAAAACCACTTCACTATCCCTGATGAAAACTGCAACCCACAGAACCAAAAAAATCATAAAAACTCATCCCAAAAAATCCTAAACCCTCTTCCCATAAAAACCAATAACAGTATTCCTAAAAAACTGTATACAAACATCCATGAATAACCTAAAACCATTAATCCCAAAATATAACTATATTCATATCCTTAAAAACCTAAACCCATATGCCTATGATATACTAAACCCATAGACCCATAAAACCATAAATCCTCAGCTTCAAAAAAACAATAATCCATCACATAAAAAAATAGAAATCCATTACAAAAAAAACTCATGTCCTCATCCCTATAAAACCCTCAGCCCACCTCTACAAAACATTAAAAACCCTCATACCCAAAAAAATCCCTAAACACTGAACCCAAATAAACCCACATCCCTTACCCCAAAATACACACAACACCCATCCACACAAATCCGTTAACCCATCGCCCAAAAAACACTCAACCCTTACCCTCTAAAAACATCAACAGTCAACCCCTAAAAACCCATAAATGCACATCCCCAAAAAAAACATAAACCATCATTCCCCAAATTACCTATACCCCAATCTGAAAAAATAAAACAAACTGTTGGGCCAAAAAACCCTCAAACCTCAGGAACAATTCATGTTGAACCCTCATCTCGAAAAAAACCATGAACAATCATCCATAAATAAACTCATACCCTCATTGTAAAATACATAGAACTCTAATTGAAAAAAAGCAAAAAAATACTAGCCCCCAAGAACTTGGAATTTTAATCACCAAATAACCAAGAGAAATCAATGCCAAAATACCAAGATTAATCCACCATAAAAAATTTGAAGCCACCCCCAAAAACCCTAAATCCTTATCCAAAAAAATCCTTTAACAATCATCCCCAGTAAACCTTAAATCAACAGCCTCAGAAAACCTCAATTCATATCCAAAATATACCTCATCCCTCATCCCATGGAAACCCTATACCATCATTACGAAAGAAATATAAACATTAAGACCACAATAACCCAAAAACCCCCAACCATAAAAACACAAAAACCACATCACTAGAAAAAAACCCAAACAAACATTTCATAGAATCCCAAAAATCATCTTCCCTAAAAATCATAATCCATAATTCATAAATACCATAAACCCTCAAAATGAAAAAATGATAATCCCCAAAACCCAAAAATTCTTTATCCCACATCCCAAAACAAATATAAACCCTCAAACTCAAAGAACTATCAACACTCATCCCCAAAAAAGACTCATCCCCATCCCCATGAAACCTAAAACCATTAGCCCAATATAACCCTGAACCCTGAGTCCCAAAAAACCCTTAACACTCAGCATGAAAAGGCCCTATAACCTCAGAATGAAATGAACCTAAACTCTAATTCCATAAAATCCCAAAATCCTCATCCATAAAATACTGGAACACCTCAGCAGAAAAAAAAACAATAAACCCACATCCCAAATTAATCCTAAAACATCATCCCTAAAAAACCATAAAACATATCATATAAGAAATCCTCAATCCAAAATAATGATAAACCCCCAACCATAAAGAACAATCAACCCTTATCCTAAAAATGAACCTTAACCCTATACTCCAAAGTACTCAAAACACACATCCCCAAAAAACCATCAACCCTCATCCCATGAAAACCTGAAACCATTACCACCAAACAAATGTAATCCTCCACTCAAAAAAACCATGAGACCTAAAAAATGTATTCTTAAGCCCCAAAAACCCCAAAAGCATTATCCCCAAATAACCATGAACCATATACCTCAAAATACACTAAACCATAGCCCAAAAATATCATGAACCCTTATCCTAAATAAAACCCACAACCCTCTTCCCTAAAAAACCCCAATACCAAAGTCAAAAAATCCATAAATACTAAGGCACAAAAATAACATAACACTCATAAAAAAACACTAAATACTTATACCCAAAAAACCATGAACCCTCATCTATAAAATAATATAAAAAACACAGCCTTAAAAACCATATAACCTCAACCAAAATACCGATAAACCCTCATAATCAAAATACCATAGACTGTAAAAACCAAAAAAATGAAACCAAAATCCCCAAAAAACTAAAATATTTTTTCTAAAAAAGTACCTAAACGCTCAATCCCAAATATTCATAAAACCTTATTCCCATAGAACCTGAAACCCACATCACAAGAAAACCTAAAACCTCACCCAAAAAATTGAATCCCACAGCCTAAAAATACCCTCAAACCCAAACCCTAATATACCATAAATCCCCTAATAAAAAACCCTGAACCCATATCCACAATTATCCCTTAACCCTCATCCCCAAATTAACTTCAACCCTCATGAAAAAATATATGAAACCCTCATCAACTAAAAAACCTAATCCTTCAGTCTAATAAAACCCTAAACACTTAGACCCAAATAATTCTAAACCCCTATACCCCAAAAAACCCAAAAAAATTAGAAATGATAAACTATTATCCACTAAAAAACTAAACACATGCCCCAAAAGACCAAAAAACACATCCCCAAAAAACTCATAGGCCCAAAAACCCCTCAACCATAAACTGCATGAACCCATATCACCTCAGACCCAAAAAATTCTAAATGGACATATCTAAGAAAAAATAAACCCTCAGCCATATGAACCCCTAAACCCAAATCCCCAAATAACACTATTCACATATCAATATAAAATACTAACCCCTCACCCCCCCAAATAACCCTAAACACCCCCCAAACCATTAACCTAAATCCCCAAAAAACCTATAACCTCATACCCAGAATTCACTCAACCCAAGGCCGAAAAAACACTAAACCGTATACCCCCAAAACCATAGACAATCCGAACCAAATAATAAAAACCCTTTGCCCCAAAAAATCCTAAACACTTATACCCCAAAATCCAAAACCATCATCCCCAAAAAACAAGAAACTGCCACCTAGAAACACCCCAAACCCTCATCCGTAAAAATACATAATCATTCAGCACCAAAAAAACCTAAACCATTATACACAGAAAACCATAAACCTTTAAACCAAATAAACCTAAAATGTCATCGCTAAAAACCCAAAAACCCTCATTCCCAAATATCCTGCAACCATCTTCCCCAAAAAACACCTCCAACCTCAACTCGTAATCCCTAAAACGTCACAAAAAAAAACACATCCGCTCAATCAGAAAAAACCCTAAACCCATATCTTCACAAAAGCCATAACCCCAGACTCCATAAAAACCATATACCCCACCCCAAATAGATATGAAACCCTCATCCCCAAAAACCCGAATACCCCTTTCTAAAAAATCCAAAACCCTTACCCCAAAACCACCTCATACCTCATCACCAAAACACCAAAAACACTCAACCATACAAAACCATCAAACCTTATCCCAAAAAACAATATAAAATCATCCCAAAATACCATCAACCATTATCCCTAACATACCCTCATACCACATCCATAAAAAACATGAAAACATCTCTCTAAAAACCCATTAAAACTCTTCCCCAAGAAAATCATAAACCATCATCCACAAAAAACCCTCCTCCCTAAAATCCAAAAAACTCTAAACACGTAGCCCAAAAAAACATATAACTGTCATCCTTAAGACCCTAAATCCTTATCCCCTGAAAATCCTGAACACGTATCACTAGAAAACACTAAATTATTAGAACAACAATACCCTAAACCTTCATTGATAGAAAAACATAAACCCTACTCCCTAGGGAAACCTAAAAACCTAACCATTTAAAAATAATAATCAATCATCCCTAATAAACACCAAACCCTCATCCACATAAAACCCTAAACCTCCAAAAATCCTAAAGCCTCATTCCTAGGAAACACTAAAACCAAAAAACCATATAACCCTATGCCCTCAATACTAGAAAACACTAAACCATCATCCCTCAAAAAACTAATCCATCATCTTCAGAAAAATATATACAATCATCCCCATAAAATAAAAAATATAGAGCCCCAAAACCCATAAAATTGATAGAAAAAACCGTAAACCATCAACCCCAGAAAACCCCAAACCCATAGCCCCAAAAAACACTTAACCCCTTTCCACATAAAACCATAAACCCCAAACTCACAAAATACTAACCCCGAAACCATATAAAACCATAAGCCCCACATCCTAGAAATCCTTAATCTCAAATTCCCACATAAATTAAATAACTCATTTCCTAAGAAACACTAAACCATGATCCCTATAAAACCCTAAACCCCCACAATATAAAACCCCAAACTAGAAATCCTAGAAAAACATTAACCCTCATCCAATGATAAACCTAAAAAGTCATCCCCAGAAAAGCCAAAACCCACATCCTTGAAAACTCAAAATCCTTGAACAGATGAAATCCTAAAACCTCAGCTAAAGAAAATCCAAAATCCCCAATTACAGGAAATAGTAAACCCTATACCCCAAAATCATTAACCATCAACCCTATAATGCACATATACCTTATCCACACAATACCCTAAACCCTCATCTCTATAGAACCCTTATACCTCATCCCAATAAGACCTTTCACCCTCATCCCTATAAATCTATAACCATTAGCATAGGAATACCCGAAACACCTAATCCCCCATTTACCCTAAACCCACTTCCCAAGAGAACCTAATTACTAATACCCAGATAACCCTACAACATAATCCCCATAATACAATAATACCTCAGCTCCATGAATCCCTATACTCTCTGCTTCAGGATACCAAAAACTATAAACAATAAAAACCCACTAAACCCACTGCCCTAAAAAATATTAAACACTCATCACCAAAATTCCATAGACCATCATCCCCATAAAAACATGAACTTGTAGGCCCAAAAATCCTTCAACACTCAACCATAAAAAACAATAATCGATTAAACAAAAAAAATTACATCCCACTTACCCAAAAAATTGAAATTAATCATCACCTAATGAACACCAAACACTAAGAACCAAAAATGACTAAAACATCTTCCTAAAAAACCCTCATGAAAAAATCCAATAAACCTCAGTCCCAAAAAAACATAAAACATCATCCATAAAAAACAATAAACTGTCAGTCCAACAAAACCATAAACACTCATTCCAAAAAAACCCTAATTTCTTAGCCTAAAACCCCTACAACATCACAAAAAATATAAATGTATAGCTTCATAAAAAACCATAAACACTCATCCAACAAAACCCTAAACATTCCAAAAAACCATTAACACTTGTCCCTAATAAATACCTAACAATCATCCCCCAAAACACTCAACCCCATACGCCAATAATTTCTCAACACTCATCCCGAAATAATAAAAAACCCCTCAGTATGAAAAAACCCAAAATCATCCACCCCAAAAACTCTATCATTCTGCCACTAGTATTCCTAAAACCTCACACCCATAAAACCTAAACCTTTAACCCCTAAAAATCCTAAACAATGATCCCCAAAAAAATAAAACCATCACTCAAAAAAATACCTCAACCCCCATCCCAAAAAAACCAAACCCCACAGCACTGATGAACCCTCAACTGTTTTATCAAAAAATCATCTACCCTCAGCCCCAATAAAACATTCAACACTCAACACCAAAAAACCCTATCCCTCGGCCCAAAAAAACAATCTTAATTCAAAAAAAAACAAAAAATCCTCTATCCCATTAAAAACTTAACCCTAAACCCCAAAAACATCTAAACCCTATTCTCCAAAAAGCATTAAAACCACATCCCCCAAAATCTATGAACCCTATTCCTCAAAATACACATAAAACCCTGCCCCAAAAATCCTTAATCCATCAGTCCCAGAAACCCTCAACAAAAAATAAAAATAAAAAACCACAACCCAACATGCCCAAGAAACTATAAACCCTAAACCATAATCCTTATAAATCAGTAATATTAATCCAAATTAAACACTAAAACCCTCATCCTCCATTTACCCTAGAAACTCATCCCCAAAATTCCCTAATTACTAATCAGTAAAATCCTCAAACAGTCATCCCCACGATAACATATTCCCTTAGCTACCTGAATCATTATTCCCTTATCCCTAGGAAACACAAAACCCCAAACCATAAATTCAAACTAAACCCACAACCCTAAAAATCATACACACCAACTTCAAAAATTCAAAAAACCATTAGCCCCAAATAACAAGGAACCTATATGCCCAAATATCCTTCAACACACAAACCTGAAAAACCATAATACATTATCCCATAAAATTTATATCCCACATACCCAGAAATCTATTAATAATAATCCCCAAAATAACACTAAACCCTAAGATCCAAAAAGGAATAAATCCACTTCCAAAAAAATACAAAACCCTTAGTAAAAAAACCCCTTTACCATCAATCCCAAAAAAACCTAAACCCTTATCCAAAAAACAACAAAACCATAGTCCAACAAATCCCTAAACATGAATATCTAGAGAAACCCAGACCCCTTGTGTCAAAAAACCTCAAACCTCATCACAAAAAACCACAAACACACAGCCTGAAAATAACCCATAAACACTCATCCCTAAAACCCTTAAACGTTTAAAAAAATAAAACCCAAAACCATCAAACCAAAAAAAGTAAAACCCAGTCAAAAAATGAATCATATTTACAATGAAAATCTATACCATTTATTATATGATAAAGAAAAAACATGAAAACTTATAAACCCTCATACATGAAAACACATAAACCATCAACTCATAGAAACCATAAACCCTATGCCCTGGGGAAACCTAAACACTCAACACTGATAACCAATAAACCCTCAATCCAATAAACCCGAAACCATCACCTCTAAAAAAACCCTAAACACTCATCCCTGAAAAAACCTAAACCATCATCCCAAAAAACCCTAAACCATCAACATCAAAAAACCATACACCCTCCATGGAAAAAACCTAAATATTTACAACCAAAAATCCCAAAAAAACCAAAACTCTAACCCTAAAAATAACCTTAACCCATCAACCAAAAAAAACCATAAATAAAATACCTTAAAAAACCCAATTCCCTCATCCCTAAGAAACTGTAAACCCTCCTCCCCATAAAAAACAAATTCCTTGGCCAGAGAAACCCTAAAAAATTATCCAAAAAACCATAAATCCTCAGCCCTAAATACCCTATACCCCTCTATGCAAATAACCCTAAAACCCATCCCCATAATACCATAAACCCTTACACCAAAAAAACCAAAACACTCATCCCCAAATAACCCCACACTGTCTTCCCAGAAAACCCTAAACCCTCTTCCCTAAATTATTGTTATCCCTCAGCCACAATAAAAAATGAACCGAGATCTAAAACCCTAAAAACCCTTATATCCAAAAAAATATAATCCCTATTCCTAAAAAATACTGAGCACTTAGTACCAAAAAATAATATACCCTTATCCCCAAAAGAACCTATCAATTAGAACCAAGATACAATATACTGTCATCCCAAAAAAACTCTATACACTAAATGCCAAAAATATTCAACCCTCAGACTAATAAAAAGTAAACAATATCCCTAAAAATTATAATCACTCGGCATCATAAAATCTTAAAATGTCACCCCAAAAATTTAAAACCCACATCCAATGAAACTCAAAATCTCAATCTCAAAAAACACTAAACCCTTTCCCACAAAAATAAAAAAGCGTTAGATACAAAACATCCTATAACCTCGACCCCAAAAATCCATAAACCCTTATCCAATAAAACCCATAAACCCATATCCAAATAAACACCAAACCATCATTTCAAAAAATAAAAAACCCACAGACCACACAAAAGAACTTAAATTATCAGCCCCAAAAATCCCTAAACACTCAATCCCCAAAATGCTAAACCCTTGCCTATAAAAATATGTTATCCATTGTCACAAAAAAACCTATACTCTCATCCCTAAAACCACAACCCCAAAAACACCTTAACCATCATCCAAAAAAATCGATCAAATCTCATCCCTCCAAAATCCTAAACCCTCTTCCCCAAAAAATGTTAATCCCTCTATCTAAAATACAATAAAAAATCCATTAGAAAATACACTAAACCCTTATCCCCAAAAAAACACTATCACATATTCCAATAAACCCCTAAACCACTACACCGAAAAAACATAAACCCTCACCCCCAATATAATAAAACCGCCCCAAAAACCCCAAACTATCATCCCTAGAACCCCTAAATAATCATTAACAAATTCCCAAAATCCATATCATAAATAAATACTAAAACCTCAATCCCAAACCCTATAACCGAATCCCCTAGAAACTCTAAAAATATTTACAAAAAATTCCCCAAACAACCACCCAAAAAATCGAAAAAAGTCATTCAAAAAAACCCTTAACCCTTAGCCCCTAAAATTCCTTATTAATCTACACAAAAAAACCCAAAAAACCTCCCATCAAAAACCTTAAACCCTCAGCCCCAAAAAAACACTAAACCATGAGTCACAAAATGCCCTAAACCCTCATCCCCAAAAACCAAATCCCTATGTCCAAAAAAACCATAAAACCTCATCCCCAAATAATCTTAATCTATCTTTTATGAAACACCCTAAAACCTCTCTGCTGGTAAACCCTATATCATTAACCCACTATGCTAATAAAAATTAAACCATGTTCCCAAAATAACATTAAATCCCCTTCCCTATAAAAGCCTAAATCATAATCGCCCACAAAGCCCAATCCCTCATACCACGAAAAAAGAAAACCATATTCCCAAAGAGCACTAAACCCTCACCCCTACTGTGAATCCCAAATAAACCCTAAAACAACATCCAAAAAAAACATAAAAATCATAGAAAAGGCTCAAAAAACTTAGTCCCAAAATGAACTCAAACCACAAACTATATAAACCTAAACCATCATCCATATAAATCCCTATACCCTCTCATGAAAAAAACCCTTCTACCCTAAAAACCGTAAATCCACATCTCCTAAAAACAATAAACAACCAACCCCAAAAAAATCCGAACACATAACCAAAAATTCCAAAACCCTCATCCTAAAAAATCCATAAATCATCATAAAAAAAATAACCTCTACCATCAACCCCCATAAAACCTATTACTTATGTCCTAAAAAAACCCTAAACTCTCATACCCTAAGATTTCAAATACCAAAGACAATAAAACCCTATATTCATAGCCCCAATAAACCATAAATAGTCTTCCCCAATAATCCCAAAAACATTATCCCCATAAAACCCAAAACCCTATGACCCCGAAATTCATCGACACATATCCCCAAAAAAACTGGAACCCTCAACCCTAATAATCCCTCAACCCTCAGTCCCAAGAAAATATCTAAAAACTCAAACAAATAAAACTATTCAAAAATCCAAGAAACCATCAACAATAATCGCAAAAAACACATGACCCTTAGCTCCAAGAAAATCATAGAACCCACAAGAAAATAAAAACCCAAACCTTTATCCCCAAACTGCTGAACTCAAATTTCCAAAAAATAAAAAAACCCCAGACGCAAAAAAAACCAGTACCTTGAGCCCTAGAAAACCCTAAATCCTCATCCCCAGAAAAACCCAAAACCCACACCATAAAATATAATGAACCATCATCCTAGAAAATAACTGAACCCTAATCTCCAAAAAAATGAAATCCCTCAACCCCAAAAAACAATGAACCCTCATCCCCAAAATACCATTAACCCTCATCTCCAAGAAAACATGACCCACTAGATCAAAGAATCATTGAACCCTTATCCCAAAAAAACCATATTGTCTTAGCTCCAATAAAACATGAATCCTTAGTGCAAAGAATCCTTCAACCGCCATCCACATGAAATCAGGTACCCTAATCTCCAAGAATCCCTCAATCCTAATGCCTAATAAACAATAATAAATAATCACTAAAATCTTTAAATATTCATCCCCAAAAATCATAAACCCTAAAACCTAGAAAAATTTATTCTTCCACATCTAATAATCATTGACCCCTCTTCCCCTAAAAACATTAATCCTCTAGCTGAAAAAAACACAAACCCTCAACCCCAAAAAGTAAATTAACCCTAAACCATAAAAAAATCATTAACTGTCATCACCAAAAATATCTAAAATGATCATCCAAAAGAATATATAAACCTTTATCCCCAGGAAGAATTTAACCATCATTACTAAAACCCAAAAACATCATCCCCAAATATCCCCAAACCCACTACCCTAGAAAATCCTCAACACACAACAACAAAAAACCGTGAACACTACGTTCCCAAAACCCATGAACCCTCATCCCCAAAAATCCCTAAACTCCCAAACAGATCAATCCTTAAACCCCATCCCAAGAAACCATAAATAGAAGAAATAGAAGAAACATATCCTTCATTATAAAAACCCACTAAACTTCCAATTCCATAAAAACCCTAAATACTGATTCCCAAAAAACTCAAATCTCTGATCGCCAAAAAACACTGAACACTCTCCAAAAATAAACCATCAACCCATCCCAACAAAATATTTCACCTTAATCCCCCTAAAAACATGAACCCCCATCCAAAAAAACCCTAAATCCTTTTCACCAAGAAACCCTGAACCCTTACCCCCAAAAAGAACTCAACCCTACACCACAAAAAATTGATAATTCTCATCCCCAAAAATCCCAAAATCCTTATCCCAATAAAACCCTCAACTCTAAACCACATAAAAACCCTCAACCATTATCCCCAATAAATTATTGAAACCACATCACTAAAAAAATAAAACCCTCAACCTAACAATAGCTAATCCCTAAGATCATAAAAAACCTAAACCCTTTTCCCTAAATAATCCAAAACCCTTATCCGAAAAAAATAACCTAAAAAATCATCCCTATGAAATAGTTAACATATATCCCAAAAAACTCTAAACCCTCAACCCAAAATAAACCTTAACCCATGGCCCCAATAACCCTTAACTATCATGCCTTTAAGACCCTCAACCTTTAGCTCCCAAAAACCATCAACCCTCATGAAAAAAACCATGATTTCCCCCCACCAAAAATCCTAAACTCTTAGGCCCAAAAAACCATCAGTCATAATCCATAAAAAAACCAAAAGCCTCAACCTGAAAAAACCCTTAACCATCACCCCAAAAAATTATAACCCCTAAACCTTGAAAAACATAATCCTTAATCCCAAAAAACCCTAAAACGTAAGCCAAAAAAACCATAATCCCCCATCCCAAAAAAAAAACGACACCCTAAAATAAATAAACCCTTAACAATTAGGCCCAAAACCCAAAATACTTATCCCTAATATACCCCTAACCCTTACCCCTAAAAAATCCAAAAACCATATCTCTAAAAAACATAAACCATCAACCCCAAAGGTTGCTTAACAGTCATCTGCCAAAGATCCAAAACCATTGTCCAAAAAAATACCAAAACCCAAACCCCAAAAAATAGTAATCATATATCACTAAAGAACCCAAATCCTTTAGCTAAAAATACCCAAAACCATCATCACTAAAAAACCCTAAATTACCACCCTATAAAACTATAAACACCAAGATCTAAAAAAATCCTAAATACTAAACCCCTTAAATCCAAATACCGTAATCCACAAAAACATAACCACTGAGTTCCTAGAAATTAGAAACCATAATCCCAAAAAATCCATTTTCTGTCACCTTTTAAAAAAAACACAAAACCCATATCCGAAAAAGACTCAATACTCAGACCCAAATAATCCTTAACCCTCTTCCCCAAAAAACCCAAGACAAATATCAAAGAATACCCATAAATCGTCATCATGTTGATCCCCTAAAAATAAATCCGCAAAATACTCTAATCATTCATCCACCAAAATATCATAAACCATGATTCCCAAAATACCCAAAACCAATAGCCAAGAAATCCAAAATCCCACATCCCCAAAAAAGTATAAAACCATAGCCCAGAAAAAACCAAAACACTCATCCATTAAAAATTAAAAACCACATCCACAACAAACAGTAAATCATCATACCTAAAATAAACCTAATGCTCATTCCCATAGTACCCAAAACTGGTAGGTCCATAATACCCTAAAGCATCAACCCAACGAATCCTTAAAATGTCTACTTGAAATAAAACATAATCCCTCAGAGTAAACAATCGTCAACAATCATCCCCGAATAATCCTTATTACAGTACCACCAAAAACCCAATAACCTCAGCCCAAAAAATCGAAAACCCTCATAAAAATAAACACTGAACCACTATCCTGAAAAATACACTAAAACATCATCCATAAAAACCTATAACCCTCAATCACAAAAACCCACAACCCTTATAACCTAAATTTCATAAACCCACACAAAAAAAATTCCATAATCCCCAATCCCTAAAAAACATCTTACCCATAAATCCCTCAACCCTTAGATAGAAAATACACTAATCAGATAACCCTAAAAACCCCTCATCATCAAAAAAACCTAATCATTCATTCTCAAACAACCCTCACCCTAAGACCCAAAAAATAAAAAACACTAACCCCCCCCAAAATAATCATCAACCGAAAAAACCTATAACCTAATCCTAAAAAATCAAAAACCCTTATCCCAAAATAACTATAGACTCTCAACACAAAAAAAACACTGAAAACTCAGCCTTAGAAGACACTAAACCCTTATCCCGAAGAATCTCAGAACCCTCATCCCAAAAAAACATTAAACCCTATAACACATGAAATAACATACCCTCATCCCCAAGAAACAGTGAATGATCAACCCTAACAAAACCTAAATCATCAGCCCATAAACATAGACAACCTTCAGCCCTAAAAAACCCTCAAACCTCAACCACAAAAATCCCTAATCCCTAATCCCAAAAAACCCCAAACCCTCATCCCCCAAAAAACCACAACTTAGTGGCCGTTAAACAGTCAACACTCATCTGAAAATAAACACTATAACCCATCAAAAAAATCCATTAACAATTATATATTTGACCCATCAATTATCATAAAAAACCAACCATAAACCTATATAAGCGAAAAATAATCATCCTCTATCTATCGAAACAATTAAAACCTCGTAGCAATGAAACACTAAAACCTCAACCATAAAAAACAATCAACCATATTCCAAAAACAACAACATAACCATAAGACCCAATAAAACCTAAAACCTTATCCCCTAATAACAAGAAATCCATATCCCCAAAAAACATAAACCCACTTCCCACAAAAAATAATTGAACACACATCTGCAAAAATCCTTGTACCCTCAGCCAAAAAACCCCTAAACCTTTAATATAAAAAATCCTAGACCCTACCTCCCAAAAAACCCGTAATCCTTAACCACAATAAACCTGAACCCTTATCCACAAAATTGCATGAAACATCATCCCCAAAAAACTATGAAACTTCATCCCTAAAAAGTAATTAATCATTTTCCCAAAAAAACACTAATCTCCTACCTCAAGAAGCCATTAAAATCCCCAATAAACATTAGACACATTTCCCAAAAAAAACACTTATATAGTGCACCAGAAAACCCTAATTGCATTGACCCCAAAAAAACCTACTACATCATCCCAAAAAACACCATAAAACCTAATCCCAACAATACCTATACTATTACAACAAAAAAACCCTCAACTATCAACCAAAAAATCCCTCATCCCTTAGTACCAAAAATTGCTAAATCCTAATCCCCCAAAAATCATTGACCCCTATACAATAGTAGAATCAGTATACTCATCCCCATCCAACCTCTAACACTAATCCAACAAAAAAACCCAAACCCCCATCCACAAAAACCATGAACACTCATCTACAAAAACCAAGAACCATCATTGCAAAAAAACCAAGAACCCTCATCTGAGGAAATACCTAAAACCTCATCCCCAATAAAACCCTAAATTATAATTCCCAAAAAAACCATGAACCCTTATCCCGAATAACACTTAACAATCATCCCCAAAATCCCTCATCCCCAACCTGAATAATTATTCAACCCTCTTCCAAAAAAAATCAAACACCCTCAAAATGAAAAAATCCAAAATTTTCCACCACCAAACCCCTATATCCTCATCCATAAAAATCCCTAAAACATTATTACCAAAAAAAACCCTACACCCCAAAAAACCCAGAATACTTATCCTTAAAAATATTAAACCCTTACCCCAAAATATACTGCAACTCTCATCCCCCCAAAAATACCCAAAACTCATAACCCCAAAGAAAACTCAACCCTTATAAAAAAACCATCAAACCTCATCCCAAAACCCCTCAAATGTCATCCCGAAAAAACCAAGTACACTCATCCCCAAGAAACCCAAAACCATCAGAATGAAAAACTATAAATATTGAGTCTCATTAAACACTCAACACTGAACCCCAATAAACACTAATCCCTATTCCCCCAAAACACAAAAATCTCACCCCCCCCCAAAATAATTGAACCATATTCCTCAAAATACACAAAACCCTTAGCCCCAAAAAACCCTAAATCCTCAGTCCCCTAAAATCCTGAACCTTTAAAACCATGAAAATCCAAAACCAACATACCCAAAAGTCCCTAAACACTTAACCTTATGCCCCAAAATTCCTAAAACATACTCCCTAAAAAAATTAAACCTTATTCCCCAGTAATACGTAAACCATCATACCCAAAATAAAACTAACCCCTTAGCCCATAAATAAACTAAAACATCAACCCAAACAAACCTAAACCCTCATCCCCACAAACCTAACACTCAAAACCAATGAAACCTACAACCCTCATCCCCAAAAAGCCAAAATCCCTATGTCCAAAAAATAATAATCTAGGAATTCCAAAAACAGAAATACTTCATCGCCAAAAAATCACTAAACACAAAGCCCTAAACAATAATACATCCACAAAAAAATCCTAAAACAATATAAAACATCGCTAAACTCATCTCCATAAAAATCATAAAACATACATAAAAAATCTTAACCCCTTATCCCAAAAAAACTCTAATCCCACATCGAAAAAAACACCACCCAATAAGAAAAAAAAATGTAAACATTAATATCCAAAAAAACCTAAACCCTAACAATAAAAAATCTCTAAACACACATCCCGAAATTTAAAACATAAATCATCCAGAGAAATACATAATCCTCCATCATCAAAAATACCTCAACTGTCACTCACCAAAAAATATTAACCCACTTCCCTAGAAAACACAAAACCCAAAAGCACTAAAAACTGCCATCCCCAATAAACCCTCATCCATTAAACCTAAGAAACCCAAATACCTCATCCTTAAAAAACCACAATCAATATACTCAAAAAAATACTTATCTATCATCCCATAAAACCAAAAATCCTTATACCCTAAAATCCCACCCCATAAATCCCTATCGCCATAGCACTAAAAAACCCTCATTCATCATCATAACAAATTTTTAACCCTTGATCTGAAAAAACCCATCAACCAGAAGACCCAATAACCCTTGAAACCCTCAAACGTAGAAAAACATATACCATCATACCGAAAAAATGCTTAACCATAATACCCAAAAAAATTCTTAACCCTCATCTCTAAAAAGTACTAATTTGACGTCCCATTGAGACCCTAAACTCTCAGTCCCAACATACCTTAAACCATTAGACATAGAAAACCATAGACCCATCGCCCCAAAAAACCATAAACCCTCAGACCGTAGAAAATCCAGAACCCTTAGTCTCAAAAAAACTTTAACTATCACCCACAAAAAACCATAAACTCTAATACCCAAAATAAACATCAACCATAAAACCCTAAAAAACACAACAATTAGTGACAAAATTCCTTAATCCCTTGACCCAAAAAAATCATAAACAATCATCCCCAAAAACCATAAACCGCCATCCCTAAAAAATATTTAACCCTCATTCAAAACAAACCCAAAACTCTAGTCCCACAACCCCCTATATTCGTAGCCACAAAAAACCCTCAACTGTCAACCCCAATGAAGAAAAACCACATAACCAAAAAACCCAAAACCCTCATCCCAAAGAAGATCTCATCTCTGATAACAAAAATACCTAAACACTCAGTACCGAAAAACCCTCCAATGATATCCCCGAAAAACATTCTACCCTTAGCACGAAAAAATATACACTCATCGAAAAAAAACCCTCCACCCACATCTTTATAAATGCTCAAAACCGAGTACAAAAAAATTAGAGACCTCACCCTCAAAAATTCATATACCTTAATCCCTAAAAAACCAATATCTTTTTTATCCATAATTACTTAAACTCTATCCCAAATAATACTATTAAACCTCCTCACCAAAAAACATAAATCCCTAGCCACAGAAAACACATAACCATTAACCCCATAAAACCATAAATCTAATTCCATTAAAACCCTAAACCTACAACCCATGGAAATGGTAATCCCTCAAGCCAACAAACCACTAGACCGACATCCCCATAAAATCCTAAACGATAGGGAAATATAAACCCTCAACCCATGAGGACCATTGAACATTATCAGTAGAAAACCCTAAACCCTAGTTACTAGAAAACCCTAAGAAAGCATAACCCAAGAATACTATAGCCCCATCCCTAGGAAACACATTACTCGTATCTTAAAAAACCCCAACAAATCATCCCAATATAACCCCATAATCATGTCCCTATAAAACCCTAAACCATCCACCCCAAAAAACATGAACTGTTGATACCTAGAAAACAATAAACCCCCACTCTAGATAAACCTAAACCATTTTTCCCAAAAAATTGTATATAATGAGCCCCATAAAAACATAATCCCAATCCCTAAAAAACACTAAACGAACACCCCCATTAATCTCTAAAACCCGCATACCTATAAAGACTGATCCATATCCCTACAAAATCCTAAACCCCATTATTATAAAATCGTAGACCCCCAATCCTTAGAAACCATACATACTCATCCAATGAAAACCCAAAACAATCATCCCTAGAAACTAATAAACACCATCCCAATAAAACCCTAAACCATTAGTAGTCTAAAAACTGAAACCCTCCACACTAGATAAACCTAAACTATCATCCCTCGAAAAGGGTAACCCTCCAGTCCAAAAAATACTAAAAAATCATATCTATATATCCTTAAAACCTCATCCCTAGAATACATTAAACCCTCATTCATAGAATAGACTAATCCACCCACCCTAGAAAATCATAAATCCCCATCCATTGTAAACCCTAACCCCAATCCTAATAAAACACTAAACAATCATCCCTTATAACCTCTGAACCCTGAGTCACAATAAATCCCAATCATTCTTCCCCAAAACCTAAAAACCCTTAGTACTAAGATACCTTAAACCTTTATCTCCTAGAAAACCTAAACGCACATCCCTAAAAAATAGTAACCACTCCACCATAAAAATCCCTAACCCCATATCCCTAAAAGACAAAATACTCTCCCAAAAAACCTGAAACCCTCATCCTAAAAAAACTTATTCCCATAGCACCAAAAATATATGAACCCTCATCCTCACGGAACCCTAAAATGTCAATCCAAATCACCCAAAACCATCATACCCAAAAAAATTCTAAAGCCTCATCCCCAAAAAAATCATAATCCCAAATCCCAAAGAAACCATAAACCCTCTACCCAAAAAAACAAAAAATCCCTCAAAAAAAACCCCTATAAACCCTTATCTATAAAAAAACACTAAATCCTCTGCCGTAAAAAAACCTAAATGTATATCCCTAGAAAACCAGAAACCCTCATCCTTAATAAAACTTTCATACACATCCCCCAAATACCCTTAAAGCTAATCTCCAAAAAACCACAAATAAATAGCCCCAAAAGCCTAAATAATTATCCCTAAAAACTCAAAACGTTCACCTCATAAAATCATATTCCCCAACACCAAATCAAAAAAATACCTTGCCGAAAAACCTTAAAACATGTGACACAAGACACTATGTCCACTCGACCATGGAAGAAAACACTAAAAATTGAAAAAAAACTGCACCCTCATCCTAGATAAAACACAAACACTCAACTCTATAAAATCCAAACCTTCATCCCCGAGAACTATACCCTAAACCTTGAGAAACCCTAATACTGGGGGATATAAAAACAAAAAAAAACTAATCCCCAAAAAAACATAAACACAAATCCATGAAAAACCCTAAACACTGATCAATGATATACCCTAAACCCTCTAAACCTAAAAATCATAACCCATGTACACAAAAATCCCTAAACCCTTATCCCAAAAAATAGTAAACTATCACCCCCCAGATAACCGAAACCATCATCCCCAAAAACATAAATCATCAACCCCCAAAATCATAAACTCGTATCCCCCAAAAATCCAAAACCCTCATTCAAAAAAAACCATAAACCTTCATCCTCGAAAAACATTAAATCCTCATCCCCAAAAAAACCTAAAACCATCACCCCCTAATCCCATATACAATCATCATCAAATATCCTAAACACCCAGGCCCAAAAAACACTAAACACCTCACCCCAAAAAAATCAAAATCATCATCCCCAAAAAATATGAACCATCAACCCCAAATAACCCAATACACTCAACCCTATAGAAACTCTTCATCCTCATTAACAAAAATTCCATAATCCCTAAGCCCCAAAAAACCGTAAACACTTATCCAGAATGAAACATGATCTCTAGGGAAAGTAGAAGCCTAATTCCTTATCCAAAAAAATACTATCCCCTCAACCCTAAGAAACCCTATACAATCAACACTAAAAATAAATAAAACATATCCCCCAAAAATAATACAACCAACCCTCAAAATACTCTATATCATAACCTAAAAAACCTTCCACCCTCATCCACAAAAGAGCCCAACATACTCAATCATTAGGAAACATAACCATCAGCCCTGAAAAATCCATAACCCTCAACTAATAAATATTCTAAACCCACATCCCAAAAAACATAGATCCCTTGTCCCCAAAACACCCTATCTAAGAATCCCCCAAAAAATAAAAATAGTCAGCCCAAAAAAAACAAAAATCCTTAACCTCGAAAAACCATAAACCCTCTTCTCAAGAAAAAAATAATCACTCAGCATAAAAAACCCCAAACAATAAATTAAAAATAATCCCAAAACCATCTTCCAAAATAAATCCAAAATCCCAGGCCCCAAAAAACCAATCAAAACACAAGGAGAAAAAAAATCCTAAACCAATATATCTAATATAAACATAATCCCTCGTCTCTAAAAGATCCCCCCAAACCAAAAAAACCTAAACCCTTAACCCAAACAAACCTTAAACCATCTGACCCAAAAATCCCTACAACATCATCCCCTAAAAACCCTAAATAGTCATCCCCCCCAAATAATAACCCTCAATTCAAAATTTTTTTCTATACCTCATGTTCCCAAAAATCCTAAACTATAATCCTTGAAAACCCTTAAATCATACAAAATAAATCATCCAAGCCTAACCCCCAATAAATAGAAAATCCTCATCCCCCAAAACAATAATCCCACAACACCCAAAAACCTGAAACCATCATCCATAGAAAACAATAAATAAATACCCCTAATGAACCCCAAATATAAAATCCCAAAAACTGTAAACCATCATCCAAAAAAATACTATAGCCTCATCACTATAAAAACATAATACCTTGTCCCCTAAAAACCTTTAACAATCTAAACCAATAAACCCAAAACACAAATCCCCAAAAGACACTAACCACTCTCCCCCAAAAAACCTAAATTACCATCCCATTGAAAACCCCAAACCTTCATTCCCAAATACCTAAAACCTCATTCCATAAATAAGCATAAACCCTAAGCGACAAAAAAACTAAACCCTCACCCCAAAAAAATACAAAACACATTCCCTTGAAATAACCTAAGCCTACTTCCCATAGAAACTATAATCCACTTCCCCAAAAGGCATAACCCATAAAACCATAAAAATCCTAAACCCTTAAGAAAAATATACCCCTAACCCACATCCATAAAACAGTAATCCATTCTCCCAAAAATCCTTAAACCCTCACCCTTAATAAACCTTAAACCCGAAAACCCAAAAAAAAACCTAAACCCTCTATCCCTACCCTGAGAACCAATGATTACCTATACCCACAAATATAAATATCCATAAGCCCTCATCAAAAAAAAATCCCTAAAACTAAATTATAAAAAAATTTAAAACCATATCCTGGAATAAATGTATTCCCATAAGAATAATAAAACCATAATCCCTCTATCCAAATAACCCAAAACACATATCCCTAAAACCCGTAAACCATCATACCCAAAAGGGATCAAAACAACAAACCCATAATAATCCTCAAACTTTAACCCTGTAACCCTAATTCCACAACCTCAAATCCCTAAACCTAGCTCCCAAAAATTCCATAAACCATCATCCTCCAAAACAAAAAAATCCTATGAAAAAACCATAAACCCTACACCGTTTAATCCCCTTATCTCACATCCCAAATACCCCTATACCCACTACCCCCAAAAACCCAAAATACTCACCTATAAAATAACTCAAACCTCAATAGAAAAATAACCTAAACAAACTATTTTAAAACACCCACAATAGCTATCCTATAAAACATGAACTCTCAACCCTAAAAACCCTCATCCCACATCCCCAAAAAATCTCTCAACCCATACAAAAAATAACCCTAATCTCTAATCCCATAAAAATACTTAATTATTATAAAGAAAACCATCAACCCTCATCAAAAAGAAACCCTAAACTGTAGTATACATAAAAATTGGAATACAAAGAGGAAAAAAAATCCCAAAACCATATATAAAAAAATAAAAATAACTATAAGATTAAAATAAAATTAAAACCTGAGACCCATAAAAATCTATACCCAAATCCAAAAAAACCCTAAAACTGTAGAAAAAAAACCATAATCCCTCCTCCCCAAAATACCCTGAATCCTTAGCTCCCCAAAAAACCTTGATCCATTTTCTCTAAAAAAATTTGAACCCTTATCCCTAGAAAACCAAGAACCCATAGCCCCAAGAAACATTGAACCGTCAAATCTATGAAACATAGAAAATTAATCCATAAGAAACCCAAAACCCTCATTCCCAAGAATCCTACATCCATCATCACTATGAATCCTAGAACCCTCATCCCTATGAATCCATGAACCCTAAAACCTAATTAAAAAAACCATCATCTCTAAAAACAATGATCGATAAACCCCAAAAATACTAGTACAACTAGATTTGAAAAAACCCATAACCCTTTTCCCCAAAAAATAGTGAACGTTCATACCCAAAAGATCAAGAAATCATGGGACCTTGTAAACAATTTACCCTAAATTCTAAAAAAACAAAAACCCAAAGAACCAAAAAATCTTGAAAATATATCCCTAGAAAACCATTATTATTCACCCCAATAATCCGTAAACTAGAAACCCCAAAAAAACCCAAAACCACATCCCCAAGAAACACTAATCCATTAGTACCAAAAAACCTTAAAACTCCCCAACAAGAAAACCCTACACACTCTACCTCAAAAACCCTCATCCCTAACTTGTAATAATTCCAAATCCCTCATCACTCAAAAACCCACAACCCATATCCCCATAAATCCCTGAACCCCAATCCCCAATAACCCATGCACCACATTCCCTAAAAAATCATAAACACCTTTAAAAAACCACCAAACCCTACAAAAAAAACCCTAAAACCTAGTCCCAAAAAATGATTGAAACCACTTCTCTATAAAACCAATAACCATTATCCAAAAAAACCATGACCCATCATCCCCAATACGATGATGAAATTAAAAAAAAATCAGTGTTTCCTCCACCCAAAAACACTAAACCCTAAACTACAGAAAATATTTATCCCCTTCATGAAAAATCAATGAACTCTCATCCCTAAGAAACAATAAATTAGACCCTAATAAAAAACAATAACCATCCATCCCAAAAAATAATTGAACACTCATCTTAAAAAACCATATTATATCAACCCACTAAAACCCTCAACCCAATAGCCAAAAAACCATTTAATGATCATCCGCAAAAAAAAACTCATCCCTTCCCACCAAAACAATCTAAACACTTATCACAAAAAATCCCAAATCCATTAGCCCAAAAATATCTTAAATCATTATCCACTAAAAATATGAAACCATTAACTCAAAATAACATGAACCCACATCCCCGAACATATATTAATAAATAGTCCAAAATAAATTGTGTCTCATCCCTAAAACCCCTTAACCATCTGTCATGAAAAACCCTCAACACTTAGGCCCCTATAACTCTAAACCCTCAGTACTAAAAACCCTAACACTCATGCCAAAACAACTGTCAACACTATAGGCCAAAATACCATATTCTTTAAGCCCCAAACCCCTAAACCCTTATCCCACAAAAATTATAAAATCTAATCCTTAATAAAACCTAAATCCTAAAATCTAGAAAATCATAAACCCTCATAAAAAAAACCATAAACCCACATCCTAAATAAAACCATAAACCCTTGGCTTGAAAAATTCATTACCTCTTAGCCTCCAAAAATAGAAATCTCTCATCCCAAAAATAATATAATCTCTCATCCAAAAAAACCCCTAACCCCACATCCCCAAAACAACCAAAAAATTTATCCCCAAATTTCCATAAACCCTCATCCCCCAATGAACCTAAACTCTTAGTAAAAAAACCACTGAACCCCATCTCCAAATAACAATTAACATTTATCCCAAAATAATCCTAAACCCTAATAAAAAAAACCTAAAACCATCATCCCCAAACAAATAAATATTCATCCCTAATACCCTAAACCCTCAGCTCAAAAATCCCAAAAACATTATCACCGGAAAATGAAAATCCATTATACACCATAACCTTAACCCCTCCACCCTAAAAACTATAATTCCTCAGACACAAAAATACCTATACCATCAGCGTGAAGAAACCCTAGACAATCAACTAAAAAAACACAAATACCTAACCCCCAATAATACCTCAACCTTTTACCTAAAAAATACATATAGACACAGCCACCAAAAACTATAAGCCCTCATCACTAAATCCCATAGAAACTAATCCCATAGAGACCCTATAACCTCAACCCCAAAATTACCTAAAACCACAACCCCCAATGACCATAAAATGTAAAACAAAAAATCAATAAACCCTTTTTCTCAAAAAACACTAATACATTTTCCACAAAAATAGAAAACCTTTATCCTATAAAACCCATAAAAATCATCCCCGAAAAACCCAAAATCTTCATCCATAAAATTCATAAAAACCCTACTAAAAAAAACCCTAAACCGTCATCCAAATAAAATTCTAGACCCTAAACACCAAAAAGAATTATCCATCAACCCCAAAACCCACTATACAGTTATCTATCAAAAACCATATACTATATTCCAAAATAAAACCCTAAATCAACTACCAAAAAAAGAATCATTCATCCGCCCCAATAAACCATCAACATTCTTCCGTAACAAAAAACATCCAACCATCAACCAAAAAATCTATAAACCCTCCACCCGAAAATCATTTAACCCTCATCCAAAAATAATATCATCCCACAACCCACAAAACATTATCTCTGAAACACAACTAACCATAAAACATCATCCCAACAAACCACAAGCCTTCAGCACCAAAAAAACATAGACACTCATCACCACAAATACCTCAACACACATCACCAAAAAACTAGAACCTCGACCATAAATATCCATAATAACTCAACCCCATAAAATTAGAAATCTTAAACACTAAAGAACCCTAATACTACAGCCCAGATAACCCTCAAACCTAAGCCCCAGAAAACCAAAAACACTCATCCCCTAAAATACCTACACCTTAATCCCCAAAAAACCTTATCCCCTCACCCAAAAAAACCCCTCAACACTCATTCCAAAAAAACTAAAACCCATAGACCCAAAAAAACCCCAAACCCTTTCCCCAAAAAACACATAACGCTTAGCCAAAAAACAAATCAAAACACATAGTCCCAAAATACCCTTATATCCCTCCTAAAAAACCCACAATGATGATCCCCCAAAATCCAAAATCTGTGCTCTGAAAAATCCAAAAACCCTCAGCCCAAAAAACACTAAATCATCTTCCCTAAAAAAATCATAAACCCTAAGTACCAGAAAAACCCTCAAAACTCATCCCAAAATTAAATAAACCCTCAGTCTAAAAACAACCCCAATCCCTAAAAACCTTTAATCATCATCCCAAACAACACTCAACCTTATCCCCATTAAATAACTCAACCATATACCCCAAAACCCAAAACCCCCTTACCAAAATTCCAAAAACTCTCATCCCAAAAAAACCTAATCCATTAGATCCAAAAAAACAAAACATTCATTCCCAAATAAAACCAAATCACATATCCCAAAATCACCCAATAATTATCCCTAAAAAACCCTCAAACCTATAATAAAAATAATCTTAAACCCTTATCCCCCAAATACATTCAACTATCATCTTTGAAAATCATTAAACCATCTTCCCCAAATGAATCCGTAAACATTGATCCCAAAAAGTACTCAACCATCAGCCACAAAGAACCATAAACCATAAAAACAAAAAATCCTAAAACCTCATCCCACAAAACACCCCCAATACTATATCCCTAAAAACCCTAGAACCCCTGACCCAAAAAATGTTCTACCGCAATTCCTAAAAATACATAAAAACTCATCCCCATTAATCCTTGACTCATCTATGAGACAAATATTGAATCCTCTATTCCATGTAATCATAAACCCTCAGCCTAAATAAATCATAAACATTCCTCCCTAAAAAATTTAAACCTTATCATCAAAAAAACCTGAACCTACCTGGAGCACCTAAAAACCGTGATCCCCCGTCCCTAAAAAACCTAATACCTATTCCACAAATATCCATAAATCCTCATCCACAAAAAACCATAAATACTGATAGAAAAAATTACATTAACCCTCATTCCCCAAAAACCCTCAACCCACATGCCCAAAAAACCCTAAACTCTCATCCCCGAAAAACCTTGAACCTTCATCCAAATGTATTCATGTAACCTCATCCTCAAATGATAACTGAACACTATTCCTTAAAAATACCATAAACCATAATTCACAAATACCCAAACCACTCATCCCTGAATCATCATCACCCATGAAACCCTTGAACCCTCATCCCCAACATTCCCTTGACCATTATCCCCAAAACCCCACAATACTCAACACTAAAAAAACCTAAACTCGTTTCTAAAAATATATAACCTTATCCAATAAATAAAATTAAACCCCATCCCAAAAAACAATAAATCCTCTTCCACAGAAAAACCCTGATGCATCATCCCCAAAAAAATCATCAATTCCTAGAATAAAAAACCCTCACTACTTAGTACAAATGAAATCTAAACCCTCATCCTAAAAATTAATCCCTCAACCCTAATCCCTAAAAAATATACTAAAATAAGCTAAAAAATCCCACAATAATCCTCCCAAGAGAGCACTAAACTATCAACCTCAAAAAACCCTAAAGCATCATTCCCAAAGAACCCAAACTAAAGCCCATAAAACAGTAATCCCTAATCCCCAAAAAACCCAAAACCCTCATCTACAAAAATCCCAAAACCCACGTCCTCAAAATACCTTAAACCCTCATTCACAAATTATATGAAAAGCCAAATCTCCAAAAAAAACATCAATCCATAAAAATAATTATTCCCTAGGCCCATAAAACCCTATATCCTCATTACCAAAATTCTTTAAAACCTCATACCAATGAAACAATAATATAATAGCACTGAAAACCTTAAATGTCATCCAAAAAAAAACCATGCACCCTAATCCCTAGGGTACCTAAAAACACATCGAAAACATCCACAATTCTCAATCCTAAAAAACGCAAAAACCCTAAAATCCAAATTAACCTAAACCAACAACCCCATAATACCCTGAACCATCTACACAAAAAATAACCTTAACCTTCATCCCCATAAAACCATAAAACATCATCCAGAAAAACACTAAACACTCAATGAAAAAAACTCAATACCTAGATATCTAATAAATCAGAAACCCATATCCTTAAAAAACCATCAATCCATATCCCCAAAAAACCTAAAGCCATCATACAGAAAAACCATATTCCCTTAGATACAAAAAACCATAAATAATACCCCTAAAAATAACCTCAACAAATAGCTGCAATAAACCCTAAACTCTCATCCCTGAAAAACCTAAAATCTAAGAATTAAATAATTGTGATCCCTCATCCCCATGTGACACTCAAACTATAGCTCTAAAAAACCCTAATCTACCAACACCATATATCCATCAACCATAAGTACTAAAAAATATATTCATTATACCCAAAAAAATATAAAACAACAATCCTAAAAAACCATAATCTATAAAAAAACATCAACCATCAACCCCACGAAACAATAATACATCAGCCCCCAAAAAACTATAAATACTTGGATTCTAAAAAATCATAAACCCTTCGACATAAAATTACCAAAAAACTAAACCCCAAAAATCCCTAATAACATTTCCCCAAAAAACCCTAAACACTAAGCCCAAAAAAATAAGAAACCCACAACCATAAAACCCTCAAACCTCATCCCCAATAAATCTCCACACCCATATCCCATTAAAAACACTAATCCCTCTAATCCATAAAAAACCCACATCCCCCAAAAATCATAATCCCTCATTCCCAATTAATCCACAAACCTCATCCCCGGAAAGCCCCATCCCAATCCCTATAAAAACCTCACAACTCATCACCATAACACTATAAAACCATATAATAGCGTCATCCCCATAAAACCGAAAACCCCCATCAATAGAAAATATCACACCCTTAGCCCTAGAAAACTCTAAACCTTGATCTGCGTATAACTATGTACCATGATCCCCAAAAAACAATGAAATTATTTCCACAAAAAATACTAAACCACCAGCCCCACTAAGCCCTGATACCACTT
This sequence comes from Viscum album, assembly GCA_963277665.1. Lineage (NCBI taxonomy): Eukaryota > Viridiplantae > Streptophyta > Magnoliopsida > Santalales > Viscaceae > Viscum > Viscum album. The sequence continues at coordinate 1,066,781,881 of OY728121.1, read as the reverse complement.
CCCCGAAGAAACTCAGTCCTTCATCCCACACAAATCTCATCCATCAACCCAAAGAACTTTATCCCCCGACCCCAGAACACCCCTAATGCTCTTCCCAAGGAAACAAAAAACCCTTATCCCTAGAAAACTCTAATACTATTTCCCAAAAAATAACAACACCTCATTTCAAGAATAACCTAAAACAACATCCCCAAAAAACCGTAAATTGTTATCCCATGAAAAAATTAAAAACCCATCCCATTAAATAAAAAAACATTATTGCATGGGGAACAAAATAAACAAAGCCCAAAAAACCCAAAATTGTCATCCCTAAAAACTCGGAATCCTTCAACATTAGGTAAACCTAAACTCTCAACCCCATAGATCTTCTATCCCTAATCCACAATACCATAATCCCTCATCCTAAAAATACCGTTATTGTTAACCCCAAAAACCCAAAAAAAATATTCCCCAAAAAACACATCACTATAAAACCATAAACCCTCAGCCACAAAAAACCCAAAACACTAAGCACTAGAAATCCCTAAACCCTCAGCAGTAGAAAACCATAGTCACTGAGTTCTAGGAAAACTGAAATGCTCATCCACAAAAAAACCTAAACCCATAGTACAAGAAAAACCTAAACCATCATCCACATAAATCATTAAACAAATAAACCCAAAATCTAAAAAATCACAACCCAAATAATCCTAAACATGTATACCCAAAAACCCATGAATAACATCACCAAAAATAAAAAACATTGTCTTCCCTAATAACCTATAAACTGAAACATTCAAAAAACCTAATCCCATAGCCCCCAAAACTCTTAAACCCTATGATGAAAAAACAATATACCCTCAAAAACCAAAACCCAAAAACAATCATATTAAAACCTCATAAACCCTTATCTCGAAAAAATCACAGACCATCATCCCAGAAAATCCTAAATCCCTCATCACTAAAAAACCCTATGCACTTAACCCCAAAACCCTAAACCCCCATCCCGGAAAAACCCTTATTCCTGAATCCCAAAAAATAGAAACCTTCAAACCCAACATCCCTAATCCTTTATCGCCAAAAATTTAAACACTAACACCTAAAAAACAAATCCCCCATCCTAAATAAATTGTAATTTCTCATTCCTATGAACCCTAAACCCTCAAAACAACCAAACCCAAAACCCATACCCCAAAAAACCTAATAACCATACCACTAAAAAAACACAAAAACATCATTCTAAAATATCCAAAAAACCCTAATCCCCCAAAAAAACATAAACATGTGGTCCTAGAATAACCTACACCATAATCCCGAAAAAACAATTATCCTTTCCTTCAAAAAACTATAAACACTCATCCATAAAACCCTTAACCATCATCCAAATAACCTGTAATCCATATATCAAAATAATCCCTAAACCCTCATCATTAAATATTCCTTAACCCACATTCACAAAAAAACCCTGAACATCTCAACGCCAAAAAACCCTAGTCCAAAAAACCAAAAAAAAAACCTAAACCCTTACCCCCAAAAATCTATAAACCTTCTGCCCAAAAAACAAATATTCCCTCATCCCAAAAATACCCAAAACCCTCATCCCCAAGAAAACAAAACCCCAAATCCATTACAACACCAAATTCATATATCCCAAATATCATGAACCCGTTTTCCCAAAAAAAATCCAAAAATGTCCTGAAAAAAATCCACGACTATAAGCCCCAAAACCCCAAAACCCTCAACCCAAAAAAATCATAATAAATCAGCCCCAAAATCCAAAAACCCTCTTCCTGCACAAATAATAAACCCTCAATGAAAAAAATATAGCCCCCCTAAAACCCATACAAATATCCCTAAAAAACACAAACCATAAAAACAAAAAAATCATAAACCCTCATCCCTGAAAAACCAATAACATTTAGTCCACAGTTCCCAAAATCAGAAACTGAATAAAAAATCCCTTAGCCCAAAAAATACCTAAACTTTTATTTCTTAAAGCCATGAATCCTAATAACTGGAAAAACCTAGATCCTCAGCCTCAAAAATCAATAAACCCACAATACCCAAAACACCTCGACCCTCATCCTCAAACAAATTTAATCCATTTGTCCCAAATAATTCTAGACCCCATAGCCCAATGAAACCTAATCTATTATCTTAAAAAATACACTATAAAATTATCCAAAAAATACCAAAAAACATCATAAAACACTAGTACAAAAAACATTAAATCCTTATCCCATAAAAAACTAAACCCTATAGATCATAGAAAACCCTATACTCTCTTTTCCAAAAAAAAATAAACTGTCATCCCCAAAACCCCCTAAAAAAGAATCCCCAAAAAACACTAAACACTCATCCCCAAAAAATCCCAAATACTAAGCCCCAAAAAACCCTAAAAATCTTCCAAAAAAACTCTAAACCCTCTTCCAAATGTCACTATAAACCGTTACCCACAAAACACCATTAAACCTCATAAAAATAACCTAAACCATTATCTGCCCAAAAGCCTAAACCCACAACCACAATAAAACCTTAATATCCAGCCACAAAAACCCTTAACCCCCATAAAAAAACAAAACCCAGAACCACAAAAAGCATAATCCCAAAACCATAAAAAACATAAACCCCCAATCACCAAAAATCCTAAACCTTAAACCCAAAAAATTAAAGTCTGTAAACCAAAAACCATAAACCCTTGAACTAATGAACCTCAAACCCTAATTGGAAGAAAACCCAAAATCATCATCCCAAACCCTCAACATTATAAAAACCAAAACCCTCATGTGGAAACAATATAATACCACATACCCATAAAAAACTAAAATTCAACACTAAAAAACCCATAACAACAATACACAAAAAACCTAAACCCTCATCCATAAAAAACCCAAACCCCTCATCCTCAACAAACCCTAAACCTCTATACACTGTAAAACCTAAACCCCCATCCCTAAAAACACCTAACCCCTATATTAGAAAAAAATTTAAACCCACCTCACCACCATAAAAAATATTCCCCAATATACACTAAGACTTAATCCCTAAATCCTTAAATACCCCATCCCATGGAAACCCAAAACCCATATGGTCAAAAACTTAAAACCCTCATTCACAAAAAAACCTAAACAATAAACACCAAATAACCCTAATCGCTTATCCCCAAAAAACCAAAAAAAAACAAGGCCCAAAAATCCCAAAAACCACATCCCTAAAATACTAATCCCACAACCTCAAAAGATCTAAACTGCTAGTACAAACAAACCGTATTACCTTATCCCCGAAGACCAAAAATCCATAGCCCAAAAAACTCATAACCCCTCACCAAGAAAAAAACAGTACCCTAAATAATCATAAACCCTCATACCAAATTCCATAAAACCACATCCCCAAAACACATGAAAACCTCATCTGAAAAAAAATCCCCATCCTTAAAAAACATTAAAAATTCTTTCACAGAATACCCAAAACCCTAATCCCTAGAATTCCATAAAACCATAGAACCTAAAAAACCCTATAACAAAAAAACAAAAAAAACCCATAAACCATCATCCTAAAAAACCACTGAAAACTTATCATAAATAAATCTAATCCCACAATCCTAAAAAACAATAAACTATAAGCCGAAACATGCTTACTCCCACATCCCTAAAAAAATTAAACTCGATGCCATCAAAACATTAAACCCTTATCTAAAACAAATCGAAACCCCTACCTCAATATACACTAAAACCTCAGCCCCAAAAATCACTAAACTGTCACCCCTAAACCATAAACACTCTGGCATAATAAACACTCAATAATCATCCTAAAAAACCCTCATCCCTCATACAAAAAACACTAAAAACTACCACAATAAATCATTAAAAATCTATTGAATAAACCATAAATATCCTTTGCCAAATAACAAAAAACAGTCAACAAAAAAACCATAAACACTAATCAAACAAACATAAACCCTGAGTCCAATGAATCCCTAACCCTCATACCAAAAAAACCCCACAGTGACTCATCAGATAAAAAATATTAACTAGCATAAAAAATCATATTCTCTAAGCTGCCAAAACCATATACACTAATCCCAATAAAACCATAAATATTTATCATCAAAATACCAAAAAATCATCCCAAAAAACCTATTCCATAAATATTAAAAAACCATAATCCCTTTTCCAAAATAAAATAAAATCCCTTAACAATGAAATTCCCTAAACCATCAACCAAAAAATTCTTACACCATCAGTCCTCCAATACCTTAAACCCTCATCTCCAAAATTCCCAGAAGCCTCTGCCCAAAAATCCCAACAACCTTATCCCCAAATACCACCAAACCCTTGTCACCCAAAACCCATAAAAACATGACCTATATAGTCACTAAACCATAATCCGTAGAAACCACTACACCATCATTCCTAGAAAACAAAAAATAATCATCCCTAGAAAACCAAAAATCCCTTGAACTGATAAAAAATTTAACCCATTTCTCTAGAAAAAAACTATACCTTCAACCCAATAATACACTATAACCTCATCCCAAAAAAAATAGCATCATCCCAAGAGAAACATTAATCCTTATGACCTAAATAACCTAAAACCTCATCCCTAAAAAAAATAAACCCTCCCCACAAACCCTAAATACTAATCCCAAAAAACCACAACCAGGAGCCACAAAAAAATACAATAGACTTAGTAAAGAAAATGAAAAACCCTACTCCGAAAATATCCTAAACCCTAAACCAAACAAAAAAATTAAACACTCAACCACATAAAACCCAAGACCTTCATCCCCAGAATCGCTAAATATATACTAAAAAAACTAATCATTTAGCACTAAAACTGTAAACCCTCATCCATAAAACAACCTAAATACTCATCCCCAAAAATCCCCAAGCCCTGAACCATAATAAACCCTAAAACATCATCCCCAATAAACCCTAATTCATCATCCCTAACTTCAATAAACCCTTATCTCCAAAACCCATACAGTATTATCCCTAAACCATCATCATAAATAAATAATAAACCATCATCTATAAAAACCCAGAAACCATCAGCCAAAGAAAAAAAATCCCACATCATTAAAATATCATATACCCTCGAACCCAAAAAGCACTAAACTCCAATCCCCCAAAAATATCAACCCACAGCTCCAAAAAAAAAACAGAAACCAAAATCCTCAAAAAAGTAGAATAGCTCATTATAATATTATCTTAATACCTCATCGCTAGAATAATCTAGAACCTCATCCGTAAAAAAATCAATCATTCGGCCTAAAAAACCCCTAAACCCACATCAAAATAAATACACTAATCCAACATGCCCAAAAACACTAAACCCATATCACCATAATCCCAAAACCCTTAGTGTTGAAAAAACCTAAACCCTCATGCACAAAAAAACCAAATAACCCCTACCCTAAAAAATAAGTAACCTTCATCTCAAAAAAATCTGAAACACTAAGCCCAAAAAAATAATGAACCCTCAAACCAAAAACTCTCTAAACCCTCAGCCATAAAAAACAAAAAGATATTATCCAATATCCCTAAACCATCAACACAATACATTCCAAAACCCACATCCCAATAAAATCCTGAAAACTCATCACAAAAAACCACAAACCCCAAACAAAAAAAGAACACTAAACACACATCCCCTTGAAAAACCCAACCTTAACCTCGTCATAACCCTAAAACCTCATTTGGAAAAACACAAACAACTTCATCCAAAAAATCCCTGAACGATCATCCCCATGAAACCTTAAACCATCACACCTAGAAAATCCCAAAATCCCAAGCACATTAAAATTAATAACTTATCTTCAAAACCCACCATAAAAACAACCCTAAAAAATGAAACCTTTAGTTAGAAAAAATGAAACCCTGGGCCGAAAAATACTATAAACCCACCTCCACCAAAACCTCAACCCCTATCCCAAAAATTAAAAAACTTAATATTAAAAAACTCCAAACCCTCAACATAAAAAACCCTCAAATCATCATCACCAAATAACCGCAAACACTTATTCCAAAAAACCATGAACCCTCATCCCCATTAAACCCTATAAAAAACAAAACCCACTACAACAAAAACCCTAAAAAATAATCCTAAAAACCCCAAAACCACATCTCCCAAAATCCAAAACCAACTCCCAAGAAAACAAACACTCGCCAAAGAAAATTAAAAAACTTATTTTGCTAAAAAATAAACCCATATCCCAAAAATCCCACACCCTCAACCCATAAAACCTGAGAGCCCCATCCGTAAAAAACCATAATCTCCAAAACTCAAAACACCATACCCTCATTGACAAAAAACACAAAACCCTTAGCACAAATAATGAAAAACCCTCGACCCCACATAACCACAAACCTCTATCTAAGTAAAAATCCATACCCTCAGCACCACGAAAATCCCAACCCATCATCTCCAAGAAGATCCAATCCCTCATCCCTAGAAAATCCCAAACAATTATTCCCAATGAACAAAAAACCCTTAGAACAAAAAAGCCCCAAACCCCAAACCCTAGATAATCCTAAAACATCTACCCCAAAAAAACCATGAACCCTCATCCCCACAAAATTCTAAACCCATATCCCAAATAAACCATAATCTATCTTCCACATTAAACCCCAAACCCCATGATATTGAAAACCACAATCCCTTAGCCGCATGAAACCATAAACCCAAATCCCAATTAAAATATAATCTGTATTCTATATAAAACATTTATCCGTCTACTATAAAAAACCCATCACAATTCCTCAAAAATACATAATACCTCAACCATCAATAATCATATACCCTTAGCACTAGAAAACACCAAAACCTCAGACATAGAAAATCCAATACCAAAAGCCTTAGAAAAAAACCTTATCCCCCCAAACACCAAGACCATAAATAGTAAATAATCCCTAAACACTCCTCCATCGATAATAGATAACCATCATCCCCATGATTCCATAAGCCTTAATACCTGTAATCCCCTAAACCCATTTCTATATATAACTATAAACCCTCATCCTTAAAACCCATAGACCCATATCACTATACAAAAAATAAACCATCAAAATAAGAGAACCCTGAAACAGAACCTTAGAAAAACCTAAACCCTCTACCTCAATAAACCCTTTACCATCATCACTAGAAACCCTACAAACCTTCTCCCAAAAAACCCATAAATTTGTAGCCGGTGAAAACATGAATCCATCAATCAAGAAAAACTTAAACACTCATAACAAAAAAATCCATAAAACCTTATTCCTAGAAAAATATAAACCATCATATCTAGAAACCAATATACTCACATCCCCAGTTAACCCCAAAAACTCAACCCTAGAAAACACCAAACCATAATCCTTAAAAAACACTAACCCCTGTGCCATAATATACCCTAAACCCTAATCATGACAAAAACCATAAACACTCTACTCTAGAAACTACTAATCCCTCGTCGTTAGAAGATCATACTACACCATACCATGAATACCAAAAAATATCATCCGAAAAAAATAAACAATCATCCGTAGAAAATAATCATCCATAGAAAACCATAAATCCTCAATATTAGATAAACATAAACACTATACCCTAAGAAATTATAATTCCTCATCTGTAGAAACCACTAAACACTTATTCTTATAAAACCCATAACCCTCGATCATAGAAACCCAATACTCAAATCCCTCAAAAATCAAAAACCCATAGAACTAGAAATATACCGTATTCCCTAGAAAACCAGTAACCGTAAACCCCAAAAACACCTAAACCAAAAGCACCAAAATACCATAATACCTAATCCCTAGAAAACCCCAACCCCAATCATCGTAGAACAATAAACTCACAAACACAGAAGGACCTAAACCCTATGCCCAAGAAAACCCTAAACACTTAGCCAAAAAATCATAGACCCTAATCCCAATAAAACCGAATAAAATCAACCATAAAATACCCTAATCCCTCAGCCCAAGAAAAAAGAAAAAAATGAGCCCCAGAAAATCATAAAACCTCAACCCCAGAACATCTTAAACCCTCTACCTCAGAAAACCCTAAACTCGTATTCCCATAAAACCCTATCACATCATCCCAAAAAATCACTAAACCCTCCTCCGTTTAAAACTAAAAAGCATATATCATATAAAAACCAAAACTATTATCCCTATAAAACCCATAAAACTATTCCCTAGAAATCCCTAAACCATCATTCCCATATAACCATTAACCCTCATCCTTAGAAAACCAAAATAAACTCATTCCTATAAAATCCTAAACCCTTATCCCTAGAAAAATATAAACTATTAGCCCCAAAAAAAACTAAAAACCCATCCCAGTGATATAATAATCCCTCATCCCTAGAAAACCATTTACCCTCATCCTTAGAAACCCCTAAACACTCATCCCATAATAAAACTAATCCCTCATCCATAGAAAACCCTAAACCCCCATCACTGAAAAACCCAAACCCCTTAGCCCTCTAAAAAACTAAGACCTCATAATTGAAAGTTATAAAACTAGTTTCCTAGAAAACTCTAAACCCTAAACCCAATATTATACTAAATCCTAATCACAAAACAACCAAAAACCATCATCCCTAGATAACCATAAACAATCGGCCATAGAAAACCGCAAACCCACATCCCTAGAAAAAACCTAAACACTCACATCCAGAATTCCCTAAACCCTCAATACCATAATTACATATTTCTTAATCACCATAAAACCCTATTACCTTACAAATAGAATATGATAAAACCTCATCTCCTGAAAAAAATAAACCCTTAGCCCCAGAAAATACTAAAAACTCATCCCTAGAAAAAATTAAACCCTAAATCCTAGAAAATCCTTATCCCGGAAACCTAAAAACACATATACACGCTTCTGCATATACACAAATACCCTTATACCTATTAAATCATAATGAAAAAATCCCTAGAAAATCCTAACACCCCATTTAAAAAATAACCTAACCACTATGCCCCAGAAAACCCTAATATATTATCCCTAGAAATTCATAAGCCATCTGCCCCTGGAAACCTTGAACCTGCAACCCTATAAAACCCAAGACACCCAACCCTAGAAAACTCAAAACATTATTCCTTAGAAAAAACCATACCTTGATCCCCTGAATATACTAAACCTTCTTCCCTGGTAAAACATAATCCCTCTTCCAATGAATTCCCTAAACGCATAGAACATGAAAACACTTGACACTATCCCACATAATACCCTAAACCCTCATACTAAAAAACCATTAACCCTTAGGCCATGATTTACCTAAACACTCACCCCTCCAAAACCCTAAACCAGATGACATAGAATCCATAAAACCCATGCACCCTAAAACCAAAAACCCTCATCCACAAAACTAAAAAAATCTATAGCTAGAGAAATACCTAAACCCCTACCCCCATAAAAGCAGAAAACATCACTCCCATAACACCCCATACCCTCATCACATGAAAATCCTAAACCCACAGTCTGAAAAAAAACGTAAATAGTCAACACCCAAAATCCTGAACCCTCAATCCTACAAAAACCCTACACCCTCCACGCCAAAACAACATAAACCTCCATCCATAGAAAACCATACAATCTCAATCAAAAAAAACACTAAACACTCAATCCAACAAAACCTAAAACCACATCCCTAATAAACCGTAAACCCTTAGACAATAAGAAAACAAATACCTAAACACCGTAAGTCCTATATCCACATCCCAAAAAAAACTAATCACAGTGCAACCAAAACCCAGAAACCCACACCAAAAAATTACTAAACCCTAATCCCCAACAAACCATAAAACCACTTCCAAAAACAATCAAAATAATTATCTCTAAAAAACCCTATAACCTCAATACTAAAATAAACTAAAACAATTCCCCCCCCCCAAAACCAAAACCATCATCCCAAAAAATATCTAATCCCTCTAACAAAATCCCTAAAAATCGTAAAAAAACCATAAACCCTAACCCACAAACAACCCTTAATCATTAAAAAAACCTAAACCCTAATTCTCAAAAAACACTGAACTCTCAACATAAAAAACCATAAACCCTTATTACAAAGAAATATAAAACCATTTTCCAAAAAAACTCAAAACCACCCACCCAAAAGTCTATAAACTCACACCCCCAAAAAACCAGAAACCAACATCCCCAAAAAAATCCTAACCCCCCAAATACAAATAAATCATAAACCCACTGTAAAAAATTAATTAAACCATCATCATAAGAAAATTCTAAAACCCCTAGTCCAAAAAAAAATTAAACACCCAAATCCCAAAATCCCAAAATCTTCATCCCCAAAATACCCCAACCATCAGGCAGAAAAAAACCAAAAACTTTTCTCTAAAAAACCCTAAACTCAATGCCATATAAAACCAGTCCCCTCCACCCCCAAAAAACTATAAAGCCTTAGCCCTAAAAAACATGTAACCCTCTACCCCATGAAACCCTAAAACCACATCTAGAAGAAACCATATACATGTTGTCAAATATAAACCCAAACACTTATCGCTGAGATACTCTAAAACCTCATCCCCAAAACACCTCAACACTCTACCCCAAAAAACCGTAAACACCCTCCCTAAAAAATCATTATCCCACTGCACAAAAAACCCATAAATCCTCATCCCAAAATACTATAAATTCTAATGCCAATAAAATTAAAATCTCACCCCCAAAAAACTATAATCCCCTATATCCCACAATTCTGAAACCATACCCTCAAAAAAACATAATCCCCCATCCATAAAAAACCAAAAACATTCAGCCCTGGAGAAATCTAAACCATCTTTCCCATAAAACCCCAACCCCTCAGGACCCGAAAACTATATCCCTCAACCCTAGGAAACCATAATTCAATAGCCCCTCAATATCCTAATCCCATAGAATAATAAGCTTATAAAGTTAGTCCTACAAAAACCGAAACGATAATCCTCAAAACCCCAAAATCATCAGCCACATAAGAACCAAAACCCTCGGCCATATAAAACACAAAACACATAGCCTCATAAAACCCTAAACACTCATTCATAGAAAAAGAAATTACATAGCCCAAAATCCTAAAACACACATCCCTAGAAAACCTTAAACCCACATCCCTAGAAAACTATAAAAACATTTCCCTATAAAACTGAAAACTCACAACTAGAGAAAAAACTATACCCTGATCCCCATAAAACCCTTAGAGATTTTTACCAGAAATCCCTAAATCTCCATACACAAAAAACCCAAACCCCTTAGTCCTAGGCTACCCTAAACCCTTATCCCATAAAATTCATAATCACTGAATCCTAAAAAACCCTAAACCATCATCCCTAGAAAACCATAAACCTTCATCCCTAGAAAACCATAAACAGTCACCCCTAGAAAACACAAAACACTAATCCCTAGAAAACCCTACACCCACATCCCAACAAAGCTGTAACACCTATACATTATAAAACTATAATCCCCAATCCCCTGAAACCCTAAACCCTAATCCCTAGTAATCCATAAATCGTCGTCACGAAAAACCCAAAACCCTCAACCTTTCAAAATTTTAGACCTTCATCCCTAGAAAACACAACACCCATAGCCCCAAAAACCCAAAACCCAACCCCAAAATCACTAAACCATGACCACTAGAAATCCATAAAACCTCAATCCTATAAACCCATAATCCCTATGATCTAAAAAACTCTATACCCTCAGTCCTAGAAAAAACTAAAAACTCTGCACCATGAGACCCTCAACCTTCATCCCCAAATATATATAAACAGATAGACCTAGAGAATCCTGAACACTCAGACCTAGAAATATGTAGTACCACACCCATTTTAAAACCTAAAACCACATCAATATGAATCCATAAAGCCTCTTCCACACAAAACAGTTAACTGTAACCCCAACAAAAAAACCCTCATCACTATGAAACGCAAAACTCTCTTCCCCAAAATAATATAAGCACACTTCCCCAAAAAACCTTTAACCCTCATCTGCAAAATCCTTAATCATCGGCCATAGAAAAACACCTTAGCATGATAATAACCTAATAAAATCAGAATAAAATATTAACCCCTTAGACATTAAAATAAAATAGAACCTCAACCTCGTAAAATCCCAAACCCTCAACCCTAGAAAACACTTATCATATAGCCTTAAAACCCTATCCTCTCATCCATAAAAAAATATTAAACCCTGTGAATTAGGAAAAAAAAATCCATCCACACTTAAACACCATAAACCCTCATCCACATACAACCCTAAACCATTATCATAAAGAGGCCGAATACCATTAGCCTCAGATTCCACAAAACACTCTCCACATGAAACCCAAATACCGCATCCCAAGTACCTGATAAATCATCAAACAATGAAACCATAAACACTCATCACTATTATACGATAAACCCTTATACACATAATCCATAAAATCTCATCCAATAAAATCCTTAAATAATCATCCCCATGAAAAACATCAACAATGATCCCTAAAAAACCGTATAACCTCATCCCCGAAAATTCCCTAAATCATCAACCCCCAAAACACTAAACCTTCATCCGCAAAAAAACCATAAATCTTCATCCTTGAAAGACCATATACCATAAAAATCACTCATAAAAAACCTAAACCCAAATCCCTAGGAATCCCTAAACAATCACCCAAACCAAAATTCAACCCATCATCCCCATAAAACCTTAAACCCATAGACCCAGAAAACCATAAAACCTCATTCTGAGAAAACCATATACCCTAATCCCCAAAAAACAATAATATCTCAACCAAAAAGATCCTAAACCATATTAAAAAAAAGTAAAAACTACACCCCAAATGAACTAAATCCTCTTCTCAGAAAAACTGAAAACCCACATCCATAAATATATTTAAATCCTCATTCCCCCAAAACCTAGAAACTCTCCCCCAAATTAACCCTAAATACTCAACCCCAACAAAAACTAAAATTTTAGATCTAAAAAACCAAAATCCCTCTTCCCCAAAACCATAAAATCCTATCCCTGAACCACCCAAATACCATAACCCCAAATCAATTTTTTCAGAAAAAAACATGAAACATGCATCCCTAAAAATCTATAACCACATCCTGAAAGAACACTAAACCCTCAGAATCAGAAAAACACTAATCCCCTAAACCAAAAAATCCCCAAAACCTCATCCCTAGAAAAACCTAATCTATTATCCAAAAATACACAAAATTAATCCCAAAAACTCTAAAACCTCCACAATAAAAATCCCCAAACCCCTAGCCCCATGAAAACCTAACCCCTCATCCCAAAAAAAACATAAATCCACCTCCCTGAAAAAACCAACATCATTTTACCTAAAACCTTAAACCAACATCCCTAGAAAACATATAAAATCATCCCATAAAACACATTAAACCAATATCTTGAGAAATCCCTAATCCCACTTCCCAATAAAATCTTAAATCCTCTATCCTAGAAAACCTTAAACCCTCATTCCCAAGAAACCCTAATACATTTTCCTAATAAAACACTAAACCCTCATCTATAAAAATCTAAACCCACATATCTATTAAATATAAAAATTTATCCCTTGAAAACCATATACTATTATCAAAAGAAACCCTAAACCCTATTCCCTTGAAAATACTAAACCCTCAGACCTAGAAAATACTATACCCTGAGCATTAAATTATCTTACCCCCTCAACATAAAAAACCTTAAACACTCATACCCATACATTCATCAACCCATACCCCAATATAATCTAAACCATCATCAAAAGAAAATCATACTCCCTCATCCCCCAAAACCCAAATCCCCAGCCCCTAAAAAACCCTAATCCATCGACCAGAAAAATTCCTAAACTCTTAGCCCCAAATATCCAAAAACCCAAAAACCCATAAACTCTAACTGTCATCCACTGAATCCTAAACCCTCATCCCCAAAAACCATAAAACCATATTTATTAATAAAAAAACCCTCATCCCCCAAAAAACCTAATCCCTCATCCCCCAAAAATCCTTGAACCCTCACCCCCAGAAAACCCTAATCCCTCAACATGAAAAAAATATAACCCTCACTAATAGAAAACCCATAACCCTCATCCACCCAAAACCATAATCTCTAGGCTCCAAAAAATCATAATCCCTCTTTCCCAAAAAACCCAAAACCCTCATCCCCAAGAAACCCAAATCCCCATCCCTAAAAGTATCTAAACATACCACTAAATGAAATCCCAAAAAATCTTACCCAAATAATCCATAACCCTCATATTTAAAAAACCATAAACCCTTGACCCTAAAAACCCCTACAACCTTCGCCCAAAGAAACCCTAATCCATCTAAACCAAAGATCCAAAGACCCCCATCCACAATTATCTAAAACACTTGGTCCCAAAAATCCCTAAATCATCAGCCACATTAATAGCTAAACCCTCATCCCAAAAAAACCCTAACCAACCCCAAACAAATAATGCAAAACCTCGGACCAAAAAACCTAAACCAAATCCCTTAAAACCCAAAACCCCCGGCACCCTGAAATATCTAATTCCCCAAGCATAAGAAAAACTAAACCTCGAAACAATAAAAAAAAATCCATCATCCATATAAAACCGTAAACCCTCATTCCCACAAAAAACAAGAACCACATATATTGATAACCACAAACCCCCATCCCAAAAAAACCTAAACCCTCATCCATATAAAACCCCAAATCCTCATCCCCCAAACCCCGTAATACTCATCCCTAAAAAACCCCAAACCCTAATCCCCAAATTCCAAAAAACATCATCCCGAAAAAATCATATACATTCACACTCGTAGAAACCAAAAATTGTCAACCCCAATATACCCTAAACCCCTATCAAAAAATACCCTCAATCCTTATCGAAATAAATCCTAAACCCTATTCTACAGATTCACCAAATAAATCATTATCAAAAAACCCTAATCAAACATCCCCAAAAAACACTAATTCCTCATACATTAAAAAATTATCAATCATCCCCTGAAATACCCAAACCATCATCCCTCAAAATTCCTAAAATAATTTCCCCTAAAAACTACAATGACCCTACCCGGAACCCCAAAAAATATATCCCCTGAAACCCCTAAAACATCAGCCCTTAAAATCGTACAACCCATTTCCCAAAAATAAACCTCAATCACATCCACAAAACCCATCAAACCTCTTCCCCAAAAAACCCTAAACCCTCCTCTCAAAAAAACCCTAAATCCTATCCCCCTAAAAATCATAATCCCTTATCCCAAAAATACATAGAAATTTCCTTCCCCAAATCCCCAAACCCATATACAAAAAAAAATTAATACTCAACCTCACAAAACCATAATCCCTCATCCCCCCAAAACCCTCAATCATAGCCCCAAAAAACTCTAAACCCAAATCCTATAACCTAATACCAACAAAACCATTACCCCTATAAACCCTAAACCCTCATCACCAAAATTCATCAACTGTCACCACCAAAATAAACCATAATCCCTAGAATCTAATAACCCTTAACGCAAAACCTAAAAAATCCATCATCAATTATCCCCAAAACTCCTCGACCCTCATCCCCATAATGTAGTGAACCGTCAACCCCTAAAAAACATCATCCCTCACCATCAAAAAAAGTATCAACACCCAACCCCATAAAACCGTCATCTTAAGGACTACAGTCCCTCAACCCTCAGCATCAAAAACATAAAACCCTCATCCACAATAATCCTAAATACTTGGCCAAAAAATACCCTAAATCATCATCCACGATAAATTCTCGACACCCATATCCAAAACAATCCACAAGCCTAACCCCAAAAAATGAACCCTCATCCCATAAAAAACCTTCAAACCACTACCACAATAAAACCCTCAACCATCTTCCATAATAAACCCTTAACCCCAAGCCCAAAAAACCCTAAAAACATATCCCAAAAAATCCTCAACCCTTATACCTAATATACAATAAAAATTATTTCAAAAAATTATTGAAATCTCCACACCAAAAACCCCTCAACCATCAGCCCCAAAAAACACGCAATTTAATGTCCCAAAAAACCACCATCCCTTACCCCAAAAAACCCTAAATCATCATCCCCAAAAAAACCGTAAACACTCATCCACAAAATTACTGAACCTAATACACAAAAAAAACCTAAAACCTAACCCAAAAAACACCCAAAACCATCATCCACAAAAAATCCAAAACACTCAAAAATAAAAAAACTCTAATATCACAATCCTAAAATTACCTAAAACGTATATAATATGATACCCATAGAAATACATTAACCCTCATCCAAAATACACCATAATCCCTCATCGACAAAGTATCCTAAACCCATATTCCTAAAATTACCTAAAGCATCATCCCCCAAAACCCAAAACCCTCTGCCAAAAACCCTATAAACACTCAGTTCCAAATAACTGTAATACACATTTGAAAAAATAACAAAAGGTCCATCCCTATAAACCATAATATCTATTCCTTAAGAAACCCACAACCCTCATCCCTAAAAAACTTTCTTTCACATAAATCCTTAAAACCAAATACCAAAAAAATCCTAAACCAATAGACGCCAAATTCCCTCAACTGTTATCCCCAAAAAAATATTATGCATCACGCCATAAAACACTAAACCATTAGTATCAAAGAAACTTCAACACTCAACCCCAAAAAACCCTCAACCATCAACCCTAAGAAATAATTAACCAATAGGTTCCAAAAACCCTCAACCATTATCCTCCAAATCTCGATACCCACATCCCTGTAAACTATAGATCCAAATCCCTAAAAAAAACTAAGAAATTTTCCAAAAAATAACTAATCGCACATCCCAAAAACACCATATACCCAAGGACCTAAAAAATCATAATCTTTCATCTACCATAACCCTCAACCATTAATCTCAAAAAATGTCAACTCTCTACCAGAAAAATCCAAACCCTCATCCCAAGAAATCCCTCAGCCCATAGTCCCAAAAAACCCTCTACCCTAAGCCCTAAAATTTTTCTACTCATAGCCCCCAAAAAACCTCATCCCTCATCCCAAAAAAATATTCAACCATACTCCAAATAAAAACGAAACCTTCATCCCAAAAATAGTTAACCTTATACCCAAAAATAATTAATCCACATCCCAAATAAATACTCAACCCTCATCCCATTAAAATAAATAATGATTAGCCCAAAAAATCCCTAAACCATCATCCCTAAAAATTAGTAACCCATTGTACCAAAAGTCTGTAAACTAATAGTCCCAAAAAACCCTAAATAGTTTGCTCTAAAAACAACCTAAACACTACACCCCAAAACAAACAAGAACCGTTTTCCCCTAAATACCATAAAACCTCATCCACTAAAAACACTCAACCCAAATACCTATGAAACCTTAATAACTCAACCCAAAATGTTTTAAAACATTAGTCCCAAATTAACATGAACCCTAAACCTCAAAAAAACATGAACCCTCAAAATAAACCTGAACCCTCAGCCCAAAAAATAACCCTTATCCATGAATAAAATTGAGCACTCAGACCCAAAATATCCCTAGACTGTCATCACAGATAATGCATGATCCATATCGCCCAAATTTTTATAAACACATAGCCCAAAGACCCCTGAAATATCAGTGAGAAAAAAACTGGAAAACTCGTTACCAAAAAAATCATGAATCCACCTTCCGAAATAATCTATAACCCTCACCCAACTATAAATATGAACCCCCAGTCCCATGAAAACAATGAATCCTCCTCCCCCACAAAACAATCCCGCATCAGTAAAAACCCTAAACCATCAGCCCAAAAAAAACATGATCTATCATCCACAACGAACACAGACACCTCTTCCCAAAACATATCTGACCTCTCAGACCAAATAAATGTGAGCCCTCATCCTTAAAAACCCTAACCCATTAGCACCAAAGAACCTTAAACCCTCTTCCATAAAAGCACCTATACACTGAAAACAAGCAAACCCTATACCCCAATCCCAGAAAATCCAAATCCATGGACACAAAAAACCCTAACCCTCGGCACAAAAAATCCTAAGACCCATGACTAAAAAACAATGATCTTTAAAACAAAACATTCCATAACCCTGAAACCCAAAAAACCATGAACCCTTAGCCCCATTAATCCTAGAATTCTTTTCAACCAAAAAATATTTAACACTCAGCCTAAAAACACACTAAACCCTCACAACCCAAAACCAGGAACCCTCTACGTCAAAAAACCCTTACCCCTTGACTACAAAATACCCAAAACACTCAACATAATAAAACCCTGAACAATTAGCCCCAAAAAACAATGATCCCCCAGCACTATAATATCTAAAAAACATTTCCAAATAACATTGAACACTTTTCACTAAAAACCCCTAAGCCATCACCCAAAGTCTATTAACTCTCACCCCCGAAAACACTAAACACATAGCCAAAAAAACCCTGATCCCATTTCCCCATCAATCCTAAATCTTTATCACAAAAAACACTATACCCTCATAACCAAAAAACAAAACCCTCATCTCAGAAATAAGCTAAACCCTTATACCCAAAAAACCCTAATCCCTCAGTTCTAAAAATCCAAAACCCTATGCTCAAAAAATACACTACCGTCACAGCTAAAAATATCCATCCACCCTCTTCCACAAAAATTAACAATCCCTTTATCCCTAAAAAATATCATCCCTAGGAAAAAGAAAACCCTAAAACCAACACCCCTAATAACCCTTAACCCTTTAACCTAAACCCTTGAACCCTCACCCCCAAAAAATCCACAACCCTCACCCCTATAAAAATCCTAAACCCTCAACCCAAAAAATCATGAACCCCCATCATAAAAAATCCTGAAACACTCATCCCCAATGATCCTTGAACCATCATACAAAAAAAAACATGAACCATCATACCAAAAATACCACGATCCCTCCCCCCAAAAACCCAAAACCCTTACCAAAAAAACCCATAAACCTAATTACCAAAAAAACCTGAATCCTCAACACCAAAAAAACTCATCCATCACCCCATAAAAACTATTATCCCTCAGCCTAAAAATACTATAATCCTCATCCCCTAAATCTATAAGACTACATTCCCATAAATCCCAAATCTCTCAAGCACATAACCCTGAGCCGTCATACCCCCAAAACCCAGAACATTCATCTTGAAATGATATTAAACCCTAATCCATAAAAAACCTAAAACCCCTCCCCCCTAAAACCCTAATCCGTCAACCACTAAAAACCATGAACACACATCCCCACAAAAACATGAACACTTATCCCCAAAAAAACCTAAACCCTCATCCAAAAAATTGATGAACCCTAAGCCATAATAAAACAATGAACCTTCACCCCGAATAAAATATTAACCATCACCCCCAAATTACCCTCAACCCTAAGCCCCAAAAAACCAAAATCATTAAGCCAAAAATAACCCTCAATCATTATCACCAGAAAACCATCATCCCTTAGACCCAAAAATCTCCCATCCGTATGCTCTAAAAGATTCCCAACCCCCATCCTTAAAGAACGATAAGAACTTATCCTAAAAAAACCACTACCCTCAGACTAAAAACCCCTCAAACCCTTAGAACGAAGAAAACTTCAACCCTTACCCCCCATAACCCTCAAACCTTGTCCCGAAAAATCATTCATCCCACATCTAAAAAAACATCAACCCGCATTCTAAAAAAATGTGAAACTCTCAAACTGAAAAATCCTCAATCATCGGCCCCAAAAAACCCTAAACACTTAAAAAAATCCTCAAAATGAGATCACTGAAAAACCAAAATAATCATCCCTAAAAAACCAAAAAACTAATCCCCAAAAAATCAAAACCCTTATACCGAATAAACCATAAACAACCATATGAAAAACCACTACACCATCATTCCAAAACAAATCCTAAACTCTCAGCCCTAGAAACCCTATAACTCATAGTAAAAAACCTATAACCCCTAGACCAAAAAACACTATAGAATCAACCGCCAAAAACACTAAACACACAACACCCAATAATATAAAACCATAAACACATGTAAACCCTTAACCCTCATTCCCAAAAAACCTAGTCCCCTGGTAAAGAAAACCCATAAACCATCACCTCCAAAAAAACCTAAACCATCATCCTGAAATAAAATCCTAAACCTAAATCCCCCCAATCCTTTAAAATCTCATCCCAAAAAACCCTATACACTCTGCTCCAAAAAGACAACAAATAATCATTTCCAAATATCAATAAAACCACATACCAAAAAAAATCCAAAACACTCAAAATAATACTTAACATTCATCCAAAAAAAATAAACCCCCATACCAAAAAACCCTAAAACATCATCACCAAAACAAAACTATACTCTCTGTAAAAAACCATAATCATTAAGTAACAAAATATACCACAATTATCTTACACAAGAATACCTAAACCCACACCCTCAAAACCCTAAACCCTTAACCAAAAAACTTCTAAACCCTCACCACCAAATAAACCTATACTTATTTCCACCAAAAGTAATAAACCATTAGACCCATAAAACCCTTTACCCTAAGTCCTAGAAAACTCTAAACCCTCAGCCACAAAAAACTATAAAACTAAATCCATAACAAAATAAAACCCCTCAGCCCCAAAATAGCCGTCATCCTTAAACTACCATCAACCCTCAACAAAACAATCCATACAATGACATCCCTAAAAACCATAAACCCTCAGTCGAAAAAACCCTAAACCCTCATCCCCAAATACACTAAACCCTCAGAAAAAAAATCTAATACTTTGATCCCCTAAAAAGCCCACATACTCTTAAATAAAAACCATAATCCCCTATCCCTAAAAAACCCTAAACACTAATTCCTATAAAAACCATCAGGGAAAAAATATTAAATAACCAATCCAAACAAACCCAAACCCGCCTCCCATAATATATCAAAAATCCACATCCTCAAAACACCTATAACAATTTAAATAAACCCAAAAACATCATCCCCAAAAAATATAAATCACCATCTCCAAAAAAACCCTATACCCTTATCAAGAAAAACACTAAACTATCAACCCCATAAACCCAAAACCCTAATCCACAAATAAAACATAAAACCATAGCCCAAAATATCATAATACCTTATCCCCAAAAAACAAAAAACCACAGCCCTATTTATTTTAATCCCTCATCCTTGTAAAACCCTAATCCCTCAGGTGTAAAGAACCATAAACTCTCACCCCAAATATCCCTAAAACAACATAATAAATAAAATCACTCATACATAAAAATGAAGAAACCATATTCTATAAAAAACCTAAAACTCTAAGCCCAATAATCCATAAACCCTCTACAAAAAAATTATAAAAACATATCCCTAGTAAACCTCGAAACCCCCATCCTCAATGAACATAGAACAAATATCCCCAAAATCCCAAAAAATACCCTAAAACCTCTTCCCAAAAAACCCTAAACCATCAAATAAATATAATCCCTCATCCCCAAAAAATCTCCACCACTCAGCCCCAATAATTTCATAAACTATCATATGTAAAATTAAAAAACATAGGGCCCCAAAAAACCCAAAACACTTTTCCAAAAAACCGTAAACCTTTAGCACAAAAAAACATTAAACCCCCAGCCTGACTAAAAAACTAAACCCTCATTCCAAAAAATATCCAAAAAATGGTTCTGAAAGATCAATTAACACACAACCATAAATATTCATATCACCTTTACACAAAAAATCCATAAACACTAATCCCTAGAAAACCATAATATCTCATCTCAAAAAAAACAAAACCCTCTACATAAAATATTCAAAACCCCATCCCCAAAAAAACTAAGTAATCTATCCCCTAAAACCTACTCCATCTACCAAAAAACCCAAAACACTCATTTCCAAATCTCCTAAACAATCATCCCAAAAAACCCTTAAATATCATTACCAATAAACTCTAATCCCCCATCACATAAAAACTCTAATCCCTAATCCCAAGAAAACAGAATACAATAATAACCAAAAAAACCTCAACCCTTAGCCCTAAAAAACCAAAACCATATTATAAAAAAAACATTTAAATTGTAATTTCAGAAAACCCAAAAATCGTTTCCCTAAAAAACAAATACCCATGTACACAAAAAACCCCTTAACTCTAAACCACGAAAACATTATAAACACTTTTAAA
This sequence comes from Viscum album, assembly GCA_963277665.1. NCBI lineage: Eukaryota > Viridiplantae > Streptophyta > Magnoliopsida > Santalales > Viscaceae > Viscum > Viscum album. The sequence continues at coordinate 1,066,759,773 of OY728121.1, read as the reverse complement.
AAAATAACACCCTCATCCACAAATGGAAATAATATCTTTGTCAAAAAAACCCTGAACCCTCAATACCAAAAAACTCTATGCCATCAACCCCCCATAACCCCAAACACTGAACCCTAAAGAACCCTGATCCCATAGCCCTTAAAATTCCTAAACCCAAAACCCCAAAACCTAGAAAACCCTTATCCCTAAAAACTATACACCCTTATCCTGAAAAAATAGAAAACCATCCTCCCCAACATACAAAAAACCATCATCCCCCAAAAAAACATAACCCTCATCCCCCAAAAACTATAAACCCTCATTACCGAAAAACCCTAAACATCTAGCTCTATGAAACAATACACCCATAACACAAAAAATCATTAACCCGTATCCCAAATAAGTACTAAAACCTTATCTTGAAAAATCTATAAACCCCCTACCACAATACCCTAAAGATTAATCAATAAAAAACACTAAACCCTTGGCCCCGAAAAATACAATACCCTAATCCCCAAAAAACCCAAATCCCTCAGCCTAACTAACCATACATCCTCAACAATAATTACGTAATACTGAAAGCCCAAAAATATTTTGAACTCAAAACACCAAAAAACAAATCAATATTCCCTAAAAAACCCTAATAGTTTTTCCTCAAAAAACACGAAATGGTTTTACCCAAAATTCCCAAACCCTTAAAACTAAAAAAACAGATATCAATTGAGCCAAAATAACAAAAACAATTATCCCCAAAAACCTAAATCCCATATCTCCAAAAATAACTAAACTATTTGAATACAAAATTATAAAACATCATCGCCCAAAACAATAAAACATTATCCAAAAATCCATAAACCCTCATCCCCCTAAAATAATAAAATCCAAATCCCAAAGAACCCTAAACCCTCATCCCCAAGAATAATAAACCCACTGTCAAATAAACCTTAAACCCTCTACCCCACCCCCCAAATACTATACCTATCTCCACAAAAAAAAAATATTAAACCCAAACCCATAATTCCTTTGACAAAAAACCCCAAATCCTCAATAAAAAATCCCTAAACACTCATCCTAATGAATACATAAGCGCCAAGCCCCTAAAATCACTGAAACTAGAGCCATAAATATCATTAAACCAACATCCCCAAAATACCCAAAAAAATGTCCCCCAAAAAATATCTAAAACCTCACCCCAAAAAAATTATTACACTCTCACCCCCAAAAACCATAAATTAGCCCAATAAAATCCTAAACCCACAGTCCCAAAAAACTGTAAACCTCCTAAAATAATAAACTGAAACTATCAGAACCGAGAAAACCTAAAACATACATCCCAAAAACCACTAAAACCACATCCCAAATAAACCATAAACCCTAATCCATGAAAAACACTAAATAATAAACCCTCAATAACCCCCATAACCCTCGGCCCCCAGAAAACCCTATTTCCCCAACCGTAAAAAACCATGAATCATTAGCCCCAAAAAACTCTAAACACTTATCCAAAAAAAACACAAAAATCATAGAACCATGAAATCCCAAAACCAAATCCCAAAAAAACCTTGAAAAATAATCTGCAAAAATTCCCCTACCCTCATCCCCCCAAAAAACTAAACCTTTATTCCCAAAAAACCATCAACTGTCGGCAAAAAAAAACTCAAAACCCTCCACCCTAAGAAACCATAAACCCTATACCATAAAATCCCAAAAACCTAAACCCTCAAAAAATATAAACACTTATTGCAGATAACTCCTAAACCAACATCCATAAAAAACAATAAACCCTAATCCAAATACAACCATTACACTAAACCTCATGAAATCATAAACCCTCATCCTAAAAAAATACCTAAACATGAAGCCTCATAAAAACATAAATCATAATGATTTGAAACCATTGGATGGAAGTTATTTTATTTAATGTGAAGAGTTGGATATTTGATTGCAAATGTCTAACGAATTATTAAGGATACTACAAGCAGAAACAGGATCCAATCTCACTACATTGAAAGGCCCAAACCCATGGTGCATGTATGAAACTGGAAATGGTCTTATTATCACTCTTATTTATGATAAAAAATGACGATTATATTTAGCCCACCTAGATTCAGGAATAGTTTGAAGCCTTTACCACATTGATATTTTATAAAGGAATATTTTTACTCCATGACAAATCAAATAGTCTTGGATCACAAATTCAAGTATGGTTGTATATAGTTGGAAATCCATGTTCAACATTTCCAAAAAAATATCCATTCTCTTTTGGTCTTTAAGGGGATAAGGTTGTTTTAGAATTTGTGACTTCAATGTATTATAACATAAACTATTGTATCACAAATTGGATATTAATAGCCACACCATGGGAATTTTATTTATTTTAAATTATTCAAAAGGGGAGGTTATTATTTTTTTCGCTTTATTATGTGAGGATTGATCATATTTTCCCCTTTCTCTTCGGCAGTATTTCATTGTCTTTGTAAAAATTATATCACCTATCAAAGATCATAAATCATCCATTTTCATATCTCAACAGAAGTCAATAATTATATGGATTTTCTATTTCATCCTTCATTCAATTTCGATGTCTAACAATTATGTCATTCTTGTTATAGCATTTTTTAGCTACATTCATCCACTACCCAATCCCATCATCCACTTATGAGCCATGAACAACATCTATCTCCATGTTCCATATTCCATGTGGAATATCCCACCCCAAGCATATCACATCAGTTGGTATTAGTGCTTCGACTAGCATGATATCCATCTATCCCTTCATTTAAATTACTTTTATAAATCACTTTTATTATCATTTTATACTATCCACCTATTCATAAAAATTCAAAATTAATCCATTTTTTGGAAAACCAATAAAATAATGATATTTTTTAAAAAATTTAAATATTATTCATCCATCTTCTTTCCTATTTTTATTCTCTATATGTGTGTTGTATTTGAATGGATTCCAAAAAATTATAATATGTCAATAATTAATTATCATATTTTCAATGAAATGATGACAACATTTCATTAAGAGATTTAAAAGGAAACATTTAATTATATACATACATCATTTTGTGCTTTAATATGATGAGGAAAAAAAATTGTGGATATTTTTAATTAAAGAAAATAAAATTATAAGAAAAGGAGAAAAAAATTACTTCTAAATATACTTTTAAAATAAATTATTAATAAATTCCATTTATAATTATTAGTTTTATCATTAGTTTACTTCATCAAAAAATCATATTTGGAACATGTTTTTATTAATAATTATTATATTGAAAAATCCAGAAAACACCCATTAATTTCACCCAACCACCATTTTCAACCATTAATTGATATTTTATCCCCTTTATCTTATTTTAACAAATTACCAATAAAATGGATTTGATAAAAAATACCCTAGCAAAATATTGATTTTGGAAGAAATGGTGGCATTTAAACACCACAAATAATGTAGATGATTTCATAAGAGGATTCGAATTCAATTGAGTGATTAGAATGAGGAATAAAAAAACAAAATTGATTGTGTATCCTTGTGTGAATGAGTGTGTAAATATTTTGAGTGTGACAATGTATCCTTATATGTTTGTTTACATCATGTGATAATGATTGTGTATCCTTATTTTTGTAAGTGCATTCATCATTGTTTCTTCAGTGTGTATCCTTGTGTGTGTGTGTGTCTGTAACATTTGTGTTTGTGTATGTGTGATTTTTTTATCTTCACATGTGTTATTGAGTATCATTATGTGTGCTCCACACCATATGTTTTTTTTCACATATCCCAACATCAGATCATGGTAAAAGAATCGCTCATGCTAGTGATGAAGGATACCGAAGGAGATCTCCAGCAACAAGAGCTACATAACATCAAAAGAAGGATTTGGTGAGTCTTTTAAATATTCTATGTGAAATAAATATGGATGTTCTAAATCAAGGGATTCATAACTATAAGAATCATCCATTATCGATGACAGTCAATGGTAACCTATGATGCACTTTAGCACCACGTTACTCTATCATCATAGTGTTCGACACTATGACCTACCATGAAATTTTTTAGGATGTCCCATAAAGAATGAGGTTGTTCAAAAAAATAGTGTATTCCAAATGATAACACATGATTATGACATCATAAAAGGTATAAATGTGAATATATCATCATTTAATGGAAATGTGAGATAGATTTATACATGGAGTTGGAGATGAAGATAGAACAAGTGTTTTCTTGCCACAAATAATGTTAGGTGAAAAAAATAATTTTTTCCTCCCTTTAATTTTATTAAAATTCAATCATTTTGTGAGATATATTTCAAAAGAATATTTCTTGATATAGTTGATATCTGATCAATACATGGGATAAAATGTCATATTCCAATAAGAAGTGGTTTTTTCCATTTCACATCAATTGATATCTTCATAATAAACATTATCTGGTCACCCAATGGAGTAAGAAAATTGAGTATTACTACAAGTATATGAACATTTACATGATATATGTAAACTATTATAAAAACTCTAGAGGAATCCATTGAAATTTTTTTACAGTGGATCGATCAAAATATTACATATCTTGTGGATATGTACTATCACATAAAGAGAAATGATATGACCCAGGAATCCTCCAAAGGTAAGGAAAATTCATAAGGAAATTATCAAGAGGAGATCCAAAACCCCAATAAATCCATATAAATATTTTGGTAGTAAGATTTTAGAACCATTAAATCCATATGTTGTTCTAGATCATAAAAGTGATAAGGTAATTCTCCAACAAAAATAAACTACATTGATGATAAACAAATGAAGAATCATGATATTCTATTTTTAAAATGTAAATGAAGGGGTTACATAGCTATATAATTCCAAAAAAGACTTCTAAAACATCATTAATAAGTTATGGGATTGTATGAATAATAGAGAGACCTTGATGGAAGTGGTAGATTATTCCCCAAAAACTAATTATGGAGAATTTGTGGATGATTGTGAGTTTATCAACAAGAGGTGGGTTTTGACTGATCAATGGATATCTAATGAGAATGATAAAATGTAGAATCTTTTCCATACTCAGTTCCAAATCAATGGGAAGGTTATTAGTTTAATTGTAGATGGAATATGTTGATGTAATATTGAGAGGACTATCTTGTTAGGGATGTTTGATTTTGGAAATATGAATCACCAACATCCTTAGTGAATTTAGTGGTTGAATGATTTTAGTGTGTTAATGGTCAAAAAATAAGTAATGGTATTTTCCAAAATTGGGGTGTTTAATTATTAGGTATAATGTGATGCTTTACAAATGAATTAATTCCACTTTAGTACAGTTTTATGATGGAAATATGATTTTATTGTGACAAAAGATTTTTTTTTAAAACCCTCACTCTTTTTTCTTACATGGGGACCCTATAAACCTAATCTTCATACCATAAACTAATTTATAATGATCACATATTGAGATAAAATAAAATGATGAGTGATGAGTAAAAAATATAGAAAGTGGAAATGGAGAGAAAGAGGGAACATGTGAGAATAATATAAGACAATATATTGAGTATAATGAAAAATAAAGAGAGAAAAGTTAATTCATTGAGGGAGAAAATGTTATAGGTATTTAGAATCTATATTTTCTGGATACATTACATTCCTAGGAAAACCACCAAGTACAAATGTACAAAGAGGAAATGTTGAACAATAACCAATTAACACCATTTTTTTTAAAAAAAAAATTAGGAATATTTTTAATAAGGGAATGGTGGTTTCCTTAATTAGTATGTTACAACATGTGTACTACCTATTACAGTGATAAAATAAAATCAAATATTGATGGAAATAATTATATTTATAGTGTATTTGGATGGAATATCTTCCTTATGATCAGTTTACTTCGAAAATTGTACATTCTTATACTAATAAAATTTATCCATGTATACCTTATTTTTAATTTATCCTCCTTCCCCCTATTGTTCAGGGTTCATTTCCATTATAGGAATATTGAAATATGAATGGAAAATTACATGTTAATAAACACAATGAGGAAACAATGAGAACAGAGAGGTTTATGAAGAATTGCATGTCAAATGTAAATATATATGGAGATGGACCATCATAGTGGATGGAATGGTTTATTAGAAGACCATATTATAAGGTGGGGATAGTGTAATTTTTAGAGTTTATGTCTCTATTCAATAATCACATTAGGATACTTAAGATGAATAGTTGAGGCTGACTCATTTTTATTAGGTGGAGTATGATATGAAACTTGTGGATGACCTTGAGGTGATATTATGTACATGGATTGATTTGTGGTTCCCAATGATACCAAAATGATTAAGAAGACTACAATCATAAACTGGTTTTTATGTCTCTATATTAAAAGGACCAAACCCAAGGTGCATGAATGGAAGTGGAAAATGAGATTATTAACTTTCGTTTTGAACCCTATATATAATTATTATAATATTCCAAAATAGTTGACTTAATTTTTGGAATCATTTAAAATATGGTGATTATAAAGTTGATTCATTGGAAAGAAAAGAAACATTTTGTGGGATAGGTAGTCAAGGTCAAATCTGGTGTCCAATGGGTGAAAAGGAATGTTCTACATTTCGAATAATTATTTATCCCCCATTATATTTTTCATATAAGTGGAAAAGGTACTAATATTAGTTATGACGTCAGGATATTTGATCCCCATCTATGGTATCACCCCATTTCTATAGATAGACACCCCCTAGATCATTATTTCATTAAATAAAATATTCGACATATTATTAATTATTTCTATCTTTTCTCTAAGGATTTATTATATTTTCCTATTTCTCTTCTGTATTCATGGGGTTTTGGACTAAATATTAAATCACTAACTTATGAAAAAAATCCTGAAACTCCATGCCTAATCCAACATGTGTTGTTCTGTGGATAAGGAATCACATCCCTCCTTTCACAATGCTATATATATAGTAGATCACACTACTTATAGAATTGGTTTACTACATTCATCAACTACCAAAACCAATCATCCTCCAATTATCCCAAAACTATATCCATCATCTTCCACCACATACCATGAATATTTCTCCACCATGAGAATCATATATAAACTCATCACCACAAAACTATAATCCCACAACCCCAAACCCCGAAAACCCCAAAACCTTATTCCTAAAAAAATAAACCCTCAGAAAAATTAGAACACAACACACTTCCCTTAAAACCAATGAACCCTTAACCCAAACAAACGTTATGCTCTCATCCGGAAAAACACTAAACCCATATCACTAAAAACCATAAAAGCTTCAGCACCCAATAACCCAAAACCCATATCCCCCAATACCATAGACCCTCACCCACCAAAATTATCTAATAAATTAAATTGAAACATTCATAAACCCTCAAATCCTAATGCAATATATATCTAGATCTCTAAAAACCCTAAATACTCATCTTAAAAAAACAATAGACTCATCACCAAAAAAAATCCAAAACAAACATTCCCAAAAACCCTAAACCCTCATCCCCAAGAAATCTTAAACCCCATCCTCAGAAAAACATAAACCCTCATCCATAAAAAAACCATAATAACTCATCCCCAAAAACCCAAAACACTCATCCCCAAGAAATATTAAACCCCATCCTCTTAAAAACATAAACCCTCATCCCAAAAAAACCATAATCACCCATCCCCAATGTACCCTTAACCATCATCCCTAAATTACCATTGTACCATATCAATAAAAACCCTAAAATTTATTCCCCAAAACACCTAAACCCTCATTCCAAAGGAAACCAAAATGCTCCACCTAAGAAAAAACATGAAACCCATAGCCCCAGAAATCCCTAAACTGTCACCCCAAAAAAAATCATAACCCCTTACTCCAATTAAATTCTATTCCTCTTTCCAAAAAACCCCAAATCCACAACCCACACATCCCTAAAACCTAAAAAACATGAAAACCCAATCCCTCATAAAAAACCGTAAATCCAAATTCCAAAATAATTCTAAAAACCTCATCCCCAGAAAATAAAAATCCCTCATCCAAAAAAAATTCATAATCCCATAGTCCCAAAAAAAACTAAACCCTATTCCCCCCCATAACCCTTAATCATCATACCATAAAACCCTCAACCCTCAACCATAATAAATAAAAAACCATGATAACAAAAAAACACATAACAGTCTTCCAAAAAAACCAAAACTCTACGACCCAATAAACCATAAACCCTCATCCACAATAAACCCTAAACCAACATTACAAAAACAATACCTAAACCCTCATTTGTAGAAAACCATAAACCCTCAACCCTAAAAAACATATACATTCCACACTAAAATTCCCTAATCCATATAAATAAAAAATCCTAAACCCTCATCTCCTAAAACATAAAACCCCCAACCACAAAAATTAAAAAACCCATATCCCAAATAACCCTAAACCCTCATCCACAAAAAAAATTAAATCTATATCCAAAAAATCCTGATTCCTCATTCCAATTAAACTATAAAAACTATCCAAATAAACCCTTAATTGTTAACCACAAAACCCTCATTCCTCAGCAACACAAAACCTATGAATCATAAGTCCCAATAAAACCTCAACCTTCATACCGAAAAACACTATAGCCTCGGCCCTAACCCCCCACCCCCACTCTGCCCCAAAAACCCATCAACCCACATACCCAAATAACAATAAACCCCCTAACCAAAAATCCATAAACCATCATCCCCTAAACCCCTTAAATCTCATCCTCAAAAACGTAAATCATCATTCCCACAAAAATGAACCATAATCCCTCAACTAAAAAACATTCAACCTGAATCCCTGAATAACACTAAACCGCCATCCCAAAACCCCAATCTGAAAAATACCAAAACGCCCATCATGAAAAAAACCCTAAAACATAATCCCCAAAAAAACATAAACCCCCATCCCCGAAAACCCCTCAACCCTTATCCCAAAAATACATAATCCCTCATCACAAGAAATTCCTAAACACTCAGAGTCAAAAAACTCTAAAACCACCGCACCAAAATTGTGTAACTTCATTGATAAAAAAATTCGAACCCGTATCCCCCAAAAACCATACACCTATAAGTGAAATAATCCATATACCCTCAATAACCAAAAAATAGAAACACTCAACACCAAAAAAACCTAAACCCTAATCCATATGAACCATGAATCCCCAGACACAAAAAAAAAATAGACACTCTAATAAAAAAACAAATTCTCTCACTCAAAAAAAACCAAATACCCACATCCCCAAAAATCTCTAAACCCTCATATCAAAAAGTCCCTAAAACAAAATTCACAAACTTCATAGACCCTATTCCCCCAAAACCCTAAACCCGCGACCAAATAATGTCCCCAACCATTAACCCCAACAAACAATAAACCCTCATCTCCAATAAATCATAAACACTAAGAGTCAAAAAACCCTAAATCCCTATCACAAGAAATGAAAATTCCACAGCCCAAAAAAATATATTCCCTCAACCCCAAATGATCTCATTTCCTTATTCCAAAAAATACCAATACACTCAGTCCCAAAAAACACTACACCCTCATCCCCGAAAATCCATATGCCCTCATCCGTAAAAAAATTGAAAGACTCATCCCCAAAAAATCCTTATCTCATAAACCCAAAAAACCCTATAACCTTAGCCCCATGTAACCGTAAACCCTTAACCTAAAAAAACCCTCAACCCTCATCCTCAAATTACCCTCAACCATAATCCCTGAAAAACGAAAAACCATTATTCCAAAAAACCCCCAAACAATCATCCTCAAAAAAACACTCAATCCATTACACTAGAAAAATCGAACCCATCATTAACAAGAAACCATCAAACCTCCACCCTAATAAACCATAAAGCCTCATACCCAAAAAAAATTAAACACATAACCATATGATACCAAAATATTCATAAAAAAAACAACTTAGTAAAAATCCCCAAAAACATCAACCCAAATCCAAAAAACACCACCCTTAAATCCCATAAAAAATCAAAATCCTCATCCTAGAAATACCCAAACAACTTGTTTAAAAAACCCTTAATCGATAGCCCCAAAAAATCCAAAACCATCATCTAAATAAAAACATGAAACCTCATCAATTAAATTATATAATCCCTTTTTACCAAAAAATCACTCATCCCAAAAAATTTGACATCACACAATCCCAAAAAACCCTCAACCCTCACCCCCAAAAGAACCCAAACACTCACCCCTAATATATCATCAAACCTATCCCTATGAAATCCTCAACCCATAGCCACCGAAAAAACCCCCTCAAACTTCATCCATGAAAAAAATCTCCACCCTCTCAATTTAAAACCATCTTCTTCAAAAAAAAATTATCAATCAGCATCCCTAATTAACACACATCCATCCTCCCTAAAAACCATAGACACTTAGCTCCAACGAACACTAAACACACAACCCCAAAAACCCCAAACCCTAATTCTTAAAAAACTGTCAACTATAAGAATAAAAAAATACCTTAAACACTTACCATAATAATAGTATACCCTCTTTCTTAAAAACCCTCGCCCCTCTTCCCCAAAAATCCATAAGCCATCATCCCCAAAAAATGTTAAACATACAATCCCAAAGAAAACCTAAACACTCTACCCTGAAAAATCCTTAATCGCCATCCCCAAAAAAATCCTTCATACCTTTAAAAAACCTATTCCATATTCCAAAATAATAAATTCTCAACCCCAGAAAACACTTAACCCACTTCCCCAAAAAACATTCAACCCACTACCCCAAAAAACCAAAAAACCTCATCTAAAAAAATTATAATAAATCCTCATCCTTAGAAAACACTCATTCCTCATCCCAAATATACATTTATTTTCATCCTAAAAAACATTAGATCCTCATCTCCCAAAAAACCCAACCATTAGCCCCAAAAAACCCTCAACGAGCAGCCCCAAGAACCTCTCAACCCTAATCCCCAAAAAAACCTCAACACTAAAATACCAAAAATTCATCCACCCTCTTTCCTAAAAAAATCATCAAGAATTATCCATAAAAACCCTTCAACATTCATACCCAATATATTCCAAACCCTTATCCCTTTAAAACACTAAATAATTATCCCAAAAAATAAACAATCATTTTACCAAAGAAACCATAACCCTAATACTCGTAATCCAATACCCCTCAGCCTGAAAAGACCATAACACTCAGCCTCAAAAATCCCTTATCTATCATCCAAAAGAAACCTAAACCCTAATTCCTATAAAAATAGTCAAAAATACACACCAAAAAACACAAAACCCTTTCCCAAAACCCCTTAACCCATAGCTCTAAAATAAAAAAAATCATAATGCCCAAACAAACAAAACCCTTAGACCCCCAAAAAATCAACCCACAACAAACAAACAAAACAGCATCCCTCATCCCCCAAAAAACCAAGACCCCCATCCCCAAAAAACCATCATTTTTATCTGAAAAATACCCTAAAACCTTATCCCCAAAAATCCCTATAACTTCTACCCTAAAAAGCCTCAAAGCGTATCCCTAAAAATAACTAAACCCATAACTGAACCCCCCCCCCCAAAAAAAAATCATCCCTAAACACGCCTAAACACACATTCCAAAAAACCCTAATACCTCATCACCAAAAGAAAATAAACCATATTCCACAAAAAAAGTCATCAGTGAGCCCCCCAAAACCATCCACCCTCATCCCCAAATAAGTCACAAACCTCATCACTAAAAAACCCTCAACCCTCTACCCTAAAACAATTCTCAACACTCAGTCAAAAAAAACCACAACCCTTCAGCCCAAAATACTCTCAACAATTTTCACCAAAAATCTATAAACGCTTTTCCCTTGAAATCCCTCATCCCCGAAAATCCATAAACCATCATCCTAAAAAAATGAACCCTCAGTCTAACAAAAACCCTAAACTCTCATCCCAAAAAAACCATCACACCAATGCCAAAAATAATACTCATCCCAATGTCAAAAAATAAACAAAACCCCCATCCACAAAAGACCCACAACTATTTACCCCAAATCCCCCAAACCCTAACCCTCTTCCCCAGAACACATTACACTTTCATCCCAAAATACCCTAAACTGTTACCCCTAGAAATCCCCAATCCCTCAAATCCAAAAAACATAAACCCTAATACTAAAAATCCAAAAACCCTCATCCACAAAAAACAGAAAGACACATCCCAAAAGAATATCTAAACAAACCACCCAAAAAACCCTAAACCATATCCTCCAATAAAAACTAATCCCTAAACCATATAAACAAAAATCAATCATCACTAATAAATTATATACACAAGGACCCAAAACCGTAAATCATGAGAACAAAAAAAACATATACCCATAGACACAAAACCCCTCACCCCACCACCCAATAATCCTTCAATTAACATCCCAAAAACCCATAAACCATTATCCACAAAAAAAAAACAAACCTAATACCGAAAAATCCATCAACTCTATTCCTAAAAAAACCCCCAACTATCATTCCCCAAAAAACATCAACCATAATCCCAAAAAAATTCCTCATCCCACTTCCCAAAAAACTAAAAATCCCCCTCCCAACACAACCCTAAACCCTATGCACTGGAAAAATGTAAATCTACAACCCTCCAAAAATAACATAACCCCCCATCATTAAAAACATTAAACCATTAGCACCCCCCAATACTAATCCCTTACCCTTAAAACCTTCAACCCATAACCCCAAAAACCCCTCAACCATGATCCCTAGAAAATAGTCATCTCTTAGTATCAAAAAATCATCAACCTGCAGTCCCAAAAAATCCAAGAACAATGATACCCAAAAAACCACCACATTCATCCATAAAAAATCATGCACCCACGTCCTAATAAAACCTTGAAGCCCATCCCAAAAAAACACTCATCCTTTAGCCCTATAAAACCCTCACCCTACATAAAAAAACCCTCAACCATCAGCCTTGAAAAACATGATTATACAAGAAACCTTCAACCATAGCCCTAGATACCCCACAACCCTCAGTCCATAAAAATTAAAATACATAGAACCAAAAACCTCTCATCCCTAATCCCCAAATTTACCTTATCCCTTTTCCAAAAAAATAATAAAACCTTGGCCCCAATAAAATATCAAATCTCATCCCCAAGGAGCACTAAACCATTACCCCTACAACATTCTCAACACTCATCCCAGAAAAAACCACAACCCAAGGTCCCAAAATTCGGTAAACACAGGTCTCTAAAAACCCCTCAACCCTCTTCCCCCAAAAAATATCAACACCCAACCCAAACAAACCTAAATAATCATCCACAAAAATCCATGAACCCCGTTCTCCAAAAAACATAAACCCTCATACAAAAAAAACCGTAAAACCTCATTCCCAAATAAAATAAACCCTCATCCCTAAAAAATCCTAATCCCTATTCCACAAAACACATTTTACCCACAACTCCAAAAAAACCATCAACCTTGTTACAAGAAAAAACAGCATTCACTATCATAACAAAATCATCAAACCTCTCCCCCTAAAAACCCATGACCATCATACGCCAAAAAACTCACCCCTCAACCCCAATAATCTCCAAACCATAAACCCCCAAAAAAACATAGTCCCACAACCCTAAGAAACCCTAAAATATCTACCCCCCCAAAACTCTCAACCATCATCCACAAAAAAATATTAACCCTCATCCCCAAGAAACCCTCATCCCTTATTCCCAAAACACACTCTATCGTCATCTCCAAATATCCATAAACCCACACCCCCAAAAATTAATCATCTATCAGCCATAAAACCCTCATCCTAAAAAAAATAAACCCTTAGCCCTAGAAAACTATCTCCCCCATCCCAAAAAACCTGTAAACCCTCATCGTAATAAAATTCTCAAAAATTTCCCCAAAAAACATTCAACCCTCCACCCTCGAAAAAACAACCATTAGATAAAAATTACCTAAACCCTTAGGCCAAAAAAACATCCGCCTAAAGAAATAAATAATCCTTAACTTCCAATAACTCTCAACACTCAACCCGTAGCCCAAAAAAAAGTAAACCCTCTTCCTGAAAAAAACAATCCAACCCAGAAAAAATCAACTTCCCACAGTCCCAAAAAACCATAATACAAAAAAACCAGAAAACCCAAAATCCTCACCCCCAATAAAAACCTCAAAACTATGTCAGAAAAAACAAATACTTTCCCCCAAAACTCTAGTCTCTGAGCCCAAAAGAAACTAATACCCTCAATCCCTATAACCATGAAACATAATCTTGAAAAAACACTAAATTCATATTCTAAATAACATATACCCTAATCCCCATATAAATAAACACTGAATACTAGAATACCCTCAAAACCCAGAAAAAAAAACCACATTCACCTGACCCAGAAAATACCAACAACTCATTCCAAAAAAAATTAAAATCCTAATCAAAAAAGAAAATCCTCGAGCCCACAAAATCATAAAAACATATACCAAGAAAACCATAAAACCTCTATTCTAGAAATCTGTAATCAAATATCCCTCAATAACCCTAAATACTAACCCCTGAAGAACCATACATCCACATCCCTAAAGCCCCCAAACTCAATGACCCAATAAAATATTAACCCTCAACACAAAAAAATTCCCTAAACCCTCATCCCCAAAAAACACTAAACCCTCTTCTTGAAAACCCCTAAAACCTCATCCCAATATATCAATCAACCCTCATCCCAAATAAACCTCATCCAATAGACTCGTAAAACCCTCATATCATATCAATAGAAACCCTGATCCCAAAAAATACCCTCAACACTCTTACATAAAAACCATAAACCTTCACCCTAAAAACACTCAACCCGCTGCATTAAAAACCCTAAACCCTTGTCCCCAAAAATACCTCACTCGACATCCCAAAAACTCTTCAACACTAAGCCCCAAAAAACCCTCAATCTATTTCCCTATAAATACTTAAACAAAAAAACCCTAAACCCTCTTCCCCAAACAACACTCAACGCTTGCCACAAAAAATACTCATCTGTCTGCCTGAATAAAATTGAACCATCATCCCTCATAACCATAAATGATCATCCCCCCAAACCATAAACTCTTATAACAATATATTTTCATCAAAAAAACATAATCATTTCCATAAAACCTCCTTAGACCTTAGTCATAAAAAAATTTCATCCCACATCCCCAGATAACCCTCAACCATAAATCCAAAAAACCCTAAAAACAGATCCCAAAAAACATCAATACTCATAAAAAAACATTCAACCCCAAACCACAAAAAACCCTAAACCCTAAACCCCAAAACAATGAAAAATTATCTCAATAATAACTCATCCTTAATCCCCAAAATTCATTAATACTCAGCCCCAAAAAACACTCAACCCACATCAAAAAAAGAAAAGAAAACACACTCACCCCCAAACAACCCTTTATCCCCACACCTAGAAATATATAAATACATTGTTTGAAATCACCCTAAACTGACAAACCCAAAAACCCTGACCCCTTATCCTTATAAAATCCTAATCCTTCTTCCCCATAACACCATAAACCCTCATCCCCAAATAAATCTCAACACTCAACACAAAAAAAACTAAAATAGTCATCTCTAAACACCCCTAAACTCTCTTGAAAAAAAACCTGAAACTATCATCCCTCAAAAACGCTGAACCATTAAATTCAATGAACCCTCAACCCTCGCCTCAAAAAAACTCTTAACCCCCATCCCCATAAATCCCTGAAGGCTATTCCAAAAAACAAGTTAACCCCTAGTCCACAAAATGATGTCAGACACACGAGGTTTACCAATTCTCATAATGTCGGGAAGAGGATGAAGTGTGGGATTCAAGGATATGTTTATTATGATGGGTATGGATAGTGAGTGAATGTTTTCAACTAACACAATAACGATTGTGGCCTACTACATATACTATACCCATGGGAGGGATATAATGGCCAATCCACAGAATACCACAGATGGGTTGAGGAATGGAATTAGTGGCTTTATCGTAATGGATCATTCATATAATATATAGATTGATAAGGTAAAAATTCGCATGAGAAACTGGAATTATTGGATCCATCCCCACATAATGGAGAGAAAATGAAATAATCTCTCTATCATAATATCGAATGAAATACAATTAACATTACGGTGGAAAATTATATTCATGTTGTGATATAGTAGTTAATGGTAAAATACAATAAATTAATAAATGATATACCAACCTTTAACCATTAAATTCAAAACTATAATGGAAAACCATGTCTTTTGGGATTTATAAGAAATTCTTTTCCGCCCAAAGCTCACTTGATTTAACATTTATCACCTAGCCCACTAGATATTACATTGGTGTTAAAATATTCCCTTATAAAAACTTCATATGGGAAAGGATGCAAAACATTTGTGCAACCATATGGTATTGGATTCACAAATAATATTTTGGGTTAAATAAGCATGATAATAAGACTATTTTACACTTTTATGAAAGAACACTCGGTTTATGCATTTTAATGTATTCATATGGGATCCCATTACAACAAGTAGTATCCTTAATCTTCCTTTAATAATTGTAACATAAAACTCTATCTATTCAGATTAAATAAGGTCAATATTAACAACTAGTTTCATATCATCCCCTCCTTTTGAAAAGTAATATTCCACACCTCTTCATCATCTGCATCCAAATGAAAGGAAGTTCTAGAATAACATTAATTAAAATTAACAACATACTATCATTGAAGTGAGATATTTTAATAATTAATATCAAGAAATAATTATGGTCATCATAATATATCTTGATCTTTGAATTATTTCTCTTTTGATACATCTCCATATTCATTGAATTCTCTTCTTTTTACATAACATGTTGTTTTCCTTCCATACTTCTACTTTCCAAAATATTCAATGATACATTATCAAAAGTGGTAAAGGGGAACATCCAAAAGAAGGTCTATTTGGTAAAAATTGAACTATAGATTTATCTATCATTTTTAAGAAAACCATATATGTGGTTGAAACTCTGTCAAATCCTTCAGATTCATAATTTTTTCAACAGATCGATTATATTATTTTACCTCCCTAATAGTTAGTAAACACTGTGTTTCTTCCTCAACAATGACTCCATCCTACTCATGTGAAAATTATTCCACAATTTTTGACAAATAAAGTGTTAAGTGGATAGCGTTTAGCAATTCCTATTAATATGTCATCCTTTGGAGGGTTTTAAATGAAATTAATGATGATTTAAACACTCTCATCCCTATCATCATCGCATATTTTTTCACTCAATGAAATATCATTTCTCTATTGATTTTTTGTTTAAAATTCTTATATTTTCTTCTATGATTTTCAAATATACCCTAATTCCCTCATTTTCACTTTTATCTCTTAATTTACTCATCCTTATTATTTTTATTCCTTATAAAAATGTTATCATCCAACAAAATTTGGGGGGAAATTAGTATTAGAGTTATAGGTTCCTATCAGAGTAAGAAAGTGTGATGGGGTTGAAAAACATAGTGTGTCACACATCGATCATAATTACACGGTCGAACCAATAGAAAATGGAACACATTAATAGGAACACAGTAACACACAAAATCATTCTTGTACTTACAAATGATGAATAATACCATTACCGATTTGGTTACCATTAGATCTCTATAATAATTAAACCAATAAAAACGATAAAGATTTATGTTATTCAATGTTGGTAGTCCCAACATCTCCATTAACTCAATCCTCACCACATTTCCACAACATCCTTTATCGATGATTAAATTGTATACATTCGATTGATTTTTAAATGGACATAGTAAATATTCTATCATTTATTGAACTCATTGGAAATAATTTGAGCACTAAAAATTAGTAATTTGATGAGAGGATCAAATTGTTTAGAAAACTATTTATTATAGATTTTTGGGGAATCCTACACCTCTCCCTCGATCTCTATCCATCAATATCCCATTATCCTTACAAGTTTATGATTATGGTTTGTATATTTCTGAAGAAATTATTAATTTTACCCCTTAATTTATTGATGAATCATCTATTTTTCTAATTCATAATTTGGTTATCCTAAAAAATAGGACATTGTGGTGGAAGAATTACATTGCCACTTTTTATATCAATCAACACTTTTGGATTTTATGATTCTCAAATTTACTTCCCCAAATATAAATATATAAAGAATGGGGTATTGATTTTAATCAATTTTTTCAAACCATTGATTTAATTCTAAACAATTGTCTCTTGTTTTGTCATATCATGAATCTCCACATGATGGTACATATTCACTTGATTGGAAATATCCTAATTGAGCTTGTGAAAAAACAATTCCATGGTTGTCTCAATATCCACTATAATGATTCTAGGATCATGGAAAATTGCATCAATTTTTATTATTCCTCCACATTATTACATCATTGGGTGAGATGTTGATGTTTATTTTGATGATATCTACGTTGTTGTGATAGAACAATACACATTCTAAAGGAAAACATGTTTTTATCACATCTGTTGATGGGATTTCTTCCAAATCTATCCCTTCAATCTTTCAAATTTATCTACAAAAATAAATACATAGTAAAAAAATCAATGGAAGTTTGTTCTACCATTTTCTCCTCAGAATATGCATGACATAAAATAATATTATTGATCTGCATCTCCAAATCCATGATCACTTCCATATGACTCTTGATTTGAAAATATACTAACATCTTCTTAATATCTATAATAATGTATTTCTCATTTTTTGAAATGTTCCCTCCACTAGATTGTTGCCGAACCTCCTTTTTTGTCACATCCCCTAATGAATCATCAATGTTCTCCATATCAACCTCCTTGATGTCCAGGGGGATGTGGTCCTAAAGAGCATAATTGGATATCATGGATCATCCTCAGCCTCAATTGATTTTTGTGGATGCCAATCCTCTCATGTATAACATCAAACATCGTATCACGATGCTTCTGAAAATTTATTACGAAATATGGAAATTGTAGTTGTGTATCATTCCATGTGGGAGTACTACATTTTCTTCCTTCATCAAATTCATTTTTTATTAACTTCCCACAATAATTTTTAATGGAATATAAGGCAAACACAAACACACATGAATAAATACACACTCAATGAAAAAAATTAAATGAAAATGATACAAAATCTCATTTAATTGATGTACACACAATCACAAAATACGAAAACACTCCCACACACAAGGAGACAAAACTACACACACAGTGAATATGTACACACTCAAACATAAAATGATCCACAATAATACAAACATTATGGAAACACTCACATTCACAAGGATACACACTCATGGATTTTTTTCCCTTATTTCTATCCTCTCTTAAAATAGATTCCAAATCCTATGATCCTATGAATTTAATAAAAACAAAATCCCCCAATAAAACAGTAAACTATTGTCCTAAATAATCCTAATCCCATAACCCAAAATACCACAAAATACTATCCCAAAAAATCCATAAACCCTCACTATCAAAAAACAAAAAACCTTTAGTGCCAAAAACCATGATATAATCTAAAATGAAGGACCCAAAACCCTCATCCAAAAAAAAAAATTAAAACCCTATTCCCTAAATAACCATAATCCCTATGCCCTTAAAAACCCTAAACCAAAATCCAGAAAAAACTATAAACCCTCATCCATGAAAAAATGCAAACCCTTAGTCCAAAAAACCCAAACCTTCATCCCCTAAAACCCCAAACTTTCTACCAGAAAAAAACTCCGAATTATCTAATCTAGTAAACCCAAACCATCGGCAAAAAAAAACACTAAACCTATACTCCTAAAAAAATAAATTTTCATCCAACAATAATCCAAAACCTCATTCTCTTAAAACAAGAAACCCTCAAACCTAAAAAATACAAAACTACAAGAATCAAAAAACAATAAACTATCATCTCCAAAAAAACCTAAACAGTAATTGTAACAAACCCTAAACCCTCATCCAAAAAAACATATATCTACACCCCTAAAAACCACTAATCCCACATCCCTAAAGAAACATAAACACTCCACCCCCAAAAAAGCAAACCCTCATCCCTATAAAACCTATACATGTATCCCAAAAAAACTAAAAAACTCATCCCCGAAAATATCTATACCATAAAATCATAAAAAAAACATAAACCACATCACCGAAGACCCCCAAAACCGTAGTCTCAAAAAACTCCAATCCCTCAGCCAAAAAACCCCCAAACCCTCTACATCAAGTAAACCCATAACCCAAACTAAAAAAAATTCCAAACCCTGAACCCAAAAAACCCACTCCTACAACCTAAAAAAACCTAAAATCCCAATATCCATGAATCCCCAAAACCACAACCCCAAAAAACCATATACCCTTCACTATAAAAAATCCAAACAATATGCCCCAAAATACATCAAACCCTCATTCCACATAATTGAAATCCCCATCCCCAAAAAACCAAAACCCTCAAGGTCAAAAAAAAATACAAACCCCCATCCCTAAAAAATTTAAACCCTCATCCCCATGTAACCCCAAACCCTAATCCAAAACGAAAATAAACTATTAGACCATGAAAAACCAGATTCTCAACCAAATTAAACCATAAAACCTTAGTCCATAAAATTTTCCACCCCGCATCCCCACACAAACCTAAAACCTCAGCCCCAAAAAACCCCATACCCACAACCCCAAAAAACCCAAAACCCTCAACCCAAAAAACCCCTTGACCCAATCCCCAAAAAACTGAAAATGATCATTCCCAAAATAACCCAATCCCATAGACCAAAAAAACCCAAGAACCTCAAATCCAACCAAACCCTCATCACCTAAAAATTCTTAGACCCTATATACAAAAAAACCATCAACACTCATCCCCATGAAAACCAAATAATTCAGACCAAAAATATACTAATCTTATAGTCGTATAAATACTAAACTATTAGCTCAAAAACCCTAAACCCTAGGACCAAATATCCCTAAAAATCAACCACAAATATGCCTAGACCAGCCATCTTAAATTACCCAAAACCCTCATCCACAAAATTCACCAAACACAAATACCAAATAAACCCAAAAACCATAGTTTAAAATAACCCCAAACCATAAAACCTAAAGAACCTAATCCCTCATCCCCAAAAACCCTAAACACTCATCCTCAAAAATCATGAAAATCGTAGTATGAACAAATAGAAAATTACAAGCCACAAAAAACCACAAATGCTAAGCCCTAATAACACCAAACCATCATCCGTAAAAATCCCAAAACCCTCATACCTATAAAAACCCAACCCCTCATCCTAAAAAAGCACCAAACCATCATCCCTCCAAAAAACCAAAAAACTCAAATACAAAAACACCCAACTCTCATCCCCTAAAAAACCCCTACTCCACCGCCAAATGAAACACCAATCCATCATGCCGAAAATACACTATACCCTGATACCAAGAAAACTCTCCATCTTTATCCCCAAAAAACCATACATCATCAATACCAAAAAACCTAATCGCATGGTCCCAAAAAACCATCCAATATCCATTACAAACCCTAATAACATATCCATAAAAAATAAACACCCTTTCACCAAAAACCTTAAAACCTCAACCCCAAAATATTTAAATCCATAGCCACATGTGTCCCCAAACCCTCATAAAAAAAACCGGAAACCCACAACACAAAAACAAACAGAAACCATCAGCCCCCCAAAAACCCCATAAAATAATGGAAAAACCTCATCACGAAAAAACCCCATACCCACAATCAGAAAAAATGAAAACCATCAGACCCCCAAAAATTAAATCCCTTATCTAAAAGAACACAATAGTCTATGCCAAAATAAAACCCCATACCCTTAGCCCCAAAAAACCAAACCCATAGCCTAAAAACCCAAAACCAATCAACGTAGTTGAACCAAAATAATCCCCAAAATATGTGAAACCTTAAACCAGAAAAGCAATCATTCATCCCCAAAAACATTAAACCCATATCCCGAGAAAAAAACAAAACCATCCTCCCACAAAAACCATAATCCTTCACCCCGAAAAAAACATAGTCCCTCACCCCCAAAAAACCATAACCCCTCATCCGCCAAAAAACACTAACCATTGGTCCCAAAATGCATGAAACATTTGTCACCAAAATATCTAGTAACTTCAATACAAAATTAAAATAAACCCTACGCACCTAAAAAACCTGAAACCCAAATCCCTAAAAACTCCAAAATCTTAGCCCCAAGAACCCCCCAAACCTTTGACCCAAAATAACCCAAACCATCAACCATTAAAAACCACAAACAAACTTCCCAAAAAACCACAATCCATCAATAGTAGAAAACCCCAGACACTTTGTCCCCAAAAACCCCAAATCTGCTGCCCCAAAACCACCAAATAATTATCCCTACAAAACCCCAAACCTTTTCCCCCAAAATACCATAAACCCTTAGCCCGAAAGGAACCAAAACCCTTAAAACCAAAAAATACTAATCCTTCATCTCTAAAAAATATTAAATCATTAT
The DNA here is from genome assembly GCA_963277665.1 of Viscum album. Lineage (NCBI taxonomy): Eukaryota > Viridiplantae > Streptophyta > Magnoliopsida > Santalales > Viscaceae > Viscum > Viscum album. The sequence continues at coordinate 1,066,737,293 of OY728121.1, read as the reverse complement.
CCTAAAAAAACGATAAAAGCTCGACCCCTAAAACCCCTACACCCCATCCTTAAATAACCCAAACCATAAGAAAAAAAATTAAAAACCTTATTCATAGAATACCCAAATCACTCATACCCAAAAAAATTCTAATCCCTCATCAAAAAAAAAACAAATCCCATTACACCAAAAAAAATAAAATTACCTAGAAAAAATAAAAAATACATATTTAATCAAATCCATAAACATTCAACCCAAAAAAACCCGAAAAAACATCCATAAAAACCCCAAATGTAATGTCCCAAAAAAACACCAATCCATCACTTGAAAAATCCTGAAACACTCATCCCTAAAAAATACCAATCTCTCATCCCCAGAGATAACCCTAACCCCTCATCCCCAAAAAACCCCAATCGCAAAACAAAAAAAAATCCCCAAAACCACATCGCCAAAAAAACCCAAAACAACATCCCAGAAAAAACTCAAACCTTCAGCCCATAAAATACCAATCCCTAAGAATAAAAAACCTCAGACTTTCATTTCCCCAAACCCCACACCCTCATCCCCAAACAATACAAAACCCTTTGTCTACAAAAATAACAACTCAGAAAAATAAATTTAAAACCATCATCCCAGAATAATCCTAAAGTCGCGTCCCCAAAAATCTCAATCCCAAACCCCTAAAAAAATCCTAAACCCTCATTACAAATAAACCTTACAAATTTTGGCACAGAAAACCCAAAAACATCATCCCTATAAAACAATAAAACCTCATTCCCAAAAAAATACATAAACCCTCATACCCAAAAAACCCTAAACCCTCTATCACAAAAACACTAAACACATAACCCCAAATAACCCAAAACATTCATCCTCATAAAACCTCAAACTATCACCCATAAAAAATGATAAACCCTCAAATCCATGATATCATAAAACCCACAACCCTAAAAATACATAAGTAATAGGTACCAAAAAAAACCCTAAAACCTTAAACCACATGAAACCCTAATCCCTCATCCCCATATAACCGTATCCCATTAACCCCAAAAACAAGAAATCCACACCCTGAAAAATATCTTAAACACGTAGCCCTTAAAATACTACTATCTGTGTCCAAAAAAACCCAAAACACTTATTCGAAAAATCGAGAAGCCTACAACCTAAAAACCCCTAAAAAAACAACCCCAAAAAACCCTATATCCTTACACTGAATATACATACAACCTCACCTCTAAAAATACCTAGGAAATCATCCCAAGAAACCCCTAAATCTACATCCCCCAAAACCCTAAATCCTTTTCCTCAATAAAACCCAAACCCTCATTCCCATGAAACAAAACCCTTCTTACATCAAAAACCCTAATCCTTCATCCTCTATAAACCATAAACCATAATGTCAAAAATATAATAAACCCTCTTCCTTAAAAAACCCCAAAAACTCATATCCATAAAACCATAAACCCTCATCCCCAAACTACCACTAAAGCTCGTTCCCAAAAAAACACAAAACACAAATACCTAACGAACCCGATACTATAATCCCCAATAATACATAAACCCTCATCCAATATAAAATCCAAACACCCACCCAAAAAAATCTCTAAACCCTCATCCCCAACAATTCATAAACTGTGAGCACCAAAAAAACCCCAAACACTCCATCCGGAAAACCCTGAACCATTGTTCTTAAAAAACCACAAAACTCCCAGCCCCAAAAAATAGTGAAAATTTATCCCCAAAATCCATCATCCCTCATACCCAACAATCCCTAATCATTTTGAACTTTAAAATCCATAAACCATCTTCCACCAAAAAAACACATATCACTTATGCCAAAAAAAACCTAAACCTTTATCCACCAAAAATCATGAAACCTCAACCGAATTTAACAATAATCCATTATCCTAGAAAACAATTTTACCACATCTCCAATAATCCCCAAACACCCATCCTAAAAAACCATAACAACTCATCCCATAAAGTTCCTAAACCATGGGTCCCAAAAAACCCTAAACCCATATCCCAAAAAAAAACCCATGATACTCAGCCCCAAATAACTCGAAACCCTCATCCCTAAAAAAACCCTAACAAATAGCCCCTTAAAATCCCAAACCATGTTTCCCTAAACAAACATCATCATGATCCCAAAAAATTTAGACCCTAATCCCCAAATCCCTAATACCTCATCCAAAAAAACCAAAAACAATCAGTAGAAAAACACCATAGAGCCTCAGCCAAAAAATTCATTAAATCCTTTACAAAAAACCCCAAACCCCAATAACAAAAATTTACTAAACCCTCAACCCCGAAGAAGCTATGACTGTCAATCCAAAAATAATCCAAATCCTCAACCATAAAAAAACCCATGACCATATTTACAAAATAAAATCTATTCCCTAAGCCCCATAATTCATTAAACTGGTAGGGATAATAAACCATAGACCCATAATACCTAAAAAAATCTAGACCCGTGGTAAAAAAATATCCAATACCATCCATCAAAAAATACACAAAACCCACCGATCCAAAAAATAATACACCTTCAATAGCAAAATTCCATAGATTATAGACCAAATTTGTCCATAAATAATCATAAAAAAACTCTAAAACATTATCCCCAATAACCCTAAAACCTCATCCCCAAAATATATAGCCCCCATCCCCAAAATAAAAACATTGGACACTCATCCAAAAAACTCCTAGACCGTCAGCCTCAGAAAAAAATAGACCCACTACATAGGATAAAAATCACTAAACATGCAGACTAAAAAAACATAAACCCTCATACCCAAAAAACCATAATCCAACATCCACAAAAACCCCTAAATACAAAGCACCAAAAAAAACTAAAACCGCATTTCCAAAAAAACCTAAACTCTAAAATCCAAAAAAATCCAAACCCACTTCCCCAAAATATAATTATCTCAAAACACCCAAAAAAACAAAAACCCCAACTCCAAAAAAATCATCAATCATCATGCATTAAAATTCCAAAACAAGCAGCCCCACCAATCCCAAAACCCTCACTACCAAAAAATCATAGTCCCTCAAAACAAAATCGAAACACTAAAAACCATAAATAATAATCCTAGAAAATACATAATCCCACTACACAAAAACAACTAAACCAATATTCTTTAAATACCGTAAACCCACAATCAAAAAAACCTCGAAACCCTCATACCTAAAAAACCAACAACCCTATGACTGAGAACAACCCTCAACCCTAGGCCAAAAAAACACTCATCCCTCAATCATAAACCTAAATAACCCACAAACACCACCCCCAAAATACACTCAAGCATCATCAATAAAAAAACCCTCAAACCTCATCCAAAAAAAATGATCAACACGCATCCTCAAAAAAACCATCAAATACATTCACAAACCCCCAAACCATAACATAACGATGACCTAAACCCTATGCACCAAGAAACCATTAATCCTCATCCGCATAAAAAACATTACCCTCACCAAAAAAACCCTAAATTCTTAACCCCAAATAACTCACAACCATCAACCCCCAAAACCCACTACCATTATCCCAAAAAAAACCACAACCCTTATCCCATAAAATCAAAAACCCTTTACCTCAACAAACATTCAAGACACAGCCCCAAAATACTCTCAACCATCATCCCCAAAATCTCATCAACCCTCAATCGCAATAACACCATCAACCCTTAGCCATAAAATACGCAAGACCCACATTCCACAAGAACCATCATGCTTTCTACCTAAAAAATTTCATAAACCCTCATCAACCAAAACACAAAAACCATATCCCCAAAAAACTTTCATCGCCCAGACCCATAAAACCCTAAAATATCACCCTGTAAGAACCCTAAACTCTCATCCCAAAAAAACACTAAAACCAAACAAAAAAAATCTTAACCCCCTTCCCAAAAAACCCACAACCCTCATCCCTAAAACACCTCATCCGTAATCCCACAAAAAATAAACCCACAACCCCAAAAAACCACAAATTTGTACCCCCAACAAAACCAAGAACCACATTACTAAAAAATAGTAAATATTCTTCACCAAAATAAACCAAAACACTCAGCCACTAAAAACCATAAAAAATCATACCGAGAATATATTAATAAATCAGCACAAAAAAACCCTTAAACCTAGGAAAAAACATCAACAATAAATAAAAATACCTAAACCTACAACAGCAATGACCCTAAACCCCCAAACCTCATATCCAATGACCCTTAACCCCACCCCCCCCCCCCCGCCCAACTAAATAATACTAAATCATCATACCCTAAAATCCCTCAACCCGTAAGCCCAAAATTCCCCTAAACATCTACCCAAAAAACCCTAACCCATCGGTACTAGAAAACCCTAGACCCTCTACACCAAAAAAAACTCCGACCAAAAAACCATCAACCATTCACCCCAAAAAACACTAAACCCATTCCTATAATTAACCCCAAACCCTTAGTCCTAAAAGACAGAAAACTCTCACCCTGAAAAATTGGTATACCATTAGTTGTGAAAAAACAGAAACCCCCATCCTGAAAAAACCAAAAACCTCAACCCAAAATTACCCAATAAACTCATCACCAAAAAATCATCAACCCTTATCCTAAAGAATCAATTAACCCTCATCCCTAGATAACCCAAAACACTGATCCCCAAAAAGCATATAACCCTCAACACCAAAAAAAATTTGAACACTCGGCCAAACAAATTTCTAAACATTCATCCCTCAAAATCCATGTTCCCTTAGACTAAAAATCCCATGAACCATAATCCACAGTAAACAATAAATCCTCATCATCAAAAAAATATTAAATCGTCTAAAACAAAAAATTATGACCCCACATCTCCAAAGAAACCCTAAACCCTTAGCCATAAAATGCTTGGTCCCTCAACCACTAAAACTCATAACCCTCATCCCAAAAATAACATGAACACTCATCCCCAAAACAATAAACCCACATACCTCAAAAACACTAAACAATCAACCCAAAAAATGTATGAACCCTTTCCCCCAAAAAACAATATACCTTCATCCAAAAAACTAGAACCACCCATCCCCAAAAACCCATGAACACATATCCAAAATTTCCCTAAACCCTAAACCATCATCTCCAAATAACTATAAACCATCATCCCCAAAAATACCTCAAACCTCAACTCTAAAATACCATTAACCCTCATACTAATGAAATGAACCCTCATCCACATAATCCCTAAAACCTTAGCACCAAAAATCCAATAACCATCATCCAAAAAAACTATGAGCACACATCCTAAAAAATCCCTCAACCCATTGCCCTAAATAACTCTCAACCCTTGGCCTAAAAAAACCTCATGATTTATTCTGAAATAATTCTCAACCCTCAACCCCAAAAAATAAGCATCTTGGCCCTAAAATCCCACTCTAATCCAAAAAACTCAAAACCCTATTTCATCATTGTGAAAAAACCTCAAAACATATGCCCAAAATAACATATTCCCTTTTCACTAAAAAACCATAAACCCACATCCCTGGAGAACACCAAACCCAAGTCCCATGAAACCCTATTCCATATTCCACATAAAAACCTCATCCCTAAACCCATGACAACCCTAAGACTCATCCACAATAAATCCCAATCCCATAGTACCAATATACCCAAATCTCATAGCCCAAGAAAACCCTAAACCATGAGCCCCAAAAAATCCTAAATCCCCAACACATGAAAACTGTAGACCCTCAACCATAAAAAATAGTAAACCAACAACCCTCAACAAATATACACCTGAACACCAAAAACCCTAAACACTAAACCATATGATATAACATAAGCCATTTTCTCAAAAAACCTAAACCCTCTACCCCCCAAAACCATAAACCCTCACCCAAAAAAATGTCCCAAACCCTCAACCACTAAAGAACCTAAACCCTCATCCACCAAAAACCCTAAACCTAGCACCCCATAAAACCATAAACCCTCATCCAAAAAATCCCTATACGATAATATACTAAAACCCTATACATATTTCACCAACAAAAACCATAACCCTCATCCACAAAAAAACATAAACCATCATCCAAAAAAATCTATGAACCCTCATCCCCCAAGAATCCTAATCGCTTTGCCCTTAAAATAAACTATACAATCAACATCCATAAACACTATAATAGAGACACACTAAACCCTCAAACCCCATCCACTAAAAACCCTCATCGTTCAGTCACAAGATTCCATCAACCAATAGTCCCAAATAACCACCAACTCTTAGCCCCAAGAAAAACTCACACCTCTTCCCCAAAAATCACTCAACCCCTAAAATTTAAAAACACTCAATCTTGAATGCCAAAAAACCATAAACCTTCATCACCCAGAAAACTATTAATCCTCAACCCAAAAAAAACTCAAAACCCTCACCCCAAAAAACCCAAAACCCTAACACCCATAAAAACCCAATACACTCAGACAAAAATTCCCTAAATGCTAAACCCTCATACCTAAAAAAATATGTAACCCTCATCCAAAATACACCTAAATCATTAACCCCAAAGCCCTCAAACCTCATCCCCAAAAAATCCTCATCATTGAAACTAAATAATGGTGAACACTCAGCCCCAATAAAACCTAAAACCTCATCAAAAAACAACATAAACCCACAGCCTTAAGAAACCCTTAAATCTCCTCCCTCGAAAAGACCTCAAGCAGAAGCCCCAAAAACCCTCAAACCAGATCCTCAAAAACCTTCCACCATAAGTCCAAAATTTCCCTTACCCTAACAAATAAACTCAACCATAATCCCCAAAAAACCATTACCCCTCATCTACAATGAACCCTTAATCCTCTACCCAAAAAACACCCAAAACCATCCACCATAAAAAGAAATCAATCTTCAGCACCAAAATTCCCTCATCCATCAACCCTAATATAACCATCATCATTAATTCTTTAAAATAACTCAAACATCATCTATAAAAAACAATTAGCCCTCATCCATACAAAACAATGAACCCTCTCCTAAAAAAACTAGCAACCCCCTATCCAAAAAAAATACTCAACCCTCAGCCCTATGAAACCCCTAAACTCTCATCCAAGAAATTATTAAATGTTAAAAAACCCTTGATTCACATATTATGTCAACCCTCATCCCAAAAAATCCAAACCTTTCACCCCCCAAACCCAATACCCTTAGCTCAAAAAAATATTCGAACCTATGCCCTAAAAACTCTCATCCCTGAACCCCATAAAACCTTGAACCCTCAACCTTCAAACCTTGATTTCCCTCAGCCGTCAACCCCATAAAACCCTCAACCATTAATACAATATAAAACTAATCTATTAGTAAAATAAATAACACACACCTCCAAAAAATGATAAAACCCACATCCCCAAAAATTACAAAACACTCCCCAAAAAACCGTAAACCCTCATCCTCAGAAAACCCTAAAACCACATCCCATTAAAATCTAAAATGGTATGAATCTATATCCACTAAACCCTTTACCCCCAAGAAAACTCAAACACCCATCAACAGAAAATGTTAATTCCTCATACCCAAATAACCTAAACCCTCAAAAAAAACAATAAACCCTCATGCACAGAAACCCTAAATCATTTTCCAAAAAAATCCCTAAACCCTCAGACCATGAAGTAGAATTCCATCAACTGAAAAGTTTCTTAAAACCATAACCCCAAAAAAGAATCATCCCTCATCCCCAAAAAAATGTAATAACTCATCCTAAAAAACAGTATTAAACATCATTCTCAAAAAACAATTACACCCTCATAATAAAAGAACCCAAGAGCCACAGCCCAAAAAAACCCTAAAACCCTATCCCCTAAAACCTCTAAACCTTCTTCCCCCCAATACCCTATTACCCTAGCCCAAAAATCTCTATTCCATTATCCCCAAATAACATACACACTAATTCCGCAAAAATCATTATCCATATGGACATTAAAACCCAAAAATTTTCTCCCCAAAAAATAATAAACCATAATCCAACAAAAAAACAATTTTCACCCCTGAAATAAAAAAATACATTAACTCTAATAATCACTAAAACCATTTCCCCAATAAACCATAAAAACTAATATAAAAAAACCTATACCCTAAAACCCAAAAAACCCAAAACATTCATCACCCTAAAACCCTTATCCCATCACCTAAAACCCTAAATTTATATAAAAAACCTCTCAACAGTCATCTAAAAAAACAAAATTCCTTATCCCCAAATAACTTTGATAAATCAAACCCAAATATACATAAATCATCATCCCAAAAAATCTATTAACAGTCATCCCCCAAATAACATAAATCCTCATCCACCAAAAACCCCTAATCCCTAAACCTCCAAAAAAATGTGACATGTAATAACCAATAAAATAATCAAAGATCATCCCAAAAAACCATGAACCCTTAGCCAAAAATAACCCAAAACATTATATCCCAAATAACCCTCAACCATCAACACTAGTAAACCCTAAACCATCTTAAACCCAGAAATATGAGCCCCATAAAATCCCTGAATCTTTAGGCCCAACAAACCGTGAACCCATATCATAAATAGTCTATACAATATTCCCCAAAAAACACCAAAAACTTATCCTCATAAAACAACAATACCTCATCCACAAAAAATACATAAAACCTATGCCCCAAGAAATCCTAAACCCTAATAAAAAAATCATAAAAACCGAGCCCCTAAAAATCGTATACCCACATATCATGAATCCCATGAAGAAACAACCCCAAAAATACGCTTAACCATCATCCCCAAAAAATACTAAATAATAATAATAAAATCCCCTTATCACTCTGCCGCAAAAAATCCTCATACCTCATAACCAAAAACATTTTAAAATTAGCCCCAAAAAATATAAAATCATTATCCATGATAACCTACAAACAATCAGTCCCAAAAAAACCCTCAACCACTCCACAAAAAGAAACTTGACCCACTTCCCAAAAAATCCTAAAACATATCCCCCAACTACCCTGAAAACCTTATCCCAAAAAACCCTTTTAACCCTCATACCCAAAAAAATATCAAAACCAAAAAATCCATCAACTATTATCCCCAAAAAAATCAACAAAAAACCTATATAAACCCCAAATATATACCCCCAAAACCCTCAAGACACACCCCAAATAATACCTCAAACCATAGCTCAAAAAAACAATAATTCAGAAAAACCCCTAAGCCATCATCCTAGTAAAATCTGGAACCCTCAGCCATATAAAATACTGAATCTCCACCGCCAAGAAAACTTGACTGCTTAGTCCAACAAATCCCTGAATCCTCATCCACAAAAAACCATGAACCCTCATACTTAAGAAAACAATAAACACATAACCCTAAATAACCCTAAACCCTTACCCGCAAAAAATGGTGAACCCTCAACCCTAAAAAATCATCAACCCTCAACCCAAAACAAACATAAACCCTTAGCCCAAAACAACCCTGATCAATCATCCCCAAAACACCCTAAACTCTCATCCCCAAAAACACCTTCCGAAAAAATACCAAACCCACTTCCCCAAAAAACATATAACCATAATCCTCAAAAATAAAAAAAACCCAACCCCTACATAAAAAAGAATCCTAAATTTCAAAAAAATTTAAAACTTAACATAATAACCATATCAAATTATCCAAAAAATCAGTATACCCTCATCCCCAAAAAAACATAACCACAAATCCCCAAAAAATCCCTAAAACCTCATCCCCAATAACCCTACACCCTCAGTAAAAAAAACCCTAGTAACCTTATACCCAAAAAACAAGAAACAATCATCCCCCAAAAATATTAGACCCTAAAACCCCAAAACCCCTAAAAAATTATCCCCAACAATACTAAACCCTTAAACCAATAAGGAAAGTTAATCTTCCATAAAATAACCTTAAAACCCCATTATCTAAAATCCATAATCACCCAGGCCCAAATAACATTAGAACTTGAGACCTAGAAAACGAGAAAGTGTCTTCCATAAAAACCCAAAACCATGAGCACCAAAAAACCCTAGGACATCATAAACAACAGTCCTTAGAAATATTACCATAAAAAATAATTAAACTTAGACAAAAAAAGAATACCCTCATAACTAAAATACCCATGTCCCCTATCCACAAAAATTTATTAGACCCTCAACCCCAAAAAATACTAGAACATTAGAAACAAAAATTCCTAGACTCTAAGCCTCAGAATTCCTTTAACCTACACCCCCAAATAAGCCTATACCCTCATCCAACAAAAAATATAGATACTAAGGAAAAAAAACCCTAAACCCTCATAAAAAACCAAAAAGCATCATTCTAAAAAAAATACAAAAACCCCATCCATAGAAAACGAACATAATAACTAAATTAAATCTCCACCCACAAGAAACCTTTAACCATCAACCATCCTCCCTAAAAAACCATTAACCCTTATTACCCCAAAACCCCAAACCCTCAACCTCAAAAAAACCTTTTACCATCAAACCCAAAAAAACCATAACCCCTTCACCCTAAAAACCAACAACACTAACCCCCATTAAACCATCATCCCTCAACCCATAAAAATAATCAATTATCATTAAAAACATCCCTAAAACCTCTATTCCAAAATACCCAAAACCCCTATCCCCAAATAACCTCTATCCCTAAGACCCAAATATCATCAACCCTCAGCTAAAATATACCCTAAACCCTCAATCGCAATTTTTTTTAAATCCTCAATAAAAAAACACTAAACCCTTATGACTAAAAAAAATACTAAAACTTATACCCACAAAATCCTTAAACCATTGTCAAAATAATAACTAAACAATATCCCACATAAAACCATTTATCATAATCCCAACAAACATAACCATAATGAAAATAAAACCTAACTCACTATCCCCAAGAAAATCTAAACACTCACCCCTAAAATTACCTAAACCATCCATCTAGAAACCATCAACAATCACTCCCAAAAAACAGTCAACCACCAACACTCAAAAAAAACCATCCCACATACCCAAATATACATTGACCAACATCCCCAAATACACACACCCATCAGTCTAAATGATTGAAACACATTGGACCAGAAAAACCTAAACTATAAATCCAATAGTATACTAAAACCTAAACCATTAGAATGAATATCCACTCAAATGTTAGCACTAAAAAAACCTCATACCACAATAACCTAAATACTTAACCAAAAAATTAATCCATATTCCCTAAAGAACCCCAAACCTGTATCTCTAGAAACCCCTAACACCTCCTACCCCAAAAAAACATAAACTACCATCTCCATGAAAATTAGAACTATCATCCCTATAAAACCATGAATGCTCAGCCCCAAAATATCAGGGACCCCTTGCACCAAAAAAACATGAACCCTCGGCCCCAAAAGGCCATGAATCATAATCCGTACAAAAACTGAAACCTGCGCACCGAAAAATCCTTATCCCTTTGTTCCAAGAAAAATGAAATCTCATAAAAACATAAATCTATATTCTCAACCCCAAAATCCAGGAACCCACATCCCAAAGAAACGCTGAACCATTATATCTGAAACAATATAAACCATCATACCCAAAAAATGATAAATAATCTACCCTCAAAAACCCTAAACCCAAAGCCCTTAGATAAATTATACCCTGTTCTAGAAGAAACCCTAAACACTCAGACCCAAAAAACAATAAACCCCTATCCTGAAAAAACATGTACCATAATTATAACAACAATAGATTGACATACGTGGACATTGAATTTCATTTTCATAATACTTAATACGTTACACTAATAGATTCCCAATTACCATATTATTGTTGTGTCTTTGGAAAGTCAGAACACATTCATCTAGCTCGGTGAATGATCTTCAACATCTCCCAAAAATATCTTCCTCTTTTGTTGTCCGACCTATAACCTTCCAATATATCTCGTGGGAATGAAAATAGAAAAATAGTGAGATAAAATTTTCAACAAGGGTAACCATGAATAATATCAAACAAAACATAAACATAAGAATGTAAAAACATGGACATAAATTATGAATATTAAAATATATTGAGTCATGAAATAAATCAAGGATGTTCACAAGGCATAAATAATTAATGAACATGAACTATGATAAAATAGAACTGAGAGAAAATGTGGAATTGTGGAAATATATATTCATTGAAAAATATTTCCATATTAGACATGGCTCATTTAAAATACCGTTATAGTGGACAAAATCCATTATTGAACCGTGTTCACTCATTGTTCGAACCCTATATTACTGAAATTGATATACAATCCATTCTATTAATGTCTATATCATAAGATATAATTATTTACCTAATTCTATGGAGGGAGATATAGGTTCCACCAAAATCATAAAAAATTCATCTATATATATACCAGAAAACCCTAAATAATTCATCATAGGATAACCCAAGAAATAAAATCGGTTTTCATAAACATCATTTCAACATAACATAATCCATATAAAAAATATATATTTCATAAATATATTTTCATCATAAACAAAATAAATCCAAAATATAAAAATGATAGAAACAAAACACTATTAAATAATTACATCTTATATGGAATATAATTTTGATAAAATTCATGAAATTATTTCATGAGGAAAATATTATTTCTTCTTCAAAAAAACGATTTAATTACTCAAAATTCCATGAAATTTTAAATGGTATTAAATTCCACGAAAATAAACAAGAAATATTTTAATTAAATATTCATGTAAATAAGGAATTATGAAAGTCTAAAAATCCATTCATTTCTTAAAAGATACAAAAACATTCATTTCATAATTTTTTCAGAAATTTCAAAAAGTTACTCGATCCAAAATCAACCAAATATTCCTTTCATACCATTTATTAAAATTCAATGTTGGATAAAATTTTATATAAATAATTTTAGAATGAAACAAATAATATTCTGAAATAAATATTTATGAAACCTGTTTTTATATAATAAATATACCCTAGAAAATAACTATGAATAAACAATTTCAGATAATAATGAGATTGAAAAATTATCACTTACCAGAAGTATGATATTATTTATATATATCCAAACATAATTTATATTGATTAGAATAATATTTTTTAATTATTCCATAATCACAATCATTTTGATAATATCATATATGATAATATTTTCAACCTTTTGGTAGTAACATTTCATTGTTACTTGTTATTCAGGTATTAACATTATTATGTTCTTCAGATGATTTTACAATTTTTTTTAGTGGGTTTATGATTTTTTAACATGTATGGTTTTAAAATATATGTGTCCAAGGGGTTAGTGTTTTTTTGGGAAAATGGATTAGTTTTTTTGTGGGTCATGCTATTTTTCGGGCTAATGGATTGATTTATTTGAGGATGAGTTTATAGGTTTTTTAAAGATAGTTGTTTCTGGTAATTTTTATGGAGGTTTTAGGGATTTATTTCGGGAGAGGGGTAAATGTTTTTTGTGTTGAAGTTGTAATTTTTTTTCAGTCTTACTATTGGTGGATTTTGAGGGGTAATTGTTTAAGTGTTTTCAGGGAAAAGGGTTTACTGTTTTTTTCGATGAGTCATTAGGAATTTTTGGGGTGTTGAGGTAAGGGTTTCATGCGGTTGAGGGATTATAATTTAATGGGATTGATGGTTATTGTATTATTGGGGATAGGGGTTTAAGGTATTTTCGAGATTAAGGTTATTGTTTTTTTAGGCATAGGGTTTACTATTTTTTGGAATGATGTTTCAATATTATTTTGTGGCCGAGAGTGTAGTATTATTTGAGAGAAGGATTTTGGTTTTTCATGGATTTGGGTTTTAGTGGTTTTATGGGGATCGATGTTTAGGGTTGGGGGTTGGGATTTAGAGTTTATTTTGTCTTAGGGTTTAGTTTTCATTGGGTTTGAAGATTTATGTTTTTTAGGATGAAGAGTTAGTGTTTTTTGTTGTTGTGTGTTAAATATGTTTTGGGACCGTGGGTATAGATTTTTGGGCTCTGGTTTTCGGTTTTTTTAGGATAAGGGTTTATTGTATTTTGGGGATTATTTTTAAGGGGTTTTATAGATTTTGGAATATGGTTCTTTACCTAGTATTTAGGGTTTATTGGGGTTTAGGTTTAATGGATATTTTTTTCCGAGCATTTAAGGATTTTTGGGGCTGATGGTTTAGGGTATTAGGGAGAGAGGGTATACGATTTTTGGGGGTTAATGTATTATATTTTTTGGGAGAGTATGGTTTATGGTATTTGGGAATGATGGTTTAATAATTTTTGGAAAAGACAGTTTACTTATATTTTTCTTTTAGGGATTAGTGTTTTTGGGGGTTTATGGTTTTAGGGATTTTGGGGCCGATGGTTTAGGGATCTTTGGGGTAGAGGGTTTAGGGTTCTTTTGGGATAAATTATTATTTTCAATGGCATAAGTATTAGAATTTTTTTGGGTTGAGGGATTATGGATTTTTTGGGTCTATGGTTAAAGTATATTGTTAATGGGGGTAAATTGTCATTTATGGCCTTGGAATTAGGATTTCTCTGGTTCTGAGGGATTATATATTTTCTATGTTTTATTACATTTGGTTCTGATCGAGTGTTTATAGTTTTTTTGGTTAGAGGTTTTAGGGATTTTCTGTAGAGTAAGGTTTTGGAATTTTTTGTTTGAGGGGTTAGGGTGTTTTTAAGAGAATTTAAGGGGTTTTGGGGGTGAGGTATTAGTGTTATTTGTGGATGAGTATTAAATATTCATGGGGACCATGGTTTCTTATTTTTTAGTGTCGAGGGATAGGAAATTTTATCGAATAGTGTTGATGGATTTTTAGGGCATGGGGTATAGGTTTACTATTTCTATGTGGTTAGGGTATTTGAGGTTTATTGGGTGAATGATTAATGATATTTGGTGATGAATGTTTATGATTTTTTCAGGAAGATAATATAATGGTTTTGCAGAAGAGTATTTAAGGGTTTTTGGAATGAGGGGTAAGGATTTTTGGACCGAGGGTTTTGGGGTTTCTCATGTTTGGAGTTTAATGTTTTTGGGGGTTTAGGGTTTAGGGTTTTATGGGGCCTAGGATTAAGGGTTTTTGGGGCATAGAATTTACTTTTTTTGGGGCTCATGGGTCATTGTTTTTTTGTTTCTACTGTTTATAGTTTTTAAGGTGGAATGTTTCGGGTTTTTTGGGACTGAATGATTAGGTTTTTTTGGTATGAGGGTTTTGGATTTCTTGGTATAGAGGGTTTATGTTTTTTTGGGTTTAGGTTTTGTGGTTTTTGGGGGTTGAATGATTCGTGTTATTTGATGTTGAGGGTTTCTATTTTTATGTGGTTGATGGATCAATATATTTTCAATTTATGGTTTCTATTTTTTTGGGGGAGAGTTCTCAGGATTTTTGGTGCTAAGGGTATTTGGTTTTTTTGGAAGATGGTTTTAGTACATTGGGGTTTAGGGTTTCAGATTTGTTATGGAAAATAGTTTATGTTCTTTTGGGGATGATAATTTTACCATTATATGGGGATATAGATTAATGGAATCCTTGGGATGAGGGATTCATTTGCGTGTGTGTGATGAATTAGGGTTTTATTGGGATGATGGGTTGGGAGTTTTTTGGGATGAGGAGATATAATTGTTTTGGTATGAAGTTATAAATTATTTTGGGGTTTTATGAATTAATTTTTTTAGACTAGGTTTTTATGTTTTCTTATATATTAGTTTAGGGAATTTTTAGATGAGGGTTTAGGGTTTTTTGGGGGACAAGGGTTTAAGTTGTATTGGGGAAGATGGTTTAGGGTTTTTTGGAGTAGAGGGTGTTTGTTTTTTTTTTGATAGTGGAATTGGTGTTTTTTATGGATAATAGATTCCAATTTTTAGGGATGAGGTTTATGGTTTTTGCGGCTAAGGGCTTATGAGTTTCTTTGGATATGGGTCTATGGTTTTTTGGATTATTGAAGTGTAATTTTATATTTGGATGTGGGAATAGTTTATTTGGTTGATGGTTTATGGAATTTAAGAAGCTCAGGTTTCCTGTTTTTTAGGGCTAAGGGTATAAGGTTTTTTTGCATGAGGTTTTATGGTTCTTTGGTATTGAGTGTACATGATTTTTTATAAGGGTACATGAAATATTTGGAATTAGGTTTTTTGGTTTTTTAGGGCTGGGGGTGTAGGGTTATTTTGGAGGTGATGGTATTGGTTTTTTTGGGGATAAGAGTTTAGGTATTATTATGGGTGATTGTTTAGGGATTTTTAAGGATGATGTTTTATTTTTTTAGGGGTGTGGAAATAGGTTTTTTGTGAGAGTTGTATATGATTTCTTGGGGATGATTGTTTATGTATTATTTGGGATGAAGGTTTTGGGTTTAATATGGATGATAGTTTGGGGTTTCAAGGGGAATATGGATTAGGATTCTTAGGGATGGAATTTTAGGGATTCAGGTGGGTAAGGGTTTAGGGATTCAATGGGATGTGGGTTTAGGGTTTCTTGGGGCTAAGAGTTTTTTAGTTTTTTTTGCGTGGAGGGTTTACCGATTTTTGGCTCAAGGGTTATAGGTTTTTTTGGGATATGTGTGTAGGGTTTTTTTTGGTTTAGGGAGTAAAAATTTTCAGGGATAAGGGTTTAGATATTTTTTGGATAAGAGTTTATGTTTTTTGGGGGGAAGAGGGTTTGGGGATTTATTATACTGATGGTTTTCTGTTGTTTATGGATGGGTTTATATGGTTTTTAGGGAAGTGAATAAATTTATTTTTGGTGGGAGGGTTTTTTGTTTTTTAGGAATGAGTGTACAGGGGGTGGGGCTTAAGGAATAGTGTTATTTAGAGTTTAGGATCATAGTGTTTTTTGGGGATGAGGGTATTCGTTATTTTGGAGAAAAAAGTATATGTATTTTATAGATAATGGGGTTTAGGATATTTAGGAAATGGTATAGGTTTATGTGGGTATTAAGTAATAGTTTTTGTTGTGGATGATTGTTTCTATTTTTTGGGTTAGAGGGATTGAGTGTTTCTGGGGCTCTTGATGTGGGGGTTTTGGGGGTTGAGGGTTTTTAGTTTCTAGGGAATGAGTTTTTTGGTGTACTTTCGTATGATGGGTATTTTTTTATATGTTTTTAGGATTTTTTTGGATATAGAAGAATTTTTTTGGGGGATGATGGTTATGGGTTTTTGGGGAGTACAGGTTTGGGGTATTTTATGGCTGAGGGTTTGGGGTTTCTTGGGGTCGAGGATTTGGGGTTTTTGGGGTATGTGGTTTTTTATTTATCTAGGGATGATTTTTATCATATTTTAGGGATTTTGGATTGAGGATTTTTTAGGATGAGGGTTTAGAGGTTTTTTGGGATGATTGTTTGGGTTGTTCTAGGATTGAGGATTTGGGTTTTCATGGGGGTGAGGATTGGCGGTTTTGGGGGACATGGTTTTGGGATTTTTTTATTATAGGGTTTGGTGATATTTTGGAGATAATCATTTTGGGTTTTTTGGTGCTATGTATTATTTTTAGATTGTGTCTAAGGGTTTGATTTTTTTATTAGGGTTTGGTACATTTTTGGAATGAATGTTTCGGGGCATTAGGGTATAGGGTTAATAGTTTTTTGATTTAGAGGGTTTTGGGTTTCTTATGGAAGTTGGTTATCATTTTTTCTAGGGATGAGGAATTTGGATTTTTCCATATTTAGGGTTCAATATTTTTTTGGGTGGAGAGTTCATGGTATTTTTTAGAAGATGGTTTAGTGTTTTTTGGGCCTGTGAGTTTAAAATTTTTTAGGGAAATATTTTAGTAATTTTTTGGGTATTGTTTTGAGGGTTTTTTCTTCTCATAGGGCTAAGGGTAAATTGGGGTTATGGGTCTTGGGTTTTTTTTCATAGAGGGTTAAGGGGTTTTTTGCGCCAAGGGGTTAGGTGTTTTTTGGATCTAATATCATCGTATTTAGTTAGGTTGAGGTTTTATATTTTTGGGGGGGAATGTGTTTAGGTTTTTAGGGTTTATTCTTTAGGGTTTTATTGTGGCTGAAATTTAACTTCCTTTAAGGGGATAATTATTCCCTTATTTTTAGGTATATGAGATTAGGTTTATTTATAGCATATGGATTAGTGTTTTTTGTTGTATAAAGATTAGGTTTATTTTCAGGATGAGTATTTATGGATTTTTGGGGATGATGGTTTAGGGGTTTTTTATCATTAGGGTTTTATGTTTTTTGGGGCTAAGGGTTGTGAGTTTTTTGTGGTCGATGTTTTTTAGGGAATCATGGGATGAGTTTTTTTGGATTTTTTTAGGGTTTAGGGTTTTTATGTATAAGGGGTTATGTATTTAAGGTAATATTTATTAAGGTTTTTTTAGTATAGTTTTTAATGTTTTTTGGGATGTGTGTTTAGTGTTTTTTATAGGATGAGGGTTAAGAGTTTTACGATGTTATGGGTTTACGGTTTGTGTGGCTGGGGGTTTAGGGTTTTTTTTCGTGTTGAGTGTTAAGATTTCATTGGGGAGAAGGGTTTAGGAATAATTTTGGGATATGGATTATGGTTTTATTGGGTGAGGGTTTATATATTTTTTTGGTTCTAAGGTATAGGGTTTTTAGGTAAAAGGCTTTGGGGAAATTTTGTATGAGTGTTAATGGTTTTTATGGTGCTGAATGATTTTTTTGGGGTTGAGGGTTTAATGTTTTTCGGTGATGAGGGTTAGGTTTTTTGAGGATGAGGTTTTAAGGTTTTTAAGGGATTTGGGTTTAGGCATATCAATTTTCAAGGGATTAGTTTTTTTTGGGATGAGTGTTTAGGGACATTTTGAGGATGTGGGTTTTGATTTTTTGGGGCCAAGGGTTTTTGGTCTATTGGGGCCATGTATTTAGTGTTTTTAGACCCATGGAGTTATTTATTTTATCTACGAAGGGTTTATGGTTATTTTGAGCTGATTATGAGTTGTAATTGGAGGCTGAGGGGTTATGATTTTTCCTTTTAAGGTTATAGGGTTTTTTAGTGCGGAGGATTTAGGCTTTTTTGGGGCTGATGTTTTCTCATTTTTTGAATGAGGGTATAGGGTTTTTTGGGTATTAGGGTTTAATGTTTTTTAGGGCTGTGTGTTTTGTTTTTTTTGTGTCTAATGCTTCAGGGTTTTTTTGGGATGTCGGTTTATAGTTTTCTGGTACTATGTTTAGATTGTTTAGGGGATAAGGGTTTAGAATTTTCTAAGGATGAGGGTTTAGGTTTTTTCGGTAATAGTGTTTTTTGGTTTTTTTTAGTAGATAGGTTTGCTTTTTTTCTAGGATTTGGGTTATTTAGGGTGATGATTTGTGATTTTCTAGGGTTGAGTTTTTTAGGATTTTCTAATGCTGAATATTATGGGTTTATTGGGGGTGACAATTTTTATTTTTATTTTGGATGAGGGTTTAGGGAATTATGGGGTAATGGTTATATGGGGTTTTGGAATGAGGATTTATTATTTTCAGAAATCCTGACTTAGGGATTTCTGGTTCCAAGAGTATAAGGATTCTATAGTTGAAGGATTACTATTTTGTAAGGTTGAGGGTTTATGGATTTTTTTCCTGATGTTTTAGGTTTTGTTGTGGAAGAGTGTTTAGGTTTTTTTGAGGATGGTAATTTTTCATATTTTAGGTTGATATTTTTAGGGTTTCATAGGGTAGAGGGTTTTGGGTTTTATAGAGCCAAGGGTTTATATATTTTTTGGATGATGGATTTTGATTTTTTTGGGCTCTGGGTTTAGGGTTATAGGGATCGGGGGTCGAGGTGTTTTAAGGTTTGGGGTTTATGGTTTTAGGATCAAATATTTTAGGGATTTTGGGGGTAGATGTTTTAGTGTTTTTTCTGGAGATGGGGGTTTTTGTTTTTGGGGTACGATGGATTAGGGTTTTTTTGGATGGTAGTTTAGGGTTATATTGGTTTTAGGTGTGAGGGTATTTAGGGATATGAGTTTAGGTTTTTTTTGGATTTGGTTTTATAGTTTTTTAGGGATGAGGGTTTAGGATTTTTTGGGTGCCGAGGGTAATGTGTTTTTTTTTCTGGGGTTTTATATTTTTTGCGGGGTAGGGTTTTTGTTTTTTATGATAGTGGGATTAGGGGTTTTTTGTGAAATTTAATTTTTTTCATGTGGGTTTTGGGTTTTTTGCGGGGAAAAGGGTTTGCAGATTTTTTATACGGATGGTGTTTTTTTATGGATGGGTTTATACGGTTTTTCGGGAAGTGAATAAATATATTTTTGGGGGGAGGGTTTATTATTTTTTAGGGATGTGTATACAGGGGGTGGGGCTTAAGGAATAATGTTATTTAGAGTTGAGGGTCTTTGTGTTTTTTGATATGAGGGTATTCTTTTTTTGGGAGAAAAATGTATATTTTTTAGAATGGGGTGTATGATATTTGGGAAATGGTATAGGTTTAAATGGGTCTTAAGTAAAAGATTTTTTTGTGGCTAATTGTATGTGTTTTTTTGAGATAGAGGGAATGAGAGTTTCTGGGTCTCTTAGTGTGGGTTTATTGGGGGTTGAGGGTTTGTAGTCTCTCAGGAATGAGTTTTTATGGTTTACATGGGATTAGTATTCTATGGTTTGGGTGGCTTAGAGTTTAGGTTTTTTAAGATGAGGGTTCTTTGTTTTTTCATATTGTTGGTTTTGGATTTTTTTGGGATGATTTTTTAAGGGTTTTGATGATGAGGATTTAGTATTTTTCATTGCTCATGGTTTAATATTTTATGGTTTTTTGGGATATATTTTTAGTGTTTTTTATGGATAGTGTTTTGGGGTTTTCTGGTCTATGGTTTTGGATGTTATTTGGGAAGAGGGTTTTGGGTTTATGGGTTTGAGGGCTAATCTTTTAATAGGGTCGTGGTTTTAGTAATGTTAGGGGTGATGTGTTTTTGTTTTTTGGGGCTAGGATTTATGGTTTTTTTGGGATGATGGTTTATGGATTTTGGGGATATGGGTTTTGGGTTTTACGGGGTCAAGGGATTAAAGTTATTTTTGATATAGAGGGTTTAGGTTTTTTGTTTGTTTGAGGGATTAGGGTTTTTTTGGGTTAAGGGTTCATTTTTTTTGGTTATGTGGTTCTATGGTTTTTCATGGATTATGGGTTATGATTTTTGGGATTAGGGTTTTATTTTTTTGGAATTGAGGGTTATGGTTTTGGGGATGATGTTTTATGGTTTTATTGGTCTAATGGTATAGGTTATTTTAGGGATGAGGGTTTATGGTTTTATTGCGATGAGTATTTAGGGACTTATTGTGCATTGTGTTTATTTTTTTGTTGGGTCTGAGGGTTTGGGGAATTTTTTCTTCTATGGTTTTAGGTTTTTTTGGGCATGATGGTAAATGATTTTTTGTGGATGATGGTTTATGTTATTTTGGGTGCGAGTTTTTAGGGTTTTTTGGGGATGTGTGTTCAGATGATTTTTGTGAAGAAGGAATGTTGATTTTTTTTCAGAGGGAATATTGGTTTTTTTGGGATGAGGGTTTAGGGTTTTTTGGCGATTAAGGTTTAGTGATTTTTAGTTAGAGGGTTAATAGTTTTTTGGTGATGAGGTCTTATAATTTTTGGGGGATAAGGGTTTGGGGTTTTCATAGGGAGGATGTTTTAGTGTTATTGGGGGAATGTGGATTGTAATTTTTTTTGGTCTGAGGGTTTTGTTTTTCATTGGGATAAGGGTATCATGTTTTTTAGTGTTCTCAGTTTAGCTACTTTTAGGCATGAGGTTATGGTGTTTTTAGATCCCCATGAATTATTGTTTTTTTGGGAATGATGGTTAAATCGTTTTTGGGGATGAGGTTTAATCATTTTTTAGATGACGGTCTATGTTTTTTTGGGACTAAGGGATATGGGCTTTTAATTTTGCGGTATTGAGTATTTTGGGGGCTGATTTTTTATTTTTTCGGGTTATGAGGTTTTTTATTTTTGGTGTTGTGGGTTAAGGATTTTTTGTGGTTGAGAGATAAGAGTATAGGGATGTGAGGGGTCGGGTTTTTTAGGGCTGATAGTTAACACTTTTTTGGGTTTAGTGTTGAGGGTTGTTTGGGGATAAGGGCTCAGGATTTTTTAGGTATGAGTTGATGGTTTATCTGTGGATAGAAGTTGGGGGGTTTTAGTTATTATGGTTTATGGTATTGTTGGGGTGAGGTTAGATATTTTTTGGGGGATAGGTTTGGGGAAATTTTGGGGCTGAGGATTAGTTTTTTATGGATTATGGATTATTGTTGTTTTTTGTTTCAGGGTTTAGGGAATTGCGAATGAGGTTTTAGGGGACATTTTATGATGATTTATGGTTTTGGGGGGGATTCATGAATATTTATTTTTCAGGATGAGGGTTTTTTGTATTTTCTAGCTGATAGTCCATGGTTTTTTTGTGGATGAGGGTTTAGGATGTCTTGTTGTTGTCGGTTTATCATTTCATATTGTTAATGGTTTAGTGGTGTTGGGGATGAGTTTCAAGAGTTATTTAGGGATGGTTGTCTGAGTTTTGGGGGAGGGTGAGGGGATATTGTTTTTTGGGTAGGAGGATTTTTGTTTTTCTAGGGATCTATGTATAGGGTTTTGTAGGTCTACGGGTATATGGTTTTTTTGAGATGAGGGTTCATTGTTTTTTGGCCTAAGTGTTTTGGGGTTTTTGGGTAGTAGGGTTCTGGTTTTCTTGGGGTAGGTGGTTTAGGGTTTTTGGAGATGAGGGATTATGATTTATTAGGAGTTGAGGATTTAGGGATTTCTAGGTTTATGGATTTAGGTTTTATGGATAATGAGGAATTATGTCCTTTTGTGTATGGTCGTTTGTTATTTTTTATGGTTTTATGGTCATTTGGTGGTTAGGGTTTCAGATTTTTTGGGGATGATGGTTTATGGTCTTTTGGGAATGAGGTTTTAGGGTGTTTAGAGGATGAGGGTTTAGTGTGCTTTGGGGTTGTGGGATTAGTGTTTTTTGGGGTTGAGGTTTTACTATTTTGGAGGATGATGGTATAATTTGTTTGGGGATTATGGATTAGGGTTTTATGGGTTAACTGTATGAGGTTTTTTAGGGTCGGGATTTTAGGGATATTTTTGAGAGAAATGATTATGTACTTTTGGTGCACGAGGTATATAAACTTTTTTGGATGAGGGTTTCAGTTTTTTCAAGGTCAGAATGTTACCATTTTATTATAGCATAGTGGTTAAGATTTTTCACACAGGGTTTATTATTTTTTGGGGTTTAGGTTTTATGATATTTTAGGGATGAGGATTTAGGGGTTTTTTGGTTATGTGGGTTGATAGTTTTTTGTTATGATGGTTAGGTAATTTTTTTCAAGGATGCTGGTTTTTTGGATGAGTTCTATGTGGTTTTTGGGATACCATTTGACTGTTTTATTGGATGAGGTTTTATTTTTTTTTGAACTATTGGTTGATGAATTTTAGGGTTGAGGGTTTATCATTTTTAGGGGATAAGTGTAACACCCGAGATTTTATGAGAAATATTTTGTTTTTATGTTATATAAATCATCAAAGGAATATTTCACTGCACACAACACTAGCTTGTCTTTCTTTACACTCAACCGCGGCGTTCCTCGATAGCTTGTGTCATACACAATACCGAGTTTCATTAAACAACGATATGCTATTAAAATATTATTAAAACTAGCCGTTATGAATAGTAATAACCACATTTTAAACTTTTGTAAATTTCATCTTTCAAAATTGACTTCATTTTTGGATTCAGAATATCAAAATTATCCGAGGGTGAAATTTTGGTATTTTTCTGAAAACTTTCAATTTTTGAGGAATAGTGAAAACACTGGGTTACTATTTAAAAACTGACTTTTTATTTAAATAATTTTTTATTTTATTTAAATTTATTTTAGGTCAAAATTGATACATAATACATATATAAGTTCAATGCAATTCATTAGAGTCATTTTATAATAATTTTAGATATATAAAAATTTTATTGAACTTTTCACCGTCTTTTACCCAACTCCTAGAAGAATTTGCAAATTTACATAAAAATTAATTTTACAGCTTCTGTGAGTGGAATTTCCAAAATCCAAGAGACACAGTGAATATCAAGGACTAAAATTTGGTTCAATGAGATGAAAATAATTTTTTGTGAATAGTAACTTTTTACTTTTTTTAACACGGTTAAACGTAAATAGAGAAATTAAGGGTAAAAATGTTATTATTATTACCCTAACACATGTACTAATTCTATTTTATAAGTTTAATTCCACCAAAAAAAACCTTAGGAATAAAATATGACCGTTTAGGCCCACATGGATTAGATTAGGACATTTATTATTAATTTATTTAAATAAGGGTCAAAATAGTTAAAATCAATGATTAATAAGTAAATCATTTTTAAATAATGGTTTACATAAGATAAATTCTACTATAAATATTAATTAGAAAGCTAAAACTATTTCATACATAATGGTATTTTATTTATAATTTTTAGACATAACATAATGTAATTTATTAATGACACAATGATGATGCAGTAATAATCGTTTTAATGAAATATTGACATAATTGATGTATAAGTACCCAAATAAATGTAATTTGAGACTTTTTATTAATTAAAACAATTTTATAGGTTAATATTACATATTAGTACTGATTTAATACAATTTTTCGAACTAATCTTTCTGTTATGATTTTCACAAAAATCAATTACTAAATAGTGACAAAATTAACATAAAATAGTTTTTAAAACAAATATTATATTATTAATTGTTATTTTATTCCTAAAAATCTAAGGTTTGGCAAAATTACTTAGATAATGTTATATATATTAATAATAATAATCTTGTGGTTATTTTGGCTTGTTATAGTATGTTTATTAACCATATAGTGTAAGAAAACAAGAATACACGGTCAAAGTAAAATTATTTAACTTAATGTTAAATCTAAATGACAAGGTTAAAATAGATACCTAAACTTGTCTAAATTCAATTTAATGAGAGTATTTCGACCCATACCTACCTTATATTTGAAATAAATCAATTTGGAGCTATTAAAAACCGAATATGACTTTATAATAAAATAATATTTTTAGTTCTTCCAAAGGTGCCCCTCTCCTCCCTTATAAAAGGGCACCTCCTCCCTCTCCTCCTCACAGCACATTTAGCCTTTAATCTCGGCCAAACCATGCCATATTATCTTATCCACTTCTCTAGAAACATCCTAGAGGTCCTGGTCTTCTTCAAAGACTAATTTTAGTGCCCTAAGAGGAGGTCTCAAAGAGGCGCTTCAAAGAAGAGGTAATGTCCATTACCGATTCTTTCAACTTTATTTCTTCTTCCACTTCTTCTTCTTCAGTTGTTTAATTATGAAGTAATAAAATCAGAATCACTCATATAATGATATGTTATTATATGTATGAAACAGCCCAATTTCAACATCTATACATCCTACAGAAAATGAAATCACCGCGCGCGCGTACGTACGGAATATCGTCTCCACGCCGTGGTGTAATCAATTTTCCACCACCACCTTACTTGGATGGGTATAATGGTGAAAATAAATAACTATATATGATTATTGTAAAGTGTTATTGATTCTGAAATTGTATACATACACTCCAATAAAATTCCATGATCATGGGAATGATATCATCGCTCGTACGTATGTACGGAATACTGTCTCCATGATGTGATGCGACTCGTTCTACATGATCTTCATTGCATAAAGATTATATAAATGAATTTAATGAATAAATATGATATATATTACACTAATACCATTATGTAAATTAGGTATCTATAACCTAAAGAGAAGAATAAGAATTTATTCGACAAAACATGCATAAGAACAAAAAGTAATAAACACCCAAATAACAAGTAGCAATGAAATATTACTAAGAAGAAGCTATGAATATGACCATATATGATATCATAACAACGAGTATGATTCTGGAATAATTCAATGACATTATTTAAATCATTATATAGGAGGTTCGGACACTTACGAAGCATATCGGACCTAAGGTAAGGAAAATATCATAATCTCATTTTTATCTGAGATTGTTTATACATTGGTGTTTACTGGGGTGTATTTTATCATCCACATCCATGTTTCCTAAATATGTAATATTATTTCCATCAAACTACAATTTTTTAAATCCAATTTTACCCTTTGGTGAGTTTTTAGTAAAGGATATGAAAGGAATCTTTTGTCGTTTTTCGTTCGAGGTATTTTTTGACTTTTCTGACAAAAGTACAAGAAGAATGTTTTTTTATCATATACGACATGAATGGTTTTTTAAACATTATTTCCAAGAAGCTTCCTTTACAAGTTTTCAAGTTTATTTTTAATCATCTTCTTTTAGTTTAAAATTGTATGACATGTTACGAAAGGAAAATGTTTTTGAAGTACAAAGGATATTTTCCTCAAGAATGGTGTTCAAGTGTTTTATCAAAATTATTTTCCATCTAAGATAATATAGGGTTTTATTTATATCTTAATTATTACATTGATTTGATTATGTTGTGATGGAATTATTTTTATGAATTCCTTTATCTTATATGAATTATTTTATGATGTCATGATGTTTAAGAATCCCAATTTTGTTACATGGGTTATGCAGTGATGTATGATTTATGATTTTGTGGAACACATAATAATGGTATGATTATGAGATGTTTGGGACCTATATCTCCCTCCAATTCATTGGGTAAAGATTTATATCTCATGAGATAGACATGGCTGGAATGACAGGTTAATCCGGTTCAGTGAAACAGGACTAAAACGGGGAGTGAACTCAGTTCAGAAATGGACTTTGTCCGCTAAGATAGTCTTGGCTATGAGTCTTGACTACAAAAAGATGATTCTCTATTATTATGTGTGTATGGCACAATGATTCATGGTTTAAGTTATGATTATTGGGATTACATTTCACTACTATGATTTATCACATGTTATGAAATTATGATCTCTTTTTCAGGTTAAGATTTCCAAAATGTTATTTTCTTATGAATATGATGTGATTGATATTACCTTTGAATACCCTTACTGAGCATTTGAGCTCACCCTTTTGTATGTTTTCATTCCCCAGGCCAGGAAGATGGTTATTATGTAGGATATTCCAAAAAGGGACTCTAGATATGATGAAATAAATGGGAGACAGTGTAGATACTTTATGAACCAGTTGTTTATGTTTCCCAGTTTCCAAAGACACTCTACCTATACGGTCCTTTCATGGTTTTGTTATATGTTGTAATAAGTGCACTTCAATTCTGATGTAATAACAATGTATGTAATGTATGGGTCATTATTGTTGTTATCAGAGGAACGTTATAGTCATCCTTTGGAAACTAGTATGTGAATCCTTAGTAAGAAACCTAAGGATATGTCTAAGCATACAACACAATCATAGTGTTTTAGAAATGACCATGAACAATGTATGATAAGACCTTAAGTGTAAAATTTTATTCTTGATTATGTGGTTTTCCTATTGTAATTATTGTTTCTCACACTATTCTTCTTGGTTTTAGTCATTTGATGGGACCTGAAGGGACCGTGTTAATGCGGAATGCGATGGGAAATGAAATGATTTTCCCCCCGAGCAACCAAACGTTATGGGAGCTGGAATGAAAAATCTTGTAGACATGCTCACACAACTTTCTCAAGATATGAATCATGCAGGACTTCCAAACGAGAAAAAGAAAGAGAAATATTCTGTTTAATCCTTCATGAGGCAGCGTCCACCTTCATTCAGCGGGTCTTCTGATCCATTAGTGGCTGAACAATGTATTAGTACCACTAAAAATATATCTTCAGTTCTTTAAAGTTCTGAACATGATAAAGTCTTCTTAGTAGTGTATCGTTTGGAAGGTGATGCTGATCAATGGTGGAATCTTATTAAGAATATGAGGCAAAGGGATGAAATTGAGTCCATGGAATGGGACGAGTTCAAGAACATATTTATCAATAAGCACATCCCTCGTATTCTTCGAACAAAGATAGAGAAGAAGTTTCATGAACTGAAGAAAAAGGATGATTAATCTGTTGGTACCTATGAAGAAAATTTTACAAGACTTGCAAGGTACGCTTCCAGAATTATTATCCAACCTCAAAGTATGATCGATCGATTCTTTAGTGGATTAAAACCAAGTCTTTGAAGGGAGTTAGCCAAAAGGGACTTCAATAGCTATGAGGAAATCGTTCGATGTGCTCTCAAAGTTGAGATGGAGATTGGAGTAACCCATTAGTCATATGGGGTTGATAAGAAGAAGAAAATGGAATTCAAAGGAAAATATAAAGAGCACACTAAAAAGAAGATGAGTTTTCCCTTATGCTCAATGTGTGGAAAGAAACATGTTGGAAATTGTTTTAAGGGGACATGAAAATGTTATAAGTGTGGAAAAGAAGGTTATCGGGCGATTGAATGTCAAAATAATGGGAAGAAAATTTCTAATGATGAAAACAAAGGAAGGGATACACAGAATGAACCTACTACACTTCAACGTTTCAAGTGAAAGGAAATGGGGGCATTATGCCAATAAATTCCAAAATCCAAGGGTTGATGATGATGATCGATGTCAACAAACTCATAAGGCTAAAGACAAAGGAAAGTCACATGGAATTACTATCGGCGATGTGGAGTATGACAACGAAGTGGTGAGAGGTACACTTACCATCCACTCTAAAGTAGAAAATAATTTATTTGATTCTGGATCCACCCACTCTTTTATTTCTGATGAATTTTCTAAGGTTATCACCATATTACCTCATCAATTAGATGTTGAGTTAGCTGTGACAACTCCTAATGGAACAACAGTCACATCAAAAGATTATAATTCTTCTCCGATTGAAGTTTGTGGGAAAGTGCTTCCTAAAAATATTGTGATCCTTCCTATAGTGGAATTTTATGTGATTCTTGGCATGGATTAGATTTCTTTATATGGAGCTCATATCAATTTCCAAAGAAGGGAAGTCACATTTCATATTCCAGATCAATCTATGATCGTCTATCGATGCAAGGATAAACATAAACTTCCAGTGGAAATTTCTTCCATATTATGGGTCTTGATTCCACTAAATCAAGGTTATTTATCTGAAATGGTTGGTGAAAAACTGACGATTAAGAATATGCCCATTGTACAGGAGTTTTATGATGTCTTTCTGGAGGAATTTCTAGGTCTTCCACCAAATCGTGAAGTTGAGTTATCAATAGAACTCGTACAGGGTGCTTTGACTATTTCAAAGACACCTTATAGAATTACCCCAATTGAGTAGTTGGAATTGAAGAAGAAACTCCAAGAGAATCTTGATAAAGGATTCATACACCATAGTGCGTCACCATGGGGAGCATCTATTCTGTTTGTTAAGAAGAATGATGGATCAATGGGACTCTTCATTTATTATCGAGAACTTAACAAGATCACTATCAAGAACAAATATCTTCTCCCATGAATTGATGACTTATTTGACCAAATATGCGGAGCTCAATACTTTTCCAAGATTGATCTTCATTTAGGGTATCATGAATTAAGGGTCAAAAGGGAGGATATACCAAAGACGGCTTTCTGAACAAGGTATGGATACTATGAATTTATAGTGATGTCATTTGGTCTTACTAATTCCCCTGCTATCTTCATGGATCTGATGAATAGAGTATTTAGAGACTATCTGGATCAGTTTGTGGTAGTCTTTATTGATGATATTCTTTTCTATTCAAAGCGCAAGGAAGAACATGAAGATCACTTGGGAATTATATTGAAGACCCTGAGAAAGGAGAAGCTTTATTCCAAATTTACCAAGTGTGAATTTTGGCTTAAAAAAGTTGCATTTTTGGGTCACATAATCTCAAAAGAGTGGATATTTTTGGATCCAGCAAAAATAGAGGTTATCGAATGATGGTCGAGACCAACAACAGTAACCGAGATCCGATGTTTTCTTGGTTTGGCTGGATATTATCGACGTTTTGTGAAATAGTTTTCACGATTATCTAATCCACTAACCAAGTTGAATTGGAAAGGAGTTGAGTTTGTTTGGATAGAGGAATGTGAAGAGAATTTCAGGGAGTTGAAAAGAAGGTTATCCAGTGAACCTGTGCTCACACTTCCTTATAGTGGAGAAAGGTTTGTGATCTTCAGTGATGCATGCAAGAAGGGATTGGGGTGTGTTCTTATGAAAAATGATATGGTGATAGCTTATGCCTCACGACAGTTGAAAATCCTTGAGAAAAATTACCCAACTCATGATTTGGTGTTAGCTGTGGTAATCTTTGCATTAAAGATTTGGAAGCATTATCTTTATGGAGAAAGGTGTGATATTTATACTGATCATAAAAGTTTAAAGTATATTTTCACACAAAATGAGCTGAATATGCACAGAAGAAGATGGTTGGAGCTGATTAAGGATTATGACTGCTCAATTCATTACCACCCTGGGAAAGCAAACAAGGTGGAAGATGTATTATGTCGAAAAGACCATGCTAGCTTATCCATGATGAGGATCACAAAATATCCAATATTTATGGATTTACAAAGGATAGATCTTGAAATTATAATGGAAGGGAAAAATTGTATCTTTCTCAATTGAATGTTCAACCATCTATAAATGTGAAGATTAAATAGGCACAGAAAGAAGATGTAGAGTTACAAAAGAAGATGAGAAATGTTCCTGAATTCAATATTGATTGTGATGGGATAATTAAGTTTAGGAATCGGGTTTGTGTTCCTCCCATCCCAGAATTAAAGAAGGAGCTACTGGATGAGGCTCATAGTTCTTCATTATCTATTCATCCTGGAAGCACGAAGATGTATAGGGACCTGAAAGAGTAATTCAGGTGGGATGGCATGAAAAAAGATGTTGTTGAATATGTCTCTCAATACTTGGTTTGTCAACAAGTTAAAGCTAAGAGACAGAAGTCTACGGGGATGTTACAACCATTACCCATACCTGAATGGAAATGGGAAAACATCACTATGGACTTTGTCACTGGACTTCCTAAAATATCCAAAGGCAATAATTCTATCTGGTTCATAGTTGATCGTCTTACAAAGTCTGCACACTTCATTGCTATTAGAGAATATTTCTCTCTAGATCAGCTTGCCAGGATATATGTAAAGGAAGTGGTAAGATTGCATGGAGTACCACTTTCTATTATATCTAATCAGGATCTGAGGTTTACCTCGAAGTTTTGGAAAAGTCTTCAGTATACACTAGATAAAGAGTTGAGTTTCAGCACTGCTTATCATCCTCAAACAGATGGTCAATCTGAGAGGACAATTCAAACTATATAAGATATTATGAGAGCTTGCTCTATGGATTTGAAAGGTGGTTGGGATCAACACCTACCTTTGGTGGAATTTTCATATAATAATATCTTTCACTCTAGTATTCAGAAGGCTCTTTATGAAGATCTCTATGGAAAGAAATGCAGGACTTCAACTTGGTGGGATGAAGTTGGGGAAAGAAAGCTATTAGGACTTGATCTTGTTGATGAGATGGAAGAAAAGGCCAGATTTATTCAACAACACATAAGAGTAGCTCAGAGTCGACAAAAACGTTATGCTGACATCCAATGAAAAGACCTAGAGTTTGAAGTGGGTGATAAATTGTTCTTACGAATATCTCCTTGGAAGAGAGTAATGAGATTTGGAAAGAAGGTACAGATGATCCCTAGGTATATCGGTCCTTTCGAAATACTGGATCGTGTTGGGAAGGTAGCTTACTGATTGGTGCTTCCACCAAATCTCTCCCAAGTTCACGATGTGTTCCATGTATCAATCCTGAGAAAGTACATACCTGATCCTTCACATGTACACAGCTCAGAAGTTGTACCACTGGAACAAGATCTTTCTTATGAAGAACAGCCTATAGAGATTCTGTATTGTAGCGAAAAAGACATACGGAACAAGACCACTCTTTTGGTGAATGTTTTATGGAGGAACCACCAATTAGAAGAAGCTACATAGGAGCTTGGGGATATTATGAGGGAAAGGTATCCTCATCTGTTTGTTACAAAGTGACGAATTTCGAGGGCGAAATTCATTTTAAGGCGGGTAGAATGTAACACCCGAGACTTTTATGAGAAATATTTTGTTTTTATGTTATATAAATCATAAAAGGAATCTTTCACTACACACAACACTATCTTGGATTTCTTTACACGCAACCTCAGCCTTCCTCGATAGCTTGCGTCATACACAATACCGAGTTTCAGTAAACAACGACATGCTATTAAAATATTATTAAAACTAGCTGTAATGAATAGAAATAACCATTTTTTGAAATTTTTTAAATATCAAATTTCAAAATGGACTTCATTTTTGGATTCTGAATATCGAAATTAGCTTAGGATGAAAGTTTGGTATTTTTCTGAAAACATTCAATTTTTGATGAATAGTGAAAACACTGGGTTACTATTTAAAAACCGACATTATATTTAAATAATTATTTATTTTATTTAAATTAATTTTAGGTCAAAATTGATACATAATACTTATATAAGTTCAATGCAATTCATTGGAGTCATTTTATAATAATTTTAGATATATAAAAATTGTATTGAACGTTTCACCGTCTTTTACCCACCTTCTAGGAGAATTTGAAAAATTACATAAAACATAATTTTACCATTTCTGTGAGTAGAATTTAGAAAATCCAAGAGACATGGTAAATATCAAGGACTAAAATGTGGTTCAATGAGATGAAAATAATTTTCGGTGAATAGTAACTTTTTACTTTTTTTACCATGGTTAAAAGTAAGTAGGGATATTAAGGGTAAAAATGTTATTATTATTACCCTAAAAAATTTCATAATTCTATTGGATAAGTGTAATTCGACCTAAAACAACCTTAGGAATAAAATATGACCATTTAGGCCAACATGGATTAGATTAGGACATTTATTATTAATTTATTTAAAGAACGGTTAAAATAGTTAAAATCAATGTTTAATAAGTAAATCATTTTTAATATATGGTTATACATAAGATAAATTCGAATATAAATATTTAATAGAAATATAAAACGATTTCCCACATAATGGTATTTTATTTATAATTTTTAGACATTAAATAATTTAATTTATGTATCACAGAATGATGATGCAGTAATTATCTTATTAATGAAATATTGACATAATTGAAGTATAAATACCCAAATAAATGTAATTTGAGACTTTTTATTAATTCCAATAATTTTCTAGGTTAATATTACTTATTATTAATGATTTAATTATCTTTTTTCTAACTAATATTTCTGTTAATATTTTCACAAAAATCAATTACCAAATAGTTTCAAAATTGATATAAAATAGTTTTTAAAACAAATATTATATTATTAATTGTTATATTATTCTTAAAAATCTATGGTTCTACCTAATGACTTAGATAAGGTTATATATATTAATAATAAACAACTTGGGGTTCGTTTGGCTTGATATGGTATGTTTATTAACCATATAGTGTAAGAAAACCAGAAGACACGTTAAAAGTAAAATTATTTAACTTAAAGTTAAATCTAAATGATAAGGTTAAAATAGATAACTAAAATTTTCTAAACTCTATTTTATGAGAGTATTTAGACCCACCCCAACCTTAGATTCTGAATAAATCAATTTTGAGCTATTAAAAACCGAATATTACTTTATAATAAAATAATATTATTAGTTTTTTCAAAGGTGCCCCTCTCCTCCCTTATAAAAGGGGACCTCCTACCTCTCTTCCTCACAGCACTTTGAGCCTTCAGGATTAGAAAACCCCTGCCCAATTATCTTCTACACTTCCCTAGAAACGTCCTAGAGGTCCTGGTCTTCTTCAAAGACCAATTTTATTTCCTTAAGAGGAGGTCTCAAAGAGGCGCTTCAAAGAAGAGGTAATTTCCGTTACAGATTCTTTCAACATTATTTCTTCTTCCACTTCTTCTTCTATAGTTGTTTCATTATGAAGTAATAACATCAGTATCACTCATATAATGATATGTTATTATAAGTACGAAACAACCCTATTTCACCGTCTTTCCATCCTAAGGAAAATGAAATCACCGCGTGTGCGTACGTACGGAATACCGTCTCCACGCTGTGGTGTAATCTATTTTCCACCACCACATTACTTTATGGGTATAATGGTGCATGTAAATAACTATATATGATTATTGTAATGTGTTATTGATTCTGAAATAGTATACATACACTCCAATGCAATTCCATGATCATGGGAACGATGTCATCGCTCGTGCGTACGTACGGAATACCGTCTCCATGATGTGATGAGACTTTTTATACATGATCTTCATTTCATACTGATTATATAATTTAATTTAATGAATAAATATGATATATAGTACAATAATAACTTTCTTTAAATGAGGTATCTATAACCTAAAGAGAATAATAATAATTTATTCGACAAAACATGCATAAGAACAAAAAGTAATAAACACCCGAATAACAAATATCAATGAAATATTACTAATAAAAAGCTAAGAATATGACCATATATGATATCATAACAATGATTATGATTCTAGAATAAGTCAATGACATTATTTAAATTAATATATAGGAGGTTCAGACACTTACGAAGCGAATCGGACCTAAGGTAAGGGAAAATAACACAATCTCTTTTTTATCCGAGATTGTTTATACTTTAGTATTTACTGGGGTCTATTTTATCATCCACATCCATGTTTCCTCAATATGTAATATTATTTCCATCCACATACAATTTTTTAAATCCAATTTTACCCTTTGATGAATTTTTAGTAAAAGATATGAAAGGAATCTTTTGTTGTTTTTCGTACGAGGTACTTTTTGACTTTTCTGACAAAAGTACGATAAGAATGTTTTTTTAACTTATACGGCATGAATGGATATTTAAAACATTATTTCCAAGAATATTCATTTACAGGTTTTCATGTTTATTTTTAATAAACTTCTTTTAGTTTAAAATTGTATGACATGCTAAGAAAGGAAAATGTTTTTGAAGTAGAAAACATATTTTTCCTCAATAATGGAGTTCAAGTGTTTTATCAAAATTATTTTCAATCTAAGATAATATAGGGTTATATTTATATCCCTATTATTACATCGATTTTATTATGCTGTGATGGAATTATTTTTATGAATTCCTTTATCTTATATGAATTGTTTTATGATGTCATGATGTTTAAGAATCCCATTTTTATTACATGGGTTATGCAATGATGTATGATTTATGATTTTGTGGCACACATAAGAATGATATCATTATGAGATCAGTGGGACCTATATCTCCCTCCAATGCATTGGGTAATGATTTATATCTCATGAGATTGACATGGCTAGAACAGAAGGTTAATCCGGTTCAGTGAAACAGGACTGAAACGAGGAGTGAACTCGGTTCAGAAATGGACTTTGTCCACTAAGATAGTCTTGGATATGTGTCTTGACTACTAATAAATGATTCTCAATGATTATTTGTGTATGCCACAAAGTTTCATGTTTTATGTTATGAATATTGGGATTGAATTTCAATACTATGATTTATCCCATGTTATGAAATTATGATCTCTTTTGCAGGTTATGATTTCCAAAATGTTATGTTCTTATGAATATGACGTGATTGATATTTCTTTTTTTACCCTTACTGAGCATTTGAGATCACCTTTTTTATGTTTTCTTTCCCCAGGCCAGGAAGAAGGTCATTAAGTAGGATATGCCAAAAGGGACTCTAGATATGAAGAAATAAATGACAGACAATGTAGATGCTTTATAAACCAGTTTTTTATGTTTCCCAGTTTCTAAAGACACTATACCTATATGGTCATTTCATGGTTTTGTTATATGTTGTAATAATTACGCTTCAATTCCGAAGTAATAATAATGTATGTAAATTATGGGTCATTATTATAAGGGTTGATCGTTTTTTTGGCCTTGATTGTTGATGATTTTTTTGGGCTGAGGTATATTGGTTTTTTTGGGGTTGAGGATTTAACGGTTTTTTGGTGATGACGGAAATGAGTTTTTTAGGGATAAGGGTTGTGGAGTTTTGGGTCTGATGGATTTTTGTTTTTTTGAGGTTGAGGGTTTACATCTCATGAAAGATTATGTTTTTTTGGGATGAGGTTATAGTATTTTTGGGATAGAGGGTTTAGGTATTTCTAGATATAAGTTATAGGTTTTTTTGGATACGGTTTTATTGGTATTTTGGGGATGAGGGATTACTATTTTTTGGTGTTGATACTTTAGGGTTTTTTTGGGGATGACAGTTTTTCAGTTTTGTTTATAGTGGTTTTTGGGTTTTTTGGTGATGAGGTTTTATATTTTTTTTGAGGATGATTGTTTATTGTTTTTTTGTGTTATGTGTTTAGGGGTTTTTTACGGTAGATTTTTTAGGGATTTTGGAGGATGGTGGTTTAGGGTGTGTTCTGGATTTTGGTTTATTGAAATTCGGGGGTAGAATTTCTAGGTTTTATTGGGATATGGTTTTATGGTTTTTTTAATAGTGTATAGGTTTTTTGGGGATGAGGTATGAGGGTTTTTTTCGACTAAGGGTTGATATTTTTTTATAATGACGACATATGGTTTTTTGGGGGTGATTGTTGAGGTTTTTTGGGGCTATGGGATGAGCGATATTTTTGGGGTAGGGGTTTATGAGTTTCTTTGGAAGACGATTAAATGTTTTTTGGGTAAGAGGGTTTATGGTTATTTGTTTCATGGGTATAGTGTTTTTGGGTGATGAGGGTTCATGGTGTTGGGGATGATTGTTAAGGGGGTTTTTGGGATGATTGTTTATGATTTTATGGCATTGTGTGTTTAGAGTTTTTATGGGAAAAGGGTTCATGGTTTCTTAGGGATAAATATTGATTGTTTCTTGGGGATGATTGATGGTGGTTTTTTTGTGGATTATCATTTCGGGGTTTCCTTGATGTGGGTTCCCGCTTTTTGGGTGATAAGTGTTTAGGGGTTTTTGGGATGAGTGTTTAGAAGTTTTTAGTGATGGGGGATCATGGTTTTTGGGGGAACGAGTTCGTTGGTTTTTAGTGTTTTTTGTAGATGGGTTTTTAGAGATGTGGGTTCGGTGTTTTTTGGGGATGAGATCATGGTTTTTTAGGACAAGGGATGAGGTTTCTTGAGGTATATGTGTTGATGGTTTTAGGGGATAACGGTTCAGGGATTTTGGGGGATGAGGGTTATGAACAGTTTGGGCTGGGGTGTTTAGTGTTTCTTGGGGTTGAGGGTCATGTAATTTTGGGTCTCAATGATCATAGTTTTTTTTGATGAGTGTTTATGGTTTCCGATCATGAGGATTCAGGGTTTTTTTGGGATATGGTTTTTTTTATATTGGAAGTGATGGTTCAAGGTTTTTTAGTCTAGAGGGATTATGGTTTATTAGGGATAATATTTTAGGGGTTTTGGTTGCATTGGGTTTTTGGTATTTTTTTCATTTAGTGTTTAAGGCTTTTTAGGATGGCGGTTTAGGGGTTTTTAGTGACGAGGGTGTAGGGTTTCTGGGCCACTAACATAAGTGTTCTTTTGGAATGAGGGTATAAATTTTTTGGGGGATGAGGATTTAGTGTTCCCATGTAGCAGAGGGATCTGTGTTTTTTGTGGTTAATCTATTAAATTTTTTTGGGGGGTAGAGGGTTTAGGGTATTAGGGATGAGTGTTTTTTTGGATATAGTTTTTTGGGTTGTTTGGGGATGCAATATTAGATTTTTTTGGCTAATGTTAGAGTGTTTTCAAGGGACGATGGTTGAGGGGGTTTTTTTTTTGTGCTCATGGATTATGTTTTTTGGGGATGAGGTTATACATTTTTGGGGATGTGTGTTTTGGGTTTTTTTGGTGAGTGGTTTTAGTTGGTATTTGGGAGTATGTTTTACGGTTTCTATGGATTATTTTTTAGTGTTTTTTGAGGGTTGGGGTTTTTGAGGTTTTTGGGGCTCAGGGATAGTTTTTTTTGGATATGCCGGTATTGGATCTTTTGGGGAAGAGGGATGCGTATTTTTTGTGATGAGGGTTTATGTTTTTTTGGCTCTAAGGGGTTGGACATTTTTATCCCATAGTGGTCATAGTTATTTTATTTTCACTGTTAAGGGGTTTTTATATTATGGTTTCTGTGATTTTTTGGGTTTGATGATTTAGGGTTTTTTTGGGTATGGGTTTAAGGATTTTTGGAGTTGTGGGTTTTGTGTTTGTCGGAGTGTGGGATGATGGATTTTTGGTTGTCTGGGTTTAGGGTTTTTTAGGAAGATAGTTGATGGTTTTTTAGGGTTGAGGGTTTTGGGGGGATTGGTGTTTAGGTTTTTTTGTGGTTAGGGTTGTAATGATTTTAGGTGCGTAGGGTTTATGATTTTTTGGGAATAAGGGTTTAGTGTATTTTAGGTCATAGGGTTTTTGGTATTTTTGGTATGAGGTTTTGGTTTTTTTTAGAGATTTTGGTTTAATGTTTTTTTTGGGAAATATTGTTGATAGTATCATGGGTTATGGGATGATGTTATTTTATGGATGAGGGTTTATAGTTTTTTGGGGATGAAGGATAATTATTTTTTGTGGAAGATGGTTATGGGTTTATTTGGGAATAGATTTTAGTGTGTTTTGGGGATATGTGTTGAGGATTTTAATTGCCCATGTGTTGAGGGTTTTCTATGGCTGAGGGTCGATGGTTTTTTTGGGATGAGGTTTTAGGATTTTTTTGGGGATGGATGATTAATTTTTTGGGATCATGGTTTTGGGGTTTTTGAGGCTTATGTTTGAGGATCTTTTGGGGATGGCACGTTAAGGATTTTAAGGGATAATCACTGATTTGTTTGAGGTTAAGGGTTGTGGGGTATTCTAGGCTGAGGTTTTAATGTTATATTGAGGTGAGTGTTTATGATTTTGTGGGGATGTTTCTTTTGTTTTTTAGGGACGAGTGTTGAGGGTTATTTTTTGTGGTGGATAGTGTAGGGGGTTGGAGATTGTGGGTTAATGTTTAATTCAGGCATGGTTTTTAGGGTTTCATGGGGATACGAGTTGATGTTTTATTTGGGATATGGGTTTAGATTTTTTAGGGATAATAGTTTTTGTTATTTTGAGGTTGACGATTGAGGGGTTTTTGTGGATTATGATTAAGGGTTTGATGTGGGTGTTGGTTAATGATTTTTTGGCATAAGGTTTGATATTTTTTTGGGATGACAGTATAGGATATTTCACATATTATTTTTTATTGTTTTGTGGGTATAACTTTTTAGGGGTTTTTAGGTGACAGGATCAAGGGTTTAATAGTGTCTGTGAATGTAGGTTTTTCATGGTTGAGGGTTTATGTGTTTTCATGATGAGTTTTTAGTGGATTTGGGGTTGTGTTTTTAGGGTTTTGGGGGGGTTAGGGTTGTTCCTTTTTAGTTCTATGGTTTTACGGTTCGTAGCATTAAAATTTTAGGGGGTTGAGGGATTAGGGTTTTTTATAGATAATGGTATTTAATTTTAGGTGGATTTGAGTTTTTGGGTTTTTTTTATTGAGGGTATGGTTTTCTAGGGAAGATGGTGGGCAGTTTTTTTGTATAAGGGTTATGTTTTTTTAGGGATGAGGGTTGAGTTTTTTTTGAATGAAGTTGTAGGTTTTTTTGGGGATTATAATTGAGTATTTTTTGGTCCTATGGGTTTTGGCTACTTCAGGTTGAGGGTTGAGTATTTTTTGTAGAAGTGTGTTTTGGGTTTTTGGTGGATAAATATTTTTAGGATTTATGGTGAATGATTGATGGGTTATTAGTGTTGAGAGTTGAGGGTTTTTTATGTATGAATTTTTAGGGTTTTTTGGGGAAGTTGGTTGAGGGTTTCATGGGGAAGAGGACAATGTGTTTTTTGGGGATGAGGATTTTTTTCAAGTGATGATGGTTGTGGGGTTTTCTGGATCTGGGATTATGATGTGTTGGGATGAGGGTTTTGGGGTTTTTTGGACTGAGTGTTTAAGGTTATTTTGGGGTTGGTTGTTTTGGGATATTAGATTTGATGGTTGAGGTTATTTTGGGGATTAGGTTTGAAGGTATTTTCGGTGTGAGGGTGAGGTTATTTAGGTAATGAGGGTTTAGGGTTTTTTGGGGATGTGGGTTGATAATTTTTTGGGGTTGATGGTTTAGTGAATTTGGGTGATGAAAGTTTATAGTTATTTCATAATGAGGGATTACATTTTATTGGGAAATGGTTTAAGGGATTTTTTGTTGATGGTTTATGGTTACTTAATGATAAGGTTGTAGGTTTCTTTGGAGATTTGGGAGTAGGGTTATTTGGTGATGAGGGTTGAGGGTCTATCAAGGATTAGTTGTTAAAGTAATTTTGTTGATAGGGCTTGAATTGTTTTTGTTGCTTAGGGTTGAGGGTTTGTTGGTTCTGATGGTTGTGTATATATAATGTCTTATGTATGAGGGTTTCTTGGGATTGAGAATATATTCATTTTGCGATAAATATTTAGTGTACGTTGGGGTTGGGGGATTAGGTTTTTTGGGGATGATGGGTTTGTGTTTTTTATGAGTTTATATGGTTTTTGGGGGATGATGGTTTAGGGATTTCTATGGATGATGGAGTAGTTTTTTAAGGATTATGATGTTGAAATATTTGGGGATGAGGGTGAGGGGTTTTTATGTTTGAGGTATATGGGGTGAGGGTTTTTATGAAATTAGTCTATAGTTGTTTAGGTGTAGATAGTTTAGGGTATTTGGGTCATCGGGTTGAGGGTTTTTTGGGGCTAAGGGTTGAGGGGTTTTTACGGTTAAGGGTTGAGGGTATCATTGGTTTATGGGTTGATGGTTTTTTAGGCATGGGTGTTTAAGGATTTTTTGGGTTGTGGGTTTTTTTCTTTTTACTGATGAGGTTTTATTTATTATTAGTATATGAGGATTGATATTTTTTTATTGGGGATTAATGATTTTATTGGCCATAGGGAGGAGGGTTATTTGGGGATAAGGGTTGAGGGTTTTTTGGGCTGAGGGATGATGGTTTTTCTGATAATGGATTAGGGTTTTGTTGTTTGATGGTTGAAGTTTTATTTGTCTAATGGTTAAGGGATTTTCGGGGTAGTGTTTTGTGGCGTTTTTTGTCATAACAGCAGTTTCTTTTTTGGGATCACATTGAGGGTTCATTTTAATATGAAATATGAAGGTTGGGGGTGGATAAGGGTTGTGGGTATATTTTGGAATTATATTGTGTGTGTTTTGGGGGTAAGTGTTTTTGGTTATTTTTGGAGGATGGTGGAGGCTTCTTTTGGGGTGAGGGATTGAATTTTTATGTCATAGGGTTTGGGGTTTTTTGGGACTAAGAAATCAGTGTTTTTTTGGAGTAGGGTTGAGGTTTTTTTGGTTAATGGGTTTAGGTTTTTTTTGGGCTAAGGGGTGATTTTATTTGCGGGTGAGGTTTGAGGGGTTTGGGGGATTAGGGATTAGGGTTATTTGGGTATATGGTTTGAGGGTTTTTTTGGGTTGAGAGTTAAGGATTTATTAGTTATAATTGTTGAGGTTATTTTTTGGGATGAGATATTATGGTTTTTTGGCTAGGGGTCTTGGTATTTTTAAGGCTATGGTTTGGCTTTTTGGTACAAAGGGTTAAATGTTTTTCATGACTATGTGTATAAGGGTTTTTTGGGTCTCCATGCTTAGGCTTTAGTAGGGATAAGGGTATGAGGATTTCATGGGATAATGGTTTTTGGTTTATTGGGTCTAATTTTTTAGGGGTTTGTGAGGTAGATGGTGTAGTGTTTTTTGGTCCACATTGTCTGGATTTTTTAGGGATGTGGGTTTTGGGTTTTTTGGTGATAATGTATCAAGGGTTTTTAGGTGAAAAGGGTATAGTGTTTTTTGGGACTGATATTTTATGATTTTATATTTCTTAGGGATTAGTGTTATTAGTGATGAGTATTTAAGATTTTTTTGGGATGAAATTTATGTTTTTTAGGGATAGATGTTTTGGGTATTTCAAGGCTATGGATTTAGTGTTTTTCATGGGTGAGGTATTAGAATTTTCTGGAGCTGATGGTTGAGGATTTATTGGGGAGTGGGATTGGAGTGTTTTAGGAATTAGGGATTATGGTTTTTTTTGTTGACAAGGGTTGAGTGTTTTTAGTGAAACTATATTTGGGTTTTAATGTATTAGGTTTTTTGGTTTTTTAGGATGGTGGGATAAATGTTTTTTGGGTATGCAGGATTAGGTTTTTATAGGGATGAGGTTTTTGTGTTCTCTGGGGTTAAGGGTTTATAGTGTTCTACAAAAATGTTTTTATGGGATTCTGGGGATGAGGGATAATGGTTTTCACTGGAAATGAGTTAAGGATTCTAGATTTTATGGGGATGGGATATTATGGTTTTTTGGGGTAGTTGTATTAGTGGTTTTTGGGGATGAGGGTTTATGGATTTCATGGATGGGGTCATTTGGTTTTTTATGGGTGATGGATTATTGCTTTATTGTGTGGATGATACTAGGGTTTTGGGGATAATGGATTAGAGAATTTTTAATGTATACTGTAATGGGCTTTTAGGGGATGAGGATTTTTTCTTCTGGTAGATGGATTATAGTTATTGGGGATCAATGTAGATTTTTTTGGTACGGATTATTTAGGAATTCTTGGGGATAAGTGTTTATGGTTTTTTTAGATGAGGGTTTTGGGTTTTTTGAGGAAGAGGGTTGACGATTTCTTGGGAAAGAAGGATGCGGGTTTTTTGGGGTGGAGTGTTTTGGTTTTTTTACGGCCGAGGGTATAGTGTTATTTTGGTATTATGATTGAAGGGGTTTTTAAAGGTCTGAGTGGTTAATATATTTTGGGGATGAGTTTTTGGGGTATTTTGAGGTTCAGTGTTGAAATATTTTCAGGAATGAGGGTTTTCTGGGGCTCATGATTGAGATATTTTTGGGACTTAGGGTTGAGGGTTTTCTTGGACATAAGGTTGTTTATTTTTAAGGTCCGAGGGTTGATATTTTTTTGGTACTTAGGGTTTTTTGTGTTGTGGATTGTGCGTTGTTTTATAATTAGGGTTGATAATTTTTTGGGTATAAGTGTTTAGGATTTTAGGATTTTAGGGTGTAAGTTTTTTTGGGATGATTTATTATAGATTTTTATCGATAAGGGTTGAGGGTTCATCGGGCCAAAGGTTTGAGTGTTTTTTGGGGCTTGGGGTTTAGGTCTATTTTGGACTGATTGTTGATCATTTTTTTGGATAAATGAATATAGTTTTTTGGGGAAAATATATAGTGTTTTTAAGGATGAGGGATTTGGATTTTTTGGGGATGTGGGTTTAGGGTTTTTTGGGGTTCAAAGTTTAGTTGTTTTGGGGATGCGGGTTTAGGGGTTTTGGCTGTCCGGGTTTGGGTGTTTCTAGGGATGATAGATTTGATTATTTGAGGGGTGATTGTTTTAGGTTTATAAGGGATTCTTGTTTAGGTATTTCTAGAACTAACTGTTTAGGGTTTTCAGTGGATAATAGTTTCAGGATTTATAGGGATATAAATTTATGGATTACAAGGGGCGATGGTTAATTGATTTGTTAGGCTAATGTTTAAGTGTTTATTAGGGATTAGGTTTACGTACATTTTGAGAAGATGGTTTGGGGTTTTTTGAGGATGTGGGTTTTCTTTTATTCTATGGATGGTTCTAATGGATTTTTTTGGGATGTGGGATTAGGGTTTCGTGGGATATGGTGTCTCGGGTTTTTAGGTATATGGGTTTATGGTGTTTTGGAACTCAGGGTTCAGTGTTTTTTATGAATGAGGATATATTAATTTTGTAGTGATGTTGTTTTATAGTTTTTGGGATATGGATTTATGATTTTCTACGGCAAGGAATAAAGACTTTTTTTGGGTGACATTTTAGGGTTTCATGGGTCAGTTGTATAAGGGTATCTTGGGGATAATTATTTATTGTTTTGGTAGTTTACAGATGATGAGGGTATATGCTTTTTTTGGTTGAGTATTGAGGGTTTTTTAAGGTTATTGTATACTGTTTTTGGGGGTTGAAGGATGTGGTTTTTTTCGATGGGGGATATTTGATATTATGTTTTTTGATTTTTTTTGGGTTGATGGATTTGTGTTTTTTGGGGATGATGGATTAGTGTTTTTTGAGTCTGAAGGTAGAGTGATTTTTTTGGATAATGATTTAGGATTTTTGGTAATGGGGGTTTAGGGGTTTTAGGATGAGGTTTTAGGGTTTTTAGGGATACGGGTTTAATTTGTTTTAGTGATGGGGCTGTACGATATATCATGATGTGGGTTTAGGGATTTTTTGGATGAGTGTTTAGGGTATTTTAGGGATTATTATTTATGGTTTTTGGGTGTTGGGGGTTTAGGTTTTCTTATGGGTATTGGTTATTTTTTTTGGGGATGCTAATTATTGTTATTTGGGTATGAGGGTTTTGGGGTTTTGGGGATAAGGGTTTAAGGGTTTCGTGCAGATAATGGATGAGGATATTTGGGGTGTAGGTTTTAGGGTTTAATGGGAATAATGGTTGAGGGTTATAGGGATGAGTTTATAGGGTTTTTGGTTTCAAGGGTTGATGGTTTTTTAGGGGTGTGGTTTGAAGGATTTTTAGTGTTTAGGGTCTACAATTTTGTGGGGGAGTATAATATGGACTTTTAAGGGATGTGTGTTTTTTGTATATTGTGGATAAGGGTCTAGGGTTGATGGGGTTTTACGGTTGAGGATTGAGGATTTTATGATGTTGAGAGTGGATTTTATTTTGGGGTTGTGGTTTGAGTGTTTCTTGGGGATGAGGGTATATGTTTTCTTTATATTAGAATTTAGGGTTTTTGTGGGATAAGTGTTGTGGATTTTTTTGGATGGATAAGGTTTATATTTTTATGGGTATAAGGGCTTATGGTTTTTTTGAGGTTGATGGTCAAGAGTTTTCACCCTTAGGATTGAGTTTTTTTAGTTCATTCTTTTAGAGATATTTAGGGATAATGGTTAAGTGTTTTTTTAGGATTAGGGTTGATTGGTTTTTGGAGCATAAGGTTGAATTTTTTTTCAGATGAAGAATATGGGTTTTTTGGAGATGAGATTTGATTTTAGTTTGGTAATGATTGTTAAGAGTTTTTTTTCATATAGTGTTAAGGG
The DNA here is from genome assembly GCA_963277665.1 of Viscum album. Lineage (NCBI taxonomy): Eukaryota > Viridiplantae > Streptophyta > Magnoliopsida > Santalales > Viscaceae > Viscum > Viscum album. The sequence goes on along the minus strand of OY728121.1, from coordinate 1,066,692,415 downwards.
TTTTGGGGGTTAGGGTTTAGGATATTATTTGGGATGATGGATTATGTTATTTTTCAAATTAGGGATCATGGTTTTTTGGGATTGTTGGATGATGGTTTTCTATTTCTTGGGATTTAGGGTTTTATAGGGATGAGGGTGTAGGTTTTTCTATGAGTTACGGTTTAGATTTTTCAAATGGGGTTGATTTTAGAGTTTTCTAGATATGTAGGTTTAGTGTTTTCACGTATATGGGATTTAATGATTTATGGTTTTTAGGGATTATGTTTTCCAATGGATGAGTGTTTATGTTTTTTCGGGGATGAGTGTTTATATTTTTTGGAGATGAGGGTTAGTGTTTTTTGTTGATGATGGTATATGGTTTTGAGGGGATTAGGGTTTAGTGGATTCATGGGAGGGGCTTTATGGTTTTGAGAATTAGGGATTACATATTTGTCGGGCTGAATGTTTAGTTGTTTTTGTTAATGAAGTTCTAGTGTTTTCAGGAGAAGGTGGATTTTTACTTTTTATGCTTCAGGGTTTTTGATTTCTTGAATCTATGTTATTTGGATTTGTTGGGAATTGTGGTTTTGGGAATTCTGGGATAATTGTTGAGGTTATATTGGGTTTTAGGGAGTAAGGACCACTAGGGATGATGGATTAGGGTCTTCTCTATCTAATGTTTTAGGTTTTCTGGTAAAAGGGTTTAGAGTTTTTTTTTTGGACTGAGGGATTAATATTTTTTCGGGTGACCGTTTATGTTTTTTGGGGTCTAGGATTATGTTGTTAAGGTTATTATGGTTTGGGGTTATTATGGATGAGGGTATAAGTGCTTTTGAGGATGAGGTATTAGGGTTTTGGTGCTATTGTTTTTGGGTTTTTTTCAGAATGAGGGTTTAGGTTTTTTTGATGCTGTTGGGTTTTTAGGGGCAATGGTTTAGTGACTTTTTTATATTAGGGTTTCTATATTTATTGGGTGTGTGTTTAGTTATTTTTTTAGAGTTGATTAATTAGTATTTTGGGGGGGGGGATTGAGGGTTGAGGGATTTTTAAGGAAGATATTGTTGGGTTTTGGGGGGAATATGGTTGAGGGTTTTTTGGGATGAGGGTTGATGGTTTTTTTGGGGGTTTTGGTTGATGATATTTTTGGGATGTGGGTTTAGGGTTTGGGGGATTTGTTTTGGGGTTTTATTGGGATTGTGTTATAGTGTTATATTGAGGATTAGGGTATTTTGTTTTTTGTTGTTTAGGGATTAGTATTTTTGTAGATGAGGGTTGAGGGTTTTCTAGTGCTCTGTGTTATGGGTTTTCTAGGGATATGGGAAAATGTTTTTCTAGGTGTAAGGGTTTAGTGTTTTCTTGGGACTCATACATTATGGTTTTCTAGAGTACAATAATTAAAAAATTTCAGGGATAAGGATTTATGGTTTTTTGGGTACGAGGTTTTAGTGTTTTCTAGGGGTGAGTTTTTAGGGTTTTGTTCAGATGAGATTTTAGTTTTTGGGGGGATGAGGTTTTAGGGGTGTTTAGAGATGAGGGATTATGGTTTTTTGTGGTTAAGGATTTAGTGATTTCTGGGGTCAGAAGTTTAGGATTTCATGGGTCTGCATGTTTATGGATTTTTGGGGTTGAGTGTTTTTTATTTTTTAGTGATGAGGGTTTTGGATTTTTGGGACTAGGTGTTAAGTATTTTGTTGTTTTTTTGAGGGTTTAGAGTTTTTGGGGGGAGAATTTTGGATTTCACGGGAATGGGTTTTTGGGTCATTTTGGATGGAGGGTTTAGAATCTTTTTGTGTTTAGGAATTAAAGACCTCTAAAGCGGAGGGGTTTCAGTCTTCTAGGGAAGAGGGTATAGGGTTATTTAGTGAAGATGTTAAATATTATATTGGTGATGATGGTAAAATATTTTTGTGGTGAGGTTTTAGTAGTTTATGGGGGTTTTAGTTTTTATTTTTTTGGACGAAAAGGTATTATGGTTTCTTATGGATGAGGATTTAGGGTTATTGGGGGATGATGGTGTAGTTTATCATGGGATTATGGTTCAGGGTTTTGTGGGACTGAGGGTATAAATATTTTTTTGGATGATGGTTAAGGTTTTTTCAAGGGTGTGGATTTATGGATTTTGGTTCAAGGGATTAGGGGTTTGTTTGGGATGGGGATTTAGGGTTGTTTGGGTCTGAGGGTTTATTATTTTTTATGTTGGAGTGTTTAAGATTTTCGGTGGAAGAGGTTTTACGTTTTTTGGGGGAAGATATTTTTGGGTTTTTTGTTAGGGGATTATCTTTATTATTGATGGGGTTATAGGGTTTTTTAGAATTAGGGATTATAATTTTTTCAGACTGACTGATCATTGTGTTTTGGGATGAGGGTTTAGTGTTTTGTAAGTAGTTGTGTTTTGGTTTTATAGGGATGAGTGTTTAGTTTTTTTAATGATAATAATTTAGGGATCTATGTTTCTAATGGTATATGTTTATTTGGGGTTTAGTTTTTATGGTTTTTTCAGATTGATGGTTTAGGGTCATTTGGGATGGAGGTTTATGGTTTTTTTTCTGAGGAATAATTTTTTATTGTGGAGGGTATTTATGTATTATTTGAACTAAAGGATACAGTTTTTTAGGGATGATGGTTTGGATTTTTTTGGGTGTTTATGGTTTATGGTTTTTTGGGTATAATTTTTTGTATTTTTACTATTTAGGATTCAAGTATTTTGGGGATAAGGGTTTTGAGTGTTTGGGGGTTTCGGGTTTGTGGTTTTTTGGACCAAGGGTTTCGGGTGTTATGGGGATGAGTGTTTTTTTGGTTCTCAGGGTTTAGAGTTTTTTGGGGATGAGGGTTTATGGTTTTTAGGGATGAGGGCATAGGGTTTTCTTGGTGCTGAGAGATTATGTGTTTTTGGGGATGATGATTTATGGTTTTTTGGGGGTGATGGTTTAGGGTTGTTAGGGATGAGGGTTTTGAGTTTTTTAATGTGAGAGAATATGGTTTTTTTGGATGAGGTTGTAGAGTTTTATAGCAGTTGTGAGTTTAGAATTATTTAGGGATTAGAGTTTTGGGATTTTTTGGGATTGGTATTTAGTGTTTAATTGAGATAATATTTTAGGGTTTTATGTTCCTAATGGTTTAGTGATTTTTGGGGTTGAGGGTTTAGAGTTTTCCTGGGATGAGGGTGCAATGTTTTTTTTTGGATGATGGTTAACATTTTTATGGAGTTTTGGGTTTTTCCTGGATGAAGGTTTATGAATTATTTGGGTAACAATTTGTATTTTTTTTGTGTTTCTTGTTTAGAATTTCATGGGAATTATGGTCTACTGTTTTTTGGGGATGATAATTCAGTGTTATTTAGGGATAAGGCTTTAGAGTTTTTTCAGGCCGAGGGAAAATGATTTTATTAGGGTTGAGGGTAGAAATTTATTTGGGATTTTTGTTGAGGGATATTTGAAGATGTGGGATGAGTGAATCTTAGAGATGAGGTTTGAGTGTATTTTGAGCGATATTATTTGTTTGTAAGAGATATTATTTTTTGTGGTAATGGGGTTAGGGTTTTTCATAGAAGATATTTCAGGATTTTTTAGTTATGAGTGATGAGTTATTCTTGGGGATAAGGATTCGGGTTTTGGGGGGATGAGGGTTTAGGATATTTGGGGTTGATGCTAAGGGTTTTTTGGGTTGAGGGTTGAGGGGGTTTTAGAGTTTTGGATATAGCAATTTTGGGGGAAGAGTGTTTATGGATTTTTGTGTCCGAGTGTATAAATTTTTGGGGTTGAAGGATTAGGGTGTGTTGTGGATGGGGTGATGGATTTTGGTGATGATGGATGAGGGTTTCATGGATATGAGGTTTTAGGGTTTATTAAGACTGATGGTTTATGGTTTCTAGTCGTTGAGGACTTACAGTTTTCTAGGGATAGGGGTCAACAGTTTTTTGGAGATGAGGTTTGATGGTTTTTATGGGACTAAGGGGTTTTTTGGGATGACACTAGGTTTTTTTGGGGCTATGTATTGAGGGTGTGTTGGGTATTAGGGTTGAAGGATATGGGTTTTTGAGGGTTTATAAATTTTTACGATTGATTATGGATGGTTTATTAGGGTAGTGGGTTGACTAATTTGGGGACTTAGGGTAGCGGTTTTGAATATAATGATATAGGGTTATATGGGGCCAATGGTTTGGGTTTTTTAGTGGATGAGGGTAGAGGTTTTTATGGGTTTAGGTATTGAGGGTTATTTATGATTAGGTTTTTTGGTTTTAAAGGATGAGGGTTTAGTATTTTTATGGAATAAGGATATGTTGATTTTTGGTTTGAGGGTTGTGTTTTTGTCATAGAATAATATTGATGGTTTTATTGCAATGAGGGTTGACTACTTTTTAGGTTAGAGGGTTGAGGGTATTTTGGGTATGAGGGTTTAGGGTATTTTGGTCTAGATTGATGTCAATTTTTTGGGGCTGAGGGTTGAGGGTTTTTTTGGGTCCAAACATTTAGAATACATTAGGGTTAGGGATTAGGGATTAATGTGGTTGACTATTGAGGGTTCTCCTAGGCGAGGGGTTTAGTGTTTTGTGGGATGAATGTTTACGTTTTTCTAGGGGTGAGGTATTAAGGTTCCCTATCAGAGAAGGTGTATGGTTTTCACGATTGAGGGTTTATGTTTTTCTGGGGTTTGGGGTATTTTGATTTCGAGTTCTGAGGGTTTATAGTTTTTCATGCTGATGATTTAGGGTTTTATGGGGATAAAGGTGTGTGGTTATTTTTTTTCTGATGGTTTAGGGCATTTTGATGACACAGAATTATGGTTTTGTGATTCAGAAAGTTTAAGGCTTTCTAGGTATAAAATTTCTGGTTTTGTGGGTAATATGATTCAATGGTTTCTAGGTATGTGTGTTTAGGTTTCAATGGGATGGAGGTTTTCGGTTTATTGGGGATGGTGCATTATCTTTTTTTGAGAATGAGGTTTTAGTTTTTTATTGGGGATGAGGGTTTGGGTTTTTTGGGATTGGGGTTTGGGGTATTTGGGGAAAACAGTTTAGGGTCATTTGGGATTGAGTGGTTAAGGACCTCTAAATTTCATGACTTATGGTTTTATAGGGTTGAGGGTTTAGGGTTTGAATTAGAAGAGGTTTTATAGTTTTTTGGGAATGAAGGTTTAATATTTTTTGGGGGTTTAGGGTTATAGGATTTGGGGCTATGTGTTTAGTGGTTTTAGTGGTAGAGTGTTTAGTTTTTTATAGTTGAGGGTTTATTCTTTTTTTTGGATGATGGTTTATAGTTCGTCAGCATTGGTGTTTTTGGTATTTTATGGATGATGCATAAGGGGTTTTTTGGGATGATGATATTGGGGTTTTGGGGGACGGGGGTTTACAATGTTTTTAGGGTTTATTTTTTAAGATTTTATGGGGCTGATGGAGTAGGGTAACTTGGGGTTTTTGGGTTTTTTTTTGGTGGATGGGTTAGAGATTTTTGGAAATATGGGTAAATGGTTTAATATAGAAAGTGATTATAGATTTTGTGGGATGAGGGTTTGGTGTTTTATTGCCGCTGAGGGTTTATGGTTTTGGGGGGATGAGGGTATTGGTGTTTTTTAGGCAGGGGGTCTACGGTTTCATCGGGTTGAAGATTTAGTGTTTTGTGGGGATGAGGATTTTTGGTTTTGGGTTGCTAAGGGTTTACTATTTTGTTGGTACTGAAGGGTTTATTGGGGACTGAGGGTTAAGGGTTTTTCGAGATGTCGGTTTTGGTTTTTTTGGGGTTGAGTGTGAAATTTTTAGTGGGTATGGGGATTTAGGATTTTCAAGGGTTGTGTTTTTTTTTTGTTTTCGGTGGAGAAGGATTTTGTGTTTTTTAAGGATGAAAGTTTAATGTTTTTTAGACTAAGAATTTAGGGGTATTTGGGGGTTGAGAGTTTATGATTTTTTTGGTCTCTGAGTTTAGGATTATTTGGGATGAGGGATTATGTTTTTTTTATAGAGTGGGTAGGGATATTTGGAGTAGAGGGCGTTGGGTTTTTGAGGATGAGGTTTTAGGGTTATGGAGGTGAGGATTTATGGTTTTTTAGGATGGGGGTTTAGTTTTTTTGGGGATGAGTGATTAGGGTTTTCATGACTGTATGTTTACACTTTTATGGGGTGGAGGGTTTATTTTTTTATAGATGAGGGTTTATGGGTTTCTTAGGTCTCTTGGTGTTGTGTTTTTGTTGTTTTTTGGGTTTTGTTTTTTTATGGTTGTCGGTTTACTGTTTTTTGTTGCTGAGTATTTGTAGATCTTCCGGGTTGCATGTTTAGCTTTTTTCATTATAAGGGTTTATGTTCTATTTAATATGTGTATATTGGTTTTTTTGGGTAGTGGGTTTAGTATTTTTGGGGATGTGGGTTCCAGGATTTTTCTGGATGAGTGTTTATGGTTTTTTGGGGATGTGGGTTTTTTTTAAGAGGGTTTAGGATTTTTTCGGTCGACATTTTATGGGGTTTTTGGGATGATATGTGACCATTTTTGTGGATAATAGTTTAGGGTTTTATGGGGAATAGGGTTGATGCATTCTTGGGGGTGAGGGTTTAGTTCTTTTATAATGATAGGTTTTTTTCAGGCTGGGAGTTTATGATTTTTTGGGTCTAGGGGTATGGTATTTTTTCAGGATGAGGGATTTGGGTTTTTTAGGTCTAATGGTTCACGTTTTTTTGGGGATGAGTGTTTAGGGTTTTTTTGTTCTAATATTTTAGGGTTTCTTGTGGATGAGGGTTTCTGGTATTAGAATCATAGGGTTGAGTGTTTTTTAGGGCCATGGGTTTGGTGATTTTTTTGGGATGGCGATTTAGAGTTTTTGGGGGATACGGGTTTAGAGTTGACTGCAGCAGGGGATTTAGTTTTTTTGATGGATGGGTGTTTAGGGTTATATTGGGGCTGTGGGTTGGAATTTTTTTGGATGATGGTTGAGTCTATTTTAAGTATGAGGTTTAATCATTTTTAGAGAAAGGTTTTTTATTTTTTTTATCATTGGCTTGGTTTTTTTGGGGATGATCTTTTTTGGTTTTCTGGAACTGAGTGCCAATGGATTTTTTATGATGAGGGTATAGGTTTTTAGGTCATAGAGTTTAGATTTTTTTTTTGGGAAAAGTGAATATGGTTCTTTTGGGATCATTGGTTTAGGTTTTTTTGTTGAATAGATTTTATTTTTTTCTGGTTCTGAGGGTTAATGGTTTTATTTTTGGGTGAGGTAATATGTATTTTTTCATAGAGTTTAGGGTTTTTATGGGGTAAGTGATTATGGTTTTTTGGGTATGTTGGTTTATGGTTTTTTGTGAATAAGTGTTCATTGATTTTTAGGGGCGAGTTTTGAGGGTTTATTGGGGCTAAGGGATTAGGTTTTTTCATATAGATCAATTTGGGATTTTGGTGAATAAGATTGAGAGTTTTTTGTGATGAGGGTGGAGATTTTTTGGGGAATATGAGTTTATTATTTCTTGGGGATTCCTTTTCAGAGTTTTTAGGGTATAAGATTATGTTTATTTTGAGGCAGAGGGTTGATTTTTTTTGGGATAAAGGTTAGTATTTTTGTGCATAACGGTTTATTGTTTTTTTAGGTTGAGGGTTGTGGGATTTTTAGTTTTGAGCATTTATAATTTTTGGAGATTATGTTTTTAGGGGTTTTTTTGGTATGAATGTTGAGTGTTTTATTGTGATGAGGGTTACAGGATTTTTAGGCTGAGTTCATAGTGTTTTTTAGGGATAAGGGTTGTGGTTATTTTGGGGCCAATCGTAAATGACATTTTAGAGATGAGGGTTTGGGGATTTGGTATAAGGGGGTGTAGTTTTTTTCGGATTAGCAGTGATAGATTTTTGGGTTTGTGGGTTTTTTTTGGTTTAGGGTTTTATAGGGCTTAGGGTTGATTTCTTTTTCAGGCATGAGGATTGAGTGTTTAGGGTTTACTGTTAAGTCATTGATGATGATGATGGTTTTGTATTTCTTGGGGTTGAGTGTTGAGGGATTATTAGGTATTATGGTTCAGGGTTACTAGGGACATTGGTTGATAGATTTTTATGTTAGAGGCTTGATAATTTTTTGTGGATGAGGATTTAATATTTCTTAGGTGTGCGGGTTGACGGTTTTTTGGGGATGGGGGTTGATTGTTTTTCGGCTCCTTGTATTTACAGTTAATTGGATATTTTTGGTGGTCGTTTTTTAGTGATGATGTTAGATTTTTTTTTGTGGATGAGTGTAAAGGGTTTTTTAGGTATAAGGGTTGATGTTTTTTTGGGTCTAGGAGTTGTGGGTATTTGTGCCTAAGGGTTGAATATTTTTTTGTGATAAGGGATGATGTTATATTTGGGATGATAGTAGAGGTTTTATGAATATTTACGTTTGAGGGTTTTGGGGCAATTATGGTTTAGTTTTTTAGGAGGGTGGATGGTTTTCAGGGGATGATGGTTTGGGGTTTTCTAGGGATAAGTGTTGGGGGTATTGGGGAAGTGGTTTTAGGAATACTTTTTTTTGTTTGTTTACAGATTTATAGGGTTGATTGTATAGGGGTTTTTTTCGGATGAGGGTTTCAGTTTTTGTGGGGATGAGGGTTTAGGGTGATATGGGGAGAAGAGATTATGTTTTCCTATGTCTTGAGGTTTATTGTTTTTTAGGGATGAGTGTTAAGGGGTTTTGGGGATGAGTGTTTAGGGTTTTTTGGGATGTGGGTTTTTTATTATTTGGTTATGAGTGTTATGGATTTACTAGGATGACGGTATTTTGGTGGAGTTGGTTACTATTTTTTGGGGGTGATGGTTTGGGTTTTTTTGGTATAAGGGTTTAGGGTTTTTAGGGCTAATGGTTTGGGGTTCATTTTTTTGTGGGATAAGGGTTTTTGGGGATGATGGAATTTTACATTTGAGGGATGATGTTGTTTTGGGACTGGTAGATGAGGAATTTTATTTTCTAAAGTATTGAGAGTTTTTTTATGACGAGGGTTGAGTGTTTCTTGGTATATTGTTGAGCATTTTCCAGAGGGATGAGGATTGTGGATTTTCTGTGGATGAGGGTCGATTGTTTTTTGGGATGATGAATGAGGATTTTTTGGATTAGGGGTTACTGATTTTTTGGTTTGGGGGTTGATAGATTTTTTTGGGGATGAGGGTCGAGGGTTTTTTGGACCCATGGTATGAGGATTTTTTGGGTATGTGTGTTTACTATTTTTTAGTGGTTTCCGGATGATGGTTTTTAGTGATGAGGGATGATTTCATTTTTTTTCATGAGGGATAATGGATTATTGGGGTAATTGGTTAATGGTTTTTTGGGTCTTTGGGTTGTGGGATTTTTAGGGATAAAGGGTGAGGGTCTATTGGGAATGAATCATTGTGTTTTTTTGATTGAGGATTGAGAATTTTTTTTTGGTGCATGGTTGAGGAGTTTTTGGGGCTAATAGTTTAAGGTTCTTTGATGCTGAGAGTATATGGTATTAGGATGTAATTTTATGGTTTTTTGGGGCTATGTGATTTCAAACTTTTGGGGATGAGTGTTTAGGGTATTTTAGTGGATTAGTGTTTAGTGATTTCTATAGATGAGGATCTATGGTTTTTTAGGTAATAGGGTTTCCAATCTACTGAGTTTAAGGGATTTGGGTTTTTTTTGGATGAGGGTTTAGGGATATTTTGGGATGCGGGTTTAGAGTTTTTTTGGGATGACGGTCTATGGTTTTTTGTGGCTAATATTTTTGGACTTTTGGGGATAGTGTTTGGGGTATTTTAGGGATGAGGGTTGAGGGTTATTTGGGAATGATTGTTTGGTGTTTGTTTGGTGTATGCCTTTAGGGTTTTTTGGGAAAGGGATTTTTGATTTTTTATTTTTAGGGTTTAGTTTTTTTATATAGGATATATTTTTTGGGGGATAAGGGTTTAGGTTTTCTTGGGGATGAGGGTGAAGTGTTTTTACGGCGGTGTGTTTAGTTTTTTTTTCGGGATTTGGGTTCAATTTTTTTTGTGGATGAGGGTTTATGGTTATTGTTTTGTGATGGATTTTGATTTTTTAGTGTTACAGTTTTAGAGTTTTTTTGTTGCCGAAGATTTCAATTTTTTTGGTTCTTGGTGTGTTGGAATTTTTCTTCCATAATTTATGCGGTTTTGGGGATATTATTTTATATTGTTTTAAGGGAATATATTTTAGGGTTTTTTGGGGTAAGTGTTCTGGTTTTTTTAATGATTATTTAGGTTTTTTGGGGTTGAGGCCTTGGTGTTTGTTTGGATTATTTTATACTACTTTGTATATGAGGGGATTTGGGGTTTCGGGAGATGAGAGTTAGGGTTTTTTTAATACTGATGGTTTTTAATAATTGGGTAGGAGGGCATAGGATTTTATAGGTCCTATGGTTTATGGTTTTTTTTTCCTAAAGGTATATGGTTTTGGGGGGACACGTGTTTAGGGTTTTTTGGATGCAGTTTTTTTTTAGTGGTGGGAATTTCAAATATTGGGGAAATGGTTTAGGGTTTTTTGTGATTGAGGATTTAGTTTTATTTTAAGATGAGGTATTATCACTTTTTATGGATGAGGGATTAGGGTTTTTGGGGCCGATGATTTATCATTTTATATTGATGATTGTTTGGGATTTTTTAAGGACGTGGGTTTAGGGATATTTTGGGGATTATGGTTTACTGTACTTATTGGGACAAGTGATTAATGTTTTATGGGGATACTGTTTTTGGGTATTGGGGGATGAGAGTTTGGGGATTTTAGTTCTTTGGGTTAAGTGGTTTTTTATCCCTGGAATTTTGGTTTATTATGGTAGAGGGTTTATATTTGTTTGGTATTAGGGTTTAGGGATATTTGGGGAATTGTGTTAAGGGTTTTTCATTTGTTTGATTGTTTATGGATTTTTTTTCAAGTTTTTGGTATTTTTTTTGGAGTTCTGGGTTTATGTTTCTTTAGATATGATGGTTTTAGATTTTTTGGGGCTGAAGGTTTAGGGTTTTTTAGGACGAGGTGTTTTTTCAGGGGACAATGTTATATGGTATTCTGGGTGATAGGTTTTTTTTATTTTTATGGGTAATAAGAATTAATGTTTTTTTGTACAATGGTTTTGGGATTTTTAGGGCCTAGGGTATCGAGCGTTTTGGGGCCAATGTCATAGGTTTTTTATGGAATAGGCTTTATTGTTTATTTAGATGAGATATAATTGTTTTTTGGGTCCAATGGTTTAGGATTTTTTGTGGTCTGAGTGTTTGTGTTTTTTTTCACTCGAGGGTTTAGGGTTTTTAGGGATGAGGATTTAGGGGTTTTTTGGCTATGGGTTTACTGTGTTGTGTGCATGTGGTTTTTGGGTTTTTATGGGTGATGAATAATGAGGGAATATGATTTTTGGAGCTTTTGGATGACATATTTTTTGGGATGAGTGTTAATGGTTTTTTGTGTCTACGTGTTGAGGATTTTTAGAGGATTTCATCTAAGTATGTTTTTGGGTTTTATTGATGGGGTTTTTTTATGAGGGTTGATGGTTTTTATGGTCTTGGGATGAGGGTTTTGGAGATATGAGTTGAGAGTTTTTTTGAGCATGGGGTTGAGTGTTTTTTAGTGATATGGTTTTTGCGTTATTATGAGGATAATATTTTAGGGATTTTTAAGGCTGAGGGTTGAGGGTATTTTTGGATGAGTTTTTTGGGTTTTTTGGGGTCTAATGGTTGAGGGTTTCTCCGGGATTACATTGTAGGATTTTTTGGGAACTATGTGTAATGTGTTTTTAGATGATTATTTAGTATTTTTTAGCGATGAGGTTTTATGAATTTATGTGGTTAATTTTGTAGAAGTTTTTTGGGATGTGGTTTTAGGTTCATCTAGTGTTGAAGGTTTTGGTTTTTATGGGTATATGGTTTTACGGTTTATTAGGGATGAGTGTTTAATGGTTTATTTGGGATGAGATTTTTGTGGTTTTTGTGGAATAAGGTTTATGGTTTTTCGTGGAATAGGTTTTAGGGTTTTAGGCGGATTATGGTTGAGGGTTTTTTGGGGATGAGGGTTAATGGTTTTTGGGGGATGATGAATATGGATTTTTAGGTATTGGTGTTTATTGGTTTTTGGTCTTGATGGTTGATTGTCTTTTTAGGATGTTATTTGTGGGTTTTTAGGGGATGAGGGTTGAACGGTTTATAGGGATGAGGGTTGATTGTTTATTAGGGATGTTTTTAGAGTGTTTTTTGGGAAGTTGGATGAGGTTTTTAGGGGTATAGTCTTGATGGATTTTTTTGGATGAGTGTTGAGGGTTTTATTTTGCGAAGGGACGATGGTTTTATGGGTCTAATTTTTGATGGATTTTTTCAAATAAGGGTTTAGTGATTTCTGTTGATTTCAATTTTGTTTTATTGGAACCAAAGGATGAGTGTTTTTTGAGGTAGTGTTTTGATAAATTATTTTGGTATGCGGGTTGTTGGTATTTTTGGTTGGGGGATTCGTTTTATTTGGTGACAAGTGTTGAAAGTATTCTGCAACTCAGGGTTCATGGATTTTTAGGACTAAAGGATGAGGGACATTGGGGATAAAAGATTATGATTTTTCATGGTGGAGGGTTGAGGCATTTTTTGGGATACAGTATTAGTGTTTAATGCAGAGGAGGGTTGGTGGTTTTGTAGTTTATGGTATTATATTTTTAGGCCTATGGGTTTAGGGTTTGGTAGTGCGAAGGTTTTAGGGGGTTTTGGAAATGACAGTTTATTGATTTATGGGGTCAACGATACAATATATTTTGGGGCTGAGGGTTTAGGTTTTTTAGGGATGATGGTTTTGGGTATTTTGGGGATGAGGGTTTTAGGTCTATTGTGGAGGAGGGTTTAAAGATATTATGGAAATAGTGATTAGGGTATTTAGGGATGATGGATTAGGGTTTTTTTTGGAATGAGTGTATATGGGTTACTCTGGATAAGGGTATTAGACATTTCGGTTTGGGTGGTAGATGGTCTTTTGGGTTGGGGGTTGATAGATTTTATAGTGATCAGGGTTTGTCCTTTTTGGATTAAGAGTTTAGTGTTTTTTGGGACATAAAATATAGTGTCGTTTGGTGATTATGATTCAGTGTTTTTTTGGATAGAGGGTTTATGGTTTTTTTGTGGATGTGGGATTAGGGATTTTTTAAAAGAGGTTTAATGATTTATTAGGAATAATGTTTTGGTTTTTTTCGGGTGATTGAATTTTGGAGTTTTGGCGAATAGATTTATATTTTATATGGGACTGTGGGATTTGTTTTTTCCTGGATGAGGGTTTAGGGTTTTTCGGGTTGGAGGTTTTTTGGGGATTCAGGTATGGTTATTTTGGTGTGATTATATGTGTCTTTCTTGGGCTATGGATTTGGGGGTTTTAGGGATTATGGTTCAGTGTTGTTTACAGGAAATAGTTTTGGATTTTTTTGGGATGAAAATTTAGGGTTTTTTGGATGTAGTTTTGGGGTTTTTTGGGGATTATGTTATTTAGTTTTTTCAATATTGTTGTTTCTTGTTTTATAGGGTTTAGAGATTTCTAGGCCAAGGGTTTTGGGTATATTGTGGTTGATGGTTTTGGATTTCTTGGGGGAGTGTGTCTAGAATCTTTTCTTGGATGAGGTTTTACGGTTTTCATAGAGGCGGGTATATTGTTTATTTAGGGCCACTTTTTAATATTATGGGGATAAAGGTTTAGGGTTTATTGGGTTTATGGTCTATAGTATTGGTGTGCCTATTGTTTAGAATTATCCATGTACGCGGGTTTTGGTTTATTATGGAAAATTTATTTTGATTTTTTTGGATGAATGTTTGAGGTTTTTTAATGCTTTGGGTATAGGGATTTTTGGAGCATATCGTTCAATGTTTTTTGAGGATGAGGTTTTAGGGTTTTATGGGAATACATTTTATATTTTTCTTGGGATAAGGGTTTATTTATTTTGGGCTAAGGGATTTCTGTTTTTTGTGGCTAAGGGTTTTGGATAATTTGGGGATGAAGGTTTATGATTTTTTGGGGCAAGTGTTTAATTTTTTATCAGGGATTTCTATTAAGTAATATTTTTCCAATGTTTTTAGTTTTTTTTGGGAATGAGAGTTTTGGATTTTTTGGGGAATAGTGTTTAGGGTTTTTCATTGCCATGTGTTTAGGGTTTCTTTGGGATGATATGTTAGGTTTTTTGAGGGTGATGATTTTATTTCATCTGGGGATGATGATTTATTGTTTTTTGGGGATGAGGGTTTTAGTTTTTTTGGGAATGTGTGTTTAGTGTTTCTTGCTACTACATGTTTTCGGTTATTTTATGATGAGGGTTTTTCTGAGAAAATGTTTTTTGAGTTGTGGGGGCTAGGTGTTTATTGGTATTGGGCCTGAATGTTTAGGATTCAGTGGGGATTCGTTAATAGGTTTTTTCACGACCGACAGTTTAGATTTTTTTGGGGTTGAGTGTCTACGGTTTTTGGGATGGTATGGTATTTGATTTGTTTTGTATGATGGTCTATTGTGTTTGGGACTGAGGTTTTAGAGTTTTTAGGGCCCACTGTTTATATTTTTTAGGGGAATAAGGCTTTATAGTTTTTTTTGTGGTTTACTGGTTTATGTTTTTTATGGCAGAGGTTTAGGGTTCATTAGGTATGATTGTTTATGTTTTTATGGATGAGGGTTTAGGTTTTTCTGGGACGAAGGATTTGGATTTATGGGCATTAGGGTTTATTATTTTTTGTGGATTGGGGTATTTGGTTTTTTGGTTTTTATGGTTAAGGTGTTTTTGCGTGTGAGGGTTTATGTTTTTTTAAACATTAGGGTTTACTTCATTATATAGGGATAAGAGTTTATGATATTTGGTGTTGATGATTAGGGGTTTAGGGGACATGTTTTTAGATATTTGGTGGATGAATGCTTAGGGTTTTTTGTGGCCATGTGTTTTTGGTTATTTTGTGCCAATGGTTTAGGTTTTTTTAGGACTACTGATTTAGCGTTTTTTGTTTCTAATGGACCATTTTTTTATGACCATTAGTTTATGGATTTTTGGGGATTATTGTCTTGGGTTATCAAAGTACAGCGGTTTAGGTTTTTATCAATGTTATTGTCTAATTTTTTAGTCTATGTTTTAGGTATTTTGGGAAAAGGTGTATGGTTTTTTTAGGTCGGGGTTTTGCGGTTTCTATTGAGTCACAATGTTTAGGGATTTTTTTGGGATGGGGGTTTAGGGATTTTCAGGGTTGAGGTTTTGGGGTTTATTTGGGTTATGTGTCTTGGGTTTTTTAAAATTCATGGTATATGGTTTTTTGGGACAGGGGTATAGGTTTTTTTGGATGAGGATTTAGGGTTTTTTGGGTATGGTGTTTAGTGTTTTTTGGGATGATTATTTTGGATTTATTGGGGATGAGGTTTGCATTTTTTTTATCTATGGCTTTAGGGATTTGGGTGGGATTGGTGTTTTAGTCTTTTTGGGTCATGGAGATTATGTTTTATTTGTTCAGTGTTTAGGGTTTTTAATTGATAAGGGTTTGTAGTTGTTTGGGATGAGGGTTTGAGGTTTTTTGGGGCCATGGTATCCCGATTTTTGTGGTTGATGCTCCAGGGGTGTTTGGTGTTTACGTTATAGATTTTTTTGTCCAGGGATTCTGTGTTTTTTTAGGATTAGATTATATTCTCTTTTGAGGGAGAGTGTTTAGTTTTTTTATAAAGAGGGTTTATATTTTTTGGCGGATGTTGTTTTTTTCACGTGAGGATTTGTTGTTATTTGGGGATTAGTGTTTATGTATTTGTTTTGGCTGACGGTTCTGGGTTTTTTGGGGGCGAGGGTTTAGTTTTTTATTTCTTTGAGGGTATTTGGTGTTATTAGAATATATTAATCAGTTTTTAGCACAGAGGGTATAAGTTATTGGGTGAAATGGGATTATAGTATACTAGCGATGAGGGTTTATAGTTTTTTGTCACTGAGGGTTTATGATTTATTAGGCTAAAGGGTTAAGATAATTTTGGTGATGATGGTTTAAGGTTTCTTGTGTCCCAATGTTTTGGTTCCTTTTTTTATGATAGTTTAGGGTTTTCTTGGGAAAATTTTTATTATTTTTATGTCCAGTTGATTAGGGTTTTAGGGGTGAAGATTTATTGTTTTATAGGGATGACGTTTTTGGGTTTCTAGGGGTTGATGGTTTAGTGGTTTTTAGTGCCGAGTCTTTAGGTTTTTTTGGGGTTGAGGGATTAGAGTTTTTTTTGTAATAATTTTTGTTTATTAGGGATGAGGGTTTATGGTTATTTGGAGGTGAGGATTGAGTTTTTTGTGGTTTTATGGGCTGATGGTTTTTTATGGGTGAGGGTTGATGATTTCATTTCCATAGAGTTGAGGGATTTCCATGGGTGAGTGTTGAGTTTTTTAATGCTTAGTGTTGACTTTGATTTGGAGTAGAGAGTTGATGGTTTCTTTGGGCTGAGTGTTGAGGTTATTTTGGGGATGATGGTTAAGGGCCTTGTGGATGACAGGTGCTGGTATTTTAGGGATGAGGATTGAGAATTTTTATGATAGTTTTGGTTTTTGGGGGAAGTAGTTTGAGGAGTCTTTTTGGTCTTAGGTTAGAGGGAATCTTGGGGCTGAGTGTGGTGGTATTTTTGGGGATGAGGGTTGACAGCTTTTTGGGGTTGAGGGATGATGTTCTTGGGGGATAGTGGTTGAGTTTTTTTTTGAATGAGGGTTTAGGTTTTTTTGAATTATAGTTGAGGTTTTTTTTGGGATGAGTGTTGAAGGTTTTTTAGGCTATGGATTGAGGATATTTTAGGGATTAAGGTTTCTGGTTTTTTAGATCTTAGGTTTGTAGGTTTTTGGTGTCTTAGGGGTTGGGATATTTTGCTGATGAGGGTTGAGGATTATTTGGGACTCATAGGTTAGTTTTTTTTGGCGCTGAGGGTTTAGAGTTTTTTTGGTACTAAGGATTTATGATTTATTTATGTTGAGGGTTTAGGGATTTTTGGGTTTGACATTTTAGGAATCATTTTAAATGTATGATTAGGGTATTTGGGGAGAAGTTTATATTGTTTTATGGGGATTATAGGTCAGGGTTTATTGGCGATGTGGGTGTAGGGTTTTTTGTGACCAAGGGTTTTTGATTTTTTGGGGATCAGGGTTTAGGATATCAGGTCTAATGGTATAGGGTTTTGCTAGGATGAGGGTTTTGGATTATTTTTTGTTGTGGAATGATTTTTTATGAGTGGTGAGTGTTTTTTTGGAAGAGGTTTTATGGTTTTCTAGGTTTGTGTCATTAATATTTTTGTGTTAAAAGGGTTTGTGGTATATTTTAGAGAGATGGATTATTTTCTTTGGGGATGTGGTATAATGTATTTTTAAGCACAGTGTTTAGGGTTTTTTAGCTGATGATGGATTAGGGTTTTTGGGGAAGAGGGTTTAGGGTTTTTTTGTGAAGTAATATTATTTATTTTTCATTCCAATGGTTTAGTGTTTTTTGTGGACGAGGGTGTAGGGATTTTTGAGCATTGATGTTTACGGTTCATTAGGGATGAGTTCATGGATATTTTTAAAGAGTAAGGATTTTGGTTTTTTTTGGATATTGTGGTTTATGAATTTTTTTTAAAATGAGGTCTTTGATGTTTTTTTTGTTTAAGATGTAATTTTTTTATTCAAAGTTTGGGGTTTTTTGCGGTAGAGGTTATGTGCTTTTTTGGGGATAGGGTTGGTTGTTTTTTTGGGCTTGTGGTTTTAGGGTTTTTTTCTATGAGGTTTTATAATTTTTAAGTCATGTGATTTATGGTGTTTTGTGGATGGGTGTTTATGGTATTTTTTGGGATTAGGGATTAAGGGTTTAGTGGACAATGTGTTAGGGTTTTTTGGGACCATGGATTTATGGTTTTTTAGGTAAACTATTTATGTTTTTTAACAGATTAGTGTTATGTTTTTTGTGACAAAGGGTTCACAGTTTTTAATGGATGATGGTTTTTTTCTTTTGAGTTTAGTATTTAGTGATTTTTTATAGGATTTTGGTTTTTTTAGGGTTTAGTGATTCTTGGGTCCAAGGCTTTAGGGTTTTTTATGGGAAAAGGATTTGATGTTTTTTGGGTCATGGGTTTGGGGTCTTTTTGGGGCGTAGGGTTCATTCATTTTTCTTTGGATACGGTTTAGTGCATTTTGGGTTAAATGGTTTAGAATATTTTTTTGATTAGGTTTTAGGATGTTTTTTGGTTTGAGGGTGTATGGTTATTTTTAGGCTGAGGAATTAGGTTTATTGATGAAAATCGATTACTATTTTTTAGGGGCCATGTTTTAGGGACTTTTATGTATGAGGGTTTAGTGTTTTTTCAGTCTGAGGATTTTTTGTTATTTGGGAACAAGGGTTTATGGTTTTTTAGGGAATGTGTTTTGGTTTTATTGGGTCTGAAGTTTTAGGGTTATATGAGGATGATGGTTCAGGGTTTTTTTAGTAAAAAATAGCATTTTTTTCAAGATGAGGTTACATGTTTTTTCGACTCGATGGTTTCATGAATTTAATGTTAGGGGGTTTTTGGTATCTTGTAGTATAGGATTTTGGGATTTTTTGAATGAGTGTATATGGATTATTTGGGGCTGCGGGTTTTGGATTTTTGGGGTTAGTGTGTTTTTGATTTTGAGAGGATGAGGATTTAGGTTTTTTTAGATGAGGAATTAGGGTTTTTTGGGGCAACATGTTTATCATTTGTTGGGGTGAAGGATTAGGATTTTTGTGATGGAGAATTTTGATTTTTTTGGGCTGTGTGATTAGTTCATCATTGGGCAAGTAATTATGGGTTTTTTAGATGTGGGTTTAGTGTTTTTGGGGGTTGAGGGTTTAGAGAATTATGTTTCTATGCATTTAAGGAATTTTTTGGATGAGGGGTAGGGTTTTTATTGGCAGTGAGTGTTTATCAATTTTTGGGGATATGTGATTATGGTTAAATGGAGCTATGGTATAGTATGTTTTTGGTTTGAGTGTTTATTTTTTTAACTAGGTGTTAAGGTATTTGGTGATACTTTTTTATGGTTTTTTTGGACCGAGGGATTAGGGTTTTTTGGGAATGAAGGTTTAAGGACATCATGTTTGAGAGTTTATTGAGTTTTTTGGATGAGGGTTTGGAGTTATTAGGGGAACTCGGTTTAGGCTTTCAAATGGGATATGATATACTTTTTTGGGGGGGCTGAGGCTATAAAATGTATTTGTACCGAGGGTTTCGGGTTTCTTTAGGATAAGGGATTATGTTCATTTGGGATCAAGGTTTTGTGGTTTTTTGTGGTTGTGTGTTTATTGGTTTTTATGCCTGAGTTATTATGGTTTCTTACGGCCATGGTTATAGGGTTTTTTGGGGACATGGGTTTAGGGTTATTTGGGGAAGGTAGATTTGGGTTTTGGGGGGATGAGGTTTTAATGTTTATCTTGATGATGAGGGTTTATATTTCTGGGAATAAGGGTTAATGCTTTCTTATTAACATTGGTTTATTATTATTTGGGCCATGGGATTATGTTTATTTTGGGTGGAGGGGATAGTATTTTTAAGAGCTATGGTTTAGGTTATGTTAAGGATGAGTGTTTAGGATTTTATGTGGATAAGGTATTTGGGTATTGGGGGGATAGGAGATTAGGATATCATATGCTAGGGGTGTATGATTTTTTTAAGGATGTGGGTTTATGTTTTCATAGGTATTTGGTTTTAGGGTTTTTTGGGCTAAGGGTTTAAATTTTTTTAGAGTGAAGGGTTTTATAGGCCCGAGGGTTTAGGGTTCTTTGTGGTAGAGGATTTGTGGATTTTTTGGGACTATTGTTTAGGGATTGTTGAGAACAAGGGCTGAGGGTATTTTGAGTCGATTGGTTTGTCAGATTCTTGTAGACCCAGTTTTAGGTAATTTATGTTTAGGGGTGTATGTTTTTTACTTCCTTTGGTGTAGGGTTTCTTAAGTAAGATGGTTTGTTTTTTTTGGGTCGAGGGTTATTTAGGGATATCTGTTTAATATTTTTTATGGATGTAGGCTTGGGATTCATTAATACAGAGGGTTAATGGATTTTTGGGATAAGGTTTAGTGTTTATTTAGGCTAGGGATTTGGAATTTTGGGGGGTTTAGGGGTTAGTTTTTTTATTTTAAGGCTTTATCAATTTTTATGGAAGAGGGTTTAGGGGTTTTATAAGGGTTATTTTTTATGTTGCTTTAGTTCTTTTGGTTTTGGTTTTTGTGGGTTGTGGGTATTGTTTTGTTTGGGATGGTTTTGGGTGTTTTTATCATGAGGGATTAGGGTTTTGTGGGGCTAATTTGATTGGGTTTTTTGGGTCGAGGGTTAATTTTTTTTGGATTTAGGGTTTTCATGGGTTACTTGTTTAGGGTGAATTGGGGATGAGGGCTTAGGGTCCTTTGGTTATGAGGTTTTATAAATTTATTTTATGAGGGTTTAAATTTTTTTAGGATGCTGTTTTTATGTTTTGTGCGACTGAATGTTTATGGGATTTTTTTTGTAGATAGTTTTATGATTATTGGGTTTGATGGCATAGAGTTTTTTGGGGATAATGATTTATATTTTTTTAGGTGTGATGTATTAGTAATTTTTTGGGGAAAAAAGTTTAATGTTTTTTGAGGATGAGGGTTTTGGGTTTTGGAGGATGAGGGTTTTGGATATTCTTAGGGAATATGTTTTACAATTTTTTGGGGTTTATGGTTTATGGTTTTTTATTAGGGTTTTTTTCATTTATAGGCTACTTTTTTTGTTATTTTTGTTATAAGGATGTAGGGTTTTCTTAGACTGAAGGTTTGGTGTTATTTGGGGATGTTTATTTAGTGTTTTTTGGTGTAGAGATATCAGGAATTTTCTGGATGAGGGATTATCATTTTCTGGGGATTAGTGTTTAAGGATTTTTTATGCCCAAATATTTATAAAATTTGGTACCCAGAGTTATGATTTATTTGGGGAATAGTGTTTTAGGTTTTTTAAGGGCCATTGTTTAGGGTTTTATATGTCTGAGGGTTTTGGGTTTCCTTTGTATGATGATTTTGGGTTTTTTATGGCATGGTGTTTAGAGTTTTTTTTGTGGGTTTAGGGTTTTTGAGGATGTGGGTTTAGGTTTTTTTAGTAATATGGTAAAAGGAATTTTTACGGATAAGTGTTTAGAGTTTTTTGGGTTGACGTTTTAAGGTTTTTTGAGGATAGTGGTTTAGATTTACTAATGGATCATGATTTATGTTTTTTCGAATCAGGGATTATGGTTTTTTGGGACAAGGATTTGGGTTTCATGGGGTTAGGGGTCTATATTTTTTGGGACTAACGGTTTCAGGTTCATGGAGATGAGGGTCTAGGGTTCTTTTGGCGTAATGGTGTTGGTTTTTTTTGAACCACACGTCTAGTTTTTTTTGTGACTAGGGAAACTGTTGGTTTCGGGTGAAGGTATATTTTCATGGTGTCGAGGTTTTAGTTTTTCTTAAGGATAAAAGAATGGGGTTTTTAGTGTCTAACGATGTAGGGTTTTGGGGGGATATGGGTTAAGAGTTGTGGGTTCAATGGTATGGGTTTCATTTGATAATGTGTTTTTGGATATGAGGGTTTGAGGTTTTTTTATGAAGAGGCATTATGAATTTTTGGGGTTCAGGGTTTTGTATTTTTTTATCATGATGTTTTATAGTTTTTTTTAATCTAGTGTTTATTTTTTTTTGAGTTCTATGGGTTTAGAGTATTTTGGTGCTGATGGTATATGATTTTGTGTGTGGGGGGGTTTTAGTGTTTTTTGGGACTGAGTGTTTATGAGTTTTCTAGTGTCAAGGGTTTAGATAATTTTTTTTTCTGAGAGTTTATTGTTTTTGGGGGTCAAAATTTTAGGGATTATTGATGCTATGGGTTTACATTTTTTGGGGCCAACACTTGAGAGTTTTTTTAGAAGCATGTTTGGTTTTTTTTGTTGTGGTTTTATTATTTTTGGGGCTATGTGAATATGGTTTTTTAGAGATTATGTTTTGGGTTTTTTGGGGTTTGGGTTTTATGATTTTTTGAGGATAAGGGTTTCAAGTTATATCAGGAAATGTTTTTATGGATTTTTTTGGAGTTTATGATGTTTAGGGTTTAGGTTACTTTTTGGTTTATGGTATAATGTTTTTTTGGGTGTTGAGAATTATGGTTTTTTGAGGATAATGGTTTAGGGTTTCATTGGGCTTAGGGACTATGGTTTTTTAGGTTTGAGTGTTTAGTGATATTTGGTGCTAAGGGTTTAGTTTTATTTGTGGTTTAGGGTTTAGGGGGTTTTAGGGTAGAGTGTAAAGTGTTTCTTAGTGCCACATTTTTAGGATTTTATTAGTCCACAGGTTTTGGGTTTTTTCTGGAAGATAGTTTTGGGTGTTTTGGGTTAGATGGGTTTGAGTTTTTTTTATGAGGGATTATAGTTTTATTGGATAGAGAATTTTGGGATTTTTATTTGATTAAGGATTATGGTTTCTTGGAGATGAGGGTTTAGGAGAATTATTTTCATGAGGATTTTGGGACTATTGGTGTAAGGGATTTTGAATTTTTAGGGCTCAAGGATTATGTTTTTGTGTGATTAGGGATTTATGAATTTTTGGGATGAGGAATTAGGGTTCTTTGGGGAAGAGGATTTATGGTCTATTAGGGATGGTGATTTAGGTTTTTTTGGGATGAGTGTTTAGTTATTTTTTTGGATGAGGTGTTAGGGTTTTTGGATGCCTATAGTTTATAGTATTGGGGCCTAAGGGTTCTAGGTATTTGTGTAGTAGGGTCATTTTGTTTGGGGTATATATATTAGGAATTATTGTGAATAGGGTTTAGGTTTTCTTTTGAGATTAGTTTTTCTGGATTTTCATGGATAGGAAATTCGGGTTTCTTATGGATGAGGGATTACAGTTTTTTGGGGATGATGGTTTTTTAATTTTTGTGGATGAGGTTTAGGGGTTTTTTGGGCCGAGGAAATATTTTTTAGGGGGCTGTTGGTTTAGGATACTCTACAAGAACTGGTTTACTATTTTTTCGGGATTTAGGTTTAGGGTTTTTGGGTTTGAGGGTTTATGTTTTTTTTTGTACAATGTGTTTTTGTTTTGTTTTTTGTCATGAAGATGATGTTTTTTTGGTGAATATGGCATAGGGATTTTTAGTCTGATGGATTTTAGTATTTATAGGTTGAGGGGATAAGGTTTTTGGGGACATGGGTTTAGGGTAGTATATGTTTTTTAGGGAGTGTGTTTATTATTTTTCCAGGATGAGTTTTTAGGGGTTATTGGTGCTGATGGTTTAGTATATTTCTAGGAAAAATGTTTTTTGGTTTTTTAGTAGAGGGGATTTAGGATTTATGGGGTTGTGGGTATCATGATTGTTTCTTAGGGTTTAGGATTTTTCGGGTTGAGGATTTAGTTAATTTTAGTATGAGAGTTTAGATTTTTTGGGGAAGAGATATTGGATTGTCTATTATGAATTTTTAATGTTTTTAGGGCTAAGGGTTTAGGGGTTTGAAGAATTATAATTTATGTAAAATTTGTGTTGAGGGTTATAGGTTACTTTGGGAAGGGGGTTTAGGGATAGGGGTTAGGGATTCTAGTTATTTGGGGATGAGGTTTTAGGGGTTTTTTGGATAAGGGTTTAGGGTTTTTTGTAGATTTTATTTTAGGTTTTGTGGTATTAAGGTATTAGGTTTTTTAATGATGGGGGTGGAAGGAATTTTAGGGATAAGGTTATAGAGTTTTTTTTGGAATGGGGATTTCGTGATTTTTGGAGTGAGGGTTGAGGTTTTTTTTTGGAATAAGGGTTTAAGGTTTTTTTGGGATGTTGTAATTGAATTTTTAGGGTCTTAGAGTCAATTTTTTTTGCATACTGTTTATGGATATTTTTGATCGAGGTATTACTGTTTTTTGGGTATAGAAATTTTTATTATTTTTGGTTGAGGGTTTATAGTTGTCTGGGGAAGTGGTATTTCAGTTCTTAAAATCTAGGGGTTTATTATATTATATTTCAAATAGTAAATGTTTCTTTCAGGATGATGGTTTGGGGTTTCAGGGATATATTTTTAGGTTTTTTTTGTGTTTATGGTTAATGTTTTAATTCTTCAAAGGGGTATGGAATTTTTTAGGATTGGAGACTATTTTTTTGGTGATATAATTTTAGGGATTTTCTTCAGATGAGGGTTTAGGGTTATTTTGTTATTGAGGGTTTAGGTATTTCGTGCCATAGGGTATCAATTTTTTGGACTGTTTGTGGTTGTTTTATTAGAGTTATTTAGGATAGTGTTAAGGGTTTTTTGGGGTTGGTGTTTATGATTTTTTGGTGATGGTGGTTTTTGTTTTTTTGGGGTTTATGGGTAATGTTTTTTTATGCTAAGGCTTATGAGTTTATGGGTCTGAGGGTATATTATTTGTTTGGGGGAGAGGGTCTATGTTTTTTTGGGGGTTGATGGTTTAGCTTAATTGGGGTTATGATTTATGATTTCTTGGGGATCAGGTTTTAGGGTTTTTTTGGGGTTGATGGATTAGTGTGTTTTAAGGTTCAGGGTTTTTGGTTTCTTTGGGATTTGGGTTTTTGGGTTTTTTTACGGCTAACTATTTATGATTTTTTGGGGCTCCGAGACTTGTGTTTATCACAGACTATGGTTGAGGGTTTTTTGGGGCTAAGAGTTTAGTGTTTTTTTGACCAATGGGATTATTGTTCTTTGGGATGCGGTATTAGGTATTTTTCGTGACTAAGATTTAGTGTTTTTAGGGTAATGTTTTATTGTATTTGTGGGATTAGGGTTTATGGGTTTCATAGGATGATGGTTCATGAATTTTTAGTGCTGAGGTTCCAAGGATCTGGGAGAGGAGGGTATAGTGATTTTTTGGAATCCAGCGTTCAATGATTTTCTAGGATTGGGATTTAGGGTTTTATTGGTGATGAATCTTCAGGGATTTTTATGGTTGAATCTTTTGAATTTTTTTGAGGTGGGGTTAGAGATTTATTGGGCCAAAGAGGTAGGGGTATTTTGTGGATAAGGTTTTATAACCTTTTTGGGGGATTAATCATTATGGTTTTATAGGGATGAGGGTTTAAGGGTTTTTTAAGATGAGAGTTTAAGTTTATTTGTGTGAGGGTTTAGGGTTTATGGGGAAGTGGGTTTAGTGTTTTTTGGGGACGAGTGTTGTTTTTTTTCGTGATAGTGGTTTAAGGTATTTTGGGGATATCAGTATAAGGTATTTTTCGGATAACAGTTTATGATATTTTGGTTTTGGGGGTTATGAGTTTTTTGGGGAAAAACGTTTTCAGTTTGTTGGGGCTGAGGATTATGAATTTTTTGTTGGTAAGGATTTAAAATTTTTGGGATAAGGGTTTATTTTTTTTGGAATTGGGGTTTATATTTTTATTGGATAATGGTTTGGGTTGTTTGTGTCGAATGGTTTATGGTTTTTTTGGATGACTGTTTTGGTTTTTTGTGGGCTATAGGTTAGGTTTGTTTGGGGTTGCAGGTTCAAGGGTTTTTAGGGATTATGGATTAGGGTATTTTGGGAATGATTTCCTAGAGTAATTTTGGAATGTGGTTTTAGGATTTTTTTTGGACAACTGTTTATTGTTTTTGGGTATGGGGGTTTAGATTTTTTTAGAGGTGGGGGTTTTGGTTTTTCTAGTAGTGTGGGTTTAGTTTTTTTTCCACTAAGGGTTTATGGTTTTCTATGGAATGTTATTAGTTTTTTATAGGGATTTGGGTTTTGGGTTTTTAAGGGATATGTTTTTGGTGTTTTATGGGGCTAATGGTCTAGGTTTTTATAGGGGTGAGGGTGGTATGAGGGTTTGGGGGTTTCTAGATTAGAAGGATTGTAGTATTTTTTGTGCTATGGGTTTAGGGTTTTGTGGGGATGGGGGTTTAAGGGTTTTTGAGGTTTAGGGTTTAGTGTTTTTTGGGGATGGGGGTATAGGTTTTTTAGGGATGATGGTTTATGATTTTTGGGGCTATGATTTTTGGGTTCTATGATGGTGAGGGTTTTGGGTTTTTAATGTGTTAGCATTTATTTTTTTGTTTAAGGTTTTATGATTATTTTAGTAATGATTGTTTCAGGATTTCTAGGGCTCAGAAATTAGGGAATTTTTGTGTTGAGGGTTCAGGGTTGTTTATGGATTAGTGTATTGAGTTTTTTTTTCGCATGATAGTATATAAACTTGTTTGGGATTTAGTTTTAATAATTTTTTTATGAGTATTAAGTGTTTTTTGGGTTTAGTGGTTATAGATTTGGGTGGTGAGGATTTCATGTTTTTTATATGGTTTTTTGATTTTTTTTGGGGTGAGGATAATGGGTTTAAAGGGTCGAGGGTCTTATAATTTTTTAGTTAGTTAGTATATGGATTTTTTGTCTTATCAATTATGTGTTGTTTGGGAGTAGTGATTATAGTTTCTTCAGATTGAGGTTTTTGTTTTTTTGGGTTATTGTGTTTTGGGTTTTTTGGGGATGAGTGTTTAGGGGTTATTGGTACTGTGGGTTAATTGTCCTTGAGGTTTTTTATTTTTTTTTTTGAGATAAGGGTCTATGGTTTTTTTCTCATGGTTTATTTTTTGGGGGGTGACATTTTGGATATTATATGGTTCATGGTTATGGGTTTCCTCGGGTTATGGGTTTAGATTTTTCTAGGGAAGAGTGATTTGGGTTTTCAATGGATGAGGGTTTATGGTTTTCTTGGGATTATGGTTTATTTTTTTCAAGGCGTGAGGGTTTAGGGTGTTCTAAGGATAAAGGTATTGTGTTTTCTAGGGATTATTGTATAAGGTTTTATGGGGCTATGATTTTAGGGTTTTATAGGGCTAATGTTTTAGTGTTTTCATGTACTAAGTGTGTAGGGTTTTCTAGGATCTGAGTTTAGATTTTTATAGGGATTTGGTATATTGTTTCATGGGGATGATATTTTATAGTTTTATAGTCCTAAGAGTTTATGGTTTTATAGGTCTTTGTGTTTTAAGTTGTTAAGAGAGGAGGGTTTTTCATTTTCGGGGGATGAGGATTTTGGTTTTTCTATGGTTGATTGTTAATGCTATTCTGGGGTGAATGGAATAGTGTTTTATATGGTAGAGGGTTTTGGTTATACTTTGTCTAATGGATTATGGTTTTTTGTGGCAGATGTTTTAAGGTTTTCTAGGGATGAAGGTTTTGGAATTTCATGGGTAAATGGTTTACGGTTTTCTAGTGCTCACAGTTTAGGGTTTTTCGAGGCTGTGGGTCTATGGTTTAATCAGTCTGATGGTTAAACGTTTTTATGGATGATGGTTTTGGGTTTTATTGGTCTTAGAATTTAGGGTTTTTTGGATGGGGTTTTAAAGTTTTTATAATTCAAGGGTTTAGGTTTTTTGAGTTAGTGGGTTGGGTTTCTGAGGATGAGGGTCGATGATTGTTTTTTGGAAATGAGGGTTTTGTGTATTTTGGGAAGAGGGTTTTCATGTTTTTGGGTAGGAGGGTTTAGTTATTTTAATGAGGAGGGTTTATGGTTTTTTCGGTCTGAGTGTTTAGTGTTTTTTAGTGTTTTGGGATTGTATTTTTTTGGTATGAGGTTTTTGGGTTTTGGGGATTTGGTATCAAGGTTTTTTTGGGAATAGAGTGTAGGGTGTTTGTTTTGTGGGGGTTTATGGTTTTTTCTTGGTTTTGACAGTTGACTCTTTTTTGGTGTAGTGGGTTTAGGGTTAATCGCACTGAGGATTTAGAGTGTTTTGGAGTTGGTGTTTACTTTGGCAGTGGATTATGGATTATAGTATTTGGGGCTCTTAATTTTAGGCTTTTTTGGGAATTATTTTTAGAGAATTTATGGGATAATTCTTTATGGTTTTTTGGGATTGAGTGTTCTTGGTTTTTTTCTAGATGAGTGTTCGGGATTTTGGATGCAAATGGTTCAGGGTTTTTTTGGAATTGTTGGATCTATTTTCTTAGGGATGTGGAATTATGATTTTTTAGGTGTTAGGGATTAGGGTTATTTGGGGAAAATTGTTTAGGGTTTTTTAAGGGATGTGGTGTAGTTTTTTGGGCCTAAGGTGTTATTTTATTTTGGGGATAAGGGTTTTTCATTTTTTGGGGATGCAGGTTTAGGGTTTTTTGGGGGATGTGGGTTTAGAGAATTTTTGGGTTGTGGTTTTAGTATTGTTTGGGACTGGGGGTTTAGGATTTTTTGGGATGTGGGTTTTGTGTTTTGGGGTATGTGGGTTTATGTTTTTCTAGGGCTAGGTTTTTAGGGTAATTTTGGGATAATGGTTTTGATTATTTTTAGAATCAGGGTTTTTGAGTTTTTTGGGTTAGGGAATAAGTTTTTTTTTAGTTCTGATGGTTTATAGTTTTTTATGGCGAGGAATTATAGTTATTTATGTAAGATGGTTTAGGTTGTTTGGGGATGACGTTATAGAGTTTTGTAGACTAGATGATTATGAATTTATGGGGATGAGGATATAGTGTTATCATTAGTTTGAGTTTTTAATTTTTTTTTCAGGTTCATTGTTTAGGATTTTTGGAGGGCGAGAGATTTGGGTCTTTTGGGGTAGAGGGTTTAGGGTTTTTATGGTGGAAGGTTTAGGGTATATTGGAGAATATATTTTATGTTTATTTACATCTATGGGTTTATGTTTTTTTGGTCTATGTGTTTAGGACTTTTTCAAATGTGGTTTTCGAGTTTTCTGAGATATGGTTTTAGGTTTTTTTGGTTTGCAGATTTATGGTTTTTTTGGAGAAATATTTTTTTTGTTTTGCAGTGATAAAGATTAGGTTTCTACGGGTTAAAAGTTTTTTTTGGTTATATAGGGCTATGTGTTTTGTGTTTTCTGTAACTAAAGCTCTAGGGTTTCTTAGGGATATGTGTGGGCTAAGATTTTAGGTTTTTCTAGATATAAGGGTTTATGGTTTTGATGGTGATATGGAAATAGGGTTTTAGGGGGTGAAGGATTAGGGTTTTCTGGGGAAGAGGGTTTATGGTTTTCTTGGGTGAGGGTTTAGGATTTTTTGAGGATGGGGGTTTATTGTTTGTTGAGGATATGGGTTTATTGTTTTTTCAGGTTTATTGTTTTTTGGTTTTCATGGACTAAGGTTTTACGGTTTTATAGGGATGAAGGTTTAGGGATTTCTTGGGATTTAGGTTTCGGGTTTTTATGGGGAATGGTTTTTGGATTTGTAAAGGTGGTGGTTTATGGTTTTATGAAGGTGAGTGTTAATGAATTTTTACTATTGAGTTTTTCGGGTTTTTTGGGGAATAATTTTTGGGGTTTTTTTGGGAATGATGGTGTATTGTTTTTTGGGGTTGTGTTATAATGTTTTTTGGGTATGTTGATTTATGGTTTTTTAGGGGGGAGTGATTAGGTATTTTTTGGGCTATGTGTTTAATTTTTTATGTCTATGGTTTAGGGATATTGATCTTATGGTTTTTGGATTTTTTGGGTCATCGATTTAGGGTTTTTTCCAAAAGTGGTTTATATGTTTCAGGATTTATGTTTTAGGTTATGTTTGGTGTGTGGGATTAATGTTTTTTTTTATTTAGGGTTTTGGGTTATTGGGATAGGGGATTTGGGTTTTTGTGAATTTGGATTTAGGGGTTTTTCTGATGAGGGTTAATGGTTTTTTGGGCCTATAAATATTGTGAATTTTTGGGCTGAGGGTTTATGTTTTTCAACATCGACTGGTCTAGGGGTGATTGGGTATGTTTTTATTTTATAAGGATTATGGTTCATGGTTTTCTTAGGAAGCTAGATTAGGGTGATCTAGGGCAAAGGAATTCAGGTATTTTTGGGATGATGGGTTTTGGATTTCCAGGGATGAAGGTTTAGGGTTTTCTAGAACTGAAGGAATAAGGATTTGGAGGATTACCGTGAAGGGATTTTTAGGGATGAGGGTTGAGGGTTTTCTAGGGATGAGGGTTTATCATTTTCTGGGGATGATTTTTTAGTTTTTAATTGGGATAAGGGATTAGAGTATTCTAGGGATGATGGATTAAGATTTTATAGTGATGAGGATTTTGGGTTTTCTACTACAATGAATTTAGCATTTTCTATGGGTGAAGGGTTGGAGATTTCTAAGGGTGAGGGTTAGTGGGTTTCTGGGGTTCGGTGTTTCACATTTTTTGGCAACGAGTTTATAAGGTGTTTTGGGGATGAGGTATTATTGTTTTATGGGTTTCATGTTTTAGCTTATTTTATGTCGAGGGTTTTATGGGTTTCTTTGCCTAATTGGGTTTTGTTTTCTGTGGATGTGGGTTCAACTATTTCTTGAGTTGATGGTTTAGGGTTCTCTAGTTCTGATCATTTAGGGTTTGTATGGGATTTCATTTATAGTTTTTTGGTGTTGAGGGATTATTTTTATAGGGATAAGGCTATTGGGATTCATGAGTCTTAGGATTTATGGTTTTGGGGAAATGTGTATAGGTTTTTATTTGGGATGAGAGTTTTGGGATTTTGAGGAATATGGTTTAGATTTATGGGGATGAGTGGTTAGGGATTTTTTGTGTCAGATAGTTAGTGGTATTCTGTGGAAGAGGTCTTAGGGTTTTTTTGGAGAGGGTATTTTTTCTGTCATTGAATTTAGTGTTTTTTGGGTCTAAGGGTTTATTTTTTTATGGAATGAGGGACATTTATTTTTTGGCGATTGGGTTATGGTATTTTTTGTATAAGGTTTTAGTGTTATTTAGGGATTAATGTGTAGGGTTTTTTGGGTTGAAGGATTAGGGTTTTTTAGAGTTTATTGTTTAGTTTTTTTTCAAGAATATGTATTAGGGTTTTTGGAGGTGAGGGATTTGCGTTCTTTGGGGATAGTTGTTTAGTGTTTAGTGTTTTAGGGTTTATGGTTTGGGGTTTTACATGCCTTAGTGTTTAGGTTTTTCTGTAGAATTATTGTTGAGATTTTTATGAAACTAGGGCATCAGGGTATTAGGGGGATGAGTTTCTAGTGTTTTTTGGGGGAGTGGATTTAATTATTTTTTGGGGTTGAATGTTTAGGATTTGTTTTGGGTTGAGGGTTTAGCAATTATTGAGGTTGAGGGTTTAGGATTTTTTATGGATGAGGATTTAAGTGTTTCGGGATTAATGGTTTAGGGGTACTCCTGGGTTACGTTTTAGGGTGATTAGGGATGAGATATTAGAGATTTTTTTGGTATGGGGATTGATGTTTTTTTTGGATTATTATTTAAGAGATATTTGGTTGAGGGTTTAGTGTTTTTTGGGGCTACAGTTTTATTGGTTTTTTGGATGCATGTTTTATTTGGAATGTGTGTTTACGTTTTTTTGGGTGTGAGGTGTTAGGTTTTTTAGGGCTGAGGATTTTGTTGTTTTTTGGGCTGATGGTTTAGGAATTTTGGTGACTGTGTGTTTCGAGGATTTTTGGGGCAACGCGGTTTGAGGTTTTGGGGGATGAGGGTTTACGAGATTTCAGGTCTTAGTGATTAGGGATTTTGGAAATGAGTATTTCGGGTTATTGGGGCCTGACGTTTTAGTTTTTTCTGGAGTTGATGATTTTGGGTTTTGTGGCCTCAAGGTTTATTGGTTTTAGGGTTGAGGATTTATTTATTTATTTTACAATTTTATGGTTTATTATTTATTTGGGAGGAGTGTTAATGTTTTAAGGGGCATAAGGATTAGTTTCATGGGTGATGATGGTTTAAGGGTTTTTGGGATGAGGGTTTATGTTTTTTTGGGGATTCTGATCTAGGGGTTTTCGGTATTGGGGGTTTATGGTATTGTGGGGGTGATGTGACTTGGGATTTTTGGGGATAATGGTTTATTTTTTTGTGGTCTTATTTTGTTTTCTTTTTATGTGGATGATGATGTGGGGATTTGGGGGATGAGGGTTTATGGTATTATAGAGATACGAGTTTAGGTTTTTTTGTTTCTCGTGATTTAGTGTTTTTAGGAATAAGTTTATATGAATTTTCAGGGATGAGGGTTTTGGATTTTTTGGGTATTAGAGTTTAGGGTAATTTATGGATTTAGGTTTATGGTTTTTTATGGATTAGGGTTTAAATATTTTTAGGTTAGGGTTTTTAGTGGTTTTGGGGGATGAGGGTTTAGGATTTTGGGGGACTGACATGTATACCATTTTTTTGGGGCTGATGGTTAATTGGTTTCTTAGGCTGAGGGTTTAGAGGATATGTAGCTAATGGTTTAGTCTTTTAGGGGTTTTGGGGTGATAGTTTAGGGTTTTGTGGGTATGATATTTTATGGGGTTTAAGGGATGAGTTTTTTGGGGGTTATAGGATAATTTTTTTTATGGTTTTTTGGTGGATTATGTTTTTAATATTTTTGGGATGAGGTATTATGGATTTGTGTGGTGGAGTGTTTAGGTTTATTTTTAATGGATGGGTTATTATTTTTTAGGATGATGTTTTAGGTTTTTTTGGGGATGAGGGTTTATGGTTTTTATGGAATAAGGTTTTTGGGTTTTTGGAGATGATGGTTTCAAGTATTTTAGTTGAGGGTGTAGTGTAATTTGGTGTTCTAGATTGGGGATTTTTAGGCTGAGGTTGTCCGTTTTTTTGTGTGAGGGTTTTGGTTCATTTGTTGTTGATAGTTTTTTTTTGGGAAGAGGAATTACAAAATTTTGGGACTGATTTTTGGGGGTTTTTTTGGGATTAAGGTTTATTTTCATTTGGGGTTGACAATTTTACGTTTTTCAAGTATTATTTTTTAGTTCTTTTTTGAATATAAGTGATTATGAATCAGTAGGGATGACATTTTTTGGGATTCTCATTTTTGGGTTTACGGATTTTGGGGTCAGGGATTAGTTTTTTTTGGGACTTGGGGTGTTTGGGTTTATGGTGATGATCGGTTAGGGGTTTATTGGGATGATAGATTATGGTTTTAGGGATGAGTGTTTAGGGTTTTGGGTTAGATGGTTTAGGGTTTCTTGGGGATGAGGGTTTATCATTTATGGGGATTATAGTTTAGCATTTTTATCGCTATGTGTTAGTTTTTAGGACATTTTTTTTGTATTGTTGGAATTATGGTATAGTTTTATTTAGGATGGGGGATTAAGTTTTTTCTAGATGACAATGTAATGTTTTATGGGAAGATAATATAGGGTATTTTTAACAAAGGGTTTATTGTTTTTTTGGGGTGATTGTTTAGTGTTTTTTTGGGGGTTTAGAGTTAAGGGTTTTTTGGGTATGAGTATTTTGGATTTTAGGGGCTCAGGATATAGGGTTATTTTTGGGGATGAGGGTTTTTGGTTTTTGCGGATGAGTGTTTATAATTTCAGTGTGTTGAGGATATAGGGTATTTTGGATATCAGAGTTTTGGGTTTATTGGGGTTATGGGTTTATGGTATTTTGTGGATAAAGGATTATGTTTTTCTCGACCACAGATTTGGGGTTTTTGGGGGTTGATGATATATGGTTTTAGGGGATTATGGTTGGGGGATTTGGGGGACTGATGGTTGAAGAATATTTGAGGATATGTGTTGAAGGTTTATTGAGGCCGACAGTTTTGGGTTCTATTGGGGATGAGGGTTTAGGAATAATTGGGGAATATGTTTTGGGTATTTTAAGGATGATGGAGTAGTTTTTCTATGGATTGGGGTTTTGGGTTTTATTTGAGTGATGGTTTAGGATTCATTTTGATGGGGTTTTATGTTTTTTGGGGCAGGGGGTTTAGTTTATTTTGTGTATTGAGTTTTTTTAGCGGATGAGGGTATAGTGTTTTCTCGGGTTGAATTTATTTTTGGATGTGGGTAGAGTGTTTTTTGGGAATAATGGTTGAGGTTTTTCTAGGGATTAGGGTTAATGGATTTTAGGGGATGGGGTGGAGTATGTTTTTAATTGAGCATTCATGGTTTTTTAGAGTATGGGATTTTGGGTTTGGCGGTGTTGTGTGATTTTCATTTTTTTGTGGTTGAGGATTTAGGGTTTGTTGGAGAATATGGTTATGATTTTGGGGTAGAGGGTATAAGTGTCTTTCAGGTTGAGTGTTTAGTATTTTTTATGGATGATGGTTTTGAGTATTTGGGGTTTAGGTTTTATGGTTTTTCGGGGATAAGGGTTAATGGTTTTTTAGATTGAGTGTTTAGGATTTTGGGGGGATGAGGGTTGAGAGTTTTGGGAAGGGGGGATGGATTTTTTTTTGGGGAACAATGTTGTTGTGTTTTTTGGGGTTGATGGTTGAGGGTTTTTATGGTGATGAGGGTTGAGGGTTTAATGGGGTTGAGGGATTATGATTTCTTATTTCTAATAGATTAGGGTTTAGGGTTTTTTCAGGCTGACTGTTGATTGATTTTTTGGTCTGAGGGTTGTGGGTGTTTTTTGTTATATGTGTTTAGAGTTTTTGGGTTCTAAGTTTACATTGTTATTTGGGACTAAGTGCTTAGGTATTTTCAAGGATGATATTTTAGGGGGTTTATGGTATGATGGCTGGGGGGATATTTTTGGCAGAGGGATGAAGGTTTTTTAAGGCTGAGCGTTTAGGATATTTTTGGGCAGAGGGATTTATGGGTTGACGGATGAGGGTTTTTGGCACTGAGTGTTGAGGGATTTGGGGATAGAGGTTCAGTGTTTTGAGAGATTTACAGTTTAGGGTTTTTTGGTCCAAAGGGTTTTGTGATCTTTTGGAATATGGGTGTAGTGCTTTTTGGGAAAATGGTTAAGGGATTTTTATAGTCTGGTGTTGTGTTTCTTCTGTGGCTTGGTGTTTGTTTTGTTTTTATGAGTTATTGTAGTTTTGGGGATGATGACAAGGATTTTGTTGGATGACTGTTTAGGGTTTATTGGCACTTTCAGTTCATGGTTTTTTAGGGAATAAGGGATTATAATTTTCCGGGATGGCAGTTTAGGGTTTTTTGGGTACTGGGGTTTATGGTTTATTAGTGTTTATGGTTGAGGGTTTATTAGGGATGAGGATTTCTATATTTTTATGACGGTTTAGGATTTTTGGGGATTATGGGATAGGGTAGGTTTGGGATAAATGATTAGGATTTTTTGAAATTAAATATCATGGTTTTTTTAGGGGTGAGGGTTGTGGGTTTTTTTAATTATGTATTATTATCTTTTTAGGGATAAGTGTTGTGGGATTTTTGGGGATGAGGGTTGATGTGTTTTTCATGATTTGGGATGAGACTTTATTATGGATTAGTTTTGATGGTTTTGTGAGGGTCAAAGTAGTGGGTTTTTTGGGAATGATGGTATGTGGATTTTTTTGGGTCGAAGGTTAAGGGTTGTTTTGGTAGTATGGTTGAATGTTTTTTAGGGTATACTAATAGGGTTTCTGGTTATTCGGGTTTGGATTATTTTGGGCTAGATGGTTATGGGATTTTTGAACTGAGGGTTTATTGTTACTTGAGGCTAATGATTGAGGGTTTTTTGGGCCTGATGGATGAGGATTTCTTTGTGTCTAAGGTATGCGGTTTTTTTATGATAGTGTACGATTTATGGATGATGGTATTAAGGTTTTTGGAACTTAGGTTTTAAATTATTTGGGGGTTAAGGTTTGAGGTTTCCTTAGATATATTGGATTAGGGTTTTTCTGGGATGAGGGTTTAGGTAAATTTGGGGTAGAGAGTTGATGGTTTTATTTTTAGTTGAGGTTTATGTAATTTTGGGATAAGGGTTTACCATTTTTTATAGAAGAGTGTTTAATGTTTTTAGGGTGGAGAGAAAAGGTTTTTTAATGATGACGTAATTGGGTTTTTTAGGGATGAGGGTTAAGGGTTTTCTTGGGATAAGGGATTATGGTTTTTTTGTCTGAGGGATTTGGATTATTCTAGGATGAGGTTATAGGGTTATTTGATGATAAGAGATTAGGATTATTTGGTACCGAGTGTTGACAATTTTTTTGGCTGAGGGTTGAGGGTTTTTAGTGGATGAAGGTTCAGAGATTTATCGGTAAGGGGGTTAAGGGTATTTTGGGATGTAGATTTTCGGATTTCTGTAGAAGAGGTTTAAGGGTTTTCTAGGGCAGTGGGTTGATGGTTTTTTACGGTTTAGTGTTGAAGTTATTTTTGGGAATTATGTTAGTTGTTTTTTCATGGTTTATGGTTCGGGTTTTCGTTTTTTGGGTTCAGGGTTTAGGGTTTCTTAGAGATGAGGCTTTAGGGTATTTTTTGTACTGATGGTTTATAGTTATTGCAGTTGATGGTGTTTAGGGTTATTTTTGGGGTGATGGGTTGTTGTTTTTTGGGCTGTGGGTTTGGGTTGAGGGTTTTGTGTTTTATGGGTCCTTGGGTTTTTTTGGTTTTGGGGTTTTTGGATTTTATGGGGTTGATGGTTTTGGGTTTTTTGGGCTTGTGGTTTCTTTTTATTTTTCAAAGGCTAATGGTTTAGTATTTTCAAGGGATTCTTATTTCAGAACATTTTGTCGGTGTGGGTCTAGGGTTTTTTGGTGACGATGGTTCAAGATATTTTGGGGTTTAGGGTTTAGCATTTAGGGCTTTTTTGGGTTGATCATTTCATAAATTTGGAGGAAAATTTTTTAGGGAATCTTAGGGATGATCATTTGTTGTTTGTTTCTGTAGAGGGTTTTGGATTTTGGGGGATGTATGATTCGATTTTGGGGGGGAAAGGGTTTTTTGTTATTGGGGTATGAGGGTTTGGGTTTTTTATGGTGAGGATTTTGGTTTTTTTGTCCAAGGTTTTCATTTTTTTCTGTTGTATTTTTTTTAGTTTTTTAGGCCCCAAGGTATAGGGTTTTTCGGGGTTAGCGGTTTTAGTTTTTCTACGGCTGTGGGTATATGGTTTTTTTGGGTTAAGGGATTAGATTTTTTTGGTGTTGTGAGTTTTGAGACATATTGGGGTTTTGTTTTTATAATTATTTGTGGTAGAGTGTTTAGGGTTTTTTAGGTCATAGGTTTGTGGTTTATTGTGGTTGGGAGTATTAGTTTTCTTGGGGATCATGGTTTAGGGTTTTAGTGGTCAAGAAAATGGGGTATTTTTGAGTCGAGGTATTATGATAATTTGGATTATATGGTTTAGGGTTCTCGAGGTTTTAGGGGTCAGTGTGTATTGGGTCCATAATATTATAATTTTGTTGTCCTGTGTGGTATTGGTTATTTGAACAGAGGGTTTTTGAATATTTGGGGTTGAGTGTTTTAGGTTTATTATGGATGTGGTTTTATGGTTTTTTGGATATGGGGTTTTAGAGATTTTTTGTAGACATGGGTTTTGGGGGTTTTAGGGTTGACTATTATAGTATTTTGAAGAATATAGTTTAGTGTTCATTATTGAGTAGTGATTATTATTTTTTCGGGATGAGGGTTTATATTTTTTAGGTTGATGAAATATTATAGTATGGGGATGAGAGTTTAGGGTTTCTGTGGGCTCTGGAATTCAGATTTTTCGAGGATGAGGATTTAGTGTTTTTTTAGGGATGAGGGTAATTTTTTTGGATGATGGTTTAGGGTTCTAGGGGCTAATGTTTTATGGTATTTGGGGATCATGGGTTTTAGGTTTGTTTAGGGTAGTCGGTTTCAGATGTTGGGGGTGGATTATTTTGGATTTTATGGAGTCTAGGGTATAGTTCTTTTGGGTATGAGGGATTAAGGATATTTGCAATAATAGTTTAGGTTTTTTATGGATAATTTTCATGGTTTTTTGGGGGATGAGGGTTTAGGGTTTTTTGGGATGATATTTTTTGTTTTTTGGGCCGACATATTAAGGTTTTAATGGGAGGAGAGTTATGGTTTGTGTGGAGTTGAGGGTTTATTATTTTTTGAGACTAAGGGTTTAGTATTGTTAAGGATGCAGGTTTAGGGCTTTTTGATGAATTGGATTGAGTATTTTTTTGTTTTTTGTGGGTAGAAAGTTTTGGTGATGTGTGTCTAGATATATTTGGGACTCATGGTTTTGGATTTATTAGGGATTTTGGTTTAGGGGGTTTTTTGGTCAGAGTGATTATGATTTTTTAGGGTAGTGGTTTTAGGTATTTTTGTGGATGAGGTTTTATTGATTATTGGTAGGATGGGGTTTACGTTATTTGGTTTGTGTTATTAGTTTTCAATGGGTATGAGGACTTATGGTTTTTTTGTGTTGATTTTTATGGTTATTATGACTGTTGTTTTATGGTTTGGGAGCTCAGGTTTTCGGGCTATTGGGGCAGAGTGTAAAATGAATTTTGGAGATAGGTGAATCACATTTTTTATGAGGGTTTAGGGATTTTGAGGATTTAGGGTTTTGAGATTTTCTAGGGATGTGTATTTTCAAGTTTTTGTTGATGGGGATTTATGTTTTTTTCTGTTAAGGGTTTAGGGATATTTTGAGGACCATTTTTATTGTTTTACTGAATATTATTGTTTATTTATTTTTGAGGATAATAATTTGGTTTTTTATAGGGTTTAGGTTTTAGATTTTTGGGGGGTTAAATGTTTGGTGTTTTTTTTATGATGGTTTACACTATTTGGGGATATGGGTTTATAATTTTCCAGGTTTCATGGTTTCAGTTATTTTTAAATGAAGCCTTCTGGTTTTTTGGGGCTAAGGGTTGATGGTTTTTTAGAATGAGGGGTTTTTTTAGTGGTGGGTTTAGGTTTTTCTAGGGGAATAGAGTTTAGTTTTTTTGGGACTAATAGTACAATTGTTTCTAGGTCTATGTGTTTATTATTTTTTGGTGTTGTGGTTTTAGCATTTTCATGGCCACCGGGTTTAGAATTTTTTTGGGAATGGGGATTATTATATTTTTGGGCCTAGGATTTTAGGATGGTCTTGTTTAGTTGGTGATATATTTTGTGGCAGCTATTTTAGTTTTTTTGGGGTAAACTGTCTAGTTTTTTTTGGGAAATGAGTTAGGGGATTTTTTGGTATAAGGGACTATGGTTTCTGGGGATGGAAGATTAGCATTTTTTGTCTTCTGATAAACATTTTTTTTGGGATGGGGGTTATTTTTTTTGGGGAAGGGATTTATGGTATCCATTTGATGGGTAAATATTTTTTTATTTCATGGGGTTTAGGGTTTTATTTCAATACTGGATTATAGTTTTTTTGCGGCTAGGGTTTTGGATATTTTTGGTGGGTGTTTATGTTTTTTTGCTAGTAGGTATTTCAGGATTCATTTTATAAGGGCCTGGGGTATCTTGAGGATGACGGTATTGGGTTTTTGGTGATGAGGGTTTAGTGTTTTTTGGGGAATATGTTCATTATATTTTTTGGATGATGGTTTATGGTTTTTAAGAGATATGGTTTAGGTTTTTTTGGGGATAATGTATTAGGATTTTTTGGGGCTGATTGTGTAGCGTTTTGTGGGGTTGAGGTCTAATATTTTTTCAAGGATTTGAGTTTATTGGTCAAGTGATTATGGTTTTTTGTTACTGATTCTCTAGGGAATGAGGTTTAATGATATTTTTGTCCTAATAGATTAGTTTTGGGGGGATAATGGTTTAATTTTCTTTGGTATGAGGGTTTATATTTTTTTGGGTTCGGGTAATGTGCTTTCTATTGTGGAACAGTTTGAATGTTGAGGCTTAGGGTTTTGAATTTTTAGTGGTTTAGGATTAAATGTTTTTTCGGATGAGTATTTTAGGGTTATTGGGGGATAAGGGATTAGGGTTTTTTTCACTGAGGGATCAAATTTATTGGAGTGTGGATTTAAGGATTTTAATGTATAAAAGATTATCGATTATTTAGGAATAGTGTTTAAGGTTTTTTAGGATGTGCAATTAGGAATTTATGGTCAAGAGGGATTGGGGTTTTTATGGGGATGAGGGTTTTTTAATTTTTAGTGGTTGAGGGTTTATGGTTTATTGAGGATATTCGATTAAGGGTTTGTTGATGAGGGTTTAGATTTTTTGGGGATGTCGGTTCAGGATTTTAGGGAATTGGGTTTAGTGATTATTGGGGTGAGGTTTAGGGTTTTTTAGGGCTATGGGTTTAGGGATGTATTGGGATAAGTGTTTATAGTATTTTGGAAAATAGGGTTTATGGTTTCTTGGTACCTATTATTAATATTTTTTTGTTCTGAGTGATTAGAAAACAATAAGACTAAGGGTTTATCTTTTTTGGAAGAGGGTTTATGTTTTTAGTTATTTTGGTATTAGGGGTCCTAGGGATTTTGGGATTAATATTTTTTGGGATGGGGGATCATGTTTTTTGATTATGAGGGTTTAGGGTTTATTTTAACGATGAGGGGATTGGTCTTTTATGAGGTTTTTGGGCATTTCAAGGAATATGTTTTTGGTTTTGTATGGAAGTGGATTTAGGTAAATATGGTAAAGATGGTGTGTGGTTCTCTCATGATTAGTGTTAAGGGGTTTTTGTCTAGTGCTTAGGGATTTTTTGGAAGGAGGTTTAGGGTTTTTTGGAGTTGAGGGTATAGTGTTTGGAGTTCGAGGGTTAAGGGTTTCTTGGGACTGAAGGATTATATTTTTCTAGGAATGTAGGATCAGTGTTTTGAGGACTAAGGGTTTAGGGTTTTCTAGGGAAGAGGGATAAGTTTTTCCTAGGGTTGAGTTTCTACATGTTTCTAGTGACGATGGTGGAATGAGGTTTT
Organism: Viscum album; assembly: GCA_963277665.1. Taxonomy (NCBI): domain Eukaryota; kingdom Viridiplantae; phylum Streptophyta; class Magnoliopsida; order Santalales; family Viscaceae; genus Viscum; species Viscum album. The sequence continues at coordinate 1,066,652,143 of OY728121.1, read as the reverse complement.
TGGATATCAAAATCAGAGTTATTACAGATTTTATGGAGCTGATGGTCAATGATTTTGTATGGATGTGGGATTTGGGATTTTTTGGTTGGAGGGTTTAGTGTTTATGGGGGCAATGGTTTTAGGGTTTTTTACAGATGAGGGTTTATAGTTTTTAAGAGCTATGGTTCTAGGATTTTTTGGGGCTAATGGTTTAGAATTTTTGTGGATGAGGGTTTATGATTTTATGGGGATTAAAATATAGTGATTTCTAGAGAATAGTGTTTAGGGTTCTCTCGGGATAAGGATTTAATATTTTTTAAGGCTAAGGGATTAGGGTTTTATGGGGCTGAGTGTTTATGGATTATTGATGCAGAGGGTCTAGGGTTTTTTAGGGCTATGTTATTAGGGTTTTTTGGGGTTGAGGTTTTATGGTTTTGTAGTGGTTGCGGTTTTATGGTTTTTGTGTATGAGGGTTTAGGGTTTTTGGGGGTTGAGTCCTACTGGATATTAGGTATGATGGTTTATGTTTTATTAGTGCCAGGGTTTATGATTTTGGGGTTGATGGTTTTGGGATTTTGGGTTGAGAGTTTATGATTTTTTTCGCAGGGGATTTTGTGGTTTTTGTTGGTTTTGGGTTTTGTGTTTGTTAAGGATCATGATTTAGAGTCTTTTCAGATTTAGGGGTCAGTTTTTTCAAAGGATGGGGGTATAAGGTTTTATTGGGGATGAGGATTTTGGATTTTTTATGATGAGGGATTTTGGCTTCTAGGGGTATGGGTCTTGGGGATTTATAAGGATCAATATTTAGGGTTTTTTGCATTCAATTGTTTTTTTTTTGATTTGGTATTTTTGTTTTTAGGGGTGAGGATTTAATGTATTATAGAGATCCGTGTTTGTGGTTTTATAGGGAAATGTGATTATGGTTTTTTAGGGAACTGTGTTTATGGTTATCTAGGGTGGAATTTTTTGGGATTCCTGGGAATGATTTTTTAGTGTTTTCTTGGGTAGAGGATTTAATGATTTTTTTGTCCAATATAATACGATTTTATGGGGTCGAAGGTTTGTGGTTTTCATGGGATGAGGGAATGTTTTTTTTTGGAATTCGGGTTTAGGATTTTCTAGGGATGATTTTTTAGGATTTTATGGGGTGGATGGTTTAAGGATATCTATCGATATGAATATAGGATTTGATATATCTAATAATTTTGTGTTTTTTGTTGATTAGGGTTTCACATATTCTATGGATGATGGTATGGGGTTCTCTAGGGAAAAGGGACTTGGGAATTCTATGCCTAAAAATTTTGGGTTTTCTAGTACATAGGGATTAGGGTTTTTCGGGGTTATGAAATTAGGGATTTCTCTATCTGAGGGTTTATGGATGTATATGGATGACAGATTAGGGTTTTATGGGTATGAGGTTTAGCTATCTATGGGGTGATGCTTTAAGGAAATCTATTGCAGATGGTTTTGGGTTTTTAAGGGCTCTGGGTTTAGGGTTTTTTAGGACTATGGGAATATGGTTTTTTCAGGATTTTTGGGGGTTAAATTTTCATTGTATTTTTGGTTTGGGAGACTGTGGTTTATGGGTTTATAGAGTATTTTGTTTAGGGTTTTTCGTTAATAGGGTTTGATTTATTTTGTGATGAGGTTTTAGGGTTTTGGGGGGAATAGGGTTAGAAGTTTTATATGGTAGATATTTACTGTTTTTTTGGAAATTAGATTAATATATTTTTATGCTATGGGTTTAGGTTTTTCAAGGGATGGATGGATTTTAATTTTTTGGGATTAGGTATTTGGGTTTATTGGAATTACGGTTTAGGGATTTTTAGGTATGAGTATTTAGTATTTTTAATGTTGATAGATTTGGTTTTTTGGGGGGTGAGGGGTTATGTTATTTTACGGTTAGGGTTTTATCATTAATTGGGGATGATGGTTTTGGGTATTCATCATTCAGTGTTTAGGGTTTTTTTTGTTGAGTTTCATGTATTTGTATGGATGATGGATTAGGGTATCTTGGGGATGAGGGTATAGGATTTTTACAACTATATGTTGAGGGTTATATGGGGTCAGTGCATTAGGGATTTTAGAAAATGATGGTTATGATGTTTTAGTTGATGATGGTCTGGGGTTTTAATAGGATGATGGTTCATGGATTGTTGGTAAGGAGGGTTCAGGTGTTTTGAGGATGATGTGTTATGGTTTTTCAGGGTCTATGATTTACAATATTTTTGTGATTGAGGGTTTATGATTTTTTTATTCCCAAGGGTTTGGGTATTTAAGGATGAGGGATTATTTCTTTTTGGGGATGACAGTTTATTTTGTTTTCAATGGAGGGTTTTGGGTAATTTTTTGGATGAGGTTTTGTGGTTTTATTGGTTCTTATAGATTAGTTTTTTTTTGGGATGTGGGTTTAGTGTTTTTGGGGGATGAGGGTTTATAGGTTTTTTGGACTACCAGTTTATTGTATTTTGGGAAAGCAGATTTGTTATTTTTTGTGGATGTGGGTATAGATTATATTTGAGTTGAGGTTTTATGTTTTTTTAGATGAGTTTTTAACATTAAATGTGGATGACGGTTTAGGAATTTTTTGGAAGGAGGGCTTAGAGATTTTAGGTATGATAATTTAGGTTATTTGGGTCTAAGTGATTAGGGATAATTAGGGATTTTTAGGGATAAGGGTTTATGATTTTGGGTATGAGGAATTTCTGGCTTTTGGAATGATTGTTTTTTAGGGATATTTTTTTGATGTTTTTTGGCATCGATTATAGGTTTTTTTGCAGATGAGGGTTAAGGGTTTTTAGAGAATCGGGATTTGGGTTTTTTATGGATGAGGGCTTAAGGGTTATTGTGGATGATGGTTTATCAGTTTTTATAGATGAAGGTATATGGTTTTCTAGGGTTTAGTGTTTGGGGTTTTGTTGGTGTTGAGGGATTATGAATTTTTTGGAGTAGGTTTTATGAATATTTGAAGATGACGGTGATATTTTTTTTGGTTTTTAGTGTTTATGGATTTTGGGTATGAATGCAAGGGGTTTTAGTGTTGGGGTTTAGGGTTTTTTGGGGATGTGGGTTTATGTTTTTTTGGTACAAAGGGTTTAATGTATTATGAGACGTTGGGATTTTGGATTTTAGGAGTTAAAGGTTCATGTTTTTTTATAGGACGATGATTGACATTTTTATAGGACTGAGGTTATATGGTTTGGGTGGATGAGGTTTTAGCTTATTTTAGGGGTGATGGTATTTTTTTATTAGAGATGGCTGTTTATGGGTTTTGAATGAGGTGTCTGGAGTTTTGGGTGCGGAGGGTTTTGGGTTTTTTACAGTTGAGTGATTATTTTGTGGGGTGGGTTTATGGATTTTTGGGACTGAGGGTTTAGTGATTTATGGGTCATAGTCTTTAGTGGTTTGGGGGCATGGGGATTTATTTTTTCTGGTGGATGAGGGTGTTAATATTTTTTTGGGATGAGTTTTATTATGTTTCTGGTCTAGGGGATTAGGGTTATTTTGGAGTTGAGGGTTTTTGGATTGCTGGGGATAAAGATGACGATGTTTTAGAGGTTAGGGGTTGAGGGTTTTGAGATTACTGGGACTAAAGGTTTCAGAATTTGTTGGGTGTGGTTTTCATGTTTTTTATGGGCGTATTTTTTTGGGTTTTTTGGGTGGGGATTTAGGGTTTCTCGGGATGATGGTTTAGGAATTTGGGGGCTTAGGATTTACAGTTTTCGGGGGTTAAGGAATAATATTTTTTTGGGATGTGGGATTATGTAATGTTGGTGCTGAGGTTTTAAGGTTTTTTTGGGGATGTGGGTTAATGGTTTTTTGGGAGTTATGGTTTAGGGGTTTTTGGGGGAAAAACCATTAGGTGTTTTTTGGGGTTTAGGTTTTAGGGTTTATTTGGATGAGGGTTTTGTTTTCAAGGACTGAAGTTGTAGGGGTATTTGGGATATGGGTTTTAGGTTTCATATGTATGAGGGTTTTGGGGTATGGGGTCTTAGTGTTTTGGGGTTTTGGGTATGAGGGTTTAGTTAATCGAGGGGGTGTGGGTTTATTATTTTTGGGGGTTCTGGGTTTATGAAATGTTGGGGCTGAGGGAATAAGGTTTCTTGGGGAATTGTGATTAGGATTTATTGGGACTGTGGATTTAGGGTTCTTTGGGGATGATGTCTTTAGGGTTTTGGATCTTAGGGATTGTGGTATAAGGGATTAGGTTTTAGGGGGTCTGGTGGTGAGGGTTTGGGTTTATTTGCCAATGTTTGTGTAGGTTTTTGGTGGGGAGGTTTAGGGTTTTGGGGGGATGAGGGTTTTGGGGTTTTGGTGTTGAGTGTTTAGGGTTCTTTTGGGAAAGAGGGATTTGGTTTTTGGGGGCATTAGGTTTATTATTTTTATTGGGGATAATTTTTTGGGTTTTGGGGTTGTGGATTTAGTTTTTATAAGGAAAAATGTTTAGGTTTTTTTTGGGGATGAGAGTAAAATGTTTTTTATGAGGGTTTATGTATTTTTAATGAATATTTAGTTTTTTTGGGCAAAGGGTTTATTTTTTTTATGATATTTTTAATTAGTTAATTTGGGATTTGGTTTTATGTTTTTTCTGGAGGATGGAAAATGTTTTTTGGCGATCCTTTTTTAGGGTTTTATGGGAGTTAGAGTTTTCGGTTTTATTATGTATGAGGGGTTGGGTTTCTTAGGGATAAGGGTCTAGGTTTTTCTTGGGATGTTGGTTAAGGGTTTTTTGGGGATGAGGGTTTAGGGTTTTCTAGTGGTGAGGATTTTGAGTGTTTTATGGTGAAGGATTTTGGTTTTTCTTGGGCTTAGAGTTTAGGGTATTTTGGAGATGAGAGATTATGTTCTTTTGGTTTTAAAAGTTGAGTTTTGTTTTGGGTTTTGTTTTTCTTAATTTTTTTAGGGTATGAATTTTTTGGGATGAATGTGTTGAGTTTTTTTGCAGTTGTGGATTAAGGGTTCTTTATGACTGAGGGTTTAGAGTTATTTGGGGATTAGGGTTGAATTTTTTTCCGGGATTATAGTTTATAGATTTTTTTTAGATGAGGTAATCCATTTTTTATGAGGGTTTAGGTATTTTTATTATGGATGATTTGGGAAATGTTAAATAGGGATTTTAGGTTTTTTATGTTGATGGATTTGGTGTCCTTTTGGATTAGAGTTGGGAGATTTTTGGTATTGAGGATTGAGTGTTATATGGGGTGGGGATTTTTTTGTGTGATGAAACCTTATTTTTTTTGTTTTAGGATTTATGGATTTTTTGGAGAAACATGTATTGATTTTTTTGGGTTCATTATGCATCATGTTTTTTGGGGTTTAGCATATTCTGTTTTTTGGGGTGGATGGTTCGTGCTTTTTGGGGGAATATGGTTTTCTATTTTTTGGGATAATAGCTTAGGGTGTTTTGGATGAGGATTTGGAGACTGGTGGGTCTGAAAAGTTATGATATTTTAGGGATGAGGTTAGATGGTTTTTTGGAGTTCTGGGTTTTTGATTTCTTTTTTATTTTGTCGTTGGTTGTGCTTTTTGGGGAGGAGAGTTGATGGATTGGTTTTTTAGGGAAAAATGGTGAATTATTTAATGGATAGTGGTTATGGTTTTTTTGGGCATGATGGTTGGGGGGTTTTTGGGGATGACATTTTAGGGTTTTTTAGTTATGAGGGTTAAGGTTTTTTTGGGGATGGGGGTTGGTGAATTTCTTTGGCGAGGAATTTTTGATTTTTTGGATAAGGTATTTGGGGTATTTTGGGTCATGATATAATGGTTTTTGGGAAGATTTTTTAAGGATTTCTTTGGTAAGGGTTGAGGGTTTTTTCAGGATGAGGGTTTAGCAATTTTTTTGGATGGTGGTTTTTTTTTGGGATGAGGGTTTACATTTTTTGGGGCATATGGTTTAGAAGTTTTGTGGATGACAGATGCCAATTTTTTAGGACCATAGGTTGAATGTTTCATGGGGATGAGTGTTTAGTATTTTTTAGGGTTAACGATTGATTATTTTATAAGCCTATTGGTTTTTGAGTTTTTGCGGATAAGGATTTTGTGTTTTTTTGGGAATGGGGTAAGAGTTTTTTGGGGATGACGATTGAGGGATTTTTACTTTTGAGAGAAGGGTTTTTTTGGGACTGATGGTAGTTTGTTTTTTTGGGATGAAGGTTGAGGATTATTTTGGTCACATCATTGATGGTATCTTTAGGCTATTGTATGAGTGTCTTTTGGGGATATGGGTTAATGGAATATTGGGGATAAGGGAATTGGTTATTTAGGTTTCAAGAGTTTAGCATTTATTAGGGATGATGGTTGAGGTTTTCTTTGGGATAATGAGTTTAGGCTTTTGGGGGGATAAGTGATTAGGTTTTTTTAATAGATGAATGTTTTTGGTTTTTAGGACTGCGGATTTAGGGTAATTTAAGGATGTTGATTGAGGGTTTTTCTGGGTTTCAATGTTGATGATTTTTTTGTATTAGGTTTTGGGGTAATTTAAGGATGAGGTTTTTTGATTTTTTTTGGACTGAGGATATCAGGTTTTGGGGGTTGAGGGGTGAGTGTTTTTTCAGAGCTAGAAGTTTATTGTTTTTTTGTGGTTGAGTGGTAATCATATTTTGGGGTTGACTGTTGATAGTATTTTGGGGATGAAGGTTTTTTTGGTTTTGGAGGATATGGTTTTATAATTTATTAGAGTAATGTGTTTTGGGTTTCTTTTATAGGAGGGATCATCATTTTTTAGGCTGAGGGATTTGGGTTTTCAATGGATGCAATTTTTTTGGAATATGAGTATAGGGTTCTTTCGTCATGAAGTTTTTGGGTTTTTCATGGATGATGGTTTACAGTTTTTGACGCTCAAGATTTCAAGTTTTATTGGAGATGAGGGTTGAAAATTCTTTAGGGGTGAGGGTTTAGTGTATTGGGGGGATGAAGGATGGGGGATATAAGGGTTTGATGATGGAGGTTATTGTTCAGGATGAGGGTTTTGGGATTTATGGTTTTCGGGGTTGGGGTTGTTTTGGGGTTATGGGTAGAGGGTCTATTGGGGATGAGGGTTTATGGTTTTTTGGGGATGTGGGTTGATGATTTTTTAGGGTTTGATCATGAGGTTATTTTTCCAAGAGGGATTTGGGTTTTTTTCTTGTTTATGGTTGTGGGTTCTTTTGGGATGATAGTTTAGAGTTTTCTAGGGTTTAAAGTTGGTGGTTTTTTGGCTAAGGGTTTAGGGATAATTTTGTTTGTGGTTTGCAGGGTTTTTGGGGATTATGGTTTAGGGTTTCTTATGGATGATGATTGATGGTTTTCCTGCACGGATGGTTTAACGTTTTATGGAAATGGGGGTTGATGGTTTTTTTGGAATACATTTTATGGTATTTTGGGGCCAAGGGGTACGGTTTTTTGGGGATGAGGGATGACAGACTTTTAGGGTAGACTTTTTTTTTGTTTTCTTGGGTTGGGGTGTGTGGATTTTTAGTATTATCATTTATGGATTTGGGGGATTATGTATTAGAGTTTTTTTGATAATTGTTTTGGGTTTTTTGGGGTTGAGGATTTCAGTTTTTTCTGGGGATGAGGGTTGAAGGTTTTTTTTGGAAGATAGTTTGGTGTTTTTTGGGGAAAATGTTTTATAATTATTTTTGGGAAGAAGGATTAGTGTTTTGTGGGAAGAGGGATGAAGGTTTTTTTAGATGATGTTTTGAGGTTCATGGGAGCTATGTGATAAGTGTTTATTGAAATTCTAGGTTTATGATTTTAATGCAGAGGGTTGTGGTTTTATTGGGGTTGAGATTGAGGGATTTTTGGGGCTGAATGATGGGGGTTTTTTGGGGTTGTCGAATGGTGGTTATCTTTCTATAAATTTTTAAGGATTTTTTTGCGCGGATTGTAGGAGGGTTTTTGGGGATGAGTGTTCATGGTTGTATAGTGATGATAAAAATGATTTTTTGGGGATGTGGAATAAACATTTATTGGGACTGAGGGTTTAGGGTTTTTGGATATGGATTTATGTTTTTTTAGGGCTGTGGTTTCAATTTTTTTTACAGCTGTGGTTTTAGTGGTTTTTTGTGGGTGGGGTTTTATATTTATTTGGGAAACATGAATTTGGGCATCCTAGAAATAAGGGTTTTGGTTTTTCTGGTCCCGAGTATTTATCGTTTTTATGGTTTAATTTAGGGTTTAATAGGATGAGGGTTTTGGTTTTTTGGCAGTAATGTTTTGGATTTTTTGGGAATGATTGTTTTCAGTTTTTGAGGTTTGACTATTTAGGGTTTTTTGGGATGAGTGTATAGGGTCATTTGGGGTTGATCATTGTAGGTTTTTTGGGGATGACGATGTATATTTTTTTGGGTCTAATGGTTTATGGTTATTGTGGATGAAGTTATGTGTTTTTTGAGGATAAGGGGGTAATATCTTTTTGGGCTATGGGTTTAGTTTTATTTTGGTTTGGGGGTATATGTTTTTTTATAATGGATTAGGGTTTTTTGGGGGTGAGGGAATAGGGGTTTTGGTGTTGAGGGTATAAGTTTATTTATATGATAGTGTAGGGTTTTTTGGGATAAAGGTTTAGGGTTTTTTATGTTTTGGGATTATGGGTTATTTGGGATAATGGTTTTGGGTTTTATGGTGCTGAGGGATTATGGTAATAAGGTTATGGGGGGTTATGGTATTTTGGAGATGAGGGTCTAGAATTTTTTAGGGATGAGGGTTTAGGGTTTTTTAGGGATATGTTTACTTTTAGGGATCGAGGTTACGGTTTTGTGGGGTTTAGTGTTTTTTTAAGATGTGTGTTTAGGACTTTTTCAGGATGAGGGATTATGCTATTTTGGGGTAGAAGGATTAGGTTTTTTGGGGGGTATGTATTTAGTGTTTTTTAGAAATGGAATTTTAGTTTTTATTCTGCTGATGGTTTTCAATTTTTATGGCTAAGAGTGTAGTGTTTTTTAGGGATAAGGGATTATAGTAATCTATGGAAGAGAGTTTGTTATTTTTTGGGGAGAGTGTATATGATTTTTTGGGGATGGGGGTTGATTTTCTAAGGGGAATTTGTTTTAGGATTTTTTGCATCTAATGGATTAATGTTTTTTGGGGAGTAGGTTTTAAATTTTATTCGAGATGAGGGTTTATGATTTTTATGGTTTGAGGGATTTTGATTTTTGTGGATGAGTGATTAGGTTTTTTGGGGTTGTGGGTTTAGGGTTTTTTGGTCAGATATTTAAGGTTTTTTATGTATGATGTTTCAGGTTTTTGGGGTAGTGGGTTTAGGTGTTTCTGGGGACAAGGGTTTACTACTTTTTGGGGCTTATGATATAGGAATTTTTTGGAAGAGAAATTATTGTTTTATTGTGGATAATTATTTATGGTTTTATTTGGATGAGGGTTTAGGGTTTATTTGTGATGAGGGTTTACTTTTATTTGAGGTTAATGGATTGGGGTTTTTTATTTCTAAGGGATTATGGTTTCCTAGGGCCAGCGTTTTATATTTTTCCAAGTATTGGGGTTTCTAGTTTTCTGGGGATATGGGTTTAAGGTTGTTTTTGTGTTGATGTTATAGGGTATTCTGAGAATGTGGTTTATGTTTTTCTCATTTTTTGTGTTTCTAGTATTATAGGTTTGTGGTTTTGTGGAATTTATGGGGTTAAGGGTTTTGTTTTTTCTGGTGATGAGGGTTTACAATTTTGGGAGGATGACAGTTTAGGGTTTGTTAGGTTGATGTTTTAGGGTTTTATAGGGTAAATGGTTTATATTTTCTAGAACTCATGGTTTAGGGTAATCTTGGGATGACAGTTCTTGGTTTTCTAGGGATGACAGTTCAAGATTTTCCCTGGTTGACAATTTCTGATTTCCTTGGTTAGAGGGTTTAGGGTTTTATAGGATAAGAGTTTAGTTTTATCTAGTGAAGATTATTTTGGAATTTATATGTATAAGAGTATATGGTTATCATGGGATAAGGGTATGGATTTTCAAGGGATGATGGTTAGGGTTTTTTGGGCCTATGTGATAATGGTATTCAGGGACTAAGGGTTTTAAAAAATGAGATATTAGGGTTTTCCTGCGTTTTCGGTTTAGGAATTTCTATGTATGAGGGTTTATGGTTTTTTATGTTTGAGAGTTTATAGTTATTTGGGGATTTGGATTTACGGATTTCTAGATATGACACTTTAGGGTTTTATATAGAGGATGGTTTAGGGTTTTAGGGAATGTGGGATTAGGTTTTTTAAGGGATGCTGGTTTTCTGTTTTTGGGGATAAGGATATAGTTTTTTTATCGTGGTGGTATAAGGAATTTTCTGGAAAAGGATTGGTTTTTTTGTGACGGACTGTTTTTTGTTTTTGGGGGATTAGGTTTTAATATTTTTTTGTATGAGGGTTTAGTATTTTTTTAGTTCCTAGGGTTTTTTGCTTCATTAATATTATGTTTTAGGGTTTTATAAGGATAAGATTTTTGTATTTTTTTGGTTGAGGGTTTCATTGGTATAAGGTTTTTGGGTCATGTGGGGATTTGGTGATGTGGTTTTTGTGTTTTTTAGGGATAAGAGTTTAGGGTTTTGTGGGGTGATGATTTAGGTTTTATTAGGGATTGACAGTTTATCATTTTATGGGGATTATGGTTTAGGTTTCATTGTACTAAGTGTTTAGGGTTTTTTAGAGTTGAGGGTTTGGTTTTTAATGTATTTTTATTTGTTTTCTTGTTTATTAACTTCTGGGTTTATAATTATTAGGGTCTTTGTGTTTAGTGTATTTTTGGGTTTGTGGTATATGTTTTTTGGGGGCTGATGATTTGGGGATTTTTGGTATATGGGTTTAGGATTTGGGGGGGGGGGTGTATGGGTTCATTGTTTTTTGTGTTGATGGTACATGGTTTTTTGGTGAAGAGGGTTTGGGGTTTTTTGGGATGATAATTTTTTTTTCTTAGGACTAATGTTTAAAGGGTTATTTAGGGAATTGGTTTTATGGGAAATAAGGATTAGGATTAATTTTTATGGGACATAGGGTGTAGGTTTTTTTAAACAGAATATTTTGCGGTGTTTTGTGGCTATGGGTTTGGGGTTGTTTTTAAGGAAATGGGTTTGGGGTTTTTTGGAATTAGTGTTTAGGGTTTTTTGGGGATTAGGGTTTTGGGTTTTTTGTGGATGAGGGATTAGCGTCTTTGGTACTATGGAATTTAGGATATATTTGGTAATGGTTTAGGGGTTTATGGGATGAGCGTTTTTTGGCGTTTTTTGGGAATAAGGATTTAGGGGTTTTTGGTCTCAATAATATTTTAATTTTAACCAGTGTATAGGGTTTTTGGAAGAGTAATTTTTTGTGGATGAGTGTTTATTTTTTTCTAGGGGTGAGGGTTTATTGTTTTATAGGGATGGGGATTTAGGATTTATTGGGATTCTGTTTTATGATATTTGGGGTTGATGGTAAATGGTTCTTAAACAACATATGGATTAGATGAATTTGTGGATGATGGTTATGGGTTTTATTAGATAAGGATATTGGGTTTTGGGGGGCTGAGGTTTTTTCATTTTTTGGTGCCAAGGGTTCAGGGTATTGTGGGGATGATGGTTTAATGATTTTTTTTAATACAGGGGTTTCAGTTTTTTTATGATCATGTTTTAGGGTTATTTTGGAATGAGGCTATACTGGTGTTGGGTGGTAATGGTATAAGGTACATTATGGTAGAGGTTTTAGGTATTTTTGGAACTTATGGTTTAGGGATGGGGGATGAGGATTTAGGGGTTTTATTTGTGATGTGGGTTTAGGGATTTGGGGGGTTAAGGATTTATCTTTTCTTGGGGGATGAGGGATTAGCATTTTATTGGTCAAAGGGTTTAGGGTTTATTTGGGTATGGGTTTTCAGTTTTTTTAATATTAGGGTTTTCTAGTTTTGGGGAATGAGGGTGTAGAGTTTTTCTGGGTATACGGGTTATGTGTTTTGGGGCCCATTCTTTGGGTTTTTTGAATGATGTTATAGGTGTTTTTATGTTAAATTTTTATGGGTATTGGGGCCTAGAGGAATGTTTTTATGAGGTTTATGGATTAGGGATTTATAGGGCTAATGATTTCTGGGGGTTTGGGGAGGTGGGTTAAGGTTTTTTTTCTGAGTTTTTTGGGGTTTTGGGGATGAGGGCATTGTGATTTTTGGTTGAGGATTTATGGTTTTGTGGGGCACAAGATTTAAGAATTTCATGGGATGGGTTATTAAATTTTATTCAAGATGAGGGTTTATGAATTTTTGGTACTCTATGATTAGTTTTTTTAGGTATGTGTCTATAGGTATTATTGGGGATGATTAATTTGTATTTTTTGGGACTAGGGGATTGGGTTTTTTAGGGTTGTGCATTTAGGAATTTTTTTCGTTGATTATATTGTGTTTTTTATGTATATGGTAAGAGATTTATTGGGATGAGGTTTTTGGGTTCTGTTATGGATAAGGGTTTATGAGTATTGGGGGATGATATTTGGTGGCTTTTTTCCACAGCGTTAGCTGTTTATGGTGATTAGGGATTAGATTTTTTTGGAGGAGGATGGTTTATGGTCATTTGTAATTGAGGATTTACGTTTATTTTGGGATTAGGGTTTATGATTTTTTTTGGATATGCGATTTGGGTTATTTGGATATGGGTTTTGTGGGTTTTGGGTTTTTGGATTTTGGGACTTAATGTTTTGGAGTTTTTTCGGGTTTAGTGTTTAGTGTTTTTTGGGTATGATAGTTTTTCATTTTATGGGGATAAGGGTTTAGTGGGTCTTTGTAGGAGGGTTTGGGGTTTTTCTGGTTGAGGATTTAGGGTTTTTGGGTTTGAGTGTTTTGGATTTTTCGAGGGATCGGGTTTTAGGGTTTTTTGGCAATATGTGTTTAGGGTTAGAGGGATGATGGTATTGGGGTATTTTGGTTTAAGGAATTATTTTATTTTAGGTCCAACAGTTTTGGTTAAATTGAGGATGAGGGTATTTTGGTTTTTATTCTTATGGTTACGTTTTTTTGTGGAAGTGGATTTAGGTTTTTCAATGGATGATGGTTTAGGTTTTTTTGGCTAAGGGTTTTTGGTTTCAGTGGGGATAATGATTTTGTGTTTTATTTGGGTTGAGGGTTGATTTTTTTGGACATAGTGTTTCGTGTTTTTTGGGAATGAATATTGAGGGATTTTTTGGGGCTATGTGTTTTTTTTTCGGCTTAGTGTTCATGTTTTTTGGTGGATAAGGGTTTAGGGTTTTTTGCGGCTGACTGTTTAGATTTTTTAGTGCCGATGATTTTTTGTTTTTTGGGGATGACTTTATTTTGAGTTTTATGGATATAAAAGATTATTTTATTTTTGGGATTAGGGTTTGTTTTTTTTTGGATAATTTTTTTGGGGATGAGGTTTTGTGGTATAATGGGATTAGGGATGAGGGGTTTTCAGGTTTGGGGGTTGAGAGTTTTTTGGGGATTTTGGTTGAGAGTTTTTTGAGATATATGGTTGAGGGTTTTCAAGGGATTAGGTTTAAGGGGTCACTGGGGATGATGGTTTAGGTTTTTCTAAGGATATGGGAATAGTTTTTTGGGGCTTAGGGATTATAGATTTTTTGGATGATGGATTAGGATTCTTTTGGATAGGGGTTTTAGGTTTTTTGGGCTTAAGGTTAATGGTTTTTATGGGATGAGGGTTAATTATTATTTCGGTTTATGGTTTTAGGGATTTTTATTGATGATGTTTAAGTATTTTTTAGGGACGAGGGTTGAGGGTTTATTAGGGATCATGGACTATAGGGGTTTATGGTTTATGGATTTTTGGGGATTTTGGATTGGGGTTCTTCGGTGTTGTCTATTTAAGGTTTTTTGGTGATGCAGAAATAGGGTTGTTGGCGATAGAGGGTTTAGGGTTTTTTGGGAATAATTGTTTTTTTAATTTTAGGGATTATGATTTTTAGTTTATTGGAGTTGAGGGTTTAGTGTTTTTGGGGTCTTCTGGTTTACAGTTCATTGGGGATTTGGGTTGAGGGATTTTTGGGTAAGCGTTGGGTGAATTGAGGTGGGGCGTTGAGGTGTTATCGAGAAAAAAGTTTTTCTGTTTTTGTGGATGATTGTAAAGGGTTTGTTGGCGCTAATGGTTTAGTGTTTTTTGTGGATGAGGGTTTAGGGTTTTTTTAGTATATGGTTATAGTGTTCTTTTTCGAATGTCTTTTGAAGGATTTTTGTGGACGAGGGTTGGGGAATTCTTGGCTTGAGTATTGTGGATTTTTTTGGGGATAAGGTTTTAGGGTTTTTTCAGTTTTCGGGTAGGGTTTTTTGGAATTTTGTGTTTTGGGTTTTTCTGGGAGGAGGTTTCAGTAGTTTTTTTAGTTGAGAGTTGAGTGTTTATGCAGTGATATGTGTTGGTGTTTTTTAGGGGTGTTATTTTTGGTCTTTTTGGGTGGAGTTTTTGGGTTTTTTGAGTTTGATGGTTGTGGGTTTTGTGGCATAGTGGTTTGATAGTTTTTTTGGACTGAGGGTTGATTTTTTGGGGGGTTGTAGGATGATGGTTTCATGCGCCTAAGTGTTTAGGGTAATTTTTTGAGATATGGGGTTAATATCTTTTCAGGATGAGGTTTTGTTTTTTCAGGTATAGATTTGAGGGTTATTTAACAAATGTTTTTTTCATGGAAGTATTTTTTTTGGGTTTTTGGAGCTGAGGATGAGTATTGTTTTGGGAAAATAGTAGATGTTTTTTTGGAAGTATTGGTTTAGGGGGATTATTTGGGTAAATTCTTAAGGGTCTTAGGACTGTGGGGGAGTTGTTTTTTGGGGCTTGTTGTTTTTAAATTTTTAATGGAGATTTTATGGTTTTTAGGGATGAGGGATAACTATTTTTTAGGGATGCAGGTTGAGGGTTCTATAGAGATTATGTTATTGGGTATATTGTTGTTTGGGGATGAATGTATATGGTTTTTTGGGGATGTGGTTTTATGATTTTTTTGAGATTTTTTGTCTTTTTATTGGTGTTGAGGGTTTGGGGATTTTCAGTGGTGAGGTTTCTCGGTTATTAGGGGCTGAGAGTTGAGGAATTATTAGGGGATCAATGTTAAGAGTTTTTTTTTGGGTGAGGGTCGAGGAATTTTGGGTCTGAGGATTGAGGAGTTTGGGAGGATGTGGTTATATGTTAATTTTTTGGTTAATTTTTTATGATATTTTTTGGATGAAAGTTGAGAGTATTTTAGGGTTACACTTTTCGGTTTTTTGGGTGATAAGAGTTTTGTGCCTCTTGTGGATGATGATGTTTGGTTTTTAGGGATGGGGTAATTTGGTTATTTGGGAATGACGGTTCATTTTTTGGGGATGATGGTTATGGGAGTTTATGGATTTATGGGCGATGTCTTTGGTGGTTGATTGCTTAGGTTTTTTGTGGAGGAGGTTCTATGATTTTTTTGCAGTGAGGTTTCAGGGTCTAACGTAGTGGAGGGTGGAGCGTTTTTTGGGGATAATGGTTTATTGTTTTTTTGGAGTGATGGTTAATTTCTTTTTGGTAATGAGGGGTGATTGTTTTTTTGGGGCTTCATGATTAGGGTTTTTTATATGGTTGTAGGGTTTTTTTGGAGATAATGGTTTAGGGTTTTTTGGGGCTTCTTGATAAGGGTTTTTTAGATATTTTATGGCTAACAGGTGAGGATTTTTTAAATTATTTGGTTTATGATTTTTGGGGATATCTTTTTAGGTTTTTTGGGGGCCAATGGATTTGTGTTTTTTGGAATGAGGGATTAGGGTATGAAATTGGGTTTGGATTTAGGGTTTTTCATATATGGAATTAAAAATTTTTTGCATATGGGATTAGTGTTTTTTAGGGATTAGGGTTTGTTGTTTCTCCCAAAAGAGGGTATATAGTCATTTAGTCTTTTGGTTGAGTGTTTTTTTGCGATCATGGATGATGGTTATTTGGATCTTATAGTTTTGGGTTATTTATTGCTGAAGGTTGGGGAAATTATGGGGCTAAGGGTTGAGGATTTTTTGGCTCTATGTGTTTAGGGGTTTATGTGGCTTTTGGTTGAGAGTTTTTCTGGTCCTGAGGTTTGAGGGTCACTTAATGAAAAGGTTTTATGATATTTTTTTCTATGTGTTGTTGGTTTTTTGGATGAGTATTAAGGGTTTTTTTTTAATAATAAATGAGGTTTTTTTCTGGTTAATGAGTGTGGTATTTTATGGTGATGAGGATAAAGGGTTATTTAGGGTTGTTGGATGGTAGTTTTTTTAGGGCTATGGGTTTATTGTTTTCTGGGATGAGGGTTGAGGGGTTATTGGGGATTATTGTTCATGATTTCTTATAGATGACAGTTGAGGGTTTTTTTGGAAATGATGGTTTATTGTCTTTTGGGGTTTGGAGTTTAGGGTTTTTGGGGTTTAGGTTTTATGTATTTTTGGGTTTAGGGATCAATTTTTTTGGGATTAAAGTTTTTTTTTGGGACTGGGATTTTTCACTCTTTTGGAAAAAGGGTTTGGTGTTTTTAGCCTGAGGGTTTAGTGTTTTTAGGGGATAAATGATTTTGGATTTTTATTGCTATGGGATTTTGTTTTTTATTGGATAATGGTTTAAGGTTTTATGTTGATGAGTGTTCAAGGGTTTTTGGAATGAAGGATTCAGGTTTTTTGGGGATGATTGTTTTGGTTATTTTGGATCTATGGGTTTTTGTTTTTTTGGAGTTGAGGGTTGTGGGTTTTTAGGGATGAGGGTTACAAGTTTTTGGGGCATGGGAATGTTTTTTTATATGATGGTATATGGTATTTTTGGGAAGTGGGATTGTGATTTTTTGGAGCTGATGTTTTAGGATCTTTGGGGGCTGGGTGTTCAATGTTCTTTGGAGATATGGGTTATGGGTTTTTTGGGTATAAGGGTTTAGGAAATTTTGGAATGTTGGTTGGGCTTTTTTGTGGCTTATCGTTCATTTTTTTGCGATAATAGTTAATTTTTTCGGGGGTGATGGATCTTGATATACTATGGACGAGGATTCATATTTTTTGGGCTAATGTTTAATGTTATATTAGGACTAATTATTCAGTGTTAGTTGGGGAAGAGGCTCCTGGGGCCTCTAGGGTTAGGTTTTTGGTGTTTTGGGTAATATGTATTAGGTTTTAATGTGGGTTAGTTTTTAGGTTATTTATGGATAAGGGTTTCTACTTTATGGAGATTAGGTTATATGGTTCATCTAGGATAAGGGTTTAGGGTTTTTAGGGGTAATATTTAGGGAATTTTTGGGATTATGGATTTGGGATTTGGGGGGATGAGAGTTTATGGTTTCTTCGAGATGAAGGTTTATTGTTTTTTGGGGCAGAGGCTTCAGGTTTTTTATGGATGATGGATTAATTTTTTTGGGAGAAGACGGTTTATTGTTTTTTCAGGAAAAGTATTTTGGATATTTTCACATTTTGGGTTTATGATTGTTTGGGGCTATGTGTTTTGGGTTATTGAGGATGAGGGTATATGAACATTTAGGTGAGGTATTAGGGTATTTTTGTAGCCAAGGGTATTGGATTTTTTTCCTCTTGGGATCATTGTTTTTCGGGAGGATGTTTTCAGGTTTTTTGGGATTAAGGTTTAGTTTTTTGTGGTGTTGTGGGTTTATGGGTTTTTTGGGATCAAGGTGAAGGGATTTCTTATGAGGGTGAAAGTTTTATTGGGGTTTTTGGATTATGGTTTTTTTGCAATTAGGGATTTTTAGTGTATGGGTTTAGCGTTTAGGGTTTTTTTGGGGATAAGGTATTATGAATTTAGGGGATGAGGGTTTTTGTTTTAATGGGATGTGGGTTTACGGGGTTTTAGTGCTGATTGAAAAGTGTTTTTTGAGCTAATGGTTTAGGTTTTTTCGAGATGAGGGTTAATGGTTTTTTTGGACATGTGATTAGGGTTTTAGGGGGCTAATGGGATTTCGGTTTTTGGTGGCTAAGGGATTACTATTTTGGGGGTTATTTTTTAGGGTTTTAATGAAGTTGTGGTTTAGTGATTTTCCGGATAAGGGTTTTTGGTTTCTTTGTGCTAATGATTTATCATATTTTATTGTGGGTTGTTTAGATTTTTTTTGGGGATGAGGGTTTAGGGTTTTTGTGGATGAGGGTTCAGGGTTATATTGGTCTGAGGGTTTAGGTTTTTTTGGTTTTGGGTTAAGGGTAGTTTGGGCATAAGGATTAGAGTTATTTGGGGGTGTGAATTCGGGTTTTCTTTGGGACTGAGTTTTCAAGGTTTATTCGGATGTGTGTTTAGGTATTTTTAATATATGGTTATATGGTTTTTGGGGATGAGGGATTTGGGATTTTTGTTTTTTGGATGAGGGGTTTTTGGTGATTTGGGTTTAGGATTTTAAGGGGGTGAGGTATTAAGGTTTTATTTGGGTAAATGTTTACTATTGTCATAATATGACTATTTAAGGGTTCTTTTAGGGTAGAGGGTTTATGTTATTATAGGGATGAGGGTTCAATGTTTTCAAGGGGTTATGGTTTTTTTTCACAGATTTGAGAGGTCATGATTTTATATGGAAAAGAGATTATCATTTTCTAGGTATGTGGGTTTAGGTATTTATCATTCATAGGGTTTATTGTTTTCTAGGGCTAAGGGTTTTGGGTTTTCTTAGTGCAAAATATTTAGCGTTTTCTAGGCCAGATGGTTTTATATTTTATGAGGGAGATAGATTAGGGTATTCTAGGGCTAACATTTTTTGTTATCAGGGGTTGTAGATTTAGAATTTTATGGGGATCTTAAATTAAATACTTCTACAGTTTATGTTTTATGGATTTCTAGGGTGGGGGTTTAGGGTTTTTTAGGGATATGGTTTTACGGTTCTCTACGGATTAGAGTTTTAGGATTTTTGAGGCTAATGGGTTATTGTTTTTTGGGGATGATGGTTTAGGGATTTCGTGGGAATACGGTTTAGGGTTTTCTAGAGATTCTGGTTTAATGTTTTCTAGGGATGACTATTTTTGGATTTCTGGGTCTAGCGGTTTAGGGTTTTCAGGTACTTAGTGTTTAGTGTTTTCTAGGGATAAGGGATTAGGTTTTTCGTTGGATGAGGATTTAGGGGATTATATGGAAGATGGTTTAGGGTTTTCATTGGAATAAGATTTATGTTTTTCCTGTGCGGGGATTAGGAGTTTCTAGGAATGAGGGTTTAGGGTTTTTGGGGGCTGAGGGATTATGGTTTTCAATGGATCCATGTTTTAGGATTTCATGGGATGAGGATTATGGTTTTTTATATGTGAGGGTGAGGTATTTTCCAAAGTTTAGATTTTAGTCAGTTATAGAGTGCATGGTTATGTGTTTTGTGGGACTGAAAGTTTACTCTTTTCTATGGATGGGGTTTTAGGGTTTTCTAGGTTTGAGGTCGATTGGATTTCAATGGATGTGGGTTTTGGGATTCCTATGGAAGAGAGATTAGTGTTGTCTTGGGATAAGGGATTAGATATTTATATAAATGTATGACTAGGGTTTTCTAGGGCCTAGTGTCTATGGTTCTTTGGTGAAGGGGGTTTAGTGTTTCATGGGTCTAGGGGTTCAAGGGTTTTTTGGATGTGGTTCAGGGTTTTTCAGGGCAGGGGTTTTAGAGATCTACGAGGACATGGATTTATATTTTTGGGGGGAAGGGGTTTTATGATTTTTTTGGGTTGATTTTTTGGAGTTCTTTTATTGATGCATGTTATTGGTTTTGGGGGAAATGTGTATATGTTTTTTATGTGTTTTTATTGTTTTTTAGGGATGATTGTTTAATATTTTTTGGGTTTGAGTGTTTTGGGGATTTTTCCCTGAGATTTTTTTTATTTGTCATTTTGGATGTTTTTTGGTTTTTTTGGGATGATGGTTTATATTTATATGGGTATGAGGGTTGAGGGTTTTTCTGGGATTGGTGGTTAAGATTTTTTTGGTGATGAGAGATTATGGTTTTTTGGGGATAATGTTTATGTTTTTTGTGGATGATGTTTTGGGTTTTTTGGGGATTAGGGTCGGAAATGTTTTCGGTCTCTAGGATTATGTTTTTTGGGAGATAAGGGTTTAGATTTTATGGGGGCTATGGTTTTAGGGTTTTATTGGGATGTGGTTTTATGGGTTTTTGTTCCATGGTTTTATGGTTTTTTGCGGTTTTGGGTTTATGAAATTTTGGTGATGAGGGTATAGGGTTTTGGGGATTTGTGTATAATGATTTTTTTTGTGGATTTTGGGTTTTATATTTGTTTTCTACGGTTTTATAGTTTTTTGGGCTTGAGGGTTTTGGGTTTCTGGTGGCTGAGCATATACGGATTTATTTGGATGAGGGTTTTAGAATTTTTGGGGATGCCAGTTTGGGGTTTTCGGGGCTGAGAATTTAGCATTTTTTGGGGGTTGTTGGATTATGGGTTCTATTGGCGATTTGGGTAAGGGTTTATAGGAATGACGGTTTAGATAATTATGTATACGGATTTAAGGATTTTGTGCGATATGCTTTTGCATAATTTTTGGTTAAAGGGTTTGGGGATTCATTATGATGAGGGTTTATGTTATTTTGGGGGTTTGGGTTTGAGGGATTAGGAGTATGAGGGTTTTGGTTAATTTTGGTTGTTTGGGTTTAGTTTTTTGTGGGGTTTAGGGTTAATGGATTTTCTATAAGTGTTGTGGGTTTTTTATGGCACATGGTTTAGGGTTTTTAGGGTTAATGTTTTAGGGGTTTTGGGCTATGGTTTTATGGTTTCTTATAGTGTTTGAATTAGTGTTTTCTAGTCATGAGGGTTGAAGGTTTTTTGGGTGTCAGGGATTAGATATTTTTGGGGCTAATTGTTCTGTCTTTTTTAGGGATAAAGGATTTTGGTATTTAGGGAGGTGATGGAAAATATTTTTTTTATGGTGAGGGTTTTGGGTTTTTATGGATGAGGGTTTAGTGTTTTTTGGGCCTGAGAATTTAGGGTATTTTGGGGTTGATGGTTTTACAATTATTTGTGAATGAGGGATTTAGATTTGTTAGGCATAGGGTTTTAGGTTTTTTGGGAGAGAAGGATTTTTTTTGAGATGATGGTTTGTATAATTTGGTGGATGAGGGTTTACGTTATTTTTTGTATGATGATTTAAGGATTTTTTTTTGTTGATGGTTTTGTGTTTTTTTGTTGTTAAGTATTTTGGATTTTATTTTAGTATGAGTATCTATTGTATTTTAGGGTTTAGGTTTATGATATTTTTGGGATGAGTTTTTATGTTTTTTTGGGAATGTGATTTTAGGATTTGTTTAGGGAAGAGTGTTTAGTGATTTTTGGGGATGATGATTAACTATATTTTTGGGATTAGGGTTCAGTTTTATTTGTGAGTGTTTATGAATTTTACGGGTGAGTGGTTTGGGTTTTTTTTGGGATGAGGTTTTTTGGATATTGGGGGTTTTGAGTTTTTGGTTTTTTGGCTAATGGTATGCAATTTTTTGGGCTGAGGGTTTATGGTTTTTTTGGGACTGAATGTATAGGATTTTATGGGGATGAATATATATGGTTTTTTGGGGATGAGGGTATAGGAAATTTTAGGGGCATTGGTTTAGGGTTTTTTGGGTATGTGGTTTTAGGGTTTTTAATGGCTTAGGGTTTACAGTTTTCCAGGGATGAATGATTTGGATTTTTTGGGATGAGGGTTCAGGGTTAATTTGGGATGATTTTGTATAGTTATATAGTGTTGAGGGATTAGGTTTTTTAATGGGTTGTATTTTATGGTTTTTTTGCTGGTGTATAAGGGGTTTTAAGGAATTATGATTTGATTTTTTTTTGGGTATGAGGGGTTAATTATTTTTTGTACATGTTTTGTAGTTTTTTGGGGATTAATTCATTGCATTTTTTATGGATGATAGTTTCGGGGTTTTTTGGGAGTTCAGATTTATTGTTTTTTAGTACTGATTGTTTAGCTGCTATTATTGTAGATGAGGGTTTAGGGTTATTGAGTGTGATCATTTATGTCTTTTTTACTATGGGATTAGGTATTTTTGGGCATTAAGATATAGGGTTTTTCAGGGATGAGGGTTTAGATTTTATTTTATCTAAGGAAATATGATTTTTGGTGGATAAGGGTATATGATATTTTTTGAATGAGGGGATATAATTATTTGGGGAATAAGGAATATTTTTTTGGGGGGTTGAGGGTTTATGGTTTTTAGGGATGAAGATTTTGGGTTTTTTGTGATGAGGGTTTCTCGTATTTTGGGTATAAGTGTTTAGGGTTTCTGTGAATTAGTGTATGGGTTTTGGGGATGATCATATAGGTCCTTTAGGGGATGAGGATATTTGGGATTTTTGAGACTGAGGTTTTAGGGTTTTGGTGGTTGATATTTTAGGGTTTTTTGGAGCTAAGGGTTAGGGTTTCTTGGGCTGAGAGTTTTTTTGTTTTTTGTGGTTGAGGTTTTATTGTTTTGGGTGTTCACCATATATTTTTTTTGGATGAGTGTTTTTAGGTTTTTTTGCGGATAAGTTATTATGGTTTTTTGGGGATGAGGGTACATGGGTATTCAGTGCAAAGGGTTTAGGTCATTTTTGGGCACTGGGTTTCTTGTTTTTTGGTTCTGTGGGTTTATTGATTTTGTGGTCTGAGATTTATAATTTATTTTGAGTTCAGTGTTTAGTGTTTTTTTATGGATTTAGGGTTTTGGGGGGCTTATGATTAATGGTTTTTTTGGAATATAGATTAGGTCATTTGGTATCAATGTATTATGGTATTTTGGGAAAAAGTGTTTAGGGGTTGGGGTATCGGGTTTTTGGGGGCAAAGACCTTAGTTTCTTAATGATTAGGCTATAGTGTTCATTGGGGAGGAGGTTTTAGGATTTTTTCAGATAAGGGATGATGGTTTTTGGGGATGAGGGTTTAGGTTTATTTGGGTATAAGTGTTTAGGTTTGTTATTGGGATGGGTTTTTAGTGTTTTTTGTGGCTTAGGGTGTAGTTTTTTTGAGGCTACAGTTTATTTTTCATGAGATAAGGTTTTTTATGTTCTTTGGGATAAACTCTCTATGATTTTTTTAGGTCATAGGTTTTAGGATTTTTTAGTGTGAGTGATGATGTTTTCTTTCCGGCTATTGGATTAGGTTTTTTTGTATGAGTGATTATGATTTATCCAGGATATGAATTGGTGGATTACATGGGTTGAGGGATTATGGTTTTTTCTGGATACATTTTTAGGGTTTTTTGACCATTTTAGGGTTGAGTGTTTTTTACGGAATAGGGTTTAGGGGTTGTAGGGAAATAGTGTTTAGGGATTTTGGGGGCCTTAGGTTTAGGGTTTTAATGTAATTAGAGTTTAGACATTGTGTTGATGGGTTTTTTGGGATCATTATGGATGAGGATTTATTTATTTTTTAGGCAGAGCGTTTACGGTTTTGGGGATGTTGGTATAGGGGTTATTGGGTCTAATGGTTTATGGTTTTTTAGGGATATGTGTTTATGTTTTATTGGGATAATGGTATATGATTTTCTAGGGATGTGGGGTTAGAATACTTTGGGGGAATTATTTTATGGTTTTTTGGGATTAGGGTGTAGGGTTTTCTACGGTTAATGTTGTCTAGATTTCTAGGGTAAGGGTTTAGGTTTTCTTTTTTATAAGGGTTATAATGTATTTAGGGATGACAGATTAGGGATTTGGTGTGATGGGATTTATATTTTTTCAAGATGAGGGCTAAATGTTTTTTGGGGGAAGATGGATTTAGGTTTTTTTTGTTTAGGGTTTAGGGTTTTTCATTTGATGGGGGTTTACTAATTTTTTCGGATGAGGGATTAATGAATTTTAGGACTCAGTGTTGAAGTTTTTTGGGAGATATGGAATAGTGGTTTTTAGAGGTATGGGTTTGGGGAATTTTGTGGGGTTGTGGGTTTTTGTATTATTGGTCTAAGGGTATATGGTTTTCTAGGGATATGCATTTAGGATTCTTTTTGGGTTGAGGGTTAAGAGTTTTATAGGGATGATTGATAATTTTTTTTTATGATGATTTATGGTTTATTGGGGATGAAGGTTTTGGGTTTTTTAGGGATAATGGGTGAGGGTTTTTTGAAATGATGATTTATGGTATTTTGGAATCATGGTTTATACTAATCATGGGATGATGTATTAGGGTTATTGGGGTCTAATGGTTTTTTGTTTTTGGGGAATGAGTGTTTAGGGTTTTTCAGGGATGAGGGTTGAAGATTTTTTGGTTCTAGGGGTTATATTTTATTGGGATAAGGGTTTAGAATTTTATGGGATGATGGTTGAGAGTTTTTTTAGTTTAATGGATTAGAGTTTCGTAGGGAAAAGGGTTTAAAAATTATGGGGATTAGGGTAAAAGGTTTTCTCATGTTAATGGTTTAGAGTTTCATATGGAGAAGGGGTTTGTTTTTTTGTTGTGGGTTGGTGATTTTTTGTGGATGTGGGTCGAGGGTTTTTTAGGGATGATTGATTAGGGATTCTAGGGGTTGACTATATAGATATTTTCTTAGCATATATATTTTTATTTTTTCAGATATGGGATTAGGGTTTTTATGGTTGAGTGTTTTGGGTTTTTATAGTTTTGGGTTGATTGATTTTTAGGAAGAGAGTATAGTGTTTTCTGGGGATATGTGTTTTGGTATTCTGTGAATGAGTGTTGAGTATTTTTAGTTACTGATGGATTTTTGTTTTGGGGGCTCTATGTTTATGGTTTTTCAGGAAAAGGGTTTCAAGTTTTTTTGGATAATGGATTATTTTATGGGGGGATAAGGGTTTTTTCGGAATGAAGTTTTAGGTATTTTTGGGGCTCATGGTTGGGGGTTCTTGTGGCTGTGGGTTTTCTATTTTTTGGGGTAGTGTTGCGGGTTTTATGAGGGTGAGGTTTGGAAGTTTTTTTCTGCATGAGGTTTGAGGTTTTCTTTGGAATAGGGGTTAGGGTTGTTTGGGGTTGACAGTGAATTTTTTTTTGGTTGTGATGGTTTTTCATTTTTGGGGTCACGAGATTAGGGTCTTTTGCGTCTGAGGTTTTAGGGTATTATTAGGCTAAGGGTTAAGGGTTTTTTTGGGTCTGAGTTTTTATGGATTTTTTGGAAGGATTATTTTGGGTTTTTTTGGAGGGGGATGAAAATTTTTTAGTTATTTATGTGTCTTGTTTTTTGGTATAAGGGTTTCTAGTTTTTATAGTCCTGGGATTAGTTTTTTTAGTCCATAGGGTTTAGGATTTTTTAGGGATGGGGGTTTTTTTCACTGGGGGAATTGTGTTTTTTGGGGAATAGTTTTTATGGTTTTTTGTGGATGAGGATTAATGTTTTTTTGTTAATAATGAAATAGGATTTATTATGGATGAGGTTTTATGTTTTTTTGGTGGTGAGGTTATTGTGTTTTTTGGGTCTAAGGGTTTATTATATTTTGGGTCTCATGGTATAGGTTTTATTGGGGTTGAGTATTTGAGTTATTTGGGGATGAGGGTTTAGGGAATTTTTGGATTTATTTTTTAGGGATTTTGGGGGAAGATGTTATATGGTTTTCTAAGAATGTGTGTTTGGGGTTTTCTGGGGATGGGGATTGGAGGGTTTTGGGATTGGGGTTTTGGACATTGAGCTAAGGGTTGAGGGTTTTTTGAGACTGAGATTGGATTTTTTTTGGATAATTGTAATTGTTTTATAGGAGTTGAGGATTTTTGGGGATGATGGTTTACTATTTTTGGGGATGGGGGTATATATTTTTTTGGGAATAGGGTTTACAGTTTTATTGGATGATGTTTTAAGGATTTTTAATGGGGTTTTTTTGTTTTTTTGGAATTAATGGTTTGGGTTTTTGGGGGTGATCGTCTAGGGTTATTTTGGGGATGAGCGGTTATGGTTTTGGGGGTTTAGGTCTTAGGTGTTTTTACGGATGAGGTATTTTGATTTTTTGGGTGATGGGTTAGTCTTTTTGGGGTTGATGGTCTAGGTTTATTTGGGGCTATGGGTTTATGGTTTTTTTGGGATGAAAGTTTATGATTTTTATTGGGCTGGGGATTTTGCTTTATTTGGGAATAAGGGATTATGGTTTTTTGTGACATGGATTGTCATTTTATGGGACAAATAGTTTATGGTTTTGGGGGTAAGATGTTTATGGTTGTTTTAAATGAGGTTCTATATTTTTTTTTACAGCTGATGGATTATGTTTTTTCTTAGGTTGACAATTGACATATTTTTGGGGCTGAGGGTTTATGGGAATTTGGGATGAGGCTATTTTGTATATTCTGGCTAATAGTTTTTGGTTTCATTGGGGATGACGGTCTATGTTTTTTTACAAATTATTTTTCATTTTTTTGGGGATGATTGTTTTTTGTTTTTTGGGGCTGAGGGTTTAGGATATTTTCTGGTTGTGGGAAAAGGATTTTTGTTTGGGGGGGTTTTGGGTTTATGGGTTTTCATGGATGAGGTTTATGGTTTTATTCAGTGATTGTTGAGGGTTTTTTGGGAATGAAATTAGTGGGTATTTTAGGGAATGGTGATTTGGGTTTTTTGGGGTAGAGGGATAAGGGTTATTTGGGTTTTAATTTTTAGTGTTTTCTGGGGAAACGGGTTGAGGATTTTTTTTATGTGGGTTCCTATGTTTTGGGGGCTATTGGTATATTGTTATTTAGGGATGATGGTTTAGGTTTTTCATGGGTTAGAGGGTTTATGTTTTTTTGGGGATATGGGTTTATGGTTATTTGGGGTTGTGGGTTTCAATTTTTTTTAGGGATTAGGGATTATTGGTTTTTTAGGAAGAGGGTTTAGAATTATTTAAGGATGATGATTTGTTTTTTTTTGGGATGACAGTTTAGTTTTTCCTTGGTTGAGGGTTTAGTGTATTCTTGGGGACTAAAGAATAGAGTTTTTTGGTAGTGAGTAAATGTTCTTTAGGGTTGTGGATTATATGTTTTTTGGGACATAGTATTTAGTTTTTTTTTGGGATGAAGGTTCTGGTATTTTTTGGATGATGTTTTATGGTTCTTTAAGGAAGAGGGTTCGTGGTTTTTAAGGGTGAAAATTGAAGGGTATAGGATTTATGTGGTGACATTTTATTAGGGATGAGTGTTGGGTGTTTTTTTAGGGCTGATTCCTTAGGATTTTTTTGTGGATAATGGATTACTGGTTTCTAGGGCTAAGTGTTTAGGGATTTATCATGTAAAGGATTTCGGTTTTTTGGGGCATAGGGAGTTGGGTTTTTTTAGGTTGAATTTTACAAGGTTTTTTGGACCTCTTGGATTTTGTTTTTTATTTATTTATGGTTTATGTTCTTTTGTGGATAACAGTTTATAGTTTTCTATGGTTGAGGTATCAGGGTTAATAGTTTTCTAGTTATTAGAGTATATCATTTTTTTGTTGAGGGTTCATTAGGGATGATATTTTAGCGATCTTTGAGGATAATGGTATATCTTTTAGTACTGATTATATAGTTTTTACAGGGTCTTAGGGCTTAGTGTTTTTAGGTGCTTATGGTTTATATATTTTTGGGGCTGCGGGTTTAGGGTTTTTTGGGATGAGGGTTTAGTTAATTTTGCGTCTGATGGTTTAGGATTTTCTGGGGATGTGGTTTTTGGGTTTTTTGGGGTAGTTGGTATATGATTTATTGGGTATGGGGGTTTAGAAAATGTTTGGGATAAAAATCAATTGTTTTTTAGGGATGATGGTTTCACGTAATTTTAGGGAACTATTTTTATTGATTTTTGGTATGAGGGTTACAATTACGATTTCTAGGGAGGGGATAATATTTTTTACGAATACGGTTTTAGGGTTTAGGGTTTTTGTAAATGAGGGAAATGGGATTTTTAGGTAAAGGGATTAGGGTTTTTTAGGGAAGAGTATTTAGGGTTTTGTTATGTAGGTTGTTTAGGTATTTCTGGGGATGATGATTTAGGGATTTCTTGGGATGATGGTTTGGGGGGTTTAGGGACATTTGATGTGTTTTTTAGGGAAAATGGGAGATGATTTTTGGGGGCAGTTGGTTTAATGATTGGGGGATATGAAGGATTATGAATTTTTAGGGGATACAGGTTTTGTTTTTTTTGGCCTTAGCGATTAGAGGTTTTTAGGGATAAGGGTCGATCAATTTGTGAGTATGAGTGATCATGATTTTTTAGAAATCAGGGATGATGTTTTTTGGTATTGAGTGTTGCTGATTTATTCATTATAAGGCTATATGGTTTTTTGTGGACGTTGTTTTATGAATTTTTAGGGAATAATGATTATGGTTTTATCGGGAGGCGGTTTTATGGTTTTTTAGGCTGAATGATTAGTGTTTTTAGGATCCGAGGGTTGATGGTGTTTTATATTTGAGGTTTGAGTGTTTATAGGAATGATGGATTATTTTTTGGGGGGTGAGGATATGGGTTCTGGTTGTTTGGGCATGGGGGATGAAGGTTTATGGGTTTTTTGATATCGAGGTTTTTGGGTTTTGGGGGAATCATTATTTTGTTTTTTTATCGTTAAGTATTTAGAGTTATTTTGGATGAGGGGTTATGGAATTTTGGTGATGATTCTCTAGAGTTATTTGTGGATGTGGATTTATGATTTTTTGTGATTAAGGTTTTATATTTTTTGGGTTGAAGGTTTAGGGGTTTTTGGTGATGAGCGTTTTGTGATTTTCAGTGTGAGGGATTATGGTATTTTAGGGATGATATTTTACATTTTTCTATGAGTTGAAGGTTTAGGGTATTTTGGTTATGAGGGTATATAATTTTTTTTGGGATGAGGGTTTTGTGTTATTTGGGGATGTGAGGGAATGATTTTTTTTGAAGAGTGTTCACGGTATTTTTGAGGCTGTGGGTTCATTATTTTTTATTGAAAAGGGTTTAGGAATTTATTTAGTGATTGTTTATGGTTTTTTTGTGGATAAGGGGTCTCGGTTTTTTGGTATTAGGGTTTATGGTTTTAATGAAATGGGATTTAGGGATTTTTAGTGATGGGGATTTAGGGTTTTTTGGAAATAGAGGTGATGTTTTTTTGGTGTTGAGGGATTATAGTTTTTAGGTACATTGGATTTTGGTTTTTTGGGGGTTTGTGTATAGTGATTCTCAGGATGAGGGTTTGTAGTATTTTTTTGTCATAGGGATCGTGGTTTTTTAGGGATGTGTGTTTAATAATTTTTAGGTACGAGGCTCTAATGATTTTTTGGGAGGAGGTTTTACTGTTTATTTTGGATGAGAGTTTATGTTTTTTGGGTCTGGGGTTTTACATTTTTTGGGGCTATGTATTTAGGGTTTTTTGGTTCTATGGATTTAGAGTTTTTTACGATGATAGTTTAATATATATTAGGATGAGCATTTATGGTTTTTTTCAGGATGATGGTTGAGGGTTTCATTTGTGACGAGGTATTATATTATTTTTAGTTTGATTATTAGGGTTTTTTGGGGGATTAGTGTTTTTTGGTTTTCGTACTATGTGTTTTAGGTCTTTTAGGGATGGGGGGTTAGGGTTTTTTATGAGGGTTTAGTGTTATTTGGGGATGAGGGATTAGTATCTTCTAGGGGTGATGTATTTTTTTGGATGAAGGATTAGGGTATTTGGGGAGTCGTGTTTTGTGTTTTTTTATGCCATCCACTTATGGTTTTTTTTTGGAAAAGCGTTTAGGGTGTTATGGGGATGAGGGTTTAGTTTTTTTGGAGGATGAGTGTTCAGGGTTTTTTGGGGATGAGGTTTCATGGTTCTTTCTAGGATGTGCGTTTTTTATGTGGTTGATGGTTTAGGGTTTTAATATAGGCGTTTTTAGTGTTTTTCTCTACTAGGGAGTAAGGTTTTTTTCGGTGATGAAGGTTCTAGGTGTTCTATTTTTTGGAACACTATTTAAGGTTTTTTTTAATTTAATAGTTTATTGTTTTTAATCTATGAGGTTTTAGGGTTTTGGGGATGAGGTTTTAGGGTTTTGGGGATGAGGTTTTAGAATCTTTTTGGGAAGCAGGATTTGGATTTTTTTGGGTTTACTTTTTTGGGTTTTGGGGATGAGTGTTAAAGGATGTGGGTTTTTTGGGGGGCTAGGGATTTGGTTCATGTTTAGAATGAGGTATTAGAGTTTTTTTGGGATGAGGGTAAATGATTTTTGCGTGTTTAGAGTTTAGTATTTTTTGGGAAAAATTGTGGAAGACTTTGTTCGATAATGGTTTACGATATGTTTGGGGTCAGGGATTAGTGTGTTTTGGTGCTGAATCTGGAGGATTTATATGTGATAAGGGCTGAGGTTTTTTGGGTTATGGTGGTTGAAGTTTTTTAGGGATCTGCGATGATGGTTTTCTAGGGCTAAGGGTTGAGGGTTTTTTATTGAGTGGGTTGACGTTTTTTGGGTTTAATGGTTCCGGGTTTCTTAGTTCTATTGGTTGATGGTTTTTTGGGATGAAGTTTTAGGGTTTTTTTGAGTGTGAGATATTATGGTTTGTTGGGTCTACGGGTTTTGTATTTTATGGGGATGAGGGTTTAGGGTTTTATGTGGATGATATTTTATGGTTTTTGGTGCTTCTAGTTTATGGTTTTGATGGATAAGTTTTGACGCTTTTCGAGTGGAGGGTTTAGAGTTTCATGGTGATAGGAGTTTTTGGTTTTATTGGGAAGAGGTTATATTGTTTTTAAGGCTATTTTTATAGCTTTTTGGGGGTTTATGATTGAATTTTATTTTGGGCTGATGGTTTAAGGTTTTATGGGGATCAATGTTTATGATTTTTTGGGGCTGAGGCCATACTCATTTTTTTAGTGGAGGGTTTTTTTGGATAATAGTTTTGCTTTATTCAGGTTGAGGTTTTTGTGTTATTTTGGGATGATGATTTAGGGTTTTTAGGGGATTAGAATTTAGGTTTTTTTGGTGTTGAGGTTTATTTTTTTGGGGTATGGGGGTTTAGAGAATTATAGTATGTGGTATTAGGCATTTTTTAAGATGAGGGTTTCAATTTTTTTTGGATAAGGATTTTTTATTTTGGGGGCTTAGGGATGGGGGTTTTGGGGCTAGGGGTTTATTGTTTTTTTATGAGGGTTGATGGTTTTTTAGGTATGAGGTTTTATGGTTTTATGGGTCTCATGGTTGATGGGGTTTTTAGAATATTTGTTTATCATTTTTAGTGGCTAAGGTTTTTGGGTTTTTTTGTTTAGGGTTTATTGATTTTTGAGGTTAAGGGTTTGGGGTTTTTTGGGTCATAGAGTTTTGGGATATTTGGGGCTTAGGGTTTACTATTTTTTGGTGGGGAATGTTTATGGTAGATTGTGGATATGTGTATATGGTTTTTTAGCTTATGGTATTGGTGTTTTTTGGGATGAGGATTTAGTTTTTTTAGAATGATTATTAAGGGTTTTATTGGGATTTTTGTTTAGAGTTTTTTATGATTTTGTGCTTATATTTTTTCGATGGGGGGGTTATGGTATTTTGGGGATGAGTATTTCTGGGATTCAGGGGTTGAGTATTATGGTGTATTGGAACTTAGGGTATAAGTTTTTTTCAGTTTGATGGTTTAATTTTTTTTTGGATAAGAGATTCGGTATTGTACAGATTAGGTTTAAGGTTATCTGTGGGGGAGGGATTACTGGTTATTGTCTATAAGGGTATACGGTTTTTTTGGAGATGTGGATTTAGTGTGTTTTGGGGATTAATGTTTAGTGTTTTTTGGGAATGAGTGTTTATGTTGTCTTATAGTTGAGGTTTGATGGTATTTTGGGGTTTGGGGTTTGGGTATTAAGATTTTTTGGAATGAGGGTTAATTTTATTGTGGGATTAGGGGTCATCGTTTTTTTTGTGAGAGGGTTTAATGTATATTGGGATATAGAGAATATGTTTTTTTTCGGTATTAGGGTCTACGTTTTGTGTAACTAATAGGTTAGGGTTTTTAGGGATGATGGTTTAAAAATTTTTATGTATTAAGGTTTATGGTCTATAATGGATAATGGTTTTGGGTTTTTTTGGGGTTATGTATTCTGGTTAATTTGGGGCTATGGGTTTAGGGTTATTTTGGAATGACGTTTAAGGTATTTTTAGGAATGGTGATTTGGGGTTCTTTGGGACTAAATGTGTAGTTTTTTGGGGATGAGTGTACATGGTTTGTGGGGGGTGAGGGTTTAGTGTTTTTTATGGATGATGACTTGGGGTCGTTTTGTTTTTAGGTTTTAGGGTGTTGGGGACTAGGGTTATGGGTATTTTAGGTCAATGCGTTTTGGGTTTTTTGAACAAGGGGTTTAGGATTTTTTTTAAGTTATTATTGGATTGTTGGGGGTGAGGGTTTAGGATTTTTTGGGGCATATGGTATAGGTTTTTTTGTGCTTTAGGTTGAGGGACATTTGGGGATGATGGATTTGGTTTTTTGGGGATATGGGTTTGGTTTTTTATTGGAAACAAGTTATTGTTTTTTTTGGGTTGAGGGTTTGAGGTATTTTTTTGATAATTTTATAGTTTTTTTATGATGAGGGATTAGGGTTTATTTGAATCTAATGGTTTATGGTAATTTTTGAATTATATTTTTTTGGGCTGGTGGTCTATGGTTTTTTGGTGTTGATGGGTGAAGGATTTTTGGGGATATGGGTTTTGAGTTTTTTTGGTCCAGGATTTTGGAGTAGTTTAGGATGGGGTTTGAGTATTTTATGGGGATGAGGGTTTATGGTAATTTTGGAAACATATTTAAGATATTTTGTGCATGAGGGTTATGGTTTTTTATGACTAACGGTATAGTGTGTGTGGGGGATAAAGGTTGAGGGTTCTTTTGGGATGAGGTTTGAGGGACTTTTGTGGCTATGAGTTGAGGGCATTGGGGGTGAGGGTTAGAGGTTCATTTTGGTATGATGGTTTATTGTTTTCATTGAGTTAAGGGTTGATATATTTTTTGCGTTGAGGGTTTGTTGTTTTTTGGGGTTGATAGGTTAGAGATTTTTGGGGAATTGGGTTCACGGTTTTGGGGATAAGGTTTTAGTTCTTTTCTAGGATATGGAATTTGGTTTTTTAGGGATGATAGTTTACAGTTTTTTTGGGATGCTAAATTATTGAATTTTAGGGATGATGGATTAATATTTGTTGGGCCCAATTATTTATGGTTTTTGGTATATATATATATATATATATATATATATATATATATTAGGGATGATGGTTTAGGAATTATTGGAATGAGGGTTGAGGTTTTTTGTTGCATAGTTTATAGGGTATTTTTGTGATGTGGGTTTATGGTTATTCGGTGGAGTGGGATTATAGTTTTTTGGAGTAGAGAGTTTTGGTATGTTTGGGATTGATATTCTAATGTATTGGTGGATGATAGATAATATATTTTTTGGCTGACAGTTTAGTATTTTTGGAGACGATGGTTCATGGATTTATGATGTTTAGGATTTAGAGTTTTTTGGCTGTAAGGATTTAGGGTTTCTTGAGAGGGTGATTCAGTTATTCTTCAGGTTAAGCATTATGGGATTTTGGGGGGTAGGGTTTAGGTTTTTTTGGGGGTAATGGATTATGGTTTTGGGGGAAATGGTGGATGTTTTTTTGGGGACAAGGTATAAGGGTGTTTTGGCACTAAGTGTTGAAGGTTTATTGGGGATGGGGGTTTAGGGTTTTTTTGGGTGTGAGGGTTTACTGTTTGATTAGGGAAATGAATTTTGGGTATTTTAGGGATGAGGGTATATAATATTTTGGGTCTAAGGGTTTTTAGATTTTTTTGGATGACGGTTTAAGGTTTTTGAGGCTTAGAAATTAGGGTTTTTCTACAATGGATATAGTCTTTTTTGGGACTGATGGTATACTGATTCTTGGGGATCAGGGTAGAGGGTTCTTTGGAGATGAGGGATTATTGTTATTTGTGGATAATGGTTGATGTTTTTTTGGGTATGAGTGTTTAAGGTATTTTTTGTCTAATTATTGAATTATTTTTGGGGAAATTGGTTTTTAAATTTTTTGGATGAGTGTTTAGAGTTTTTTTCGGATGACATATTATGTATTTTTTGGGATTACGTATAAGGGTTTTGGGGAATAAATATTCATGATTTTCAGGATGAGTGTTTAGGTTTTTTTTGGGGAGAGGTTTTTTCATTATTTGGGTCTTACATATATGATTTTTTAGGGATATTTGTTTATGGATTTTTAGGAAAAATGGTTTAGGATTTTTATGGATGAGGGTTTAAGGTTTAATGGGTTCAGTGTTTAAGGAATCTTGGGGTTGTGTTTTTATGGGTTTTTGGATGATTGATTAGGGTTTTGTGGCTGGTAGGTTCACTGTTTGTTTAGGATGAGTTTTTTGGGTGGGTTGGGTCTCATGATTTTGGGATTTTGGGGATGAGGGTTTATAAATTAATGGGGATAAGGGATTAGGGATTTTTGAAGATGGGGTTTTAGTTCATATATATGGAATAGGGATTAGGTTTTTTTGTGATAACGTATTTGGGTTATTTGGGGATGAAAATTTAAAATTTTTTGGGATAAGAGATTAGTGTTCTTTGAGGAAGAGTGTTTAGTATTTGGAGGAGTTGTTTGAGGGTTTTTATTGTTTGGTGGTTTATGTTTTTTTGTAATGAGGGTTTAGCCTTATTGGGGGATGAGGGTTTTTGGTGAAGGGGTCATTGTTTATTGGGTCTGAAGATTTAGGGTTTTTTGGGGCCTAGGTTTTCAGTTTTGTATAGGCCAAGCGGTTGGGGTTTCTTGGGGATGATGATTTCTTATTATTGGGGATATGTGTTTAGGGTTTTTTGGGGATGATGTTTTAGTATTTTATTGGTTTGTGGGGTTTTGGGTATTTTTAGGCTTTGGATTTATGGTTATTTGGGGATTATGAATTCTTTTTATTTAGGCATGCGGTTTTTGGGGTTTTTTAAGATGCTTCATGTGTTTTTGCAGTTTATTTCTTTTTAGGAATGACTTATATGGGTTTTATGTATGATTGTTTAGGTTCTATTATGGATAACTATTTTTTGTTTTTTGGGGATTATTTTTTATGGATTTGGGGATGAGGCTTTTGGGTTTTTTGGTTTTGATGGTCAAGGATTATTGGTGGATTAGTGTTTAGGGTATTTTTGGATGATGGTTTAGAATTTTTTGGGGGTGTGAATTAGGGTTTTTCGTGGTTATTGGTTAGGTTATTTTGGGGATGAGGTCTGAGGGTATTTTTGTGTCTTTGGGTGTAGTGTATTTTTTTCTGAGTGTTTGGGTTTGTTGTGGATGAAGGATTAGATTTTGTTTGGGGTTGATAGTTTATCATTTTTTATTAGTGTAATGGGTGTATTAGGGTTGATGTATGAATGTTTCAAGGGGATGAGGGTTTATGGTTTTTTAATACGAGTGTTTCTGTTTTTTGGGTGTTGAGGGTTTAGTATTTTTTAGGGATGTCTTGATTTTTTTTGGTGATGTGGGTTGAGGGTTTTTGGGACTAAGTTTTGATAGTTTTTTTTGGGATGAGGTTGTATGTTCTTTTTGAGAAAAGGGTTGATATTTTTCAGAGGCTTATGGATTATGGTTTTTTTGGGTTCAGAGTTTTTGGTTTTTGGTTTTATGGTTTAATTGTTTTTGGGGATATTTTTTTAGGGTTTTTTGGTTTGATGGAATACGTTTTTTTTTGATGAGGGATTTTAGTTTTTTTGTGTAGTGTTTCGAGTTATTTTTGGCTGATAGTTTAGAATTTTTTGAATATGAGGGTTGAGGTTTTTTTGGGATAACCGTTTTGGATTCATGGGGGGTTGAGGGTTTCGGGTTTTTTACAATTTTGGGTATATAGTTTTTTGGGGATCAGGTATTTTTTTATGATTGATGGTTGAGGTTTTTAAAGGACACATGTTTAGGGTTTGTTGGGGATGAGGGTTTAAGATTTTTTGGGGTTTGGAGTTTATTATCTTTTACAGCTCTGGATTATGTGGAGCTAAGAATAATTTTTGTATTGGTAATAATGGTGTAGGGTTATGTGGTGCTTAATGTATTGGGTTTTTAAAGGCTAGGGGATTATGGTTTGTTTGGGATAATATTTTATGGTTTTTTTGGATTTATGGGTGTGGGTTTTTTTGGGAAGGGGGAATAGGGATGGTTATGCCTTAGGGATTATATTTTTTTGGGTGGAGTGTTTAGGTTTTCTTAAGGATTATGGTTGATGGTTTTTTCCGGATGATGCATTATATATTTTGGTGGGTGAGGTTCAAGGGTTTTTAGGGGAAAGTGGTTTATGGTTTCTTTGTTCCAAGGGTAAATATTTATTTGGCGATGAAGGATGAGATTTTTTAGATGTGGGATTATAATTTTATGGGGTCGATATTTTAGGATATATTTTAGTTGTCGTTTTAGTGATATTTTTGACTAATGATTTATTTTTATAAACTATTGAGGGTTTAGTTATTTTGCGTATGATCGTTATGGTTTTTATCAGATGGGGATTTAGGTATTTTTGTGTTGATGGTTTTTGTTTTTCTAGGGCTATGGGGGTATGAATTCTTTGTGGATGAGGTAATTTTGTTTTTTTAGGGATATGTTATTTCAGATATTTGGGGAATAAGGCTTAGGGTTTATAGGGGCCATCTGTTAAGGGTTTTTTAGAGATGAGGTTTTATTTATGTTTTTTCTTGAGGGATAAGGTTTTGTTGGGGTTCAGGGTTTGGTGTATTTTTATCTTTGGGTTGTGGGTTTTTGGGGTGAGGATTTACTTTTCTAGGGGAAAAGAGATTAATGATTTTTGGAAATTAGGGTTTAATATATTTGGGGGTGGTGGTTTAGTTTTCATATTTGGGAAATGGGTTTAGAATTTTTTTAGGATGAGGGTTTAGGGATGTTTTGGGTTATGGTATAGAGTTTTTTGGGGCCAAGTGTTTAGGGATTTTTATGATGAGTTTTTATGTGCTTTGGGAGTATGTGATTAGGGTTTTTCATGGTGAGGATTTAGTATTTTTGTTGGGTGATTTTTTAGTATTTCATACTGATTAGGGTATAAGATTTTTTTTGTTGGGAATTGAGTGATTTTTTGGATGTTGGATGAGGAATTTTTCAGGATGATGGAAGATTGTTTTTTATATATATGTTTTATATATTTTCTGGCAATGGTTATTTTTTTGGTAATGTAAGGGGTTTAGATAATTTTGTGTTAAGGGTATAGAGTTTTTTGGGGATGAGTGTTTTTATTTTTTGGGTCATAGGGTTTGGGTTTTTGTGGAAGATATATTTTTTTGTGATGGGGATTTTTTATTTTTTAAGTCAGAGGTTTTATGGTTTTTTGGATTGAGAGTTTATGGGTTGTTGGCGATGTGGGTTGATGATTTTTTTGGGGATTCGGGTTTATGGTTTTTTTAGAAATTAGGTTTTATGGTTTGTTAGGGATTAGGGTTTATGGTTTTTTGGGGATATGTGTTGTGGGTTTGTTTGTGTTGAGGGTTTAGTTTTTATTGTGATGAGGTTTGATGGTTATTTGAGGGATAAGGATAATGGTTTTTTTGTTGTTGTGGGTATATCAATTATTAGGTTTTGGGGTATAGGATTTTTTGGGGATTAGGATTTATGGTTTTTTGGGGAAAAATGCTTATGTTGTTTTAGTCTTTGGGTTCATTTTTTTCATGGGATTAGGATTTTGTGTTTTTTCGTGATTATGGTTTAATAATTTATTAGTATCTTGTTTTATTGTTTTTGGGGCCATGTGTTTATAGTTTTTTAGGGATAAGGATTTAGTTGTTTTCATGAATGGGGGTTGAGTGATATGTGTTTTTTTGGGGATGGAGAAATACAGTTTCTTATCTATGTGTGTTTTGGGATTTTTGGGCTGAGGGTTTCGAGATATTTAAGGATCGAGGTTTAGTTTTTATTTTTGGGGTTGGCGCATTAGGGTTTTTGGGATATTACGTTTTAGGTTCTTTTTTGAGATTGGGGTTGAGGAGTTTTTTGAATTATGTATTAATGTTATTTTGTGATTAGATTTTTCGGGTTTTTTCTATGAGATTAGGGTTTATTGTGGTTAATTTTTTAGGATATTCTGGTTTATAGAGTATTGAGATTTTTGGTCCTAGGGGGGGTTAAGGGGTTTTTGGGGAAGATAGTATAGGATTTTTAGAGATTAGGGATGATGGTTTATTGGTGTTGAGGGTTTACACTATATATTGGATAAGGAATTAGAGATATTTTTCAATCGAGGGTTGATTATTATTTTGGGATGAGTACTTTTGGAATTTTGTATATAACTTTTAATGTTTTAATTAGACATAGTGTTGGGGTTATTTTATCGGACGATTACTTATGTTTTTTGGGGATTAATATTTAGGTATTTTGAGGTTTATTGGTTTAGGTTTCTTTGGAGACATGGTTTACTGTTTTTGGGGGTGTGTATTTTGGGTTTTTTGGGGAAGGGGGTTTATGGTTTTTTAGGGAAGAGGGTTTAGGGTTTTATAGAGAAGATGATTTATATTTTTTGGGTCAGAGGATTTAGGTTTTTTGGGGCTGAGTTTTTAGGGTTATTGGGGGATGAGGGGTTTTTTTAGGGATGGGGATGTATGGATTTTTTGGGAAGAGGTCTTTGGATTTTGCAGGGATGGGGTCCGATGGTTGTTGTGGTTACTGGTAATAGGTTTTGGGGAGGAGGGTTTATGGTTTTTTGGGGATTGGGGATTTGGGTTTTTTTGGGGATGTATGTTTGTGGTTTTTTGGGCAGAGTGATGTTTTTTGGAATTGAGGTTTTAGGATTTTTTAGCACTGATGGTTTGGGGTTTTTTGGGGCTAATGGTTTTGGGTTTCACACTGTAGATATTTTTCAGAATTTTTATGGAATGGGGTTAATGAATATTTTTGGAAAATGGATGATGTTGATTATGAAAAAGGGTTTACAGGTTTTTATGGATAAGTGATTGGGTTTTTTCTAGGGTGTTGGATTAGGTTTTTCTAGTCCCGAGCGTTTACATTTTTTTTGGGATGTGGGTTCTAGTATTTTTGGGGAAATAATGATGATGGTTTTTTGGTATGAGGGATTTGGGATTATTTTTTTAGTTGAATTATGGTTTCTTGCGGTAGTGTGTTTAGGTTTCTTTCGTTATGATGGATTCATATTTTTTGGGAGGAGGGTTTAGTGTTTTTTTGGGATGAGGTCTTGGGTTTTGAAGAAAACAATTTATGGTATTTCATGGAATGTGGATGAGGGTTATTTCAGTTCAAATGGTTTAGGGTTTCTTGGGAATAATGGTTTATAGATTTATGGGGGAACCGATTTTTTTAATGGTTTTAGAGTTTTTTGGGGTCGAGGTATGATAGTTTATTGGGTGTGTTAGGGCATGTGTTTGTTTATGCTGAGGGTTTAATTTTTTGTCGAATGAGGGTTGAGGTTTTTTTGGATAATGGTTAATGGTTTATGGGGATAGGGGTTGAGAGTTTTGGTACAAGGGATTGATGATTTTAGAGAGCTGATGGTTTTCGATATTTGGGAAATGAGGGTTTTAGTTTTTGGGTTTGAGGGGGTAGTGTTTTTAGGTATATGCGTTTCATTTTTTTGTGGCTGAGGATTTAGGGTTCTCTAGGGATGATGGTTTAGTGTATTTTTTGGTTGAGGGTTTGGAGCCTTTTGGGATGAGGTTTTACTGCTATAGATGGATTTGGATTACATGGGGATGATGGTTTTAGGTTTTTTTGGGTTATGTTAAATGATTTTTTGATGATCAGGTTTTATATTTCATTGGATGTTTTATGTTTTGGGTTTTCCGTGTTGTGGAATTATTGTTTTTTGGGGATTATATTTTATTGTTTTTTATTATAGAGGGTTTATGTTTTTTTTATATCAAAGAGTTTATAGTTTTCTAGGGATAAGGGCTAAGCATTTTTTAGGACGATCGTTTAATGTTTTTTATGGATGAGGGTTTTATGGAGATAAGTTTTAAGAGTGTATTGGTGATAAGGGTCAAGGTATTTTTTGTCCTTATAGTATTTTGTTTTTGGGGAATAAGGATTTATGGTTTTTTGTGCTGAGGGTTTAGGGTTTTTTTATCAGAGGGAATATGGTTTTTGGGGTCTTATGGTTACAATATTTTGGGATAATGGATTACGGTTTTTTTGGGTTATGGTTGAGATTTTATTATGAATAAGTTTTTATGGATTCTTGTGATGATGTTTAAAGGTTTTTTTGGATTAGGGTTTTTTTTCATTGTTATAAGTTATTAGGGTTAATTGTGGATGAAGGATGAGCCTTCTTTGTGGATGGGGGTTTATTTTTTTATTTGGGATGATGATTTAGGGTTCTTTCGACTGAAGGTTTAGTGATTTTTTTTTGTTGTGGTTGTATGTTTTTTTATTTTGAGGGTATAGGGATATTGGTAATGAGGGTTATCATTTTTTATGATTGATTTTTTTTCATTGGTGTAGTTGTTTTATGTTTATTAATGGTTGAGGGTTTAGAAATTCGTAAAGTTAATGTCATAGGGTTTTTTGGGGATGGGGAATTTGCGTTATCTTGAGTTTAGGATTTAGGGTTTTTTGAGGATGTCTATTTTTGGTTTTTTGGAGATGATGGATTAGTTTTTTTGTGGTTTAGGGTTTATGTTTTTTTGGGGTTGACGGTTTTGGGTTTTATGACTCTTTCGGATATTTTGGGAGTAATAAGTTAGGGGTTTGGGGCCAGGGGATTGTGATTTTTTGGGGATGAGGGTATAGGGTATCTTGTGGATGTTTTTTTAGTGTTC
Source organism: Viscum album (assembly GCA_963277665.1). NCBI lineage: Eukaryota > Viridiplantae > Streptophyta > Magnoliopsida > Santalales > Viscaceae > Viscum > Viscum album. The sequence continues at coordinate 1,066,611,713 of OY728121.1, read as the reverse complement.
TTTTGGTGAAAATGGTTTAGGGTATTTTGGTGATGAGGGTTTAGGGATTTTTTGGGTGGTGGGTTCAGTGTTTTTCAGGGGGGAGGGTTTACAGTTTTTCAATATGTCGGTTTAGAAGTGTTTGGGAATGAGGTTTAGGGTTTTAGGGGATAAGGGTTTACAGTTTCTTGTGATCAGGGTAAATGGTTTTTTGGTAGTTATGGTCTACGTATTTTTAGGGATGAGGGATAGGGGTTCTGAGGCTGAGTGATGATGGTATTCTATAGATGAATAAATGGTTATTTTTGGGAAGTGGTATTCGGGTTCTGGTGCATAGGGTTTAGGGTTTTGGTGATGATGTATTAATGTTTTCTATCGGTGAGGGGTTATGGTTTTCTGGTTCATAGGGTTTGTTTTTCAAACTGAAAGTTCTTGTTTTCTTGTGCATAGGAGTTTTCTTTTTTATTTGTTCTAATGGTATATTGCTATTTGGGTAGAGAATTTATCATTTTTTTGGTGATTAGGGTTTATGGGTTTTTTTAGGGGATGTGGGTTTTTTTTTGGGTGAAGAGTGGTAAGGTTTTTTTGCGACTATGGGTTGAATATTTTTTCAGGATGAGGGTTTCGGTTTTTTTAGGATGATGGTTTAGGTTTTTTTTGGGCTGATGGTTGATGGTTATTTTTTGGATAAGGGCCCATGGTTTTTTGGTGATGACGGTTGAGGGTTTTTTGTGGCTGGGTGTAGTGGGTTTTTTGGGGATGAGGTTACTAATTTTTTTGTGGATGAGTGTTTATGTTTTTTAGGCATTCTGTTTATTGTATTTTGTTGGGAATAGGTTTTAGGGTTTTTGGCAATGCGTGTTTTGAGAGTTTTGGGTTTGAGTATTATTGATATTTGTGAATAAGTGTTTTCAGTTTTTTTACGGTTGAGTAGTCTGGGGTTTTTTTTGTTGGGGGTTTAGGGGTGAGGATATTTTGTGGTAAGGGGTTTTTTGGTTTTTTAGGAATGATATTTTATGGGTTTTCAGGCTTGAGGGTTATGTATTTTTGGGAGTGATGATTTATTTTTTTTAGTTGAGAAATTATGGTTTTTTTGTAACATTACGTTGAGGATTTCATGGAGCTTTTGGTTTATGGTTTTTTGAGACTCAGGTATTAGGGATTTTTTGGGATGAGGGATTTGGGTTTTTGGGGTTGAGTGTTTCAGATTTATTGGTTTTATAGTGTAATGATTTTTTGGGGCTATGTGTTTAGGTATTTTGGGTGGTGGGGATTAAGAGACTTTTGGGGTTGAGGGTTTATGATTTTTTGGAGATGAGGTTTTATGTTTTTGTTGTTGTTGAGGGTTTACCATATATTGGAGATGAGGTTTATGTTTGTATTTGTATAAGGGAATTTTGGGGGTTTAGGGATTATATATTTTTATGGATAATTGTTTATGTATATTGGGACATAGTGTTTTATTATTTTTTGGGATAGTGGTTTAAGGTTTTTGGGGGATAAGGGTTCATGTTTTAATTGTGGTTCGTGGTTTAACGTTTTTTGGGGATCAAGTTTTATGGTTATATATGGAAGTGGATAGTGGGTTTTTTGGGGTTGAACATTTACGGTTTTTGGGGATATGGATTTAGGTTTCATTGGGGAAAAGGGTTATAGGTTTTTTAGGGGTAGAGGGATTAGGTTTTATGGGGAAGAGAGTTTAGGATTTTTAGTTGCTAAGGGATTTTATAGGGGATGATGGTTTATTATTTTTTTGGGACGAAGGTTTAGGGTTTCAACGGGATGGAGGAAGTGTGTTTTTTGGGGATGTGGTTTTTAGGTTTTTCGTGATGAGGGATTATGGTATTTTTTCACTTTGGGTTTTGGGATATTTGGGTAAGAGCGTTTAAATTGTTTTTGGGGTAATGGATTAGTGTATTTGAAAATTGAGTTTTTATGGGTTTTATGGATTGGGGTTTAGTTATTTTTGGCTGAGGGGATTGGTATTTTTAGTGCAATGGTTTTAGGGTTTTTTATGTAGGGGTTATGGGAATTCATAGAATGATGGATGATGTTTTTTAGGGTTTAAGGTTTAGTATATTTTTGGGTTGATGATATATGGATATTGGGGATGAGGTTTTTGGATTTTTTAGGGATGAGGGATTAGGTTTTTTTATGATTTAGGAATTATGGATTTTAGGGGTTTAGGTTTAATTAGGGTAAGGAATATGGGTTTTATAGGGCTAGGGTTTAATGTTTTCTATCATTTATGGTTTAGGGAACATTATGGATAAGGTTTTACAATTTTTTGGTGATAGTTGTGTAGGTATTTTTTTGGTGCTGGGGGTTTATGATTTGGGGAAGATATGTTTTGGTGGATTCTCTAGGCTGATGGTTTATGATTTTTTTGTGTGGGTATAGTTTATTTTTGGGGATGAGTTTGAGGTTTTTTACAATGGGGGTTATGCACTGTTGGGAATATCTGATTTTGGTTTCTGGGTACTATAGATTGACAGTTTTTTGGGTGAGGGTTGAAGGATTTTTATGGCTATGGGTTGAGGCTTTTGGGGGCTAGGGGTTGATCGTTTACTATTGGTGAGGGTTGATGTTTATTTTTGGATAAGTGATAAGGTTTTTTTGGGATGATGGTATTGGGTTTTTTGGGGATGAAGTTTTAGGTTTTATTAGGGATGGGGGATTTTACTTTTTTGGGATTAAGGGTTTAGGGGTTTTTTAATGATATTTTTGGGTTTTATGGGTCTAAGGTTTTTGGTTATTTGGGGAAGAGGGTTTAGTGTTTTTTAGGACTAAGGGATTCTGGATAATTGGAGAAGAGGGTTTAGGGGTTTTTTGGGATGATGGATTAGGTGTTTTTTGGGGGCTTTGTGTTTATTGTTTTTTGGGGATAAGGGTTTAAAGTTTTCATTCAGGATTAGGGTGATGTGGTTTTGGGCCTTTCGGTTTAGGATTTTTTGGGGCAGAGGGTTTAGTATTTTCGTTCTAATGCTTAAGGGCTTTCATGATGTTGTGAGTGTAGTATTTGTTTTTAGGGATGAGGGTTTATGGTTTTTTCCTATGTTGTTAGTGATTTTTAGGGATGATCATTTATGGTTTTTTTGTGTTTATCTATTTAGGGGTTTTTGGGGTAGATATTTTATGGTTTTTTTGGGATGTGGTTTTAGTGTTTTTTTCAATCCAAGGGTTTTTTATTTAATATTAATAAGGTTTATGGTTGATTGGGGATTTGGATTTAGTTTTTTTGGGGTTGATGGTTTTTGTAATTTTAATGATGAATGTTTGGGTTTTTTTGATGTCGAGTGTGTATGGTTTTTTATAATGGATTCAGGTTTTTTGGAGAAAGGGTTGTGGGTTATTTGGGCTAAGGATTTTGTTCTTTTTGTGGTCATGGGTCTTAGGTTTTTTGGAGTTTGGTATGTAGGGATTCTTGGGGAAAGGGTTAAGTATTTTTTTGGGATGAGGGCTTATGTTTTTGGGGATAAGGGTTAAGGTTTCATTAGGGTTGATGATTTATTATTTTTTGGGGATGAGGGTTTCAGGTTTTTTAGGGCATAAGTTTTAGGGTTTTTAGGAATGAAAATTAAGGGTTTTATGGCAAGGGGTTTAGGGTTTTTTCTCCGAGTGTACATGATTTTTTCGGGATAAATGATTATTTTTTTTTGGGATGAGGGTTTCAGATTTTTGGGGTCTGATTGTTTAGGTTTTTTATAGATGAGGGTTAGGTTCTATTAGGGATGAGGTTTTAGGGTTATTGGAAGATTAGGTTTTTGGATTTTTGGGTATGAGGTTTGTAGTTTTTTTTCATCAAGGAATTATTGTTTATAGGGTCTGAGTGTTCAGGGATTCTTGATGGTGAGGGTTTGAGGTTTTTTGGTTAGAAGGGGTTAGTGTATTTTTAGAGTAAGAGATTATGACTTCTTTTGATGAGGTATTAGGGTTTTGGGGGATCATGGATTAGGGTTTTTTTATGGCTTAGTTTTACGGTTTTTTGGGGCTCATGGTTTAGTTTTTTTTGGGGATGATGGTTTATAATTTCATCCTGATTAGGTTTTAGGGTTTCTATGGGTTGATTGTTTATTGTTTTTTGTGATGAGGGTTTATGTAGTTTTTGGGATGAGGGTATCTGTGTTTGTGGTATTAAGGTTTATATATTTTCGTGAATGGGTGTTAGGGGTTTTGGGGGGATGTGGTATGAGGGTTTTATAGATTTGAGCATTTCAAAAATTTTGGGGATGTGAGTTTAGGGTTTTTTGGGGCTGGGGGTTTGGGAATTTTTGGGATCACAGTTTACTGTGTTTTGTGGATGGGGGTTTAAGGTTTTCTAGGAGTAGAGGTTTTATGTGTTTTTTGGGGATCCATGTCTGTTTATTGTTTTTACGATTGAGAGAATTTTGTGGATGGATGTTTTGGGGATTTTGGGATGTGGGATTAGAGAATTGTGAGGATGAGGGTTTAGGTTCTTTTTTGCGAATGAGGGTTTGTTTATTTTTTTTATGATGGTTTAGGTATTTTTGGTGATGTGGGTGGATGGTTTCTTATGTTTGACGATTTGAGGATTTTTGGGGAAGTGTGTTTGATGTTTTATTGGTGTTGAGCATCATGAGATTTTGAGGGATGGTGGTTGAGGGTTTTCTAGCGCTAATGGTAAAGGGTTATTTGGAGATGATGGTGTGGGATTTTTTGGGGATTAGGGATTAGTTTTTTGGGGCTGAGGGTTTAGTAATTTTTCATCATGGGGTTTAGTGTTTTTGGGGCCTAGGTTTTATTGTTTTTTGGGGTTGTGGGATTATATTTTTTGAGCTATGTTTTTTTGGGTTTTATCAATTCCGGTTGATGTTTTTTTCATGGGGGTTTAGGGTATTTTATGGATGTGTGCTTATGGTTTCTTGGGGATTAGCGTTGTGGGTATTTTTAGTTGGGAGGTTTATGGGTTTTTTTTGTGGATGAGGGTTAAAGGTTGTTTTTTATAAGGGTTTAAGGGTTTTGGGGTTAAGGGTTTAGTGTTTTTTGGCAGTGAGGGTGTTGAGAATTTTATGGAAGAGGATTTTGGTATTTTGGGGCCTATGGTCTAGGTCTTTTTAGGGCCAAGGGTTTTTTTGTTTTTTTTTTGTGATAATGGTTGTTGGTTTTTTTGGGGATGAGGGCTTATATATTTCTTGAGGATGAGGGTTGAGGTTTTTTTGGACTCAATTTTGATGGGTTTTGTGGATGTGGATTTAGCATTTTTTTTTGGAAATGAGGGATTAGGTATTTTTGGGCCTAAGGGAATAGGGTGTATTATTCTTGAGGGATTTGGGTATTTTGGGTTTCAGGGTATTGTGTTTTCTTGGGGAAGAGTGTTTAGGGTTTTTTGGGGTCGTGGTATCATATTTTTTGGGTGATTAGTGTTTATTTTTTTTGGGGGGTGAGGTTTGAGGGATTTGGCTGAATGAGGTTTTGGGGTTTCATGGCTGAAGGTATTGGTTATTCTAGGGATGGGGGTTGGGGGGTTTTTAGGATTACGGATTAGTTATTTTTTTGTACGAGGGTTTTATATTTTTAGACATGAGTTCTTATGCATTTTTCAGGAACAGTCTCGATGGATTCATTTAGGCCGAGGGTCTATGGTTATTAAAAGATGATGATTTAGTGTTTTTTATGGTATAGGGTTGATTTGTTTTTTTGGATTAGGGTTTATAGTTTAATAGTCCTTAGGGTTTTGGGTATTGGAGGGATTGGTGTTTTTTGTTTTTGGGATGAGGGTTTAGGGTTTTTTTGAGGAAGATGGTTTACTGTTTTTTTTTAATCAGTGATTATGCACTTCTGGGGCTGAGGGTTTATTATTTTTTGTGGCTTCGGGTTTAGTTTGACTTGGGGATATGGGTTTATTGATTTGTTTGGTAGAGGATTTACAATTTTTGGGGGATATGAGTTTAAGATTTTTAGGGGAAGGGCATGAATGGTTATTTGAAGATATTATTTTTGAGATTTTTGGGATTGATGGATTTTTTTAGGGATGAAGGTTTTGGGTTTTTGTGTCTTTGGGTCTAGTCTTTTTTGGGGATGTGGATTTTGGGTTTTTTGGGGTTGAGGGATTAGGTTTTTTTGGGTGTAGTGTTATCTTTTTTGGGGGATGAATGTTTATTGTTATTTAGGGATGAGTGTTTATGATTTTTTGGGCTATGTTTTTATGATTGTTTGGGGATGAATTTTAATGGTTTTCTAGAAATGGGGGTAATGGTTTTTTTGTGGCTATGTGATTAGGGTTTTTTGGGATAGGGTGATAAGGGGTTTTTTCCTAAGGGTTAAGTGGTTTTTTGGGGCTAAGGGTTTATTGTTTTTTTGAGGTTGATGGATTAGGGTCTTTTATTGAAATTATTTATTGTTTCTTGTAAATTAGGGGTGATTTTTTTGGGATGTGGGATTAGAATATTTTGTACCAGAAGATCGAGGATTTTTTTTGGATTAAGTTTTATGATATTTTAGGGATGAGTGTTTATTGTTTTTTGGGGCTAGGGATTTATGATTTTTTACAGGTGAGGTTTTATGGTTCACTGGGGTATCAGATGTTGGGGTTTTTTGTGGATTACCATATAGGGTTATATGGGATTGACGTATAATTGTTTTTTGGGGATGGTTGATGAGGGTTTCTTGGGTATTACTGATTAAGGTTTTTGGGTATGTGATTATAGCATTTTTTTGGAGCCGAGTGATTAGGGGTTTTGGGGGATAATGTATCATGGTATTCTAGGATGATGTTCTAATGTTATTTGGTGTAGAGCGTTAATGGTTTTTTGTGACTTGGATTTATTTTTTATTAGGTTTGACAGTTTCAGATTTTTTGGGATTGAGGGTTTAGGTTTTTTTAGGAGTGACGATTTAGGGTTTTGGGGATAATGGTTTAGTGGATTTTTGGGGTTGAGGTTGTATGGATTTTTTTTGATATGAGGGTTGAGGTTTTTTTTGGATGATTTTTATGGGTTTTTTGGGATGAGGTTTTAGGTTTTTTGGGATTATTGCTTAGGGTTTATTGGTACGAGGGTTTAGTTTTTTTGGGGGAATAGTGATTATGATTCTTTTTGGATGCGGATTAGGTATTTCTGGGTATATGAAAATATGGTTTTTTGGGGATGGTGGTGTAGGGATTTATGAGGTTATAGTTGATAGTTTATTGGGGCGGAGGGTTTACGGTTTTATTATGGTGAGTTTTGATATTTTTCTACGGATGAGGATTGAGGATTTTGGGGGTAAGTGTTTATGGTTTTTAGGGTAAGTGATCATGGTTTATTGGGGCTAAGGGTTTACGGTTTTTTGGATGATGTTATACAATTTATTGGGTATGTGTGTTTTGGGTTTTTTTTTGTAGATGTGACTATTATGTTTTTTTAGATGGGGATTTAGGGATTTTTGGGATGAGGGTTTTGGGATTTTTGGGGATAAGGGTTTTAGGGTTTTTAGGATGAGGGTTTTGGGTATTTTGTGGATGAGTTTTAGGATGTGTTGTCGATGATTTTTAGGTTTTTCGGAGAAGGAGGGTCTACTATTTTTGGGGGATGATTTTTAGGTGTTTTTTGGGACTAATAAATGTGGGTTTTTTTTTTATTTTAGCTTATGGTTTTTTGGGGATGATAGATTATAGGTTTTGTGGAATGAGAGTTTTGGGTTTTGGTGGGATGATGATGTATGTTTATTTCGGTTTGAGGGTTTTTTTATTTTTTGGTTATGATGTTTTAGGGATTTTTCGGATGAGGGTTTACAGATTTTTAGGGTTGATGGATTTCTTTTAGGGAAAAGTGGCTTTTCTTTTTTGGAGTTGTGGGTTTTTGGTTTCAATGGGGCTCGGGGTTTTGGTTGATGGGGGATAAGGGTTTAATGATTGTTTTTGGATGATTTATTATGGTTTTTTAGGGATTAGGGTTTAGGTTTTTTGGGGATGTGGGTTTATGGTGTTTTTGGGATGAGGGTTTTGAGGATTCTAAGGATGTTGGTTTTGAGTAATTTTGGGATGAAGGTTTTGTGTTTGTTTTTGATGTGGTTTTAGAGTTTTTAGGGATGTGGATTTCTAGGTTTTTTTAGAAGAAGGTTTTGGTTTTTTTAATTATGAGGATATAGTTTTTTTGGAAATTAGGATTAAGGTGTTTTTGAACAGAAGGTTTTCTGTTTTATCGATGAGGGTTGAATGATTTTTGTGACTAATGGTTTCGTGTTTTCTCAGTAATACGGTTGAGTTTTATTTGGGGTTGAGTGTTTAAGATTTTTTGAGGTTGTGTATTTAAGTATTTTGTTGGTTTTAAGGGATTACAGTTTTTTTATATATTTTTTTGTGTTTGTTGTGGATGATGGTTTTGTGTTTTTTGAGGAAGATGGTTACTATTTATTAGGAAAAATGATTCAATTTTTTTGAACAGAATGTTGAGTTTTTTAGGGGTATGAGTGTTCTTGGGTTTTTGGTTCAGAGTATTTAGGGACTTTTTGGGGATGAGTTTTAAGGGTCATTTAGCCTAGATGGCATATAGAACTTCAAAACGAAGGGTTTAGAGTTTATAATGTATGAGGTTTTTGGGTTTTGGGGGGTAGGGTATTAGGGTTTTTGGGGCTGAGTGAGTAGACTATTTCTTGGCTCAGGGTTTACAGATTTTTTGGGCTAATGGTTTCAAATTATTTTGGATTTATGACTTATGGTTATTATAGAAAATTGGGATTTGGGTTTTCTTGTAGGAGGGTTTAGGATATTTAGGCAATGATGGTTTATGTATATTTTTTATGATGGATTTGGTATTTTTGGGTTTGAGGTTTTAAGGATTATTTGGGGATAAGGTTTTATGGTTTTTAGGATGACTGTTTATGGTTATTTAGGGATGAGGTTTTAGTGTTTTAGGGGGATTATGTTTGGGGGGTTTTGGGTGACCATATATGAATATTTTTTGGGTTTGAGAGTTTTTGATTATTTTATGTATAGGGATTAGTTATTTCTTGGGTTTGAGTTTTTTTGTTGATGTATTGGGTTATTTTGGTGCTTAGGATTGATTATTTTGTATGGATGAGTGATAAAGCTTCTTTGGGTCCCAAGGGTGAGGGTTTTTTGGGGATCAGGTTTTAGTGTTTCCTGGGGATGAGGGATTTGGATTTTTTGTGATTAGTGTTTAGAGTTTTTTGGGGGACTAGGTTTTATGGTATTTTGGGGTTTTGGGTTTGGGGTATTTGGGTATAAGGGTTTTTGGGTTTTTGGGCCTCACTATTTATTGTTTTTTTGGGTTTATCATTTTTTTGGATGGGGGTTATGAATTTTGTTTGGAAATGAGAGTTTGGTTTTTTTTGTTATAATGATTTTGGGTTTTTTGGGGGATTAGTGTTTATGGTTTTTTTTATGATGGTTTATGGTTTTATCAGGATTGTAGTTAGGGATTTTGGGGGAGAAGGTTTTAATGATTTATGGGTTTTATGGTTTATAGTTTCTTACCGGTTAGGTTTTTTTGTCAATGGGGTTTTTGGTTTTTTTACAGCGTTTTTCAGATTTTTCTAACAAATATGTTTAAGGGTTTATGGGTTAGAGCATATAATGTTTTTTGTGGATAAAGGGTTAGTTTATCGTGGGTGAGTGTTAATGTGTTTTTTGATATAAGGGTTCACTATAATTTTTTTGAGGGTTTGGGTTTTGGGGTGCTGAGGGATAAGGGTTTTTTATTTCCTGGTGTTTAGGGAATTTTTATGCTAAGGGTTTTTTATTTTCTAGTGTTCATGTTTTAGGTGTTTTTAGGGAAGTAGGTATACGGTTTTTTGGTGTCGAATGTGTTTCTTTTTTTATAACTGAGAGTTTTGTTTTTTTTGGGGTAGTGGGTTTAATGTTTTTTGTGGTAAGGGTTTAGCATATTTTCAGGATAGTGTTTGAGGGAATTTTGGGACTGAGGGTCTTCTGTACTTTTCGTAATGTGTTTCAATTGTATTTTGGGGATGAGTGTTGATGGAATTTTTTAGTGTACTGGATGTTGGTTATTTAGTGATGAAAATTGAGGGGTTTTTGTGGTTGTGGGATGATAGTTTTTTGGGGATGAGGTTTGAGTTTTTTCTGAGGGTGAGGGTTGATTATATTTTAGGGTAGCCATTTTTTGGTTTTTTTGGGGTAGAGATTTTATGGGTATTTTTGGTCTGTTGGTTTTGGGTCTTCTTAGGATAAGGGATTAGGGTTCATTGGGAATGCGGTTTGAGTGTTTATTGGGGATGTTGGTTATAGTTTTTTAGAGATTTGGGTTGATGTATATTGGGGATGAGGGTTTCTTGGAGCTGAGGGATTATGTGTTTAGTCTGAGTGTTGAGGGATTTTTTAGATGAGGGTTGATGGATTTTTTTATTAGTGTTTAAGGTTTTGGAGAGTTGATAGTTAAGGGGACATGGTGATGAGGGATCAAGATATGGTGGGTGATGGTATTTGATTTTTGGTGTCTAAGATTTATGGTATATTTCATGATGTTTTATGATTTTTAGGGCTGTGGGTTGTTATTTTTTAGAGATAGGGTTAGAGGGTTATGATAGAGATCTAGTTATTTGGTTTTTTGGGAATAACAGTTTTGGTATTTTGGGGTTGAGATTTAAGGGTTTTTTGGATGAGGGTTTAGGGTTTTTTCGGGATAGGGTTTTAGGTTTCATAAATTTGATGATTTAGGGTTTTTTCGAGCTAGGGGTTTTGGGTATGTTGGGGCTTTGTGTTTAGGGTTTTTAGGGAAGAGGGTTTTTGGTTTTTTGGGGAAGGGAGATTAAGTTTTCTTGGGGTTGAGGGTTTACTATACATTGGGAAAGATGATATTTTGTTTTTTGGAAGAGGGATAATTTTTTTGAGGCTGATTATCAATTATTATTGGGGCTGGGTATTTAGCCTTTTTTGTGCTGAAGGATAGGGATTTGTAGGGGCTTAGGGTTTAGTATTATTTCTGGCTAAGTGTTTATGGTTTTTTGGGGAACAAGGTTTAGTTTTTTTTTGTATTATTATATAGTTTTTTGGGGAATGATGGTAAAATATATATTAGGTATAATGGTCGATAGTTTTATTTGTAGTAGAGGTTCTAGTGTTTTTTGAAAATGAATATTTAGGGGTTTTTAGTGAAAAGGGTTAAGTGTTTTGGGGACTATGAATTTGGGGTACTTTTGGGAAAGAGATTATTTTTTTAGGCTAAATGTTTTGGGTAATGTGGGTATGAAGGTTTAATTGTTTGGGGGATGAGGTTTTAGGGTTTCATAGGGATTAGTGTTGAGGGAATTTGGGTGCTTAATGTTTAATGAATTTTGGGGGAGATGGAATAAGGTATTTTGGGGCTATGGGTTGAGAGTTTCTTTGTGATGATGGTTTGGGGTTTTATAGGGCCGAAGGTTGAGGTTTATTTTGTTCCTAAGTTGTGCGGTATATTTGGCGATAAGGGTTGAGATATTTTTTAGGACTATGGATAAGGGTTTTTTGGAGCTCAGGGATTATGTTCTTTTGGGTTGAGTCACAATAGTTTTTCAAGGTCTATGGTTTGTGGGTTTATTGAGATAGAGTTTGAGGGTTTTTCGGGGAAGGGGTTGAGGGTTTTGTGGGGATGTTGGTCGAAGGTTTTGGGGAGGATTAAGGTTTAGATACTTTGGGGATGTCAGTTGAGGGTTTTTGGGGATGAAGATTTAGGGTTTTGGGGTGATGGTTGAGTGGTTTTTGGGCCTTAGAGATGGGGAAATTCAATGATATGGGTTGATGATTTTGGGGTTGAGGGTTTATGGATATTTGGCGGTGAGGATTTTTTTATGAATTAGTTTTGAGGGTTTAGGATGTTTTTGGTTGATGTTTGACACCTTTTTTAGGCTAACAGTTTGTTTAGGAAGTTAGTTTTTTTAAGATTGTATTGTGTTTTGGGGAATATGGTTTAGGGTTTTTTGGTGTTACGGTTTTGAGATTTATTGGTGATATGGTTTTAGGGTATTATAGAGATGGGGATGAGGTTTTATTGGGGATAATTGTTGATTTTTTTTGTTATATAGGGTTGATATTTTTTGGGGGATGAGCATTTTGGGTTTTTAGGAAGATGGATTATAAATTCATTTGGTTTAGGGATAACCTTTTTGGGTATTAGGGATTAGGATATATTGGGATGATTGTTTTTTATTTTTTGGTAATAAGGGATTAATTTTTTATGAGGAATAATGTGTAGGGTTTTTTGGTGTTTCTATTATTGGTATTTAGGGTTTGAGCGTTTAGGGTTTTTATGGATAAGGATGTAGGGTTTTTTAGGCTAAGGGTTTAGGTTTTTTGGAATTGGGGGTTCTCGGTGTTCAAGAGGTATTGGTTTTTGGTTTTCTGTGGTTGAGGATTTATGGTTTTTTGGGGATGAGTGTTATGGGTTTTTTTGACTGAGGGTTAAGGGTTTTTGTTGGGATATGGGTTTTTCGTTTTGGTGGGATAACGGTTTAGGTTTTTTTCAGTATGAGGTTTTAGGTAATTATTGGTATAAGGTTTTAGGGTTTTTGGGGATGGCAATTTACTGCATTGGGGTATTGAGGATTAGGGTCTTTTGAATGGGTTGTTTTAGGTTATTTGGGGCGAAGGATGTAGGATTATTAGGGATGAAAAATTATATTATTTCAGTTGTGGGCTTAGGGTTTTTTTTTTGGTTTTTGTTTTTTTGGCATTAGGGTTTTTTTGTTGAGGAACAATATAATGACAATGAAGAAACTAACGAAATGGTAGATGGTAAACAACCTATGTCATTGAAAAATTAGTAGTGTCACATTGCAACAAGTTAATAAATATTATTCATTCAATGATAAATGGCATAATATTTGACGTTATATGGAGTGATCCTAGTCCATCTAATTACCAAATATATATCAACTATCATTAGATTCATTTGGGTCACCACTCGAATGTAGACAAAAATTGATGAAGATACGCTATAAAATATAACTCCTTCAATGAATATAATAATTTTGGAAGAGAATTGGGAAAAATAAGGGTAAAAAATATCTATTTTATCAAATAATAATAATAATAATATTAAAAAATTTATTTACTCTTGAATATCCATTATATAAGAATTTTCTATTAGTTGATTTTAAAATGGAATTTGTATTTAGACCACACCATACTCCAAATTAATATGTTTATCCAATTAGTTCATAAATTAATATAAGGACATTTTCTGAGGATTTCATGACCATTTGAGGATGTTTCATATGTTTTGAAAAATTAATAAACATTTTTAATGTATCTTATACTTCAAAACACATTAGTGGTTGGTCAATTTCATCATCTGTCAGCTCTACAATGCTACTAAAGTCATACTCAGTCTCGCCTGTATACCACTATCTATATCCTAAACCTGTAAATCACTACTCTCTAATGAAATAAATTAAATTATTCATGTTAATTGAATCAAAATAACATTTAATTGTATTTTACAAATAATTATTGCTAGTAATTCATCAATTTTATATATATTATATTAATTTAATAATTAATGTTTGTGAGATAATATTATTAAATCAATTTAGAAATATATGATATATTTTTAATTCTTATACATCTTTTTGTACTATATTAATTTTTATTTTAAATTCCATAGTGTGGTTTTTAATATCATAGTTTCCACCATTAGAAAATTTATTTTTCTCAACCACTAAAATAATCTTCTAAAATATTTTAATGACCACCAACTGGTTGTAGTTGTTTGTGGTGAATATAAAATTTTCAGACCACTTATGGAATCTTCAAATTTTGAGATAAATATATATTCCTTTACCACCATAAATAGAGGATACAAATGGGGGCTTTTTATTCCCCAGTTTATTTAAAAATGATTATTGATTAATTTTAATAATTAAAATTTTACAAATTCATTAATAATAATATAAATAAATTCCAAAATAAAAGTGTAAGATAATGATTATTATTAAAAATATAAAACATAATCCTTACAAATAATTTATATACACAATAGAAAACATGATAAAAAATACAAATTATAGATAGCATATTAGTATGACACCTGATTAATATAGATTATCATAATTCTAAAAACATGCATAAAATGGTCAAAGATGGGAAAACAATCTCGTGTTGTCATGAATTCATAACATTATGATTGATGGTGTGTTTTTGAATTTCATGAATAGAACACATATCAATCTGATCTGAGATGTGGTAAGAATAAGTAGAAAAGAAGTTTTATTAGAATTCAATGTCATTAAAATCACACTTCAAAGGGAAAACACCAAGATAATGACATTGGATTGTCAATAAATCACAAAATAATAACATCATATTTAATTTATTCCATGATGGAACATACCACACTTCAATATGAAATTTTTTTCTAAGAATGCTCAATTGTATTTTTTTATGTATTTAACTACGAAAATGATATGTTTCAAACGGTTAATACTTATCAAAAAAATTAAATTATCATGAAGTGTTAGGAATTTTTTTTAATTTTTTATATATTAGAAGATAATACATGTGAATATGCCAGCTAGTGAGCTCGGAATGAATATATGTGACAAATTTAGTACTAAAATTTCATTAAACACATGTTTCATAGGGTCAATTTCATGATAAAAACCACATATTATCTAGATATCACATGTAAAAAACATTCATATAATTTTTGATCTATATGAATAGACCTCACATTAATTCGACATGTGGTTTGATCAGAGTGAACTCATTTTTATTTTTTATATTTAGAGGCTAAAATGTGTATCAAATTGTCAAAACCTAGAAAACCACCTCAAATTTCCAGGGAATGAAATGAAAATATATAAAAAATAGTTTTTATTATTTAAAAATAGTAATCTCATCAATCCTAAATGACGTGCGCATTGTATAATAAAAATTGTTTTCCACGGATTTAAAAGTATTTTAAAAACATGTCTCCAGGAGTCAAAACCTATTAAATTTCCTCAAATTTTAATGTAATGATATTAAAATGGCCACCATATCTTTTATGGCCTATAAGAATAAGTTGATATTCATTTTGATGTACTATATGGTCAGAATGGTGGGAAATTGGTTTTATTGTATAGCAAGGATACAAATTGGTCATGTGGTCATAACCTAGAAAAAACATCATATTTTCATGTCTATCAAGAAAATAACCACCGTTTAATAATTTATATTTAGAACTATAACATACATCAATCTCACTTGTAGTTTTCATAGAATGTCCAAAATTCCATTTTTATTGATTAAAAAGTAAAAAATCCATAGTTTAAAAAATTACATGTGTAAGAAAAAACATTGTAATTGCAAGATATTATATGAAAGTTATCATTTATTTTTTTGACACGTATGAATAGACTAAAAAAAATTCTGATGAGGTCTAGATGATGAGGCAATAATTTATTTGATTTTACAATCATTATAAATGTTCAACAAGTGGTTGTAACAAAGTCTACGACGTCATATTGGTTTGACATCATTGGAAAATGACTAGTATTTAATTATTGAAATGTGGAAAATTATGTTATACCATTCCAATTGAAAATTTAAGTTATAACATGTAGATATGGACAACTCATTAATTTAACTCATGATTTATTCATAATTACAATATGTCTGTTATTATTAATTTAAAAGTCAAAACATGTCTTCATGGATTAAAACCTAGAAAAAATTGTGATTTTGATGAACATCCTCGTATGGGCCCATCGTGAAATGATTTTTTAAAATAAATTTAATACTATAATAATGGAATCAGTTTCTCTTTATTAAGGAGAGTGTTATGGGTGTGTTCATCTCTTATTTAGAGGGTTTAGAATATGAAATAATTAATTTTATTCCATTCATTTTTAATAAATTATTATACAATGAGAATAACTGCATATGTCCCCATCCTTACCCATTAAATCATTTCTAAATTTATCTCCTCTATTCGCTCTCCAATGAAATGAAAACTCATCAGATAACATTCCTATATTTTTTTCATAATCAGAGGGATGAAATAATAATCGCTATATATAATCACACCTAGCATAGAAATATGGTGACTCAAATCACTTGTGGTTCGTTACCCTAATTAAGATCACAATAATGAAGAATCTTCAGGATTCTTCTGCATGAAAACTAGGGAGAAAATAATTTAAACTATTCATGGGAGATGAATTGAAGATAATCAACCTTTATGTGTTGAATTAATCAATAATGTAATGTGGAATATACACTTCTTGAAAAAAAATGGTCCAATATACCATAAAATTAGTATCTATAGAAGAATTATATAATAATGTATTAAAAAAAACTCAACTCTCAATCAATTAACTATTTAAAAGACCCTCTACCTCCATGAAATGTTCCCCCTATTATAACAAAATGATATGGGGTAATTCATATCCATGGGTAGTGCAAATGATATTTCAAGGGTGGAGCTAGCACACACTAATCTTCAATGTGGTGAGCTAGAAATTCTTAGAGTGGATATAGACATGTCTTCAGGAATGATAGATGTGATGAATGGTTTGGGATATAGAATTGTGAGGCTCTTCTAGAAACCTTGGGATTCTTCAACAGACTTGGAGTTTCACATAACATGATAATCCTAAAACTAATATCGACACATCATATTTTTCATTGTCACAACAGTTCAATCATAGTAATGGTTGACATGGGAAGTAGAGGACCTTGTAATTTTTTCTTCAGGTATCTGGTTTTCATATAGGTGTTCATATTCTATGATGGATGTGAATATAATATAGAGGTTTTAATATTGGTCAAACATGTACATGATAAAAAGGATTTAATAGATCTCTTTGTGGGTTTATTATATGTAGAATGTTTTTTGAATATGATTCACTTGTCTTCATATGGGATCATAAATTTTTTTAGTGCAATAGTACTGTAATAGATGTATATAGGTTGAACTTTTGGAATCAAGCATTATAGGAACTTCAAGTAGTAGAATTGTGGAATTTTTTTATTGTATGGTAAAACTCCATCTTGGTTGATTTGGGTGGGAATAATCTATAATTAATGGGTTTGGTCATTCACTTGTTCTAATGATCACTTTCATCGAGCCCAACGTTTATAGGCTTCAAAGCATATTCAATCCATTAGCAGGATTTTGGTATGTTCACATTAAATCTTCCATAAATCAAACTCTAACACATCACTATACCAGTTTATTTTGTATTTTCATCATGGGGGATCCTTTTTGTATGATATTATCTATTCAGTCATTATGATGAACTGCTAGTGTTTATAAACAAATAGGATTGAAACTATAACATTGGGGTCTGTCTCGGCCTCCTTAAATATTTATCCATAAAGGGAATAATTATGATACAAATGATATTCAATCAGAATCTAATGAAAATTCTTATCTCATTTAGACTATCTTCCAACAGTCATATTCAGACAAGTATGGATATTCATCAATGATCCTTACAACATCAATTAGTGCATCTCTTCCTTCCTCTAGAATGAAGTTCATGTTGTTGTGTGTCACACATAACATGCATCAGTCTTCTCTTCTTCAACATGTAGTGAGTATCGATGGATACATGGCCTATATTACATCATGTTCAATGAGATTTCCAAGGAGATGGATGGAGATAGTGGTAAGGTAACAAATGATCATGTGGTGAAAGACGTGCCTAATTAATAACTGGCGGATATGGTTTCTAAGCATAATGATTCAAAGGGAGTGTCATGTGGATTGCAGGATGTAAATCATTTTGTTCCGGAAGTGTTTATTCTTTTGAGGAATGATTTTTGCATACCTCATCCACCACCACCTACTGATATGGGTAATGAGGGTTCTTTTGGGGGGAGGAGCAGTCTGGTAGCCTCATAAACATGGTGGATCCAAATCCGGTGGATGATGATGGTTCCATGTTTCATGTGGCTTCTTCATATGATGAAGTAGTGAAATCAGGTGCCATTACTAGTGCCAATGGTTGGGGTTATTCATCCAATTTATGTCTGTTGACAAAGGAAAAGGGTGTCCCAAATCCTAATGAGTATTCTTCAAGAATTAATTGGCATTTGGTAGATGTGTTAACTATTGGGGCTTTGGACCCTCCACTTAAATGTCTCTAGGGTGACATCATGCACTTTTTTGGATGGGGTTCTGAAGAAGGTAGATGAGGGCGTCCTCATGACCACCAAAAATATCACATTCCCTACAGGTGGCAAGGTCCTGTAATTTGATGAAGAGAGTGAGGTTGTATTCAGGAAGAATTATAGGGAGGTGGAACTTATTAGCATTGGTAACTATTTTGATATTATGTCATATGATGATCCCATCCAAAATATTGGAAAATACCCCATCAGAACATATGAAGATGTGGAGAAGGCCATTGAGAATGAGTCCAGTGAGGAATATTCTTTCCACATTGCAGGTGAAACAGAGGACGAGGATCAGGGGAGAAGGTTCCCTTGTATGAGGCAGAGTAATAACAGGAGGGGTAACAAGAAATAAAAAAAGGACTACTCATATTTACATCTAACAATGGAGACAAGATCGACAACGAATTTTAAGGCCATGCAGAAGGATTGTGGCCCCCACCTCTCCAAGGTGGTCTTCCAGCAGAAAGAGATGCACAATAACCCTTTGGATTTTATTTTGATCTTGTAAGAGGTTATGAAGGAAACTATTTTGATAATCAAGGCTCCTGATGAGGAAGAGGAATAAATGATTGGAAGGGATCTTATGGTGTCCCTCAATGAGGATCATGGTGACTGGATCAAAAAGAAGGACTATATTCTAGTTAGGGGCTTCAACAATATTATGATCAATGTAGAAGATTACATCCAGTGCTAAGAAAAGATGGAATTCATGATCGAATAACTTCTGATGGTGTAACAAGACACCAAGGTAAAAAATATCTCATGCAAGCTTTTTAGATAGATAAAAACTGCTAGGATAAAATTTCACATTACTATCTCGGCAAACCTCCTTCAGTGCTTCACTTGGTTTCTCATTATTTTAATTAAAGTGTTTGATAATAAAATTTTAATTTCGAGTAATAGCTCAATGAGGGTGTGGTAGTGATACTACTATGAGGCCTTCAATATTGGGTGATACATAAAATTAGCCATGGTGCTTTTGTATAGTGGATTGATATTTGTTTGGGAAACAAAAAATTATGTGAGAGGTCATGCAAAATTTAGTTATTTTAGTCTCACGATTTGGCCTCATGGTTGACTCAAGGTATGATAGCTCAAGGATGATTACCATGGTGTGTTGAGGATGTGACATTAATAGTCGGTTAGTTCTTATTATGGTATGTGCAACCATAACCAATTGATAGTATTCATGATGTTTCTCGTTTTTCTTTTTATTATAATTTTAGGTAGGTATAATAGGAAGAGTGACCATAAAATGTGAATTATGTTAATAGAATCCAATTTAGTAATTTAATTTAATTTTTATTTTATGTAGGTTTGGTTTTTATTTTTGGCATGATAGGTGGATTGAATATATAGTGGGAGTTAGGTCAAGATTTCACTTATTAGTTTTTGGATTTCCATCTAATGTTGTATGGGATAGTTATTCCTAGAGGCATGATAGGTTATCTATTCTTTGTCCGGTTAGATGAGGGATGGAGATATTGAGTCATCGTGTGGTCATATTGAATGAGGATTCTTGTGGTAGAACTTATATTTTTCTTGCAGTCATTTCAAGGGAATCGTATACTAAGTTGATCTACAAAATTGGTTGATGTCCATGTATTCAATTGAATGATCCAATGATCTTCATATTGTTGGTTTGGGTACTATATATGGTAAGTTGTAACATTTCTCATGTTGTTTGTAATGTGGTGTTTCCTCCTTCGTATGTTTGTTTGAGTTACCATTAGGATTGTGGAATGTTATTCCTTTATATTTTTATTAGCCTCACATCGAAAATATTTAAAATAATATCAAATTTTTATTTTTTGAAAATTAGACTCCACATGAAATAAGCATTTAAAAATTCCTTTATTAAAAAATCCATGTTTTAATGAAATAATATATGGCTTTTAAAATTTGAATAAACATGAAAAAATTTACATCAATACATTTAACCACTCATTTTATGATATGATATAAAAAATGAAAAATCATATTATGATTTCATTGAAATAATTAAATACTAAATTCATTTTTCAACTTCGCAATAATTTCATAATTTAATAAATCATGTAGAAACGAGGCTTATAACATTAAACATAGTAATTATTATTTTTCAAAATTTTTAATAAAATAACATAGAAACCTAATATGTATTTTAAATGAAGGGGTAAATTAATATAGGATAAAAATTAAAATCTCAAAATTCTAGTCTCTCATCATCCCCCAATACAGAAATATTTTAAGGAGTATAAATGTAATCAATGAACATATGAATGAAAAATTAACAGTCCATAGCGATTTTTTTTCCAAAAATAACACTTCTACAAAAAATAAAAAAATACTCCACTATGATATCTAGTGAATTTTTTGACCATAAACCCAAACTCTTAACATAGTCTCTCTCACATAACTTCAGTCCTGGAAATGAAAATTTATTTTATTTTTAGAAAAAACGAAACCAAATGAATTGTATTTTTATACCAAAAAATATTATCCATTCAATAGTAAATTTGTTGAAATAAATATTTCTAAAATATTAATTTTTGCATTGGATTATTTTATATTGACCATTACCCTATTTTTTCAATATTTCCATTATATAGGTTTGTGAGGTTTTCCAATTTCTCTCACGATGGACCCCCTTAGAGATCATGGTTATATTCTCATCTAACGTTCCAGTAATGCTCATGTCTTTTCATTTTCTCATTAAAACACGACAGTTAGAAGGTTTTTCTCCTAAATTTCCATCTACGACAATGTGTTTCCCATCAAAATTTTATATGGTTCCTAATAATCTACCTTACCAATTAAAAATAAATATCATGTTATGCCTCCATGTTCATTTCCCCCTTATAAATACCCAACTTCAATGGAACATGAATTTGGTAATCATAGAACATGGGTATCCTATAATACCATGGTTCCATTCCTAGAACAACCTACGTTATTACCAATCATACTAAATTATTATTATAATTAATATACTCATATGCTATATTATGTTCATTTAGTGTTCTTTTTCCTAACTCAGACACATGATGGAAAAAATCACGGGAGGTCACCAATTTTGAAACTAATCTTTTCCAAGATTACATAACTATGGAGTAAAAATTAGGTAGGCTCAGGAAAAGAAAGATTCACATTATGGAATGGGTAGTAACATTATTACTTTTATCCTCACATTTATAGTGGTTTTACAATATCCACCATATTAAATCACAATCCATTGTTGTGGACCCAAACCTCAATCCCCTGAAGTTCCGCTACACTTTACGTTGGGTATTAGATCTAATACCATTTGTATGGAACCGACATCCCTGGTCCATGAACCTTGTCATCTACTGCATGGGTCACCTGTAATACCTTGGATTTCATTCCATCACAACATTTTTTATTACCCACAAGGGTAACCAATGAAAATAATAACTATCCCCAAATTGCATTACATATTCATTCAGTATGATTTGTCCTTAGTCACTCACAGATTGTGAAACATCGAAGGAGGTCACTCATCCTAACACTATATCAAGACAAATATGATTAACTATAATGTTCTAATTAGGCAGGATCTCAAATTGAAATGTTCGACATTCCAATATGAGTAGTAACATATGTATTTTATGTCTCAGTTATTAGGGGACATTATACACCTCTTTCTAGTATCACTCCTCTAGGATCAAGTGTATTTTGAATATGTTTTATTTTCCTTTCCTTATGGTCCTTGGTTTTGATATGTTCTCACCCCCCATAAATCAATCCTTCCATATACTCAGTCTATTTAGATTCCATCATATAGTAGCGTTTATTGTCTTGTTAACATACATGTACCAACTATCAGGTATATCAGACCCTTGTTAAGGTCATCCATTGTTTTTCTCATTTTATGGTTCATTTTTGTGGAATATGTTTTGAAAATGTTTTATATTTTTGGGATATGAAATGTTTGAACATGGTTAGGGAAAACAATATAGGTTATCCAAGGAAAATGTGTTCTATGTTTAGAGGTTCTAGAAGTGGGAACAAAGTTGGTCAAAACCATGAAGCTTCCTAAAAAAATATTTGTCAATTGATAGTGGGAATCACATGTCTAGAATATGATTTGTAGAACCGTGCATCAAAACTATGAACCCTTATCTAGTGTCCCATGAGGGAGTCGACGGCGTGTCTTACCATTTTTCCATCCCACATGGAATTCATCATAAGCCTATTAAGTATGCACAATTATCTCTAACTATGTAGAATAACCTAGGAAAACATGAAAACTAGTTTATTATTGACTAAAATTATATATTAATGTCCCAAGACCATAATTATAATTTATAAGCACCCTTAATCAATCCAAATCCAAACCTTTTTATTTAATAGGCTCTCTATAGGGAATTTTTTCTTCTCCAAAAAATTTCCAATCAGATTGATCTATATGTGTATTTGATAGATATATCTATGCTATGTGATCTATAATTTCCTAGGAATACTAGTTTATTATCTTCTCTCATTAGTTGAGAGTAAATAAACCTAATGTAATAGGTTTTTATTAATTGTTATGTGATTTATTTTAATATTACGGATTCCCCTTTGATCCTCCTCACCTTCAACTCTTCATTAGGGTTCTCAATTTATGGTGATAGATCGATACTAGGCCAATATATAGGTGGTACAATAAGGCCTTTCTATACACATGAAACCTTGATATTCATTCTTTTTGAGAAATTCAATTTTAATTTATTTCCTTAAATATAATGTATTTGAAGTTTTATTTCAAAATAAATGGATTTGTGAAATAAATCCCATTTTTAAATGCATTGATAAATTTGATAAATTTTATGAATGATGTCCTGATATTAGAATTGATTTGATTTTAAATAGTAGGAATATTTTTAAAATTAAAGCTGATTTCAGAAGGAATATAGACTGTGAAATTTTATGAATTTTGGTTGAACATGAAATGGAATTTTAAAACATGAATTAGGGATTTCAACTGTGAATTGATTTGATGTGAATGAATTTACAATGATTGATTGATTGATTGATTGAAAGAACATGTGATCCTGAGTAATTAATGGGTGATTGGGATTAGTTCCCTGTGAAATTGACTCCATATAAATGGAATTATGATGAAATATTTATATAAAAAACATGAATTATTTCCCTGATGAGAGTGTTGATTGATTATCTTGATGACCTAAACCTGAGGGATGTGCACACACATTAAGACATAATGATTTAATGAGTAGTGTAAGAATCTTAGAGGAATAGTCTAATGAAACTAGTGGCATATGAAATTTTTTCATTATTTTATCATAATTATTAAATTTATGTGGATAAATATAAGTTTTACTCATTCCTTTTATTTTTGTTAAAATGTTATTTTAATACTATTTAGATATATGAACCATTTATTGATTTTAAAAACATGTCTAGATTGAAAATGTAAAATAATTAACCATTTCCTATATTTAATGATATTAAATAAAGAATAGTTTTTTGTCTTATAAATTATTACATTACGTTTAGAGATACCTACTAGGTTGTTTTACTCATAACCAATAATTTTTTATGGGAATGCTAATATTATGAATTTCATGGTCATTGAAAAGATAAATTATTTCATAGAGGTTGATGTTGTGCATGAGCATGGTACATTAGGTGTTGGTGATGACTGGTGGAGCTGTGATCCACATGTTTCATGGAGATTCATATTCTTTCATGAGGGATATTGTTTCATATCTAGGATGATTTTTTTACATGGGGATTTTTATTTTATAAGTTCTAGTACTCTTGTCCCCTTTATGTGTGTTTTTCATTCTAATTGTACTCTATTTTAGAATATATTATTATATATAAATTGTAGTTTATGGAGTATAAATCATTCCCTCCTGGTGAATAATTATTGCCTGGTGCTATTTGATAGCTGGTGGGCATCACAAACTCCCATTAGGTATTTTCATGACTAGCTTGGTTATCAGTGTACGAGGGTATTTTGGTTGGATCATGGAAAAAATGGAGTCAATATTTGATGATAACCTTTCTTTGATATATATATTCATTCTAGGATGTCTTGGTATATAATAGGATGTATTTTCACAATTTATGTTGTTTGTTATGTGTGTTTTCTTTGCCATCAGTCATTCTATAGAGCCTTAATTCACCATAGTTGTTCGGGAAAAGTGACATTGGGGAATGAATTGATCTGATCACAGTCATTATATAATATTGACCATAATATTATTAAATCCTAGAAATATTTATTATATCTTTGGGAATTTATGTTCCAATATTTCTTGATTGATTTCATTCTCTTATACTCCTTTTTTTATGTTTTTATGTTACATTGTGATGTCGTGTAGTACCATTCCCCTTAGAATATGTTTCAATAGACAGCATGGGAGAGATGATGATAAACCATGACATGAAAAGACACTGGATGATCAAAAGATTGTTGAGATGATGTTGCAAGCCATCCATCCTTTGGTATAGGTATCCACACTATTTCTCAATCAGTCTCCAATGGTGGAATCAGTAAGGGATAAAATAAGAGATAATGCCGAGGAGTTTCATCAGAAAAATCCACCTAAATTACATGGTTCAAATTATCATCAACAGGTATAGGATATGTTGAAAAATATTGTGCTACATTTTGTGATTATATAAACACCTGATACAATAATGTTGAAAAGTTAAATAACTTGGAATCATTGAGAAGAATGATATTCTAATCATGTTCGTCTTTGTCCTTAGGTGTTGGGAAATGAGAAGATGAAGGACTGGATGTTTAATATTGGTCCTTCAGCCAATATATGATCTTATTTTTCATGGGGCACCTCAAATACTATGTATATGTGTTGGATTGAACATTTATGGCTTATAATGACCATGAATGTATGTCTTAACTGACATGAGTTCCTCTAAATACTAGTGGAAGTTCTGTTTGTTCATTTAATGAAAAGATGAATCATGATGAGTATCATGATGGATCATGATAGAATGAATCTTCTATACCATATATGGTGTTTGGTAGAGGTCTTAACACTTTCACTCAGTGTTGAATGTTCCAAAATTTTAAAAGATCTATTTCGGTGGAATTGGTGATATCTAGATCATGTAGTCTCTCCGACCTCCTAAAGATGTCATATTATGTCGATCATTTCCCACATAATGTCGTTGGATCATTAATAGCTGAAGTCTATATGTTTCAATCATATAATTTATGGACTATGGTGATCTATCCATAAGAATCAAAAATAATTCTATGTCACATACTGTAAGAGTCTCAAGAGGTAGCCGCTGTTGGTCTACTGATAGTTAGAGTGTAACATAACAATAGCTTCAACTTCAGTGACTATATTATTGAGTATAGTTGTGCCTCATTATATCATGTTTACTCATGTGATGAAACTAATAATCCTTCCTATAGAGTTATGTATTTTGGGAAAGATATTTCGATTCCCTACTAAAGAAATAGAGAACAAGGTCACTAATTCCCTACATGTTTCTTCTCTTTATCAGAGATTGTTATCATTTGGGATTTTTTCATGCTAACATGAAACCCCTTTGGGTCATTTTTTTGGTAGATTGGATGAATTTACATAATACATATGTTGAATTATATCTTTTTCAGGTCTCCTTCAATACAATTGATTGGTGGTGTTATGTATTTCCTAGAATAATGGGACATGATATTGAGGTAAAAAGGACCACATCATATAGGGTTTTAAGGGTGATATCTAGGTTTTCATTTAATCTTGAGAAATAATATTTTAGTGGTGATCTTCTCTAGTGGTCATTGATTTTTGCAACATACTTATATTTGACTATTCTGGCATTCCATTTTTAAGAGAGGTAGATTTTCATATTGACATTATACATTCAATCTAGTCTATCTATTTTTCCTTTTACCATATTGCACTTGTTGAACTAGAATAGATAAAGTCTCGGTTGGAATAGTTTTTAGAAAAATATTTCATCCACATAAGGCTGTCTCATTAGATAGTTCCTTCTATTTTATAATAGATTTTCTATCTGACAGTTTTCCTTATGTTGATTACCAAAAACATAGAAGAGTTTTGGTAATGAAAAAATGTTTTCCCTCTTTTTAATGAGTTGGATGAAAAATTGAAAGGTGATAACTAGTTCCCAGTGATTGACCTTTCTTCTGTTTTTCACTAGTTGAGAATCAATGAATCTAATATCCTAATGACAAGTATTATTTGTAGGAAGTCCCATTATGATTACATTATTAATCCTTTTGGTCTAAAAAACTTCCAATACTTTTTATAGAACCCATTAATACGATATCACCTGAGTTTCACAATTCTTTTATGTGTTTATTTTTTGATGATATACTGGTTTAACCGAAGGATATAGAGGACCATGGTAATTGTGTGAGATATTTAATTGACATTTCGAGATACCAAAAAATGTATACATTTCCATAAAAATATTTTTTCATGGATTCTGGAAGAGATGTTCTTAAGAAACACGTTGTTAGTACATTCTATTTCAGTAGATACTAAAAAGGTGAATCATGTAATATCATGGTAACAATAGTTTAATATGTTTGAGATTGAAATATATTTGGGTATAAATGTCTATTATCACATGTATGTCATCGATTTATAGATTTTTTTCTTCTACAATGACCACCATCACATGGAATGGACAAACTATATTTTATTATTTGAAATTTTATTGTTTATTAAAAGAATTATTTCTCCTTTTGACTTCATACCCTGTGTTGAGTCTTCTATAGGCAGGGTAGGTTAATGTGGTCTTTTGTGACACATCTGGTTTTGTTTTGGGAAACATTCTCATTCATGGTGATCACGTTATAGAGTATGGTTCCTAACATCATTTCCAAAATTAGAAGAACTATCCTACTCATTAAATTGATCATTAAGATGGAATGAATTAAATTATGATTTGTAAGAATTACCTTATCATAGGATGGTTCATAATTTATTTCCATTACAAAAGACCCATTTATATCATCCCTAAAAATATTCTAATCCCCATCAGAGTTGACAGGTGGAGTAAAAATATTTTTTTTATATGTACATTTCTTTTTCAACTGATAAGGGGAATGTTTTTTATGAAATTATAAGGAATTAGGAAACCCATTCATTGATAAAAGTATCAGAATAGTGGAATCTTGGGTCTCTCTACACCGTCACTCATTTGGTAGTTCATATTGATGAGATAGAAGTTATTTTATAATGGTTTTATATAACCTCCTCTCTTCTAGATATGATTAAGTGGATGATGGAAATATAATATAACTATCATGGAATTATGGAATCTCATTATAAAGGTAGAACATCATTTAGTGGTCACTATCATCTTTGGGTATCCTATTTTTTTAGAATGGGTATTGCATACATTATCCCAAGAGAAAAATACATTATGGGTTAAATTATGGTAGCATTGTATGATAGGAGTAATTGATAGATTCTTCCCTCATTATTTTACTAATCAATAGGTAATGTCTGAGCACTAGAAACCATTAGGTTTACTCCTATCGCTTTTAGTTTTTAATTGGATGTGGGAAGATATCTCAATTGATTTCCTAGAAATATTACCACTTACCCCTTGGCGGTGAATGTGATATGGGTTGTGATCATCTGACTATCCAAATATACGAACATAATCCCCATTCATGATACAACCAATTCAAATGACATTGAATGTATATATACATAAAATATTATTAGATTCCATGAGTTACAACTATTATAGTTTCTCATAGGTATCCCCATTTCAATTATTATTTATGGAGAGTACTCTCAGTCTTAAAAAGATCCCATGTTAGTTTTAGCAAGACAAGTCATTTTAAAATTTATGGTTAGATAGAATGAGTAATACAGATTCTTTAAGACATGATTTTTTACTTTTATCATCATTTTGGTGGACAAGTTTACATCCACTTTTGATTTCATGACTTTACTATAACAAAAACTACCATTATTCAATCAAGATGGATCCTTTGAGGTCATGTATGTCTTCTTCTATAAGTATTTACTATGTCATGTAAATATTAGTGATACATCTCTCTATGGACAATGTTATTTCCATGAGTTTGTTGAATAGATTTAGTTGTTTGATTAAAGAATATCAATGACTTAATTTCATTGCATATAATATATTGATCATTATAAATTCCACTTGGACTGTTAAGTTGGTGACAAACTGTTTTGGATGTTTCAACATAGTCAAGTCACTGGCATTTTTGAAAATATATAACACATGCTTTATGATATGTGGTGAAAATTTTGTTTATTATGTAGATTGTAATTGTGGCTTAATGTTTGGATTTTACAACTTAGTTAATTTCAATTCATAATGAGATCCTTATATTGAAACATAGAATGTATCTTATTGAATAATATCATTTATTGATCTAGGAGGACCTTCATGTGGAACCTATATTTTTCTATGACTGAGTAGAAAATATGTGTTTTTGATTCTAAATGGAATGTTAATAATGAGAATTCCATACTTTTGGTTCTTGTTCTATGGAATCATTGTTCTGATTCTCTAGAGACTTGGTAGCATGAGGCAATAACGAGAGAGTAGCGATATCATCTATATTTCATGGATTATAATTAACATGAATTATTGATGAAGAATAATTTTATGGTAGGTAGATTATAAAATAACAATATCAAAATTGATTTATTTTTTAACCTTATTTCTATCATCAGTTGTTTGGATCTTGTTTTAGATCATTATCAGTTATATTTTGAAAAAAAAATTATTTTTTTAGGGATATGAAAAAAAATTACACTATTATCGAAGAACATTTGGGTTAGTCTAAAAAACTGTATACTATGTCTATAGGATATTGAATGGGAAACATAGTTTCTCCAAACATTGTGACCTCCAATGAAACTATATGTCTATTGATAATGGGGTTCATTTTTGTTGAACAATTATTGGTCAAACCACGTAGTCAAACCATGCACCCTTTTCTAGTAACATAGGAGGAAGAACATGGTTGGAAAAATATTTTTCTAATTATGTGGAATAACCATGCGACACTCTTTATAATCCCAATAAGGTTGCATGGGTAGTTTTTACCATGAAACCTAATAAATGAATCTATGCAAACCAGTTTTTAATCCGCAAAAATTTTTACATAATTTCGTGAACACCCTATTATAAAATCTAAAAAACCATCGATAAATCCTATTCCAGACCTTTTTAAATTATATTACCTCTTTATATGGTTTGGGCTTCTCCATCCCCTTTCATATCGGATTAATGTGCTAGTATACGTGACTGTTCTCCCATTGATATGTAATTTTTATTTTCCTTGGAATCTATAATTATTAGCTTCTTTACTCTTTTGAGTGTGATGAATCCCCATGTTTCTGGTAGTTCTAGACCAAAATTTTAAATATTGTAATTTCATTGATTCATCTTTGATCATTCTCACCATCGAATCATTGTTGGCAGTTCCTATTTTGAGAGATCTATTGATCATTTGACCAAATGTAGGTGATTCTATAATAATTTTCCTTGTACCTAAATCCATGATTTTATTAAATGATTTAATATGTATTTAGAATTTATTTTCACATATTTATTAGAATTTAGGTTTTATTTAAAAATCAATAGATTTCAAAAATAAATTCATTTTTGCATGCTTTGAAAAATTTGGTGAATTTTGAAATTGATTACATTAAATGACAATAATATTGATGAAATTATTTCAAGTTAATTTTTACAGAAAAAATTTACATGAAATATGACTTTTAAAGGAATGAAATTTAGAAAACCATTTATATTTTTATTGAAATTGAAATTACCTGTTGAACCATGAATTCATAATTGGGACAATGAATTGATTTGATATGATAAAATTTTCCATGATTGAAAAATTGATTGATTGAGAGAATATGTGAACTAATGAAGATAATGGGGGATTGAGGCACAAATTCTAGGTCTCAAAGTTTATATTAATGGACTGATGAGGGAAACTTTAACTAATCCTTATTCAGTAATATAGCCTCGATAAGGTGTCGACTGATTATCCTAACTGGAAGAGCCTTAAAGATGTGTGAACATACCATGATTAGTGAATTTTTCCCATATAGTATGAGGATCTTAAACTGAGAAACTATTTGACCTCAATTCTTAAAAATATGTTTATTGGTTCTAGCGTGAATATTACATTTCGTTTACTATAGAATAGTTTTAATAATTCCATTATATTTTTTATAAAATAATCAATATTATTTTTAAATAAAATTCAAATAGAAGTTTTTAATGGTTGTTTACATTAAAAATCTCTACTGATTAACCATCCCATATTGTTATTTAAATTGAAGCTTTAATGGTTTTCTTGAATTAGAAATGTTTATGGAGAATTTTGCACAACCTACAGGTCTATTTAGGTCACACCCTACCATTTCCTTCATATGTTTGTAGATTTTGTTATTATTTGTGTAGTAATTCAGAATGAATAAAATGGAGGCAGTGGATGTGCATGAGCATGAGATCGTTGGTGATAAAAATGACTAGTGATGTTTGGTTCTACCCATGACATAGAGATTTTTAGTTTTTCCATGATCTATGTCGTTGCATCTTTCTAATGATGAATTAAATTGGGATTTTTATCTAACTATATGTGGTATTACTTTCACCATGAAGAGTGTGTGACAAAAAAAATAGTTCATTGTTTTATCTTTTAGTATATTTCCTTGATTGTTTGATCCTATGGTTAAATCATTCCCTTTGACTATTTATTAATTCCCTAGTCCTATTAGCCAACTGTTGTGGATTGGTAAAACCCTTCAAGTCATGTTAGGACTAAATCATGTATCAATATTACATGGTGTTCGGTTTGGATCAAGATAGTCCAGAGCATTTTGAGTCCCCACACCTATGACATATCATAGTATTGTCAGTTGAATATCCCATAATTGAGTGGAATAGGGACATATTTCCACACTATGATGTCCGGATCATTGGATATTCTCTCAATTGTTATGGGGACATATGTCTGATGACATTGGTGGGTTTGGAGGTTATCCATCGTTCAATTAATGTGACATCATGACAATTGGACGCATGGTGGTCTAAATCACTACATCATTGTCCGAAATATAATTCTGTATCAAGATGTGTTTCATAACATGTATGAACTATAAGGAATAAGTATATAATTTCATTATCATTCTATGGAATTGGTAGTTGTGTTGAGGTAAAGAATATTTATAAAATCAGGCTTCTATTATCCTACTATGATGTAGCAGTGAGGTGATGACAGTAGTGACGATCTTGTTTAGGGGTTCAAAGGTCCTTTAATTGATTGATTTTATATTTTTAAGGACATTTACATGTTTGGTTTATTTTGATTTCATGTCTTTAATCCATTCCCTTATATTAAAAAAAATTATTTTCTGGTCATTGGAGAAGACGGTTTTCATTACACATTGGTTTTCGGATTTCCATTGATCAGTTGAAATAATTTTTCTATCATTATTTACATATGTTTGTAATTTTCATGTTCATGTTTTCACATAAATGTTGGCTCTCCAACATTTCAGGTTATAAGGGATGCATTTTATGTTAATGAAGAAATATTTTGGGCATGGAGAATTCAATAAGTATCTATTGCAACTGATGGTGTTGTTTTTCATTTGGTTAGTGAGGGTTTTCAATAAGAGGAGTGAAGCATGAACATCGTTGATGTATAATTTGTGGGAGAAAAATAGGGTTAATGTATTAAATGGTGGATACCATGTCAAAAGTTATCTTTAATTATGTATTGATTTAGCTTTCATTGACAATTTTTTTTTTGTGAATGTTGTCATTTAGTACTAAACTACTAGTTTTTATGTGGTTCTCGCTAAACCATAAATTGAATATATTATAATAGAAAAATGAAATAATAATGATAATTAATTTTTATATTAATTGGATAAATTGATATATAAACATTTAAATAGTTATATAATATTACATTTGACTAGTAATAAAAATATTTCTATTAATAATTATCGGTTAATGAAAGTAAAATATGAAAGAGGTTCTGGATCATGTAATCGATTCATGGGTTGAGAAATCATAAAAAAAATAAATTGTGTTTTTAAAAGTTGTCCAATTAAATTTTACATGTGTTTATTAGTTCAGAACCAAAATCAAACCACAATCTGAAATGGATTATTCAATCCTCCCCACAAACCAAACCATAAGAAAAACTCACCATTTCCTTTCTTTATTATTCGGTTTGTAGTTTGGCTCAGTTTAGATGGTTTTTTTCCCAAACACTACCTATTGATTAAACCGATCCTAGAAATATAACCTAAACATTAACATAATTCTTCACCCGTAAAACCTAAATCTAACTCTTAAAACGAAAATCTATCATCTCAAAATCACCTTATATCTTAAATAGAACTCCAAATAAAACACCAACACTAAACAGTAAACATTCCCACTAACCTAATACTATTCACAAACCACAATCTGATCACTACTAATTAACTCCACACCCAACCACAACGTTAAATCATAAACAAAAAACCTTTGTATCCCTAACTACAACCCCAAACCCAACCCCAACCCAACCCCAAAACATAACCCAGTAATATAATTACAAACCTAACACTATCTCACCCCTAAATTCTAAACATAACTAAAACTAAAACATATAGATAACTGAACATGAAACTAACCCTACAACCAATAAATAAAACCTAAACATTCCTCCCATATCATATATATAATGATAACCCTGTAGAAATATTAACACTAATCCTAACCCTAACCCCAAAATATAACCCCTCTAACCAAAATCCAAACATAACACTACATCCCCAATAAAACCTAAATATAACCCCCAACTAACCATATAGATATCCAAACATAAATATAAATGATCTATCTATAATTAATAATCAATCAAACCCACACCACCCAACATAATTCTAATCCTACACAAAAAAACTACACCCTACACATAAACCCCCAACTCTTAAACATAACCCTTTAACCAAAAATAAAATCTAAACCATAAACATAAAATCTAAAATATCTATCTAATATTTAAATGTAAACCTAACACTACTCAATAAAAAACCAACATTTAACCCTTAATCATATCCATGTAACCTAAAACAGAACCTAAACTATAAAAAACATGTAAACATATACTCTAACTTCCTACCTACCTCTTAAATGAAAAACCCAAAAAACCCTCTTGACATCAACCCTAATAGAAACCACTACACATAAATCCTCATACAAACAACCTAATCCTGACACTTAAACATAACCACTAACCCCCCTAAAAATATAATAAATTATAATCTATAATTGTACTTCTATATCTAACCTCTAAGCTCTCAACCTCTACCTAAACCCAAAACCTAATATCACCCCCAACATAAATCTAAACTATGAACCATACTCTAACACCTAAACATAACTCCTATAATCTAAATCCAACCAAAAACAACCTCACCCTATACCCAAATCCTAACAACCCACCTAGACATACAGATAAACATACTTAAATCTAAACCAGCACCATAAAATAAAACATTAATCTTACCCCCTCCACCTAAACATAATTCTAAACCTACACCAAAAAACTAAACTCTACCTAAAAACCACTAAATGTTAAACATAACCCTCTAGCATATAATTAAATTAAAACCGTAAAGCTAATCATTAACCTCCCAACCTCTCTCTAGGCCCCAATCCTTACACTCATCAACCCGAACACGTACCCCAACCCTTAAACAACACCACATAACCTAAAACTAAATCTAAACTATAAAATAATCTCTTAAAACTAAACTCTAACATTCCACGTCACTCTTAAAACCTAAACCATAAAAACCCCTGAACTAAACCAAAAACAATAAACCAAAACCAAAACACTAATACCTTAGCACACCCTTAAACTCTAATACTAATTAGATACTATAAAACTAAATCTTAAAAATAATATCTATGCCCTATATGTCACCCATAACCCTAAACACAACAGCATGAAACCATCCCGAACCCTTTAACATATCACTTCAGATAAAACTATACCAAAATCATCAATTAAGATCGAGCCAACCACTTCACTCTTAAACCATAAACCCAAAAACCCGTCATTGGTAAATTCTAATAATAATCCCACTAACCTATGACTAATCATAGAACTACCTCACACCTAAACCCTAAATTAACCCCTGCTGAAAAATAATTATATGAAAATATAAATTTAACCATTAACCCAAAACCTAAACACTATACACTACCTCCCACCACCTAAACATAAATCAAAGCCTAAACAAAATCACAAACCAACATAAATTAAAAAATATTCCCAAAAACTAAACCCCAAACATTACCATTCCCACCAAAACATAATGATAACCCAACATTAATATAATCCTACTCCCTAAAAAACCCAAAAACTAATCCACCAACTCTTAAACATAACCAAAAAATACAAAATTGACACCACACGCCAAACATATCCCATAAACCAAAACTCTAACATCTCTACCTCACCCTCAAAATGAACCCATCCACCTTAACCCCAACCCAAACCTTTATTCAGATATCTATAACCAAAAACTAAAACAAAATAATAAAATAAACTCTTAAACATACACTTAACATCCAACCCCAATCTTTATCCATAAACCCAAAACCTAACACCATCTAACTACATCCCTAACCCCAAAACTTAATAAAACATAACTAATATATTGAAAAACCAAATCTGGACTCTAAAACATAATCCCTAACCCCCAAACATAAATAACTACCCTAATGATTAAACCTATATCCATCCAAATACAATAACCCCATAATAATTCATCACCCTAGGACACTAACTCACTTTCACATCCCCTTATAACACTATAAAATAATCCTAAACATTAAAACACTTACATGATATCCTAAACCCTAAATATCCACCCATTTAAAATAACAACTAAAAATATTTTATAATTTATTTTTTAGGGTATAAAAATTATTATTTTTCAAAGGTATTATAATGTTATTAATATATTGAAATTCTTGTTACTTATGAATGAAATGAATAATACTTTTCAATGGTTGAACTTAAATGGTATTAAAATTTGTGCACATCTATAGAAATAAATTTCACATACAGATAAAAAAATCTAGGTTTTATATATTTCTATGCCTTATTGTAGGTGTATGCAAACATTTCATAATTTTCTTTTTTTTTGATCATATGTAGCCCTAATTCTTAATTTATTACTAGATTAGAAATCATCCAAGCTAGTGGACTATGTGAATTTGATTTTAGTATTCATACAATCCACCTCTTACAAAGAATTATTTTCATCAACGATTCCAAATTTCAAGAAAAAACAAACGTAAAAATAAATAAATCTAATCAAGCAATAAGACATGTCTTGTAAATGTTTTAGAAAATTTTAATTACCAAAACAAACTATTAATATTTTCAGATGAAATATCCACAATTCTGTTTGTTCTATTTATAAAAGTGGACATTAATTAAATTTAAATGAGACCCACTAAAACATTAGTAATTTGAAATAAATTATATAAAATCATTTATCATGAGCCATATATACATCAATAACCTTCATATTTAATGTAAAATTTTTTTAATAATTTTTTGATTTTAATTGGGAAATAATTTATAATTAAATTTTTTTTCTATAAAATACACTCACATAAATTTATTAATAAGACCACTTCATTAAGTAACAGAAAAAATAACATTAAAAAAAACATACACCAAATAATTTATCACCACTGATATGTAATGTAGGTTTTTTATAAATACAACCAAATAGAACCAAAATAGTGATTTTTTATAAAATTTAATAACATCGTTTTAATTTTAATTTACAAATAAACCAACATAAATAATAGGAATCAATATTTTTAACCAATTTTAGAACACATTTACTGAATTATTTATAATAATGGTTGAATAATATCATACTTTTTTTATTCATGCCAATAAATTATTACATCTATTACTAAACACATAATAATAACCCATCAATACCAATAGAAACACCTATTATAAAACATGAATAATACTTTTTTAGAAGACTATGATACCCAAAATTTTTAGCATCATGAATGCGCAATTTTCATTATTTATGGCACTGGACATCATATAATATATCCATGGATATTTGAACCCATTTTATGGACCATGGGGAGGATCCTATATATCAAATATCAATGAAACCAAAAAATACCTTTCACCAAAGGTTAAAAATTTTATTCATGTAAAAAAAATCTAAGAAAACATTGTTATGTAGCATATACACTATTAACCAGATCATAATAATAATAATATGTATCATTTTTGGGGACCCTATAGTATTCAACATTTTTTTCTATTATCTGGGACACATCATAAAAAAAATTGATTAGTTAAATTAAAAAATAAAGAGGAAATACAATAAAAACTAGAATACCTCTATTAATTTATTTCTTGTGATTCTCATAATGGTCTTATGGCATGAGATAGAAATAAATTAATTAATTATTTTATATTCAAATAAATAATAAACATTAATTGTAAATTAAAATATGACATTTTATATCATTTTACCTATATTGTCAAGGATTCTAGTTCAATATATTTTTCTGATGGTGGATAGTGCTGATAATTTTTTCCATTTTTATCAATGTTTATTTTTCTATAGATGGATAACATGTACCAATTATAAGGTAATCATAACCTCACATAACAACAAAATAAATAATGAAAATTTCAAATCAATTTTTTTCTTATATTTTTTTGACCATACATGAATAGATTATACACATTCATTCATTTATGTATACATTACACACATTTCTATGAATTCCATTAACATGGAACCTTCAATGATATATATGGGTAGATTATTTAGATATTCATGATCTGGGTATTTAATGGTTCTTTCATATATAATATTTACCACATGTTTGAATTTTTCATTTATATTCTGTAGTGTTAATATCTAAATATTGCTAAAATTTGATTCCCTTTTATCTTATTAGAACCGTCATAAAAATAAGCATAAAAAATCTGGGATTGTAACGTATAGAAACACTTTTATATAAAATAAAATAATAGAACCCACATTGACAAAATATTTCATCCCATGAATGAAGGTTTATAAAAGGGTCTAGAACCATCTACCCAGTTAATAAAAACACTATATTGAATGGTAACAATTAGCTTGATTTTATCTATAAATGTAGAAAAACATCATTTTTATTATGAGGTCGCTATCTAAATATAAATTCCTAATCATAAAAATATAACAAATATCTACAACTATTTATTTTATTAATATTTATATTTTAAGAAAAATTAAAAATAAGTTGTATTAAAAAAACTCAGGGTAACCAATTCAGATTCCAATATTATGTTAGGATTAGATATATGGGATTCTAAATTTATCTATTTTTTCTAATATAGAATTTTAGATTAAATCATGCTAAGTAATCACAACTTAAATGTTTCATTGAGAGTAGACTATGTTGTGTTTGTCCATAAAGTGTTTGTGTTATCTGCATTTAAAAATAATTTTTTTTGTAGTATATAAAGTGAAGACATAACATTATGTTACATAAAGGAAAGTGAAAAAATATTGTTTTCTAATTATCTTCTATGTAGTTAGGTCACATTGACTAATTCTTGTATAACACAAATTTATTTTTCACCTAAATAAAAAATTATAAATAATAATCCAATTGATGACCTAACAATATTTGTCTAGATGAAACTGATAGACCCAACCCATGTCATTACATTCAAATAGGTGCCACAATTTAAAATTTTTAGTTCATAAAAATAGTAATCACTAAATCTACTAATAGGAAATTTAGTAATGTGAGTATAGAGGTCGAAACCATCAGGAACAAAGATGCCTAATGACATCTCTTGATAAAAAGTTATAGTTTCCACATTTTTTTACAATGAAGGCACTCAATTTTCATAAATTAGATAATTAATTAAAGAAACAAAATTAAAATA
Source organism: Viscum album (assembly GCA_963277665.1). Classification (NCBI taxonomy): domain Eukaryota; kingdom Viridiplantae; phylum Streptophyta; class Magnoliopsida; order Santalales; family Viscaceae; genus Viscum; species Viscum album. The sequence goes on along the minus strand of OY728121.1, from coordinate 1,066,573,692 downwards.
AAGATAGATGAAAATTATTAAGATATGGGAATTAGTTTCCCAAGAGTTTTTATTGATATTGGTGACTTGAAATATATGAAAAATTAGAGAAATTAAATTATCATGATGTAAATATAATATTAAATAGAAACATGGATGGTTTATGTTGAAAACTACCTTATATTATTAAACCTATTGTTATGAAAATATATAATTACTAAAGTGAATTTATATGATCACCAAGGCAGAAGGATAATCTAATTCATTGTTACTAGATTATTTACCTTTGATGTGCTGCAGTTTGTGCCTTATTAAACACATTTAGTATATGATTCATTAACGAATAATAAAATATTAAGTAATATCTCAACACAAAGATACATGATTATTCTACGAGCTATGATAGAATCAAATCATTCACTACCCACCCTCTTTGAGTGAAACTTATCTCTTATCAATGTTCAAAAAATCATAATTATGTGTTCATAGGTGTCGAATAAAACAAAAACCATTGAAGAGAGGATATAATAGATATAATGGAAAACCCACTTGATATTAAATATATTATAATCACATAACATAACCATATTACGAAAATAGAAAAACAGAAACGAAAACATCACCACGTGAGCTCCCCTGATTAGAATCATAGACCTCCTACAAATGGTTGTTCGATCACCCCCCAATATCTATTTATCCCAATAAAATAATCTGTAATCCTAAATATAATTCTACCTTAACACCCACTTCTATCTCCTAAGGATATATTACTGATAAAATAATAGTATTCTATAAATAATATTCGAAATGAATAATTTCTTTCACCCAATTGTGGTAACACTTGTTTCAATGATAATCTATATTCACCAAACCCATGGTACCTCCTTCTTGGAGTAAACAATAAAAAAAAATTATTTTACTCCAAAAAATATTTTAATATTTAAAAAATTAAAATCTTCATGGTTACGTTCATGCTATGAAATGTATATTGTCAACCAATCAGTTTCTTATAAACACACAGTACCTCCACTATGTTAAAGGCCACACTAAAGAACTAATTATTTATGTTTTGAAACATTCTTGTATCAAATGAATTATCCCACCATGGTCATTTGATATTGCTTCAACCTCTATCAATATTCAATCAATTTGGATTGATCTTCTCATAAGAGCATGAAATCCACCTACCATATTTCTTGACATTTCCATCATGCGTTTCTCTGAACTCCCATTTTTCGTCCATCATTCCAAACTCCTGTTGTCTTCATGAAGAGGACCAAAATCCCATTTTAGTCAATATTTTATATAATATACTCATCCTTTCCATGAATACCTCTTATTTGGCTTTTAATGAACTAAAATGGGATTTCATCCATCTCGACACCCGAACCTACCCACGACATGGCCCGATGGGCGTTTCGGGTCCCCATGGGTTGTAAACTAGTTTCTAGTTATGAATAATTTACTTTTTGGAATGATTTAACCCATGATAAAAAATAAACAAAAATAATTAATAATAAAACATAAAACCATGATCAATATCAATACCCAAAGAGAAAAAACAATTCCAAGATAAATATATTACATCATTAATGAAAAAACAAAATACCAACACTGGAGGGCAAACAACTAGATAAAAATCCTAAAACTCCTTGATATTGGAAGGTTATCACCCTGATTGAACCGCAAACAATAGATAAATGAGGGAAACATTAGAAATTGGATCCACCATTTCCACTATAGAACATCTTTCCTTCACCTAAAACAAACAAAACATAGTCTACAAACACCAAAGGGTTTATCATGGGTGTGAGTTAATGCCCTGTATGATTCCACATGAAAAAATATTATATTCCATAACATTATATAAAAAATAAACATCCATGTTTTAAGAATAGTTTGGGAAATATTTTAAAATAATAAATTTTAAAGAAAACATTTTCAAAGAAGCATGATTTTCAAATGATAATAAGAGAAAGGTTCACTGTGTGCCCATAGTATGCACAACATTGCAAAATAGTTCCACGTCATGAGAAATCCTTCTAGGTACTAAAACTAGGGGTACCCAAGGATCCATCTATCTCGGAGAGACAGGGAAAAATGAACTATAACCCACAGTATACTCATGCTCGAGCCACTAGATAGGGGTCCATACAACTTTCTATTGAACCAATCATCATCAAATGTTATGTTTGTTTTGTTGCATCAATCAAGCTAGAATAAACAAGGCATTGGGCCCACCGATCCAACTACCATACTAGTCCGAGATTTCCCACCTACATACCTAGGACTCTATTTTTGCTCAATTTCATTTCTAACAACACATAGATCAGATCATTCACAAGCACACATCAAAAAATATGAATACAAAATGAAACCACCATTTTAACTATGAAAAACCATTTTCAATGTAATAGAAACACTAAAAAAATTTCAATATATTCTTTACACCACATTCAAATTTTATGGAAGACATACAATATAACAATATAATGTTTTATTATTAGAATTTCCTTCTTATAATAAAGTCCCAAAAATTAATATTTTGAAACTCAATGCAACATCATGATTATATGAATAGTAAATTCTATGTTACCATTAAACATAATTTTTCCACTTTTGTATTTTGAATTTTGAAAATCTGACACACATGGTCGTGATCAGTATGATATTTGTAGTCTAATAGGACAAACATATTTTTTGGTGAATAATAACTTACCCTTTTGAATAGTAATTTCACCCTCATGAATAGTAATGTGAATCTTATGAATATTAATCATACCAAGGATAGTATTAATTTTATTTATCAATATTATAAGTGAGAACATTATATAATTATATCAATTTATATGTAAATAAATATTTTAAAAATTGCTAATTGTGTTTTGGTATTATTATTTTTCATAAATATGTTATGGTTAATTTTAAATAAAATTAATTTTCATAAAACGTATTCATTAATTAATATTTTGATGACTTTGGATTTTAAAATAATTTTACATGAAACTATGTAATTTTAAGAAATGTTTTAAAATGAGTTAATATTCTAAAATTGGTATTTTTCTAGTAAATGTTTCCTTTAATTATAATTTAATTTTTTCATATTTCAATTTTTTTATAAAATAGAGTTAATTTTTTAAATCTACACATTTAAAAATGGTTATGGTGAATTATTGGGATTTTTCTGAAATACAATAATTTTTTGTGAATACTAAAATATTGTAATTTATCGTATAAATACATTATAATTGAAATACACTATTCCTAACATCATGTGTGATTTATGAACCCAAATCTAGAACACACATGCCCAAATTTATATATCTAGACCTAGATTTATCACTATTTCATTTCTTTTGGAGAAATAATTAATTAATGAATATAATATTGAGGAAACCCCCCTCCTCTCAACTATAAATATCACCCCTCACAAACTCATATCCTTACACCTCTCAATCCTTGTTCAATACCAAAATCAATTAAAATATCTTCCCAAGATCCCCCCACACGTCCATAAGCCATTTTTATCTTAAAAATACCTAAACCTCTTCCCTAAAGAGGCTCTCAATGAAGATATATTCAAGAGGTAATTTCTCTCTCTCTCTCTTTCATTCAATTTCCTTTCAAATTTCCTTTCATATCTTATCTAACCCTAAAAATTAATTCATAATAATTTCATGATAAATCCATTATTATTGATATACTACAATGATAACATTTTAATGTAACAATTTTCATTATAATCCTCCATCTATCTCTCTTTATAAAAATTAAATGTTTTCTATGATGCGTAAATTTACCATCATCAGGGGTGATGCACCATCATTTTACATCAACTCCTTTAGTACTATCCATCAAACAATCAAATGATTGAAAATAGATTTTAATATTTATTTTCTAACCCCATTTATGTTCTTTGAAAAAAAATTCTACCTAATATTATATGATAAAACAAAAAAAAGTTCATTGTGATCCAAAAACCACCGAAATTTACCTAAAGCGATAATCATTAAATTTTATCTAATGATTCATCCTCATATTATAAAACCAAATACATTATAATATAATTTATACACCTATAATATCATTAGTAATGTTTAATAGAAATTATGAATGTTTATCCGTGTTCTACATAAACTTCTATTCATGTGTAAAGTGAACCGTTCATGAAAACTACGAAAAAGAACAATCTTGAATAGAGAATTTAAACTCTATAACTCTTCCAATGTCCCATTAAAGAACATAATGAAACCATAATCAACCATATTAATGAATAAAATTTTCTATAATTTTTAATAATGAATTTAATTTCATTTTAAAGGATATTAATGTGAAGAACCTGTTCGAACACAATGTAAGGGGAATTCTCCAACCCATCAGTCGTTCTATGGGATTTTAATTCTTCTCTCCATTTTCCGTATGATTATTCCTTAAAAATGATTTATTTATAATTATATTACCTTTTTGGGATATAAATATATTCTACAATATTTTATGTCATAGATAAAGTTTTCGAAAAGAACTCCTCTATCAAAAATATAGCTTTTACTTCTCCCCCAACGATGGTGGTTCTTTTATCAAGTATGTTATTCCCTCTTCAATTTGGGAACGAAAATTTTATGAATCTATTCTTTAGGAAGTGATACCCATTAATTAACATAGTTTTTTTTTCATCGTTGACATATATTCTATGTTTCATACATGATAATGTAAGTTTTATGATGTGATGGGTGCACCTAGAATTATATAGTGCCCCAATGCATTGGGTAATGTGATGAACTCCTGTGTACGATGAAGTATGCGTGAACATGAAGCTGTCATTATAAAAAAAAATATGTGTGTTACTTGAACATTAATACATGCTATATCATTTTTATGAATTTCCACATTCCATGATATTATCTAATGATTTTTCTCATGATTATGATGATTATGTTATGATTATGGTCACCCCATGTCACATTGATTGATGTTCTTATGTATCCCATTAACCGGATATTTTCTCACCCCTTATTGATGTATATCATTATGTGGCTACATGTACTTTTATAACACACAAGGTAAAATAAGAATCTAGATGAGAATGAATAAAACAAAATGTTTATGTTTTATGTTGTAAAAGTTGTGTATGGCCCTAATTTTCCCAAGGCACTAAACAATTGGATCCTCAAGGTGTAATGATTTTATTTTTTTATCATTAAAATGATGTAATAATTATTTATGAAAATTATGGTCTTTATAGTTTGTATCTGGGGCACATTTTTGTTAATTTAATAATTTATAATAGAGAACCATAGTGAACCCCTAGTATGAAACTAAGTATATGTAAGCACATAAGAATCTTTTCAAAACAAGGGAACCCATATGATATGATTTTATTGTAAATTAGAAAAATCAATAAATTTATTATTCATGAATTATTGACTTATGATTTCTTATATCCTTTTCTAATTTACAAAACATTTGGAACAAAAAGAAACTAGGACGACGACCCATGCGAGGGACTATGCCGGGATTTCCAGAACAACATCCCCAATGCAATGCGAGGTGGAGTTCAAAAATTCATGGTGTTGCTTAACCAATTTTCTTAGGTTATGTGTACTAACCTTAATACTGTGTAACTTTCACCTTCACCTAACAGGGGGAAACTTTTTTTTGATTGTTTTATGCAGCAATGACCACTAACATTTATTGGATATTTTGATCTACTTGTTGTGGAACTGTGGGTCAACTCAATGGAGAAGAAATTTTATGTGCTTCACTGATCTGAGATAGAGAAGGTGAATCTTTCAGGTTATTTTCTAGACAGAGAGGCCAATCAATGATGTAATTTGATTAACAATAACATGTTAAGGGAAACAATTGATGATTTTAAATGGGATGAATTTAAGATAAATATTCTTAATTAGTATTTCCCTTGAGCTATTTGATCTATGATGGATAGAGGATTCATAAACCTAATGAAAAAGGATGGAGAAACAATCCCTACCAACAACATGAATTTCATGAGTCTTTCAAGGTACGTTCTGGGATTTGTTATCAACAATGATAGAAGAATTGATAGACTCTTCAATGGATTAAAACCACACCTTCAAAAGGTTCTTACAATTCGAGAAATTAGATGTTTTAAAGAATTTGTTCGTTGTGATCTCAAAGTGGATATGTAGTTTGGAGAATGGTATCATGGATATGTTGATATGAAATGAAATATGGAGATTAATGATGGTGGATCTCATGAGATAGGTGGAAAAAAAGTGAACCACCTACATGTTAAAAATGTAGGAATATGTTTCATGGGAACTTCCTCAAAGGGATGAGGGAAATTCTTCAAGTGTTGTAGCGAATGACACAAAACTCAGGAGTGATGAAATGAAATAAAAATGAAGGAGAATGTGGTGGAGGAAAGGATAGCACCATCCATGGTCCAATGCTACAACTATAGGGAGAAAGGTCACTATACAAGCATGTGCACTAATCCTCGAGTCCTCAAGGGGAATCATCATAAAAAGCCACAAAATCCAATGGAACAATAGAAGTATCATTCCATCACTACTGTGGAAGTATAGATAGAAAATGATGTCATACAAGGTATAATTCATATTCACTAACGAATGGATGATGTGTTGTTTGATTCCAGTTCACCATACTCATTAATATCTCACATGTTTTTTGGAAATTTGAATTTAATCCCCTATACCTTGAAGTAGATATATATGTAAAATTACCTAGTGGTGCAATCATTGCAACCCAAGAGTAAGCTCTTCTTCTGTTGGCGTATGTGGGAGGATTCTTCCAGGAAATCTGTGGATACTTCCCTAGGAGGAATTCAATTGTATAATGGGAATGTATTGGCTCTCCTTTTATAGAGAACATATCAACTTTTGGGAAAAGGAAATAAATTTTCAATTTGTGAACCATCCCATGATCCTATACCAATGCATGGAAGGTAATGAATCTCCTTTGTAATGATTTTCAGTGGGGTAGGTGTTGGTGATCTATGAATAAGCATACCTCTCTCAAATTTTTGATTCAAATGAATGTGTCATCCTATAGTAAATTCATATAGTGATCGAATACAATGATGTATTTCCGGAAGAGTTAACCATACTACACCTAGATAGTGAGGAATAGTTCTAAATATAACACATACATGAAGCTAGTATAATCTCAATGTGTCCCTAAATGATGTCTCTTATCGAAATGGAGGAGTTAGAGATACAACTGCAAGAGAATTTGGATAAAGGGTTGATATAGTGTAGTGCATCACCGTGGGGTGAGCTAGTTCTCTTAAACAAAATTATGGATGGAACAATGTAGATGTGTATCAATTATTGGGAACTCAAAAAGATCACCATAATAAAAAATTATACTCTTCTGATGATTGATGACTTGATTTATCTGTTGAGAGGACATTAGTACATGTTAATGGTTGATCTATATTCAGGATATCATTTTCTAAAGGTGAAGGAATACCATATTTTGTCGAGTACCTTCCATACAAGGTATTGGCAGTATCTGTTTTTTGTGATTTCATTCGGATATAATAATCCCCCTGCAATCCTCCAGGATTTGATGAAAGGGACTTTATATAATTCCTCATGAAATTTATTGCAGTGTTTATCGATGATATTTTCATCTTCTAAAATTGAAAGGAGGAATAGGAAGAACATTTAAGAATTTTACTGGAGACATTGTGGAAGGAGATTTTGTTTTCCATGCTCAGCAACTGTGTCTTTTGGATGAATCAAGTCACATTATTCTGACATGTGATCAAAAGTGAGAGAATTTCTATGGACCCTTCATAAACAAAGACAATTTAAGAATGTCATAGACCCTATAGTGTCACAGAAATCTATATTATCCTTAGAATAGTATGCTACTATCAATGTTTTGTAATAAATTTATCATGATTGTCAATCCCACTAGCTAAGTTAACAATGAAATGGGTTAATTCAGTCTAGATAGAGGAATGTGTGGAATTCATCATAGAGATAAATAAATTGTTGATAACTCCACCTATACTGACATTACTGAATAATGGAGAATATTTTGTTATTTATAGTTATTCATAAATGAAAGGCTTGGATTGTTTACTCATGAAAAATGATAATGTGATAGCCCAAGGCTCAAGGTAGTTGATGATCCATGAGATGAACTACCTGAAGAATTAACTTAAGCTAGAAGCTATTATTTTTTCCTCAAAAATCTGGAAGCACTACCTCTATGATGAGAAGTGTGTCATATATACCAATCACAGGAGCCTAAATTATATAATCACACAAAATGATCTCAAAATGAATAAATGGAGATAGTTATATCTAATCACATACTATGATTTCACTATTCACTATCCTCTTGGAAAGGGAAATAAGCTAGATAATGCTCTTTGTAATAAAAACTCTACCACTCTATCTGTGTTGAGTATTGAGAAAGATCCTATATTAATGTATATGAGATGGATGGATTTTGAAATAAAACAGGATAGGGATACATTATAACTTACCCAAATTATTTCCCCACCATATATCTAATATAATGTTAAGGAGGCATAAAGGGATGACACAATTTTGAAAAACAAGTTGAATGATGTGAACAATTGGATTCAGTAAGAGTTCCATATCAATGATGATGGTGTAAATTGGTGTTGGAATATGGATTTGTGTTCATCCATCACCTGAGATAACGAATGATCTGTTTGATAATGCTCATCGATCACCTTTTTCTATCCATACTTATAGCACCAATATATACCATAAACTCATTTAACTCTTATGGTGGGACAAGAACAAGAATGATATTGTGGAGTATATCTCAAGGAGTATGATATATCAGTAAGTTAAATTAGAGAGATATAATTCCAAAGGGAAGATGCAGCGATTTCTTATTCCAATATGGAAATGGGAGAATGTCACTAAGGATATTGTCATGGGTCTCTCGATGAAATCCAAGGGAAATAATGCGATATGGGTAGTGGTTGACCGACTAACCAAGACTTACCACTTTATCGATATTTGGTAAGATCTCTCTCTTTAGAAACATGAAATGATATATGTAAACTATGTGGTGGTATTTAATGGGGTTCTAATCTCTACTTTCTCTGATAGTGAACCCAGGTTGACATCTAAATTCTAGAGGAGTCTTCAACATCTTTTTATTACTGAAATGAATTTACTCACAACCTATCACCCACATAATTGATGTCCAATACGAAAGGAATATTTAAATTCTTTAAGATATGATATGAATATTCCTTTTGTAATTCAATGGTGGATGGGATCAAAACCTCACATGGGTGGAGTTATCATACAACAATAGCTTCCACTTGAGTATTCAGATGGCTCCATATAGTGCTCTGTAAAGAAAGCGATGTAGAACTGCAACCTATTGGATTGATGTTAGAGAAAGAAAGTTACTTGGTCATGATCTTGTAAAAGAGATAATTGAAAAAGTTCAATCCATCCATTAACATAACAAAGATTATTAGAGTTAGAAAAATAGTTATGATGACAACCGTCGATGTTACATAGAGTATGACATTAGAGATAAAGTATTCATTTGAATATAACCATGGGAGAGAGTCATGTGGTTTGAGAAGAAAGGGAACAAAAGACAAAGGTGCATTATCCCCTTTTAGATCATTGATTAGAGAGAAGCCATGGCCTATTGGATTTCACTTCAACTAAATATGGCTCAGGTTCATGACGTGTTCCACGAATCACTCCTGAAGAGGTTCATACTAGATCCCTCACATGTTCTGAACTTAGAGGAGGTATAACTAGATGATGATCTCTCTTATGAGGAGTATCTAGTAATGATTCTATGATGGAGTATAAATATCTATATAGTAAGATAACCCACCTTGTAAAAGTGTTTTCGATGAACCACAAGTGTGAAGAAGCATCTTGGGAACTAAAGGATGCGATGAAGGAGAGCTACCCTCACATGTTTATGTAAAATGAAATTTCGAGGGTGAAATTTCAATAGTGAGGTAGAATGTAATGACCCCATGTTCCATCAAAAGAAATTCCATTCATGTAATAATGTCACATAAAATCACATTTGGAATGAAAATTCCACATCATTCTTTAATGAACCATTAAATTATATGTCACCATTAAACAAAATTTTTCCACATCAGTGTTTTGAATTTTTAAAATCCAACATACACGGTTCTGGTCATTATGATATTTTGAGTCTGATAATACAAAATTAAATTTTTTTCAATATTAACTTAGTCTAATAAATAGTAATTATACCCTAATAAATATTAATATTACTGTTATGAATAGTAGAAATAATAATGATAGTATAAATAATGTTTATCCATCATATATATGAAAATATGATATAATTTGATGAAATTATATGTAAATAAATATTTTCTACATTATTAAATAAATGTTGTAATTTTTATAAGCCATAAATATATTTTGGTTAATTTCAATTAAAATTTATTTTCATAAAATTTATTCATAAATTACTATTTTAATGTTTTATAATTTTAAGATAATTTTATAAGGCCTTAAGTAATTTTTAGAAATGTCATAAAACGTTATAGGTTTAGAATCTATATTTTTCTGGTAAATGATGAATTTAATTTAAATTTAAATTAATCATATATATATATATATCTATAATTAATTTTAATAAAATGAAGTTCATTTTTTAATTCGACACTTTAACAAATGGTTATTGTGAATTTTTGGGATTTTTATGAAATACCTGATTTTTTGTTGAATGGTAAAATATGTTAATTTACCGTATAAATACATTATAAGTGAAATACACTATTCCTGACATCAAGAGTGATTTAGGCACAAAATATCATACTCAGATGCCCTCTTCACTATACCTAATCATGGAATCATCACTATTTCTTTTCTGGTGGAGAAATATTAAATTAATGAATATAATATTGAAAAAACCCATCTTCCCTCAACTATTACTACCACCCCTCACAACCTCATTTCCACACACCTCTGAAGCCTTGTTCCTACTCGAAATTCTGATCAAATATATATAGAAGCTCATTACTGATGTCAAAAATCCCTTCGCCTCATAAAATGACAATTACTTATCCCCTAAGGCGGATCTCATGGAATATATATTCATGTGGTAATTTCTCTCTCTATTTTCATTCAAATTCCTTTCAAATTTAATTTCTTTTCATTAATTAGCCTGATATTCACTAAAAAATTAAATTATAACTCAAGAATGATTGATATAATGGAATTATATCTTGTTAATGGAATATTAATCATTATACACCTCCCTCACTCAATTTTTTATAAAATTTAAATCACTACTCATTAGGTGTTAATTTACCATCATCATGGGGGATGCACATTAATTTACCTTCAATGCCTATTGGTATATCAATAAATCAATTAAATGGTTGAAATAATATTTTAATATGTATTATTTAACCCCTTTTAATTTCTTGAAAAAACATTTATAGAGAATACTAAATGATAAAACGAAACATGTTTATTGTTAACCAAAAAACATACCAAATTATCTGAAAAGGATCATAATAAAATATTATGTAATGATTCATCTTCATGGAATATGAAAAACATTATTAATTGATCATTTAATCTCATATAATACCATTAATAAAATTTAATCGCAAGTTTGGGTGTTTATCGATGTTCTACATGATCTTCCATTAATGTGTACAAGTGAACTATTTATGAGAACTATGAAAAATAATTCTCTCAAACAATGAAATTAAACTTCATAACTCATCCAATGGCCAATTAAATAACATATTAAAATAATAATTAAACATATACAGGTATAAAAGTTTTTATATTGGTAATTAATGAATCAAATTTCATTATAATTGACATTAATGTGAAGAAATTAATCGGACACAAGGTAAGGGGAATTATTGATCCCAACATTCAATCTTTAGGTTTTCCCTTATTCACTCCCTTTTCAATATTATTATTCCTCAAAAAAATAATTTATTCATTATTTTAAAATTTTGGGATATATATGTTTTCCACTGGAGTTTATGTCAAACATATTGTTTTCTAAAATAACTCTTCTTAAAAACCCGCCTTTTACTTGTCACTCAATGTTTATGGTTCTTGTATCATGTATGTTATTCCCATTATAATTTGGGAACGTAATATTTTAATGTATTTATTTATAATGTGAATCCCACTCCATTACATGGGATTTTTTATGTTCATGATTGATATATATTGAAAGTATCTTGTATACTAATAAAAATGTTATGTTGTGATGAGTGCGTTGGGAATTATATAGCACTCCAATGCCTTGGGTAATGTGAAGAACATCATGAGTAATGTGGTGTATAAATTTCCATGATTCTAGTTTTGTGGAATACTATGTATTATAGTATTCCACTATGACATGACGTTTCTTTTTTATGAATTTACACATTCAATGCTATTATCTAATTCTTTTTCTTGTGCTTATGATGGTTATGTTATGATTATGCTCACCCCATGTTTCATTGTTTCATGTTCTTATCTATACACTTATTGAGATTTTAGATTTTCCATTTTTGTTTTATAACATTAGGGGACTACTTGAACAAATGAGAACATAAGGGACAATAAGAATCAGGATAAGAAGTAATTTACTAAATGATTATATTTTATGTTTTAAAATTTATGTATGATCCTAAGTTTCCCAAGAAAATAATCCTTTGGATCCTCAATTTTTTCTGTTATTGTTTTGATTATCGTTAAACTGATGTAAATGTAATTTTTGAAAAGATGGGTTGTTATATCCAAGAAGCACAATAAGGAAGTATACTTAAAACATATCCAATATATTTAGAACATAATAATTCAACACATAAACTCCTAAAATATTTTTGAAAAATCATTTCAAACCTATTACAAAATCCATATAACCCATTCATGGAACAAATAAGTAATTCCAAAATCATTCAATAATGCTACCTCATGGAACCACCAACCTCAAGCTTGGAAACATCCACAATTCTATAAAAACCCACAACAAGACATGAGTACCCTATAAAGGCATGATAGAACAATAAAAAACTATATTTTAACCTAACACTCATGATTGAACACTTATTAAGTCAACCAACCCATTGAAAAAGAGAAATCAAGATAGGTAGGAAGAAGATCCCAAGAAGGGAGAAGAAACAAAGGGAGAGAGGACATACATGATGATTCCAAGAATATTCCTGTAATATCCCACAAAATTAAATACTAATGTCATTTTAATTAAATACATAACTTATAATTTAAATAAATGAAAACTTATTTGGATTATATTATATAATTAAATATGTAATATAGAAAGATATTACTTTGAAATATTAAATTAGATAATGAAAGTAAATAAATTATTCGAATATTGACAACACTCATAAAATAATGATAAATTCGAAAAGATTTTCAGAAGATAATTTTATCAAGCTGTAAACATTTAAAAATATTTTTTTATAAAATAATTTTTTAAATGATTTTTATTTTTGAGTATTGACCGTTTTTTATAAATATTATATGACTATATTTTATAGATTTTTGTCATATAGATATTTTCTTAACGAAATATAATTAAAATAAAAATATTTAATATATTTTTGTTATTATTTGTATAATTTTGACTTATAAATTATTATATAAGTATTGATAATTTTTTATAAAATATATTACTGAAAAAGTTTAATATATTTTCATTTAAGATTTTTTATTAATAATGTAATTATGTAAAATGAAATTATTATTATAATTTTGTTAATTTTATTCAACCAAAATATAAATTTAATATTTATAATAATAAATATTTATTTAAAATGTAATTATAAAACAAAAACTCAAAAATAATTGAAAATAAATTCTCATCATCCAGGAAGGGTTTTGATGGGTTATATTTCGGAGGAACCGAGTAGAGGAACATATGGATTTGAGAGAGCTGAATTAATTAGGATATTCATTTCAGGGGCTCAACCTCATATTCTTATATTGAGTGTGGAAGAGTCTAGTGAGTGTGGATCTTATCTTGAGAAGTATTTTTTGAGGGCATTATGGAGACATCGAAGGGAGTAATGAACTGATAACGAATGCATTTCGGGTTTCAATTATATCACTATCATATTTTCATTATCGCCCCACCTTGGATTGTCCTAACTTCAAGTAGGTGTGTTATTAATTGATTTATGTGTTTGAAAATCTTATCACTATCATATGTAGTTTATTTAATCCCATTTTTCTATCCTTTTCTTCAATCGGTCTCCATCCAAAGAAAAATTCAATCATAATTGGTTTTTTAATGTTATTGGTCACCTTTCTAACATCGTTTTGTTAATGGTTATGAATCAGATTCTTCTTTTTGAAATGGATTTCATCATCTTAATTTTGGATTTTTTTTGTTCAATTGTCACAGTGTTAAATAGTGTAATGGTATAATAATATATATCAACTTTTCAACATTTCCATCCGGTTTTGTCTCCTTTTGATAAATCATTTATATAGAGCTTCATCAACCAATTGATTTTTATTATCAATACATGTTTATATTCACCAATTATTCATTCTTGAGATATCAATTTGTTTCAAAAGTGAAAAAAATATATCTTGATTATTAAATAAAATTCATATTTTAAATTGCACAGCAAATACATGCAACCTCTCTATGGAATACATGCCATGGTTTTTCTCTTCCTTTATTGTACATAATCAAATGATATACGAAAATAATCAAATCACGTAAGGTGACTTTTACACATTTTTTAGATAGAAACAACCAATGAGATGTGAAACATGTGGTAGTCCAATTGGTGGGTAAGTCCTCATGATCTCATCTACTTACAATCACTATGGGAGAACTTCATGGGAAAGAGTCTCTGTGATTATAACCCACCATATCATGATTAGTATACAAAATCTTCTTTCTATCCCCATGATTTATCTGGACCATAGGGAATATAAATAATATTACAGTCATTATTTCTCATGGTTCACATTATATCCTAGGAACTACTATAATCATTTTATATGACATTAAATTATTGGATTTCACCATATAAATATAGTGTACATAGAAGTATCAACACTATAAGGGTAATTAAAACTCTTGAATATATAAAATCGTATATATGTAATTGTAATAAAAGTTTATACATGTGTTTGTTCTATAGCACCGAATCACAACACCACCCTCATTTATGGAACCCGCGGTGAGTAGTACCATGAAATACCCATCTCACTCTTTAAAGATGAGATGATTTAATGTAATTAACCACATTGAAGGATGGTAGGAATGAATCATATCATTATATACTGACTTCCTATCAATGCATTCCAGAGATTCTATTAGTTTATGAAAAGGTCAATTGTAGGGTAGGGCTCAATGTAAAAATGATCTTAAATAAAATTTATCTATGTACCAAATAATTTAAATGATCTTTCAACCCACAATTATTTAATTATACTAACATGAAATTTCTATTCGTGGTTCATACAATGATTTCTTTCATGGAATAGATAATGAGAATGAAATTTAAAAATAGGCTCAACACATCATTGGTAATGGGATACATGAAACGGGTCAATTAGGTGATGTAATGAACATCAAAAATCCGAAAAATCAATTCTAGAATCCATGAATCATCATTAAGAATCAAAAATATTATCAACAATCAATTTTCAGAAGCTCTATAGTGATGTAATAATGTGAATTATTAATCTTTTCTACTATATATTTAATTTAATATAACAATATCCTAAAAATTAATTAAAACTAATTTTTTCACCCTAAATTTATTCCTTGATAGTTATTAAGATATATCATTTACCACGGTATCATGTAATTAGAGAATTATATAATGATAACTAGTCTGGTTCTGAAGCCAGTTATGAAATATTATCATCTGGGATGAATGGTATATTTGTTTTCTCTTATAGATTTGTAATATTGAGTTTTGTTGTATTCAAAAATTTTAATTGATTTAATTAGAGAATCATGAATTCAAAATCTGATAATATTCTGTGGAATGATTTTTCCACAACCTCTTCTTCATTCCATTGGAATTCAAATATTTTGATGGAACAATGAAATGCAATACACTAAAATTTTTTTTGATGTTATTCATATTTATAAATTTCATCATTCTACATGATGTTCTCGACATACATTACTTTTTCCCTTCTCATTTGTCTAATGTTTTAAATGGGTTCTAGAATTGCAGAATCCTATTTCTCATCTTTTTAAAAACTAATAGATTAAATTTTAATGGATTTAATAGTTACCTTAAGTGATTCATCATCAATAGCATGAAATTCATTATCCTTTTTATGTTCAGTGATACATTACTATATTTCTATAATATTTTCTTCATAAATTTTTAGATGATATTATTCTATGAAAAATTTAGTTAGTTCACTGAAGTTGAACTCCAATGACACTACTTCCTCATTTTGGACATATTTAAATTAAATAATATATTCATATTTGTGTTTCTATCCTTTCTCAGTCACCATTTCATTATTTAATTCAATTATGTTCCTTTATTATCATTCATGTAAGTTCATGAGAGATTATAGATATTTTTCATTTGATAATTATCAGATAGTGGGTTCTTTTTCTTCTTCAGGTGTAAATGTTTCATATTTTATAGATATATTAGTTAATGTTATTAATGATTTTCCCTCCATATAACCAATAATACAGTGGAAATCATGATAAATTTGAAATGACGTTCATGTGAATCCATCTCTTGAGGTATATAAAATGTGGGACGATCTTTATGGAACTTCTCATCCTATGATAATTTTATTCAGAGGGTCACCATATCCTTATTAATAAAAACTATCCAAAACAAATATTTAATATGACTACCATTCATAATTTTTGTATACCCATGAAATATACTGCTATTAGTATCCTACAAAATCCATTAATGGTTTACCATAGTAAAATTACCCCATGCCCAATACAAAATCAACCACCAGCCCCTACCCCAGACCAACCTCTTTAGGACCAACCCTTACCTACCCACCTAAACCTACCCCCATCCCCTTAGACCAAAATCCCACCTTTGATCCCCAGCCTAAACCTACCAACTATCTCTATAGACCTAATACCCGAAACACTTATCCCAACCCCCAAACCCTTAGTCGTAATCCTCTCAAATACTTATACAAACCCTATACCCCTTAACCATAAATCACCCGTCCACATCCTAATCCCCTCGGCCCCATCACATGAAATTCCCCCAGACCAATCCCCCATAATCATATTACCTTACCAATTTTCCTAAACCTACCACATCCCCCCATCATAGCCATATCCCATACCAACACTGAACTATACTCCAAAATAAACCACTGACAAAATCACTGATATTGAGCTGAAAATATACCCACAAGTCCCTATCACTAAACCTACACAACCCATCATAGCCATAACCCAAAAAAATTTCACTGACCTTAGTCTTAACACTATAGACACCTAGATATATCCCTAAACCTACCCCAACCCTAACCCGAACCCATTTCTCCACCCTAACCCCTTACCATAGGTAATCTTCTCAGCCACCCCACCCCCATCTCTATCCATAAACAAACCCATATACATAAACCTATCTTACCCCTGGCATTAACCATGACATATTCTAGCCCTGACTATAGACCTAATCATACCCCCTCCCACCCACTACCTTCCCGACACCTAACCTGTGCACTATCTTGACTCTAGGATGCTAGCCTATATCATACCCCCACTAGAGACTAGACATTTACTTATACCAACACCCAACCCTACCCCAAAAACCATAGGTGTCAGCTACCCCAATCACTAATCATACCCCCAAAACCTAACCCTAAACGTACTCACCATGCAATCCTTATCCCTATACATATCCTTACCCAAGAACAAACCCCACTCGAACCTTCCTAAATAACTAAAGGCACCCCCGACCCTACCCCTAAACCCCAACTGTAGAGATGCCTACCCCACACCTATCCCCAATTCCCCCACCCCCATCCCATTTCACGACCTAAAAACATTAACTTTAGCCCGAAACCTGCCACCTAACCCTAATGATACCCCCTTCCTAGACCTATCCCTATAACTACCTCCCACCCCATGCCTTAATCCAACACACCTATCACATTTCTCAATCCATAAACTATCACCCAACCCCTATAACAAATCATACCCCCTCCACTCTGGCACATATCCCGAGTCCTAAGCCTACCCTTCACTACATCATTGAACCCAAACCTCATACCCAACCAGTAGTCTTAGCCTATACTCCCACCCCCTAACCCACCCCTACCTATGCACTAAACATCCCACAGCCTGTAACCTCTCCCAATTACTCAAATATCAGGGCTAACCCCCTCCCTTTTGATGGAATTACTCAGCCAATGATCATTAGACTATAGGTCTTGTTTGTCATTATATCCATACAAATACCAAATATCTCGAAAGTTGTGTATTCCTAAAACCATTAAGATTTATTTTTTACCCATGAATTAGAATACTCTTGGAATATTGGATACTCTAATGATGGTGTAGCATTGTAGAACTAACACGAACCTGTCATGAATATGACCCCATGGTCCCTACACAAAACCTACCCTTAGGCCCTAGCCATCCCAAGCCCCCTAATCCCACCCCATTCCTCTTATCCCTAACCAAACACAGCTTCCATAAATCCCCCACCACACCACCAAGCCTATCCATATCCCTATACCTACCACTAATTATAGCCCCTTAAGGAACCACCCCTACTCCAAGACCATTTCCAAATCCTACCCCCAATAGTTACATAAATCACATACCCCGCTCCAACCCTGAGATGTAACCAATCCCATGGCCCATCCCCCACCCTCTCTGAATCCCTAAGCTACCCTGCTCCGCCATTTACACCCACATCCCCAAAATATCCCCACTCCAATTTTAATGCCCCAAAACTAACCCCAACCATTGACCTAAACCCACCCATATCCCTATCCCATTTCCCGAACTCTGAACTACCTCCCCCCCCCCCCAATTTACACACCATCCCAAACATAACCCCCTCCCCATTTTCCTGGACCTAAACCTACCCCAACCATACACCTAAACCCCTAACCCGAACACCCCCAACCCTAGCCATATTGCTACACCCCAACCCAACCCCATCCACTCCCCCCGTATATCCATAAACCAACACCCCCACCCACCCACATCTTATCCACCCTTACCCCCACCCCAGTCAAAACCTAACCCAATGGGCCAAATATAAACCCACCCCTGCTCAACCAAAATAGTAATATTACCCCCCCCCCCCATTTCCCCTAGTCTCAAAAAATCCCCCCTCCAATGATTATGAATTGTTCCTAAACCTACCGCTAGCAATTTCCCCACGTATCCCTAAACCCCCTTTCCTAGAATAACCCCAATTCCATGTCCCTAAACCCACCCCATCCAAAGACTAGATTTAAACCTATCCACATCCTACACTATGAATGATGCCAAAACCTACTCCAACCCAAGTCCAAAATCTCCACCCCCAAAAAAACAGGCATTAACCAACACCCCCCCTCCACCCATGCCCCCAAACCACCCCAACCCTCATCCCCACCCATAAACCAACCCCTTCCCCCCGACACCAAACATAACACCCATACGGTCCCAATACCAAAACATTACCATGACCTACTATTAATCCCCATCTCATATCTATAAGTGTAACCCCCCCAACTTAATCCAATTACTAATCCAACCACCAATAACTAGCCTGATCCCTAAACCATCCACTGAACAAAGCGGTAAGCCTATTCCCTTACCCCATCCCCCAACCTTAAACTACACCCTATCCCCCACCCCCACCCATTTCTCGTAACAAGTTTCCATCCCATTCCTTTTTTCGACACCCCAACCCCTAACCTAAACCTACCCTCGACCATGTCCCTAAACCAACCCACACCGACAAACCCCCGCCCCATCCCTAAACCTACTCCTCTATCCCTTCCTAGTCCCAACCACCCTAAACATCCCCCACTCTGACCAATCACACATAAACCCCCATCCATGTCCTAACCAAACCCACCATGTTCCTAGACTACCACCATCCCCATCCCTAATCCTACCCCCAACAGATACATGAACCAAGACCAAATAGTAGTTTTCATAGGAATATTTTTCAATTTTCTCTTATTGATAACCCAAATAATCAAAAGAAAATAAAAAATAATAGATATGAGTGAGGAAATAAGGATGAATGAAGTGTTTTGGTCATGTTATATCCCATGTTGAAATATTCTATAAGAACACTATCCATAATAAACTACAAAGGATTGAAGATCCATTAATTAGTTCGGAATTAAGAAAGAACACTTTGGATACAATAGAATGTCACCATAACAACACAATGTTCTTTTATTGATGTCTCAATACTACGAGGGAGTATATTTATATCCAAAGAGCGGTAAAAAATTATAGTGCATAGTTATGACATTTCAGGAAATATTAATTATACTTTTGAAAATCTCTGTAATTTTCCTTACCATTACAAGACAACTAGAGCACCCATTTGGAACATAATGACAACTGACCACCAATTTTTATATTATATCATCCTACATTGAGTTTGACGGTTCCGTTATGGGGTGGTATTAAAATGTGTATCACACAATGGATTGTGTTTAAAAAAATTGGGGATTATTTAATGTAATTATATTATTGGATTCTTACCACATACAAGTTGATTGAGCTTCCCCGTGGATATTCATGATTAATTAATATAAGGCACCATCAACTATTAATTTCATATTATAATAATTTTTCATATAATTACTATCAACAATTGTTTTAGATTTTGTGCATTCCACCATCCTTATCAATTCTCACTTAAACCACTTAATCCACATGTGTTCCATGATCCACATCCTTGGACCTATTACTATTCCTCTACATTGTAACATTTGAAGATATTGAGAATTTTTAGGTAGTTTTTCGTGAATGATACATCGAGATAAACAATCATTATATTAATATATTATTTTATCTTGAATTATATGCAACATCGAGTCTCTTCATTATCCTATCATACAAACAAGACTGTGTTTTTCCAAACACCAATATTATATTAATATTATTAAAAGAGTTATCACCTAGCCATTAAAATCTATGGAATGAATAAGAATAACTAAATTTTGAAAATATATGGTTAATTCATTTATATAATTAAATCATTGGATTTTAATTATTTAAAAATGAAAATTAAAACTCAATTAATATAATTATAAATTTTTTATGAAAAAACTACCATCATGATCTCAAATAGTTTTATCATAATAATTTAAAATAATAACTTTTAGTTAATTTTAATCATTACTTATATATTATATATTGAACTAAAAAAATTTATATTCATATAATAGGTTTGATAGGCCTAAGATAATATCAAATATAATTGTATAGTTAAAACTGTAGTTTTCTAAAAAGCTATTTTATTATATTTTTGAATGTTATTTTGAAAAAAATTATTTAAAATTTTATAAAAATATTAATTTCAAATAAGATTTTTTTAATTAAGAATTTAATAATTAGACTATGATTATTATTTGAATTTTTTTGAAAAGAGAATTTTTTATGTGTACTGAAAATATTGGTTTTTTTTCAGAATTATCTTTTATAAAATGTTTTGAATAATTATTTTTTTATAATGTTTTATTAAATGTAATATAAGTTCAAATATATATCTATAAATTCAATATAGTCCCTTTAAATCTATATAAAATTGAATCTTCATTTAAACTGTCCCAAACTTTGAAACTTTTTCACTTCCAAAACCTAGTTTTCATCACACCAATGTGATTAATGTAAAATTTAAATTTTGCAATTCTATGAGTGTAATTTGAAAACTTTTAGTCCATTTTTTGACATATACTGATTTATACTATCTAATAAGTATAAATTAATTTTTCAACATAATTATTAGTGAATAAAATTTATGTTAATTAACACTATTAATGTAAAAATGATTGTACTGAGCCATTAAACATTAATCCTAAGAGTTTAAATGATCTATAAGCATATTTAAAACCAATTATATAGATATATATATAACCTATATATTATAATTTCTAAAATTTACCATTATTTTATCCTTTTGACATGAAAAAAACATGTTCTTATTTCTTTGTTTTAAAAAATAACAAGTGTGCCAGTCACCTCACTTATTAAATTCCACCCATTTTATCCAATAATCTCACTATAAAAAATTTTTGTAGTCCAATATCTAAAAAATAACTTCAAATAATCTCTTTAATAATACTAAAATAATATATTTGGTCATAAGGACAACCAAGTAATGCTTTTTGTGAAAACCAAAAGAAGTTTTCCCATGGAAGGCAACATTCTTCAAAGAGTGTTCTTGTTTTATATCTTTATACTACTCATAAAATTATTATTTAAAAATTATAATTTAATAAAAAATTTATTTTAAATATATTATATTTTTTTATGTATCAAAAATGACCTATGTCAATTAAATGTATTTTCAAATGTGAGATGATAACATCATTCGTGTTTACGACAGAATACTTTACACGAACTGATATGAATAGTTTTCCACAAAAACATTGCACGGATATAAATAAAGATGGATATATGGTATAAATATGAATTTTTAAAATAATTATGAAACATTAATTTTATATCTCAAATTCAAATTAATTTCAATTCTGTGGGAGGCATGTCAGCGCCGTTCGTGTGTACAGCAGATTTCCGCACTGCGAAGCAATGTGATTTGTTTTCCACTTATTCATTACATAGAATATAATAAGGATACAATATAAATAATAAAATTTATTTATTTATGGAATAAAAATTATTCATTAAAACTTCTTATCCTGTTACATTTTTAATTCAATTCCTTAAAAAATTGAAATGAAAATGAATCATTTGTATGGCCTACCATCTCCATGAATGTTGTATTTCATTTTGTTATCCCTCACTTTTTGGATGAATATAATTACCTATATAATTAATATATATTATATCTATAATATTATTTAAATTACGATGATGATTTTATTATCACCAATGTAAAAGCAAGAGATCTACTAAATCAAATCTATCATTTAGAAAAACAACTAACATCCATAAATGACAATTTTTATCATTAAATGTTGACAAAAGGTTGTTGAACCATTATAAGGGAATAACATATCATATTATATGAATTATTATTATAATATAATAGTTGTTTGATAATATTATATATTTCATATTGGATATTCTAACATGTCTGAAGAAATTTAATATATAAGGGGAGGGTATTTCTAGACTCACTATAGATTTTGTGAGACTTATGCCATATTCACCACTAATTTCATTATTGGGGTTTATATAATACCCCTATTACAAGATATATCATTAATTTAATTTATATAAATATATTTAATATTAAATTGATGTTATTAGTTCATGGGGATCATGATTCAAAAGTCTCTCAAGGAGTATGGGATCTTCATCTCACTTTTTTTTTCTTTGATACATTCTATATTCCCTGCATAATTCATTAATGAAGATTAAATACATCCCATGAAATTATTTTATGATTCATATCCTAAAAATTATTTTTATTTACATCTCCATTTAATTATATATCCTTCATCGGTTTTATGGTCCAAATGATTCCTAAGTAGTAAGGGAACGTTTTCTCAATTTTCCTTCTTTGAAAAATATGTTATGTTTTGCACCTCCCTTCTCATATGAGGAAAAAATAAATACCTTTTGATAGGTAATATTGGGTAACTATTTATTCTGATGATATTTAATGTTTAATTTAATTTTAATCACTCTTGGGGCATGTGATTCAATGTCACCTATTGGTAAAAATTTCCTATTACAATCACATATCTTTTAATGATTACATATGATTATTCCCCCGATTATAAATTATTACGATACATAAATGAAAACCATGAATTTATTCACCTCTGGATTTTATGATATTTTCATGTGATAGTAAAAATTTTCAAATCTTTTATAGATAATATAATTAAGAAAATGTTTTCATGAAAATTAGTCATTATTTTAATGTTCGATAAGAAAGATATTTTCATCCAAAATAATTAATTCTACAAATGATTTATAAAATTTCTTATTTTGACAACATATTTGAAAAATAAAATTTTACCCATGATTAGTTTTTTACATTTAAAAAAAGGAATCTTCTTTTAATATTTAGATAAATTATTATTATTATTGTACAAAAATCTTTAAAGGAATAATTGATTATATATATATGGAATGTATGAAACTCTCCTCTTTTATTACCACTACATTAGGTGAATATTCTCCAATAATAATTCAATTATAGAGTCAAAATATAAAAATTTATTAATAAATTTGGAATAATTTTTATTTTAATTTATTTCAAAGAAGTGTATTTTGAAGATGTTTTTAAAAAATCGTTTTTCAAATATATAATTATTTGTAAAAAAATATTCTGAAAAAAATATATGAAAGGTTATTTTGTATAGGAAATGTATTTTAAATGATATTTAAATAATATTTTAAATGAGAATACAAACAATTATTTTTCTAATTAATGTAATTTAAATGTAAAAAATGATATTTTTCAAGTGAAATGTTTTAAGATACATTTCAGAATAATTTTCCATCTATGATGACATCCTTTGAAACCTGATCCATGTATACCATTACTATAATTACTCTATAGAGTTTACAACTATGTTTTAAATAATTTTATGAGACTCATTTCTCTTCCATAGGATATACAATAATGATATGATTAAGAAAAATTCTTTATTTTACAAGGGTAATACCATGAGAAAATGATTTCTAAAATTACTTCTTTTTTACAAGGGTTATGTTATGATGTAATGATGAAATTTTTCTAAAAGATGTTTCTTTTACAAATATTATGTTATAATGAAATGTTTATGAAATCCATCTATTTTATGGATTATAATATGATGAATGTTTTGTGATGTTTTTCACACTTATATATGATTTCATTATGTGGTATGTAGGACCTATATATCGATCTAATCCATTGGGTAAATATTTTTATCACATGAGATAGACAAGCCTAGAATGACAGATGAACCAGGTTCAGTAATGGACTTTGTCAACTATGATGGTATATGGAGTGATCCTAGACCAGTGTGATAGATTAGGGAGTAATCACATTACACTATGAAATATGTGGTAGTGGGAATTCACTCTAAGGAAATTATTTTCTTTGAATATGTTTTTTATATACATTTCATGTCTTATTACATTATTATGCTCTCATGGATCACACCGTTCAATTCTATTTTGATTCAAGTAATTTGAAACAACAATAATTATTATGTTACTGAATATTATGAGCATTAATATGAAGGGTTTGATAATAAAATGTTACTATCATGTTCTCATACACATATACTAATTTTATTCTTATCTGATCATTAATATCTTCACTTGCATTAATTCTCTTATTGATCATCTAAACTCACCCTTTCTTATGTTTCGTCTTCCCTTAGTTTCCAAGAAGTTCTTTATAATTTTCATACTTTGTTAAGAGAGTATGAATAATTGGGGTTTCAATAAAAATATGACGTTGTGTTTTCTATTTTCTAATATATGTAAAATTAAGGTATGTATCTATCTTAACAAGACTAAAAAACTATTTGATACCAAAGGTTGTGATAACTTTTATCTAGTGCAAATTTAATACTATAACCATCATTTTTGGGTTTGTGGAGGTGGGGCCTATATAGTTTCCATTATTTAATGTTTAGTATTAACCGTGGGAAATAGAATTAGGATATCCTAGATTATACATCATAAAAATAATATTGACTTTGAGGATAATAATATATGAACATCATAATTTTTGGGTATGTTATATATTTTGTGTCATATCTATGAATATATCCCCATCTGGATAATTCAAATGGATTTAATTGTAACAAAGTTACAGCTAGGGGTTAAAACCTAAAAAAACACCTTATGGATCTAGAATAAATCCAGAACTTGTTTATGACAACATGCCTCACCGTAATCCTAGTTTGAAGCTGTCGGGGGAAGTGATTTTGTTTAGCCACATATATTTTATGAAACACTATAATGTAATCAAATATATTATGTTAATTGATGGCCTAGGTTAATCCTATGGTGTCAGAGATTTAGAAGATTGTTTTTATTTAGACAACCTACAAATGATTTTTCAGACTATATGGTCTTCCAATATGGTTAGTGCTTCTCAAACTATTATTTTGAGTTTCATTTAATTGTGGGATACAAATAGAATATAGATATGTTTTAATGTTATGGGAAATGTATATATGTGTATTAAAATGGGATTATGATTTGAGTAAATGATATATCGTTTATGGATAATTATTCATCATAAAACATTACTAACAAATTATACCTTAGGATAGACTATGAATCACAAAATATGAGAATCATGGGTCTCACGAAGTGATTAGGTGATGGAAACCATAATGTATAGAATATAAATTTTCATATGTGTCTATAATGTGGGAAGAAACACCAATGGGAATATCTCAGAGTGTTGGTCATACATTTTATGTGTGGTGAAGAAGGCCATAGAGTAAGTGATTTCTGTGTATAAATGAAATGTTAGGTTAATAAAATGGATTAGAATATTTGTATCCCTGTGGTGATATTAATGGATGAATTCATTAAATGTATTATATATTGACATTATACAAATTCTAATCCCATTGGGAATGACAAATACAACGATCTGTAAGGTTTTTTACGTAATGGGTTTCCTATTAAAAATGGAGAGACTATGAAGGAAAAATGAATGAAAGTATGTATTATGGAATAATGTGATGAGCCTCGAAATCCCTTTATTTGAATTTTGAGTTTAATTTTCATGGTAAATGTAATTATTTTTTGGGTACATGTTTTTTATCAAGGATTTTAAAGAATATGTTTAATGGTGACAGTGACCTAGAGAAGTGAGTTAATTGAAATGTGATATTCATGGAAAAACATGAATAAGGGAAATATAAACCATAATATATTTTTCATATTGTTATTATGATGTTAAAAAAAGAGATTTAGGATATGGATAATATAAATTTGATAGTATTAATTATCCTAAAACTTGTTATTTAAATGTTTATTGAGTGGTTTATGTCTTGTTTAGAGTCTTTAGAATATTTTGGATTTATTTTTTTTATTAAATAAGAAATTGTATTTTAGTAAATGAGGAAAAAGATAATTTTTAATGAATTAAGTTTTAATAATTTTTTTATTATAATTAAAAATATTACCTTGTTTTTGGATAATATATAATCATGGTATTCATGAATAGTATTTTACATTATGAGCTACATCATGTTTTTTGTAGGATTATTGATAAGTTTTTTTTTGTAAATTCTGGGATGTAATAGGAAATTTTTTTGATTTCAATATTTTTTTGGAGCCTTATGATTAACTATTTATATAATGGTTTAGGTTTAACTTTGCCTTTGGAATTATATTATCATGCACGAACCATTCTGAATTTTGTTATGGTCTAAATACATATGGAAGTGTTTATTTTCCTTATCACGATTATGTGCTATTTTAAAATATGATTTTTAAATTTTAAGCATGAAAATTCAATCGTGAATACACATAATTTGGTGTAACATATTTTAATATACTAAAAATGAATATGGGATTAAATTTCAAATTCCATATAAGTATATTTCCTTATGTAATTATCCTAGTAGGTAAAATAAATCATCATCCTTTCGAAAATGATATTGAAGTAAAAATGATATAATTTTACCTTTATTTATGAAAAATAAAACGTGTCTTAACCCATAAAATATTTATGGATTTTTGTTCATTAACCTTTTATGGATGACTTACTTTATTGTGATCAAATATTTCTATCACTCTACATTATTTTTTTTCTATTTTCTTCCATGTTTGTATCTCAATTTCCCACTAATGTTCACCCTAGGTGGATCCATAGATATGAGTTACTAAATGTTTCCTTTATTTTTCCAAATATCCAATTTTATTGGATGTTTTATCATTCATTTTTTTGATGATGGTTCTTATTCAGGATTTCCCAAATGTGAAACCATTGATGAACGAGATGAATTTCTTGTGAGAAATTCATTTTATGGGTTGTATAATGTAACATCATGAAATATTTTTAGAAATTTTTATTCATATTTTTTTATAGAAGCATCACAAAGTAAATATTTCATTATAAATAACATTGATTTTATAATTTTCCAAAATCAACTTCAATTTTCATCAATAGAATGTGTTATAGACAACATCGTGTTCTAATGAATAAAATATAATTCTAATTTTATAATAATTACAATCATCTAATAATTTGAATGGATGGAATGAATATGATAAAATAAATTGAAAAATATATTCTTTACAACTTTAAAAAATAATTCACTGGGTTTCAAATAATTATAAATTAATATATAATACAATTCAATATAATGGAAATGTATTAATGAAAAAAATCCATGCACCCAAATTAAATTTATATTAATATATTAAATTAATAAATATTATTAAAACAAATTAATTAAATACATATATTTTATTTTAATTAAAATGTATTTACATTCAAATAATAGGTTTCAAAGGATTTATATAAGAAAAAAATATAATTTTATGAATATAAATATACTTTTCAAAAAATTACCTTTGTCCAATTCTTCACAATTATTTTTAAAATTATTTTTTCCAATTTTAGATGATTAATTTGAGATAATAAACAATTTTCTTTATTCATCATGTAATAAATATCCAAGGATAAATATTTACTACTTTTATTAAATGATAATTTTCTCAATGAATAATGAAAAATAATGGTTTTTATTAATAATTGACCATCAATCATATGAATTTTTAAAAAATAAAATTGATTTAACATTATTTTAAAATATAATTAATTTAAATTATAAATCTATTAATCCAATAATAATCATTTTAATAAAATTAAAATGAAATTTCTATACAATAACCATTTAAAAAATTTAACATTTTCACATTGAAAACCAGCTTTCTTGTCACGTCTAATTATTAAATTAAAATTAAATATTTCCATTCAAATGAATGACATATTAACAATATGATATCATATATGAAATAATCATATTTTTTTATAATAATTTCAAAAATATTTTTAGAAATAATTATTTGTTAAAAAAGATATAGTAAAATATTGTGATTAAGGTAAAAACGAGTTTGATGAGGGAATAAACATTAACCGTAAGAAAAAAATGACCCAAATTTTTTTCAAATTGAATTTTATTGAAAATTTTATACATTATACATTATATTTTAATTAATTTACCTTTATATATTCCTTTTCAAAATAATAAAACATGGTTGGGAATAAATTTTTCAAAAATTATCAGTGGGCCACTCCCTACACTTGTAAAAGGGCACCCCCTAATCTCCTCTGTTCAAAAATATAAAAACCATTGGTTTGTCCAATACCTAACCAAATCACATCCCAACATCCTTATAGTCATTATTGAAGAATTTTTTCATATATCCATCCAAGGATGGATTTTGGTGCAAACCAAATGATGATGTGTGAAGGAACACATCATTCTTCAAGGAGTATTTTTATTTTATATCTTCCTCCACCTACCCCAATTATTATTTAACCTTGATATTATTATAACATCATTATATTAAATAGTTTTATAATTTTTTATGTTTGTGGAATTACCTATATCAATATGATCTTCATTCAAATAGAAAATGATTAAATCGTTCATGTTTATAGTGGACTACCACCTCACGAAACCGATGTCACTCGTTTTCCATCAACACAGTTCATGAATTTATATGATAATTATGATAAGTTATATATATATATATGTGTGTGATATTTTTAAAATATTTATAATCATATAATTATTATATAACATATTCATTTTACATTACATTCCATTTGAGATATGATAACAACATTCAGGTGTACGGAAAACTACAATCTCATAAAGCGATGTGATCTATTTATTAACTTACACTTCACATGGAAGTAAATAAGGTCAAATTATAACTAAAAAATTAGTTATATGTGAAAAAAATATTAATATTTAAATATTAATTTAAATGTAACTTTATTTCATTAAATATTCCCAAAAATAGAATCAATGTTCATGCATACTTACAGTCTACTCTCTCCATGAACGGTGTATCTCATTTCGTTATCCTTTCCATTTTGGATGACTATAATTATGTAAATAATGACTCATTATGATAATAATAAGATTCTTTACATTATGTATGTGATTAAATGATAATCAAAGGATAAGGAACAAATCTACAGAATGAAAACTGTTCTAAAAAAATAGTTAACAACATGAAATATGGATTTCAATATGGAAGTACGAACAAAATAGTGTTGAACCATTATAATGGGGTCACATTTGAAATTATAATAATGTTTATTATTCATTAATAGATTTATAATAAACCTATTTTTCATATATTTTAATTATTTATTAAATTTGACGAAATCGATTACATATGATAAGTGTTTTGCAGTCTCTCTCTACGAGACTAATGCCATTTTAATCCTTCTTTTCTTTTGTGTCGTGTATATAAAACCCCAATTACATGTTATATAATGAATTTATATTATTTAATGATATTTATGGTTTAAATTGATGTTATTTGTCAATGGTTCTCATGATTAAAATGTTACTCAATCATTAATGGATATGTGTCTCACTTTTATTTTCTTTGACATATGTCATATTCACATTGTATTTCATTGATGTGGTGTATATGACACCCAAAAATGTAATTTATACTATTTATCGTGAATATTACAGTCATTTAAATATCCATTTTAATACATCTCCTTCTTAGGGAATATGAATAAAATTTACCTAAGCAATAGGTATTTGTGTCTCAGTTTTCCTTATCTGAGACATATGTTATATTACGAACCTCCCTTATTTTATGAGGTATATATACATAACATTGACTTGTAATATCATGAAATTATTTATTCTAAAGATTTATACTATTCCATATAATATTATTCCTTCATGGGGATTACAACTCAATGTTAAAAATTGGTTAGGATTTTATGTCACAGTCTCATCGTTTATTGATATTGTTTATGATTATCTTTTTTATGAAATAATATTATGATCTATCCCTCAATAAAAGAATTAATTTCGTTATTCTATTTTTATTCGTGAGATTTTCATATTTTAGTTCCAATTTTTCAGTCTTTGGTACTTAAGATAAATATTTTATTTGAAATAAAATCATTCTTTATTTCACTCTTATGTCAGAAATCAGTTTTATTCCAAAACCACGTTTTCCAAAAATGTTTTCAAAAATATTCTAATAATATCAAATTATTTTTAAAATAATCATTACCCATTTTTTAGTTATAAAAAAAGGTTTTATAAAGAATCTTCTTATCTTATTCCAAACAAGGATCTTTGGAAATATACCAAAAACATAAAAGGAATTCATTTTACGTATATTTAATGTATGTAATTATCTACCATCAACACCATGCCATTAATTAAATAAACCTATATAATATTTCATGTTAATTTTGAGTATAAAAATATTTCATAAATTTTTGGGAATGATTATTATTTTTATGTTATTTTCAAATAAGGATATTTTGAAAATGTTTAAAAAAAGTGTCTTTTTATGTGAAATGTATTTTCAAAAGGGTTTATTTTTGAAAAAACTACTTTTCAACAAAAGGATATTTTCATGTTGAAAAGGGTTTTTAATTCTATTTAATATTGTTTTTTATAGATAATTTTTTCGGATTTTTTTATTTTTTAACAAGGGTTCTTCCAAAGAAAAAAAGGCTTTTTTCCTCAATAGTTTTTTAAACTAACTTTTAAAATTATTTTCTATTTAATATTATATCCTTTTATAAATTATACAAATGTAACATTATTATTATTTATCAAATTGGTTTAAATTTAATTTAGAAAGATGTTTATGAAACCCATTTCTATTCCATTTATTATACCATGATCAATTACTTAGGAATACTGCTACTTTTTCCTTCGGTTATACCATGATGAAACGCCAATAAAATCTTCTACATTTTCCTTGTGTTATTCTTTTATTAAATTATGAAATTTTGATGATACATGTTTCTTTTACAAGGATTATGTTATGATGAAATTTTTATGTGACCCATAATTTTTAATAGGTTATGATATGTTGAATGTTTTATCACCATATGTTATAAATATTTGTGATATATTTATGTAACTAATTATGTTTATATCTCCTAAAAATTCATTTGGTAAATATTTATATCTCATGAGATACAAAGGATGAAATTAGTAGTATACCTCATTTAGTAAGGTGAATTATCAACTATTTACGTATTTGGAGTGATTCTAGAGTACTGTGTAGGTTTGGGGAGTGAAACTATTCCTCTTTTACAGCCTCAGAATTGAGCATTGGAATACATGTAAATAATTTTTTATGATTTTTATTTTTCCACAAATATTTTGTCGTATTCCAATATTATGCTCTCATTGTTAATTTTCATTGATTCCTTTATGATTCATGTCTTCTGAACTATTAATATTTATACCATGACTCAAGATAATGTTATTTCATATGTAGGGGATGATTTTGAAATGTTTTACTTCTTTTCCCATACACTAGTAATCATTTTATTTGTATTTGATATTTGAAATCTTCTCTTGTATGTATTATCTTACCAAGCATCTGAGATTACACATTATTATGAATCTTTTTCCCAAGGACTCCACGAACTGCATTATGATTGATGTACATGGAACTTCTAAAGGGAATATTGTTATTCTCAATGAAAATATTATGTAATATTTTTTATTTTATAAATAATATGAAATTAAATTATTATTTTGTTTACTAATACTATTATACTATTTAGTCCATCGGGATGTGATACATTTTATCTAGTGCCAATGTAATAATGTAACCAATGTCTCTAGGTTACTAGAAGTAGGTCCATTATTTGTCCGTCCCCAGCCCCTAGTCTTTACCTTCCCTCTCCAAAACCCACCCCAACCCCCCACATCGTCCCTAAACCTACAACCTGGTCCATCCCAAAAACTACCCCCTTATTCCTAAACATTCCCATCCTCATTGAACCTCCCCCGCCCATAATCCACCCCTAAACTAACTCCTTCAACAAAACCCATCCCAACCCCCCCACCCCCCCACACCCTATCCCCTTAAACATATACCCCCATCTCCTTATCCATAACCCCACAATCCCATTCCAACACCACTAATCCAATCCTTACCCCCACTAATCGTAACCCAAGGTAAACCCCCACCCACCTCAAAAATATCCTTAAACAACCCCTGAACACCAATCCTAGGACCTAAACCTATCCTAGAACAATACCTAAACCACATCCACTCCCTAGGACTCTATCCAGGACCAACACCCCAGTCCCCATCCCATGTCCCATCCCACCCCCATCCGATGTCCCCTCCCACACCCATCCCTAACCCTAAACCCCTCCCTCCACCTCAACACTATACCAAAACCTAACCCCCTATCCTATCCTTAATCGTTCACAATGAAACATACCCACCTTCCTGCACCCCATCTCTAAACCAACCCTAAACCTACACCATAGGCCCTACCCAACCCCAGTCCCCCAATACCTGCCCCAAAACATTATCCCCCCTAATCCCACCACATCGTCCCTAATCCCTAATCTCCGTGGTCCCATCCAATCCTCCCAGGACATCACCTACCCTCACATCCCAAACACCTTCCATAATCCCTAGTTATTCCCCAAGTCATAGCCCTAACACCCTTACCCTACTTAGGCCAATATCCTTAAACTACCCCTGGCCACAGCCCTAAACCTAACCCCATCCTCAACTCAATACCTATCCCAACCATATCCCAAATCCTACCCTCCCCCACTTACCCCTCATACATGTCTTGCAACTAGAAAAAATGTAACCCCTATGTGTGTCCCCAGCCCCTCTCAACCTACCCCCTAGACATCCTAAATCCACAAAAACTCAACCCCATGTCACAAACTCCCCCACCTGATCCCAGCCTCACCACCCCTAGAAACCAACCCCTATCCCGTTCCATGAACCAACCTCCACCCCCATAAACCAAGACTGATCCCTAAACCTACGTCTAAAAATATGCCAACCTCCCAAACCCCACCTCCACCCACATTCCATAACACTAAACCTGTCCCTCAACCACAACCAGAATCCTACACCCGAACCTAGACATATTCCAACCCACCAACACTTACCCCACCCCAAATCCCTAATCCAAAAAAAATTACTAACCCCCTCAGTGATATGACCCCCTTAATCTCAACCACGCCAAAACCAGCCCAAACCCACACCCGAACCCCTTAGGCCTTAACCCCCACTGGTCTGATTCTAGACCCCCACCACATGACACCCACACCACCCGAGAACCTATCCCTAAGCCTACCCCCTGGAACATATTCTGAGCTCTAAACATACCCCCAACCACCCAATCCAAATCCCATCCCAAACCAAAACCATCCACTCAACCCTACCCGAACCTTCCCCCCAAAACATAACACCACTTTTCCCACATAAACCCTAACCCCTAAACCCTTATGCCTATAACTCTTGGATCCTCACCCTACCTAAGAAACATAATCCTATACACCATTACCTTATCATATAACACATTAACCTTTCCCTCCCCCGAAGCTCCCTAATCACACACCACATCCCCTTATCCCTAAAGCCTTGCATGTCCCAGTGTAACCCCCCATACCGAGCACCAAACACTTCCATGGCCCTATCACTAACCCATTACAACACTACCCCCATCATCTATACTGATTCCTATTCCTACCCCTACACCAATCCCTATACCAACCACAGAAAACCCTACACCCAAACCACCCTCACACCTTGCCTTAAACACCCTCCCGCTACTAGACCTATAACTGCCCCAAAAAAAACCAATCACAGGCCCTATAAATTCCCCAAACCCAAACCCAAACATGAACCTATCCTTAACCCCATATCCCCTACCCCTAATACTACCCATATCCCTAGAACCAAACCAAACATCCCACCCCTCCACCATTCCATCCCTAAACATACCCCCTCAACCTACCCACATACACCCTATCCCACCAACTTCCCAACCATAACCCAAAACCTACCCACCTACTCCCCTCCACCCCTATCCAGCGATCAACATGCTTACCCCTATCCATAAATCTACCCCCAGCCAAATACCAAAACCTACTGCCCACCCACTCATGTCCTATCACTAATCCTACCCCACCACTAACTTATCCACTTATCACATAGGCCACCATCCACCCAACCATAAATGAGAAACTTCAAACATACCCCCACTTAACCCAAATCCTTAATCCTTCACCCAACCCCTCGACCCACACCTTACCCACATTCCTAAACCAATCCCCTACCATCCCCATCACACACACACACACACTCACACTCACAGTTACATATACAATCCCTAAACCAACAAACACACCTACACTCCTAGACCTAACCCAAAACCAACCCCTTAATCTAGACCTATACCAACCCACAAACCCCCCCCCCCATCCCAAAACCTATTCCCCCATCCTGGACTCCCCATGAACCATGATTGAAACCCACAGTCCTTCCCCAACACTAAGAGGACCCCCTCCCATCCAAAAACCTACCCCATGCCAACCTACCCACATACTGCATCACCCTTTCCCAGTGAACCAAGCCCAAAATCTTCCCATAACCACCACCCCTCACATACCTCAAATACCTAAACATTTCCCAAACCCCCCCCCCCCCCGCACAAGCATATCATTCCATCACTAACTGATGCTCAACCCACCATATAAACACCCCGAAAATATCCCAAAAACCTACCAACCAAAATCCCAACTCTATCCCCAAACCCCCTCCCCCCTACAAACACACTTGTGCCCTCTCGTTATAGTCATACCCCACCCCCTATACACACACACTTACAACACTGACCATAGCCATGAACATGAACAGACAACCCCCGACCCTATCCCTAAACCAACCCTCCCCCCATACAAGTCCTAAAACTATTATCCCAAACACCCCCTCAACAACCACTATGAACCCTATTGTAATCCAACCCCCACCCCAAAAACCCTATATCTACCCGATGGATCCAACCCTAAGCCAACCCCTTTAACCCTTCCCTAATCCAACCCCACCCCCAAGGAAACCCATAACGAAACCCTCAACCCCTGATTTAAAATACCCCCCCAACTACATACCAATATGTAGCCCAAAACCTACCCTCCTACCCTGGCCATATTCATATCCCAAACTACCAACCCCCCCTAATAGTCCTAAACCGAAATCCCCACTTACACCCCAACCTAAACACCACCGTACCACACAGGCCCCCACCAACCCACCACCCCCTCCCCCACATACCCCATAGCCCTGAACTCATCCCCCCACTAATAGCACATACCATATCTCTTACGCTACCCTATATCACATGAGCCATAGATCTAAACCAACCCACCTCCAACCTCCATCCTACCCCCAACAACACATACGCCCCAACACCTACTACCCCACCCCACACCACCAAACCCCCAACATGCCCCCAACTTCCCCTCATACACCCCAATGACCCCCATCTGCCCCCATTCACCTAAATAACCACACCCCTCCACCCACTTCCACAAATATATCCCCCAATCTAAACACAACCAACCTCTCACTAACATATCCCCCATCCCCATATCACATACCCCCTACCGCCTACCCCTGAACCAACCCCCTAAGCAATAACAACTACCCCATCCTATCCTCCCCCACGTACCCCATCCCTATGCCAACACCTACCCCCACCCCACCCATATGCCCATTGTCCCTAAACCGACCCCCACCTACACCTCCTTCCCATGACCTAAACATACCCATCTACCATAGGTCCCAAGACCTAAACCAACCCACCAACCCCTCATCACAGTTCTAAGCCTTCCCCTCCCACTAAACTGAAAACCCTTTGTCCCACCACAGACACTGAACCCCCTGCTCATCTATCCACAACATTCCCCCATACCCCAACCTCCTACAACTCCCACACCACCCCAACCCCTGACCCCCAACACTCCCCACTGTCGTAAATCTACCTCAAAATCAAAACTACCACCGACAAACCTTGACTAATCCTACCCACATACACTCCTCCCCATCCATCAACCCCCCATACCCAACACAACCTCACCAACCCTTTACCCCACCTACCAAACCGCCCCCCCCAACAGACACAAAAAACACAAACACACCTCCATACCCACCTAATCCTCACAAACACTCCCACACAAGAAAACAAACAAGCCCCCCTACAAACACACAACAACTCCCCCCCCCCCACTACCCCTCGCACAACTGACCCCCCCCCCACCAACACCACCTAACCCCTCATACCCCCAGTCTTAAACATCACCACCAACAAATCCTACACCCAAAATGACCTATCCTAAACCTTCCCTCTTACCTACCACATACCCCACCACATTTCTAAACCACCACCACCAATATCCCCAACACAATCCCAAATCCTACACACCTAACATTGTATTAATCCCTAATCCAAACCAACTAGCCCACCTCACATTCCAATTCCTACAACCCCTACCTACTCACCCCCACCCCAACATACCCTCCTAAACCTCACTCACCCCACCAACACCCACCCACTGACACTATCCCAACTGATACCCACCCTAACCTATAGACCCCACCACCTCACTAACCACCACCTACCTATCACCAATCATAATCATACCCCACTATCCCTACATATCCCATTAGTCTAGGCACAATCATTCCCCCCCCAATGTATCCACCAGCCCTAAGCCAAAAACCACCCCCCAACACACACACCTACTCCCCAACCTAATCCAACACCCACCTCACATACCCCTCTTACCATAACCCCAAACTTACTGACCTACCCTCGAAGAAGCCGAAAACAAACCAACATAACCCCACACAAATCATAACATTACCCCACCCCCCCTCCCCGTACTACCCTTAACCCTCACATCCCAGACCCCCCCAACTCCATCCCTAAAGAAACCCATCTACCCCTCACGTACCACCCTGTCACAACCTCCCCCCACCCACCCCCACCCACATACCCAACCAACTATCCCCCCACCACTACATCGTCCACCCCCACTATCCCTAAAACCCCCATATCCTAATTCTACCCACAAACCGAAATACCACACTCCAACAATGCCTATACCATCAAACATAACACCAAACCCTACCCCCACCAACATCCCAAATCTACCAACTCCCCACCCACACCACCCCCTCTCCCCCACCAACTCCCCTACCACAACCCTAACTATGCTCCCCCCCAAAAAAAACCTATCCCTTGGTTGTTTCGTTAATCCAGCCTCTCCATCTCCCCCACCCCTAGAGCCTACCTGTCCCAGTTAGAGCACTATGTCATTCCTCTCTAACCCCAACCCCTACCCCTATAACCCCCCAACACTAATACAACCCCACCCCCACTTCAACCCCTACCCCTCTGTCCAAGATATACCCCTTAACCATCCCTACCTATGCCTTATCCCTAAACGTACCACACCCCACTCATACCCCACCCCCACCATAAACACCACCCAACTAGTTGCCACCCCTACCCCCACCCCCACCCCTACCCCACCACCCTACCCCTCATGTGAAAGACGTACCTCCCAAAATCCCTTCCTTCTACCACTAGAACATAACCCTAAACATACCCCACTAACCCCCACACCACAACACCTACCCACCCATCCGTACACTCAAAAAAATCCCCCACCCACCACCCCATCCAATCCCACCCCATACCCACCCTTACACCCCAAAACTACCCCTCCTTATACCCCCAACCAATCCTACCCCATTGTACCCCAAGCCCCATGAAAAATTCATAACCCCATCCATCCCAACACTACCCCAACAACCCCAACAACCATGTCCCCGATCCCTAGAACACCACCCACTAAACCTAATATCCCCCCACAACCCCACCTCTAACCTACCCCACCCTGAATACCCCTTACTCCCCACACCAACACTCCAACCCCAACCCCAAACCAAACCCCCAACCACCCAAGCCCCCTACTTAAACGCACATCCCTGAACTAAACCCCTTACCTAGGCACTACAAACCAGACAACACTGACCACATGTCCTTTCCCTAAACCAACCCCCACCCCTACCCATCCCACATAGACCTAGGCGTAAAATAACCCCGAACCACCCATACCCCCAAAACTTACCCCAAAACCCCTACCACCAATCTTACCCCTAACCACTACAACACCAACACTTCCACCCACACATAGCCACATCACCAGCGTCCCCCACCCCTGACCACCCCAACCCCAAAACTCCATCCTCGATCCCCACAACCTACCTCATACTCCTACCCCCACCCCCTTCCACACCCAACAGACACTACCATCCACCGCTACATCCCCCAACACACACCCACACCCACACCATCACCCATAACACTAAACCAACCACCCATATCCTAATCCCCATACCCCCAACCAATAATACAACCCTTGACCATTCCCAGACCATCCCTTCCCCTACCCACTATTACCCTCCCCCTAACATATTCTCCACAACCCCCTTACCACCACCCACAAAGTCTCCCCCCTACACACACACACACACCAACCCCATCCCCCATAAAAAACCCCTACCCACATTTAGCTGCACCACTACCCCCACCCCTATCCCCTCCCCACCTACAACCACTACCTTATTCCTCCCCCCCCCACACCCGATCCCAATACACCCCCATAAAACCTACATATTCACCCCAAACCTATCATCCCCCTCTTCCTTGAACCTAAACCAACCCCCGACCAAGAATACCTACCCACATCCAAACCAATACTGCACCCTACTCCTACCCTCCCCCCTCCAAACACACAAACAATCTCACAGAACCCTAAAACCAGCCTTGCCCATAGCCTGAATCCAACCCACAACCCCTGAAAATACAAAATCATCCCCCTCCTTGTAGAGGCCCAAATCTTGACATACATGGACATTACATTACTTTTGAGGAATACTTAGTAAATAACAAAAAACACACACACAAGGACCGTAATAGTTTAGTGTCTTTGGAAACTCTGAACATAATCTTCTAATCATTGTGAAAGATCTTCAACCTCTCCCATAAAGATCTTCCCTTTTTTTCTTACCTAAAACCTTTCTTTATATCCTGGGAAAAAGAAAACATAAAAGGGTGATCTCAAATTCTCAGTAAGGTTAAACAAAAGAAATATCAATCACATTATATTCATAAAATTTTGGAAATCATAACCTGCAAAAGAGATTATAATATCATAACATGGGATAAATCATAGTAGCGATATGTAATCCCAATAATCATAACATAAAACATGAAACTTTTTGGCGTACACACATAATCATAGAGAATCATTTCTTATTAGTCAAGACTCATTGCCATGACTATCTTAGTGGACAAAGTCCATTTCTGAACCGAGTTCATTCCTCGTTTCAGTCCTATTTCACTGAACCGGTTTAACCTGCCGTTCCAGCCATGTCTATCTCATGAGATATAAAATCTTTACCCAATGCATTGGAGGGAGATATAGGTTCCACCCATCTCACAATGATACCATTCTTATGTGTGCCACAAAATCATAAATCATACATCATTGCATAACCCATGTAAAAAAAATTGG
Source organism: Viscum album (assembly GCA_963277665.1). Lineage (NCBI taxonomy): Eukaryota > Viridiplantae > Streptophyta > Magnoliopsida > Santalales > Viscaceae > Viscum > Viscum album. The sequence continues at coordinate 1,066,532,965 of OY728121.1, read as the reverse complement.
ATTCTAAAACAACATGACATCATAAAACAATTCATATAAGATAAAGGATTTCATAAAAATAATTCCATCACAACATAATCAAATCGATGTAATAATAGGGATATAAAAATAACCCTATATTATCTTAGATGGAAATTTTTTTTGATAAAACACTTGAACTTCATTCTTGAGGAAAATATCCTTTCTACTTCAAAATCATTTTCCTTTCTTAAGATGTCATACAATTTTAAACTAAAAGAAGTTGATTAAAAATAAACGTGAAAACTTGTAAAGTATTCTTCTTGGAAATAATTTATTAAAAAATCCATTCATGCCATATAAGTTAAAAAAAATATTTTTCCCGTACTTTTGTCGGAAAAGTCAAAAAGTACCTCGTACGAAAAACGACAAAAGATTCCTTTTATATCTTTTACTAAAAACTCACCGAAGGGTAAAATTGGATTTAAAAAATTTTATGTGGACTGAAACAATATTACATATTGAGTAATTATGGATGTCGATGATAAAATACACCCCAGTAAATACCAAAGTATAAACAATCTCGGATAAAATGAGATTGTGATATTTTCCCTTATCTTAGGTTCGATTTGCTTCGTATGTGTCTGAACCTCCTGTATAATGATTTAAATAATGTCATTGACTTATTCCATAATCATACTAATTGTTATTATATCATATATGGTTCACTTATGACTTTATATTACCCTTTCTTTTGTAAATTCCATGTTAAAGAGCCTTTTGGGTAAAATTGTTTCATTTGTTGTCTGTGTTTTGACTTGTAATTATTCATATGATTACTTAGATCATGATTACATAATTACAGAATATAAAACATGATTTATATATAATATATATTCATAATATACATATATATAATAAATCAGTAAATGGAAAGAAATACATCGTTCATGGAGACGGTAGGCCGTACGTATGTATGAACGCTGTTTTCATTTCCATATTGAGTTGAATGGAATTAAGTAGATGACATACATATATATACACATAAATCCAGTATCATTATTATTTCATATATTTCATGATTACTTATTATATATAATTTATAATCATTCATGAATGGTTAACGTGGAGAACGAATCTCATCGCGTCGTGGAGACGGTAGTCCGTACGTACGCACGAGCGATGATATCATTCTCATGATCGTGGGACTGTATTGGAGTGTATGTATACTATTTCAGAATCAATATAACTTTAAAATAATCATATGTAGTTATTATTTACACCATTATACCCATCCAAGTAATGTGGTGGTGGAAAATAGATTACACCCCGGCGTGGAGACAGTATTCCGTATGTACGCACGCGCAGTGATTTCCTTTTCCGTAGGATGGATAGATGGTGAAATTGGGTTGTTTCATACTTATAAGAACATATCAATATATTATTGATACTGATGTTATTACATCATAATAAAACAACCTATGAAGTAGAAGTGGAAGAAGAAATAAAGTTGAATGAATCGGTAACGGACATTACCTCTTCTTTGAAGCGCCTCTTTGACTCATCTTCTTAGGGCAATAAAATTGGTATTTGAAGAAGACCAGGACCTCTAGATCGTGTTATACCCATATTCATACTATACTGTTATTTATGGTCTTTATTTTAGAGAATAATTTATTAATCATCAAGACTTGAATAAAAATAGTAGCAATGTCATATTCATTTCAAAATGCATTGATAAAATAAAATAATTCCATAAATCTCTTGAAAAAATTGGTATTATGGGGATATTTTATTATTAAAAACAATACATATATGAATTCCAACTTTTGATTTCAAACATTATTTTCTTGGATCATGAATATGATAAAATTTAAAGATATAAAAAATGTGGGGATAAATTTAGAATTACATATTTTCTAACTAGAATAAAAAATCTACAGTCCTCTACTACATTCACCATTTTTATTATAAATTCATTAAAATTTCAACAATGCTACATTTATGAAAACTAAATGAAATATCTTATCTATAATATAACCTCTAATTTATTTTCGAAAAAAATGTAACTATATAATAATCCAAATATTAAAAAGGTAGTTTATAATCAAACATTAAATTATGTAATATACATACAATAAAAATAATTCATGTTATACAAGATATATAATATGAAAAATTCTAAAACTAAATCACTAATATAATATACTCATTTACATGTTGTATATAACACATGTACTCCTACATGTTAAAAAATAGTTTTGAGAATGTAATAATCATGTGAATTAAACTGAATATGCATCTTATGAATAAATAAAATGCATCATACAACTATATTTAAAATAATTATACCATGAATGTGAGAAAGAGGGGGAGGAGGTTCCCTTATATAAGGGAGGAGAGGGGCACCTTTGGAATAACAAAAAATATTATTTTATTATAAAGCCAAATTCTGTTTTAAATAGCTCCAATTTGATTTATTTAGAAGATAAGGTGGGGATGGGTATAAATCCTCTCATACAATAGAATTTAGGCAAGTTTAGGTCATTATACTAACCTTATCTTTTAGTTTTAACTCTTAGTTAATTATATTGACATTTACCATGTCACTTTGTATTTTTATATTATATAGTTAATAAACATACCATATACATCCAAGAGACCCCCAAGTGGTCCATTAATGATAAAAATATCTTTATATAAGTATCTTGTCCATCCTTTGATTTTTAGGAATAAAAAAAAAATCAAAAATATAATATTTGATTTAAAAACTATTTTATGTCAATTTTGACACTATTCAATAGTTGATTTTTGTGAAACTCATAACAGAATTATTACATTGAACAAAGTTATTTAAATCATTAATAAAATGTCCTTTTAACCTCTAAAATTAGTGTAATTAATTAAAAGTATCAAATTTTATTTGGGTATTTATAATGTCAATTATGTTAATTTTTTAATATTATGGTTATTAATGCATCATCATTGTGTCATAAATAAATTAAATTATTTAATGTCTAAAAAATTATAAATAAAATATCATTATGTAGGAATTATTTTTATCTTTCTAATTAATATTTACAATCGAAAATCCAACATATATAACCCTATGTAAAAATAGTTTTTCTAAAAGATATATGCTTGTGTCATTTTTGTATTCATTTTAACTTAATTAAAATAAAGTGTCCCTATCACTTATATGTGGCACCATGGGGTCCCAAAATTGACCCAAAGATGACCATGGTCGAACATGTATCAACCAATAAGGTTATCACACGTTTTATGGTAATTTTTTTATTATTATAATATTATTTTTTAACCATTATTTACCGGATTTACCCTTTAACCATGGTAAATAAAATATTTACCGAAGAAATTATTCAAAATGTCTAAAAATAAAGTTTCCTATTTACACAATTTGAACATACTGATTCCAAATATGGAATCCATTTTTCCAAATTCAAAACATAGAAGTGGCAGAAATTAATTTAAAATTAATTCCCGCTGTCAAAACAAAAAGTGTGTTTTTAAGATATAATAACTATCAAAAGATTGATACTTGTTTATGTTCGGTTTAATTGGGAAATTATGTCCAATGACCAAAATTGTATTAAATGGTAAAAATATATTCTAAATATACTTTAAAACCACTCAAATTAATAATTTATAACTATTAATTATTTTGATTAAAAAAAGTTGTTTTTTATTAGAATTTATTAATTTTCACTATTCATCAAAATATGAAAGTTATCCGAAAAGTACCAAAATTTCACCTTAGGCTAATTTCGATACTCCGAATCCAAAAATCAAGTCCATTTTGATAGATAAAATTTCTAAAATTTTAAAAGGTGGTTATTACTATTCATAACGGCTAGTTTTAATAATATTTTAATAGCATATCATTGTTTAGTGAAACTCGGTATTGCGTACTACACACTCTATCGAAGAAGGTCACGATTTCTTGTAATGCAAGGCATGCCAAGGATGCGTGTTGTGTAAGCTCCTTTTGGTGTAGCTTACAGCATAAGACATTAATTAAATTAAAAATAATATTTTTCATAAAATCTCGGGGTGTTACATTCTACCCCCCTTAAAATGAATTTCGCCCTCGAAATTCGTCAGGGTTATAAATGGTTTAATATTCAAAAGTTTCGTTAATAGAAAACCACATCAAAAAAAGGAATACCAAAACCAATCTTTAAAAACAAAAGTATGAAACATAACGTTTACCCAAATAAACTAATGACTGGGTTTCCACATAGGTGAAAATATGGCTATGGAAGAGAAATATAACCGTCATGTTCTGATGGAGAGTGGTAGAGAACATGTCTATGGAAAAGACAACAATCACAAAGCCATAAATTTGCGACGATCTAAGGTACCATCTGATTCATCAGTTATAAGAGCACTAGGACAACATTTTTGGTTTTCAAGATCATTTCCCTAAAGTTGATGAAATTGGAATTAGAAGAAATACTTTCGTGATTTTGGTATAGTCTCACCGTTGGTCGTTCATTAGACAATTTCCACTTCATCTCTTAAAGAAATGAAGTTTAATTTGTCATTCGTGATGTGTTAGCAGATCATGTGATATAATGATGGGTCATTCCATCTTTCTAAAACAAATGGTTAGAAAAGTTATCAAAAAAAATACATAAGTTCATCTATAGTGAGATTAATCATATATGGTTACTAAAATTGACTTATACTTCATATATCATACTGCATAATATAATAAAACTAGTTTCTACTAAACAAGGACTTCTTGTAGGCCAATGGTAGGCGATAAAGGCCAGTCGCACTTCGGTTGTGGGTTCGATTCCCACATCCTTGTCTGACGCGATGGGATGTCGCCCATCCTGCAGGTTGTCCTTTTTCTAAAACTACATTACTATAACATCCCATAAATAATATCGAAAAAACTTATATCCTTAAACAATACTAACTTATGTCCAACATAATCTATTCCAATCTTTAGGCTTATCCAAAATAATGATGTCTAATCTCATATTATAGTGAAAACGATTACCAAAGAGTTCATACAACTAGCATGGTAATACCATCGTTGATCCCCATATATCATGAGATATGTCTTATTGGTCACATTCCAAACATTCAAAGGCCTTAATCATGTATTCTCTTGAAAAAAATGAATACCCATTGAACCTTATTGAAAACATGAATGCTGTTAAAAGTTAACTCTTTCCACATACCAAAATCCACAAAATTCTATATACTCAAACCATGATATGACATAGTCCTTATATCAATCATGAGCTCATTAATACTGTCAAACATTTCATTTTTTCCTTATCCCTTCATTATGTGCATATCATCATTTTTCCAAACATGTCTCAATCACTTTCCATGGTTACCGGTACCATAAAATTATTGATAACCACAATAGACCAATAAATAAATATTACAATATTCCACGCTACTATATACAACATTATTTTGGAATCCCATTACATAAACACTAAATCATTCAACCACATCGTTTTCATATTCAACATCGCCAATGGTGATCGCATGTGACTTCTCTTTTTCCTTTTCCTTAAGTGGTTGCTCATGTTGATCATCACTAACCCTTGGATAAGGGAATTTATTAGCATAATGCACCATTTCCATGTACTTGAAGCATTGAAGTGTAGTAGGTTCATTCTGTGTATCCCTTCCTTTGTTTTTATCATTAGACATCTTCCTCCCTTCATTGTGGAATTCAAGTGCCCGATGACCTTCCTTTCCACATTTGAAACATTTACTTGTCCCTTTAAGACAATCTCCACCATGCTTCTTTCCACACTTTGAGCATAAGGAAACATTCATCTTTTTTCACCATTATTCTGAGATTTCTCCTTGAACTCCATCTTTCATTTCTTGTCAAAACTATGAGATGGATAAGTAACACCAACTTCCATTTCTACCTTGATAGCACAACGCACAATTTCTTCATAGCTACTGAAGTCTCTTATAGCTCATGCCCTTCAAAAATTTGGTTTTAAGACACTGAAGAATCGATCAACATTACTTTCAGGTTGGATGATAAATTAATATGCATACCTTGCTAGCCTTGTAAAATTCGCTTCGTATATACCAACAGATTCATCATCCTTTTGCTTTAGTTCAAGAAACTCCTTCTCCATCTTTGTTCGAAGAATATGAGATAATTACTTATTGAAAAATATGTTCTTGAACTTGTCCAATTCCATGGACTCAATTTCATCTCTTGGCCTCGTATTCTTGATAAGATTCCACCATTGATCAACATCAGCTTCCAAATGATACACTACTAAGATGACTTTATCATGTTCAAAACATTGAAGAACTGATAATATCTTTTTAGTAGTACTGATCCATTTTTCAGCAACAAGTGGATCAAAAGACCCACTAAAAGAAGGTGGACGTTGCCTCTTGAAGGACTCAGTAGAATATTTTTACCTTCTATGCTCATTTGGATGTCCAAAATGATTCATAGCTTGTGTAAGTATAGCAATAAGATTTTGCACTCCATCTCCCATAACATTTGTTTGTTCAGGAGGACAATCATTGCATTGTAGATTACATTGATTAACATGGTTCCGTCGGGTTCCAGCCATCGCCTAAAACCCAAAAAGAATAGTGTGAGAGGCAAAAATCATGCTAGGGAAAACAACACAATAAAGGAGGAGTACATTCAATATCTATCATCTTGGGTTACTATAATTCAAGGACTATAACCTATACATATACTTAACCTTAGGGACATCCCTAGACATACCTTAGAAATATCTCTACGGATCTCACTAAAGTTCTCGCATCCTAGTTTCCAAAGATTGACTATACCTTTCCTCTGATACCAACTGTAGAGGCCCAAAGCTTGACGTACATGGGAATTACAGTACTTTTGTGTAATACATAGTACATAACAAAAACACACACACAAGGACCGTAATAGTTTAGTGTCTTTGGAAACTCGAAACGTAATATTCTAATCATGGTGAATGATCTTCAACATCTCCCATAAAAATCTTTCCATTTTTTTCTTACCTAAAACCTTTCTTTAAATCATGGGGAAAAGAAAACATAAATGGGTGAGCTCAAATGCTCAGTAAGGGTAAACAAAATAAATATCAATCACATCATATTCATAACATTTTGGAAATCTTAACCTGCAAAAGAGATCATAATATCATAACATGGGATAAATCATAGTAGTGAAATGTAATACCAATAATCATAACTTAAAACATAAAACATTGTGGCGTACACACATATTCATAGAGAATCATTTCTTATTAGTCATGACTCATTTCCAAGACTATCTTAGTGGACAAGGTCCATTTCTGAACCGAGTTCATTCCTCGTTTCAGTCCTGTTTCACTGAACCGGTTTAACCTGCCGTTCCACCCATGTCTATCTCATGAGATATAAAATAATTACCCAATTCATTGTAGGGAGATATAGGTCCCACCCATCTCATAATGATACCATTCTTATGTGTGCCACAAAATCATAAATCATACATCATTGCATAACCCTTGTAATAAAAATGGGATTCTTAAACAACATGACATCATAAAACAATTCATATAAGATAAAGGATTTCATAAAAATAATTCCATCACAACATAATCAAATCAATGTAATAATAGGGATATAAACAGAACCCTATATTATCTTAGATGGAAAATAATTTTGATAAAACACTTGATCTCCATTCTTGAGGAAAATATCCTTTCTACTTCAAAAACATTTTCCTTTCTTAACATGTCATACAATTTTAAACTAAACGATGTTGATTAAAAATAAACTTGAAAACATGTAAATTAAGCTTCTAGGATATAATTTTTTAAAAAATCCATTCATGTCGTATAAGTTAGAAAAACATTCTTCCCGTACTTTTGTCGGAAAAGTCAAAAAGTACCTCGTACGAAAAACGACAAAAGATTCTTTTTATATCTTTTACTAAAAACTCACCGACGGGTAAAATTGGATTTAAAAAATTGTAGGTGGATGGAAACAATATTACATATTGAGGAATCATGGATGTGGATGATAAAATACACCCCAGTAAATACAAAAGTATAAACAATATCGGATAAAATGAGATTGTGATATTTTCCCTTACCTTAGGTCTGATTTGCTTCGTAAGTGTCCAAACCTCCTGTATAATGAATTAAATAATGTCATTGAATTATTCCAGAATCATAGGCATTGTTATTATATCATATATGGGTCACTTATGACTTTATATTACCCGTTCTTTTGTAAATTCCATGTTAAAGAGCGTTTTGGGTAAAATTGTTTCATTTGTCGTCCGTGTTTTGACTTGTAATTATTCATATGTTTACTTAGATCATGATTAATTAATTCCAGAATATAAAACATGATTTATATATAATATATATTCATAATATACATATATATAATAAATAATTAAATGGAACGAAATACACCGTTCATGGAGACGGTAGGCCGTACGTACGCATGAACATTGTTTTTGTTTCCTTATTGGGTTTAATGGAATAAAGTATATGACATACATATATATACTCATAAATCCAGTATCATTATTATGTCATATATTTCATGATTACTTATTATATACACTTTATAATCATTCATGAATGGTTAATGTGGAGAATGAATCTAATCGCGTCGTGGAGACGGTAGTCCGTACGTACGCACGAGCGATGATATTGTTCTCATGATCGTGGGACTGTATTGGAGTGTATGTATACTATTTCAAAATGAATATCACTTTAAAATAATCATATATAGTTATTATTTACACCATTATACCCATCCAAGTAATGTGGTGGTGGAAAATAGATTACACCACGGCATGGAGACGGTATTCCGTACGTACGCACGCACGGTGATTTCGTTTTACGTAGGATGGATAGATGGTGAAATATGATTTTTTCATACTTATAATAACATATCAGTATATGAGTTATACTTATTTTATTACTTCATAATGAAACAACCTAATAAGAATAAGTGTAAGAAGAAATAAAGTTGAAAGAATCGGTAACAAACATTACCTCTTCTTTCAAGCGCCTCTTTGAGTCCTCTTCTTAGGGCACTAAAATTGGTCTTTGAAGAAGACCAGGACCTCTAGGATTTTTTAGGGAAGTCTAGAAGATAATTTGGGAGGGGTTTGATGAGCTTTATGGCTCAAAGTGGTGTGAGGAAGAGGGGGAGGAGGTGCCCTTTTATAAGGGAGGAGAGGGGCACCTTTGGAATAACAAAAAATATTATTTTATTATAAAGCCAAATTCGGTTTTAAATAGTTAAAAATTGATTTATTTCAAATCTAAGGTGGGGATTGGTCGAAATCCTTTCATCCAATATAATTTAGACAAGTTTAGGTCATTATACTAACCTTATCTTTTAGTTTTAACTCTTAATTAATTAGATTGACATTTACCATGTCACTTTGTATTTTTATATAATATAGTTAATAAACTTAACATATACATCCAAGCGACCCCCAAGTGGTCCGTTAATGATACTCCTCTATTTATATAAGTATCTTGGCTGAACCTTAGATTTTTAGAAATAAAATAACAATCAATAAAATAATATTTGTTTTAAAAACTATTTTATGTCAATTTTGACACTATTCAATAGTTGATTTTTGTGAAACACATAACAAAATTATTACTTCGAACAAAGTTAATTAAATCATTACTAACATGTCCTATTAACCTATAAAATTAGTGTAATTCATTAAAAGTCTGAAATTTTATTTTGGTATTTATAATATCATTGATGTTATTTTTTCACTATTATGGTAATTACTGCATCATCATTGTGTCATAAATAAATTAAATTATTTAATGTCTAAAAATTATAAATAAAATATCATTATGTAGGAAATATTTTTATCTTTCTAATTAATATTTAAAATCGAAAATCCAACATATATACCCCTATGTAAATTTTTTTTTTCTAAAAGATATATGCTAGTTTCATTTTTGTATTCATTTTAACTTAATTAAAATAAAGTGTCCCTATCACTTACAAGTGGCACCATGGGGTTCCAAAATTGACCCAAATATGCCCATGGTCGAACATGTATCAACCAATAAGGTTATCAGACGTTTTAGGGTAATTGTTTTATTATTTTAATATTAATATTTGACCATTATTTACCGGATTAACCTTTAACCATAGTAAATAAAATATTTACCGAAGTAATTATTCAAAATGTCTAAAAATAAAAGTTACCTATTTACACAATTTGAAAATCCTGATTCCAAATATGGAATCCATTTTTCCAAATTCAAACCACATAATTGGAAGAAATTAATTTAAAATTAATTCCCGCTGTCAAAACAAAAAGCGTGCTTTTAAGATATAATAACTATCAAAAGATTGATACTTGTTTACGTTCAGTTTAATTGGGAAATTATGTCCAATGACCAAAATTGTATTAAATTGTAATAACATATTCTAAATATACTTTAATACCACTCAAATTCATAAATTATCACTATTAATTATTTTTATTAAAAAAATATTTTAATTAAAATTTAGTAATTTTCACTATTCATCAAAATATGAAATTTATCCGAAAAGTACCAAAATTTCACCTTAGGCTAAATTAGATACTCAGAATCCAAAAATGAAGTCCATTCTGAGAGATAAAATTTCTAAAATTTTAAATGGTGGTTATAACTATTCATAACGGCTAGTTTTAATAATATTTTAATAGCATATCGTTGTTTAGTGAAACTCGGTATTGCGTACTACACACGCTATCGAGGAAGGTCGCGATTGTGTGTAATGCAAGGAAAGTCAAGGATGCATGTTGTGCATGATCCTTTTGGTGTAGCGTACAACAGAAGACATTAATGAAATTAAAAAGAATATTTTTCATAAAATCTCGGGGTGTTACACTCCTACTCCCCTTCTTGGCCCATTCCTCCAAAACAAACTGAACAACCTACTCGCCTAATCTCTACACCCCATATAGACCCATAATAATAATCCTACACCACGCCATGGACTACACCCCTCCCTCCAACCTACCATCACCCACCTTCACCCCTTACCTAAAACAACACACCCCACCCCCACCAACAAAACCCCCAACCTTTCCCACACCCCATAGCAACACACCCCCACCCCCGCCACAACCCCCACCATTACCCATGCACCCCACCCCCACCCCCCACAGACCCTTCCACCTAAACCTACCCCTAACACCAAACCCAACCCCACCCCACCATCGCCCACCTCACCTAACACTTACCCCCATCTGAATCCTAATCCCGACCCCTTCCCAGTCTAAAATATTTCCCATACCCCCTCAATAGTAGCCCTAAACCAACCACACCCACCTATAACATACAACCCTCAACCTAATACTCTTCCCTATCCATAAACCCCACTCCCTCACACCCATATCCCTAAACCTACTCATCGCCCCTAACTCTAAACCAACCACAAAACACCCCCCAAGTCCTAGACCAACAACCCCCTCCTACCACCATCGACCCTAGCACACCAAATCAACCTCTGTAAAAACATTCACAATAGTAAACATACTCCTTGACCATAGTCATAACCCCCCCCCACACACACATACACAAAAACACACCAATACCCCTTGACCAACCCCCAACTTAATCACTAAACAACCACCAACCCCCCTCCATATCATAAACCTACCCCCACCTACCACGTCTGTTATATCCCGCCAAACCTACCCTTCCTATTGTAGGATTAAAAAAATACTAATTTATACACACATATATAAACATAACACCACCCTGGGGACCTTCCATAATCCCCCCCGGACTCTCATCCCTAAACATAGCACTAATACATAGCCACATACCAACCCCCTACCCCATGACCCAAGTCCTTATCTACCCCCTACACCATATCCTTAAACTAAAACCCTCTCTCATCAAATCTATACATAAACTAACCCCTAACCTCACACTCCTAAAATTCATATACCTATCACCTCCCTTACACCCCTTCTAGTCTGAAACCTACCCATACCATTCTTTAACATACCACAACATACCCTTAGCCCAGTCCCACCAAACCTACCCCCAACCCTATCCCTAAAGCATTCCTTCCCTACTTAGTTGTACCCACATCCCTATCCTACACCCCCAGTCCTATCCATAAATTAACACCCCACCTACACCCACAACCATAAACCAAACCCCAGCCCTAGCGCTAAACCAAACCCTTACCACCCCCATCCCTATCTATAATCACATCCCCCCTTAAACCCATAAACCTAAACATACCCCACCTCCTAGATTTCCAAACATACCCACCAAACAACCAATCATATCCTTAAACTATCCCCAACCCCCACCAACACCCAAATACCTAACCCTATCCCAAACCCCATACCTAAACCAACCCCCTACTCCCACTACCCTAGCTATAAACCAACCCCCACCAAAAATATCACCCACAACCCCAAAACATCCCATCCACCAACCCTATCTCAAAAACACCTAACTTTAGATAGTATCCATGAACCTACCATATTACACCCCTCCTAATTATAGAATACCCCTTATTAGTCCAAAACATACCACAACCTATCTCCTTATTCCAAATTCAACCAAACCTACCCCCACCCCTACACCCACATCCCTAAAACAACGCCCCTCCCCCTGAAAGTATCCCTAACCCCAACACCTCCCCCAAAACACTAATACTACCCCCATCCATAACCAAAATAAACCGCCTACACCTCTCAACAGTAGCACTAAACACCCACCCCACCTCTCTCTCTCACACACATAGACACACATACAATGATATTCCTAAACCCATCCTAGCCCTTTCTCTAGACCAACAAACCTACACACTTGACCATAGCTATAAAAGACATCCCCAAACCACCAACAACATATCCCTTATACTGCTTCTAGACCAATCGATAAACCATCCCCCTTTCACCCATAGTCCTAACCCTACCCCCATCCCCTTGCCCCGTCTGTATACCACCCCAAAAAAACAGCTGACATTATCCCTAAACAATCCTCCACATTCAAAAAAAACAACAAAGCAACGCCCCTCCCCTGAAATACTAGCTCTAAAATAACCATCGTACACCCCACCATGTCAAAAACATCCCCTTATCATAGCCATAAACATACCCCATAAATCGCTTCCCTAGTTCTAAACCACTCCCCCCCAACTGAAATTGACAGTCCTAAACCTACCCCATAACATTACCTAAACCAACCCCCTCCATCCTACACCCATTGCGATAATCTTACCCCATAACCCCAAATGTCACTAGGCTATACCAACCCCTACACCCCTGTGTACATAGCCAAAAACCACCCACCCACCGACACCCACATCCCTATCCCTACCCACTAACCCTATACCTAAACAACCCTTCTTAAAGCCCAAAACCTCCCTAAAATAACCCCCACTAATACCCATATACATATACATAACCATGTTTCTATCCCTAATCCAACCATCCAATAGACCCACAGTCCAAATCCCACAACACCCACCCCAATAACAACCTTCTACCATCTGGACGCGGACATAATCCAACAACACCTACAACCACATCCCAAAACCTACAATCCCCATATCATAGAAATAAATCTTAATCACCACCTACACCAAAAAACCTAACCCTAGCCCCCATCACCAACCCTAAACCAACCCCTCTACACACCCCCATTCCCAAACTCAACCTCTATCTACCATCCTCGACCCTATCCCACAAACCCCAACCCCTTGGAATTAGCCCTATCCCGACCCCCTAACCTCAGTCCTAAACCCACCTCCACTACATCCTACCCCATCATATCCAACCCACCAAACCTACCCACATTCCATAACCATCCTCTATATTGATCCCTAAACTTACAAACCTCACCTGACCATATCCCTAAACATACCTCCCACCACCTACCCACATCCCTAAACTCATAACCAACTGTATCCCTAATCCTAACAACAGAGACCATGTTTTAATGAGACCCCCCTACAAAACCCTAAATTATTTAGGTATTCATGATGAAATTTGATATGGATATTTGAGATGATTCTATGTCAGGAACCACCCTAAATAACAAAAAAAATAGTTCTATAACTTTATATGATACATGGATAATTCAAATTATGCATCATAATAAAACTACAATATCAAAAATAATCTCAAAGAAGATATAGAAATTTTACGTAATTCCCACATTCTTAAGAAAAAAACTTATCTAATTACATTAGCGATAAAACCTAGTGATTTTTTTTAAAATTTTATTCATAAAAGAAAAATAATGTATGATAAAACAAATGGTAAAAAGGAAGAAAAATACTATATAAGGGAATTAATTTGATATTTCCATTTCATGATAAAATTATATATTTGGGTAGTATTTATCTATTCCGAAGAATAACAATTATAAACCTAATTAATTAGGTTACATAACAACATGACATAAAAAATACATTAACATTGTATCATGATAACTCTATTTTGAATAAATATTTTGATATGTTTTTACATATTAATTCAATGAATATTAATTAGTTTTATATAAAATATTTTACTTATATTAATTTTTTTTAATTCTTATACAAGATTCGATTTTGTAGAAAAATAATGAAAACATGTAAAATTTGGAACAAAGAAAAACATTGAGCGGCTTCACTTCGCTCGTGGCGCACCAAAATTTTTTGAAGATGATGAAAGATAGAAATTATGGAGTAGAAAAGGTACACACTATGGGCGGAGTGTACATGATGTGTATTTTGTGACATGATACAGACTGATTTGAACAAGATGTGATTATGGAAAATGATGTGAACTACACATAGACATCATGTAACTCTAGTACATGATGTGACTAGAGTCATACCGGTGTACAATGTTTATCCAGATTCAACGCAGCTGAGGAAAAAATAGAACTAAAGTACATGAAATGTATCCATGGTACATGTCGTGATGACAGTGACATACTAAAAATTAAATGTGACCCTGGAAACATGTTTATGTAGAAAGAGCCTATTAAATGCCCCATCAGCTGCCCTTCCAAATGCAATCTGAAATAATCTAGAAACGAAGAAGTAAGCATGACCACCAAGTGTATTACATAGATATAATCCATTATATAGATATGTTTTTATTTATGTTTTGTTTTTCATTCCATTCATTTATGTAATTTATTGAATGATTTCTATTTTAATTCAAATTTCTATCTTTATTCATTCTTTTTCTCCTTCACTCTTTTCGAATATCTCTAATATGGGTATTTGTTCAATCATCTTTGGTGACCAGCTGTTGATGATCATCTAATCCCCATATGGGAGAGTGGGATCAATTAAAGGGGGTGTGTACCATCATTGATTGATTTACCTTTACTCAAAAAGATGATTCCATTCGATTGAATCATGTTGTTCCTACACATATACTTTATTCCTCATTGAATAATTGGCCATATGTTTTCAATAATTAATGAACCCCATTACGATAGAGATCATTTATTCATGACCACTGAAAGGAATTACTATTCTTCATAAGGAATTCTGAACTAAATGAACTTTAGCTATTTTGGTTATTCTGACCATGATTAATTGTGAATCAAGGGTACTTTGATAAGGAATGAACACTTATTCTATAGATAAATTTTCATGGTTGTGTAACTCTTTAATAAAATTTTTTTGAGTAATGTTGAATTAATTTCTTAAGCACAACCTCCCCAAGAAAATGTTTCCCCTCTCATATGTATCTCTTTTGAAATTCATTTATTTAAATTGCACAATTAGCTTAATAAAATAAAACTGAAACTAGACAGACCCAACATTTAGTTAAGAGTTTTCGTCATTGTGTTCCCTTATCTATTTGGGTATGACCCTTAAATTCATCCATAAAACACCTTTTTAGAAAGTATGGTTATGGAAATTATAAAATACTAATTTGACTTACTCCTAGAGAAATTAACGGTGCATGTTGAGTGCGTAAAAATTTTGGCCCCATTTTCGGGGAGCAGGGGAACATTGTAGATGACCTGATACTGACTTATTATGTTAAATTGTAATTATATTCCATTTTTTAGTGAATTTAGTTAAATTAATTAATTTTGTATCCAATTTTTTTTCATATACTATGCATGTGGTAGATGTTCATGGTGTGCAAGATGATTTTTCAAATTAACAAGTATTATGCCACACAACCATGAGATGGCATTGAATATTTGAAGTATCCAATGGTATGGGAATAACTAAACTCAAAAGGGTGGAAATTGTAGGATGAAATTTGGAATCAGTCATGTTCTCATGAGTATGATCAATCTCAACACATGCAGTGGAATGACACCTATAACCAACTTGATGGAGAATCTCCCTACTATCATTGCTACCAAGGAAATTGTTGGGCCAATCAATGAACTAATTAAAACTACTAATTTCAACAGACTCTGGAGTTACATCCAAATGAATGATAATATAGATTTATCCCCTAGTTTATTGATGTAATGGTAAAATTTATTGACTATAATAAGGCTTAAATCAATGAGCAGGGATAATTGAATACTCACCTTGCTCAAATCCTTTCAAATTTCAATTCTTATTTTAATTTCCAAAAAATAATTGCTAATGAATATATAGGTGCCTTTTAAGTGGATGTAAAACAAGAAGTAATAGAAGTCCAAGAATTTTTAATAAAACAAACACAAGAGCATTGAATTCATGAAGACCATTCCTTTCATCAACATCAGGATCAGAATCCCAATGATAGACTATCCACCTTTCTCTCCATGTTCATTCCATTGTTGGATAATTGGATGGGTGACCATGAAGTCCAACTCAATTAAAATGTGGATTTTATTTCTCACCTTTCTCTTTTTTATTTCAAATTTAAATTCCCTAGTATGAAACATACCACTAAAATCAAATACATGGATTGATTTTTATGAAGATGATGAAGATAATATGGTGGAGGAAGTCAATATTGTAGTAAAGAAAAATGATGAACAATTAGAGGCAAAAAATAGAGAACATTACATGGGGAATGTTGTAATCATTGAAAATTATGACCCTCTAGATTTAGAAGAAGTATCAGAACTAGTAGAATCCATTCTATACCTACAAAATTACCACAAGGATCAAATAAATTTTATCTTTACACTATGAGATGAAGATGAAAGAAAATTAATGAAAATTGGTGATTGGATAGTTTAAGAGGAATAAGAGGAGGAAGAGGATGTAATAAAATCTATATAATCAGAGGAAGAAGACATGGTAAGGAAGGATGATCAAGTGGTTAATGAGGAACAATATAGTGAATTTATGAGGGAGGAATAAAAATTAAAGGATGATGTCAATTAGAAAACATCCATCAACCTCATGGGTGATCTTGATACTTGTGATGAATGAGGCTCCCTCCTACAATATCAAGATGATGTGGAGACCAAATAGAATCTGATTGAAAAAACCATTATTGAAAGTGAACCAATGGAAGAGAATGATGAAGTAGTGGATCTATAGGAAAAATATAAAATATGGTCATATTTCAATTTCTTATTATCTTTATTACATATTTCCTCAAATTACTGGCAACCACAATCCATGATGAACTGATGGTGTCACGACCCGCCCTCGGGGTCCGTGCCATGACTACCCCAAGCCCGCCTCCCATAGGCCAGGTGCTAGCGACTAGCACCAAGGCGTAAATCCTGGTAAAAAGGGAAGGCATTGCCTTTTAAAAGTAAACAAACACCAAAGAGTAAGCAAGCGGAAAGTAAACACAAAGTAAAAACAAAGTACAACTGAAAGTGCGGAAAAGTAAATGGGCCAGTATAAAAACCCAAACTGAAAGTAAAGTACAACTCGAAAGGGAAAACAATAACTGTAAGTAAAAGCCGCTACACCGAGCTGTCCACTAGAGATTCCACCTGAAGGATGGGTACAGATAGCTCCACTGCTCCACGGGTTCCGTCATCCGCTCCGAACACGTCCCCCCTAGTGGTCTATCTCCAGGTACCGTCCTGCTCTGTAAGCCTCAGCCAAGATCAACGTTGTCCGTCGTCTGCAACCAACACAACGTAGTGCGGGCATAGCCCGTGCAGGGGTGAGTATAAGCTACTCAGTAGGGACCCCGAGACCCCTGAAGGTCTCCCAAAATCCACAAAGGATAAACCACAAAGGAAGATACAATCATGAAGTAACAACCGACACTGCTTAGGTATATTCCCATACATATACCTAAGTCATCAATTCAAAATACGCTCCAACCTCTGAGCCCAAGTACAACTCAGTCCACACAGGAAAGTAACCGTATTCCACGAAGGTTGGAGCGTATTTTGAATTGATGACTTAGGTATATGTATGGGCATATACCCAAGCAGTGTCGGTTGATACTTAGGGATTGTATCTTCCTTTGTGGTTTATCCTTTGTGGATTTTGGGAGACCTTCGGGGGTCTCGGGGTCCCTACTGAGTAGCTTATACTCACCCCTGCACGGGCTATGCCCGCACTGCGTTGTGTTGGTTGCAGACGACAGACAACGTTGATTTTGGCTGAGGCTTGCAGAGCAGGACGGTACCTGGAGGTGGACCACTAGGCGGGACGTGTTTGGAGCGGATGACGGGACCCGTGGAGCAGTGGAGCTATCTGTACCCATCCTTCAGGTGGAATCTCCAGTGGACAGCTCGGTGTAGCGGCTTTTACTTACAGTTGCTGTTTTCCCTTTTGAGTTGTATTTTACTTTCAGTTTGGGTTTGTATACTGGCCCATTTACTTTTCCGCACTTTCAGTTGTACTTTGTTTTTACTTAGTGTTTACTTTCCGCTTGTTTACTCTGTGGTGATTGTTTACTTTACAAAGGCAATTCCTTCCCTTTTACCAGGATTTACGCCTTGGTGCTAGTCGCTAGCCCCTGGCCTATGGGAGGAGGGCTTGGGGTAGTCACGGCACGGACCCCGAGGGCGGGTCGTAAAAAATTTGGTATCAGAGGAGGAACCCAGCCTTAAGTACATGGTGCACTGCCTGGGTTGAGATGTAGGGCCCACAACGAGGGCGTAGTGCTCTAAAGTGGGGGTGATTGTAACATCCCCAAATGATAAAGGGTTAAATGACTAAATGATATGACTCATGTCAACAAGATGCACCTTCCTTTTCGGGATCCTATCTGATTAGAACTCCATAGTTAAGCATGCTTGGCCTGGAGTAGTGATCAGGATGGGTGACCCTCTGGGAAGTTTCCCAGGGTGTGTGTGAGTGAGGACAAAGAAAACTGGAAAGGACAAAGGACATGTGTTGGCATGTGGGGACAATCATTAGTCAGATGACCCGTTCAGGCATGTGGGTGGACCCTGGTGTGGGCCCCACATGTCTGCGGGGGCAACTGGTGGTACCTGGTGGGCCAGGACCCAATGGCCATGTTAAGGCGGGGTGGTTGTGCTGTCACCGGGACCCAGTTGTCACAAATGGAGGATAAAGTGATAGACAAAACTAGATACATAAAAAAACCTATAAGTGGTTCATTCCAATATGGATAGTTTTTTAAAATTTTACAAAAATCTAACAAAGGAAACAAGTTAATCAAACGACCATAAAAAAGAGGTGCTATCAGGAGGCAACTTGGAAGTTAAAATTTTAATTCTATGATGTAGATTTATTTTATTTTATTAGATTAAATAAATCTCCCTGTGGTTTTAATATTTTCTTAATTGAGAAAAATATTTTGAATTCTCATTCGCATGTACATTCAGGGTTTATTTTTATAACCAAGTCTCTATAAAGAAGGAGTAAGAACCCACTAAAGAGCTTGAAATTGGAACATTACACGCCGTGTAATCAAAATACACAATGTGAACCTATCCCGATAGAACCTAACTGAATCATTCAAAAACATCAATGGATTGAGACAACTATTTTTACTATTACATATTGTTTCACCCCTAGTTTTTTCTACAACAATATTAAAAAATGAATTGATTTTTTTCATGAACTGAATTGAATTAGATTCTCCCATAAAAATTATGGAATTATTTTTCATGAACTCATTGATCTATGAGAAATCGTCACCTGGGAGAAATATCTTATCATGTTGGAAAATATGAAATATGATGACCATAAATGGACTGATATAAAAGGATGTTTTGGAAGACAATTTCTTAAATTAATTTTGAATTTCATGAAAAAGTTTTCTTATTTGATTTCTTTTCTGGATGTTGATTCATAGAAACATGAGTTAAGTAAACTGATTATCGATTTTAATACCATGAAATTATTAAATTATAATTTATTCCCATTCCTAATAGGTTTCGAGACCATATATTACCTATTGTTCTGAGAATATTTCATGAGTGGAACTTTGTCCATGTATACCAAATAAAACTTGATTTTTTTATCTTGTCAATGCTATGACAAAATAAATTCACTTTTTAAATGATTGAGAAATTTTACTAATGAGAACTTTTATCCCAACACCCACTTACACATCGATCCTACTTTATCCCATAGAATCCATTGAGGACCTTGTTTGGATCATGCCATGTTAAAAGAAAATATTTCCTTTCCTACACACCACTTTGTATTTCTCATGATATTCAATTGAATGAGTGTGGGGGAGGGGTTACTTTTGGGGAATTTTGGATGTGATATCTTGAGGGGAGATTGCATGGTGTTATCATGGGATTGAAGGGAAGGTTCATATTTACATTCATTATATTCTATTGAATATACCTCTTGTTGTAAAAAAATTAAGACAAACTGAAGAAAAAATGGGTTGTGAATTGGGAGAATCAAAATTCACCATTTTTAGACCAATGATTTTTATCATATGTGGTTAGTTGGTGGATTTGAGGTTTATTCCAATCATGAATTTTGAAAAAAAACAAAAATGAAAAGGATAATAAATATAAAAATATGAGATGTTTATTTGTCATTATGATTAGTTTTTCTAATATCCTTCACTCTATGATTTGGGGGTGTGTGAGATGGAATTAAATTTTTGTGAAGGAGATTTTTATTGAGATTTTATTTTGAATATCATGAACTGAAAATTATATTATATCCTACTCATAGTTCCTTACATGAATTCCATAATTTTACCTTCCTACCCTTAGACACATAGTCATATGATCTTTATTTCAATGTCCTCAATATTAATTGGCATATTTTTTATTACGTGGTAGAGAAATTAGATTAAATGCCTACCTATGGTTAGGAAAATGTAATTGGGGTATGAGAAAAATTTCATTAAATTTTTACCTTCAGTGATGAGTGGAAAAGATAAATGGTGACGTAAATCATAAATGGCCTTGGTGTTGATGAAATGTTGAAAAATGTGTGTGAAAAGGGGAAAGGTCATGAATTGAACATTATAAATAAAGAATGATTTTTGTATTCTATATTTTTTATGCATTGTGCATTTACAATATTAAGTTATAAATTGTTTCTTTGAGTATCATAACTTGAAAATTCCCATGTTGATGTTTGGACCCTTGGTGATTTGATGTTGTGGTCTTGCTCAAGGATGAGAATAGGATTGAGTGTGGGGTTATTTGATAACTCTATTTTTTAAACATATTTTTATAGGTTTCTACATATGAAAATATTGTATATTAATTATTGTGATAAAATTTATGTTCCTAATATTAATGTGTTGTAAATTTTAATACAAGATTGACTTTTGCAGAAAAATATGGAAAATATAAAAAATGTGGAATAAAGAGACACATTTCATCACTTATCATCACTCGTGGTTCGATAGCAGATATAGAAGTTGATGAAAGCTAGAAATTTTGGAGTACAACTGATACACGATGTGTAACAAGTATACAAAACATGAAGTTCATGACATTCTACATACCATGTATGATATGTAGTGACGATGGAACATGTTGTGAACTAGACATACACGTCGTTTAACTCCCATACATGACTTGACCAGAGTAAATCTAGAATGCGATGTTTTTTATGGATTCAATGCAGTGGAGGAAAACTCATATTTGAATTATATGATATTTATTCCAGGTACATGTTGTGATGATGATGATATGCTTAATATTAAATGCGGTGTGGGCCACAGGTTTTGGTAGAAAGAGCCTATAAAATGTAACCCTGACCGCCATTCCAAGGCATTCTGAAATACTCTGGTCTTGAGGGAGCATGTGTGACAACCGAGAGGCCTCTATAGGGATCTATCTTTCAATAAAAATATTTTTATTTTTGTATTATTTTTCTATTACTTTATTTGATGTAATCGATCGAATGCATTCTATTTTAATTCCAATTTCTATCTTCATTAATTCCAATTCACCTTCACTCATTTCTAATCTATCGACTATGGGTATTGGATCATTCATCATCAGCATCCACTTGATGATGATTGGATAAACCACAAAGGGGATACCAGGATTTGTTAAAGGGGGTGTGTACCTTCATTTCTTGATTTACCTTTTCTCTTAAAGATGAATAAATTCAATAGTAACATGTTGTTCATATAAATATACTTTATTATTCATTGAATCCATGGACATATGATTTTAATAATGAAAGAACCCCATCATGATCACGATGATTTATTCAGGACCACTGAATGGAATTGTTCTTCTGTATAAGTCAATTTGAACAAAATGCACTTTCTCTACTTTGGATCATCTGAAAATGAAGAATTGAGATTCTAGGGTAGTTTGATAGGTAATGAAATTTTCTTATATCGATAAAACTTTTTTGTTGTGCAGCTATTTAATATAATTAGTTTGAGAGTACTGTAGAAATAATTTATTTAACATATCCACCACTAGAAACTGATTCTCCCCTATTTTACTTCTCCTTTGAAATTCATTTATTTTAATTGAACAGTTAGATAAATAAAATCAAACTGAAACTTGACTGACCAAACCATTCATTAATAGTTGTCATCACTACATACACACTCTCTATGGGTATGATCCCACACTTCTTCTGTACGAAACCCTTGTAGATAGTATGGTTCAAGACATTAAAATGGTTTAGTAAAGCAGATGTATGGTGTCATACCTACATAGAGAAAGTAATGAAGGGATGAAAACTCTAAAATAAAGGTTGGGTCGGTCCAGTTTCAGTTTGATTTTATTGAATTAATTGTGCAATTAAAATAATGAAATTTCAAAATAGAAACATAAGATAGGGGAATCAGTTTCTATGGATGCAATCTGAACTATATTCACTTTAGCTATTTTGGTTCATCTAGCCTCGATGAATTGAGATTACAGGTTAGTTTGATGGGGAATTTATTTTTCTTATATCAATAAAACTGTTTGGTTACCGAGCTAGTTGATATAACTAATTTTCAAGTAAAGGGTAGTTTATTTTTTTAGCACAACCACCATGAGAAACTGACTCCCCTCTCTTCTGATTCTCTTTTGAAATTCATTTATTTTAATTGCACAATTAGTTTAACAATATCAAAATGATATTGGATCATCCCAACCATTAGTGATGTGTAATCGTCACTACATTCCAGACAATCTATGGGTACGACCACACATTTCTTCTATACTAAACCTTTTTAGATAGTATGGTTAAGAAAATTATAAATTTATAATTTGACCCAGTCATGTAGGAATTAATGACACCTTCCATATGTATCAATATAATACGAGAAACTAAGGAAATAATCACAATATTTGTTCAAATTGAATGTAACACAACTACAAAAAAATGACATGTTTCTTCACCATAATGAAACACAGAAAATGATTAAAGGTTTTATGTTATTATAATGGTTGTTCATTATGATCGTGAAATATACAAGATGATAAGGCTCAAAAAAATAATGAAAACATTATTTAATCATTGTAAAATTAGCTACGCAACCTCACATTCTTTGATAATTGAATGAATTTGGGTCCCAAAAACTATGTAACACTAAATTAAAACCAATATTAGATTTTACAAGGTTTATCTCTTTTTCATGTGTGCCTATAAAAACCCATTTCACCTTCCTTGATGTGTGGGTTTCTTATTATATAGATTGATGAATTTTTATGTAATAATTTGATATTAATTACATTATCTATCTCCATGTTGTTGGGATTAAACACATATATTGAGTATGGAGATATTATTTTATGGAGATATTTTACTAAACTTTAAAATAAGTGTTTCTCTCCACAATAATATAGAGTTATTCAAAATATTAATAGTTGGAATATGAAATATTGACCAAATAAATTTGAGATATGGACTTGGTGTCTATTTAAGAGAATGTGGTATCATATTTTAGTATGGAATTAATGATTCAATCAACATAAACTCATGGATATTTACTTAGAAATATTATCAATATTTATGCCATAAACTATTCGATGGGGGATACCCCATAAGTGGAAGAATGTGTTCTGCGTTGACATTGAATATGAGTGAAGCAGTAGCAATGCAATTGATGATCTGGACCATTTATTGAAAACCATCTTGGTAGCATTTATCAGGTGGCATGTTACGATTAATAATTAGTTCTACATCCTGGTTGGGAGATCATGAAAGTGTAAAGTCCATTGATTGATTCATGTATGTTCGAGGATGAAACATGTTTGGATGATGATCCTTTAGTTGTTGAAATTTCATTGAAGAATGTATGAGATATTGTGTTTGATGTATCTACAATAAATTTTTATCAGGATTATTTTCTAAGAGAACATGGTGGAATGATAGGGTTTTTTCACACATGTTTTTTTCTACATTATTAATGAAATTATTGTTTGTGAATTTATTTGAATTTTGATCTGTCAATTTTTTTTATTTTTTTGAGGTTCCTTAGGGTTTTTTATTTCTCTAAATTTGATGGTTTCATCACATTAAATGATATTTTTTCTGATTTATTATTCTAATATACACCACTTATTTACATTATCAGGTTCCTCATAAATATTTTTTCGATAAATTTTATGCATAGAAACAAGATTCTCTACAACATATGTCACCAAATATTTCTATCCCATAATATATGTGTTTATAGTGAGGCCTACAACAAAATCCTGAAGGAATAAATTTAACGTGGCATAAATTTATAAAAATTCCCATAAGATATTCAAATATATGTATCGTTGTGTTTTCCTCAAATATTTACATACAAAATAATGGTAAATTTTTTGAAAAATCTTAATATAAAATAGATAAAATAATAAAATTCCTATTATCTACAAAAATAATTGTAATAAGAACCTTTCTATATGCTTTGTTTCCCATATAACTCTTGAAAAATTTTGGTCAGTGTCCATATTTATTATATTAATTTCAAAAATTACCATTCACTAGATAAGAGTAATAAATGAGAACAAAACATCTTTTTAGGGCAATAAATACATTGAAATGGGAATCCATGATTGATATAAAAGATCCCATTAATCCGACAAATATTTTTGCTAGTAAAAAAGATGATGATGTTAGTTAATGAATGAACTTGTATAAAAGATCATGTTAATTTCACTTTGAAAAAAGATAAAAAATTAATAAATGAACTCATCCTTATTAAGAGTTAATAAATAGTATACAAATATTTGAGATAAATGTAGATGAAATTTGAAATCAGTACATGTTAAAAAAAGGTGACTCGCTCTTCTAATTATCCCTATCCGAACATAAAACAATACTAAAAAATCACTAAGATAGTAATAAACATTAAAATTTATTGATTATTAGAAATATTGAAAGTGAAAACGAAGCTAGGAAATCCATTTGTTCTGTATATTTAAATTTACGTAAAAAATCATCAATTTCAACATAAGAATTACAAAACATAAATAAAATATAAATAGAATAAAAATATTCATGGAAATAGATTAAAGACCCAATTACAAGGAAATTGTTTCATCCTCAAGCCATTTTATTCCTAGTATAATAAATATTACTACTCAATGAGATATACTAAAAAACAATCTATTCTGATACAGATTAACCCTATTCTTTTAGAACATTTATATAATACCCAGTGTTATTGTTGTAGAAGATTACAATGTTCTGTCTGGGATAAAATGTGACCTTATAGGGGTCATGGAAGGATCAATCTTATTTTTATTAGTAGTATTGTTTATAATTTCATCGAAAATATTATAGAGATTATGGAAGTAGGAGAAAAAAACACTTAATGTATTCAGAGTTCTTTAAAACCTATAAATATTTCAAAAGGTGAAACTAAATGTATAGTCAGGGAGATGGATATGATCGTGATTATATTTCATCTAATATGGTTATAAATTGATTTTATTGGAGACATTGGTACTGTGGATGGTCTAAAATGGGAGGGTACTGATCATGTGGGAAGCCAAAGTGGATCAATGTGGAGAGATAGTTGTAGAGTGGTTTTCTTCTAGAACATAAAAGTTTGTGTGATGTGTGTGAAGGGAGAAATATTTAATGAATTTAAAGAATGGTTGATTGGGTTGACCGTGATATGAATCAAGGGGAGGCTAATATCTAATATTTGGTTGGTATATTTCATAGTCATGAGAAGATATAGGATAAACCCCCAGTGGAATAAAATAGTGGGATAATGGTCCCATCACAAACAATCATGTTATTTGTTATTTATTTTATATTTTTATATTACAATTTAATTAACAATAGTTTAATGTTTTACAATAATTTAAAATATTTGGAATATTCAAATAAAAAAAAATTTGATATGTGCATATGTTTTTATCAAAAGTGATGTATTGTATTTAAATCATTATAATTTAATTATAAATTCAAAATGAATATGTATTATTTCATTGAATATTTTTTTTATTTTTTCAATTAAAATATATTTCTTATTTTTCAATTTCCAATATTCTCATTTTTCCTTGGTAAATCATAGTGAAATTTATTTTGGATAAATTTTTTTTAATAGAATATTGATTATCATTATCATGCATGACTACGATGAAAAAATCATAATCTTGTATGATTTTTGTGGTAGTTCACCATGAATTATTTTAATATTTTTATTTATACTAATTTTTTTAATTTCACATTCATGTGTCACATCAACATATTTTTCTCCTAGTTTAAATATTCATTTCCCTTTTCAAATCTCTAGATTCATAGTCCTTCATGTTGCCTCCATATATCCTTTTTTAGTATACTGATTGCTTGTTCATCAACTATTCCCATTATCAACAGTAGCTCTCCACTTCCCAATATTCTACCCCTCATACCATGTTGTTTTCCCCAAAATATTAAATCTATATTCCCCATCTCAAAATTCATTCCCATTCACATAAAACCTATAGTATCCATCAATAACATTGATTTATTATCTAGAGGATTCTCACATCGCCCTCTTATTTCCTCACTTCACACTTTGAAGTTTTACATTGTGAAATTTCTATTTCTTCCAACAGTACATCTATATCAATTTTCATGGATTTGGTTAATTAATTATGATTTTCACGATTCTGATAAGCATTGATAAATAAATTTTGATATCCTTTTCAGGGTGTCCATCCATAAGTGGATATTTCTTCCAATATCAACACATGTGATTTGACTACAAACTCCACTATCTTAATTCTCATTTGGAACTACATGATAAACATTTATTCTACTCGGAAATTTACAATATCATGATGTTTTGATTGAATCACCTAAATCATGGTTAATGGTATGATTGCATTATATTTTCATGGATATTAGAACCCCTTATTTTTTATTCATTAAGTGTATTTTACTATCCACACAATATTTACATGATGGATGCCCTGTGAAATTTATTTTTGGTATTAAATTTCATTATTGGTGACACCTTCATCACTCCTTATAAAACCTGAAAATTATTTTTCATGTATATTGAAAACGGTTTTATGTTCATAGTATAATGAATTTTTGATCTTCTAGGAATGAAAATTTTACAATGGTTGATCTTTTTGAATACCTCAATCTTTATTCAATTAATTTAAATAGATATGTAATTTGTAGGCTCTTTGTAAATTCTTTTTTACTTTTTGACTACTAACAATAAATCATATTGTATTAAAAAACATTACATGAATATACCTATTTTATAACATTTATTTCATTTATATAGATAATTTTAATTTAGTATATGAACATTTTATATTTTTTATATGAATATTGACTATCTGTTCATACATGATCATAATTTTTCTCATAAATTTTTAAACATTTAATTTTTATCTTTATCAAATTTTAAACCAATATACCATTTATTTTATTTATGAAATAAATAAATAAATTTAATTATGATTATTAATTTATAATCAATTTTATATGCAACTTTATTTATTCTACTACATTATATGTTAATAATTTTTAATATCATGATCGTGTTAGACCCATATTCATACTATACTGTTATTTATGGTCTTTATTTTAGAGAATAATTTATTAATCATCAAGACTTGAATAAAAATAGTAACAATGTCATATTCATTTCAAAATGCATTGATAAAATAAAATAATTCCATAAATCTCTTGAAAAAATTGGTATTATGGGGATATTTTATTATTAAAAACAATACATATATGAATTCCAACTTTTGATTTCAAACATTATTTTCTTGGATCATGAATATGATAAAATTTAAAGATATAAAAAATTTGGGGATAAATTTAGAATTACATATTTTCTAACTAGAATAAAAAAGCTACAGTCCTCTACTACATTCACCATTTTTATTATAAATTCATTAAAATTTCAACAATGCTACATTTATGAAAACTAAATGAAATATCTTATCTATAATATAACCTCTAATTTATTTTCGAAAAAAATGTAACTATATAATAATCTAAATATTAAAAAGGTAGTTTATAATCAAACATTAAATTATGTAATATACATACAATAAAAATAATTCAAGTTATACAAGATATATAATATGAAAAATTCTAAAACTAAATCACTAATATAATATACTCATTTACATGTTGTGTATAACACATGTACTCCTACATGTTAAAAAATAGTTTTGAGAATGTAATAATCATGTGAATTAAACTGAATATGCATCTTATGAATAAATAAAATGCATCATACAACTATATTTAAAATAATTATACCATGAATGTGATAATTTTTCATTGAAATTCAATATATATATTTTTCTTATTACCAATTCTTAATTAGAATATATATATTTTGGATAATCTCTTGATATCTATATATATAATTATAATAAATGGATTAATTCCCATTACACAAGTTTCCCCCACCATGATTCATTTCATGGTGTAATTTTTCATTCTTAATCTCTGTTCACAGAACTCATCATTCTAGACACAGCCTCCCCACCCCCATCTCAACATCACAAGATTATTTCTATTATCAAATCCTTTGGTTCTATTATGTTCACATTAAATATTATACATTTATAATTTCTGATGGTAAACAATATCCTCATAACCTAAAACATAATATTTTTCCCCTCAATTATTGGATTTTGATATCAATTCGTTATTATAGTAATTAGAATGTTCAATTTTTGAAATTATTTATTAACTCAAGTTTTATTTGACATGTATTGGTTTTTTTGGATTCTTTTTCCCTAATTAGTTAATGTGCTTGTGAATCATAACATTTCCATGAAATAATTTTATTATAACTTATTCAATTTTTATATATGATAATTTAGTTTTATGTTTTATGTTATAATTTTTTTAAATTATAGAAAAATCGTAAAATAGTATTTTATAAATATTATTATTATAGAAGATTTATTTAAATTTTAATGTATTTAATTTTTATATAAATTTTAAGAACTACATTAAAAATTACTAGCAACGTACATATTATATAAAATTACTTGTTTTAGAACATATTTTAAATTTTCCTTATGGTAGGATTTTATGTTTTATTTCTTATTACTCATATGTTCATTATAATTTAAAAAGTATCATTTTTAAATATCACAAATTCCCTTTCTCAGGATACATATTTTCATATTTCAAAATTTTATCTTGGAATGAGTGAGTTTCCCATAGTGTATATAATGTATTAAAAGTCTCGTATTCTATGTAAATATGATGTATGGATAATATATATGAAAATGTTATATATCCTTTATCTAGTTTAAATTTTTTCTATATTTTTATAAATCTTATTCATATTATTCATATTATTCATATTGTACCAAAATTTATACATTTTATACATTTTTATAATATTATTTACCTATATAATAATTCCTTTTATTCATGTACAGTGAGATGTTTTATAATATATATATATATATGTGACATTGTCTTAAAAATTTAAGATTCAGATTAAAATTATCTTCCATTTTTATAATTTAAAAATACATTATCTTCTTATATGGTTGAATATTTTTATTTTCATTTCACTCTTTACTAGATCATTCCAAATATGTAACACAAGAATTTTATTTCCCTTGAATCTTCTAAGGAAACATGATTTCCCTTAATATAAATGATGTTTCCAAATATATATTTTAGTAATACAGGTTTTTAACTGAATATTATTGATATATTTTAGATGAATATAATATTTTACATATAATTATGGAAAATATTGTCATTATCTTGTATAACAACTTCATCAAGTTCATTGATTTCATATAATAAATATTTTCATATTGTTTTTATGGATACAATGTCATCTGCTAATATGGATTAGAAATATCATGTCAACTCCCATTATCAAGTGTATCGTTAAATGGTATATTTTTTACACTAAATCATTTGGGGTGCTTTAAATTATTATTAAATACATGAAAAATCGCATTAAATTAATTAATTAAAAAATTAATCTTTAAATAATTATCGTGACTTGGAATAGATTTTATGAAATAAACTGAGGGACTAAAACAAAAAAATTAATATGATCTTATAAAATATTACATCAAATTGAATGTATATAATTGTTTC
Organism: Viscum album; assembly: GCA_963277665.1. Lineage (NCBI taxonomy): Eukaryota > Viridiplantae > Streptophyta > Magnoliopsida > Santalales > Viscaceae > Viscum > Viscum album. The sequence goes on along the minus strand of OY728121.1, from coordinate 1,066,502,197 downwards.
CACTATAGTTTATATGTAAATAATTAGAATATTAAGAATTATTCAGATTCAATATTCATTTCATTTTTTTCCAAAATACCGTATTGTCAATGTTATTCCAAACATAATTGATATCTCACCAATGATCCATGATACATTCCAATGCAATTTAACATTAAAAAATAATCCAAGTACATAATATATGAATGGTTACCTACCCCCCCAGAATTTTTATTATTGTTTCCATCCCTTAGTGGCTAATATTAATTTATACATTGAATATATTACATGAATTTTATGAGTTAGAAATATTATTTGGAAAATAAATTCTACTAATTAAATATGTATATATTCCCAATATTTTTTTAGAAAAATCATATATCATCCATTGAAATATATAGTAATTAAACATGTCTATTCAAGTAAATTTTCCAGTTTATCAAATCTGTATACCTCTATATCTGCTATTCATCCTTCTACTAAGAATATAAAATTACGAACACATGTGATGTCAAGTGGTTGCATTCAGTTCTCACTAGTCCCATAAGATATTGTTTTAAAAACATTACTTATAATATTTCACTTATAACTTAACGTATTTTATATTTGTTTCAATATTTTGATTACTTTAATATTTTCTTAAAAAAAATAAAAATATTATACAGTTAAATTTATTCCATCATTACACATTTTTATAATTCCATTATTGTCATTTCATAACATCTATTATGTTATGTGAATATGTTATCACATCAATATTTTCACTATAAAAACTATTTCCTTATGTTTTCATACAAATATAAAGAAATCCCCAAAATAATTTACATGTGATATTAGATGTATAACGTATAAGAAATAATCATTGTTATATATGAAAATAAATGTTTCATGTTTTCTTCCAAATTTATTCTTTCTTCCACAATCTTATCCCATTTCATATACTATCTATAATTATGTTAAACTATATGATTTCTCCATACACGGGTCACCATCTCATTAAATTTGTCCATCCAGTCTCCCCTCTCATTCATTTCAATCACTGAGATACTCTATGAACAGTAGACTCCACCATATCCTACAATCTCACACGCCATTGTTCTATACTAATGCTTCTGTGAACCCTACCCTCTCATGTTATCCGCCTTGACTAATTTTATCTATAAACTATAAAGTTATAAGTTTATTGATAAATTGTATCCACATAATTATTTCACTTCACATTTTTTCGCTCTCTTTATTTTTAAAAATTATGAACTTGTGATCTAAATTCAACCACTACAGGGGAATACCAGATGATTTTTCGAATTTCCTATACTTTATTATTTCAATCATATTCAAATACATTGAATTGTAATGTTAATTGGTTGTATTATTTAATTGGGATTAGAAAAAAAAATATTATCCATGATAATTTCAATTTTATGGATTCTTCATTCATTCTTAAAAATCAAAAATACAAATTCCACATTAAATATTTTAATCTTAATGGAAAATATAATTTTATTCAATGCGATATAATTTCATCATGCATCCAAATCGAGATTATCATACATTATATAATTTTAATAATCTATTATCTATTCATTTAGGGAAGTTATGTTATGTTACAATAAATGAAATATGAAACATGATGATTTTTTACCATTTCATAGTATATATTTTACCACTATATCAAAAAAAAACCTATTAACAATTTAGATGTCAAAAAATATAATTCACCATTCATTTATAATGTAATAATTCATCAAATTATCCATTAGTAACACATTTAATGATTATACTTTTTATGTTGTTTTGTTTTGATGTGATTGATGTTTTCATTTCAACATGTTATCCATAATTATTATTTCTTGGTAAGAGTTGACATGTTCAGGTGATGAAACAAACCACTGAAAAAAAATCCAACCTCAATTTCGTCTTGATTTCATGATTCCATGAAACATTTTTATCTCCTGTAGAAGGAAAAATATAAATAATATATTAATAAAAGATTAATTTTGTACCAAATATCTATATAAGTTTGTATATATACTTTTAATATCATGAATAGATGTTGGTGTGAAATTTTAAATTTTAAATTTTCAAAAATAATCCCAATATAAAGGTGAGCTCATGTACTCTTTGGATCATTATCATAGTAAAAATCTAATGCCTTAAATCTATACTATTGATCAGTGATTCATCATTATCATAATAATTTTAACATTCCCAAGAGTACAGAATAAGTGACCATCATTGACCTTAGATTTTGATGAAAATTGCCCAATGATATTATTCATACTGGGAAAAGGCTAAATATTCTTTGTTTCTACACCTCCTGCAAAAAAACTAATATTTATGTTTTTTGAAAATAGTTATAAAAAAAATCATACTATATTATGTTACAATACGATAAAGATGCAGGTGAACCATGTTCCCTATGTTCAATCCAAATATGAGATCGGTTATCTTACATATGCTTGTTCTTATATTAAAATGATTGTTTTATTTGGATTCATTGTAAATATTTCCATTTATCCATTATATAGAGGTTAAACTAATTTCACTACATGGTTCTTATATAAATTAATTTCATAGTTTCATAAGAAACCTGTGGAGCATGATGACTTTCTATTGGGTGCCCCTACCATCGTAAATTCAAACTCTAGATCTTGATCTCAGGCCTTATGGCCACTTTTCCTTCCCCCATAACTCCTCAATCGTGAGGTTATGGTATCAATCCATGTCAATAGACACATAATGTCCTAAAAATGGTAAATGAAATATCAAAACCACTTTTTCCAACGATTTATCAAGCTATATAATTTCATTATTTAAATTCTCAACATGTATTTTATATGTACATTGATCTTACTCTAACAATCCATTTAGTAATTGGAATTTTTGTTTTTCTATTTTATCTTTTTTCACGATTTTTTTATGCTTATATAATCTAAAGTGTAAAACCCTTGGTTTATGGTATGTAACCCTTTATTGATAATTTTAATGGTTATAAAGATAAGGGTGATGAATGGGTGAGTCAGGAAAATATTGAATTAAGTTTTGAGGCAATGGGGAAGTCGCACGAGCGACGCATGGTTTTTCTAAACTGTGCGGCCAAACCATGCATAGTAGGTCTTTGAGGAAGTAGCTTCCACACGAGTGGCGCACGGTTTATCTAATCGTGTGGCCAAACCGTGCGAGAAGGGTGGTCGAGGCAATAGATAACACATAGTTAGCGCACGATTTGTCAAACCGTGAGAACTAACCGTGCAACCACTTAAACGAGATCCTATAACGTTTGATCTCACGCGTTTTTGCCTCTAAATGGCTTGTGTAATCTACTAAGCGGCCGTAAGTCTATATTTTGCTTCTCCTTAGGTCAGAGAAGTTTCTCACATCATTTCGTAGGAGATCTTATGGCTTCTATTGGTGAATCGAAGCCAGATTCTTGAGGTATGTGATCGTTCTTCTTAGTTCTTGATCGGTTTCTCTGATCTACTTAGATCTAATTTTCCTCTTCTATATGTTTCATAGATCTATGCCCGTTATTCGTAGATCTATGTCTGTGAATGGAAATTATGATGATATTTGTTCATGATCTTGCTAGGAAGAGAGATCTAAGGCGGGTTCTAGGAGAATCGACCTGAGTTTCTTGAGCGTTCTTCGACCATTGTGGTTTTCGTCAAAACCTTTGAAGTAGGTGGATTCACACTCAAATCCTCTTGTTAGAATTGGTTGGCATAGTTTCAAATTGGTAATTTTAATGCAATTAATTTATAAAATAATGTAATAAATATTATTTAGTGATGATTTATGGTTTTGATGAAATTGTTAAATCTTAGTGAATTGTTGTGCAAAGTGGTTTGGCTACATTAATTTAAAATGTTTCTTTAAATTTATAAATTTGCTAAAATTGAAAATGGTTTGATGATAAATGGGTTTTCAATGGAAATGGTGTTTTATTGGAGTGGTTTGAGATTTAAATGACTTTGATGGATTTGATTTTCAATAAAAAAGGAGTTTTATTGAAATGGTTTGAATTGGTTGAACCCACATGGTTTTGATGGAAATGTTTTTCAATATAAGGTGTTCTATTGGAAGGGTGTTTTTGGAATTATTTTTGGGAATATGTGGTGTGCGTTGATATTGCTTGTACGAGGCTTGGTTGAAATAGGACCTTGTGCTCGGTGCGAAACGTTTAATGGACCACGGTAACTACATGTATGAGACTTGGTTGAAGTAGGACCTCGTGCTCAGTACCAAACATTTAATGGCAGATGGTAACTACTTTTACGAGGCATGGTTGAAATATGACATTGTGCTCTGTGCCAAAGGTGTAATGGAACACGGGAAACAATTACCTTTTGGCGACATGGTATATCTTCGAGAGACCCCACATGAGTATGGAACTGTCATAATGAAGCATTCATGGTTGATTTCATGGGTTCTTGAAATGGTTGGGTATGCCCAAAAAGGGATGTTTGTGAAATGGTTCTAAAGTTTGTTTGGTATTTTTTTAGAAAAATAACTTGTTGTAAAACTGGATTCAATTGCTCTTGTTATTCCTTTGGTTATGAATGGTTTTGAAATCTTGTTTATATTTTGTTATAAACTTCTTTCGAGAAAATGTTTTATATAAAATATTTTTATATAAAAGTGGATAACTCTTCTATACTAGTGGCGTAAGTAGGGAATTCATTGGGAAAAACTTCTGAGTTTTATACTCAGCCCTGCTTCAGCACTTTGGTGATTTTGCAGATGTTGTTTTTTGGGACACGAGTAAAGGTATTGCATCATATTTCTTGTGGCTCATGGTGATGCTTGGGATATGTTATGGAGCTTGGAGCTTGTGGATCACAGTGTCATGATGTATTTTTAGAGTCTTGACTTGTTCATCCGCTGTGTACTTTGATTCTTAGTTTGGTCTTCTACTGTTGTGTACTTTGATGTAGTTTGATATAAATGAAGTGTTTATTAGTTTTCATTTTTTGATGCATCATATAGTGAATGTTTTGTTATGATTGGTTGGTTTATTGGTTATTTCCTAAAGGGTAAATCATCCCCCCAACTTGTATTTGAAACCCTTCGTCATTTATTGCCAGCCTTTGGCATCTTGTAATTGTCACTTATGGCCAAGTATCCCTAACCACCTCTTCAAGCCAGTGATGTAGGGTCAGGATGTTTCAAATGGTATCAGCTGTTTTAGTCCTTTCCTAATAGGTGGTCATCGATGTTCTTGGTCTTGGAGTTGAAATTAATTCTTGTCAATTCCTTACATTAAATCTTAGACAGGAGTAGGATTGTCGGAACATGAAATGTATAACATAAAAAGATGTAGCTAAACCATTTAGGATGAACTTCAAGTTTCCATGGTGATGGGAACATATGTTTTTGGAGACACTTCTAGAATCATGGAAATCTCATTGTCAAGGTTTTAGCCAATGAGATGAGCATGAAATGCATTGTAGAGGAATTAATTACCACCATGATTTCATTTCTCATTTTGAGGAATGAGTAAGGATTTTTTGCAAGGTGTGAATTTTTGAAAAATGATGAAATTGTTTTCAAGTGAAAGTCTTTGAAAATGGGGTATTTGGAGAATTTTGAAAATGGGTTGATTTTCAAAACGTATGTTGAATGTTTTCAAAAATGGTTGATCATGGGAAAAATGTTGTTTTGAAAACAATGTTGTGATATATGATGTGATTGTATATGAAATGCTATGCCATCAATTTTTAGAGAGTGAGATTGATGGACGTTGTTGTTGGTTTAGAAAATGGAACCCTGTAGGCGTCGTCGAAAAAACCCGAAAGGGCTGTGGAAAATGTGGTTGCACCTAAACCACGGGTGAACCAAGAGCTTGTTCAATGTATTATTCAATCATTTCAAGTTGTGGGTATGGGGAAATGGAGGAATTAACCAAGTCATGTGGATCATACCATCCATTTCATGAAGCAGAATCCACCTAATTTTGGGTGTGATGCTGAACCTGAGAAGGCAGAGGTGTGGCTGAGTAGGATGAATCGTATCTTCGATTTCATCAACTCACTAATAGAGCTAAAGGTCAAACTGGCGATGTATATGCTTGAGGATCTTGCAGTTCAGTGGTGGGACTTATCGATGGAGGATAAATTGGATGAAGGCTATACATGGTAGGAATTTGAGGAATTGTTAAACAAACAATTCTATCCTCACACGTTCAAGATCCAGAAAATGACAGACTTCTTCAGCCTGAAACAAGAGAGTCCCTCTGTCACAAAGTATGCGGCTATGTTCATGAACATAGTATGCTTTGCACCAGAGGTTGCGACAAGTGTGTATTTTAAACCAAGCATCTTCGAATCATGGTTGAGGCAAGAGATTCAAGTGAAGATTACGGTGCTCTGTATTAAGGATTATACAGAGATGGTGAACAGAACAACTGTTGTTGAACGTCATATATCGGGATCGATAGGAGGATGAATAATGATACCTACAGGAAATGGTGGGAATTCCACTACTGGGAACAAGCGTAAAATGGACACCTATTTCCATGGTGCAATTGGAAATCAGAACCAGACAGTTGGATCAGTGAACCTTCCTCCATGACCCCAGAGAAAAGCATGTTTCTTTCAATGTGGTTCGACTGACCACATAAAATGAGAGTGTACGGTGAATCCAATAGAATGTCATAATTGCAATAAGATGAGACATCTTCAGCGCTATAGTCACAGTGCTCCTAAGTCGGGTGCTCGAGACACTTCTCAGGTGTCGGAAGCATGGTATGCTTCGATAGGAAGAGGAAAAAAGAGTCAGTATCGTCAGCATAACAGAGAAAGAAATGGTAATTCTTGAAATACCACGAATCCTCAACCAGGGAAATCCTAGCAAGGAAACAAGGATAATAGTGTAGCGATGAAGAAATTGTATAGAGCTGAGCAGATGATGGTCGATGATCAAGCCAAACCATATATGGTGAGTGGTACGATTCTTTTAAATTCTACCTTTGCGATAGTTCTATTTGATACTAGTGCATCACATTCTTTCTTTGCTTCTCGTGTTATTGAATTGCTATGTTTAAAACTGGAAACGATGCCTTCTGTTTTGAAACTAAAAAATCTTCTTTGTGAAATAGAACATAAAGCCTTTGCGTGTAGAGAATGTTCAATAATTGTTGATGGAGTTGAGTTAAAATGGGACTTCTCGATGTTGGACAAGGATGTATATGTTGTAATATTGGGTATTGATTGGTTGACAATTTTTAAGGCTCACATCGACTGTTATAGGAGAATGGTTAATTTCTTGACTGAGGATGGCATCAAACATCTCTTCAGAGGATAGAGGATGGTAAATAGAGGTGCAATGAGCTTATTAGTACCAATGATGGGAACGATCTCTTACCAATTTTTAGACTTGAATTTGGCATCAATGGAAGAGATTGAGGAAAATAGTTTTCCAGCTGTTGTGGATCAATTTCCAGAATTCTATCCCATGAACTTCTCAGAGTAACCACCTCTAAGGTAGGTGGATTTTACACTTGTTCTCCTTCCAGGGAGGAGTCCACTTTCCCTTCTGTCTTATAGGATGTTACCAATAGAGTTATGGGATTTGAAAGTGCATTTAGAGGAGCTGGAAAACAAGGGATTCATTCGGCTATGTACTTATCCATGGGAAGAACCAATGTTGTTCCTAAAGAAAAAAGATGAAACTATTCAACTGTGTGTTGATTATCGTAAGCATAACCAAGATACGATAAAGAATAGATATCCACTTCCATGCATTGAAGATCTATTAGATCAATTATGGGGAGCACATTGGTTCTCTTAATTTGACTTGCGGTCAGGATATCACTAATTGCATGTTCAGAAGGAGGATATTTCAAAGACATCTTTCATAAGTAGATATGGCCACTATGAATATGTATTCATGCCTTTCAGTCTAATAAATGAACCGGCAGTCTTCATTGATTTTATGAATTAGATATTTCAAAAATGTCTGGATTCTTTTGTTCTGGTGTTTGTGGATGATATCTTAGTGTATTCAAAGACAACGGATGAGCATGAGGTGCACATGGAAATAGTGTTACAAGTCATGAGAGATCATCATTTGTAAGAAAAATTATCAAAGTGTGTTTTTGGGATACAGGAATTACGTTTCCTTGTCCATGACATTTATGAGAATAGTGTTTCTCTTGATCCTGAAAAGATAGATGTCGTTATCTCGTTGCAGCCACCAAATAATATGTTTCAGATACAAAGTTTTCTTGATCTAGCTAGTTACTACCGATGATTTGTGCATGATTTATTGTGATTAGAATCACCAATGACAGCTCTGACAACAAAAATTGCTCTGTTAAAATAGACAGTTGAATGTCAGAACTCCTTCCAGGAATTGAAAGTTCACCTTACATCGTCACAAATATCGATCTTTCCAAAATAAATACAGGGATATGTGGTGTATTGTGACGCTTCAGGATCAGGGTAGGGTTGTGTTCTCATGGAGAGAGATCACGTGGTTGCTTATGGTTCAAGGTAGTTGGGAGTGCCTGAAAATAATAACCCAATATATGATTTGGAGTTAGCTGTAGTAGTCCATGCTTTGAAAACATGGAGACACTATCTCTTTGGTGAGAAATTTTAGTATGTTTATGGATCAAAAAATCATGAAACACATTTTCTCACAATGAGATTTGAATCTGAGGAAAGGACATGGATAAAATATCTCCAAATGTTTGAATTTGACTTGATGTACACACTGAGTAAATGAAATTTGGTGAAGGATGCATTGAGTAGAAAGTCATATGCTCAGTTGGCGAAAATATCCTCAGATGAATAGAAGTCGATGTCACTCTTAGCCGACATGCATGTAGATTGTGAAGAGTGAGGTTATGTTGTTGTTTTCTTTTCAGCTATTCTTGTTCTTGATTTAGTAAATATGATCGAAGAAGAACAAACATCTGATTCAGAATATCTGGTAATGAGTTCAACACTCATTGGTGGGGAGGCCATTGATGTCTGGAAACTGGATGTGGATTCAGGTTTCTGTTTTAGTGATCGGATGGTTGTACCTATGTTTTGTCATGAACAACTCCATCATGCTTACCTCCATTAAATATGGTTTGAACATCCAGGTACACATAATATGTATAAGGCGTTGAAGGTGCAGTTTTGGTGGAGCTGCATGAAATGAAAGGTTTCCGAGTTTGTCTCATAGTGCTTAACATGTCGGTAGGTTAAAGCAGAGCATCTGAGACCAGATGTTATGTTATATTCTTTACCAATCCTTGTGAAGAAATAGGATAAGATAGAAATGGATTTTGTTACAGGGATTCCAAGAACTGTATGGAAACACGATGCCATTTGTGTGATAGTGGATCGTCTAACCAAGTCGGCCGACTTCATCCGTATTCGTAAAACTCATACGTTGGAAGATCATTCAAAAATATATATCCAAGAAGTGGTAAAGAGGAAATTTGTACCAGTGTCTATAGTCTCATATAGAGATCTAAGGTTCACATCTCATTTCTGTAAATCATTACAAAAAGCCCTTGGAACTCAATTGACTATGAGCACAACATATCATCCTCAGATGGATGGGAAATCTGAGAGGATGATACAAATGTTAGAATAGATGTTGCAGGATTGTGTAATGGATTTTTTTGGCTCATGGGATGGGCATATAACCTTAGTGGAGTTCTCATACAATAATAACATTAAATCATCGATATGCATGGATCTGTTTGAAGCATTGTATGGGTGCCGTTGTCATTCTCCACTATGCTGGGTGGAAACTGGTGAAACTTCACTATTTGGGCCGAGTCTTGTCCAAGAAAGAATAGAGAAGATTCAGTAGATTAGAAAGAGGATGGAGATGGCTCAGAGTCTTCAGGAATATTATGCAGGTCACCGTCGAAGACCGTTGTCATTCGTTGTGGGTGATCATGTCTTCTTGAGGATCTCCACATGGTTTGGACATCATCATTTCGTAAAGCAGGGCATGTTATCTCCTAGAAACATTGGCCCTTTTGAGATAATATAATTGGTTGAATAGGTGGAATGTCATTTGGCATTACCACCACAGTTTAGTTCAATGAATGATGTGTTCCATGTTTCTTAGTTGAAAAAGTTTCAGCCTGATCCTGACCATGTGATTAGATGGGATCACGTTGAACTAGAGCCATAGGCTTTGTTGATACAGATTTTGGTACGGATTGTGGATATGAAAGATAAAGTCGTTTGGGGAAAAATAATCGGTCTAGTGTGGGTTTTACGGAAGCACAGTCAGATTCATGAGGAGACTTGGGAACGTGAAATGGAAATGAAAGAGCAGTGGCCAGAACTCATTCAGTTGGCTGAAGGTTATCTACTTTCTGAGGATGGAAAGTCCAATGGTGGGGAGAATGTACTACCCCCAGTTTCTGGTATGTAACCCTTTATTGATTATTTTAATGTTTATAATGTTAAGGGTGACTAATGGAAGAGCTGGGAGAACATTGAATGAAGTTTTGAGGGAAAGGTGAAGTCTCACGAGCGGCGCACAGTTTTTCTAAACCGTGATGCCAAACCGTGCGTAGTAGGTCTTGGAGGCAGTAGCTTCCACATGGGCGGCGTACTGTTTTTCTAACCATGCGGCCAAACTGTGTGAGAAGGGTGTCCAAGGAAGTAGCTAACACACTGTTAGAGAACGGTTTTTCAAACCGTGCAAACTAACCGAGCAGCCACTTAAATGAGATCCTATAAAGGTGGATCTCACTCATTTTTGCCTCAAAATGCCTCGTTTATTCTCCTAAGAAGACCTAACTCTGGATTTCCCTTCTTCATAGGTCATATAAGGTTATCCCATCATTACAGAGGCGATCCAAAGTCTTCTCTTGGAAAATCAATGTCAGATTATTGAGGTATGTGATCATTATTCTTTGTTCTTGATAGGTTTCTTAGATATTCTTAGATATAGTTCTCCTATTATCTCGTTTTCTTAGATCTATGCCCTTTATGGGTACATCTATGTGTGTGAATGAAAAAGATGATGAGATTTGTTCTTGGTCATCCTAGGAGAAGAGATCTAAGGCAGGTTCTAGGAGAATCGACTCAGGTTTCATGAGTGTTCTTCGACCGTTTTGGTTTTCATCAAAACCATTGAGGAAGGTGGCATCACCCTTGACTCCTCTCATTAAAATTTTTTGTATTAGTTTCAAATTTGTTATTTTAATAGAATTGATAGGGAATAGAATGGTATTAATCTTTTTTAGGTATGATTTATGGTTTTGATGAAATTTTGAAATCTTGGTGAATTGTTGTGCAAAGTGATTTGGATACTTGAATTTAAAATGTTGATTTTAATTTATAAATTATCTGAAATTGTAAATGGTTTGATGAGAAATGGGTTTTCAATATAAAGGGTGTCTTATTGGAATGGTTTGATATTGAAATGACTTTGATGGATTTAGTTTTCAATAAAAGGGAGTTTTACTGAAATGGTTTGAAATGGTTGAACTCAATTTTTTTGACAGAAATGGTATTCAATAAAAGGTTTTTTATGGAAAGGGTGGTTGTGGCATGATTTTTGGGAATATGTGGTGTGTGTTCATATTGAATTTGTGAGGTTTGGTTGAAATAAGTCCTTGTGCTTCATTCCAAATGTTTAATGGCACACAGTAACTACATGTAAAAGGCTTGGTTGAAATAGGACCTTCTGCTCCGTGCCAAATGATTAATGGCACACAGTTACTACTTGTATGAGTCTTGGTTGAAATATGAATTTGTGATCGGTACCAAAGGTGTAATGGCACATGAGAAACAATTACCTTGTGATGACTTGGTAGATCAAAGAGAGACCGCTCATGAGTATGGAACTTTCATAATGAAGCATGCAGGGATGATTTCACGGGTTTGTGAAATGGACGGGTATGCCAAAAAGGGATGTTTGTGAAATGGTACTAAATCTTGTTTGGTTGTTTTTCAAGAAAAACATGTTTCTGGAAAATTTGTTTCGATTTCTCTTGGAATGCCTTGGGTTATGAATTGTTTTGAAAACTTGTTTATATTTAGTTATAAACTTCTTTTGAGAAATTTTTTTATATAAACTGTTTTTATATAAATGTGGCAAACTCTCTTTTCCTAGTGGCGCGAGTAGGGAATTAATTAGTGAAAACCTAATGAGTTTTCTACTCACCCCGTCTTTGTCACTTTGGGTCTTTTACAGATGTTTTATTCTAGGACACAGTTAAAGGTAAAGCATCATATTTCTAGTGGCTCGTGGTGATTCTTGGGAGATGTTGTGGAGCTTAGAGCTTGTGGAGCATGAAGTTGTGGTGTCTTTTGAGAGTCTTGACTTGTTCAGCCTCTGTGTACTTTGATGCTCAGTTTGGTCTTCTACTGCTGTGTACTTTGATGTAGTTTAATATAAATGAAGTGTTTTTTAGCTTTCATTTTTTGATGCATCATATAGTGAATGTTTGGTTATGATTGGTTGGTTTATGGGTTATTTCCTAAATGGTAAATCGTCCACCTACTTGTATCTGAATCCCATCGGCATTTATTACCAGCCTTTGGAATCTTGGGGATGTCCCTTAAGGCCATGAAGCCCTCAATGCCTCCTCAAGCCAATGAGGTAGGGGCAGGGTGTTACATAAAGTAATTTTTCTTCTCCATGGGTTGATATAATATCATCTTGAGAAGTTTATACACTATCAAGGAGAGACTAAACAGTTCAATAGGATTCTACAGGGACTGATCTTTCCATTACATGTTTAAATAGAAGAAAACCAATTGTTACTCATAATTTGGTTCTTGAGATTTCAGTTTTTTCATGAATTACACTCCGTTTGTAGAAATGTTCAAATAAAAGAGATTAATTCTATAAAAAATGTTTAAATGTATACCTTATAAATAATTTAATTACATATATTTGTTAATTCATGATCTTTTAGATTCAAAGATATCCATGACCTAATGATTTTAAACTAGATTATTAATTATATATTTTAATAAAAGTAACCAATATATATCAACTATTATAGTAAAACTCAAATTTAACAATGTTCACCCAAATATATATGAAATTTAAAATATTTATTTTCAATTCAATTATCGTTGTTGAATATTGGTTTTGTAGTTTCAAATGATCAATTACTATTAGAGGATTTGTTAAAAAATATGTTTTCTATATCTCTTTTCAAAAAAAATAGATACATACATCTCATATGAATCTAAGCATATTAATTTATAGGAACAAAAAATATAGGTATTTGGAATCTTTTTAGTTAATTTAATATAATTTTAATATTTTTAAGTGAAAAATAAATCCCTATTTAATTTTTTTAAAACATCATTCAATAAATATTTTTTTCATTTATCACGTATAAAATTACATGAATAAGAAAATATATTATACTTTTCGTGAATATATAGTGATTTTTTTACTATAATATTTTCTTTATATATTTTGTGTCACATTTATTTTGATGTTGGCTGAATGAACATCAGTTATATCAACAATTACTTCATCTGGTATTCATATAGTGCTACAAATTATGTAAAAAAATATTAACATATTGTTATATTCAATTTACACGGATATTTTACTCATCTCAATTTTTAGATGATGGTGTTTTCATAGTATTCAAGGATGATCTCACTAGATAATCTATCACCAGTAATCCTACTACTTTTTCATGATTTCTTACCATCCTACTATGTCACCCCTTGTGTGTTATTTATAGAGGGAGTTGGGAGATTTTGTTGAAATATTATTGAAAAAAATGTATTGAATTCATTATGTGGTGTAAATTATCCATTGGTGAAATAAATATATTATGAATGGATGTTATTGTTTTCTATCTAAATGTAATGAAACTACGAATATTTCATTCTTGGTCTACTATAGTAGACAATTTATTAAATGTTTTGTAAATCAATAGATTAGAAGGTTAATAATATTTTATGTATACATCCCATGATTGTTCAACATTATTTTATGAGATATGTATAAAAAATTTGACACCTGAATGGATTGTATAAACTATCACTATTTAACTTATTTTTTAAAAAAATTAAATAGATATATATTTGATAGATATAACTACCTCAAAAAATGCTTATATTTATTTAAAATATAACTACTAAAGAAAAATAATATTTTATTTTTTATACTACCAATATCGTAATTATTTATCTATTTTTAATTTTAATCCATTGTCAAGAATTTATTATAATGAAAATGTCTACATAAATTACTTTCTAAATAGATAATTTTCACTGGTTTACCCAATGGTACAAAAACATTTTCTTTTATGTATTAACAGTTATTAAATTTGGAAAAAAGTTATGAATTTTGATTTATCATTTATATTATCTAATGAATTATAATAATTATAATTAATTGTGTATAGTTGTTTTATTTTCATTAATGAGTATATTAGCATTGAATTCTTATTTAATATTATATTTTTCTATATTTTTTATAAATAATGATTATTTTTTGATGTTTTAATTACTCTTTTGTATTGTGAAAATGTTATTTTTCCTATGCTAATTTCACTTCATTATAAATTAGTTACCCAATTAACATACACATACAATTTTTTATTACCATCTATATAGATTATTTTATTCCTTTTATTACATTATAATATTTTCTTCAAATGTAATCCTTTGAAAATTTCATACAGTACTCACTTCAAGAATACTAGTAAATTTTTTTTTCAGTAGTATTAAATGTTGATTTCTGTCTTATAAATAACTTTATTTAAGGTTTCTATGTTGTAAATGAGGATTATATTAATATGGAAAATGATTTCTTGATTCTTGGTTTTCTAGAAAGTAGAACCGATTTCTCCCAAAATATCATAGATTGATAACCAATTTAAGAAAACTCCACAGTTAAGGATAATAATAAACAAATGGAAATTATTTTTTCATAATTATTAAGGATCATATAATATAATTACTTTATATTTATCGTAACATTTATATTTAATTAATGTTGATATTAAAAACATGTGGATTATAGTGAACATGAGTGTTCTGTAGGAATAATTAAATAAGTTCCAAAGATATTAGGTAACTAGACCGCAAGAAAATCATCAAGGATTGGACAAATATTCTCATTTTAATGAAGCAAAACCATTTCATCTTATCCATCTATTTTCAAAAGATTCTATACATTATATAATATTGGTTGATTTTTTGGATATACATTACCTGATAATAAAAATACACATTACAATTCTAAATGTTATATTAAATTCATAAAAATTAAGATTTTATAGATGAAAATAAAAAATGAACATGATATTGACACAATAGATATCAAATTTTACCATATTATTGAATTATTTCCCATTTTACGGTTGTGATTGGTTTTCAAAAATGTTCCATGTTCATGGTGCTCATATTTTTTGTGTTAGCTATTTTCATTGTAGTGATGAAGTGGATTTGAAGAAATGATAAAAGGACACATATATGAATTAGTTTACTCTCCCAAAATTAATCAAAATTAGATTTTTTTCAATTTCATGCTTATATATTTTATTAGAAATAATGTATAATTTAGCATGTTATATTATATTCCATTAACATAATTTTTCAATATTAAGTATTCAATACCATAAGGTCATAATTTAATGTATAGAATTTTTTATGACCTTTTTAGGAATATTTTATTAAATAAATCATAATTTTCAACATTCTAATGTCAATTGGAAATGATGATTTTATGTTGTGTAAAAAAATGATACAAATATATTATATGAAAATAAAAAAAAATTAGATGTTTACTATCATGAGAATTTATAGTTTCATACACCCATGGTTTCCATTCAATAAATTCAATCATTTTACCATTTTATCTGAATATATAATTACCAACTACAATGAATCATTCATACATTCTCTATATACTTTTAAAATATTCATACAATGTATACTATATTTGTACAAGTATGCGCACTCTAAATACAATATCCAAATAATATGTATATAGTAAGCATACAGTGTTGGAAATTACATTCATGTAAATACATACACTTTTCATAAATTGATTAAAATTAAATTCACCTATATATATGTAGTGTATTGTTTAAATCATAAAAATTCATAATCAAATTCCATCCATTCTTATTTAAGATTAAAATTATCTGTAATTTTTCTATTCATAAACTGTATACTTTCAGCATCTTACAATAAGAGATATATTGTATACTGTATTCAATTATAGTATGCATGAAACTTGAACACCATAAAAAATAATCTGATTCATTACAATAATCAATAAAATTGATTTAGTGAAATCCCATACATACAAATATATTCACATTTTTACACATATTTTCACATTCATCTATTAGTGCAATTACATTGGTTTGAAATTTTCGAAAAGTTCATTTATACACTTCATTTAGTCCAATTACACATATATGAATATTTTTAAAGTATACATTGTATTTTTTGTTTTATATAATTAATATATTAGTATCCTTTATATATAACTTAAACCCAAAGTTATTTTTATAGAATTGGTAACTTAATGTTCATTATAGTATTTCATTCTCTTTCTGTTATATATCTTACCATATTTTTTATAAAAAAATAATTTCTATTTTTTTCATAAGCTTGAAAATTTTTGAGTGAGGGATAATAGTATAGAATATATAGAACATGTCTTTATATGGAATATTTGATTATTTATAAGGTTTTAAATTTTTTTAGTAGCATATAATTCTTTGTAAAAAACATAATATATATAATATAAAAAAGATGTAGATCGTGCAATAGACTGTGCATATGGTGAAAACTCATTATCACCAATTTCCTATATATTGAAAAGAATAAAAAAGTTGTGTAACTTTTTTTCATGATTTAACATATAGAGAGAGTTTCAAGGATTTTGGTCTATCCATGAAAGATTTTTAACATAAAAATTTTAGTCAGAAGAAAAAAGAGTGAAATGAAACATTTATCTTATTATCATATGATTTATTAGATAGATAAATCCTACTTTGGAATAGATGAATGATAGTATTTTATTGTTAATGATGAAAATAATATAAAAAATTAAGTTGTAAACATCATAAAACCTCTAATTGTTATAAAACAACACTTATCATGTGAATTTGGACCCAAAAACTGTACAGTTGTTATAAATTTAATAGAATGTTATATTTTGTTGTCTATCCATAGTAGTACTATATGATATTACATCACCGATAAGTTTTTCAATACAAAATCAGATACTTGATTCTATAAATAAGAAATATTATCACTAGTTTAACATTCACTTCTATAGAACCCCACAAACCAAAAGAAACGAATAAACCTTTTATGTGCTAAAATAGATTTGTCGTGTTGTGTGATTACAACGAGAGAGAAATTTATTTGCACTAAAAATGTACTGATACAATAATCATCTATCACCCCAATAAGACACCGATAAATAGACACTATTATCACAGATCAAAAACACGTTAGAATATAAAAACATTTTTAAGAATGAAAATTATAAAAAATATTTACATTGAAAACATTAAAATAAATAACCATTACATATTTAGAAATAAATAAATAAATTATTCCAAAAAAACAAAATTAATTCATAACATATTTAATTTCACCATATTAAATTTATAAAATAATTACACATCATTGTCATCAAGTTGAAATTATTCAATAATTTCAATTCAAATATGACATAAAACAACAACACAATTACATTGTTTTAAATCTGTATTATAGTAAAAATATAATTACAACCAATACAAAAGAAAAAATCTTATAACATGCATTCTCCATCAACTAACAAAATATCATACTAAAACGTATACCTACAATAAAAAAATTTTCTATTACTGTAGAATACTAGGTATTTATAGAATAATACTTTTTAATATCTATTAATAACTATGAAGATGATATTAATTTTATGTTAAAGAGAGAACTGTGTACTATAGCATATTCGACGCACAACAATGGGTTTCTCTGAAATCATTTGTTGCACATAATTTTTAGTTATACAAAAAGTAATATAATAATAATATAATTTTTTTAAATGGTATTTAACTCCTTAAAGTTATAATGGAAGGAATTAAACATTTAACTACAATATGATTACACAAGTTTGTTAATTTTTTTACATTTATCTAATAATTTTTTATTTCTTAAAATTAGAAGCAATCAAATTTTTAGATTAAAATACTCTAATATTTTTAAAATGTCATTTTACCACATTTTGATGGAGAAGCTGTTTAAAAATATTTTTTTCTGTTTTATATTTTCAATTTAAAAGTATAAATTTCTTCGTTAGAACTGGAACATCACAATTTATTTTGGATGAAATTTGGTATTTTTTTCTAAAATTTATATTTTTATGATTTTTGAAATATACTGCATTTTAAATCAAAATTGTATCTTAATCTAATTTATTTATATTACTATATTGTCCTTTAATTGGTTTAAAAGTGCAATTGGATTATGTTTTTATCATTCAATCCAATTTTGGCCATTTTAAGTAATTTCCCATTGAAATTGGACATAAACACATTTCAATCTTTTGATAGTTATAACTTTATAAAAACACACTTTTGGGTTTTGACAACAGAATTTATTTTAAATTAATTAATGCAACTTCAATGATTTGAATTTTGGAAAATTGATTCCATATTTGGAATCTAGAGGTCCAAATTTTGTTAATTATTTCCTTTTATTTTTATTCATATTGAATAGTAACTTTAGTAATTATTTTATTTTCCATAGGTAAAGGGTAAATATGGTAAATAAAGGTAAAGAAATAATATAATAATAATATTAAACTACAAAAAAACGTGTCCTAAACCTATTTTATGTGAAATGCCGAACCATGGACATCCATGGGTTGATTTGGGGCCCCATGGATCCAATTGGGTGTTATAATGACATATATTATTAAATAATATAAAGTAAAGAGAAAAATAACATAAAAATGTATATTTTACTAAAACAATTTTAATGTGGGATTATATAAGATAAATACTAAAATATAAATATTCATTTGTAATATATAAAATTTTCCTACATCATGGTATTTTATTTATATTTTTTAGAGATTAAATAAATAAATTTATTTGTGACACAATGATGATGTAGAGATTTCTTCATTAATGAAAGATTCAAATAAGTTATATTATAAATATTAAAATGAATGTATCATGATTATTTTGATTATGTCCACCAATTTTATGGATTATAATTACATATAATATTTTAATTAATGAATTCTTTAAGGAATAATTTTTTTAGGAATTTAAAAATAATATATTTCTAAATAGGGTCAACATTGATATAAATGAGTTTTTAAAACAAAGAATATTTTATTAAATGATATCCTAGTCCTAATAACCTATTATTCAGCCAAATGACTTATTTAATTTTAAAATTGTCATTAACGACCCACTTGTGGTTCTCTTGGCATTTTATAGTTACTATTGTAACCTTAAATTTTTTAAATTCAGGATGACATGGTAAGAGTTAATGTTTTTAACTAAGCATTAAAGAAAAAATGATATGGGTAAATTTATGATCTCGAGTTGTCTAAAACCTATAGGATGATTTTTTTATTCAACCCAAATTCATCTTATCTATGATATAACTAACATTTGTACCATTTTAAACCGAATATCAATTTATAATAAAATAATATTTCAAGATATTCCTAAAATGTCCCACCTCCCTCTTATAAAAGGACACCACCTCTACCCATTTAATCGCATCTCTAAAACCCATTGGCTCATCAAAATTATTTTCAGATAAGCTCCAAATATCCCTCCCTTATTCTTAGAACCCTTACCTTGGATAGAAGGAAATTTAAGAAAGCCTTTAGGCTCAAATCAAAATAAGTTACCTGATTTAGAGGTAACATCCTCTCTCAAGTTCCTTTCCTTGATTTTCTTTCTCCACACCCAATGATCTTCCTCTTCATTGATTATTTAAAAACAATAGTATCGTCAATATACATGGATGTTTTTATGATAAGGATTCAAACTACAAATACACAAACCTTCATCTAATAGATATGGGCATATTGTGTCTGTGTACAGTGAACTACTACCTCCTAAAACGACCATCGTTTGATTTTTCCCAAACAACTCTCATGGTGGACATTATGATGGTACGTTTTTTTATATACGATATATATTATATTTATATTGTCTCTATTATTCTTTAATTTATATTTACAATATATTTTTATTCGTTCCATGATATTTTAATACGATAATTGCATTGTAGGTAGTGGAAACCAAACCCTCAAAGTTATATGACTCATTCATGCTATACATGGAATTTTGAAAGGATGGTTTTATTGAACCTCTGATACATACATGACATAAATATAATACTATTACTATAACAAGCATTTATATTTTATTATTATTATTCGTTTTGTATGAAAAACAAATGAATGTAGCGTTCATTTGTACGTAAGACCAACCATCTCCATGAACAGTTCATTTTTTTCTTATCTCCAAATGTTATGGACTATTATAAATACGAATATAATGGATATATATGATATTTAAATCATGAATATAAGTTTATAGATGATGTACATTTCACTACAAGTACAATTTATATCAAAACAAGTTCATTTTTCTCTAAAATACTGAATATCGACAAAACAACCGACATTAAGATAAATTATTATGTTATTTTAATAACATGGTAATATGAGATAGAAAATGGAATAATAAACATTATAAAGGTAATGAATAAAGTAGGAATTAAGTTATGTTTATTATTCAGGAAGAACAAGGACATTACATGATGAGTCAGACTCAAGGTAAGCGACTTCGTCAAACTCCTTTTATTGAGTCATAGATTTATAATACGAACCTACTTATTTTATAGGGTGTATAATAAACCCCTATTACTTTTAATTTCCTTAATAGGTAATCATATTCTGTGAAGATTTTTACTAAACAACAGAAGGAATGTTTTAATGTATACAGTGACAACGACCTCACTGTCTCCATAACCATTATTTGAAATTTTTCTACTTATATAAGCCCTAATGTTTTCAAAATGAAAGAAATCCATTATTCCCTTGTTGGTTTTTTTGGAACTGAAATGGATTTTGAAGTGGACTGAGTATTTCAATATCTTGCAATCATTTCTTGTGATTTAAAATGATATGTTATTAGTGAAATGTTGATATTTGTAATATTTTATGTCTTATGATTATATAATGGTACTCGAACATTTGATGAGTGGTTACATGATAAAGAAATTATAGGTGGTTACATGATAAACTAAATTTCAGGTGGATCCATGATAAAACATGTACATGTGGTTATATTATTACCTCCAATGCATTGGGTATGGATGTCGGTCGTATGGATATTCCATTTAGTGATATGTGTGGAACTCAATCCAATTGTTATTCCATTTATGTATGGTTATATTCCAAGAAACCATTATAGGATATATGTTTCATTCTATGAGCTTTATTTTAATATTTTTGTTACAAAAATGGTATGCAATGTGCTTATATTTAGTGAAATATATTTACTTCCTCCTACAGGTGAAAATCATTACATTTTGATAAAGTATTCATGGTTTTCATGTTATACCAATACTAATAGACTTATTTCTTTATGTATCCTTTACTGAGATTTTTATGCTCATACCATGTTTTTAAATGTTCGTCATAGGACATAAATAATAATAGAGTTAAGTATAGGATAAATGGAATGTCATTCTATTTAAAACATTAAACGAAACATGTTTCTTTTCAATGAGTTTTCGTTTTATCAAAAAATGGATAGTGGTTGGAAGTGTCTGCTTGTAATATTCATGTTGATATGTTTATGTTATGAAATATTCTATAAATCTCTAAACATGAAAATATCCCATATTCGAATTAATTTTAAATTAATGACCTATCTAATGATTATGTAATGTTTAGGGCTGTGGACTTATAGTTGGTATTACTGGTCAGTTTCGATGACATTGGAGGTTAGGGTGATATTTAATCATAAGTGACAAATCCATAATGGTTATCCTATTAGAAAGAGGCATAGATATATTAGATATGATGAATGATTTTTAGATAACATGTATGATTATATCTTATGGTTTACCCTCCTTATAATATAGTTTATGATGATTTTACTAATATACTCACACTTACCTTTTTGGTTTTAGAAAATGGATGGATATATGAGGCCCCAATATAACAATGGATGTGAAGGAAACAATTGTGGTTTTCTAAATAATAAACCAAATGAAATGGGAGCTCCAATGAGAACATTTTTGGTTATTCTTAACGAACTAACTGGAGTAGTGATTGACCACTCAACCTTTGATGGTTTTTCTAAGGATTCATACTTGCATGAAAATAATCCCTATGGATGTTTAGGTAATAATCATAAAGGTATATATACTCAAAAAAATATATCAAGTATGTTGAAAGATACACCTAGGAAAATGTTTCAATTGGACGAGAAGATGTCGTAGATGTGGTAATAATGGTCATAAAGCAATAACCTTCCATAGAAATAGACGACAATCAGTTAACTCCAGGAAAGGTAATGATGTTCTTTCAAAGGGATCAATTGAATGTTGTAAATGCGGTGTGACTAGCCATTTTGGAAATATATTTCCTAAAAAGAAGATTCCAGAATGGGATCAGCATAAATATACAAATATATGTTTACCAATACCTAATTCCATTCCAATTGTAGATCAGGAAACTGATAATGACCTATGAAAGGTATTTATTATTTCATATATCATGTTTTGAAATTATTGAATCGTTGGAAATTATGAATTATTTTGTTTGTAAGAATGAATTATAAAATAATAAGATGGTAAAACCTAGATAAAATACCATGGATAATTTTTAATGATTAAGATGTCTAAATTTTCGGTATTTAATTGTTATTTTGGATATATGGATGATGATATGTTTAAATTTAATAATGATTCTATTACATTGGAAGGCTTCTGGTATTTTTAACCCTTATGTTGTTATATAAAAATTTTTATTGTGGAAGATTTATCTTTTCTCTTTTGGGTATTGTTATAATGAACATTCAGGACTTATGTTATCCTTGAATTTGAGATAATTACGGGTTATTAATTATTGGGATGAAAAATGAGATGTACGAGATAACCATTTGGGCTAAAATATGTTATGGTTATTTTTGAGGAATTTTTCTCATTTTTTGGAATGTTATAAAATTTTATAGTTTTTTATAAAGGACAACAAAGAGACCATGTGACAACCCGTCCTATCAGAAAATGTTGCGATAATTGATCCCACAACCCAAGTGTGGCTGGGATTTATCACCTAGAAATGGACTACATGATGTCCCTAATTAGTATGACTGGTTTTTTTAGTAAATTATTTTTTTGAATCAAGAATAATATGATTTTGGGAACTTATTTTTTATCCAACGGATCTCCTTAGTAGTGGAATGTTATTTGATGATTAAGTGATAAATGTAATTTTGGAAGGTTTTTTCTCTTTTGGGAACACTATATTCCTAAATAAAATATAATACTATGGGAATTTAATATTACATTAATGTTATAATTTTATTTTTGGAATAATATATGTTGTTGCCGTATGGAGATTTCGGTTATTTAAGGATATTATTAACCTATCATACAAAATATGTGATTAGGTTAATTATTATTCAGTATGAGACTTTAAGATTATTCAATGTTATTTGGAGATAAATGTTAAGATTTATCATGGAAGACTATATGATCAAATCCTTCTGAATTTTGGGTTTCTATCTTAGTTTAGATTATTTTGAAAAAACTAAAGGAAATTTTATTATTGAATGATCCTTATTGATCTTTATGGAAATTCATACATTCATAATAGGGATAAACTGAAATGAAACATTAGACCATTTTAATAAAATCATCATGAACTCTATGAAATAAAAAAATAATTATAATTATTATATGAAATATCCACATCATGACTTCAGAAAAAAGTCTGATATAATGTTCTCTTCCCACTCAAATCTAAATTTATCTACCGCTTATTCTGAATATGCAGACTTTAAAAATACAATATTTTACTATAAAATTTTAAGCCAACCCACAATTAATAAATATTTTAAATGAATTTGTATATAAATTTATAAATACCTCTTGGGGATGATAATTTCACAATGGAATGTGATATATTCAATAAATTTTCAAATGTAATATCAAATATTATTTTCATTATTTAATTTTAGATACTGAAAAAACATAAAGAAAAATATTTAATTTTTTTACATATGTTTTTACAGAGAAAACATATTTTATATATAATAATATTAATCCATATTTATAATTCCATAGGCTTATAGTTTTTCATTAATGACCCTGTACTTTGGATTTTTTGATATTTGTATATCACTCTAATTTAAAAAAACTCCCACTGAAACATAATATAAAGCATATTATTTGAATTGTATCGATAATTTATTATATTAATTGTTCTAATAACTCGTAATAGATAACATGTGTAGTCTATTTGATGGAAATCCATGCTTTGGATCTTCAAAATAATCCTATAGAGCATCCAAATTTAATGCAATGACCAACTACATCTCCCTAAACATACATAATGTAATAAGTTATAAAAATTTAGATATATATTTTATATGATTAGATTTTGTGGTATTAACCCTAAATAATAGGTATCTATAAGTTTGTATAATCTTTTATTTTCTATTCAATCATTGTGACTAGTTTAGTAGTTTATTAATTTCATTTTTATAGGTTGTAATTTGGATTAATAACAGTAGAAGGATTAATGATTTCAAATAAAATGTCAAAGGGTTTCCCCATAGTTATGTATACTTATATAGAGAATATGAATTGTAATGATCATAATAGATCAATTATTGATAATGAAATTCAAAAAATATATGTCATGAATAAATTCAAATTAGATATTTATATCCCTTCATTATTGATATTTTCATCAATACTATCATGAAAAAAACTATATAATGACATGTCCATAGATGTGTTCTTTATATTCCATATAATCCATATTTAGATGTTTGAAAATTATATCCAAGAGAACAAATAATGTTAGATAATAAACCTATGTAATTGGTGGCTGTAAATGTACTCTCATAAGGTCTTATTGATTTATTAGATGATCCCCAATATTTTCTGATCTAAACATCTATTACCTCTTATCTCTATTCATCTGTAATAACATACTTCATTTCAAAAAAACCATCAATTGTAAAAAAAATCATTTGAAGTATTTTTAAATGGATGCTAGATGACCATTATACATATTTATTAGATTAAATGATAATTGTTTTATATTTTAAATAGCATGTTAAACTTTGGAACAACCATATCTTCAATGAGAATAGGTATTTTGATTCTCGACTCATGAGCTAAATTAATCACCACTATCACATTAAGGTGATGGGTGGGTGATAATAGATATAAGTAACAGTCACAATCATCCAATACAGTTTTACAGTAATACATATATTTGTAGTTGTTTGATTCAAATTTAGTAAAAATTGTATGAAAAAATTGATTGACTGGGTTAAGGAATCCAGTTGTGGTAAATGGATCCCCTAAATTATCTTGGGGTATGTTATTTCATATAGTAGTTATTTTTCTTTTTCCTTATTTATATAAACAATTCCACAATTATTTCCCTTCAAACCATGGATGATAATAATTTCATTTAGGGAATATATTTTATCCTAAATGTCTTTCATTTCCTCATTTTCACCACCTCCGACTTTTCATTCTAAAAAATCAATGTGGTGACACTCTAAAATTTACAATTCTATAATATCCATATGTATGTATTTTATATAACTTCAATATACGAATCATCATTGGTTGTACTAGAAGAATTTATACTTGTTGTAGATTAGAAGTATCTAGAATAATATGGATATTATATAATTGTAAATTTTAGAGTGTCACCACATTGATTTTTTAGAATGAAAAGTCGGAGGTGGTGAAAATGAGGAAATGAAAGACATTTAGGATAAAATATATTCCCTAAATGAAATTATTATCATCCGTGGTTTGAAGGGAAATAATTGTGGAATTGTTTATATAAATAAGGAAAAAGAAAAATAACTACTATATGAAATAACATACCCCAAGATATTTTAGGGGATCCATTTACCACAACTGGATTCATTAACCCAGTCAATCAATTTTTTCATACAATTTTTACTAAATTTGAATCAAACAACTACAAATATATTTATTACTGTAAAACTGTATTTGATGATTGTGACTGTTACTTATATCTATTATCACCCACCCATCACCTTAATGTGATAGTGGTGATTAATTTAGCTCATGAGTCGAGAATAAAAATACCTATTCTCATTGAAGATATGGTTGTTCCAAAGTTTAACATGCTATTTAAAATATAAAACAATTATCATTTAATCTAATAAATATGTATAATGGTCATCTAGCATCCATTTAAAAATATTTCAAATGATTTTTTTTACAATTGATGGTTTTTTTGAAATGAAGTATGTTATTACAGATGAATAGAGATAAGAGGTAATAGTTGTTTAGATCAGAAAATATTGGGGATCATCTAATAAATCAATAAGACCTTATGAGAGTACATTTACAGCCACCAATTACATAGGTTTATTATCTAACATTATTTGTTCTCTTGGATATAATTTTCAAACATCTAAATATGGATTATATGGAATATAAAGAACACATCTATGGACATGTCATTATATAGTTTTTTTCATGATAGTATTGATGAAAATATCAATAATGAAGGGATATAAATATCTAATTTGAATTTATTCATGACATATATTTTTTGAATTTCATTATCAATAATTGATCTATTATGATCATTACAATTCATATCCTCCCTACACAATGAAAATTGGGCCACCCCAAGTGTCTCACATCATATTGTTTCAAAGATCAGGTTAACATGAAAGGGATCTATCACCCATTTCCTCATATATCCATTACCCATATATTTATTCCACATTATACTCCCATTCAATAAAAAAACATTTTTTTAGAAAAACCCAATAACTGGCCTTTGTTGTTTGAGATTGAAATATTTTACATTAATAAAAATATTAATTAATATTTTTTCAATTTAAATCCGAATATTTGATTTTTATTAAGAAAAAAGTCAAATTATCTCACCTCAACATTTTGTTCATTTCAAAATCAAGTACATCCTTTCTATTTGATATTTCAAAAAAATTCCTTAATCTATGTTAATCATCTTATTATTTAAAACACTATTAAAAAATCTATTGGTGATAGATTACAAAAAAAATTATAAAATTTGGATTCAATTACTTTAATATGCTTTACATTATTAGAAAATTCCATTTCCATACATCACAGTCTCAATAATTATTCTTCATCAACATATCATATCATTCCCGTGTAGTTATTATTTTTTATTATCTTTTTCATTCAATAAAAAACATACCAATCCATTATAAAACATTTCATCATTTTACATATTTTGTTACCTCTTTTATACTATTTACCTATTTAAAACCATTTCCACTAAAATGAGTATTGATAATCCATTCCCTTAAACAACTTTAGTGGGGTAAGGATTGGAAGCACTTTATCTCTGAAAATAAGGTATTTGATTTCATAAGAGCTTCAGATTTGAATTTAGTGTTCAAAGTAAATAGAAAAAACAATATTCACTATACAAGAATACTTTTCTATGTGATTGTGTATATATTTCATGTGTGAGTTTGTATCCTTGTGCGAGTGAGTGTGTATTCCTTGTATGTCATAGGGTATATCATTTTTTGTGTATTTTTTACATATTGTGTGTACATATTGTGGGAATTACACTATACATATTGTGTATCTTTGTGTATATTCATGTGGGTGATTATGTGTTTATAATTGTGTGTATTTCTCCTTTTGTGTGTTTCTATTTCTGTTACATATAATGGTATATGATTATGGGAAGATAATTTTTCATGGTAGCAATGAAGGATGTCAATGTATATCACCATCATCGGAAGATAAGACTCTATAAATACAATCATTTGGGATCCATTTTGAGATTATTTTTGATAGGAAATTGTAAGTGTTGTATGAGAGGACTGAATACATGGAGAATAAACCAATCCTGATGAAGAACCACGATCACCCATGGTGTTCCTAGACACCAAATCTTATTTAGATTATGATGGAAGAGAGAGATAACATTGATGATGATTTTGATGAAGTCCCACAATGGAGGAGGAGGTTCCAACAACAAAAAGGTGGCGACAAGAGACCACATTAGAAGGAAATATGTGGAGCTATCAAGGTGAAGGTCTATTGATTTGAAGGGAATACAGATCCAGAAGAATACTTGGAATTGGATATGTGGATTGATAAATTCTTCGTTTTTTATACATATTCTAGGATTAATATTTAAAATAAATTTCCCTTGAAATTTTTATTATGAATTAATTTGGTTGGAACATGTTCATATGGAGAGAGCTTAATTTGGAGGATTCCCTTTACATAATTGTGATGAAATTTGGTTTTCCATGGTGAAGTGATTTGTTCCCTCACACTACTAGAGGGTTCGACATTAAAATATTTAAATCCTCACAAAAGTGTGTAATAATGTGGAAGATTTCTAAAAGGAGATTAAAATTTCAATGATCAGAGAAAACATTGTGGAGGATATGGAGGAAAAGATTGTGCGATAATTAAATTTTCTCAATTTGGATATTTTTTATCACATGGAGTTGTACCACCATATGGAGATAACAAATATGAACCCCCAAGCAACAAATATTGGGCAACAAGTCTTAAAATTGAGAAACATGAGGAATAACACTACCAATCCACTCCATGGATAAATTAAAAAAATGAGATTGAAGAACCATCAAAGGAAAAAGTGGTGATGATAGAAAATATACAAGACAATTATTCCACCTAAGAAGCATATTATTTAGCATAAGAAGACAATAAATTTCGATATTCTATGTTTAAAAATTCAATAAAGGGGTCACAGTTCTAGAGAATGTCGAATTCATTACACCATGCCCATAAAATAGTATGGATTATGGGAGATAGATGGAGATAACTCATAGGAGGAAGAGTAGGAATCCCACAAAATTTCAAATGGGTAATTTGATAACAATGGTGAGATTTTTGTCACATGGATAATTAGAAGCACAAAAATGACCATTAGAGATAATGACAATAGTGAGAAACTTCTCGACACATGGTGAAATATCCATGATATGTTATGTAGTGTTATTATTAATGGAGGATGCAGTAAAAACATAGAAAGAACCATGTGGGAGATGTCAGGACATATCTATTTAAATCACCAACATCTATATCAGATTCATTGGATAAATGATTTTAGAGAGATAACGGTTAACAAACTGGTGAGGGTATTTTTAAACTTCACTATGGTTTCATAAACCATAACTATACTCCAAGGTGATCCTATAACCTGCAACCCCATGTCACCCAAACATGTTCTCTAAGATAAAATTTTTGTATAGAAGACCCAAATTAGTGATAAATAAAATATGAAATAAATAGAAAATGGAGAGAATGAATGAATTAGAGAAAATGAGAGAATGAAAATTTATGGAATAGAAAAATCAAGAATAAAAATTATTTGAGAGAGGGGAAAAGTGTGATGATGGTAGAAAATAGCGAGTGTAAGGATTCTTTTATTACTTTAAAAACCTTTTAGCACTTATGTTTAATGAGATAATGTTGAAAAATAATGAAATAACATCAAAATTGTTTACAATATGGAAATATTTTTCATAGATTCTTAATGGGTTCATTCTTTAAGAGTTGCCACAATTTTTTCTTCCTATTATATATATTGAATAAATTCAAAGATCAATTAAAAATATCACATATTTAATGGATTTCAAGGGGTTCCTATCACATTTTTAGTTTTCTTGTAAAAGTGGAGATGACTGAAAATTTAAATTTTATGGATCTGGAACTCTATGTGAATTTTTCCTCATTGCCCCTATTAATGAAGATTAATTTCATTTATAGGAAAGTAGAACTATTGA
The DNA here is from genome assembly GCA_963277665.1 of Viscum album. Classification (NCBI taxonomy): domain Eukaryota; kingdom Viridiplantae; phylum Streptophyta; class Magnoliopsida; order Santalales; family Viscaceae; genus Viscum; species Viscum album. The sequence goes on along the minus strand of OY728121.1, from coordinate 1,066,472,214 downwards.
TGGAAAATGACATGTTGTGTATCTCCTTGAGAAATCATTGAATCTTGAGTGATTTCAAATGAAATGGATGTTGCAACTCAAGATACATGGATACAGACAATACATTGGGCTTTATGTTATTTTTACAAGAATGTATTTTCTGGTTTCTATGATGATATTTTTGAAGTAAATGATCTAATAATTATTCTTAATTGGATGTTGATGATAGATTCAAGGATGAATCCTTTTCAAGAGGGGGGATGATATGAGACTTGTGGATGTCATTGATTTTAATGTGAATGTGGAGTTGGAGTTTCGAAGTCCAATGATTTAATGATTATTAAATAGACTTCAGGTGGAAATTGGAGCCCATATCTCTACACTGTATGACCCAAAACCATGGTTTATGCAATGAAGTATTAAATGGGATTATTATCTCTCTTATTGAATCCCGAACATGATTTTTACGCTTTCTCTTCATGGTAGTAAGAATTTTTGAATCCTTCCTCATATGGAGATTCTAGAATGGAATCATTGAATACCAAAGTCAATTATAGTGGGCTAGGAAATCAATGTTAGTTCATTTGGGCTATGGGTTGAAAGAAATGTGCTAAATATCCAAATAGTTATTACTATAATTTAAAATTTTTAAATTAAGATGAAAAGGTTGGAATATCCATTATGAAGTTACGGTTTTAGTACCTTATGCTTTTTTGTCACTATTTAGATATAAATTTCATCCCCATGGCACAATATTCTTATTCCAGTTTTCATTACTAGTCCTATATGAGTTTATACTCTCAAATTTGAGGATTGTTATCCTCTCCGATTGATGTTTTTTACTATTTATATTTCTATCAATAAGTTTGATTAGAGATCCAAGATCACAAATCCCCAAATTTCATTCCACAACTGGTGGATTTGTTGTGTGGATTGGCCCTTACATCCCTCCCTTGATTGTGTTTTCTATGTAGTCGGTCACACTCCATATAGAACCAGTTCACTACTAGCTTCCACTATCTAAACCCATCATCCTCCACATAGCCCCAGACTATATTCTTTATCCACCAAACAATTCCATGAATATTAGCCACCCTATATATCCTGAATCAATAGAGAAGACATGATGATCAATGACACATCCATGATTTCACTCTCCCAACAAGTGAAACCTCTTTCATGCCTATCCACCTTTGAAATAATGTTCTTCCATAATTTTGTAGAATCATTTTTATATATGTAAATCATATTACTATCTCCTTATTTAATGTATTATTACATCCCCAATGTGAACCAAAAACTATCATTCATCATGATATTAGTTTCATAATATTTCTCAAGATCTATAATATATGAGATCATAGGGGTCGTGATTGGAAGAGAATAGTATACCTTCATATCCTTCCCAATAAAGTTAATATCAATAAAAAATAATGATATTTTATGTTTCTTCATTCAATTTCGAATCTATCCACCATTCCATATTTAGATTAGAAATTAGTTTTATAATAACTCCACACAAACATAAACATGCCTCCATAATCCTCCTCAATTTTATACAATCATTTAAATCTAAAAAAAATATTCTGGAAAAAACATTTCTAATTAGATTGTGTTGAAAATAATAGGACTATTGTTTTATGAAATAGAGGAAATATAAGAGACAAGGAATAATAGATGAATTATATTTTCATTGAAAATCACCCTTAAAATCTATTAAGTCATTTTGAAATTCGTATACCCCTCAAATCTCACTAATATAATTTCAATTTATTTCCTATGTAGAAAAATCATACACTGCTATAGAACTAAAAAATAAATGAAATATTCCATTAGAGAAGGATGCCTGAAAACACACCTTATCTTTCTTTCTAGAGAATAATTTCATTCAAAATCTCAATTACCAATAAGTGGAAATAGTTTTCATTTCCTAGAAACCAAAGTAACTCCAAATATTAAAAAATGTCCCCAAGATGTAGCCACCAATATATGGAAAAAATAAACCATTATTCTGCCCATTAATGATGAATGGAAGAGAAGAAATTATTCTAAGTGAAATTTTAAATATTAATAAAATGTTCATCATTATAATTGTGGTATAACCACCCTGATGAACCCATATTTCAAAATTAAAATACCTTGATGCCACATTTTTAAGGCTAAAGTAATCATGTAATTACATTCCAATATGGATTCAAACATGTAAACCACACCAAGGTTGTAATTTAAGCTCCAAAAATATAGTGATTGAATTGTTCCCTGGTATCCATGCCTATGATAGTTCTAGAACAAAAGATTCATTGATGTGTGTGGGGAAACACATACCTCTTTTGATTAATGAAGGTGAATCAAATCTGATGAACCAGATGGATAGATGAAATATATTTAATGATCTAGAAGAAAATAAAGTGATAATCAGGAAGAAATAGCTGTAATAAACTTGTGAAATAAATCATAAAAAATTGACGATACAAAAAATATTGGAATCTAATTGGAAGAAAGAATAATGCAATTTGACAGATTCTTCAAATCAAAGAACCTGAATGATGAACTAGATGACATGAATTGGAATAGAGAGAGAGGAAGCTATATCTAAATATCCTGGAAGCTCATACTCCAAAGAATAAAATATAATGGGAAGGAATAAACCAACCTAAATCATAGTTGAATAAAATTAGGGAAGATAAGTGAAATCCAACAGCTGAATAGTAGAAGATGTTGATCCAATAAATCCAAAGAAATAGCATCAATTTTCATGAAAATTTTATAAACTATAATCCCGAATAAATATAGTCAAAACATAGCATGAAAAAATCATAAATAACAAAAAAAAGAACCAAAATTATAAAAGAAATTAAATTATCCACCGAAGGGTCAAAAAATCAAGTAAAACCTGAATGATGTCTCTCAAAGAGGTGAGAAAAAACTCCCATGATATGAAAATTTTTCTACATATATATATTTACATTGAGGAAACATAACATAAAAAGTCAACAAAATCAACAATGATCGAAGAAAAAAGTGGAAATCACCCTAAAATATGCAATTATCCCAATGAAATGTGGAAGAATAATGGAAAAAACCAATAACAAATGAACATGTAAGGGATCAAACTGTGTTGATGAACATGGAAAGATAAACTTCAAATTATCATGGAAAACACATGAATGACCAACTATGAATCCAAGATAATATGTTTGGAATATCATTCCTTCATTTATGAGGTTGGATTTTCCTAAAATAAATGAGGTCATTTACTACAAACGAATTGGGGAATAAAACAATAAAAACCATGAAGAAAATGAAATAATGACTAAGAATCCTTAAAATGACGTTCCAAATTTCATACCCACAGTTTTCAGGATTAATATGACTAAAAATTGGCTTCAGTTATTGCATTTTTTCGGTTACATGAGATCCTCCTTGTGGTGGGTGGAGATGAAAATATTAAGGTTTTATTTTTAAAAAAGGAAGATGGTTTTTATCAGTGTTTACTAAAAAAAATGATGATAATGATAACCTTATCGTCAATGAAATTATAAGCACTGATAAATACGTCTTTCTCCATTGTTTTTACCCATGATTAACTAATACCTTTATCTATAATAAAAATAATTGAAGAAATTTTCATTAATAAGATTTTATTTTGTAGGAATATAAAATATAGTTTACATCATATAATCTAGTGCTCACATGTCTATGAATAATAATATAAAACAGTAAATAAATAATATTAATTATATAATGATCAAACCTATTAAAACTGAATTACAAAAATATTTAAATTACATTAATATAAACAAATAAATTTAAATAAATTAATAAATAAAAATAAAAATTTATTACAAATAATAAAATTATAATAAATATAAATGAATAATATTAATAATATTAATTAAAAACATTTAAAAAGAATAAAAAAGAATTGTCATGTTTCATGAACTAGGTCATGAATTTCTGAGATATATCACGATATTTCAGCTTCAGATAAGAATGAAATCTTTCCTCAAGATTGGAAGATAATAAATTTAAAACATTAAGGTTTTCCAAGAAGCCAAAAACATCTTATTTTATTTTGTAAAAAATAATAAAAACCAATGAATCAAACCAATAATTAATATCCTCCGGAAGATCTCTAGGAAGCCTTTCACATCCCTATTTCTCCAAAGGAATATTTACTCTATAAATTTTGACACATGCCTCATCGCATTCAATAATTGTAGCCTTCCCAAGAGTGTCAATTTCATATTTCATATCCTTGAGAAATAAAAAGGATGAGACTATCATTCAGTCTTATTTTTATCAGCATCAGTAGACCTTATCATACATGATGGAGAGATAATTTGGGTATCAGAGTTTGGGAAAAAGTGGTATTTGCGATGGGTTGCCTATGACATGGTAGTGTCCCATCGCAAATAGTTCATCAGGAGAGAGAATTAGTGATGAGACGTTATTCCCATTGTGAATAGTTGGTAGAAAGAAATTGTGTTCATCATGAATACGTATCTTGTCGGAAAAGACATTGTCATGTAGTGGGCGCCAAACTGAGAGAAGTGTTTTTGCGACGGATGTTTACAACTGTAGCAAATAGTATCCCATTGTTTTTAGTATATGAGATGAGAGTAACATTTTGTTGTGAATACTATCCTGTCTTTTTTAGTGTTTTTATGGGGGTTGACCCCTATGGAAAATTTTATGTCGGTATCAATGTATTGGTGATGGGTCCACCGCAAATACCATTTTAACTGTCTCCCCTAATTAATATGGGGTATAAATTTGCAACGGGACCCATCCCAAATCCTCATGTCTTAAATTAGCTAACCTATATACACCCCACCCGATTTTTCACATTTCACTCGTCTCCCAACTCTTCTATCCTTATCTGCTTTTATATTTTTCATTTCAGTTTATTGAAAATTTTCAAAATTTCAACAAACTCATTTTTAAGGGTTCCATTTAGTGAATGATTATGTTTTAACATTTATTATTATTATTTTTAATTTATAATTAATTCATTGTATTTTATATTATTAATAATAATTATTAGTTAATGACAATTAAATTAAATTAAACAAGAATTTGACAGTTTTGTTTTTCATTATTTAGTTTTTCAAATATATGTTTCATTAACATTTAAATATTTTACATAAAATTAAATAATATTAATAAGTAATAATTTGTTTAAATTATCATTAATTAAAAATAAATATATGTAATTAGTATTAAGTGGTATTAGATGGTACTAATTAGTAATAATTTTTAATAATTAGTAATAATTATTAAACATAAAAAATAAATAGTAATAGTTAGTAATAATAAGTAATAAATAATAAAAACTAATATAAAATAGAAAAAATATTAATAAATTTGTAATCATTTGTATTAATTAGTAATAAAGTATTAATAAATGAGTAATCAATTAGTAATAATAGTAATAATTAGTAACTAATTATAATAAAGTGAAATAAATAGTAATAAATGGTAATAAATAGTAATAAATGATAATAAATAGTAATAAATAGTAATAACTAGTAATAAATGCTCATAATAAATATTAAATAGTAATAATTAGTAATAATTATAATAATTAGCAATAAATTTTAATTATTATTAATAATTTGTAATAATTTATAGTAAATACTAATAAATTATAATAATTATAAATAAATAGTAATATTTTGTAATAAATAGTAATAAATATAAAAAATTATTAATAATTAGTAATAATGAGTAATAATTACTAATAAATTTTAAAAAAAAGTAATAATTATTAATAATTAGTAATAATTATAAGTAGTTAATAATAAATAGTAATAAAAAGAAATATAGTAATAAATAGTAAAATTTGACGATAATTAGCACAAATTAGCATTAATTATTAAAAAAGTAGCTTTAATTAGTAATAATTTCCAATAATTAGTAGAAATTAAAGGTAATTAGTAAAAATTAGCATTAAATAGAAATACATATTAATAATTAGTAATAAATAGAAATAATTTGTAATAAACAGAAATAAATTGAAATAATTAGTAATAAATTGTAATAAATAGAAATAACTAGAAATAGTTAGTAATAATTAGTAATATTTAGTAATAAATAGTAATAAATAGTAAAAAATAATAATAAATAGTAATAATTAATAATAAATAGTATTAAATAGTAATAAATAGTAATAAATATTAATAAATAGTATGAATTAGTAATAATTAGTAATAATTAGGAATAATTAGTAATAAATTTTACTAATTATTAATAATTATTACTAAATGAGAATAATTAATAATAAATAGTAATATAAATTAATAAATAGTTAAAATTAGTGGTAATTTTTACAAATTTTCAGTAATTAGAGGAAAATTACTATAAATAAATATAATAATAATAAAATATTTGTAATTTTATTATTTTGCAAGAATTATTAAAAATTATTGATAAATCAATATAATTGTTAAAAATTAACGGTAATTAGAAAAAAATTGTTATAAACTAATAAAAATTAATAATACTAAAATATAATTTCTAATATTTATCAATATTTAGTAATAATTAGTAGTATTTAGCTATAATGGGATATAATTAGTAAAATATTGCTCTAAAGTAATAAAAATTATTCAAAATTTTTAATAATTAGTAATAATAACTAAAAATTGTTATTAATTAGTATTAATCAGTAATCATCATTATTCATTAGTAATAAGTATTAGAAAATAACAAAAAATAGTAATAATTTGTGGTATTCTGTATAAATTAGTATTACATTGAAATAATTAGAGGTAATTAGTATCAATTGTACTAAATTAGAAAACATTAGTATAAATTTTAAATACTTGACTACAACTCATAATGAAAAAAATGAAATTATTATATATTACTAGAAAGGTGAAAATGAAATTGTTCGTCAATTTTCCGGCCATGTGAAATAAAAAATTTATATAGACGTAGTTGACACAAATTAGTCGTTTCTCATGGCTTGAAGATTTTAAATTATTTGATTTACACCTTTCTTGTATTTTATAATATATTTTATTAATTTATAAAAATTAATAATAAAATTTATTATTTTATAAAAAAACATGTTAATATAAGTGGTTACTAGTAATAAGACAGTGCCAATTTGATAAAGTTTATAATATTTACGTGTCAATAAAGAGTAATAATTAGTAAGAATTATTAATAGTTAGTATTGATTATGAATAAATGGTATCTAATAGGAATAAATTGTAATAAATAGTAATAAATAGTAATAATTAGGTATAATTAGGTATAATTAGTAATAATTAGAAATAAATTTTAACAATTAGTGATAATTAGTAATAATTATTTATAATTAGTAATAAATAGTAGGAATACTAATCAATAGTAATGAATAGTAATAATTCTCAATAATTAATAATAATTTTTAATTAATATTAATAAATTTTCATAATTAGTAAAAATTCGTAATTATTAGTTAAATATTAATATATAATAATAATAAGTTATAATTGAAAAAATTAAAAATAAGTATTAATAAATAGTAATATATAGTAATAAATAGTAATAAATAATAATAATTTGTAATAATTTGTAATAGTTATTTATAATTATTAATAATTAGTATTATTTAATAATAACTTGTAATAATTAGTAAAAATTAGTACTAATTACAAATAATTCGTAATAATTAGTATGAAATAGTAATAATTACTAGAAATTAGAAATAATTATTAATAATTAGTAATAAAGAGTATTAATTAGTAATAATTAGTAATATATAGAAATTAATTGTAATATATATTAATAAATAGTAATAATTAGTAATAATTCGTAATAAATTGTAAATATTTGTAATAATTAATAACAAATAGTAATTTTAGGTAATAAATAGTACTAATTTGTACTAATTAGTAATAATTAGTAATAAAATTATAAATAATTAGTACTAATTAGTAAAAATTCATTATAATTAGGAATAATAAGGAATGAATATGAATAAATAAAAATAAATCAGAATAAATAGGAAAAATTACTAATAATTTGTAATAATTTGTAATAAATAGGAATAATTAGAAATAATTAGGAATAATTAGGATTAATTAAGAATAATAATGAATGAATAGTATAATTTAACATTAAACCACCACAATTAGTTAAAATTAATTTTCATTATTCAAAATCATTGCCAAATAGATAAAATTAACAATATTGAAAAGTAATTAATGATTGTTTTAGTTTTTAATTTTATTTAAAACATTTTTATTATATGTTTTTAATCAAAAAAATTCTTTATTTTATATTTCTAGTGTAATGTGGAGCATTGAATTTGACAAAAATATTGATTACATGATCATGATAGGATAAATTGTCGTAGTAATCCAAACTTTTTTATTGTAAACCCTATATTTGTTGAGTGGGTCATATATTTTTTATCAATTTCATCATCAAAACCAAAACTTCTTTCAGAAGGGGCAGATATGTGTGCATGAAAATAATGTGATATGAGGAGGTTTGAAACTTTTGGAAGTTTTGTGGGTCATCTATAGAAATTTCGTTTTTGAGAGGATTAAGGTTTTTTGTTATCACATTTCTAGATATGATACTAATAATTTGCTTCTAGATCTGTCACGATATCCAATGATTGTACATGATGTGGTTGTTTTGTCTTATTAAAATAATTTAAACACGATATGATATTGATTTAACTATATAGATTGAACTATCCCAATATTATTATTTGTTGACGTATGCTAAGGATTGCATATATCCTGTTTTCAAGATAAGAAAATTTGAAGTGGTTGAAAAATTAATCGCTATCAAATCAGATAATATACTATCAAATATTTATCTTCACTATACATTCTCTTTGGTTAAAGAACTATTACCTAATGGAAATGTGTCGCCTATAAATTTATATGGGATTAATAGAATTGTTTGTAATTTGGGTCTTGGTATTATTAATATTCTTACATGTTAAAACGACCAGATCATATATTATGATGAAAATGAGTCGATAGTTAGTAGTCATACATGTGGATAAATGATGTATAAAGAGGATCAACTAGAGAAATCGTAATTGATTTTTGTAAAATAATTGATGTATTTCTGGACTATATCCCTATTATAATAATTATTGATGTCACAAATGACATGATCATTGGTTTCATGGAAGAAAACAAATATTTAAATCGGTAAAGGCACAAACCATATTAATAATTGAGATTCATTGAATTAATTTTACCCAGTTACTTCTCCTTTTTTTATTTAGTAGTTCAATATGTGTTATTGGGTCTTTCTAATAATGGTTTTTGTCCACTTGGTTAATAATAAAGTCAATATTATTGTAATCCCATCATTATAACTCCATACTAGTTTACTCTCTGGATGTTGATGAATGATCCATATTTTTTTTTCCTTATCAAATCCAGAACATTTGAAGAAGAATATTTTTGTTTATATGAATATATCGATTGATGTGTATAAATTGTTGTGTAGTAATAGTGTTAGTACATATAATGTTTTCGAGACAAAAATTTCCTAATGAAATATTCATTTATGTGTGTTTTTTGTGACTTCCCACCATATTGAATGTTATCTAGGTAGAGTACACATAGTCTAAAATCATGTATATATTTTATGACAGACATCAAAGTGTTTGTTATCATCATTTTAAGGAAAAAAAGTTTCTTTTACATTCATCTAATATTTCATCCAAGTGATCATCATTTTTAAGGGGAAACAAAACATTATAGAAAATGTCCAATTGAAATATTTTGACCTCCAACAAGGATATTAGGTATTTAATTAAAATCCATTTTCTCTGAGTTATCTCTCGTTACATTTGTACTGAATATAAGAAAAATAGATGGATTTGGGAATGAACAAAATTTTATTTAACAGATTAGTTTTTTAGATCTTCTAGTTTGGTCTGATTTTTCAGTCATTCACATTTTGGTTATCATGCATATATAGAAGAATAGTATTGATAATATATTTTATGCTATTTTGGACACACCTGGTAAGAACAAAGATAATGTAAAGGAACTATTAGATATTTCCCAAATTCATAGGTGACCAGAACATGAACTGTTCTAAAATGAAATATCAAACATGTTAATGAATCCAAAAGTGACTTATACAGTTTCCAAAGAAAATCATTTTTTTATTTTTTATGTTGATTGCATATTTAAGGCCTCAATATGGTTATGTTTCTAATTTGGATTTATGTTTAAATAATTTTCATTTTATTGGATTAAAAAGTCAATTCATTCTTGTTATAATGGAATGAGTTATATTGATTGGATTTATAGGTTTGTTGAATTCTATTGTTTGGGATGCGCTAGTAGAAATATCATATTTTTTCTGAGATATTTTTGTTGTCATAACAGAACATGATGCACTAAGTAGACTTCAAGAATATGTTATTTTAATTTTATGTAATGTGTAAAAAATCATCACACTAACAATCATTGAATCAATGGAACATTTTATATTACATTTTCCACGTGATGAAAAATTATGAGGTTTCTTAATATTCTGAAGGATGTACTAATTCGAGAGATGCATGTAGAAATTGAATAAAATGTTATGTAACAAGGAATCTATTTAATGTTCAACTACATAAGCTTATTTTCCAGAGGTAATTCTTTTTTTAGCTCTGATTATATTTAATCTAAATATCCATCAAAACATAATTCCATGGTCCATAACAAAGGAAATGTGGAAGATGAAATGAATAATAAGTTATAAGTTTTTAATAATCCCAATCATAGAATTTATTGAGTTCATGAACAATTGGTTTTATATGATGAACAACACATTGCTCATACAAATGTTCTACTGAAATATGAAAAATGAATCCATTTGTACTGTGAGTTTCTAATCACTTATTCTATAATATTTTTAATAGTAAAATAATAATACTTTATTTATAGATAATATGATAATTGTGTCTAGAAATAGTTTATATCATCTCCTCCATCTCCTCTAGTAGACCCCCTGGTGATATATATACTTATTAGGATAATCACTTGAATGTAAAATATTATTTTAATATTTTTATTAATACATATATTTTCATTTCTATATACACTATTTTTTATATTGTTTCAAGTATTTTGTTTTTTATCATCTATTTTTATTATTTTTATTACGTTTATTAATTATTTACCATTTTATTATTTTTATTAATTAATAATTAATACTATTATTAATTATTAATTTATTTTTTTATTAAATTTTTTATATTGTTGCAATTTTGTTGTTTTTTATTAATATTATTTATTTTATAATTTTTTTTTCATATTTTATTTATTATTTTAATGATATTATTATTAATTTTACTAATATTATTATTTTTAATGGTTTTTAGTTATTTTTATTATTATTATTTACTATTATTTTTAAATTTTATTAATATTAATTAATTTTTTTCATATTTTTGGGGTGGGGTAGTAATCCTATTGTAAATATTTATTTTCAATAGGCCAACCTCAAAAATGTTTTTTTAATCCGAATAATGTATTTGTGATGCCATTTTCTACAATGGGTCATTTGCGATGGGACCCCATCAAAAACAATTTTATTAATAGTAGTATCTGTATGATGTGGGAAATCATTGTTTAGTACATAACCAGTAATTTGATCCACTATTTATGTCTAGGATTGACTATGTATTGTTGATGTTTACTGAGTATTAGATACATGCCCATGAAAACTACAATTCCTATGGGTGACCAACTGGATCCCCTCACTGTCCATTGAAATAATTTTTCCTGTTGTAATTAGGGAACTCCATATCATCAAGTGTTGATCCATACAAGTGATAAGAAGAGATAAATTATATGAACTAATATTCTAATATTTGTTTAATGAATTATCCACTAGATTGATAGTTAATTTCCATTTGGTCATAGATAGAGATATATATTACCAAAATTCTTTATCAGCCTCATGTTTCACAACATTCTCACAATACGATTCATCATCAGAAGACTCTACATTTTCAATAGGAAATTCCTAACTACTTCATGGGACCAACAGAATCTAGACCTCCTCTTCATATGCTAAATCGACCAATGTTTTTTGTAAGATAAATATCTTCCTCACACATTTTCCATTAGAATATATAATAACATGTTTACCTTCTTCCTGAGTCTTTCCAATCACATCAGAATCTTCTACAAGATTGTTGTGATCCAATACTCTAATACTGCAGGAATCAAAATGGCATGAAGAACCACCTTCAACCCTATATGTAGTGGAGAAAAGGTCCATGGAATTATTAAAATGAGATGTATTAGACACTTCTTATGAATTCTTGCTATCCTACAAGAATCAACAACTATTTTGTGAATTTAAAATGCTCCATAAGGGGCCCCATTTTATGGATATTCTTTTACAAAAAATATTTGTGACAATTACCATTGTGAATTCCAATTATTTCCACTTTGATCGGAAGGGAGGTTGTTTTAATGAAGCAAGGAGATTTTAACTCTAAAAAACCAGCCACAAAAATTAATATTTTATTTAGGGGAGTAAGATTATAAACATTGATAAGGAATTTGGAAATGTGCATAAAAATTTCTATCTCAAATTCATTATCGATGTTGTAGGGTTTACTAACCACAGAGTTAATCTCATAATGAAACATGGGGTTCCAAAAGTACCAATGGAACCCCATGATACAAAACCATATATAGGAAATGATATTTATGAATTTTGAGTTATTGAATAATAGATATGAATTATATATTTTAAAAATACTAGGATTAAGGGAATCCAAGTTGTACCCCCATGCACTCTATCTAAATATTTTGACGGGGATATGATGTGTTGAAATACCTTATCTATTCTTTGTATTCTATAATCATCAATGACCCAAATATGAGATATAATTTTTTTTTATATTATCAAACATGAACTGAAAGTAATCTATAAATGATGTTACCCAAGGAATAATATAATGCCAACAAGCCTTAATCATCTCCTCCATGATAGAGTAACACTAGTAAAAAAAGTCCATCATTATATTCATGATAACTAGGTAAGAAAAATATTTAACATTGATGAAATATCTACCTATCTTTATTTACTGAATTTGTTCATTCAATCCAATGATTTTATTAGGAGGATAGATCATATTTTTTGTGAATTCCTCTTTAATTTACTTCAGACTACATATAAAACCCTATAGGCGATCATAAAATAATTCCTCTATAGGCCATGTATCTATGAATCCCTAATCTTCACCATTTCCACATGAAAATTCTATCCCAACCCAAATCATCCCTCTCATCAACAAAAAAATAATATTCATTATAAATATAAAAAACTAATTAAAAACAAACTATCTTATACATTTCAATTAAAAAATTAAAAAAAATCTTCGAAATAAATGAATGATACAGATTAAATCTTATTATAAATAATAAAACATGTTAAATAAAAAGGTAATAAATGTAAATCTTTTATATTGAATAAATATTGAAAATATTATCACACAGTAAATAAATATATAAAAATAAATATTATAAAATAATAAAATTTAATAAAATGTAAATGAGAATAAATAATATTAAAGGAAATAATACTAAAAATGAAATAATAAAATTTAATAACTTACCGAAAATTTAAAAAATTTAATTCATAACATTAATTACATGAATTACATGAATTACATGAACAAGAAAAAATAAATAAAACAATACAAACAATTAATGTTCATTATATAAATAAAAAAAATATTAAAATGAATTGTATTAATTATTCAAATAAATTTAATGCATAAATAAATGAAAAAATTGATTTAGAATAAACATTGATAATTTGTGAAATTATAATATATATATATATATATATATATGTGCATACATCAATTTGAAACATATATTAGTATGGTCTTATAAACACTGTGCGTGATTGGATGAGCCATCATTCCCTAGGCCAAAAAGTTTAGGATATGTCCGGTGACACCATTCATTATCTTTATCTAATTGTAAATTCATTTTTTCAACCTGATTAATTTCAATATTTCAATAATTTAATTTATAATTTAGTTATTTATATTTATAAATTAGTATAAATTAACACACATATATATTATTAACAAAAATTTATATTTATTTTTATATAAATCACATTTAAAAATATATAAATATGTATAATTAAAATTAAATAATACATAATACCATTAAAAACATTATTTTAGAAATGATATAAGTATCCATTTTTCATGGGTATTTTTAGAGATGATAAAAGTAACCCTTTATCATCACTTACAATGAGCACTTATAAAAGGTGGCTTTCATCTATGCGGATCAAATACGCCACTAAGTAAAGAATAATCTATAGTAATGACTATGAAATTATCGGTAAATAGTGTTGAAAAATTCTTTGATTACTTGCATGGTCATCCTAGGGGCAATCCCAATAGGCTTGGAGGCAAGGGAAATGCATAGGCAATTAAAAAACAATAAACTAATGATAAAATTCCCCATTTTACAGTAAATCCCTAGGTAATATGGGAAACCTTCTTGTTTTTGGTTTTGGAAATGAAATTTTTTGAGTGGGTTCAAATTATATTTTACAGAGATATAAATTCATGGTGATTGGTTCATTCTAATATAATGAATTATAAGAGTTATGATGATTTATTATCATTACATTAATATTTTAGAATCATTTTAAATCCTCTGGAATATCTCTCCTTTATTGAGATTATAACATTCCGATATATGGTAAATAAAATAAATTCATATATTTTTTATTTAATGTGAGTTAAGAAATTTATTACATGAATTTCATTTATTGAAGCCCATTTACTAAGAACTATTAATGAAACATTATAACATTTTATTCATAAATAGAAAACATAAATCGATTATCATGGTTGTCAAAATCTATTGTTAATTATTTTTTATGTATTTTTTTTAAAGATTCAAATATTTCATTTGAAATCACTATACCACTTATGAATATATTTAAATTATAAAATGAATAATTATTAAAATTTTGGGATATTTTAATGTAAATGGATATGAATAAGAGTGTATTTAGAAGAAAATTATCAAAATAATTAAAACAATAATTATTATTATTATCATCAACATCATAATCCATGTTTTTGGTATTTTTATAAAATAGTTATTATTATTACTTTTTCCCCTAGGGTGTAGATTGGTTAGTCGTGTCCATTCATAGTATCTGGGAGTTCTCTTATTTGAGTCCCCCCATGTAATTATGTCTCAATGATTTTTTGGAGGATTATATTTTTACATTACCACTTTCCCCACAACAATGTAAATAATTATTGTTAGAAGAATTATCAATTTATACTTGAGTGAAGAAAAAGGTGAAAACCCACTTTCTCATCCTTCCCCATAAAACATAATTGATAATAATCAGTGTTACCATTTATCAGCTCTACAAACCATGCCAATGGAGATTAGAAATATGTTAACATTAACTATAAGCACCAATTATGATACCTTTTGTTAGAAATAGAAAGGAACGTGTAAAAGACTATAATTATGGGTGCTTATTTTAGCACCGATTAAAGGATCCTTTATTATCATTTTAGTTAGCACTGATGAATGGACAAATGAATACATTAATTTATATATACATATTTAGATATTTCAAAAATATTATTTATATACTAGTAAATATATATCACTAAAAAGATTCGCGATATATGGCCCTGGATTTTATCAGTGCTACAAAAAGAAATTATAATGGGGGAGTTTTATCAGGCCTCATGAAAAGTATAGATAAGTATATATGTCAGGTAATTTCCAGTATATTATGATAAGTATATATGTCTAAATATAATGTATTTTAAAAATACTTGTATATAATTGATAAAAATATGATATATTATTATATATACATATATTAATGATTTAGACAATTATATAAATATATTTAAATTTATATCAATGTATCCACGCATATATGTTTATGCAGTATGTATTTATGTATATAGATGTACGTATGTGTACATTTTCATATTTACATGAGATTACAGAGATATAGAAATTGTCCACATGTGCATTTATTCATCTTCTATACATAGATATATATTTTACGATGTATTATTTTTAATACGTTTTTTATTTAAATGATTAATATTTATTCAATTTTAGTTATTATGTTGTAATATTAGAAATAAGATTCAAATTTTAATATTTAATCTATTGAATTCAAAAATGTAGTTTTTTTAATTTATGTAGTTAATTTTTTGTGATATGATTACTTTTATTTATTTATTTTAAATATTACTTTAATAAATTTTTTATATTTATTATATTTTGATATTTTTGGAATTTATGAATATATAAAAATGTATACATGTTTTTTTAATATTATTAAATATTTTGAATACGTATTCATCATAATGTTAATATATATTCATTTTTAATTTTTAAATAATATATATAATTAATAAAACATATATCGATTTTTTTATAATTTTGAAGTATCCTCATTTTTAATTATTCAATTGAACAAATTTTAATCATTAACATGTTAATGATTAAACGTTTATAAATAATGTCAAAACAATATAATTAATAAAATTCATTAAAAAATTTATAAATATATATTTCTATATAAATATATTTTTAAATGTATACATACAACTTTGATACATTTTTATATTTAAATTTATAAATAAATAAATATTTTTTGTGAAAAATTTAGTTTTAAAAATGCAATGAAATTATTGTATATTTAAATATTTATAAAATAATAATAAATATTTTTATAGTATATGTATATTTATTAAATGTATAACTCTATATATTTATATATTACGATATATATATATATATATATATATATAATTTTATAAATATTTTTCGAAATAAAAGTAACTAATTATATTTGAAAAAAGTATATATATATTTTATAATAAATAATGATTTTTTAAATAAATATAAAATTAAATTAAAAATACTTAAAAATTAAATATATATTTTTTATAATATTCTATATTTATATATGTATATATATTATATAAATACATAAATATATAAAATTATATAAATATATATAATTATATAAAAACATATATTTACATAAATATATATAAATATTTAAAATTACTTAAAATTATATTTATTTACAATTATAATTAAAAATAAATATCTTGAGTTATATTTATAAATACATATTTATAATTCTCATTATTTATGTATAGTCACATAATGAATATTTTATAATTATTTTTTATAATTATTTTTATAATTACATATCTAAATAAATGTTTATAATCCTTTAATGATATTTATAATTATATAAATATTTCTGTATAAATATTTACATTTATATTTATTTAAAATTTTAAAAAAAAATTTATTTTTTATTTATAATAATTATATTATTAAAAATGGTAATATAATCCTTTATCAACGTTAGAAAAGCCCTGATAAAGAGGTCTTTTATCTACACTTGTTTTTTTCGTACCGATGAAACCCCACATTATTAATTCTTTTTTAGAAGAACTAATAAAACACATCCATTTCTAATAAATTTTACCTAAACCTAACTAATTCCCTCGCACCATTGAAGCTCTTGAGAAACTTAAATGTCACCACTACTATCCCTCCCTCACTACCACTCTCCCTCCCTCATTAATGTAACCCCTCACTGCAACGGGCCTTCCCTCAAAATCTGCTACACTCCCTTAGATGAATCAACACATTTAAATCCTATGATTTGTGACGTCATATACTCTATTCATGCTTCCTAGATTTTAATTCATCTTTGGGAGTATTAATTTTTTTCCCAAATGATTTGAATGACACATCACCTCCCTTAAGAATACCTGATATGACCCCACTATCACACAATACATGGATATTACCTAGTTAACCATTGTATTAAGATGTTGTGTGACTGGTCGAGTGTTAGGAACTAGTCATATGTGACATTCCACTAATAATAATAGAATATCACCTAAACATTCCCGCAAAATCTATATCTTGTGTTAATTATGTAGCATGGTCTTGGATCATGAATCATACTCAATGGATTAGAAACAAATTATCAGTTATCATTCATTATATAATGGATAAAAATAATAAAAAAATATTGTTTTCTTCTTCTATTAATAGGGAAATGAACCCCAATACTTTTAATATTTTCATTACCATGACCATCGACTAGACCCACTAGGAACATATCGTTTCAAATTTTTAATAAATTTCATCACCATTATCATTATCATAAGGCTACTCATCATCATTTAATTTCTAAATAAATAAAACCTCCTATGATTTACTAAATTTTTCCACATTAGTATCATGATCACCAGATTTCTCATCAGCTAAAATTTATAAAAAAAATATTATTTTTGAGTTATTATAAATTCTTATCCATTAACTATGAGGGAAAATTTAGGTTGCAAACCTTTTTTTGATTTTTTTATTATGTGAAATTCATATTAAACTTTATTCATATTCACATTACTTCTTTGAAAAAATTGGAAAATTGGCGGTGACAGGTATAATACAAACACATATAAATCACTTCAATAGAATGTTAAATTATCAATTTCATTTTCCTTTTTGGAATCACCTTAAAATATTTTTAATAATTTTGATGATGGATTATATATATATATATATTATTCTCCTTGAAGATTCATTCATGCCCGGTGAATTTTATAAATTTTATTAAATCATCAAAAACTAATAAAATTGTTCTACAATTTTTCAAATAACATGAGTACCCAATCCTAACACTTCTAATTAATTAGATTTAAATCTAAGAGGTTTCAGAAATGTTGGGTTATCAAGAACTTTGGATTGGTCCCTATGAATGTATTCATCCACTAACAAAAGAAAAAAAATTCTCATAAGCTTACAATCACTAAAAAACACATATCACTCTATGTACCGAGTATAGAAATGAATATATTTCAAATCCCCCTTCATGTTTTACTCAAAACTAAAAAAGTAATTGAAACCATCATTGATCAATGTTTTTTTCAATAGATTAAAATTTTATTAGATTCTTTGTAATAATATATAAATTACACAATTCATTCCTTCAATGATAACCACCACAATAAAAAATATAATTATGAATCTTTCTGCACTTATTATCATAGAACAACAGATTTATATAGATGAAATGATTTTATAAGAATCACATTTTTATACATTCTATTATCATTAATTTTTTGTATTTATTTATTTTTTTAAATATTAATATTACAAAATCAAGTAATATGGATATGAATCAAAAATGGATGGATTCGAAACGTATGAAAATAGGGTATGAGGATGGAGTGATATAGATCATCATGTTTCCAAAATAAAGTGCATATGAAACAACTAAACTACTTTTTATATATTTATTCTATTGTTATTAAAGGAAATTTAGTAAAAAGAATCATAAATTACACATTATCTATCATATAATAGATCAAATATATAATTATTTATTTAAAATGGGGAAATGATGAATGTAGCTAGTGACTGGGATAATATTTCTTATGCATTATCCAATTTTATTACAAGTGTGAGCAATGATGGTGACTATATCTATGAAATGAATACAAGTGTGAAAAATTATGAATAACATATTGAGGAATTGATAATGATAGTTGGGATGAATTTCATTAATTACCAAATTTATTTGAGAAGATACAATGTTTTAAAAGGACACCATTATATGATAGTAGTACGAAATGTACATCATTTTCAACAATACTGAAGAAATATAATATAAAATCCATTAATGGATTATGTAATGAAAGTTACAATGATATAAATTTTCTCTTTAATGAAATTTTCTATGAAGATAATGATTTCCTTTGAATAAGATATAATTTTAAATAAATTCAACAATCAATGGGAAGGATATTTTAAAGAATACATTCTTATCCAAATGAATGTATACTATTTCCCCAGGACCATGAGTCACTATATAATTCCAAAAGTGTGGTGTGTTTGGATATAATAAATATGAATATGGTCCTATGAAATTTTTATAATTCTTTCCAATCATTACATGCTTTAGTTGCCTATATGGAATTGTGGAAAACTCAAGGAAATTAACGTGACACATAGATACAATAAATAATTTTGGGTAACATCATCACATTTCAAATACTCCATAGTAGACAAAAATTGATTATGACTAGCTATAGTTTGGAAGTGAGCTAAAAATCATTCATCTTGTTCTATCAATAGATGAAGTGAATAATTTTGGTTGTCAAAGTATAACTCATAGTACAAGACAAGTTATGTTGTTAAACAATGACATTTCCACTGTGATTATGCAGGAAAAAATAAATTATTTTATCCCCAGTTTAATCATGACCCAAAAAATTTGGTAATGATATTGATGATTATATTTTACCATTGATCAGTGATTTGAAATAATTTTGGGTTTTAGGTGCCACATTGTATGATTATTTTTAAAATGAAAATTTCATGTTGAAATCCATATTGTACTTGATAATAAATGTGATTCCTTAAAATGAAAATTCATCTAGATATATTATTAACTGAAATCAATGAAACCCCATTTGTAAAAAACACAATGTTAATTAGGATGAATCATTCAATGAAGACTATGTACCTAGGAAATCATAGATTTCTACCATGCAGTCATAAGTACCAATCTTGGAAGACATAAATCTATGCTATTTTAAATTATTTTACAAGACTTTCTCCACTACAAACTGAGAAAAAGTTTTTGCATTTAAAATATAATGAGTCTTCTTTTTGAAAACCTTTATTTAAAAAAATATAAAAACATGTATGAAAAAGTGGTCAGTTTTTTGAATTCCCATACTATATTTTTCTGTACGTTATGAATTTTATTTATGCATGAGAAGAAAATTTATGAGTTAGTTTCATTGGTACATTAATAAATAAACATACAAAAACAAAGTATGGAATTAATATTTGGTGGGAGATGATTGATATGGGGATATGGGATGTGTTGGATCAAGTGTTGAAGATAAAAATTAATTTTCTTCCTCAAGCTGCTTATACTCTTTCCAAGAAAGAGAGCTATAAGTTTTGTATCATATTGATTGTTGTAAAGGATCTAGTGGGTTATTCTTAAATTATCAAAAATACTATGTCGATGAATAATTTAAAGTTAAAGGGTATAAAATAACATAACTGTCCTTTTTTGACACACGATCTAATGCCTATAAAATTTCATTGTATTTTTCTTATTAATTTCCATCATAAATAAACCAATATCTTTTTATTTTTCATAGATATATGTAGAAAAGATATAGAGTCGGTGAAATTTCCATCAATGGAATGTGAAATTATTTAAATATTTTGTTAACTGGGGATTTCCTTCCTCCCAAAATTCTTGGATATGATTGTTCACATGATGGTTCAGTTCTCCAGAGAGTTTAGACTTTGTGGAAATGTACATTACAAATAGATGTACCCCATTGGACGATATATGTTTATTTTTAAATGGCATGTAAAAACTCGATGTCAGCTATAAATTTGAATTACAATGGGATATATTGTTGAGGAATAGATTGAATTCTATAAAAACTACATGTCTTATTTAGAAATCATTGGACTACTAAAATCATGTGACAATGGGTTGTTTATGTGTGATGGAATTTATATAATAGATGTATTCATAATTACATTTACAAATTATGAGTTGGCGTACCTTTATGTTTTTCAATATTACATTCCGATTGATCTATATGTTGAAACCCACAAAATAATTCATAGGAAATTGAAACCATCATAGAATGAAATCTGAATATCATATACACATAATCAACAGTTTATAGAATGACTTCAAGACTGTAATTTTATGGATTCAACTACAAATAAATATTCAATTTAAGAATGATTTTTTTGGATGGAATGACGACCATGTGTGAGTTTATTATCATAAAATTGTTATTTAATTATTTTGTTTAATTTCAATATTAATAAACATGATGGAAATAGTACCAAAATAAATAGTTGATTCAAAATTTTGGCTGAATTTATGAATTTATTATGTACCAAAGAAGAAATCCAATTTAAGTGAATATGTAATACTTTGGAATCATCATAAAAATTATTAGATATGGATTATACAACATTTCAAGTACCTATTTATCTATGAATGTGTGTTTATATAAGAGGGATGTTTAAATTTCTTAATTATGATTCATGAATGTGAATTTCAATAATCAATGGTTTAAAGAAGAAATGTTAATAATGCCATTACAGGTGGTATAATTATTTTATATTCCACATCCTATGCTCCAAATGTTGTAAATTGTTCAATGTTTGACCAAAACTAGAGAATATTTAGATGTAAATTCAACCGAGGATAACAATTTCATTAGCATGTCATAGTCATTTCACAATATTCACAATGTCCATGTATATTATAAGAGTCAACAATTATGGTATTTGGATATATGATAGAGCGTTCAAATACCTTCATCATTTTAGAAAATGTGTTCAATAACCAAATTATATTTTTCTGTAATATTCATTTATTTAACTAATATAATATTTTTTCAGAGATTTATTTACGTAATATAAATTAAATTCTAATCAAATTCAGTAGACAATGACTTTTTCACATGATAATTCTCCAAATCCTATGGAACAACTGGTTTATCAACATGTTGATGTTCCTAATGCATATGTAGAAACACATTTTTCACAAGATGATGCTACAAGTGTGGATGAAAAATATATTTTCGATTTTGAAAATGAAGAAATGGTTAATGGTAAAAATATTGCATCCCTGAAAGAATAAAAGTTACATACCATGATGGTGCTAACAAAAATTATTAATGAAAGATATAAAGGTATCAAATTTGTGGTTGGATGGGATCCACATAACCATCCTGTTAACCACAATATGTCCATGTTCAATTGTTACATTTGGACTAAAACTCGAATTCATGTTCCAATAGTTATATATTTGGGGAAAAAATATTGTGTTAAATATTAAAGAAATTATTTTGGATGAAATTATGGTATCATTATGATATAGTTCCATTATTTAATTTGATGACAATATAATGAAACATTGATTTAACATTTCATTATCTCTGGAAGTGTGCAGTATTATATGATGAGTGGTGTTTGAAATATCAATTAATGCTCACTGAAATGGCTCATTGAGGCTTTTAGACATTTATTATTTGGTATCATCTCAAATATATGAAATTGATAATATACTCGCACCACCACAGATTTATACACACCATATGAACCAAAAAATGTGGAATATTATTATTAGTCATTGTGAGGAGAAATTTTTTTATGTAAATTGTGATTGGTAGAAAATTAAATGAAAAAAAAATCTATTAATGAGATTGATTTATATTTGTTAATTTATGAAATTGAAACTATGTTCTAAAAATATGAAACATTTAGAAAACCCAACATACCCCTACTGTAAATCATTGATGGTGTACACTTCACTTGAAAAAATATGGTATATATTTGAAATCAACAAAAATAATTATATGTGACATGAAACAAACATTATTATATTTCTTTATTATATAAATATTTATGAATCAAAATACATAGCCACATCCAACCCATGTCTTGTTCTATAGAAGGAGGCACGTGTAAATAAAATGGGATAATAATAGATGAAAACACATAAATGTGTGGGAGGCATGTGTATGTATGACATAATATATTTTTTCATTTCGTTAAATTGGTATTATATTACAATTATTACATATTTTCCTATATTTTGTATCTATAGTATACATAAGAATAACCATCAGATGTACCTGATGATCACATGTTGTGAGTTGCCTCTAATTAGTTAGAATTGTATGGTAATGATTGAGTTGGGATTTTGGGGTTTCACATGAAAATATTTTTAGAAAATAAACTATTTGGGGGACAAAGGAAAGAAAACGGTAGAGATACATTCATGATTAGATTCTCCAAAATAAAAACATAATAGGCTGGTTAAGTTGATAGAAAATGTGGTGGAAAGGAATTAGAGGAAAAAACACAAGAACAACCACTACATAATGACCCCCACCCCACCCCTAACCCCCATCCCATCCTCCACCCCTACCCCCACCCTACCCATATACCTTCCCATGCCTACCCCCAACCCCAAACCACCCACCCCGTCCTAGTACTAAAGCACCCCAACTGACCCACTCCCTCACCATATAATCCTACACCACCAACTTAACCTCGCATACATAGCCCAAAAAATCAACATGTTTCCCCTATCCCAAAACCAACCCCACCTAAACCCACAAACCTAAACCTAAACCAAATCCATAGCCTAATATAACCCCCCACATACACCAATTGTCCATAACCTAGAATGCAGATAAATCCATTCACACCCACCAATCCTCCCATGGCTCATACAAACCCCACCCCTCCCCTATAAACCCATCCCACAAACCATGTACCTCGATACCCCATACACCCCCACCCCACCCCCACCCCTAATCCAATAGACAACCATTCCAATCCTAAATTAAAAACCATGTACCTACACAAAAATCCTACACCCTTGATTCTATCCATAAACGTACCCAATTCCCCCGCAACCACTCCCCCCAACTAGCTCGTGAACCCTATCCTCACCACAACCCCCACCACCAAACACAAACACCCCAACCCCAACCCTCCCAACCCTCCCAACCCCCACCCCACCCCCACCACTACCCACCACACCCACCCCACCGATAACCACATCCCTAAACCTATGACCCTAGACCTAGCATGACCTCAACCCTCCCAAACCAATTTTTCTCCCCACCGCAAACTTACCCCAACCCACCATGCATACCACCCACCCTACCCCAACCCCAAACAACCACACCCCCCCCCAACCCAACAACACCAAAAACCCTAAACGGACGCCTACCTAATCCTTAAACCACCCAACCAACATAACCCCATCACCAATCCTACCAAAACCCCCTGCCCCTACCCCCATACCCCTATTCCACACACTCCCTACCCCTAGACACACCCTTTCCAAGTCATACACCTAGATCCCCTAAAAAAACCCCTACCCCCCCACAAAAACCCATAACCCTAAAACTACCTTCCAAATTGAGCCCTACACCCCCTAAACCAATCCTAATCCTTGACCCCACCCCCTCCCACAAAAAACACCCAACCCCTTCCTCTCCACCCCTACCCAACCACAGCAATCAAAACCCTATACCCCAACCCCCATTCCTCCAATCCTTAATCCAACCATCCCCCACCCACCCCTACCGCATCCATATCCCCACCACAAAAATCCTTACCCCCACCCCATTCTAAAACCTACCATCACCCATACACTCCACCCATTCCCTAGCCCCATCCCCCTTCCTGTAATAAACCGACCCCCGCCCACCTACACAACGAATGTAGCCGAACTCCCCCACCACCCAATATACCCCCAACACTATATCGAAACCAATATACCACCATAACCCCACACCCTCCCCTACTCCCACTACCACCTATGACTACCCCTCTCATGCCCCCCCACCTATATGCACAACCCTAATCCTACACCGGAACCGTTCCGTACACCCCACACCAAACATACCCCCACTAAACCTACATCAAACCATATAACTAAACAAACCAAGATACACACCTCTTCCCCATCCATAAAAATATCCATCTAACCACTACCCCTGATGTAATCCAACCACCATACCCTTTCCCCAATTTTAAACCAACCCCACTGTGACCATGCCTACCAAACCAACCCCTCATCCCTAGAACTAAACAACCCCAACCTACACACACTGATCTAAACATACAAACCATCCGTATCATTACACCATCAAACCAAACCCACCATCGGACCTATCCATAAACAAACTCACCCCACCAAATCCCACATCTACTCCCTATAACACCTATACCTAACCCCACACACCCAAACGTTCCACCAGACCCTATCCTTACACCCCTACAAATCCTACCAACTAGTGACTATCCCTAAACACCCCCTACACACACACAAACAACTACCTAGACCCTACCATACTACCATACAAACATAACCCCCAAAACCTACCCCTATCACCTACCCCTTTTGAGTCATAATCCTACCCCTATAGGTCCTTGACCTACCCCCTCTGACATATCCATCCAAATCCCCCCACCTCCACCATGTTCGTAAACCCCCACACCTATTCCCACGTACCTAAACCCAAACATTAGTAATAATCCTCAATTATATCAAAAAACTAGACCCATAACTATAAACCTACTTGACCCTAGCCCAAAACCCTTTGACCCTTTTCCTATACCAACCCACCCACACCCACAACCCTAAACATAAAATTTGAATTTATCCTTAAACTTACCCATCCCAGTCCTAAACCAACCCAATAGCCATTCCAAGTCAAAAACCAACCCCCCCCCACTACCTTCCTCTTCCTTATCCCAAAAAAAATTCTCCTAGAACTAACCCCCACCCCACATGAAAGCACTCCCTAAAACGTACCCCCCTATTCGTAACCCTAAGACACCCCCTCATACAGCCACAACCAAAATCATACCTTTATACCTAGAAATATACTATCCCATTGTACCCTTGTACCTTAACTAACATCCCACCAAAACTAAACAAACACCCTTACCCCTCTCCCAATCCTAATGCAACCCCACATAACCCCGCCTCTAGCCCACTAATATTACCCACCAACGTAACCACAAACCATCCAAATCCTCCAATGAAAAACCTAAACCACCCCTCTAGTCATATCCCAAAACCTACCCTCCATCCTACATCAATATCCCTAACCATCCCCCCTTTGTTATATCCCTAATCCAACCAAAATATACCCCTCAAAACTAGACATAAACCTCCCCAACACCCACATGAATGTTATAACACCCTCACCCATACAATTCGTAACCCCCACCCCCACATGTCCCCCTACAACCCAGAACACTAAACCATACCACCCCCTCCCCCACCATTACCATTACCCCCACATACACTAACAACCCTAACCCTACCTCGCATACCTATCCCGAACCCTACCTCCACCTACACTGAAATCCCTAACCCTACAACCCAAACATAACCATAAACCAATATCCATCATCACTAAATTTAGACTGAACCCAATCACCCCCCACATACACGCACTAATCTAAACATACCACCCAGACATAGCACTAAAACTAACACCCACACACCCCTCGAAACCAGCCTTAAACCAAGACCCCAATACCTAAAGCCCTATACATACTCTCAAACCAACTATAAATCTACACACCTAACCCATGACCCTATCCCTAAACCACCCACCTCCACCTACACCAATATCTCAATCCAACCCTTGTTGTTATCCCTAATCCATCAACCATAAAATGCCTCTCCATAACACTAAACTGACCCCCACCCCACCTAATCACATACCCCTAAACCGTCCCTTGGCCACGACACTAACCCAATCTGCCAGCTTCACCCACAACCCTAAACCTACACCAACACAAAGCCTTAATCCAACCCCTGACCCCCAGACCAATCCTTACACAAACCCACACCTACACTAACATCCTTAAACTAACACCTCAACTGAATCCCTAAATCAACCCCTACAATATATTAGGTAATCATTCCCCCTAAACCCCCCATCCTAGCCGTAATCCATCCCCTACCCATACCCAAACAAATATACCAACAACCCTAAACAAACCCTGAACCATATCACTAAAACAACCCCCTAAAACCCTCAATCATAACCCTAAACAAACCACCAACCACCTGACCCTAGCCTTAAACCTCCACCCCCCTGACACACCCACAACCCTAAACCTGTCCTCTGAGATTTTCCCTAAATCAACCCCATACCTCCCCTAAATGTCCAAATCCTAACCCCGTATCCCATCCCTGTACTAAAACAAAAACCCCTCCCATTCCTAAACAGAACCACAACCTCCAATCTGCCTCGGGGCTAGCACACCAAACCTACCACCCCCTCTTCATAGCACAAAACCAACCCACACCTAAGACCACTTCCCTAAACCTACCCCAAATCACTTTCCCAAAATTAAGCATCCATATGAAACTCATATCCCTAAACATATCCCCAAACCTAGCATTAAACATACCACCATACGCCCTCGACACTAACCCTAATCCAAACCCCCACAAATAACAATAACTTTAAACCTACCCCGATGCTGGTCATAAACCAAAAACGCAACATGCTTCCATCCATATCACTAATCCACCATCAACACCAAAATCCCTAAAGATATCAACTAAACGTATCCCTAATCTTACCATCCTACCCCTATCATAACCAAAATCAGATCCCCCCACTACAACAATAGCCCGAAACCTACCCCATGACCCTAGCCCAAGAAAAGACCCAATAATCCCCACAACCCTAGCTATAAACCACCCCACCAACCCCCCTAGAACTAATGCATCAACCCACCCCAATGGATGTATCCCTAATCTATCATAGACATAATCCACCCCCACACCACCCCACCCTAACTACAACACAACTCTAAACTCACCCCGAACCTACCCCACACCTAATCCTCAAACGAACCCCCAAACACCCTCATAAACTAGACCTAAAACAAACCCACAAACCCCCACCTACACCCATATCCATAAACATACCCCTCAACAATAGCCACAAATTTATAACCACAAACCCACCCAACCATTTCCTTAAACCAACATCCCCTACACCCACATCCCCAAACCTCACCCATACCTAGTTATAATCCTACCCACCTCCCCAAAAATAGACCTAAACCAACCCTATACCTCATCCTATTCCTAAGAAACCCCAAATAACACCCTCATACCTTTCCCAACAAAACTTCCCAACCTCCCCCAACCATACCTTCACAAACATCCCTAAACCTACCCCAATCCCAATACCTAAACCATACCCACATACACCCACATCCCGAAATGTATCCCAAAACACTAGTTGACAACTAACCCCCCATACACCCCCTAACCATAGACCTAATCCATGATTCCCAAACCTTCAACCATGACCCTAAACGAACCCCCACCCCTAGACCATAGTCAAAAACTAAACACTACTCCACATATACGTAGATAGAATACAACCCCAACCAACACACACAACCAAAAAGATACACCCACACCTATCCCTAATCCATCCCCACACACCCCTCTACACTACACATACCCCATGATTGTATCCCTAATCCAACCCCTACACCCCCAGTTCTAAACCTATTCCAACCTATCCCAGTCAGCCTTATATTTAATCCAACCCATCAAGACCCTAGTCATGCCCCTAATCCATCCCCCACCTACACCCAATGATCTAATCCTACCGACCAACCACATCCCTAACCCAATCTTCCTATACTCCATATGCTAAACAAAACCCCCACCTATTAAACTCTTCGTTAGACCACCAAACCAACCCATGTACCTAGACATAAACCATCTCCCTAAACGCATTATCTATATCCCTAATATTGACCTAAACCTAGAACAATAATTATAATCCCAAACCCCATGACCAGAGCCATAACCACCAGCCAAATCGCTCAACGAAAATCCCCCACCACCAGCAATTACCATATTCCCAATCTACACCCTGATCCATTCACTAAGCCACCCACTCGCCCCAACCCAGAGACATGGGCCAAAACCTACTACCAACAGTAGAACCAAACCAACCCCATTCACACCCCAACCATATCCCTAAACAAAAAACACACATACAACCACATCCCTAAACCTACAGTCATCCCGTGAAATAAACCATTCATCTGCACTATCGTTTCTAAACCTACATCCACCAATCCCTAATCCAACCCACATTCCCCTATATACTAGCCATAATCCAACCCCCACTGACAACCACATCTCAAATCCTACCCCTATTCCTTATCCCTAAACCAATCCCCACCTACACCAATAACACAAAACATACCCTCATCCATATCCCTAATATGACCCCCCTCCACTCTCCAGTCCTCAACCATTGCCCACACCTACCGCACTCAGATCTCTCCCACCAAACCGACCCCCGACCATAGACCTAAACTAACCCAGTACCCCCAATAATTATTCTACTACTCAAACATACCCCCAATAATGATCCCATAAACCTCCATATATATCCCTAAACCCACCCCCATCCTTAATCTTACCCCCATCCACAACCCTAAATCAACCACCACCCCCAACACTAGACCTAAACATTCCCCCCAACATCACTTACCCAAATCTCTATACCCAACCCCACCCTAGCCCTAATCCTACCTACCTAACCCAAATCGCCAAACCTACCAATGGATCTACCCCAAATGAATTTAGGTATTCCTGATGATTACAATTAAATACATAATATATAATAAAAAATATGGAACTAAAAATCATTATAAAATAGTTCTTTAATTTTATTTAAGTCATGGATATTTAAAAATATGAATCATGTAAAAAAGAAAAAATCATGTAATAAACAAGGTGATTACATAAGAATCTTACATGAAACCCCATATCTTAAGATACTCACCCAACTAATTACTTTTGTGATGAAACCTATTTACAATGAATATGATAATTTTACTCACAATTAAATAATTAACATTGATAAAAAAATGGTATGAAGGAAATAAACAAGATTTAGAGGATTTCATGAGGATATTTACATGTTAAGAAAAAATAGGATATTTATATAGTGAACAGTTGTTCAGGATGATAACAATTAAAAAATTACATGACTATAATGAGAAACTACTCTAAAAAAATTCACATCCTAGAAAATAATTAAAAATTCGTTAATAATCACAAAATAACTTCTAATAGAATGATAAACTGATGGAAATAGAATGTATTGTTTTTCAACCTAAAGCTAAAAGATAGAAAAGTCATGGTTGTATGCTACTATAATGCTTATTATTCATTCTAAAAAATTAAAAAAAATTCAGAGGTTCAAAAAATTAATGATAATGGTATATAGACATACTATAACATACCAGTACACCACTCATTCATTGATAATTTAATGAATCATGTCTCACCCATCTATGTAACAATAAATTAACATCAAAATCTTATTGTTAACTATTACACTCTCTTTTATGTGCATCATAATAATATTTCACCTACCCCTATGTTTGGGTCTTTTGATGTATAAATGGAAGAAATTATATGTAATACAATGATTTAGTTAACATTTATATCTCTATGTTGTTGGGATTCAACATCTTCCTTGAGGAGGAAGAAATTAATTAATGAATTGATTTTACTCAACATTAATATAGTTGTTTCAAAAAATAATAATTGATACTTATTCACAACATTAATTGATGGAAATGGGATATTTATCAAATTATTTTGAGACATGGAAATTGGGTCTATAATAGAGGATGAAGTATCATATTTTGGTATTATGAATATGGGTCTACAAACATCTACTCATGATGAGTTTCATAGAAAAATTATCAAGATGTTATCCATTTTGAGAAGGATGAGGAATACCAGTTGTTTGGTATAATGTGAGATGTGTCAACATTGAATTAGTGTGAAGCTAGAGTGACATGATCGATGATTGAGTCCATGTATCAAATGTGTTCCTAGTTGAGGTGATCAGGTGGCCTGTCCTCATTGATGATTAATCGTACACCATGATTGATAGAACATAAGAGTGGGAAATCCATTGGGTGTCGTAGGATGGGTAGAGGAATACATGTGTTAAAATAAATATCCACAATTTAGTGAAATTTACAGAACATACGAGTTATATTTTTCCATATATAGATATTTGAGAATATCATTTTTATAGGGATGATTTTCATAGAGAAGGTGGAGGCATATCATGCTATGTTTTTCACCCAGGTTTTTTCAACATATTCATTGAAATTCATGTCTAGGAAATTTATTCAAATTTTATTTGTATAATTTATCTGATATGTTTTTGAGTTGCATCATTGTTTTTTACTCGTTCACAATAGCAGTTTTTTACAGGTCTAAAATCGTACTTATGGGGTATTTTATTATTCGCTACATTATTTCATTTTTTCAATAGGTTTCCCAAAAATATTTTAAAGACAATATTCTAACTAGAATCAAGATTCTGAACATCATATGTTACTAAATTCATTTAATCCAAGAAAATGTGAGATGGGAAAGACAAATGAAACTAGATCATAATGGAAGAATTTTAAATCATGGCTAATTTATAAAAGCACCCATAAGATGTTCAAATGACAAGAGACTATGTTTACCTCATCCATTTATCTTTAAAATTATGGTGAAAATTATTACATCTTCTCGATATAAAAAAGTTAAACTAAAATAATTATATGTGTTTACTTAAATATTTTTTACAATATTTTTACTAAATGATGTTTTTTTAATAAAAATTTTATATAAAGTTGGTTAGTTTCCATATTTCATCTAATAATTTATCAATTTTATATTACTATGATACTTTAAAATTCTCAAAACAAAACATTTTTCCGCACATTCAATGATTTGACATAGGAATGAATGAGTATTAAAGAAGAACCTACCAATCCTAGAAATTATTTTGGTTGTAAAACATATGATGTTGTTAGTATAAGAATGATATCGTAAAAATAAACTACTTAATTTATATTATGAGAAAAATAAAAAACATATAAATGGCCTATTTATTTTTAGGAGAGAATAAAATGTATACAAATTACTAAGATAAATATAGAATAAATTCAAAACTAGTACCTATTAAACAAGAAATGAACCACTCCTCCATGATGCCCTACCAAACAACTAAACAATGTTCAAGAAAGCATTTTGTAGATTATAATCATTAATAATACACGATTAAATGTAATATTGAATTAGAAAAAAATCTTGGGGACACATTAGTTTTATACAGTTAAATATCCCTCAAGAAAACATTAATTTCAATACTACAAATACAAAAATTAAAATATATTTAAATAAAAGAAATATAATCATGTATATAGATTCAAGAAAAATCAGTTTTTACAATGTTTCTTCCTCTAGTTTACTTATTCTCAGTATGACCATATATAATACTTATCGTGAGAAGAAAGAAAATTAGTACCAGGACATAAATACCATCATCTTTGTGAAGATAGAAAGTAATCCCATCATTATAGTTGTAGATTCTAATGATGTTATTTATGAGATAAATAGTTACCTAAAGGGGGTTCATAGAATGATCACACTCCATGTGAAAGTCAATATTGATGATAATCTATTCAAAAAAAATTTAGGATTAATACATAGGTGATGAAACAGTTGATGATTTTAAAGTATTTATAACTGATAAAATTATCATGTGGAGATGATGTAGGCATCATGGACGATAAGGATATGTTGGATATGATATTTTTTTATGTGTTTATTAATTTTTTTTGATATTTTCATTTTGTTGATTGTGTTAAATGGATGGGAACTAATTTGCTGGTTACCATTGTGTATGGATATTGAGAAAAAGATGTAGAGTTTGTTTATTTTTGAGAACTAAAGAGGGTGAGATGTGGGGAAGGGAACTAAAAATCAAGAATTGTGATAATGAGAAATCGTTGATGACTGTGAATTTATAGATGGAATTTTTAATGACCAGTCAGTGGTTTGGAGAAAGAATTGACAAAATAATAAAGAGGCTATAACCCTATTGGAAAGAATCACAAGGAGGACTCTCTATGAGAAAACAATACACTTACCTCAGTTTTATTTTAGATATTTATTTAATAATTTATCTAATAAAATTTTATTATTTTATATTATTATTAAATAATGATCAATTTAATATAATAAATAATATGTTGATTTCTGAATCTTTTTTATCAATGATGATGTATTATGTTTTAAATATTTATTTTTAGTTGTTAATTCAAAATGATATTCTATTATTTCAATGAATATTATTTAAATTTTTATTAATTTTAAGATATATTTGATGTGGTTAATTTTATAATATTTTCATTGATCACTCATGTCACATAGTGAAGTTCAAAATAGTAAAATTGGTTTTTTTAAGAGAATAATTTTATACTTTTTCATGTATGAATCTTATAAAGGAAAAATTAGTAGTTAACATTTCTGCAATAGTCCACCAATAATTAATATCATATTTATAATTATACTAATTATTTTATTCTAATGTAGAAATGTAACCTAAAAATAATTTATCTGATCATGTAATTTTCATTTATCTCTTCTCATTTCTAGATTAATAATTTGTACTGCAACCTCCCTTATTCCTCTCACATCAGCCTGAATCCTCATTAATCTCCCATTTCCCATCATAGATATGACCTATCCACACAACAAAATCCCACCTCCCATACCCAGTGGTTTTCCTAAAAAACAATATACGTTTCCCCTATTTGTTTTAATTTCCAATCACATCAATCCTATAGTCTCTTTCAAAATATTTTATTTCATCCCCCCAAGGGTTCTCACAACACTCTCAGATTTCCTAAATTCACACTTCATTGTTTCACAGTGTATCATTAATATTTCCTCAAAATAAACCTTCGATTTCTATTGATGTGTTATTTTGATTAACTATGGTATTTATAATTCCAATAAATATAAATATATGATTTTTTATAGTCTTATAAATGTCTCTCCACTAGAAGTGAGACCATTAATGATCAATATAGCCAAGTCACCCATAAAATCCACCACCTTATTTATTCATGAATACTTATTTGAACCCTAGGGTTCCCACTAGGTAATTTACACTAACATGATGTTTTACATTTATCACATGATACCAAATTTATGTTTTAATTATGTTATGTTTTCAAGGATATTATAACACTTTTTTTTTCTAACACTAAGAGTATCTTTTTATCCTATCGTGATTTTTGTGAAGGAATAAATCTTTCATTCATTGTTGGTATTCACATTCTTCTTTGGGGACACCTTCATTCATCAATATGAAACATAAAAAGTATTCATATTCTAAAAAAATAGGTTCATGTCCATTTATTGAAGAATTTAATATCATATATGACTTCATCCTTTCCTATGGTGAAACATTATACATTATTTTCCATTAATTAAATTAATTTATGAAATATATTAATCTGTAGGCTATATGTGCATTATATTATCCTATTTCCTTAACCCTATATATCATACTATATATTATTAAACCATTAAATTTATATACATAATTAAAATTATAAATTTAATTTATGAACACACCTTTTATATAGTACATTCACATTTCATATCTAGTATATACATGAAAATATTTTTTCTCTAAAAATTTTAACACTAAAATTGGTACATGTAATACATTTCAAAACCATATACAATTCAATTTTATTTCATAGAAAAAGAATTTTTTAGGTATTTTATAGTGATATTTTAATTTATAATACTACCTTATTTTGACTACATAAATAATCATGAAAATTTAATTTCATTATTTGGTTTCACCCATAATAATATTATACAATTATTTATGGTTTTCATCTGATACCATTATATCTTCATCATCAAGTCTCAAAGGAAATTTCTACAATGATTTATTGTTTTAAAAAATTTACGATCAACTCATATACTTCCAAAAAACACTTGAAAAATATAGGTATTAAAATATCATTTTTATTAAAAAAATATACATATATAAGAATTCCTACTTTTTTATTTCCAACTTTTTATTTCAAGGAGAATGAAATTGATATAATATCATGAGATAAAAAATGTATAGAATATATTGGAACTATACCTCTTCCTAATATAATATATATGTTAAAATATTATATTATTTTGTTCAATTTTTTCTAAAAATCATTAGCACTTCAAAAATGCAACAGTTAGGTGCTCTAAATGCAATGTTATTTTCCATAGTCTATCCTACAATTTGGTTTCTCACAACAGCACATATATACTAAAATAAAAAATGAATATGATGTTTATAGACATAAATTTATATATATAATATGTACATACTAAAAAATAATTCAAGTAAAAAAATATAAAATATGGTTAAATATAATAATAGATCACTAGTATACAATTATCATTTAATGAGGGTATATAACACATATAATCTTACATGTAAATTAATTATTTTGAAATGTAATGTTTAGTTTCATAATATATAGTATGCATATTCTGAAGAAGTAATATAAATCTTACATATTTCAATATTTAGTATTATTATATCAAGTTTTCGATATTCTTTTTTGTAATATGCAATTTTAATATTCTTCATATTAAAAATTCAGAATTATAATATCTAATATTTATATACATTCGTCATATGTAAATTTCTATAATCTAACTAAATGATTAATTTTCTTTACACTTTTCACTGGTACCATTATTCATTTCCTACATCCATTTTTTATTCTTTTTCCCTTTTCCTATGAATCAGTATTCTTGTCGCAGCCACCCCACCCCCTCATCTTCATGAGTTTATTTCTATTTTAAATTTTTTTCCATATGTTGTATTTTAAAGCTATAATTTTATAATTTTTTATTATATATCATCAGAACATCACCTAATATAAAATATAATTTCCCCATAACTATATAATTTTAAAAAGAATATATTATAATAGTAAGGAGAAGTATTAATTAGCTAATTTTTTTTCATTTTAATTTTCATTTCACATGTATTTATCTTTTACAGAATAAATTATATCCCAATTTATTCTTTATGCAGTTGAATGATAAAATTTTCATTAAAAACTTTTATGTTTACTCCTGTAATTTTTAAATAATTCAATGTATGCTAATAGTTAATGTTATCTTTTTAAAATTTACATAGAAATGGTAACATAGAAATAAAAAAAATTATATTCAATAATGTATATTTAAATTTAAATTTGAATTATTTTTATATGCATTTTTAGAATCAACCTTAAAAAAATCATTAAAAATTAAATATTCTACAAAAAAAATTACTTATTTAAAATATATTTTAATTGTTACCTGTGGTTAGGGTTTATTTTTAATTTTTTTATTACACATGTGTTCCATATACTATAGAAAATATCATTTTTCAATACACTATATTCTCTTTTTCAGGAAAAAAATTGTCATATTACAATATCTTATCTAGAAAAGAGGTCTTTTTTCATAATGTACATACCGTATACAATGTCCCTATATCTATGTGAATATTACATCTGCATAATATATATGGGAATAATGTATAACCTTTATACCATTTACAATCTTTCTATATTATTATAATTAACTTTTATTTTATTCATATAGTACCAAAATATATTAATTATCTTCATTTGGAATTTTTGAATTTTCCTAGATAATAATATATTTTTATTCTTGGACTATGAGTTTTTGTCTAAAAAATATATACATACATTTGATGTAGTATTAAATAATGAATATTTAGATTTCAAATAATTTCCTCGTTTATAATTTCAAAATTGACTATCTGATGATATGGTTAAATATTATATTTTCATTGCAATTCTTACAATATAATTCCCATGATATCACACATTAATCTTATATTCCAACTTACATCTATGGATCCAATATTTAATTTAATAATTATAATGTTGAAAAAGAAATCAATTGCTAATAATTTTTTTAACTCTACATAAATGATATATTTTAAGTGCGTATGCGATTTAAAAAAAATTATTACCCATATAGTCAATTCGTGTATATCATCTTCTTCATGTCAAATTCCTTCAACAAATAAACAGTTACATAACATTCATACGTATACAATTTCCACCACAAATGTAGCTATGAAATCTCAGGACAATTTCTATTGTCATGTATATCATTAAATTGTGTGTTAACTGAAAATTTTTATTTGGAATGATTTAATTAATTTAATTATATATTTTAATCAACATTTAAGTTATTAGTTAATAAAATGATTATTTACATTATGTTAAAAATCCATAAAATATTTTATGAGAAACTGATGAACTAAAATAAAAAATAGCTAGATGATGTTAAAAAATATTCCATCCAATATGAAGTATAATATTTTATTCAAAAATATATTCCAAATAAATATTTAGAATATTTAAAATTATTCAATTATTTATTCCACTAATATTTCCCTAGGGGTATAATATTAATGTTTATCAATATATAATTGGTGGATCACCAATGATTCCTGATACATTCAAATTCAATTTAACATTGACAGATAAATCATGGTCTTCTTTCTTTAATGGGTACCTTCTCTCAATATGTATCACAATTGTTTCATTTCCTTACTGGAACAAATTTATTTCTTCATTACATATATTACAAAAAATTTTTGAGTGAAAAATAATGTTGTGAAATTCAATTCTATGATTTTAGAATTTATATATTCATTTTATTTTTTAGAAAAACATAATATTATATCATTTTTAATATATATAAATTTAAAATTCCTCATTAAGAACAACATGAGAAAAATCATATTTTATATCTCTACATCAACTATTCAACCATCTACTAATAAGATAAAATTGGGTAGACATGTAATATAAAATGGTGAAATTAATTTATTTTAAATCCCTTAGGGAATGGTTTCTTACAATGATCATTATATTATAAATAATTCGTTTTTAATTAAGTATACCATTGACTTATTGAATTATTTTACATACTTTTTATAATTTTTTTTAAATACACACATTATACTATTAAATTTATTTCATCCAAATTCGTTGTAATTATTCCATTTCCAATATATATAAACATCATTATTATTATGTGAATATGTTTAGAAATAAATATTTCCTCTACAAAAACAATTTCCACCAATTTTCTAAAAAATATATCATACAGTAAAAAAATTACACAGTATTGTTAGATACATAATGTAAAGAAACCATCGATGTTATATATGCTAAATTTACGCTCAATTCTTTAAAAATTAAAACATTTTTTCACTATCTTGTCCTATTACATACACTATATATAATTATACTAAATTGTATGTTTTCCCTGAACACATTTCCCACTTCCTTTAAATTTTCCCTCCAATATCCCCTCAATTTCTTTTCAGATATCTAGAAAAAAAATTCATTATATTCCATCATAGCATGGAATATCAATCCCCATATTTATATATATCTTCCTCTGTAGACACTACACTCTCCATTTATCCTCTACAATTGACAGGGTATAGAAAATATAATGTTATATGTGTGTTGATGGATTTTTTTAGACCTAACACTTTTACTATTTCATTATTTTTGTACCTATTTTTCTCAAAATGGGAACTTATTATTTAATTCAAAAACTATGGTGGAATAACCGTTGTTCATTGATATTTAGTATACTATTTTATTTCAATAATAGTTTATTACATTAAATTGTATTATTTTTTTATTTTTTTGCCTATGGTTTTGTTTAAAATATTATTAACAATATTGTTTTCTATTTTTTGTACTCTTCATTCATTATTAAAATTATAAAATGGTAAATTTTATATAAAAAGTATTTTCTTAATTAAAAATTGAAATTTTTCTTAAACATTTCATTTTCATCATGGTTCCATTTCTATAATATCATTCCTTATGAACTAAACATAAAATATTTTCTATACCTACAAGGGAGTTATGTAATTTTATCATAAATCTAATTTTAAATTCTAATCATTTTTAACCAATTCATAGTATAAATTATTCTGTTTTATAAAAAAATATTATTCATAGTTTATTTTTCATAAAATTGTATTTTATTTCACTTGGGAATGTAATAATTTATCAAATGTATCAATTATAATCTCACATAATGACTCTAAAATTATGGTAGATT
Organism: Viscum album; assembly: GCA_963277665.1. Lineage (NCBI taxonomy): Eukaryota > Viridiplantae > Streptophyta > Magnoliopsida > Santalales > Viscaceae > Viscum > Viscum album. Next base: position 1,066,432,551 of record OY728121.1, on the reverse strand, counting down.
TTTATTTATGTGATTGAGGTTCTCATATGATAGAGCTATCCATATCAAATATTTTATTACTCGAGTGGGCATATTAATGTGATGAATATAACCATTTAATATGAAAACATCCTCTCTTTATTTATGAATTTTAGATGTTAGGAAACATTAATATCACTTATATATTATACAATATCAACAAAATAATATGTGAATTTTTTTGTTCCAAAACTCCATATCAATTTGTACAGAAACTCAATGTATCATGACCAGATTTGAGTGTGAAATATTAAATTTTAAATATTCTAGAATAATCCCATGATAATGGTTCTCTCATGTACTCTTAGGATAATTATTTTAGTGAAAAAAATAATGCATTATAATATGACTATTCATTGGTGGTTCATCATTTTCAAGATTCATTTAACATTTTCAATAGTGTTGAATAAGTGACAATTATTCAAGCTATTTTTTGATGACCATGGTACAATGATATAATTTAGTTTGGGTAAAAGTTAAATGTTTCATCTTCATATAACTCTAGATAAAAGTTTATATTTATATTTTCAGAAAAAAAACCAATAAAATTATGATTATATTAGATTATAGGCATTACAACATTCATTGGAGCCATATTCCCTTTTTTAAAATAAATATGATATTCGGAAAACATAATATGGAGGTTATCATTTTCAAATATAGGATTTATTTCGATTCATGGTATAATATGTCCATTTATCCATTAAATTTAGGTTTCATTGATATTTTTTTTGAAATCATTAATTTTTCAACATAATGAGAAAATGGTGACACATGTTGAGTGATAATTGGGTTCACCTTCCATTTGACATTTTAGTTGTAGTTAGCGAGATAATTTATTGTGTACTATTATGCTTCGTACATTACTTTTCAACTGATGATGTAACAAAGTTAATTCGTCTCATTATACACCTCATATTGTAAAAATTCTAGATTATAGTTCCAACCCACTTTTTATATGATTTTTATGTAAATTTGATTCATTATTTGAAGTAAAAACTTGTATTATAAATATTGATTGATATAAATATGTCATTTCATTTTAGTTAATGATTTATTAGTTATTCTATATTCACAATATTAATAAATATATGAGTCTTTGATATTTATATAATCCTAAGTAAATCCACCTATCCATGGGTTAATATATTATCTTATTAAGTTTGACTATAATTTTCAATTGGATTTGATAGGGAATTATCCTTCCTATGACTGTTTAATTAGAATAAAACCAAATTTTTCTTATAATTGAGTACTTTTAATATCATTATTTTTCTATTACTCGACTCCATTTGGAAAAATGTAATAATGGAAAAGATTTATTTGGTGAAAATTATTTACTTTTATACATTAAACATAAATAAAGTCATTCAATTTGGTTATTCATGATTCATTTCATCAGTTCAAAGATATATATTTTTTAATTTCATATAAATTATATAATCAATGTTCAAATATTTCTTTATTTTTGATCTCTAGTATTTTTCCAACATATGTGATACCATTATAACTAATAAAATTCATATATACAACAACTATTAGTGATTATTATGCTTCAATAATTTTTCATATGAACAAAAAAACTCTACTAGAGATCAATGAATATATATTGGAAACTATTATCTTCATGAAATATTAATATTATACTTGAAATTAACTATCATCCATTATATTCTTTTCAATTGTATATAATATAAAAAATAGTTTCCTATATCAACTTTGAAATTGTTTACCAATATTGTTATAGTCTAAAATTATTGATGATTAATTCTTTTCTATGTCAGATTATATTAGAACAAAAATAATTTCTAAACAACTATTTATAAACATCATATTTATATATTTATATATCACTTTTTATATAGTTTTCCAATAGGACTCACAATTTCATTCTTAGTAATGTTATGTTTGATTTTTTTGATACAAAAATATATTCCTCAAATTTAATTAATAATATTTTCTTCCTAATAATTATTTCCAGTTATAAAAAAGTGCTTCCAAAGATATCATTCATCTACAGTTTCTAAACTATTTTTTCAATTCAATATTATTATACATATAACAAAAATGGTAATAAATATTTACATTATCACTCAAATTTAACAATATTCAACAATCACTCTATTAAATTTCAACATATTAGTTTTGAATGACTTAAAATACGTGAAATGGTGTTTTATAGTTTCAAGTGTCCAATTACATAAATGGGTTTCATTATATAATAGTTTATCATTATCTATTTTTAAATATATTAAAATAATTGAATCAAACTCGAATTACATCTAAATGATGTAATTTTGACAAAAAAAACCCACAATGTACTATTAATCTATTTACATTGTGTAATATCATTTTAATATTTAATATTTGAAGCATACCTACCTACTATGTTTCATTTATTTATTTAAAACATCAATCAACACACTTTTTTATTTCAATTATCATGTATGATCATATATGAATTGTAAAATTGGATTGGATTTTGGTGAATAATTAATAATGTGTGTTTACTATATGATGTACCTTAAATATTTTGAATGATATTGATTTTGATGTGTGAATAAATAAATAAAAGTTGTTACATTATTTAACTTAATTGGATATTCATATAGTTTTTCAAATTATTTAATTGAAAATTAATCAATTTTTAATTTTCATTTTTATGGGATAGGTTGCTGCTCCCAATTTCTGCCTATCATTCATCATACTGTCCAAAATTCCCCTCTCAACAGATCACCATCACTAGTATTCCTATTAGTTTCTCTAGATTTTATTCCACCAATGTAAGTTAACTAGTCTGTGTTATTTGTTGATTTCATTAGGATAATGTTATTTAAATATTATTGAAAAAATTCCATGAAGACTTGTTATGGTGTTTAGTATCCTTAAAGAAAGAAATATATTGAAATTGTTTGTTATAGATTTGTGTCTAAAAATACGGAATGTAGTAATATTTCGTACTCGGTCTAGTGTCGTAATCATTTTTTGAAATGTTTTGTTAATCGCATGTTTATTAAATATACAATATTTTAGGTATTCGTCACATTATTTATCACTTTTATTATTTAGGTATTTATAAAAATTTTGATATTTCAATTAAATAGATCATTTGTCATTGATTCACTCAATGTAAATATTTTAATATAAATATTTTTTATCTAAAAATATTTATTTCATTACAAAATATCCATATCATTAAAATATCACAATTGTAACATAATATTTTGTTGTTTTTTATACTACAAATTTAGTAATTAGTTCTCACTTATTCATTTTAATCCCAAATAATGCGTCTTTTCTAAATAAAATTCATGTTTAACTTCATTGGTTGATAAATCATTTTAATTGGTCTAAATAATTTTAAAAAAACATATTATTTTCCATATTATAATACATTATTTTTTTACGAGTTGTTATGTCTTGTGAACATGTTATTTTTCATAGGTTAATTTCACATTCCTCTGAATTCATTACCCAATGAATGTAATCATATAAATTAATTTTATTACCATATATACAGATTCATTTCATCATTTTTTTCATATAAAGTTATTTTCCTAAAATATATTCTAATGACTATTGAATACAGTGGATAACATAAAGAATACATTTTAATTTTTTTACTATAGATTTAGATATTTTTCATTCATGTATATAAACCTATTTAATTTTTTAATTCTCTTTATGATGATTATGTTGAGTTGGAAACTGTTTTCTCGAGGATTGGTTTTCTAGAAATTAAAAATATAATATCTGTAATTATCCTAGAACAAGATGAAATTTGAAAAAAATACATGGTCATGGAGAATGACAAAGAAATTAACAGTAATCATGTAATAAAATTTAGGAAATTTTAATTCTATCACATTATATATTTCATTCAAATTATATTTAATTATTGTTTTCATTTAGAAATTTGGATGAAATTATTTGTGATCTTTTTTAGAGATAAATCAATAAGTTATAAAATTGGGAGGATTTGAGACTTCACAAAAATAATCATGGATGGAACAATACTTCTCATTCTCGATGAAGAAATCATTTCAATTCATATTCATGCATTGTACAAAGACTCAAAGTATCATATCAAAGAGTGTTATTTTTTAGGTTATATATTTCCTAACAAAACACACACATTTGAATATTAATGTTTACCTAAATGCATTCTACTTCTAGATATATATATAATAATGATATCGATACTCCAGTACTAGTTCTCAATGTACCCCACAGTAATGAATTGAAAACCATTGTATGGTATTGTATGGGTTTTTTCGAAATTTTCCATTCCCATAGAATTAATATTTTTTATGTTGGTGCTTTTTACCAGAGTGAAGAGGAATCTTTGAAGAAATGTAAAATATCACTTACTTTCATTAGTGTGGTCTTTCTACTTTAATATAAATTTCATTTTCAATTTTTTTCATTCATCAATATATTCTTACAAATAATTTCTGAATTTTTTTGAAATTACATGAACCAATAAAAAAAATTTATATTGTATAAAGTATACAATTTCATAATCTCATTCCACCCTTTCCACGTTTAGATTCATTAATTTTTAAATTGTGGTTGTTATACATTATATTCTAAATGTTTCTTACAATAGGAATACATTTTATAATTTATGTTTTTACAGTATGCATAATAGTTTAAAAAATATAAATAGAACGTGATTAATTTCTATATTCATAAAAAATAATTATTTGTAATCATATTCATAAATTGATATGCATATTTTCCACCTATACTAACATTTATTTGATAGGGAAATTACATATATATATGTTTATTTTCAAAAATATATTCATACACATAAATTACTATAATTAAATATATATGAATACTTTTACAGTATGAAATTTCATTACATTCTATGTTTTTACTATATCCATAACAAATTAATATAGCATAAAATCAATGTTATTTTTATCAATTTCATTTCGTAATATTCATTCATGAATTTTCCCCTTATATTATTTCTATTCCTATATTTTTTATAAAAAGAAGTTATTTTTAATTTTTTCATAATCATTAAAATTCATGAGTGAGGTAACCAAGTACTTAATATGAAACACATTTATTTCTATGGAAATTTTGAAAACTACAATGGATATAAATTTTATTTGATAAACATATATTACTAAAAAAAATATAACTTCAAATCCAACAAATATGTTGATCAAGTGAAATGAACAATGTGTATGGAGAATGATCTTGATCACTGATATTCTATATGATAAAACGAATATAAAATAATTCACCTTTTCTTGAATGATTTCGATGTACACATGGATTTTCAAGGATTTTTTTGAACCTTATATGATGAATAATCTAATCTTTTTAGGCATAAAAAAGAGTTAAATAAGAATGTTACCTTATTATCACATGTTATGTTGGAGAGAGAAATGATTCAATATAAAATAATAAGTGTGTTATTTTTTAAAAATATGAAAAATAAATTGAAGAAATACATTATAAACATCAAATAATAACTATTAGAAAATAAATAACACATATATTATGGATTTGTTCCCCAAAATAATATGAGTTGTACATGATTTAGATATATGTAATATTATAATGTCTATCTATGTCATACTTTATGAAATGATTGCAAAAGATCGCATTTGATACAAAATCACTTTCTTGATTCTGTAAATGTTATTTCTTAGAATATTTTTTATCATTTTCTTCTATAAAAAGTTTCATAACCAACCTTAAAAAAGATGCATTTTCAATGAAAAAATAACATTGAAGTTCTATGAAAATTCAAAGAGTGAAAATTTTCTTTGTTAAAAAAAGGGTTGAAAAAGGGGTCATCTATAATCCCTACAAAGAAATGATAATGAGTGACTTTTATCAAATACTCAAAAAACCATAGAAAAAAATAATATTTAAATAATAAATATTATATAAAATTTTAATTTCAATGTCCGGAAATACATTATAAATTTCAAATGACACATTCAATCATTCAAATATACTCGAATATATGATTAATGTGAAGATGATTCATAAAGATCCAAAATTACTGAAAGAACACTAACATATTTTTTTGAACTAAACATGTCATGAGTTTTTTGCTATAAACCCTATATAGATGATTTTTAATTTTTAATAAGTGTTTAATGTATGAAATAATACTTTCATTCACACTAGGAAATCAAAGAATCAAATTGATGCATGGTTGATTCCTAAAAAACAAAAAAATTGAAAATATTGTCTCTTTGTATTAATTCTAATACAAACTCATCTATTTATTTTTGAAACCATGACCAGATATATTTTTAATAAAAATAATATGATGAATTTTTTATTTGGATCATATTGAGAAATATTTCCATCAATTTATTGATCAACAAATTCTAATAGATCAAAAATAACCTAGAGAGCGTTTTCATATGTTTTCATTCCAAACTGATGTAATTTTCATAGTTTGGACACTGTTATGGTTGACATGTCATTTAAATAACAATACAAAGGTAAAAAGAAACTTTGGATCTCACTAAAAAATCTAATAATCAGATTGATGGCCAATTGATTCTCGATTTCTTCTTATATATAAATAATGACGTGAGGAAAATTTTCCATTGTATTATTGTAAATATCAAGTTGTTTTATCATTTTTGGAAATCTGATGTATGATATAAAATATTATTAGAAATAAAAATTTTAAATGGTACATTAGATCATAAGGATCAATATGTCCATTATATTGATGTGTAGAAAATTCATACAATACAACAATGTCCCAAGGATTATTATCCAGATTTTCCATAAAAATAAGAAATTGTTTTTTCAGTTTTTATCTGAACTACTATTTCCTATCATCTTTCTCAATCAATAAAAACATTCCTCATATCAAAACATTTTTCAATAATTTGTAATGAATTTTCATATGGGAATAATAATTAAATGGAATTCTAAATGATCATTATGAATATTTGTATGATTAAATGATAATAGTGTGAATTTTATAATAATTTTTTCAACTATGGAAACATCCAAATCATCAAGGGTTATAGGAATCTTATTGCACAATAGGTGAGTTATTTCAATCCCCACTCCCACATGATATTTTAGGTGATGATTATTATGTATCATATCTCCTCTAAAATTTTACTGTGTACCCCTCTCAAAAAGGTGATGGGTTATCAAATATTGATATAAATCATAGTCACATTCTCCAATTAAAATTTTATCATAATAATTTTATCCATAGTTGTTGGATTCATATTTTGTAGGAACTATTTTGACCAAATCGATTACTATGGTAATGGAAATATATTTAGGTGAATGGATAACCTCAATGATAATACGGTCTTGGTTTTCATGTTGTGTTTTATTATATTATTTTTTGTATTTATCCCCTTTTCAAATAGTAATCATTTATACCATACATGAAAATAATTCCATTAAGTGAATATATTTATGCAAAAAATCATTTCATTTTCACCTTTCCACCACATATGACATTACATTATGAAAAATCCTCATGGTGACAATCTGAAACAAAAAAATATTTATGTGTCCTGTAGAGACCCAAAGCTTGACATACATGGACATTACATTACTTTTGTGGAATAATTAATACATAACAAAAACAGATACACAAGGACCGTAATAGTTTATTATCTTTGGAAACTTGGAATAAAATCTCCTAATCGTGGTGAATGATCTTCAACATCCCCCAATAAAGATCTTCCCCTTTTTTTCTTACCTAAAACCTTTATTTATATCCTAGGGAAAAGAAAACAAAAAAGGGGTGATCTCAAATGCCCATTAAGGTTAAACATAGACAACATAAAACAATCCATAAACATTTGAATTCAAAAACATGAACGTAAAATCTAAACATCAAAATCATAAGCAAAGACTTGAATCTTGGAAGTATGTAAGGAATATATCATAAGGGAACATTAATCTTGATAAAATAGCATTGTAATAAAACATGTAATTGTGGAAACCATTAATTACGTGATATTATTTCCATAGTAGCCAAAGCATTGCTGCCAAGACCATCTTAGCGGACAAAGTCCCTTTCTGAATCGATTTCACTCCTTGTTCCAGTCCTGTATTACTGAACCAGTTTAACTTTCCATTCCAGCCATGTCTATCTCATGAGATATAAATCTTTACCCAATGAATTGGAGGGAGATATAGGTCCCACCCATCTCAAAATGAAATCATTCTTACTTGTGCCACAAAATAAACATACATCATTCATAAAAACCCAATAAATAAAATGGGTTTTATAAACATGATCCCATCATCACATAATACATATAAAAGAAATGGATATCATTTCATAATAAGAAAATTGAAACCATGTAACTCATATAAAAATGATACACGAAACATAAACTTGTTAAATAATGCCGTCTTAGATGAAAATTGTTTTGATAAAACACATGAAATGAATTCTTGAGGAAAATATCCTTTTTTCTTAAAAATCATTTTATTTTCACAAAATGTCATGCAATTTTAGAAGAAAAGGTTTTTGTTGAAAATATTCATGAAATCTTTTGAAGGAAGCTTCATGAATATAAGGCTTTATAAAACCATAAAAATATGTTCACGCCGTATAAGCTAAAAATAACATTCTCCCCGTACTTTTGTCGGAAATGTCAAACAAGAACCTCACAACATAAACAAAAGAAATATACCTTACATACCATGTAGTAAAATTCAAAAATGGTTTAAAATGACTTTAAAAATACAATTAAAAACTTTTATAAAACATGGACATGGATGAAAAAAATAACCCCAGTAAATATTTATGAATAAACAATCTCGGATAAAAACGAGATTGGAAAAGTAATCCCTTACCTGAGGTCTGATATGATTCGTATGGTTCCGAACCACCTGTATAATGATTTAATATTGTCATTGACTTATTAAATAATCATATTCATTGTTATGATATCATATTTGTTTCACTTATGACTTTATATTACTCGTTCTTTTGTAAATTCCATGTTAAAGTAGCGTTTTGGGTCAAATCATTTCATTTATCGTAGGTGTTTGGACTTGTCGTTTCTTGATATTATTACTTATATCATGATTAACATAATTCCATAATGTAAAACATGATTTATATATAATATATATTCATCATATACATATATATTATAGATCGATAAAAGGAATGAAATACACAGTTCATGGAGACGGTAGGGCGTACGTACCCATGAACGTTGTTTTCTTTTCCTTGTTGAATTGAATGAAAATAAATAGATGTAATAAATATATATATACATAAATTCAGTATAATTCTTATTTCATATATTTCATTATTATTCATTATATAAACTTTATGATCATTCATGTATGGTTAATCATGGAGAATGAATCTCATCGCATCGTGGAGACGGTAGTCCGTACGTACGCACGAGCGATGATATCGTTGCCATAATTATTGAAATGGAGTAGATGGTAGAATATATCAGAATTTTTATGATGTTTTAATAACCATATATTGTTATTCTTTACACCATTATACCCATCCATGTATGGTGTTAGTGGAAAAACAGATTACACCACGGCGTGGAGACGGTATTCCGTACGTTCGCACGCGCGGTGATTTTGTTTTCTGTAGGATGGATAGAAGGTGAAATAGGGTTGTTTCATATTTATAATAAAATATCAGTATATGAGGGATACTGATGTTATTACTTCATAATGAAACAAATAAATAAGAAGAAGTTGAAGAAGAAAGAAAATTGAAAGAATCGGTAACAGATATTACCTCTTCTTTGACACACCTCTTTGAATCCACCTCTTAGGGTACTAAAATTGGTCTTTGAAGAAGACCAGGACCTCTAGGATGTTTCTAGGGAAGTTTATAAGGGAAATGTTCAGGTTTTGTCCGAGCATAAAGGCTCAATTTGGTTTGAGGAAGAGAGGGAGAGGTGCCCTTTTATAAGGGAGGAGAGGGGTACCGTTGGAAATCTTAAAAATATTAATTTATCATAAATATAACCCCACTTAAAAACTTCCAAAAATGACTCATATTCAAATATTAGATGATATAGGGTTTTAATATCGTCAACCAATAAAATTTAGACATGTTAGGAATTTAGTTTCAACATTATGAACTTGATTTATCGTTATTTAATCAATTTAGTTTTATTTGTGGTAATAACATTCTAAATTTTAAATTATTACAAATAATTACTTACTTGTTGTGAATTGTCCATAATTGGATACTTTATAACATTTTATACCATATAAATTTAAATTTATAATTTTTTAAATATTTTTGGGATTTTTAAACAATTGTATAATATGTTATTTTTATAAAATAACAATATTGTCAATTTTGACACTATTCATTAATTTGAATTTAAATAAAATATATACATAATATATGTTCGAAATAAAATCATTAATAGATTTATAAAAGGTCATATGTATCTATAAAATTAGTGCAGAACATTAAATAGTTCATATAATATTTATTTTATTATTTTTAAAACCATTTATCTGGTTTATCTCTTAATAAAATTATTACTACATCAGTTTTGTATAATTATTTAATATACTAATTTTTGAATAAAAATTAATAATAAAATACAATGATGAAGATAAATCTATTATATTTCACAACAATAATTTTACTCAAATTTATCATCTTAAATTCACAATATTTAAATTGTTATATTTATTAAATTATGAAGGTGAAAACTTTGGCATTATTTAAAATAAAATAATATAAGTGTCATAATCTCTTTTATAAGGCTCCAAATGGTCAAATATTCGACCATTGGATGGTTATAGTTTAACGTTACATGACCAATAAGTTTTGGTCAAGGTTTTGTGTCTTTTATGGTCACTAATAGTTTAATAAAAACTATATTCTTGATTTTTCACTAGATAAAAAATTTATGAATCACTATTGTGTCACAATTAATGATAATTATTTAATCCCTAAAAATTATAAATAAATTTATATGATGTAGATAATTTCATTATATTTCTTGAGAATATTCAGTTTCGATGTTTCATGACGTTTATCGATAAATTAAAATTAATATACTTATAAGATTTAAGAGAGTGACATGTTGTCACTTTCTTTGGTTTTAATAATAATTAAGTTATTTTCATGGACAAAAGTCCATTAAATGATTCTAATCCGACCCTTAGGTGATATGGGTATACTTTTATCCATCCAATAGAATTTTTTCATGTGTTAGGATAATTTTATAATGTTATATTTACCCTTTATTACCCAATTTACCTTTAATTATGGTAAATAAAATTTACCGTAGTTAGTATTCATAATTCCCAAAAATAAAAAGTAGCCTATTTACATAATTTTGACCCACTTATTCCAAATATGGAATCCATTTTTTCAAATTCAATACACAGAAGTTGCATAACATAAATTAATATTAATCTCATTGTCGAATGAAAACAGGATTTTGATTAAAACATTGTAAAATATTGAATTGATTTAACATACGAATTTAATGTAAAATCAATGCTAATGACATAAATTATATTAAATGGTAAAATATATTCTATTTATACTTTAAAAACATTAAATATTATAATTTAACCACGTAAGTTTTTACGATGAAAAATGTTGTTTTTAATTAAAATATAGTGTGTTTTTACTAATAATTAAAATATGAAAGTTATCAGAAAAATATCAAAACATTATCCAATGTAAATTTTTATATCCTGATTAAAAAGAAGACTTTAATTTTTTTTTCAAATTGAACGTATAAACATGTCAACAACTAGTTTTAATGTGGGTGCACCATTAAAAGGCGACAAAACTGCATTTTTTGAAAAATACTTATTTTACCTGAAAATTTTATTTTGTTCACATAAAATGTTTTAGAAAATTTATAAGATGAATAATAATGTTATAAAATTCAAAATGTGGTTAATTATATTCATAACGGCTAGTTCGTGATAATATTATAACCATATATCGTTGTTTAGTGAAACCCGATATTGTGTACAACACATGCTATCGAGGAAAGTTGTGATTGCGTGTAATGAAAGCCAAGTCAGGGTTGCGTGTTGTGCAAGACTACATTGTTGTTTCATATAAAAAAATCCAAAAATATTTCATTTATACATTGAATATATATATATATATACACACTCAATGTTGCGTAGAATGACTATTATCAAACGAACTTGAAATTGTGTGTAACACAATCTATGAATAGATTTGCGTATACTGCAAGCTAATACGGTGTTGCATATAGCACAAGATAATCTTGGTTTATCATAAAACACATGACAACAAATAAATAAAAAAGAATATTTATCACAAAATCTTGGGGTGTTAGATTCTACCCCCCTTAAAATGAATTTTGCACTCGAAATTCGTTGGGGTTATAAATGGTTTGTTACTTGAGAATTTCTTTCATAGAAACCCACATCATAAAAAAATGAATGCTAAAACATAATATTAAAAAGTGAAGTATGAAACATAACGGTAACCCAAATTAACACAACACTGGGTTTCCACGTAGGAGAACATATGTGAAAATATGGATGTGGAAGAGAAATCTAACCATCATGTTCTGATGGAGAGTGGTAGAGAACATGGCTATGAAAAATCAAACAATCACAAATCCATATATTTGTGATGATCTAAGGTACCATATGATTCATCGGATATAAGGGCACTAGGACAACAATTTTGGTTTCAAGATCATTTCCCAAAAGTTGAAGAATTTGAATTAGAAGAAATACTAGCTTGATTTTGGTACAATATCACTGTTGTTCGTTCTTTGAACAATTTCCACTTCATATCTTAAATAAATGAAGTTGAATTTGTTATTCGTGAAGTGTTAGCGGATCATGTGATAGAATGATGGGTCATTCCATTTGTTTCAAACAAAAGGTTAGCAAAAGTTATAAGTCCATATTATGGTTAGATGAATCATATATGGTTCCAATAATGGACTTATACATTATTAATCATACCGCTACATAAAATAAAACTACTTTCCACTAACCAGGGACTTCCTGTAGGATAGTGGTAGGTGATAAAGGCATGTCTCACTTCGGTTGGGGGTTCGATTTCACAGCCTTGTCAGACGGGATGGGTTGTCGCCCATCCTGCAGGTTGTCCTTTTTCTAAAACTACATTACTATATCATCCCATCAATAATATCAAGAAAGGTTCTATCCTTAAACAATACTAACTTATGTCCAACATAATCCATTCCAATCTTTAGGCTTATCCATAATATTGCAGTCCATTGTCATATTATAGTGAAAACGATTACCCGAGATTTCATATAACAAGCATTTTAATACCATCGTTGATCCCCATATATCATAAGATATGTCTTGTTGGTAATATTCCAAACGTTCGAAGGCCTTAATCATGCATTCTCTTTAAAAATTAATACCCAGTGAATCTTAGTGAAAACATGAGTGCTGTCAAAAGCTAACTCTTTCCACATACCAAAACCCCAAAATTCTATATACTCAAACCATGATATAACTATTTCCCTATATCAGTCATGAGCTCATTAATACTGTCAAACATTTCATTTTCTCATTATCCATTCATTATGCACATATCATCTTCTTTCCAAAAAAATCTCAATCACTTTCCATGGTTACCAGTACCATAAAATTATTGAAAACTACAATAGACCAATACATAAATATTCCAATATTCCACGATACAATATAAAACATTATTTTGGAATCCCATTACATAAACACTTAATCATTACACAATATCATTTTCATACTCAAAATCATAAATAGTGATCACTTGAGACTTCCCTTTATCCTTTTCCTTAAGCGGTTGCTCACGTTGATCATCATTAACCCGTGGATTAGGGCATTTATTAGCATAATTCCCCATTTCCTTGCACTTGAAGCATTGAAGTGTTGGTGGTACGCTCTCTGCAGTATTTTCTTTCTTCACATCAATAGAAACCCTTTTTCCATTACTTCGACACTCAGCTGCTCAATGAACTTCTTTTCCACACTTAAAACATTTTCTAGTACCTTTTAGGCAATCTCCACCATGCTTCTTTCCACACTTTGAGCATAAGGAAACATTCAACTTCTTTTCACTATTATTCTGAGATTTCTCCTTAAACTGCATCTTTTGTTTCTTTTCAAAACCCTAAGATGGATATGTTACACCAACTTCCAGTTCTACCTTGATAGCACAACACACAATTTCTTCATATCTACTGAAGTCTCTTATAGATAATGCCCTTCGAAGACTGGGTTTTAAGCAACTGAAAAATCGATCAACATTACATTCAGTTTGAATGATAAAGCCAGATGCATACCTTGCAAGTCTTGTAAAATTCACATCGTATAGACCAACAGATTCATCATCCTTCTTCTTATGCTAAGAAACTCCTTCTCCATATTTGTTCAAAGAATACGAGGGAAGTACTTATTGAAAAATAATTTCATGAACTCGTCCCATTCCATGGACTCAATTTCACCTCGGGGCCTTGTATTCTTAATTAGAGTCCACCACTGGTCTGCTTCACCTTCTAAACGGTAAACAGTTAGAATGAATTTGTCATGTTCCGAACACGAAGTATGGAAAATATCATTTCAATGTTACTGATACATTGTTCAGAAACAAGTGGATCAGAAGACCCATTGAAAGAAGTTGGACGTTGCCTCATGAAGGAATCAATAGAATATTGTTCCATCCTATGCTCATTTGGAAGTCCAGAATGATTCATAGCTTGTGTAAGTATAGCAAAAATATTTTGCACTCCATCTCCCATAATGTTGTTTTGTTCAGGAGGACAATCATTGCATCGTCCATTGCATTGATCAACATGGTTCCATCGGGTTCCAGCCATCGTCTAAAACCCAAAAATAATAGTGTGAGATGCAAAAATCAAGCTAGGAAAACAACATAATAAAGGTGGAGTACCTTCAATATCTAACATCATAGGATTAATTCTATGATCATTACCACAATTCTAGGACTATAACCTATATGTATACTTAACCTTAGGGACATCCTTAGACATACCTTAGAAATATATCTAAGGATCTCACTAAAGATATCGCATCCAAGATTCCAAAGGTTGACTAAAGCTTTCCTTTGATACTAACTGTAGAGGCCCGAAGCTTGACGTACATGGACATTACATTAATTTTGCGGAATACTTAATACATAACAAAAACAGACACACAAGGACCGTAATAGTTTAGTGTCATTGGAAACTCGGAATAAAATCTCCTAATCGTGGTGAAATATCATCATCATCTCCCAATAAAGATCTTCCCCTTTTTTTCTTACCTAAAACCTTTATTTATATCCTGGGGAAAACAAAACATAAAGGGGGTGAGCTCAAATGCCCAGTAAGTGTAAACATAGATAACATTAAACAATCCATAAACATTTGAATGCAAAAACTTGAACATAAAATCTAAACATCAAAATCATGAGCAAAGACATGAATATTGGAAGTACGTAAGGAATATATCATAAGGGAACATCAATCATGATAAAATAGAATTGGAATAAAACATATAATTGTGGCAACAATTAAGCATATGATATGATTTCCATAGTAGCCAAGGCATTGCTTCCAAGACCATCTTTGTGGACAAAGTCCCTTTCTGAATCGAGTTCACTCCTCATTCCAGTCCTATATTACTGAACCGGTTTAACATGTCGATCCAGCCATGTCCATATCATGAGATATAAATCTTTAACCAATGAATTGGAGGGAGATATAGGTCCCGTCCTTCTCATAATGAAATCATTCTTAGTTGTGCCAAAAAATAAACATACATCATTCATAATAAACCAATAAATTAAATGGGATTCATAAACATTATCACATAATACATATAAAAGAAATGGATATCATTTCATAATAAGAAAAGTGAAAACATGTAAATCATAGAGACATGATACTTGAAACATAAACATGTGAAATAATTTCATCTTAGATGAAAATGGTTTTGATAAAACACTTGAAATGAATTCTTGAGGAAAATATCCTTTTTTCTTCAAAATCATTTTCTGTTTACAAAATGTCATGAAATTTTAGAAGAAATGGTTTTCGTTGAAAATAGTCATGAAATATTTTGAAGTTAGATTTATGAAAATAAGGCTTTATAAAACAATAAAAATACATTCATGTTGTATAAGTTAAAAATAACATTCTTCCCGTACATTTGTCGGAAAATTCAAAAAAGTGCCTCGTAACGTGAACAAAATAAAGATTCCTTACATACCATGTAGTAAAAGTCAAAAATCGGTAAAAATGACTTTAAACATACATTAAAACACTTTTATAAAACATGTACATGGATTATAGAAATAAACCCAGTAAATACTTACGAATAAACAATCTCGGATAAAAACAAGATTTGAAAATTTATCCCTTACCTTAGGTTCGATATGCTTCGTATGGTTCTGAACGTCATGTATAATGAATTAAATAATGTCATTGACTTATTACATAATCATATTCATTGTTATGATATCATATTTGTTTCACTTATGACTTTATATTTCCGGATCTTTTGTAAATTCAATGTTAAAGTAGCGTTTTGGGTAAAATCATTTCATTTATCATATGTGTTTCGACTTGTCGTTTCTTGATAGTATTACTTATATCCCGATTTACATAATTCCAGAATGTAAAACATGATTTATATATAATATATATTCATCATATACATATATATTATAGATCAATAAAAGGAATGAAATACAGCTTTCATGGAGACGGTAGGCCGTACGTACGCATTAACGTTGTTTTCGTTTACTTATTGAATTGAATGAAACTAAATAGATGACATACATATATATATATATATACATAAATCCAGTAGCATTATTATTTCATATTTTTCATTATTTTTCATTATATAAACTTTATGATCAATCATGTATGGTTAATCATGGAGAATGAATCTCAACGCGTCGTGGAGACGATAGTCCGTACGTACGCACGAGCGATGATATTGTTCACATAGTTATTGAATTGGAGTGGATGGTATAATATATCAGAATTAGTATTATGTTATTATAACCATATATAGTTATTATTTACACCATTATACCCATCCATGTAAGGTTTTGTTGGAAAAACAGATTACACCACGACGTGGAGACGGTATTCCGTACGTACGCACGCACGGTGATTTTGTTTTCCGTAGGATGGATAAAAGGTGAAATAGGGTTGTTTCATATTTATAATAACAAATAATTATATGAGGTATACTGATGTTATTACTTCATAATGAAACAAATAAATAAGAAGAAGTTGAAGAAGAAAGAAAATTGAAAGAATCGGTAACGGATATTACCTCTTCTTTGACACGCCTCTTTAAATCCTCCTCTTAGGGTACTAAAATTGGTTTTTGAAGAATACCAGGACCTCTAGAATGTTTCTAGGGAAGTTGATAAGGGAAATTGGCATGGTTTGGACGAGCTTAAAGGCTCATATTGGTGGGAATATTAGAGGGAGGAGGTTCCCTTTTATAAGGGATGAGAGGGGCACTGTTGGAAATCTTAAAAATATTCATTTATAATAAATTTAACCCCACATAAAACCTCAAAAAATGACTCATATTCGAATATTAGATGATATAGGGTTTTAATCTCAACATCCTATAATATTTAGACATGTTATGAATTTATTTTCAACATTATCTACTTGATTTATCCTTATTTAATCAATTTAATTTTATTTGTGGTAATAACATTATAAATTTTAAATTATACCAAATAATTACTTATTTATTATGAATTTCCAATAATTGGATACTTTATAACTTTCTATAACATATAAATTTAAATTTATAAATTTTAAATATTTTTGTGATTTTTAAACAATTTTATAATATGTTATTTTTATAAAATAAAAATAGTGTCAATTTTGACACTATTCATTTATTTGAATTTAAATAAAATAAATACATAAGATATGATCTAACTAAAAGCTTTAATAGATTCCTAAAATATAATATGTATCTATAAAATCGGTGGAGCACATTAAATAGTTCATATAATATTTATTTTATTATTTTTAAAACCATTTATTTGGTTTATCTCTTAATAAAATAATTACTACACCATTTTTGTATAATTATTTAATATACTTATTTTTGCATAAAAATTAATAATAAAATCCTATGATGAAGTTAAATCTATTAAATTTCACAATAATAATTTTACTCGAATTTATCATCTTAAATTCTCAATATTTAAAATGTTATATTTATTAAATTATGAAGGTGAAAACATTGGCATCATTTAAAATAAAATAATATAAGTGTCATAATTGCTTTTATAAGGATTCAAATAGTCAAATATTAGACCATTGGATGATTATGGTTTAACGTTACTTGACCAATAAGTTTTGGTCAAGGTTTTGATCCTTTTATGGTCACTATTAGTTTAATAAAAACTATATTCTTGATTTTTCACTAGATAAACAATTTCTGCATCACTATTGTGTCACAATTAATGATACTTATTTAATCCTTAAAAATTATAAATAAATTTATATGAGGTAGATAATTTGATTATATTTCTGTAGAATATTCATGTTCGAAGATTCATGATGTTTATCACTAAATTAAAATTAATAAACTTATAAGATTTAAGAGAGTGACATGTTGTCACTTTCTTTGGTTTTAATAATAATTAAGTTATTTTCAGGGACAAAAGTCCATTAAATGACTCTAATCTGACCCTTATGTGATATGGGTATACCTTTATCCATCCAATAATATTTTTAAATTTGTTAGGGTAATTTTATAATATTATATTTACCCTTAATTACCTGATTTACATTTAACTATGGTAAATAAAATTTACCGTTGTTACTATTCATAATTCCCAAAAATAAAAAGTATCATGTTAACATAATTTGGACCCACTGATTCCAAATATGGAATCCATTTTTTCAAATTCAATTCAAAGAATTTGTAGAAATTAAATTAAAATTAATCCTGTTGTCGAATGAAAACAGGTTTTTGATTAAAACATTGCAAAAGATTGAATTGATTTAACATACGAATTCAATGTAAAATCAATTCTAATGACATAAATTATATAAAATGGTAATAATATATTCAATTTATACTTTAAAACCATTAAATATTATAATTTATTCACATAAGTTATTACGATGAAAAAAGTTGTTTTTAATTAAAATATAGCTTGTTTTTAGTATTCATTAAAATATGAAATTTATCAGAAAAATATCAAAACTTTATCCAATGTATATTTTTATATCCTGATTCAAAAGATGAATTTTATTTTGTCAAATTTAACTTATAAACATGTCAACAACTTTATTTAAAGTGGGTGCGCCATCAAAAGGCGACAAAAGTGCATTTTTTGAAAAATACTTATTTTACCTGAAAATTTTATTTTGTTCACGTAAAATGTTTTAGAAATTTTATATGATGAATAATAATGTTATAAAATTCAAAATGTGGTTAATTATATTCATAAAGGCTAGTTCGTGATAATATTATAACCATATATCATTGTTTAGTGAAACCCGGTATTGCGTACAACACACGCTATTGAGGAAGGTCGCGATTGCGTTTAATGAAACCCAATTCAGGGTTGCGTGTTGTGCAAGACTCCTTTGTTGTTTCATATAACAGAATCCAACCATATTTAATTTATAAATTGAATATATATATATATATTTATATTTATACACTCAATGTTGCGTAGAATGACTATTATCAAACGAAATTGAAATTGTGTGTAACACAATCTAAGAACAGTGTTGCGTATACTGCAAGCTAATATGGTGTTGCGTATAGCACAAGATAATCTTGGTGTAGCATAAAACACATGACATTAAATAAATTAAAAAAAATACTTATCATAAAATCACAGGGTGTTACATGGCCATATTTTTATTTCCTATTTAAAGATTCATTGTGTATTAATTCTTTTTGATTAATAAATAACATTTCACATTTCTAAAACATATAAAAAACATACCAACATAAGTTTGTAATTTTATTTAATGTTGATATAAATTATAAAAAATTATCATTATTTCATACATACATATTATTTCAATAAATTTTTTCTTTTTTCGTCTACTATTTTTCAATACTTATTTACAAAATTCATTTTTATAACATATTATGAGTGATTGTTATGGATATGGATTCTCATTAATCAATATATATATATATATAAACTGGAAAGTGATTATTTTTTCGTTTCATGCCACATAAAAATATTATTGTAGGTCTAATATGATAGAAATTTATTTAGCTAATGTGGGACCTATAATTATTTCAAAGGTGGGGTATGATGGTTTAGATTCATGTTTCAAATTTCCCTCACAACCTTGTTGCTTAAAAAAATTTAAATTTGAATAATAGTGAATAATACAAATAATTTCAATTAAAATATTTCCAATAATAGTGAAACTAAATGGATTTATCTTCATGATATATTATGAAATAATTCCATGTTCTTATTTTCTTATGTGTTCACACATATCTTGTGGTAGAACATTTACGTTCCCCTCATCATACCTAAAATATTTATTTGTCAATTATGTTTGAAAGGCTCTATGATTCTTTCTAGAAATAATTAATAAAAATATCATAAAATAATAATCTAATGTTAATGGAATTTTAAAGGGATAATAAAAAGTAAATAAGTGTTTCATTATATTATTGTTAATTAAAATGAAGACTGTATATCACAAAATTACACTAATGTATTCCCAATTTATTTTCACTAATGCAGGTATAATTTTTGGTCATGTTTCTATATCAATTTCCACATGCATTCCCGTTTTTCCACAATGTAACTAATGATCATTATATTATTGATATTAATATGTTGGCCACATTAATACCATCCAACCATATAATTTATATGTCATATTGTTTTCATTGTATATTTTGTTAAAATGACGGTTCAATGTTTCTCATATTTTATCATCCACTAGTTGACAACCTATTAAAAATTCCTCAATAATTGAATCAATAATGTATTCTTCCTCATTATAGTTAGCATCATCTTGTGGTGAATCTAATTTCCACTAGACTAGATAAAAAATTAATTTAGATAATGTAAATGTATAATTTAATAAATAATAAAATGATGAAAGAAATAGTACAGTAAAAAGAGATCAATGAATGGAGGCCCGCAGAGCGTTCCCGAAGAACCCGGCATGATATGCAAACCCTAGGTTAGATTCCAGATCCTTCGTGGATGTAGTAGATGGGAAATCAAGAGATGAGAATCCTGCTCAAGATGATACGATTCCGAAAAGCCCGATTTTCCTTAAACCCTTTCGACATCGTGGAAAACCTGCAATTTCATTCTCAACAAGTGAGGTGAATTTGCTTTCTTCTGATTTAGGATTTGTTTTGGTTGGGATATTCTTAAATCGAAGGCCATCTATGAAGTATATTCACTCATCACTTGAGGCAATAGGTTTTACGGGTTTTCAGCTCGGTCTCCTGAACCCTTCTCACATTATTTTTCGGTTATCATCTGAGTAGGAATATTATAGGTTTTGGGTCAAGAGCTCATGGACCTTCAGAGGTTATTTTTAAAAAATTATAAAGTGGACTCCAGATTTTGATGCATATACTGAATCCCCCATTGTCCCAATCTGTGTGAGCTTCCCAGAGTTACCCCTTCACCTGTTTAAGCAGGATGCCCTGTTCCACATTGATAATCTTATTAGAACTCCCCTGAAAATGGATGTGGCAACAAAAATGATTTCAAGACCTTCAATTTCTTGGATTTGTATTGAGTTATGTGTTTCTAAACATTTCCATCCAGCATTTGGATTCAATCTGGAAATTTTGGGTTTTCCCAAGATATTATCTATGAAATATTGTCGGACTACTACTCCATGTGCTTCAAATTGGGGCACCCTTCAAGAAATTGTGGCAATGAAAATGACCATCCTAAAGGCTTTAAACCCTTTTGGATAGAAAAGTGTAAATATAATCAAGAAAGCCGTACTGGACCTTCTAATTTAGTTATCAAAGAAGCAAATCATGTGGTTAAGGATATAGCAAAACCCTCTGATTATTTTATCAAGGAAAGTGATGAAGGGGAAAAGGGAGGTTTCAATTCTCATGCAACTAGCTATCAACTTTCCGATTTTGTTAATGAAGTTCTTGCTGTCACCAAGAACCAAGAAAATCATGAAGATGAAAAGAATGATCTCACACACCCTAACAAGAAGGAAGTCACAATATCTGAGGGTCATGTGATTAACAAATCTGGGCATACAGATGAGTCTCTCCAGCCCAAGGTGGGGGAGGCTTTTCATCTGAATGATTGAAAAGGTAAAAAGGCCATCGTTGACTTGGATGGTTTCATCACTCTAATCCCCAAGAAAACAAGAAAACATAGAGGCAGCGTCAATTAAGAAAGAAATATCATCACAAGATCTTTTTCGAACAGAAGTCCTGGCCTTGAGGTGCCTCCACAACCCATCCCTCTTGAGCCCCTGCCAGATTATTCTAACTGTTCTGATTTAGAAACTTCTTGAGGCCCTGGTGGTTTTCTAACCAGGATTGTGGTTTATTTTTTGATCCTGTTTGAACAGCTTGCATAACTTCTTGACGGTGCTTTCAGTCTGGCATCAGATTTTATGGGAAAGCTTGCACCTGGAGATACCTGCTTGCTAGTTTTTTGCTGTTTCATCTCTATGGATTCCTCTATCTATTATTTGTTTGAAGTTTGGCCTGATTCTTCTACATAATAGCATATTTTTTCCCGGTAGTGATCCCGTTTTATGTTTGTACATTACAGGTTTGTTTCTTGGTGCTCGACTATGCTCGAATATTTGCTCTCATCTTTTTGGAATGCATGCACCTGGACTCTCCAAGTTTTATTTTTTTATCAGTATTGAGCCCGTTTGATGATTTTCTGCTTGGTTCTTTAATGATTTTCTATTTTTTAGTTGCCTCTTTTTGTTTATTTTGGTGTAAGATCATTACACCTCATGTGTTCCTTGTAAAATTTTATTTTAATAAATTCCTTTCGACATGGATTTGGAATCCAATCATTGTCACTTTCTTAAAAAAAGAGTATAGTAAAAAATGAATTACATTTATAAGAAAATTATCTTTTCGTCAACAATGGATAAAGGGATTCATTTCTCCATTTTAATACCCAAATCCCCTACATTTTATACCCTATTATGTATAAGAAACTAGGAACATTTGGACCCCAATTAAATGATTTTGATTTCCTAATGAAAGGGTCATCCCCGATTAAATTTTTATATAGCCATGTTATTTTCTTGTCACCAATTGAACAATTTAAAAATTATTGTTTGTAGGATCTAATAAATAATATACTTTTGATAATGATGATTCCATTATGAATGGTTCATCCTTGAATCATTCGACAATTAAATTCAAATTCAAAACGTTCATTTCATCAAATACAACTACTGTTATGTTATAAACCCATTTTCAATAGAAAAAAGTCACATGAAATTTTATATAATATAATTGATATTTTATTTATGATGATTCCAATGTTTGACCTATTAAAATAAATTTGATTTCCATCATTGGTACCAAATACATGCATAAATTCCACAATAATAGTTATTCCACTATTTTATATCATTCTATGTTTATCATGTTCCATTTAATATAACATATAATTTTTAATTACACAATCATTGTATGATAATATATGAACCATTAGTCCCCTAACTAGACCTCATATTCAATTATAAATTGATTTCATATTTGAAAATAACTCTGTAAAATAAGATCTCAAAAAAAACTATAAATTATTGATTATATGTATTGGATATCTAGAAACCATCTCTTTATTGATTTAAATTCCTAATAATTACATTGTGGGTTTCAATGTAACAATGAAACCTCTATACTAGTATTTATAATGTTTGGTGATCTCTCTTTGTCCTATAATATAAATTGAAACCAAAATTATTTTGGAAAACTCTTATTTGGAAAAGAATCCATTGAGATAATACTTTAGGATAACAATGCTATCAATATCTAACAGGAACATGGTATAATATTTAATAAATATATTAGTGATATATAACTCCAATATACAACCTTCTAAAAGAATTTTATTTTTTATGTACCCTTTAAAAATAATCATATACCATTAAATGGTGTATATCAATTGATAACCAAGTGATCCATCAAGGGATCCATCATATAAAGGAATTAAATGGAGAAGTTCATTTCCAATTCACTAAATATAATAGTAATTTCATTTTCCAATGTTGTAAAAATTTTCATTTCTATAAGCTTACTACATATATCATTGAAAATGAAAACAAAATTATTAATGTGATTCTAATATTTTAATGTTGAATGAAATATAAAACTATAAGCATTAAATATTGCATCAAAAGAAGACATACATGTGATTTTAGTCATGTTAAATTCATAACCTTCATTAAAATTATATTCATGATATTTTATGAATAGAAATATAGAACATTAAATTATTAATAATTATTTAAAACATATTATGATTCTTCCTAGAAAGAGTTTTATCTATCAATGGAAAAATAGTTTGGCTTTCACCCTTACATGCATCCACCTTTTCCATTATCCCCTTTTCAATCAGG
The DNA here is from genome assembly GCA_963277665.1 of Viscum album. Lineage (NCBI taxonomy): Eukaryota > Viridiplantae > Streptophyta > Magnoliopsida > Santalales > Viscaceae > Viscum > Viscum album. Next base: position 1,066,407,955 of record OY728121.1, on the reverse strand, counting down.
GCCAACATGGCCTTACTTTCATCCTTAGTTTTACAATTTTCATTTAGAGACATTTTAATAACACTATAATAAAAATTTATTTCTATGTGAATATAGTCAAAAAAATTTATAATATACATAAATTTTATGAATGAAAATTTTAAAAAACATTCAACTTTTCCAACATTATTTCATATTTTTTAGAATAGGTTTACAAAAATAGAGAAAATATAATTCAATTTATCAAACTTTTGACTGGACATTAATAGAAATGGTGTTATATGTTTTTTTTATTTCCATAGATATATGTTGTCCTAGATTGGTATTTATATTAGCAGTGTTTATATTTTCAATTTTCGAAAAAATATTCTTTGAGGAATGTTCCATCCTAAAATAGGGTATATCTTTTTCAAATATGAGACACCCCAATATTTCATTACTATTTTATATTGAAATATTTATAGAAGTATGAAATTTATTTATCATCCCATACAATAAGAATCTCACTATGAACTATTCACTTCTATAGACATCATATAATGTATCTTTATTATTCCACATCCATTTTAGATCATTGATCAACATAGCCAAATAAGCATCAATATAATTCAGAAGTTCTTTTAATACATATATAAATATGGGAACTATAATGTATTTGTGTTTCATTAATAACCACAATGGGAAGATATATTTTAAGAATATTACTAGCCATGTACTTTGTGTACTACTGTGTAAAAAATATATTTAGTCAATCAATCGGTAGAACATGAAAAAAGGTTCTCACCTCATTTCAAAATTCAGGACACTCATGATCAGTCTTCATCCACTAAGGAGTGTCATTTTGGAGATGTAATTTCGGTTCTTAAATTCATGTAGCTATATGACACGTTAATTATCTTGCAGTCTCCACACATACATATGTATGTATAACACTTATAATGATTGTAAATTGCTATGAAAAATTTCACAGACTTAATTATAATTTTTTAAATAAATCAAAAATATATTTTGGTTATTTTAGGATATTTATGGTCATTCAATAATGATATAAAATCATTTGTAAAAACATATATTCGTTCCATCATTAAGGAATTTAATTTAATTTTTATAGCGTCATATGTTTGATAAATAAGATCATTTTCTTCTTGAAGTGTATCATTCATGAAACCACGTAGTACTATAATGACGATTTCCTTGATCCACTTCCATCATTAAAATTATAATGTATCAGTACGTATAAAAATTCGATATATTTAGTCATATATATGTATATAATAGTCTCTTATCAAAACACTTTAACTTCTCAAACATCATTATAAAATTGTGAAGGTTGTCTTCAATTACCATTATTATTTATTTAATATGATCTCCATCATCATTTAAAGTTCTTAATAATATCAGATGATCAAAAAACCATAATTTCATCTAGACAATATATATATTCAGTTCTCCCCTTTTTTATTCCAAAATTTATAGATTTGATATATTCTTTACGAGATTAAATATTGTTCAATATAATCCAAACAAATAATTCATCAATAAAAATGAACTAAACATGCAAAAAGTGATTGATAAGGGTCATATGACTTCTCTGTTCCAAACTCGATGAAGTATTTAACCACATCAACAAACGTCCTTTTTACAATAATAGAATCCATGCATTTTTAATTCACATCGGTAGTAATTTTTTAATAGTATTCATATAATATAAAACAAATACACAGGGAATGTATATGATGTATTGTTTTCTAATCTATAAATTATATAATGTATAAATTTATAAAATACAATTATAATTTCCAATACATTCATATATAAATTATATAAAAGAGTAGATATTAAATATATGTTTTTCAATACATTGTAAAATAGATATACCAAAGAAAATGTTTTAGAAAGGCTTATGATTTATATCTTAGTCAAAATTTATTTTCTCATACAGTGAAGGTAACATCATGTATAATTCATTGATATAATGTTATTTTATTTTTCATATAATTTTATGGATTAAAATATACTATAAAAAAACATTAATAGAAAATTTATGGACATATATATATATACAAACATAATCACATATGAAAAATTGGATATATAAATACTCAAACATACATAACTATAAATATATATATATATATACTTTTATAAGTTTAAATATATAAAAAATGAAACACACATTTATATATTCTAGTATCTATGAAAAAAACATATATCCGGTCATGTTTCTATAAAAAATCAACTACATACACTTTTTTAACAATCACATTTCAATCATAGTTACTATCTTGACACAAACAAAAACAGAGTAAATATTTTTGAATACAACAATATTTATAAGACATAAAATTATTTATATCACTATGAATATTGATTTGCTATCTAAAAATTATCCATGTCTATGTTTATCCACCAAATGATAAAAATAATCATTCCATTAAAACACATTTATATTTTAAATTGATATCAAATAATAACTGATTTAATTATTTTGTAGTAAATACCTGTCTATTGTGTAATATATTAGATGGGAAAAATAAAAATTTATATTTTAAAAAAATATTTTTACAAGAGAAATAAAATTAACATGAAAACTATAAGACCATGTATGAGTTCTTCCATCTATGCATTGGCCAACCAAGTGATCTGTTAGACGGTTCACAACAAATCTACCATTGAAAACATCAAGTGGAATATTGCTCTTATGAAAAATTAATATACAACATAATCAATCGAATTGGATGAAATCCTTAATCATTTTCCAATATAGAATCAAAAACTATATTAAAATCATATTCATGTAAAACTACCTTCTATTCGTTCTCAAAATCCATCAACAGACCCAAATGAAAAATATAGACATCAAGTACTGGAGGTCTCTAACTATTGATAAAATATTAAAGTGGTATGTAATAGTGATGTTGTGGTGGTGTCGACGAACCAAACTAGGACACACCTTATTATTTCTAGACAATGTTCCCTCAACATTGAATTTAAGAAGCTCGAACATTTTGGAGACATATCTTCCAATTAAATGGTCTATGTCTCTTGTACGATAAAAAATATATTTTATGTTCATAGTAGAGAACCCTTCAGTTGTGCATCCAACCCAAAAGTAGTTCGGTCAGTTGACCTGGTTCTCCACACATTCATATGTATGTATTGCACTTATAATGATTGTAAATTGCTATAACAATTTTCACAGACTTAATTATAATTTTTTAAATAAATCAAAAATATAATTTAGTTATTTTAGGATATTTATGGTCATTCAATAATGATATAAAATCATTTTTAAATACATCTATTCATTCCATGATTATTAATTTGAATTTATTTTTTATAGAATCATAAGTTTGATAAATAATATCATTTTCTTCTTGAAGTGTATCATTCAAGAAACCACGTAGTACTATAAAGATGATTTCCTCGATCAACTTCCATATTTAAAATTATACTGCATCAGTACGTATAAAAATTATATATATTTAGTCATATATATGTATATAATAGTCTCTTATCAAAACACATTAACTTCTCAAACATCATTGTAGAATTGTGAAGGTTGTCTTCAATTACCATTATTCTTTATTTAATATGATCTCCATTGTCATTTAAAGTTCTTAATAATATCAGATGATCAAAAAACCATAATTTCATCTAGACAATATATATATTTAGTTCTTCCCATTGTTTATTCCAAAATTGATAGATTTGATATATTCATTACGAGATTAAATATTCTTCGATATAATCTGAAAAAATAATTAATCAATAAAAATGAACTAAACATGAAAAAAGTGATTGATAAGGGTCATATGACTTCATTGTTTAAAACGTGATGAAGTATTTAACCACATCAACAAACGTCCTTTTTACAAGATTATAATCCATGAATTTTTTATTCACATCGATAGTATTTTTTTTAATAGTATTCATATAATACAAAAGAAATACACATGGAATGTATATGATGTATTTTTTTTAATCTATAAATTATATAATGTATAAATTTATAAAATACAATTATAAATTCCAATACATTCATATATAAATTATATAAAAGAGTAGATATTAAATATATGTTTTGCAATACATTTTAAAATAGATATACCAAAGAACATGTTTTAGAAAGGCTTATGATTTATATCTTAGTCAAAATTTATTTTCTCATAAAGAGAAGGTAACATCATGTATAATTCATTGATATAATGTTATTTTATTTTTCATATAATTGTATGGATTAAAAAATACTATAAAAAACATTAATATAAAATTTATGGACATATATATATATACAAACATAATCACATATGAACAATTGGATATATAAATACTCAAACATACATAACTATAAATATATATATATATATATATATATAATTTTATAAGTTTAAATATAAAAAAATGAAACACACATTTATATATTCTAGTATCTATGAAAAATACATATATCCGGTCATGTTTCTATAAGAAATCAACTACATACACTTTTTGAACAATCACATTTCAAACATTGTTACCATCATGACACAAACATCAACTGAGTAAATATTTTTGAATACAACAATATTTATAAGCCATAAAATTATTTATATCACTATGAATATTGATTTTCTATCTAAAAATTATCAATTTCTATGTTTCCCCACCAAATGATAAAAAAATCATTTCTTTAAACCCCATTTATATTTTAAATTGATATCAAATAATAACTAATTTAATTATTTTGTAGTAAATACCTGTCTATTTTGTAATATATGAGATGGAAGAAACAAAATTTATATTTTTAAAATATATTTTTACAAGAGAAATGAAATGAACATGAAAACTAGAAAAACATGTATGAGTGCTTCCATCTATGCATTGTCCTACCAAGTGATCTGTTATACGGTTCTCAACAAATCTATCATTGAAAACATCGAGTGGAATATTGCTCCTATGAAAAATTAATATACAACATAATCAATCGAATTGGATGAAATCCTTAATCATGTTCCAATATAGAATCAAAAACTATATTAAAATCATATTCATGTAAAACTACCTTCTAATCCTTCCCAAAATCCATCAACAGACCCAAATGAAAAATATAGACATCAAGTACTGGAGGTCTCTAACTATTGATAAAATATTAAAGTGGTATGTAATAGTGATGTTGTGATGGTGTCGCCGAACCAAACTAGGACACACCTTATTATTTCTAGACAACGTTCCTTCAACACTGAATTTAAGAAGCTCGAACATTTTGGAGACATATCTACCAATTAAATGATCTATGTCTCTTGTACGATAAAAAATATATTTTACGTTCATAATAGAGAACCCTTTAGTTGTGCATCCAACCCAAAATTAGTTCAGTTAGTTGACCTGTTTAAGTAGAAACTCATTCTTCCAAAACAAAAATCATCAAAGAATCCATGAGTGTATTGAAAACTATTTCAATAGAGAGTGAAGAGACCATATAATCACGATTTAATGTAAATAAATGGATGAATAAATTACATCCCTAAAATTATCTATCCAAACATGCAAGACCCCACTGGATCTAGGGAAATTTAGATTAACATTTGATGAATATTCAATTTCTCATATATAGATAAGGCATAATGGATCATAGGTGGATTGATATTTAAATTGAAACATTCTTAAGGAATGAATCCAAAAATGAATCCACCGCCATAATAACCGTTTATCAGGAAAGAATTCCATATTTTATTGGCACTTCCAATGATTAGAAATTGAAGAGTGAGTAATGTAAATAGAGACCCAAAGCATGACCTGGATTTGTATGAACCAAATGACTCTCAATACCATCATTATTTTTTTAGTCCCAAAATCCCCTCAATAATAATTATATGGATAATATCATTTTCCCAATCATTAATCAAGTAAAAAACTTATAAAAAACCATCTATCTATATTATCATTAAATAACTACCAAACCATGGCATGCACGAAGACTACGAATCCTTCTATCATTACCCTTAAACCTATATTATTTTAACACATGGTTTTCTCCATATATTAACCCTCTGTCTATCACTGATTCAATAGTAAAGGCCATTATTAAGGAGTGGATGTGGACCCCATACGCTTCTCTAAAAAAATCAATGCCTTTGGAATAAATATACATTTACTAAATCTGAATGTGGACAATAATTTTCATGGATAACATGATTTCTCAGGTATCCAAGAGTTTACAAAAGGTCTATCCGCTATTTAGTAAGAAAATAATCATTAAAAGAAGTCAAATCCCAAAAACCCTAAAACTACACATGCCTCTTGTGTGTATAATTTATCCAATCCCATCTAAGGGGATCTTCTTTCCATTATTGTATCATCATAAACAATGATTCAAATTAAAATATATATAATCAACATGACAAACCAGGAGCTTAAAAATAGACCTGATATGTGCGGGGATTGATTAGGAATCCAAATTAACAATAATATATTTTCATTCATTAGAATCCCTCTTACAATACCACAACTGAATCTTCTTATCAAACATGTAAAAGGAGTGGAGAACACCAATTTAAATTATCTCTTAAAAAACCACATGAAAAAATGTATTGTTAATGTTTTAAAATAACATTTATTCCAAACACACATTGAATTTAAAATTTCTAAAAAACAGACACACATATTATAATAGTGATCTAAAATAAAGAATGGTTCAATAATGGCCTCTAAGCCCCTACATTGATGGAAATAATATTTCTAATAAAAAAAATTCCTCTAGGATGACCGAAGAAAATATTAGGCCTGCCAACAAAAAAATGAGAAATCATATGGATGTTTCATAATTTTTATACACCATGCTTCAGATTCTTCTTTGCTGCATCTATAATTAGATTTAAAAAAATATCTGTCACAAGGATAAATATGTATTTGGAACGAGGATATCCCAAATTAAGGTCATCATAATGAATAAACATTTCAATAATATTTTTGATATCCATCATATTAAATGAAATTTTGGAAAAAATGCATAAAGAAGTCCAACCATCTGTTAAAGAAACCAATCCTACAAGAAAAAAACAAAGAAATGACCATTCTACACTATTATTTTCCTTAGTCTTTTATAGTTTCTAGGCCATCACACCAAATTTAAAGAGAGTGTAAAAATAAATTATATGAAAAATATCATGTGAAATGATGTTCTCTAATATGAGATGATATATTTGAGCCCATAAGAATATTGATTTTCCAAAACAATGGTAGGAAATAAACATCTCAAAATATTATCAATATGATTTTAAAACATTTTATACTTAACATTGAAAAGGATTATAGTAATGAATTCCATGCTACTAGAAGGATTTTTCACTTTGGTATAATAGGTAACAAGAGTTTAATTAATTTATTTGAATAAATACGTTCCGTTCAAAAAATAATTCATGAGAAGTCTGATACCATACCCCCAAATATGTGAAAAAAACATGATGAAATTGGAATGGAACCCATTTAGGACATGGGCCTGAGTAGAATGGATCTATGAAAGAGGAAAACGGACTTCCTAATTACTAATTTCCTTGGATTGACAATTATTTTGAGAATATGTCACAACAATGGAGATACAAATTGCAACATAATATAAAATAAATGATTCCTCAAAATATTATAGATCATGCAAAAAACTAAAAATATTATCTAAGAATTCACTCTCTTTTATTGTTAAAACTCTTTCTAGCCTCTCCACCATTTAAATAAATTTCCTTATCATAAATTAACATTGTAATGGTAGTAAATCATATAATTGGGTTATCCATAATTGTGTTATATCCTCACCCATATGATCCAGAAACTCTTTTTCTTCCTAATTATAATTTACAACTATGTCTCGAGAGCTGAAACTATGTGATTTTAGGATTCTAGGTAAGATTATAATAATATACATGCATTTCATTCTCATTTTAGTTAAAATAACTATCAAAATAACGAAATTTAGTGTTTTATATTACATTAAGAATCGATATAGCATTCCAACTTTAGAAGAAAAATTAGTTGTACATGAACTCCACACAAATGAAACCATGCCTCCATTGTCCCCCTCATTTGAATAAATGCTTTCAAATCAAAAAATGAAATATTTTTTATAACTTCCCCAGATATTTTTTCGAATAATAAATAAAGGTGTAAAGGTCTAAAGAACGGGAAGAGTATTGGGAGACATAAATTGAAGGAAAAAAAGATATGTCCATTGATAATTCCCTAAACATCTATTCATTAATGCCAAAATTCAATTACTCTTTCAACCACCCAAATTTATTAAAAGATTTATAAAAATTTCAATCATAAATTGATTGCGAGATTAACTGTATTGAGAAAGCCCCAAAATAAATAAAAACATTTGAATATTAAAAATAATTAAATTCTAAAAACATTTAAAAAATAATAAATGAAATATTATTAAACTTTAATACATAAAATTTAATTAACTTAAAAAATCATTTAAAAATTAAATTCAAAACATTAATTAAGTTAATTAAACAAATTAGAAATGAATGAAAATAAATAATTAATATCAATTATTTAAATAACATAATTATAAAAAATTAATTATATTTAATATAATAATTTCAAACTTATCTACAATGAATTTAAATAATTAGTTATATAAATATCATTCATTTAAATATATTTAAACAGAAAATATAAAAATGGGTAAATATTAATCATTTCAATTATATTCACATTGAAAACGTTATTACATAGTTAATAAATATGTATAATTAAATTTCCAAAAAATTAAATTCCAAATATATTAAAATTATTGAATATTAAAAAAAATCAAATAATATTAAATGAAATTATATATAAAATGGAATAATATAATTGAATGATTTATATAAGTATTCAGAAAAGTGAATTTGTTTCCTTATTTAAATGATTTAAAAAAAATTAAATTTGAATAAAATTAAATAATAAATAATATTATTTATATAAATAATAAAATAATTAATAAATAATTAAATTAAAAATTAAAAATAGAAGGAATTTAAAAATTATTATTAAATAAATAAAATATATTAATTTCTGACATGTTAAACATTTCAAAACATAATAAATAAAAATGAATAAATATTCATTTATATGACAAGAATATTTTAAAAACACATAATATAATGATAAATGATTAAATAATTAAAATGAATAATTAGAATAGAATAAATTACAAGAATATTTTAAAAAATTGAATTCCTAACATAAATTACATAAATTAAAAACACATAAAATAATGATAAATGATTAAATAATTAATATTAATATTTTTAATTATTGATATATGTATTGTAATGATCATATATTAATAATATAGTTATTTAAAATCCTTTACATTTTTAAATAATATATAAATAAATTTTTATTAAATTAAATGTATAAATATTTGAAAGAAATATTTAAAATATATGTTACTCATTTTTAACATTATTTTATATATATGCATAGATTCATATGACTAATCTATCACGTGGTTTGTAAAAACACCATGTGGGGTGGGATAAACCATCATTCGTTAACCCAACCTACTTATGATATGAGTGGCGACACCATTCATTGAAGTCATCAAAATTTATATTCATTATTTCTACATGATTATTTATAGTCTTTATGTAATTTAATATATAATTTATTTTTATTTTTATTATAATTAAATAAAAATATATAAATAAATATATACATACATCAAATTTATAAATATATATATTAATTGACATATTAATCACATTTAATAATATATAAATATTTATAAATATATTTAATTAGTCATAATTCATTATTTAAAAGTATATATTTGCACTAATAAAACTAACCATTCATCATTTCATTTTTTAACAGTTATTAATATTTAACCTTTATCATCACTACAAATGAGCATTAATAAAATTATTCTTCATCAACGATGATAACAGAAACCACTGAATAAAATATTATCTCTAATAATGAATGATAGATAATGCGTAAAAATAGATATAAATATTCATTGATTAGAAACAGTATCGGCCAGGGGGAAATCCTTATAAGCCCCCCATGATAGGGAAACACATAGAAAGGAAAAAATAATAGATATAAAAGGGAAAAAATTAACTATTTTTCTATATCTCCCTATGTAATAAGAGAAACATTCCTGGTGTTGGTCTTCATAAATAAAAATTTCTTAGTTGGTTCTAGAAAGATGTTACAAAAATAGTCATCCATGGGGATCCGTACATGAAAATATCAAGCATTATATTTTTTGTGATGATTTACTATCAATACATGAATTTTTGAAAGTTATTTTAAAATCCTTGGAATATATGTAATTAATTGAAATTATAAAACCATTATAAATAGTAAATGTATGAAAATATAATTAAATATTCTTTAAATTGTAGTATGTAAAACGTAAATTGGTTGAAATTAATTTTTTAAATCACATTTACTCTACACTAGTAATGAAATATTCTATTACGTGGTCATCCAATATAGAGTAGAAATTCATAATCATGGTTATCAAATTGTGTTGATAAATATGTTTTATGAAAAAAGTGTTGAAACAATAAAATTTTCCCTACAAACTGAATAGTCATTCAATATATTGATTAATTGTAGTAAATATATTATTATTTTGTAATTTTTTATATTTAAATTTAATGTGATATGAATAGGAGTGTAATTATAGGAGAGTTAACAAAAATTTATTTATTTATTTATTATTATTATTATTTTCATCATCATCATTATTGTTGTTTTTGATTAAATTATTATTATTATTATTATTATTATTTTCCTAGGGTAAATATGGGTTAGTTTCATCCCAAATGGGTTTCAAGGTTGATTATCCCAAAGTACTTTTGTATTCGTGTGATTTCTTATGTACTTTCTTTGAAATTTTCCAAAATCATGATCATTAATGTAAATTATTGTTATTAGTTTCATTATTAAATGGGAATTGATTGAATTAATCGGGCACCCCAATACATTCTCTTCCATAAGAATAATACATAATTGATAATATACAGTGCTACACTTTATGAGTAATAAAAAATATGCTGATAGGGAATAAAATTTTATCAACATTAACTAAAAGTGCTGATTAGTGTACATATTATGAGATCTAAAATGGAACTGTTAAAAAACCATCTTTTTCCACACTTATTTTTGAAATGATTAACGGATCCATTCTCTGCAATTTACATATCCTTGAAAAATAGAAACATAAATATTTTATTTTATATATACATGATTGTATTTTTTTAAAATATGATTTATATACCAACATGTATATATCACTGCAACTGATTTCTTGAAATTCATCACTAACATTTATTAACACTATAAAAAGAACACTAAAAATGGGAACCATTGTAAGCACAAATAGAAAGCACCGATATAGTTACATTTATCTGTGCTATAAAGGTATAGATAATAGGTACCGTTGACTGAAAATTAATTTTTTTATTATCATATCATTTTTGGGGAGAATGTGAAATACCCATGAACCATAACTACAACAGAAACAACCAAAAAACAATAAAAAACAATAGGGTCTTCACATCCCTAGAAATACATCATGATGACCAAACTTCACCGATTCATGACCTCCCGAAAAAGCAAGCCTGTGAAAAAGTGCACAGGTATAGAACTGGTGACGTAGCCATACCCTTTAAGACAACCAAATCCAAATGGCTTGCATTGTTGGGGGAAAGATGCTCTGAACCCCATTTGCAGAAGACCCTGGATGAGAGTTCCCAAACTGATTGACAGACTCCATGACATTTTCCAGAATTATTGAAATGAAACTTGAGCTTAGTAGAGGGAGATTCCATACCCAATTTACATGAGATTGAATTTACTTGAATGCTATGTTCACTCACCATCAGGTTTTCAAATTCAAAATCCATCTGATCCCAATACTAGATGTACTCCTCAAGGATGATCCACCCTTTATTAAATCCCCCTAAAAGGATTAGATACTATTTTTCAATCCAAAAGTATTCTTCTTCATTCAGTGTCACCCTTGTTTACCTACCGATCAACTTTACTGCCTTTTCATTATACACATTAAGAAGAAAGTCCTGCTAAACCACCTAATATTCAGAACTCAAAAATAAATCCTGGGTCTGGTAGCCCAAAGCCTATGTTCTTGTCTTCCTATCATTGGTCTTTTTGGAAGACCGAGTCTCAAAAGGAGGCGGTTGAGAGGAATAATCCTTCTTACATCTCCTTCTATTACTATTACACCTTCTTGGCCTAATTTACTAACCCAGCGAATGACATGTAGCCTCCCCAATGGGTTGATTCACATAGGTCTCATTAGCATCCACCGAATTATCAGGATCAAGGTTCTCATCCACCTCTTTGAGCCCAATGAATCTTTTTCTCAGTAGTATATGTCACTGATCACCCGAATACATCACCTCTCTATGAGGAGCCGCGACCATATTCACCTCGATGCCCGAAAATTGTTCCATAACCATTGTACACCCTCTGTATGGGCTTCCACTCGTATCATAGCTGAACCACCACTCACCCCATCACCTCCTAATGGAATTGGATATTTGGTATTTATGGGCCTACCAAGTATTTTCTCAACCTACTGAACACATCAGAGACCTTTGGTTTCAACACATGCACTGCAGCCTTTTTCCCCAAAGTAACCCCTGGGTAACCCTCCAAAGGCACGTTGGACATCATTATGTCCATCCGATTCACCTCCACAGTCCTTGACACCTGGATGACGCATAACCCAGACCACACACTGCATTCATAGACACCCCGGCCACTGCCTTCCAATCAAAACATTTACTACTTCAACTTGTCGTCTTCACCATGAACATTGGTATCCTTACCACTGTCTCTAACAAGATTCCGTCTAGAGTAGTGAACAACCTAGAAACAGAAATTAGTAGCATGACCCTGCCGATTGCAATTCGAGAAGAATTATAACCTGTTGTCATACACCAAACCTTTCATGAACATATATTCCTTTCCAATTGTGATCAAAATGTACTCAAAAGGCATCCTTGACACATCTATTTCAATGTTGATCCACGGGTTAACAGGGTGATAAAATGAATTGTTATGACTATCCGAACAATGATATCTACCAACGAGGTTCCCGAGAATCTTAATTAAAGAAGGATTTTGAATATGAAATTGAAAATTAGGTAAGCTCACCCAAACCACAGCAGTTGGAAAATACCAATTCATATGGAAGTCGAAGGTCCTCAAGGGCAGAATAAACCGATGTTCATCGATGTTGTGGGGGGGGGGGGGAACTCGACCATGCGCGAAATAGATCCTACTTCAAAGAGAACTGAATCATTATGTGGATTCTATTGAAAAAACCAATAGTCACCATCTCCTACCAATTCCATGAACTAAGGAAACACAGGTCGAACGGGTCCACCCAAGGATGCCTCTGACTAAATCATGAAATCAAAGTGAGTTTGAGTAGTGTTATTGTTGTTGTGAACTCCGATGATGACTACTGAATATTTGGAGATCCGTCGACTACATCCAGCACATTTGGGAAAAGAAAAATTCTCGGGAAAGGTGGGAGTAAATTAGGATCATAGAAGGGCCATAAATGGGACCATGCACTATTGTGAGCTAATGGAGATCCCTCCCCTAAGGGGGGGAGGGATCGACACAAAGGCCACTGTCTTATCTATGGTTGCTGAGTTCCTTGGTTTTATGAGAGAAATGAAAACTATTCTAGTAACCATGATCCTAATAATAGGTACCCTTTATTAGTGCATTTTTAGCATTGAAAAAAGTCATATATTTATAGGAACATTTGTTAGCGCTGATAAGAGTAACTCCATTATTTTCACTTTTTATTTTGTGCTAATAATGGTCATTCATTTACATTATATTATTATATGTATGTATGTGAAATTATAATATAAAAATATGGTATATATTTTATTTAATAAATAATGAATCGTATTTTCATAATGTAAATTATATCTTATTGTCAAATTCATATATATAAATATATATATTTGGTGCTCGAGGGTATAATTACATTAAACCCACACAAACACAACAAAATCACAAGATAGAAAGGTAGGCCACAACCCCCTATCCCAAGGGATTACCCACCCATCAAGAATTATTTTTTAAATATATGTCAAAGACGGTCAACTGTGTATGAATCCCGTTACATGGCCCTAGGGCCCACAATCTGGCCCCAAGGCATAATGCAAAATAATGTATGCATCATGCCCATGTCAGCATCTACCATATGTCATCTGTATGTCACTACCTACCTGTGTCATGTCTATGTTACAGCCTACCTATTTCACGATTGTGTCACCACCAACAAGTGGAAATTTTCTCCCACCCAGATTTGAACACAGTTATGATGAAAGATTACGAGAAACCTTTACCACTCTTGCAAGCCCCTACCTTCAAAATGTGTGTATGGGTCACATGGTTGAGCCCATTGGGGTCTCCCAAATGCTAGTGTGTGCCACATGATCCCTACATAAGAAAATGGCATCGAATAGACCAGTTCATAAAATGAACAGTGTCTGACTCTGGTAAGACTCCAACATGTGCATGTTCCATCAAACGGTCGGATGACTAAACTAGTGAACCTATTGACCTATGCCTTTGGGGAAAGCGTGTGTATGGTTCTCATGCCTGAGCCCATTGGGGGATTTAAGAAGCCAATATGAGATGAGAATGTACCAATTCATGTACCTGTGACTTCCCGTGTGGAGGATGACTGGTGAAACTCACTCTGCTATGTTTTCTAGCCATGCAATGATCACATGTGTCCAACTTGACACTCTTAAAATCTGGAAGAAGATTTCTATTGTCCAAACAACCAAGACCTTTCTCACTGATGTGACTGAGCCTCTTATGCCACAACTTGGACGAAACACTACACTCAACAACACAAGCAGTATCACAAGAAATAGAAGCTCTAGTCTAGTACAAACCTGATTGCTTCTTCCCTCTGGCCACAATCAAAGAGCCCTTGGAAATCTTCCATTGGCAATCACCGAAAGTGCTGATAAAACCTTCATCATCAAGAACGCTAGTAGAGATAAGATTCAAACGAACCTCGGGTGCATGTCGTACATTCTTCAAATTCTGCTTACTTCCTGTACTGGTCTTTAAACAAACAGTCCCGTTGCCTACAACGTCAGCATGTCCATTGTTTCCCATCTTCAAAATCCCAAAATTGCCTGGCCTATAAGATATAAAGAACTCCTTCTTCGATGTCACGTGAAAATAGGCACCACTGTCAACAACCCAGCAAGAATCATCAGAAGCAATGTTAATGGAATCATAAACAATAACAAGATCACCCCCTGTAGTAGCGGCAACATGATCCTCTCCATCGCCATTTTTCTTCTGTTGATTTTCCTTTGAGTCCTTGAAAAAAAAATTGTTCCACCCGATGTTTGCCACCGTGTTCTGCAACTGAGGAATTCAACCAACCTCGCTCTGATACCAGATGTTGGGAAAGACGGGAAAGCAACGAACATGCAAACAAAAGAAAAAGCGAACGTGCAGCGGAAATTGAATCTTTCCCCCCAAATAGAAGCAGATGTGCAGCGACGAAATTAAATGTGCAGAAAAATAAATTTGACACCAGAAATTTTTATGTGGAAACCCCGAAAGGGAAAAACCACTGGTCCTAGTCCAGAAAGAAGGATCCACTAAAATCAAGAAGTAAACAGTAGAGACTCCCCAAAATGGAAGGGATCTCAAAAGTAATACTCAAGAATAAAAGTACGGATCAAAATGTGGAGAGTAAGAAAGATGATCATTAAAGAAAGGCGATCACCAAATGGGATTTGCTCTCGGTGTTGTTGGTGCCGGTGATGTTGAAATGCCTTGCCTCTGCCTCCTTATGTAGGAAAAGAATCAGCGTCAAAATAATGTCGCCGCGTCAAAAGAGTGTCACCATGTGAATTAATTCACGGGGTCTTGGCCCGCATTAAAACACCACAATAAAACAGATACCGCATGTGCACCAGTTGAGGAGGCGTTGCCCAGTGCGCCAACCAGGAAGGCTCCCAACAAACAAAAGTAATACTCTCCAATACAGAGAAAAATGATCGCCGATGAAAGGCGATAACCAAATTGGCTCTGCTCTTGATATTGTGGATGTCCTGTAAAAGTCTTGTCACTACCTCCGTTTATAGCAAAACAATCCGTGTGGCGATGTGTCTCCATGTCAAAAATGTGTCTCCACATTAAAACACCACATTAAAACAGATACCGCATGTGCACCATTTGAGGAGGCGTTTCCCAGTGCGCCAACCAGGAAGGCGCCCAACAAACTCCCCCTCCGACTCAAGTGGGGATCACCGCCAACCCTGAAATCTGTCGGCAAGTCTCAAATTTTCCTCTGGGTAAACTCTTGGTCAACATGTTTGACCCGTTGTTAGTCTTGAGCCAGGTTCTAATTCACATTTACCTCATGTTGTTGATTCTGATGATCTGGTTGATGTACAGAATGATGATCAATGTGAGCAGGTTGGAGCTGAAGTTTCTGATGCACCTTTTGTTTCTGATAATCCGGTTCCAGGGGTTATTAATGAACCCGCAGTTCCACTACGGAGGTCATCTCGACATCGCACCGTTTCTACTCGATATTCAGTTGATTAGTATGTGCTCCTCACTGAGGGGGGAGAACCAGAATCGTTTGATGTGGAAATGGAGAGTGAACAGAAGGACAGATGGGTTGCGGCAATGGATGACGAGATGAAATCATTGCACGACAACCACACTTTTGAGCTGGTGAAGTTACCGACAGGGAAGAGAGCTTTGCAAAATTGGTGGATTTATCGGATTAAGAATGAATAATCCAGTTCTTTTCCACGATACAAGGCAATGTTAGTTGTCAAAGGCTTCCGTCAGAAGAAAGGTATTGATTTTGATGAGATTTTCTCACCTGTTTTCAAAATGTCTTCCATTCGGGTTGTTCTTGGTTTGGCTGCCAGTTTAGATCTGAAGATTCAGCAGATGGATGTGAAGACAGCTTTCCTCAATGGAAATTTAGATGAGGAGATTTATATGGAGCAACCAGAGGGTTTTGTTGAAACAGGTAAAGAAAATCATGTCTTCAAGTTGAAGAAGAGCTTGTATAGTTTGAAACAAGCTCCGAGACAATGGTATAAGAAATTTTAATCTGTCATTTCTCATCAGGGTTTTAGGAAAACATCTTCTGATCATTGTGTTTTTGTTCAGAGATTTACTGATGATGATTTTATTATACTGTTGCTTTATGTTGATGATATGCTCATTGTTGGCCATGATACTTCTAGAATTGACAGATTGAAGAAAGATCTTTGTCAGTCTTTTGCGATGAAAGACTTGGGGCCAGCACGACAGATTCTTGGCATGACGATCTCCCATGACAGGAAGGCCAAGAAGGTGTGGTTATCTTAGGAGAGATACATTGAGAGGGTTTTTCAGAGATTTTCTATGGATAGAGCGAAAGTGGTTAGTACTCCTCTTGATTTACATTTTAACCTCAGTTCCAGTCAGTCACCTTCTACTGATGAAGAGAGAGAGGAGATGCAACACATACCTTATTCATCTGCTGTTAGATGTTTGATGTATGCAATGGTACATACTAGACCTGATATAGCTCATGCAGTTGGTGTGGTCAGTTGTTTTCTATCAAATCCAGGTGGAGAGCATTGGAGAGCATTGAAGTACATTTTTCGTTATTTTCGTGGTACTTATGATCTGAGATTGTGTTTTGGAAAAGGGGAACCTATGCTTTGTGGCTTTATAGATTCAGATATGGCAGGAGATATCGATTCGAGGAAGTCTACTTCAGGCTATTTGATCACTTTTGCTTGGGGAGCTGTATCTTGGCAGTCTAGATTGCAGAGATGTGTTGCTTTATCTACCACAGAGTCAGAGTTTATTGCAGCTATTGAGGCATGCAAATAATTATGGTGGATGAAAACGTTTATTCGAGAGCTCAATTTAAATCAGGACAGGTATGTTTTATTTTTTGATAGTCAGAGTGTTATTTGTTTGGGAAAAAATTATACTTTTCATGGTAGGTCGAAACATATCGATGTTCGATATCATTGGATTCGCAAAGTCCTTGATTCGAGACAGTTAGAGCTGGAGAAGATCCACACTGATGACAACGGTTCAGACATGTTGACCAAGAGTTTACCCAGAAGAAAAATTTGAGACTTGCCGACAGATTGCAGGGTTGGCGGTGATCCCCACTTGAGTCGGAGGGGGGGTTTGTTGGGCGCCTTCCTGGTTGGCGCACTGGGCAACGCCTCCTCAAATGGTGATCATGCAGTATCTGTTTTAATGTGGTGTTTTAATGTGGGCCAAGACCCTGTGAATTAATTCACTCGGTGACACTCTTTTGACGCGGTGACATTATTTTGACGCTGATTCTTTTCCTATATAAGGAGGCAGAGGCAAGGAATTTCAACATCACCGGCACCAACAACACCGAGAGAAAATCCCATTTGGTGATCGCCTTTCTTTAACGATCATCATTCTTGCTCTCCACCTTTTGATCCATACTTTTATTCTTGAGTATTACTTTTGAGATCCCTTCCATTTTGGGGAGTCTCTACCGTGTACGTCATGATTTTAGTGGATCCCTCTTTCTGGACTAGGTCCCGTGGTTTTTCCCTTTCAGGTTTTCCACGTAAAAATTTCCGGTTTCAAATTTATTTTTCTGCACATTTAATTTTGTCGCTGCACATCCACTTCTATTTGGGGGGAAAGATTCAATTTCCGCTGCATGTTCGCTTTTTCTTTTGTTTTTGCATTCGTCGCTTTCCCATCTTTCCCAACAATATGTGCCGCTTTTGACCAACTAAGCAAAAGGATTTGAATATCCCTATTCATAATATGAATACTGTTCAAGTCTATGGGGATTCGATCCTGTGCTAGTTCCCCCAGAAAGCGAGAGGCCCCAACTAGTGAACCACTTTCCCTACATATTTTGTCAAAATGATCAATAGTGTGTTGGAAAACAGTAATTAAAAAATGTGTATCTAATTAAACTAATTAAAATATTAATGTTTATTCAAATACATTAATTACCAAATGATTGTATGTAATTAATAAAAATATGATATATCAGTATATATTATTATAAATAAAAAAGTATACAAATATAAATGATGTGTTTTAAATATGTGATATTTGAAATTATATATTTACATCAATGTCTACGTGCATATATATGTATACAATATATAATTATGTCAATAGATGTATGTATGTGTACACATGGACATATCTGTGGGATTACATTAATATAAAACATATGTACATTTGTATTTATAAATTTTCTATACACATTCATATTTTATTATTTATTATTTTCAACATGTTTTAAATTTTTAGGACTAGTTTTTATTCAATTTTAATTGTTGTTTCATTACATTTAAAAAAATCTTGATCTTTATATAGTTTATTTATTTAATGGAATTTTTTAATAATTTTAAAAAATAACTAGTTATTATTTTTTTGTAATTTTATTTTAATTTTATTTATTCAAATTGAATAATATTTCAATTAATATTATTTTATTTTTATTTTTTGATATATATTATTATTTTATATTATTGAAATTATTTCATTTTTAGAATATATATATAGACATATATTTATTTATTTAAGAAGATTTAATATCTTCAATTCATATTTATCTTCATTTAATATATATTCATTATATGTTTTTTCATAGTATTTTTCTATATAAAAATTCTTATATGAAAATTTGTAAAAAATTTGATGTCTAATAATTTTTAATTATTAAATTTCACTCCTTTTTAACATTCATACATTTAAGCTTATATATTCATTATTAATGTCAAAAGTATATTTGAAAAATATATATATATGTAAATAGATATTTGTAAATAAATTTATTTATATTTATATTGATATATATTTATAAATGTATACATACTATGTTTACAAAATTAGATAAATCGATTTATAAATAACGTTATTTTAAATATATATATATATATATAATTATAAATTAATAAGTAAAAAAATATAATTATATACATATATATAATTATATAAATATAAATATAATTATAATTTAATATATTTAATTATAAAAAATAAAATATATATATATATATATATCAATATAAATTTATAACAAATATATTTATGTAATAATAATATTTATTTTATTTTTCAGTATATAAATTTGTATATTAATAAGAAAATAAAATGATTTTAATATATAAAGTTATATAAATATATATAATTATATAAATATATATAATTATATAAATTTATTTGAAATTATGAACAAATATTTACAAATATATTTATTTATAACTATATATATATATAAATATATATACATAAATATATATTTAAAATTCTTTTAATATAAGTTTATTAATATAAATTATTACTTGTTATTTATTATATATATTTATATGCATTTATAATTATATCTATAAATAATTATTTTCAACTCCTTAAATATATTTATAATTATATAAGTATTTATTTATTATTATATAAATTTATATCGATTTATAATTATATGAATTAAAATTGTTTAATTACAATAATTATATTAATTTCAATAATTTTATTATTAACAATAATTATATAGTTCTTTAGCAGTGCTAGAAAAGCAATGATAAAATGGTCTTTTATTAGATATTATTAAATTAGAGCTTATAAAACACCTCATTTTTAGTGAATTTTTAGAATCATTGATGAATCCCATCATTGTCTTATAAAATTTACACTAACTGAATAAATTCCCTTTTTTGGTTCACGCTCTCACGGAACTGAAACCACATTCCCACACTCAATCCCACCCTACTATTCTCCCTCCCACAATGTTACTCTGCCTCATTGTCGCTTTCCCAGAACACTACTCTCGATTGCTACAACTATCCCTCACCATTGTTCCCTATGTCCATCACATTCCTTGGATTCTCTCTCCCTCGTTATAGAACACTATATTCACTCTCCCTAAAATGAATTGAAACTTTCAAATACCTTGATATGTGACTTGTTATCTACCATTCAATCTGTCAATTTTTATAGTTCTTCATTGGGTCATTCTTATTTTTTCCCGAAAGTATTTGAATGATGTTTCACCTTGATCCAGCATATCAAATATGAAACAACCATCTCACGCAGCATGGTTATCACCTTGTTCACATTAACATTTGAAGTTAGCACCAAATATTGGGTGAGAAATACTTGTCACAAGGGATATTTTTCCACAAAAATGTATTTGTCACCCGACCATGGCTACTAATTCTATATCCTTTGGTATATTTGGAGTGAATTCACAGATCAAATATCAAACACATTGGAGAATAAGTTTTGTTTTAGATAACATTCCTACTAAAATTTAATAAAATAAAATATTTATGCACATTTTCTTCCATAAACATATAAAAGAACCCCAATTCATTTAATAATATCATTCCCATGAACATATTTTGATCCCAATGGAACTTGAAATTTCAATATATTAATAATTTTCATCATTATTATCTTTATCACAAGGGAAGTCATTAACATTCACATTCTAAATAAATAACCCAAATCTAATATATGTAACGTTTCAAAATGAGTATAAGAATTCCCACATTCCTCTTCATCTAATTTAGATAATAAATTTACGTTTTATTTATTTATTATAAAATCTTATCCATTTTCAATGAGGGTCAATATAGGTTGATAAACATTAAATTTTTTTCATATGTGAACTTCATTTCAGATAGTATTATTTATAATTTTCCTTTTCTGTAAAAACAGGTAAATTGGTATTGAGAAGTAAAATATATCAAAATTTAAATCACATAAATTTTATTATATATCAATATTTTTATTTAATTTTCAAAAAAAATTTAAATATGTTTACTGAATTTTTGGATGCATTCTATATGTATATATATTTATAAATTATTCATTACGGTTTTAGGATTTATCTTAGCCTCACGAATATTTTAAATTTAAAGCATTCATGAAACCTGAGTGAGATTGTTCTCCCATTTTTTCAATATCTTGATAACTCCATCCCATGAATTCCGAATAATTGTACATAAATTTATGAGGATCTTCAAATGTTGGGTACTCAAGAACATGTGATAGGCCCCTATCAACATTTTCATCATCTGAAAGAATAACAAATTTGGTTCCTAAGAATATTTTCATTGAAATGCCACATGCACCATCCAGTAAAATGTGAACAACAAAAATAAATATAATCTTCTCAATCATAATGTACTCCCTCCTAAAATAGTTTTAGAAACCTTCCTTTATCTCTTTGTATTACGATAAATTAAAAATTAATTAGATTATTTTTAATATTTTATATATCACAAATTTCAATCTTCCAATGATTTACACCACTCTAAATCAATCTCAATATGAAAATTTTTCTATTCTTATATAATAAAAATAGATTTATATATCTTCAATGATTAAATAATAACGGGAATTTATGGGTCTCAGTATCATATTTTTGTTGTATTTATTATTTATTTAAATATAAATTTTACTAAATGAAAATGGATGTATATGAATAATAAATGGATGGATTCCAATCATTTGAGAAATGAATATAATAATGGTGTGAACGAGCTAACCGTGTTATAAAATGTTAACAAATATGACCATTCCCGAAATCCATTTTCCTCATTTATGCTATTGGCATTCCTGACTAATTTTTCCATAGGATTCTGAAGAACACCTGAACTATTAGGGATTAGATTGATGTCAATAATATTTGACACAACATGTGGAAATACTAAATGTAGATAGTGACTTCGATAAAACTATTTATTACGATCACATTACATCATTAAACGTCTGAACAATTATGAAGATTGTATTATAGATTCCATTATAGGTGTGAATGTTCATGATGATCATATTGGGGAAATGATAATGTAATTTGGAGATTAACATCATTATATTGAAAAATTTATTATGAAGTTATAGTGTTTCCCCAGGACACAATTTTATGCTTGTGGTACTAAATATATAACATTGTCAGCCTTTCTGAATCTCTATAATAAAAAATATAACAACAGATGGACTGATGCAAATTTTAATAACATTATTTTTTAAATGATATTATCCTACATGATAAAGATGTTCCATATTGAAAATATGATTCTAAACCAAAGCCTTGTTTAATGGGTATGATCATTGTGAGAATACATTGATCTCCTAATTATAGTATATTACATTTCAAGGATTCTAAATCACATAACAAATTACCAATTCTTGGTGAGTATCTATAAATTAAAGATGAATATGGTCCTATAAAATTTGAATGGAAATTTCCAATCTTTCCATGGTTAATGCTTCTATGTAGATGTGATGAGAAAAAAAGGCAACTGACATAGCACATAGATTCAACAATTAATGATTGAAAATGTTGTCAACTAGAAGGCTCTTACTAGTGTATGATAATTGATCACAAGTATCATGAGTATGGAAATGATCCATGAATCCTTTGTTTTGAAATATCTAAATATGGAGTGAATCATTTTGGTTTTCAAAACAGCACTCACAGTACAAGTCCAGTTATGATGGTAAATTTCAAACATCCACCACGGTTTTGAGTGAAAAGACAATTCATTATGTTATCTCTACTTATATCATGACCAAAACATCTGGGTAATGATATTTATTATTGTGGCTCTATTTTTTTATGATCTGATTTTTTTGGGGAAGAAGATTTATATTGAATGATTCTAATAAAAATGAATATTTCATGTTGATATCCATGATGTATGTGATGATTAATGAATTAACGTTTTATGGACATTTTTCAAGATATATATTTAAAGTAACTGTAGGGTGTCTCATTTTTTAACAAATTATATAGTCAATTATGTTGAATTATTCATCAAAGATCATGTTTCTGGGATATCATGTATTTCTACACTAAACCTATAAAAACCGACCTAGATGAAATATTTTGATGGGTGTTCAGAAGATGGTACAAATATGTCTCCATTAATGGGGGTGAAAATATTTGAGAATGTTAAAAAATTGGAAAATACTTTTGGTAAGCTTTTTTAGAAGAATTACACAAAAACCGGTTGGAATCTGAGGTCATATTTTTTTGAATTACCATAGATTTTACTTTTTACATTACGAATGTTATTGATTTTATTCATGTGGTAAAAAATATATGTTATAGTTTCATTGAAATGAAACTAAATTAAATATTATAAAAGTGTGTTATAATGGCTAGTATGGATATTATTCAAAAGGGGATACAAGAAGAGTTTTATCTAGTAAAGAATCATAAATGAACTTTTGTTCCTCCAACTACATACACTCTATCCAACAAAGAGAGACATCAGTTTTAAAAAATCTTTAATGATTTATCATCTCTATAGGGGTATTCATCAAATATCTAGAATACCATGTCGATGAATGAATTATTTTTAAAGGGTCCAAAAAACACAAGATACCTTTTTCTGATTCAAGATATAATATTTGTTGCTTTAGATTAAAATTTTCAACAGAATGTTTTTCATATTTTAAATATAATATATTTAATTTTAACAGATATATGAGAAAATGACATAGACCTCGTAAAAATAAGAATTATTGAAAATATAATTTTTATCATTTTATTTGATTTGGTGTTATGTTTCTTATCGACAGTCATTGTTATCATGGTTAACTTTTTTGTTCACATTGTTTGAGAGATTCATCTTTTTTGTCTTACTGATTATAGATGGATATACCACCATTGATTGTTATATGATGATTTATAATGGATTTTTCAAAAATAAAATTCATCAAGGAGGTTTTATTTCAAATAAATATATTGTTGAGGAATCTATTTATTTTTTTACCAAATACATGTCCAATCTAGAATACAGTTTCCTTAAAAATGTCATCATAGTGGGTGGATTTTCGATGAAGGATTTTCTAAAATAGATGATTCTACAATTTCTATTATAGTGTAGGATATGGTAACCTTTATATATTATAAAACATTCTAGTGGTTTCAATATATTTAGTAACCCAAAAAAATCTTATTCATTTTAATCCATTAATGGATAAAATCTAGATATCAAATACCGACAATGAATAGTATACAATATGCTTTCAAGTACATTTTTTATTAGTAAACTTAAAAACAAGATTAATTTTAAGAATGGATTTTATATATAGATATAGGACTATGTGTGAATGTATTATCTTATAATGTTTATTTGATTAATGTTATTATATTTTATTCAAATGATGAATTGGATGCCAGGCCATGAAAAATAGGGGAGTTACACCTATGGCTAAATTTATTCATGAATTTTTTACCATGGATTGAAATATAAATCTTGTGAATATTTCATATGTTTCCATATTAAAAATTATTGGGCTTTTTATTAGGTAACATTTCATGTTCTAATATTTCAATGAAATTTTGTTATTATCAAGAGTGCAGTTAAAATAGTTGAATTAGGATTTGTGAAAGTGGATTTCAGCAAGGATGGGTACAAAGATGAACCATGTATAATGGAATCACAGATGGTACATGTATTCAATATTATAGATCCTGAAAACTAAAATTTTCTAATTTTTCTATTATCGACCAAAACCCCTGAATGGTCAAATGACAATTCAACTAATCATGAGACTTTCTTTGGGATGTCTCAATGATTTCACAGTGGGTGTAATATATATAGGGAATTTTATGGCAGAGGGGACCACAACAATTGAATTTGGATACCTAATAGATGTTCAAATATCTTATACATTTTATTAATGGGTTTTCAATAATAATATTATATTTTTTGGTAAATTTCCTTTACTTACCTCACATTGTTAGAGATTCAGTACTGAATTAGTATACTCTAAAATATTTTCTTAAAAAATTATGCTGATAATGAACTCTTCACATGTTATTTCACCCAATCCTAAGAATGAAAATGATTTGAAACATGTTGATGATCCCAATAGAGAGTAATAACAAACTTCCTAAATATATCAATTCTTCATATACAGAGGAATAACATATTAATGATCTTGATGCCAATGAAATGTTAGATGAAAAAAACATGTGTCATAGAAAATGTAGTATCACCATTTCATTAAAATGTTAACAAAAATTATTAAGGTGAGAGAAAAATTCATCAAAATAAATGTTGGATGGAATAGATGTGGTCTGGATGTTAACCCCAACTAGTCTATGATCAGTAGTTACATTAGGGTAGAAACTTGATTAAACACGCCGGTTGATAATGATTCATGGAATAATGCTTTACAATTGCTTAAGGAACTTATTTTGTTGATATTAGGGTATCATTTTTATTTACATTCATAAATTTACTTGAATAAAAAATAACAAATCATTGATTTACATTTTCATTATTCCTTATAGTGATCATTTATATTAAATGAGTATCTATTTATATATATATACACATATATATTAATGCTCACTGGAATGACTAATAGAGGATTTCAAAAAACTATTATGAAGTATCATAAAAAATTTGCTGATGAAAAAATAATCTCAAGCACAACACATATGTATAAAAACATGATAAACCATACAACTTGGAATACATTTATTTGTCATAGTGTGAAAAAAAATTCAGGTACATTCTGGTTGGTAAAACACGACATGAAAATATTTTTATTATTCACATTGATTAAGAAATGTTAATTATGAAAACATTTACATTGTTAAAAAATATTCAATGTGCATCAAAACCAATATATCACTACCATAAATAAAGGATGGGTTATTCTTTACATGAAAACATTGGTACATATTTTAAATATAA
The DNA here is from genome assembly GCA_963277665.1 of Viscum album. NCBI lineage: Eukaryota > Viridiplantae > Streptophyta > Magnoliopsida > Santalales > Viscaceae > Viscum > Viscum album. The sequence continues at coordinate 1,066,381,208 of OY728121.1, read as the reverse complement.
ATCAATACATTTTTGTGACATGAAACAAGAGCATAATTATGTTCTAGAATTTATATGTATATTGATGAATGAAAATCCAAAAACACTTACATCCATTGACATGTGTTATGTAGGGAGGGTCCTATAAATATTGATTGGATAATAATAGATGAAATCATACAAAAGGTGTAGGATTCATGTGTAAGTATTCCATCATAACAAAATATACATTAAATCAGTATTACATAACAATTATTACTTATTTAATTATACATTTTATCTGACATAGACATAGAAACATCATCGTCTTTATGGAATGAACATGTACTATCATTGGGATTGTAGAATACAAATCAGTATGGATGTGTCGTAGGTGTGGGTTTTGGAGTGTCTTCTGAACATATTTTGAGAAATACAATTATCTAAGGGATAAAAATAATAAAATAGAATATATATCATAATGATTAGCTTCTCTAGAAGGAAAAAATATTTTGTAGTTTGAGTTGATAGAAAATTTTTAGTGAAGGAATGAAATAGAAGAATAAACACAAGAACAACCAATACATTATGAAAATGATATATAAGTCATTTTATACATATATGAATTAGCTAATTCTTAATCTGAAATAGGGTGTACATAGAATTAATCAAAGTGTCTATTATTAGTATAAAATTGACATTTTAGTTCAAAACACACGTCTCTCATTGAAAATGGTGAAAACACACAAAAATTGTCTTGATACATTCGGAAAAAAATTATTATTTCATTTTGACATTTATGAATAAATATCACGTCAAATATCTATAGAATGTGATCCTTATGGCTCAAAATATGTCTCTTCAACTAATATTGACATTAAAAAAGGTGGGTGACATACTTTAAACTGAGAAACACATGAAATTTTTTTACACATAAATCTACAATTCACAACTCATTTTTAATGTTCTGGAATTATCCACAACTCAATTAAACTCATGGTGTGACAGGTATGACTCTAAGTGTGTCATTTTATTTATCATTTATATTTTTAAAAAAATGAAAATTCATATACTCTAAACAATGAAATGATATTCCTATTTTTTAATACATTAGGTAAATGATCCATACATAACTATTGATTTGTATGAATCAACCACACAATAATCCAATTCATTGTGTGCTCGGTATGAATCAATGATTCCATTATCTATCTTGCATTTAAATTTTATATAAAAAAATCTTCTAGAAACTAAAATCTGAGAAAAAAATATTATATTCTCTTGATAATTTAGAAAAAGGATTATTAAGAATTGTTTAACCTATAGGAATTAGTCTCGTGTCAAACTGAAACAGATTAAACAAGTATGAATTAATGTGTATGCTTTTAGTTTAAAATGGCATTTTAGTAGAATAGGCAAGTGACATACTCAAAATAGACGAAATTAATATAAATTTAACAGGATAATTTAATTGTACAAAAAAATTTTATAAAAATATATAATATAGACAGAATATTTGACTGATATGACTTATAGCGTATTTTTTTAGTTTATAATGGAATTTTATTAAAAATAAAAATGATATACGAAAAAACCATAAAATGAATTTTGGTCATTTTGAAAATTTTGGAAAATTATCCACAACTATTGTTTGACATGAATGGATTAAAAACATCTAAATTTGACACAATGTGACACTAGTATGACCCCATGTATGAAATTTTATTTTAAATAGACTTTTTATTGAAAATTAAATGTGATAATCATGAAAAAAAGAAATATCATTTTATACATATTGATACTATTGGACCAGAAATACCTATGTCATTTTTCATGTTTTATTATTAGCCACACCTCAATCTGATAAACTGTTTTCCTTGAATGACACAAAGTCTCCATCATTAGATTAATTTGATATCATAGTTCAAGACATGTTATAGTCATTAAAAATTTATGATAGATTCTCAAAATTTCATGATACTTTATTAAAAAAAATCTTATGTCATTTTAGACATATAGGAATTAGTGTCACATAAAAATGATACAAGATGTGGTCGATATGACTCATAATGTGTGATTTTTGTTTAAAATGAAATTTTTCTAAAAAAAGACAACTGAAATACTCCAAAATGAATAACCACATTTGAATTATTTTTTATTGTTTCGAAAAATGATAAATAACCTGTAAGCATTGTGTTAAAACCGTCTTCACCTCAATCCGACACACGGTGTGAGACATAGGAAACAAATTGTTTATTTATATTTAAAATTAATATTTTATTCATGTATGATTTCACAATTATGTTTAATTTATTTACTTACATAATTTATATCATTGGATTCCTTTTCTAATGCACGTGGACTATTTTTCTTGAGTTGGTTTGGTTATTTCAAAGACTAAAACCATGATGATGTTTTTTTAAGAGGTGGTCTTTTGTCAATTAAAATGAAACCATTTCTGTTCTTGAATGAAAAATATAAATTTAACAGGAAAATTTAATTATACAAAAAAAATTATAAATGTATATAATGTAGTTTTTTCTTATATTTATGACTTAATATTTATTTTAAATAAATTATTAATTTTTCATATACGTGTTTCTACATTAGTGTGCTATAATTTTAACAACACACTCGTTGTCCTTCATTATCATAAAAAATATCATTGAAAAATGGTTCTCATTATATGCATAAAAGGAAGAGCTGATATTTGGGTCCCTTTGTTATTCGTATGCTATAATTGATAGTGTAACTCCTTTATTAGTGGTTTTCTATCACTAATAAAAGAGACCCCTTTTAATGACACTATAATCAACACCGATTTTTTAGTGTTGATAAAAGGAATTTTCTAGCAAAATCAATAGCATGATCTATAGTAGTATAAATAAAGTATATATAAATTATAAAATATATAATATATGAAATTATACATCCACCCCTGAAGAATGTACATGAAAGACAAAAGCAACCTAGTACTTGAACATAGGAAAACCAACACCTTAACTTGTAGATATATATATATATATGTGATAAATATAACAATAACAAAAATATTTATTTATATATATATATATTAATTTCAAATTTTACATTTTTTTAATTAATTTTTATAATTTATCAATTATGTTTGGGCTATTTATGATACATGACATAGCTAATATCATATGAAATGACATAGTGATGACTCAAGTAGAGGTCCATACTAAGGTACAAACTAAAAAATCCCAACAAAATATGTTGGGACCATTGGTTCATGATGATGAGGAAATCATACCATGTAATGGATTTCAAAATATATGGTATTTAGGCCATAAAATTGTTATTAGTAATCTATGGAGTGGGTCTTCCTTTAGAGGGAGTGGGGGGACCTATCATTATAGGCATAAGTGTGTGTGTTTTTTTTTATTTTGATTGAACAATACAAGACAATAATAACTTATATAAATACATTAAATAGTGTTTATATTTGAGTTTATATATTTATATTAACATTGAATATTTAAAATATTAAAACTCCCCTGGAAAAAGTGAATCTTAAAAGATGAAATGGTACTACCCTTGTCAATAAGGGTAACCTTTCTGTTTTAGAGCATATACAAAATTTACTCCAGAGTTAAGAACTCTTTTCATTGAGTAGTATTAGAATGGATGATATTTTAGGAAGTTTCATATGATGCATGTGAGTGGAAATGATGGGAACTAAAGATCATGTGTTGTCATGTACAGAATGTGATTAGTCTAATAAGTGACCTCGTGGGTAATAACTTAAGGATAGTAAGAAAATCATGTGATTATCTGATAACAAAGGTGATAGATGAGCAGGTTCGTGGCCCTAGGTGGTTAGGTCATGGAAAATGGTATTAGAGCTAAAACCTTTTCTAATGTGAAGAGGCATAGCTTGAGTTGGTGTTTTAGGGTCCAGAACTACAACATTATTATTTAACGGGATGGAGTGTCTAGAATACCGAGAAAAAGATAATGATAAAAGGATAAATGTTACAACCCATTTTGATATGGTGCACCATTCTTTTTACGGGATCTTATCTGAAAAGAACTCCATAGTTGATATTTATTTTCATGGATTAGTTTGAGGATGGTTGACCTCCTAGGATGATTCCATGAATGTGTCAAAATGAGGTAAAAGAACACTACAAAATCTTATGTTGGCCTACAGAGATAGTCATATGTATGATAATTGACCAACATGGCTAATATCCTATGGCCTGATGGGATGGAAGCTGTGGTATTACTCGAGACCCATGGGGTTAGATGAGTATTTTAATGGCCCCGGGCAGTTGGGTCCTGGAATATATATATATATATATAGGATCTTGAATGTGTATGTTTGAGGATGTATGTGTATTAATGTATGTGTGTGTATTTTTGTATAGGTTTGTATTAATATGTTTGTGTGTATCTTTGTGTGAATTTCTATTCTTTCATATGTATGCATATATATGTGTTTCTATGAATATGTATGTGTTTTTTGTGTATGAATGTGTTGATTACTTATTTAATATAGTTTATAAATTTTTAATATTTATTCTTTATTTATTTGTTCTAATAATTTTATGATTTTTAATATTTATCCATTTTAGATGTTTATTCATTTAATATTTTTATAATGCATTCCTTTTTTATAGTTATTACAGAAATTTTAAATATCAATATTCAATTCATTAATATGAATGTAATTTCATGAATTTATATCTATTCATTTTTAAATTAATATAATTTAATTCAATTCATTACAAAATTATTATATATTGATATTAAATTTTTACTTTATTATAAATCTATTATGTTCATTAAAAAATTATATTTTTTATTTTATTTCTATTCATTTTATGTTTTCATTAATGTATATATTCAAAATTAATAATTCTTTTTTAATATTTTTTCTTTTTTTACAATTTTAATTACAAAACATTATTATGTTTTTATATTTAATCATTTATTATTTCATTAAATTTTTAATACTTACTCACTTTTACTATTTTTTATTAATTTATTTCTCTATAATAGTTTTTCATTTCTTATGAAAATAATTTATTAATTTTTAAATTTCTATAAATTTTTATTTATAAATAATGAATATTTTTTATTTTTTTCAGTTAATATAATAAATATTTATTCATCTTTTATTTAAATTTTTTTATTTTAATATATATAATGTTAATACTTATTAATTTTTTGTTTTTTCTTTATAATAAATTGTTTTTATTTAAATGTAATCTTTAGTATTTCTTAATTTTAATTTTTTTATTTATTCTTTTCTAAATTTTTTTATTTAGAAAATTAATATTAGTTATTGTTTTTACTATTTTTTAAAATTATTTAATTAATATTAATAATTCAATTAATGATTAATATTTTTTAAATATTTTTTTTTAATTTTTAATATTTTTTAATATATTAATTTTTAAAATTAAATTTTTTTATTATAATGTATTTATTATTATATATTTAATATTCACATGAATATATTAATAATTTAATATAATTTTTAAATTTTAATTCTAATTTTTATAAACTAGTATTTATCCTCTCCAAATAAAAACATTATGGGATATAAATTTAGCGTTGATAAACCCATATATTAGCAACACAAGAAAAAAATAAATTTTTTTACCATTCATATATATATTTTTTACATAGTTTTTAAAAGAACTGATAAAACGCAATCCGTTATTTTAAAAGAACCCTAAAAAAATTACTGTGTTCCTCTTGTCGTTTAATCATGTCATGAAATCCAAACTCTATTGTGATCTCATTGGTCATTTTAGAAAAATCCAAATCCTCAAAATTGATGGTATAATTTTTTAATCTTAGTTTAACGTATTTCATGAATTATGTAGTACATATACATTGTGTTTTTTATTATTAATCCTTAATAGTGGTGTTTGAGACAACCTTGGTAATCTTCTAGACCTATAACACCATATCCACTACTTGAGATTCATATTTTCATGTTGTTATGGTTTGCTTCATCTCTATTTTTCATCCCCTTTCTTTTATACCTTCCATATTCTATCACATTTGGAAATTGTGCATCCCTTCATTGGTTTCAAAATATATTTTTATCTAACGAAAGTACATGTTTTGGTTTGAACATGATGCATTTCCGGTTTCTATTTGGAAGATGTTTTTTTGATCTTCTATTTGAGTAAAAATGTTTTTAATTGGGTTTTGAATCCATGGTTCTTATATTGAGATACTATTTTGAAATTGAAATCTATTTATCTATTATGTGTCGTGTGATGTTTTAATTTGTATGTTTGAGTTTATTGTTGCAAATAGTGTTTCCTGTAATTATATTTTACAATTGTTTATTATTTTTTTACTTTTCATAATTATATTATTATTTACAAGACAATGTTTTCTATCATATTTCTATATAGTTGATAAATTATTAGTTAAATAACCTTAATTGGGTTATCACACCTTATTCCATCATTGTAATTTGTTTTTTTTTGAATTCATAAGTCATCATTAAAATGGATTATCCAATATTTCTCATTTTATACTCCAAAACATTATAAAAATATGTAGTTTTTATTGATATATGTTTTGACAGTGAAACATTATTATATATACATTAATAGATATCCAGTTTTATAAATCCAAAGGATTATTTCACACATTGATAGTGAATGAGCGTAAGTTGTCTCCCTTGATAAATCCATCCACAAAATTGAAAGAATTTTGATATGTGTCATATTGGAATTTAAAAATAATTATCACATAAATTTAAATAATTATTTGCTGTAAAATGTTCTAACATGTTATTAATTCAGTATCAATTTATATCAAATATGATAACTATTTCTATGTGTGTATAAAGATTAATTTTTCTCGAATCTAAGCTTATAACAAATGTGTATTTATTTATTTATTTTTAAATATAAACATTGTTGAATAATATAGGATGGATATAAATTGAAAATTGATATATTGAAATCATATAAAAAAGAGTATGAAGATGGGGTTATATAGTATATAATGTTTACAAGATGTTGTGTATATAATCCTTATCAATTTCATTATTTGAGTTTCTCTTTTTTTTTATTCAATAATAATTAGTCTACAGAAGTTTGAAGAATACCTGATCTATCATGGAAATTATCAATGTGAAAATCATTGGTGTAAACACATTTATGGATTTAATTTAGCTATTGTGGCTGTAAATTTTTTATGGGTCATATGATATGATTAATGGTGTGAATGATTAAAAGATCATATCAAGGATATGATAACATGTGTAAAATATGATGAAGTTCATATTAGGGAAATGAAAATTATAGTTGATGATGGAATTTTTTATTTCCTACTTTTTTGATATGGGAAGTAGCTATGGAAAGACACCATAATATGATGGTTTTACTAATTATAGAACATTCCTATGCATACTTAAATGATAAAAATTTTAATGCTGATGATTTATGGAGTGACCCTAGATTTACTAATCTAGTTTCTCTAATGAATGAAATGACATTGAAAGTTAATAATCTTCTATGATGATTAGATGAAGCTAAAAATGATATGTATAATGTGTATGATCTTTGAAAGAATTCATGCTTTTCAAAATGACTATATTTTTATTATCAAGGACAGTTAATAATATAATAAATCCCTAGGTATTGTGTTTCTCAATACAATAATGATGAATAATTTCAAGAAATGTTATATGTTCCTTTCAATCATTACTTGGTTTCAACACCAATATGTATGTGAGGATATTGAAATGAAATTTTAGTGGAATTCCTATACAAGAAATCAATATGAGAAACATTATCAATGATCTGACTATTCTTAGTAAAAGATAATTAATCACGAGTATACTATATTTTCCAATTAGAAAATAAACCATAATGATTCGCTATCTAAATATAAAATGAATTCCTATGGTGTAAAATATGACACTCATAATACATAGCCTATTTTTATATTAATATATAAAATGATACTATGGTTATTCATGAAATAAAAATACATTCGATTGTCCCTACTTATCTCATAAAAAATACAACTATCTAATGAAATTGAATGTTATTTTCCCTTGGTGATTATAAACTAAAATTAAAGTGTGATTAATTTTTTATGATTTATAATTCACAATAAATGAATATGTCACAATCAGAATCATGGTGAATGGGATGATAACTGGAATTCCTTATAATGGATTTTTTAGAAGAAAACACTAAATGAAACATAGGGAGTCTAATTTGTAAACACGACACACACTCAGTTAGGTGGAATCATTATTTTTATAATATATTTAATTAGCATCATTTATTTTATGCAAATGATATAAACATTGATGTTGTATAACATCATTCAATGTAACTTCAGAAGAAATTACAACACCATTTCATCTAACAGGTTTTTAGTATTATGAGAATTTAAATGATTTTGTCACCATGTATGGAAAAAAATGAAAAAACATTAAGAAAACCAGTTGTAAAAAGACATCATTTAGTTTTGAATTATCATAATGGAATCATTTATATTATTGAAACATTCATGAAGTCATTCATGTTGAATAAAAATGTGATAGTGTCATTGGATTGAAATGAAATTTACCAAAAAAGGAAGATGATATTAATTCTATGTTGGACAAGATATACCTTGGATAAGGGAATTGTTTCCACTGATATAGGTTGAATGTATGAATTTACATCCTCCCATAGCTTACACATTTTTCTTGAAAGAGATATTTTATTTTGGAACATCATAAATGATACATCGTAAATGATGTAAAGGATAAAAAGTGAAACTCATCAAATATACATAATATCATGTAAATGATTTCATTATTGTTAAAGGGACTAATATCAATGTATTTTCATGTTTTGAGGAAGCAATTAATGCATGTATCTTTATTTTTCATTATGACTAATAATTTATAACATATTAAAACCAAATGTTGTTTACTTTTCAATGCTATATGCAATAATTTTATAGACCTGATGATGTTTCCATATATGGGAGAGGAAATTCCTAACATATTAAGTGAATTGGTAATGTTGTTCCTGCCATAATTCATTGATATGATGGTTCACTTGAAGGTACATTTGGTTAGAGAGAAATGGAAAAGTGGTAATGTACATTATATACAGATATAAAACACTAATGAATATATTAATATTTTTAAATTGTATATCAAAAATCAATATCAACCATAATGTTTTATATTAGAGTTATATGTTGTTGAGGAAGCTGTTGAATTTTTAACTATGTACCTATCTAATGATTTTTATATTGATTTAATGAAATCTAAACATAATGGGAATATTTTCGGTAGATGCATTTAAAGAAGATATGATGTCACAATAACCAATATAGTGCCAGCGTATACTCATATATACATTTAATCTGATAGTATGGAGGTCGGAACTTATATTGAAAAAACAATGAATGTTTTATGTGTTTATATCAATGAAGGGATGAAATATTAATATCAGATACACATAATTTCTAGTTATTAGAAGGTTCAAAGACTGTATTTTTTAGTATTTTTTTCATAGCCAAATTCAATTTCATAATGACCCTTATGGATAGCCACGAGACCAAGAATTCATGTATTATCTTATAATTGTTATGTAATTAATTGTAATATGTTCTACACAACGGATCATGATGAAAATAGTTCCATGAAAAATAGTGGAGATTCTCTTGAAATATTTCGGATACATGTATCTGGTAAAAATAAAATTAATCTATTTCCCTTGAATATGTCAATATTAGGAATCATTAAAAAATCACGTCAGTTGGATTAATAGACATTATATATATCTACCCCAAATGGCCCAAATGCCTTCTTTTTTTATTTATTTTTGATAACCCCCCTTAAAGGATATGGGGGAATCCTTACTAGGCCCATAGTCTTAGAGAATAAATGACTGGTAGGTCTTAGGAAATATACAGACTATACTTGGAACTGTTCCTCCATAGCTTTTTTCATCATGATATTAGCTCTTCACATACGCATGGCTTGTTCGGCTAGGTTTCCCATGCATGCATAGGATGGTCTCGATGGTAATTACTTACCCTCTCTTTCTGAAAAATCCTCTTAACTTTTGCTGGGGTGAATGCGCCTACTCTGAATCCCCATATCGAGTCTGCTCCTTGTAGAGTATGTTTGATGATTTAAGAATAATTTCAGGTGGCCCAAAGGCCTTGATGTGGCCCAAAGGCATTGAGGAGGCCCGAAGGCATTGAGGTTTCCCGAAGACATTGAGGTGGCCGAAATCATTACAGGCCTGAAGGCATTAAAGTACATGAGGCCCAAACCGGTGGCCCGAAAGCCCAAAGAGACTAATAGTTCCAGATGCTACAGTATCGAACACTGCTTGCTCCAGTACTACTACAGTTCCTCCTACCATGCCTATTAATGTGCTGCTACAGTACCCATAAATATTTATCCACCCGGTTTTGAACTCAGGTCTCTTAGATGCAATTGTCGAGTCCTCACCAATTGGGTTGATGCTCTTGTGCGCATTATATTTTTCTAATTTTTGATATAAATTGTTTAATAAAAGCAGTGAAGCTAAAATCATTGAATTTTGATATATGAAAGATGATATTTTAAGTAAGAGTACATGGATGATCCATTAATAATTCCACAACTATATGTACAATATTTTTTTCATAAAACCTTCAAATATAAGTTTGAATTTATTCTATTATAAATCAATACCACTATAGGGTGAGATATCAATTCAATTGAGAATGAACATTTCATTAGGACATGAAAATCATTCCATAATGGTCCCAATATAGGAATGGTCTGTTATTAAATATGAGACCACAATGAGGGATTTTGATAATCGATAGAGTGGATAAATACCTTAAACCTTTAATGAAAAATAGAGAGATAAATAATCATGTTAATGTTTTCATAATATAGTATGTCAAATATAATATGATTTGTTTACTACTATATTTATACAATATAAATTGGAAATCCAACTAAATATATATATAATGGACCCTCTACTTGATAATTCTTCTAATCCTAAAGGATAATAAATATTCACAGTTGCAAGTGTAACCAATCCTTTGGAAAAATATAATGAAAATGTTGAAACTAAAAAATGATATAAATTAAAATACCTATGTCGATGAAAAATAGGATCCTAACAGTGAAATATATATAATAAATATTATTATGGGGATTTTACAATGTATAAAATTTTATTCTGTAAAGAATGGGAATGAATATTTTGTTGACACTAAAAATTATATATTCATTAGCTAAATTATGATCATCAATTGAATAAATTTTATGATTGATGTTGACACACTACACAAGAATTTGCATCCGTCGAAGACAAAAATTTTGGTTGAGATTAGGGTAACATTATGACATACTATAACTATTTTACTAAAAAATAATATACTAAAACATTTATTTACACTTCATTGTCCATTATATAGTTTAATTATATCTGATTCTTATAAAATGAAAATTTCAGGGTGATCACAACTAAAATAAAATTTCTATGTTTTTTATCCATACATGATAAAAAAATAGAAGTACATTTTCCAATGATTTCATGAAAATTAATGTATATTTTCTACGTACTGTCCCAGTAACACAGGTTTTTAAAATAATTATGAGTTTTGAAAATGCATTTGAGGTCAGTTAGAGTCATCATTAGTCAGCTCTATACGATGCTAAAGTCATATTCGGTCACCTCAATATGTCTTTATCAGGATACTAAAACCAAGAGAGAGAAAATATATGAATATATTAAATTAATTATATATTATCTATGAAATAATAAAATTCATGGATTGTTACCAAGAATTATTTCTTATAATTGATGAATATAATAAATAAAATATTAATTAAATTATTAAAGATTATGGAATAGTTGGAGTATTAATTTAAACAAAATATGAAATATTCTGAATTCTTAAACATTTTTTTACAATATATTTTGATGGTATTTAAAATTCTATAGAGATGTTTTGACTATTTCAGTTTCAAAAAATAAAAAAATTAGTTTTCCCAACCACTCGTAGTGGGTGCTAAAATGCAACCATGACCGCCTAGTTGACATAGGTGATGAGGATGAGAATGGAATTTAACAATAGAATATCAATGTTTCATATATATAAATATATAAATACTATTTATGATTATCATGAATGAACACCAACGGAGGCTTTCCATGGTGGATGTTAATTCCTGCGTTTATTTAAAAATAAAAAATGGAATAATAATTATAATAATAATTTGGTAATTTCATTAATAAAATATCAATAATGAATAATTAAATGTATCCTATAATAAATATTATAATCCAAAAATAACATAATCATTAGAAACATTTCATATTCTCTATGAAAAATATTATACAAAAAACAAATAATAGGTGACCCGTTAGTTTGACATACGATGTTCATCATTTAACATAAGTCCAAAAACATTCACCAAATGGTCAAATCCTAGAAAACAACATCATATTTTCATGAGGTCCTAATATAATAATTATTGTCAATTTGAGACATGTATAAACAGACCACACATCAGTCTAATGTCAGTGTGGATGGAATGAAAAAAAATACTTTCATTAGATTTGGTAAATTCAAAAACATGATTCAATTTATCAAAACCTCAAAAATGAAATTTTGTTTTCATGAAAGCACAGGATAATGAAATCCATTTAATTTTTATCTAGATTTTATATACCACACATCAATACGAAAAATTGTTTTCATAGACTGTTCATAACTATGAGTTTAGATATTTTAATAAATAAAATGTGCGTCAAAGTGTCAAAAATTATCAGACAAACTGAAATTATCCTAAAATAATAAGACATTTATTTTGATTAATTTTTGATATTTATAAGTGGTGATATGGAAATATCAATTATAATGAGCTCCAAATAACCAAATGTGAATTTATAAAGATTGAAATGTCTTTAAACACATGTTTTAAATGGTTAATACCTTGATAACAATCATATATTTTCATAAAATCACATTGATATTAAATATATTTTATTTTTGATATATATGAATAGGTTGAATGTTAATTGACATATAGATTAGTCAAAATGACAAAAGTGTGTAATTTTTATTTAAATATCTAAAAAATGTGTGTTAATGGGTCAAAACATAGATGAAAATAAATCAAATTATCATGTAATAAATTGAAAAAATTTTACAAATAGGTTTTTACTTCTTGAAATAATCATCTCATCAATCCAATATGTGGTGATATCAGAATAAAAAAACATTTTTAAATTATTTAAATGTCTATAAAAACATTCTATATAGTGAGAAAAACAAATAATCATCCTCAAATTGGAATGAAATCATAATAAAATTAAAACCATTTTATTCGCATCCAATAAGAATATACAATAAGTGATTTCAAGGTATCATGTGTTCAGAATGATTGAAAAGATGATTAATTATATAAAATATCTAAAAATAGGATATTAGGTCAAATCTAAGAAAAAAACTCATATTGAAATGAAATCTATTTAAAACATACACATTTTAATTTTAAACTTTTATAAATATACAATACATGAATTTCAAAAAAAAATCTTGGAATGGTCAAGAGTGACATTTTTTGATTAAAAAGTCAAATAAATGAGTTAAGAAACACCAAAACATGGAAAATAACATTGTATTGGAATGAAATTACAGGAAAATGATTATCATTAATTTATAAAAATTATAAATAGACTAAATTTAAATGGAGTGTTGTTAGAATGTCTCAAAAATTGATTAGAAATTATGTTTTTAAAAATATGAATTAAATTCTAAAAAACTAGCCAATGAAATAATATTATTGGAAAATAATAGAAATTATTATACTCATTATTTTTTGATATGTATAAATATATTACACATCAGTAATAATCATAGTAAAATTTTCTACTTATAAGAAAATTTTGTGTAACAATTTCACTCTTGATTTGATCATAGTGACTACAATTGTGCTTTTTTGATTTAAAAAAAATTAAAGGGATAAAACCAAGAAAATGAAAAAATATTTCATTGATAATTCTATCATTAGGCCACCAGAAATTATTATTATTTTACCATGAATTAAATACTTTAATAATGAACTCTAGTTGTTTTCGGAAAGGGAGGGTTTTTTGTGTGTTCTTATGTGGTAAAGAGGGTTATGAATATGAAATAAAAAATATAAATGGGTTGATTTTTTAATTTAATTATTAATGAAGTGGTTTAAAATCAGATATCTCCCTCCTAAAACATTAAATAATGATTAACATTCTATCATATATTCGCTATTTAGTAAAATGAAACCCCATCTAATTACTTACCATTGATCAATTCAGTATAATAAAAGGGATTCAACAATCATTGAAATATCAAATCTCACATATCCTGGAAATAGAATAACTCCAATCAATAATTGTCTATCACACTACTTATGATCACAATAGTGAATAATCTTTGTTCTTATTATGCATGAAAAATGTGGAGTATATAAGTTATATAATTATTGAGAGATAAATGGAAGATAATTAACATTTAATTATTTAATTAGTCAATTAGGAAATTGGAATATCCACAACATGAAAACAAAGGCTACATTATTCCATCACCTGATTTATTATATAAGAATGAAATTAGAATGTCGTAATGTAATAGACCAACTCTTGATTGACTATCATTACAAATGGATCTTTACTTCCAAGAAAAATTACCCCTATTTTAAGAATATTATTTGTGGTCTTTGGATTGCACGGGTTGTGTAGTGGATTCAAGACATCATTGGAGGAGTCTCCCAACACCGTTCATAAATGGTGATGAGATTTTAATACTTGGAGGTGACATAAACAAGACATTATAGATTACATAAGTGATGAAATGTTAGTTCTCCATCATTATGATGTTGTTCTTGACCCATTGTGAAAATACCTATAAAACCCATTCGTAAAAATTACTAAATAATATAAAAAAATTAATTAAATAATATAATGATCCAAACCAAAATCATTTATGCTGACTCCATTGGAATCATGTACACTTAATCAACTGGTTCATAGGTGATCAATGTTATCTTTGACAATGTTCTTTACAACTAGAACCATTCTATGAAATATTGTATATAACACATATATCCATAACATGTGTAATGAAAACCTATGAGACGGTGATATCATATTCATATTAAGGGAAAATTCCATGGTATCATCATTGATGTAAATTAATTTTGAATGATCATTTAATAAAATTAATGAAGAGAATACCTTTTTCTATTTGAAAAAAAACTATTATGAAATAAATTTTATTTGAAATTATATTATATTAAAATAACATTTAAAATATATATTGTAGTATTTTTAAAAATTAATTTTTATGGTAGGTTGAATTCTGTTCTTGTCGAACATGTTAAAACGAAGGCTCAATTATAAATTTGGTAAAAGAAAAATGATACTTTCTTTAGAAGATTACTCAAAGTGTCTATAAATTTTGTTTAAAATATAAAATATTGGGAAAATTTATTTTTTATGAATCATTTATGGATATTAAATAAATTATATTTAATTTAAAAATAATGGTTTAGAAGAAAACTATTTTCTTACCAAAGAGAGAAATAATTCCATATATTCATTAAATAATTTTATCAATAATATTTAGTGCCAAAGAGAGAAAATTAATACAATTACATGAAAATATCATGAATAAACGAAGGATAACAAATTTGAAGAGTTTATTGAGATATTTATCATATTGTTTTATCATCGAAATCATGACCATAGACAATGCTGAGAAACAATGATATTGTAACATAAAATCATTACAACTTGGGTATCTTGGAATCATTTGAACCATGAAGGTATAATATACAATGAATCTAAATAGATCATGAGGATTAATAAAGTAATGATATTAAATGTATAAGGGGTTTCATATAGACCTCATGAATGAATATAGGTGTATAACACAACATGTATCTTAATAAAGGAATATTCTGAGAAAAAAATATCTTCCCATATATCTTCAAATCCATCATTATCATTCAGACCTCTTATATAATAAATATATGATTATTATACATCTGTAACATAACCATATTCCTTTATATTATCCCATATATGATTTACCTATTCCGCATTATTACCCATTTATTAATAGTTAGATATTAAATTTCTTTTACTTTGATAATGGTTTCTTAATCTATATAATGTAAAACATGATATAAATATCAAACATATTCGATGTATATGTATTTATAGTAATCCATAAAAGTTAGTGATAGGAAATGAAAGACAATCCTTCAAGGATATGACATACCATACATATTAATGAACATAATTTCTATTTTCATGAAGGATTGAAAGAAATAAAATTAAATGATAATAATATATATTCATTCAAGATCCATTTAAATGGAATATTTGTCACAATATTTTATTAATACATGCATTAATACCTTCTAGGTAATTTAAAATTGAATCACATCTTTTTGTGATGCGTTACTCCTCACTACATAAGAGCAATGTTATCGTATTCCCACAAAATGAAAGTTATTAATGTATGTGTGGCATAATAATTCCAGAATCATAAAAACATCATAAATATCATATATAAAAAATTCATCATTATGAACTACTTTAAATAGTGGTAATGGAAAACCAAATTTCATATGATCATGATGATGTAGTCTTCCGTACGCACAAATGATGATTTCATAACTAATTCTATGGAAGTGGAGATGGTTGTTGGTCATGTCCTTAACATAATGGCATACAATTATATGTACGATACTATGGTTGTTAAATAATTCAATTATACTAATAATTGAAGGAGGATAATGAAGAAATAAAAAAATCGCATTGATGATGATTACCTCTTCTTTTGGTATACCTTTAGTTTGAACTAAAATCCATCATATGATGGATTTATATCAAAAAATAATCCATATAATATGAGGATATGGAATTTGGAATTGATTTGTTATGTTCATGGATAAACCAATATGGTGTTATGGTGTGAAAAATATAGGAGAGGATGTGTCCTTTTATAAGTGGGGAGAGGACACACATTTTATTTTTGAAATGACCAGAGTCATCCCATGTTTTTCATATATCAAAAGTGTTCAAAATGAACCATTATTTTATTTTAGAGGTATAATGGTCAAAATAAGGAAATTATATAGTGTTCAGACATGATTATAGGTCAATTATACCCATATCTTTTTAGTTTAACCCTCAATAATCCCATTTTTACCTTAACTATAATAAATAATTTTTTTCTATTTCCACTAATTTTTTAGTGAAAAATTATATTTGAAATATTAAAAATTTTAAATTACTCTGATAAAAAATATGTAATCCATTTTTCAAAATTCAATTAATTATGTTAAAATATTATATTTAAAATAAATCTCATATATCTGATGAGGAGGTAGTTTTTTAATGTTAAAATGTTTACATGTTTACATTGTGTTTATATCCATTTTCAATTTGAAATTGATTAAAATGAGAATAATTGGTATAATTTATGTATAATTTATCTTGAATTATTTTAAAACTAATTTATAATTTAATTTTCCATTATATACTAACATAATAGAAAATAAGTTTTTAATTAAAATTAATTATTTTTTAGTAATCAAAATAAATTAAACTTTTCATGAAAATACTAAAAATTTACCCAATGAAAATTTCTACATTCTGATTTCATGTATGATTTTATTTTTCTTATAAATTATCCTAATGTGTTAAAATTTAATTTTATTTTTGTGCACAAACAGAAATAAAAATCAATATTTGAGAAAATAATAATTTTGAAATAAAGATTTATCTAAAAACAAAATACCTTTATAAAAAATATATTTTCTTTATATAAAACCATAATTTATAATATTTTAAAATTAATAATTATTATTCATATTATATGGTTTAATAACTATGTTACAGTGGTATTGTTTAAATGATTATTATTTATAGAAATTATTTCTCATGGGAACATAATGTTGCATGTAACGCAAGATACCCTAGTTTTGTGTGAAATGAAAGATTAAATTTGTGTTATTAATAATGACACTATGACACAATGTTGTGTCTAATTAAATACAACAATGAAATTTAATTTATTCTAAGAAAATAAAATCATAAAAACCCAGCGTGTTGCATTCTAGCCACCTTAAAATGGATTTATCACACAAAATTAATCATTTTGATACAATCTAATGGGTGAAAATATGCATCATCATATCCTCAAGATCCCACATAGCTTCCCAAAAATGGTTGTTTCACCACAAAACTTTAAAATGGTGAGTTGTCTTCATTCATTTAAATTTATATGTATGAGCTATAATCCCCACATATTTTTCCTCATAAGGATGGTCTTTCTATAGTGCTCTGCCCTATGAGTTTGGTACATGTGAAGGTTCATGTTTATATTTCCTTATTAGAGATGCATGTAACACATCATGGACTTGATAGTGGTTCATTCTAAATGATGAGCGATATTCCATCTTCATCATATGATCCTGAATTTCAATGGGGCCGATATACCTAGGACATAATTTCCCTTTCCTCATAAATATCATAATCTTAATCCATGTCGAAATTCATAGAATCACTATTTAACCACATTCAAAATATAGATCCTACGGTGATTGTCAACAACAATTTTCAGCCAACTCTGAGATGACATGATGTGTTTCAATATATATTTCACCTTTTCTACCGTTTTATCATCTATCTATGGTACCAATAGATTTATTTCTAATGATTAATTCTATCACATAGTCCCTCTACATATATTTCCATAGATGGATTCATGAAGAGCCCTATTAATGCTTAATTGAATTCTATTAGGGGATGAAAACTCAACCATAGGAAGGTTTTGATCCCAACGACCATGGAAATATAAGAAACATTTTATTAAAATTCATTTTTAGATTTGAAATGTTCTTTAATACTGACTATCTATTTGAGGATGATGAGGAGTTCTGAAACATAGTTTTATATTAGAACAGAATGCATATGATGTTCCTATACCATATCACTCCACCAAAACCAAGGATAAACTTAAAATAATTTCTAGACTACTATTGTAGATTTTAGTATTATTTATATGCCTCTCTATTAATCACATGGTTTGATTCGTAAACATTCATTTGAGAAAGATAATATTTTCCCCTTCCATTATCATTTCAATATCGAGTTGTGGAAAATCAATCAATATTGTATCCTTTTTTATCCTCATCATGGATAAGCTGATTGGATCCTTTTTACTCAAAGAATTAGCCAACTTTTTTTCTTTTCCTATGTGGTAATGTATTTAGGGTTCATAATCAATAATAATCATTAATCATAATCTATATTGGATATTTAACTCATTTTTTTGTGAATATATACTATTAAATTTTGTGATTGATACATATCTTTCAATTTTCTCTAAAAAACAATGCTTCCATATCATTAATGAAAACATTACCATATCTATCTTCAAATCATGAGTTGGGAAAAATTTCTCAGGAATATTAAATTTTCATGTTGGATAAGTAATAACCAATTAATTATTGATAAAAACGCATCACAATCCAGTCATATAAGCGTTAAGATATATTGAAAACCCTTATCTGTTGTGAGGTAATGTATGAATACGTTCAATGACTAGTCATCCCTTTAGTTCCTTGTAATTGTCTACATATACATCAATTTAAAGAAACCTGAATGCCTTTTATGTTAACATGATAAGTGTATTAGAATATCTTGTAAAATTTTACACAAAAATTTTATAATATCCAACTTCACCGAGAACACTATGGATCTTATTTACTACTGTTGGTCTATAAGAACATTCAAATGTCGCCATATATTATGGATCTCCTGATATACTCCCACATGAGATTATATGACCCAACAAATGAAAAATATTCCACCCAAAAGTCAATCTTATTAAATTTTACATTCATTGTATCCTTCCTTTGGGTCTCTAGTAGTATTTTCATGTGATATTCATGATCTTCTTCACTCATTGAGTTGAATAAAACATCATCAATAAAGACTACCACAAATTGATTAAGGTAATATCAAAGGAATACAATCACTATACCCATGGGGATGCATGGGGAATGATTAGTACCGAATGACATCACTATATATTCATAGTTTCCATACCTTATTAAAAAAAAATTCTTGTCCATTTCATACCTCATGAACCTTAATTTATGATTTCCAAAATGAAGTTCAATCTTATATAGGTATTTAGCTCCACAAATTTTTTCAAATAAGTTTTCAATACTTGGATGAGAATACATATTCTTAATCTACATATTGTACAACTCCCAATAATCATTTTATAGTCTCAGTTGTTGGTATTTTATTTTTGAAAAATGAATAGTTTCACCCCAAGGTGTCACACTTATCATAATGAATCTATTATCATAGTTTTCCTTGAGTTTTTAATTCAATTATTTCATATAATCAGGTCCATATAGTAGGGAGACTATTAAATTTGTGTGTCAACACATATGAGTCCTATTGAGTAATGTACAACATGTTTTTTATGGTTTGGATTATCTTAAAAAAGGACATAACCAAATTACCAAAAAATATACATTTCATCAATGTTAATTTACTCCCCATATATCTCGGATAAACATCTCTTCTAAATTGGAATTAATACTAAATATATTCTATGTTTTCTTTATCAGAAGTACTTTATTATCATCACATTGATATTCTTTCATT
This sequence comes from Viscum album, assembly GCA_963277665.1. Classification (NCBI taxonomy): domain Eukaryota; kingdom Viridiplantae; phylum Streptophyta; class Magnoliopsida; order Santalales; family Viscaceae; genus Viscum; species Viscum album. The sequence continues at coordinate 1,066,360,539 of OY728121.1, read as the reverse complement.
GAATGGTTTGGAAAAAAAAATTGTTCCCTTCCTTAACAATTGATGTGGGATTTACAAAGATATATTCAAAAAACTCCTAAGATTCCATCAAAGTCAACTACAGTAAGAATGAAATGATTTTTATGAATCAAATTTCCATAAGCCTCAATCAGAGAGTAACCATATATATGATATGTGATCATCAATAAATCGGGTGTTTTCACAGCTAATTGTATATTTAATTGTATTGTAGGAATTATGATACCTTTAAAAAATTATTCAGATATGAAATAATGTGTAGATATAGAGTTAAATAAGACATTATTTGTTCTAGAGTGGATGGTAAGTGTACCGTTCACCATGTCATTATCAAACCTGCATAAAAAATAGTGATCACTAGATATTTCCACAATTATAATGGAGTAAGTGGGTTTTGATGTTGAAAACCCATACTTATCAATTATATACATTAAATATTAATATAAAAATATTAATTACATTTCAGAATGGTCGATAATGGAATCAGTTAGGACTAGTGCCATTAGAATCATGGTTGCATAAACAATACTTCCATATGTGAGCTACAACATCTCCTACTTTATTTTTCAAAAATAAAAATCATCCTATTAAAATCACACATAATATATATCATTATAACATGGGGAATGGAAACATAATCAAGGGTTCGCTCAGATGCATAGTAAGGGAAAAAATGTAGATACATAAGCATAACATAAACATAATGGTATGTGAACATGAGAATGACATTTGAAAACTATTCCTAACATATGAAAGAACATAATCATAAGTAATGAAATAAATTTTGGCAGTTCATAAAACATTAATCATAAGGGAATCAAAGAACATGAGCCATGAGAGAATAATATTGGAAAAGGATTTGGAATTTTTTGAAAACAAAATCATAGAAAATCATTTCCATATTAGTAAATGGTCACTTCCATGGAGATAATGATACATAATGTCCCGTACTAAACCCTTTTATGGAATTTGGTTAACTCGCCATTCCATTCCATTCAATCTTATGTTAATTCAACATAACATTAAGCATGAAATTAAATTATCATCACAAATATTTTATCATATCATAACTTTTAGTAAAGATATAGGTTTCATAACCATTTCACCATAAGATAACCTATAAAAATAATCCGGTTCCATAGGAATTTCTTCATGGTATTCTTCTAGGGTTGAGTAACAAGTTTCATAAACATAATGCAATGGAAAAATAAACCATTTTTAAAAATAACATGAATATAATCAGGGGATCATATCCTCATTATGTAATCCGTCACATAAATATATGTAATCATTGAAATAAAATAATTTTGAAATATAATTTACATCATTCTGAGAGGAAAAACCCCTTTTCACCTTGAAAATAAAATTTTAAAACAAAATTAAATTTGGAAGTAAATTTATTTGAATATAAAATTAAAAAATTATGACATGAGGATAAATTTAATGATCAGATAATCCAGAAGATAATTCTATTCATTCCATACACATTAAAATTAATATTTTTTCTCATTTTAGTAAATGGAATATTTTAATTGTTTTGTAAAATTATATGATCCTTATTTTAAAAAAATCTTCAGAAAAATTCAAACATGGGTAACAATATATTTTAATATTCTAAATGGAGTATATTAAAACAATTTTGAAAATACTTTTTGAAAAACATTGTTTAGGAGAAAATGGAAGACTGACCTAGGAGGGACATAATTTTGGATTTTCATATAAACATTTTGTCAGCTATATTAATTACCAAATATTTTAATAATGGTTTTATTTTATCAAATTATAATTAATTACAAGATGATAATAAATTTCATTATTTTATCATGAGAAACATAATCAAAATTAATACCAAGAAACGATGAGATTGCGACAGAAATCATAACAACATGTGTCTCATTGAATAAAAATACCCATTAGGAAATAATATATAATTAAACAAAAGATATAATGAGGAGTAATTAATTCATGATATTACATGTCAACCCGGTTATATATAAACATCATGAAAGAATATAAGTTTATAACATTTCATTTTCCACAATGAAGACAATTTTAGACACAAATTCATTACCTTAGGCATTGGATTTCCTTATACTCATTAAAACATCATGTATAATAAATATAATTTTGTTATAAATATTTTTATGAACCATGTAAATTTTTATTATAACATATTCAGTAAACAGTTTTCCTTATATTAGACATTTATTAACAAATCAATGTTAAAATCATGTTTCGAGCAATAACTACTTTGTTTTCCATGTTTTTTTTGGTCCTCTTACCTTGATTAGGGTATCATATTATTAAAAATTAAAAACAAGGTATAAATTTTATATGTGTTGGTAATATTTGAATTTATTATAATACATAATTTGATCAGATAGAAAATTCAATACCCCATTCATGTAGACGGTAGTCACTGCGTAAGCATGAAGGATGTTTCCATTTTATAGTATGATTGAAATAAATCAATGTAAATGATAAAAATATATTATAATTCTAGAATAATTTTTATGTAATATATAAAAAATATTTTGGTTTAAACTACCCTCTATAAGATCTATGTAAAACATTAACATATCATTGTTCTTTGCAAGGTGGTAGTCCACCATACACAAGAGTGACGTTATCATATTCAAAATAATTAATGTTATAATGGTATGTATGGAATAATATTTAAATAATCAGAATTATATAATAAAATCAAATATAAATAAAAAATAAATGATTATGACATTCCTAGATAGGTGGTAATGTTAAAAATAATGAAATCATTATGCAAGGCGGTAGTCCTTCATATATACAGATGATGATTTCATAACTTATTTTATGGATGTGGAGATTTTTTTAGGTCATGCCTCTAACACAAAAAAATATAATTATATATATTATTCTTATGTTGTTATATAATTCTTGTATAATAATAAATGATGGATGTAAAGAAACAATTAAAATAAAAACACTCGTTGATAAACATCACCTCTTCTACATGTATCCACCTTTGGTTTCACTAGTAGCCTTCATAGGAAAATTTTATGCCCAAAATAAGGCTTCTAAGATGATAGGAGGAATGTTGGGATGTGATTTTTGTAAGGTATTGTGTGAACCCATAGGATTTATCATGTGAATAAAGGAGGAGAGTTGTGGCCTTTTATATGTAGGGGAGAGGACACACATGGTATCATTGAAATCAATTGACTGCTCCAATGTTATAAAAATTTAAAAATTGTCAAAAATGGACCATTATAGAACCTCATATGTGAAATTGTTGAAATATACAATGAAAATTGTTTTTAAGGAAAATGTAGATACGATTTGGACCCTAATTATTACTGTTTATCACTTCGAAAAACACATTTCTACATTAACATCATGGAATAAATTTTACTATTTTCACTCAAATTTTTTGTCAAAAAATATGTTGAAATTAACACGCAATATAAATTATGATTCATCAAAATATTATTTTACTTTCGGTAATTAAATAAATATAAATCGGAATATGAAATTTAAATTTAATCTCGTAGACACATTGACAAATTGATGTTTTAATGTTATTAATTTCAAAATATTACATAATTATTATATCAAATTTTAGCATGAAATTAATTATAATTACAATAATTGGATAAATATATGTATATTTTAAATAATTGTTTTTTAATATTAATTTAATATAAAATTTATCATTATAAATTTTTTAAACAAAATATAAGATTTCAGTTAATATTGAGTATTTTCAATGTTCCTCATTAATTGTAATATTTTAGGAAAATCCAAAAAAAATCATGCATAAAAATAAAATTTATATGTTGAGTTCAAAATCTTATTTAATTTTATCTTATTATCTTTGTAAAATATTCATTAATTATTAATTTTATTGTGCCCAAACAGAAATTAAATACATTTTTTGAGAAAAATTATAACTTCAAAAACTAAAATCCTTCAAAAAAAATAAAGTACACTTTTGAAAAAATATTTTATTTATAAATTAATATAATAAATTATATTTAAAAAATAGTAATTACTATTTATAATACTACTTTATCACATATTTTATAATGGTTTTTTTTAAATATTTATAATAATAATAAATCATTTTTTCATAGAAACTCAGTGTTGAGTGTAACCGAATCTATACAAGATGATTCATGCAACCCATTATTATTTTCACTTGTCTTATAGTGAAATATTAACATGGTGTTTCACAAAATGTAATCAATCAATGAAATTTCAATTAACAAATAAAAATAAATTCTTTAAAACATGGGTGTTACACATTGAAAGAATCAACTAGTCTCCTGTTGTACTTAAAATAATGAACCTAAAAATGATATCAATAATTTGGATTGGAATGATCACAATTGATGAGTACTTTAAATGGTCAACACAGGAACAATAAGAATAGTTTATAGTATTTTCTAATTTTTATCGATTTATGTGTGAATATTCTATAGTGTATGGGAATGGAATATTGTGGTGTAAATCAAGTTCCAGATTTAACACAATATAATAATTTTAAACTTCTTCTTTGGGTGTTTCTTAGAAAAAAAAATATTCATTAATTTTCATTAAATTACTAAAAATGGGAACCATTAATTCTGTTTGAAGTGTAATAACACTTCTAGGAATGTGTACATGTTTAACATGGTGGATTGAATACCCCTAAATACATTATATAGTGGAATCGTGGACTCGATCATGGTTAGAGAAAACTCGAGGTTGGTGGATTCAGGTGAAAAGTGGCTAGAATTAATGGGTATGATCATCAACAAGGGCTGATGTTTATGTGATTCACGGATGAACATAGTATACTTCACATAGGATTTAATAATTAAATTTGTTTATGGTATGTTCTCCTTTAATAAGTCATTAGTCAAACTCTGGCACATCTCCATATCGATGTTGTAATGGTTTTCATCAATGTGGATCCTTTGATTATGTATATAATCATTTAGTCATTATGTAGAAAAATATGTATACACCAATCAAATGGTTTTTAACTATAGAATTGGGAAATATATTCACATCCTTAAATCATGATCTACATAGGGAAAAAATATAGTATAACTAATCATTGATTAGATTCTTATTGAAATTCCAATATCTTCTAGGCCATATTCGAAATATATTTTTCAAATACGTATGGTTAGCCATCATCGGTTCTTATAACATTGTTAGTGCATCTTTTCCATTCCCTAGCTTGGTGTTTAAAATCATGTTGTGTTGTTCAGACCCAACCATCCCTAGGAAACTCTTATTTAATATATAATGCCGATTGCATGACATTATTCCTAATCATCATTGTGTTCATAACTATATGAGGGTTCAGTTTCTCTACTCCAATGAGGATTACTATTTTTTTAGGGGTGATGTACATAATCAAATGTGGTACTTATGAATAGGGGATTGACATTTTTTGTGAAAATTCAAATTGGGTGAGAGGGGATGGACGATTGATTTGTTCTACACTTGTGGTTCATTATCACTTGTGATTGACACAATGATAGGATGTGGATGACTACCATTATTGGTTGAGAAAGTGGGATCCTTGTTATCTGATTTCTTTATAAGTTATGTGATCCAAATAACACTTGAGAGTATTGATGCAGCTATCCATTTTTCATCTTGTGGTAGCTTAAGGGGTGTACGATATGTGGAGTTACCACTAAATTGGTTGAAGTTCAATAGACGCCCTTCTAGAAAATGGATTTCCTTCCTATAGTATATAGTTGTGGTTTTTCATAGAGTCATGATATGTGGACTTACTATACAGTGGGTCTCAGGTTGAGATTTACCTTGTTTGTAGCTGGATTTACTTCATACAGTAAATAGACATTATTTGTCATATATTGGTGATAGGTTATCATTGACTTTTGCGATCAACAAAAGGAAGGAGATCCTTAATCATCATATGGTCATTTAAGTGAGAGTTTTCTGGTAGCTTTGAGAATATTCTTATGGTTGGTTTAGCAGATTTAGGAAATCATTTAATGTACACAATAGGTCAGTTCTTATTGAATTAGTTGTGTGATCATGATATATTCATGTGGTAGGTAGAGGTTATTTTTATGGTGAATTTTTAATTTTCTTCTTATGTTCATTGAACTTTCCATGCCTCAATCATCATTAGCTTGAGTTATTCAGAGGCATGTGGTACGTTGTGCTTTGTAATTGTTGAGTCCTTAGATATGCAATTGTGAAAATTATATTCATTGTTTTATTTTTTTTATTTATAGATAAAATGAAATATATTTTTACAAAAAAAAATTCCTTTATATCAACTTAATTGATGTTTCACAAAAATAATATATATTTTCCAAAAAATGAATAAAGATGAAAAATTATATTACAACCAATTAATAATTTTTTAATACCGATATGATTTAATAAATATATAATCAATATCATATGAAATTGGATATATTTAATTCCAAATTAAATGTTTTAGTTAATAATAATTATAATATTTAAAAGATCATTTAAGAACACATTTTATTCCACTCAACAAATTAATTACAATTTTCCTCCAATTATTAAAAATAAATTAACAATATTGTTTTTAAAAGAAATTAATGTGTAAAATTTCATTGGAAACAACATAATATTTAGATATTTTGGGATCTCACCCCTCCCCAAAATTTGAAATACTACACATCCATGAAATTTTTTCAATGGATACCCATATGAAAACGCCACATTCCATTATAATTTTTTTTTTCAAAATAACAATTCCAGAACAAATATGAAATTCCCCTAACATGATATCCAGTGAAAATTACAACCCTAACCCCAAGCTATAATCATAACTCCTCTATCCTAATGTTTGGGGTCAAAATATATTTTTTAGACAATGACTAAAAACAAACACAAACAACCTTTTTTGGATTGGTGTTTTAAATTAGAACCAATCCATTTAATAGTATTTTAGCTTAGATAAGAAAATTTATAAACCATTAATTTGGGGTGTTGGTTTGGTTTGGATTGTGTTAAATAATTTTTTTAAAAAAAATTCCTACATAATGATTCATGAGGGACATCCTTTTCTCTCAGATGGATTCTAATGAGGATCTTTGATTTCCTATCATCTCTCCTTACCATTAATTCTCCCACATCATCGTTTCTCCCAACAACTCGATGGTGTTTTGGGTTTTTAGTGTATTTTTAGTGCTTTATATGTATTTACCACCATGTTTTATATGAATAATTATATAGAGGCTTTCTACAACATCATATGAACCATGGAATGCCTTGATTTTCATTTTCTCCACTTATCATGACCCAATAAATATGAGATATGAATATCATCATCTGACCCCATGGATCTACAATAATACAATTGTTTCCTTCATAAAACACCACATGAAATTAAAAATCAGGGTCCATTAATACACTAATGAATATCCCATAAAATGCAACACACATACTTTTAGTCTTCTTTATGATCACTCACACACACCGTATAAAACATAATTGGTGGTCAACTATCCATACACTACTCTTGGTGAATCAAGCTGAACTATAGATTACCAATCAGGGAGGCTATTCAAACAAAATGTAAACCTTGTACACATGGGTAGTACCATTTATCCTTTTATGTATCACATTTATATTATGTTTATAATTTCCCCCAATTTAATTCTAAATGCCATCATTGTGGACCCTAAATGAAAAACTCAAGTAGTTCCACTACACATTAGGCTGTGTATTTGATCTGATACCATTTGTGATGACCCAACATCCCTAGGCCACGAATATGGCCATATAACGCCACAAATTATTTAAAATAACATAGATTCCATTCCATCACAACATGTGGCATCAACCACATGGGTAACCTATTAGACTAATGGAAGTACCCAATGGAAAACACAAATTCTTTCATTGTGAATTTTCATCAGTTTCACAAACATTGTTAAAATTACCTATTGGTCACCAACCCCGACACTACATTAGTCCAATCACACTTAACAATGGTCTTCTAATTATAAAATATATTGAAAATAATTGTCCCCCATTTTTACATGGGAAATAACATTAGGTCTTATATGTATCACTTTTCTAGGGGTGTTACACCCCAATTTCTAGTCTCTATCCTATGGTTTTAACACTCTTCAGAACACAATTAATTTTCTGGGTCATTTTTTATTTTATTTTTTGAAAATTTGGGATGTTTTTATGGCTATTCACAGTTCTAACTTAGACAGGTAAACTCAAATGGGTTAGTCTAGGAAACCATGTTCCATAATTAGAAGTTCAAGAAAGGGGGAAATAATTGTCTGAAACAATGAAAAGTCCTTGGAAACAATGTGGATATAGATAGTTGGGATTAAATGGTTTTTTCACATTCTATAAAACAATATGGTAATACCATACACCCTTTTCTAGTGGCCTGAGAGGGAGCACAAGGTTTTTCCAATTGTCTTTCCGGACAATGTGGCACACTCTAAATACCCAAAAAGCTTTCACACATAGCTTTTTCTATGCATTCTAACCCAAGAAACCCTGAAAATGGATTTTTAATCACATGAAAATATTATTTTAGTTATCAAACTCCTCGTTATAAATTATTAACACCGCAAAAACAAGCTTAATACTCCCCCTCTACTTTTGGGGACTATCTAGAGAGGGTTTTTTATTCTCCAACCCTTTTCCATTATGTAACAATTTCCAGAAAATGTGATTTTTATCTCTATGTTATGTGAGCATAAGTTTCAATATAATATAAATTTTTTATTCTATCCTTATTTTATAGTGGGGAATCCTCAGTATTTTGGTTTTTATAAACCTTGATTTGATGTATTTTAATTTTAATGATTCCTTTATGATCTTCCTGACCATCATCAATTCATTAGTGGTTATTACATTTGTGATCAATTTATCATGTGAATATAGGTAGGTTGTTCCATAAGTCCTTTACATTCCCTTTAGATAATTATTTTTTATGTTAAATTGTATTTTTAATAGATTTCCTTAAAATTAGCGGATTTGATGTTTGTTTTCAAAGGGATTGATTTTTTTAGAAAAATCACAATTCTAAAATGCACTAATAAATTGGGTGAATTTTTAGAATTATTTATTGAAATTTTAATTGATTAGATGTTTATTATTGAGGAAATATATAAACATGAACGATTATTTTAAAAGTAATGAACTTGGTGAAGACCTACGATTTAGTTATGAAATTGATGTTTCACGTGAATTTTGAATAATAATTGTGAAACGAATTGAAATTATAGAATATCCCATGATATATTAATATAATATATGAGACTCGGTTGTGAATGGGTGGTATGGATGTCTACTCAAGGACTACAACTCTATATAAATGGATTCATGATAAAAAAATTAGCAAATATAAATTCAACATGATATTAAAAATGGGGTGTTGATTGATTATCTCGATGTCATTAGACTTAGGTAAATGTTTAAAAACATTGATATGTGATAATTTAGTATGTATTGTGAGGATCGTTGTGCTAGAAAATATTTAACCCATGGTTTTATGAACAAGTTCCCTGATTTCATTCAAATTTTTTGATTTCAGTGATCCTAGTTCTACATAAATCGTTCTTTATTTTTATTTTAAAAAATCTATTTAAGATTGATTTGATTTTCCAACTGTCTATATACTTTGAGTGTACATTTTTCTTGATAATTCTAAATGATTATCCATGACTTATATTTATCTAAATTGAATAATAATGGTTTTTTTCTATTGTAAATTCTTATAGAACATTGGGTGTAACCTAATTTTTTTTAGTTCAAACCCATCATTTTCCATCTTGAATTTTTATAATATCTTATTTCAAGTCTATGAACAGAGAATATTCCACATGGAGGTGGAAGATGTTCTTGAGAATGGAACATTGGGTGAGGGTGGTGACTATTAGAGTTGTTATTGACTCGTTGTAGGAATATTCATTTTGTAGTCTTGGTAGATGTTGTATTATCCTTTAGGTGATGTATTACTTTTTTTCTTATTAATTTTTTTGTGGTACTCTTTGCTCCCTGATTTTTTGGTCTTCTAGTTGTACTGTATTTTGTCTTCCACTGTTGTATGTTAATAGTTATTTCTTTTAGTATAAATTTTTCATCAAACTGTTTTATGATGCCCTAGAACCATTATCCAACCCTTGGGGATATAGATTTCACATCAGGTAATGTTTGGTCCAGCTCATGTATTAGTGAACCAGGGTATTTGGGTTGTCTGATGAAAATATATTTTCAAATGAGGCTGAGATTGTTTACTTGATAAAGATATAATGATTTGGATGAATAATTATATAGGATATATGATTTTAAAAATATAATGGGAATATATTTGTTGTGTTCTTGGATATCACTCATCCCAGAAGCCATAATGTCACAACAGGTGTTTGTAAATAATTATATTCATAAATGAAATAATTTAAACCCTGTATTTCACCAAACGCGATCTTAGTATTTTGAAATCTGAGGAATTCGAATTCTATTTTTTTGGAATTGATATTCCTATATGTATTTTTTGATTTGATTATCATAGTGTCCATGGTGATGTTTTTTCTTCATTATGTTGTTGGGTAGTATCATACCCCAAGAATTTGTTTGAACAACCCTCTTGAGGTATAAGTTATAGATAATGTCAAGGGAACTATATAGTATATTACCACTACATTGAGATATGGTCTATGTAGGCACGATTTGGGATATGTAGTCCCTGACATTCTCCTTCAGGCTCAAATGGTGGAATGTTTATGGGATGAAATAAGAGTTTATTCTCCCAAATTCCTTCGGTAGGAATCACCAGCATTTTGAGGTTCAAATTATCCCCAAGAGGAAATGGATTTCTTTTAAAATGATTAGCTCCTTATTTGTTTCCTAGAAACGCCATACTAAATAAATGTAAAATGTGATAGCTTTATGTTTAAATAACATATAAATAGGTTGATGGATTAAATGTGTTTAGTAAAGAAAAATGAAGTATTGGAGTGGAAATATCTTAGATCACTTTTCATGGAGCATTTCAATCTAGGTTTTATTCTTTTTGAATGTCATATGTGGTTTCACAGCCTCTAACAAGGTGATAGAATAAAGTCTTCATATGAAAAAAAAATTAATGAACTTGCTCAGTTTTCTCATGAGATAGTGACAAATGAGAAGATATAGGCCAAAATGATTGAGATAGGTCTTCAAAATAAAATCCATTAGCATGTATTCATTTGAATCTCGCATATCAAAGATTGTTGTTGATAAAGAATTTATGGTTGATCATGACCTTTTCGGTATGTTGTGGTGGATAGGAGTTCCTCTGAATCCTAGGGGTAGTTATCATGGTTCCATTAAAGTAAATTGGAATCGTGAAGAGTCTCATGGAGTATCATGATATAAGTAATCAACCATACTTTCTATGGAGACAAAATGTTGTCCTTTAAATTGATCTCAGTGTTTCATGATAATCTATTCAAAGAGAGTATGTGGTGATTCATCGATGAACTATTGATAATACAATCTCTTAGGCCACAAATAGATGTTCTGTCATTTTCCAAACATAGTGGAACATGATCATCATAATATAATGGAATTTAATTTCAATAATATTCATCCAAAATATTAGGTTTCCATCCAACATAATCCTGAAAAAATATTCCTCTTGTAGTGGATGATTATCTAGAGGAAGCTAATTTGGGTCCATTGACTATTATAGGTACTTTCTATATAGTTTTATCACTAGTGGTTATTTTACATAATATTTAGGTATCTCCTAATTTCATGTGGAATCACATGGCTGACTTATTAAACAAACATATATTGATTTTTTCTTATTTGATGGATATTGACATGCCTCTCAAAATAAATAGATAACTAGGTATATGATACCCAATATGTGACTTCTCTTTATCGGAGATTGTTCTCACCTGGTATTTTATGTTTATAGACATGAAAACCCTAGATATAATTCCAAGAATAGATTACATACATTCGTATAAATCAAGTAGTGATTTCTATCATCTTTTGGTATCTGTTAATTCCTATAGTGGGGTGTTCCATTTTTCCATAGGGAGAATGCAACCTGAGATTGAGTACAGGAAGGCCTCATCATATAGAGTTAGGTTGGTTGATATTTGGGTATCCAATCGATCTAAAGAAAGAATCTTTTTTTTGGTGATCATCCTCTAATGTTCACCATTTTTTCAGATGTGTTTTGATTTTAATTTTATATCTTTCCACTAGAAATATAGGTATATTTTATATTGAATTTGTACAAGGTAACCATATTATATTTATCCCTGCATACTATATAGAGTTTAACTAAAAGAGATATAAACATATTTTGATGCTTGTAAAAATAATTATTAATTCTACATAGTGTGTCACATTGGGAACTGCATGTAATTTTTGAATAGAATGATGATGGGACACTTAACCTTTTTTTATTATTGAACTCCAAAATCAATTTTTATTTACGAATATATTTTTCATTGGATTGATTGTTTTTTACCAGATGAAATGGGATAATTAGTTCTCAATGATCGATCACCAGTAAGGTTATCACCATTTGAGAATTATTTAATATAATATCTTGAATTTCCATATCCATATTATTTATGTCCATTATGATTACATTGTAATGCCTTTTGGACTATGTAAGTCTTATATATTTTTTATGGAAGAATGATTATGATATTCCATGAGTATCTCTATTTATTGGGGTTTTTTGGAGATCATGTCCTGTAATACTCAATGACCAAGGAAGACCATGTGAATTATCAAGGATAATTTTTGGAAATTTTCAGTGGCCACTAAATTAAGAAAAGCTATTATAATATGACTTCTAGATTCATGATGTTATGTTCTGAGGACACATGGTCTTAGAACATCGTATTTTAGTTAATCATATGATGATCAATGATGTTACAACATGAGAAAAACTATTTAATATTTTTATGGTTCAATGAATCTTGGGTCTAGAGGAGTATTACCACCAGTTTCCCAATAATTTATTGATGTTGGATTCTATAATTATAACCCTCACAAAGAATGTGGTAATGATCTTTTTTGATTTATAATGTTATAATTCATTCAATTATTTGTGGAAAATTCTAACTTCTACCCTAGTTTTTACTTATTTATAGTTTAGGTACGGCTTTACAGTCTTTGTTGAGGCATTAGGGTTGTCATTGGGTTGTGTTCTAATACATTGTGATCATGTCGTGGACTATGGTTTCTGACAACTTAGGAAATATGTGAAGAGCTATTCGATTCATTCCACTGAACACATAGGTGTGATTCATGATCTTAAGAGTAGGAGGAATTTACTTTTTCTTGGATATATTATAATTAATTTTGATCATAAAATTCTATGTTACATCATCCACAAAAAATTCTTGAATCCCTTTAAGAGGTGAATGGTGAAGTAACTGTAATCGATTTATTTCTTAATTTCATACACCCCTTGTATGGGGAATGCTATTTTTGTTTTCATGAGTATTAAAATTCCAAAAACATTCCATGAAAGATACACATGACAGGTATAATATGATGTCTCTCATCTCTCTTATACATTTTGGAGTTTTGAAGTATGAGAACAGTGTTATTCAAGAAAGATTCTAGATAAAATTCACTCAAATCAAGATTATACATTAACATATGTTTAATGATGATATGATTCAATGAATGCGGTAATCCCTTATGGAGTTGGTGGACCATTAGTGATTAGTTTTTATCTTAACATGGTATCCTATGTTTTTATAATATGTATATAGTACCATTTCATTTAATAAAATATTTGATGGGGGATTTAAATAGTTCCCAGTAGGAAGTATACCCAGAAACTGTGATGATTTTTTATGAATGGTAGTGATAATTAGTGTCCAAAAATGAGATGGTAATTTAATTATTTTTTTCTCTCATTGATATACCTATTACCATGTCAATACTGAGACTAAAAAACCATTGGGTTTTTTTAACCCCTTCTTTTTCTATCATGGATGTGCAATGAGATCATGATTTATTACATTATTAGATTACTAGATAAACATATGGGGAAATATTTAATATCCGATGTGATCGATCAGATCACTAAATGAAAACAATTCATCATAATTCATGATACATCCAATCTTGGGGACATTGGATATATTGATATACATAATATTGTAACAATAATCAAATTTATATCTCTTATAATTTCTGAAAGGGATCCCCATTTCAATTCTTTTTTTAGAGGCCTCTAGGATATAATGGTGTCACAGATTAGGTTGGGTATGCCATTTTATTCAAAGTTGATTAGCCTGGTAGAATGTGTAATACATATTTCTGTAGACATGATTCATGCTTTTATACTCAATTTTCATGGAGAATGGTATAAACAGTTGGGATTGGTTAAATATTACTAAAATAATAGTTATAATTATTCATCAGGATGAAAAAATTTTAATCCTTTTATGTATAACTATGATATCCTTGATTGTTTTTGGAAGTAATTTCCTATATTTCTCTGGTTGGAAATAGTTTTGTTTGTAACCTGATGGAATGTTTCTATTGATTTTTTAGATAATGATAATGTGAAAAATATTTTATAAATACTATGTTTATTAACATCATCTCCCATATAATTTTATTGTTGTGGGATAGTATTTTTGAGAGTTTCACTTGAACTGGGAAACTAAGTATTTGGAATATAGGGAGTTCATCCTCTGAGATAAGTGTGTACATTTGAGGTTCTTGAGTATATTAGAATGGTGGAAATATTTTAGATTTTCCACCTCAGTTGATATTTATTCAAAGTATGATCTAAGTGTTGAATCTCATAAAGTATATAACTAACCCATATCATATCAATAGTTTGGAGGGAATTGATGTGGAACCCAATTTTTCCTTGAATTAGTAACATGAATGATTGTTGAGTTTTTGTGGTGGTTCTCAATGGTAATTCCATAACTCTGTTTAGGGTGTTATGGTGACATAGTTATAATTCATACAAGATGTTGGATAATACGTTAATTATGAGACATGAGTGACATTTTTTGTCAGAGCCTTATTAACAAGATATCTTGTGGATGAAAGAATTTATGGTGTCGTGATTGTGACATACTACTAATAGATGTTAGGTTATATTGAACCTTGTTTTGATCTTCCATTTTTTGGATATGGTTTAGAGTCATTTTTGTGGGAAATATGAAGTTTTTAGAATTTTTAGGGATATTCTTGTTTGGAAAATTTCTAAGAAAACCCATGTAACGTAGCACCGGAAACCATGTCCCATCTCTAGAGGATTTATAAGGGGCACATGGTTAGTTGAAATGTGTGACCTCTTCCAAAACCATTTAGTTATGGATAGTGGGGATAACATGGTTGAAATATTGATTTTAAAACCTCATTAATATCAAAATGCCAGTTTATTATGAATTTGGATGGTGATGAATGTTGGTGCATGATTTTTCTGACATGTAGCCCAACTGTGAGACACTCTATAGAAGCACGGTATAGGCGCATGTTTAGTAATAACTATGGGTAAAATTCTATAAAAAACGAAAAAAATAATTAAATCCCTTAAAAATAATAATTAATTGTTCAAACCCCCAATTATAAATTGTAAAAATCCCATAATCGAACCTATGCCAACCTTTGTTCTTTTTTAGGCTCTCTAGTGAGTAATTTTTTTCCCAAACCATTCCCCTTGGATCAATATGTTACTGGATGCAATTGATCTCAATATGGTAAGTGATTTCTCTTTTCCTAGGAATCCCACATTCCCTTATTTTACCCTCTTTTGAGGTTGATGAATCATATTATCATTGTAGGTTCTAAACCTTGATTATATAGAATTTAATTTCAGGGAGTCCATTTTAATCATCGTCACATTCGACTCATCATTGGCGGTTCCCATTTCTTATGATTGATTGATCTTACGACTAATTAATCATGTTTATATAACATGTTCCCCTAAAAATTAAACCATTATTTCCATGCATGATGTGATTTTTTTAAATTTTATTTACTTAAATTGATTAGATTTTATGTTTTATTTAAAAATGCATGGATTTAATAAATAAAACTCTTTTTTAATGGCTTTGATAAATTGGGTGAATTTCGAAATATTTTATTTGGAACAAGAAATGATATGATGAAGATATTTGATATTTATATTTATGAAAAATTATTTAAATTAATTATGATTTTTAAAGGCATTCACTTATTCAAATCCGAGGATTTGATTTTTCAATTTAAATGACATGTTGAAATGGTAATTCGAAGTTTGAACTAAAAATTGATATGAAATGAATGAATTTACCCCTATTGAATGAATTATTGATTGATAGAACATCTATGTGTAGGTTGTTATTAGGGGATTGGGAAAATCATACTAGGATATTAAATCCCTAGAAATTGTCTCTAGATAACAACTATAACAATTACCAATTTGGATTGATTTCACTATTGAGCTGTTGATTGAATATAATTATTTCATGAGCCTTACAAAATTGTAAATATAATTTGACCTATGATTATTGAACAAGTAGTGCGAGGATCACAGATCTGCAAACTGATGAACCTTAAGTATTATGAAGATGATTCATGGTTTTGAGTTGATTATTAAATTGTAGTGATTATAGAACTTTTTAGTCATTCCCTTATATTATTTTAGAATTTCTTCTTAATCCTGTTTTTTTATAACATCCATATATCTTATTTAAAATAATGTTTTCAATGAAAATTAATAATAATTATACATAAATTCTCATTATTTAAATTGATGAATAAATGGTTTTTTATATTGGAACTACTTGTGGAACATTTAGTGTAACCTACAAGGTTATTTAGCTAAAACCATAACATTACCATTTATATATTGTAGATTATTTATTATATAAGGTCTATGAAAATTACAATAATCACTTGGTGGTGGTGGATGTTCCTGATCATGGGACTATGGGAATGAGTGGTGATAGATGGAGCTATGATCCACCCATTGTAATTATATTATGAGTTTTTTTCTTGAGGGAAGTTTTGTCATATTTTGGAAGATATACTATATTTTTATTTTTATCTTACTCATTGTGGTTCACTTTTCTCCTTGGAAATTTTTTGTCATATATACTATATTCTTTTTTTTCATTCATGACTATATATTTATCATTTTTCATTGGGTGAAATCATTCACGATAACCGTTTGAGGATTCTATAGCACTAGTTTTCATCCCATGGGGATTGTGAATGACCATCGAGTAATGTGAGGACTATGTCAAATATAAATTTATGATTGTATTTGGGTTGGTTCATGATAGTATTCACCATCTTGAGTACCGTAACAGATGAAATATATTTTTATTGTATTTTGAGTATCCCATCCTTGAGTGGAATTGAAAATATTTTCAAATGTGTTATGTTTGGTATATTGGATATATTCTTCATAACAATGAGTAATTATGGATGATGGTGTTGGTTGGTTTTTTTATTTTCCAGCCATTAATTAATTACACACCATTATCACGACATTCATGATGGTCTACATTATACATGATGGTATCAAATCCCATAATGAATCAGTATGTGTGTCATAATAATGAAGAACCATAAGGAGTATGTTTATAAGATCACTATTACTTCATTTGAATGTCATGTAGTTAGGTGGTTTTGTAGAATTAGATAGGCAGGATTCTATTTTTTTTTATTTTATGGCATCATATACAAAATGAAAATGGTTATGGTACTTTTTAGGATCATGATTTTTTCTATTAATTGGATTTTAATTTTGAAGGAAATATATATGATGGGTTTCTTATGAATTTTTGTCTTTTAGTCATTCCATTCTATTATAAACATTTTGGATGTTATAGCTATTGGAAAATGGTATCATTCTAATTTGGTTTTCTATTTTCTATGGTTTGGTAGAAATATATTTTCAAGAATTCATTAGACTGGTTGGTGATTTTCAGGATCTTGTTTTCACTTATAGAATAGCTCTCCTACATTTAAAATGACAATTTAATCCATTTGTGACATTGAATAATTCTTTTGGGATGGTAAATTATAGTAAAGGGGGGAATGTTTCAATTAATGGTGTTGTGTTTCATTGGGTTAGTGAGGGTTTTTTGGTCAATGGGGTGGCTTTATTAGCATTGATTGATAAATCCGTTGAAAAATCATGTTAATATATGTAATTGTGTAAACCTCATTCAAAGTTATCATTAATAGTGTTTTGGTGTACTTTTTAATAATTTATTATTTTTGGGAATATGGTTTCTTAGTCTTTATCATTTATTTTTTTGGTGGTTCCCACTAAACCATAATGTGGATTTCGATAATAAAAAAAGTGACTATATGGAATCCTGAAATTTTATATTCATTGGATTAATTAATACATATTACTGACACAATGATATAATAGTAAAATATAGACATCATAAATATAAATCTTTTACTCATTAACAGGGACTAAAAATACAATTTCAAAATGGTTTTTTATCATGGAATCGATGAATGTGTTGAGAAAATACAAAAATTCAAAATTGTGTTTTTAAAAATTTGTCTTAATCAATTTATTAAGTGAAATTATGTTTTTAACCTAAATTGAACTACAATCTACAGGGGTCCAATCAATCTACACCCCAAACCAAACTAGATGAAAAAACCATACATTTGGTTATATTTTGTTTCGTTTGCATTTTGGTTCAGTTTGGGACGTCTTTACCAACCCCTACCTAAATAAAATGCTTAAACAAAACCCCAAACTATGGCCTAAACATAAACACTTACTCCTTACCTCACCCCAAAACCCTAAAATTAAATATATTCCCTGAACTTAACTCATAAAAGTAAACTCTAACCTCAATATCTCACATTAAATCCTAATTATATCCTCCCACCCCAACAGAAAACACAAACATTAAACATATCGCATGACATAATACTTTTCCTAAACAATAAAAATAATAATAAACTTAAACTCACACCATCTCATTATTATATCATAAACTCTACTTTGTGCACACTCAACCCTAACACAACCATCAAACATAACCCTTTAACCTAAAGGCAGACCTATTACAAGCTCATTATTAAACCCTCATCATACCCACAGAATAAAAATATAGATTACCCCTTAAAAACCAAAATGTAAACCCCAAACGAATTAGTAAACATACCCCAAACACATAAAAAAATATAAACCATGATAAATTTAAACTATAACCATTACCTTAACCACTAAATATAACCCCATTATTGTAAATCGAAACCCAAAACTACCTAAACCAAAAAAACTCTAAACATAATAAAAAATTAAGAATAAATAAAACCAAATATAAATCTAAACCAACACCATAAAACTAAATATTAAACATACCCCCATAACATAAAACAATCCTAAACTTGAATAATTAAACTATACCCTACACTTATGACCAAAAATCATAAAAATAACCCTATAACAGAACATTAAATTTAATTTGATGACGAAAAATATAACCTCTCTACCACACTCTAAAACCTGCTGGAAAAACAAATCCATTCCAACCCCATCCCTAACTATTAAATATAACCATGTAACCAAAATCTAATGGTAAACATTAAACCAAACTCTTAAAACTAAACTCTAAATTCTACCTCACTCATTAAGCCTAACCCTAAACAACCCCTAACCAGAACCATATCCCCAACTTCTAAGAATACACCTATAACCTAAATCTGATTCCTTACACATAATTCTAATAGTGACCACCAATATGACCCTTAAATCCTAACATTAAATATAATCCTTCGTCATAACTCCTAAATATAATCTATGACCTATCATTTTCACCCTAAATCTGAAAACTAAAACCACCACCCTAAAATTAATCAAAACACTAAAAATTAATCAAACCCCTAAACAGAACCACTATATCACAACCCAAAACCTTCCACTACCTCACCGATAATCCTCCCACAAAACCCTCATATAATCTTATGTATAACCCAACATAAATCTTAAACATCACCCTAAAACAAAACCATAAACATACCCCCACAAACTAAACATAATTTTAAACCTATGTCCTAAAACATAACTATACAACGATGTCCCCAACACATAGAAATATACCACAACCAAAAAATTAAATCTAAACCCATGGCCAAAACTCTAACATCTCTACATCACTCTAAACCATAAACGTAACACTAATCAACCCCAGTCCAATCCTAAATAGTTAAAAATATCTCATAATCTAAAACTAGAACTAGAATATATTGTCAACAATTCATCGAAAACATTAACATCATACCTTAAACATGATGAAAAAACCCTAACATCCCCAGATCTGAGTCATAAACCTACCCCACGCTGCAGTTCTAATCCTACCCCTAAACATATCCCAAAACCCACCCACCCTCCAACACATATACTTGCCCCATGAACCTACCCCTCATCCACAACCCTAAACATACCCGTGACCTTATCCAAAAACCTACCCTCGGACCCATGCCTTTCCCCGTCCGTAAACCCAAACACCCACCAAAAACCTACTTGAACCCCATCCATAATACATCTTTCCTCGTAAAATAGATCTACCCCCTATAAATCTACCCCATCCCCTACCCTAAACATAACCTCAATCCTAGCCCCTAATCATTCCCACAAGGTCAAGCCCTAAAATCCACCAATACTAGTAAACCATCCCCTAGCCATGACCCTAGGCCTACCCCAGACCTAGTCATCCACCTACCCCTAATCCCTACCATACTCCTACACCAGATCCTATCCTAACCCTACCTAGACCCCTAAATCATGCCTACAATGACCATACCCCTAAAACTACCCCCAAGACCTATACATTTCCCCATCTCTATCCCCTACTATTGATTATGGCTGTAATCCTACCCCAAACCCTAGACCTAGACCTACTAGTAAGCGCCAACATTGGATGAATCCCTTGAACCCTGACCTCCTCCTTCCCCATTCCATATATATAACCCTCTCCTAGTCCCGAGCCCTAATCCAACACCCCCGAACCTAGTCCTATACATACCCCATTCCCAATACCTAAACCTACACACCCTTCACGTATCCTTACTTCCAGATCCAACCCTTATCTTGTCCCTAATTGAACATTCCCTGACCTAAGAAACTAAACCAACACTAACCCCTAGACTTAGCCTTATTACTATCCACCTGACACAATAACTAGCCCCACTTGTTCATATCCCATGACCCTTCATAGACCCTAACCCCCTCAGCCCCAGCTATCCACCAATTCCCATATCCCAAGCCTTAAACTACCCCCTGACCTATAGGACAACACCTCGACCGCATCTGGAAACCTACCCCATCCTCAGCCATAATCCAATCCACTAACCCCAGAACAAACCCTACCACTTACCCAAATGTGAGACCTACCCCACAACCATCCCCATCCCTCAATATCACTAGCAATATACATAATCCAACCCACAATCCCCTATCAGAATCCCACTAGACCTACACCTATACCACCACCTATAGCCCCAAACATAATATTACACACAACACTATCCCCTCGATCTACACATGATACATAGCCCTAGATCCAGCCCAATGCCCACAAATACAACACAAAACCTACCTCCTAGAACTATACCCGAACACATCCCAGCCCCAACCCTAAACCTGCATAACCTAATACCTAAATCTTCATCATGACCCATAGCCATTTCAAAAGATTTAACCCCACAACCTCATCTCTACACCTACCCCATGACCACAACCATAGACCTACCCTAAACCCTTTCCCTCCACCTAGCCCTTGACCCCACCACTAAAACTCCTCTTATCCCAGGCCTTAAACCTACCTCCAAGGGGCCAATCATAAATCTACCCCTATTACCAAGCCCTAAACCTACAACAACCAATATCCCTCACCCCATCCTGTGACCTACCCCTATCGCTAACCCTCCACTAATACATGTACTTACCCCATATTCTATTCCTAAACCGACCACCATCCCCCTAATAAACCTACCCCTACCCAAACCTTATTTCTACCCAGAACACAGCCATATCCCCAAACCTAACCCCTTTGTCCTTGCACTAGAGCCAACCCCCTGCCATAACAATCTTATTTTCCCATACCTAGTCCTAAACCTACCAAAATAACTTAGATCAATCATGAATCACCACACCCATATCCCTAGCCCTAATACTAACTCTGACATCATCCCTTAATCTACCACTTTCCCACGCGATCATCCTCACCCCCCATCTTCCCCTAAATGATATCCCTAAACACCCAAATGACTCCCAGCCCCATCCACATCGGTATCCCCTAAACCCTCATATTATAACCCCCACAAACCTATCCCCAATCTAACCCATCCCATCCATAGACAAAGCACCAACCCTAACCCCAACCCTCCACAAAGACCCCATCTTTATACCTAATCCCCCCTCCACTACCCAATCACTAAAACTACCCCTGATCCCATGTCCTAAAACTACCGTCTCCCCTAGACCTACCCCTAGACCACTAGAAACACCACCCCAAACCTACCCCGACCCAAAACCAATCATTCAATGTAACCCCTAAACCCACAATCAGCACTATCCCTAGACCAACAACCTACTCCCCAAAAAATTCCCCAAACCTCCCTAGTCCCATCCCAAAGCCTCCCCGAACCCTAGTACTCAACCTCCCCCTAACCCCATCCTAAAACATAAACCTTCTCTAGACCCCAGCACCCCTAACCCGAGCCCACAATCACACCCCTACTCTTAAGCTGAGTTGTAAATCTTCTTCCGACCCTAGCACTAATCCTACACCCTTGAACCCTAGAAATACCAGGACCATTAAGCTAAACATACCTCAAGGCCCCAATAATCTTACCCACCCAATTCTAATACTTACCACCCCATCCATAGCCTGAAACCCACCCCCACTAATCCTACATATTACCAATTTTCATAATCCTACCCTACATACCCTCTCTAACCCAATCCTACCAACAGCCCAAGCCCATAATCATACTATTTTACCTTCCATTGGATTGAATATTGATTGAATTACTCAACATATCCCTCTTAGCATGTCGTAAATCCACCCAAACCATATCTCCCTTGACCCTATCCTCTATACAATTCCATTTCCTTATCCCCAACCCTAATACAACTACATATCCCTATCGATAAACCAACCCTCCCAAAAACTATTCCTAACCCCTAACACAACTGAAAATTTACCCCCTCAGGCCCACTAACGCTGCCTTCCCTTCCACTATCCCTATCCCCATCCATTATCCTTAATCATCCCACCCCACTAAAACCATCCAAACCACACCATTCCTAAACCTACCACCCCACCTACTCCCAAACCATGACCCAATAAACCTCCCACCCACACTCCACTAATATTTCACACATCCCTAAAAAATCAAACTCAAACCCGTTCCGAGACCCAATCCCCCTAAAATCATCCCAAAACCTACTCCATGAACATAGACCTAAACATCCCCCAACCGTAACCCCTAGACAAACCCCTAAACCTAGCTGTAAACCAACCAAAAACCTGAAGCCATTCCATATAAAAATTATCTCCCCAACCTTAGACCAAATTCTCCCCTCTATCCCCTATCACTACCATCACAGAAATCCAACCCCACAAAACCCATTTCCCTTAACCCTAGTCCCATCCCTTCCCCCATAACTTAACCTCAGCCCTATCCTCCATCTTATTCCCTAATTCTACACCTCGTCCCCAAGAGTAACCATACAAAACCATCCCCCATAAAACCCTAACCCCTATCCCTCTCTCAATCCCTAACCCCTAACCTCAGCCCTAAACCTAACCCCTAGATAGAAAAATCAATCCATTGCCTCATCTCTACACCTACCCACACCCTCAACTGTGGCCCGAAACCAACCCTTTGACCCAATCCATAAACCTCCCACATCCCCCATCACGAATCCTACACCCATCTAAAACCCTAAACATTCCCCTTTGAAATAACCCTAAACCTAGCAATCAATAAACCTACCCCAACCCTTGAGTCATAAACCTGCCACTACAAGCACGTCCCATCAATAGCCTATATAATCCTATCC
Organism: Viscum album; assembly: GCA_963277665.1. NCBI lineage: Eukaryota > Viridiplantae > Streptophyta > Magnoliopsida > Santalales > Viscaceae > Viscum > Viscum album. The sequence continues at coordinate 1,066,336,484 of OY728121.1, read as the reverse complement.
CATATTAAACCAACCAATTTCCTCACCAAAATGACCCCCACCCCAATAGACCTTCCCCTCCCCACCAAACCACCCCAACCCCAACCATAAACCTATCCCCACATCGACCAATTCCCTAAAACTACACCATTACCAAAACCCTAAAAACCCTCCGACCTTATTCCTAAACTAGTAGAAAACCTATCTCGACCCCTAACCCTACCCCTTAAACCTATCCCCATTTGGAATTATATTGAATCATACCCCTATCCCATAACCCTTCTCCCCTATTTTTCTATCCCCTATCCATATACCCAACCTCGACCATATCCCCATCCCTACCACTCAACAATATCCCTAATAATTCCCCCTAAACACCAATCCCTAAGCTCTATCCCCATTCTTATCCATTGATCCCTTCCAAAACCCTACCCTCAGCTGCATCCCCAAACATACCCTCGAACCCAGCCCTAAACCAACCCCTACCCTTAACCTAAACCTACACTCAACCCTATCCTTAAAACTCTCCATGGTCTAAGGCCTAATCCTTCCCTCAACCCAACCACATTCTTAAACATTCCCTATGACTTGATCCCAATCCATCCCCTAGCACAGGCCCTAAACCTATCTCCAATCCCATCATTAAAACTATGCATGACTCCAACCTTCAACCTACACATGGTCCCACCACTAAACCTACCTAAAGCCTAGCCCCATAAAAATCCCCTATCCTAGACCTAAACCTATCATCAGCTCAATCCCAGTCATAAATGTACCCAAGTCCTAGATCTAAACCTACTATCTCTCCCGATCCCTAAACCTAACACAACCCAAACCCTATCCCTACCACCCACTATCCTTGACCAACGTCCACATCCCTAATCCTATCAATAACCCAAACCTTAATCTTACCCCCACAACACCATCCATAAACCTACACCCCATCCCTAGCCCTAATCTTCCCCCATCCCTTTCCCTAAATCCTCCAAGACCAACCCCTATACCACCCTAGGCCCAACTTAAGTCCTAATCCTACCCCATATCCCCATCCCTAAACATACTACCCACGACACTAGACCTACCCTACCTCAGCCCAACCCCAAGCCCTACCCCTAACTATGACCCACAACACTACCTTAGGTCCGACCCCAAAACCAACCCTCAAACCATATCCCTATCCACAACACTAAACCGACCTGGACCCCTATCCTTATTTCCATACCTAAAACTACCCATCCCATAACACTACCCCCATATCTTTCCGCCCGCAGAGCTTTAAAACTATCCCATGGACCAAAAGCTAAACCAAACATGACCCCATTGATAGACTTATATCATGGTCATAGCCATAAACCCCCAAGCCCCACCTTTAATACTCCATTGAAACTTGCCTTAAACCTACCTTGTCCCAAACCTCGTCCAAAACATAATACATCATCCAAAATCTATACCAAGTAGCCCTGACCCTATCCCAAACCTACCCATGCATGACCCATATCCCTAACCACAACCACAAACCTAATCCTACCACTGTTCCCAACCCTAATCATACACACCTACCCTTATACCTTTCCCCATCCCTAAACCTACCCCAACCCCATTCCTTTATCCCAAAAATAATCATATCTCCCAACCCTTAACCCAAGCACCTCCCCGAACCTACCTCCCCTCCCAAACCATAGAACCATCCATAATCCATAATCCTAGTCCATTGTGTGACCCCCCCAAACCTACCCTACTCTTAAACTTACCCATAGTCCAAACCCAACACCCTTTACATTAGAAATAATCCCAACCCACCCCTAGACCTAGCCCTAACCCCATCCCTAGACTTAAGCCCTAACCCGCAACACTAGCCCAAAATTACCACCCCCCAAATCTAGCCCTAACCCCCACCCACGACCAATGATCTACCCCCATGCATTATCCCTAAACCGCATTTGACTGATCTGTATCCCCAACACACATGTTTGTAGCCTTATCCCTCAATCTTCCCCACCAGAAAAACTACAATGGCCTATGCATTAATGCTTCCATAACCCTATCACAAAGCATAATCCAAGCTCAACCACAATACTAAACCTTCCCCATTTTTATCCCAATGTCAACACCCAACCTGATCCTAAGCCTACCCCCAAACAAAAAACGTAATAAAACATGAATCCACATCCTTAAACCTCACCAAAACCATCCCTATACCTACCCACATCCTGAACCTATTACAGAACATACCCCTTGCCCCAACCCTAAATATACCCCTAGTCTAGACCCTAGTCCTACCCAAAAAAACATGCATAAATAAAAAACCATGTCCCCTTCAATAAACCTACATTATACTCTTATCCATAGACCCTCCCAAAAATCTATCACTTAGCCCCCAGCATTAGAAAAATCTTTAAAACTACTCCCGACCTCAGTCCATGCCCTAAACATATCCCCATATCCCCTATCCCTACCCACCAATCCTAACCCAACCCCATCCCTAAAAATACCCACTACCATACACCCACACACTATACATTCTTTCGTCCCTAAACCCCAACAATAAACATAATCATACCCCTCCCCCAGCCCAAACCAAAACCCCACCCCACATCCGTAGCACTCACCATCATATAATTATCCCTAACCCACACCCATACCACTAATCCTACCTCTACCCTATCCCTAAGCCAACACAACCCCATGACCATACCCATGATACAATCCATACCACATACACAAACATTATAAAAAACATACCCTACCCATTCCCTGGCCCTACCCTCAACCCGACCATATATATAATCATTTCCTTACCATATCTTTATCTATAACCCTTGTCCCCCAACCCTACTTGTATATCCATAGCCTAATCCCTCACCCTACCCCCTAGTTCTTGATTGTATCCCTAAACCCTCTAAAACTACCCCAATTTCATCCCTTAACCTACCCTTGTTGCTAGTCAACCCCCCCCCCCCCCCCACCGATCCTAGACCAACCTCGACCACGACTCTAAACTGACACCCTGACCCCTGTGATACTACACAAACCTAACCCTCACCTCTCCCTCCAACCTAGCACATATCTAATCCTTCTATATTACTAAACCTACACCTAACCTTATCCCTAAACCTATCCATAATGCTAGCCATAAAACTAACCTAACCAAACCCAAAACATACCCATAACCCCTTCCCTATTCCTACCCCAACCACATCAATAATCCTACCCCCTGACCCTAGCCCTTAACCTCCCCCAGCCCACCTAATCCTGTCCTCAAACTGACCCCATACATAAATATACCCCCACAATCCCATCCCTAAATCAAAAACCCTGATCTTACCCCTGATCTTACCCCTGCCCTAGGACCTAGCCATACAATTTAAACAAATCCCTAAACCTCCCCCCTTCCATAGGCCAAACCAAGCCACTAACCCTATCCATAACCCCATCACTAAAAATACCCCAACCCCTAGCCATATCCCAAAACCTAAATGTAACCCCTAACCCCTAGCACTACACAAATCCTAATCCCACCATCCCTCCCTAGAGATCAAGAACACTAAACCTACACACTCTATAAACCTAACCTCAGAGACCTCTCACTATGACTCTAAACCTAAACCCACCTGTCACATCACCAGTACTACGCTTGGTGAAAGAACTAAACCAACCCACACATCCCATGCCCAACCCCATGGACTTATATATAAACCTATCCTACCCCTAGACTTAGCCTTCTCCTTAAACCCCATCTATATCCCTAATTCCCCTTTATAAGATCCATATCCCTAAACATACACCCACAAAACCCTGTTTCCTTAGTCATAGACCTACCATTCCCCCAACCCTATCATAATCCTTAACACATTAGTATAGCCTTAACACCCCACCCTCTATCTTAACCCTAACCCCCCTAGATAGTACCCCAACACTAACCCTCTAAAATTACCTATTGACATAACCCCCTTAAACTACCCCCTCCCTGTCCAAAACCTACCCCCAACCCTACCATAAATATACCATAATTCCAATACCTAACCAAAAAATTTCTCTAGACCTACCAAACTGGCCATATCCCTACCACAATGTCCTATGGTCTAATCCAACCCCTCCTACCACATCCTTAGCCCTAACCACCCCCACTATCACTATCCCCCACACCCCAAACCCTAACCCCAAAGCTGGAAACCTAGACCTAACCCCCCTATGCATAGCCTTGGCACACTAATTTCTAAACCAAACCCATCCCACCACAACCCTAACCCTAACCCGACCCCAGTCTTAAACCTCACCCTAGTCGTAACCCTTACCCCATCCCAAAACTACCCCCCTGAACCGAGCCCTAACACCTCCATCCTTAGACATAAACCTACCCATAACCTTATCCTTAAACCCACCCCATCCACATGATTAACCCCTTAGACATAGTCATAACCCCCCCGACCCATGACCTATAATCCCATGCTTTTCATAATCCCCCCCCCACTTCTGACCATAAACATAAACCATCCTCCCATCCTTATCCCAAACCCATCCTGAACCTTATACCTAATCCCACTAAACCTATCCCTCCACCACACCCCCGCCTTATCCCTAACCACCCCAACCCATCCCTTTCCACAAACTCCTCCATCGTACCAAGAACATACCCATTGACCCATGCCCACACACCCCTTCATAATCTCTAAACCTACTCCCAGTCCATGAATCCCACTCGGCCCATAAAACTAACATCAACCAACCCACCCATTCTTTAACCATCCCCTAGCCATACACATAAAACTATCACCCCCATTACCATATATGAAAGTCAAACCATGAACCTAACGCCCCCACCCCACATAACCCCATTTCATATCCATAACCCCCTCCCCAATTACTATAACATAAAACCATACAAGATCCCTAACCTTATAAACATAGAACAAAACCTACCCACATCCTTATTATTAGAAAACATAGTTGACCCTAACGATAATCTCCATACCTTAGAAACTACCCCTCATCCCAAGCCCTAACTCCATGACACTAAAACCCGACCACAACCAATCAGGAAACCCATGGTCCCTAACCCTTGGCCCCCCATACCTAGAACCTACCCCCCAATCTGATCCCTACCCAACAAAAAGTAGGCCTAAACCTACCCCAATCCTTTTCCCTATTCCAACCACGACCCTTTCCCTAACCTAACCATTCAACCCAAGCCCTACAACCCCCCCCACCCATAACTAACCATCCCCTACCCAGCCTTAGCCCTAATACAACAAAACTAGAATATACACACCAAAATAATCCCTAAACCCATGGTCCTAGCCAAAATCCACATGACATAGAACCTACCGCAACACAATACCTAGAATACAGCCTAAAAATTAATTGTACCCTTATGAATTTATCCCCTACACAACCATTACCCCATCACCTAAACCCCTTTACATTAGAATATACCCCTTCCCGACACCTAAACCCCCATCACTAGAACCTACCCCCTTATCCAAGCCCTACTAAATTGGACTTAGACTTAAAACTACCCCAATCCTTTTTCAAATTCCATTCCATACACTTTCCCAATCCTACCCCCTCAACCCAATCCCTATAACACCCCCACCCAATCATGATCCATCCCCTACCCAATATTATCCCTAAACCCCCGACCCTAGAATTTACACCCCATCATAACATCTTATCCCATGGTAATATCATAACACCCCATAACCTTGATCTTACCCCAACCTTATCTGTAAACAACATCATAATATATAATTGTACCCCAATGAATTTTCCGCTATAAAAACACCTAGACCTAAAACCCTTGACCATAGAACCTACCCCTGACCCAGACCCTAAACACCATTCCTACCCTTAAGCCCTCAGGTCCCATAATATAACACCACATCGTATGTCGTACCAACCAAAATAAAATCTAAAACTACACCCCCCCTCGAAAAATATTTTTCATAAAACTACCCTGGCCATATCCCTAAACCAACACCATCCCTAGACCTAACCCCCATCTCTTGAACTAAAATCCTCTCTCTAACAATATCCAACCCCCCTACAAAGCCCTATCCATAACCCCGCCAATCCTTAAAACATTTCCTCTACCTGAGACCGAAGTTCTTCATCCATATCACATAATCTATCCACTAGCCTAGCCCTAATGCCTCATGTATTCCAAATCCCTAAAACATCACCCCTAGAACCTACCCTGACCTAAGACCTAATACCTCATCTCTTGCCTCTGACCAAATCATGCCCTTCACCTTTTCCCAAAACTGACCCCCACATTAGACCTAACTCCCTATACATAGTCACTCTCACCCCACCGTCCCACCTTTTCCCTAATGATCCCCCCTCCCCCCACATTTTTTCTAACCACCACACTTGAACCTAGAACCTAACCACAACTAGATCACTAACCTCCCCATCCATATAAATAAACCCAGCCTAACCCTCTCCCTATCCCCTTGAGTAGTCCATATCCCTAAACCGATTAGCACTAAAACATACCCCCAACCCGAACTATATTTCCCTATCCTATAGGTCACACATGCACGATCCCTAACCCCCTTCCTTATCCTGAATCCCCATAAACCATAGCACGAAAACCCCCATTCGAAGACTTAAACCCCCTGACACTATACCTAACACCTCAATCTATATCCCAAAACACCGCGGCTCGTGAGCCTACCCCGAACCAACCCCCCCCCCCCTCGACATGTCATATCCCCCAAAATATCCCTCTCCACTAAATCATATAACCTCATCCCTCCATATTTCTATGCCGCATGACCCTATCCCCTATCACTAATCATATGCTATAAAATACATCTAACCCACCCCTTGACCCAAGCCATAAATCCCATCCTTATACCTAATACTTCCACATCCGTTTCCAAATCCCTCCCGATCAAATATATATATATTAACCCTTTACTCCCTAGAAAACACCCATTGACCCATTCTGTAAACCCATAAATCATTTAAATATTTCCCCCAATAGCCTCAACCCACCCATCCCTTAAACCTACCCCTGACCTAATCCCTAACCTCCCCGGTCATAGCACCTAACCCTACACTAGCACTAAAACCTTATCCCAACTCTAAACCCCCATGTCCCTAGCACTAAACCACCTAGACCAAGACCCATCGAGCCTAGACCAAAACCCCCTTAACATTGAACATACCCCTAAATCAACCTTGAACCCACCGACATATTGATAATCCAACCGCCAACCCTTGTCCTAACACCCCGGGCTAGTAGAGGCCTTAATACCACCAGACCTAGAACCTTCACCCAACCCTAGAACCTAACCAGGCACCGTCCCATTACCTCCCCAAATTTGGCCCTAAAACAACTTACCATAGCCCTAAACCCATTTTCCCTAGCCCTAAAACCCCAGAAGTATCCATAAACTACCTGACCCTGACTCTAAATCCCCATGATCAGCCCTATCACTAAATCTCCCTTCCATTGAACCTACCATATACCCAATCACTAAACTCTCATCCATAGATCAAAACACAACCATAGCCCTAAACCCCCAGTCCCTATATGAAATCCATCCAAACATAGCCTTAAATAACATGGTCCCTATACCCTACCCCTGAAATGATCCAAAAACCCCATCTACAAAAGCTATACACACCATAGCCCTAAACCACCCAATCCACAACATAAAATCTTGACCCTAGAGCCAACCCCCGATAAGAACCATTACACCCAAAGCCTTGATCCTAACCCCATCCAAAACATCATAGACCTTTCCCTAATCCCCTGGAAAAATAACCTACCCCCCATACACAAGCCATAAAACCCCAGCCCTTATTCCAAAACAAACCCCCAGTACTAGAATGAAGCCCCTGGACAACCTATCCTAGATCCCCATAGTCCTAGAATCTACCACTCACACTAGCCCTAACACGACCATAAATAGAACCTATCCTTTTCCTACCGCTAACCCCTCAAACACTAGACCATACACATTACTTATCCCCCATAAATATATAATAACTCATCCATGTCCAAAAACCCATATTGATTGAGCCCTAACCCTCCACCATCATTATCCCTAAATCCCTTAATCATAGAACTGACCCCCTTACTCAACCCCTAACCCCCATGGCCAGCTCTAGCTGGAAGCCCCATGGTCCTAGAACCTACACCCCAACCAGATCTGTAACCCCACTATCCTAGAAAATAACCATAACCATTACCTAAAAACCATAGATCTACTAATAAACTCCCTAGGATTATCCCACTGATGAGTCATTTCCCACCCCCTAACTCGAGAACATAGACCCTAATAAGTCCCATAAAGCCATAGTACATAGAACATAACCTTGACCTACCCTAAACACCCCCATCCCAATCCCAATACCCCATTATGCACTATAATTACCCTCAATGACAACCCTATCCCCTAGGGCCTAGAACATACCCCATACCTTATCCTAGCCATAATGTATCCCTCATGATAGTATCCCGAATTCCATCCCAAGCCTACCCTGACCCAAGACCTAAACATCATGGCCTTTGAGATAAACCTACCCCCATGATTTAACCCTAATCCTACACCCATCCATTTCCCTAAAATTACCCTCCCTAGACATACACACCAACAAAAGTCAAAACCCTACATCATTAGCCATAAAATACCCATGATTGTGGCCATATCCATCCTAGTCATCCATCGACCTCAACCCCTAACCCTAAAACCCACCCTGAATCCTGAGACATAACCCCCCGATCCTAGATTTAAATCCTCGAGCCCACGAACCTACCCCTCTAACTAAGCCCTAACCACCCGGAACATGGTCCTACCCCCACTATGTGAGTCCTAACCCCCATCCATAGAACCTAACCCCACTGTAGCCTTAACACCCCCACTCAAACCCATCCCTACAACTACCAACCCAAATCTAACCCTTCCCCTTGGCCTAACCTACCCTTGACCAAAGACGACCATGGCGATTAGCCTAAACCAACCTCTGTCCTTAGCCTAGCCCATTCCTATCCCTACTCCTTTACCATAGCTCTACACCCCTGACCGGATCCCTAACCCCAAGGTATTATAATATTATCTCTCCCAATCTATAAACCCCTTCCCTAACCCAAGAACCCTCCATCAACCATATCCCTATACCTCCTCCCCTAGGACCTACCAAAAACCCCATCCCACGGCCCTAGAACCTACACATAGCTACATCCCTAATCCCTAGAGCATACCCCATGACCTTATCCACTAGTCCTATAACCTACCCTCGACCCTGGAAATTACCCATCTCCCACGAGCTTAACCCAAAACCCTAGAACCTAGAACTATCCCGCATTCCTAGAACCTACCCCGACCCTAGAGTATACCCCCAACGATTGTATACCCCAACCCCATAACCTCCTATAATTCCCTAGAACCAACACTTGACCCTAGCCCCCTGCACAAAAACCCACCCCTACACTAAAACCAACCCCTGACCCTAGAGCATACACCTCAAACCCTATCACAAATACCATGTCATTAGATCTTACCCCAGACTCCCTCTCTAACCCCAACCATAATGCCAAACCTACCATCGACCATACCCTTTACCCCACAATAATAAAACCTACCCATCGTCGTAAACCCAACATTCACATGATCCAAAAAACCCCCTACACTAGAACCCAACCCATTAAATTAAAACTACTATGACCCTATCCCTAAGCCTCCCACTTCTAGAACCCACTATGTCCCTAGAACATAGCCGACCCTATCCCAAAACTAATTTCAATCTAACCTACCCCTAACATGATAGATATCCCCCATGGCTATAAAACCTAGCCCCAAAATTATACATAACAGTAGATCTTATCCCTAAAACTACCCCTACCCAACCACAAAAACACCATGTTAAGAATCTACCATCATTCATAGAACCTACCCCGACCCTATTCATAACCCCCCAATCACAAGAACATACCTGAAAACTCTAAAACCTTCCCCAACCTTATCCCTAACCCCCTTAGATCTAATCCTACCCAATTACATGATCCCTAACCCCCTTGGACTTATCTACAACCCACCCCAACCTCATACCTACCCCAACCCCTCCCAGCACTAGCCCTACATCTCTAACTGTATCCCTAAACATACAACATCGGCACAACCACCCATCCCCATGATAATAGCAATATGAACCCCATATCTTAGAATTAATCACAACCCCTACCCCCAACTGTTGCCCAAAATCCCCCATCTATCGATCCATCCCCCGAACCATAGTTATATCCTAACACCAAGATCTTGTCCTCCACCCCAAATCTAGTGTTAAAACTTCCATCCCTATCACCCATACCCAAACCCTATTGACTGACCATGACCTCCCCAACCCTATCAACCCTTCCCTTATCCCTAACTCCCATAAAACAATCCCCATACACCCAATCCCCCTACCAACAAAAACATTAATGCTAATATTACCCCTGGTCATAGCCATATCTCCCCCGACTTGATCGTTAACCCTCAGGGATTTTTCATAACCCCCTTTCCATGAACATAACATTACCTTATCCAAAAACCTACCCTTGTACCTATCCCAAAACTCTTAGCTCTATAACCCACCCCAACCTTATACCGAACCCCAACTATATCCCTAAAACTAACCTCATCTTATCCCTATACACCCATGACTGAAGAACCTACTATGGACCTAGCCTTAAACACCTTGAACTAGAATATACACCCAATTACAACCCTCAACCCTAGCCCTCTTCCTTAGAACCCAGCCGTATCAATAGAACATAACCACAACCATATCCCCCAACCATAGAACCTAAAACTAACTACATTAACCAACCCAACCCTAGACCCTACTCATTCCCAATACCTAAACATGATACTCAAGAACCAACCCCCCCCCCCCATCATGAGACCTTCCCCAAACATTTTCCCAAATAATACCCATGACCCATGACCAAAACCTCCCCATTATCCAATCCCCATCCCTTGAAAAATTCTCAAACCAATATATAATAACCCTGAATCTAGAGCTGACACATAGAACAAATACTGAACCCCTCCCTCCCTAGAACCTACAACCTGATCAGAGCCCTAACCCCTTGGGCTTAGCTTCCAGACAACACTAACCATAGCCCTATACACCCCATACATAGAAAATAAACCCCCCATCCATTGAACCTACCCTTACCATATCCCCAGACATAGCTGGATATATAACCTACCCATTTCCCTTGAACCTACCCCCGAACATAGCCATATACACAATTATATAAAAACCAACCCAGAACCAATCCCTAACACATTGAACATGGCCCTAAACCTACACCTAAAGTATCTGTAATCCCCTCATCCCTTGACATATACACCATCTTTATTACCTACCACTGACATGATCCATAACCCCTACCATTGATATCAATGAACCTATCCACAACCGTAGACCAAAACCCCCATCCCATTCCCTACTAACCCCGGAACAAATATATTATCCCAAACACTAGAACCTACCCTAATCTAAACCCTGACCACCATGGTTGTAGAACCTTCCCCGACCTTCACCCAATCACCATGCCTTTAGAACATACCCATTTTGAGACCTATAACCCACATGGACTTAGACCTAAACCCACACACTTAAAAGACCTAGAACCTACCCATATCTCAATCCCTAAACCCACTATCTATATATCCTTCCACTATCCCATTCAAATATCCTTGCCATTGACCTAAACCCCCTAGTTCTAGAACCATCACCCCTACAAGATCCATAACTCCCCGACCGGCCCCCACCAGTTCCCTATCAGTAAACTAACCCCCATCCAATGTCACCCCAACCTTATTCCCAAATGAACGACATCCACATAACCTATTGTATACCAAGAACCTATAACCAGACATAAGAAGAAACTCATAAAGTGGTTATAACCCCCCGACCATATCCCTAACCCTTATCCTTATCCCTAAACCTACCATGAACCTATCCATAACCCCTATCCCATTAACCTAACCTCGACCATATCAATAGTAATCCATTATTTAGGGCCAAACCCAATCCTAGAACCTACCCTTGACCCTAGACCTAACTCCCCTCCCAAAGCTGTAGAACCCTTCCCATACCAATGACCTAACCCCCACCCATTGCCCCAATCCTAACCAGACCTTAACCATACCCCTATACCTATCCATAAGCACAACACCTGCCCCAATCCCAATTAATTACCCCAAAATTACCACCCAACTGTATAACATACCCCAACCATAGACCTATCCCCTTCACCTTAGAACCTATTACAGGCCATGTCAGTACCCTGACCACATACCTAAACTACCCCCAACCACAAAACCAACCAACCGACCCAATCCCTAAACTCACTCCCCCATCCTAATTATAATAACCCTCATAAAACAAAATAAAATCCCCAAAACATAAACCCCAAGCCTATGATTAATTTATTATATTCAATGAAACATGAAAATATTCATTATATATAATGAAACAACCAATAAGTGGAGCCCTTCAATTTTATAAAATTAGTCAATATTTCCAAATCTATTTTGACATGCATAATTTGAATACATCAACAAATTGAAGAAGTTAAACCCATTATATATTATTTATCCTATTATACAAGAGAATTACCTAAAACTAGAATGCACCAATTTTTTTCCATTGAATCCCAAAACTTCTGTATTCATGTTTAATAAAACCTTGGGTTATTCCACACTCATCCAAACACCATAAGATGGAATTCAAATCCACCCAAATTCCTTGTGTTGGAATGAACGTACTATGAGAAATTTATTAGTTTCTAAAACACATAAGCTAATTTTTTTGAATTATGTGAGTATAGAAAATTATTTTCCAAATTAAATAATCATTTCATAAATAGAAAAAATAAAAAAACTGAATCGAAATTAAAATTGTGCAATAAATTTGGGGTGTTTTCTTAATAGTCATAAAAATGATGTTAACAACCATACAATGGAAGACTATCACAATTTTATGTCCATTACACATAATAATATTTGAATACATTCAAGGATAAAAGGCCCATTTTTATCCTTAATCCAACTTTGCCGATTCCACCACACTCATAATCCGAATACGTGCATGTTGATAATAAAAAAATAACTTCTTTTAAAAATATATAAGATGAATCATGCAAGAAATACAATATATATTCCAATATGAATTATTTTTAATAAACATCAACAATAATTTTTTACATTAGTGAATCTAAATAGACATTTGAAGAATTAAATAAAAAATTAATTCATGATAGAATTCACAAACATGTGTTAGGGATTTTGGGGTTGTGGGATAATGTTTTTGAGATTATTTGTTAAAGTATATTGGGAATTCGGTTTGATGTTTATCTATTGATGATGGTTTAGGGGATTTTGGGGTTGGGGGTGAAATTTTTTGTTTGTTTGAGGGTTTATATTGTTTTGGGAATGAGGGTTGATGTTGTTTTTGGGATGAGGGTTGAGGGGTTTTTTGGGCATGAGGTTTCAATGGTTTTTTATGATCAGAGTAGATGGTTTTTCTATGGTATTGAGGTTTGATAATTTTTGGGGGATTGGGGATGAGGGTTTGGTGTTTTATGGGGTTTTCTTTTAGGGTTTTTTGGGGATGATGTTTTATGGTTTCTTTAGATGTTGGTTAAGTGTATTTTGTGGATAAGGCTTTAGAGTTTATTATTGGATGAGAGTTTATGGTTAATTGGAGATGAGGTATTATGTTTCTTCAGGGCCCATTATGGTGGTTTTTTAGGGATGATGTTTTAGGAGTTTTTTAGTCTAGTGTTTGATGGTTTTTTGTTGAGTATTGTTTTTTTAGTGTTGAGGGTATATTTTTTATAGGAGGGAGGGTCATGGGTTTTATGGGGATGAGGGTTAAGGGTATTTTGGGGATAAGGGATTACGTTTTTTTGGTTAAAGGAGGTGTTGGTCGATATTTTTTTTTGTGTTTTATGGTTTGAGGTATTAAGAAGATATGGTTTTAGGGGGTTTTGTTGATGAGGGGTGAGGTTGGGGTTGATGTAATTTATGGTTGGAGGGATGAGTGTTTTCTAGGGCTTAAGTTTGGGGTTTTTTATGGTCTAGGTGGTCGTGATTTTTTATAGAATATTGTTAAAGATTTTTTTGGTATGATCATTTAGTATTTCAGGGAAAAAAGGGATGATGGGTTTTGTGGATTGGGGTTGAGGTTTTCATTGGACTGAGGGATGCAGGTATTTTGGGGTTGATGGTTTAGTATTTTTGGGGTTGAGGTTAATGTGTTTTTTGGGGTTGGGTTTTAAGGGATTTGTTTTTGGGATTAGTTTTTATGGTTTCTGGAGATAAGGGTTGAGTGTTTATCTTTTGATGAGGGTTTAGCTTTTTTTTGGGCTGATGGTTTAGGGTCTTCTAAGGGTTGATTTATTTGGGGCCTAGGGTTTCTATTTTTTAGGCTAGAGTGAGGATTTTAATTTGTGGAGGAGGGTTTATGGTTTATTGGTATAATGGTATATGCTTTTGTTGGGATGATAAATTAAGGTATTTTTGGAAATTAGGGTGGAGGTTTTTTGGGTGCTAGGGTTTGAGTGTTTTTTGTGTTGAGGGTTAAGCATTAGTTGGGGCTGATGGTTGAGATATTTTGGGGGTTAAGATTTTCGTTTTTCTAGGGATGAAGGTTTATTTTTTTTTGGGTTTCATTTTTACGTTTTTTAGGTTCAGTGTTGAGGGTTTTTTGGGGATGATGGTTTACGGTTTTTTGGGGATGAGTGTTAAGGATTTTTTGGGCTGAGGGATGATTAATGTTTCAGGGAACAGGGTTTTGTTTTTGTTTGAAATATGGAATTTTTGTTTTTTTGGATGAGAGATGAGGGTTTTTTGGGGATCTAGGGTTTAGGGTTTTTTGGGGATGATGGTTTTGTCTTTTGGGGGGATAAGGGTTTAGGGTTTTTGTGGGATGAGGGTTGACCATTTTTAGGGATAGTTTTTGAGGGCTCTTTGGGGTTGAGGGATGAGAGTTTTTTTGTGGATAAGTGTTGACAGATTTTTTGGGACAACTGATGGTGGTGTTTGTGAATGAGGCTTGATGTATTTCATTTTCATGGAGGATGAGGGTATTTTGGGTTACTTTTTTTAGGGCATTATAGGGATAATATTTGATTGTTTTTTAATGTAGAGGGTTGAGGGTTTTTCGGTGTGAGGGGTTATGGGTTTTTGAGGAATGAGGTTTTTATTATGGTTGAGAGTGAAATGTTATTTAAAACTATATATTTATGGTATTTTTGTCTGTATTATTGAATTTTTTTTGGTTTACGTTTAAGTGGATTTGGGCGATGAGGGATTAAGGTTTTTTGGTTCTAAATTTTGATGGTATTTTGGGTCGAGGGTTGAGGGTTTTTCGGGTTATGGTTTTATGTTTTTGGGGGTTGTGGGATGAGGGGTTTTTGGGGATTATGGTTAATTGTTTTATAGGTATGATGGTTGAGGGTGTTTTTGGGATGAGGCCTGCGGGTTTTTTGGGGATGAGTGTATAGGGTTTAACATGGATGATGGTCAATGATTTATTTGTACCGATGGTCCAGGAATTCCATTGAAAAGGGAGGAGGGTTTTAGGGGGATGAGGGTTGAATATGTTTTGGGGATGAAGACTTAGGATTATTTGAGGTTAATGTTTTAGTGTTTCTTGACAATAAGGGTTGATTGTTTTTTTAGTTAAATGTCATGGTTTTTTTTGGGTGAGTCTTGATGGGTTTTATGGGGCATTGAGTTTAAATTTATTTTCGGGTGAGGGCTGAGGGGTTTAAGGGATGATGTTTGAGTGTATTTTTGTGATGTAATGGTTGATATTGTTTTGGGGTGGGGTTGAGGGTCTCTTGAGGCTGAGGTCTGAGGATTTTTTTTGGACGAGTGGTTGTTGTTATTTTGGGATGAGGGTTTATGGTATTTTGGGGATGAGGTATCAAAGTTTTTTTGGGATGACTTATTATGTTTTTAGCGGCTTTAGGTTTAGTTTTTTCTGTGTATGATGGTTTTTAGTTCTATGTGATTAGGGTTTAGGGTTTTTATGGATGAGTGTTTAGAGTTTTTTTGTTATGATAATTTTGGGTTTTTATTGTTGAGTGTTTAGAGTTTACAATGGGTAGAGGGTTTATGATTTTTTGGGGATGAGGGTTGAGGTTTTTAGAAGGATTGACATTTGGGTTTTTTGAGGGTGTGTGTTGATTCCTTTAGGGGAAAGTGTTTATGGGTTTTTGGGTCTAAGTGTTAAGTGTTTTTTTGGGGCTGATGGTTTAGGGTTTTTTAAGGCTAAGGGCTTATATTTTATTATGATAATGGGTACCGTTTTATGGGGTTGTGGGTTTAGGGTTTTTTGTATAGGGAATTAAGGATTTATTGGCAATTGGTACCGTAATTTAAGGGTTTATGGCGTGATAGTATTTTGGGACTGATGGATTAGGATTTCCTAGGGCTGAGGGTTGATGGTTATTTGTGATGGAATTTGATGGTTTTTTGGGATTACATTTTTGGTATTGATGGGGCTATGGATTAATGAATTTTTTTTGAAAAGATGGTTTTTTTGTGGTTTAAGAGTTTTGTGGCAGTGAGTGTAGGATCTGGGTGCAGCGGAAGTACGTTGGTTGGATTTCCCAACTTTAATTTTAGAGTTAAACAATGTTCAATCCATGATCCATCACGATTTAAAATTCTGGATCTTCAGATTGGAATGAAGAATGAAGAAGAAAAGAAGAGTCTCAGAACCATTGAGATAGGATCGTCATATGTTGGTTATAATTAATTTAATTACATCCAAAGAATTACATCTCTGGAATTCATTCTTCGTCGATGTCTCTGGTCACTATCCGGTGATACGTCGTTGCATCGTATAATCCATGAATAGGATTCCTCTAGCGGGGATCCACACGTGCTCCACGTATCTTTGGACATTGCCGAAGGGATCTCCGGGTGCGAGAGCAGAAGAACCTTCACTTGCGATCTCCACCTTCGACTGACTTGATCTGGTGGAGGATCTCGCTCTCTTAACTTGAGGACGTTCTTGGTGGAAAGGGAATTCTCTATTGGCTTGAGAGTATTTCCAATTCTGTTTCACATAACCAAAATGCCTCTTAAAAAGTGTTGGGGTTGTGAGGATATTTATAATAGGGTTTGGGTTTAATAGAGTTATGACAATAAATAAATGTGTTACGTGTTTTTTTATACCATTAAGTCTTATTGAAAACCCCCATGTTGAATCATTAATTCCTTGACATGCTCCCACACTGATCATAATAAATATAATTTAATAAAACAATATTATATCCTCAAAATCCCGACAAGAAAAGTACACGATGTGAAATAATTAATACACAGCGTTTACTTTTTTTCCATAAAACTACATCGTGTGTATATTTAATATACACGGCTTGTACTTTTATTTTCCATTTTTCTCCACCACATTTATTATACCTTGAGTAATGGATATTTATTTCTTAAATAAATGTAACTGCATTACTCGCTAATAAATATATTATTTCACCCACAATATATTCTATCGAATAAATATTGTCGAAATAAATGCGATCAGGCATCCTTAAATAATTATTACACCACAGTCGAGAATAATATTTATTTTACATGTTAAATTAATATTTAACTGAGATACATGGACACACTTAGTGTGTGACCCTCTAGGCCTCTTTCTCAGTGGCATTAGGCGGAGCCTACCTAATGTCCAATGTTAGCATCTAGCAACACGCCCAGGAACCCATAGAGAATGAAGTTAACGCTGCAATGACGTGTCACGTCCAACAAAAGTTTACCATTTAAAATAATCCCTTTGTCACAATATCTCTAATCATGCAGGTTTTATGCTAGTGCCATCAATCCATGTGCTCGATTATTCTTTCTCTGACTTCCCGAAACTGAACTCCCCCATACCTTACCATGGCCATGGATTTATTTAGGCTATATCAATTACATCAAAGGGCATGAGATATCGACTTCTTCTATGGAACAAAAGGGATAAATCCTTTCTTGCATTATATATTAATGCAGTATTACTCGTGAAACACCCAACATATCCTACCACGATGTGAACAGTATGTCGTCACCGTTTTTGTCAATACATCTAAGTTCATGAGTTGTAATACACATTGATAATAATCTTAAAGTCTAAGGATCAATACACACATCTGTAGAGAGGAACATCCAATGACACTATGAAATGTGGATTTCCTACTAGCGGGTCTCGTTCTCATAATATCCTCTTGGATACTACCAAGGGTGCACACCATGAGAAGGTGCCAAAATGTTTTATGATTCCTCGCCCCTAATAACCTGTATTTTTTGTGTCCCTCAAATAATATCATCTGGCCATAGAACAAATATTCAAGAACAGTGTTATGGAAGTTCTAGGTTATCATCATAGTAGGGATCTGCTATGACCCTTTAATGAAACAACTATCTTTAGGACATTATCACATGCATTTTCACGCAGAAGAACAAACAAGATGTGATAAGTATTTTATTAATGAATAAAGTAAAATGTAGTTGGATCTAGGCCACCAACTCCAACAGACTCTCACTTGGACTAGAACCAGCTGCTAAAAAACTTTAACCCGCTAGCTCTCACATGATATTCATGCTTCTACTGAGATAGGACTTTAGTCATGGGGTCCACCACGTTCTCTTCCGTGGAGACTCTGCTCCTTGTAACTTCACCCCTCTGATAGAAATCCCTCAGGAGGTGATACTTCTGGAGTATTTTCTTTGTCCGTTGATGTGACCTTGGTTATTTTGCAAGAGCCTCCACTGTAGTATTATCACAATACAATGTAATGGTATCTTTAATGCTAGGAACCACATCAGGCTCCTGGAAAAAGATCTGAATCCAGACAGCTTCCTTGGATGCATCAGAAGCCGCTATATACTCGGACTCCACTGTAGAATCAGCGAAAACTGGATGCTTTGAACTCTTCCATCTCACAGCTCCTCCATTGAGACAAAAAACATATCCAAACTGCGACTTTAGATCATTCTGATCTGTCTGAAAACAAGCATCATCATACCCTCTGATGACAATCTCCTCTTCACCTCCATACCCCAGGAACATATCTTTATTTCTTCTCAGATACGTAAGGATAGTCTTAACGACAGTCCAATGTTTTTCCCCTGGATCTATTTGATATCTGCCTACCATTCTCAGTGCATAGGCAACATCATTCCTGGTACATAACATGGCATACATGATGGATCCTATAGCCGAGGCGTATGGGATCTTACTCATCCTATCTTTCTCTTGTTGTGTCTGAGGACACATTTTCTTAGAAAGATGTAAGACATGTGACACTGGAACCAATCCCCTCTTGGATTGTTCCATAATAAATCTCTTTAGTATCTGGAAAATGAAGATACCCTGACTTAGTCCATGAAGCCTCTTGGATCTATCACAAATGATCTTGATCCCTAGAATGTAGGCTGCTTCACCTAAATCATTCATGGAGAAGCACTTGTTCAACCAGTCCTTAACTGACTGTAAGGACGGTACATCGTTTCTAATAAGAAATATGTCATCAACATATACTACTAGGATAATGACTGTATTCCCATTAAACCTCTTATAAACACATGGCTCACATTCGTTCATAATGAACCCAAATTCTTTTATGGCTTCATCAAATCGAATGTTTCATGACCTGGATTCTGGCTTCAATCCATTAATATATTTCTGCAACTTGAAATACCATTTGGATTCACCTAGTGTCACAAACCCTTCTAGTTGTGTCATATAGGCTTCTTTCTAAAGGTTCCCACAAGGAATGCTATTTTGACATCCATCTTCCAAATCACGTAGTCATGGTAAGTTGTAATGGAAAGTATGATTCTTATGAATTTAAACATGGAAACTGGTGAGAAGTTTTCATCATAGTAAATTCCTTGATGCTGTCTGAATACTTTAGCCACTATCCATGCTTTGTATGTGCTAAATTGACTTTCCATGTCTAGCTTTCTCTTGAATACCCATTTGCATCCAATAGGATTTACATCAACTGTCTCATCGACCAGAACCCAAACATGGTTCTGATACATTGAATCCATCTCAGAATTCATGGCTTCTATCCATCTTGTAGCTTCTGAGCTTTCTACTTCTTCCCTGTAGGATAGAGGCTCATCATGGTCCAAAAATATTGATTCACCATCCTCAGTGACTAGGAAACCAAATCTTTATAGTTCCCTTAACTCTCTTGAGCTCCTACGCAGTACATGTGTTTCTGGAACCACCTCCACGGGGACCTGTGGAACTTGTTCCTGTACCAACTCTTGGGTATCTTGATCATCAACTTCATCGACATCAATCTTGCCCCCACTATCCTTCTTGAGGATGTTCTCCCTCTCAAAAAAGAAGGCTTTTTTGGCGACATTCACACTCTTGTCTTGAGGGTTAAATAGGGAATATACTTTTGTTTCCTTACGATATCCTATAAAGATACAATTCATGCCCAGGGGTGCTAGTTTGTTTCCTGAGAAGGCCTTAACAAATGCCTTGCATCTCCATACACGTGTATGCGAAAAAATGGGTTTCTTTCCACTCCATAACTCTTAGGGAATTTCATTTTCTTCCTTATTTGGTACTCAGTTTAATGTGTATGCTGCAATTTGTAATGCATATCCCTAAAAGGATAATGGAATATCTGCATGACTCATCATCGACCTCACCTTGTCCAACAAGGTGTGGCTCCTCCTATCACTAGCACCATTCCACTGTGGTGTATAAGGAAGAGTGAGCTGAGATAGAATCCCAGACTCCTGTAGAAGATCTATGAACTCTTGGTTGAGATATTCTCTACCTAGATCTGATCGAAGCTACTTTGTCTTCTTAACATGCTGATTCTCTACTTCATTCTTGAATTCCTTAAATTTCTCTAAGGCTTCTGACTTAAACCTCATTAAGTAGACAAATCCGTATATAATCAAATCATTAGTAAAAGTAATGAAGTAATAATATCCACCTCTAACTTCTACTGGAAATGGTCCACATACATCCATGTGTACCAATCCTAGAAGCCTTATGGCCCTTTTCACCCTACCCACCAAAAGGCGGCTTGTTCATATTACCTTGTAAACAAGCGTGACATCTATCAAGTTGTTTTAGCTCAGTAGAGTCTAAATATCCATCTTGATAGAGCTTTTTCAAGCACTTCTCATTTACAAGACCAAGGAGGTGATTCCACAACTGGGTGATGGATGAGTCATGTGAGTTTGTTTCATTATTGATACCCAACACTTGGTTTTGGAAATTTAATACATACAAACCATTATTCAAATGTTCCATACCATAACATACGTTGTTCTTATAAAAGAGACAACACTTAAATCCAAACATGAAAAAAAATCCATCCATATACAAAAAAGATACGGAAATTATGTTCTTGGTAACACTAGGCACAAAATAACTGTTTTGTAAATCCAAAATCAGGCCAGTTGGCATTGATAGGTGATAGTCGCCAATAGACAATGCAATAAACCTTGTGCCATTTCCAACTCGAAGATCCACCTCTCCTCTGGAGATATTTCTAAATCTACTTGGTTCCGACATTTGAATACATATTTGATCCCCACAAGATGTATCTAATACCCAATATGTAGAAATATAAAGAATGCACTCAATAAAAAATGCACCTTTAGCGTCCCCACGCTTCTGGGTGCAGTTCCACTTCCAGTGGCCCTGCTTGCCACATGAAAAACACACTGCCTCCCATTCGTTTCCCTATCTCGGGATCTTCCCCATCTTGGAGGGATAGTGCTCATGGGCTTCAGACAATTTATAAGACTTTGGCCCCTTTTCCTTGTCCTTCCTTTTCTTGTTCACCATAAGGACCACAGGTTTGTCACGCCCCATATCCTTATCTACATGGAGAATCAAGGTCAGAAGCTCGGATAGAGTCTTCTCATTAACACTCATATTATAGTTGATAATGAAGCTAGAGAAGGTCTTGGGTAGTGATGATAGGATGAGATCTGTGCGCAACTAATCTGGGAATTTAATCCCTAAGAAGTCCAAGAGTTCAATGATGCCAACAAACTTGACTACCTGAGGTCCAGCTAGTGCAGAATCACTAAGATTAGTTGTAAAAAAGCATTGGAGATCTCATACCTCTCATATCTTGCCTTCTCTTGGTAGAGATCCTTAAGGCGAGACATCATGCCATACGCTCCCATGTTTTCATGTTGCTTAAAGAGATCAGTGGACAAGGCCAATAGCATGAAACACTGGACATCTGTGGAATCATCCATGTGTTTCATATAGAGTGATAATTCCTCATCACTGGCCTCTTTCCTAGCCGCAATTGGAATAGGCTCTTCCAGCACATATTACTTCCATTCGTGGCGAAAGATGACGCGTAAAAACCTCTTCCACTCTTGGAAATTGGTGCTGGTGAGATGGTTTTACTTCTCGAGTATGGTTTGAAATGATATGTTTCATGTCATTTTCTTATCGTTACTACAAATTAAGATGTGCAAAGGTTTAGTAATTTATTACAAAACTTATACAAATAAATAAATTAATACTTATTAGTCTGCCACTATTTTATCGAAATACAATAGCCCTCACCATTGAATTCAGAATATTCTGTTGCCTGAATATTCTAGTGGAAAGGATCCATATTTCCCATTTCATTTCCCCAAATAGGGTTGGTGAAACAACTTGACGGGTTTTAGGTAGGCATTCCAAATGCCAACTACAGTAACTCATAGATCCTTGATCCGCTGAGAGGACTCCCCAATCCTGAAATCCTTTTATTTTGGATTTCTCAACCATTTCCTCTTGGTCACACTAAGTCCTACCGTGGTAGTCAACCCTTGAGGCGAACCAAGTTAAGTTAACCCAAAACCTTGAATTATAAATCCTTGATAATTGAATGAACCCCAACTAGGGTTGGTCAAGAACTTTGAACTATGGTTCGATTCTAACCATGATTATTGAAGGCTATACCGACTTAATATTTCTTTTGAGGGATTTTATCCTTAAACATAAATTGCTATTTTATTATCTTTGATTACATTCTTGTTAATATTAAGTGGGATATACTTGAGTGATTAACGATGTCTAAGATAATATTTACATATAAGCTTGTTTTTATTTTAGTTCCATCTAGCATGCTCATTTAATTCATTAATTGTGGGATCGTGACAACACATCCATAATAAATTAACCATTCAATTGACATAAATAAAATAAATGGTATGATCATAAGCCTTTTCTATTGGTTAGTTTATCTAGTGGTTGATATACTAAACCAAGAACTAGGGGATAAACACCTTGAACCTTTCGGGTTCATGTTAACATCTTTCCACTTGTCCACCTTTGTATCTCCTTGGATTGGTTTCACCTTGGATCTTGACTTGAGACACCTCCACTCGCTTGGGATCTCCATACATTACATATTCATTTATCTCACATGTAGGTGAGGGGTAAAATGTGGTTTTTACATAAAAGAATCCTTGGGAACGCAGGCCCTACATATTAATGAGGAGATGGCTTGCAGGCCAAAAAATTGAACATATGTAAATAAATTAAAAGAAAACATTCACATACAATGGCCTTGGTATAGCTCAGGATCATCCATACATGCAACGATATTTACGCATAAATAAAACTAGCATTAAAATATTTAATCGTTATTGTTTAATATAAATCACACTCAATAAATTAATTATCATTAATTAATCAATTATTTTATTTTAAACTTTTTTCTGAACCTCCTTGAGATTATCTTCATAATTTTAAACAAATAAATTCCTTTAAAATTATCCTTGTATGTAACTTGTACCTTGGAGGCAACCCGGTGAATTCTCGTTCATTACGCAGATGTTAAATTAGACACATATATATAAAACACCTATCACGTGTTTTGCCTTAGCTTTACGCATGCACTAGGGTACACATCTCAAGGATTTGAATAATATAAATAATAAATTTTAATAAATCTTCATAACTTGGATGAGTACATGGCATGTAGTTCTGAATACACAGCATGTGCTTTTATTCACCATCCATCTGAATGACACGCCTAGGGACATGGCATGTAAATGTACTTCGCAAATTTTCTGAGTACACGGTGTGTTCTTTTGGACACACGCTGTGGAGTTTCCGCGTTACACAGTTTCCAGCCGGGCAAGCCGTGTACAAGGTACACTGCCCAACCCTTACCCGAAGGGACCACACGCCATGTTCATTGGACCACATGGCGTGTAATCTGGAAACCGTGTACCACATGTTTCTGGTCAACACACGATGTCTTAAATTCTTAGAATGAATCCAATACACGGCCTGATTTGGCGGATTAGTCATTGAATTGAACCTAGACTACACGACATGTACTTCCGAATACACGCTGTGTATTTTGTTGTTGTACGGCCAGAAACGTTTGGTACCTCCATATGAGTTCCTCAATTCTATTTCAATCAAAATTAAAAGAAAAATTTGTTTCTATGAGGTCAATGAGAAAGGATGGAGGACGAACAGATCTCGACAATCAGATTTCCAGAACGATTAAACATAATTGAAATAACTAAATTATTAAATGCGTAAATCACCAACAAAAAAATAAATAATTATAATCAACGATATGACCTCTCTAATACCACTTTTCGATTCTGGGAATAGCGGAAGCGTGTTGGTGGGATTGCGCAACTTTAATTTTATCGTTAACCAATGTCCAATCTGAGATCTGTCATGATATAAAATGCCAGATCTTCGAAATGGAACGAAGAACAGAAAAGAAAAGAAGAGTCCCAGAACCATTGAGATAGGATCATCATATGTTGGTTATAATTAATTTAATTAATTCACAAGAATTACCTCGCTGGAATTATTTCTTCTTCTATGTCTCCGGTCATGATCCTATGATCCGTCATTGCAACGCAGAATCCAAGAATAGGATTCCTCTAGTAGTGATCCACATGTGCTCCATGTATCTCTAGACGTCGACGAAGGGATCCTCGGGTGGTACTGCAGAAGAACCTTCGCATGTGATGTCCGCCATCGACCGCCTTGATCCGGTGGAGGATATGGCTCTCTTAACTTGAGGGCCTTCTTGGTGGAAAATGAATTATCTCTTGGTTTGAGGGTATTTCAAAATCTGTTGTGAAAAACCAAAATGGATCTTAAAAGTTTTTGGGGTTGTTAGGATATTTATAATCAGGTTCGAGTTTAATATAGTTATGACAATAAATAAACGTGTTATGCATTTTATTTATTTCATTAACTCTTACCCCCATGTCGAATCATTAATTCCTTGACATGCGCCAACACTTATTATAATAAATATCATTTAATAAATCAATATTATATCCACAAAATCCCGACTGAAAAACTACATGGCATGTAATAATTAATACATGGCATGTACTTGTTTTCCATAAAACTACACGACATGTATATTTAATATACACAGCGTATACATTTATTTCCCTTTTTCTCCACCACATTTATTAGACCTTGAGTGATGGCTATTTATTTCAAAAATAAATTTAACTGCATTACTCACTAATGAATATATTATTTCACCCACAATATATTATCTCTAATAACTAGCATCGAAATAAATGAGATCAGGCATCCTTAAATAAATATTAAACCACAGTCGGGAATAATATTTATTTAACGTGTTAAATTAATATTTAACCGAGATACATAGACACACATAGTGTGTGACCCTCTAGGCCTCTTTCTCAGTGGTATTAGGTGGAGCCTGCCTAAAGTCCAAGGTTAGCATCTAGAAACACACAAAGGCACCCATAGAGACAGAAGTTAATTTAGGCTATATCATTTCAATCAAAGGGCCTAAGATATCTACTTCCATTATGGAACAGAAGGGAAAAATCCTTTCTCGCATTATCTATTATTGCAGTATTACTCGTGACGTACCCAACGTATCCTACCTCACTGCGAACAGTGTGTCATCACAGTTTTTTTCAATACATCTAAGTGCGATAGTTGTAATACCCATTAATAATAATAATAATGTCTAAGGACCAATACACACATTCAAATATTGAAACATCCAATGACACTATGAAATGTGGATGTCCTACTGGTGGGTCTCATTCTAATAATATCATCCTGGATATTGCCAAGGGTGCACACCATGATAAGGTACCTCAAAGCTTTATGAATCCTCACCCCTAATGACCAGTATAATTTGTGTCCCTCAAATAACATCATTCGTCCATAGAACATATAATCAAGAACGGTGTTATGGCACTTCCAGGTTCTCATCATATGAGTGATCCGTTATGACCCTTTAATGCAACAACTGTCCTTAGGACATTATCACATTCACTCTCATAGAGAAGATTAAAAAATATGTGATAAATCTTTTATTAATGAATAAAGTAAAAAGTAGTTGGTTCTAGGCCACCAACTCCAACACTGAGTAGTGATTGTTTTTTTGGGAATTTATTTTAAGGTTTTTAGGGGTTATGTATTAATGGATTTTAGGGGCGTAGAATATAGGGTATTTTTGAGGCTCAGGCATTATGGTTTTTTTAGGATGGGGGTTTTTATGGGTGAGGGTTTATTGAATTTTTTGGATGAGTGATTATGAATTTTTGGGGATGAGGGTTTAGGGTTTATTGGGACTCTATGTTTAGATTTTATTGGGTTTAAGGGATTAAGGGTTTTTGGGGCTTAGTGATTAATTTCTTTAGGGGATGGTGACTTATTATTTTATGTTGACGAGGGTTGAGTGTTTTTAGGGGAATGTGTTGAGGTTTTTTGGTGGTGAAGGGTTGATCATTTTTTTGGGTATGGGTTTTAGTTTTTTGGGGATATGGGTTGGTGATTTTGTAGGGCTAATGGTTTGGGGTTTATAGGGCTATTTTTGGGTGTTTTTAGCATTTATGGATTATAGTTTTGTGGGGATTATGGTTTAGGGCATCTTTGGAAATGATTTTCAGGTTTTTTGGGGTTTAGGGTGAGTGGTTTGTTGGGATGAGGGTTTTTGGTTTTTTTGGGCTTAGGGTTGATGGATTTTTTGGGGTAAAGGGATGATTATTTTTTGGGGTTAAGAGAAAATAGTTTTTTAAATATGAGGTTTGATGGTGTTTTGGGAAAAGGGGTTTATGTTTTTCTAGGGATGGAGGATACGGGTTTTTTGGGGATGAGGCATAATGGTTTTTTTGGGTTGAGAAGTCAAATGTTCATTAGGGATGAGGATTACTTTTTTCTTATAGATGAGGGATTATTGTTTTTAGGGATATGGGTTTAGGGTTTTTTAGTGTTGAGGGTTTCATGAGGATGAGACTTATTTGATTTTTTAGGATATGGGTTGATTTTATTAGGAGTGAGGGTTGAGGTTTGTTTGGGGGTGAGGTTTTTGGGTTTGTCAGGGATGAGGGTTTTTGGTTTCATTTGGATGAGTGTTTAGAGGTTCATGGGGATGAGGGATAAGTTTTTTTAAGGGATTTGTAATGAGTTTTTGGGTTTTTTGAGGCTGATGTTTTAATGTATTTTGGGGTTGAAGTTATAGGTTTTTGTGGATGAGGGTTTTATGTTTTTTGGGGCTGAGGGTTTGGGATTTTTGGGGGATAATGTTAAAGTGTATTTTGGTTATTATAGTTTAGGGTTTTTTAAGGATAATTACTTGTGTTTTTTATAGATTAAGTTTTAGGATTTTTCTACATTGAGGGATTCATATTTTATTGTTTTTGAGGTTTTAGTGTGTTTTAGGACTGTGATTTTTTGTATTTTTGTGGATGGGGGTTGATGGTTTTTAGGTCTAATGGTTAAGGTTTCTTTGTGGTTGTGGGATTAATTTTTCTTGGAGATGGTGGTTTATGCTATTTTCGGGATGAGTTTTTAGGGTTTTGTTGGGATTCACTTTTATGGTATTTTAGGGAAAATGGTTTTTGGTATTTTATGGCTGATGGTTTTGGGTATTCTGTTGATGAGTGTTCCTGGATTTTTATGGGAAGTGGGTTTAGGGGTTTTTGGGGATATTGGTAAAGGGGTTTTTGGTGATGTGGTTTAAGGATTGTTATTGCATGGGTTGCAGGGTTATTTAGGGTTGAGGGTATAGGTAATTTTCTAGATGATGGTACAAGGAATGTTAAGGATGATAGTTTAATGTTTTTTATGGTTGAGGGTTTGGGAATTTGTCGGGATGAGGATCTATGGTTTCTGGGGGATGATATTTTTGGGTTTTTTTTATGGATGAGAGTTTAGGGTTTTCTAGGACCGAGGGTTAATTATTTTTTTGGGGATGAAGTTGTTTAGTATATATGGGATATTAGATTAGGTTTTATATGAATCAGGGTTTAGTGTTTGTTGGGGGTATCAGTTTCGTGTTTTTTTTTTCAAATTATGGTTTAGGTTTCCTTAGGTATGGATGTTTTCTTTCAAGGTGTTTCATTAATGGTTTTGTTGGAATGTAGGTTTATGGTTTCTTTGAGATGTGGGTTTAGAGTTTTTTGGAGATGAATTTTTAGGTTATTTTGGAGATGATGATTTATGGATTTTTTCACTGGGGAATTAGGATTTTTGGTGATGGGGTTATTGTTTCATTGGAATGATGGTGTTGTGTTTAGTGGGGATGAGGGTTTTGTGTGTCCTGATGAAGTGTGTCTATAATTTTTTGTGGATTAGGTTTTAATGTTCCATGGGGATGAGTGTTTATGGTTTATTGGGGATGATGGATTATGATTTTTTGGTGGTAGTGGGTTTATAGATTCTTGATTTTGAGGGTTTTGGAACTCTCATTGTTGTGGTTTTTTTTCATTCCTAGGGTTGAGGGCTTGGGATATTCTAGGTTTGATGGAGTCGAGTTCATTGGGAGAGGGTTTTCTGTTTTTTTCGGTATGAGGCTTTCATGTTTTTTGGCGATGAGGGTTTTGGAAAGTGTAGGGATGATGGTTATGGTTTTCTTAGGGATTAGGATTTATTGGTTTTTGGTGTTGAGGGAAATATAATTTTAAGGGTTGAGTGATTATTATTTTGTAGGCATGAGGGTATAGTATTTTTTGTGGGATAAGGTTTTTCGAATTTTATGGTTGAGGGTTATTAATTTCTTGTGATGTGGTTTTTGGATTTGTGGGATGTGGTTTTAGGGTTTATTAGAGATCATGTTAGGTGGTTTTTTTTATGAAGAGGGGATAGGGTTTTTTTTTATTATAAAGGATAAGTTCATCTAGTGTATGTGGTTCTAGTGTTTTTTGGGGATGAGGTTTCTAGGATGTGGGGAAGAGGGTAAGGATTTTTTCTGGCTAATGGTTTATGGTCTTTTGTGGACGAGGGATTACTGTTTTTGTGTTTTGAGGGCTGATTTATTAATGTTTTTTGGGTAAATGGGTTTGGGGTTTCATGGGGATGTGGGTATAGGTTTTTTGGGGCTATAGGTTTAGCGTTTTGGGGGATAATTTTTTATAGTATTTTGAGGGTGAGGGTTTAGGGTTTTATGGAAAAGGGTGTATAGTGAATTTTGGATCGAGGTTTTGGTGTTTTTTGAGTTGAGGGTTTAGGGATCTTTAAGGTTGAGTCTCTATTTCTGTTTAGGTCAAAAGGTTGAACATTTTTTGTAAAAAGTGGGATTAGATTTTCATAGGGTTGTGGGATTGTGGTTTGTTTGGGTGGAGGGTTTAGGGGTTATGGTTTTTTTGGGAGGAGGGATTAATTTTTTTTTGGATAAGGGGTTAGGCATTATGGGGTGAGGGTTAAAGAATTTCAGGGGATTAGGGTTAAGGGTTTCTTAAGGATGAGGGTTGAGGGGGTATTTTATGGTTACAATTTAGGGTTTGTTGTGGTTGAGGGTTTATAATCTTTTTGTACTGAGGGATTAGTTTTTTTGGGATATGGTTTTAGGATTTATGGGGGATAATGGTTTAGCGTTTTTTTGGGGGTATAGGGTTTTGTGTTTTTTATTGGGATGATAGTTTAGGAATTTTTTGGGATGAGGGTTTTGGAATTTTAAGGATAATTGTTTAGGGATTTTGATGATGTGGGATTGAGGTTATTTATTGATTTTTTTAATGTTTATTTAGACTGATATTTTTTATCTTTTTTGGGTATATGATTAATGTTTTTTTGGGATGAAGGTTTAGGGTTTTTTGTCATTTTAGTGATTAGATTTTTTGGGACGGTGGTATTAGTGTTTTTGCTGTTAAGGATTTAAGAGATTTTTGGGGTGGTGGATTAAATTTATTTGGGTTTTGGGGTTGAGGTATTTTTGGTGCTGACAGATTAGATTTTTTTGGGGATGAGGGTTTATAATTTTGAGGAAAAGGAATTATGAGTATTTGGGTATGACAGTTGAGGGTTTTTATAGGATGATGGTTGATGGGTTTTTGGGATTGAGGGTTTTTGGTTTTTGGTGTTGTTGTTTGGGTGTGTTTAGGAATTAATATGTTGTGTTTTTTCAGTCTGAGGGTATATTTTTTTTGGTCTAAGGGTTAAGGGTTTTTTCAGATGAGGTTTTAAGGTTTTTTCATTTTAGTGATTGTGTTTTTTGGGGATGTGGTTTTAGTGTTTTTGGGGTTAAGGATTTAAGAGATTTTGGGGATCAAAGTTTACATTTATATGGATTTTGGGGTTTAGAGATTTTTGGTGCTGGAGGATTAGATTTTTCGGGGGGATGAGGGTTTAGCGTTTTGAGGAAAAGGAATTAAGATTTCTTGGGTATGACAGTTGAGGGTTTTTCTCGGAGAATATATTATGGGTTTTGGGGCCTGAGGGTTTAGTGTTTTTGGTGATGTTGATTGAGTGTTTTTATGAATAAGTATTTAGTGTTTTTTTGGTCTGAGGGTAGATTTTTATTTAGTCTTAGGGTTATGGTTTTTTGGGAATGGGGGTCTAGGATTTTTGGGTTCTGAGGGTTGAGGGGTTTTGTGGTACATGATATATGGTTTCTTGGGGATGAGGTTCTTCTGTGTATGCGGATGATAATTAAGGATTTTTTGGGTTGAGGTTTTAGGGTTGTTTTGGGATGATGGTATTTTTGGATGAGGGTTTATTATTTTACGTGGAAGTGGGTTTAGTGATTCTTTGGGAATATTGTTATGGGTCTTTTGAGGAAGAGGGTTTATGTTGTTTTGGGGTTGAGTGTCTAGTGTTTTTTGGGGCTGACAGCTTTCAGATTTATGGGGAGGATTGTTGAGAGTTTGTTGGCATTGAGGGTTGAGGGTTTTCTGGGATTGTGGGTATTGGGTTTTTTTTGGGTATGATGGTTGAGGGTTTCTTGGTGATATGGTTTGCTGATTTATTGGGACAAATGATTTTTGGTTTTTTGGGAATGAGGGTTTAGCGTTTTCTATGGATTAGGGTTTATGGATTTTTAGTACTAATGGTTGAGGGATTTTATGGAGAATGGTTTGGGAGTTTTTTTGGCACTGAGGGTTTCTGTTTATTGGGGGTGAGGGTTTAGGTATTTATTGTGATAATGGTTTAGGGTTTTTTACGGTTGAGGGTTGAGGGTATTGGGTCTGAGGGTTTAGGGTATCTTAGGGATTATGGATGAGGGTTTTGTTGGGGTGATGGTTGAGGGGTCCTTTTAGGAAGAGGTTTTACTGGTTTGTTGCGGATGAGAGATAGATTTTTTAGGGATGAATTATTCATGTTTCTTAAGGATAAGTGTAGAGGGTTTTATGGGCCTGATGGTTTTGTGGTTTTTTGGACAAAGTGTTTAGGGTGTTTTTTGGATGGGGTTTTAGGTTTTTTGGGGTAGTGGGTTTACGATCTTTTTGGGGGAATAGGGTTTAAGTTATTTTGTGATGAAGGGTTTAAGATGTTTTGGTAATTAGAGACTATGGTTTTTGGTGGTTTTTGGTTTATGGTTCATTCAAAGTATAGGGTTTTCGGTTTATATGGTCTATTGGTTTAGGGGGTTTTGGGTTGGGTTTTAGTATTTTTGTGGTCGAGGGTTTTAGGTTTTTAATGGTTCAGGATTTTTGGTTTTTTGGGGATGATTGATTACAGTTTATTAAGGATGGGTGTTTAGGGTTATTAGGGATACTGTCTTAGGTTTTTTTTTATGATTTGGGTTATTTTGGAGGATGTATTTTATATTTTTGGGGATAAAAGATTGTGGTTTTTTTGGTGTTGAGGGATTTCATTTTTGGGGGATGAGGTTTTAGGGGTTTTTTGGGCTAGTGGGTGTAGGGATTTATTGAGATAATTGATTAGGGATTTTTAGGGTGGGGGTTTAGGTGTTTTCAAGGTTAAGAGTATAGGTTTTTCTGGGACTAAGGGATCAGTGTAATTATGGGATGATGGGTCATGGTTTTTTATGGATATAGTTTTTGTTTTATTAGGGTCGTCGGATTAGTTTTTTTGTGTGGATACGGGGTTATTATTTTATGGGGTTGATGGTTTTATGTTTTATGTTGATAAGTGTTGATGATTTTCTATGGATGAGGGTTTAGGGTTTTTTGTGGATGAGGGTTAATGGTTTTTTGATGATGAGGGAAGA
This sequence comes from Viscum album, assembly GCA_963277665.1. Lineage (NCBI taxonomy): Eukaryota > Viridiplantae > Streptophyta > Magnoliopsida > Santalales > Viscaceae > Viscum > Viscum album. The sequence goes on along the minus strand of OY728121.1, from coordinate 1,066,304,065 downwards.
TGTTATCAAAGAGCTGTGTGTTTATGGTTTTTGGGACTAAGGTGTTAGAGAATTTTGGGGCATAGAGTTTATAATTTTTTGGGGTTAATAGATCAAGGTTTTTAAGTCTGATTTTGGGGTTTTTTTGGGGGCGCATAGTGTTGAGGGTTTTTTGGGAATCAGGGTTTTGAATTTTATGAGGATAATGGTTTTGTGTTTTTTGGGGTTGAGGGTTTTGGGGTTTTTATGGGATGAGGGTTAAGTGGTTTAGGGGTAAAGGGATATGGTTTATTGGGGGATAAGGGATGAGTGTTATTTGGAATTCAGGGTTTAGGGATTCTGTGGGTTGGGGTTATGGTTTTTTGGGTTTATGTGTTATGATTTTTGTGGATGAGGGTTTTTGGTTTTATGGGGATGAGGGTTTATGGTTTTAGGGGGATTATGAAACTGGAATTTTTATGCATTGGGTTTTGGGTTTTTAAGGATGATGGTTTTGGGTTTTTTGGGTAAGAGGGGTCTGGGTTTTTTAGGCTGGGGATTTTGGGTTCATTGGGGATGATGGTTGAGGGTTTTTTTGGGATGATTTTTTAGTGTTTTTTATTAGTTTTGATGGTATTTTGGGGAAGATGGTTTATGGGTTTTTAATGATTTGGGTTTAGTGTTTTTTGGGGATGAGGGTTTGGGGTTTCGGGGGGATGAGGGTATTGGGTTTTTGGGGCAGTAATTTTAGGGTTTTTTGGAATAATGGCTTCATATTTTTTTGGGTTACGGATTTAGGGTTTTCTATTACTGAGGGATTATGGTCTTTTATGGATTGGGGATTATAGTTTTTTTTCACTAAGGGTTATGGTTTTTTAGGGGATGAGTTTTAGGGTTTTATGGGTACGAGTTTTTAGGGGTTTTTGTTGAAGAAGGTTTATAGTATTTTTTGGGTATAGGGTTTATGATTTTTTGGGTATTAGGGTTTAATTTGTTTTATAGTATAGAATTAATGTTTTCTTATGGTTTAGGGTCCAGGGGTTTTTGGGGATGAATGTTTATGGGTATTGTTGGGCCTATTGGAATATGGTTTTCTAGGACTGTGGGATAACAATTTTTTGAGGCTATGGGTGTAGGGTATTTTGGGATAGGGTTATAAGGTTTTATAGGAGTAAGTATTTTGGATTTTTTTGGTGGAATGAGTATAATAATTTTTCAGAATGAGGGATTTGTTTTTTTAGGGATATGGGTTTGGGGTTTTTGGTTCTGTGGGTTTAGGGTTATTTTGGTATTTGGGTTTATCATTTTCTGAGGTGGTGCATTTTGTGATTCATTAGAATGAGGGTTTAAAGATTCATGAGGAAAGGGTTTTGGGTTTTTTGATGATGGGGTTTAGTTTATTTTGGGGTTGAGGGTTTAATTATTTTTTATTGGGGATTAATAATTATTGGAGATTAGGTTTTATTTTTTCTATTGGATGAGGGATTGGTTTTTTGGGTGTTTAGGGTCTAGGTTTTTTTGTGGATTGGGTTTTTTGGTGTCTCAGTGCTGATCGTCAAGTTTGTTTTGAGGCTGAGGGTTTAGATTACGTTTTATATGAATGAATATGGTTTCATGGGGAATATGGTTTCAAATTATTCATGGTTGGGGGTTTAGGGTTTCTTAATGACAAGGGGTCGGTATTTATAGTTGGTAAGGATTCAGGCTTTCATCTAGGTAAGTGTTTGGGATTTATCGGGCTCAAGGGTATCAGTTTTATTGGGGTTAAGGGTTTATGGTTTTTGGGGAGGATAATTTAGTGTTTTTGGTGATGAGGTTTTATTGTATTTTCGGTTGGAGGTTTTATTTTTTGATACAACAAAAGGTTTTTAGTTTTTTGTAGTGTTTTTAGGATTTATGATGGTGAGGGATTATAATTTTTTCGAATGAGTGTTTATGGATTTTTGGGGATGAGGGTTTGGGGATTCATTATGGTTGTCAATTTGGGGTTTTTTGATATGAGGTTTTGGGAATTTTTTCGAATGAGGATATTGGATTTATTGGGGAGGATGATTTGGGGTTTTTAGGGTGATTAGTTAGGGTCTTTTTGGATGAGGATTTTTTTTGGGTTTGTGGGTTTAGGGGTTTCTAGGGACAATGGTTTACGTTTTTTGGGGTTGAGGGTATCGGGATATTTTTTCTATACAAGGTATTAGGGATTGTAGGGAGTGAGGTTTTAGGGATTGTATATCTATGTGTTTTTTGTTTTTTAGGGTTATTTGTTTGTACTTTTTTGGGGTGTGGTTTTAGGTATTATTGGAGTTGTAGGTTTAGTGTTATTTGCTTTCTAATATGTATTTTTTTGGTCAAGGGTTTAGGGATTGACATGGTTGATGATTTATTTTTATTTTGTGAGAGTTTAGGTGGATTTTTGGATGAGTGTTTTGGGTTTCATCAGGTTTTCGGTTTATGGTTCTTCTTTGTAGAATGATTAATATTTTTTAGGGACGATTGTTAATGATTTTTTTTTAAAATTAGGGCTTATGGTTTTGTGGTTTTTAGGGTTATGTTTAATTGTGGATGAGGGTTTATGGGTTTTTGTAGATGGGGGTTTCGGTTTATCATGGTTGAGTGTTTTGTTTTTCTTGGGGATAAGGGTTTATGGATTTATGGGGATAAGGATTTAGGGTTTGTTAATGCTTAGGGTTAATGGTTTATTGCGAGATGAGGGATAAGGGTTTATTGTGGCTGAGTGACTAGGTTTTTTTAGCACCAAGGGTTTATGTTGTTTGGGAGATAAGTGGTTAGGGTTAATTTGGGATTAGTTTTTAGTGTATTTGTGGGATTAGGATATTTTTATTTTTTGGGTTTACCATTTAGGTATTTTTAGTGATGAGGGTTTATGGTTTTTTAGGGATGAGGGATTGGGGTTTTTTGGGGATGATGGTTTAGGGGAAATTGGTGCTAAGGGTTGTCAATTTTTTTGGGAGGATGTTATTTGGTATTTAAGGGATAAGTATTTAGGGTTTTCTAGTGGTAATTGTTTTTTATTTTCTAGGGATATGGGTGTAGTTTTTTTTGGTTTATAATTGTTTATGTTTTTTTATGGTGTTGTGGGTTAATGTATTTTTTCGACTGAGGGTTTAGGGTACTTTGTGTATTAGGGTTTTGGTTTTCTAGGGTTGTGAGTTTAGGGTTTCATTGGGTGGAGGGGTTTTAGGATTATTAAGTCCATGGATTTAGGGTTTCCTAGGGATAAGTGTTTATTTTATTCTTGGGGTTTGGTTTAAGAATTTTTTGATATGGGGGATTATGATTTTTTGTGGATGAGGGTTTAGTATTTTTCGGGGATGAGGGTTTAGGTTTTTTAGCAGTTGACGGTTTAGGTATTATTGGTGATGATGGTATTGGGTGTCTTGGGGATGAGAGTCTAAAACTTTTTCGGGTGATAGTTTAGGGTTTCTTGGGGATGATAGTTTATGGATTCTTTATGCTGAGGTATTATGGTGTTTTGGGGGTGAGGGGTTAAGGTTAATTGGATCATAGGGTTTATGATTTCAGATGAATGAGGGTTATTTTTTTCATGGGGTTGTGGGTTTGGAATATTTGGGGTTCAAGTGTATCATGTTTTTGGGATGAGGAATTAGGGTTTTTTGGGGATGATACATTATTGTATTTATCAGGATGAGGGGTTAGGATATTTATGGGATGATGGTTTAGGGTTTCATAGTGATGAATTTTTATTGATTTCTGGTGTAGAGGGTTTAGGATATGTTGGTGGTGAGGTATTGGATTGTTTTTTTGGGATGTAGGTGTAGGTTTTTCTGGGGATACAATTTTGTGGTTTTTTAGGGTTGAGTGTTTTGGATTTCTTATGGATGAGTATTTTTTGTTTTCAGGGGATAAGGGTGTAGGATTTATTAGGTATGAGGGTTTGGATTTTTTATTGGGTTGGGTTATAGGTTTTTTTGGTGTTTAGGGTTTTGGATTTTTTGGGTTTGTTAGTTTCGTATATTTTGGGACTGAGGTTTCATGGTTTTTGGGGATAAGGGTATTGGATATTTTGTGTCTCGTTTTTTTGGTTCATTTGGGGCTCGGGGTTTCGGATTTTTGGAGATACAGTCTTATGGTTTTTGGTTGATGAAGGTTTAGTGTTATTTGGGTCCATGGGGTTAGTGTTTTGGGGTCTTTCGGTTTAGGTTTTGTTAGGGATTTGGGTGTTTGTTTTTTTGGGTATTATGTATCATTGTTTTTTTGGGTTTTAAGTATTAGGGTTGGATGGGGATAAGGGATTATGGATTTTACGGGCTGATAGTGTAGGGTTATTTTGTGATAAGGGTTTAAGGTTTCATAATGTAGATGGTTTAGGGTTTGTAGGAAAATGGGTTTAGGGTTTTTATGGAAATGTGTATTGAGTTTTTTGGAATGATTGTTTAAGGGTTTTTTGGTTTAAGAGTTTAGGGTATTCTGTGCTTTAGGGTTTTGGATTTATTGTGGTTGAGGGTTTATGGTTTTTTAGGAATGGAAGATGAGTTTTTATTTTCGGTTGAGTGTTGAGGGTTTTTTTGTGGTGAGGTTTAAGTGTGTTTTTTTGTGGATGATGGGTTAGTGTTTTTACTCAATGATGTTTCTGGTGTTTTTTGGTAATGTTATGGTGTTTTTTTTGTGATGGTTTAGGTTTTTTTTACTATAGAGGGTATGGTTTCTTTTTAGAATGATTGTTTATTGTTTTTTTGGGCTAAGGATTAATGGATTTTTTTGGGGATTAGTTTTTAGGTTTTTTTCTGACAGTGGGTATATGATTTTTTTGGGATGAGGGATTGTGGATTTTGGGGATGTTGGTTTTTTGGTTTTTTGGTGATGAGGGTTTTGGGTTTATATGGTATGTGGGTTTGGCGTTTTTTGGGCTGAGGTATTAGGGGTTTTTTTTGGGGATTTGAATTTTGGGTTTTCCCGGCCTATGGGTTTTGGGTTATTTGGGGATGATGTAATAGAGACTATTGGGTATGTGTGATATGGTTTTTTGGGCCAAGGGACAAGGGTTATTTGTAAATGGGGGTTTAATGTTTCATGGGGTGGAGGGATTTTGGATTTTTTGGGATAATGGTTTAATATATTGGTGCTCTAATGGGTTTTGATTTATGGATATTAGAGTTTTAGATTATTTTGCTCTGTGATTTTAGGGTTTTTGGGGGATGACGGTTTTGGGATTTTTTTGGGATTAGTTTTTATATATTTTTGGGTCAAAGAATTTATTTTATTCATATATTGCTGGTTTAGGGTTTATTGGGGTAAAGGGTTTATGGGTTTTTGGATATGTGGGATTAGTGTTTTTGGGGATGAGGGTTTCTGAATTCTTATCAATAAATGTTTATTGTTTTATAAGGATTACGGTTGAGGGTTTTTAGGGGATTTGAGTTGATGTTTTTTTGGGGATGAGGGATGATTGTTTTTTAGGGTTTAGGTTTTCGTTTTTTGGGGGATATAGGATTATGGTTTTTTTGGTGAGTGTTTTGGGTTTTTTTGGGGTTGACGGTTATGGGATATTTGAGGCATAGGGTTGTGAGTTTTTTTATTCCTCTAGTTTTGGGCTGTTTCGGGAGACAATTTTGGGTTTTTGGGGCTAAGAGTTTAGTGGGTTTTTGGGAGATATGGATTATGGATATTTTTGGTATTAGGGTCTATGGATTTTTTAGGCAGATTGTTTATAATTTAATGGGGTTGTGGGATCATAGATTTTGTGCCAGAGGATTTTGGGTTTTTTTGGGTATGAGGGTTTATGGTCTATTGGTGCTAAGGGTATAAGTTTTTCATGAACATGGGTTTTATGAGTTTTTAGGAAGGGGTTTTTTGGTTTTTTGGTGATTTGGGATTAGTATTTTTGGTAATTATTTCCCAAGGTTTATTTGGATTAGTATTTAGGGATTTTAGGGGTTGATGGTGAAGTGTTTTTTAGGGATGGGGGTTGAGGGTTTTTTGGGGATTATGGTAGAGGGTTTTTTGGCCTAATGGTATAGTGTTTCTTTGGGATGAGGATTTAGGTTACTTTACAGTTCCAGGTATATTTTTTTTGGGACATAGATTTAGTGTTTCATTTTACTAATGGGATAGGGGTCTTTGGGATATAGGCATTTTGGTTTAATGTGGTTGAGTGTTTAGGGTTTTTTAGGGATGAGGGTTTTTAGTTTATTTCGGCTGAGGGTTAAGGGATTTTTGGGGATGTGGTGTAGGGTTTTTTTATTAGGTCTTATTGTTTTCCAGAGATGAGGGATTATATTTTATTGGGGATTTGGATTTTGGGTTTGTTAAGGAAGAGGGTTTATGTTTCTTGGGTAGGATTGTTCATGGATTTTTGGGCCTGAGGGTCTAGGCGTTTTTTGATGATGAAAGTATAGTGTTTTTTTGAGATAAAGTTTGAGGGTTTTCTACGAATGAGGTTTTACATTTTATTGGTGCTGAGTGTGCATAATTTATTTATATAATCATTTATGTTGTTTTATAAGGATGTGGGTTTCAGGTTTGTTGGGGATATGGTTTAGGTGTTTTTTGTGAAGGAAGTTTTAGGTTTTTTTGGGAAGAGGTTTAGGAATTTTTGGGACTAAGGGTTTGGGGTTCTTTGGTGATGAGGGATTAGGATTTTATGGGGTGGTTTATTTAGGGTTTATTTGGTGTGAGGTATAATGGATTAATGATTCTTGGGTTTTTTTGTTTTTTTTAGGATGGGGGTTTATGAAAATTTTGGGGATGGGGTTTCAAGTTTATTTGGTAGGGGGATTAGGAATTTTTGGGGCTATGGGATTAGTGTTTCTATGGAATGAGGACGTTAGATTTTGTTGGGGTTGATGGCTTAATATTTTATAGGGATGAGGGTTTCTCATTTCTCGATTCCAAGGGATAATATTTTTTAGACTAAGGGTTTGTGGTTTCTTTGGGATGAGAGTTTACGACTCCTTTCATGATTTTTTGGGGATAAGGGATTTTATTTTCTAGTGGTTGAGGGATTATGATTTATTTGTTTGAGTATTTTGGCATTCTTTAGATCTTTGGTATTAGGTTTTTTTGGGTCAGTTGGTTTAGGGTTTCTTGAGGATGAGGGTTTAGGGTTTTTGGTAATAAGGGTTTAGTATTTTTTTTGTTGTTGAATGATTAGTTTTTTTGGGGATTAGGATTTATGGTTTCTTTGATCGAATGTCTAGATTTTTTTTCTAGATGATCGTTTAGAGATTATTAGTGATCAGTTTTTGGGGTTATTGGGGTCTAATAATCTAGGTATTGTTACTAATGACCAAATGTGGTTTTTTAGTTATACGGTCTTGATTTTTTTGTGCTTAGTGTTTCTAGATTTTTGGGTTTGTGATTTGATGGATTTATGGTGTTTGCGGTTTAGGATTTTCTGGGGGGTGATGGAATAGGGTAATTTGTGATGGTTTGGGGTTTTTGGAGCTGAGGGTTTAGGTTTTTTAGGACGATGAGTTTATTTGGGGGTGGTGATGAAGTTTTTTGTGTTTTGTGGGGAAATGGGTTTATGGTTTTTAGGGGATAAGGGTTCTGGTTGTGTTGGGGATGAGGGTGTATTTTTTTCATGGGGATTATTTTCATAGTTTTTCGTTGGTTTAGGGTTTAAGGATTGAAGGGGATGTGGATTTAGTATTATTTAGGGATGAGGGTTCTATGTTTTTTTGGGGTGTGGGTTTATGGTTTTTATTATTGTTGAGGGTTTATGGATATTTGGGGAAAATGGTTATGTGTTTTTATGGGATGAGGGGTTATAGTTTTTTTTATATATGAGGGTTTAGGGTCTTTTGGAGTCATGGGTTTTGGGTTTTTGGGGTCGAGGACATAGGGATTTTGGGGAAGAGGGTTTAGGGATTTTTGGGAATGAGGTTTTATGGTTACATAATGATGAGGGTTAATGGATATTTGGGGATGCGAGATTAGTGTTTTTTAGGGATTATGGGTAACGATATATTAGGGGATGATGGATTCGGCTTTTTTATGGATTCGGTTTTAGTATGTTTTAGTGATGAGGGGTTAGGGTTTTTTTAAAGGGTTTTTTGTTTTTTGAGACTGATAAACTTGAGTTTTTGGGTTTTAGGGTTTAGGGTTTCTTGGGATATGGGTTTATGTTTTTTATTTGTTATTAGGATATATGTTTATTATTTTTTGAGGGTTTATAATTTTTTTGTGTAATTTGGTTTAGGGTTTTGGAGATGAGATTTTAGGGTTTTCTAGGTATGAGGGTTGATGGTTTTTTGGGGCTGACGGTTGAGTGTTATTTTTTGTTTTAGTGGTTAGGGTTGTATGTGGCTGTTGGTATAGGATTTTTATTGATACAGTATTGGTTTTTTCTAGTATGGTGGTTTGATGGATTTTTGGGGATGAGGATTGAGAGTTTTTTTGTGGCTAATGGTTAAGGGGTATTTGGGACTAAGGGTTGTGTGCTTTGGTGTCTAGGGGTTTGGTGTTTCTTAGAGATGAGGTTTTTGGGTTTTGGGGATAGTTGTTCATTGTTTTTTGGGGATGATGGTTGATGAATTTTTATGGAAAACAGTATATTATATTATTGGGATGGGGGTTTAGGGTTTTTTGGGGATAAGGGTAGAGGGTTATTTGTGATGAGGGTCTAGGATTTTTTTCAATTGAGGGAGTAGGGAATTTTTGGCTAAATGGTTATACTATTTTGGGGTTGAGGGTTGAGGTTTTCTTAGGGCTAAGAGTTTTATGTGTTTTGGGGATTTAAAATTATGGGTTTTTTGGGGTTGAGCCTTGATTTTTTTTTCTAGCCTAGGGATTTATTATTTTTGGGGACAAAAACTTAGGGTTTTTAGGTGCCGAGGATTTCGGGTCTTTTAGTGTTAATTTATTATTTTTTTGGTAGAGGTATTTATAAAAAAAATTTGGTGCTGGGGTTTTAAGATTTTCTAGGGATGGGATGTATTGGGTTTTTGGGGTTTTGGGATCATAGTTTTTGGAGGATGTGTGTTGATGGTTTTATGAAGTTGAGATTTTTGGGAAGATAGATGAGGTTTTTGGGCCTTAGTTTTGTGGTTTTTTGGGATAATGATTCAGTGTTTAATTGGGAATAGGGGTTAGAGTTTTTTAGGGATGAGGTTTTTGGGTTTTTTTGGGGAAAACAGTTGAGGGTTTTTTGAGGCTAATGGACTCAGGTTTTTTGGGGATGAGGGTTCAGGATATTTTGGGGATGAGGGTTTATGGTTTTTTTGGGGATGATAGTTCATATATTATGAGGGGGGTAGGTTTTACTATTTATGGGACTGATTGATTAATATTTTTTTGGGATGAGATATTATTGTTTTTAGGGGATATTGGTTTATGTATTTTTTGGGGTTGAGGGTTTTTGGTTTATATGGGATGTGGGTTTAGGTTTTTTGTCCTGAGGGGTTAGGGTTTTTTGGTGATATTTGTTTTGGGATTTGTGGGGATGATGGTTTTAGTTTTTTGGGGATGTGGTATTAGATTTGACTGTGGTTTATAGTTTATGGTTTTTTGGGATAAGGTTTTATATTAATTTTTGGTGATGGGTTTTTTATTATTGGTTTTATGGTATAAGGGTTTTTGGTTCTGAGGGTTTTTTGATTTCTTGGGATGAAGGTCTAGGGTTTTTTTACCACTGAGGTATTATATTTTTTGGGGCTGTGGGTTTTTGAAATTTTATTTCATGGGGTTTTTGGGTTAATGGGATGACAGTTTAGAGTTTTTTAGGGATAAGATATTTTGGAAATTTCATACTGAAGTGTGGGTGTTTTTTGGGGATGTGGGTTTAGGTTTTTTAGGTGGTATAGGTTTTTTTTAGTATGTGGTTTTATGATTTTTTGGGCTGAGGGTTTGGGGTTTTTTTTGTTATGGGTTTTTTAGTGATGAGTTATATTGATTTTGGGTTTGAGGGATTCTGTTTTTTTTTTGTAGAAAGGGTTTTCTATTTTTTGGTATTAGTGTTTATTGTTTTGTGAGGCTAAGGATTTGAGATTTTTTGGGGTGAGTATTTGGGGGTTTTTTGGGATGAGGGATTCACGATTTTTGGGGATATGTGATAAGGGTTTTTTTGGATTACGATTTAGTGTATTTTGGATTTGAGGATTTAGGGTGTTTTGTTGAAGTGGTTTAGGATTTTATAAGTTTGGGGGTTTATTTTTTTGGGTGTTGATGTTTTCTAGTTTCTTGTGGAAATTATGGTAGGGATTTTTTTTGTGTATAATAAGATTATATAGGGATTATGACTAGGGGTTTTTGGTACAATAGAGTTTATTGTATTTTGAAGAGGTCATTTTGGGTGTATTGGGGTTGAGGTTTTTGGATTTTTTGTGGATGATGTTTTAGGGTGATTTTGGATTAGGGTTTTTCATTATTTTGGGATAAAGGTAATGTATTTTTTGGGGATGTGGAATTAGGGTTATATGCATATGAGGGATTTTAGTATCTTGGGTTATGGGTTTCAAAATATTTAGTGATAAGGGTTTGGTGTTGTTTGTGGATGATGGTTTAGGATTTTTCTTGGGGATAAGGAATTGGTGTTTTTGGGGATGAGAATTTGGGTTTTTTGAAGGGCAGGGTTTAGTTTTATTGAGAAAAGGGTTTAGGGTTTTTCATTAAGATTTTTTGGTTTTGTATATGTGGTTTTAGGGTTTTAAGGTTTGATGGTTTTTCACTTTTTTGGGGCTGATATTTTAGTCTTTTTAGGGATGAAGGTTTAATGGTTATTTAGGGTAGAGGGCATAGGAATATTTGAGGATGAGGGTTTTGGGATTTTTGGGGATGAGGGTTTAGGTTTTTTATGTGTACAGGGATTTCTCTTGATTAAGGAAAATGGTATTGAATTATATGGGGATGAGGGTTTAGCAGTTGTTTTGGGATGATTGTTTTGGTTTTTTTGGGGATGAGGGTTTTGGGTTTCATATCGCTCTTTTTTGGCTTTATTTGGGATGAGGGTTGATGCTTTTTATGGATGAGGGGAGGGGTTTTTTTGGGTATAGGTGTTGAGGGTTTATTTTTTATATGAGGGTTGAGGTTTTTTTTGGTGCTGAGTGTTTAAGGGTGTTTATGGATGACGGGATGATGGTTTTTGGGAATATTTATTAGGGTTTTTTTTGTAGATGTGGATTGAAGGATTTTTGGGACATATGGCTAAGGGATTTTTTATGGATGAGGGATATGTATTTCTAAGGAATATATTTTTGGGGGGGGGGGGGTAGATGGTTGAGGGTTTTGGGGGGAGGAGGTTTGATGGTTATTGGGGATGAGGGAATTTTAGGGTTTATGGTTGATGTCTTCTCATAAATGATGGAAGATGTTTTTTTTGGGATGAGGGGATTTTTGGGGAGAGGGTTGTGTCTTTTGTAGGGATGTGGGTTCAAATATTTTTTTGGCGCTAAGGGTTTTCTATGGAAAAGATTTCAGGTTTTTTGGGGTCTATGGGTTTTGGATTTTTTGGGTAATACTGTTTATAGATTCTTTTTTATGATGTTTGAGATTTTTGGGGGTATATGGTTGTGGGTTTTTTGGGGATGAGGGTTTAATGATTTTTGGATATGAGTGTTTAGGGTTTTATATTGATAATGATTGAGGGTTTTTTGGGGCCGACTAGTTTTGGTTTTTTCGGTTTGAGTGCTTATGACATTTGGAGATGAAGTCATTGTTTTTTGGTGGTTAGGGTTGAGGGTATTTTTTGAGATTATGGTTGAGTGTTTTTTGAGGATACGGGATTAGGGATTTGTTGTTATGAGGGAAGAATGATTTTTGAGGATGAGGATTGATTGTATTTTGTGCTGAATATTTGGGGTTTTTTTAAATAAGGTTTTATAGTTTTTTGAGGCCAAGGGTTTGTGGAATTTTTTGGCTAAAGGTTGTGTGTTTTTTGGGATGGAGGGATTCATATTATTTGGTACCAATGGTTTAGGGGTTTTTTACGGATGGGGGATTTGGGTTTTTTAGGGTTGTTGTTGCGGGTTTTTTTGGCAGCTAAGGGTTTAGGTTCTTTTGGTGCTGATGGTTTAGGGTCTCTTATGTTGAGGGATGAAGGTTTCATGAGGCTATGGTTTGATGTATTTTTTTAAAATGACGGATTATGGATTATTAGGGCTACACGTTTAGAAATGTTTTGGGATGAGGGTATAGGGTTTTTCATGGTAAAAGTTGAGGTTTTTTTAGGGATGAATGTTTAGGAATTTTTGGGGTTGAGTGTTTAGGGATTTATAGGGATGAGGTTTTATGGGTTTTAAGGGTGGATGGATGACGAAATTTCATGGGTATTATTGTTTAGGGTTTTTTAAAACTTAGAGTTTATAGTTTTGGGGGTTTAGTCATTATGCATTCTTAGGGTATATGGTTTATGGTTTTTTGGGGTGAAGGGTTTTTTTGTGGATGATAGATTATGGGTTTTTGGTTAATTGATTAGGTTCATCATGGGAAGAATGTTTATGGATTATTTGGGGTTGTGGTTGTGGTTTCTTTTTGGAGATGATGTATTAGTATTTTTGAGGATATGAGATAACATTTTTTGTGGCTGAGGGTATCAAGTATGTTGGGGTTTATTTTTTAAGGTTTTTTAGGGATGAGTGTGTTTGGATTTTTTTGGATGATGGTTAATGGTTTGTAGGGATATGGTTCAGAGTTTATTAGGGCTGGTGCTTAATGGGTTTTTAGTCGAAGTCTTTAGGGTTTTCATCGAGGTTTAGGGTTATGGGTTTTTTAGTTATGAGGTTATATGTTATTTTGGGGTATAGGTTGATGGTTTTTATGGGATGTGGTTCTATGGTTTTTTGGTGAGGGTTTACCATTTTTTGGGGATGGGGGTTTATAGTTTTCTGTGGTTTATAGTTTATGGTTTTTTGGGGAGAGGGTTTATGTTTTTTGGAGGATAGGTTTTCGTTGATTTTGGGGGTTTTGGGTTTTGGGTTTCTTTGGGAAGATATTTTATGGTTTCTGGGGATGAGGGATTTGGTTTCGTTGGGACTGAATGTTTTTGGAATTTTGGAGATGCGTGATTAGGGTTTTTAGGGATGGCATTTTTGGGATTTTTTTCTTATGGTTTAATACTTTATTGGAAACTTTTTTAGGGTTATTTTTATTTTAATAATTTGTGTTTTTGGGGGATAAGTCTTTGGGTTTTTTTATGTTAATGATTTAGGATTTTTTTTCAAGTTTATAGATATTGTGGATGAGGGTTTAAGGGTATTTGGGGATGAGGTTATAGGAGAGTTTTTGGATAGGGGGTTTCTGATTTATGTGGACAAGGGTATTTGGATTTGGGGGGTGAGATTGTAGGTTTTTTGGGGTAGAGGGATAACGTTTTATGGGGGATGCATGTTTAGGATTATTATAATGAATGTTTTGGGGATTTTTTTGTCTATGAGGGTGTTGAGTTTTTTTGTGGGATGAATATTTAATGTATATTTAGACTAAGGTATTTGGGTTTTGTAGATAGGATGATTTAGGGTTTTAGGGATGAATGTGGAAGGTTTTTAGGGATATGGAATAATGTTTTTTGGGGATATGGGTTATGTATTTTTTGGGGATTATGGATCATGGTTTATGTGGGTCAAGGGTTATCAGTTTTTTGTGGCTGGTGGATTAGGATTTCTATGTGCTGATGTTATTGGGTTTTTTTGATGGGTGGGGGTTTAGGATTTTTTTGGGTCTGAGGGTTCATGGATTTTTGGGTATTTGGTTAATTGTATTCTTATTTATATGTGTTGAACCTTTTTAGGGATGAGGGTTTTAGGTTTAGTGGTAGAGGCTTGAGGGTTTTGTAGGGTGTTGTTTTTGATATTTTTGGGTATGAGTGTTTAGGGATTTTTTTTGCTGAGGGTCGATAATTTCTTGGGGTTTATGGTATAGGGTTACTTTGGTCTCGGGTAGAGGGTTTTTTATAGATGAGGGATAAGGGTTTTTTTGTGGGTGAGGATTTAGGGTTTATTGTGGCTAGGGGTTCATGGTTTTTTTAGGATGAGGGATCCGAGTTTTTTTAGGATGATGGTTGAAGGATTAAGGGGGATGGGGGATTTTGGTATTTTTGGGGATGAGTGTTCAGTGTTTTTATGGGTTTTATGGTTTATCAGATTTTTTGGGATGATGGAATATGTTTTTTTTGGAATATGTGTAGAGGGTTTTTTGGGATGAGGGTTGAGGGGTTTTCAAGGATGTTGGTTTAGGTTTTGTTGAGGGTTGTGGTTGAGGGTTTCTGGAGGATGAGTGTATATTTTTTTAAGTAAATGATTTATGAGTTTTTAGGGTTGAGGGTTTAGTGTTTTTTAGGGATGAGGGTTTTGGTATTCATAGGAATGATGTTTGAGGGTATTTTAGAGAAAATATTATAGGGTTTTTTTTGTGTTGAGGATTTCAGGTTTTTTGGGGATGTTTTTAGGGTTTTTTGGTGAAATGTGTTGAATTTTTTGTAGGGATGAGGGTTGTGATTTTTTGGGGAAAAGGAGTTTGGGTTATTCGGGGATGATAATTGGGGGTTTTATATGGATAAGGGTTATGGGATTTCTAGGGATGAAGGTTTAATTTTTTTGGGGATGAGGTTTTAGGTATTTTTGTGGAATTTATTTTGGGTTATTTGGGGATAATTATTGATTTCATTTATGGGGATGATACTTTATGATTTTTTAGGGCTAGTGGGTTTCGTTATTTTGGGGATGAGTGTTTAGGGTTTTGGAGGTTTAGGGTTTACTGATATTTTGGGATAATTATTTAAGGTTTTTTTTTGAATAAATGTTTATGAATTCATGGGGTTGATTATTAATGGGTTTTTGGGGATAATGATTTAAGGATTTTTGGGGTTGAGGGTTTTGGATTTGTAGACCTTAGATTTAGGGAATTATAGGCTGGGGATTTAGAGATTTTTTGGGATGTTGAATTTATGTTTTTTAAGAATTTGATTTTGTGTAATGTGTAGATGAAGGTTTTTTTTGGGTTATTGGTATAGGGTTTTTGGGGGTGAGGGTTATGAAACTATGGTGATGAGTGTAAAGGATTTTTTTCAGGATGATGGTTTCTGAATTTTTGTGGATGTGGATTTTGTGTTATTTTATCAGTTTTTATAGTTTTCTGGGGATGAAGGTTAATTTTTTTATGGGTATGATGGATATGGGTATCATGGGGATTAGGGTTTAGGTTTTTTTAGGGATAATTGTTTAAGATCTTTTTGTTGAGGGATTAATGTTTTTTTGGGTTGATGAATTATGTTTCTTGGTGATGATGTTTTAGGTTTTTTTGAGAAATATGTTTTATTATTTTTGGGGATAATGGTTTTTATATTTTTCACTGATAGTTTAGTATTCTTTGTACTAAGGGTTCAAGGTTTTTTCATGTTGTCGGTTTAGTGTTTTATGGTGGCCATCGTTTCATGTTTCTTGATGCCAATGATTTATTATTTTTTTTGGTTTGGGGTGTAGGATTTTTGGGGCAATTTTTTAGGGTTTTTTTGAGGACTAAGGATTTAGGGTTTTAATGTATAAGGGTTTTGGGGTTTTCGAGGCATATGATTTTTTCATGAGTTATCTATTTTTTCATTGGATGAGGGTTTACTGTATTTTGGGGTGATAGTTGATGTCTTTCTGGGAAACTATATTTTCATTTTTTTAGGATGAGGTTTTAGGGTTTTTTGTGGATGAGTGTTTAGGGTTTTTTAAGTAATATGTTTTAGGGTGTTTTGGGGAAGAGGAACTAGTGATTTTGTGGCGATGTGGGTTTATGGTTTTTTGGGGTCAAGTGTTTTGGCTTTTTAGCGATATTTGTTGACGGATTTTTGGGGATGCGAGTTTAGGCTTTTCTAGAATTGTTCATTATGGTTTTTTGTCTGAGAGTTTATGGGGTTTTTTGGGATGGGGGATTTTTGTTTTTTTGGAGATTACAATTTATGGATTTTTCGAGTTTAGGGTTTAGTGTTTTTTGGGTGATGGTTTTTATAGATGATTTTTTATTGTTTTGGGGTCTAGGGTTAAGGTTTTATTGGTTGTGTGGTTATGTTTTTTTATTTGGGATGAGCGTTTTTTGGGGATAAGGGTTTTGAGTTTTTGCTGTGGTGGGATTACTGTTTTTTTTTTGCCAAGGGGTTTTTGGTTATATTGGGATAGAGTTTAGAATTTTTTTTGGGATTAGGGTTTGTTTATTTTTTTGATGAGGGTATAGGGTTATATTGAATTGTGGGTTTAGTATTTTTGATGTATGGGGGTTTATTATTTATAGGATAAGGGTTTAGGATTTCATTACGATGAGGGTTCATGGTTTTTTGGGTATGTGGGTTTAAAAATGGATTGGGATATTGTATTGAGGTAATTTGGGGTTTAGGGATTATGGTTTTGTTGTGGAAGAGGGATTAGTGATGTTTTGGGTAGGGGGTTTCATATTTTTTGATGCTAAGGGAATATAATTTTGGGGGGCGTAGATTTTAGACTTTTTTGGGGATGAGGGTTTTGGGTTTATAGGGTTTAATGGTTTATTTTTTTGAGTGAGGGTTTTCATATTTTTTGGGATAATTTTTTTTATTTTTTTGGGGTTCAGTGATTAAGTATTTCTGGTTCAAGGGTGTGGGGTTTCTAGGGGACGAGAGTTTTAGGTTTTTTGGGGCTAAGCAATTTGGGTTTCTTGGGATTAATGGGTCATGGTTTTATGGGCCGAGGGATTAGGGTTATTTGGGGTAGAGGGTTTAGGGATTTTTTTAGGGAAAGGTTTTGTGATTTTTTCTAGATAAGGGTTTTGGGTTTTTTTTGGGTTTTCTATTTTTTTGGGATTAGGTTTTAGAGTTTTGTGGGACTAAGGGTATAAGATTTTCTTGTGCCTATGGGTTTATCGTTTTTCCAGGTGGAGAATTAATGGGGTTTTGAGGCTCATTGTTTAAGGATTTTATGGGCTAAGTGTTGATAGTTTTTTTTGTGATGAGGTTTTATGGTTTTTTGGGGGAGAGTGTTTTCGGTTTTTTGGGGTTTAGGTTTTTGGGTTATTTGGTGATTAATGTTTATGGTTTTTGGGGGCTTTGGTTTTTGATTTTATATGCCTAAGGGTTTAGGGTTTTCTAGTTCTGATGTTTTAGTTTTTTTGGGGTTAATGGTATAGGTTTTTAGGATGATGGATCATTAGAGCTCATAGTTTTGAGTATTTGGGTGATGGGGTTTTAGGGTTTTTGTGTATGAGGGTTTAGTGTATTTTATGGATCGGGGTTTGTTGTTTTTTGGGGCTAGGTTTTTAGGTTTTTTTGGGACGATGATTTATCTTTTTTCAAGGATGTGGGTTTATGATTATTTTGGTCTCAACGGTTAGTGAATCTTGGTCTCTGGTTTTAAGGTTAGTTTTGGATAAGGGATTAGGGTTTTTTTTGTGTGGTGAGGGTTTTGTGCTTTCTGGTTATTATTGATTAGGTTTTTGGGGGTATGAGGGTTTAGGGGTTTTTAGAGATTATGGTTTATGGTTTATGGGGGTTATTATTTTTGGGATATGGGGTCTATTGTTTTTTTGGACCGATGATTACAGCTTTTTTGGATGACTGTCTAGGGTTTTTTTAGGGTTGCGTGTTTAGGGTTTTTTTCTTAGGTGATTTTAGATGCGTTGGGTGGCCCTATCATCATAGTGTATTGTGGAGGATTATGGATATGGTTTAGGATTAATTTGTGGATGATGCATTGGTAAGTGATGTATGAAGTCAACCAACTCTCTAAAGAGAATGACCAACTAAATAATAAACACAATCAATGTAGGGATATGATCTCTAATCACCAAAACAATGCCCTTTATATGAGTAATGTAATTGGGGATTTTTGAACATTAATCCCTAATTAAATAATTAGAATTGAATGACAAGAATTCCTAAAAAAATATGGAAAATCACACAATATATAAAATAAATGTTCAATCTCCCTAATTGAAGACTTAATGAATGAAAATTCATCTGGTGGAGCCTATTTATATATAAAGCGTGATAAAATAGTAAATTCTCTAATAAAATAATGTTATAATTTTTAAACCTAAATTTTACCCATAATGTTAATAAGATAAAGGATAATAATGAATTTTTGGCAAAGGAGAACAAGAATTTACACCCATGGACAATCATATTTTAATTCGAGTACCTAGCTAACAAAATTTGATTTTTATTTCCAATGATTCTCTTATAGAATCTCTATGAGGTATAGGATTCCAAGAATTTTTTAAACCATTTTTCCCAGACCAATATTCAATTTTTGGCAGGATTATAATTGATAATAACAAAATATTCATCTTACATGAATACACCTTGAGTTTGATACATTTAATGTAGCGATATAGGTCTATTTCTACATATAATCTCTTTAATATTCATTGCAACATTGGGCCTCAAAACTCCCACTCTACTAGTGCGATCAGGTCAATGTCATCAACTATTTTCATATCATCTATTATATTTTCAGTAGGGATCATACTTGAGTCATCATCTCCTAGATCCAATTATGAGAAATGATTAGAAACATTGAAATTAAAAATAACAACATACTCATCTTCCGATAAGACCATGTAATCAACCATATTAACCACTATGTATTGAATATCTCCAAATATCTTTATATTTTGATTCTATTTCATTTAAATGCATCTATATTATTTGTCTCTCACATTTTCCAAACATGTATCATTACTTCAATATTTAAACTTTCTTACAATGTTAATTAAACTTGTTCGAAAGGTATATGGTGGATAAATCCAAAAGGGGATTTTAAATGATAAAATTAAATAATATTGTGAACTACCTTTTTATTAGAAAACCAAACTAGTGTTGGGAACTCCTTATGACTATTTAGACTCATTATGTTATCAATATATATTTGAATTTTGTTTCTCAAATATGAATCAAACATGGCCATTCCCCAATTAGAATGGAACTATCTTACACATGTGACAATGATTCCACAATATATGATAACAAATGAGTTAAGTGGTTAGTGTTTCTTGTTTTTTCAATGTACATAAATATATATATTGTTTGAAATGAATTCAATTCATCAATTATCTTTCATTTATCAGTCATCATTACATTTTTCAAATCAATGAATTCCCTTTTTCTATCTTGATTTTTCAAGAAACATGAAATTTATTCTTCTACCATTCTCACAATTTCTATCATTATTTCCTTTTTAATTTTCCATATTATTTTTAAAAATAAATAATTTTTTATTATCTCAAACAATATGATCTTCCAAAAATAATTTGGGAGACAATAGGATTAGGGAGATATTTTCCCCTTGGATACTAAAATTGTGACTATTTAGAAATCTATCAGGCTATATAAGGAAATGGCATTTAAATGGCCAACAAAGAAGTTTCACACCTTCATTAGTACCATATCACATAGAAAAATATCATTATACTATCAATTGCTTAATAATAAATTAATCTATTTTTTGTCCTTCTACTCTAATTAATTATTATACCAATGAAGCCAGTATGGATTTTGGTGCTTCAATGTTTGGATTCCCAACTTATCCACTGACTTGGTGCTCGCCACATGCCTATAACATAATCCACAAATAACTAAAATTTATACCTTCCAATTAATTTGGAATAGGTTTGAAAATGATTCTCCTTTTTTCATTATGACTGGACATCACATGAGCACTCAAAACACTCCTTGTGATGAGAAGCTCACCTCCTTGTACTAGTTCTCCATTATTATTATTTTCAGAATCCTCCAACTATTCGACTGAAGAATCTCTATTGATATCCATTTCTCCATTCTATTTGATGGTCATTATGTGTCAGTGAGGGAATTCAGTATAAATGGGACCCCTCCCATGAAATTCAAAACATTTAATATCAGAACTCCTTGATTTTTATCCTCAAATGTAGGATTTATTTTTGAAATAATTACCTTGTCCCTATTATAATAAACCACTCTTTTGGGTTCAATATTTTTCAAATTTCATATGATGAATATTTCTATGGAGTGAATGGTTTTGTGTGTTTTTTCATGATTCTACTCCTTTTGATTTTTTATTGAGATAAGATGATTGGTGGATTGTATATTATATATCCACATGATGGTATATCTCCACATGATAAAAAATATCTTGATTTATCACAAGTAATAATCCTTCTATAGTTTCCTATGGATCAACCTCCATGATTTATCATATTATTTAAATTTTCATCGACTTGTTGTAATATTCAATAATCTTACTCCCTTCGGTGATCTGATGATGGTTTTAGGAAGATATTAATGGTTGTGGGAGGGAAAAAATTGTTTATTCATGGAAAAATAATTCCTTCCATACTATTTAGGGTATATCCTCCACATCAAGATATATAAATTTTCATAAGATCCCTATAAATAAAGGCATAATCGAAAAATTCATGGGAACCATGTTTTATATTTTTCTCTATACAATATGCACGGAATCAAAACACTTCTTTGATCTCAATATCCCCCTCTATGTAGCCATATGAATCACATTTTCCATGATATGATGGGACCATAACCATAATACATCCAAGGATTTAATCATAAAGTTTCTCATTTGGCCTCCTCTAGGTTGTTTAAAGACCTCATAATTGATGGGACATCCTAAAAATAATCTTAAAGGATCTCCACATCCTCTACTATGATGGGGGGACACATGGTTCCATAGTGTGTTGTGGGTATCCTTGGATCACTATAGAGAATGGTTGATTCTCCATGTTTTCAATATTTTGATGTAGCACATCCAACATCCTATAAACATTCTTTTATAAATGACACACTAATGATTGAATTTTGAGTCGTGTAGCTTCTTGTGTGGGAGATCTAATTTAATATTCATAATTTCTAGCATGATACACTCTCACAGACCAACACACATGACATACAAACTCAAGTACACAAGGAAATACACAAAAAAGATGTACACACCTACACCCACAAAGAGACACTATCACACACAGAAGATGTACCCACTCCCACACACAAGTATACACACTCACACCAAAGGATACACACTCAATAATGTTTTTTCTTAATCATCTACACTCTTAAAACTCAATTCATATCCCATGAGCTAATGAAATCAATTGTCCGATTTAGTGAGATCGTGTTCCACCAATCCTTCCAAAACATGATTGTTTTGATGGATGTGTTAACACCAAAAATTTGATTGGTAAAGGGTTAAAATGGAAAAGGGTGGGAAAGAGGGTCAAAAAATAGGGGTAGAAGTTATAAAATGGTCGATAGGTGTACTTAAGAATATTTTATTGATTGTTGAAGATAAAAATAATTAATATATGCATGGGACAAGTATGTTATGGATATGATGTAAAATAATGGTGAATGTGTTTTTTGTAATGTGAAATGTTTTTCTAATGTAAAGCACAAAGAGATGAAGATGTAATTGTATCTACTCATTTTTTCAAATTTTTTATCATGTATCTCCAAAAGTATTTTTTCCTACTGTATGATGGAACAAGATGATGAATGAAGAGTATGATATTTTTTATATATATCATAGAAATAATGCGTTCTTGGTTTTGAAAGGAACAATATGTCTAGTTGAGAAAATTAGATTTTTTTAGTTTTTTTAGAATACAAATAAATATTATGAATCAAATTCTGTAACAAATATGGATGAATAATTGGCTCAATGTAAACAATTTAAATATTTCACAACATATGACACGTTTTTATGTTTTCAATGAAATTAATTATTTAATGGGTCAATAATATTTAGGGGTAATGAGGTTAATATATAAATATAATTTTAATGAATGGATAAATGCCTTCTATGTCAAGCAGATCTCTAATACACACTAATGACAGATTCTTTGGGGGCAGTCTCCCTGGCATAGTGAGGTGGATGAAATATATGAGTTGGGGATAGTTAGAGAATGATGGGTTTTATTAGTATAATAAATTATTCATCCAATGCTATAAAAAGGATGACATACTACATAAAAGAACTAAAATGATGGAGGTGACAACCATCCACACAAAAATGCACTTTTGTTGAGGAACAATATTTGGAGAACTATGATTATGGATCAATGATCATATATGTAATCCGAAAATGAAATAATTCATATGAGAATGGGAAATGTCAAAACATTCCTCAAATAATGGAGAGAGAAAACTCAAAAGAAATACAATTTAATAACTAATGAAATACATCCTCCATCGAGGTGGAAATTTATTTATAATGGATGATATAGTAGTCAATGGATTAATACGCTAAATCCATAAAGGCTAAATCTACTTTGTCCAAAAAAATTTAAAGTCAAGAAATGATATTTTGGAGAATCAAGACATTCATATCCACACATATCTAAATAAATTTAACATTGAGTAACCAACCCTACAAATTTTAAATTAGTGTCCAAATATTCCAATCAAGAATCTCTATTGGGGGAAAGCGATGATAAATTCATTTAGAAATGTGGTATGAAACTAATAATCATGTTTGGGATAGAATCAGATAGATTAGAAGGACATTTGCTACATCCATAAAGGCACCTTGGGGTTTGGCCGTTTAATGTAGCGATATTAGCTATTGTTTCCACTAGTAGTCTATTTAATCGTCATTGCATATATGGCCCTAATAACAAAAAAAATAAAAAATCCATCAATAAATAATAATACATTGGTATCATATCATTAGTGTTTTGTGATATTTGGGTTTGAGGGGTGAATGTTTTAATGATATAAGGGTTTAGTATTTTTTTAGGCAGAGAGTTGAATGTTTTTGGAGCTAAGAGTTGAAAGTTTTATAGTGCTGAGGGTTTAATGGTTTGGGTGGATAAGGGTCATGGGTTTTATGGGAATAAGGGATTAGGGTTTTTGGGGATCTAGGGTTTATTATTTTTTGTACTGGATGTTGTGGTGTTTTTGGGGATGAGATTTGAGGGTTTTTTAGTCTGAGGGAATAATGAATTTTTGGAGATGAGGGGTGTGGGTTTCTACAGATGAGGGTTTCAGAATTTTTGAGAAAAGATTTTAGTGCATTGAGGATTTATGGTGTAGGGTTTTTCGGGGTTTATGTTTTAGGGTGATTTGGGGATGAGGGTTTAGGGTTTTTTGGATGATGGTTTTGGTATTAATGGGTCTGACTTTTTATGGTTTTCAAGTGTGGATGGTTTATGGTTTTTGCAGGATGAGTAATTAGGGTTTTTAAGAATATGGGATTTGGAGTTTTTGGGATTGAGGGTTTACAGTTTTTTTGGTGATGTATTTTTTTAGGACGAATGCATTTTGCTTTTTGGTGATGAGGATTAAGGATTTTTTGGGGCTGATGGTATAGTTTTTTTTTTCTGAAAAACGGTTTAGGGTTTGTTGAGGATGAGGTGTTATTGTTTGTTGTGGCTGGTGGATGAGAATTTTATTTGGGAAAAGGGTTTAGTTTATCTTGGGGATGGGGGTTAGGGTGTTTTGGGGCTAAGGGTTGGGTGTTTTTTTGGGGGTGAGGGTAACAGATTTATGGGGATGATGGCTGAAGATTTTTCTGGGTCAGACGGTTAAGGTTTTTTGGGGGATAGAGTTGTAGGGATTTTTTAGGTTTGAGGGTTGATGGTATTTTTTGAGATATTGGTTTATGGTTGTTTTGGGGATTAGTGATGGTGGTGTTTTGGGGCTATGGGTTGAGTAATTTTGGGGGATCAGGTTTGAGGGATTTTTTTGGGATGTGGGATAGTGGTTTTTTTGTTGTTGAAGGTCGGCGGTAAGTGATGAGAACTGTGTTGAATGTGTAGAGTCGGTTTCTTGAGAGGAGGAGTTGGATTTTCAATGATTGATGACCGAGGGGAGATTAAATAAGAAAAAAACTATTTTGGATGAATTTTGGAATCTTTTCCCACAAGGAGAATCCTAGAACAACATCATTGGACACCAAAGTAAAATCCAGTGAGCCAGGCAGTCAAATTCAAATCTGGTGGGATTGTGCTGGAATAAAATGTGTTTCTTTTCATAAAAGTCAGGGATTGACTTTGACTTTTTCACTTTAAGTATAAAAGGTGTGAATATGATTTTTGAATATTGAGTATTATACCATTAAATATTTTTATCACCCGATGGATTCAAATATCTTCCCTATGGAATCATATTTTCATTCATGTTTACATTAATGAATCTACGCAGTATTATTCACTCTATTGTGATGTTGTTTTCATTCCTCCCTTTCTCTTGTGAATTCATTCCATTTAAATTGTCAAGATAGAAAAGTGATCCATGTTCCCAAAGAACCAAATTCCATGCCTCAACCTAAATGTGTTGTTTTCTAGATTAGACATCACACCACTCCTTGTGTGTGTTTGCTATATAGTAGGTCATGTTAATTATTGTGTTGATTGACAACCTCTATCCACTATACATACCTACAGTGCTCCAATTATCCTCGAACTACGTCCTTCATTGGCCTCCATACATCGTAATGATCGATCCACCCTATGCATCTGGCATCAGTTGGTATCAACATTTTATTTGACACGGAGGGAATAAATCTCCCTTTCCTTTTCCCCACATTCATTAAACATATCATATATCCTTATTATCCAACCATTCAAAAAATATATTTCATTGATACTGTATATAATGGGCCTATGTTGTGGAAGATTGAAATATTTTAACATTGATCCAATTATTCATTAATCTCAATTTTTAATTTAATTCTCAATATGTTATTTTTACCCAAAAATTTATCAACAAAATAAAATTATATCAACTCATCATTTTGTAATTTTAAAAAATAACCACTACATGTCTCTAAGAGATTTCAACAAAAATTTCATAATATACATTCATTGTTTTGTTCTTTAAAACACTTTATTCAACACTTTTTGGAGATATTTTTCCACAAAATGATAAAGGTGGATACAATTACTTCTTCTTCGCACCTTACATTATTAGGACTTTCATTTTGCATAAATCACATTATCCATCATATTTACTTCATCATCATATCATATTTCAATCATAATGTTATTAATTATTCATATATAACATAATTAGAAAAAACATTTTATTACACCAATATCTTATTTTCTACCATTTACCCATATTTTATACGCTTTTCCACCTTAAACAATTATGTATCCCATTACCCATCAATCAGGATGTGTTAAACTATCCCCCTACCCAATCATGATTGGGGAAGAAGTAGTGAAATTTGATTTCCCCAAACAAGGTATTAGTATTCGTAAGCGCATGGGAATTATATTTTGGGTTGAGATTTGATTGAAATAAGAAAAAATAACTAATTTTTTTATCCATAGGTACATAAGTATTTATACATTGCATGTATGTGTGAGAATGGTTGGGTGCAGGAGTGCTTATATCTTGTGCATTAGTGTGTACATATTGTTTTCCTTAGTGTGTCCATCTTATGTGTGTGTGTCCTCATGTGAGTGAGTGTCTGCATATAATTGTGTGTGTTCCACCCTGGGTGTGATTATTTTTGTGTCATATATCATGGTAGAAGATAATGGGAAAAGGAATTATCATGCTAGAAATTAATGAATTCAATTAGATCTCCCACACTTGATGCTACATCACCCCAAATTCATGAATTGGTTATCCACTTTGATATGATTCTTGATAGTAAGTTGGAGTTTCTACATGAGAGGATTGAGAACACATAAAATCAATTAAGCCTGTGGATGATCGATGATAACCCATATAATTCTCTGGCAGCATGTCACCCCAAAATCATGGAGGAGTAGATGGAAAAAAATTAGTGTTATTTTAAGGATCTCTTATAAAGGAATAGGTTTTACCAAAATTCTATAGGAAACCAAATGATACAACATATAGATGAAATACATGGCATGATAATGGTGATGGTCCCATCATTTCATGTAAATGATATCCAAAATCATACATGGAGGGGGTTTTTTGGATCAAGAAGTTGTTTTCATGACATGTATATTATGATGAGAAAAAAGAAAAACATTATACCTTTTAATTTTCTAATTATAATTTAAATTAGTGAGGTAAAATACAGAAGGAGGGGGATAGTAATTGGGATTCCCCATTAGCATTTGTGATGGCATGATGTTTTTGATGCATAAGTGGTTTGTTCCATCACACTACCCTAGAGATAACCACAAAAAACATCAGCGCCAGACCCAATGGTGTTAGAGTGTTGATTATTACTACACTGGGATTAAAATTACCTTGATTCAGGAAAACATTGAGGTGGATCTATAGGATATCATCACACTATTCTTATATGATCTCAATTAGAAAATTTCTAATAAAGTGGAGATGTAACACTACATGGAGATACAAGATGTGATATATCATGCAACTAATGCCGAGAAAAATATTAAAAAGAGGAGAAAACATTAAAAAACCCCTTTATCTCCATGGAGAAATTTGTGGAAGGAAATTAGAGAATCATCTTATAAAAAAGAGGTAGTTTGTATCACCCTGAGATTTTATGAGGTAGATTTTTTTTAGTTTCTTTGATTTCTTGGGTTGTACGCTACACCATGATTAGATTGTGATATATTACACTTTGTATTATCCTTCAGTATATGATACACTATTATTGGATTTCGTTACAACCAATTTCATGTTTGTTGTTTTTATAATTCATTTCACGCAAGACTGCGTATAAATGAATAATTGAATATTATTATGGTTGTTATCACATATATATTAGAATTGATGGAATGAATAGTTTTAACTGAATTCTGAAAATGTGGTCTAAATATGTTTATATAATGAATCTTTATTTACCAAATTTTTATGAAATTAATTAAAATCCAATTGAGTATAATGGATGAGTTTTTTTGAAAAAATTATTTAAATTATGAAAAGTGAGTCTATAAAATTATAAATTCACTATTTATGGATTTTATTAATATATATAAATTTAATATATTAAATTTAATGTTTCAAATTCATCTTATATGTTTTATATATATGAATAATGAACAAATTCAAATTTTCGGATAAAAGAAGTATCTTAAAAAAATAACAATTTTATAACCTTTTGATGGAGAACTTTTTTTGAATCTAGTTTTTTAAAATTTTATAAGTTATATATGAGATAAAGAAATTATTCATGGGAATAAGATTTCATAATTTATATTTTCTGAAATTTTGGTATATTTCTAATGATATTCATATTTTAATGAATATTAAAAAATACTACATTTTAATTCAAAACTCTATTTTCATCAAATTTATTTATGTAGCTGGATTATATTTTCAATTTGTATTAAAGTGTATTTAAATTATGGTTTTATAATTTAATCCAATTTTGGTCATTGGATGTAATTTCACATTGAAATGATATATAAACACACATCAATCATTTTATCGGTTTTTATTTTAAAAAATCTAGTTTTCTCGATTTTACAATGGAAAATAATTTTAAATCAATAACTGCAATTTTTTGTTTTCAATTATGAAAAATTAATTTTATACCTGGAATTAGTGTTTCCAAATTATGTTAATAGGTTACATATAATTTTTTTGATATTATGAATAGTAACTATGAAAATTTTTATTTACCACAATAAAAGGTAAACTAGTTATATTAGGGTAAAAAACAATATGATAAAGATAATAAAATTACCCTAACACCTGAAAAAATACTACTATATCATGTAAAGTCAACCAATATCACCTAGGTGATGGAATTTATTCATTTAATGAAATTTTTTCTATGAAACTGGTGTAATTATAATTATAAAAAAAGAGAGTGACAACATGTCACTCTCTTTTCTATTAAAAGTGTAATAATTTTAATGTATATATAAAAATGATAAAACATAGAAAATAAATAGACTACATTAATCTATTGAAATTATATACATTATGTCAATTTATTTTGAATTTATAGAGATTAAATAATTACCATCAATGATGACAAAATAGATGTGTTGAAATTATATTATTAATAGAAATATCAAATAAATAGTTTTAAAAATATAAAAAGATATATAATATTGACTAATTAATGTTCTAAAAGAATTTAATAGGTGAGTATGACATGGTAAGAGTGTATTAAATTTTTTTAGGGGTTTTATTTAATATGGATTTTATTTAAAATCAAATAAATCAATAGAGTCAAAATTGACACTATTGATATTTTATAACAATAACATATTATTAAATTATTTAAATATCACAAAAATATTTAACAATTAAAAAGTGAAACATATAAGGTCTAAAATGTCATAATACATCCAAATATGGAAAATTGAAAACATATGAGTAAATATTTATAACTATTTATTATTTCGAATATTATTACAATGATTAAAATAAAATAGATTGAATAAGGATAAATCAAAATTATTAGATTTAAAATAAAATTAAAACATGTATAAATATTTTGTTCTAAGAGTATTTCCTTCACAAATCATCTTATATTCAAGATAATCCTCTTTGGAGGCATTATAATTTATAAATTAATTTATATTAATTTAATAGTTTTGTAATTTTCAATGGTGCCCCACCCCTCTCTTATAAAAAGGCACCTCTCATTATCTTTTAATCAAAAATGTAAAGCCATTTGGATTAGAAAATCCCTACCCCTTTTCACTCCCAAAATACCTCAATTATTCCTAGAGGCCACACTTTGGGACGAAATACATCCTAGGTATAACTTTTATTAAAATAAAAAATTGATACTCGAAAAAGAGGTAACTGGTTTATCACCTCTTTGAAAATTCATTTCTCCACCTAATTTATCTTCTTATGTTGTTACCATACTAAAGTAATTAATCCAATATCATAAACATTATTATATTTTATTATAATTATTTGAAAACCTTAGGCCTCCTTATATATCCTATGAATAACAATGTCATCATGCGTGCATATGTACGACCTACCATCTCCACGTTGTGGTGTCATTTTTAATTCAACAATACTTAATTTGGATGGGTATAATGATGAGTATAATGAATTAAAATAATTAATATAACATGATAATTATTCTGTATAATTAATATACCATCCCATTATATACCATTTGACCATTAAGAGAGTGATATCATCAGTCATGCGTATGTATGCCCTATAGTCTTCATGATGCGGTGAGATCGATTCTACACATTAACTATTCTTGATTTATTATAAAGACTAAATAATAAATAATAATGAAATATAATAAATTATAATTCAACTGGATTTATGTATATATATATATATCATTTACTTATTTCCATTCAGATCAATAAGGGAACAGAAACCTCATTCATGCATATATATGACTTATTGTCTCCATGAACGGTGTATTCCATTTCGACTATATATCTATTAGATATATTTCTATACTAAATATTTATGATATATAAATCATTTTTTAAATATATTATGTAATTAAATTGTGATCTTTGTTATATTTTCCTGAACAAGAATTCAAAACACGTACGATAAATAAAACGATTATTACCCAAAATGTGGCTTTAACTTGAAATTGATAAATAAAAAGGTAATATAAAGTAATAAGTGAATCATATATGATATTATAAATATTATTATGGTTTTTTATAAGATAATATGTTATTTAAAGCCACTATTCAAGAGTCCCGGACACATATAGAATAAAGCAGACCAAAGGTAAGGGATAATTTTGTTATCTCATTTGAATTCGAGATTGTTTAGACATAAGTATTTTCTGGGGGTATATTTATCATTTATATCCTTGTTTTCTATATTTTTTTCATAAAATGTTTACTATTATTCTATGTAAGTATGATGTAATTTTTACCAATTTTTTACTTTTACTACATGGTTTGGAAGGAATAATTCCTTCATTTACCCTACAAGTTACTTTTTAACTTCTTTGGAACAAGTACGAGTAGAATGTTTTTTTATCTTATACATCATGAACATATATTTAGACTTTTTTAACACCGTATTTCCATGATAATACATTTATTGTATTTCAGGATTATCTTCAATTAAATTCTGTTATTTTATAATTGGACTACATTTTTAGAAAAGAAATCATTTTTGAAGAAGAAATGATATTTTCCTCAAGAATTAAGCTCATGTGTTTTATGAAAATTATTTTTTCAGATATGATAATGATATTTATATAATATTATTCTTATATCCCTATTATTAATATGATCTGTGTGTATTAATGATGGAATGTTATTATATATGTATAATATTATGATGGAATGATGTTTAAAACCCATTTTATTTCACGGGTTATGCTACGATGAGTGATTTATATTTTTGTTGCGCATGTAATAATAATTTCCTTATGAGATGGGTGGGACCTATATCTCCCCCCAGTGCATTGGGTAAATATTTATATCTCATGAGATATACCTGACTGGATATGAATATGAGTCCATTTTTGTAATACATGTTTGAAACAACAAGTAATTGTGTTTCAGTAATACATGGCTGGAATGACATGTAATCCCCATTCAGTAATGCAAACTGTCCACAAGATGGTCTTGGAAACAATGACTTGGATTCTATGGAAATAATAATATGTTCTTATTTATTGGCCACAATTCCATGTTTTATTCCAGTTCTATATTCTCATGTTTAGATATTCAATTATTATTTTTTCTTTATGAACTGCTATGATTTATTTCATGACTCATGATTCTGGTATATTTTGAATGTGGTATGTTTTTTACAAAAGTTATTTATGTTTATTTATCATTCTTACATTTATGTTTTGTAAGATATTTTCCTTGCATAACCTTACAGATAAATTGATCTCACAGCATTTCATGTTTCTTTTCCCCCATGTTTTGATGAGGGGTATTATGTATGATATTAAAAAAATGGGTTCTAGTTCTCATGGATAATTGTGGAGATGATGTAGATATTTTATGATCCAATTGTTTATGTTTTCCATTTTTGAATGTAACTAAAATAATAAATTCTTTGGGTGTATATTTGTGACATTTATTAAGTATTCTACAAATTTAATTTAATGTCTATGTATTTCATACATGGGTCATCACATTTTGTATCTGAGTGATGATTTAGTCAACATTTGGAAACTAGTTTTAAAACCCATTAGGGAGATACCTAGAGATATCTATGAGGATATGTTTGGGGATGTCCTAAATATAATTCAAGTATAGGTACCAATAAGAGGGCTTTTGTGATAGTCATGACTAACCAAGGGTTAAAACTAAGATGTCACATATTTAAATATTATGAGTAATTTTATTAACGTATGTGTTTCTAATATCTGATATGTAGTTATCACACTTTAATTTCTGGTCGTAGTCAGTAAATAGAAATACATAGAACATTGTTAACCATAAAATGATCCATATGTAGAAATTATGGGAATTATGATGATCAATTTCCTATGTGGAAATATCCTGAAGAAAATCATGAAGATAGTACAAGTATTGTTCATTCTATTGATGATAAAGAGGTTGTAAAACGACTTGTGAATGTTATGTGATGATCTTATAGTATTTTATACATTATGCCTCAGAATATTGAGGTTGAGAAACCATAATACATTATTCATATTTAAGGAATGATGAAGATGATTGATCCTAGGTATTGGTTTAAGAAAAAAGTTGATGATAGAGTTGTATATGTTTTGCAATTGAAAGATAATGTTATGTGAATAATTAAATATATTACTATTTTCATTATAAGTTTTTCATTAAGGATTTGAAAGTACATGATGAATCAGTTTAAGGATCTAAAAACTTAATTAAGGGTAAGGTGATATACTTGGATAACACATTTTTATGGGAATTATAACCCTTAATATGTCAGTTATGTAAAGATAATGATATTTGGATAATGATATGTAGGATTTGAATAAATAGATTGGATGACACTAGTTTCATGGGAACTAATTACAGAGTTTTTTAAAAGAGGATTATAATATCATGGATAAATTATACAACTTTTTCGGGACACAAGGAATATATCAAATATGTTTTAGAATAAGAAAACATGCATGTTTTCAATGAGGATATATGGTAATTTAGGATATTACCATTACTATAGAGAATACATCAGACGATATTAATTTTTTTGGAATGAGACCTACCAGATATATCGTATGATATATGGGTAATAAATGAATGTATTCACATTCTTGTTGTATGACCTTTCATGTATTTATTTTTTTGTGCTGTGAGTTTTGAAAGAATTATTTAGGATAAGAATAAAGGATTGAATGGATTATGATGTTCATTAGACAATATTTTTTAAGGGTAAAACATTTTTAAATATTATTTCTGGAATTCTATAATAATATAGTTTGAGACAAGTAAAACCCACACTTCGGGCGATGGCCCGTCATGTCGGACAAGTTTGTGGGAATAAAAAACAAACTGAAGTGTGATAAGCCACTATCACCTATGAATGGCCTACAAGAAGTCCCTAGTTTTTATAAATTTGGTTTTTTTATTTAAGTGTTTGGATAGATGATTTATAAGTCCATTTTTGAAACCATATACAATTAATCTCACCATAGATGGACTTATGTATATTTGATAACATGTTCTAACCTTTTTGTGATAAATACAGATGGAATGAACTATCCTTATATTTATGGACCACATGATCTACTAATTATTTTGGAATGAAAAATAAACTTCATTTCTATGAATGATATATGATGTAGAAATTGTTCAAGTCATAACCAATAGTGAGATAATAACTGAAATCGAGTAAGTATTTATTCTGATGGTCTTTAAATTTTTGGAATGGATCTTGATTACCAAACATTTTATCCTCTTACCTTATTTTCTGATGAATAAAATGGTCCAATAAATCATCAATTATTTATGGATTTCCTATTTTTATCTTTCTCATAACCTTGTGCTCTATCACTCTCCACCAGAATAAGATGGTTATATTTTTTCATCCATATACATGTTTTCACTTTCCCACTATTTTATCTTATGTGGAAATCATGTGATGAGTTACTTTGTGTAACCATTATGTTTAACCATTCCTTTTTAAAATGATGTTTTATTATACCTTTTTATGATATAGGATTCTATAAAAAAATATTCAGGTGGTAAACATTTTATAACCTCGATGAATTTCATGGGTGAATTTCATTTTAATGGGGGAATAATGTATCACCCCGAGATTTTATGAGAAAGATTATGTTTAATTTAATTGATTTCTTATGTTGTACATAACACTTTTATTATAATTAAATATTCAGAACATTTTATTATATTATATATTACATAACACTATTCTCGGACTATGTTGAACACAATTTCAGGTTCATTTGATATAATTCATTTCACCGAAGACTAATTATATGTGAAAAAAATATTATTATGGTAGTTATCACCTAGCCATTAGAACGTATTGAATGAATATTGTTGTCTAAATTATGAAAATTTGGTTTATATGTTTTTAAAAAATGATTCTTTGGTTTCCAAAAAAAGTAGTAAATTAAATAAAAACTAATTGAATATATATTATGTGTTTTTCTGATGAAAAAAATATTTAAATGAAAATATGTGAGTCTATAAATTTATGAAATAATATTATGGATTTTATTAGAGAAAGATATATTTATTATAATCAATTTAATGTTTTAAATTCATCTTATATGTTTTATAGATATGATAAATGAAAAAAATAAATTTTTTTGATAAAGGAAGTATTTTTTTAAAAAAAATATAGTTTTACTACCTCTTGATGAAAAACCCTTTATAAATATAGTTTTTTAAAGTTTTATAAGTTATATATGACATAACAAAATTCTTCTTTGGAATAGGATATTAAAATTTACCTTAGATAAAATGTTTTAATTTTTTTAAGTAATTCATATTTTAATTAATAGTAAAAATACTTTATTTAAATTCAAAACATCCTTTTCTTATAATTTATATATATAGTTGGATTATATTTTTAATTTGTTTTAAAGTGTAATTATAATATGTTTATTCATTTAATCCAATTTTTTTCAATTAAAGTAATTGCAAATTGAAATTAGATATAAACGCAGATCAATCTTTTGGTGGGGTCTACTTGTAAGAAAACATGTTTTCTCATTTTCAAAATGGGAATTAATAAAAAATTAACTACCTCAAATATATTATTTTGAATATTGAAAAATTTATTCCATATATTTAATTAGTGATTTAAAATTATGTTAATATTTTACATTTTTTTAATATTATGAATATTAACTATTGAAATTTTTAGTTATCATAGTTATAGGTAAATTTGGTAAATTAGGGTAACAAACAAAATGATAAAAATTATAAAATTAGCCTAACACCTGCCAAAATCAAATTGGATGAATTAAATCTGACCAATATCACCTAGGGGTTAGAAATTATTCATTTTATAGAATTTTTCCTATGAATGTGATGTAATTATAATTAAAACAAAAGAAGGTGACAACATGTCACACTCTTAACTCTTATAAGTTAAATAATATTAATGTACAAATAAACATGATAAAACATCAAACCTAAATATTATACATAACGTATATTAAGTTATATACATCATGAGAATTTATTTAGAATTTTTACATATTAAATAAATACCATTAATGATGATACATTAGTGGTGTACAAATTATATTATTAATAGAAATATCAAATAAATGGTTTTAATAATATTAATATAAATACAATAATAAATAAATAATATTCTAAAAGAATTATAAAGGTTACTATGTCATTTTAGGAGTGTATTAAATATTTTGGTTCTAATTTATCTTATGTGTGGTTTTTATTTAAAGTACAATTAAGGAATAGTGTCAAAATTGACAATATTGACATTTGATAAAAATAACTTATTATTAAATTATTCAAAAAACACAATAATATTTAAAAATTAAAAAGATAAAATTATAAGGACTAAAATTTAATAATTTATCCAATTATGGATAATTTACAAGACATATGTAAATATTTATAACCATTTATAATTTAGAATATTTTTGCAACAATAAAAATTAAATAGATTACATGATGTTAAATCAAAAGGAAAAGGATTAAAATAAAATCATAGCATTTCTAAATTTTATTGTTTGAGATTATTTAGACCCATAATCTTCATATATTCTAAATAATCCACTTTTGTGGAATTTAAATATAAAAATTAATTTATGAAAATTTTATATTTTTGGAATTTCCAAAGGTGACCCTCCCCTCTCTTACTAAAGGGCGCCTCTCCTTCACTTTTAATCACACCCCTAAATCCATTTTGAACAGATAATCCATTCCCATTTACTCTACTAAATTCCCTAAATTGATCCTATAGGCCACATATTAGTATTAATTCCATCCTTGGGAAATCTTTTGTGCAAATCAAAAAGAGATACTCAAAAAAGAGGTAACTTTTTCACCTCTTTCAAAATTCATTTCATCTTCAAGTTCATATTCTTTTGTTGTTCCATTAATAATTTAATAAATCCATTATATTCTATTTGATTATATTTAATTATAATTATGGGACAAAATTATACATCCATTTAATCATCCTACAAATAACAATATCACTATGTATGCGTACGTACAGTTTACCATTTGTTTGTCGTTGTGAAATTTTTTTTCCATAATACCTATTTTGGATGGGTATAAATAGGAGTATAATGTATTTAAATAATAAATATATCATGATAATTATTCTATAAATTTAATTTACCATCCAATTTCATACCATTTATCCTTTAAGTGAATGATATCATCGCACATGTGTACATACGGCCTACCGTCTCTACATGTAATGAGATTCATTATCCATTTTAACCATTCAAAATGATTATAATGTATATATAATAAATAAGCATGAAATATATGAAATAATAATTCTACTAGATTTATTTATATATATGTATACATATGACTGTTACTTTCTTCCATTCAATTCATTAAGGAAACAGAAACAATGTTCATATGTACACATGACCCACTGTCTCCCTTAACGGTGTATTCAATTTTATTTATCTATCATTTTTATATATTTCTATACTAAATATTTATGATATATAAATTATTTTAACATTATTTAAGTAATTAAATCATGATCTATGTAATAGGATCATGAATAACATGTAGATACACATATGATATATAAAATTATTGTTACCCAAATGTTGCTTTAACGTGGAATTGGTAAATAAATTGGTAATATAAAGTCATATGTGAATCATATGTGACATCCTAAATTTTATTATGGTTTTTGTGAAAGTTAATAATATTTTTAAACCCACTATGTAGGAGTCTCAGACACATATGGAATATATCGGACCTACGGTAAGGGATAATTTTGCAATCTCATTTTAATTCGAGATTGTTTATACAAAAGTATTTACTGGGGGTATGTTTATCATCCCTCTACATGTTTTCTAAAACCTTTTTAATAAAATATTTACTATTATTATATATATTTTTAATGTAATTTTTACCCATTTTTTACATTTACTACATGGTTAAGAAGGATTAATTATTTTATTTACCATATGAGTGTCTATTTGACTTCTCCAACAAAAGTACGAGGATAATTTTTTTAAATTATACTGCCTGAACAGATTTTAACAAATTTATAATGACTTGTTTCCATGAATATTACTATAAAATATTTCATGATTATTTTAAATTAAATTCTTTTATTTTAACATTTAGAGACACATTGAGAAAATAAAATGTTTTTGAAGAAGAAAGGATATTTTCATAAATAATTAAGATCAAGTGTTTTTTCCAAATTATTTTCCATCTAAGACGAATCTATTTAAATATGGTTATGTATCAATACCTATTATTAATATTATTTGACTGTGTTAATGATGGAATGTTATATTATGTGGATTATATTATGATGGAATTATGTTTGTGAAACCCATATTATTTCTTGGGTTATGCTATGAAGAACGATTTCTGTTTTGGTGGAACATGTAAGAATGGATTTATTATGAGATGGGTGGTACCTATACCAACCTCCAATTAATTGGATAATAATTTTTATCTCATGGGATATAAATTATTGGAAAGTAAAGTGAATATGGTTTCATAATATTGGGTTGGAATGGAAAGTAAATCTGGTTTAGTAAAACATGGTTGGAACGACATGTAAACCCGGTTCAGTAATGGACATTATCCACTATGATGGTCTTTGAAACAATTACATAGATACTATTGAAATGATATTATGTTCTTATTTTTTCCCACAGTCCCCTGATTTATTCTAAAGCAATTTTCTCATTATTCATAATTACATTATGATTTCTTCCTTATGAACTACAAAGATTTATTTCATGACTTAAGAATTTGGTATATGTTAAATGATGTATGTTTTGTTTTCAAATGTTATGTTCATGTTTTTACATTTTTATGTCTATGTTTTTTAATATATTTTCCATGGTTACACTTACTAATCCCTTGATCTCATCCCATTTAATGTTTCTTTTCCCCCAGGAATTGAAGATGTGTATTAAGTATGAAGTGTCAAAAATGGGTTCTGGTTATGAAAGATAATGGAGGAACTGATATAGATGTTTTATGAACTAGTTTTTTATGTTTTCTATTTTCAAAATTCACTAAATTGATATGGAATTTGGTCATATCTGTGTGTCATGTATTAAGTATTCCACAAAATTAATTAATTTCCTTGTATGTCAATCGTGTTTAATTATATAGTGAATTAGAAAAAATTACAAGGAAAAGATTCCACCTAAGGAACCTAATTTTTGGAAAACCAAACAAGGAATATGGATACTATTTATTTCAAAATAAATTCATGGGGACACATTACTTGTGAATTTTAGAATTGGGAAACCATGACCATCAACAGGTATAGAGAATTTGAGACCAATGGAGAGATCTCAGAGGGAGAAGATGCAGAATCCCCATAAAATTATAATTTATATTTTACATAAAATGTTGATATTATTGTATATAGGAGTGTTTTGAGCATTAAAGAGACCATTTGAGACAAGGAGTAGTTGAATAACCCTTTCCATACATAGTGAAAGATTAATGGGAAGGTATGTAGGGTTATTTTTGATGAAGGATGATGTAGCAGCATAATGAAAACTGAGTTGGTAGAGAATATTGGACTTACCTCATTATGGAATCAACATTGATATCATAATTAGTTTGTGAATTATTGTATAGATAATATTATCACAAAATATATGAATTAGTAATTCTTATTGGTAAATTCATTGATGAGGTATTGTGTGATGTTGTTCATATGAAGGAATTACATTTGTTATTAGGAAGACCATCCCAATACCATCATTGGGTTACTCATGATGGGTTCTTAAACCATCAGTATTTGGTATAATGAGGGAAACATATAAGCCTCAACCACATTTCTCTCAATAAAATTATGGAAGATCACATTTTTAGAGAATATAAAAAAATGAGTGATGTGGAAAAAAGTGATAAAATTAAAAATCTGAGAATGAGGAAAAAATAGAAAATTATAGATGAAATAAAATGGATTGAAAAGAAAAATCATGGATGAAATTGGATTTTAAGGGATATAAATGATTGATTTTGGAAAAAAAACTATTTATGTTATGGGTGAATAAATTTCTAAAAAAACATTTAGTACTTATGTACAAATATGTGATTTTGTACAAAAATGACTTAATATCCTCAGTGGAACAAGATGTGGACTATTTGGTAAATGGATTTAATAATGTGTTTCCTGAATAGGTTCAACATAGTTTTCCACCCATTATAGGTATTGATCATTAAATTGACCTCATACATGGAGAATCACAAACAAACATTCCTGTATATCAAAACAACCTAGGGGGAAAACCATATTCTATGGAAAGTATGTGAATTGATTGATGTGATATATATCAGATCGATCCTTAGTCACTATGTAGTACTAGTGTATATGGTTCCCATTAAGGTATAAATATGGGGAATGTGCATTGACTACCGAGACAACAATAACATCACGATTAGTTATTCTTATCTTATCTCTATGATAGATTATATGTTAGATGAGTTAAATAGATTTACTATTTTATAAAATATTTATTTAAGAAGCGTATACCATCATATGAGAATAAAATAAGCGGATGAGTGAAAAAATACATCTAAGATAAAACATGGCCTTTATGAATGAAAACTCATATTTTTTAGTCTCACCAATGTACCTAGCTCATTTTTGAGGTTAATGAATCATTTCCTACATGCATATTTTATAAAAAGTTTCATTGTTTTCTTTTATGATATTTTAGTGTATAGTATGACATTTCATGAACATGAATATCACTTATAAAAAATTATAAATGTGTTATGGAAGGAAAACTTATTCAGAATCATAAATATGTGTGAATTTTGACATAATAAATTTTTTTACTTGGATTTTATTTAATTTTTGATGGATTTTTGTTATATATTGTAAGATCAAATCCTTTTATGAGTGGTTGAATCCAACCTCTATTGGATAGGTAATAAGATACATGGAATTTCACGTTTTCAAAGGAGATTTATAAAGGTCTTTAACCCACTATCA
The DNA here is from genome assembly GCA_963277665.1 of Viscum album. NCBI lineage: Eukaryota > Viridiplantae > Streptophyta > Magnoliopsida > Santalales > Viscaceae > Viscum > Viscum album. Next base: position 1,066,264,755 of record OY728121.1, on the reverse strand, counting down.
GTGTCGTTAAAGGAGTTGAAAAATAAAAACGTTCCATTCAATTGCGGTACTACTCACGATATGGCTCTCCATTCTCTAAAATAGTGGCTAACCAACTAATATCTACTTGAACTCCTAGACTATGATAATACATTGGAAATTGAATATGATTCAAGGATAATTGGTATTGGTGGAGTAGACATGCAGGAAGGTAAGACTATTGGTAATGATAGTTTGAAGTTAAATGGACAAACTCTAAACTATGATATAAATGATAATGAGTTGTATTCATATTATATATTACTAGAAACATGGAGGAATTATTTTTTGCCTAAATAATTTGTGATACAATTTTGATGCTAAATCTCTTAAGTGCCTTAGGAGCCGACATAACCAAATTAGGAGAAATTATTGATGGATAAAACTCATCAAATCATTTCAATATTTCATCATGCATAAAAATGATAAAGAAAATATTACCAAATATGAAAATTGATCTAGAAATTCTCCTTTATCATCGATAGATTTCTAAAATCATTGGTTTTAAATTCATTAATGATTTCCATTCTCGTGATATATTTTTTTGATCCTTATGGTAATTTTTTACCTTGATTTAGTTGTAAAATTTTCTATTTACATAATGGATTAATATTCTGGATTGACAATAATTACATTCCCTATTACTCAATCGATATTATTTTACTAATGGGGTCCCATTCTGGTGTGTTAATGAATTATTTTGGTGTTTCGTAAACATTAATCATTCTTAGTGAGCATTTTTATTTTCCTAAGATACATAGAGTTGTCCAAAAATATGTAGGAAAGTCCATCGTCTACAATAAATCAAATATGAAATAGAACCCACATGGATTATATCTTCCTCTCCCAATCCCCAAAACTCGTTTTGTGGACCTATCAATCGAAATTATTTTGGGGATAACAATGACCAATGGGGTGAGGTATTCCTCTTTTGGTGGTGGATCAATTATAAAATGGAAAATTATTTCCACATCACAAATCAAATTATGAACCTAACATTGAAACAATTTACAATAAAGAATTTGTCAACATCTATAGAATTCTATGGAGGATTATGTCAAATCAAGACACAAAATTCTTTTGTTACTTTTGAAAGACCCTATAGAGAAAATTGGATATGATGTTACATTTTTTCGTTACATTTCAACTTCAAATGGATGTGAAAAGAATAGTGGTTATTTAGAAGCTATCATATTCTAATAAAAAATGTCAACAAGATTCTCATTAATTTGGAGGAATGTATGACACATGCATAATTCTCATATAATTGTGACAAGAGTCCCCCTACTGAACATTATAAATTTGAAATTGATTAAAATTTTTATCCACTTCCCCTTATTTATCAAGTTCATTTTCCTTTATAGGAAGAAAGTGATATGGATAAGAATGGTAATGAAGAATTCCTTAGGAAACTCCATGAAATGGAAGGAAAAAATATCGACTGGATTACCCAGAAATATGTTGATTGTGAAAAAAAGGTTTAAAAAGATGTGTTATTTGAACCAAAAGACTTATTCTGGATTCATATGTAGATGGAATGAATTGCGAACATGTATTAATTAAAAGTAATTCCTTGAGGATACTGACCATTCTATGTGCTCAACATTGTTATGTACAATGATTACTAGATATCTTTTCCATGTGAGTATATTTATCTTCCACTTTTAATGTTTATGATATTTATGATTTCTTGGACTAGATGATGAAGATTTTATGATGACTCCATTTCAAGATGGGTGGGATGATTATAAACATTTTGAAGGAACTGAGTATATTTCCTTGCTGGGAGAGTGGGATTTGTATGGCCCGAGGACACAAGAGATATTATCGAGGTTGAATTCTACAATCGTCACCCATCTCACTTCATTAAATGAGCAATATATCCAACCATTCTTTTGTGGATGAAATGGGCCTATTATCTCACATATTCAATCCCAAAAATGGTTTTTAAATCCTAGAACGTGTGATTGAAATAAAATTTGAAGCCTTTCCCACATATAGGAATCAATTATTCAATATTTTCACACTAATGTGAAATTTTGTGGGCAAGGTAATAAAATAAAATCTTATATGTTGTCGGTGAAAAAAATATCCTAATTTCTATAAAATTCATTGGTAGAATTTCTGTTTTTAAATTTTTGTGTAAAATTATCGAATATGAGTTATGATTTTATGGTATTAGACCCTTTACCTATTGTTTCACCCCTTTTTTATTAATATAATCCCCATTAAAATGTATTATTATTTATGTTTTAATTAGTTAAACTCTATTAATATATTCCTTGAATTGGGAGGATTGATATTTTATTCCATTTATTGTTTGAATAATTTTCTTATTAGTATAGAATATAGATTGGTGATCCATGTTTAGAAATCCAGAAATTTTGTGCCACAACCCAAGTGCATTGTTGTGTGGATTAGCCAGAAAATTCCTCCATGATTGTGTTTTCTAAGTTGTAGCACATACTCTTTGTTGTGTTTGTTGACTACATTCATAAACTATACATACCATCATCTACCACAAATCCCTAAACAAATTTTTTAATATTAATCCCTACACCACGATGATCAGGCCACCATGTGCATGTCACATTACAATTAGAAGCTGAGGGTTTGGTGTTTTGGGGATAAGGGTTGATGGTTTTTGGGGAGAGGGTCAATGGTATTTATTATTGAAGGTTTAGGGTTTTATGGGGATTATGGTTTAGGGTTTATTGTGTATGTTGTATTAATGCTTTATGGGGACATGGGTTATTGTTTTTCTAGGACTGAGGGTTCATAGCTTTTCGTTAATGAGGGTTCCTAGATTTTTGGAGATTTTCTGTTTTTTGTCTCCCAAAAAAAACCTAAACCCACAACCCCAAAAATTCCAAAACCCTATGCCCCAATTAACCCTAACCCCTCAACCTGATTAAACCCCAATCATTCATCCCTAGATAGAACTAAAGCCTTATCTATAAAAAAACTCAACTACAATACCAAATAAATACTCAACCCAAAGCGCTAAAAAATCATTAACCATCAATCACAAAATATCAAAATCCTAAGGTCCAAAAAACACTCAACACTCATCCCTAAAAACAATGAACCCCTATCCCAAATAATCACTCACCCCTAACCCCCACAAAACCCTCAAACCTGAGAATAGAAAACCCAATACTCCCATCCCCCAAAATCAAAAAACCATTATACACAAAAAACCCTAAACTCTCTTCTCATTAAAAAAACCTAGAACCCGAAAATATAAATCCATCTATATAAAAATGACATTTACCCTTATCCCAAATAAAACTAAACCCCATCCTCTAATCCCGTAAACCATAAACCTAATAAAAACCTGAACCCTTAGATCACAAAAAAACCTATACCATCAGCACCATAATACCCTAAATCCCCGACCTCAAAAAACATAAACCCCAATCCCAAAAATTCATAATCCCTAGGGCCAAAAATCCCTCAACCCGCATACCAAAATATACTCAAACCCTCTCCACCAAATACCCATTGACTCTAATCCAGAAAAACCACAAAAACTTATCCCCAATAAACACCAAACACTCATCCCCAAAAATACTTGTACCCATAGGCCTAGGAAACCTTATTCACTCATCCCTAGAAAGTCTTAAACCATCACCCCCAAAAAACAATAAATTTGTAGTCCCCGAAAACCCTTAACCTTCTTTCTAGAAAACACTCAACCTACTACCATAGCCCTAGAAATCCATATACCCACTAACCTAGACCTATAAAACACTAAACACTCACCCTTAGAAAACCCTAAACACTCATGCACAAAAACATAACACCCTCTTCCCCGAAAATTTTAAATCCTCTTCACAAAAATATACAAAACCCACCACACATGAATACCCATAACCATAATCCCCAAAAAAACCCTAAAACATCAGACATATAAAAACCAATATACTAATTTCTATAAATTAATAAGCCTTTTTCAATGGTAAACCACAAACCATATTCCCTAGAAAACCCTAAAATCCCAGACATAGAAAAAACCTAAACACTTATCCCTACAAAAATTTAGACACTCAATCATAGAAAACCAAAAACACTCAGCCCATAAATAATTAAACACTCTTACTTATAATATCTAAATACTTAGTCCTAAGAGACCCTATAGCCTCGTCACCAAAAAACACTAAACCCTCTTCCCCAAAAATCTCAAAACCATTAGCCCAAAATTTTCCTAGACCCTCTGTGCCAACATTCATAAATTGTCAGCATAAAATCTCATAATTCATCATTCCAAACAAAACACTAATACAATATCCCCAAAATCTTTTAAACACTAATTCTAAAAAAATCTAAACCCTATATCCCAAAAAAACCCAAAATCCACATACCAAAAAAACCATAAAACGTCTTTCACAAAAAAACTGATTCCATCACCCAAAAAACCCTAGATCATCATCCACAATACTAATTACATTCTACCCCAAAAAACTAAATTGATCATTTTTAAAAACACCTCAACCCCCATTCCAATAAAACATAAACCACTATAGATAAAAAATTATAAAACCTTATCTAAAAATATATATAAACCCTTAACCGCAAAAAAATCACAGTACAAGATAACCATAATCCATTAGGCCCAAAAAAACATGAAGACTCTCTCACCAAAAAACCCTAATCCATTATTAAAATAAATCTATAACCCTCATCCAAAAAAACCATAATCCTTCATTTATAACAAAATCTAAACCCTCATATGAAATTCATAACCATCATCCCGAAAACTACTAAACCGTCACACTAAAAAATCCTTAGACCCTCATCCCTATAAATCATAAACCCACAGCAAGAGAAAACCCTAAATCCTCATCCCTAGAGAACAATGTACCCTAAGACCCAAAAAATCGAATCTTTCTTCCCTAGAAACCCCAAAACCCTTATCCCTATACAAACCTAAACTCTCATCCCCAACATACTCGATATACTCATCCCCATCACCAGAAATCACAAAATCTACATCCCTAGAATACCCTAAACCATTGGTAGTAGAAAAAACATAGAACAATTTCCCCAAAAATAGTAAACTGTTTGTCATAGAAAATATTAAACCATGAGCCTCAGAACACCATAATCTGACAAACCATGTAAATCATAAACTGTTGGCCCTAAGAAATCCAAATACCTAATCCCCTGAAATCCATTAACCATCTTCAAAAGAAAACCCAATGACCTTGTCCCCAAATAACCATAAACCCCACAACACCAAAATCCCTAAACCTTCATCCATAGAAAACCATAAACCCTCAAATCTAGAAAACCCTAAACTATCATCACATGAAAAAAGTAAGCAATCATCCCTATAAAACACTAAACCTAACCCCCAAAAACAATAAAACATCATCCCCAAAAACCCAATACCCTCATTCTCAAAAATTACAAAACCCTCATCCTCAAATACCCTATGGAATAGTCACCCTAAAACAATAAATCATCATTTATATAAAACCTTAAATAATCACACCAATAACCTAAAACCCCTCTCCAAAAACCACAATACCAACACTACTAAAAAAGAAAAATCCCCTACCAGGAAATTTGTAATCTCCCATCCCCAAAACAACCAAATATCACCCAATAAACCATAAACTCTCCACACCAAAAACCATAAACACTGAGGAAATATAAGTCGAAACCCTCATCCCAAAAACCCAAAACTAAACGAAATAAATACTAATACCATCGATTACAGAAACCTGAAACAATTCTAATGGAACGAATGCCTTATTAATATTCTTTATTTTTTGATAATCCAACATTTAATGGTTCAAGGGGAACCCTTACAAAACACGTTGTCCCATGACTTGTGGACCATACATGACCCCGAAGACCCAAAGACCCAAGTCCCAATACATAAACATAAAGGCCCAATACCTGACACACATGAAACAACACTTCCATATAATCTTCATCTGGAAGGTTCCTAGCTCCCAACCTCGCATGGCTGATAAGAAAGCATTAACTCATGCAGAGTTGCACAATGCATGTTCCCCAATGGAAATTTTTGTACCATCTCATTCTTCAACTAAAGTTATCACTTTTATAATGGTTGAATTTTATTCTTTAAATCATATTCTAGGTCTACTCTTTTGTGATCTACCTAGTTTTCTTCTTGTTCTTATCTATGGCACGAATTCACATGGTCTTCAAGGCCATTGGTGGCCTAAAGGCCCATACAAATCGAAGGGTTTATGGTTCAAAGGCATTTTGTGGCCTAAAGGCCCTCATATATATAGTCCCAAACTGGTTTCTTGGAGGCCCAAATCGGATGAATACTATTGGATAGTATAGTTCTAAATAGCACCTTCTATAGTACCTTCTACTGTACTCGTACTGCATCCCAAGAATTCACCACCACCTGGATTTGATCTTGGGACATTTTAATGCAACGTAGAATCCTCTAACAGTCGGGTACAAGCTTTTAGAAAGAAACGGAAAACACTTATCCTTAAAAACCCCCCAAACCCTCATACCGTAAGAACAATTAACCCACTTCCCCCAAAAAATAGATGCCCTAATCCACAATAAATTTCAATACCTCATCAAAAAAACCCCATAATTCATTTCAAAAAAAAACCTAAAACCCATAATCCACAAAAAACCAAACAACATGTACCATAAATAACACTAAACCATCACCACAGGAAAATCATAAAACTACATCCCAAGTAAACACTAAAACTCTTCCTGAGATAATCATAATCCCTTTATCCCAGATAACACTAAACCACAAGCCCTAGAAAACCCAAAACCTGTTGTCCTAAAAAATCCAAACCCCTTATCCCTAGAATTACATAAACCTACCTCCACCTAATAATTTAAACCCTCTTACCAAGAAAAGTAAAACCTGAAACCACAAATATCCATAATCCCCAATCCCCATATGATCCTAAACCATCATCCATAGAAAACGCTAAACAATCAAACCATGTAAACTAGAATACCAAAACATAAAAAACATATAAACCATAAGCCCCAAAAAAGACTCACTCAAAAAAAGTAATAAAAACCAAATCCCCCAAAACCCAAAAACCCCATCCATACAAAACCCTATACCCTCAATAACATTCTGGTTCCATGTTTCTCCCAAAGGTTCCATTACCTGGTTTGTTACAAGGACTCAAGCGCATTTCCCCGAATGCCAGAGGATGCTGACTAGCAGCGAGGGCCTTAGGTGTCATAGTGGGGAAACTATGCCTTCATTGTAGAGTAACACAACTTAATAACAATCACATAACAATAGAAGAAAGTGTAATACCATATAATAATTAAACAACGGATGACTAAAAGTAAATAAAAAACTACATCATATATATAAATACTGAAGTATGTCACACATATCTAGGAAAGTAGCCAAATAGGTCATAATGATGGAATATAGTAATAAAACAAAGTATAAATGAAAACAAGTACGAAACTCCAATAACATCGCAAGCATCATCTTGGTCCCATGCTCTCCATCTCAATAGAAGTCAAGTACCTGATGTAGAAGGGCGCTTTTCATTTTATATACCTGAAACAATGTAATCTGTTTTGGCCCAAAATGATGAACTAAACAGGGTTTGAGATGAATCCTCGTAGGAAACCACCAAAAGATCTATGCTTAACTGTCAGTGAATATATATAGCAGGAAGATATGAAATATTTTTTAATAAGCAAAGAAGTTCTGAAAAGTAAACAATCCTATAGTTTTAACTAAAATCATTTACATTTATTAATAATCCAACCAAAAAATTACAAGTTACCCACTGGGAATGTTCTCACAACCTAACACCTCTAGTTTAACCAATAATTCAAAAGAAACATTCTGGGGATGTTCACATAGCTGAACCCCTCTTTTTAAAGATATACAATAAAGATATAACGACCCTCTAGGAATGCTCACACAGTCTAACCTTTTTGTCCTCATGAAAATAAAGACTCTCTAAGGAAGAACTCACTGTCAATTCCTCCTATAATTTTTTAAAGAAAAACTATAGACTCCCTGAGGAATCATTCTACATCAATTCCCCCTGTGGTCTCATAACAATAACAATAGACAATTTAAGGGAGAAATCAACGTAAATCCCCTCTATGGTCTCATAATTTTAAAAGTATAACAGAAACTCTAGGGGAGCCCCCAACGTCAATTCCCCCAATGGTCTAACTACACCAGGATCCCACAACTATGTGTAATACAATCGTGCGCAAAAAATATCCAGCAACCAACGTAAATCTAAAAATACTACTCGGCTAAAAAACTACAATGCATATCATAAGCATGCCATATAATAATCAACTCCATCCTAACATCATTAGGCATAGAACGAAATACATCCTAACATGAAATTCTAGACCCATTGACCAATATCAAACAAACTTGGGAAAACACATCCATAGCAATGTAAATAAAAACTATTCATAATAAAAAACCCTTACTCAAACAAAAAAATCATAGCAGGAATTCATAGGGTTAATTTCCCAAAACACGCAATACCCTAAACTAGGGTATTGGGATCATTTTGAAAATGTAACTCAATGAAACCTAAAGAAAAGTACAATCCACTTACCTTTACATTTGGCGATCGAAATAGTTGAAACTCATCATTTCAATCGACCTAGAATTTGGTACATCTACAAAAACATCAAAATAAATCATCCAAGGATATCTCACGCATGAGTAGAAATCAATAAGATAGGATTTATAAGAATAAATAACTCACTGATGCGATTCCAACAAAATCAATGGAGTTTGATTCGGAGCACAGAAAACTATTTGGAGGTTCAGAGAAGAACTGTTGCTCCCGGATGCTCCTGTAAGAGAAGAAGGCAGAAGAAGAGGTTTCTCTAAATGAGATTAGGTCCCAATACAATATATCAAAAAATTGAAGTTTTCTTTAATGTTACATGGTGTGTATATGCCTCTACTGAGCCATGTTTTATGCAGTCTCCAGGTCACAGCACACGGCCATGTACTCGACCATTACCCATCCAGTACGCGGCTACCCGCATCAACTAGATACACAATGTGTACTCCCAAGTTCATAGAATGTATATTCCTTTACCAGGCCCTATATTAGGTGGTCTCTAGGTCACCCCACATGGAAATGTGCTTGACCGTTACATGGACAATACACGACTACCCCTAGTAACCGGATACACTACGTATACTACTGAGTACATGGTGTGTACTCCTGAAATTCGAAAAACTCCAGTTCTCTCAAAATCACCAAAAATCAAGATCCATAATTGAAATGAAGATATGGGTTCTTACAAACATCCCCCCATAAATAAATTTGAAAAAAAAATTCCCTAATAAGGTAGACATGAAAACAGATTCCTCAAACAGCTTTGACCAATGTGATCTCACATCGGCCTCCCTCTCTTAAGATTAATTATGTACATGACCGTGCATCCATAACTCCGGTACCATAGGAACATAATGAACATGATGACCCATCATGCTGCGACCAAAATTCCAGATAGGATCCTTCTCGAATGATGCATCCACCTCTAACTCAACCTCCTCGAGTTAAATAACATGAGACAATTATGAGAAGTATCATCGTCGCTGAGAAATGTGGAAGAAATTGTGCATACCCTGGTGCCTCCAAGGTAACTTCAACTGATAGGAAACAAGACCGACACTCTCCAAAACCTCAAGTGGCCCAACAAATCTTGTTGAATGAATACCCTATCTTTTAATCCTCATGTGTCCCAACATCGATGTGACATGTAGGAAAACCTGATCCCCGACCACGAACACCAGATGTCATCTCCGTCGACCAGCATAAATCTTCTCTCGTGACTGTGTAGTATCCATCCTCTTCCGAATCAATTACACCTACAGTGAGGTCTCCAAGACAAGACAGGGTCCCAGCATAGCTGCCTCTCCTACCTTCAGCCAACATAGGGTTGATCGACATGGCCTACCAAAAAAATCCTCATAAGGTGCCATCTGAATAGTATCTTGAAAACTATTATAGGAAGGAAACTCCACCAGTGGTATGTGCTTCACCCACGAATCTCCAACATCTAGGATGCATGCCAGAAGAATATCCTCCAGAACCTTAATAGTGCACTCAGACTAGCCATCTATCTAGGGATGGAACATTGTACTCACAAGTACATGTGTACCCAAATCCATCTATAGTCCCTTCCAGACCCGAGATGTAAAATGAGCATCCCTGTTTTAAATTATGGAGTGTGGAACCCCATGTAAAAATATAATCTATCAGATGTACATCCTTCCCAGCTCATCAGCACTGAAGGTCTCCTTGATACGTTTGAAGTGTGAAACCATCCTAAGTCTGTCAATGAATACCCAAACTACATCATTCCCACATGGTGACCTCAATAAACCCATCACAATGGCTATCGTGGCATCATTCCACTTCCACTCAGGAATGGGTAACTACTACAAAAGCCATGCTGGTTGCTAATTCTATGCCTTCCACTTCTAATAGGTGGATAACCACATCACAAAACCAGAAACATCACACTTCATACCTGGCCACATATACTAACGGTGTAGATATTGATTCATCTTGGTGACGCCAGGATGAACTTCCAAACTGATGAATCCAAATCCCACATCAACTCCTCACGTATGTCTGCTGACACCCATATGCGTAAATTAAACACAAGATCTCATCATCACTTCTGCTCCATCCATGAAATATGCGCCTCTCCTAACACACTCTCATGTGGGGATAGGATTTTAGAATCTGATAGTTCCTCATTCACACTCGATCATGTATAGTATAGGTAATAACTACATAAGAATGAAACATCTACCCCTATCTTTCATGAACCTTGAAATTAATCTCAGAGAACACAACCATATGACACCACTCACTTATGGCCTTATGAATTACATGTATCTATTTCCACCTGCTCAACACATCAACCACTATGTTGCCTTTCCTAGCCGTTTAGGCATGCTCAAAATCAAAGGATTGAAGGAACTCAACCCACCTTCACAGTCTCAACTTCAGATCACATTGAGTAACGATATACATTTGAAATTTTTGGTCAATGTAGACTAAAATATTCTCTCCCAGAAGGTAATGTCTCCAACTGTGCACAACATGCACAAATGCATCCATCTCAAGATTGTGTGTCAGGTAATTCATCTCATGTGGCCTCAACTTCTGAGACCCATATGCAACGACACTGTCTCCCGACATATGCACTGCTCCCAGCCCAATACATAATGCTTCGTTGTAAACTGTATAACTCATGCCCGACTCTGAAAAAATCTAGATCAGTGTAGAAGTCATCCTCCCTTTTAGCTCTTGAAAGGATGAATTGCAGGAATCTGCCCATAGTTACTTCACACCCTTCTTAGTCAGGCCCGTCACTGGAACTTCAAAGTGTGAAAACTCTTGTATAAATAAATTGTAGTAACCATCCTTCCCTAGGAAGCTTCTTACCTCAATGGAGTTCTTCGGATGCTCCCGAGAAACTACTACCATCACTTTCTATGGGTCTACTAATACTCCTGTCTCTAAGATAACATGACAGAAAGAATTAAATCTGGTTCATCCAAAAGTGGAATTTTGAGATCTTATCATATAACTGATGCTCTCTCAGTGTACTTAAAACAATCCCAATATGGGTTGCATGGTCATGTTGACTGTGAGTGTAAACAAAGATATTTTCCAAAAAGGCACCCACAAAAGTATCCAAGGATGGATGGAACACTCAGTTCATCAGTGCCATAAAAACCGCAGGAGCATTCATGAAACCGAACAACATAACCACATAAACATATAGATTATAAATGCTTGAAAAGGCTATAAGATGTATATCTGATGGTCCGATGCATAGATTATGGTAATATAATATGAAGTCAATCTTCCTGAACACCCAGGGTCTTTGAAGCTGATCAAAGAGATCATCAATCCTTGGCAGGGGATATTGGTTCTTGAATGCCAACTAGTTCAACTTCCAGAAATCCACACAATGTATAAGGGTATCATCTGCCTTCTTCGTAAACAGGAAAGGAAAACCTAAGGAGATGTTTTGGGTTGGATGAAATCCTTTTCCTGTAACTCCTCTAACTGGTTCTTGAGCTCTTTTTACTCTTTTTTAGCAATCCTATAAAGAGGTATGGACACTGGTGCCATTCCAGGCACAAGGTCGATCGAAAATTCTACCTCTCTCTCTAGAGGCAACCCTGAAATGTTCTCTAGAAAGACATTGCTAAAATGGTCCACCGCCGGAGTAAATTCTAGCTGTGAATTACCCATTTCATCTATATACAAACTACCAATATATGATTTAACTCCTTCCTTCCAATGATGCTTGGGTCTCACACTACTCACCTTGACGTCACATTATCCCTAAAAACCCACACTCTAGTGACATTAAACTCACCCAACGATGATAGAAATCAAAAATGGCCTGGAAGGAGACTAACCAGTCCTTTCTGAGAATTACTTCATATCCCATCCTCTATAAGACATTGTGTTCCCATAAGAAGTGACACCCACAAAACTCAATAGGGCACTCCTTGAACTGACATACAGTAGCCATTATAGTCCCCAATGGAGTTTCTGGCATCACTATATTATAAAAAGTAATGTTACAGAGCCCAAGTCTCTGCACAATAGATCCATATATGAAACTATGGGAAGATCCTGTATTTAAAAGTCTATAAGAGAAAAAGGAGGCAACAAAAATCATACCTCTAACTGTAGAGGGTCTTAGATCATGATCATGTTGGTTCTTCTCCAATAAAAAGATTTTTCTGGTTCTATAGCCCTATGACCTACCCTGAATTCCCTTATCTGGTCTACCCTACTATCACTGAAAGCCTTCCAACTGGCTACCATAGCCATGACCACCACCTTGGCCTAAGTTATAGGACGAACTCCATTTCCTAGACTAATGAGAAACTGGTGGACTTTCTCCTCAATATAGAGTCATAGAAGAACCCCTTTCAATAGCTGTTGGTGATAAAAACTGACCAAAACGCTAAAGAAGACCCATCATACAGTATGATCGGCACTCAACTGGGTCTCTCCAAAAATGTGGCCTCATATTGACTCCCTTCCCGCACTAGTAGCACACCACCTAGATACCTAAAATAGTATCAGGCCTACTCGGATCTCTATGTGTAGACTCCATGTTGACCTTCCTACTATCAGCCAGAGAAGTACCATATCTGGATGCCAAACCACCCTATCTCACACCTCCATAAACCCTCAGGTTAAGCTTCGTGATCAGCTCCTATTTGACTATTGAAGACATGGTAGTCAACATAAAGATGTTAACCTGTGATCGAATGTTATACCTCATACCATCATCAATAATCCTTGCTGGGAATACCTCATCACCCCCAAGAATGGGTTTTATGAACATTTGCTCAATAATTTAAGAAGAATACTTCTTCATAGAGAGAGTACCCTACTCAAAACTCATGAACATTGATTCTTGATCGGCCCTCAAAGTCTTCGGGTAGAAGTAATCATATAAAGTACTCTGGAAATCATCCCAAGCCATAACCTGCTTGCATCCCAGTGCTGATATCACATCCCATCATTTCTTGTAAGAATACTAAAGCATGTAAGTAGCGTGCCTCATCCTCCTCTATTGAGGCATCTCGTGATTCTCGATGATAGATAACATGGCTTCTAACCATGACTCTGTAGCCTGAGGTCCTCCATCCCCTAAGCATGTGCGAGAATTCTCCTAATGAAAAACCCATGTCAACTATACCATAGATGGTGTAGGATGTGGTACTCTTTGTAAGGTCTTCATAATCATCGTGAAGCCTTCTCAGAACTGTGAATCATCACTTGTGACCAGAATGACAGTTGGTTCCAAGACATGCACGATGGGAGGGTCTACTGGTAGCCCCTTATCTACCATGTCTAGTGTCAGATCATTGACCTATATATAGCATACGACCGGATGATGTCTCAGTGGCATGACTATGAAATTTAAAGCACACAACATATATACATTATAACAATATTGAATTTAGATGTGCAAGAAAGGAATAATAGAAAGAAAATAGTCATGTTTTTTAAAATATCGTTACATGGTGTGTATGACTCATACATAGTGTGTTACCTTAAGACTATCCATGGGCGTGCAATTCTTCCATCCTTGTTCGTGTAACACTCCATACACATGTTGTGTTCATCCTTTGATAGGGTGTGTACATGAAGCATTTTCCGCTACCCAAGCTCTTATACACAACTAAGCCACATGTATCTTTAGAACAAAACTACACGGTGTTTTTATGCTAGACACAACATGTTTTAGAAAGAATTTACCGACCTGTGTTGTTAGTCATGTGGCAGGTTACATGGTCGACTCCACATAGCATGTTCAAGATGGATATTGTGTGTACTACCTGAGTTTTACCCATCGATGTCACTAGTGATAAGGCCAGATATATGGTATCCACAACACGACATGTATTTCTGGTACACAGCGTGTTCCACCAAGTATTTCCCAACCCCGTGTCTCTACCCACATAGTCATTCACACTGTTAAGGACTACATGGTGTGTACATATGGTACATGGTGAGTACTTAATAAAAATAGTTCCTTCCAAAAATGAAGGGTACATGGAGAGTATTAATCACTACACACCATGATTTCTGGGATATTCTAGATAATATGTCATAGAAACTACTCTGGAACCCCATAAAACACTAAAATAAACATTAAAGTTCCAAATTCCAATATGTGGGGGCCCATACTCCCTGAGAATCAAGGATTGGGATCTTATTCATGTAATATCACAAAGTATAACAGTTAAAGTTCAATATGACCCCCTATGTTTCGATCCATGAGGGCCCCTAACACCTCAGGGACATTAGTTTGTCTTCCTTCCAAATGAAACATTACTCAATCCAATACCCTATCAAATAGTAGATATTCTATTAATAAATTTATCGAAACAACATGCATATGTAGAATAATATCAATCACAACAATATGAAATCATGAATACACCCTAAATGGAATGAAAAGATTGCATGAAATGTGATCTCTAGCAAGTGACTATTTGATGCATGAGATGGCATACCCTCATCTCATCGGGTGGAAAATGAAATCGAAATTCAATAATATCATTGATAATACCACAAAACTTTTGAATCACCAAATGTTTAAATCAAATCAACTATAATAGTTGAAAAACCAGAAAAATTGAAATATTTGAGGTATATTGGATTTTCCCTATATGTGGGTTAGCTACTCTCAGGAAAAACTTATCACCAACTACCTATTTTTTTATATCCTTGTATATAGGATCCAAAAAGAATGTCATGAAAACAAGAATGCCTCAGATACCACTTTTTAATATCCAGGTTTCGAGTGGCGCCCGATGGGGGCCCCGAACCAGTAACTCACATGGCCTAAACCTTATTTCACCAAATGCCAGAGGCAGCCGACTAGAAATGAGGGACTTGGGTGCGGTTGTTGGAAAACTATGCCCTCATTGTAAGAGTAAAATAGCAAAATAGAAATCAAATAACAATAGAGAAATATGTAATACAATAAAATAAATAAACATCATATGTTTTAATGTAAATTATCAACTAAAACATATATATGAATAATGATTCACGTCACAGGTATCTAGGAAAGCAACTAAAAAGGTCATAATGATGGAATACAGTAATAAACCAAATTATAAAGTAAAACAAGTAAACAAATCCAATAGCATCAAAACCATCAGCTTGGTCCCATGCTCCACTGCAGCACATCAGTAATGTACCTGTAGTAGAAGGGCGCATTTCCTTGTCTATACCTGTAACAATCTATTCTGTTTGGTCCAAAAATCAAGACCCAAAAATGGTTTGAGGTGAATCCCAGTAGGAAACTACAAAAATATTTGTCCCTACCTGTCAGTGAATATATATAGTAGGAAAATATGAAAAATTAAGTAATAAACAATTATGTTCTCAAAATTAAACAAGCTTACAGTTTATACTATATTAATTTACATATATTAATTATCCAACCAAACAATTATATGTAACCCTCTAAGAATGTTCTGATAGCCTAACCTCTCTGGTTCATCCAATCATTCAGAAGCAACCCTCTAGGAAAGTTCCCACAGCCCAACCAGTCTGGTTCAACATATACAGTAAAGATATATAGACCCTCTAGGTATGCTCACACAGTCTAACCCCATTGGTATCATGGAAAATAGACTCTCTGAGGAAGTAGTAACTGTAAATTCCTCCTATAGTGTTTTAAAGATAAACATCAGACTCTCCAAGGAAGCACTCAAACTGAATTCCCCCTCTGGTCTCAAAACAACAACTATAGACACACCGAGGGAGTAGTCAATGTCAATCCCCCCAATGGTATCGCAACATAAAAAGTATAACAAAAACTCTAGGAATGCCCTCAATGTCAATTCCCCCTATGGTCTAAAGACAACATGTTCCCACAACCCTATGTAATACAATCATGCACAAATGAGATCTAGCATTCAATGTAAATCTCCAAACACTACATCGATAAAAAACTACAATTCAATTATAAATCATGTCATATAATAATCAACTCCATCCTAACATCATTTTCCATGGAAATAAAAATTATCTAACATGCAATTCCCGACCTAATAGGAAATATAAAAAAGAAATTGGAAAACACATCCATAGCATGGTAAATAAACCATGTTCTCAATCAAGAACCCTTACTCAAGAAAACAGGGCATAATAGGCATTCACAAAGATAAATTACAAAAAAAAGTAATACCAAAACTAGGGTATTGGGAACTTTTAGACAAATAACTCAAAGACATCGATGGAATGGAACAATCCACCTACCTCAACATTGTACGATTGATATAGTTGAACATCAGCATTTAAATCAACCTGAAAGTGGTAGATCTACAAAAATATAAAAAATGATCAACCATGGATTTCTCACACAAGAGGAAATTTCAATAGGATATGATCTAGAATAATGATGAACTCACTGATGAAATTCCAACGCTATCGATG
The DNA here is from genome assembly GCA_963277665.1 of Viscum album. Lineage (NCBI taxonomy): Eukaryota > Viridiplantae > Streptophyta > Magnoliopsida > Santalales > Viscaceae > Viscum > Viscum album. Next base: position 1,066,247,740 of record OY728121.1, on the reverse strand, counting down.
GTGTTCGATTCCGAGCACGGACGGTGGTCTGGAGGCTCAAAGAATAACTGTCATTCATGGTTGCTCATGGATGAGATAAAGACATGAGAAGTGGTTTCTATAAATGAGATGCTATCCCGGTCCAATATATCAAATAAAAATAAAAATACACAGTGTGTTCTTTAATGTTACATGATTTGTATATTCCTTTACATGCCCCCACATATGGTGGTACCCAAGTCATCCCACAAGGCCATGTATTCCACTGTTACATGGCCAGTACATGACTCCCCACAACAACTGGATAGATGGTGTCTACTTTTATGTACACTACATTCATATGCTTTTACCAGGCACCTCTTTAGGTTGTATCCATGTCACCCCACAAAGCCATGTACTCGATCGTTACACGGCCAGTACACGACTATCCATGGCAACAGGATACACAACCTGTAATTCTATGTACATGGTGTGTACTCCTAAAATCATAAAACTCCACTTTTTCTCAAAAAACACCATAAATCAAGATCTATACATGAAATGATGATAAGGGTTCTTACACCCTCCACCCCAAAAAAACCATTAATGTTTATCCATAAAAAACCCTAAACCCATAGCCCTACAAAACCCCAAACCCTCATCCCCAAGATACCAAAAACGCGAATCTCAAGACACCCTAATCCCTTATCCCTAATAAACACTAAACCCACATCCCAAAGAAATCATAAACCCTCATCTCAGTGAAAACCTAAACCCTCAACCCTAAGAAACTACAAACCAGATTCCAAAAAATACTAAATAACCCAAAACTCTAAAAATACCTAAACAATCATAACAAAAAACTCTAAATACTGAGCCCCATAAAAACCCTAAATCATCATTCCAAATATACCGTAAAACCTCATCCCCAAAAAACCATAAATCCTCATCCCCGAAAAAACCAATCCCTCATCCACAAAAAACCCTAATCCATCTACTGAAAAAACCATAAACCCTTGGCTAAAAATATTCCTAAGCCCTCTTCCCTAAAAAATCCTGAACACCTGGTCCAATAAAACCAAAAAAAATCATCCCCAACAAGAAATAAAACCTCAATGCCCCAAAACCCAGAACCCACATCAAAAAAAAAATCGTTAACCCCAAAACCCTAATCACTTGGAAAAAAATAACTAAACCATATTACCCAATAAACTATTATACTCAGCCCTAAAAAAATAATAATCCCTCATCGCCAAAAAATCCTAAAGCCTCATCCTGAAAAAATGAAAAAACATCATCCCTAAATCCACCAAAACCTTTTTCCATAAAGAGACCTAATCCTTTATCACTTAAAAATCCAAATCCCATAGCTGAAAAAGGAACCAAAATCCTCATTCATAAGAATCCCAAAACCCAAATACCTATCAAATCCTCATCCATCATCTAGAAACCACCATAAATGACCATCCTAAAAAGAAAATAACCCCCAATAAAAATAAATATACTATCAATCCTAAAAACCCTAAACACTCAGACCTAGAAACCCCAAACCATCGGCCCCAAAATACAGTAAACCCTCAACCACCAATAAATCTAATAATTCAGTACAAAAAAACAAAAACCATGTACCCCCCAAACCCTAAATCGTAATCCCAAAAAAATAGTAAACACATAGCTCAAAAAACCCCAAATACATTAGTCCCAAAAACACTAAACCCCCATCCCAAACAAAACATAAACCATAAAAACAAAAAACCATAATCACTCAAACATAAAAACCTAAACCCTCAACCCAAAAAAACCATAAATCATCATTAAAAAATCCCTTGAACACTCAACCCCAATAAACCCTAAATCATCAAAAATAAAATAAAATAAACCAACATCCCCCAAAAAAGACATTCTCATCTACAAAAAGAAATGTCAAACCCATTACCAAAACAACCCTATACCCTCAACCCCCCCAAAACATTAACCCCACATCCCAAAAACCCCAAAACACCCAATCCAAAAAAAAAAAAACTAAACACTCATTCCCAAAATACTAAACTCTAATCCCCAATAAACCTCAAACCTCATCCCAAAAATTACTATAGGAACTCTAATCCAAAAAAAACTCTAAACCCTCAACCTCCATAAAACCAGAATCATCAGCCCAAAAAATCGTAATATCCTCAGCCAAAAAACCCCTAAAACCACTCCACTATAAAACCCTAAATACATATAAACACAATAAACAAAGCCCTACTCCCAAAAAAATTGAAACCCTCGACCCAAAAACACCATAAACCAAAATAACCTAAAACCCCAAACCCTCATATACATTGAATTGCACACCCTAAACTAGAAATAAACCAATAAATCAACAATAGAAAACCCTAAACTGTCAACCCTAGAAGAAACCTAAATTATATACACAAAAATCCTCAAAGTGTCATCCCTAAAAATTAATTGACCCTAAAAAAATAGAAACCATCAGGCCACGATAAATCTAATCCTATAACACTAAAAAACCATATTGACTAAACCCTACATAACCCTAAACCCTCATCTGCAAAAAATCTGAAACCCTGATCCACAAAAAACCTATATTCTATCCCCCAAAACAAATAAACCCTCATACTGAAAATCCCTAATCAATCATTCAATAAAACCAGAACATTCAACCCCATCAAACCCATGACCCTTTTCCCTAGAAAACCCTTTACTCTCATCCACAAAGAAACCGTGAACATTTATCCCTAGAAATCGTAATCTGTCATTACAAAAAAATTATCCCAAAAAACCACAAAAAATTCAACCCCAAAAACCCTAAACACAAGGCCCAAAAAACCCTAAACTCTATGTCCCAAAATACCCGAACACTATTCCCCAGAAAACCATAATCCCAAAACCCCCAAAACCCAAAATCCTCAAAAAAAGATAAACATGAATCCTTCATTCTAGAAAATACCTAAACACTCATAACCTATAATCCTCAACCTATATATTTAAAAAACCCTAATCCCACCTCCCAAAAAACCCGTAAACACTTAGTAACAAAAAACGCAAAACCCTCATCCAAAAAAAAACCAAAACCCTTAACCCCAAAACCCAAAAACATCATCCAAAAAACCACCAATCAATCAGACCCAAAAATATGAATACACTCAGCCCAAAAAATAGAAAACCATCATCCCCAAGATATCCAAATCCTGCATCCCCAGAAAAACCTACCCATCCTCCACAGAAAACCATAAACACTATTAGCTAGAAAACCCTAAACCCTCATTCCTATAATAACTGGAACTTGATCCATATAAAACCATGAACCCCAAACTCTAGAAAACCCAAACCGTTAGCCCTAGAAAAACATAAACCCTAACCCCAAGAGAAAACTAAATCCTCAACCCCAGATATCCCAAATCAGTCACCTTAGATAACACTAATACCTCATCCCCTAAAATACATAAACACTATATCATAGACACACAAAACTCTTCAACCAAATAACCTAAACCCTCATCCCTAAATACCCATAAACCCCCAAAACACTATTCCCTCAACCCCAAAACCCATAAATCCATAGACCCAAAAATCCTCATTCCAATGCCCTAGAAAACAATAAACCCTCAACAATACAAATATGTAGTCCATAATTCTCATGAAACAAAAAACGCTCATCCTATATATACATAAGTCCTCATCCCCAAGAAACCCTAAACTCACATCCCCATAAAACCTTAATCACATAGCCCGAAAAAAAAACCATAAATCATGAACACTAGAAAAAAATAAACCCTCATACCCAAAAAAATAAACCCTCAATCCCGGATAACCCTAAAAAATCCGTACTAGACCACCCTAATCCCACATCATAAAAAAACGATAACCCCCACCCTTAAAAAACCAAAAACCTACATGCCCAAGAAACTTTACAGCGCCAACCCCAAGAAACTATAATTCCTCACACCATGAAACCCTAAACCCTCATAAAGATTAAATAGTAAATCCTTATCACCAAAATACTGAAACCAACATCCATTAAAATCCATAAACAATCATCCAAAAAACTCTAATACCACATCAACAAAATAACCCTGAACTCTAAACCCAAAAAAAAACAAAATACACCTACCCCCCCCCCCCCCCAAACCATACTCCCCCTGCCCAAATAAACCCTATGCCATCATCGAAAAAACCATAGAACCTCATGCCAACAAAACTGTAAAACATCATCCCCCAATTACCCTACACCCTCTGAACTAAAACACCATAAACCCTCATACCAAAAAATTCCCCAATAGCAAGGCACACAAATCCCCAAACCTCTTCCCAAAAACCCCACAAAACCCTATGACCCAAACAAAACCAAAAAATCATCACCAAAAAAATTATACCATATTCTCAACAACCCTAAACCCTAAGTCTAAAAAAACCATAAAAACATAGACCCAAAAAACACTAAAACACCAGTACAAAAAAACTAAATCATTATCCATAAAAAAACTAAACCCTCACCCCCCCATAACACTTTACACATTTCAAAAAAAAATCAACCCTCACACCAAAAATAACCTTTATCCATCAATTAAAAAAACCCCTAACTCACGACCACTAAATATCCATATCCTTCAGTCCTAAAAATAAATCCACCCTCATCCCCAAAAAACCTCAACACTCTTCCCCAAAAAAACCATCAAACCTAATCCCCAAAAGCACTAAACACTAAACCCCAAAAAACATTGAACCATATGGCACTCAAAACCCTCAACCCTCATCCCCAATAAATTAAAAATATCATAACAAAAAAATCCTAATCCTTTATCCCCAAAAACCATAAACCTTTACCCAAGAAAAATGCTCAATCCTCAGCCCCAAATAATCAAAAACTCCCAACTGAAAAAATGATAAACCCTTATACAATATAACCATGAATCTGAATCATGAAAAAACCGTAAACATGAAGCCTTAAATAACCAAATACCCAATACACAAAAAAATAATCCCTCTTCTGAAAAAACAACCAACTAGGAGATCCACAAAACCCTCAAAACTACACCATAGAAAACCCAAAACACTCATCCCAAAATATCACTAAACCCTCATCTAGAAAAACCATTAACACCAATCCCTAAAAATACCTCCACCCTAGTCACAAAAAACCTTCTGCCATATTCACACCAAAACACTAAACCTTCAGCCCAAAAACACACAACCCACAACCCCCAAAAGCATTCAAGGCTTATCCCTCAGAAAACAACATCCCTCTGCCACTAGACACCATGATTCCGTATAACCAAATACCCTACACCCACAGCCCAAAAAAACCATGAACCCTCATCTCTATAAATCCCAAAATCATTAGTCCAAAAAAAACTAGGAACTATCATCCAATCAACATAAACCCTTGGCCCTAAAAAACCCTAAACACAATTCTTCAGAAAACCCTCAACTGTCATCATTAAAAAACCAAAAATCCCTATCCCTAAAAAACCATGAACTCTCATCCCCGATGAACCCTAAACCATCATCTCAAAAGACCCTAAGCCATCATTCCCAAAAATCCTAGACCCTCTACTCTGAAAAATCTTCAACAACTATCCCCAAAAATCCACCAACAGTCATCCCCAAAAATTACATTCATTGCTCATCCCCAAAATTCACAAAATGATTAGACATAGAAAAACCTGAACCCTTATCACTAAAATACCAAAAACCCTAACCCATAAATATCTTAAACCCTCAGTTCCAATAACCCATAAATGCTCAGCACCAAAAAACCACAACCCTCATCCCAAAAAAACCAAAACCATCATCACAAAAAAACCCTCATCACTCATCCCCATAAAAATTAAATCCTTAGCTCCAAAATACCATAAACCCTAAAAATCCAAAAACCCCCAAAACCCATCCCAAAATAACCTTTAACTCTCTTCCAAAAAAACACAAAACCCCCAGCCGAAAAAACCTGTAATTCATTATCCCCAAGGAACCATAAACCCAAAACCACAAAAACCCCATAACCCCCTACTAGAAAACTCCATCTAAACTACCCCCCAAAATTATAATCCCTCGGTCCAAAAAAACACTCAAACCTCAGTATAAAAAAACGGAATCCTCATCCCAAAAAACCCAAAATCCTCGATCCCAAAATACAATTAAAGCACATCTCTAGAAATCCTAAACAGTTATCCCAAAAAATCATCATTCATAATACCCAAATAAACCATCAAACCTCATCCAAAATATACCATAAACCCCAAAAAAACCCTCAACCCATATCCCCATGAAACATAAATCCATAATTACAAAAACTAGTCAACACTCTACCCCAATAAACACAGAAATCCCAATCCCAAAAACTCTAATATCACATTCAAAAAAACCTTATACCATTATCTTGTATAAAAACCTCAACTATCATCCTATAAAAACTATAAAATATCATCCCATAGTAACCATACATTTTATTACAAAAAAAATACACTTCTCTTATCCCAAAAAAACCCATCATCCGTGATCCCCAAAGCCCTTAACCGTTAACCCCCTGAAACCCCAACCCTCATACCTAAAAACCCCACAACCCTCATCCCCAAAATTACCTCAACCAAATCGAGTAAAAATAATCAACCCTTAGCCACAAGAAAACCTAAACCTTCATCCCCCAAAAACCCTTAGTCTACAGCCACAAATAACCCTCATTCATTAACACCAAAACAATTTCAACCATCAAACCAAATAATCAATTAACAATCATCCGAAAAACACCTCAATCACTAACACCAATACACCTATTCCCTTTACCCATAAAAACCCTCAACCCTCATTTCCATAAAAAACAATAAATCCCCATTACCAAAAAACCCTAAAAATTAATCCCCAAAAACCTACAACCCATAAGCCAAAAAATCATGAAAACTTATACTGAATATATGGTAAACCCTCAACCATAATCCCCAAAATACGACTAACATTCCTCACTAGAAAAACCTAAAACCTAACCCCAAAAAACCCTCATCCCACATCCACAAAAATCCATCAAACCTAATTTGAAAAAAAATCATCAAACCCCATTCCCAAAAAAAACCCCAATACCTAAAAACCCATATACCCTCACCACGATTTAACCAAAAACGTTTAGCCCAAAATTCACCAACCATGAACCCCAAATAACCATGAAACCATAGTCAAAAAATACCATAATCCAACATGCCTAAAACCATAAAATTTAATCCCTAAAGAAAACTGAATCCTAAAACAAAATAAAACATAAATCCTCAACCCTTGAAAACCCAACTCCTCCTTCCAAAACCCGTCAAAAAACTTCACCAAAAACCCAAAAACCATATACTAGAAAAAACCATATATTATTTTCCCGATTACCCTCAACCATCATCCAAAAAAACCATAAACAATTTTACCTAAGAAACCCTAAAACATTAGCTGATAAATACCATTGACCCTAATTCCAAAAAAATTATTACCACATATCCAACAAAATCCTAAACTATCGCCGAAAACATCAATCTACCATTATAAAAATTCCAAAATAGTCATCTCCGAAAAATCTATACACTCATCCTCAAAAATCAAGAAATAGATATCCCCAAAAACCCAAAAACCCAAAAACCCTTATACCCAAATAAATACTAATCCCTCGTCCGAATAGACCAGTAATCCACATCCTGAAATATACCTCCACCCTTTACTCTAGGAAATCAAAAAACCTAAACCATAAAAAACAATAAACCCTTACACCAAATAATTTTAGTCACTGAGACCAAGAGAACCACAGATCCCTTGATGTAGAAAACAATAAACCCATAACTATTAAAAACCCAAAAACCCCATCCAAAAATATCATAAAACCTGACCCCAAAAAAATCATTGTCCCTCAGCCCAATGAATCCATAAACCAATAGTCCCTATAAACCCTCCACCCTCAACAGCAAAACATCTGAAACCCTTTACACCAAAAAATATAAACCCTAAGACCCTGAAAAACCTAATCCCACATCCCCATAAAACCATATTCACAATTTCACTAAACCCTAAAACCTCACCAATGAAAACCCAAAACCCAAAACCCTTATCCCCAAACCCAAACTTCTCAACCGCAAAACACCATAATCACCCATACCTAAAAAAACCGAAACGGTTATCTCCAAAAACACTAATGCATCATCCATAATAAATATTCAATTCTAATCCTAAAAAAATTCTCAACACTCTTCCCCAGAAAACCCAAAATTCTAATACCCAAAAAAACCTAAAACTACCTTCCAAAAAATTAGAAAAAACATCGACCATATAATAAGTAAAACTATCAGGTCAGAAAAACAAGGAACTCCTGGACCCAAAAAATCAGAAACCATTAGCCCCAAAATCCCAAAAACCCTTTACTCCAAAACCAAAAATCCAATTTCCCAAAAAACCTTAATTCCTCAACCTCAAAAAACATGAAAACCTTGTGTCTATTATACACAAAACCCTCATCTGAAAAATCTGAAAAACCCCAATTCTAAAAAAACCACTCGAAACCCTCAAACCTAAAAAACCCCAAACCTCATCCCTAAATAACCCAAACATCATCCTTAAAAAAACCCACAAACCCTCATTCCCTATAAACGTCAAACCCTTAGTCTTATAAAACCCCAAACCCTCATCTTAGAAAAACCCAATCACATAGCCCCAAATCCCCCAAATCCAAATCCCAAATATATTGAATCCCTATACAATAAAACCCCCAAACCATGATCCATAAAACCCCCAAACCATCAGCCTAAATAAACCAGAATCCCTCATCCAAATAATCCCAACGATATATCACCAAAAAACCTAATACATTCATCCTCAAAAAATCATATATCCTCACCGCGAAAAAATTGGAAATCCTTATGTCCAAAAAACCCCAATCCCAAAAACAATCACAAAACACTCATCCCTACAAAATTTAAACCCTTAGTCCCAAATAACCTAAAACCATCAACTCCAAAAAACATTAATCCCAGTCCCAAAAAACAATAATCCCCATCCCCAAACCCAAATCACGTAGCCACCAAAAACCATAAACTGTCATTCCACTAAAATGATAAACCCTCATTCCCAAGAAATCCAAAATCATTATCCACAAATCCCAAAACCCCATTCCAAAAAACCCTATACCTCCAACACCAAAAAACCTAAAACCCTCCACTCCAAACACCCCAAAACCCTCATCCCACAAAAAATCTCAACCCACACCCCCAAATATCACAAAACAAAATTCCCCAAAAACCCCTATAACCTATACACTAAGTCCAAAAACCCCAAAACCCCTTTCCACCCAAATCCATAAATCATTAGCCCTAAAAATCCCTAATACCTCAACACCAAAAATTCATAAACCCTTATCCCAAAAAACACATGAAACAACAACACCCAACAAACCCTTAACCCTATTAACTAAAAACCTCAAACCCTCATCCATAATAAAACCTAAAACTTCATCCTTAAAAAACCTAAATTTATAACCCCAAAATACCCTAAACATTCAGAACCAAAAAAAAACCTAAACACTATTCGAAAAAACCCTTAACGGATGGCACAAGCACCCCAAAACCCTCATCCCCTAAAATCCTTTAACCATCATCCCCAAATTTCCATACACCCTCAACCCCCAAAACCGTTAACCATCATCCGCAAAAAAAACCCTAAACCATCATCCCAAAAATAACCTTGTCCCTAAAAACCAGGGAATCTCCATCCCCAAAACCACACAACACTCATCCCCAAATAACAATAAACCCTCTTCCCAAAAATTATATAACCCAATACCCTAAAAAACCTATAACCTCATCACTAAAATTTAATAAACCCTTGATATGAAAAAAACAGAACTCTTCATCGATTCAAAACACCGAATCCTTTTCCTAAAAAAAATAAACCCTTTAGTTCCAAAAACCCCTAAACCTATATCCCCACAAATCACTAAACTGTATACCCCAAAAAACAAAAAACCCTCATCCCTAAAACACACTAATATCTTTTCCTAAAATACCAAAAACCACCTGACATAATAAAAAATAAAATATCTTCCCCTAATTTACCAAAACCCCCCACCATAAAAAACTATATCCTAAACATTGTGCCTGAATAAAACCTAATAGATCATCCCCCTAAAATAGTAAAACATTAGCACCAAAATCCCTAGAACCCTTCAACCAAAAAATCCTGAAACCCTCTACAAAAAAAAGATGATATAGATACCAAAAAACCCCTAAATCCTCTACCTAAAAACCATAAACACTCATTTTAGAATACAAAAAAACCACAAAACCAGAAAACCATAATCCCTTATCCCTAGAATAACCTAAATCCTTAGTAATAAAAACTAATCCCTTTGTCCAAAAAATCCATAAACCCTCAACCAAAAAACCATAACCATCAAAAAAAATATTACGAAAACCTCAAAACACAGAGGTCCTCATCTAAAAAAATAGTAAACATTCTTCCCCATGAACCATTAGTCCCACATCCCCAAATCCCAAAAATCTTCTGGATGAAAAAACACTAAACCTGATACCGAAAAAAACCTAAACACTCAACCCAAAAAAATCCTTAAAAATTTCTTAAAAAAACCCAAAACCCAAAACCACTAAAAGCCATAAATCCTCTCCCTCACAAAACTCAATAAACCCTCATCTTCAAAAAACCTATTCCATTAGTCCTAATAAATTCTATGAATTCAACTCAAAAAACCCTAAACCCCAATCCACAAAAAAAACATAAACTCACATCCCCAAAAAACCCTAACCCATCATCCCCAAAAAAACCCAAATCCACATGCCCCAAAATACCTAAAACCATCAACCCCAAAAACACCTAATCCCATTCCACAAAAAACCCTTAACTCTCATCCCCCAAACACCTAGACCATCATCCACCAAACCAATTTAACCCTGATACTAAAAACCCGAAAACCCTCAGCCAAAAAAATCCCTAAACCCGTAGAAAAAAAAATTAATCCTTGACCTGAAAAAAACCCAAATCATCATCCCCAAAAGAACAATAAAACCACAGACCCAAAAAATGATAAAACCTCACAGCCAAAAATATAAAAACCCATAGCTCCAAAAATTACATGAATCTATCAGACCAAAAAAACATAAATTCCTAGACCCAAAAACTCTAAACCCTCTACTGAAAAAAAAACAGAAACCCTTGGACCCAAAACCCATTATACACAATACCCCAAAAACGCTAAACCCTCAGATCCAAAACCCAAAAATCCGTTAGTTGAAATATTCAATAACCTCTCATCCCCCAAATGCACTAAATCCTGTGACTCAAAATACCCTAGACCCTCATCTAGAAAAAACAATATACCCTCATCCAAAAAAACTATTCCCTATTAAAAAACCACAAAACAATCATCCATAGAAAATACTGAACCCTCAGCCTCAAAAAACCTATACCCTCATACCCATAAAACCATAAACCCAAATTTGGGGAACCCCTAATCTAGTATCCCCAAAAAAACCAAAACTCCTAGCCCCAAAATACCATCACCCATTAGATAAAAAACAACTAAACCCTCTAAAAAATACCCTACCCCCTTGGTGCCAAAAGAACCCTAAACACTAAAACTTAAGAAAACACCAAAAGATATTTCAAAAAAAACCATATACACTAAAATCAAAAAAAAAATTATACTATTATACCCAAAAAACCTTAAATCCTCATCTTTAAAAACCATTAAACACCCTTCCTAGAAAACTCTAAACCGTCATCCCCAGAAAATCCCAACGATAGAGAGACAAAAAACACTAAACCCTTAGCCCATGAAAACCCCAAACCATCTTCCCCAAAAAACACATAAAATTTCTCCCTAGAAATCCCTATATACATCTCCCAATAAAAACCTTAACCCTAATCCATAGAAAACACAAAAAATGTATCCCTAAAAAACTATAACACCTCATCCGATTAAACCCTATACCCTATTCTGTAGAAAACCATAATACCTCATCATTAGAAAACCCTAAACATTATTCACTAGAAAACCATAAACCACTTACATAGAAAACCATAAACACTCATATTTATTAAACACTAAACCATTAACCCTAGGAAACCCAAATCAATGAGTGCAAGGATACCCAAAACTCTTAGCCCCAAAAAAACCCTAACCATCATCTTCCAGAAACCATAAACCAACCACCAAATAAATTACTACCCCCTTGACCCTAAAAACCCTAAACCATCATAAAAAAACCATAAACCCCCATTCCCAAAATTTTATTATCCTGCGTACTAATAAAACCATAAACCATCATCCAATAAAACCATAAACCCTTAGCCCCGAAAAAACCCCTAAATCCTCATAATGGAAAAATCCTAAACTCTCATCCAAATAAAACCCTTAAAACGAAGACTATAAACCCCCTAAACATTCAACTCCTAAAAACTAAAAACCCTCAGACCAAAAAAACCCTTATCCACTTAGCCGTAAAAACCCTAAAACCTCATCCCCATAATCCCCCAAAATATCATCCCAAAAAAACCCTATCCATCCACACCAAAAAACCATAATCACTATTCCATAAAAACCACTGAACCCTCATCCATGAAAAACCCTAAACCAATTTCCACAAAAAAACAAAAATCACATTGAGCCATGAAACCCTAAACACTCTCCAACAACGAACCCAAAACCCTCTACCCCAAAACCGTAAAACCATCATACAAAAATAATCATAATCCATCAACTTAAAAAATGATAAACCCTTATACCCAAAAATATATAAACCATCAACCCAATAAACATTATACCCCTATCCCCTAAAAACACACAACCCTCAGTCGGAATAAAACATAAACCCTCGGTCCAGAAAACTCCCAACCCTTATCCCCATGAAACCCTAAATACTAATTCAAAAAAAAACTAATTCCTCTATCCCAAAAACCAATAAATCATATTCTCCATAAACCCTAAAACCTCATATCATAAAATCCCCTAAACCCATATCTCCAAAATCTCATATATCCTCATTATGAAAAAAAAAACAAAAACACTCAACCAAAAAAACACACAAACCCTCATCCGAAAAATCCATAAACACTCACACCCAAAATATTCCACAACCCCATGCCAAAAAATTACTCATGTTTTATCCCAAAAAAATCCTAAACCATCATTCCAAAACTCTCATCCCATACCCCAAAAAACCCCTTAACCCTTAACCACTCAAAATAATCATCCCATAGTGAAAATTCCCTAAACCCTTTTCCCCAACAAAAATACATAGACACGCAGTCCCAAAAAACCATAAACCCTAAAACCCCAATAATCATTAACTTTCATTACAAAAAACCCTAAATACATAGCCCCAAAAAACCATAGAGCATCATCCCTATAATCCATATACCTTTATCCCCCAAAACTCCGAACCCACTTCCCGAAACATCCTATATATATTGACATAGAAAACGCTCAACCATAAGCCACAAAAAACCCTGAACACTCAAGAATAGAAAAAAATGAATCTTCATCCCCCAAAAAACTAAAAACACTCATCCCCAAAAAACTGTCAACCCAATGACCTACAAAAAATACTATTCCATTAACCAAAATAGAATAAACCCTATAACCCAAAATACCCAAAACCCTCATCACAAAAACCCAAAAACCCTTTGAACCAGAAAAAAATAAATCCAAGTCCTCGGAAAATCATAAAACCTCAACCCCCGAAAACCCAAAACCCAAATAATCCAAAAACCCTATACCATCATCCATAAAAAACCAATAAAATCATCCCAAAATTACCACAAACCCTCAACCCAATAAAACCACAAACCTTAAACCCTATAGAACCCCAAATCTATATCCCTATAGTACCCCAATCCCTCATCCCAAAATAAATTGGAAACCCTCATCACCTAAAAAACCAAAATTTAATTCCCTAAATGTGTCCAAACCTACATCCCCCAAATAACCCAATCACAAAACCATAAAACACCTCAATCACTAATAAAAAAATAACCCTTATCCCATAGCCAAAAAAATAAAAAAACCTCAGCCCTAAAATACCTCAAACCATCTTCTCCATAAACCACTAAACACTCATCCAAAAAAACTCTAAACCTCTCCCCCCAAAAAACCCTAAACCATCCCTACCACAAAAAAATAAACACTCTCCCCCAAAATAGTAAATTATAATCTCATAAACCACTAATATATCATCAATAATTGATCCCGAACACATATCACTAGAAAAAACTAATCCCACACCAATAAATCCCTAAAGATTATTCCCAAAAAAATTCCTTAACCCATATCACAAAAAAAATCATACACCCTTAGCACTGAAAATCCTAATCCCTTAAAAAACGGTTATCCCTCATCCCCAAAAAATCCAAAACCCTCATACCCAAAACAACATAAACCTTGTCCCTAGAATATTCAAAACCCTTTTCCCTAGAAAAACATAAACACTCTACTCCATGAAACCCCAAACTGTTAGACCAAAAAAACCTATACCATATCCCTTAATCCCTTAGGCTCTCAAAAAACTAATATACTATCCCCAAAGAACCCTAAACCCACATCCCCAAAAACTCTTTACCATAATCCTTAGAAAACCCAAAACACCAAACCCTAGAAAACTATAAACACTATTTCAAAAAAACCTAAACCCTCATCCGAAAAAATACAAAATCCCCTCCCCCTAATACTGTAAACCCATGGACCAAAAAAACTCAACCCACTACCCATAAAAAAACTAAACCCTAACCCCCAAAAAACCCCAATCCCTAATCCATTAAAAACCCTAACACCATAACACAACAAAACAATAAACATCATCCCTAGAAATCCTAAAACCATTATCCAAAAAAATACCCTAACCCTCATCCATAAAACCCCCTAAATCCATATCCCTAAAACATTGAAATATCAACCACAAATATCTAGGATACCATAGCCTCAAAAAAACATAAACCCTCATCTCCAAAAAAACCATAAACCCACATTACCAAAAAAAATCCTTCATCAACCAAAAAAACCTTATACCCTCATCCGCAAAAAGTCGAAACTCCTAGAACCAATAAATGTAAACCCTAATCCCAATAAAATCCTAAACCCCTGGCCCCAGAAAAACTTATTCCCTCTTCCCCATTATACATTTATCCTACAACCCAAAAAATTAAAAAACACTGAGGCCCAAATACACTAAAATTGTATCCCCAAATATCCTTAAAACCTCATCCCCAAAAAACCTGAAACCCTCATCCCCATGGGATGAAAAATTATTTAACCATAATACTAAGGAATCAATAAATAATCGGCCCCAATTATCCCATACCTCATCCCTGAAAACCCCCAAACTCCCATCCTTAGAAATCCCAGATCCTTTGGCCCCAAAAACTAGAAACCTTCAGCACCAACTAACCCAAAACCTTCTACCCCCCAAAACCCAATATCATATTCCCAAAAAAAACCCAATACCCATAGTTCTTAAATAACTCAAAACATGATCCCTAATAAACTCTAATCCATTAGCTACAAAAAATTCAAAACCCTCGAACCCAAAAAAACTGAAACCCTTAGTCCAAAATCCCGAATATGTTATCCCTAAAAAACAACCAACCCTCATCACCAAAAAATCAAAACCCGCATCCCCCTTAAAACCCATCCCCCAACCCACAAAAAAACAATATCCTCATCCCTAAAATAACTCATACACTATGCACTAGAAAAACCCCATCCCACTACCACTAAAATCCCCTAACCCTTAGGCATAGAAATCATCGAACCCCAATCCCCAGAAAACTAAATTTCCTAAGGCCAAGAAAATCCCATACCCTTATCACCAAAAAACCCCAATACCATATTTCTAGGAAAATGCTAATAACCCTACCCTACAAAACACTAGTCCCTTATCCCTAAAAACCGTATACTATTGTCACCAGAAAACACTTAACCCTCATCGCTATAAAACCATAAACACTCAACCCCAAACAACGTAAATCCAATGGCCCCTTAAAGCACTAAACCCTCATCCACATAAAACTGTAAACACCGTCCAAAGGAAACCAAATACCCCATCCAATAAAAAACATAATTCTCATACCTGGATGACCCTAAAACGTCACACAATTAAAAACCTAAACCATCACCCAAAAAAACCACAAACCATGATCATTATAAAAAAATAAACCCTCATCTCATGAAAAACAAAAACAGTTTTCACTAAAAACACTTAATCCATCATTGCTATAAAACACTAAATTGTCATTTCTTGAATTAATTTAATCCTAAAACCAATAAAATGAAAACAATAATCCCTAGAGAACCCTAATCCATTTATTCTAGGAATCCAAAAACCCTCAACTGTAGAAAACCCTAAACCCTGATCCCAAGAAAACCTAAATATCTCAACACCAAAAACCCATTCACACTCATCCATAGAATATCCTAAACACTTATCCCTATAAAACAAAAAACCTACCTTAAAAACTACTAAAACATCCATCCCAAAAAACCCTTAACACATTTTCCTATAAAACCATAAACCCTACTTTATATGTTACATTAAATACTCATCCCTAGAAGACCCTAAACCATCTTCCCTAGAAAATCCTAAACCCTTATCCCTAAAAAACTGCAAACCATTATCCTTGGAAAAAACTATATCCTTGCCCCAAAAATACCAAAAACACCATCCAAATGAAACCCTAAATCCTTTTCCAATGGAAACCATAAACCCTCTTCCCCCAAAATTCCTAAACCCTCAAAAAATGAAAAGCATATTATTGTAGCTCTAGAAAATCCTAAACCCTTAGTTCAATAAAAACCATAACCCTGAGACCCCGAAAACCCTAAACCAATAGCCCAATTAAAACCTAAATCATCATCCCAAGAAGACACTAAATACCCAGCCTTAGAATCCCCTAAAACCTATACCTTAGAAAAACATAAAAACTCTACAAAATTAATCACTAAAGAAAAAAGCCTAGAAAACCATAAAAACTCATCCCTAGGAATCCCTAAATCCTTAGCCCGAGTAATTCCTAAACCCTTATCCATAAAAACCATAACTCTATCCCCATAATTCCCTAAAACCTCCATCATAGATGACCTGAAACCCGTATAAATTGAAAACCCAAAACCATTATCCCCATATATCCCTAAAACATCATCCACAAAACAACCCTTATCCCTCATCCCTAGAAAATCCTATCCACTGATCTACAGAAATCCCTAAACCCTCATCCCCACAAAACCCTATACACTGATCCCAAAAAAACATGAATCACCCATACATTGAAAAAATAAACCCTCAACCATGGAAATCCATATAATAATAGCTCCATGAAACCCTAAACACATATCCCTAAAAAACAGAAATCGTCATCCCTAGAAAATCATCCACACATAGATCATGAAAACCTTAAACCATCATCCCTAGAAAAACCTAAAACCTCATCACAATAAAAACCTAAACACTCATTCGATGAAGACCCAATACCCCCTCCACCAAAACTACCTAATTATTTTCTCCATAAAACACTAAACCCTCAGCCATTGAAAAAATAATCCCTCAACACTAGAAAACCTAAATACCACAGCCCATGAAAATCCTAAACCCTCAACACTAGAAAAACCTAAAACCTGATCCCTAGAAAATCCTAAACCCTAATCCCCAGAAAACCCTAAACCCTATTCTCTAGAATACCCTAAATTCCCTTGCACAGAAAAACGTTAGCCCTGTGTACAAGAATTATATAAATCCTCAACCCCAGAAAACCCAAAACACATAACCCATGAAATCCCCAAACCCTGAGCCCCAGATAACCAAAAACCTACAACCCTAGGAATCGTTAATCCCTCATCACATTAAAACTATAATATGTAATCCTTATAAATACCTGTGTAATAATCCCTAGAATATATTAACGTTTTATTTCTGAAGACCCTAATCACTCATCTTTAGAAAAACCAAAACCATCACCACTAGAAAACAATAATTCTTCTTCCCTATAAAAACCAAATATCATATCCCTAGAAAACCATAAACACACAACCCTAGGAAACCCTAAAACCTCATCCTAATATAAAACACAACCCTCGCCCTAAAAAATGATAGACACACATCCTGATTAAATTATAAAACCCCATCACTAAATATTCCTAAACCCTCCACCCCTGAAATTCTTAAACCCCTATCGAAATGAAACCCCAATCCAAAATCTCTACGAAACCACAATATATCATCTCAAAAAATAAATAATACCTCTACTATAAAAAACCCTCGACACTAATCTCCAAAAACCCATAACCGTCACCAATAATAAACCCTAAAACCAAAGAAAAACAATAGTCCTTAATCCCAGAAAAATGAATAAACCACCATCCCACAAAATCCCAAAAATATAATCCCAAATTAATTGTAAACAATCATAAAATAATTCCAAAACGCTAATTCTGAAACAATACAAAACCATCATCCCTAAAAAACACCTAACCATGATCACAAATTATTCCTAGCTCCTCATCCCCATAAATCCCTAAACCCTCATCCCTAAAATCCCTGAAACCCTCTAAATCAAAAATCATTATACCATCAAACCCTAAATCTCAAAAATTGTCACCCCAAAATTCCCAAAACAATCATCCAAAAAAAAAACACTCATCCACAAAAAATTCTATAACCTCTTTCTCAATAATACCCAAAACCTCAACAACAAAAACCACTTACCCTTCACTCTATAAACACTAAATCCTCATGTAGGAAACCATAATAACCTCCCCAACAAAATTCATTAACCCCTCACTGCCAAAACGCATAAAATCTCATCCCAAAAAAACTAAAAACCCATATCCCATAAACCCATAATACCTCATTCCCCAATATCTATGAACCCTTTTCCCAAAAAAACCAATAACCCTCATCCCTAAAAATTTCAAAATCATTCGTCCTATAAAAAACCAAAACCATCTACCCATAAAAACCCTAAACCTTCAGCCCCTAATGAAACCCTAAACCCAAAGAAGAAATAATCACAAAACCCCCAAACCAAAAATATAATAATCCTTGAGCCCAAAAAACCATAAACACCCCTTTCCAAAAAGCAAAAAAACCATATCCCAAAAAACACTAAATTCTTATCCACAAAAAATTGAAAACCCTCATCTCTAAAATCCCTAAACACTCATCCCTTATAAAATAAAAACACAAAATAACAAAAAAACCTAAACCCTCATCATAAAACCCCCTAAACCCTCAACCACAAACCCCATAATTCATCATACATAATAACCCCTAATACAACATCAATAAAATCCTAACGAATCAACCCTAGAAACCCCATAATCCCAGTACAACAAATCCCTTCTACCTAGATAACCATTACCGCTCATCCCTAAAAATCCATTTTTTATCATCACTAAAAAACTGAAAACCCTATAGGCAAGACAACCAAAAACAATTAGAACTAAAAAACGAAAATCCACATTCCCAAAAAACCTTGGACTATCTTCAAAAAAATTCCATAACCCCCAACAACTTGAAAACAGTAAACACTTATCTCCAACAAAACATAAACCCTAAGACAAAAAAACCATAAACCCTCAACACTAGAACATTGAAAACCCCTAGCCTAAATAACCAAAAATCCTAAAATCCAAAAAATCATAAACCTATAACATCAAAAATCCATAATCCCTTGTCCCATGAAAAACCAGAACACTCAACCCAAGAACACCAAAAAATTTCAACTATAGAAAACTGTACACCTTCATCTCAAAAAACCCAAAACCCTCATAAAAAAACACAAAAACCTCATCCCCAAAAAACCTAGTCACTCTTCTCTAAGAAAATCCTAAACCATCAACCCTAGAAACCACATTAACATCAACCCCAAATCCACAAAATACTATTTTCAATGAAATCCCAAAACCCCCATCCCCAAAAAAACCTAAGACCTCTACCAAAAAAACCATAAACCATAAATCCCAACAACTCATAATCTATCATCCCTAATAAAACCAAAATATTAATCCCTAAAAAAACATTACCATCATCCATAATAAACCTAAACCCTCATCCGCTAAAATCCATAAACCCTCATCCCCAAAAATACCAGTACCCACACACCTAAAAGGCCCTAAAATCACACCCCCTTAAATGCCCTAAACAATGTGACATAGTATTCCATACACCCTCTGCCCCAAAATATCTTAAACCCATTTCCCAAAAAGTCCATAAACCCTAAAAATAAAAAATCCCTAATCCCACATCCCCTAAATACCCAAAACCATAAGTCCAATTAATACATAAACCCTAGACCATAAAAAGCTATAATCCATCAGCCACCATAATCCATATACCTTCAGACCAAAAAATGAAGTAAAACCTTATCCCCCATACCCCAAATCCCAAATCCCCAAAAACCTCTATAATCCCATCCCAAAAAAACCTATACCCTTAACCAAAAAATTATTTTAATCCATAACCCCAAAAAAAACATGAGTCCTCTTCCCCTAGATCCCTTAAATCCTTATCCCCATAGCTCAAAAAGCCTCCACCCCAATAAACACTAAACCATCAGTTTCAAATCCATAACCTCTCAGCCCATAAAACCCCTAAACCCTTATCAATAAAAAAACCATAATCCCTCATCACAAAAATACCATTTACCCCCCACAATAAAAAAACAGAAACCCTTATACAATAAAAACCCTCAAACTTGATCGAAAAAAATCGATCAACGCTCATCCCCCAAAAACCCAAGATACTCATCCCAAAAAAAACAATAAACCCTCACCCCAAAATCCCAAAAACTCCATCCCTAAAAACCCGTAATCGTACGGCCGCAATAAATCTCAAACCCCCATCTCCAAAAACCCAAAAACCCACATCCCAAAAAATCCATATACCCTAATCCTCAAAAAATTGTAAACCCTCAGCTCAAAAAGACATGAAACCCCCATCACCAAAAAACGAAATACCCTTATTTCCCAAAACCCCTCAACCCTCTTCCCCAAAACAATTATATACCCTAAACCACCAAAATCACTATACCCCCCCATCCCCATAAAAATGTAAACCCTCATACCCAAAAAAACACTAAGCACCTAACCCTGAAAAAATATAAACCCCCATCATTGAAATACACTAAAACATCATCCCTATAAAAACATAAATCCACACCCCCAAAAAACCCAAAATCCTCATCTCATGAAAACATAATCCCTTAGTTCCAAAAAACCCTAAAAGTTGAACCTGAAAAAAGATAATCTCTCATCCATAAAATCCATAATCCCTTATCTCCAAAAAACCAGCATTCTATAGCCCAAAAAAATCACAAATCTACATCCCAAAAAAAGCTAATAATGTTTCACCAAAAAAACCTAAACCCCATACCCAAAAAAACCCCAAACGTTCATCCCCAATAGACCATAAACACTCATCCACATAAAATTCCTAATCCATTTTCCCAAAAAAAACCATATCCCGAAAAAATCCATAAATTTTATGCCCTAAAAATCACTAAACCCTAACCCATAAGAATTCATAAAATATCATTCCCAAATAAACCATAAACCCTTATAGAAAAATTACACAAAACCAGGAAACCCTAATATCACTAATCCCTCAACCCAAAAAATAACCTAAGTCCACAGCCCCAGAAAAACCTAAGTCCTAGAAGATAGAAAACCTTTTTTCCAAAACCCCAAAACCCTACGTCCTAGAAAACACAAATACCTCAACCCCATAATAACCTAAGTCCACAGCCCTAGAAAAACCTAAAACACTATCCCCATAAAATCATATGACCTCATCGAAAAAATATCCAAATATCAATTCCATAGAAAACCCTAAATTGTAATCCTAATAAAATTAAATAACCTAATTACTATAATATGATAAACCCTCATCCCCAAAAAACAATATTCCCCAGGCCCTAGAAAACACAAAATAGTCAGTTTTAGAAAACCATAAAACCTGAACCCCACGAAAACCTAAACAGTCAACACCAGAAAACAGAGAACCCCAACCCAAGTAACCCTAATCCATGGCCCCATTAAATCCTAAAACATATTCCCCATAAATCCCAAACCCTCCAAAAAATAACCCATAAACCCTTTTACCCACAAAAACCCATACCCTATGCCCCCCTTAAACCATAATCTATCAGGGCCAGAAAACCCAAAACCCTTATTCTGAGAAAACCATAAATCTTCAACCACAGAAAACCCTAAATTGACATACATAGATAACACTAAACCTAAATCCCAAGAAAAACCGATACCCTCATCCTCGGAAATCCCAAAACCCTCTTCCCTAGAATTCTATAAAACCTCATCCCTAGAAAAACCAAAACACTCAACCCCAGAACACCCTAATTCGATATCCCCCACAAATTCATAGCCATCATCCAAAAAAACCCCTAATCGATGATACTTAAAAAATCATTATTCCTTAGTGAAACAAAAACATCTACCTCAGAAAATAAAACATTATGCACTCAGCCCCTAAAACCCCTAACACCTCACCCTATAAAACCCTAGACCCTCGTCCCTAAAAAACCCTATACCCTATTTCTTAAAAAAACATAAACACTCGTCACTAAAAAACAAAAAAACCTCATAACCAAAAATCCCAAAACCCACTTCCCAAAAAGACATTTCACCCTGATCCTATAAAAAACCATAAATGCATAGCCCTAAAAATAAATAATACCTCATCTTAAAAAAACCCTAATCCATCATCCATATAATTTAATAAACCATCAACCCCAAAAAACCATAAACCATCATCTTGAAAACCTCTAAACCCTAATAACAAAATACACAAAAACCGTAACCCCAAAATACCAAATCCAATAAAAATAAAAGGACATAAAACATTACACCCAAATAACCCTAAACTATCAGAAGAAGAAACCAAAATCCTCAGCCCTAAAACCCTAGAAAACCTCATCCCCAAAACCCCAAAAGTTCTTAAAACCACGTCCCCAAAAAATATAAAACATCATCCTATAAATTCATAACCTCTAGCACCATAAAATTAAAAAAACATCATCCGATAATGAAACCAAACCATCATCACCAAAAAAATTGCATTCCTAAAAACCCTAAACACAGATACTTAATAATCCATAAACCCTCACCCTTGTGAAAAATAATCCCCATCCTCAGGAAACCCTCAACCCTCATTACAAGAAACTCGGAACCTTCAACCCCATGAAAAACTAAACCCTCATCTATTGGAAACCATAAACCCCCACCTACATGAATCATTGAACACTTATTCCCATTGAATACATAAACCATCATCCATAAGAGACCCTAAACCCTAGGAACCAATATACTCTAAACCATCAATCTGAAGAAACCCTAAAACCACATCGTAATGAAATCATATAGGTTTATCCCCAAAAAACCCTGAACCCTGAACCCCAATAATCCTCAAATAGTCATCCCATTAAAACCAAGGTCCCTTAGACTACGGAAACCACAATCCCTCATCCCAAATAATCCCTTATAATTAATCCCATAAAAACGGTAAACCCATAGTCCCACGAAACCCTAATTCAGCATCCCTACTAAATCATAAAACCAAATCCCAAATAAAGGTAAATCACTCAACTGCAATAAAATGTTAATTTGTAAACACAAAGAATATCTAAACTCTCTTCCCCGATAAACCCTAAACCCTTACCCCAAAAAAACCCAAACTGTCAGCCCCAAGAAAACTTAAACACTCACGCCCCATGAAACCATAAACCACTATCCCAATGAAACTCTAAACTATGATCCCTTTGAAATCCTAAATCCAAATACCCAAGAAAGCATAAACACTTAATCCTAAGAAACCCTAAACACACTGCCCCAACAAATGCTAAACCCACTTCCCCAAGAACCGTAAAACATTATCCCCATGAAACCATAAACCCATATCCCAAAGAAAACATATTCTATCATCCCAAATAAATTTAAAAATCTCATCTCAAATTATTACTAAACATTCTACCCCATGATACCGTAAACTGTTTCCCCCAAGATAACCTATACACTTATCTACAAGAGACCCTAAACCCTATGTTCCAAGAAACCCTAAACCCTCATCCACACGAAACCCATAACCCTCATCCCTAAGAAACCCTAAAACCTTATCTCCCTGAAACCCTAAAACATCATATAAACGAATCCCTAAAATTCATCCATAAGAAACTGAACCCCCTCTCCCATTAAATCCTAATCCCTAATCCCTATGAAATCCTATACCCTCATCCGGATGAAACTCTAAACCCATATTCACAAGAAACCCTAAACCCTTATCCCCATGAAAACCAAAACCCTTATCTCAAAAAAACCCTAAACCATAATCCCCAATTACCCATACACACATATCCCAAATAAATCATGAACGATTAGCCCCATGAATCCCACAACCCTCTACCCTAAGAATTCCTGAACTCTCATCCCCAGTAACCGTTAAACCATTTCCCATGAATCCCAAATTGCTCATCCCCAAGAAACATGTACCATGAACCCCCTGAAAAGTTTTTCTCTATAACCAAATAATCCCTAAAAATGATCCCCATGAGAAAATAAATCAACATCACAAATAATCATTGAACCCACTTCAAAAATAAAAACATTACCTTCATCCCTACAAATCCATAAATATTCATTCCCAATAACCCTAAACCCCCACAAAAAAAACCTCCTCAACAAAGAACACTAAAACCACAACCCAAAAAAACCCTAAACCCTCTTTAAAAAAAGTTTACCCTCATCCCTAAAAAACATAATAACATAGTAAAATGAAACCCTAAAACCTCCACCCCAATAAAACATAATCCTTCATCCCCAAAAAACCATGGACACTCATCCTTATGGAACCATAAGCACTATTCGTAAATGAAAATGATATGTAAGCTACAATAAACCATTAACCCTTATACTTTTGAATCATAAATCCATCCACCCCATAAAACCTAAACCCTCCAACCCATGAAACCCTAAACACTCTTCCATAAGAAACAAATAATCCTCATAACCATGAAGCCCTTATACCTCAAAACAATTAGTCATTAAACCCAAATCCATATTTATACATAAAAAATCCTCAACAAGATACCCCTAACCATCTTCCCCAACAAACCCTAAACCATTATAACCATAAAAACTTAAACACTCATCCATAGAAAAACCTAAAACCTCTTCCGCAAGAATCCCTAAACCCTCAACAAAAAGTATTATTGAACCCTTATCCCAATGAAATCCATAACCCTAATCCCCTAGAAACCCTAAATTCACATTTCTCAGAACCCAAGAACCCTCATCCCCATGAATCCATATTACCTTGACCATACAAAACACAAAAAACTCATCCTTGGAAAAACCTGAACCCTCATCCCCAAGAAACTCGGAACCTAATTCCCCAATAAACCCTTAACTTCCATCCCCAACAAAATCATGACCCCCCATACTCAAAAACCAGAACCCTTATCCGCCTAAAAAAACCTCAACCATTAACCCCAATTGACGACAATCCTTCAATAAAAAAACATTGACCCTGTAGACTCAAATTACCCTTAACCCCTATATCCAAAAACAATTTGAACACTCAATCCCCCAAAACCCAAAACCATATTCCCAAAAAACACTAAAACCAAATCCACAATAATCCATGAACCCTCTTCCCCAAAAAACCATGAACACTCATCCCCTTAATCCTTGAATCCTCTCAACCAAAAATTCGAGAAACTTCAGGCTATAAAAACCATGAACTCTTTTCCTATATTCCACTACACCCCCATCCACAAAATCTAAAAAACTATAATCGAAAAAACCTTAACCCCTATGAAAAATAACAAAACCCCCATCCATAAAATCCTTGAATGTAAACGTAAAGTAACCCATCACCCTCGGACCCCAAAAAAGCATGAACCATAAATTCCAAAAAAATTCTAACCCCTCAATACTAAATTACCCTAAAACATACACCCCTAAAAGAACTAAAAAATAATCCTTATAAAACCATGAACCCTTTGTGGCAAAAAACCCTAAACACTTTTTCCAAAAGAGAACATAAATCCTCAACCCAATAAACCATGAACTATCCGTTGAAAAAACCACTAAACCTAGGTCCCCTAAAATCCATCAATTTGAATCTCCTAAAAATCTACAAAACCTCATTACCAAATAACCATGATCCATCATAAAACAATCTGGAATCCAAATCACCAAAAAAACCTAAACCATTAGTCCCAATTATCCTTAAACCCACTACCCCAAAAATCACTTCATCCTCTTACTAATATTAATAAACACCTAACATAAAAAAACCCGGACCATAAGACCTTAAAATCCTTGAATCATTTTCCTCAAATAGTCCTAAAACCTCATCAACAAAAAACCCCTAAATCCCTATACCAAAAATTCCCTAAACCACTAGACACAAAAAATCCTAAACACCCATCAACAAAAAACTATAAAAAGTCATCCCCAAAAAACAATAAACCCTACACACCAAAAATCTAGAAAACATCATCTTGAAAAAAATGAAATACTCTCAACCATATAAAATGTAAACCATTGTACCTAAAAAAACACTAAACCCAAGTTCCCTAAAAAACTGGATAAAATCAACCCCACAAAACCCAAAACACCAAGCACAAAACACATGAAAACACTCACCACCATAAATCATTGATCCCTTATACTAAAAAAACCTAAACCCTACTCTCTAAATAACCCTAACACCATATCCCAAAAAAACATTAAATGAATTTTCCCATTAAAACCTCAATACTTAGCCACAAAATAATTTAGAATATTAGAACCGAGGAAACATATACCCTGAACACCAAACCCACTAAACCCAGAGCTGAAATAATCCTTATCCCTCGGCAAAAAAAACACTAACACTGTCATCACCAAGAGACCCTTAACCCTCAACCCATGAAAAACCTATAGCCTCATCCACAAAAAACCATAATCCCTCATACTAAATAAATCTTAATTCCCCATCCCCATATATCCACATAAACCTTATCCCAAAAATACCCTAATCAGCCATCCCCAAAAACCATAATCTGTCATCCCAAAAAACACTATTTCATAAACCCCAAAATACACTAAACCCTCATCCCCCCAAAACCTAAAACCCAATGTACCAAAAAACTAATTAATTATCCTTAATAACCCTAAACCCTCATCCTTATGAAAACCTAAACACACATCACCAATATATACTAGACCCTACGTCTAAAAAACATTAAAAACTCAAATCCCAAAAACTCAAAACCCTCACCCCCCTAAAACCATAAAGCCTCATCCACAAAAATCATACTACCGATTTCCTAAATGACCCTAATAACTCAGCCCCATATATATATATATATAGTGAACACTAAAATCATAAAAAAATAGCCATAAAAACCCTATGTTCTTATCACCCAAAACCCTAAACACTCACCATAAGGAACATAAATCCTCATCCCAAAAATATTAAAAACTATTCCAAAATTAAGGAGAATAATTACCCCCAAAAGACCCTAAACCCTCATCCCCACAACCCCCTAATCCTTATCCCCCAAAACTCTAAACCCGCATCCACAAGAAAAACTAAACTCTCAGTCTGAAATTACCCTATACACTCATACATAAAACATATAACCCTTATCCCTAGAAAACACTGATCCCCCATCCTGAAAAACCCCTAAAAAATCTTCCCCCAAAAAACATAAACCTAGAATCTACAAATCTCTGTACCATTATTCTTCAAAACCAGGATAACATAGCTCTAAAAACCCCTGAACCATCTGATCTAAAAAATTCTAAACCCTCAACCCTATGAAACCACGAACCCACATCCCCATAAATTGTGAACCCTCAGCTACATAAAAACATGAACACATAGGCCCAAATATCCTAGAACCCTATTTCCCAACATATCTATAATTATCATCACCAAATAAACCCTGAACCCTCAGCATAAAAAAATCATAAACCCTAATCCCCCAAAAAACGTTAAACACTCATCACCAAAAACGTCTACAAAAATCATTTCCAAAAAACATTCAACCCTTAGACCCAAAAAAACATGTATCCCTCATCCAAAAATAACATATAACCCTCATCCCTAAAAAACTATGAACCCTCCAGCCCAAAAAACATTGAACTCCCAGCTGCAAAAACCCCTAAACCCTCAGCCACAAAAGCTAAAACTTTTAGCCCTAATAAATATTAATTGATCAACCCTAAAACCATAATCCCTTTTCCCCAAAAACTATTGAACCCACTGATCATAAAAACCTTTAACCCTTATCCCCAAAGAACCCTAAACCCTCCTCCCCAAAAAAAGATGCGCAAAAAACCCTAAAGCATTAGCCATAAAAGAACCTAAACCCTTTTCCCCAAAACCCTATACATTCAACCAAAAATAAATCACGAACATGAATACCCAAAAAAACCTAAACCCATATCAACAAAAGACCCAAAACACCAGATCTATACATAACTGAACCCTTATCCAAAAATAATCCAGAACACTCAACCATAGAAAACTTTTAACCCTCTTCCACAAAAAACTCAGTACCCTCTACACCAGAAAAACTTGAACCCCCAGTCTCAAAAATTATTGATCCCTCAGCCCCAAAATAACCAAAACCCTAATTTCCAGGTAACATTAAACCCTCTATCAAAAAAATTTCAAACCCAAAAATAGAAAAAAACTATAAATCTTTATCCCCAATATACAATGAAGCCTCAACCCAAAAAACCCTAAAAACAAATTACCCAAAAAAACATAATCCCTAAGCCCAAAAATTAATTGCACCCTTGGATCCAAAAAACCATGAACCCTTATCCTCAAAAAAACCCCCAATTACCCAACAAATATGAAACCCTTAACACCATAAAAAACACATCCTATTGCTTAAATAATCTTTAAAACATCATCCCCAAAAAAGCCCCATCACCTATCCCAAAAAACCCTCCCCCCTTAGGCACAAAACCACTAACTCTAAAATACAAAAATACTCAACACATATCCCAAGAAAACACTAAATTCGGATCCCAAATAACCGAAACCCTCGTCCAAAATAATTCTTCCACCCTCAACTAAAATAAATGTTAAACCCAATACAATAAAAATTGAAATCATCATTCCCAAAAAACCTAAACCCTGATCCCAAAAAACTCTATACCCTTATTTCTAAAAACCTGTAATCTGCCTAATCCACAAGAAAAACAACTATCTTATATATAAAACCATAAAAACTCCACCCTAAAAAACCGTAAATACTCATCCTAAAAATCCCTAAACAATCAGACCTAATAAGCCAAAAATATTCAATTCCAAAAAATCATAAACACTATTAAACCAAAATCCTCAACCCTATTCCCAAAAAACCATCATCAATATTCTCCAAAATAATCTCATCATCAAAAAAAAACTATAAACTCATCCCTAGATAACCCTAAACTCTTATCCCTAAAAAACATTTAACTATCATCTTGAAGAAAAGCATCAACAATCAACCAAAAAAACCCTAAAACCCAAAAACCTTAAACACTCATCACCAATAACCATAATCCTTCAACCACAAAAATCATTAAACTCTCACCCAAAAAATAACAAAATCCCCAATCCCCAAAATAACCTATACCCTCATACTAAAAAAACCCAAAAACCACAACACAAAAATCCAATAAACACCATCCCCAAAAATATATAAACCCGCTATAAAAATCCTTAAATAATTATCCCCAAAAGAAAATATAAGTACTCAAACATAAAAAACACTCAACCCTCATCCCTAGAAAATTAAGAACTTTCATACCCAAAACATTGAATCCTATGCCCAAAAACTAAAAACATATACTGTAAGAAACCCAAAACCCATAGTCAAAAAATTTATACACCCAAATCCCCCAAAAAATGGTAATAACTCATCCCTAAAACACTAATCCATCATCCCCCAAAAACTCAAAAAATCATCCACCTAATAGCCTATACCCTATCCCTCCAAAACAGTAAACCCACAACCCCAAAAATACATAACCCCACAATCCAAAAAAACCATGTACCCTATTCCTCAAAACACCCTAATCCCTTATGCCCCAAAAATCCAAATTTCTCTGCCCCAAATAACCCTATATTATCCCTAAAAACCGTAAAACCTAATCCCTAAA
Organism: Viscum album; assembly: GCA_963277665.1. Taxonomy (NCBI): domain Eukaryota; kingdom Viridiplantae; phylum Streptophyta; class Magnoliopsida; order Santalales; family Viscaceae; genus Viscum; species Viscum album. The sequence goes on along the minus strand of OY728121.1, from coordinate 1,066,217,604 downwards.
TAACCATAATCCTTCATTCCCCAAAATCATTAAAACCTCATCCCCAAAAAATCATAATCTCTCATCCCAAAGAAACACTAAACAGCCATCCCCATAAACCCTATAAATTCAGAACCAAAAAAACCCTAAACCCTTAACAAAAATCCCCCCAAAACACTAAAAAACCTCACCATAAAAAATCCCCCAATAGACCTCCCCAAAAAACTCTCAACTCTATGATATAAAAAAATATCATCCCTAACAATGAAAAATAACTAAATTTTCATCCAAAAAATAAACCTAATACATCATCCCCCAATGAACCCAAACACCGTAGACCAAAAAACCCATAATCCCTCAACCCCAACAACCCTAAAACCTCATTGCAAAAAAAATCCTAAACCCACATATACAGAAACCATAATCCATCATCTATAAAAATCCGTAAACATAAATCTCTCCAAAACCCTAATCCATCACCCCAAACCATTAACACTCTTTGCAAAAAAAACAGAAACCCCTTGGCCCCAATAAACCCTAAATCCAAACCCCCCAAAAAATAGATTCTTATAGCTCTAAAACCCATAAACAAGTAACCACAAAAAACCTAACCATAATCCCAAAAAACCCTATACAAACATCTCCATAAAAACCCAAACCCAAATATCAACAAAACCATTAAATCTCACCCCCCCCCCCAAAAAACCCTAAACCCCCTATCACAAAAAACCATTATCCCTCACCCCTAAATAACCTGTAACAGTCAGTCCAAGATAACTCCAAATTCTCATCCCAAAAAACCCTAAAACCTCAACCCTAAAAAACCCTAATACCTGAGCCCCCAAAACCCTAAACTCGCAGCCCCTCAAAAACCCATATCCCCCAGCCAAAAAAACAATAAACCCTAATCCTTAAAAATACCTAAACACCAACCCAAAAATCACAAACATTTCATCCCTAAACACCCTAATCCCATAGCCCAAAAATAGTAAACACCAACCCTACAAAATAGACAATTATCCTCCCCAAAAATCCATAAACCCTTAGAGCCAAAAAATAGTAAAACCTTAGCTTCCCAATAAAACCAATACCTTAATCCGAGAAAAACCCTAATTACTCTGGCCCAAAAAACAAAAAATAGTTATCCCAAAATACAAAAACCCTCATCCCAAAAAAACCCTATAACCATTGCCACAAAAAATATTCAACCCTCTCCCCCAAAAACCCCTAAACCCCATCCCCAAAACCCCTAAATCATTCTCCAATAAAATATAAACCATCTTGCCCATAAAATTCAAAACCCTCATTACTAAAAAACCCTATCCCCAGCCCCAGACCCCATTAAATATAATCAGAAAAAACAAAATACCCCTATCACAAAAAAAACACTTGTCCCTAAAACCCAATAACCCTATACCCATAGAAACAACACTCTAAATCCCTCATCCAAAATTTTCCCCTAAACACTCATCCCCAAGAAACACTAAACCCTATTTCCTAAATACCATAAACCCTCATCCCCAAAAAACTTTAAACTCTCATCCCTGTAAAACCGTAAATTCTCATCCCAAAAAACCCATAAACTCTCAAACATATAAACTACTAAACACACAATAAAATAAATTCTAAATGCTCAGGCTCAATAAAAATTTTCCACCCTCATCCCCTATAATCCTAATCCCATATCCCCAAAAATAGTAAACCCTCCTCCACATAAAACTCTAAACACTAATCCCAAAAATCCATCGACCCCAGCACCAAAATACATTAAATCCACTTTCCTAAAAAATCTTATACCCTCATCACCAAAATTTTAATAAAAACTTTCCCATTCATTTCCTAAATACTCGTCCTCACAAAACCCTTTACCATCATCTCAAGAAAATCATAATGCCTCATTCATCAAAACCCCTAATCCCCTTTCCCTAGAAAACCATAAAACCACTACTCATGAAAAACCTATAGCCACAGACCAAGAATACAATAAAACCATAACCATAAAATACCAAAAACCCTCATCCCAAAAAATCCTACACCTTCATCCCCAAACATACCTAAAGTAAAATACCAAATAATATATAAAAAAATATCCTAAACAACACTAAAAACTCATCCCCAAAAAACTATAAACCCTCATACCTAAAAACACTAAATCCTTATCCCAAAAATACCCTATACCCTCATCCCAAAAAAACATAAACCACATTACCAAAAAACCTAAAACCTTTTCCCCAAAAAAACACTACCCACTCATGAAAAAAAACTCTAAACCCTTATAACATAAAACCCCAAAACACTCAACCCCAAAAAATGATAAAATATATGCCCAAAAATATATTCAAACCATGTCCCAAAAATTCATAAACCCGTAGAACCAATAACCCATTAAACATAAACCCCTAAACCAACAACCACAAAAAAAACCATAATCCCTCATACCCTAAAAAAATAAACCCTCATCCAAATTAAACACTACACAGTCATCCCCAAAAAACACTAAAACATCATCCCCATTATTCCCAAAACATCTATGCTCAAAAAATATATTCCTTCATCCCTAAAAAACCACATACCACATCCCAAAATAAACAATAAACCCATTTCCCAAAAAAACATTACTCAATCTGCCCTATAAACCACAAAACCCAGATTCCCAAAAGACATTAAACACTCAAACAAAGATCTCTAATACCTAGACCTAAAACAACTAAACCCTTATCCAAATAAAACCCTAAACCATATAACAAAAAAACTCAAAAATAATAATTCGAAATAACTCTAAACCCTTAGCAACAAAAATACTATACACTCTCATACCCAAAATCATAAAACCATCATCCCTATATAACCCAAAAACATCATCCCAAATAAACCCTAAACCCTCACCAAATAAAATAAATAAACCCTAATCCCCATATAACCGTAAACTGTATGTAGACAAAAACCATAGACACCCATCCCCAAAAATAGTTAACTCTCATAAAAAATAAACCCTTAATCATCACCAATAAAACCGTAAAAAATCACCCCCAATAACCCTAAACCATCATCACAAAAATAATCCCAACCTAGAAACCAAATAAAACCCTAAACACTAAGCCCTTGACAATCATAAACCCTCATCACAAAATAACCATTAACCCCCAACCCATGAATATCCTAAACCCACAGCCCTAGAAAACAGAAAACCAACTTTTCCAAAAATCCCAAAACCCACATCATCATAAAACCCTAAACATATTCCTTATAAAACACTAAACCCTATTCCACTAATAAACCAAAACCCATTGTAAGAGAAAACAAAAAACAATCCAACAAAAAAAATCAAAAAACCCTCATTCTAATAAAATAAAAAAACCCTTAGCCCTAGAAAACCCAAAATCATATTCCCATTAGTACCCAAAAATGTATTACCCTGGAAAAACTCATCCCAAAGGAAAGAAAACTCAATACCCTCATCTGCATAATACACTTAACCCATAGACCTAGAAAACCCTAAAAACATTAACCCAACATACCCAATACATTATCCCCAAAAAAACCCTAAAAATCATTATAAAAATTCCCTAACCCATTAGTCCCATAAAACACAAATCCATTATAACCAGAAAACCCTAAACCCTCAGCCCTAGAAAACCCAACATCCTTTTCCCCTGATATCCCTAAAACAACATCCATAGAAAATTATAATCTCTCATCCTATGAAAACCATAAATCGTTACTCTTATAAAACAATAAACCCACCTTCTTAAAAAATACTAATTCCAAATCCCCAAAAAACCCTACACCCTTGTCCCAAAAAATTATTATTACATCAAACTCATAAACTGCTAAAACCACATTACTAGATAACCTAAACTTAAATACCTTGTAAAATATAAACCACAATACCTAGAAATAAATAAAACCTTATACCCAATAAATAGCCTCAACTATTTTCCCTAGGAAAACCTTAATCCATCTGCCCATGAAAAACCAAAACCATCTGGAACAAAAACCATTAACTATTATACACTAAATTTCATAAACCCTCATCCATTGAAAATTATATAACTTTATCCCATGAATACCTTAAAACCTAATCTATATAAGTCCATAGAACCTCACTTGTGAATAATCCAAATCCATTTTCCCCAGAATACTCTAAACCATAATCACCTAGATAACCAAAACACACATACCTAGAAAACCATAATCCCTCTAAAACATCATCCCATGATTAATAAAAAATATATTCCTCAAAAAATTCTATAAAATCAACCCCATAAAACCCAAATCCCTATTCCCCATAATACCATTAATATTCATCATTAGAAAAACCTAAACCCATAGCCCCAAGAAACCATAATCCTTTACCCCAATATACTAATAACCTTAAGCTGAAAAATTCGAAAACCTCAACACCAAAAAACCCTAATCCCCTATACAATGAACACCATTTCAGTAAGATCCACAAACCCTATACCCACGTCACTAATGACACCATAACCCCAGAAATAAGAAACTATTATCCCCCAATCCATTAAAACCATAATCCCTGAGTCCCATAAATCCATAAACTCTTAGCCCCTAAATAGCCTTATCCTTAGCACTAGAAAACCATATACCATTTGCCCTAGAAAACCCTAAAAATTCATCCCCTGCAACCCCAATACCATCAGCCTCAGAAAAACCTAAACCCTCATCCCTAGAAGGAGATAACACCTCAACCCATTAAAACCCTAAATCCTTATTCACTAAAAACCCTAAACACATATCCACGTAAAACCCTAAAACATTATGCCCAAAAAATCCAAAACCATTAGACAAAAAAACCCTAAACGGTCATCCCCATAAAAACCAAAACACCCATATATAAGAAAACCTAAACCTATTGGTCTAGAAAACCCAAAACCAACCATCCTAAAAAAATTCTAAACAATTTTCCATATAAAACCCTAAAAAGTCATACAATGAATTCCCTAAATCCTCAACCCATAAAATGCTAAACATCAGTCTATCAAATCCATAAACCCACATCCCCACATCCCCAAATCCCTAAACCCTCATCTATTGAAAGACATATATTCCATCACCCCAGAAAACCCAAAACCATCATCACTAATGATCCCTAAACCTTCATCCCTAGAAAACCCTAAACCCTCATCCCTTGAAAAAAATAAACCCTCATCCCCAGAAAACCCCAATCAACCAGCAACATATAACGCTAAACCCCTAGGCCCCAAAAATCCTAAAACACCAAGCCCTATAAAACCCTAAACCCTATAAACCAAAAACACTACTCCCTCATCCAATGAAGACCCTAAACCCTGGACCCCAAAAAACCTATACCTTCATCCCAAAAAAATGATACCCTCGACCGTAGATAACCAAAATCCTTCAACCATAGAAAACATCAAATCCTCAACGCCCAAAACCCTATAACATTATCAAAATAATACAGGAAAATATCATCACTAAAAAAAACCTACAACAGAAGTCCCAAAAAAACATTAACCATATTCCCCAAAAAAACCCTAAACCATTATCCCTATAAATACCTATACCCTCAACCCCATGAAATGAAAAAACAAATACACTAGAAAATCATAAACCATTATCCTCTAAAATTATAAACCCACATTCCAAAAAATCTCTGAACCCTAAAACATCAAAACCCTAATCCAATAGCCTAGTTGAACTCTAACACATTTTCATTTGAAAAAAATATGTCCTCATCAATACAAAACCATAAACCCTCATCTCAAGAACACCGTAAAACCTCATCCCTAGAACACCATAAATCATATCCAAAACCCCTAAACTGTTAGAAACATGAATCCCTAATCACTCAGCTGCAAAAAAACATAAAACCTTAGCCATAAAATCATAAATACTGATCCCCATAAAAATGAAAAAATGAATAACTAGAAATTAATAAAAACTTAACCCTTAAAAACCCTACACCCTCGTCCCCATAAATCCATAATCCACCATCCCTATAATACCTAGTACCCTTACACCCATAAAACAAAAATCCTCCTCGCCTAGAAAAAAAATAAACACTCATCCTCCCAAAACCCTGAAACCTCATCCATAGAAATCTAAATAACCTCATCCCGAAAAAATATGAAAACAGAAATCCCTAAAAAAATCCAAAACACTTTTCCCCATAAAACACTAACCCCACACCATAAAATACCCTAAACTCTTAGCCTCAGAAAGCATTGAACCCTCATCACCATAAAAACCTAAACCATCTTCCCTATAAATCCCTTATTCTTCATCACAACAAAACCCTAAACCATCAGCCCTAAAAAACAATAAATAGTTAATAGAAGAAAAATGGAAAGACTCAACACCATAAATCCAAAAACCATTATCTGAAGAAAAACATAACCCCTCATACTTAGAAAATCATAATACCTCAACCCCAAATAACCACAAACCCTCATACCAATATTTCCTAAACCCTCATTCCAAGAAAACCCTAAACCCTCAACCCAAAAACACTAAACCATAAGCACTAAAAAACTATAACCCTCAAGCCTTGAAAAACCTATACCATAATACCAAAACCCTAACCCTTATCAATAGAAAATACATAAAATTTCAGCACTAGAAAAACCAAAACACTCTTCCCCAAAAAACCATAAATCCTCATCTCGGGAAAACCCTAAACCCTCACCTAGAAAAACCAAAACATTATACCTAGAAAAACCTCAACAATAATCCCTAGAAAAATATTAAACTCATCTACATAATATTATAAAACCTCAACCCTATAATAGGAATACCATTTGTCTGCTGTAATCCATAAAACCTAAGATCCTTAAATCCCTAAAACAAAATCCCTAGAATACCTCAATCCCTAAGCCCAACATAACCCAAAAACCTTAACCATATAAAAAATATTAACCCTAATCCACAAAAAAATAATAAACCATGATCCCAAGAATACCCAAAAAACTTATCTTTAGAATCCCCTAAACCCTTATTCTTATATAATCCTAATCCACCATCCCTAGAAAAGCATAATCCCTTAGCACCTAAATATCCATAAGCTATAATCTCCAAATATCCTAAACCCTCAGCCTGATAAATAACTATACCAACAACCTAAAAAACCCAAAATAGCAATCCCCACTGAACTATAAACAATCAGCATGAAAAATCCATGAATCCTCATCCCCAAAAAACACTAAAAATCATCACTAAATCCATTAAAACTATTCCCTAAAAACCCCAGTACCATAATCCCCAAAAAACCATGAATCCTCATCCCTAGAAATCTGTAAACCCCCAGTGGCAATAAACACTACACCCTCAACCTAGGAGACCTAAAACTCTCATCCAACCATAGACTTCGACCCTTGAGAACAAGAAATCCTAATCCAAAATAAACAAAACCCTCATCCTCACAAAATCCAAAAAAACTATCCCCAAAAAACACAAAACTACCATCCCCAACAAACCCTAAACCATCATTAATAGAAAACCTTAATCCATCATCCGTAGAAATCCCAAAAACCTCATCCCTATATAACAATAAGACCTTATACCCCAAGAAATATAATCTTGTATACCCTCAAAAACAAAAAATCAATCCACACAAGACGCTAAACCCTCATCCCCATAAAAACATATTAACATATACCCAATAACAAAAAACCTCTATCCCAAAAAAATCACAAAATACTCAACTACACAAAACCCTGAAGCATATTACCCAAAAAAACCCAAACCCTCGGTCCTAAAAAACCTTAACCCATAATCCTTGTAAATCACCAAACACTAATCCCCAAAATAACACTAAAACAAAAGCCCAATGATATAATGACCCACCTTTTAAATACAAGAAGTATTCACATTTATTTAGAAAATATTATAATGATATCCGCAAATGAACATTTTTGGTCTAGTGTCTTTAGAATTGTGTACAAATATATCAACTACATAATTATAACATAATCATAAAAAAATTCAGTTCCTTTTGTAGATTCCATTTTTATTCAATCATACGACACATCAGTTCGTGTATATACATTGGGACATGCATTTAATGAAAAGGGTGTGCATAATTCTTTGTGAGGGAAAAAATAAGAAATGGTATATGGATGATTATCATGTATAATATATGAGTCATATTTTGGGAGAGTAATCATTAATACATGATTCAAAACATGGAAATATGGAAACCATAAAAAAATATACATCTATAAAAATATCCCAACGATTTATGAGTAAAGATTCATAAAACCAAATTACCATCATTATTCACCAAGGTATCATCAAATATATCATCAATAGAGATAAATTCATTTCCCAATTAATTTGATTGATATAAGGTAACACACATGATATGTATTAATTCATGTGACCAACATTGATTATGATAAATAATTTGATAAATAACCCATGGAAAAAACAATGGTTTTCATATCAAATTCATTGTGTAAAAAAATTACTGAATTAATGAATATAATATCATTTTTGGACCATGAAAATGTAATATTGGTTATATATATATATCCTATAATCAGTAATAAATATACACATATAGTCTAATTCCCATAGAAGAGAATTGGTAATTCATAATAAGATAGTTTATCATGTAGAAGAGAAATTTCTTCTAACGAATTCACCAATATGATGACATACAATGTAGATTATGAAAATAGAGTTGTTGAAGGTAATGAAGGAATACCATTTTAAAAAAACTATTTTGATTAGACAAGGAAGTAATAGAGATCATGAATTAATATAAAGTAGCTACAAACATTGAATAAATAAAATACGGATGAACATGAAAGAAAAGGGAGAGGAAGAAAATTCTATTTTCATGATGATTTACATACTAAATAATGAATGGGGAAACAATAGGACCATGAATATACCATGGATGATATTTATATGAGGGAAATAAGAAAAAATATTCTCATCAATTAGGAGTGGTGTGGAAAGGGGAATGAGTGTGTGTCACCCTCATATTTTATGAGATAGGTTATTTTTCATTTCATTCAAGCCTTGTGTTATTCTCTACACCAATATCATCTTTCTCTCTAAGAAACACCTTATTATCTTTCAGTATATACAACAGTATTTTTGTCTTGCGTTACACGGATGAGAGGCCTTCCTCGATAGCTTGCATTCTACAAAATACCGAGTTTCAATAAACAAGGAAATAATATTAAAATATTATTATTTAATGTGATATAAAATAGAAATTATGAATATTATTAAACACATTTTGAATTTCATCTTATGTATTTTCTATACATGATACAAAAAATAAATATTTTCATATAAAAGAATTATTTTTCGAAAAAAAGTACTATTTTCCACATTTTGATGGAACACCCCTTTAAAATTTAGTTTTTGACACCATTATATGTTATATTTGAAGAAATATGCTCCTTTTTTAGATTAAGTACATCAAAATTTACTTTGGATGGATTTTTTATATTTTTTTAATAATTATCATTTTTTGAGGAGTAGAAAAAATACACTAAATTATAATTGAAAATAAAAAATTATCCATCAAAATAATTAATAAGGTTAAATCATATTATTTAATGGTTTTCAATTAAAAATGGAATATATTTTAATCATTTAATCAAATGTTATTCATAAGATGTAATTTCTCTTTTCAATTGGACATAAACACATGTCAATGTTTTGGTAGGTTTTTTCTTCTTAAAAACCCCCTTTTGGTTTTTAACAATGGGAATTAATTTTAAATTAAACTCATCCAATATTGAGGTTTGAGTTATGAAAAATTCATTTCATATTTTTAATCAAGGGGTCTAAATTAGGTTAATAGGATACAATTATTATTTTTGGATATTATGAATAATAGCTACGGTAATGTTTTTTAACGTATTTAAAGGTAAATTGGGTAAATTAGTGTAGAAAATAATATGTTAAGGAGTGTAAAATGATCCTAAAACATAAAAAAATCATTTTAGATGAATAATAGTCTACCCTTGTAATCTTAGGTTTTAAATATATACATTCAAGGCCAACATTAAAATGAAAATGACATAGATAATAATAAAACCAATGAAAGTAACCAAATGTCAAACTCACATTTCTTATAAGATTAATAATTTCATTATTGGGATAACCAGGTGATATCTCAGAAAATAAATAGTCAATTGGAAGATGAAATAGTTACCTACATCATGGAAAATTATTTTTATTTTTTATGAAAATAAAATTAATATAAAGTCTTATGCTTTGATGATGTAAAAATTAATTGATTTTTGAGAAATAGATAAAACTGAAGTGAATAAGAATTTCATTTTGTTGTAAATATGGATTGAAGTGCATAAGAGATGAATTTTTTGTCAATGAGAAGTCAATATCTTAATAAAAGGTATTGACAAAGAGGTTGGTGATGCCTTGGTGAAATGTTGTTGATTCAAAGCATTGAATTCTACACATGATCAATTTCGTAGGAGGGTAAAATCTGATGATTGTTGAACTGGACCTATGTTCCAAGACTTTTATCAGGTTGATACGCTGTTACAACACATGAAGAAGTCCATGAAATACTCAATTACATGACTAAAGAAGTGTAAATCCATCCATAGTCTATAAGTGAATGAATTATTGAAGATCCATTCATTGAATCTAAATGGATGATGTTTAAAATATTAGATGATTGTTTGAGCTAGTCGTCAAAGTCCAAGACTTGTGTTAATGGATAACACATCCCTCACGTCATAGAGATTGCATGGATTATTCATTAATGAATGAAAAATGAAGAAGTTATCTATTATTCATTCATGATTTGATCAAAACAACTTTTGGAATCATGATGATGTTTTGATGAAAGAATAAAAGACAATGAATAAGGGGATTTGATAGTTGAAGGTGGCTCTGCATCTTACTTTATTATGTGGAATTTTTTTTTGAGAATTTGTAAAAAAGTATCCAACCATGGAGGCTAGCCGAAGACCATTCATCTAGCACTTGCGAGACCCGATGGTCAACTACGCATGGGGGAAACCCTCCAGGCTAGCCCCACATGAGGCATGCATGCACGTGCAATGTATAATCCCACATGTGTCCCACGATGATGAACCAGTGTAGAGTGGGTGCAAGGTGCATGCCCGAGGAGCATAGTGGGTTCTAAGAGCATCCACTCATGGGTGAACATGGTGAGGGGAGGTAACATGGAGGGAGAGGGGATAATTATGAGGTGAAGCTACCACATCTTGATATTTAAAGAAGCCGAAAACATAACAGTGTTTCGATGTGGTTTGGAATTTTAAAAACATAGATGCGATCTATGTCATCCATCAGATCTCATGTGTGATTTGGGCCACACACTTTATCCCCCATCCTGCGTTATAATCTCCGTTGTACGTTATCAATCTGAGTCGATCCGCTGGCTGAGGAGAGACCCTGAGGTTATCTTCACCCTCAGGAAATCCAATGATGCATCCTCACCACCCGGAAACCAGCGATGAAGGAAAACACCATTCTCATCAATCTGGGTATCATTGATGCTCAAATTTTGTGTGTGGTGATCATATAGAATAAATGAACTCATGCATGAATTGAGATGAATAATTCAAACATGGAAAAAGAAAATAGAGTTGCGAGGCCACGCTAGAATTCTAAAATCCATTAGGGAAATGGTCTGCATGCATTTATAAATGCATTCACCTGAGGATAATGCTACAATGAATAAGGTACCATTTGAAATAAATACCTCATGATTCACAGCTTATCTTTTAACTTGAATTTGAATTTTTCAAGGCTGAATATCTCATCCATTTAATGATTTGAAACTCTTGGCATATCTCAATGGATTTGAAGAAGGGACAATGCTGATCCTTTCCTATAAATATAGATCCCTCGACTGAGGCTCATGAGTTTCAAACATTGGGAGAAATCTCTCATTTCTCTGAGAAACAGAGGACTACATGAAGGGTTTCCATGCAACCTAGCCATGCGATGGAGTTCTGCGTATCCCTTGTGCGAAGGAGAACCGCGAGCCATCCTGTTTCATGGAAGAGGATATATTTACCATCTATGTGATGGAGTACACATGAACATGTGATAGGTTTTATAATCCCTCGTTGTGTTTCGTGACAAGATTCCCGTGGGTAAAACAACTTTTGCCTCGACAACCTTGTTACACCTTCATGAAGACAGAGCTGAGAAACATTCATGGTTATGTGAAGAAGAATCATTCCCTCCTGTTTATATGAAGAAAAAGAAGATTATTCTGTCAATATATATATATATATGTATGTTCTATTTTGTGTTTGTAGGATTCGGGTATTGGGAAGATCACACCATGTGCATGATAACAAGCAGCAGATTGTGTATACATACACTTCCCAAGGAGAAGACGAAGGGACTCGAGGAACTTTATGAAGGGTGGATAATGCATGCAACATTCAGTTGCATTAATATGCACGAATTGAGTCACCCAAGTTTGCAATAACAAGTCACATATTGAATATACCCTTTTGGGTTTGAAAAAGAACACAAGTCAGGGAAGAATTGTTTGTGAACATTTGAAGAAGGAAGAAAGAAGAATTACACAGAAAATACACACACGTATATTAAATCTAAATAAAATAATAAGTGTGCTTCTGCAATGAATCAATGAAAAAATTGTCTTTGATAATAATTAAGAAAAAGAGAGAGGAAGTGTGTGCTCAAAATACTACATCCATTGGGGTTTTCACACAAGAAAGTAGAAATATGTTGTTCATTATTGCATGCATTCACATTCACATGTGAAGATACATAAATTAACGAAATTGTTTGTGTGCATATTGAGGAAGGAGAATCCATGATAACAGTACATCTGAAAAATATTGAGACACATGCATGCAATCATGAATGAACACATGAAAGTGTTCAAATAATTGAGATTTCCAAATACAAGAGAAATTATATTCCATACAATCCATACATGAAGTGAATGTCATTTGAGACTGAAGCTAGACTAGATTAAAGAAGATCTTATATCTGAGTGAAAAGTGATTGATAATCCAAGAAGATAGATATTGCTGATATTGTGAATGATCATTATTCCATATTAAGATTTTTGAAGGGGTTTTGTGCACCATTGACACGCATCTTACTGAGTTGAGGTCCTCATCAGAAGAAAAAAGAATTTTCGGAGAAATGATATAGTGGAGTACTGATCAAATAAGTTATCATAATTATTGAGAAAGTCCAACAAACCTTACCAAAGGCTATTAATGTTTCTTGAATAGACTCATAGGGATGTTTGATTCAGTAAGACTATGTGGAGAGGGACGAATAAAATTTACATTTAATCAAGAAAAAATACAATGAAGGAAGCTTCTCATGTGACTCTAGAACTAGAAGAACCATGTGAGATTCATGGAGGAGAAAAAGACTTCAGTGAGACTCTGGAGCAGGCCAGTGGGACTCTAGTAACACTATGTGAAGTAGTATAAAGAACCTCATATAGGATTTAGTTTAGATATAGTGGAACTCTGTATTGGCCATTGTAATTGCTAACCAAATTGTAGTGGAAAACCTCTTTTGTGGAGAATAACTAACAGTAAAAGGATTATGTATTCGAACCGAACCTTGTAAATCAATGGGTTCAGTGCCTTTATATTTACAACATCACGCGAGGTATGGATGACATACATAATAAGAGTGGATCAAGGATTGAACCGACCGTTGAGGTTTTATTAAAAGGAATTAGTTAGTAAAAATATTCAAATGGATCTATGATTCACCCACCCCCCCCCTCACTGATTCACATTGATCTGGTCACATCAATTGGTATTATTATCAGTTTACCTCTAAAATATCCAAGGGAGTCTTTTTGAAGTGCAGATTTGTGGAGATGAGTGAGAAACCTCAAATGAAGATATCTTTCAAGACTCATAAATATACAAAGATGAAACATGCAAGGAAGATGAAGAAGAAGCATACTAAAATTGGGAAGGCATCTTTACCTATGGTAATTTGAAAGGTACAACATGTGATGATAATTATTATTCTTTTGTTGAAGGCTTCTCAAGTTGTGATGATAATAGTTCAATTAGTGATCTTCAGACTGCACTCAAAGATCATCTGAATAATGTCCCTAGTTAATTGGATAGATATGTTGATATAAGAATTTTGTCTCTTCAAGATGAAAAACTATAGTGGGAATAAGAAGCTAATTCCACGGAAGAAGAATTGGCTAAAAGGGATGGAATATCCAACACTCTCAAAAACCTACTGAAGGAAATGGAAGAATCAATTTTACTTTGCAATGAATTTAATTTCCAAGATACTAAATAATTTCAGGGAAGAATTTGTGAAAAATAATTCTTTGAAATTCTATTTGTGTAAGCTTTCCATGCATTTGAAAAATTACACAAAATCACTATAGATGTCAAAGCTTCTCAACTAGAATACAGATCCAAAAGGGTAAATAAGCTTGACATATCTCTGCAACAATTAAAATTTATGCATGAAGAACAAATGATAATGATGAAGGAGAATTGGGAAAAAAGTTGAGATCAGTTATGGATGTGAATAACTACCTCAACAAGAAGTGTCTAGAGTAGGAAGTGAAATTGATGAATCAACAACTAGTCCAAGATGGAATATACCATATAGATGAAAGAATAGATTCTTCCACTAAAGTTTTTATTAAGTAATATGATTCAAAAAGGAACATCAGATCATCATCTAATCCAATGGAAACATCCTCCATGAAGAAGATATCCCATAACCTAGTTAGTTTTGTTTCTACTGGTTCCTTTACATTTATATGTACATGTTCAAATCTAAAATCTAGGAAAATGTGGATTGATAAAAATGTCAACATTTCTATCAAAACATCGAGGGTGGATACTAGAATTATAAATAAGAGAAACTCACAAAAGTATTTTCCAAAGATAGAAAGTCAATCACATAAAAAGTTTACTAAATTTCACCAGAATTATACTATATGTAAAAGAATGGTATTTTCTTTGGTATAGTTGGTGTTTTTCGATGTTTGGGTATCAAGAAAATGATTATTGGAAAACTATGTCAGCATATGAAAATTATGGAGGACCTGCATTCACATAAATTGGATTTGATGAAATGAAGAATCCTACAATGAAAAGGCCGAAAAAAAAGTTGAAGAAGAATATGTCTATCAATAATAGATATATGTATCTTGATGAAATCTGTGAAAAATGCAACATAAGTGGTCACAGTTATGATGGGTGCCGGTTTAGTCCTACCTTTCATCAGGCATATGTTTATAAGAAGCATAGTCCATAAAAAATTCCGGAGAAATCAAAAGTAGTTGAAATTTCTTCCATAGGGAATATGATATACAATGAATTAACGAAACCATTGAATGATATTATTCCTAAGAATAAGTTCATGACATATTCCAAGAATTTCATCTCAACCAAGAAAATAAGTTTCTACTATGCAAATAATGGCCATACCCTGGATCACTAAAAACAATCACAAAAAAAGAATGGAAGCAAGCTGAAAATAATAGGATAATCAATCCAGAAGAAGATGGGATTTACTGAAGAAATTCCTAAATACAATTTTAATAAGTTTCCTAATAAAGGTAACATGAAGACAATGGACAAGCCATGTAGAAGATCCATATCCAAAAATTGGAAGAAGGAGTGTTCAGTTATCTGGTCTAATCAATTGAAAATTTCTAGATAACTAAAAATATTTGAAGATGAAATACTAGATAAAGCTAAAGAAAAGGGAAAACAAGTCATTTCACATGAAGGAAAATTCGAATTTCATGAGTGTTTTTCAACACGTGATAACCCAAGTGTCTCACAACTACTGTGTGGAAGGTTACAGAAAGATGGGTTAATGGGAAAACATGTTTAACTATTTTACCAAGCCAAATGAATAAAATTGATCAACACGCACCAAAATCTACATCACTACTAATATAATTAATGAACAAAAATCCACACAATTTGAAGGTGAATGGATCTAAATAATCCATGCAGAGAAAGAAAAATAAAAATTTCAAATGGAGAGGAGACATCAGCATAAGGAGAACCAGACATTTTAGAGCTACAAAGAAAGGAGTTCATGGGATGCGAGAGAATTATCAACCCCAGTGCTTCTATTTAGAATCTCAAAAATGTTCCATATTAATAACTTATAACTTTTTTATACATGTGTGCTTACATTGTATGGAATTGAATATGAATTTAATTCTTAAGAAGATAAAAGAATGAGATATGTGGATAACAACAAGTTGAAATCATTATTCATGATTTTATAATAAGTTGAAGTGTTCCTCAGTGGAATATTATCAACATAAATATCATGAAGAATATGTGATGATATTTTCCATCATGATGAATCAATGTGATTGCACCCCTTGAGTGGGATAAAATATGAAGGATATGATATCAAGGATTATTTCATGACATATATTGACGTTCATATCATCTCATGAAGATGAAAATAAGGTATTACAATCACACGTTAATGCCTTGTACTTAATTGCATTTATCATTTCAATTAAGGGCAGTGCTTGATTGATGAAAAGATGGGATGAAAGGGGTATATTTATATTTACTCGTTAAATTTTTAATATTTTTGTTTTTGTATGTGAAGGATTTTGAACTTAATTGATAAATCTAACTTTTTTCCAACCCCTGGAATAAAAGTTGATACATTATGGGCACGATTTCACATGTATGGTTATTTATGGACAACATTGGAACCCATGGTAATATACATCTTGTTTTATAAACTAGAGTATCCCAAATTGACATCGATTTGATTTACTAAAGGCTCTTTGATATGTGAACCATGTTACTAAATCACTCCCTCACGAATATTCAACAAGATACTTTTTCAAAGGTAGTAGAACCTGTTTTGGACAGACCCCACTACACCTTTTCATTTGGTTTCCAATAAGGGGGAGAAATAATTTCCACACATATTGACCAATACAATGTGTGCTTATTGATATCGACAAAAAAGGGGGAGATTTAAGTGAATAATAATTTCATTTTTTGTCAATATGGATTTAAGTGCATAAGAGTTACATTTGTTTTCAAAGAGATTCCAATATGTGAATGAAATGTATTGATGAATATGTTGGTGAGTCCATGGAAAATTATTGTTTATTCAAAGCATTGAATGCTAAATGTGATCAATTCTCTAAGAGGATAAAATCTGATAATTGTTGAACTTATCCTAAGTTACAAAACTTATATCATGGTGAGAAATTGTTACAACACTTGTAGAAGAACATGAAATATTCAATTATGTGATGAAATAAGTGGAAATCCATCTGTAGTCACTAAGTGGCTAAAGTGTTGAAGATACATTCATTGAATCTATGTAACATAATTATATGTTTACAAGTATTTTTGATATTTCTAAGTACCACTATTTTGGAGTAGTGACTTGGGATGCGTTCGGGTGAACTTTTAAGGAAAACAATAGGATAGAGAGTTTTGCGTGATTTTCACATGGTTTGAAAATATGTGCGAACAAACCATGCTAACCATGCAGAATGCGACAGAGAGGTCTGCACGGTTTTCACACTGTTTGAAAAACCGTGCGACCAAACTGTGCCAACCTTGCAAACCTGGGCATTGGGTTCTATGCGGTTGACGCACGGTTTTCCTGACCGTGCACCTCTATCCAGGAAAACCATGCACGCGGTTTATAATTCCTAAAATCCTTCTTAAAACCACCTGAACCTCTTGGACATTCTTATTTCTGACCATGGATCGGTCTTGAAACATTCTAGGTGTTTCCAAAGCCTCCTGGAGAGATTCCAAGGTGACCCGAACATCTTCTTTCATGATTGAAGGTTCAGATTGAGGATCTGCTCTCCTTCTGCAAAGTGGATTTCAACCTATTACTTCTCATGGTCTTTCCTCTATCATTCCATGATCTTTTTAGGGGAGATTTCCATAGTTTCCATTGATCTAAACCTAATAGTTGAGGTATGGATGTAGTATTGTGGATCTAGGTCTAGTTTTACATGATCTTTATGCCTTTCATCATAATTTTTAATTTTAAGGATTTAGATCCCGAAGTTGATCGACGACATTGTGCCACTTGGTATTTGGGGTTTCTCGTGGGGCTAACTCCCATCAATAAATCGAGGTAGGTTGTTCCGTCCCGACTTTCCAAATTGATTATCATTGTATTTCTTTATTTATTTCAATTATTTATTTAAATTCAATTGCTCAAATATGGTTTCAATTAAATTGATAAAAACTCATTTCCAGTGAATCAGGGTATTTGAAAACGGTTTTGGCATGAAAATTTGGAAAAACCCCAATTTCCATTGATTTGGGTGTGTTTATGTAAATTTGTTGATTTAAATTGTTTAATATAAATTAGGGATTTGATGGAAACGATATCAATGAAATTTTTTAATTTAATTGTTGAAATAAATTTTTTGATGATGGAATTAGTTTTGATTGGATTTAAAACTGATGAAAATTGTTTAAAATGATTTTATAGAAACCCATTGGGTTTATCTTGTGAAAAAGGCATGTTTTTGAATAAAACTTTTTTTTAATTGGAAAGAAATTTTCACTTTGAAATGGAAGAATGGGATTGGTCATATATTTATGCATTCTTAAAATAATTTGCCCATCATGGAAGAGAGAATTCAATCCTTAGGTAGTTGGTGACTTATTTGGATACACTCAACACTACATCAACGCACTAAAACATACATGTGGCGGGTCACATCCCCAGCGGTTTGGTGACGAGACTCCTTTGGCCAGTGTCCTAGGGACGCGTGTATACACATTTTTATGAGTTCACATAGAGAGGTTGGAATCCTATAACTGTTTATTACTATCGCACCGTTTGGAAGATGACCATGTTGCTCGCTTGTTTATTTATATTGGAGATACAAATGTATGACAATGCTTTTGACCTACTTACATGCCTAATGAATTTATATAAACTATTTTATATAAATGTTTTCCTTAAGAAATATTTTTAGAAATATTCCATAATTTTTAAAATAATTACTTAAAAATATTTATTTCCCTCATTTGAAAATGTATAGCATGTTTTGTTAAAATATGCTTATGAATTTCCAATACAGTTTATTTGAAAATTGAAATCTTATTTTTGGATAATCTATATTTGGTATCTGTTATGGAATTTTTAGTGGTATCCTACTAGTCTTAGGCTCACACCCTAATTTTTGCTTCAGGTAATTGTAGACATTATTCTTCCATGTTCAAGCAAAGGAAATGGATCTCTTGGAGGTGGATCCAGTTGTTGACCTTTAGTCTTGGTGAATTGTCTCTATAGAGACCTTGGGGCTGCTTTTCCCATATTTAGTACTTGAGTTGTAGTACATTGGTCTTTTTATCTATCTTTGTATTCTGGTACATTACTCCCAGTGGAGTTTCTTTTGGATATGTATACCATCTTGTATATTTTCTTCCACATTGTTAATTGAAAAATCATTCCCACATGCATGTTGTGTGATGCCAGGTGCTAGTCGCCGACCCATGGGGATCGGGAACACCATTCATGCCATGTTAGGGCCGACTCGGTTATTGGGTTACCAGGGTACCCAGGTTGGTTCGTGACAAAATGGTATCAAAAGAAGGTTATGAATCATTCCTTGATGACAGTTTGAATTTGAGTATTCTTGTCGGGACAAAAGAGGTAGTTGTAATTGAGTGCCTGGACAGCTCCCAACACAATGAAACTTAAGACAATAGGGTTGGTTAGGAAAAAATGACTTGTGGTTTAGTTCTAGTATTTTCCTTATTTTGATTTGGATAGAGTGGACTCCAAATCTTTTTTATCCCTTATATTTAGAATATTTTTCCTTGTTACTCAGTTTGAGAGTTAATCTAATGTCTTTTTATTTTTATGATGTTGTGTATCATCATGACTCCGAGAAGATGTTGAAATCAGATCCAAAAAGAGGCTGCTGCTAAATCTTAGCAACTGAGTCCTATTGTGGATCCGAGTCTGGTTGAGGTGATTGGTCGCATGGTCCAAGCTCTAGGACAGGCACCACCGCCAGTTCCTGTTCAGGCTCCAGTTATATATCCTCATAGTGATATTTACTGAATTCGTTCTCAAGAGTTCCTACACTAGAATCCACCAGTTTTCAAAGGCTCCACTAAACCTAAACATACTGAGGAATGGTTGAGTATGATTGAATGTCTGTTTGGGTTCTTGGAGACACCTTATGTGATCAAGGTGAAGTGTCCCAACTTCGTACTGGATGTACCAAGTAGGAGATGGTGGGACATGATGGTGACAGTTGGGAATCATGATGGTTTATTGTGGAAAGACATTAGGGTTATTTTCACTAACCATTTCTATCCAGAATCAATGGTGTTATTCAAGGATGTGGACTTTTTCAAGCTTGAGTAGGTCAACAAAACCGTGACTGAGTACTCGAATCGCTTTTTTGAGTTGGTACAATTTTCTTCTGAGATTGTGTCTATTGAGAAGATGTAGGCTCGACGATTCGATTTGGGACTTTGATCAGACAACCATTATTATGTTTTCTGACTGAAGCTACCCACTTATGATGCTGTGCTGGATAGGGAAATGATGGTTGAGATGGACCTGGAAGGAAATTCAAGGTTGAAGAATGTTCATTTTCCTCCTAGTGGGAGTGATGGTTCCTTTAAAGGAAAACGGAATCGCGATGTTTCTTAGGGTAGTTCTTGACAACATAGTCATTCTAGACCTCGGGTAGCACCAGGAGGGGCTTTATTGACTTTCTATCAGTGTAGAAATCCATGGAATTCTAAGAGGGTTTGCACTAAGGCACCCAAGAACTGTAGCTCCTATATATGTTTAGGGCACTTACAAAGATTCTTCCATCATTTCTCTACTCCACATAGTGGAACAGGATCATCAGAACCTCCAAAAACTGCGTGGAAATAAAATGCTTCACATACAAAAGGGTTCTAACCAAAGGCATCCAGAATAAAGCTTCTTCACGTAGTGGAAGACTCACCAGAGGTAGTTGATACAGGTCCTGCAACTGTGAGAGGTACCATTACTATAGCTTCATCTTTAGTGACTTCTCTTTTTGTTACTGGTGCATCTCACTCTTTTTTTCACCCTTATTGTTAATCTTCTTAATCTACATATGGAGATTTTATCTTGTGGAATGGATATTACTACACCCCTTAGTATAATGAGAGAGAAGGGTCTTTGTAGTCCTGCTTGTGTCTTCTCTTTATCAGATTTTGACAATGTGTGGAGTTTTTTGGTTCTCGACATGAAATATTTTGATGTCATATTTGGGATGGATTGGCTCATAATAAATAAAGCCTGAATCGATTGTTATCTTCTATGGGTCTACCTTACTACACCTAGTGGTGTGCCTCTTGTTTTTTATGGGGAATGAGACCCAAGGTCAAGCAGAGCTAGACCCTCTTATCCATTGTTTTGGAAGGTTATATCAGTGTTTTATTTTGATCTAGAGAGATATTCAATGTTTCCTTATCATCCTCCAGTCGTCGCTGAGTTTCCCGACATTTTTCCTTCTGAAATCACTAGTTTGCCACCAGTAAGGGAGTTTGATTTTTCTATTTACTTAATAGATTGCACTCAACCGGTTTCCATTCCCTCTTACCGAATGTCTCTTGCTGAACTAAAAGAACTAAAGTCTTAGTTAGACGATCTTATTGAGAATGGTTTTATATGCCTGAGTGTGTCACCTTGGGCAGCACCAGTTCTCTTCTCCAAGAAGGATAAGGGTTCTCTTCGCTTATGTGTTGATTATCGAAAGATCAATTGAGTTACGATAATGAAAAAATATATGTTACCAATAATTGATGATTTGTTTGAACAATGAAAGGGGGAAGTGGTTTTCAAAAATTGATCTTTGATCTGGTTTCCATCAGTTGAGGATAAAAGAATATGACATTCATAAGACCTCTTTTCGGAGTAGGTATGTCCATTATGAGTACCTTGTTATGCCCTTCATCCTAACAAATGCTCCTACTGTTTTCATGGCTTTGATGACAAGTTTTTCCTTGAGTATTTTTATACATTTGGGGTAGTCTTTGTGGATGACATTCTTGTCAGCTCCATGTTTGAGTAGAATCATGTGCATCATTTGAGAACAGTTCTGAGTCTCCAAAGGATTCACCGACTTTATGCCAAGCTTTCAAAGTGCGATTTCTGAATTTGGGAAGTGAAATTCTTGGGACATGTCGTGTCATAAAAATGAATATCAGTTGATCCTGAGAATGTGAATTCTGTTATGACTTGGGAATAGCCATGAAATGTTTTCGATATTTGGAGCTTCTTGGCCTTAGCAGGATATTATCGCCGATTTATTGAATACTTCTCAATGTTAGCTTCTCCAATGACTACTCTGAATCGAAAGGGATTGATGTTTTCCAAGATTGATAAATGTCAGAGTTCTTTTGTTGAGCTAAATCGTCTTTTGAATACAACTCTAGTGTTACCTCTTCCTGAGGCTGGGATAGGTTACGTGGTCTTCTGTGATGCATCAAGTTCAGTTTTGGGATTTTTCCTTATGCAAGGTAATCATGTTGTTGCATATGGATCTCATCCCATTAATCCTCATGAGAAAAACTATCCTACCCATGACCTTGAAATTATAGTTGTAATGCATGCACTTAAGTGTTGGAGACATTACCTTTATGGGGAAAGGTGTATTGTGTCTTCAGACCACAAGAGCTTGAGTTATATCTTCTATCAAAAAGATTTGAATCATCTCCAAAGGCGTTGGGTGGAGTACCTACAATATTTTTACATTAACATTGCCTATACCCCAGGGAATGGAAATGTAGTTGCAGATGTGTTAAGCAGGATAATTCCATCACCGACTCTGAAAGAATCTTTAGAAGAGTGGCGTTTGATGAATTTTTTTTCTAAGTTTCATATTGGAGTTCTGAGGGAGGGAAATGATGTTTCTTTAGCCAATGTTGAGTTGAAATCCTCTCTCTTCGAGTTAATTCTTTAGGAACAACAACTAGATGATGAATTCCATGGATTTAGGGACTCTATTTATGGTGGGGATACTGACACCTAGTGATCGTTCTCCCAAAAGGAGTTTTGTGTTATCAAAACAATTTTTTGTGCTGTTTTCGGCAAGGATGGATGTTATGGGGGATTTCCATAACTCTAAGTTGGTTGTAGACCCAGGAAACATGAAGATGGTCTTTGATATGCGGTGAAAGTTCTGGTTTCCAGGTATGGGATGAGACATTTCTAAGTTTGTATCTCATTGGTATACATGCCAGTAGGTGAAAGTTGAGCTCCAGAAACCTTCGGGATTGCTTCAACAACTTCCAGTCCCTACATGGAAGTGGGATGAAATATCTATGGAAGTTTTGGTTGGGTTACCTCAAACCTAGAGGAAGAAGAACGCAATATGGGTTGTGATCGACATGCTCACCAAGTCAGCTCAATTTATACCTATTCGAGATACAATGAATGTTGAGGAGTTGCGAAATATATATGTGAAAGAAATTGTTAGTTTTCACGGAGTTCTGTCTGGTATAGTCTCTAATAGGGTTTGTCGGTTTACTTCTCACTTTTGGAGAGGCCTTCAGGAGACACCGGGATCTCAGGTCCGTTTGAGCACGACCTACCATCCCCAGTCAGATGGCCAGATAGAGAGAGCTATTCATATCCTTGAGGATATGCTACGAGCATGTGTTCTTGATATTAGTTGGTCTTGGGATGATCATCTGGGGCTAGTTGAGTTTTCTTATAACAATGGTTATCTGTGTACGATCAAAATGGCTACATTTGAGGCATTGTAGGCCCGTCCTTGTAAATATCTATTATGTTGGTCAGAGATTGGGGAATGTTCCTTAGTAGGACTGAGTTTGGTCCAAGTGACAACAACTATGATCCAGTTGATTCGTCAAATAATGTTGACAACATAGAGTTGTTACAATTCTTATGTTGATCTTCGCTATAGACCTTTAGAGTTCTCAGTTGGTGACAATATGTTCTTGATGGTTTCACCCCGATAAGTTCATCGATAGCTTGGGAGGCAAGGGAATCTTTCTCCTCGTTTTATGGGACCCTTCGAGGTTGTTGGTCATGTAGGAAATGTTGCTTACCGTCTAGCTCTAGCACCACAGCTGGAGTCGATAGATAACGTCTTCCATGTATCATAGCTGTGAAAGTATCTCTATTATCCATCTCATGTTTTGAGATGGAGTGATCTTGAGTTTGAACTAAATTTATCTGTGACTGAATGACCTGTCATGGTTTTTGATTCTGAGACCAAGCTACTTTGTGGGAGAACGATACCTCTGGTCCGTGTACTATGGCCGCATGCTTCTGATTCTCATGATACGTGGGAAAGGGAGGCACTAATGAGAGAGAAGTGGCCTTATCTTTTTGAGCTGGATGATTCTTCATTGGATATCAGGGGATAGAAAGATCATATGGTGGGGAGGTTGTAACATCACCTTACATTTACAAGTACTTTTGATGTTTCTAAGTACCTCTATTTTGGAGTAGTGACTTGGGTGCGTTTGGGTTATCTTTTAAGAAAAACAAAAGGACAAAGAGTTGTCCATGGTTTGCGAACGGTTTTTCAAACCACGCCAGCCGTGCAGAACTGGAAAAAGAGGTCCGCACGGTTTGATAGACCGTACGACCAAACTATTCTAACATTGCAAACCTGGGCAGTGGGTTTTGTACGGTTGGCGCACAGTTTGCATGATCGTGCGCCTCTTTCCAGGAAAACTCTTCATGTGGGTTTTAATTCCCAAAATCCTTCTTAAAACCACCCGAACCCCCAATAATTCCTTATATATTAGATTGGCTCGGGATTGAAACATTTTAGGTGTTTCCATACCATCCTGGAGAGATTCCAAGGTGATCTGAATATCTTCTTTCGATATTGAATGCTCAGATTGAGGATCTAATCTCCTCTTGGTAAGTGGATTTCAACCTGTTACTTCTTCTGTTCTTTCCTTTATCTTTCCTTGATCATTTCATGGGATATTTCCATCGTTTACATTGATCTAAACCTAAGAGTTGAGGTATAGATCTAGGATTGTGGATCTAGATCTATTTTTACAAGATCGTGATGCCTTTTATATTAATTATTAGTTTTATGGATTTAGATATAGAACATGATCGATGACGTTGTGCCACTCGGTTTTTGGGGTTTCTCGTTTGGCTAACTCCCATCAATAAATCGAGGTAGGTGGTTCCATCATGACATTCCAAATTGATTATCATTGTATTGCTTGATTTATGTCAATTTTTGATTAAAATTCAATTGCTCAAATCTTCTTTCAATTAAATTTATAAAAACTCGTTTCCAGTTAATTGAGGTATTTGAAATTGTTTTGGAATGAAAATATGGAAAACCCCCAATTCAATTGATTTGGGTGTGTTTATGGAAATGTTAAGATATAAATTGTATAATTTAAATTGTGGATTTGATGGAAATGATATCAATTAAATTGATGAATTTAATTGTGGAAATAAATTGTGTGATGATTGAATTAGTTTGGATTGGATATCAAACCGGTGAAAATGGTTTAAAATGATTTCATAAAAACCCATTGGTTTTATCTTATTAAAAGAGTCATGTTTTTGAATTAAACCTGTTTTTGTTTTAAATGGAATGAAATTGGAACTTTGACATGGAAGAATGGGATTGATCATATTTTTAATAATTCCTAAAATAGTTCTCCCATCATGGAAGATGGCATGCTAGACTTAGGTAGTTTGCGAGTTATTTAGATACATTCTACACTACGACAACGTGTTAAGACATACTTGTGACGGGTCACATCTCCGATGGGATGGTGATGAGCCTCCTTTTTCCAGTGTCATAGGGACGTGTGTATACCAATTTTGATGATTCTCATAGAGTGTGCGGAATCCTATAATTGGTTAATACTATCACAACATTTGGTAGATGACCATGTTTCTCGCTTGTTTATTTATATTGGTGTTTTAAATGTATACCAATTCTTTTGAACTACTTACATGCCTGCTAAATTTATATAAACTATTTTATATAAATGTTTTGCTTAAGCAATTGTTTTAGAAATATTCCCTCATTTTTAAAATCGTTTCTTAAAAATATTTATTTCCATCATTTGAAAATGTATAGAATTTTTTGTTAAAATATGCTTGTTAATTTCCTAACATGTTTATTTGAAAATTGAAATATTTTCTATTTATAATCTAAGTTTTGTATTTATTATTGAATCATTGGTGGTATCCTACTGAGCTTAGCCTCACACCCTACTTTTACCATCGTGTGTTTTTAGACTTTCTTCTTCCAGGTTCGAGCAATGGAAACAGATCTCTTGAAGGTGGATCTAGTTTTTGACCTTCGGCCTTGGTAAATTGTGTCCTCATGGACCTTGGGGCAGTTTTTCCCATTTTTAGTACTTGGCATGTAGTACTTTGGGATTTTTATGCCACTTTGTATTCTCTTACATTACTCCCACTGGAGTTTCTTTTTGATATGTATATTTTCTTGTTTCATTTCTTCCACATTTTTGGTGGAAAAACCGTTCCCACTTGCAAGTTTTGTGATTTCATGTTCTATTCTCCAACCCATGGGGATCGGGAATGCCCTTCGGTCTATGTTAGGGCCTGCTTGGTTATCCGGTTACCATGGTACCTAGGTTGGTTCGTGAAAATCTAAATGGATGATGATTAAAATATCAAATGACATTTTGTGCTATTCCTCAAAGTCCAAGACATTTGTTATATGAGAACATGTCCCTCAAATCAAGGTGATCGCATGCATTATTATTTAATGCAAGAGAAATGAAGAAAGGATCCATGAATCATCCATGATTAGATCAAAACAACATAAGGAAGCATGATTATTTTTTGAAGAAAAAATAAAAGACAATGAAGAAGGGGCATTGATAGTTGAAGGTGACTATGCATTTTAGATTATTATGTTGGAACATTTTTATGAAACTTTTTAAAAAGTAGCCAACCATTGAGGGCACCCGAGGACCTCACCTCAAGAACTTACGGGACCCGATGGTCAACCGTGCTCGTGGGAAGCACTCAAGCTAGGCCCACAAGAGGCATGCATGGACAAGGTGTATATAAACACATAGGTGTCGCAAGGTGATGAAACCATGTAGAATGGGTGCTAGATGAACACATGAGAAGCATAGTGGGGGCTAAGTGCGCACCCGCAGGGTGAACACCATACATAGTGGTACCATGGAGGGAGAAGGGAGAATTGTGAGATGAAGCTACCACGACATATTATTTAAAGAATTCAAAAACATCACCGAGTTCTGATCTCATTCCCGATTTGTGCTACACGCATCATCCCACATCCCGAGTTATAATCTTTGTTGTCCTTGATTGATCTGAGTCCACCCAATAGCCAAGGAGAGAACCCGATGTTATCTTCAACCTCCAGAAATCCTGTGAAGAATCCTCGCCACCGGCAAACCAGCGATGCAGCCAGACACCATTCTAATCAATCTTTCCACCGTTGAAGCTCAAATTTTGTAAATGGTGATTGTCCCGAAAAAACCAAACTCATGCATGCATTTAAAATTTCATGCATGCATTGGGAAGAATAATTCGAACGTGGAAGATGAAAACAGTGTTGTGAGGCCACGCCACAATTCTCGAAGCCTTCGGGGAAACGATCTGCATGCGTTAATAAAAGCATGCACGTGAGGACAAGCAATAATGAATAAGTCAGAATTTGAAAGAAATATCACACTATTCTCATCTTATCTTTTAACCTTTGTTTTATGTTTTCAATGCTGAAGACCTCAACAATTTTATTATTTGAAACTCTTGGCATATCTCACTAGATTTTAAGACAGGTCAATGATTTTCCTTGCATATAAATAAATATCCCTCGACCAAGGCTTTTGGGTTGCAAACATTGAGAGAAATCACTAGTTTCTCTGACAAACATAGCACTTCACGAAGGGTTTCCGCGCATCCTAGCTATGTGAAGCAGTTCTGCACATCCCTTGAGCGAACGAGAACCGTGAACCATCCGTGATCATGAATGAGAAGATCTATACTCACTATGAAGAGGAAAACACATGAACATGTGGTATGTTTTGTAAACACACGTTGTATTTCCTGAGATGCTTCTCGATGGTAAAAAAACTGGTGCCTCGACACCCTTTTTGCACCTTCGCGAAGACAGAGCCGAGAACCACCCTTTTATAAACATTCGGGTTTTGTGATGATCACACCCTTTCCGTGAGAACAAGCAAAGGATAGTTTATACACACACTGCCCAATGATATGAAGAAGGATCTTGAGGCACTTTGTGAAGGGAGGAGAATTCATGCATGATTCACATGCATGCATATTCATGAATTGAATCACCCATGTTTTCTAGAAGAATACATACATTGAATATACCCATTCAGGATTGAAAAAGAACACAAAACAATGAAGGATTGTGCGTGCACATTTGAATGAGGAAAAAATAATAATGACACAAAAATACACACACCTATATTGAATAAAAATAAAATAATAAGTGTGTGCGATCAAACAACTAAGGACAGAATGTGTGCGCGATATTAAGTGAGAAATAGAATGAGGAAGTGTGTGTGCTCAAAATACTACACCGATTGGGGTTTTCACAAAATAGAGAATAAAGAGGTTGTGCATGAATGCATGCATGAACATGCACATGTGACGATACATAAAAGGAAGTAATTGTGTGTGTGAATATTGAGAAAGAAGAATCTGTGAAGATAGTGCATGTGAAAAATCGTGAGAAACATGCACACAATCATGCATGAACACATGCACATTTGAAAATAATTGAGACATCCAAATACAAGAGGTATTAAATTCCATGAAACCCATTCATGAATTAAATGAGATTTGTGACTGAAGCCAAACTGGATTGAAGAAGAACATATATCTAAGTGAACATTGTTTGAGAATACAAGCAGAGATATAGTGCTTATATTGTGAAAGTCCATTAAAGCATATTAAGATTCATAAATAGGTTGTGTGAACCCTTGGCACACATCTTAGTTGGGTAAGGTCTTCAGTAGAAGAAAATAGAATTACCGGATCATTGTTATGGTTGAGTTCTAATCAATGAAGTGATCAGAATTATTGAGAAAGGACAACCGACCTTACCAATGGATGTCAAAGATTTGTGAAAAGATTCATAGGCAATTGTAACTCAACAGGCCTATGTGGATAGTGTATAATATCATCTACAGTGAATCCAAAAATAACATAAATAATGGAGTTTGTCGTGTGACTCGAGAGCTAGAAGAACCCTGTGAGATTGAAGGGGGGAAGAAGACTTTAGTGAGACTCTAGAGTAGGCTAGTGGGACTCTTGTAACACTTTGTGAAGTAGTAAAAAGAATCTCCTTGTTGGACTCAGGGGAGAAACATTGGGACTCTTTATCAACCACTGTAATTACGAACCATATTATATTAGAGAATCTATGTCAGGTAGAATAAACAACATAGCAAGGAGTACGTCTTTGAACCGAACCTTGTAAATCCTTGTGTTCAGTGTCGTTACATTTACAGCATCACTCGAGGTAAGGTGGAGAGGCAAAAGAAGAGTTGATCAAGGAATTAACCAGCCATATAGGTTTAATTGAAAAGAATCAATTAATAATAAGAATCAAAGGGATAACTGATTCACCCCATTCTCTTCTCAGTGATTCACACAGATCTGGGCACATCATAAACAATATTTATTAAAATAATAATAACCTTACATGTCAAAAACTCATGAAAAATCATATTTTTGTGTATATCTAGACCATAAGCATAAAAGTGAAGAGCACATGACCATTTGGAGCTGCATATATGATATTATTAAATTTATTTTATTTTATTTATTTTATTTTATTTTTAATTTTTCACATTATAATGTTAATACGTATAATATTTTTAAGGGTGGATTTTGCAGATGTTAAATTCGACTACATATATTCATTCGAAATCTAGTAAATTTATGGTCAAAAAATTATTTTATCTCACATTTTTATTCTAAAATATGTTTATTAAATAATTACACATCATTGATGTAGAGGTTATTTTAATAATGGAGATATCAAATAAATGTTATTAAAAATATTAAAAGAAATATAGTTTTACTAATTAATTTTTCCATTGAATATTATAGATGGCCTTGAAACATTAGGGATTTAATAAAATATGTTTTATGAGGATAAAAACATATCATGATATGTTTAAAAATCCATGAAATTAATAGTGTCAAAATTGAAAGAAGTTATTTTATGTAAAAAAAAAGTTCAATAAAAGTATTTAAAAATCATAAAACAATTTAAAAAATATAGAATAATTATCATATGGTCTAAGATTTTCTAAATTATTAATTTTTGGTATCATTGAAATCAAATAAGTTAATACTTCAACCTTTTAATATTGAAACATTTTTTATCATAATAAAAATAAAATACAATAACTAATTGTCAATTAAAATGAAAATGTTTATATTGATATAAAAAATTGTCTAAATTGTATTGTTTGATGAGATTTCAATTTTATAATTTCTTATCATCGAATATATCTATTTTTGGATGTATTTGACATGATTTTAAATTATTATTAATTATTATTTGGGAGGATTCAAAAAGTGCCCCTCACCTCAATTATAAAAGGGAACTTTCTCCCTCATTTCTCCACAACTAATTTACAATTCAAGATCATCCATCCCTTGACAATTTTTATTCTTAGATTACATAATTACATTCTATAGGATCTGGAATTCTCAAAAGACAATCTCTATTTCAATTATGAAGAGATGTATTGATAGAAAGTCAAATAAGAGGTATTCTCCTCTACCGATTCATTCATATTACTTTATACTTCTACATCTACTTCATGAGTTTTTGAATTATATAATAACAACTCCAATATCAAAAATAAAATGATATGTGATTATAATTGTGAAAATATCATATTCAACTTTCTATCAATCCAATTAAACACGGAATCACCATGCGTGCGTACATATATCTTACCGTCTCAACACCGTGGGGTAAACTGTTTTTCACCACAAGCTTACATGGATGGATATAAAAATGGTTGTAATAAATGTATATGATTATTATAAAATTATATTTATTCTTAAATAGTTTACACCATGAAAATAAATACCATTCAACAATTATGTGAATGACATCATCGCTCCAGCGTACGTATGGCTTACCGTCTATATATTGTTGTGTAATCCTTTTTTCACCACCACGTTACATGGACCCATATAATGATGGAATTAATAAATATATAAATTCTTAATATGAAATTATATTGATTCTGAGATACTATACACCATCCACTACAGTACCATTCAACAATTTTGGGAATGATATCGTCACTCGTGCGTACGTATGTTTTATTGTGTCCATGGTGCAATGTGATTTTTCTACATAATCATAAATAAAGCGGGATTATATAAATTAATTGAATGAATAAATATTATATTTATTATAATAATACAATTATTTAAATGATATAACTATAATATAAAAATATCAAAATCAACTTATCCATAAAACCTTTCATATGAACATAAAGCAGTTAATACACGAATAACAAGTAACAATAAAATTTTACAAACAAACAGATGAAAATATGATCATAAATGATATCATAAAAAATATTATGATTATGTAATAAATCAGTGAAATTATTAAAATCATTATACATGGTTTTTGGATACATACAAATCATATCGGACCTAATGTAACTGATAATATTTCAACTTTATTTTTATCTGAAATTTTTAATACGTAAGTATTTACTAGGGATATATTTATAATCCTTGTCCATGTTTTAAAAAAATGTTTTCAAAAACTTTTTAACGTTCACATATTTATGTTTAAAGACATTTTTACCGATTTTTTTCTTTTACAATATGTTATGGAAGGACTGTTTCCTTTTTTTACCATATGAGGCACTTTTTGACTTTTCCAGCAAAAGTACGGGGATAATTTTTTTTACTTATATGACCTGAAAGGATTTTTAGGGTTTCATTAAACCTTATTTAAAAGAATATTCATATACAATAGATCAATTTTATTTTCAACTAAATAATTTTTTTTAAAATTTCACATCATTTTGAGAAATGAAAATGTTTTTGAAGATGAAATATTATTTTCCTCATGAACAAAGATCAAGTGGTTTATCAAAATTATTTTCAATAAAAAATTATTATATTTAAATAGCTTTATGTTTCTATCCCTATTAATTCTATTATTTTATTTTGTTAATTATGGAATGGTATATTATATTGATTATTTTATGATGGAATGATGTTTAGGAAAACCCATTTTATTTCTTGGGTTATGCTATGATGAATGATTTTTGTTTTTATGGAACATGTATGAATGATTTCATTATGAGATGGGTGAGACCTATATCTCTGTAAAATTAATTAGTTAGTGGTTTATATCTCATGAGATTAAAACGAATGGAGTTACAAGTCAATCCAGTTATGTAATACAAGGATGGAATGACAAGTAAATCTGGTTCGGTAATACATGGCTAGAACGACAAGTAAACCCGGTTCAGTAAAGAACTTCATCAACGATTATAGTCTTAGAAGAAATTATTTATCTACTATAGAAATCATATTATGATCTTAATGGTTTTCCACAATTCCATGTTTTATTAAAATTATATTTTATCATGATTAATGTTCCATTATGATATATTCCTTATGAACTTCCATGATTTATTTCATGACTCATGATTTTGATATTTAAAAATTATGTTCATGTTTATACAATATAATATTTACGATTTGTTTTATGTTATCCATGTTAACCTTTACTAAGAATTTGAGAAAACACTTTTTATGTTTTCGTTTCCCCGTGATATTATGAATGGTTTAATCCAAGAAAAAAGGGGAAGATTATTATGGGAGATGTTGATGATCTTTCACAATGTTAGAATATTCTGATCCGTGAGTTTTTTTATTACCATTATTATACTAGGATTAAACCTATGATATCATTTGTTGAAATATTATAATAAATTTACCATAATTATGTGCTTTTAATATCTGATATGTATTTCATACATATTGATTGATGGTTTTTTCAAAAGCCAAAGCTACATTGAAAATGGATAACCATTGAATGTTTCAGATGTGCAAATTATGTGATTAATGTAAATTGATTTCCAATGTGAAAAAATCATGAATATAGTGATGATGATGGTAAAAGTCTTGGTCATACTACTGGGGATAAAGGGATTATAAATGACATGTGAATGGTATGTGACTTTCTTCCAATATTGATTACATTAAGCCTAATATGCTTGAGTTTGAGAAACCGTAAGGCCTGATTAATATTTTAGGAATGACAAAGATGATAGATCATGAGTAATGGTTTAAGAATATGGTTTTATGATTCAGGTGTATATATTTTGGATTTCAAAGATTGTGTTATTTGATTCCTGAAATATATAACTATTTTTAGTATAAGTATATAATTAAGGAATGAAATGGATATGTTGAATAGTTCTATGGAGAATGAAATGTGATTTATGGGTAACATGATATATTTGAAGAACACTTGATTAAGTAGAGTATTACCCATAAAATGGCCATTATGATTAGATAATTATGCTTGGCTAAATATATTTTGGATTTGAATAAGTAAATTGGAAGATGCTAATTTCATTGGAACTAATTATGGAGTTATTTACAAGTTGTTTATTCTATCATGGATGAAGTATAGAACTTTTTTGGACTGAAGGAAAATATCCAATTAAATTTGGAATTAGGAACATGAGATTTTAAAAAAAGGATATATGGTAATTTAGGTAATTTACATGATTCTGGAAAATTCATAATGAAGTCATTGAAATTTTTGGAATGTGTCCAACAAGATATTTGTTATGATTTATGGATGATAAATGAAGTTATTCACATGATTTTTATATGACCTTTCAGGTAATTATTTTTTGTATTGTGTGTTTGGAAATATGTATTTTAGATAAGCATAGTAGTTGGATTGGATTAATTTGGAAATTAGAGAGTATTGTTTAAGTTATTTTTTTAATATTGTTTCTAGAATGATATAATAGTATAGTTTTATAAAAAGGGTAACCAATAGGACGGGAGACAACCCATCTCATTGGACAAGGAGGCATGAATCAAACCCAAAACCAATGCGCGATAGTCCTTTATCCCCTACCATTGGCCTGTGGGAAGTCCCGGGTTAGTGAAAACTATTTTTATTTTATTTAAACAGTATGATAGATGATGTACAAGTCCATTTATAAAACCATATACAATTAATCTCACTGAAGGTTGGATTATGAATACTTGATTACTTGTAACA
Source organism: Viscum album (assembly GCA_963277665.1). Lineage (NCBI taxonomy): Eukaryota > Viridiplantae > Streptophyta > Magnoliopsida > Santalales > Viscaceae > Viscum > Viscum album. The sequence continues at coordinate 1,066,183,358 of OY728121.1, read as the reverse complement.
TATTGAATGACCTATCATTCTATCACATAATCTACTAACACATCAAGAATGAAAAATTCAAATTTATTTCATTAAATAAGTGGGGAAGTGGAAGTTGTTCATGGAATGAAAAATTCTGAGGTTGTACCAGAATAAATTATGTAATTATTTTCATGAGAAATTCATCATCTTTATTGAATGGATCATGAAAAAATGTTATCTTAGTACCTTATTATCTGATGAATCAGATGGTGCCTTATATCATTATAGATTTCTGGATTTCTAGATGTGATCTTTCTCTGAACCATATTCTCTATCACTACCCAGCAGATCCTGATGGTTAGATTAATCTTCCATATCCATGTTTTCACATTCCACCTGTGTTCTCATATGTGAAAATCCAGTGATGATTAACATTAGGAAACCATTATGTTTCTAACATTCCTTTTTAAAATGATGTTTTTTAATTCTTCTTTATGATGTGGGTTTCTAGGAAATAAGATTTCAAGTAGTAAATCACTTATAACCCCAATTAATTTCAATGGAGAAATTCTTTTTAAGGGGGGTAGATTGTGACACCCTATGATTTTATGAGAATGTTTCATTTTAATTTTATTGATGTATTAGGTTTTACACTACACCAATATTAGCTTTCACTATATGCCAAACCGTATTATCTTACAGTATATACAACACTATTCATGGCATGTGTTACACGAATGATATACCTTCCTCGATAGCTTGTATTATACGCAATACAGAGTTTCACTAAATATCAATATACTATTAAAATATTATTATTTAATTTGAAATAAACAAGACATTATTAATAGTATTAACCACATTTTTATTTTTATATAATATTAATATTCATCTATTGAATTGTACAGACATGATATAAGAAAAAATTCAATTTTTCAGACAAAAGAAATTTTTTTCAAGAAAATGCAATGTTTCCACCTTTTGATGGGGAACCCAATTATAATTTAGTTTTTCACTACTTTACATGTTCTATTTTAAAAAATAATCATCTTTTTTAGAATGGGGACTTCAAAATTTTCTTTTTATTAATTTTTGATATCTTTATTATAATTATCATTTTTGGATAAACAGTAAAAATACGCTAATTTTTAATTTAAAAAAACCTTCTTCCATCAAAATAATTTATATTGTAATATCATATTAATTAATGGGTTTCAAATAAAAATGTAATATATTTCTGTCATTTAATCCAATTTTGGTCATTGGTTGTAATTACACTTTCAAAATGGTCATAAGAACATGTCCATCTATTGATACATTTTTTCTTCTTATAAACACGCTTTTGGTTTTTGACAATGGGAATTAATTTTAAATTGATTTTTGAAAATATGGTGTTGAGAATTATGAAAAATGGATTCCATATTTGGCATCATAGGGTAAAAATTATTTTAATATGATACATTTATTTTTAGGGATATTATGAATAGAAACTACAATAATTTTTATTTAACATAGTTAATGGTAAATCATGTAAATTAATGTAGAAAATAATTTGATAAGGAGAATAAAATGATCATAATACGTTGAAAAATAATTTTGGTAGAATAAAATTATACCCATTGAATCATAGGTTCCAAACTTACATATTTATGTGCCACATTACAATGAAAATGACAAAGATTTTAATAAATTCAATATGAGTGACAAAATGTCAAAATCACATTTTCTAGTATGTATAATAATATGAATATTGGGATAAACAAGTGATATATTATAACATAAATAAACCATTGATGTATTAAATATTTTCATAAATCATGGTAATTTATTTTTAAATTTTAGGAAAATAATAATTACCTTAACGTCTTATACTTTGATGATGTAAAAATTAATTAATTGATGAGAAGCCCATAAAATAATTTTTATTAAAATAATAATAACCATAAAATCCTAAACACATGAAATAATCATATTGGTCAAGTATATCTCTACCATAATCATCCATGTAATGAGAATGTAAACATTTGAATCTTTATAGGTGATATTATGACATTTATTTTATTTTATTTAAAGCGATGTCGATGTTGTCACATTCAGACGTTAATAAGTAAATCATTTTTAATGGTATATTTTTCTGAATATAAATTTGACTACATATATTATTTTTCAATATAGTTAATATATGTTCATAATAATATTTTATTTCAACTTTTTATTCTACAAATAATTATATTAAATATTAATACAATATTTATGTACTGATTATTTTAATAATGGTTATATGAAAAAAAGGTTATGAAAAATAATAAAATAAATATAATTGGGATATATAATTTTTCTAATAAATTTTAAAGATGACCTTGATCCATTAATGATATCTCAATATAAATGTTTCAATGATAAAACTGTGTATTGATATTTTTTAAAATCCATTACATAAATACTGTCAAAATTGACACAATTGAATTTTTGTTAATATAATGTTTAATAAAATTAATTAAAAATCATAACACAATTTTAAAAAGATAAAATAATGATCATATGTTCTAAAATGGTCTAAATTATTCATTTATGGTATAATTGAAATCAAATAAGTAAATATTTTTCCATTTTAATATTGAAACAATCATTTTATTAAATTAAAATAAATAGAATAATAAGTGTTTATTAAAATTATAATGTTTAAAATGAGATAAATACTTTTCTAAAGTTTATTTGATTATGATATTTAAATATTATATTATCTTAAATTATAATATATCTCATTTTGGAGGTATTTGTATTTATTTTAACATTATTATAAATTAATATTTTTGAGGTTTCCAAAAGTTCCCCCACCTAAATTATAAAAGGAATCTTCCTCCCAAATTTCTCCACAAATAATTAATCCTTCAAGTTCGTCCATAACCTGACCATTTATCTTCTAAACTTTCTTTGTTACAATCTGTAGGTTCTGGTATTCTATAATGTCCAACTGCACTTCCATTAAGAGTAGATCTAATGGGATAAAGTTAAATAAGAGTTAGTCACCTCTACTTATTCATTCATGTTTCATTCTAATTATTCTTCTACATCATGAGTTGTTTCATTATACAATAATAACTCTAGTAACATATATACTAAGATGTTATTATAATTATAAAACAACCATATTCAACTTTCTTTCCATCCTCAGAAATACGTAATCAGGACACGTGCATACATATGGCTAACTATCTCTATGCTGTGGTGTAATCTGTTTTTCACCACCACCTTGCATGGAAGGATATAAAAATGGATTTAATATCTATATCTTATTATTTTGACATGATATTGATTATGAAATAGAGTAAAACATGAAAATCAATACCACTGAAAAATTATGGGAATGATATAGTTGCTCATGCAGACGTACAGCTTACTTTCTCCATATCGTGGTGTACTATGTTTTTCACAACCACCTTACATGTATGGGTATAATGATGGAATTAAAAATATATATATATATATATGATTAATATAAAATATTATTTTTTATGATCTACTATACAACATAATATTATAGTACAATTCGACCATGATGGGAATGATATCATCACTGATGCGTAAGTACGGCTTACCATCTTCATGGTGTGATTTGATTCATTCTACGTAATTTTAAATAATGAATGATTATATTATTGATTTGAATTAATAAATATGATATATGTTATACTAATACCATTATAAAAATGGTATAACTCTAACCTAAAAATAAGAATAAGAATTTATATGGTAAAACATGGAGACGAACATAAAGAAGATAATAATGATTAACAATGAAATGTTACTAACAAACGGATGAAAATGTGATCATAAATGTTATCAAAAAAAATTATTATGATCATATAATAAATAAAGAATATTATTTAAATCATTATACAGTAGGTTAAGATAAATATGGATCGTATCAGATGAAAGGTAAGGGATAATTTTTCAATCTCATTTTTATACAAAATTGTTTATATATTAGTATTTACTAGGGATATATTTATCATCCAAGAACATGTTTTCTAAAAATATTTACATAAAATGTTTAATATTCTTCTATTTATTCTTAAATTCAATTTTACACATTTTTTACATTTACTACATGGTATGGAAGGAATCCTACTTTTATTTACAATATGATATCCTTTTGGAATTTTATGGTAAAAGTATGAGAGTAATGTTATTTATACTTATACAGCATGAATGGATTTTTATGGTTTCATGACACCTTATTTAATTTAAGACTCCTATACAATAGCTCAATTTTATTTTAAAATAAATTCATGTCTTCTACATTTTCGTAACATTTTGATAAAGGAATATGTTTTTGAAGGAAAAAGAATATTTTCCTCAAGAACAAAGTTAAACTGACTTATAAAATTTCATTTCCATATAAGATGATTCTATTTAAATAGGGTTATGTTTCCATCCTAATTATTACTAGTATTATATTGTGTTAATGTTTTAATGGTATTTTATATGGATTATGTCATGATGGAATGATATTTAAGAAACCCCATTTTATATATTGGGTTATGCTATGATGAATGATTTATGTTTTTGTGGAACATATATGAATGATTTCATTATGAGATGGGTGGGACCTATATATCCCTCCAATGCATTGGATAAAGATTTATATCTAATGAGATATAAATTACTAGAATGTAAAGTAAATCTGGTTCAGTAATATAGGGCTTGAACGGCAAGTAAATCTAGTTCAGTAATACATGTTTGGAATGACAAGTAAACCTAGATCCGTAATGGACTTCATCCACAATGATGGTCTTGGAATCACTAACTTGGCTAATATGGAAATAATATTATATACATAATGGTTTTCCATAATTCCATATATTATGCCAATTCTATTTTTTTCATGATAAATGTTCGTTTATGATCTATTCCTTACGCACTACCAAGATTTATTTCATGTCTCATGATTTTGATATTTAAACTTTATATTCAAGTTTTTATATTCTAATGTTTATGGTTTGTTTTATGTTATCGATGTTTACCCTTACTAAGAATTTGAGCTCACAATTTTTATTTTTTCTTTACCCTAGGACATAATGTATGGTTATAGGTAGGAAAAAAGGGGAAGATATTTAAGGAGATGTTGATGATCTTTCACCATGTTATAAGTTTTTACACTATGTTTCTAATGTCACTATACTAATAATGTATTTGGGGGTATATTTGTTTCATGTATTAATTATTCTACAATAGTAATTTAATGTTCATGTACGTCAATATTGGGTCATTATAGGGTGTGTACATACTTGAGGAGGTGTTGGTTTTAAAGGATTAAATATAGTTTATTTTATTATATAATTCACCAATTATGTTGGTAATCAAATACATCAACTTTTCTAGAGAAACAATGAGTGGGATACTATAGATGGATGTTCACGGGATTCTAAATCTAAACCATTCCATCCAACAAATCCAGTTAATTCACATAATCCATGAAAGAACATTATTTCAAAAATTCAATTTTTTTGTTGAAAAAAAGGTAAATATTAAATTTATAATTTATTATTTATTATTCGACCTTATTTTTTTTAAATATTATTATTTTTATTTAATATAATGATTCATATTTTTTAAAATCCTCATGAAATTATAATGACCTCATAAAATTGAATTGAATTTAATGATTTAATTTTCAATTTCTCTCCAAATATCCTCTATGTCAGAAATATCTACTATATTCACCCTAGGATAATTTTTAAGTGTTGTGTCAATAGATGTAATTTATTTTATCACAATAATTTATTAGATATGATTATTTTATAACTTAAATAGAAATCATAATTTTAATGAAAACTAGTAGCGTATTAAAAAACATTCTGAAAATTACAAATGTTATATTGGGATTCTGTAAAATATATTATTATTAAAAATATTTATAATACTATTTGAGGAATAAAATTTAATAGAAAAATAATATATTTTTATCATAATATATTTATAGTACCTAAAAATAATACAACTTGGGTTATTAAATAATCTCCATGATCATTTACATGTGTCTACAAGACAGTAAAAAATAATGATGAAATATTTTATAAACTATTTATTATAATTTGATAAACCATATTATATGATCAACATAATTGTAGATGTTTTCATTTCCCATTAAATAAAAAATAATTCATATATTTTTTCAATCAATTCAATTCAGATAAAGGTTACCTATCATTTCTAAATGAATATTTTTTTACTATCTCCGTGTTTATGTATTATAGTGTTGTTTGTGGGTTAGAATATTCAATGGAATCAAGGTTACCATATTTTTTTTATTTTTGTTTATTTATCCTTGACTATTTATCAAATTTTAATATCTGGAATGATAATAAGAATTTTTTTAGATTTATATTATCATTAATATGTAAATATATAATGTGTCTTTGGATCTGGAAAGTGTTTTCTATCATTTTACTATTCCTGGTCCTAAATTTTCATCTCGACGCAAGGTATATAATTTTTCCATGACATAAAAAATTATTTATATCTAATTCTAAAAAACATGGAAAATAAATAATTGGAATAAATAGTTCCATTCTTAAAGATGAATGTTTTTTTGGTTGGTTACACTCATCACCCTTAAAATAATTACCTCAAAATTTCATCTCATTATAGAAAAGAAGTGGGTAACTATATGTCATTATTTCCACTACATCGAAAATTTCTTATTCATACATATTATTTCCCCACAATACACTAAAAAGTAGATTTGTCTTGTTTTGTAGAACATTTTCCCTACAGTTTATGATATTCACTAATTGCTCCTCATAAGAGATGTCATTATCTATTTGTACAAACATTTGATTCAGTGCATATGAGGGATCATGTATGTTGTTCTTCATGAGTTATACCTAGAATAAATCATGAAGTTGGGATATATTTGGTTTATGTGTGGGTTTATAATCCACAACTCCAAATTAACCAGGGGTCTCAAAAGGGACAATATATGTAGGGATAATATTTCTGATTAGTTATAACTGTATGAACCTCTTCCATAGTGATATATAGAGGAACACATTAGTAATGTATTCAAACACTAGGTCTTGTTAATTATTTTCAGGATAGAACATTTTTTCAACTCTGAGTAATTTTAATGTGATGATGAATGTAATTTCCTTTTTCTACAAATTCCATTACACTTTCTGATCCCAATTAATTGTGTTCACCTATCCCATCCCAAAAAATTGGTGTTCTGTATTAGATCCAATACAGATCATTATATTTACCTAGTTTAATTTTTTATTATAATAATGTATTTTATTAATACTAATCTAATGGGATATGATGATCCCATTATCCATTAGTGTTCAACGAGCATGCTCTGAACATGTTATCAAGTAATAGAATTGTCTTTTATATTTCCCATTAGTTTGGTGGTGATATAATTTAATAAAATTCAACTTATTATTCATAGTATCTTGGAGGAATATACCTAATTTAGAAGTGAAAATTGGATCATGATATTTAACAATTGAATATTTTACCTTATGTGAACTTACAACATAATTTATGTATATCTTTGGAAGGTTTTTCAATAGTGGAATCCTCCTCAATACAAATGAATTTGGAAATATTTGTGAGTTGATACACCACATCCCATATCAAATTTCATCCCTTAGATACCTTTGGAAGGCTATTTGTGAGGTCCATGTTAATGTTCTCCAAATTTTCAATTGGTATGGGAAATGATTTATTTTCCCTTTAGACTTCTTTCTATTTTATTTAACTTTGTGACTTCTTGATATCCATTAGGTATACTGAGAGATATTCCTCCTTAGGCTTTCTAAGTATAATTCCACTCAAATATCACAGTACATCTATGATTTATAGAGGAATATGAGTTATTTTTATATGAATATGCTCATTCTTAAGCTCAGGTGATGAAGGAAAACAATGTCTAGATCTAATATGAATTAAACCACATCATCGATGTGGAAATCATGAAGCTTCCATATCTTTACTGCTTTCACCATCAATGGAAGCAAATAATAATCCCTTTTTTACTTCGTGCTCCTATCTTGGATAGATCGTTTGAATGTAATTTGGGAATGGTAGGATGTCTACCCAACCATTAGGAATTCTAGATCCATCGATTTTCTTATCAATTAATATAGGGTCTCTCTCGATCTACATCATAGATTGGGTATCATTTTCTTTTCCGATAAGATGACTGGATTCCTTATTCACCTTTCTATGATGGTGGAGTATAGATAAATAACAATCATTGATTATCTCCATCCATCTTCACAGATTCCTGTTTATCTCCCTCGGTCTGAATATGCACTTCAAACTTTTCTGGTCTATTTTTATATAAAAATGCAATCAATAACGTTAGATTATCCATAACATTAAGGATAATATATCTATATATAAATATAGATAATGGAATGGATATTTCTATTCATGAGATTTTAACATTCATGAAACATAAGAAATCATCTTTTCATTTGTCATTAGTATACATCCAAGTCCGTTTAATGATTTATAAATTTAAATAAAAAATAATTCCACATTAATGGGAAATGATTGAATATGGTAACTACTATCAACCCACATATTTAGTACATGAAAAAATTCATCAAACATCCTTTTCCAAAAAAACATAAATCCATTTAAGGTAAATATAGTTAATTTTTTATATATATGTGAATATTTTATCAAAATAATTTTGTAGCATCAATCTAGACCATGGAAACAATTATTATTTGTTATTGTTATTGGCTGTGGGGACTCCTTCACAACATATTTCTTTGATAAATCCACTGAGATTAATTTATGAAGGACATACATAAAGACGTTATTCATCAAATCCATAGTTAAAGAAGAAAAATTAGTTAAGGAAAACGGAATAATATCAATCATTAAATACCTATATATCATTGGGATGTTTGTAAATGGGATATCATAATTCATAACAATTAATTAGTGGTACCTAGATAATAGATCATTATTTTAAAAGAATTGAGCTTTGAAAAGGTAGAAAAAATCATCAATTTTTGGATGAAGTTATTTTTTATTCAACCAGATCCAATTATGTTCTCTATAATAATTTCATAACAATATTAATCCATAATTATTCTTTACATGGGGAATATGTCCTCCCCATATAGACCCACTAGATCAAACAAAACACTTATTCAAAATATCCCCATGCTTTATCATTAATTCCTCAAACACAAAATTTTCCATTATATATGGATATTTTATACTATCATGGATATAAGTGGGAGTTATATTGATTATTGTACCTCTATTTCTTGGCTGTGGTATAGATAACAGTTCTAGAAACAAAAAAAATTATTCTCATAACATAAGTTTGTATCCTATGTTTATACTTCATAATGTATCATCCTAATCACAAAACATTTTCATAAATAAGGAAACAAGAGGTGGTTATTGGAAGGACTAGGGATATGATATATATAATTCTAATATAATTAATCTATTTCACTTGAAGAATAAAAAACATTATTAATTATAAAATAGATCATGGGATAATACGTTGATATCCAATAAATACCATATATGATGTAAAATTAAACCATCAGGATTACAACTAGGTATGAAGATATTTTCTAATCACCAATGTTAATAGGGTAATCCATATATATCTTTTATTATTGATTAACTCAATTATTATTTTTAATCAGAAAAGTTACAAAAATGTGGTTCAATGTTATATTTCTTGTTATATTTAAATTTGAATGAAATAAAATAATTCAATGATATAGAATCAATTATAATACTCTCTAGATTTTAATGTATAATGGTTTTACCAATAACAACATAATTTGCAACCTTTACATAAGATGTTATAATTGAAAAAGAACAACCTTTATACCAGGTCCTCTGTTGTGGTTTATAGTGGATTACCTCCATTATATTCTGATTTGGGCATTGATTAGAGGAATGAATGTGTTCCCCACAATTTAATAGTTGTGAAGTGGTTTATTCTATCACCATCATCCCTTTTCCATTTGCATTTAGATGATGATTCATAAAATATCCATGGTAGTTCCTTGATATATATTCATTTCAACCATAGTTGTATCATTTTAAACTTACAGTAAAACATTTTCCCAAATTATTTTATATCATTTTTTGCACATGGGATGTTTTATATTCTTCTCATAAATATTATTAACATGATTTTATTCTATACTCATTTTATTTTTATTCTACCCATGATTCTCCAGTGAATCTCCAAAATCTATGTCAACACTGATAGAACATAATTCTATCTTTTACTAATTCCCAATTTCTTGTATTTCTATAGATTTTGAAAGATGGGGTATCAGTTCCGCAAATAATAGATTTTTCCCATCAGAATTGATGAAAAATCTTGAAGCTTATCACATATTCCATATAATATTAAAATCATAAATACCCATAGAATTCAATTTTAATTCTATTAAATTATGGAATTACCTCTTTATTTATTTATAAAGGTTCTAGGGAAATAAATGTTGAACAAGACATTAGTGAATTCTTCCCATTCCATGGTTTCAACCTTATCCCATAATATCATGTTCTTCAATAAGTTCTACTACTAATCATCTTATATCTCTATGAGTCATACTTACAAAAAAAAAATTATCTTTATTAGTGCAATGGATTATGAAAAATATATATTCTATATCCATAACTCATTGATTATTAGAAAAAATATTCCAATAAAAATAGGTGGTCTATGAAACATGAAGGATTAAACTAGTAGTTGTTCATTCCCTAGATAATCTTAGTGCTTTATATGGTTTAGGATATTACTCATGACATGAGTTAACTAATTTGTCATTATTAAAATGTTTTCAACTCCAGAACTGCCCATATTGGTGAGGTCATGATCTCATTTTTCTTTGTTTTCATTTTTTTCAAGAGTCCATTTTTTCCTTTCATTATTTACTACATAAAGAAAATATATTCATGAAATTATTACTATTGGGAATCATATAATAATAGTTCTAAAGTAATTCATAATCCAAAAAATTTCTAATATCATCTTTCTAGGATGATTTTCTTGAGGAAAAATAAAATAATAACATTATCTCTATATCATTCAAAATGGATAATAAAATAATGTCATTAACCCAAGAATATCCCCCATGACTATGAATCCTTTTGTGAAGAAATGAAAATTTCCATCCACATTTTCACAATCATTTATAGCTCATTATAGTTTTTTAACTGTTGTTACAACTACGTACATTTGATCCAGATCCAAATCCATTGGTAGTACCTAATCATGAATTCATTTTATTCTAAAAAACGTAATTAATACTCACCAATATACTGAATTATTTTAATTTTATTTATTCTCATCATTGACTCATAATGCTTTCATTTCATAATTTCTAGAAATAACAAAACCATCATTTGATAAAAACTATACCAACCGACATTTTACATACATGATTTTTACATAATTCCTTAAAAACATATTACATTAAAAAACTCGAAAACTAATTTTATGTATAGTGTCATCTAATTTATATAAATATTAAATTAATTACATTTGGATAACATAAAAATAATTATTACTCAATTAATTTATGATACTTTTTTTCATTTGATCCTATGTCACCATACTCCATGTAATTTCCTATTGACATAAACCATATGAAATGGGTGTGAATAATCCTGCAAAGGGAAAACAATGGAAATGGTACATGAATGATAATAATGGATAATACATGATTAATATCAAGTTAAAATAATCATAAATATATGATATGTGACCTAAAAATATGGCTACAACAAAATCATGGCACATTCAAAAGAATATCATCTTATATTATCACAATACATCATAAAACATAATTGCCATGGTTATTCAATATGGTATTGTAAAACATATCATCTATAGAAACTAAATAATTATCAAATAATTTGGATTTATATTGGTACACACACATTATTTGTATTAATTAATGGGATACCCAATGTTCTTAGTAAGTAATATCATTAATTACTCATATAAAATAATTAATTGGTTTCATAATAAAACCATTGAGTACAAAATTACTTAAATACTACAACATTAAACTACTTTTAACCTATGAAATGGATATATGGGGTTCATATATATAGATCCCCAAATCAATAATACATTACTACATATAGGTTATTACCAATGGAAGAGATTTTGGTATTCATCATATGATAATTTCACATGTTCAATAGTTAAATTTGAAGAAAAAAAATTGTCATCAAGATGTTATACATTATGTATGATGAAATGGAAATAAGGATTTGGAAGGATGATATACCATCGGTAAGAAACTATTTTTATGTATAGGATAGAAATTAATAATAATTAATTAAAATAAAGCAGTTGGACACTTAGAAGACACATAATAAGGATGTACATTAATGAAAAATGAGAGGAGGATAATTCCATTACCTTGAAGAGTTTCATAAAAAATCATGGTGGGGGAAACTATAGGTCCTTAGTCACACCATGGGGAAGCCATGTTGGTCCAAAATAGAGGGGTAATCAGATTAGATTCATGTATTATTTATTTGGAATGAAGAGGAAAGGGGAACTGATGGGTTTTATACTTGAGTAGGGGTGGGTTTTAAAGGACTAAATATAGGTTATTATATTTTATAATCTAACAACATGTGAGTATAATAAATTACAAGAAAATTATTGAAAAAGTAAATATTCAAATTTTTTTTGGAAATATAAGGCCATCCATAACAAAATAATAACTTCCAGCCAATCCAATTCATACACAAAATCCAAAATTAATTTTATTTGAAAAATAATATTTTTCTTCAGAAATAGTAACATATAAATATATAAATTCAAATTAATATGTAAATATTAATTTTCATAATTAATAAATTTACTTTTGAATAAAAAAATGGTTCATAAATTTTCAAATCATGCAGACATAATAAATTAGTTCTAAATTCGTAGTGCTCATAAAGTGTCAGATTATAGTTTTTCTCCAAATATCAACATTGATAGAAATTTCCCACAAATACTGCTAATATAGTTTTGATTTTATTATTCCCCAAATAGTTTTTATTTCATTAAATTATTTCATTATGTGTGATACTTTAATGTTTTAAATTAATATTATTATTTTAATAAAAAATATTTATTTAATTGAAAAAAAAACATTCTAACAATTATAAAAATTACTAACGACTTCATTAAAAAATAGTAGCATTAATAAATAATTTTAAAAGATTATTATATGAAATAATTTTTATTTGAAACCTTAATAATACATGATTTTCTATAAAATATTTTTATAGTCTCCAAAAATTAAATTCTATTTACTATTAAATAATTATGATAATAAATTAAATATCTCTACATAAAAAATAAAAATTCATGAACAAAATTTTTATTAGCATATGGTTACAATTTTGATTATCCATATTAGTTGAACAATTAATTGTAGAAAAACACATTTCCCTATAAATAAAACACTATTCATTCTGGTCCTCATTCACATTGATTGAAATCAAAGATAAAGTCATTTTAATTTTAATATTATTTTTTTAACTTATTATTTCTCTATTATAGTGTTTTTCATGGGTATTATGATTCTAGGGGATTGTGGTGACTGTTTTTTTAGTTCATTTCTCCTCTTTATGTTATTCCATTTCGATATTTGGTATCATAATAGGAATTGTTTTAGACTAATGGAAACACCCTTAAGTAATTAAATACAATATTTTTTGTTCCTGGAAAGGGTTTTCCATCCATTAACTACTCATGGTTGTGAATTTTCATCTTAAAACATAATGTATATTATTATAATTAAATATTACATCATTTATATTTTATTATACTATAAAAAATTGAAAATGTGTTAATTTGTGGAAATAGTTTAATTATAAAAGAAGAATGATTTCCAGGTCATAAAAGGAATATAGTAAACTCTCAATCAAAGAAAACACTAAAACCCTAGGCCTAGAAAAAATAAAATCTCATCCCCAAAAATTAAAAATGCCCATACTGAAATAACCCAAAACTCTTATCCGAAGAGAACACATACCCGAATCCAGAGAAAATAGTAAACACCCATCCCCATGAAACCCTAAACCATCTTCCAATGAAAAAAATAAACCCTCATTCCCATAAAAACGTAAAACATTAGCCCCCCAAAAAAATTGAGTCCCCAAAAAACACATAACCCGCATCCCCAAATAACCCTAGACCCTCATAGCCAGAGAACATGAGACTCGAAATCTCAAAAATCCCAAAACCCAAATCCCATAAAACCCTAAACCGCTATCCCTAGAAAAACCATAATCACTTATCCAATGAAAACCCTAAACCCAAAGCTCTAGAAAACCCTAATATAGTATCCCTATAAATCAATAAACCCGTATACGAATAAAAAAAAACCCTCTCCCCAGAAGTCCTTAAACCCTCATCCCAAGAAAAACCCACACCCTCAGCCCCAAAAAACACTAAACCCTCAACCCCAAAAAACATAAAGCCTTATCCCCATTAAAATATTCTATCTATATAAAACACTAAACCCTCATTCATATAATAGATATATCCATCATCTCGTAAAATACTAAAATATCATATATAAAAAATAATGCCTTAGTCCATAAAAACCCCAACCACTAGGCCATAGAAAACCCTAATCCCACATACCATTAATCTATAATCCTAGAGCCATAGATAAACCTAAACCCACAACACCATAAAACCATAAACCCACATCCCCGGAAATCCAAAAAACCATATCCATATGAAACCCTAAACATACATCCTTATAAATTCCCAACCCCTTAGTGACGGAAAAACCAAATTATCACCCCTAAAAAACCTGAAACAGTAAACCCTAGAAAACCATATACCCACAGACACAGAAAACACTAATCCCTCATCCCTAGAAAAATAAATAATGAGAAAAACAAAAAAAAACCTAAACCCACTTCCCCAAATAACCCTACAACTATATCCCTAAAAATCCCCAGACCCTCAACCCCACAAAACTCAAAAAACCTATTCCTAAATAAACCTAAACAATAGTCCCCACAAAACCTGAGATATTGATCTTCACAAAACCATATACAATAAAACCAAAAAATCCCTAAACACTCATCATCAATTAAAACATAAACCACCATACATAGAAAACACAATACTCTCATAACCAGAAAAATCTAAACACATATCCATAAAAATCCATAAACACTCATCTCCAAAACCCACTAAACCAACATCCCTTGAAAATCCTATACCCTTATCCCTAAAAAACACTCATCCTGAGAAAACAAAAAATCCTCAATCTTATAAAACCCAAAACCATCATCCCTAGAAAACCCTATACAATGATTCCTTTGAAACTGTAAAACCTCAGGCCGAGAAAACCCTAATCCTCAAGATCCATAAAACAATTAACATTCATCCGTTGAAAATACTGATCCCTAATCAGTATAATACCCTAAAAACTATTCCCCTGAATACCCTATTCCATCATCCCATGAAAACCCTTAATAATTATCCATATAAATTTGTAATCCCTTAGAATCAAAAAATAATAATCTCCATTATCATAAAACCATAAACAACCATCCCCATAAAATAATATACCACCATCCCCACAAAATCTTAAATCCTCAACCCCAAAACAACATAATATTCATCCCTAGAAATACCAATGACCTCAACCCAATAAAACAATAAACCCTCTTCTATAGAAAAAGCTAAACACTTAGCCCTAAAAACACTAAACCCACATCCCCAGAAAACCATAAACCATAAGCCCTAGAAAATCCTAAATACAACTCTATAAAAAAACATAACCCCCATACCTAGAATATAAAAAACCCTCATCCCTGTAAAACCCTAAACCATAATCCCTAGAGAACCCTAAACACTCATTACATGAACCTAGACTTTCATCCTTAGAAAAACATAAATCCAAATCCCTATAAAACCCTAATCCCTTATCTATAGGAAAACGTAGAACCTCATCCAAAAAAATTAATAAATTCTCATATCTATAATACCTACAAACCCAATCCTTGAAAAAATAAAACATGAGCCCTAGATGAACCTAAACCCTCATTCCCAGAAAACCATAAAATCAATAAATACATCAACTCATTTCCCCAAAAAACCCTCAAGCCTCTTCTCATGAAATCCCTAATCCATATCCCTATAAAAGCCACTAAAAATATCCCTAGACAACCCTACACTCTTATCCCAGGAATACCCTAAACCCTTAGCCCCAAAAAACCCAAAACACCAGCCTATAGGTCCCTAATACCCCATCAATAGAATATTATAAAACATCATCCTTAGAAGCCCAAAACCATCAAACCAATATATCTATAAACCCTCAGCACTAGAAATCCCTAAACACTTATCCTTTTAAAACCCTAAACACCAATCCCAAGAAATAACTAAACCATCATCCCTAAAAAACCATAAACCCTATACCTCAGAAAACATTAATCCCACTACCATAGAAAACCTTATATACATTTCCATAGAAAAATCTATAAACTAATCGGAAGACAAACCTAAACCATTATCCACATAAATCACTAAAACCACATGCTTATGAAATTGTATGTACTAATCCCCCCAAGAAATAAATTATAATTTTCATGGACCATGTGGGTGGAACCGTGAGGGTGGCACCGTTATGATGGCTCTCCAAACGGTGTCCCACCCTTTTTTCTTTTTCCAGTTTCCATCTTTTTCCGCTCCCGCAACGTATCATTTGATGTAAAATTTTTTAATACCCCCTTTAAAAGCCATTTAAATCCCATAAATGATATCTAAAATCCCCCCAAGATCTAGGAGACCCTTTACTAACCAAAACTTGTGGCTTTATCCTTAGTGTCATACCTTTCCCTGTACTTTCCAGTTCTACCCCTATCACTTGTGTTTTCCTTAGTTTAAAGGAAATATTTTAAATCGCAGCCATTATTTTCACCTATACAATGGGAATTATTAAATAACAAACAATTCCGTCATGTATAATCACCCAACCGCATTGTGAAACCATTGTCCACATTTAAATCCATTCAAAATTCCATATCCCATAACTCCCGGATCTCACCTTTTTATCGCACGTGAATTCCTTCTACTTCTTCTTCTTGGTTGGTTACTTTATCTTTCCTTGTGAGTTTGGACTCCCCCTTCCTGAGGTAAGTGGTTCACCTATGCTAGATCATTTATTCTCACTCTTGGAGTCCTCAGAGTTCCTCCCCTACAAGTGGTGCATCCTCAGTTCTTAGCATGCGGAGAGAAACGTCGATCATTGATCATCCAAGTAAGAGTTTTCATTTGTATCTCATTCTTTGTATCATGTAGGGTGGGTATTATAATGTTTCATTGGGTACAGATGCATCAAAACCTTAATGATTATAATAAAAAGACGTTTAAAGAATGGAGGGGGTGTGGTTGATGTTTTTGATGTACTCTTTATCCATGATTATGTGTTGTGGATTGTATGGAATTATTTCCACTAAAAATAATGGTTGTTGGTGGACATCCTATGAACACTAATTAACCCTATGATTTCAATGAATTTTGAATGTATGTAACATGGATATTGGTTAATCACTTAAACCTGGTTGATTGAATAAATTCCCAGTGAACAACAATCCTTATGTGATCACCTTGGTTAACCAAACAGATGGAAGGAAATAATTGAATGATTTGATTGAGTCTAGAAACTCCCCCTCTTTCTTTTTTTGGTGACATGTGTGGTCGTTCTTCTTGATTGTTGTGGGTTTAAAGTGAGTGGTGATGGGATCCCCCACTATGGTGAAATCATTGGGATGTGGCTCTGAGACCGTGTGGGGTCATATATGGATGCTCGGTTTGGTTCCAGTACTTCAAGGGATCTCATTGATCCCTTTTGTTGTTGTGACATTACAAGAGAATAGGGGTTGAATGCTTAAATTGATGTTTGGTTGTTTTCTACTTCCTTGGATAGTGGATATTCCTATTAGTTGGCTAGTAGTTAGGAATTACTTAAATGGAATCACTTGAATATAAAAAAAAGAATGGGTTCAATGGGGAATTGGTTTTGGGAATGAGTTGTGACATGGTTGTGAGTGCGGTGCTTCTTATGAATGAATAGTAACGAGGGTTTTCATTCATGGGCTAGTCTTGGAACCCCTAGGTTGGGATGAGTTCTTGTTAACTATATATATAATTTAGTACTTATGTTGATTATTTGTGCCCCACCCAAGTTCGAGTACTTTTTACCAAATACCCCCATTCATGGGGGAGGGTGTTTTTCGCAACACTTCTATGAGTGGTTGGTTATTAGATCCTTTTCTGCTCCCTTTCCTAAGTAGCCCAAGATCCTTTGGGTGGGCTGTGACATATTGAGGTCCATTATAGCCCTTGATTTTTCAGGAAAGATAGTTGTGGTGGTTGGCCCAGGTGTGTGCGGGCAGGTTGCCTCCCACGTATCTTCGAGATGATGCCCATCTGTCATCAGTCATAGAAGTAGTTGTTCTGGACAAGGTGACTTCGAGGGAGGAAGTAGTTGTTATGGCCCAGGTGTTTGCAGGTGGAATGTGTAGTAGTGATATCCCAAGTGTTTGTGGGAGTGACGTGTGGTACTGATGGCTTAGGTGTGTGAGGGTGGGGTGTGGTAGTGGGACTGCAGTGAGAATGGAGGGAGAGGTCTGATGCGTAGGATGTCTTAAATAACTAGCGAGAAAGTGGAGTAGGGTACCCAAACATCGATGTGTTATTACTATTTAAATACATAACCTGCGTTATTTGGGGTGTGTGCCTTGGTGAGTCTTGGGGGGATAGCTTCCTTGTTAAGTTCTGTAGTTATCTTCTTTTCTCACAGAGAATTTGAATGCCTCCACAATTGTGCACAAGAGCTTTTGGTTTTCCTGACGGAGTATACCTGTATACTCACCATATGTACATAAACTACATTCAGGTTTCCAGGAGGACTTTAGGGATCATGTGGGGCCATACTAGTTCAGATGTTGGGACAATTGCTATTGTTGTTTTTCTTTTCATTGGTAGATTCCATTGGGGGTTTCCTGTATTTTGTAGCATTTAATTTTGGACATGAAAATGGGAATGGTTTATTTTGGATTTTATTTTACCTATAGTCTTGGTGTTTTTTTGGGATTTACTGTCTTATCTCATAATCCTACTAAATAAAAAGTTCAATGCATTCTGTTTTCACATCTGAATCTATACCCATGGTGCTAGTCGCCCATCAAGGACCTATTGGAGGAGGGTCTCTGGGGTCATTATCGCTCCTTCAACTTGAGGAAAGGAGGATCTGATAGTTTTCTTTCCCTTCCCTCATCGTGGTGATGGAGGGTCGTGACATAATGGTATCATAGGAGTGGTTGAAAGATAGGATGGAGCTCGGGGTTAGGCACAATGCGGATTTCTTGGGATGGTAGGGAAAAGATTTTATGAAATCATAGTTTGGGAAATAGGCTAGGGAAGACCGACCAGGACATGGGATTTTAGGGCCCCCTGTAATCCGATGTAAGGACTCTGGGCCTACTGAATGACCAAGTGAGGCTACACTGATTGATGGGTTGATACTCTAGGAAATCTACATACAATATAATGACTTGTGTTCTTGTGTGTCTTGGGTATTTTGGGGATTTAAAATGAATATTAAGTCTAAGAAAATTTGAAATATATATTCTACACTACTCTGGCTTAGGCATTCCTTGTTTATCATGTAGCTATGGAACCTATACGATGACCACATGTAGTGCGGGACATCAAGGCCCATGAGAATTACATGGATAATCAGTAGAGGAATGACCTAGAGGAGGAGGATGATCAGTGGAAGAGGAGACTCTGCACCTTTCAGCGGTAGACCCTCATGAAGTACGAGGTAAGCACCTCAGACATGGAGATGGAGAGACGGCTCAATGAGATGGTGATAGCTTTCAGCTTGATCCATGTTCCGAAAGTGTATTAGGTTCTTCTAGGTGTAAGCCAGATGCGGGGAGCATCATATCTAGGGAGGATTCTCTACCTTGAGGAGAAGAGGGTGGATGAGGTTATGTGGAATGACATGAAGAAGGAGTTCTGGGTGGAATTCCTCACTCCCACAATGAAGGATGAGAAGAGGCAAGAGGTTCTCACCCTCCAGTAGGGGAAAATGTCAGTAAGAGAGTTGGCGATCAAGTTCAAGGATATCCTTCGATTTCCTCCGTACCTTTTTCCGGATGAGGAGTCTCATGAAAGACGTTTAGAGGAGGAACTCTGACTTTTTCTTTAATATGTTATTACCCCTTTCACTCTACTGACATACTTGGAGGTCCAAAATAATGCTTAAGTGGTGCAGCATATGCACATGCTGGGATGTTTGCCACAATAGGGGATTCAATTGGGCACATCAATGGGAATGTCCATCAACAATAGGCCTCTAGTGTCAGGGCCTTTAAGGTTTCGGCTTGTGGGGAGAAGGCCCCAACCGTTCCGGTTTCGATCACCTGGTCCACTCCCTTTCCTTTTGTGCCCAGTCCCGAGATGCTCCATTGGTAGCAACCATGGGAACCTTCAAAATCTGTTCCGGACCAAGTGTTGTGCAGTGGGGGGTGTGGGGGTTCAGCACCTGCCTCAACAACAGAAGATTCCAGGCATTCCCTTTCAGCAATAGCAGTAGGGACAGTGAGCTCCCGCTCCTCCAATAGAAGATGTTGCAGGGGGAGGCCGACCTTAGGGTGCTCCTTAGGGACATCGTCCATGACACAGTCGGGGAGGTGGCCATCAGTCGAGGGGTTGACGAGCTGGTCGTGGGCAGTTACACGCCATAGAGGTAGTAGTTCCTACAGGGTCGGAAGTCATTCAAGGTACGATCCTCTTGTTTTGTGCTCTTTCATATGCTTTGTTTGATTCGAGAGCTTCACACTCCTTTATTTCATCGAGTCTAGACCATGACTTGGGCCTAGAAATAGAGATACTTCTTTTACCCTTGGATTTGAGTACGCCATTCGGGAATCAGACCAGCTTGTCTCATGTTTTCTAAGGGTGTAGGTTGGTGTTGGGACCACATCAGTCACGTTTGAACCTTCTTTTTCATCAAATGTTAAGGTATGATGTAATCCTAGGAATTTACTAGTTGTTCTTTGTATGTGCTGTTATTGACTACATCCGAAGAAGGATCGTGTTTTCATGTGTGGGAGGACAACGTGTGACTTTCTCCGACGAGCAGTGTTTCTAGGAAGGAAGCCGGATAGTGGACCCCTCCTTTCCTTGTTAGTTGATATATTAGTGGATTCAGTAGATACAGATATGGTGGAAATCCTATGTAACATCAGTGAGTTCATGGACGTCTTCCCAGAAGAAGTGGCGACTCTACCCCCTCGACGTGATGTTGAGTTCGAGATAGACTTTCAACAAGGAGGTTGTCCGATTTTGATATCACCCTATTAGATGGCACCTACAGAGTTGTGGGAGTTATAGATTCATATTGAAAATATAATGGAGAAGGGTTTTGATTGACCAAGCGCATCACAATGGGGTGCCATATTCTTGTTCGCAAAGAAGGAAGATGGTGGCCTCAGGTTGTGCATAGACTATTGGCGACTGAATCAGGTGACAACAAAGAATTGTTACCCTCTTCTGAGGATTGATGAATTTTTAAACAAGTTAAAACAGGAATAATTGTTCTCCAATATTGACAAGAGTTCAGGATATCAAAATTTGAGGGTGAAGGTGTTTGAAATCTCGAAGACCTCCTTTAGGTGAAGATATGGACACTTTGAGTTTTTAGTCACGTCGTTCAACATTACAAATGCACCAGCTGTGTTCATGGGGATCATGAACTCCGTCTTCTAGGAATATTTGTACCAGTATGTAGTCATGTTTATTGATGGCATCCTTATCTAATCATGAAAAAGGAGGATAATGCTGAGCATCTAGGAACAGTTTTATAGGTCTTCTAACACCACCAGCTATATGGAAAATTGAACAAGTGCATGTTCTCAACATGAGAAGTGCAATTTCTTGGACATGTGGTGTCTGAGAAGGGAATAGAAGTGGACCCATGAAAGGTAGAAGAGTTTCATTCTTGGGAAGAACCCTAGAACGTGTTAGAAGTTCATAGTTTCCTAGGTCTTGCAGGTTACTACCAGAGGTTTGTTCCCAACATCTCCTGAGTTGCAGCACTTTTCACAGCCTTGACCAAGAAAGACCATGATTTAGTGTGGAGTGGAAAGTTCAAGGAATCCTTCTGTTATCTAAAGGAGAAGTTGGTTAATTTCCCAGTTCTGAGTTTTCCAGAAGAAGGAGTGACGTTTGAGGTGTTTTGTGATGATTATGGACTTAGCCTTGAGTGTGTGATGATGGAACAATAGGGGTGATCTCTTATGGGCCTAGGAAGTTACGACCTCATGAGTGTAACTATGCCACTCATGACTTATAGATTGTAGCACTAGTGTTCGTGTTGAAGTTGTGGTAGCACTACATCATCATGGAGCACTTCATGGTCTTCACAGATCACAAGAGCTTGAAAAATATCTTCTCCCGGCGGGGACCTGAACCGGCGACAACTGAGGTAGATGAAGATACAAGAGAACTACGACATCAAGATTTCCTACACCTTAGGAATGGAAAACATGGTGGCTACTTCCATGGCCAGGAAGTCACAGAATGATGCGGTTCGAGAATCAAACAATGCTTAAAAGGAGATGGAAAATTTGGTTTCCCTACACCAAGATGCGAGGGTGGATGGTGGTAGAGGTTTCCTGTCTCGGATGATAGTGCATTAATCTCTATTGTGAAAGGTAGAGGATTATCATTGGAGAGACTATGAGAGTGAATTAATGCATGATCGATCTATCCAAGGAAATTCTCCAAAAGGGTGGTTGGTGGATGGTCAGAATCATATTATTTTTCGAGGTAATTTGTTTGTTCAAGAGACGACGCATAGGATAATTCATATAGAGTTCCTCAAATCACCCCTAGATGTTATCCTAGTAGATTCTAAGAAGTAAAGTGGCTTGAGGGATCTGTTTTGGTGGCCCGGGGTATAGCGTTCAGTGGCAGAGTGAGTGGTGATGTGCCTCATGTGTCAGCAGGTGAAGGCTGAACATCGCATCCCAAGAGAACTGTTACAACTTTTAGTTGTCCCCGAGTGGAAGAGGGAGGAAATATCGATGGATTTTGTCATGGGAATACCTAGGGTTCATGGAGGCTATGATGCAATCTAGGTTGTGGTAGAATGACTGACAGAATCAGCTCACTTCATGGCGATCAAGGAGTCATGTACGGTGGATTCCCTAGAACAACGATATGTAAACGAGGTGGTGCGGTTGCATGGAGTTCCGAGGTCCATAATCGTTGATCGGGGTACCCAATTTACCTCACATATATGGAAAGTATAGAAACATGCTTTTGGAACCTGGTTATGCCTCAGCACTGGTTTCCACCCCCTGACAGATGGGTAGATAGAGTACACCATCAAGGTGATGGTGGATATTCTACGGGCAAGTGTTTTGGACTTTTGGGGATCGTGGGTACAAAACTTCCCTCTAGTAGAGTTTTATTAAAACAGCATCCATATCTCTCCCATTGGCATGGCTATGTTTGATGCTTTGTACGGGAGGTTGTGTCGCTCACCCGTGTGCTAGACAACGGTCGAGGAAGCAAGTGTTCTTTGGCCTATATGTGGTGCAGAGCACGACGGAGAAGGATCAGATTATATGGGAGAGGATGAAGGTGGATCAGGACTGGAAAAAGTCATATGCCAATAATAAGAAAAGAACCTTGGAGTTCGAGATCGAGGAACACTTGTTATTGAAGGTCTCCCCTCAGCATGGGCAGTAGAGGTTTGACAGAGGGAGTATGCTTTCCCCCAGGTTCGTCGGACCATTCAAAGTGTTGTGGCGGGTTAGAGAAGTGTCTTATCAGCTAATGATACCATCAAAGATATTGATAGTTCACAAATTATTCCATGTGTTTAAGCTATAAAGGTATTCACATGATGATTCACACATCCTATACTGGGGATATCTTGTTATTGAGGACAACATGACATTTATAGGGAGACCAGTGATGATCGAAGGTCGTAAGGATAAGGTACTTCGTGGACAAACCATTCCGTTGGTTCATGTTTTAAGGAGGAATGGTGGCCTCGAGGACAGTACCTGGGAACGGGAGGCACTGATGTCTGCCTAGTACCCACACCTGTTTAGTGTTTTGTTCTTTTTTGTTATGTACTTGTTTTATGATAAAATTCTTGACCTTCATAACTATAATATGGGATGTTTTCCTTATTCGCTGAATGTCTGTGATGATTCATGACTCTGGTATGGGGAGGACCTGATCCCTAATAGAGAAGCATTAATGTGGATGCGGTTAACCCCATGTAGGCACATCAGTGCTTCCCAAAGAAGTTAGTTTTTGGACATGGAAGAAAGGACTCCCTAAACCATATGGCTTGACAGTATGACCATTAAATGTTTTTGTGGTTACTTTAGGGAGAGGTGTTCCCAAATGTTAATGAGGTTTTCTCCCAAGAGGTATCTTTCAAGGTGGTTGTTCATACACCCCTCTTTTCATCGGGTCTAGTTTTAATTCTTGAGGAATAGAATACATTGAGAGATATCTGATGTAATGGACCAGACCATCCTAGTACAGTACTTTTCCAAATTATCAGTTCCACCAAATGGTTCCACTGTGACGGTGGCCCAATTGCAGTCCCACCATCATGGTCCCACATGGAAATGGTGGAAGTTCATACGGTGTTCCACTAAACCGGTGGCACCATGACAGTGGCACTGTGAGGGTGGCGCCATTATAGTGGCTCACCAAACGGTGTCCCACCCTTTGTTCTTTTTATAGTTTCTGACTTTTTTCGATCCTATAATGTATCTCTTTACGTAAAAATGATTTAATACCCCCTTTAAAATCAATTTAAATCCCATAAATGATATCTAAAATCCCCCAAAGAGTGGGGAGACCCTTGACTTACCAAAACATGTGGATTTTTCCTTGGTGTCACAGCTTTCCACAAACTTTCCAGTTCCCCCACAGTCACACACGTTTTCCTCTGTTTAATGGAAGTCCTTTAACTCTACGCTGTTATGGTCAACTCGCCGATGAGAATTATTAAACAATGAAAAAACCCCATCGTGTGCAATCACCAAACCGCATGGTGAAGCCACAGTGTACCTTTAAATATGTTCAACATTACATATCTCGTAACTCCAAGATCTCACTTTTTTATCGCATGGTAATTCCATCTTCTTCTTCTTCTTCTTGGCTGGCTTCTTTTTCATTCCTTGGGCATTTGGAGTCCCCCTTCCCACGGAATGTGGTGCACCTATTCTAGAGAATTTCTTCTAAATATTGGAGTCCTCATAGTTCCTCCCCTACAAGTCGTGCATCCTTAGTTCTTTGTTTGTGGAGAGAAACTTCGATCGTGGATCATCAAGGTAGTATTCTTTCCTTTGTCTCTCAGTCTGTGTATCTTGCGGGGTGGGAATGCTACTGTTTCGATGGGGAAGGACCAAACCAAACCATAATGAAGATAATAAATGGACTTTTAAAGAATTGATGGGTTGTGCTCGATTTTTATAATATACTCTTTATCAATGATTATGTGTTTTGGATTTCATGGGATTATGTACACTGAAAATCATGGTCATTGGTGCTCTTTCCTTGCTCACTAATGAACCCACTATCTTCTGTGATTTTTGAATGGATGTAACATGGAAATTGGTTAATACCATAGACTCGGCTAATTGAATAAATGACCAGTGAACAACAATCCTTGTGTGATCATCCCGGTTAACAAAACAGATGGACTAAACTAAATAAATGATGTTATTGAGTCTAGAAAACCCCCTTGTTTTGTTTTGGTGACATGGGTGGTCGTTCTGCTTGATTATTGTGGGGTGAACATGAGCGTGGATGGGATCCCCCATTACGGTGAAATCATTGGGATTTTTACCTGAGACCGTGTGGGGATGTATATTTAGGCATGGTTTGGTTCCAGTACTTCGAGAGATCTCACAGATCCCTTTTGTTTTTGTGACTTTACAAGAGAACCGGGTTTGATTGCTTATATTGTTGGTTGACTGTTTTCTCCTTACTGGGCTTCTGTCTATTCCTATTAGTTGCACATTAGGGAGGAATTACATTAATGGAATCACTTGAATATGAAAACAAGGAAGGATTCAAAGGGGAATTGGTTTCGGGAATGTGTTGTGACATGGTTGCCAGTGACATGCTTCATATGAATGAATAGAAATGAGTGTGTTTGTGATTGGGCTGGTCTTAAAACCCCTAGGATGGGATGAGGGATTGGTACCTATATGTATAATTTAGTTCTTATGTTTCTTATTCACACCCCTCCCAAGTTGAGAACTTTATACCGAATAACCCTATTAATGGGGGAGGGTGTTTTTTCCAACACTCCTATAAGTGGCTGGTTATTAGCTCCTTTTCTTCTGCCTTTTCCGAGTTGCCAATGATCCTTCGGTCTGGTTGTGATAGCATGTGGTCAATTGTAGTCGATGATTCTTTGGGAAAGGAAGTTGTGGTGGTTGGCCCATGTGTTTTTTGGGTAGGTTTTTTGCAAAGTATCTTTGGGTTAATTCCCGGGTGTCCTCGGGAGTGGAAGTTATTGTTCTGGCACAGGTGTTGGATGGTGTGGTTCTGTGTGGTTATTGTGTCCCCGGTGTGTGCGGGAGGGGTGTGTTAGTGGGACTACATTGAAAATGAAGGGAGAGGTCTGATGCAAATGATTTCTCCAATAACTAGTAGGAAAGTTTCATGGCGTACCCAAAAATCGATGTGTAATTAATATTAAATTACATGACATGCGTTATTTGGTGAGTGAGCCTTGGTGAGGCTTGGGTGGATAGTTTCCTTACTAGGTGCCCTGGTTTTCTCCTTTCCTCACATGGAATTAGAATTCATCCCCACTTGTGCACGAGAGGTTTTGGTTTTCCCTACTGAGTAAACCTGTATACTCACCCTATGTATATAAACTGATTTCTGGTTTATAGGAGGACTTTAGGGATCGTGAGGGATCATACTAGTTCGGACATTGGTACAGTTGATGTTTCTATTTTTCTTTTCTTCAGTACATTCCTTCGGGGTGTTCTTGTACTTTTATAGAATTTACATTTGGACATGAATATGGGAATGATTTATTTTGGATTTACTTTTACCTCCAGTCTTGGTGTCGTTTGGGATTTAATATCTTATCTCCTGATCCAACTAAATGAAAAGTGTAATGCCTTCCATTTTCGGGTGTGATTATATATCCTTGGTACTAGTCACAACTCTATGACCTATTAAAGGCGGGTCGTGGGGGTCACTATCTCCCCTTCAACATGAGGAAGGAAGGATCTGACTATTTTCTATCCCTTCCCTCGTCATGGTGAAGGCAGGTCGTGACAGTAATCCCCATAAATCCTAAAATGTACATCTTCGAACATCGGAAATCCCCATCCCTGTAAAAATCTAAAACCTCTTCTCTTGAAACCTTAACATTTAATTCATAGAGAGCTCCAAAAAATCATCCATAGATAACCATAAACCTTAATCCTTATAAAAACAGAAAACATTTTCTCTAAAACTATAATCCCTGAGACCTAAAAAACCACAAACCCATAGCAACATAAAACCCTAAACCATCATCCCCAGAAAACATAAAATCATCACCCCAATAAATATCCAACCCATATCCTCATACAATTTTGATTATTATGACATAGAGAATACCAATCAACCATTCCTAGAAAAAATTTAAACATCAGGCACAAAAAACCCTCAATCCGAGAACACTAAACCCATCATTCCAGAAAAACATTATTTCTCTCCAAAAAAACACTAAACCCACCACACTAAAAATCATTTAAACCATATCCCTAGAAAACACTAAACCCTCATCCCTAGATAAACATAATCCATTATCACTCTAAGAATCTAAATACTCATCCTTATAAAATCATACACCCTAAAACCTTGTAAATTCAAAACCCTTATCCATAGAAAAACCTAAATCCTCATCGCCTGAAAAACCAAATCCCTCGTCCCCAGAAAACCCACAACCCCCAGCTTGAGTGAATCCCAAACCAAAAACTATAATAATCAGACTGTTTAATCCCTAGAAAACATTAATAAAACTAAATCCATATCCCAATTGAAACCTAAACTCAATGACCTGGAAAACCCAAAAAATATAGCCCAAGAAAACCCAAAAGCAGGAGCAATAGAAAACACAAAACCATAATACCCAGAAAACCCTAAAACCCCATCTCAAGAAATACTTAAACCCTCAGACCCAGAAAACTATATTACATTATCTACATAGAACCATAAACCCTAAACATTATAAAACCCTAAACCATGAAAAGAAAATAAATCCTCAACACTAGAAAACCACAAACCATCTGCCCTAGAAAAACCAAAACTCATAGCTCCAGAAAATAATTGACCCTCATTCCATGAAAACCCAAAACACCAAAACCTATAAAATACTAATCATGGATCTCAATAAACTCTAAAAATTCAGCACTATAAAAACCTCAACCCTCACCCCTATAAGTCCCTTAATCCTCATATCAAAAGGACACTAAACCATCATCCAAAAAGACCAGAAACCCTCATCCCATGATGTCCCCAATCCTCTTCCCAACCCTATAGAGATTGAAACAGATGGCCCAAAACACTCAACCCCAGCAGAGCATAAACCATTATCCCTAGAAGAAGCTAAATGTTATTTCCTAGAAACACCTAAACTATTATCACTAATAAAGTACAATATTTTTTATCCATATAAACCACTAATCCTTAATCCATTGAAAATCCAAAACCCTCAACATTATAAAACCCAAAACCCTCATCCCCATAAAACCCTAAACACGTATCTCCAAAAATCCTTAGACCATCATCCCTAGAAAACCATAAACCCTAATCCCAAAAAATTTATAATGACTCATCCCTAGATAGAAAGAAACCCACATCCCAGAATCCCATAAACCCAAATCCCCAAAAAACCCAAAACTGTCACCCCAAGAAAATCATAAATCATCAGCCATAGAAATAACTAGTCCCTCACCTTTATAAAAATATAAACCATCATCCCTAGAAAACCTTCCACCTCATATCTATAAATACCTATTATATCAGTCTTAAAAAAACATAATCTATCAAACCCCAAAACCCCTAATCCCACATACCCAACAAACCCTAAACACCCATCCTCATAAATCCCTAAACACTTATCCGAGAAAATCCAAATATTTTATTCCAAGAAAACCCTAATCCAACCTTTAGTAAACAGTGAACCCTAATCCCAAAAAAATATAATCACTTAGCCCGAGAAAACCCTTAACCCTCATCCCAATGAATCCCTAAATCCTCCTCCCAAGAAAATAAAAAGTCCTCATCATCAAAATTTCCCTAAAACCTCATCCCCTTAAAACATAAACCCTTATTCAATAAAAAACAAAAAAACCCAAGAAAAATAACCATAAATCACCACCCCCAAAATACCCTAATCTCTTATCCAAAAAATCCCAATACCCATAGCTCCAGGAAACCCTAAACCCATAGACTCTAAAAAACACAAAACCATTATCCCTACAAATCCTAAAAATCTAATCCCACCAAAAATCATAAACTCTCATTCCTAATAAAAACTATGAAATCTCCCCCCAAAACCACTAATACATAATAAAGAAACCTTAAACCCTCATCATGAAATCCTCATAAACCATAAACTCCAAAAAAATATAAATCCTCAGCTATAGAATACCCTAAACCCACACACCAAAAAATACTTAAACAATCATCCCCCAAAACCCCTAATACATCATCAACAAAAAACCCTACACCACCATCCCCATAAAACCATAATCCCTTGTCTCAAAAAATATGTTATCCCTGAACCCCAAAAACTAGAAAAACCCAATTCCCCAATAACCACAAAAGCCTCAGATGAAAATCATATAAAAACTCAGTCCCCAAAACCATAAAACATCATCCCAAGAAACCCTTAAATCCTCATCCAAGAAAATTTCTAAATCCTCATCCATAAATAACCTAAACCATCAGCCACAAAAATAACTACATCGTGAGCCACAAAAATCACGAAACCTTCATACCCAAAAACACCTAAACACTAATCACCAGAAAACCATAAACCCATAGCCTCAAACATAACTAAATCATTAGAACCGTAAAACATTAAAAATTCGGCCCAATTTCATTAAACCATCACCCCAAAAAACCCTAAACCCTCTACCCAAAAACCTCTAATCCCTCTGACAATACAAATTATAAACCCTCAGCCCCCCCCAAAATATATATTTAGAAAAGAAAATTACAACACTATCCTCTCCCAAATCCCATTACACAAATCCCTCAAACAAACACAAGAATAATATCCTCAAATTACCCTAAATAGCCTTTCCTTAAAAATAAAAAACCATTATCCCCAAAAACCAAAAAAACACTAATCCCCATATAAACCCTTAAACCGTCATCCCAAAAAACCCTATTTCGTAAAACCCAAAATTAATTAAACACACATCCCCATAAAAACCTAAACCTCAGGCCCCATGAAATCCAAAACCATCATCTCTAAAAAATAAAAATCCAAAAACCTGCAAAAAACAATAAAACCTCAACCTCAAGAAACTAAACCCATAGACCAAAAATACAATAATCTCACATCCCAATAAATCACTAAAACCTATTCCCATAAAAACCTAATCCCATAGCAGCAAAAATACCTAAGACCTCGCCCTAGAAAAACCATAAACCCTCATCCCCAAAGATATCTAAACTATCACCCACAAAAAACCCTTAACCATCAGCCCCAAAAACCCTAAAACAATAGTTTTAAAATATGCTAGACTGTCCTCCAAAAACAAATAATATCCCCTCAGTCCCATAAACCCTAAACCATCAGCCACATCAATCCCTAATCCTCTGTCCCCAAAAAACCACATACCCTCATCCCCCAAAAAATCAAAACCTCGTCCCTAATGAACCCTAAAACCTGCACACACAAAAACGCCAAACCCATACCCAAAAACACCTTAAAATCTCAACCCTCAAGACCAAACATCCCAAACCCTCATCCTATAGAAAATTTAATCCCAATATATTTATA
Source organism: Viscum album (assembly GCA_963277665.1). Classification (NCBI taxonomy): domain Eukaryota; kingdom Viridiplantae; phylum Streptophyta; class Magnoliopsida; order Santalales; family Viscaceae; genus Viscum; species Viscum album. The sequence goes on along the minus strand of OY728121.1, from coordinate 1,066,152,270 downwards.
TTTTTTAATCCCTAAACCACATTATACACTAAAAGCTTATCCCCATAAAACCATCAACCATCAACCCTCAACCCCAAAGTGTTTTGAACTCGCAAATAAAAAAAACATCAAACCAATGAAACAAAATAACCTTAACCCTCAGCACCAAAATCATCTCCCCCAAAAACCTCATACTATAGCCCCATAAGTAATACTAAACCCACATATATAAAAATACCTCTACCCTCATCCTAAAAAAATACTAAATCATAATCCTCAAAAAACCCTAAATTCTTATCATAAAAAATCATAAAACCATAATCCTTAAATAACCCATGACCACCAGCCACAAAAATACAAAATCCTCCTACCCAAGGAAACTTAAAAGTATCATCCCAAAAACCCAAAACCATCATCCCCAAAAAATAGAGAACCCTCATATTAATAAATCCTAATACCCTCAATCAAAAAAATGTGAAAATCCTTGATCGCAAAAAACTCCTAAATCACAATCCATCGAAATGATAAACCCTCAACCCTAGAAAATACTAAAAATGCACCCAAAAATAACCCTCAACCATTACCCCATAAAAAAATCAACCCCCGTCCCAAAGATACCTTCAAAATGATATCCCCAAAAAATACAAAACAATCAGGCTTAAAAGTCACAAAACATGGCCCCCAAAATATCTAATCTCTCAGACCAAATATAAAACTCAACTTGCAACCTCAAAACCCTTCAACCCATATCCCTAAAAAACCATCAAACCTATTACCTAAAAAACCCTCTACCACCACCCCTAAAAAACCGTATACCCTCATCCCCAAAAAAACCAATAACCCTTAACCCAAAAAAGGCCCTCAACACTCCTCCCCAAAAAAACTCAAACCACATCCCCATAAAAATTAATCTCTCATCCCCAAAATACCCTCAACCCAACCCAAAAAATATGAAACCCTAAGGACCAACGAACTAAAATCCCTCATCACCAAAGACACTAAACCCTCATCACAAAAAAATATCAAGACTCACAACCACAAAACCATCAACATTCATCCCTAAAATAAACGTAAACCCTTATCACCAAAAAAACTATAATCCAACTACAATAAAAAACCCTAATCCCTCTTCACTAAAGAAATCATAAACCATTATCACCAAAACAATGTAAACAATCATCCCCAAAAATCCTAAACTCCATCCCAAAAAAGCTTAAATCATCAACACCCCAAAACCTAAACCATAAAAACCAAAAAATTCAAAAGTATCTTCACCATAAAAAAATAATCCATCAGCTATAGAAACCCTCAACCCTCAGAAAAAAATAATCCATCAACCCTCAATCCCAAACAATCTTCACCCATTAGTCCCAATAAACCCTCAAAAATCAACTCCAAGAATCTATTTTCCCTTATACAAAAAAAAAATCAACGCTCAGTTGCAGAAAACTTTACACAGTCTACCACCAAAACCATAAACCATTTTACTGAAAACACACTAAACCATCTTCAAAATGAATCAACCAACCCTCAATTACAAAATTATGCTATACCCTAATCCAAGAAAACACTAAAATATCATCCCTAAAAACCCATAAATGCTTACCCACAGAAAAACATTTTTTACAGCCAAAAAAACCCTAGGCCATCAGCCATAGAAAAAAATAATTCATATTACCCTAAAAACCATAGCACCTAAACCCCAAACTTATAGACAAAAAATCTCAAAAACCCTCATCCCCAAAAGTATAAAAACCCTAATTTCAAAAAACCTAAAATCTTGTACCCAAAAAATTATAAACCCTCACCAAATACCCATCAACCAAAAACCCCAAATAACACTCATCCCTTACCCCCAGATATTATACAACCCCTAATCCCAAAAAAATATATACCTTATCCCCAAACCTCTCTATTTCCTCATCCTCACAAGACCATTATCCATAATCCCTGAATTATCTATAAAGACATGTTATGAAAAATAATGAATCCTCAACCCCATAAATAATTAACTCTCATCCCTAAGACCCATGAATCCTAAAATAATATACTCTCAAACCACAACCTAAAGAATCCTAAAATGTTAGCCACAAAAATTCTGACAACCTCACCCAAAAAAAACCTAAACCAGTAGACCCAAAAAACCCACCACCCTCTTCCCATTAAACCCTATACACGTATCCCTAAAAAACAAACAAATTAATCTTCAAAAACATAAATCCACCCACCCCAAAAATCACTTTTCCCAAATCCATAAAAAAATCAATACCATTAGCTCAAAAACCCTAACCCCTCATCCCCATAAGACCCCAAACCTTAAAACATTGAAAACCCTAATTCCTCAACCGTAAACAAAGCTCAACCCTCTACCAAAAAAACACTAAACTATAATCTCCATAAAATTCTAGAACCATATACCCAAAAAACCGAAAAACAAAGCAAAAAAAACATCCCTATACCCTTATCCCTAAAACCCAAAATCCCTCAACCCAAAAAACCCTAAACCCTCAAAACCAAATAACCCTAAACACCTAGTTGAAAAAAAAACTATTTCATAATCCCCAATAAACCAATAAAAATAATCCCAAAATTTCCAAAACCAACATAAAAAAACCCTCCACCTAAAAATAAATTAATCCTTCATCCATAACAAATCCATTAACATCCATTCCAAAAAAATTAAAAAACCGTTTGCCCCAAATAACTGTAATCCCTTATCCGAAAAAACCATAAACCCTCAGCACCAATAAAAATTGAAACCTCTCCCCAATAAACCATAAACCCTCAAACACAAAAAACCCTAAACCCCCATCCACCAAAATGATAAAACCACCTCACCAAATAATAATCAACCTACATCACTAAAAACCCAAAATCCACAGCCAAATAAAACCTCAACCCTCAACCTCAAAAAAACCCCAACCCCAAACCCCAAAAAAGAATAATTCTTCTTCCACAAAATATAATAAACACATAATCCCCTCATCCCCCCACAATAATCAACCAAACCCCTAAGAAATCATAAATTATCATCCCAAAAAAATCTCTCTGCACTCTTACATGAAAAAACCCCAACCCTCAGCCACAAAAAGTCATCCCTCATTGATAAAAGAATCATAATACCATATCCCATAAAACCTCGAGACTCTAATAAAAAAAAACCTATTCCCATAGTACTATGAAATCCAAACCCTTAGGTGAAATAAATCATAATCCCCCATACCCAAGAAAACATAAAACCTTATCCCATAAAAATTATAATCCCGCATAATGAAAAAACCCAAAACCCTCAGTCATAAAAAACCCAAAACACCCAGTTCCGAAAAAACATTGGCCTCAACCCAAAAAACCATCAACCCACAGGCAAGAAAAGATGCATGAAACTGAACCTCCAAAAAACACTTATCCCTCAATCGTAAAAAAAGATCAACTATCAACTGCAAAAAAACTTGAACTCTCATTTCAAATAAACCATAATCCCTCATTTTAAAAAACCATTAATACCCAACACAAAAAAAACCCTCCACACAGAGACTAAAAACCCCCTAAATTCACATCCACAAAATCCATTAAACCCTTAGAAAAAATATAACCTATGTCTTTAGCACTAAAAAATCCATAAAAATCCATTCCTAGATAATCCTAAACATCTATCTCAAAAAAACCATGAACCGTCTGCACTAGAAACCCATATATCTTTTTCCAAAAACCCTAAACCACAAACCCAAAAAAACTTGAACACCCATCTCTAAAAATCCCGCTTCCGATATCACAAAAAAAACTGAAAACACGGATAAAGAAAACCTAATACATCAACCCAAAAAATACAAGAACCCCTGGACCCAAAGAAACCTATACCCACCGGTTAAAAAACCATAAACCCCTAGCCCCATGAAAACAATAAACTACATCCCCAAAAAACCAAAAACACTCATCAAAGAAAAACCATAAACCCTCATCCCCTGAAATACACTAAATCATCATCCCCCAGAAAAACCTATATCCTCAAACCCAAAAACCCTTAACCCTCAACACCAAAATACACTCAACTCTCATCCAAAAAACACTCAAAACCCTAGGAAAAAAACCTAAACCCTATGTCAAAAAACACCGAAACCCTCAACCCAAAAAAATTACCCACCCCCAAAACATAATCCCACCTCCCCAAAATTACATAAACCCTCAGCCCTAATAAAAACTCACCTCTAAACCTAAATAAACCTTAAAAACTTATCCCCCAAAAACCATTATACATTAGAAAAAAAACTATACCCTAATCCCTAAGAATCCATATGCACTAATTACCCAAAACCCCTCAACCCTCATCCCCAAAATCCAAAACCAAAAACCCAAAAACCCTCAACCATAAACCCAAAAAAAAATCAGCCCACTTCACTAAAATAACCTATACCCTTAAAAAAACCAAAAACCATCATATATATGTACCCTACACCCTACAACCAAAGAAACATAAACATTATTACCAAAAAAAAATTATGCTCAATGAAAAAATAAACAATTCCCCAACTCCAAAAAACTAATCCCTCATCCCCAAAAACACTAAAAAATAAACCAATAAAACCTTAAACCCTAAACCCCAATAACCCATAAATCCATAGGATAAAAAAACTACCCCATAATCATAATTAATCCCAAAACCCTCAACCTAAAAAATATACTAATCCCTCATTCCTCAAAATCCCTATACCCTCTGCTCGAAAAATTGTATCCCCTCATTCCAAAAAAATACACAATTCCCAAAAAACCCTAAACCCTCACCCTCAAATACATGTAACAAATAGCCCAAAAGAAAAATCTAAAGCTTCATCACCTAAATAAAATCAACCCTCATTTACAAAAAAACCCTAAAACCAGAAATCCCAGAATAATCCATAAACCCTCAATCCCAGAAAACCCTAAACAGTATACCCTAAATAACAATCAACCCTCATCCCTAATACACATTAACCCTAATTTCTAAAACAACCCTAAAACCTCTTCCCTAAAATACATGAAACCCTCTACCACAAAAATCCCTAAACCCTCATCCCTAAAAAACTGAACACCATCATTCCCAAAAAATCATAAAACCTCTACCCAAAAAACCTAAAATACTCATCCCCAAAAATCCCTCAACCCTATGTACTAACAAACACTAAACCCTCATCCCAAAAACACTAAATCACCATTCCTAAAATGGTAAACCCCATTCCCTAAAAAACCAGAAACCTTATCAGTAAATAAATCTAAACCCTAATCTCCAAAAATAATCTATAAACCCCAATATCCTAAAACATGTAAACCCAAATAAAAAAAACTCTTACCCAAAAGCCCCAAACAAACCAAAACCCTCAACGCCAAAAAACCACCAACCATCAACACCAAAAAAACACTTATACCACTTCCCCAAAATACCATAAACACTTATTCCTAAAATAAACTATACCATCATCATCAAGAAAACATAAACCCTTTTTAATAAAAAACACTCAATACTTCCACAAATTAATCACTTATTCCTTATCCCAACAAATCCTTAACCCTATTCCTCCCTAAAACATAATCTCTAAAAAAAACGTTAACCCCAAAAGAACCCTCAACCCTCTACCCTTAAAAACCCAAAACCGTCATATTGAAAAATATCTCAACATTCATCACCCAAAAAACCTAAAACCATATTCAAAAAACCCTAAAATATCATCCCCAAAAAACCATATAACCTCGTCCACAGAAACCCATATCCATTTTCACCAAACAGTCTAATCCCTCACACCTAAAAAATCCTTATCACTCAACCCCAAAAACCATCAATGATCAGCCCAATAAACAATAACCCATCATCCCCAAGGAATCTTCAAACCCAAATCCTAAAAAATCTTCAATCAATATACACAAAAACCCTTATACCCAAAAATCATACACCATAAAAAAACCTTTGTCCTTATCCCAAAAATACCTCAATCCTCATCTTGAAAAATAACTCAACCCTCAACCCCAGAAAACCCATATCCCATATGGACAAATTCCCTAAATCCTCAACCTCAAAAAATTCATAAACCCTCTTCCGCAATATAACCCTAATGTCTCATCCCTAAAAATCCCTAAATCCTAAGAGATAAAACCAAAATACCTTAGCTAAAAAAATTGATTACCAATCCACCACAAAAATTCAAAATCCTCATCCCCAAAATACCCACAACCCTGATCCCAAAATTACCATAAATACCCATCCACACAAAATGCTAAACATTAAAAAAACCACTAAACCCTCATCCCCAAAATACCCTAAACCATTATCGCCAAAAATATGTAAACACTAAGCCCCAAAAACCCATAATAAATCATCGCAAAAAACATTGTGTTTTACTCGCTAAAAAACCAAAAACCCACATACCGATGAAACCATTCACCCTCATCCCATAAAAATCCACAACTAACAACCCTAATAAACACTAAACACCCATACAAAAATTATTCTAAACCCATATCCAAATAATTAATTAATCCCTCAAATAAGAAAAATCTAAATACTCAAACCAAAAAAAACCTCAACACTCGTCCAATAATACACTTAAATGTCAACACTGAGAGACCCTAAAACACCATTCCCAAAGAATCCTGAAATTCTCATCTGCAAAAGGTGATAAAACTTCATCACCCCCAAAAAAATTGAACCCATAACCCTAAAAAAATTTACCCTCGTCCCAAAAGAAATATCAACTATCACAAAAAAAGACTAATCCCTCATCCACTTAAAATACCTAAACCATCCACCCCCAATATCCTAAACCGTCACTCTTAAGGAACCTCATACCACTCAGCCCCAACAAACCGACCTAAGAACCAAGACCAAAATATCTGGAACACTCAGAATGAGAACATCCTAAATCCTGATCCCATCAAACCCTAAACACATATCCTCAAAAAACACTGAACACTAATCCCCAAAAATCATAAAACACTGATCTCTAGAAAAATCCTACTCTCTCATCCATAATAAAACCTATACCCTCATACTAAAAACATTAATCCATCACCCCCAGAATAACCCAAACACTCATACCCAAAAAATCTTATACCATCATCCTCTTAATACCTGAACCATAATCACAAAATTACACTAAACACTCATCCCCATAAAACCCTAAATCATAATTCCCTTGAAACACTGAATTCACAACACCAGAAAACCCTGCAACCTCATAAAAAACTATTCCTCATCCCAAAAAATCCTAATAACCCATTACCAAAAAACTAAAAACCATTTACTTGAAGCTGAACCCCAAACCCTAATTCGCAAAAAAACTAAAAATGTATGTCCCAAAAAACCATAAACCATGTCCCAAAAAAATGATAAAGCCTCATACCCAAAAAATAATAACACATATTCCCATAATACCCCTTAAATATCATATTTGAAAAACCCTATGGACTTAACCATTAAAAACCGAAAACCATAATCTCAAAAAAACCCTTAAAACATACCCACCCCCAAATTTTAAACCATGATCCCCCAAACAAAACATTAACCCTCATTACCAAAAATCAATCAATAATCATCCCTAAATAATAATCAAACCTCAACCCCAAAACACCCCAAACCCTCATAAACAAAAAAACTCAACCCTTAGCAAGAAAAATCCATAACCCCTTAATAATAAAATATGTAGAACCTCAACCACAATTAACCCTAAAACCACATCCCCAAAATCCCTAAATCGTCACCTATAAGAAAATGTTAACCATATGTTATAAAAAACACTCAATCCTATCCTCTAAAAAAATCCATCATCCCTAATCGTCGAAAAACCCTAAACACAAAGACCCCAAAAAACCTAAACACTCAGCACATGAAAACCCTAAAACATCATCCCCCCCAAAAAACCCTCAAACAATATACCAAATAAACCATTAACCCTCATCCCCAAAAAACCATAAACCATCAGTCCCAAAAAAAATCAACCCTCAAACATAATAAAACCCAAAACCCTGAACCATAAAAAATACTCAACCCATAGGAATATATAACCATCAATTCTCTGCCCCTGAAATCCTCTACCCTTTGATCCAAAAATACCCTAATACGTTACTGCAAAAAAATCGAAAACGTTCATCCCCAAAAAAAATCTCTACCCTTATCCCAGAAAGCCCTCAATCCTCATCCCCACAAAACCCTCAACCCTCAGACCGAAAAAAACCTAAACCCTAATCCCCAAAAAAACACTCAACCCTTAGTTGAAAAAAACATCGACCACTGAAAATATGTTCCCAAAACCCTTATCCTCAAAAAACCCTAAACCATTTTCCAAAATACCAATCAACTCTCAGATAAAAAACATAAACCCTCATCCCCAGAAAAATAAACCCTCAAACTAAAAAAAACCCTAAACCGTATTCCACAAAAAATATTCATCTGTCAGTCCCAACAAACCCTTATACCCCAACCACCATAAACCACATTCCCAGAAATCCAAAATCCTTATCCCCAAATAACCATAAACATTTTTCACAAAAAATACTATAACCCCATCCCCATAAAACCCTAAACCCACAACCCCCAAAAACACTAAACCCATTATAAAAAAATTAAAAAAATTCAGATCCATAAAAAACATTAATCCCTCAACCACAATAATCACTATGTTCTTATCCCAAAAAATCCCAAAAAACCCCATCCCAAAAAAACCCTATACACTAAATACCAAAACACTAAACCCAATTCTATAGAAAACCAAAAACCCACAACCAAAAAAAACAAACCCTCCACCAATAGAAACCAAACCCTTATCTTTAATAACCATAATACATCATTCATAAGAGAACCATGCAATCTCATCCCCAAAAACAACCAATTCCCTTTACCAAATAAACCCACAAAATTGAGCCCGAAAAAAAACTAATCCCTCATCCCAAAAAACTGCAACACTCATCTCATAACCCCCCCCAACCCCAGCTCTAAAAAACCATAAATCAAAAACCACAAAAAACACTACAACCTAAGACCATAAAAAACATAAAAGGTACCATAAAAATTACTCCAAAAAACAATAAAACCGAAACTCCAAATAAAACCTAACAATCACCAAAAAATTCACTAAACATTTAGCTCCAAAAACCTGAAACCTGAATCTCCATAAACACTAATACCACAATCTAAAAAACCCCAAACCCTTACCCCAAAATAATATAGACCCAAAACAACGAAATACCCCAAACCATTTGATGTGTAAACCGAAATCCACATTTATTCAAAAACCAAAACCCTCATCCATAGAAACACCACGACCCTGAGCCCCTGAAAACACTCAAACCATGTCACCAAAATCTCTAAAAACTCATCTCCATAATATCATAATCCATCTTCCTCAAAAATCCCAAATCCCTTTTCCCAAAAAACTATAATCCCTTACCCCACCAAACTCTAAACCATAACATAAAAGATTGTCCATCCATAAAATCAAAAATACTCATACAAAAAAAAAACTCTCATGCACAATAATACTGAAGTCTTCATCCCATAAAATTATTTCACTATCATCCATAAAAAATCCTAAATCAACATCCCCAAAAAAACCCTCAAACCAATAAAATAAATAACCCTCATCCTCTAAAATCCCATAACTAATAACCCCAAATAACACTAAACCCAATCACTATAAAAATAGTCAACCATAACCCTAAAAAAACCCCGTCACTCAGCACCAAAAAACTCTCTACCATCAACCCAAAGAAATTTTTTCCCTACTTCCCAAAAATCCCTAAAACCTTATATGCCAATAAACCTCAACCCTTAGCCTAAAAAAACCATAAACCCATAGCCCAAACCCCTTCATCCCCAAAAAAACTAATACATCCTTCCTAAAAAATCCTAAACTATATTTCCCAAAAAATCATAATTATTAATCCCCAGTTAATCACTACTACAAAAAATGGGCAAGGGAAGTGCCACCTTTTATTAGCGCTATGAAAAAAAGCGCTGATAAAGAGGCCATGTATCAGCGCTTTTCTAGCGCTGATAAATAATCACTCTATCAGTGCTAAAATTTAAGCGCTCATAAAGGGTTACCTTTAACAGTGCTAAAAACGTGCTGATAAAGGAACCCTGTTTCAGTGGTAAAAATTTTCTCATACATGCTTACTTTATCAGTGCTAAAATTTTAGCACTGATAAAACCATAGCCCCATATTTTATAAAATTGGGCCCATAGTATCATATGTTTATCGCTCCCTAAAGCTCTCACGATACTGTACACCTGTGACAATCTCCCCCCCACCTGAACATCACGTTTCCGGAACTCTCCCCCTTAAAATATTCATGTTTTCGGACCTCCGCCGCTAGCCCTACTCCTCATCCTCCCCCTTGAACCCCTTCCGAGGATCCTCCTCCCCGAAAACCCTACTTCCCCTCCTCTCCGCACGAACCTACTCCCCACGAACCCTAACCATCCATTTCTCTACGGTTGGTAGCTCCTCCCGTTCACCTCTGGCGGTCGCGCCTTCCCCTCCCGTAGAATGCTCCATAATTATCCTCCTCTAAGGTGAATTTATTTTCTCTTATTCTTGATTATCTTCTTGAACTTTATTCTTAGGAAGAATTTGGTAACAATTTTGATTCAGTTTTTGTTTTTTATGGTTTTAAGGGTAAATGGTGATACATATGACTTGTGTATTACTGTCATGTGTTAAGTGATTTTTTATTTGAGTATTCTTCTCATTCTTATGATATATTTTTTAAATCATTAGTTAAGGTTGGGGACATGAAATTTTCCCTTATTTTTTATGTATAAATTGTGGAATTATCATATAATTTATTTCCATTGGATGGATAGTACTAATTAACCTAAATACTATAATGAATTACACTAAATGAAATTAATGTGAATAGGGAGTTTTGCATGTGATTTATGAAGTTCCATAATATTTCTTATATTTTTATGGATTTATTGGTGTTGTTGCTATGTGATTTATTCTTCATGTTGTGAACGAAATTTCATACAACTAATAATATGTTATAACAACATTTCATTATTTTCTAGTAACTTAATGTATGTAATGAATTGGTTGTATGGAAATATATAATTAAAGTGTTATATTTAAACTATAAATTATACTTTAACATGAAATAATGTTTCAGGGGGAGTTTTTAGTGTGAATTTCTTAGATTTTTCCCCTAAGAACCTAAAAACATTGCCCTAAAAAAAGCCTAAATCCACTGCACAAAAAAAATCAAAATCCTCAACCCCAAAAAACACTATACACTCATCTATAAAAACCATAAACCTTCAGCCTCAATAAACCCTAATCCCTCATCACAAAAAAACACTAAACTATCAAACCCAATAAACTCAAAACCCAATGCCAAAGAAATCCTATAAACTCATCTCCAAAATACCCTATACCCTCATCCAAAAAATCCCTAAACCCTCACTCCCATGAAACATCAACCCTCATTCACCAAAAAAACTAATCCCTCAACAATAAAAAACCATAAACCCTCATGTTAAAATACCCCACACCATCATAACCCAAAAACTCTTAATTTTATTCCCCAAAAAACAATAAACCATCTACCCCAAATTACCCTCCATGCTAAGAATAAAACCTTAAACCCTTATCCCCAAAACCCTAACTGATGTTCCACAAAAAAAACCCTTAACCATCAGCACCAATAAACCATAAACCCCAAAACCCAACAAACAAAAAATCATACGACCTAAAAATCCCACAAACCTTGGTCCCCTAAAACTCAACATTGATCCCAAAAAAACTCAAATCACATATCCTAAAAAATAATTAAACCCTCATCCAAACAAAAAAAAACACTACCCTAAGCCCCAAAATTCACTAAACCCCCATCCCCAGAAAACATCTACCCTCATCCCCAAAAAACGATCAACCCTCATCCCCAATAAACACCTTAAAGATTTTCCCAAAAAAACCCTCAAACCTCTGACCCTCAAAATCATAAAACCTCATCCCAAATAAACCCACAACCCTCATGACAAAAAACCATTAACTCTCAACCCAAAAAACATCTAGCATAGAGCCACAGAAATAAATCAACAATCACCCCAAAAATCTCCTCATCCTTAAGCCCCGAAAATAAATAAAAACTCATCCAAAAAACCATAAATCCTCATCTCCATAATTCCATTAACCATTAACCCCAAAATACCTTCAAAACTACTCCCTAGAAAATCCTTAACCCCCAGTCCTAAAAACCATCCACCCTTAGCCACAAAGAAACCTTCAACCATCAGCATAATAACCCCTTTACCCTCAATCATAAATATTCCTCAACAACCATCCACAAATAACCATAAACCCTTAGTCACTAAAAAACCTCATTCATTATACCCAAAAAACTCAAAACCAAAAAGCCATAAAATCCCTCACCCTCACTCTTGAAATACACTAAACAATCAACCCAAAAAATCCTTTAATCTTCACCCACAAAATACCATAAACATCAAGGCTACAAATTCCATAAACCATCATCCCCCAAAAACCCAAAAAGCACTACATAAAAAACCCTCAACCCTCAAACCCAAAAAACCCAAAATCCTCATCCAAAAAAACCAATCATCCATAGGCATCATAAAAAGAATTACTCCAAACCCTAATAAATATTATACAAAAAATGAAAAAAATACCCTCAACCATTTTATCAAAATTATCCTCAACCCTTAAAACAATGGAATCCTACACTCTCTGGCTATAGATACCTTCATTCATAATCCCCAAAAATCCCATTTTCCCTCAGAAAAAATAGACACACAAACCAAAAAAACACTCAAACCTAAAAAAATACTAATCCCTCAGCCCCCCAAAACACTAAAACTTCATCCCTAAAAAACACCAAACTAACAAATTAAAACAAACACTATTCCCAAATCACTAAAACCAGTAACTCCTCACAACGAAAACACTAAATACTCAACCCCCAAAAAACCCAAAACTCTAATACCGAAAAAATTTGAAATCTGCTTTCTTGAATAACTCTATACCTCAACCAAAAAAAATCTAATTCCTCAACACCAAACAACAATAAAACTTTATCCCCACCAAAACAAATTTATTACCCTCCCAAATCAATTTACCCTTATACTCAATAACCCAATTCCATATTCAAAATAAAAGTAAAACCTATTCCCATAAAAACCAAGTCACTAATGCATAGGAAACCCTAAAACCATAGGCCCAAAAAGAATAAATTTACATCCCCAAAAAACCCAATTAAATTATCCCATAGAAAACCTAAACGCTCAACCTCTGAAATTCTATACACTCAACCCCTAAAAAGAATAAACATTCTATCTCAAAATATCCTTAATACTCATCCTGGAAAAAATGTAAACCAAAAACATTGAGAAAATTCAACCCCTAGCCCCAAAAATCCATAAACCTTATTCAATAATAAAATAAAACTCTCAGACCTAGAAAACCTTAAATCCTGATCTTTAAACGACATCAATATTATTCACTAAAAAACCCTAAACCATCATATGCAGAAAAACCTCAACCCATAGCCCTTTAAAATCCTATAACAATATCCCCAAAAAACACTCAAACATGACATGAAAAATCCCTCAATACAGACCAAGATAAAACACTTAACTCTATACCCAAAAAATCAATCAACCCTTATCCACACAAAAAACTCAACCTCAAACCCCATGAAATCATAAATACCTCAACCCCAATAAAATATCATCCAAAAAAAACAAAACCAAAAATCATATTCCCTAAAAAATCATAAACCCTCATCCATAAAAAACACAAAACATTTAACTTCAAAAAACCACTATACACACATCTCTATAAATCTATAAATCCTCGGTACCAAAAAACTATAGACACATATCCCCTTATATCCCAAGACCCTCATCCAAAAAAACCCAAAACCCTTAAACCCCAAAAAACATAAACCATCATCGGTAAAAATACCATAACCAACTTCCAAAAAACCATAAATTTTAGCCCTAAACCCCCCTTAAATATCTTCACAAAACTAACCCAACAATCATCTCTAAAAATATCGAAACCATCTTAAAAAAACCATATCCCCTCAATGGAAAAAAACTCAAAACTCATCATCCAAAAACCATTAACCCTATCACCAGAAAAACCTAAACATTAGGCACAACAAATAGTAATCCAACAAACATTGGAGACCCACAACCTAAATCCAATAAAAATATCAACCATTAGAATAAATAAAACAGAAATGCTCACCCAAAAATAATTCTCAACCCACAACACCAAAAAATAAAAAACCCTGAGGACCAAAATGATCCTAAACACTCAGCCAAAAAACCGTAAATCATCAAGCCCAAAAACACAAAACCCTCATCCAAAAATCAACATAAAACCAAATAATTAAAAAAAACCCCATACCCTTAGAAGAAAGATACCCCAAACCCTCACCCCTAATAAAAACAATACCATCATCCCCTTAAAACCCTAAAACCTCGTCCACCCAAAACCCTAAACCCTCAGCCCCAAAAATCTCTAAACCCTAACCAAAAAAATACCATAACACATCATCCCCAAGATATCATAAACCATCATAAAAATAACCATATACCCTAATCCCCCATAAAACTTAAACCCTCATCCCAATAAAACCTAAACACTCTATCTAAATAAATAGTAAAATATAAACCCCATAAAAAACCCATATCAACAAAAAACTCGATACCTGCATCCCTAAAAAACCATAAACCTTCATCCACAAAAAATGTAAACCCCAGCCCTAAAAAATCCTAAAAAAACCATCCAATTAAACACTCAACCGTTATCTATAATTAATCTCATCCCATCACCCCCAAAACAACCCTAAACACTAATCCCCAAAAAACACAAAACACTCAGCTCCACAAATCCCCAAAAATCATTTCTGAAATCCATTATCCATTACCTCAAAAAACCATCATCCCTCATCCATATAATCCCTAAATACTGACCCAAAAAATCATTAAACCTCATCACAAAAAACCCTCATCCCTTATCCCCATAAAACAAGTTATTGTTATGCCTAAAAAGAAATGAATCCCTAACCCTAAAAAACACTCATCTATTGTCCCCATAAAACCCTTAATCCTCAACTCTAATAAACTATTATACCCATCCCCCAAACCCCCTATTTCATCATCCACAAAAAACCCTCAACCCTTAGTTGTAAAAATCTATCTACCCTCAGCCCTGAAAAAAATTTCCCCCTCCCACAGAAACCCTCTATACGCATCCTCAAAATACCCTAATCCCTAATCCCAAAAACACAGACAACCCTCAACCCATTAAAAAATTGACCATAATCCTAAAAAAATTATCAACTATCATCCACGAAACCCTCAACCCTTATCCCAAAAAATCCATCAACCCTCATCTGAAAAACAATATTAAAACTAAACCCTAAAAACCCATCAACAGGCTACCCCAAAACCCCTCAACCCATAGCCCCATGAAACCCTAAACCCTCATCCCAGAAAAAACCATCAACCCTCAATACCATAAAAATACTAAAACCTCATACCCCAATAATACTCAACAGTCATTTCCATAAAACCCTTAACAATCAACCCCAAATAACCCTAAACCCTTTTCCCCAAAATGTGTCAACCCTCATCCGTCAAAACCTCTAAACCTACATCCCCAAAAATAACTAATCCTTCATTATAAAAAACCATAAAACATAAACCACATAAAACCCTAAACCATTATCCCTAGAAAACCATAAACCCTCAGACCCAAATACGCCTAAACACTCTTCCACAAGAAACCATAAACCCCCAACCCAAAATAATCCTCACCCCTCAACGCCAAAAAACCCTCAAGACACATCCCAAATAAACCATATACCCTTTACTAAGAAAACCATCAACACATATCCCCCAAAAACCCTCTACCCCCACAATTACTATACCCTCAGACCTAGATAACCATGTACCCTCCCAAATAACCCTAAATACATAGGAATAAAACCCTAAACCCATATTCCCTAAAGCCATAAACCAACAGCCACCAAAATACCTAATCATTAGTCCCAAAAGAACCCGATACCATTATCTACAAAATTCCTATATTACATAGTCCCATAAATCCAAATCGATCATGTACAAAAAAAACCCAATCCCTTAGGCCTAATAACCCATTAACCCGCATCCCCAAAAACTCAAAACCCTCATTAAAAAAACTATTGACGCTTATCCCCAAAAACGAACAACCCCAGGACCAAAAAACCCTCAACCCTCAGTCTCATAAATCCCTAATCCCCCAAAACCATTAAACCTTATCACCAAAAAACCCCAAACTATCATCCACCAGAAACCATCATCCCTCATCCCCAAAATACTCTAAACTCTTACCAACAAAAAAAATAAAGACCTTATAACTAAAAACCCACAACCCTCATCCCAAAAAAACACTAAACCCTCATCACCAAAAAAACACTAGACCCTCAACCCCAAAAAACCCATACCTCAGAGCAACTAAAAACATAAATCCTCATCCCAAAAAAACTGTAAAACCTCATCCACAAAAAACCAATATCCATCATCACCAAATTGACCCTCAACCCTTACCCCCCCCCCAAAAAAATCATCTCTTTTCTTGAAGGGACCATCATCCCTCATCCCAAAAAACTATATACCATCACTCCAAAAAAAAACCTCATTACATAACCCGAAAAAAAACCACAATGCACAACCCCAAAAACCCTCCAATCTCCCACCTAAAAATAAAAAACGTCGGTAACAAATGAATCTTCATTATTAAATGCCCCCAAAACCATCAATACATTGCAACAAAAACCCCTCTACTATCATCCGAAAAAACAAATCACCACTCAACCCCAAAAAACCCCAAAACCTAACCCATAAAAAACCCATAACTCCTATAAAAAACATAAAACCCACCCCAAAAATATATCAACCCTTATCCCCTAAATACTATAAAACATCATCCCTGAAAGAACAACATCCCTCATCCCCCAAACTCTATAATCCTTCATCCGCAAAAACAACATTTTTTTCCATCGCACAATGGTGTAAGATATTTTTTCATTATCAAAATATAAATTATAGCATATTTTATGAGAATAATGTAAATTATAATCAACATATGTATTGAGCATTGAAATGCAGTCATTTATTGAGGTTTTATTATTTTTTCATTTTTGATCATTTTTTCCACTATGAGTACATCACATTTCTGATTAGAGTTTGGTGAATTACTGATGTAGATTTTTAATTCTATCTGATTAGGGATTTTATATATATTCTATCTATTTATATTTCTCAATCCTCGATATAAAATTGTGTGTAAAATGAGCATCAACCTTATCCTTATTTTTGGTGATCATTGAGAGCATTGATTTAATCCTATAATAAAAATATTTATTTCCAATATCATGGTTTTTTACCTCAAATAAATTAAATTAAATTAGATTCAATGCATTACATTGAAATATATTCATTAATAGAGTTACAGTTATGAAATCCATTTAAAATGATGAAAAAATATTGATCCATAAGAAATAATAGTTAGGATTATTATTTATTATAGTTTTCCTATTCATATATACATATTTGATTCTATTTTTTGTTGTATTATTTTAAGGTTAAAATTTATTTTTAAAAAAAATTATGAATAATATCTTTTATATAATTATATTTAAAAAAAATTAAAAAGCATTACAAAATAAAATTCATCATAGATGACTCTTAAATGGTTGTCTCATTAGGAGAGAAATTATTTTTACTACTATATTATAGTATAAAGGATAAATATTTGAAGAAATGGTAGGAAATTTAACACAAATACTGAGTAATAATTCAATACAAAAAAACCCCTCAACCCTTAGCCTCAACTAGCCCTAAATACTCATCACCAAAATACCCAAAACCATCATCCAAAAAAACCACAACCCCCATCCCCCAAAAACCAATCACCCTATGCCTAAATAAACTATAAAACCATAAAAAACATAATTCCCCATCCAAGAAACCATTAACCTTCATCCTCAAAAAATAGTAAAACTTCATCCCCAAAAAATTCCTTAACTCTCTACCCCTAAACACCCACAATCCATAACCTAAAGAAACCATAAAAATAATCCCAAAAAATAAATAATCATTGAACCATAAAATACCCTAAACCCTAAAACCTAAACCCAAGAACCCCAAAAACCTCATCTGTTCAAAACACCTAAACACACATTTACAATAATACCAAATCCGTAAAACCAAAAAACAAATAAAATAATCCCAAATCCCCATGAAGCCCCCAACCATCGTCCCATAATATTCAGCATTCCTCATTCCCAAAAATAATAAAACCTCATTAGTAAAAAAACACAATTTTCTCCCCCCAAAAGCCTTCAACACTAATCATCAAAAACCTAAACATTGATCTCTCAAACCCACTTGATTATAATCCCTAAAAACTCTTGGACAGTCAAATACAAAAATATTGAATCTTTATCCCCACAATACCATCATCAATTTTCCCCAAAAACATTAACCATATTCCTCAAAAAACCCTCAAGAATGATCCCCAAAAAACCCTCAACCCTTACCATAAAAAACCAAAACACTGAGTCCCACGAAACCCATTACCCTCATCAAAAAAAAATTAATAACCGTCATCCAAAAAAATACATAAACTCTCATCCCAAAAAACCCATCTACCCCTCATCACCAAAACACCTTCTATCCATAACACCAAAGAACCATAAACCCTCATCCCCAAAAAACTCTCCTCCCTCAGCCCCAAAAACCCTCAACCCTAATCCCCCCAAACACTCAAAACGAATTCGTTATCCCTAAAAAAACCTAAACCTCAACCCCAATATCTCTATTACCAAAGATCAAATAAACCAAAACCATCATTAAAAAACCCACAACCCTAGGCATACGAATCTCTAAAACCTCATCCCCCTAATCCAATAAACTGCAAGACCCAAAAAACACAAAATCCATATCCCCAAAACACTCAACACTCAAATACATATAACTATTTACCCTTTGAGCCTAAAAAAATTAAACCCTCATCACCATAAAACAATAAACAATAATCCTCAATATACAATCAACACTAAGCCTAAAAATCACTCAAACCTCTTCCCCACGAGCCCCACAACACATATATCAAAAATACACTCAAACCATAGGCCCAAAAAACCATATAACATCATCCAAAAAACCTATTCTCTCATATCAAAAAATCCCTCAAACCATATTACCCAAAAAATTCTCAAACCTCATCTCCAAAATACACTTGTCGCTTAGAAATAATGAACTGTCAAAAAATTCCCCCAAAAATCTACCACCTCTCAATCCAAAAAAATTGAAACACATTTCACAAATAAACATCAACCCACAACCCCATAAAACCGTTAACCCATAGCCAAAAAATACCATAATACCCAATCCCAAAATAACTAAAAACCACCATCCAGAAAAAACACTAAAAACTCTAACCCTAAAACAACTCACCCCTCATCCCATAAAAACTCTAAACACTCTACCACAAAAAACACATAAATGAAGAAACCAAAAATACATTATCTCTAAAACCAAAAATTGAAAATACCACATGCCAACAAACCATAATGCCTTAGTACCAAAAAACCCTAAACACACATAAATGAAAATCCCCATATCATTATACCCAAACACCCTCCACTTTATCCTAAAAAACCAATAAAATATCAACCCTAAAATACTTACAACCTTGAGCCCCAAAAAACCCAAAAACCTAATATTGAAAAGACACTAAATCCTCATCCCAAAAAAACAATCAATCCTCTACTACTAAATCATAAAACCTTATAAAAAAACTGTTATCCTCATAAATACCTCATCCCTCTACCCTCAAGAAACACAACCAGTAGTATAAAAACCACTAAACTATCATCCTTAAAACCCCTAATCCTCAAACCCATAAAATCCCAAATTCCCCATAATTAAAAATCCATAAACCCTCATTCCCAATGAATCCTCACCCATTAACCCTATAAAATCCTCATAAATCTCCCCAAAATCCCTAAACCTCATCCCCAATACCCATAAATCCCTTATCCATAGAATCATATAAACATCATCCAAAAAAACCCCATCCAACATGCATAAAAATTTTAATACTAGATTCTCATATAACCATCAACACAATATTATTAAAAAACCTCAAAAGATTCCCCAGAAAACATGTAAACAACTCCACAAAAAAAACCTTAAGCATAAACCCTTATTCCTAAAGAATCTAATAACTCACCCTAAAAAAACCATTAAACCTCAGCCACAAAATACTCAAAAAACCCCCCAAACCCAAACCCATAGCCACAAAAAACCCCTTGATATCTCTCCTGAAAAAACCCTTAACCCTCATGCTCCAAAAATTAATCAACCATCATACCCAAAAAAACCTAATACTCACCCCAAAAAACCCTCAATACATATCCCTAAAAAACCATCAACCCTCAGTTGATACAAAGAAAAAACTCATCATACCAAGAATCATTCAATCCTCAATCATCATAAAAATTTGAACCCTTACCCACAGAAAACCTACAACACTCAACCAAAAAAATCCTACAACACTTATCCCCAAAAAAAATATACACCATCATCAAAAAAACATAAATTTAAAAAAAAATATATTATAAACTATCAGTCCAAAAACAACATAATAATCATCCAAAAAATCCTCATCCCTTATCCCTTAAAACACAAAATCCCTGATCCCTAAAAAACTCTCAACCCTCATTCCCAAAAAACACAAAATCCCAACAAAAAAATATAATAATATTCCTTATTAAAAAAACCTAAAACCTCTCCCCCAAGTAATTAGAATCATCAATACCAAATAAATCCTAATCAATTATATGGAAAAAAATCCTCAATCCTGAAATGAAAAACCCTATACATTTCATCAAAAAAATCCCCAACCCACATCCCCAAAAAATCATAAACACTCACCCCAAAGAAGAAAACAATTCTCATCCCCACAAAACCCTAAAAATTCATTGCAAAAAACCTTAAACACTAATCCCTACAAATCACTAAACTCCCACCCCCCCAAAAAGGAAAAACCCTCAACATAAAAACTTGTAAACTCATAGGCCTGAAAGACCTAAATGATCATCCCTAAAAACCATAAACATAATACCCAAATAGACAAAAACCATTTTCTCCAAAAAATATGTAACCCTTAACCACAAAATACCCTTAACCATCATCCCCAAGAGACCCTAATACCTTAGACATATGATCTAAAAACCATAGACCTACATCACCACAAAATTCATCAACCCTCATACAAAAAAAAAACCCTAAACCCTCATCCCTAAAAAACATGAACCATTATTCCTAAAAAACCCATCCATCTTCCCTAAAAACCACTAATCCCTCGTCACAAGAAAAAACCCCAATTGCCTGCCCTGAAAACAAAATAACCCACATCCCCAAAATCCCTCTACAATCACCCCAAATAAAATAAAACCCTCCACCCTAAAAAACACTAAACCGCCATCCCTAGAGTATCTTCAACCACCAACCACCAAAAATTGTCATCCCTTATCCACCATAAATACTTTACCTATAGACAAATATCCCAAAACCCTCATACTTAAGAAATACTCAACCATTACCCAAAAAAACCTAATCCCTAAATCCCCAAAAAACCCTCAACCCTCAGAAAAAAAAGGATAATAATGAGAATAAAAAAATAGTAATACATAAGTCAAAAAAAACCTTAAACCCAAAAACCTTCTGCAAACAAATATAACTCAACCCTTATCAATAAATAATTCTAAACCCTTGACCAAAATAAACATCAACGTATAGTTCCAAATAATCACCTACCCTCATCCCCAAAAAACCCAACACCATCATCCACAAAAACCCAAAACCCTCAACACCAAAATATTCTATACCATCAAGCTGAATAAACTCTAATACCTAATCATAAAAAAATGAACCCTTAACGACATACAACCATTAACCATATTACCTAAATTACCCTAAAAATGCTATCCCAGAAAACCATCATCTATTTTCCCCAAGAAACCCTCAACACCACCACCAATAAACTCTCAATCTCCAGCTTCCAAAAAATTATTAAACCTCAACCAAAAGAAAACATCAAGAATAAACCATAAAAAACCACAAACCACCATCCTTAAAAAATTATAAAAACTCACACACAAAAGAAGATCAGACCTAATACTAAAAAATCCCTAAAGTTATATCCCCATAAAATCTTCACATATCTCTGTAAATACCCTAATCCCTCAATGCCAAAAATCACTAAATAATAAATCCTAAATGGCTCTAAAACCTTAGCCTCAAAAATCTAGTAAAATTTTGTCCCAAAATGATCTGAAAACTGAACACCAAATAACCATCAACCCCAATAAATAATGACACTTGACGAAAATCCAAAAAAATACCATAACCCTCATAAAAAACAAACATCTCACAACATCAAAAAACATGAACTATCAAACCCAACAAATCCTAAACGCTCATACCAAAAATACCTTCAACCCTCATCACCAAAAAAACCTAAACCTTCCTCCAATGGAAACCCTAAACAACCATGAACAAAAAAAAACTAAACTCTCATCTCTAAAAAATCAAAAAACCCCATTCCCAAAAAACCCAAAATTCATATCCCTAAGAATCCCTAAACCATCATACACAAAGAACAAAAAATCAAGAGCATGAAATAACCCTAAAACAATATCCACCAAAATCATTAAACCCTTATCCCCAAAAAATATAATATACATTTCCCAAAAAAACTCAATTCCTCAGCCCCCAAAAAACCCTAATCTGTCATCCCCAAAAAATAACAAACTTTCACCCCCCCCAAAAACCATAATCCATTTCCCCAAAAATAAAAATAAACCATTATCCTAAAAAACCCTTAACCCTCATCCCTAGACATTCTTAAATTGTTTTTCCTAAAAAACCAAAATCCATGATATTTAAACAACCCTATTCCTTCAGCCCCAAAATACAATGATCCATCATCCCCAAAATGTAAATACCAATCCCTAATGACCCAAAACATATAGCTCCAAATAACCATCAACCCTCATACCGAAAAAATAATCAACTCCCATCCCTATAAATCAAAGCCCTAATCCCTAAAAACCCATAATTATATAGAAAAATTATCCTATAACCTCCTCTGTAAAAATCTTAAACCCTCATCCCCAATGAAATCATAAACCCTCAGTTGTAAAAAACCATCAAACCTTATACAAAAAATATATCAACCTTGAGGAAAAAAATCATTCAACCCTTAGCCCAAAAAGTCCATCAAATCCCATCCTAAAAAAACTCTAAACAATCAACCAAAAATACCTCTTCAATCCTCATGTCTAAAAATCCTAAAACAACAAACACAAAAAATCCTAAGCCCTCAACAGAACAAAATATCAACCCTTAGTCCTTAAAAAACCATCAATTGACTTCCCAAAAAAACATAATTAACTATCACCCAAAAAAATACAATCCCTCATTGGAAAAATACATTGATCCTACGTCCAAAAAAATTCCCTACACTCAACGAACCAAAAACTCTATAACACTCAACACCAAAAATATAAAATCACCATCCACAAAAAAGTCAATGCCCAAATAAGGAAAAACTCAAACCCAAATCCCAAAAAAAAACCCCTAAACCATTAGAACACTATTTCCATCACCCCTCATCCCCAGAAAACCCAAAACCCTCAACTCATAAAAATAGTAAACCATAAGAACCAAAAAAAAATCATAACTCTCACCCCACAAAATATTTAAACCCTCAGTCCTAATGGAATCTAAATTCTCATTCCCAAAACAACTCTCCTCCCATAGAACTAGAAAACTCTTAACCCATAACCTTAAAAACCCTCGACCCATTCCCCTAAATAAACCTAAAAACATATCCATATTGAACCCTCATCCCTCGTATCTAAAATACTCTCAACCGTCATCCTCAAAAACCCTCAATCATTATCCCTAAAATCAGGTTTCTCTCACACCAAAAACAGAGTATACCATCTACCATAATAATAACTAAACTCGTTTCCCTAAAAACACTAAACCAAAAGCACTAGGAAAATATCTACCCTCATCCCAAAAAAGATTTAACAAAACACCCAAATCACCAAAAAACCATGCCTTAAGATATAATCAACCCTAATCCAAAACAACCTTAATCACTTAAACCAAAACAAATCCTAAACCATCATCCCTAAAAATCACTGAACACTCAACAAAAAAACCAAATTTCACTATCCTAAAAAAATCCTAAACCCTCAGTACCAAAAACTGTATACCATAATCCCCAAAAATCCCTAATCCCTAAACCCCAAATAATACTCAACCATTAGTTCCAAAAAACAAAAAAACCATTAACCACAAAAAACCATCATCTTGTAGACCAAAAACCGTCAAACATAAGACCTATAATTTTGTACACCCATATATTAAAAAACCTATAATCCGTCATCACTTAAAAACGCAAAACCCTCATCCACAAAAATTACTATTCCCTAATTTCCTGAAAACCCTAAACCCATTTTTCTAAAAAAATCCATAAACTGAATCTGTAAAATATCCTCAACCCTTAGTCCTAATAAACCCTCATCCCTCGGGCCAAAAAAGCATCATCACCGAACCAAAAAAACCCTAAAACCTCACTCCCAAAAATACATGCAACCCTAAATATGTAAAACCCTATAGACTCAACCACAAAGAAACCCTCATTCTCAAACCCAAGAAAACACTAACCCCCACTCCCCAAAAAAACTCACCCAATAGAGAGAAAACCCCTAATCGTTTAGCACAAAAAAACCTCATCCCCCATCCCAAGAAAACTATAAACCGTCAGGACTAAAAAAACTCATCCATTTGCTCCAAGAATACTATAAACTCTCATTCCCAAAAAACCCTGAACCATCATTCTCAAAAAAACATCAACCCTTATTACAAAAAAACACGAATCACCCAAATAAATTCTCTAAAATTTCACTCACAATAATCACCAACATTATTAAAAAATCCTAAAAACATAGCCACAAAAAAACCCCAACCATCAACTCCAATAAACCCTAAACCCATATAACAAAAAAGCCACATCCCTCACCCTAAATAAATTTCAAACTCATCCTAAAAAAACTCTAAGCAATTATGTCCAAAACCCCAAAACCATAATCCCCACAAAAACCAACAAAACCACATTCAAAAAATATCTGAAAAACCACATATACATGAATCATTATACAATCCTCACCAAAAACCAAATATCCATAACCACAAAAAAAACAGAAATGCTCTCCCAAAAAAACCCTAAAAATGTATCCCCCAAAACACCCAAACTCAAAGCCCCAAAAAACAGAAATCAATTAGCCCCAAAAACCCTATTCCATCTTTCAAATTAAACCCTAACCCCTAATCCAAAATAAACCATTAACACTATTCCTAAAATAATTATAACCCATAAAAAAAATCTAAAAACAGTTTGCACAAAAATTATCCAAATCCCTCATCCCAAAAAACCCATAGTCCCTCAGTACAAGATCTCCATAAAACATCATCAATAAAAAAAATATTAAAACCCAATCCACAAAAAAAATTCTAAATCCTTGGCCCAAAAATAAAAAATTTCTCTGCATAAAAAATCATAAACCATAATCCCTAAGTAACCCTATATTGTCATCCCAAAAAACCCAAATCATTCATCACAAAAAAATCCCAAAACCCTCATCCACAAAAAACATATCAATGAATAGCCCCAAAACCCTTATCCCTTTGTCCTAAAAATCCATAACCCTATTCCACAAATAACAATAAACAATAAACCACAAAAAATAGAAAAAACTCACCAATAAAAAACACTAAACCCTAATCCTTAAAAAAACCTAAACCCTCAACCCTAAAAAATCCTCAACCATCACCACCAAAGAAACCATAAAACCTCAGCATCTAAAAACCCTCAACCCTCATCCTAAAAAAACCATCAACCCTAAACCAAAAATAACCACCAAACTTTAGCCCCAAACAATCCTCATCCCTGATCCCCAAAAAACCCTAAACACTTTTTGTAGGAAACCCACAACCACAATCACCAAAAATTTTAATCCCATAACCCAAAAATATCCTACACCAGCTACCTGAAAAAAACTATCAACCCGCATCCCAAAAAAATCTCTCAACCATTAGCCCAAAAAACCATAAACCCCAAAAAACTATAAATAGTTAGCTATAGAAAACCATAATCCCACATCCCTAATATCTGACCACTGACAGAATAAAATTCAATAAATTATGACCCCCAAAAAACCTTAAACACCCATCCACATTAAATGAATAACCCAAAGAACAAAAAAATTGAAAAAATGACATCTAGAAAAATCGTAAACCCATAGACACCAAAACTGATAATCTCTATAAACCAAAGAATCCCTATACCATTGAACTTAAAAAAATTTAAAACATAACCCACAAAAACCTCTAATCCCACATCCCAAAAAAACCATAACCCCTTAATCCTACAAAACACTAATCCCTCCTCCTAGAAGAACCCTCATTATTCAGTAATAGAAACATTCAACAAACAACCCCAATAAACACTCAACCTCAAACTACAAATATCCCTAACCCTCAGTCCTGGAAAACTGTCAACCCTAATACCTAATAAACCACAAACCCTCTATCCATATAGACTATAAACCCTCACCCCTAGAAAACCCTAAACCCTCATAAAAAAACCCTCTGCACTTAACTCTAAAGAACCCTAATCCATATCCTAAAAACCCCTCAAACCTCATTCCCCAAAAACATATATTATTAGTCAGAAATTTTTTTAAACACATAGTCTAAAATAATGTAAACCCTAAGAAAAAACCCTCCCACCCTACATCCCAAAAAATTAAATCCATAATCACCAACAGACACTAATTCCACATCCCCAATTCCCTTCTACCCTCATTAACAAAACCCATATGGCCTCATCCCCAAAAGTCCCTTAACTATCATCCTTTAAAAACCCTCAAACTATATCCCTAAATAACCCTAAACCATCCTCCCCAAAATATCCTCAACACAATGCGCCCAAAAAATTCAATTGTAATAAAAAAACCATAAACCCTCACCCCTAAAAAACATAAAACTTTTTTCCCCAAAAATCATAAACACGTTGACCCAAAAAAATCCTAAAAATTCAAAACCAAAATAAGACCATAAAACCTCATACCTAAACCCTAAACCCTTATTCCAAAAAGCATTAAAACCTGATACCAATAAAACACTTCAATTGGAATCAATAAAAAATCACTGAACCCACAACCCCTTAAATCCATGAACCCTCATAAATGAAAACAGTAAAAAGCATCCCAAAAAAACCCTATAGCATCCACCCTACCAACCCTCAACCCTCTACCCCGAAAAATAAACATAATATAATTTATAAAAACCCTAAAATCTATGTCCTAGAAAACACTAAATCCCCATATCGAAGAAACCATCTTCCCTCAACCCCAATAAAATCTAAACCCTCATCCCGAAAAGGTCAATATACCCTTGACTCTAAGAAACCATAAACATTTTACCCCACTATTTCCAAACCCACATCCCAAAAAATCTCTTAACCCCCATCCCAAAAACACAATTAACCATAAACACTCATAAAACCCTAAACCCTCATCCCCAATAAACCATGAACCCTCAGTCGCAAAAAAAACATGATCCCTCATTTCTAAATAACATTGAACTATATGTCCCTAAAAAACATTAACCCTCAATCAAAAAACCTGAAACACTCATCCCCAAAAATTATAGAACGCTCATCCACACAAAACACTGATCCCTTAGTCCCAAAAAAACCCACACCATCATCCCCATAAAAATATGAATCCACATAATAAAAATACCCTGATCACCATTCACCAAAAAACCCTGAAAACTATGCGACAAAAAAATTAACAAACATACCCATAATACCTTAAACCCTCATCTATAGAATACCCAAAATGTTTATTTGATGAAAAACCAAGACCCACATCTTGATAAATCCTTGCACCCTCTAGCCTTGAAAACACATAACCCACATCCCATGTATATCATGAACCATCAGAAACATGAAAAAAATCCATATTCCATAAAACACCATGAAATCATAGACCCTAAAAAACCATACTAAATTTGAATAAAAAACATGAACCCACAGTCCCCAAATTCATTTAACCCTTAGCATGCAAAAAAATATAAACATCATCGCTCAAATCCTTGAAAAATCATCCAAAAAACCCAAGAACCCTCCTCAAAAAAATAACCCAAAATATCATGAAAAAATAGCACCATAACCCCTTTATCCCTCAGTACCAAAAAAAAAACCAGAACCCTTGGCCATAATAATCCGTGAACCATCGTCCCAAAAAAACCTTAAACACTCAAACCTAAAAAAATCAACCCTCATACCCAAAAATCCCTTTACCCTCATCCCCAAAAAAATCATGAACATTGATACACAAAATAACATTTATTACCATCCCAAAAAACCCTATAACACCCATCCAAAAAAATATTAAACCCCCAAAAAACACTACCATTAGAAAAAAATCCTTGAATACTGAACATTAAAAAAACATGAACCCTCAACACCAATAAATCCTACAACAGTATCCCAAAAAAATATATCCCTAAATAGAAAAAACCTCTAATACATCATCCCTATGAAATCCATATACCCTCATCACAAAAAATACTGAAACCCTCATACCAAATAAACTCTTAACACTCGTTTCCAAAAAACCATAAGTCTTAATCCTTGAAAATAAATGATCACCCAACCCAAAAAAAACCCTGATCCCTCATCTCTAAAAACCATGATCCCTCATCCTCAAAATACACTGAACACTTGACCACAATAAATCCTTGAATTCTAAGCTTCAAAAAACAGTGAATCCTAGTCCTTTATAATCATTGTACACTCATCCCAAAAAAACCCAAAACCCATAGCCCCCAAAACACCTCAACCCTCAATGTTGTAAAAACCCAATCCCTTGGTCCAAACGAATAATTTAGCCCCCATCGAAAAAATACCTTTACCATCAGCAAAAAAAAACCATATACCCTCAACCCCAAATAACCCTTAACACTCATCCTACAAAAACCATGAAGACAGATCCCCAAAAAACCCAAAAAACCCAATCCCCGAAAAAAACAAGAACCCTCCCTAAAACTCAACCCAAAAAAACCCTGATCCCTCAACCCTAAAAACACCTAAACCCTCCACCATAAAAACCATGAACCATTAGCCCAAAAAATACATGAACCCTTAGCCCCAAAAAATATGAACATTCCGTCTCAAAAAAATATTTAACCCTCATCCCAAAAAGACACTGAATCCACATACTAAAAATCCAAAATTATTCTTACTCAAAACACTCAAATCCATCCACCCAAAAAAACCTTGTATCCTCATGAAAAAAAATTATACCCTCAACAAAAAAAACCAATATTCCATGTCCCCAGAAAACCATGAAGCCCCATTCCCAAAAAATCTCTCATCCATTAGCACCAAACAATCATTGAACCCTGATCCCCATAAGATCCTGAAAACTGTCCCCCAAAAAACACTAAACTCTCATCCAAAAAATTTCTTTATTTCTCATCCAATACAAACCGTGAAAACTAATCACCAAAAAAGTCCTGAACATCTAATCTAAAAAATCATAAACCCTCAGACCTAAAATACCCTAAACCCTTGACCCAAAACAACCATAAACCCTCATCCCAAAAAAATCTTCTCCCTTTTCATCAATACAACAAAAAACCCCATTCCTAAAAAAACATGAACCCTCACATCCAAAATCCCCTAAACCATTAGAATAAAAAATTCTAGAACCAGTATCCCTAAAACACATTAATACCCCCATCCCCAAAAAACCAAGAACCATTATACCCAAAATAACATTAAACCCTCAGCCATTCAAACCCTGAATCATCTTCCCCAAAAGAAATCGAACCCTCATCCCAATATAAAAACAAAACACATAGTCCCAAAAATCCCAAAACACTCAACACCAAATATCCCTGAATGTCCATCCAAAAAAAATAATTATCGTTCATCCTCAGACAACCCTAAACCCTGATCCAAAAAAACCTATGAATCCTCATCCTAAAAAAACAACATCCCCCAAAAAACCTTTATCCTAATCACTAGAAAACCCTAAAATAAAATCCCAAAAAAAAACCACCATAACCTCATCTTCAATAAAAAATGAACCAGCATCCCAAAAAAATCCTAAATAATCATCCCAAAAAAACATTAAACCTCAACAACAAAAAATCCTAAACCTTCAGGCCCAAAAACCATGATCAATGAACCCAAAAAAATCCTCAACCCCAAAAAAATCATTGAACCGTCATCCCCAAAAAAAATTAACCCTTGAACATAGAAAACACAAACCCTCTTCTCCAATGATCCATTTTTATTAAACCCTAGAAAACATGAAACCCAGAAGTCTACGCTATCATGAACCAATATTCCCCAAAGACCCTGAACCCTCAGCAACAAAAAATATTGGACACTAATCTCAAAAAACATAAAACCCTCCTCCTAAAAAAACCCTAAACCATAATCCCATAAAATTTGAACCATAAGATGAAAAATAACCCAAAATGATTATCCCTATAAAAATCATCAACCCATAGTCCCAGAAAACCCTTATAACTCATCCCTAAAAATCATTGAACACACATACAAAAAGTACAGTTAATACACTACAAAAAATAACCTTGAACCCATAGCTGAAAAATGACATAACCCCTCAAACACAAAAAATCATAAACCCTTAGTTACAAACTCCCCGAACCATCAACCCCAAAAAAACTCAAAACCCTCACCCAAAAAAAAATTAATGAACCATCAGCACATAAAAACCCTAATATCACAACCCCAAAACTCTAAACCCTCACACCCAAAAAATCTAAAACCCATATCCCCAAAGAACCGTAAACTGTCATATCCAAAAAGGCATCATCCATTGTCCCCAAAAAACCCATAGCCATCAGCTCCAGAAAAACACAGACTCCCAACTCTAAAAAAACCCTCTACCCTCAACACCAAAATCCACAAACCCTCATTCCAAAATAACTATGAACTGTCAAAATGAAATTTCATTAAACTCCCATCCCCAAAAATCATTGAACCATATCCCCAAAAAAACTACGAATTCTCCGCAAAAAAAACACTGATCCCTCAGCCATAATGAACTCTGAATCCTAATCCTTAAAAAACCCATTACCATTATCCCCAAAAAACACAAAACCCTCAACCAAAAAAATACATCCACCCTCATTACACAAAACAAACTCAACCCATATCCCAAAAAAACACTAAACCCTCACCTATACAAAATCATGAAGACTCATCCCCCAAAAATGTAACCCCAATAACCCATAAAACCCAATACCCCAATCCCAAAAAACCCATATCCTTTAGCTCCCAAATAACCAAAACCATCATCATAATAAAATAATGAACCTGAAAAATTAATGAATCCATAACACCTATCCCAAAAAAATACAATAAACCCCAAGACCCAAAAAAAACCATTAAACCTCAACCCATTAAAATCTTGAACCCTCAGTGTCACTACCTGACCCTACCCGGGCTTGAGCCGCAACTACCCCATGCCCACCTCAATAGGCCAGGGGTTGGAGACAAGTGCCGAAGGCTAAACAACTCGGGGAGGCCTTTCCCTGAGTACCTGTACAGTGGACGCGGCCCACTCAATGGAGAAGTGCAGAGTAAAAATAAATGTAATGTACAAACTGCTATAAATAAACCACAAAGTGCATCGACCTCTAAAAAGTACAAAGCAAGTGCTCGCTGTAAACTGAAAAGAAAAGGGTCAAATCACGTTCCCATCCAGAAAAGTCACACAACCCGACAACATGTAAACAAAAGTAAAACAACTGGTAGAGTCCCACACCTGGAACCCAACTATGACCACCACACGTGCTCCAAGCTTTCGAACACCTAAGCTCTGCTAAAGTCGCAACCAACCTTTCTTTTGTCTGCAAGGGCACACCAATTTAGGGCAAAGCCCATGTAGGGGTGAGTATAAAAATACTCAGTAGGAATCCCCGAAGGCTCGAGGTAGAACCAAAGGAGGTACTGAAGAGGTGAGTGGTAGATCGAATAGAGGAAAAGTAAAGGAGTACAACCGAGAGTGAAAAAGAGTAACAGTAGAGAGTCTGGCTCAACCCAACAAGAGAAAGGATGTAGACTCATCCAGACACAAGGAGCTGGAAATGGTGAAAAGAAGAACTTCTCATCGTGTCATCGCTACCTATAGTAGGAGAGTACACTCTTCCAACCGTGAGAAGCTAGACACAGAAATCATGTGGCATACACTGTGCGTCTTTGCCTCTCCTTGATGGAGAGTAACCAAAACCCAAAGAGTGGGTACTGGAACAAGGTTTACATATATATATGTGCTGCCAAGTAACCGGAACATGATCATAAGGGGATCTCCGTCCCGTAGCTCATCCCAAGAAAGGTGAGTATCCAACAGTCCCAGAAGTAAACATCATCGATGCCCAGCATTCCGCACGTCTGCCCCGAACTACAAGTCAAGGGGATGAAATAACCACACCTTGACACTATCCACTTTGGGCAGCACTAAATCACCTGCATAGTTGTAGGTCGCGTCTCGAGGAAGCGTCTCGATGGGAAAGCACCCCTCGTACTTGGGAGTTCTGGGGAACGTCAAACCACACCTCGTCACTGCCCTGCAGTCGATAGGTCTTCTCAAAGTCGATGGGCGACCCCCTGCCTAGCCCCGCTGGAGGGTAATATCTGGAAGTCGACGGGTTCCCACTAGAGGGAGACCCGACAAGATTCGACGAGTGCCACACTGACCAGTCTCGTAAAAGGGTAATCCACTAGAGGGAGACCCGGAAAAAGTTGTCGATAGGTCCCAATGCCCAGACCCGTGAAATTTATCCACTGGAGGGAGATCAGGAATCGCCAACGGGGACCTCTTCCCCACCCTGATGGAGGTAAACCCGTCATTGGGGACCACTTCCCACCCCCGATGGAGGTAAACCTGGAACCGCTCTGGCCATCCCTATTGGATGGTACAACGCTGGCCATCCCTGCTGGATTGTTACCCACTGGCCATCCCTACTAGATTGTACAACACTGGCCATCCATCCTGGATGGTACCGCACTGGCCATCCCTGCTTGATGGTACAACCAGCCACCCCAACTGGATAGTACCCCATTGGCCATCCCTGCTGGATGGTACCTCTCCAGTCAGCCCTGTTGGAAACATCCTCTTGGCCATCCATGCTGGAAACAACCTCCTGGGTAGAGGATCGGTGCTTGTGTAAAGTTTTGGTCACACCGAATCCACATGAACTCTATCAGGGGACACGAAGCAACTCTTATGGCCAAACCATCAAGAACAGAACCATGGGAAAACTCATCCCTTCTGGTCACTTGAACAAGAATAGAACCAGGGAGAAACTCAACCCTGCTGGTCAAACCAACGAGAACAAAGACAGGGGGAAACTCAACCCTGAAGGTCAAACCAACGGGCACAGAGGGACCCTCTATGTCACGAGAGGTCTATGGTACTCAAAGCAGAACACAACACACACATGGGGCCCACATGACGTGTGGCCCCAAGTCAACTCCAACTAAGCGCACAAACGTTCTCTGGTACAGACAACCACATATATGTATCGCCCATACCCCAGTTTCCCAGAGTCAGTGCATTATTACGTAACATTGGCATGATCACAAAAGATCATGTCTCGAAAGACCGATTAGTTTAGTAGCCTTGGAACACTAGATATATTCATAAGTCTTACATTACATCATAAAGTAAAAAAAACTACAACAACATCTTGTCTTCAAATCCCCTCATATTATCCCTATAGGTCATTCATAAAATACATCTTCAATCCTAGAAAAATTAAAACATAGAAATCGGTGAGCTCATATGCTCAGTAAGGATAACAATATAGCGGAAAATTTCATAAATAAACATAAACATTTAAGGAAATGTATAATAAAAACAAAAAACTTTTAAACTTGAACTTCAACATAATATGGCAAAAATAAAATGAAATAATGCCATTTACTTATTCACATGGAAATTATACTAGTCAAATAATCACAAGAAATATCAATCACCACTTACATAATGATGCAATGCATATTTCTATACTATCATAACCACGTTTCCAAGGCCTCGTCCCAAGACTACAAATAATATTTTTCAAGGCCTCATGGCAAGACACTAGTTTGTCTCATGAGACCTACTGATGCATCGAGGAGCTATAGCTCGCTCCACCCGTCACTTATTAAGTCCAATTAATTCATCATATGAACATGTTTATACATATCATAAACCATAACATAATCATTCCACATAAAACATGCATGAAGGAAACATAACATTTCCACATTTCAAACAAAAGATATCAATACAACACATTGATATAATAAAAAAACATTCAAAACCATTTTCAATAAAAATATAAAAGAAAATTAAAACTTGTTATTTATTTTTCATTTAAAAAAATCTTATGGCTTATAGTGGAAGCCAAAACTCAAATAATGGTCACAAAGACAGAGATGTAATTGTCGCCACATACGTAATACAAAACATTCCTTTTGTTATTTAGTAAAAACTCTTCATATAAAAAGTTTCCTTTTGAATAAAAGTAAAATTAAAATGGTTTTATACACCGTATAAAGGAAAGATGTGTATAAACCAAAATATGCCGTAATGAAAGGCGATTTAGATGAAGTACTTTACAAAGATCATTTTTTAAATAAAATAGACCTATAATGTGTATTCACTATAAGTAAACATAAATAAAGTAAAAATAGAAGATAGGACATAATAATATCATGACATAATTTGAAATTAAGAGATTAACCCAAAGAACGGAAATTGGGATAAGAAGTTCCCTTACCTCGTGTCTGACTTGACTCAATCATTCTTTAACCTCCTGAATAATAAACTAGAGTTAATTTATAATTGATTAAGAACCTTCTTCATGTTTATTATTCCTTTTATATCAATTATTACCATGTTATAAACATTATGTAATTATTTATGTTTATAAATGTCGTTTTTTCGATCTTTGGTACTTGAGTAAAAAATAAACGTCTTATAATTACAAGATGTTCATGTGGTAAAATATACAATATATCCAGAATTATATTAATAATGTAGATATCATTTATATCATATATATCTATTATATACATTCATTCATAAAATTACGTAACATTTAGAGGTATGAAATGAAATGCACCGTTCATAGAGATGGTAAGTCGTACGTACGCAAGAACGCTACTTTCATTTCTATTTCGTAATTAATGGAACGAAATCATAATGATATAAAGGTGTATTATAATTACAGTATAATATCATATATACTATCATTTACTACATCCTTTACATGTCCCACATATGGAATTAACGATTCAAATCACTTTCAGGGGCGGTAGTCCGCACTTCCTAAAATGAAATTATCGCGTTTACCCATAAAGGAAATCTTAATGTTATGAAATAAATGAAAATACAGAAGCATAAGGAAAACCTAAACATAATATATATGATATATATAAATAGTTTCATCATAATGTCCACCATGAGAGGTGTTAAAAGATGATTTAACAATCATCGTTTTGTGAGGCAGTATTTCACCAGCCATAGAAACAATATGTTCTTTAACCATTAGACAATGGTGTGTGTAAGTGTAAATAAAATCCTTCTAATAAAAACATACTAGTATATTAAAGATACTGCTGTTGTTACAAATTAAATGAATAAAAAGATTTTAAGGCGTTGGAGAATCAAAATAATACAAAAGAATATAAGAGAAGACAATACCTTAAAATCGGGTAACTCTTTTTGATTTGATCCAAAGGCTTCTTTGGGAAGACTTATGCCCAAAGTGAGGTTTTTTAGGAGTAATAGAAGGAAGGTTAGAGAGTATTTGGGTAGAGGGTGGATGATACAAATTTCTTTGATGGTGTGAATAAGGTGGTTGAGGTTGGGGCCTTTTATAAGAGGAGAAGAGGGGCACTCTTGGAATGTCATGAAATGTTACATTATTATGAAGTTCTTTTTGGATTTCAAAGGTCCCACAATTATATATTTCGAGGATAAGGTGATAAGGGTTCTAAATATACTCATCCAATAGTTTTTTGACAATTTCATGTCTTAGAATTTACGTTATCTTTTCATTTTATTCAAATCATTAATTAATGAGGTAATCGTTGCATCATCATGGTGTCATAAAACATTTAATTTATTTAATTTCTAAAAATTATAAAAAAATATCATGATGTAATAGATATTTTTATATTTCCAATAAATATTTATAGTCTAAAAGTTAACATATATTACCCCATGTAATAATTTTTTTAGTAAAACAACACATGTTTGTGACAATTTTATTTTTACTTTAAATATATAGTTATTAATGTCATTTTCTTTGCCAAATGGCTCCATGGGGACCCCAAGTTGACCCATGGATTGTCCTGGTAGTCCATGACTCGTACAATAAGGTTAGGTCAAGTGTAAAGGTAATTTCATATTATTATGACATTATATTTTCCTTAAATTACAGTAATTACATTTTATCACGATTAATAGAACTTAAATGTTACTATTCACCAAAAATTATTTTAATCCCATTGAACCACATTTTACTTCCTAATGATAATGATTCATGTTAGATTTTTGAAATTCAAATCACAAAGGTGGTCAAATTTCATTTAAACAAAAAATCAATTTTTTAACTACCACTTAGTGGTTTCACTATTCAACAAAAATTTATGTTTTTCAGAAAAATAAAAAAAATTAACCCTAAGCTATATTTGATATTAAAAATTCATAAATGATGTCTATTTTAAAAAATTAAAAAAATATATGTTGAATTAATTAATTTAATAATTAATTCCCGCTGTCACATGAAATAGCGTGTTTTTAAGAAACAATATATATCAAAAGATTGACAATTGTTTATGTCCAATTTCAAAGTAAAATTAATTCTAATGACCACCATTAGATAAAATGGTAAATATATATTATAATTATTGTTTAAAACCACTAAATAATATTATTTATCACTATAAATTATTTTGATTAAAAAAGTTGTTTTTAATTAATGTTTAGTATTTTACACTATTCATAAAATAATTGGAATTTCTTAGAAAAAAATGAAAAATTCAACTTTGGATAATTTTGATATTCCGAATCCAAAAATAAAGATAAATTTGAATAATAAAATTTATAAAATTTAAAAAAGTGGGTATTACTATTCATAATGGCTATTTTGATTGATCGCGGTGTGTTAGAACTCGAGGTTGCGTACAACACACGCTGCTCTATTATTCAAAGAGAAGCATACAATGGAAGATTGGGGTGTTACATTTTACCCTCCTTTAATAAATTGTGTCCTCTCAATTTAAAATTTTTCTTTGAAATTAAATTATTTAAAATAGAAAATACCTTTGTGGAAAACCAACATCAGAAATAAGGTTCATAAAATTTAGCCTTAATAAGAGGAAAATGGAAATGAAAAAGTCACCAATAAATTATGACTTGAATTAGGAGAACATTGGTGGAAATTAGAGACATATAATTGGAGGAAACTGTAAATATTTGTAGGGAGTGATTGAGTTCATCAATCACAAACATGTGTAAAATTGAGGGCCTCAAAGCCTTCAATCTATGTGGATTTAAAATATCATCAGTTCAACAAAACATAAGGTATTAGGATAACACATTTTTTGTTTCAATATCCCTTTACTAATGTTTAATAATTAATTTATTCATATAATAAGAGATAGGTATATATATATATTCTTGACAAGTAGAGTTTCAACCTTCAACTAATTTCTAGCACAAACTAATCTTTCACTCAAAAAGATAATACATCTCAAAAATATTATATTTTTCCTAATCGTACGAGGTTCAAAATATTAAAACATACAATTTAGATTAGGAAAACTATTTTTTAATAACCATGGACTTCCTATAGGCTAGTGGTAGGTAATAAAGGCCTTTCGCACTATGGTTGTGGGTTTGATTCCTACAGCTTTGTCCAACGCAAAGGGTTATCCCACAACCTGCAGGTTAACCTTTTCCTAAAACTACATTATTATAATATTCCATAAATAATCTTCAGAAATGTTTTAACCTTAAACAATATAATCCAAGGTTCCAATTAATCCATTCCAACCTTTATAGTTATCTAAAATACCTTTTTCCAGACTTTCTTTAAAAGGTCTCTAAATTCCAAAATCAATTGTAACATCAGATTCCCCAAACAAAGTAATGTTTCTCTTATTGTCACATACTAAAAATACAATTACCATTATCATATTAAATCCTTAATGAATACAAGAAGTATTGTAGTAAATTCCTTATATATATCACATTATTCTTATAACCATAATATAGTTCTTGAGTCCAAAAACACAAATACAATAATTATTCAACTTCATATATAGTAATAGTATAGGATTGTCCTTGCTCCCTTGGACTTTTCTGAGTTACTTTTCCATGGAACTTAGGGACTTCATTTTCATAATTCCCCATTTCTCAACAATTGTAGCATTCAACGTTGATAAACAGTTTCTTTCTCATACAATCACGAGCCTGGTAAACTTTTTCTCCACATTTGTAACAAACTCCCATTCCCTTTTAGGCAAGTACCGGGGTGATTCTTTCCACAAATATTATATAATGGAAAATCCTTCTTTCCATTTTTCCCTTTATCAGTCTCTTATTCCACCGTTCTCTTCTTCTCTTGCTTTGCTTTAAAGTCATAAGACTTAGAGAATTCCTTTTCTGTGTTGATAGCACATGAGACAATATCTTTGTACGACGAGAAAGATTGTGAGACTATGACTCGACGAAGTAATGGTTTTAACCCATAAAAGAAATGATCAATCTTACTTCTTGGGTTACATATATAATCTACAGCATGCCTCACTAACCTTGTAATGTTAGACTCATACTTTGCGATATTCCCATCCTCATTTTGTCTCAGACTCAGAAATTGTCCTTCCATATCAGCTCGATGGTCATGAGAAATTATTTCTATAAGAAAATCTCTTTGAACGTTGTCCATTCCATATTTGATACTTGATCATCTTCCTTCGTGTTTTGTATCAATGACCACCATTGATCAGCCTCTCCCGCAAGGCGGTAAACATCCATGATAACCTTTTCCCTTTCACTACTCCCCAAGGTATGGAATATTTTCTCTAAGGAATTTATCCATTGCTCAGCTACTAAGGGATTTGTACTCCCATTGAATATTGGTGGTTATTTCCTCATGAAGCGGTCTAAAATTGATTCTCCACGTTGCGGATTAGGGTTCTCCATACGAGTAAGGTTATTATTCATAACCACAGTGAGTTTTCCTAGTATGGTGATAAGTTGATCAGCACCAGTTGTATCACCAGCTCCACTATAATTATCTTGAGCAGGAGGGAAATCCCTACATGGAAGGCGTGCATTGATACAGTTTCCATTCCTTCCACTAGGTGCCATTTCTAAACAATGGCATAAACTAGATTAGTTTATGAATCAAAATACATATTTCCATACTTGTAAAACACTTAACATAAATCGAAGAGTTTATGGATATAATCCATAATCATAAAAATGTTTTCTTTTAGGAAGTATATACTCATAAACCCTTAATAATGGTTTGTAATGAAAATGTGAATTATCCTAAGCATATCCCCCGGGAGTGTCGTAACCAAGAGTGCAACAAGGCCCATTGTCGTGCACCAGTTACCGTTCGAGTCTATCTCTAAGCGGTGTTTTGGGGTTTTTCCCCTACATACATCTGTGCCAGAGCCGCCTCTACCTATTCGTATCCAGACAGGGATGTATTTCTCAGAAAACTCACAAAATCTCTTCAATACCAAAATTATAGGAAGTTCTTCTATACTAATCCTCAAAGTCTATCTTAGGGTTATGTGCTTTAATCAGAGTTTTTATAAATCTAGCTTCCAAGGTTAGTACTGAACTACCTCTGATACCAACTATAATTCCATGACCCTAGTTACCCAGAGTCGGTGCATTATTACGTAACATTGGCATGATCACAAAAGATCATGTTTTGAAAGACCGATTAGTTTAGTAGCCTTGGAACACTAGATATATTCATAAGTATTACATTACATCCTTGAGTAAAAAACCTAAAACTACATCTTGTCTTCATATCCCCTCATACTATCACTACAGGTCATTCATAAAATACTTTTTCAATCCTAGAAAATAAAAATATAGAAAGGGGTGAGCTCAGATGCTCAGTAAGTATAACAATACAGCGGAAACATTAATAAATAAACATAAACATTTAAGGCAATTTATAACTAAAACAAAAGCCTTTTAAACATGATCTTCAATATAATATGGAAAAAATAAAATTAAATAATTCCATTTACTTAATCATATGGAAATTCTACTAGTCAAATAATCACATGCAATATCAATAACCACTTTCCTAATGACGTAATTCATAATGCCAGACTATCATAACCGCATAGCCAAGGTCTCGTGCCAAGACTACAAATAATATTTTATCAAGTCCTCGTGACAAGACACTAGATTTTCTCATGAGATCTACCGATGCATCATGGAGCTATAGCGGGCCCCACCCGTCACTTATTAAGTCCAATGCATTCCTCATATGAACAGGTTTAAACATATCCTAAACCATAACATAATCATATCACATAAAACATACATAAATGAAACATAACATTTCCACATTTCAATCACAAGATAAAAATACAAGACATTGATATAATAAAAACACTTTCAAAACCATTTTCAATACCAAAATAAATGAAAATTAAAACTTGGTATTTATTTTTCATTTAAAAAAATGGTATGGCTTGTAGAGGAATCCGAAACTCAAATAATGGTCACAGCGGTGGAGAAGTAGTTGTTGCCACATACGTAAGATAAAAAATTCCTTTTTTCGTTTAGTAAAAATGCTTCGTATAAAAATATTCCTTTTGAATAAAAGTAAAAGTCAAAGGGGTTTATACACCGTATAAAGGAAAGTTGTGTATAAAAAAAATATGCCTCAACGAAAGGAGATTGAGAAAAATTCCCTTACAAAGATAATTTTTTAAATAAAATAGACCTATTATTTGTATTCACTATATGTACACATAAATAAATTAAAAATAAAATATAGGACATAATAATATCATGACATAGTTTGAAAGTAGGAGATTAACCCAAAGAACGGAAATTGGGTTAAGAAGTTCCCTTACCTCATGTCCGACTTGACTCGATCGTTATTTAAACTCATGAATAATAAACTAGAGTTAATTTCAACTTTTTTAACACCCTTTTTCAATTTTATTATTCCTTTTATATCACTTATTACCCTATTATGATCATTATGTAATTATTTATGTTAATAACGGTCGTTTTGTCGATC
Organism: Viscum album; assembly: GCA_963277665.1. NCBI lineage: Eukaryota > Viridiplantae > Streptophyta > Magnoliopsida > Santalales > Viscaceae > Viscum > Viscum album. The sequence goes on along the minus strand of OY728121.1, from coordinate 1,066,110,776 downwards.
TTTGGTACTTGAGTCAAAAATAACCGTCTTATAATTACAAGTTGTTTATGTGGTAAAATATCCATTATATCCAGAATTATATTCATGATGTAGATATCATATATATCATATATATCCAGTATATACATTCATTCATAATATTACGTACCATTTAAAGGTAATAAATGAAATGCACCGATCATGGAGACGGTAAGTCGTACGTACGCATGAAGGGTACTTTCATTTCTATTTTGTATTTAATGGAATGAAATCATAACGATATAAAGGTGTATTATAATTCCATTATAATATAATATATAATATCATTTACTACATCTTTTACATGTCCCACATATGTCATTAACGATTCAAATCACTTTGAGGGGG